>OY720380.1:18173814-23173814 GCA_963082945.1 Cerastis leucographa | reverse complement strand
AAAACCCGAAAATCGGTTTGTATGCCGATTTCAGTGGAAGTTAGCATGCAAAAGTTGTAAAATAAGTTAGAATAGACCTGGACAACCTAACCAAGGCTTATAATTAGCCGTAAATTAACGAAATAATAAAATATATCAATTTAACGTTAGATGAGATAGTTTTTAAAAGAATTATTACTCGTTTCATAGATGTTGATAATTACGAGAACAACTTGAAAATGCAATTTTTTGTTTGTTGAGATATCTTAACGACTTTGGTGTCAAATGGAAGATCTTAGTCTAAAACCATTTTATCCGTTTGGATCATGTATATCGGTCCACGCGTTTAGGAGATAATTAAGAATTAGTATTGTGAAAATGTAAATAACCAGAATTTTTGATGTTTTTGTTCTACTAACTTTTTAATTAATGCAAAATGTAGAAATTTACTGACTTATTACTAAAAGTTACTGAGGGATGTTAAATAAAGAGGTCTCTAAGTAGCCTATAGTTTTAAGGTTTGTTTTCATTTGTTAATTTCAAATTATGGACTCTTGCAAAGTAATGTAAGTATGTATATATAGTATCTAGGAATAAGCACTAATTGCCGAAAAATAACCGCGAGCCGGAAAACTCAAAAACCGGTTTGCATACCAACTTCAATGGAATTCACAGTAGGCACGCTTCTGACGCAGGGTACTTCTTAGTTATCTAATTAAAAATGCTCCTCTTAATTATTTCTGTAATACATTTATTTTGCTCCTAATCATCATTTTATTTGCAAATATTAACAAAAATGCAATATGTACAGAATGTACACATATATTTATTATATGAAGGAAGCTGATAGTACAGATTTTGGCAAACGTAATGGCTAGCTGCAAGCGCATGTACACACTCGAACTGGCACTGCCAAGTGCATAGGCAATAAATACCCTGGCACCCTCAAATTTTTCTATGATATTATAAATAATCAAATCAAAACAGTCAACAAAGACAACAACAACAGTCAATCAAGTCAAATCAGTCGTGTGTGCACCGCGCTCTAGGGTGGACGTAGTTGATACGCGTTATAATATTATTATTATAGTATAGCGCGGCGTAAGCCGACGCTCGAAACTTTTGTTGCCATGTGTGACACACTTGTGGCAAACGAACTGCTGGCGTTCCTGCAACAGAAACTGGACGTGATGGACGAGGTGTCCGCCATTCAGATCTGTGCAACGAATTTCAGCGAGGCTGACATTGCTGCTGCGAAGCTGCTGTTGTTTCGGTCGCTCAATAAAAGCGACCAGATGGTGTCTCGTAGGCGTGACGGGACAAGGAAAAGTTTGGAGGATATCATCACGCTGCTGAAAGCGACCGACCCTGACGACGTGCCGACGTTTGTGGCGAGGGATTTAAACAAATTACCTCCAGTCACTTTCGACCACGTCGATGTGACAAGCCTGCTGAAGGACATCGTCTTCCTAAAGGCTAGTTTGGCTGATGTGCAGAGAAATCTGGCTACATCCCAGAGCACTGTTGCAGACTTGCGCTCACAACTAGATGAGTTGCGCAACTCTGTGGCATTAACTGGGTCACCGGCACGTGTAAGTAATGTAAACACGCGCCGAGGAGCCGGCTGCCTCAATGCATCGGCTGCGAGTTTCGCGTCAGCAGTTTTGTCGCCGGCGCCGATTGCTGAGTCTGCGTTGCGCGTCGCAAGCGCGCCGCGCAGCCCCGCTCCCGTCCCCGCAGCTCCTCCCCGCAGCGCTGCCCGACCGACGCGACCAGCTGGGCCTGGGGTTATATCGAGCACCCCCGCTACTCTCCCTGCACAGCCCGTGCCTACAAAGGCAACAGATCGTGCTGATGATGACGGTTTCGTGACGGTGCAAAGGAGGAAACGCCGTCAGCGAAGCTGTAAGAACCGCTGCGGCAAGGCTCCTGTGGAGCCCGACGTAAAACTGCGTGCCGCGAAGCCGAACACCCCGGTGTACATCTCTCGTCTACACTACACTACTGAGGCAGAGAACATCGAGGAGTACGTGCGCCAGAGACTGAAGTACACGCCAAGAGTGCAGCTGCTGGAGTCGCGCCGCAACGTCAATTTCAAGGCGTTTGTGGTGCGCATTCCAACGTGTTATCTCCATTTGGTGTTGGAAGAAAGTTTTTGGCCGCAGGATGTGGTGTTCCGTCGCTTCCGCGGACAAATTCCACATGAGCGCACACAATCATCGTGCAAGTGAAGTGTTACTAACATAATTTTAAGTTTCTTATACTAACACAGTTGTTATAGTATGTATAATTAGGTTAAGGTATTTATCTCTGGGTCGTTGTTACCTGAAAATAAATGGATTATTATTATTATTATAAATAATCAAAGAAAAGCCGACTCACTACTTCATATTTACATGCTCACTCAAAATAATACTTAAACCATTGCGTCAAGGCTCATTTCGCAAAAGCACGGTGTGGCGGTAAAACATTAATTGCGGTAGGAGTGTACGCGCCTTTGTAAATGCCGACCGTGTCGCTGCCATCTGAATTTAAACTTTATGTTATTCTGATACAGCTGAGTTTGCAATGATTGTCGGCGTTTTTACAAACAAATCTAAACAAGTGCCACTGCCGCCGGTACGCGCCGAGTTACCTACTTCATATTAACATGTTCACTCAAACATAATTAATACTTAAACCATTGCGTCAAGGCTTATTTTGCAAAATTACGGTGTGGCGGTAAAACACCAAGTGCCTTTGAATATGCAGCGCGTGTCGCTGGAAATCTGAATTTAAACTTTATACTATCTCAATACAGCCGAGTTCGCAATGATTGTCGGCGTGTTTACAAGCACAACTAAAGAAGTGCCGCCGCGACGTCACGCGCCTTTGGTAGCGATGCGACGATACGACAATGTTATCATTAACTGTCTGTTTTAAGGCTGATTTCACTTTAAAACAAAATTAATTATTGTGTAGAGTTAACGGCGGCGCGTTCTCACTATGTCGTGACGATTGTACATCGTTGGACGACTGTCGTTTCTAGATGATCCCATTATACCCATTTACTTGAAAAGCTGTCGTCACAGGAAAGAAAGTCGTGGATAGTGAAACTGTACAAAAAAATAAAACATGTTACACTTATAAAAAAATTACTTGAATTTGATTTAAGTATACATATACATATATACACTTAAAAGAGAAAAGTGGAAAAAAAATTGGAGACGAACTCAAATTGACGACGTCAACTGTTCACTCTTACGTATGTAACAACAACTTTCCATTGAAAAGCAATTTACTAGGTACACAAATTGCCAAAAACATAAATGAAACACACAATACATGAAGTAGGTAGTTATTTTTTAGATTATATTTTTGTTCCCCATTCAAAATGTTTTGAATGCGATTTTCGGGTATTCCCGCACGTGGATTTTCTTTTGGTTTTCACGGTTAATTTGCGGCTAATTAATGGCTAATTATGAGCCTTGGTACAGGTATCTAGGTCTTTCCTAACCGATTTTAAAAAGTTTGCATGCTAACTTCCACTGAAGTTGGCATGCAAACCGATTTTTGGGATTTCCTGCGAGCGGAAAATTTTTGGTTTCCATGGTTAATTAACGGCTAATTATCCAGTACTTCATTTGTTTGCCTGCTATTTTTGCCATGCCAACTTCAGAGAGGTAAACTGTAGGGCTGCGGGTTGTTCGAAAGAGATACCGCGGCCCTGGAACACAAAGGGCGAAGAAGGAACATGGGTGGGTTTTAGTCAGTACAAGTCTGACACTGCCTCCCGCTCCGGGGAGAAGTCATTTGATGATTTTCCCATACGAAAAAAAAAAAAAAGAGAGGTAAACTGTTACATTGTAAAAACACACCTCTGTCACAGAAGCATCCCACAGTAACCACATTATATTTGATTTTCATCTCTCAATTTTGCACTTCTGGGCTAGTTTGGGGCTGAACATCGGCTCTCAGATTTTAGGTGCAGTCTATTCAAGCGGTCTATTCAAGCGCGCTCAGGTTCGGCTTAAAAGTGAAAACGGCCAATTAAATATTATCCCAACAAATAACCTGGTTAACAGCCGAGAGTGACTGACCAAAGGTTTTAATGAAAAAATATGAAATGTCACGGCATCCTGTACAGACACAACGCCACAAGTCCATGGCGCGGGCGTGCAAGTCCGCCCATGGCGTTCAAATCTTGCGACAACTTTTGAAGCTATGATCGAGTGGCGTCCAAGGAATGATAGAGAGTAGGTTGTCCGGCAGCGAGGCGGGTAGACGATATTGTATGCGACGGTAAAACTTAGACGCGGCTGGTGCAGAAGGTTGGCGGCACAAACAAAGAGACACATGTACCCAGCAGTGAGTGAAGTCAGGCTGCGGACGATGTTGATGATAACCTCTCACCTTATAATGGCAGATAGTTCGTGATGAATGGCATATAGTTTTACTTCTCTTCTTAAATACGATACGATCTCAGCATAAACAATTGTAACTTATTTAAGTTTGTATAACTCTTGTCTGTTGTTTTACCATATTTTAGTTTATTTTAACCGTTCCGCAATTCGAACAAAGTGTTCCAGTTTTATGATACTTTCTTAGCTGTAAATTTTTATACAGCTGTTTGTAGACGACACAAACTATGATACTTTGATATTTAACCTTTTAGTTCTTTGGTCATGTCTATACGATAATTTGTGTAACTTCCACGAAGACCTTGTTATTTTCGTTTGCAATATTATAAAATGTTTTTACTTTGAACAGTTAAGTACTGCTTTTGTAATATAGTTAATCCGGATCTACGGCGAAACTAATTCTATACGTCCGAACGCTTTGTTTGAAAGATGTTTTTATGCGCCATTTAATTAACAAAGTAGCGTAGCAGTTTTCCCAAAGTTTTTTCTTTCGACAAAGCTTGTTTGACGTCAGGTCCCTCTGAAGTGTTGCGACTTGCGATGCGAGTCGAGGGTCACGATCCTAGCGCCATGCGGCAAGATCGTTCACGTGTGTCACACGATAGTGTACGGAAAAAACTGTTCCCACAGTGTAGTAAAGTATTTTTTTTTGAATTCTAGATGATACCATACAAGTGGTGTTAAATCCTCGAACACTTCATCACTTATCCAGTTGGTTTCGAGTACCTGAGACTAGTCTAGTTTGATGTTTAAAAATCAGTTACTTAACTATTTAAAATATTTGCTTAAGTGGTATCTGAAGTGGTGCACGTCTTTGTAGTTTTATTCACAACTAGCTGTACCCAGCATGCGTTGCAATGCACTTTTTACTACCCACCTACCCTATCCGACCTACCTACCCTATCCTACCTACCCTACCCGACGCTACCTACCTACCTACTCTACCCTACCCTACCTACCTACTCTACCCTACCCTTACTACCTACCTACCCTACCTACCTACCCTACCCTACCTACCTACCCTACCCTACCCTACCTACCTACCCTACCTACCTACCCTACCCTACCTACCTACCCTACCCTACCTACCTACCTACCCTACCCTACCTACCTACCCTACCTACCTACCTACCCTACCCTACCTACCTACCCTACCCTACCTACCCTACCCTACCTAACCTACCCTACCCTACCTACCTACCCTACCCTACCTACCTACCCTACCCTACCTACCTACCCTACCCTACCTACCTACCCTATCCTACCTACCTACCCTACCCTACCCTACCGTATCCTATGTCCTTCTCCTGGCTCTAAACTACCTCCCTGCCAATTTTCAGCTAAATCGGTTCAGCCGTTCTTGAGTTATAAGTGAAGTAACTAACACGACTTTCTTTTATATATATAGATTATTCGCTAGTGGACGGATGAGAACTCAGCGTCGCGACATTTGCGAATACAAGACTTCTGTGTTACGAAGCTCTAAATCACAGTCAAATTAAAAAATTAATACTTCAAGACAGCTAATAAGACTTTATTTAAAAATAAATCGCATTCCTGTAAGTGAACTATACATTTTTAAATTACGCACGCGCATCTGGTCTAAATGTATCATTCAATAATAATGACTGTAATCTGACAATTAACCGCCTATAAGTAATGTTTCTGTTAACGCCGCATTAACCATTGTTATGTTTCAGCAAAGTGAGCGTTCGTGCTATTAGTAATATTAATGATTAAGGTAGAACCGACAGGGTGGCGGCGTTTCATATTTTATTTAGCATAAAAACTGACACTGACCGGCAAATTGCAAGAAACGTAAGAAAATTTAAATTTCGCGGGCCACCCTGTCTCTTCCACCTTAAACGAGTACTAAATATAGTATCGTGGTCCGTGTTTTTCCGATTCCTTTTATTTCAAAGAGAGATTAGCACAAGGCTTACATGAAAGTAGGTACAACATACGATTATGCATGGTCAGTCCTTCACTATGTCAGATGTGATCATAAATACCACTGAAAACTATTCTATAATGTGATTCACACTGATTGAAGTGACCATGACTGAGGACTGTGACACAATCTAAATTATGTAAAATATTAGCGATATGGTTTTAACATTTGTGATAATCATACAAATATAAAAATCAGTCTTGTTTATTATATCTATGGTGACAAAACTTCATAACACTTTCGCGGCGTACTCGTATATCCAATAACATAATGACTATTAAGGCTGATTTAGACACGGTAAGTAAATTATTAATGATTTTAGTTGAATCTGATAGCTTCTCTAAAAGGGGCGTCCATTAATTACGTGATGCGTTTAGGAGGGGGGGGGGGTCGAATGCCGAATCTCACCCAATCTCACGAGGGAGATTGGGGGGCTCTCGAGGAATATCACATATTCTTTTTTCCAGTTTCCAGTGTGAAGACTAGGTTTAAGTCAAGATGTTTCTCCACAAAAATATGACTGTACTGCAGTCTCAACTCAACGGTGCCAAATGGACTATCGGTACATCGAGGTGTTGAAGTATTTGTACAAAAAGTCCGACTTCAGGACCAGACGGAATCTATCCTTTTGCAGCAAGGTGTGAGACAGGAGACTATAGACGACCTTCGATTTGCCGACGATATAGTGGTCATGGCTGAGGCCATGGAGGACCTCAGTAGAGCTTCCGAAAGAGTGGGTCTTAAAATGAACATGAACAAAACCAAAGTCATGTTCTACACTCGAAGTTATAGACGACTATGTCTACCTCGGACAAACGGTACAGTTGGGTAGGTCTAACTTCCAGAAAGAGGTCAATCGTCGAATCTGACTCGGCTGGGCAGCTTTCGGGATGTTGCGTGACCATTGTGTGTTGCCAGTGATTACATAAGGGACCGAAACGTGGTCGCTCATAATGGGCCTCATCAGAAGGCATAAAGTAAGCCCAAAGGGCAATGGAGAGGGCTCGGTGTTTCCTTGCGTGATCAAATAAGAAATGACATTCTCAAGAGAACCAAAGTTACCGACGTAGCCCGAAGAATTGCCAAGCTTAAGTGGCAGTGGCGCAGAACGGATAGCCGATGGGGCCAAAGAATCAAATCTTACGATATCTCATCAAGGGGAGACCCCCGTCGCCCAAAAATGCAGGAAAAAAAATTGCCTCACGTAATTAATGGACGCTCCCAAATAAGCAGCAGTTTTTCATTTTTTTTTTTTTTTTTTATGTATGGCATCTCGCAATTCAGCCTCTGAGGCTGGCTACTGCTTAACCGGTCTAATCCTATGGATGCCTAGAATTTAAGGCCTCCAGCTAGGGCAGCAAAATTATCTGAGTTAAGCGACAGCTCGCTAAGGGCACCCCCTGCGGGATTCGGGCCTCGGCTTAGGGTGTCGCTTGGGGAGGGCAGCAAAGGGACAGGCTGGATCTGAGTGATTTCATTAATTAGGGGGCTGATTTAAAACTAAAGGCTCAGCATCGCGGTCTGGCTCGAGCAAGGGTCGGGGGGGGGGGGGTAGTGAACAGGGACGTCTCGACGGCGAGGCCGGAATGACGGCGGTCTGTGTCTGTGTTTACGTTTAAGAGTGCTGGTTTCCCTACTGCTCTTTTGTAAAAGGGTAATAGGGTCATCAGGAGTGACTAGGGTATGCCGTGGACGGCGAATCCTACTGATACGCGATGGTTCGTACCGGGCGGCCGATGCGATCAAGGGGTTGGGATGCCTAAGAGCTTGGTCAAAGAAACGCTTGGAAAGACGTTTCATGAACTGAAGGATGGTCGGGAAGTTTTTCAATAAATATCTGTGCAAAACTTTATACGACATGCCACCTTTGAAAAGAGTCGGGGCACCACCCACAAACACATGCTGTTGCTGAATGTTTTACCAGGCAGTATAATGCGTTCCAACCGCACTATTTAAGCTCACCAGCCCCCCTAGCATGACCGTTCTATCTCTATTCTACCAAGAAACGACAAGAAATCTTTTCTTTACTACTTGTCATTTCTTCTGCCCGAGCATGGCGCGCACCGTCGACTCGCGTTTCTACGAAGACATAGACACGAATTCTTTCCATAGCAACGGGGACGTTGCTATAGAAAGTTAAAAGGTTACGTTTAGTTTACAAAAAAAAGATGCCAATTGCACGAGTTTTTAATTTTTCGTGGGCGGGATGGTGTTGCTGCATCCTGGATCCAGGCCTGGATCTTTTTCGCGAAATTAAACCTAAATATTTTACATAACATTTCAACCTTTTGAACGTAACTCAACGCAACCACGAAACGTATTTCTCGTATTTAGTTTTTATTAAGACTAGTTTGACATTTGTCAGAAGTAATGTTTCTACCTCCAAATGTCAAAAGAAGAGAAAATATGGTCGTCATGCTCGACGTTGTAGACTTGTGTCGACTGAAGAAAAGAAACATTTCTTTTCTACATTCTTAATATCGCCATGCTTGGGACGATAGAAATATCTGTCAAATTGTCGATTCTTCCGTAGACATAGCTCGTTTCTACGGCGGTCATGCTAGGCCGGCAGGGTCTTGGATTACAAGCGGGACTATATTGTTACGCCGACTGCTTTACGAGAACATTCTAGGACTACGGTCGAGTCTAGAATGTTCCACGATGGAAGTGTCTAGAAAGTTCGAGAAAGTTCTGGACCTTTCTGGAACCTTCTAGAAGGATTGGTTCCACTATAGAGCCATCTAGAAGGTTCGGGAAGGTTGTAGAACTTTCTCGAAGGATGGGTTCCCCCTAAGGAACTACCTAGACATTGACGGAAGTTGTGGAAGTTTCTCGAAAGTGGGCCGGCCGTATAAATAGGCGACGGGTTAGCGGGAGGAGTTAGTCTGATTTTGGCTACGAAACGAAGCGATCGAAGTGAACGACTAGTGCGATATCTAAGTGATTAGTGTTAAATTCTGTAATTGTGATTAAGTTTAAGTGTTTGTGAAGTGTTTTAAACTGTTTTAAGTTAATTAAAGATTTTTATTGTTTATTTGGTAGTGTGTTAATTTGTCCTATACCCAGCTCGTAACAATTGGTGTCAGAAGTGGGATAAATTATGCCAATTCTACCAAAGGACGATACAGACGGTGTCCGCACCAGAAGTCATCGACAGCAAGATATGGACCAAAGGAGGTTTGGAGATTCTCCGACACACACACCGGCTGGTGCCCAGCCTACGTCGGAGCCAGTCGCTGGCTCATCCGGAGTTTCTCCAGCACCTGCGGCGCCAGACTTGACTGTTTTAATGGCACTACTGCAGGACCAGGCTCGCCGTCAAGAGGAGCAGGCTCGCCGTCAAGAGGAGCAGGCTCGCCGTCAAGAGGAGCAGGCTCGCCGTCAAGAGGAGCAAGCTCACCGGTTGGAGGAGCAGTTACAACGAGATAAAGAGGAGCAGGTCCGCCGCCAGGAAGAACAGATGCTCCTGATAAAAGATCTTCACGCAACCTTTGGCAAAGATCTTAAGGTGATGAAGGAACATGTCCACCAGCATGAGAATCGTATCTCGGAGGCCGAGGTTCAGATTGCTGGTGTGAAGAAGGCCTTAGACGAACTTAAGGCTGGAGATGGGACTGTGGTTTCCGTGGTTGCTGCACCTTCAGCACGTGGGTTTAAAGTGCCTCCATTCGACGGAACATCTTCGTGGTCGGCCTATAAAATCCAATTTGAGGCCGTTATGAAGGCGAATGGCTGGACCAAAGCGCAAGCCATGACCGCGCTCACCTTGGGCCTCCGAGACCAGGCCCTAAACATCCTTGAGGCGCTCGGCAAGGATGTGACCTACGAGCAGCTGCTGGAGGCTTTAGAGTCCAGATACGGCGATGCGCACCTGGAGCACGTATTCCGAGCTAAGTTGAAGGATCGCGTTCAACGCAGTGCCGAGAATCTGCAGCAGTGGGCCCTGGAAGTTGAAAAGCTGGTCCGCAAAGCATACCAGTCTGTCCCTGCACTTATCAATGGGAATCTGGTACAGGCTTTCGTCGACGGAATACGCGACTTGGAAGTTAGAGCTGCTGTGAGACTTGGGCATCATGAGACGTTGAAAGACGCCTTGGCCCATGCCTTAGAAGTAGAGGCAGTGAGGCAGGACCACCGAACACACCGCATCAGGGAGGTTGTGGCGTCACCTGTACGCGACCGTCCGCAAGGGTACAGCCCTAGGTGTTACACCTGTGGAGAAAGGGGTCATCTTCGGTCAAGCTGTCCTAAGCGAAGCACACCGAGAGAAGATCAATCTCAGCAGGGGAGAGTAGCTGAAGTGACTGCCCAGCCACAGCAGGGAAACGAGTAAATGCCAGGACTGGGGGGCGGGTGCTGGCTGGTATTGAAAGAGCCCCGAGGATCTTGATCTCACAAGCTCATGACGGGAACAGCCTGACCATCAAAGGCGAAGTCAACGGAATACCATGCAAACTGACGTTAGATACTGGAGCTTCTCACACGGTCGTCAATTCTCACCTAGCAAGTCGGTTTCTTGGGGACTACTTCAATAACCACGACCGTATGCAATTGTTTACAGCTACCGGTCAGCACATAACCGTCCGAGGCAAGAAGCAAGTGAAGTTAAAATTGGGTGACAGAATTTACTGTCACAATGTCATCGTGGCCGACATAGTGGACGATTGTATCCTGGGTTTGGACTTCATGCGGAAACATCGTTGTGAGATCGACGTTGATCAGGGAGTACTGAAATGTGGCTTGGAGGAAGTCTTCATGGAAGGTGCACCATCAGGGAAGGTGTACTGCTTGAAGAAGATTGTTCTTCCTAGCAGATCAGAAACGATCGTGCCAATTCGTCTACCTCAGTATTCTGGACACAAAGTTCGAAGTGTTCTGATAGAAAGGGCGAACAATGACTTTCCATGGAAGACGGCACGAACTCTGGTAAAAGCCACCAACGTCGCAGCAGTACGCATACTAAATCCAAGTGACAAGCAGCAAGTGATTAAGAAGGGCACCTTGATCGGCACTTGCGAAGAAGTAGCTTGGATGCGTCCATTACAAGATCGGCCTACCGGAAATAAAATTCGTTGTGCAAAATTTGACGTGTCAACGCTTTTGGAAAACTGCGATTTATCTGAAGGAGAAAAGGACAAGGCTATGAAAATGTTACTTCAGTACGCCGGCATTTTCTCTACAAATGATGCTGACATAGGGAGAACTGGACTGGTTCAGCACAAGATTAATACAGGCAACGAGTTACCTATCCGTCAGCGACCAAGAAGACTGCCTGTTGCACGGGAAAAAGAAGTGGAAACCATGATTGATGGAATGGTGAAGGACCGTGTTATAGAGCCTTCATCCAGTCCATGGTGTTCTCCTGTAGTCCTGGTGAAGAAAAAGGACGGCAGCATGCGTTTTTGTGTGGATTATCGACGACTGAACGACGTCACGAAAAAGGACAGCTATCCACTGCCTAGGATCGATGACACATTGGATACGCTGACTGGAATGAAGTGGTTTACCACGCTGGATCTGAAAAGTGGCTATTGGCAAGTAGAAATAGACCCCAAAGACAAAGAGAAAACTGCATTCTCAACAGGAAAGGGGTTATGGCAGTTTAAAGTTATGCCATTCGGATTGTGCAATGCTCCTGCAACATTTGAAAGGCTGATGGAGCAAGTACTCGCCGGATTGATTGGAGACGCATGTCTTGTCTATCTAGACGACATAATCATCGTGGGCCGTACATTTGAAGACCACCTTAAAAACCTCAACCGAGTGCTGTCGAAAATCCAAACAGCAAATCTCAAGTTAAGTCCGAAGAAGTGCTCGTTTTTCCGGAAACAAGTGAACTTCTTAGGACACATAGTTTCGGGGGAAGGTGTTCAAACAGACCCGGAAAAAGTAGTCGCCGTCAAGGACTGGCCAGTTCCGAAAGACAAGACACAGGTCAGAGCATTTTTGGGTTTGTGCTCCTACTATCGACGGTTCGTAAAGAATTTTGCCGACATTGCGAAACCTTTACACAAGCTCACTGAGGAAAAGCGACAATTCTGTTGGGACGAGAGCTGCGACGTCGCATTTCAGGAATTGAAGAAACGTCTGTGTAAAACACCTATTTTGGGATATCCTGACACTGAAAATGACTTCATAGTTGACACAGATGCAAGTAATACTGGAATTGGGGGCGTGCTGTCTCAACGGAAAGGAGACCAGGAGGTTGTGATTGCTTACTTCAGCAAATCTTTATCCAAACCGGAAAGAAATTACTGCGTTACTCGACGGGAGCTGCTTGCCGTAGTAAAAACATTGCAGCATTTCAGTAAATATTTGCTGGGGCGGAAATTCCAGCTGCGAACTGACCATGCTGCCTTGAAGTGGCTATTACAGTTCAAAAATCCGGAGGGACAAGTGGCGAGATGGATTGAGCTACTGCAAGAGTTTGACTTCGTAACTGAACATCGCAGTGGGAGAACTCACGGTAACGCAGACGCCTTGTCAAGAAGACCTTGTCCTGAAGATTGTAAGCACTGTGCCAGGCAAGAGACTAAGGAGGTAGCAACCGTGAGGATGCTTAGAACAGATCTCAGCGATGAATGGAAGGAAACCCTACAGCAAGCTCAGCAAAATGACTTGGACATCAAACCGATTTTCGAGTGGATCACAGCTGGTGCTCCTAAACCCAAGTGGAGTGATGTGGCAGCGATGAGTTCCATCACAAAGAGTTATTGGGCACAATGGGACAGCTTGGTTATCCAGGATGAAGTCTTGTGCCGTAAATGGGAAAACGCTCGAGGGGACAGGTGTCATCTACAAATGGTTGTCCCTAAAGCTAAAGTACCGGATGTTCTACGGCTATATCATGATGGATGTTCAGGCGGACATATGGGGGTAAAACGGACTCTACTGAAGATCCGAGAGCGGTTTTACTGGATCCACTGTCGAGAAGATGTGGAGGACTGGTGTCGCAAATGTACCACTTGTGCGGCTGTAAAAGGACCCCAAACACGCAGCAGAGGTGCATTAAAACTGTACAACGTTGGAGCCCCCTGGGAACGGATAGCACTCGACGTTGCGGGACCATTTCCGGAAAGTGAAAGCGGGAACAGGTACTTCATGGTTGTCATGGATTACTTCACCAAGTGGCCAGAAGTGTTTGCCATTCCTAACCAAGAAGCTACAACAGTCGCAGATAAATTGGTTCAGGAAGTTTTCTGTCGTTTTGGAGTACCCTTGGAAATTCATAGTGATCAAGGAAGGAATTTTGAATCACAAGTATTTCAGGAGACTTGCCGATTGATGGGTACCCACAAAACCAGAACCACCTCTTACCACCCACAATCTGATGGAATGGTGGAACGTTTCAACCAAACGTTGGAAAGATATTTGGCAAAAGTCGTGGAAAGCAGGCAAAGGGATTGGGACAAGCACATACAGCCGTTTCTTTTGTCCTACCGTAGTGCAGTCCACGAAAGTACGACTGTGACACCAGCCTTCGCGAACTTTGGAAGGGAATTACGGTTGCCAGCAGATTTAATCACTGGAACTGCTCCTGATGCTCCACGCAGTGTAACCGATTATGCAAGTGACTTGCGTAACAAGTTGAATGACGTGTATGAGCATATCAGACAATCCGGCCAACAAATGTCTGAGAGGATGAAGACCCGTTATGACCGGAAGGCAAACAGTAGAGGGTTCGACGTGAATTCACTGGTGTGGCTGCATAACCCAGTGCGTAGCAAGGGGAAGTCTCCGAAATTGCAAGCAAAATGGGATGGACCATACCGAGTCGTGACCAGGATCAACGATGTCACCTATCGGATACAGAAGGGTCCACGAGGTGCGCCTAAGATCGTACATGTAGACCGATTAGCGCAATACTACGGGACTAACGATGCTCGGGACGAGCATGTCTAAGGAGGGGGCAGTGTTACGCCGACTGCTTTACGAGAACATTCTAGGACTACGGTCGAGTCTAGAATGTTCCACGATGGAAGTGTCTAGAAAGTTCGAGAAAGTTCTGGACCTTTCTGGAACCTTCTAGAAGGATTGGTTCCACTATAGAGCCATCTAGAAGGTTCGGGAAGGTTGTAGAACTTTCTCGAAGGATGGGTTCCCCCTAAGGAACTACCTAGACATTGACGGAAGTTGTGGAAGTTTCTCGAAAGTGGGCCGGCCGTATAAATAGGCGACGGGTTAGCGGGAGGAGTTAGTCTGATTTTGGCTACGAAACGAAGCGATCGAAGTGAACGACTAGTGCGATATCTAAGTGATTAGTGTTAAATTCTGTAATTGTGATTAAGTTTAAGTGTTTGTGAAGTGTTTTAAACTGTTTTAAGTTAATTAAAGATTTTTATTGTTTATTTGGTAGTGTGTTAATTTGTCCTATACCCAGCTCGTAACAATATTATAGCATTACTAATGTTTATAACATTTCCCTAGCTACAGTTTGATGTGATATAGCGCGGTATCAGATTCGTCGCCTCGTGTCACAGCAACATGTTACTTATGGCGTGTCGTCATGCGACGCACTCTCTTCGTGCGTGCGCAAACGCATCAAAAGGAAGATACCGATCTCTCGCGCACTGGGTTAATTGCGATAGTACATCACTAGCAGGTTCTCATCACTCACCAAAAACTATGAACATAACGTGCTCATGAAAGTATGAACCGCGGTTGGATTGTTATGTTGCTCATTTTGTTTTCACTATGAATTATTCATTTATAATTAATCGAACTAAGCATCTTACTCTAAGCAATTTCGCTAAAACACGAAGTTGGACCTGAAATTTAAATGACAATATAGGTAGATGAGTTCAATCCTAGTATTACGGCGGTGTAACAGTTGGGCGGCAGTGTGTGACGCGCTGTCTGCGCCGCGCCGGCGCTGCCGGACCACCGTTATCTGAAGCCGCTCAGTTTCCCGAGGACACCTGCACCTACGTAGTAGAACCACAACAGGCACTCCATCTGATTACTCTGAGGCTTCTGGCTTCCTGAAGCTCATAATGTTTTAAAACATTATAACAGACAGAAAATATTATTTAGATGAGCATATGGCGTATGGATGGGATTTTTTAAAATTTTCCCCAAAAATGTGGGGCGTGATCATTTACTGAGTCATTTAATATCCTACAAAATTTCATAGGCCACATAGACCAATCACTTACGTTTTATTTCTCCACAGTTATGATATTTCCTTAAATAGTTTTGTTGTATCTATATTCTATACTATTATCAGACTTTCCAATACCAATTGTTCGTTGTAATTAGTCACAGTATGTCAGATATCATCTGACAGCGCGATTCGCCGCCATTTTGTTTCGGCGCTGAAGGCCGTTATGTCAATTGCTTACTGTAATTCGTTACGAAAACTGATAATAACGCGCAAACGTAGCATGTCCAGTAGAAAGTTCTTTGTTTGGTATCTGGTGCACAATGTCTGTGAAACTGTTTCGAATGTATAATGCTTTGCCACTTCGGTCACCTGCATGTTCAAGAATTTTAGAGGATATGTGTGGTCAAAACAAACAACTGTGAAAACAATTGAGATTCCTTCCTTTGCCAATTTTGGTTTATCTATTAAACACGGTTAATTGAGAGAAGCTTATATGGGAAAAGTTTTAGTCAATAAAACAACCTTATTCCAAAGAAAATTGACAGGGTTTTGAATACGGTTCTGCTAAAAATAAACTTTACGAGATACATTTGTATGAATGAAAGCACTTTTACACGTTTTGAGTCATCTGGTGCTTTGGTACGCCGCTTCCGCCAACTTTGTTTCCTGCAAAGCAAAGGACTATGACTTGTGAGTCATTGGTCGTTACCTGACGGCCGGTGACGTCACTGCGCCGCTATGCGCACGCGCATTGGATCTACCGACCACACCGGTGCGGTGCGGTGCTTACATTGTTTATGGTGTGTTATGAATTTGTGATCAAACTCAGCTGTATTAGTCGCAAAGTGGCAAGAATTTAGCTTTGCTCTGTAGTGGCTGCAGTGCTAACTACCGTTCCGGGTCCGGAGTGTATAGGACTGACTCATACATAACTTTTCTTTGCTCTAGTAACGTTATCTTAATGTTAATATTGTTCTATGACAACTTTCTCTTTTCCACGAAAAGTATCAGATCATTTCTGCTCAAAGCGTCCTTTTCGTTTGGCTGCGCTGATATTGATTAAGAAGCTTCCTGAACCTTCTTGCTTGCCACAACCACAAATATTAATTTATATCTCGTATCATTTAAAATGCAAAGTAAATACCTTCTAATTTGGTTTGTAGTTACGGATGGCCGTTGAAATTACACGTGTAACAGCCTATTGTTTCCTCTGCTTCTTGAATTTGCACTCTGATGCATCGTGACAGGTTCCACATTTGTGTGGTAGATGTGATGAGAATCTCAGGCAGTGGGATAGTGGCGCAAGATTAACCTCGACGCCCACGTATTGTCTGTGCCGCAGTTACGTGATTTTGTATAATATTAACATTTTGTACCGGTGTTACTCCGCCTAGAACAGTGATGATAATAGTCTTCTTACTTCAAGTGTATAGTTTACTGTTGCATCCTGTCATCGCTGGTATTGTTATGCTCTTTAAGTGAATTGCTCCCATCTTCTGTTTATTCATCCAAGTTCAACGTTTCAACTTCAGGTCATTCTCTGTATTCCTACAGTAATCTCAGCTTAATATCGGGGACAATTTCGAAACCTGTAATCCACAACAATCTTAAGTGACGTAAGTTCAATGACACTTGGTAGTTTAGACATAGCGTAAAGCGAGTCATTACGTCACGGTCCTCTGTTCCTATTGTACTTGGACCAGCTATGTTCTACAAAACGTGAAATAGTCAGCTTAGCGGTGCTAATTATGAAGAACACATTGTCGCAGGTTCCAGGTAAAAGCTGTTGGAGATAATGTTACTTGGTACCAGTTGAGTAGGTCGTCTGCGCTAGTGCGGGATGCTGAACGTTGAAGAATCTGACTGTAGACTTGACTCTTTTTTCTCTATAAAGGTAGCAGTGAGTTAAACAACATCAAGACTCTGGACTAGTATTGGAGTCTTCTAATTATCTATAAATGCAAATATGAACAGTTAACGTCGCCACTTACCAACCTCCAGTCAATTAATTGTTATAAATGTGAAACAATATTCTGATAAAATAAGTAAATTGGATTGCCAAACCTTTTTAAAATTAATTTTCCAAATTAGTGTTAATATAGAAAATAGTAGTACAAGGCTGTGCCAATTTCCGAATTTTACGTTGGTTTCTATAGCGCCCGCGCCGGCAAACGTGCATCATATCCGTTGCGCGTGCGCTGCGATCGCGCGCGTTGTGTAACGTGCATTACTGGATCAATTGCGTATCTTCGCTGAATCACTTTCCATACGTTAGCGCAGCGCGTGATTAATTGTCGCGTGCTAATTATGATAGGTAAAAATTGCATTTACTATTAGCATTGTATAATAGTGCCTTATAAGTCTCTTTCTATTATGTATGATCATTAGCAATCCGAAAGATGTAAGTTTAAACCAGCGTTTCAATTTTCAAACCTATTGATGTGTGAGTTCTCTCTTCCAAATTTTTCTCTAACTCAGAACTGAGAATCAAAACTCAAAATTAACTTGTCAATGGTTTTCCCCATCTATTACGATCAATGGGGAATCTCCAGTTTTTTCGGACATCTATTCCAATCACCGTTGTGGGCTTTTGGTCTCTAGATCTTTAGCTCTCCAATCTTTGCCATCACCATAAAACATTTCTTTCTGGTTATTGGTGAGGTAGCAATAAGGGGAAGTCCATTAATTACGTGAGACGTTTAGGAGGGGGGTGAGTCTTGAGTCGAACCTCATCTAATCTCACGAGGGAGAGACGTATCCCGACAAATGTCAAGTATTTTTTCCCCGCATAAATTAGTTTGTGTTTTTATTTGGAATGAAACAAAAATCTGAGAAATTTATATTCCTAATTTTAGATTGTTAGTTTGAACAGTAAATAAATGCATATTTTTGATTAATTTGTTGTATTTTTATTGTCATTGAGAAAATAAATCAGAAATTGCTGAAATAAAAAGTAATATACAAGTTATAAGGGGCTTTATAGGCGTAAAACGTGAATAAAATTCACGCGACAAACCATGGTTAAGTGAACATGTTTCTGCACAAAAATATGGCTTAATCCTGGGAGGGTACTTTTCTGGTCATTCTCTTCTAAAGTTGTTTGCCCGAAAATCATTATCCATAACACGTTTGCTATAAACTTCAATAACCATAATGTTCAAAAATTCGAAATTAAGTTTTACATAATATTATCTTTACTTCTAAAACTTCTGTCATAGTACTCGATACTATACTAATAATTAAATCTCCAAATTTTACATGAAATAAAGTCAGAATGTCCTAAGTATTGTATTATATAATGTGTATTATACCATTGTTCACATTAACATCACACATTTGTTCGTTATTTCGGCTAATTGTAACTTCGGTAAATAGTTTTTCGACCATATGAAACGTCGGAGTAACGAATATTTTTTGAACTTATGATAGGTAACCCTAAATCCTCCTAATAAATATTTCACGGAAATAACAAATTATGCTTATTAATTCAATCCAACGCAATCATGCATAGATTAACGTATTTACAGTTAATTGCGCATTTTGAAAAATCTCACGTGAGACTAGGAGGGTGAGGGGGTCAAAAAATTGACAAAATTGCCTCACGTTATTAATGGACGCTCGCCCTAACCAGAAGTGTTTTATTTAATTTTATGTTAAATTATATTTGCGTTAGGTACTTAGGTCGTAGTCAGGAATTGACTACTAGAATGACTTCGTAGATTGAGTTTCAGTTTGGGACCTAACATAATAGGGATGAAGACTGGGTAAAGAAAACTAAATTCTATTTTGTCCGTCAGACAGGTAATACAAAAATATTAGACACGTATTTTTTATTTTATCAAAAATAGGTATAAAAATTTGTTACTGAGCCGTGGAACACCAAAGTGGTTCAACTAGGTGTTCCACGATTAACTTTCTGTACCCTTGGTTCACCTAATGAGTGAACCATGGGTAATTTAAAAAAATAATGTACCCGTGGATCACCTAATTGGAAAACCTCCGGAAAATATGCTATAAGTACATATATAAAAGAATGCTTTAGTAATGTATCAATTTAATTCCTAATTAAACATGTTCGTGGAAAGTTTTCGATAAATTGAAAAAAGAAAAATAAAAGAAAGGAATAAAAAAAAAGAAAATGAACTTAAAAATGGCTCAAACATTACTTACTTATGTAGCTTTTCTAAAGCACTATCTATACCTAATTACGTTTTACCTAAACGTGACGTCATGCGCCATTTCAACTCAATATATCTCCTTAATTTTATGACCACGTGAAAAAAGAAAAAATACGTGTCCAATACTCAATAATCTTCCCGACAGAGCACAAAAAAAAATTTGGATCATCCCAATAGGGATGATCAAAATTTTTTTTTGTGCAATAGCACAATCTCGATCCAAGTGCAGGCTGAATACCAACACTTCGTCAAACCTGTCTGAAGTGAATGTTGGTAACATTGTTTTTTTGTAATTGAGTGGAGTTCTATGATTTCACGGCATACTTAATCGATAGTTACGTTTACGACATTGATAGAGATGCTAGGTAGTTCGGCAAATACCAAATTTTTATTTGGAGAATGGAGATTTTGGATTCGCAGAAAATCGTGATTGCGACAGGTAATTTCGGCACGTTTTCCTCATAATATCTGCTCCACCATATTTCCAAAGGAAGCAGGTAACACGAATCGTTATAATAAGTAATAATACGATTTGAGATCAAGACCTTAAAACCAGTACAAAATGTGGTTGTAAATGGTATCGTTAAGTAGGTACTTAAAGTAACTCGTTTTACTCAATCGGCTCGTACAATTAAACCAAGACGATAAGCAGTCGATTGCCTTCGTCTATGCAGATTTGACTTAAAGCTGTAATTTGAGTAGGTAAATCGTCTTCAATTTTGTAATTATTTAACGTTTTGATGACATGGTAAATGACCACAGCGATTTGCGCGCCTCTCAAGGTGAAGGTCTTATTTCGACACAAATGACTGTTTCCGGTATTAGGCGAACACATTACTAAGCCCAACTTGACTTGCTCGACTGAGATGACGTGCAAAAACATTTCCAAGTGTGAGAAAATCTGTGCTCTCAGTTCTACTTTCAAGAGAATGTGCGCAGTTAGTTTCCCATGAAGTGTTGGTGGCTCGGTTGTGGTTAATATAACCGCCATGCTGGCAGGTCGGGCGGCGAACGGCTACTCGATCTCGTGACGAATCGATTCTAACTCGATTATGTGGAGAGCGCGTGCTCTGCCCGCGCCGGTGCCACTAATTGGATTGATGTATTCATGACAATAATCTATAACCAACGGTCAGAGAACTCAGTCTGGACTGACATTGGACTATCTAAAACTTTTACTCCACTATTCATAAGGTTTCTCTCATGTGTATTTGTGCTATCTCTATAGTTTTCATCATTCCCATTTCGGGAATGATAAAAACTATGTAAGCATAATTTTAGTATTTTTCGCCTATTTTCATAGTGATTTCTGATATCTTTGCTATTTGCAAAAAGATTTTCTTTAAGAGAACCAGTTTTCAATTTTAGTTGCTTACATTTTCTTTTACAGACCTACATTGCCATTACCGAGCAATGCAATCAATCCATAACTTAACTATCATCTGAGAACTATTAGAAAGAGTAACCTTACTAAGCTACGCATCGATTGACGCCAACGTAGACGATTGCATGAATATGTTAAAAGTTATAAAGTTATCCATATTCGCAAGGCAAAAATAAAACCTCAGAGAATGCAAACTGATAAGCATCGATATGTGTGTTATTTGGAACGTTGCACTAAATTCTTGTGTATTGGGGCCAATGCAATCGCGGATACCGCGGCGTTCGTTCAGTCGTGGTACTCGTGGTCACCAAGTTCGGCGGGGGTCGCAGGCCGTTTGCGTATGTTTAGGAGCGCTCTAATACGTACGGCGATAGGTAATATAGGTAACATAGGAGCCGCGGCCAGCGGTCTGTCGGAGCCCTGGGAGAATGTGGGCTGCTCTCACTGCGGGGTGTAAGCCACTAGCGGTTGGGGAGTCGTTTGAAATAGTTACTGAGTAAAACCAATATTACATGAACAGTGTAAAGTATTTCAGCAAGAGAAAAATTCCAAAACTGTATTATCGAGGATGATGGCTCGTGTACTGCATGTGGTAAAAAGAGTTTCACAAAAAAGGAAAGGCACCACTTAACGATAAGACCGCAAAAATGCCACCACTTGTTGTATCTAAATGAGTTCCAAATGTGATGAAAGGTGCTGTAGATAAGTTGAAACACGTTTGGGTTTACAAAAAACGCAGTCTTTCTGTTGTGTTGCATCGGCAGATCAGAACCATTCAAATCGCTAAGCGTTATTAACGTGGTGCTGGTGGGTTGGGGATCTCGGCTGTGGATGAACAGTCAAAGGATTGTAGGCTGAAGGCCAGAAACAAACTTTTTCACAGTAATACATTCCATGGATTATGACTACCTGTGTAATCTCGGTAGATGATACAGTATAACCAAGTATAACACTATTTGATGGTGTTTGCATTATTTACGGCGGAATATTACGGTTTTCGATTTGTTTAAATGTTTTTTTGATAGTTATTTGTTTCGTTGAAGCCAGGTGTCATATCCAGAATCCTGAACATATTTTAATTATTAATTTTCGAAAGTTAGTTAGGTTCTAGTTATTAATTTCCGAAAGTTAGCTTTGTTGTAATCGCTGTCTCGCGAGTCTTGTGCCACCTGCAGTGACCCGGTTTCGTTGAGGCACTACCTATGCGCCTGTATGCAATATAGCGTTTATTCCCTCGTATCGAACTGTTTGCACAACACACACATATTGCCTGCCAGCCAGCACACTAATAAGTCTCGTGCGACTGACGTCAGTGGCACTGTATGTGCTTTGTGCTTGATTCGCCGTTCCACGATGCTTCCGCCAGTACCTAGTGTAGAGTCGGGAGTGGATATTGTGTGCTGTACTGATCGTTGTCAAGATCGTGAGAATATCTAGCATAGCAGTTAGTACTTTAATGTCTAATACTCTTTCTAGATAAATTCTAAATAACAAAATGTTTGACAGGCCATCAATATCTTTGAAAAAGCCTGAACTAAAATAAGCGGCAGGAATATTCGCACACCCGACGCAAACAACTGTTACCATCTTTTACATGTACGTTTACCTTGTTGCAGCCTGCTGGGTGGTGCTAGCGGCGTGCGCGGCAGCATCACAGGGCGCCCGCGCCGCCGGCCCGCTCGGCCCCTCCGAGCGGCCTGAGGCCTACTTCAATGGCAGCTCCTACATCCGACTGTCCAGGCCGGTATCACTCAAACAACTCGTTGGGCTCAGTTTCCGGACATGCGTTGGTAAGTCAGCTTCTTGGTGGTACTCCAAATGCCCTTCTAATTGAAAGTATTAACTTTGAATTAATTTGGTTCATTTTGCAACCAGCTAAACTTTCTGACGTTTGATTAGTAGATATTAAGGTACCAGAGGACACGAAATAACATTTACCTAATTGAGCCGGCATTTTAACCGTCTGCCCCAATATAATAATTAAATCAAGGTTTTTGTCATCAAAGAGCGCATTGATCGTTGGTTACGGAAGGCAATGCTCCAAAGATCCAGTAATCCTAAGGACAAAAACCTTCCGCCGGCCGCCTCCCGATGTCGAAGGAAGGTGCATCAATCAAAACGCTCCCGAGCCGAGCGTGATTACATCGCCGTGCTGTTTTTGCTGATTATTACGTGCATTGCACGCGTTACTGCATTGCAGAACACGCTTCGTTATTCTCAGAATGGCAGATTGGTGACGTTGACAGATGCTGATCTTTATTGGATTTTTATTCGACGGCTAATTAGTAAAAAAGTATTCCCTCATGAGCAGAGTAATAAACTCTTCGTCTAGCTCCCACTAAATTCAAGTTATGCAACTTTAGTTCAACATTATGATTTATCTTTTTTGATAGCACAGTTGACGCAGTGGTTGAGCGATTGACTGCTGCGCTGCGTGTCGCGGGTTCGATCCCCGAACGGAAGAAATATTTGTATGGCCTACCAATAGTTGTTCCGGGTCTGGCTGTAGGTGTATGTGAGTTTAAATGTTTGTAAACGCACCCACGATACGGGAGAAATTCCTAGTGTGAGGCATGGGATTAAAAAAAATACGAATCAGTTTCTTCAAAAAGCATGAATTTATTCATGCTTATTTATTATTAAAAGCAAACTATTTGGCATCTGCGTATCTACGAATTCAAGGCCGCATCGGTAAATGGGTGCCATTCGATGAACAAATAGTCAATTGAATCATCATCGGCGCGTACGCAAGCCATGCGTTCGAAAGGTACGATATTGTACAAATGGGCAAGTCGTGAGTTTGTTGAGAGTGTGGGGATGTTGTGATCGACGTTCGACAGTGATCGTGCGGCCATTACCGCGACAATCACGTTACGTCACAGCATCACACACGCGCTCTGGACCGGTCGCAATCCACGACGTTGTTGTAATCATGACTTGTTCAGAGAAAGGTGGTTCAATCGCCCACTCGATACTTGAAACACTGCACCACACTACACGACTCGTGTGCACATCATTAGATTATGTTGCCTTTAAAGGCACATACATACATTATTGCATTACATATTGCTTTGAAATACAGCCCTACTTGTAGTAAACTTGTTGTTTTGAGATTTCTTTTTATTGCATAAACGAACCATCTGTTTTACGTATCGCTGTATCTGACAATATCTATCTAGTAACTTCACACCCAGCTTTTTTGCATAAATTACTCATCGCTTGGCAAATTGCGAAAGCAACAATTCTCAGCTATCTGAGAGATCGAGTATACTCGGATCTTGCAATGTATACCTTTGCGTAGAAGAGCGACATGATGCATATGATGACTTCGCAGAAACATAAATGACAAACGAATACATATGCGATGAATGTGAAATGTAAGCCTAGAATTGCCCCAACCGAGTTGAATCACTAGAGCACATGGATCATAACAGCAGTGTTTGTATAGTTGTAGTAATGATTACAAGCTCTTGTTGTACAACACGCGATTGCTCCATCAGTTTACACACTGTATGTTTTCATTTGACACATTCTGTTTCATTCATTCGGCAGACTCATGGAATGCGTCGTGTTCCACATTAGGTATTTGATCATAACATCATAGTAGTCGCTAGAGCCATGTAGTTTGAACATGTAGTTTGGGGCAAGACAGAAGTGTTAGGATACGTACTCGTTACCTGACTTGAAGCTGATCCGTCGAAACGGTTTAATTAAAAGCGAACTAATAAATTCAATAAGAAACGTTTCTTGTTTAGAGCATCTGCCCCGCACCTGCCTCCATTGTCTCAATGATCCACAAGCTAGTAACAACACGTAATAGCATAGCTCTGTATAATTATATAAACATTTCCCGTTAGTAGGTTCGCCATTGACCAAATGTCATCATGAGACTTGAGAGTTTCCTGAGCGCAGTCTTTGAACCGTTATGTGCGGTAGGCTTGAGTTGAAAGGTTACCGCGCGGGACGCGTAGTGTACGGACATTTAGTTAGCATCACTTTTTTTAACTGTTCTTGTATCTCGGAGAATATTTTTGCTGAAGCCGTGTTCAGATGTTCTCATTACAGCTAGTATTCTAGTGATGCTTGGTTCTTGATTTTTATTGTAAACTAAATCAGCCAGTTTTTTCTTAAATCCTCTTATACAGCAGATGACACGCTGTTCTCGGTACTCCCGACTTTGAAAGCATTGTAAACAAACATGAGGTATTGCAGGTGGCGAGCTATTCTCGCAACGGTTCGAGGGGTACACGCTGCACGTGACGGCGCTGTTCGAGCAGGTGGTGGTCTCGTGGGCGAGACCCTCGCAGCCGCACCGCGAGGTGGGCCTGGCCAAGGAGACGCTCGACAACCGCTGGCACTGGGTCGGCCTGCGCTACAACTCCGACCCCCCCTCACTGCTGCTCGAGGTCGATAAGGATACACAGGTATATGCTCAAGTCACATCTTGATGCCCACTTGCTCCGATAAACAGACATGACAAAAAATATATATTCGCACGCCTGTCTTTCAACTAGGTTTTAGAGGTGAACCTTATGCCTTATTTTTAAGTCTACTGGTGTCTATACTGTCTACTGCCACCAGCCCTGCTACTGATGATGATAACCGAATAACAAACCGATCTGGGAATCAATTTTAAGACTACTAGCAGTAGTGCTTGCTGCCACTAAACCAGCGTGAAAGCTGTTTTGTACTTTTTTGAGGACAAACTATATCTTTCCGTCTCCTTTTAGTAAATTCTGTGCTGTATGGAAGTGCTGCGTGTTGTTTTAGTACAGTGCTCACTATAAATAACTGTCAAACTGTTAGTACATGCAAGATGATGAAAGTAAGTCGACTGAAATGGTAACACAAACTTGGTGTACATTATTATTATGAATTGACTTCTTCACTTCCATCTTTTCACTTCCATGACCTGTGCGCGACCGCGGTGCAGTTGTATAAACGAATCTTTTCACATTAATTATATTTATACAGATGGTTTGATCGTAATAAATAACAAGACAAATAAAAAAACGATGGCCGTCATCAAAATGATGAATGGATAGAAAACCTTCAATAATTTCAAATACACACATCAAAAGTGTCTCGTTGGGGAAATATAGTATCTGCTTACTACAGATACTTTATACTCACACTTATCATCCATATTCATACTTTTATTGGTTTTACATTAGCATATTACCAATCATTTCGTTTTTATAAATATTTTCTTTATATCCTTTGTTGTGACATGTTTACTTCAAATTTGTCAGATGTCATTTACTTTTAGGGATCAAGCATTTTTATGCGGATTTCTTGAGATTGAGATGTGGCTTTGTAATAAATTTATGATTTTATAAATTTATATGGATCCTTTTTGGTGCATTTCATAATTTGAATCAGGAACTGTGAATCAAATTCGAGTAAAAGATGAAAATCAGCTGTCAATATTTTCCCTATAAAAACATACAACGCATTGAAGACATTATTAGTGCTACTGTTTCCCTACTACTGATTAAAACCAACGTTATTATGGAGCGGCGACGTCATTTAAGCAGGGAAGAAATGCTCAGAGCCGTGGGAATGATAGAAGCTGGTTCCCGGCAACGTACTGTGGCTTTAGCTCTGAATACAAGTCAGAGTGTTATCAGTCGACTTTGGACACGTTACCGAAGCACTGGTACCGTGGCTGAGCGCCATGGAGGACGGTATCGCTGCACCACACGGAGACAAGACCGATACATTCAAATCTTAACTCGAAGAGCTCCAACAATAACCGCCATGATGTTAGCCGTGAGGCTTCATTCTTCAGGGAACTTAATTAGCGACCAAACAGTCAGAAACCGCTTGCATGAAGTGAACCTTCATTCCCGAAGACCGCTACGGGTACCACCTATAGCAATGCACAATCGTAGGATTCGATATCAATGGGCTCTTGAACACAGAAATTGGGCAGAAGAACAATGGCGTTTCGTGTGCTTTTCTGATGAGTCTCGTTTTGGTATGAGACCGGATACAAGACGTATACGACACTGGAGAACCCCTGGACGCCAACAGCGATTAAAATCCTGCCAGGAAGTCCATCCTTATAGTGGTGGAACCATCATGGTATGGGCGGGTATTTGGATCGGCGGAAGAACTGAGTTGATTTGGATCAGAGGCAACCTCAACGCTCAAATTTATGCTGAGACGATTGTATCAGACGTCATCGTTCCTCTACAAGTGCAAATCGGTCCCTTATTTCAGTTAATGCATGATAATGCACGACCGCACACCGCAAGAGTTGTAAGACAGACTCTCGCCGCAGCTAACATCAATGTCCTGCCCTGGCCTGCTCAGTCGCCAGACTTGAACCCGATTGAGCATGCATGGGATATGCTACAGAGAAGAGCTCTGCCGAATATGGAGGGTATCCAGTCGCAAGAAGACCTTTTTTTGTTGTTGCAACGAACATGGGCGGCCATTCCACAGCGTGATTTGGATGAACTCATTTTGAGTATGCCAAACCGATGTTCTTGTGTTGTTAGTGTTCGCGGTAGAAACACGGATTATTAATTGTTTAAGTTACCCAATAAAATTTTAAAGAAAACTGTTATTTCAGTCTTTTTTTCGAACTTTAATGTTAGTGGTTCAAATGTCAAAAATCCCTTTATTAGAAAATGGCAAATTTCTTTATTAATGCAAAGGTGACTTGGTTTATCGTTACTGTGACAAACGAAAACACTTTATTTGATGAATCCTTAAAGAAAATTTTAATTAATATCAATCAGGAGAAAAGTTATTGCAAAAATATATGTTGATCCCTAGACACTTTTGATGTGTGTAATTAGCTTTTATCAAATCAAAAGTCATTTATTAAAACTAGGCTGAAGATCAGCACTTTTTGAATGTCTATTTCAAAAGACAGTCCCCCAAAAACGCCCACCCTTCGCATGGTTTATTATCATACTTATTGTGTTAACGAATCATTGAAGGAGACAATTATTTTATATTAAGTATTTCAAAGACGCTCTCAGTGTCCTAGCTAGATGTTGTTATAGTCACAAGAATGTCTCGCTACAGTTACAGTGAGTTGTGCGGAACAAACATAGGCTTGGGTTTCCAGCAACGCTCTAACACCACAGTGCAGTGCAGTATCAGCTCGTTAACACTTTAAGTATTGTCCTCCCATTTATTAAATTTTTTTGATGGTTTATCTTGGGTTGAACGATATGTTATAATGTGCAGTAGGATTTCTTGACCCCAGTACTATTCAATGCATCATCAGCACAATGTTTTGAAGGCGATACATTGAATCCTTTGACACCATCAAAAAAAAAATTAATTAAAAATTTAAATCCCCCGACACACAAAACCTCTAAAAAACCAAAAATAAAAAAATCCAAGCGTCTTAGTGTTGGGAGACCGCTTAGTACAAGCACAAATCAAAGCGGACCCCAAAATTTTTCTTTCATGCTTTTTAAACTTATATTGTTTTATCTTAGCATTGACTGTCCCAATACTGGGCATAGGCCTCCCCCATTGCTTCCAGTTTTCTCGGTGTTGCGTGTCTTCTCGCCAATTAACGAAAACAGCAAAAAAAAAAAACATTTCCTGGGGGAGAGGGGGGGGGGGTGCAGCCACCCTCCCCCCTGGCGATTCCCATGGTGACAAGTGACAAGATTTCAAAGTGAGTGACAAGTGAGCAGATTTTCTCAAAACATAGCTAAGAACACACTCGATTAAAACACCTTTCAAACGAAACCAATTCCATCAAAATCGGTTCATCCGTTTAGGAGCTACGATACCACAGACAGACACACAGATACACACGTCAAACTTATAACACCCCTCTTTTTTGGTCGGGGGTTAAAAAAGGTGACAGCAATCATTTTTGTGCAGAGATGTTAAGTTATTCATTGACGGCTTCGTGAAAAGGTTCGTTACAGCTTATAGCTGTAAGTACATAAACAATGCTTCAAACAAACACTGACAGTTACTTTGTATCTTCCATACTACTGCTTCAGTAATATTTCTCTAATACCCCATACCGTACTATTCACAATAGATCATTATTCTTCCGACATTAACACTCGGTAAATATAATTGACGTTAATAAAAACTTCTCAAGTCATTGTCCTATGATGTAGAATTGAAGACTGAACCAGCCATAGTGTTGCTTTAAGTTCTTCCTTAGTCCTCGAGTTTGAAAGGGCAATTTTCAGTGACGATAGCACTGTTAAAGTCGTTAAAGTTTAAAAATGCCACTAGTGAACGTCGCAGGAATCTGCAGGACTGGAAGCGAGAGGCCAGCAGAAGCTGTCGATACTACGATGATTGTGATAGGTCTATGGCCAGTAGTGGAGTTCTTTCCACTGCATGATGATGTTGGCACTGATACATTTCTGATGTGAAAACTCAAAACAAATTTGATTTTATCTTTATTCGTGTAGATAATATCGAACGTGACGTGGAACCCGGAGTTGCTGTCTCCGGGCGCGCTGGAGGCGGGCGGCGCCGTGCTGCTGGTGGGCAACGTGTTCAGCGGCTGCATCCTCGAGGGCCCGCAGCTCGAGTTCCACGCTGCCAACGCCCAGATACGCAACGTCGTGTTCGGCCACTGCCCGCTCACTACTGACGACTGTACGTATCACCCGCACTGTCTCACTCTCACAGTCTCACTACACTTACTCACCATGACTTGAAGAAAAAACTAACAAGAACAGAAATCATTCATTCATTCTGATAGTTACACAGTTCATGCCCAGACACAATATTACTTTAGTGGAAGTCTTTAGACGCTCGTATGACGTTGAAATAGAAGCGTTATTGGTAAAAATTTAAGCGACGTGGTTTTATGAATTGTATTGAAAAACAAGCTATTGGCGCTAGTTCTTTGTACTTTCATTTTTAACTATGTAACTTGTGAAGTCAATGGAAAGTTTATAAGCAGCCATATCTTCTATGAAACAGGAAAATCAGACATTTTTATTATACGCGCATAAATTAATAAGTAATGAATTAAAACGTAATCTTTTAACTCCGGAAGTTACGATTACAGACCGACATCTAGCTAAATGTTTTCCTTTTCGAACAAATAACAATGGAACTAGAAACAGGAAGACAGTTATAAACTATTTTTTCATAAAATATGAATTAATCTTTTTTCCTTGTCTTAAAATCACGGTATTAAATTAGACTTCCATAACTTTCGATGAAGCGCGGCCAATAAGCCGGTATAATCGCGTTTGCGAAACCTTCGCATAAAACATGTTTAAATTTATATTGACGTGACAACGTCTTATAAATTGGTTTGCCGGGTGACACTTCAAGAAACTGCGTTACGCTCCGCTCACGTTATGCGCTCACAATGAGAGCGAGTGAGAGGCACGCGTCCCTATAGCGTTGTCACGTTCAACTATCGTCAGTAAACCGACTTTACAGACAACCAATTTTTTTTCCCTCTTCTCGTTTTTTGTAAGGTCATTTAATGTTGTGTTACTTGCCAGGTATTGACAGGAAGGATGTGCTGCGCATCCAGCCCAAGGACCACTGCTACAACGAGCCCTGCATGCGACACGGCACCTGCATATCACGACATGACAGGTATGCCGCAGATCTACTACCCCAGGCGAAACAATTCAGAACTATACCAACTGTTGTAAATAGACCCCGGGTAATCAGCAGCTAACTTCGCCTGTTATACACATACCTTTTTATCTGCATAAATTGTCTGGTTATCAAAAGAAAGCATATTATAATCAACTTGTAAAGCTCCGAGTGTTTGGACGCAGACCGCTCGGTGAGAGAGAGTGGGCTATAATACATCACACGCGCCCAATGTGGGTAGACTTGGTGTCTATTAGGTTACTCTGAGATAAGTTCATTTTAGAATGACTAGTACTATGGGAAAAGTCCTAAAAATGTTTGAAGTGGTAGCGTGTAACTTCGAGTTTGATCGCGAGCACAGCTGTTGTCAGAGCCGTCGTAGTAATTGTCTGTTAGCCTGTTAGTTGAAGTATTTTTCATTGCGGGAAAGCGTTCGGTTGCCCCTGAGGCCCTGACTAGCACAACTGCAGCTTAACATAGCGTAGTTTACATAATTATTATGAGTCACAGTAAGTAAAGCAAACCTTATTGTTGTGTTGGTGAGTTCAATGTTTCATTCATTGTTTTCGTAGCGCGTTCGACTTTGACAACCCGTTCGCATGGTTCGCGTCGCGTGTTTTTCTTTTACGAGCTGGCATGCTGTCAAAATATAATAAAAGTTAATAAACATGATTTGTTACAATATGCACAAAAAAATGGCTACTTAAAAAATGTTTGTTAGATTTTGAAGATGCGAATTTTAATAGTAATAACAAAAACAATACTTTGTGATTTTGTGTTGTCAAATAGATCCGAAACACATGATTATGTTAGTGTATCATTATTAACAATCAGTCTGCCATTCTTCAACATCGAGAGAAAAACAGTCCACAGCCCACTTCCTCATAGAGAGAAGGCCTGCAACCCAACAGTGGGAAGCTTATTGTCCTTATGCTACCAAGAACCAACCGTAAATAAATAAATAAAAATGTTATTGGCACAAAATACAAGTATTACATACTTATTTGAAGCCCTGGCACCTGAGCTAGGTAGCCACCTTCGCCCTATCTGAGCAATAAAAAGTATGTGAAATATGTGCGTAGGTATGAGTGCCACTGCACGGCGCGCTACACCGGCAACAACTGCGAGGTGGACGCCGGGGACCCGTGCACGTCGGACCCCTGCCAGAACGGAGCGCGCTGCGTCGAGGACACCCGGGGAGACTACACTTGCGACTGCCCACCTAATTATCATGGTACGTATACACACACCATAAACACTATCAAAAATGACCGCAAAGCATCGCCTGCATCCAGGGGATTTTTGCGACATTGCACCATATTTTGCATATTTGGCACAACCGTGAGGAACAAACAATAAATGAAAAAGATTTTTTTTTCTTTCTATTTTGTTTTGTGTAGGTGTCTCCTTTGTGTGTCTTGCATAGTTTTTTTTTTTTTAATTTAAGGGGTTTTTGAAGTATGAGTGTTGTATTGCAGGCATGTACTGCGAGCTGGAAGTGTCGCTGGACCCGCTGTGCGTGGCGGGCCCGTGCCGCAACAACGGCAGCTGCAGCGTGGCGCCGGGCGACGACACCTACGTCTGCGACTGCCCACCTGGTACACACTCCTCTTATTTATTACTGTTTCAAGCACATAGATCGCTACTGAAAATCACCCATAAAGTTAAATTTGCCGGGAATGTTCTCTGAAAATAAAAAAAATGAGTTATTTTGAAAAAAACTACGCTTGACTTGCCAAGGCAGGCAAGTCAAGCTAGTTTTTTAGAATATTATAAATTGTAACATTAATTTTATTGATTGCGGCATTAATAAAAATTAATGCCTATAATATGACTTTTTACTTGCAATTTTATTTGACGCTTTGTACTCAATAATGAATCTAGCGATACTCCACAGACGCGTCGGCCATTCCCCTATTAAATTCATTCATTCTCATTTCCAGAGTTTCACTAGCTAATTAAACTTGACTTTGTACACTAAGCTAAGCATCACCTACTTATTTTCGCCTAACATCGTATGCGTAGTTTAATGATTGTGACGTATGTACGCTATGCTAGGCTACACGGGGCGCAATTGCGAACTGGACATCGACGAGTGCGCGTCTGCGCCGACGCGCTGTCTCAACGGCGGCCGCTGCCAGGACGCCGTCAACAACTTCACCTGCGACTGCTCGGGCACCGGTGAGTGATCCACGTAGTAACACGTACACACTCGCAGGCTACAGCTGCACACCCGCGGCCGCTGCCAGGACGCCGTCAACAACTTCACCTGCGACTGCTCGGGCACCGGTGAGTGATCCACATAGTAACACGTACACACTCGCAGGCTACAGCTGCACACCCGCGGCCGCTGTCAGGACGCCGTCAACAACTTCACCTGCGACTGCTCGGGCACCGGTGAGTGATCCACGTAGTAACACGTACACACTCGCAGGCTACAGCTGCACACCCGCGGCCGCTGCCAAGACGCCGTCAACAACTTCACCTGCGACTGCTCGGGCACCGGTGAGTGATCCACATAGTAACACGTACACACTCGTAGGCTACAGCTGCACACCCGCGGCCGCTGCCAGGACGCCGTCAACAACTTCACCTGCGACTGCTCGGGCACCGGTGAGTGATCCACATAGTAACACGTACACACTCGCAGGCTACAGCTGCACACCCGCGGCCGCTGCCAGGACGCCGTCAACAACTTCACCTGCGACTGCTCGGGCACCGGTGAGTGATCCACGTAGTAACACGTACACACTCGCAGGCTACAGCTGCACACCCGCGGCCGCTGCCAGGACGCCGTCAACAACTTCACCTGCGACTGCTCGGGCACCGGTGAGTGATCCACATAGTAACACGTACACACTCGCAGGCTACAGCTGCACACCCGCGGCCGCTGTCAGGACGCCGTCAACAACTTCACCTGCGACTGCTCGGGCACCGGTGAGTGATCCACGTAGTAACACGTACACACTCGCAGGCTACAGCTGCACACCCGCGGCCGCTGCCAAGACGCCGTCAACAACTTCACCTGCGACTGCTCGGGCACCGGTGAGTGATCCACATAGTAACACGTACACACTCGTAGGCTACAGCTGCACACCCGCGGCCGCTGCCAGGACGCCGTCAACAACTTCACCTGCGACTGCTCGGGCACCGGTGAGTGATCCACATAGTAACACGTACACACTCGCAGGCTACAGCTGCACACCCGCGGCCGCTGCCAGGACGCCGTCAACAACTTCACCTGCGACTGCTCGGGCACCGGTGAGTGATCCACGTAGTAACACGTACACACTCGCAGGCTACAGCTGCACACCCGCGGCCGCTGCCAGGACGCCGTCAACAACTTCACCTGCGACTGCTCGGGCACCGGTGAGTGATCCACATAGTAACACATACACACTCGCAGGCTACAGCTGCACACCCGCGGCCGCTGCCAGGACGCCGTCAACAACTTCACCTGCGACTGCTCGGGCACGGGCACCGGTGAGTGATCCACTTAGTAACACGTACACACTAGCAGGCTACAGCTGCACAACGGCGGCCGCTGCCAGGACGCCGTCAACAACTTCACCTGCGACTGCTGGTGAGTGTACCTAATACATAAACAAGACAAGGCGAAGGAAGCGAGACGGTGTTAACCGGACTTGTTTTTTGGCGCCACTAGTCGGGTTCAGATTGGTGTCGCCATCTCGTGTTGCTGTCTCACGAAAAACGCTTGGTCCGTGTGGACACGCCTTTGCTACGGCGCGAGTCGTCTCCATACAATACTGGTATACCTTGTAAATTGGCTCGATCGATCGGGATCCAGCATGCAAACAGTTATTCTATTCTGCAATGTTTGACGTGAATGTTATGTTCTCAGGCTACACGGGTACTCGGTGCGAAGTGAACGTGAACGAGTGCGAGGAGGACCGCAATATCTGCGGGCACGGCGTGTGCTACGACACGTACGGCAGCTACGTGTGCGCCTGCCAGCTCGGCTACAAGGGCGAACGCTGCAACAACGTGAGTGTTCGCGGCCCGGACCTACCATCATCATCTGCCTATTATTTCCCGAATTATATTAGGGTTGGCTTCCAGTCTAACTGGATGCAGCTTTGCATTTTTCATGGAGAGTTTCACAATTTTGTGCTCTACAACCCATTTACGTTGCAACGTTGTACCACTTAATAAGACTTATTGTCAGGCTTTTGGGCCACTAACTTATCTGTAAGGACTGTTTTTCGGAACACGGAAGAATGCGGTGTGGTTTTTTTTTGGTTACCTATCCACGGACCGATCTCGGTAAGTGTGTAAGCCGTGAAGATCGACCCGTGGTACTGTATTTAGTGAGCCACGAGCTTCTTGACACTTGCTTAGTCCTACTTCCTACTAATATTATAAATGCGAAAGTTTGTGAGGATGGATGGATGTTTGTTACTCTTTCACGCATAACAACCTGGATTAACACATAGGGTACTTTTTATCCCGATATTATGTTCCCGTGGGACAATAGGGGTGCGGACTGGGTAAAGAAAACGACATTCTATTTTGTCCGTCAGACAGGTAATACAAAAATATTAGACACGTATTTTTTGTTTTATCAAAATATCAAACTACGTCACTAGTAGGTATAAAACTTACCTACATGTGACGTCATTAAACTCAATATATCTCCGTAATTTTTTATGACCACGTGAAAAATGAAAAAATACGTGTCCAATACTTTTCAATAAACTACCCGACGGACAAAGAAAAAAAAAGCATCCCCTATTATCGAAGTCCACGCGGGCGAGCTAGTCGTATATAATGTGGTCTGTGCGTGCGCAGGTGTCGGCGTGCGCGTCGGGCCCGTGCGGCGCGGGCGGCGCGTGCGTGGAGGAGGCGGGCGGCGCCGGCTTCCGCTGCGTGTGCGCGCGCGGCTTCGCGCCGCCCTACTGCGCGCCCGCGCCGCCGCACCCCGCCTCGTGCCAGGACATCGTGTGCCCGCCCAGGAGCCACTGTGAGCATACCACGATGCCTCCGCAAGGTGCATAACACACAAGCATAGTGCTGAAGGGTCATTAAAACCTATCAAAAAGTTGAATCTGTGACCTCATCTTCGCTACTAGAAGGTTCCCAGCCTCTCAGGTATGGTCCAGATCAAAAAAACAATAACGGGGGAATAAGTCCCTTTCGACTTCGTTAAGGGTCTGCCGCTCAGACATAATTGATTTGTCTTCCAATTTTTCAATATCCTTTTGTTTATAATTTTTTCCAATATTTTAGAAATAGAAGGCAGTAGTGAAATAGGGCTATCATTTGTCACTTGCTCTTTGCTGTCTGATTTATAGACAGGGACAACTACAGCTTTTTTGAGAAAATCTAGATAATGACTTGAAGATAAACAAAAGCGGAAAATATAAGTCACTGGCCGTACCAAAATGTCCTTGAATTTTTTGATAATTTTATTCGATATGCTCAGCCTACTTCACAGTTTTCTTTCAAGGTCATAATTATACTTACCACCTCAGTCTCGTCAGTATCTAGTAGCGCAAAGGATGTTAAAGCAGTGCTGCATGTAAAAGGAGTGCTTGTTAGATTCTGAGATTGACCCAGATTTTTTTTAAATTGTATTTCGCAAGTTATCAATTACATACTAGTACATCATACAAAACTGTGGGTCAGCGGAATTATAGAGTGGATCAAAATTGATGACTCGTAAATCTTCTTCAAGTTTATTTATATTCAGTTTTGAAATATTGCGAGTGACTTGCTTAGGTAATTTACAATTTAGGGTTAGTAGGGCAGCATTGTGATCGGTTATTGTTGAGTTAACAACAAGTGCAAGTGAAGGGAAATTCGATTTAAGCATAATGTGATCCAAACACGAACCAATGTGATGTGTAGTAAAGCTGTGTGCTGGGAGCAGGCTATTGAGGTAGTCCTGAGCAGACGCATCAGCACTTCCAGGTAGAATATTGGTATTAATATCTCCAATTACAACCGTGTTTTTTTGGATGACGGGGTTTGCAAGAGACCTTGCAATCCCTGTCATCCATAAAAACACGGAAATTCAGAGAGTCAGTAAAAAGACAAGTATTTTTAAACGACGGAGGTCGGTATAATGCTAATATCGCAAATTCTGATCCAATTTTAACTAACAGTCTGTTACATTCGTGCATATTAGGTTTCTGAACAGAGACATTGAGATGATCTCTTGCATAAACTATCACCTCGTCATTTTGGTTGTAATTTAAAGTACTTTTATACATATTATATCACGGGATTGATGGTATGTTATATTGTTTAGCAAGCCAGCATTCGGTTAACCTTTTGACCGCCACAGTCGTGTGTAGACGACAAACCAAAATGTGCCCAGCACGCCACGGTCGCGAATGGTTGACAGAACTTTACACATAAATAAATGTCATTAAACAGCATTGTTTTGTGTTTTTCCCTTGTTAATTATTTACCTTGACTCTTCTTCATTTATTTGAAGTGAACTGCTTTCATTAGATTTCATCTGTAGTAACATAAGATGACAAAAAAGAAAACCAGTTAAAAAGTTCGTGCCCTCAAAGCCACAGTCACCTCAACAGGACACGTAGTGATGTAGGCAGCAGTCAATATAACAAGAATATCGACCTCGACGGCAACCTACGTTATATTTGATTTACTCTGAATTCTGCATTATTAAACAAATAAAACATTTGATATTGAACTTTCATGTTTGAGAAATCAAGAAAATTTTATAATACTGAACTATGCGCTCTTTAAAAGTCGAGTGTTAATAGATTATCGATTGATTATAATGACTGCATATTGCGTATTGTCTGTGCCGGGAATGCCACAGTCGTCTATGATTGACAGTCCCATGACGTCAAACGAGGAAATGTTTTGAATAGAGTAGTTCTTTTGCTGTTATTATTATTGTTTACTGTATACATGATTAATAATGGATAACTATAATATGAGTAGTGAAGACTTATTAAGTATATTGCAAGGAGTCGATACTGACACGTTTATAATGTTTTTTTTTTTTTAAACTATCCTACCTAAAAATACATACGTATATCGATATAAATCAATATATCAATTCAAAATCAATTGTTGAATTAAACTTATGTTGATTGTCTTATACATATTGAACGGTATATAATGTGTGAAGGTATTAAAAATGGTGTGATTGTTCTACCAATTTCTACCACCCAACTTTTTTATTAAAAAACTGATTTTTATAAAATGTTTTATTTTATCTTTTGTGAACTTCATGTTTGTGACGCTTAAGAAACTTTGTCCAGGTAGGTACCATTATTCCTCATTATTTCCTATTCATTACAGTGTTGTAAATTGTCTACATTCGAAAGTAAACAACACTAACACAGTAAACGGTATTTACTTCTGCACTGATGTCATCAGTGACTGGCGTTATACTAAAGCATTAATTTTGCTTGTTCTTCCAAAGAAACTTAAATTTTATTAGTTGACAATGTTAAAAGTACAAAACGAACAAAATAAAATATTTCGATATTATTAATAAGTATCGGTGTCGCACCTCTAGAGAAGAAGCGAGCAATTTCAAGAAATACGTGCCAACTGCGCCACTGTCGTCTTAGGGTGACAAAAAATTACGTCATGATGGACAATAGTGCTGTAATACTATTGACTTGGTTTTATCGATTGTTGTTTCTATTTGTGGAATAAACGCCGTAACTGTGACACAGATTATTACATTTATGTCATAAAGTACAAAGCGCGATGAAATAAAACTCAACACAAGGATGGTATAATAATCTTTATTGAAATTAAAACCCATGTAAAAAAATGTTGTCAGGTTTCTATGAGCTTTATCGATATAATTTCGCCCTCACTATTATTTTGTAGGTATTAAATTATGAATTCGGAGCTTGGCGCTGAGGGCACGCTTTTTCTTTTTTGACGTGGCGGTCAAAAGGTTAAAACAATAACGTAAAATTTATATTTAGCCGTTGCTGAAATGTACTAAAGCTATCGAAATACAGCGAATATTATGTGAAAATATGTTTAGCGGAGTTTTGTAGTCTGATAGATATTGTTTGCAGTTATCAGCTTCACAAATTTTGGACTTGGATGCAGATAAATTGTCTTAATCACTCATCAAACTATTTATCATAATAGTAGTTATAAATAACAATATATAAAGAAGGTCAGAAAAATAACCAATTTACGGCGCTCTTAGGCGCCACCATAATCAACTTAATGTATGTACTTTTTTCAGCCATTATTTTCGCGGAGCAGTCAGCAGCGCCTGTGTTATGCTTGTCAGGCTTTTTAAAATGCAAGCAATTAGCGCATTTTGGCTCGTCGTCAGCCTTTTTTGGATATTGTTTTACTGAGTGACCTTGATCACCACAGTGGCCGCAGGTACACGATGTCTGTCGACATGACTTGGCCGCATGTCCATATTGTCTAAAGTTTGTTTTTAAAACGTTTTTTTACTATATATAAGAATCAGTCTATATTTCAATGAGGGATCGGTCTCTTGTTCATAAAATACTTTTGTTGTAGGTATACCAAACATGATGATAGCGGGTGTCATCGCTAAGCAAGTCATGTGCGTCTGTGACATCGGATACTATGGTAAGTGAATCTAAAGTGAGGTCATCATTTTCGTTATCGGCGACCGTCACACATTTATAATGTTACGATTATGTGTTTAAGCCGACATCGCATACAAGTATGAGTGTGTTTAATTTTGACGTGGCCAGGTGCCCCCGGCGTGTCCCCCAACTGCTCGGTGCTGGAGGCGGCGTGCGAGGCAGGCGTGTGCCTCAACGGGGCCACGTGCGTGCGAGCCGCCGACCACTTCAACTGCACCTGCGCGCCCGGGTACAAAGGTACGAAGGACGAAGGTGTATCGGTAGCCCTATGACACGTGAAACACCGCCACACCGGACATTTGTGAAACCTTACAGATATGAATGGTATAGCTATATATGTATTCTTCTTAAAATCTTTATTTTCGATGGACTTGGACAGACCATGACCCCGCCGTATCCTCAATGTTTCGCTGATGGTGGCGCGTGTGTCGGATCATTTAGTTCCCGGTTGAGCTGAATGTTACTGATCCATGCGTCATGTTCTTCAACGGGCGCTGTCAGTTGGGACTGGTCATCTCTTACCTGCCACGGTTTATTATTTTTTACTCTGGACGCTCTTGTGCGCATCTTTCTACATTGTTCTCTCATACATGTATAATCTCAACATGAATGATGAAACCAAGGTCTTGTCAAAGATAAGATAGTCCATATTTAAGAGTTTCCATGGAGTTTCTGGCCTAATCTTCTTCATAGAGATTTACGCTTTGGAATGGGCAAGTAAAGTACTTCCGCAAATTATTATGCCTTGTGACTAGTGTGACTAGCTTCATCCTTTCGGTTTTTGATATTCAAATATGCGTGTAATGTATAATTAAAATAAGACTTCACAAAAAGTGACAATTAGGTATTTTTTATTGCTGTCGATTTATCAATACCTATCATATCTGCGGAGTCCCATGTTGATGGAATGCAGAACTAGCGGCTTCAGGATTCATTGAAATCATATAGTCGCTAGTTCTGCTGTGAGGCCTCACGACTGGGTTCACACTGGTTTTGCTGTAGCTGTCATGAGAATATTCAAGTGCAATAGAGTTGCCAATATTATGTAATCCTAGAACATGTGTGGTTAGCAATGTCTGAAGCGCTGTCCTGTCAACGCTTAACTTTTCATACGATTATCAGTTATTGTTGTCTGCCTGTCTAGATGTTTTATTAATAGTTTCATGACTGTGAGTGATCTCTTGCATTGAACGTCCCCTGCCCAAGATTCGCTTTCCTTGTTTGTGATACTCCTAAATCAGGCGATCGCCTCAGCATTAATAAAGTCATCGGTATTGTTTTATCATTTTGTTGATGTTTGCACGAGTTTTAAATTTTACATCTTCAAGTACCCAGCGGCTAAGTGTCTTCTTATACTGATCAACGTGGAATCTGCTTTATCTAGTCAGTAGACAGTAACACCTTTGTGCTCGCACAATAACAGTGTAAACAACGTTGTAACGTCGCGACGCAACACCCGGCTCGAGTCGAAGCGAACCAAGTCGTTTGTACTTTTATTCCGAAAACATAAAGCTAACTGGCTCAAGCTGATTCCGCGTCAGTTAGTATGAGAGCTAACGGCTACGCGCGGCGCCTTTGGACCGTGAGAAGAGTCTCCCTGCGGTGTGTTAGCGGTCGTGTCGTATGTGTGGCGTGGCTTACGTGTGTGCATGTGCTAGGCGCGTACTGCGAGCAGGCGGCCGGCAAGGCGCTGTCGGACCTGAAGGCGGCCGAGCGCTGCGCCAGCGGGCCCTGTCTGCACGCCAAGAGCTGCCAGGAGCTCGTGAGTATACCACTACTTCCCCCAGGCTTTACTTGTTGCATGTTGCATGTTTGTAACACTTTTATTCCTAGCCTTTTGAGTAACTAGGCTAAGCTAGATTTAACAACATAACACTTCACAGGATTTCACATGCTAATCGCAATATTTAAATTATATTTTGAGGTTTTTATTCCTTTGTTTGATAATGATTGCTCGAAAAGTAATTTTAACAATATTCAATAACACAATTCACATTGGAAACACGAAAAGTTGTAAAAGCTGTCGGTTCACGGTTTGTTTGGATTACACTCATACACGCTAACATCACCGTTTTGCAGCACACACGATACCAAGTTAATATGCTATGTAGTATTGAGCGGTCGTTGGTGTGCAGCCGACAGGGTTCCGCTGCGAGTGCGAGGCGGGCTGGTCGGGCCCGCGCTGCGACGTGGCGGGCGCGGGCGCGGCCGAGGGCTGCGGCGCGCGCGGCTGCGCCCACGGCGGCGCGTGCCGCGAGTCGGGCGAGTGCGAGTGCCGCGCGGGCTGGGCCGGCGCGGCGTGCGAGCTGCCGGCCGACTGCCGCGCCGCGCCCTGCGCGCCCGGGCACGAGTGCGTGGAGGCCGAGCCGGCGTGGCGCTGCGCCCCGGCGCCCAAGGACTCGCCCTGCGCCTCCTCGCCTTGCGTCAACGGCACCTGCAACGCGCTCGAAAACGGCTTGTTCCACTGCACGTGCAAGCCCGGCTATAGCGGTCAGTGCATGCTCCGTTGTCTAAAATTAATCATATTTTAAAGAAGGAAACCTAACTTAATTATGAACTCAAAACATGTGAGTGGCCAACAATGCTGTTCACAGACCAAATCACTAGTAAGATGTTACTCCATGGTGACGCAGAAATCAAAAACATATTCTTGTGAATCTAACTATTTATTAAAAGTTTATATATATTTTAACTTTACGCACAAGTATAAACAAAAAAACTGTACAAAGGTGGACTTAATGCCTTGGGCATTTTCTACCGGTCTACGTTAGAATGATGCGGAGAGAAAACATAGTAGATTCAGCATAACAAATGGTCAAAAAACATTTAAAAATTATATACGATATACTAGCTGTCCCGCGCAACTTTGTCTGCTTTCCCTGTTTTCACAACATTTTTCATTGCTGCTCCGCTCCTATTGGTCGTTGCGTGATTATATATAGCCTATAGCCTTTCTCGATAAATGGGCTATTTAATACTGAAGGAAATTTTAAATCGGACCAGTAGATCCTGAGATTAGCGCGTTCAAGCAAAAAAACAAACAAAACTTTTCAGCTTTACAATAATAGTATACATATAGATAGGTACATAAATATAAATAAACAAAATAAAGCAAAGTAAAGAGAGAGACAAACTAACACATTCTAATTTTGAGCTGAATCATTCAGCTTCTTATGTAAGTTTTCGCGAGTTTCAACTTCAAACGTGAACCATAACGTGCACTGTTCGCCAACCTGATGTTCAGAGGGAACGCATTCCAGAGGAAGACCGCCTGGACTAAGAAAGAGGATTTTAAAAAAAAACCAGAGCGTTGAGAAGGACAACGTAGAAAACGATTATTGGAAGAACGAAGATTCTTGCTGTTCGCAGAGCATTAATATTGAAAATGAGAAGTCACATAAGAAGGAGAAGTAGGCTTATTAAAAAGAGAAAATAGTCAAGGCTCTCAGCGCTCTGCGCTGTCGGATGGGCAACCACTTTAAAAGTGACCAATGTGTGGAGACATGGTCGTACTTGGGAAGATTATTACTGTTTACTACTCAATATTTTTATAGTTATAAAATTCATAGCATACACAATTAGATCTACGGCTCGTCAGAGAAAACCTTTCCCACTGTATAAGCTGGTGTATCCCGCAGCCTTTTGCCTTTCAAGTTGATAGAGAATGGCAGAACTGATGGATACCGCCTGTAGATGCCCCTGCCTTCAGGCGTCCACGCGCGCACCTTGCACACCGTGCCCTCCTTAGCCGTCACTCCGACCCAGGCGACTGAGGACAGCACAATATCACCACAGACTGTTTTAGGTCCTTCCCCAGGGTACTCTAATAACTCAGCTCCTTGCTGCAACCCTGGCCAGTTCTTGAGTCTCTCCACCCCTCCGCTCGGCGCAGCGAACAACTCCGTGCCCACAAACTTGTCGTAGAGCTCGTCCGCGTCCTCAGTCTTCGCGACAGTGATCGGCAAACTCTCCGAACAGAATATCGTAAAGCGACAAGGTTCCGCACAATCCACGAGGTCTATACGAGCCAAACCAGCGATGAATATCGTGGAGCCCTGGTACATGAAGTATGTCTGTGGTCTGATCAGCTGTTTTGGAATGGTCATAAGTAGTTCTTCAGTACTCAGAAAGGATAGCACTTGATCAGGGTGGATAACGCCGGGAGTGTCGTACAACCATTTGCTGTTGGCAAACACTTTGTGTTTTTCATTTAAAACCATCATCTTCTGTTTGTCCGAGTCGTGGTTGTCGATATCGTAATGCTCGGTAAATGAGCGTCCAATATGTCCGATCAAGGCGGGCGCTTCGGTCGGCGTCTTACCTTGCAATTGAGCGTTTCTGATTTGCTTCTCAACCCTGTAGAGTTTGGCTTCTGATTGTAATCTTCGTGTTCGTTGATATATTTTCCATCCTGAAGGTCTGTTTATAGGGAATTTGAGAAGATTGAGTGTAGTTCCTGGCCAGCGGCTGACTGTGGCGCGTTTGATGATGTCTATGGCGTGTACTTTGCAGTAGTCTGACTGCAGGAGAGCATTGAACAGGGAGCTCTTACCGACGTTGGTGCAGCCGACAAGGAACACGTCGCCCTTGTACAGCCACAACTTGAACATGGCAGAGATCAGGTCCTCCACTCCATAGCCTGTTTTAGCCGATATCAGTGCAACATGCTTGATGTTAGCTTCACCTAGTTTTGACTTCTTTATTTCTGTCACAAGGGATTTCTTTATGCGTTTCAAGTATCCAATACTGTCGCCAGGTAAAAGGTCCACCTGAAAAAAAGTACGATTTCTAAAATGAGTTTTTCAAGTGGTTTTTGTGCAAATTCTAATTTTTCCACCAAATCTATTCCTACCTGGAAGATGCTCCCTCACGTGGAGCATTCATTGAGGGAGCACCAATATACTGTCTCTGGATGACATAAAAACAGGCATTTGATATCAATAACATGGTGTTATGTCAGTAAGCCCTGATTAAATTCTAAACATTTAATATTTTTGGAAAACCTGCAAATATCAAGTTAGTGTTACCTTATTGCCAACAACTATAATGGGTCTGCCTGTGCCTATGATGTCCACAATGCCGGGCCAAATGGAGCATGGGAAGTCTAACAGGTCCACCATCAATAGTACCAGGGATTTCACATTCCTGGAAATAATTTAAAGTTTAAAAAAGAACATACACAAGAATACTTAATTATCGCACAGATCTTTGTTCTGAAATTGGGTATGACAACATGCACAAATAAATACAGCTTTTAATAAAATTTCTCAGGTCCCTTGACTTTGATTTCGAGTTAATTCCAAAGTAAACAAGAATATTACCACAATTAAAGTGTTGCCTGTGATTGTAGGACTTTTTAATGGTAAATCAAAATTAAACATAATCCGATGATTAGTGTATTAATCCAACTTTTCTTATATTCTAATATTGAAAAATGTAAGAAAATGTTTATAGGAAACATTGTAAATATCCTGCTTTATTTAAGTTTTAAGTGCTGCCTGTTTGTTTACCTGATGGACTGCAGTAGTTTCTCATACTCTTCAGGCTCCACGCTCACATCCAGTGCAATGTTGTACTCTTTGAGGAAGTGACACCTCTGGCACTCCATAGTTTTCAGTTCCTCAACCTTTCTGTGCTTGAAGATCTCACTGGGCAGGTACCCCGGGATGGCAGGGTCACTGCAGTGCATGAGCGCACCACAGCCTCCACATGGCACTCTACTCACACCTACTGTAGGGTCAGGAGTACCATACTGGGTTAACCATTCATTTTCTTCTCCATCTTCCAACTCTTCAGAAGCTATTTTAGTGTCATCAAAGTACTCGTAGTTTGTCATCCATTGGTTAATGTTTGAGTGATCAAATTCTAGCTCTGAGTTTACATCAGTATTGGTAGCATGTTTAGATGGAACTACTTTACTATCGTCATAATCGATTTTTGAAGAGGAACCAAAGGGCAGTTGAAATTCTTTGTCTGGTTCTTTTGTAGCAACAACCCCTTCGTCTTGCAGCAATCGATCTTTGTCGACGTAATACTGTAAGGATACCGGAAGAGGTGGCAAACTCTTCTCCTTTAACTCTTTTCCTAGTGTCGCCTTCGCTTCTTTCACAGTTTTCTTGTGATACCTATAATAACCTAATTTCAACTTGTCGTTATCCAAGTAGGAATTGAATATGATTTTACCCTTATGTTTCTGCAGTAACTCTGAAAAATCTTTACTGTTGTCATGTTTCTTTACATATTTGCTAGTTTTAATGCCAGTTATTGCCCGCACTTGGGTAAAACGTTTGTTTTGTAAAAACTTTTGTGTTCGACATAACCTCAAAACATTGCGCATTGAATAAAGCATGGCGATGATTCGTACTCTTTGCATGTGTATTAGATCAGGTTCAAATGTCTTTTAAACGATATGGTTGTCTCTTTACTACATAATTACAAGTTTTCATTAAGTATAAATAAACACTCATTACAACAACAACAAATAGACAATAGCTCAATAATTTGACAGAACTCTGCCGTCAGTTGTCATCAATGTCATGCGCCAGTGTTGCGCACTTTATTAAAAACCGGTTATAATCGTAATAAAGTTCTTGTTATCGGTTTCTGACTAAATAAGCTTGCATTAAATAATAATTCTATACAATTTAATGTAATAAAAACAAGAGTTAGAGAAATAAATGGTGATGTTTTAATTTTGAAAATGAAGTCGTACTCGTACATTTTCTTTTGTGAAACTGTTCATTTTTCAGTTCCATTGCCGCTGTTAGTCAATACACCTGTATCAAATCAATGTGTCTAATTTATTTTCTGAGTTAAAATGCAATTGATTTATTTATTTTCATTTCTTTATTGGTTTTGATTATGTTAATTCTACTTTTATTTTTGTTCTCAATTTTTGAAGGTGAGATTAGTACGAGTATTATTATAACATTATAATTAAAATATTTACAAATCCCCATTTTTATTTTAAGGTCGTTTTTGCGAAAAAGACGATGATGAATGTAACCTTATGCCGAAAATATGTAACCACGGAGTATGCCTCAACGTTCCCGGATCCTACCAGTGCTATTGCAGGCCCGGTAAGTGTCGCTTAACGTCTCTGATACGTGCAGTTGCCCTCATAAGCTATCTATTATTATGTAAATAATTGTTTCGTTATGTAGGCTATACGGGCGACAGCTGCGAGCAGGACATCGACGAGTGCTTGTCGTCGCCATGCAAGAACGGCGGCACCTGCCAGAACCTGGAGAACAACTACGAGTGCACCTGCATGGAAGGCTTCGAAGGTCGCCAGATAACTATAATAATGTTATTACTTCTAACTTTCATATATCCCCTATTCTATGGTAAATGTGGTGTTTGCAGGCAAGGATTGCTCGATAAACATAAACGAGTGCGAATCGAACCCATGCGCGTCGGGCTCGACGTGCGTGGACGGCATCGCGAGCTACTCGTGCGTGTGCCAGGACGGCCTCACCGGGCCCAACTGCGAGATAGACATCGACGACTGCGAGGTGAGCGATCGGTCAAGGCCGAGATTGCATTGTTAGCGTAGTCATTAGTTGACTTGTAATGCAGCAATATTTGTGTTTATTGTTCATATTGTTAAAGTGAGACGTCTGGTTAGTTGAATTTACATTTATTTGCATTTTCACGCCATTTTTTCACCATGACACGATTATGTTGATCAGTTTGTTTTTGTGTGGTGTAGTCAGCGCCTTGCCAGCACGGCGGGCGCTGCGTGGACGGGCTAAACAGCTACGGGTGCGAGTGCGGCGGAACGGGCTACTCGGGCGAGGACTGCGCGCTCAACATCGACGAGTGCGCGTCGCAGCCCTGCCGCCACGGCGGCACCTGCGTCGACGAGGTCAACGACTACCACTGTAACTGCCACGCGGCCTACTCCGGTCAGTCAGCCACAGTACGGTGCGACAAGACAGCCGTCGACCGACGACATTCTCATAATACAAGCATAAATTTAATTAGCTAGCGAAACATGACAGACACGATGAAAAATAAAGATGATTTTTTTAATTTAGTTACCTACCAAAGTAAAAACCCGTTTTTAGGGTTCCGTAGTCAACACACAGTGTACACGTTAATGACGCTGGAAAAGTGGTAAAAAATATAGATAAAATTTTGAAAAAAAAAACAATATTTAGGGTACCTCCTCTACATGTAAAGTAGGGATGATAATTTTTTTTTTCGTCCTTCCCATAGTGTGGGATATCGTTGAAATAATCTTCTTCTTCTTAGAAAAATATTAGGGGTTTGGGAAGACCGTTTTTGGTTAAGTAAACCGTTCGTGACTTATCAAGCTTTAAAGTACCAATTTTCGTTAGAGTCAAGTGTGTCCCCCCTCTACCAAATAAACGGTTGTAGTTAGAAATTCAAATGTCACGGCAGTAGTACCTATATACGAGAACGAAGTTTAAAGAAAAACTATCACACTTAAGTGGGCTTTACACGTTTACGAGTAATAGTCGATCAATTGTATTTGACTCGAAAATTTCGAACAACTCCATAGAAATGTCGATAGATGGCGCTAAGCGTCAGCTGGACTAAAAACGAGTCTCATTTGCAGATCATATATGGCGGTTTTATTAATATTGGTACGGAATCCTTCGTGCGCGAGTCCGACTCGCACTTGGCCGGTTTTTTAAAACTGATGTTTCTAGTGATTTACTCTTCATGCGCGATTGTCGAGCCCAACAGAGTTCATATTTTTAATATAGTACTCATCATGTCGCTAGCTCATTTAATTTTGCTTTGAATATTTGGAGACAATTGTCGACGATGGGGCGTGGTTTGGTTGCACCTGTAAAGAAAATCGTTATTTTTATCGCTATATCTATGTTTGACAGACATAAAGCCGTCAACCAAGCATTCTAGTAACTTGCAAAAGAGATCAGGAACAACGTATTTTTCGGGTCAAAAATTATGGTTTACGGTTAGAGTCAATGCATCGAATGCTTATTGATTAATTGAATAGTACAGGGTTATTAGAGGTACTTAAAGTTATATTATAATTCAATAACTAATAAACTAACCATCGCGTTAGGAAGAAGTCTTCGTTTAGTAGATTTTTAATCAGTAAGTTTTCTCTCTCGTCAGGCAAGAACTGCGAGCTGGACATAAACGAGTGCGAGAGCTCGCCGTGCAAGTACGGCGGCGTGTGCCTGGAGCGTTCCAACGCGTCGCTGTACGTGTCGGGGCCCGCACCGCGCCCGCCGCTGGGCCCGCCGCTGGGCCCGCCGCTGGGCCCACCGCTGGGCCCGCAGCTGCAGCTGCCGCCTGCCTTCTACCAGCCCTTCTCGCTCGACACCGCCAGCGGGTGAGCGCCACACCCCGACACCACATGATTATTCCCCACGCTCATCGAAGCCCGAAACTAACACACGACACTATCTAAGGAAATAAATAAATTTATTTAAAAAGTATTACAGAAAGTGTACCTTATGCGCAGTAGTATTATTTCACATACAATGGTATTAATTACTTATGTAAACTATAACTAAAACATATTCAAACGTTGCAAGTAATGATAGTTCAATTCAGATGTTTGGTAGCGACCTGCCCGAACTAGGTGTATTTAAACCTGTGTTTCAGGCCATCACTTTACATAGCACAATTTAATTAGGACATTAAAATTATAACATAAAATTTATCTATTAACAACTATAAGTATAATCAAATTGGTACAAAAGGAAACACTAAAGCTATCTAATTAAGTAAAAATGTACAAATAGATACGAGACGATAACATAATCATACTACAACTTCTAGAAGTTTTTCTGCATCCCTATTGCGTAATAAACTTTTCTATCTTCATACGTTTGTAAAACTTCGTCTGCTCGACGACGTAAATAATGCAATGTAGGTTTTTGAATTGTCAAAATGGGAATTTGAATGTGTGAAGCGATTACCTCGCTGGTCCTTCGATTATTATTATGTAAACATTTTCGTCATTCCAATGCATTTTTCCATTTCAGCTTCGAGTGCGTGTGCGTGCAGGGCACGACGGGGTCGCGCTGCGAGGTGAACATCGACGAGTGCGCGTCGTCGCCCTGCGGCCACGGGAAGTGCATCGACGGCATCGGCGGCTACACCTGCGACTGTCTCGCGGGCTACGAGGGGGACCACTGCGAGACGGAGATCGACGAGTGTGAGAGGTGATTTACCATATTATCTCGACTTCCAAATGACTGTTCAACCTTGTCAACGACATTAATAACTTGAACTACACGTTGGAATAGCCAAACTTATGACAAATCATAAAACGGAACAACCCGAAATTTTCGGCGCCATTTTGAATTTTGATTTGGACGGCTATAGTATATAATTTGCTATAGTGAAACAGTAAAACCGACAACAGTAAAACTTACACCTGTGACAAATAAACAGGAAACGTGCTGTCGGCCGCGAAGTCACCTGTGTGTGTTCATATTCATATTCATTTAATTGCGTTCCACAATGTTTTAAAGGTGTTATAAAAGGCTTAAAGCTAAGACCAATGTTATGGACCCTGTTAGGGCACAGCAATATAAGTATAATTAATATAATTATAGTTATGAGTGACATTATTACTTATTACAAATCATGAACAATAAAATTATAGTACTACAATATTAACACTATAAACCAACACAATAAAATAATAAAACAACATTAAAATATTAATTATTAAGAACAATAGTATTATATTATAGTAGGTATTTTTTTTATTTATAATTAATGAGATCAATCCAAGTTGCTTAGTTCCTATGGAGTTAGTACTGAGTTCTGACACACGCTTATTTTGGCGCTGCCGGTTGTTATCGAAATCCTTTTTTGAGATATCAAGTGTAGGCATTTTTGCTATGTTTTGAATAGATGACTCACAGATGTATTACTATACTATTTGGTTATATCTTCTCCTTTTACTTCAAACTTTGGTAACCAAATGGTTCCGAATCTCGCCACTTTGGGCGGTTTTGTGTCATGGCTATCCAATGTCTTCCTAAATACTACAGTAGCACATCAGTAGAAAGAGCGGTTTTTCCGGAAGAACCGGATCGTTAGGTTCCTTCGGGCCTGCTGGATACAATGTCCGAAGTCCCCCAGATACTCGCCATGCGCGCACGGCAAGTGCTACGACGGGCGCGCGTCGTACACGTGCGTGTGCGCGCCGGGCTGGGGCGGACAGAACTGCTCCGTGGTGCTGCAGGGCTGCAGCGACGCGCCCTGCCGCAACAACGGCAGCTGCCACCCCTGGCTGCACCACGAGACCGAGCACCGGTTCAACTGCTCCTGCACGCCCGGACACTACGGCACCACGTGCGAGAAGGTACACTATCTTAACGCCTGATTTAAATACAATATGACACGGCCAAAGTTTAATTACATTACTATATGTTTACAATATCAATTTTCCTAGAATTGAACCTATCCTATTTTTGTGTTTGTGCCGTATTTACAAATCATCATCTTCCTAGCCTTTTCTCAATTATATTGGGTTCGGATTCCAGTCTAATCAGATGCAGGTGAATACCAGTATACAAGGTGTTGTTTTGCATCCTCGACACATTCAAGGAGGTAATAATGCTAATGATTCTCGTCCCGAAACAATAATAAAATGTGTATGTATATATTTTTTTTTCTATTTATGGAAATCGGAAAGTGTGAATCACCCGTGTTTTAAACGCGGACCGTCTGATTGTCGCCCTATAACCACGCTTCCACAAATAGTCCGGGGAATTTACGCCGAAAATTAGGCCAACTCTGCATTAATTAAAAACAGCGATTTTTTTCATTGAGTGTGTAGGGTATGGACAGGAGAGTATGTTATGCTGTATCCCGCGAAAAGTTCACCTCCGCGTATGTGTTTTTTTTTAAGAAAACGTCTAATATGTTGTAACTTGGTGGAAAAAAATATAAACAGGTATGTTTATTTGGAGTATTGTAGAACAGATTGAGTGCTACGAGTAGGTCAGCAAATTAAACATTTTTCGTCCACGGAACAATCAGTTTTTTTTAAAAATCATATAATTTGACTTCGTACTTAAGGCAAAAATATTAACAGGACAAAAATAGTGCTAAAGTGATTGTTATCAACATATCTAACTATTATTATGAAAATTAAACAAATTCTGCTCCGGACTTCACAGAAAATCAAGAAAATCCAAAAATCTTGAATACTACTTACGGCAAAAATGTAACAGGACTGAAATTCATTTAATAATGGGATATATATCAATCCAAACCTTAATCTCCCAAAATTAAACAGATTAGAGCGTTATTTAATAACGTAAAAGTAAAAAATAAATTACGATGAACGTGACGTCAGCGCTAAGCAGCGAGCAGCGTACAGCGTGTGCTAGTGTGCGTATCCAAGATAAGCGCTGCGTTCATTGTATGCGTATGACTGTGTTCTTTTTTAAGAGTCGGTGTGTTTTTATTGATAAATAATAAATGATGTTTATTTTGCAAGTAGGTTTTATTGTGTTACTCTGTAATTGTAAAAGCATAGGAATAAAAACGGCAAGCCATCAGTCGGTCAGTGGCGACATACCTACTGTTTACAAACATGATCGTCATTAACGTTAAATCTTCATTTAGAAAACCGGCCAAGTGCGAGTCATACTCGCACACACCGAGTTCCGTAGCACCAAACAATATAATAAAAATATTTTTAACACTAATTAATTTGTAAACATACACTCAACAGTAAAACTAAATTTGTTAAAGTGAAAGTTTTATTACATCGTCTCAAACTTTTTCGTCTGTGTGTTGCATGTCGCGTGACGGTCGGTTTTATGTACTCCGCGTTTTATACCCTTAATGCAATATTATTCCAATTTTTTTTAGATAAATGTCAAAAGTATGAAAAAAGTTTCACTTTTACCGTGGTTTCATAAAACCACACAATCGTTTTTCTTTTATAGTATGTTAATGATGAACAAAGTTACTGCTGCAGTTTTGATAAAAAAGTTCCATATCTCGAAACCTAAATGATTATTTCAAGAGTGGATTATTTTCAGGGTGGTTGAAAAAATGTAGCACCCACCTCGTTTTCTTTGGCTAAAAATACAGAAATAGTGTTATTTTATAAAGGACGATAACAACACAGTTTCCCAACATGTTAAATGCAGGTGAGGTAATTATATTACTTATTTCACCATTACAGTGCAGATAGCTACTACATACTTAAGGTGGAAGTGGAAGGGTAGCCTGCGAAATTCAAATTGTTCTTTTGCAATTAGAGGGTCAACAAATGGCTTTACAAAGTTATATATATCTATATTATATAAATAAAAATAGAAGTCCTGACTGACTGATTGACTGACTCATCAACGCCAAGCCCAAACCTATGACCCAGGAAAGCTGAAATTTTGCACAGAGGTTTCCTTTATAATGTAGACAAGGAATAAGGAAGGATTCTTCGAAATTCAACCCCTAACGGACTTAAATAGGGGATGAAAGTTTGTATGGAAATTCGTCATTTTTTAAGTTAGAAGGCTGAAATTTCATATACAAGCTTCTGGTTAGAAATGAATAAATACGTATTTTAGAGTTTTTAAGAATTTACCCCCTAAGAGGGTGAGATAGGGGTTCAAAGTTTTTCACAGCTTGAAATTCACTATTTGTGTTTCTCGATTGAATTGACGTGAAACACGTATCTATTTTTTTGAAAATTCCACCCCTCACACGAAAACAGGGATGGCATTTTTTTGTTATTGTTTTTTGTGTTAGCACGTTTGTGTGGACAAATACGCTAAAAAAAACTTCATTTAAGTACACACTTCTAGGGAATCTGGGTTATTTGTGGGAAGGACACTTGCGGTAACCCATTTACGCGAAAAGATATTTGCGCGCATGGACACTTGCGTGACCGACACTCGAGGGCTGGACAATTGCGCGACTCAATGGCTTCACGGGTGTCGTTTTCGTGGTTTTAGCGGGTCACTGGCAATAAAAAAAAATCGGAGATTGCCCCGAGGAAAATTTCCTGTTTTTCGTGCATGGGTGTCGTTTTCGTGGTTTTTGGGGTTGCTGACCAAATTGACGGCGAGGAAAACATTCGGTTTTTCTTTCACAAGTGTTGTTTTTGTGGACTTCAGGGTCGCCGATAACGAAAATGATGACCTCATTTTCTAGGTGCAAATAATAAAAATTAAAATACGCAATGTCTCAATATCCTCCCCTAGGCTATGGCTGGCATTGATTTAAGTGATAACTGTTTCTCACGTGTGCAGTTTTATGTTGCGTGCTCCGAAGTGAGCTCGGCGAGTATCTTAGTAATTTTAGCCCCAAAAGGAAACACCGCAAACGTCATTTACACAGAAGAGCTAGGATAATTCATTAGTATAAAAGGGTGTAAAACACCTCTTAACGAAGCCGAAAGGCACTGGTTCTCCCTGTCATTGCGATAATTTTTTTGTTCTACACCATACCTGGGAACCTTCTAGTTACGGAGATATTAGGGGTCAAAGTTCCAACTTTTTGACAAGTATTTTTTTAAATACAAGTTTTTAATTTAAGATTTTTACTTTAAACACCTCCACGACCCCCGTACTATTCAATCCGTCCATCAGCACAATGTTTTGAGTGCGTTACATTGAGTTCTACCACAAAACATGATTTTACACCCCCCAAAAAAAAAGTCGTTTCCCAGCAATAATTTTTGCGTAAAGTTACATAGTTTCATGTACAGAATGCTTGGTTAACGGCTTCGTGATGAGGTGATTTACACGGTGTAGTTTTCCGGGAGTTAAAAAGATTGGTTTAATCTGAGTATTTTTTAATTTAAAATATTAAAAGTTAAGTAAGTTAGCTCATTTACACCATAACCTATATCGCTAGGTGGATGGATGACCGGGGCATTTGAGCTACAGCATCATCACTCGGAAGACATGTATAAAATAAATTCTGGTTCAACCCATTTAGGTCCCTAACAACACAAAAAAAAATTAAAAAAAAAAACACCGTAATATACATTTTTATATTTGTTTTAATTTTTTGTGTTGTTATTTTAATTATGTGGCGTCTTACTTCGAAAAGCGCAGATTTTTACACAACTATTAAAATGTGTCCTATACTTACACTTACGCGCGCGCGAAGCCGTGGCCAACAACTATTATCTATAACATTTAAATGACTATTTTCGACATTATTTTGGGGTGGTTAACGCATACGTGGGCAATTGCCGAACTTCACGCGGGCGAAGCCGCGGGCAAAAGCTAGTCATTAACATTATGAATGAAAAACAAAAATATCGCGCGCGACGAAAAATTTCATTTGGCCCGTGATGTTCAAATTTTCTTACGCTTTTTGCAATTTGCACAGCAGTGTCAGGTTTTATATTGATTAAAAACTGATTTAAACGGATCGTAAATACGTCGATTTCAAAATGGAAAATACTTGTATTACGTACAATATTTCATAAATTATTTCGTATATATGGATGACTCTGACGAACAACGTAACGTGAACATCGACATTTTACATTTACACCATGCGCTCGTGCTAGGGAACCAGATATTTACTTGAAAGTATGACAACCGGGAACACATCATAACATTTGTAAGTCTTAATAGTGTTTTGTTACGTATACGCGATTTTACACCTTATCTCTATTAAGGAAAGATCAAATTCCTATGAAAGCGCTGCACCAAATACAAGAATGAAGCTTGCAAACGTATTTTACGTAAACATTTTTTTTATTTTTTTTAAGTATTTGCTTTAAAGTGTTTAATTTTCGTGTAAATTGGTTAGAAATAGCCTTTAGATGAAAGTTAAACAAAATTAAACCCTGTTACATTTTTGCCCCGACCGCTATTGTAAAAAAACTGATATTAATAACTTCCGTGAGTCAAATTTGTTTAATTTTTTTAACGGAGGTTTAATATATTAATTTAAGTTATTTTATGTAAAAAAACCGCTGTTTATATTTTTGCCTCAAGTACAATCCAAAAATTACGTAAATGTTTTTTTATCGAAATTTCCGTGGACGAAAATGTTTAATTTTGAAAAAATATATTACTGTCACCAGTTCTTTACCTAAAATAATTAAATTCGTCCTGTTAATAATTTTGCCCACGTTTTTATTCACAAAAACGCGTTTTCGTCTTTTTGACCTTGATCCGGCCTTGGAAAATGTTTAATTTTTTTTTATTATTTGGAGAGCTAAGGTCAAGTATACGATTCAAGAAAAAAATCGCTGTTTATATTTAATGCAAGGTTCAAACCTAAAAGCCCCGTACTAAAATACAAACAATCTCGAACGTTTACTCGACAATTTCTTATTCCCTAAACCACGTTAAAGGGGTTATTCTGAAATACTAACAAACATAAACAACCAAAAAAATCTGCGTTTATTAATAATTAACTAGGTACCGTAATTTTAATTGATTATTAATGTCTTGTGTGACAACCTCCTGAATTTTGACGAGGATGCAAAACAACACCTTGTATTACATGGAGTGACTGCTTATGTGGCCTCCATAACCCAGATATACAGGACAATGCGTTTCCCCTGGTAAGACTGGTTGCTTGACTTTCGGTTCACTGACTACCTGTAACGACTGTCAAAGATCTATAAATGACAGCCGGGACCAACGGGTTAACGTGATTTCCGAGTTCGCACTTACAAATATTCCTTTTTTTTTGTTTTTGAGGAAGGCATATCGCTATAGTTGTTTTTCCTGTATTGATTTGCGGCTGTTTCTTTCGAAGATTTGCTACAAATATAGTGAACACAAGATATCGCTAGTTAGTGATGGGCTCAGTAATCGTAGGTCCCGTGTCCCTCAGATCACTACGATGTCGCTGGAGAAGAGCAGCTACGCGGAGGTGAACACGAGCCGCGAGGAGGGCTACGACATCTCGTTCCGCTTCAAGACGACGCTGGGCAACGGCCTGCTGGCCATGGGCCGCGGCCTCACCTACTTCTTCCTGGAGCTCTCCAACGGCCGCCTCAACCTGCACTCCAGTCTGCTCAACAAGTGGGAGGGAGTCTTCATCGGTTCCAACTTGAATGACAGCAAGTGGCAGAAGGTAGTTTTTTATTGCAGTACAATAACTTCTTATTCTTCAAGCTATTTTTGCTTTCGTTTTGTTAGTATCAGTGGTGGTTAATATAACGTATAGCGCCAAAATAAAACACGCTATTTGTACTCAACGCATAACATTTGCTATAATGGCTCGGGCTTCGCGCTATCATTATAACATTTTATTATAACTCGCGAGTCGCGCCGCTCGCGCGCTGACCGCGATAGCGGGGCCAGAAAAGGATAGCAATTATTAGCGGATAGCGCATAGCGCCGAGCGCGTCGAGTGAACTCGTTAGTCGGCCTGCGTCGCGTTTACTGTTAATACGCTATGTAGTTTCTCGTTGTATGTAATGAGTATCGGTGTGTGGCAGGTGTTCGTGACGATCAACTCGTCGCACCTGGTGCTGGCCGCCAACGAGGAGCAGACCATCTACCCCATCAGCCAGAACGAGGCGTACAACTCCAGCGTAACGTCGTTCCTGTCCACGCGCCTCGGCACCTGCGGCTCGTCCTACGCCACGCTCACGCACGGACCCAACTTCTTCGTGGGCTGCTTCCAGGACGTCGTCGTCAACGGGCAGTGGGTGAGTGCAGGACTAGTGCATCAGTCTGTCGAGGCGGTCGGTACCCCGGCACAAACAACGGCTTTTGGGTTTCACTTTTTCAATGTTTATAATATTATAACACAATATGTAATGAAGTGGTAATGAGTGTTCCTGCACAGACTACCAGAAAAAGTTTACTGGGAATTTAAAATTTAGGGCTAATTAAGGGGAATAAAAATCTTAGTATTTTATTTCACATCTACATGAGCATTTATAAAAAGACAAAAATTCATGTTGGTCGTTTCCTGTGAAGATATTTTCTCCATAGTTTACACTTTAAAAATATTTTGGACAGAACAGAGTGTTAAGTTCCTCAGTGTCGTTTTGTCTGGTGGGCTTACAGTACTGCTCGACAGATTGTCTGGTTTTTGTCTTATCTCGGGGATAACGTTGATAGTCCGATGCAGGATTTTTAGTTTTCATCTTGTGACATAGATGTAGCTGCTTATATTTTTTTCGTGTTTTGGCTATGTTGCTATAACCTTATAAAATTCTGTGTCGGTAATTATTATTATGTCTCGCGCCATATTTTAGGTATTACCGGAGGACTCGAACGCGACCAGCTCGGAGTCGGAGCCGGCGCCGGGCGAGGAGGCCGCGCCGGGCGGGCGCGCGCTGCACGGCGTGCTGGCGCAGTGCGCGCGCACGCCGCAGTGCGCGCCCAACCCCTGCCGCTCGGGCGGCGCCTGCGACGACGCCTGGAGCAGCTTCACGTGCAGCTGCCCGCGCCCGCACCTCGGCGACACGTGCCAGTACAGTGAGTGTCGCCAGCCCGCGGTGCGTGCGTGGGTTGGCGCCGCTCACTGAGCTCTCCCTCTGCAGACTACACGGCGGCCACGTTCGGGCAGGAGGCGGCCGCGCCGCGCTCCGTGGTGCGCGTGCTGGTGTCGGACGCGGCGCGGCGAGCCGTGCGCGCGGCGCTGGACATCTCCATGTTCGTGCGCACGCGCAAGGCGCAAGGGCAGATCTTCTACCTCGGCTCCATCGCCAGGGTCGGGCAGACGGACGACACGCAGGTGGGCGCGTCGCTGGAGGGCGGCGAGCTGCTGGTGCACCTGCGCTTCAACCAGACGCCCGAGAACTACACGGTGGGCGGGACGCGCCTGGACAACGGCTACCTGCACCTCATCGAGGTACCCGACACCACTCCCTCTCGGCTTCACACGTACTGCTGATAGAGCGACTTTTCAAAAATTATGTTTTGTTGTCATTATAAAAAATACGAATGCCTGTTCAGAAGCTGGGGGTGAATATGTTGAACATGAATATCTGCATGTGTAGACAAGTGGGGATATATGTAAATAGTTGGACTTGGTGATGCAGGTGGTGCGCAACTCGACGCTGGTGCAGGTGAAGCTCAACGGCACCGAGTACTTCCGCAAGTCTATCTCCGCTGCCAAAACCATCGACGCACAGGTGAGCAAGTAGCGTTGTTTTCATATACAAATCATTTATTTGCATAACACAGCTTCTGAGGATGTTACAAGAGGTTTTTAAGGTTACATTTCACTATACACGGTGTAAATCACCTCATCACGAAGCCGTCAACCAAGCATTCTGTACATGAAACTAAGTAACTTTACGCAAAAATTATTGCTGGGAAACGACTTTTTTTTGGGGGTTGTAAAATCATGTTTTGTTGTAGAACTCAATGTAACGCACTCAAAACATTGTGCTGATGGACGGATTGAATAGTACGGTGATCGTGGAGGTGTTTAAAGTAAAAATCTTTCATCAAAAACTTGTATTTAAAAAAATACTTGTCAAAAAGTTGGAACTTTGACCCCTAACATCTCCGTAACTAGAAGGTTCCCAGGTATGGTGTAGAACAAAAAAATGATCGCAATGACAGGGAGAACCAGTGCCTATCGGCTTCGTTAAGAGGTGTTTTACACCCTTTATGATGACCGTGTGTGGTGTGCAAACGTTGTGTTATTGATACGTGATATTTTATGTTGCATTACGGCTGTTCGCAATATACAGATGTGCTCGTTAGCAGTATTTATTTTATTTTTATTGGGATATTTAACAGTTACATATTACAATTAAAATATAATAGTATAATTTAAAAAAATAAGTAAACGTGTAACCCACACCAATGTCCGCGAAATAATGGTTAGAAACTAGCTAAATGCGTGCGTTAATTTTCCAGAAAATTTTATTTAAAAGTACTCATATCTAATACAGTGATGGTAATTTTAGAAGGTTACTTTAAAGACTCAATAGCCATCCTTTTGAACTTAAAGTGTGTAAGCGTGAAAATATCCAGTTCGATAAAGTGTGTGTTATACGTATCTACGATGCGTCGGAGAGGCGCCCGTGCGCCAGCGTGAGTCCTGCACCTTGCAGTGTGGATCAGCGGCACGCGCACCTCTCTGCGCATTACAGTTGTAGGTACAATGTAACATAGGTTATTAGTAATATCTACACAGTCGAACCTGTTATTACAAAGACCATGAAGCATCATGGCCATTAGTAGGCTGCGTCTTGACTCCAAGCTTTGTAACTTATAATGTTTTAATAATCAAACCAAACATGCGATACGCCTATTTATGTGTATGCGATAATAGTGACCTTCTTCAGTATTTTGACAAGTGTGTAGTTTATTAAATAATGTAAACAGAAATAGAGAACTAGTAGACAAGTTGATAACAGTCCCGGTTATTTAAGTGGTCGAGTGCAACCCATTGCCTCGCTAGTAAAAAGCTTTCATTCTGGATGCTTCCACTTCCGAAGTCCCGACATCCAAAACTGGAAAACTGGATGTCAACTATTGAGCAGAAGTTTAATGAGGTTTGCTCTATCGCCACGGATGGTAAACTCAATTTGGAGCGAAAATGAAAATTACAATGCCCGATGCCGTAAAGTTACCGAGCACGTCACAAATAGCAGTTCTGCATCACGCTCTAAAGCAGAACACCCATCAAGCTCTCAACATAATCGATGCCTTTAAAGGAAAACAAAACGTCACAGAACAAATTCGGAGCTCAAACAGACAATTAAGGACTCTGGTACTGTGGGACCCGCTTCGCTGCTTCGCTGCTATGATGGAAAAAGGATCTAGTGAATTCGTTCGTCGAAACAATTTAAGTTCCGTAGCAGTTTATCCCAACGATAAATAAAACTCGAGTGACGAGACAAAAACCTCGTGCAAAATATCATACGCCCTGATGAAATTAAGGCTTTATGAACCTGGTGTACGGACAACAAAATATGGAGTTGTTATTATCAGGACCGAGACCTAATAGGTTGCTTATAAACTCAAGCACGCAATCCAGAAGTCTACATCAGGATAACCAGCAACGAGCACAATAAGCTCAAACTACGGACCACGGTTGTAGGAGTGCCGACTTCTCTGGCTGCTGAGGTCTTCAGGTTCATGTACGAGCAGAACATAGCCGACAAGTTTCCTTTGATGTCACTCGGACGAATCGACGATGGATCCTTTTTGGCCGAAGTCAAATTCAGCCACAAATCCGGAAAAAAGGTGCATTTACCTGCAACTTTGTTATCGAAGTTCCAGTTAAGATACGTAGAGCCTTCATATCTCAGGCAGGGCTTTTATAAATGGGACTTGCCCTGTCCTGTTAGGGACTTCTAGACTTGTCACGCAAAACCATGCAGAGATATAAACTCTTCGTGTGGTCACTGCGGAGAAGCAGGACATTCCTTGTCCGATTGCACGAAGAAAGCGGAAACACCTAAATGTACAACGTGCTGGCGGTTTAAAAAGCCCAACAAGCATAAAACGTTGTCGATGTTGAGAGAGTCACTGCTAGGACATTAGCAAAATATAGGTACATCAACTCTATTGTCTACGAGGCCGCGTCGAGCGGCATACTCTAGAACTGACACAACAATTACAGAACACTTCGTTGACTTAATTAAGTACCTTGTTGTTAGTATCGATGTAAATCAGAGCCTAGTTTCTAATTGTACTGATGTAAATACCTTCCTGTAATAATTATATGTGTAGTTCTATGTTAAAAAAAGGATTATTCTGGTACAGGCATCTAACACCTTTTGTGATTCAAAATAAAGATGACCAGCAAATGAAACGTATCGTTCGTGCAGGTGCTGTACCTGGGCGGGCCGCCGCCGCCACTCGCGCCGGGCGGCCCCGAGGCGCTGGTGGCGCCGCCCGCCCCGGCCGCGCCGCCCTCGGCCGCGCCGCCCGCCGCGCCGCCCACGACGCCCGCGCCGCCCGCCGCGCCCGAGCCGGACGACAGCGCGTACTTCAAGGGCGTCATACAGGACGTGCAGGTGACTCCAGTACCCTAACTTAGTACTATAAATTATACTACTCGTAATTTAGACTTTGTGACAAACTTACACGGTAAATAAATAATTTTCATTGATGAGTAGAACATACACCAAGGGGATAAATCAGTATCTTACGTCCCGGGCGCTATTTTTAATCCCGAACTGGGCGATGGATTCTGGGGCTCCCTAACGAAGCTAGAGAGCTTTTAGTTAATTCCCGAGCAAAGCGAGGAAATAAAGACTAGAATCCTGAGAGTAGTGAGGCATTTAAGCGCGGTTTTTTGGAAAAGAAATCCTTGGAGAAAGTTACTAAAGTAAGGTAATATTTAGGAAATCAACAGATATTTTACGGCCGGATAAATAATAAGTTGCGTTTAATAAGGCGACTGCATCATGCATGGTGTCGTGCGTGAACGGGATAGAGCTATACAAACACGGACTGTAAATTCGTTGTAAGTTGTGGTTGATTTTTCGCTCAATGAGCGTTTTCGGTGTTTGAGCCTAACGTAAACATCCCGTCTGGGGAGAACGAAGGGTTAAACCGGACTCTTACCGACAAAAACCTCACTGTTTCCATGAGGCCCGGGCCCGGGACTGTATGTTTTGTGACTGGTACTGTAGCTTCATTTTTATTGTTGTTCGTCTATGCTAAAGTGCCTGTAACTGGCCTACTTGAAATTAATGATATTGATTTGATTTGACTCGTACTCGTGCGGGCCCGACCAAATAGTATCAGTTACCGCCTCCGCACGCTCGTCCGTGCGTCACTAACGGGCGACGTCTCTCTGCTCTAAGTTTGTGCCTGCATGCCTCATATAGTGGCGGCTGATCGTTGCATCTGTCCACGACCTTTTACAGCAACACCGATGGCAACGCGTGTCACGATACGACACAGAACAAAATAAGTGTATTCGCTCTGTTCCCCAGATCTCGAACGGCGTGGACGTGACGATCGTGGAGTTCTTCCCGCTGCAAGTGCCGGGCCTACAGCTGCCGCCTCCCTTCGGCGAGGTGTGGCTGGACCCGGCCGGCGTGCTGCCGGGCGTGGTGTCCGACGACCTGTGCGCTGAGCGCCCGTGCCAGCACAACGCCACCTGCACCAACACCTGGAACGACTACACGTGAGCACAACTAAATTAGCTCATATCACATAATCGTGAAGAAGCACGCACCCTCGTCTACTAGCCCTGTCCCTTACATTTGGGTCGATTAGGTATTTAAGTTTTATATGAAACAGCTGGTTTATGGTCCCATGGAGAAAGTTGTTCAGTTTGATGGTCTTTTCCACATCCTTAAATAAGACCACATGCACCACACAGGTCTGCCTTTGGCATGCAGTCCATCCTCATATGAACCTGTCGATGAAATGTGCCACACATGACTATGATCCGTGTTAGGACTTAGGATACTTTTGATCCGGAAGTACGTGGGTACCATTGAGTAATTGCCAATATTCCATAAAACTGTAGTACAACGTTACATTTGTGCAGATGTCAGTGTCCCCGCGGCTACAAGGGCAAGACGTGCGCGGAGGTGGAGTTCTGTCAGCTGCAGGGCTGTCCGCTCAACTCGCACTGCCGCAACCTGGATGCTGGGTGAGTTTGTACCTATGTTTACACTGGCTTCATTTGGTCGGATAAATGTTTATTGCTTCTGAAAACAATCTTATACATCTCATCATTGAATTTAATTGAAGAGCGACTTTATAGAGATTTTCTGGAATGTTATGTATGCTGCAATATTTTACCAACTCTTGGCTTTTACTGTTCTTTGCAAATGAGTATGTTATTGTGTCAGGTACGAGTGCGTGTCGAACGCGACGTTCGACGGCGTGAACACGACGCTGACGTACAAGCTGCGTGTGCCGCGCGCCGTCAGCGTCGCCACCGATGAGGATCTGGACCTGCCCGACACGCTCACCATCACATACAGGTACGATTATGACATGGCGACACTTGAAGATCGACATGTTTGCCAGTGTCTTACTACTTTTCTAGATGAATTATTAGTAGGGGTTAGCTAGACCGACCGATCCGCTTTTCGGACAAGCGTTCGGTGTGCTTCGCGTGTCCGGGCTCGTCGCGTTAGTAACCAGTAATATGTTCGTGTTCGCAGGAGCAAGGCGGGCGGCACTCTGTTCCACGCGGTGAGCGCGGCGGGCGGCGCGTGGTTCACGGTGGGCGTGTACGGCGCGCAGGTGGCCGTGCAGTGGCGCCTGGCGCCCGCGCCGCTGCCCGCGCTGCGCCGCCTGCGCGCGCGCGAGCACCTGGGCTGGACCACGCTGCGCTTCAGCCTCGCCGACAACGTGCTGCGCGGTCAGTACGCCTACGTCGCATTACGTCGCGTACGCGCACGACGCGCGCTCATCGCTGTGTGCTTGCAGGCGCGGTCGTCGATGCCAGCGGGCACGCGGAGGTGGGGCTGACGGCCAGCCTGGACACGCGCGCGTGGCAGGCGCTGGTGCTGGAGGGCCGCATCCACCTGGGCGGCATGGCCACGTCCGCGCCGCCCACCACCACGCCCGCCGTGCTCACCACTATGGTTAGTATACTATGATCGCTCTACGTTTGGCTGCGTCCTAAGAAATTATCGGAGTCCTGCCAAAATAACTGCATTACATTTTCAACGCATTGTGAGACTTTTATAGCTTTTAACATTACAAAAGGAGATTGTTCGCTAAACCGTTTGTGCAGAGTGAAAGCTCGACGGACCCCAACGTGTGGGAGTACTCGGAAGGCGAGGAGGTCACCGGAGACAACCTGGCCGGGGAGTATTTTAAGGTAAACTTGATTATTAATTTAAATTAATGCAGTTTTTCTAATATTTTGTAAAAGGATTTATTTAATACATCCATGGATCAGTGACACATAAAACCACAAAATTACACTTATAATATTATTTTTATCATTATTTTATCATTATTTTTATTATACTATTCTTTGTTCGTGTTTGTTGGTCACTGTCTGAATTTATTATTTATTATTGTCGGTTTCTCGTCTGTATAGTCAATGAAATAATATTCCCTCCGTGTGTGTCAGGGCTGCATGGGCGCGGTGCACGTGGGCGGGCTGCTGCTGCCGTTCTTCACGGAGGAGCAGCTGTTCGTGGGCGCCACGGCGGCGCTGCTGGCCGCGCAGCCGCACTACGCGCTGCTGTGAGTACTGCGCTGTGCGCCGGCACTGGCGGCGTTGGGTTCGCTCTCACGTGTGTTGCTCCCGTGCGCAGGTCGGGGCGGCCGTGGGGCTCGCGGGACGAGGTGGGCTGCATGCTGTGCCTGGACCGCGACTGCGCGGCGGGCGGGCACTGCGCCGACGTGCGCTCGTCCTACGCCTGCGCCTGCCCGCCCGGGTACGCCGGCGACTACTGCCAGGTACGACCCCACCCGTCACCACTCCACTGCTAGACACGAGGCTCTTCATTTGGAGACATCTCGATTCCTCGGCAACTCTAATCCAGCTGGTACACACAGCTCCATTATGTAGTTACCGTTGCTGTCTGTACCGGCCACCCTGTGTAGAAGCTATCAAATTGACAATGTCTTTCTCCCACACTTTTGCTGCAAGAATCAATGAATTTGAAACTGAATTCTTGATAACATGTTTACGTGTCAATATTCATGACAACTTGTATTTTGATCGCATTTAACTTGGTTGTGCTGTCGTAGATTGACGTGGACGAATGCGCGACGCACAAGTGCGAGAACGGCGCCACCTGCAAGGACGGTATCGCCGACTACACCTGCATCTGTCCAGTTGGCTTCGACGGGAAATAGTAAGTTTTTATTGGTTCAATCACATACTTAAAAGAATTTCGTGAAATTGATACCAACAATTAGAACAGTCATACAGTGTCAGTTGAAGTACAGTGAATCGTCGGCCACAATAAGACTGTTTCTTGTCGACTGCGTTTGTATTTCAGGCTTTTGAGCAATAGTGCATTAACACTAAAGTCATTTCGGGTAAAGTTATGTTTTCTAAGATAATAATATTAAATAAGCAATTACAATATTTGCGGTTTTTGCTGTAACTTATTTTTGTTGCCCATACTTTACCAAGTATGTTCGGGGCGGAGGCACCGCAACGATAAGTTACTAATGTGGTATTCTCTCAGCTGCGAGCACGACATCGACGAGTGCGCGTCTGCACCGTGCGCGCACGGCGGCACGTGCACGGACGCGGCGGGCGCGTTCTCGTGCGCGTGCGCGCCGGCGTGGCGCGGGCCCACGTGCGCGCTGCCGCGCGAGCGCTCGTGCGCGCACCGGCCCTGCGCGCGCGCCGCGGCCGACTGCCACGACGTCGAACCTGGTGAGCGACTATGCATTTTGTTAAAACCACGCTTTATATACTTATTTTTAAAAATTACGATTTTGGATCAGTCTGACAAAAACCAAGCTTTTAACTACGAGAGCTAGAATTTTATGATGTGGGTATTATAAGTAAAAGTGCCAATCACTGAACAGTTGAATCGCGAAGATTGGATGAACAAGTAACAGGCTGTATGAAATAAACAGGGCGCGCTGTAAATAATAAAAAAACTCGGATGTGCTTCGGGAAATTACTACTTTATTAAAGTTGTTAAGTTATGTTAAGTTATACAGCTTGCTATAAATAATAATAATTGTTTGCGTCCTGGACAACAGAACACTTTACTTTTACTTTTAGTGTGTTTTATCATTCAATACATATTATTTAGGCGACTCGAAAACTGTGCTAACCCTGCAAATGACATGTTCGGTCCATCCCCACCAGACCCGCCGACGGGCAACAACTTCACGTGCGTGTGCCGCGACGGCTTTGAGGGCGTGTACTGCGAGTACGCCTTCTGCGAGGTGAAGCCCTGCCTGCACGGCGCATGCGTCAACGACTCGCAGGTGCGTGTGTGTGTGTGCGTGTGTGCGCTGCTCCTGGGAGATTATTCGTTCGTGTATGTCATGTTGTGTATCGCGCAGACGGCGATGTGCGTGTGCGCGGTCGGGTTCAGCGGGCGCCACTGCGAGACGGAGCGCGACGAGTGCGCGGAGGCCGGGGGCTCCGCCGCCTGCCTGCACGGCGGCCGCTGTGTCGACGCGCCCGGCGCCTACCGCTGCGACTGCGACGGCACCGGTATGTATATACTCGACCTCCACAATCTACTACTTGCGGTCTTTTAGCACATCAACAAAACAATCAACTGTAAAACACAATAAGGTTTAATTCACTCATTCAGTTGGTAGAAACCAGAAAGTTAAATAAAACAAATATTTAGTAACTTGTGTTGAGTTGGTACAACAAGGATACCCCTGAGATGACACATAGTATCGAGTATATACATGGGTCGGTTCCTATAAGGCGGTGCGTACGCGCCGGTCATCGCGATGCACCAGTATGAGTCAGTCGTCGTCGAAGCGATGACGTCACGCGCGACGCTCCACACCGACTACGTTACATACACGCGACACTTATTAATTAGCAGCATATAACCGTTCCTACCGCCTCTTGTAAAATACAATACATTAAACTTATCTTTATGGTCAATGTGCATTTTAGAAAAGATCTAATATTATCAATAAAGTGAAAGTATTTTCGGTACGGAGTGTTTGTTATTGAATATAGGACATGGTCCAAATATTGGTATCAGTGATGTTCTACTGTGACAGTTCCCAGTATGGTCTCACACATGCGCACAAGGTGTGGTGTTTGTGTGTGTGTGGTCACCTCCACCTGACTCGTGTATCTTATCGTCCGCGCGATCGCCGACGATGGCGACAATCCCCGCGCCGATAAGCGCTGATACTGATAACACGGACCGCGGTTCGCAAACTTTTCTTTATTAAACAAACAAGTGGTTGTTTGTCTCACTCAAATATTAACAGTATTATAAACACGCCCGGTTAAAGTACGAATTTGTATTATATGACACCGTTATGATTCACAGATGTCTTTGTTAAAATTGTAATTTACTTCCTTTGTACTTAACTGCAATATTGCCGTTATAATTATAATTACCTGAATCTCAATAACACGTTAAGATAAGGACTATGATCTTGTGCCGGGAAGTAAATAAAATAGCCAAAAGGTTGCACACAACTATGCGTAAGACAAGCTAATAGAAACAGCATACATTTGATTACATGTGTATTATTCTGTGTGCACACACAGTTTCGTCCCCGCACGACAGTTTGAAGGCACCGTAGGCGCGAGCGAGTCGCGCTCGATAATTAATAGAATTACAATAGATCGTCCTCGCAATAGTAATTGGTCGGTATCGGCCGATGAAGGAAAATCGCGCGCGTCGCACTTTGTGAATCAGTGTCCTCTGCGAGCGCGAGGCGAAGCAGTCGCGAAGATGTCGCTAGTGAGGACTCTTCGCTAATTAATATGTGTGCTACATCGTGCCAAGTGATGAGTGATGTGATCAATGAGTAACAGTATTGTGATGATGGTGATAACGTTCACGAGATGATGATCAGACTGCTAGTTATCATCTTGCTAGGTATTGTATAACTCTTATATCTGATGTTACGTTATAACACTAACTGCAACAGGTGATAACTGTGTTTACTTTTCACTCGAAATGAAAATTGTTTAGTAATATTGGATTGCTCAATCAGTTATTGTGCTCATCAGCTTGTTGATGACAACACGTCTGATATCATCGCATTGTTTCTTGTCCGTGATATTAGCCCTAGAAAAGATAAACAAAATGTGTCATCGACTTTCCGCGCGGTACTAAAGACCCGGGAATCAATAAAATATTTAAAGTTGTGGGAATCACGTGTGTGGGGTACGCAAGGAAGCGGGGAGTATGTCAGAACGTAGAGGAAAAAGGAGAGGCCTATTACACCCAACAGTGTAAAGGCTAGTTATAGCTTGGATTTCAAAATAAAAGATAAAAAGCTAGAAAAGCGATTTTTTTAAGAAGTCGGTTAATAACTTGAAAAGGCATCAGAAACAAAGTATAAAGTAAATTAGTTTCAATGTCAATAACAAATCAGTTACTTAACGATAATGTTTCTTGTTATTATAAGTAACGCATTTGTGCTTATTTTCCTCCCGTGTCACGCGAACCTGTTAAAAAACATAATAGATTACAAGGAAGGACATGAACCTGTTCTTCATAAAAATAATGAATACAACTTGTAGTATTTTATATTCAAGCGCAGTTATTTAATTCAGAAAAAAAAAAATGTCAAATGCAAGTCAAAATAATTAAATCATCGTCTCTTTCTATTTCCCTTATGCCAAATTATTTGGTGTCGGCGCAGCATGTCTTTTTCTTCCATACTTATTTTCTTGAATATTGTTTGATAATATTCAAAATAATTGAATTTAGGTAAATAAAATAGTTTCGGAATACTCTTGAACAACTTTTGATATAACGGCCACAGTGTGTTTTTGAACTTATTCATGTAAATAGACAAACAAAATACAACGTATTTATACAAAGACTGCAGATGAACATCAGGTCTTATGCATAAAAAGTGACCGTGCGCATAGTTTCCGTCTTCTCAGTGTCACTATTTGTTGTAGGTTTCTTCTGGTAAACAAAAAATGTTGAAATCTTTACGCATCGCTGCACAAGTCATAGTAAGCGCTCTCCCGAGGTCCACGGATTCGGTTCTTCTACATTAAATACGAGTTTTATTCAATCCCACGTTAGGAAATATATAGAAATATTATTTCCTCGCTATCATACGTATTTCATAGAAAGTCCAGCTTTCCTCGCAAAAGTAATGTTCTACGTTTTCCTGCTCAGCCTATCATACAACAGGGATTATAACCACAAAGTGGCATAGTGACCTCACTCCTTACTATACTCTTGCTGGGATTTGTGTTAAAACCATATTAACTCGTGATATGACGTCATATCATTATAACAGTACCATCGAAGGATATCGGTTTGTTTGAGCGAGAGAACCTTAACATTTTTAACTGATAACGTTATCAATGCGATACAATTAGAACTCATGATAACAATAACTGAACTATGTACGAATATTTAAATCTAGAACCTTCATACACAGAGTTGAGCTCAACAGACGTTTGGAAAGATTTAGTATTACGGGGTAAACAGTCATCAAAGCACTGCAATTGTCTAAAACTATAAAAAAAAACAGATGCTAACAGATTTTCGGTATTTCTATTTATTGTATTGAGGTCATTGCATTACTAATACTCACAGGACTAATTTTCTAAGAAAACTTCTTTATTGCAGACAGAAACAAATAATAGTAGTCTCTTAACAGAATTAGGTTACTGACATTATTTTTCAGTGTAAAACCACTTTCGACACGTATTTTTAGAAAGGTGTCGGGTAGAAACGATCAAAATCAAGAGTCATTTATTCAAATTAGGCTGATATTCAGCATTTTTAGGGTTCCGTACCCAAAGGGTCAAACGGGACCCTATTACTAAGACTTCGCTGTCCGTCCGTCCGTCTGTCACCAGGCTGTATCTCATGAACCGTGATAGGTAGCCAGTTGAAATTTCTACAGATTATGTATTTCTGTTGATAACAACAAATACTAACAAGCGAATAAAATAAATATTTAAGGGGGCTCCCATACAAAAAAGTGATTTTTTGGTCGTTTTTATAAATAATGGTACGGAACCTTTCGTGCGCGAGTCCGACTCGCACTTGGCCGGTTTTTAACGTCAACATTTACAAGAGACAGTACCCCAAAAAGCCCGCCTTTCGCTACTGCCTAATGTTTAATATGGGAAGAAGAAGTGGCGGAATAAACTCCTCGGCAACACATCTGTCTGTTAAGTTAGAAGTCACATAAACCCACGAAACTACTGTACTTTGACCGGTCAATTGGTTCAGCCATGTGATAGCGTATATTGAGTATGTGGCGTGGTTCCCCAGGCTGGACGGGCGCGCGCTGCGAGGAGGACGTGAACGAGTGCGCCAGCGGCCTCGTGAGCTGCGGGCCCGGCGAGTGCAAGAACCTGAATGGATCCTACACGTAAGTGCACACTCCTATTTACCTTGCTCACCATAATGATTAAAATAGCTAGCATGTGGTGTGACCTGAGACCTGGCTGTGCGAGGACATAGCCAGGTCTCATGGCCAATATAGAAGATGGTGGGACGAGCTTTATGAAACCAATAAAAAAAGGTAATTTAATCATTGGATCGAATTAGCTGGAAGTCATCGGTGCCTTTGTACAGAAGTCGGGGTACACTGGCTGATAGTTATCAATGTTCTCATGCTGCACGACTACATCAGCGAGCGGAGTTTGCATAGCTGAATTTTGGGCAAAATTATTCTATAAGAATTTGCGATCGGCACGCCAAGAAGAAGAACAGTTTTAGATTTAAAACAACTGGCGAAATGTGGGGGTAGTCTAGCTACACTTACACCACTGCCTTACCTTTCTGAGATTACAGGTGTGATATTATGTTATTTCAGATGCTTGTGCGCGGCTGGGTTCTGCGGCAACGAGTGCTCTATGCAGGACCCGTGCTTCCTGCCGGGCGAGGGCAACAGCACGGGCCCGTGCCTGCACGGCGGCGTCTGCGAGCAGCGCTGTGCCGCGCGCACGGACTACGTGTGTCACTGTGTGGGCGGCTGGGGCGGGCGACACTGCGAGCAGCAGGTATGAAACCGGGCCCGACAGCTGCGCACCTGCCACTCTTACTTTACCTTTCACAGCAGCAATCCAACAAAAACCTTACTGATGCAAGACTAAAAGTTACTTTAATCATGACAGACTTCTGTTTTAGCAATTTATAGTTATAGTATTGTTACGAGCTGGGTATAGGACAAATTAACACACTACCAAATAAACACTAAAAATCTTTAATTAACTTCAAACAGTTTAAAACACTTCACAAACACTTAAACTTAATCGCAATTACAGAATTTATCACTAATCACTTAGATATCGCACTATTCGTTCACTTCGATCGCTTCGTTTCGTAGCCAAAATCAGACTGACTCCTTCCGCTAACCCGTCGCCTATTTATACGGCCGGCCCACCTTCGAGAAACTTCCACAACTTCCGTCAATGTCTAGGTAGTTCCTTAGGGGGAACCCATCCTTCGAGAAAGTTCTACAACCTTCCCGAACCTTCTAGATGGCTCTATAGTGGAACCAATCCTTCTAGAAGGTTCCAGAAAGTTCCAGAACTTTCTAGACACTTCCATCGTGGAACATTCTAGACTCGACCGTAGTCCTAGAATGTTCTCGTAAAGCAGTCGGCGTAACACTGCCCCCTCCTTAGGCATGCTCGTCCCGAGCATCGTTAGTCCCGTAGTATCGCGCTAATCGGTCTACATGTACGATCTTAGGCGCACCTCGTGGACCCTTCTGTATCCGATAGGTGACATCGTTGATCCTGGTCACGACTCGGTATGGTCCATCCCATTTTGCTTGCAATTTCGGAGACTTCCCCTTGCTACGCACTGGGTTATGCAGCCACACCAGTGAATTCACGTCGAACCCTCTACTGTTTGCCTTACGGTCATAACGGGTCTTCATCCTCTCAGACATTTGTTGGCCGGATTGTCTGATATGCTCATACACGTCATTCAACTTGTTACGCAAGTCACTTGCATAATCGGTTACACTGCGTGGAGCATCAGGAGCAGTTCCAGTGATTAAATCTGCTGGCAACCGTAATTCCCTTCCAAAGTTCGCGAAGGCTGGTGTCACAGTCGTACTTTCGTGGACTGCACTACGGTAGGACAAAAGAAACGGCTGTATGTGCCTGTCCCAATCCCTTTGCCTGCTTTCCACGACTTTTGCCAAATATCTTTCCAACGTTTGGTTGAAACGTTCCACCATTCCATCAGATTGTGGGTGGTAAGAGGTGGTTCTGGTTTTGTGGGTACCCATCAATCGGCAAGTCTCCTGAAATACTTGTGATTCAAAATTCCTTCCTTGATCACTATGAATTTCCAAGGGTACTCCAAAACGACAGAAAACTTCCTGAACCAATTTATCTGCGACTGTTGTAGCTTCTTGGTTAGGAATGGCAAACACTTCTGGCCACTTGGTGAAGTAATCCATGACAACCATGAAGTACTTGTTCCCGCTTTCACTTTCCGGAAATGGTCCCGCAACGTCGAGTGCTATCCGTTCCCAGGGGGCTCCAACGTTGTACAGTTTTAATGCACCTCTGCTGCGTGTTTGGGGTCCTTTCACAGCCGCACAAGTGGTACATTTGCGACACCAGTCCTCCACATCTTCTCGACAGTGGATCCAGTAAAACCGCTCTCGGATCTTCAGTAGAGTCCGTTTTACCCCCATATGTCCGCCTGAACATCCATCATGATATAGCCGTAGAACATCCGGTACTTTAGCTTTAGGGACAACCATTTGTAGATGACACCTGTCCCCTCGAGCGTTTTCCCATTTACGGCACAAGACTTCATCCTGGATAACCAAGCTGTCCCATTGTGCCCAATAACTCTTTGTGATGGAACTCATCGCTGCCACATCATTCCACTTGGGTTTAGGAGCACCAGCTGTGATCCACTCGAAAATCGGTTTGATGTCCAAGTCATTTTGCTGAGCTTGCTGTAGGGTTTCCTTCCATTCATCGCTGAGATCTGTTCTAAGCATCCTTACGGTTGCTACCTCCTTAGTCTCTTGCCTGGCACAGTGCTTACAATCTTCAGGACAAGGTCTTCTTGACAAGGCGTCTGCGTTACCGTGAGTTCTCCCACTGCGATGTTCAGTTACGAAGTCAAACTCTTGCAGTAGCTCAATCCATCTCGCCACTTGTCCCTCCGGATTTTTGAACTGTAATAGCCACTTCAAGGCAGCATGGTCAGTTCGCAGCTGGAATTTCCGCCCCAGCAAATATTTACTGAAATGCTGCAATGTTTTTACTACGGCAAGCAGCTCCCGTCGAGTAACGCAGTAATTTCTTTCCGGTTTGGATAAAGATTTGCTGAAGTAAGCAATCACAACCTCCTGGTCTCCTTTCCGTTGAGAGAGTACGCCCCCAATTCCAGTATTACTTGCATCTGTGTCAACTATGAAGTCATTTTCAGTGTCAGGATATCCCAAAATAGGTGTTTTGCACAGACGTTTCTTCAATTCCTGAAATGCGACGTCGCAGCTCTCGTCCCAACAGAATTGTCGCTTTTCCTCAGTGAGCTTGTGTAAAGGTTTCGCAATGTCGGCAAAATTCTTTACGAACCGTCGATAGTAGGAGCACAAACCCAAAAATGCTCTGACCTGTGTCTTGTCTTTCGGAACTGGCCAGTCCTTGACGGCGACTACTTTTTCCGGGTCTGTTTGAACACCTTCCCCCGAAACTATGTGTCCTAAGTAGTTCACTTGTTTCCGGAAGAACGAGCACTTCTTCGGACTTAACTTGAGATTTGCTGTTTGGATTTTCGACAGCACTCGGTTGAGGTTTTTAAGGTGGTCTTCAAATGTACGGCCCACGATGATTATGTCGTCTAGATAGACAAGACATGCGTCTCCAATCAATCCGGCGAGTACTTGCTCCATCAGCCTTTCAAATGTTGCAGGAGCATTGCACAATCCGAATGGCATAACTTTAAACTGCCATAACCCCTTTCCTGTTGAGAATGCAGTTTTCTCTTTGTCTTTGGGGTCTATTTCTACTTGCCAATAGCCACTTTTCAGATCCAGCGTGGTAAACCACTTCATTCCAGTCAGCGTATCCAGTGTGTCATCGATCCTAGGCAGTGGATAGCTGTCCTTTTTCGTGACGTCGTTCAGTCGTCGATAATCCACACAAAAACGCATGCTGCCGTCCTTTTTCTTCACCAGGACTACAGGAGAACACCATGGACTGGATGAAGGCTCTATAACACCGTCCTTCACCATTCCATCAATCATGGTTTCCATTTCTTTTTCCCGTGCAACAGGCAGTCTTCTTGGTCGCTGACGGATAGGTAACTCGTTGCCTGTATTAATCTTGTGCTGAACCAGTCCAGTTCTCCCTATGTCAGCATCATTTGTAGAGAAAATGCCGGCGTACTGAAGTAACATTTTCATAGCCTTGTCCTTTTCTCCTTCAGATAAATCGCAGTTTTCCAAAAGCGTTGACACGTCAAATTTTGCACAACGAATTTTATTTCCGGTAGGCCGATCTTGTAATGGACGCATCCAAGCTACTTCTTCGCAAGTGCCGATCAAGGTGCCCTTCTTAATCACTTGCTCCTTGTCACTTGGATTTAGTATGCGTACTGCTGCGACGTTGGTGGCTTTTACCAGAGTTCGTGCCGTCTTCCATGGAAAGTCATTGTTCGCCCTTTCTATCAGAACACTTCGAACTTTGTGTCCAGAATACTGAGGTAGACGAATTGACACGATCGTTTCTGATCTGCTAGGAAGAACAATCTTCTTCAAGCAGTACACCTTCCCTGATGGTGCACCTTCCATGAAGACTTCCTCTAAGCCACATTTCAGTACTCCCTGATCAACGTCGATCTCACAACGGTGTTTCCGCATGAAGTCCAAACCCAGGATACAATCGTCCACAATGTCGGCCACGATGACATTGTGACAGTAAATTCTGTCACCCAATTTTAACTTCACTTCCTTTTTGCCTCGGACGGTTATGTGCTGACCGGTAGCTGTAAACAATTGCATACGGTCGTGGTTATTGAAGTAGTCCCCAAGAAACCGACTTGCTAGGTGAGAATTGACGACCGTGTGAGAAGCTCCAGTATCTAACGTCAGTTTGCATGGTATTCCGTTGACTTCGCCTTTGATGGTCAGGCTGTTCCCGTCATGAGCCCCGCCCCCCAGTCCTGGCATTTACTCGTTTCCCTGCTGTGGCTGGGCAGTCACTTCAGCTACTCTCCCCTGCTGAGATTGATCTTCTCTCAGTGTGCTTCGCTTAGGACAGCTTGACCGAAGATGACCCCTTTCTCCACAGGTGTAACACCTAGGGCTGTACCCTTGCGGACGGTCACGTACAGGTGACGCCACAACCTCCCTGATGCGGTGTGTTCGGTGGTCCTGCCTCACTGCCTCTACTTCTAAAGCATGGGCCAAGGCGTCTTTCAACGTCTCATGATGCCCAAGTCTCACAGCAGCTCTAACTTCCAAGTCGCGTATTCCGTCGACGAAAGCCTGTACCAGATTCCCATTGATAAGTGCAGGGACAGACTGGTATGCTTTGCGGACCAGCTTTTCAACTTCCAGGGCCCACTGCTGCAGATTCTCGGCACTGCGTTGAACGCGATCCTTCAACTTAGCTCGGAATACGTGCTCCAGGTGCGCATCGCCGTATCTGGACTCTAAAGCCTCCAGCAGCTGCTCGTAGGTCACATCCTTGCCGAGCGCCTCAAGGATGTTTAGGGCCTGGTCTCGGAGGCCCAAGGTGAGCGCGGTCATGGCTTGCGCTTTGGTCCAGCCATTCGCCTTCATAACGGCCTCAAATTGGATTTTATAGGCCGACCACGAAGATGTTCCGTCGAATGGAGGCATTTTAAACCCACGTGCTGAAGGTGCAGCAACCATGGAAACCACAGTCCCATCTCCAGCCTTAAGTTCGTCTAAGGCCTTCTTCACACCAGCAATCTGAACCTCGGCCTCCGAGATACGATTCTCATGCTGGTGGACATGTTCCTTCATCACCTTAAGATCTTTGCCAAAGGTTGCGTGAAGATCTTTTATCAGGAGCATCTGTTCTTCCTGGCGGCGGACCTGCTCCTCTTTATCTCGCTGTAACTGTTCCTCCAACCGGTGAGCTTGCTCCTCTTGACGGCGAGCCTGCTCCTCTTGACGGCGAGCCTGCTCCTCTTGACGGCGAGCCTGCTCCTCCTTATCTCGTTGCAACTGATCTTGCAACTGGCGAGCCTGCTCCTCTTGACGGCGAGCCTGGTCCTGCAGTAGTGCCATTAAAACAGTCATGTCTGGCACCGCAGGTGCTGGAGAAACTCCGGATGAGCCAGCGACTGGCTCCGACGTAGGCTGGGCACCAGCCGGTGTCTGTGTCGGAGAATCTCCAAACCTCCTTTGGTCCATATCTTGCTGTCGATGACTTCTAGTGCGGACACCGTCTGTATCGTCCTTTGGTAGAATTGGCATAATTTATCCTCACTTCTGACACCAATTGTTACGAGCTGGGTATAGGACAAATTAACACACTACCAAATAAACACTAAAAATCTTTAATTAACTTCAAACAGTTTAAAACACTTCACAAACACTTAAACTTAATCGCAATTACAGAATTTATCACTAATCACTTAGATATCGCACTATTCGTTCACTTCGATCGCTTCGTTTCGTAGCCAAAATCAGACTGACTCCTTCCGCTAACCCGTCGCCTATTTATACGGCCGGCCCACCTTCGAGAAACTTCCACAACTTCCGTCAATGTCTAGGTAGTTCCTTAGGGGGAACCCATCCTTCGAGAAAGTTCTACAACCTTCCCGAACCTTCTAGATGGCTCTATAGTGGAACCAATCCTTCTAGAAGGTTCCAGAAAGTTCCAGAACTTTCGAGACACTTCCATCGTGGAACATTCTAGACTCGACCGTAGTCCTAGAATGTTCTCGTAAAGCAGTCGGCGTAACAGTATTAACGAAAATTTAGTTGGCTATATTTAGTCGTAAAGTAAAAGTATTTGGTGGGAACGCATCGAGTGGGCATGCGACTAGCGTGTGCGTATGTAACAAGTGTGGTGTGCAGGCGGTGGCAGCAGGCCCGGGCGCGGGCGCGGCGTGGCTGGGCGGCGGCGCGGCGCTGCTGGCGCTGGCGCTGGCGGGCGCGGCGCTGGGCGCGCTGGCGGCGCAGGCGCGGCGCAAGCGGGCCACGCGCGGCACCTACTCGCCCAGCGGCCAGGAGTACTGCAACCCGCGCAGCGAGATGATGCAGCACGCGCTCAAGCCGCCGCCCGAGGAGCGGCTCATCTAGCGCCGATACCTTCAGAGGTACGTTTCCAGCCATGTATACGATCATATCCAAACTAAAAACCCCGACTATCAAAATAATGAGTGTAAAGAGACCCCTAACGAAGCCGAAAGGCACTTATTCTACCCGTCTTCTGGGAACCTTCTAATTACGGTGATATTGTAAGTCAAACTTCTTACTAACGATTTTTTTTAAATACCTCCATGAACCCTGTACTATTCAAGGCATCCAACACAGTGTTTTGAGTGCTAACGTAAACCGTGATTTTTCACCGCAATGAGTTTTTCACAGACTTACTTAGTTTGATAAGCAGAGAGCTTGGCTCTTAGTATACATACACGAACTGATTCCTTTTTCCCATATAACTAGGCAGATACTACAGGATACCACCTACTATGATCCTTATACAAAGGCGTATTATCCCTAAGACAAACTAGGCACGTCCCCTAGGTGCGCGACGTTACTAAGGGCGCGTAAACGGATTTTTTTAATAAAAAAATAAATAAATGTCTAACATAAAATTTATTGTGTCAGGGAGTATGCACATACTTAGAATACATAAACGATCATGGGCGTCGCCAGGGAGGGGCAAAAATATCTTGAACCTCAGGATTTTTTTTAAAGTCACCTGGTGCCACAAAATTTTATGAGTTAAACAGCGTTAGTATGTCCTAACCCCTCAAGTTTTAAAATGTTACACTGCTACAACATTGAATTCGTTCCGAATAATTTAAAAAATACTTTCAAAAAGAACTCATGTTTCCACCCGGAATCGAACCATCGCTTCACCGAGCTGCGTCTTACGAATATCGGTTTAACAAATCAGCGAGCCTTTGAAAATTGCGATGAAATTGGTAATTAGTATCGTCCCAGTTACTTTATCTTTAGGTCTCTGTTTAATCGATAAATGTTAAAATTTGACGGTATCCATTAATTTTACTTACTTACGTTTTCTTTATAAAATTAATCCTATACCCTCGAGATATAACGTTAGCTTAGTCAATCTAAAATATTTACAGCACTTCCTATTTTATGGTTTGCGTGATAGGATGTCACTTGTCTAGGGACCCGTTTGTGTCAGGTAAAATACGTATATTATGATAACTGTAAATTATCAAAACAAATAGTAAAATATAATATAAATCTTTGCAGTAAAATAAGTTCAAAGTTTGTGTTCATCATCATTAGCCTATATTGTTCCCACTGCTGGGACACAGGCCTCCTCTCTATGAGAGGGAGTGGGCTGTAATCCACCACGCGGGCCCAGTGCGGGTTGGTTTGTGTTAAATAATAGCAATAATAAATATTTTTAAAGTGAAACTTTTATTGCATCGTTACAAACTTTTTCGTCTGAGTGTTGTATGTCGCGGGACGGTCGGCCGCTTAGTAGGGATAAAGTGAAAGGCGCTCCCAAAAATGTTTAGTCAAATGTTCATAGTGTGAAAAATAGTTTCAGTTTTACCGTGGTTTCATAAAACCACATAATCCTTTTTTTATTATTGCTATTATTTAACACATTATTGAAGTATTTTATTTTTATTAAATATTACAAAAAAAAAAAAAAAACTTTGAACCAACGCGCGTTTCTAACCTAACCAAGACAGGGCTAACCATTTTTCGAGCTCGCTTCGCTCTCTCTTCCAGGCTTCTCTTGAATCTTGATATCGTCTGTAAGTCAACAAAGTAACTCCTGTATGAAGGGTCACAACAATGTAACTTGCCCATAGAAGGGAGGTAATAATTTCGATTCGACATTATAGTCATGAATGTTATTACTACTAGAAAATATTCAGAATATGGTACGGGCGCTAGAGGGGCGGCGATGAGGTGCTTGCCTAGGGCGCTCTCGACACTTACCGCCTCTTTCCTTATATACTCGTTTTGCTTCACGTTCATGCATCTGACTATAAACATCCGCCGCTACAATTGTATAATCATGAAATGATTGCATTTCTTTCAGATCCGTTATAGAAAATTGGAATCGAACAAAAATATAGAAGATACATGAAATTAACACGAAGCTCGTCGCATATCAACCAAATGATAGCTGTGGCTGTGTGTGTGTGTGTGTGTGTGTGTGTGTGATGAAGTATGTGTGTGTGTGTGTGTCACGAGTGTTCTAGTTGTACCTGTACGTTTTATACATTTGACCGCGTGAATGTGTGCGTGACTAACTTAATACTAGCTTTAAGATGTGCGGAGATACCTCCCGTGAAATGTACTTAACTACACCATACGAATTATATTAATGTTTATGAATGAGGAGGACGAGTCACGACGCCGACGTCGCTGGACATCAACACTAGCGCGATATTTGTGCTGTTACTCGACGATGGCTCCATTTTGTACGGGTTTTATATATGATAGTGTTTTGATATAGATATTATAAACAGTGCAGTTATTGATCTCCAACGACGGTGGCGCCATCGCGGTAGATTTACTCCTCGTTCAGCGGGTGTACATTTTTTATAAAAATGACAAATTTATAAATAAATACAGACTTAAATAATTTAATAATGTAGAATAAAAGCTCGATAATTTTGATATGAAGTTATTAAATGCAATATCGACTCTTTTTAGGAGCGATGTATAATGAAATATATGTATAGAGAATATTGCAATCTACTGATGTACAGTGTAGTACAGTGCCTGACTTGAAGGAATTTCGATTTTTTATCGTAACTATCTGATGAATTTGGTAAATATTGTATTTCATGAAAAGTGTAGGATGTAATGTATTTCTATAATAATGCAATACATAGTTGGATAAGAAAAAAGCAAGAAGTATTTGCTGACTGTCCGTGTACTATAATCACATGATGTAGATAAGAATTATTTATTAGTAGGTGATTGCGAGCCTTGCCGGCCGCCACACTACCTCGCGTGTAAGTAGACTGTAAGAGTAACTCTTCGCTGCTGAGGCCGTCGTTGTTACGTGAAACATTCCAAATATTACATTCCAAAAACACTCGAATTTAAAAGACCATCGATATACAATAACGAATGCTTCAACAGCGTGATATTACTGCAAGTGCGGTGAACAAGAGCGGTGTGTGCAAACACAATTTGTAACATAGACATTACGCTGTGATATCTACAAACAGTTTAGTGAATTAATAACTGAGTGTTTACCACCAGTACGTGGGGAATATTCCCCATTGCCGTTATACATATAGAACGACAATGTATCGGTGAGTCACGAATGACGGCATCAGGCAGTGTTGCATAAATCGCTCGGTTTACCATCGTTCTGTATAAGTTTTTGTATTGTATTAGTATTAATTAAGCGTAAATTATGGTATCGAAAGCGTGCAACATTCTAAATTACAATATAGTGAAGACGCCACTCGTCCGCCACTCGAGCCCCGCACTCGGACGCGCCGCTGTCCGCGCGGTAGCATGTAGCAACCACACTTATTACTTATCATAAGCAACACGTTGAGTGAGGCAGCTCTTTCGTTGAACAGTAGTTACACAAGCATCCTAGAGTTAATGTATTCCACTAATGTAATATGCAGCACTCAGCAGCAGTAGCAGTCACAGTGCGCGCGAGCCGAGTGCGCCGGGCTGCGGCGAGCCGTCCGTGCCTTACAACAGAAGTCTGTATATTTATGAATTCTATACACTACTGTAACGATGGTATTACATGATAAACAAAACATATTCATATACTTCTAGACGATAAGTACATTGTAATGTAGGTGTATCATATAGTTAGTATCGCGTCCGACGAGCCGCTGAGCTCGCGGACGTACCGTGCTCAACTCGCTGCCGACAGCGATCATCTTTAAAATTTGATTTCGTTGCGTTGTTTAGATATTTAGCTAATTATTGTTTATGTGTCTTAAATATTCCATTTTGTGATAACTTTTGTTTTTGATATTTTGTCGGTTTATGTATTTATATGTTCTTATGTTTGCGTATGTTTGTTCGTAAATATAGAGAAGTGTTCCAAATCAGTATTTATAGATTTCGACCGTCCGTTAAATGTATTCAATTGTATTGTATAGCATAGTGTTCTACCATTTTATTAAACTATTTTATTTTATTCAAAGTACACGCACGACTTTCTCTAATTAGTGACTGCAGTTTGAATATACAACAAAAAAAAGCTTTTAAAAAAAAAAAAAACAAATACTAATGTAAGTAGGTAGGTAGTAACTTTAAATCAATGTATATTTCCCCTTATCTAAATAGTAAAATGAAAATGTCGACTCAGTAATAAAACCTAGTCTTTACTTGAAGATTGTAAGGTGATGTGTTGCCTCACTGCGCTGTCCGCTGCTCCCGGCGCACTCTAGTGTACAGCACCCGAGCCTTTTGGCCCTACTCATTAAACGAATATACTATATGAAACTGTTGTTTCCTTTTTTTTACTGATAGTCGAGAACTCAGCCCCTAATTTACAACAACTTTAAACCCTGATTAACGATAAACTGGCCTTGCAAACACTACGCTACGTTGAAAAATGTGATAAATGAAGACCAGCTACAATCCATTGGATTTTCATATGATCGACTGATATACAAGGTGTTGTTTTGCATCCTCGTCAAATTCAAGGAGGTAACTATTCTAATGATTCTCGTCCCGAATCAATAATACAATGGGTATTTTTTTTTCTTTTTACTGAAATCGGTAAGTGTGAACCACCCGTGTTTTAAACGCGGACCGTTTGGTTCTCGCCCTATAACCTTGCTTACACACTTACTAACAATCTCAAACGTTTTTTCGACCATTTCTTATTCCCAAAACCACGTTCTGGGGGTTATTCTGAAATATTGACACACTCTTAAAAAACCAAAAAAATCAGCGTTTATTAATAATTAACTAGGTACTGTAATTTTAGTTGATTATTTATGTCTTTTGTGACCACCTCAGGAGGTGGTCACAAAAGACATAAATAATCAGTCATAAGTAATCAGTCTCGTCAAATTTCAGGAAATTTGACGAGATTGCAAAACAACACCTTGTAGACAAAGGCTGACATAAATTAGCAGCCCCTTGTCCCGAGCCCTATATATGCAATTATGTCATACAAAAAATGGATCATGGACATTGTGATCTCAAATTACATATCTGAATTCATTCAAAGCATACAATTTTACATGATGTCAACTCACAAATAATTTGATCCCTTCCATTCTGACACGCTGCCCACCCCAGCCACGCCCTAAGCCGAGGTCCGTACCCCACAGGAGGTGCTTAGCATGAAGTCACTTAGTACGTACGTGCTCGCTTCGCTCGCTGTTGTAGATGACTAGTTTTTCATGAATCTTGACTGTCTAAAAGTCGACCAAGTAACTCCTTATGTTGAATCACAACAATTCTAACTTGTTCAAGGAAGGTGCAGCAAAATTTTCGAGCTATTGCTGCCTACTTCCTCTAGAATCTTTACTTCAGTCTGTAAGTCGAATTGTCGACCAAGAAAGTCCTGTATGAAGGGTCAAATCAATTCTTATCCGTCCAGGCTAGCGTCGTGAGCGGTTGAATGTACCTGGAGATCCAAGCGCCTGATCCTACCTACACCATGTAGTGACGCACCGCAAAGCACAGTCATACCCCGTAATAAAATGTTTAGAACGAAGTCAGTCTTGTGTTCATTTCTTTTTAAACACTAAAAGCAACTCGCGGACATAGACGTTAGCACAACCGTGTGCCACGCACACAGCCTCACTCGATCCGATGCTAGTACGTCAGGGTGTTACCACACCAATCGATCGATGCTATCGTGCAATAACCCAGTGGTAAAAAAATCCGTAATGGTAGAATGGATTAGTCAACAATCGATCGATAAGTGTACCTGTGTGTAGAAACTATCCATCGACGTCGAGTTATCCATTCTACCATTGATCGATGGCATCGATCGACGTTCGATAGATTGGTAACACCATTAGGTAACTGCCCCCCACCCTCCGTGTTGCCGATTTATATTACAGTCCTTTCATAGTTATTTTATCTTTGAATGCAGTGTCCGTATAGACCGCGCGGACATGGCGTTTTTATTTAAAAAAAATTATTGCCGTCATTTTGAAATAATTTGTAAAAGTTGATTCCCAAAACCATTTTGTTATGGTTAAAAGGTTATAAGGGTCGAGGCCGCGCCATTGAAACGCGGAGAGCCAAACTATATCTTGACGGCACGGTTGGCGCAGTGGTTGAGCGATCGACTGCTGCGCTGCGTGTCGCGGGTTCGATCCCCGCACGGAACAAATATTTGTGTGGCCTACAGATAGTTGTTCCGGGTCTGGCTGTTTGTGTATGTAAGTTTAAATATTTGTAAACGCGCCCACGATACAGGAGAAATTATATAAGGATAAGAACCTAGTGTGGGGTAACCATAAAAAAAAAAGTTTTAACCATAATTTATAGTTTTTTAGGAATCAACTATAAATTATTATAAAATCATGGCATTGTTTTTTTTTTAAATAAACACCATGACTGAGCGGTCTTCACGGACATCTGACTGCATCACTGTCAAAATCTCAGTGATAATTAGGGTCGTTATTATAAGATTGACTAAGGGCTTCAGGTATCAAACATTCAAACGTTACTGTGAAACGAGAATATTGTTTCACTACTGTACGGACACGGGAAAGTCATCATCATCGATATTGTAAATAATTTTAAGTTTACTTTTAGATTTTGATGATATCGAAACAGTAAAATATGTGCTTGCAAAGGGAAAAAAATAACAAAAACAGTTCTAGACACGTCCTTTATTCAAATACTGTACAGGCTTTATAGAATATGATACAATAACAACGCGTGCCTTCTGTTGCGCTCGCGCACTTGCGGCGGCAGCACTGTGCACTACAACCGGTGACGTCACCGCGCTGCAGTCGACGGCCGAGCCCGTTCGGTGACGTCACCGCGCTGCAGTCGCCGGACGAGCCCGCTCGGTGACGTCACCGCGCTGCAGTCGCCGGCCGAGCCCGCTCGGTGACGTCACCGCGCTGCAGTCGCCGGACGAGCCCGCTCGGTGACGTCACCGCGCTGCAGTCGCCGGCCGAGCCCGCTCGGTGACGTCACCGCGCTGCAGTCGCCGGCCGAGCCCGCTCGGTGACGTCACCGCGCTGCAGTCGCCGGACGAGCCCGCTCGGTGACGTCACCGCGCTGCAGTCGCCGGCCGAGCCCGCTCGGTGACGTCACCGCGCTGCAGTCGCCGGCCGAGCCCGCTCGGTGACGTCACCGCGCTGCAGTCGCCGGACGAGCCCGCTCGGTGACGTCACCGCGCTGCAGTCGCCGGCCGAGCCCGCTCGGTGACGTCACCGCGCTGCAGTGGCCGGCCGAGCCACCAGCGAGCTGCAGCGCCCACTGCGGCGCCGCCGAGCTTTTGTAAATGAACACTCGACGGAAGAAAAGTATTGTCATGATATAATCAGGCTAAATGTACAATCACTGCATCCTCAACGCGAAATTATTTAATAATCAGTTGAGGCGCCGGCGACGCGCGGTTCGCAGCGAGCGTGATCTCCGACCCGAATATTTCCGGTCGCCACCAAAGGATTGCTCCCGGGTGGCAACTAGGACGTTATTGCCCCCACTTCAAAATTTCAAATCGCTATTCATCGCGACGTGGATCGCCAAAATCGCTGTCTGTCTTGCGGCCGAAATTTTTAGCTGGTGGTCAGACTTTTCCAATGTGGTTTTATTAGTAGATAAGTAATATTAGGGACATAGAAGTGGGCGCCATAACCCGAGGCCAATCCATTGAGGGCGACTGGAAATATTCGCTCCGACCTATGACCGTCGACAAGCCATGCGCTCAAGCTACGCAAAGGAATGACTTAGATTTACCTCCTCGCACTATCGAATCATCTGTTAGTTCTTAGTTCCCCCCACTAGACCGGGCGCAGCTTTGTTTGGCACCACACTAAACTATTTATACAAAATTCACCGTGAAAATATATATATGGAGGGATTTGGAAGTACTGTTTCGATTACATGGTTCAGTTAATGTGTGACAATTTTTAATCAATAATATTAGTTACATCAGTATATCAATAATAAAAGTTCGCGCGTTTCGCAGTCTCGTGCGTCAACACGCGCGCTGACGTAGCACCACTTGTGAGCACTCGAGTGTTAAGCTAACATCGCCACCAGCGCCACACGTGCGACCTGCGCCTCACGTGCGACACGCGCGATGGTCGCTAGCAACACTGCCCGGGAAGGCAAGACTACTTGGAAGTTCGCACTATGAGGTATAGTCTGCTCGAGCGAGGTTCGCACTCACAGAGCAACAGAGAGTGGAGGAAGCACAGACGCTACGCAAAATATAGGAACAATCAGTCGTCGAGTAGGTCGTCATCAAATTGAAAAGATTCCTACTTACATTAAAAAGAAATAAAAATTATGTAAATCATACAAAACTTGTCGGATTGCACGAACACAACCATTCTCTGTAGAACTGCTACCGAATAATAATAATTAACATACAATTACGAGTCGTAAAACAATTATGGCATAATTTATATTACATAAAAACAATAAATATATGTATATGCATTGCTCGTGGTCCCCGCGGGACTTATATAAAAGCTAATACACAGTTAGAGCAAGTCGGTGTGAATCTCTTGTAATACTGTCCACAACAACATCACAGGCGCGCGTCACGACACGACGCGCACGGACCGGCACGGCACGCACGGGCCGACCGGCACTATACGCACGGACCGGCACGGCACGGCACGATGCTCAGGCATCCTCCGGTCGCGCGGCGTCGCCCTCTCACGCCGTTGGCTACCTGTGAGCATGACAATATAGCAATTAGCTCAGTATATATATAGTATTCATTATTGCACACCACAATTTGTAACCCTGCTCTTTAAAAATATATTTAGAGCTACATATGGGTAATTGGGTACAATGGGAGTGTCGTACGTAGGGAGTATTTTTGTACTCGTACAGGTCTCTTTGTTTATTTAGTTGGCGCCCTTCCCTATGCATATGCAGTGGTCACCTGTTGTCGTGCGGATGCAGCACGACGCGCTGGTAGTCGCGGCGCGCGAGCTGCTGGCGCTGGCGCGTGCCGAGCTCGGCTGTGCCGTCGCGCGTGATGAACAGCTGCAGCCCGGACGCTGGGGAACATCATACATTTTTAATAACATATTTTACACTGTTTATTTCCTCGCGTCACAGGTACAATAGGTATGCTCTAAGAGTTAGACCATGCCACTAGTGCAGAGAAAACAAATGTAAGAAACTCGCTGTCACAAGACGCGTCTCGCTTGTAGTCTATCACGCGCACTGTACCGGACAACTTAAAATAGGTGAATGACAAAATTGACTAATCCCCCAGCCTTATGGTAAGACCCTGGACTACACCAGACAGACACTCAATCATATAATCTTCATCCATAACTTACAGTTTGGTGTTATTAAAAAGTGAAGAGTTTCGGAGGTGCGCCTTCCTTCATGAGTGAGAGTGAGAGAGTGGTGAGGCGGAGAGGTGCGAGGGTGACATGTGATACTCACTCTCGGCGGAGTCCTCGACGGCTTGCTTGAGGTCGGTGGCGGCCAGCAGCTCGTCGATGAGCGAGTCGGGGTTCACGCGCGTGTTCTCCACGCGGCCCGACGCCACGTGCTGCGGCACAAACGATACTCCGTTACACCATATGCAGCTACATGTCGATATTACAACATCTTTAAAACCACTATTTCTGGGAGCTGGTCATCATTTTATTATTTATGTCGGGCTTCACATCGCAATGGGAAAAGCAATGAGTATTGTATGTTTGATATTGATTGACAATCTAATCAGATAATATGACAGTATAATATATGAGGTTACTGAAAGCTGTAAAATAATAATAATCAAATTGACACGATTTTTTTTTCACACTGAATTTGAATAAAATCTTTTGGTTAGGAGAACATTTATTTTAGTCATATTGTGATAAACGCAAAAGGCACTACTCTGCTTTTTACCATTTCACGTTCACATGGCTGAACGAAAATTAGCACACAGGTAGACCAAGATCTGAAATATAGATGTAGGAGGAAACTTTTTTATCCCGCCCCGTTCCTGTGGGATCATTTTCGACGTTCACGAGTGTGAAGCCACGGGCACTGAGCAAATACAGGGTTATTGGTAACTCGACGTATTCCTTTCTAAAATTCTCCTCTAAAAAGGTATGTACTCCCTTTCTTCTCCTAAAGTTGTTTGTCCGAAAATCATTATCCATAACACGTTTGCTATAAACATCAGTAACCATAATGTTTAAAATCCCGAAATTTTGTTTAACATAATTATCTTTAGTTCTAAAAGTATTCTGTCATAATATCGAGTACTATAATAATTGAATCTCCTAATTTTACATGACCTAAAGTCATATGTCCTAAGTATTGAGTTAAATAATATGTATTATTCCTAATGTTCATTCTTAATATTTTTTTTAGTCCTAAAACATTTGCTAAAAATTAAGTTTTAGTGACAGGAACGAATCGCTGTAAATTCGACTCCACGCAGTCTTGTCTGCCCTACCCCTAGAGTGTAATTTAAAATCGCGTAGGCGCGGAGGGGCGAGACTCGCGTGGGACCGCCGGAGCCCCGCAGTGCCGGAGCCGTGACAGAAACCATGCCTGCTGCATGTTGCATGCTTGCTTGCATGATGCATGCTTGCAAAAATCACATGTTCACAATCAGCTGTATACATGTACTCAATAAAGATTGAGTACATGTATAATAGAGAAGTTCATAGCAAAAGTTTTGTATAACAAAACTTTTGCTATGAATATGAAATATGTTTTTTCTAAGAATATTATTATTATAAATAAACATTATGTAATTTAAATTTAGGACTTATAACTTTTATTGAAAACGGTTTTATGTATTTTGTATAATATTGATTGTAGTATTTATGACAAACGGATTTAGGACATATAATATTTAGGGATTTAAATTTTATGAAATGTGATATTGTGTGTATTGAAGTTCGGGTAAGTTATCATTCGGACAAATGATGATTAGCACAAAAAAAGTTATGGCACTTTAAAATGGATAAAAAAAGTTAGGTGACACAATAGAGAACCTTTACAAACAAGTCAATATTTATTTGTGTCCTAAATTCAAACATGTTTGAGTTTTTTTTTTTTTTATATTAGGTTGTTCAGCGGCTTCATAATTTTGTTATGAGATGCACGGCTTCCTATACTAACGCAAACACGATTTACATAATGTAGTCTATGACTTAGGATTAAGTTTCATACTTTTTTAGATAGCTGATAAGACAAGAATATTTTTCTAGTAATTTGTACATCAGGAGAAGCATTATTTTTTTCCTGCAAGGAATACGTGGAGTCACCAGCAAGCTGTATAGAAGTGAGAGTCACCTGCGTGTCGTTGCGGCGCTCGAGCGCGGCACGAGCGCGCTCCAGCGAGCCGCCCTCCGACGCCGACAGCGAGCCCGACGACGGGTTCCTGTATAGAAGTGAGAGTCACCTGCGCGTCGTCGTTGTCCTGCAGCTGCAGCGCGGCGCGCTTGCGGCGCTCGAGCGCGGCACGAGCGCGCTCCAGCGAGCCGCCCTCCGACGCCGACAGCGAGCCCGACGACGGGTTCCTGTATAGAAGTGAGAGTCACCTGCGCGTCGTCGTTGTCCTGCAGCTGCAGCGCGGCGCGCTTGCGGCGCTCGAGCGCGGCACGAGCGCGCTCCAGCGAGCCGCCCTCCGACGCCGACAGCGAGCCCGACGACGGGTTCCTGTATAGAAGTGAGAGTCACCTGCGCGTCGTCGTTGTCCTGCAGCTGCAGCGCGGCGCGCTTGCGGCGCTCGAGCGCGGCACGAGCGCGCTCCAGCGAGCCGCCCTCCGACGCCGACAGCGAGCCCGACGACGGGTTCCTGCGACCACACGCACACCTTAGCGAGGGAAATGCGGACTCCACACACCACACTCATATCACACTTATTTGGACTGTTTATATCAGTAGACCGACATTATCTATTTTTCTATTAATAGCTGAATCAAAAGAGAATGAAAAGCTGATGTTCTAAAAATTCGTAATCCATTTTGGACGATTTTAGAATCAACCATCGGTTATACGCAATTTATCGTGTGCCAGGACTAATATGGAGCAATAAAATACGCGGTGTGTAGAGCCTTATTGAAATATTAAATACCAAAACTGTAGTACTAGTCAGGCGATTTATTACTACGTATAACCCTACTACTCAATCATAATATAATATTTTACTAATTTTGATTAAAAATAAGATATTCACCATAATTATTGCCTGATAATGTTTATATGCATTTTCTATGAAGCTAATTACAGATATAATATGCAATGCAAACCCATGCATCAATCTATGTTAATAGCACCCTCAGCATGCGTACAGCATTTAGTTTATATAAAGCATAATATAATATATGGTAAGTACAGACAGTAAAATAGACTGAAAATAGTCATGCAGCGCGCAAATATATAATATCTGCCTTTAAATACAACTATGGACCTTATCGTAGAGTCCTATATTTAATACATAGTATAGAGAATGTCTCAATTATAACAAAATAATCTATGTTCTAATAAAGATAGAATGAAATATGCTCAATAATACAAAATAATATTTTATTATAGAAATTGTAAAATCTTAATATCTAACAACTAAACAAAATCACAAATAAGCTTGGATACATAGATACGTCTGTATAACCACAACGACACGGGACAACATCTAAGGATACGTTGATCCGCGCGTCACACGCACGCCCGCATACACGTGTGACGCGCGCATCGTCCGCATTGTGTACGTGTGCAGGTGCTGCAGCACTAACAGCGCGGAGCTGGGGCGGCGCGGCAGCGAGCCCGCCGCGCCCGCCGCGCCGCCCGCCGCGCCGCCCGCGTCGCGCAGCGCGCCGCACGCGCCGCACTCCGCGCCGCCGGCTCGTCTGCACACCACACGCTACTTCAGCCGTCGCTTACACACACATGGGACCGACGCTAGCCCGATACTGACTCAACATTTCTTACCGACTAAATACTTATGACAGAGGAAGACCGCGGCACACGGAAGAACATTCACAGTTAGAAGACAGAATAGAGGAGAAAACTAAAACAGACTAAATAACCCGCCGAAACCACCCGCAACCGTTAGTACGCCGCGGACATTACCGAAGGACGGGACGGGACGGGACGGGACGCAAGCGGGCGCGGGCGGCACTCACCTCACGTGCTCGGTGTAGCTGTGGCGCAGCGTGGGCGCCAGCTTGGCGAGCGGCTCGGCGTCGCCCTTGGGCGTGGACGTGAGCGCCGGGCCCTCGTTGAGCGCCCGGTTGGACAGGCTCCTGAACCGGTGCCGGATGTCGATGCAGTCGGCCGAGCCCAGGTCCACCTCGGGGTCGGAGGGCACGCAGTAGAACTCGTCCTCTATGCAGCCGGACAGTCTGTTCGCGTTGGACACGAGCGAGTTCTTGCGGTGCGCCAGCGGCGTCAGGAACGGGAAGTTGTTGAACAACTCCTCGTTCTTCTTGTTCTTCTCGAGCAGCGCGGGGATGGTGTTGAGCGACTTCTGCTTGAAGATCTGGAAGTTGGTGAGAGGCTCGACGGCGGCGCTGATGACGGTGGCGGCCACTTTCTTCTTCTTGTCGAAGTACGTGGGCATGGCGAAGGAGTTGTCGTGTCCGTTGAGGAGCGTGGCGTCAGGCGTGCGGTACTCGTCGCCGGCGGGCGAGTGCGCGGGCAGCGCGTGGCGCGGGATGACGTCGGGCGGGCCCGTCAGCGTACTGTTGGGCGTGAGGTACAGCTCCGAGCTCTCGCTCACGCTCGTGCTTACGCTCGTGCTGTGCATGAGCAGCTTGGCGAGCGTGCGGCCGGCGTGCTTGCAGGACGGGGAGGGGACCGACAGAGTGTGTGTGCTGGCGCGCTCAGTGCGGACGCTGCGGGGGGTGGCGGGGAGGGGACCGACGAAAACATAAAAAAATTAATTAATACAAGCTAATAAATAAAAGTGGCGAACCGAAATAAATAAAGTTAGTTACCGTGCGTAACACAATGTTAAAAATAAATGAACATAAAGCGTAAACAATGGACACTGTACAGTTGCGCAGAGGTGTGGCATGCAGGTGGGGCGGTGATGACGTCACATATGTACACACTCGCCGTTCACATGTATATATAGTAGCCAATCATCATGACACCTCAACATCTCCAACGATCACAATTTAATTCCCGCACCATAAATTTCACAAACACATGGTAATAATACACACGTTATGCTAACGAGAAGCGGTAAGGCTCGGGTAGTCGGGTACCATCACCAGATGATGGCACATGGGGCTGTTCACCTGTTGTGATGCGGCCGGCCCGAGTCGCCGGCCGAGTCGCCCTCCGAGCTCTGCCGCGAGTGCGCCGACGCGGCTGACGAGCTGCCGTAGCCCGACGCCTAGAACGCAACATTACACATTATAATGGTGATGGTGACATACATAATACCTGCTAAATAATCAAATATTACGAACTATTTAGTTAATGGGCAGTCCAAAAAAAAAAAAGTTTGTTAATTGATCTATTGCATGATAATTATAATTTCTTTGTTTAATTGCAATTATGATGTAAATGTTTCAAAAATAGTGTAAATGTTTGCTAAATGGTAAAACATGGCTGAGCCTTAATGTAAATATCCTTACAACTTTTGTGTATTGCCCATATTTTGCAAAAGAACACAAATTGTGAATTAGTGATATATTTTGAGTGTTACAGTGAGGTGACATATTTAGAGGCTACAGTTGACAACGATCGACTGCTGTCCGGTGGCATCCTATTTAGCGCCTGATACATTGAATATAAGAAATATTCAATGTATCAGACATAAACGCAGTTTATAACACATTTGCTCGTAAAGGGTCTCTTATTTCACCAATATCAATATCGTAATGTATGTCATTACGTACTAGTGCGTTATTGTAATGTAAAATGCACGGTTTATCAAGATGCTCCGTCTAAAAGAAACGGTACTTTTTTAAATCTTAGCAAAGAGTTTTTATGTCAGAAAAGCGGTCAACATTTTATGAATAAAATTAACTTTGGGAGATAAAATATAATAAATAAACATTTAATTCTTTTTAATTAATTTTGACCATAAATCACAACCATCAAACAAAACACAAAAAAATCATCAGTAACAAAACACAAAAATATTAATTTACTTTTTTAGTAATACTGGCTGTTTTTGTGCCTTTGACTTAAAAAATTCCTTAAAAAAAAGCGCTGTGCGCGCGTATCGCTAATTTTCGCGCTTTGATAATTACAGCCTCAGCTTTCTTGTAGCCCTCGCCTACGGCTCGGGCTAGCAATATCGCCTCTGCTGTAATTTTCAACTTACCGCACTTACATCATAACTATTATAACATTTACAACACAGTACGTCTAATAAAATACATGTACTGTTTGGCCTTATAATTAATTTTGTAGATTGATATAAATATTGAATATTGACATCAGAATTGTTTATTGACATTAGTATTGTAAATTGACATTTTATATTATACAATTCTTTATAATTGTTTTTGTTTTGTCCAGGGTTATTTTATTTTTATTAGCTGGCTCATTTAGAATTGGCTGGCTTGTTTGGTATAATTCCTTAGAAACATTTGTATGGCAGAACATAGCGCACTTTCTTTAATACATTGATATACCATTGTTATTGTTACTATGTTAAAGAAATGAATAAACGACTTATGATGAGTAAAGCCAGGCATTTAGTGAACATCGGTCCGTACCTTGCTGCTCATGTCGCCTGAGGTGTTCGAGGAGTTCCTGGAGTGCGTGTGCTGCTGCTGCTGCATGCAGGCCGCGCACGAGCTCGCGCCGCCGCCCACCGCCGCCAGCATTGTTAAACCTGGAACGAAGAGAGGCCAAGTCAAAACCTTATCTCTATGCCCTGAGTGAGACATTTTATGTTTCGTTCACTACGATTTTTGTTTAGTTAACTAGCAGATCAGAAGGCACTGGAAGAAAAATATCAAGAGAAGAAGGAGAAACAATCTCGAGTCTGGATTTACGCATTGTTTAATGAGGTTGGTCACCAATAGCATAGCTCTTGATCACAACTGGCGTGCTCAACTGTCAAACATGTGCGTTATTATCAGAAAATCTTGACATGATGATACGGTATTTTTGACATGTTTACCAAACGACCAATTTCCTAACTCATGCTCTGATGGCTTTTTGAGTCATTGTCTGAGGGAGACCAGGCACTTACCGGGGTGGTCGGGCGCGGAGCTACCGAGCGGCGAGTCCTCGCCGTCAGGAGTAGGCAGCTCAGACGAGGGCATCAGCGACAGGGGCTGAGAGACGGTACCCTCTGGGAACACATACATGCAGCTGTCAGTACAGAATAGCAGCAAGAAATATTATGACGGTTCAATAAAGTAACACAAGCTAAAAATAGAGTGTTGCAAGGAAACTGTGTTACAGCTGGGTGCAGGAGACGACGCTACAAAGTGAACTTTCTCCTGTTCTCTCTGTTCTGACTCTGTTACATAGTAGTTAGCATGCTTCTGTTGTGTTCTTCTGTTCAGTTATATTCATGACAGCCTCAATGAAACCCACCGTGTCTCAACTTAAGTATTATGCGACATTTGTTGGTCGAACAAGCGCTGTGACTTGGTGTAAAGTACATGAGAGCACGTACCGTAGTTCTTCTTCTTGGTGAGCGAGCCGAAGCCCGAGGAGGCGGTGGAGGAGGCACAGTCGTCGTCGGGCTGCGCGCCGCCCGCCGCGCTCTCCGACCCGCTGTCGCCGCCCGCCAGCCCTTCCGCCGCCTCCTGCTTGCGCTCCGGACTGCAACCATACGCTGAATATTATAGTTTTTGTGACGAACTTCAGACGAAGCAATGTTTATTGATTCAATAGCTTCAAATTACAAACAAGAACAGCTATCGCATTACATTGCATTAATATAGGCATTTTGTATAACATAACGTAGCCTGTACGCTCTTAAGGGTTAGGCAAAGGTGTATCAACCCATAGTGCACCCACAACTCGCTAACTATAATTAATTCTCACGGAACACAGGCTGAGCCTATTGCCATCAACCTGGCACAAATTCAAATTCGGGGCTCTATATTGAGAAATTCCTACAGCCATAACGCTCTACCCGATTTAGGAATCGGCCCAAGACCTCTTAGCTAACAGCAGCGCTTGCATTTACAATTACTAGTAGAGCACTGAGGCACTTTATATTTATGTTCAGTACGTCCCGCGTGTGCTACACACAAACTTACACTTTGAAGAGCGGGTCTCCAGAGATCATGTTCATCTTGATGCGCACGCGCAGTACGGAGTTGTCCTGCCGCCGGCGCGGGTCGTACCCCTCCAGCAGGCAGCGCCGCGTCGTCTCGCCCGCGCCCGCCAGTTCCGCCAGGTTCACGTCGCAGAAGCCCAGCTTCTGGTATGACCTACCGCCTGGAATACAACGTGCCACATAATATGTTAGTGGATGGTAGACCAGCCGTAGGCCCAACTGATGATGAACGCTCACCACTACCCATACACATAAAATGTGCAATACGATAGCTGATGGTAGGCAAGTTGTTTCTGCTGCACGAGAGACACGTGTTTATGTATTGTATTACCAATAAGGTACTCTAAAAATGATAGACCATGGTCTTAATTAGATTAACTCAGCTTAACCCTCTCTTATTTTTACAGACTGCAAAAGAACAAGTTTGCAAGTAATAAACGAGGAATTCAGATAACAGCTAAAGCGACGCAAAAAATGCATAAACGTCGCAATTGTTCTGAATAAAACATAAAATTGTGTAGTTATTTATGAAAGAAATGCGAAACTGTGAAGAGCATCCCGACGGATAACAAAGTGGAACATTCATGATCTATCTAAGTTAAAAGTCGCTCCGCTGTGTCTGCATTATAAACGCGCACCACTCGGATTCATCAAATACTTTGCGAATTTTCTTTCAAAGCGGACGAGTTTGAATTCGCGTCCGGGCGCCAGTTCTACGCTGTGTCGGACTTACAAATATATGAACGTTACTGAATCGCACTCGCTTTGAATGTTCAATATTCCAACGTTAAAATTTACACGAAAACATTTAAATGGGTCAAAGGGAGCTGAAAGTCGTTGGAATGATATACTCAAATTTTTGATCCTAGTTTTTGTCAGCGTTCCTGTGTGACGTGGGCGGTGGGCGGTGGGTGGTGGACGGACGTTGCGTATTATTAATTCGGGGCTGCGAGCACAGATAGCTGCGGTGGTGCTCATTAAAATTAACAAAGGTTTGCTTTGTTCAGTGTGCGCGCTCATTAATATAATTGAAACCAGCGCAGCGGTCAATATGTGGTAAGCTGAAATTCGGATTGTCCAGATTTTGGGATTATTACACGCCTTAACGGCTCAACGGATTTCGACGAAATGACTTAGGTTACTTTTTATCCTGGCCGTGTACTCCCATGGGATAATTTCCAACCTGTAAGAGGTTAAAACCACAGGCAGAAGTTCAAGTAGAGAATCTCCGGATCTGATCGGTTCTGATGTGAAGGTCGTGTTACCTTTGCACTCCTTGCGCACGGACACCCTCATGAGCGCCGGCTCCAGCACGCCGGTGCTGGCGTTGGCGCACATCTTGCACACGAACGAGAACTGCGCGTTCCACCGCACCGCGTGGTTCCGCACCTCTTCTCTGTAGACAACGCAATAAATGACACTTAATAACCGAACTCAAGCGAAGTCAGGATATGAGATGATGAAGTAGTACTAGTAGGCTTAAAATGGTATGGTATGGCGGAAACGGAAAGCATATCAAAATTACATGACAGTCACCTAAAATGCCCGCCTTTTCCCAATTCTGTGAGTGTCTTTCAACATCTCTTCACAGATCGTTCAACATTTTCCATGGCGCTACTTCACTGAAATACATTTCGAACCCGAATTCACGAAAGCGCAGCGTCACTTAATTTCCAGCTAGTATTTCCTATACAGGGTGTTTGGTGCATCGTTTGCCAAATCGAATAGGCCGAAAGGAGAGGTCATTTGCTATCTCTTTACGCCCTTTAACTCATTCCTTGCCACACCAGTTTTTTTATAAGAACTTTTTAATTTAAATTTTTAAAAATTCCAAAATTCAACATTTTAGGTCAAATAAAAAAATAAAAAAATTGTGTAAGCTTAAAATTTCGATTTAATTTTGATGTCTACTGTTGTATGATTCTATCAAATACAAAATTACTTGCTAGGAACAATTACTTTCTTTTTTAATAGCTCGTAAAGTTTTTGTAAAAGAAAAATGAACTTAAAACTCAACTTTAAATGGCTATAAAAAAAAAACTAAAAGCGATCGGGATCTTCGAATACCTTTAAAAAGTTCTCTAGTCTGTCCCCTTTCCAACGGTATGCAATATGCCCAAAAAAACGTTTAATATCTTTTAATTTTTAACTAAATGTGTAATCGAGACACTAGGCTGATATTCGAAATTACAGTAAGAACAGTAGTTTTAGCATAAATAACATGCCTCAAGTAAGTAGATAGAATGATACTGTTATGTCACTAGTGCCTAGTGTCCTATCTCTTTCTTAAACAGGAACCAAAGTTTCAAGAATTTGAAATAAAAAAAAGGATTTTGTGGTTTTATGAAACCACGGTAAAAGTAAAAGTTTTTTTCACACTATAGACATTTAACTAAAAAATTTTGGAATAATATTCCATTAAGGGTATAAAACGTGGAGTAGGGATAAAGTGAAAGGCGCTCTGAAGAGCGCCTTTCACTTTATCACATGCAGAGCATGCATGAGGCATGTTATTTATGCTAAAACTACTGTTCTTACTGTAATGTCGAATATCAGCCTAGCGTCTCGATAACACATTTAGTTAAAAATTAAAAGATATTAAACGTTTTTTTGGTCATATTGCATACCGTTGGAAAGGGGACAGACTAGAGAACTTTTTAAAGGTATTCGAAGATCCCGATCGCTTTTAGTTTTTTTTTTATAGCTATTTAAAGTTGAGTTTTAAGTTTAATTTTCTTTTACAAAAACTTTACGAGCTATTAAAAAATAAACTAATTGTAACTAGCAAGTAACTTTGAATTTGATAGAATCATAAAAGAGTACACATCAAAATTAAATCGAAATTTTAAGTCTAAACAATATTTTTATTTTTTTATTTGACCTAAAATGTTGAATTTTGGAATTTTTCAAAATTTAAATTAAAAAGTTAATATAAAAAACCCGGTGAGGCAAGGAATGAGTTATAGGGCGTGAAGAGTTAGCAAATGACCTCTCCTTTCGGCCTATTCGATTTGGCAAACGATGCACCAAATACCCTGTATATTGCCACACACTCGCGCGGTCCTGGCGGAGTGACGACATCAACTCGGCGCGGAAGTCACGGCTGCGCGGTAAGCGTGTTACATTCAGTTGCACTTACAACTACCGGTGGGCGGCGTCGCTCATATAGGCTGATAGGATGACCTACTACTATGGCCAAGTGAACGATTTGCCCCTATTCGATGTCACAACTGTCTAATGGGCGTACCACACGCACAAGCTTCACCACAGTTCTGCCTGCGCAAGCCGGTTTGTACACGGAACACCGTGCATGCGGTTGGTTGGTGGTGTTCCGTGTACAAACCGACTGTGGTGAAGCTTGTGCGTGTGGTACGCCCATACAGTTAAAATAATATTTGGTCTCCAGGCTTTCACAAACCGAGACCGGACAGGGGTTTTGCAAAAACTTACTGCATTGTTTTGTACCTTAGGCATTTGACTACGAAATTGGCCTTCATATGTACAGCTGAACAACGTGACTTCCAAGTCCATAGATGTTTGGATAAAACATGTAATGGGTGTCTAATGCATTGATTACAACACCGGCTAACATAAACACCCCTGTTACAACTTGGTTAACTTTTTCTATAAAGAGGATTTACGAGACATCGTCGCACGCGCCGCGTTCACCACAGTTGAGTAACTGCCAGGCCCGAAGGCACCTAACAAGCCGATTCCTGCCGGCTTCCCTTCAGGAACAAGGCACTATACGTAGTGTCTACTGATAATTAAATTGTATACACATCTGTAGGTATCAGTGGCGAAGGGTCAAAATTTTGTAAGGGGAAGCCGACGAAAAAAATTAGATCATTAATTTTGTTTTTAAAGTGAAACTTTTATTACATCGTCTCAAACTTTTTCGGCTGTGTGTTGCATGTCACGTGACGATCGGCCGCGGAGTACCTACGGATAAAATGAAAGGCGCTCGTCAGAGCGCCTTTCACTTTATCCCTACTCCGCGGTCTACTCCGCGCTATAGAGTGAAAAAAAGTTTCACTTTTACCGTGGTTTCATAAAACCACACAATCCTTTTATTCGTCATCGCATTTTTTAAATTTCATTTTGATTGTCAGCGACCCCGAAAACCACGAAAATGTCACCCATGATGTATACACAAAAATTTTCGAAGGACCCAACTTGATCTTTTTTTCATAACCTGTTCTTTATGTATTGTAACGATTAAATGCACAGGAACTATAGAAAATATGTTTATTCATAAAAGTGAACGCGTATAAATACAATGTTTCATGTCTATGCTATTAACCGTTTAACCATTATCCATCAAATATGAACACGTATGCAAAGTTTCGTGTCTGTGCTATTAAACGTTGAGGAGTTCCCTCGTGAGAAGACAATCCTGGCTGCAGGATGAGATCATGATAGAATTCATGTGTATCCATCACATACGAACTCGTATGCAAAGTTTCGTGGCTGTGCTATTAAACGTTGAGGAGTTCCTTCGTGCAAAGACTATCCTGGCTGCAGGATAAGTTCATGATTCAAAACATGATCATCCATCAAATATGAACTCGTATGCAAAGTTTTGTGTCTGTGCTATTAAAAGTTGAGGAGTTCCCTCGTGAGAAGACGATCCTGGCTGGAGGATAAGATCATGATAGAATTTGTGTTTATCCATCAAATATGAATGTGCATACAAATTTTCGTGTCCGTGCTATTTACCGTTGAGGAGTTCCCTCGTGAAAAGACAATCCAGGCTGCAGGATGAGATCATGATATAATTCATGTGTATCCATCAAATATGAACTCGTATGCAAAGTTTCGTGTCTGTGCTATTAAACGTTGAGGAGTTCCTTCGTGAGAAGACGATCCTGGCTGCAGGATGATATCATGATAGAATTCGTGTTTATCCATCAAATATGAACGTGCATACAAATTTTCGTGTCCGTGCTATTAAACGTTGAGGAGTTCCCTCGTGAGAAGACAATCCTGGCTGCAGGATGAGATCATGATAGAATTCATGTTTATCCATCAAATATGAACTTGTATACAAATTTTCGTGTCTGTGCTATTAAACGTTGAGGAGTTCCCTCGTGAGGAGACGATCCTGGCTGCAGGATTAAGTTATGTCTGTCATAAAAATGTATTGTTCTTAGAACCAAAGGTGTGCGCTAAATTTCAGCTCAATCGGGCATCGGGAAGTGGTTCTAATTTAGCTTCCTATACATACAAACATTGAAAGTTCCATGTCGTAACTCGAAAATCTTCGGCTTACCTAGTCCTTACAAAACGCTGCTGATAGCTGCGAAGTCACGTGTCCGCGTTCATACGAATTTAGTTCTGAATTCTGACACCCGAGCGTCGGCTTACTGGCGCCACATGTTGCTTTCTTTGTTGAAATGAAAAATGCTGGCATTTATGTAATGTTTTCAATCTTAAGATGTATTTAATGTCTGTACTGTGATGTGATAACCTCAGATGTGTACATAATTTACTACAGTAGACACTAGACACTACGCATAGTGCCTTGTTCCCAAAGGGAAGCCGACAGGAATCGGCTTCTTAGGAGCCTTCGGGCCTGGTAGGTATCACATGAGAGTACATACATTGAATATATCCTAGGATTCAAAACATTACAAAAATTCCAATTTTTTTTATGTCAACCAAGAAACCTACAGGTAGCGCCAAATAACCCGATGCTGGAGTGTCAGAATTCAGAACTGAATTCGTATAGACGCGGTCACGTGGCTTCGCGGCTCGCAGCACCGTTTTGTAGGAACTAGGTAAGCCGAATATTTTCCAGTTACGACAGGGAACTTTCAATGTTTGTATGTTTAGGAAGCTAAATTAGAACCACTTCCCGGTGCCCGATTGAGCTGAAATTTAGCGCACACCTTTGGTTCTAAGAACAACACATTCTTAAATTCTTATGACAGACATAACTTAATCCTGCAGCCAGGATCGTCTCCTCACAAGGAAACTCCTCAATGTTTAATAGCACAGACACGAAAATTTGTACACCAGTTCATATTTGATGGATATATATGAATTCTATCATGATCTTATCCTGCAGCCAGGATTGTCTTCTCACGAGGGAACTCCTCAACGGTTAATAGCGTGGACACGAAACTTTGCATACGAGTTCATATTTAATGGATAATCACAATTTGTATCATGAACTCATCCTGCAGCCAGGATCGTCTTCTCACGAGGGAACTCCTCAATGGTAAATAGCACGGACACGAATCTTTGCATACGAGTTATGTGTTTGATGGATGATCACGATTTGTATTACGAACTCATCCTGCAGCCAGGATCGTCTTCTCACGAGGGAACTCCTCAACGGTAAATAACACGGACACGAATCTTTGCATACGAGTTATGTGTTTGATGGATGATCACGATTTGTATTACGAACTCATCCTTCAGCCAGGATAGTCTTCTCACGAGAAAACTCTACAACGGGTAATAGCACGAATATGAAAAAAATATGAGATAATAATGTGTGGTCAGAAACGATTACTACAAAACTAAAAATATTAAAGTAAAATTATAAGTTATTAAACAGGCTTTTATAAAGATACACCGATTTCGTGGTTTTAGGGGGAGGTGATAACAAAAGTGAGGCCAAAATTGAAAATGGCCCCGGCGTAAATTTCTGGTTACTTTGTCATGGGTGTCGTTTTCGGGGTTTTCGGGTTCGCTGATAATCAAAACGAAAATTAAAAAATGCGAAGACTGAAAACAAAATTAAAATTCTCATTTTTATCTTCGGCTTCCCCTTACAAAAATTTGACCCCTCGCCACTGGTAACTGCAGCATCTCCGAATATTAAATATGCTGCTGTTACTGACGCATAATATTATACTGCATAAAGTAGATATAAAACTGGAAATATCAAGAAAGTAGTTCTTATAATCCTCTTCGTGATAGATTAACACACAGTTAACGACCGACTCGAAGCTTATCTCATGACAAACAGTTGTCAAATTGAGGAAGCAAAATTATCTTGAGCCTGACTAGGCGATGGACAGACCCATAAATAGTACCGAACTTCCAATATATAAATTTTATTGTAAGGGGTTCAACTTTGCTAGCAAATCAAAATAAAACCTCAGTAATCTTAGGGTCAGTTCACACCGAGACGCGAAGCGACGAGTCGCTGCGCGAACACTTTTAAAGAGCGATTCAAAATATAACTTTATTTTCTACACAAAAAGATACACATTTCGTTGTGAGAATTCAGAATACGTTGCGCCACGCAGCGCTGCGCCGCGCGACGCCTCGTGGCGTAAAGCGACGCAGCGAGGCGTCGCGCTGCGTCGAGCGGCCTCGTGAGGTAGATTTCAGTAGAATTCGAATACGTTGCGCCATGCAGCGCTGCGCCGCACTGCGCCGCGCGACGATTAAAAAAAAAAAAATACACCGGCCTCTTCAAGCATTGTCGCGTCGCATCGCGTCTCGGTGTGAACTGACCCTTAGAAGGTGGAATGATTACGATAATGGATAAAGTAAACTTCTTAACTCAATGCCATCAAATCGTTATAATAGTACGAAGCGGACAAGTTTGTGTGTCAGACCGTTTGAAGAGCCGCCCTGCCGCAGTCGGAGGCAGCCGGCGAGCATTAGCGCAAACGACTGAGTGGATGCATTTACAGCTAACAGCTCGGTGTGAAGCTAACATCCATCGTGACCTGCTGTTAATGACGACTGCGACACTTAGAACATCGTTTGTGGAAAAACTATTAAGGCTAATTGAATTGGTTTAAATGGTACTTACAAAAAATAAGTTGTTGTTTACTTGCCAGTTACTATTAACATCATGTATTAGGCATGTATTACTTATTAACGTCCGTAATTGTGTGTATAATAACCTTGGTCACGCACGCTTCTGAAGTTTAGCCTAAATAAATATCGATCTAATGGCCGTAAAGTGTAATGTAACAAACATATTGGTCTGGGAACGAATTCTGACAGTAAGTGGATCGCTGTAGCGCATAAACGAAGCTTGTACAATTTTTGTACACATGTCTCGGCATAAGTAGCAGACCTGAACAGTCTGCGGTTTACGAGAAATATGCCAGCCACTTTGACGTGGCGCGAATGCGAAACAAACAGTCTTTTAGCTAAATCGAATGCATGCGGATCCTTGGGATATCTGGAACCGCTTCTTCTTAACTTAATTTATACGTGCCGCTGCAACAACGCTGTTTTGCTTGAGAAATCAAATCTAACCTTAACAGACCGAACCAAAATAAAATCGTCACATCTAAGTAACACATTTGAAAACCGGTCGAATCTCAAGTACACACAGCCAATCATCTAACGGTTTGTATTCCAAATATTGAACTACACTATCATAAATACAAAGTTTGAGTGACTTGACCTTCGCATGGTGGTGTTGTCCCACATAGCGGTGGAGGTGTCCCAATTCCGGCGGTCACCGATGTACCTAAATGGTAATGAGAATGTTCGCGTGCCGGACGGGGCCACTTCCGCCCGCTAATGGCCCTTGTGATAATACAGCCCGTACTTAAGATAATGGAAGTTTTATTTCTTTAACATTTCGGGAGTTTTGCCCTTCAGGTGCAGAGAGATTTTATCGCGCTAAGACTAACTGGTTTTATGAAGGGACGTCAGCGTCACGCGTCTTCAAAAGATTTCCAGTTTAGGATAACAATTCTTATTATCTCTGAATGGATTTTTTAAGCTAGAGTTATCGTTCATTTTGACATCAGGATATTTTATCTAAAGAGAGAATGCTATGTTTCCGCCGTTCAGTATTTCCAAGGCAGGCAACACAACGGTGGCCTCACCTAAACAACGAATGCGGCTAGTTAGCTCATGTTTACGAGGCAGTTCCCCGAACCAGCGCGCGACGCTCCTTCCACGCTTATCGGGATTAATACCATTTCTGCAAAGTGGAATACGAACGTCTATCTCGATCGATGCGATGCATGCGAGGAAGTACACCAACGCTGCTAACCAAAAGTAATTAATGTGGTTACACCATTGTTTGTTTTTTTACTTAGACCCATTAATGTTCTCGAAACTTGTCTCAAGGTGGAGGATTTTTGAGGAGGCACGTAAACCATTCCGGTGATCCTTAGATCACCGGAATGGTTATACTTATATAGAAACACGCGAAACTGCGGCCTATACAACAATCATTGTGTTTACATATCGTAGAGGACCAGAGAACCACTTGAAGATAGAAAGTAAAAAAGTGCAGTAAACGTAAGTTTTTGAGTACGTTGTGTACTGAGGGTCATGGCTACCTCACGTGGTGCTTCAAGTTATCTATTCAATACCATGGCCGCTTATACCGCAAGACCTTGCGAGGCCAATACTAATGCTGCTGATGCGGCCGAATTCTAGTTGAGATTATAGTAAAAAAATACACAACGAAGAAAACTGTCAAGTTCATGGATTATTTTCAAAGGTATTCGTAATCGCTCCCCTCACTATTTTGTTTTTCAAGTATGGAGGCTTGGTTGTTGAGTTTTTTGACCGAACCATAATGATCTTGGTGCAAGGCCCGATATATATCTTTACGGTTGGCGGCGCTGGCCCTAGCGAAGTTATACGAATGCCAGGCGTCACGGACACCGCACCTGACCGCTAATTAATCATTAGCAATTATAACCTTCTTTTAGTTAACCACGCGCCGGTTACTGCGCCTTATATGTGGTTAGACGTAATATACGATGAGGCTACAATTGCTGCTTCAGTTTACCGGGCCCTTGGGAGGACAATGACCTCCTTTGAAACATGAGCCTGAGTAATCGCTTTATGAAAATTGTATTTACATGGCCTTAACGTTTCCTTTCGGTAAAATATTATGTAGATAAATAAATTGAGTAAGATATTAAAGAATTATGCAATAAAAACCTAATCAGATAATGTATTATTTTAGTCAAGGTCTACGATAAACAAAATCATAAATTATTTAACGGTCAAACATTTCGATTGCTGCTGAAGTTGGAGCTGGAGTTCCTTTGGGAAAATTGTATTGATCCGCGAGATTGGTCTATTTTAGTTACTTTCATAGTAATGTCTTACGGCATTTTGTTATAGGGACGGGCTGCAGACATCGAGTCTATTTTTAGTCTGCAAAAAAGAGCTATCAGAGCCATATATGTATAATATACGTGGGCGCGATTCTCTAAAGGAACTGTTTAAGGACATTCAAATCATGACGGTACATTGCCAATACATTTATGAAAACATAATGTACGTAAGGAAAAATCTGCATGTTTTTAGTAAAATAGGTGATACACACAATTACAATACTAGAAATCGAGACCAATAGTTCAGCCAGGCTTCAGTCTCGCTAAAGTAGAGTCATCTTTCATGGGGTACTGTTTAAGATGCTATAATAAAATTCCACAAAGTATTCTTGAACTGAGTGACACGAAATTTAAAGCGTGCATCAAACGTACACTATGTAAGCAAGCGTATTAGAAATTGGACTCCACAAGGACAGGGGCGCATAAATTGTTGAAAATTAATCGTATAAATTCAATTTATTTACTATTATATAATTGCATAGCCCATATTGTGTGAGTACTATGTACTAGCTATCATTTACTGGAAACCTACGTCGTTTATTGACTTGAATGTACCCTGGCGGTTGAGAGTATGTCCTGCTCACTCAAATGTTACGCTGATGGTGGCACGTGTGTCGGGTCATTTAGTTCCCTTCAAAATTGTTGAGTTGAATGATGGCTGATCAATTCGTCATGTTCGTGAACGGGCGCTATAAGTTGTGCCTGGTCATCTCTTAGTTGCTACGGCTCATTTCGAACTAACTATTTTACTTTTACATCGTTCTCACATAATGCCATCTCAACATGAATGATGTAACCAAGGTTTTTCTAACAAGATTCTGATTTAAAATAGTGTCCATGGAGTTTCATGCTCATTCCTCTCCATAGAGATCTACGCTATGGAATGGGCAACTACAATACTTTCACAGTTATTATGTCTTGTGACTGGGATTGTAGCTTCATTTTTACTGTTGTTGGACTGTTCAAAAGTGCCTGTAACTGGCCTACTTGAAATAAATGAATTTGATTTAATTGATTTACTGCTGGCGATACTTACCTACTAGTGGGTCCTCACGTAATTAATGGAAGCCGCCTAACATGAGAAACAAATTAAAATTGAACAATACCTAAGAAATTGTATGATGTATCGCGAAACACCTCGATTGCTAAACATGAAAGTATAGCGGATCACGAGAACAGCACTTTCGATTAACTTAAGTGTTACAACAAGGTTGAGATTAGCACATCTCCACTATCAATGATGATGACTATCATAAGTCAAGATGCTAATGCATGTACAACGTTTGTCCAGTGATTGCGTCAATTCCGCGTGGTTAAGAAATGGTGGCGATTAGCTTACAGTTTCACAAGTAAATAAATGAATAGTAAATAATGAGATTATTATGCGTTTCGTAAGAGTAACCGTTTGCTTGGTGTTTATTGTGATACATTATAAGTGTCGAGTCGAGCATGTTGATGCCACATTTCACCGCCAGATGTTTGAATGCACTTGGATGAACCATAATGTAATAAAGCAGACATGATTACAAATTTAACGATGACAGAACGATGTATTCATAAAATCTGGGGTTTTACTGGTATTGAGCATAGTAGCACTTGAAAGCAGGGTTCCACATTAAAGCTAAACTAGAAACCGTGGTCTATTAACTAAACAATTGCCGATCAACACAACATTATACAAGCAATAAGGAATGAATCGTTTTGCGAAACATAATAATACCGAGCACTGTACGAGTATTTACACAATGTTAATTAGTGAAACTTCACGCACCAGGACCTAATGTCGGCGAAAACTGCATTAGTGGTAATATACTTCATACATATTGTTTATAATAATTCCATTAGGCGGGTATTATGTGGCGTCGCACGCGCATTACTGCAAATAAAACTGACAGTAAAGACCGCAGGGACATTGTAATGGCGTCATGCGTGAGAGTATAATGCGAATGCTGCGTGATAGACGATATACGCTCAACTTTACTGTGCATATATTAATACTTTACCGGGTTAATGGTCTGTATTGAGTGGTTTCAGGAAGGAATGTTACGTATAAAATAACTACGCCATTTTAAACGGTTTAAGTGGAAGATTGTCCTAAATAGAAGTAGGTGTGCGAATTCGCAGCTGGAAAATAGTGCTGATTAGGTCTGGTCCAGTTTGGTTTTGAGCATAGCTCTACACTTATTTGAATGAAAATAAAGGGGAACCAGCAAATACAACAATAACGACGATTTCTTGAATCACTTATCATAATGGCACTTAGAATATTTTGGGAATGCACACATTACACATATCCATCAATGGAAACATCCATACTACTGATGGTGAAGCTTACTTAAAGGGGATTAAAAATAATCTTGAAAGAAATACCGGTATTCCGAAATAACAAGCATAATAGCCGAGGCACACAAAGCCCAGCGTATTGAAGATGTACGCGTTGCAACAGCCGGCCCCATTCCTTCAGTTTACGAGGCGCGCTGCACTGCGCGAGCGCAGTCATGCTTTATGAGGTGATGTGAGAGACGAACATTTAAAGCTGTCATAAACTAGACAGGAATTCTTGTAGGAAACAAGCGTGTGAGAAGTTTTGCAACAGGATTGCATTTCGTCTTCCGTATCGTAGATGCCACCCACCCACCTGGCTTCGGTATACTGTTTCTGAAGAGCATGCTCTCTTATCGTAAAGATCTACGGTGTTTTTAATCTTTAGCCTTTAGACTTTGACCAATCCACCTTTCCAACCGATAGCTCAGCTTTGTATATTCTCAATGAAACACAAATGCATTCGCTTCTACCAAAATACTGCCAGCCAATGACCCAATATGTAGCACGTTCGATTCGCTTGTATTGTGCAGTCGCAGATCAAAGGCACGGCGTGTGTGCGCTGGGCAACGAGAGCAAGGTCGGCAGATGTCGCGGTGTCGTGTGTCCGGTGTCGGCCAGGTGGCTGGCCGCACCGCAACACTCGACACTGCTTGCAAGCAGACAGGCTTGCCAATTATACTGGTACACGTTAGCTAAACTTGTTTTGGGACTGTATGAAAATTTTGTCGAAGTCATATTAATGCTTAAAAAATCAAATACCTCTCGCAATATGTTAAGAAAAGTGCTTACGGAGTGAACACTATCTAAGTTGTATATGAGGTTACTGGAACTGCGAACGGTACAGCACGTAAGCGTTACTTCAAGTGAAACCATAATGGTCATGGAACTGTAGACATCCATTCAAGCACTTGTTTACAACTTGTGAGAGGTAAACAACTGTTATGAATGATAGACATTTTGCTTTCTGTCGCTCCTAGATGTGCTATGGAACTGAAACAACTTAAAATATGTAAAGATGATCCTAGTTAATGTAATAACTATCAAAACAAATGCTTGAGGCTCTAATGGGGTCTTGGTTTGCGGTTTATTAGTCGTTAAGCAAGCAGAAATACTGAGTAATAAGTAAGAAATCTGTAGCATTAGGTCATAGGCTGAATTCTTGTGTGACTTATGTACTAAATAGTGTTAATATTTTTATGTAGTCCTCAGTGGAAAAAGAAAAATGTAACTGCAAGGGAAATCCCTTATGGTTCAATAAGCGTTAGCGTATATATCAAAAGTAATATATCCATATTATTAATATGACGTGTTAATGGATCATAAAATAGTTTACAACAGACACTGCTGTAAGGGAGAACCCTTAGGGCAGTGTCTTAATAAAACAGCTTGATAAACATATTACGCATTATAATGATTAACTTATGTTTAAGTAACGTACGAAGGTTCGTGACGTCAGCCGAGGCGTTTGTTAAAACGATCATCGTAATCCGTCGCTGATGCTCGGTGAAGGACGAGGGTCGACAAGACCTAATTCCTGGTTATTCGGGTTGAAAGTAATTTGTATTTTATTTGTTAATGTGAATAGTGGAACTTTAAGGCGGAAAATGGCTGGTAAACTAACAAAAGTTCAGGATAAAACTATGTTTCCTAGGTCTTCCTAGTATAGGCAGCATTCCACCTCGTCGCGGTTTATGCTTCGTAAGACCGTTTAGATACAGGGTGTTAGCAAAAGTGTAAAATAAAAGCTTCGTGCGACTCAGCTTAGCGAATCGAGTAATATACGAGATGAAATTGCTCCGCCGCTGCTATCCTCCTTTACGAGCACAGTCCGGTGTACCAGCGAGCTATAAATTTAGTTGGTATAAGACGAACCAATGTTCGTCTTATACCAATATAACATATCACGTTCACGACCCATAAAACATAGAGCTATAGTCAAGGCAATACTCGCATGTCTAATAAATACCTAAATCCAATGAAGGAAGTAGAGATCCCAAAAACAGAATTGGAAATGAATGAGGGACCTAATGACTAGTTGAGCTTTATTCGGTCCCTGAATAAATAATGAATAGGGTCGACGAAACAAAACGAATACGGGGCAAGAGTTTCTTGAATGTAGGCACTATAAATGTGCGTGACTCAGAGACATGAAAGCGGAGGGCGTAAACCATTGATAATAATTATAATATTTGTTCTAATTACAATAGGACAGATGCAAACATAACAGTGATCCTATCAAGTCCCAGATTCCAAGGATTCTTTTACAAGCACGTAAGTATAGTATTACACAATTACTCTGCGAAAATTTATATGTTTCTAAGCAGGCCTTAAGCTTTACGAACCACCCCCAGCTTATTTGTATGATTTACTAGCTTATGCTGGCGGCGTCGCCCGCGTGGAGTTCGATAATTGTCCCACGGGAACATACTACGGGATAAAAAGTATCCTATGTATGTTAATCCAGGTTATAAACTAACCGTGTGCCAAATTTAATCAAAATCCACCCATCCAGTAAGTAGTTTTTGCGTGAAAGAGTAACAAACATCCATCCATCCTCACAAACTTTCGCATTTATAATATTAGTAGGATTAAGATAACAGTATTAGGTATACCTTTCCCAAATTTATCGCAACGGCAAAATAAAGTGTTATTGTAAAAGTATTTGCGGATTCACCTGCGGTTAGTATACTACTTTGTATACTTCTTCTCTTGGGGTTTGTTTAAACTAATATAATTCTCAAATGTTCTTGCACGTCAATTAAGTAGAACGTGTAGTGTTTCTCCGAAATGTAGAGCCGAAAAATCATTGGCAACTTTGATTTCGCTAGAAGTAAAATCCGTTCCAACATTCTTTCATGACATGCCTTATGTAAGCCTTCGAGGCAGCCTCATGAGTACGCACCATGCGGTTTTTTCCACTTGGCTAGCTTCTATGACGTCGCCGCAGCGCTGCAGACCAGCATTGTCATGATTACGACATGCTTGCATTTAGACACACTTCTCTGAGCATTCGAGTACCCGGCCACATCAGCTATTGAGACCGCAACCAATTTCCGCAGATCGTATAATATTATATTGCTATTTTAATATTAATAGATCCGCCAATTTCAAACACTTTATGCAGATGCTACATGGAATATGTGGGAAAATCCAAATCAGGATATTGGCTGAATAGTTTCAGAAATGACTAGGTCGGTATGTCTATGTTATGCAATAGATGTGCGGTAGTTTGGATGCAAACTACATTGTTAGTAGGCAATAAATCATACGTGTATGACTGTATGTATTTCGGTTTCGATTTCCCTCGACATGAGCACCAGATCCAGGAATATCGCGCGTTCGCGTCATGTTCACGCCTACGCGGGCTGCTTAATTGAATGTCAATCAATGCGGAGAATGTTTGACACTCGATACAACGCGCTGCGGTCTGTGGTACACGTTACGAGACGCAAGCGGGAGAGTACTATTCAATCATGAGTTCGTCAGCTAATATTTACATTACACCTAGACGAGTTTAGAATACTATTCTAAATATTTTCTGTTTGTTTTGTTTTCTACATTCGAACTTCAGAAACAACACGTACTCACTAAAAACAAAACGCCATTCTAATTCGAACTCAAACCAAACCCGTTGCCATTCAGAATCAGTAATAACAATGAAACGGTGTGGTATCAACAAACAAGCCAGTTCGCGACCACAAGGATTGCTTGCAGTGAACCGACGATCAACAAACAGTAGGTAGCCAAAGTTGGATAAGAATGGGGTCGAAGGCCCGCGACCCGCGAGGAAGCGTTGCGCAGGCACAGGATGCGCTGTGTTGCTTTATTAGCCATCGGATGATGCGCACATATGCGGATACGCACTGTGAACCGGCACAAATATACAACAGCTCTGTTTACCTACTGAATCATACTGCATAGAGCATACAACACTGTACCTACGAGTCCGCATTTGCAAACGATTGCATTTCTCTAAATCCCTACTTTGAAACTGCAGTTGATGTTGAACAGTCGGTAGTTCTGGCGCCAAGTTGTCTCGAACTTTCAATACTGCTGAATGGTCTCGGGCCTCGGGCCTCGAGGCATCCATTATGCTGTTCTGAGAACTTCATTGCCGGATATTCTATTTAAAGATTGCAGAGGCAGATCAAAAGGTAGCGATATTTTTTCGACTAAATAATTTACTTCAACTTGGCGTCTTGTTTAAAGTCTGATGCAACGAAGCCCGGTTTTCCTTAATACCGCTCCAAATTATATTGTATTCTGTGCTAGAGTAATGGTGAAGTAAATCATGATTAACTGCCGGCTCGGGAACGGCGCGGCGCGGTTTATGGCTCAGCCAATACTTTCCAGACGAGCTCGTTGCTGGTTAATTTTCGTTCCTCTCGCTGTGTTTAAAATATATGTTTTGTTTCGTAAAGTGACAAAGCGTGGGAAAAAGGCTTAGAACCACTTGACATATTTTACAACCAAATCATGCGTTTCATATTTACAATCTTAAGACGTAGTTTGCGTAAACTTATGAAATGGCTAGCATGCCAGACTGACAGTTGTACTTGATACAATAATATTTGATCTGCAATTTAAAATCAACATGGGACGAGTAATTGACATCGTGTCAGAAACTATAACAAAGTTAACGTTCACGAATCGTGTTACAAGTAAAACGATTTGCGTTCGCGGGCCGTTGTCGTGACAGGGTGGTAATTACATTGTTCGAGCATAAAACAGCATGTTTGACATGCACGGTCGCAGAGCGGGCCGGGACGCGTGACTAGTGTTGCAGTGATGTCAGTGTCAGCGAGGATGTGGCGCCGAGCCAACACTCCGCGCGCTTCCGATCACGTGTCGCCACGTCGTGTCAATGAAAACTAAAATGACTATAGGTCATCCCAGTTCGAAATACATTTTGGACTTCACGACATCGCTGAGCGAATAATGATTCTACTAGGTTAACTGAACCAACAATTTAGTGCTAATAAGGAGTCAAGATTAAAAACAATTAGTTAAAAACAGATGTATCTAAGGAATTAGATTAGTAGCTATCAGTTACAATGCAGATCTAACCAGCTGTACTACTACCCTAGGAATAAAACCGTCTTCTCAAACAAACTTTACAAATCAAATTGAAATAATGAGTCTTTCATATCAGTTGATAAAATATCCATGTACTTAGCTACTCCAATTTACAGCTTCCATTTACATAAATTAAACGCATTTACTAAATGAAATAAATCAACTTAACACTAGCTAACACAATTAAATTCGTAATCCGTTCAAAGAGAACCACAAACAACTCCGCGCGTTTATTAGCAGCAGTTATACACAATGACGTCGAGTAGGTGAACAGATGACTGTGCTCTGATATCACCATCTCCTCGACCCGTGTGTTTTGGTCCGCCAACGCAGCAAAACGAGGCGATTTGCCAAATGATCATCATTGAAGTGATTCCAGCATTTCCCTCATCATGTATTTAATATGTTTTAACATATCTTTGTCCGATGAGTGGACACTGATTGTAGGCGATGACTAAATTTAGTGAATTATTGGCTTTAGCATATAAAAAAGAAAAGTAACTGCTGCAAAAGTTTTAAGTTTTTAACATTTGAGCACATTGTAATTATTTATTGCTGGCTAGACTCTGCAAGCGCAAAACTAATCAAAGATTAGTTACATAGATAGAGCCTGCGATAGCCGCCCAATGAGATTAACGCCTTGGATCCACTAAGCTAACTTAACTAGACACATAAAAGTCCCGATAGTTTATAGTCGCATGAATGTCTCTGGTATGACATTAAGTAATTACCGTAAACAGACGCCCGGCGGCCGGCGCCCCAATACAATTCACGATAAATAATTAATCTACGATTATTTACAGCCGTGTTTACAAACTTCTGCATTCACCTTTGAACCCGAAGCCATAACTCTCGAATCAAACTGATTAAAACGTACACAACTTATTTAGTCTTGTCACGAAAACCGAAGAGCAAATCGATTTAGCCAGCTGTTCGTTAAAGTCGTACTTTTAAGGTCTTACTTAATACAAATAGAGCGGGTTACGTAAAAATTATCCAACAGACAACCACAGAAATGGCCATTAATCTGTTTTGCTTGGAGGTGAAACGAGATAATAGAACTGTTACGCCGACTGCTTTACGAGAACATTCTAGGACTACGGTCGAGTCTAGAATGTTCCACGATGGAAGTGTCTAGAAAGTTCTGGACTTTTCTGGAACCTTCTAGAAGGATTGGTTCCACTATAGAGCCATCTAGAAGGTTCGGGAAAGTTGTAGAACTTTCTCGAAGGATGGGTTTCCCCTAAGGAACTACCTAGACATTCACGGAAGTTGTGGAAGTTTCTCGAAGGTGGGTCGGCCGTATAAATAGGCGACGGGTTACCGGAAGGAGTCAGTCTGATTTTGGCTACGAAACGAAGCGATCGAAGTGAACGACTAGTGCGATATCTAAGTGATTAAGTTTAAGTGTTTGTGAAGTGTTTTGAACTGTTTTAAGTTAATTAAAGATTTTTAGTGTTTATTTGGTAGTGTATTAATTTGTCCTATACCCAGCTCGTAACAATTGGTGTCAGAAGTGAGGATAAATTATGCCAATTCTACCAAAGGACGATACAGACGGTGTCCGCACCAGAAGTCATCGACAGCAAGATATGGACCAAAGGAGGTTTGGAGATTCTCCGACACAGACACCGGCTGGTGCCCAGCCTACGTCGGAGCCAGTCGCTGGCTCATCCGGAGTTTCTCCAGCACCTGCGGCGCCAGACTTGACTGTTTTAATGGCACTGCTGCAGGACCAGGCTCGCCGTCAAGAGGAGCAGGCTCGCCGTCAAGAGGAGCAGGCTCGCCAGTTGCAAGATCAGTTGCAACGAGAGAAGGAGGAGCAGGCTCGCCGTCAAGAGGAGCAGGCTCGCCGTCAAGAGGAGCAGGCTCGACGTCAAGAGGAGCAGGCTCGCCGTCAAGAGGAGCAAGCTCACCGGTTGGAGGAGCAGTTACAGCGAGATAAAGAGGAGCAGGTCCGCCGCCAGGAAGAACAGATGCTCCTGATAAAAGATCTTCACGCAACCTTTGGCAAAGATCTTAAGGTGATGAAGGAACATGTCCACCAGCATGAGAATCGTATCTCGGAGGCCGAGGTTCAGATTGCTGGTGTGAAGAAGGCCTTAGACGAACTTAAGGCTGGAGATGGGACTGTGGTTTCCATGGTTGCTGCACCTTCAGCACGTGGGTTTAAAGTGCCTCCATTCGACGGAACATCTTCGTGGTCGGCCTATAAAATCCAATTTGAGGCCGTTATGAAGGCGAATGGCTGGACCAAAGCGCAAGCCATGACCGCGCTCACCTTGGGCCTCCGAGACCAGGCCCTAAACATCCTTGAGGCGCTCGGCAAAGATGTGACCTACGAGCAGCTGCTGGAGGCTTTAGAGTCCAGATACGGCGATGCGCACCTGGAGCACGTATTCCGAGCTAAGTTGAAGGATCGCGTTCAACGCAGTGCCGAGAATCTGCAGCAGTGGGCCCTGGAAGTTGAAAAGCTGGTCCGCAAAGCATACCAGTCTGTTCCTGCACTTATCAATGGGAATCTGGTACAGGCTTTCGTCGACGCAATACGCGACTTGGAAGTTAGAGCCGCTGTGAGACTTGGGCATCATGAGACGTTGAAAGACGCCTTGGCCCATGCCTTAGAAGTAGAGGCAGTGAGGCAAGACCACCGAACACACCGCATCAGGGAGGTTGTGGCATCACCTGTACGCGACCGTCCGCAAGGGTATAGCCCTAGGTGTTACACTGGTAGAGAAAGGGATCATCTTCAGTCAAGCTGTCCGAAAAAAAATCGAGGTAACACCTGTGCGCCAGCGCCCGCAAGGATACACCCCTAGGTGTTACACCTGTGGAGAAAGGGGTCATCTACGGTCAAGCTGTCCTAAGCGAAGCATGTCGAGAGAGGATCATTCCCAGCAGTTAAAGGAGGCTGATATGACTATCCAGCACCGGTGGAGAACTCACAATAATAAAGACGCACTGTCAAGAAGATCTTGGCGAGAAGACTGTACGCACAGTTCCAGGCAAGAAACTAAAGCAGTAGTGCCCGTGAGGATGCTCAGAGCGGATCTCAGCGATACGTGGAAGGAAACCATACAGCATGCTCAGCAAAATGACTTGGACATCAAACCGATTTTCGAGTGGATCACAGCTGGTGCTCCTAAACCCAAGTGGAGTGATGTGGCAGCGATGAGTGCCATCACAAAGAGTTATTGGGCACAATGGGACAGCTTCGTTATCCAGGATGGAGTCTTGTGCCGTAAATGGGAAAACGTTCGAGGTGACAACTGTCATTTACAGATGGTTGTCCCTAAAGCCAAAGTACCGGATGTTCTACGGCTATACCATGATGGATGTTCAGGCGGACATATGGGGGTAAAACGGACTCTACTGAAGATCCGAGAGCGTTTTTACTGGATCCACTGTCGAGAAGATGTGGAGGACTGGTGTCGCAAATGTACCACTTGTGCGGCTGTGAAAGGACCCCAAACACGCAGCAGAGGTGCATTAAAACTGTACAACGTTGGAGCCCCCTGGGAACGGATAGCACTAGACGTTGCGGGACCATTCCCAGAGAGTGAAAGTGGGAACAAGTACTTCATGGTTGTCATGGATTACTTTACAAAGTGGCCAGAAGTCTTCGCCATTCCTAACCAAGAAGCTACCACAGTTGCAGATAAATTGGTTCAGGAAGTGTTCTGTCGTTTTGGAGTACCCTTAGAAATTCACAGTGATCAAGGAAGGAATTTTGAATCACAAGTATTTCAGGAGACTTGCCGATTGATGGGTACCCACAAAACCAGAACCACCTCTTACCACCCACAATCTGATGGAATGGTGGAACGTTTCAACCAAACGTTGGAAAGATATTTGGCAAAAGTCGTGGAAAGCAGGCAAAGGGATTGGGACAAGCACATACAGCCGTTTCTTTTGTCCTACCGTAGTGCAGTCCACGAAAGTACGACTGTGACACCAGCCTTCGCGAACTTTGGAAGGGAATTACGGTTGCCTGCAGATTTAATCACTGGAACTGCCCCTGATGCTCCACGCAGTGTTACAGAATATGCGAATGACTTGCGTAACAAGTTGAACGATGTTTATGAGCATATCAGACAATCCGGCCAACAAATGTCTGAGAGGATGAAGACCCGTTATGACCGGAAGGCAAACAGTAGAGGGTTCGACGTGAATTCACTGGTGTGGCTGCATAACCCAGTGCGTAGCAAGGGGAAGTCTCCGAAATTGCAAGCAAAATGGGATGGACCATACCGAGTCGTGACTAGGATCAACGATGTCACCTATCGGATACAGAAGGGTCCACGAGGTGCGCCTAAGATCGTACATGTAGACCGATTAGCGCGATACTACGGGACTAACGATGCTCGGGACGAGCATGTCTAAGGAGGGGGCAGTGTTACGCCGACTGCTTTACGAGAACATTCTAGGACTACGGTCGAGTCTAGAATGTTCCACGATGGAAGTGTCTAGAAAGTTCTGGACTTTTCTGGAACCTTCTAGAAGGATTGGTTCCACTATAGAGCCATCTAGAAGGTTCGGGAAAGTTGTAGAACTTTCTCGAAGGATGGGTTTCCCCTAAGGAACTACCTAGACATTCACGGAAGTTGTGGAAGTTTCTCGAAGGTGGGTCGGCCGTATAAATAGGCGACGGGTTACCGGAAGGAGTCAGTCTGATTTTGGCTACGAAACGAAGCGATCGAAGTGAACGACTAGTGCGATATCTAAGTGATTAAGTTTAAGTGTTTGTGAAGTGTTTTGAACTGTTTTAAGTTAATTAAAGATTTTTAGTGTTTATTTGGTAGTGTATTAATTTGTCCTATACCCAGCTCGTAACAGAACAAAAGAGATGCTGTTACAATATTTGCGAACGTAACCGCAAAATAAAGAATTTGTGGAAAGAGCACTTCGCGTGTGCGTCCTTTCACCTGCGGTTGGCGAGGAGCGGCGTGCGCGCTGACGGCCTTGCTTGACCTTGCGTCGCCGGCGAATCAGGTGCTACAGCGAGATGCGCCGCCGCACAGCAGCGGATGCACTTTGCAAGTTTTTTTTTAGTTTTCGTCATTATTTTGGGTTAAAGAAGACAGAACAGTACTCAACAGTACTTACTTTCTCCCTACCTTTTATTAGAATTGAGAAAACATATTTTCATAATGAAGTCATAAATCGAATGCAATGTTATGAACTAACGAAGAGCTTGTAATAAAACAAGACTGGTTTGATTGCAGCACAAATGATAAACTTTTATAAATGAATCACAATCCCACGCTTTGTCATTGTCTATTTATAGTGAGGCGGGACGGGCAGGGTTCCCACCTGTCACTTTCCTTTCACACATCTTACGCGATGCTATTTCAAACAGGAAGATGTCGTAAAATGAGTCAAAATATGTTTAAATTCGTTTGTATTTTATTTCCTTCAGGAAAATGCAGATTTAAACGACTAAAAATGTTTCGTGGTTTTGTGATGTTTTGACTCAATAGGTTATGTTTGGCATAGCGACAGCCATTAGTGCGGTATGCTCGACTATTAAAATACTTATTTTCCGTATGGATAAGGACAAAAATATATGATGTTTTTATATGCACGGGTATTTCTAAACTCCCTTAATCGGTTAAATAAATGAGGACAAAATGCAAATTTGTATCAATGATTTAATAAGCTAGAATTACAGAAAATATTATAAGTCAAAAGTTTAACCTAAATTTAATTGATTTTTTTATCCTAATGACTCTTTTCATATTTTAGGGACAGTATTACGTACTTAAACTTAATTAAATATCAACAAGCTGAGGCCTATACTCGTCATATAAACCCACCCACGGTCACCTGTTTATGACACTCGTTTGAATAGAAGGGGTGAACTCTAAGCCGATGACACCACTGTAAATAACGTCACTACTAATATGTATAAATAAGTATGACATACAAGGGATTACGGTTATCCTACACGCAAAGAAACCTTAAAAAAATGTGAAAATATTTCGCAAGAACGCGACAAGACCCTAAGCACACAAAAGATTCGTCCTTTGCTCATCTAATTCATCAGGGGAGCCGAGAATTAATTATCCCGACGTACCCACGTGCTGCCTACATGCCGAGCCAACACCAGAACAACACATGTTGCAACTAAATACTAGCGCAAACATACTGTGCTAGCTGTAAGCTTTTTCATGTTTCGGGGTCATCTTGTAAGGTCTTCTTGGTTCTTGCTATCTACACGCACGCTACGCATCACTATTTAACGTAACAATTGCATACAAATTGTGACTTTTTAGGCTTCTCTTGATAAGTCCTACATATATATGACGGCAACCGAGGGTCCATTTCGAGTGGTTCCAGTTGACCAAAGGCTCATAAACGTAGTCCTCACGTGTCCATTGATCAGGAGACCAGTTTCGTTCCGTTGAGCAACGCGTGTTCGAACGTACTGACCAGCGCCAATGTCACGCCCATAGATCCAATTATATACTTCCGCCTTACAATATAATGCGTAGTCTACTAACTGTGTCTGTAATATTATGTTCATTATTATCCAAGGCTACTAATTACATAATATCTTCAAATAATATAAGCCTATTCTTGTTTCCGTCGAAACTAGTTTTATTTCCATAACGGAAATAGCGTTTGATGTCTTATAACAAAATACAAACATGATTATGTTCACATCAGAGTAAAATTACGCTTGTTTTATGAGATGATCTTAAAAAGAAAAATCAAGTCTAATATGATTTGCAAGGCAATTTCGGAGTCAAACAACAATGTTTATGAAACATGGCACGTTATTCAAGTAAAAAGAGCTAATTCGGCTGCGAGTGCCGGAAATGAGGACGTTGGAACATCAAAGCGTGTGGAGTCGTGGTGGTGGTGGGCGGCTCCACGGAGTCATTGTCCAGCCGCGCGCAAGGTCACGCGCCTGCTGACCCAGCGGTCGTTGACAACAACACTAATGACACCAATACTCATATATTTTACGTTATTATACATAGTATACAGTCCATAGTTGCTGATTTCCCACCATTGGATATGTTACGTCATTGAGAAGTAAAACCAATAATCATGTGGTTTTTACATACACATATTTTAAGGAACCGTTAACATCGTAATCGCGGTACAGTATTGTAATGCAAAGATTTTCCTAGAACTAATCATCGAACAGGAAAATCCGTAGCTTTTTCTGCAAGTTCGAAAAGAAAATGACATGTTCTGCGGAACTATATATATTGAGAAAAATGTACAGCGATTCTGCGAACTCATTCAAGTATACAGCGTCGGCGAAGCGAAAACGTACGTAATCCGCTTTTGACATTAACGATTGGTATTTGTTTTCAACTAGCACTTCCAGATGGAATATCAACAAATCTTGTTTATTTTCCTTAGGATACACATTGATATCATTATTACCGAAAATATTTTTATCTACATTTTCCAGATACATTTTAAAAATCGCATGAGTATGGAAAATTAAGATATATTTTTTTTCCAGTTAATATTAATATAGCGAACCCGCAAAGTATCGATGAGAAACAAAAAGCTATCCTTCGTCGCCAAATATTTAGATTAGCTTCCAGACAATAACATGAGTAAACTAAATCGGGATATTTTCCTAGTGAAAGTTTACTGAAATCCGACAAAATCTAGATTTCTAACACAAACAATGAGTTTACTTCCAAGGAAATTGGGAATAGACTACATTTGTAATATCAACGGCGAGCTGACAGCAAATGGATATTTCGGAATATTGCACGGAATTACTATCGAACTTTCGCGAAATGTGGACATCGTTTCATTAAAAACTAATAACAATTTATCACCATTCAAAACAGATTCTCTCTAAACACATTAACATAATAATAGTGAAGTGTTGGTTTACAAGCAGTTCGTGACAAATATTGCTGCAACCATCAACAGATGGTTTTGGTTGTAGATGTGTGTGTTTATCTGCAAATACAAGAGTGGTGATAGAAATAAACAGGGGTACTGCAGTACTGTAATACACAGCAATAACAGTTCGCTCCCGGGTCCAGGATAACGTAAACACAATTTTACACAATTAGTAGCGAGCAAACAGAAATGGCGCTTGCTCCAGACGTTTTTACGCGCTGCTGCCCCTGCGGATTGCGTCAGGAATTCAGGATTGAACCAGAGAAAATCAACCTACGACGTTATTTTCTTTTCAAAGATACACAATACTTGCTACATTATTTTTGAAGTGAAAACTTCTTTAGCGGCGTTGTGCACTTTTGATGGGTAAAAAATGTTAAACCTGCGTCAGGTCACGTGTTCTGATCGAAAATTCGTAAGACGGATTGACATTAGGTTACGAATGAATTTGAACTATAAGACGTCTGTTATTGAGTTTGGGTTTCCAAAACTGGATAATTATGTTATGCACAAACAAAACCTTCGGTTTCTTCAAAGAGGTAAAATTCGTAAGACGGATTGTAATAGTTCTGAAGTGTTAAATTGTTCATGTAATATAAATTGTCATGTTTGTGTACGATAGCGCAATAAATGAATATTGTATTTTACTACATAAATGATAGTGCTTTTATACTGATAATTAAAACAATCCGTGCAAAATTATTCCTTAACCATTACAAAATATCAAAAATGCACAACGTTAATATTCAAGTTTTCACTTCTGCCGGCACTCCCGGAGTGCAACCTGATTTTTTTTATCCCATTACACCGTCTTGTGATCTCATCTGAAAAGTTATTACGTTTCTAGTTTCATAGGATATCTCACTACGTTGCTCAAAAAGCCTCGCTTCAGCTCCACTGATTACTTTCTCGCAGTTAAGCCTAGGGATAAAGAACCCCAGAGAATTATACTAAAAGGAGTTCCATTGCTTGTACGCAAATTTTATGATCTCTATTATGTCTGTGTAATTAGTGTAACAAGATCAACAATGTTAATTAAAAGATTCTTGTTACTCGTCTGCCTTCATGATTTATTCTTTGTATTTTTTGCCTTCAGTTTAGATGTCAGCTATCACGTTTTTTTAGTTATATGCTTAAGGCGTTAAGTTTTGTTTTGGCGAGTAGTTTTTCAAACTGTGGTGTCATACTGAAATACACAGCATGGTACACTCAGCGGCACAGAATTTAGCCCAAACATTTACAAACCTATAACAGGCGATTTTGGTATGGCGCATGAAAATTTCGAGTGGCAGTTTGTCAGAACATTAGTTTTTGTTAATTTAAGAGGGTAAGCACAAATGAAAGTTAATTTTTGTTGTCAGTTGAAAACCGCTCTGGAAAGAAATACCCCATGTGGACATTAAAAAAATATTCCACCATAGCTGTTTTGTAAACCCGTTTGTTCCCATTTGTTTTAAACCATGTTTGATTTTTGGTGTATAATAAAGTTTTATTCTATTCTATTCCACAGCTTGCCTAATCGAATGCAGGCGGTCATAAGGACCCAAGGTGGAAATATCCGCTATTAATTTTAAGTACCATATCTTTTTTCTGTAATTTCATTCAAAATCATTTCTTAAAACTCAGAGGTTAATGTCTTTTTTGTAAATTTTTATTAAAGTTAAAACACCGAAACACCGAAGGCAAGAGATCGCGCGGTCGCTCACCAACAAGATGGACCGATCAAGTCAAAGACTCGTCGTCCTCCAAATTCTACACGGTCATAAGAGACGCGATGGACAGAAACCGATGGAAGCAGATCATCCGCTCCCGATGCAACCCTCAGGCTGACCACGATCCTCAGATATGAGGGACCGACCCAAGAGAGAGAGAGATTAAAGTTAAGTTCTTTTTTTTTAATTAATCATCGCATTTAAGATTCAAATAAACATTTAAGTTTACAAAAAAGAAACCCTGTTTCGCGTATCATTTCTATAATAAACGACATATCGCGGTTGTACCAGTTTCCGCGCCGCTGAGTGTATACGCCGAGGTTACAAATCTATTTCCTGTTATGGTGACGAATTTTGATGCTTTTCCATACATTCGCACCAATATTACTTACACATTAATTCGATTTTAGGACCGACAGTTATAACGCACTGGCGTCACTCACAAGAGCCTATAGTTTAATTTTATGAATGCCATTATTATGAATATTGTTCATTGAATATAGTGCATGTGTTATTAATACAAAGCGGACATTACGGCTTATTGTGAGGGCTGAGTCGCTCATTCATCGTCGCCTTTCAGTTCAATGAGTTGCTGGTAAAGCGGGGAAGGACCACCAAGTAGGTGCAAGGTGTAGGAGGGAATATTACATATTATTACATAATGCACGTAAGCTTATTGAAAACAATGACAACCGACCAATGGCAGCTATCTACTGAATCAAGCCCCTATAAGCACTTCTTTATATGGACAATAATAAGAAGACGTACGTCGAGAAAAAAGTTAAGCAGAACATGAAAAAGTGTGTGATGATGAGTCGATCAGCGATTATTGTAAACATCGTGAGATTTCCCACGGGGATGCGCACGGCCGCCATATAGGCGATGAGGTACTTGTGAAGACTACAATACTTGTTAGTGTCGGCATGACTAGTAGTACCTGTAGGTATCCTTTGTCTAAACTTGACCAAGAGTTTGTACACGAGTATGTTCAGACTACTTACGCAATGCAGATTTGACTAGAAGATAGTGTTCTGTTAGGCGTAGGTCACATGGAACCCAGACGCGGGTGAATGACCGGAGGTTGGCGTCTTTAATGCAATCAACCTACCCCAGCCGGCCATGGCGCGATGGCGGCGCTTCTCTCCGAACTGATCATTAAAGTTCATGTTCACGCAAAATATTTACAAACCCGACGCGGTATGAACGATTCATTTTAATTATTTAAGCCATCAGATATCAACCGCACTGGCGGTTTCAGCGCGTGTTTTCATTAAGTATATCATTTCACGCGGAAAATTGCTGAGCGAAAATGACGTGAATAAAATACAGTTCAGTAATGAACGTTGTATGAAACAATATCAGACACAAAAGGAGACATTAATTAATATTTCATTGTCAATAGTAACCAGCTGGGTGTAGACAATGGACAGCTTCTATTAGTGTATGATCTCAAGGCTGTGCAGTAAGTATTCCTTGGCGACAGACGTACCGAGCGCGAGATCACGCGACTAGCCATTAATTGAGGGAACGAGCAGAATCTACAATTGATTGCTTTATAGCACCCGATACTGTCAACAAGATAGATGTTCCAGTACTTTCTCGAACTCACAAGAACAGCAAACAACAAACTATTTTACATTCGGATGACCCGATTTTGATAAAATTGGTTTGGTTTTAATCGGGAGTTTTCTTAGCTATATTTCAAGAAAATCTGCTCAGCCGTTTGAAGATCATCACCTCTTTTCTAGTTGATGAAGGGTTATTCATAAAACTTCCAAAGGACTGGTCGATTGAAATATGAAATCTTATCACTTGTGACCATGGGTATCGCCAGGGGGGCCGGCTGCACCTCCCGCCTCCCCCCTAAAAGTTCAGGATTCTTTTTAATTTATAACTTTTATTGTTTCCGTTAATTAGCGAGAAGAGGTGCAACACCGAGAAAAGTGGAAAGAATAGGGGGAGGCGTTTAAAAAGCATGAAATAAAATATAAATTAAAAAAACCACCGACACATTAAACCTCTCAGAACCAAAACTAAATTAATCCAAGCGTCGTAGCGTCGGGGGACCGCTAAGCAGACCGCTTAGCACAAGCACAAAACAAAGTGGCGCCCCGACGCTACGACGACGCGACGCTTGGATTAATTTGTTTTACTTGTTTTAGATTTTTTAGAGGTGTGTTGTTGGTAATTAAATTATAACAACAAACATCTCTTTCTTTGAAAGCAAACTCAATTGGGATTTAGAAGAAGTAATTAGTAAAGCAAGCAACGTGGAGCAGTCCTGTTTCAGATTAATTTTCAAACAAGACATGATGTGCAGACAGGTGAGGGCCTAGTGTCGAGTTCAACAGTCAGACGGAGGCAGGCGGTGCGAGTGGCTGGCTGGTCGTTCACTCGCGGTCTGTACGAAAACGCGAGCGTCGACCCCGCAACCCGCAACGCACGGAAATTGGCCCGTATCAGCTCCCGCGGCCAGCCTTGCCTTTGTCTCAAAACTACAGCAGGAAGTTATAAATTTCAATTTGCACGGATTCTTGTTTCTTTCTACTACAACCGTTGTTTGGAACGAATTAGGGTTAATCGGTGCAATCAAATGTTGATCAAAGTTGTTTGTACTGCGGGTAACCTAAACAATCTGCTTTCTGAGAACAAGAAAAGCAATTAGGCTTGAAAAACATTGTACCTATTGATGTGTTTGTGTAAGTGTTGCCGCCCGCGGCGGTGATGGCGTCAATGCGTGCGGAAAGCCATTATAATAAATGGGACACATAAACAGACGTTTCATGTCGAACTCTTCAAGCTACACAATAAGTAAAAATATCACGAAAACATTTGGTTCAACAGCAAAACATACAGAACCGACATCATCAACCTACGCAACCTTTTCACATACCATCCATACTTGAAACTCCGAACAGTTTACAAATACTGTGCGATGTTTACAAACAACAGTTTTGAACTGAAACCCTCGACTCGTACTATTAATTTCGCGAACAGCGGGGACCGAGAGCTTCGCCGTTTAATTTTCACATAATTTGTGTTTGTGGGCGTCGCACCTGTCTCGGCGTCCGTTCTATTTCCGCGGAGCATTCAAACGTGAGGTTCCGGCGCCGCCAGACTCGCTTCCTTCCGGGCATCACATCCAAGATACCTATCTCGATATGCGTCAGTTTCATTGAATTAAATCCCCCATTTACACCAAAGAAACTGAACGCAGTCCTCAGATTTAAACTGTCATTCCTTTGGAATATTGACATTGAAAGCAGTTTCCATGTGCTGATCCCGTTCCCTTTCGTTGGTAAACTTAGCTCGTAATATCGGAGCTCAGTATCAGCAGCGAGCCAGCCCACCTATAGCCATATGTTGAATACCTATGTACCTTGTATAGCGACTTGACGTAAGCAATCACGGTGACATCACAGTATGACACACATCAGATAACGTCTTTGTTTGACTGTGTATCAAAATAATGAAAGACTGTATTATGTAAAACATCCGATTCATGTCAGTGAGTCTTTTATTGACGATTGATCAAGTCCGTTTATTACATTCCGATTGGTACTTAATTTCACTTATTCCTCGTTACTGTACTTATTTTAAATCAATGGTATGGTATGGCTCAATCATCGTGCTATAAAACCTCATACAAAGTGTTAATCTACTTTATTAGACACACAGTTGTGTCCATTCATCATTTCATCATAACTAGGCGACATTATGCGCGTACGCATACAGTACGAACGACTTGCGCTTACACCGCGTCACGTTACACGCACGTGTGCCGTCTCAAGGGCCTAATGCTTATTATATTATCTACTACGGGTGTTCTAAGAAACCCGTTTGCATACATTAATTCGCTATCTGTCGGCATTTTACTTTTATTTAAATAATGGATCCCGTCCGTATCCGTTACATATCGAGTTATCAGTATCAGTGTATTATACTCGTGCTTCGTTCTCGAGATTAGTAACCTGAAATAATAAACATTACTTATTTACACATGTAGTATCACCCAGGAATCACCACATAGCACTGTATTTTGAGAGATAAGAGGGTAATTTTTTTTTTTTTTTTTTTTTTGTGGGGTAGTCGGTCCCTCAAACTCCGCTTGTCATTCACGTTACAGTGCTCACCACTGCACACCTCTTTCTAGTCGGTACGAAGTAAAAGTGTTTTTCCAGTGTTTTTTTATAGTGTGTTTTAACAAAACCAAAATGCCGAAGAGGAAGCGTGATATTGACATCGACAAATTAAGCAAGAAGCTTCGTAAACTAGAGAAAAAATTAAAACGTGCCAGGCGGCAACGTTCTTCTATATCGCCTTCATCCCGAGAGGATTCCATGCTATCTGTGCATAACTATGAAGGTATGTGTTATTTGTTATTTGCTATAAATTACAAGCGTAACATAAACAAATCTGTTGGCCGTGCAATACGGAAACAAAGGTTCGTTGAATTCACTGGAGTTTGACACATACCCACCTACTTTTTATTCGAATTCGAACAGTACAAAGGGCTGTTTATATCGTTATTTACTATGGTGCGTTCAATTCATTGGAATTGCAACATTTACCATTCAGTTCAGGAAAGACGTTCAATTCACTGGAATTGCAACCTTTCTCTTTGACTTGCAGCAGCGGGAAACTCAATGGACATCTTCTCGGACGATGTCTGCAATATTTCAAGACCTAGACTATCATCAGTTGTACGGTCAGATGAGAAAACGGAGTCGCGGGCGCCGTCCCTCGCGCTGTCCCCCGCGCCGCAACCACGCGCGTGCTCGCCCCCGCCGGCGCCAAACCCGCCGTCGCACCCGTCCCCCCCGCCGCCGCCCCCGCAAGCCGCTGAGCCTTGCCCGGTCGCTGAGCCTTGCGCAATCGCTGCTACCGCCTGCGATGTAACTATTACCCCCGATGATGACTTGATCGACTTACTAGGCGATGATCCCACACAAACCACAGAGTATGGCAAAGATATTCACGTTGGTCTGGCTAACCGCCTGGAGTATTTAATTATTAATGGACTGGACAACGACGTGCGGAAGGAATTATCGAAAAAGCACTTGACACCGGCCAACTGCCCTAGAATAATTCCACCGATGCTCAATCCGGAAATAAAGGCTGCCTTGCCCGAAGCAAGTGTGAAACGCGACAAGGGAATAGAAAACAGGCAAAAACAGCTTGGTACTACCTTGACCTGTTTGAGTGACGTCATAACAAGAAAAATGCAAGAAAAGGACAAAGACCCGGCCTTTTTGAAACAACTTATGGATGCGGCAAAGTTAATGTGCGACACGTTACACTCGGACTCGGTCAAAAGGCGCTACTTTGCCCTGTCGTCTTTAAAAAAAGACATTAACGACCATTTGATGCAGACAAAGATAGACAAGTATCTTTTCGGTGAGGCCTTGGCTGAAACTTTGAAGACTGCCAAAGCCGTGACGAAATCTAGTGCCGATATAAAAGTCACTTACAATAAAAATATGACGACCACGCACCCTCAGCCATCAACTTCGCGTGGTTTAAACTGGAAGGCTCCCCCTTCGACTCGCAGGCAGTCGGGGCCGCAGAGGAGCCGCCAGCCTTTCCCGCCTGCTGGAGCGAGGGCGCCACCGCCACCGTCGCTGGCGAGCCGGCCGCCGCCGCCGCCGCACGGCAGCTGGTCGAGGACATCGCGCTATCAGCCGCGGCCGACCCGCCGCCAGTAAATGAGGTACAATATGCTGGTCGTTTAGCGTCATTTGTAAGACAATGGGCTCACCTTACACAAGACAAAACTATTCTTTCCTGGATTGAAGGCTATAGGATACAATTTTCTAAACAAGTCTCACAAGAAAATGTACCTTCTGTTCCTGCTTTGACACAAGCTGAATTTAATGATTTTTACGAAATTATTGATAGTCTCATGACAATTGGCGCTATATCCGAATGTGCTCCGTGCGCCAATCAATTTGTATCAAGTATTTTTCTTGTGCCTAAACCGAATGGCAAGAAAAGGTTTATCCTGAATCTAAAAAATCTAAATAAACATATACAAACTGACCATTTTAAGTTGGAGGATTTACGCACAGCAGTAAAATTAATGACAAAAAATTGTTATATGGCAACCTGTGATCTCAAAGATGCATATTTTTTACTAAAAATCCATCCAGACTCGAAAAAATATCTCCGTTTTCAATTTGACGACAAGTTATTTGAATTTAATGTCTTGCCATTCGGTTTAAACACAGCTCCATACGTTTACACCAAATTGATGAAACCCGTCGTTGGATTGCTCAGATTGGCTGGCTTTATTTCTACTGTATATTTAGACGACCTATGTTTAATTGGTTATTCATACAACGATTGCTTAAACAATATTAATATTTCAATCAAATTACTTACAGCCTTAGGATTTGTCATTAACTATGAAAAGAGTTGCTTACAACCTTCTATGAAATGCAAGTTTTTGGGTTTTATTCTCGATTCCCAAAACTTTTTAATTATTTTACCCAATCATAAGAAACAACGCCTAATTCACGAGATTCAAATGTTTATGAGATTAAGGCGTATCAAAATCAAAGATTTTGCAAAATTAGTCGGTATGTTAATTTCTGTTTGCCCAGCAGTAGAATATGGCTGGCTTTATACCAAAGAATTAGAACGTTGTAAGTACCTTAGTTTACAAGGCCACGACGATTACAATCGTTATATGAGTATCCCCGATCATCTGCATGGTGACCTAAGATGGTGGCTACAAGCCTTAGTAAAGCCTGAGAACCGTATCAAAAATGATACCTACTCAGTTGAAATATTCTCTGACGCCTCAACTACTGGGTGGGGTGCAGCGTGTGGCTCAGAGACGGCGTGTGGCCGGTGGTCGTTACCAGAACAAAAACAACATATTAATTACCTGGAACTTTTGGCCGCCTTTTTTGCACTTAAAGTTTTTGCAAAGGACTTTCACGATTGTCAAATACTTCTACGCGTTGATAACTCAACTGCTATCAGTTATATCAATCGGATGGGTGGAATTCAGTATCCACACCTAACCAAGGTAGCAAAGGATATTTGGCAATGGTGCGAGTCCCGAAAAATTTTTGTGTATGCGTATTACATTAAATCTGCAGACAATACCATAGCAGATAAAGAATCAAGACGCAGCCATCCAGATATAGAATGGTCATTAACGGAAAATATGTTTTCCTACATACTTGAAAAGTTTGGCACACCATGCATTGATTTATTCGCGAGTCGTTTTAACAGAAAATGTTTAAAATACGTTGCTTGGCACAGAGATCCAGACGCTTTCGCAATAAATGCTTTTACAATTAGCTGGTCTGACATGTATTTCTATGCATTCCCGCCTTTTCCAGTTATACTGAAAACTTTAAAAAAAATCATGAATGATCAAGCAAAAGGCATAGTAATAGTACCTTTATGGCCTACGCAGCCTTGGTTCCCCTTGTTTAAAAACTTATTGATATCGGAATTAATAACTTTTAAATCAGACTAGATATTGTAACTCAATATGGTTTTTGATCATTCCAGCAACGGCAACATTCAAAACCATCTTACCCTGGCTGCAGGGATTTTATCAGGGGAGCCTTATCGCGAAGAAGCGTCCCGGAGTCGTCGGAACATATAATGCTCGCCTCTTTAGCCGACAGTTCACTTAGACAATATGATGTTTGTTATAAAAAATGGTTCGATTTCTGTGTTGAGAATTCCCTTGATTTTTATGCCACATCGATTACCGATGTACTAAGTTTTTTAACAAAGATTTTTGATGCCGGTACTAAATACAGTAGTTTGAATAGTTTTAGAGCAGCCCTATCCTTGATATTGGGCCCTGGGGTCTCCAAAGATGAAAGAATAATAAGGTTTTTTAAAGGTGTGTTCCGTTTACGTCCACCCATGCCTAGATACAATGTAACGTGGGATACCTCATGCGTTCTATCTCACTTGGCTACTTGTTATCCTAATGAAACATTAGTGCTAGATCAACTAACAAAGAAATGTATAACCTTGTTAGCTCTTGTTACGGCCCATAGGGTCCAAACCTTTTCAAAAATCAATATAAACAACATTGAAATCAAACCTAATGAAATAATAATAAAAATACCTGACTTAATAAAAACGTCAAAAAAAGGAACCAGTCAACCTCTCTTGGTATTGCCTTACTTTTTACAGAAAAAAGAAATATGTCCTGCACAGGCATTAGTTGATTACATTGATAAAACTTCATCGTTACGTAAAGATGATATTTTATTTATCGGATGCAGAAAGCCCCATAAAGCAGCGACCACACAGACGCTGTGTCGTTGGATAAAGAGTACGCTCCATGCTAGCGGGATCGACGTATCCATATTCTCGGCGCATAGCACGAGACACGCTTCTACATCTAAGGCCCACCAGCTAGGCGTAAATATTGACCTGATCAGAAAAACCGCTGGCTGGTGTAACAATTCAGATACGTTTTTCAAATTTTATCAGAGGAATATAACTAAATATGACCCTTCAGTCTTAGCAAGAGCTATAATTAATAACACAGATGATTAACCTTTGATCAAACTATATATACAAATGATTCAAAACATAACTATTATCTTCAATAAAAGATATTTGAACATATAATACTAACTCATATGTATTATCATAGATACAATATAATTTTGATGATGTGATTAAACGTAATATTGATTCTAATATTATTAGCGTTGATATTTTCAGAATTATACCTCTCAAAGTCTACATGTGTAAATAAGTAATGTTTATTATTTCAGGTTACTAATCTCGAGAACGAAGCACGAGTATAATTGATGATTAAACGAACTTACTTGTACGTGAAGTTCGATCATAATTATACGAAGTGCTTCGTTCGAAGAGATTAGTAACTCCCTCCCGCCCAACCCAAATCATTCCAAAAATATCAACGATAGACGTTGGTTACAGATACTCTAAACTAAATGACAAGCGGAGTTTGAGGGACCGACTACCCCACAAAAAAAAAAAAAAAAAAAAAATTACCCTCTTATCTCTCAAAATACAGTGCTATGTGGTGATTCCTGGGTGATACTACATGTGTAAATAAGTAATGTTTATTATTTCAGGTTACTAATCTCTTCGAACGAAGCACTTCGTATAATTATGATCGAACTTCACGTACAAGTAAGTTCGTTTAATCATCAATTATGCCGCCGATAACAACATCCGTCAAGTTCAACATTTATAATTAACCAGAACAGGATGATGCCATTGAAAACCAACTTTAGATGTACATTATTATATGGTGTCCTTGTTTGATATTAAAAATTTTAGGTTTATCAAAGCAGGAAACATCATAAATAAAAAAAAAAGTGATCCAATAAAAATAGGTAGAGTATCTAAGTGGGCGTATGTTAAAACACGTTATAAATATCGGTAACAAACGGATCTCATTTAATATGTGACACATCCTGCATGCGACAGATTTATCTCTGTATCATGGATTCATAGCCGTGTGTTGAACAACGTCGTAGGTGCGAGATGCAGCGCTGAGCGGATGCTGGCCGAAATAGCCGGCTAACGAATGCGGACCGGTAAACCAGTTGAAGACTCCTTTGATGTACCTTGGATTGATAGCCAACAGCCCGCCTATTAACTTATTAAAAGTTATATAATTTCCCAGAATAAAACAAACAAACATATTTATTAATTTATGAAGTCAGCTTTCTGTTAGAAAGTTGTATTTTATTATTTTATATTGCGTGCACTTGTGGTTTATGCCCAATAAACGTATTTTCTATCTTGCTTTTCTTTCCATCCAAACGCTAGACTTATTTATGCATGTTATTGCAACATGTGTAGTACATTGTTGAAGTATTCGGGGAAACATTATATGTACTTGAGTATCTAATACACTTATCACAAATATATGATCAGCAAAAGTCAATAAAAGTCGATAACAATAATGTATCATCAACATCAGCAATTAAACCATCCACTTGAAGAAACGCTTGAGCACCTACCATTCAATTGGGCTGAGCGATTAATTTTCCATTCACAACTCCGTCCAAGTTTCCCAATTATCCGTCTTTTGTTATAAACTTCTAGGCAGAGCTGACTCCTCCCATTGCAATTGCGTTTAGACAGTTGAGCAGTACTAGGGAATTAGGAATCAATGGTGTGTTTATAAACGCAACTCTCTTGAGTCGTGTCTTACAGTCGTCAGCAAGTACCGTTCGTACGTGTTCGAATGGTCGCAGCTCTTGGAGTCGACGACCTTTATGTTTCCTGTTTGTCTTGTTTATTTAGTCTTGCTATTAGGTAATACGTGCTCATAGGAAAACTAGTTTTCTGAAGTTATTTTTAATATCAGGTCAACTGCATTACAAAAGTTTGTTAACTAGTATGGCCTTATAGTCACGATATGTGCGCGTGCGAAACATCCTAGTTAAATTTGATATTAAATAGACGAATGCAGGTTGGTTGTGGAAGATCTCCTTTTAAGTATTACAATTCATCATCTTACTGCCCGAGTTCGATGTTACTTAGGGTCGGCGAGGCACGAACTTATTTTTTTTTCCATTCTCACTTTTCAGCCGTCGTCTATTTAACACATTACATACATTAACACAATTTATCCATTTTTTCTTTGGTCTTTCTCTCCCTACTCTACGATAAAAAATTACCCCAGACGTCAATATAAATCTGTGGTTCTTTACTAAACACAACCGAATGATCACTTCAACATTCAAAAGCCAATTAAGGCTTAACCAGAGTTGGGCGTAATCGACTACTTTTGTAGTCAGATTAATAATCTGATTGAAAGTAATCATGATTACTTTTAATCAGATTAAAGTAGTCGTGATTACTTTTAATCAAGATTACAAATGTAATCTTTAATCTTGATTACAGTAGTCAGTAATCTAAATTACATGATTATTCATTACTAAGTTTTATATGAAATATGATTTAGGAATGAATTTATATAACTTATTATATTGAGTTGCCATTAACTTCGACAATTTGTAGCTAAAAATTGAATAGTTGCCTTTATTTTATAAAAAATATACCTATGCCTATGTCACGTAAGACGCGCGGTAGGGGTGCGGAGGACAGGGTATCGTATGATCGCCGGCTAGCCAATCACCGCGTTCGCGTAGTCGGCGCACAAGCGGCATCTTGTTTAATGCGCATCAGTCAAACGAATCGGGCGCAAGTAAACGAACGTAATTTTGTACTTAAAGGAATATTTTTAGTTGTGATGTGAAATGGCGTGTTCTTCTCATTCATCTTTATCTAATAACTCTGAATTGGAAGATGTGCAGATTGAGCAAACAGCAGAAACATTACCATGCATCCTTGACGGCAAGTTTTTCATATATTCTTATACGGAGTCCACCGCTACCAAAAAAGTTGGAATTTGTACATCTTGTCAACCAAAAGAAGTTAAAATTTCTGGTTTTAACAATTCAACATCCAATTTTGTTACTCACCTCAAACGAAAACACGGAGAACAAACATACAAAGAGTATCAAACTCACTTGAAATGTATGAAAAAAAACAAACCGTCTTATAGAACTACTAATCGTCCTCAGTCAGAAATTATGGATAACAGAAATAAATCCGCTGAACAAACGGTCTCACAAGAGCAATTTAATGAAAATATTTTAAAGTTTTTCATACATTCCATGATTCCTTTGCAAGCAATAGATGATCCGTTTTTTAACAAAATCTTTGAAAGTTTGAATATTACCACAAAAGGACTGAATGTTGTCAGTAGGAGAACTTTAGGGCGCTTAATCGATGACTGTTTACTAGGCAATAAGGTTCAAATTTGCTTGATGGTGAATAGATGTGATTAAAAGACGTCCTGTCTTTAATGAGTTTATTTTGCAACTAGCTTCATACTACAAACCTTTACATAATCAACATCTAGGTAGGTATAACCTATATACTGTCTATAGAAACGACAATTTTGGCGTAAACATTCCGCCCACCAAAACGAATTGTTTTACATTACAACATTCAAAAATCAGAGCAATTGGACTGTATACAAAACGAATCTTTAAAAGGTACAAAATTACTACATATTTCAACAACTCAACTTATATAGATAAGAGTTATTATGTGTTAGTGTCATATTCCTGTGGCAAAAATATTAACTTTGACAGAGGTCTCTTCAATTCATGATCTCCCTTACATTGTATGGTGACCACTCGAACCAAATTGTCAGTCCCAGGATGGACTACTTTCACTCGACCTAATAGCCATTTATTAGGTGGTAAGTCATCCTCTTTAATTATCACAATGTCACCAACACAGGGTGATGGAATCTTGGAATGCCATTTATATCTTTGCTGCATGGTGTTAAGATATTCAGATTGCCACCGCTTCCAAAAATCTTGGGTCATCCCTTGTATTAGTTGCCATCTCGTGAGTAAACTTATGTTTCTCTCCTTGAAATTGATATCTGGAACACTGATCAGGGGTTCTCCCACCAAAAAATGACCAGGTGTCAGAGGTGTAAGAGTGTCGGGAGTGTGATCAAGCTGACATAATGGGCGTGAATTAAGGCTTGCTTCCACTTGAGCCAATAATGTAGCCATCTCTTCATATGTCAGTTTAGTTCCTTGAGTTACTCTAGTCAAGTGCCGTTTGGCTGACTGTACGCCCGCTTCCCATAAGCCCCCATAATTAGGCATTCTCGGCGGAATAAAGTGCCATACCGTACCATCATTGGCTAACAGTTCAGCAATCTCGTTTGACACACTGGCCTTGCCTCTTACAAATAGTGCTTTCAGCTCCCTTGCGGCCCCGACAAAGTTGGTGCCGTTGTCGCTCCATAAATGAGCACATGGACCTCTTCGAGCAACAAATCGTCGGAAAGCGGCGATAAATGCCTGGGCAGTAAGGTCTGTAACTGCCTCTAAGTGCAGAGCCTTTGTTGACATGCACACGAACAAGCATACATAGCCCTTCGTTGCATGATGACCTCGTCCCTTAGATGTTCTTATTTGCACAGGCCCAGCATAATCGACTCCGCTGTTAAGAAAAGCTCTGTTGGTGTTCACCCTTTCAGGAGGGAGCTGTCCCATCATTTGATTATGCGTCTTTGCTTTGTCAACGATGCAAACCTTACAGGTACGTATACATTTTCTTACAGCTGCCTTTAACCCAATAATCCAATATTTACTTCGAATGTAAGTGATCATCATTTGGATGCCACCGTGCCAAGTCTTAATGTGTGCTTCTTGAATTATAAGTCTTGTAATGTGAACATCTTTAGGTATTATTATTGGGTGTTTTGATGCTTCCGGCAGTCTTGCGTTTTGTAGTCGGCCTCCGACTCTTATTATATCCTTGTCATCTAAATATGGAACCAATGTAATTAGAGAACTTTTAGTGTTAACCTTTCCCTTTTTCTTAATGTTTTCTATTTCCCTTTCGTATATTAGATTTTGATAATATTTAATTGCCTTTTCTAAAATATCTTCCATTTCATTAACTGTTAAATAATCTTCTTGTTTTGTTACATTTTTAATATTTATAAATCGTTTACAGTAGGCTAAAACTCTTTTTAGTTTTGAAATGCTAGAAAATCTTTCCCAAATAGGTTTCTTTTCGCAGGTATTGTCAAAAGTATGGTAACTTGAAACTTTAATTTCTTGATCAGTTTCAGGAACTTCTTCTCTTGCCTTCTTAATTTCTTTAAACTTAAGCCAACTAGGTCCCGTCCACCACAGCTCGAGATCTGCTAAATCGCTTGCCTTCACACCCCTTGTAGCTAAGTCCGCAGGATTTTCAGCCGACTGTACGTGACTCCATTTATTGCTTTCTAGGACTCTGAGAATATCTGCTGTTCTATTCGCGACAAATGTGCGCCATCGACTCGGTGTAGATTGTAACCATGCCAATACAACCATAGAATCGGTGTAAGCATAGACATTATTCATTTGTATACCGAGTACAGCAGTAATATCCTTCACTAATTCAGCCAGTAACGTGGCAGCGCACAGTTCCAGTCTGGGGATACTCAGTTGTTTTACAGGTGCTACCTTCGTACGAGATGCAACCATTACGACGTGCACCACATCATCTTCATCGACAACTCTTAGGTAAATAACTGCAGCGTATGAAGTCATCGAAGCATCTGCGAAGCCGTGGAGCTGGATTACCTTACTTCGTGACGTAATTTGAAACCAACGTGGGACCCTAATGGATTGCAGGTAAGTTAATTCTTTTCTATATTTTGTCCACTCTTCCACTAGGTCGAAAGGAGCTTCATCATCCCAATCTAAACGACGGAGCCATAGCTTCTGGATCATTACCTTGGCTATGATAACTACCGGCGACAACCATCCGAACGGGTCGAACAATCGCGACACGTCCGAGAGAATGGATCTCTTCGTTATGGGATACTTCAGTTCAGGTAAGTTAACTGTCACCTTGAATTTATCATCTTTTCTGTCCCACTTTAGTCCCAAAATTTTTATAATCTTGTCTAGTTTTATTTCCAACTGATCTGTAGTATTTTCTTTTCCTTCATTTAAACATTTTAATACTTCTTCTGAATTGCTTGACCATTTCTGCATTTTAAATCCACCCCTTTTGAGTATTTCTCTTATATTTATACATAGAATATTAGCTTCTTGTACATTTTCATGGCCGGCCATTAAATCGTCCATGTAAAAACATTGTTTTATTGCAGCAGCAGCCTCTGGACATTCATGGCCTTCGTCATCAGCTAACTGCTGAAGTGTTCGTACAGCAAGATATGGCGCGGCAGCTGTGCCGAATGTGACAGTCTTCAGTTTATAAGTACTCAAGCTCTTGTCTGCGTCATCTCGCCACACAATACATTGGAGTGGTGTGTGTTGTTCAGCCATTTTCACCATTCGGTACATCTTGATAATATCTGCTATTACACATATTTTGTGTCTCCTCCAATTGATTATAAGGCTGCGCAAATCAGGCTGTAATACAGGCCCAATCATCATGCAATCGTTGAGAGAATGTCCATTGGTGCCTCTAGCCGACGCGTCAAAGACAACACGTAACTTCGTCGTGTCTTTGTCCTCTCGGACTACAGCGTGATGAGGAAGGTATTGCATATGTCTGTCATCTTGGTCTTCACATTTTTGTAAATGTCCCATCTCTAAATACTCATCAATTACCATTTTGTATTGTTTCTTAAAAACGCTGTTTCTTTGGAATTTTCGCTCTAATTGGTGGAATCTCTGAATTGCTGCGTGTCCTGTATCTCCTATTTTTTGTATAGTGTCTTCAACAGTCTGCTTTAATGGTAATTGTACGACATAATTCCCTTCTTTATCTCTTACGGTTGTATTTTTGTAAATAGACTCACACTCTTCTTCTTCCTTTGTTAAAATCTTCCTTTTTGCATAAGAATCTGTTTCTATCTCCCAAAATCTTTTTAATGTGTCTTCTTCTTCTTCTTTGACGAAGAGAGTAGTTATTACTTCTTGATCTGTACCATTGTTAGTTTCACCCGACAAAACCCATCCTAAGCATGTTTGTTGTGCTATTAGACCATTTTGTAGTCGTATTAGCCCTTCTTTTATTATTCTTCCGAAAACGTCTGCCCCTAGAAGAATGTCAATTTTTCCCGGTATGCCAAACTTTGGATCAGCTAACGTCAAGGGTTGTAACTCGGCCTTGTTTATCTTCATGGACCTAGAGGGTAATCTTGAGGAAATCGATTTCATAACGTAGGCCTTAACTTCAATAGGTTCCCTTGAGCTTGATAGTAGATGGAAAAATACCTTATGCTTGATGGATTGTTTTTCTTCGCCAATACCACTGACTATACTACTGACTTCAGTTTTCTTCAACCCTAATAACTCCACTGTTCTAGCTGTGACAAAGGAGGCTTCAGAGCCTTGGTCAATAAGCGCACGGAAGACATGTGGCTCTCCGGAACTTGAAATGATATCTACCAGTGCTGTGGCTAACAAAACTTGTTGACCAGGCTGTTGTTTCCTAGAATAGTGGGCTGCTATCTTTGTTTCAGTAGCGTCTTCAGTCTGAGAGGCAACGCATGTCCCAGACGAAGTGTTCTTCTCTTCAGTTGGTCTCGACCGGTCTTGGTGTAGGAGGGAGTGATGCTTCTTCTTACAGATTCTACAGGACGTCTTGTGATTGCATCGATAAACGGCGTGGTAAGGTATGAGGCAGTTGAAGCATAACTTGTTCTTTAGTGCAGCATTGTGTCTATCTGCGACCGATAACTTGACAAACTCCTTGCAGTTGTGAATAAAATGATCACCCTTGCAGTAGGCACAAGCTTTCTCACGTTCAGGTTTATCTTCTTCACTGGTAGCGGCATGAAATGACTTGGGCTTATTTCCCCCTCTCTCCTTCATTGTTTCAGGTGTAACTAATTCCAGCGTGCGAAATTTGCTTTCTAAAAAACCTTTCAAAGTGGCCCATTTTGGCACGTCATCGGTGTTGTCCTTGTATGCGAATTCTTCCCATTCTTTGTGAGTAAGATTGTCTAATTTCTGCATGACAAGAAACTCCAGGAATGGATCCCACTCATTAATAGTTAGTCCGGTATTTTTTAAACCATGAAGGCACTCTGAGGTTGTATCTACCAACTGTTTGATCATAGGAGCAGCTTGGTTGGCTACCCGTTTCTGGTAAAAAAGCCGTTTGAAAAGAGAGATTCTTAATACTCGTTTATTGCCATAACGACCTTTTATTAATTCCCAAGCTTGTGAATAATTAGTTTCTGTAATTTGTATTTGCCGTAACAATGCTTCCGCCTCTCCCGTAACACTTGTCTTCAGGTAATGTAATTTTTGAACATTTGATAACGCATTATTATTGTGTACGAGAGTGGTGAACAAGTCTTCATATGTAGGGAATTCTTCATACTTGCCAGAGAAAGATGGTAACTGTATACGTGGTAACTTCACACTCGATAAGCCTGCTGCAACACTAGATTCATTTAACTGATCTTCATTATTGACTGGTTGACTCGGTAGTGATGGGTTCAATAGATCTAATAATTCAGCCTTTAAAGATACATATAAATCCTCATATTTATAAAATTCTTCATTGAGAAAGTAAGGCAATACTCCGCGTTGTTCGCGTGGTGTGCACTTAGTTAGCTCCCGATGAGTCATCGTAAAATTCTGCCAGTATTCCTCAATACATTCTAAGCGCGCCTTTGCATAGCCCTTAGTTAACTTGGCTTTAGCACATTTCTTGAAGTTAATTTGCGCTTTTTGCAAAACACTAGCTGTATCCTCCAAAGCAGCCAGCAATACACTTTGTTCCGCTGTCACAGCAGTCATTTTTAATGTTTATTTGCGTACACAACACTTTATTAAGTTCGTAAATAACACGTTATAAAGTTAGTTTCTTCTAAATGAGCCACACGCGTGTCTTCGATACGTAAACAACTTCCTTATCTCTCGACCGGCCTACGTCACCTATTGTATGCGCCGGCGCCCGCGCCGGCCAGGTGTTGGCCCGAGCGTTTCTATTCAATTAACTTTTTATGAATTAATCCGGTTCGTTTGGACCATGTTTACTAGGCAATAAGGTTCAAATTTGCTTGATGGTGAATAGATGTGATTAAAAGACGTCCTGTCTTTAATGAGTTTATTTTGCAACTAGCTTCATACTACAAACCTTTACATAATCAACATCTAGGTAGGTATAACCTATATACTGTCTATAGAAACGACAATTTTGGCGTAAACAATGACTATTATACAAAAGAAATTACCAACATCAAAAGTGCATTGCAGAGCGTAAAACAAGTGTGCACAACTGCTGATATTTGGTCAGGAAAAAGTCGAAGTTTTCTAGGTGTCACTGCACATTGGCTTGACTCAAACCTAGAAAGGAAATCTAAGACACTCGCATGTCGAAGATTTTCAGGTGCGCACACCTATGACCGGATAGCTTTTTTACTTGAAGCAATTCATTCTGAATTTGGTCTCGACTCACGAAAAGTTCTAGCCACGGTCACAGATAGTGGCAGTAATTTTGTGAAAGCTTTTAAAGAGTTTGGTATCGATTTGGATAATTTAGAAAATTTTACTGATGGCGCTGATGGCAACTCAGAATACGAAAGAGATGCTATTGTCGGCGAGGATTTTAACTCCGAGGGCAGTTTCTTTAACACTCTAAATGATGTTGATCCTTTAGCTTTTGTTGAAAATGCTATTCCACAAACAAATATATTAGAATTGCCAGTACATTTGAGATGTTCTGCCCACAAGCTCAATCTATGTGCTACTACTGACGCCAATAAAGTGTTGAGAAATCAGAGAAATAATGAAACAACTATTGCCGATATTCATAATAACGTTATCAAAAAATGCAACAGTTTGTGGAACTCGGCCGGCCGCCCTAAATCGGCTGAAATAATACAAGGTATTGTTGGGCATACGCTTTCCAGACCAGGAATCACTAGATGGAATAGTCTTTATGATGGCCTAAAACAAATTACATCCATACAAGATAAGAGTGTCCAGTTGTACTTGGCATTGGGCGTAACAAACGTTTTACGTGCCAATGATTTCCAATACATAAATGAATATTTGCGTTGTTCAAAACCAATAGCAGAAGCCCTGGATATAATACAAGGTGAGCAATATATGTATTACGGTATTTTGCTGCCATGTTTAGTATCCCTGCGAAAAAAATTGCAAAAACTCAACAGAGAACCACTTGTTTTTTGCAAAAAGTTAGCAGAGACTTATTTGGAAAGTGTGGAAAGGCGATTTTCTGAGTTTTTTGACGTCTCCTCGAAGGTTGCCCAAAATGCAGTAGTTGCTGCAATGTCTTATCCCAGATTCAAGGACAAATGGATGGCTTGTATAAATATAGAATATCATTCCAAAATCAAATCTGTTTTTAAAGGAGCTGTCGTCAAAGAAATTCATGAAGCACCTGAAACTGTTCAAGATACCCCAAACACTAGATATGAAGACAGTTATTTCGAGTTCGACACTGATTCGTCAGAGACCGATTCGACAGGAGATATTCACCAAGTCCAACGATCTAAAGCAGAAATCATTATTTCTCATTATTTGGCGGATCAAGATAAAGATATATCCATGTTAAATAGATATCCTGAAATCAAAAAGGTTTTCAAGAAATATAATACGCCTCTACCGTCATCGGGTCCTGTTGAAAGGCTTTTCTCATATGCAACAATGACCAATTCACCAAAATCACACAGACTTTCAGATGAAATGTTTGAAAAGAGGGTGTTATTGAAATCTAATTTAAAACACACATCATAAACGACATACCGAAAACTCTAGTTGATTTTTTGCGTAAAATTATACTTATTTATTATTATATTATCCCTATAGCACAATCTATGAGACTGATTAAAAAATAAAAAATATTTTTTGCTATATAATATGTTTTTTATTATTTAATGTTCCGAGTTCCGACTATTTGTTTTATTAATCATAACAGTAATCAAGATTACGATTACAGATTGATAATCATTAATCATCGATATGATTACATTTTTGATTAATTTCCGTAATCTGTAATCATGATTGAAGATTACACATTGTAATCATAATCCTTAATCATTAATCTGATTACTTTTTGCCCAAGTCTGGGCTTAACCGCCGGCTGATGATCCGACCAGCCAGCCTCCAGCGTGACACCGCGCGGTGACAGTTAGTAATGGATGACGTCACGTGTTCATTATCCGCGGCTTATCTTCGCCATGTGTGTTCGGCTCGCGGTTTATCCGCGTTATACTTCGATGCGTTATTCTGTCGTCTCTATGTTCGTGCGTGCCGTTGAGCTGATCTTTCGCTTGTTTATTGGACGGGTTTGTATCGATCGGGTTGGGTGCTTGTCTGTTTCATACATAGCATTAATTAATTAAGTTTCCTTTGTGGAAGATAAATAAAAGTTTAATTATTCAAGCCTGAATTATTCAATTCTGATTCTGTTACCCGTCTAAACATGACCAAAATTTATATTTCTTTCGAACTGTTTTTTCACCAAAGTTATGCTTCCTCTTTCTGAAGTTCGTGAATATGCAAGCATTGCATAATAAGTGACTTTTCATTCGTTTTATAACATTGAATCGCACCGCCGATAACTGTTCAATATTCATTGTAAAAGCTGTGCAGCGGAAACATAAAGCTATAAACGTGAAACTGCCCATAAAGTTAGTTTTCACATTCAGACACAACACACAAAGAGCCTGTCACTTAGAAATTGTGCAGTAACTATAAAATAATAGTAAACTACATGCAATTCCACAAGCACACTAACGAATATCAAATTACAAGCTTGTCTAGAAGCAGTCTCTCCCAGGCTTGAGAACGGCAATCAAACCCACTGCATATTATGGACAACTCAGCTCGATAATATAAAAATGGCCTCATGTTCGGGAAAAAAGAATGAAAACGACAAAAGGGTCTGTCCGGTCTGACCGGCGGGGTTCGGCATTCACTGGCTACGCGCCGCCCGCCACGCATGCATGATGACATCTGTACATGTAACTATGTAATAGGTTCACTTGCGAGCAAGAGAATGGTTGAAAATCTCATCTTGTGTGAACCCTCAAAAGCCCACCCACCGACGGACCAAGCTCTTAATTTTCCACGTTACTGGTCGGTTTTACTAAGCGAATGTAATTCTGTTATCGTGAGCGCATCGGACGATATATTTTTTCGTATTCTGTAACAGCTTTGTAAGGTTGTTCGCGGAGTTATTGCCAATAAATTGTCGGGCTGGTAATTGCTCTCGCATTCAAAGATTTACTAAATATGAAAAGCAGTACATTATCAAAGAAATCTATTGTTTGAAGTTACTTCAATTTTGATCAAAGACAAGAAAGTGAGATAGAGACATGATACATTTCCTGTCCTTTGAGTCTAATAAAATCTGGCCCAGTTTCGACGAAGACAAATCAAAAAGATCTCTTTATTCAACCTTTCGCAATATTATAAATAAACGAATTAATATTAATAATATCGAAGAGATGAGAGGAGCTAAAGTAAACAGTAAACGGGAAGTTATTGTATGCGAATGTATATTGGAATAATGTTTTGCCGACGATTAGTCGCAGTCACACCATGCACCTGTGGTGATGATGGAGTTGCCAAACGGTGGCATCAGTTGCGACACGAGAATTGGTGCACGGTGCGACTGCGACTGGCAATCATGTCGCGAAGAACACGATCAATGTTAGAATATCATAGTTGGGCCAGTACTGTTAACTTCTTTTAATAGAATTTAGAAGTGGATTTCCCTGAACAAAGAATACGTTGAATTAGAAATCTTTCAACATCAATCATTAAGGCGCAGCTATGAGCTTCATCATTACGTTCATCTTAAGAGACGAGACTCACATTATCAGGATCTACAATCTCAACAAAGAAAAAAAGAAGGAGCAGTGATGTGTTAGAATTTTCTGCATGCGGTTCTGGTAGAAGGCATATTATTTTTTTGCTATATTTTAACTGAAAGTTTTGTATACGCTTACATCCATCCCACTTAAGAACTGTTCTCGTCTAAACACTGCGCGTTTGTGCTTTTCGCGAAGTTGAAAGCGCAGTGTTGACGGGCGATGTGCAGGCGCAGCGCCGAGATCCACAACTGTTCAGTGAACAACTGTTTACCTTAACCAAATACACGGATAAACGAAACCTGCTTATTATTCAAGAACTGGAAAAAAATATAAAATAGGTATTGACCTTTTTTATTTTTAAGCAAGTAAACTCCCGTTGATATAGATTTTTTAATTTCAGTTTACTTTACCGCAGTGATCCTTCTGTTTGTAATTATTTTGTGCTAATTCTATTTTGATAAGGTCAGCGGGTTACCCAGTAATCATGTTAACTAGATAGTTGATAAGGCCGCGCCTGCCGGAATTGAGTTAATTTAGTTTACAAGTAGTTATCTAGGCTGACTACTTGATGCTGCTGTAGGTCAGTGCTCTTAATTTGTTTATTAAGATTTTGGCAGTGACATTGTAAAATGTTTTGAATTAAATTATCAATGTTCGAGAAGGTTTTAAAAGCGTATTACGTGAGCAAAGTATGTAAACAAATCCATCATTTTGATGTAGAAACAGACGTGGATATTTAGGGCGTGCGTGGATATGTTCACGCATGGTGGACAATGGGCCGGCACGGAATGCCGTCGGACCGGGCGCCCATCAGCCGCGAATATACTGCTCACTCTGACTTACACGAGTCTTTAATGAAACCAGGTACGCGCTCGGACGAGTTACATGATACGCCTAATGTACGGGCTAACTCCGCAATGTTATTAGTTGCGAATGTTGCAGGCACTCGAAATAAATGCACCCTAGCAATGAAAATATCTTGCAATAAAAGTGTGTTGAGAAAAATATCAATTGAAAAACAGATTCTTATATCAGCTGTAACTTGTATGCAGTACAATAGTCAACGCGTGATTAATGGTCCAATACGACAACTAAGCGAACTGCTTGGTAGTACAAGTAGCGCTTGTTGTCACTGTCAAGGGAAATTTTTTACACACTTGGGACTTGGGAGCAAAACTACGGCTTGTTTATTACTGCACTCAATAAAATCTTCAAAGGAGACAATCTATTCGCGGTTTAGCCGAAAACAAGAATTTTCTTCAGTGAAATTAAACCCTACACGTCACGACGTCGTCGTCGAAATTACCACTTTATTGCTTGTTTCTCTCGTTTCAACAGTAGCGGGGATGTTTTGAGCACATACTGTTAACGTTTCCACATTATATTGTTTATCGTACGAGTCATATTTGGCCTCTCGTGACGTAAGCAGCTTACCTTGTTGGTTTAGGATTGTGTGTAGTCGTCATTGTTTCACTTTTGTACCGCTATATTAAATGTTTGAGCAAGAAATCTGTATTGTGTAATAATTTAATTACTTTTATGGCCGTAAGATTAGTCAGGATTGTAAAGTAAATATGAAGTTGAGATAAAAACGCGTGTCAATGCACGTGCAATCTGATACTGTCTGCTAAAAATAGATGACAGGCTCAGCAATATTTCCTCAAAGACGTGTTTATCTTTGAGCGACCGTCTGTAGAAGACATGCGGTTTATGTCCGATTTGCTACACGTCTGATAGTGAAAACAGCTGGGTATCTGGTGAGATTGTATCGAATCGCTTAGCTCAGCGGAACATTGCCGGGCAGCATGCGGAACGTGCGAGCTTTTTACTGGGAATCGGCAAGTACTACGCGCACTGCAGCAGTGAGAGCGAAGCTAATCCGACGCCAAGGCATACGGACGACAACACTAGCAAACTTACCATGAAATACTTTGTCTATTCGGCCACGGGGAAAATATCAATAGGAATTATGACGTTGATCATACCAACTAAAACGGAAAACTAACATTGTTGCTAATCAGGTTTACATTGCAATAAATATAACTCCACAACATTCGTTACGCCTCGATTCCAAATAAATGAACAGGAAAAAAACTTCAATTATGAATTTTTCGTACTGAATTATTCTTCCGTGTTGTGTAATCGAATTCACTTTATAATTAATGTTTTTTAAAACTAATTTAGTAATTCATGCGATACCAATACTACTTGACTGATGAGGATTTATTAATGAAGTTTGGGTAGGATTAATCAATTAACACCTAAAAGCTGTTGATTTAGCACGCGAGTCTGTACGTCAGTGTGTATCGTGTTTGATCTGGTGGCACGGAAGTGGGAAGTGGCGATCCAGTCGTGGTGATCGATTAGCTACACTTCTACCTACCACACGTAAGCATTAACTTGTGTGTAAAGCGAGTTTATTTAATGTCGAATTACTGGAAATTGCTTCAACGGCAAATTGAGAGCTTCCTATCTTAGATTAATGGCACAAGGAAGAACTTAAATTGATATTTGATTAAAACCTTATATTATAGTATCTGCCTACTACAGACACTCTATACTCACACTTATCATCCATATTCATACTTTTATTGGTTTTACATTAGCATTTTACGAATCGTTTAGTTTTTATAAATATTTTCTTAGTATTCTTTGTTGTGACATAACTTGTCAGTTGTCATTTACTTTTATTTTTAATTGTTACCAGCCAAATTCTTTATGAAGGTTTCATTTAGATTATATATTACTAAAAAATTATTATGATCAATTCGTGAGTTCAATTGTTGTATTTTATAGTTAATTGCGAATATTTGCTGTGTAAAGATATTCTGAGTTATATTTATAAAAATATTATGCGCAAGGTTTTTGACCAATTGTTACTGGCTGTTGAATACTGGCAGGTTGCGTCTTACTAGAGCGCAGCAGTTTTGAATCTAAAAAAATGATTGGAAGAAAAGAAACGGAAGATCAGGGTATAAAAGGGATTTCTGACAAATGCCCTGGTTCTAGTCTGGAGTTAAGAGTCGGTTCAGTCTGGACACGAGAAATCAGTATAGTCTAAAATCAAGAAAACAGCTAAGTCTAGTTTGGAGTCAAGATCTGTCATATCTTGAGTTTTGAGCACAGCCTGGTGGAGTCAAAGAGCGGCCTTCGTTTAGTGCTGCCGTGGCTGTTGCTAACTGTCTGCTGGAAGCTGCTTTGCGAACTGACGAGCCTGGCACTGGGGCTCATTACCTGTCTGCTGGAAGCTGCTCTTCGAGCTGACGAGCCTGGCATTGGGCGGTACGTGTCTGCTGGTGGGTCCTACCAAATCGCCCTGCATCAAGTTCGTCGTGGTCAAGCTCATCTTAATCAAGCCAGCTTTCTACGACTGCAAGTTTGTCTTCAGTTACTATCACGCTCAGAGATTTGCGGAGATATTTAAAACGTTCTCGGTTAACCTGCCTTTACTTTTGTACTAATTTATTGTATTTTTCATTTCATCATTTATTAAATTCATTTTCCCCTAATTACTTTTTTAATGTATAAATCTGTTTACTCCTTTCATCAAGGAATAAGCAAGTTTGTTACATTTTGGCGCCTAACGCAAAATCAAGTCTTGATCTTAAACATATTCTCTAAATTCTAAAACAACTTCCACAAGAGATTATATTTGGCAACTATTTTCATCATAATATGTTCATCAAATTACATCTCTTATCTACTTATACTCTTAAAAAATTAAATCATATATTTATCTATATCATCTACGAATCTCATCAAAATAGGTTTAGTGTCGTGGGCTCGAACTATTATCGGTGCTGGTTCAGCACAAAAGTATAGACTATCACATATGACAGTCCTTCAACGCTCTTGAATATTTTAAGTAGGCTATTTTAGAATCCTTCTTAATAATAACTCAGACTGTCTTGACTCTCTCTCCCTTTTAATTTTATACACTTTATTTTTAACTTTTTTATCTTATACTTACTCTTGACTCATCTCTGTCCTCTTCCCTTCTTCTAACTGTAGAGTTTTATTCGGTCTATTTAAACTCTATAGTTTTTATTTTCTATGTTCTTTCATTGGTTCTTAAACCATTAAAAGATTATTTTTAATCTTCCTCTATATCTGTTCTTATCAGATAACTCTTAGAAGTGCTTTTAGGTACAAGTTATCTAACCTTCTATTATACTAACTATACTATAAGTTGGTACATTAACATTTTTTTTTAAATCTTCAACTCTAAAAGTTGATTGAAGCGGGTTGCGACTTCCTTAAAATAAGCCTTCGCTAATCTTCAACTCTAAAAGTTGACTGAAGCGGGTTGCGACTTCCTTAAAATAAGCCTTCGCTAATCTTCAACTCTAAAAGTTGACTGAAGCGGGTTGCGACTTCCTTAAAATAAGCCTTCGCTAATCTTCAACTCTAAAAGTTGATTGGGGTGGATCCCTTATTATTATTTTTCATCTTATTATGGGTTTTAGACGCGAGCGGATTACAACTCCAAAAATAAGCCTACTGTTATTAATTTATCAGGTGGAGTAGTGATCATTGAATGTGAATCCTACCTGGCCTAACTTCGTAAGATGTCGGTATGTTTGAATGAGTTATGAAAGTTTTGTGAATGCTGTAATACTTTAACCTTACCAAAATTTTTGTTCTAGGCCAAAAATTTTCTCGGGGTCGTTGGGGAAATATAGTATCTGCCTACTACAGACACTCTATACTCACACTTATCATCCATATTCATACTTTTATTGGTTTTACATTAGCATTTTACGAATCGTTTAGTTTTTATAAATATTTTCTTAGTATTCTTTGTTGTGACATAACTTGTCAGTTGTCATTTACTTTTATTTTTAATTGTTACCAGCCAAATTCTTTATGAAGGTTTCATTTAGATTATATATTACTAAAAAATTATTATGATCAATTCGTGAGTTCAATTGTTGTATTTTATAGTTAATTGCGAATATTTGCTGTGTAAAGATATTCTGAGTTATATTTATAAAAATATTATGCGCAAGGTTTTTGACCAATTGTTACTGGCTGTTGAATACTGGCAGGTTGCGTCTTACTAGAGCGCAGCAGTTTTGAATCTAAAAAAATGATTGGAAGAAAAGAAACGGAAGATCAGGGTATAAAAGGGATTTCTGACAAATGCCCTGGTTCTAGTCTGGAGTTAAGAGTCGGTTCAGTCTGGACACGAGAAATCAGTATAGTCTAAAATCAAGAAAACAGCTAAGTCTAGTTTGGAGTCAAGATCTGTCATATCTTGAGTTTTGAGCACAGCCTGGTGGAGTCAAAGAGCGGCCTTCGTTTAGTGCTGCCGTGGCTGTTGCTAACTGTCTGCTGGAAGCTGCTTTGCGAACTGACGAGCCTGGCACTGGGGCTCATTACCTGTCTGCTGGAAGCTGCTCTTCGAGCTGACGAGCCTGGCATTGGGCGGTACGTGTCTGCTGGTGGGTCCTACCAAATCGCCCTGCATCAAGTTCGTCGTGGTCAAGCTCATCTTAATCAAGCCAGCTTTCTACGACTGCAAGTTTGTCTTCAGTTACTATCACGCTCAGAGATTTGCGGAGATATTTAAAACGTTCTCGGTTAACCTGCCTTTACTTTTGTACTAATTTATTGTATTTTTCATTTCATCATTTATTAAATTCATTTTCCCCTAATTACTTTTTTAATGTATAAATCTGTTTACTCCTTTCATCAAGGAATAAGCAAGTTTGTTACAATATCTTACAACAGCAAAAGATTACAAATGGCAAGTTAAATTAACCACAAAAGCACTTGCCTGTACCTTATCATTAACTATGTAGTTGCTTGTTTCCCCAACTTAAATTAATTAATGGTCCTCATTTGCGTATGGCTATGAACTAGCAAATTATCTTCACGCTCTATTACTGCCAACTACACACATCAAAAGTGTCTAGGGATCAAGCATTTTTATGCGGATTTCGATGTGGCTTTGTAATAAATTTATGATTTTATAAATTTATATGGATCCTTTTTGGTGCATTTCATAATTTGAATCAGGAACTGTGAATCAAATTCGAGTAAAAGATGAAAATCAGCTGTCAATATTTTCCCTATAAAAACATACAACGCATTGAAGACATTATTAGTGCTACTGTTTCCCTACTACTGATTAAAACCAACGTTATTATGGAGCGGCGACGTCATTTAAGCAGGGAAGAAATGCTCAGAGCCGTGGGAATGATAGAAGCTGGTTCCCGGCAACGTACTGTGGCTTTAGCTCTGAATACAAGTCAGAGTGTTATCTGTCGACTTTGGACACGTTACCGAAGCACTGGTACCGTGGCTGAGCGCCATGGAGGACGGTATCGCTGCACCACACGGAGACAAGACCGATACATTCAAATCTTAACTCGAAGAGCTCCAACAATAACCGCCATGATGTTAGCCGTGAGGCTTCATCACTCTTCAGGGAACTTAATTAGCGACCAAACAGTCAGAAACCGCTTGCATGAAGTGAACCTTCATTCCCGAAGACCGCTACGGGTACCACCTATAGCAATGCACAATCGTAGGATTCGATATCAATGGGCTCTTGAACACAGAAATTGGGCAGAAGAACAATGGCGTTTCGTGTGCTTTTCTGATGAGTCTCGCTTTGGTATGAGACCGGATACAAGACGTATACGACACTGGAGAACCCCTGGACGCCAACAGCGATTAAAATCCTGCCAGGAAGTCCATCCTTATAGTGGTGGAACCATCATGGTATGGGCGGGTATTTGGATCGGCGGAAGAACTGAGTTGATTTGGATCAGAGGCAACCTCAACGCTCAAATTTATGCTGAGACGATTGTATCAGACGTCATCGTTCCTCTACAAGTGCAAATCGGTCCCTTATTTCAGTTAATGCATGATAATGTACGACCGCACACCGCAAGAGTTGTAAGACAGACTCTCGCCGCAGCTAACATCAATGTCCTGCCCTGGCCTGCTCAGTCGCCAGACTTGAACCCGATTGAGCATGCATGGGATATGCTACAGAGAAGAGCTCTGCCGAATATGGAGGGTATCCAGTCGCAAGAAGACCTTTTTTTGTTGTTGCAACGAACATGGGCGGCCATTCCACAGCGTGATTTGGATGAACTCATTTTGAGTATGCCAAACCGATGTTCTTGTGTTGTTAGTGTTCGCGGTAGAAACACGGATTATTAATTGTTTAAGTTACCCAATAAAATTTTAAAGAAAACTGTTATTTCAGTCTTTTTTTCGAACTTTAATGTTAGTGGTTCAAATGTCAAAAATCCCTTTATTAGAAAATGGCAAATTTCTTTATTAATGCAAAGGTGACTTGGTTTATCGTTACTGTGACAAACGAAAACACTTTATTTGATGAATCCTTAAAGAAAATTTTAATTAATATCAATCAGGAGAAAAGTTATTGCAAAAATATATGTTGATCCCTAGACACTTTTGATGTGTGTAGTTTGTTTGATTAGCATCGTACATTGTACTGTAAAACTTGCCTGACGCGCCACGGGTGAACACTACATAGTAACAAAAGGAAAAGTGTTTGCAGAAGATCTACGAAATACAGCCGACATTCACCCGCCTTTGAGTTTTATACACACTTAAGGCTTTACTATGAAGTTAGTGTACAGAAATCTTGATGGTATACTCACCGACTGAAACATGAATACCCATAACCACGATATCAATGAATTCACGTAAAAAGCGGTAATGAAATGCTCCGGAGGGTACCGGGAGAGGGGAGGGAGAAAAATTTCACTTTTCACGAGAGCGGCGAGCGGTCGCCGGTTACTTAACCGCGCTAATGATTAATTAATAAGCACTAATGAGTGCGCGAGCGCACGCCGCTTCTACGTACACACGTCACGATAGTTACTGCTTCTAGTAGACAATATTTGTGCATGCCCGATGGATTTATAATCATAATCATTTATCATAGGATCATTATTTAGTCTATTGGTGAAAAAGCAAATAGTTCATTCAATTTATATTGTGAGTAAAGTTTGATTCGGCAAAGTTTTAGAAGCATAATTATGCTATGAGGGAATGCACGCAAATGTATGTAAGAACTTATCAGTATTCCATGGCAGTCAATGTATTTCCGTAAAGAATAAATTCAATAATCTCAAGTACTTATTTCTTTCTTTATTCCGCCCGCATATTCTGAAGCCGAACAAAATGAGTAAAACATTTATTTTACAGGACACGCGTAATATGTGCCAACTGCCAATCAACTTGTACCGCGCATGATACTCTTACAAGCGAGACGTTCGATATGCTGGCGCACAGCAATTCTGAAGATTTATCATTGGCGTGAGAGAATAAACGTAGGTGCACTGTTACTCCCACGGTTAAATGAAAAGCTCATATCAGGCTTAACTAATCCTATAAGGAATATTCTTTAAAACGTTGAAATCGTAGATGCGGTATGCTCCAGGACATTTTAAGGGACCAAATCTGTACAGCTTTCGTCTAGAGAATCAATCTCCAGTGGCGGAGGCTAGGAGACCGCTTCGCCAATTCTATAAATTGATTCCCCGTATCTTGTTACCTAGGCGAGAAGAAAATCTGACAATTTAATGGTAAGTTCTAGTTTTATTGGATCACGTCTTCCCCGAGGACGCACAGATCTTTTCTAAATCCGAATCCTATATATGGAACGCTAAATCGCATCGCGAAATACAAATGTCGGAGTGAGACAAAAAGGTATTCCTGCCTGTGTTGACGTTATATATTTTCTTACATTTTGACGTAATGATAGAAAACTAGTACCTACTTACAGATTTATAACACTGCACGTGTGTTCATTTCCTACGCACGTTGGATCGAATGTGGTCCAACAGTTACGGCAATTACCTTCACTTGCGACTAGCACTCGCAATGTATTAGAAACGTTATTACTCTGATTGGAGTTATCAACGTATCGTTAAAATATATCCATCGCACATGAAATAACAAGCACAATATTTACCTTATGTTACTTGACTTGAGTGTTCCTGGTAGTCGAGATTCTTTGAAACCACTCAAGCATTCATAATCTACTATGCACCTATCTAAATATGTTATCATAATCTATTAATTATATGTATATATCTTGAATATCAATGAAGTAGGTTATGATAGTGCATGATCTACTAAAATATTTACAAAGTCTATTAACTTGTTTCATGTTTGACACCGACTACTTTCATTTCGTGTAAAATACACTAAATAAACCCAGGAAGAACTAATGTGACTGAAATTGTAGCGAAATATCAGAAAGCAGAAATTGATTGTTAAATAAATCACGGAACTCATCATACAGTATTAGAACAATCATTTTGCAATAATATGAAGGCCGAAGATATACTTTCGTTTTATTGCAAAATAATTATGACTATGTATTATTACGAATAACCAAAGATACAGCTTTAGCTCTACCAAGTATACAAGAAAATCTTATATGGTCGACTTTATGTAACAACTTACCTACATACAGTTAAGATCTCTTAAAACTTGAAAAGTTCTGATTCACCAAATCTATATGGGTGGTATTGCCATACAGAAAACAGTTTCACAAATCAGTTCGCGTACTCGAAAAACTGTTTAACCAAGTGAACACCTTTGTTGTGTTACCTTCATATGCATTCCTACGCAACTATTCGCAGAACGCGATCTAAACTTGATTTGTTTAACTTTTGAATTTTAAACAAGGTGGAAAAATAAACATTCAATTAGTTCGGTGAAATAAAATATCGTTTAAAAAGAGACTTGTATGTAATTAGCGCGAGCAGGGAAAGCCCGGAGCCACGAAGGCTCCACGAGAAACAGCGACTTTCATGCGCTGATGGAGAAAAGCACTTAAATAATTACATTAGTACCAGTAAGTCGGCCATTTCTTTTTAATGAAAATTCTCCATTATGGTGAGTAGCAGAGAGCGTCGCATGAACGCGGTAAATGAAGACAGTCCAATCTTTGGAAGTAATCGGTTCAGACACCGAGCACTGGAGTTTCAAATAACAAGCGAACAGTCAAAGCCGACAAAGAATTCTTTAAAGCTTCAACGACTTTTAAACAATTTTCTGAGATTCAATGAGAACTGCTCAGCAATGAAAAACTTGGACATTTCTATTTGATTTAAGGAAACTTTTGAAGTCACCATTTATGAAAACATTGTAAAAATACAAAAAAGCAATGATATGTACTATGCCCCAACTACTAACTATAATATTTTGCAATGGTGTCACCTTGTTTCGCAGACGGAAGTTTCACAGAATTTCGTTTCCCAGAAAATGTTTCACATAATATTTGGTCCACGTATTTTTATTTCGAATATTTTTGTTTCAACTACTATTTACTTGAATGAAACATATTTTACAGAAGCACACTTCAATGAATTTTATACTCACATTTTTTATTTAACAAATTTATCAAACAGTAGAATTACTTTTTAACGAATATTGTTTGCTCGATGTATGTTTTCATGGTATTCTATTTCAACGAAATTATTAACCTTAAATTAAAATATTGTCCTTAAAAGTCAATATGTTGTACTACAAAATTTAGTGACAAAAACGAATGGCTGAAAATCAGACTCCACGTAGTCTTGTCTGCCCTACCCCTAGAGTGTAATTTAAGCCCGCGTAGGCGCGGAGGGATGAGGCGGCCCGCGAGCTGAGGAGCAGGTGGTATCTATCGCTTGCCGCCGCGGCTGAGGCTGGCCGGCTTGCCGGCCAGCAAGTCGAAGCTGCAGTGGTGAGCGTTAATACCATCTGCGACGATGAACTCGCGTGGGGCCGCCGGAGCCCCGCAGCGCCGGAGCCGTGACAGAAACCATGCTTGCTTGCATGCTACATGCTTGCTTGCATGCTGCGTGCAACAGGCATGAACACCATTAGTGAGAATAAAAAGATTGTTTTCCTACTTGACAAGAATTTAACCGCATTATTTTTGTGAATGCGGTGATGTAATTTTATAGGAGGGTATGTATTTTTCAAAGGTATGAGTTTTAGAAACGGTCACTCGATAAAATGCAATTCTTCGTAATAAGTTTTATGTGAAACAAACAATATGTGGATAAAGAATATTTGATTTGTTATTCTATGATATGAATATTCTAACATTAAACTTTATATGAAACAAAAATTGATAATTTAATTTTTTTCAAAGTAAGTATTCTGCGTATTGATTATTCTATGAAATGATAATATGAGAAACAATTTATGTGAAACGAAATTCGACGAAACAACGCACAACCATTTTGCAATGCATCTAATAACATAAGCTATTGAAGATGACAAATTGCAAGGAGTGCAAAGGTCATATATAAGTCTGCAGAGGTAACCCCAGATGTTACATAAGGAGTGCGCAACGCCAGATAACTTTAACCTTTTCGGCTAGAAGCTCATTTAGATACATTGTGTGAGAATAACGAGCTCTTGGGCAATTAAACACGTTAAAAATGTATAGTTTGCTCTTCTGGCGGAGAATGAAGGTACACTTGCGAGCAAAGATACAAGAACCGCCATTTTACAAGTTTTCTCTCTAGCTGTAACCAGTGCGGATGAAAGAGAGATAAATGAAGATAGTCTTTCCTGACTGTGCAAACAAAGGAGGATTTTGAAAAACCTTTGTGCTTTTACCTAGAACTAGAAGATTCATGGTTCCCGACTCGACGTCGCACTAATTTCTCTTAACTAAGTTTCCAACCAGTTGCACAATATTGCATCTGACATCGACCAATCTCAGATAATGAGCCGCTTCCATTCGCTTCAACAAAGGCCCGCGTGGCTCCAACCGCAAATTATATTTATATTTATCGCAGTCACTATACTCTAATTATCCTCATATCTGTTAGTGTTTACACGCTCGCGTGACTACTTACTCATTTTAATTGTGACTTTATCGACACGCTCTTTGGCGACCATCTTTTATACGTATATTTATAAGGGGACTATCTCTATTGTTGTTTCTGATTTGGATGGGTGTATCTGTATAGCGCGGCAACGTTCGTGTATCGGTAAGATCTAAGTGTCGTCATGGTGGTTGGCGCTTGTCCATGGTGCACGATGGTGTCCTTGCTCCCTGCTGCAATGCGGGCGCCATTACCTTGGCCAAGTTGGCTGATATCTTTAATTACACCACAGCCACGGTGGGTGGATGAATCGCGACTCTATTTATAGGCGGCACGCGAGATCGCGTACAAAAATAAAATCTGTTGTACAACGATTGATCAGACAGTGTATTATTGTTAAATCTGGACTGCACATAAATTCCCAAAGGAACTAGCGCGCGAGATATTAAAATGGTTTCTAGAACAGTTTATAAATAATCATATTTCATTGTAATTAAATAAATCAAGGCAAAAAGCATTAAAGTTGATCGTTTCCACATGTTTTATTGAGATCAAAGTTTTTTATGAAGAAAAACAATGATTATTTATAACATAACTACCAGTACACTCGGCACTTAAATATCCGGATCGAATACGGGTATGATTAAACGACATTTATAATTTGCTTAAAAGTAAGGGACACCACACACAATGACATGAGATTACTTAGCAACACACAAGTGATAAACAAACACAGACTCCATGTTACACATAGCGATTATTCAATCTCAGTATTTTGCAGTTTTCTACATAATTGCTATAATCTACTAAGAGCTCACCGCTACACTGGCGTGAAGCTGGTCTGTCTGCCCACCGTGCACAGTGCCCACGGCCAAAGAGTTGTTTGTTTTTTGTAGAAAGTGGTTCACTTGTCGCTGACCGCAAACTCTTAAGAGGGGACTCTACGGGGCCTTTCTGCATACAAACGTATTCCGCTGTTTTCTTCGTGGATAATGAATAAAATAATTATTTAGATCAGTTTAGATTAGAAGAAGAAAACAGCGTAATACAAAACGTCTTTCAGTTACGATTTTAGTAGGTAAAATCAGCGTGAGTTGCAGTTGTCCCTTTTGCACTTTACGGGGTCTTGGTCGGTCGCAGCGCGACGGCAATAGTTTCTTCAAATACCTATTCTTCAAATTCCTCGAGCGTAGAGTCCCCTCTTAATACTAGCTTACACATCTCAGACAACTCGGGCTAGTCCTTTCTTTGTAAAACGACTCTAGGACCAGACATTTGACAGTTTGGCCGATTGTTTCTAAATTAACCTGGACAAACTAGTCCAGATTTTCATCATAACTCTTTTGGTTTTAGCACAGATTATTGGAATGTTATCAGGTGGACTTGCAACAAAATTGATGAAGGGAAGCTGTTTTTTTTACCACTGCCTTTGTTTATCTACAACATCCAAGTGTTTACAACAGCTGCTCTAGATTACGGCAGGTGACAAAAACAAGCAAACAAGCCGAATTACAGAAAATAAAGAAGAGAAACAATTAATTCAACAAGAAACGATTAATTTGCGTTAAGAACAAAAGATACTTAATGAAAACAAAATTTCAGCCGTGACGTGTAATCGTAAACAAAGAAGCTCGCTAGTTTATAAATAAACTAGCTCTATTATTAGATGGAGTCGTAGATGATGGCCAGATGCGATTTGCGAGAGCAACTTACTTTGTAAGCGGTGCAACAAGTACATCAAACGTTGATCAACTTTCATCAATGGATTTAGAACAATGACTAGCTAATTAAACATTACAATCAATGGTAATCGGTATCCTTTTGTTTCAAACCGACAATTTCAATAAGCAATTAATAAGTAACTTGACAGTCGGGGTACGCTCAAAAAATGTTTTGACTAAATGTTTGTGTTTTGAGTACCACACCGTTTAAGTCTGGCGATGGCTACTCACTGATAGGCGTATAATCGTATAAAGTTTCTCAAAGATAATCCGTTAATCGGCTCAAAGGACCAACATTCAAAGCATTACTTTGGTAAATGTATTTGTTTCCAAACATTTCGTCAAGACTGAGTTCTAAGCTGGAATACATGTTGAGTGTTAGCACCGGTTGGGCGGTTGTGAAAACAGAAAGTCATTCAACCCATGTCAGTCAGGTGGCGGTTCTTATCTGGGTGAGGAATTCCACACCCGCGTGCTAAACGCCACGCCGCGGCTTTATTAACTATTTACAATCTATAATTAGCACGGTTTATATTTAAAATAGTTATGTAGAGAAAAGACGTAGTCCATTCAAACGATTAATTAAAGATCTTGCGTCAAGTTGTCTCTGAAGTATAGTCGTAATCAGCAGCTCTTTGACGTTGTGAAATGCAATAAATAATTTTGGAATTAGTTTTTTATAATATGTCAAATGTCAATGTTATCGCTGTAGGACAAGCTGAGGCAAGCTTTTGGCAAAAAAAAAATCGTTTCCTAAAATAACTTATTTGTAATTTGTATATCTTCTAAATTTTTTGGTTGGCCGTACTTTTCCAAGACATAACTTTGTTTATGTTATTTTTGGTCCTAAAATACTACTCAAGAATAATAATTGTGTCTTTATGTGGAATCCGGGACCGCGGTCTCGGTCCCAAAATAACGGTGTTTTAGAATCCATTCAATTTTCTCTCAATCATAGTTGCATTGGTTTGCACCGGGGCCGCGGGAGTGATTGGCTGGTGGCGCGCACTCAATTGTTCGGCGAGAGGACGGGAGCTCGCCGGACGCCTCCGCATTCCACTTCTCCCCTACTCCCGGTAACTGCTCACTTCCCACACGGGGCTGCCGGGATGCAGCTAGCACAATCTAGATTAGATAAAACCAAATCTCTCCACAAAATCCCCATTATTGGTATCGTGGCCGGTCTTATGATCTTGCTGATACTGATAGAAATTGTTGTAATATCGTGATTACTGCTGTACCTGTCAGCCTTGCTGTTCCAGTCTGATTGTGACCCACATACTACGAGTACCTTCGTAATTACGTGCTTAGTTATGATTGGGGACGGCAGGCATTATATTTGGCTCTGATAGATTCGAGAGCATTTCCTGATTACGAGAACTAACTGTACATAAATGACGGTTTGTAATGAATCGGAATGAGTTGATAACATTGTTATCAGCGATCGGAGGCTGGTGAGATGACCTTTAGATTACTATTAAGTATTAGGGCAGTGGAATGTCTCAATCTCAATACGTTCTCAAATTATGAAATAAATTATATCAACACTTCGTTGCAAAATACTGCAACACTTTATTGAATTCAATACCTGAGCATAGATTTCTTTGAACAACTACCCGAGACAAAAAAGTAAAAAAAAAAAAAAAAAAAATGCTGATACACCGTGTAAATCACCTCATCACGAAGCCGTCAACCAAGCATTCTGTACATGAAACTAAGTAGCTTTACGCAAAAATTATTGCTGGGAAACGACTTTTTTGGGGAGGGTGTAAAATCATGTTTTGTGGTAGAACTCAATGTAACGCACTCAAAACATTGTGCTGATGGACGGATTGAATAGTACGGGGGACGACCCCCGTGAGGTGGAGGTGGAGGTGTTTAAAGTAAAAATCTTACATGAGAAATTTGTATTTAAAAAAATACTTGTCAAAAAGTTGGAACTTCCCAGGTATGGTGTAGAACAAAAAAATGATCGCAATGACAGGGAGAACCAGTGCCTTTCGGCTTCGTTAAGAGGTGTTTTACACCCTTTATATTACCAGCAATAACTCGTATCGGAAGCGTACAGGGCCACACTTATCTGTGAGGCCTTTGAAACTCATTGACACCGCTACGCATACTACTCATGGCAGTCTCGTCACTATACTAGTTGTAATCTCGAGACCTCCAAACTGATTTTGATAAATGAACAGAAAAATATTCCATTGAGTTTCAGTGTGATTGTACGGCCTTCGATTGATTCACGATCCGGTGTTTTTATTATTACGTGCAGTGCCAAATATAGCGAAATTCGACACATCGAGAATTCTAGATAAACAATAGCATCCGTTCACGGTCATCTCCGGACACAAGGACCAGAACTTGGCAAGTAGGATGTGCCAATCGGAGTGCAAGCGGCATGTGGTGACCGAAGGAATTGTGCTCGATGGGAGTGGTGCTAAATATGTAGATAACGAGCGTCCGGTCGCCTCACGGTCAGAACAAGACCACCAGACTTGTTCGGGCATGCCGTTCACAGATTATAACAGACCGCTAACACCAAACTCAGTGTACAGCACAACGATTGCGTGCTTCCAACATGCATTCCCTTAAAAATATTTTGAATACACTTAAAAACCGCCGAATTGATGTTAATGGTAATATAAATGACTTTACAACTTTTTCTCACTATCATCAATTTTAATTTGGTGAAACACCACATAATTATCGCTACTATGTACACGCGAGCGTACACCTAGACAATTTGCGTCGCGTGGGTGGATTATATCATCACGACACAGCAACTTGGGCAAGACAGACCTCGCGGAAAGTAGGTGTTGCACGGACAATAAGATTGATGATCGCGATGACAAGACGGCTTGCATAATACAGTCTGCTCCTTCAAAAATCATAGCTGCGAGAGACGTACACTTTTATTTAATTAATAACTCCGGAGGAATCCGACTTGCTTCAGAAGAGGGCCAAACTTCGGACAGTTATGTAATTTGGAAGTAAATAGAATTTTCGAATTCCAAAACTTTCCGGCGCAAGTTTCAGTCCGTTGTACTTAAAAGTTAGTAACGCAGCAAACATTGCCAAATAGCTCAAACTTTCGTATATTTTTAAAGAGATACTTCCAAGGGAAAAAGTTAACACGCAAATAAAATACCAACATAATAAAAAAAATTGATCATAACCGTGAGATATCGTTATGTCCTTTACAAGTTAATTAATTCTATCACAAAAGGCAAACAGCAGTTTATGGTCAACACAATACCTTTGAACTTGACTTCTATTAAAGAAGGTCGATGTAATATCAAGTTATTCAAGTTTATAGACCTATAGATGCTTTGGAACTTGTTATTAGATTCCAGGAAGCTTTCCAGCTTTTATAAAATAATTGCGCAGGACCTAAAAAGCGGAGGGAGGAATAAAAAAGTCGATAGTGTTGTCGTTTTTAGTTTCCAGCTTAATAATATTACACAGAAGCGTAGAGCGGTGCTGTGCGGTAACGTTGTTTGGTGCCCTTCAGAAAAGTGTTTCGAGCTAGATTGCTTCCAGGGTTGGTGTGTCCAAACGCGTTAGGGACGTTAAAATTAGTAAGTTTTCTTGTAACATTTGGTAGGACTACAACAAATGCTTTTTTCTGAAAACTGATGTACTATCAACATATTATGTTACGTGTATTACCAGCTAAACAATGTTTTTAGTTAAAAACTGCAAATACGGAAATCTACACCTGACTGCTAGAACGTATAATATATATGGAAGAATAGGGTTGTGCAAGCTAGTGAGGCGTGGTCCAGTGCGCTGAATACGAAACTGTCTGACTGGATTAACCAAACTTGATTTATGAGCTGAACTCCTGTCTTCTTGCGACAGAGATTGGAGCAAAACGAACAAACGCACAGACCACCATTACTGCACAGTTTACAACATCTTGTAATATATCACAATTATGAAGAAAGAACGACCGTCAAAGCGTTACTTAATCAAGCGCGAGAAACAAAACCCCAAGATTTAATCAGGCGAGTAATTGGACCTGTTGTACTAAAGGAAAATTACTTTAAATTACCAGAACATGGTGTTGACATTTAAGAATATTTAGATTTAATAGCTAGTAAACTAAAATAAAGTAGGATACATTTTGTGTAAATAGCGACATTTCTGTCTACTTGACAGTAAAAACCACTTTAAGTTTTATTAAACTGAAAACACCGGATTGTAACAATTTCCGAAGAGCAACCGCAACCTGGGACGCAACCGAGATATAGGATTCTAGATACTGGGCATTTTTCAACGGTTTAACAAATCGCTCCTAGGCAGGAGTCATAAGTTTAGCCAATACCGGATAAGGCAACATACGCAAAGTTGGCGGGATTTGAGTTTGACAACGAAATATTCAAAAGGTCAAAGTTTATCTGTACTTTGGAGCTAATGCAAGCTTTTTATCTAACATGACGGAGACAGACGGAAGAAATTATTCATATCTTCGGGTGACGAGAGGTCTACGTTTTTGACAGATTATTTTTTATCGATACTTACATAGAATGTAACAGAGTTTGATAGCACCTAACGAGATGTTATTTATCGTAGAACGCGTACCAGATGATAATGTGTCACAATCATAAATACGAAATTAATGGCTATGTAACGATGTCTTACTGACCTGCTAGAATGTTCTTGGAAGTTTCCGCCGTCCAGCAGGCGGACTTTCGCGAACAGCACCGCAGACACGAAAGGCACCTCAGTGAGCTCCTCCAGACAGCACTGCACCCCAAACTTGTACCGCTTCTTCTTCGTCATGAAGGCCATGACGCCACCAACATCGGGCCCTGCGCAACCGGCCCGGACTACCGCACCGGACTAGACCGGACGCGCACCACTTATAACCAGATACAGCCGGATCACACCAGCTGGGTCACAACACTAGCACTTGCACTTCACTTCACATGTGTGTTAACATCAACGCACGTGTAAATGAGTCTACGTTAAAAATGTAAATTGTAAAACATTAAAAACACCTATCTAAGTGGAGAGGTATAGCAGAGTGATTATTTTGGCATCAGAGTGGCGTCCTCCGCGGTTCGATAGCGTGCGGTGGCCGACGATCAGGCGCATAGCTGCCGAGGTCATTAGTCTGGAATAGAGAATTGATGGGTGAGCACATTAAGATAACGCATACAAGGCAGGGACACTAGGACCTACTTTTGATGATAGGAAGGTTTTTTTTTGTGTAACGCAATTAAATGACTGTTCATACCAGAGCATTAAATAGGCATATCGCCACGTTAAGATTATTTCAGTTGGTAGTCTGAGAGCTCGTAATTTTGGTTCAATATCAAACGAGCTTCTAGAAACAAATGCGAGCAGTTAATTTGAGACATCTGTTGCAATAATGCAGTCCATTCGCACATATATCAGACGATTACATCAATAGTCAATGTTTGGAATACATTAATATTGGGCCATCTGTTGTCTTTATGACTTGTGATGTGGCTGGTATTTACTAGCTGCAATATTGTAACGTTAACGATGCTCCAGCTAATGTGAAGAAACACCAACTAAACTAATTCGTTGCCAAAGTGTTGTATTATTTATACGAAGAGGATTTGGGTAATTAGCATTATTCCAAGGTTAGGAATTGATGAGTGTGAGAGTAGAAAATGTCAGGGATTTAATATCTCACAATAAACTTTAAGTTTTACAATACAGTGAACCAATTTTTCCTTGTCGTATCGTTATTTAAAAGATAGTTATTTTGGTCCATTTAATTCACATTATAATTGGGCAACGAAGATTATTTAAAAACATACATTACTTTAAATAACTACCTGTTATTATTTCTACGGAATTTATTCACATTTACATATCATGACGAAACAGCAGACAGCCCGTCGGATAATCACATGTTCTGGCAACGAAAAACAACACCTTTGACAGAAGCTTATTTGTGTATGTTGTCATGTCATTCTTATTTGTGCATCATCACTTGAGCCCACCGCTCGAGCCAAAACCACTTGTTTGTTTACAAGTTAAAGGTTTATAGAAACCATAAAACTCACGTGTGATCGTCGTGAACAGCAGGATTAACGAGCTATAAGAAACCCAACAAGTGCACTCAATTCGTTACCCATACTAGTGTTTATCAAAGAAAAGCTAATAGATAGAACAATAAAAATCACTTAAAAATACATACTGCTATTAAAGTGCTGCATGTGCTGATGCTCCAGAGGTCGAACAAAAAACGTTGTTAATGTCAATAATTGCTTCACATTACGTGTAGAACGGTTCAAGCTGTGCACATTTACGATGTTTAATTTAATTTCAACGAGCGCGATGCACGTCCGCAGTACAGCGCACTTCTCGCGTGACTGCCGAAGGGTGCCAAGTGGCAAGGACGCCCAACATTGTAAATTCATACAATTTCAACTTCGCGCAACTACTCTATTAAAACGCTAATTATAATCTAATCTGGATGTCTGGGTTTCCTTGTGCAGATTACTAGGATTACCTATCTATAAGATAAGCAAAGGTACCAATCATTTGAAAGAAAACACTGAGTGACGTGACGTTATCAATGGTTATGTTTTGATAGTGACGTAACGGCTGTTATTAAACAAACAGACAACCTGGCAGGTAAGTGCGCAGCTACGTAGGCTAACAGGCAAGACTACAGTAAACTCGACATCGGTATAAATAAATGTAAGGGCAACTCACATGGCCGCCTAAGGCTGGGAAGACGGCAGGGTGAAACATCGCAAGTTCCGCGGAGCCGCGCTACTGTAGCCACACCACTCTTACCATTGTCTGGAACAAACATACGCTACCATTAACTCAATGAAACGTGTTTCTTTATCTCTGTAATTTTGGTGATGTAATAATGAAGATACTGTTTACTAATGATAAGAAAAATATTGCGTTCTTTGAGAAAAGTCACCTGAATGTGAGTCAGAGGATGTCGAGTCGTGTTGTAAAAAAAACATTTCATGTAGGATTCAATTTTGATGAAAGCATTCCAGAGAAAGGTCAAAATTAATATAAAGTTTAGTCAATTAGAACGGAATCCAAGTCCCAGAATGTTAAAAAGATTTTAACGCCCAAAGTGAGTTATTTAGAGTAATCGCTCTCCTTGAATCAGGTATGCAAGTCCTCTCAATTTCCATCTGTTCAAATAACTGGTTCAATCAGAACTGACGGCCGCTGCTTTATGGCTTCCGCCGAGCCTTTCAGAAAACCTCCGCGAGGATGTAGCTAATAATCTCAATGCGTGTTCTGAGTGCAGACGAAAATCTCATATAATTGCACCAATTGATTGATCAGGCGATCGAGGCGGCCTTCGCGAGGCGAGGGAGCCGGGGGGGTGCGTGTGCACAATTGACCCGGGGCCACAGGTTGGAGGTGCTCCATCAGATTCGCACCCACACAGCCAACAATTAAACAAGTCTCGTCACCTATTATATCAGTACTATTTTTAGTCTTCACTCAATTAATTCAATCAGATCTCCATTCTCAGAAGTACTTTTCGCAGTTGGCAACTGTTCCAAATGTATTTTTCCTGTTTTTAAGTAGAATTAATTAAGCACAGACAAAGCGCCACATGGCCACGAGCGTTGTTGGCATCTATGATATTATGTGTGATTATTTGGAATATGATACCTACTACTGAATTCCCGGTTACACCCGTGTATGTTATGTGGCTATATGCCTTCCCTTGACATATGGTGGCTATAAAACATAAATATACTAGTTCGAAATATTTGTGTACTATCTAACAGCTATTTACGCATACCGAACTAAAGGTAAGGGCATCATAAAACTGTATGGAGTAAGATTGGACATAAAACAGCGAGTATATTATAGGCACGTTGTGTTAGCTCCACGGGCTGGCGGGGCGCCAACGTGGGCCTGTGCCGTCACCTTGCCGTCCCTGCAGCGCCCCTAGGGCCTCACGCTCATAAACATACCGGAATAGACGACATCACTGGCCATATGGCCACTACAATTCCAACACTTGTTTACGCTATGATTTATTAGTACGTTTACCTAAATATGGCACCCAGTTAACAGTTTGTAAAGGAAATCTAAAATATTTTCGGTAAACAAGCTGGAAGCTAACAAGCTATTTATTCACATAGGGATAATGAAGTCTAAAATGGGTTGAAAGGCGTCCGTTTATCAAACCGTCATTTGGTGTCCATGTTAATTTGCACTCGTATGTGGGGTATGCGTAGCGTTGCTATCTGGTGCGGTATGTCGCCGGCGCCAGCGGCGGCAGATAACATGCAAATGTCAGTCGGCGCCAAATTACCGGCTAATGACTACACCCGTCACGCCTAACTCAACACACACCACTACAAGCAGATACAGGGAACCTCTCCACCCCGACTCACGAGAGCTAAGCGATGGTAATCTCGGGAAGCGTTTAAATGTAAATCTTGCTACTCAGCAGCTTCCTAAGTTTCGTTTTCTCATTACAATCCGGATTTCCCATTATTAAGTCAGAATTAAATTATAAACTTAAACACGTTATGATTACTTATGATGAACGAATTATAAGGCAACGGAAAAAACGTGAAGTTTATCAGTGTCCCAAATAAGTTTCCGCCATATTTTCAACAGCTTTACTTAATTAAAACTATAATTAATTATTAACGAAGAGGCCTTGCCAGTGGGATAGTAGGTAATTGGCTGGTGTTATTTATTAATAACAAGCAAATAGCAGAATTTACTTCAACACAGTACCGATTGGTACTGCCTGCTATGAGCACTCGGTCACGCTCGACTGCACCAGTTTTGGGGTGAACGATCAATCAGATAGACGTGCTTAGATTCTGCACGGAATTACGAACGCTTTAGTAATCTCCACGTAAACGCCGTGTCTCGTGATTGTCGCTTTTTCTCCATCACTGGCATCTAGACAGCCTTCGATAGCCAAGACTTAACAAGAATAAAAACTTTCTGATCGAGACCCAACCTACACAAAGGTGACATTTGCGAGGAAGTACAACCTTGACATCTGGTTACTGTCTTACGACACGCGAACTTGCCAATAAATCTCAGTGCAACGTCATCGCGCCGTCTTCCTCGCTTTGACGAGCGAACTTCAATGGAGGATGGTAAAAACAAAGTAATAAACATGGGCAACGTGCTCATTATCAGCGTCTGCCAGCGTCCACCTGACAGCATCACGGCGTGCATGACGCAATAGTCGGCGGAGCGTGCAGCACCGAGGCCAATCGATCTACCGCGCCGTGCTGTACTCAGATCAAGCAAAAACTACGGCAAAAGACTTCGCTTGATGGATGAGACACTTAAATCACTTCGGCCCCATTAAACACGAGGAAATATAAATGTATGTCTGTGTGGTCTGAGTGACTGACCTGTGACAACTTCGAAGTAACGGTCGCTATCTAAACAACATTGCGTATAATGGCAATATTGACATTTGTTGTCTATATTGGTAATTCCCATTCAGGGGCAGTCCATTCGTTTTTTGTGACAACTGTGAGTCACGTTAAATTCACACTACTGTTTGTCTTTCTCTTCTTATGGATTTTGTACCATGAATTCATGCACAGCCACCAATTAGATTATGCCAGTTACACCAACTAATCTCCCTTGGTCTTGCTTTTTACGTAATTTAACGAATAAAGCTAAAGTCACATTTCGAAGCATTTTTTTTTTTCGTTTCCGTCAATCACCAATGAACAGCAACTATAAGAAACCCGATCACCGTCGATACTAATTTGCATCCCCGTCGTACCTGTATATCGGGTTGCGTGCGGCGTGCGTGTGTGTATTTGTCTGTATGTACTCGATTACATGCGATGCCATATGCTTAGGACGAGGGGTGACGGAAGGGGTGACTACCCTACGCGTAATATTGCATAAGGCACGGATGACTGGACAAAGGCAAGCAGTCGCCGGCACCACCGGTCGCGATATCCCCTGATTACTAAGCGTTTTTAGTGACACAATGCATGGCATACGAATTGAAGGGAGGAAAATAATCCAAGCGTGGATAATAACATGATACACCTGGAGCAGTGGAGCTCCAGTGTTTGGTAAACACGTTGGTTTTGAGTCGCAGTTACTGTTGCTACATCACGACATCGCCGCTGTGGCCGATATTACGCCACACGTTACAACCGGTTCTTCGGAACGAAATTCTGCTTTGTTTTTATTTAGTACAGGTTTGTGTTTCAAATAGTCTCGAATAGTGGTGAGCATATTATTGTCTAATATGAAGTACATTTTCTTTTAGACTCAACTTTTTGGCACCTTTGTCTCTACGCGCTCGGCACGCTAGAATTGTGACGAAATTTCAGCTCTTTTGGCTAAAATTCGGCGTAGCAGGTCGGTCCCCTATTCTAGCAGGAAACGACGTCATCACCAAAAACGTAAAACAACTTAATTATCATCATCGTAAATAAAAAAGTAAGACAAAAAAACGCTGTGTTGGCAATCATTAGCGCAATCACGCAAACCACCGGTGTCTCAAATAAAATTGGTTTCATTGCCTAGCAAAAAATTACATCCATCTTAAAAGCAGTCGAGCGTACGTGTTTTTTTGAAAATGACTGACTATGTGTGTGGCGAATTTTCCACGTGGAACGGACAATTAACATCAAATAGCTTATTATGTAGTATGTGGTCCGTAGCGGAAACTGACAACGTTTTGTTATCGCCAAAAAGGCATAAAGACAGGAAAACGTTGTTTATTACGATACTATTAATAATACTACTAACGGGATATTTACCATATGTATTATTTGTTTCGAGTTCCCGATATTTCGGCGCTCTTGCAAACGCCATGATCACGGATAAACTGAAGTTGTTAATAATACACACATGGTAAATATCCCGTTGCAAGTGTTATTAATAGTGTTAGTGACCATGTCAGTTTAAAAACTTATATTACGATACTGTCTATAAGACATTAATAACAGAAATCAGACGGGCAGCTCTACAGTCATCATGAGTCATTTATTCATGAAAAATAAATTGTACCTGAAATTACACGATATAAAAAAGAAAATTAAAATACATTGGGAAAAACAAGTTAAATATTACAACAATGCATAAATATATAAACTTTTATAGCAATTTCGTTATAGATCTTCAACAGAATAAAGACACTTATTCAATAGGAAACTTTTAAGTAGATTTTTAAAAGAGCTTGAGTAGATAGCGCATTTTATATTAGAGGTAACTTACTAAAAATCTTTTTGATTTATATCTAGGGCTGTGCTTCACAATATTCAAATTAGGCTGTACCTTGTAACGTTTAATGTCTTATCTACGTGTGCCTTCTCTAATCTGTCGTTCCACTGTTGTCTAATATTCATGCATATATTTGGCCAGGTTACATAGAAGTACAAATACATAAATGCTCGGTATTGTATGTTCAGTTTTTTAAGTGAAACTTCTTATGCGACTTCCAACAAGTTTAACGCTACCATGGAAGGGGAATATTTTCTAAAACTCACTGAGAGATTTAATTTTTATTTTATTTGTTAAGGACAAAAATGACCGCTTAGTACAAGCACATAACAAAGCGGACCCCCGACGCTAAGACGCTTGGATTATTTTATTTTTGGTTTTTTAGAGGTTTTTTGTGTCGGGGGTTTTTTAAATTTTTACTTATTTATTTATTAACGATTAAAATTTATTTATTTCATTTATTTATCAACGATTTTATAAATTACATGAAAACAATTTTTAACTCCCGACCAAAAAGAGGAGCGTTATAAGTTTGACATGTGTATCTGTGTGTCTGTCTGTGGCATCGTAGCTCCTAAATGTATGAACCGATTTTGATAAAATTGGTGTCGTTTGAAAGGTGTTTTAATCGAGAGTGTTCTTAGGTATGTTTTGAGAAAATCTGCTCAGCCGTTTGAAGAACATCACTTCTTTTCTACATAGATGATGAAGGGATATAAACAATTTACACAGGTCGTGTCGATTCGATATTTGAAATCTTGTCACTTGTCTCCATGGGCATCGCCAGGGGGGAGGGGTACACCAGTCCCCTCTCCCCATAAAGGCTCAGGACTTTTCTTCTCACCTGTCAGAATCGGGGTGCAAAAAATATTTGAGATCACTCGGTCTTGCATCCTACAAGGGCTCCACTTTTCTAAAATGCTCAGGGTTGGAGACCCAGAGTTGGTTAAAAACGGCACTGTATTTTACGTGTGGTATGTTTTTAGAAGTTCTTCAGAGATTGATAGAGAGGTTACCAAACGGGAATGAATACACGCTTATGTATTCAAAAGGTTACGAAACGAGACTCAATGTATGAAGATCAAAATATTTACGAATCGACACTTTTGTGATAGCTGGTATATTGTTTAGTTAAAAAATGGGCAAATGGGATGTACTCAGTAAAACCTCATGGACGGTGGAATAGACAGGGGGATAATTAAGTGGGACGCCGAGTTTTCCTCTACGTTCGTTAGAGGGCTCTATTAAGTTTCCTGGACGATTCTATCCCAAGAAGGAAGTACTTTCCTTTCCAATCTTGTCTCCTGATACAGTTTGCTTAAAATTGGATTCCATATGGATGGGAGACTTGGGACAAGTATTTATACTTTTCTTTACAATCAATATTATTTACGTAACGTATCTAAAAAACCTCAATAAATCTGTTTATTTACTTTATCTGTTATTTTATATTATTACCAATGAAAATAATGCATTACATTTAATTTTATTAGATTTATGCATTGTTTTACACTAATTTTATCAATTTTCATTCACAATTTATTGCAATAATAAAAAAGTATAATACAAATAAAATAGTGCATGTGGTGTGAGCCTGTAAGTAATTGTTGCATTTTTTTTTATTTTTTTTTAATTTAAAAAAACGTTGCCCCACACTAGGAATTTCTCCTGTGTCGTGGGTGCGTTTACAAACATTTAAACTCACATACACAAACAGCCAGACCCGGAACAACTATCTGTAGGCCATACAAATATTTGTTCCGTGCGGGGATCGAACCCGCGACACGCAGCGCAGCAGTCGATCGCTCAACCACTGCGCCAACCGTGCCGTCGACTTAGAAATGTATGTGTACCTTAAATGAAATTTAAGGTGTAAACAATTGTAGGGTAACCTAAATAAATAAATAATATCGTAAACACGCATTTGAAAAGTAACTTATGTCTGCAATGACTTTGTTGCCATTACGAAAGGTCAAAAGAAGTCACCGCTGGTCTTAGTTTATTTGTAACGAATTTCCAGGTACTGCAGGTTTACGAGCTTGTTAACTTGGTCTTAGACCAACCTGAACCCTAAGTCATCAATCTGAAATTAAACAAGAATAACGAACGTCCCTGTTATGTTTTGTGCCAGTCTCACTACAATTTATACATAGAGTTTATCCAATAAGACTATCGTAAAAAGAAATGCTTCTAATAGCGTCTCATAATCTTTTTATGGTCTCTCCGATATATTGAATATGTCGCCGCTTGAAACTGTATCACGGCTTGCGGGAAAGCTCTTATTCGAATAACGTTCATATCGATAAAATGTTATGTATGTCTGCTCCATATTAAATACAGTTTGACGCTGCACTTGACTTTGATAACAGATTAATAAATAATACATGGCAACTGGAAAAGATTTCCGCCGAAAATATCATTCAGAGACTGAATGATTTTTCATTTTTATTTTTTCTATCCACTGGGCGAAAATTGTTCTCAAATCGCGGAGGACGCAATATCACGAGCGAGAGCTTTGAACTGCACGAGAGCATTCACGGACGGATTAAACAAATCCATTTCTAACGTAATGTCAGACATCCTATGCTTACAAATTACTAGATTAGCAGTCGATTAAGAAAACAATGCTGTAATAAACGCGTTCGGATCAATCACCACACGCCGCGGAGTAGCGAAGTTTGGCGACTGCCCACGCTAAGCATTGCTTTGTGATGATTGCACCGAGTACAGCCGGTGCAGTTTCCACATCAAACTCAGCTGCTAATGGATTATGTAACTTCGACAGTGGGTGACTGACAGAACACAATCTGTTATGCAAAATTTGGTTAATGACAGTTCTGAAGCATTTATATAGCACTCAGAAACTAGTCTGCTGATATTAGTGTGAAACTTTTGAGATGTAAGATGCGGTCGTTGGGTGATGGTGAGTGGTCAGCGTGGTCGGTAGAAAGTAGTGAGGAAATGATCTGTGACCGACGCGGGCGCACGGCGGAGGACTTTCATGTAGGAAGCGATAGAATGACCGCACTGACCGACGCTGCATCATAACTGCATTCAATTTTATCGTAGAGTATATTCTACAAAGTATTTCGCGTGCTACGAAAGGAACAATGAGCGAGGAAATAAAATAAACCATGTATTTTGTAAAACTAAAGCTGTTTCATCGAACATTCAAAAAGATATAAATATATCGGGCTGCAAATAAACAATACAAGAATCAGAGGCTACCGAGGTAGAAGGTATAGGCTATAAGTAACTCAAGTAATGTATTCATGACATTACCCGGCAAGGCAACGGTGAACAATTACCAAACTAACAATTAGCAGCAACTGTACGGTAACTGTGTCCGTTTTGACCGCGCGAACATGGCGTTTTCTTAAAAAAAAAACTTTGCCATGATTTTGTAATAATTTGTAAAAGTTGATTCCCAAAACCATAAAGTCAAAGTTATGGTTAAAAAGATCTCTTGTGTTTCAATGGCGCGGCCACGTTGAAACCCTTATAACTTTTTAACCATTTTTGACAAATTTATGGTTTTGGGAATGAACTTTTACAAATTATTACAAAATCATGGCATAGTTTAAAAAAAAACGCAATGGCCGCGCTGTCAAAACGGACACACGGTATCGTGATCAACGAGAACGGAATTTCACGCGTTTTCGAATAAAAACGTGTCTGAACATCCTCACACGCTTCCTCGGGCATGAATGATCCAACTGTTTGATGCAAGGATGCGGGCGCCACGAAAATCTTTTGGTTTCAACCGATAACGAAACCAATTAAAATGTTACCTGTATGACCTGTATCCTAGTTGTAATGAATGGACGCTGCTATAAGCAAAGGTTTTTAGATACGAATTTCTCTTTTTCCTTTTCTCAGCAAAATATTAGGCATCGGAGTAAAACTATAATAATTATTTTTTGTACCAGGTAATAAGTAGCTTTTACCAATCTCCCCTTTGAAATCTGCAACATGTGCTGATCTGCACTGTGAAAATGCGTTATTCAAACTAATATTCATCCTATAGCTATTAGCTATATTATATATAAAAGCCGTGAGCATTATTCTGAGGTCATTATTGGGAGCCACAATGGTCCCACACCATGTACAGCGTAGGAGTAAGCACCACCTATGCCTGCATTATCAGCCGACACGTCGCGATGACGTCAGCGGACACTTCAATATGAACAGCAGTCGAGTGCTGAGTATACACACACTCTTATGTATTATGGCTTTTATATTATAACAATGGAGCGCGGTCGATATTGAGAAGATAGTGGTAATAGGGCTATACCACATGGAAAATGAAAGTTCGAGTACAACAAAGCTATTCGGTCTCTATTTGTCATTACACTAGTTTTCTGTCCAAAACTGTAGCAATTTCGAAGTGAAAAGCAGAGCGCTTGGCATACTGCCATGTAGACTACACACTCGTATAGATGCTTATGCCATGTAGAAGCAAAGGCATCTATTAATATCCCAAAAAATATAAATTAGAATGTAGTTTTATATGGAAAGTTGTAAAAATAAAAGTTCCTAAGGATAAGATTGTTTCACAGTTGCATTTATTGAGAAATAGGTCAGCCGATAGAAGTTCCAAATGCATTTGATACAGTAGATTACATGTTTTAATAGATGAAATACTAATCATTAAACAAATGCATTGAAAGAGCTAAAATTCTGTTCACTTGAAATATCACAAACTGTGGTCATGTGCTGGTTAAATAAAAACAGTCAAACAAAATAGGCATACCGCAAGGGTCGAATCTTGGTCCTGTATGAATACATAATAATATTTTCATCACACTTGCACGTAAACAGTGTCATTACATACAGGTTAACTTGGCTGTAATGCCCCATATAAAACCCTAGGGCGGTAAGTAATTTTTTTTTTAATTTACAGCACAGCATGACAGCACACAGGTCATGCAAGTTCAAGCAAGGAGTTTACACGCAATTGAAAAATTGTCTTGAAATGTTATCTAAACAGGAATTTCATTCAATCTCGCTACATGTTATTTAATTACTCAACTAATGTTCTAAAATCTAAATAATCGATGGTTTTTTGTATCAAAACTTATTTTGTGTCTTATGACTTATGCTGTTTTTATACTCCGTCATGGCTGTATACCTAGGTAAGTATTTGCCTTTAACGTTTCTGAACAAAACATTTGTATAATCTGTGGTGTGGGCAAACAGCCCGCCATCCGCAAATCAGTTCACGTATTTCGTAATAATATGTGCTGACTTGTGTATATTCATGATTATTAACTCGCAAATGTGATGAAAAACATTGTATGTTTCACGGGCGGTACGGGAATTACGAACCTCGACTCAGAAAGCCCTCAGTCTTCGACTTCGGGCTTCTACTAGAGCCTCGATCGTAATTCCTTACTTACCGCCCTTAATACACAATATACTATTTCATCACACTTGCACGTAAACAGTGTCATAACATACAGGTTAACTTGGCTGTAATGCCCCATATAAAACCCTAGGGCGGTAAGTATTTTTTTTTTAATTTTCATCACACTTGCACGTAAACAGTGTCATAACATACAGGTGAACTTGGCTGTAATGCCCCATATAAAACCCTAGGGCGGTAAGTAATTTTTTTTTAATTTACAGCACCGCTTGACAGCACACAGGTCATGCAAGTTCATCAAGCAAGGAGTTTACACGCAATTGAAAAATTGTCTTAAAATGTTATCTAAACAGGAATTTCATTCAATCTCGCTACATGTTATTTAACTACTCAACTAATGTTCTAAAATCTAAATAAGCGATAGTTTTTTGTATCCAAACGTCGAAATTTTTATTTTTCTACACTCCGTCATGGCTGTATATATACCTAGGTAAGTATTTTGCCTTTAAAGTTTCTGAACAAAACATTTGTATAATCTGTGGTGTGGGGAAACAGCCCGCCATCCGCAAATCAGTTCACGTATTTCGTAATAATATGTGCTGACTTGTGTATATTCATAATTATTAACTCGCAAATGTGATGAAAAACATTGTATGTTTCACGGGCGGTACGGGAAGTACGAACCTCGACTCAGAAAGCCCTCAGTCTTTGACTTCGGGCTTCTACTAGAGCCTCGATCGTAATTCCTTACTTACCGCCCTTAATACACAATATACTATTATAACACATTTGCTCGTAAAGGGTCTCTTATTGCACCAAGTTCAGTATCGTAATGTATCTCATTACGCACTAGTGCGGTAATGTAAAGTAAAACGCACGGCTTATCATAATGCTCCGTCTAAAACGAACGGTACTTTTTTAATTCTTAGCAAAGAGTTTTTATGTCAGAAAAGTGGTCAACATTTTATGAATAAAATTAACTTGGGAGATAAAATATAATAAATAAACATTTAATTCTTTAATTTAATCAATTTTGACCATAAATTACAACCATTTATCTGTAACAAAACACAAAAATATTAATTTACTTTATTAGTAATACTGGCTGTTTCTGTGCCCTTGCCTTAAAAAAAAGCGCTTCGCTAATTTCATAATTCGTGAACAAGTAAAAATTATTCCGCGCGCTTTCTCTTTACGCTGTATTGTTTTTGTTTGAAAGTGTCATCCGAATTTTATTTATTTCCTCGCAAATGTGTTATAAAACGTCGTATGACATACGTGCGCTTTGATAATTACAGCCTCTGCTTTCTTGTAGCAATATCGCTTCGGCTGTGATTTTCAACTTACCGCACTTATATCATAATGTACTATTATAGCACGGGTTGCCTTAAACGTAGAAAAAAAAAACGAAAACAAAGTTGCAGTCATAATAACAGTTGAAGTCCTAATTTAGAAGATTCTTTCACTACCAAACGTGTTACAGTTACAGCGGTATCTGGCGTTTTTTACGTCTTCTGCATTATGAGCGTGACCGCGTAAACTTAATGCAATAAGACAAACTATTTTAATAAAATTCACTTGAATTATGAGCATCAAGATATGCAAGTAAGCACTAATGTTAAAATAATAATGATAAGGCGACACTCACCGATAATTGAAAAAACGTGAGTGTAGTTGATTAGAGGAATAGAATAATAGGCAAAGTAATTAAAAAATGAGTTAGGGACACGTGTAACTGATATCTGAATCCAGTATGACGCACTCTGATGATGCGGGTAAAACCAGCTCAAGTTCGCTTATTCGTGCTTGAATCCACTGCTGGGGCTGTATGGCGCAAACAGAAGCTTTACTAATTAAACTAACATTGGCAGTAGGGTTATACCAACACTATGTTGGGTGATGGATTTATAAACCATAGTTAATTCTTAGTAACACGTCATGTGAGGGTACCGCGATCATGCTTACCTGCTATACCGGAGGGATGAAGCATCAAAACAGTGCAGTGTCACTTCGACGAGGACATTAATTCACCGCAAAAATCTCAAAATAGCCCATTACCAAATCTATTTAAATAACAAATTATGCGTACAGGTAAATCACAATACGGATAATGTGGGAGTTACAATATGGATAACAAATGGTATTACCAGCAAATATCAACATACAAACCATCATCGAAAAGTGTGAACAGTTTTTAGTTATTGAAGTACAACTAGATAGCCAGGCTAACTCAATTCTTCAACACGCGATTTGATAGAAATACCCAACGGTTTAGAAATTGATTGAATAACGAGAGATGGAGCAGGATCAACTGAGCCAACTTTTATTAGTACGGATGAGTTTTCTACCAGGAGTTTAGTTATTCGACGATCAAGTAGAAATTCCGCGGCTTCGCTCTCGTTAATTTAGAATTGACAATCAATGCACTTTTTTCGGGATGAAAGGTACCCTATTTCCGTATCTGTACACCTGACAACGTATATGCAAAATTTCAAGATGATCGGTTCAGTGGTTTAGGCGTGAAAGGGTAACAAACTTACTTTTGCATTTACAATATTAGTTGGGATTTATTACACAGCTAGAGCTCGTCTAGAAAAGCATCGATAGGCACTGACGTTGATTGATATTGGACGACGCGACGCTTGGATTAATTATTTTTTTGTTTTTTTTTAGAGGTTTTTCCCAGAGGGGGTTTTTAAAAATTTTAATTTAATTTTTATTCAATGCTTTTTTAAGTTAAATTTTTTTTTCATAGCCTTGACTGTCCCACTTCTGGGCATAGGTCTCTTCCCATTCCTTCCACTTTCTCGGTGTTGCAATTCTTCTCGCTAATTAACGAAAACAATGAATTTATAAATTAAAAAAAAAAACGGGTTTTTCAGGGGGAGTTGCAGCTCCCCACCCCCCGGCGATGCCCATAATGACAAGTGACAAGATTTCAAATTTCGAATCGACCAGACCCGTAGAAGTTGTTTATAAGCCATAATCAACTAGAAAACAGGAGATGACCTTCAAACGGCTGAGCAGATTTTCTCGAAACATAGCTAAGATCAATCTCGATGAAAACACCTTTCAAACGTAACCAATTTTTTCAAAATCGGTTCATCCGTTTTGGAGCTTAGATGCCACAGACAGACATACAGATACACACGTCAAACTTATAACACCCCTCTTTTTTGGTCGGGGTTTAAAAATATACAAATGAACGTCCTCGAATCTATTCAATCAAACGTTCTCAAGCTTTGAACTAAAGTGTTCCCATTGTATTTTGGACAATTTAAATTCTAAAACGATTGGAAACTGCTAGATAATAATTCAACTAACGCAGCCGCAAATTCGCATGCTACAGGTTTTCTTTCATGTATTCAATTACATTTGCTAAGGCAATTTGTTGGCATTATTTTGCTGAACTCCGTTTGCCGAACTTGCAAATTGGCATAAGTCGTTGGAAAAACTAGCTTTGCTTTCAAGGAATAAGATTTTAATTTCCACCAAGCTAATGACTGAGAAATTATCATTAGAGTTTGCAAAAGGTTCAAAAACAGTGAAGACACCTAGTCTAGACCAGAGCGTGTGTTACACAGGCGTTATGCCAGAGTGCCAAGTTCATTGACTCTGCACGCGCCATTTGACTGCAAACAAGGACAGCGGAGTGGCCGTTCTCAGTCAGTGTGCACCACGCAGTCGTGATCACTGCGATCATAATCCTCGGCAGCTTTTGAACAATGACATCATCTAACAACTATTCTCCGACACAAAAAGAACCGAAAACAAAATACGAGTATTCGTCGCGGCCAATTATGCAAACTACTTAATCTATTGTAACTAGTCTCGTTTTCGTAACAGTTTAATTTTACGTAGTCAGTATTCATTATTGAAATTAGGGTGATTATGTATCGTTTTAAATATAAATCAGCTGTGACTGGCACGGTGCTGATAAAATAATTATACGTTCAATAGCATAAGTTTCATTGTATTAGCGATTCCAAGAGTCTTGTCAGATATCCTTCTACGGACGTAACCGAAGTAGTATCTGAACGCATTCTTAACTCATCATCATGCATTCCGCACGCCCCTCAACAATATCTGATTTCCATTTACATACGTAAGGTCAACCTGTCCCAAACGGGACAAGGTCGCCGATGCTCAGGGAAACTCCATGTAGCGGTCACTTATTGTCGCCAAGTCGACTGTCAACACTTCTGGCTTGGAAAGTTTCCTGTTCCAAGAACTGAAGGAACGGCGCACGGCGGGGCCTGCCAACGACATAAATCAACGTCGATTGTATCTATGATATAGTAGAATAGTTGAAGCATAATACGTGATATGATCTAGCCGTAGTAAAGAGGTCGAGTGCTGTGGGTCAGCCGAACCGCAGCGCCCGCGTCGGCGACAGCGCTGGCCGGCGCGGGCGGGGCGGCGCGGCGCGGCGCCTCGGATAATGGATCATGTGCATGCCGCACACAGATTTGCGACCCGTGAAATTACATTGGAATCTCCCCGTGACCAAACCACGACATGTTGAAAGTTTCTTATCAGAAATTAACAAGCTCATTTCTTTAGATTGCATGTTTGCAGCTGTTCTGTGTCTAATCTGGCTATATTCAACGATCGATCAAAGAAATCTGGTGTCATTATGTAATTAGAAGCGAGCACTTTAATTTGCGATAATTTCTCCGTCAGCGAGAATATTGAAATATTATTAATTACTGTGCTGTATTCGGCGGCAGATCACGGGAACTATCTGCGACTCCCGCATTCCCCTTAAACATAAGGGGAAGATTATAAAACAATGGTTAGACCTCGTACAATAAAGAGGCTTAGTGCGGAAACAGCATAGCTAACCTAGACCTGCCGTCTTGTATGGATCAGAATGTTGAGCTACAAAAGGAATGAATGAAAGGCATTTGCATGTAGCTGAGATGAGAATGCGATGTGTGACTGTGGTGTTACGCGACTGGATAAAATAAGAAATTAGTAGATAAGAGGAAGCCTGGAAGTGCGCCGGTGACTGAAAAGATGTGTGGTAATCGGTAGTCGTGGTATGGGCATGTGATGAAGAGGAATGAGGAAAATGTCGTGAGGAAAGTTTTGAGTAGGAATGTGTATCGGTATAAGAGTACAGGAAGACCAAAGAAACGATGGATGGACTGTGTCAAGGATGATATGGCAAGAAAGGAGATATCCCATGACATGACAAGTAATATGAGAAGTATGGAAGAAGAAGACATACTGCGCCGACCCCAAATAAATTGGGATAAGGGCAAGAGAATGATGCATTAAAAGCTGTTAAACCATATTTGTAAAACGATGACTAACTGGAAACTCAAATTTATTATTGACTTCGGGGATCGATTTCCGCTTGTAGCATAAAGTAAGCAGAAAAACATGATTGGTAGCAAATACCTCACGTTGTCTGAAGTGAACCACTGCGATTGGTTGACATGATGATAATGGGAAAATATGAGGAAACATTCGTAATGCGAGTACAGTGAGAGCTATTGTGGTCTTTGATCGTGACGGACAGACGGAGGAATCCGTGTCAAATCGCGAGGCTCAAGGGCAGCGGACGGAGCCGCGGCGCTGCAGAGTCAAGTCAAGAGCAATAAATAGCTCAGTGGACAGATTGGACCGTCCTGTACCCAATCACTGCTGAGTTGCTGACATACGCTGCGCAAACCGAGATTAAGAGTCGTTACGGCAAAAACCTATAAGGATAAGGAATAAATAGCTTTTAAACATGAACAGTAAACTTGAAGATGTCTCAGGAAATCTTAAGTCCAGGCCCCCTATTCACAGACTCTCGGATTCGATTTCGATTCGATAAGTCGTATGTCTACCTTGTTTTGGCATTACGGAAGCGAGCGAGATGGACATTCAACTTTCCGAATCGAAATCGAATCCAAGCATTTGTGAATAAGCGGCTGTGTAGTACTTCAGGGTTGGCTTTGACCAGCCTCTACATATTTGATGACCGTTAAAATTAATTACATTAAATTAATAAAAATATGTTAGCTATCCATTTTAAAGGAGAATGGATCCTGTGAGAGAAATAGATAGGTTAGAGAGTGAATGTTATAATAACGTGACGGTTGAAAGGGGAGAGAGAGAGAATGAGTCAACCCTAAGTAACATGGCAAGCAAAGGCAGGCAATTACCATTCCAGTTTCTGACAAATAATCGTCACAATAGTTTTGTTTATGAGCAATTATTGTGAAGAAAAACCAGTGCATGCTAATAACCACGACGTCAGAAATGAGCTCATTCGAAGAGCCGGCGGCAAGGCGCACATGACTGTGAATGGTAATTTATTTATAAGGAAAATCTTGGAAGTAATTATTGCGATTCCATCGACCCTGAGCTTACCTGTCATGATTATTCTCATCCGATACACATTCATCAATCGTGTTCGTTTCCACTTCAAAGAGTTTTTTTTTGTTTATTTTCTCCTGTTTTGAATATTTTCATTGCTGTTGGTTTCAGGTTTGGGCTTCCCAGACCTGATTTTGCAACAACATACTATGTCACAGCTTTCTGCGCGTTTTATTGTATGCCTCTCACAAATGTCACCAACAACGCTACCATATGTAACTTCGGCAATGGTACAAAGGTGGTTACAAAGTATTTTTTTGGATGATTGTTTTGAAAGTTGCCCAGAACAGAGTAAAATTGATTCTCAAATACAGCCAAATTCACCAAGACTATAATTATTAACAGTGTTGGCACCGCAATTGTACATACTATTATTGATATGTGTATGTTCTATGTTCATAGTCACGGTGTATTATTTACAGTATGCACGCAGAGTTGGCAGTGACTTTGACCGGGCTGCGCGCGCGCGACACTGCGTCTGCCCGCCACACAATGGCAAGGCCATGCTAATTTGTTTTACACGCTTCCCCTGCCTTTTTATTTTAATTTCCGCGTTTTTTTTTCTATATTACCACGGTGTTCGTAAAGCAAACAATGGCTGTGCTTTTGGCAGAATTTTAAGAGATTTTATTTACGTGTACCGGTTACTAGTGTGCAAAAACGACATTAGTCAGCATTCAAGCAGTATGATTTATTTCAAAGAAACGTTCTTTAGTTGCCAACCTTGCTACAATGCCCATCGTGCTTTGGGCGCCTGGAATGTCTGTTATAATACGCACAGCAAAAGAGTGGAACTCTCTGCCTGCGTCTGTGTTTCCAAACGCTTACAACCCAAATCTCTTAGAGTGAAGACTTATTCTGGGTAAGCTCGTTCCAACGTCGAATTTGTCTGTGTCATCTCTGACCTAGACTAGAGTCAAGAGCAAACCCTTCTTAAATAAAAATATCATCTGAACTAACTACATATGTACAGGCCAGAGATTGGACTTGGATTGTCATAAGTTGTCATTGGGTAGACATGAACCGTTAATTAACCACAACGTGACACTTTTACTTTGTGTGGTTCGAACAAGACAATTTTTCAAACATCAAGTGAGGAGGGAATTCCGTTGCATTATTCAAATAAACGTTGATGACATGCGAGCTTCAAAACATGACTCGCATCAAAACAAAAATGCTGACATCACGTCAAATAACACCAAATCGGTGGTATATACCCTCCACGAGATCTACCACTCATTTGTATTTTTACAGGGCATTAGAGTGTGGTTTACGAAGCGAAACGTGGCAATAAGGAAACGCTTGGCGACAGTAATTGAATCGCAGCGTCGCGCGTCGACGTGACGAAACCACTGCGACTCTCACAAATGGGACAAATGTCTTCAGTAATGGCCATATTGTGTTTTAATTAATGCTATGCAAGACCGTGATTGGACGTTTCTCCACTTATAAATTTGTTCCACTATGCGTACGATGTAATATAATAAAAACCCGGTTTAACTCTCGTAAGAATTGAGTCAGGTTAATGAGCTCATAGGTAAAAGTCTAGTATTACTAAAGTATTACCCAGTACTTCATTAGTGCTAAAGCAAAACAAAAGTGACGAATAAGTTCAAAGTTCACACCGGGAAGGTGTCTTGATATCTAGCGCTGAACTCTGCTCCGATTGACAAGGGCAAGCGAATACCGCTGGCTCGCGTCAAAGTGTATTCCGAGGACTTAGCTTACCACGGAAAGCTTTAAATATCAATAATACTGCTACTATTGCTTTGCTTTCTGTATTTCACTGCATGAGGGCACACGATAAAACCGCTTGTTTTCATTACAGCGCGTCTCATGTGAAATAGCAAGTTTCGTATAACATTCACAGTTGAATGGGTGCAAACGCGCAACTCGAACAATTGTTGTCGAAAACGTCGTCGGCCAGACAACAACCGTCATTGGACGTATTCGATCGGCTCTTGTTACCGCACGCACAATGGAGTGTTTTGCACACAGTTTGCACAAGCGCTGGTGGACAATTGCGGCGTGTAGCGCGGCTGTGCGAGCACACCACAATGTTATACGATCACACAGTTACGTTATGCGCCGACCGGTGGTACTGTTGTTAGCATCCGCGCACTTCCAGCTCGATTCATTCGTATTCGTCCTGCATTGTTGGCAGAGCCACCTCCAGATAATGGTGTGTCAATCAAACCTGCTCCAGACGATAAATTCGAATGATTACATTATAAATAGGTAGTTACATCGATGCTATCACAGATGCCACCATTGTATAGTAATTACTGGATACGAGGCCGTATCAGCATTCAGTATACAACGCAGTTTTAGAACAGTAATCGCTAGAAATAAATAAAGAATTTATTTACTCATAGCAACTTACACGTATCTAAATGACACTGACAGCTGTAATTTGTGGTCAGCCATGAACTCATCATCATAGCCGAATTTTATGGCAATGGTGATGATAATTTAACGTAATTATTTCTTGACGTTCAGTAGGTACAACCAACATTTTTTGTGGCGGTTTACAATGAACGACGACGACACTCCAACAACAAAGGTGATAAGATTGCAACGGAAATGAGTTTAATTTGAGTTAGGGAAACCAATAAAGGTAACGATTTTAATTTATATTGAACTGTTCTGGGTAATAAACTACATAGTTACTTTTGTCCACATACAACATTATTTTACCGAGAAGACAATAGTTTTCAGGCGAATCTGTCTGAGAGCATGGTGATAACAAGCAGACAACAATACCTATCATCGCTTCAGTAAATAAGATACAAGTACCACAAAACAACGATTGTGAAGTTACCTCAACTATACAACTGTGCGTCTACACATCGTACGACTGTTAAGAAAAGAATTGCATCCAGCGCTGCACTTGTTAGCATGGAAACCTTCCATGTGTTTAATAAATGAACAATGGAAAAGGAATCGTTAAGGTGTAAAATATACATCAAAAGATGAGTAGAAGACATTATCATACACGTCGACGGTTAACGTTTTGATGGCGAGTATTGTTTCATGGAGTGGTGATAAGGTGCAAGGTTGTGCGACCCTGTCCCCCTTGACTGCTACTGATTACAGAGAAAATATTGCCCAACCGCTTCAAGTGCTTTCATAAAAAAACTTGTTTCAAAATGGTACGTTCTTTGCGTGAATTACTGACTTGTCAGCATTGTTCTTTATTGTGAATTTGCTCAACAAGGTGACCTCCTGTCATATTGTCTTGTCAGCATAATTTAATTGTACAGGGATTTAAATTTACCTTTTTTATAGCAATAACTAAAAATAATTGATCAGATATGGCATTGTTTTTTATTCTTCCCAACCGTTTTTTGTGCCAGTCCAGAATTCAGCTACGAATCAAAATCAATAGTATATTGTGTATTAAGGGCGGTAAGTAAGGAATTACGATCGAGGCTCTAGTAGAAGCCCGAAGTCGAAGACTGAGGGCTTTCTGAGTCGAGGTTCGTAATTCCCGTACCGCCCGTGAAACATACAATGTTTTTCATCACACTTGCGAGTTAATAATTATGAATATACACAAGTCAGCACATATTATTACGAAATACGTGAACTGATTTGCGGATGGCGGGCTGTTTGCCCACACCACAGATTATACAAATGTTTTTTTCAGAAACGTTAAAGACAAATACTTACCTAGGTATACAGCCATGACGGAGTATAAAAAAAAAACGACGTTTTGATATAAAAAACTATCGATTATTTAGATTTTAGAACATTAGTTGAGTAATTAAATAACATGTAGCGAGATTGAATGAAATTCCTGTTTAAATAACATTTTAAGACAATTTTTCAATTGCGTGTAAACTCCTTGCTTGATTAACTTGCATGACCTGTGTGCTGTCAAGCGGTGCTGTAAATTAAAAAAAAATTACTTACCGCCCTAGGGTTTTATATGGGGCATTACAGCCAAGTTCACCTGTATGTTATGACACTGTTTACGTGCAAGTGTGATGAAAATTAAAAAAAAAAATACTTACCGCCCTAGGGTTTTATATGGGGCATTACAGCCAAGTTAACCTGTATGTTATGACACTGTTTACGTGCAAGTGTGATGAAAAATATTTTATTTCACATAAAGCATCGAAAATTAGGTGCACGGTTTGGGTTGCTCGTTTCATATGTATGGAGAACTGGCAAGAAACTCTCATGGTTCCTCTTTTATAAATATTTTGTTTTACAGTAAGAATTAATACTTAAATATGAGAGAGCAGCGTAGGCCTGACATCAAGCGAGTACTTCTTAACAAAATCGAAATGGGCGCTTCTTCCGATGTGTATTGCAAAATTCACCGCGACTCTATTTTTTTCTTTTATCCAAGATTTTCAACCAGATGGTAGTGATAGAACAAATGGTGCTTGTATTGTAACCATGTAGGAAATAGTTAATTAATAGTACGGAAATAGTGCCATACTGCTATGGCCATGGTTCATGGTTACAAATGTTACAATACAACTAGTCTAACTAACTAATAACTAAGTCAACACAGCGACGTTCAGATGTAGGCTTTAATGTTTATTGATCATTGTCTTATTTCATAAATTGCTAAACGAAGATGTTCCAATCGATTAGCTACGGATCTCGCACTACCGTAATGCGAAGCATGAGGTCAGCGCCAAGTCACGAGCGGAGTGCCTGTGCGCATGCAAGTGCGGGTCGCTGTGTGACCTCACACGCTGCGCAGGCGTCGTGACGTGCCAGACACTCGGTAAATGCCAACAGGAGGTAAAGCATTGTTTAACTGGTCTCGTCACAACTCGGATATTGTTTGCCTTCATTAGAATCTCCCGTTTCGTTGGAGTTGACACAATCTTGTGTGACGTGAGCAATGTGACTTACGTCATGGGCATGAATAATACGCTAGGTAGGTATACAATTTCAATAATGAGTTTATAACTTACAAGTTAGTGTCTGACCGAAAAGCGATTTATGGCCGAAGCCGAGGGGCCGAAAGGAGATTTGTGGCCGAAGCCGAAGGAATCCTAAGAAATTCATTTGAAGACAAGTGTAAAAAGTGCATTTTTTTTCCAGTTTATGGTGACCTGTGCTCGTGGTTAAATAATAACAGCCGCACGGGTAGATCTCCAAGGTTAAGCAGCACTTGTCAAGGTTGGTCTGTGGAAGGGGTGTCCATCCATTAAACCAAAAAATAAATTCCTATCTCATCAATAATATGCGCGCCCGGTGTAACTAAGTTTGATGTACAGAATGTTTGGTTGACGAATTGGTGAAGGTTCCTTTTATAACCAGTTTTGTACTGGTTACTGGTTAAACGTATAACGAGATGATTACAATTACCTTGTCTACATTGATATTTACTTCTATAAGTGTGACCCCTGCCGCCGCGCGTTGTCCCTTTCATCGCGCTTCCGTGCATTCGTAACATATGGACACTTGCTACAAACCTTGCCAAAGCAAGCCAAAACTTCGGGCGGACACTACTTAGAAGTACTTATAACATCATCCTCTTGCCGTTATCCCAATTAATTTGGGGTCGGCGCAGCGTGTCTTCTTCTTCCATACTTCACTATAACTTGTCATCTCATGGGATACCTCCTTTCTGGCCATATCATTCTTCACACAGTCCATCCATCGTTTCTTTGGTCTTCCTCTACTGTTATACCCATCCACATTCATAATCAAAACTATCCTCACGACATTTTCTTAAGTATGTAGGTACTTATAACATAATGTTCTTAATTACAAGCATATGTTAAGTAGTGAACGTTTTTGTTGGCTCTATGTCCGTAGTTCAAACAATCGTGTTTCATCTGCTCATACAATATAGCGTTGAATCGTCATTATGTCGCTTCCAGCAGGCAGAAGCCGAGCGTTCGAGCTATTTTACAAATAGTCGTTATACACAACGTGACCGACGCGAAACTAAGTAATAACATCATTACTGTTGGTATTGTTTGCGCAACGACGCAGACGCTACCCGGCTGAGAACTATTCAAAAAAAAATACAGCAGTTACAAAAGAGCTGCGTTAATTAAAGAAACTGTATTGGCTGCAAATCTTGTAGATTTCTCTCCTCTAGTCGTTTGAACGAAAGGTTTGTTCACGCGCCTCTTTCAAACATGATAATGTGTTAATGCTGCAGGGAGTTATGCCCGACTCGTCAGTATTCCGATTAGTCACAATTTTTTTTTCATACATGATAACCCGGCTCAACATCATAAAATAACATATTAATTTTTATTTAAAATCGATGTTCCCGATTCGTCATCAGTGCATGTCAAAAAGTACAGTTGGTAAGAAAAACATTGCATGAATGTTTTTTAATTTCGATTAATTTACAGAAACCTCAATTTTTAAAAGATTTTGACTGATTTATGTGTTTATCATCCGTCTCTAAACAACATTCATCAAAACGACTGGCGAAAATTCTAAATCAATTTCTTCATTTTTCATGTTAAAAAATGACAAACTCTCAAAACATCAACGCAGGTCCTTGCTTCTGGTTGATAGACGTCGTAGCATCATAGCGGCACGTCTCGACCCTTACGGGTGATAACCAACACGATCCCTAGAGCGTGGCTCCAAACGTGCCTTCCTTCTACTAGCACGAGAACATAAACTCAAACTTTATAGCACACGCCATCATGGCAAATACATTAAATAAAACTGACACTTTTGGACACGACTGTCTTACAAAAAAGCCATATTCAAGGTCGACTTATTCAATGATAAAGAAAATTGCTGTTTAAAACATTTAAAGTCTGTAATAGGCTATAAGTAGCCATACATCACGCGCCGCGGCGGCGACGGTCCACCATTCACCAGCCACACTACTCACCGGCAAGTGGCAGCGTTTGATGAGCTCCAATAAACAGACAATCGCGGCTCGTTAACGTTATATTGGAGATGGAGGAGCAATCAAAATGGCACTGGACACAGACACCTATATGTCATACTTGTGGTACAATGGTGTGATACGAAAAGTCCACGAACACGCGCCGTGCCCATGCTGAATATTCCGCAAGGCCTCCATACAAATTACGACTCACAAGGAAGTATTAATCAGTCTCAACGCAATGAATGAGGTGTTTTATCAGTGTCTCCTTTGTTTTATGTCTTCGATTTATGGAGGTCATCTACAGACAAGGATAATAATCTTATTTTTTAAAGAAAAGGACCTTTTAATAGCATTCGAAATGTCCATAATTGAAGCTGACTTGTGTAAGGCAAGGTTGCAAAATGAGCAATTACAGAACCAAATCACAACCTTTGGATTGATTTGTATGACATGAGGCAGGGCTGACGGTCCACCAGTAGCTTTGAATGATGAAACATCACGACCTTGGCGCGTTTTCCCCATACGTTGGCGACCTTGGAGATGACCGTTGATTTGAGATCGCTTTTAGTCATTCAATTTAAACATCGCGTGTCGTTGCGAATGAAGCCGCCGCGCCATGTCCAGCGGTGCGTAACAGACAGCGAAGCTCTTTTAAGTGCTATTATAAGTCGAGGATCGACAAGGATTTGTAGAGCTACGGAATCCTTAAGGGGTAGGAATGCGTTTAAACCGATTTTTGAATTATTTTTATTTTGCGGACTTTGGAATTTGAAAGTCGCTAAATTCTTGTTTGTTGTTGACGGCTGTTTTTTTAAACGAATTCTTTAATAAATGTACATAGAAACGCTAAAATCCGCTCGGTAAGCCCAGCACATAAATATCAGGTGATTACCATAAATTGAATAAGGTTCCAAGCATTACAATAGATCAAAAAGCGTTTCCCCTGCAACCTACTTCGACGTGTGTCTCACGTAAGAAAATAAGTGATCACCGAGGTAGCTTGATTTCTTCGAGATCGGTTCAAGGTGCGATAGCGCTCGTATTGTGTTGTGCACTTTCAACAAATACGAGGAAAACATACAGAAATATTGCAATGATATTTTATGAAGGAAATTTTCACTGTAACAGATACGAGTCGGTTTCTGTATTAAGCGCATTACAGCGTTGAAAAATATGCAGATATAAGGAAAGTACCAGCTGGAAGTTTAGATTTATAAACATTTTTAGACACGTAGCGTATCAGCCCTCTTTAACGTTCCAATTCCAATTTATCTGTAAAGAATGTGGAATATTTTATGCATGAAGCTTGTTATAAATGGATAATAAATTTGCGTCGGATAGCCGTGCTCGAGCGTTGGCGTTACAGCGTCAACATAAACCGGTTATTAGAAAATACTTCACAAAATGAAGAGCGCTCTAAACCTCGAACCGCGCTCCTGCACTAAAACCCTATCGAAGTCCCCTACTTAACTCCAACAGGAAGATAGCTTGCTTCTTGAAATTAATAATGATACGGCAAAATTCAGAAAGTTGGTACAGACAGACTTACAGCATGATGTTCCCAAACCTATAAATATGGTAAGCCTAAAACTACGAGTCAATATTTTCTATTCTTGGAGAAACTGGTTCAGGAATCGAAGGGCTTATCCAAGAGCGTGGTGAATCAGGTATCTACCTGTACACATACGATACAGCAAGATAGAGACAACATAAACGAGTACACGCTTCATGAAACCAATCGAAAATATAATACGAAATAGGTTTGATATGTTTGGTCTAAAAACATGGGATTAGCGACAAAACTTTCGAGGATCTCTTTTTACTGTGAATTTATTGACATTGACCATCACCTTCACGGATTATTTTCACAAAGACAAGCATCAAGCAAGCATCTGCTTCAAAAAATCTAAGTAATCTTATGCAAATAGATAAAAGAGCTAATTACTGGTAATGTGTTGTAAAACTAAGCGAATCGAGAGTGTGGCGACGAGACAAGAGAACCAATTTAAACAGCGGAATAACCTTGTACGATGTTTTTACATACCAATGCTTAACGCGCACAATTGAGCGGCTCGAGAATTTTAAGCAGTAATCGAATTACCTGATTACGAGCGTATTGCGTGGTAAAGAGATCTGTCTGATGGAATTATGTAGTTAGCATAAAGTGCGGATACTGCTTATTATTCACCAACTTATTTAACTGATAATGTGAGACCTCACCTTGTGTTTACTAAAGACGATTTTCCAGGTATTTCGTGTCTCTTAGCTCTTTACAGCGGCACTTTGACTGTTGAGCATCTAAAGCAAGCTTACGTCACAATAAATTCCACAATTTTGGCAAATTTAATGGCTAAATTTCTGTTCCATACAAGAGATTAATTTCGGCTCGGGAATATTACGCATCCGTATTGTGAAATCTTAATATCCTTTCCTTTACAGGCTCACATTTAATATTAATGTGTGCTGCCTAGTTTTGTACATCATTAACTGCTGCTGGGTTCAGTTTTCAGATGAATTTACAATGTAACAATAAAATTGTTTAATTTCACTGTAGATATATTTTCAGGTAGGTATTATTACTTTCTAGATATTATAGGTAAGTTTACATTTTTAATATGTATTATCACAATCTTAATACAACATAGAACTGTTGAAATAAATCAAATATAATAAATTATTCTTTTCGTTTAATTTCACTAAGCAACATGTACGATAAGGGGCGGGTACGTCGCGTGACGTCACGGCGGACGTCGCCGGCGCACGCGTCTCGCAATGTGAACACTTCACATATCAGCTGAGCGTTATGTTGTAACTGTGAGGCCTGGGCTTCAACATACCACATGATAACATACTAAACTCATTAAAATATGGATCAAAAAAAGTTGTTAAACAAGTTTTTTTACTAGCTTGAGAAGTAAGTATGGATCCGAGCAGATGGTGGTTTTTAGTCTCTGCACTTCCCTCATGAAGAAAAGGCGAGAGTATGGATTTATGTAGTGCAGGGTGCAATACTCTCGGCTTATGCTTACGTTTTATTTCTAATAGGATTCTAGATTTCTACTTTTGTTCATTGGACATTCATACAACCAGGAAGAAGCTTCATACATACTGTATGAATTAGGATTGTGAGCCATTCATTACAGAAGATATAATTTAAAAAAATATTTTAATTGTTTTCCTAACAATTCTGCTTGACAATATTTGTTACAGGAATATATATAACATTCTAACAATACGTCATAACTCAACAGAAATCAAATACTTTTGTATTTGATTTCTGTTGAGCAACAGTTATTCAAGGATTTCAGTGCTATTATTATTGATTTATCTTACATGCATTTTACAGCTTCCTTATCGGAGAAATAATATTTCAGTAACACATTAAAGCTGATCAGATTTTATATTTTATGATTGTTTAAAATGTATTGCGCATGTGCTGAGTGGGGAAGAACAATTTTAAAAGTTATCTTATTTTATCTAGCTTATTCTCAACATATTGTTGGCTCTGGTCCAGGGAGTCTGTTCTGAAATAAAGCCTTCATAATTTTTCCAGCATTCTGCTTAAGTTAACATAATTATGCCTGTACCAAGGCCAATAAACTTCAGACACGGTAAAGATAAATGCTGGCTCAAAAGTTAGAATTTCATGAAATTGTTAGTAACCACTTATGTTTTTGATATGTTTGTACTTTTGAATATTTTTCAAATTAATAATGGAGTTTTAACATGTTGTTAGAGTTTAAAAGAAAATTAGGCAATTGAACAGGAAATTAAATTGTTACTCGATCAATGCCTATTACACCAAATTTGAGCTCTTCAGTATATCACAGAATTCGACAGTTCGTAATATTGTTTTTGATACATAAAAAAATGCTTTAGATTTAATTAACTTTTCCATATCATAATAAGCCCTGAAAGTTTCAGATGAACTAGTAGTAGTATTAGTAGTGTAGTTTAGGTTTAATTTAACTCAAGGTATCCGTTACAATACTTGCTATACAAAATAAAGTTGGGCCCTTTCGTCCACAACTTTCAGATGAATGATACGAAAAGTCATAATTTTTTCTCAACTGAGTAGTGTTCCTGATGTGTGTGCATCACTTTCCAAAGCGGCGCTTGGTAAACAGAAAGCTCTAATGAATTAGGAAGTAAACAGTAACGACACGCGATAAATTGGCACAATGCTAGTACATTCCCATGCACGGCCGACAGCCTGGCAGTGCCACGGCACGTTCGAATTACTCGACAAACGGCCGCGTCGCAGTAGTAATGGGCGCCGCGCGACAAAATTGAGATAAATCTAACAGTTACAGGTCGGAAATACTTACCAACAACAAGTTTCACTCTAAATAACACCGACAGTTTGATGGTATGCGAACACCTACACAAAAGTTCTATTCCACTGTCCAGAAGCTTCAAGGATTTAACACAAAACTTGCACTATCATTTATTATATTTTACGGAAGATAATTTATTGGAAGAAACACACAAAACTGTGTAAAGACGCAGGCTTTCGCGATTAGCCAACGAATTGTTCTCTATCAATCGGCCATTGCACGACACTACACCACAGACTAAAACAAATCTGTCGTCATCATGTCTTTCCCTTACAGATTGCTAGGGACAGTTTTACAAATTCTACTAAAGCTACTGTTATAGAAATGAATAAAGAGAAACATTATTGATACATATTAGTTTTAGAAGTCAAATAGCCAACCCTTAACTTGACCAACGCACCCTTGCACAGGCCCAGTGAATAGTAATATAATATAAAGGGGTTCGGTAACTTTGTTAAAAATAAAGGATTGTGTGGATTTATGAAACCACGGTAAAAGTGAAACTTTTTTTCACACTATAGACATTTAAGTAAAAAAAATTGGAATAATATGCCAAGGGTATAAAACGTATAAAACGCGGAGTAGGGATAAAGTGAAAGCTCGTCAGAGCGCCTTTCACTTTATCCCTACTCCGCGGCCGAGCGTCACGCGACATGCAACACAGACGAAAAAGTTTGAGACGATGTAATAAAAGTTTCACTTTAAAAATCATGCGTGATTTTTTTTCACAGCGGCCACAAATAAAATTGTGGAATATATTATAAATTAATAATAATGACTCATAAGAATATTGCCTAAAATTATATCGGAGCTTAAATATCTGATGTCAAAGTAATGTTGTTCGTTAATTACTGCTAGTGTTTGTAACTATTTTATAAAAAATGAACTCTATCGTATCGTTTGCCGTATGTCATAATGACATGGATCACCGTCATAACCGACAACGATAGCAGCGACACTATCGAAGGGTGTACAAGCTAATAATACATTTTTTTTATATCAACTGGTTCGATTCCTATTGAATATTTGATTTTTCAATAAACAAACAACAACAACAAACAATACTGATGCAGTTTTAGTGTTTTTCAAAACCGGGCTCGAGACTCCTTTGACAGTTTTTTGCTATTCCTCATAAAGGATTTGTGTGAGATAAAACGACTAAAAAGGGTAAAACAAAAAGTTCTTCCTGCATCACGCTAGGGGAAAAAGGAATTCATTTTCAAACTTCAAGTACTTATTTAACAATCAAAACTTCCACTTTTTTCTGCATCAGCTGTTAGTAGTGAGACTTATTTTTTCCGCGGCACACCAACTTATTAGCACGGCACACCAGTGTGCCGCGGAACACACTTTATGGAATACTGCTTTAAACAGTTTATGAAGCAGGGATATTGTTGCCGAATAAAAATGAAAGTTTGGTTCTCCTTATTTGGAATAACAAGGAGGCTAATTAAGAACGTAATTCGACACCTGCACTCCCGGACGCGTGTTTTATTTAATAGAAGTTTCTAACCACCAATAGCTAGCCAGAACTCAATTACCGACACTCCTAGATTTCCCGCTTCCTCCTACTCCCGCCCTCTGTTCGATTTATTTTGAGATCACCGAGTGGACAACAAGTTTTTGAAATAAAAACTTTAGCCGCTCTTCTTGGAAAAATCCATTGTTTTAGGTTTTCACTTTTGCCGGCAGTGCTTGTGGCTGCCTCTGTTTTGTTTTGGTAATCAATTCAGCTTGGTATATAGTAGCTTGTGTGCAATGAAGTATGAACCATGAAATTTTAATTTTCTTCCAGTTCAAATACTAACACATTAGAAGGTTTTTGAAAAACTGGCAACATGATTTTAACAATGCCGACTAGTTTAACAAAAAATAATAAATACAAAATAATTTGAACGAGCCAAGATCACTATAATTATAAGAATTTCTGATAGATTTAAATACAACTCGTGGAAGTGCGACCTATTTTTTATTTAAAAAAAAAAATGACTTTTGAACAACTGAATTTTTAGCGAATTTGCTTTACAAACACGTAACTATTTTCGTAAACGTTTGTTTAGATGGCTTTGACATATGGCATTTTTGACATTGACAATCGACTGAATTAACTTAACTCAAACGTCAATTTGGAACGTTGTGCTTGTTTGTTTACAATAAAATTTAATTCACAATGGTTAAGTTCAAAGATGCAGTATCGGCCTACAGAACCCTGAATGGACTCATATGTGTTTACAAGCCAGCATGTGTGCCAGTGAAACAAGTTATTCATATAGTGAAAACCAATCTTTGTAGAGGTTAGATTAATTTTTTCAAACTTTGTCACAAGGATAAAGGAATTTGTCCACTCGACAATACACAAAGATATGGATTCTACTTAATTCGTAATTATTTTGACAGATCTTAACGTCTTACCTACAAGACCAATAGAGAATAGAGTAGAAATAGTAGGATCAACGAATGAGCCCATGATGGTGAAACTGGTGCCCAACTACGCGGATGATCCTCTGGTGTGCGGCCCGAGGTACATCAATGACGACTTTAGGTGCAGCTTTACCACACATCTAGGCTTATTCAGCAGTGGAGTACTATGTAAGTATAAAGGGTGTATATAGACCCATAATGAAGCCGAAAGGCACTCACTCACCCCGTCATTGCGATCATTGTAGGTACTGGACTATACCTAAAGATAAGAAAGTTGCAAGTTGCTTGGAATAGCTCCATGACCCTTTTACTATTTAACGCATGCATCAGCACAATGTTTTGAGTGTGTTACGCTGAGTTTTACCATAAAAAGTGACTTTTCACCCAAAAAAAAAGTTGTTTTTCAGCAATAATTTTTGTGTAGGGTTACTTAGTTTGATGTACAGAATGCTTGGTTGAAGTATTAGTGATGGGTCTGTTTACAAATTGTATATATGTTAATAGTAAGGAACAGATTCATACAATTTGAATCTTCATTCATTCCTGCCTTATGTAGACTTGAAATAAAATATAAAAGTTAATATATTATTCCAGTCTAATATAAATTTAAATATTACAGTACTTGGCCTCAATGAAGGCACAAGGCTCACCTACAAAATACACATGGGAAGGCCAACAAGAGCCTTCAAGGTGCATGGCCAACTTGGCAAGGCTACAGACACATACTTCTGGAATGGCAGGACGATGGAGAGGACCACCTTCCACCACATCACCAGGGAGAAGATGGACAAGGTGGTGGCACATATGCAGGCTGCACATCAAAAGACCATGTTTGAGTATGTACTATAATTACATGAAATTGTGTTATTAATGACTGACTAGGACTATTTCATTTTATCAAATAGGAACTACAAACAGCTTCATTATGCGATATTACAAAAATGATTACACAAATAATAATATAGCCCACAGCGCTTTTCATTGATTAGTCCATATCATTAAGGTGGAAGAGACAGGGTGGCCCTTGTAATTCAAATTTTCTTACATTTTTTGCAATTTTCTGGTCTGTGTTGAATAAAATATGATACGCGCCGAAAAACGTACGTATTTACATAACTGTAGTCATTACATTCATCAATACAACCCCTTTAAGATCATTTAATCCCAATGAATGATTATTTCATGAAAAAGTCATACTATGTAGTTAAATGAACATAAAGGTGTTGTTTTTATGATCATAACTCAGTAAAGCCATATAAGTAACAGCCGCGTTTCATATTTTATTCAACATAAAAACTGATACTGACCTGACTCGCAAATTGCAAAAAAACTTAAGAAAATTTTTATTTACGGGCCACTCGGCGGGAAATAAGCATTCATGCATGACAGTTCTATCACATGTTATAAATACCTACTAAAACGGAAAAAATAAAGTATAATACGAATAATGAAATTCCTTAATTATATACCTAATTAATCCATAAACTCAAGTGTCTCATACAAGAGACTTCAAAACATTTTAATGGAGCATATTATGCGGCTGACTATTTAGTTAATGTTAGCCAAACCAATGAAAATGTTTAAACGTTCACTATTTTAAAGTAATCGAGAAAACAATCAAAATTGTGTTTATCCTATTTCCTCATTTATCCAGAATAATCTCTATATGTATCTTCACAGGCAGTCAGGCCTCCTCATGGAATCACAGACCACGTATGAATTGGCCTCCAAGGGCCTTATCAGACCAGCTGACAATAAGCTGCCAGTTATCTATGGCATGAAGTGTGTCTACTTTAATCCTCCTAACTTTACATTAGGTAAGTGTGGATTAATGCAATGAGTATGTGTATTGAATTTGTTGAACTATTACTGAAAAGATTATTGGAACGAAGTTCCTTATCGCGCGTTGTAAAGGGGGCTAGACGGAAAAATTCTTACGAAAAGTTGTCACTACACTTTTTGCTATAGTAAGCTTTATTTCTTTAAAATAAAGTTGAAATTTCCTTAAATTACGTACAATTGGGGTGTGTATGTGAGTAAGGATAGATATGATTATTATTTTGAGTGACCGAACTACAAAGTACAAATTCGGTTGTGCAGTTAAGTAAGACGTATTGCTTCGAATTAAGGATTAATCTTCCTTAAATTAAATATTTTATTTTTCGCACACTAACTTAAATCTAAAATGTATTGATATTATGTACGTGAAAGGAACTTCGTTCCATCCGGGTGTCCCTTGACACCTCTCAAGTTTTTATAATTATTATAAGTAATCCACTATTTAATTTACAATCAAATACAAATATCATGTATCAGTCACATGAAACATAACATCATGCTTGTTATCCCGAAGGGATAGGGAGACATGTACCTAATAGTACACCGACATTTTGCCGGTTACTTTTTACGTCAAATCATCAAATCCTGACTCCATGGCTGCTACTGAGAAATTCCTGGTGGAAAAACCCAATAAAACTACCAGGGAATCGCACCCAGGTCTTCATGGCCAGCAGTGCCACTGGCAGCCACTAGACTAACAAGGCAGAGTTTAATAACTGCTTAGACCTCGATAAAATAAAAGATTAAATTCGTAAGCTATCTTACATATTGCGAATGTAACGTATTCTAAAACAGCAATATATTATTAATCTACATGTTATTTATTTATTTTCAGAAATCCAATCTGTGAATGAGTATGACAAGTACTTGTGGACTCTCATCCATGACCTGGGAGTGCAACTAAAGTCCACAGCATACTGCACAGCAGTCCAGTGCATAAGGGAAGGGAAGTTTGATGTAGACTTGGCTTTACTGCGGAAGCATTGGACCCTTGAGCACATCGCAGACAATATGAACATGTGCCAGGACATACTGGATGAAAATGAGCGACTTCTTAAACCAGAGTCTGCTTTATTGTCAGCTTAGAAGTCGTATAGCTGTTAAAGACTTGTTGATTGTAAATATAATTAGGTTTCATGAATTTAATTGTATTATTGTTTTTTTTTTTTCTTTTTTCATCTTGCTTTGGTAGTAAACCTTTAGCACATTTTTTGTGCAGTTGACTGTTGAAGACCATTTCCAGTAAAAAATCTGCCTCTCAAAATTACTTACTTTAACAGCTAAGGTGTTGGTATATGACTTTATTGTATGTCTCTCGTTCTACTTCCTCTTTTATGGTTCCAATTTGTAGATGCTCGTGTAAATCTCAGGTCTTCATAAACCAAGGAGCATTTGTTATTTTTCTGAGAACTTTGTTTTGAATTTCTCAGACATTTTAGTATCTCAGAGCCCCACAGCTGAATTCCGGATGTCCAAAACAGGTTTTTAATACTACTTTGTAGATGAGCACTTTGTTGAAACGTGTGATGTTCTTCCTAAGAGCCGGGTCAGTTTTCGCAAACACCAAAGAGCAAGATGTTAAGCTCGTCACGTTTTTTCTCAATGTGTTATCTCCTCGTTTATTTGTTGTTGAGATGCACGCCGAGGTACTTAGTTACTGTCCCGTGTGGAAGTGTGTCTTTAAGTTTTACAGGTCATCTTCGGCAGTCATCTTTTCTGACTGTCGTGGGGAGTTGCTGGACTCCCATCGACTACGTCCCCAGGTGTTGGATAGGGAATGCCCCCCAGATATGGGAGTAACTAAGGAAATCAAATACGTTGCGTGAACCAAAACTTTTGAATCGTTCGTGAACCAAAACAAAAAATCTGGGGGGGGGGGGGCAAATTTCGCTCTTGCACTTAAGACAAATAACCCGAAACCTTATCTCACGCAGCAGATCTTTCATAAAGGATTGTTCACAAACAGACCTAGATCAAACTCTTGCAGTGGCGTACCGTCAGAATAACCTGTAACTAATACACAAACCATAGTGTCTCTACATTGATCATGCTGATAAAAACGACCAAAACGAGACGCAAAATTGGCAAGAAGAGAATAATCGCATAAGACTAAGCCGCGAAGCCAGAAACAGACCAAACTCAGTTATTGGCTGGCGAATAACTAGTACCAACATATGTTTGCAGAACTAGAAGTTACTGAAGAACCAAAAACCGCAGACCAAGTATCACACCCACAGATATACCAGCACGCGTAGCATGACCGCCGTAGAAACGGGTATGTCGGCGGAAGAATCGACAAACTGACACATTGTCATTGTCTATTTGTCATGATCGACATCATCTTCCGTAGACATAAGTAACTGATTGTTTGTACAGTGGTCATGCTACGCGTGCTGGTAGTAAAACCCCTACCTTTCTTCCTTGACAAGGTTTTGATTTGATTTTTTATATTCAGCACATACTTATAAAAAATTATAGAAGATGTGGCTCACGCCAGATTACCTATGCAATCAAAATCTTACAAGGCGAAAGAGTCAAAATTCAGGCTAAATCTCTCGAGTCATACTCGATTCGACTACTTATATAAAAAGAACTTAAAACTAGAAACACTGATTTCTTCACACATTACATAACATTTGGAATATAAAAACAGGAAAACAAAAAAGCCCCTTACAATGTTTTTGTTACACTTGCAACCAAGTCCTAACAATAAGGATATCTATAGCATCAGAGCAGACTGAAACGGAAAATGCCCCAGGACATACTTAAATCACATCTCAGGTCACATACCGAACATGTCAACCACTTAATGTCCCAGCGGTGACAAAATCTAGTGCACAAGTTAATAAAAAAAAACTTTTCTGAGAGTAAACATCACATAATGATCTACATTGTTTACTCCCAGAAAAGATTTTTTTGTTGGTGCTAACTTCTATTTCCCATTCCGTCATCCATTTTGGACTTTGTCAAGGTGTTTTCGCAGCATTAGTGAGGCCATATTAGGGTTTTTTTATGATTGCATAAGGTAGCTGTATCTTCAGCAAAGATTGCAGGAAGTACTTCTTCTGAGGTTGTTAGGTTTGTGCTGTGTATGACGCCGGAGGCGTGTATGGTCAACGACACTACTGGGGTGTCATTTACAATGTAATGTAACCGTAATTGTCCGTAATGAAGTTTTAATACATAACTTATACATTTATCAATATCAATTATTTAGGGGGATGCATACTTAAAATCATATTACGTTAAAAAGGTTTTTCCAGAAGTTAAAATTAGCAAATAAAGTGTAATAAAGATATGGTAAAAAACGGGCCTAGCGCGCGAGTCTCTCTCGGACACAGGGTTCCATATCCCCAAACAATATAATAAACGGAAATATTTGGAACGGTTAAAAGTTACTGATGCAGTTTGGTGGAAAAGTCCCATATCTCAAAAACTAAATATCAAATCTTATTCCAAACAAATTTTCATTGAAAGTCTTTTTTACATTCTACATCCCAATATTTTTTAGTCCTAATAGTTTCGGAATAAAGTGGCTGTGACATACGGATGGACAGACAGACAAACATGGGTTATTTTGCCATTTGGCTACGGAACCCTAAAAAATGAATAGTTATTGACTTGTATAATATTGGGTCGAGGTTTTTAAATACACTTTGATTTTGATTTGATTTTTGAAACTTAATTATTTTTGTCAAAATGGATACAAGTATAATGTTATATGAATAACTTGTGAATTCGGCCAATTTGCATTAAAAATGATAACATATCTAATTGTTTTATTACACGTTATGCATCACTAGTCGGCAGTGGTGCAGTTCCGAAAAAAATATACAAAGAGGTGTGTTGACAATACACAATATTATTAGGTAGAGGGTTGGATCCAGGACGGAGCTGAAAAATGTGTCTTCTGAGTATGACTTTAGTAGTACATACAGGTATTATAGAATATGGTTTTCTTATTTAAGATTTATTAAATGTCCATTCTTAATAAAATTGGCATTACACATTGATAGAAAGGAGGCAAAAAAACAAAAATCTATACATTTTACATTCTTATATAGATATACTGGAATATGAGTACTGTAAGCCAAAGAAAGATGAGAAATAAAAGATACACAAAATACATGACAAATAGTATGAAAAACATTGTATCTATTGATTGTAAATATAATTAGGTTTTATGAATTAAATTGTATTACTGAATATGGTTTTCTTATTTTAGATTTATTAAATGTCCATTCTTAATTTAATTGGCATTACACATTGATTGGAATGAGGCAAAAAATAACTATGTGGATACAAAATACTACATTCTTCTAGAGATATACTGGAATATGAATACTGCAAGCCAAAGAAAGATGAGAAATAAAAGAAACACAAAATATTGTATCTATTGATTGTAAATATAATTAGGTTTTATGAATTAAATTGTATTATTAAATATGGTTGTCTAATTTGAGATTTATTAGATGGTAATTAAATTGGCATTACACAATGCTTCAAAAGAGGCAAAATTTGAAAGTGCATACAAAATTTTAAATTCTTCTGGAGATATACAGGAATATGAATACTGCAAGCCAAAGTAACATGGCAAATAAAAGAAACAAGAAATAGATGGCTAATAGCATGTAGAACATTGTATCATCAACCTAGTGGTGCTAGTGATCCATAACTATCCATTCATGTTATTTTTACATTGACTATGGAAGTATGGACTACCCTACCTAACCACCACTTATTGTTTACCAACAGTCACTTGAGTCATTTAATATCTTCATGACTCATAGTATTGCTTGCTTCCAGCTCCCACAAAACTTTAGTCACTAGTTTCACTATCCTCCAATCAGCTGCCACCAGAAGATGGTGTTGATGGCGAAGTGTTCGCTTGCTTTTCCATCTGCTCTATTCTCTTGTGCCTTATCATGTTAGAGAGGATACCATCAAACGACGTCGTCTTCTTCTTAGCCGACCCCCTCAGAGTGTCCTCCCCTTTACTACGAACTCGTAATCGCAACGAGCTAACTTCATCCATAAAATCAAAGTCTGATTTCTCTTCTCTTACCGGCGATGCTGGAATTTCCGGCTGGTTTTCTTTACTCACAGGCACAGGTGAAGGAGGCCTTCTCCCAGGACATTTCCACTCTAGTTGTACAGTCCCAGTTTTATCGAGAGCCTTGTAAAGTTCCTCTAGTTCGGCTGGCTCTGGCATCCAACTTTTGCCAATGAATATACCAGCCTTGGATAACTCGTCATCTGAACAAGGGAGGTCCCAGTCATCGCCTTGTAGTTCAGGGGTGCTCATTGCAGATTTTATACAAAGATTTAGTTTTACTTTCTATCCCTACGTTTACTATGCGGGCCATTACATCAAAGAGAAGGATTCTATTGTGCTATACTCCAATACATTTGGTTTGTTTTGACATTTAATATTCAATAGTATAAGCTCAGATACAGATAATAAAATTTGATGTGATCAATTTTTGTGGTTTTATCAAAGCTAATCAAATCTTATAATTTGATTAACCGGGTTTTACCGAAAAACCGATATATTTGACTGGGTAGAGATGAGTCCGATATCATGTCACATGTAAAAATCATCGATATTTTAAAATCATTTCATAATGCAATGACAAAGACAAAATCATCAATGCTTTTAAATCATAATTAGAATGAACGCGAACTTCGGTGATTCGGATCGGACGGTCTCAGGCCGTCTCGGGCGCTGCGGTGTGAATTGCAACGTTCCGAGCATTATCAAGAGTTTATGATTTCGGAGTAAAACCTCCTCTTTAACACCTCCCCTCGAAGTCATAAGCTTCTTACTCTTCATTTTCACAATCATACTGTCATGCCTAGACTACGCAAGCATTCGTGATGTTTCGTCCCATTCAAACCCTTGGTCAAAACATCTGCTGGCATCTTGTCTGTACTCATGTACTTCAGATCAATCACACTTCGTTCCAACATATGTCGAATGAAGTGGTGTCTCACATCTATGTGCTTCGTTCTTGCGTGATAGCACCTGCTTTGAGCAAGCTTAATTGCACTCTGACTATCATCGAATAATGTAACACATTTACACTCAACACCAACATTATTCAATAAGTCACGCAGATATATAGCTTCTTTGGTAGCTTCCGAAAGTGCCATATATTCTGCTTCCGTACTTGACAAAGCTATAGACCGTTGCTATCGTGCCTCCCAGTTTATAGGGGCACCTGCCAAAATAAAAGCAAAACCAGAATAAGACTTGCGGTCGATTGCGTCTGATCCCCAATCAGCATCAACCACACCATACAACGGTTTGCCTGTCCTCTCATAGACTAAGCCAAACTTTGATGTGCCTCTTAAATATCTCAAAACGCGTTTTGCCGCCTTCCAATGTTCAATTCCGTAATTATTATTAAATTGACTTAAATAATTTACAGAATACGCTATATCGGGTCTTGTCGATACAGCCAGATACATTAAGGCACCTATCAAGCTTTGGTAAGGATATGTACTCATAACATCCTCATTAACGCATTCAGGTTTCTGTAACTTTACATTTAAATCGATAGGGGTCCTTGCAGGTTTACACTCGGACATTCCAAAGCGTTCTAAAATTTTCTCTAAATACACTCTTTGGTTCATGTAAACTCTATCTTCTGCATCACGAGTAAATTCAATACCCAAACAAACATCAATTTTTCCCATATCTTTCATCTCAAATGCGCTAGATAACTGCTTTTTTACATCACACAACCACGGAGTATTATTCGTAGCCAGAATAATATCATCGACGTAAATAGCAATCAACATCACCTGTTCACCTTTTCGTGCAACAAACATACACGGATCTTGTGGCAAAGCTGCAAAACCAATACTTGTCAACTTACTCACCAATTCTTTATGCCACTGCAGTCCTGACTGACGCAGACCATACAAAGACTTCTTCAACAAACATACACTATTCTCACATTCACTCAATGCTTTGTTCCAGCGTTTAGCTGTTTGAAGTACTTTCTTGTCCCTAACGACGTTCTTCTTTGAGCCGATCTTTTGGTTTGCGAGTATTTTCTCCAAAAAATCGCGAAGTTGATCCGGTACTCCCATGAATACCTCCTCATCTAGTGATCCGTTTAAATAAGCGGTCACAACGTCCATTTGATGGATCTCTAATCCCAACTCTGCCGATATTGCAGCTATAAGCCTTACCGATGATGATCTCACGACTGGCGACGAGGTTTCGTGGAAATCCTCCCCTGGCCGTTGAGAACATCCCTCTGCTACGAGCCGTACTTTCTTTCCTGAAGTTTTAGTACGAAAAACAAATCTGCTCCCAATAACTTTTCGTTTAGATGGCCGCTGTACAATTTCCCACGTGCCATTCTTAATCTGTGCCAAATACTCATCTTCTAAGACACTTCGCCATGCATTTACATCGTTAGTTCTTTCAACGTCACTCCATGTCATTGGGTCGGCATTTGCTATTCCCGCTATCAGCTGTTCACTAGTATCTTCATAATTAGAGTCAGTTTCACTATCAGCCCTATCATTGGCTGGCGTGTATACTTTTCGTGGTCTTCCCACCGAACCTGTTCTAACCAATCTTGGTCTTCCCCTTCCTCTTTTAACTATAGGGACTAAATCTTTCCTCTGAATATTTATATCTTCATCAGATTCTTGTTCACTTTCGACTCTTTCGAGTGATGTTCTACTAGTATCACTCTCCTTATCTTCATGATTGACTTTAGGCGTATTTAACTGAACTGTAACCTTCTTGTCATCAATACTCTCTTCTCTATCGAGTATGTCTTTGTATTTTTCACTGAATGCTGTCTCATTCATGAAATTCACATCTCGAGTTACAATTATTTTTCTTGTCTTTGGATTTTGAATCCGATATGCTTTGGATTGCGTGTCATATCGCAAGAAAATTCCTTCTTCGGAAACTGAGTCAAACTTCCCTTTGACCTTATTCGCGCCTTTGTTTTTATAATATACCTTCGATCCAAAAACTTGCATGTATATATCAGTAGGCTTCTTTCCTTTCCATACAGTGAAAGGTATCTCACCCTTCAAAGCCTAATCGGACATCGATTTCTAATGTAATTCGCAGTAGTAACTGCTTCTGCCCAAAATATAGGAGGGCTTCCGGCTTGTCGCATCATGCAACGTGCCATTTCGGTTAGCGTTCTGTTTTTCCTCTCCGCTACCCCGTTCTGTTGCGGTGTATATGGAACCGCCAACCTTCTAACAATACCATTCTTCTTCAGAAAATAATCAAATTCTTTGTTTATATATTCTCGCCCATTATCTGATTGTAAAGACTTAAACTTCTTCCCAGTGAAGTTTTCCACCTCAGCTTTGTAATTCTTGAAAACATTTAGCACGTCATTTTTATTACGTACAAAATATACCTCACACCATCGAGATTTATCGTCTATAAACGTAACGAAATATCTCTTTCCCGAAAAAGATTCATGTCTCATAGGGCCACATACATCTGTATGTACTATTTCCAATAATTCGCTAGTACGATCTGCATTACCTTTTGGAAATGGTTTGCAGGTTAGCTTCTCGCTACTACATGTCGCACACTCCGACATGTTTTCACCATCCAGCTTCATTCCGTGAACAAGCCCGCTTTTCGCCATAGCCTTTAAGTCACGTTCGTTCAAGTGCCCAAGACGTTCATGCCATATATCTATGGGTTTCTTGACATTATTAACATCATTTTGATTCATACGTACGTGGTATAAATTTCCTATGCGATCCGCACGCATATGCACCTTATTGTCTTTTATAACAATAGCATCCTTCTTTCTAAAATGAACTTCAAATCCGTAATCAGTCATTTTCGATACTGAAAGTAAGTTTGTTCGCAGATCCGATACATAGAACACCTTTTCAATGTTTACTTTTCGAATTTCACTGCCTGTATCTACTGAAATATTAACCATCCCGGTTCCACTAATAGTAGTCTTCCCATTATTAGCCAAATTCAACTCAGAATTCATTTCCTTAAATTCTCTCATTATACTTCTTTCGTTGCACATATGTCCCGTGCAACCACTATCAATGCACCATATATTTCTTCCTTGTGCACTCATCATCACTTCTTCAGTGGTGCTCATCGACGTCAAAACCTTTGACGTTTCATGATTACTATTACGATCTGATCGATCCAGGTTTTTAGTACTTTGTTTTCCTTTATAAACATTCTTCACTCTGCACTCTCTTGCAAAATGCTCACGACGACCACAACGATAACATTCAATCGTCCTTTTAGGGCCTTGATCGTCATTTGACTTTTTCGTCTGATTGGCATTTGTTTTTGCACGTCTGACAAGCATAGCACCCTGGTCCACCACTTGAGATTTGCGACCTTCGTGGTCTTCGAGAATCTTCACTTTCAAAACTTCTGTTGAAGGAAGATCGTCTCGCGATTCCATTGCCGTTCTGAACATGGCAAAGGAGTCTGGCAAACTGTAAAGTAGTAAAATGGCCAGTAGTTCGTCTATAACTACCAAACCGATTTCCTTCAACTTCTTTACGGCATCGAAGAAATCTGAGATGTGCTTCCGCAGGTCATCTTCTTCCTGCACACGTGTTAACACAAGCTTCTTAAACAAAGAGGCTTTTCTTGCAGGTCCACTTGACTGGTACATGGACTTCAACTTGTCCCACACAGCTTTTGAGCTTTCTAAGCCATCCACAGCACCCAATTCACTTGGACTGATAGCTAATAAAATGTCCGATTCAGCTTTTCCATCCATTGTCATCCATTCGGAATATTTTGGATCGGAGCGCGGCGGTCGTGGTAGTATCCCGGATACATATTCCCACAAGTCGTTCTTCTTCAGAATCGCACGCATCTGAATCTTCCACGTATCGAAATTTTCTCCAGTGAGTGGATTTATTCTGATAGTCGCAGCCATGATGTAAGTTTCTTCAACTTTTTCTTCACAAAATTTATTTTCGGTTTACGAAAAAAATCTTATTGCTGCTTACCCATTCTTTTATTCACTGTAGCACATTCGGTCGTTTTTTACGCACCTGGGCCCATAACCTGTTGGAATGTGAATAAAAGTCTTGTGTTTTTTGTACACGTAAAATATTATATTTTTAGCTAAACAAAGTGACATGAGTGACAAAACTTATTTTTAAATAGCATCCGAACATTATCAAGAGTTTATGATTTCGGAGTAAAACCTCCTCTATAACAAAAATAAAGTTATATTTTGAATCGCTCTTTAATAGTGTGCGCGCAGCGTCACGTCACGTCGCGTCTCGGTGTGAACTGACCCTAACTGACGAACTCGACCTATGCCTTTCACTAAAGCCGTTCCGCAATCATTTCAGTATCTACTCACAATTGAAGTGACGAGATCTAATACTCAAATAAAAATCATTGATGATTTTGTCATCGTTCATCATCATCATCGATATTTTTTTGTCATTGTCATGCAGTCATCGATACAAAAAAAACATCACTCAGCCCATCTCTATTTTGGGGTTACAATAGCACCACTCTTTCTTTACTTCACTCCATAGACCATAGACATATAAATTATATGTCTATGCTTCACTCACTCACTCCACGTTGCCCTGGCTGGAGGCCTTACTCTAAAGGCACCCACAGGATAGTCCGGTTAAGCAGACGACAACCTCATAGGTTGAACTGCGAGATGCCATTCAAAAAAAAAAAAAAAAAAACTCACTCCACGTCAGTGGTGGTTAATATAACGTATAGCGCCAAAATAAAACACGCTATTTGTACTCAACGCATAACATTTGCTACATTGGCTCAGGCTTCGCGCTATCATTATAACATTTTATTATAACTCGCGAGTCGCGCCGCTCGCGCGCTGACTGCGATAGCGGGGCCAGAAAAGGATAGCAATTATTAGCGGATAGCGGATAGCGCATAGCGCGGAGCGCGTCGAGTGAACTCGTTAGTCGGCCGGCCTGCGTCGCGTTTACTGTTAATACGCGATGTATGTTGTGAATGTTGTGATGTAAACACGACTCTCGCGAATCGCGATCTTGTTTTCATTTTAGTTGAAGTGCGTTAATAATTACGTATGTTCGTCGTACTGTTGTAAATATTATGTGTTATAGGTATTAAGAACTGTGATAATTCGGAAGGACATGGGACTGTGTTTTTAGTGCAATTGTGATTTTAACAAACTCATAACTTGTAAATAGTTGATTTTTGAATTACAGAATCAATGAACTTATAAATACGCCTATGATAAATAATAATAATTGTCTCACAAAACTTTCATAATAACATTTAATCAATTTTATTATAGACAGTCCTAAGCCTAGAAAGTGTGAAAGAAAGTTCATTGCTCTTTTACGATACGAGATTTAATTTAATACCATATTCTTTCGTGTACAGTGCAGTGCGTAGCGAGATAACATTCACCACGCGTTATTAGTTTATTACGTCCATGTAGCGCGTTGCCGAATAAAACGGTGATGTCTCCGCGTTTAGATTGCTGCCGAGTTATATGATAGCGTGTTATAATGATAGCGTATAAAATAGCGCGCTATTTATTTTTAGTTTGTAGTCTACAGCGCGCGATTGGTTTACAGCGGTTTTGAACATCACTACTCCACGTGAAGTTGACAGCAAAGACTACAATCTACATATGGGTTGACAGTTTTCAAAACAAGTTTGTTTGTGTTGTGTAGGTGCTGTAATGAAAGAGTATTCAATAAAATAAATAATAATGTCTTCATCATCAGATAGTGAGTCTGATTGTGAAAACGACGTAAATAGGTAAGTAAATAAACGACTAATCAGGTCATCTTCTGGGTACTTACAACAACATCTCATTCTAACCTATTTCACAGACTTGGAGATTGCGAAGTTTGTGCTAAAAACAAGGCTAAATACACGTGCCCAAAGTGTGAAGTGAAGACCTGTTGCTTAGCTTGTGTGAGGATACACAAGAAAGAGCTGGAGTGCGATGGTACCAGGGACCGCACGAAGTTCATCAGGGTCAAAGACTTCACCGACACAGATCTACTGAGCGACTACCGATTACTTGAGGAGTGCGCGCGATTCGTGTACGGTGTCAAAGTAGACGAAAAAAAGAAATTTACTAGGATTGATAAGGACTTGCCCATTGTAAGTATATGCACATGTTTCGGTTACAGACTGGTTGCAAAGGCATAGTTAGATCTGCAGAAAATTGGGCTGTTTGATTATTTCTTATTTAGATGTAAATTACCTCATGTTAAAGTTTAAAAGTAGCTAAATAATAACAGCCGCTTGGATCAATCTGCGAGTACACAAATGTACAGTTAGTACCCAGTACTAACTGTAGTACTGGGTACAGGCAGTGGCTCCATGTAAGATACTGGTATTCAGCTGCATCCAGTTAGAAATCATCCAACTCTAACATAGTTGGGGAAAGGCTAAGCAGAAGATACCTCATATTAAAGTTTGCAGGCACCTGTTATTCAACCATCAGGAGGAAATATATTAATTTAAAAAAAAAAAAAAACATTTTATTCCACAGTATCTTTACAAACTCAAGATGGCAGCAAGGCAGAGAGGCACAGTCCTACAGTTCTTGTCACGCAACTTCTCAAGGCATAAAGCCAACACCACAAGATACAATAACAAGATGAACATAATAAACTGGCGAGTTGAATGGGTGTTTCCCAATGTAGAAGCCGAGCCACTGAAGTTTGTAGATGAGAGATGTGCAGAACAGAAGAGGCTGTCAGAATTCCTGGACAAGTATCTAAATCCTGATGCTTTGCCTTTTGAAGGGTCAAAAGCTTTAACTTTTTATAAGGCTGCTGGATTCAGTGGAATCAAGGTTTTATTGAGAGGTAAATCTCAATCCTATGTTTTCAAATGATAGTAACTCCATCCATCCTGTTGCAATTAGAATCACATTAAAAAGTGTTTATACCTGATGCCATTTCATACAAACTTTCAAGTTGATATTTTCCAAAATTACTGAACCGATTATTATGAAACTTAATATGCATAAGCAGGATACATAGGTCTAAAAAGCTATTAGACTTTTTTTTTCGAAAAACAAAGATGTTTCTGTTTTACAGCTGAAAAAGTGAAGAGCTCATCAAGAAAGTTCTTTGAGTTGGATCCAACTGAATCATTAGCTGAAAATCTGTCCGGGAAGTGCATTGTGGAGTTCCCAATTATATTTGTTGTACTCAAGGACCATGCTTACAACTTTGAAATTATAACAACAGGTAATTACAATTAATTTAGACATTAGTTTAACAACCCAATCACCATAGTGCTGGTTTATTTTAGCAGCCAGTCTTGACCATCCTATTTGAAGGGTTCTGATAATTTGATTTTAACGATTAAATTCCATTTTTTCCAGAAGATGAAATAGAAGAAGAAACACCTGTTCCTACACAAGGCAAAGCAAGTTGCAGTAGTAAAGAGAATACCATTGTAAATGGTCAAACTGCTACTCCTAATGTTGACACAACAAATGGATACCCAGAGCATTCTAGAAAGAGACCTAGACAGCTGTTGACAGAGAAGGTAGCTCAAGAGAAAAAGATGGAAATTGAGAAGGAAATAAAAGCAGCAAGGAAAAGAAAGCCAAAGAATCTCCTGTTCACCACCGGGTACTCATCAGAAGAGAGTATAGATGCTGAAAGTGATGATGAGGAGAAAACCTAGCATTCAGTGGTAAAGGTTGAAAAAGAGATAGAATATGGACTTACTCTGCTGCTAATAAATAAGTGTTAAAGACAAAATATAACAATGTTTTTATTTTTTGCAAGTTTGAAGATAGCTCTCTTTTATTAGCTTTTTATTGTCAAAACAACAAGTAGATTACTTGATTGCCAATTGTATGCTATTGTTCTTCTGTAATTCTTTGTATTTGTGTCTATGAAGACATGTATCTTTCAACATGCTTGATAAAATATCTTACAACAAGTGCCACAATAATCTAAGATTTTGTATACATATAATGTACAAAAAATAAAGTATAACTTTTACAATTAGAGTTTATTGTATTTGTATGGCTACTAAATGTGTTTCTGTTAAGATAAACAAGTATTCATTAGTAGCATTGATCCCTAACACTTCTCCATACTTGTCAATGTTGAATACATGCTGTTGGCCTATCTTTATGTTCCTCATGGCACCGCCAGTCCTCTTTCTAAGCTGGCAGTCTTGGTTACTGTTGCTCTGGTAAAGGAAGATGTGTCTGGTAGCTTCACAGACCACACTGTATGAGAAGTTAGGAGGACATGTCACAAACTTCCTATTTTGTTTGGATGACTGGACATAACCAAATGCACTGAGAGCACCTTGGTGCTTGACGGGCCAAGTGTTGGAGTTTATCAGCTGTGCGTAAGGCTGCCAGATGCAGGCGTCCACGTCGTGTCGTAGTGCCAGGGCTGGTGCCTCTTGTGTTTCCATTTTGATGCTGAACAAGAATTGGTGGACACTGAGTGGAGCTCTGTGTGTCACATTGTGAGTTGTGACATCCAACCTCACTGAAATAATATAATTAGAATAAATTAAAACTAAATATCAAAAAGTATAACTTTGAAAGTTTCATCAGATCATTAAAAACTAAGAATATAGACATTTAGAGATATTTATACTTTTAACCTGAAAAATCAATACCAAATAACTGAAGTCATACCTAAGACAGTATCTTCTTCTGAAGCAGCATCACATTCTTCTAGCTCCTGTGTAGACAGCCCTGGTGCAGGTGGGTCAGCTGTTACCACAGTATCAGCACACAGATGAGCCAACCGTCTGTGAGCTTCCTCCACTAGGCTGGCGTCCAGGATCTGCTCTCCATTGGGGTCCCCTCCTTCCACCAACTCCTCCCACAGCATACTGTCAGATTTGGTCAGCAAGATATCCACCTGACCACTGTCTTGCACATTCCATGTAGTCAACTCACTATCTACTTTCTGCTTCAACTTTCCATCAACAAAAGTTTTGCCAGCATAACTGACTTTTATGCTCAATGGAGTCACATTTACAATCAGAAGTTGTCTGTTGAAGTTTCCTTCAAGTTTTAAAGTTATTGTAATATCTTCTGTTGTCTGCAGCCATGTGTATATACATGTCCGTGGCTGCTCTTCAGATGGTTTAGTTATTTCCCTTTCAGAATCTGATGTGAACTTAAATGTATTGTCAGAAGCAATATACAGTGCAGAACAAGTTGTTTCAATAGCAGCATAGTGCAGAATACCTTTGCCTTGCACTTGTCTGAAGCTCATTTGCTTCCATTCTTGGCCATCATTGTTGCAGGAGACCCAGGTAAGTACCGTTTTGAAATGTGATTGATTCTGTTCAACTGACTGAAGGAGACAGTGTAATGTCTCAATATTGTCCTTCTCCTGTATTCTTGAATCGACTATAATAAAATACTTCCCTTCACCAAGAATGAGACTTGACTGGAGTGTCTGCCACAGTTGGTTCCTTCCTGAGGGTCGGTTTCTTGCGCCAGTATCCACAATGTGCAAGTATCCTGTCCCGTCACTGACTAAAGCCAAACTGTTAGATGGAAACGATAAACACAGGTTGAAGTGGCCAGACTTCCGCTCCACATGTGCAGGGACGTCGTACACCACGTCGTTGTGGAATGTCTGATTGCTACTTTCGAAAGAAACATGGCGTACCTTCTGCTGGTTATCTATGTAGTAGTAATTGAGAGTGTAGTCCCAATAGTCGAGAACCAAGTGATTATGAAGCGCGAAGAGTTTAGCGTGCACAAAGGAGTACTGCACCTCGTCCGGATACACTCGGTCCACCGGGGCTGGGAGTTCATGCGTGAAATGTGGTAGAGCTTGCAAATTCAGTTTATAACCTTCGAAATCGTGGTCCAAGAGTCGCCGGTTCGGACGTAATTCAACAAGAGCAGACATCGTATTTTATTTTGCAAATAACAAGTGTTTCTTATGAAATTAGTAAAGTATTTTGACAACACCACGAAAATTTAATATATTTATTTGTCAACACTTGAACACTGTTAACGTCAAAAACTCAAAATGTCAAAAGAAGCTGTTTTTTTTTTTTTTTTTTTTTTTTTTTTCTGGCTTCGCACGGTTTGTGCATTTAGCCAGTGTCAAGTTATATTATGAAGACAAAGTTAGGGAAACTGGAATTTATCAAAAATAATATTTACATCGGAATTTGGGATATAATAGGATCAATAGGGTTATAACTAACTAGATATTACTAATGAATGATGAGATACAATAAATTGATGAAAATATATTTGTATTAAATTACAATCTAATATTATTAATGGTAATGAATGAAGCTATACATTTATATACAGGTAAACTATTTGTACAAAATAAAGTAAGAACTGAAGTAGGAAAAGGAATACGGAGGGACAATAGATCACTGAGAAAGGAAGAACGGTCATATAGAGGACAGGAGAAAATAATGTGGTTCAAGTCGCCCACATCTGTGCCGCACGAACAACTGGGATCGTTAATAATTTTAAGTTTGGCAAGATGAGCTGGAGAACAAACGTGACCGAGTCTCATCCGTATGAGAACGGAGGTCTCCATCTTGCCAAACTTAGCCCTGCCAAACCACGGTTTTTCCGAAACGTCGGGGTGGAGTAAAGAAAAATAACGACCCTTTTGTCTACTACTGATTTCCCAGGCCACCTTCCAGGTGTCCAAAAGAAAAGTTTTAGCTAAATTTACAATATCTGAGTTAAAATTCATGTATGGGACGATGTCCCCACACTGCACCGCTTCACCGGCGAGAGAATTTGCCACTTCATTGCCCTCGATTCCAGCATGGGCTGGAACCCACGCGAATTCCAAGGTATTACCCTCAGATAAGGTTCTGTACGCAAATTCTCTTATTAAATAAATTATGGGCAACTGTAATTTATGTGTCAGTGGAGATTGGTTGATGGCTAGAAGCGCACTTTGACAATCCGAAAAAATGATAACTTTTTTTAACTTAAAAACCCGACTATATTCAATGGCTTTCAAAATGCCAAAACATTCTCCTGTAAAAACAGAAGTCTCCGGAGGAAGTTTTATTTTTTGAACAATGTTATATTGCGAATGAAAAGTGCCAATCCCCACACAACCTGTCGGAGAACGCTTGGAAGCATCCGTAAAAATGTGATGATATTCCGAGTGCTCGGACAGAAAATTGTTGAAACTTAAATGACAAACGGGGTCAGATTTTCTAGTACAGTGAAATTTTATGATGGGTTTGAAATGTAAACTATCATAACTACTGCTAAATATGGGAAGTTTGTTGGAACGGTGTACTGGAGAAGATAGAGAAAGGTATTTTTTATAGCTTATTACTAAACAAGGAGCACGTTTATGGGACCAGTAATCTGAAGAATCAATCAGCGTCACTAAAATGTCCAGTTTAGAAATGAGAGGATGAGTTGAGAACTGAATTATGCGGAACAAATACTTATCAGAAAGGAACTGTCTTCTAAGATATAAAGGAGCTTCCCCGCATTCAACCTGTAAGGCATTTATGGGACTCGACTTCATAGCACCCGCAATAATTCGTAATGCTTTAGACTGGATACGGTCCAATTTTTTAAAAGCCATAACACTACCCGGTTCAAGAATAAATAATCCGTAATCTAAAGTGCTTCTGATTATAGCATTGTAGATTAATTTTAAAGAAAAAGGATGTGCACCCCACCACACACCTGATAGGCATCTAAGCATGTTTATGTGGTTTTCACATTTGTTAACAATATAATCACAATGAGGAACACTACTTAATTTACTGTCAAGTATTACACCTAGATATCTGAAATTATCTTTAATCGGGATAGGAGTTTCCTTATAAAAGAGATTTATTGTGGGAATATTTCTCTTTCGGGTGAATAAAACTGCCGCGCTTTTAGACGTGGATATATCCAAGCCGTTAAGATGTAACCATAACTCTAAATTAGATAAAGCGGAATTGATAGCCTGGCTAGCCTGTTCGATGGATTGGCTTGAAGAATATAACAACAAATCGTCGGCATATTGAAGAACCGTAATATGATCAGATAAGGACGAGTCTAAATCAAAAGTGTAAATATTGTATAAAAGGGGACTGAGCACAGAACCCTGGGGTAGGCCTTTCCACACAAGGTAAGATACCTCTTGATCACCAATTAGCATACTAATAGAGCGTTCAGTCAGGATATTAATAATAAAATTTGACAAATTCAATGGAACCCCTAGGGCTCTTAATTTATTTTGTAAAACTGATAATATAACATTATCATAAGCTGAATTTATGTCAAGGAAAACCGCGACAGTTGATTGATTATTAGAAAAAGAAATCCGAATATCCGATGTTAAAATGCCTAAACAGTCACTGGTACTCCTACCTTTTCTAAAGCCATATTGTGATGCTGCCAAAAGGCCCTTACTTTCAACAAACCATTCTAGACGATTTTTAATTAAATGTTCAGCTAATTTCATCAGAACTGAAGACAAAACTATGGGACGGTATGAAGAAGCGTCAGATGGGATTCTATTTGGTTTAAGGAATGGCAACACCATTTGACGTTTCCATTCAACAGGGATGTTGCCAGTGATCATAATAGAATTGATAAGATGTAAATAATAGTAGAGGACGTCTTCATTTAAATTAGCAAAAAAGGAATATGGGATGCCATCACTGCCTGGTGCAGAATCCTTAGTTTTATGAATAACACCCTTTAATTCAGTAAGAGTGAATGGGCCATCTAGAGTCGTATGGGTGCCTTGGTTATGTGATCCGTTGGTTATTGACAATATTGGTAAGGACAGGTTAGGGTTAACAGCCTCAGGGACCCAAGGCGGCGCTAAATTATCTAAAAATTCGCTGGCTAAAGAAACAGGTATAGGGGAAGGGTTCTTATAAATTGATCTAAATCTACGGATATTACGCCAGACAATCGTTGGGTGGGTGTTCGGTGAAATTGATAAGCAAAAGTTACGCCAAGATTCAAATTTTTTCTTCTTAAAAAGTTTATAAGTTTCGTTAATTAAGTTAGTAACAGTTTTAAAATTACTATTAGACATGTCAAGGTTATAATTGTATTCCGCCTCTTTACGTTTGTTAACTAATTCTGTACATTCAGAGTCCCACCATGGAGGTGAGGGAATTGTACTATTATTGTTATTTTTTACAGGAAAAACTACATCTGCAGTTTCAATTAACAAAAGTGCTAAAGCTTCAGCACAGCTGTTTTCATTGCCATCAGAAATTACAGGCAAGGAGCAAAGCTTACTGTCAACAAGGCTTCTAAATTTGTCCCAGTCACTACTATTTCTGCTTGGTAATTTGTGTTTTAAATTAGATCTCCTTGATGATGCCTTTGATTTGGAAAGAGGGTAAGAAATAACTATTGGGAAATGGTCACTACCATAAGTAGAGGTTAGAGTATGCCAAGTTAATGAAGAGGCTAAGCTTGGAGAACAGATAGAAAGGTCAATTGCACTTTGATTTTGGTTGGGATCTGAACGGCGAGTAGCAGCTCCTGAGTTCAAAATGCATAAGTTATGAGAGTCTATTATATCTAGTAAATCTTCACCATGACAATTAGAAACAGAACAACCCCATGATTGATGATGGCAATTAAAGTCCCCCAATATTAAGAAAGGCTTTGGAAGAAAAGAAAAGAGATTATTCATCTCTTGAAGAATAGAAGAAGAAGGGTGAGGAATGTAAATAGAAACAAAACAAGTTTGGTGCACCTTAATAGCTACAATAGAAATTTCCTCACTATGAGGAGGTAATGAAACAATAGAGAAAGGAAAAGAGTTCTTGATAAGTATAGCTACACCACCATACCCATCAGATCTATCCTCCCTAATGGTTAAATAACCATTAATTTTAAAAATATGATTTGGTTTGAGCCAGGTCTCTGCTAAAGCAAAGACAAATGGCTCATATTTGTTTAAAAGGTATATAACATCACTCTTTTTGTTTACTAGACTGCGGCAGTTCCATTGGATTATATTGGATGTGTTGTCCATTATGAATGGATTGAGGTACATTGAAAGTTGAGGCAACGTTGGACGGTGAGATGTTGAACTGAGAAAGAAGATTGTGTAATGCAGAGAGAAAATCATTTATAGAAAAGTTTACATCATTTTTATCATTATTTTGATTATTAGTAAAGGCACAACCATTAGATGGCTGGGGAATTTTAAAATCATTAATAATAGCATTGTGGGCCTCTTTATTATAGCCTTGTATAGATTTGGGTGGGGAGCGTGGTTTCAGGAAGACAGTCTTTTTATAACTACCTACTTGAAGCCTGCATTCTATTAGGTGAAGAGATTGATGGAGTATCTGCAAAGTTTTTAGAAGGAGAAGATAAAAGTGTGTCAGCATATGATTTAGTTACCGGGGGATAAACTTTGGTTGCTTCAGCATAAGAAACTGAGCTATGTGCCATGTATGATTTAATCTGTTTTTGTCTACAGAATTCAGGACAAGATTTATTAATGGCATAGTGATAGCCAGAGCACAGACAGCAAGATGCATTTTCTATTTCCCTTTCACAGCTATCTCCAGTATGGCCTTGACCACACTTATAACAGCGAGGTTTAGACCTGCACTGAATTTTAGTGTGCCCAAAACGACAGCAATTAAAGCATTGTACAGTAGGGAAAATATATAAATCAACAGGTAATGCATTATAACACATAAAGATTCTTTTAGGTAGAACCTGTCCATCAAAAGTAACTACTATGGATTGGGATGGCTTCCAAGTGGTTGTACCATCAACAACAGATTTAAAATTAAGGCGTCTGACTTTTAAAATTGGACCACAACCAATTGGAACTGTAATATTATCAATTACTTCCTCTGGAGACCATTCTGCAGGAACACCACGTACTAGACCCATTCTTGTAACATTAAATGTGGGTATAAAAGCTTTGTAATTATATGTTTCCAGACTGCTGTGTGAAATAAAAGAATTTGCATCCAGATAATTGGAAAATGAAAGAGAAATTTTATTACGCCCAATTTTTTTGACACTACCATTTATAATATTTTGAAAGGCATTATGTTTGAGATATTTGCCAAATGTGATTGGGTGCAGTGTAGTATCATCATCAGGGGAAATAGTTTTTTTCTGTAAGTGTACTATGTAAGGTGCACTGTCGGTTTTGTCGTATGCTTTACGACCGATTTGCGCGGGAACAGCTACGGATGGAGCTTGAGTATCAGCAGCAATAGTTGGTATTACAGAGCAAATAGGTTCTGATAAAAATGTTGTAGGACTTGTAGGATCCGTACAACCACAACCCGACGACTCGGAACCGTGGTTTTTTCGGGTGCGACGGCGTTTGTTACAATGTTTGCACACAGTTACGCGACTTCTTTTAAGTTTACGAGCCGAGGAGGACCCATCAGTTTCCATGCCTGACTCATTGCTCACCACAGTAACAAAATTGCCTGCCGGGGGAACAAACTCCCCCGGGTCTGGCGGGTCGTTCATTATACGGCTTCAACAATATATAGTAAAAACTTACCACTACCGAGGAAAAAATACTACAAAACTATACTTAAATCAAAGAAGAGAGCACTAAAACTAAACTACTGATCCTATTTTACTGTATTTTCAAAATATTTTTCTTGAATTCAAAAAGGACGCGTCCGCCAAGTTAAACGTTTCCCGCGCTTTTTTTTTCAAGAAGCTGTTCATTGTTGTCGTTTTGTCAACAACATTTTTTTTTCGGTCGGTGCTTTGAATACTGGTCGATTGAGTTAATTTGGAAAAGATTCGGATTTACACTTATACGGACTTAGGATCTTTTAGTTCAGCAAAAATGTAAATGAGAATTTAATTTTTAATTTATTATATTTCACAAATTAATATTTTTTTTTAAAACTAGATAACTAAAACTAAAATAACAACAAATGTAAATTATATTTAAAGAAATAAATAATGGAAAGAAAACAATATAATATTATTGAACAAATAAATAAACCAAAAACTTATTAACTTTTCATGAGCCAGTAAAATCTATGTTTCAATTTTTGTTAAATTTTATAGGTATGTAATGTGACTATGTGACACTTGACGTTGACAGCCTGACATTGGCCTGACAGAAATTAAAGCGGGAAGTTAATTTCTAACCTTTAATTTATTTTTAATTCTTATTTATTAGTAAAAAGAAACCAAAAACTACCAAATGGCCTACGTAAAAAATAATTCCTATTGTGATATTCCATTTTGTGTAGATACACCACATGTAAGTCTCTTGAGATATCACGTGTAATAGATAATTATAACACACGCAAAATATGCGCTTTGGACGTAGAGTTGCGGACAGCAGCACGATAAACCATACTTGGGTTTTATAACTTTTTTTTTTTCTTCCAGGATGACTTTTATATATACACAGATTTGAAAGAAATCGCTGAAAAATTTAACATCCTTGGCGACGAAATTATGAAGTGCAGGACTGTTGGAATTTTACAAAGTTTAAATGGTCGATTCTTTTTGTCAGATGTCAGTGTTATCTTTGATTTTCCAACTTAGATATTGCTGAAATAAGTAGAAATAATTATTTTCATCTTTTGTTTTCAGCTAAACAACACTGAGGAGCACTCTGAGCCACTGGTACAAGTATCAGTAGTCTACCTAAAGTCACCGCCACATTCCACGGTCATTCCATACCCAGTGCAAGTGTTTGGAACTCTGCAGTGGAAGAAAAGGCCTGTTATATTTGCTAAAATATTACAGGTAGGTAATCTACATGATATACCTAAGCTTGATGCAATTAAGCAATAGATGGTGTGTGTGAAAATAATCATAATAAGCCATTTATACGTACATTCTGTTTTGCCAGGTGATGAGTGTGTCAACTGCCATTAGAGTCATGAATGCTTTGAGTGGAATCACTAGCTTGCATTTGGCCAGAAATGTTCCAGAACGTGAACTTCAAGAAGATCCACCATGAAGTATAGAGATCTTTTAAAGTAATCATTATTTTGAATGTGTAAGATGTGAATTCTTCATGGAAACCTTAAACATGTCAGTGTTCTGAAGTTATAAATGACTCTTATTCATAAGTAATAGAAATAAAAACATAAATTTAAAAGAATGCATATTTATTAATTCTTAAATAAATACATTAATTAACAATATGTGATAAAATTTACAACATTCCATCACCAGGCACTCTCTGTGCTTTTTACAAAAAATAATAATGATGAGCATAGAAAACTTTGTTTTTGAAATACATAATATGCTTACAAGCTGATTATTAGATTTTATTTAGACCAAACACATCACTAAACACTATGAACCAGCTATATATTAAAAATATTATTTTTTTGGTACTTTTATTGGAAAATATACATTGCTTGGAATGCTTTTTTCATGTTTAGTAATGGAATTTTATAATTTTCAAGGTTTTTGAAAAGTGACTTGCAAATATCCTAATAATGTTGAGCATGTATTATTTGGAAGAATAAAATTGGAAAACATTGAGAAATCAGATACTTAAAAGTTTTATTGCAGCATGAATAAACCATAGTATTGAGTAAATCAGCTAATAGCTCTTAGTTCTATCATTTCACTGCTATTTCTAGTTACAAAACTGTCAACAGTAATCACATAGAAAATATTAAATCTTTCTAAGACAATTTATTTATTGAATATCCAGAATATGTAACAGCATAGCTGTCACGTCGTTGGAACTTCTGTGTAACTCTGCAATATCACAAGAGGCTCTCAAATTAAAAATAATATTGCTTTTATGGTTGGCAATGTCATTAAAAATAAACATATTTTTTTTTGACTTTTTAGCTAATAATTTCATAATTTGGGTATTTTTAGTCTTGGGCAGTGTTGGTTCATGTTTATAAGTGTGAAACATTTACCTATGCCTACCCAATCTCCAGTAAACAAGACATTCTCAACTCCACATCCAATGATATTGCAGTGTCCACTCACATGATACTATGGTACCACAGTCATAAGGAATAGGGAGGAACTAAAGCACCCAGAAGTACAACACAAACACGAGAAGTATGACAGCTCCTGCCGTCACCTTGACAAGCATAGACTTGGTGTTCAGGTAGGTGGCGTCCTTCTTGTACTTCGAAGACATCATTGAAAGGTTCTGGGTTTTTGTGTCCAGCTCTGAAACAATATACAACATCTGAGTGGTTTTACTATCAGAGTATAAATATTTGAGATAGATAACAGATTGTTGTCTAATCATGATTTGCATATTACATGACGTTTAGTATTTTCGTAACAACATATCACTGCTGTGTGATGGACTGATGACTCACACCTCGCCTTGCTTCATATATTACTATTGAGCTACTGCATTAGGAAGCTTAACAATATCTGCTTTGGGCTTATTATACCAAGTTATGCATCACAGGATTGAAGTATATAAGCCAGGAGTGTGAGTCTATTGTACTTAGATTAGAGACCCTCCCCAATTGGTAGTTAATAAAATATTTATCTCTATCCCTCATCCTCCGGCATTGTGACTTGGGATTTTTCTTGCATCAATAGACACACCCGTCCGTTGCATTGTGGTGACCACTGATGCATGCTCTAAGCTTCTTTAATTGGTTTACTACGCAACCCCCACTTTGAGCTTGTAGCTCTTGGCGATGCAGTAAGGAAGCTTTCAAGGCACTGTAAGAATTGATTTTTACATAGCTCATTTAAGACAAGTGTAGTGCAGTCTCACCAGAGAGTATAGCTCCCCTCTGCAGCACATCGTCGATGTTCTGCATCATGATGCGCTGCACGTCGCCCAGCTGCCCGCCAAGCTGCGAGGCGGCGCCGGCACGTCGTGCGCGTGCGCCGCCCTCCGCGTACTGCCGCCGCGCGCGCTGCATCCACGTGTCGAACTCGATGAAGGTGTATGGCCGGGTGACTGTATTCACCTGTAATATTTTGGTTATAATCTTCTTGACAATATTGCTACATTTCATTGAGGGTGCAGACTTAGCTTATAGATATCTATGATAGGTCTCTCTCGAAGAATTAATCAACATTAATTAAGACAGAAGTAGCTGTTTGAATAATTTTGTAGATATAATTAATTTGTCAGATGCACAAAATATTTAATAAGAAGGTAAATAAATTCAGATAGGCATGTCTATCAGAATTTGCATCACAAAAATAGGGTTACAGTTATAGTAATTACACTGCACTGCAATATGGTTGACTGCCGATATTTTTACACAATGTTATTAGAGCATGTCCACAGTTTGGTTTGGCGGGCAACATAAAATGAGGAATTCTTCATTTCCTTAAACAGGTATTGTTTTTGCACAATGAACAAGTTATTTGTGTTAAAAAAACACAAATATCTTGTTCTATGCAAAATGTAATATATTATTTATTATGTATAATACATACCCGCTTCCCGTATTGCTGGTAGAACTCCTGCGCTATCTCTTCTAGATAGCTGAAGGCGAGTCTCTTGCTGTAGTTTCGCTCGCACAACACTAAGTAGCAGATCTCGTGTTCAATTAAATAACTGAAAAGTTTTACATTTATTTAAGTGTAGTAAATTGGATAAAAGATTTGTTTGCCATTCAATTCTTGCAATGACTACAAAAGAAAATCTTAAAACCAATATTTTATTAACATTATAAGCACTTAGTGTGTGTAAAGCCAATCAATAAAATAAAATTGCATAAATGACATAAAATATTACATCAGAATGACAATAAGAAATTGATGACAACAAAAAGCGGTAAAATAAGGGACCAACAGAAAATAAGAAGCGGTAGGACTCACTGGAAGAGATAGGGCCCAGTTTCGATGGAGCAACGGGTCGGTGACTGCGGGCCTAGTTTTCTAAACAGCATTTTAGCCTGATTTTGGTACTCCAGAACATTGCAGCCGCTCTGCGAACCACCACAGCAAATTAAATTATAAAATAATAATGAGGGCAAATTAAAAAAATATGTTGTTAACTCGATGTAACGTGAAAACATACGTCAACAAAAAAAATGGCATTACATGAACCAATAAAACTGATACTTAAATATAAAGGTGTGTTACTTGTTACACTTGGGAATTAGTAAGTTTAATTGAAAATATATACAGTAAAAACTAGTTACCTGCTCATCCTCTTGCATGGTAGCGGCCAGAGGCAGGCCGTCTACGACCCTCGCGATCATAGTCATAAGAACCATTTTGATATAATGTAATTGTCTCTCACGTTAACATAAAAACAAATGTATATTTGAGTAAGATTTTCACATAACACTGATTACTTTTTCCTTCTCATTATCGGGAAATTGGAAAACAAAAACTGAGGTGACAGCTGTGCATACACGTCAAAGCAACTGACATGACAACAACACGTCAGACCGTCAGACGGTCAGAGAACAGATTGTTTATGGTTTTGGTGTTACCAGTTTAGAATAAGAAGTTTAGAGCCATATGGTTAATAGACTACCATAAATTCTAAAGATAAAATAAATCTTCGGTCCATCTAGTGGGAGACCTTCCAATGCAACGTCTAAGGTAAATGGCAATTCTTCGGGCTACGTCCTCACGTACGTGGATGTCTTCATTTCTGATTTGATCACGCAAGGAATCTCCGAGTGTAGCCCTCTCCATTGTCCTCTGGGTGACTTTAAGCCTTTTGATGAGGCCCATTGTGAGTGTCCACGTTTCGGTCCCGTTTGTTATTACTGGCAACACTCACTGGTCATAGACTTTCGTCTTGAGACACTGCGGTAAGTTGGATTGGACGAGAAGATACCACGCAACTGAAACGTTATATGTGTATACGTAACGCTGCCCAGCTGAGTCCGATTCGACGACCTTTACAACTGAAACGTTATATGTGTATAAATAAAAATGTTGATGTACTGTGGTACATCAACATTGTTTAACCGACTTCTAAAAAAGGAGGAGGTTCTCAATTCGAATGTTTGTATTTTTATTTTCAGGCAATGAAGGTCCATAGATATAAAATACACTAAATAATCTTATAAGTACAATTATAAACTAATGCATCTAAATATTTGCTTAGCGACGTATTGTGCCGACTGGAAATGTCGTGTAGCCTGCCGCGTAAACTCCGATAAACGGCACTCTGCGGCCAAAATTTCTCCTTCATAAAAGTCTCGAGATGATGAGTCGGGACCCGCTCCACAAAAGTGTTGAATTTAATCTTGTGGCGCGACTTCAACCTCTCGACTCTCAAGGTGAACAACTTGCTCCTTATATAATCCACGACCTCCTCTGACGTTGTGGTGTGATGTAGACGGGAGCGTACACATCACACCACTATACGAAAAACACAAAAGCAAAACACAAAGCTCACAAAAGCTTGTCGCAATTCGTTTTTCTAGCAGCTAGGAATTATGCTTATTCATAAAAAGTGGACGCGTATTTATACAAAAGTTTCAGGTCTGTGCTATTAACCTTTGAGGAGTTCCCTCGTGAGGGGACGATCCTGGCTGTAGGATGAGTTCATGATACAAATCGTGATTGTCCATCAAATATGAACTCGTATGTAAAGTTTCGTGTCCACGGTATTAGCCGTTGAAGAGATCCCTCGTTAGAAGACGATCCTGGCTGCAGGATGAGATCATGATAGAATTCATGTTTATCCATCAAATATGAACTTGTGTACAAATCGTGTCAGTGCTACTAAACGTTGAGGAGTTCCTTATTGGCTAAGGCTACTTATTGGCCACAATAGTCCTGTCAGTGACGATAGGTCGATCCCAATACAACATGATATTACCATTATCGAGAACTGGGTCTGGCGCATACTTATACTATGGCACTTCTGATTCCACAAGGTTTTATTTCAAACCAAGTTGCTGGTGGATAATCCTGGCAACAAGGTTGTGTCTATGCAAATAGTCTCGTTAGGGTCAGTTCACACCGAGACGCGACGCGACGCGACGATACTTGAAAAGGCCAATGAATTCGCGCTGCGTCGCTCTACGCCACGAGGCGCCGCGCGGCGCAGCGCGGCGCAGCGCTGCGTGGCGCAACGTATTCTGATTTCTCACAACGAAATGTGTATCTTTTCGTGTAGAAAATAAAGTAATATTTTGAATAGCTCTTTAAAAGTGTGCGCGCAGCGTTACGTCGCGTCGCGTCTCGGTGTGAACTGACCCTTAGCCAAACGAGAACACCCAGAAATAATGTGTCGGATCGATTCTTTCGGATGGTGGCATGCCCGACATCTGTCAACCGTGCCATCCTTTACAATGTTTCCGGTAGTTATTCATCTGCATAACTTCGTCCATTTGTTATGCTACTTTATACAACTCCAGCACCCTCACGAGCAACGTATGAGGCACCGAATCACAGGCCTTCTTATAGTCTATCAAACATGTAGACAGGTCCCTTCATGGAACTAAGGAGCTGCTCCTCATTTATATGGCCATGAGCAGGTGGCTCATGGCCATATAAATGAGGAGCAGCTCCTTAGTTCCATGGGACCTGTTCCTACATCCATTCTGAGAGGGAGACATGATGGAATTGCTCTCAATATGTTGGTTAATTTAAGCTCTCAAAATTATTTGTGCTTTTATTCATTTAATTATCTTATTTCAACGGGACGGTGTCAAAATTATTAGTTGTAAGTTAGTAATTGTAGATTCTAGGCCGTTTGTTTACCTTAGTGTTTTGTTGTTATATTGTAATTGGTACTTACACCTTGGCCTATGCCCTATGCCTTCAGGAAAAATATGTGTGATGTTAGTTAAATTGTTTGAATAACTGCATTATACAAGGTGTTGTTTTGCATCCTCATCAAAATTCAGGAAATTGTCACAAAATACATAAATAATCAATTTAAATTACGCTACATAATTAATTATTAAAAACGCTGATTTTGTTGTTTAAATTTGTCAGTATTTCAGAATAATCCCCACGTGGCTTAAGGTATAAGAAATTATCGAATAAACGTTTGAGATTGTTTGTATGTGTATAAGGCTGGGATCAGAAGTGTCGTGTTTAAAACACGGGTGTTTCACAGTTTACGATTTCCGTAAATAAGACGAAAAAAAAATGACATACCCATTTTATTATTGATTCGAGTCGAGAATCATTTGCATAGTTACCTCCTTGAATTTGACGAGGATGCAAAACAACAGCTTGTAATATTACAGATCAGAAAATGTTAGCGGCAGGGATCTACTTCTGGGCTGCGGGTTGTTCGAAAGAGATACCGCGGCCCCGGAACACAAAGGGCGAAGAAGGAACATGGGTGGGTTTTAGTCAGTACAAGTCTGACACTCCCTCCCGCTCCGCCCAGAGCGGGAGAAGTCATATGATGATTTCCCATCCGGAAAAAAAAAAAGGGATCTACTTCTACTGAGGATCTAGTAACAAACAAGTTTGGATTTTATTGTGGATATTTTATTAACATTATCATCATGCATCGAATTTATGTGCTAATTCATTTACACTTATAACTAACTATACATAGAAAATAACTTAACTAAGGGGCAGAAAATACAGTATTTTGTAAAATTAAACAACTAAAATTACAATTAAAATATCGGACTTTAACTGCATACAACTAATAGCAAGTATAACGCAGAATCACCGTATCGCACGCAACTCTCAGAATAATGACGAAATTTTGAAGTTTGATCAATGCGAAACGACAGCGCCATCTATGAGCGAGTAGCTGAAACCAAAGTTTACATTCACCTAACGAACTCGTTGTCGACACAAACGTAACATACCACTCTCATTCGGAATGAATTACGTATTCGAATATTGGACATTAATTTACCGACGAACAGGAATACGTACATTGAAATAGTAATTAACGATAAAACATGAATGCTGTCTGCCGTCTGCCGCAGACGAGCGACCGCAGCGCCCTCTCCCTCTATCACCGAATTCACTAACCTTCTCATTGCTTCCTTGCAAAATATTCTCATATTTCACCTATCTAGCGACGCCAATAACTATTCGTTCATGGGTCGTGAGGGTGTGCGTTTGGATTATTTATTATATATTTGTATTTACAATAATTTTGACATGCAAAACATTTGCGGCCACGATAAGTAGACCACTATAAGATGACGACGCCTCGTACCAATCTGGCGTCTGTTATTATAATTTAAAATCAAATTATGATACTAAAGACTAGGCTCAATTTAAAATAATTTCATTAATAATAATTTTTTTTCGAGGTGCTTTTAAAATTTACATTGAAAATTTAAGTACATTAGTAATTAGAAACTTTGATTTTTTATTCAACAACATCAATTCGACTAAAATTATTTAAACTCTCCGAGCATTTTTTTAAATGCTTGCTCAAACATTTTGCCTACTAACCGGTAACTAGTATCTCACATTGTCGATTAGGACACACACTAGCCGAATTATAAATTCTGAGAGCGTTCACCTTCCATCCCATGGTCCATTCATTACCTACTAATTTATGAATAAAGATATTTTACAATAAAATTTGTAACCTACAGAACGAAATTCCCTAGAAAGGAAAAGAATTTAATGCCTCCGTCGACGCTCACCAGAGGGCGTCGCCCGCGTGACAGACAAAAATAAATAAATTAAACCTTAAAGTTATATTTACAAAAGCATAAGAAGTAGAGCCAAACAGAAAATTACTGAGAATTCCATCTAGCTATATAAAAATACGATTAAAAATTCCACAATTTTGTTTTTAAAATATATTAATTTTAATCACATGAAACGGCCACTGGTTTTGTTCGAAGAAGTTTGGATACTGAGATCTTTCACCTATATAAAAGTCACTTAACGCACTGGTTTATTAATATTTAGTTTAACACCTGTATTGGGTTGGACTGGTCTAATATATTATTGTATTGTGTGCGAGTGAAACCCGAGCGCGCTGCGCCGCCGCTACCGGTCCCTTAACATAGCACCCATCTCGCGGTCTGAGCCGCCACCCGCCACTCGACTCGATACTCTCTCCTACTCTAAGGCTCCTCTGACCCTTACCGTTCACGACCACACGCGCCCTCCGTGACGTGCTACATCTACTATGACATGAAACACTTACACGCTAACATCTAATCTGATATCGATCATTTGAATACAAAAATATTGAATAAAAGGTTTCAAAACAAAGTGTGGTGTTGGCCGGAGCGCACGTGTGGTCAACATTATTATATTTGACACGATGCCAACTAACAATTCCTCCGCTTACGTACATTTACTATTAACAAATTTTATTGTATACATAGAAGGATCATTTTGTCTTTGCATTGAATGAAATATCAATTATATCTGTCTATATGTCGAAGTGAACTAGGCTACACTTAATCGATCTTTCTTTTACAACTATCTAGTTAAAAGTATTATGATTCATTAACATTGGACCACAAATCGTAATTAATTATTAATAATATTTATTCAGGTAACAAAAAATGGAGGTCGCACGCTGTTCAACTAAAGAAATTATATACAAGCGGCCTGATATGCTGACAAAACAGGATGTATATGTCATACACAGTAAATAATTGTCTCTTTCTGATATGTAGTTCTAGTTGTGATCAGGTGCGCGCAACCCCCTTGCAACATGCTTAATATAATTTTAAATAAACGAAATAAACTAGAACATGTCCACTTAAACAGCTCACTTATAATAAACATATAATTACAATTAACGCACAAAAATCATCCCTTAACTATTCATTATGTCAGTTTTCTATCAGAAAGTTGGCAGTAGGTTTATCAGTACATGCGTATTGCGTAGTAGTATAACGTCAAATAATTTTAATGAAACGAATGTTTGCAATTTAATATCATTTCCTAATTCGGGTTCGAAATGTAAAACAATTGAGATAGACTATGCGACGACGAGAGCGCATTCCGCGAGCGGCCGCGAGAGGGCGCGCACGCTCCGTCCCGACACCCGGCCGCTGTCGGAGCTCGCTCTCAACAAACAGATTACAGCTAGATAATAGACAATTACTAAATGTTCATATCATATACATAGTTATACATAAATCAACAGCAGTGAAGTTGCTCTGTTTGTAACAAGGTGTAAATATGAAATGGCGATAAAAAGCACCAAGAAGTGAATAAAATATTTCATCTGAGGATTTTACTATATGATATTTTTGTTATAATAAACATTTTACGTAAATATTTCTTTTTAATAAAACTCTTATTTAGACTATATATATTCTTATTGCGTATTGTAAACTGTTTCGAACAATGTAAATTGTATATTTATATGAATCATTTGTTACTTTTGCGTAGTTCTGAGGTAGGAAGTTCTGATTTCGTACAGTCGACCGAGGAAATGTATAATCGACTTTAAACATGCAATATATAGAAATTTCATTTACAAACATTTAAAAATTCGTTCAACATTATACAAAAATCACTCCATCCCCATATAACATCTAGCAAATTTAGTTCCTCTTCTTGAAATACCCCTAAAAATAGGTACCTATATAAACATTTGAGCAATCAATTTCGTCTCTCCTATTTTTGTATAAATATTAAATTCAATGATAAGTTAATATTAGTTCGATTTGAGAGTAACATTTATATTAATAACGTTATATAGAAGCGATCTGAAAAACGTAATGCATGATGATTTGAAAAATAGACGAATTGTAACTATTAGTGAAAAAACTAGTAATGTAAGAGCGAAATGAATACGTGTCCTCTACACCGTGTTACGTATGAGAGATAGTGTCCATCCGGCACTGCGTCCACGTCACGTCACCTCGCCTTCACCACGTCACACGTCACCTCGTCATCACCTCACCACGTCATCATCACATCACCATGTCACTCGTCACGCGTGCTTCCATCGAGATTCGTGCGCTTACGCCAGCGAGCAGTCGATCTCGACGATGTCCTTGGGCACATCCACGAACTGGTACACGAGGCGCTGGCCGTCCACCTTGGCGAGGATGCCGCGCTGGTAGTAGTAGCGCAGCGCGCGCCCCATGGTCTCGTAGTTCATGTCGGGCTTGTTCTTGTGCAGCCCCCACAGCCGCGACACCGCTTTCGAGTCCACCAGCTTGAATACGCCCTTCTCGCGGTTGGTCCACTTGATGAAGCGCGGGCAGTACTCGCGGTCCTGCAGCAGCTTCAGCAGGAACTCCCACAGGTACGTGGTGGAGCCCTCGCGGCTCTTGCGCTTGACGCCGGGCGTAGGCGGCGCGTCGGTGCGCGGCCTCTTCTTGGGCTTGAGCTTGTTGTGGTGGTGATGCCGCTGGTAGTCGCCGAAGTCGAACACGGAGTAGGGCAGCTCGTCGTGCGGGAGCGGCGGCGGCGCGGGCGCGGCGAAGTGGTGCGCGCCGCCGCCGCCGCTGCCGTACCCGTAGCCGTACGCATCGCGCTCGTTCACGCCGCCAACTGCAACCAACAGAAACCAATGGTCAGACAACAATTAACAAGTATTACAAAACCTAACTAAATCTGAGGGAAATAACAACTTATTAAGACAGCTGGTACCTCGAATGCTTTCTAATTACATAGACACCTTATTGATTGAAGAATGGTCTGATCTGTTCTCAGTGTTCTAAGTTATCTAGCTACACATTTATTTAAATCTCGCCTAAATTATTTATGTACTTGTATTAGATTAGTTTAATGTTTTGGCATCATTTTGTCACAACTTATGGCTAAACAATCGTGAGACTAGAAGGAGGCTCCACTCCCATGATTGTGATTAGGGAACTCTGTTGTCTAAACTAACTCTAGTATTGTGATAACAATATTTTATATTGTTTTAATTTCATAGTCTAGCTTGTTACCTAAAATGAACGTCTTGTTTCATAGCCAAACAAAGGCCACGTACCAACAAACAAACTGTGCTCGCAAATCAACAAATGATTGACCACCATTTCATCAAGTATTATGAAAGTGTGGTCGATTATCCAAAATGTATAATTTATATAATTATTCGTCTCATATTGCAGTACTTAATAGAATAATAAATTTCCTATGAGCAATGAAATCGAGTTGTTACAATGGCGATACGGTATTGATAGGGGTGTAGCAATAGTTGATAATAAAAAATGGGCGGTCATCGAAAGGCTACGTCCCGTTTGGTAACTTTCCGGAGACTCGAGACTCAATGTATGAAGATGAAAATAGTTAGGAATCGGCACTTTTGTGATGGTATTTTGTTTAGTTGTCGAAACGGAAAAGTCACCACATGGCATATACTCGATCGAAAGGATGCGGATGATGTTTGTTGTTATCAAATCCAATTATTTTTTATACATTACGATGATTTATGGACTTGTTGTGGTCCACTTTTATAATTATTGACTGTATTATTAAAATGGTACTTATGAGAAGGGTGAAAATCACATAAAATTATTTGGTAATGGAATAACGTCTTCGGCTATTCATGAAACAGAATGATAGAGTACAGATATCCCCGAAAACCTGTTGTTTTCCACGTGTGCACAGCTGGTGTCGCGACAAACAATGTGAGCGCGTTAGTTGACGATAACGCGACTGATAGCGCTGCGATTGCGTCAAGCAGACCCGGCGCCTTGACCCGAATGCCTGTGGCCGCCCGTTCGGCCCACTCGCCTCTACGTTTTCCTCCTCGGAAAAATAAGCTTCTGCTTAATGTTCTAGAGTTAGAAGAATCGAATACTAGCATATGTGCTCGTACATCAGTTACGTAGAGCTTAGTGGTAGAGCAGAACTTGGAAAATGACGTCTAAGCTGCAAAATTGCGCAAGTTGAAGGCTCTACTGTTAAACTTAACCGATCTTTCAATGGTTGAAAGCCAATGAAGTGATTTGTAGCTATGAGACTAGTGAAGAATTCTTTTTCTTACCTAGACACTAACATTACATCAAAGTCAACGATTCTTAGGAAACAAAATAAAGATATTTACCTCACCGCTCGACTGCGTGAGTTCGATCTAAAAACTTCAAACCGTGGGCCATAAATTTCATCTGGCCGGCTCAATAAAACAGTTGTTTGGTTGCGATTGGCCCAATTCGCGGGAAATGATTTAGTTAACACTGCATAAAGTATTGCCGTCTGTCTGTACATCTCGGTAATAGCTTTATTCTGCTAGCTATGGTTATCTTTGTTTCTTAGCAGTGTTTTGTAACGTATGTACACACTTTTATGACGGCTGCTATGAAGGCCTACGCGTTCCTCATGAACTCATTCTTCGCCACTTTATTATTTTTGTATGATAGATGAGGCATTTACGACAATATTGTGGATCTACAATTATTATTTTTCTACGTTTAGAATCATTCTGAAGTTTATAAATTCCTCAGAGTAACGTCGGGTTTTCCGCTAGTGTCGTAGTTAAGGAAGTGAAGAGCAAACACCTAGTTTTCGCGAATTTTATCGACAATGTTAATGTGAGGAAGGCACATTTCGGTGTTCGCATTATGAGGTTGCGTAAATTATGTCGGATTATGAGTTCCACAAGTTTTTACGAAACCTTGTAAACTGCAGTTCCCCTTCTGTGGTTTGTCACGTCAGCCGATGAGTATGTTTTCTCTAGCAAGAATCACCACGAAGTCAACACGTGACAAAAACAGTTGGGTACTAAGTGAAGTTGGGGATACCACAGTGCTATCACTGTATAACAGACCACTAAACTAAGTTGTGGTCAATAATAATGAGTTAATTTAATGATTCAATTATGCCACGCCATTATTGAAATAAATTATAGGGAAAGGCCCTAAACATGGAGTTTTGCTTCCAGCTACTAAATATGTTCGACCGCGAGGAGTATCTAATATTTGAATCTGTTGATCTCCCATAGAGAATGTCGAATTGCTTTATTAATGACATCAGCAGAGGCGGAAGTGCGTTTTAAAAGTTAATTTATTTTTATGAGGAAGTAGCATTAGGTGAATTCATGCAAAAGGGAAGCTTTTGCGGTTCTGATGTATAAATTCAGAAAAAAAAAATACCGTAATGTTACGTGATAGTAGTTTCCTCCCCTGCAATGTACGGAACAGAAAGACTGTCTCTAACTAAGTAAGCGAAGATATTATTGGAATGTATTTCTTATAATAAGTTGAAAGTCGAACTTGAACTAACTTAGCATAGCCGCCTACTGAGATAAAACGTGTTACATTTACGTATATATTTATAATCGTCGCTTGTGTGTGTTGTGCGTTGGCGCGATTCGCCATTTTCTAATATTATCTAACTGGTATGTATTTTCGCGCGGCTTATCTCGCGGTCGTTGACCCTGCGCACCAACACGTGTGGCAGACATATACTTATTCTTTTTTTTTCTTGAGAAAAATTAGGAAAAAAAAAAAAAAAAAAATTTTTTTGCCCGCACATTCATTGAGAATGCTTGTTTGAATGCATGTAAATGTCTTTGGACTTATTATAGGTAATGTCTTTGTTTACAATACAATATGATAGGCTTGTGAAGTGGTTTTTACATCAGGTGCGCGTGTGACCATATAACGTTGATAAACGCTCCGCGCATTGTTGTAATCCAAATGGACAAAACCAAATTACAAGTCTCATAGTCTAATTCATAATGCAGAGACTTAGTTATGTAATAGTTTAAACAAAGAACAGGAAAGTAGTTAATATATGAAATTATTTAAATACAATTTTCCGCTCATCGGAAAACTTCAATTAAAATTTAAAATTTTGGGAGGTAAAACAATTTATAAGGGATATATTGACCACATTAATAAATTGGAAATATTATGAAAGTATAATTATGTAAAAGTATAATTATTTCGCTGATTATAATGTATATCAGCATATCGACTGATAAGCAGACTAACACTGGTATTCTTGGTTATGAACTGAACTTAAGTCGGACTAACCACGCCTACATTCCGCCCTGTTTTTTTTTGTTGAAGTACTTACCGGAAAACTATTAATTAACATTGGTTAAAGTGACAATTATGACATCTTTAGCATTGATTGAAGCAGGATGCAACTATACCTTTTTGCATCCTGCAAAAAAAAAACCATGTCATACCTAGGTTTGGCAAAGATAGGTAGCTGGAGGAGGTACCTTATTCGAAGATCCGCCAATTTGGGCCAAGAAATTCGAGAAATACGATTTGCTGCGTGTTTTCAACTGTTGTCATGACTAAATCCAAAAATGGATTTGGTTTGGCTCTTAGAATGTGGGTGCAAATGTCGTTGCACTAAATACTCCTTTGTTGAGCAGCGTTGGTTGGCCACTTTTGTTTGATAATCATTCACTTTAATTAATTTATGAAAGCAGTATCAATGAATTAAGATAAGGTGCCAAATCAGATAAGATGCGAACTGATCCAGATTATCTTGATGATCCGAAGTGAAGAGTTTAGAATGAGAGTTGCAAGTAGAGCGAACGTTTTCAACGGTAAATATAACGCGGGGAGGTAACATAGTTCCAGAACTGTTATTTAAAATTTAACGTTCCTCGAACACGTATCTCATAAAATCCCTCGCGAGCATGGGAAGCTAACAAGACGCCGCGTAAAAAACCCGCATATTATGCGCGGCGACTCTATTTATAGCGCATGGGCTGGACGCGCACCGTGGACGCATCCTACTGGTTGCGCTGCAAGATCAAGGTTACGTCGTTTCTACAGTCTGTTGCAGTCTTAGAATGTCATCTTCACTTTGCTAGTTCGCAGTCCTTCGGAGCGAAAAGAAAATTTATCGAGAGAGCACCCGTTCTAAAGTGCACCTTACTCTCTCTGAACTGGGTGCTATTTGCTGTGAGTGGCTGACGAAGTGGGATTGTTTTGCTCCCGGATGCGAGTATGCGAACGTTTAGGTTGATGTAGGGTGTGGTGTGGTGGGGGGAGGGGGAGGAGTGAACCGGTTGCGCCCGCGCATCCCGCGGTCGCGATAAATGGGTTACCCCACAAACCTCTTGCGATACAAACACGCGACGCGTCGCGCCCGACCTGCGCCCGCGCTGCTCTCACTTATTATTATGATTTTCAGAGTTTTTGTTCCACATTAGAGCGAGGGGAACTGGAAAACGATAGTTTTGTTTGATTAGTGCACAATTTGTTGCAAAAAGCTTGCAACTGACGCAAATTTGCATCTAAGCTGGATGCAAACTGGCTGTTTTCTTTGTGGTTTGAGTGGCCAAAAAATAGCTATAATTTAAATCGTAATTATAACATTCCTGCTACGAATAGTTTTATAGTTACAAATGAACTTGTTTATAGAATGAGTTGTGTTCTTTTTCTAATGTTTAGGAAGCGACAAAACTTTCAGTAGTAGAACACAGTTCCATTCCGCTGACGTCAGTCCGCTGATATACATATAAACACGTATGACGATTTATCAGTTTGCAAATTTGCTATTTTTGCTCGCGATAAAAAGAATTAGAAAGATTAGATAGCGAGCTGAGAACATTTCCTCAAAGCAACTGTTCTGCAAACGTGGCCACAAATGATGAAAAACAATATTTTTATCGCTTTGTTATTCAGGCGGAAGTGATAAGGTAATCAGTCGTGTGATGGGATTGCAGCGGCGGCTGTAGTGTGCAATGGCATGTTAGTTTCAGACTCATATCCTCCCATAGTGTGTCTGACAATGCATCTAGTTTTCCTGTGCGACCGGAAAGCGTGCGTGTGCCTAAGATTGCGCGGCGCGGTGCAGCGGTGCGCGGGATGCGCGGGCGCCGACTCGCGTCGGATGCGGCGGCGGCAGCAGGCAATGACCAGGAAATGACGCCGCCGGCTGACCTTCACATACACGCACACACGCGCGCCTGCGCCCGCGCATCCCCCGCCTCCCGCGGTGTTGTCCCTGTCCGACTACTACGGGATTTTGCGTTGACGCGCTATGTGTGCGCATCTGTACATATATTTAGTATATGTACATAGAGCGTCGAGTTCTTGTAACAACAAAGCTGGATCACTTTCATCCCGGTCGATAAATTTCACGTGTATATTATCAGTTGTGTACGCGCAGCTTTGTGATTGGTCGCTGCCGTCATGTTTCGATTGATGAGGGCAAAGTGGAGAGGTGGTTCAACGATAACCGAGTTTTTGTGCATTCATTATCAAGGTGACATTCCGTTGTACTGCGTGCGCATCATCCGAATGTTGATAGTGCGCCGGTTATGTAATTTATTTACGAACAACTAAATTAACTGATAGATATCGTTATTATACTAGGTCCAGCATAGAATGATGCAGATCTATGCGCTCATTTTGGTCCATAAAAACTGCAGTGGTCTTGAAACTCGTGCATGACTAAAATGCTATTCTGGAGCTTCGCGCTTGTTATATTTAAAGCGCAAATTCAAAGATGGCGCGTTCTATTTTCCTGCGCGCGCATGTGGTGAACTAGCGCTGCGTTAAGTAAGGTCAGCGCTGCGCTGCGCCTGCGCCGCTCGGCAACACTGCACCTTACGTAACGGCGTGATAGCACGCGGCTAGAGGGCGACACTTGTATCGAGGTCACGTAGACCGGCCGGGGACTTCAGGGGAGGAGGCCCGAACTGTGTTTACTACAGATACAGACAACATGCTACATAACTGTTTGTTTTTATCGTGTCACCTAATCATTGTATTCAGTGTTGTGCGAACTTCCGTTTCTCAAGGATCTCTAGTACAATGCAATGCAGATGAAACTTGCTGAGTTCTGTAGAAAGTAGAGCACGGGTATATTTTAGATTTACGAGTATGTCTGAAACTTTAGTAGCTGACTCTGAAGGAAAGGATAGTACCAATTTATTGAGATGAGCAATTTTACGATCTTACAAAATTTCTCATTCCGAGTTCCAGATCCTATGCATGTAATCGAAACACGCTAAGAGCCATGACGTTCGAGATATGTCAGGAAAACCTGCGTTAATAGTGAGATGACTGTTTACGCGTTTTCACTTTCATGTATAACCTACTTCAGTACCGCGACCTGATGTCAGCGACCGCGTTCCCATTATACGCCTCGGGTGCACTTCAAGGAGATTTACGTTATTGTCGAAATACAATAAACACTCAATTTTCCGGCACATATCGTAACATACCGTGGAATTCACGATTTGCATTCGGATGTCGTTCGCACCGAGCGCAGACGGTCGTCGCGCATCGTGTCATTTGTTTGTAGATTTTATTTTAGCTCACACCGACCGGTTTGCCTGAAGACCACTTTCCTTGCATAACCAATGTAATTGTCGCAATCTCTGATATCACCCACCATCGATTATGCAGATGACGACTCTTTAAAAGCTAACCTCTTTTAATTACAACCGTATATTCCAGGACCAGTTTCATCTCTGGAACTACCATCGACGGTATTTTTTTTTTAATAAGGCTATGAAACTGCTTGCTACTTTTTGTACTTTGTGCAAATAACGTCAATTAAATTATTTTAATTGCACTTGTTCATTAAAAAGCACATCGCCATCTCTATTTCATCTCGGCTAATGAAGCAGGTATTGGGATTCTTTATAACTAAATCATGCAGTTTTATTATATTGGCTTTATTATACTTGTGGAAATGAAGTTATATAGGATGGTATCAAGTTATTTGATATGGATATTATAAATAGATAAAACAAAAAGGCCATTGCCGTTTAAGAAGTAATACAAATAGAGTTTATAAAGAGGCTGTATTTGAAAAAGGTGGGATAGAATAGAAGAATGTTTTATGTTTGTTTTTTTTTCAGCGGTCTTTATATCTTGCCTTATTTTCTTTTGCAAAATGCATTTAATATAAAAAAGCATAATGATCACTGATGTGGAGTCGGCCCATTATCAGTGGTATTTGGCTATGTGTGGTTGTGAAACAGCCTTCGCATGCGCCTGCGCCGCGCAAACAGCGCGCCTGTTTAACCAACTGTACTGGAATGACGACATTACATACTGTCTTTCATATTTATGCTTATTTGTGTATCGAATAGGTTCAAAGTCACAAACTTTTGATGAAAATAATAGTCTTGAAAATACTTTATATACGTTAAAATAAAAATAAATTCCGAACACATTACAGTTACTGTCTGTGTATTTATCGTTAGATTGACGTCGTAGGTAGCATTAAATCAAACTCCTGTATGTACAAAAATATAACAGATTATAAAAGCACCAAAAGGCGGAAGACAGAACATTTTAAAGTTTAAAGTAAACACGGAACATGCGCACTTGAATTCTTGCGAATTCATTGCGAAATAACATCTGTGCAAATTAATGGCGGCCATATATTACGACATACAGTTTCTGTAACATGTATTTAGTCTGATTCATTCGGAAACCTTTTGCGGGAGGACAATAGAACTAAACAAATTGTCTTTATTTATGTCACATTGTCAAATCATTTTCTCTGACACCAAAAGATATAGTGTGGTATGAAACTTTAATTTAGGTTTCTTTAATACATATAATCTTTTTTATGTGTTCAATTGAATAAAGCCTAATATAATAGTTATGATGACGACTATAACTTAGGATTATTAAGTTTATTTTTTTGTGAAATTGAAATTCGAAATATGTTTACTACCCGATTTTCACATGTTTTTCATCACGAGGAAATTATAGAGACTTCTTAATTCAACGTTAAGCATTTAAGTGAAATCCAGGTTCAAGATTTGCTACTATTTTCAATTTCCAGGCATTTTATTTGAACAACATAATTTTGATTTATTTCGTAACGAAATTTTTGTCATATAATAAATATATTAGTGTTCCGTGTTACTCAGTATTTAGGCAGATCATTACGTTAGCGTTTGTTCACGCCAGTTGTCGTTCATTATCTAAATGGGAAGTTCCTATTTATCTAAGTGACATTTTTGTCTCCTACGCACGGCGGGACTACGCTACATTTTTATGTATTTGAGACCTAGAATATTATACAAAAAAAAAGCTATTATATATCATGAAATGAAAATTGAAGGATGATTCCAAATAAATATTCTCGGGTCCATTTGTAGAAACGCAGATAGGAATCAGTTTCGATGACAGCTATCACTTAAATTATAAAATTCGGCAGAGTAGGTTGCAAGATTACATATATTAGATAAACTTGTATCATTCACTAGCTCTGATAGCAATTTGGCACTATTACATAATAAGCCATGATCAAAAGTTTATCAGTGAGTAAACGCGGAACGTGAGCGGTAACATTATTGTTCTCAGCAGTGACATTATTTTACCAGGAATACATAACTATACTAGGTGTAATAAAATCGTAAGTTGAGAGGTGATAGTGTTATCATGTTTAAGTTTATTTTTTGTGCGGTGGTCGGGCGGATGCCGTTATCAGTGCACAATGCGACGGTTCAACTATCTGTTTATTTAGGCCGTTAATACGAATGCACTCGATATTGTGTAAGGTCAGTTGAGACTTGTTGACACTTACAGCTGTCAAAATTGACGCGCAGTACCTACTGCGATATAAGAGTCAATATTTGTCATGTTTTCTTAACCTATCTGTGGGTATTTTCCGAACTGAAGTTTGACGATTTCTATAAGAAGGAATTGATAACTGAACATTTCCTTTAAGGAACTGAAAATTTCCTTTTATGGATTAGCAATTTTTTTTGTTTTTAATTTGCCGATAGAGCGGAAAATGCTAATCAGTGGTTATATTACGTCTGTTGCTACTATAACTAATTTGTCCCCGTGAGATCGTACTGCCACTTACAATGACATACAAGTGCTGCAGGTACAACAATAGAAACGATTTGACAACGTACTTTTGACTTTTATCGACTTTCCCGCGCAAGCTGTCGAGTAATGCAGTCATGTAGTGTTGAAGTGAAGCCACCACAGAGCGCAAGGAGTCTTCGTTCATCTTGTTTGTCGATGCTATCGATGACTATTATTGCCGATACGACCTCAACCTATAGTTTGGGACACGGCGAAGGTGATCTGGCGTAGAGTTCGTGCACCCCGCTTACGTAAACACATGCAACTGTGAAAACATTTTAATATTGGTATAATGTAAGGGCGCGTTCCGGCTCATGTGTCAACTGCTGACGCGTTCAATGATCATTGTTTTTGAGAGATGGAACGCAGCCAAACAATGTTTTACGTCGACACATCTAAATCTCGGCAGGATTTTGGGATTGTCTTCAAAATTTATACTGTATATTTTTATTTTTTATAAGTATAAGCGAACACAAATTTAAAAATTTAAAAAAAAAAAGTCATGTTATAATTTAAGTTCTGTGTGTAATAAAATATGGACGTATGTAGCAAATGCGATCATTTTTAGTTGACATTTTATGAGTTATTTATTAGATTGTTAAAGCTTGATTAAAAGATAAGTTTACTATCGCTTCATTTACAGTCGATTTTGAAGTATTTTTAGTTTACACATGCTTAGAAAATGCAAATAAAATTTTCAATTAGAAAATTATGTTGTTTATTTCTTTTGTGTGAGATTGTCCTTCCTTTGTTGGTTTTTGTAACGTTTCATCTCGATCAAACCTTTTTGCGTATAATGACGTCGCCGTCGGTTAAAAATAAAAACTGTTCAGTAAAATTTTCCTGTTCCTTATTTAAAAATTATATCCAAGTTCTAAATGCAAACGAATGAATATCGTAAAACCGGCAAAGTTTGCTGTGCACGCTTACTGAGGAGCGGTTGGGGGGGAGAGGGTGTGAGGAGGGGGCGATAGACGTGGCCAGGGGGGGGAGAGTACAGGGAGCGGCGAGGGAGGAGGCGTGCGGGGGGGCGCGTAGCTGCAACTGTTTGCGCGCGGCGCAGCGTGGTCAATGACACGGCGACATTGCATCAACGCGCGAAGGTCACCCCTCCGCGCACCGCGCGCTCACTCCCCCGCCCCCGCGCCCTCTAACGCGTCTTGCAAATTCCTGCACTTCCTTGCAACAGGACGCCATATTGGATCAATCATTCTGGTTGCAAGTCCTGCAACTCTTTGTGATTTGTGTTTGTTGTGTTGCGATAGATTGTATGTTCTTTGTGGAAATTGTATTATCCACCGGAAAAGAGTTATTAACTGATAAAACTATAACTTCTATGATTTACACGGAAACGAGTAATTAGCCACCTATTAATTGCTATAATATGTTTTTAGTAGAAGGAAAATTATATAAATAATAATTGTTGCTTTGATGTTTTTCAAAAGCCCATACGCCATTTTCGTGTGGACACCAGATTATCTCTATTATACAAACGTTGGTAGGTATTATTCATAATTGTACCTTCCCGGGCCTGAGTCATGTACCTACATACTGTTATGTAACACATAAAGGGTGTAAATAGACCATTAACGAAACCGAAGGGCACTTGTTCTCCCCGTCATTGCAATATTTCTTTTGTTCTGGGTCATTTCTGGGAACCTTCTAGCTACAGAGATATTGGAGGTCAAAGAGGCCGACATTTTCTCAAGTTAAAAAAAAAAAAATATGTTATAATTTTACTTTAATTACCTTCCCGACCACAGTACTATTCAATGCATCCATCAGCACAATATGTGTTGAATGCTTTACATTGAGTTCTACCGTAAAACGTGATTTTTCCGGAAAACATTTTTTCCATAGAGTTAATTTGATGTACAGATTGCTTGGTTGACGGCATAGTGAAGGGTTGGTTTACAGCATGTATGTAGTAGGCAAATATTATATAAATGCGTGCACACACCTACAAGGTGGCACATACGTTTATTTACTACAATACATAATGTAAAGTGCAGGTCAGCGTTGAGAGGATAATAAACGTGATCCGAAACTTTATTCTTTACATTAAAACTTTATCTCGGGCTATTTAATCTATGGATATGCTTAGCATAGACAATAGTCTTGTCATGTGGCTTTTTTCTAAAAGCATTTTCCTCATGGAAGACAGTTCGCGACTGGGACTTTTTGTTCCCTTATTACTACTTTAGTAATAAGATTTTTGATGATGATCTTACTGCTATTCTATTTAATCGAATTTCGACAAAAGGTGCCCCTAATGTCCTTAAAATCTTATAGGTATGTACAAGAATTTGAGGCCCTGATAAAAAATGTTGCCTATAAAGTTACCACCGTGTGACATTGTGGTTTTTGACCCTATATAGTTGCGTCCGTTTATTTGTTTTTACACTTAAATGACGAAAAAGTCATGCGGTTGAAGTTTCAAGCTGATGGTAAATTGGTGTAAAAAAGAACTTATAAGAAAAGTATCAAGACTTGGCGGTCTTCAAAGGACGAGTGTCGTGAATTAAAACCAAAATTATACGATAATCTCTAATTGATAGTGGGGTTTTAAGCCTGCTATATCATTATTGTATTCACCTGGGAAACAATACCACAACAGTAGGAAGGAAAAATACTGTATTAGTAAATAGGATGGACGCACAAGCACATGTATAGGGTGACTGGTAATTAGTGACCTGGTCATGATAACAAACCACTTTCCCTAAAAAATATTTTTTTTAACTGATCTAATTTTATCACAATAACACAACAGCGTTTTAAAAGTCGCGCAAGCGCGCTTTTGACCAATCAGCTGTGAGTCGCGTGACGCCGTTCTGTCTCGAGCAACAATGGACAAGCTTAGGTTGTTGCTAATTAAAAAAAAAAAAAGCTGTTGTGTTAGTGTGATAAAAGTGAATGAATTTAAAAAAAAAGTTTCTTGGGGAAAGTTGTTTGTTACCATGAGCACAATCTCGTGTCAAGGTATCGGTCACTAAATACTAGTCACCCTATATAATAGTGATTAATATCTATTTTTTACAACAAAAGCTATATCGGTCGAGTTATAAATTAGTCCAGGCTTCTATTAATTTATTATCCACAAACAGAACTAGTTGCGCCTGCGTCGGTTGCGTGACGCGCGCGAATTTTCGCCTTCCGCTCATCTCTAATATCGATTTCCGGTTATGAGGTATATCCGGCAGCGGTTATGGCCTGAATGCATATTGAAATGTACTTGTATTGTTCCTGTGGGTCATATAGTACGGTAGCGTGATGATACTACTCTTGTTATTAGAGCTTATTACAGAATAGTAATAAGCGTTATTAATTAGTCTTCCAATTATAGCGAAGCAACTGAGAATTTTATTGATATGCATTTATTTTTGTACAATTTCAGAGAGTACGTTGAATTTACTAGCCATTGTAATTAGTAACACCATAACACGGAACACCATGAAACCCTTGTCTTCCTGAATCTTCAAACGCTCGAAAGCTCGATGCCAAACCACGAGGCGTGAACAGAATCTGACAAGAAACTTGTCAACCAATGACGTTTCCCATTGACATAACAAACTGTTTGTTATGAAATTGGTATAATTATGTGCCATAAACATTTTGTCGCCAAGACGATGGCTATAAAAAGCGGGTTGAGGGGCGGACGCCGCGGTCAAGGCCCTGCTGATTTCCATCAAACGTGTTGCCCAATTCGACCCTGACTCGGGACCAATCAGGCCGGAACGACTTTTTTCACTTAATTTATCGATTTGTATTGCCGTCCAAGTCCGAAACTATTGTTACATCTAATTGATCGGCACTCGGCAGGGACGTCCGCTGATGTAAACCTGCCCAGGTTAGGGCATCGCGATTTGAGAGTCTTGAGTCCCACCCGAGTGCGAGACACCAGTAATTAAGATGAACGTTATGTCACCTTGTTATCAGTGTCACGTGTCTAATATATTAGTCTCGTTTCAGCAACAGATAAAACTGTGATTGTTCTGTCGCAGGTTATCGATCAGGAAGACCATTATGTAACCTGATGGCGTCGGTACTCCCTTTCTTCTCCTAAAATTGTTTGTCCGAAAATCATTATCCATAACACGTTTGCTATAAACTTCAGTAACCATAATGTTCAAAATCCCGAAATTTTGTTTAACATAATTATCTTGGGTTCTAAAAGTATTTTGTCATAATATCGAGTACTATAACAATTGAATCCCCTAATTTTACTTAACCTAAAGTCATATGTCCTAAGTATTGTGTTAAATAATGTGTATTATTCCGAATATTCATTTATAACAAAATTTTAGTCCTAAAACATTTGCTAAAAATTAGGTTTAAGTACAGAAACGAATCGCTGTAAATCCGACTCCACGCAGTCTTGTTTGCTCTACCCCTAGAGTGTAATTTAAAATCGCGTAGGCGTGGAGGGGCGAGGCGGCCCGCGAGTTGAGGAGCAGGTGGTTGTAACACTCGCCGCCGCGGCTGAGGCTGGCCGGCTGAGCCGGCCAGCAAGCCGAAGCTGCGGTGGTGAGCGTTAAACCCATCTGCGACGATATACTCGCGTGGAACCGCCGGAGCCCCGCAGCGCCGGAGCCGTGACAGAAACCATGCCTGCTGCATGTTGCATACTTGCTGGCTTGCTGCATGCTGCGTGCTTGCTTGCATGCTGCATTCTTGCTTGCATGCTGCATGCTTGCTTACATGCTGCATGCTTGCTTACATGCTGCATGCCTGCTTGCTTACAAAAACCACATGTTCACAATCAACTGCTTTATTCAGTACATGTATAATATATTTATTTATGTATAATAAAAAAGAATATTATTATTATAAATAAACATTATGTAATTTGAATTTAGGACTTATAACTTTTATAGAAAAGGTTTTTATGTATTTTGTATATTATTGATTGTAATATTTATGACAAACGGATTTAGGACATATTATATTTAGGGGTTTCAATTTTATGGCATGTGATATTATGTGATATTAAGTTCGGGTAAATTATCATTCGGACAAATGATGATTAGGACAAAAAAAGTTATGGCACTTTAAATTATGGGTAAAAAAGTTAGGTGACACAATAGAGAACCGATGGCGTCTGATAACGAAACAGACACACGTAAGCTTATATTACGAAGCAGAGTTTCGAAAAGAGTCCGTCGACTAATTTTAACCGTCCCATATTCCCACGGTGGCGGCGGCGTCCAGCGTTGACACCGACGCCGACGTTATAATATGAAAGCCACGGTTTTGCAACGCTACTATTCCGTGGAATCCGTCGGTTTGGCACGGGGCATGTGGGGCGCGCGTAAACACATTGCGAAATGCTCGATATCGGCCAGTCCGAGGAGCGCGCTCGCTGCAACGGGGAGCGACGCATCTATTTATGCAGCGCTATGCGACCTAACACTGACCCGGTTAGGCTCGCGACGCATAAACACAAGGAGAGCGAGTGCGAGCCGCGAGCCCACGGCCGCGGCGGACCCACCCGCAGCGCGATAATCGACCCGGTTATGGAGTTATGCTATTTAGAGAGGGGGCCTGTCGGGGGCGGCTGTGGTCCGTGAAGGGCGAGCCTTTTGCCGCTCCGCCGGGGACGAGCGGATAATTTTAAACAGCCAGGAAACCATCGGAGCGAATATGTAGGCCGCCTGGACACGGCGCCCCTTCTGTTTTTATACATATCGTAAAAGAAGCGTGTGAGGTTTCCGGATAAGTGGAGCGCTGAGATTCCATCGCGCAGAAATTAGGTCGCAACTGATTTTCCGAGTTCACGATTCGACGTGTGGCCACTATTCCGCGTACCGAGTATTTCGGAAGCGGGAAGATGGCGGCGGTTGCGCCACTCGGCTCGAGATGCGTTGCGAAACGCGCGCAGGAAGCCGCGTGTGAAACGGAAAGCGCGAAGGTGACGCACGGCCTTACCACCGCCGCCGCTTGCCAGTGATTCACTGCTTCCCTAGCTCCTGATAACTTGTGGTTACACTGAAAACTCATAGCGGGCTACAGGTCGCCTGTCACGTATGCACCATGAGCTACTGAAATACTGAATAACGGGGGTTTTGTTATGGTAAACTCCGGGATGGTAAGTGGCTCCTTTCGCTTTCGGCGGCGCGTACGGCGTGCGCTGCGCAACACTCAAGGTCGCGGGCCGTTCAACTCGGATGCGATCGCGCGGTTGCGACACCGAAATATGTAATTGTAGAGGAGTCGCGGCGCGTTTGGCAGCGGCCGCGGCGCAAGTGGGTCGCCGACGGTTGCGCAACCGTTTTTCGTACGACAGATGGCGTGCGTCGCGTCTTCCTTATACGGCGACGGTACACGGCGCGATTAAAAACAAAGAAACTTCTTTTTAGAACTAACTTATGTTTTGTTCTGGATTTAGAATAAGTCCAAACCGCAATCGCGTTGTAGGTAATTGTAGCTGTGATCGCATAACCGAGTTATTTGGTCGCCCGTCGCTCACTGCTTAGGATTTATTTGATGATGTCAGAGCTGCTTTATGAATGAGCACTGAGAGAATTGAAACTAATTTGAATCCAATTGCGGAAAAGGATAATGACAGGTCTTGGAAGCAGAATGATAATTAAAGACGTGCTTCTTCAAAAACCAGTCCATCAACAAAGTACTGAAATGGTAACGATTACCAAAAGAATTAATTGGATCACTGGATTTGCAGTTGTGCACCGATTAAATAAAATAAACGCAATTCTTATCTGAATAAGGTAAATAAAGCAGTTCTTATCAGGTTCGCGAATCGCGAGTGAATCAGAAAGAAAGATCGATCGGCCATGCCATCACCGTCCACCGAGCACACACAGCACAGCTCTACGCTATACGGTGGCGAAATATATTTGATACTTTGAATCGACAACTATATTTCAGTTCTTTATTGACCTATTTTACTAAACAAAGTTACACGAGTAACAAAGAATTCAAAATATCAAGCATTATAAAAAAAAAAAAAATTCAATAGGCAGATACAAGTGGTGGTTAAAACCGCAGCGGGAACGCTTCTTTTGTGTGTCACCGCGTTTCGCGTGATGTAAGGTAGCAAATCCATTTTGGAAGTTCGCGAATGTCAATAATAACGTTCCGGTCCCCCCAGCGGTCGGCGAGGCGAAAATAGTCGCCAACTATTAATACGAGGCGAGCGCTAGCGCTGCACTGCCCTTGAATCGGGACGATCACCTCGCGCACACTCCGGCGCAGGCGCACACCAACGTGCGTGCGCCGACGTTAGACACACACACACACACACACTCGCGCCTGCGCTTATCGCGATGCACAATACACACCGCCATCATTTTAATTTCCATTTCGTTTGCAAATGTCACATTGACATCTCTGTTTACTTCGCGTACTGAATGCTTGAGGGGCTCCAACTGCATCTCTATTAATACATAACATTCATATATAATCCGACATAACATTCATTAGGATTCGAGTCCGATTTAATGGTGTTCCTGCAGCCAACACGAACATGATGATAGTGCATCACTGAAAACCATGTACGAAGTAATTTACTAACTGACTGAACGTATGCAGAGAGATCGTGAACTGTTGATTAAACTGGGTTTTTATTATTTGTATTAAGTAGCTATTTACATATTCTATATGTATTATCATATCCTGTCCATAGATCGTGATCTCGCAACCAGTTAACGGATACGTGTATAGATAGCGAGCACGACGCGTCCTAGATTTAAGTTATTTAATTTTGATTGAATGGTCTAGATCGATGGTTAGAGCTGAATTTGGTTGTGGTATAGGTGAGAGACCTCTAAAACACTAGACTTGCTCAAACATGCACTCCGCTGATCGTGCAAGGATACTTCCACGAGCTTGGAATGGTGGAGTACAGTCGCGTATGCTAGGCCGCCGCGCCGCCCGCATAATGTGACGCAACTCGCGCAACCAAATCGCATTCAAAAATCAACTCTCGATATTCGCACGCATACGAAAATCGCGTTTCGTGCTACCTACATCAGCACAATTTGGCAATTGGCAACATCCATTCAAGGTTTCTTTTGTTTTAATTAAGTTAGCTGTAACAAAGTTGCATTTAGACCTGAATCTTCGGATTCTTGGATGGTTTGTTCAATTATGTCTCTGGACATCAGGAAAGACGAGAAATGATTAAATGCAATGATGAATCTGGCTGATCTGTATAAAGCTGCAGCTGGGTAAAGACCACCACAGCATTCAAGTCTTGAAGATAGAGCTCATGGGAACCATTGACATTATTTTTAGTGAGATTGGCAATGCCAATTAGATTTAATAGCTTGTGTATGTGTATAGGTAGGAAAAGAGCTATAAACAGCAATATTCCAATAAGGTCCTAATTTGAGTGATTGATTATTTGTAAAACTGGTTGATTGAATTCGAACGCGGCCACATACTCACACAATCAGGTTTGGACTGCCCAATCCGAGTAGGAAGGTCGCGTTCGTTTCGCCAGAGGCTGACAATGGCGCCGGCACCGCCGCTCTTGCCCAATATTCGCGTTTGCAACACCGAAATTTCGTGTGTGCCGCATTACAGCAATGGCCGATTTACGGCTCACACCTACCTCTGGCATGACACCACATACCACTACCGCAATAGCTAATCATTTTCCTTTCAGTCGTACGAGTAGCTTCAATTATTTATGCACTATTATTTTCAGGATAAGTTCTTAGTAAATGAATCAGAACACATTGCATAAGGTAATATTAGACGTATTGGGCTAGAGACTTCATTCATGGCTTGTTATCGCAACTTATTGTGACAACAAATTAGTCAATGTTAGGTACCTATGCGAACAAGGATTTTCTTATGCGGTTTTGCCAGATGTTTTTCATAATATTTTTCCTTATAAACACATTTTGTAGCGACAGAACAATAAATACGTAAATAAACAGCTTGTGACGCTTTCTTAATAATATTAAAACTTAGTTTTCCTCTATGGTTAGGATTTAACTAGTATACGAGTACTTAATCAAAATCAAAATTAATTTATTCAAACTAGGCTAAATATCACGACTTTTTGAAACGTCTATAACATAAGACAGTCTCCCAAAACGCCCGCCTTTCAATCAAACTAAATTCTATAATGTTTTCCAGTTTTACAGGATCGAATACATTTAAAGTAAAATATTTAAATGAATATTTTAGCTGCTAATTAGAATACCGCTTTGAGTGGTCGCACGGTGGCTACGAGAACGTGACAATGCAAAGTGTTTATTGCTCATTTCCCTGTGCATCGTTATTTCGACTTATCGTTCACATAATGCCACTAGCGACGGTTAACTGTGTCATTCCAACGCTCATTATAATATTCCTGGCTATGTTTCGGTACATCCGTTCACAAGACAAAGGATCCTAGTCGGGGAATTCGTTGTATCTACCTACAAGGCATTTTTAAAATGCGACACAATCGAAAGTGGTCGCTTCGCATGCACCGGCAATCGTCGCGGACGACGCGTCTCGCATATTGTTTGGCGGTAGTAGAGTTTTTTGCATCTTTATATTAGGAGCACTGACCTTGCGCAATGTCAAATAGTTGAGGACGGGCGTGGAGCGCCAACTCGCAATAAATGCCCGATGCAACGCCTTGCCAACTGGTTCTATCCGTCCGTCACTCGCTTCTTTCCTTTTTGTGTCATGGAAACCGGCATCTCTACACATCTATCGATTATAAACATTCATACTTCTCGGAACGGCCACGTAGGTATTGCAGAAGGAAGTTACTTTTCGAAGGCATATTTGCCTTATGTAGCCTTTGATAACATAATGCTATGCATAACAATATTATCCACGAAAACAAAATAGCGATGACTAAACGTACTTCCCGTGTTTTTGTGTCGTGATTTAATACCGTTTTGTACCTGAGCAGTTTATGCGTTTTAAAATACAGCGACGTATTTGTGAGCTAAGGGATCGGATCAGATGTCAACAGTTTGTATCGGACGAAAAGGAGGGGAGCGCATGCAATTAATCACTTTGTTTTTTTAAACTGAAAACGAGCTTGCACAAAGTATTCCCTGTGTTTTTCTTGAGAATTGAAACAATTGCCAGAGTGAATTACTGGCGTACATAAAAATAATCTGTGCATTTAACGATACACTTCAAAGTTCGTAAAGAAGGCCAGTTGGCCACCAGCCAGGGTGCAGTTAACACGCCCCCGGAAGTGGCGAGATAAAGCTGTGCATTGCATACATTTAGATAACGTCCGGTGCGCTCGTTTGTCACCGAGACATTGCAGAACTACACAAGACTGGAGGAGCTCAGTGATAACGACTCAGATAAAACGACAGTTGCTCATATTCTCGCTCTTCATTGCAATTTTTTTTGCTCGCTTAAAGTAATTATCTCGTCGTGTTGTCTGCGCAGTAAGTAAAGGCATGCGTTCGTCACTCATCGAATGAATTAGTATTTATTATTATCAATTAGGTATTGTCGAGACAATTCCAATAAATTACTACATGATACAGGAACGATGGTTAGGTTTTTACGCTAGTGTTGATAGGTGTAACCGCGACACTATCACTCACAGGACTCATTAATTGGTAAACAAGAGTGTCGTACCTAAACAAACATAGTGAACAAACTTGTGGTAATGTTATTCAATGTATTTCCTCTGGTACAACAAAATTCCGAGAAGCTCATAGTTGCTGGCTTATATGTCGAGCTAAATATAACACTGGTATTCTAGTAAAACGATAACACTTGTTGTTTTCTTCTGACTTCATTACAAGAAGCTACCTAGTCTTTGAAAACTGCATTTTCCCCGTCAGAATTTAAATGTTTATGACACAACAGAAATAGTAAAACATTTTATTATGAGTACAAAAAGAAGAGCCACAACAGTATTTAAATTGTAAAGTATTTGAAAGCATATGCGAATATTTTATCAAGTGTCAAAACGACTAGGTCGCGGTTCCCCCGAATTCCCAGCGCATACGCAGCTCGTAAGGTGACCTTCCTTGGGGGCGTTCACCGCGCGGTCACCTACAACGTTACATCGATCACAACTTGCAACAATACTACACTATTCTCTATTTTTAATAACAAGTGCTTCTTTAGATTTTTCTCAAGTGGCAAGTGGCATTGAGGATAACAATTATGGCTGCATACAAGTTTATAAATATTTGTGCATGACGAGTTGCTTTGGTAATGATTATTACATCGAAAGTATTGGTCTGAAAGTATCTACCCGGTGCTAAAAAAAACAGAGATTTAAACATCCGTAGGTCTCTTTAAAAATAGTTGAAATATACATAAACTCGAAGCATAAGAGGTATCGCTGGATGTCGAGTGAACACTTAATCTACAAAGCGACGGACATACCTGGTGGTCGGGGATGTGCGGTGGCGTGGTGCTGCAGCGTGTTGGCGATCTGGTGGTGCTGGTAGAAGGGCAGGAAGGGCGCGTGGAAGGGTGCAGGGGGCGGGGGCTGCAGGCGAGCCTTCAGCTCCTCGGCGGAGCCGGCGCCGGACGAGGATGACTCCACGTCGGACACGCCGCTGTCCGCCGGCGAGGGGGGGAGAGAACCTGCGGACAATCACACACATCAGTCAAGTTGTTCATACGAACCTCCTTGGTAACAGGTAGAGGGCAGCTTATCTTTTGTTACGAGGAAAGAATGCAGTTTCCTTAAATGTACATGAAGGAAAAACGATTTAGGTAGATGGTACTTCTTGTTTCTAATAGCTCCCTCTCACATGAGAAAACGATCATATAAACATGTAAGATCGTATGCAAACTCCGATCAACCCTCTCTGCAGGTTGCATAATCTAATAATGTATTATGAATCTCCCGAGATGCATAACCGTTATTAAATTACATTCCAAATCCTATTATACTGACGGTCACCTGACTTGCATATATTTGCATCTTGCTACCCTGCAAATGCAATTAATTCCACGCCTTTGAGGCCCAACGGTCACTTTATGAGATTAACCGTTAGAGAGGCGAATTTCTCAAATGCATTTGTGTCCACCTGTGGGAATGGTCAGCAGTGGGATCATCGCGAACCCCGGCGTGTTTAGATAACTCACAATTATGCAGATTTTTTACTATTTAAAGGGCACAATAGGTGAAGGGCGACTTTTTTTTAATTTCTAATGCGAAGTTGCTTTGCTTCACAAAAGGGTAATTTATGGCGATGCAGTTTGCTCCTCTGGGATGTTTTCTTGTAATTATTATCTTTGAATAAAATTCAGTTAATTTAATTATTCTTGAGCTGAACAATAGTTGGTCAGTTTGACCGTTACCTAGTCAAGTTGCATCATTTTTCAGATTAATATTTTTTTTGTTGTTAATCAAAGTGTTGTGAATATTTTAACTTTGCAATTCGAGTCGAGCTTTTTAAGATGCAACGGTAAACAGAAGTATCCTTTCTTGAATGCAAGATATTATAAGAATCCCTTCTTGTCAAGTAGCATTCTCCTATTATAGAAAAAGTTGATAAAAAAAAATTAATCTGTGCATCGAGTCGAACTAGCGAAGGGACAAACTTTCTCATGTCCGGGTCCCTAAAGTTTGACACGTAACGGTTGTCCGGTATTTAAATAATATAATCAACGAACAAGTAATAGTAGAAAGCTGTTTATTCATATTTCCTCGTCCATTGAAACTATGACTGGTATAAAGTGACCATTTGACCGGTGTTCGGCGGCCGCTGTCCACACCCCTTTGTGCGCATTGTAAACCCTTCAATGGTACAATGCATGGGAATCGGGAAGCGTCGCCCGCGAGGGCCCGTCGCCGGCCGGCCACCGGGCACTACGACCATTTAAATCGAGAATACCTTCAAATAGGATGAAACAATTAGAACTAGTTTTTGTGCTCGATTTTTTTAATGTTTGTTATAAATATTTTAAGGAAACAACGCGAATTTGTGGTTAGGTAGCGTAGTGTGCATGTATGTATGTATGTATGTAGGTATAGGGTCGCCGTGTTATCGGTATTTGTTATCTAATTTTAAACCAAAAGGTAAAGGGAAAACGAGACACACTCGTTTGATTATGATTACCTATATCCTACTAAATATTTATTTAATTAAATACCTTATCTATTTTCATCCTCGAAAACAGGTAAAACGTTTTTCCTATTTTATCCGGTATCGATATTAATGTATCTAAATATATATTCGCATAATAGGTAATGTCCAATGTTAGTTTGAATAAATGTTCGCACCTCCAGCTTGGTGGAAGTTCCCAAGCTTAAACAAAAAGCATTTGGCACCCCATTCCGGTTGACACGTCTCTCGGACACACGAGTGACCAACGGCCATATATGGAACACGGAATACGAGTCCATTGTGGTAACCCTTTCATCCCGCGTATCAAAATAATAATAAATTAACTATAAATAATGACCACGGCCTTATAGTCCGGGGGTCGCGATTGTCCGGGATCTGGTCTACCGGTCGGCGAGGAATGTGGTCCCATTAGTAAAATATCACAATGTCCCCCCTCCCTTAATCGGACCATCTTTATGGAGTGACCGCTCTTCATGCTCCTTTGTGCCAGCTGGCGTTAGACCATAATCCGTGGAGTCCAGTCTTAGACGTCGCCATTTTTTTGCATATGAATAATATTGTGCGGTAAATATATATTTATGTAACGGATCATTGCCAACGACTGATGTATGGCTATAGTTACACGTGTGAGAGAGGTAACTTCCCCATCGCTGATATTTAAGTGAATTATTGACGTTGACACTAAACTAACTAGAAATACCGTACAATGATTACATTACGTTTCAATCTGCATTGCTCTGGTTAATTTATTGGTTTGATCAATGATCTTAGATGATTCTTGTAATAACAAACCAAAGTCCTATATCGTCGTTTGTTTATTGAACTATTTTAATTTGATTAAATTAGAACAATGGCATTTGACTCAATTTTAAGTCCAACTAAATTTATCAAACGCGTCCCCTAACTTATTCTGATCCTACATGGCTACACAGTATCTCTTAGTGTGCCTTTGTGCGCACCCGTTGTCGCACGACTCCTTTAACATGGTAATTCAGCTTAGAATAACATCACAATGACGTTATATCGTTTAGACCAGTTACCCAACACGACACATACGCTTATACACAGGTACGCCTGTACCTAAGGACCAGCCACAAGTACTGGTCGGAAATGATACTATATCTCATTGGTCTTTCAAAATTCACAGTATCAGATACTGTTATCTAAATTCAGGAAAAGAGTGATTACTTTATTATTTAAACACTCTCCTTGTCAGTTATATTACGTAAAATCAAGAACTAATACTGATAGCTTTGTGTGTTAATAAACAGAGGAAATCATAAAATGTTTCTACTAGCAAGGTGCTATGAACCCAGCACATATAAGCAGATGACGACAATAGGCGCACATCCTTTGTCGTATGTGAGCTATTATAATTAACCCTTACAATATTCGCCGATTGCAAATCGAGTCCACACACAATACTAATACCGACAATGGGTTGCGTTCGCGCACCCACGCGTGACATTCTAATTTCAAAGTGTCAATAGCTCCGGAAAGCCGCTGCGGGGCAAATTGAAAAGATGAAAGGGATACAGCTATACGCAAAAATGAGACAGCATTCGAGATTAGCGCCTATTGTGATGGATGACGCGTCGATTTCGCAGTGCAAGGTGCAACGTAACCCATTTTTGCGTAAAACCTCGGCATTTTGGAAATGTGGAGAGTGAGTGGCGCAACGTGTGCAACCATCTGCGAGTTCAATTGTTTGGTTAGGATGTTGCATGTTTGGGTAGACGGGTCTCGGTGACCCACCGCGCACCGGCCGCATTGTAAGGGTTGCGCTTTCAAAGGTGCCGAACGATTTTAGGATTTTGCGATTTTTTGTTTACTATTCCAAATGTATTATTATGTCAGTTTGATATTCAGTTCGTGAACATGTGTCAATGTGCACAGCAGATTGCATATCACTTACGTCCGAATAAATTCTGAGCACATAATAAAACGATTATTCATATCTCCCCAAATCGTTGGAGTAGCAGGCAGCATACAAAATTGCGTTTGTGCCCAAAAACAAACATTGTGCAACAGAAAGTGACTGACTGAATCATGACATAATCCATCAAACACATTGCACGTTGCGTGATTACAGTCCTTTGAGTAACCCTTTCAATAAATATTATTTATTGTTCGCGGCACAATCCGCCCGCACCCGTTGGGAGGTTAAGTGCACATTTTGGGTCAAATGTGCCCATGAGAGTTGGACATCTGCGCTGAATGACGCAAAAAGGGGTGGACAGAGAGCGAAAGTTGTTTATACAAAAGGTAGTAGGAGTGTGGACGATATATCAACATCGTGAATATACAATATGGTATAATATTACAGATTATTATATAGAGCCGTTAAGATTTAATCGTAAACAATTTACAAAAAGGTTTCTGTACGACTGGCAAGTACCTATAAAAACTTTTTTAGTTTTCTAATTGGGTCGGACATTTTTTGACCCAGACTGAAGCAATCAGACGTTAATTAAAAAACTTATTAGATAAACGTCAACATAGGTAAATATCAAACAGTAGCTGTACAAAATTCTGGGAACTTTTTAATAAAAATTTGCTCTGAGAATTTTGACGAGAAAATTTCTAAGAAAGCGTCTGTGCCTTGAGCTACGGGACGACCAAAGGGTTCAATCACAATAACGAAATCATAAAAAGTTGGTCTATACGTAACGATTTAGACTATAATTCGCGTACTATCACGCAAACTAGAGTGTTAATTGCTATAAAAATTAGCACGTACTCGATTAAATGGCTACAATCATCCACATTGTTAGCAGGAGTCCCTAGCGAGTGTCTCGTCGTCTGGTTCCGCGTGACACGTCGGGTCTCGGTGCGTCTCCAGGGCGCGTCGGGTGCGTCGCGGCGCGTCGGGCGAAGCGGCCGCGTCTGGGAGGCGCGCGTGTGCGTGCGGGCGCGTGTGTGCGCAGGGCGGGCGTCTCGCCGCCGGCTCGGTCGTGACATTGGGCGGGCGGATCAGCTGACGCGTCTATCGATTGCCCGGCCGCCACTTCCTCTTTGTTCTTTATGAATTTTTCATGGAACAGCCTGACTGTCGGCGCTCGTAAGTTTTGTTATGACGCCTCTCCTGACACTATTTCATACTTATATTGTACTTTTGTTTGGAAACTTTTGCTATTTGCATACTTATTTGTTTTCTTAGGGTCTGTTTCAGTGTCCGTGTAGGCGCTTTCTTCGAAAGGAATAAAAAGTAACAGGGTTTGAATCAAATTATGTCCCAGATAAGTTAACGGAAACTTTCTGTCTGTTGCTACTGTCATGTTCAGTTGGATCTAGTTTCGGAGCTACTAAAAAGGGACATAAAATGTCCTTTTTGTGTTTGATTTTATATTCACCCTATACATTGGGTATACAAGATATAACTATCTAATTATTAAGCTCTTATTTATAATAACATTATAAATAAGAGCATTAAGTCAGTTCAGTAAATAAGCTGTGGTCGCTCCGCTGAAGTCAGGTGGAGTGTGCATTAGGGAGGCCTAACATATACCTAGCAGGCTTTATATACTCCTAGTACATACGGCGTCTGTCGGCATAACACAGACTCAGCTTTCAACAGACTACCTAACTCGTCCTAAACAGAATACTTGAGCAGGCTACATAAGTAATGTTAAGCAAATAATTCAAATGTATTTCGCGAGGTTTCTATCAAGTCTTTAGATATCCAACATGCTGTGTTATTTTAGTAAAGAAACTATATATATTAGTAGACATAAACGTATATGTCATATATGAATAAAAAAAAAATGTCTGACTGACAACGTCTTTAATGATGATTCTATAATTACATGTTAAAAATTCAAATTATAGGTAATTCTTGAATGTTGATGGATGAACTTTTGAAAAAGGAAATTGTCTTTTCATTTTTTATAAGTACGAAAAAGGAACCGGAAGATGGTTCATTTTGTGTAAATAGACTCTTAACGAAGCTGAAAGGCATTTATTCTCCCCGTCATTGCGACATTTTTTTGTTCTGGGCCATACCTGGGAACCTTCTAGTTACTGAGATATTGGACGTCAAAGTTCCAACTTTAACACAAGTTTTTTTTTAATACTAGTTTTAATTTTATAACTGTACTTTAAATACCTCGATGACCCGTTTATTGTTCAATGCATCCCTCAACTCAATGGTTTTGCGTAACAGAGTTGAGTTTTACCGTAAAACGTGATCCCCCCCGAAACTAAGTAATGTTACGCTAAAAATTATAATTTTAGCGAACGTTACTTAGTTTGATGTACAGAATGCTTTGAAGGCTCTGTTTAAACATTGTCAATACTTTTATTCCCATAAAGTTACCCAACATGAAACATTAAATAAATGTTAATTCTATTTATAAGACTGCGCTGTACGATAAAACGCCTGTTTTGGATTTTGTAATGACATCTTCCCTATGTCAACAGGAAATAACAATTGTATTTCCTGTATTTATGAACAACTGAAAATACTAGTTTTAGGTGGTCTGAATTGTCACGTAAACCCTTCTTAGTAATATGATGTGATCATCATGCACAAATAATAGGTAGTGACCTACCTACATGCAACAACTGGTTTTATCGGACTCCCCAGAGCAGTATTACAGATTTATGGTTACAAAAAGTAGGTATAATTTGAGAATAGCAGGAAGCTTATGTAGACGTCACCGGGGGATTACAAGTGGAGCGATTAGATAAGCCTGTTAGACCAGTCGCATCATCCGATACGTTACTGATAATAGATAAACTAAGTGCAAGGAGCCATGTTTTTGAATGTGACATAACTTTGTATACACGGCTCCAATAAGTAGTTGCCCTCTCGTTTATACGTTTATTTTGCGTAAAACAACAATAAATAGGATTAATAATTACGAACAATTGACTCAAAGTCTAAAATAGTCTGGAGAAATCAAGACTTCTTGCCGTGCATAAGAATGGAGGTTCTTATCCTAGCCTAGAAATGTGCTCTTTGTCATGCATTGTTTTATTTTAATACAAAGTGAAATAAAATATTTTACTGATCATTTAGTAGTAATATTTATTATTTCTATTATTATGGTTTTATTCTTAATTATTTTTGTCTAAACTCAAGTAGCGTTCAAGTCCATGGTATTTTAAGGTATTGTATCGATAAATAAGCTATTACTTAAATAACACGTGGTAAGGGAAATTGAAATTAATTTCATTTGACATAATACCGGCAGAAAGGGCGCTGGTCCGCTCCGGAAATTACTTCCCGACAGTATTGTCCCTTAGATATCTGCGCAAGTGTATAGAACACGACATAATACCCAACGTACGCAACCGCTACAGAATTGGTGAAAATGGACATTAATTTTGGTATATAAAGTGAAATTGATTGAGTTTTATTTGTTGAATTGAATTTAGATAAAACTATGTATGAATGTAAAATACGAAAGTCATGACTGATAGAGGCTTTTAAATTCTGATTAAATATTACTTTCAACGAATAATACCACTGATAAATTAAATAATATACCGGTACTTATCTATATTATCTGTCAATAATTCAAGAATGACGGCTAATGATATGTTCAAAGTTTTGTCTCTAAGCAAAAACGCTCCGGCATTTAAGTCATGTAACTTCGTTCGCGTTCCAACCTTTAGCTTTGGGCTCAAATACTTATGTTTAATATCTAATGTAGCAGTCTGTAATTTCCGTTGTGAGCCAATATAAGATGTACGCGGTAGGAAATGTCGAAATATGTAAGTAACAGTCCAAATGTTGGTAATTACTGAGTGACCTGCCACTTGCATGCTTATTGTTTTGTGACGCAGTTTCTTGGAATATGGCAGCTTCTAGAATGTGCTTCGTGGTTCACAAGTCAGGTGTTTCAGTAGATTTATTTATAGACTAAGATTAATTAATGATGGAATACTTTTTTCAGGTTAATATAACGTCGTGTTATTTGCAGTAGTTACGAAAACTTTTTCCAAAAATAGTTATCTATTCAGGATATATAACTTTGCTTTTAGTGATAAGATTTCATTTTTCTTTTCCTGCCTTATGACCGCCTTTCACGCATTCTTTATTTCTCACTCAAAGGCAATTAACCAGTTATTAATAGTGTTTACTGCACTTAACTTAGAATTTGCATGAATTATATTCAATCAAAGATAGTCTGTGAGATTTTCCTGCACTGTACACGTCTTTAAATGTTACATTAGTTACACTCCAGTGAAAATTACACACTATCTTGCTTATTTCTTTCGTTTTTAACTGTAGTTTATCCCAGTCTGTGATACTCGGACAAGGGTGGAGCAGAGATGGTGCCTGGCGGTGGACCCTTCGACCACCTATCAAAACCTAGTCATCTTCCTTGCGTTAGGTGCGGCAGATGTAGAGACATGGCGGTATAGGCTCTGCCATAACTTGTATGTTTATCTAACCAGTCTGTTAGATGGTTACCTGTATTAGGTGCTGTATAGAGATGATGCCTGGCGGTGGGCCCCGGAGCCAGCAGCAGCAGCGCCCGGCTGAGCGAGCTGCGCGCGCTGAGCGGCAGACCGGCCGGTTCACCGTCCACTGCAACAAGAAGACACATTGTTAGACTAAGGCTAAACTAACTAAAGGTGGAGGTAAGAATAGAGGAGTTTTGTCACTTGCTGATAGTCTCAAAATGCTGCATAATAGTCACCAAACATATTTTAGGCAGGACTCAAGTCGATCAACAAAAGGCAAACCTGGCAAAAATACTTTTTGGTTCGAAGTGTGCGGAAGATATGAAATAGTCTTTATAAAAAAGCGGAAGGTTAATTCTCCGGTGTATTGTGAGTCATTCGGATGGGCTTCGTATTGATCAACCGATCGCTTATTACAAGTTACAACATTCAGTTGAACGTTCCCGACTCTCCTTACTAACTAACTTTAAATTCTGACGCAAAAGTAACATATTTTTAACTGAAAACGGCGGAGGGTACGCTTTATAAACGAAGACAGGTCTGACGCTAAAGGGTTTAGTATTTAACGTCTACAAAAGACAACTTGGAAGCTCGTTTATCAAAATTTCTTCAGGTAAAACTTGTGGACGCTACCCTGGGGAGGTCGCGGGCGTTACGGAGAACATTCTAAAGGTACTTAGGTACGTAGGTACAGACTGTGTCTAACCCTTTGTTACAAGCCTGTTCATCACTTATGTATGTGGTATAATGTTGAGCGTGTGGAGGCCTACTTGCTCTCTGAGAAACGATTCTCAGACGAGATTTGTTGAAATGAGCTTCGGATTTTTTGCGTAGTCTGTTGTTTTAATATTTTATTGCTGTGGCACCATTTCGCTTATGTTAGTGCTAAACTACTGCTAGCAGTATGTACAGTGGAAACGGAAGAACGGATAATTTATCCATTGATTAATGCATTTAAACACTAGTTTATGTGAAGATCGTTGATCATATACCGCAGTTGAATCTCAGTATTAATTGAATTAGTTAAACTTTATGTGTGGTGGTGTGAATGTGGCTTTAAATGTCGGACTACGATTTGTGACTCACATAACACATAAAACTACCGGTGTCAGCTAATGTTACTTTAATTTAATGAGTCTGATGGACTGATACGTTTAGCTACTTCATTTTTTTTACAATCAACAAAGATGTTTGAACATTTAACGTATGTATACAAACGATTGCTGAGGGAGTTACTTTTTTAACAATATCGGTGAAACTTAGAGATCAAATAGTTAAGAAGTTAGACGACCCAGTTCTTCAGAACTTAAGAATAATTTAATATCGAGTTACATCCCAAGTTTAGATCATTAAAGAGTACTCGAGAACTTGCCGGAGGTCGCATGTTCCAGGGAAATTACCGCAAAATCGATATAACATTGTATATAATCTGGCTACATCCGAGCCAGACGCTTCCGTGCGCCGACCTTGGGCCCCCGCAACCCCCTTCAATTATTCACGGACCCACCTGTTGTCTCGTTCTACCCCCGAGCGAACACTGCGCATGTTTGACGCAGAGAGCGGGACGGATGAAAGCTTTCCCTTTCGTTTTTCAGGTCGAAGTGTCTAGACGGAATTTGAACTCTTTACAGCCCAGCCACATGTGAGCCAGTATGTGATAGCAGCTATCAGCAGAATGCAAATGGTTCCAGTTCGGTAGTCACGCGACGCGCCGCATGCAACTACGATTTATGACAAGTATGCAGTGGCTATGGTGCAGCCATTCACAAAACTTCAGCACGCAGAGGTTTTACAGCTTATGGTTTAAAGTATTCGAGGATTTAGCATGAATAGCTAAGTGTCGGAGCATGATGTAACTAGTATAAAATCTTAATAAAGGAATGATGCAACGTGTCGCAGTTCTACTTGTTTCAATTTAAACCAGTCTGCTCAGTAATGCAAAACTTCTTGTATATGACACTTTAGGTATGTTACCTACTACAAAATAGCTACTGAATAAAAGCGTTGTTTTCATTGCTTATATTCGCACACTGTCCACGCGAGTCCGGTCTGTTTTCATCACGAAACAGATTGATCAAATCACTAGTGAAATTCAAAACAGATGCATTGGAAATAGTTTCAAAAGAGTTGGAGTCCGCAGTAGAAAGGGGACAAAGCTCTGAGTACACTGAGTGGATTAGACGCCGGCGCCTTTGTAGGGAAACATCTCGCGGTATTAGCGGAACGAGCTCTGAATACATACCGGATTTACACATTGCAAATACATACGTACGTACGAGAACATGGAAGGTTTCTGAAAATTGTGTTTACTGGGAGAGAGAGACACATAAAAACATAATACATATCAGCCGCTTATCGAACGAGATAACAATAAAAACAGTATTCGAAAACAGCGCCGCATTGATAGCAGAACATAAACAAAATGTAAAATATAATACATTGACAGTTTCAGTGAGGATTCAATTAATTCGGTAGTGAAACGAGCTAGCGAGTGCAGAGGGATGGGAGCCGGGTAGTCGAGGTAGAGGCGGACGCCCGGGACGTGACGACGCCAAGCTGCATTATTCAGCACCTCGGAAGGCGATGCATACTCCAACCATTCAATCTTTAGGTTCGATGAACTCGCTACAAGTTTTAAAAGGAAAACAAAAATACACTAATTTTAATCAGAACTTTTGCGACTGAAATAGGGCAAAGTGAAGCCAGAGTGTGCCGTGCCTTGGTACTCCTGGACTCAGATGAATACGTGGGGTACCTAGAATTTCTTATTATGAAGTGAAAACTTTAGCGAAGGCCTCTTGTTCCAGTTCGCCCCTTTTCCGCTTACGGCTTCAGAGTTTCAGTTGAACGTGACTAGCTATTATGTTCAATTTTCAGTGAAGCTGCCATAAAAGGAATTTTCATAAAATATAACTTTTTTTTTGTCAGGAAAACATAGAGGCAGATTTATAGATAAAATGTCACTATTTACCGTCCGTCATTACAATCACAAAAGCTCCACTTCCTCCAATTTCCCACAGCAATTTCCGAAATTGAATAGCACATATTTGTTCAGCCAATATTGAATACGTAAATAATTAATATTTAATCATCGGCAGATGTTGTTGAATTTTCAGGTAAATAGCAATCAATATCTGTATAATTTGTCCGTTTCACAGGTCTCAAACAGACAGACATTCAGTCAACTAATAACAGTTTGGGTCGCACCCACCACCCGCGTGGGATCTAGGGCGCCTAGCACTTGCCTAGAATAGGAAATACCCTAGGATAAAACCTGGGTTCTGCAGCGTCATATTGTGACCATTAGTATACCTATGCTGAGTGTTGCATTAAACTCGATGTTATTGGTTTTTATTTCTAGATGTTACCTAAATGCTGATTTAAAACGAGTATTGATGTATTCTGATACTGAGAAATACTCATTACGTTTTAAAGGCTCAAGACATAGGATAGCTAACGTTGTAATAGGCAGGAATAACAACTAGAATTTGGTGAGAGTCTCGCCAGAACTCTGACATATAAGCGTAGACATGTCTTCATTACGTTTAGAACGAAGTCTGAACATAAGAGCAAACAATTCACAGCAAAGCTCCAACCCTGTCTGCTGCAAACCTTCCTTTGTACTTTTAATCATAAAATGTTAATACAAAATATTAAACATGTAGTGAGAGTCGGGTCAAAAACACGAGCTTCCTACAAAAAGACGGAGCTAAAGGGAACATTGCACCGGAGCAAAACATACCGAGCATAGTTCGCGTGTAGCTCGGAATAATAGAGGTGCAGGGAGGAGCACCCCGTGCATTCACCTGCAGGGAGGCACCGAGGGTGGCAGGCAGGGGAGGCAGGAGGACGCTGCATAACTTATGCAAGTTTGTTCATATTTCAGCGCAGCAGGAAAGTAAAAGTTGCGCTCAGTTGGATTAAACTGAACTTGTGTGCTGTCTCTTTATGAATAGGGGAATGTCCGCTGTGGTTCTACTAATTAGACGAACTAATTTGTTGGACTTACTTCAGTTTTCAGCCAGAGTTATATACATCGTATTTAGGTTTGGCCATGATGGAAGAGGTTTTTCCAGGTATATTTCATGGAATTATTCCTAATTGGTTTTCCCCGAGATAACGTGAAAAGATTGGCGGTTGATACGACACGAATTTCTTTTACTCTTTCAAATGATTTCCCCTGGCCGCGATTGAGGCGAGTACATCTCGGGAACATAATTAAGACGTCCGAAATACAAAACCCGTTTTAAGCATTCTTTAATCATTTTAATATTAGACAAACGTATAAAATAATTTGCGCCTCTCGTAAAAAGTGTCCCGCGTGCAAGTTCAAAGCGCATATTTCTTAAATGAACGTAAATCGTCGGTTTTAATTATTTCCTGTCGCTTTTATAAAATTATATGAAACTTCACCCGGTGTTTGTGCAAGTGGCATTTCTTTGTGTTTCGATTTAAAAATAAAATTGCTAAAATTATAATTGTTGTATGCAGATGTTGGGAGCCAAGTGACGTCACGCGGTGGAGCGCTGGTGTCGGGCTGCGCTACACGCTGCACGCGAGCCCGACGTGTCCGGGACACTCGCAGATATCAACCGAAATATTTGACACGAGCGCACCTCGTCAAGGGACGTGCCACTGCCACTCATTAACCGAACATCATAAAGGCGTAAACAAAATTCTTGAATGAAGTAATCGCCATTTATTTGGAACAATGCAATGTTTTGAATGTAAAAAGTACGATTATTGTATTCCTAAAAGGCTAGATTTCATTTTAAGATGGCTAACGTCCATGCTCTTGGTAAGTCAGTCCGGATTTCCCGTGGCTTGTCCCATCCACGGCGCGGCCGTAACGAGCGGGGTAATGGCGGCCTGCCAGTTGCTGGCAAGCTTAAGGCTTACTGCTCTCCTGACTTTGCACTTCATTGAAACATACTGGCTATCTACTATCCGTAATCCTGCGGTGCTTTTACCTTTCCTTATATCTTAGATTTAGTAAAGTTGAGAGTCGCAGAAACAACTTTTATCATGTTATCCTTAAAATTTTGCTCTGTAGTTTCCGAGATAAGCTTGAAATTGCTTGAAAATTTTGTAGTCATACAGTTTGTGATCTTATTATGGTTACCGACAGGAAAGTGGCCGAAAGCAAATTAAATACACGTGGTTTGGATGACGTCAACCAGAATGAATTCAATGAGACCCAACATAGGAGAGATAAGCGATGAAATAAAATGGTGGATTATAATCATGGTGGGATGATTGCAGTTACATATGATATGTTGGTATGAGGATTAGACACAGTTTTTAAATATTTGAAGGATTACAAAAGGTAATAATCCTTAAAATAATTGTGTTGGTGTTTTAGTTTTGGTGATAACACTTGTCAGGATTACACACTTTTTGGAGCTTAATATAAGACATAGACATAATTTATAATATGTTAAAAATTGTGGTGTAAGAGGAACCACATTTTTTTAGGCATATTGTGTTACCGTGATAATATTACAGGTTTTTTTCAATAAGTTGAGCCAAAAGCTTATGACTTGTGCCGTTCTAATACAGCTGCAGTCGAAGAGGAAAATGCCTCAATTATTACGAATGCACACAAGTTGCTTTGATTTGATCAAGTCATTTTGGACAGCGACTCCCAAATTATGCCCTTATTTCGTATTCATGATAATCAGATTTTTTTTAGGTATATTTTGATGGTCAATGGATGTCGCTTACTCTCTTTCTTTTCATTTCCACAACGAATTCTATGAACGATTAATCCAACCTAATCTCTTTCGTAAACGGCTCTATTCAATAATTCAAGCAGATTTTACTGAAGTTATTTAGCAATAAAATGTACACTAGCAATATTTACAATGCAAAGCAAATGGAGCTCTATCACCTTTGAATAAGGGTACTTTGTCATTGACAATTGGTTTCGGCAAATCTCTAGCGAGATACTTGACGTCAGAGTAACATCCGGGAAGCTATGCTATTTCCAACGCGACGGTGTCCAGTGTTGTGACCCCTGGGGGCTATTAAAGGCTTTAGTTTATGGAGCTCAAGATATATTGGATAATGAGACTCCATGTTACGAATGTTACTCCATTTGTCTGTGTAGAGGTCTGTACGAGTGTGTGTGAATAATGAGATTTATTTTAATGACTCACTGAACTTCAATGTGTTCAATATTGACCAATCTGATTTGAAAAGCAAAGCAAATTGTAAATACTGAACAGCTAATATCAACAATCCTGTTTTTTTCTTAAGGAATGTGTTTCCACACATTCTCTTGATATAAATCTATCGTATTTTTTAAACCCGGAAAATAGTGAGTTAGACTAAAAAAGTATTACAAAATAAGATAAATGGGCTATTTTCCGGCAGTTAGCTTTTCTTTTCATTAGTTCTTGTCAAGTGACGACAGATGTCACAAGCGTTAAGTTTCCGCATTACAAACACTGAATTATTTACGTATTTTATTTAAGTATTTCATTTTTTTGCTACTTTGTAACCTGAGTGTTTAAAATTGGCCTAGGCATATTTTAAATACGTTATGTTTCCTTATTTACCAAATACTTTACAAATACCCGTTCACAACAACAATAAGTACATTTTTGAGCTAGTTATTTCGATGTTCTTCTTGTTTGTGAAACGAGAGATGCAAACGACTAGATTCATTGCACAAATCATTAGCGAAAGGCAAATAACAACTGAGTAATTCTAGGTAGAGCTCGTTTTCTTTTGTTTCTACATTTTTCATAACCAGTGCGTAACATTATACTAATACGAACATAGCAAAACATGATTAGGACTATATATGTCGAATCAGAATCGATTGTTTTACCATAAAATCGATTTCGGTATCGTCGTCTGCGGTATAGGTAGATCCTTGATTCTTAAATTCTTGCGTTAAATTTCTGATCACGGCTGCGTCTGCGCACGTACGCGAGACCACTCGTAATTGATAGATCTTTCGATAGACATAAGTGACTAGGTGTGTATGGATTTGTTTTGTCAAATTAACTTGTAATTTATATTTTAATGTTTGACTTAAAAAATTGGATGTCTCTATATGGCATGTTTATGTCAATATTTAATTGTAATTAACCCTGATAAAATAAAAGTAATTCGTCAAAATTACATGTTTGATCATAAAGCTCATTTAATGGCGATAGCTGGCCCGACAAGTTGCGTGGAAGGGAGTGTAGTTTCAAAGATGGCGTCGGAAAAGCGCGGGCACTTTCCCCGCGCGCGGGAAACGTAAGAAAGTGGCGGTCGCGCGCCGCGAAATGGAAACTGTCGCGATTAATGCTGATAACATGTTTATCTGCTGACTTTAATAACCGACTGCTGCCGTTGGACACACATTAACCGATAACACTTGAAATCTATCGAAGAAAAATCTCCATTTTAGTCTAGACAAGTGTATATATTTTCACAAATCTCGAATTTTAGGGAGAGAAACCAGAATGAATGAGAGATTTGTGTAAGTAACTGACTAATATTTTAAATGTTGTCTAGGTGGTGTAGGTCAATGTTTAGTGATTTGACTCAGAATGTATTTGCAGGTGCAGTGACTAGTAGACTGCATCAGGACTTGTTTTTGTAACCTGTGTTTGATTTCGGCCAGTATCTCATAATTATAGGTACTCGTCTTCTGTGCCAACTATAATAATAATGCTTTCTTTTTGAACGATGATTCAACCTCCATTCAACCAGTAAAAGCGATACATCTCAATTTTGGTATAGAACTAGTAAACAATAGATATTGTCCTCTCGTTTGAAACATATTACATGAACCTAAATGCGACATGCGTGTGGTTACGCAACCAAGTCGTGAGTCACGGAGTCAGCAGTGACCGCGGGACGAGCTGGTTGCCCAAATGTGACACATGAGAGATTCGAAACGGGCATTTTTGATTGATATATTTAGTCACAGAATTTATTCAAATTTTTGAGAGAGAGGACGTAGTTCGGGGATTTTAGATATCTCTGATGCTAATAATTATAGAGAAGGCTTATATTGTCACTTAATTTAAATTACTTTACTTTTAATGCAATAATATTTAATTCGGCCCTTCTTTGAGTTTTTCAGAAGGAAGTATCTTAACTTCAAAAAACGTCACCTGTAGTATAAAAAAGCCCTTATCGTCGACAAGACCGTGGCGTACGCACGCTGAGATACGATCACAACAGTTTATTAGTGCGGCCGCTAAGTGGGTCAGACGCGAAGGGCGAGATGCGCCCGCGCCGCGCTTCCTACGCCCCACACCGCGCTGCCGCGCAAACTCTAGGCGTGCGCGCCGCTCTCTGAGCCGCTCACTAGTGTTGCGACACGACCTGCTCCTAGCTCCGGGACTAACGTATTCTATATTAATATGGTAAATGCAAATGTCAAGATTTTACTACTTCCTTTATTTTGCTACTTAAAGGCTATTAGATAGTTTTTATTCTGTCAGTACACAAAAGTTGCCAGTTAGACGCTCAGTTGTTTTGTTGTTGTCTGCCTAAAAATATAGAAAAGCTCAGAAATTGCTAAAATTATGAACTTCTAAAATTGGCACTGAAGTTACTCACGCAAAAATATTTTTCGTTCTGCGAGCGAAACTTTTCAATCAAGATTTAACGGTTCACAAGGTATTTTCAGCGCAACTTCAGTAGACCTATTTACATTAATCGACAGCTGATACAATACAGATAATACTGGCGATTCCGTTTCGCAAGCCATTGTCCATTAGTCATGTCCTAAAAGTTAGTAGGTACTACGTTGCGATAGATTTTTTTTGGGCCAACCTTGTCTGAGGAAACAACAGGTCACAGTACGTGCAGCCTCGGACAGACGTTAATTCGATTCACGGTCGCGGTTACATGTAAACATAACTTAATAATTTGTTTTTTTTTCTACGATCAAACGAATATTGGCAGATTGCGTCGCTACTGTTTCTTAATTGAACATTTCACGCGTCGTTAGAGTAACGGAGTTACGGTTCAGAGTAATCAGAGAACACCTCGCTTCATGCAAATCGACCACTATGAAAGTGGGGAAGGAAATGCGTATAAACTGTAGCACTCTGATCTTGATTACCTACTTTGTAAAGGATCTAGTATCAGATTTGCATGCAATCTTCACAACCAAGTTTCTTTATTTACCATATCCATTCGTAATGTTCCAACATTCCAGGTTAAACAATATATCCTAGATTACGACGCGCCCTTTATCAAAACGATGTCAAATTAAAAACAAATAATAAAATCTGTTGTTTATCATATCCGACGGTGTATTGCATTATAGTAGTGCGCTGATAAGATGCCACTACGGCCAGATAAGCTTACTATCTCGATTACGCGCGATACTCGACGTAGGAAATAAGAAATAGGGACAAGGATATTGGGTCGCTATAGATATAACATTGTTTGTTTCGTCAATTACAACACACGTGTAAACCGTTACACAACACTTCAGTGGCCTGATCAAGTAGCCGGAACGGGTGGAAAACAAAACGGAAAACCGTAAAATGTGTCATCGAGAACGAAACTGCGCGTCACTACGTCCGCCATGTTTAGTGGTGCAGCGCGCGAAAGTGAGATTTAACGCGAACGGTGCATCGGAGCTCCCTTGACCCGGTTGCGCCGCTCAGCCCCCCTCCCCTGCGAGCCCCGCACTACGATAGTAAACCGAACACATAGATACTTCGTCTAGGCGAGCACTGAGCAGTGAGTAGCGAGAACTGCATAGTAACGATACGAGCCGCCGCCGTGTGCGTGCGCGCCGCAAGTGTGCGTATTAATAGAACGTTCTGTTGCCAATGGAAATGTTTTTCAGGGATGCGATTAGCTTCATTATCAACATTGTAAGATTACGACACTATTTGTTTTTTCGGGGAAAATATTGGGTCACGATGTGATTTAAGTTTTGAGGTTAGGAAATCTAGTAGTGGAGTAATCGCCGGTTCGTGATAAGCTACAGGAAATGATTTCGAACCGGATCTATTAGTGGGGTACGGAGCAGGTAGCAGCGTGAGGGCGTGTTATAGTTAACAATATCGCGTTGTAGCTTTTGTTCTAAATGTTCAGATGACATAACGCCTATAATATTTTTTTAATCACCGTTCTAACCGCTACATTTTTGCCCTTCATTCATAAACCACGTATGATCTCAGCTTGTTACCAGTTAAACCTTTTTTCCTGTACCTAAAACATTTTTAATGTTTATAAGAAAACCGGGAAACCACTATCACCTACATGTAAATTCAACAGAATTAGTGTCTAATTAAATAACACCTTTGTCCCTATCATCGAAAAATGTCTAACTACCTAAAATGCCGCAGAACATTGTGCTACTTAAAAACTGTTAAACAATTCAAAGACTAAGTAAACACAAAAAGACTACCGCGAGGCTTAGCTAGCTAGTTCTGTAATGACGCGATGACATAATTAGCGGCACAAAAACCGTCGCAAGAAAACCGGTAAAGAGTTACCGGAAACATTTGCCAATCTCTACTGGTGGGCGGTCGGATACAACTCGGCGAGATACGAAATAGTTGCCTCAGAATACGTCACCATAGCCAATCACTGATCTGTCGAAACTTTTTTTTTACGCAGATTAATGTTCAAAAATAGAACTTTATCGTCAAATCCAGTGCAGTTTTACCGATACTGATAGTGACGTTATTTTAAGCTGCAGTGACCTTTGCGGATGCGAGGCGGGTGCAAACTTGCTTCTATTTGCAATTTCGCTTGTGAGCATACACGGTGGGTGGCAAACTTTATCCTTCGCTGTAAGTTAGTGTTTTAATTTTAGCTCAAACTCTCTCTTGCTTGCTGCAAAGGTTCCATGATATTGTAAAAGACGAGATAATTTCAACTTATCCTAAATATGAGGTTCTTGGAGCTCGTAAACTGAACAGTGAATGGATCTCTCTGTGTTGAGATTGTCTTGTTTGTCAATCTTAAAATAAAGTTTATATGTTCCGGCCTAAAATTCAAAGTTGTTTGTTTTGTAGGCATGTTTACCAGAAAGTTTAGAAAATCATTGGATCAAAAATATCCCTAAGTTATTTTTAGTACATTTTCAGCAATGCAAATAACTGTATGAATTAATTAAAAAGTTTAAGTGTCGGCCTCAGCTTTTCGGCGGCCGTTTTCCTGTTTACTTGCGGCCGCGCAGCCGAGTTGTAGGTCGCGCGAGTTGCGCAATCAAAGCCATATTCTTCTTGTTTCGGTGTTACGATACTGTAGTGTATGTTACAGGTTTTTGGCCAAAAGTGGTCCCGAGAGGTAAACCGTTCAAAATTCGTCACATTATAGTTCTGTACATGCCCCTTTGAAGTTAAATATTGGCATCCAGTGAGCTGTATGCGGTTCTCCGGAAACCGTAAAATACCGGCATTGCGCGCGCGCCACGGACAAACAAACAAACAGCAGATATTGCAAACATTCACGCGAGCACATTGTTGTCGCGGGCCGTGCGGATGCTTCCTTTGCCTGTTTTGATACAATAAACTCGTACGCACAGTACGCACGGCACACCGTACAAGATGTTGTTTTGGTGTGAACGAGAACACAAGTTACCTTGAAACGCTTTATCTGACTAAGTAAATGGCTTTTCTAGAACTTCCTCCGGTTAAGGACAGCGACCAGCGACCTATTCACGTGGTGGACTTAATGCTGTAAGTTTTGGTCAATAGAATAGTTTTGGTCATTCGTGCTGAAATGCTTTAATTACCGATATTTTTTAGAATGATCTATTTGTTTTTATTTAGAACACCATTTTTTAAAAAAACCTCTTATAAAATATGTACTGAATGGACTTAAGATTGTTCTGAACCATTGTTATCGCCATGTTGCCTTCTGGCTAGGAAGCAGCACGGCAGTGCGGCTGCGCGGCGGTGGCTGCGCGAGCGCCGCGGGAACCCGCGCGACATTGACACACTTGTCGGTGTCGTAACCGCGATGTTTGCGGTGATTGTCTACTGGATTTTTTATTTCGTGGAAATATACGGTTTTCGGCTCGCCACGGATTTATATAAATGTGGAATAGTTGACTCAGACATGTTGCTTTTCGAGTAAAGTATAGGAAATGCAGAGTCATAAACTGGGCGTTTTTAACTATCAATGTTTGTTTAGGCAATTCTTTCTAGGTTCGATGATGATTAAGCATTGCTATTCTCTATACAAAGTCTGCGTCAACAAACTCACGAACGAACAAAGAATGAAGGAACATTTCTGTTGCAATTATGTATTTTCGATGAAAAAGGACAGTTTGGTTAAAGCACTGAATTTTTCAGTAATGTCGTGTTTTGTTTTGTCGGTGATCGACAAAACAAAACACGACATCTCTTTCATGGTGGCTAAGTCCTTGAGGAGCTAGAGATCAAGCCGGTCATGTCTGGCGGTCGCGTGAATCACTCCCAGCAATAATAATATGTAGACTGTTAGAGGAAATACGACTAATTTTTGTAAAACAAAAACATGTACTCGTAAAAGAACTTCCCGTTACCTTGTTTTATATATTACTAACATTAACTTACCCTTAGGTATCGATGTCTCTTTACAGAGTTCATGAGTTTAATTTGTTCACATTTGCTGCTCAATATTTATTTAAATTTTATGCCTAGACATACAGTTAGTCTATTTCATTTTTTTTCACATGAACCGTGAACCGCAAATCTGCGCAAGAGTTGCATCGGAGGATCTTAAGAAACAAAATTAAGATTGTATGATCAGTAACTCACAGTTCGTGAGTGTAATGTAATCGCAAGTAAAGTTGAGTGCGGAACAACAATCGTGAGGTTCTTAAAAAAATATATTTTGAAACGGCGTTGTTGTGGGCGTCAAGGTGTAGTGGTGTACAGTTAGTATCGTGCGCGTGCGTCGGTTGCGTCACTGGCGGGTTGTGCAACGTGTGTGTTGTAATTAAACGCTTGCGGCCGCGCGAAATGCCCGCCCTGCTCTGTGAACCCCTTATGTTGTCATTAAAGCCTATTTTTGAGTGTGAAATAAGTTTTTGTGATTTTTATCGTGTTGGGGCAATATTACTTTGAATTGAACTTTAAGTTTTGTTGTTACATTAATTCAAACTTTGTACTTTATTATTACGAGAATGACCAAACACACAATGTTTTTTTAATTGTACAGAATATTGAGAAACAGTTCAAATCCCCCGTGGTGTTATCTCGCAAAGTATGTTGTAGCTTGAAAAGGATTGCTTCAAATTCGTGTTGCCAATGTAATAAAATTGATATAATTAACATTTTAAAAGCCCAAAAGACTCGATTTCCTGTACTAATAAAATGTCAGTTGCATGTCGTAACATCCGCCGACGAATGTTAATAAAAACGGACAGGACTATTTGGTAACTATATACAGATATTTATCGTTTACTGCCAAAACTATATCTGTACATTATACTCTGTTGAAATTTATACGTACATACATATCCAAAATTGAAGTAGGTTAATGACCTTATATTTCCGTAATTGAACAAGAATTGTATCTTGCTTACAAAATAAAAATTAAGGGAAATTGCAAAAGAACATAATTATTATGAATTTAATAAGTTTCATACTAAGGCAGGGTTTGACATTCCCAGCGTACCTTTTTTTCTTATATGTTAAATGAGTCGACCTCACTCAGTTTCAACGTAAACAGACGCGACTGAATATATCAGTATTCTGACAAACCGATCGCTGTCTTATAAGCAATCACGGGGGAATACCGATATCTTATCTTCTGTGCTCGTTGTAGCCAGTACATAGATATTTGGGTTTTTGACGTTTTTGCTACCCTTAACTTCAGTTCTTTTTGCAGAAAAAGCATGTGACAAGCTGTTTAAAATGAAGAAAAGTTGCGTGTCGCTGCATATTTAGGCATATAGGCCTGTTATCGTATGTATTGTGTTATGTAGAGCCTAAATTATTTCTTCACCTTGCAAAATAGGAAACTTTCCGCATAAAATCCTAATTTCACGCGTAAATCAACGTGATGATACTGAATGAAAATAAATCGGATCGATAAACTTATTATTTATAGATTGTGCGTTATTTTATCGTCGGTTAATATGTAAACAATAGTTGCGACTAATTGGGGCTAAGGAAGGCTCGTTAAAATTATTTTAAGTACGAATGCTCGGGCCTAAGTGCTCCCGTTTTGTTAAGAATGTCATAATTGTAGAACTTTCTTTTAGTAATTACGAAATATGTGAACCTTTATGAGTGAAATATGGCAAGCCGTAAATTAGGCCACATGTGACTTTAATACCTGTGACTTAAAGTTTGAATGTTTTAGGTTATAACCATTACAAAAGGCCTAGCTCTAAATCGACGTAGCCCTCCCTCAATGACGTCAAACTAATAATCTTTCTAGAACTCTCAGTGGTGGTTATTGAAAACTGACCGAACACAAACAAAGGTATTATCTGGGTCAAACCCCACCTAGAACTGCGAACTACCCACATTATTTAATATGAAAAGTTACAATTGAAATTAATTGCAAATCAAACACGAGTCTAGACGGTAAACAAACAATGTATGTTAATGAGTTGCTCCCTTACCCTATGCTCAGACATATTATTGTTTTCTCTTCCAACACGCCAATTTTCATTGTAGCGTGAAGGTAGCGAACCAACTCAAGCGATACGATAAACAAACTATTAAAAACTACGTTAAAGGGACGTTGGAAACCACTAGAAATTAAAAAAAAAAACTTAAATAAATGAGACACGTTGCAGTATGTTGAATATAAAGCGAAAAAAATGTGTATTGGGAGGCTGCCAGAGTTGGAGAAGTGACCGTTGTCCGGTGTCACTGGTGTTCTGTGTACTGATATTACCCGAGGAAGCTTTTTTTGAACACTTGACAACAAAACAAAAATGTTTCGTTTACATTCATGCATATACAAGTCTTGCATCAGTTTGTGTTAGTAAATACGCGTTAAAGATTTTTCAATTTGTTCTATTCTGTGATTATGCTAACGCGTCCCTTACGGTAAAGCGCAGGCCTATTAAAGAAGCCTCTAGTCCAAAACATTATTCTGTGCGTCTAGTTTCCATTAATATATTAGTCTGTCTGTCCCGCTCCCGATCTAGGCCCCTAGGCTCTGGCCCACGCCACCCGGGGGCGAGCAAAAAGTCCGGCTGCTAAGGTCCCATAAGTTACATGTTTTGCCGACAACTATCTAGGCTAGTACATGTACTTAATTGGCTTTATTGGTATTAACTTGTCTGTAACTTGTTTGGGTCTATGAAAACAATATTAAACGAAACACACGGAGAGACTTTTTAAGAGAACTGAAAAATGTAAACAAAAAGCTTTAAAAAGAGTTTTTTTTTAAATCTATGTTTAACCTTTTAGCCAAGGTTAACACTAGGGACTAACCACACTTATACAGCTCTGTTCAACTTTTAACCATTGAAAACAACGATTTTGTATGGAGTTGCGTGCGCATCTGTTCAGCTTGCCGCGTCAATTCAGTTTTCGCGGCCAAAAGGTATAAAATTAGGACAGATGTGTTTTATAATGCGAATGCTATAGATAGAGTTCATCAGAAACATCCGTGTATAGCGCTGTTCCGCCACGTTCGGCGCTGAACGTGGACGGTTCTCGACTCCTCATCGACAAGATTCGACCGCGTACAGCCCTGAACTTGGTGGAACAGCGCTGAACGCAGTGGAACAGCGCTTTGCTCGGATGGTTATTGAATCCTCGTCAACAACTTGGGACCAGCGCAACGAAGAGTATGTAACCGCTTTTCAATTAACCAGCGCCGTACGCAGTAGTTTTTTTTTTTTTTTTACCTAATTCCAAACAAGCATGCTTATTAGTAGCATGTGTATTGCAGGCTTATTTTAGACCGTTTCTGAGGTAGCTGCTCGGTGCTGCTCAGTTAAGATTGTGGTGGTCACGTCTTCGGAGTGTTATGCTAGTGAGATTTTCGTAGACAGGACAGTTCTTTGCAAAAACGACACAAACAATTTTGATATGAATATGATAAACAAAATAAATAAAACGGTTAAAAAGAATTGACTTTATTTAAATGTTTTCATTTTGTCCCGTCATTTCGTCTTACTTTTTCCGTTTCAACACTTTCAACTCTACTTCTTATAAAGGCTTACTTAAAGTACCGAAAATATTGAGGGTGCCGGGAATCGCGGTACTGTAGCCAGAAGGTCCCAAAAGACCCGGTTCTTTAAAACAGAACCGTTACTGCATTCCCTAGTACTATCGAACTGAAAGGTTCTATTTCTGCAACGATTCGCTGAATGTTCGGCGGCGGGTCGATGCAAAATCTACTCATAACACTGCAAAGGAAAGTACGTGAGCTCTTCCAATGCTCACATTTATAGAATTACTAGATATTTTCTTTTTAAATTCCACCATTAATATCCAAGAATGATCTCTAGACGTCTGTCTAGTTTTTTGTCGACAGTAAAATTAAGAATTCATACAATTACGTGAACAGAAGATAGCGTCTATATGTGAAACTGATAATAATTTTGGCATACAGTGACTACTTCCTTGTATGACGCATACATAGTTTGAACACAGATGTTACCGAATGTTTCCAGTTAAGCCGAGCTATAAGTAACATGCGCTTAAAGGGTAAGCGAATTATAGTTGGAATAAGGTGTAATAAAAGTGTTTGTGTTGTATGTCGAGACAGGGTGTCGATGGCTAATTGTCGGCACGTGCGTGGGCGCACCGCGCAGGCCGGAAGCCGCGCGGTGACATCACAGATACGGCTCAGTCTGACTGCTGTTTTGATGACCTGAATGAGACCGAGGTGGAATGTTTGATCCATCGTCTGTGTTGCAAGTAACGATCGATTTATGGTCGAGGGAACTAGAAAATACATTAATAGTGTCGATACCTATCTAGCTATCTATCTGGTTCGACAACAGGCTGTGTTTGTCTATGCAAAAACATGGTAACATTGACCGTATTACAATATTGAATACAAAAAGCCGTCGGGTTTCCCGCATGTTATTGTGCTCACCTTCAGTATGCATTGTAATCTATGTATACTGTATAGGTCACGTCATACTCTCGCGGGCGTTGCGAGCCGCCATCCGAAATATATCCACTGAATCTACCTAAAATATTCATTGCATTTTTACACAAGATAAGCGTGTTAGAGCACGTGTAGCCGCACTTGTGCGCAAACGTGCTGCTTCTGAGCTTCCCAGCCAGTGTTGTGACAGATGACGGTGATCCTTCAACTTATGCGACTGATAACAACTGATAATAGCTATTTTATACCCACTACTTTTTGGCTTGACTTTTTTTCAGTGCGGAAATGTAATTATTATATATAAACGTGACCCTGGGCTATCGTTATTTCGAACGTTGATGATGAAATGTCATTAAATATCATAAATATCGTGTGCTTTCAGATTACTCACTAGGCGTGTAAGATGCTGCGGGCGTTAGCAGCGGTGTTTATATAGACGCTTCGAATAACCAGGACATTATTGTATTTTTTTTTCTGCTGTTGTCGTCGGTGCTTCTTTGTGCGTTGAGTTAAAAAAAAATGTTTGCCATTTATAAAATTAATGATATCTGTGTAAATGAAATACATTAATAATGTTTTGTTTAAATGAGCGTTGAACTCTGTTTTTTAGGGTCTTCCCCGATTCAGCAAAATAATATAGTTATTTAGTAACATCATTGTTTATCTAATTATGTGTCATAATTATTTATAAAAAAAATGGGCCATATATAATTAGTACATATAGTATTTAATAGGTTTTTTCAGTGCCAGCACTTAAATACTTTTTTTATAAAAAAAATTTTTGCTACGCATAATATCGCAGGAAATATCTAATGGGGACAGGAAACAGTCATGATAAGATTTTATTTGTAAAAACAAAGTGTTTATCTCTCAAATCTTGAGTTTCAGTCCCGAACGAGTCGACAATCATTAACAAAAAGCTGTTTTTTCCACAAAGACATTACTGCCGACTTTTGGCAATGCTTGTGAAATTGACAACAATTTGTTTGTAAAAATGCAGGGTTAAGATGTTTTTAAACAGAGGAGAAAGACAAACAAAGGTTACCAAAACGTTTTTGAGGAAGTCGAAATTCGAAAGCCATTATTTGCAATGAAAAAAACATCTGCAATACAATAATAGACAAAAGAGCGTAGCGGTACCGTTGCAAAAACCGAACGCAGCCGTAAATTTGCCAATAAAAAACATTTTTTAACCGTGGAATGCAAAAAACCGCGAAAAAGTACCACTTCATAATACGAATGTGAGCCTTTAAAGGTTTACAGTTAAGGTGTTTTTTATTAGAGGGGGTGTGCACCCGCTACCGGCAGGTACGTGTTTTTTTTAATGTATTTAAAAAATTGGGTTAACTTTTTTATGTGACAGATGAAGCGAACAAGGTAAGCGGTGTACTGTTACGGAAACCGCAGCATTTTTTACTGTACCTACTACCCTATTAACTTAGTTTTTACCTCCGCCCGTAATCGGTTCACATGTTTTAGCGCACATGTAAATGTCTAAAAATAAATTTATGCGCATTGGGCCCATAAACACTTAATGATTGGTTGGAAATATCAGCGCACGGGGATAGTAAGGGGCCCCGAAGTAACAGTGGTCTCGCGGGTCGCCAGTCTGTTTGTCCGTATGTGTTGTGTAACCTAATAGCCTTGCGTCGCGGTTGAAGGCCGGCCAAAAAGTGCGCGCGCGGCCCCACACGCCCAGATGTGCCCGATTTAAAGAGCGTTGCACGCATAAATACATAACAGATAAGATTAAATGTTCGATAAAAAATATCGATACAGACGGCAGGACGCGCCCGTTGATTTATTGCACTAATTTGCCGACGACACGCACCCATTCAGCCTGCAAAGGGACGGCCGTTGATATAAGTGCAAATACGTTCACGTAAAAAAACTAACATCTTTGTTTAGTTAGGAAGTTATAAAACAGTTTATTTTATCAATAGCCGCTGGTTTGGTACGTTTATTTATTTTTGAAATTCTAAAAACGGATGCGTTTACGTCATTTGAATACTAAAAGTGCATTTTTTTATCCAGTCGCGAGCCGAAATCAGTTTCGTAGTCGTCGTCTCATTCTTACTTCATTATTAGCTATAGTGTGAATGAGATGCACAGTTTGCAGGAAGCTATTCAAAAAAAGAACAACCCTTCCTTACCCTTTCGAGACATTCTATTGTTTACATTAAAACGAAACGTCATAGGTTGTTTTTGCGGTCTTTAATATTGGACGCAAGCTCTTTAATTTTAAAGCTTATTTTCTATTGCAAGTGATCGTGCTTTGCATAATTTGGATTCGTGAAGAAATTAATATAATTCAAAATTGATTTTTTTTGTTCGAAACTTCTCGGAACAGGTAGCTGGCCAGTGTTTTGATTGGACATTATAATGTTGATAATCTTTAGGTATTCGGACAAGACGACATGTTAGTCGTCTATGCCAATAATAATTATGTTTCTTTTGGGTGTAATTCATGCAAATATTTGTAAGAACAACGACCTTTGTGATCTCCGGGTGTCGTCTACTAGTAACACAAGTTCTAACTTAGCAACGATATTGGTAGTATATTACTAATAATAGATAAAGATGAATCTCACGTCAGAGATTCGCGAATGTGATCAATTTATTTAACTCGTGTAGGTTTTGAAAAAGATGGTTTATATATTTCTGCGTCGCAGTCATCTATAACCAATGCATGTGACATTAAAAATGCTGAATAGGTATGTATAAAAACGGCAGTAGCTTCCAACCCGATCACGTTTGCGTATTGTTTACTGGTGGATGCGCGGGCGCATCCGGCGTCGCCGATCGCGTATAAATAAGATTTTTTACGCACCTTTCACTTCCGACCTGCGCCTGTGCCTGGGCAGGTATCACACATTTCACCCATAAGGGCCTGATAACCAACATTATTTGGCAGCTGTTTAATAAAATTGTACACAGATTACGTTTCCTGGTGCATCCTTTCTTTTAGAATATTCATGGGAAAGTAGCATCCACACAGGGTCATCTTGAGGATAGTTTTTGTAAAGAATTGCTCATTGAGTTAGCTCACACTGATTTCGAGTTTGTCGTACAATGGAAGCTGTGTCATGTTTGAGGAGTTATTGATCAGTAAAATGAATGAGTCATTGCCTCAGTGGCGGCAAGCCGTTGCCTTTAGATATTCACGATTCCCCGAGTGCTCGACTCTCGAGTCCTCCCAAACAGATCTGTATCTGCTCGATGCTCGACGGTTGTAGTCAAGTCGGCATTCGGCCTATTTCCTTTGCGACGTTTTCTTCAAATTCCGAGATGAAAAATATAAAATCTAGTTATAAATGTCAAATAATAAGTCGCGACCGTATTTTGATATGAATCTTGGAAACACAAAATGGCGGACGTAGAAGATATGTAGTGTGACAGTCATTAATTGATTGTGTTGTACCGACGATAAATTCACTATTTGATACGATTATTTTTCTAAGTTGATTGGAGAGTCTTTTCTTGTACTAGACTAATAAATTGTAGACAGAAGTAATTAATCATTTGACAGTGCTCGCTTAAAAAAGTAAATGAAAGTAGTTCGATGTCAATGGCAGTCATAGAGATTCGAAGTTATGATATTTTTTTTTTCAAGCATATTACTTGTACTAAGGCAGCCATATTTCCCTATACCTACGATGAGCACATAATATATTTATATGCATTGTTATAATTTAACGCGTGTAATAAGACTCAGGTAACGCGATGCAGCGCCATAGTCGGAAGCCCGGGCATCGAACCCGCACTACGGCGAACTGGAGTGATGAGCGAGCGATTCGTGTGTTTTGATGACAATAAGTGTAATGTAATGCAATGCTATGTGGTTGTAATATCACGGCGGCTACCATAAAAGGGTCAGCATAGAGATTTGTCAACTTTTTTTTTTTAAATACGTCTTAGAAATATGACATAAGTGTGCTCATCCCTATATCTTCCTGTATGAGTAGCTTAAGGAAACATAGCATGTAAATAAATTGTGTAATTAGTAACAGTTACCGTCGGGTGCGGTAACAATTTGATTAATTGATTGATTTGTACAATCAACTGATAATTAAGTATGTAATTTTCCGGAAACCGAATACGTTTTTGAATGGCGATAATATTTCACTAATTTACCATAAGGATATCAGATAATATGTGTATATGCGTAATCATTCAAAACCGATGATTTGTATTCCTCTTTAATAACTTCATTCATAACATAAACAATTTGCCATAATCGGTAAAAGGGTGCAACTGTAATTTTAGCGCGGCGCATAATTTTATGTTCTTTATTATAAAACAGCAGTAGGTATATGCATGCACAATTATGCACATATGTATTTTCCGTGATGTGTCAATGACCCCTATTCGTGTTAGTGCAGTGTGCACGAGTACGTGTTATTGTCGAGACCATTTTAGCTGATGTCTGATCATTTGATCAAGTATACTACCTACTTTGTTTATGTAAATCTTGCTTACACAGACACACTCACTCCACCAAAGAATTATGTCATTTCCATTTTAAATCTAGTTTTATTTTAATGAATGAAGTTATTGAATGACATTTTCTTACAAGTTTCAGAGGAATATTTAATAGAATTTGGTTGAAAACATGGCGGAGTAGGCGATAGTAAACACTGGCGGTACAATAAGCTATTGTTTAGAAGAATGCTGCCGGATTCATGTGTGTGGATTCTATGTATGTATGTATTCTCATGACACTTGCTACTGTAGCTTGGGTAGAGTTCTATGTGTCTCTAACGTGATTGTCTAATGTCCTCTCAGAAGAACTTTAGATGTTGTGGCCTACAGAAAAAGAAAAAAACACGTCGGTAACCAGAGTTATGTAAAAATAATGACCTCAATTACAATTAAAACCGTTTTTAGAACAAGTATTTTGGTCTTGATTCTCAGAAATCAACGTTATTCCAACAAACTTTGCATGAAACGAAATAATCTATGGCTGCCCCTTAGTAGGAGAATAAATAGCCTCAAGCTTAGTTAGAAGTTGAGTAACATGCAAGAAACAAAATTATTGTGCTTGACGATGAATTAAATTAATATAAGATAAAAACTTTTAAACTAATAGGCCTAAACGACCGGTATGATGACAGCTCATGAGGAATTTAAACATAAATAATCATGACTGTTAATTGCGAAAAGTTAACCAACGTAAGTTATGGTACACCCATATTTTTTAGTCCTAGGTACCTTGTTTGATTGGGAATTGAACTCAGGACCACATATGCCGAAACACTAGCGCCAAATTGGCCTAAACTGTATAATGATTCATAAGGAATAAAAGTACAAATACGTGTTAATAACAAGAAAATACATGGATAGAGGAAGAAACAGCAGTCTAGCCGTAATAAACGACAGTTCCTTTGAGCAAGCAGATCCGGGAAGAAAGGAAACTGTACGGCAGAGAGATGATTCATCTAATCATGCAAGGCTGCTTCATCAGAGCTAGCTTTTATGTCCAGTGCGGGGAAATGCAAAGCCGTTACCTAATTGCTGCTGCTGATATTTAGTATATTGAACTTTGGTTTTCCTAAGTAATTTGAAAGCAGAAGAAGCTGAATGAAACCGAATTAAAGGTGACTCTTATTGGCCTAATCTGCTAAATATAATAACAGGAGCTATTAGTGAGTCTTATACCGTCGGTAGATAGTAAGTGTACCCTTAGCACCTAAATCTAGGGTACAATTTAGTCCCAAAGTTACGCCAGATATCTATATATATAAAAGAAAGTCGTGTTAGTTACTTCACTTATAACTCAAGAACGGCTGAACCGATTTAGCTGAAAATTGGCAGGGAGGTAGTTTAGAGCCAGGAGAAGGACATAGGATACGGTAGGGTAGGGTAGGTAGGTAGGGTAGGGTAGGGTAGGTAGGTAGGGTAGGGTAGGTAGGTAGGGTAGGGTAGGTAGGTAGGGTAGGGTAGGTAGGTAGGGTAGGGTAGGTAGGTAGGGTAGGGTAGGTAGGTAGGGTAGGTAGGGTAGGTAGGTAGGGTAGGGTAGGTAGGTAGGGTAAGGTAGGTAGGTAGGTAGGGTAGGGTAGGTAGGTAGGGTAGGGTAGGTAGGTAGGGCAGGGTAGGTAGGTAGGGTAGGGTAGGGTAGGTAGGTAGGGTAGGGTAGGTAGGTAGGGTAGGGTAGGTAGTAAGGGTAGGGTAGGGTAGGGTAGAGTAGGTAGGTAAGGTAGGGTAGAGTAGGTAGGTAGGTAGCGTAGGGTAGGGTAGGTAGGATAGGGTAGGTAGGTCGGATAGGGTAGGTGGGTAGTAAAAAGTGCATTGCAACGCATGCTGGGTACAGCTAGTTTTGTTATATAACACATAAACACGCCAACAAAAACATTACTGGTGGCTCTCGGGTCCCTGGGCACAGGGACTAGCCTCCAGGCGGGGAGGTCACAAATGAGACCTAGACCCGCGGATAAGACCAGTCTGGAAGTAATGGTTTTAGATCTAGAAATGATAAACGTGTTATCGGTGATTTTTTGCCTTTGATGCGATAATTTGAATTTTTTGTATGCATGATATACGTATATGTTTTTTTTTTTGTTTGGATGACTTTTTACATCTTCAGCTATCACAACATCATAAATATCATCCCTTACACCAGTGAAGAGCCGCAGTATGCAGCGGCGATATGATATTACGGCGCAATAGTCTTTAATAATTATGTAATGACAAACACATTAAATACACAGGTGTTTTAAGGATAATTCACAATTCAATGAGATGCCTTAGTACTTATTCATCCTTGCAAATGTTAAATTATCGTAACCATGTATACTGATTCTATTATTACAGAGGTAAACGGAAATCCCAAAATATAATAAACCTAAATGTTAACAACGTATCCTTATTTATTTTTATGAGGAAAAGATGAATGTCCCAAACCTCAGGTTTGTCTTAAATCTGCCTGGGATCGATACTTGGAAAGTACTTTCATAGCAATTTTTGACAAACGAAGTAGTTCAATTGTGAATACTGAGATACCATATGGCTATTGACTTTTGTGTAAACGTAGAAGTAGTAACATATTAATTATATTGCATTCGTGGAAACAAAGAAAGTATAGAACAATAAGTAATGAGTATTGTAGTAATGCAAATAGATGCGACGCAAATGTTTAATTGCGCCGCCCCACCCCCGCCCTACGCGCTGCATGTTGCGCTAGGTCAGGGCGGCGCACCAACACTTACAAACATACAGCACTATTTACTCTTTGCGTATAATTTCAATAAAACATCAATAAATTATATGCTAAATGGAGTTGTAGCAAGGGCCGCGTAGCAACCCGTAGCTGCCGCTACGCTCGTAGCTCGTAGCACTTTCTTTCATGTGTGACGTAGCGGTTTGCGGAAAATCTTTTTTGTAGACATTTATTTTGCTCGCTTTTATGTCATTTAAATATAACAATAACAACTGGTAAAGTAAAAATATATACTTGTTTAATTTATTCTGATGTCTTTAAATTGATATTTCATTTGTGATTATAAAGCTATTGTTATCTTTTCTTTTTGTTGCTTCTTATATTTATTTTATAAAACCGTCTCGAGGAATCCTGTGCTTTTCCATAAATTATATGTATGGTCACAAAGAATAAAAAAAATATTTCCGAAGTGCTATCAGTGAGGAATGGTGAGCACTTACTGTATCTCTTCATGAGTGACTTCTTGTAAGCCTTGCCCGAGATGGCGTCGTCGCCGGGGCTGAGCCGGCCGGCGGAGTCATCGGACTCGGTGCCCGAGTCCCGGCCGGACGCCAGGTAGTCCTGCGACTGCCTCAAGATCATCTGAGTCCTCACGTAATCTGACGGATCCGCGAACGAATGACGCGCGAACTCGCATACAGAAATCTCTTTGCGTACGGTCAAGTCTAATGGGGCATCGTCTTCTTCTGGTTCTGGTTTGGGAGAAGCTGGTTCCTCAGGATAAGCTTTTCTAGCAGCCAAGGTGCGAGGCTCGCTCTCAGCGCTGAGCGCCCTGCGGTCGGCGGCCGGCGACCGGCGTGTCTCCGGGCCGGCACTCGCCGGACGAACTTCCACAGCCATCATATTTAATTATTAACACCAAACACCATAATCACAAGTCCACAGTTTGCAGTTATGTCATAGAGCGTAATGTGTTGTGTTAGAACCGCGCGCCGCGTCCGTCGGCGTTCGCGTCGTATTACGGACTGATGTCCCAGTTTCGACGATGAGTTCCACTGACTTCGTGAGCTCGCTTCGGCTGAGCTCGGCGGCGCTCGGACACTTTCGTTTTCGTACTGGCACCGCGCGTGTGTGCTGCGGCACACAGAGGCGGGCGCGCTGTTCTGGTGTGCCGGTGTGGTGTGTGTCTGTGTGCGCCGCGCGCCGGTGCGTGTGTATTCGCAAAGCTTTTTCCACTTTCGTCGCGGAGCTTTCCTTCATTTCCCGAGTTACCCAACAGGTTTTCACTGTTTAGCCGACTTGATTAATTAGCGTCGCTGGTTCGACGCCGGTCTCGTTTGCAAGTGATTGTGTTCAGGTAATGAATTTACGAGGAAAATTATATTACTAATTAATTTTTGTTTGACCTAATATAGGTACCTACTGATTTTTTTTCTGACGAGTTCTTAATTACTTATTATCGTTCAAGAAGTTGATCTTATCTTTTAATTAAAAACGGAAAGGTGTGTGCGGATCAAATTGATGAAAAATAATGATAGAGTCAATAATAAAATAGTATTATTTCACAGATTGTGAGTTAAATAACAATTTATAATATTTATCGCGAACCGGAACGCATGGACAATCAGCGATGTTTTGCGTAACACACCGCGTAAACAAATTGTGTGTTTTTTTATCTAACGCTCGGGGCATTGACCGACTTTACAAATAAAGTTGCGCGCGCGGCGACCACGTGACACACTGACATCGCCAGCATAACCTGAGCCGCCGCACCGTGCGCCTGCGACCACAGCTCAGGCCACGGCGGGGGGCTCTGAGTAGTTACGAGGTGTCAAGATACACTTGTGATTAATAGATAGGGTAGTGCCTACTATGAATTTAGAGCCAATGTCACACGTTCGTCCTGAACAGATAATGTTGGCTATTAGCGACGTGGAAGTATGACGCATTTGTTTGGCATAATTATAAAGGTGCGCCCGAGTGACAATGTTGGGACCGTTGCTATTTTAGTTAGTGTTACATTGCATTTAGCTGATACATTTAAAATAATACTGGAACAATGATGTCGACAGATTATAAATATCGTACACATCAGAGGACGGAAAATGAGAATTTTCAGCCAAATGACATTTTACAGTTTTCAGCATTTTCAGATATGTTTATCAAGCTAACCGAACATTATTACTTGTGATTTCAGCAATGATTCTGCCCGAGGCGTCCCCGGGCTCCGTGACATAACTAAGTTACTCGGCACACGACACGATTCGCTTCCGCATAACGACATTAAGGGCCGAAATAGCTTTGGAAAATATAATATGGTTGTGATAAATACAGGTACACGATTATAAGGTGTACGTTGAGTATTTTTAGATCTTACAAATACTTTATATATTCCATGTTATATTTTGCTTATTAAATAATGGGCCAGTTAAACTTTTCATGACTCACAAACTCGTAACTCTTCGCCTTGTAGGTAGGCACAAACAATTGAACAATATCTCCTACGATCCTTTCATACTCCTTTTGCTTCATTAAAACTTATTAGCAGTTTTGAATAGGGATCGATAGTGATCATATTTTTTTTTTCTTTGTCCGTCGGGTAGATTATTGAAAAGTATTGGACACGTATTTTTTCTTTTTTCACGTGGTCATAAAATTACGGAGATATATTGAGTTGAGATGGCGCATGACGTCACATGTAGGTAATTTTTATACCTACTTGTGACGTAGTGAGCCCCCACTCTCCAACTTTAATGAGTTTTTACTAAGTAATTTTTGATATTTTGATAAAACAAAAAATACGTGTCTAATATTTTTGTATTACCTGTCTGACGGACAAAATAGAATGTCGTTTTCTTTACCCAGTCCGCACCCCTATTGTTAGACCTTTTTGTTAATCATCATCATTAGATTGATTTAATGCGCTTTAAGGAAAAGTCTGTCATGGTATATATCATTTCTAACAAACTGCAAACGAGTTTTCCATTTGTCAGAAAATATATAAGCCATAATTACAATTACACCAACAATAAACTTTATCAGTTCGGAAAATACACATGTACTTAATGCGTATTTAAATAACAAAAAAAAATGTAATAGCGATAAACAGTAGTATTATTAGTTTTCAAACACACGCGAAACTAGCTGAATCATAATAATATAGCTTCAGATGATACAGAATTCACTGCTACTGATAAGGATATTATAAACAAAGATTCGAACTAGATGATGAACATTGTGATAACGTGGGCATAACGTGACTTGGTTTACAGAAAAAAAAGGATTTCTTTATGGTATTGACATTTCCTTGTTTACGTCAGGTTGGCAGGTGGACTGTTGTCTAATCATTTAGAATATGCACGTTATACTTTTATGACCGAGATGTTTTAGATAAAAAATAGAACTCTTTATTATTTTGAATCATAATTCATAACAAAACTATGAAATGCACAACATTTTTACCTACTGATTTTCCGATTTGACATTTAGATATAGAGAAATTGTCATTTTGTAATTCTTTCTGAAATAACTTCATACATGCGCTAATTGCATCGTTGATACCCCAACTAGTTTTAAGTTTTACTTCTGAAACCCTGAAATATAAGGGGTTGTTTAGCTGCAAACTATTCGGGACAGTTACAATGTACCTCATGTATCTGTGAATAAAAGTCCGAATCATTTCCAAATAGGAACGCTAGAAGACCCTAATATCGTCATAGCGCATGTCCTGGATACGTGCGAGTAATTGAGAACAGCCGAGCCACTGTTCAGCCACCAGCCCCTAGCCCCCCAAACCCCCAGCAGTTAGCACACAAGTACATAATGCGACGCGAGCGCGACCTACTTACTGCCAGTACTTCATTGATAACGTAAGAAAACATTGAATGAGATTTGAATATACGTTGAACAATGCCTGAAAACCTCATTTTAAAAGGTGTGACGAAGAATCGGAATTTTAGTTATTCTTCTTTTGTCTGAAGAATCACTTTTATAGAGCTATTCTTGGATTTGTCTAATTTTAAATTGCTTAAAATAAACATGTATTTTTATTACAAGTCGTGTCCCCGATTGGATTTTCCATCAGCAACTAAGACAGCTCATATAAATTTTCATCCAATTTATTGCCCAAGAGATGAAGTTTCTAAAGGGGGGGCTGTGAGGTTTTTTTTTTCACAAAGCCTTAAACTGGAACATGTTCTTTTTTGTTGGAAATGTTGCTAACAATAGTTTATAATATCGTTTCCAATTAACGATATCACAACCTCATAATTTATTAAAATAAGCGGCTTAGCTTAAAATATATTCCTATTGTTTAATTTACCAATAAACGTGATGTTTAGGAGAACTTTACGCATGGTAGAGTAGGTATTATATTTTGGAATAGCTTTTTGGTCATAGTCTGTTATGTGCCAAAATATCCATAAAAAATGATCATTTCCAATTGATACTGAGCTCGAATCTTGCAATAAAATAGTTTATATATGTAGGTAGTTGTAAGTCGAATCTAAGATGGCGGTGTGTTATCAGAGGCAGGTCGGGGGTCTCGCTATCAGATCGCAGATCCCGGCCATCGACCCGGCTTATGTAAGTAATCATCATCGTTTGTTTTTGTCATTTGATAACGTGTAGCTCTTTCCTGTTATTATTAAACAAACTAAAAAATATTTCATTTTTTCGCCCGTGAATAGGAAAACCACGATTAGCCGTGTGTTAAATATAACTAGGATAAGGAAATATATTATTACCCTGTTTGTTTAACCATGTCCTGTACCTGCATGTTTAATATAATCTAATTGATAGCAAAAATGAAATAACAAAAATGTGAATTTATCCTAGTGTGACCGCGGTAATCGATACACATGTCAGGAAAATACAAAATAATATATCAAAGTAGATCCTGTCTGGAGGCACATATACATGATATAACCTTTTAGGGATGTGCTATTTTATTTATAACCGCGACGGTTACCATGCTGAAATACTAGAGTAAAGCTTAAGTTTGTAATTACTTATAAATATGATTGCGGAACTTTATGTACGAAAAGTTATTTCTGTTTACACTTCCGAAAAACGTTTTAGAAACTTTGGTTCTATCATGGATATTCACGCTTGACCAAACACAAATGCTTACACATGTATAGTGCCTTCCGATCTACGAAGAAAGTTTTCGTGTAGTTCTTTTTCTTTACGATTTCTCTTCACTACTATTCAAATAAAACAGACTATATTTTCCTTCTAAGAATGGTCTACAAAGTAATATCTATCTAGGAGAATGTGTGTGAGCCTACAATCCGTCACGGACACAGATGATAACGCTAAAAGATTGGCTCCACTCCATCGGCACCGTTTGAGCCTGGTCCAAATGTCGCGAACCTTTGGATATGTCGCTAATATTACATCTATGTACTTGGTTGGCAGGGAAAGTTATTTACTTAGAGGCGAAGACGTAATATCTGGGTTAAAGGGGTTTCTATTTTTGGCAGAAACAAAATTCGATAACTGTTTGTGTATGAATACCTAAAACACAATAAGTAGACGTATATATTTACTCGAAAATAATTGATGTAAAAATAGAAAGAATTCGCATCTCGTGTAGCATGCCCTCAGGCAAGCTAAGGAGCGACATTGTAACCCGACACAAGACAACTGAGTCCTCTCGATTCTACGAAACATGCCGAGTGTTCATGTACCACAGAAACTAGGTCATCTGTAGGGCGCTGAAACAGACACACTGTACGTGAGGAACATCTACAATTGTCTGCCCGTCCGTAACACCAACCTCTAAATTCTAGAGGTCAGACGAAACCGTTAGCGAGGCGTAATGTCTGCGCAGTGACAAAAGGTAAATTGGTATGATATTAGTAATAAGCGGTAGTGAGACTAGGCTAGTACCCAGCTACTCGGCTGCCTACCCGGGTGCGACCTTCGGGCCTAGACGTATATATACATTTTTGATGCTTAATAGTTGTTGTTTTAGGAACAAACTAAACCTAGATTTTGGCAGAAAGTTTTGTAGGTACCTATTACGAAACTGGAATTCTCTAAGGCGTTTATGTTCGCTCCTGGTTAATGTTTTCAGGACATAGGTAAAGTGTTTTAACTTTCCTAAAAACAATGTAGATTCTAACTAGAGATTTCCCTACTAAAGACCGGCTAATACATTAAAGAATGTGCAAGACAATATCGTCTCTTCCTACAGTAGGAATAATAATCTAACAGGAAAACTTCAAGAAAAACCTCTTTAAAACACAAGAGTGGTATACAAACACATAATTCATAAAACTACCTCATTAACACATTTAATTTTACGATATTGCCTCACTTTACGTCACTATTATCTATTATAAGCTTGTTATATTAGGCCCGTAGCGCCACCTATCGGCGTAACATTCCTTGTTCATCCCGCCTGGCCTATAAACCCGACCATTCGAGTCACGGCCATTAAAATAACCAACGGAACTTGCAATAACGAGAAAATAATAAAAAACGACGATCGATCCAACGCTTAGATCATCAATCTTTCTGCGCTTCCTGCGGTGCCAATTATGTGCGCGTGCGACGGTGACAGCAGCATAGGGGAGGAGTGCAGGAAGGAAAGAGAAGAGGAGATCAAGGAACGAGATGCCTGGACAAGGGACGGAGGTGTTGCAGATCTTGGTTCGTTCCGAAACGTTCTAGATGCTAATATTCCTTCAAGATATTTTCTTAGGAAGTTCTCAAAAACTTGCACGAACTAATTACGGATATTTTCTCGATTCGATTCCAATATAAATAGGAATCTGCTACTTAACAGATTCTAAGAAGAACGATTTTTTGGCCAAGCATTGATCGTTTTGGTTAACCCGTCTTATTCCTACTTATTGGAAATTTACATAATGTTGACATGGTGTCAGACAGTTAAATAGGTAAATATTGCTACAAACGCAGATATTGTAGAGGTTACATAGTATAATGATTTCATTGCGCTTTGTTATCAGAAAGAATTTTACCTACAAGTAACTTTAATGATACAAAAATATTATTGTTACAAAACAACACACTGATTAAAGTGACAAAAAATGAACAAGTATTGCACTTTCTTCTTTCTTTTACCATTACGAAAATTATGTAAACATGCTTATTTATATGTACATGAATAAAATGGCATCTAGGCTCTATGAGCAAATATAACAAATGACTAGATATTTTCGCAGACAGCCAAGAAAAAAAAAATGAAAAAAAAAATGACAATTAATAATATTATCACAATAATACATTTCCGAACGGTTATCGTTGTACAAGTGCAGTCGTTGTACGGATTCAAGGCTACGCGCCGAGCGCACACCCGTACACCCGCGCGCGCGCATTGCCAGCACGCTCGCACGCTATGCACCGCGCACACACACACGCAACACTCGCGCGTCATGGATGCGCTGCTAACGGCAGCACAATCAAGGGTTATGAATAGTAAAGTAGCTCCCACCTTGTCTGTTATCAGCGCTTATTCCGTAAGAGTAAACGAGATAGCATCACCTCCCTCCATTCCGCAAACTAATCGTTTTTGCATCCAGATATTTGTACATTAGTTGCCTGGGGTAGCTACTTGTTAAGTGTTATTCGGGATAAAAAGGGCATTTTCCCCTATTTTTGGATACATATAAATGTTTTTTTTTTTTAATATTGAATCCTGATAGCAATCTATATCGCTGAAAAGATGGTACTCAATAGTTTGAGGGTTGTTAACTAAGGTTTAATTAATAGCAGTGAGTAATTGCTGTATTTAGATAAGACTTGTAAGGCGTAGTTGAAAGAATTTGTACGATATATATTGATCGTAGTAGGTATCTAATTTCTAGCTAATGATCAGTCTTCAAAGTGGTATTTACACCAACTCGCGATTATTGGGGACTTGACAACAGGAATGTAAATGAAAAAGAAACGTTTGCAATTTTCCGTTTTATCTAATGAAACTTAAATTTTACAGTTACAGTTGTTGCATAAAAACGTCACTGTCAAAAACGTGTGAAAAGTACAAACTTTAATACCTACCAATTTAAAATATCACGCTGTAATTGTGTCCAACTTTCGTGTGTCTGTGTCCCGGTGATACTCGGCTGAACCAAGTAAGTTCTGAAACCTATATTTTTAGACTATGAATATGATGTAATTTCTGGTAATTCACTACTCATACATAGCTATCTCGTATCAGTCATTTCTGTAATTCCCACATTTCCTTATATGTAATAATGAACTAATGATATTTATTTTACACCTATGCAAAACATTCTTTATTGGTATTTAGGACAAACCCAGGATAAGTGGAGGATATGGTGACCATACTTATAATTGGCATCGATTAGCACAGGAAGACTGGTCTATGGTAGGTTTTTTATTTTTTTCAACGCAAGTATTTTTAGCCTGTGTCCGGCTAACCGCGGGAGTGTTGTCCTAGGCTGTACCTGCGTTTGTATTCAAATACACATGACTATGGATGATCAGATATCTATCTACTGAATGTGCAACAAGGAAACATGAAGCTTATGGCGAATAAATACGAATTTTTGTGTTGTAACTACCTGTTTTGTCCTAGCTAAAGGTGGCAGGAAAAAAATAAGAGGAAAGTTTTTAGTCTACATAATTTGTTTATTTATAAACTCTGCAACTACATAAAAGGGGCTTTTTGACACAAACGCGCGTCATATTTTTTTTTTCTAAACTCCGAAAAATTTGTTTTTTTATTACATCTTTTTTTTATCAATTTCGTATCTTTTTCAGTTTCCCCGTTATTTTAATGATGATATCATTAGTCGTAGTTTCATTTTTGTGTGTGTTATACGTAATTGCTATAATGACTTAATAACACTGCCTATGACTATTCTATATTATCCTAGTAACTACCTAATCATCCTATCCAACAGTGATCGTAGACAGACAACGATATAACAAATAACTACGAAATGTTGTCCAAGCACTTGTGGTGTTTGTCTGTTCGCCTTGACGGCAAACACTCGTCGCAATCAGTCGATAGCTGTACCCTTGTGCTGATCAGCCAAGATACGAAGACAATGCACTTAGATCCCAGTGGAGCTGATAACAGTTGCCTGGAGAAATGGAAAAGTTTTACAAGGAAAATTAAGGGGACGTACTAGGAAAGTATAGTGCAACAGGAAGTCTATAATCATCACTGATCACCCAGAAAAAACGGTGTTTAGGATTCATATTATCTACGTTATACTTGGGCCGCAGATCAAACAGGAAGCAAAATATCTTATCACCCAGGAAAATAACCAAAACTAACAATACCTACCGATTCAGAGCACCGAACTAGGACATACATGAGTACAATATTAATACCGCCATTATTTCTGCGAAATAGTGCTGAGTCTGCCCCCATTCGCGATACACTTACGATATTGTACCTACCACGAGAGCCTCGATTGTACCTGTTCCTAAATGATTACTATCGAAAAATATCGTGTCATTTTCGACACAAATTGCTCGGCGTAAAGCGTCCGCGTTGTGTACTGTATATATGAGTGATGTCCCAAGATTTGTGTAAGTAATATCTTGCACAAGGTTACATCGGAGATCTAAGAGTATAGATATTGTTTGTATTGTTGTTATTGCTCAACACTATCTCAAACAAAGATTTTGTTCAAATGTTTTCAACAACTTAATGACATCATGGAATTAAGCACATTTACGATTATCTTAATTATTTATCTTCATGAGGTATTCGGATCTAAACATCCTAAATTGTAAGGAAACGTTGTTTACCGTAATTAGGCCTTGTTTATCACAAAATAATCCACTTAAACCGAAAATAAGGGGCAATAACCCTGAAATGGGCTGTAAAACCGAACTGTGTTCAATTATTTTGTGTTACTTTTATATGAAGTTCTAGGTAAGCAGTTCTAAGAGCAGGCTTTACTAATGCAACTCAAAGCAAACAGCAAATCTAAACCACGTTCAGTTTGAATGCAGGCAGCAGTTCCAAGTACCATTAAAAGGGATCACTGAAGAATAAGAAAGAGGTTTCTCGCAAACGCCCTCGCCTTATAAATTTCCTTTAGAAGGTATAAAGCGGAAAATCCAGGAAAAAGTTGTATTTATTAAAAATGTTTCTGAATGAATGGTACGGTCTCCTAAGGACGTAGGTCTTGTGGAAACGTTCCAGTTGACTGAAGAAAGTGGGATGATAGCTGACTGGATTCTGAACAGAAGGAAGGGATTATTTTTGGTTGTTTCCTACATATTTATGGAATTCAAGATGCAAATTATTTTGCACAAATATGATTCAAATCCATCACTGCAAAAACTGTTGAAATCTTTCCAACTAAAGAAAATCTAGTCAAACAGTTTTACCAATAATAAACCTAGTTTAATTAATGTCTCTACCTCGAACCTCATGGAAATCCACCAAGTACTCGTATAGCTAATAAAAACTGATCACGATCTACTAATCTCATTACGTGAAGAGTAAAAAAGATTCGCACGCACTGCGCCCGCGCAGCCGCCGCGCCGCTGCCGGAGGAATTTTCACTCGCGAGAAAAATATAGAGAGTGAAAACGGTAAACAAACGTGATACTGTATTGTACGGTGAGAGGAAAAATTGACGAAGTTTTTTAATGTTCGTTTATTTGTTTGCTTGTAAGTCAAGGTCCTAGAAATTATTTGTATAAGACAAAGAAAGAAGTTTTTAACTGACTTCTTCTCATTATCAACACTTTTAAATCACTCCTTTAAAAACTCTTTGAAATTAATTATTTGTTGTAATTGCGATTAGTTTTGAGTTATAGTGAGTATATTTTAGTTAATGCCGATTTCATAAAAAAATTATAACATAGTTAACTAACATAGGTAACTTTTATGCTGACCTAGTCAGGCTGTCACCGCCTCTAACTTTCGATCCTACTTGCCGCTAGTGGACCAACCAATAAATCTCTCATAATATGTCACCAGTACAGTGTTTGTCGTGTAACATTGGCGCAGTTTTTGCGCCTGCGCATCGGATGAGCGTCCATCAGTGAAAACGAAAGTGGAAACTGAGTGACGACATTGTTCTACGGTGAAAAACGTGAGCGTGCGAAAAACTGGGGAAAAGCGGACCGAGCCGCGGCAATTAGTATAGCTACCGAGTCACGATACTGTCGATACGGGTATTGTTAGTTGGTTTAATAGAAGCTGTCAGTACTCGGTATTTTGTTGTAGACAATAAGTAGGAATGGTTGGCAATGGTTTTCTTTTGAATATTTTCTTTAAGGTTCCTGGTAATTATGACCCACTTTTCGGATGAGCTAACAATTTTTGCTTCCAAACTTCTGTTGCTAGCCATTTCTCCCTGATAAAAAATAAATATTCTAAAAAAAAAAGCTCTTATACCTACTTAAAGATACGGTATAATAACGGATACAAATAAATAAAGTATAATAATTAATAAATACACGCTAACCGTTAAGTTATTAACAATTTTATAATGTTTATGTTGCCATGCCCTAACCGGGTTTCATGTTGGAACTTACTAACGTATATGTAACAACTAAATGTATACACATGAATGCAATAAAGAATTTGAGTTTGAGTTTGAGTTCTTTTGAAGGAATTCGTCGATGTCAAAATGAAATAGGTAACTATTTTTAAAATTTTTCACAGAACTCATTACAAGGAAGCAAAAAAATTAACCTACCTATTTAAAATTCGCTAATGAGCCAGCCATGTTTATAGTCGATAAACAAATGGAGTAGGTGTTAACATAAGGATAAAGAGGGCCATCCGTTCCTAAATTAGCCTAGGTGGTCCTACGGGCAACTGTAAACATGAGCGTTATAAAACGATTTTCGTGAAGCCATGGGTGCCTAATACTTTAAAAGAAAATGTTGTCCAAAGCAATGCATCTTAAGGGCAAAGCAATCAATATTATAAAACCTATTTATTATCAACATAATGCCTCATTGTTACTATTATCTCTATAATTGTATCCACATTAATATTAAAACGTTACACATTATGATGAGGTAACAAAGATTGTCTACAAATGCTATAATGTATTCCTAGTTAAACTCTGACGCTAGACTACCGATAATTCGGGTACGTACCTTTTGTTCTATTAAGCGTGCCTATATAATTTTACAGCCAATATCATCTGGCACGTGCACGAGTATAACTAGATACGGTTTCCAGCCCCTACTAAACCCTAAAGAGGAAGAAGTAAGTAATACTTGAGAAACTCATGTTGACCTGGAGAATATAACTGTAAAGGCTCAGAGTATTACTGCTGTGACCACGCTTTACGTTTCAAATAATTTTCTGCTAGATACCACTCACACTGCACGACTATCATACAAAATGTAGCTGTACAAGGATTTTTCGGCGCGTGGCCAATATCGGAACTAACGGCACCATCTTGTTTTTCTTATTAAATATATTTCAGAATAATTTCATAAATGTTTAAAACCAAGAGCTCTTGTCTGCCAAGGTTAATCCAGCTTTAAAAGATCCTTGTAGAAATAGTTTTTTTTTTACGTTGTGATCCTTGATTGTGTGTCCTTGATTTATTGTTGATTGATGTGAATTGAAATGCTGTCATGAAACATAAAATGTTATTAGCATTACGTTATGGTCAGCCTTTGTTAAAAATAAGTGTATTTTGTTGTAGGTAAAAGTATCCTTGTTATTGATGGAAAAGTACTAACAAGTGGTTACATTAAAATATAAAACTGTAAATGGGGCTACATCTGCCAACAAACTGTTTTACAGTTTGGCAGAAGTAATATATTGTGTAAAACAGATCATATAACTACGAAAAAACGCTTTATCATTTTTTTTTTCATCTTTCCGAACTACCTAAGTGACGAGGTAAGTTAACAGGATAAAACAGTCTTCCGCACCAAATAATTTTGGATCCAAGACACGTGGAGTAGTGGACGGATGTTTAATTACAGTGGGAAGCCATCGCAGAAGTAATTTGCAACCTAAATTGGCACCAATGTTATTACAGAACCTTATTTGAAAGCTAGACATTTTATGAATGTACTGTACACGAAGAGTTTTCTTTCAAGGGAAGCCTGTCTTTCATTTAGAATGCCTGATTCTAAACGTGTATTGATTCTGATGGCATGTTTTTACCAGAAATTAAAATATGATTAATACAGAATCAGTTTCATATTTCAATCTGTAGCATTTTTGCATCGGACAGTTAGATCCCAGTGCAAAGGCCTAATAGTGTTCAAGTGTTAGATAAAATCGCACATCAGTCGTGTCGTACTCGTCACATGTAAGTTGTCTCCGACAGTTTTGCGGTATTTTCAGGAACTAAAAAGTGTTAGAGCTACGACACACGAGAGATGTGCTTAATTGAAGGCTTAGTGTTATGCATCATCGTAACATATAATTTTAAGTACAGGGTTTTCTCATAGAAACATAAAGTATGTGTGATAAACACTTTTTGTGGTGATTCGCTATTTGTATGGTCTAGAGCTGATTTCAAAGTGGTTGTAAAGTATGGCAATACGGAGAAGCATATCGTGTTTAATAAAATAATTGTACTGACGACAAAGAAAGTATGTCCTGTCTCAATATGTCCTGGCTTTTATGTAAAATACATAAATTAATAAAAAATATGCTATTAGCACGTAACTTCCCAGTGTCAAAGTAACACCCACTCGACACAACGCATACCCAAAGTTTATTTTATATTAGAAATAATATCTTGAGAATTCTCAGACTTAGCTACAAGGTCTCTTGTCAAGGTCTCGGCGTCTAGACTACTAACAGCAGACCTAGGTCTATTAGACACCTAATTACTGTTAAGTCCTGAGACCCTTTGTAGAGCCTCCGACTTGTTGGTAACCTAGGGCTTTGTGATCGAAACAAGAAGTATAATTGAGGTTCCGAAGCCCTAGTACGAATGCTCGACGAAATATTTTAAATTCAAAATGCAACTATCCTATTTTTGCAAGCACACTTTGGTAACTCATTATACATATGAGTGAGGTCTTCAAACTAATTAAATATTATAATACGTTTTTGATTTTTTAAACTGTTTGATTTTACGCTGCGTTTAAGAGTAGCCACACTTATCAGAAAGAGCTTTCTGTTCATGCAATAAAAACGAATATTCAATCCGAAACGAACTGAACGACGAACAAAAGACTGTTCGTGCTAGCCCCAGAGTTTCCTAGAATGGATTCTCGGGCCTCTATACCAAGTTGGATTGAACAGAAATGTTTGACAAGCATTCCCTTATGATTTCAAAGTCTAATACGTCTGGTAAGTTGTAATGAATGTAGAAACAGGAGTCAATGTATACAGATGAGGCAGTAAATAGATACTCATTACAGGCTTGACAGTCAATTGTTATGTAAACCTTAGAATGGAACCTAATTTGACTAATTTAATCGGTGATTGATTTTGAACAAAAGGACAAAAGGATCAAAAAAGCCAAAGGAGTAAGATGAATCGTAGATTCGCAGCAGGTGGTGTTCTATAAATATTCTTTGCCTAATATTGCCCAATAGCAAAACAATCGTGTGGTTATGTTCTGAATATCTTCCTTTTATGTACTCCAATAAATCATTAAATCAAACGAAGTCAACAAAATGCTGTTCCAATCAATTTCAGTAATAACCAGAGAATGATAGCTGCGTATGCGCAAGCACAAGTACAAGTAGACAGCCCCCTCGGACGCAAACGCAATACGAAAGGGAAACGTAATAACAGGCTAGAACTGTTTCAAGTTTAGTAGTGCAAGTGCAGCGGCGCAAGCGCAGGCGGCGGGCGGCGCACGAGTGATAGTGCGCCGTGACCGGTGCCGAGATAAGTTGCGCTAGGTTGCTGTTGGAGAAAGATGGTTTTTTGTGTAAGTAAAGCTTTAGGTTGGCTGTTTATATTTGGAGGAAACGCTTTTTGCATTTTCAGCTGTTAGTTATATTGGGTCGGCTTTAACTGCTTATTATATTATTAATAATAATGTATTGCTCGATTGTCAAAGTGACAGGATTTTTTAGTAGAAGCAACTCTGCGTACCTTCCTGATGTTCATGTATAGGGCACTGGAGAACAGTCCTTCGCTATTCAGGATTTCGACAGAAACAGGGGAATAGCGAACCGATAAGGATTGAGCGTAGTATATTCCAGGGTGATAGTCTGAGTCCATTGAGGTTTTGTCGGGTCTTGAACCCTCTCAGCACACTGCTGGAGGGTTCAGGTCTAGGCTATCGGTTGAGGAGAGGTGGTCAGGTCATATCTCACCTTCTTTACATGGAAGATCTGAAACTCTTTGCCCCCAACAATTTGCAACTGATGAACGCTACTAAAGGTAACAGAAACTTTCAGTAGCGCCATCAGGATGGAATTTGGTGTGGACAAATGTACCGCCATGCATTTAAAGCAAGGGAAGATTATGGAATCCGTGGGAACTCAACTCATACACCTTAGATTCCTTTCCTCAACAGAAACCTACAAGTATTTGGGTACGTTGGAGGCATTAGGCATCAATACTGCTGACATGAACCAATCGTGTAGGGAACGTTTCTTTGGCCACCTGAATAAGGTGCTAAACAGTCTTCTTTCAGGCGGAAACAAAGCGCGCCTTCAATGGTTGGGTCATGCCGGTTTTGATGTATTCTTTTGGTGGACTCAACAACAAATTTTGAAATAGAAACAGAAAAAAGGTGCAGAATACTATTTTTAAACAAAAGGAATCAAACAAAGTTATCCTGAACCATGAAGTCTTGCCAAATGAAAAAGAAATTCTTCTAAAAATAGCGCAGCATATCTCAAGATAGACGCTGTCTAACTCACAGCGGTGTGTAGCAAGTGCTATAATGTCAAGTTTCCCTCGACTAGCCGTCCGTGCAACCAGAATGCACTTTCTTCATACACACACACCCAGCCGACACAGCGCACACAGGCACCTCGCCGTTGCACACTGTGCAAGTGTGCTCTATGCAGTTTGCATTTGCACACAGACACAAGATAGACGCATCTGTATTAGTGAGGTGTGGTAAACGAAAGTTTGAATGGGAGTCATACTATATGTTTTATTACTGTCTCTATACTTTACTAAAATATTTATCGTTCGGACTGAAGCGGGGAAATTGCTAGGAAAAGTGTAGAAACTTGGTAGAATAAAAGTGTGCATATTTTCGTTGTGTCTGTCTCTTTCTGTGGTACTTGGGTTGCTGTGTACGTGTTGGGGGATGTAGTAGGACTGTGGGAAGGCAGATGACGAGCTACTCCGCAATGCGGACTGTCTGACTTCTGGTGAGTGTCGCAGATTTGATTCATTGTGAAACACTGAAAAAGCTTTGATTTGAATTTCGGAAGTAGAAAATCTAGAGAAGCTAAGACTGTTTCGCTTTTTTGTAGATTTCAATAGGGGAGTTCAGACAGAGTCAAAACCCTACTCCTCAATTACACGCATTTGGTAAGCACTCAAACTCCCTGGTCAGTAGTTTTCGGTTTCACACGTCATGACTTCGCGTCAAGTTTTTTCCTACAATAAGTTAGTCTGCCCGTGACCAGGTGCCTCCGTTTCAATGATTGCTGGCGTAAATGTCAGAAATAATTAATTTTCCCATTGGCGCGGCGAAGACGGCAATTATGTTCGAATAAAAACTACCTTTATGTATGAAGTTTAGTATAACGGGATTGCCCATAGATTGAAGGGTTTTGATAAATGAGAAACGGCTATTTGAGCACGCGTTGCTATTTTGAATTTTAAAACTTTAATTTTGCGACGTGTACCATTCATTGAATGTCAGGTTTTTTTTTGTTTTAACTTAAAAGCGTTAATTTACGTTAAGACACACATACATCCATATTTTTATTACGATTAATAAAAGTATGTACCGCATGCCCTTCGGGGAAAACTAGGTAAAAAAAGCTTGGTAAATATAAAATACATCAGTTAAAAGCTATTTCGCTTTACTAACGGTTTCCCCCGAAGGGCATGCGGAAATTAAAAGTTTCATTAGTGTGAATGCGTATAAGTTCCGACGAGTTCAATAAATATGTCAATTTCATATTGTTATTCAACAAGTCTAGGAATCAAATCTTTTTACATATTTTTTGGTAATAAAGCTAAGTGAAGGAAAGTTATGTTAGGTCATCCAAAATACATACTAAGACAAGTAATATAGTCTTCTATGAATAGTAGCATAGATAAATAACATAGAAACATGTAGTGATGGTAGCTATACATACGGATACATTTGAAAGTGTCCGCTCGTTCTATTTAGCCGGTGCATCGCGTCCTTGCGACTGCATTCCCACGCTTCGCCGACGTTCTATTACGCGCACTGGTATTCTCGACACCTTACTAACGTCGTTATTATACTTTTCATTTTAAACTTTTTTAAATTAAAATGATTGGTTTAGTTATGGTGCAGTTTTACTTTCTAGATGTTGCTTTAATTTGTTGTTGTTTATTAGGCTGTACGTTCTAATTACTTATTTAGAAAATAATAAATTTACCTAAGGGTGTTACCACACCAATCGATCAATCGTTGATCGATGGTAGAATGGATTAGTCAACAATCGATCGATGGATCGGTTTACCTAGTAGTAAACTATCGATCGACGTTGGCTAATCTATTCTACCATCGATCGACGGTCGATCGATTGGTGTGGTGACACCCTACCACAATTATTTATTACAGAATAGTTATGATAATTTTGCTATTTAGTAATAAAGCCCGAGAAATCGTTGAAAGTGTTTTTTTTTATCAATGATTTTCGTGAAAGTTGCTAATTTTACATTTTGCAATAAAACGTTAGTCAATTGTTAATGGCAGCATTGGCCGCTATTATTAACGACTACGCTATAGGTAATTTACGATACTTAAACGAAAGATAATACGTTATTTTTTTCTAATTGGTCCTTTTAAGTCAAAACCTGTTATATAATTCCGCTTTGACTCTTATTATATTATTACCTGATCTAATTAAAAAAAAACATAATTTAAGGTATTGTCCTATAAGTGAGGTAACGAGGATGTCTGCCCGCTCGAATATTGTGTCTATTTTAAGCCGCAAATAGTGTGCAATCCTTGTTTATTAGAGGTGACGATGATTTCACGTCCAGCGCGCATGCTAACCACTGGAACTTACCTGGAAAGAGAGAGACACATATAAGTATACGAATATTAAGGTTAAAAGCGTAAAAATGACGGAATATTCAGAATTCTTAATACGGGGTTGGCGCCGCATGTCTTCTTCCATACTTCACATTTATTTGCCAAAATCCTATATAGTATCCTACATGGGCTGTATTTTTGGTAAAACCTAGGTTTCTACACCTATTTTCCTTCCTAGCTTATAAGCTCTGTTAAAGATAACTACTTTTCATATCCTCAGTTTTTTTTTTATATCCGTATGATTGAAGTTTGCGGGAAAAAAGGTCTTAGTTGTAAAAGGTTACGGATTGGGAACGGGACTTAACGGGAGCCGTGTCTTACAGTAATACCTGCCTAGCAACGAGCGATTACCACTCATAAACTAGGTAATTAAGTAAATACTTAGGTAACGTTAATTATTAATAACTCTATCACTACAAACAAATTACATATGTAGATTGAAAATAATAAATCGACTTCTATCCTCCGTTTTTTAGATATTGTAGGTAGTTTTCAATCATCAGTAACAATGTTGCTATCAAATGAACGACCAGTTTCAATTCCAACATCACACTCAAATCATACTTATGTATTCCCCATACAGACTAACTAGCTCATTATTTGGCCACCAATTAATAAGTCCACGCCAGCCGATTGCTAACGGTACCTACCGGGAAAAAACCCCCTCGTACCATGTACTTGAACGGGAGGCTAAAAAAATCCCTCACATTTCCAAAGAACAACCAATTTATAGAAGCAGTATCGCGTGACCGATAGTGAAAACTGCATTTCTTCGGAGAAAGAGACAACAGCATTTATCACCGTCTCGCAGAAAAGAGACGCGAGATATGCACGCCAGCGCAATTTACTATCTAAAAGCGAATGTTTTCTCAGTGTAAACAATACAAGCGAGATCTGCCCAGTCTACGTTGACCTAAAAAAGGGGAGGGTGGGGAGAAATGTCGGACCAATTTAGAATGGACAGGAAACGCAGAATTTAATTAACGTTACCGTTGCAAGCTATTTAGCTCTAATTGATTTAATCGTTTAAAGTTTATTGTATGTATTAAATTATGTCAGTTGAAAAAAGTTTGAAAATAAATAGCTTTTACATTTAGTGCTTTTACACTAAACCAGGGCATTTCTTTATTAAAATTGGAACTGAATTAGAAAACTATTTCTCAATGCAAGCGCAACATAAAGCCGAGTTCGGAAAATATCAATATTCATTGAATACCGCGCTCTCAATCCCTTCCGTATCAAATATTGAAATGCTTTCGAGAAAACTTACAAACGATCAGGAGTTTCGAGGAATAACAGTATCAAGAGTAAAACCAGAAACCGGAAATTGTTTCTTAGAATCAATGACATCGATGAAAAGATAAATTCATACGAGGAAAGAGTAGATCTTTAATACCTCCATTAAACAATGTTGTCTAGGTTTCTGCGAACAAATATATCCTTTGTTTGTAAAATAAAAGCCCGGAAAGAAAAAATATTACTTTTTCATGTTAATATTTATTGATATATTTAATCTTACGATAATAAAACTGAATCATTTCCTGATTTCTTTAATCTTCCACCCTAATTTAAGATCATGTGCTGTGCACACGCTGACAAGTTTGACAGCTGTCAGACTGTTGTACGTCAACGGCTAACGTTTGACAGCTTGGTGACAAGCCCATTGGGATGCTGTCGATGCCGTCAAGTCTTCGACAAGCGGACGCGGATACACGCTGTCGTCAAAATATTTTAAAACGTTTGAGATTTTATTTTAACGTTAAAGTATTTGCATCTCTTTTAATTTTATATAAAAAATAAGAAGTTTTTTCTTGAAAATGTTGTTGATTGATGGTTTCTTTGACGCGTTTAAGCTTGAAATATGTATGTAGTCGATATTCATGATGATGTTTACGTGATTTAAAATGAAGCGTATCATTTCTACATTGATGTATTATCTCTAAGTAATTATCTCTAAAGCCTTTCTAGTAGTCAAATACCAGGGGAACAAGAATTCCTTCCCATTCGCTAGTTACAATAAAGCCTAATATTTAACTAAAAAGATTTAAACAAGGCTGTACAAATATTTGCTTGTTTCCATCCGTAAAGTTCTCGTTAGACCGGAAAAAGATCAGGTATTGTTTGCGCATTCCCCGCCAGGCGGCGCTAGCAGTTAATTGAATTCCCTTATTACGTTAAATGTGTACATAGAAACATAATGTTGTCCGTTTATGAAGTTATGGGGGAGTTTCATGTTTTTCATAGTTTTTACTTTGAAAGCGTACGCAGATTTTCAAGTCATATAAACCAGTTTAGGTAAGTAATGCGGCACATGGAAAAATCTGCTATGTAGATCGACGTTTTTTTTCCCTCATATCTGTACGACAGTCTGTTTCTAAAGCAGAATCTGTCAGTTTTACGTTGAATTGTGCTAAATCTCTTCCATATCATGTGGTCTAATTGGTCGCACTCACTCATTGCTGTTATTAGTCGTAATTATCATTGGACAATCTTTACGCTATTCTCTGAGCGGAGAAAGTGGATTGGTAGAATTTTCTTTTAAACTTGCATATTTATTTCGTTTTACAAGTGTTTAGCTTTTTTTTACCAGAACTATTTGTAACGAAATTTTTGACATACGAAATACACACCCCTGTTTTTCATAGTATAGAAAGCTTTCTGTCCTAGGTCTAAAAATAAACAAAACATTACTAATGTATTTTTATTTTGTACCTAACGTTTCATGTCAGTACTTTTCCACTACCCAGAATCAATCTTCAAATAAATTCAATTCAGAGAGATTCATAATAAATAAACTACAAGATTTAACATTTAAACCCATCGTAATTATTAATTAAGAAATTACTAAAAGCCATCACTCCGGGGACACGTCGTACTCAATTTTCGTCTAGACTAGGCCTTATTATTGAAGTCCTGGTTTCAGGGCGTTTCGTGTGAGCCTTGTTCACTTAAACATTCATTACATTTTCATACAATACCTAAAACACTGGTATACAGTGAACAGTTACTAGGGCGTAAGGGTGCTGGCTCTTTCGCGCGTTCTGTTGTGGTTAAGAATAGATAGAGCATAGCGATAACAGAAAAAAATATCTTTCTTCTGTACTCGACTTGATGAAAAATACGTTGATCAATAAATATCATTGATAAAGTTAAGATTGAGTTCATTATATTACGGATGTTTTTAACAGAAAACCTTATTGAGAAGGACAAAACATACAACCAATTCAAATGAAACAATATTTGGTTTTATTTTCTGAAATTAATTTTTAAAACTAATAAGTACTGAACGACAAAATTATGGATTCGACACTAAAATTCATCGAGCAACATACCTGGTCATGAATGACATCATCACCACAGTTTTCCTCATTCTGCAACAGCTTGCATAACGGAATGCTCGCGTAGAACAAATTCGGTTTTACGTCACTATTTAAGCTTTTTTATCGCACTCGTGTCCCTCAGGGGCGCTGCCGTTGTTTATGCATTACGACCTTGATTGAAGTGGTAACTGTCCTTCGTGTCAACCCTACGGTTTCTAGGAACAGTCGGTACGTTCTAGACTTTATTTGGGAAACAGTTGTTTGGTATTTTTTATTGTTACTGATAAAAGAAGGTTATATATTAATAGAACCAGCGGTTTCGCTTGCCTGGAGGCTGGATATTATTTCACGGGATACATATTTCTTTGGTAAACAGTGTCCTAATTCCTAACTCAAAACATGTCTGCAAACGTTATGCAAATCCGTTCAACTGTCCAGTCATGTAAAGTTAAGGGACATACAGACGGATAAGAGTTACTTTCCTTATCATATTGTTAGTGTGAACGTTTAGGCAAAAGCACCCTAACGGTGCTTTGTTATTTATATATAACACACCCTAGCAAGAAAATATGTGTGGACAAAGTCACCTTGCCTCATCGATTCACTCGATAGTCTAATATCAGATGCCTCAAAAATAATGATGCTGTCGCTTTTCTATATAGCAGTATGTGAGAGAAGTGAATATTTGACGGCATGGTTGGCGCAGTTGTTGAGCGATCGACTGCTGCGCTGCGTGTCGCGAGTTCGATCCCCGCACGGAACAAATATTTGTATGGCCTACAGATAGTTGTTCCGGGTCTGGCTGTTTGTGTATGTTAGTTTAAATGTTTGTAAACGCACCCACGATACAGGAGAAATTCCTAGTGTGGGGCACCGTTTTAAAAAAAAAAACTTGAGAGGTGTCAAGGGACAAGATAACAATAGTGGTTTAGTTCAGTTTGAAATTGTGGAATTATTTCCACAATTTTAAATTTAGATATAATCGATTTTTTAAAGAGAATCAATTATCTCCGAATACAAATAAAAAAACTTGAGAGGTGTCAAGGGACACCCGGATGGAACGAAGTTCCTTTCACGTACATAATATCAATACATTTTAGATTTAAGTTAGTGTGCGAAAAATAAAATATTTAATTTAAGGAAGATTAATCCTTAATTAGAAGCAATACGTCTTACTTAACTGCACAACCGAGTTTGTACTTTGTAGTTCGGTCACTCAAAATAATAATCATATCTATCCTTACTCACATACACACCCCAATTGTACATAATTTAAGGAAATTTCAACTTTATTTTAAAGAAATAAAGCTTACAATAGCTTACTATAGCAAAAAGTGTCGTGACAACTTTTCGTAAGAATTTTTTCCGTCTAGCCCCCTTTCACAACGCGCGATAAGGAACTTCGTTCCAAAAATGTATCTGAATGAGAGTCGCTCAGACCAGGAAAGTATGGACAAAGGGATGAGGACTCAGCAATGAGCACAACAAAGCTGCCAATCATGATGACATGGGAGAACGGTTTGTGATATAGATGAACCTAGATATTTTCTTTACATTTGACATTTCATCAAAACGATCAAGTACCTAAGTCAAGTCATTTTCAAAGATAATGTATCAGAAGATATACCGCTATACACATAATAGTTGTGTTAAAATTAATGAGCCCATGTTCTCAGCATAAATAGGGTTGGTACTATATTGATTTGTGTCCTACTTCTAGGTGGCTAGGTGCTGCTATATACCTATGTATGTACTACGTATATGTGAGCTCTGACGTCTGCATATACATATGTATACATGGATGGTATAGCGAGTAGGTATATGGCTGTACGACCAGTATAAATTGGTTGCGCTGTTTGCAAATATGAAGTGCAATTATTTGTTGAATTTGGTATGATTGAATGTTTTTTTTTTTACATCGTATGCCTAGGTATATTGGAAGGTCTTTGTGAAGAATAATTGCTAATACATGAAATCATTATGGAAGAACAAGCCGGTGAAAGAAATTGGCTTTCTTACTGAAGCGGATTCAAGGAAAATGCTGGTTCATCTTTTTCCACAAACATATTAGCAATCTCTGCATCTTTTGACTTACATTCAAAACAAGATTTTCCTGCATCTTCCTAAAACTTTCTAACACAGCAGAAGGTGCCTGAATAACATATTACAGTGTTTGCGAAGATTTACATACTCCCCAGCTTTAGTAACAGCAAAAAGCTTACGATATTCGCACAGACAGACACAAATATTATTTGAGACGCGATATTCGTGAATTCAAACACGTTACGTATCTAAATATTAATATCAGACAGCTATTGACATATTTATTGTAGCGACATGCTTTTGCCGCTAATATCTCTTTGATTTTTTCTTTATGTAAATATATTGTGCCTATTTGTTGAAATTCTATCGGATCTTGTTAGATGAATGTGCGGTTAAGTCCAGCCTAAATGTAATAAAATATTCTAGGTTTCCATTATTATAAATGAAGTGTTTTGTCGTCCATGAGTAATAAGTATTGAATGTAATAACTTAATTTCTTTGTCAAAGGTCAACCTTACAAAAAATCTACTTCCTACCTACAACGCCTACATTCCCACGGAACCTGCGTAAAACTCAACAGCGGCAAAAAAGCCTATTTTCACAAAACAGTGAACATTACTAAATCGCCTAATAATACACCTGAAAAATCACCCCGACGCGCACACAGTCGCAGGGGTGCTAAGACGTGGGTGTACAGACGCGCCAGGTGCCTGTGTGTGTGCCGGTGGGTGTCGTCTGGGGGTGAACGGCCTCCCGCCGACCTTCAGCCGCGCGGGGTGGGAGGCAGGGGGCTGCCGTCTAGGAAGCTCCCCACAATAGACCAACATTGTAATTAATACATAATGTACCGTTTATGCTCGAGATTTGGGGACTAACGATCGTTATAATGAAATTGGTTGGCCTTTGATTCGCTGGCTAGCGGGGACTTTGTAAGGTAATTTAAAATTATTACTGGAACGTGGATGATTAAACATTGTAAAATGTTAGGTTAAGGCGGTAAGGTCAGGGTGAAGTACAAGGAAGAGAAATAGAAGATTCCTAAGATATCGTGCCCGTAATGGATTATTCTTCAAGTTTTTAAAGTCCTATGATAATAAAGCCCCCCGCCGCGCCGAAACTAAATATTTTGCCTATCGAACCAAGGCCTTCAAAATCCTTTACTGAACTTCCTACCATTCGAGCACTACTGATAGTGCACTATAAAAACTCGTTGTTACACCTTACCAAGCTGCCTCTCCCACGCGAAAGGCAAAGGCGGGAAGGCTGCACAGTAAGCACTTTTAGGTTATTTCGCTAATCGACTGAAGCTTACAATTAGGTCTAGACCTTATCCTAAACGAGGGTGCCAATTTTTAATTAAACTAGCCTTATTCACACATTTGTAGACAAACAATTCTTATCTAGAAGCAAGCGAAGTTTGTTCATTGAATATTTTAAAAAGCAATTTTCTTTTAATGCTTTGCCGAGAATATTGTCGATGGCAACTTTTACTTTGTCTAAGCTACCAATTAATTTTGTGTTTATTAAGAATTTTTAACTTCTGGTTGTGTTGGCGTTGGCTATATTTTGGTGGCCAGTTAAAGATAACGATTTGGCTGGTTGGCGAAACTAGGTAGTGATTTTGTCCCAGTTTGAAACCAATAATTATTATTCGAGCTTTCCAATACAGCGTTTACTTAGTGTCGGATTGATATCGGGTGGTAACAAGAAACAAGAAGATAAATACAGTACAGAATGTAGTAGATATAAACTAATTTTGTCTATCTATAAAAGTAAATCTTCCGACTCTGTCTCAACCTTTTTCAACTTTACAAACGTGTAAAGACCTAACGACGCAAACTTCCGCGCTTACCTACTTACTTACAGTAACTACCCTCATTTCATACAAATAAAACTTACTTAACGTAGGTATAAGTTGGAGATCGGAAATCATTCGTATTCTTTCGTCGTTTCGGAGAAGCCAATCCACAGATAAACTAAAGCTAAGGACTGAACAAGTTGCTAATGGTTCAATTAGTATTCCCCTTTTTACTGGGATACTAGGGTACTAAGGTTATTGGGAGGAAATGTTAGAACTATTTCCCTTTGAACTTGTTTTACTTAACGATTGATTTATCTTCTAACAGGAATTGGTCTGCCAAACGTTTTATGGCGTTATTTATAGTTCGAATGGAGTTTGGTTCAGGTGTAATATATTACAGTCAAAGGTTTTCGCATGCAAATTAAGAACAAGTATTGATTACGAAGGGGTCTTTACAAAGATTTCCTTTATCAGAAAGCGAATGGTTATATTTATACTAACATAAATAGATGCTGGAAGTAACAGGAAGGTTTCGAACAAAAACCTGATTATTCACTTGAGCCTGGTATTCTTAGAGTTAAGAATTAGCAAACATATTTCTCAATACAACATTATTGCTTCATCGTTAACTTATTCTTCTACCTACCCACACGAAATCAGGACATGAAACCTTTTAATATCCTGTTCTCATTTCCTAAAGCATTAAATATTTACATCGTGGCCCAAACAATGTTCCAAGTTTATTTATCCTGTAATATTTACCCAAGTTCTTAGTTGAGGCTGAACCCTTTACCCCCTAGCAACAGTTCTGCTGTGCTGGTTAGGGTTCTGTCGCTACGTTATGTAACAGATAGGCAGAGCTTTACGTAAGTCGTGCTACCTATCGCTTATTGGGAATTACTCGTTTGTGTTCTTAGACTCCTAGTACTCTTCCTATGAATATTAGAAATAGGCTAACTGTGTTTCTTAAAACTTTTGCAGCTAGACTTTCCAGATATTCCGTCCGCAAGTTAGACTCGGAAAATATAAATGGAATTCACAATGTTTTTTTTTTTAAATTGGAATTTCAGAAAGTTTTGGATTGTCAAGACTGTATTGACAGGGAAAGGAACGTAATTTTATAAAATCAGAATGGTTATGACACTTATAAGCGATCAACTTTAGAGAAAGACATAATTATTATTTTTTTACCAACCAACCAGTTTCTTTTCTTTTCTTTGTTGTTAAACCCTTAGCAACGAAGGTACCGGTAACGAGAACCCTAGAACATAATTACAGAGGCCTGTAATCACAGGAACAGCGAGTAATAACAGATATTTCGTCGAGCACTTGAGGTTGAAGATATTTCCATGTAGTTAGCAACCAACGTTCATATACTGTCTGTGTGTGAAGTTTATTCTAGGTATTAAAATACAGGAAGATATATTACCTACCAAAATCAAGTATCTTTGATGTTATAGAGATGTAAAAGATTTCTAAGTCCTTCCTATCTTAACATACAGATGAGTCGCTGGGGAGATTTTTCCGTCACTTTTTCTTTCCAGTTAAAATACTAAAAAGTGGTAGGAGCATGCGTTTTGGGGGCTGTCGAATGCGTTCAAAATGCTGATTCTCATTTTAATTTAACTGCATCACTTTTGATGATAAGAATGTTTCAACAAATGAATCTTATGCAAATGCCTTAATCTATCATATCAAATATATTTTAAGCAAGTGAAGTAGATTAAAAGCTTAATTCTTTTTCGACACAATATGGTGTGTTTTGGTGAGTCGGCCTCTCTAGTGCGTAATCTTAGTCATACTATTAAGCTTATTCTATTTATACAAGGTGTTGTTTTGCATCATCGTCAAAATTCAGCAGGTTATCACAAAAGGCATAAATAATCAATTAAAATTACGGTATCTAGTTAATTAATAATAAACACTGTTTTTTTTGGTTGTTTATGTTTGTCAGTATTTCAGAATAACCCACTTAATGTGGTTTAGGGAATTAGAAATTATTGAATAAACGTTTGAGATTGTTTGTATGTGTGGAAGCGAGGTTATAGGGCGAGAATCAGACTGCCCGCATTTAAAACAGGGGTGGTTCATACGAACCGATTTCCGAAAAAAAGAAAATAAATAAATATTACCTACCCATTTTATTATTGATTCGGGACGAGAATCATTATCATAGTTAGCTCCTTGTATTTGACGAGGATGCAAAACAACAGCTTGTATTTGGCTAGTTCATAATTTAGCGTAAAATCAACGCCACGGTATCATGAATAAGGTCTCATCAAAAGATCTCTTTGGTCACTGGGATAAGGAAAAAGATATAATAAGAAATTAGTAAGAGCAAAATACCAGGAAATACTTTGAAATATACTTAAGGGACCTCAAAATATATAAGGAAAATTTTAGAGGATTTTTATAAAAAAGTACAAACGAGAAAATTAAGGATAATCACAGTTTCGACATACATATTATATATCTTTGTCATGATAATTTCATTGTAGAATCTCGAAATGGCTGAAGGGAGTGGTTTTATTTTGTCTCTATCATTTTATTGAGATCTAGGATAAACGCGAGCTAGTCAATCAGTTTAGTAGCACGTAATGAAGAAAAGATGGCTTTGTTTACGTCAGTTGTATTGTATTTGAAGGTTAGTCATAACAATTGAAGTCATAATACAACCATTATAATTCAGTGCAATTTCACGCCATCGCGGATACCCAGAATCATATTAAAATGTTTTGTCGCCTACAGTACTTTTTCACAAAATATTTTAGGACATGCCTAGTATGCCTAGGCTACAAAGCCTAGACCGAGCACCGTTATGTACAACATTATGTACGTATATGTACTAACATTTACATAAATTATTATTCCCAAGACTAATTCGTCCTGACCGACCAAGGACGCAACGCCGGGAGACCTGGAAGGACCAACCGCATCAATCACAACTATGAACCTTCAGGCCATACAGTTAGAATACAATATCAAACAAAAATTGTTACGAGTTATCGCCTTATTGACATTAGGACGACTTAGCTTTGAAAGCGAAATTTATACCTGATAGTGCCCTTAAGGAAAACGATGGTTAACTCCATCGCATAAGGTCTGAATTCAAACGTTTGTATGTTCAGTTTGGAGACTAAGGGACGGGTTGGTAAGTTAGAAAGGGATAGCGATGTCCGTGGTGGTCCGTGACCTATCCTACTGACGAATGTCGAGCCCCGGAACATCGCATTTTAACAAGTAGTCTAGACAGCTGTGCGTGTGTGCGCGCGGCGGGTGCCTCTGTGTGCGTTCGTCAGATAACGAGATTGATTCTATGTGTGCGTGTTTTTCAATAGCTGCTTTGTACGTACAGGGCGCTTGTGCATCTGTGTGTGTAACGTTAAGCATGTCTGATTCCTTACGGATGGCGCTTCAAGTTTTTAGCAAAGGGATGTTTATTTGACGACTTCTAAGACTTTTATCGCTTGCTAAATTGCTAGTTGTAATGTCTGAAGTGTCTGGGAGCCTAGTAATACATCTCGGGACTTCGTTCTAGAAGAGATCCCGGTGGGATAAGTGTTTCGTAATTGGTCCAAATTAAATATTGTATTTTTTTGTTTGACAATAAAATTGGCGCTTTGTTAGGAAAAGCTGTCTGTTGGGACATAAAATATTCACGAACTTTTCATTTGCATGACGTATTTATATAAACTTAGTTATGCCTTAAACAAAATGCATTATTACGAAATTTCTAACAATTAAACGAACAAAATGGCAAATATACCAACTTATTCGTAATAATATTGAACGTAACACGAGGAAAATCAGAAACAAGGAAAAGGACGTGGGCTCAACGACGTCTGGGACGTTCGACTTGGATACACAGAGTGCAGAAGTGATTCCCGCATCAGGACTATTTTTTGATCCAACCATTTTTCATATGTAACCCATAATTGATCCATTTTAGAAACTCTAAAAAACGGGGTCTTTACTAAGTTACAAAATAATTATGCGCAAATATAACTCATTTACAAACTAAAGTACCTAAACACGTATTAGAGCACTTGCGATATGAATATGCGATATATATAATATACCTTTATTCACTTGTGTTCACTACGGCTTTATATACTCGTATAAAACATGTCGCGAAGGTTTTGTGATTAGATCTTTTCTTTTAGGTAAATAAAAGGAATGGCATTTGTTTAAGGGATTAAATATAATGAGCACCAAAAAATACTTTGAGATCCTAAGCTACGTTACCCAAAAAAAAATACTAAACACCAAAAAAATTGTATTCAAAGACCAAATATAGTAAATGATCACCAAATATAGTAAATGATCACCAAATTTTGTGGCAAGAAGAACTTAGGAAGCAAGTGCGAGCAAAGCGAGCTCGGGATATTGGGCACCCCGACTCGGGTTACTTTGAACCCTGCACTACTACTAAGACTACGCCTTAGTTCGGAGCTGTGATTTTCAGGTTTTTAATTCTGGTGATCATTTACTATTTCTGGTGATCATTTACTATTTTAGGCAGTATAAAAATGTTTTTTATGGTTATATTTACTTTATCTGGTGTCATGTTAAACATAAGCCTTTGTTTAATTTATTAGGATGGGTCTTCGTAAATTAATGTGAACGAAGAACATTCTCGATTAGTCTAGTAATTGTAAAAGCTACTGCTGAGCATAAGATCTTGTGTTCGATTCCCAGGGTCACAGGCCCCAGATTCTCGGTAGCAGTCAGGAGCATTGAATTTGTGCCCAGTTGATGGCAATAAGGTACGGGACTTAAACATAACAGACAACATGTGGGCGAACTATCGCTACATATCTGACTAACAACCCTTCAGGGATTCCAGGCGGTACAATCTTAAATACACGTGGGTACAATTTTCCATCCCAAAGTTATTAAATAAAGCAAATTAATTTAAACTACCTATTACGTTTCCAAAGGATAATATGGTTCAAAGGGCGGGTCCTTCACAGACCTGACCATCACAAAGACCTAATTGATGTGAAAGAAAAATAACATGAATATTAATTAACAGGCACTCAAAAACCTCACCCCATAGCAGAAAAAGACAACACACGTGATAAAACACACACACACATGGAACACAAAACCTTACGAACACAGGCTCACCCCACGATACACACTTACACCGCCTTTATTCTACACTCACACATTTTTGGGGATGGTTTATGCAATTCGCCCTTGTGGAGGTGGTGCGATGAACTTCGTCCGGGACGTCCGCAACCTTCGCTAAGGTGAAACAAGGGGTGTAGGGGGTGAGGGGTTGCAACGCCCAGGATGCCCGAAATTAGGGACGGCTTATAGCTACATGTGCATACAAGGCTTAGTGGGCGGGGTGGAAATTTTTTAGATTTTATCAAAGGGGGTGGTGTATAGTTGTAGCGTTTTTGACGACCATTTTGTTGGATAAGTGTATTCGTATGTTTTAGGAAAAACAAAAGCATGCAAAGTGAATAAAATTTCATGAAAAAAAATGCCTGAAATTAGAACAGTACAGCCAGATAGTAACAACTATTTCTAATCAAAGAAAAAATATTGCGAACACGTTTACAAAACTCGAAACCCCAACTATCTAGATGAAACCTCCAAATGAGTAAAAAAGCAAAAAATTGTCTAACCAATTTTTTCAAATTTAAATAATGACAAGTCTAGCCAGCGCTCTGCCTACCCCATCCCTGCGTGAACGTGATAATAGTGCCGCCGCTGTCGTTACGCTGATTGTCCCTATTACGCCCGTGATTTTAATAATAGGCGACTTTCCTGTGGAAAATCACTGGCTGTTATGTAACTGGGGTAGGCAGAAGTTAAGGTTCTTCTCGTTTGAAAGACGCGTGATTGATTGGCGGCTGTGGACTGAGGAACTGTGCTTGAAATGGGTGTACTTGGTTTATGTGTGGTTTTGACACAACTTAAAACCACTCGATACGAATTTATGGTTACGAAGCCGTTCAGCAATGAAAATACGTAAAAGTAATAAAACTGTCATGAGAACCGAACGGAACCTTATTTCGAATTCAGTTCTAAACGCTTTTTAACCGAAAAATTACTGAATATTAAATAAAGATTTTTACGATCATCACGGAAAATCTCTCGTCCATAATTTCAATCATTGCTTTCTGTCATACAGCACCAATATAACCATACGTTGGGAGTATGGTTATACCTATTGGTGCTACAAATACCGTACATTTATTAGAGAAACAACATAAAAGGCTCTCATACAGGCGCTGTTCGTCCGGTCGTCGCCGTCGGTCCGTAGACCCTCGTAGCGCGTAGCACCGCGTAGAGGTGTCCTCTACGCCGTAGCGCTACGTAGCCGGGTGGAAGGTGACAGGGTACGGCGGGTTCAAGAGTTCACGTCTGAAGGGAGGTTGTGAACAACTGGGTGGTGTAAGTAGATTTTAGGTTTTGTTTTGTAATAGAAATGAGGTATATTTTTTTACAAAACTTTTGAAATAAGCAGAGTATGCTTTTGGCAGGTATGATGAATAGAATAATTTATGGTCTACTATCTTCTGCCCACGGCTTCGCCCGCGTTTTTTCGGTAATTGTCCCGCGGGATCACACTACCGGGGTAAAAAGTATCCTAAGTGCTATTCGTGACCAGAACCAGATCCATTCAGTAGTTTTTACGTGAAAGAGTAACAAACATCAATCCATCCATCTATACTTACAAACTTTCGCGTTTATAATATTAGTAGGACTAGTTGAACTACATAGTTGGATTTTAAATGAATTCTGTAATAATCACCGCAATATAAACATCACCATCGTGAAGTATTACTTTTATTTATCTCTCCAGTTGCTAAATGGGTAACCCAATTATTTATTTGAAATCAAAAGACAAATGGTCTAACTGCATTGTATTTATGATTGACAATGTTCATAAAGACATCTTCTACCAAAATAGAAATTATGTAAAAAACATAAACTCCGCCACATTAAAGCACTCTCATAAATTGCAGCATCCAAAGCTACATAATACGACCGCAGTCTCCAACAGTGCGGAGAGGACGTTGTGGAAGGCTAGGGCGGGCGGCGCGTCCTTCCGAGGGCGGGCGGCGACCCGGCGCAGGCTGTGCCGCCGTCCCTTTGATCCTGAACTTTTGGGCTATTAGTATTTTGGTATGGTATTGATTGTCATTATTTATTTTTGGTTAAATTAATGAGTGTTACATATTATAGGCACAAGTTTGACTATACGTTACGGGTTTGTTCGTGTGTCAAGATTTTGATTTTCCGTTACTTATGCCTAGTTATAGACAAACAGGATATTTCTTAGAAAGTTTTTCATCATCTTCATACAAATATGCAAGAACATTACTTCGCTAGGTTAGCAGGTGAAAACAAATTATGCAAATTTCGTGTTTGATTTTATAATGTTCCTGGCTACCCAACCCCGCTTCGCACGGATGCATGGTGGCTTGTCAAAAAATCTAGATTTCTGTGCTTACTCTTAAGAGGGGACTCTAGTGGGCCTTTTTTCGCTGTTTTCTTCGAAGATAATGCGTCTAGAGCAGTTTTTTTTTTCCAAAAAATCTAGGTCTTATTAATACATGCCCCTATCATTTCCTTCACTTCGATTCGATTTCAATCACTAAAAGAATTATGACAATCTAAAAACCCCAAAATTTTTACCGCCATGTTCAGACGACTATCAGACAAATTAAAATAATAGAAGCATAGATATACTTTTCCTCTAAATGTTGATATAAGAATTATTTAGATCAGTTTAGTTTTGAAGAAGAAAACAGCGGAATACAAAACGTCTTTTAGTCAAGATTTTTGTAGGTAAAATCAGCCTGAAGTTGTCCCTTTCGCTCTTTACAGGATCTTGGTCAGGCGCAGCGCGACGGCAATAGTTTCTTCAAACACCTATTCTTCAAATTACATTTCATTAACAGTTTGCTATACTGAATGCATGTGAAATTATATGCGATAATAATAAATTTATATATTTTTTATAATTTTTGTCCGTCTGTCTATCTTCCAATCTCCGAAAAGGCTGGACCGATTTGGACAGGACGTTCAAATGGCAGGAAGCTGATGTTATAAGGAGTATTTTTCTCAGCTCTACAGTTAGTTTTTTAATAAACCTTTCGAAATGAACGCTCTAAATAATGGTGAAGATCGTATCAATATACTTAGTTCTTTTGAAGAAGATTTAAGTACTCAAACAGATAGACAAGCAGACACAATAATTTAAATGGACTAATATAACATTTCAAAAGAAAAACTGAACTAGCACTCACATTATTAAAACATTATTCAACAAAAACGCTTCACCACACAAACTTATTTTTAAGTTGCAGCATCTACAGTAGACATAACAGCCGTCTGTCTGTTAGTGGAAGGCTAGGGCGGGCGGCGTGTCCTTCCGAGGGCGGGCGGCGAACCGGAGGCCACTGGACGCGCGTCCCTTTGATCTTAAGGCTCTATAACAGTCATTACTGTCAGTTTTGGTACTCACTGTTTTTGGATTGGGTAAAGGTAAAAGGTAATAGTGTACATTTTCGATAATAAATTACAAAACATCACGCCTTGTTTTAAAGGGATGTATACAGGGTGTAAATCACCTCATCACGAAGCCGTCAACCAAGCATTCTGTACATGAAACTAAGTAACTTTACGCAAAAATTATTGCTGGGAAACGACGTTTTTTTGGGTGGTGTAAAATCATGTTTTGTGGTAGAACTCAATGTAACGCACTCAAAACATTGTGCTGATGGACGGATTGAATATTACGGGGGTCGTGGAGGTGTTTAAAGTAAAAATCTTACATAAAAAACTTGTATATAAAAAAATACTTGTCGAGAAGTTGGAACTTTGACCCCTAACATCTCCGTAACTAGAAGGTTCCCAGGTATGGTGTAGAACAAAAAAATGATTGCAATGACAGGGAGAACCAGTGCCTTTCGGCTTCGTTAAGAGGTGTTTTACACCCTTTATAGTACATTTGTGCATTTATGTAAGTCTCATGTAAGACAAAATAAGCTTATTGCCATCATCCTGGGCCAAAAACGGACTTCAGACAGCTATTGAAACATTCCTAAGGATAACCTTTTAAATATATTTTCCGATAAATCGAACCCAAGGAACTTATGTTTACCAGCAGGATATTTGTCGAATGAATCGATTTCGATGGAATTTAGCGCACGGGTAAATCATGAGCTGGGTTAGGAAATACTTATTATCTCTGTTGTATTTTTAAGTGGGATAATTTTCGACTTCCACACGAGATCAGACACGGCAAAAGCTGGTTTTCAATAATTAATTACTAGACGCGTCTAATACAACTTCGAGGAGCTCGTGGCTAAATAATAACAGCCGCCCGGGTCGATCTTTAAGGTTAAGCCGTGCTTGCCGAGGTTGGTCCGTGGATGGGCGACCATAATTACATACCGAGTTTCCTCCGTGCCTCGGAAAGCACGTTAAGCTGTTGGTCCCGGCTGTCATTTGTAGATCTTTGACAGTCGTTACGAGTAGTCAGAAGCCAAATATCTGACATCCAGTCTTACCAAGGTGTGTCGTATTACTCAGTTACTGGGTTGTGGAGGTCAGATAGGCAGTCGCTTCATGTAAAATACTGGTACTCAGCTGCATCCGGTTAGACTGGAAGCCGACCCCAAGATAGTTTGGGAAAAGGCTAGGCAGATGATGACGCGTCTAATACAACTTCAATATCATCATTGGTACTCGCATTTATTTTCACTGAAAAAAGTAATTATAAGCTAGCGATGTATTAATTAATCATATAATTACTTCAAACATGTTAATTACGTTAAACAAGTACAAGCTAGCACGGTACTTAAAGTCTATACATTCTAGAAATCCAAGAAGACGGATTTTCTAGGAACTCATGTCTTGGTACATATAATTATTACATATACGAGTATATACTGCTCCTAGATGTCTTCAAATGGAAAATTAAATTGGTTAATTAATTATTTATACATAATGTCTCGACACTAAATAACGTGTTTGTTTTTATTACGCTGTATTTACTCCCAAAAGGAATAGGCAGAGGCGATAATTTAAAGTGTTACACACAGGGCATAGGTACTTAATTAACTACGAAAAGAGCTTTTATTGCTACTAAATAACTGCGCTGCCAATGTGTGGCAAAACAGGCGTGCGTTTGCCTATACTGTCACGAGCACCAATATGTAAACTTTTAAAAAAGATTATCACCTACTGTTCTGATTAAAATTTCATGTTGTTACATAGTATTTTGGAACTCATATTATTATGAAATAGAACCTGACTCAAATTTACATTCCTTATTTCTCGCGAAAATCGCTTTTATATTTAAGAAAGTGTATACATATTGGTGCTCGAGACTGTACACAGTTCTAAACCATATGAACCATGACGTTTATATGGATTTAGAAATCTTCTACCTCGGTAGATGACATTAGATTGTAGTATGTTCGACATAGTGACAGATTATTTAGTACTAGCTGTCCCGCGCAACTTTGTCTGCGTCACATTTTCCCCGTTTTCGCAACATTTATCATTGCTGCTCCGCTCCTATTGGTCGTAGCGCGATGATATATAGCCTTCCTCAGGTTGAAATCTATCTTCTTGCCAAATTCCATTAAGATCCGATTAGCCGTTTAGTCGTGAAAAGGTAACAAACAAACTTACTTTCGCATTTATAATATTAGTTAGGATTTATTCAGTAAAGTCATAATGTTTTTTTGTGCCGATTCGCAGTCTTTGCATCACAGGTAATAGGTATTAGAATTAGGAACAACGGTCAACGTTTACATGTTTACTCTAGTTTTGTGAATGTCATGTTTTATGTGGCGAGTACAAAAATAAAATCTGTTAAAACATTCCAAGCCAAATATCAGAATAATAAATTCTTATTACACTATTAATATCTCCAGCAAACAAGTGCCTAACGTAGGTCGTATTCAGCCGGGACAAGTGGAAGCTAGGGCGGGCGGCGCGTCCTTCCTAGGGCGGGCGGCGACCCGAACCTATCTGAAGCCGTAAGCCGTAAGAGACATGGTATCTGAGTTGTTTTGTTTGTTACATGAGGGGTGATTTTGAAAATAGGGGCGTGGTTGAATGTCTATGTACTGAAGTAAATAGGCAGGTAGATTGCTATGTCATAATTTTAGGGTAAAAAAAACAAAAATATGTTTTGTTTTCACAGCACAGTTCCTTTGAGTCGCCTTTCGTTTGACGTCTAACTGATTTGCTTCAAAGTTTTTCTAGAACCGTGATATTGACTACCTTTGAAAGTAACAAAAACAAAAAGTGAAAAGCCTTACAAGTTTGACAGGGAAACAACAACCACTGATGCTAGCTTACCAAGCTTCTAATATAAAAATCGTTACTGTGAAGCAGGTATAGTGTACACATCTGCCAAACCCTTCGAGAATAAGAGCCGTGATGTCCTGTTAAAATCTGGGAAATTTGCCTGATTATTTGTTACCTCACTTCTGAAAACCCTACTAAAATATTCCTATGAAATATTCTCCAAGAGAATCCAGACAGACACCTACGAGGTCCGGTCGGAAGACAAGGACGCGGCGTCCTGACTCCTGCCGACTCGTGCAGGTCGACGCACCCAGACGTAACCTGCAACGCACAGCCTGCACGGAACCCTACGGCTTGCCACCACAGTGGAGCGAGCTAAGCTAGAAAACTGGTCATCTCTTAGCTGCCACGGTTTATTTTAATTAAGTACTTTATATTTTTTTTTATTACTGACTAGCTGTACCCAGCATGCGTTGCAATGCACTTTTTACTACCCACCTACCCTATCCGACCTACCTACCCTATCCTACCTACCCTACCCGACGCTACCTACCTACCTACTCTACCCTACCCTACCTACCTACTCTACCCTACCCTACCCTACCCTTACTACCTACCTACCCTACCTACCTACCCTACCCTACCTACCTACCCTACCCTACCCTACCTACCTACCCTACCTACCTACCCTACCCTACCTACCTACCCTACCCTACCTACCTACCTACCCTACCCTACCTACCTATCCTACCTACCTACCTACCCTACCCTACCCTACCGTATCCTATGTCCTTCTCCTGGCTCTAAACTACCTCCCTGCCAATTTTCAGCTAAATCGGTTCAGCCGTTCTTGAGTTATAAGTGAAGTAACTAACACGACTTTCTTTTATATATATAGATTTAATATTTACTCTGGACGCTCTTAACTTGCCCGTATTTCTACATTGTTCTCACATATTTGTAATTCCTAACATGAATGATGTAACCAAAATTTTGTAACATATTTTGATTTAAAAGAGTGTCCATGGAGTTTCTTGCCCGTTCTTCTCTATAGAGATCTACGCTACGGAATGGGCAACTACAGTACTTTCATAAGTTTCTATTATGCCTTGTGACTGGGACTGTAGCTTCGCATTTTATTTTGTTTTTTTTTTTTACTTTCCAAAGTGCCTGTAATGGTCTAATTGAAATAAATGCTTTGACTTTGACTTTGAAAACAAGAGTAATATCTTTACCCGTAGCTCAGCTATACATGGAAACACAATATTTTGGCGTAAGTAATGTTTATTTATCGACCAATGTGTTTAAAGCTAAAACAAACTACACTATAGAAATCAAACGATGTAGTAGATGACGAGGGATGAGCTCGTGGCTAAATAATAACAGCCGCACGGGTCGATCTTTAAGGTTAAGCCGCGCTTGCCGAGGTTGGTCCGTGGATGGGTTATCATAATTTCATACCGAGTTTCCTCCGTGCTTCGGAAAGCACGTTAAGCCGTTGGTCCCGGCTGTCATTTGTAGATCTTTGACAGTCGTTACGAATAGTCAGAAGCCAAAAGTCTGACATCCAGTCTTACTAAGGGGTATCGAAACAATCGAGGAACTTTAATAAATCCGTTTCCGTAATGCGTTTAAGAGTTAGTCAGTGAATGACACAGGAGTTTTTTTTTTTCTTATAGAATTTCAAATACGCGAAGCTTAGCATGTCTTGTGGAAAGCCAGCCTTACAGTGGTCTGGGCGGGCGGGCTTCGTCTGTAGGAAGGCAAGGGCGGGCGGCGCGTCTTGAGGTTCGTCGAACGGTAATAGTACATAATGCCTGCATTCGTGGCTGGCGTGGCGGACGGTATACGTTTTGTTACTGGGTTTGCTTGTGTTTTGACGATATTTTTTATTTTTGTTTATGTTATGGATTGGTTTTGTACGAGTTTTTTGTATAGAGATTGACCCAGAATGTCAAAATATCTCAGAAAAACGCAGATTGTTAATTGTTAAGAAACGTAATAATTAAGATAATGTTTGAAGTGTTTCAAACTACACTATTCTCTAAGCATTTGAGACCCGGAACTAGGAAGAAAATACCGGAAACAAAAGTATTAAGAATTTTTTCCGGAATACTAAATTTTAATAAAGGCTTTGTATACTTCATGGGCCTTCCAGTTAACTGAATTCTTATGTAGAACTAAGGCGGAAGATACTTACAACGACGCAACACTTATTACATAAAAAAATATTACACAGCAACTGATAAAACAAATCTCATTCGGCACAAACAGCCGAGTATATCTCTATCACATAAATAAAGTAACATCTCTAGTAGTTCAACCTTCCCCGAAGTACCCGGCGCGCGGCGGCCCGGGAGGGTAGCGCGACGCTTTCGACCTCTAGACTGCAGTGTCGATGCCCCGGCCGGTAACAACGAAAAAATTAGGTGACTTCAAGGGGATGTTGCAGAAGGGATGAGAAACGTTTGTCTGGTTTATGTAATGGGGTGTAAGCAGGGGTAGAAAAATACGTAATTAATTCTCGATGTCTCATCTTGAATGTTTTTAAAATAAAGGTAGTTTCGATGCCGGTAGAAAAGGTATGTTCTTCAAATTATGTACCAACTACTGAACACAATTTTAAAATTAACGCAAAGAAAACAGTTCATTTGAGTAGAAAATTTTCATTACGACTCGTGTGAGTATGATTCACCAGACACAACTGTAAATATTAATATTATTTTCTGTTATTTGTTTATGCTGATACTTTTTTTTCAAGATGTGCTGTACGATTTTTGTTTGTTCATCTACGTCATCAAGAGGTTAAATTCATTAAATTACTTCTTTAGTTTTCTTCTTAGTTGGTCTAGTGGTTGCAAACGCGACTGTTGAGGAGGTTCTGGGTTCGATTCCCAGGTGGGGCCAATTGTTATTGGATGTCCATCAAGAATTTCACAGTCGCAGCCACGTGGTCTAGATTTCTGCCCGGTTGATGGGAATAGGCATTTACATGGGACTTAAACATAACTGGTGAAATGTGGGTATGCTACACCACTGCCTAACCCTTGATGTTATGTAAAACACAACCTAAACCGCTGAGTCTGGAAGCAATTATATTTTTCAAAAGAATTCCTTTTTTAACGACGCTGAGGAATGAGAAACGAGTTTTGAAAATTCATCCCCTAGAGAAACTGAAAGTTAGTATCCAAATTTCTCGTTTCTGCTGATAGGAAATCCTACCAAGGCACACAGTCTGTTTTCGAATAACTACATCTATGTGTCATAAGTCCAATTTTACTAGTAAATAATGCAAAGTTAACCTTCGTTTTGCATAATGATTCACTACTGTATTCCATAGATTAATATTTATGATGCAACTTAATAATGATGTCCAACTCGATAATTAATTAAACGCACTCGAATATTTTCGTGAGCACACAAATATTGTGTCATTTTAAACTGTATTTATTTAATGAGCTGCTATGTAAACCGTTTATATAATTGTATGCGCGTATTGCCGCGCGTAATAAATGCACATTCATTAATTTTATTTTCTTTTAGTAAGTTCAGTACGTTCATATTTTAATGTTTTATTTTTTCCGCAAATATTAATTAGTGAAAAAAGGGTAGTCAGGTTTAGATCAATATTAAAATACTAGGTGCTTAGTAATTGTTATGACACCATGAAGTACACAAGATGATGAGACAAAATAATGCCAGAGTTTTTTGCAAGATGATAAAATTATATCATTATTATCTTCAGATTACATTGTTGTATTACCTAGATAATGTCGTGAATTAAAATCCCCTTTCGAACCGAAAAAGAATTTGGATGCGGGAACATACAAAAAATACATCCGAATCGATAACCTTCCTTTGGAAGTCGGTTAAAAAAAAATGGTTTGTTATTAAACAAACTTATTACTCATCGAAATAATTTCATAACTTCATTAATTATTTCAAAGGTCTTTATTTCATCACCACTATCTTAACAACATTGCTTAAGATAAAGAGCTATATAACATCCGTTTATTTGTCTCTGGCATGAAAAGTCCCGCACCCTCTTTGGCTGTTTTCCCTCCATTAGCATGAGACACCACAAGAAGCCTAATAATGTCGAAAAGGTTTAAGGGCACGTAAAAACGCCCTTCAGACGAATAGGCCGTTACCCTGGGGACGCCCTTCAGCGACTGTCAATGTGTGCGCCAGATGCACTTGTCACGGACGAGGGAACTTTGTTTTCGTGTGGGTCGCTTAGTGGCGTTTGTGTGCGATCGTGAGTCGCACACAGTCGTACACACTATGCGTATTGAACAGCGTGACGATGAGAATTTGGTAGGTGTCTCTGTGTGCGAGAGAAATGTATTTGATCATCGTTACTAGAATTATCTAAGTGGTAGTGAAATATGTTTGAGCGAGATTACGAGGTGTGCTTTATTTTGTAAAGTGATAAACTTTGGCTTTTGATTAATTATCGCTTTTTTGTTGGTTTCCCAATATGTTGCAATTCATCTTGAGCTATAAACAGGCTACGAAGTGATTATTATCAAAAAAAAAAAAAATATCTTGATAATTATCAAAGAAAATAGTTATCTCGATTACGATATTCATTAAAGAAAACAATGATCTTGATATTGACGAACCCTAGCATTAAATGAAATTATTTTTGAGCATTTTTGTAATGTCTGTTCTAAAAGCATGTCGTGTAGATTGCCATATCTAGGCAACATGTTTTTTTTTTTTTATATGCCGATCACAGGATCATATAGATGGTCAAGATAATTATCAAACCAAGGAACCGAATCTAGGTCTCTAAGGATGAAGCAGATTTCATATAATGAGACGAAAATGTTGCAGACACACACTCTGATTGTGGAACGTCTGCAGATGACCTTCGCAGGTGGAGGTGCGTGCCCCAGCACATTAATGTGCTCGCGGTTACCTACATTACTTTGAGTATCTTTATCTATTATAAAATTCTTACACTGTGGCCTACCATCGTCATTATCACACGTGGATTTTGGACCAGCGTAGGTACTCGTACGTGCAAATTCTGACCGTTCTAAGAGTTATATGATAGAAATTTGTAGCTGATTGCCTTGAGACCATGCATTTACACATACGCATACACACACACACACGTTATATAAAAATAGCAATATTGACAGGAGGGAGTCACACTTTCTGTATATGGCATTTCCATGGCAGAATGCGAGATTGGGTGAGTGTGGGGTATCAAAATATTTTTTTTAACTCAATGCTCTATACCCTTGCCTTCTAAATATGAGAAGAGGGCTTTGCCCAGCAGTGGGACAGTAATAGGCTGGTACCACCACTGCCTGGCTGGCTGTGCTTGCTGGCAAAACCAACCTGCTGTCAAAAACACCCCTCACTCGCACAATATGTGTGCTAAACGAAGTGCATGAGAAAATTGACATGTTTTCGTGCAATCTGAGTGAATTCGCAAGAGAAAAAAGAATTTTATTGAATTATGTTAGTTAAATTTAAATTTTAATAGTCTGTTATGTCTGATATTAAGAAATATTTTTAAGTATTAGCCGTAAGTTTATTTTTCAATTTATTTGGTGTGTGTTTGCAAACCACTATTGTATTGCGGTTATCCTGCCATCTTTGTGTAAATTAAATAAACAAATTAGTAAGTAATTTATTTGTTTTGTATACGTTGTGCAATAAGAAGTATCCTATCTATGTTTTCAGTAATTTATCTGTGATTCGAAGCATGTGGCAGTAACCTCGGACTTCATCAACGCTTCACTTGCAATTAATTGAACGTCTTCATTCTAGGAGTACTTGTTGCAAGCCTTGATTCTATTACTGAAATATGCGTTTATTTATTTGTAAAATGGCAGCCATAGTAAGCGTGACTTTTGAGTAAATGTGTCCCTTTTTAGTGTGGTGTGGTAAATTTATATAATTAGGTGACCATAGGTAAAACAAGAAGTAAATGGAGTAAAACTTTCAAGACGATTTCTTCAATGATCTCTATGGTCTAGCCCCATTTTATTAACCCCCGACCAAAAAAGAGGGGTGTTATATGTTATTAAAAACGTAACAGTACTGCTAAAATCATGTTGGTGTATGTTAATATCATAGCCAGCTTACACAAAACGTACTAGGCTACAAGTCCTCTGACTCAACGTGAATTTCAAAATTCAAACATTCCTAGACAAAACGCTGTAACCTCCGTCAAGCTCCATCAGTAACTCATCACTAAAACTAAAACGTCATCAGATAAAGAGATTGAGCGAAGACTCACAAGCAAGCGGAGGCGTTTAAAGTTATTATCTATGCGGCCGACCTCAGTCGGGTATCGAACCCGCGGCAACTGGGTCAATGCAGCACGCGATGTCATACTCTGTCGCTGACTTGGCGACGTGGAGCTACGAACTGAAGGTGACGACGATGATAAATAAATTAAACGTGGAACGTTTTCAACGGTTACAAACTAACATTTTCAAACGATCGTTCTGAACTCAAATGTTTTTTTTTTAAATATATTTTGACATGTTGTTTTTTTTTTTAAGAAAAGAATGTGGTAAATAATTTATTGTATTTTTAGAAAGAAGGTTTCTTACTATTAGAAATGTTGTTTTCGTCGTTTATTTTTTTGAGTTAGAAGAATGTTGCGTAGTTTAGGTGTTATTATTTGTTTACGATTGTTAGCGCAAATATTTGAATAGTATTCGTTAGTTGTAGTATTGTGAAACATATGGGTACATTGTAGGATGTTTTCTGAAGCAAAGTTTCTAGATTTCATTACATTGGCGGTTGGTGAAACAGACAATTATAAATCAAAATAGTAAGATTTCAAAAGGTTGTAAAGACCTTGAGGTTTTAAAGTTGCTCAAAAACGCTAATCTTTAGATCATCTGCGAAAGGTTCATTTTTGGTTCTAAACGCGACCATATTTATTATACCTTCTCTCAGATCTAAAAGAGCTATTTAGCACGTTCCACAAACACCATATACATAGATCAATAAAGCGCGTAGATCGCGATAAGATGTATCAGGAAGAAACTCTTGCGCACGGCATTAGAGAATGGAGTCAAGGCTCCGTGCCTCGCGCCAGATTATTGCGAGAGGAGCCGCGGTATAGACGCGTATGCTGACGTCATCAGTATGTCGGCACTCGTTATAATTAGGAATGGTGAATGATGATGAATGAGATAATTTAGGAAGGAAAATATTTTTACGTTAGCCTCTCATGGAACTGTTTGGGTGTGGGTAGAAGGAAATTGTTTAATATACATTTATTACTTCAGCTATTAATACATGAAGTCCTTATTAGAATAGGTAGGTGTAGGGAAGCAAAATATGGTGTTACTATTACCAGTGTCAGAAAAGGTCATTTCAAATTCCAGCATATGATTTCAAGCCAAGCCAAGCTCTAGTAGATTGTGACAACACTTATTCCACTCTTTGCCTATTCCAAATTGGAAAAACTACAGCTAGACCATAGATTTCAATAGTGGAAAATTTAAATTGTCTGTTCTGCAGTGGACACTTACATACTTTATGCAATTACAAATTCTTACGAAATTAAAATTTAACAAATAAATTGTCTCATCCTTCCATTTATGGCTCTTTGTTTTTCGCCTTTTATATCGCGGAGGAAAACACAGGCCCAAGAGGAGTAATGGCAAATGTAATGGCAACAATTACTTATATAACAAGTGGATAACGGAGTGCAATCAGTGCCTGGTTAGCGGGCTCGGTGTGACGCAGGTTTGCGTAATTGTCTTATGATGAGAGGCTGGGCTACTGAGATTGGACGTAGGTATTGTAGCGTTTTGCGTGATGACTGCGATTTGATGATTCTGTTATTGAATTTTCAGGTTAAGTACTAATCTTGTAGTTTAATTGCTAGAATAAGTAAGCTGCTTAGTTATAAATGGTTGTGATCATTGTTTGTGGATAACTAGAATAGTTGTCCTCATTTTAACATTCGCCATTATGAGAAACCAGACACCGGACATCGGACTTTAACAAATATATACTGAAACATCTGTCAGAGCCCAGTGACCAGCAGCCAGTCCGCTCGGTTTGAATGTATACCTCAACTGCAAGGCAAGTGTTAACTAGCTTTCCTTAATTGGGGTCACACAAACTAGCAACATTTTGAAGGAATTATAATAATACAGAAGTCTTAAAATAGAGCTCAATTATGTATTTTTTAAATATTATTTCTCCAACATTAAATAATAGTGCAGATCTTATCAAATCTATGACAGTGCTCGTGGCTTTTACCACCCTAACCATCTCTTGATTGACGCAAGTTCCACTCGTACAAAAATTAGGTATTACAATTCCGAAAACTTGCAATTTAAATTCAAGTGGATTCACCCAAATGCAATTTACATTCGTTTTGGAAATATGAACAACAACTTTGATGTCAAACCGTTCTTGAAATTCATTGTATTGTGAAGTAATCGCAAAATAAGATCGAGCGTTTGACGTTCAAGTACTAGGGCACCACGAGTCAACAGGAACTTGGAAAGTACCTACATTTGACAGGAACTACATGAAAATGATACAGCCTCGAGTACTAGGGCCGCATATGTAGATAATAGGTAGGCTTGTTGAGAAAATGTATGAAAATTTTCCATCCTTGTTGAACACGACATTTGATCTGATTTGCAATTGTTTTTGCAGAATTGATTGCTAGTGGGCGACTGGACTTTATGCGAAAATAGAATGAAGGCAAAGTGCTCTACTTCCCCGCAGTTTATGAACGAAAATACAGATGCAGAAAAGTGTTGTTGCTTTATAACTGTACCTACAGTTAATTAACGAAAATTAAGTATCAATCATTGTGGTGTATTGTACACGTTTGATTAAAGCAATGAACTTTATTACTAGATATATAGATTTAGACCTTTGACATCAAAATAGAAAAACTAACTCGTGTCCTCATTGCTCGTATGATGATTTAGTATCAAACTACATAAGATTGAAGCCTAACATTATCTATAGAAAAGCTCTCGACCTATTTATTTTCCAATACCCTTAAAAAACTACAATTCACGACTATTATTCTTTCCTATTCGCCGAAAAATAATACTAACGTATAGAAATTAAAAATAAACAGTTCCCACCCGCCCACTGCGGCTCCCTCTCCCTTTCGAGAACAGTCTGGTTGCCATGGCAACCGGTCTAGACTCCCTGTTACCTAGCCTAGATAATCGTCTGAATTACATATTGCCTGTAGCGTTACAGCAGTAGCGGCGGAATGGAAACGATATATGCCTTTTGTGGATGTATTTTGAAGGTGAATATTGGAAGTATTTCAGAATTCGAGAAACAGCAAGACTATTAATTTGTTGTCGTTTGCTACCTCAAGCTGTGCCACAAGTTTACTCGAAGCAAGAACAAATATTTAGATGTTCCTTACCTTAGACTTTAATAAATCTTTAAAATAAACCCTAAACAAATTTTGCTAATGCTATAAAACTTTTCAGCAAACAAAATACTCTTCAATATTTTTTGTAATTTCTGACGCATCATTTGCCTCAACTCATACTAAATATGACTGTCTGCGATAAACCATGAAATAACCAACATTCATTGTAAATTGATAAGGGTACCTGCCCCTAAATGTATTGTATTATTAAAGAGAGTTTCTAAGTACTTTGATTCCAACCCTTAACTCCAAATCAATTGATAGACAGGTCTTTCATTCCTGAAGATTACTATTGTATACTTTTCCAGGAAAATAATCCATACTTTTATATTTATGTTATAGGTAGTCTGTCTGTCTTTCTGTTACTTCCATTATGACCTGGGTTGACACATTAGATAATTCTGGTAGTACATTCCTGTGGGGCAGTTTTCGACATTCACGCGGGCGAAGTCCCGGGGATTTAGGCAAGTCAGTTATACACGTGCCTTGGGTCGTGGGCAGACCTATACCTTACACATATGTATATATAGGTTAGTATATGTTGTGTCTGTACATGTAAAGTGGTGCCTTTCTCGGAAGCGGGGCAGGCAGACGGCCCGGCATTCGCCCGGCTCGGGATAACAATGGACGCCTTGTCGCATGTCATTGCCAAGGTCGGCCTTCTAATAATTTTGTAGTAACATGTAGATTATACGCAGGTATACGTCAGTGTTCTGAGACTATTTCCCCCTGGGGACTAAGTGAGAGTATTGAGAGTGCAATTTTTACTGAAACTGGACTAGCGCCTCCTGACAAACATGGAAAATGCAATTCCATAGGTACCAATTCAAAGTTTCTTTAACGCGATTGAGTACGTTATGACGGTGCTAAAAAGTTGTACTTGGCCTACTGATGCTTTCAGTCAAGCACTGCGAACTGGACATTCTGCGAATTGGACATTTTGCGCCTAAACGTCATTTACATGTTGTACAGTTAATGATATGATGAATGATGAATGGTAATGCTGCTTGCTCAACTGACTTTGGGGTAATTAAATTTTCTAGCTTAAACGCTCGCTTGTTTCAACTAATTTTTACCACACGAAAATGTTTCCATGTTAGAAGGCTACAAATGAGCGTGTTATTTCTTTCTTCTTTCATTTATTGGCACGTGTAGGTAACACATAGCCCTTAGCAACGATGTTAAGTGTCTAACTAGACAAAATGTCAGTTCCAAAAGCTGAGAAGACGCAAAAACCTTAATATAATGACATAGGTAATATTGTACAAAGAAATCACATAATAATGAGTCTACCTGTCTAAATGGGCACCTATTTATCTACAATTTTCATCCTAAAACGCGGTGGGTAAAATCAGAAGCCCGAAAAGCTGACTGCATGTTCTACAAGGGGTGTCGTGATACCCAGAAACTGGGCTGTAGAAGTTCAGAATTCAGATTCAGGGGCAGTCGCTCCATGCAAATTATTGGTTAGACTAAAACCTAAAATGTTAGGAGTTACATATTACCGATTGGCTAGTTCGCGTGTGAAGTCAGACAGTTCATCACTAAATAATTAATCGAATGCATTGTGTCGGCGGGAAGTACGGCAATGTTTGGTGAATAATTGATCAAATACCATCGATAACCACCGTTGTAACCTTATAATCGATGTGGAACATGCTAGGCTTGCGCGACAGCTAGAGTATGTACTAAGAAAGCACTAAGCATAAATTAAAACACAACTTATGTCGATACTCATTATCACAAATTGACACTTAAAAGGATGCCCAAATATGATTGCACTGTTAGAATGTCAACTTTAGGCGCTGAGGAAAGCGTTGAAAATTGAAGAAGGACCATTTGTTTAGGCATTAAGGTAATGTGTAAGCCTTAGTGAAAACGCGTATTATGTGTAGGTCAAACGATCGACAGATATTCGATGATGGTTATCATCAATGTTTCAAAGACTTCTACTAGTCATAGGTACGTCAGTGAGCAGCATTACCTGACCCATTTGCCTCTTTTTGACTTTGTGAGATGGGTCAGGTAATGGTGTGGGGCACTGTACAAAAAAAGAAGCACTTAATATCGGACAATACAAAGACGTCAGTAGTACATACAATACATACATTTTCCTCGCAACCCTACTTCAAATCGATAAAACAGTTGTAATGAGAAAATTCCCAGGATTCCACAAACTTGTGTCGGGACTCGAGAGAACGTTTCTATCCGACGTTAATACATATTGCTGGCAGACAGACTGGAAGTAAAGCTGATAGAATTTGATAATAGGGTAATATGGCGCAGTCCTTCACCGCTTTGACGAATACTCACTAATATTATAAATGTGAAAGAACCTCTGTCTGTATGTGCGTCTGTCAGTCTGTTACCTCTTCATGTCTTCATTGTTTCATCAGCAATCGGATCTCGATAAATCTTGGTGTGGTGGGTGAACCATAACGTAGATAAGGATATCGGAAACCTTTTGTCTCTGTGGTACGTTCACGTGGGATAGTTTTCGAATTCTGCGCAGGCGGAGCCGTGGGCAAAAGCTAGCTTTTGTGTGAATCAGTGTTATCGCGTGGGGGAAGACGGTTAAGAAGATATCAGCATAGCAACTTACTAAATTCTCAAGTTTTCAACTGTTTTGTATCCAACATGAAAGATTCTGATTCTTCCTTGTTTACACGTACTCGTATTATCTTAAGTCGAGCCTGTGACGCACATTCGTAACTTGAACCGTGGAAACTACCAGTTATAAATACATTTCAAATCAGTGGTGTAACTAAAGATCGAAACGTATAAAAGATAAGCTATTTCATTTTTCATTGTTGATCTTCTTCGGCCGAGCAAGTCTTCAAAAGATGTATCTTTTGCATGACGTTGAAAAAGCACCGGTTTTTTTTCCTTATAAGTCTTTATAAAATGCAACTGTAGTTTGTCTATTTTTCAGTCAGTGCGCTTAACAATATATTTTCATCTTGGTTAGGTTTTTCTGTGTAGTTATTTAGGTAAAATAGAGAATAATATGTTTTGAATAAATGCTAAAACAGGTTATAAGTTCATCGTCCCCTTGCAGATCAATCTATTTCCCTAACTTAATTTATGCTACTTATGCGTAATGATAAAAGCTTTCACTCAGATTGACGTGAGGGCTCAGTCAATTGACATTCATTAGAGTTGACCTCCTGGAATTGGTTCGCGTAGATTTTGTGTCGTATGTAAAATCTGAGAGTTAGGTAAGTAAGGTCCTATGGTTAGGGAAATCAATCTTTCCTACTTTCAATCATCTGACATAATGTCACGCCTGTAATGCCCGAAGAGTTTGTTGATTTGTAAAACATCGACAACCTCTCAGGACTATGTTACTAACATCATAATCAAGAACTTTTGTTCTATGACTTTTAAAAAATCGTTATATTTTAGTTCATCAGATTTTCATACAAAAATAAAAATATTTAAATTCAACGCTCTAAATGTTACGACTTTGCTCCCCTCGCTTTTGTAATATCGCTTTCTTTTGCTTCGCATAAAAATCTGATGAACTAAAACATGACGAATTTTTAAAAAGTCATAGTTGTTGATTATGGTGTTAGTAACATAGTCCTGAGAGGTTGTCGGTGTTTTACAAATAACCCTGTATAATAGCCTAGCTATGCCACATCCACATCTCGCACTTTATGTGTATCTCCATATGATAGGGAGACAGCTATTGCCATCCACCAGAAATCTAGACACCGGGCTGAAGTTTAGAAATTCCTGATAGAACTTTGCCCATCCTGGGAATTAAACCCATGATATCGTGCTTAGCAGTAAAGCTTGCAACCGCTAGACCAACAAAGGCGTCATTTAAATTATTTATGCTAATGGCGTAGGCCTATGTTTCTCGTAAATAAACATAATTTTGGATGAAATTTTTGGTCACTTTCAAAAACCGCTATTTGAAATTAATGTAATACTTTGAAAAAAAAAAGACTAGAAAATCATCTACTTAGCAAAGTATATAGATACCTTTTGTCAACAGTTCGTTACATAAGACACATATTTACTTATAGCTTATCCTCCGAGGTAGAGGGCTGAGGGTAGACAAAACTTCCCAGACGGCCATCATCGTTACTCCCGGCTGGATTTAATCTGTCGCTCGACAGAGATCCTCACCTCATTTACTCGACCATTTTAAATCTTACTTTTATGTGTAAATCGTAAAAAGAGATCATAATTATGAAGACTTAACTGAAAATATTTCCTTACCACCGCTAGAATTGATAGTCAAAGGGAGTTTACCATCATCACCATGCATGGCAGAAAATGAATGATTCCTAGCTGTCCTGCTGTCACAGCCAAAATAAATTCCGTAGCTAAGATACTTTGGGAAAAAGAATTGAATTTCACTTGCCTGGAATTGTCTAGAACGGTACAGACAATCCCAATCAACCTTTAACCTAAAACTTTAAGAATTAAGTTGAAAATCTATTAAAGAAATTTGACATATTGTGGTGGCTTGATGTGCAGGCTGTCTATAAATCAAATGCCTGTACGCACAGACACCCGACAGAAAAATCTAGGTCTTACATTAGTCCCGAAGCGTAGCAAAGGTATCTAACCAACAACCTAGAAATCGGAAGGTTCGCGATTGCGCCACAGCGTCACGTCAGTATCTAATACTAGGTAGACATACTAATCAGGTTGTAGTAGTAACCTAGGCTAAACAACCATAGCCGAATAGTAACCGTTATTTTTTGTTAAGAACAGCGGCGGCCCAGCGGTCTTAAGTTCAAACCCTAGCGAAGTTCCCAGACTTCAATATTTGTAATTTATTTCAACACCACTGCTCTCAAAACGGTAAAAGTATTAATAGTAAAGTGAAAACAATGCGTGGAATCCATATCCTAAGTCTGAGACATAATAATATGACATCCGTCAACCTGCACTTACCCAGCATCTTGGATTACTGCCCTAAGAGAGGAAACTTGAGGCCCAGTACACAGGCACGTAACCGTAATAGTCCAAATTATACTAGGCTGATGCTACAAAACGTTGCAAGAACATTGTTACATTTACATAACATAGGCCTAAAATTAAATGATCTCATAATGGTGGTAACGACGGGTAATGAGGTAGAACCTCTTGTCTTTCTGACAACAAACTTAAAAAACACTTAATATTCTGCGCACACGCATCGTTACCCTCGGGTGAAGTGCCAAATACACGCAGCTTTTGGTGTGACCGCCAATACAGTATGGCGGACCATTCATATTTATGTTAATTTTATTTTAAATATGGATAAACAAAGGTCGTTCATTGATTGACTTAGGTAACCGTTTCTTGGTAAGAGTGTGTCTAAGCCGGGATAAATGAATCTTCTAAAAAGGATTATTTATTTTCTTTTTTTAGTATGGCATAAGTACAGACTTCGTCAAGGAATGTTTGAAGAAATAATTTATCCATGCAAGTCAACTGTATACTGCATCCAAAGGGGTTTGGGTAGCTTTGTATGAACCAGTGGCATGATTTTTTTTTCACAGCGGCCACAAAGATAATTGTTGCTAACGTATAGTGGAATATATGATAATAATGACTCCTAATAGCCCGGACCCTGTTCCCGATGTAGGTGGGCATTTTTTTTTAATACTTTTAAATATAATTTTGTAAAAACATTTAAAAATGTAATTATATATATAGATGAAATAGTGACTCCAAAAAGAATTTTGCCGAAAATTATATCGGAGCTTAAATATCTGATGTTAAAGTTGCGTTTAAAAAATCCTATTGATTATATTTAAAATTATGTATTTTTCTTAATTACTTGACTGTACTGGTCGTCAGGTGTAGCACGAGTCCGCACCCATTTTTTTGCACATTTAAAACTTTGAATAACCATAACCATTTTTCTTGAAATACCGCATCAATATACCATGTTATAGCCATTCTGACTTTTATTTATTCTCAAAGTACCAAACTAAACTGAAAAAGGGCTAAACTGTATCATATTCTGTTCCGTAGTTTCGCCGTAAAAGACTTTAGTTCTAAAAACATCCAGTTGATACACACCGTGTTGATAAATTTCGTAATCTCGGTTCCTTTCAGGCGTTATTTCAGCTTGTGTAACTGAACTTCACGAGGTTTCCCGGCCAGCTCGTGACTTGAGAATATTTCTCTAAAATTCACGGATTAATTTGGACCTCCGTTGTTATTGTACATTGTGCAATAGTTCTATTAACTATTCCTTCATCAAAACCATTCAAAATTGGCAAAAATATTGACTTAATGGTTTGGCAAAAGGTGGACGGTAAATATGTGCAAGAAATTAAATCTGTTTTAATTCAAACAAAATTTTCTTAGACTAAGGCAGTTTTTCAAAAAGGCAGGTGAATCGAACACTTCAGAAATCTTCAACAAATAATTTCAGCTATTTAATCGTTGCCATTAATCACTAATGAACTGCATTTTAACTTTTGCCAATCATTTTTTTTCTGCAAATGATTTTACTAAAAAGGATCGTGTTCGTGTCACCGTCTCCGTCCGATCACTCTTAGCTACACAACCTTAAACCTGCCATAACTGCACACAAAAACAACCTTTATTGATAGGCTATTAAGAGTTACGTCAAATGCAATTACGTGTTTGATATACTAAGTTGTTTATGCAGTTGGATGAATAGAAGTTAGACCTTAGTCGGTCGTGATAAGGTTGAAGGTGATTGTGTAGCTGTGTTGTTTTGAGCGTAACTAGGGCGGGCGCCTTGAGAGCCGCATTTACATGACACGGCCTCGCACGGTCGCTGATCTCCTGGCCTTACGGCTGTAGCATTGCACGCCGGCTGCGCACCGCAGTTTCCTTCCTCACCATTATCTATATTTCCTATCCACGCCAACTGACAAACAAGTCTAATGCTTGTTTTGAATGCGTTTGAAACATTGCCTTGGAGGGATGCCAGAGGGCACGGGAGCTACTAGCTCTTTGTCTTGTTCCTAGTTCCTATTGGGTGTGACTGCGCATGAGTTGCATTGTGTAATGAAGAGATTGAAACATATGCACCAAAAATGGGACTTTATTTAATCGGTCTTAACTTTCTAGAATAAGACATCGCAGTGTCTGAAGATGGTTATTTGAATCTCTTAATACCTGTTCTATTTATAGCAGAAGTACTGCACGATCAAAAACCCTAGAGAGAAGTTTCTAGATTTTCCACACAAACAACTCTTGAACCTATACTTGAAGGAAGCAGTTTTAGCACACTTATCAGAATCAATTTAGACGAAGGTCTACCACAAGAATATTTAGGCCATAATCTTGAGAAAATTCTCTTTTTCCATAAAAAAGGATGAATGTCCTGGGGAATTGGTGGTATTAAAGGGGCCTTCAGATCATTCGGAGGACCACATTGGTTTCAATTAGCAAGTGTGTGTGCAACATTCGAGAGTTGTCTGGTTGCGCAAGCCGACACAGACCTTGGTCCGAGCTCACCGCTAGCTCGCTATATATTACCGCCTACCATATACTACAGTATTTGCGCTCATAGTTTGAGGTAAATAAACAATATGCTGCTTGATTTAAAACCTAATATTTGTGGATAGAAAGGAGAGTACCTTGTCAAAAGATGTGAGGACCAGAACTTTACGGTGAAAAAAGACTTCCAGGACCAACATTTGTAAGGCAATTTTAGCACTATTAATAAAATTGATACTGTTTACTTTTCTTAATGTATATGACCCAATTTCAAATACGTGGATGCAGCAAGATGTGTACGAAATACCCAAATCCCATGGACAACTTATTTCATGTATTCAAGAGACTGAAATACTCCCTTTATCATAGCTACTTAAATAAGTTTTAGTAGTAGTTACCCCTCTCCTAAACAAACTGTATAATGCCTAGATAAATCCTTGTTTTGCAAAATAAATTCAATGTTAATGAGGTGTGCTTCTACCAGCATGACTGCGAGCCATGTCAGTTCCAGTGGCCTTCTACGCCCATATGTGGCATATTTAGAGTGCATGCGAATTCTTGCACCTAGATACGTTGAGTGACTGAACTGGTATTATTGCGACTGCTAAATGTGTGGAGCTGGCAGTGGAGTTGCATTATAAAGGAAGTGAAAATAGAGCAAAGGGCTGAAAGACTCCCGCTAGGCATAATTGTGCCTACGCTAAGCTACCAGTACCTAAGTCAAGAGAAAATGAAAGTGAAGATTATGAAATACAAAAGAATGAAATTGACAGTAGGTATGTAGAAATGAGGGTATTTAAACCAAAATATGGGGGTTACTGACGTTAGCAGGCTTTTACGTCATCGAGAGATAATAATGTTCATCTCACCATGTAGTTACCACCAAATGTGTTCAAGGGCCATATATTAAAATCTAGTACAAATGAACACCTTAAAAACAGTCAGGCACGCAGAATGGTCATCAAAAATGGTGAATAAGCAAATATCTTAGTTATATCACGCGAACCCTAATTAGTATAAAACTAATTCCACCATACTAGTTTTTCACCATAGACAAGGTCCATAGATCGACCGGTTCACCTCACTAAGTGGGACAGGATGCAGGCTGCGTACGCGCATGGTACACGTACTGCACGTGTGTGTAAGTGTGTGTGACATATCCACATTAGCGCACTATAGTGCGTTATGTAACAGATCTGCGGTTTGTGTGCATTTACAGACACGATTAGGCCGATAAATTTATTTATATGATAAATACTCATATGTTTCGTATTTACATGTTCTAGTTTAAGCGATCCGGTTTGCTCTGAGTTTATTATATTTTATAGTTATTTGCTATTAAATTATTATTATTTGTCGTGACTCTTGATTAATTATTGACGTAATAGAGGCATTATTACATTGCTATTGATGTTATTGTAGATTGTTCCTACATAATAATGACAATTGACTGCCTATTTATAATTTGCTGTTGAATTCGTTTCTTCTTTGTATTGCTTAATTTTAGCCAATCATAAAGCAAATAAATACGATTGGCTTGAAGGTTTTTTTTTACTTTTGATAAACTTGGTACCGATTTATATCTAGATCTTTGAGTAAATTAAACAAAAAATAAAAAAAAGCACTAGTATTAAAAAAAAAACAAAATGCATTCAAAATTAATCAAAACAGTACAAGTGCATCAAGGTGAAAACGCAAAAAACAGCTATGAAAAGACTACTGAGCAGCGTAGTTCGCTTTCCGCGGCGCGCGCGCAGCCCTGACCTACATGGTCGATACGTAACCAAGTGCAATGAGACACAAACATATCGGATAATATTACTTTCGTTTACGCGTCGACGTAAAATTCGCGCAATTGCGTAAAAAGTGCGTAATTACGCAAGTTTCTGGTGTGGCCAGTGGCAGGGTGATGTAAAGGTCCTGATGGGGTCAGAGTACATGCCTATATCTGGGTGTACCAATATTTCTGTCTTCGTAGAAATTATATAAAAACTAGCCTATGCCCGCGGCTTCGCACGCGTGGAGTTCGATCACTGTCCCACGGGATTGTACTATCGAGATAAAAATTATCCTATGTGTTAATCCAGGTTATAAACTACCCCTGTGCCAAATATCATCCAAATCCGTTCAGTAGTTTTCGCGTGAAAGAGTAACAAACATCCATCCATACTTACAAACTTTCGCGTTTATAATATTAGTAGGAAAGGATGTATAAGATACGGCAATAGATTTACAAGAATGAAGGAGTAAATGATGTCCTGAACTTCTGACAAGGGAGAATGTAAGTAAACGTGTTGCGCCGACCCCAAGTAGAATAGGACAAGGGCAGGAAGATGAAAAGATTTACAATAATCATGATATTTGGAGGGATTACATTGATCGTTCATATTTGAGCTATTTTTAATCTACTAGTCACTACTAGAGGGTTCATTCTTAAGCGTTTTAAATGGGTTTAGATTTGAAGGGTTCAGTACCTACTCGAGTATTCTTACTCTTTGTCGCGTACTGTCATAGCTGCATTTTCTTCAGCAAGATTATTGTTCAAATAATAAAACTAAGTAATCTGGATAGGTTCCAACTAACCAGACTTCTACACGAATGCTATTTTGGATTATTATTTGGTAATGTTGCTTATTTCGAGTTTACAGTTAACTGGCTATAACTAAACAGGGAGTTTTCATATATTTAGAACTAGCACTTCGCCCGCGACTTCGTCCGCGAAAATAGTGATAAAATATAGCCTATGTTATTCGGTAAAGATATAGCTTTTTAATGGTGAAAGATTTTTTTAAATCAGTTGAGTAGTTTTTGAGTTAAATAATATTAGTTTAGATAAATTGTTTTAAAGAAGTTTCAGTAAATTAGTTGGTTAAAAACTCAAGTTAAGAATAGACTTTCCTATTGATTTAAACAAACTTGTTCGCTTATAAATAGTTACGCAGGTGTTTTGATATTTTTGCTCCGGAATCGGTTTCAGTCACTGAAATACCTTATTACAACATCAGCAAACTCGTAAACCAAACTATTTCTATTATAAAAATAACTATAACGCAATTACGTAAGTTAATTGCAGCTTTATAACCTAGAGTAAGAAAGACGGTTGGTCCTATGACCTTCAAATTGTTGTTCCTATTTCCCCGATAAGCTAGTTATTTCCCTAGTCATTTGGGGTGCGTGAAAAACCGTAATTTTTCAGGCTTTTCGAACACGGCACTTAATCTTGGCCCAATAACCGTAAAATATATCGTGTAGGAGTTATTTTAATTAGCTCTTACCGTCGGGAATTCCGGCTCGGTTATATGTGAACTTACCTGTAAGAAAGAGAAATTTAATTAATATGTGGAAGCGGGCATTAGGTAATTCTATCGATTATGGTGGAAAGGTATTTCACGGTCGCATTATTCTGAAAATAGGTCGTTTTGTGGTAGCTAGGGTATTAGGTCAAAGGTATAAAAAACAACTTTGTTCTGCTTTGTGCAGCACTGGAAATAAATTGATCACGGATTCTTTGATTCGTTATTCCAAGATCTTCTTTTGACCCTTTATTCCAATTGCGTTATTATTTTTATAGCTCCACTTTTTTTAGACCTCATTTATCATGTGAACCTTTTAGAAATTTAGACTAAGTAGGTGACTGTAACGGTGTCAACAACAATTAGAGCTTGTTTTCATAGTCTTTCTTTGTCACATTGTCGAAAGACTGGCAAAAAGCTACTTACAAACACATATTCCAAACTAACACTAATTACATAATAATTCTTAAATCTAAAACATGCAAAGCATTATCTTAATACAGCTTGCGCTAATGCCCGTTTCACTAACAGTAGGTGACACTTAAATAGTTGCCTAGTGTTGTTGAGACCGGTCATTACAGTGCAGTTGCAACGGATACTTAAACAAATGTTCTTGAATATCAAGATATATTTACTACATCAATCCATGCAGTTACGTCTAAACTTATTATCTCACACATAACACATTTATGTGACCTATAACAACAAAAACGATATATTTTGACACATGTTTTTTGCCCCGAGGCAGATTCTGACAGCCAATGTGTCATATAGTGGATAATTGACGGGAATATTAATGACACCATGTTAAACGATGACTAGTTGTGATGAGAGGAGCAAAGATGAGCGATATTTCTCAGGATATGAGCTCATGACTCAGGAAACTAGCCTCTTTGTTGCTACCTAGACCTTTCTGCGACTTGGGTCTGTAGGCAAACGTCGTTTTAAATTGGTGGTTCAATCAATTAAAACAATTATAATAACAGATTTGGATTTTCCTTTTATAGGTTTTCAGAAATTGGAGTTTCGTATTTTTTTTAAAACAAATGTTTCTAAAGACAGAAGACAGGCAAAAATAAACATGAATATTCAGCTAATTAAACGCTAAACAAATACATCAATAACCTGTCAAATTTTGAAATACAACGCATTCCGAAACAGCGTCAGAATTCCCCTAATTCATTAGCGTTAAATTTAAATGGCTTGTATTTGACACCCCTAGTGACGTAGGGGCCGAAGGTAACCGATCGTAGCCAATTGCGACCGATGGGCTGTGACAAACAAAAAATTGCGCCCTCGCACCCATGCTACCTTACACGTGGTGAGGTGTCAGGTGCATAGAAATGCGTTGGGTTCCTTATACCGTATTTCTGCGGACATCGTAAATCTGACTAAACTAGTATTGCCAAAGGGTATGTTGTTACCATGTTACTGAGTTGTGGGGGTCAGACAGGCAGTCACGCCATGTAAAATACTGGTATTCAGCTGCATCTGGTAAGGTTGGAAGCCGTGAAAACAAGGTGACAATGTCAGAAAAGGCAAGCAGATAAGAACTCAATAAGTTTGTTTTAGCCCAATAATATAAAATGGATACTTTTTGTGGAAATAGTTTGTTATTAGTTGTTTAGGGTTTGTATGGCGTACCTAGGACCAAAGTTAGAAAATACAACTTCGTATTATTGTAGCTAATAAAGTTCAAAAAGTTTAAAAGTTATAGTTGGCTTAAAATATTTTACACGCTTTATTGATTTGGATGGTTCAAGGATTAGGTTGAATCATCTAGAAAAGTCTGGTGCTAAGTGGAGAATATAGAATGACGTAACGCGTGCTTAGAATAATCTACCAAAACATTATACTTAACTGTGTATTTTCAAGTATGTAATTATGGATGTAAGGTTTATATTTAGAACCAAACGTCTGGCATAACAGCTTCGTCTGGGACCGTTCGCGTTACTACGGAACCTTAGAAACGAGCGATAAATTCCGTTCATCCGGGGTATTAAATGCCCTGCCCAGAGTTGTCGAGGTGCGTTAAATTAATAGCACCACATTATGGCCTGGCGCCACTGACACCAAAACAAGGGTTTTTGCAAGTTTTTTTACCTATTCCTTATGCAAACTGAGGAACCTTAGTTTTTTGTTAAAAATTTTCAGGAATCAACCCCTACAACTAACAGAGGGTAACTGTGAGCATGGCTGGATTTCTTTCCAGAAAATGTTCAGTAGTATATATAACTAGATCCATTTTCTAGGTTATAGTTTGGATGGGAATCCTTTGAAAGGGAATCCTAAACTTTATTTCAAAGATATTGAACTAATAAAACAAATAATTAGCTGTAAATGTTATTAAAGTAGAGCAGTATTTGAGCCTTTTGGCAAATCTTCCCGTTAGATAAATAACGTAACATTCAGTGGAATCCCTAAGTTACTATAATTTTCTTTTCTCACAGGCAGAATGTCATGAAAATAATTAAGAGCAAGACTTAAAGTTTCAGGTAGAGAAGACGAGACCCATTTACGCCAGATCACTGCCTACCCCGCAATAGTTCAGCAATGAACAATTATCGCAACATTAAGACATAAGGACAATAGCACCATGAGTGCGTGTACTAGATAACTGGCTCCACGGCTGTTATGAGACTATAAACGTTTTACTTTCATTATCTATACAGATGTCATGAAGTGAGTCTGTCTGTATGAGTCGTCTTTATTGCATTAACACTGAAAATATAGAATTTTGGTGCAGGTGTAGATAATTGAGAAAAATAATAGCGTAGTTTTCATTATCAAGTTAAAGAAAAACCGAGGCGTCGTTGGGCTTTTGGGACTAGGACCGTGGTCCCGGATTCCACCTATAAAAACAATAATATTTTATGCAGTACGTCTATGGAACTCACTTCCGCCTAACGTTCGAGAATCTAAAACTTTATTTCTCTTCAAAAAGCAAGTCAAAGAACATTACCTTTCCTCTATACTGTAATATTCTGATATATATTATAGGTATATTTTTACGTCTACTTTTAATTTTATATGTGTATTTATTTGTATGTATGTTTATTTTATATAGGTTTTAAGTTTGTTTTAAGCTCTAATTTAATTTTTTTCCTGTTCTATCTTTTCTACAAACTGTGTCTACATTTCTAATCCAACTTTCCTCTCGCAGGTCTGCTGGAAGAAATTTCTTTTGAAATAAGCAGTACCTTTGTGCTCTTGTATCTTAATGTATTGTCCTGTTAAGTGGTATGTCTGTACATAAATAAATAAATAAATAAATAAATATTTTGAGTAGTATTTTGGGACCACAAGAATAAAGAAGTTAAAGTACAGTTAACAAAAAATATTTTGTTCAACAAATACAAAAATAAAGGGTTCTGTTTTTTATCATAATTATGTAGAGGTGATTTTTATGTGCAATTTCGATATTTATCATACATTACAAGGTCGTAAACTGTCGTTTTTTGAAAAATCAATATTCCTACCCAGGAATCGAACACATTGATTACGAAAAAAAAACAAACTCTGTATAACAATTCGATTGTGTCGCTAATAAGAATTAAATTCTGGAATGTAAGGGATAATAAGCAGAAATGTTTTCGATGAAACTGTTGTAATTTAATTTGTAAATACTGATTATAGTAATTATGTGTCATTATGAGTGATTTTATGTATAAAAAGAAAAAAGATGTCGTATTTAAAATAGTTTTATTTGTATAACTTCAAATTTTTTTGGTTGACCGTACTTTCCCCAAGACATAACTTTGTTTATTTTATTTGTGGTCCTAAAATTCTACTGAAAAATAATAATTATATAAATCGGTAAAATCTGGGACCGCGGAAGAACCATAAATATAAGTATGAATTCTTGAAACTATTACTAGTCGTCGAATTTGCGTTACGTTTACTCCACGCGTTGGTACTAGGCCCATAGTTAACTTCGTTCGATAGTTTGTATTTATTTATTACTAGACCATAAGTACCTAGTTATTTACATCGATATTACTTTTGTAGTAATAGGAATCGCGTAGGTGTTATGCAATTTCCATACAGCATCAATAACCGCCATGGACTTTGTACCTATTAAACGGTAGATCAATTCAACATACTTAAGTGTTTTTTTAATTAAAGAACACAAATGATTTATATTCATCCGTAATACATAATCGTCATACATATATATATATATATTATTCAGAATTTATTATACGTCAAAGCTGGGATTTCCCAATCTTATGCTATTTTACATAATTATACAATTTATAGCGCCTTTTAAAATAGTAACGTCAAAGTAACAATACAACGATTTTTAAGAATCAGATAAATTTAATATTTTTCCTTCCTTTTCAAAATTGCTTTTCTAACTTTTTTTTGGATATTTCGAATTAAGAGATATTTTATGAAATCATCGACCTGCTAAGGTAAAAGCGAAGATTAACAACTAAAATTCCCTATATTTTAGTGACGACGTCATTGTTAGCCAGACATTACCCAACAATAATCTAGAGTAACAGCCAGGATAAGGCACTAGGCATAGACCTGTCTAGGTCCACCCAGGTGTGGCGTCCGGTTTCCGATACACATTCAGCCTGAACCTATCTCTTCCTATGTTTCCTAGGGGTTATTATGTCTTCCGTTACGTTATTTGGTCTTAGTCTGGCCTGGTTTTAGTTACCAATATGCTTAGTTAGGTATCTGTAGTACTTAAAACTTGGAATTTATTAATAAGCACCAAAAGGATTGTTGAGCCGGAGCCTTTTTAATGATTTTGATTTTTTATGATTATATGCACTACTATCGCGAATCTCAATTCATTCAACATATCACTCATCAAAAATTTTACAAACTTGCTATATATCGAGCCACCTTTTTGGTTATGTGGTTGCTACCCACAGCTACCAAGCGACAAGTTCTGATTTACTGTACTCTGGTGGGTACTGCCAACAATAGACAAGTTTTTTTTTATTATCAATAGGCTCGCGCTTGACCAATATCTCACTTCATGGTATGCGATGATGTGGTCGACGGCGAAGCACGCTCGCCTAGAAGAAACTTATTCACTCTTGACTTAAGGACCCCTAGATTGTAGCTATCAGGAAACACAGACTGTGGTAAGAGCTGATTGCAGTTATATAAGCCTATATAAAAATTAGAAATTCGTTTGGGAATTAGATCAACAAGAATCGAGACATTTGCGGCACAGAACCCAGTAACAGCTTCGATTGACGATGATAAATACCAACATTTTAACGAGACTGATGACCAACAGTGGACAAAGTACACAATGCTACACATCTGTGCAGTCTAAACCTAATATGGCATGTACTACATCCTCACTATGTTCTAGAAACGACCACTAAATTAAATAACAACAAACTCCTTGTTAGCAATAATAAACCGGTGCACAGGAGAACGGTGTCACGTGCACTTGTGCAGGACACTGCGCACACACGCGTCGTGCATGTATGTGCGAATGTGTGCGCCTGCGCGCTCGTGCTTGTGCGCGTATGTGGTCGGTCGTCATTGACACGCTTCAGGTTGTCGCACTGCTTCAAGGAGCTGTGCTTAGAGTCAAGTGTACAGTCGGCTAGATTACTTGTTATCTCATCGAAATATGTAGGTTATTTATAAGTGACAAATAATCTAGGTGTTGCCCTTGGTAGGGAAGTGCTGTAATACTGGGACGGGGCTTTTTTTCACTTCAGTTTATATGTTCGTCAAATGCCTGGTTATAAGTGACAGGGCAGAAGAAAATTGTGTATTAGACTGGCTTGAAAAAACAAATTATACAAAGATCTGTTTGAAATACTTAGCAGAAAACATAGTATTGTCGCTACTGAGTCATACCCAAACAGTATAGCATTGTAGCAGGATACTGATAATTAGCGATCTGTAAATAAATCAGTATCGATGGACACTTTCTACAGTCTCATTTACTCCATTAAACGAGAAACAAGATTTATGTACTTAACCTCAAATCAATGCAAATCAAGCAGCACTGAACACTTGCCCACGAGACTGTACCACTCTATACAATTAAGGTAATATAGTTTCATTGGTTTCCGGTGACCGTGTACGTCCTACTGCCTAGCGCTCATGGTACCTTGGTACCTAAATGCTATGGCTAGCCGGGGAACCTGATCATTTAGATGACAGGTGTGACGTCATGTAGGAAAGAAACGCGTACGCATCGCAATTCGCAACGTTGTAAGTGATTGTTAGTGTTTGATATGGTATTTTGCTAATAGGTCTAAAGGCTTGTCGTGTCACGGACAATTTAATTCAGCTTTGTTAGTATACGTTTAGAGCATAAGTAGTAGGGTGCCCTTTTCCTGGGATATTAGTGGTGTTTAATATGACGTCATTTAAACGTTTTGTAGTGTCCAAGTTGTCCAACCGAAGGTTTGGTTGGATTTCGGCCAGTTTAGGCAAAAGAAATGCAGTTTCGGCTTCGGTTTATTTTTAGCCGAAACTTCGGCTGAAATATATGCTAAATTTTAACATCCCATGTTTTTAAGTTATAGTAATTGTATTTGTTAAGAGCGTTTATACCTTACCGCTTTTTATACAAACTTTCAAGTCGTTGTTTTCCGAAATAACTGAACCGATTTATATGAAACTTCGTACACATAAGCAGGAAGAAGAAAAAGTTATTAAAAAACATTTTCGAAAAATAGTATTACAGTTAAATTGGATGATTATAAATTTTCTATAGAAACAGAAATTCCAATTATCTCTTTTTTTAAAACACATTTTGAAAATGTTTTTTAGTAACTTTTTAGATCTGTGTATCCTGGTTATGCGTTTATAGTTTCATTTAAATCGGTTCATTCATTTCGGAAAATAACGACTTGAAAGTTTGTATGAAAAGCGGTAAGGTAGAAACACTCTTAAAATAAGTTTCGGTTTCGGCCGAAACTGGGACCAAGGCCGAAGGTTCGGTTTCGGTGTCGGCTGAAAATTCCTTTTTTTGGTCGGAGACTAACGTTTTGTTTCATAGATGGATACGCAATTAGAAACACCTTAAAAACGTAAGTATTTTTTAAAAACACTATATACTTATGTAAGTTACAGGTTTTAGAGATTCAGATACAATATGTGCCATTAACTATGCCTAGACTGTAGGGCATATGATTAAATAAGTAGAACCAACTATTCCAGTCTAGCCACGTCCTACCCACGTGCCGAGATAGGTCCAGAGCTCCGCGAGCCTGTTTATTTACGTGTTACATACATTTCTGGGTCACGGTCGCTCGGAACTTCGTAAAATGTCCGCTGCCTGCCTGCTATCGGATTCCGGGAACACTTTGTTCATAAACGTTGTCGGAATCGACTTTAATAAACAACTCACTGGATTTTCCTCCAATTCACAGTGACGCGGTTTGTAAAAAGTGTCGGGTGGATGTTAGACTGCCGGTTCCTACTTTAAAGACTGATTTACAGTTACTGATTAAATGTTTAACACTTATTGCATCCTTTTATAGATTATAGGAAGCACATAATGAAGCATTTTGTAGAAGGAAACCCGCCTGTATGTATGCTGTTATTTTTGGCAGAATAAACGTTGATAAAGCTGATTTATACATCGCAGTTTAACGCAAAGAATGTTGTAAATTCTTTAGTAAATACTGACAAATAGACAGAACGATGAAAATACAAAATAGGAGCCCAGAGACTCGTAAAAATATCCAGAATATATATTGTTCTAGAAAAAAATAAGATAGAGCCTCGTTCGCAACTAGTTAAAATAAATAGAACAAAGCTTAACAGGTGAAATCGGTAGAACTATGGCATCGTTTTATCGGCCAAACAAATGGCGTGAGAACATGCGTAGGTTTCAAAAGCAGCCTGCATAGTTTTATAAAGCCTACGGATCATCTAAAATGGATTTTCAAGATTTGCAAAAGACCATATATGTTTGTTGAGGAAAGTCCTTATAGAATTAGGTCTAACCACAGAATTGTGGGTGCAACCGTCCCTAACTGTACTGAATAGGAGTAGGTAATAGGACTACCTCTATTAAGTCGACTTTTAAAAGGGAGAGGTCTTCAATAAAATATCTGCTTTTTTTCTTTGATAAAATATCTACAATTAGCTATCCCCAATCTAAGATATTGCGGTACTTTCTTATTAGAGGACCGTTATTAAGTACCTATGATGAAACACTTCTACATTTCCAAGAGGTAATAATTTGGTCCATCAATTACAAATAATATTACAATCTGAACTACTGAACTTTAGATTACAGTCAATTAAATTTCGGAGAATTAAATTACCTACTAGATAATGGAGTATTTTACTCGGGAAATTCCCAACATTCCAATTTCATCTCACATAAGACCTATAAATCTGAAATCTGGTCGTGAGCGCGTGCGCCGCTAACAGTTCTCAAGGCGACGCGCGCGGATGTGCGCTTGCGCAATACAGACGTGCCGAAGTATGCTCCACTTCGATAGATTTGATATTAATAGGCGGACGTCCGGCTTTTAATCGTTTTAATAGACACCCCAATTGCCCTGATCTTCGCGCGGGTCATTGTTAGCGGTCCTTGGTAGTGAACGGCAAGAAAATCTATCGATTGAGTGCCGTAATTATGTTATTTATTGATAATTGTGTCATATATATGAGAGGGAAGTCATTTATCTTTTCAAACTAAATTAGTGTTGACCTATTTTTTATGGCTTCCGAGTACATAGTCGTATAGCAAACTATAAATCAAAGCAAGTCAATAAAACTCAATGATAGCTAAACTATTGAACCCCTGCGACGAGTTATGTGTAATCCATATTTAATTCCTTGTTAATACAAGGAACACCCACAAAACAATAAGGAAAGCAGAGCAACCTCCGCGGCAACGCGTCGCAGACGCACGCTCTATCTCAAGTGACATAACACAAGCACATGTGCGGCACACACGCGCTGCGCACTCGGCACACATGCACACTGTTTGCGCGAGCAGTGAAAACGGGGTCATGGCTGTGCACGCACACAGGCGCACGACTGACGCACGCGGTGCACCGTGCACTAAGGATTGCGGATGCGGTTGTCAAAAATAGTCACAATCTGTGCGAAAAATGTCTTTTTCAATAGAAAAAATGCCGTGGGGGAAATGGCGAGAGAGTTGGCAAGAGATTCATCCCGGTAAAGATAGTCGTGACATGACAGGTGACACAAGTGACATTGCAAAGACCTAATGTAAAAATCCTAGGACGACGAGCAAAGATGAGGGTATCTTGAAGTTGAGAGACAAGGGAATTCCTGACTATTGCCTACCACTGACAAACCTTCCTAGATATTTATTTGTACGTTTTTACCTAGCGCCTTTTTTCAGGTTAGTTTAGTGTTGCCATCCGCCCGGAATTTTTGCTCAGTGTCCGGAATGCGGGGGGAATTCTAAAATGTCCGGAATTACCAAAAAAGAGGAACGTAAAATACTGTTTTAAATGACATTTGCATAGGGAGATAATTTAAGTATCGTTTATATTCTTAATCTGTAACTAATATTAGAGGTAAAACTTAAAAAAAAAAATGCTATAAAAATTATAGGTACCTAAGTACTGCAAAAAAGTCCGGAAATTCTTCAAATGTCCGTAATTTACGCCGGAATCCTTTTTATTGATCTAGGTCCTTAGGTTAGTCGAGTATCCTATACTCCTAGTGTTTTGGATGTATGATCAAGAACGAAGCAAAAAGAGTTTGAAAATACCGTAGCAGGTGGCATTCTGTAGACTCTGCCTACCCCTATGAGAATAAGCATAAAAGTAACGCTTTATGTATACAATGTATCCAGTGTTTCACAAAACCTCCTAGGTATATAACAACCGCAGTACAGTCATGATTTCTGCTAAGAGTCTAGAGTTATTTTAAAAATGAGGGTAACTGGGTCCAGCTTTGTTTGACGTCTAATTACGAGTTGTTGTTTCAGGTTATCACGTAGATTGAGTCGGGCGTTACGTCGAAATACTATGACGTTGGCGAAATTATAACAGAAGGGGAGAATTATAATATGTAAGAGTTTATTTTAGGACGTATTTCATTGTTTATTAGAAGTACTAAACTGAATGAAAGAACAACAATTTTATGCCCTACCCTAACTAGAACGTTTAGTACCTTTGTTTTAAATCAGTTGGACTAATTTAATACATGCAATACAAATAAATAAAATTGAAGTGTCTCTTTATAATATTAAAATAACCGTGCATGCATAAGAATGTATATAAGGTACATATACCAAAATAACACTTTTACAATTTTTGCCAGTCTGCCTATCTGTTTGTTCCGGCTAATCTCTAGAACGACTGGGCCGATTTTGACAAGAACAAAAAAGTTATTTAGTTTTTTTTCGTTCTGAATTTTTATTTTCCGTTTTTTATAATAATTTTAGTTTTTTTTTTTAATAAAAGTTGCCTATACTTACAAAATGTAAATGTTGAGTTCATACTTCACAGTACATGGGCCTCCCTCTGTTTTAGGTTAATTAATAACTTTACGGAAAACTAATTATACTTAAATATAGCGGCCTGCACCTATTAAAGACAGCCACACTGAAAAATCAAATAGGTAATTGCCATAGAAATACGAAGAAGAACAACCAAAGCCCTCAAGAGTAAATAAGTTCTAGAATATATAAAGAAACGAGAATACAACGCCGAAAGGAGTAAATACCATGTTACGAGGTCGGAAGTGAATTAGCAGGAAACGCTGAACGTTAGCAGCCGTCGATAACCTAGTTACACTAGACGTACTACCTAAGTACATAGGTACGTACAGACTAGTACATTAGAGCAAGATTGACTAGATTCTAGGAACCTTTTCCAACTGCAATATTCTCATGTTCGTAACAGCATTTTGATGGATTCGGGAAGCAACAAAAATGTTTGAGAACTTGAGAAAAGCTTGTCGAATAGCAGAATAACGTTAACTATATTATTATATTTTTGGCTTACTAGGCCAACTAGGTACACTGAGATCATGAATTTTATGATAAGATCATTTTATGTTTCCGTTTCTGCAACAACACCTCACGTTTCCGGAGGTTTATTTATTTTTCCGCAATTAAAACCTAAGGTGGACCTCAATAAAGATAACCGAAAATTATAAGGATTTGAAAGTAGGTTTCGACCTATATAAAGGAAGATAATATTATGAAAGAAACCTGCGATGGGTCAGTTGCTTGTCCTCCAACGCAAATACTGAGTTTCTAAAAGAGACATCATTTAAAAATACTTTAAGAAACATTTTAAACACAAAGAAAGTACAAAATAGAACAAATATGATTCTTAGGGTAGAAAAACAAAAAGTTTACGTTCTGACAGAAGCGACAAAATACTTATATCATCGACTACGATAGTCCTGCATGCAAAGTGCAATACGAACACTACTCAATTATCTACTGTCTGTCGCGGTATCGCCATAACCCAATAATTAAACTAAACATCCCCAATGATCGCCCTGGGAGTGATAACACCGTCGCCCTAGCCTTGACGTCACTGCCACCGTGGTGTCGCGACTCCCACCTTGACATGGAACCCTAGTACCCCACTTCACGTTCTAGGAAGATACTCCAACATTAACTACTATAAAATGATTCATTCCCGACATTTTCCTATTGTAAAATGATACAATTATTGGTAAATTTTTATGAAACTGTGATTCTGTATTCAGAATCACAGTTTCGGTGTCAAGGTTTTTCGGTGGAATTTTACCTGTTTTAGAATGAAGGCATGAGTAAATAGATGTGTATTGAATTAGGGGAAGAATTAAGATTTCTGTGGAAGGTGGAGTCTGTGGGCTTTGTTTGAGATAAAGATTGTGAGATTAGGAAAGTACGAACTTTTTATAATGGGTCAAGAGATGTGAGGATACCTAAATATCGGAGGAATCTGTTGTGCAGTGGAACGGAAGAGTGTAAAGAATTGCGGAAACACTTCGAATAACAGAGTAAAGCGATGCTTGCCTTCAACCATACACTTATTTCGCATAAAAGTTCAAAGATTTATTTTTATGCAACCAGAAGATTGAAAATCTTCGGAATAGAGTGAATAATATGAAAATACATATATATATATATATATATATAAACGGGAATATTTCATGAATGGACGCAAAATAATAAAATGGACATTTTCGTACCTAACTTAATTCAAAACGTTGACATTATAACTATGTTATGAATAACTTATAGCAATTCTGTCGCAGTTTATTTTTTTGCCAAAGTAATCCACTTCAAAGTTCGGCCGCCTCTTATGGAAAAAACCGAAACTTCCTTAATTCGGCACTATATTTGGAACTTCGGTCCCAGAGGGCGAAGCCCTGAGTGCTTGAACGGCGGTGGTTCCACAAAAAAGGTTTTTTATTTAGTGATAAAAACTTCCAAAGCTTTTTAACCTACAGCTTAGATTTTGGTACCTACAGAGGTCACTAGCGCTATTGGTGGACATGAGGTATTGGATTCGATCCTTCGGTCAAAATGTTATCGGGTTTTTCTATCAGAATTTACCGATTTTATGTAAAAAATATTCAAGTAGTCGTTTAACTACTACTTTCCATTTGATGTCTGTCAGTGCATGTGTTTATCTATCAAGTTTAGCTATCAGGTAGGTACCCGTTAACGACATGTTTTGTTTCAGAAACACCTCCTACTCCTTATAAGCTTTCCATCAATATTATATGAAAGTGAGCAGTACTACCTGCGTGTCCATTTAATACGAAAAGTTATATACAATAGAGACAGCTATATTCTATGGATAATTACCTAGAGTGGTGTATGCTCGCATATGCACCGCAAATGGCCACCGCGGCCCGGGCAGACCTTGTATTTGAAAAGGAAAAATTAATTTAATAGCTTAGCGTCAGTAGCCGAGCTGCACAAAATAATTATCAATGGACCATGCTAGCCCTGGTTCGAAAGAGCTGGAACACATGGGGAGGCCTATAATTCCCAGCAGAATGATGGTTTAGGCTGTCAATAACCGGTAAAATAGCATTGCGAACATAGCCTTCGCCTTCCAGTAGATTTTCACTTCTAAAAGTAATAAGTTCAAAGCAGTCAGTTTTTTGCTGCTTTCGAACAAAACTCAGCTAGATACTCCCTATACAACAACTACGTTTTACCAATTATCTATTATTTTATGAATCATAAAATCAGTTGAAGTTTATTAACTTTCCCATTACACGTTTGTGTCTATGTACAGTATGTACATTATGAGTTTCAGATATACTATTAGGCGGGGAAAGCGGTTAGATGTGTCGACTGCCGACCACTCGGTGCGCGTCGCTTTCGCTTCCGGCCGCGCGGGGGCGCTACTGACCTACTGTGGCGGAGCAATATCTTGGTGCGTCGTCTTACCGACTAGATTTTAAGTCTGAAGGATTAAGTTGGTTATGATATTTTGTGAATTTGTAAGACACACTGATGAAGGAGCTTATGTTATTGAACACTGACTGAATACCTACTCATTTAAAGTCGAACATCAACCCAATGAACAAAAAACCCACTTCGAATAATCTACCTATCATTAGTTTTGACAAGCCCCATGTCAATCATAGAGAAATTCTGTCACGATACTAAATTACCAATTCATTTTTTTTAAGGAATGCAATAACTGAAATCTGAACAGAGTCGTCCAAATCGGACTATTGCGGGTAGTTGTCAATTTAATTTCAATGTATACTAGTACGTTAGTAAGTACCTGCTTACTTACTTAGATCGCAACATACTTCCCAGAATCGATTAGATACAACAGATTACACATTTCTGTGAGATGCGAGTACATAGCTAGTAGGTACATGCCTAGGTATACTGGTTGCCTAATGCCTCTAGCTTTATAAGACTTTCTCGTGGCCGCCGGCCTAAACGTTTGACGAGGTAAAAGCGGCAAGTCGTGAAAGGAAAATCGTCGGTACTTCCTCGAACGGAAATTGAAAGTGGATTGTGATCGCGAGGAGAAAACTGCATCGACAGAGGAGGTGGGTAGCTAATGTATCAGTCGTTGCAACTGCAGTTTGGGGGAGTAGCGACCTCTATGATCAATTTAAAGAACTATAATGGTTACAACATTGTGCTGCCATCTAGCAGTCAATAGCAGAACTACCAAGCCAAATTTCTTTTATCGTAGTTCTGCTGTTTGCCGCTAGATGTCACTATAAATAAAAGTCTCTACTCCACCCCTATACCTTATTCTAATAAGTAATAAAACTCACCTTTACCTCCACCAGCATCATGCACCTGCGGCTTCCCGCTTGGCATCCTCTGCATCGGCGACGCGCTACCGTAGTTCATACTCGTCGTGTTGTAATCCGAGCTGATAGGTTCTTGCTTAATCCCGCTAGGTGACGCTGATAGCTTCTCAGCTAGCAGCGGATTCTGGGAAGCGATGTTATATCGCCCATTGTTGATATTATTTGTTACGGCATTGTTGATGGCACTCGTGCCCGATCTCAACAGTTGTTGTAACCGTTGTTGGCCGTTGTTTGGCAGTACTAATTGACTGTTTTGTTGGTAGTAGCCTTGGAGTTGGCTGCTGGACGCTGGCGATGATATGTTGTTGTTTTCTTCTTGCTGGAATTGAAAAATATGAAATTATTATCATTTAATGCCTTTTACGTAGCAAAAAAGATCCAAACAAGTAATAATACAATAAGAATAAATAAGATCAGCGTCCTTTTGCCAAAATTTTCTGTGAGCGCTTGTGAACGAAACTAATCAAAAAGTGAAACATGAAACTAGTGGATAAACACTAATAATTACTGGTTACTGTCAGTTTGAATCATTAAATAGTTGGAGCAATGCCTTTTCCCATAACTGCAGGTATTAATTCCGTCTCAGAACCTGTTTGTTGTTTTTTTTTTACAGTTTCACTTTCAGCTACACTGTGCTGCTTACCAGCAAATGTGATACTGACATCACAAATATTGCTAATTGGTCATTATTAATTAAGAACAACGAAAAAATAATTTAAAAAGAAAAACGAATCTCACCTTTATTTCAATAGGCGGTACAGAAGACGCGGTGGCATTAGTTAAATCCGTAAAAAACGTTTCGAAGTTGTCGAAAGCGGACTCTCCTAGTTGCTTGAGGATATCATCAGGGTCGGCCGCCTCACCCGTGTCGGGCTCTAGCGTCAGTCCCCCGACAATGTTGGTGAGCTCGGCTTGCGAGAGGTCGCCAAGAGATGTCGCCATTTGCTGCAGTTGAGCGGCCGCTTGGCCACCGGCTGCGACTACCGCGTCCTGGAACTAGCACATGTGTTTTGTAATATCCTTTTTTTTAAATTTAGTCTGTGATTGTGTTTGTGTCTGAATCAGAGGTAGGTGATTAAATAAGGTAATGGATTGGATAATAACTCGAAGGTTCTATGAGCTGCAATGTTCGGTAAGTTATGCCTCAAAAATCGCAAGTAATGGGAAATTATCGGTAAATAAAATACATGTTATAAATTTAGAATCTTAACAGCACTCCAGCTCCGATTTTGTCTTCGTCGTCGTCTCTAGATTATTTTCAGTGTGGATACTTCTCTAAAGACAACTTGTTGAGTTTGTCACATTACAAAGTATAACTTGAAGTGTATTACCTGCAGGCAATTGGAGAGGTCAACCATCCTGCCCTCATTCTCGGCGGACCACCATTCGTCTTCAATAAATGGCATCGCCAGCGCCTGTCCCGATGGCGCATGCGTCCCCGCCACCTTTATCGCGGTTAACACTAGGTGGCGCTATCACACCACTCACACACGCGAGCACTCGCGAACTATACACAATATAAATAGTCCAAAAATGTATTTACACTAATAAATTCGTTCAAAATGTTTGGCAGCTTCTTGGACGGAACGTACATTATTCGATGTAGGTATTACGCGAATTTTAGGTACTTAGTTACGGGGGAACACATTTCGGTTTGTTTGTTGTTGCTGCTAGACGACAGATGACTCTGCTTGTTCGGCTTGCTTGTCCTCCTCGCGGCCAGGTTACCTTACTCCTCGTAATCCACTTCTCTTCAGCAGCGACCTGTAAATATTAAGAGCGTAGGCTTTCACGTCCTAACACTGTTCGCAAATAAAACAATTGAAGTGTTTGCTAGAGTCAGCTTTTAAATAAGAGGGGAATTTTAGTGTTTATGTTAATAAGTTTGAACAATAAATATGCAGCTTAAAAAGATTAAAGAATCAAGTTAGCAAACGCTCACAGCAATAAAGGTTTGTAGTGATATAAAATATTACTGAGCGGGTTAGTTTACTAGTTTTGCTACTCGCCAAAAGATGGCGTTGTTCTGCAAGAATATGTTAAAAATGTGGTTACATCAAACAGGTTAAGTGGATATTTTTTTCTTTTTTCAGCTGGATTTAATGTTACAGTGTTGTAAGTGTGACGGTGGCGATGCGCCGAGATCACCTGGCGACGTCCCGGTGAATGTCAAATCTGCGTCGATACAGCATAGAGGCAGCGCGGCGCTCACCCTTCTTGCGCACACGCTCACGCCGCTCTGAAAACAGTCACAATAGAAACATTTATTTATTTGCCACTAGAGACGAGTATCACATAAGAAATTACAATACCTAGTCATAATTATCTGCCTGCTTATATTTAAAGAGACATTGGATGACCTATTTAAAGTGTAGGTACAGCAGATTAATTAATCATTCGCGGATCGTTTGCATATCATGTGTAGCGAATAGTACAATAAATCTAATCTGATGTAGTGACGTATGTGCCAGTCAACGAACTTACAATACGCGGCTATTTCGGCGGCACCTAACAAATAATTGTTCTCCTACGATAACAATTAACTTTTAATATAGAATGTGGTATTTTTTTAGATATAAATAAAACAGTAGGTACAGGTCTAAAAAACTAACTAAACATGTTTCAAACCATGCGTCTACCCATTCAGGGAAAGGTTTTTTAAAACAGATACTGAGCCTTAATACTTCGATGTTTTCAAAGTTTTGCTCTAGAGAATTAATACTTCTAACGGATTTAAACAGCCTACCCACGTAATGAATTTTCTTATACCTAATTTTTGTTATTATGATGCATGAACTATTTTCTAACCCAGGGTTAACAGAAGTCAAAGAACCAAGAAGTTTAACTTTTAATATTTAACTTTTAAACCTGTATAAGGAGTTACGTTATCTGATTTATCTTCAGAATTAACTGACCATAAAATACTCGAAGCCACGAAAAGAAAACAAAGAAAAAGTTATTAACGTAACAAACATAAGACGTTCTCGTAATCATATTATGCTGAGCCCACAATGCACGGAAGACCGCGCGCGCCACGAAACAAAGAACTGCAGCCAATCAACGCGCGCCGTTTGTAAAAAAGTGAACAATGCTAGCTCAGTCTTTCACTATAATTGTCGTGTGTGAAGCAAAAAGAATTACTTTTCTTTTCTAAACGCTTCCTTGTACCGCTTTCTTCGTGCGTCGATTATTTTTCCAGAATAATTCATTTCTCAACTGCGAATACGTTTTAGTGTTTAGTAGATGCTATCTACTGGGTAATGCTGAAGCTGTAGCTTCGCGGTTTTTTTTGTTTTTTTTTTTTTACTTTTTGAAATAAATGCTTTGAGTTTGACTTTGATTGCAATCTGAAAACTAATTACCGTTTATAGACATATAAAAAAAAAGATTATCCTTCCAATCTTTTATTTTCTTTACAGAAATAAAAATGGTTGACACAATTGTTAAGTAAAATGTTTTTTAATAACTTTTTAGAGCTATGTATCCTGCTTATGCGTATGAAGTTTCATTGAAGTCGGTTCAGTTATTTCGAGCAATAAGTACTTGCAAGTTTGTACTTATCAAATGTCACAAGGCGTAAACGCTCTATATAAAGGTTAGGTATTATCATACAATGCGAAAAAAAAAACAGTAAAAGCTAAGCACATCAGGCTTTAATTTAAACTGTCGGTAAGTTAAAATCAAAACTGCAATTTTATGACGCTCCGAGTATGAAGTGGAAAATTGACACTGCCGAACATATAATTTCGCTGGATGTACATACAATAATTATGTACTCACAGATGTGTGTATCGGAAAGAAGATTACTAATAGTAGAATCTCCATGTCATTTACTTAACGATGCATTATTCATAGCCTGCCTATAAATAAGTAGGCAATTAATAGGCAACAGCGAGCAAATAGGCACTGCCTTGATTCAATAAAAAGTTAAATTTGAGGCACAGTCATACTTCAAATACGAAAGTTTGTTGCGCCGAAATTTTCGGTTATTTACATTATTACTTATGAATAATTCTATTTATTTTTAATTATTGTACGAGGACTACTCTCTAAGTCAGTCAAGGAAAATACGGGTAACTTAAAAAATAAACAAATTCTTGCATCTACTACAACTTTGGAGGCACAGCGCCATCTAGCGTCGAATAGCTGAAGTTTTTCTACATAGTTATTACTTTCATTGATTAAAAATAAAGCTTACTCAATTTCTGTAATTCAATACAGATCATTATACACCCAACACGTTAACACTACCTTTGATCACTATTTTCATGTATGGCGTTACAACTGCGTTCATTATTGATTTTCTTTTTATGGTCATTTAGTAATAAATTTTGCTGTATAAATAGCCTATTGAAAGATTTATAGACTTCAGTGAGACGCAACCTTGAATCATTTACTTCCTATTGCATATTGCTCTGAGGACCTTGCATTGAGTTGGCGTAATTGCGACGATCTAACATCTTGCTAATACTTATCTTGTTTACAGAACCTGTTGTTTGTAATGTAGTTAAATTGTATTTTAATGAAATAAACATAATTATTCTTAGTATATATATATAATAATAATATTTTAATATAAATAATATTATAGGTATATTATAATAGAGGCAAGTAATACTGTACGTAGTATACTGTACGTGTGTATGTTATACTGTACGTTATGAGTCTGCGCTCTTCGCATAACCGTGTGTTCTCCAATGTCCCTCTCACCGCACTGACTTCATTCACCGATCATTCTTCGTCCAATCAATTTCTCTGTGGAACGCGATTCCCCAGGAAATCATGATGGCTACGAGTCGCCTATCTTTTAAAATTGAGATACGCGAGTATATTCGGAAAAACTAGCAGTATCGTCACAACGTTAATATTTTCCCCATTGTTTTTCCTGTTATATTAGTATTTATATTTTGATGTTTATTTATAGTATTTTGATATATTTTTATAGTATTTTATGTATCCTTTGTAGTTTGGTATAATATTCGAATCAATTTATAATATTTTATAGATATACACCTACCACTGTTTGTCTCTGCATCACCCAAAGGTTGACTGGTAGATAATGCCTAAGGCATTAAGTCCGCCTCTGTACTATGTGCTAGAAGTGTTAAATAAATAAATAATATAACTTTGTGAGTTCGTTTCTTTTGCTAATGCTTACTGTAATTACTGAATTGTTGCAGCTTGAGGAAGAACCTTCAGCATTCTACCACGCGATCAATATGACTGCAATGTCAATAAAAAATGTGCAATTATAATAATTGACTTCGAAGTAATTTAATTATTGTTTCCAAAACCGTTTCCGCATGATCGAAGTATTATACGTTTAACCAAATCAAATCGCATAAAATAATGGGTTTGCATAAATTGAAAAAGAAACATAGACGATACAAACAAAACATAATATCAACAGATAAATTCCATTCATTGATTTAATTAGTACAATGATTACATAAAGTTTTATTAAAATCATTCTGCACACGTGAAACGAAACGTTACTCTTTCCATATGACATTGACATTTTTGGCAATAGTGTAGTGTGTGTAGTCTGTGGTCTGTCAGAAAACTGCTCTTATTGATGTTATTGTTTTGCTAAAATTTCGCGATGGCTACGGTAAAAAAGGAAAATGTATCTGACTCTTCCACTTCGGAGTCAGAAGTTAGTGCGTGTAGCTCAAATTATAATCCTTTAAAGGCTCTTTACTCTGACAAAGTGAAGGTTCCCGTAGAATCGGCACCATTGTATGAAAATATTGCTCAATTTGAAGCCGCACTGGTACAACAAGATATAATTCCTTTTGGTAAGGCCGAACTGGTAGTTAAGAGAGAGGAAGAGAAAGAAAGGAAGAGAGTTGAGGAGGAAAAATGGTTAGAAGAAAAGAATAAACAGCGGTTTGCGCAGTATAAAGGTAAGATTTTGAGGTTAAGTTTGATACAAATGTTAGTGCTTGGTGATTGATAGAAGTAGAAGCGAGATAGTATAGTTCTAGATAAACTATAAGTATGCTAACAATTGATATTAATAGTTTGCATGATAACTGTTCAAGAAGTGAATTAGGTACTCATACAGTTGTTCAGAATTATTGCAGAATTATTTTTACAAACTTATTTCATTAGCTTGGTTGGACAAGCATATAAAAGATTCAGGATATTATCAGAAAATACATAATTAATCAATATAAATTACGCTACCTAGTTCATTATTAAAAAACACTGCTTTTTTTGTTGTTTAAATTGGTCAATATCGAATAAACATTTGAGATTGTTTGTATGAGTGGAAGCGCGGCTATAGGCCAAGAATCAGGTGGCCGTGGTACAAACACGGGTGGTTCACATTACCGATTTCCGTAAATAAATAAAAAATACCTGTCTACTTTATTATTGATTCGGGAAGAGAAACATTTGCATAGTTACCTCCTTGAATTTGACGAGGATGCAAAACAACACCTTGTATATTTTTATATTAATTAATTCTAATGCTAATTAATTCTGCTATACCTTACTAGGTAGGGCAAAATAACATTTATCTTAGCTGCCTGAATATTCTAGAAACTGATTTATATATTATTCTGAACTGGTGAAATGTGGGTGTACAATAGTACACCCACATTTCACCAGTTTCACCAGAGCTGCTGCAGAGCTTAACCCTTTGGGGGATTACAGATGTGATGTTAACCACCATCATCAGAACAGAACATTATGGATGAATACATTGGAAATCATTCTCCAGTGAGCACTTTAATCTCTTAAGAGCGTTTATTTTTTTCTTCTAGTTTAACTCTTTCAGTCCTTATTTTCCGAAATGACTGAACTGAATTTAATGAAATTTCACACGCATAAGCAGGATTGGCTCGCGTTTTAGGGGCCGGGACTGCCTCTTGTAATTTTGACGTTCAAAAAGTGCTGTTTGTCCGCATAAATTACTTTTGATTTTGATTTCAATTCTTAACTAATTTGATCAGAATGTGAGTGTTAAATATCATGTTGAGATTGTTCATTTAACGTAACAAATAATAATTAACAATAATATAAGCTTTAAAAAACTTTATTTTGATTCTTGACAATTAAATCATAAATATGCCATACAATGCTAGAAATTGAGTTCTAAATCTAAAAAAAAAAACAAAATATGATTTGAATCTGAACATAAATCCGTGTTTTTTTTTTAATGAAATGGCTTTGTATCTCTTATTTTTGCTAAAAAAATAAATTGAAAGCTTATATTTTATAAATAAAGTATTAATGATATATGGACAGGTTTTTTTTCTGTATATTAGCTTTAAAACTTACTTGTCACAACACATTATGTTTTAAAACTTTTGAGATCAGTTGCATGAAGAGGCATTGTCAATAGGCCTTGTATGCAACTGGACCATCATCAGAACCTTATTAAAGCCATGCACCATGCACAGTGCATATTACGCAGAACCATGAATAAACTGTCCATGAAAGACATGAAAAACATGTCTAAGAAAATAATCATACAAATGGCGATTTAGAGAAAACAATTTTAAAATACACCAACTTCAACCATTTATACAACCTCAAATCTGTGACCTATTGCCGCCAATCTGTCATCCAAACTCCTAAAATCTGTCTCTTTAAGCTGTAATGATCATCCGAATGGCTTCTCATCTTCTGTCACATGGAGCCCAGGTCGAGGCGAGGTCAGTCTAGGCCGCGCGTTCAATGCACGCGGCTCTATGTCAACTGCGGCCGACGAACCCGCTCCCCGCACCTCTCCTGCCGGGCCTACCCCCTGGATAGGCTATGCAGCCCACCCAGGCAGTTGTCGGACTTTCGAGTATTTGAGGATCAAGGTTCGATCTGTTTCGCGTTTGATTGTGAGTAGGGAATGAAAAGACAGTTGAGTTTAAAATAATATAGTATTTGATTGCAGTTGAGTAGGATTTTTTTGCCTGTGTCAAATTCTGTATGCTGATAAAAAACGTTTGCGTATGGAGAATCTCCAAGTGGCATTTGATGTTGAAGAATTTCTTTCCAATCATAAATTAAAGTCAAAGTTAACATAACTAGGGTCGTCGTATCCTAAGCAGAATATCCTAAGCCATATTTCAAACTATTAAGTCGTTATTTTAATCCACGTATAACTTTGACATCTCACGCATCCATACAGCGCGCGTCGTAAATAACCAATGACCCTACATAGCTTTTCGCATTACTGCTGAGCTAATCCAAAATGTGTCGGACATATCTTACAACTAATAAACCAGTCTCATTTAGAAGCTTAGTCATAAAACTATTTCAAAACAAAATTTTATATTTTCTTGGTCTTATTAATACGGTCGTGTTTGAAGTAAATATAGAATGATATTCTAAAACTGTTCCTTAATTTTAGTCGAGGCACTAAGGACTTCGTTGTCATTCGCAATGAAGTAGCATCCAAGCGCCAATAAAATCCATAATAAAAATCCTTTAATACCGTGAATGGACGTAACGTATCCAGGTCCGCATAGCCAATGACTCGCTATCAACAATGGCATCAGCTCATTTGCATAGCGCCCATGACCCGCTGCCCCGACGGCCTTGCTTACATTAGCCTTTTTTTTTTCATCCACAATTTGTTTTGGCTTAGAACGAGTTGTTCGGATTACGTCAGCTGGTTTTCCGCAGCAACTCATTATGTTGCGAATCCGTTTAGGACGGAATGGCTTCGGTTAAAACGAAGTTTTAAAAGATGATGATTACTATAATTTACTTCGAATATAAAGACAAACATTGGAACATTGATTTAAGGGGAGTTTTCTATGTTTTCAGTGATCTTTGTTAAATTAAATCCAATTTGTCGCCAATAGACAGCTATCATCTATCTTGGAATTTCTTCTTAAAATAATCAGGTTCTCAGCTATCGTTCTGTCCTCATTTTAAGCACAAATTGTTATTTATAAATACATTTTTACTTTAAACTAAACAATAAAGATAAACCATGGTAATTTCTCTGTCAAATTCGCGATATAAGCACCCTTGTACGGTAATTAAGAAACTTAAAATATTTTTAATGAACAAACCACATAGGACCCAAACACGCGATCGCGTGATAATATTACCAATTATTTTCCCGCCAAATCGACAAAAATGGTGGTGGAAAGTGACAGGTATAGCGCACCATAGATTAAACACAGCTGGCTTGTAAACTCCTTGTTCGCTTCTATTATCGGCTACTTTTGTGCAATCGTTAAGCCTAATATAACCGTAATGGTAGATTCTAGAGTAATTATTGCAGTCGCCATATTGTTTTGCAATATTGAAACACGGTCTGAACAATCGTGCACATTTACATCTATTGAGTCTATCTAAGAAAGTGCTTGTTCGAAAGCAAACTAACATGGAGGTAAGCTACATGCTTAGAAATACTTTTGTTTTGACTAATACGCACTATAAATACATTTTAGACTTTGGAGCCACACTTAGGTACCCATTAAAATTTAATGATGGTGAAGTATAGTGAAATCCCCAAGCTTTGTTTGTTCTTAGCTTTCACAAAGAAAGCTATGTTTTGGTGCCTACTAAAATAAAAGCAAGCTATGCATGCCAATATCGGATTAAATGCAAATCCTGAAAATGAAATACAAAAACCTGAAAACCACGCTATAGATAACAGTCATTTGTATTCCACCTTAGATGAGTTATGTTTCAATTCAACAAAAAAGACCATTCACAGCCAATCGCTCCATCATTGGACCGACAGATCGTTACGATTGTCGAGAATATCTGAATAAATCGCAATGCGTTCATCTAGATGCATCGGCGCAACGTAACATCGTTCGCTAGACTTTCGCGTGTACGATTGTTGCATAACCGCTTTCCACATGAGTGGCGTTCGCCGTCTCACTCGGCCTGGACTCTCGGTCGTTGACATGCCATCCAGAGATTTTGCGCCTAGGGCTGTTGGCAGTGGTCTCCCGACGAAAATTGAGGAACACGTATTGAGGCGAAATCAGCTAACCGCAAACGAAATGGATTCACATACGAGTCGGGTAATGCTTGAATCTACGCTGCAAAAACTTAAGATTCGAGACTCGAGGCTTGTAAATAATTGTATTCCAGTCTTGAGTCCCTTAATAAATAAAAAAAAACACACAGTTGGGGACCCCGAATAGCAAAAAGATTTACTATCTTGCGTATTCCGAGAGCGTTGCACTTGGCTAAAGTGTAGATGAACTTTACAACCCATGTTTTCCTTCAGAATCTTTGTTGCTATGTACTCGCAACAAGATAAGAGAATATTGAGCAGGAATCCCAATTATATTATCAATGATTACTTTGATCTTTAACACGGGGGTGGTTTCAAAGATCTGCGCCTTCGCGTATAACCTTATCTGAACTTCAATAAATTATTTTCAAGAACACTTTCATGAGTTTTTTATTTATGATGTAATAATTACAACAACGATATTCCTGAGACAGGATCGCAATTTTTTATAAGGCAACCCTATTTGGCTGATGAAATGTTATCTTAAAAAGTTGTGTGGCCAGTCGAAATTATTCTTATTTTCACGAAGTGTGCTAAGAAATGACGATAAACAATTGTGTCATCCGAGATAACAGACAATAAAATGTGGAGATTGCATGTTATGACTATGAATGAGTAAAGGCGTTTTAATACTAATTTTTGGCAATTAACTTAGCTCTGGTAACTTAGCAGCATTGGATACAAAAGATATAATTTTTTATTTGTCCCAAATAAATAAAATAAAAATAATAAAGCAGTGTTTTTATAACTTTTTTTTTTTAATATTTCTGTGATTGAATAGCTCTGGCGGAATATTCAGCAGTTTGACTGCTTATGAGTAAGACAATAGTTTAAAATCTAAGAAACCTCTTAAGACTAGGGTTAGCCCTAAGTACTTAGATAAACCCTTTGTTAACGAGGGCATTTAAACAAAAACATGCAGACACGCGAATCTATTGATTGGGTGGGGTCACAAAAAGGAAATAAGATTCGTCGAAACGACACAGTAATATGCACTATGCAAGGATAATTTTCATTTCATGTCAATAGCTTTCGGATTTGAAATGAAGTGCGAAGAGGAAGAGACCGCATTTCCAAGAAAATTATAATTGTATTAGAAACCAAAGAAAGCAATTACATGTATTACACTGTTTACGAATTATAAAAGGAGATAACAAATAGTTGCGTGCTCTGTTATCTACCACGCTAAGCCAACGGACTGTGCGTGCGCGCCTTGCTCGACACCGGCGTTCTCAGTCGCACTGTTATCGTCGCCAACAAATCTATGTGTTATAATTAGGCACTGAATTGTATTTTTACTAATGAATAGGTTTGTATAAGTCATGCTATGGATGAAACTTCTAATCATCAAGATGAAAAGCACAAGCGTAAAGTCGTACTATAGTACCGCACGGACAGATTGCGTAAGCATATAATTGTGTTAAACGCATAAAAGTAAATCGGTACGTCGCCAATAAGCGGCGGAACGGAACGCAAACGGAAGTGATGTAACGGCACGCGTTTCGGCGCGCATCTGTGTAAACATGGCGCGCTTTTCTGAATGGCGCGATGGCGGGTGGCGTTTCCCGCGCTCGGCTTGCGGGCGACGACCCCGGTCGCGCGGTCAGCGCCCGGGGATAGTGGAGTGAAAGTAATTCGCGATCGGCGACCGCTTGCGAGCCATGCCGCCTTGGTACCTCCGACGCCGCCGCTGCATAGATTTGTTGGTAGTTTACAGTTTTTTTTTAAATCGGTTTTTGATGAATTGATGAGTTTGGTTAATGGATTTTGTTTCAGTTTTAGTTCTTGTTTGTTTTGGTTGTTGAAATGTACTTCTGCGGCTACGGGAAGCCTTGTATGTTATTGCTTGCATGAGTGTCGGCAATCTAGTACAGCCTGCAGGCTATTATTGTGTCATACATAATGGTACTCGAGTACTTCGTTCTCTAGTTCTTAAAAAGCAAAGGTCGGCTCCAATTTACTTAACAACATTTACAAATAATGGCTGACAAAATGTCATACTTAATGATAATTCATTATTACGCGATTATTTTATCGATAGTAAACTCGCGATTCTAGTCGAATATTTCAGTGTATCGATAGTAAATGTCTGATCGTTTCTAACACGATTCTAATGGGAAACCCGTTTCGCGTAGCCGCTCTTGATTTCATTTAGATAGAGTCTATATTTAGAAGCATTTTATAATATATCGTAATGGTCATATTTAATCTTGTAAATAGTTGTGAAAAGTATCTGTACCCACCTATTTGCTGATAACATGTCTATTTTTAGCTTAGCAGTTATAACTAATCAACGGTTATTCATCGAAACACCGCGTACGTAAGGTATTCTGGTATCTTATAATAATATTTTAAACTAGCTGTCCCGCGCAACTTCGTCTGCGTCACATTTTCCCCGTTTTCGCAACATTTTTCATTACTGCTCCGCTCCTATTGGTCGTAGCGTGATGATATATAGCCAATGGCCTTCCCCAGGTTGAAATCTATCTTCTTGCCAAATTTCATTAAGATCCGATCAGCTGTTTAGTCGTGAAAAGGTAACAAACAAACATACAAACAAACAGAGTGACTTTCACATTTATAATATTAGTATGGATATTTAACCTTTTCTTCTTGGGGAAACTAAAAAACTTAATTAGCTACTTACTCAATGTTCTGAATAGCTGTTATTGAAAAAAAAAAACAGAACGAATATATTTCACTAGGGCCACACTACATGATGACCTGACTGAAAATCTTTAGATATTAATTTATTGTCATGCACCTCGTGGTCATTCTAGAAAAACTAAATAAAACATAAGTCTTACCCAAACTTCGTTCTAGATCGCGAAAATTGGAATGAGGGAAGGGAGGCCTATGCAGCGAGACAATATAGGCTTTTATTAACCGAACCCAATAGATCACTAACATATTTCTGAACTCCACAACGACATGCGAGGCAGGCAGACATTAAAGTCAAGTCAAAGTCCAAATTATTTGTTTGTGTAAGTGCAGTGACACATTTCGCCATAAAAAGGGCATGCAAACATTAATGAATAAGATGATAATTTCATAATAATTAGTCATAATAATAAGGGTAATTCTCTATAATGCATTTCGGTAATGGTATTTATGGTCATGAAGTAATAGCTCTATACACCGTGTAAATCACCTCATCACGAAGCCGTCAACCAAGCATTCTGTACATGAAACTAAGTAACTTTACGCAAAAATTATTGCTGGGAACCGACTTTTTTTTTGGGGGTGTAAAATCATGTTTTGTGGTAGAACTCAATGTAACGCACTCAAAACATTGTGCTGATGGACGGATTGAATAGTACGGGGGTCATGGAGGTGTTTAAAGAAAAAATCTTACAATAAAAACTTGGATTTAAAAAAATACTTATCAAAATGTTGGAACTTTGACCCCTAATATAATAAAACCCCGTAACTAAAAGGTTCCCAGGTATGGTGTAGAACAAAAAAATGATCGCAATGACAGGAAGAACCAGTGCCTTTCGGCTTCGTTAAGAGGTGTTTTACACCCTTTATAGGTTTTTGATTATATTCAAATTTAACAACCTGTGCTGTGTTATAAACAGATAAACAAACATTGTTCGTGGAATCTACTATATTTTACTATATTACTGATGATGTTATCGATACATGTGTTTAACCTGGTGGCCTGTTTGTGTGACACCGTATGCTATAATTTGAGAGGAGTTCTGTTATTACAGGTTAATATTGAAATCACCAGCTATTATTATTTTATATTGTAGTTTTCTGTTCAAGTTATCAAACAAGGTATATAGTCAGACGATGGTGTTCTGTATACAGGGTACTGGTACTGGTAACTCGACGTATTCCTTGCAGGACTTCATATTAGGATTAAAATGCAACAAAGTAAGCCATCAAATGTTCTACCGAACTTCAGAAGTTAATGAGTTAATTCGACTTTTAGTTTTTGTATGAAAAATCCCAGATTAAATCACTTGAAGTCATTTTAAAAATGGTTTACAGCGAATGTACTGGAATTTAAACTATTATCATAGTTGGTGCTTTAGCAGCCTTTTATTAATAATGAAAAATTCAAAGCTTGGCGTGTTGAATTTGGTTTGGCGTTGGCAATGGCAGCATCCGAGTGCGGATGCATATTTGTTGTTGAGTGAATCCTGTGAACCTTTTTTCTTTTGTTGGAGAAATTGATATCCGCTTAGACTGCTTAGACTGCTTTTCGGTGTAGAGGTTACGTGGGTTATCCGATATTTAAGAACTTCTGACTGCTGCTGTTCATCCCTTTCTTTCTTCAATGAAATAGTTTCATTGAGAAAACCGAAGGGTGAGTGTACGCATTGCTGTCCGTGCACTGAGCGTGATGCCGCAAACAACTTGCGATATTTTTACAGGTGTCATATTTGTGTCAGGCTGATAACGGGTGCGTTGACTTTTTCTTCGGCATTGTTATCTTAATACACTAATACGTATTCTCGTCTATTTTAATTAGTAATAGGTAATATTTGGCCAAGTGGTGTATTTAAAATAATATATATTAGAAAGCAAGTATCTTGATTGCATTTTTAAATGGTATATGACTGGCTCCTTGTAAATGGGAATATCAGTGTGAAACGTGAACCCTCAAAATTCTTTGACTATTTAAACGTGCACTGAAGCATAAATTGGTACCTATATTAAATTGCGCCAAGAGCCTTTTCTCACTATTAGTCATCTACATTAACCTATTGTAACCAGCAGATATGAAGTGTGAAATGTTGTTAAGTGTTTTTTAATGCAAACGCCACAAGTTTGCCTTCACGAGAAATTCTTTCGTTTCTTCCTCGAGCCGCTTAAGACATCATCCCACGACATCAAATTATGAAAATTAAACGCAACTGCCTACCCCATTTGAGATTACCTTTTATATTTTGCATGACTTAAATAGAAAGTCTAAACAAATCTACTAAAATCATCTTTGAACTCAAACTTACACTCCACTGTGTTGGACGTATCTAGATTACTTGCGCAAACCATGAAACCAATCGGTGTTCAAACTTCAGCGAAACGTAAATACTGTTATGGTGTATGTGATGCAGTACATGCACAATAAATACATACATAGACTCACTCCTTTCTTCCATGACACTAGGTAAAAACTACCTACAGAACGCCACCTGTTATGAACCTTACATACTTCTTTTGATCCGTCCGCGTTCATACATTTAAGAGGGATCTCTAGTGGGTCTTTCTCCATACAAACGTATTCCGCTGTTTTCTGAGTGGATAATGCGTCTAGCTAGAGCAATGGTTTTTTTTTTTCAAAGAATCTAGGTCTTATTAAAACATGCCCCTATCATTTCCTTTTTTTAAAAACATTATCACTAAAAGAATTATGACAATCCAAAAACCCGAAATAAAGCCGTTTTTTACCGCCATGTTCAGACGACTATCAGACAAATTAGAAAAGTTTTTAACAAATAAGAAAATAATAGAAGCATAGATATACTTTTCCTTTAAATTTTGATTTGAATCAAATCAGTTTAGTTTTGAAGAAGAAAAGAGAGGAATACAAAACGTCTTTTGGTCAAGATTTTTGTAGGTAAAATCAGCCTGAGCTGCAGTTGTCCCTTTCGCACTTTACGGGGGCTTGGTCGGGCGTAGCGCGACGGCAATAGTTTCTTCAAATACCTTCTAATACTTTCAAATACCTACTAGAGTCCCCTCTTAATGTCTGGTTCATGCACAATAAAATGTTTAATAAATAAAGTCATTTTAATCACAGTTATTTTATTTGCAGACTTGGTAACAACGAAGAGGGAGTTCAAGTGCAGGAATGTGCTGACTCGCATGGGTACTATCGAAGGTCCCCTCGGAAAGCTGAAGGACTGGGTGGACAAAAGACTGAGAGTGCAGGTAAAGACCAGAAATTCTAACAAAGACTGTAGGCACCTAATCGGTCTAAAGCTTCAATTTTTCAATGGTCGTATAAATGGAGTTGGTCTTATTATTAAGAAATGAAAAAGCTCATAAGATAACGCATATCTGACAAAAAAAACTGCTACAGATTGTCGGAGACCATCGGCGAGTTGCGTGATCTAATACTGTTACTTTTATTCAGTTTCCAGTCGTGACAGTGGCCTTATTGAGTTCTAAATATCCCATCATCTGCTATTCGGTTAATCGATAACAAGAAAAAACCGTTTCCATTCGCTTCTATTTTCTCCTCGTCAAATCCACGCCTCAAACTGGCAATACCGAACTAGAACGCATATCTCTAACACGAAAATGCTTTACAGCCAATCCGTGTTTAGATCGTGTGTCATAATTCTGGGTCCTTAATGCATCCTTTGTACATAACTGGCTGCTTTCCAACGCGGAAGCTGCGTGCGCGCTCTTTGATGACTGATGGCTTGCCTAAAGCCGAAATAGTACAAAGCCCTTTCTAGAGACTGGAAATTGCGGAGCATTAACTAGACATTGATGGAGCAAGCTTTGATGGTCGAAAGTGCGTTGAACACCGAAAAAGATGCTGTGAAAATGTTTGCTCTTCAAGATAACATTTTATTTTCTTTTATAAAAATAAGTATGTACTCGAACAAGTGTCCTAAGACTTGTTTGATAAATATTTTAGGCCGTATTGTCTGCTCTACTTTCTTCAGCAAACAAGTAAAGCTACAAGCTAAGTCAATACCAGATGCATTGTTCGAAATTATACACGCCTAGATACTACGTGAGCTCTGTGGAACAAAACGTAGCGTAAACTTACGCTTGGATCTATCAAAATTAGTGCTATTTGGAGTATTTTTTTTAGTTCCATATCTGAATCCGTGAATTGAACTCAATCTAAACAAATGTTTGGGCACCATTCAGATCTCCATTATACTTCAGAAGACCAAGCTATAACTTTTGCCGGAATTTTGCAATATTCCAGCTTAATTTTGCCTTTATGTCGAAACTGTTATCTTAAATGGGGTGTATCCTCTAATTAGAAAGTTAAATCTGAAAGTTAACTTGGAGGAAGCTACAAATTTGCTACAACACAGGCATAACGTTCAAAGAATTAGTGCCACGTGTAAAATATACGTAATTTCAACATCACAAGGGCATTCTAGTACAAAGTGCTCCTACTTATTGTTGCGACGCATGTAACATCGAGTTGCCTTGGTACCTCTACTAATTGATTTGCATTTGATTTAATTAGCTACGCAGAGCACTTGAAGTCATTTAGTACAACTATTCATAGAACGGTGATCGGTAATAGGAAACCCATAATTGATTTTTCCTTTCTTGGTGTAAGTGCCCCAATTAAGCTAAGCCATAAGCTAACCCTAGTAACAATTCCCAGGACTTTTCCGAAAGCAGCTGATGACATCTAGAATCCCATAAAAGTACCAGCGACAGTGAGAAACACTTCTGAAACCACGGTCAAACGATATCCCATTATACCAAAAGCAGTCCGGATCTCCCTTCCAAAGCAAGCTATCTAGATTCTCAGTGAAATTAATAGTAGGAGCGATTGAACGAATATGGTTCCAGTAGGGCATGCAGACGGTTCTAGAAGCGCATGTGCTGAGTCACGTCTAGGAAGAGCCTTGCAGTTCGTCCGTCCGGCCGGCGTCTGCGCAGCGTAATTTGCAAGTTTCTATTATTGGTGCGGTGCAATGCGTGGCGTCTGGCGTACGGAGTGCAAATAAAATGGGAGCTAGTCGCCATTTAAATAAATGAATAAGCTTTTTTTTTTTGGATGAAACTTGTTTTATGGCGTCGGTTTTGGCAAACTACTTTGTATGGATTATCCTCCCTCTTTTGAATCATACGTAGTGAATCACGCGTTTAGTTTCATTTTTTTTTATAATTTGTTCAGCTGAGTATGGTATGTGGCAAAAAATATTATGAATGAACTTTATTTTATTCCTCGTTGACACATTTTTCCTTCAAATTCAAAAGTGGTTACATAGCCCGTAGCCCTTGAAGGCTTTAAGTAAATATATTCAGATAAATGTACTAGTAATGTCGCATGTCGTACAAATTCGTTTCCTTATACAAAAACATGCGAACAAATCGTAATCATCGCTTTGAGCCCTTGTTACCTTGAATACTAATTACTTGATTATTTTAAATATGTATCTCTTTGTTGTGTGTTTTCAATATAACTGAAAATTTTATGAAACGCACAAAATCTAAACCGTTTTCTTCAAAGATGTTTCATAATTCTTTGTTAAAAAAATAAATATTAAATTCCACTCGTTATATTATTTTTTCAAAGACATCCAAGCAGGCCCAATCTCTATCATTGAGTGAGAGGCTTGGCCTAGGTTATTGTCCCAGCAGTGGGAAGTATATAGGCCGATAATGCTTACGCTAATTGTTGTTTAAAGATCAATCGGTCATCTCAAATTGATCTAGTTGCTCAGTGTTAACGGCACTCAAATTTAGTTCAAGCGTATGCAAGCATTAATAAGTATGCTTGGTTGCGTGGGCCCCAAGCTAACTTAAAAATATTCATCGGCAGTCGGGGTCCGAAGGCTCACGGCTGTCGCCGACACAAACACTGGCATTACTATATGTTACGCAGCATGCGTGATGCACGTGGAGGTACCGACAGCAAATAAGTTTGTAAAGAAAGAAAGAAAATACTTTTAGTTGACCCAGGTTGAGGCACACAAAAAAATAAGAAACGAGGTTACATCAGTATAACTGAAGCGTAAGATTTAGAAAATGCATGAAAGTTTTGAGGGAAACTAAATTTATATGAGTCGTTCGTTGTGGTTTCAAACTTTGAGCTCTGTAAAGAAATGCATCCATTCAGTCGTGACAAAGCTTTACAAAGAAGACTTTAAGAAGAAGTAAAAAGTGGATGTAGGCTAGTGCTGAAGTTACTCGTGTAATTTGATGTCCTCAAGTTCAATAATTAAAAAAAGGAGGAGTTATACGTATCTGACACAGCTATTATGACATACGAGTAAAATAATTTGTATAAACGCAGATATTTTTAGGTTATTTAGTGAATTATTTTTTTGGCCCGGCACTTAAAGATGCATCGATAAGTCGTGATCTAGAGGTCTCATTAGTTCTAATACAAACGTCATAATATGTAAATACGATCATAAAGCGTATATTTTACCTTATTTGCGGTTATAAAATGCATAATTTTCGTGATTTCGTCAAAAGTTCAGGGTTAAATATAATAACACAATAAAACAGAACCGACTTCTGACGCTGTGTTACAGGAACCTCCATCTTTAACATTTTAACTGAATGAAAAGACTGATGTGCTGACCGTACCGACCGGCGGGACCTTGCTGTGATGTCAGCTATCTCATGGCCATTTTTGTGAACGTGTGTGCGTCGCGTGCGCATATGTGTGCACGCGCACTCGCCAGTGTGCGTGCTGGTAACAAGGGCTTGCTAGGACGAATCGGGCACGATACTTCCTAGTAGATTCAAGACATTTATCTGTCATTATTCGATTTCGGTTGTGCTTGCCTTGAAGGCAACTCTATTGATTGCTCAGCTAGAGGCGTTACCATGAAAGGCTTTAAGAGTCTGTGCGCCTATATTTGGAACGGATTTTTTGGTCCAGCTTTTTTAAGTTCAGTTTTTATTGAGATTATTTTCGTGTTATACATTTACTGAGGCTGTGGCCTTTACGGATTGCGAATCTGTTGATGTTATAATTGAAATAGCTTGCTTGAAACATAACGACTTGTTTTAACATTAGTATATTCCGTAAAAACGACTTAAAATTGAGGTGTTTGACAGGAGGTCGTGAGGTTTCAGTTCAGAGGCAGAGGTTCGCCCTTTATCAGTAATTGAAGGTTCGAAACTTTTGGGTCTGACATGATAGTTATTAATAGAACAATCGATAATGATGATGTCCATTTATGTGTTCAATTAGCTAATCAGGGACAACGGTCATGGTTCTAGCGAACAGGAAATAAATAAAATTGATGTTTTTTCCTGAAACCTACTGATTATTCTGATGTAATATCGTTCAATTAAACTCTGTTTGTTGTAGAAGGTTGCGGTTGGCTCTATTATCACTAAAGATGCTATTTTGCATTTATTAGGGCTTTTGAAGGACAACGGATCGTCAATAGGTATCCACTAATCTCTAATTATCCTTTCTAGCGAAGCCAATGTGTCTCATTTGAGTAAACGCAATAAAGGATGGTTTTTTTTTGCAGAAAATGGAATGAAACATTTGTCCAGAACTCGTTCAGAATGGAATAGCAAAAAAAGCTTTGATCATAGCACCAAACAGTTTATTTTTACAAGCTTTTAATTTTTTTGCACTAGCAAACTAAAAATTATTTGGTACACATTCCACCAAGTTGCTGAACCACTCTACAAAAAAAAAAAAACATATGTAGGCAGTCATATTATTATGATTGCGATTATAAGCTCATATTAAATTAACTCTAGCTAACTCATTAAGTTAAAATTGATCGAAGGATAACGACTTAGCTAACGTTTTAATAAACAAGCTTTATTACCTAGGCGGAAGATATTCTAAGCATAAGTATGGAAATGCATATAAAATGCCTAGAATAAATATCAGGTGACTCCTGTTCTGTCTAGGAAATTATGTAGGAAGTACCTAAGTGTATTAACTTTTCTAGTAATTTATTAAGGATAATGTGTATTTACTATATTAGATAAATTACTTAGGTACAGAGGTATATAATTTGAAATATATTTTTGGTTTTAGCTTTGGCAATAGAAAATCGAATATTTAATAAACTTGTATTCTGAAAATAGTTTCAGTAAGTTTTTGGCTATGATTCGAGTTTATATTTTGTCATTGATTGAAATATCATTAAAAATAACCCAAGAAAAAAATTGATATTATTTCAATTTTGATAGAATTGTCATAATAGATTTTCCGAAGAACGTCCGATAGAATCTTTACAAAAAATAATAAAAATCTTTACAAAAATAATAAATGATTGAACTCACTATACAAGTTGTGGTGCTGTCGGTACGCGTAGCAGTTCACCCCGAATTCTGAGCAATGACAAGGCCGTCTACATTCAAGTGAGGTTAAAAAAAACCTCCGCACACTGCAGGCTGTAGGTGCCAGTGGGTTTTAACTGACTACATAAAAGCTAACACTGTGTAGGAAATAATTCAAAGACCTACGTTCTAAAAACTATACTTACTAACATTATAAAGAAGTAAAATTTAAATGTATGTTCGTATGAAGGGGGTAATTTTCAGAACTGCTGAAAAGATTCCGAATTCTTTCGTCCCCGAGTGTGCTACATTTAAACATACATTTAAAACGTCGGGCAAAAGCTAATATTAGATAATTGAGGATTTTTCTAAAGGAAAAACTACATAACATCACGAGTTTACAAAATGACAGCCTTTTAAAGTATGTTTGTATATCTACTCTGTTGCGGTAGGTCACTATTCCAAAATAACATAGTTTCAGAATGCTGCATGTGGGTAACTCTTAATCCAGCTAACTTGATGACCTTTACAGAGTCGTATTTAAGCCAAAAAAAAAACGCGATTCTAAGAAACGTCTAAGTCACTACGAGTACTTAGACCTTTTCTTAGAATCGCGTGTTTTTTGGGACCCTTGTACTCAACGGTCTGGAAAGCACAAAAACTTAGGTATAGGAAGTAAAACAGAGCTAACCGTAGATATTTTGGTTTGTTTTCAAACACTTATTGTAAGGCGTCTTTATTCTTTACCATGTCTATGCGTTGTTTTGTTCTAAAAATAACTAGGCTCAAATAACGTGATTCCGCTTTTAATGATGTAATTGAGATGTTAATTTCTTATCTTGCTGAACCTACATAATTTTCAGCCCATTTTAATTAGGGTAGTATTTAATTGATTGACTATAAATTCAAAATCCGGCTGTCAAAAATATTGACTATGGGTCAGCTCACACCAAGACGCGACGCGACGGACGCGACGCTGCGCGCACTTGTGAGAATTCAGAATACGTTGCGCAACGTATTCTGAATTCTCACAACGAAATGTGTATCTTTTCATTTAGCAAATAAAGTTATATTTTGAATCGCTCTTTAAAAGTGTGCGCGCAGCGTCGCGTCGCGTCTCGGTGTGAGCTGACCCTATGGCGTACTGAAATACTAAGTGAGCGAAAGACTGAGAGCGAACATAAAATAAAAATATTGAAAACGGTGACATAAAAATACGAATTTGAGGCACAAGTTATTCAGAACGATCAGCATAATCATTTTTAAGCGAACAAATTCGAGTGACAATTTTGCAGATCACAATATATTCAACATCTGGCATATATATTATTCCAAGAGTGCTGCGCTATGACCTATTCGAGGTGTTTCAAATATCATGTTGAGCAATGAACCAAAGCTCACAATAAAAACAAAAAACTAACTTATAAAATAAGAAAACTGATTGGTGTATACAGTCGATAGCACATTAAGCTTCACAATACGGTGCGAAAACCGTCGCTGTTACAAACGGGTTGGGGGGTGGGGAGTTTGACTTTTGTCTGTAGATTGGTTTTTAATGGGTAGAATATAAACGCAAATAATAATAAATCTTTTTGTCCAAAAATAATCCGAATTTCATCCATGTAACTACTGATTGCATAGCAAAGTGCTCTGCTCAAAACATAATTAAAGCAACAATTTGGGCATAGTCGACGTAGCCCCACTCGTAGCCCCCCAGGGTTCCTATTCTTATCTGCTGGGTTAAAGTGACCGAATACGAAGTGGATGGCGGGATCTTAGTTCGCTCACTAGACCCCGCCATCCACTTCGAACATAACCTGTCCGAGTCGGGGTGCCGCAGGTTCCGAGCTCGCTTCGCTCACTCTAATCCGAACGCTCTCTACAATCCGAACGAATCCTGTGTGCTATTTTCAGAAAAATAATATTCTAGAATATAAAAAATATTAACTCAAATAGTACGTTAAGATATTATTACCTCAGCTCACAAACACATCCCAAAACGGTATTTTTTTAAGTACTTCATGTATGAACTCAAATCAGTTCTGCTGTCCTCTCACCTACCTAGTATTATTTTCGCTCACTCAGTATTTTTTTGCTCGATTTAGTTTTTGGCCACTTGGAATTTTAGTTGCTAGCTTAGATTAACTGTTTCCCACTGCTAGTTAGTAATTTTAATAATTTATCGCTACTTCAGTTAATTTTTCGCTACCATAATTTAACGCCTCTCGGTTTGGTATCATTCATTCATTAACAGTCGTACATATTTTATTATTCCCTCGGTTTATTATTTCCCTTTTTATTATAGTCTTAATTTATAAGATTCTAGTAAATGACCATTTATTCAACTTACATCTCACTAACAGCTCCCAGTCGATCATACAGTTGATACGGTCACTTATATCGCGCCATATCTGGAAATAAAATAACAAATGTAAAACTAAACAACATAAAATTGAATACATGAAACAGAGCGTCGAAACACACCTCACTGCCTCGATTCATTATCACTCAATTTATCTACAAGGTTTCTCTTCAAAAAGAAACGTATACCCTAACGATAAATTTATGGTTTCAATAATCATTTAGTTTTCAAGTACGCGCCAGGCAAAGGTATGATGCATTCGGCCTCGCGGGTAAACAGACGCTAGATAGCGCTAGACAAAGACGGTGCGAGGTCATGAGCGTAGCCTTGCGCGGGTGCGCGCGCGCACGCTTCCGCCTGTCGACGGCCGAGGCGCACTCAGTACTCGAAGCGCAGTCGCCGCTCGACCGCCGACGGTGACAGACGTACAGGCTGTCCTGCAGATGTTTTTATTTGATTTCATTAAATGAAGAAACTTAATGTGTCCCACAATATTGACTGTATTTTTCCCACCTTAATGAAACAAATAAAATAAACCTAGACATAGACAGAACCAAGAAAAATATTCATTCCTCAAATTAAATGACCACAACATCGTACCATAACATTATTTTACCAGCCATATTAATATCCACTTCCTAGTAAATAGAAGCTATTATGATGGAAAAACGAGCTTACAAGTGGCTCATACATAATCATGATGTGTGTTTAATCTTCCCACGCAATGCGTTGCGGTTGCAGCCTCAACATGCTGAGACAAAGACCGATGGTTTTTACAGTTAATACATGTAAAGCATGTTCCGAACATTTGCGAACAGCGCAGGTCTAATAGGCAACATGATTAATAAATCCATTGTCTTTCTAAACCATTACTTTCGCCGGGAGCCACGAGAGATTGATGCAAATGCTGGGGTCCGAGAATCCCGAGATTGAATGTGCAAAGGTCCTATTACAGTAATTTTACGAGTAAGTGACCCGCAGATGCTAACTCAACCTTTGCCTGCATAGCGGCTTTCCCCGATGATTACAGCAGAACCATCTGAGGTAACTTATTGTAAATGAACACAGATAGATAATGTAATGCGTAGATTATCTTCAGAATTTAGTCGTCTTTTCCTGCGGCCATTTTCCTTGTCAATTTAGCGATATCTTATTCAACTCTGACCTCTACGGCTATTGGTTTAAGAGTCATCAGTCATTTATTTCAGAATTGCTCTTGTTGCTGTCATGCCATCGTAGCTTAAACCTAGTTTGTCACATTATTTGTATTGGCTGTCGACTGTAAATGGACCAAAAGTGTACCGTAAGAGGCCTTAGAGCCTTTTGTGTAACTTTCAAAAGGCTTTGCCCAAGGCAAGGTAGGAATGCACTTACGTGTTTAGACGTAGCGGGTTTTACATAACTTTTACTCTCAAGCATGTATGTGTTATGTAAATTGATGACTTTAATCGGCATGCTTAGAATTTGTATGTACCTAATAATGAATTTTACGGCTACTGCTTTATGGGTGTTTTATTAGCTAATGACTGTCTGTAAGGTAAAGTTGTAAGCTTGTTAAGCTAAACATCAGGGACGTGTTCACACTTGATATCGCTGAGTCATCAGTCATTGGCGCAATTTGCATCTTCACTGCTTCTGCGCACACCGCATGTGAAAGTTTAGCATCACAATGTATGACTGTGAGATTTAGTAGCTGACTAATGTCAGAAAACGAGAAAATTGCGCTTGTAATATAAGATTGTTACGTTGTGCAATAACTTTAGAAGAGTGTGATTTTAAAATAAATTCTGCTTTTATATATTGTTACTTGTTAGTGGTTATTTAATTTGCTTCTGTATGACGTGAAATTTTACTCGGAAGTGTTATTGAAGAGGTCATTTCTTTCCAATGTTTCGCTTCTTTCTAAATGCATTCACTTTTTAGCCAAAAAGTAATGTCAATAAGGATAAAGTTGTTACTTCTGATGCAACAATCATTTAGCAAAATAGCTATTGTGGATAAGAATTGTTTTTAATTATTCAGAATTTAAAACGCACATTTGTAGAATCGGTCGAATCTCCTTAAAAAAACTTTCTGAAATAAACCCGCTGTTCTTAGCCGGTTCAGAATTTGTTCGTACCAGTTTGTCTTATCTTTTCTTTTTAACATTCGACTTTGAACTAATCAATCAGAGGTACTAGTACCAGAACAAAAGTATTGTTACGTAAAACGCGTCACTATTACGTTGCAGTGCGGTTGCGCCGCGACCTCGCGACAACTGTCATGGCCGGCGCACGCTTCCTGCTCTATGCACTTCTACGATAATATTGTTTTGATTACGATAAAACGTATTTGTGGACTAGTGTGTGTGATTCCTGATAATGATGTTATTGATTTTCTCTTGCATAATTCATTGCGAACTGTACTTGGCTGTGTTTCAATAATTTGAAGCATTAAATGTAAGTTTGAAAACTTTATTTTGTAATACGGTCGTTTATAGATAGATTAACGGAAACTGCCATCCGAATTGCGGACAATACATAAATTTAGTTTTAAGAATGCTCTAAGACCAATGTTACCAATTAGCATAACCTTTAGCATTTCCGAAATAACGTCCATCACTTATGATTAGGTAACAGTTTGTTCTTGAGATAGTTCATAAACGGATTAAAAAACCATATTATATCATATCGTGACCTCTGATATCGGCCTATAAGGTTTATTTAGAATTATTCACGGTCTCGTTTTATAGCACTTATTTTGATTACCTTTTCAAAGGCAGATCTAATGGACACCTTCTTAATTTTGCTATCGCTAAAATTAAGCTAGTTTAAAAGTTGTTTTAACTTCTAATAAAACTGGAATAGTCTCTACAGTTAAATTAATATCTAAAATATCTCATTGAAAAGCCTTAAAATATGCCTGCCATAGCAATAACGAATGCAACGATAAAATCTATAAGATCATGATCTAAGTGTTAATTGAAAATGCGGAAATTTCACACTTATCATAATTTGAACGTTCAATCAAAATAATTTAACTGAGCAATTAATCTTATTAAGGTCACTTGGTGCAGTTATCCAAAAATAATAAAATTATTTTGACAAGGACAGTGCTACGTTCTTTGTAACCTTTGGAAATATGAACCGGAACTTTAATATAATAATAGTTAATTTAGTTTTCGTTTTATATTTCCGCTGACCAGTGCTTAAAGCCGCTTTTAGACAGCGCTGCATCGCTGGCTGCGAAGTAGCACCTCACTACGTCTGACGTAGTCTTGATTCATAAACTATTTAAATCCAGAATACGACGCAAACACAAAAATACTACGTCTTAGAAAATGAAGGCATTACTGACTATTTATTATATTTTTGTAGGTATGCGTCACGATTTCCTATTTTTTTTTTTACGGAAGGGTAATCATCAAATGACACCTCCCGCTCGGGGCGGAGCGGAAGGGAGTGTCTGACTTGTACTGACTAAAACCCATCCATCTTTCTTAGAACTTTGTGTTCCAGGGCCACGCTATCTCTTTCGAACAGTCCCGTAGCCCCTCACAATTCTCCTAATGGCATTATTTTTTAAGTTGAATTATATTATATATCTTCATTATCATTGTCCATTCGAAACCTCAGTGGAAGATAAGTTCGCCGTTCAGCAAAAACTAAAGAGCATTTCCATTAATCACTTTTGTAATTAATGCCCATTATTCCCTGTACGTGCTTCCTGCATTGAAATGATTTCGTGAGTGTGAATTATTATGGGCCTGCTCGTTTTTCGTCGTGCTATCTGCAAGGACATACGGATGTGGGCAGATAGTGGTGTGAAATTGAAAATTTTAGGCAACAATGGAGATTCTTGTTGGATCCTAGCTCCAACGTTAGTGGAGAATTGTGGTCTATGTGGTTGGACACCTTTTTGGCTTACCGGTAGACCAGTAATGCCTGTTGACTGATTCTTTGTTGTGGTTTTCCCAGTGTTTTATGGTTGGTTGGCGAGACCATCAGTGTCCGTTTGACTTTGCAAGATCTCAATTCGATTCTGCATGAGAAAAATCTGTTTTTCTATTTTAACACGCTGTTTCTGACTATAGCTAAGAAGCCTAATGCCCTTGTTACAATTTGATGGCAATTACGCAAAAAAAAAAATATAAATAAAGGCAAGGTTACATAACAGAACGTTTGACACTGCTACCTAATGTGCCTGTCAAACATAACGCGACAGTGTCATTGCGCACAGTCACTGCGCACGTGCCGCAGAATATTAGCAGACGAATCTTAAGTGCACTTGATCAGTAGTCGTTGGACTGTTTTCTTTTTATGATTCCTGGCCTGTGATACGTCACCGCGTAGGGTCGGCAGAATAGTTCAGTACTACTAAAGATTTTATGTGGAAACAATAAAATTGGCGATAGCTTGAACATGGTCATATTGAATGGCTTTTGGCTGATTCATGTATTTTACAAGAGAGATACGTTAATACTTTATTGTGCCCTTTGTTATAGGTTATATACCTGGCAGACACACAATTTTCCAGTTTACCATGTAAACAAGATGAGAACTCTCGGAAAAAAACGCCAGAGGCTATTCTTATCCAAATAAAAAACAAATACACCTCGACCTTTACCCAGTGAGTAGGGCCGCGACCTTGAGACTTTGTTATCATCATGTTTGTGAGGTTTTTTTTTATCATTCGATAAAGGGCTGGCCTTGTCGAATGTCGAGGAAGGCCGCTCATTCGATTCCGGTATTTTTTCGTCTGGATCTTTATGCACGGCTGAATTTCCGGCTCCGTTTTCCTTCCTATCTCATCGACAATGCAGTTCTGCTGAAGGTCTGTGGTTGAAATCTTTTTCGAGTCTTTGGTGTTGTTAAATACAAGTACCCGATTATTTAGGAACGAAGCTGCGAATTTTAAGCCAATTAAGAAACTTAAGGATCTTTTGAAGATTATTGAGAAGTTAATTAATCAAATTAATCAATTTAAAATCTGTTCCAGTTACCTTCTTAAGTTATTAATAAGGTCGGCTTATCATGGTCATGGTCTTGAATTGAAATTCACGGTTCTCAATCGATATTCCAACGACAGATGCTATCTACAACCGATGATTATGCATAAATTGACAGACGCAGAAAAAACTGTAAAAATCTGCAATATCGTCAACATTGTAGCGAACCGTCCGTTGCCATCAAAGTAAAATTTAAATGATCTTGATTGAGTTTTTGCGACTCACGCAGTCTGTCGGAGCGTGACGTCGAAAGAAATCATCGTCACGTCAATACTGCGCCTCAATGCACAGAGTGTACCAGGCATTGTTTCATTTTTCACGCCAAGGCCTCGAAACCAAGGAAAAAACGCGGAAGTCACGGCCTCAGACGCAGGTTTTTTGAAAATAACCGCTATTTTTGATTCATTGGAGTTGGTAAGAAACTTTGAAAACAATCGGTTTTTCTCAATGAAAAAAACTAAGGCACTGCCTTGGTACCCATAATTCAAAACCAAGCAAATCAAAATGCAAAATATACTAAAACCGACATTACCTTAAAAGCGAAACCGAATCCAAGTAACAACCACAACACAGTAACTCACAGCACACACAATAACACTATCACAAATAAAGGCAGGTGCCCACTGTGACATGACGTCACATCGCCGAATTATGGCGAACGAAACAAAAACACCGGCGTCAGGTGCCCGTGACCGTGGCGGCTGCGCGCGCGCCGAAAACGAGAGTGCCGGGATCTGGTGCGTTTGCGCAACGAGACACGACCGCTTCGCGACTTTCGCGGTTTTGACAAGTTGTGATAGGTCGTGGGATTTCGATCTAGATGAGATACATGAAATCTGCACGTCATAAAGATATATGATATCAGGAATTGGCATATATACATTTATGCCAGTTATTCTAGGTCTAATTCCTCTGATTTCCACCACAGCGACTGCATTAGAAGACTTTTTAGGGTGGTTGCGAGGTTTGCTGTTCTGCTCTCACGACTTAAAAAGGATGTTAAAAGCGTAACGAAGTTGCCAGTATTAAAAAAGATGACAAGCATTTAAATCAAGATTTCTTATGTTGTCAATAAAAAAGAAAGTTACGAAAGAAATGGTGGCTAGCGAAGTATCACGGCGCTTATGACATGAATGGAAGGCTTATTACATCGCGGCATCGTCGCTAGATTTCGGTTGCTATTGATTAATGACAGATGTTATGTTTTCTTACACTGTCATGAATGGAATATTTAGTGAGACAATTAGAATCTGTTTTATTAATGTTACATGCGATGTAAAAAAACTTTTAAAAAAATGAAAGGAGAAAGATAGGACTTTTCAAAAGTTCACCAGAGGATAAGAAAGCTTACTGCAGCTGTTTTCTAAATGAGATATCTTATCAAAGACATCAAGTATTTATACTCGTAATAATTTAACACCGCTGTCTATACTTGCACAAAAAACTTGAGCTTATTTATTTTTTTGCTACATTTCAAAGTTGTTACATAAGTGCGTCCGGTTGCGTTTGGATCGAGACAGTTCTTTGACGTTTTGGCTTTGACATTGACCTTGGAAAGGGGATATCCGTTACGCGTATCAGTCAATCACATTGTAAAAACAAAACCGGCTTCGATCCGGCTTTCTGCATTACGGATCGTGGCTTGAACAATTTATGACGCCAAAAAATGTCTAGAGATGACAAAATGGGAGAGTTGGGGGAAATCCTTGTTTTTTTTTTAAATTCTTGAATGTCCCTATGCGGCCTTGGACACCTACGTTAATAACCAAGAATACCCATGAACAGCATTCCACAGCCCTGTGTCAAATGCACCGTTCAGAATCAGAGTTAGCAGTTGTAGAACCACTTTCTTAGCTGTCAAAACGCGAGCACAAGCTAGTGCAACTGGAACGTCCACACGTCTATAAATAAACAGTTTTATTATCCAGTATTACCTGAACGAGGCATGCGAGTAAATACTAATCACATTATCATACCTTCACCTTAGCTGCCGCGCTACGCTTCCGCGTACAGCGTCACCGCTCACTTTCACTGCGGCGACGACGCGGGAGTACCGACTGCCTACCTCTGCCGCAATAGATACAGCACCACAACTTAATCCACTAATATGTACTCTATTAACCAACGGGTAAGGTGCATTTTTCAAGGTCGTTCGCATCAAAATTTACGAACCGCCAAATCGGTGTCGGAGTAAATTGGACTCAATTTGTTGAAGTGTTAAGTCCTGTTTAGGTTGATGGTGGTTAGATACGGCCTCGCCAAGGCCGCACGTACTGTCGCACAAGTGTCTGTTTACTTTCTCTAGCGGTCAATGGTCACAGTTTTGGGAGATGGCGGAATATTTGGAAACTGCTCAAGGTCGGGCAATCTTCCTCGAGCCAGACTTGACTTTTCCGACTTGAGGTTGAAATACATGTGGGCGTTCGTTCTCCTGGTACTTATTATAATTTTAAATACATAGCTTACGTTTTATTCATTGCAATGGCTAAGGTAAGTACCGCTGCCTTGGATATCCACGTATTTTCCAAAGACAACCATTAAATATGATCTTTTAAATACTGTCCTTAATCAAAAACGAGCTGAATCTGGCATTCAAAAACACATTTGCCCTTACCAAATCTGTTACAACATTCAATACCGAATATAGATCACGATACGACCTTTTTTCAAGTATTTTTACAAAAGCAGCCTTAACTCCTGCGACCTATATACTAAAAGGCGAGAAGCAAGCGTCATTGAACTTTACTTCGTATATTTTGGCCTTAGACGCGTCGCAGTCAAGGATGTATTCGTTTATATTACTGGCAAGGTCAGGCAATATTTACCAAGTATGCCGTGTTTGTATTTGAATTAGATTATCGGCGATTTTTCATCGATGCCACGGTTAATTTTTCGATAAGCAGGTGCAGCTATTTACGTTGTTCCACGATCGCCGTCATCCAAATTCATGATACATTTCAAGATGTAGGTACTTCTAATCGAACTGAAGTGTGCATACTCACTAGCAAATAAAGTTTTCATCAGGGACAACAATACGATTACCTACCAGATTACACAGGAATTTGTCAAAAGGCGCGAAGGGCCAATAAAGTAGTGTTTCATCCAACCAGTCTGTCGCATTTACTTCTAAACGAATGTTAAGAGCGTTTATATATACCCTACGGCATTTCATACAAACTGTCAAGTCGTTATTTTCCTAAAAACATTAACATTTTTCGTAAACCATTTTCGAAATGTCTTAAATGTCTCTAGATAATTGGAAATTTCAGTTTCTATAGATAATTAATAATCGGTCTAATTTAGCTGTAACATTATTTTTCGAAAATGTTTTTTCAGTAACTTTTTAGACCTATGTATACTGCTTATGCGTAGGAAGTTTCATTAAAATCTGTTCAGTCATTTCGGAAAATAACGACTTGAAAGTTTGTATGAAATGCCGTAAGGTATAAACGCTCTTAAGTGAGATTAAATCTTTGTATATTGCGTCTCTTTCACTCACAAACACATGTAGGAGCATACATTCTTCCGTTACATCAATTAAGTCATACTTAAATTGTTTCACTTATCACAAGTCTATAATTATATTCATTGGCGATTCTCTTATACGTAATTGTCTGCTATCGCATTTACGATGTGTTCATTTGTAATTATTATGTATCCCTTTCTCTTAGACATTTTGTAATGTAAAGCAAGATCTATTATAATAATTATTATTGGCAGCATTTTCCACTGCTGAAACCGTTTTGTGTTATGCTTGCCTGGTCTTTACAAGTCTGAGTCAGATTTTACCCGTAATGTTGTATGTAGACCGGCCATCCCCATCTGACAAGATTGCGTTTTAAGAATAGTCTCAGCGTGGCTCAATAGCTCAGAACAAAAATGCTGGCCCATACATTATGCCCTTAAATAAATTATGGATTTTCCAAGTTATTCATACAGGTTTCACGTCGATGTCATAACTTTAATCGGTTTCTATGCAAATTCCTGTTAAAACTTTCCTATCTTATATTAGTATAGCGACAGTTTAGATTAATCGCTTGTGTAAATATTTATACACGATAAACAGCTCGTGCAATCCCAACTTTGATAATTTCATAAATACGATATTAAATGTATATTATATAAAGTTCTTTAATCATTCGACTCTTTAATCATTCAATCATCTTAATTTTGAGTAATATGTTCTATCTCTTCTAGAAGGTAGGTGATTGTTATTTTGATTTAAACAACTTCCAGTCATAATCAAATTTGTTTGTAGCCACATTTTTGGCCAAAATTATAATATCATTTGAAACAGTCCTAGAACCCGTCACATGCTAGAAGTAGGAACTATTCCAGAAAGAGATCTAAAATATCCTATTTCTGGTACCTTAATAACTAGTTAAGGGTTTAAAGGCAGTGACGCAGTCAATAGCAACAATATCTTAAATTCCATCATCATTATAAACATGGAGATGAGTTCTGTGCATGTGTGGGGAGAAACGTGGCTCAGAGGTGCTTCGCAGACTCCGCATCAGCCCGTCGGATGCGGCAGCCATTGAGGCGGAGCTGTACGAGGCGTACAGAGCAGCGAAGACCGCCCTCCAAGAGCCTGTCCAGCGGGACACGTGAACCGCAAGGAGATGCTAGAGACTCTCGATAGATATCCGGGGCGCCCTTAAAAGATGGTGCGTGACAAACTCCGCACCTGGGCTCCCCCCCTGACGAAGAGTCTCCGCCCTCAGCTTGCGGAGGACATGGTGAGCGCTCTATTCCCTTCGCGAGGGGAACATCCACGGCACCTGTGGCGCCGTTGCTTGCGGTGCCGGAATCGGACTACATCGAGGACGATGACGACGTTCCGGAGGTGACCGGGGTAGACCTGAGAGTGGATAGGAGCGGCTGGGGTGATTTGATGATTTCCCATCAATAAAAGAAAAGAGGTGCTGCATCGCATCTTGTGCACTTTCACTCAAGTTACCGCAAATGTTTGCCTAGCTTATGCTAGGCAAACATTTGCGGTACTTTACCTCACATTTGTATTTTAAAAATGCAGATCACCCTGTGTTATTGACGAAGCGGTAATGAAATGATATCGGTCTCTAAGTAGTCAAATATCCTTTCAAGTGGTATTCAAACGAATCTGTTAGTTATTAATTGTTTTTCTTCAGTAAGCTTTGTTTGCTTAGCTCTTTGCCTCGTTATAAACAAGAATACACTTAAAATTACACTTGACCTTACAACTACCGCTAAAAGCCTCTTAACACTTAGAGATCAAGCCGTAAACAAATCATTACGCAACTATTATGAGTAATAATTACCTAAATTACTGTACTAAGTAATGAATTACCGAAAATTCGGCACATCCCTGATTGCGATCGGCCTCACATCTTCACGGCTGCAACCTTCGGCTTACGAAACCAGAGCTTTTTCCTTCCGTTCGAGTTACAGTGGTTACTCCCACATTATTATGCTTACTGCTAGCTCTATTGTAATAGAACGTAATGTTGAAGGAAAAACTACCGGAATAATGAACCGCATTTGCATAATTAAGATTGAAGCATTAGAATACTAAAATTTTCCGATAGGTTAGAAAAGAAAACATGCAACCAACGTGTGACTTGTAAACATATGAGCACGTCATTAAAGATGACTTGGAAACTATATTTAGATCATATTGCGTAGAGTAGTAAATGAATTTGCTAAGGACAACGACCGTTAGGTAGATCACCGGCCAGATGGTCCGATGACATAGTCAGATCATAAGCTTGTGAAGAATATCAAGAAAGAGAGAGGAGGAACCTACAAAATGGCCTATTCATCACCTGGATAATATAAAAAGCAACATGGAGTAAACACCAGCATAGAGTAAACGACACACTTCGTGCGGAGACTCCTCATTTTCTAACAGCTTGAAAACTCCATAAATATGTCCATTACGTACAATTATCTAGCCAGCTACGCGAACACTCCATATAAACGGTAGGCGGCCGCATCTGCCAGTGGATTCCGCACAATCGCCAACAATATCACTTTGTTAAAAATAGACGAGTTGCGTAACAGACTGGGCACTGGGCACTGCCCAGCGCCCTTCGCCTTGGCGACACAGAGCCAAATGTCTTCGGCCCTGACGGAGAACTACGCATCATCAATTTGACCAGTCTCTTCCTGGGATGTCCGATCGCATTGTTGTGATTGGTCAACCGGGAAGTGCATATTATAGTTGTTTAAAAGATGATGCTATTTCTTGTTTTATTGATATTTTGTTTTGAATTAACTAGCGCCAATTGGCGCTATTTATTGGGTTTTATGTGCATTCAGAATTATCTCAAAAGGGACCATTATCCTCAAACATGTCTAAAAACTAACTAACTTCATCTTTAAAATATCTTCATTAATTACAAATTGACCAACACAAACTAGGTCATTCCCTGCTGGAAACATTGACAGAGAAAACATTTATCTTCACATTCTGTACGCTTGCTGCTCTTGGTATTCTTCCGTGCTCTTATCGCCGGAGACACATCCGACCAAGTAATCAACATAGTTCACGCAATGACAAGCAACTACTTGCAAGTGTCGTGGGACGAGTGCGTTCTCCCTTCACCTGCATTCTGCACTTGGTGCAATTTCCAGACCTTGATTGTTAAATTGCATAGTTATCTTGACCTCAGTTTACAAAATTTCCGGTTGATTCTAGACTAGACAGTTTTTGAAGAGCTAGGTCATGTTCAAGCCATCCCTTACAATTGTGTGTAACTGATGGCTCGAGTATGATTGCTTAATTGCATCCTATGATCTTCCTGGATAACATCCGCTTAGCATTGACTGTGCCAAGGTAGATTTTCTCTCTGCTTCTAAAATTCAGGATTTAACTGGAAGTTCCATCGCATATTTATATGTTGCTCTTTCCGCCTAAGTTTTAATCTCTTTACTGAACCCTTTACCTTGGAGTGTGCAAGTGTTACTTACTACTTTGTTCTTACTTATAGTTGAACAGGTAGTGTCAGATAAAGGCGGTCTGAAAAGGTCACTATGAGATCACCATTAAATCACAAGGTCCCAATTTCCCTTTCACCTGAATAAGGACTTTGTGTTGCGTTTTATAAGGTCAGACGAAAATTTTTGCAGCGTTTTCCCATATCAAGATGGCAATTAGTGAATTAATGGAATACATGTGTGTACTTACGTGGTGTCTGTGTGTAGATATTGGCAGGTGCTTGCCATAGGTATTGTGCACGCAACCGACGCACCTGTCCGAGTGTCCGACTCTCAGAGTTTTTGTGCACAAAAACACATTTATTTTTGTGTCTATTCATTAGAGGTTATGCAGAGTCAATAGTAAACTAAAATTGATTGATTTCCTTATGTATTTTTTTCGAATTTGAACTTTAAGCCATCTGTTTACGATATCTATTGTGTTCTGAATCATCAAGTCTTAAATTATAAAGTTTTATAATACTGGCTTTATTTAACACTTCAACAAGCCTGCATAAGGCATTAAAACGAGGACTGAATATAAGGTCGCAAAAGTACCGAGTGACGTAAGCACACTTGCCGGCAGAGCAGTGCCCTCTGTCGGCAAGAAGCTGACCTTGGGCCCAAAGCAACTTTCAACCCGGAAGCCGCGGCGTCATTCTAGCTGTCACGTTAAAACCGCTGAATTTTATTTACATTACCCTTATTTGGCGCAAGCTCGATATATGGGGCGTTCAGACGCGGTAATGGATATTTTAATGGGTTTGTATATTGAAGTTCGTGCCCTTTGTGGCGGGACTTTATTAAACGTTGACCTTCGTGACCTGAGGTGAATATTACACTTTACCTGAGCTTATATTATGTTAAGCTTCTTATCTGGATTTATAGTAAATACAGTTATCAGAGGCAACCTGGGTCTTAAATCCTATAAAATAAATAAGACTAGCTTTTTTCATCTTCTGTATTTTTTTTTTGTGCTTTTATTATTTACTCTGTTTATAAGCTTCTAATAAAGTCATACGGTCTATTTCAGTCTGTGGACTGCTGCCGGGTATATTTCCACTCAATAAAAATATTTTTACTGTGGGCATGCGACTCGCGACAATTGTAAACTCTGCTCGTGTTTTAGTCCCGCGGTGCATTCTGTCTGCCTCACAGTTTCACCTGGCTGGCTTCCAATCTCAAGGCGGAGCGCTATGACTAGGAATCGGTAACAATCTGGCAATAAGTACAAAAGTTCGTCAACTCTATGACCTTACATTCTGGCATTGCATTTGGCAGTCAAGGTCAATTAATCAAAGAATTTGTTCCCAAACAATAATCTTTGTTTTAAAAAATCGTGATTCCACACACGCATTCTTCTGTCACCTTGTCATTAACGGCTTTAAAAAAACACCAAAAGCCACAGAGGAGGACAAAACCAAAAAGTTTCCATACGATATAAGCGGCGGACCTTGGCGCGGTACTTACGAATTAAATCGGCCCCCGACGAGGCCACCTCGCCTTCCGCAACAACACCGCGTATTTGTTCGCTACTGATTGAATTATAACGCTTAAATGTGTCTGTATCCCACCTTGTTGTGGTGATTTAGCAGATTTGGGGTGATAACGACTTCATGGTAGAGTCCCTTTGAAGGTCGGCTCTTATGTGTGGTCTTAAATGGTGTCAATGTCACGGTATCCTTACTGACCTCACCTGTAGTTAAGCCGCCGTGCACCGCGCCGTCTATCACTATGAGCTTGTCATACACGTACTGCATGTTACAAATGTTATTGTGTTTATGTCTCGTTGGACAAAATAAATATTGCCATCAAAAGGAGAGTGGAATGTTCTAGAATTCATGGATCGTAGGAAAGTCGAATTGAATTGGCAAACTTCCAAAAGATATTGTAATAAAGAAAGACATACGCGCTTCCCGGATCTACGTATAAGTGACGCTGATGACGTCAAGAACAGCCTCCTACCCTACATTGGAGGTTTTATTTACATTCATATCCGTCCCTGAAAACAGGCTTATCTTTATGGAAAGACTAGCAACCGGAGGCCTACGGAATTGAGTGATATTAAATCCAATACCATTTTTGGTCGTTAAATCCTTGCTCAGTTTTCCTTAGTAAGGAGGCTTAGTAAAAGAACTAAACGACTTCCTCGTTTTCAGGTCAGTGCAGGACAGATCAGATCGAACTGATTTAAAAATCCATAAAATCTTAAAGAATTTGAGAACTCATAGTCATTTCAACTTGCGAAAAATGGAGATACTTCTAAAGACATAAAATAAACTCACCATAGAGCCTGTTGGTGTATTGCTATGCTGGAAAGCAGGTTTCCGTGTGAACACATGGGGCAGGGAGTCACCACGCGCTGTCATGCAATGTTCCGTCTGAAAACAAAGAGTACAACATTACTCATCAGCCTTTACAAGGTCCTTCCTCTTCAGAGTAGATTTAAAAACATATCCACCGGTATTTTCCACGTAATTTTAAATGTGAGTAATCCTAGTGTGCTGTTTTCTATTTAAAAACAAGACTGTTTTATTTGTTTTTAATATTTCTGATGGCATGTTTGCGTCCCATAGGACAAAAACAGGAAACAGGGCGAAGATTAATGTGAGGTGTTTGTTTATGAGTGAAACAAATTGCTTGTGTTTATATTTTTTGAAAAACTCGAACTGCGGTATAGTTATTATTTTTAGAGTAAAGTTTAAAAATCCTCTTTTCGGCAATTACCGAAATCAGGGAAAATTATAACTTTAAAAAAATCCTGAACCTTTACGGGAGAGGGGGGGGGGGGGGTGCAGCTGACAAGTGACAAGATTTTAAATTTCGAATCGATCAGACCTGTGGAAGATGTTTATATCCCTTCATCAACTAGAAAAGAGGTGATGATGATCTTCAATGATCTTCTGAGAAGATTTTCTTGAAACATAGCTAAGAACACTCTCGATTAACATTCCTTTCAAACGAAAACAATTTTATCAAAATCGGTTCATCCATTCAGGAGCTATGATGCCACGGACGGATACACACGTCAAACTTATAACACCCCTCTTTTTTAGTCGGGGTTTAAAAAATGCTAGTAATAATCTCATCGTTTAACGGTTCAAACATACAGTTTTTCTTCGTTTCTTTTCTTTCTAAAATGTTCCTTTTCTTTTTCACAGATAATCACTCGCAATGACAGAGGCGTGAGAGGTGTCTTACATGCGACTGTGGTGGCTTTCGACAAGCACTGGAATATGGCGCTCAGTGACGTCCTAGAGATATGGATGAAGAAAATAGTCAAAAAGAGAAAAGTGCCTCCTGCATTGGGTTAGTGACAAACATTGAAGCGATGTAACTGATGTATTTATATTGTTAAATTATTGTTTTGATTTGAGAGCACATTCCTAGCTATATCACCATAATTCTGTAAACAGGTACACCGGTTCCCAAAGGTACAGCGGCAACCGTTTCCTCAGTCCCCGAGGTGAATGAATGTCTTATTAGAAAAGGTCTGATGCAGTGCACGCGACGCATACCACAGATGATGGTGCGAGGCGAACACGTCGTTCTAGTCAATGTAGTGCACCGATGATCTCGCGTATTTCATGCCAGCCTGGTAGCTCGGATTGCGAAGCAATTTTTTGTATGATCATGACTTTTTTGTAGCAGACTACGAGTTACGTTTTTTGTATTGCTTTACTGCTTTAAATTGATAGTGTTAAATGTATAAGCTTCTTGGTTTTAAGAGTTGCATAAATATAATTTATGATGATATTATTATAGGTGGTAGAATATTTACCTAGTCCAGTTAAATTTTGTTACATTTTATAGACAATAATAATATACGTAAGTATTCGATAACAATTTAGAATACAGTCTCAATATTTAGATATATTTAAATGTCAGTCATTTTTATTTTCATTTCATAGGTACACTTAGTACGTAATAATGTCGGTTTAATATGAATGTAGTGCTGAAATGAGCTCTACAAAACCAAGTTATTTTTACCATCAAAAAAGTTTGTATACTTTTTTGAATAACAATAAAATGTTCACACTGACATTCCCATGCGTTTCCAATGTCCCAGAATTGTCAGCTCATAAAATAAAATAATATCCACACAATATCACACAATGCTTGTTTTGAGGAACGTTATTCGATTTTTGAATGATATTCCATGAGAACGAGCCGCTATTGAAATTATGAGCATTACATTTTAATTACACTATTTTTAAGACTTTTTATACATCCTTTAAAAAATACAAAATTGTGTCTTTAATTTGAAGTGTTATTCAAATGCGCTTCCATACTATCACGAAGTAACAATTTCGACTTACAAATGAATGAAGAATTATGTAACTATGTCATTTGGACACAAACGATACACACAATTCTTCATTCATTTGTCCACACAAACCACGGTGTCCGCAAATTGTACGTTTCCCATACATACGTAATTTGGAAGACAGGACATGCTATTATAACAGGACTTCACTGTTACAATCCTTTGGCAAGCTCCCGCACGGTTATTAGGGTAACATGACAATGTAAGGGAGCACCAAAGCGTAGGACTCGTACCTACAGGAAACACATACCTACGCACTATCGAACATATCTGCATAAAACACTGTTGTTTTTGTATTATTTGTCCGGAACGTTATTAACAGTACAGTAGCAAATGTATACCAGTTTTTACCAAGGGGTTTACCCAGTACTAACTGGGTTGTGGAGGTCAGATAGGCAGTCGCTCCATGTAAAATGCTGGTATTCAGCTGCATCCGGTAAGACTGGACGCCGACCCCAATAAAGTTAGGAAAAGGCTAGGCAGATGATGAGTAGCAAATGTATACTATTTGAATTTCATTTTTTTCTATAAAGGTAAGCATCGCTCTCCGGAATCCGGACACATTGATACAAACCCATTCAGTCGAGTTTGGAATTTTGTTTCTAAGTAGGTATGTAGGCATCTACATAAATGTACATATAACATAAAAAAATAGTAACGTACACGCACAATTACACCTGTATAATTCATGTAAATGTGTCTACGATACACACATTAGTCACAAGCTACCAGGATCCCACAGGTGCTAAGACCTATCTGCTCACGTACGGTAATTTGCGGGCAGAGCATCCCAGGTTGGTTGACACGGAAGCGCGCACGCATTGTGCGCAACAATAGTTTCCCCATTTTCCCGCGGCCGGGGAACGGCCGGCGTGACCGCGGCAAGTCCGTCGACCCCGGGACAAGGGACGCGGGACGCTTTTCGCGTGCGCAAGCGCAATGCTACCGAAAACTGAGGTTTTTTGCTGCGGTAACTTTAGGTTTGAGCAGGATGCGGCCATTTTAATTATACATTTTTAATTATATATATTTTACTAAGCTGTTGGAAAATTATTACGTTATTAATCCACTGATTGTGTAATTTTTACTTGCTAAAAAAGCGGAGAATTTTCAGTAAGTCGATAAGTGTTCGCTAAATCATAACTACATGCTACATTTGAATAGGATTATGTAAGTGAGATTATCAGTAATCTCCACGTGCTTTTCTGCATTTTATAGACGTCTTCACATCCCAATTCAATTAACTGAGATCGTAATCTTCATCATTGTTAAAAGAAAATTATGTAAAACTGCCTGTTAGAGATACTTTAAAAGCTAATGGCAAAGTTGGCTGAATAACAATTTAGTTTAACTCGAGTTTTCATATTGCCGTTTATTAAAAGCATTAAAAGAGTTTCTAACACTGAAAACAATTTTCGAACAATTAGGAATAATGTAACTTTCATTTCAATATCATTCTTTAAACAAACTCTCTTCTATTATAGGATTAGCTGTCTAAGTTAAATGTAAAACTGTGGTTATTTCTGAAGACAATTTCTAAAGTAGTATATTTATTCTAATTAAGGCACGAATAGAAAACTTGACTGCATCAGCTGCTAATCCTGCGCAGGTTGTACCTGTCGGCTGAATAGCATGGGTTAGGAATGTTACGTCTTTAGCGAGAAATAAGTATATGTGGAATTAAGACTTCATGGTGGTCCCACGTTGGGTGTCAAATGCACAGCTTGGTAGTTTAGAAGAAGCGTTTGGCTGGTTTAATGGTAATGAATTTAACGCCTGGAATCCTCTAATAACGAAGATATATACCTATAGTAGACGCACATTTCGCAAGATACGTTTAAGCCCCATGTAATAGATGGCGAGCATATGGCAATAACACGGTAATAAGAAGCAGAATAAATACTACAGGAATAACTCACAAGTCATTCAAAGTTCACAATATCTCACAAACGATGACGTGACGTAAAGAATCTCGTGTGGCCAGCAATGCATCAGATCTATTTCTGTTCGAAATCGATGAGGAGACAATGGCCGACCGGGGCGACGCACCCTGGCCCGCGGCCAACGGCCAGGAGGGTAGCAAACAATCATCGTCTAAGACCTGACAGCTGGTAGGACTAGGAAAACATGTGGTACGGAGATGTGCTCATCTTGTTTTGACAGATTCGCTCTTCTAGCTGATACACTTGGCTATCGGAGAAGCCATGTGTTTATATTTTGTCTTGTCTTTTCCGATGGGACTTTTCCGATCGCTATTTTATATCCCTATCATAATAAGGAGAAAAAAGTAGGATACCTATAAGCTGTTGTAAAGGTATTAGATTGATAAAAATAATGGACAGTTAATGTGCGTATATTTGTCCAGAGTAAACAGTTTTTAACCCCCGACCAAAAAAGAGGGGTGTTATAAGTTTGACGTGTTTAGGTGTGTGCCTGTCTGTGGCATCATAGCTCTTAAACGGTAGAACCGATTTTAATAAAGTTGGTTTCCTTTGAAAGGTGTCTAAATCGTGAGTGTTCATAGCTATGTTTCAAGAATATCTGCTCAGCTGTTTAAAGATCATCACCTCTTTTCTTGTTGATGAAGGGATATAAACAAATTTCACAAGCATAGTCGATACGAAATTTTAAATCTTGTCACTTGTCACCATGGGCATCGCCACAGGGGTTCAGACGAACCCCTGTGGCGATGCCCCACCTCCCCCGTCTCCATCAACACTTGCACTTTTTTTTTTAAATCGCCGAGTATAGTGGAAGGAATGAGGGGGGCCTATGCCCAGGAGTGGGACAGTCAAGGCTAAGAAAAAATAATATAAGTTTAAAAAGCATATAATTTTTATTTTTATTAAAATTTAAAAAACCCCTGACACAAATAACCAAATTATTGCAAGTGACGCTACGATGCTTTTTTGTAGTGGGGGTTTTTAAAATTTTTCATTTAATTTTTATTGTTTGTGTTCTGGGTGGAAGTGTACGAAACATGTTGTGCCTCGATTTGTAATTTGATTTTGCTGTGGAAAATGCTCGATCCAATTCAGGTTTAGGTTTAAAGATATTTTTATTCTCAAAAAAGACACAAAGTCACTTACATGAGAACAATGCTTAAAAATAAATTATATTTGTAGTTCGTCACAGACGTCACGGTAGCAATTATTATGTATGATACACCCATCCAATGAATTCACGTTTTAGGAAGGTTGTTATTTGTAATCAAATATTCGGCTAAAAGAGTTTTGAATGCATTGAATGAGTGTATTTTTTTAATACATGGGGGTATCTTGTTGTACAATTGTGCTCCTTCAAATGTTAAACAACATTGCAACCAAACAATCAATTCAATTGATTGTTTGGTTGCAATTCAACGGAATAAGTTTTAAATTTCAACGTTGTTATATTAATTGTCTGATGTAATCGATGGTTTATCAAGCGAATAAGTAGCTACTTCTAAATTATCAGCTTGAAATCCACTCGAGTAGTTGTAGTATTTTGTTCCTAGGTTGACATAGAAATATAATTTACAAACACTTATTCAATCAACTGGACATCTTTCCGACTATTTATTTACACACATTTGCGTCATTTTTGTTTTCTACGAGCAAAATCGGGCGTATTCTGTCCAATGAACTAGAAATCTTATGATACCATCGTTTCTGCTTGTATTATTCATTAATTGTAGTTGTCCACCTTCGCGGTGGTGACCTTAGACGACAAATTTTAAATGGTACGCGGAAGTGGCAGCATGTCTTGAACGTTTTGACAACAAATTAATACCGTTTGTTTATATATTGTTTATAAATAAGCGAGGACGTTGTATAACAGTGATAATGTTGTATTAGATAATACGCGTGTTATGTTTCTAACCTTGCTTGGTGAAGAATGGACTGTTCTTAATCTAATTTATCTTCAGACTGTGCACAATGGGTCTTGCAAGCCGTTTCGTACATAAGTTGAAGCTCGATTGGTTTACGAGATCCTCGTGATTTCGTTCGCAATAATGGTACCAATTACCATTCTCCCCTGTTCTCCCCTTGTACCGTCATTGTCTTTGTAATTCAGGCATTTTCTTTTTCCTATTTAGCAAATACCATTTACCTCTCAGTGGGAAGTCCCTGTTTTCTCTCGTACACGAATAGGTAAACGTTTTTTGAAGTAAACAACGCGTCCGTCCAAGCATGTGTATAATGGAGTGTGGGTGTAGTAGTAGATATTAATAGGTCTGCCTTTGAACAATAATACATCAGATATTTGGATCACAAAGTACTGACTACCGGAGCAGTAATTTGTCTTGATATCACGAAATGAGGGTAGATATAAGACTTCACGTCACTCTTTGTTGTATGTAGGTACAACTACCTACTCAAGATATTTGATTCAGGGGCTTTTGATAGGAACAGGTAAGTTTTGACGAAACCAAAAAAGTGTATAAGTTTCGTCGCAGGCTTTCTGTAGTTTCTGCCTCAACCCATGGGCAAAAAGTGTAAGTTATATACGTGTGTGTGTGTGTATGCTATTTATGTAATACATGCAGGTATTGATGTTTACTATAGTACCTAATACAGTCTTCCTTTGACAATAATGGTTTCCATCTATGCGATTAATCCACGAACATTTTCCCGTGTTAACTTTTAACGACATGAAAACTGAAAGTAAAACCGCGAACATTGTCAAAAGGTCACGAAGTACACAAAAGCCTGTTGATTTTACATTTTGTGCTAAAGGTCGTAAGTGCTGGTCATAGAGGCCATTTTAAGATGATTATCTGGAGGTGAGAGATCGCGCTGCGTTATACAGATTAGTATGATTATGTGTTTTATGTCGTAAGTAGTAATGGTCCAGTGGTTTATGGATAAAAGTAGCAATTATCTATAATTGAGTACGGTGTTTGTTGAGCTTATTGTTGTCTTTGGCAAATTACACAAGCTTCTTAAAATGCCTTCAGTTAGAAAGCATTTGCTGAAAATGTAATTACAAAATAGCTGAAGGGATTTCAACTGAAAAAATATCGAAACAACTGATCCTCCAAAAAAATGTGTAGCATCCGAGAATTCCCGAATAAAATGTATAGTAATAAAAATATAGTGCAAACTTTCACCAGAGGAGTTCCGGCGTTAGGCGAGGGTGGGTATAAATAGCGGCGGTTGCGCAACGCGGCCGATGCACTGCGCGCACGGACACCGACACACACAAGATTAACGTTAACTGCAGTTTAGCGAGCTGAGGTTTAACTGGACGTTTATCTTTTCGAAGCTCCGATTTCAAAAATAAGGAATAGGAATAAAAGTTCTGCAAATGAACACAAAAATAGGAGGAAAACAGCAATGTGTGCTTCACGGCTGCGCCAAATAGGCCCAGTCGGTTTAGCAAAAATGCCAGTCACTGTTTGATGCTTAATGTCAATATCTGTATGCATATAATTTCTTACGTTACAAGGCCTCTTGTCAGAGCTTTAGTTAGATACCTTTGGATTTTTATAAGATGTTTTTATCTGCACAGTCAGTAAACTACACCAACATATTTCTACAAGATCAAAAACAAGTATCTGTTATAATAACAACGTATATAGACATGTTAAATGTATCGGCATTACTGGTAAGGCGAACAGGTCTCGACAAGGCGACACTTCCGCCTTATGTACTGTCTATGTATATGTATTATATGTGCGTCCAATGTCGTCCACTATTCTTTTTTCCAACCTTGGTGGCTGGTGACTCGGCTCCGGCGTGTAATATTTAAGAAATTGGAATGTATTCCAGAGCTAGTACTTAACCTGCAGTCACGTGTGAAATCATGAATGTGTACACATGAATTTACTAAATACTGTTAGATATTTATGCTGTCCTGGTACTTTACTATAATTGTATAAAAAAAGCTTTGTTGAAAAAATAATGCAGAAAGAAAGTTTTTAATTACTCAGCAACATAACATATATATTTGAAATGCATGTATTTATAATAAAAAATCTAATACAAAAACTACCAACAAAAGTATGAAAACTAAACATCCACATGAAACCGCTCGTTAACTGCGCGGGCGCACCGGCCGGTGTTCACTTTACTCTTTTTGTATTCGTTCTTGCAGCTAACTTGGGATTGGCTTGACCCATTTACCGCAAATAGACGCAGCCGGGATTCAAACGCGCGCCCAAACGACACGTGGCCGGCTTATGGTATTCGCGTTTTAAAATACTGAGCGCCTCGCTGATGAGTCAGCTAAGCATCCGTTTTAGAGATTTATACGGACTTATTGGATCTTTATTATTACCCTATCTCCATAGGGTATTTGTTAGGACGGTTTTGGTGATAAATTGTGAAATTATTTGGGAGTTAAGGACTATTAGTTTTACAAAAAAAATAGCATTACGTAATGCTATTGGTACTAGATAAAAGTGCACTGTTTTCTTTTAGGTCAAACTTAAGTAAGTACGTGTTTTAATCTCTGCATTTAATTAAATATAGTTTAGTGGGACTAATTTTTTGACCTTTTTGGATTTTAGGTGAACATTAGAGAACTCCAACGCAGTTACCACGAAGGTTTTATGTTCCAGTTACCAAACGATCGAGATTAATATGGATTAACCCAAAATTCGATTCATCTCTCTCAAACCCCTAATTCAAAAATAATATTTGCCAAATCTCAATAATTTTAGTCATAAAGCCAGATAATCCCTCAAAGGACTCTTTCCTTTAATTAACGGTTATTTACAGCTTCGGTTAGGGTATTTATAAATCGGCTACATGATCCTGAAGCCGCGGTATCGTTTGATGAAATTCCCTACTTTACGTACTTGCGTATTGGGGTCACGGAAATTAAGTTATTCCAGTTGTGAGGCTTCCCGCTCCATTATAGCACAGTAATGTTGAGTTTTATTTTGGTGAGTAGGAAGTTGCTAAAGTAAATTACACCACCACCCCCTACTTCGTGGTGAAATTTTTCCTGAAGAGCGAAATAGGTAAGTTTTCATTTAATGTGAATAGGAACCATCCTTCTGCCTGAACAGGCACGAGGATAGCTCTTATTATCTTCGGATCGTATTAACTTGTATGTTTTTTTTTTTTTTTTTTTTTATTATAAATAGGCTCGCGTTTGACCACTATCTCACCTGATGGTAAGCGATGATGTGGTCGACGGTGAAGCATGCTTGCCTAGAAGAAACCTATTCACTCTTGACTTGAAGACCCCCAGATCCGGCAGGGAATTCCACTCCTTAGCGGTACGCATAATAAAAGTATTCCCAAAGCGCTTAGTGCGTATAGGTGGGATGTCCACCATGTACCGATGGCGCATCGCCGTACGTCTGGTAGTCCGATGATGAAACGGGCTAGCTAGAATTAGGTCATGCAATTCCATCGCACACTCCCCGAAATGTAACCGGTAAAAAACCGATAGGCTGGCAACTCGGCGACGATGTTCAAGGCTCTGGAGCTTAGATTTGACCAGTGCCTCATTGCCAATGAGCCTCTTGGCCCGCTTTTCAACCGACTCAAGTGCATCAAGCTGGTATTTGGCAGATCCGTCCCAGAGATGAGAACAGTACTCCATGCATGATCGAACTTGCGCTTGATACAAGCTGAGCAGCTGTTCTGGCGTGAAGTACCTTCTCACCTTTGCAAGGACCCCCAACTTTTTGGCAGCCAGCTGTGCCTTTGCCTCAATATATGAGCCAAAATTGAGGGTTGATGTTAAAGTTATGCCAAGAAGCTCAAGATGGTCTGCTATTGGCACGGTGACATCTCGGAAAGTTGGAGCAGGGTGAAATTGGCTCTTTTTTGCGGAAAAAAGACACGCCTGGGTTTTGGTAGCATTAAACCCGACCAGATTGGCATCTCCCCATTCGGAGACTGCTTGCAAGGACAGGTTCAAACGCTCCACCATAGCCTCACGGAGAGACCGGATCTGAGGCCCGGTAGCCCGTGCGTTAGACAAGTATCTCTCAGCAACAGTGCTGTCGTCTGCATACCCAAAGGTGCCGGGTCTTAGCAGATCGTCAATGTGCAGCAAGAATAATGTTGCTGAGAGTACGGACCCCTGAGGGACCCCAGCATTAATATGCAGTTGGTCCGACGAGCAGCCATCGATAACCACTCGAATGGACCGATCTCTCAGGAAGTCTGCAATCCAATCACACAGACCACCGGGCAGACCGAATGAAGGAAGCTTACCGATAAGGCTTTCATGCCAGACCCTATCAAAAGCCTTCGAGATGTCGAGGGAGACAGCAATCGCTTCCCCGTGCCTCTCGATGGCCTCACTCCATATGTGAACGGCATACGCTAGAAGATCCCCAGTAGACCGATTACGTCGGAAGCCGTATTGGCGGTCACTAAGGATATCGTTAGTTTCTAGGTATGCTAGGAGCTTACAATTGAGTACACGTTCCATACTCTTACAGAGTATGTTTTCATTGAATAGCTGCTTTTAGTTTAAATACATTGAAGAAACGGTTCTATTCCCACTTTTATAAGCCTAACGTATTTTCTTATAAAAGTGTTCCTACAGCTATTTACATCATAGTCAATTTCAGGACAAAACGTACTTTATAAATATAAATTTCTTAAGATTGAAAGAAGAAAGAGACCACAATCGTCCATAGCAACAACCGACTTTTCGCTAACGAGCAACGACCCTCACGAACATAATAAACAACCGAATGATCACAAAACAATCGATTTAAACTCGAGTGGTTATCGAAACGTGAACGGTATCCGATACAATTAGTGGGTAGTAAAAAATCGATCACGCGAAATAAGGCGTGCACGCATGCAAGTGCTACTCACTCAGGGCCGACAGCCATTTATATTGTTCCATTTTTATAAACCTTGGATTTAAGGGAGCGAGTACAATTGTTATAACTCCCGGGGGAACATTTTCATAGGAAATCCAAACAGGCACGTTCTTTCCATTCCAATTCCACTATTTTTCTGTTGTTAAAAGCACAAAATGACATTAATCGCAAATAAAAAAAGGTGTGTGCCCGAATTGATGTCTTTCGGCTTATTATGACAATGATCACTTCCTAGATAACACAGGTTATGTTTTTCGAATATAACTGCAGTTGCAGTATTGCTAAAGATTTCAAATTAGCTTGGGTACAGGTAGCACCATAAATATCCTAACTATGAATACTAATATCATATTCGTGATGAGGCAGCCCGCCCGTAGCGTCCAGTAAACAAGATAATTGCTAATTAAGTCATTACGTATTAATAAATTACTAGCTCAGTGACCAGAGACGTAATTAGCTTTTCTCCGGAGTTTACGACCGTTCGACTTGGAGATTACTGACTCTAGAGCTAGTTGGTATATTTGAGAGTGTCTCGCATCGTTCCGGACGACACAACTCGATACCATGCCAAACTACATACGATAAATTGGTAATACGTGATTAGCACAAGAGGTGTGTACACCCCCTTACAGTCACTCTGGTCAGATACTTCGTTTGTACCTCACTCACTGCTGCGATATTTACCCACAACATTTATAGTAGGCAACTGACACCTCATAATTAATTTATCAACTAACGAACACATAAAATATAACAGACACAAGTCATTATGATTACGTATTACTATAATTACGTAAAACCGATAGTGTTAGTCGTTTAATCTCTGAAAGCCGTCAGTATGAAAGAGCTCATAATTGCAACTTTTACCTGCGCGCGCGTCGCTTACGGAAATAAAGCCAACGTTATGATTATGCCAGTTTGAATTACGTTCACCCGTTGACAATTATGTGAAAATTTTATGAAACAAAAGTTAATTGTAGGGCTGTGTGCATACATGCGGATATTTTTAGTTTAATTGGATTACTTATTTTTTTATGCAGTTTTATTTATTTACGCTAAGCTACACGGTACGTCGCGTCGGAGAAAATGAGAGCATTTAATTTAATCTACCCTGAAAAAGGGTCTGTCATACAGATATTAAAACATTAGACTTTCTAGAACAATCTACAGTTCCAGTAGGGTGTTTCCGTTTTCATCCCACGTTTTCATCCCAGGAGTTAAAAATAATAATAATTATTCCGCTTTCAACCCGCAACAAAAATGGACTCCGTTTTCAACCCACGGCATAGTACATAACTGTTTAGTAACTTATGTAAGTAACGTTAGCAGACAAACAAACTTTGTTAGAAAAATCTTTATTCATAATTAACACAACTAAGTCTTTAGAATATTGATATCTAGAAAATCACAGATTCGTACTATTATCAATTCTACATTTTAAAAAAATCACAGATTGTAAGTATTATTCATCCTACATCTAAAAAATCACAAATGGTAATTATTATCAATTCTACGTCTAAAAAAATCACAGATTGTAAGTATTATTCATCCTACATCTAAAAAATCACAAATGGTAATTATTATCAATTCTACGTCTAAAAAAATCACAGATTGTAAGTATTATTCATCCTACATCTAAAAAATCACAAATGGTAATTATTATCAATTCTACGTCTAAAAAAATCACAGATTGTAAGTATTATTCATCCTACATCTAAAAAATCACAAATGGTAATTATTATCAATTCTACGTCTAAAAAAATCACAGATCGTAAGTATTATTAACCCTACATCTAAAAAATCACAAACTATTATCAATAAATTCTACTTCTAAAAAAATAACAGATTGTAACTATTACCAATTACATATACATCTAAAAATCACTGATCGTAACTATTACCAATTACTTATGTATTTAAAAATCACAGACCGTAACTATTACATATTATACATCTAAAATTCACAGATCGTAACTATTACAAATTATCCATCTAAAAATCACAGATCGTAACTATTACCAAATTGTGCATATAAAATCACAGATTTAAATTATAGCTTTATGATTTACATATGAAAATTATCAAATAATTTACAATAAATTAAAAAGTAAATGGTACTAATTTCTCCAGACAGTGTCCGATGCTAATTTTACCACAAGAAAGATCACTTAATGCTGAATTAATTATTTTCTCTCTCTCCAAAACATCATTGTTACGTGGCCTTGATGATGAAACTTGTCCAGTAAAACGCGTGTTTTGTAACTTGGCATCTTTATTTATAATTGTGAGGAATTGGAGCATATTGAGAGTCTTCTTTTTTGCCACATAGCGGTTTAGGGTTGCATGCCAGCTTTCTAGTGCATTTGTAGTTCGGTGTCTTCTATTATTTGCGGACCACAATGTTGGGGGATATTTACCACCATTCATATATGTTTGGACAACATAGTCATTAAATTTAACAATATTGTTTAAGGTGGGACAGTCTTCCATAATATATAGGAAGGCATCATCAATCATTTCCTGAGGTATTAAAGGTAACGTAAGTATTAAACCCACATGTTTTTTCAAATAGTTTTTTTTTGTTAGATCAAGCTTTTTGGCTTTTTTGTGTATTGATTGACAAAAGTGAAAATAACAAGCTCTTGTCTTCGTTTCTGGCGAAACAATTTTTAAAGCGTTTATGGCTGCCGGCTCAAAATCTGTCAGAAACTCTAAAGGTTTCCAGGTTGGTATTTGCGATTTGATAAGTTGGAAGAGTGTTACATATGTTGATTTCTTTTTGTTTAAAAGAAGACAGTAAACAAGTGGTGTGATACCTGTTGTAGTGTCTGTGCTGCCCATGTCACCATGAATGACATATAGCTGCATAAATGGTCGTATGCAACATTTAAATGTTCCGTCTCCAAAAAACATTGCAAGTTTACTCATTCGATCTCTAGCTTCATGTGTAGCGAACGCAATTATTCTATTATTGCTATCTTCGTAATCAAACAGTAAAAAATCTTTGAAGGTGTTCGGTATTTCTACTTCACTTTTGTTCTTAAATACTAATTTAGAAACATTTTGACTTCTGTTTCGGGCATCGAAAAATGCTGTTTTCACACTTGAGAACTTGGGGATTTCTTCTACTAAATCTAACCCTTGTTCTTTTATTAATAAAACTTCATCTTCGTAGATCTGTTGAATAGGGCGACCATCGGCAGATTTGACTTGTTCTTTTATTTTCTTCATAGAGTTTTTAATTAAAAGTTTGTTATAATTAGCATGGCAATTACTATTGTGTCCACTTCTATTAATAATTTCACTGTCCATTGTTTTTATAATGCCAAAGCAAGAAGGCGCTTTCGCACATCGCCATATTATGGAATTGTCCTTATTCACTCTTTTTTTATGGAATTCTCTACCACCACACACTAACACTGGCTTGTTTCTTTTTGACAGGGTAAAATAAACTTCGGAATCAATGTTTTTACTGGTACTTGGACCTGGATTTTGCATTTTAACTGCTTTAATATCACTTTCACAGCAACTATGCTCCTGTCGATCACTTACGACTAACTAACAGATAAGAGAAACAAAGGGTATAACAGATTAGCAATATTCTTTAGAAATATTGCTTTCTCTTTCACTCCCTCTCCGGCTGAATGAAATAGACATAGTGTCTGTGCCTGTGTGTGTGTGTATGCGCGTCTGTGCCAAGGAAGTGACGTCGTAAATAAGTACCTATTCATCAAATTATAAGTATACAAAGTTTAAATAGTTTAAGATTATTTTTCTGTCTGTACAAAACAATTATAAACTGCAGTGGGTAGAAACCGGAATATATTTTAGGTAGAATACGGAAAAAACAACTATTATTATGATTGTGGGTAGAACACGGACTAAGATTTGGGTAGAAAACGGAATAAAATATTCGTGGGATGAAAACTTGGGATGAAAACGGAAACACCCTTCCAGTACACTATTAAAATACCTTTATAAGTCCCACAATGGTCAAGCAAAGAGTTCTACTCTTATTCAATGGACCATCTCTCGCTCCATTTTGCAGGAAAACGTATCAATGCATCAATGTATTCTTCAATCCGTCAATGGACACCACAATATGGCCGCTCTGGCCAGCATGGGCCATTGTGTACAGAGCGCCATTTCTCTTACGGGGATTGTGTCACCATGACTTATGCAACACCTCTTGGAACCCCATGCATATTGATGGTGCGGTAATATCGCATCAACTGTGACACTATCTAAGAAGTGAAATGATTTTTTTGTCTAGGGCTCATAAATAATTCTTAGAAAATTTATTATTCAGTAACTTGTGGCACGGTCTATAGGTAGAAAATTATCCCTTGGGAACATGTTACATACCGGAATAAAAAGTAATCTATGGCCTAAGCCAGCTTACGGTCTACCCGTGATCGATATTGGTCTGAATAAATCTCAGGATGTATCACTTTCTATTTCATTAGGAAAAGTTTTGACATCAAATCATCACTGACAACTAGACTATAAAGCATCGTGATACAGATTTCACCTTCATTCAACATCGCTAACAAGTTAACCCGATAAAAATCTGATTGAAATCTGCAGATTTAGACCGAATCTAGATTCAGTTGCATTGTGCACTGCGGCTAAGACCTGCGCGTGCGCCGCGTGACAGAAAGGCTTGCTTTCACTCGCGCTTCCTACCCGCGATTGATATACAACACGACATCGCGATTATGTACCATTTGTTGTGTTTTTGTGCAAAAAACGTTTTTTGTACTTAATTGTCGAGCGGTGATAGTTTTTTAATTGGTGCAAAAATATTGGCATGTAAATGGGTGTTTGTTAACTAGACATGAAATTAAAACCGCGTTTTAATGAGGCAATACGGTTTTAGTGATTTACGAACAATTTTCTAAAATAACAATGACTGTATCTTTGAGAAAGCTCTAAACTTAAGGTACCTGCATGTTCAATAAATGGTCCCATAGGACTACTACCAGAACAAAGGCTAATAACAAGTGCGACTAGAGTCGGTCTGGAGCAACGCGCGCGCAGACGGATAGACAAGTCGCATTCCTAGATGAATTACAACTAGTTAACATCTAAGCTGTGGCGGGCTCAGTGCAAACCCAGCAAAGGCCATTTCACCGCGCCGAACGCGTAATCTGCGATCGCCAGTACAAAACTTCGTATAATAAAGACGCAAACGCGCCCGTAACAACAGACGGGCGTTAGAGACTCGCATGCGCCGGCGCAGTGAAAGTACTTTCGCGCGCTCGTTGCCCCGGTCGTCGAACTTGGCGAGGGAGAGAGATAGCACTATACGCGGGAGCGGGACAGATATAGTTTTCTGAGGAAAGCCGTGAAAAGCGGCCGGGTGCGGGGTACGCGAAAGTGCGCACCATCAGGAAATCGCCGCGATCGTAAATGCTGAAGTTAAATGATTTTTATGCGTCCACCTTTACGATGTCAATAAAAGGTTTATTGTTCGTGCACTATTATTCGCTGCGGTGGCGGTGAACTCGATTTTTAAGGAATTTTCCGCGTTTTTCTCTGTGTTACCCTGCGGCGTGTCCTCCTCTGTTTGGGACATAAAAGTTTTATTGTATTCACAAAGGCACGTTACGCACGCCACCGAATTTTGTAATACTGCGTTTTTACATGTATCCATACTAATATTATAAATGCAAATGTCACTCTGTTTGTTTGTTTGTTACCTTTTCACGACTAAACGGCTGATCAGATCTTAATGAAATTTGGCAAGAAGATAGATTTCAATCTGGGGAAGGACATAGGCTATACATCATCACGCTACGACCAATAGGAGCGGAGCGGTAATGAAAAATTTTGCGAAAACGGGGAAAATGTGACGCAGATGAAGTTGCGCGGGACACCTAGTTAACAATAAGAATGAAAGTGTAAGCTTGAAAACTGTTTGTATTTATCAAAACCCGAACTTTTCCCTTCTATTATCAAGATTCCAGCCTATTATGAACCATGCAAAGCTCTACCAAGCTCTAATCCTACACATGCCTTAATCACTACACCATAAAACCCCTACTCCTTCATTATCAATTCACACCTCTTTCTATTCACGCTAAGCCAGCCAGCATCATAAACCACAGAATTTCATAGTTAAATGTAATTAACATTTGGTGTGCAACTATCTCTTTACCATTACGTTATCAGTACTAGTTAGTTTACAACGTGATTTCTTACACTAAACATGGACAGATCTTATCAAAATGTGCTGACGTATGGTCTAAGTGATGGCCGCTTGGCACTATCAGCCTATAAGGTTCCCACTGCTGGGACAGGCCTCTTCTCTGTGAGACGGACTGGACATTCAAAACACGGTCCCAATCCCGCAGTTCGGGTTGCTGGATGTCATATGCCGGTTTCCTCACTAATGGACGCTTAAAAACAATGATTACATTAACACGAACGATTTAAACTGTGATTAATTAAGTTGAATTATAAATATCAAAATTGATTGATGAAGCGTCGCAATAAATGATCGATGATGGAAGAATTAGAAGTTATTCATAGTTTAACTATTAACATTCCAATCGTAAATTCGACTTGGTATCTAGGTATCTAGGTATATGTTAATAGCCCATTTCCTAAAATACCTGATAGAGGTGCATATGGGAACTGCGTATACTTTAAGCATTTTCGCCTAAATATCACTCTTTAATTTTAACTTAGGGACTCTTCTAACTTAGGGTGACATACGAGTATACGGAACCCTAGGCTTTTGTTTCATAAATTTCGAAGATTAACATCTACATCAGAACAAGCAATGCAGCCAGCAATTCTGATAAACACCACCATGTCTCCCAGTGGGAGTTCTAGAATGTTCTATCAAAACAAAAGTCCTGTCGCTTGTAACTTGCGCCGTCGCAAAAAGTCACTCGCATTCAGTTAATTGTTGCCGCGGAGAGTGAAAGTTTAATGTGTACTCGAATTAGTTTTGTTTTCGTTCACATCGCCGCATGTGTCGTTCAGTAATTAAAATGCTTTTGGACTGTGTATGGAGATTACAGTATTTTGGGTTTTTGGTTATGTAAGTGTAACGTGGAAAACCTGGACTGCTGCGATTTTCCATTACCTAGCTAAATTTTGTTGGACAGGTTTTCATAACTTAGCTACTTGGCCCATTTTTTATGAAAACTTATATACTTAATTTTATCGCTTTCAATTTACTTAAATAAATGCGATTGATCTGAATTTGTTCAGACAATCACAGTAGTTTTATCCTACATTTGATAGAAAATTAACGGCAAAATTTTTAGTTAAAAATTGTAAGCTTTCCTGCATACATTATTTTAGTATCCTGGACTAAATTTTTTTTTTTTAAACATTGCCCCACTCTATAATAGGAATTTCTCCTGTATCGTGGGTGCGTTTACAAACATTTAAACTCACATACACAAACAGCCAGACCCGGAACAAGTATCTGTAGGCCATACAAATATTTGTTCCGTGCAGGGATCGAACCCGCGACACGCAGCGCAGCAGTCGATTGGTCAACCACTGCGCCAACCTTGCCGTCAGAAATACAAAACATTGCATCAAACCCGTAATCCCTGAAGGGTTGGGCAGAGTACGCCAACAGACTCACAGTAAATATGAAGTAAAAACTCAGCTAGATCATCAGCCTAGGCAACAAAGCTGCGTGTCTATCAACAATACTATTACTCTAGCATTAATTTTTCTGTTTTTCAGCTAACGATCTCAATCACGGGACATTTTAAGGTCAAAGAAGGTGAATAACCTCCGAAGTAGGCTTAAAAGCTTTTAGGGAAAACGCTGACAATCCGGAGAGGACTTTACCTCGGTGTCAACGTCCTTGCGATCATTCTGACGACACGAAGGCTCAGCTTTCCTGATAGCTAGGTATTTGTGGGACGTGTTTTATTCGTTTTTGCTAGATACAAAATGGGAAGCGCTGGAAGGTAGAACCGGAGGGAGTCTAGCTAAATGGTCATTTGTTTTCAGATAGGAGCCGTTGGCAAACTGATGGTCATTTGTTTTATAACCAAAATTGTTAAAATTTTGGTTATAAAACAAATGACCATCACTTTGGGTATCCTTTTTCACAAAGAGAATGTGTTTTTCTAGGTTTGTTCTGGCAGAATGGATTAGTAGAAGGTTGTTAGGGAGATCCATAAGATAACCAGTGCTTCCGTACTAATTAGTACCTGACCTGAGTTGTAAGTGATTGTACGGACTATAAATACATAATGATTAGGTACGTCATGCTGGTCAGTAGGTAGTAGAATGACTAACCGATCTACCGCCAGTATTAGAAAACATTGAACATAAACAATAATCCAATCCACATATCTATTCAACCAAAACATTAACCTCAAAATTCGTCCAAAACTAGATACCACAAGTACATCCACATTAATTTATCACAAACATGAAACTAGGAGTATATAGTTCTAGCTAGATAGTTCAGCTCCTGCCCTGATACGCATTGGTACGCGTACTCTCGGCCTTGAACCCTCCCCCCTACCCCGCGGCGTATCGATCCGTAGTACTACGCGGCTAACCTTCGCTGCGTTACGCAATAGGGACGCAACGACTACGCCATTCATGTAGCACGCTTGGTTCCTGACGAGCCTTTATGGACCTTGCGTTACATGTTTATCTTTTGAATCAGTGAACCTGAAACATCATTTATCGACCTTTTTCCTGAAATTGTTGATCCTTATTAGTTTTTGCTCTGAAATATCAACTTCTTGTAAGAAATTTTGTAATTTTTAAGAAACTGTTTTGTTTTCAAAAGTTAGCTGTTTTCTAGCATCTGCCATATTAATGATTGTTATGGATCATTTTAAATTGCTTTGCTGTATAGACGAGTCACGTGACTAAATATTAGTGATGAAAGACTTTTATTTTAATTATTACTATTTGAGTACTGAATGTTCTGAAAACTGTTTGTCCGTTTCACACATACATACTAACATAGCCTAAATTCCTGCAAAAAAAACCTCAACATTTTACCAAGTAATGAGCTCTGTTTACTCGTCTGATGTAGAAAGATTTGGTACATATAGTGTCGTGTTCTCTAACGAAGTTTTCCCCCATAAGACAAAAATGGCGCATTGCAGGAAACCGAGTTTCGCATTGCGTTTCAATTTCGTTTTGCTACAGAACGAGATGGGCAAATCATATTATTTACTACATGAAATAAATAACAAATCTTGTTTTTATGTCTGTATTCCTTGAATTAAAGTTTTAATTCGTAAGTTTACAAGGTTTCTGGGCCTGGTATTTTTGCTGCGAGTTAAAATGAACCTATGCGTACTGAATTTAGGACTCAATTTTGCTTTCACGTCGTATTTAGCTTCAGTAAATTCGGCGTTCCTCACCAGTTTTTGGAATTTCAGTTCTATGAGCAACAATATAAGGTATATATTGGTTTATGGTTGCCCTTCAGTATTTCGGACTTAGCATTACGTTAGGCTAGGTTAGTGTGAAGCTCTGGGCTACGCCTAAAAGAAAGTTCATGAATACAATGACCTTTCGCTTTGTAAATACACCAGAATGGTGGTACTGATTTCCTGAAAACCATATAGCCATGTCGTTAATAACATCGCACAGATATTTCTAAAGACAACTTAGCGTTTAGGTCTTTGGAAGTTGGAATAGGTGACCAACTTCAACTTCCTCATAAACTTACCGCATCCTTGACGATTCAAAATAGTCCGGTCAAATTAAACATCAAATAGTGATCAACAAAAATTCGGATCGAGCTGAATTTTGGTAGAGACCTTGGGTACACCATTGGAAATAAAGTGCCAAAATTCCCCATCGATCCCAAGTGTGCTAAAAAGTTATTCAAGGACGAAGGTCAAAATTTTCGGTTATTTGAATATTTCTTGAAAACGGTAAGTTTCATCAAAAATATAGCCCGCAAAAAATTGAAGATCATAAAATGATGAACAACATGGTACTTTTATTTTTTTCCTAAGAATCACCATTCCTAAGATATCGCGATTCTTAAAGCATATTTTCAACAGCAGCTTATTTTCAACGTCGTTTCCCGGTAGGCCTACTTCCACGATCTGTTATGACGGAGTTTTATGAGAAAATACTGTATTAGATAGATAGATAGATTCATTTATTTGCCTGAAATTTTATTGTTTCAAACTATATGAAAACAGATACTATAATAAATTAATAATGTATAACTATAAATTGTACAAACATAGACGCAGTCAGAACAATATAGGACAATTTATTACTTACCTAGACTGATTAGAACAAAGATAACAAATAGATATCTATTTCACTTACATTACTTTTCATTGTACAATGTACAGATTAGTCGGAAAACAGGTAATAATCGAAACATCATGTCGTTAACAAGTATTTCTCATAAATATTTAGTTAAAATCCCCGAATTGTAATCAGTGACTATGATACGGTTAATTTCAATGCGCTATCGTGTTGTTTTAATTAAATTAATTAATTTAATAGATCTACACGATCTACAGCTGTATCGTTGTATCTTAATGAAGACATGGAAAGGCTTTATGTCAGACAACTAGATCTTGTTCTAACATGCAGGACATGGTATTATTGTTTTGAGTTTAATGCCTAACCAAGTTAATATAGCGTTGTTTTTAATCGGTTGAAAAATCAATGCTGGAAAATAACAAAATACCAACGTCGTAGTAGATACGGTACTTTGTAGTAGTCAGTAAAAAATGTTTTCTTCAAAATAAAAAAAATAATTTTCAGCAATGAATTCATTTTGTTTTCAAGTTATCAAAATTCTAAACATTTATTTCAATTAACCATTTTTTACTTTTAGCCCGGTCAAAATAGACATTTCAACTAACAAAAACTTGGATCAAGCTGAATTTTGGTAAATACCATGGGCACACCAGTAGAAATAAAGTGCCAAAAGTGCTCATCGATCCCATGTGTGCTACAAAAGTTATTTAAAGACAAAAGTCAACATTTTCGGTTATTTAGATTTTTCTCGAAAACGGTAAGTTTCATCTAAAATATAACCCAGACAAAAACTGGAGATCATAAAATTATCAACAAATGGGACTTTTATTTTTCTCCTAAGATCACCATGTAAAAGTTGAAGAAGTTACATTCTATTTTTAACGCTGGTAGGCCTACTCCACGATCTATTATGATGGAGTGTCATGGGAAAATATTGTATTGATTGCATGGGGATATTGATATAGCTACCATCAATATCAATAATCAAACCGATGAATATAAAAACCTATGAGGACATTGACATTATTAATGCTAACATTTATAGAATTAAGTTAACCTAGAGTGAGGTACCAAAAAGTAACATTTTCTTATCTTTTGTAAGCCTATTACTCCATTGTGACTAGTCGAGGAGTTTTCATTAAAAGAAGTAATATTTCTTTACAGGAATTAAATCTTTTGATGGTGATGTCACGGGCGTGGGGGGTGAGCGGGGGTGAAAGACACGTGTAACACCCCCCCTGGGGAGGTAGCCCCCAGCTCCATTTTATATCATTAGTTGAAAGTAATAAGAGATGTATTGCCACTTCTCGATGTTTATTTAATTCGAGAATGTTTAGTTTACATGAGTCTTCGGTATTTGTTTGAGAAATATTTTATTAGACTCTCGGTCATACAGCCTTTTTGCTGGTTTTTCTTTCAATACATTGTCATCTACTGTATCAGGGCCTTTGCCCAGCACTTAGTGAAATTATGCTGTATGAGTATGACGACGCCAATAAAATCGTTAAGTAGGAAAAAATACTGTTGACAAAATAAAATCATACAAAACATTTCGACAGGTAAAATGAAAAAGGCAACACTCAAAAACGATGTAAGCCTACGATAACAAGCTCTAGTTTTTCCTCAATCAATCGAAGAACGCGTAGAAATCGTAAACGCTACCGAAAAATTTAAAATAAATCGGTTATGCGGAAAGCTACTCATGTTTTGTAAGGCTGCGTTCAAATCGTGGCCTCTCCTGCTACCCACTCCGCTTGGCCGGGTTCATTCTTCATTGATACACGTGAAGCACCCCACCCCCCAGCGCGTGGGTGTGCCCCTCTCCCCTCGCCTCACAACCGCCCCCGCACTCGTACCGATAGTTTAAAACAAGGCTTTGTTAGTTGCTTCTAATAATTGTCGATTGTGAGGGTAAATGTTATCGTTTCGTTAGCGGAGATAGACATAAGAAATCATTTTGTTAGATAAACTACGTAGGTGTGTTTTTTTTAGTCTTCCCACTTAATTATTTTATTTTTTTACCTTGATTTTATGCTAGCAAAGTATTTTTATATAGTTAAGAAATGTTTGTAAATAATAAGTCGGTCACGCTCGGGTTGTATAAATAGCTTAACCTTGATTACAAAATCCTCATTGCGCTAGTCCACAAATTAATTTTGCATGCCTAACTAATTTTCCAAACAAACACTACTTTGTTATTGTTACCACAACCTACACGTGATAAGCTAAACCTAACCTATTGAAACACTCTATTCTCCGCTAATGCTTTGTTATAATTAATGTTGACGCTACAACTGAGCTGCACCATGAGCTCAGATGCAGTGGTTCAGCGTTGGGTGCGTCTCCCCCTGGCTCCGGACTGGCACGTGTAGCGTTGCCTAGCAATGGCGTGTACCAAGTACCGAGTGGCGTCAGAAGGTAACTACGATATTATCATTAATGCGAGGTGAGTTTGATACTTATTTTATAACAAGCTTCACGGCTATAATCCCTGAAGGGTTAGGCAGAGATGTACCTAATAGTACATCCACATTTTGCCAGTTATGTTTAAGTCATGTAATCGGGGGCGAACCTATTGCCATCAAGCGGGCACAAATCCAGGCTCCGTGGCTGGTTCCTGGAAAAACTCAGGAAAAAATCAAATCGGCATGCTCAGCAGTCGCAAATGCGACCACTAATGTCACGAACGAGAAAGTCAACATACACCTTTGTTACCCATAAGGAGAAAATATCCCGAAAAGTAACACTGTAACTCAATGCCACGTTTATTTCCCATTACGTAACACTGTAACCTAATAGTAGGTTACAGGGTTAATTATCGGGACAAAAATGTCCCAAAAAGTTAGAGAGCCCAATAAGATTCTGCAATATCTGTAATGTACAAACAGCAGGGCACGATAAAGTCCCCCATCGTTTGTCAAACAGAACATTTACACTCCAGGGCAGAGTCATTAATGAATCTCCACCTGAGCAGGTTATCCCCACCAGTGGGCACATCGAGAAATCTCAAAATTGACGACTTCTCTTGTCCCCACTGGATATCGCAGTGCGAATAGTGGGAATACACCGGAAAACCTGCTCAGGTGGAGATTCATTAATGAATCTGAAGTCTCTTATTTTAGTCTTGTCCCCACTGGTAAGGACAACAAAAAGAATTAGGAAATTGGCAATGAAAAGTGGTAGATGAGAAACAAGGATAATAAGGGAGATATTAGTTTCACAGACTACTAGGAGGCCAGACTCATAAAGAAGTGTTACCTTCATTGCATGCACGATAATCGAAATATAGATTTTAGTCTAAGAGCTACCGCACCATCCGACTAAACCGTTTCCCACAAGGTTAGAAATGTTTTAAATTATGTTTTATTATTAGTCAATTAAGAAAGTACTGTTCTGGCAGGATGCATCCTCGCGGATGCGACATCACCCCAATTTTTTTTGAAAATTTAATTTTTAGAAAATGGGGCAAGCCTAGTGTCATCAACCGGACTGCGGACTTCCACTGAGAAACAAGTATTTTTAGTTTTTGATGTTTTAATTAACTCGAACGCTCTGATACTATATACAATAATACAGTTATGTAGTTTAATTCCCCAGTGAACCTTCTACACATTATCTGTCAGCAGTCTTTCGGATGTTCCAGGAATAACAGCCTGAAGCCCCTGAGCCCCCTATTCCAACAAACATTAAATCGTAAATGTAAGTTCGTTTTCGTGGAAACTGATCATCATCTGCCTAGCCTTTCCCAAACTATCTTGGGGTCGGCTTCCAGTCTAACCGGATGCAGTTGAGTACCAGTATTTTACATGAAGCGACTGCCTATCTGACCTCCACAACCCAGAAACTGACACGACACATACGACACCCCTTGGTAAGACTGGATGTCAGACTTTTTGGCTTCTGACTACTCGTAACGACTGTCAAAGATCTACAAATGACAGCCGGGACCAACGGCTTAACGTGCTTTCCGAGGCACGGAGGAAACTCGGTATGTAATTATGGTCACCCATCCACGGACCAACCTCGGCAAGCACGGCTTAACCTTAAAGATCGACCCGGGCGGCTGTTATTATTTAGCCACGAGCTCCTCTTCGAGCTTTTCGTGGAAACTGCCAACAATTTTTTTCCCTAAGAGAACATTCCAAGAAGAATATTTGTTAAAAATATTTCAATCAATCTCAAGTTAGTGTTGATTGTACGATATAATCATCATCTTCCTGCCCATTCTAAGGTATGTTCAAACCAGTACGGACAGATCACAGATCGGCTGCGGGCGGACACTCACAGATAATGTCCTAAAAGCTACTTCAGTGTTCAGTATCCGTCCGATTTGACTAAACATAACTTGAAATCGGCGCATCAAGTGTTTTCAATTCTCCCCTGCCAACCGTCACGCTTTCATTTTTTTTTAAATATTAAGATGGACGGATTCCTCAAACAACCCTTGTTTATTTTTTGTCTTTCTCTTCTTCTGTCGACCAACATTTTTATATACTTATAATATCGAATATTGAAGAAAATGGTAACACTTAATTTAAGTGTTCGGAGTGAAAATTACATTGATCGAAAGTGGTACATTTTGTCTAATATTAGTGTATTAATAGTAACATCATACAGTTGTTATATTCCATTATTCTTAAACATTTTCAGAAATTAGATTATAATAACCTCATATTACATAAACACTTACTATTTACATAAAGTAATGATGTTCCAATTCTGGTCTAACATTTCAAAATTAAAACCTCTTTACAATTTTACGCAACAAATTACATTATTAAATGTAAATGAACGATGATTTATTAATTTAATGTAATATTAAACATTAAAATTATTTTCAATAAAAAACAAATTACTTCCGTACGATAACTCCAATATGTGCGTAGCAGCCGCCTACGAAAGCGTAGCACAGCGCTACGAACCAGCTACGACGGCGCGCCTATGCGTAGCTAATAACATTAGTTAGTCTCAATAACTATTCAATAGTATTTTATTTAAAATGGTCAACAAGACAGACTGTTATCCTTATTTACTATGTATATATAGTTCAGGGCGATATTCGTCCTTACGAAAAATTTAATCATTTCAAGAGAATTATGTACTGATACCATGTATGGCGAATTAATTAATCATATTTCTAGTAACGTGTTGACCTGATTTCCAGTATAACTCCTTAATAAATTATTGAGAACTAAGTTATCACGGTAGTGCACAAAAATAACCTCGCTTTACCATCGATCAGCTGTTAAACGCATCCGTGGCTTCTGTCGCTGAATTATGAAGTCGAGAACCAGTAACAAAGTAGGCCAATGAAAAAAAAAACAATGGAACATCACAGTATTAACGGAATATTTAATAAGCAGTAGAACCAGTTAAGTTGTACTATCAATCGGGCTATGGCGTTAGTGCGAGTTTTTTTTACTGACATAACCAACTCGATCCCGGTCAAGTAAATTTAAAGGAGATACGTAAACGCAGTTAGGGTAAGGTCGGCGAACAAGAATGACAATTTAAATCTATTAAAAAAAACAACGTATGATGAATATAATTGACATGAATATTTAACATGGAAATAAAAAGCTAATCAAACGTAAAGTTTTTTTTTTTTGGTTTTATTCAAGGTGTAATCAGAATCTTTACGAAGCCGTCAATCAAGTATTCTGTACATCAAACTATGCAACTGGCAAATAACGATTTTCACCGATGTCGTTTGGTTGTCTTTGCCACGAGATGGCGCTACTTCAGTTTTATAAAAAATAAAGTTAACGTCAACGCGATTGGTATAAAAATTCGCACTTAAGAGAGATCTTTAGAGTTGGAGAGAACAGAAGAGGAGCAGAAGGAAGGTCGGAGGACCTTCCCTCTGCTACCGTTCAGCATTCATTCCTAAATGAAAAACACTTTTCCGATACAGGAATCACACGCAGAACCTCCCATTATAAATTTAGCGGCGGTCAAATAAAATGACGTAAATGTACCAAAAGTTATGCATTTCTCTGACCCAATGTGTCATAGAAAGTGAAAGAGTTACAAGTTGTATAGCAACAGTTTCTACCGAATCACTTTCCTTTTCTTTATTAATATTGTTTATTCTAAACATATTATGTATTTATAAGGTTTCTTCTATTTAAGATGTTTCACTTTGTGTTATTGAAGTCTGATTATTAGCATTTTTGATTTGATAATAAATCGATGTGTTGTAATATAAGAAATATGTTTTTGGTTTGGTATAGCAGATGTTCTTATGCTATTATCGTTATAATTTATGACTTTATTTTGATTCCGATTGTTAGCATAACACTACCTACCACCACCACCTAGCAATTGTAGCGAAAATGTTCCTGGTCACAATGTCTATCTGTCAGTTTTTCACACTTTTAACGGGTCTTAATTACGGTAATTAATGGTAAAAATTTAGAAATCTGCGGTCGGCGGAGGGGAGTGGGAGGGGGGTGAGGGGAGGGTGGGGGTATCCCTTCTCCCCTGGTACCACTCCCATTACAAGATAATGCACCGTTCTTGAGAAAACCCAATTATTGTAACCTAACCTCAAAACATTTTATATTCGCCTAACAAGCATTGTCGACGTAGCCCCGCTACGCGGGGCTCCTATTTCTGCCTGCAGGGTTTACAGTAACCTAACACGAAGGGGATGTCGGGGTCTTAGTTCGCTCGCTCCGCTTGCTCACTAGACCCCGCCATCCCCTTCGAACCTAACCTGTCCGAGTCGGGGTGCCCCAAGTCCAGAGCTCGCTTCGCTCGCTCTTGCATCCTAATTCTCATGGTATCCATAGTAACTTTGCCTTCTGTACACACATACAATCAGTGGGGCAACATTGGGGATTTTTAGGAATAAAGCCACAAGAAAAACACTACGACACACAGGAAACACATTCACGCAACTCGAGGAGAAACGGAATGAAAAACAAACGAATGACAGTGACAGTTAGCATACTTTTTTTTTTTACGTTCCTTTTTGCAATTTTTTCACTTCATTTTGCACCATAGACAATATGTGCAACAGATTTGATTGTCAATCGCCCATTTTAACGTTCCGTTTTCGCTTTTTATCCGATTTGAGGATAGAAACATTTTTCATTAATATCTCGAAAAATATGTATTATCTTGTAATGAGAGTAGTAGCGTTATCATCGGGAACCCAAGCCCTACTAGCTTTAACCCCTTTTACCACCCAACTATGACCGCACGATTGCAGATCCAACCCAATATTTGTTCCGTGCGGGGATCGAACCCGCGACACGTAGCGCAGCAGTCGATCGCTCAACCACTGCGCCAGCCATGCCGTCAAGTTTATTAGTAATTATGACCTGAGCTAGGAAGACATAGGATATTTTGAAGTGAAAACTTCTTTAGCCACGTTCAGCGAATTTTGGTAGGGAAAAAAAAAATTGGTTCGTGTCACCGTCACCGATGACCTCGACATGCTCGTGACGACAGCGCCAGACTAGCAACGCGTAGTTGCATTGTCTTGAGTTTTCATTTCTGCAGCAGTCCATATGATTGCCTCTGTTTTTTTCAGAACCTGAACCTTATTTGCTATGATTTTATCCTAGTTCCCGTAGGATAATTTCCAACACACACGCGGGCGAAGCCGCTGACAGAAGTTAGTGCGTTCTAATAATAAAGTATTGAACTTCTACATACATATAGAAGGGACCTTCTATCCACATACTTGTGACTTAATCGTCTAGAATACGCTTGCGCTGTGTGTCGTGTAGGAAAACGCCTCGGAGTCAGCCATATGACGTAACTGGCACGTCTCACAGACCTCCGCTTACATAATGGAGACCTCACGAGGGTCGCGCGCTACGTTCCACAGCCTTGACATGTGTCTTTTTTCAAAATGGCTTTAATTTGAGTACCTAATTTAAGATAAAGAATTAACTAAAACATCTTTTACTTATGTTTGGTATTGTTTGTCTTCTAAGTCTACGTGTATTGTGTCTTCTTTTCCTTAATTTTTAAAATATTTCACCTATTTCATTTAATTTTTGTGAATTATAATAAAATGTAAATAATTTGTAATTTAGGTTTGTTCACATAATATTAAGGAATTTTAGTGCGAACAACGATAGCCCTTGAAATCTTCACGAGTAATAGTCGGTGCCCTAGATTTTTGAAAGCATGAATCAATGTTGTCTTATCAAAAATATTGTTAACAGAACTATTTATATTACCTCAAAAAATCATCCTTGACATTCCATAACTTCAAAACACTTCCAGAACTACGTTCGATTCCAAATCCAAAATTCAAATACCGCACTCTATCTTTCAAAAAATCGCAAACGTCAGAGCGCGCGCGTTATATTTTTAAACTGGCAACGCGCGACCTCAGCGCTTGAATGTAGTGCCAATGTCACAATATCTAGGTCTATGTCAGCGAGTGGCCTCATGCCGCGGGGATATGTCTGCACGTTTTGTGGCCTTATTTGGCAGTTTTGGCGGGGTCACTGGGCTTTTCGGTGACCGTTTGCTTGTGTGTTGGTACACCTGTTCACGTGGGAGAAATCACACATCAAATCAAACTTTTTAGACTTAAAAAAACTCACGGGAAAGTCTTCGACCTTGGGCAAAAAAATAGGCATGTGATAGATTTTTTTATTACCTAACAATCAACATTACTCACAGATTTATACAAGCTGTTGTTTTGCATCCTCGTCAAATTCAAGGTGGTAACTATGCCAATGATTATCGACCTGAATCAATAATAAAAAGATTCTCGAAATCAGTAAGTGTGAAACACCCTTGTTTTGAACGCGGCACGTCTGCTCCTAGCCCTATAACCGCGCTTTCATACATACAAACAATTTCAAACGTTCAATAATTTATTTTTCTTAATTTCTCTTTATTCCCTAAACCCTAAAAGTATTTCAGGATAACCCCTTTAACGTGTTAAGGGAGTTATCCTGAAATACTGACAAATTTAAGCAACAAAAAAGAGCAACGTTCATTAATAAATTGACTAGGTACCGCAATTTAAATTGATTATTTATGTCTTTTGTGACAACCTCCTGAATTTTGGCGAGGATGCAAAACAACACCTTGTATTTATTTGCAGAATATTTTTTTAAAGCAAACGTGTTGGCGCCATTGGCGTCACCATATCGGCCACGTTGTCACAGTACCGTGAATCACATCCCTACATCAACTTACTATAAATAGTCAATGAAATAAGTTACATGTCAACAAGAATGTATACCCACGCTAGTTAAGATTAAATATAGCGTTCTACCATGTTATTAAATAATTTTGTGTATTAGTTAATTCAACTTGATAAACGGGTACCCACACACGAAGGTTGGTTTTAAACGGTGATACAAGTATCCCATGGTCAATTTGTTTGACGTTAGTTTTAATAAATAATATCTTAATAACAAATTAGTAGTTGGCTAATAACTGCAGTATTAAGAGCAGTGTTGCCAGCAAAAAATCTACATTATAAGATCTTCATCCAAGGCGATGTTTGTTAATCAATATTGACAAATTACTCCTCTAGTCTTAGAATTATGTATTTTATTAGTATCTTATATCTTTTTAGCAAGTTACACATTATGTCAGATTATTCAACAGAAGTCATTTGAGTGAGATTAGTCGCCAGCGCAATGTCTTATTACAAGAGGCTGCCAAAGAGCGTGGCGCAATCATACGTAACCGTCTATAAATGTCCCGAGCAGCTTTCAATAAATCCATCTTTATTATTCTTTTAACACTAATGAAGCAGAAAAGAGAACAAACCAATTGAAAAAAAAACAAACGTTGATTCGAGGAAAATTGTTCAGTAGCTGTGGACTAAATCCAATTTCTACATAAATATCGAACACATCAATTCAGTACAGTCGAATAAACGCAAAATACACACTTAGTTAAAACTAGTGCAGTGGAGTTTACAATTGCGTAAATCCCACTCAGCGATTCACACTAGACTAAAGTATTGCAATTTACTTCGATTGCGAAATAAGTTATTAAGTCAATGCTAAGGTTACAACTTAAAGGCTACAGCTAACTTTGTATTAATTGACATAGATTTTTTGCACATTAAACTTAAATAAAAACAAATAATAGGCATAATTTGCATGATGGCTACAAAGACCACCATATCGCCTGACCGATATCTGAAATCACAAGGCTAACTCTAATCTTTAACTCATACATTTAATTGCAGTTTAAGTTATCTTCATAACCTCGAAATCGTTCCCTGAAACCCAATTTTTAATGTCATTAACAGGATTTAAAGATAAACAGCAGATTCTATAGTCGTTAGTGTACTTGCATCGACAACTGCGGCTCGTGATGCTCGGCCATGAGGGTAACCTTGCTTCTCTCTCCCTCATACTCATAGCTGTCTGCGTCTATTCGTCTCTGTCTAGCTGGATGTTTGCAGTGATAACTACCGGATTCCGTGCGCGTGCGTCGTGATTATAACGAATGAGTTTGATGTTTCCTTCAGTGATGAAAGGGCTGTTTGTATTGGCTTGGAAAGAAGGAATATTTTGTGACATTTCTGGTTGAATTTGCGCTTGTTTTTGAAGAAAAATCAACTACCTTTATGCCGTGTAATGAAACCTTGGACATAGAATTTTATGCTGAAATAAGATATTATTATTATTCAAATAAGCATGTGCTGAGCACGTGTGCAATTGTAAACAATGTAACTTACTTAAACATTTCATGGTTTCATCGCTCAATATACCAACTTTATTTTTACCAGCTTACTGGAGTTACAATGCGTAGTGCACTAATACTACATAAACAAACATATGACGTCATAAAAACTACCAATAAAACCGTCACCTGTGCATACATACAAACATACATTTTGGCAAAATGTTTACAGGTTACAAGGCCATCCTTGCATCGTACATAGACTTATTGTTATTCGATACCAATTTTGCTGAGTTGTAGTGCTGTTTTTGTATGTTTTCCTGATAGTGCGACACGTGTACTGAAGATAAATGCATAGATTTCAACCTTCAAGCTATCATAACAACGACTAACGTCACAGTGAGATTGCTCATGTTTTATTTTGGAAACTCAGTTTGCGTAGAATTGGTCCAAACAGATGGCAAGAAAGGAGGTGTCTCATGTCTGATGAGATGACGAATAATAGAGAAGTATGGAAGAAAAAGACATGCTGAGCCGACCTCAAATGAATTGGTATAAGGGCATGAATATGATGATGGTCCAAACAGATAAGTTAAAAACTTAATTCTAATGTTAATTTATCACTTTGGGGAATATAGACAGAATGTACAAACAGATCTTTTTCGTTGATGCAATGGGAACAAAAAAAAAATACGAACTTCAGAAAACAAACGTTAAAGGCAAGAAATACGGCTAACTCTTGGTATATCCCCTGCCCGTTTTTTCTCTAGGTTGGAAAAAGGCTCTTTTTCTATTTTACTCTGTCGTGTGAAGTAATTCCAGCTACTGAAATAGTTACAATAGACAGCAATGTTTTTATTATGTAAATGAACAGTGACATGTTGTACAAAATATCGCAACAATACATAGAAGTGACAAATTGCTGGTCTATGTGCTCTACTGACCCGTTTCCCTCGATAACTTGTACTCTGATGTGGCGATTAAGTTTCGCGACTGTTCATTATTTTAATATTGCTAATTACTTTGCTGGTTACATTTGTGGATGTCAATTATGAGTTAGGATATAGGTCGTACATTGTTTTCATGATAATTAAATTTTATTTTTAACTCTCATTAAATATTTGGAGAAAGTTGTATTTTAGCAGTGAACGGAAATAAACATAGTATCCTCATTAACTAAGTAATTAAAATTCAAAACGTAGAAAATTGCTTGTTTTAGGGTACCTACCTTATTCAATCATTACATGTTTCATGGACAAGTTATGTTAATACCATGGGGTAAATTTTCGGCTGCGACATTTGAGAAATGGATGTCGCAGCGCCGGTTTTGCAAACTTTCATGCTTCTTTTGCTTAAATGTTTCAATAAGTATTAAGGTAGTTCTTCCCCGTATTAAGTCTTAAAAGTTTATTCCTCATAACAGGATATACCAGTTACCTACCACCTACCAACCTAACAGTTACAACATAATAATGAATAAAGGTGAACCATTAATACCTAACAGAACCCCATATTACTTTGAAATAACAACGTTGTAACTTGGACACCTCACCCCCATCTCACTGCCACCCCACTACAAAGACATCAGTTGACATTCAAGGGAAATAGGACAACCAATTATATTATCAGCCAGCATGCCCAAATTGGACCAAGGCCGTGAGTGTGAGCAGATAAATAATGTATGGCCGTATTTACCGCGCTGTACGTGTATGTCACTGGTAGATAAACACTCAACACTTCAACTGGTTTGTGTGCAGTCATTAGCTAATCAGAACTAGCAGGGTTATGGAATAATCTGCACAAATCTTTTAAGTTTAGATATTATTAACAATAATTTCGATTTAAATCGAAACAATTCCTAAGCCTTCTTTCATACTGCATTTCCATCGATTTTAACTGCAATTGCTATTTATTTTCTTACCGTAAAACCCTACATTTTATAACCCTAAATTTACCTAAACTTAGTCTAAATTTTATATTATTACCGTTTTACGAGATAATATGAACGCGGAAGGGCGAAAAAAAATTGTAAAAATCGCAGCAGATAACAGCGGTGACTAGTTTCTACCTCACCTCATAGACAATTGCGTGATTTTATGTATAAGTAAGTGTGTAAGATAAAATTGAATATATTTCTCAAACTCTTCAATTACACAGGTTGCAAAGCCAAGCAAGACCATCATAATTAAATAATTAATCAAACAAATACATTAGCGAATATCTAGGGCAGGTTGCACAATCGGCCAGTTATTGTTTTAAATCAAAACGGACATATGCGCAGACGCAGCGGCTGTCGCAACGCGCCCTAAATTATCAAGTTTGTGCAAGTGCATCGAAACACTGCGACCGGTTCATAGTAATACAATGACTAATTTATGCCATCCTTTATTTTAGCCATAAAATGTCTAAAGAACTTCTAAAACACGGCTCATTTAATACGAATTACAAACAATAATTAACATATCCCAATGACTTTTTTAAGACCAGTCCGACTTATGCCTTATTACACCGCGCGATTTCGATGCACCGATACGAATAAAGAACGCAATCTTGATATAAAGTTACAAGGTCCCTTTATTTAAACCAAACACGTGAGCCTTAAAAATAAGAAATAAAGAAATCTAAATAATGTTTAAAAATAATAGCTGATTATAAATTAAATCTGACAACTCCTATGTGTATCAAAAAACTGTGCCAATAAATAAAAATACACTCTTTACTACAACGTGCGTAATCCGTGAAACTGTATCAAAATGAGTTCAGTATTTTTGGACACACGCACTAAAATAACTCATAATCCGGATTTGTTTACGCGGGTAAAAATATTGGAGGCGCCATCGGCAGTGTAAGCGTGGGGGGCGCCATCACGTGGCACTTCAAGGTAATAATTAATCTAATCCAATGAACGACTGAACGTGGATTACAGTACATAAAACTTAGTACCCAGGAGAAGAAGCCAGGCTATGTTTATACCCGACCCGAAGTTGATTCTGGGGGATATGTATCATTTACAATGATTCTTGCAAATTACTAAATTAGGCCATGATGACAGATGTTTCACTAAACAATTTATATCCACCTTTATTTTTATCCGAGGCGATAACCCACTTGCGAATTAGATCGACCTAAATTCGCTAGCATCATCTATCCCGCTTCACATTCGACTATCCGTTTTATAACCAATAGGGCCTTGATTTTGACGCTATTCGAAGGTAAGGAGCCAATTCGCATGATGGTGTGATGTTGCGAAAAACTGACCTTACGGCTTGCATGGTGGTGACGTGTGAGCCCGACCACACCACGCCACGCCAAGCTAGCCACAGTATAAAAAACCTTCAGTTGAAACGTTTAAACTTAACCCAGTGATCATGACATACTTTTAGTGATTACGTACGGCTGTGGCGGTGTATGCGCGCGAGCATATTTCGACCACGACTTTTCGCCCGCCTTTTTTTTGCGTTTACTAAATAGGTCGTTTTATTAGGTCGGTATTTATAGACGACCTTTATCTTATGGTTATGGGATTGCAGCGTAAGTATCGAGTGGATCAATGTCAAATACATAGTTGGGGGATCAGACAATGTAAGAAGTTTTAATGGGGTCGTTTCAGGTGCCTTTAACGCCTTTTTATAAGCTCAAGGCCATACTGCAGTTTTTCATTAACTTGTCCAATTTATCCAATTTTGTATCTAATCTAAGTACCTACATACATATATGCTCATGAAAATTCGGGTTTTCACTTAACTACTGAATCCTAATAATATTTTAATGAAAAAAAAACACAAAGATATTTTTAAATATCTTAATAAAAATAATAATGTTTAAATTGATTCGGCGAAGGCGGAAAGAGCGGACGCCAGATAGAGGCAAGGCCAGCCGTCAAGGTCCACAAAAAGGAATAATTAATGAATTTAGACTCTATCGATGTTAACGTAGAGTTGTTAATTGTGTGGTTTACGCGTGTAGTGCAAGACAATAAGTTGGGTGTTTTTAATGCAACATTTTTCAGTAATAGGTAGAGATCAAGGTTGCTTGCTCAGTGTAGACGTGTACGTAGCTAAGGCCGGCGCACACGCAGGAGTGGGGGCTCCACCGAGCGGGTTGGTAGAATCCCGATGTATTACTTATCTTTGCTGACAAATGCTCGAGTTGAGTCAGTATGACTAATTCGATCATTTTACCTGTGTATAGACGAAGCTAGCTATTAGCTACGATATTTTAATCACGCTGAACATATAATAAACGAAAATAAGCAGCATGCTCGAGTGGTCAAATTAGTGATGGTTATTTAATAAGAAATAATTTTATAGCAGTGTTCATAGAGCATGGCAACTAGTAACTATGATATTGTTAAATTAAAATGATAGTGTTGCCAGTAATTAAATATGACTTCTCTTTGTGCCAAGTGAGGATCGTACCAATTATACAATATGTCAAAAAAACCCTGTCCGATCCTAAAGGGACGTAAAGGTATACCAATGACATTACCAAATATAATAAGAATAATAAAATATTCGTGAAAGTGAACTTAATAATAAATTTTAAAAACCCCTAAATTACCACCATTTCCCTAAAATCTAACAAACTTTTAATACGTGAGGACACCATATTTGGCGTTCGTATGGTCGATCGTCAATTGTTTGTTTATGACGTCACTACCTAAGACCAGTAACAAAGAGCAGTTTCATTAATTTAACTATTAGAGTATTTTCATTACTTGTTATCCTAAAAGGACCACGTAAATAGAATCTAATCTCGATACCTAATAACACCCTCGCGCATCGGACAGGTTTTTTTAACATATCGTATATTTTTAATAAATAAACACGTCTGTCTTCTTTTCAGCCTAAAACAATAATAAGAAAGAATTCTATTGTTTTTTTTCTAGTGGCATGGCAACTCTGCCAACGATATGGTCTGGTTCTCTCTAGATTCTGGTACACACATTCCTATTATCCTAGTCACAATAACAGAAGGTTATTATGAAAAAGTAAAAGTATGAAAGTGAAATTATATTATGTATTTTTTCTCTTATTTCTTTACATATTCTACGTCATCCGTTGAACTCCATGTACTGTTTTTACTTCTTAAATCAAATAAATACGGGTAAATACTGATAATTAATACATTATTTATTTTATGAATATATTATTAAAAATAATACACAGAGACCAGACCGCAGGACTAGTTTTTAACCTATCGTCTATTATTATAGTTAAGTCAAGGCTTTTATTTCGGTACCAGGATATTATTTTCAAATAATACGAGAAGGGGACAGAAATAGAATGAATGACCGATATGTCTGTCTCTCTCTCGCCTTCACTATCACTGTAGTGGCTAATGATTGACTGTGTGTCAATGCCGAATTCGGTACGTTTTGTATGTAAGTAGATGTTGGGGTGAGGCATTGAATTGTTGAGGCAAACTTAACCTAGAGAACACGTACTTACTAGATATTTTTTTCTTGGTAATTGCTACCTATTTTTTACCATCTTAAGTACCTACTCAACCACCACATTAGTCAACTTAACATTTATTTTTCATAAAATTTCTGTCTTGACGAAATAATGATTCCAAAATCAACTAGATTTAGAACCCTGATATCTTAACGATATTCCACGCCATTATTCATAACGAAAAAAAAATGGCTGACTTATTTTCCCGCGCGCAAAAACTCATTCATCATTTTCTTTTTTTTGCACCGTACACATGGCATTGGCGCAGTCTTATAAAGCCATAGCTACTCTATATGCTAAAGTAGGTCATGGATGTCCCCGAAATTCATTGCACACTCAATTAATGAATGAATAGTTTTAACAGTGATGAATGATAAAACAACGAATAGAATGTGAGAACGAGACAGATGTATTCAGAAGTCAAGTCATCGCTTCGTTATTGGAAATAGGCGGTTTTTTTTTATTTGAATAATAAAGGCCAAGGCATAAGGAAGGATAAAGAAAGTTGAGCATGAAAGCTCTAACGAAAAAATCTGTAACAGGACGTAGGATAAAAAACATTTCAGCCCAGTAGTTTATTTTTGAGAAAAATAATTTAAGCTACGAATCATAAACAACTCAACATACACTGGAAATATGTCTATTATAAATATTATAATTTTGAACAGGCCGATGAAATTTCAAAGTAACATTTGCCGGTCACAAAAAGAAAGAAAGTCACCTAAAATTTTCTTAAAAAATTGTTGCATACAGTACAATTTATGTTTTTGCAGCGACATGACATGAAATATGAATACTTCGACATCAAGCTGTAAAGGGGCATAAATCGAAACTGCGTCGCTTTGGCCTAGACGGTTTTATTACCAGTAAAGATCGTCATATATTGGTATAATAAAATTCATGTCTCTCCAAGTTCTAACAAGAGCAAACGAGAACATCACAATTAGACTAAAAGCCATCAAACTTCAATAATGACATCACATCCATATGATAGTACTTCCACTGACTGTAATCTTCATTGATATGAAACAAAAAGTCCATTAGGAAGTGAATTATCAGAGCTATCTGTGTAACAGCTGCGAAGCGGGCTAGAGCCCACTATCAAACTAGGCCAAGGTCGCTGAGACAGGCGCGGATGTCCGAACACCAGCGAATCGTGGCCTCCGAGATAGTGCCACCAGCCCCCCTCGGGTACTCGTGACGTGAGCTTGCAGGGAGATGCACAGATCTAGTTATTGTGGCTGCGCATCGCGACATTTTTGCTCCGATGGCAGCCGAAAACCGCCGAAGGTTGACGAACATTTCGCGCGTATCGACTGACGTTTTAGTCTAGGAGCTACCGAACCATCCAACTAACCAATTTCCCATAAAGTTGGAATTTTATTAATGATGTTTTATTATAAGTCAACTAAGAAAGTACAGTTCTGGCAGGCATCTCGTGGTTACGTCGTCTTTCCATAAATTTTTATGTATTTTTTTTTTCATTTTTTCTTAACCTGCTCCCACAAGGCTACAATTTTAATATGTTATAATTTACGTATGTTTAAGTGTAAAAAGAAATTGTCAACCTATTTTGAGGGTTGCAAGTATGTGCCAGAAAATAGCAAATTCTAGCAGGTTAAAAGAAATGAAAAAAAAAAATACATTAAAAAAAAATGGGTTGATGACGCAACCGCGAGATGCCTGCCAGAACGGTACTTTCGTAATTGACTGATAATAAAACATCATTTAAAAAAAATCTAGCCTGGTGGGAAACGGAATGGTTCGGTAGATCTCCCACTATTTGTTTTAAGTATGTCGTGAGCGCGCGAATACGTAACTCTATGGGCACTTTCTCTGTTTTTCGCTTATGGTCTGCAGAATATAATAAAACTCACGCTTTCCTTAGGTCTATTTTTTTCTTCAGTTGAGGACGATTCTACAATTCATTTTTACAATTTTGCTGAGTACACTGGTATCATAAGTATTTTTAGATGTGCACAAATATTTGACTTTGCAATTTAATCAAAACAAGTTTTGAATGATTTATTTAGATTATTCGAAAAACTCATTTTTATTTTTGTCGAAATTGTGCTCGGTTCTGAGAAATACACCAATGAAATATACCTACTGAAAATACATATTATTCAGAGTTAGCAGTGTAGCCATTGTAGCAAAAATAGTCTATGTACTTAAAAAACCATATAAACATGCAGTAACATTATTTATATTAATTTCAGCTAGAGTTATCTTGTTCATTAGAAGGCACTCCATAGCTAGTTTGAAACTAAATTAAGATTCCTCGTTGACGTCTAATGAGTTGCTTAAATAATAAAATAAAATATCATGTTGGCTTCTAAAAGTTACTTCCGAAATAGAAGTTAATTGAAACAAAAGCTTCTCATTTCTTAAAACGAAATGTATTGTTCTTCACTCACTTTGTTTTTTACGGTCATGGCAATGAAATATGGACTATAAAACATTATTTCATTCTGTCCACAGTTAATAAAACAAACTCTTTACGATGGAGTATTGATAGAAAACATTTTTTTTTAACATTGTAGCTTGCATGTTGTAACCAAAGAGTATTTATTGCGGGTGAGTTTTATTTTTTATGTTGGCCATTAAACAAGTCGTAAAAAATCGGTGGATAATGACAACCCTTTACATAGGGTTGCAAGTGAAACATTACAAAACTAACAATGTAACAATAAAACACATTTTTTGACTATTAATAATATTACGGTATTTTTTTAGTTCTGTCGAGGTACCGTTGGCCAAGTGAGAAGGTATCGAGAAACATTTTGTTTAATAATGCAGTACCTCATTTTGATTTGGTTTTTAAGTTCTCTTAAAGAAATAATATGAATGTGTTGTTACTCTTGAACTATGAATCTATGCCATCATCATCTGCCTGCCTTTATCCAACTATTTTAGGAGATCTTCCAGTCTAACTGGATGCAACTGTAGAACAATATTTAACATGAAGCGACTGTCAGTGTGACCCTTATCCCTGCCTATTTTAAATGAATGTTGGTTCAGCCAAGAAACGGACAAACTACAGAGCGGACACGACTTTCACAGTTAATGTAGGTAAGTACTGGAGTAATCGGTTGGACGTAATCGATACAGTTCTGTTCTCTATTCAAGTCTAGTATCTTCCCATCACCACCATAAGTACGACAGTTCACGTGATAACTATGATTATCAATTCATATCGTAATCGGTAATTTACGAGCGGAATACTATAGCGATACAACAATATCGTTGATAGTTTATCAGCCTATATCTATACTCTATACATGATACATAAATTATAAATATGTTTGGTTGGTTAGTATGTGTCTAACTTGGTTGTAAAGCCAAGTCAGAGGCCTACGGGTGGCATAAAAACTCTCATAAATTATAATATAAGTACATAGATGATATATTACTTTATGATTGCTAAGACTTCAACAACCCTTTGCCTGAGACTTGAAATGTACAAATATAAGAAAATATGACCGCACTTTACACCCGTAAACACACCGGTCCCTTCACTACTGTGCCACAGAAATCCTGATACAGCAGAACAGTTACTTACAGATTTGCTTCTTTTTCCAGGTTCCTAGGATCCTAGGAGACCTAAAGTGACACAAATCAGACACAAATTATTACCCAACAATGAAAAATTAAGACAAATTAATAATACATAAGATGTACCTACGATCACCGCCGCGACCCTGCGCCCTTCATACCGACATTAAATCGAAGAAAAAAAAACAATAAAACAAATTGGCGCCAAGTCCCACTCTCGCGCGATTATAGTTTCGAATTGGGACATTTGGTGCCAAGGTCGCTCGTTTCCTTGACAACCACTTTCTTCTCAACTAGGGTTGAAAAAAAACTAACTAAGATGAAGATTTCAAAAATGTAAATGAAATCAAGAACGGTGAAGATTGTGTATGTTTTCGTTTATCTCCAGTTTGTTTCGGTCTCGCCTTTCCTACAGTTCGATTTTGGTCTGGCTTGTAGCTAAGACTTGCTGTAAACAAAAGCTCACTATTTGAAAGGAATGGTATATACTGTTTAGAGAGTTTTGTATCAGTTTTGATTTGTGTGTCTAGACTGCACTGCTACTAAAAATAAGTGGGACTCATAGGCTTCTGAAAATCAACGACTAAATAAAACATCGCGTCACGTTTGCTAAAATCTATACAATATAGTTGTGCTGGTTTAATCCTACTTCAACAAACTAACATAATCCATTATTTACACTAACTGAAAACTTTAAATGCGAATTTATCAGACAATGATTCAAAGGCTAGTTTTTATCCGCGGCCATTTTTACGCGCGTCGCGGCTGCGCGGGCTCATCAACGCAATGTGTGTCAAGGAAACGAATGTATTGGAGAAAAATTCGCGAACCTTGACGCCGTTAGATTAGAATTAGGACTGTCCGAGTTTATTTATTCTATTACACGCGTTAAAAAAAGAAATTGCGGCCGGTGGGCGATTCGGGAATAAAATAAACATGCCAAAGGAAGGTCAATTGTTTCAGATTGAGATTTTTTATCATGTGAATCTAAATTCTATTTGAAATCGCACATGTTTACAATAAAACGCCGCGTCCACTACTTTGTTTTTCATTAAAAATGTATAGGATGAACTGCGCACGTAAGTGAAAGGTATTAGAATGCATACATGTATGGAATTACAATATATTCTGACCTCATCGATGCGTTTTTTTAAAGCTAGTCATTACGTTACTGTAGTTGGCAGTTTGTTTGATTGAATCAAAAATAAGTAGGTATGATAAATCCAGAAAAGACGAAAATCTTTTGGGCACATGATATTCAGCAAAATTAATAGTCCAGTGCCCCGCATCATACTTTCATCTCAAGAAGATCAAGAACAGTAGACCTAGCATCTAATTGCCGACATCTCAGCTACAAACCCCACTCTCCAATATTAGACGAAGCACCAAACTATTGTTTCTCACCAAAGGTCACAGTTCGACACGATAGCGACCAATAAAAATATAGTTCGTTACCCCCGACTCCACAAAACAAACAACTAATTATATTTAGCCACATTAGTCGAACAAAAGTTCTGTTTTTGTAGACAATGTTACAAAAATTCTGATCAATATTCTTGTGGGAATTGATATAACAATGGAAGATATGGAGGAAGAAATTCTATAGAACTGGAATCAAGTTTTTGAACTTTCTTTGGGGATGAATCATCATCATCTACCCGTCCGTGTCCCGTCCTGCAACACGTTTCCTTCTTTCATTCTCCCCTGTCACACGTCACAGGATCATTTACTACTTTCTCTTTCTTATCATTTCTCACACAATCTATTCTTTCTTTGGAGAGGAATGAGGCTGAAATTTACGAATACGTCAAATTACAAACTAAGTATAAGACATGTTTTCAATCGTTTTAATTACGTTCCAAAAGATAAACACAGCTCACAGCCATTTCCTTTCATAATGATATTGTTTAAATGATTCCAAACATGAGTTTCCCACAAAACATGCTTCCGGCCATCACTGTACGAAATGAAACACGAATATTTATAGCCCATAGCCCATGGGATTCGCTGAATAAAAGTTTTATGCCCATCATCAGACCATTGAACCCGGTCGATGCCATTAAAATTAAACCTACATGATTCTTCTACGCTTGGGAAAATATCAGCAGTATTTTTCGTAACTACTACAGTAAAGAATGCGTTTATCATTGTTTAAACCCTGTTCTTGTAATTAACAAAGTTAAAGGTGAAATCTTTCCGGACTATAGACCAACAACCTATGATACACGTGGCTTCAAAAATACTCTAGTACCACTTGATAGAGCTTATCCATTAAGGAATTAAACTGTATCCATAGCAATAAGTGTTTTGATAGTATTAAAATTTTGTACTCTACAATCGAATCTATTAGTGTACGAGTTTATTGAACAGTAATTTGACTATATTTATGACTAGAGAGACTATTACTAGGTATTAGAACCACGCAAGAAGAACTTTTAAAAACCCTAGTATGTATAAATAGTTAACCTCGTCTACGTAATCGCGGTGACGTTCATTTGAAATCATACTTTCACTGTCTGCGCGTCGCGTGCGCAGGTCTATGCGGAAGCGGCGCAAGCGCAATGATTTATCGCTATCTTGTGAATGCTACTGAAAACGTTCGAATTGCATTCGTTGTTTATTGCTAATGCGCCATTCCCTTGTCCTTTAGATCGAGCCTCGATATTAATTTAAAATTAACCGAGCAGGCACTTCGCTAGAAAGCGTTTTGAAATACGTTACGAATAAGGTAATAGATAGATATGAGAATAAGGAATACAAACAAAACGTTTTGAGTAAGAAGAAATACTGCCAACTATAAATAAATAGAGGTAAGCCGTAAGGGCAGCACAATGCTGGTGCCCGTAAGTTCATAGTTTTCAGACATTTCTTTACAAATATTCTAGAAAGACAGCTACATTCGATATAATGTTTTCTATCAACTAAAAAGAAAAGCGAAATTCAGCTCAATAATATCACCAAACACGAACATTCGTGTGCCGAAGACCCCCCATTTCGCAATAGATGAGCTAACTAAATTAAAAAATAAAAGTTATTGTTAACAAGAGAAAGCAATTTCACCATTATAAATGTACATGTGATTCCATCGTTTGCTTGCAACCATTACTCGAAAGTATAAATTAAAATTTGCAGTCGAGTTTAAATCTTAATGTCTTTTACGTAAGAGTCGCTATCGTGTGAGATCGGGTTTCAGCTGCAATTGTACCAAATCTTAATGATGGCTCGGAGGATGACACGCGAAGTCGAATGATTTCCAATTTTTTAGCTGATGTAAAACTCTTTTGTAGTAAGAAACTCAGTTAATGACGAGATAACAGTTACCTGAAAAAGTATAGATGGCTAAATAAAATGTGTTTTTAAACGTGCAACATTAAGAAATCATTAAGCAAAGAAAACTTTTAAGATGACATTGTGTCCATACACGCTGGCTTTAGCTCTCAACCACAAAAAAAATAAGATTTCACAGAAACTGCTGCTGAAAACGTGATGCACATGATTCCAGTAATGGCAAATTTCAATTTTTAAACTAAATCATATTAAAGTTCAGGCAACTAGCAGAAGATTCCCGGAATGCCTTAATTAATGGTGTAGAAGCAGGAAGCGGTGCAGAATGGCTGCTCAACGTTATAGCTAAACATATTTTATGGCCTAAGACCGCAGAGCACAGACCAGCGCCGCGTGCACATTGCCAAGGCAGTAAGCCTAGCACTCCTACTTGTACTCCTAGATTGAATTGTCTTACAGTAAATCAGGATTAAGGTTTAAATGCCTGAATAGTGTTATGCAAATTACTGTAGATACACTGTTCGTTACTACGTTGAAGAGAATTAGGGACAAGAGAGAGGAGCCTTACAATCGCGGAAGAAAACTGGATCCCAAAGAAAAAAATCTCTGTTTAAAATTTGTATTTGTAATACGGGTTTAACTAAATCACAAGAATTAGAAGAGAATCACAATGTCTTGTTCGCAAACCCAGTTTTGAAAGGTAAAGCTAAATCTATCATAAGAAATATCGTTAGTATAGAACTTGATAGAAATGTTTACGACCTCGTTGGGACTATATTAATAGATGCCAAAGATATAATTGAGTGCAATATCGCTAGGCACGAGATTTCCTTTTCAAAACTTGAATAGAACAAGATAGTAAAATGATTCAACAGTTTTCTTTTATTTGAAACTTAAATTCATTTGCTCATCATTTGCACTTGCAAATTCTGATTTACAAATCCTTTCAAAAAACAAATTTAAACTCCATGACTGTCCAATGTTAGCAAATCGGGTACCGGCTTGCCAAATATTCTCTAAATGAAAAATGTACAACTTGATATATTATTATGTATCATCCCACAATGCCAATGGATGTCAAGAGAGAGGAAAACCAAGGAAACGATGGATGGATTGTATGAGCAATAATATGAAAACAAAACCGGCCAAGTGCGAGTCGGACTCGCGCACGAAGGGTTCCGTAACATTATTTATAAAAACGAGCAGAAAAATCACTCTTTTGTATGGGAGCCCCCTTAAACATTTATTTTATTCTGTTTTTAGTATTTGTTGTTATACCATCAACAGAAATACGTAATTTGTAGAAATTTCAACTGGCTACCTATCACGGTTCATGAGCTACAGGCTGGTGACAGACGGACGGACAGCGAAGTCTCAGTAATAGGGACCCGTTTGACCCTTTGGGTACGAAACCCTAAAAAGGAGTAAATGAAAACGTGATGGTTGACAGAGGAGAATGGAAGAAAAGAACGTGCGCGCCAACCCCAAGTAACAAGCGACCAGGAGGAAGATCATGATCATCCTACAATGCAGAGGATCAAACTTTCCAGAACAATAGTTGCCTCCCTCATAATCAGTAAATTATAAAATTCTTCTTATACCTTTATTTCCATCCCATAATTTGCAACCTACAAGACTGTTCGCCTTCAATTGGAGTTAGCAGTTAGCTGAATGCTCTTGAAACAATCAAGCCCACGTGAACAGATGAGCAGTGCTCAGATAAACACAAGGCCGGTGCCGATAAGCTATCGATAGGACGCCATGTTCCGTGATTTTATAATACATGTAATTGTTTGTTTATTGTTGTATGTGGTTGTTGTAACACTTGTCATGCGTAGTCTGGTGTGTGCTTGTTTAGGTGGTGTGTCAAGGAAGTAGATTTCTGGGAGCTATTTTGTTTGTAGGAAATATATATAGCACCTATTTATAGCTATTTGAACTTGCAAGGGCTTTGCATTTTTAGGTCTTGTCTCCTAGATGAACTACAGTTTGCCAAAAGCTTTCCGAAGCTTTTAAACCTATAGATTCTAAAAGCGTTGAACCAAAGGCTCAACAGCTCAACTGCTACGTTTAAAATTTAACGTTTCCCGGTAACAATTTGACGGTAAGTTTTAGAGGTTACAGCATTACTCATCGCTAAGAAAATGGCCGCGTGCTAAGAAGTTATTTATTGTGTAATATTTCAAATTTTCAACTGAACACTGCAAAATCGCTTTACAAGACTGTTCATGAAAAATAGAATATGAACATGCAACTTTTGACATTGGAATTTTCACGGGACTGAAACCTAACTAGCTCAAAAATGACGTCATCAATGATATGCTGAATTTTAATGAAAATTCAGCACAGTCTTTATGACATTACAAAACAAAAAAAAACACGGTAAACAACCACCAAACCTAACTTTTACTATCTAAACAACAAACATTCACTTTCAGCCACAATGCACGCAAATAGATGTGCTGAAAAAAAACAGAGTTTTTTCGACAGAATCATTTTTATAACTGCGCAATAGGCACTTAGATAATACTACGCAAGGTCGCTACGTACAGGTATAGTAAGCGATTGTCCACAGATTTTAGGAACATTATGAGTAATTGCACTTGTGGCCAAAAGTCAAGATTGCTCTCTAGATGGTGTTGCCACATTATCTTGAAAATAGTGGCAAATTAGAATAGTAGCACGTAGTTTCGATTTTGTTTGGAACGTGATTCAATGTCGGTTAAACTACTGTCAATGAAATGGAATCTGAAATTTCGTTACATTCTAAATGCGGTTTGACGAGGTTTAATAATCAAGTGCAAGTATCGGTAAAAACCTACGATTTAAACCTGTAATAAGGCCTTGATCTATAGTAATTGGTATTACATCAAAATACCAACAACAAAAACTTAAGAAGCGTACCGAAACTGCGTAATAGCGGCAACTCGGCAAGACGTAATTCTTTGTGTTTACCGCCTACGGACTGTCAGCTTCTGCCGGTATGGCAGATCTGTCCAAAATGTTCTCTTCGAATTTCACTAACTCTAACAATAGGATCAAAGGTTATCCTGAATTTTGAGATTTCGTAAAAAAATATAAGAATTATTATGTAAGGAAGGTACGATTAAGGCCTTGGTAACTACAGGGCTGCAGGACTGTTCCAAAGAGATACCGTGGCCCTGGAACACATAGGGAAAGAACATTAGGAGAATTGTGAGGGGCTACGGGACTGTTCGAAAGAGATAGCGTGGCCCTGGAACACAAAGTTCTAAGAAAGATGGATGGGTTCTAGTCAGTACAAGTCTGACACTCCCTTCCATCCGCCCAGAGCGGGAGGGGTCATTTGATGATTTCCCATTCGTAAAAAAAACCCTTGATAACTAGAGGAGTAAGCTGTTTTTGTAATTTTTTTTTTGCCTCAAATGAAAATGAGGCAATGATTTGTGATGTGCAGCATGCCAGATATAACACAAACAAAATCCTGCAAAACTTCTAACGAGTCCAAAAAGAATATTATAGGTAAACTTTTTCAGGAAGGTCCTCCAGAATGTTGACCAATTATATAAAAGTTATATAGAAACCTATTTTGTTTTGATTCAAACCAATGAATAACATACTTTGAATAAATTTACTGTAGTAATACCTCATATGGTAATAATGTTGCAAAGCGGCGAAAGTTCAGATAGAAAACAAATCACTTGGACGATTACACGCGACGACTAATCGGACTAAACAGATGAAACCTTTACTACTTTTACAATACAAACTCAAGAGATAAAAGCAGTAATCAACAACAGTACCTACTATTATGGCATCTAACTAAACATAATGGATTGTCAATTATAGGCCTTGATTGGTCAGCCATGCTGCAGCCAAGTTGTTTGGATCCAATGTGGTCAAATTATGTCATGATTTACGTGCCGATTCAATTCAGGGCCACGATCTTTTGTGACCAATGTGGTCCATTTTCCACTTCATTATACATATAAAGTATTGCCATTCTAAAAAAAATTAAAAAAGAGAATATTTACCATGCAAAACTATTTGTCACAAAAAATCGGAGCAATGAAAGTAAACGTGCTCGCAATTCTGATCTAGGAGAATATTTTTACTTTCAATTTGTAAATCTTTTACTTTACCAAGATCTGCCTAAATTGAAGGTTCTCATAACACGCTCAATCTCAAATGTTTATTTTTAAACAAAAGCAGGTTTTATCTCTGAAAAATATTTGTGTTTTTATTTTCAAGATTATTTTGTAAATTACGTTTGAGCCTTATCTTAAAAGTTTGAATTAATTGTTGCAAGCGTTTTGGGCAAATTTAAAAGGCTATTTATTTGGCCTTTTAAGATTAAGCTCACCAGTCATCACGCTGACCACGCATGAGTAAAATGTTTTGTATTATTTGTTGTATTATGAATTGTTTGTTTGTTGAATGATTTCGGTAAAATTACCAAAAACTGTCCGTAATTTGCGCTTTAGTACATAAAAACAATAGGCAACAAACGATACTCACCAGGTCCAAATCGCAATCCAAAGGTTCACTGATCCGTCCACATGCACACAATAATAAAAAATCAAAATATTACAATAAAATCTGTTTCATCCAAAAGGAATTGCAACGGAATTCCTTAAAACACTAGCAACACTCCTGTCACTGTCAGATAATTTTCAAATTGAGAACACACACAATTTCAAAATACAGTTCCACGCCGAAGGTTGCGTTCGTAACGTGTTGGAGGAGAAGTAGCGAGCGTGGCACGTACGTCCGCTCGGTGCGGCAGCCCACGAGTCACTGAACTGCCGCACAACCGCGCCCCCGTCAACCGGTGGATGCTCGCGTATATTTTTATGACTGCTCCAACTAGTGTTATCATTGTCAAACCCTGAAATGGTTGTGGATTTAAGAAATTGGGTCAAGCGGTTAGCGCTGCGGAACGAAAGCGCGGAGAGCTCGTACAATCAATTGATTAAGAGGCTCCTCTTTTTCACCGCAAACGCCACTGTCAGGAGAAGAAAGGACCAATTACATAATAGAGCCATTATTTATAGTTTACGGAAGTACGGTTGCATATGTTTTGCTAATTTATTTGTCGAAGAAATGTTTCTAATCGCCCTTTCTCAATTAGCAACTTCGTAACTACCTATAGACGAAAAAACTTAACAAAATCCAAATACTGTAACGCTATCTTTATTATGCTTGTAAATGGAATAAAAGTTTTGAGTTTAATTATTTTTTAACCTTTATGAAATAATTAATACGTAATTTATTCTCCGTACATATAATTTTTTAATGTAGCAAAAATAAACATTTAAAAATATTTAAAAAAAAAAAAAAAAGTTAAACCATAATGTTTATGGTTTAACAGTGACTGTTATATACAGTCAAAACTCAAAACCTTTATTTATTGATTGTATGAACAACAAGTACAGTATAAAATTAACTTGAACTGAAGCCTCTAAAAAGATTAATGCAACTTGCATCGTTTCATTCATAGCCTTCACGTTATTTGTGAACGCACTTTCGAATCGCTGTGTGTATCATAAATCGCGATATTTACGCAGATTTATGAAACGTAATAACACCAATTAATGTCAACAACTGGCCAACCTATCGCAAAAACTGACGAGAAAATGGAAATCCCCTCAGTGGTAATCATTTTTGCATTCATTTGTAACTTTGTATGCAACGGTTTCTTAAACGAAATTGATGCCTGGGAACTTTACTAAAAGATGTGAAATTTGACAAAAACATGCCTGGCATGAAAATTAAAAAACAAAAGTTTATGAACACTGAAAAAGAAAATATATCTCGTATGAAATTGAAACAACTAAGCGAATTCAAATAAACACCGACTAATCTCAAACCAATTAAAATGAACACCACCCGATTCGTAGCGAGGACACCCGAGCGGCGCCGAAGAGCACCAACAAACAACGATCTCGCCCGAACGTTTCCGAAGCGGTCCGAACGTTCGCGGCCGCCAGCGAGGTCGCAGCGCGGGAAGCGCGTCATTTCAAGGTGAATTCTTTTCCCGCCAAACTGCGTCACACTGACTTTGTATTGTAGTGATGCTATTAATTAAAAAAAAAATATGCCTCTTTAAAACAATTTGTAAAGTGATGCTCTTGGAATTATAAGATACTAAAGCACTTAAGCGAGGCGAACTTGACTCACAAGTACCCTCAAGCTCACTTAAGTCAATGAAAAAAATTAATTCTGGAACAAAAAACTTCAGTTGCACAAAGTAACTTAAATGAATTATATATTGAGGTTACTGTGTTTTCAGTTAGGAGGGCAGAGTACGAGATAGGGAAACCTTAAAGATATACAACCTGCAAGAACGCGCAGAAAAAAAACTTCTATTTCGAACATATTGACTTCTCCTTCCTTGATTGGACCCGATACTTCAACTAGTCCAATATCAAAGTACTTCAGTTGACCGGAACCCGGCACTTCAAAGTTGACCTTTGCACCCACCCCTTCAGTTATAAATGGCGTGGTATCATGGCCGCTCACCGAGCAAGGCCTATCGATTGGGTTCCATTCACCCTCAATCCAATGAGTATATATTTAGTTCAGTACTTTAGTCTTTAGTTTCACTCACAACAAAACTACAGCCTTTGAATTAATCAACTATCTTTTTCTATGAGCTATTTTAGGTTCCTGTGAGAAGATAAAGAAAAGGGTTAAGCTTCATACTTTCTATCTTCCTCGTTTGTTAAAAATTATCAGAAGAACCACAGCTTTCATTAAATAAGCAATTGTGAACTTGAAAAGGCTTCAGTATGTGAAGTGCATATGCTTGTGAAAATTTTCCAACTTGGAAAAACAGAGCGAAATAAATAATGGTCAATATGGACTAGAAAAGACTTAATTTCAAACAAAGGCAACAAAAGATACATTACTTCTAAACAAAGTAATAAGAAAAAAGGGCAATATCAAACCTTGCACATTACGATAAAGTCAAAGCTGTCCAATATTAGCATGTCTATGCGTGACCACAGATAACATCAAATTCTCGCGTTTATCTCAGATTCCATCACTGGCCATCATCATCAGCCTCAGGGTCGCAAGGAGGTCGGTACGTTTCGAACTCGTTGCCATGTCATCTTCGATCAATAATAGTACTAGATTCCCGATGAGCGCTTCAAAAACGGCTCGAAAAATAAGACCACAAATGCTTTTGTGGTCTTATTTCAAATTAGTATGGTCCAATCATAGCCAACATTAAGACGTCGAAATGCCCGCAGTGCGCGTTCAATAACTGTGAAAATAATGACCGTAACACTAAGATTTTGAAAGGAATATGTTTTTTTTCGATAAGGATATATAAAAGTGATTTTTCATGAAATAAAAACAGAATTAAATACTCAATAAAAGTAAAATTAGCTAATATTATGATTGTTTGACCAATGTTTGCAACAACGCACCAACTATTGTTACAAACATTGACTATTCTGGAAAAGGCAATGCATGGAGTAGTGTTGTTATTTTAAATATTATTTTTGTTTGTAGATTTCTTGTAGATTTCTAGCGACCCATTTCGATGCGCAGAATATATAAACCTTATAAAAATTCGAGAATATGTTCGATTCATTTTGATAGTTTGAACATAACTGGAAACACGCAAAGGCGTAAATTACAAAAAAATGTATCGGATGAAAACTATACCTGTAGGTATTTTCATGAAATACTTTAAAACTATTTTCAATAAACCGCGTAAGTATGTTTCTTTACAAGCCACACCTTCAACAAGTTTAATTATTTTAAGATACCACGTATCCTCGTTAGAAAGTAGATGAAAAACATTGTATAAGTACCTATAAAATTTGAGGGTTGCCCTCGATTTCTCTGGGATTCTACCATCAGATCCTGACTTGGTGACACCGGGACCACCACTAGAGTAGGCCTAGGCTTTCGAATAAAAAAAGAATTTTGAACATCAGTTTACAATTAGTGCAGAAATCCGTCAACAACAAAAAAAAAAAACAAAATATAGTCAAATTGAGAACCTCCCCCTTTTTTTTAAGTCGGTTATAAATAGTACCTAATACTTAGTTTACTACTTTTTTAAATCGATCAAAACTATTTGCAACCTTACAAACCGAACCTTTGCATAAAAAAAATATATTCTGCAACTCTACGTCTTTCAATACTTACTGTGTTCTGAGCATTGAAATGTAATACCAAGAATTACGTCTAGTTCTAAATTAGAATAAGCACGAAATCGTCAATATAATGTTTTGAACTTTGTCATTTAGAGTTTAAGATTCATTTTAGAATAAATATTTTTGAACTCATGACTTTTTATTTTCAAGTGACATTTTAAATTTATTGCCTTTTACCTTTCTCCGATGGAAGGACTTAAATAAATATATTTTGTAATTGTAATTAAACTTTATGTTAGAGTGTTAAGGTTTATATTAAACTGAAGTTGTTAATATTATAAAACTTTTTTCTAAGAAATATAGATGTTTACGTGTGTGCAAACTGTGGACACTTTTGCGATTCATTTTTGTTCCTGATCCTTAATCTAGTACTATTATTGATCGAAGCATGTCATTAAGCCTCCTTGATTAAAAGAAAAGTAAAGTTCAAAGTCATGAAGGGAATTACAACTTTTTGCAGATTTAATTAAACTTTTTGCTCAAATGCTAATCATAATAAGAAGGAAGGAAGAAAAGAAAAGTAAATGATTACTTTTGTAATCGTAGGATGGAACAGCAATTTTGTCCGTTTGAGTATTTTAATCAATGTTTAAGCGGATTGATTCAACGTTTTACCGAGAGCAAAAAAAAGAAGAACCGTACAGGAAAAACAGCATGCTATTTGTCAGTGCATGTGGTCCTGAAAATTTTACCTCATTACTAAAAATATAAGAAAACAGTTTAATACAATTTAATAGCCAAAGGCCATGTCCGCGAGCAACAATGCCTTAACCGAATTATTAAAAAAACACCTATTCTAAAGGCCAGCTCCGACGGCCTAGGCATTTTTAGGCAAACGAATATTTCAATTCACTCCATACATTTTAAGGCTATTTTTGTATTTGTACGTGTTTGCCAAACGTCAGGTTATATGTGCGTGCAGTTGCGAATTTAATTACGAAAGTTTATCGCACCGGGAGCCTTGGCAAAGGTCGCGGCATACACCTGAGGCTCGTGTGAGGTCACCATTATGTGGTACGCGTCGACGATCAAATATTAACTAATTTGACAGCTATTGGTAGTTTTACTGGTCGTTTGCAACGTGCTTTGAATGGCTAGTGCCATTCAGCTGTGCACAACAGAACGCTCTTGATTTTCAAAACACTGATCATCTGCTGAAAAGGGAAAATAATAGCTTTGACCTAAATTTGAATCTAACCTTCTGAAAGGTGTTTCAAGACAAGGCCAACCAAGCCCCCAAACATCTTCAGAAAACTGAAACATGAAACTTACCTACATAAAAATCGCAATCAAGAAAAGTACACGTTTGAGAACTTGGTGGAATGCCTGTCCTGTTGCTTGCACATCACAGGAGCTGATGGACGCTACCGAGACTGCAAAACTCGTCGCCAAATTTTGGGCTGACTCAATTTTAATTGTCATCGACACGCTAAGAAGAAGAAGAAAACTACTTTACCTGCAGCCCCTGAAATTCAAAGGAATTAAAATTAAGTATCTATCTGCCTATATGTTTCCATTACACATAAAGGTGGATACAGACTTTGCGAGGCATGCGCCACGAACAGCGCACAACGAATGCCGCGGCCATACTTTGGCTCGCCGTCGCTCGTGCGTAGCACATGCCTCGCCACGAATACAAAGGTATCCTGGCGAGGCATTCGCTGTGCGTTGTTCGCGGCGCATGCCTCGCAATGTCTGTATACGGCTTAAGACAAGCAACGTTTTAATCAGTAGTTTATTTTTTTTTTTACAAAAGCTATATTATGAGCTTAAACTCTTTTGTTCAAATTATATGTAACTTTATGAACAAGCTTTGTTGATTTCATTTAATACGACGAGAAGCTTAAACTATTACAAAAATGTGTGCAATGGCGTGTCGATGTTGCTAATGCGGAATTGCAATATTTTATCGCACTGTCGTGTTAGTCACAATAATTAATAGTAATAGGCATATTTTATACATAACTGCTGATTATTTTTAAATTTAAGAAGCCTATGAAAAATGTAGACAAAACAAACATACGTAACGCAAAACGGCATAGGTAACACAATTATAAATATCGAATGTGCACATGTTAAATAATAAATAACCTTCTTCTTAAAATAAAATAGGAATGAAAAATTAAAATGAAATACTTACATCAAACATACTCAAACACGTATAATTACACGAATTGTTCATTTATCTGGTCTGCCCAACGCCGTATGCCACTAAAGGGATCCAGCAGACCCCAGAGTTAGGTATTATGTCTGGCCATGGCTCACACTTAACACCATTAATTCAGCACCTTTCAAAATTGCACACAACCTACTGCTGTTTCAAAACGAAATATTTTCTTTTTGTTCTAGAATTTGAGAGTAGTATTTGCTGACCGCCACCTGTACTGTATGATACCTCTGAACCAACATCTCAAGTTAGCAGGTTTTTCTTTTCAAATTTAAAATACTGCGTTTACTGTACCTGTGTTTTCTGCCTTTTTTCTTCGTTATGTAAATAAATAGGCTCGCAGTATTATCTCAGAAATAATTTATTATGTAAATAAGTAATATTTAATTGATTACTTGCTCTTAGTTGGTTTAGTTTTCTATTGTCTCTTACAGGTTTTGTGGACATTTTACGAGAAGAAAACCACTTTATTGGCCTAGATCAGACTGGCTTTATCTTATATTGATTTCATAGGGCTAGGCGATAACTCACAATAGTATTTCACAATTTTCACTTTCTCTTTGTTGTCTCTATAATTTTGTAAAACTAAGATCAAATATTTCATATTCAATTGAAAGCACCAAAGATAATAAAACCTAGTCAATGGGATCCAAATCCCAGAATTACGGTCTAAACAAAATGTGCTGAATTCGGACAAAAATCGGATCTAGTGATACACACAATCATTCAAATAGGAGTTCGGATACGGATCTACAAACACTTCTGATCGTCATTTCTCATTCTCAGGCTTGGATCGGATGTAGACCGCAAATGCTCATAATAGTGTTTAAAATAATTCTCGTTACTGGAACATTCGTAATGGGGAAAACCTTTGCCTGTAGAAGGACAACAACTACAAAACTTGTGCTAAAATGATCTCTTAAACATGTTATCCACCTAAAGCCTGCACAGGTGGCAGTGCCCCTGTTTTGACGACAAAGCCTCTGCAACCTGTGCACATATCACCTTAGTCATGAGCGGTGCGGCCCGCGGCCTGCGCTGACCTCGATCAAAAGTATATTGATCACGAATTCACGACTGTACCAGTATTTAGTTAAGATTAATGACCATACATTGTAGTTGGAATACGATATCAACTATGTTGGGTGATAAAGAGCTCATTCGATGGTAAATATTCAGGGTAAGGGACGGAAATTGACAGAATGTTGGAAAGACTGTGCGATTAACATTAAAATAGATGCGTGATCTATAAGTTTATAAAAGATCGTGGGTTAATGATGTGTTTGTGCCTCAATCAATTAACACATAGGAATTAATAATTTGGTTAGAAAAGAGTAAATGACTAAAGTATAGGCTTTTTGGGGGCACTATTGTAATTTCTGAGGTTCCAAAGATTGTTCCATTCTGGATCCGCTCTATTGAATAGGGATAATGACCACAAAATACAAATTGGGGTACATACGCCGCTCAGAACCAGGTCCCAGTACAAGTAAAGACACGTTAATTGCTGCCACGATTGAATCAGAAATACCACAAAAAACATGGCGCGGAATGTAAATAACCTATATCCTAAACCTAAGGCTATATGTTATTTATCTTTTCGCGCCTAAAGACCCAAAGGATGACACAGGCAAGGGAGTTGCGATGACATCACAAAACTATGTTTCAAAGCATCACCCCAGAGACTACGAAAATAATCAATGATCTATTTAGCAATTGCTGCAAAAAACTCCATTGTTCTAAATAATCAAATAATAAACAATAAGTTACACACTCGTTACACATATCGTCCGTACGTGTCAAGTCATCAGTTACGAAGTTACGACATGATGCGAGTGCGAGGCGCAAGGCGTGCTGGTGTTTACGACTGATCGGTCAACGTTGCCTCACTTCGCTTGAAGTTCGAGGACGGTTTGCTTTATGGTTTAAAATAATATGGCTTATCACTTTTACTATATTTCACCATCTTTCAGTGGGACTGAGACATGCTATCCTGGGTAAATTAATTAAAGAATGATGCTTAAAAGTAATGTGGCTTGCTTAGTAATTAGTATGTGTTCCAGATTTGTGAGTTCTTTGAAGAATTTGCTCCCTGTGTGTTCAAATGAAATCAAATCTTAATAATTTAGTGTTAAAAACTGTTAGTGTGTACTACCATGGCGCATCTGTAGCAACAACTCCAATCTTGAGTCAAATACCATTTTCACTTATTGGGGTTGTAGTACTGTGTACTGACACAGTACAGTACAGTACACAGGGTTCAGTAAGTCATAGGTGCAACTTTAGACAATAGACTGCATTGCAGTGGAAACTTATTCTACGTATTGGAGGTTAAAACTGACGCTTGCTTACGTCTTGAAGGAACCCTTCCCCAAAATTGAGATGGCAAATGGTCCCGAAGTCACTATAACTAGTAGAACAATGTGCGTTGTTCGTTCTGAGCAAGTGGGCCTCCAGGACAATGAGCGACTCCGAGGGGCTCGGGCCTCTTGTCATTAAGAATAGTCTGTTATGCAATCGGAACCTTACACTTGGGCTGTCTTTAATAATAATAGTTATACTTTCATGTCAAATATTCTCTATAATTACATTTTCATGAGTTAGTTTGTGATGCTGCTATGAGCAGCTTCGTTAAAGACTGATGATGCAAGGGAAACAATATTCGTAAGCCTTTATTCTCTCTTAAATCTACAACGTGGGTCCTGGTATGAGAAACCCGAGGGAACTTAATAATCTTAATAATCATAACGTTCCACGTTATGATTATTAAGAGTTGTGTATAAGTACTAGAAGACATTAAGGACGTTCTGGAACTTGTTGTAATTTGTTTGGTAATCGTTTAATATTTACTAGCTATCAGTCTTGGTCGAGTCTCTGTCAGTCAAGAGAATCAATGGCAAGTCACTGGGTACCTAACCATCTAGTAACTTTGCATTGATTCTGAATTCCCATTAAGATTTAAATTAATTTTTCACACCCACGAAACCACATCACCGTTCAAAGACATGTAGATATAACAGTACACAAACAACAAAGTAATACGAAGTGAGAGATATATTGCAAAACACATGTATCTGGTGTAAAGGCATACCGTAACCGCAGCGCCAGCGCCACAGCCGGGCTCTACGCGGCTGCGCGGGCGCTGATCTGACGCATTTCTCCTTCTCACGGCGCATGACTTACGTAAAGGCTTCTATTGGCTGTAGGGATCGGTTTATTTGTTACTTACATTATTTTAAATTGCTCCAGTTATGCCTGCTCTGATTTCAGAATCAGACGTTTCAGACGCGACTACGCGAGGCAGAAAACACTGATACCAAAGTTTTAAAAAATTCTAAAATTCTGGTCTTTGGTTACATTTGATTTGTAAGTGAGAAAGTTGGTTGACGTTCTTCATCATGTGCATTGCAAAATGATAACGTTTTCGGTTAACGGTCACGTTCGATAAGGACGAGTCGAAGTGTACGAACTGCAAAGCGGTTATCACTGAGATATAAAGTGAAAAGTTTCAAACTGGAACACAGACCGTATGTTTTGGTTCAGTTACCTACCTCACCAAAACTTTAACCTTACTACTTTGAAACGAGGTGTTATGAAAATTACAAAAACGTGAGTGACAAAATAAGTTTCACTTAATGTGGGTTGGACGCAACCTTACTCTTCGATTATATTAATATCCTTTTTGTTCTCAGTTAAGAAACTCGGCTCGAAGGACCAGCTGTGCTCCAATAGAAAGTAGTTCCAGTGATATGAAAGTGGTCCTGCATAATAGACGGGGTGACTAAGAGGAAGGAGCAATGCCAACAAAGACTCCTTATGTTTGCACCATTTTTAAAACTCAAACTCAACAAAGCACGTGCGTTGTTTAAAATTGGTCGACTTGTTTAAAATTCACACATAACAAATATGATGAGATCATTTACTGTAGTTTTTTGATAAAAATCTCTCATTTTTTCGGTGATCTTCTGATTTAAATGTGTCCAGAATCCATGTTTTATTGCTACGTTAATGAAGGTTTAATGAAAAACGTAGCATTAACGTAGCTAGCCCCTATTGTCCCACTGCTGGGCAAGACCTCCCTTCATTCCTTCCAACGGTCACGATTCTGTGCCACTTCTTTCCAAATATCAAGGAAGACATCGAGTTCGTCCCGCCATCTCCTTCGTGGTTTGCCGCGACCCCGTGTCACTGTTTCAGGGTACCGTTATATATTGGCGGCGATGACTGTGACACTTAGCCCTTGCAGGAGGGTTGTCAGCAGATAGGTAGGTAGGGGTTTTATAAATAATAAGATGTGGATGACGAAGAACACTTATTATTTATTTGCCTGAATACTTCCGTGGCCGCCTCACGTCCTGATTACAGGGTAGGTAGTAAAAGGGTAGGGATCACTGGCCTGGACCATCTCCAAGGCGATGTTAGTCCGTCAGCTTTTGCCTGCAACCAACGGCTCCAGCTCCAGGTTCTGTATCTCGCAGGTAGGTTCAGCACAGGTAGGTATGCGAACGTCTGCAGCAGAGGATCCTCCCAAGCGTTCACGACGCAGGAACCTCGAAGTGACGAAAGATTGAAGGTAAACTAGAATCCTGGAAGTCCAGACATCTCATTGGACTGGCTCATCGTCCGCCCATCTTATGACGACATGGACGTGTCGACGGCGCGTTCGTGTTCCACGCGCGCCTCTAGGAGTTGTCAGCAAATTGGAAGGCGTCCGAGAGGGCCAATGCTTGCCGGCGCTGCGGGACTGTTCGAAAGAGATACCGTGACCCTGGAACAAAAAGGGCTAAGAAGGATGGGTTTTAGTCAGTACAAGTGTGACACTCCCTGCCACTCCGCTCAGAGCGAATAGGGTCATTTGATGATTTCCCATCCGTAAAAAAAAGTGTACTGTTATACACAAGTAATATCCGCAAACATGCTTACCTTTTCATAGTATTAAAACGAATCTATGAACGAGATGAATGACAAGCTATACAATTATTGTTTTGTTGAACCTACCCTCGATTTCACTTGATGAAACTTAAAGATTCCATGGGTTGTTTGATCAACGATAGGTTGACGTTTTATTTTACTATAATGGGACATTTAAATAAAATAAAAGGTATCTTTGAACTGTCAAGAAGTTTGACAGTTAATCAGAAAGCCTACACCTAATGATTTAGATGATTCATGGTATTAATTGTGGTGCATTTCCCATAGAAACCATTAAAGAGTTACAAGTTTTTCATTTAGAAATTGTATTACGTTTTGCTGGTTCTACCTTTAATTAACTAACTTTTTTCGAAATTTCTGAGAACAAAATTTGGGGTGACGGAACTAACCTTAAATAATAATAGATGATGAAAAAATATTTCTCTATATCCTTTCTAATAATAGATGTGCCGATAGCAAGACTGTTGGAGAACCCAACTGCCCAGAATTCTTCGGACGTACTCCGTAAGATGGCCTCTACCTTATCCTGTCCAACTAGTTGTCATAACTTAGCTACGAAAATGTGGTTTTCCAAGGAGTGCAGAGTTCATACGAAAGTAGCTCTGGGTAAAACCCAACTGCATTGATGAACGCCGTGTCTTCTCGTGCGGTGCGGCAAACGAATTCTACGATCAAAGAAAATGCTTGCTAGCAGAAGAATCTTGAGTTGCGTCAAGTTTCTAATTAATCTAGAAACATTGAATTATTTCGTAGGTAAAAATTAAAAAAAAAAAAAAATTAGTTTTTCAAGGTACGGGTTTATGGGGACTGAAAATAACTAATAGTACATCGTAGAGACTGTGAATAGAATGGAATTGTATGTAGCCTATTATAAAAATGTAGAGCGTTCGAGCGTTTCGTCATCATGATGAGCTGAAATCAAGATCGGAAACAGTCAGTCAGACTTGCACCTTCTACAAATATCTAATGAAAGAAATATGCAAATGTAAGCACTAACAGCACCTAGTCATACTTTTATTATACCTAGTGTCTGCTAACTTTCACTCGGCACCCTCCCCTCCCCATGCAGGTCTGTCCTAGGTTACGTAACCGCTGCATTGCTGCACAGATGGTGCCTGTGGCCGCCGGCCGGCTCTGAGACAAAAGCCTGGCTTTTAACATTTTCATGGTAATTCTAGGTTGTGACTTGGAGAGTCTAGTCTAGGTGGGGGTGGTAGTCGAATGTCTGTAACACTTGAAACCTTTCTAATACAATATAAACAGGATTCATTCTCCAGTGCATAAAATCAAGGTGTAACTTTACTCAACATAAAAAGAAAATTACAAAAATCCTCCTTCTCATATCGCTATAATTCCACAGGATCCTGGAAAACTCTAAGGAAGCAAGCTTTTTCTACGCCGCGGGAATCCTAGGCATCACATTAAAATCTAATCTGCATGGACTTTTCATAATCCGAACACAAAAACACTAACAATCACACACTTACACGAATGCGCAGAGTGCAGTGTCGCGTGGTCGCGCATGTGTGCGTGAGGTGCGCAAGAGCAGGCTTACATAACAGCCAGCGAGAGTGCATTCACTCTGCGGACGGCGCGGGAGGAGGGGTGTTACGGCGAGAGGGGGAGGGGGGCGCGCGAGAGAAATGCATCGGTGCACCGCGCACGCGCAACGTGATATAATACGTGACGGATTATGTCCGAGATTTGCGAGATCTAATGATACAAGCTGATTATAATTTAGATGTTTGTTTTAACTTCGGTATGTGCTGGATTTCTGAGATCTAACACGCGATTTAGTAGTATACACTACACAAGAATGCTATCGGTAAATAACAAAATCATAATCAGCCCAAAATATTCCCACTGCTGGGACACAGTTACCCAATCGGTCTGGGTGTGATGGAGTTGGCTGCAATCCACCACACGGGCCCAGTCTGATCGCTAACTAGGTTTCCATCTAAATTCAACAATTTCATACAACATAGCAATTTGACGTTTGTTAGAGGTACCCGTCATTTCCGTGCCGGGATTAATGAAAAACGTGCCGTGTATCGGCCACTTCCGGCATTGCCTGTTGAAGCCTATTGACGCAAACTTATTGCCTGGTGCAGCTTGTAGGCTTTGGCCATATGGTTGTTGAATGAAAGGGTGTCCACTCTCTTCCTGGATTTATGATGTTTTGTAAACTAGCTACGAGATTTTCCGCCATTTTGGTAATTGGAAAATTTTCAGCATCTGTAAGGTATAAGGTGTGCATGTGTAATAACAGCAAGAAAAACAATTTTCAACGTTTAATGTCACCTGTACAAGCTTGCTTAGCAACCACTACCTGGAACAGAATAAATTTAAACTTATAATGAAAAAAAAGAGCTTCAGATTCTTAGCGATATCATCACTTTTTCTTTCTTTATTTCTGAGAGTATCTCCTGGTTTCTTTCTCTCTCTCCTGGTCTTTTTCAAGTAATGTATTTACGCTTTTCTGTACTTGCTTACTGATTCATTTACACTTATAGAAACATATAGGTACTGAAAAACCTTGTTGATAAAATACCGGTATACAGGACACATATTACCTAAATCACTTTCTGTCACAAGACCAGTCGAGTTCTAATTAATATGAAAGGTAACTCAAATCGAATGATGTTGATATCACACAAACCTGTTAAATGGTTTATTACTAGAAATTGCAGCTGTGCACATTTGTGCATACCTAATTACAGCAAATACCTCAGGTGGTAACTAACACGATTTGTGAAATTAACTTCTTTTAGGAAGCCACTTTCAAAACTTTAAATGATGTCTTAACTAGGCTTATTGTGTAAAGAGTTTTTAAAAGTTTTTTGCATAACCTAAAATTACAATTTATTAGACAAACGTGCTCCATCCTAGGCCGCATCATCGCTTCATATCGGGCGAGTTGCGACCAATCGCAAGCATATTCAGTATAAAAAAGAATGATATATGAAATTAAGTCACTGCCTACGCCTAGGGATTTCTAATATCGTGTGAGCGATATTTAACTACGGCGATGATCGGCTTGAAAGTATTATAGAAGTACAGAATACCCCATAACTTCCCTAACATTCACCACAACAAACCATCTTAGGTTGCATAGCCAATCGCAGCAGATTGGAGAGATCAGATCGAGATGACTACAGAGATAGACCGCGATCTGATACCGCGCTGGGAATCGAGACATTTACGAGTACTTAAGTTGCGACAGACTCTATATATCGACAGGTATGCTCCTACTAAACGTGGCGTTTATTAAGACGTAGATTGTTCTCTTGATTATTTCAGATCAGCAGTTCAAAAAAAAAAAAACTGGGCACTTGTAAAACGTCGACAAAAAGGTGCTCGGTTCGGGTGGGTCGTTTCCTATGGAGAAGAACCGGTAAGAAACTCCATGGTTACTCTTTTAAAATCATTTGGCTTTACAATTTTTCTATGTTACAGCGTTGGCACTTGAGTATGAGCGGACATCGTAGGCCCGACAATAAGTCGTTGCTTACAGTTACTACAAAACGTAGAACAAGATAAAAAGTTACCAAGGATCTAGGAATCTATAAGGCCACACATTTACAAACAATCGGTAAATAAGAAAAAGAGTCCATACAAAAAAAAAGAAGATATTGCAAAAAGACCAGATTAAACAAGTGACACAAATGTTGTCATCCGTGCTGTAACTATTCTAAACAAAATGGTTCAATCTTCTTGTAAGGTGGAAGGGCCAAAGTAGCCCGCGAAATTCAAATTTTCTTACGGTTTTTTGCAACTTGCCGGTCAGCGTCAAGCTGTAAGTTGATTAACTGCCCTGGCGCTTCCGCCTTAATTGAAAATGAGTCTTCTACTAGTCCAGAAGGGTAAGAAATGCCATCCTACCAGCGCTTGAGATGGTACAATCAGCGAACATAAAGCTGGTCTCGCTTTGAATGAGCTTCCCTTGTAATTAGAAATTAGCTTAATTTTTACGGCACCAACAAAAACCGGATTGCCCTATTTTTCAGCAGAAACGGAAAATACAGAAACCAGACAATCGAATAGTGAATACCTAAAACAATATTGTATATATATATATATATATGTATGACACCATAACACTCCCTAGTAAATGTAGTCTCCAAGTTATAGGCGAGGGAACTTAAACTGAGATTTTATTCAAGGATATCAATTGCATCTTGCGCACGCGCTTATCAAAATTCAGAGTAGTGTCACCCTGGCTGCAATAATGCATAATGCTGTATAAATTAGGCAAACTAACGTTCACCGTAAGGAAATAACCTGAATATAGTCCTGTTTTCAAAATCGTGACGTGTCATCTAAAAATGAATTTATAGAGATAGTCCAAAAATCATAACAAACTGCATTGATTTTATTTACACTTTTGTTTAGATTTTCCTCACAATTTTATGTAAGATAAATGGATTTGGTAGGTAATCCAGGATCTACAAATATCTCTACAGATGAGATTACTAATTCTTGAAGCGGATCAGAATGCACTGAAACGTGCTGATTGTGTATTTCGATTTATCAAAGGAAAATGTGAGTGAGATGAAAACGCTCTAAGGAACACTGAACGAAGAGGTCCAAAATAAGAGTGTCTTTTACATTCATTTTTAGTTTTCCCTGCGGTTTAGCACCGAAAGAAAGGCACAGTGGAGGTACACTATTGCTACTTGTAATGCATCGCGCGTTGTCGAGTGAGTCAACAGTAGAAAATGAATTATTGTGGTGCACCGTAATTACGCACGATTGTGAGTTTTTCATTATAATTTATATTCAAATTACACTTAATAAGATACGCAATTAAAACATTTATAATTAGTGAGCTGTTTTCAATAAGGATACTTTGATGTTTTATCAAACAAATACTCATTAAATATTCGAACGACCGGACGCTCGCTCATCCGTTTCTCATTTTGTAAATACATAAATGAAAATCCTTCTACGCACTTTGTTTCTGAAAGACTTTGAAAATACGAGGCAGTTGATTACCAACAAAAAGATTAAAATAGAGATCGAGGATTCTAGAACAAAAGTCGTAAAAATAAAGAGCACATAAATATGAGAAGCCAGGGGGTATAACCTCAAATGTCATAATTGCCAAAGTTTGAGACGCTATTACGTATGTACTGTACACCCGAAACCCGAATCGACAGCACCAAATAATGAATTTGCTGGCGTTATACGTATGTCTGCGATTGTAAAATAAATAAGATTGTTAAAAAAAAAAAAATTACATGGGACAATAGAGTTCAATTATTTTTTTTCAGGAAGTATTTGCAGTGCCTGCCAGTGACTGTTCTATGATCTCTCTGGATTAGATCGAGTGCAGGGGTTACTGAAATATGAAAAAGTGCTAAATAATTATCCTGTAGTCTTTCAGCAAAAAGTCCAACGCCTTTGTCTCGAACTTTTAATTTTCATTTTTCTTTTTCATGCTGAAAATCGTCTGTCTGCCAGTGTTCCAAGATCTCATCGCGCGTGAGGATTAGCTCGAGTGCAGTGGGCAGTGGGCAGGCAGCAGCCCTGCTCGCAGTTTTCCATAAGAAAGCCGCGCCGAGGCCGGCCACCGGCCGCGTTTGACGCTTCCGCGATATACAGCGTGCTGTTATTGTGAGCTCCTTATTATTGTTTCATTATGAATTTATGAGTGTGGATTTGGAAATATCGTTCTTTAACCAATTTTTTTAATTAAATAAAACGCTTTTTTTACTTGTTAATAGGATTCGATTTTAACCTAAACGCATTTAGAATCATCTTAGCTGTATGTATAGCTGGTAACTAAAAAAAATATTTAATAAACAATCCTGAAATGGATTTCAGAATTCTCTTAGCAGGTGTGCCTCCTTAATTGTTCAGGAAGATACGCAAACTAAGCCTTAAATAAATAACCTTTTAAAAACAGAACAACGTTCACCAACTCACAGAGAAAACAATAGAAGCTTCTAAACAATCAGGAAAGCTTCCTAAGCTCTGGTTGGCGCAGCACCCTGTAGGTCGGAAAGCGCAGGCGCAGGTTCGTGTGCGCGTGCGTCGGTGCGCTCTAAACACACCAACACACGCTCACTTTCACTTGGCAAACTATTCCTAGGGCGCGCGCACTGTGGACGCAAGTCTATGGAAAATGCAGTTTTTGTTATGAAAGTGGATTTATATAAAAAATTGAAGGATTGACATCTTTTTGTCATTCCAAATGACTATTTTCAGCCTGTAATATATCATCCCTAATTTGATAGCGTCACGGTTGACAGGAGAGAATGCAAGAATAAAACTTGTTCCTGTAATCTCAAGTAACATGAGACAAGGGTTGGAAGATGAAGATGATGATGTCATAAACAAACCCAACCCCTTATGGGTATGGTTATTTAATTTTCTTTATTTTTACCCAATTAGATACTTAATCCGAGTCTCAGAATTTCGGAAAATATTTAACAATTTAATTTATGTAAGTCATTTATTAAAGATCAGGGGTTCTATTCTTTAAGTCAGTCAACGATAACATGGGTCCGTCCATAAATAGCTTTATACTTCGAAATAAAACCTACTCCCTAATATTTTCGGATTATTGAGTTTTGAAAACACATCGGGAGTAAGGACAGCTGTCCAATCGTTTTGTCATTCAGTTTTAGTTCGGCCCCTATCGAATCTTACGTCCGTAAGTGATACGGAGTAGAAAACGACCGTAACTTTCGCAGAAACTACGGATTTCATGCTTAGAGAGTAGACCCCCAGAAGCCTCGCATGAAACCTTATACCTATCTAACAATATTTTAAATCCAACCCACAACAAAAAGCAAATTAAAGTTAACTTAGTAAAACTTAATTAATTTTAATTGATCACGAGTCCAAGAACTTACGTTAAAGACATTTCAATAATAATCAATGATTTTGTGAAAACGAGAGAAAGTTCCCGAATTCCCAGTTTTCTATAGATGATATCAAAGTGTCGGGTTACTGAGAAAAACGACTGAAACCTTATTTATCAGCGCTGTTACTGAAGCGAAGATGTTGTCTTAATGATTTATATGAGTTTGTTTACTACATCCTGAAAGTTCCTAGATCGAAAATCCTGAAAGATCCTCGTTTATTTCTATGAAACAGATAATTAAGTAATGCTAATTGCTTTTGAGTAGTTGGTACCTTAAGATCTAAAGATTCTCGTACTTAAAAAAAGATTATTTGAGATTTTGATACTGATTAAAAATCACAACAGATTATTTAGTAAAAAAATACTATGAGACAGAAAGTCACCAACTTTTTGATAAATTTCCGACCGAATTAGAAGATTCTTTACACTATCAATAAGACTTGTAACGGGATATTTACCACGTTTATTAAGTATTTGTTTTGAATCCATACTAATATTATAAATGCGAATGTCACTCTGTTTGTTTGTTTTTTTGTTTGTTTGACCTTATCACGACTTAACGGCTGATCGTATCTTAATGAAATTTGGCAAGAAGATAGATTTCAACCTGGGGAAGGACATAGGCTATATATCATCACGCTACGACCAATAGGAGCGGAGCAGCAATGAAAAATATTGCGAAACTGGGGAAAATGTGGCGCAGACGAAGTTGCGCGGGACAGCTAGTTTAGTATAAAATACTATGAGACTATACCGAAAGTCACCAACTTTTTGATCAATTTCCGACCGAATTCGAAGATTCTTTACACTATCAATAAGACTTGTAACGGGATATTTACCACGTTTATTAAGTATTTGTTTTGAATCCATACTAATATTATAAATGCGAATGTCACTCTGTTTGTGTGTATGTTTATTTGTTTTTTTTGTTTGTTTGTTACCTTTTCACGACTAAACGGCTGATCGTATCTTAATGAAATTTGGCAAGAATATAGATTTCAACCTGGGGAAGGACATAGGCTATATATCATTACGCTACGACCAAAAGGACCGGAGCAGCAATGAAAAATGTTGCGAAAACGGGGAAAATGTGACGCAGACGAAGTTGCGCGGGACAGCTAGTTCCCTATATTATAGTAAATGTAGTTTTACAAACTGATATTATTAAACTGCATATTATCCATCATGCTACTGCTTCAAATTAATCACCCTATAAAAGCGTTATGTACCTCCTCGTCCTTGTACCCATTTTGAACCTCATTGTTCAAAACAAAAGGTAGACCGTAGACAACTGGCTCTAAAAATTCGCAGTTGGCTGCACTAAATTTTTTTTTTTACAAACATTACAGTATTTACACATATGGTGTTGTGGTTTTATTTCTACGAAATTAGAACGAACTCTGAAGTTAAAACGTAGAAAATATGGCACTGTAAATTGCGTGTTGGAGAATTGAGGAAAATATGAAAAACCTTTTGTCACTGCAAATAACAAAAAAAACAAACATAAAGGTTTGTCATAATCAAAATATGTATATCGAATGTTTCTTAAAATTGAGACACTTTATATATTTTGATTTAGTGTGATTTTCTCTCTTATTTCTTAAATCCCATACAACCCAAGCTGTCAAATCTAATAATCCCCACTATGAATGAATGATCTTACAATCAAAAAATTTTGTGGAAGTAGATTGTATTAGAAGCTTCAGAAATCATGGGAAAAAGTAATAAGTCTAGCATACTTTGAAAACCATACTACCACGTGGTCCGTAGGGTGAGTGTACTGTACTTATAAACTCCCAAGCAACTTTAGTTCCCTGTGACGTCATTGCTTATGACTTAAGTAATTTTAATAAAGGATTAAATATATTTAGTAAAAACTCCTAGACAAGTCACCATTGTGCACTAGTCCTGCTACACTATTAGAAACCTCGCTTGGTGTGCGTGTGCAAGATTGCACCGTTTGCCTGTGTGGGTCTAATGCATCGCTTAGATTATATCATATAGAGAGGTTTATCTCTCTCGCTATGATATTATACGATTTACTTTTATGTTTAGTTATAGTGCCTTTACAAGCGGCTGAAGTGTTTGGATTACTTACAAATACACTTTCGGTTATTTTTGGAATTAAGTTTTGGCGTTATTGTTTCGTTAGAGCCTATTTTTGTATTTTATTTCCCTAACAGGTCGTCATTTATGTTTCTTTGCCACCAATATTGGGTCACCACTATTTGAATCGTCCCAAGTTTCTTCACTAAGTGCAGACTCTACCGAACTGTATGAAAATGAAAAGACATTTCACAACCTGGGAATTTCAGACATTAGGAATCAACGTATAACGTGCTGAGGACGTTTGCCTAGGATAACACCGACACTGTCGTCTAAGAAAACGTGATAGCATCTTCCACATTGTGAACCGGATACTTAGGACCTGGATCTAAACATTTATTTCCCGACAATGTGACTGTGGTACAATAAATCAAAGTAGCGCCGGGGGGGTGTGTGCGCTCCATATGTTGCGTGCGTGCGGTGCGGGGCGGTGATCGGGCACGGAGGAGAGGGGCGGGGGGGACGGAGGGGGTTGCGTTCAGCACAATGCGCCGCCGCAAAGACGTTCGTTGCTCCCGCGCAGGTCATCGACTCTTTCACCGGCGCTCGCGCACGCGACCCGCCACTTTCGCGTCGCGATAACATTGCTAGACGGACTTTGTCGATTTGGAACGAGACGGCTATACGTAACTCCCTGAAGTTAGACGGAGATGCCACCATCGCTAAATGACCGTAGTCCAGCAGAAAAATGTGTTTAATTAACGAAAGCATTGCGTGCGACCGACGGCAATAGTAACAGCTTTTTATCATAGTCTGGATTACCTAATCACATATCATAGTAATTATAAGGACAAAAAATATAAAACTACTATGGAGGAAATGTCAGTTGCTGAAGAGTATTTTTTGGATTTTCTTACATGAGCCATTTAAATGGAATAAATTCTCACAATATGAGAGATAAGTGGCAATTAAATATAAAATATATTTTGTCCATATATTTATACGCAATGTGCATCCTTAAAATAACGCAGTCCGTTTATTTATATTCCGCCTTGTCAGGAAAATTCCAAAAAAGGAACATTCACGCGCCTGATTCACAAAACCGACATACATAAACACACGCACATATAGCACACGCATTAAGTCATGAAACTCTTTGTTTAAAAAGACAAGTTAAACACATTTTTGCTTGGACAGTAATTGTGTCTTTCACCCTAAACTTTCTTGAAGTTATTAAACCGCGGTTCAGAGTGCAAGAGCCGCATTAATCTCTTTACATTCATTCTTATACATACAGCTTAATTGTAGTCTCATGTTTTTTTGCCTTAATGCAAGTATTCCTTGTTTTTCATGAACACTTCATGTTTTTCTAGACATTTATCAATCAAGTCTGTAGGTCACCTTATCCTAATGTATTACTTACCCTATGCAAGAAAATTATTGTTTTTAAAAACGCAATGTTTAATTGATTTTTTGTTAGATTTCTAGTGGTTAAGTCTTTTGTTTTTTTTTTTAAATTAATTGGCTTAAACCCGACAGTTTAGGTAAGGTCATTAGAGTCGAAGAATGTTCTGAAGTTACTTAAAGCCTCGTAAAGGTCACTACTCTAAGGTTAAAATGGACATTTGGAAACAACTACTGCAGTCTGAATCCGAGATATGTTGTTGGGCAGTTTGTTTCGCCACTTCTTCTTCCCAGCTAAAACCTGAGGAAGTGGTGACGTAAACGTTTTAGAGAACTAACTTAAATGTTATTTTAGCATTTGGAAGTGCAGATTCTTAGCCTTATTTAGATTTAAGACTTTTGTTTTTGATTTCCTTCAATGCAATCAATTAACGTTGATTGATTTAATTCAATCTTCTGCTCTTCATCTTAAGCTAACACAGCATCACGTCTGTTTTCTACTAAAGTAGACGGCAGTGGCGCAGGTAGTATACCAAGATATTACCAACTATTGCGAGTAGGGATAAATCCTTACTCAAGGTTATTACGAGACTATCCTGATGGAAAATTCTTATAATATTTTGGCGTTGGGAATGGAACCCAGGTCCCCACGCTCAGTGGTAGCGAAAGCGACCACGACCAGGAGGTAGGCATCCAATACTGTCTACAATTATTTTTGCCATTATCATCATTAGACAAAACCAGCCAAAAAAATGCAAATTGCCGAATTAGATCCATGGCTGTTCTCATCCAGCCACAATTATATATTTTGCAAAAGACATTACAATGTTATTTCAGCCGTGCGTCGATCGGTGAAAAGGCGAATTACTGCTTGTGCATTATGGCCACCATGAGCTTCCTATAGACGATTCTAAGATGTCCAGCAATGAATTCAAAGCAGTTTCTTAATATACTTACAGAACATTGTATGCCTGAAAATAATCAGGACCAATTAATGTCAGTGTAATCCTATTACATTTTAAAGAAACTTTCGGATTCTACTGCAAAGTTTTGATTATAAGATCAAATCAAAGACTATCCTAAAATTCGTAGAATTGGGTTTTCATTAGAAACTTCATCTTCATTAGAATTAATATTTGCTCAATATAATAACCATTATAGCTACTCGGAGCTTAGCTTATTTCGGAGGTTCGAGCATAATTTCTTCCCCGAAACACCTCCATAGCGACAAACTAATGTAACGTAGAAGACTTGAGACTGTAGTGGGTGACTTCTACGATATAAACCAAAGTGGAAGGCCGATTTGCTAAGTACTTTCACAAGCTTCAGTAGGTAATCATCATTTTTCCAATAGATAAATTCAAACAAAGCATATTTTTTTAACAAACCCTGTCTTGCAAAGTCACAAATCCTGCTAACCCTGCGAGTACAATACATGCAAACATAGTAAAAATGTGCAGAATTCGAGCGGCTGTGCCTTTCACCGGCGGGCGGCCATCGCGGAAAGTGACAGTGAGCGCTGACGCGACGCTGACGACACGACCACGAAAAACGTGCGCGTGAGATAGCGTCGGGTTGGGTGGAAATGTGCTTCTACAATGTAGTTGACGAATTCATCTCGAGCCGCAAGCAGAATGCATCCATAGAAACTGATGGATTTGAAATATTTTAAAAAGTTCGAAAGTTTCCTGAAAAAAAAAACGCTTAGTTGAACGTAGAATATGGTATAACATATGCATGGGGGCTCGTGGCTTAATTTGTAGAAGTCAGATAGGCTTACGCTCAACGTAAATTACTGGTATTCAGATGAATCTGGCAAGGCTGGAAGCTGATCCCCACATAGCAGGAAACAGGCTCTGGGTAGATTGGCTTGGCACCAGCCAAGCATAGGCAGCGATAAAAAATTCTGAAAATGCCTGAAGTGAAGTGATATTTTTTAAACTTTAATCACGTTCAATACCCGATCATTTTTTTCATACCACGAAAAAATACACGTGGTCGTCATATATCCCCCGCCCCCTCCACAAATGGTGTCTATTCGTGTTTTATTTCTGACCCTCACGTGATTAAAGGACCACGATCTAATGACGACCATGTTTAAAGTTTTCAACTTAAAGACATTTTTTTACCGATGGGAAATCATCAAATGAACACCTCCCGCTCTAGGCGGAGCGGAAGGGAGCGTCAGACTTTTACTGACTAAAACCTATTAATGTTCCTTCTTAGCCCTTTGTGTTCCAGTGCCACGGTATATCTTTCGAACAGTCCCGCAGCCCTGGCAGGCATCGGCCCACTCGGACCCCTTCCTATTTGCTGACATCTCCTTGAGGCGCGCGTGGAACACGAACGCGCCGTCGACACGGCCTGTCGTCAAAAACATCATCAAAGACATCCCTTGTATTTACGCTAGTAGGTACAATATTTGGTTGAGCTTTACAGCAAAATATGTAATACGTAGGAAGTCCTTAGTAAAAGTTTGTGTAGCTTTTATATCAGAAATAAAGTCATCGAACATTTTTTATAAGAAATTGCAAAGATGTAAAACATTCAATTACTTTTTATCTTCGATATTTCCTTGAAACCTCAAAAAGTTCAACAAAAGACTAATTGTAACATTGAAATCGAGTGAAAAAAGTAAATCTTGAAAAAAGTTCTCTTAATAAAGATTTAAGTTTTTTTTCACTGCACGATTCAGGTCATACTATTTAGCTGGTTGTAAATCTGCGATGTGAACAAGGTGACAATTTCACTCGTAAAGAACCTAATTCTTTTTGTTTCTCTCAATGCCGTTTGGCTACTAAAATGTAAGACAATGGCGAAACAGCACTGTGTCTATGTTAATTACTGCAGGTAGGTATTAGTTTTAACAATCGCATTGAAATGAGTATAAGTTATCCTAGGCTAACCTTCTGAGTTTCATAAACAATTGTTTTTATCTAACCATCGAGGTCTGAAACGTTCTGACCATAGACGAAGCGTGAAATGGTGAACCACACGATATAACTGCTGAAGAATAGATAAAGCGAAGTAGGTAGGTAGCCAAATATGAAATTAAAATATTAACTTTCTCTGACAGCATAATAAGTGAAAGAATTCTTTCTGATAAATACTTAATATGAATAAATAATTAATTTGCATATTATTATAGATTTGCCATTCATCAGTTACCTACTCACTTGAAATCAATTTGTATTTTAATTTTGATAAAATCTTACGGATCGTGGCCATCAAATTAATATTTAAATAAACAATTTTTAAAGCAAACTTTGTTTATGCTTCATTTAATCAGTGTTTTTAAAAAGTATATAGTATCTATTTATAAGAATGACGCAATTTATTTGTTAATAATGTTGATTGTTGTGTCTCGGTAACAAGTTGGTAGGCAGTATGTTCAATGAATTGCCCGAATTTTATAAATAGTATAGTTACGTTCCGTTCCGCCGAAGGCATCAGCAAAGGTTCGCTTGGCTGTGTGCGCGGGCGCTCTACGTGTCGACCTCCCTTGGCGGCCACAACGTAATGCTTTTATGTATGTATTTATTTAATTTATTCTCCAGCGTGTGTGTGCGTATGTAGGTACTCACATATGTATTTTAATGTATGACCGCTTTAATAAATAAACTTACGATAGAGTTTATTTTTATTTTTTTAAGGCGCATGCCTAAACTTGAGCACACACTTTTAACTTTGCCATTGATTGCTCGTAGATAAATACACTTAAAATAAAATCTACGATCCCTGTGTGCGTTGTAATTGTTTACGTTAAAATACCTAATTATAGAGGTACGATAAGAAGGCCACGATTTGTTTCATTGTTTTATACAACCTATACATAGATAAATACCAAATAGATAACGAATAGCATTGGTTTGTTCTGTGTGAAAAAGAGCCTCTACAAGGTTGATGCTCGGATGCACTACGTACGATAGCTGGTAATCACCACTAATTCCTTGTATTTTTTAAACATTTCATAATATTTACTTCGTATAATTAGAATTCACATTCGTAAAGCATAAATGACAATCGCATATATTTGAAGGCCACACAACTAATAATAGATATTTCAAGTGCAATAAGCATTAGTCTATAATTTGCCTGGCCGCAAATAATTTGCACGTTTTGTTACACTGAATTACAAAAGATACAATTATCGTTATTATACTGCTACTATGTAAGTCTTTGCCATTAAATAACACGAATGATAAAAGCTCTAACTAATTTAGCATTAAGAAACGAAGGCCGTCACACATCAATATTTATTTATTAGGTAACTAGGTTCGTGGGCCGCACGTAATACGCCCATCGAGCAGTTTACGCGACCCCAAAAAAGTTGCAAACTTCAAAGTTGACAGCTCGCAAACTAACGCATATTATGGCGATGATGAGCAGGCGCTGTTGCGCAAATGTGCGAGCGTAAAGAGTTTTGCTCGGTGTATTATTTATTGATTGTTGAAAAACAATGGCGGGCGCTTGCTGGCAGTGAGTCAGTAGGTCAAGGGTGCGCTGGCCTAGTTACGCAGTGCCGCGCGCCGAAATTCGCGGGCTTACCAGTTGCTAACCTCAGTCAGTAGGGAGGGGCTAACGCCTAACGCGCTTCTATTCGCTTACTTTTTTTGCGTATTTCATAATCAGATAGGTGCTGAAGATTACTGAAATGCATCTGAATGGCAATAAAGTTGCGATAGAAGAAGTTCTTTTGATTGATCTTTTTATTACCTGCATTTGTATGGCATTTCAATTAAGAAGTTTCAGTTGTCTCTAGAATGGTAAAATTCTGACCAAACCCAGCTCAAATTAAATGTTATAAATAAATAGTTATGCTCCCGATTTAATATAAAAGTGATGTAATTAAGTAAACTACTTACACCAACTTGATTGATAATAAAGTTTCAAGTGGAAATCAGTCTACAATAAATACTCTCTACCTACATAAAATGATGTCTCTGTCAGTTTCCAACAACATAAACTTTATCAATAGCAATCTAGTGCTATCTGGTCAAGACAGATTTAATGAGTGTCTTCATTACTGACGACTCTTTCGACCTTCACTTTTCACCGTAAAGAATGTACCGAGTGCAGTGCATATTATTTATGTATTCGGACTGGGTCAAATCACTAGCAGGCTAGATGTGTGTCGCGTCTCCTTACGTAAACCCAGGTTTAAGGTCGCCTGGTGGAACCTCATGCCTCTCGGACTAGTCTTGTGCCCTGAATGCGAGTCACCCACATCACTAGCTATGACAACACACCACCCGCGGCTATGCCACTGAATCGAACTTGCCCATGTCCAAATCAGTACGATCACTATTTGTGGTTTATTGATAAATTAATTTCACGCTATGCATCCTTGGCAGTTGAGGTCGTGAAAGTAAAATAAAGAATGAAGTACCAAACAAGTTCTGGTGATGACTCAAATAATAAAACCCAGTGCACATAAATAATTTTGGTAAAGTTTAATATTTCTTTTAGCGCCATCTAGGGGCGAGTAGTACTATTAAATTGCCTTAGTAACAAAGAATTGACTAAACAACTTTTTGTGGGTCTTGTTGTTGTTACTCTTTGTTTTCATTGCAAAAAAAGAAGACTTGTTTTTACTTTCAACTACTCTTTATCCTGTTAAATTATGGATGATCCAGAGAAAAGAATCCATGTGCTGTGCTTAGGCCCAAAAGGATCTGGAAAAACTACATTATTGAAGAAACTGCAAAATGCTGAAGGAATAGACAATACATACAGCCCTGTACCAACAATAGGAACCAATATTTACGACATTTATTACTTGAATAAAAACGGGAAGAAACAAATGATGTCAATCAGAGAGGTGGGAGGAGAGATGGCGCCACTGTGGCACAATTATTTAGACGGTGTTGAAAAAGTAAGTGGTTTTTACGCGCTTTTTTTATTATTATTAGACCTGCATGTATGTTTGTTTGTAACCGACTCCTTTGGGTGCGATTTTGACCCACTTTAAACGGCCAGATTTCGTACTTTGTAGATTTATCGAGGACCGATGACAATACATTATTTTATTTTATACTCTATTTTTTAGTTCGGTTTCTAATAAATAGCGTGTTTTTTTGTTTTTTTTCAACTTTTTTTTGCACAAATTTTGTTGTATCTCACTTTTTAGCCAGCCCTTACCATGTAAAACGATGAAAACACTATGTTCTGTGAGGAAATTAGGATATAACAGAAAGTTGGGCAGTAGCATAAAATAGTTTTTATTTACTTATTAAAAAAATCTTACAATTTCAGGTGATTTACGTAGTGGACACATCGAATCTGTGCCAGATATCGGCCGCTGCCGTGCTGCTTTACACTTTACTGGCGGAGCCGCGGCTCAAGAGCGCTAAGGTACGGACTATACTAAACCGTTGCTCCCACCCAAACAATTGCTTCGGCCCAAGAATATCACTAAAGTGAGCGCTCTTGCAATTAAAGTAACTATATCTTATGAATACAGCTACTGAAGCACGAACACCGTAAAATTGCGTAGACCAACAATTTCTTGCTAGGGGTGCAGTAAACTAATCAGTGTATCACGTTCCTATTGCTAGGTCACTGGCCACCCCTCAGAGAGAGTTGGCGGGCCGTAATCCATCACGCAGCCCATCGCAGTCTAGTGCCAATGAATCATTTTTACATTCCTCTTCGTTCCCAGTTCATCCTGGTCCTGAGCAAGATGGACGCGGCGTACCGTCAGATGCGCAACGAAGCGCTGCTGATGCTGCAGCACACGCGGCTGAGCACGGAGCTGTCCAACGCTCCCACGCTGCTGGAAGCTTCGCCCCTCACTGGCGAGGGCATCGACCAGCTGAAGGCGGTGCTATGTGATTCCAAGATTGTTAGCACTTTTTAATTATACTGGCAATACTGATGTCTTTGACGAATATTGTGAGTCGTAGCGAGGATGGGTGTACTCATAGTCTTTGTAATTCCAAATTACTTCAATTCATTTCAACTTTTTGACTTACTATCTTTTTAAATAAATGCTTTGATTTTGACCGTGTAGATAGAACCTACTCAAAATCTGGAATAAAAAACGAAGGAACAAGAATATGTTATTTCTACTATAATAAATAATTCTATTGTTGTTATTGAGATGATTTTTCAAAAGTCCAATAAATTCGGCTAATAAAAGAATTACTTTTAATTACTCATCTATTTGTTTGTGATAGGACAGATTTATGGCTGCTGGGTGGAAAATACAGGTGTCATTGCGGTTGCAGCACTTGCATTCATCTCACTGATTAAGAAGCAGCGTATCAGCATCATAATTATCTTCGCAGTCAGCTGCTCGTCAGCTTAGTGCCTGTCCTGTCTGTCTGTAGCGCAATGATTGCTTCTGAATCATTACGAATCGTTGCATAGCATTCCATTCTAGCGGCATTTGGTGTCCTTGTTTCTTGTTTTACATATAATTCTATCTCTTTCTTTAGTTCAATCAAAATGTCAAAGATATAATATCCGGGTAAACGGAACGCACGTTTTGACATTTATTTATTTACTTGCGTCGTCTACGGTCTACGGCGAGTCGTGATTTTTTAATATTTTTTAAAGGAAAATAAATTAAAATGGATACGTCTAATTTGTGTAGAAGTTGTATGAAAGAAGTGGCGTCGTGGGAAAAGGAGAATTTTGATTCTAAAGCTGTGGAGATGTTCTGTTTTTGCACGAATATCACGGTAAGTTGATACCACTAGAAGCGACTTATAATAATTATATTTATTCAATTTTCTATGATTCCTGCTAAATTTTATACCTACACACTCGGAATAACATCCGAGTAACATCACACTGACCACTTGACTATCTCATTATTAAATTATCAATTACTTGATTCCAAAACTAAAGTAAAACCTTTCATCGCTCGGTTTTGTAATTACTAGTAGTGTACAAAAGAAAACTAATTAATAAACCTGTTAAAATCTTTTCTGTGCTAAGATTACAATTTTTATAATTTTTAAATTTAGATATTATTTGTTTAATGTACAATGTACACAATTATAGTTATATGCTAGGCTTAAAACTAGTGAGTACTTAGCCCTGTTAGGGTGCAGCAAGATAACTTAAAACGAATAGTATTGCAGTGAGTATTTATTATATATGTAATAACAAACAGATCATTGATGGTGTTCCAGATCTCAGAAGACGATAAACTACCAAAACAATTCTGCTATGACTGCATCATCAAAATAGAGTCAGCATTCATCTACATCACGGAGGCTCACAAAGTAGATGCTACACTGAAGAACATCATCTCAAGAACCAATACCAGCATCATTGTAGAACCAGAGCCACACTCCAGGCACATAGACAACCTCAAACTCACTTTACCAGACTATAAAATAAGTGTTGCCGTAGACAATTATGATGAACATATACTCTTTCATAATATACACTTACCAGCCAATGATACAAGCCATATAATTCCTGAAAAACCTTTAGAAGACATTGAACTCATTCAAAGTATAACTGAAATGGAAGAGACAGAGGATATTGATCAAGAAAGTGAGAAAGTGAAGGTGAATGTTGAAGAAACTAAGAAGAATGTTTGCCCTGTTTGTAGGAAGGGTTTTACATCCAAGACTTGGTTCAATAAACATATGAAGAAGGAACATACGGAGCATAAGTTTGCTTGTGCACATTGCCCAAAAAGTGAGTATATCTCAGAGAGTCACTGATATGATGATACTGTGGCTGCTGACATCTTTGCCACATTGTAGCCTAAAATCCAGGGTGTTGTAAGAAATTTAACTTCTGACAACAGAAGCCTTATTGCAGAGGAGAGGAGCTTGTGGCTAAATACTAACTGCCGTTCGGCTCTATCTTTAGGTTTAACCTGCACTTGCCTAGGTTGGTCCGTGGATAGGTGACCAATGTGACCATAACATATTGGGGTTAGTAGTCAGTGGCCTGAAAGACTGACAACCAATCTTACAGTGCTGGCTGTACTGGTTAATACAATACCCCTTGGTATTGTATTAACCAGTACAGCACACCATGTAAAATACTGGTATTCAGCTGCATCTGCTTAGATTGGAAGCCACTCCAACATAGTTGGAAAAACGCGGGCAGATAAAACTTATTGCAACAATATTAAAAATTCCTATTGATTGTGCCTGTAAAGATCACAGTGATATAAAGTCTGAGGTAAATTAACTGTGAAAGGAATATCAACCCTGAAATTCTGCCAAAGTTTAAAGTGTGCAAATGTGATGCTCTTCCACCAAGAATGGGAGTAATGGGATACCTGATATTGATGCCTGCATTCTACACAAACTGATGCACTGTAGCCATCATCTGCAAGCCCAACGTAGTTTTGGAGTCAGCTTGCAGTCTAACTCTCTGGATGCAGCTGAATACCATTTTACATGGAACGGCTGCCTATATGACCTTCATAACCCAGTTAGTACTGGGTAATACGAATCCCCTGATGACTACTGTAGTGATAGCTCCAAATTCGTAGCTTAAAGTTGCCTACTCATCATAGTTTGCCGTTCACACTAAGAAGAAATCTACACTTCTAAGTTCTATTGTTTCCAGCATTCTCCAAAGCGTCTCTCTTGTCGGAGCACGCAGCCTCGCACTCGGACGAGCGCAAGTTCGCGTGCGTGGCGTGCGGCAAGCGCTTCAAGCGCCGCAAGCAGCTGGCGTGCCATGCGCGCGCACACGCCGACGCGAGGCCGTACGCCTGCGATAAGTGTAGCATGAGGTAGGAATTATTGGAATTGGTTTTGAATGTAACACGTGGTGGCCGGCTGGTTATGTGGCCCCGACTGATAGTTGTAGCTGGTGAGATCGAACCCAGGCAGGAGTTTTACTTTGTGTAGTACATTTAATCACTTTTACTCTCAAAACAACAACATATAGGTAACTAGCTGGTCCCGCGCAACTTCGTCTGCGTCACATTTTCCCTGTTTTCGCAACATTTTTCACTGCTGCTCCGCTCCTATTGGCCGTAGCGTAATGATATATAGCCTATGTCCTTCCCCAGGTTGAAATCTATCTTCTTGCCAAATTTCATTAAGATCTGATAAGCCGTTTAGTCGTGAAAAGGTAACAAACAAACAAACATACAAACAAACAAACAAACAAACAGAGTGACATTCGCATTTATAATATTAGTATGGATTCTTCACCCATTTACCGCATGCTTTCTATTGCCAACTCCATTCGTAGTGAAATCGATGTCTTTACTGGTTCTGTAGCCTCAGTTAGGACTAATCTTAGAGTCTTGATGGAATAATATGTTTTTTTTTTATAATATTTAATTTTTCTTTCTAAAACTTTTTCATTCATTTTTGAAAAATTCACAATTTGTAAGTTATGTTTAACCACCTTATATTTTTTTATATAGTAAATGTTTTACTAACCCGGCGGGAGTGTGGCGGGGTGTAGCATACCCCACCAATTCTTTTTGCTGGCGTACATTTTTATTATTGTAAGTTACGTGTTAGCGCCTTCGCGTAGCTGGAGTGAGGTTGTGCAGGAAGGCACAGTGGCGTGATCGAAGTGTAGCGTCAGCCGGCGTTCGAGATACACACGATTATATGTACGTGGGGTATGTGACACACCGCCACATAGTGTACGTGTGCTTTTAATCATAACATTCTTACATTTAATTTTATTATTTCTTGTCTTTTTTAGGCTTTTGACAAATATGGGTGAAAACAATAGGGAAAATAGACTTAGGTCTATGTTATACGATCTATTAGAAAATTCTTCAGATGAATCGAGCAAGGCCATTTGTCTTGAACACGCTTTTTTTTTCCTGCAAAAACGGTGCTAATTCTGAATCTAGTTCTTAATGATAACTTTAGTTATTTTAATGTTTTTTTATTCAAGAACCCTTGTTCTTTATGTCTTTTAGAGTTTTATTTTGTTTAATTTAGTAATATTAGTTTATTTTAATAGGATTGATGCTTCTTATCGAAGACTGTTTTGATTTGAGACTTAAAATTTGTCCCTGAACTTTGGTAATAAAAACTATTAAAATATAATAATATGACTAAGTTTTTCATATAAATATAAGTATAGGGATTGTGTTTTAATAAATAAAATTAAAATTTCAACTAATTTTGATTATTATAATTATACAGGCAGTTTAGTTTACGGGCATGTCATACCCCGCCACATGCTCGATGAAATATTTTGTCACCACACTCCCGCCGGGTTAAATATGCTTGCTAGATTCACATCCAGTAGATGTCAATCATTAATATTGTTTTTTGAACTTCCTTATTGCATTTGTGATTGTACATCAGTTTTGTGAATTAAAAAAAAAACGATGAGGAAAATTTTGATCGTGTGGAAACGTATGTGTCCTAGAACCAAAAATCGAAGATAGGTGGTGTCTAATACCGACCGGTCTGGAGTCGCATGCTGAATTACGGCCCAGTTCTCTCAGTCTCGGCAACTATGTACTGTTACATCTCTAGGATGCATGATGATTTATTTAAAGGTAAATGTTGTGGGCCTCTGACATTCAACAAAAACTTATGAGGCTTACTTTTAATGTTTTCTTTTAGTAACTTCAAACAAAATTATTCTTACATGAAACATTTAGTTACTTAAATTAAAATTGGTTTTAAGACACTTATAGAGCAAAGCTTCAAGATCTTGAAACGGTTGTCAGCGTGTCGCCAGTTAATGCCCAATTGATACTAATGACCTTACTCTTGAGTCCACTTTAGAGGCGCTAGTATTAAACTAGCTCTTATCTCTCAATAGCGCCTTACAGCAATTGGGCAATAAAGGTCACAACCTTGAACTCAAGGTACTAAAAACCTGTAGGTAAAATGACCTTGAACAAGACATTCCTAATCAAATCTATGATTTATCCTAAGAGATTAATGTGACATAATGAAAAAGTCCACAAAAATATTTCCTAAATATGGGTTTTACATCTCCAAAAAGTTCCATTGGTAGTCAAAACGATTCGTTTTACGACATAGGAACGAAACTTTTATTTTTACGACAATAATGACCTTGAAACATCCGAGCTAGAAAGGACCTTGGCTTCGAAATAACTAGTTTGAGCGACCTTGACCTAGTTCCCTACATTTCAGGGCAAACTTGACCTACATGACATAACGAGGCCGACGTTATATCACAAAATCATGGCCGCGCTGCGTTTAGGAAAGATAAAATTATTTTATCGAGTTTGTCGCAGACAGGATAGGTAGACATTTTGGAAGTTCTAGTGTTAGGCTATTTTATAGATAACAGTCATTATTATCGATAAATGTGAACGCAATGGGATTTTTATCAAAAAGATATAATTATGTTTTTATACTTTTCCTAGTTTTTTTTTAAAATACAACTGATAAAAATACTTTTAAAATGACATGTAATACCTAGCTAAGTGGTGTTTTTCCTATTACAGGTTCAAAATAAAAAGCATATTGAAGTCCCACATGAAAGTTCACGACGGGGATAAGCAGTACTTGTGCTATTTCTGTGGGTGGAGCTTCGCGCAAGGTGAGGGCCAGTTGCTTTTTATAGTTTCAGTAAGTTAGGGAAAACCTTAAGTTTTAATTACTTCTGTTACTTTTTCGACTTTAAACTATTTATAGAAAGGTACAAAAAGTACAGGGCCACTGTCAGGCGTGCTAGGCGTGCAGTCTGGACGGTTGGCTGCGATAAATAATAATATCAGTATCTATCTAGACTGGTGCCAGCATCTCTGGCTAAGGCAATTGACAGACAGACATTTTAAAAGTGGTACTACACAGAAACATAAAAGAACTATTAGTCTGAAATATCCCGGAGTCTGGGTTTTTGCCCGGTTTATAGCAAAAACACTCGCCCTGACTGACTTAAACATAATTATTACTAGCGAAATGTAGATTTACAGCGGTTCACGGTTTATTCTAGTTGGGTAGTATACTACTTATTAAATTCACCTATTAACCTACCCATAACTGCACATTTTCTTGTAACTATTACTATCGTATATATATCATATAACTATTAGGATCGTATTCTCAAAACCCAATTTAATTTGAATGATACGACTGAAGGTCGTGGCTAATGAGACCTACTTCACCCCTTAGCCTCTTTCACATATCAAAGATCATATCACTAGATTTCACAATCTTAATATAAAAATTACCCTATGACTATATACTATATGTAGCAACCTACAAAAAGCAACTTATAACAAAAATTACTACAGCGCAATCTATGAACGAACTGAAGAATCAATATGATCTGGATCTTGCAAGCAAAGTTTACATCGACTATTAGAAGAACCCGACAACAACTGTCAGGCCGTTGCCCACCAGACATGACACCTCTCTGGTTGGAGGATCCTCCCTTTTCTAAGGAGTATCGCGGAAATTTGAATAAAGTTCATTTTGTGAATGTTTGAGTACAGTGAATGAGCCCGTTTCAGTGCCCGAATAAACATTACTTCATTACTAGCTATATTTATAACTCAAGCCATCTCGACCTTGACTTTCTTGTTGCTCTAGTAGTTGCAAGCGAAAAAGCTGAGCATGTGGCCACAGGTTCGATTACCGGGTCGGGTAAAATGTTGTTAAGTTTTTAAGCAGCCCAGTCTAAATTTGTCCCCGGTTGATGGCTTGCCTCCTATTACACGACATTTAAACATAACTTACGAAATGTGCGTTGACTCTAAAGTACACCGCTGCTCTGCTTAACCCTTCGTGGATTTCAAACATGTTAAATTATGTTCGAAAATAAAACAAAATGCGTAAAACACAGACAAGTTAGCAATCCGACCATCTTCTTAACGGACTTCAATAAAGAAGGAGGTTCTATATTCGTCTGTATGTATTCTTCTTTACAAGATTTTTCAGAAAAAGGATACATATTCTTTATTTTTCATCTCTCCTCAGCCGGCAACCTAGAGGTCCACATGCGCAAGCACACTGGCGAGAAGCCGTTCAGGTGCCAGGAGTGCGGGTTCCGCGCGGCCGTGTCCTCCAACCTGCGCCGCCACCAGCGCCAGCACCGGGCCGACAGGACGCACGTCTGCAAGCACTGCAATAAAGGGTTCTATGATGCTAGTGGACTGGTCAGTACTTCTTTATTCTTATAAAAAGAGGACCCTGTTGGTTAATCCAGGATTACCTCCGGATGATTTTATTTTGATTTTAATTTTTATCGTAATTGGCCTTTAAGTTTCCACTGTTCGTGTACCCACCTCCTCTCATTTATTTCTCTCTCTCCTATTTTTTACCAACCCGCACTAGTTGGTAAAATGTCTGATCATAGGCCTTTTTAACCGGAACAAGACGAAGGGGATACTTTACTGCTATCATTGGAATATCAGCCACCTAGAGATTTTTATCATATTTTTTTACTATCAAATTAAATAAGCAGTATTGTAAAACCGTTATGTTTCAATGTTGATGTACAATAAAGTATATTATTTTAAGTATATTATCATTTACGATCTAACTGTAGGTAGGTACACCAGTTTCCAATCCTTCGAGGGTTGCAGGTGTGATGTTGTGGGTGTTATGAATGTCTACTATATTATCATGATACGTAATTTCACGAACAAATCCTAATTTCCCTTTATGTGTCTCCTTAGGCCCGTCACCTGCGCACGCACACCGGCGAGCTCCCCTACCAGTGCCCGGGCTGCGCGCGCGCATTCGCCGACAGCTGGAAGCGCAAGACGCACCTCATGCGCGCACACCGCCTGGCGCTGCCGGACATACCGCGCATGCGCCGGGACGGACGCACTATACATTGAACATCATCATAATTATGCCAAGCATTTAACCGACTTGGTTGTCGCCTAAACAAATATTTCTGTAATGAACAGAGGGCTATTTCTGTGCTACCCAACGATTTTGAGGTCTGCTTTCAGTCAGATATAGCTGACTTTATTTTTATAAGAGCCGACTGCCTCTCTGACTTCCACGATCCTTCAGTTAAGAAACGACGCGATACTCTTTTTCAAGACTACTGTAGTTGCACGAATTTCGAGCATCCGACTATCGTGGCGTATACGGACGATAGAAAAGAATGCTCTTTGGGAAGTGCAATATTCAATTGTAGGTTGTATTTCTACAAGTACCTTGATGCTTTTGAATAATAAGATGGTTGTGAGTTGGTAGTTTTTAAATATGTGTTTATTTTCTCATATTTTGATCTCCACACATTGTCATCTCCTGACCTTATTATGTATTTTGTGATAACTGTGAAAAGTGATAATATTCAACGATGTTATATATTTAAACGAAGTTTTTCTATAAGGAAAACTTATAAATATTCCTGCAGCTAGATTAACACTTTCAGCGCACAACCCGACTACCGAGTCGTCGTTATGCGTAGCTATAGATGACTTGTGAATTTTGAGCATACAAGTAAAAATTATTTATTTGAACTTAGCAGCGAAAGTGTCTAATGATTTTTTGTAACAAAGAGAAATACCAAAGATTATTAGTATAAGAAAATATATAACATGAAATAAAGAAATGCTGTTGTATTAAAACATATTTTATTAAAATCTATACAAGCCAACAGTCAACAATCATATAGGGCATCCCTGAAATAAATCGCTACTGGAAGTACATTTTTTTGATTATTATCTACAACACAATCATAAGATCTGTACACACTGAGGAGCATTTTTAGTGAGCACATTCAAACTCAAAGCATTTATTTCAATTAGACCATTACAGGCACCTTTAGATGTCAAAAAAAGGCATAATAACTTGTGAAAGTACTGTAGTTGCCCATTCCAAAGGGTAGCATAGATCTCTAAGGAGAAGAATGAGCAAGAAACTCCATGAACACTCTTTTAAATCAAATAATTCTGACAAGATTTTGGTTACATCATTTCATTCAATATCAGAACATAAGGAAACCCTGGCTTTCCTTAGGAGTTAGTTCTAAACCTGAATAAACTATCTAAATGACGGAAACCCACTCAAAATTCATTAAGTATGTAGTTTCAAAATTATGCAAATACACAGACAGATGTGTCCGATGAACATTTTGACGATAAGACGCCTCCACACAGAGCGAGCAGCCTCGTGAGGCATTTGCCGCGCGAAGCAGCTCGCTTGGTGGACGTGCCTCGGCCGAGGCAAGCGCGAGGCACGAAACAATATACGCGAGCGTCCAGAGTGCGCGCAGCAAACGACTGAGGCGCCTTTGAGCAAAACAAAAAACCGACACTGAATGGCTCGGGCGCTCGGACGCTCACCTGCGGCAGCGCGCGCGCTTGCCTCGGCCGAGGCACGTTCGCACTAACCGAGCTGCTTCGCGCGGCAAATGCCCCGCGAGGCTGCTGGCTCTGTGTGGACACGCCTATTCATAGCCTAATAACATCTTGAAATACCAAAATAAAATTTGGTATTCTGATTTAAGACTATTTACAAATCTTTTTTAACAAGTTAGCGAGAAATATTGACGATCAAATCTCACCTCAGCTGAATGAATATCCTTCAATGTGTACAATGTTTACAGGAAGATTATTACAATTAAGAATAAACATCTAGTCGAAGCACCAAAACTACTAGTTTCTAGAGATTACATTATTTTTGGGAAGGCATACGAAACAACTAAGCATTCGTTATATGGCACCTGTTTACCCTTTTTGGAAGTTATACAATTTATTCACCCTTCAAAATGCTACGTTTTTAAACTCGGATATCAAACACTGTTTTTGGGAGTTCACAATAGTTGAAAATCACGGAAGATATCCCGCACAGACAAGTTCCGACAGTACAAGTTAAAATATCAAAGAATTGCCGCGTCAAAAAATAAGTCGCTTTTCTGTTCCACACCCATTTAAATAGAGTTGTCTAGCTCACTCACACTGAAAATAGTATCTATCGATATTTCGAATGTATGAGCTCACTATACTTGAGTGTGAACTTTTTTCGCGCGACCCAAGTCCGGTGAGAGCACATCCGACAATTTAAATCATTGAAAGTAACTTTCACAATAAATATGAAAGACTCTTCTACCCTGGGGGTTAATATTGATTCTAAATGTTGAAACTATCTGGATTCATTTAATTAACATCAAGATTTAAAAATGGTGTCTACTTAAAATTGTGTGTAAAGATTGCAGTAAGAATTAAATGACATCTATACATTTAATTATTCGACAGTTCAAATTATTTTGGTTCTTTATTATTTTAAAACATTTCTAGCAATATTCTAGCCGTATTTTTTTTATTTTTTTATAATATTCATGTCAGTCCCTACGCATTTTAACTAATTCTTGTTATACATTCCTTAAAGCACGCCAACCGCAAATTTTGAGTACGTAGTGTGCGCCTACTCAGTATCTAGAACGGCGCGGCGTTTAGAGCGACCATGAAAGTCACCGTTGTTAGTGTACCAGTCACAGGCTGGTATGACCAGCTTGTTCTCTTGTTCTATCGTTGTTTCCACACAATTACCGAAATGTTTCTTCACTAATTCAGATTATTTACATAGACTGTTAATATACTCTCATTCTGGCAATGTGTAGAAATAAAAATATCCGATTCTGTCTGTAAACAATTTGTTTACCTTTGCTTGCTTGACTATTTCTTCATTACCCATATTTAGGGCATGCAAAACCCGGTTTCCGTTCCATAGTAAGACCTGGTTTTTCTATCGGACCGAAACCATTTTGATACCCTAACCATATTATAGATTCCTTTGCTTTATACCACAACGCCTATCATACTCCTGTACCCGTACGCCGTGGTCTCACACGGTGATCTGAACGTTCTGCACGATGTTGGACCACTCCACCTTGGAAGGCACCAGGTAGAACGCAGGCGCCACCTTCTGTCCGCACGGGCACTTGCAACCTGGGACAAACACATTTTTGATAAGCACTTTGTTCTGAGAATTTTATAGTTGTGTATGCATGCAGTACTTGATGACAAGGAACTGTGATCACAAATCTGTTTGGGACTTTAATAAAATGAACCTCTCGAGGTGTTACTCTCTTAACTGTAAGGTTAGGGCTACATTGGTCAGGTTGGAAGGTCTAAGAGCTGATTTCCGCCCGCTCTTGTCGGGACAGCCCGTACAGCTCGGAGCCCCAATAGTAATATAGTAGCGAGTTACATCTGCCCTTACTTCACACGGTATTTCGACTCGGTAAAACATCGCGATTCCTTCTTTCCATGTAAGTTTCATATATTAATGTATTATGCACATAAACGTCCCAGAATTCATCCGTTAAATGACATAGCAGAACAACGCGATCACAAAGACCGACATGAATTTATAATAGTGACTTTAGTTTGTAATATGTATAGATTTCTACAAAAAAATAGAGGCTGTATTACTGACCCATGATCCAGTTAAACGATCCGATCTTGTTCTGACACTTGGGGCAGTGCAGCTTGCCCTGCGTGGAGTGCGTGACGTCACGCATCCACGCCATGGGCTCCACGAACCACATGAGGCGGCAGATCTCGGGCAGGTCGGCGCGCGCCGCTATCGCCGCGTCCACCAGGTGCGGCTCGCTGTACTCAGAGGTCACCTGACGAAATATGATGTTTTTATCTTTTTTTTTTTGAATAACCAGAGATGAGCAGGGCCTTGAGACCAGAGAAGAAGGAGCATCCAAAAGTGTGAGACGTAATACCACCACACAAACATGATTCTTTATGCTAGACTTGAAGCGGCGCCAATTTTATTCTTAAGCCAAAGGATCTAAGGTTAGGTTTCAATAATACTATTAGCTGATGGTTTGCTGTCATTCTCCTATTCGGCAACTCTAAATGAAGCAAACCCACAATGCGCTAATTGATATAAAAACATGATGATACCTAAACAAGGCCATCTTTTCCATTGAGCACTCTGGGCAAGTACCCAAGACCCGATCCACGGGTGCCCCAGTTTCTGTAAGTGTCATAGCTTAGTAGATGTCATAACATACTAATATTTTCGAGCTCTCTTTGAATTCTCTAGATTTTAGTACAAGTCAACTAGTTGTCTATGCATGCCTAATTTACGACGAAGATTGCAAATTGGACCTTCAGATTTCGGCATCTACGCGCCAGCCACGGTGCTCGAAATCAAATTCAAACAATCTATGGTATAAAATTATCAATCAAATAAACCAACTTCATAGAAATCAAAAAGGTTTTACTGAGTTTTACTTCAAACTAATGTTCTCCGCCTCTAAAAAAACACCTATTTTTCTGTATGAACTATCACAAGAAAACTAGCAAGTTAAAAACTAGTTACACATTACAATCCAGACCCCAGCTTCTCACCTGACTAGGTCCCTCGTCACTGTCGCTGGGCAGGCTCTGACTCTGGCTCTGTCCGGGACTGCTGTGCTCATAGTCGTCGCATTTCATTTCCATCAGCTTTGATGCAAGGTTCTTTAACTTCTCTATGAGGATCTGTCCATTCTCCGCAGAGTTCAGGCCTGTTAGCTTGCTTGGTGGTGGTCTAATACCTGAAAAGCCAAGAAATGTGATGAAATTATGGACTAACTATCTTAAGTTTTAATCTAGTCTCTCATGGTACTGCTTTAACCTTATCTTCCGTATTTTTATAATATTGGCAGTTATTTGTTTTTCTCCAAGACAATGCTGCCATTAATGGAAATAATATGCAGCGAGTTTAATCACTAAGTGGCAGTTGTAAGACCATAACATTTTGCTCACACAATTTTGGAAGGTACCATCATTAATAAGTCAAAATCAATTCCTGACTATTCGTGTGGCACCTGCTTTTATTAAATAACATTAAATTCTAAATAGATTTCTTTAAACTGTCTCTTTACCTTTCTTAGCAAGTTCCACCTTAATCTCCTTAGGTATGTGAGGTATGATGTTGCTCTGGTTGGCGACGATACGCCTGCACTTCTTACAGCGGTACACGATGGGGTCTGGTCGCTCGCGCACCAACCCTGGGTCTGGTTTCACCAGGTCCGCGAACAGCTGGGGCAAGATCTTCACTGCAAATGGTACTGTAGATGAATTTGTGAAAGCAGCATGGGTTTTGGACATGGTAGCGTCACATAACTAAGATCAGTAAAATTTTTGATTCAGGGCAACTTGCTGTGACGATGGATCGAGAGGTCTTTGTCTACCAGTAAACCTCCTTATGCTGAGATCAGAGACCGTGATATTGCGGCACTAGCAGCAACTAGAAACGTTGATCTGAATTTGGTGCAAGCTAGCTGTCGCAGCTTATTGTCCATCAGTTTCTATCAGTAAACAATATTCACAGAAAAAAAATGTATTTAAAAACAGAACATGTCTGCGATTGAACGCTCGTAGCGGGGCTCCACATCGCTGTCGATGTTGTGAAGCAGTCGACAGCCTCGGACACCATGGCCTTCCTGCAGTAAGAGTGCAGGTCGGATAGCGCGGCACGCTAGCATTAATTATCTCATCCGTTGGGCTCTTGCTATCCATTTGGTGCCACCTGTTTTAGAACCCAATGGCTTGGCACGCGTCGATGGGAAGAGATCAGATGGTATGACCGTGGAAGTTGGGTATGCCTTTGGTGTGGGATGCGACTTGCATCGACCCCCTCGCGCAATCCCATCTTCCTAGCCCGGTGAGCTGCGCGAGGCTGCTGCAGGTGCTAAAAACCTTAAACGGCGCAAATACAATTATTTAATTGGTAATTATGTATTTGAGCCGTTTGGGGTTGAAACACTAGGGCCATGGGGCCCCGAGTGCCCACTTTGTGTTTCGGGACATCGCCAAACGGTTGGTCAACTCTTCACGTGACCAGAGGGCTAGCATTTTTTTTGGCCAAAGAATCAGCATTGCCATCCAAGGTGGTAATGCAGGCCAGCCTTCTGGGCACTTTGCCTGTCGACAGCGATGTTGACGAATTTTTTGACGTCTTGTAATTTTAGTACATATTTTATTTTTATTTTATATCTATTTGTAGTTTGTAAGTAATGTACACATGTAATATAATAAAATAATTAGCATTGAAAAAACAGAGCAGTACCTTTTGGCAGTACTGTTCAAACCGGTGTCCGACGTAGCGTCCCCGCGCTATGGCGGAGATGATAATTATGCTCTATGTTAGCAAAGAATAGACTAATAAGGAATCTTGGTGCTGTAGGAGAATATATCATTTAAGAGTGAGAGTTACCCAGCAGTGGATGATCACAAGCTCTGAGAATAAATGGAAAAGTTATCAACAAGAAAAAACAATATAACATTAGTCACCTTCCTTCAGCTTCTGGCCCCCTAACTTCAGGCGGAACTGTTTGAACCTGGGGTCATCTCTGTTGATTGTGTAGCCCATGTGTCCGAACAGCTTGAGTTGGGCTACAAAGCCCACGTTTGGGCCGATAAACCGTCGTTTACTCTTCACCAGGGTAAGGGCTTCCTCGTAACACAGCCCATACTTCTCCATGATGAAGCCTATCACTATGGCAGCTGAACGTGAAACACCGAAGTGACTGAAAACAATATTTAAAACTGTAATTTAAAAACAAAGTAGGAACTGGATAAGTTAGTTTTTCATGTTTATTTCTATACCTGACAATGACTTAACCTACAAGTTATCAAGAAGATTAACATGGTATTCTCCTGTTTACCTTTATTAAGTATTGTTTACTAATCCTTCAAGGTAATTATAGCAATATTCCTCTTCTAAGTCACTGGAAGTCTCATATACTTAGTTGTTATCAATTGCAAAGAGAGGGAGGTCCCTTGACCGCCACACCTATGTCATTTAATAAAAACTGATACTTTTCTGCTATAATGAAACATTGTTCGTAGTGGCTTTAGCAGGTATAACATAACAAGGTCGCTGAATAGCTGCCAAGTGTGTATATCATACTATAAAGCGTGATATTTTAATATTACACAACACCCACCACGTCCACTGCCAGACACTTTGTGAGGGAAAACCCCCACCAGACATCTTTAATGTATGTTAAATTGTAAGAACTTGCCAGCGAAGCATGGAGCGAAGCATGATGGGGAAAAAGAAAATAGAGAAAATCAACCACAGCAAAATTAGAAAAGCTACAAAGACCCAAGATGTCGTGTTGAAATTAAGAACGCTAAAGTGGAAATTGGCTGGCCACGTAATGAGAGAAGAGAAATGGAACAAAGTAGTAACATTGTGGTACTTACCCAAGAGAGGGAAAGAGAAAAAAGGGGAAACCATTCAGAAGATGGAAAGATGATGTGGTTAAAACAGCTGGAAAAACCTGGACTAGTCTGGCGCGGGAGAGAGAAGATTGGAGAGTGTTGGAGGCCTTTGCAAGGGCACACAGAATAAAAACAAACCTATTTAAAAAAAAAAATAAAAAAAAAAAACAAAAATTTAAATATGTATACTTATGTCTGATAGAGGCTATAAATATATAAATAAATAAAATTGTAAAGCTTATAATTATCATTTCATTAATCCTTAATAATAAAACACTAGGTACTCACCAATGCACAAGGACTGTCCCTCCACTTCCAACAGCTTGCTTGATAAAATCATTGGTCTCAGGCAGGTGGCTTATCAGGTCCTCTTTAGGTACATCTGCCACTAGAATTAAGATTTAAAGATAATCATATAAAACATTTTGTTGTAGTTTTATTAGCATTGTCCCTTAGGGTCAGTTCACACCGAGACGCGACGCGACGCGACGCTGCGCGCACTCTTTTAAAGAGCGATTCAAAATATAACTTTATTTTCTACACGAAAGGATATACATTTCTCTACAGGCGTCCCGCGGCGCAGCGCTGCGTGGCGCAACGTATTCTCACAACGAAATGTGTATCTTTTCGTGTAGAAAATAAAGTTAAATTTTGAATCGCTCTTTAAAATGTGCGCGCAGCGTCGCGTCTCGGTGTGAGCTGACCCTTAGTGATTACTGTTAGTACTGGCGCTCTATTCTTTGCTATTTATTTCAATCAGGCAACAAGGTCAGTATGAGCCTGTTTAATAACTTACTCTTCACATAACAGAAGATGAGGTTGGCCCTCTCCAGTATAGTCCTGGGCAATGGCACCACATCTATTGTGAGGACGTGGGTAATTCCTAGTTTCTCCAGATACTTGTGGTCACGGGCACAGGCCAAGTTCCCTGGAAAATGGTTGACAGTGGGGTCAGTGTTTCACTATACATTCAGAAGCATACTTATACATTTTTTCTGGTACGTAGATAGAGAAAAAAAAATCTTTGACATGTCATGTTTCTATGTTACTCTAAGTTCAGGTCTGGAGTTCAGGATATAATCTCGCCAGTAGCTCCACAGCCAAAACTAATCATCTCCCTAGGCTTTTTCCAACTATGTTGGGGTAGGCTTCCAGTCTAACCTGATGCGGTTGTACCTGTATTTTACATGGACCCACTGCCTATCTGAGCTACACAATCCAGTTAGTACTCGGTAATATGATAACCCTTGACCAGGGTATGACTGGTTGTCAGACTCAATAGCTCCTATTGGTAATAAATTAGTAGTTACAGAAGTTCTCTGTGACCTGTAATTTAATAGTAGTTTTTCTCTCATTAGAGAGATGAATTATCATTGAGATTTTTTCTTCGAAAAATAAGATATATTATTGTATTTGGTCATTGTGTTGTGTAAGAAGCTAACCTAAATACAATCGTTCGTCGATGAGGTCCACGCTGACATCGAGGACTGAGTCTTGATCATCTGTATCGTCATCTTCTGCGTGGACCACTGCGGCCACGCTTCGTTTAGCCATCTATGATCCCAACTGAGCGCTGAAAATCATACGAAATTCGCTATGAAAACTCAATTTGTAGCTTGTAGCTGTTCTTTCCTGAATTATAATGCTCAATATTAACTTATTCAGGGGATCAGAGAGTAATCTTTGAATATAAACACACCTCAAGAAGAAAATCAGTGTCTTCTCAAAAAATCAATACATGCGCAAGTTGCGCACAGTTTTTAACATACAGCTCCGAATTTCGCACAACAACTAAGTATGACTTATTACTTATTTACACAGTAACCAAAATATGAATACAACTTATTGTAATACAATTTAAGTAAGAAAATCTAAATAAAATTGTTTGGAAAACGTGGAATTATCAGAAACACCCGCGAATTTAGTTATTTTGACGTTTGATTTGACATTTTAATATTTTTGTGTTGATAACGCGTTTTGTTTTTGCTGGCTGCTTTTTTTTTTTTTTTTTTTTCGCCCATCGGGCAGTCTATAGTTTTTCAACCATACTGCCTAGTCTTTCGTAGGTATTTTTTTCTTACGTAGTAGGTTTAGTAAATCGTCTTTCGTTTTTTAAAAACATGTAGTATTCATTTTAAGTATGTCTTTGATAAGTAGTCAAAATCATGATCATATACAATTGCGTTTTTATTTTATTTTATGTCGATTTCGAGATAAACGTCATGTCCATTTTATGTCTATTCCAGGTTTAGCGTATTTTCCGGTATTTTCCATTTCATGTCATTACGTATTGTAAATGTATTTTTTTTTTAATAACCCTAAGCTACAGGTTTGATTATACAAACTACATAAATTATAATAAAACAGTAATAACCATACGTTATAATATATACATAGGAACAAGAATCAGAACCATTTAAATCTCATTTACAGTCTCTAATATGTATCTATACAAATATATATAAGTTGAAGCGTTCTTAGCAACTCCTGTATGCACAGCGGGACTATATCAGGTTTTTTATAAATTTTTAGCAGCTCATCCGACAACACAAGGCGCTGAAATTTTTTGCTGGCTGCGTTATTTAAAATGGTTAAATGGAAAATAGCATGGCATACTAATTATTATTGCTTTTCCTGCATGTGCATATTTTTGAGAGCGGGAAGGTGGTGCTGCATCTTTCATCCAAACCTGCCCCTGTATTCACAAACGCTCAGATTCGATTTCGATTCGGAAAGTCGTATGTCTATCTCGTAATGCCAAAACAAGATAGATGTAAGATTAGGCAAATTAATTTTATGTGCATTGCCATACTCGGACAATTTACTTGATCAGGAAAACGATTATATATTTTCTTCTCTAAATAACTTGATGCATATTTTATCGTGTCGTCATAGTGACCGTCTATTGTTTTTTGATACTAACAATTTTGTTAGAGATTTTGTTTTGATTCGGGAACATATGTTTCTTGCCAAAAAAAGTCGACATTTTTTGGCTTCACTTTTAGCATTTTTTATACACGCAGTTATTGATGATTTAACTGAGACTAGGTTAAGTGATGAAACAGTATTATCTTGTGTCTCCAATAATACTGTTATACATTCTTTAAACTATTAGAGCCGACAAAAGAGAAGCCTGGTAACAATATTTTACTCTATCACCAGAATATAAATCGCTTCTCCGGCAAAATTTTAGACGTGGAAATGTTAGTAGATAAATACCACATGGATATTTTATGTTTTAGTGAAACTTGGTTAAAACCAGATAGGATACTGTTTAATGTAAATAATTTTTCAGTTGCCAGTGCGTACAACAGATCATCAGTGGGTGGTGGTACCCTGATACTTTGTAATAGCTGTCTCAGATATAAGGAGAGGAAGGATATCACTGCTTACTCTGTTGATCGCTTATGTGAGGTAGCATGTGCGGAGGTTGAGGGTCATACTGTCTTATGTGTGTATAGACCACCAGCATCAAACTTGACATTATTTTTAATCACAATGGAAGAAATATTAAGTAAACTTTTCACAGATAATAAATTAGTTTTTGTTTGTGGTGACTTAAATATTGATCTGTTAGTCAGTTCACCAGAAAAATGTAAGCTGGTCTCATTGTTTAAATCCTTCAACTTAAAATATTTATTTAGCGAAGCAACTAGAATAACAACAACCTCAGCTACATGCATAGATAATATATTTACTAATTGCACAGTAAAAGAGTCTTCATTAATTAGTGGCGTTAGGTCAGATCATACTGGTCAACTTGTATCTTTTGAGTTAAAAAAAAAGTTACACTTAGTTAAATCAATTCAGATAAGACCTCTCTCTAAAAGTAAATTAAAATCTTTTAATAATAATGTTCTTAGCAATCTTGCTGACGCTAGTTTTGATTTAGAAGATCCCAATATAAACTACGATATTTTATTTTCTACAGTTTGCCAGGAATTTAATAAAACGTGTCCTATAAAAAAAGTTAAAGTCAACTCAAAGTCTAAATTTAGCGAATGGGCCACTGCGGGAATAAGAAAAAGCAGAGATATTTTATACAATTTATATCACGAAAAATCTCTAACCTCAGATCAAGTCTTTCACACTTATGTTAGAAACTATTCAAAAATATTCAAAAGTGTCTGCGCTCAGGCAAAATCTAAATTAATAAGCAATAAAATCGGTATTTCTAAGAATAAAATAAAAACCGTGTGGCAGGTAATTAACAGAGAAACAGGAAAGACGCAACAACGAGATAAGAATGAACTGACTTTGAAAATAGATAATAAAACCATTTGTGATAAGCTAGAAGTCGCTGAAACTCTAGACAATTTTTTTGCCAACATTCCGTTAGAGGTTACGAAATCTCTCCCCTCTTCAGCTAAACTAGCTGAAGCCCTTCTTAAAGAGAACTTTACTAAGGACTTACCTAACTTTAAATTTAAACCAGTATGTATTGATACAATTAAAAACGCATTCAAAAGTCTCAATATAAAAAATACTGAAGACTTATGGGGGATATCAGTCAAGGTTCTTGAAAACATTATTGATTCAATTGCTCCTGTCTTAGCAGGCATATTCAATCAATGTTTGGACAGTGGCAAGTTTCCTGACTTGATGAAACATAGTAAAGTAGTACCAATTTTCAAATCAGGTTGTAAGAGTGATCCCTCTAATTATAGACCTATATCTGTGCTTCCAGCATTCTCATATACCAATCAATTTTCATACTGCAAAAGAGGGCAGTCCGCGCCATCTATAAAATGGGTCCTCGCGAGTCCCTCAGAGAAAAATTTAAAGAAATCGATATACTGACTCTGCCTTCACTCTATATTTTAGAATGTATTTTATATGTCCGCAAAAACCGAGGACTTTTCAAAATTAGAAGCGACTTCCATAATATAAACACGCGCAGTAAACACGAAATTGTAATACCAAAATTTAGATTAACAAAAACTAGCAAGTCATTTCTTATAAACAGTATACGCTTTTATAATAAGTTGCCGAAGTCAGTTACAGAACTGACCGATGGAAAGTTTAAAAATTATATCAAACGTGTCCTAATTAAAAAAGCATATTACAAAATTAAGGACTACGTTGAAGATAGAGAAGTTTGGCCTGAGCCCCTACGCACATGCGGCTTCCCTGGTAGCTCATAAAACGGCACAAATGTGTGGATGTCTCTAACTATTCTCAATCTTATTTTTATTTTGTTTTTTTTTTTTTATTTACTTTTTTTTTTTTTTTATTTACTTTTTCCATTATTTTTAATCAGATGTTTTACAATAGTTTCTTAATCATTACACCATTTTGTTTAGAATAGTTACAGCACGGATGACAACATTTGTGTCACTTGTTTCATCTAGTCTTTTTGCAATATCTTTTTTTTTTTTTTTGTATAGACTCTTTTTCTTATTTACCGATTGTTTGTAAATGTATGGACATTGTAGGCCTTATAGATTCCTAGATCCTTAGTAACTTTTTATCTTGTTCTACGTTTTGTAGTAAGCAACGACTTATTGTCGGGCCTACGATGTCCACTCATACTTAAGTGCCACTGCTGTAACATAGAAAAATTGTAAAGCCAAATTATTTTAAAAGAGTAACCATGGAGTTTCTTGCCGGTTCTTCTCCATAGGAAACGACCAACCCGAACCGAGCACCTTTTTGTCGACGTTTTACAAGTGCCCATGTAGGCCTATGTGAAATAAAAATATTTTGATTTTGATTTTGACTTATCGAATCGAAATCGAATCCGAGCGTTTGTGAATCGGGGGCCTGGATCTTTTTTTGCGGAAACAAAACATAATATTTTGCATTACATATAATATTATGGATTTCCGCAAAGTAACGCATGATTCTATAGTTTGTATTTATAATAGTTAAAATTAGAAGATTTAAAATAAAATGATGAGATGAGCCATATTTATTGAGGTATCGATCGTATGTTTCGATAGTAGAGTCTTGGTTGGGTCAGAAACTATTAAGTGTGTTTTTGTGTGCGGGCTGATGTTGTCCATGTCTGTGTTTTTGCGCATAGAATAATGAAATGCCAAAATTGTCTACCATAACAACAACGTTGTTGTCGCTCCTTTCCGCTTGTCACTCCACTGTTGCTGTCGCTCGACTCTTACACATGCGACAAGGTAAAATCCGGACATTTTTATAGCTCAGTTGCTATTCATTATGGCCCCGTTGGAAGGCATTATCTAAACATCACGTACGTATTTTAGAGAAATGGTATAGTTTTACGGAAAACAATTGATGAATGCCAAGCAGCAGGGTAAATAACGACTGTTTGGACAACTTTCTAACGTTTATGTCTTTAAACGTGGAGACCTGTTTACCCATTTACATACGTAAAAGTGTAACAGCGTAAAATAATATTTTTAGCATCTCTACTATCGTGCCGATTCATACTTACCGATACTTACGAAAAAAATTGTTACAGACATGATCTAACTAAATTATAATTATTTGGTTAATTTTGTTATATACAATATTTTTCTTGTTTTCTCTTTTTACGCTTGAATAACACTGCCAGTAGGGCTTTTAGTAAAAATGAACGAAATTGTAATAAAACCAAATGGTGGGATTAGTTCCGAATTCAGCCACGCACCTAAGCTAAGTCCAACACTGAGCCACCTAAATTTCTAACCACCATAACTCAAAAGTTTTCTTTCGAAATGAACTTTTATTTAAAATACTGTTGATGTAGGTTAGTTGACTACCTATTTGCATTTCAGAAATGTCACTTGTAGTGTTACTACTTATAGAATAAGCATTTTTTTGGCTCCTTGCGTCCACCCCCTGGTACACAATAAACCGGGGGAGTCTGCTACAGTTAAAACTCTCTACTTTTTCTTCCGTTTTTAGGGTTCCGTAGTCAACAAGGAACCCTTATAGTTTCGGTATGTCCGTCTGTCTGTCCGCGGTTTAGCTCAAAAACTATTGGTACTAGAAAGTTATTCGGCATAAGTATACACGTTAATGACGCCGAAAAAGTGGTAAAATATTTAGGGTAACTCGCCTACATGTAAAGTGGGGATGATAAGTTTTTTGATTAAGTACAATAAAGTACAATTAATAAATACATACAATAAAGTACAATTAACTGTAAACCGTTCGTGACTTATCAAAAGTACCAATGTTCGTTAGAGTCAAGTGTCCCCCCCCTTTACCGACTAAACGGTTTTAGTTATATGTCACGGCAGTAGTACCTATATATAACGAAGTAGGAAAACTACCACACATAAGTGGGCTTTACAAGTATACGAATAATAGTCGACCAATTGTATTTGACTCGAAATTTTCGAAAAACTACATAGAAATATCGATAGATGGCGCTAAGCGTCAGTTGTACTAAAAACGAGTCTCATTCTCGATCATATATGGTGGTTTTTATAAATATTGGTACGGAACCCTTCGTGCGCGACTCCGACTCGCACTTGGCCGGTTTTTTACATGAATCATTACAAAATTCCTCGCTACGCAGCCGACGCGAATGCGAGCTCGCTGCAAAGCATCTATATTACTATACTCTTTGCTGCAAAGTAATAAGATGGGCGGCAGGCCGTTGTGGGGTCTATGTTGCTAGGAAGCGCGGAACGGCAATATCGCATCCGAAATATTGGCTTGGTTAATTGTGTACATTTGGTTCACTGTTGAATATCTGACCCTACCTACATGCTTCGGCAACGCTAATTTGATTGTGTAATGCAGATTAGTATAAGGGGTACTCAGCAATCGCGTGTCCCTGACCCTTGTTCCCCACCTCTTGGTTTCCTCCACGTAGACCCTAGGTCCAAAGTTCAGAGTCCAAGCTGGTTGCTCAAACGTTTCGTACATGCTTGGACTTTGGAACCAGCGCGTTAGCAGACCACAGTCTTATGCAAAGAACCTTGGTACTAAAGTTACCTAATAATAGCATTCCAATTACTAAGTTAGTGTTTAGACCAGACTAGGTCATAGTATATTGTGTGTAACAAACATTTTAACGGAAGTCAATTGACTGAAGCATTAACTACATTGGTGACTGTCTGATGTAAAAGTTATCATTTGTTAGTAAAAAAGATAAACTAGAATAATACATACTTACATCATTCTCGCTTATTTGTAATTCTCAAAATGAACGATGTAACCGAGATTTTTTAACAACAAGAGTTTCTTGCCCATTCTTCTCCTTAGAGATCTACACTTTGGAATTGGCAACTACAGTCCCTACTTTCACAGGTTGTGCCTGGGACTGTAGCTTTGCGTTTTGTTCTGATCTGTTTTTTGGCGTTCAAAAGTGCCTGTAATGGTCTTATAAAATTGAAATAAAAACTTTGAGTAACTATTCTTAGTAACTAGGGTAGGTAATTTGGTTCATTTACCGTTTCCCGGGATACAGATCCATGTGTTTTTGTCTAAGTAGGTACCATTTTAATAGGTTATAATATAGGTATAGACTAGGATATAACTCTGGAACCTACCTGCAGGCCCACGTGTTAGATTATGGCTCACTGCCACTCACAGAGTGGCGACACTTATCCCGGGTCCATATTGGCTCACCTAAAGTTCTTTACCCGAAATTGTTCTTCCTAATGATTTGTAATCCGAATGATCACTCTTCCTAAAATTTTTCATCCTAAAGTTTTCAATTCATACTATTTGTAGTGCTACCGGCGATGTCCATAACACTCATGTTTCCGAAAATTGTAATTAATAATATCATTAATGTAAATATATTTAAACTCCTACTGTTTTTTATCATAACGCTTTTATCTCTAAACATAATGACCATAATATTTTCACTCATACTCAGAAAGAAACATTTACCTAGTGTGATAAAAAATATATGTGGGTAGAAGATGATAGTTATTGTGACCCCGCTATGAAAAAAATACTTAGAAAAATTTCGCAGACAATTTCGAGGTAGCGCTCGCCGGCCGCTACCGCTCGCTCCGCTCGCTCGGCTCGCGCGTAGTTGGTCACAGTTCTAACCTAACCTAACCTATGGATATCTTTGAAGGTACACACCGCTATAAATAAAATTAAAGAAGACGCTATAATTAATAAAAAATACATCTAAACAAAAAAGATATGACTGAATAATAGTGTAAAAGATGGTTAGGTTGAGAAAATATAGGAAAACAAATAAAAGTATAATAGATGTTTATTGCTACTGACATTAGGAAGTTGAATGCTTCGGAATTATGAACATTAGAGACAGAGTAGTTAGGAATTGTGATTGTTAGGATGAAAAATGTTAGGAAGAACATTTTCTAATTTCCAATTATCGGAGTTGAAAATTTAGGTGAACTTTGGCGCACCCCTTATCCCAGTAGTGGCAACGTTATAGGTACTCCCAGTGCATAATCGGCTTAATAATTAAGTATGCACTGAGACTAGCCAAAATATTTAATTATTATTTCCTTTATTTATCTTTACATCTGATTTTATACATTTTTAAATATTTCTCAAAAATGATATAAAAAACATTTAAAAATATAAAAAACAGGTTTCGGCCGATGTCGGGAACAGGGTCCAAGGTTAGGGCTTCAGAGACAGGAACCTCCTCACAATGCGGGCTGTATCCAGGAGTACTGCCTTCTGAATCTGGCTCTTGATCCAACTGCCAAGTGATAATTTCGACAGATGTTCGTCGAGGCTTTTAGCGATCAGGGCCATTGGCCGTAACGACAATCGGCACAATGATAGCCGAATTCACATTCGACATGCTGACAACCTCGTGTGCCAAGTCGAGATATTTTATTTGTTTCTCTTTCTCAGCAGGTTCTCGTCTGGGATGGTAACATCGATTATCATTACGCGGCGTGCTGATCGGTCTATCACCACTATGTCATGTAATAATAAATAATAACTTACATACACAATTATTGTGTATGTAAGTATGTTATCGCCTTTATTGGCGACATTAGTCATGTCAGTAATTATTATTATTGAAGTGAAATTTCTTATGCGACTTCCAACAAGGTTGCGTTAAACGTTTAACGCTACCTTGGAGGGGGAATAGAAAGAGACAGAGTGACAGTGAATGCGTGGCACTCGAACGCATGCGTGTAGTATTACGAAGTTTCACTTCTTCCGCGTGGAGGGACCCCAGGCATTATTTTTTATTGTAGCGATGTTGCAACCTGGAGAGTATTATTATATTTTTAGTGCAACCTACCTCGGAATTCAAGCATTACTTAACGAACGGGATCACGAGTTTACTTGGTCAGTGTTCCGCATTTTTTTTGTGTTCAAGGCACATCTAGAAAATCGGAAAGTTTATAAGGATGAAATGATGAAAGGATGAAAAACAATTTTTATAAGGTATTTATTGCATTAAGCATACTCGCTCAAAATTTGGAGTATTCGTTGACAAAGCTGCTGCCAACTCTTCGTCAATCGTCCTAAGGCGTTCCCATTTTTAACCGATTAAAAAAAAAAAAGAAGGTTCTGTCTTCGACTGTGTGTCTTTTTTATGTAGATTCATGGATTTCTCCGCCAATTGCGGACCGATTTTTAGTATTCTTTTTTTATTCGAAAGTCTATTGGTACTCCTGAGGTGATCCGTTTTTCAAAATATTCCTAATCTATGCTACTCTGTCGTAAGACCTGTCAGCACCTTCACTTTCATATAGTGAATAGCCTTGGACTTCACACGGTGTTTCAATCATTATGTTATAATGTAATCATAATTTTTGTGGACGCATACGAAATAAGGAAAAACCCATGATTTTACCTGCAAAAAACAAGTTTTCGTCTCGTGCAATTATTATGACATACCTATTGAGAACAGTAAACGAGCAGTGGGGGCTGACAGCCCAGACTTACAAGTTATAAGCTGGTTCGAACCCAGCCAGGCGCGTTACTTTGTGTAATTTATTTCATCACCACTGCTCTCGGAGCAGGAAAACATCAAGAGGAAAAGGCATGTTCTAAATCCAACAACCGAAGACATGCGATATCTACAAACCCGCACTAAGTCCGCGTAGTGGAATACCGCTAATTTCTCATAGACTGTCCTAGCTGCAGAGACAATATTTATAGACCGAGGTACGGCACGATATGGTAGGCTTTATACGAGATGACGTACGTCGACGTTAAAATGGTTTATTAAAAAAAGCTGTTCCATACATTTAATAATAATAATAATAGTAATAATAAAATAATAATAATAGGCCCCCTAAACAACCACACGTCCTGATTGACCATCTAATCACGTGGGGGGCGGACACACGATTGAAAAATTACTGGCGTGGCTAACGTGGCTCTGGAAACCCATTTAACATGGAGACTAGATCGAAGAAAGTACGTATAGGACCGCTACCCGAGGGCAATCGTCGGGGCACACCTGGGGCCGATGCTGGGTGTCACAGCATACGATCCATCGGCGGTGGGGGACTGAGCAGGCGGGTTCTCCCCGACAAAAATACTACAGCCGAACCTACAGACAGACTTGACAATGACAGTAGAGCAGTTACACCCGACTTGGATGTTTCGCAGGCGGCGTCAGCTACTCAGCCTGCGACCACTAAGGCGGGAAAACCCAGAGTGCGCATGAAATGGACTGAAGATATGAACATATTCATCATGCGCACATACTATCACATTACTAAACTTGAAAAGGACAGAACTATGTACTGCACACAATTACACGAAAAATTTAAAATGCAATATCCAGATATAAATGTAACAGAACAAAGAATAGCAGACCAAAGACGAGTCATTATTAGAAACAAGTTATTATCAGACGACACTTTAAATAGAATTAAATATGAAGTAGAAGAACAACTTAAAAAAGAAGAAGAAGAAAGTATTAATCTTACACAACACACTTTACACGATCTTGATACGAATGCAGACACTGAATATTTTAATACAGAATTAATAGCACACACACACCACACTCAGCATAACACTCAACCTATTACAGATAATTCCACATTAATACAAACACAAAATAATATTGAGTTTGATCCTTCCTTAGTAGACACATTAAGTAACGAATTTGAGGAAAATATACTAAAATACAACGGAATGGATCCTGCATGTAGACCATTATTACCAAAAATTAGGCCATCTCGTCAATTGTCAGATATCATTAGCATATTCAATCAAAAGATTATCCCTTCCAAATTGCCATCACTAGAAAACTTAAGTGACACACATTCTTTAATATACTCCATAGCTATTACAGTTGCAAGTCACTTTAAATTAAAAATCAACATAGACAGATCTAGTAATAGAGATAATAGAATAAAAAACGATCCACCATGGAAACGAAGATTAGAGTCAGACATAGAGCAACTAAGGAAAGACATAAATAGATTAACTCAATATAAAAACGGTAACACATCAAGAAAACTAGAAAACAAGGTTAGGCAGATAATTAAAAATACCAGACAACACAGTTCGCATGAAAATTATAACAAGAGAATAGAAGATCATTTAGACACGTTAAAACAAAAACTTTTAGTAAAAAGCCATAGACTAAAAAGATACAAAAAAGCGAAAGAAAGAAAGGATAATAACAGATTATTTAAAACAAACGAGAAACAATTTTATAGAAAACTTAAAGGCAACGATACTACAATCACTAACCCTCCATCTCAAGAGTCCTTAAAAGAATTCTGGCAAGGAATCTGGTCAGATAGCACTGACCATAACAAAGAAGCTGAGTGGATACAAGAAGAAATCGTTAGGTCACAAACAATAGACGAAATGCCGTTTGAAGATATAGATACGCTTGAAATAAACACAATAATAAATAAAACACATAATTGGAAAGCAGCAGGAATAGATGGTATTCATAATTTTTGGATTAAACGACTTCATTCACTTCATTCTACTTTAGCAGAACATATAAACGATATTTTAAAAGGCAACCAAAATATACCAGAATTTTTAACTAAAGGAATTACATATATGATCCCTAAATCTAGTAGCACACACGATCCGTCACAGTATAGGCCAATCACTTGCTTACCAACCTTATATAAAATCATCACGTCATGTATTACTAACAAAATAATCAAACACACAGAGCAATACAATATCTTAACTGAAGAGCAAAAAGGATGTAGGCGTGGTCATATGGGATGTAAAGAGCAATTAATTATTGATTCCACTATTTTAAAATACGCCCAGAGGGCTAGAAAAAACTTATACATTGCATATATAGACTATAAAAAAGCATTTGACAGCGTCCCCCATTCATGGTTAATTGAAGTATTAAATATATATAAAATCAACCCGTTAATTATAAACTTTCTCAAGAATACCATGGAATCTTGGCGAACTACACTTAAATTACAAACTAAAACAACAAACATATCCGTAGAAGAAATAGCGATTAAAAAAGGTATTTTTCAAGGGGACTCATTAAGCCCTCTTTGGTTTTGTCTAGCCCTGAATCCACTCTCCCGAGCATTAAATGAATCTACATTAGGTTTTGATATAAAGGATGGTAGGTCAATATTACACCAAATCACACATTTACTTTACATGGATGACTTAAAACTATATGCTAATAAAAATACAGATTTACACGGATTATTAAACATTACAACAGCATTTTCGAAAGACATAAGAATGGATTTTGGACTAGACAAATGCCGAAAACTAAATATAGAGAAAGGTAAGATTATAGAAGGGAACTACTCAACAGACACCGAGGAAGTAATAGAAGCTATGAAAGACGAAGAACTTTATAAATATTTAGGGTATAACCAAGCACGACTATTAGAACATAAGACTATTAAAGACAAACTAAAAAAAGAATACACTAATAGAATACATTCATTATGCAAAATGCATCTGGCTAGTAAACATTTATTCAAATCCATAAATACTTACGCAATACCCATACTCACTTATTCTTTCGGTGTAATTAAATGGTCTAACACAGAACTACATGCCCTCGAAGTTAAAACAAGAACCACTCTGACACAACATAGATATCACCATCCCAAATCAGCAATAGAGAGAGTAATAATGTCCAGAAAAGAAGGAGGCAGGGGTTTAATCGAAATATCACATCTTCATAAAAGACAAGTCATAAACCTTAAACAATTTTTCACACGAAAGAAAAACAATAGTCAGTTACACAAAGTAATTACGGAAATAGACAAACAGTATACACCATTAAACCTTAGTGAGGATAGCAATATTGAGACAATAGATAAAGCGAGACATATAGAAGAGATACATAGAAAGTGGAGGCAGAAAGAATTGCATGGAAGACATCACAACGACTTACACCAAACATACATAGATAAAGAAGCTTCTAACAAATGGCTGGAGCTAAGTGGGCTATTTCCGGAAACAGAAGGGTTTATGTTAGCCATCCAAGACCAAGTCATTAACACAAAAAATTATAGAAAATATATTATAAAAGATAGTACAGTAAGAAATGATTTATGCAGAAAATGCCACAGCAAGCCTGAAACAATACAACACATCACAGGAGCTTGTATCACACTAACTCAAAATGACTATACCCACAGACATAATCAACTAGTTAACATCATACACCAAAAACTTGCAACTAAACTTAATCTCATGCAGGACCCGTACACACCATATTACAAATATACACCTAGGGCTACTTCAGAAAATCAATTTTACAAAATGTATTATGACCGAGCTATAATTACAGATCACACTATTTATAACAACAGACCCGATATAACACTTGTAGACAAAGAAAACAAACACACATACATAATAGATATTGCAGTCCCTAATACTAATAACATACAAAAAACAATTACAGAGAAAATCAGAAAATATACAGAATTACAAGAGGAAATTAAACGAGTCTGGAAAATGAACAGAGTCACTATAGTCCCAATTGTTATATCAACAACAGGTGTTATCCCAAAACAAATCTTCAATAGTTTCAGTACACTTAATCTATCGAAATACACATATCTAACACTACAAAAAGCTGCCATACTTAACACTTGCCGAATAGTTAGGAAATTTCTACAGTTAGACTTGGATGATAATTTCGCTGCAGCACAGAATAATTTACCCTCACAAACAAATAACTAGAATTTCGCCTTGGTTCACACCCGTGAAATTCTAAAAATACCAGGTATTAACCTGAGAAAACGAAAGTTAAAAACTATAATAATAGTATCTTGAGTTTATTCGCTGATAGGTGGGAGTCTCCAATGCTGCGACATTGGATGAAACTCCACACCTAATAAATCACTATTATATGTATGTATCTCTACTAACACTAGCATTTAAGACCATTGTTACTAACACTATGGGCATAGCCTGAAATAAATGAAATAATAATAATAATAATAATAATTTAAACCCTGTAGTTATTATTTCAGTTTTGTAGGAAACACCTGTTAACAAAAATCTCTTTTGATGCCTTGAACTAAACGAACGAAGGAATTTGTATGTTCTTATGGATTTACGTTGGCCTCCCGTGCCGTCCCCGGTGTGTGCTGACCTTTATGATACCGATTGAAAACTACCTAGCTGCTCCATTCCGAGGATTTTTTAAAACCAAATTATTTAAAATTGCATTTGTTAGTTTCAAAATCGAACACAACACAAACCAAATTATTCTGCAAATAATAGTGTCTAAAATAATTCCGTAATTGTAGTGATAGTGACATGTCATTTGCAACAGTTCGGTTGGCAAACGTATCATAAATCGATAATAATGGACTTGGCACACATATCTTGTGCCGAATCATGCTGGACCTGGACCAAACATAACTGCCATTAATCTTAGACTGTAGTTAGATTGACAGACAAGTAGATCAATAAAACTAACAAGCTTTTCCCGCGGCTTCGCCTAATGCTCGGAAGTTATTCCACGAGAATGTCATAAATATGTAGCCTATCAGTCAGTCTAGTCAAGGATGATGTAGCTTCTCATAGGTGAAAGAATTATCAGAATTGGATTAGGAGTTCCGAAGATGACCCCCTACATGGCTACATTCTAACTTTCAGACATACAAACTTTACTTCTTTGAATTATTAGTAATATTTTAAGTATAATAAGTGGCCTTATGGTTAAGCCGTTAATTGGTTGGCTAGAGGTGCTGAGTTCGACTCCAGAACCAGTAACATATTCAAGAATTCAATATGTAGACGTCGAAACTTTCAATTTACTAAACAAAAACTGTGACTCAGTAAGGCTAAATTTTGCAATCACCAGTTTACTTGCAAAATCATTTTTAAACCTTGAAGCCAGAAATCAAAAACAACATTTAACATGATGTTAATGTCATGGATCTTTTACTTTTCTAAATTAACATAAGACTTTTGCAAATTAGCAGAAGATAATTCGTAATGAAACTGATTAAAGAAAATGAAATTGCAAATGGAAACTTACTTTATCGCAATGTATTAGTGACTAACAAAGTAATAACTGCTTATTAGTCAGCACCCGGAATTCTATAAGAAACGTTACTGATGCAATACAATGCAATGCATAAAAAGAGTAACAAAATGCAGCATTATATAATCTTCTTTCAAAGCAACACAAAGGTACCAAGATTATGAATGCGAATTGTACAAAAATAGGTGCAGCTAGATTATAGATAAGTACCAATTATTTTACTCATACCTACGTTCATAGCGAAAGTAATACTGTCTGCCATGGCTGTCTGTTAATTGCTGTACACATTTCGAAAATATTTGGGACACAGATAAACCAAGACCTAGTTTACAAGATAGCTTTCATTCCTGTCGTAAATTCCTGTATGATCTCCACTCCACGTGGACGAAGACGCAGGCAAGAGTTAAAAACCCTATAAAAAAGCTATAAACCCTTCACGATTTAAATAAGTCTTCAATAAATAGGATACATCATCATCTGCCTAGCCTTTTCACAAACTTTCTTGGGGTCGGCTTCCAGTCTAACCGGATGCAGCTGAGTAACAGTATTTTACATGAAGCGACTGCCTATCTGACCTCCACAACCCAGTAACTGGGTAATACGATACCCCTTAGTAAGACTGGATGTCAGACTTTTGGGTTCTGACTACTCGTAACGACTGTCGGAGATCTACAAATGACAGCTGGTACCAACGGCTTAACGTGCTTTCCGAGGCACTGAGGAAACTTGGTATATAATCATGGTCACCCATACACGGACCAACCTCGGCAAGCATGGCTTAACCTTAAAGATCGATCCGTGCGGCTGATATTGTTTAGCCACGAGCTCCTCTTTTAGCTAGATAGGATACATCTGTGTCATTAGTAACCAGTATACGTCATGACTTCATGCGTCATCCTTTCCTGCATTGACACCTGCTGGATATCGATCTTAGGAAATATTATTCTTTTACATAATCTTATTTCTTCTTCTTCGACCTTTGGCCACCCAATGCTAAGTGTAGGTCTCTTCTTAGATCGTTTTATGTCGATGTCAACATCATTTGCAACTTTTTTATTGAGTTACAAATCTTTATCTGCATACAAATACAACAGGTAAATCATTTCAGCTTATACGGTCCAATCAAAGTCCAACAAAAACAAAAAGCAATCGTGATTCCCAATTGCTGCAATTAATAAGGCTGTGTTCAGACAAGCACGTTGCGCCGGAGTTTCTTCACCGTGTGTATTGGGAGCGCGTTACGTCACGCGTCTTCGTACGGTGTGCGCCCGCGCAAGCTCTTTCACCATAACGTAATACGAGGAAAATAGTCTGTGCTATATCGGACGGGGTTATTGGAAAAAAAAGCTTTTTTGTTAAGTTTATCGGTTGTCAACTTGTTTCGTCATTTTAATCAGAGAAACATGTTCTCCAAAATATAAATGTCCTCTGTGAGAGCTTTATGAAAGCAGCCAGCAATAAAAAAAGCTTTTAGACTGATGCTGTATTTTTGCACGGATGCAGATATTTAATGATTGTTTCGAAAGAAGAAACTCATTGTCATTTTTGCTTTGCGTTTTGAGGTCCGTTGAGGTCACTAAAACTTTACTGTGAAGTTTAGAACTTGGCCTGAAAGTAATTAACTTTATCATAATAATTCGCTTCTTGACAGGCCATAGCACAGCCATTTCATGAGGTTAAACAATAACTACAGACAGAACTATTATTTCTAAGCTGTTTGAAAAATGTAGTAGGTAATGCATCGTGTATTTGTCTATTTGCAGTGATACATAGCTGAAGATAACGCAGTGATTGCGTTACATAAGTCGGCGCCGCGGCGCGCGACCAGCCGCAACGGACAAGCGCTGGAAAGGCATGCCACAGTGGTGCTACTTCCTATGCTATTTGTCTGCGTTAATGACTGGGTGTGTTCTACTGGTGTGGAGTGGTACCATCGGTTCGCGATCGTTTATCATTCTACATGATTTCTCATGTTTCTGACCACATGACTTAATGAGTGTTTTTTTAGTGAACAAATAAGTTTTTGATTAAAGATAAAGATAAAGATAATTTTATTTGTCTAAACATGCGTATACATGCCAATGAAGCATGCAGGATGTCACAATATTAATAGTACGTACATGTTTCACCCGCAAGGCGTACAAATTTATAAAATTTACAAAATAAAAAATACAATAATAAATTACAAAATTAAAACGAAATAACAAAGTCGCTTCAAAACCCACATAGTAGTCAGTCATACATTGATAGGTCATAATTATAAAATAAATTATTCGAAAATGTGTGAAAAAACAAGATTAATAAAAATATGAAAAAGAAAAAAAAAATGTCAAACAGTGTCATTCAAAAAGTCATTTATATTATAATAACACTTATCTGTTAATAAATTTCGAACCTTTTTTTTAAACAAATTTATTGGGAATGCTTTATAGGTCTGTGGTATTTTGTTATAAATTTTAGGAGCCATACAGAAAACGCTTTTTCCCATTAATGCAGTCTTTGACGTATGCGAACACAGTTGATTATTATCACGTCTGTTACGGGGAAAGGTGTCTGCTAGTCGTGGAAATAGAGATTGATTAACCCTAACAAAAACCGCAATTTCAAAAATATACAGAGACGGTAAAGGCAATAATTTGTGTTTTTTAAATAATGGCAAACAGCTGTCGGTCGATTTCAAATTAAACATAGCACGAATGCATCTCTTTTAAGCCTTAAAAGCTATCGCTTTGTCTGTTGAATTCTGATTGAATTTTGATTGAATGAAGACTGTAATTCCCAGAGAGTGAGGGTGTTAATTGTAGGTATATTTGTTAGTAGGTATGTTTGTTCAAAATTTATGGCGGCTCGGAACATCTAACGTAAAGCTGTACACACAATTTTAGGTATCAGCGGTGCGTAGAAGGCATATCGTCTTGACTGTATTATGTGCAGACCGGCACTCACAGCTAGCTTCCGAGCCGCCATAGCGTCTGAACAAAAACCATACCTACTATTGGAATATGTCTACCCCTCACTCTCCGGGAATTAAAGTCTTCATTCTATAACTCATTAAGTCGTATGGTGATTATACACACTCTTTTTTGCCGGTTACTTTATGTTTAAGTCTCATATAAAAGGGCACAAGTCCAGACTGACTTGGCTATGAAAATAGTTCATCATCATCAGCCTATAATGTTCCCACTGGGACACAGGCCTCCTTTCTATGAGAGGGAGTGGGCTGTAATCCACCACGACGCGTGCCCAGTGCGGCTTGGTAGATGTCACATGTCTTCAAATTTTTAGTTCTGGGACAAGCCGGTTTCCTCACGATGTTTTCCTTCACCGTTTTTGAGGGCAGCGGTGATAAAATAAATTACACAAAGTAATGCGCCTGCCTGGGTTCGAACCCACGGCTTACTGCTCGTAAGTCGGGGTTCCACCACTGGGCCACAGTTGCTGTCACTGGGCCACCGCTGCTCTCACTGGGCCACCGCTGCTCTCTGAAAATAATTGCTCAGCAGTAAAGAAACTGTTTTCTTAGCCGAGTCAGACTCCTAATTATAAGCAGCTTACTTTTAGAGTTGGACCTATAGTAATTAAAGTATGGGGAATACTACGCTCAACTCACATATGAATCACTTCTACTGGTTTCGTGAGTTTATTCACTAGTAGGGAACTGGGGGTAATTGTTCAGAGATAGCACTAATTGTACCCCAGCTACTCACTTACTAAAAGCCAGTTAGCTAAATTACAGGTCGTGCACGCGAAGGGCGTGGAAATTACAATAAAGGAGTGTTCGGAAGGCGAGTTCTGTGTTCTTATAGTCACAGAATACGCAATGCATGTCCACACATCTACCTTTGTCTACCTTTTTAATTAATAGATTGCTCATTATCTGTACACACATAAAGTACATAAGTATGGATGTTGTCCACATCTCTCTCTCTCTCTCTCTTTCTCATCAGGCCAGCCATTGTGTGAACAGTGGGAACACATCGCATATGCTAATGGCTGCGTTCGTTGTTGTAATGAATATAATAGCCACATGTTTATTTGCGCATATAATTCCTTATGTAGGTGTAATATGAGTCCGTATTAGCTATTACATATTTCGTTTATAGACATTTTTTTTAAATGTTGACCTATGAATGACAAAATAGTAGGAAAATCTCCACGCTGTGGAAGGACCGTAAGCCGTACTAAACAAATAGTATAATTTTAAATCTAAATTAATAAACTATTCACTCCGATTTTCCACAAAAACTTCTCAAAGTCTTATATAATGTTTACCATTAAAAACGTACTTTACGATCCTACGATTACAATGGACAAGAGAACCTATAATAAATAAATAACCTTACAAAAGAACAATAAAATAAACTATCTTCCACAAACATATTTAATTCGTAACAATAGTCACATTATAAGGGTGCGTATACATACAAGACCACAATGGTACAGTCAAGCGCACATCGGTGTTAAAAATTTTATATTGACAGCGAATAATGTGATTTTCGTAGCACTTATGTAGTAATGGCTATTTTTCATTAGGAAATATTTTGTTTGTATAGCTGCATTCTTGCTGCATTAAAATAAAGAGTAACCTATCAATCAACTATCTGCTAAAAACTGTAAATCAGGAGTTTGTGAGTCCGTAGCTTTGACCAGACTTGCACATAATCATGTAAGTACTTGTCGAAATGTACACAACAAAATCGTGGTAGTGGAAATTCACATAACCTAAGTTCTGCTGTTGTATAAAAATAGTAGGTTCCATAATTGTCTTTTGGTCAAAATACATAACATATAATATGCATAATTGAGTTGTGCAGAAATAATCATAACTGGCTACTGGCTCCGTATCGCGCCCGCAGATGTGCACGCGCCTCTACACACGCAACACGTACAAATACACATTTACATAAGTTTGGCACAGAGGTTCCCATTGCTTTCTTTTGCTCTCACGGACATTTGAATAAAAATGAAAGCTTTTTCCGAATGACACATACTTTGATGAGTTACACCTGTAAAGCCTGCCAATGTGCGGTTCTGACAAAAAAAAAACCAGAATTATAGTGAACTTTTGTTGCCCATTGTATGCTGGCGAATCCACAGATACAAGTACCGTAAAATTCTTTAACATTGTTGAATAACATCCGGGGTTTAGGTATACACAATATTTTATTCTATGCCACCAAGCTATAATAATAATATGCACGTATTGTAATCCTCTCTCAAGAGCTCTAACCACCGATAGCCCGGACCCTGTTCCCGATGCCGGTAGACTACTATTTTTATATGTTTAAATGTTCTTTTTTTATATAATTTTGTAAAAATATTTAAAAATGTAAATAATATACATAGATGAATAAACGAAATAATATGTAATATTTTATTTATCGTGTTTTTATGCCTAATCTGGTGTCAGAGTTTTTATGCCCCCCGTGAACCTCTGACTTGGCTTTACCGTCAAGAAATATCTCTCAGGCATGCTGGTTTCCTCACAATGTTTTCCTTCACCGAAGCTACTGATAACTATACAATACCTACGCACATGAATCTTCAATCATCAGTCCGGACAAATGAGAGTCGGACTCGCGGCGAGTCACTCGCCCACCGAGGTTTCAGTTCCGTTTACTTTTGTTATGCACGTTAATTAACTATAATAAAATAAATTTCTTTTTTTTAGGATTTAATAGGAAATGTATGGTTTTCAGATTTTCCCTGCACTTAAAGTATAAGATAATATAACTTGCCAAGTTTCATAGTTCTAGGTCAACGGGAAGTACCCTATACATTTTAATACCCTTGAGAGTGTCGAAATATACGTTTTTTTGCAGCATAAACAGCCGCATCTTTTTTTACGTTAACTTAGAAGCTTGATCTTTTCACAGCTTGACTGTAGATCTACATGTACGAATTTAATTTCAACTCGATACCTCCACGCGTTTCCGAGATAAAGGGTCTTGACAGACAGACAGACGGACAACAAAGTGATCCAATAAGAGTTCCGTTTTTTCCTTTTGAGTTACGGAGCCCTAAAATGAGAAGTGCATGTCTTTTTTTTTCGGATGGGACATCCTCAAATTACGCCTCCCGCTCTGGGCGGATTGGAGGGAGTGTCAGACAGTCAGACTTGTACTGACTAAAACCCATCCATGTTCCTTCTTAGCTCTTTGTATTCCAGGGCCTCGATATCTCTTTCGAACAGTCCCGCAGCCCTGGCAGGGAGAGGTGCGTGTCTTGGGTTCGAATTAGTACCTATGACTCAGGAAACGTCAGTAGTAAACTTATCGTTTAATTGTTCTTTTTGTTTTTACTATGGACACTTAACGTGCACGTCTTGCTACATCGTTCTCACATAATGTACCATCTCAACATGAATGATGAAACCAAGGTTTTGTAACAAGATTCTGATTCAAAATAGTGTTCATGGAGCTTCTGAGCCATTTGTGAAACAGAAATAATATACCAATCGTTTAATATGTTTTTGCTTGCAAGTTTAATCACTAGTACTTAGCCCACATGAGCCGTACTTACTCAAGTGCTAACCTATTGAATGAGAAGTCTTCACAAGTTCTCATGTGAACTCTATTACCTAATCAGACCGCGGTTTTGTTAAGTATTGTGATTATATTAAACTAGCTATGGCACACGACTTTGTTCTGTCTAACCGGATGCAGCTGAGTACCAGTATTTTGCATATAGAGCGACTGCCAATCTGACCTCCACATCCCAGTAACTGGGTAATACGATACCCCTTGGTAACACTGGATGTTAGACTTTTGGCTTCTGACTACTCGTAACGACTGTCAAAGATCTACAAATGACAGCCGAGACCAACGGCTTAACGTGCTTTCCGAGGCACTGAGGAAACTCGGTATGTAATTATGGTCACCCATCCACGGACCAAACTCGGCAAGCACGGCTTAACCTTAAAGATCGACCCGTGCGGCTGTTATTATTTAGCCAGGAGCTCCTCATATTTTTGCCTTCGTATCACAAAATAAACACATTCCTTCGTGTGACAAATTGATGTCAGGTGGATCGATGGCCTCAAAAACCTACCTGTAGTAATACAAAAGATGAAATAGTGCCAATTGTGGATATGGCTCAATGTAGCCTATGCTTGTCTTGATTTACTGATAAAATATTTGTATACTTAAGACTGTAATGAAGAGATGTATCGCAAAAAATAAGGAGCGGCGCAGTCTCTGGCAGGGTAACCCCGCCATGAGTGTTTAAGAGAAAACCATAGAACTGGTATTATTATATAAAGTACTTTATACATAGGTATGTCTCTCATAAGCTAGCTAAACATTTGATCGTCATAAACTAAATTATTTATTAGTAGATGAGAGGCCAATTGTCTCCAATTCCCACACTACTACCGCGCCTCCAGTGTTTCCTCATATTAAGACATTGATGTCGTGAACAATGCTTATATAATATTGTAAATAAGCCTGTCCTTATTTACGGGTGCGTATCATATCATATAAAGTTACTTGGTATAATTTCATTTTAATAACGTTCACAAGATATAATAAACGTGAGTTATACCAACAGTTGATATAATTTCTTTAGATATAACATTTATAAACTCTAAAACTTATTTCGTATAACGTTATTGGATATAACGTTTATTTAATCGAAAATCATTTGGCTTATCGTTTAAAATATATAATTACTATTGATACCATCTTTATGATTAATACCCCAATTCAAAGCAATCCGACTCGGATGGGTTATAATAGAAGGTTCAGGCGGGAGCAGAGCGGAGTGACAGAAACGAATCGCTCCAAAACCGACTTCACGTAGTCTTGTCTGCCCTACCCCTAGGGTGTAATTTAAAATCGCGTAGGCGCGGAGGGGCGAGGCGGCCCGCGAGCTGAAGAGCAGGTGGTTTTAACACTCGCCACCACGGCTGAGGCTGGGCGGCGAAGCCGTCCAGCAAGCCGAAGCCGCGGTGGTGAGCGTGAAACACATCTGCGACGATAAGCGCGCACGGCACCGCCGGAGCCTGGCAGCGCCGGAGCCGTGACAGAAACCATGCCTGCTGCATGTTGCATGCTAGCTGCATGCTTGCGTATACCTATAATACCTCTTATAGGCGTTTTATCATATTAGACTAAATAAAAAAAAAGACATAAGACCTTTATGTCTTTTGAGTGGTATTTCAAACGATTTTATATTAAATGTATGTTATGCTTATACAAATTAGTTATTTTAAAATTATATCAATCGTTTATTATATTAACTGATCGTTATACCGAATAAAATTATAGATTCAGTGGTTATATCTTGTAAATATTAGAGATTTTGTAATTATATCATCTATTACTTACCCCTTATTTACATACACACAGCCCATACATAAAACTCACGTTTATGATCCTAACGGTGAAGCAATTACGTTTCAATTAGCACCAGAGCTTAGATTTAGGTTAGGTGTAAGAGGCTTATGATATGGCTTAAAATTCTAAGGCGATAGAATCGGCTTGCTCTACAAACTCTGTTTATTAATGTGTTACCAAAAAGCCCAGAAATATATTTTTTAAATTAACATCCCTATTTCCATATATAGTCACAGAAATTTGAACAATGATTTGAATGTGTCTTGATACTCTGTAAATTATTAGCCTTCCTAGCCTTACAGAGCTGTGATATTTTCGAATTCCATATTATAGATGTATTCATATTACGAGTATCACAACAAGCGAATTCGAAAAGAAGCTCTTTAGCAATTGTGTTATACCATCAAAATATCTACTTATCTTTTCAAAGATAAGACATCTGTCACAGCACTCGCAGCTCCAATATCTTTGCAAAAGATAGGCAAAAGCCTGTACAACAAAACCCACATTACATAAAGTGCCCTGCGCAAGATTCGATCTGATCGCACGCACTGTTTCATAAGGGGTATTGTCCTATTGTGCCCCATTCAGACACGCCATTGCCACACATTGTCTTCCGTGTTGTATGTTGGTTTACCACTATGTCTGAGTGTGCTTCAGTGATGTTTGCAGAAATGGGAATATGGTACTTTATCATTGTCACCTGAGTCTCCTTAAAGTGCCCTGTTTTAACGGAGCATTACCACCATCACGATTAGTGTTTGCAATACCATTTCAATATCGTTTTGAAATCTCGGATGGAGTTGTTCACCCACGCAATAAAACCTCAATGTACCCCATACATGTATCCGTTACCCCAGAAAGACTTACAAACGAACTCCAGAATTATTAATCTCTAGAATCCCTAGAATTATTGTAACTAAAGGTTTTCAGTTTTCTGAGTTTGAGGATTTTAAATACTCATTCGATATTCTTGACTATATCTTTCCTTCCAACAGTTCCAACATCTCAAGTAGTTATTTCAATTACCTCATAATCACAGACTTATGATATAAGGATGCTATGCTTCCTAGAAACCCAATACCACAGATACCTATACGCACACAGTAAATCCTCACGATCACACAAATGATATGATCGTACAGTTCCTAGCTCGGGTTACTTCCGCGCTCTCGTCCGGTGATCATTGACGATTGAGTAACAGATGGACTTTCATTCGTAATATTGATGTTATATGTATATTTGCTGTAGTACTACACATCTCATTATTTTGCTAGTCTTTTCATCGGTTTCTAGCCTGACCTGATACAGCTGTGGACCCACTAACCCAGTTACTGTTTCATACAATACCCCGTGATAATACTGGTTGTCAGACTTTCGGGCCACTGACTGCCTGTAATGACTGCCAAAGATCTACAAAGTCAGCCGGGACCAACGGCTTAACGTGCTTTCCAAACCATCCATAGACCGACCATGGCAAACGCTGCTGAACCTTTATGATGGACCCGTGCGGCTGTTGTTATTAAGCCACAAGATGTAGTCGCTACCTATGGCAGTTATAATATATCAGTTCTAGTGCAACGTAGACGGTTTCAAGGCAGCGCAAACGCCTCGACAACACAACGCGTGTGTCGCACTCGCGTCGAAAGCGTACGCGGAACAAACGCTTGTGTGAAGAAACTCTAAATGCCGGAACTCTGACCTTCTCTCTGTGAATGAGAATGGATCGGAACCCATAACAGATACCAAGGGGACAGTGCAAGCTAGTGTGATCGGCCTACAATGTTCCATGTTGATCCCAATACATGTTGGATTAGAAACGCTGAATATCATTTACAATTTCATCATTCATTGTGTCATCACCAGAATGTCGGCGCATCACAATGACACAGCGTGTTAGTCCCATTTTGGTGTTGGTAAGGATTTGTGTGCACTGTCCTGCTGTCCAAATTCGAGTGATCCGCGAACAGCGACACTATCGAATGGTGTAATAGTATAGTGTGGTTCTTTTCTACAAAACATCGGGGTTCGATTCCTGGCAAAAAATATGGATTCTTGAAAAATATTAAGTTTTTTTTTATCAAAATCAAGCCACCTGCCCACTTGAAAAATACAATCTGTATTTTATTTATTTATACATCGACTGATTAATAAAAGAAAAAGTGTATAGCTAATCGCTTACGCATTACGCCTGCTCTTGTCATAAATAACTGATTTACGTTTCGCTATAGTTTTATTTTGCTTTGCTAGGCGACGCCGCGACGACGCCAAGCTACGAAGCCTCGAGAATACCGATCCACACTAGATCACAAGTTCAAAAACACACATTTGTAGAGTTGGCAGAGAGAGAAAGTGGCATTTTTAGAGTTAGTAAACCGTCTGGTTTATGATAAAAGAAAACCTTATGAAGAAACTCAATACACACATACATACAAGTAGTGAGCATTCTATGTAATCCGCGATCTTTCCTCCTCTTTATGAGAATAGGTCTCTGTTAGCCATGGAACACTTACAAGACATTCTAAGAACAACAACAAACCGAAAGCTGTTGGTAACTTCAAAATCAAAAGTTTCCTCAATGTTACACAGACTGTCGAAATAAAACCCGAGAGGCAGAGCAACAGTATTTTCATTATCCTTATAAACCCATTACGGATATGTCGTTTGCACACAATCTTCGTCTAGATTGTGTCGAGCGTGCAATAAACATGGCAGATAAATGCGTTTCTCAATGCAGGAGCCGCGGGCGAGGTTGCGATGTAAACTAGTTGCACTCAAAATATTTACCAACACTCGTACGGGGAACAACGGTTTCGCAAAATTGGCAGAAAATTATATAATCGATGATGTGAACTCTTCTTTATGTAAGAATGTGCTGATCTTGCGAAATTTTAGATGAGCTGATGTTATAGGACATTTGTGTTTTAATTTAATCAATTCATAGGTCAATTGGCTATAAAGGTCTAGTGAATGTTCGAGTTGCATTTAATCTATTAGTTTCTACACGGAAGCAATCATTTTTCCTCAAATCCTCATTAAATACCACTGGATGAGTTCTCACTGCAAAAAGACTTAATTCACAGTCATTCGAAACTATTTTATTTATAAAACAATTGATACTACACACAAGTCCGAATACAACACAAAGCATCCGCAAAGTTATAAATAAAAGATTCGCGACCTAAAACTGCGACCTGCGCAGGCGACGACCAGCTTCGACCGTTATTGTCAAAATGTTTGACTTTCTACAACTAAACAGTTGAGTCACGACCATAGTCCAAAGAAGGTTAGGAAAATGAGTCGTTGGAACGAAGTATCAGCTCCTCTGACAACGAAGCTGACAAACGGTTTAACAACTGACAACACCAACGGTTCAACGGCTGAGCTCTGCTGAACTGCTGAGGATACGACACGCGAGAAAAGAAGATCAATTCAATATGAAGAAGCACGAAGCCCAAGCCGAGTGGCAGAAAAGCAGTCGTCTTCTTTCCTGGCTTATGAAATGAGGACTAGTCTATTAATAGTAATGTTCCTTTCTACCTACCCTTCATCATCATCATCATCAGCTAATAAAGTTCCCACATCTGGGACACAGACCTCCTCTCTATAAGAGGGACTGGGCTGTAATCCATCACCTGGGCCCAGTGCGGGTTGGTAGATGTCACATGTCTTCGAATTTTTAGTTCTAGGACATGCCGGTTTCCTCACGATGTTTTCCTTCACCGTTTTTGTGGGCAGCGGTGATGAAATAAATTACACAAAGTAATGCCCCTGCCTGGTTCGAACCCACGGCTCCTACCCTTGCTTGTCACATATTACTTGTGTTGCGCATGACGTGTTTTCTGTCACGTTCTCCTACCAGCCGTCACGTTATGACTAGGAAGTAATTCATGTAACCTATTTACACGGTACAAAGTAGCCACAAGTCGTCTTCTACAAATGTACAATGTGTCTGGTTTTACAGATGGTCGTATGCGGCAACCTATACTTTTTACAATCATGTGGGCGGCCGGCTTTGTAAATTATGCCATCAAAAACAACTGTGTGGACAGCAGTGGGCCAGCTTAGACAAATAATTTGGGCCAACAACTTGTACTAGAGCATCGAGGTTATTAAGAATAACTTTTGGTCTAACTCGTCGAGTTGTTTCGCAAATCATTTGGTAAAAGTTCCTTCACGACCCAGATTTAGTATTAAACATGTAAGTAGTAAAGTCTAATTCTAGTTTGCGGGTAATAATCACCTTGTACGTTGGACGAGTTTCGTAATACCTAAGAAAAATGACTGTAGTATAAATTATTATTTTTGTTGCAAGAATTAACACTAATGTTGTAATGCAAATGAAACGTGTTAAACAAGTGCACTTTTGAGAAGGAATTATTTTGCATCATTTTGTGACGTAGGTACCTATCTGTTATTGCTATCTGCTACTCAAAGATGCAAGAGTCAATAGATGACCAAGGACGTTATGTCCAAACATGAATGATGTGATTTACTCTGTAAAGATTACGCACCTATTGCGTACCACCTAGCACGCTAGAGTCATTGTTTTGACCACACCGGCCGATAGGACATCATCATTCTCCTATGTTATCCCAATTTCCTTAGGGCCTTCTTCCATATGTCTTAATTAGTTTTCCACTAGTGATTGCCTCATTTCTAGCCTTATATCATCTTTGACACACTCCATCATTTTACACGTTTCTTCGGTCTATCACTACGTCTTATAGCCATCCACATCAGTACCTACAAATTGTCACTATAAAGGGTGTAAAACAACCCTTAACGAAGCCGAAAGGCACTGGTTCTCCCTGTCATTGGGATATTTTTTTGTTCTACACCATACCTGGGAACCTTCTAGTTATATTAGAGGTCAAAGTTCCAACTTTTTAACAAGTATTTTTTGAATTACAAGTTTTTAATGTATATTTTTACTTTAAACACCTCCACGACCCCCGTACTATTCAATCCGTCCATCAGCACAATGTTTTGAGTGCGTTACATTGAGTTCTACCACAAAACATGATTTTACACCCCCCAAAAAAAAGTCGTTTTCCTGCTATAATTTTTGCGTAAAGTTACTTAGTTTCATGTACATAATGCTTGGTTGACGGCTTCGTGATGAGGTGATTTACACGGTGTATATAGCTAGTGCCCATCGATGCCTGCAGTGTGCAGGTACCAGGGCACGCAAGCTATGACATAAGATGTCGTATAGTTTGTGCAGCAACACCACATTTGTACTTTAGGCTAAAATCACCACCTAGCTCACCGTCTGTCCGTCTTATGACGACAGGCCGTGCCGACGGCGCGTTCGTGTTCCACGCGCGCCTCAAGGAGATGTCAGCAAATCGGAAGGGGTCCGAGAGGGCCGATGCCTGCCAGGGCCGCGGGCTGTTTGAAAGAGACACCGTGGTCCTGGAACACAAAGGGCTAAGAACGAACATGGATGGGTTTTAGTCAGTCAAGTCTGACACTCCGTTCCGCTCCGCCCAGAGCGGGAGCAGTCATTTGATGATTTCCCATCCGAAAAAAAAAAGGTCTAGAATTACCACGGATTTTGGACTGTGTGTACCTGTACAACTACTTCTGGCCCTGAATTAAAATATGATGTTTACGTCATCAGTTTCTAGCAATCCGAGACAAAATCTCTTCAAAAGTGGTATTATCATCATCAGCCTATAACAGCCCACTGCCAGACATACATAGGCCTCTTCAACTAAACACCATGTAGCTGAATCCTGAGATATTCTTAAAAAAACTTGCTGAACATTTTACACAAGGCTTACAGAAGTTCTAACAGAACTAAGCTTTTCGGTTTGCTTCAGGATATGCAGCTAGACCTCCGACCTAAAACAATCTCTGTTCTATTTAGTTTACCACCCAGTGCAGTGTCTGTTCTAAAAATTCTACGATATTTTTTTGTTATCAAATGTGTTTTAGTTAGAAATTAATTCCGAATGTTTTGATGTACAGTCACGGACTTTAATTGATGAGCCACTTGCCACTGTGAGCCACTTGCCACGTATTTTGGCCGTGTAATTAAAATCGGATTTAGTCGGCTATATTCGTACATAGTACACAGTGACTACCCAAAGTCAACCAATTGCAGATCTAGCAACCGTTACCTAGCGACAATTTTTTTAGCGTTGCCATAGTAACGCTTAGCGTACGGAGAAATTATGATTGGTAATTTTGACATCGGAAAAACTCGCACCCACGATTTTATCCGAAAGCGTGGCGTCCAAGATGACGTTCATGACAATTATTCGATTCACCAAAATACAAAATAATCGTCTCTGACATCGACATTTCAACTGTCTGAAAACCAATCCAAGGTTTTCAGAAATAAAGAGTATTTAATGAGCTCTAATTCAAAGGGGGTCAGTAAGAAATAGATTGGATAAACGTATTTAACATTTTATGGATTTTTCATTGACAACTTATTAGTCTTACTTTCAACCACTATTGATAAAACTATTTTCGATTATTACTAATATGACATCTTGTTTACGAGCTTGCGGTTTGAGTTGGGGTTTAATCGTGTAATTTCGTGAATGGATAAAACTGCAAAATTGGAAAGTTTAAAAGTGGCTTATCAATTAAAGTCCGAGACTGTACATCAACACATCCATTTAAGGGGGAATTTGAGTCCTAACTCAAAATCCCCCCTTAAATGGACAAATACAGGTCGTACAATATACGTCACCCGCCCTTGAGACATCAGGTCAGTAGGACAGTCTTGTTTAAGAAGTTTGTTATTAAACATATTTTAATTATAACAAGTTAACTAATAAGTTGGCCAACATACAAGTGGCTCAGCAGCACGCATCGACCGCCCTACAAGGATGCGGTGCTCACCTGCGCGCGCGCCGCCGACAGTGAAAGTGCCGCTGTAACTTCGTAACGGCGTTATGTCACCGCCTTGCCCCTGCGCAGTCGCGCCCCGACTGTGACGCCGCGCGCGCACTTTTAACAACATTCAAAAAAATAATTCCGATTTTTGCCAGGAATAAGTGATCGTACTAACAAGCATGTGCGAGTGGAACTTTAAAAAATAAAATATAAATATTTTTTCCAAAATGTCTCCTTTAGTGATAGTTTTGTTAAGTGCGTTAGTTTTAGTAAATGCTGTGGAAGTACCCGACAGCAGGGAGAGTGCGCGCGAGGAGAAGTTACGGAGTGCTTTGATCGATGCCTTCCAGAGCATCAAGAAAGGATCCGCTAAGGGCGGAGTCGACGAAGACCTGGCTTCCGACCTGATTGGCTCTCTCGCGAAGCCATCTGCTCCTCCGAACTCGAGTCGAAACGATAAATCTACGACAGAGGATGCCTTTGACGTGTTTTCTGACGATGACGGGCTTTCGTTCGCCGACTTCAGTGAGATCAAGACTGAAGCGAAACAATCGACAACAGAGAAGTCTCACAATGTGCAGCACATCGTGAAGACAACTAGTAAGCCTGTGGATAAGACGACCTCGAAACCGAACAGAGATGTGTTGAGTAAGCTCAGCGACTCCATCCTGAGCACTGTGAACGAGTCCAGGATGGCGCTGCGGAGAGACAGCGTCAACGCGACGGAGCTGATGGGCATCGAGAACATGCTGCGCCTGTTCGACGCCGACATCCTGGTGCAGCAGTGGACCGAGCTGCAGAAGACCGTCAGCGGGGAGTGCCGCGAGGACATGCAGGACTACGTCGACGGACTCATGGAGAGACAGCTGTGGGCGCTCAAGAGTAAGTAGCAAGTTTAAAATGTCAAATATAATTTAATCGCCACTACAAGGTTAATGCATGATAAGATTTATAGATTTTGGTTTCGAAACTCAATTTTGGGTTCAGCCTTAGTGCGTGTTGCAACAACATTTAAATGAAGTCTAATTAAATATTTTTCCCTCCTGGTGATATAATGTCGTCGGGTGGATCTGTGCATTACACAAGATATACTTTTACCAAACATTGTGCAAATAAAACGCGTGCTAAGTATCGTTACATAAACTTGGAACGATTACTTTGATGTTTGGTATTTAATTTTGAATAAACTAATGCGATTCGCTTTCCAATCTTAAAATCAAAATATTTAAAATACCGAATTTGGAAACAGCTATCAGCTGGCTTTCTATTTGACTAGCAAGGCTATTATAATAATATATTATATCCTTAAAATGGCATATATTCCACAAAAGGTCATTTTGGTCACAAATTACATATTAAACGCGATTGAAACCAATCATTAGATGAAATATATATACTCGTAATTAAACAAAGAAAAGTCCTCAGTTTAAGGCAACCTTTCATTAAACTATTAATAATAATCTGACAATAAAGCTTGGGCTGAGCTTTAAGCTGGTATTTTATTGTTTCGTAACATACATTGTTAATTATTATTGAACAGCAGCTGTGAGTTGAATATCGTTTAAATGGGTGATCAAAGTTAATGAGAATTTCGACTCAGTTTGTAGTCATGTAATTTAGCAAAAGAAGCTTTTGGTAAATTATTTTCAAAAGGTTTTTTTTCGCTTCATTATCTCAAAATTGAATATAGTATTCATTTTTTTTAAGTTAAATAATTGCCTGTTTTTTAAGTCGGTTGACCCTTAGCTTAAGGCGACGATAAGTGCCCTCGACCTTGAGCGAGTAAAAGTGCATGCGAAACGCTTCAACGCGGACCAAGATTATTCGAACAAACAACCCACCTTGATTTATCAAACACAATACAAATAAAAGTCGTATACTAAAATATGGGTTGTTAAATTGTCTTTCAGTTGGTCAAAGTTTCATGAAAATACGTCCGATAGTTTTTGCGTTATTATCGTTTTTTTGTCCGCGTTAGACATGAATTTGCAAATTAATTACACTATGTTATAAGAATACAATTTCACATTTTCACATATCAATTTATAAAGAAAATTGTCTAGTATAACATATATTTTTTTCAAATAAATAAAACTAGAAGTTTATACGTGATGTTCAATTTAAAATCATTAAAAGCCGTATATCTGCGCCTTAAGATGATTTGCACGAGATGAAAGGTTCGGCGCACTATGTCATAATAAATTAATAATATGATATTGTAATTATATCATAATATTGCTTTTGCAATTTCATGTTTCGAACTCATCTAGAAACTTATGAATTTGCTAAACATTCAAATTAAATAAAAGCTTTACACAAACGAGATGACTTCATTAAGCTTAATTCTTCGTTCTGTAATAGAAGCGGTGGACGTCACATTTAAAAAAAAATTGTAAGACCTGTTTTGATCACGTGTGCTGAATTAAGCAACGTCTATGATAATAGTCTAGATGATTCTTAAAACTATCTAAACTAGGTCACTCTGACGGATGGACAATAGCAAAAAATACAACATAACAACTCTTTGTAGACCAGTCCAAAGTTTTTCTAAACACACCGTACCGACTGCGCGAAGTTGCGTAATGAGTTTTAAGCCGAAATACCGTATCTGGGTCACTAGCGCCACCAAGCGGACTTAATAAGATCAAAACAGTTTGTTTACTTGCACAACAGATTTCTTTTTTTTTTTTACTTCATTATGCTTAAATAACGGCTTTTGCCAAAATCGTGCTGAGATAACCATTTATTTTTTAAGCGAAAATGGACTCTATGCTACATTAGCAAAGTGTTTAATTTAACGTTAAATTGTTGAGGAAGAGTGACTATGGCGAAATTATGCATGAATAGGCATAAGACAAGAATATTTTCGTGAGGAATATGTTATGACACTCATATTCATTATACAACGTGCCGAATAAGGATACCTAAGAAATTTATGTTATTTACTATATTGTTTCATTTCAATTTGCACCTTATTTTAAATACTCATCGTGAGATGCATCATTTTTTCCCCCGAAAAGCGTAGTGCAATACTTGACTCACTTAGCACATAATTATGTAACTCGGCAGTAATTGGTTATTTGCTCCTCTGCTAATGAATTCCAAAATTTTACAGACCAAGGGTGAAGCAATCGAGAATGTCGGGTATTTACTGCAAAAATCCAAAGGTTTTCCACTTACTTAATTAAATATATACGAAGAGCCAGCATTCTTTATCAATTGTTTGTCCAATTCATCAAATATGTGGTCTCGATGGCCGCTATACGTACTTGCTAATACTTAGCTATGTTATACCACCTCACGTACAATACACTTATTTACTCGTATTAGAACAAATAGTACTTTTCCGCCATTCTCATGGACATCAAATCATTAAAAAAATAATTAGACAAATATCATCCACTTAGCCACTTACTAAGTTCACGGTCACAAGTTCAGATTTTTTTCATGCCAAAACAAGCGCCAAAAATCTAAAGAGAAAATAACTATCTTATTTTTTTTGTCTGTCTCTTTCTGTTTGCCTGATATTTGTAAGTAGGATCTTCTGTGATCCTGTCATTATCGGCTCGTGTCGTCAAAATTCCGCTGCCCTCATCCCAATCTACTATCCCAAAAGGCCAAAGACTAGAGTCAAGAGCAAACCCATCAAATAAAAAACCGGACAAATGCGAGTCGGACTCGCCCACCAAGGGTTCCGTACAAATTTACTTTGGTGTATGTTAATTAAATCATAAACGTAATGTATAGTTTTCAGATTTTTCTCTGTCCTTGTAGTATAAGATGCTATTACTTCATAGTTCTAAGTCAACGGGAAATACACTACATTTTGATTCCCTTGAGAGTGTCGAAGTATACGTTTTTTTGCGGTATAAAGGCGTTTCATTTTTTACGTTTACCTAGAAGTTTGATTTTTTCACAGCTTCAAGGGACTGTAGATCTGAGTATATGGTTTTAATTTGAACTCGGTACCTCCACGCGTTCCCGAGATGAAGGGTCTCGACAGATAGACAGACGGAGAACAAAGTGATCATATATGGGTTCCGTGTTTTCCTTTTGAGGTCGGCAACCCTAAAAAGAGTAGGACAGCAGACCTAAAGGTTTCGTGTCCTTTTTTTCGGTTTCATAGCTGTTCTTCATAACGTGTGTAAAATTATATATAATTAGCTAGACTAAAAAAGGTAAAGAAATGCATGCAGTAACAGCACTGCGGAAGTTATAAATCATGAGAGGCAAACGTAATATTAAGACCAACTTAGATGCTAACTACAGATAACTGTAACTTAGGTTTCACTTACTACACGCTAATTTTACAAATAAATATAGGTGTCATGCACGCAGTACGTACACAAAACTTTGCCTAACTATTTACTTTAGTTTTCCTTATAGTTGCTTTACACGTAAATTTGCTATGTGACCTGAAAACAGGCAATAAAAAACGCAAAAACTTCTTTAGACTCGCTTTTATTAAATTGCAATTACTAAGGATTAGACAAATAGGCTATTAGTGGTATCGAACTTTATCTTCTTGCCCTTATTCCATGTTACTTGGGGTCGATGCAACACGATTTTTTCTTCCGCTTCCCCCTGTTAATCGTCACGATATCATTTTTTTTTTGGGGTTCCGTACCCAAAGGGTCAAACGGGACCCTATTACTGAGAACTCGCTGTCCGTCTGTCACCAGGCTGTATCTTATGAACCGTGATAGTTAGCCAGTTGAAATTTCTACAGATTATGTATTTTTGTTGCCGCTATAACAACAAAAACTACTAAAAACAGAATAAAATAAATATTTAAGGGGGCTCCCATACAAAAATGTGTTTTTTTTTTGTTCGTTTTTATAAATAATGGTACGCAAACCTTCGTGCGCGAGACCGACTCGCACTTGGCTGGGTTTTTTTCATATCTCACAACCCATCCATCTTTTCTTTGGTCTTCCTCTCCCTCTCCATTCGTCAACAATTCAACATGGTATAGTAATCACTCTTTTAGTCACATGTGTTTCATCCCTTCTCATCACAAGACAAGTCCATTCCTGAAAACTTCATCTTTTATCAGCGGTCCCTGGCGAAGATGGAAAAGTAAAAAACCGGCCAAGTGCTAGTCAGACTCGCGCACCGAGGGTTCCGTTGAAACCAAAATTACTGGAAAGAATAAATAAATATATGATTGTGATGTAATTAAAAATTTAAGGTTTTCGGAATTTTTCTTTTATATGTGCTATAAAACATTGCTTCATGCCAAATTTCAAGATTATATGTCGACTGGAAGTACCCTTTAGGTTTTGATTCCCTTGCGAGTAGTTGCGAGTTTGAAAATATGCGGCTTAAATTGCTGTTTCTTTTGATTGCGTTGACAAAAATAATTGATTTTCTTACAGCTAGGTATTATAGACTTGAGTATGTGATATGAATTTCAATTTAATACCTCTTCGCGTTCATGAGGAAAGGGGTAGTAAGTTTAAAATTATTTAAAATATTTCTATTATATGATGTAACTAAAAATTTGCGGTTATCGCAATTTTTCCTTTATCTGTACTATAAGACGTTTCTTCGTACTAAATTTCAGGATTCTGAGTTCACAGGAAGCACCCTGTAGGTTTTGATTCCCTTGCGAGTGTCGAAAATTTGCAGAAATTTGCGGCATAAACGGCTGTATCTTTTAATTGCGTTGGCTTGAAAGTTTGATTTTTTCTCATCTACAAGGGACAGTAGACTTGAGTATTTGATATGAATTCCAGTTTAATACCTCCACGCGTTCCTGAGAAAAAGGGTCTTGACAGACAGACAGACGGACAACAAAGTGATCCTATAAGGGTTCCGTTTTTTCCTTTAGAGGTACGGAACCCTAAAAATTAATAGGATTAACATTTGCCATCGATAAGCTTATATCAATCTTGCTGAAATTTGTTCTTGAAAAACCTTATACAGCGACTGCCACATTTCTAGAACCTCCGGCTTGATTCCATGGAAACCATAGATTACCAAGAAAAATCAAGCCAAGAAATACGTTTTTTTTTATTGACTCAATGAACCAATCTACACAAAACGGCTTAAATCCGACAACGTGATAATTACAGTTTATTTCATGAGCTTGCCTAAACTTACAAACATAAAATTGACATATTACATAACAATGCCAATTTTTTTTCAAAGAGATTTTTAACATGGGGTCAATGACCAGATTTAAATGCCTTATTGGAATGAAGCGATTTGATAAATAATGCTTGTGGTAATAAGCTTGGTCGTTAACACTTTGCTAGTAGATGTAAGTCTTGTAATTTGTTTAATTCATTGTGTATCTGTCAACTTTAACAACTGAGAATTGCCTGGCTGTGCTTTGGATGCCGCGTGAATTACTCGTCTTACTATTAGAAGAAGACTACCTGCTGCCCGCGACTTCGCGTGGATATTTGATGGGTTTTAGGAGTATGAAAAATAGATGTTTGCCGATTCTCAAACCTACCTGATATTCATACAAATCGGTTCAGCCGTTTCGGAGGAGTTTGGTAACAAATACCGCGACACTAGAATTTTATACAAAGTTGTATTTTATACAAATACAACATGCTCAATTTTATAAATACGTTTTTTTTTTGTTCCTTTTACTTTATTATACAGGCAGTTATATTTTCTATTTAATAAAACAAAAACCAATTTTAATGTTATTCAATAATTTTGGACAAGCTATGTTAATTACGCTACATTTCTATTTTATTAAAAGCTTTTCTCTTGTTTTATATTAGAAGTTTAGTGAAGAATAATTGACTAGCCGGATAACCGTCAACGTTTACGGTGAGTAAAAGAAACGTAACTACACAATTCCCCTGCAACAAATGCCCATTAACTGGTACTACACCACCATGCCATTCTGTGGAATTCCCTGCCAGCTTCGCTTCTCTATAAAATCTGGATCTCTTTAAAGTTCCAGTGAATCGGTTTCTTCAAGGCAAGCATGCTCCACCCTAGGCCGCATCATCGCTTCACATCAGGCGAATTGTGGCCAAACACAAAACCTATTTAGTATAAAAAAAATCTCCGTCGATCTTTCCTGACAGACACACCCCGCGCCTATCATAACATATGACGTAAACATTCCGATACATTTGCAACGTCCAGCATTACACCACGCTCGACCTTCACAGCTTTCCTACGCAGCACGCTGCCCGCTGCTGTCCCAATCCACCATCTTTGATTTGGCAACGGCGCCCGCTTATGTAACGCTAGCCGATCACTGTCTCCTCGCGGCTCGAATGCCCACTTGATTCGATAGTATGCTTGTATTTTGTGTTTTGGTTTTGTCTATTTGTAGATTTGCTTGGTAAAAAATCTATTTTGGGGAATGGTACAGACTACAGGACACCTCTTGTCATCCTTAATATAACATACTCTTATTTCTATGTCCACGTTTCTATTGTTTACAATGAGGGCTTACCTATGAAACATTGGTCCTGTCCAGCTCATCGTAACCGCTTTCCAAAAGTATGTGCAATTTGGAAATCAAGTAAGGCTAAATAAAATATGTTCAGAGCTTATAAAAACATCAATTTTACTGAGATCATTTACACTTGCATGTTCAGAAGATCTAAATAACGTTATTACCGTTTATTCCTGCAGTCATTTCGTTTTGACATCACATTGTTTTCTCCAATGTTTCCTTCTTCTATAACCACCTCACACAATCATTTGCTTAAGCAGGTTCCTTGTCTTTGCTGTCCCATGTCTCTCAGCGAGGGCAATGCCTTCAGTGAACAGCAAGATTAGTTGCAAGTCTGCAGGCGATAACAATGGGAGCCCAATGTAAGCGGATCTGTACTCTCTTGGGAAATGCAAGATTTGTAAATTACGAAATTACAAGGTCGCCTTGTCCTCTCTCTCTTTGTTAAAGATGATCCTATTTTTCGTTTGTGTTGAGTTTTTGTTTCGGCCTTAATTAATTAATTACTTGTTTCTTTAGTAATACTTGTGTGTGTCCCAAGATTTGCCTGGATGTTTTTCACGCTGTATGGAAATTTATCTAATGGTCTTTGTTTATTCTATTTATTTCAAAAACACTTTACCAATTTTAACCATATACCTCGTCATGGAGCTTTGCATTAAATCGTCAAAGCTAAGTTGATTCAAATTCAATCCCCCCTGGTTATGAAACAGAAAACATTGAATTCATGAGTTGTTTGAAGATTTTTTCATTAGCAAAAGGTCAGACAGAAGATTAAATTGGTCTTTTTGTTCAACTAAACTAATTTAGAGTCAGTTGAAACATTGCGTGATTCGAAAACATTAGTATTTTGGAGTGTTACCTCACATGCACTGAACTGTGAAAAGAAAGTAAAATATCAAAACATGTTTTTTCACACAAACACAATTTTTTAATGTTATTTCCTTGTGTAGATTGCTTTAATATTCTGTAGTAGGTATCTAATGTAGTCATCGATTCATAGGATCATATTGTGGTTTACTAAACACTAGTTAACTCCATTATCTTATATGTAAATCCCTTCTAAGCAATGTTGATACACAATCTAATAACAACAGTTACTGTGTAGTTAAACAGTAACTGGTATAGATTGTAGGAGATTCACTCGCGGTGCACATCTGGCAGACGGGCTGAAGATCGTCTGCAAGTGGCTGTTGATGGAGAAGAGTTTAAACAAAGTTGTTTCAGTAAAGTTTGATTGTAGTTGTATTGTAATGATTTCGACTTGTTTCTAATTGATTGGCCAAACGAGGCAAAATACCGGAAGAGTTGGAAAGGAATGGGTAGACCTTTGCAGTCCGACAGAAAAGGCTAAAAAAGAATAGTTTGTTAGTCTCTTTCTTAAACTCCAACATCTGTAACTGTCGTTAAACTGACAGGAGAATGCGGTTGCCCATCCTCTTACCGGCCTTTTTCTTGTTACCATCACTTTAGAGGTACTGTATGGCATTCCACATTAACTTTCACAGCACCTGTTGGTAGTACTGCAGTAAGCCTTCTACATTTTCCTACCTATTCATGTTACCACAGTTATCATGAACCGGCTAACAAGTAGCATTGTACTCGGCTCGTGAGAGATCTGCGACTTTCATCTCGATCATATTGTTGCCGTTGCGTAAGGTCGCGGGTTCGCTTCCCAGTTCGGGCTTTTGCTGTGGTATGCTAGAGTGTGATTGGCTATTGTTGTTTGATGTTGTTGTTAATATTGCTTGTTCATTACGGCTTTCTGTAATGTAGAAGAATGTCTTTCTGGTAAGACTTTGAGAGATTGCATATGTATATTCCCATGCTTTATGAATTTGATCAGTCGTTGGTAGCGTTCTATCACTATTTTCCTAAAGCAAATGACTCAGAGGATAAGATAAACGTCTTTTTATTGTAAACACATTATTAAGATCAACATTTATTTAAAGAACGACACTATCTGTGTTATTTTAAGTGACAAATGAGACGCAATATTGTATTGTATCCCTTTGCACACGTTCTACAAATATTTATAAGTTATGAATGTTAAGACTAATGCAAACACGGTACTTTCCTGGTACACAATATTGAAGTAAATATGCTTACAAAATATTATTTGACAGGAAATCACAACTTTGTAATCTAAGTATGTAACTAAATACAAATATTGGGGAAGTTATAGTTTTTTTTAAAATCTATACAGGTAATAAATAGCTAAATTTTACAATTTTATTGTATCTATCGAAAACGAAAAGTTCTAATTTTGCATTTAACAATCGATGTACGAATAACAATTGGTTTTAACGCAATACATAGGCCATTTCATGGCCACCATATGCAAAAGACATTACATAATGGTACATATGACTAGAAACTAAAGTAGCCAAAGTGATGTGCAATTAATCGAAAGTTGTCAAAATTATGTCATTGTCAAACATGACACCAAGAAATTTAATGGAAAATGACGATGTTCATATAACAATGTGATTCATTAATGACATTTCTCTGGTTTGGACCTTTCCAACAAGTTATTTAGAAATTCGTTAGCAGTAGACTCTGATTGATTCCCAATAGAAATTGTGGAATGATCAACTTATTATTATAAACTGCTACACGTGATATACCAGAGCTTTAGAAATAATGTTTATTCAATTCAATTCAAATATTTTTTATCTCTGAAAAGGGCCATAAGTTTAGTAAAATTTATGGCCCTTAGTTGGTACAGACATAACAATTTAAAACATACAGCTACACTTCAGCGTGGAGCTTCATCCACCTCTGCACCATCGGACAATCCCACAAATCTGCGAACACACTGAGAATAGTGTTGGTTTATGTTGCAGATGTTACGTTAAACGTAATATGCTAATAATCATTTAAAATGTATGAAATTCAAATTATATTATGAAGATAAACCAACTAGGTTAGTGACACAACGTAACGTAAATGTTTTAAATTGTCTTGAGGTTGCGACAATATTTTTTTTCTAACTTCGTCTTGTCTTGGACTCTTGGTAGACCCCTAATTACCCACGTTTTTTAAATACATTAAGATATTTGTTGGTATGCCTTTGCAATTGTTCCAAATTCTACATTAATAATGCCAATATTTATTTTGATCTAAAAAAAACTTGCATACCTTGTGATTTATGTTTTAGTTCATAACAAAAGCCCAAGGTAACCCAGACCGCCAGTCAAATAATAAAGTTTCAAAATAAAATACGTCAGCCTGACTTTTTTATTATTATAATTCACTCACAATAACTTGCAACTATAGAAATGTGTTTCTTATATCTATGCTTGCAACACATTCGACGTGGACGCGGCGATCCTGTGCGTGCGCAGAGTTTGCAACCGTTTCGTCATTTGATATAGCTAAAGCAATAAACCAGATGGATCAAACCGTGGTGTTAGTGCAAATTACTTTATTATGAGTGTCCTATATTTTAGTTTCTTCAGAACTATTCGCCCCCTTTGTATTTTGATTTGACTCCCACGGACTTCCTCGCCCATTGTCTCATATTACTGGACGTAGCACCTCTTCTTCGTCTATGCTCCCCTGCCAAACGTCACGTTCTTCTCCCTCTCTTTTCTCTTTTTGTCACCGGGAACCTCTAGGGCACAACGCTTTAATTTACTATGTTAATTTATATGAATCCCAATCTCTATTTTTTCACTAGACGCCTTTTGACATCATCTAATTTAATCCAATATACCTAATCTTTTTTAACCTTAATGAATTATACTGTCTGTCACCTAAGAAATAAATTAAAAGGAAAAAAGCTGTAAATAATACGAAAACTATTAAATCAGCACCAAATGTGGTATTAAACAATACTCGGCCCAATATTCTACTGGAAACAAGGTAGAAGAAACCCTGAACTTACTATAACAGTTCACAAACTATTCGCCACAGTGGGGTGAGGCCTTGTTCCGAGCTGCAACCTTGCGCCGGCGCAAGTGCCCCTTTATAGCCTTGTGTCTTGCTTCTGCGCACACATACCGGACAGGACGTAGTATAGACCGATAGTTTCATTTTCTAAATGTGCTATGTACACAAATCAAAGATACAGTCATTCACACAAGTACTTGTGTGAATGACTGTATCTTTGATTTTCTTAATGGTTTTCCTCCTAAAACTCTAGGTACATTTCTTTTCTCGTTGTTTAACTCGGAAAACTAATATATATAAGATAATTCTATTAACTATGTTTATATTGTACAATGAAATAATGAAATCTAAGTGAAAGCATAAAATTTCAATCCTTTCATGTACTCATAGTTAAGAAAAACACAAGCACACACACACTGCTCACAAAGTAGACATGTATTTTATCTTTCTACATCGACATGGAAATGAAATCTCTATAAATCCCATGTAAAACTCTTGTCCCATAGATAACGCTATCGGATAGCGAATGCTGCCAACACTTTCTATTTAAAATACTGTTTGTCTATGGCTTCCTTCTGCTCCTACTGCGTGTAAGCGAAAGTGGTTTGAGAAGGAAAAGAATTTTTATGGAGATTTTTTATGGAGATGAGCGATATTTTATAGTAGAGCACACTTGTGATCTCTTCAGTTTTGAAAATATTTAGTTTATAGTTAAGAAATTAATAATAACCATTTCATATGTTTGAGTACTCTAAAATCATTATAAGTAAATAACTGTAAGAAAGATACTACACCACTAATATCTAATAGATACCCATATTATTATTTTTTTTTCCATTTTACGCAACGGAAGTAATTTAATCATACTTATTGATCTTTTTTTTTTTAAAGGCGATAATACGCACTGAAATATTGTGCTTTCCAAACAGTAGGTTGCTTTATCATTGCCAATGATCTGTTTGCCTGTATGCTTCGGCCTTAGCCTTTCGGCTTTAAAATATTGGCGTTCAAGTCTAGCTTATAAACCAATATTATCTATAGGCACCGAATTTAAATTAACAAAATATATAAACGAGTTAGGAAATGCTTACTTGTTCATAACTTCACTAACTCTTGTAGCTAGCTAGGAAGTAATTGTTGAAAGCTTGTAACTTTCAGGCTGTATGATTTATAAGAGACAGCTTCAAATATGCGGAACAAGAATGAGGCTTTACACCAATAGTGTATAGTTTAGTTTATTCAGGATAATATTTTACTGTAATTTCTGTCTGTAAGCGCACAAGCTTGAAGAAAATGTGGTGAGGAAAGTTATGAGTATGAATGTGGATTGGTAGAAAGAAGTAGAGGAAGACCAAAGAAACTATGGATGGACTGTGTGTAGGATGATACACCTCCTGGTACCTCATAAGTTAACGAGTAATAGAGAAGTTAAGTTAAGCTCCAGAGCCTTGAACATCGTCGCCGAGTTGCCAGCCCATCGGTTTTTTATCGGTTACATTTCGGGGAGTGTGCGATGGAATAGGGGATGATCACATTTTTTTTTCTTAGTCCATCGGGTAGTTTATTGAAAAGTATTGGACACGTATTTTTTCTTTTTTCACGTGGTCATAAAATCACGGAGATATATTGAATTGAAATGGCGCATGACGTCACGTGTAGGTAAGTTTTATACCTATGTACTTGTGACGTAGTGAGCCCCCACTCTCCAACTTTAATGAGTTTTAACTAAGTAATTTTTTGATATTTTGAAAAAACAAAAAATACGTGTCTAATATTTTTGTATTACCTGTCTGACGGACAAAATAGAATGTCGTTTACTTTCCCCAGTCCGCACCCCTATTGCATGACCTAATTCCGGCTAGCCCGTTTCATCATCGGACTACCAGACGTACGGCGATGCGCCATCGGTACATGGTGGACATCCCACCTATACGCACTAAGCGTTTTGGGAATACTTTTATTATGCGTACCGCTAAGGAGTGGAATTCACTGCCGGAGTCTGTGTTTCCCGATAGCTACAATCTGGGGGTTTTCAAGTCAAGAGTGAATAGGTTTCTTCTAGACAAGCGTGCTTCACCGTCGACCACATCATCGCTTACCATCAGGTGAGATAGTGGTCAAGCGCGAGCCTATTAATAATAAAACATTAAAAAAAAGTTTGGAAGAAGAAGACATGCTGCACTGACTCCAAAGTAATAACTAATAACTGCACACGCTCATACTTGGCATAATTTTCTTTCATTTCACCAGAAATTGCAGCACGATGTAGTTTTAATACAGTATTGTAACTCACTACAAAGTAAACAAAAAATCCCACCAATTACGTTTCCTAAAACGTGTTATTTAAACAAATTAAAAAGACAATGCGTGTGCGTATGCAGCCTTCACCGCTGCGCATCAGGCATCATCATCGGCCGCTAACGAAGACGCGTGGGAATCATTGTGTGTGCACATGACATGGGTCGAGGACCTGCCATGTGGTACACCCTCGCTCAGTAGTTGTGTTGCATACAAAGGCAGGAGCACTGTGGCGACATCTGTAAGGACACAGCACACTCACATCTGTACTGATAATGAACCAAAGTTATACATTGGGCAAGTATTGCTGTCCTCAAGTTTAGATTACATATATACCTATACAACAGTCCGACAACCGAGGCTTCCGGCGACTGGGACCGCAATTAAATAGGACCGCGGTCCCAGTCGCCGGATCCGTAAAAAATAAATATTTTTCTTCCGGCGACTGGGACCACTCATAAATGATAACTGAAATCAAAAAATGTACAGTCAAACGAAAAATTTTAAGATGCAATAATTGAAGAAAAATCCTTTTTGATTTTAAAACATCATTTATTGATATAAAAAAACAGCCTCTGACTACAGTTCTGTTATTTAAAACTTTCGTAATAAAAACATACACATAAATCGTGCTTATAATAATAATCAACAATTTTTAAACAATTAAGAATCAGAAAGTAATTATTTTTCACAAAATCAGCCTTTAAGTGGTACCGTAAATATAATAAAAAAATAACATAAATCACGATAAAAATTATAAACGTAGGTACTATCTATTTATATCATAATTAGTTTAAAATGGCCATTTATGGCTTCACACAAAATCAGTCAAGTAAGTAATTATCACAAAATCAGCCTTAACTCTATTAAAATTTATAAATTTAAAAAACTCTTTGACCACTGTTCTGTTATTTAAAATATACTTAACAAAAGATTCACATAAATCATGCTTATATAATAATAATCAACAATTTTCAAACAATTAACAATCAGTAAGTAATTATTTATCACAAAATCAGTCTTTAAGTACTACCGTAAATTAAAAAAAAAAAAACATAAATCACAATTAGTTTAAAATGGCCGTCATGGCTTCACAGAATCAGTCAAATTATATAATAACTTAAAACCTACATATAGATCAATTATACCCATATCCGGAGTCAATTTTTACCGTAATCTCTCCAAAAAATGGCCAACACTTATTTTACAAATAAGTAAGTCATTGACAGAATTATATATTTTTTTCATCTTTTCAATCGAAGAATGCTTCCTCTTCGATATTTGGATACCGTTAGGATTTTTTAATGCTCCAGAATAGTATATCTTTTATGAGTCCTTCCAGCAACTGGGCAATGTTTGGCTTTGGTTTGATGTACTTTCTAATGTGGCTATTCCATTGCTCGACAGCATTATTTGTTTTGTTTAATTCCCCATGAGTAGTAAATGTACCTGCGAGTGTTGAATTTTCTAGCCATGTTTGTACAAAGTAGTCATTAAAGTTTGTAATTTCTGCACTAATTGGCGACTCTTCCATGACATACAACCAGCCATCGTCGACCATATCTAGTGGGAGATGAGAAAGAGCCGAACATAGCTGAACATGATCTTTTCCTGGTTGAGTTTTGTCGACGCCCAATTCCTTCGCTTTACGCCACAAACTTTTTTTAAAGTGATAAAAGCAACCTACTATTTTCACACCAGGGAAAAAATGTTTGACCGCTTGTATTGATGAAACTTCGAAGTCCATGGTCATTACAGCCGGCTCCCATTCTGGTATCTGGCTTTTTATGAGTTCAAAAAGCAACTTATACGTAGATTTCTTCTTATCAGGTAGAAGTGCGTAAGCTACTGGAACAACATTTACGTAGTCTTCATTACTTCCAACATCTGCATGTATAGTATAGAGTTGATAAAATGACTTAATACAAATTTTAAATGTGCCATCAATATAGAAATGTTTGCACAGTTTAAAATATTTTTTAATTTCTTCACTTGCAAACACAATTACGCGCTTTTTTTGCCCTCTATAGTCAGCAAGCAAAAATTTTTGGTACTTTTTTGGTACTTCGACGTCGGCAGCTTTGTGAAAAGTGACTTTTTTTGCTCCAATACCATCGTTTCTTTTTTTGTAGAGTCGCTTTTCTATGTTGTGAAAATGTGGTAATTGTGTAACATACTGTAATCCCTCGTCTTTAAGAACTTCCATATTATTTTCAAACACTTGCGCAACAGGGATATTTATATCTTTTTGAACATCTTCTACACATTTTTGCATTTGGCGGTTCACTTTATCTTTCGCGAGATCAATAGGTTCATGACAATGAGCAGTTTCGTTCAAAATAGTCATTGCATCGACTCTAATTTTTATTGTCGCGTTGCAAACATTTTTTCTTGCACATCGCCAGAGTTTTGAGCCATCTTTGTTTATTCTTTTAAGAATATATTCATAGCCAGCTCTTCGCAAAAGATCACGTCCTCTTTGTGTGACATCAATATAAAACGACTGTTCACCACGTGAAGTTGAAGGACTTTTTTCATCCATTTTGATAATTCTAAAATCGAAAAAAAAAGTAACTATCAAATAATCTTAACAAATGACATTTTTTTTGTGATAATAAAAAGTCGCATCAAAGATGAGAAGCAATCTAAAGTAAAAATATTTGTAACCCCGTCGTTTTAACCCCCTTATTAGCTTGTTTTGTTTATAAATAAGTTAATAAAAAATTGTTTTACATACCTGAAGAGTATTAAATGAAGTCACTATACACCACCACTTACATCACACAATTTGCAACAAATAATCAGCGCAGTATCTTACAATGATCTAATATGACACTGTCTGATGCAAAACTTGACTTTCTTAAACTGATAAGCTTCTTGTTCGTGATTGGCCGAGCCAGTCATCGGGCGATGCAAAATTTTTCGTTTATAACAAAAGGGCTACCTGACCTTGAAATCGACAGGCAAAACGGACTCGAGTTAGAGAGTGATAGTATTATACAATGCTATGCCCTTTGTGTGTGTTTTGCCTGCATGTGTGAATTATGTAAAAACGGGCTAGCTTAATCTATTACTAAGCGCATAAAATCATGTCTAGAATGAGTCAATGATATTCATATAAATAATTTAGTTTTTTTTTCGTTTGACTGTACCGATTTTGGCTTGAATTATAGATTTTTTTAAGTTATCTATGAGTGGTCCCAGTCGCCGGAAGAAAAATATTTATTTTTTACGGATCCGGCGACTGGGACCGCGGTCCTATTTAATTGCGGTCCCAGTCGCCGGAAGCCTCCGACAACGAGACCATCTTCTGATTAGCTCATCAGACACCACCCACGTCTGGTCAGAGCATTCTTCCTTTTTCACGGGTTATAACGAGGATGTTTACACCATGTTCCTCGTTCCTGTTCCTTATTAACATATTTATAATTTAATTAGTCTAGAATGTCCACACAGGACTTATTATATCTGTAAAAGATCTGTAAAAGGCAGAAGGCCTTTAACAACCACGTGGATCCAGTGCAAGCAGACCTCTATCATTAATTTATTGAACTTTTTATTAATTTACTTTTTAATATTATTATTCTGTGGGATGTTTTGGTAGCGGTATGCTGCAATGGTGATTATGATTATGCTTGTTGTATGAAAAAGTGAAGACAATTTTACTTGAGTCTCGTTTTAATGCACGGTCGCCCATAATAAGGTAGATTATGCTTATTTGTGAAGACATGAGAACAATGGGAAAGAAGACTCGGTTTTCTGCTATCGGGAATTCCCCAGTAGCAGCCCGAAGTCTGGATTAGTGCCTTGATGGAAAAAGGCTCACCCTCTACTGCATGAGACTCAAGTAGATATACCTCTGCCTAACTCTTGAGGAATTGCAAGCGTGGTATTACATTCTAATAAGTTACACGAGAATCCGAACAAAGCACGGGCTTCTAAAATAGATCCCCAAATACTAAACTATTGCTCAGCCTGTCTTAGTCCTACAACCTTCCCTGCAGTCGGTGCGCACGCGTCACTAGTTGCGCAACCGGTTGCTTACGAGAGAGGAGAATGAATAACCAATTAACCAGTTGCTCACGTAACCGCGGATGACCGAATGCGTTGCTACGGTATTGCCTTACGTCTAGCACGTGGTTCTTATCAGACATGCTGCTTTACGAAGTTGATGGATAAAAGAGTCTTGAAAGAATGTTTACCATGCCTCACTATAATCATCATAACCAGTCCATTCCCTGGACTGTGACTATATTACTTGCATTTCATTTTTGGCCATTTGCGGTTTTTTTGTTTAGTGACAAGACGTGGGTGTTCCAAGAATGATTAGATTGATGTTTAGGAAAGCTGAACATCAAAACTTATTCACACTAACTAGAAGATCTTGTTTCCAAATAATGGTGGGCGTAAATGTGGGTTACATTCTTGTTTTACAGCCCTGCCCCGCCTCAACCAAGAAGGGGGAGCATCGTGTTTTTGACATCGATATTATCTATGCCACTATGAAAATCGCATAAATCAAACTAATTGGTACATTTCCATAAGATTGAAGTTCATGATAGGAAGTTAGGGACAGAACTTGCGCATTTGATGACCTTATGACTGCATTAGTGAGCGGAGTTTGCGTAGCTGAATTTTGGGCCAAGTTATTCGAACATTTGCCATCAAAATCAATCGAAAAACAATATGCTTAAATATTTCATATTACGGGTTCAATTAGCTGAGATACCGTGGCCCTGGAACACAAAGGGCTAAGAAGGAACATGGATGGGTTTTAGTCAGTACAAGTCCGACACTACCTTCCGCTCCGGCCAGGAGGGCTACTCTCTTTCTCCGAAACGTAACTTCGGCAACGAACGAAAATTAAACGTAGTTACGTTTGTGACCCTACTCTATATAATTTGCGGACGCACACAAGAAATTCGAATTCACAGACAGCGAATGTATTGAATGTTATTGTGTGCGTCCGCAAATGATATAGAGTAGGGTCACAAACGTAACTACGTTTAATTGTCGTTCGTTGCCGAAGTTACGTTTCGGAGAACGAGAGTAGACCTCCTGAGCAGGAGGAGTCATTTGATGATATCCCATCCGTAAAAAAAAGGGGTTTAATTAGTTTGACTAAGAGCAATTAGGACAGACTTTAAGTCTGTCCACATAGTATTATAGAAAAAAAACATATCGAGTGAGAGAAGCAACTTTCTTTGGCAACGACAATCCTTAAATTACCTGAAATCTATGTTTGTTTTTAAACAACACCTAAACGAGGTAAGGGAGTTTTAAACAAAGTTCAAGTGTTATCGTAGTACTACGAAGCAACACTCAATTACACGAAAACCAGTTAAGCAACTCCAAAACTAATTCAATGCAATTAAACCGAATCTAAGCCAATAATCATTCAATGAGAAAGTTCCATGAAATTATCTTCGGACAGTAGGTCAGGTCGCTAAACAAGAACAAGCATATGTGCTTGAGTACAAGTGAGAGAGGGACAGCTATATCCACATAATGGCGTTACGTAAGGTGTCAGGTTCGATTCTCGCGCGTTTAATCGTTTCTGCGAGGATAATGCGCGTTGCAAAATGTTTGGCTAAGTTATGAAAGTGAGAACATAAATGTCATTATGAGGCTCTGTTTATGATGAAGTTAATGGTATATTAAGGAATGTAGTTACCTAATTTGGGGAAATTATGAGAGAGAACTATGCTTTTCGAAGAATGTTTGCTTAGTCATGTTTTACTTGGGAACTGTTTCGTCAGCGTGTGAATGTTGCCTGCTAACGTATGAATCTAAATCAACTTTTACAGTCAGCTCAGCTCAGTTCAGCTGTTGTAGTCGTTATCTAATCACATAGCTTGACAAACTGGTCAGTGGGACCACTACAGCTCTCTAACTGAACCCTTCTCTTGAATTACCCGGCTTTTTTCGACCCTTGTAACCAACATTTTTCAGCCTAAGATCCTTTTTAAAACTCGTCATATTTCGTTGTTCGTGACTTTTGACTTTTTTACTCGAATACCATGTGTAGAGATTGATAACAAAGGGCCTTATAGTCATAGGTTAGTGGGGCTGTTTCCGCACTTAGCCTCTTTATTGGGCCATTGTTGTCTTTGTTGTGGCCTTATAGTCATAATTAGTAATCGCTTTTTAAAACGGTTATCGACACGGTTAGGAGAAGAAACTGCTCGGTAGCTTATACATAAATGTCAATCCAATACATATTTGTCTTTTCCATCATCAATTCTTTGCTGCTTTCATGTATACCATTAAAGCAAAGACCGCTTCAATTTTATTTTGCTTTTTACTATACTGCCAACTTTAAGTAATCCGCGGAGTAAACATTTGTGTTTACAATACCGAACGACAAATCGGCTGGTTATAGTTACACAACCACCGCTACTGACGACCCACTAACCGAGTGCCTACCATGCAGGCACCATATTTCTGAGTTGGACCACTTACAAGGAATTATAATGGACCACGGAAATTGATCGTCTATTGGGTGTTTTATATTTCTTTTTTATGGGTAAGGAGGTTCACTGCACTTTTGATGGCTAGTTCTGATTTTAAAATTTCATTTAGTACTGTGAAACAGAAAGTGACTAAAGACTCAAGTAGGTATTACTTATTTGTTTCAACCAATCAAATGACTTAATTGCATCTAGTTTTAAGTAATGCTAGAGTTTTGGGTGACGTTTTAGTGTGTTACCACACCTATCGATCGATCGATGGTAGAATGGTTTAGTCGACAATCGATCGATAGGTTTTTCAATAAGGATCAGAGTCATCTATTCCACGACATTATAATATGGAAACATTTCCCTTGACGCAGGGAACTGCCATCTGAGAATTGCTTGTGAATGTAAAGTTGTGATAATATTACGCAATCTTTTATGGCAAGGTTCCAAATGTATTTCTCTTAATATCAAAAAGCAATATAGTAGTAAAAAAATGTATAATATGTTTAAAATTAAGTAAATTCAAATTAAAATGATAATATGATTCAAATCACTTTAGTTTCAAATTAAAGTGATTTAACTTAAAGTGATTGTAGCGTGTTAGAGCAGGTAACATTATTGAGAAAATATAGTGTAGTTTACGTGAAACGTACCGTAAATAATAACTTCTTTGCTCGTAAGTTGTAAATAAAATAATGCCAGTGATTAGAGTCGCTAGCTTTATTTTATATAATAGGTGCCACCGTGCAAGTTGCCTGTATTGTTCACTAATGTTCCACTCGTGTGAGCTTTTGAATTAAGTCATAAAGTCAGTCACAAACTGCATTAATTGTGAAGAATCATGTACCTAAATGAATAAAGCACATTAATTAACAAAGGTACTTCTACTAGTGGTATTATAGACTAATTTAATGTCACACATTTTAAGCTATCATGTCATTTCAATCTATGTTAACTTTTGTTACCTTTTACAGGCTATTATTTTGAGTCTATAACATTGTATAAGATATTATATTATTTTGAATCTATGACATTGTATAATGTATTAATTTGAATTTATGAATTTGTGTATGATAAATTTTGCATGCCTGAATTGGTACAACACAGTGGACTGCGCATTCACTTGACATCTGGAAATGTATAATTATGTACTGTGTTGAGCAATAAAGAATTGAATTGAATAGGGGATCGGACTGGGTAAAGAAAACGACATTCTATTTTGTCCGTTAGACAGGTAATACAAAAATATTAGACACGTACTTTTTGTTTTATCAAAATATCGAAAAAATACTTAGTTAGTACTCATTAAAGTTGAAGAGTGGGGGCTTACTACGTCACAAGTAGGTATAAAACTTACCTACATGTGACGTCATGCGCCATTTCAACTCAATATATCTCCGTAATTTTATGACCACGTGAAAAAAGAAAAAATACGTGTCCAATACTTTTCAATAAACTACCCGACGGACAAAGAAAAAAAAAATAGGATTATCCCCTATTGAATTGCTTTTAGACATTAAACCGTTCTGTATTTCTAATTAAACAATACACTTATTGAACTGGAATCAAGCTTTGACATATGCTCATTCTTTGGTTCCCCAGCCTTTTGGAGCCTCTACGAGGAGTCGAAGCCACTTGCCCTTTAGACATTGTGATCTATATTATTATGGATAACCATTTACATATCTCAACTTTGTAAATGCTTAACCTTCGAAACATTATAATGACCGTAAAGTTTATACTTTCAATAAATAATGCGTTTGAATATTAATAATATCGCGAAATCTTTTAGATAATAGTATTCATGACCTATTACCACAGTTTAGTATTACGACATGCGAGACTGTATATTTTAAATGTAATTATTATAAATCGAAAAAGTTAGGAACTGTGCGCACTAGAATGGTCGCAAAAGGTACCATTGAGCATGAGGTCCTGGGCACAATTCCCATCTGGGAATAGGGATGGTGACTCATTTTTTTTTATTTGTCTATCGGGTAGATTATTAAAAAGTATTTGACACGTATTTTTTCTTTTTTCACGTAATCGTAAAATTACGGAGATATTTTGAGTTGAAATGGCGCATGACGTCACGGCTTAGTACATTTTATACCTAGTTCTGACGTAGTTAGCCCCCACTCTCCAACTTTAATGCGTTTTAACTAAGAATTTTTTTGTTATCTTGATAAAACAAAAAATACGTATCTAATATTTTTGTATTACCTGATTGACGGACAAAATAGAATTTCGTTTTCTTTACCCAGTCATCATCCCTATTGTATATGTTTCGATTAAAATACTCATCTGAGTATTTTAATCGGAAATTTATCAATATCAGACCGGAGTCAAACATAGCCTTTTCCCAAACTATGTTGGGGTCGACTTCCAGTCTAGCCGGAGGCAGCGGAGTACCAGTATTTTACATGAAGCGACTGCCTATCTGACCTCCACAACCCAGTAACTGGGTAATACGATACCCCTTGGTAAGACTGGATGTCAGACTTTTTGGCTTCTGACTACTCGTAACGACTGTCAAAGATCTACAAATGACAGCCGGGACCAACGGCTTAACCTGCTTTCTGTGGCACGGAGGAAACTCGGTATGTAATTATGGTCACCCATCCACGGACCAACACGGCTTAACCTTAAAGATCGAACCGTGCAGCTGTTATTATTTAGCCACGAGCTGCTCCCTCAAACATAATAGTGAAATCATGTACATACAGAGACAAGAAATTGACAGAGAAAGCCAATTCCTTCTATTGTTTTTTCAGTTCCTGTCTGTGTATCCACAGCAACAACGTACTTCTATTCACAGTTCATAAAACAATAAGAATATAGAAAGTTTTCGGTCGCCAACGTTGTGCTCGACATGGGTCTGTTACGGTTACATCATTACTATACATTTTGCGACTAAGCCAAAGTCTGTCTGACTGAACCGAGTTTTATGACCATACGTCACAGTTTTTGAGTGTGGTTGTGCGGTACACTTGGAAGGCTATAAAGTGATCTTGTATTTGTATTAAGGTTGTTCTTTTTGTAACATAAACTTATTTCTGACTTTTAAAGTTCTTTATAACAAATTACAAACTTAATGTTTTTTCAAAAGGTTAAATGTGACGTACACCTGCATGTATACGCTCAGGCCTTTTTCTCATGGGAGTAAGTAGAAACTACAGAACGCCACTTGGTACGATCGTAACATCCTCCATTCGCTTCATCTTCGTTCATGTACGCACGCTGTAATGCTTGGAGTCGTCTAATTAAACATGAATAAAAAAAAAATACAATTTATAATAGAAACTAACAACGCTTTCGTTGCAAGATGTCGCGATCACATCATTCAGTTTTCATCCATCTCTCATTACTTCATCATAATCATCAGCTTATAATATTCCCACTGCTGGGACGCAGGCCTCCTCTCTATGAGAGGGAGTGGGCTGTAATCCACCACGCGGGCCCAGTGCGGATTGGTAGATGTCACATGTTTTCAATTTTTTTTTCTAGGACATGCCGGTTTCCTCACGATGTTTTCCTTCACCGTTATTGAGGGCAGAGGTGATGAAATAAATTACACGTAGTAATGCGCTTGCCTGGGTTCGAACCCACGGCTTACTGCTCGTAAGTCGGGGCTGCCGCCTGCCACCACTGGGCCGCCGCTGCTCTCATTCGGGACTCATACAACCACTCCTTAAAACCTATATGGTCATCAACCTATACGTCAGTGCGCGCTCACCTTAACACCTCAACTTTAACCGTTTACCAACGGCGATGGTAACATTGCCAAATAGCGACGTTTTCCGACCGCTATTGAGAAATATTAATTACCGCTATTACGTGAGATTACTGCGGCCTATTACCGGCCATTATGCCGACTGGCAACTAGCAAGTGATGGCAGACGACCTCAGGGCAGTAAACGACCTTGTCGAGTTATGTAAGGTCAGTAAAAGTAGCATCTGCTGTATTAAAGATTGGTTGCAGATTGAATCGTCACTGTTATTTGGCCTGATGTAAGAGTTATTTATTTGTGCATCTGTAGTTGGTTTTTGTGCTGAATTGCTGATGTTGTTTACAGCTGTTTATTTTTCAAATTACCCAACTATTTTTTAGCAGTCATGACTCACTGTGTACTTGGTAGGAAGTGCCTAGTTAGCTGCAAAACTTACATTTTTTGTCATATGCATGCATTGTCATGGATTTTTCCGAACTTTGTTGAACTTCCAGTCTAACCAGAAGCGGTTGGTACTTTTCTGTGACGACTCTGCTATTACATGCAACTTGGTGATAAAGAGAAACTGCATGGCGTCGATAGTTCGGGGTCACAGGTCAACTGGTTTTCAAACATTTAAGTTAAGAGAAGACTTTCAAAGTCACTGCTATGTTTGTCGGGTTCCTCCAGATTATATGTTGGCGAATTCTTATCCACTTATCATCAGGCGCAGCATGTCTTCTCCTTCCATACTTCTCTATACTTATCCACTTTTATATTAAATCTATCTATTAAACTTAAGTGCCATCAAAATCGTAACAACATAACAAATAATAAATTATTTAATTAACAAATAATTTATTATTTAATTCCTATAATCACTTAAATTCATTTTTAAATAATTTTACAAAGTTGATATATTATAAATGTGGTTTTGAAACCCAATGAAAGTTTCAAATTAGAAATATAAGTAGCACTAAAATAATTCCTGTGCACTTTATATCCTTAACATCCTTTTAACGAATTAACTTCGTTCTTTAACATACCTATCAATAACTGCTACAATTTTAAGGCACTCTAAGGTAATCAGGGTACAAACAGATTGGTGTTGCCTTGTGTTGAGGGTCATTTACTCAGAATCAGACCTTCCCTTTTAATGCCAAAGTTTAAGACTTAAATAGAACTGACTTTTTGGATTGTATTATGTTAACTGCCTGCATATAATATTTTAACAAAGCTCCAGCTGAGTCATCTCACGATCAGTGACAACTTATCACACAGATGTGTTGCTGAGGATTTTGATCTGGCACTTTTTTTGGGGCGCTTCTTCTTTTCTTGTATTATTTTTACGTTAAAAAGTGCTGATTTGAACAAAATATAACTTTTAATTTTGACTGACTTAAAAAAAAAAAAAACTGTAGAACAGTCTAAGTTCTACCAGAGATATGCAAGAAAAACTAACGTAACTACAACTTAAAATTTATAAAACCATCTCGCCTGTGTTGTTGCTTTATTTCCCTTCTTTATAAAATATACTTTGTAGTAATAAATCAACATTCTCTTAACACGAAAGTTGGTTTAAACCACAGATTACGAAGTGTTGTAAGAACTTGAACCCGTGGTTGAACTCGGGCGGTTCGGTCTCGGCAATCAAGCCTTACTCTGCCACAGCGCGGTACCGCCTACGAAGCATTTACTTCCGTTTCATTAACTTCCGCCAAACATCACCGCTGGTTATCAGCACTGCTTACTTATCTGTCACTTATTTAAAAACCCCCTAAGCTACTTTGAAGCTATCCTTCAAAAGATTTTGTTCACTGGTTTGTTGGTTTTTGCTACGCCTGCCCTTAACGGCTAGATTTGGATGAAATTTGGCACAGGGATAAACCATGACTTCGTTTAGGACATGGGATAGTTTTTATCCCAGTAGTACTTTCCCGTGAGATAATTTCTGACCAACACGCGAAGGGCGAAGCTTCGGAAAATAAGTTACGTTTAATATTAATATAGAAGTAGTATGTAAAACGTTTGTTGGGCGACAGTTCAATCTGCAGTTCTTTTGAACGTCTGATCAAAAATCTTTGATTCTCAATAACAAGCACACTTCCCCTTATTACGTAATGTTCCTATGGAGTGAAAGCGTCAAGGATGGGGTCTTTGCCCCTAGTTCCCTTTCACGCCGTATTAACGCTTGCAGTCATGTGCTCAGGGGTCATTATGGCGTAACGCAAGTGTATATGCTTTTCATTACCGCTGATTTAGTAGTACGATTTGTACTCGGCTTTCTTTTCTATGTGTTTCCTACTAGTTTGGTGGAGCGGGATTTGATTTATGAAAATAATAATAGTAACTAACTCGGGAAGTTATGACAAAGTCGTAAATAGCTGTCAATAGTTTCGCTAGTTTGATTAATTAATTTATCAACTCTAGTAATATAGCTCTGAAAAGCGCTAGAGGATTGATCATGAATAGCAATCGGATAACTTAATTAGAACTTGTAACATTTATAAGATTTAAGAAATTTACAAATGTTTTTTTCATTTGTGACTGTGTTTAACAAAACTGTAATTTTTCATAAAAAGGAAAAACTTGATCACGTACACTTGTTATCAATAAAGCAATTGAACCGCGTAGTTAACTAATCGTATTACGTGCTGTAGTTGTTAGATAACAGTCGACAGAAAAGTTTAGTATTGACCCGAGTTACGGCTGCTTCCATAACTAATTCCAAATCAATAGACTTTTCCTATTTTTAAATATACAAGGTGTTTTTTTGCATCCTCGTTAAATTAGGAGGTAACTATGCTACTGATTCTCGTCCCGAATCAATAATAAAATGGGTAGTATTTTTTTTTTCTTATTTGCGGAATTCGGTACCTATGTGTCAACTACCTGTGTGGACAACATATACAAACTATCTCAAACGTTTATTCGATAATTTCTTATTCCCTAAACCACGTTAAGGGGTAGGTATGTAGGTACCGTAATTTAAATTCATTATTTATATCTTTTATGAGAACATCCTGAATTTTGACGAGGATGCAAAACAACACCTTGTATTTCGCAAACAATCCATTGAATAGCATATTTACTTTGTCGTAGAGTAAAGTATTATCAAATACAAACAAAGCTTCGATTACTTACTCATTACAAATGTGCGTAGTCATGATTACTTTGAAAATATATGCTCCTAGGAAGTTGTAAATAACACAACTTATTTTATTTCTGCGCATCAATCCTTTAGCAAATTAATTTACGATCGGCGCAGCATGTCTATTTCTTCCATAATTTGCAACTAAATATTTGGACGGCACAATTGGCGCAGCAGTGGCTGAGTGATGGTTTGCTACGCTGTGTGTCTCGGGTTCGAATGCTGCACGGGACAAATTTTTGTATGGCCCACAGGTAGTTGTTCCGGGTCTCGATTTTTGTGTATGTATGTGAGTTGAAATGTTTGTAAACGCACCCACGATGTACATTCCCAGTGTGGGGTAACGTTTTTTCAATTAAAATTATAAGACGGTGACGTCTTAAAAACACCAATCTATAAATCATAATATGAATTGTCTAATCAGCCACTCATGCAGACTGCAATACCAACCTACCAGAACCTATGCACAACCTGTATTTATCCAAAATCCAAATAGAACCCAAAACGAACGACGGTAACAAAATCATCAAGTTAAAATAGGGTCACAAAAAGAAATAAAACCTCATTTTTTGTGTCTACATCGGGTCGTTGAGCTCAACAAATATTTATTGTAGGAGGTTCTTCTACTTATAACTTCTTAACCCACATTCCGTTCCTACTGCTTGTTTTTTGTGTTTATTTCCTGATAAGATGATAATTGTGAAGAATCTGGGATCTAATGATATGAGTCCCGCGTTTGGTATTCTTTAACTGGACAGAGTTTGTTTATGCGATGATTGTTAGTAGTTAGATTAGGTTCCTTCTTAAATATTCTCTGGAAAGGTGCCTCTTACTGATAAAAATGTTTTTGGAATGTTTATTTTATTTTAATGAGAGATTTACCTTTGTGTTAGTACCATACGTTGTCTCTCTATTATTACTATTATTAGTCAGACAACCATTTGGAAATAATGTACTTCTACTTACATAAAATTTTAAACCCATTACCAATTTACCATTCGTTTAACTTTTCTTGTACCTAAAATTTCTTCTTTCTTGAACCTCACAGTTTGATTAACTCCTTCATCCATCATCATCTGTCTTACCTCCAAAACACAGTTATGGGTAGCAGTGGGCACCACTGGGTAATACGATACCCCTTGGTAAAACTGGTTGTTTAGACTTTCGGGATAAAGACTACTTGTAACGACTGTCAAAGATCTACAAATGACAGCCAGGACCAACGGCTTAACGTGCTTTCCGAGGCACAAAGGAAACTCGGCATGTAAAGGTTGGTCACCCATCCACGCACCAGCCCAAGAACGTGCAGCTTAACTTGAAGATCGACCAGAATGTCTGTTTCTATTTAGCTAGGCACTCCCCCTTCATCCATCACTTGATCTATGTAAATCTTAAGCTAGTGAGACAATCCGAAAAAGTCTATTTAAATATCAATAACCAAAGAAATAGCCGTAATAAACCGCGAGGTCACTTCACTCACCATTTGCATCTTCTTCATCAGGAAGCTGCCAAAAAAACGCCATTCACATCAACACGGTGTCAAAATCCTTTAATTCCTTTCACTCTTCGAAATTCTTCAACAATCTTGACCCTAAACATCACCAATATCAAACAAGTATTCTAATGACTAAGCACTATCTACATAACCTCGCATTCCTCCATATATTTCACTACTATTCGATAAAATCATTCGACTCAGTGATGCGTTCATTTCGCTCTTCACCTTGTTCAACAAAAGGTTATGGACGATTACTAAATTGCAGTTAGTTGTTTGGTTATTTAAGTGGCGTGTCTGTTATTGATATCGAATTGATTACATTTGTTAATATAGATTGCAGTTGTTTGATAACAGTTTACGCATGGCCTTTGCTGAGAAATGAGTAGCATTCTTTTAGATACAATTTGTCCTTCTCAGAGTACATTAATTGTCCATTCGTTAAAAGAAAAAAAAGGTTTTAAGGATTTCTTTTGACTCTAATCCAGTTAAAGTATAGCTCAGGGTCTCCAAGTGAATAGCAATCGGATATTTATAGCCACGGATAGATTCCAAGGCGTTGCCAAGTTTTGTATATTGCTCAACTATCTTTATTTATTTATTAAGAACAATAATGCTTGTCATTAAAATCAACGTGGCGCTATAAAAATGGTTTGCGAAATATTATACAATAATTACTTAGTGAAAGTAAACCTACCATTAAAATTAATTGTCTTGGCAATTCAGTAACGATCTGACGTCACTTTGTAAGTTTTTGCAAAAATAGAGAGGAACATACGTGTTAATTGCTGATGCCTTCAATATAACTTTCATTAGCTCATTTACGGCAACTCCACAAAACTCCTCAATGATTTATATTTCTTTATGCCTCCTCAAATAAGTTAATTTGCTTTGCAAATCAATGCAGTCTGAACATTGACGCTTCTAGTTATGCTTCTGTGGCAACAACTATGCAAGGAAGTAAGTAGAGATTTGCGTCAAACTCAACAAGTGCACAAAAGGAGTTAATATGCGTACTATATCCATATAGGAACACGGCAAAATCCCAAACCTCTAAAAAGAACCATGATTTTCGGAAGTAAACCCCATATCGCACTCAACAAACAATAGTCCACCACCATTAAATCGAAGCTGCCCATAAACTAAACCAGTACGATGTCGCTCACACATGATCACGCCGGTGCGCCGGGGCCTAGGCAGAGAAAGTGCGTCCCAGTAGTGTTGTGGACGTGTTGCGCAAGAGCACGCTGTGACAATGTTGCGACGCAAGACACAAGCGGTCAAGTTCAGTGCCCATTTCGTTTTATGTGAAGAATTTGTGCTATATTTGTATGAATAGCGCTGGTTACATGAAAGATGTATGGCTGACAGGAAAAACTGTAATGAAACCATATAATTTGTCTATGCTTCACAATCATTACAATTCATTTGTTCATCTTGGTTGCAGAAGGTATTGATTACAGACTTTGTCTTTTCTTTGCAAGACCAGCTGTCGTGGAAAAAAACGAATCTACTGCCCGCTCGATCAAATAAAGCAGTATTTGATCGAACGGGCAGACTCATTTCCACTATGCACCACGAAAGCCATGCAAAAAAACGGGTATATTCGTTTGACTCATAGCTGTCCAAATTATTGCTCTCCGTGTATAACATTTACCCCTCAAAACTGTACCCTTTTCTCTTTAACTTTACCGTCAACATATTGATATATCTCGTTGAGCTTTGACCCCAAACTCCCTTGGCCCCACCCGCTGCCGCTCATGACTTGCGCCGCCTTCGCCTCACTGGGGTCCAGCTAACAAGCGCGTGCGGAACTCAAGGCGCAGTGAAACTTATTAGCACCTGTTATGTGCCGTTATTATTATAATTTACTTTTACTCTATGAGGCTCGCGCTAATGTTAATCGTATCTTACGTAATTCAGTGGCAGTTGTGCGCTACTTACTTCAAAATTGTATGTGTGTTCGTTGGTATGTCGAATATTTTGATTTTCATACAAAGTTATTTGGGAACAAAAGCGAAAGTGATAAGAAACCATTGTTCTTTCTTATTGTTTTGCTAGGTTTTGAACTCTGTCTTAGACAGTATCTCACATACGCACATGCGTCTCACGCGTTTTCTCCATGGTACGCAAACCACAGAATGCCCTGACCTACGATCCGGACCCTCCCCACAAACTGCTTATGCTGCGTCTACGTTCACACATTTGATAATAAATAAAGGCACACCGGTCGCACTACTCATCTGCCCTATGTGAAAAACATCACCCACTATATCGATCACTCTAAAATGAAATCGTGTCTTTAAAACATCAAAGAAAACAGAAGCTTTCACATTTTGGTCTCCAATAATATTTGATGGCTTTTCTCTTTTATCACTCAGAAGATAATATGACTGAATCATTTCGAAAAAAAGGTCTTACGAGTACTTTACATCAGTTGCTTTATTTATATTACTATGAACGTTGCACTGATAATTAATACCAGTTCGAAAAGTAATACAGTGTACTTATTACAAGAAGCCAGCGTACATACATATTTGAAAAAAGAAAACCACCAACAAATAAAACACATGAATGGTTTTCAACAGTGCACAACCTGCATACAGTGTTCCAACAAAACTATCGCACCACACAAGGCGGAAGTACAATCAGCAGCAACAATAATAATTAAAACTATTTCAATAAGGAGTGAGGACATGATCAACAACAAGTACATACATACTCTACTATTCAAACGACATGACTGTTCGATATTCAAAGAGCTGTCGATGACACGTCACGTCGTTATTGCGTCAGCGCATCAGCTAACCTGCGCACGCGCAACTTGACCGTTACTATCGCTGATGTTGCCACACCTCCACTTGCACTGATTAGAAACCTCCTAATTATAACCTCCGTCACATGTTGGCGCTCTCGTGAACTATGTTAAAATCTGGAATCGAAAATCGAGCGGAAAAAGATCTTGGGACCTTGGGATCTTGGTTCTTGGTTTCTTTATCGGTACCACTTATGTGTTTATGACCTAGATGGGTTTGATGATAAAGTAAACCATTAACGTTCTCTAAACTCAAACAGAAAAACTAGACAATTAAAAGGAATTATTGCTGAAAAAGTACGAAATAAAGTAAGTAAAAGTCGTTACGCATTGTCATAAACCAGTAAGTTTGACAACCAGTCTTACTTAGTGGTAGGGTTGCCTAAATATACTTTATTTACAAGAAATATATAAATATACTTTATTTACAAGAAATAAAGTATATTTATGTCTGAAAAGACAATTAAACAGTATTTTAGAAAAATTTAAAGTATATTATTTATTTAATGTTTAAAATACATATTTTTTAGAGCTTCTCGCACAACTTATTAATTTACAGTCTTTTTAAAATCTTCATACGCCTCACCACAATTATAACTAAAATTAAAATAAATGAGCAGCTCATTTCTTATTAACTTAATAGTTGCTCTATTGCTATCCTCCCGCCACTTTGTATTCATTACTGAAAAAACTCTTTCAGTAATTGCTGAGGTGGCTGGAACAGAAAGTAGAGAGATGAGACAATTTTAGCAACATTTTTAAATTCTTCTGAGGTGTTCATTAATAAATGGCTTAACTTTTGGCAAGTACTCATTTCAAGAAAATTAAGCGTTTTGATTCTGAAACAGTATTTTGTATACTTTTTTTTTTGTTCAACAGTAAAAAGTATGATGTAGTGAAAAACAGTATAATACTGTTTTTAACAGTATAGTTGGCAACCCTACTTAGGGGTCACAGTGTTACCTTGTAACTGCGTTCTAGAGATCAAACAGGCAGTCGCTCCACGTAAAGTTCTATATTCAGCTCCATCCAGTTAGACTGAAAGGTATCACAACACAGTTGGGAAAATGCTAGGCAGATGATGGTTGCTGAAAAAGTAATAATTACAAAGTCAACAAAACCATACTTTAATAAATCCAAACATCAAGTAACAAACATTAAAACCAAATCGATTAAGCACAATGTCATTATGCTGTCGTAAATATCCAGCAACTATTCAAAGTGCCAACTGCAGTGAACTGTGAGGAAACGTAATGCGAGCCCATCAGTTTCAACAGCACACAGAGGTCAGCACCGTCGCCCGCGCAGCATACCAAGTACCCAGTTGCAATTGCAAGCGATTACGACCAGTTGGGACATGGTACACTCAGAGATAGTACGTGAGATGCAAGTTGCGGTGGTCAGGTATGCGGTTCGACGGAGAAAAGGAAATGGGGAAATGTCAGTCGTATGATAGAGGGTCTGGTTAAGCAAGTTTTAGGAAAAGTGTGGTGAATATCTGTCTGTCTGTATGTTACCTGTCCACACCTTAACGGTTGAACGGATGTCGATGAAATTTTGCACAAAGATAGAACTAAGTTAGGACGCGAGGCTTTCTATCCCGGTTGGACGAGCGGGTGAATCCGCGGGTTAAAGCTAGTTGTTACTCGTACTTAGGTATATTAATTATACTAGTACGTGTTTAAGAAGAGCAGTGAATCATCTTGTGATTTCAAAATAGCCCAATAGTGAAAAGCTAAAAAAAAGCTTACTGTTTTTGTGTAAAGCTTACTTAACAGCAGCCTCAACTTAAAGCTCGATTCACGTTCTTTATTACAACCCATTACAATTACAAATTATTGCATATGTTACAAGGATAAATGAAAAGGCAAAACAAAGGCGAACTTAACAATTTAACTGGATTCTCTAACAGCAAATTTTAATCTACAACGATTGTACGGCACCGCCCATATTTTTATAAATATGATTCACAACATTAATTATGTATTTATAGTAAGTGAAATTAAATTGAACTTACTTAGATGATCATTTGCCTGCCCTTATGCCAAATTATACGCTTACACATCATCATCTGTCTAGCCTTTTTCCCAAACTATCTTGGGGTCGGCTTCCAGTCTAACCGGATGCAGCTGAGTACCAGTATTTTACATGAAGCGACTGCCTATCAGACCTCCACAACCCAGTAACTGGGTAATACGATACCCCTTAGTAAGACTGGATGTCAGTCTTTTTGGCTTCTGACTACTCGTAACGACTGTCAAAGATCTACAAATGACAGCCGGGACCAACGGCTTAACGTGCTTTCCGAGGCATGGAGGAAACTCGGTATGTAATAATGGTCACCCATCCACGGACCAACCTGGGCAAGCACGGCTTAACCTTAAAGATCGACCCGGGCGGCTGTTATTATTTAGCCACGAGCTCCTCCAATTAAACGCTTACACATGCCTTTAAAAAAACATCAGACCACACAAGACGGACGTTCAATCAGCAGCAATACTGAAACATGTTTCAAAAACATATAAGGTGTTTTTTGTGGAGGAGCTCGTGGCTAAATAATAACAGCCGCCCGGGTCGATCTTTAAGGTTAAGTACAAAATAAGTTGTTGCGTCTCCCGAAACAGACACAACTTAGTTCTGTTACAAAATATAATAATTCTGATTAGTAACTTATTGAAAAACAAATTGGCGTATAAATTATATCTGGAATAAAAAATGATCACTTTTTTTTTTTTTTTTTAAGATGGTAAATCATCAAATTACTAAGAACCATATTAAGGTAATATTAATCACTACAGATTCTCTTCTGTGTTCTGTACCCAGATCGCGATAGAACTATGAATCGGTTCAAAACTTTTTTTTTTTCAAGTGTAAACACAAACAAACAGTTCTTTATACAAGGTGTTGTTTTGCATTCTCGTCAAATTTAAGGAGGTAACTATGCTAATGATTCTCAAACCGAATCAATAATAAAATGGGTAGGTTTTTTTTTGTATATCTACGAAAGTCGGCAAGTGTGAACCAGGTGGGTTTTGAACGCGGCCCGTCTGTCCTTATTCTTGAGTATATATTTTTATATTTTATTTTATTATTGGTGTGTGCTAGCTGACATGTGACATTAATTTGATGTAATGGATTCTTTGTTCATATAAACTTGTTGAACACTATTGTATAGAATCTGGTTCTTCTAACCTAACAGACAGATGTATTGCTGGGAAGTTTGTTCCGCCACTTCTTCTTCCCAGCTAAAACACTAGGAAGTGGCGAAGGGCGGGCGTTTTGGGGGACTGTCTCTTGTAATTATGTTTCAAAAAGTGCTGATTATCAGCCTAGTAGTACTAGTGAATAAATGACTTTTGATTTTGATTTTCAAACGTTTATTTGATATTTTTTTATTCCGATATAGGTATATGACAAACTTCAACAACCAAAAAAATCAGCGTTTATTAATAATTAACTAGGTAATTTAAATTATTTATGTCTTTTGCGACAACCTTCTAAATTTTGACGAGGATGCAAAACAATACCTTGTATTTCGTACAAACTACATATTACAGATTTTAGATTATACAGACGTTCGCGGAGCTAAATCGGAATGAACTTTGTAGGGTCATCGACACGTGGCGACTATCGACTCACCTTGACATAGATCTCGATGCTATTCACTATTCCATTCTGACTGACTCGAACTTTTTACTGCGGCGTCTCTCGTGCATTCCCGGTTTTTATTTGTTGTGGCTTTTAATTGGTACGAGACAGGTTTATTTTCTGACGTAAATTTTCTTGGAGTTTTATAAGCGAAGTTTCGAATGTTTTGTATTGAAGAAGGACGATTTCCTACTATTTCTATCTACTTAGATTCTATTAAACAACTAACTTCTTCTTCGTGATATTCCAAACTTGGCTGCATTGTCATTCACTATAGACGTACTACTGAAATACAACATTCAAGTGTACTTGGCGAAACATTTTGGGTCTTTGACCTTTTGGATCTGCTACTCACATTTTTTTGTTAATTTTACTTGACACCATTCTTTGTTGTCACTGTCAACGCTATTTAATTAACTTATTGTATTTTGGTTAATAAAAGCCTATTCATGTTCATAAACATTAATAACATTTATTGGTAAACAGATTAGTAGCGCTGCACAATTTTGTTTTAGTTTATTATTTTTCCTATGTTTACCAATCTGTGGAAACTTTTAAGACACTTAATATTTTATTTACAAATCTTTTTACAAAACACCTAGTTTCACTTTTCAGCAACAGATTGCATTATACCACATATACATGTTTTACAACATTCTGCCTGAAAGGGAAAATAATTGAAAAACCGGCAAATGAAGTGAGAACAACTTTCCCTCTTAGCAACAGATCATCTGCTTGTGATACATAACAACGGATACTGTGATAATATCCGGCCTTTCTTGTTTACATTATGTGCTAATCTTACGATCAAGTTTGTACTTTATCTCACAGAAAGAGAGTGCTTTATGCCTTCACTTATGCAAATGGGTCGGTGTACCTGTCTTTCACTGTCGTACTTTTGTCGGAATAGATAATTATTGCCAGTAATGTGCAAGAAATCTTGTGATAATATAATACAAACGGCATGATTTATTAGGTTACTGGATAAAAATAAGAAGTAGGTATTGGTGCTTCCGGGGTAAACAAAAGATGAACTAAACATGACCAATTCTGACAATTAAATTGAGGACAATGGTGGGTCAATGTAACGATTTACAACATGTATACATACGTCCGCGTTTATTTACTCCAATTTATTATGGTCAATGACAACACCTGGGTCATATATTTACATGAATAAACAAAAAAGCTTCAAGACCAGCAATTTAGTAACGATGTTTACGTTTTAAACCTTAGAACAAAGCTAGAACCTAGAAGATTGAATCGCTCTTTCTATCAATATTCCCACACATTTTATTATAAACTTTTAATGGCATTAACACCCAAGGCTACACAACTGTCCTAACACACCCGAGGCCCAAGGTTCCCTGTTACCTGCACTGCACTGGGCCAAATGCACAAGATTGGAAAGCGCACAGCTGTAGCTGAGGTCAACAGCTCTGAAACTATAGGAAGATAACTAGATCGGTTGCGCACGTAGTAACTATTTGCATTACTGGCTGCGTGTACGCAAGTTTGCACGTACAAAGTGGTGTTTGTACGTATTTACAAGCTTATTACGACGTAGCCTATACGTCCAATTCTGAAGTTAGGCAATGTGCTCTCAAAGAACTTGTGACTTTCATCCAGCTTCCAAGCAAATCATTATATTTTCATCTTACTCATAATTATAGTCATCTTTAAAATATGTTTGTAAAAGATGACAAGTCATATTCGAAAGTACGTCCTTAATGTCAAGAAAGACATGCTTATTTATTTGCCCCTTATGCAGGAAGTGATATTTTGGAAAGTGTCGCCGTAAACCAAAAGGCTGTTGTATTCAAGGCAACTGCAAGAAGCCTTGTCTTTTATTGAAATAAATAAATGTCATGAAATGCCGGAACTGCGGAGTTCATCTTCATCAACATCTGGCGATAACTTCATATGATAGCTTGACCCTTTATATTCAGCTATATTTTTATTCCACGACGTACGTGAAGAACTTGATTAATTGATTAAATTATGGGATCATAATATTGAAAATGGGCTTTTATCACGACTAGGTCCTTATATCTTGTGTTTTTGTTGCGAGGTCTTGTGAGCCTGACTTGTTGATCCGACTTGTCACAAGGGCCGGGCTACCGCAGCACTTGAGATCTTGGGTCCAATTCCCAAGCGGGCCTAGTGTCAAACAACAAAAGTTCTGATTCTGAAAGGTCTGATTTTGAGACAGATTAACCGCAATCGGTTCGCCCCCCATTGTATGGTACTTAGACATAACTGGCGAAAGTGGGATTATAAGTGATTCTTTTTTTATAATTAATTGTTTCATCTTTTCCAGTGGAGGACGCGAGCGGGCGCTACACGTCCATGTTCTATTGGGGCAACAACTACTGGACGGGGTCAGCAGAGCTGTGCGACATCCTCAACGAACAGCACGTGCCTGTCAAGCAGCGCAACAGTAAGTAGTTCCTTCTTTATAATGTTGTCTTTACGTCTAGCAGTGAAGTTATACGTCTTGATAACGTAGCAGATAGTCATTCTTCATAAAACTTGATGCTTCACCAAAGATGAAAGCTTTCCTTATTTTGACATTTTGCGCATCTTTACTTTAGCTTCTTAGCACGCATTCACATGTCAAGGAAATACGGTTTAGATTTGGTTAACACTTGAATGTTAACAAAGTCTAAACCGTGTTTCGCAACGGTACGATTTTTCATACGGAGCATTCTTGCTTGCAGTACTTTCTGTGAGATAAATAGAGCATTTGCCCTATATAATCATTACCGGGCTAATCATGTCAGTATGTCACAGATGTCTTGCTGTAACAAAGACATTTCCTCCAAGTAGTTTATCAAACAGCTCCCTTGCAATTGCGCCATTGTTAGTAACACGCGTGTCAGTAGACGCGGAACTCAGTTAAATAGGCTTTTTATGTTGTGCCGCCAACTGGTTATCTTCGACGTACTTATTAGGTTAACACGCGATGTGCAGTCAGATAACTGTGGTGGCTGTTTTTTTTTTTTTTTTTTAAATATCTCGGCGCTTTTCGGGTTAGTCGCAACCATAGATTTTGGTTTATACTTTTAAAAGATTTCTGTGGTTTGGAATACACAACAGACTTGGAACTTAATAAAATTTTGCCCGTAACCACATATTGTAGTGTTTTAAGTTCAGAGCCAACTCTTTTCAACCTTTTAAATGTTTAGACGTCCTTCAGCTGCATCATCCCTACTAATATTATAAATGTGAATGTAAGTTTGTTTGTTACGCTTTCACGTGAAAACTACTTAACCGATTATCATGAAACTTTGTACACATATTTTTGGAGGTATTAGAAGTAACATAAGCTATATATCATCACGCTACGACCAATAGGAGTGGAGCAGCAATGAAAAATGTTGCGAAAACGGGGAAAATGTGACGCAGACGAAGTTGCGCGGGATGCTTGTCAATTATATTATAAATAGTTAAACCTTAATTGCTATCATGTATGTATTATCAGGCTTCTTGGATATAATAATCGAACACATCGTGTACAGCACTCATTAGCAGTATCACATTGCCTCTAATTTAGCAACAAACGCCATGACACCGCGTTAAGCGAATAGTAATTAATTTCGTCAATACTTAGTGTTTGCAACAGTCGGCAACACTATGCGAATAACTCCACGGAATATGGCGACACGGTCGACTCGAGTCTCAGTCCTAATCGATATGCAGTATCGATAATAGACCACAGAGCTTATGTAATCGAGTAATGGTAGAATTTGTAGCTGTGAACCGTGGAAATAATGTGCTTTTTGTAGAAATGGAAATATTTTTTGGGTGAATTTGGTGATTATTTTAGTATGGGAAAAGTTTATGGAGAAATTTCGTTTCTCGGTTTGTTATGTAAAAGCAGTCAATAAGCAGATACGAATCCTCCCGAATTGTGATTTTTTTCCTAGATACTTGTACATACTATTATTATTATTATTTTAGATCTAAACATAATGTATACACTTAATTCAACTAATTGTCCAGCGATGCACTTAAAATTACCATACCATCGAAAAACTTCGATTTCTTAAAGTGGTCAACTTTAAGTTAACATAATACAAGATTGTGGATCCAAGTTCCGCCTCATGGTCTTAAGGTGTCTACAAGAAATACGGGTTTAAAACGTATTAGCGATTGTTATTTGGGCTAATTTTAATCATATTTTATTTTAAGAAAGGTTGCTGTTTATCAGCTCTACTTTGCCTTGTCCACCAAAATTGAAGCAGTTCATTGTTTACCAAAAAATAACCAATAAATTGCAATTGCTTTAATTGAATGAATGGAAGAAAATATATGTTTCGCAGCATCTACCAACCCGCACTGGGCCCGCGTGGTGGATTACAGCCCACTCCCTCTCATAGAGAGGAGGCCTGTGTCCCAGCAGTGGGAACATTCTAGGCTGATGATGATGATATGTTTCGCCTACTGCAACTAACTTATATAGGACCAGGGCAGGGAAATGATGATGCTCTGACTGAATTAGCAAAAATAACAACAATAGGCACTTTCCGGCCATCAAACTGATGTACCGCAACATCTAGCGTCTTGCTCAAATATTAAATCACGAGTTTGTATGTCAGCTGGGCACCCAAACTAATAAATCGTCACCTACAATTACGAGACCAAGCCATCCAATTATTACGAAACCTTCGTACAAAAACTGCCATAAACAAGCACTTACAACAATATTACTCTCAACTCTCAACACCCGGCACACTGCTCATTGTTTTGGGTCAAGGGGTGTTGACTTACGTCACTTTCTACAAACAAGCGCGGCCTTGTCTCTTACGCCCGCGCAACCAAGCAACGAACTTCCAAAAACCGATGAATCAAAAGTAGGGCTTCGGGTAAATGCGATTTTTTGTAATCGTATTCAGGACAGATTGATATTGTTGGTACTTGGTAGTAAAGTTCTATGATACGAATCGGTGGAGGTGAACCCCTTCGACGGGTTTGTCTCCACCGATACCGAGGTCATCGACGCATTTTGCTCGGTGGAACTTCATTACCATTTTACTGCCCTTGTCCCATTTTACCTGGGGTTGGCGCAACCTGATTTCTTCTTTCATGTTCCTCTATAAGATGTCACGGCTCACGGCATGCTCGGTTGAATTGAAACTTATTTTATGGCTGTTTTGGCTGACTCTAGGAGACATCAAAACGTAACGCCTAGATGAAAACGGATTTGTTTGCAATGCGTCACACACTCAACATTAGGGTTATTTAGTAGCCCATAAGAGCGCGTGTTGCGTTAGACTTAGTGAAAAAGGCAGTAGTGTTCCGCATCAGGTTACCTACATGATGGCGACTCATATTTGCTTAAAGCAATAAAAAAAGGCTACATAAGCTTGACATAAAAAACGCGGTTCCATTAAATGTCTGTTAAGAACAGAAGCAGACATGTGTTTTATTACCTATATCAATTATAAAAATCTGAAAGTTGTACGTGGTATTACGTACGAATTATAGGTGCAACAGCCTGTACTTTTACGATTCTATTTCCTTACAAAAATAACACCTTTTAAACAGTAACTTATGCAGTTCTTCAATTCTATTAATTTGTTTAAAGTTTAAACTATTGCAATACATATTGGTGAAGTCATTTCATTATGTGACGGTACAAGCAAATAATTGAATGCATTTATGAGACATTGCGCACATAAATGTTGCACGCGTTGATGTCTTTTGTATGACGCTGCGGATGCGCACAGTTCATTGCGTAAAATAATATCGAATCTAGGCTTCTAGGTTTTAAGAACGTTGGTTTTGAAACTAAATAGATTTGTGAATGCAAAGTTCAATGATATTATGCGTTTTCTTTGTTTTACATAATGTATTTAGACTCATTTTGCAATATCCTTTAGTTTAGTGCGTAACATCGTTTTTGCGAAATTATTGATAGTTTTTGCATGTAATTAATACATAAAGTTCTAGATAATAATTATTTTAAACGATTGGCGGCTTTTATTATCTCTGAATTAAAGATGCTTGCCCAACTCATCACAAAACACGTATTTAAAACTGTTCATTCTCATTACATGATATACATACATACTTTTAATGCTAAATGCATTGAGTGGCAAGGCCTTACTTCAGACCATGACATGACTCCAATCCTACTCGAAATCCACCGATGATCATCGACTATATTTACTTTTAATATAGTATAGCTAGTAGAATAATAATGTACTTTTATCTTTATTCAACGTGTATCCTTGTATTTCCAGAGACGATTAGTTCACATATCTTCAACGACTGGCGCGAGGACGTGTCGATGGTGGGCTTCGGGCCTCCCTTCGAGACCGCCTTCTACGTCGCCAAGATCACCGTCACCACCAACTTTACCGACATCGTCAAGAATGTAAGTCCCTGCAATAATGTTTAACATACTGCTAGTCGGACCCTTTTTTTTTTTTTTTTTTTTTTTTTTTCCGGATGGGAAATCATCATATGACTTCTCCCGCTCTGGGCGGAGCGGGAGGGAGTGTCAGACTTGTACTGACTAAAACCCACCCATGTTCCTTCTTCGCCCTTTGTGTTCCAGGGCCGCGGTATCTCTTTCGAACAACCCGCAGCCCTGGCAGGCATCGGCCCTTTCGCCTGCTAGTAGTCGCCGGCTAGTCGGACCCTGTCTTTAATAAGATGGTGATTGACTTGAGAGACTCATACATTTTATACACTGTGTAAATCACCTCATCACAAAGCCGTCAACCAAGCATTCTGTACATGAAACTAAGTAACTTTACGCAAAAATTATTGCTGGGAAACGACTTTTTTTTGGGGGGTGTAAAATCATGTTTTGTGGTGGAACTCAATGTAACGCACTCAAAACATTGTGCTGATGGACGGATTGAATAGTACGGGGGTCGTGGAGGTGTTTAAAGTAAAAATCTTACATTAAAAACTTGTATTTAAAAAAATACTTTTGAAAAAGTTGGAACTTTGACCCCTAATATCTCCGTAACTAGAAGGTTCCCAGGTATGGTGTAGAACAAAAAAATGATCGCAATGACAGGGAGAACCAGTGCCTTTCGGCTTTGTTAAGAGGTGTTTTACACCCTTTATTATGTAAGTCATATACAACAAGGCATCCCAATTCCTTGTTCAGCTTAGGGAACTGACACAGAATTGGCGCCAGCACGTAAAGCTACAACAATCTGTCAAATTTATTCAATGGAATTTCAACTTTATCGAAAAAGAATGAGGGTGCAATGTTGATTGGGAAAATGATGATGTGCTGACGTCTGTGCAGATTTGTCGTTGCTCATCCAAATTGTAGTCACAAATATGATTACCTAGGTTGTTAAAGAACGATATCTCGTCCCCATAACCCCTTCTTCTATCAAAATTTATTCATCACGACTTATATCTAGGTCAGCCTACATCTCATACAACTAATAATACCGATCTTATTCCCCTACAGCAACGCACCCTGCACCTGGGCGTGTGCCTCCCCTTCTCGTGCTCGCGTGCTGCCGTGTCCTCGTTGGTGGCTGCTGTACGCGCTCCCCTGCTGCATCACAAGATCATAGCAGTGCGCTCGCCGCAGCATGGCGGGTATAACTACCTGGCCGACCCCACCTTCCACGTGTTACTGTAAGTACCTTTAGTGTGTTACCCCTAGTACACCTGTACACCAGCTGTTTAGCACACATCTGCATCACAATTGCTCAAATAGTAAAGACAAGAAAGGAGTTTAAAAAATTTTAGCCTGATATTTTTCGACTGTCGAATTTTTTTTTCTTTGTACTCTGAAAAAATACTAAATTGTCAATAGAGATAAAATATCAAAATGAGCTCTTCTAGCTTTTGCAACAGAACCAAGACGGAAGACAACCTACTCATTATGTATTGAACACTCGCTTTTGTAATAGCACGTAACACTATTGAGCCATAGAGGTCAAGTATGGAGAGATAACATTACACGTTTATTTGTCTATGGCTAGCGAAAACAATCTGCTTGCGAAAATTCCTATTTGACTTAACAGTTATCATCGACTGCCTAGTATAGTATCCTACTTCGCAAGAAAACCATAAGTACTACAACATCACGCCGTTTTTCCCCGGAGGGTTAGACAGAGAGGATCTACTTGGTCCAACATTTCACCAGTTATGTCTTCATCATAAGCCTATTATGTTCCCACTGCTGGGACAGAGGCCTCCTCTCAATGAGAGGGAGTGGGCTTCAATCTACCACGCGGGCCCAGTGCCGGTTGGTAGATGTCACATGTCTTCGAATGTTTAGTTCTAAGACATGCCGGTTTCTTCACGATGTTTTCCTTCACCGTTTTGAGAGCAGCGGTGATGAAATAAATTACACAAAGTAGCATTACTTTGTGTAACTTATTTCATCACCATCGAACCCAGGCAGGCGTGCGCCTGAACCTACGACTTACTGCTCGTAAGTCGGGGCTGCCACCACTGGGCCACCGCTGCTCTCTTATGTCTTAGTTATCTTATGTCCTAGTTATGTCTTAGTCCCATGTAATAAAAAGGGCAAACTCATTAACAACAACCAGATACAAATCTTTTTCTGAAAGAAAAACCCAATAACACTTATTTTCCGTAACTGGAAATCGAACCCAAGACGTCATGCTCATCAGTAGCGCTAGCGACCACTAGAACAACAAATCTGTAAACTTCGCGCAATCAATAACACTAAATACCTTACTAATTATTATTTGTTTATGTCGACTTAAAGTTCGTCATTTCATAAGAAACGTTAAGAAATAACTCACTTATGTAACCGATGCAATCGAGTAAATAATGTATTAAAGCCGAGCATTCGCCATAAAATATTACCTTTCAATACATTTTGCAATTTATTGCAAAACTAGCTTCTTGTTACTACTTCGCCCGAAATTATTTTAGTGTTTTCCAGGATCAATAGAGACCGCTCTGCCCTAAATAATGGTAGTCCAAATAAACATAACTAAAGAGACAGATCGATTCGTCTTACTTCTTAGCAAGGAACTATATAATGTTTCAAGAGCTTTTTCAGAATTGGAGCATGTTTTTAAAATCGACAGGCCCGTTCTTCTTTTTAAATGGGATTTCTTAAACAAAACAGTCGTAATGTGAGTGGCCTATAAAGAAATGCCTCTGCCTTACCTTTTAAGATAAAACAAGCGTGATATTAATCATGATGTTAAGTTTAGTTTAGTTAGAACACATTATGAGCAAAAACTTTGATGATTCATTTATAATCATTACGCGTTTAACATTAAATTATGAAATGGTTGACATTAAGTATTTCCTAAGGCCTGCCACAGCATCGCGGTTTATTCCACTTTCTACAAGCGTGTTTGTGTGTCAGGCATTCTCGGGATGACGTCACGCAGTTCTAGACTTGTTGCGGCCAGACCTTTATATGTGGTACGACTGCCTTTATGTAATCTACTTAGTTCATACAATTTCTTGGGCAATTTGGGGAGGCGGGGGTAATCTTGTTTTGACAATGTGAAATGTTTTCTGATAAAAATAACAAACCGCTAATGGTTCTTTTCTTTAGACCTCTTAAAAACTGTCAATGCGAAAATTGTAAAGATCGTCATGTCTCGCTATCTAGATGGTTGATCGCAGTTTTTTATTACCAGGTATAAGGTACTACCTACTTTGTGTACTGTATTTTATTTTAAGAATCACAGTGTGCCACGCATTTTATGACATAACTCCACCTTTTCGTTTCTTTTATAATCCTTTGGTACCTTACCTTTTATGCCACATGAACAAGCCACACATGTGGTCATTGGCAATATCTTATGTTATCACACACTTTTTTGTCACTTGTCGAGTACTAAACGACCTAATTGCAGACTTGGTTGCAAGATTCATAATCATCTATTTACCAATCTAGAATTCTAGACCAAAAGTAACAGTTCCTCTGATTAGTCTACTTACATTCACTTGTGTTAAACTTTAAGCTGAAATTAAGTGTGTCTGAAGCTAAATTACAGTTGATTGTGCCCGTCAGGTACGGACCGGTTAACGAAATTGTTATTACACCGGTAGTTATTTCAAACGGTTCTACCTTTGTTAGTTACGTTGCAAAATTCCTGTGCTTTGTGGATCTGAGTCAAACAACCACTGGCAACTGAGTCAAAGTCAAAGCATTTATTTCAATTAGACCATTACAGGCACTTTTGAAAGTCAAAAAAAAACAAAATAAAACGCGAAGCTACAGTCCCAGTCACAAGGCATAATAACTTGTGAAAGTACTGTAGTTGCCCATTCCGTAGCGTAGATCTCTATGGAGAAGAACGGGCAAGAAACTCCATGGACACTCTTTTAAATCAAAATATGTTACAAAATCTTGGTTACATCATTCATGTTAAGAATTACAAAAAGATGAGATGATATTAGTTATAATGGTTCCTTTACTTGTCAGGATTCTAGACCAAAATGTAGTTGTGTAGATGTGTACTGTTTATTAGTTGTTTTATAACATATCAAATTGGATGTAAATAAGCTAAACTTTCGTCTTACGGGATATCAAATTCCCTGTCTACCCCTTACGAGCCTTTGTTCCTGTTGTGATGCATAAGATGATGTGCAGCATAAGATAATCTTGTTGAACTGACTAGGACCAGATTGTCTTATGCTTTTCTCTTAGCAGTTACCTCAACAAAAGAAACTAATGTGTAAATTCATGGACAGTTCACGTTAAAGTTAAACATAATTAGTTTACTTGCAATTTATTGTCTTTCGTTTTTAGGACTACATTCATACGTTCTTCTGTCTGTAAAACCAACAAATCCTTATTTGTAGCGCTGTATCCTGCCTGGTATTCATCCTGCTGATCGCAGCGACGATATACGACGTGAGGATAGGCAACGAAGTGCGCAGGCGCAGACAGCGTGCGGCCAACATGGCTGCCAACATCGCCAACGGTGGCACCCGCAGCGACCTGAAACTCGACCTCAACGGACTTGACGACATCACTGTTGCTAATGGTAAGTACCTGAGCAGATGTTAGTCTTGTTCTCCTGGATGAGCCAAGATCTCTTCGTCTTTATATTTTGACTTATAATTTAGATTTAGCTAATTTAAAATTATTTGGGCTTAAAAGTCCTTAAGCATTAATACAAGTAGTTTATTAATTCAAAATAAACAAACACACTTTCGCATCACTACATAGTATAAAACAAAGTCGCTTCCCACCGTCTGTAAGCTTAAATCTTTTAAACTACGCAACAGATTTTCATGCAGTTTTCATCAATAAACAGCATGATACAAGAGGAAGGTTTAAAACCATATAATTTGTCCCTGAAAAACACCTCAAAATATCCGGTGTCACCTTGTTTCGCAGACAGAAATTTCCCAGAATTGCGAAAGTGTGTTTGTTGATTTAAACAGAGCCACCCGTAGGGTAATTTTTGAAGCCAAGCCGGAAAGCTTCGAACAAATAGAAACCAAATCCTGTTTTGCTTAAATACCTTTAGTGAGATTTGGTGAATCAAGTCAAAGTCAAAGCATTTATTTCAATTAGACCATTACAGGCACTTTTGAAAGTCAAAAAAAAAACAAAATAAAACGCGAAGCTACAGTCCCAGTCACAAGGCATAATAACTTGTGAAAGTACTGTAGTTGCCCATTCCGTAGCGTAGATCTCTATGGAGAAGAACGGGCAAGAAACTCCATGGACACTCTTTTAAATCAAAATATGTTACAAAATCTTGGTTACATCATTCATGTTAAGAATTACAAATATGTGAGAACAATGTAGAAATACGGGCAAGTTAAGAGCGTTCAGAGTAAAAGATTAAATCAGTAATTAAAAAATAAAGTAATTAAAATAAACCGTGGCAGCTAAGAGATGACCAGTCACAACTGACAGCGCCCGTTCACAAACATGACGCAAGTGCACCAAGCATTAGTGAAGCAAGTACCTATTAGTAAAGCAACTATTAGAGAAGCAAGTTTTAGTGAAGCTTTGACAATTCGAGCCTAATTTAGTATGACTATAGCATTTTGAACTGCTTATTGCAGGCAAATCCATGTACAACGTGAACAATAACCTGGCTATGAGCAGCAACACTTCGGAGGAGCGTCTCACAGCGGAGACCATCTCCGCTGACGAACTCAAACTCAGTAAGTTGTAACTATGTCTAGACAATCCGGAAAGCGGCACGTTCCGGAACTAGCAGCACAGGTAGTATTTCTATTTCTTTTTGGCATGTATTTAATTTTACCCCGAATATATCCTATGTTAATTTCTCAAGCACTCAAATAAAATCTCTTGTAATCTTCAAATAATACCTAGATTGGTGTCTTAGAAATACTAAATAGCCAAGTAACTGCGTCTAAGTTGGAAGCAAGTGTTGGGTTACAATTACTACCAACAAAAAGTTTTTCATTTATAAAAATGAATATATCAGTGGAAGACGAATACGATTTTAGAGGATGAACTCATTATTTCTCATTTATTTTTGACTATATACTGAATAAATTTATACAAGGTGTTGTTTTGCATCCTCGTCAAATTTCAGGAGGTTGTCATAAAACACATAAATAATCAATTTAAAGTACGGTACCGGTCTATAATTGATAAGCGTTGCTTTTTTTTGTTGTTGAAATTTAACAGTATTTCAGACTACAACATTCAATTCAAAACACTTGAAACAGAATCACCCAACTACGCACACAGCGACAATGGAGCTCTGTGTGTGAGTGACTACGTCATACCTACGAAACGCAGGCGCGTGCGGCCGTGCGATAACCTACGGCGCGCGTCGACCGGCAGCAATAATTTTGCTCTAATTTTATTTCGAAAATCACCTACATTATTGTCATAAATTTCGCTTGATACTTAACTCATTTTTAAGCATCATTGGAATACGGAAATCAGTACAGTAACTAATACAAGTGCACCAAAGAAAAGTTCATTGACCTGTAAGTTTGGTAGTTATCAGATGTTTAATAAAATGTTAGTTTTGCTTTATTGCTATCCTGCTGAACGGACAATCCTAAAATTAGCAATCTTGGATCTTTATTCCGGATCCTGAGGCGCACTACTGAGGCTATGTTGCGCTAATGTTGCTTAGATACATAACAAGCGCACCCGTCGCGCGTCGGGCGGATTTAGGTAACTAATAATAATTCATACACTAACACTCGGTACATTGTACGTAAATTCAGCCTAAAGTATTCGTAATGATTTTGTTTTCATTTGTGGATTGAATTGGTTGATTTGATATTTTTTCTTCCTACATAACGGGCTTAGGTCCGTCAGTAATTTAGTTAGTATCTAATAATGTTTTTTATGTTTGATGGAAATGGAAAGATGTGCTAGTTAAAGTAGGTATGTGGTGATACTTTCGACTGTTAGGTATTATTGGCGTAGTTAAAAATTTGAAATCAACTTATTTACTTTATTGAATAAAATTGATTAAGCTAACAGCGTACTTAGAAAATGATAGTCGTATGAAAAAATAAATAAATTACGTACCTAAGTTACCCGGAAGTAATGTTCAAAGTTGCCACCACCACACTCTTGGCACAGTCGAGCACGACATAGCTGGTTTTGCCTTCAGCTTACGTAGCACTAACACATTCGTTTTTACGAGTAAAGTGTCGAAAGCACTAAATGATCTTTACTCGTAATTCTGTTACACTTGCCACTTCCTCCGTGTACACTAAACTGTTAACGTCTCCCCACAAATAAAAGTCTAGAGGCGTCAGGTTCGGAGATCGCGGAGGCCAGGCCACAGGTCCTCCGCGACCGATCCAGTGGTCACCAAACCTTTCAGCGTACTTGCCGACCGTAATGAGGGGGAGCACCGTCCTGCATGTAGTAGAGGTCGCGATGGAGTGCCAGGGGAACGTCCTCCAACATATCCTCAACAACGTGGAACAGCTGCTCCAGGTATGTGGCGCTGTTGAGGTACCCGTCGATGAAGTAGGGTCCAAGCACTTGTTCCCCTATTATCCCAAGCCCACACATTCAGTCCAAACCGCACTTGCAGTTTATACCTACGTCTCAACGATGTACATCGCAGTACCTAGGAGCGGAATTCGCAAAACGCATGCACTTGTTGGCGACATTAAACATACTGTTGGTTCCGGGGTCCGGGACCGCGGGGGGCGTGGCTACGCGCGTGTGCGAGAGAGTGCGTCGCTAGGCGCGTGAGTGAGAGAGTGCGTCTGCGCATTGGTTTTAGGGAATACCTACGACATTATCGAATGTTCATTGAGTTTGCGTTGTGTATGTATTGTTAGCGTTTTATGTGTGTGTGAATGCGCGGTAATACGGCTAGCAACAGACGGGCCGCGTTTAAATACGGCTGGTTCGCACTTACGGATTTCCGTAAATAAGAAAAAAAATATAAAAATTAACCTACCGATTTTATTGTTGATTTGGGTCGAGAATCATTAGTAGAATTACCTCCTTGAATTTGACGAGGATGCAAAACAACACCTTGTATATACAGGGTGTAACGGAAAGGGTGTATACATCCTTAAAGGTGTGCTACAGACCATCAAACTGAACATGATTCTCATCATAAAACATGTTTTTCAGCAAAAAAAATATCTGCTGCCCCATAGAAAATTGCAATACCTATTCGACCCAAATGTATCAGGCAGCAGATATTTTTTTGCTGCAATTTTTTTTTTCCCTCCCCCTTTCGCCCCTCCTCCCATTTGGCAATTTTGGGCATGAAGGTAGGTCGGTCTAGGTATTTACCTAACGAGTACATAGACGTACAGTATCCATTTCTAGTTTAATCCTCAATTTACGCATCGTTAGCTTATTTGCAATCCTAAATAACCCTGTAGATTGAATCTGCACTTACCCCATGCATGCTGGCAAAGTAAATGCTTTGTGTGATAATATTGTTAACAAAAGCCAACGCCTATAACTGCGAGAAGCAATAGTTCACGCAGCCATTCTAAGTTACTATGATATTCTTGCAGGCGTGTGGTCAGACCTGCTGCTCTCGTTCTCCATGAAAGCGAACGTTCTGCAGATCTTCGACCAGTCCGTGGGAGCCGACACCGTACCGGTGGTGCACGGCCTCAGGTCCTTCTCTATGATCTGGGTTATTTTCGGACACACTTGCATCGTTGTCTTCAAGGTAAGCTACCATTACTAGATGAATGCACTGGCCTAAACAATACACTGCACGATCGAGCTTACTCGACTACAAACACTACACGCATCCCCGTGGATATTGATTGATCTACTTACACTATTAAAATACACAATCCACTAAACTCTTACGACATACTCGACTAAATTCTCTCACTCTAAACTCGACTAACTAAACGGCATGTTTACCAACTCTCACACCTGACTTAACTACATGACTAAATTCTTTCACACTCTTCGAAGCTCTAGGCAACGTTCGAGTCCTTATTAAGTTTGACATTATCTGTTTCAGTACGCTGACAACACAGCCCTGCGAGCCATCCTGGAGAAGAGCTTCTGGTTCCAGCTCATCATCAGCGCCGTGTACAGCGTTGACACGTTCTTCTGTCTCGGGTAAATGATCTTTAGACAATAGGTCTTACCATTACTGACTTGGCTCAGAAAGTTCCAATTTTTCTACCCTACTAAACAAACCTAAACGCATCCAGCGTACAGGTTGTGTTAATGCTCTTTTACACTAACCCTAAGCGGACACCTACATTCACGCCTAAGTTTTATTGCATTTTTGGAATTTCTGATCGCGGTGCGCAAAACTGGGCAATTACATATTTTATGTGTTGCCTAGTGTTAGTAAAAATCAACATCAGTCTGGGATCCCTCGAGTGTCTCCCATGCTCTTGGAATCAATCTAGCACAGACCCACTCTATGCTGATCACTGTGGTAATATCTATGATATGTGGTTTCCTCAGTGGCATGCTGGTAACGTTCCTGTACTTCCGCACGAAAACGAAGGGCAAGCTAGACCTGCTGGTGAAAGGACGCAAGAAGATCACCGCCGGGGTGCTGCAGTTCCTCGGACTTATTGGCTACAGATTTGCCAGGTAAAAGTCTTCAATAAAATCTGTAATAAAATTATCATCCTACTAGTTCCGTGCGTCGCTTATCCGCAATGCATTCCACGAATTTGTCAATGTAACTCAACTCTAAACCTTGGCTTCTTTGGCTTAATCAATTAATCTAAACATAACAGGCTTCTTGATGAAGTAACAACCAAAGTTTTCTTTAACCCCTCATTTGGTTCCAGACTGACGGCCCCATACCTGTTCATCCTGGGAGTCGTGGAAGTGACGATGAAGTGGTTCGAGCACAACGCGGTGTTTGAGCCGCCCGCGAACGACTTCGACACCTGTCCAAAGTACTGGTGGCGGAACCTGCTCTACATCAACACCCTCTTCCCCGTAGAACAGATGGTGAGCTTCTTGGAAGATAATTTTTGATGTTCCTTACATTTATAGCTCCTACTGCTTCTTTATAGGATAGGTCGGGTAATCCCGCCTGCAAAATAACTGGCCACCCAAAAAATGCGCCCATATCGTGAAGTTTAACAAATATCGGTGTAATAGAGATCGAGGAGTTCGAGACAGTTAAGTCAATCACGTTTAGCCCTATCAATCCGGCTATGCAGCAAAAATCCTCTTTCGCTTGGTACATGGCGTCCGTCAAAATATTGTGGTCACTATGCTAAACATGAATTATTGTCTCGTCGGCATGGCCACTACTATTTTACAAAGTTGACACATATTAATTCAGTTGTTATTATATTACAGTGCATGTTATGGAGTTGGTACCTGTCGGACGACACTCAGTTCTACGCAGTCAGCGCTATCCTATTGATTCTTGCTACTAGGTAAGTTCAAAACATTTCGACAATTATTTCGTTTATCAAACTTGAAGCCTGAAATCAGCAAGTTTCGGAAATCGCCACAGCTAATCCACCTTGAGCAAGAGCTTAAGCTGATATTAAATGTATAGAGACGATTAGAAGGTATTTTTGAATGCCAAGATTAAACCGAATCTAATTCCTTCTTACAAAATGGTAGCGAAAAAACAAAAGCCAGTTTAAAAAAACACGGAGCATTAATAATAACAGTATACCATCTAAAACTGTTCCCAACCCTGTCTTCCTAATATTCTGTAACACTTTACTCTCCATCCCCAGCCACTTCAAGCTGTCAGCCTCCTTAACGGGGGTGCTGTTCATCTCTTCCCTCTTCACGACCGGTTACGTCTCCTGGAGCAACGACCACATCCCCAACAGCGAGGACCCATTCACGCAGTTCGACAAGGTGTACGAGAAGCCCTGGACCCGGCTCGGACCCTACCTCGTCGGCATGCTCACCGGCTGGATACTCTTCAAGACTAACTTGAAGATTAGGATGACCAGGGTGAGTGGTAACTTCATCAAATTGGTTTGCTTCTTTTGGAAATGATGTTAAGTATTATTTAGCGGAGATAGTTTTTAACTCAAACGCTTTTAAAAATATTTTAATAAAAGCTGATTTTGTCAATATCGTGACCACCGTAGCCGCTATGAATGTCTATATTATTCCTGTCCTGTCTAATGAACACTGATGGACAACTGCCCTATTTCAAACACCAATAGCCAACAACAATAGCCAACAGCTATAGCCAGCTCAAGTACTGGTCGGAATGGAAAGATAGCTCTTCGTAAATGTTTGGTAAGCCATAACTTAATTCCTTTTTGGAAATCTAGGGTTTTCTCCTACCAAGTAAACCATCCAGTAACTTACCAATCCATCATCAACATCATCTTATTCAGAAATTATTTATTTGTAACACGTAGTTTTTTCATGCCAGCCTTTAATCTATCATTAAATCCTTTTTCTTACTTACTCAAGTGTCCTGTTTTATAATCCTTTTGTGATTTCCAGGTATGGGCATCAGTAGGCTGGGCAGTGTGCACGGCCACGCTACTGTTCCTGATCTTCGGGCTGTACAAGACAGAGCTTGGCGTGCTCTCAGCCGCTGTGTACAGCGCGCTGTCGCACTCGCTGTGGGCAGGTTGCATAGGCTGGATCATCATTGCCTGTTCCACGGGATATGGAGGTAAGACACTACCTCAAATAATCTTCATCGAGAATCCCAGTTCTAGAGGAGATTCGTATACTCATTACTAACACTGACTTTATCAATGGACTGACAGACTTCAAGAGATCTATTTTTTTGAGTTAGATGGCAAGACTGCCTGTTTCTAGCCTCCTCAAAGTGGTATGTTCTTACAATTACCTATAATTAATTAATTATGACGTATTTTCATAAAAATTTGATTGTTTCGCAGGTTGGGTGAGTCCTCTGCTGTCAGCGCCAGTACTGTACCCGTTCTCCCGCGTGACGTACTGCGCGTACCTGGTACACCCGGTGGTGTTGCGCTACGTGGCCATGCATCTCACTCACCCCATCCACATGGGCGAGCTGTTTGTGGTGAGTACATCTACAGCAACCAACCTCGGAACTGCAAACCTAGAAGTTACAGCAAATCCTGCAGATATTGCCTGCGAACATCAATCGCAGCTTTATCAACCAAAGTGTATTTGCTGCTTTGCCGTATTTGCCTTAAGTTTCGAAAGAATTCCTTAGTAGTTGCTTGATGACTATCAGTTTGTTGTATTTAAAAGATTTATCTTGCAGTATGAAAAATTAGAGAGAAATTGAGAAATTCTGCCTGCCTGAAAAGATCAGAAAGTTGCCCAAAACACCATTTCTAATTTCCGGGAGAAGCTAAATATTTTCTAAACATTTTGATCTCTTCCCCAGTTCATCCTGTTCCTGGGTCTGACAGTGATATCGTACGCGTTGGCGTTCGTGATATCCGTGGCGTTCGAGGCGCCGATAGTCACCATGCTGAAGATCGTCGCGCCGCAGCGGAAGCCCCGCAGAGTGTGACCAAACCCTAACTTAAGATACAGAGACTTTAACTGATTTAGACAGTGTTTCACCACCGTCAGATAGGATCCCGTTCAATTATCTGACAGAAAATTCCAAACAAATTAAGTTTAGTGTTAATTTGGTCTGAATCCGTTTGGTCATTTTTGACTGATGGATAGTAGCTATCCGGAGGTGGTGAAACAGGGCCTTAGTTCACTACTGACCTACTAAAGGCGGATGAAATTAATTAGCTACATTACATTGCGCAGGTCTAATTGGCCCAAAATGTTTATATGCATTCCGTACCTGCGCAAGAGCCGTTACGAAATATTGTACAATCTTAACTGTCGTTGTTGACGACAACGCTTCGCTACCTGATAGTAAGTGCGAATGTGATGTTAGTAATCTTTTTGCCCGGTTCCTAAATACGAAAACGGATCGTATAAGGTTACAGGGGGTCTACTCTCTAAGCACGAAATCCGTAGTTTCGGCCGAAGTTACGGTTGTTTCCTACTCCGTATCACTTACGGACATAAGATTCGTTAGGGGTCCGAACTAAAAATGAATGCCAACACAATTGGAAAGATGTCCTTACTCGCAATGTGTTTTCAAAACTCATGAATCCGTAAATATTAGGGAGTAGGGTTCATTTCGAAGTATAAAGCTAGTTACGAATGGACCCGTGTTTTCGTTGACGGGCTTAGAGAGTAGACCCCCTGATATCGGAACGGTTAGGCATAGGTATAACGCATAGTACACCTATATTTTGCCAGTTACCAGTGCCTGACTGTTAGTTTTAAAATATTCTAGATACAGACTTCTAATTGTAAAAGTAAAAACAAAAAATTGAGTTAGCCAAGTCACATTCAACAGAGAGATAAATCATCATCCGTCGCTAATGGACTAGGAATCGGGCAGTAGTGTATAAAATAAGTTACATTCCATTGTATATTAGATATAATATGTCTCGTAATAATTTCGCCTCGCGTGGAGGCCGTCTGACTGAACACTGTTGTGTAGTGTGTTGATTGTATTTACTGAGAATTGGTTATGAAAGATTATGTTAGGGTCTTGTATAATACAGAATTTATTCATCATGACAATTGAGCCAACCGTTAAGTTAAAAAAAAAAACCGCATACCCCGTTCTGTGTAATACTGAGGTAAAAGTACTTACTCAAATCAATATCTAGGATGATTCTCAAGTTTCTTCTTATATAGCCTCGATAGGTCTACGATAAATTTATATCAAGTAGCAAAGTCTGATGGAGTCATCAAGATCCAAGGTGTAAAATAGTTAGTTCGAACTAATCCGTTCATATATCAGAAATATTTGAAAACGTCTAAAGTAAAAGTTTAGTCAAAAAAGTACCTATCGCTTTTTACCAAGAGAAAAAGTCGTTGTAATCAAAATCGAACGTGGTTAAATTCTATTTATTACTCTTAAAAAACCTAGTAACAAGTTAATACTCTGCTTAAATAAAATATTATTCGTTAAGTCTGGTTCACATCGTGTAGGTATAACGGTTGTATAGACTCGTAGTTATGTAAATAATTGCTAGGCTCACAGTTTGGAAGCGTCGTGTGGGCCGGCCCTAGTTTGGATTTAAATAGCTTGAGGTTCTTGTCTGATCTCTTCGCTTAGCTTTTTGATAGATTCCGTTCCAGATAGTCGAGCTTCAACAATAATCTCGGCATTATGGCTTCAAACGCCAACGTCATGCCATTACATGTGAATATTTCTTATTTTCACAATCTACAGCAACTTTGCTACCCAGCACATTTTCTACCCTAATCCTCATGCATTATCTTTATTAAATAATGTCTTACGAACAAATATAGTTAATATTAAATTACGATAAAAATGTACATTTACCTATGTACCTAATCATGTAAATAGGCTGTAAATATAAATAGTTGTAAGTTTTTTACCGAATATTATAAATAAATAAATAAAGAGTGTAAATAGACCCTTAATGAAGCCGAAGGGCATTTTTTCTCCCCGTCATTGCGATCATTTTGTTTTTCTACACCATAACTGGGAACCTTCTAGTTACGGAGATATTGGAGGCCAAAGATCCAATTTATCCACAAGTTTTTTTTTTTTTTAAAGTAGTTTTTAATGTTATAATTTTACTTTAAATACCTTACCGACCACCGTACTATTTAATGCATCCAATAGCACAATACTTTGAATGCGTTACATTGAGTTCTACGGTAAAACGTGATATTCATTCAAAAAAAAGATTGTGTGGTTTTATGAAAACACGGTAAAAGTGAAACTTTTTTTCACACTATATATTTAACTATCCATTAAGGGTATAAAACGCGGAGTAGTGATAAAGTGAAAGGTCACTTAATCACTACTCCGCGGCCGAGCGTCACGCGACATGCAACACACAGACGAAAAAGTTTGAGACGATGTAATAAAAGTTTCACTTTAAAAAATGGTCGTTTCCCAGCAAAAAAATTTGCGTAGTTACTTAGTTTGAAGTACAGAAGGCTTGGTTGACGGATTCGTTAAGGGTTGGTTTACAGCTTGTCTAATTTTGATTACAAAATAAGTTAGTTGTTTTATTGCTGTTATGAAGCGCAGTCGGAGAGTCTTCGGAGGAGGCTGCAACATGGCATCTCTACGAGAAGAGAGAGTACCATCGATGCTATTAAAGTTACCAGCGTTGTTCCCGCAAAGTACAGCCACTGGGAAACAATGAAGCCATTTAGTTTCTTGTCAGTTGTTTTTACATTATGAAAAATAAGCCATAAGAATGAAAAAGATGTAAACCAAGTTTCGAATTAAGAATTTGATGTTGAGTACTTATCTAACTCTACTGTAGCATTATTTGAGGTGAATTTTTCAATGCAGCATACGAAAGAACCACCGTAAGTAATGGTAAAGGAGTTTTTGACAATCTCTAAACTTCAAACTGACAAATCAGAAAACCAGGGGTGATACACATTATATGGCAGTAGATTTGTCATGACTACCTAAAAAAACAAAACACAACAAGCTTCAGCTACAGACAATAGAATACTCACAATACACAAAATGTTTGACCAGAGTACAGTGCTGAGCCGATAGGTTGCAGCATGTAGCAGCAAAATGCCATAACTCAGACGGCCCAGTGCAGCTATTGATGAGCGTAGGACAATAATAATAGAATACTCACAATACACAAAGTAGTTGAGCACAGCGCTGAGCCTACAGACAGCAACATGGTCCGCGCTACTGCAGCATGTAGCAGCAACATGCCGTAGCTCAGCCGACTCAGTGCTGCTATTGATGAGCGGGCTAGTATGCGACGGAACACACCTGATAAAGAAAGCAATATTTTTTACCACTAGATTTAGAAATGTAAATAGACATATAATAAGACTTATAATGCAATTTTATGAAACACAAAACAAAAAACAAGTAATACGCAAACAAACATTACACCGACAAGTACGAATAGCCATTTTATAGTTTTTGCCAATATTTCAAAATATCGGTACGAGTATACGGTAGGTAACCCTGACTGTCTCTTCTACTAATCGCCCTCAAAGTTCTTCTCTGTTTATCAAGATCTTTCCGAGACATAGTAAAAGACATCTCTCAAGCAGCTAACCTTCAAACAAATTAAAAGCATTGTAAGCAATACAAACTCTTACCAGCCATATTAGTGGTGCCCATCAAGACTGGCCACAATAGAGCAATGGGCCAGGTGAGATGCAGCCACGCGGCCAGCCACGGCAGCCCCCACCATCGGCACGGCCGACGACGTGAACATGAACGATATCGACGCTATCCAGAGAAGAATTGATGTTACCTGGAAATAATTTGTTTTAAAGAAAGCGTTTGACACTGTGAATGATACTGTGTGGTCCAAAATACCAATCGACTAATTAAGACCGATAGCTATGGATAGATATGAAACAAATCTAAGTTTAAATGTGTTTACCTTTTTACACACTTAAATTATTACTGTTGTTAAGTTAATAAATAGCATTTACTTCATTATTTGTAGGAGTTCCACGGGGGGTGTCTTTTAAACCCACTTTTATTGTAGTAGTTGGATATTAGCAAAACATGTTATAGACGTGTCTTTTTTTCTCTTATTTGATAGTGAACCTATTTTGATTTACCTTCGAAACCTTCATTTTCCCCATTCATCATGTGGATCAGCCAGCTCTGTGAATACTCCCATGAAGTATGGAGAGACGCGCGCCCACGGGCGCTCGATGATAACTGCGTATGCTCCAAAATGAGTTCGAAAATCTAAAAGATGGCAACAAAACCAAAAAAATAAATAAATAAAACCAAATAAATAAAACACCTCATATGTGGACATGAGCTGCAGCTATATTATGCTTTAAGAATAATATGCTTTCCGCTTTATCTAAATTACATATCTAAAACACGGTTGGTGGAGCGAAACAAGTCAAACAACAACAACGGACACAGTCAAGTGATCCGATTGGCTGTTAATAGTTTAGTCAACAATCACATCACTTGACAATTTTTCTGAAACAAATTATTTGGTTGATTTTCGTTTCAGAAAGCGCATAGTAGATAATAAAGTCAAAGGTCAAAGTCAAAGCATTTATTTCAATTAGACCATTACAGGCACTTTTGAAAGTCAACAAAAACAAAATAAAACGCGAATAAAAAAATTATATTGTAAAAAACAAAATACAATAAACTCACAACTTCGCGTAGTCAAAGTAAGCAGCGCTCGCGTCAGCAATGGTGGCCGACAACATGGCGACGAGCGTGAAGACGGCGGCCGCACGCGCGCGCATGCTCGAGGACGCGCTCAACGCGCACAGCAGCGCACCCAACATGTGCAGCTGAGTCTCGGTCGTCAGGTACCACGAGATTTGCATGCACTAGCGACGAACAAAGACACAAATGACGTCATGCCTATATTCCTTGAAACGTTTTGCAGAGGTGTGCCTTGTGTGAAATATGAGCACTGTAGTACTACCACATTTCGGATGTTATGTATGTCGGGCAAAATGTTATATGGGTTTTTCCATCAGGAATTCTCTGGTAGCAGCCACGCAGTCTGGAATAGTTCCCGGTTGATAGCAACAGGGTCCCCCCCATCTCTGCCTAACCCGGCGCTATGTTATGTTTAAATCCCAATGGCAAGCTTACTAGTGGACGAATATGAACAAAACATACAAATTTCACGAATACATCCCTCTAGCCGAATAATTTTGAGTCCCGTTTGGGACTCTAATTCATTTAATTTAATACATTTAATTATTTACTTAATTTAATTATAAAAAAAAAATGCAGGGGGATCCAATAGGGGACTAGTCAGTTAGCACTAACAGGCATAAATTCAGGGCTCGGGCAGCTAGTAAGAACCCCTGATGTTGATCCATGTGTCATTTAGATCAACGAAGCAACTTCAGTACGGTAAAAAGCATCATAATCAGCCTACAATGTTCCCACTGCTGGGACACAGGCCTCCTCTCTATGAGAGGGAATGGGCTGTAATCCACCACGCGGACCCAATGCGGTTTATTGATGTCACATGTCTTCGAATTTCCAGTTCTAGGCCATGCCGGTTTCCTTACGATGTTTTCCTTCACCGTTTCGAGAGCAGCGGTGATGAAATAAATCCCCGCGGCATACTACTCGTAAGTCGGGGCTGCCACTGGGCCCACCACTGCTCTCCAAAAAAGCATGGTGCTAAATAAATTAAAACTTTGTTTATTAAGCTTGCACGGTTTATAACTAAACCTGTCTCTTACGGGTTAATCGGAGCTCTCAATAAACTGTAATCACGGAAGATATCCCGTAAGTCACAGTGTGACTTTAAATTAAACTTTAACGAAGACACCACGTTACTTGAACACCTATAATCAAGTAAAAGGTAAAGACCTGTTCCTCAGCAGGGATAAACAGTGGTAATGTAGAGGAGATTCCTCCAACTGTGCGCGCGACAGTTGTACTCGTCCCCATCAGGAAGCGCCAGGGTGGCGTCTTGAAGGTCGACTGTGCTAACACCGCTGATAGGAGAACTGCGTACACGTAGGATGGAAGTAACCTGGTGGAGAAAATCATATTTGAAGCTAATATTAGAAGCAATAAAGTACCCCAAGTACTATAAAGTCCCAAAACAGGTCTAGCTCGCTTTCATGCGCCGGCACCGTTTTAATGCTCTCCAATTAAAAACCAAGAATTCTAAAACCATTTATTTATTTTCAATCCAGATCCAATCACAGTCAAAAATCTAGACGTCTTTTAAAGTAATCAATTGCCATCTTTTTATGTTTTACAAAACAAACGGGATACAGCACCCTGTTATCTAGACGGCAGATAATTGCAAACGACTAGCTACGAACCTGATGACCCTATTGGTGACGAAGCAGACAAACTGCAGCATCTGACCGCAGGCGCCCTGGAAACCTACCAGCTCCTTCACGCTGTACTGGCTCTTCAGGAAGAAGAAGTGGTGCGCACTAAAGAGACCGCTGGAAGACGATCATTGGTATTAGCAATGTATTTTCAGGGTTTTACAAGTTGAAATGTCATAAGTGGCTTAAAATATATTATCTAAATAGTTTACATACACAGTTTTACCATTATTAGTTTCTAGTGAAGCCCAAACTAGACAGATAGTCTGCAGTATCTAGTGGCTGGAAGGATTTTAATCACTGTCAATTACTAGTAATAAAAATTAAAGGTATTAAAAAGAAAGGAAACTCGTTAGATGTTAGAATTTTTGCATTCAATGAAAGCTAATTGAGTAGGCATTATGTGTAAACTAGCGGCTGCCAGTGACTTCGTTCGCGTTGAAATTTTGATTTGTTTTTCAGGGATAAATGATACCTACATATAAACCTTCCTCTGTCAATGTCTATTGATGAAAAGCTCATCAAAATCCGTTGCGTAGTTTAAACGATCTAAGCGTACAGACGGCGGTAAGTGACTTTGTTTTATAGGTAGAGATAAGTCAAAATTATAGGATTTTTTTTCGTGAAATATATTAATTGACACCAACCATACCTAGTAAGCAAAAATAGAGTTAGTTACCTCACGTAAAACAGAGTATCGAAGGCTATTGTTCCCGTGGCGATTATTAAATAAACATCGTTCTGTGCATTTACATCACCAGCGAAATCTGCAAATAAATCACTACATTAATCCCCAAAATTCTCGAATATGTGTCACATAATATGATAGTCAGCAGTTGTAATCATGACAAAATAGAACTTGATCATTTTACCTGAGATATACTCAACTATAACTGCGACATGCACGAACATTATCCAGAACGTCGCCAACACTCTCATGACATGTATCAGCAACAGATCCTTGTTCGCCGTGTTCGTGTTGAAGATTCTCTTCCAGCAGTACGACAAAGAGAAGCACAGCAGCAGTCGGCAGAAGATGTTCTTCTTCTTGCTCTCTGTGCTTAGACTCGCGAACGAGTTGTACTTCTGTCGAGGGCACGGCGGCAGGTTGTCGAGTTGGCGCGGGTTGCTGCACTGCTTCCTATACTTGCCGCATCGCTTGCAGCTGCCCAATGTCTTTTCCGCACAATTCACGTCCAGCGTAATCGTGGGAGCTTTACACTTCACCAGACTCTCCACTGCCATGTAGTGCGAGCTCGCGTGTTCGACGCCCAGCGCCTCCGTCTCAGTTTTCGTTTCATTCTCTTGCTTCAATTCCCTGCCTCCTTTTCTATTTGGATCTGTATTGTACTTTTCTAGATCGAATGTCATTGATTTACTGCCATACGGTAGACATTTCATCAGATCTAAATCTATGATAGTGGCGACTATGACCAAAACTACGAGGACTGTTGTGACGCATATCAGCAACACCCCGGCCCTGTCGGCCATGATGTCGTAGTGTCCCTGCACGCGCCGGACGCCGGTAATCCTCGCGACACGGGACGACGTCTTATTCGTTTTCAAGTTGTCGTTGATCATGATGGAGAAGTTGATGACGGACGTGATGTCGCGAGGTGAGCACGAATACGGCATGCAGAGGCCTAAGGTTATGTCGGTGGACTGAAAAGGACCAAAAATATTAAATCTTCGATAGTTAAGATAACTTCGATGTTTGTTTAGCGTCTTACCTTTATCATGTTGGACTTTGTGATGTTGAGTGTGACCCCCAGGGTGGTGTAAGCGAGCCGGTATGGCGGCCAGCTGTCGGCCACATTCTGTGGCCCGTCGTCGTATTGCACCATCCAGCGCCACTCGTGGGTTTCTATTCCAAACTCACAATTACTTGATGAAGTACTGATTCGTTAAAGAAACTGATTTGGTTGATATTTACGTACCAACGTCAAAGTATTTCGTCCTTGTTACCGGGCTGGGGTCATCCTCGAAATCTTCTACTAATGCGCTTTTATTCGTCGCAATTGACAGTTCATCCTGAAAATGAGGAAATATATTGTAATGATTGCGGGCAATATTATACTTACGTTAATCATGTTGAAGTTTGCTAGTACCAAATCCAGACATTGTTCTTTTGATCCCAACCAAAACCGATTTCCCATGAAAAGTCCAGATCCATAGCGCCCTGATGCGTCCAGAGCTGAAATCATATTAATTTATTTACACAATGAACGGAGCAGGGACAAATGGTAATTATTTCATAAATAAATTAGTAATTAGTCCTTGCTACGTATTTTGGAAGTAGGATAAGATGGAAATGTAACTTCTAAAATTAAAATAAGAAAATCATTTCAATTCCTGAATAGACATCTTTCAATTCCTGAATAGCAATGTGATCGCCGTGCTACGATAACATCTATGATATCTAAACTTCGCACTGTTTCGTGACAGCTTCAGAGTCAAATGAATGCGTTGACCACCGTTGACGAATACTTATAATATCAGTACATAACCGAATATCTGCCCAGCAACAGTCACACACGTAATTTCACCTCATGTGTTTTTCCAGCGCGAGATAACTCTCACTGAAGTCATGCTGTGTGGTCTCACGTCATCTCCGACTGTGCGTTGTAATAGAGTTAACTGTGTCTAACGTGCGTCTTCATGTACCAACCAACATACATACATAAAGGTACAGCACAGACGACCACGCTAGTTGGTATACAGGCAAAGAACATTCATCTCTCCACAACAGTGCCAACATTTATTTTAGAGTGAAGTAGCTTGTTAACTCTATGGTAAACTTAAGAGAATGGAAAAGAGGAAGTCTGAACGTGGCACCGGTGACTGAAAAGTTTTGTAGTAATCGGTTGCCATGATATGATTGGTATGGGCATGTGATGCGGAGGAATGAGGAAAATGTCGTGAGGATTTTTTTGAGAATAATGTGGATGGCTCTAAGCTCTAAACTTAAGAGTGTGATATATAACAATACTAGGTAGGTGCTAGTAGATAAAGTTGCATGCTAGATAGATAGTGTATACCTACTAGCCGTGTAGTTGCTATTACCTAGTTAGCTGCTTGTATACCAATGTTACTCGTTCGATTGTACCTATGTTATGTTGACACCGCGCGTGTTACCGGCGTCGATTGCGTGCATAGTTTTCTTTTGTTCTAGCTAATAATGCGCATAATTTTTGGTTCAATGCCTAGCCGGGACAGACAGATTTCGTTAAACACCGTATGACGAAGAGTGGTTGTTGATGGAACAAATTTTGCCAATTCTTGGTGTTAATTGCTAATGAGCTTTGCACCCAGAATTGATTAGGGATAGAGGATGCAGACTGATGGCCTCAAGGGCCGTAAAGTTCTGGTAAGCTCGCCCCCACAATGTGTTTGCCCTGGATGCGGTGGGACTAGATGCCAAAAACAGTCGGCTTTCATCTAGCACTTGGTGAGATTATAAAATGACTTGGTGATCCCAAATTGATCTATCTTTAACCAAAAGGTGATCTGAACAATGTTACGTAGTCATGTGGTTATAGATAGTAGTGAATCTACTCGAACTCTACGAAACTGCTGGCAGTATCGATTATTATAATATATTAACCTATCGATTATTAAACATCATTATGTAACATTTGCGTCATTTCCTAATCACAACAATAGAGCACCTAAAACAATTGCTTTTACTACTGTTTTTGTAAAAACAAACAACACATTGCTCATTATTGTAAAATGTTGTCATCTAAAACGCAACGTCCCCTAATCATAATCGATTGCAGTAATAATGCGTTAATGAAACGAGCTACTTGAACGTGCAGTGAACTTGGTCGAGTGTTCACATTGCCACGAGCAATCGAAAGTTAGTATTGATTAGTGGTCATGCTAGACTCCTATAAACAGAATATATGTGGATAATGAGGAAATGGAAAGGTGGAAATTATATGTATCATGTTTGAGGAATCAAAATTAGTAATTATTAACACGCTCATCAAATAGGTACCCTTACTTGTTGCAACATCAATGATAAATTGATAATCGATAGGTTGCAATTACGATTGCACTGGACAGTTGCGTTTACTAACGATTGTAAGATTGTTTCTCATTTAATTAGGGAGAACATTATGTAAATTATGTTGCATGTGTTGGCAATGTTTTTATTAGGTCTTTATAGTGTTGATCCCATAGGTAGGTACCCTGAATTTCTAGTTGTATCCGTTCACAAACATTATGCAATCTCAATGCAGACCTTGAATAAAAATTATCTGTAACTATGCCATGCAAATATTTGTTTCGTACCAGAATCCAGCCTGAGCGTCGCGGCCAAAGCGCACGCTACTGCTTCAAACGTGGTATCAATAGATTCCTAACAACTGCCTTACCTTTAATTGACAAACACCAGAATACTTAAAAGTGTACAACCTACTAAATGATTGGTTAGCATGTGCATAAAATTGCAATCACTTTCTTCAGGAAGACTGAAGTGTCCCACGCTATCTTTTAATTTGATGAAATTATAAGGCAAGGTGAGTTCCGTAAACTAATAAGCGAGTAGTCAGTCAAGAGTCAGTTACAATTTCAAAACTATAGATAGGTTAGTCATGCAGGGCAGGTGTCAGTCCCTGCTCCGAACTTTAGATGGGACATTTTTTTTTTGTCTCGGCAGGTAGTACCTACATAAGTAGGCCTTAGGTTAGATTAGGTTAGGGGTAAGGCTTAGGTTCGCAGGAGGACAGGGCGGCGGAGGAAGCGCCATGGCGACCTGATGCCGCCCTAGGAGGTGCCAGCGGGCGATAGATCGGGGAGTCTATCGCTGTCGCATTGCACGGCCCTCGCGAGCGGTGGCGATGTCTCAGGTGAGCCCGGGTGCCCGATGGCGGGCTGCGCTGGATGGGTCGCGAATGTAATGCGTAGCAGTTCCAGTGCCCATCAACCTAGGCGACAGTAGGCTCACGGTGGAGTTTTTTAGTGGGTGCAAGCCCCACATAACCAAACCGTCACCCCGGAGGGCGCTGTATGCGTTAGGTTAGGTTCATTTTCACCAAATAATAAAAAAATAAAAAAGTTTTAGGCTTAGATACCTGCCCAGACCAAAAATACCCTTTCTCAGTTTAACAGAAGTTTCGGCTTAGCCCAAAATATGTCGAAGTTGTATTATTTACTTTTAACCAATCTCGAACTGAATTTTTAAGGGTTATTATACCTTCGGTTCGGTTGTGTCGGTAGCAGGTTAATCGGAATCAGATTATCAACAAAATTAAATATGAATTTACAGCATCAACGAGTAAGAGTGTAACACACTTCTAGTTTACAGAACAATATAAAGTACTTAGGTAAGTATTCTCTTCGAAATTAGTACGTAGCTACCTAATACATTATGTATTAGATGTATCTGTTTTCTTTTTCTTAACATCTAATTATATTACCGTATACTTATTGTCTTCATAATCTCTGTGAGTGCCGTTAATTGGTACTTACCGCTGTATGCCCAAGCCTTGCCTTCCGTCAACTCTTTGAAAAAAATCCCGAGTTCCTCCCAGCACGTATGGTCGACCAAAATATGTATTCCATTTGTTATTTTGGGCCACACTACTGCCAAAAACGTCGGATCGTAGATATTGAACAAGTTATCAAACACTTCGGCTCTCGCTGGACGCTTTCCAACTCTACTCAACTCCTTTGGGTTTTGACGCGACTTGCCGCATTCTGCCAAAACTATGAACAATAGGACACAATACACTTTTAACTTGAACATTTTGCTAGCACATACTATTTCGTATTTCTTTCTTTATCGCGTATATATGCGTGCGTGCTCTGTAGACACACGTTAGCTAATGTTCAGTAACTGCAGGCAGTCGACTCGCGTTTAGGCTTGTTTACAAGCATTCAGTGCGAATTATAAATAAAAATACTAATACTAGCAGACGGCCAGGCGTCTAGTACACAACGATTTAGAAGTCTCAACAACATAAATATTATATTGTTGATCTTTGAAAACATGTGTCAGGTTATTTACTTAACTACCTTGACTTCACGTGGATTGATCCGTTTGATTTTCCGATAACTGTTCAATTATTACTTTCTCTTATAATCAAGATGTTATGGAGTAATTATAACGGGGAATAAAAAGCAATTAGAACAATTATGTGGCGAGATGAATACAAACAAGCGGTGGTTCTCAGCGGACACACTGTAGGCCGGATTTTGTAAGTGGACGCACATTTGTGAGGCAAATTACTGCGGAACTAATCTTATATGTATGGTAAAGTCCATAGAATTAGACACATGAAGTGAATTTAATTTATAAAATCTTAAAACGCCTGTAAATATTTAACTTTTGCTATTAGGATATTGTAAGGAGTTAGTTTGCCTACCGCCGGCCGCGCCAGCCTCGCTACCATCGAGGCGATTCGACCGGTGCTCTAAGAATCAGGCATGGCTCTCTGGCCCTTCGGCGACGCATGTGTTCTTGGGGCATTGTTGCTTCGGGAACTCGGAGCCGACCAGCGTTCTGTGGTCGGGAGTCGCAGAGGCGTGGGAAGCGGTGATCTCCTTCCGTGAAAGTGTCATTTCACAGGGGGCAGCGGAACAGTTGAGGGAGGTCGATGCCACTCTCCCGAGCCGTAGCAGACGTACCGGGCGTCGGCTAAGGGCGGACAACGACCTCTCTCAGCCCCTCTAAACGGGTTCAGAGGGACGGTGGCGGTGGCGCGTAGTGCTACGCGCGCGCCCCTATTGACCGTCGCGGGGGATTTTACACGTCACTCTCCCGGCGGACATAGAGGCCCGCGGACGCGGGCCGTCACTAGCCGAGGATCGTAGAAGGCGCACTGGTTCCCATGATCCCCGTTGCAAGTTTAGGAAGGGAACACCGGGGTGGTTTTTAGTCCGTTAAAGTCTGACAGTCCCCTGCACTCGCCCAAGAGCGCAGGACATCCATGAAAAAATTTTCGCCACAAGGAAACAAAAGAAAAAAAAAACCGGCCAAGTCCGAGTCGGACTCGCGCACGAAGGGTTGCGTACCATTATTTATAAAAACGAGCAAAAAAAATCAGACTTTTTTGTATTGCCCTTAAATATTTATTTTATTCGGCTTTTTTTTGTATTTGTTGTTATAGCATCAACAGAAATACAACGGGCTTACTATCATGGTTCATGAGATACCTGGTGACAGACGGAGGTCGGACAGCGAAGTCTCAGTAATAGGGTCCCGTTTTGACCCTTTGGGTAGTGAACCCTTAAAAAGACCTATTTTTCCTACAAGAACCTCACAGTCATTATTATTATTCAATGGTTACGTAGTTACATGACCATCACGCTGTTGCTCGCTCCAGCATGAAGGTTCTGAGCGACTAAAGGACAGGAGCATGGAAAATGAGATACAATGCTGCTAGCCCAGGCTGTGCTTGCGAGACGGAACGCTCCTCTTGCTCTCCCGCACGTCCGTCCATAGTTCTCGGTGTGAACCGACTTGATAACTCGCCAAAGCTTCGCTCTAAGTAAATAGGTACGTATAGTCTCCATTGCCTCGCTTCGTCCTGCCCAGCTCACTCGCTAGGTGGCGTTGTGGTCGGGTCGGTTGCCGTTTGGCTATGCCGTGGTGCACTCGTTACCCGTGGTCCCAGTGGGTCGACCCACCATTACCGGGTCCATGGGTAATTATAATTACCCGTGGTTTCATGGTATTAGGGATTGTTTCCTGTACTTCTTGTCTAAGAGCAGTAACAAGGAGAGTGTTTCCAATAGTTTCTAGTCCATACATGTCTTTTTTGCTAGATTAGCATAATAGGGATGATGACTGGGTAAAAAGAAAACGGAATTCTATTTTGTCCGTCAATCAGGTAATACAAAAATATTAGATACGTATTTTTTGTTTTATCAAGTTAACAAAAAAATACTTAGTTAAAACGCATTAAAGTTGGAGAGTGGGGGCTCACTACGTCACAACTAGGTATAAAATGTACTGAGCCGTGACGTCATGCGCGATTTCAACTCATCTCCGTATTTTACGATTACGTGAAAAAAGGAAAAAAAAAACGTGTCAAATACTTTTTTAATAATCTACACGATAGACAATTAAAAAAAAATGAGTCACCACCCCTATTATAGCTGTACCTACATGGACTTAGTTAGCTTTTCATTGTCTGCACAAAACTCGATCACAATATCTTTAGTTCAGGTGCACGATCCATGTCGTGAGTGAAACCTCGTGCAAAACTAATGGCGGTACTGTCGTTATGTTCCGGCCGCACAAAACGATGATATTGTGTTAATTAAATGCAAATAAAAGGGAAATGCTCGCCGCCATTACTTTCTTTCGCTGGCGTCGATTACTTTCTTTAGGCGGAATTTAAATGAAACAGCAATTTAAATGTTAGTAATTACATTTATTACCTGTCAAAAAGACAATAGCTTACAATTATTTTATTCCATGTACTTAGTAAATACAATTAGCTAGATTTATTTCTTCATTACTGATACTGCAAATCATGTCACTGTAGTAGAAGTCTCTGATAGGGCGCTCTTCACACTCACACACACGAACATAGGAGGACGACGCACGACACTGGATCTTATGTCTTAATGAATATGGTTACATTTGCCTGAGCCGCTTGTTTGGCCGCTGGCCGTCGTTCATGAACCCACCCTGCTGAGAATCAAACTATTATTGCGATTAGAGAGTATTCAAACAAACACAATTTTAACTCAAAATAAAATCCATACAATATCCGGTCGTAAACAGATCAAACATCCATCAATGGCAAGAGACATGCTCTGAGCTACGAGACACCGAGACGATGCTCTATAAAGACGATTTTTCTATAAGTCGATGTGCTATATTTACAGCAGGGTACTGTACAAAGTATGTGCCAATGCTAGCAGATACATTTTATAATCAAATAAAAAAATGTACCATTTGGATACATGCAACCAAAAAGAACAAAAAATGCATTTGTAACAAATAAAAAAGCAAGTTTTCATCTACGGGTATTAGTTGTTTGTGTGTACATATGATTTTTATTCCCTATCAAAATGTGTTATTAGTAAAGCCCTTTGGTTGTTTGTACGCACATGGCACAAGGATAGGCGCGGCATTACCTTGGACTTAACTGGTGTAATGTTTCTACAGGTAGTTCTGAAAAGAATGCACAGAATGTGTTAATGCAAAGAGAATTGCAGAGTTGGTGTGTATTCTGTTGTTCTTTCAGTGTCTCGTCATTGTACTGCATTTCTTTGCACATCTTTCTATGCACTCGTTTCTATGAAATGGTTGTAAGCATGCAATGGAAAAAAGCGTTCTTAAAAATTATTGCAAAAAAATACAGTTCGAAAGATGTCAACGTAATCATTTGTATACTGGGAGGGTAAAAATATAATACATATCTATGTGTTGACCTCTACAACATGAAAACGACACTATGATACACCAAATGTTCAAGCTAAAAAGCAAATGCTACACTAATTTGCAAAAAAAAATGACTAATATTTGGTTGTAGATTTGGACAGGAATCTCTTACTAAATAATATAAAAGTGAAGCTAATATATAAGTGAAGCAGTGTCGCTAACATGCCGCAGAAAACAAAACATGAGAGTTAGTCATAGAGTAGTAAGCAAATGGAGGCCGCTCTAAGCAAGAAGCATATTGTAGAAGTATGCATCTTACTTAGAGTGAATTGCAAGTTGAAGAGGAGAGATGTTTACACACTCCATCACACATGGTACAGGTGCCACCATGCCTGACACAATTATGTATCTTGAGCTTGACCATGTAAATCTGACTTGACTACTTTGCTCTAGGCCCAAGCAAATAGTCTAGGTCGAATAGTATAATAGTTGACTGCAGTCTATGACCTTCATTGACTTACTACTCTGCGGGGTAATTGCGTGACACACTCTCAATCCCAAATTAGACAATATGTGCTGATAGACAGCAATAGGTTACGAATTTCCTCCAAAATCGTTTGGGTTGAGACAAATGTTACGCAATTGGGGTGCAGGTAAGTACAGCTAGTTGTGGTGTGGGTGTGCATGCTTACCGGGCGGCCCATGAAGCCCTGCGGCGGCATGTAAGTGTTGACGGGCGCGAAGCCGCCGCGCGGGAAGGCGCCGCCGCCGCGACCTCCGAACCCGCCGCGACCGCGGGCGCCTTCGGGGAAACATACAACATTGTATTACGCTGTTAACTTAATGCCTAAGAAATCAAGATCCAAATAGAAATACTTGGAATCTTTTACGATCTGCTTAAAATGTAAGTGATTAGCTTATTCAGCGTTTCCTCTTAGTAAAAGATGACGGCCGTCATTTATGATGCGCGTACGTTGCCGGTTGATGAATGTCACAGTATCTAGGGAGTGTTTTCCCTGGATAAGTCGGCTTCCTCATAATATTTTTAGCAGATGTGAAGTTTGAATGGATTGCAACATCCGCCATGATGATAATGCTCGCTAGTTATTATTACGTCCTCCCAAGTTCAAGCAATAACTTCATTTTTATTGTTTTAGTTTTAAATTGTTCTCATATATAATAACAACCAGAAAAATGTACCCAAGATTGTGTAATACAAACACGATTTAAAGGAGTGTCTATGGAGCTTATTGCCAGTTCTTCTCTATAAAGATCTAGCTTCAACTCTCTGACAGACTCCTTCACAGTTCACAATTGCCTGTAAATGTTTTAATTGCAGTAAATGCTTTGGCAACTCAAAGCATTTACTACACAGTGCTATACAAGTGTCCATGCAGTGACTAAAGTAGGGGACTACGGGTACTACGACAACAGGTATAATGTGAGAAATGCAGACACCTCTGAAGTTACCTCTATAGTTGCCCCCCCTCGCGTTGAAGGAACCGCCGCGAGCGCGGAAGTTGTTGGCGCGGTTGCTGTTGGGGCTGGCGTTGGTGTTGCTGTTGGCGTTGTTGCGGTTCTGCTGCTGGTTCGGGTGCTGCCGCTTGTTCTGAGGAAGGTACAGGGACTTATTCAATTTGATAGTTGAACTTAATGATTGAAGCCCACCCTGTATTTCAATAATCAAGTTTATGCTGGTGTTTGAACAGCCGGCCATTGTCTGACACACTGGTATGAGACTATAAGACAAAGGCGTTGCTAAACCAATTTTCTAAAATTCGATATGCCATTTCCACTGCAAATAAACTTGTGTCATCATCATAAGCCTACAGCAGTCCGGCAATTGCAGGCCACTTACAGTTACAGTTGCCAACGTGTGGCGAACGTCACTAAACCTGGCACCTCCCCTGAGGGTCTCCACTTAAATGACTTACTTGTTTAAATTGACTTAATAAACTTAAATGAGTTGCACGTACATTATGGTTTACCTTGTTAACGTTGGCGGCGTTGTGCGCCTTCTGCTCGTCCTCGTCGCGGTACTTGGACACGGTCACAAGGAAGCCGTTGATACGCAGCTCGCGGTCCAGCTTCAGCGCCTTGTCCACGCAGTCCTTGTCTTGGAATGTCACTCTCACTGTGGGACGAAAATGTTCGCAATTGATATTATTTATTTATAATCGTCTACCTCATCATCATCAGCCTATATTGTTCCCACTGCTGGGACGCAGGCCTCCTCTCTATGAGAGGGAATGGGCTGTAATCCACCACGCAGGCCCAGTGCGGGTTGGTAGATGTAACGTGTCTTCGAAATTTTAGTTCTAGGACATGCCGGTTTCCTCACGATGTTTTCCTTCACAGTTTTGAGAGCAGCGGTGATGAAATAAATTACACAAAGTAATGACCCTGCCTGGGTTCGAACCTACGACTTACTGCTCGTATGTCGGGGCTGCTACCACTGGGCCACCGCTGCTCGTCTACCCATGCGACTTTATTTACTATATATAGGGCCTGTCTTTGCCTGTGCTAAACTATGTCTTGTATAAACTTACGCCTTATTACCATGGCTGTAGGAAAAACTAAAGAACGCCCCTGCTTCGATCACGTTCATTCATCGCTCAGACTCACACACGCCCGACTTTTCTGAAGTCAGTGGGCAATTAGCTTTTATTAATATTATCATCATCATCCATAACCTGATACTATTCATTTACACATTGATACATTGTACCCATTCATTCATTCATTTATCCTATTCACAAATATTATGGTAAACAAAGCGACGAAAAGCAATACTAATTAATAAAGTCTTTATTAAGAAACCTTTTTACAAAGTATCTTAACTTAGAACCTGCTGAAAAAAAATAAGATGTCTACAGTGTTGCATCTAGCACAAAGAATTATTTAACTTTACTACGTAAACTTCGACAAGATAGGCAAGTAAAGGCAGGCCCCCGCCCCCTGTGTGCACCCCACGTGGCCTTTCCCGACTAACCCCTAAATGCCGCGGGCGCTCCCGCCCTACTACCTATAGCGAAAAGTTAATAAGATTACTTTCTGCTTTTACGCAAGATTTGTTCTGAAAGCTGTATCACAAGTTACTTGTGTAAAACTTACAATACAGTAAGTCAGCTTTCTGCAAGAATTACTATTTATAAAAGTGTCAATTAGTTAGCAATACAAATAATATACGCTTCGAATTGAGAACCTCATTTTTATCTTCGGATAAAAATATCAATCGACTCCGTGCCACGTGGTCGCCGGAAGTATCAAATGTTTTATTGACGATTCACTACGACACGCCAGGCGTTACCTTGTCCACATGTGCGATGACTAATGGCAGACTATCAATCAATTAAACGTTTTCGTTATCCGAGAACTAACTCCATGCTTGTTTAGATATTACTTAGATTGATTTCACGAGTCTGTTCTACAAATCTACAGCTAGATGAACAAAATTACCCCAACGCAACGCCGACCCTCGAATTCACAGACGTGGGGAGATGACAGACATACGTATAACAGAAATACGACTATGGGGCGGGACGCTCTGTATGTTTATCCATTTCGCTCGCTTTGGCGGAGGAACTACTGAACTGGTTTAAGTATTTTGCCAAATGTAGTTGAGAAACGACATGAATAATTACAGAAATTTTCCTTCCTTGAAATCAAAGGTTTAAAACGCAGGGCACGGCTTCTTTTTATAATTGCCAGATTTACGAGAAAACCATGCAACACCGGACATTGAACTCCAATAAAATCTTTGTTTTTTTTTCGCATGACAACAAGTTACGAGCCGTCGCTAGTTTGACATGGTTACGTAACTCATTCAAGTAGGTACCACTTTGTACTCGACCTGTGGACCTTGAAAACTATCGTAAACCCGTAATATGGTCGGTAAACGTAGCACGCCTTAAATTGTCTTTGATGTATTTAATCATTATGTATTTAATACTACATACGAGTAGGTCAATCATAGTTTTTGCTGTTCAATTGTTTTGTGACGATGTTGCTCATTTTAGAAAAGCTAATAATGTGCAAATTATTAAAGTTATCGTTGCAACTAGCCCGACGGACGCTACAACGCGATAAGAGCTTGTGGCTATAATACAGTTTCCCCTTGTGTTGGGGAGCTAACCCTCTAGTTAGGATGCCCATTTGCATATTCTACTGTGCACACAACATGGATGCCAATCGTATAATAAATCAATAGACGAAGCATGGCGGCGCGGCGGCGCCGCGGTTTGCTCTCAACGGCAGCGCGTCCACGGGGAACGTCAATAAATGGTCGATGTACTACTACGTAGTACACATTGAGTGGTGTACCTTGAGTACGGTATGAATATAAGTGGTTAGGGGCGAACCGTCCTTGCTCCTAACTAAGACGCGACGGACTCACACAATGAGAATTTAACAAAAGATTACAAGTGCGTGTTCACTTGCAATCTTTTAAGATTTTCAATAAGCAGGTTTTTTATTGTTAGAATATTTCACAACAAGATAAACAGGTGGCATAAACGTGGTGTGTTGCGTTGTGCATTGGAACATTTGCGCGTAGCGCGAGCACGGGGCAGTTAATCAATATTTTTTCTCCCGCGCCGCCCTTCACCCTTCTATCACTCTCCCCTTCTGTAGCGCTAATGTCGAAGCCGTTTTATTGTGCGGGGGGTCGTTACCCCAGAGCACATTGTCGAGGCGGACACCGGGTAGTGGATTTTACTCCCCCCCCCCCCCCGATCGCAGCCTCGACATTTACAATTGGGGTATAGTGAGGAGAGTATTAGCTTTTTTTGTATGTCAAATATTTCGTAGTTTTTCTTTCGACTTCTATAGTCTATATTACATTTAATGCTTCATCCGCCTTTTATAGGAAAAAAATGTCAATTAGCAAATTTTTCGTGCCACGCAAAACTACAAAAACAATATTGCGTAGAACTGAAAATATCTGGATTTTATTTTCACCTTCATTTGCATAATTTCTTGGTGACGTCTCTAAGGAATAATAATGAATATTTTGTTCTCCGGAAAACGGTGTGGGTCGCTATCGCTAGAAGTAACAGGCCTGTAAAAAAAAATATGGCTAAAAAAGTGACTTACGTATTTTGTACTTGGTCTTGCTGAACTCGTGTATATGTGCGACGTCGCCGCACTGCGAGAACAGAAGCTTCACGTACTCCGTGCTGGCCTCGTACGGGACGCCCACCAGAACCGCGGTCTCGGCGCGGGACTCCACAGACACCGTGATCTTGCTGCCGTCGATCACCGTGCCTTCCTCGGACAGGGCCTGCGTTTGAGCACAGCCATTAGAGATTGAAGCGGGAGATAATTTGACTGCGTTATGTATGGTACACACGGCGAAATATCAAGCTATACATTTCCTGTATAATAAAGCCTCGCTTTCTATAGTTTTTCCGTACTGAGAGATCCGCTTAGACTGGTTTAGTTTACCTTGATTGGTCGTCGTGCATACAATAACGGAGCGTTCCCGCTGACGAAAGATTTAATTGAAACATGTTGAATCTCTATTTCTTTTTTTATCACCTCAGACGTATTTTGTTTTGTTTCGACAGTAGGAATGCTCAGAAAGAGAATAGCAAATTGGAATGATTGTGATTGGATATACGAAAAACAGCAAATACTGAATTTGCTAATCAATTCGGTTTCCTGGCGGTAAATGATGTGTAGAGGATGTAGAATGGGATGAGAATTGTCTCATCTTTGTGTCCGAGCTGTGTTTGCATAAATAAATTAATAAATAATAGCAGGACTGTGCTAGATAGATTTCATGAAGATTGCATGACATAAATACTAAGTATCGATCGAATAAATACGAGCCCTAATATTTGTTTAGCCATGTGTACAACATTGAAACGTCGAAAGTTTATTTTGCTATCACAGACTGAGTAGTAATCTACACCACAGTATGTTCCCGCCATAACGACGAGTAAATATAGAACTAATAAACGTTCCCTCATTCGACACAAGCCCCAAGATAAACAAATAAGCCCTATTTACAAGACATTCTTCGGATGTCGCGACAAGTCCACTTCCTTGTGGTATTTCTTGTTGACTAATAAACGGAAAATGAACTGGTGTGCTCTGCGAATATGTAGAACGGGGTATGTTAGTGGCCAACTATACCCGACCGCTTTTTTCTCTAGAACAGGGTACAGGTAATGAAGGATAGGTAAAAGTAGTCTGAAATAGCGACCGTCTCAAAATATTATCCAAAAGTAAATTCAAAACAATGTATTGCATGAAACTAGCTGTTGCAGATTTTTAAACTCTCGTAGATTAGGTGTTCAGCTTGTAGTAGTCTCTAGTGAATGATCCCGAAAAGAACTGATACCGAAACAATATTAAAAAGATAGCGAATACGGAAACTTAGATCACGTAGTAATAAAAACGCGTGTATACTTGGAAAGCCATTTTGCCAGCGCCAACAGTTGGCAGTTGGCATGGCAACGCGCGAGGTAGGCAGAATGTTTAGTCTGTCGGAGCGCGAGCGTGTTGCGGCCTCTCGTTATGGACTTACACAGTATATTTAGCATGTTACAGCTCTGCAATTCATCTGGAGCTGTACTTACCAGCAAGGATGTGCAGTGAGCTTCATTGGTTACGTGAGCATTACTGTTTATTTATTTAATTTTCAGGTATAATTAAAGACTTGTTTTAATAACTTTAAAATTGGAAGCCAGAAATTAATAATTAAGTAAAATTGATAATCAAAAACCAAATAAAAAATAAGGTTAACCTATACAGTTTATCATGCTTAATAAACTGTAAAGAGTTCTGTATGTAACAATAAACTGCTGCACACATAACTATGATGATATGCCTGACACCTGAAGCCCACTGCAACGCACCTGAAACTTACCATCTGCAGCTGCAAGTACACACAAAGACACGTAACAAAGGGACATGAGTATAGTCATGCTGATCTACTACGGCACATCATGTCAATCAGTAATTTTTAGCTTTATTTCGTTAACACAAAGCTGCCAAACAGATGCATCAAGAGTAGAAGACCAGCCTGTTCTAACATTCAAATCGTTACTCAGTCTGCTCATGACTGAGTAAAGTAGCAACATTTCTGGACATACATAATTTGGAAAAAAAATTGTCTTAGCCATAAATACAGCCTCTTTTAGAAGCAGGCTAATAACATTCTAAAATCTACTTAATCACTTTTCAGTATAAAATATAAAATGTTAATAAACTTTTGTTTACCTTTTCCAGAGACTCTTTGTTTTTGAATTCGACTATTGCCGATAATGTCGGAGTTGTGGTCAGTTCAGTTACAATGATTGGACCACGTCTAAAAAGAAAGAAAATTTGTCTCATTAATACTCCGTACAGTAGAGCCAGTGTTGCTGTATTCTGAGAGCAGCTTGCTAGTTCCTCGAGAACACATCACACATTATCTAATCAACTTCAATAGGAAATACAAATACAGTGATTCATTACAACAGTTTATGGTATTTCAAGGACTGATCTGAATGTTGGCAAGTTGCATGTTTCAGTAACATAGCTGATATTGTGAAACGGATTTACTTACTTGACATTGGTAACTTCTCCATGTTTTGAGAACAACTCCTTGAGTTTCTCCTGGTAGTCGAACAGGTAGGTCGACGGGAGGTTCTCAACGAGTATTTTACCAGACTCCACTTTGTCTTCTTTCTTATCATCGCCGCCGTCGCCCTCGGCGATCTCCTGGCTCTGGTCGGCGTCCCCTCCCTCGGCGGCGCCAGCGTCACCTGCCCCGGACTCGTCGCCCTGCTCCACTTGCTCGGCCTCGCCGTTGTTGTCTTCGGCCTCTACGGGCTCGGAAGTCTCCATCTCGGGAGCTTGTTGTTCCTCCGCGGCTTGGGCGGCGGCCTTAGCCTTCGCTGCCTGGTTTTTAGCACCACGGCCTTTCTTCTGGGCTACCATTATGACGATCCAGCTGTAATACACAAGAACCGACTCAAGCAATCAGGCGTGCGATCCGCCACGCTCTCACAGTGGCGACGTTTCCCGCCATATCTATTTTTTAGTAAAACTTATCTAAAACACTTGGCGCCTATTCTCAGATCTCAAGGGCGCAGTTACTATCGAACGAAACATCATATTACGCAGAAACGCAAAAAATAATCTCATATTTAGCAGATGCGCTAATTTTAACTATGTGTAACATCACAGATAACGGTAAATACATCATAACAAGCCATACGCGCCATGAAGCATGCCTTTGGTTCGAGTGGAAAATTCACGAACCCGAAGCGTTACCTCGTAATAACTTGTTACAATGGCATTTCGCAATCCCGATTAAACATTTTACAATAAGATTGAAAGTTTTACTCACCAAACGCGAATTAACAAGTAAAATCAATGATATCACAAATCCACAGGGAAAAGACGCCAAACTATATGCAATAATAACACGAAACCGGCATCACGCAAGCGCATCCGCCATTAAATAGATTTTAAAAAGTGAGGTTAGTGGTGTTGGCGCACTAAAAAATTATTTCTCGAATTATAATTGGTGTATCCGAACGGATCCAAACTTCCCGTAAAATCAATAATTTAAAATATTTTTTGCATATCTTCAATTGCATAGCGTGTGATTGACACACTTTATTTCTTGATTTTTCAATTTTATCTGAATCAAGATATATTCTGTGATATGAATAGTAAAAGAATTTCGTGTGCCATAGGCACAACTTGGCACATATTTTTGGCATATTCAGTAACTTCCCACTATTGATATTCCCGACCACAATCATACTCTTATTACTCAAAAAGTACAAGGCACAAATTCCTGGGAAAAGTGGCACAATAGAACACAATTAAAATGACCATTTTGTGCAATAGTAAAATCTCCGTTCCATATCGTGGTCGGGTCAGGAATCACAACACCCTCGCTTTTATGTGGGTGATGAAGAACTTTACATCGTTTTCTTCATACCCGTATGTTTTGAAACACAATGTAATAATGTGCAGTGTGTACTTACTTACACCATGCTACAAATCGAGGTTGACACTCGGTTGGCAGAACCGTTTTTTGACATTTAAAATAATTTGGTTGGCAGAATGGCAGCCTCAAACTGCAAATCATAACCTCTTAAAATTCCCTGCACGGCCTTACTCACGTCGTATAACATGTGTTTGTATTATAACATTTTGTTTTAGAATAATAGAATATAATGTCAAGTTAAGGAGAATACGTTAGCCAGAAAAATGAAGTCCAAGTCTTTTGATTTGAAACCAAATGCCGCTGAAAACCATTCGCTCTCAGACAAAACTATAGACTTTGTTGGACTTTATAAATCTGTTACGGATTCGAAACGAAACTCTGATGAAATGACCAACAAGGAAACTTCAAAATCCAAGACAGTTACCCCTAAACGTGAATTTAACCCAAGTAAAAACAAAAAACAGAACAGACAAGAGCCAATAGACATATCGCAAATTCACATTGATGGCTCTAGTCTAAACAAAAGTTTGCCTCGGAGCAGTCCTGTAGCCGATAATAAAGTTACGTCTACTCCTAACACAAGTGGAAAAAATCAATCAGTCAAATCGATCATGAAAACTAAATCTCCAATGGACCAATCTTTCGACAGTACCAGGTCTAATGTCTCCGGTAGTAAGCCTAAGAAGAGGAACAAGTCCGTCAGTTTCATGCTGGAGGAGACCGAAGAGGTCGTGGTGAAGAGGACTAAGTCTAACGACATCAAAGTTAATAATGAAATTGAGACTACAGCCAAAACTGTTGTTAAAAACAAAAACAACAAAATTAAAAAGTTGAAAAAGTTCCAACAATCTGAAAAGGAAAACAAAGCTAATGAAGTTAACAGTCAAAACATGGAGGTGGACAGCAGCAAAGGTACAGCACAGGGTAAGGTACTAGAGAAAAAACTAGCCAAATATAATAAAAATAAAAAAATGCTAGGAGAGTCACCACCAGGGGATGCACAAGTTAAATCTCTAGAAACTAGGGAGAAAAAGAAGAAGTTCAAAAAAATTAAAAAGACAAAATCTGAACAAAGTACAGAACCAACAGAGACTGAAAACACTGTTGAAGTTTCATCAGAAACCAAAAGAAAAAAACTTAAAAAAAAGAAGGTGAAGTCCCCGCCCGCTGATACCACAGAGGCTGATGGGGAGCCGGCTCCTAAATCCCGTAAGAAGGACAGCAACCCTGACATAGCTGAGGATTTGGAGAACCTCAGTATTGGAGACAATGCACACACACTGACAAATTTGTTGGACGAAATGACTGTGGTTGACAAAGACAACAGTAAGAAGTTGAGAAAAAAGTTCAACAAGAATAAAAAATCTAAAGGGACCCAAGTTTTCAATACCGAAGATTCTGAAAAGAGTGAGGAAGTCAAAGAGAAGGTGAAATGGAAGAAGCGAAAATGGAACAAGGATAAGAAGGGCGATGCAGACGAGGACAGCCTGGCTCACACTGTGATTGTGGAGAACCTGCCCATTTCCATGGTGTTGAACTATAGGAAGTTGCTCACAGACCACTTTGTCAAGCATGGATTGATTAGAAAGATTGGGTAGGAGGACTTCTTAGACAAACAATGGAAAAAATATTATATGTGGTAAACAAATGTAATACTCCAGTTTTCTTTATTCCAGCCTTGCTGAAGTATACCCCACAGCAGAGTCAAAGCCTGTATTTACTACAACCCTCAACTTCTACAGCGAAACTGCTGCTGAACAGGTACCTTGTACACAAGTAATATTATTATAAAACATATTTTTGAAAATTAGCTTGAAAATTCATAATATGAACGCAAAAAATTCATAACATCAGTTTGCATGGCTACACATCAAAATTTTACTATGCCTAAACATGGAGGAGCTTGTCACATGGTGCATTCATATTGCAACCAACCCAGAGGTTTGACTCCTATAAGGAAACTCCTATAAGAGTCAACCTCTGGGTGAAAAATACTGTCTGCAAGATTGTCAGTAACATGGCATTGCTTGCCTATGGCATTGCTTGCCTTCTTACGGAAGCTGGGGCAGATCGAATTATCAATCCCGAGCACACATACGCAAAATAGGCGCCTGGGATGTGGACTTGCGAACTTCAGCCCAATATACAAAACAATAACATACAAAACCACCCTACAAAACATTGTGTCAGTGAAATTAAATAGCTTGCAAAATGTCCATCTCCACAGGCCTTACAAGAAAACAACGTGTTCATTGAAGGTAGCCGCATCCGCGTGAAGCGAGCGCTGCCCGTAACGGAGACGACGCTGGTGGTACGCTCGTACGCCGCTCTGACGGACCAAGCGCTCAGCTCCGCCTTCCACGGCGCCGGCAAAATCAGGAGCATACGTCATCTTGTTAAGGGGAGGAAGACCATGGGTAAGCGAAACTCCAAATGTTCATGATGTTAGTCTGAGAGATTTAGAGGATATATCACGTCTTTCAGTCTCTGTAATACCTTAGGAACCTGTCGCCAGGCCAGCGACAAGCGAGTAGATCTAGCAACTAAAAACATAGTGTTTGACCTACATCATTTGTACGCTTCATGAGCGAGAACATGTTCAATAGCTACCTGTGTCCGGTTATAGAAACAGCTCTGAGTTGCGTTCGAGTATTTTTTACCTAACCTTTCTATACAAATAAATAAAATTGAAGTGTCTGTTTGAAATATTAAAATAGTCGCTTTTTACTGCATGCTTAAGAATGTATACATACACGGCACTTATACCAAAATAATTTTCTTTACAATTTCTGTCTGTCTGTCTGTTTGTTCCCGCTACTCTGGAAGGGCTGGACCGATTTTGAAGGGACTTTCACTGGCAGATAGCTGATGTAATAACTTTTTAAATTCCACACGGACGAGGTCGCGGTCACAGCTAGTTTATAAATAAACTCCTCACAAAACACACCTGCAGCCTATCTAAACTAACGGGCAAAGAATGCATATGCATGGCATAACCAAATTTAAAAAAAAAATACATTCAAAAAAAAAAAAATGTACCTAGTGCAGTAGTAGTAGATTAATATGTTATGATGTTTATTAATACCACTGAACGAAATGTTTTATGGTATTACTTTTTACGTTATCCATTTAGGCCTTCTGAAGGAGGTAGGCATAAATGTACACAGCACACCCACGTTTGCCTTTTTTTTTTTTGTATAGACTCTTTTTCTTATTTACCGATTGTTTGTAAATGTATGGACATTGTAGGCCTTATAGATTCCTAGATCCTTGGTAACTTTTTATCTTGTTCTACGTTTTGTAGTAAGCAACGACTTATTGTCGGGCCTACGATGTCCACTCATACTTAAGTGCCAATGCTGTAACATAGAAAAATTGTAAAGCCAAATGATTTTAAAAGAGTAACCATGGAGTTTCTTGCCGGTTCTTCTCCATAGGAAACGACCAACCCGAACCGAGCACCTTTTTGTCGACGTTTTACAAGTGCCCATGTAGGCCTATGTGAAATAAAAATATTTTGATTTTGATTTTTGATTTCGCCAGTATTATACTAAGATGATAATTTCGATTATTCATTTACAGCAACAGCATTCGTCGAGTTCGATGGACCTCAAGCGGTAGAACGGGCAATCAAGAGCTCAGGTGACGCTAAAATTGGCGGGAAGAAGATTCATCTGACGAAGTTCGAGATCCGTTCCAAGAAAGTGAAGAAACCGAAGAATGATGGTGACAGCGACGCAGACGCTGACAGCGAAGATTCTAACAACTAGATTAGTTATTAATATTGTTTTTATATTATTATACAGTACAAGAAAGGTAAATATACATTAAACGTGAGACATAAAAGAGTGTATTGCACAGATTGATATAAGCAGATTCCAAATAAATTAAACACTGCCATGGTCTGGTATTAGAATTAGAACATGATGGTCCTATGTCCTTGTAGAAATTCATTACATTGATGAAAAATATAATAGAACTCAATTATGAATTAAATAATTATGAGGAACTTTTCTGGGTAGGCTCGTACCATCGTCGACTTTGTCTCTGTCATCTCTGACCTAGACTAGAGTCAAGAATCCCATCTCAAATATAAAAATAAAAATGGAATGTTGTAATTGTAAGGTGATTCACAAATCAACAAGCGTTGGACAACTTGTTGTAATGATTTAATAGTATCATCGTGTTTACCCATTTGTGTCATTGTATATCATAGCAAAATGTGATTTGAAATTTAAAGTGATTCATTACATTGATAAGGTTTTAGTATCATAATAAAATAATTTTACAATATTTTGATACTTTAAAGAGCGCCGTATGACGGTAACATTGTCTCATAATTATGTTGAATAATAGGCAGGTTCAAGTTTAATTCAATGTATGAGATAGAAAATATTTTATTAGGTACCTAGCCGAATTAATGAGTTTTTACATAGATTAAATATTATAAAGTATTCCATGTATTGTTACCAATCCATTTTGCGAGTGAAAATAATTGTATGTGTTAAAATGGCATTAAATTGTTCTCAACAAGTACTAAAATGATATTATAAGATCTTATAAATATTGCCTATGTTTTGATTAAAATGGCAGTAATAAAAAATCCTGTATAAAAGAGCTAATCCTGGGATAATAAATGTAATACCAGCATTGTTAAATATAATGGCGCTCCACTGTGAGGGAGCGCCTATTAGGGATAATTATGTTGTGCGTGGCAAATACTATGTAATAAACAGGCTCGTTGAATTTAATATCGTTTTCATTTTATCCATAATTTTATGTAAAAAGAACGTTTTATCAAAGAGCGAAGCTTCGATAGCGAAAAAAAGAATTTTCTATCTTTGTTACCAGTAATAATTATGGTACGAAACACAAAAAGCTATGTTTCCGCCCGGGATCGAACCGGGGGCCTTCTGCGTGTTAGGCAGATGTGATAACCGCTACACCACGGAAACGATATTAGCGTAGGCCAATTTATGAAACCTTTGCCAAGTAGCTGTATTCTGATATACGATATCACCTTCGGAAAAATCTTATATATTCGTCTGCGTCACATTTTCCCGTTTTCGCAACATTCATTTCATTCGTTTTCATTGCTGCTCTGCTCCTATTGGTCGTAGCGTGATGAAGTCTGTCCTTCGCCAGGTTGAAATCTATCTAAACTTTATTATGATACATTGAGTTCTGTCACAAAACATGATTTTACACCCCTCAAAAAAAAGTCGTTTCCCAGCAATAATTTTTGCGTAAAGTTACTTGGTTGACGGCTTCGTGATGAGGTGATTTACACGGTGTATACTAATAAAAAAGGATTGTGTGGTTTTATAATAATAATAATAATAATTCACATTGATGACAATTCGATCATGTCCGCTTCTCAAAATGGATATAGGAACGGGTCCCGCGGTACTAAGGAGCTACTTCTCATTGATATGGCCATTAACCAACAGGTTCGCCGTTCCCGAAGGGATCTGTCGACATGTTGGATAGATTATAAGAAAGCCTATGACTCGGTGCCACATACATGGCTCATGAGGGTGCTAGAGTTGTATAAAATAGATGCAACTCTGCGCACCTTCCTGATGTCATGTATGAGGCAATGGAGGACAGTCCTTAGCTATCCAGGATGTCGGCATATCGAAGGGAATAGCGAACCGATAAGGATAGAGCGTGGTATTTTTCAGGGCGATAGTTTGAGCCCACTTTGGTTTTGCTTAGCCTTGAATCCTCTAAGCACGCTGCTGGAGGATTCAGGTCTGGGCTTTCGGTTGAAGAGAGGTGGTCAGGTTATATCTCACCTTCTTTACATGGATGACCTGAAACTCTTTGCCCCCAACAATTTGCAACTGATGGACCTACTGAAGGTAACAGAAACTTTCAGTAGCGCCATCAGGATGGAATTTGGTGTGGACAAATGTACGGTCATGCATGTAAGGCGAGGGGGGATTGTGGAATCTGCGGGAACCCAGCTCTCAGATTCCATAAATCTTAGATCCCTCTCAGCGACCGAAACCTACAAGTATTTGGGTATGTCGGAAGCACTGGGCATCAATTCTGTTGACATGAAGCAATCGTTGAAGGAGCGCTTCTTTGGCCGCCTGAGAAAAGTATTTAATAGTCTTTTATCAGGCGGAAATAAGGTGCGTGCCTTCAATGGTTGGGTCATGCCGGTTTTGATGTATTCTTTCGGCGTACTCAAATGGACTCAAACAGAATTAGACGCCCTGGATAGGAAGGTCCGTACATTGTTGACGGCATATCGAATGCATCACCCACGTTCCTCGGTTATGAGACTGTATATCCCGCGGAGTTGTGGAGGTCGAGGCTTTTTAAACGCCAAGACTCTCCACAATCGCGAGATATGCAGTCTCAGGGAATATTTCCTAGAAGCCGACGTGGGGATGCATCGAGATGTGGTCGCGATGGACAAGGCCCTCACCCCGCTCTCCTTGGCTAAAGAGAACTGGCGCAAACCTGCAGTGCTTGACACTAATGACCGCAGGGAAGTATGGCAGAGTAAGGAGCTTCACGGACGCTACTTCAGTGCCCTGCATGGACCTGATGTAGACCATGCAGCGTCCGTAGCCTGGCTACGTTCCGGGGAACTCTTTGGAGAAACCGAAGGTTTTGTTTGTGCAATTATGGATGAAGTTATGATGACAAATAACTACCGGAAATTTATTGTGAAGGATGGCACGGTTGACATATGTCGGGCATGCCACCGTCCGGGCGAATCGATCCGTCACATTATCTCCGGATGTTCTCGTCTAGCTAACGGAGAATACTTGCATAGACATAACCTTGTAGCCAGGATTATTTATCAGCAACTTGCTCTGAAATACAGCCTTGTGGAATCGGAAGTGCCGTACTATAGGTATGTGCCCGACCCAGTTCTCGAAAATGGCAATATCACACTGTATTGGGATCAATCCATCATCACTGACAGGACTATTGTAGCCAATAAGCCTGATATAGTGGTGATGGATCGATCAGAGCGGCGCGCAATGATTGTTGACATAACGGTTCCACATGACGAGAACCTCGTGAAAGCCGAGAAAGATAAGCAAATCAAATATCTTGACTTGGCTCGCGAGGTTGTTGACATGTGGGATGTTAACTCAGCGATCATTGTGCCGATAGTCGTATCAGCCAATGGCCTAATTGCCAAGAGCCTCGACCAACATCTGATGAGGCTCTCGCTAGGCAGCTGGATCAAGGGCTTGATTCAGAAAGCGGTACTCCTGGACACGGCTCGTATCGTTAGGAGGTTCCTTTCTCTGGAGCCCTGACCGCCGGTGGCTTGGACCCTGTTCCCGATACCGGTGGGTTACTATTTTTATATTTTTAAATGTTTTTGTATAAAATTTTGTAAAGATATTTAAAAATGTAAAACATATGTTTGTTAAGTGAATAAAGGGAATAATAATAATAATCTCATTTATTTCAGGCAAGCATAACCCATATACAGATAATATAACATTGTCATAAAATTAAATTAAAATTAAATACAATAAATTACTAACACAAACTAATTGGCTCCAAATAAATTTATAAGAGTTATATGTAAATAAAATAACAATAAATTAAAATTACAATATTCAAATTACAAAGATAAAATTACAATAAAATAAAAATCAAAATAAAACAAATAATTAAATTACAAATTTCGCTCCAGCATAGGCAGAGGTACATGTCTGCTGGAACAATGCCGGATGAAAGGGCAGTCTAACCTTCCCCCAATCATCGCCAAAACGGTGTTGGAGCTGGCCCGCACTCTGCGCACCAGAGACGCGGCGCGTTTACGCATCGTCGCGTGAAAGCAGTCAGAGAGAGTTTATGAAACCACGGTAAAAGTGAAACTGTTTTTCACACTATAGACATTTAACTAAAACACGGTCAGTTGCTGCGAACTATATATTGCCGCCATATTGGCCTTGGCTGCTTTTGATGAGCGCCTTTCACTTTATCCCTATCCGCCGCCGACCATCACGCGACATGCAACACACAGACGAAAAAGTTTGAGACGATGTGATAAAAGTTTCACTTTAATAAAGCTGAAGAGTTTGATTGCTTGAACGAGCTAATCTCAGGAACTACTGATCCGATTTGAAAAATTATTTCATTGTTAGATAGCTCATTTATCAAGGAAAGCTATTTTATTCCAAGGGACCAAAATAATATACATATATGTTGAATCCATTTTGCATCACTGCTACTTTTTTACTCTATTTAATTATCGTACAAAGGCAGTAAGATGATGACAAGGGCGTGTATAAAATACTAGCTGTCCAGCGCAACTTCGTCTGCGTCACATTTTCCCCGTTTTCGCAACATTTTTCATGGCTGCTCCGCTCCTATTGGTCGTAGCGTGGTGATATGTAGCCTATGTCCTTCCCCAGGTTAAAATCTATCTTGCCACTTTTCATTAAGGGTCAGTTCACACCGAGACGCGACGCGACGATACTTGAAGAGGCCAGTTATTTCGCGCTTCGTCGCTCTACGCCGCGCGGCGCAGCGCTGCATGGCCCAACGTATTCTGATTTCTACTGAAATCTACCTCACGAGGCCGCTCGACGCAGCGCGACGTCGCGCTGCGTCGCTTTACGCCGCGAGGCGTCGCGCGGCGCTGCGCTGCGTGACGCAACGTATTCCGAATTCTCACAACGAAATGTGTATCTTTTCGTGTAGAAAATAAAGTTATATTTTGAATCGCTCTTTAAAAGTGTGCGTGCAGCGTCACGTCGCGTCGCGTTTCGGTGTGAACTGACCCTAAGATCCGATCAGCCGTTTAGTCGTGAAAAGGTAACAAACAAACAGAGTGACTTTCGCATTTATAATATTAGAATGGATAGTATGGATTCGTCATTTCCCGCTGCGACGCACCTGTGACATTCGGACACACAGACACACATTGGACAGGACGGATAAGGGTTCTGTTTTGCCATTTGGCAACCAAACCTTAAAAAAAAGTCAAATAAATTGAAACAATAATTTATTGTGTTCTTAGAGTTATGTTTTAAAATTAATTATACTGTATACATAAGATTCTTAATCGTCCGACATTAACCTACGTCTTTATTACAATTAGTTATTTACAATAATTACGAATAAATTACATTTATGTCTCGACACGACTCGGTTACAACTATATCATACAAATAATACTTTTTAAAACATACATTATTACCATATGTATTGAGATAATACAAAAATATTTTATTTATATCGGAAAAATAACATTATTTGATCGATGTCGATGATAAGATAATTGGGTTTCTCACTTACCTACGATTAAAATCTTCTTTAGTCGGTTCCTGTCTGTACAGGACTACATTTAATATAAATCTTAAACCTTTTGAGAGGCTATGAGTAGGTTTAGGTAGGTTTTATAAGATTGCTTTAGTACAGGGTATGTTCGTGTCTGTGTAGCATGCACTGTTAATCTTCGAGCAGATGCAGAATTCAATGATTCGTTAATAGTGCTTTTTAAAAGGCTTGGGCTACTTCTATACTAATAAGGGGCCATTCTATAATTATGTGAGGTTTTTAGGGCACTTTTAAGCACACACAGGGGACCCCCGCTTCCCTCTTGGTGACACGTCGTGAGGATTTAGGATACTCCTCTACCCCGCATCACCTGTATTATTATTGAAAAGATCAGACATTTATAGAACGTTTTAATATTTACGGATGTTTTTTACAAAAATAAGCTCAGATTTTTTATTCATCACGTGTATATTTTGTATATCGAACGACAAATACGCGATTGTCACATAATTCCCCCCCCATCGTGAATTATTTCTGAACCCCTCCCCCTGTTGAAACGTCACGGGATTAAAGGACGCCCCGTTACGAGTATTTTTAAAATATTGGTTAAAATTGCATTTATTGATTCTTATGTGTACTGTAAACGTATGAGAAATAAATTGGTTTTAATGATTATAACTTGATTTTGTACTCCTTCGATAAAATAGCTTCGTATTACACTACTTCGATACAATAGCTTCGTATTAATTTTTAAATTGTATCAACAATTTTGACAGAATAAGAATAAATAATTTTTAATAAATTATACTTACAATAAATAATGATAAATACATTCCGAGATCGTGAACATATCGACAGTAGACCTTATTCCGAAAGACGGCTATAACAGGAACTGGCGACTCACATCACTATTCAGCCATAAATATTTATAGAAAACTGTACCTTAAAAAATTTATCGTTTTCTAGTAGGATAGATGAGACGACAAAGGTCAGGTTTACGACATAGAATCAACATACAATTGTCTGCTTTTCATGTAGGCCATCTACAACCGGTCGTTAAGCGGTCCTCACACCGAACCAGCCGACACCGCCGACAATTCGGTCTCTTCGATGAACTCAAGACCGGCTTTACGCTTCTAAAAGTTCCTTTATTCGAGTTCCCTGTTATAGCGTCGCAAATAAATCCGCTCGTTCAAAGTTCCAGCTGATTATTGACTAAGGTAAACCAGCCGCTGAACAGCGTCGCGATAGAAGCTCATCATCTTGCATCCTCCAGGTATCCATCACAATTCCCCGATAGAAACGTTCACACTTCAACTATAGTAAGCCATACTTAAAATACTGTCTCACATTTTGTCCTTTTCCACATTATCACATTTTACACTGAAATAATTAACTTACACAATTGGTTTGTGGAACTGTTCGATTCAAGTTTCTAACCAAGCCGTGTTACTATGAAACTTTCATCAGACAACAATGTTCAGTATTTGTTGTGGATTTTACTTCAAAATTCTGACTTAAACTTGTCTGAATCTGAGAAGGTAAGTTGTCGAAACGGAAGCCGTGATTTCTGCGTCTCCTATAATAAAAGTTTCATAATACCGTCTCTGGAGTCGGCTGGATCCTAACCAACTGACATAATTAGGGTGCACATTATATCGCCATGTTGATAGTGAAGAGCTACGCAGCGCGCGCGGCGTGTGTGGCGAGCGCTGGGCACGAGTCTCGCGTCACGCACGGGTCGCGTGTCACGCACGGGACGCGTGTCACGCACGGGTCGCGTGTCGCGCACGGGACGCGTGTCACGCACGGGTCGCGTGTCGCGCATGCGCCGGCCGCGCCGCTTGGCTAGTCGTAGCCCTTCAGCAACCCCTACGGGTGCCGCTGGTTCGGCACTGGAATGCTGGAAAACGAAATGCTAAATGTTATAATTTTATTCTGCAATGAATTGAATACGAAATAAATCAGATAATTATTAAAGTAGGTAACAATAAATTGTCAAGTAGGTAAATTTTCGGCAGAGTATTCCGTCTTTCACTGTAACCCGTCAAGCTAACGCCTACAATCCGCCGTCTCTTCGGAAGAGGTGTTTCGAGTACATTTTTCTTATGTACTATCGTCGGTTCATACGAGCTTTGTCGGGTTCAAGTTTTCCAGTCAGATGAATAAGTTTTGCTTACCCGTAAAAGGCAGGAAAGCTAGTATCAGTATTGAACTGGAAGTTGACCGGCGTCTTGGGCGAGGCACAGCTATAGCTCAGATAGTCATCGGAGGCGTGCAGCTGTCGGTTCAGGTTGGGTTCGGAGGCGCTGCGTGTAATCTTGGGCATGGCTCGCAGCATGGACTCGAGCGACGCCAGGATCTGACGAAAGAGAGGCCGTTGTTCTCTGTCGAACTTGATGCAGTCCTCGAACAGGCGCTTCAGGGCTTGCGGAGCGTCTTGGCGAAGGCGGCGGGCGTCGGGTCGTAGGTTACCGCGACCCACCAGCCAAAGGATCTGAAAGGATGGATAGTGAATGAGTAAGGTAGACCGAAGGTGGCGGAGAATCAACTGGATGGACGGGACAAGTCGTAGTGATTCTTCACGGTCATTAAATTACGGACACATATTACCTCTTCAAAATATAACCCTTATTATCATAATATATAAGGTAACATTTGGATGTCAACTCGAATAACTGACAGCGGCCGTGTGTGCGCGAGAAATGCAGTTTTTCCTCTAGAAATAATATTTTAATCAAAAACGCTTATCATTCATTATAGTGAAGATTTGGGGGAGGCCTGCAAACAAGAAGAGGACATTTTTCGAATTTTCACGATGTTTCACGTAGAACACTAACTTGGTACTGGCTTCCCAATGTAGCTCTATGTTAAAATATGGATTTGTAATTACTGAAGATTGTGACAGCAGCTACGGGAATCGTAAATACGTTACGAAAAATCTGCATTCATTTAGTAAAAGAGGTGACCGGCACCACTATAATACTAGAAACAGGGGCCAACTAGTTCAGCCAGGTTTCAAGCTAGCTAAAGTAGATTCATCTTTCACGGGGTACTGTTTAAAATGTTACAATAATATACCTCCCCCCCCATTCTACTACTGAATGAGACGAAATTCTTCTCCATAGAGATCAACGCTTTGGAATGGGCAACTATAGAACTTTCACAAGTTATTATGCCTTGTGTCTGGGACTGTAGCTTAGCATTTTGTTCTATTTTTTGACTTTCAAAAGTGCCTGTAATGGTCTTATTGAAATAAAGGCTTTGAGTTTGAAGACATGCTGCGTCGATCCCAAATAAATTGGTATAAGGGCAGGGGAGAATGGCGATCAAAATTTATCATTACGACACAGAGAGCCAGTAGGACAATGTGAGTAGAGGGAATATTTTGGAATAAATTATATAGGTTACTAGCTGTCCCGCGCAACTTCGTCTGCGTCAAATTTTCCCCGTTTTCGCAACACTTTTCATCGCTCCTATTAGTCGTAGCGTGATGATATATAGCCTATGTCCTTCCCAAGGTTAAAATCTATCTTCTTGCCAAATTTCATAAAGATCCGATCAGCCGTTAAGTCGTGAAAAGGTTACAAACAAACAAACAGAGTGACATTTGCATTTATAATATTAGTATGGATGTTATTGTTTTAACCGTCTACATTGCATTAAAACTGGCATATTATAGCTGCATAGATAGGGACTACATCCCGGATGATGACCAACATCTAAGAACGTTACGCTTGGCAGCTGGATCAAGGGTTTGATTCAAATTAGGGTAACCTTAAAATTACTTATTAATACTGCCTGTGTATAAATAAAGGTAAAGGGTTTTTTTTTTTATTTGTTATCTCGATAAACTCATGGATTTTGCGCTGGTGTTCTGCGACTGTTGTCCGATGAGGAGCCCGATGTAGTCAGAACTCGGTGGTCTGAGTCCTATGTGCGCACTGGTATTGGTTCGCAGTGGAATTCCGCTGCACCGCTGGATTGTGGTGGTGTGTGGCGCCGAATTCCAAGATTCTGTCGGGGCCAAGTTGTAGAGCTCTTCAAGCTTCTCCAACGGGGGCGAAGTTAGGTTGCGGGGGGGGGGGGGGTGAGGTAGCCCTGAGGGGGGTCGGGAGGGGAAGGTTTCGTGAGAAGGTGGGGGAGTGAAGGGCTCGGGAGGAGGGGGGGAGATTTCGAAGGGAGTCAATTGGTGAGGGAGATGTAAGGGTGTTGATAGAGGGTGACATGGGTTGTAAGGTTAAGGGGGGGTGAGGGGGCCCTTGGTGTCTCAGGGAAGATCTCAACGTCCCAAAACGAAAGAGCCCAATCTCGGTGGGGTTGGACACGGGGTTTAGGAGTTCCCTCGGGGCTTACCTGGCCGCGTATCGTGGAGTCGTTACACTGATTTCTGGTCTGCACGCAGATTCCTCGGCCGGCTTCGGAGTCTTCAGTGAGGGCTGGGATGACTGGCTTTACGTCACGCCTCGTGTCGGAAAAACACTTGGGCCAAAAAGTGAGGTTGTTTTTTCACCGAAAACCACGTGTTCTATGATTCACCGATTTCTATGATTCTTGTGTCGATGAATTGGCCTCCGCTGCGACTCTTCGGTATAGCGTTTGCAGAACGGCTCCACTGACCTATTCTGAGTTATTTCTGTCCAAAGTCCCGAGGGTCCTGCTCCGCAACCCGTGAAGACAGACACTTGCCCACACGTTTCCTGGTGAATCAGCACTGCACAATTCCACTATGAACTTTTGGCGCACGAAACTCAACGCATTTACTTTTTAGAGATTTTTTTACGCGGAGCTGATATTGATGCGACGATGTATGATCGGTTACTCCAAGGGTTTGATTCAGAAAGCAGTACTTCTGGACATGGCACGTATTGTTAAGAGGTTCCGCTCTCAAGAGTCTTGACCACCGGTAGCCCGGACCCTGTTCCCGATGCCGGTGAGTATTTTTATAAAAAATTGTAAAAATATTTAAAAATGTAAATAATATGTATATGAATGTATTACCTGGTCCTTATTATTAAGGTGCGCGTAAGGCAGCTCGCCGGCCATGAGCTCGTAGAGCACGATGCCGTACGCGTACACGTCGGAGCGGAAGGTGTAGGGCGCCGGCTCGTCCATGCGGATGACCTCGGGCGCCATCCACAGGATGGAGCCCGTCGGCTGCTGCCACTGGATGCCGCCCGCGGTCGACGTGTCTGCGGACCACACCAGTACGTCAGATTACTTTTTTTAAGTGAAACTTCTTATGCGACTTCCAACAAGTTTAACGCTACCATGGAGGGGGAATATTTTCTTAAAATCACTAAGAGATGGCAGTATTACAAGATTTGTGACTACACAGTTCTACTAGGTACGCAAGATGGCGTGCACACAGTCATGCATTCGACTCTTCGGTGTGACCAGCCTTCGCTCAATTTCCATGAGTAGAATAACCTCGATAAACTTATGTAATAAAAACAATACAACAAGAAAATAACAAAATATTATTTAGAAGCTCAATAAAATAACGAAAGTGAATGCGTGGCACTCGAATGCATGCATGTTCACTTTCACTTCTTCCGCGCGGAGGGACTCCATGCACTATTTTTTTTTCTTTATTTATTTATTGACTGCCTCGTTGGTCTAGAGGTCACAAGCGCGACTGCTGAGCCCAAAGGTCCTAGTTTCGTTTCCCGGGTCGGCCAAAATGTTATTAGATTTTTCCATCAGGAATTTCTCAGTAGCAGCCATGGAGTCTGGATTTGTGCCTGGTTGACGGCATTAGGCTCGCCCCCAATTACATGAGACTTAAACATTGCTGGCGAAATGTGGTTGTACTATTAGGTACATCTCTGCTTAACCCTTGGAGAATTACAGGCGTAATATTATTTAATTTATTTATATGTACAGAGAAAATACTTAACAGAACATTTATGTCATTGTCGTTTATGTGACAGTATGAGTTATTTTGATCCAAGAAATTATCGAAATAGTTTATGATGAGTGGTGTTAAGATTATCCAGTCAGCTGAATGGCAGCGAGGCAGCGTCCAGAGTCTGCCAGACTTAATTCTGACGCCAGGGACATTATCAAGTCAAAATTAATATATTTTTATTTCACATAGGCGTACATGGGCACTTATAAAACGTCGACAAAAAAGGTACTCGGTTCGGATTGGTCGTTTCCTATCGAGTAGAACCGACAAGAAACTCCAAGGTTACTCTTTTAAAATCATTTGGTTTTACAATATTTCTGTGTTACAACTTTCGTACTTAAGTCGTTGCTTACTACAGAACGTAGATCAAGATAAAAACTTAACAAAGGTCTAGGAATCTATAAGGCCTACAATATCCACACATTCACAAACAATCGGTAAATAAAAAAGAATCTATACAACAAGAAAAAAAAAAAAGGCTAAATTAAACAAGTGGCACAAATGTTGTCATCCATGCTGTAACTATTCTAAACAAAAGGTGTAATAATTTGTAAACTATTGTAAAACATCAAAAAAAGGATTCTGTGGTTTTATGAAACCACGGTAAAAGTGAAACTTTTTTATAGACATTTAACAAAAAAAATTTGGAATAATATTCCATTAAGGCTACTCAGCGGCCGAGCGTCACGAGTACGTCACGAGAAACAAAAGTTTGAGACAATGTAATAAAAGTTTCACTTTAAAAAATAAGATTAGGAATAATTAGTGACATCCACACATTTGTGCCGTTTATGAGCTACCAGGGAAGCCGCATGCGCGAAGGGGCCAAGATCAAACTTTTCTATCTTCAACATAGTCTTTAATTTTATTATATGTTTTTATATTTCAATAATATTATTTTTTTGTAGATATGTTACTCACCAGACCACCGCACTTTGGCCGTGGCCAGACCGAAATCTCCGATCTTCACAGACCAGTCGTCTCGCAGGAATATGTTGTTAGATTTTAGGTCCCTGGAACATGAAATTTGATGTTATTAACAAAATTTGGGTCATCAACTGATCTCTGGACGGTTTGTTATTGTTTAGCTTTCCACATGGACTTCAACTTAATTAGTGTTTCTTTTTGAATACGCGTGATAGACTCGACTGATCGTTATTTCGTGTGATGGAATACGTGATACGGTCGGCGACGATGGTGCTTGCTTGCTTGCCTAGACCTACCTTTATCCTCGAAACTTGATTCCTCCCTGTTTTATAGCTTCGACAAACCAGTACTATTGATCACATATGTTCGATGAAATTACTATCTAAGCCTTTGTGTAGCTGGATATACCAGTAGCATTTTATTGGGGAGGAGCTCGTGGCTAAGTAATAAGTGCAGGTCGGGTCGTTCTAAGCCGTGCTTTCAAATTAAATCAAAATCATTTATTTCAAGTAGGCCAGTTACAGGCATTTTTGAATAGTCGAAAAACAATAAAAAATATGCTACAGTCCCAGTCACAAGACATAATAACACTGTGAAAGTACTGTAGTTGCCCATTCCAAAGCGTAGATCTCTATGGAGAGGAATGGGCAAGAAACTCCATGGACACTCTTTTAAATCAGAATCTTGTTTAAAAACCCTGGTTAAATCATTGAGGTTGAGATGGTACATTATTTGAGAACGATGTAGCAAGACGTGCACGTTAAAACTGTACATAGTCAAAACAAAAAGATAAAACAATTAAAAGATAAAATAATTAGTTCGAAATAAGCCGTGGCAGCTAAGAGACGACCAGGCACAATTGACAGCGCCCGTTCACGAACATGACCTTTCCTTTTGGTCCGTGGATGGGTGACCACGCATTACATACCGAGTTTCCTCCGTGCCTTGGAAAGCATGTTAAGCCGTTGGTCCCGACTGTCATTTGCAGATCATTGACAGTTGTTACAAGAAAAAATAAAATAATAGTGAAGGAATAGGAAATATATCAGTAGCAGATGGTCCTTTGTACCTGTGTATAATGTTCTTGGCGTGCAGGTAGTCCATGCCCTGCGCGGTCTGTCGCGCCACGTCGATGAGGTAGAGCAGCGGGAAGGGCGTCTCCAGCACATGCAGGTGCTGGTACAGCGAGGAGCCCTCGCACCACTGCGTCACGATGGCCAGCGACGGCTTGGACACGCAGCCCATGAACAGCAGGATGTTGCAGTGCCGCGTCTTGCGCAGGACTGCCACCTGCCGACAATAACATGCTGATTACCAACTTCTGAGGGTTGACTGTCAATAGTTTCCTACCTGGACATGAATTGCTATGACTGAGACCTGGAAGTCTTTTGGTTGTGGTCTTGTTGGTTGCTGCGTGGAAAAACCTGCTCAGGTGGAGATTCATAAACGACTCTGCCTTGGAGTGTTAATGCTGTTTGTCCATTACAGGAGCTGGTGGACGCTACAGAGCGCGCCAAACTAGTGACTCAGTTCTGGGCAGACAGAAATTGGATTGACATCGACACACTAAGAAGAAGATTCTCAATATCGATACATTGTGTTGTGGGTGGAGCAGAGAGAAACAGACTACGGAGCTATCTTACCAAGACAATAGGTTACGTTTTATGTGTGTAGTACAAATTCGAACCACCGCATGCAGTTTTTTAAGGAAGATTTTTTTGTCCGTCATTACCTCATTCTTGAAAGCTTGTAGCTGTGCCGGCGTGGGTGTCTTCACGTTGAGCGTCTTCACGGCGACCGGGCCGTGCCAGTGAGCCTTGTATACAGTCCCGAAACTGCCGGAACCTGAATAAAAATAATTCTTCTTTGAGTTCCTGAATAAAAATAATTATTTCTTTATGGCTGAGTTAAACGACACATTTAATTTCTTCCTAGTTTGTTTGGTGACTCCTTAGTTTTCTTCTTGAGTATAAAATTCTTCTTGCGTTTTCATGTGACTTGTACCTCCTGGTGTCAGTTTATGCCGCCAATGGGCCTCTGACTTGGCTTTACATGCCTTCAAAAAATATCTCGCAGGCATGGTAGTTTCCTCACGACGTTTTTCCGTTACCGAAGTAAGTGATAATACGCACATGAATCCGAAAAGTAAGAGGTGTCTATGGTTCTAACTCGAGACCAATAACTAAATTCATTTGTATAAATGAATTGACGTACAAATGTACTGTTGTCCCAGGTAGAAAAAGGAATTATGAAGTATGCTCACCTATCCTAGCCCCGATGAGTATTTCATCAGCATGTATGACCCAGTCGTCGTAGCTCTCGCGAGGTGACAGCGCGTTCTTCCACGACTCGTCGGCGGATCGCGCGCGCGCCCGCCGAGGTCGTAACGTGCCCGTTGGAGATGTCTGCAAGAAAAGTAAGTATATTATAAGATAAACTGTACGAAGGCGATGGCGGGGACCTGGATGTTATCCTTATAGATAAGAAAGAAGTAACGCAGAATCGTGATCGATCCAAAAATCGAAGGAGAACCAGCAGTAGGACAATTCGGCTAGCTATGGTGACAAATAGAAACTGTATCTGCCCGATTTTTTTTTTTTCAAAAACTTTGCCCCACACTAGGATTTTCTCCTGTATCATGGGTGCGTTTACAAACATTTAAACTGACATACACAAACAGCCAGACCCGCAACAACTATCTGTAGGCCATACAAATATGTGTTCCGTGCGGGGATCGAACCCGCGACACACAGCGCAGCAGTCGATCGCTCAACCACTGCGCCAACCGTGCCGTCAAAATCAATGTTCAGATTTTGGAGTAAACCCTAAATTCTAAAGAATATAAACAATAATGTAACAGTGTGAAAGCCACCTGTGTGCTCTGGCTGTGCTGTGGATCCACTGCCTTGTCCTTATCGTCTTGCTTGTGTCGGCTCGACGTCAAGTAGTTGGACGACTGCGGCGAGTTGTTGTTACCCTGTGACTATAACAAGCACAAAATTACATTTAAGACCGCAATCACCAAGCAAGCATACATCTTTTCTTGTTACAGACTTTTCAACAGCAGTGATAGCGCATTGGGGTGACCGGAAGATTGCCAAGTTCGAACCCAAGACACGCGCCTCTGACTTTTCGGAATCACGTGCGTATTTTATAATTATCACATGCCTGTGAGACATTTCTCGACGGCATGTAAAGCCAATTCAGAGGCCATGGGCGGCATAAAAATTCTGTCTCCATGCTAACACGAAAAAGAAAGCTAAACAGATAGCCTTTTCGAAATCTTCTTCAACTTAATCTAAATCTATCTAATTCCAGAGCACCATTCCCATCATTGGGATTAAGCATTTGTGAGACAAAAATGTTATAAGCTAACCCGAACTAAGGATCGTATGATGGGGATCATTATACGTATACGGATTATACCAGTAACGCATGATACACAACGCCGCACGCATCACTGTCTAATATTAAATACATACTCAAATAAACACGCCGCTTCACGCGCAATTGCGTGCGGATTTCTACGCATTTCTCACTGTCTTTATAATATTTTTTATCGACTTTGAAGAAAGTTAATCCAACACATTATCCATTAAACTATCGTAACTATTGTACATTACAGGAACTGATGGACGCTAAAGAGGGAGCCAAACTAGTGGCTCAGTTCTGAACCGACACAATTTAGAAGAAGAAGAACTCGGCGAATATAACGTGTTTTGTTTTATACAGATTGGGTACATATTGTGTCAGTGTGATTTTCTACCCAAATTAAATCAATCAACTCAGCCTACTGCAGTAAAATGTTAGACATGGGCCTCTCCCAGGCTGCGCTACAACATGCTGCATTCAGCTTTCCGTATCCAGTAAGACAGCCAATGGCTTAAGATTATCGAAACATCTAGCTGTTACGTTGCCCTTAGCATAATTTAATTATTTAACGTTCTCACTGCTTGGGCACAGGCCTCTTCTCTATGAGAGGGACTGGACTATAACGAGGACCCAGTGCGATTTGGTAGATACTGAAATAAGATACTACTATACTATCGTAAAAGAACCGACCACGCGAGTGTCGGATTCACACAATGTAGATTTCCGTAGCATGAAATTTGATTGAAGAGTTGTTTATATGCTTTATCATTTGCAGACTAATTTCATGCTGCTCATTAACGAGACTATCGTCGTGTAAGCGATTCATACCTGGTTATGCTTCCTCTGATGTTCGGCGAGGGTCATGGGGCGCTGCACCATGTTTATGCACACGTTCGGCGCCGAGTTGGATCGATCCTGTTGGTTTAACGAGCGCGGGTGCTGGTGCCTGCGTAAGAGAGACCAGGTTAGGGATGGGCATAGAAAATAGCGCAATATCACGTGAAAGATTTTCCAAGATAATTATAGTCGCAGTTAGTATTGATGATATACCATGATTATTTTCGTGAACATTTATGTGCCTTTAAAATATTGTATTAGAAATTCTTGCATTATAGTTTTCAGTTAAAATTAAGCATTATATATAAACACACAAAAACACAATCTGATATCAAAAGCAGCGTTATAGTGTAGTTTCGCGTTTTACCACCGCTTTACAAAAGCTACAGGAGAAATATTTTCAAAAACTTCATTACTGATTGTGCAGAAAGTTGCTAATTACAAATAGCTGTTTAAAATAACATACAAACTCATTAGAGATATAACTGAAATATAAACAGGTGCTGATATCCTATTAGTCTCTTACAAAATCTAGGAAGAAGGAAAGGTACAACTGAGAGCTAAATACAAAGTACAATTTGTGTGGTGTAAGAGCTGTACGCAAATCTGACGGAAGATTGAGATGGAAACATCATGAATTAATTATCAACTAATAGGTTGTTGTCACGTCGTACGGTGCCGAAACGTGGACACTCACGGTAAGGTTGGTCCACAAATTCAAAGTCGCTTAACGTGCTATGGAAAGGGCTATGCTCGGGGGTTTCTCTGAAAGATCGAGTTCGTAACGAGGTGATCCGACAGAGAACCGTGGTTATCGACATAGCCCACCGCATTAGCACGCTGAAGTGGCAATGGGCCGGCCATATAACCCAAAGAACCGATAACCGTTGGGGTAGACGAGTTCTTGAGTGGAGACCACGGATCGGTAAAAGTAGCGTAGGACGTCCTCAGACTCGATGGAGCGATGATCTTCGCAAGGCGGCTGGCAAGAGCTGGATGAGAGTGGCTGAGGATCGTGCTCAGTGGCGTGTCATGGGAGAGGCCTATGTCCAGCAGTGGACGAATACAGGCTGATGATGATGATGATAATAAGTTGATCATCGAGCTTCTACATGAGGCGTAAAATAAGAAAGTGGACCAAGTCTAAATAATGTAATAGGGGATAATCCTATTTTTTTTCTTTGTCCGTCGGGTAGTTTATTGAAAAGTATTGGACACGTATTTTTTCTTTTTTCACGTGGTCATAAAATTACGGAGATATATTGAGTTGAAATGGCGCATGACGTCACATGTAGGTAAGTTTTATACCCACTTGTGACGTAGTAAGCCCCCACTCTCCAACTTTAATGAGTTCTAACTAAGTAATTTTTTGATATTTTGATAAAACAAAAAATACGTGTCTAATATTTTTGTATTACCTGTCTGACGGACAAAATAGAATGTCGTTTTCTTTACCCAGTCCGATCCCCTATTACACTATTCGATGGGTCTTTACAATTTGGCTCAAGAGTAAAGCAGGTCTTCCAGTTTGTCATTGAATCTTTAATATAGCCTCCGATGACAAACAAATCGACGCGTAGACGCGTTCATAGGAACCAGTAGTTCATTCGCATGCTACTTGTGATACATTCGCTGGTCCTAGACCCTGGCTGGTCGAGTCCTAGACCTAACATTGCAATATGTAGTGGTATTTTACTCGGCGGTTGTTAATTCGTCTACGCGTCAGTTTTGCGCCAGCTTTAAGCGTGTGTGTGTCATGTATTGTGTCGTTGTCCGAGTGTAAGCGTTCGATGGCGTTCACAAAAGCAAGCGGTGCCAATCTAGTGACTGATATTCACCAGTGGACATCAAACTCCTTCAGTTTCTTTGCTGGAGAGATAGACCTGTTACATCATGATACTGCTTAGTAACTATGCCTTATTTACTAGTACTTATTTACTAGTATTACTATTTCTTACTTACTTGGTTATTCAAAAACTGGAGAACCCCAAGTTACAAGGATTGGATAAATTATAAGAAAGTTTTTCAATCATAAAAATAACATCTATTGAAGTAATTGTTAAAAACTAAGGGCTTATAGGCCTGTTTCACTATGAAATTATCTGCCAGACAAGGTGGCTACTAGCCCAATTAAGAAATCAAGAATCCACCAAATAAATTAACTGCTACTTATCAAGAGGTCGTGAAAGGGGCTATGAAAAACTAAATAAGTACCTATTTTAAATATGCTCATGAATGGTAATATAAGCTGTGTCAGTTAGGAAGAATACTGACTTGCTTTGGTCGTTTCTGGCGATCATATGGTGGTAGCCAAAATGTGGCGGGAAGTGCAGGATGCCGGCTTGCGTCTCCGGGTTCTGTGCCAACAGCGCTGCGTAGTACGTGTCCGTCATACGCACCTGGTGGAGGAACAGATGATCTTTAGTATAAAGGAGGAAAGCTTTGATTAAAATGGCCTGCTATCTCGCTAGAGCGCAGTCACTCAGCCACTGCCAGCAATACCTGATGACAAATACTGGGCACTTTATCAGCGCATCGCTGGTGGAACTTGAAGTTGCACTGCGAGCAGTAGAAGCCATTGAACAGCAGTCGCCTGCAGCACTCGCAGAACGCGAGCGTGAAGAATGTCTTGCGGGTGAACTGGTGCGATATGTGGGACATTATGGGCAGCTTGTCCAGTGTGCGTACTGTTACCTGACGATAAAGAAGATAGCATTGTTAAGGTTATAATCAGCCTACAGCAGACTACTGCTGGAAATATTGATAGTGAAAACCTGAAATGGATTAGTTGAACAGGCTGTTGCATTTACAAATGTTGCTTCATAACTAGAACAGCTTGCCAATATCTCTTATGGCATTTCAAATTTGAACATTGGAAATGCATATGCATTTCTACCACCCATCTTAATTCTTAACCATTCTAACTCTCTAGGCACATCCTTTAAGTAAAATTATTAGCTTCATACTATTGCTACTGGTACAAGCAGATGTATGATACACATAGAAGCTAAAGATTTAGATAGAGAAGGCTTTTTATAAAAAATTCAAGCCTTCATACAAATTCAAGAGTAGATATTAAATGCTAAGTATAATGTCACTTTTGAGAGAATAAGGATAGTAAATCTATGGGTCACCAGGACTTTTTTCGTCTTTTTTTGGTTTAACATATAAAATTAAACATAAGTAACAAGGAAGGAAAATACATCCGGGGTTTGAATCAAAGGTCAGACAGTTGTTTGAGTTTTCCATCAGGTATTTTTCAGTAGCGGTCAGAGAATCTGAATTTATGCCCAGTTGATGGCAATAGGGTCTCCCCTATTACATGGGTAACATATTGAAGGGTGCACCTCTGCCTAACTCTTCAGGTATTACAGGTGATGCTGGTTATAAATTTAACAATACTGAAAATTAGTAGCTTTTTTATGTTGATGACAACAGATTTACAGAAATGGTTAGCTGAACGAAACAACCTGTACGTGATCAATAATCACTCAAAATTACCCCAGTAAAGAATTCAACTCGCAGGAGTCCACATAACTGAATCAGAAGAGAGCCACTTTTAATTCAAAGGCATGTCAAAAATTATGATAGTTTCAGGCAAATTTGTATTTTTGGCTATTGTGTGGTGGTGTAGTGACCACATATTAAATAACAAGTTTCCTACAGCATTGGAAAGCACATTATACCATTAGTGCTGGCTGTCATTTTTAGACTTGACAATGCCACCTGGAGTGAAACTACTCTAAATACTGGAGATAGGAAATTTTACTCAAAGGAAACATGCCTTTATTTAAAAAAAAAAAAAATGTGCATTCAAAGATTTTCGAAAATTCGCTTGCCACCCTCTGGATCTTCTCTCTAACAAACATAAAAAAATTAAAAGAAAGGAAAACCATCAAATCTTATATTATTTTAATTGAGAAAAGAAAATAATTCGTAATTTAGTGGTAATTAATTTCATGAAAGGGAACTAACTATGTATAAACATTACAACGATAAACCTAATAAATTAAATAACAATAAACTATAAAACGGCATCAAAAACTCCTCCTAAACGCTATCATCTCATGCCGAAGAGACTGGCAGCATTGCCATGTTGTATGAATACTTAGCCATTGGCCAAGTAAAAGCCAGCCCTTGGGTCACAGGAAGCCTCAACTAAGCTTTCGAAATTTCCTTAAAAAGGCTCTGAGCACTCAGACCCCATGAATTGGACCAACCACAAATTGGACCAATCATGAATTAGACCAATAGCAAATTGCACCAAACCTTGAATTGGACATTTGTTTAAACATTGGACATTGGTGGAATTTTTGGCTCCTAAACCAAAAATTCCACCCTGTATAGTAGTAGACCTCAGATAAGCAGTCACTCTATGTAAATACTGGTTTCCAGCTACATGCAGTTAGACTGGAAGCCAATCCTAACATAGTTAGGAAAAGGCTAGGCAGATGATAGTTATTCTTACTGTATTTCTTCATCTTCCAATATTTTCCTTACTGAGTTGGCTTTCAGCCTAGCTAGATGCAATTGAATACCAGCATTCTCTAAGAATCATATTGTTGTGTCCTTAAATCTAGTTTTTAAATAATGTTTTTTATTATTTTTTATTATAAATAGGCTCGCGCTTGACCACTATATCACCTGATGGTTGTTGCGGTTTAAAACACTACTGGTTCCTAAACCGCAGAGACCCTGTTGCTCATATTTAAATATGATACCTTTAAATTGGGACCCTTCTTTCTTTCTACATTATATAAAACTCAGATCACTGTATACACTTTAATTTACTTTAAATCACATAGCAAATTACATCTTTATATAAAATATTCCCAAAAGCACCATATCAAAACTAGCCACACTTTCAGACTGTACACTAACATTAGTTTTGTTTTCTATCCTTCAAACTACAAAACATTCTTACTTTGAAACTATTTTCTTAAACCCATAAACATTAAAACTAGTCAGTATAACTGAGACATCAAAATGCTGTAATAACTAATTCCATAACAATGGTAAGCAATGATGTGGTCGATGGTGAAGCACGCTTGCCTAGAAGAAACCTATTCACTCTTGACTTAATGTAAATAAAAAATAAATGTTGTTTAATGTAAAACTGAAAGCATAAGACTTTTTAAGCTGGCTTACTAGATAAGCTGATACAGAAGTTTAGTATGTTTCAAGAGTCCACATATAATGCTAGCCTACTGTGTATAAAAGACTCATAGTAAGTTTAGCCGCTTTAGGAATCTGCACAGACATCAATTAGATATCATTGCCTGGGATACCAGAAAGTAATCTTATTATACCAGCAAAGTAACACATTTCAATCCATTGCCTTCAATATGTACTCTCTTACAAACTTGGGGAGGACAACTATAAAGAAACCAACAAAACCTTCTGTTCCACAGCAAACTGCAGCATAAACATGCTGCAGCAATGACTTACCATGATCAATACAAAACAAACAACACTAGACTGACCTCCTCCGCGTCGATCACAGTTATGTCGATGTCCCACGGTATCACTAGGTTATAGCCTGTCCGCACCACTTCGCACATCTCACACGTCAGGTTGCGCAGTTTCAGCGCCTTCGACAGCGCGTCCCGCAGCGTCACACCCTCCTTCACCTGCACACTCGTCCGCTGCTGATTCGGCAGGTGCGCCCGCAGGAACACCTTCGGCTGCCGCGTAAGAGTATCGAACTTTTTACTATCTTCCTGCAACGAATGCTCCTCACTCCTGTCCGGCGACTCATACCGCAGCAATTCCCTTAGAGTCCGCTCTCTCACCTCCAAATTATGCAACTTTGAAGTCAATTCCTGGTATTCCGACAAATACAGCGACGGTGGATGCTGGAAACCAGCGAATTTTGCATTCAGAGCGTCAATGTTTTCACGAGTTACATTTATGATGCTTTGAATGTTCCTAATTTCATACGTCGGGTCCGCAACGTCGTCACTATCCGTGGACGTCGACATATTATCACTATTGAGAGATAAAGCAGGTATATTTCCATTAATTTTTCTTGAACAATTTTCTTTCTCTCTAGTAACTGCCATTTCTTTTCCTATTATTTTTTTTTATTTTTCTGCGCACACTCGCGGCGCAAGACAAGAATATTGTTGCCATAATTTCTATAAATTATTTTGTACATTGGTGTGACCAACCGAATAACAGGTGTGGTCCACTAATTCTTACGGCGGCGGGCGGCGTCTACATCTGCCTCGCTGCCAAAGAGTATATTAATATAGATGGCTCACTGCTCACAGCCTGACTTCGAGGTCACCGGAGTTTTGCTCATCATCATGATACAGCTGAACGACATCCTGTGCTGAATATAGACCTCCCCCAACATGCGCCACACCAACCAGCCCTGTGGTTCTCTCTTCGAGGACTTTCACCAGGCACTAATAAGAGAGAGTGTTGCCTTGCCACTAGCAGCACCTTTTCATCTAAACATTTTCTAACTGAAAAGGATACCTTATACGGTTAAAGGTGGCTTGCCTTCAGCTTTGTCAGTCAGCACAGCACAGCACACTATATATTAGTTGGAGACAGATAAGACCTTAGGCCCCTAGCTGGAGGCCTTAAATTCTAGGCATCCATAGGATTAGACCGGTTGAGCAGTAGCCAGCCTCAGAGGCTGAATTGCGAGATGCCATACAAAAAAAAAAAAAAAAAAATAAGACCTTAGATAGAATAATAACTAAAGCATTGAAGTAACGCTAAAAAAAGAACTATATTTCTTGCCGCTCTGTGTCAGTGTGTTATGGCACGAAACAGGATGTGGGAATGAGATAAATGATTTTCTCTTCGTTCTAGTTTTTGTAGTTTGTCACCACATGAATTGTCATTTGGTTCTATTTGGTTCTAATTACCCTGGCAAACTTGAAAGAACGTTGCTTGTATGTCTGACTCAGTCTGACTCTTCGTTTATTGACATGTTAGCGTATTATAAATTGTTGATGTTATGACAAAAATGTTGTCGTTACTTTTCTAGAATAGTTTTCCTAAAAAATGATATGAAAAAAAAAAAAGATAAATTGTATTGGTAGATTAGACTCCAAAAAAGCACAGTCACTTATGCTCTAACAAAGAACAAAGTAATATGCTATGAAACAATGAAATTGAGACGAATTAGAGAAGATGTGTTCCTACATAATTTAGTATTGATAGAACAGATGAAAATGGTCTTATATAATAATATGATTTGACTAAAGTATTTCATTTGTAATAAATGGAAATCCCGTGTAAATCATAACTTGATTTGCTATGAATGACATTGTGAAAAAAATTTGATACTGAATAATAATATGTGGAAAATACTTTTTTCATTGTCATCAGTTTTTATTTTTTACTTTTATGGTGTGCAAACAATAAAGTATCTATATTTTTATCTGACTTTCTTTTAATATTATCGATTACCCCTTTGTGCTGGTTTTCAATGTTTTTGCATCCTATGTAAATCAACGGCGTGCCTACCTAGGGGACAACTTGCCCATAAATATATTGTAGTCTTTGGGGACAACTACGGCAAGCCTAATAAGCAAGCAGTTCAGAAACCATAACATCATGAAAAGTAGTAGGTAATAAAGTCAAATTAGGCATTTAGGCTCGTACGAATGAAATTACCGCCTCTAATGTAATTATCTAAAATCCAAATAAATATGCGAAAGTATTTCGAAGCAATAGTTGCTAAAAGCATTCGCTAAAAGCGAATGTCTCCTCATTTTCTTTTCAGTAAAGTCATCAGTTACTGTAGCCATTAAATTACATTCGAAGTTAACAGGGACAGATTTGATTTTTTAAAACATAGAGAGCATTGTTCGTACTTAATAAAGTGTCGTTTCATTTTGAACACACCTCAAAAAACGATGTTGTTATTTTCTCATAAACGTGTGTAAAGTAATTTATAAATTTAGCCCCTTCTTACTGCATAGCATGATATATTGGGCATAAGGTGTTTTTGTCACGTCATTTAAATTTGGTCCATTATTTTTTCTTGCTGACCAAAGCACCAGAGCATTTCATTATTTGTATCGTATCGAGCAAGGAACTTGGAATTATATCTCAACTCAAGCAATCATCATCAGCCTGTATTCGTCCACTGCTGGACATAGGCCTCTCCCATGACACGCCACTGAGCACGATCCTCGGCCACTCTCATCCAGCTCTTGCCAGCCGCCTTGCAAAGATCATCGCTCCACCGAGTCTGAGGACGTCCTACGCTACGTTTACCGATCCGTGGTCTCCACTCAAGAACTCGTCTACCCCAACGGTTATCGGTTCTTCGGGTTATATGGCCGGCCCATTGCCACTTTAGCGTGCTTATGCGGTGGGCTATGTCGATAACCTTAGTTCTCTGTCGGATCACCTCGTTACGAACTCGATCTTTCAGAGAAACCCCGAGCATAGCCCTTTCCATAGCACGTTGAGCGACTTTAAATTTGTGGACCAACCCTACCGTGAGTGTCCACGTTTCGGCACCGTACGATATGACGGGTAGGACGCACTGATTATAGACTCTCGTCTTCAGACTCTGTGGAATTGGCGATGTAAAGACTCGACGCAGTTTCCCATACGCTGCCCAGCCCAGCTGTATTCTTCTGTTGGCCTCTTTCTCGAAGTTGTTTTTACCCAACTGCATAGTTTGCCCGAGGTAAACATACTCCTTAACAACCTCGAGAATACTGCCTTGAACAGCAATTGGTTCCGGAGCAATAAAACAAAGGAAAATAAAAACCGACGCTCTTCTGAAAATGAAACTGTTCTGTCAGTTTGACAGCAATTCATACTCCAACCAACATGGCTGCCAAAAAGTGCCCTGAAAGTGGTGCCAAAACGCATTTTTTGGAACTAAAGCTGACACAGGCCTGTCAGTCAGTGTCACTGTCATTATCATGTAAACATTGATGAACTTGCTTGACATCTGTGGTCATGTTTTTGTTGATATTTTTCTATCTTTAAAATCTTTAATCTTGTGTAAAACAATAGAATCAATTGATAACTGAAAGGACTACATCTATACAATTATTGAATTCGAGTGTAAGTTTATAGGTACTGTTTTTTACTCATTTTTATTTGAAGGACTTTTTCTCAGAAAAGGTGATTTTCAAGCAAGTTTAATTTCTTATTATTAAAACTGTTTTATGCCTTAAATTGTATAGCAGTGAGACCACTGTAAATAAAACTTTAGTTTGGGTTCTAATTTGTTTTAAATTTCGTAAACAGTAGCCAACTGTTTTATTAGAGAAATTCCAAATAGATTAATACACATTATCGAAAACCGTTTTCAGTGGCGCAAAAATGAGCGACAGTAACATCCAGTCCCGGCTCGTGTCATTTGAACAAGTGAAGTCCATCATAGACTTCATGGCGCAGCATGTAGAGTTTGCATCGGGCAACCTGCGGTCTCTGGAGGCCAGGCATACTTCCAAAAGGTTATGGGAGGAACTCACTAAGATGCTCAACAGCTGTCGAGGAGGTACTAGGAAGACATCTGATGGATGGAGTAAGGTTAATATCATAATATACAATTTTAGCTATTTGTTTTCTCAGTACTATTTTGGCAAAGATTCCAATCAAAAATTTGATTCAGGCATTTATATTGCAGCATTATTTATAAATTATTAGAAGCAGGTTTTCTACTGTATTTTATACTCAAGTAGTTTGTTAAATACTTCTTATACTTGCAGTACTGGAGTGACTTCAAGAACAAGCTGAAGAATAAAGTATGGCTGCTAAACAAGAAGAAGTCAGGTACTTCTCTCAAGGGCATCAGACCCCTAACGAAGATGGAGAAGAGGGCACTTGCAATACTAGGCCCTTATTATGAGAAGAAAAAGACCAGACCAGGATTTGCTGAGGCAAATTCGGTATGTTTGTTATTATTCGTTTTTGTAATAAAACCTTAAGACTCATGCTTCCAGCCTTGTTCATAATCTACTTTATGGTAATACATGTTACTGTAAACTATTAAAAAAACTTTGATTTTTTACTTATTAATATGTTCTATAAAAAGTTTATAGTTAAACAAAAGACAACATAACTGCTATACCTGCAAAGGTCTTGTAAAAAACCCCGATAATTTGCAATTCCTGCAGTCGTACATTTTTATTTCCAGAATAACTTGCACCCAGAAGTGAAGCTGGAAGCCTTTCACGACACAATACATGTGGATAGTTTTAGCAAAACAAATAGTGAATCAAGTGACAGATTGTCAGGTAACACTTAAAATTTAAATTATACTCTAGAGTTATCCAGATTTGTTCCAAATCTTATTTTAAGTCCTACCTACTATACAGGCTGTTGTTAATAACTATGCTAATGATTCTCGACCCGAATCAATAATAGAATGTAGTTCGGTAATTTTTATTTTTATTAAGTACTTATTTACGGTAATCGATAAGTTTGAACCACACGTACTTTCAACGCGGTACGTCTGTTCCTCGCCCTATAACCGCGCTATCATACAAACAATCCCAAGCGTTTATTCGATACTATTAATAACACTTGAAATGGGATATTTACCATGTTTACTATTTGTTTTGAGTTCCCGATATTTCGGTGTTGTTTCAAACGCCGAAAAATAGCCGTAAAAATTTCGCGAGTGGACACAGGGAGTTTCGTGAGTCGGGAACAGAAACGAGTTGTGAGTGACAGTGGTAATGGTACGGAGCGCAAAAAAGGAACAAGAAAGAGGGTAGACCGATTTGTCTGCTCATAAACACCCACCCGCAATAGAGATAGAGTTTATCCGTGATCATGGCGTTTGCAAGAGCGGCGAAATATCGGGAACTCGAAACAAATAATAAACATCGTAAATATCTCGTTTCAAGTGTTATTAATAGCGTTAGTGACCATTTCAGTTTAAAAGTTTATTCTATAATTTCACTAAACCACGTTAAGGGGGTTATTCTGAAATACATACTGACAAATTTATACAACAAAAAAAGCAGCGTTTATTAATAAATTAACTAGGTACCTACCGTAATTTAAATTGCTTATTTGTGTCTTTTGTGAAAACCTCCTGAATTTTAACGAGGATGCAAAACAGCACCTTGTATTAAAACATACTAAGGGAATTGAAAATACTATGCATAATTCACTACATAAGGACAAAATCTTCCTAAATATACGTATTGGTATTTGTATTAGTGCTTGTGACTGCATATTTACCCACACATTTTTCATGTGGGTAGGCCGACACAAACTGTGATTATATTAAAATATTCTTCCCCAGAATGTAGCAATTCTTATTAAATGTTCCGAGGTTTATGTATGCCTATTACAAGTAAGTGTAATAAAATAAATGTCCTTATGCTTTCCAATTACAGGTGGAGATGAACAAAGTAATGATAGTGCAGAGTCCTCTGGTGGAGAATACGTAAACGGCGATGATTGTAATGAACCTGCTATACAAAGTAAGTTTATTGCACTAGGTTTATGCCTAATATAAATTTCTGGGCTGATGTGATGATTTCTAACGACTTGGAGGTGTTATAAATCATCACATGAGCCTATAAACCTTCTTAGTTGGATCCGGAGTAACCCTTAGGCAGATTAGGCAACTGCCTAGCGGCCCCGCATCGGGTAGGAGCCCCGCACGCGCACAAAAGGAATTGAAAATGTTTCATATAATAAAAAAAATAATTGTAAAATTTCTACCCTCAATGACAATAAGTGTTATCAAATTATTAGTAGCATAATTAGTATATACCAACGTAATAAACTGTAGCGTACAGGACAACAAAAAGGCTAAAAATGGGCCTCTCAGTACTCATACTACCGCCACAATCTTACACGTTTTTAAATCCAACGCGCGCGGTTCGTACTTAGAACTCTGTGAAAAAACCTTTATCACAAAGACTCCTTTTTCTGCTTCTGGATTGGCAGTCCTGTTGGATTTTCACATGATCGACCGGTATAGACAGCGACTGAAATAAATAGGAACCCCTGCACGCGTTGCATGACAGCCGTAGACACGGGCTATGTCGACGGAAGAATCGACAAACTGACACATTGTCATTATCTATTTAATATTCTTTCGATTCTTCCGTAGACAAAACTCGTTTCTACAGTGTTCATGCTATGCGTGCAGGCCTTTTTTTACGGATGGGAAATCATCAAATGACCCCTTCTGCTCTGGGCGGAGCGGAAGAGAGTGTCAGACTTGTACTGACTAAAACCCATCCATGTTCCTTCTTAGCCCTTTGTGTTCCAGGGCCACGGTATCTCTTTCGAACAGTCCCGCAGCCCTGGCAGGCATCGCCCCTCTCGGACCCCTTCCCATTTGTTGAAATCTCCTTGAGGCGCGCGTAGAACACGAACGCGCCGCGCCGTTGACTTAACACAGACGGATGGTGAGCTAGCCCATTACTCACAGTCCACAGGCCCGCGCCTACGGTGGCCGGGGACCACTGGGTGGCCCCCGACGCCTGGCGCGTCTCCCGCGGCGGCTGGGACGTGAGGCTCTCTCCCTCCGCCACCGCCACCTCCTTCGCTAGCATGACTGCTTCGCAGAAGAAAGCGATGGCTTTCTTGGATTGAACCAGGGCCGGACGCGAAAGGTCGCCGCTGCCAATCACGCGTGCCGCCTTAATAGGATATTATGACAATACACATGGTTGCCAAGAAATGGATCATGTGGACATTTTGATCTCAAATTACATATCTGAATGTATTCAAGCACGGCAAGATGTAAAATTTTTCGAGTTCTCTTGCTCGTGCAGCCTACTGTCTTTTGATTCTACGAGTAACTTTGTCAATAAGTTGCCTAAGTAACTCCGGTTGGTCGAAACAATTCTAATTTTTTCCATGTAGTTAGGGTGTTAAAAGATTTCGAGGCCGCTCCGCTCGCACTTTGGACCACTTTGACATAAATATTGACTTTGTTTAAATGTCAACCAAGTGACTCCGGTTGTTCGAAACAATTCTATCCTATTCAATGAAGGTGGGGTGTTAGACTTTTCGGTTTTTGTTTAATCCGGCCCTGGAGGTCTACTCTCTAACTCCGTCAACGAAGATACGGGTCCGTACTAAAGTAGTCCGTCACTAAGCAATAAACCCTACTCCGTAATGACAACGGATTCACGAGCTACGAACGGGACCATAGACAATATTCGTGAACGAATGACGAATGGCGATAGAGTTGAGCTATTTTACCGGTCGATTACCGGTTTATTTACTTTGTGAGTTTAAAGCTTTTAAACAAAAAATTACATTGTGATTGTTAGAATATAACCACTTTTAAAAGAAAATATCTTTGATTATCTCTTTCATATGAAGAATTGAACTATTTTTGCCATTTTTATCTGGATTGTGGCTTTATCTTGTTAATACTTTTGCCTTTTTTTTTTTTTGGCGTTAATGTCAAATGAAATGTGAGTTTCTATCTGTGGTGTTTATTCGCTTGCGGGTACATTTAAAAGAAAATTAATTTTAATTTTGTGAAATGGCCTCAACCCGTGGCCCAACCGCTCAAGCAGCAACACAAAATCAAATAGAAGCACTCCTCAACTTCATGGCTGAAAATGAAGAGTTGGCTCGAGGGTTGTTGAGGGGTGCCGACGGTCGTTTAAGGTCTAAGAACTTATGGGAAAGCCTGTGCAACTCCCTTAACTCGATGGGGAGTTGCACAAAGTCCGTGGTGCAGTGGCAAAGGGTGAGTATAATACATTACTTATTCGTAAATATTAATATTATTTAACGGTCTTGTCATTAGTATATTGCATACAATGATAATTAGTTATCTTCCAAATACTTACCTGTACTTACTCGTACGTCAGTATACCGACTTTTATATATGTTTTTTATACTCAGTATTTAAAATTACCCATTTTAGGTGTGGGCAGATCGTAAACATTTGGCCAAGAAAGCTGCTGGAGCGTCAAGAACCTCTGCATCTGCTACAGGTGGAGGTCCATCAACAGGACCAACCCTCTCCCAAAATGAATTGAGGGTATTATCAATTATGGGAGAGGGCTTTGGACAACCACAAACAGATGCAAGAGTCCCGGCTTTCCCATTGGTAAAAATAAAATTTACAATTTATGATAGTAAGTTTATTCCAATGGTAAAAAACAACGAACTACAGCAATAATGTCTTTCTAAAAGTGCCAGTAGTTCATAATTATGTTTTTTTTACAGATTACAAATGAAGGGTCCATTCCACTTGCAGTGGAAGAAGCAGCACCCACTCCAACATTTGCTACACCCATTGACGGTACAGTTTCCCTGGAGGAAGGATCAAATGAGGCACAGGAAACTCCAATACAGCAAAGTAAGTTATCATAGTTCAATGAAAAAGTGCTTATGTAAATCATGTTTCAGAAAATTACCTAACACTGTCTAACATTCATTTTATTTATTTCAGCATTCAACTCTCGTCGTACGCGAAGACCACATACTCGACACCTCGCTGCTCACTCACAGAGAACCAGAATTGTTGAGCTGGAAGAACAGAGGCTTGCATCCGACAACAGAAGAAATGTGGTGCTTGACCGAATTGCAACCACTTTGGAAGAGTTAACAAACTTAATACGGCAACGGAATGCGTTTCCGTATTAAGTTTGACTACACATGATACATACTCATGTATCATGTGTAGTCAAACTTAATCAGTGGACGTAGTCAGTGGGGTTCGTTTCCATTTAAGTTTTGTCAATTCCTGTACATTGTACATGATTATGTGTCATCCAACTGTTGACCTTTGGATGACACAGAGTAATTTAATTCCCAAGCTCATCATTTCTTTTGTTGCGTGCAGTCTCTGATCTTCCAACTCAATGATTCTATGGTTATTTTATGAAAAAGTTGATTTTTGTCATATTCTTTTAATTGTTTTTTTTTTTTATTTTCTTGGTAATTGTTGATTTTGTAATATTCTTTTGTTTTTTTTTTCTATGTAATAGTTGATTTTGTTATATTCTTTTAAGTAATCGTTTTTTTTTCATTGTAATAGTTTATTTTGTAATATTATTTTGTTTTTATTTTTCAATTATGTTAATATTAACAATTGTCAATAAATATGTATAATACTAATGATCTCAATTATAAATTGGTGTAATGATGTTCCCTTATGTTACTACTGTCTGTAGTTGTTATCGTGTAATTGTACTTAGTTTGTTACTAATAACTCTATAATTGTTAATTATTTAAGGAAATGTTACTTCTCATTCATCTCTTCTCATTTACTAATATTGTTTTAAATAGCTGTGCCCTAACATGGTCCCTAGTATTTTTCTTTGTTGTAAGCCTATTGGATCATGTTTTTAACATTTTGTTGTATTCTTTTGTTTTTTTTTTTTTCAATTTTAATAATATTAATAACTGTAAATAAATATCTATAATACTATTGATCTCAATTATAAATTAGTGTAATGATGTTGCCGAATGTTACTACTACTGTCTGTAGTTGTTATCGTGTAATTGTACTTAGTTCGTTACTAATAACTCTATAATTGTTAATTATAATTAGGAAATGTTACTTCATTTACTAACTAGCTTCTGCCCGCGGCGTCGCCCGCGTGGAGTTCTTTATTGTTCCACGGGAACATACTATCGGGATAAAAAGTATCCTATGTGTTAATCCAGGTTATAAACTACCCGTGTGCCAAATTTCATCCAAATCCATTCTGTAGTTTTTGCGTGAAAGAGTAACAAACATCCATCCATCCTCACAAACTTTCGCATTTATTTATTTAGTAGGATATTGTTTTAATTTGTAAATTGCTGTGCTCTAACAGGGTCTATAATATTGTTCTTTGCTGTAAGCCGTTTGGAACATCTTTTTAACATTTTGGCATATTCTTTTGTTTTTTTTTTCTTTCAATTTTAGTAATATTAATAACTGTAAATAAATATGTATAATACTAATGATCTCAATTATAAATTGGTGTAATGATGTTCCCTTATGTTACTACTGTCTGTAGTTGTTATCGTGTAATTGTACTTAGTTTGTTACTAATAACTCTATAATTGTTAATTATTTAAGGAAATGTTACTTCTCATTCATCTCTTCTCATTTACTAATATTGTTTTAAATAGCTGTGCCCTAACATGGTCCCTAGTATTTTTCTTTGTTGTAAGCCTATTGGATCATGTTTTTAACATTTTGTTGTATTCTTTTGTTTTTTTTTTTAATTTTAATAATATTAATAACTGTAAATAAATATGTATAATACTATTGATCTCAATTATAAATTGGTGTAATGATGTTGCCATAAGTTACTACTGTCTGTAGTTGTTGTAATTGTACTTAGTTTGTTACTAATAACTCTATAATTGTTAATTATAATAATAGGCATGGTTACTTCATTTGCTGTGCCCTAACACGGTTGATAATATTGTTCATGGCTGTAAGACCTTTTGTAACACCTTTTTACCTTTTTTAACACGTTTTTAACATTGCGATGAACAATCAAATAAGAATAGTAAAATAAAATAAAAAATTTGTTCATGAAATATGGTTTTATTTTTAAATATTTTTTTACTTATATGAAACTCAAAGCAGTTGTTTCAAATCGACCCAAAAGTTCTCATGTAGAATAGTAGGCAAGAAACTGTATGAATACTACAAACAATTAAAAATTTAAACAGGATAAGATATATAGAATCACTACACTCACATTTACAAAAAAGTATAAATAAAGTTGTATACACCAATGGTATATCCATTGGTGTATAGTAGTAGTATTCAAAAAAAAAAGAAGGAACTAGAGGGGCAGAATCCTTGAGCCCAAGTGGCTGTGGAGCAGCAGCGTTGAGCAAAGCATATTCATCAAAAATATATCTTCTGCCAGTCCCAACACCCATTATGTCCTGTGAGCAAAATAAACAGTTTGTAATATATTTATTTTATACTAATAAATACAAATACTCTTTGTATTTATTGACATTTGTATTATTAGGCGAGTAGTTTTTTATAAGGCTGCATAAGTACCTATTTCTGTCCAGCAATTGAACTAAACTGTCTCTCGCTCTTTGCCCTTGCTGAAGAGCTTGATGAGCGGATATAGACTCATCTCGCTGTCCGCCCTGTCTACTGCGCTCTAGCACTATGTCTTCATCGGTGAGGGAAGGTGCTTCTAAGCCCGCCCGATTACACATATTATGTAAAACACAGCAGGCAATGACAATTTTACCTGAATAAAAAAATGTTTTGAAATTGATGAAACACTGTTTATCAGTTCAACACGTTATTAAAAATATAGGTATAGCGTCAAATTGCAACAAATACCTGCTGTTACAGGTGCATAATGAAGCTCTCTCGCTGCTAAGAGACATCTCCATCGGCCTTTTAAAATTCCAAATGTGCGCTCTATAGTGGAGCGAGCACGTTTTTGAATTAAATTGTATCTCCCTTCTGGAGAATCTTCAACAGCATTGTCTATTGGGATCATCATAAATTCCCGGAGTGGGTACCCAGAATCCCCTGTAACAAGTATGGTTGGTAAACAATCCCTGCATAATAAATGAAATAGCAACTAGCAGAAAAACATACAAGAGAATGAATTTTTCGAAATACAACTACATACCCAATAGATATGTGTTCTCCTGTTGTAGACTCTCCAGATGAGCTTTTATTTCATGGTGTGACCAAATAAAAGAATCGTGGGTTGCCCCACCATAGGACGCATCAACATTTAAAATTGTGCATTCTACATCACATATCTATTAGAAATACATAAATTAAATTATAAAATACTCAAGCACTCAAACATATTAATGACAGACCTATTCTCATGTACTATAAATTAATTCACAAGGATTGGCACAAGGTATGACTTTTTGTATGTTATAAAAGTTAATGAATTTTGCTCTTTTTAGATTACTTTATCTTTACCTACGTAACTTAGAACATCTTTTTACATAAAATAATTGTACTTACAACTTGGACATTTAGGGAGTGAAAATGTTTCCTGTTGAAGAAACGCTCCTCATACTCACTAGGTCTCACCAGTGCCACATGTGTGCAGTCAATGCAGCCGATTACACCTGGCAGGCCATATTTTTCATAAAATCTGTGAATACATATCCATGTTATGAAAATTTCAAATACTAATCTATTTTAGTCCACACTTTTTAAGTGTATAAGCACTCTTCAATAAGTAGGTGGTCATTGTTCAAATTACAGGTTTCCAACTTAAGAAGGTTCTCCTATATTTTATATAATACCAGGATTTGTTCTAAAAAACGGTCTACAGTTTCATACTTACTGTCTTTTTAAAAGGTTCCTCTCAGTCAAATTCTGCGGAAACTTAAAATATTTCTGGAGTATTGAGGGACTGTTTAGAGCATTTGTGACATCCCGCAGACAGCGTGACACTGTCTGTTGTGCCATTGGGACGTCACTGCTAAGGCCCACTGCACCTTGGTAGCTCCCCCGGGCATAAAAATTTAGAGCAGCAAGGATCTAAAAGTAAACCAAAACAATAGTAAATAAGCTGTTTGCAGAATCTTCAATATGTATATCGTTAGCTTTAGTTCATAATTCGTAGATAAACATACCTTCATTCTTGGTTCGACACCATTTTGTCGCATTTGTCGACTCATTAGAGGTAATAGATCCTCACACAAATCTTCAAACAACTCCCGTGTGAGCCTATAGTTTCCCTTAAACTCTACATCGGGAATATTCTCCAACCGGAAATTTTGGCGCAAGTGAAATCGTCGGCGCCTCCGCTCTTGGTGTTCAGCTTCTTCTAGCATTAAAAAAGCAGCCATATTTTTGTTTTGTACAAAAAAAATTAAGTCTCGTCGACCACACGATAACTAGTTTTGTGTCGTATCAAATGACATAACGATCCGTCAAAACAAGTGTCAAATTCAAATTTACGAACGGGCAAAAACACATCGCGAGTAGGCACAACTGTCAAATCGAGTTGTCATTCATTCTTAGTTCGGGCCTCGAACTAATGTTTTATCCGTAGGTGTTGTAGAGTAGGAAACGCCCGATTCTTCGGCCGTAAATACGGGTTTCGTGCATAGAGAGTAGACCCCCTGGCTGGATATCCTCCCGTAGCTACACCACAACAACTACACAATGTGTAGTTGTCATGTTGTCCGCTAAGGGACTTTTTCCTATTACGCTGCATGCCGGCTTGCATGTCGATGGTCGGGGCCCGTATGCGCGCTTTCCGCATCCTATCGTAACAGGAAAACTATATGTATAGTAAAGGACGTAGGGAGTTTGTGGTAGCAGGTGTTCGCGCATGCGAGTTTGGCACGTGTCAGAAAAACAAAGCCCCAGCATTCACTACCTAGTCCCTGAGTCATCACACTTTTCTATCTCATAAATATACCTGTTTATTTATTACCATGTTTCTTTTACAGACCTATACCCACAATGGCTTATAGAAGTAGAGAAGAAACGTGCAGACGCAGAGTTATTACGAGCTAAGGCAGAAGAACAGCGAGTTGTTGTCGCCGTAAAGAACGCTGAAGCAGCTCTGTTACAAGCTGAAGCGCTAAAGCGGCTGGCAGACGCTGCGAGCACACAGGCCGAGGCCGTCATGAGGATAGCCGCTGCGATGGAGACGAGGGGGCAGAGGGACATGCTGGCTTTGTGATCCTAGCGCTGGCGCCGTAGCTTAGGGCTATGAAGGAAATTGATATTGGATTTGTGTTATGGAATCAAAGCATTTACGTGATATTTGTTAGTGCATAATTAATTACATAATCTGTGTACAAAGTTCCCAGGATTTTGAAAATTTTGGAACAGTTATGTATTTGAAAATGTACAAGTTAAGAATCAGCCTTGTCTATGAAAGACTATACTGATTGTTGACATAACAAGTACAAGTCAGGAGAGGGAATAGTAATAATGATGAATGTGGTAATAAGTATGTGGGGACTGTATTTTTTTTTCTTTTTTTTTTTCTGGCTTCTCACAGTTTGTGCATTTAGCCAGTGTCAAGTTATATTAGGGAGACAAAGTTGGGGAAAATTCAAAAAGGACGCGTCCGTCATGTTGAACCGGGGACTGTATTACTTATTAAAGTTTACGACAGAGCGCAGATAAGTTAAGAAATGTAAATATTATGTCAATCAAAACTAATGTAGATAGATCTCGTCAAATTAATATACTAAATTATGTGATACTTTTATTTTATTTTTAACCAAAATAAAAAAGGAGGTTATTTTTATCACAATACTCAACACAATCATTACAATTTTACAGTACTTATTTACATTATCTTAATTACAGCTATGGTATGTTACAGCATCTCAAAATCATCCCTCTGAAACAATAAAAAAATATTATAATTCGTGACCGTTGGAAGGAATGGAGGGAGGCCTTTGCCCAGCAGTGGGACGATACAGGCTAGCTATAATAATATAATATAATAAATCCTTGGAAGATTCAAAGTAAGTAATTTTAACCAGCCAATAGATAGAAGTCGGCATAGTTATGATTCTACTACAAATGAGTATTTACTGTTATTTTATAACTATCCTTCATAAATAAAGTATTCCAATGACCAACCAGTGTTATCATAAACATGAACTTCATCATTGGCAAAATTCTTAACTTTCAATGTACAGTCGCGGACTTTAATTGAAGAGCCACTTGCCACTGTTCGAATTTTAGCCGTGTAATGCAAATCGGGTTTAGTCGGTTATATTCGTACATAGTACAGAGTGACTACCCAAAGTCAACCAATTGCAGGTCTAGCAACCGTTACCTAGCTACAATTTGTTTTAGCGTAGTAACGCCTAGCGTAAGGGAGTATTATGATTAGTACTTTTGACATCGGAAAAACTCGAACCTACGATTTTATCCGAGCGCGTGGCGTCCAAGATGACGTTCATGAAATAAAGAGTATTTAGTGAGCTCTAATTCAAAGGAGGTCGGTAAGAAATAGATTGGATAAACGTATGTAACATTTTATAGATTTTTCATTGAAAACTTATTAGTCATTCTTCAACTAGTCTATTTCCGATTATCAGTAATATGTCATCTTGTTTACGAGCATGTGGTTTGAGTTCGGGTTTAGTCGTTTCATTTCGTGAATGGATAAAACTGCAAAATTAGGAAGTTTCAAAGTGGCTCATCAATTAAAGTCCTTAACTGTACACACGCCACTACATACCAAGTGAATCTGTTTAATTTTCCCAAATTTATTTTAGTTCTTTGGGAAAATAAGATAGTTTCTGGTAGCTTGACCTGCTGGAGTCTGTACTTTCACACTGTTAGCCACAAGATTGAAAATTAAAAGAAAAATGTTCTTCATTTAAAACTCACCAAGTCATTATACTCCATAACATGTCGCCTGATAGCAGACCCATCAACCCATGTGACAAAGTCTTCCAAGGCTCTAGTAACCAGGAACGCTGGGTCCTTCACAACTTCCGGTCCTACGCGAACATGACCCTGTTCTATGTACTTAGTGGCTTCCTTCATATTCTCGGACATTTTATCTGGAAAATATTAAAAGATATTATGTTATTGAAAGTTATAAGAATGTACCAATTTCTGTAAGCGTCAGGACCCCTGGACCAATAGAGATATTTGATGTTTAGCAAATACCAAAATTGACTACCTTTTTGCTACTATTTGATACCTAACTTCAAATATTTCGTACCTCGACTGACAGCAAAAAAACACGTAAAGAAAGTGGTCAGACATTCTGACATCAGGATGTCTGGACCATTTCTTTTTTCATAGTTCGTGACAACACAACGAATTTATCTCTTTGTAAATATTTACTACCTTTTTAGTACCTCAACATATATTTTTATCAAATTGTTTTGGTATTCCAGAAAAATGTTACATTTTTTTCGGATTTACCAGAAAAGATATCTTTAAAAGGACAAGAGTACAATCTATTGTCTGTCATTGAATTTGTCCCATCTGCGACTCCCGAAGGTGTAGGACATTACAAATCGCATTGCCGACGACAGTCGTAATGGCAATGTTACGACGATATGTCTAGTAGAGTTACTATAAGTTGTAAGAACATGATTGCTCATTGTTTAAGAGGGTACTCTAGTGGGCATTTCTACATACAAACGTATTTCGCTGTTTTCTTCTTCTTTTCTGATAATGCGTCTAGAGCAATAGTTATAAAATATTTGTTTTTTACTAAAAAATCTAGGTCTTATTAATACATGCCCCTATCATTTCCTTTTTTTCAAAACATAAACACTAAAAGAATTATGACAATCCAAAAACCCGAAAAAAAGCCCGTTTTATCGCCATGTTTAGACGACTATCAAACAAATTAGATAAGTTTTTAACAAAAACGAAAATAATAGTAGCATAGATATACTTTTCCTCTAAATTTTTATATGAGAATTATTTAAATCAGTTTAGTTTTGAAGAAGAAAACAGCGGAATACAAAACGTCTTTTGGTCAAGATTTTTGTAGGTAAAATCAGCCTGAGCTGCAGTTGTCCCTTTAGTACTTTACGCTTTTCGCTTGGTCGGGCGCAGCGCGACGGCAATAGTTTCTTCAAATACCTATTCTTGAAATTCCTCGGGCCTAGAGTCCTCTCTTAATATACGCCAAGAAATATTAATTATTTATCATTCATCAATAACATCATGTACGGCACACGGCTATACTTTTCCAGTATAAGCTGATCTCGCATTCTATAGGATTTCCTTACAATAAGAGGTCAGTATAAACTGGAAATTTTAGCATGATATTGTATATACAGGGTGTAACGGAAAGGGTATATACATACTTAAGGGTGTGCTACAGACCATCACATTGAAAATGTTTAAAAAAATAGCGAAATAAATATCAGCTGCTCCATACATTTGGGTCGAATAGGTATTGAAATTTTGTATGGGGGAGCAGATAATTTTTTCGCTTTTAATCGTAAAAGCGAAAAAATTATCTGCTCCCCCTGTTTGTCCGATGGAGAAACATGTTCAGTTTGATGGTCTGTAGCACACCCTTAAGTATGTATATACCTTTTCTGTTACACCCTGTATAGTCTACAATTCTAGTTATTAAAATTATTTTCTATATTCGACTATGATTTTCTAATCCACTATGCAAATACCTATATTCTAATGTGGCAAATTAAACATCCATAATCAAAAAAAAAAAATTTCATGCTTAATATTTTTTGGATCGCCAAAAAAATTTAAAAAAAATATATGTTGAGGTACTAAAAAGGTAATAAATATTTACAAAGAGATAAATTCGTTGTGTTGTCACGAACTATGAAAAAAAAAATGGTCCAGACATCCTGATGTCAGAATGTCTGACCACTTTCTTTACGTGTTTTTTTGCTGTCAGTCGAGGTACGAAATATTTGAAGTTAGGTATCAAATAGTAGCAAAAAGGTTGTCAATTTTGGTATTTGCTAAACATCAAATATCTCTATTGGTCTAGGGGTCCTGACGCTTACCAATTTCTATGCTGCTTTGGAAGGAGTTAGAGTAATAGTATAATTTAATATTAGCTAGCAATCAAATCTCGCTACAATAATAATGTCAGAACTTCAAGACTACACTGATTTTTCGGTATTGGCTCTTCAAACAGTGGCATTTTTTTAATAATAAATATTTAATACTCACTTCTAACCATAACAGAAGGCAGTCTTCGTCTGCAGAACGAGCTCGCTGACACGGTGCTAGCTAGCGTGAGGTCCCACCGCGTCGGTATCAAGCCCATCTGATATAGCTTCTCCAAGAGCTGAGCACTAGACTCGGTGCGAAATTCATGGCTAGTATCCAGATCTTTTATCTTGTTTGCCAAGTCACGGATCTCCCTCGACAGCTTATTATACCTATTATTTACAAATTAGTTATTATATCATATTATATTCAGTCTAAACAATAACATTAATCAAAATCGTGGTATACTTTGTGTAATCTTCGCGTTTCTGTATATGATATTTTTTCATAACTTTCACTTCATTCAAATTGTTGTCGACTTTCCATGATATAAAGTCAACCTTTTTAAGCAGTTTCTGTTCATGAAACTTTAATTTTCGCACCATTTTTATTGAATTTTCTTGTTGTTTTGGTTACACAGTGACAGTAAAAGCACGGCAGTTTAACTCACGTCACACACGTGTGAATATCTGTTAAGTCAATTACAGTGTTGCCAGAAGGTTACATTTCTTACATTTTTCGTAACTTTTGACCCCCTCGTGTAACATGTAAGTAATTTTTATATTTAAGGCAATTTTCGTAACTTTTGAGAACAACGAGATTTGTTACAGTAGATTTTTATTGCAAACAATTTACGAACGCATCCAAATTGAACGCACTTAAAAAGTATTTCACTCCATATCATACTCAGAGATGGCACTGAATGAAACGTGCCATGATAAAATGAAACTTATACCGCATGTATTAAAACTTGATTTTGCTTGAGCGTGTGCGCGTACGTTTCCTACTTTGCAAGTTCGCGCAGTTTCTTTTCGTAGGTACTACTTAGCTCAAAAAAGAAAATTTACATGGCTGATTGTGATTTGTTTTGTTCAATGTTGCGTTACGCAAGGTTGTATCGGAGCCCATACATAATCTGTAGAAATTTCAACTGGCTACCTATCACGGTTCAGGAGATACAGCCTAGTGACAGACGGACGGATAGCGAAGTCTCAATAATAGGGTCCCGTTTGACCCTTTGGGTACGGAACCCTAAAAACTAATGCTAGACTGGTGGATTTGATGTTTTTTTTTTGTCTCCAATTCGCTATATATTTAACAATATTTTTTAGTATTCGTCTTAATAAAATAAGCCTATGTAATTGTCATGTTTTTTAATTACAGAAAAAACAAAAATTTTAAAAAGTATACAACAAAACTTCAAGAAAGGCTGTATCTCATGAACCGTGATAGGTAGCCAGTTTAAATTTCTACAGATTATGTATTTCTGTTGATGCTATAACAACAAATACTAAAAACAGAATAAAATAAATATTAAAGGGGCTCCCATACAAAAAAGTGTTTTTTTTTGCTCGTTTTTATAAATAATGGTACGGAACCCTTCGTGCACGAGTCCGACTCGCACTTGGTCGGTTTTTTTTTTGCATTGAGGCGTTTTTGCCCTTTATGAACACTCAATACTCAATACTTTATTGCATTCCATAATGTGTACATGTAACAGTTGGTATGTTAAAACATTGAATCAATTATGGACCCTGTCGGGCACAGCAAAGTTAATTTTCAATCTCTACATATTAAATATCAGTAGTTAGTTCAGTGTAAAACTAACAGCTGCACCACCTCTCGTGGATTTTGTTCAAACTAATAGAAAAAGTTAGGTGCTACACTAGAAGGGCCCTGGCAAACTGCTCCGACCTCAAAAATACGAAATTTAAAAAAAATGTAACATTTGCAGCAAAAATGTAACATTTCAGGAAATGAAACGTAACTTTTGACTTAAGGGCCCTGGCAACACTGTAATTATGACAAGTTTTTTTTTTATATTTTATTCATGACCATAGATGCTAGTCTTTCAGCCGTATACATAATAGACATGGGTAGCTCGCGAGTGAGAGATAAAAATGAACTATCTCTTTAATTACAATCTAGCTCTCAGTCGCTCAGTCGTTCACGGAATAGCTCCCTTGTTCATTTACAACGGCTCATTGACTCTATACTCTGAGGCTTTGCGAGTTACTAGTGATACCGACGAAACGCCGACAGCGGCCCGAACTTCCCCGACGGACATGTGAACGATTTCGCATGACGCTCACTTACCGACTCTTCGGCTCAATACGTCATAGTAAAATAACTCTTATGGTCATTGTTTTATAAGAAAAAATGCTTTAGCACTTTTAAGTAAGTATGAAAATCCTTAGGGAATAATAGTTTGTGATTTTGTAAACAAAACAAACATCGTTGTTTTTTTTTAAATGTATTCAAATAGTTTCGGCGGAATATCGTGTCATTCATAGTTGCAGTTAGTTAAAATTAGTAATAGGCAGGGATAAATAAGGTGTTATACGCTAAATAATATTAAGTGTTTCAAAGAAAAAAGACTTTGTGTGTAAATATATATATTTCTTAGTTAAAATAAATTATTTGTACTTAATAAGAACAAAACAACCCAATGAATCTAATTTTATCTATAGCTCGCAACTAAGTAAAATGAACTAAAGAACTTCAAAGATTTTATAGAGCCACAGAGCTAGTTGTCTCGTTTGACTTGCGTAAAGAAACGCGGCTCAATTTGATCTGTAGCTCGCAAGTTAATCAATTGAGCGCAAGAGTTAAAAGAGTTATTCGGTGATCTAAAGAGCTAAAAGAGTGATATCTCTCTTTTCTTTTCAGTGAGCTACATTTCGCATGTATAATACATAAATGGGTCACTATGACAAGTACTCTGTGACTATGACTATGTACGACACACAGTTCAACTGACTTTGACTTAGTTCAAGTTGTTTCCTGTGCTGGCACGCATGGAACTAATATGTACTAATGACACTCAGTACCGCTACTAGTATGACACGTATTTTTAGCGGCAATTTATTGACTTTGATATTAATTTTAAAAAAACAAACGAATGATAAATTATACAATACTAGCTGTCCCCAGCATGCGTTGCAATGCACTTTTTACCTACCATACCCTACCTACCTACCATACCCTATACCTACCATACCCTACCTACCCTACCTTACCCTACCTACCTACCCTACATACCCTACCTACCTTCCGTACCTACCCTACCCTGCCATATCTACCCTACCCTAAACCTTCCCTGGACTACTACAAACATTTTAAAACCAAAATCAGCCATTCTTGAGTTATAAAATTACAACGAAAAGTGGCATTGATTTTTATATACATAAAATTATAGTTTTTAAATATACTAAGGGATTCCAAAATCGTCATCAAAATTCTTCAGGAAGACTTTTCATCAAAATAATAGAACACCGTATCGCTCCAACACTAAACCTACACCAACCCCCTGAGCTAGCAGGATTTCGTCCACATTTCTCTACAACAGACCATCTCCATACTGTACCAACCAGTACGAAAAATTCAACGAATGTAATAAGCCGCTTTACTTAGCCTTCGTGGATTATGCCAAAGCATTCGACAGCATATACCATCACTCAGTAATTAATGCCTTGGAATCCCAAAACGTACCACACACCTACATAGATGGTGTCAATAAGGTCACTCATTGACACCATCTATCAAAATAGCTCTGCGAACATTAAGTTGCACATTTCTGGTCCAAGTTTCAACATAGAAAAAGGTGTCAAACAGGTCGATCCACTCTCTCCCAAGCTATTCACAAGCGCACTACAGGAGGTTTTTAACAAGCTGCCCGATTCGTGGCAGGCACGAGGCATAAATGTTAGCGGTCAACTCCTTACAAACCTCCGCTATGCCGATGACATCGTGATATTCTCCACATCAGCTTCAGAACTCGAAAAAATGCTCCAAGATCTGAGCACGGCAAGTCTTGAGTTTGGACTTTCAATGAATAGATCCAAGACCCAGATCATGACCAACAGCACGAAACGAAGTGTCGAGGTAGACGGGCACACGTTGCAATATGTCGACGAGTATACCTATTTGGGCCAGATAGTGTCGTTCATAAACAGGCAAGACAAAGAAGTCGAAAGACGAGTCCAAAATGCTTTGAAGACCTTCTGGGCCCTGAAGGAACATATGAAGGGAAGCCTTCCACTTACTTTGAAAAGAAAACTCGTCGACATGTGCATCTTGCCCGTCCTAACCTACGGTGCACAAAGTTGGTCACTTACTGAACAACAGAAGTCCAAACTCAAGATTAGCCAACGAGCAATGAAGCGCAGCATAATAGGTGTTAAGTGAATGGATCGCGTTAGAAACACCACACTGCGGTCCATAACTCAAGTAGCTGATGTCGGAGAAAAAACAGCCAGGCTGAAGGGGGAGTGGGCAGGCCACGTAGCACGGATGCACCCGGAGAGATGGGCAAAGATGGTAACACACTGGTCGCCTGAGGAAGGACAGCTCCGTAGAGGTCGACCACGGCGAAGGTGGCGTGACGATCTGATCCTGTTCGCGGGGCTAACATGGCCAGAGATCGCACAGGATAGAGAGGTATGGAAGAAGAAAGGGGAGGCCTTTGTTCAGCAGTAGGAAACTATATAGGCTACCAAAAAAAAAAAAGGGATTCCAGATTTTTTTTTCTATTTGAAGATGTCGCTCCTATAATACAAATATATCATAGTGGGAACAGAAAGCACGACGGGCTCGAATCACGATTCATCACATTTCAAATATTGTTCCACCGCAAATGGGCGGTGCTAGACACACTAGCTGCTTGTTTTGGGCTTCACAGTGTAGGTAGGATACGTAGATACACACTGTCCTACCATTCCGACGAGGTAGCTAATAAAGTGCTCGAAGAGCTTCATTATCCGTGGTTAAACCTGTTGAACCCTGCAGGTTGAAGGAGCTATACTGCCAGGTTGTAACGAACGACAGCTAGGTTCCTAGTAGATACTAAAGATTTTATGAAACTATTGGTGGGTATTTATGTCAGACTTCTGTTGGTGTTTCTCAAAATTTCAACAGGTGAGAAATGTCATGTAAATTGCCCAGTATAAAACAGTATCAGAAATATGCTGAAAGCCTTGGCCCGAGCCTAAGACAGAAGACATGTGAAAGTTTAAAGCCCATCATGTTTTCTTAGCAACAAGCTAATGAGAAGCTTCTTGACTACGTTAATTAAGTGCTCGCCAAAAGAGCGCACCTCTTTTTTGTTAGGTATTTACTCTTTGGTGTACTCGCTCATTTCTGGATGGTGATGACAATGACTGTTCCTAAACGCTACAAAGATTGTCAAAGAAATCCTCTCTTTCCGCTCCTGCTTCTTTGTCTATGTCTATGTTTGATATTGATTGATTGAGCGAGTTCGAGATCAAAAAAGAAAATAAGCGTTTACTTTTCAGAGTAGATAATCATAAATTGTTTATTATACTAGAAATTGTTAAAAATGGGTGAACGGTACAAAACTAATCCTGGTGATTTCACTGAATATATACAATCTGTATTGAAACTAGATGCTTTAGAAAAAATGACCAACGATTTGGATAAAGAACTTGAAGATTCAAAAAGTATCATGAAGGAAATAAGATCGATGTACGGCTCAGCCTCTGCAGTGGTGGAGAGTACTGAAGAAGCCGCTAACAATGAGTTGCGGCATGAAAACATTTCGAAATTCTTGGAAACCGGTGTTCCAAAGATGTTAATGCCTGATATGGCGGAGGACAAAATGGATATCGATGTTAATGAAGCTATTTCATCACTGAAGACCTACGCCGAGCGTCTCAAGGAGTCATTAGTTGTACTAGAGCAACTGCCCCCTAGGCCTACAGGGATGGTTGACCTTGATCTAGATCAGTATGCACAGAGTCTTGACCAGCTCGGAAAACGCTTGGCACACATCAAGTTAAACAAAAATGATGGTGCCATACTCAAGAATGCTGAACTAGAACCCAAGTTACAACAGCTGTGCGGAGATGTTAGCATGTTTACTAAGGTAAGAATTCAAAACATATCAATTGTTAAAACAATGCATTTCTTACAGTTTTTATAAATCTATAAGGTTTAAGAATGAACTATTTGCACTCTTACTAAAACAATACCTTACAAATTCTAAATGTAAATTGTCTTAATAAGCTGTTGCAAGTCATTGAAAAATTGTGAAAAAATCTGATGGTTTATTTTTTTCTTTCAGTTGATAGAATCTAAGAAAACTCTCAGCGAAAGTAACAGAAATTGGTCGGAGAGTCGGCAAGATGGCTATGAAATGCAGTATGACAATATTATCAAAAAGCTTATCTCGGACCTCAATGAGGTTGTGTATTTGCTGCAGAACAAAGTGTAAATCATTGAAGAATGATGTTCAATGAATGGATCTCTTTTACTGTTGTCTAAGCACAGTTTTATTTTGTGTTATTTTAGGGTTAAAAGACCCCAAATATCTTGTGTTGTGTTTACAACAAAATAGTTTTTTTTTGTATTTAAAAATATTTATATGTTGTGTGATTTAAAAATTTTCATCGGTTAATTTAAAAGAATCAGCTGTTCCATATATTTTGACTGCTACGTAGGAAACAGCAGATTTTTTTTAAATAACCAATAAAAAAAATGATTTGGGGGCTAAGAATGATGTACCGAATATGGTGGTAATAGTTTTAGCACCTTGTATTATTTGAATCATTGTGAAGTGTGGATAAAAATTTTGGTCCACTTGGCGTGACAACATCTAATAAATCTATGAACGCTGGCTGCTTGCACGAAAAAGGATGACTCATTGTCCTGTTACAATCATTGTACGCTTTTTTTTTTTTGTATAGCGGGCTGGTTTCCGCAACTCCACGTCTAAGGCGCGTATTTTGCGTGCAGGTGGGAACATTACTCCAACCACCCCAGTTCCCCAAGAAAGGCCAGCAGCTCCTTGGTGTTGCTGACGATCTCGCGGAGAGTACCTGGGTTACCGAGGTACTTTGCCCTGTATGCTGCAACCTCTGGGCAGTATAGAAGTATACTGCCCAGAGGTTGCAGCATACAGGGGCACGTGGGCTCATTGTACGCTTGCGCCCCATCAATGTTTTGTTATGACGTTGTCACGTTAAACTATCGTCGTAAACCAACTTTTTGTTATTGTGTTTGTAAGGACAAGGTTCCTACGAAATAAATTTTTGTTTTAACTAAAATCACTTCTTGCTTTCTTCATTAGTAAAAGGCACTTGTGCAAAGCCGGTATGGGTCGCTAGTGGCAAATAAAAGTCAGTATTTTTGTTTCTATAATTTATTCATTCACAAGTGATTTAGCCTGCAATTCTTTGTAACCATGATAGAGCTTGTAAAAATAGTGATGTATTCATTATGGTAATTTGGAAACATATATTTTTTTTTAAATAGTCGAAAAATATTTTTTGTCTAATTTATGAAAATATTCATTTCTGTAAAGTCAGTCATAACTCTTAAATTACAAACATGTAGAATAAAGGAATAAAAATAAAGAATACTGTCTTCTAATTTCAAAACAACATTTACAACAGCTGCGTCAGATCTACCTATAATATCATTATAGTGCAATATCTTGCTTTGTCACTAGCTCATTCTTGAGTCTTCGTCATGTAATTTAATTCTCTTTCGATCAGTATTGTGGTCTACACTGTTCTCATCATCAAGAGTTATTTTGTCATCTTTAGATGGTTTCTCATCTGCTTCCAACACCTTGAGCCTAATGTCACATAGAGTGGCTCCATGGAGGGTCTTAATAGCCTCCTGAGCTGCTCTTATTGACGCATACTTGGCAAACCCAAATGTTTTGTTAGGGAATGTAGACACATCTATGAGATCCCCGAAACGACAAAAGGCATCTCTCAAAATTGAGACAGGGGGAGGATGAGGCTTAAACACTAAGAAACATCTCTGGGCTACCCTGCTGCTACTACTGGCCAGTGGCTGTGGAGGGGGCAGACTAACACTGCAGAAGTCAGATTGATGGCCTTCAGTTTTTATTTCTCTCAAGCCAGGGCCTGATGTAGCTGCTTGTATCAAAGTTGATGCTTGAGCAATGGCCTCTGCAAGCTGTACCAAATCAGGATTTGCTGTGTCCATAGCATTTTTAAAGCTGTTAACAATACTAGAAAGGTTATTAGCTGCCTTGCTTAGAGGGTTATCATCTGGTTTCACAGATATTATTTCTCCCGAAGGAAATTCAAAATGATTTAATCTTTCAACCGCATAAGTTGCTGATTTTTCATCTGCATATGTAATAATTGCCTTGCAGTATCCATTGAAAGAGTCAGATGTGTATTTACATGAAGTCATTCCTGGGATTATGTTAAATAGCCTATCTATATACTTCTGAGGCACTTGTGGGCTGCAAGTCACACATACAGTATCATAGTCCTGAGGTTTGGATTTAATAAGTGAAGTCAGACTGTCTCTTTTGTTCATTTCTACTCTGGACTGACTGTAATGGTCACTGTAATTATCTTTAACAATACTGGAGTTGCTAGAGTGAAAGCTCTCAGTAAAATTCTCAACACTATTTCTACTTCTTTTCAACTCTTCTTTAGGCGTTGCAAATATTGCCTTATATTTCTTGTCACATCCTTCAAATGCCATGGCTGCATCAAGAAACGATGAGTAATTGACATAAGCAAATCCCCTGCACTCATCAGTGAGTTTGTCCCGCTGCAGGTGGATGGTATCTACTTGACCAAATGCTGAGAAGTGTTGCCTCAACTCACTCTCAGTCACTTCTTTATGTACTTTGATAAAGAGACGCTTGTACTTCTCCTCATTGGGGTTATGACTCTCATTCTTGTGTGTAGCTACCATTACTCGGACCGGTTTATTACCGTTCGGAATAGTTTTTAAGTGCATGGCCTTAATAGCAGCCGCGGCGGAAGAAGTCTTAGTATATTTAATGTACGCTATGCCCTTCGACTCGCCAGTGGCGCGGTCTCGCGGCATGTGAATGTCTTCGATCTGTCCGAACACTTCGAACGGCGGTCTCAAGTCTTCTACTCGTAACTGCTTGTTGCATACTACGAATATCCTCGAGTAAGGTGGTTTATCGTCATTGCGGTCGTCGTTTCGCATACTTTGGTTCCAATTGTTCATGATCACAGTGTAACGGTAAATTAGATCAATGCGGTCGTCAAAGTCGATAACAAAAACAGTCTGGGAAAATAAATAGTCTCACGTTAGTCGTAATATTGTCTCTTCATGTCCAATAATTAAAATCACCAATCATTTTGCGAAAACAAATAATCATCACACGAGTACCGACAATACACAAAAGAAAACTAAAAAAGTTCATTCAACTCATTGCATTGTTGTAATTTTAATAGCACAGATTATCCAGAAAAATCTAATCTCTACCTACGAGAAAAAGAAAACAACTGAAAGCACATAGACAAATTAATGTTTTGTGTTTATCCGAATGAATATTTTCGTTCTGAAACCTAACTGTCAGTTATCCGTCATTTCATTAGTAGTTGTGTATTTTGTTTTCCTTTTCTTCCATGTGAAAATACAAATGTAACGCAATAAAAATGAGCTGAATTATATTTATATTTTGAAGTATATACTGTATTACCTTTAGTGGGTTCTTGAAAGTTATATAACTCATCGCTCAAGTAGCCTTTCCGCGCACTAAAAAATGTTTCACAAAACTGATAGTTGCTTGCAGTCTCGGCAAAGATTTTTCAGTAATGACGATTTTCAAGATGAATTGAACAACTTGTTCAATAAGAAATTCCAGTTTCGCTTCCACAACGACTGGAAATTGCCCGAGAAAGAGTCGTGGTTCTCGACGCAGCCATGGAAAGTGAAGCAATTAGAGATATTGAAAAATCGATTAAACTTTCACAAAAGTCAATTGAACGATTTCAATATTGAGGAGTGGAGCAGTCATACGCGACGCAGGAACCCTGCGGGGGAGGTCGGCTGGAAGATTAGGTGTGTGATTAACCCAGAGTTCTTAACACAAGCATGGACGAAGTTCTACGAGTGTGCGTGCACGTACAGCATCATACCGGCGGAGGCGACGCTCGAGAGGAAGATGGTGTCGCTGCATTTGTGCGAGGCTCCAGGCGCATTCATCACTTCTCTGAACCATTACCTGAAGTCAAACCACCAAAACATTGATGTGAGTAAGCATAGCAGCCTGCGAAATGCTAACAATTTGAATTAGCAAACATATTGTTAGCATTTTGTGGTATCAATAAGATGTTTCTGTCATTATGTCTTCTGAGTTGAGTAGCTTGCATGTGTTTCCATAATTATTAGCTACATCCCTTTTGGATGACCATCTGTTCACACATCATTATCATAATTAAATACATGAATACCAAACATTAGCTACTAATTCCATTAATTAAATTCTACTAACAATGACATCATAACACCTAATCCAAGTAATAAGTTAATAAGTACCTGTTACCCTAATTAATAACCATTAAAATTAAGTCATTTGTACTCTTTCCAGTGGAAATGGGTTGCTAACACACTCAACCCTTATTACGAGGGAAACTCTCCATCCAACATGATCAGCGATGACCGGTTCATGTTCCACACTCTGAACAACTGGGACTTTGGGGTGGACAACACCGGCAACCTCATGAATTGGGAGAACTCACAGGCCATCATCAGGAAGGCCAAGTCCTTGGGGAAGGTAGGCCTTTTGCTATATATAATTTATTAACAAGATCCCACTGCTGGGACACACCTCTCCATCACCTATTACTGTGTACTTTGTATCAGTTTCTTTGGTTTTTTGTATATGTAGAGTAGATATTCATTTTTAACCCCCAACCAAAAAAGAGGGGTGTTATAAGTTTGACGTGTGTATCTGTGTGTCTGTCTGTGGCATCGTTGCTCCTAGCTATGTTTCAAGAAAATCTGCTCAGCCGTTTAAAGGTCATCACCTTTTTTCTAGTTGAAGGGAAATAAACAACTTCCACAGATCTGGTCGATTCGAAATTTGAAATCTGGTTACTTGTCACCATGGGCGTTGCCGGGGGGGGGCACTGAACTCCCCCTCCCCCCCTAAAAGATCAGTTTTTTTTTAACTCCTTGTTTTCGTTCATTAGTGCGAAGCAGCGCAACACCGAGAAAAATGGAAGAAATGGGGGAGGCCTATGCCCAGGATTGGGACAGTCAAGGCTAATATACAATAATTTAGGTTTAAAAAGGATGAAATAAAATTAAATTGAAAATTTAAAAAACCCCCGACATTAGTGACCTCTAAAAAACCATAAATAAAATAATCCAAGCGTCTTAGCGTCGGGGGACCGCTAAGTAGACCGCTTAGTACAAGCACAAAACAAAGTGGACCCCCGACGCTAAGACGCTTGGATTATTATATTTATGGTTTTTTAGAGGTCACTAATGTCGGGGGTTTTTTAAATTTTCAATTTAATTTTTGTTAATCAGGAGTCCTGAAATATTACATTCTGAAAATGCCTGTCTTTGCCCACAGGTGCTACTAGTGACAGCAGATGGCTCCATTGACTGCCTGCAGAGGCCTGATGCTCAAGAAGAAGTTACCTCTCCCCTACATTACTGTGAGATCATCACTGCACTGCAGACTCTCAGCTCAGGTACTACAGTTGTTTTGTTATTGAAAATTTATAGCCATCAATTTAATGGGTTGACAAGGAACACTTAAAATGATAAGATAGTTTACTGTTTTCAATTGAGGTATAAATGAAGAGGTCATCAATATTATAATGTACTGACAACTTTGTTTATGAATATTTCAGGTGGGACACTAATCTTCAAGCTGTTCACATTATTCGAACATTCAACAGTGAGCCTCCTGTACCTTATCAACCATTTGTTCAGTGAAGTGAACATTTACAAGCCCGTCACCTCAAGACAGGGCAACTCTGAAGTTTATGCTGTCTGCCTTAAGTACAGGGGCATGGCCATCCTGGAGAGGTTCCTCCCCATACTGAAGTCTGCTTATGGATCAGATGTTTATGGAAACTTTGCCCTATTCCCCCTTCAAGCTATACCAGAGACATTCCAGAAACAAGTTGAAGAGTGTGCATACTACTTCTGTTCTATACAGTGCCAAGTTATCAATGATAACCTTCAAGCGTACCTCATGCAGAAGAACATTGCGCTCCACAGAGATATCAAGAAAATTCGAGCTGCAGTAGCTGCTGAATTTATCTGGCAATATGATCTGAAACCTTTGGATATTCAACAAGAGATCTTGAAAGGGATCCTACATGAGGAGAATAAAATTAACATGAACCCTAGATATCATAGAGGATCATACACTGAGAGGCAGCTATATACTAAGATGTCTCTCAGAGAGAAGCTAAATAATTTGAATTCATTCCTACATGCAGAAGTCCTGTCAAATCCTTTGATTCTTATAGAAGACGTAAAATGGATGCAGTTCTATGATGCGAACTCAGAACTGAAACTGGTGTTCACATATGGTTGTCCTTTACAGAAAATAAATAGCTCAAAGTTTATATTTGTACCTATTTTTAAGTTATACCAACAGATTTTAGCTGAAGAAGAGTTTAGGGAGATAATATTTTGTAAAGATGGTGAATGTATGATGGATAATAATAGAGACTATGGACTGGAGATAAATATGAGACCGTTGCTGGCTGAGTTCGAGCACTTGGAGAGCTATCACATTTTTGAGAAGAGGTGCTTCAAGATGTTGTTGCAGAGCTTGCAGAAGCTGGAAGTGGGACAGACCCTGCTGGTGCAGAACATCAACATACTGTCTCACTTCAATGTCAGTGTTATATATATTATCACCAAAAAGTGTTTTGAGAAGATTGGCTTCACATCTCACAATACTATTGTGTTGAAGAATCTGATGAACAAATCTGCACTGAGCTACCTTGAGCAGGTAGACAGTGAATGTAATCGAGTAAGTAGTGATGGCACCAAGGATGTGCTGAACTCCCTGACGGTGCAGACGACAAATGTTGGTGACTTCTACAACAGCATTGTTTTCTACAACAACACATTTTACCGGAATAAATGTCAGGAATACCTCACTAAGATTGAAAAATTTATCTAATCTATTTTGCATTTTTAACTGTATGTTGTACTTGAGACCTATTTTTTAATGTTTTTTATTGTTATAAATGTTCTTGTTCTGTAAATCGTATTTTACATACATTTAAATAAATCTTAAATGTTGTGTGAACTTGGTAGAATTTAATTTTAATTTATTTATTTATTTCAGGTCCGTGACCCATATAAAACAAAAATAAATAAAAATCCATACACATAAATTATTGAACAGCTTGATTATCCTAGATTTCAAAGTTACATTAGATAAAATTATTGAATTCAATTAAAAAGTAAAATTAAAAATAAATAAATAGAAATAAATGTCCAATTAAAATAAATGTCAAATTAAAATAAATGTCAAATAAAAATAAATATCAAATAAAAAAAAAATGTCAAGCAATTGAAAACCAGTTTATGCGGATTTTTATTGAACCCAGGCCCGATATACGGGTGCATGTAAGGCCTGCCAGTGCTTCATGAAAGGTCCGTCCAACCTGTTGGCTACAACGGCAAGAAGACTGTTGCTGCTGCCCCGCACTCTACTCGCTATCGAGGTCGCCCTCTTGCGCATGATGGCATAAAAACAGTCAATGCGGACGTTTGCGAACATTCCCGATGCGCTGCAGAAGCGAGGCAGCCGCAGCAGTGCCCTCAGCGCGTTATTATATTGAACGCGGAGAGCGCTGTAGGATTTCTGCAAATATGACACCCACAGACTACTCGTATAAAAAGATGTGCAGTAGGCTCGAAACAAGGTGATCTTCACATCCTTGGAGCTACGAGCAAACCTCCGGGCGATCATATTCGCCCTCACCGACAGCGCCCTCCTTTCTCGCTCAATATCAGCGTCGTCCGTCAGGTCGGACGTCACAATATGGCCTAGATACTTAAAAGTATGTACCCGCTCCAAGGGCACCCCACATAGCCTTACTGGTGGAACCTCCACCGGACACTTAGAACCCGCACTGAAAACCATAAGCTCGCTCTTTCTGATATTATATTTTAGGCCATGTGTGTGAGCATACGTTCCACAGATGCTTATTAGCTCTCTGAGTCCCCCTATTGACGCGCTCAGCAGCACCATATCATCAGCGTAGCTAATGTTGTTAAAGCAGACATCATCAACATAGCATCCAACATGGCGGCTGCTGAGCTCGGCAATAAGACCATCGATATACAGATTGAAGAGCGTAGGTGAGCTCAATTCCCCCTGCCTCACCCCGCACTCCAACCTGTACGAGTCCGACAGAGCTCCCGACCATTTAACATTATTAACCTGGTTCCCGTACCAGTGCTGGAAGATTTTAACAATTTCAGGCGCAACCTGTCTATTGAGCAACTTTTTCCACAGCACTTTATACGAAACCAGGTCAAATGCCCTGGACAGATCGAGGAAGCAGGCATAAACAGGCGTGTTCCTATCCGTGTAATATCTGACAGCATGCTTAAAGCTCAGTATAGCACTATCTGTGGACAGTTTGGGCCTGAACCCAAACTGGTTATCGTGCAAAGTTATTGTATTGTTTAACTGAGCATTAAGGATGCTGTCAAATACCTTCGCGATGATTGTCGCTAATGAGATCGGTCGGTAATTGTTTTTATCAGAAATATCACCTGTTTTATTTTTAACAATTGGTACTACGACCGTCCTCATCAGCTCGTCCGGCAAATACGAATGGCGAAGGCAGAACGTGAACAGCATGGCTAAAACACGTGGCAGGTGGGGACCTGCATGCTGTAGGTGCTCGATGCTGAGTCCGTCATGTCCTGGGGACTTACCCCTGGTCATACACCCTATGGTCTTAGCTATGTCCGCAGCTGAAAACTTAACTCTAGGTTCCAGGACAGTAGACTGTGACTCAGCATCGACCACCTCAGAGAGTGGAATACTGCTTGGCTCGACACAACTGGGATTTAAAAACATTAGCAATATCCTTTTCATCAGACACGCCATCGACGCTCACCGGCAAACCAGGCCTAAGGTTGTGCTTTTTTGTAGACTTCCAGAAGTTTCGAAAGTCTTTTTTAGCGTGCAACTCGGCTAGGATGTCCATCTGGATTTGGTCTTGGTGATTTTGGCACCACTTTAACTTACTTTTAGAATTATTCCGCAAAAACTTGCCTTCTCTTGTGACCCACAGATCTTTAGGGAATATTTGAATGGGTTGGTTGGGCACTAACTTTAAATAGTTCGAGATGTTGTCGATGCAAGTCAAGATCTATAGAGGGAATTTACACTTAGCTAAAGCTAGGTACTGTAGCGCTAAGAGTAGAATAGTTATACCAAACACTAGCATACAAATCTAAACCTTATTACCGTCAGGATGGCCCGCGAAATTCAAATACTCTTACGCTTTTTGCAATAAGCAGGTGAGTGTCAGGTTGTATGTTGACTAGAATATGATTCGAGGGCCGTAAAAATTATGGCTTTAGCAGAATTAGGGTCGTCCATGACGTCCGAATAGCCGCTACTTACCGAATAAATTCAGAAATAGAACAGAATTTCTATGAAGTTATCTGCCAAATAAGTTAGCGGGATCTTAATCGTATAGTCCTGAGGTTGGCCCAATGAATAATCCAAGTTTGTGACCACAAGCGCCGAACACAACTTTGTCAAAAACCGCGAAAATTTGCTTTTTTTTACTGTCCTCATGATTCCTCATACCCCGAGGATAAAATAGCCCGTGTACTGCTTCTGTGCACTGCTTCTGAACTTGTATAGAGAAATCCTCCTATTCAGCTGGAAACCTTCCAAAAAGTGCCAACAATGTCAACCCCATAATGTGACCCAACCGTCCGTTCGTCTTATGCACGCGTGCCTCAAGGAGATGTCAGCAAATCGGAAGAGGTTCGAGGGGGCTGATGGTTGCCAGGGCTGCGGAACTGTTCGAAAGAGCTGAGACCGATACTAAAGAATCATCTACACGAAGAACCTATCATCGTCGCTTCACTTGAGGCGAGATGTAAAAGATCTTTCGTATTTTAATTTCTGAACGGAATGAGTCGTGCGCGACAGCGCGTCTGTCTTTCTATCAACTGTCAAATCAAATCAAATCGACATTATTTCAAAATAGAAGAACATATTTAGATGATTACAAGTATAAAAATTATTTATTACTGTGCACAGTGAAAGTCGACAGTTATCTGCATAAGGTGCTGATGTTCGCACAGTAAACAAATACAATGGATATAAACGAAGGTAAATATTTCCTTGTTATAACCTATTTGCCTAAGCTATTTGCATTAGAACTTTAGCGGTATTTCGTAAATCATTGTTTTGCTTCGTTGGGGTGGGCTGGTTTATTACAAGAATTGTAATTTGTAGATAAATAGCCTTTTTGAAAGCGTGGCAACTCATATCAGCTATGGATACAATGATTTCAGTGGCTGACTGATTTGGGCATTTGTAGGTTATAATAACAGTTCTAAAGAACTGTAAAATACTAAAATCATGTATTAGTTGTGATAATATGTCAATATCCCGAGCCCGAGAATATAAAACACTTCATACAGAGATAATGACACACTGCATTACAAGAAATGAATTGTTTTTATATGTATAGATATGCATTTACCTGCATTTATGTACATTCAGCAAGCATTTGTTTAAAAGCAATCTAAAATGTCTCCTGCTTTATTATCACACACATTTGTTTACAGGCACTATTGCTGATGACCTTTGGACCCCCTACAAGGAGTTGGTGTCTGTTGTGGAAGGCTACCTGGCACACGAAGGCAAGGGAGCCCCATATGCTGTTCATACATTTGAGTCAGTACTGAGGCGGCACAAACAAACATTCCTATCTTTATTTAAGAACCCTGTAAGTTTGTTTATTTATTTATTATTTACTTTTGCAATATTATTTCACAATAAGTAAAGAACTTGAACTTCAAAAATTTTGTCAATTGCTTTTATGAACCTAGTCTGTCTCTTTTCTTGTCTATTTCTTTTATATGACATTCAGTGATCGGAAATAGGTGAGCCTAATGTTCAAAGAACAGAGAAAAGGAAGTGGAGACTTTGGGGGTTTCGGGAATCAAATCAAATGTCATTTATTCAAACTAGGCTGATAATCAGCACTTTTTGAATGTCAAAATTGCAAGAGACAGTCCCCCAAAACGCCCGCCCTTCGCCACTTCCTAGTGTTTTAGCTGGAAAGAAGAACTGGCGGAACAAACTCTCCAGCAACACATCTGTCTGTTAGGTTAGAAGAACCAAATTCTATACAAAAGTATTCAAGTTTATGTAAACAAGGAATCCATTACATCAAATTAATGTCACATGTCAGCTAGCACACACCAATAATAAAATAAAATATTAAAAATATACTCAAGAATAAATAAAGCCTCCAGACATAAAGGGTGTGCCTGCTTACATGTGCATACAGACGAATAAAATAAAAATAATGTATAAAAAAATCTATAAAAATAAAGTAAAATAAAATAAAAAAACAAATTAAAATAATGTATATGTAGGATCAGGAGAGCCGAGGGGTATTTCGTCAGGGTTTTGCGTTCCCATTTTATTGGGATAAACAAGACTGTATGGTATTTACAGAGTTTTAATTACAGTAGGTACAATAGAAAATGGTACACAATAGAAAAGGACAAAATAGAAAATGACACAAAATAGAAAATGACACACAATACAAAATAATAATCAGTCAATCAAAAGAAAGCAACACAGTAAAAAGGTTACAGTACAGGCGAACAGACCTTTTCAGGTCACAGTTCGTACAGCGGCCAAGCCACCCAAACAAAGTGTATTGCTCGCTATCAGCAAGCTTACAGCTATGTTCAATATACAGCAGTGCTGTACCGAGTAAACCGACAGTTTTGTCGGGAGCAGGGGAGCTCTGTATTGAGTCGAATCCGAAGACCGACTGACGAGCTTACGGAGCGCATGCTCTTTTATAAGACGATATTCCCGCCTTGCATTCCCTCCATGACAACTCTGTCCGTTGACGTACAAAAGTAGGTCACGCGTTTACTTGATACAAAACGTGCTAAATCTAATAAGACAAACATTATCAAGCAATCAAATAATACAAGAATAATTGTCGTAAATAAGCAAAGGTAAATTAACCAAGTAAATCGTTCTAAAATTAAAGGAACATCATCAATTGTTTTGAACAAAACTAACTGTCACATTTATCGAAAACAAGATGCAATAAAATCAATTAGTGCGTACACTAAGTTCTTAATAAAAACGTTTTGATTTATCGGACAATAATTGATAGTAAAGATCACGTAAATCAGTAATAAGAAAATCAACTTTTAACAAAATTCGGTGACTACCCACACAATTCACAATCTTATTTGACAACCAACTCCGACACGGCCAGAACTGACGTTCTACACGACCTCGTGTGATCCTGAAAAAGAAAATCTCTTGTGAATATCGATCGGCCTTTCTGACAAACAGAAAGCCTTAACAAAAAGCTTTAACAGAAAGCTTTAACAGAAAGCCTTAACAGAAAGCTTTAACAGAAACCTTTAACAGAAAGTGTGTTGTAAAGAAAAATCCTGAGTTAGTCATATAATATCAATATCAAAATCAGTTGCATCGCAACCATTCAAAATCACCATACTGCTACTGACAATACATAGTTTGACCAAAGTAGAGACACACAGTCTCCCAGCCGAAATCACACCATGGGATTCGACAAGTAATTTGGAGTCGAATAGACAACCCGCATAGGCGTCAACATAGACAACCCGCATAAGCGTCAAGATCAACATCCAAATCCAGGAGTCAACATAGACATCCGAGTAAGCATCAAGCTAAACAAGAGTCAACATAGACATCTTGACAGACCAGCTATACTATGTCAGCAGCAGGTGAATCATCATCAGTGTCAGTATTGACATCATCACTAATAGTAACTGGACATTCAGGCATTTTTCTTACACGATCATGGGCATATTTGTAAATTCTATTGGTATTCAAACCTTTCAACAAATATCTATCACCATCTAATAGTTCTAAAATTTTATAGGGACCTTTAAATTTAGGGTCTAACTTAGTTTGGTTTCGTTCCTCATTAGCAATAAGTACAAAGTCTCCAACTTGAAACTTTCTCAAAATAGCTTTAGACTTATCATAACGAGCTTTATCGTATTCGCCACTTTTAGTTATACCCAGGGCTGCTTGTTCTCTTACACGGGACAAATTTACTTCTATCTCATCACTATCTATAGTCATCAAACCTAAAGGTCTAGCAACTCGTCCAATCAACAAGTCTAAAGGACTAGATTTAGTGACACGATTAATTGTGCAATTAAGAGCAATTTGAATGTCTTCAATGGCATCTTGCCATGAGCGCTCACTGGTCTCAACGGCGGTAAGCATACTTTTTAATGTTTTCATTATGCGTTCAACCTGCCCATTAGCCCTACATGCACCGGTAGCAATTAAATGCAAAGCAATATTATGGGTATCACAAAATTCTTTAAAGTTTTTGCTAGCAAACAACGACCTTGGTCAGCAAAAACCCGAGAAGGTGCTCCAAATAAAGAGACTAGTCTAGCAGTTTTACCAAATCAGTAGTGCCTTGACAGCATATTTTTCAGAAAAAAGAGAACATTCGGCCCTACAGTCCTAACAAAATGAAAGCGACTCACCAGATTGCCGAAGAACACCAGATTGCGTCGTACATCACAAGCTTCAACTCGCTTCACAGATGGTAAGCTGCTCGAAGGCAGACTTCCGGTATCTTCACTTGAACCACCTGGCCGCCTTCCAGTGGCCTTTGGGCAGCGAGGAGTGATGTGTCCAGACTCCCCACATCGGTAACAGACTATCTGCTTTGGTGTCGCCTCATGTGACGAACTGGCTGATCTAGGATGTTTGTTTGCTTCATCAGCCTTCTTGCGACAGTTTGTGGATTTATGGCCAGCTATACCACAAAAGTGACATACTATTGTACCTTTTTTGAACTTGTTAGGGTCAGAAGAATCTTGCTGGTCAGAAAAAATCTCAGACTTTCTCTTAAGGTGGGACAAGACACTCAGTTCTTGTTGAAGTTTATGCCTTGTATGTACTTCGGTAGTAAATGCTAGTCGATGAGCACGGGAATCAAATTTGGAGACATGGGCCAATACAGTTGAAACAGCAATATGTTAGACACTCAAGCTATTCCATTTGTACGTCAGTGAAGTGATCTGGCGACTGGCATATGCGGCTAAAGATTCTCCTTCTTTTAGGTTGACCATTATGAAGGTTAATTAAGGTAGCGGCAACAGTTTCCGAAACGGCATAACGAGAGAGGAAGAGACTCTTGAAATCTATCCAGGTCATACCTGCATATGACACTTGGGAAAGCCATACATTGGCACTACCCTTTAAGGCTTTAGTGAGGGCAAGAATAAGGGAGCTACCTTGAAGAGGTTTTTCCGATAAGCAAATATCTACTGTTGCACTCCAAGATTGAGCATCGGAATCGGGTAGGTCTGGGTCAAAAACGGGCAAAGCAATCACAGTAGACGAAGCAGAGTTAGTTTTAATCGCTTCAATCAACTGGGTCATATTTTGATTTTGGAGGTCCAACATTACCCGCCATGGTTCAGCAACACCTTCCGATTCCCGGGCTACAACTGATCCCACTTCTGATGTAGGATCAGGAGAGCCGAGGGGTATTTCGTCAGGGTTTTGCGTTCCCATTTTATTGGGATAAACAAGACTGTATGGTATTTACAGAGTTTTAATTACAGTAGGTACAATAGAAAATGGTACACAATAGAAAAGGACAAAATAGAAAATGACACAAAATAGAAAATGACACACAATACAAAATAATAATCAGTCAATCAAAAGAAAGCAACACAGTAAAAAGGTTACAGTACAGGCGAACAGACCTTTTCAGGTCACAGTTCGTACAGCGGCCAAGCCACCCAAACAAAGTGTATTGCTCGCTATCAGCAAGCTTACAGCTATGTTCAATATACAGCAGTGCTGTACCGAGTAAACCGACAGTTTTGTCGGGAGCAGGGGAGCTCTGTATTGAGTCGAATCCGAAGACCGACTGACGAGCTTACGGAGCGCATGCTCTTTTATAAGACGATATTCCCGCCTTGCATTCCCTCCATGACAACTCTGTCCGTTGACGTACAAAAGTAGGTCACGCGTTTACTTGATACAAAACGTGCTAAATCTAATAAGACAAACATTATCAAGCAATCAAATAATACAAGAATAATTGTCGTAAATAAGCAAAGGTAAATTAACCAAGTAAATCGTTCTAAAATTAAAGGAACATCATCAATTGTTTTGAACAAAACTAACTGTCACATTTATCGAAAACAAGATGCAATAAAATCAATTAGTGCGTACACTAAGTTCTTAATAAAAACGTTTTGATTTATCGGACAATAATTGATAGTAAAGATCACGTAAATCAGTAATAAGAAAATCAACTTTTAACAAAATTCGGTGACTACCCACACAATTCACAATCTTATTTGACAACCAACTCCGACATATAAATAAATCTATAAAAATAAAGTAAAATGAAAAAATTAAATAAAAAGAATGTATAAAAGAATCTATGCATGAGGTTATATAATGTCAGTAAGCTAATTTCGAGAAAGAAAGAACATAAACATTGTCTTGAGTTCAACCCAGCGACCAACTATTCTTATCGTTTAAGTAGTTGTTAATGGAATAGTAGGCCTTTGAACAAAGGTTAGGTTTCACTTAAGCTTTAAACACATTAAATGGCAAGTCTTCTAGACTTGGTAGGAAGATGGTAGCTTGTTGTAAAATGTTATACCAAGCCCTACGAATGAATTGTGAACCTTATGAAGCCGGTGAAAGGGAGCACGTAGTTTATGCTTGTTTCGAGTGTTTATGTTGTGAATATAACTGTTTTTACAGTACAAATAGATATTTTGTCTAATATATCAAATGTTAGCTAAAATGAATTGTGAAGCCACCGTGAGAATACCAATCTCTTTAAAAAAATCTCTCAGAGATACTTGTGCACCCAGCTGTTAAATTGCACGAACCGCTCGTTTTTACGAAACGAATATATTTTGGATATCAGCGGCTTTGCCCCACAGCAGAATACCATAGGTCATAACACTGTGAAAATAACTAAAATAGACTAACCGTGCTGTATCAACGTCAGTATATTGTCTAACTTTTCTGACGGCGTATGCGGCCGAACTAAGTACATTTAATATTAATGTTATTAATAGAGTAACTCGCGATCCTATTGTTAAACCATATTTTACGAAAAGTTTAGCTTCCGCGCTTACTTACATCATTCAAGTGAAGATAAGAAGATTACTTTTAGTTTTTGAAAGCAATACAAATCGTGAATATTCTTTTTTTTAAAACAGAAACAGGAAATGAATTTGGTAGTTGTTTTACTTTATTAAAGGACCATGCGTCATTTTGGGCCCACTTTTTCAACATTGTTCAACAGTGATGAATTATAATGATGTCATATGAAAGCTCATTTAATATACTTTATTTCATTCTATGGCAGCTAAGTTCAAATCCAGCCCGAAAATGGTTTTTATTCGTTTTTTTAAAATCTGTTTTGATATTTTCTTATAATAGCTGTTTGTCAATAGCTAGGATTATAAATAGCTCTTGTTTGACTATAATACGCTAAAAAGATCAACACATAGGCAGTCTATTGCACTGGAACGTGTTATTTTGATTTGCAATGATTACTTAGTTTTACATTTCTACGATCATTACAGCCAATTATGCTACATACCGGAGAGGTTTTTTTTTACCTGCGGCACAAAAACATGACTAATATACTAATATCTTATGTTAGTATATTAGCGTTGCCACATATGTTCGATGATTTTAAAATTGCGGCATCTGTTATAAATGCTTTTTTATAAATTAGCCACAGCCAATAAATGAGAAAATCAACTCGCCAAATCTTTTTAACTATGTTACACAGAAAAACCTAAACAGACAAAGGGTAGTTTTCATAAGGATGGAAGCTAATCTGCCACATTTAGAAGATTTCCTCCAGCTAACGGAAGATGATATATTTACGATTTCCCTGGGCTCTTATGAATTGAAACTTGCCAGGTCATACGCTAGTGAAAACATACGGGATGGTGGTGTGTACATGATAAAAATATATCGTGCGTGACAAGTAGTAGTAAATTAAAAAAGTAAAAGTAGTAGTTTTAGTTTAGGATTGGTCACACACTGTAAAACGTTTCGCAAACCCAGTTGGTTGCATGTCCCTCATTCCAAATCTGCGTACAGGCAGAATTCATGATCCGTGCGAGCAGAAGTTTTAATAAACTAGCTAGTAAACATGATTTGGACATTTTCAACGCGTGTTTCTCGGCTCAAGCACTTATTAGTAAGAAGCTTTTTTACGAGTAAGTGATTTGTTTGTGTCTGAATAAAGTAGTTTTTTTTTTTTGTAATTTTAGTTTGTAGTGTAACTTTTGTTTATAGGTATTTTGTACTTACCTTTTTCGTTTGTTGTTTTTTTTGTTAGTGCGTTTATCTGCGGAAACTTGTAAATGGCCTTCAAATCCGTATCGTTTAGGAATGTTGTTTTTATCAGCTGTAAGTTTCCCGAATAGCATAAAATAAAACAATTAAATAACTTACAGCAATGCAATATTCAGCAAAATAATCTATGGCTGCTTAGCGTACGTGTGCAGTCACGACACGTTAGATCGAGGATATATTATACCTACGTCTTAATTGATAGTGACCAAGTAGGCAAAGACGCCATTATACAATACTATTGCACATGTCTCACGGGTAGACGCACTATCGGAAGTTGTGCCCATGTCATATCCATAATATAGTATTTGGGACTAGGTAGACATGGGGATGGTTTTCAGCGACCTGCATTACATTCAGACGAAATAATTATAGATGCAGTTTAAAATCTACCTATTATATTAAGATTAATGTTGAAATAAAATCGAACAAAAATAACTCTTTTTTTATTTGTAAAGAACATCCACTTCACAATCACACCTTAAAAGATTTCACAAGACCAAGTCTATATTTATCATTCTTTAATTAATGGGTTACTATTTTTAATTTACAAAACGTACTAAAACGCCAATTTCGCGCTGGATTTGAACTTAGCTGCCATAGAATGCAATAAAGTACACGCCAAGAGCTTTCATATGACATAGGTTTAATCACTGTTGCACCACTTTGAAAAACGGGCCCAGTGTTCATACAAAAGTGCCCATGGTCCTTTAGTTCCGAAAAAATATTTTGTCGTAAGGCGTCTCGATCTTTTTCGAACTTTAGGCATTTTAGCTCACCCATTTCCGATCACTGGTATTCATACATGATTTGCATTATTAAATTTCTCAAAAACACTTCACTAGTAAAATTCTCAGACATCTCTCAACTAACACAATCTGTGTGCTTTCAGGCAAAGAACCCAGCAAGCCGGGATGAGATAAGGCGGGGCATCACAGAGGGGGTGACCCTCCCCAGTGTGGGGAGGACACTCCTCTCTAAAGAACTTGTAGATGAAGCTGTAATCATTTCAGGTTAGTTTCCTTTTCTTACTAGTTTTCCTATTTAAAAAAGCATAATAAAAATTATCCATGATTTAAATATAAAAAAGAAGTAAGAAACAGTTATTTGACTTCTGTCCCAATTATTCTGCAATTCTCATTTATTTGTCTTCAATTAGTGTCCTTGAAAGATCAAAGGTTTACTCTGATGAAAGACTAAGTTTTAATTTATATAATTATAATATTTTCTATTCACTTCAAAACCTAAAGTATAGTTATGGCCCAAAAGATTTCTTTGAAGCATGTCATTGAGGCACAAATAATAAAAAATGAAAAAATCCATATCCATCCATCCAACAAAAAGTCCATAGGCAAGGACAAGAAGAACACTGATCTATATCATTTTGGTCTTATATTATCAATTACATTCTGACACTGAAACTAATACATAAAATGAATCTTTCCAGACATGTACAATGTAAGTGAGTACCTATCGCTGGAGCTCCTGCACACGGCACAGCGCCAGTCCCCGCGGCACCCGGGCCTGCCTCGCGGGCTGGTCGCTGTGCTACTGTTCTACGATGGCAGGAGAGCGCTCGTGCAGGCTCTGAAGGAGCTTGTCATGGCACGGGATGGTGTTTGCTGGTGAGTGGCGAATTTGTAGCACCTTGCCACAAGAGTTTCGAGATTCATGTTGTGAAAAAATTCTGAAAAAGGAAACTGCACAAATCAATCATGTCAGAGAGCACCTGTTTGTGAAAAAAAATGGCGGATGAACTAGTTTTAAATAACGTGTATGCTCGAATGGCTAATGTACTTTGGCAGAGGGGTAACCCCATTTATGCCGTCTCTAATAGCTTCTAACACTATGATCATGTGATAGGTGTGTCCCCACACCTCTGCTTTACCCTTATGTGTTAAACGGCCTGATGTTTTTTCCTAAGCAACTCTTACCTTCTTCTATCCAGGTCAATAAACGCCCGCGAGGAAATAGTATCGTACGTGTCGCGCTACGTGGAGCAGCTGATCTCGGACGGGTTGCTAGGCAACGTGCTGGACGCACTGCGCCGCTTCACGCTGGAGACCGAGATGGAGCTGCTGCAGAACAACCGCGCGCTGCCGCCCGGCCGGCACCACGCCACCCTCGTCAGCACTATGGAGACTACCAGGTATGTGGGACGAAGGACTACAATAGTTACGGTCCAAGGAAATGTAGCTGGTAAATCCCAAATTCAGAAAAAACTACCATTCTTTACAATCTAATAATCAATATTAATCCCTAATAACTTATTTTTGATGATAAAAAAAATACTTGTTATTATCTTCTTTCTTTTTCGTGTGGTTCTATCTCTCAGGCATGCTGGTTTGATTTTCTCACCATGTTTTGCTTCACCGAAGCGAGTAATAATAAATTGTACAATACGCACATGGATCCGAAAAATCAGAGGTACATTGCGTCTTGGGTTCGAATTCGAAACCTATGACCACTAGGCTATTACTGCTAGATAGCATTAGTTATTATTAAAATTATATTTGTTTGTTTCACAGAAAACTTCTAGCAGGTGTAGTATTCTCAGCTTCAGCACAGAAGGGACTCAACAGAGACATCATTTTGAGATTGATAGCAGAGGTATGGGAATGTTTCACTGGGATAATTAACTTGATGGATACCCCCTCCAAATATATTATGTTAATAATTATTTAATTTTTTTTTTTAGCAAACAACGTCGCCGACACAGGGACCAACAGGCGCGCTCGATGAGATTTCGCTTGGTTTACAGATGGCTCTACTATATGCTCTGGATTTATCGGTATTGCACAGGTAAGAATAGTAGATTGTTGCATCGAGCGCAAAGTGAGTTATTAATGCACGAGTGTTATGTTGGTGCCCGAGCGTATGCGAGGGCACTAAATTAACACGAGTGCATTAATAACTCACTTAAGCGAGGTGCGTAATCTACTTTTCTTTCAACTACCGTCATACCGTGACAAAATATACTACCTACCTACCTACCACCACCTGCCTACGACCTGCCTACCGCCTGCCTACGACCTACCACACCCTGCCTAACACCTGCCTATCTCCTGCCTACGACCTACCACCGCCTGCCTACCACCTGCCTACAGCTTGCCTACCGCCTGCCTATGACCTACCACAACCTGCCTACCGCCTGCCTACGACCAACCACCACCTGCCTACGACCTGCCTACGACCTGCCTACGACCTGCCTACGACCTGCCTACGACCTGCCTATGACCTGCCTAACATCTGCCTAAGACCTGCCTACCACCTGCCTATGACCTATCTACAACCTGCCTAACACCTGCCTACAATCTGCCTAAGATATACAATCACCTGCCTACGATCTACCTATAAACTGCCTACGACCTGCCTACGACCTGCCTACAACCTGCCTACCACCTGCATTTCGCCTGCTTAACACCTGCCTACCCCCTGCCTAACACCTGCCTGCCACCTGCCTACCACCTACCTACCGCCTGCCTACGACGAACCACCACCTGCCTACGACCTGCCTAAGACCTGCCTACGATCTGCCTACTACCCACCCACTCCTACCTAAGAACCTTCTCCTGACAATAACAAAAACAAAAAAAAAAAATTAGCGAAATCCGTCCAGCCGTTCACGTGTGATGCGACCAAGGGAAATAGGGAATCATTTTTATATATACTCGTATAAATAAAACATAAAAAACAGTGCAGTAATGAAAACAGTGCAGTAATGAAAACAGTGCAGTAATGACAACATTTCTGCACTGTTTTGGTTCTAAGCAAAAAAGACATCCTTTGTGATCGGTTTTGTAGTGATTAATGATACCATTACTGCGTAGTTGGAAGAAAAAATGTTTTTAAGATCCATTTCAATGGCCATAGATCTTTATTTTGACATAGTTATAAAAAATTCGAGCCAAAAATCACTGATTGAAGACACGTTGATCATCGTAAAGTCGTTAAAAAAAAAAACTTTTCTAACTAGACGTGAAGACGGGGAAGAGTTAGCCAAGAAGCTGCCTCTCATCCAAGATCCAGAGCTGATCTCGGTCCTCCTAGACGAGCTGTCAGGGCCGGCAGAGCAAGGGCGCGGCTCGGGCGTGCGCGCGCTGTGCCAGCTGGCGCTGGGGCTGGCGCTGGCGGCGCTCAAGCGGGCGCCGCAGTCGCTGCTGCGCAGGACCTCGCCGCCGCATCTCAAGTGCGAGCTGCTGGACCAAGATGAGATGCTTGTGGATGCAGCTATTGATGGCAAGGTCAGTGCTAATTCATCAATGAAGATATTTTTCCAATATGTGTCCAAAAAGCGTCCGAAATTGGGTCACATAACGACTTAGAATGTTAATCAAATTGTCAAGTTCAATATACAGTTAATAGGTTTACACAAATATTATTTATTTAGCGTCACCAGAAACTACTTTGTTGAATTTGACTGTTGTCTATGACTTGTTCCAGGTATTCGAGTATTTAGACGAAGCCATACTGTCCACGGATCTGGTGTCGAAGGAGGAGTACTACCAGCGCCGCATACACACGCTGCTCACGGACTTCATCGTGCTCATGCACTCCAAGCTTATGGAGATGAGGGTCAAGTGAGTTCATTCAAATATGGTTTAGTGGACAGCCGGATCAGTGACAGCTTAAATTCAAACTTTGTTCCGTTCTATTCCCTCGCATTCGCAAGAATAAGAAGATGTTCAGCTAACTGAGGTATTTTTCTATTGAGTAAATTTTGTGGAATCGAGTTTACAAACATGTAAAACTTTGGAGTAGTTCTTGTTTCATATTAGTCACAAATTGAATGCTGCACTATTATTAAAAGGAGAACTATAAAATTAAGGTATATAAAAAAAAAATGGTTATTCTGGCCCTGAAGTTGTTCGATCAGAGTGTATATTATGTTAGAATATTTCTATGTTACCTTTTTTTTTTGCTAAAAATAATTTTAAATAATTATGTTTTGATTATGACATTATTCATTTCTCCTTATTCAAGTCACTCTTCGCCGACGCATTTCTTGTGTGTTATTTAAATTAGAGCGATGTCCTACTAACACATTTTACACGATAAATGGCTTGTTTTTTTTCTAAAGTACTAGTTCCTTTCTCTTTTTTGTTAAAATTTTACTGTAGAACACTGATTTGTCAGTTCCTCTTTACATCATATTGTGCGTGGATACTAAATGAATAAATTGTAAGATGCGCGAGCAGCGCTTGTTATTTTTCGGTCATTCACGTCATTATCGATATCTGTTCTACCTGCAGGGCGGACGAAGCGGCGCGCGCGGTACAGATGTACGCGTCCGAAGGGCTCGCGCCGCCGGGCGCCGCGGCAGGCTCGCGCACGCGCCTGGACGCGCTGCTGCGCTGCGTGGAGCGGCTGTACGCGCGCGACCCGCTCGGCCTGCGCCACGACTACTGGCAGGCCTGCCAGACGCATCAGCACCCGCACACGCAGAGGTATGCGTACTGCCTCAAACCGTTCTGAAGTAGAATCGTTACATCGATTGTAAAATAAGTTCAAAAAGTGATTTTATATATGTTTTAGTGATTGCATTACTGAAATGACTAAATTCTTTTCCCCCAGGACGGGCGGTCGCGCGGCCACGCTATACAAGTTCGTGCGTCTGTCTGGCGAGGTCGTGTGCGGTGCACTGCTGGCCGCGTACCTGCGCGCGCTGGCCAGCCTGGCCGTGCCGCGCCACACGTGGGCGCTGCTGGCCAAGCGAGACGCGCTGTCGGCCTACCATCTGCTCACCGCACTGCAGAGATATCACAGGTATGTACTAGTTCACTGCTGGCCGCGTACCTGCGCGCGCTGGCCAGCCTGGCCGTGCCGCGCCACACGTGGGCGCTGCTGGCCAAGCGAGACGCGCTGTCGGCCTACCATCTGCTCACCGCACTGCAGAGATATCACAGGTATGTACTAGTTCACTGCTGGCCGCGTACCTGCGCGCGCTGGCCAGCCTGGCCGTGCCGCGCCACACGTGGGCGCTGCTGGCCAAGCGAGACGCGCTGTCGGCCTACCATCTGCTCACCGCACTGCAGAGATATCACAGGTATGTACTAGTTCACTGCTGGCCGCGTACCTGCGCGCGCTGGCCAGCCTGGCCGTGCCGCGCCACACGTGGGCGCTGCTGGCCAAGCGAGACGCGCTGTCGGCCTACCATCTGCTCACCGCACTGCAGAGATATCACAGGTATGTACTAGTTCACTGCTGGCCGCGTACCTGCGCGCGCTGGCCAGCCTGGCCGTGCCGCGCCACACGTGGGCGCTGCTGGCCAAGCGAGACGCGCTGTCGGCCTACCATCTGCTCACCGCACTGCAGAGATATCACAGGTATGTACTAGTTCACTGCTGGCCGCGTACCTGCGCGCGCTGGCCAGCCTGGCCGTGCCGCGCCACACGTGGGCGCTGCTGGCCAAGCGAGACGCGCTGTCGGCCTACCATCTGCTCACCGCACTGCAGAGATATCACAGGTATGTACTAGTTCACTGCTGGCCGCGTACCTGCGCGCGCTGGCCAGCCTGGCCGTGCCGCGCCACACGTGGGCGCTGCTGGCCAAGCGAGACGCGCTGTCGGCCTACCATCTGCTCACCGCACTGCAGAGATATCACAGGTATGTACTAGTTCACTGCTGGCCGCGTACCTGCGCGCGCTGGCCAGCCTGGCCGTGCCGCGCCACACGTGGGCGCTGCTGGCCAAGCGAGACGCGCTGTCGGCCTACCATCTGCTCACCGCACTGCAGAGATATCACAGGTATGTACTAGTTCACTGCTGGCCGCGTACCTGCGCGCGCTGGCCAGCCTGGCCGTGCCGCGCCACACGTGGGCGCTGCTGGCCAAGCGAGACGCGCTGTCGGCCTACCATCTGCTCACCGCACTGCAGAGATATCACAGGTATGTACTAGTTCACTGCTGGCCGCGTACCTGCGCGCGCTGGCCAGCCTGGCCGTGCCGCGCCACACGTGGGCGCTGCTGGCCAAGCGAGACGCGCTGTCGGCCTACCATCTGCTCACCGCACTGCAGAGATATCACAGGTATGTACTAGTTCACTGCTGGCCGCGTACCTGCGCGCGCTGGCCAGCCTGGCCGTGCCGCGCCACACGTGGGCGCTGCTGGCCAAGCGAGACGCGCTGTCGGCCTACCATCTGCTCACCGCACTGCAGAGATATCACAGGTATGTACTAGTTCACTGCTGGCCGCGTACCTGCGCGCGCTGGCCAGCCTGGCCGTGCCGCGCCACACGTGGGCGCTGCTGGCCAAGCGAGACGCGCTGTCGGCCTACCATCTGCTCACCGCACTGCAGAGATATCACAGGTATGTACTAGTTCACTGCTGGCCGCGTACCTGCGCGCGCTGGCCAGCCTGGCCGTGCCGCGCCACACGTGGGCGCTGCTGGCCAAGCGAGACGCGCTGTCGGCCTACCATCTGCTCACCGCACTGCAGAGATATCACAGGTATGTACTAGTTCACTGCTGGCCGCGTACCTGCGCGCGCTGGCCAGCCTGGCCGTGCCGCGCCACACGTGGGCGCTGCTGGCCAAGCGAGACGCGCTGTCGTCCTACCATCTGCTCACCGCACTGCAGAGATATCACAGGTATGTACTAGTTCACTGCTGGCCGCGTACCTGCGCGCGCTGGCCAGCCTGGCCGTGCCGCGCCACACGTGGGCGCTGCTGGCCAAGCGAGACGCGCTGTCGGCCTACCATCTGCTCACCGCACTGCAGAGATATCACAGGTATGTACTAGTTCACTGCTGGCCGCGTACCTGCGCGCGCTGGCCAGCCTGGCCGTGCCGCGCCACACGTGGGCGCTGCTGGCCAAGCGAGACGCGCTGTCGGCCTACCATCTGCTCACCGCACTGCAGAGATATCACAGGTATGTACTAGTTCACTGCTGGCCGCGTACCTGCGCGCGCTGGCCAGCCTGGCCGTGCCGCGCCACACGTGGGCGCTGCTGGCCAAGCGAGACGCGCTGTCGGCCTACCATCTGCTCACCGCACTGCAGAAATATCACAGGTCGGAATAACAGTTGTCGTGATTGTGTATATTTTAAACAGTCTTTACATCCCTAAAATTGTAAGTTAACTGTACCAAGAAAATCAATATCTCTGCTACCATATATCCTCTTAAAATCCTCAAATGAACCTTGTATTCCGTTCAGTAACCTGCGCGCAGACCCGGCACCATTCTCGAACCACGTGCACTCGTCGTCGCTGGGCGCATCCGCCATCGTGACGCCGGCCGCCAGACCCGGCAAGATGCTAGTCAGGCAGGAGGAAGTGAGTCGAAAACATCCATATCTCTGCTTGGTTAAAGGTTACTGGTACTGCATTCTTTGATGATTTGTGCCAGCTTCTTGCTAGTGTTAGCATAATCAGCCTATAATCCCAGGGCTGGATCACAAGGCCTCCTCTCTATGAGAGGGAGTGGACTGTAATCCGCCATGGGGGCCCAGTGCGGGTTGGTAGATGTCACATGTCATCGAATTTTTAGTTCTAGGACATGCCGGTTTCCTCACGATGTTTTCTTTCACTGTTTTGAGAGCAGCGGTGACGAAATAAATTACAACAAAGTAAGTGGCTGCCACCACTCACTGGGCACCGGTGAAAATGAATGAACATGATGCATCAGAGCTATGTGTGGTCTACAAAGTACCGACAGCTGTCAACCTCTATTTAAAAGCCTCAAACTCTTAACCTTGCCATCTATGTATATTTTTGAGGTAAATATATTTGTTAAAACAAACATGCACCTATATGAAATAGCTTTCAAAAGTCAATATAGGAAGCTACGTGATAGAAATAAGTTAGAGCTTAAAGTACCATTTGCAGGTACGGCATTAATGAGGAAAAGTTTTTTTTGTATGGGCCAGAGAATATTTAATAAGTTACCTTGCTCAATAAAAAATCTAGATTTACTCAATTTTAAGCGTAAATTATGTTCTATATTAATACAGAAATGTTACTACAGTCTCAGCGACTACTTTGATGACACCTCTTTGACTTAATTATATGTATAAACTCGTAACAAAAAGCATCGACTCAGTTCTGTGGACAATATCAATTTTGAACATTTTTTTTTTCTCTTAATAATAATTTCTTGACATCATAACTATTAATTATTGACATCGTCGTATTTCACTAAAAATTGACATTATCACCTGACATCACATAATGCATTTTTTTTTTTTTTTTTTTAATTGATATTGATAATACTAATTAAACTTTTACTTCTTTATAATACTACTAGTACCGATAGACTAATTTACTTAATGGCCAAAAGCCTCCTTTAAATAAAATGTATATTTGTACGCCAAATGGTAAAGCATGGAGAAACTATATGTTTAACTGTAACATCCTGCACACTGTTGTAACCTATGTTTACAAATAAAGACTATTGATTGATTGATTGATAAACAAAATTTGGACAAAAAGTATATTGACGCTCGATCAAAATGATTGATATTCTTACATGCGTTTTGAGCTTCCAATATGGTGGAAAACAATATGTAGCCTTGATTTTGTCCGTTAAAATGGACTACCTACTCAATGAAGTCTATTCTCTGACTTATTAGAAGTTGTATTTACTCAAGTTTAATTATTGTTGTTTAGGTGGAAGCTCTGATAGCTGCCCTAAAGTTAATAGCGAGCGTAGCGCGTGAGGACCACGCCGCGTGCGCCGCTATATGTGAGAACCTGCAGTGGGACGCCGTCAACTGCATGTTCGGTTAGTATACTTATTATGGTAACCTGCTAGACAAAGAACCCTTCTCCAAAAAGGCCATTCAAATTGGTTAAATGACAAACCTTTTTTAATGATTTTGTAAAGAAAGACGGTCAAAACTACTGATACTATATTTTTTTCTAGTATTGGATCCTGTTTTTCATTTTACATGACTGCGGCGAAGTCCAAAAGGAGGGTGTTTAATACATAGGATTGACTTTTGGTTACCGGGATTTTTTGGAAGAAAACAACGTGTGTTTGGTATGCAGGTTTATTCGCAACTGAACTCGACATAGTGGACTGTAATTATGCATATATAGATGGCTAGCATTTAAACATGTCTATAGGCTCACAACACAAATCGCTAATCTATTTGGACAGAGGGTTATGTAAACACATAAGGTTATATTATGAGACCCACAATCTTTGTTCAGTAGTATATTTAAGGCAACATGTTCGTTCGTAGGTCTGATCTGCTGCCACATCCCGCTGCAGCTGAAGGCGGAGCTGTGCAGCTGCCTGGCGGCGCTGGGCGGCACGGCGAGCTCGGCGGGCCGCGTGTGGGCGGCGCTGGAGGCCGCGCAGCTGGTCTCCAGCACCAACGACAAGAGAGCACTCAACGCTGAGCTACACGAGGTAGGGACAACTCGTTATATTACGCACAATGTTCATTTTAAGGCGCTGTCTCACCTGGAGCGTTCGCCTGTAACATTTCACAGTCGATTTTGAGTACTGCCTCCCTGACTTGACGAGCATTCTCTTGTAATGTAACAGAACAAACAAATGATTGTAACAAATTGCATCTTTAATGGTTGTGCACTGTAATGTTCGTTGCTCCTCCCTCACTGATGTAATGCTCGAGTCTGTAACCTTACGTTACGGCAAATGCTCCAAGTGAGGGTGCACGTTAACATATATTAACACTGATTCTCGATTTGGGCCTGTTCGGTAAGTTTTAATTGATTTTAGAATATGTTCAGGCACATTGTAATTCTATAAAAACTGTATTTAAGAATCTCGGAGACTGTTGAAGGTCATGACTGATGGGTCGAACCTTATACAAGATGCTAGTTAACACGTTCATTGCCAAGCCAAAATGCTGAACTTACATAGATGGCCAAAATTACTTTCTCTGTATGCAGGACTCCACTTATGTAAATAATACAGCTAAAATAATAAAACCAGCAATACGAGGGCGGTTTTATGTTTCCGTGAAAAAATCCGGTGGAATATGATTCAAGATTATGAGCCGAATGTCAGTTTGCTTACACCAAAGAATATAGTAATATAGATGGAATAGAGAGCCCACTCAAGCGAATTTTTGACACCTATATTGAAAGATGTCGCCATCTGATACTAAATCCGTTGAACTAATCCCTATAACTATAGGTGCGTACATATTATACTTATATCTATATTTTGTTGTTGAATAGGTTTTCTATGGGTTTCTGTTTTTATTTCTTTTTTACACTAAACTTAACCGCACTTTCTGGAGCTAAAGCTCTAGAAAGTGCCGTCGAATTGAGTGTAAAAAAAGACAGAACCGAGAAACCACATAAATTACACAAAATGGGAGAGATCTACAAGCATGCGCACACGCCGATAGTCGCCATTTTGTAAACAATCTGTATGATATTGTTGCAAAAGCTAAAAAAAAATATTAGCAATTACAAAATGCTTTTAAAATAAATAAATTGTTTAAATGTTGTTTAGAGTTTAAATTTATTATTTTTAACTCAATTTTCATTCAAACGTATTTAATCACACTGGCGATAATTGGCGTAAGCACCATCTATGTAATTTGAATGTTAGTACATTCATCTCAAGTTTATGCGGATTTGTCAAGAGATGGTGCTAGTATCTTTGTGTAAAATTGGACGCCTATGTCAAGTATGGCAGTGTCCCCCCCCTGGCTTACACGCTGTATACATATTGCACACATGGCCGATAGGGCGAATTCGTGTGATTTGTGTTTGTAAGGCAAAAAGCTTTTGTTAGTAAAAAAAAACCATTCAAAAAATATTTTTTTACGAACTTTTATTAGAGATCAAAATCAACATGGTCATTTACTTCATATAATTATGTAGATATATGCAAAATATACCAATCAACTTTAAGACTAACTAAGAATAAAAATTTGGAATTACACGTTGGTGTTTTCACTTATTGTTAGAAAAACCAGCAAACTTGTGCAGGTCAAAAAAACAATCAACACAAAACGGGGGGGAATTAGGGCATTGCTTGCATTCCATAGTTGTTTTTACCCGTTTTTTATATGAGTAACAATTTCTGCAATCCTTTCTGGCCGTTACAGTAGCTTTTCTACCAGTGCTAAAAGAACGCTCTTTAGACTTTTCTATTTTAGTCAGTCTGTGGTTTTTATTTGGTTGCGATGATTGCGACACTAGTGGCTCTACTTGACGTTCAGGCAAAAATGACTCGAGTACTTGTTCTCTAAAATTATACAACGACAAGCTAGGGTTGCCTGATTTGTTGAAGAGCACTCGAGCATTTATCATGCTCATCATTAGAACATGTATGAAAATTTTCACGTACCAGAGTTTTTCTTTCACAAGGGTAGTAGCTAAAGCATTTGGTCTTGTAAAGTACACAGTGTGAGATATTTTTTTTTTTAATATTTAGAACTTAAAAAAACGATTGCATACATGATATTCAAACAGATATGTAGAACAAAATATGTCAAGCAGCACTTAAAAAAGTGTACGTGTGTGTCCGCGAGCATATCGCGGTTGCGTCGACCGGGGCGAAGTATCAGACATATGGAAACGCCGTTTACGTCCACAGTGTAGTGGCATGAGCGACTTAGCTCGCGTAGCTAGTCAGCAACAAAGAAAATATTTGAGAATAATTATGAAGCTACATAGGTAGCTAGCATCATCTGCCTAGCCTTTTCCCAAACTTTATTGGGGTCGGGTTCCAGTCTAACCGAATGCAGTTGAGTATCAGTATTTTACATAAAGCGACTGCCTATCTGACCTCCACAACCCATTAACTGGGTAATACGATACCCCTTGGAAAGACAGGATGTCATACTTTTGGCTTCTGACTACTTGTAATGACTGTCAAAGATCTACAAATGACAGCCGGGACGAATTTTCCAACGTGCTTTCCGGGGCACAGAGGAAACTCGGTTATGATAACTCCTCATAGGTAGCTAACATAAGTTCTTAAGATGTATGGATTTCACAATATTCGGCATTTCAACCGTACAAATATATAGATTTTCTCGAATATTCTTGAAAGTATGGGAACCAAATTAATTGGTCTATTATTTGCCTCAGATCTAGGTAATTTTTTAACTCCCGACCAAAAAAGTGGGGTGTTATAAGTTTGACGTGTGTATCTGTGTGTCTGTGGCATCGTAGCTCCTAAACGGATGAACCGATTTTGATAAAATTGGTTTCATTTGAAAGGTGTTTTAATCGAGAGTGTGAGTGTGTAGCTATGTTTCGAGAAAATCTGCTCAGCCGTTTGAAGGTCATCACCCCTTTTCTAGGTGAAGGGAAATTAACAACTTCCACAGGTCTGGTAGAAATTTGAAATCTTGTCACTTGTAACCATGGGCACCAAAAACTCGGGATTTTTAAAATGTTGCTGTTTTCGTTAATTGTCGAGAAGACGCGCAACACTGAGAAAAGTGGAAGCAATGGGGGAGGCCTACGCTCACGATTGGGACAGTCAAGCCTAAGATAAAATACTATAAGTTTAAAAAGCGTGAAATAAAAATTAATTTAAAAATTTAAAAAACCCCCGACACTAAAAACCTCTAAAAAACAAAAGTAAAATAATCCAAGCGTCTTAGCGTCGGGGGACCGCGAAGTAGACCGCTTAGTACAAGCACAAAACAAAGCGGAAGCCCAGGTATGGTGTAGAACAAAAAAATGATCGCAATGACAGGGAGAACCAGTGCCTTTCGGCTTCGTTAAGAAGTGTTTTACACCCTTTATATATCTTAAATATTAAATGTCTTAACAAAAAATAAGTTATCAATACTTTTGAAATCCCTTTTTTTATTTGTAAGTATTTGCGGTTAATTTGTGGCTTGGCGTGGAGGGCACGCGCGTCCGGTTATGCTCTCGCGTTCAAAAGGATAATTCAATTCAATTTCTTTATTTCAGACATGAGTCAAGTATGTATATATCTCACGATCTTGAAAACATTAAAGTTAAGGAAATTTTATGGAATCAACTTAGCCTATTGACATCGCGTTTGTCTTCATTGTGTACCAGCTAATGTTCCACCTCCCCGCAGGTGGAGTGTCGCATCGAGGAGTACCCGCTGTCGCGCGCGTTCCTGCAGCTGCTGGACTCGCTGTGCGCGGCCGGGCCGCTGCCGCGCGCGCTGGGAGCCGGCGCCCGCGCGCCCGGCCTCGACCCCTACGTGGAGCACGCACTCAACAGGCTGGCGCTGCCTGCACCACACCGGCCCTATGCCAAGCCCACCGAGAAGTGGCAGGTATGGAATCTAAATACTACTTCAATTTTCAGTAACCTCAAAACACATTGCTTATTTTTGGTGCTATTTGAAATAGGTCTACCAGACAGGTTCTCTCACTTTTTGTGATAAAACTTTATAGAAAGACGCATAAAGCTCTGTATCATTTCTCTGTCCTGCCCATCTCAAGCCCGAATACGGACTTGTGGGGATGAGTTCATATTAAATGTACTCACGGATATTGTTTTGAGCTACTGACGAGGGTCGGGCTGTCCACTTGATATGTGTAAGTAGTGGTCTATCTACACATATGAAGTAAATCTTTGGATGATCATCATAAACAAGTGAAGTAATATTTTTTTTCGATTTTTCTACATTAACACAATTTATCTCCCTGCAGATGCTGTCCCTATGCTTCCGTCTGTTCGCGCGCTGGCTGGAGTCGTACGAGCCGTCCCCGAGCGACTTCCCGCCGGCCGGCCGCGAGCCCGACACCAACCCGCCGCCCGGCTTCCGTCTACTGCTACAACTGCACACCAAGTCCGAACTACTGCGGCTACTGCTCACGTCGCTAGACGAGGCGCATGATCTGCTGGACAGGCAGCCACAGCCGGCCAAGGTGAGTGGGGTTAAAAGTGTAGTTATGTCATTATTAGGTTCGATGTAGTTTCTGTTTTAGCGGTTATGAGCAAGGATCTGTCTAGAACGGAATTAAGACTTCCTTACTCCATCAGCTAGAATATTAAGAATAAATCTTCAAATAACTTCACACAACATAAAATATAATACAATCATAAAAGATTTCGTTATTTATTCAAGAAAAGTTAATGTCACATGGAATTTCAACCTTAAAAAGTTTAACAAAGAAATCAAAATATTTCGATCTACTAGTATATATGAGCGTTTGAGGATAGTTTGCATTTAAACAGAGAAATCTGGGAGATTCAATGTTTATTTAGCGCACTGTATAGGTTACGCCGTGCGTCTGTGCATAAATGCCTTGTTTTATAGCTAAGTATAATAAAAATCCATGTTTACTCCCCAGGTGTTCGTGGAACAGAGTCTCATCAGCATCCTGCAGATATTGGAGCGCGCGCTAGCTCTGGAGCGACCTCTACAGACAGCTGCCGCAGACGCCGGCCGATCCGTGCTCATCGTGCCGCTGTCCAAGCTCATACTGGGTAAGTTTAACTATTTGTGGATATGAAATAGTCGTGAAGAAAGTTTGGAGTATGAATGTGTCGTTATGAGGGAGAAACGATGGATGGACTGTGTGGTAAGATTTCGCTAGAAACGAGACGTACTGAGATGACGAGTAAACAAGAAATGTGGAAGAAGGAGATGCTGCGCCGAACACAAATAAAGAGAGGTGGAAGTTGGACTGGGCGAATTTTGTGATTTTAAATGGGCAGATATAATTTTTTCTTCCAACTATGCAGTAATGGTATCATTAATCACTACAAAACTGATCACAAAGGATGTCTTTTTTGATTAGAACCAAACCGTGCAGAAATGTTGTCATTACTGCACTGTTTTCATTGCTGCACTGTTTTTTATGTTTTGTCTATATATAATTATAAAAATGAATTCCCTTGGTCGCATCACGCGTGAACGGCTGGACGGATTTCGCAAATTCTTTTTTTGTTGTGTTTGTTATTGCCAGGAGAAGGTTCTTAGGTAGGTAGGGGATGGTTAGTAGGCAGGTCGTAGGCAGGCAGGTCGTAGGCAGATCGTAAGCAGGTCGTAGGCAGGTCATAAGCAGGTCGTAGGCAAGTCTTAGGCAGGTCGTAGGCAGGTGGTAGGCAGGTGGTAGGCAGGTGGTGGTAGGTCGTAGGCAGGTGGTAGGTAGGTGGTAGGCAGGTGGCAGGCAGCTTTTAGGCAGGTAGGCAGGTGTTAGGCAGGTGAAATGCAGGTGGTAGGAAGGTTGTAGGCAGGTCGTAGGCAGGTTGTAGGCAGATCGTAGGCAGTTCGTAGGCAGGTCGTAGGCAGGTGGTAGGCAGGTGGTTGTAGGTCGTAGGCAGGTCGAAGGCAGGCACTAGGCAGGTTGTAGGAGGTCATAGGCAGGACGTAGGCAGGTCGTAGGCATGTGGTGGTAGGTCGCAGGCAAGTGGTAGTAGGTCGTACGCAGGTCGTAGGCAGGTGGTAGGCAGGTGGTGGTAGGTCGTAGGCAGGTGGTAGGCAGGTGGTAGGCAGGTGGTAGGCAGGTGGTAGGCAGGTGGTAGGCAGTTGGTATGCAGGTGGAAGGCAGGTCGTAGGCAGGTCGTAGGCAGGTGGTGGTAGGTAGGTAGGTGGGTAGTATATTTTGTCACGGTATGACGGTAGTAAAAAGAAAAGTAGATTACGCACCTCGCTAAAGTGAGTTATTAATGCACTCGTGTTAATTTAGTGCCCTCGCATGCGCTCGGGCACCAACATAACACTCGTGCATTAATAACTCTCTTTGCGCTCGATGCAACAATCTACTATTTCTTCCAACTACGCAGTAATGGTATCATTAATTACTACAAAACCGATCACAAAGGATGTCTTTTTTTATTAGAACCAAAACAGTGCAGAAATGTTGTCATTACTGCACTGTTTTTTATGTTTTATCTATCTTCTATATATTATATAAAAATGAATCGGACAGATTTCGCTTCTTTTTTTTTTGTTGTGTTTGTTATTGTCAGGAGAAGGTTCTTAGGTAGATAGTGGGTGGTTAGTAGGCAGGTCGTAGGCAGGTCGAAGGCAGATCGTATGCAGTTCGTAGGCAGGTGGTGGTAGCTCGTAGGCAGGCGGCAGGCAGGTGGTAGGCAGGTGTTAGGCAGGTGGTAGGCAGGAGTTAGGCAGGTGGTAGGCAGGTGGTAGGCAGGTGTTAATCAGATGAAATGCAGGTTGTAGGCAGGTTGTAGGCAGTTCGTAGGCAGATCGTAGGCAGGTGGTAGGCAGGTGTTTGTAGGTCGTAGGCAGGTCGTAGGTAGGTCGTAGGCAGAAAATAGGCAGGCGGTAGGCAGGTTGTAGGCAGTTCGTAGGCATATCGTAGGCAGGTGGTAGGTGGGTGGTTGTAGGTCGTAGGCAGGTCGTAGGTAGGTCGTAGGTAGGTCGTAGGCAGGTGATAGGCAGGCAGTAGGCAGGTTGTAGGCAGGTTATAGGCAGGTTATAGGCAGGTCATAGGCAGGTCGTAGGCAGGACGTTGGCAATTGGTAGGCCGTTGATAGGCAGGTGTTAGGCAGGAGGTAGGCAGGAGGTAGGCAGGTAGACGGCAGGTCGTAGGTAGGACGTAGGCAGGTCGTAGGCAGGTAGTGTTATGTCGTAGGCAGGTGGTAGGCAGGTTGTGCTAGGTCGTAGGCAGGCGGTAGGCAAGTGGTAGGCAGGTGGTAGGCAGGCGGTGGTAGGTCGTAGGCAGGTGATAGGCAGGTGTTAGGCAGGGTGTGGTAGTTCGTAAGCAGGCGGTAGGCAATCGGAAGGCAGGTGGTAGGCAGTTGGTAGGCAGATGGAAGGCAAGTCGTAGGCAGGTGGTGGTAGGTAGGTAGGTAGTATATTTTGTCACTGTATGACGGTAGTTGAAAGAAAAGTAGATTACGCAACTCGCTAAAGTGAGTTATTAATGCACTCTAACACTCGTGCATTAATAACTAACTTTGCGCTCGATGCAACAATCTACTATTCTTGTCCCTATAGTTACAATACTGGATAAAATTAAATCAACTAGTGCAACTCTGCAAACTCTGTTCTTATTTTATCATGTTCAGATAGCGATAGCCATTACGACTGCAGAGATTAAAGATTATTTGGCCCAGTATTTAATTTGCCTTGCCACAGTTCCTATACAGGTTGGATGGGACAATGTCCCGACGAAACGTATTTAGTACAACATTCTGAACCGCATAGGAAACCCTATTAAATTTTTTAATTAAAAAACATTGCAGTTCCATACCTTTTGATTATTTAGGTATACAGTTTTGTAGGTTTTTTTTTTTTTTTTATAACCCATGGAATTTTTGAGTGTTTTGGATAATGAACTAAATATGTGGTAACTGTATTCGCGTCGGTGTCCCTTCCGCCTTGTATTTGTATAGTGTTGAAGTAAGTGTGGTTGTACAGCTCCCGAGGGCCCGGACAACAACTGCCGGCTGGTGACGTGCTGCAAGGTACTGCAGCAGGCGAGCACGCTGCCGAGCGCCGCCGCGCGCGCCGTGTGCCTGCTGCAGCGCGCACTCGCCGCGCCGGCCGCCGCACGACATCTGCTCGCCTCCATCGCGCACCGACACGCCTTGGCTGCCGAGATCAGGTATGTGCTGCAAGGTGCTGCAGCAGGCGAGCACGCTGCCGAGCGCCGTGTGCCTGCTGCAGCGCGCACTCGCCGCGCCGGCCGCCGCACGACATCTGCTCGCCTCCATCGCGCACCGACACGCCTTGGCTGCCGAGATCAGGTATGTGCTGCAAGGTGCTGCAGCAGGCGAGCACGCTGCCGAGCGCCGTGTGCCTGCTGCAGCGCGCACTCGCCGCGCCGGCCGCCGCACGACATCTGCTCGCCTCCATCGCGCACCGACACGCCTTGGCTGCCGAGATCAGGTATGTGCTGCAAGGTGCTGCAGCAGGCGAGCACGCTGCCGAGTACCGTGTGCCTGCTGCATCACGACATCTGCTCGCCTCGTAATTAAATACGCTAAACATACTTTACTTATTTTAGCTTATATTCAGTCGTCACTAAAACTCAGCCACGAGCGGGTCGATCAATAATAGCATTGCATCAAGTGCGGCTCAGATTACGAAATAAACATAACGTAATTAAACAATTCAACTTAACAGTGGTTTGGTGTAAATCAACTAACTTCCTACAACAACTACCGGGATATTAGTCAACGACGAGAATACCCCAACAGGTTTTAGAGGCTAAGGAAGTTTTCACTTAAAGAAAACAAAATATCGATAAATCCTTTATAGGTAGTTGGATTAGTCCATAAAAACGTTAAAATTTCACGTCAAACATTTGAAAGTAGAATGTCAGCTGATAATGCAGCGTAATGTCTCAAGTGAACAATTTCGACTAACTTTTTTTCTCTTCTTTTTACTAAAAATCAAAATTAAAATATTTTTATTTTACATAGGCCTACATGGGCACTTATACATTGACAAAAAGGTGCTCGCGCTTTTGGAGAGCAATGTAGTTTAACACATCAGTTTCTCTTCAGATACGGCTTCGTAGAATGCCTAGAGGCGGAAGAGTGGTCGGAGCCAGTGGTGCAGGCCGAGGGCGGCAGCGCCACGGCGGCGACGGCGTCGGAGCCGCGCAACTATGTGCGGCGAGCCAAGGAGGGCGTGCTGCTGCTGCTGCAGCATGTGCTGCCCACTGCGCCGCCCAACCTGGCGCACTTCCTGCTGGGCTACAGCCTCACGGACGACGTGAGTGACATAGCACAAGCTAGCATGAGTGGGCTTCATTCATACTTGAAAGACTTCTTCGTGTCGCTGTCACGACATATTTTATTATCCGTAAACTTCGCCACTTCCACCACTTCGTCGGTGCTGGCGCAAATTATAATAAGCCTTGAGGCTTATTTCATTCAATTCAGAAAAGTCTGGCTATACAGGGTGTTTGGTGCACCGTTTGCCAAATCAAATAGGCCAAAAGGAGAGGTCATTTGCTATCTCTTCGCACCCTATAACTCATTCCTTGCCACACCGGTTTTTTTATAAGAACTTTTTAATATAAATTTTGAAAAATTCCAAAATTTAGCATTTTAGGTCAAATAAAAAAATAATAAATTGGTTTAGACTTAGACCTTCGATTTAATTTTGATGTGTACTGTTGTATGATTCTATCAAATTCAAAATTACTTGCTAGTAATAATTACTTGCCTTTTTAATAGCTCGTAAAGTTTATGTAAAAGAAAAATAAACTTAAAACTCAACTTTAAATGGCTATAAAAAAAAAAACTAAAAGCGATCGGAATCTTCGAATACTTTTAAAAAGTTCTCTAGTCTGTCCCCTTTTTAACGGTATACAATATGCCCAAAAAAACGTTAAATACCTTTTCATTTTTAACTAAATGTGTAATCGAGACACTAGGCTGATATTCGACATTACAGTAAGACCAGTAGTTTTATCATAAATAACATGCCTCAAGTAAGTAGATAGATACTGTTATGTCACTATTGCGTAGTGTCCTATCTCTTTCTTAAACAAGAACCAACTTTTGAAGAAGTTGAAATTTAAAAAAAAAAAACTTTAATTCAGAAATCACAAATCTTGTTCGAGTTGCCCGCCACTGTTGCGAATGCACGCGCGGCATCTTCGTTTTATCTCGACTGTAGTTGTGCGTAAACAAACGTATTTCTGCTTTGATAGTCACGAAAGCCACATCAATGTGTTGGACTAAATCATGTGTCGCATTGACAGGTGAGTCGCAGTCAGCTGAGTGAAGCGGGCGCGTCAGGCTACCCGCGCACTTGCCTGCACTCCATACTCGACATCCTGGAACAACACATCGCCTCACACAATCAACAACACAGGTACGTGCTATCTCTTATAGAACAAGAACTTAACTAACATCATTGTTATTAACTACATCATGACAGTTATGGTCATACAATGTGTGAGTACGACGGTCATCAGTTTATTTGGAGTGTTTAAAAAAACTGGGGATGCATCGTTACACATTTCAGCCTATACAATACCGATACAGATATTTATAAAAAACTAGCTGTCCCGCGCAACTTCGTCTGCGTCACATTTTCCCCGTTTTCGCAACGTTTTTCATTGCTGCTCCGCTCCTATTGGTCGTACCGTGATGATATATAGCCTATGTCCTTCCCTAGGTTAAAATCTATCTTCTTGCCACATTTCGTTAAGATCCGATCAGCCGATTAGTCGTGAAAAGGTAACAAACAAACAAACAAACAGAGTGACTTTCGCATTTATAATATTAGTAATGATATCGACGATATAACATATCAGAAGGCAAAAGGATTATAATAAAAATTCACAGTTATGAGATTTTCTTCATCCGTTAAAAGCCGATTTTGTAAGTCTGTTTGAACGAGACCTGCTCTTGAGAATAGGCTTTCACATGCAACAGAACTAAGAAAAAGTATCGGGTGTTGAAGAATAATTCTTGTATAGAAAATAAATAAGGTTGTGATGTTCACAGAGAAGCGAACAATCTAGTGGAGAGCTGTTACCGCCTGGTGTACTGGCTGTGCGCGCGGCCCAACACCTCGGCGCCCATCCTGCGCTTCCTCAGAACCAGAGACTACTTCCTCTCCAGACATGTTAAAGCTACTGTTGATCTCAAGGTAACTTTCCTATTCGTTTATTTCCATAACTAACATGTTGGCAAACCGGCCAAGTGCGAGTCGGACTCACGCACGAAGGGTTCCTTATCAATATTTATAAAAACTGCCATATATGATCTGCAAATGAGACTCGTTTTTAGTACAACTGACGCTTAGGGCCATCTATCGACATTTCTATGGAGTTGTTCATAATTTTCGAGTCAAATACAATTGGTCGACTATTACTCGTAAACTTGTAAAGTTCACTTAAGTGTGATAGTTTTCCTTTATATAAGCTATATAAGCTTGATAAGTCACGAACGGTTTATTTAACCTTTTGACCGCCACGTCAAAAAAGAAAAAGCGTGCCCTCAGCGCCAAGCTCCGAATTCATAATTTAATACCTACAAAATAATAGTGAGGGCGAAATTATATCGATAAAGCTCATAGAAACCTGACAACATTTTTTTACATGGGATTTAATTTCAATAAAGATTATTATACCATCCTTGTGTTGAGTTTTATTTCATCGCGCTTTTTACTTTATGACATAAATGTAATAATCTGTGTCACAGTTACGGCGTTTATTCCACAAATAGAAACAACAATCGATAAAACCAAGTCAATAGTATTACAGCACTATTGTCCATCATGACGTAATTTTTTGTCACCCTAAGACGACAGTGGCGCAGTTGGCACGTATTTCTTGAAATTGCTCGCTTCTTCTCTAGAGGTGCGACACCGATACTTATTAATAATATCGAAATATTTTATTTTGTTCGTTTTGTACTTTTAACATTGTCAACTAATAAAATTTAAGTTTCTTTGGAAGAACAAGCAATATTAATGCTTTAGTATAACGCCAGTCACTGATGACATCAGTGCAGAAGTAAATACCGTTAACTGTGTTAGTTTTGTTTACTTTCGAATGTAGACAATTTACAACACTGTAATGAATAGGAAATAATGAGGAATAATGGTACCTACCTGGACAAAGTTTCTTAAGTGTCACAAACATGAAGTTCACAAGAGATAAAATAAAACATTTTATATAAATCAGTTTTTTAACTAAAAAGTTGGGTGGTAGAAATTGGTAGAACAATCACACCATTTTTAATACCTTCACACATTATATACCGTTCAATATGTATAAGACAATCAACATAAGTTTAATTCAACAATTGTATATTGATTTATATCGATATACGTATGTATTTTTAGGTAGGATAGTATTTAAAAAAAAACCATTATAAAAGTGTCAGTATCGACTCCTTGCAATATACTTAATAAGTCTTCACTACTCATTTTATAGTTATCCATTATTAATCATGTATACAGTAAACAATAATAATAACAGCAAAAGAACTACTCTATTCAAAAATGTTCCTCGTTTGACGTCATGGGACTGTCAATCATAGACGACTGTGGCGTTCCCGGCACAGACAATACAGTGGGTGATAGGGATGGGCATTGCAGTCATTACAATCAATCGATAATCTATTAACACTCGACTTTTAAAGAGCGCATAGTTCAGTATTATAAATTTTTCTTGATTTCTCAAACATGAAAGTTCAATATCAAATGTTTTATTTGTTTAATAATGCAGAATTCAGAGTAAATCAAATATAACTTGGGTTGCCGTCGAGGTCGATATTCTTGTTATATTGACTGCTGCCTACATCACTACGTGTCCTGTTGAGGTGACTGTGGCTTTGAGGGCACGAACTTTTTAACTGGTTTTCTTTTTTGTCATCTTTTGTTACTACAGATGAAATCTAATGAAAGCAGTTCACTTCAAATAAATGAAGAAGAGTCAAGGTAAATAATTAACAAGGGAAAAACACAAAACAATGCTGTTTAATGACATTTATTTACGTTTAAAATTCTGTCAACCATTCGCGACCGTGGCGTGCTGGGCACATTTTGGTTTGTCGTCTACACACGACTGTGGCGGTCAAAAGGTTAATCAAAAAACGGTCTTTCCAAACCCTTAATATTTTTGAAAGACCTATCCAACGATTTCCCACACAATGGGAAGGACGAAAAAAAAAATTATCATCCCTACTTTACATGTAGGGGAGATACCCTAAATAATTGTTTTTTTCAAAATTTTATTTTACCCATTTTCCGGCATCATCAACGTGTATACTCATGCCAAACTACAACTTTCTAGTACCAACAGTTATTGAGCTAAACCGCGGACAGACAGACAGACGGACATACCGAAACTATAAGGGTTCCTTAAACCGGAACCGGAACTGAAACGGGAACCCTAAAAAAAACTTTCTTGTAACCTACAAGAAAACGTTTTTTTTTTTAAATTTTATATCTACAAATCGATAGTGTTTCATGCAACGGATCGACACTCCACAGGATTGAAGAGATCAAAATTTACTGCTGTATAAGACATGATTTCGTCTCTGTCTGTCTGTCATCTTTCAACGAAGAACAGAACAGAACATTGATCGAAATACATATTGTGTGTTATGTTTAAAATTGTTGTATCGATGATTCGGGCGCAGTCCGCGTCCGTGGTGTCGCTGTCGGCGCGCTCGTGGCTGCTGCGCGCGTGCGCGTGCGAGGCGGGCGCGGCCGGCCGCCAGCACGCCGCGCTCTCCGCGCTGCTCACCGCGCTCACGCACACGGCGCATCATCCCACACAGGTAACACTCTAACTCTGAGTGATGATGCTTTACGGAGTTAATTGTCATCGTATAAAAAGTGTTGCTTCTGCGCTTTCATCGACTAATTAGAAATGCTATTAACAAAACATGTTGTCTTCCATAGGAGTGGGAATGGTGCCTACTCCGTCGAACATTGGAAGAGTTACCCGTGAGCGTGGAAGCAGCGATCGAGCCGCGCTGGGAGCTGTTCCAACCGCAGCAGTTACGACAGGCCATCGCCTCCTGCGATCTTCCCACAGGTATGTGTACAAAAGCTAATTATATTAACATGGCTTTCCATGATCTGATACGTCCTATCTTATCGAATGTTGATGGAAGAAAAAAGCCGTATGTGCTATATACAGGGTGTAACGGAAAGGGTATATACATCCTTAAGGGTGTGCTATAGACCATCAAACTGAACATGTTTACCATCATAAAAAAAAAATTGCTGCAAAAAAAAAAATCTGCTGCCTATACATTTGGGTCGAATAGGTATTGCAATTTTCTATGGGGCAGCAGATATTTTTTTTGCTGCAAAATTTTTTTTATGATGAGAAACATGTTCAGTTTGATGGTCTGTAGCACACCCTTAAGGATGTATATACCCTTTCCGTTACACCCTGTATATGGACCTCACAAAGGCTTTTGATTACGTAGATTATAAAATACTATTAAATAAGTTAGAGAAATATGGTATAAGAGGCAACATTTTGAATCTTATTGAATCTTACTTACACAACAGAAAGCAGATTTTAGAAATAACACGAATATGTCCACGCACTGGTTACGAAAAAAGATACAGATCTTGCAGTAGGATTATTAAATACGGAGTCCCACAAGGTAGCGTTTTAGGACCTCCCTTATTCATAACTTATATAAATGATCTGCCTAGAGAAATAAAGCATCCGATGGTTTTATTTGCTGACGACAGTACGGTAGTAGTAAAATGTGACGATCCTAATACATACGAAGCAGAAATAAATTTGACATTGAATAAAATAATTGCTTGGCTGAATAATAATAATCTGGTCATTAATCTAGAAAAGACTAAAATAATGCATTTTTATCAAAGGATTCCTAATATTAACCTTGACATTAACTACTTGGGGACTAAAATAGAGTCGGCAACTATGACTAGATTCCTTGCTGTTATTATAGATAATAACTTGTCCTGGAAACCTCAAACGGAAGATATTTGTAAAAGAGTCAATAAATTTGCATATGCCCTCTAAACTAGCTAAAATTGTTAGCCTAGAATCTCTTTTGATGGCTTACCATGGCTATGTTGCATCAATACTAAGATATGGCATAATATATTGGGGCAATTCAGTAAATAAGGAGTATGTCTTCAAAGCCCAAAAAAGATGCATCAGAGCTATGTGTGGTCTACAAAGTACCGACAGCTGTCAACCTCTATTTAAAAGCCTCAAACTCTTAACCTTGCCTTCTATGTATATTTTTGAGGTAAATATATTTGTTAAAACAAACATGCACCTATATGAAATAGCTTTCAAAAGTCAATATAGGAAGCTACGTGATAGAAATAAGTTAGAGCTTAAAGTACCATTTGCAGGTACGGCATTAATGAGGAAAAGGTTTTTTTGTATGGGCCAAAGAATATTTAATAAGTTACCTTGCTCAATAAAAAATCTAGATTTACTCAATTTTAAGCGTAAATTGTGTTCTATATTAATACAGAAATGTTACTACAGTCTCAGCGACTACTTTGATGACACCTCTTTGACTTAATTATATGTGTAAACTCGTAAAATGACATAAATATAAAAGCATCGACTCAGTTCTGTGGACAATATCAATTTTGAACACTTTTTTTTTCTCTTAATAATAATTTCTTGATATCATAACTATTTATTATTGACGTCGTCGTAATTCATTAAAAATTGAAATTATCACCTGACATCACCTAATGCATTTTTTTTTAATTGCTATTGATACTACTAATTAAACTTTTACCTCTTTATAATACTAGTACCGATAGACTAATTTACTTAACGGCCAAAAGCCTCATTTAAATAAAATGTATATTTGTACGCCAAATGGCAAAGCATGGAGAAACTATATGTATAACTGTAACATCCTGCACACTGTTGTAACCTATGTTTACAAATAAAGACTATTGATTGATTGATTGAAAAAGCTATACAAGCTGCATAATTTATAATTAGAATTTTGATATATATTTATAGTATTTTATATATCCTTTGTAGTTTGTTTTAGTATTAAATTAATAATATTTTTTAGATATACACCTACCACTGTTTATCTCTGCATCACCCAAAGGTTGACTGGTAGGAAATGCCTATGGCATTAAGTCCGCCTCTGTGCTTGAAGTCTTCAATAAATAAATAATTCTGGTGACTATTGGCCTACATAGCATAGCATATCAGTAAAGGCCTCTGTCATGATTTCCTCGTGAACTCTTAATTTTGTCTTTCGATCTAGGGCTAATTTGGATCATTGGTTTGTTTTCATCTTGGGTGTGTGTAACTTCGACAAACATGTATTTAGACCTTCTTTTCTTGTCTTGTCAGTTAGTGTTAGTGTCACAGTTAGTGTTATGTTTTTTAATTCAAGTGGTTGACTTTGTCATTACAATAATTTGGGCCATATATCTGTATTTACAATAAGGTGTGTGTCATGTTCAGGTCTAGGCGGCAAACGGATCAGCGTGTCGCGGGTACATGCGTTATTAACACGCGAGTTAGCCGCGCTACATGCCACCGCGCCGCAGAGAAACCTTGTCGCCACTGAGATACAGAAGGTAAGACGTTTACACTCTTTTACTGTGGAATCCGAACGTGTGTGTAGCGTGTCATATACATAGCTGAAGTCTATTCTAATTTTACAAACAAAACAAAGAAAGGGCCGTCATTCACAGACCAAAGGCGGTTTTTTTTTATGTCATGCTCCGCAGCAGAACCACTTTGACTATATTATGTAAAAATTACAGGATAGAATGTAGATAATGTCTATATTTTTGTAGCTTAATATCAAAAATTTTATATTGTTAGTTTCTTGGAAAATATCGGAGCATGAGGATGCGGAGCGGAGTATATTTTTTTGTTGTAAAAATCATTCATCCTATAAATGTTTAAATAGGGATGGTGACTATTTTTTTTATTTGTCTAATGGGTAGAATATTAAAAAGTATTTGACACGTATTTTTTCTTTTTTTCACGTAATCGTAAAATAACGGAGATATTTTGAGTTGAAATGGCGCATGACGTCACGGCTCAGTACATTTTATACCTAGTTGTGACGTAGTGAGCCCCCACTCTCCAACTTTAATGCATTTTAACTAAGTATTTTTTTTGTTAACTTGATAAAACAAAAAATACGTATCTAATATTTTTGTATTACTTGATTGATGGACAAAATAGAATTTTGTTTTCTTTACCCAGTCATCATCCCTATTGTCGTCCGCAGGTTCTCGACTACGTAACAGAAGTAAACAGACAGCGCAACCTGGCGGCGACTCTAACACACTACTACGACTCGTGGCGCCAACTCACTGAGATCCTCTTCTGTGTGGCGCCGCACGACATACTCAGTCTCGAGTCGCGGAAGAACCTGCTCCTCAACATACTGCAGGACCTTCTAAATAAGATCCCGCCTTCAGAAGTATTACCACAGCTTGGGAACTTAGCCTCAGGAACTGTGCTACTCCTACTAGTCAACCTACGGCATTGCTATATCCTACAAAAAAGAGAGTCGAATCAGAAATCTTCTGAATTTGAAATGAGCTTCTTCGGACCTTCAAACCAAATCATGCAGACTAATTCTTTGACTCTCAAATTCATTCTACATAAAATTTTATCGTGGATCTTGGTGTCAGGCGGATCAACACAAAAAATGCGAGTGAATTTATACGGGGCCTTGCTAAACTACTTAAATATAGTGAATTTGAAATCGAGCGCAGCGGACCCAGAAGACGAAAACATGTCTAATACGTATGTCAGTAGATTAGATAGTTCGAAAGCAAGGCCTAGTCGTGAAGAATCTGCTCTGAAGTCTATGGTGATCGATGTGATCAGTGAGTTCGGTGAGAGCCTGTGTTCCATCGTGTGCGGCGACTGCATCGGCGCGGGACACGACGTGTGCCGCATGGTGGCGCTGGCGTGCCTCGACACGCTCATCGAGATCAACCCGCGGACGGACTGGCTCAACACGCTCACCAATCAGGGCTATCTCAGGAGTTTGATTGACAGTTTGCTGCAAGATGATGAGGGCTTGAAGGAGGTGAGAGTTTGTTTTGTATTAAATTGATATTTTAATGATTAGTTTCGAGAATTTTTCTAACTAGATTTAATGAAGATTTTTGTACATGACGGTTTAATCTACCTACATCAACTTATTTAAATGATTCTACATCATTTTGTGATTGAATGCTTAAAGTTCTGACTTACTCGCTCACTTACTGTCGCACGAATTCACGCCCAGCCCTAATCAGGTTAAAAACGATCATCTTGAAATTTTGCATATGCGTTTTCAGGTGTACAGAAACATACTTAACCTTGCATCTCGAAATATTGTTCCCAAGGAAAAACAAGAACGTTCCTATGATAATAAATGGCGCCACTTGCAATGGCCAAAAAACCAGCTGAGTACAACCTGAATTGATTGTCTAATTCTAAATTAAAACGAGCGAAGCCGCGGACAAAAGCTAGTGGAAATATAAATAACTAGCACTTCGCCCGCGAAAATTGTGATAGCTAGAAAATATAATATAGCCTATGTTACTCGGTAAACATTTAGCTTTCTTATGGTGAAAGATTTTGTTTAAATCTGTCAGGTAGTTTTTGAGTTAAATCTTACAAACAAACAAATCTTTCCTCTTTATAATATTAGTTTAGAAAAATAAAACAATCATCATTAATCTTTATGTAGATTTTCAATGCCACTACTATAACTTCCATCCTCTCCACAGACACTAGAACCAAACCCAAAGTCCCTGCGCGTCCTGTACGTGTACGAGTCCAAGATGGGCCTGCTCATCAAGATGGCGGCTACCCGCGCCGGCGCCGAGACGCTCCTGTCGCAGGGCGCGCTGGGCTGTCTCGCCGCGCTCACCGCGCTGGCGGCACACCCCGACATACACACGGGCTACGGGACCCATAAGGACACCGAGTTCGTGCCCTCCGTCGCTAACAGGTGACGAATACTGTAGTTTCTTATATTTAAGTGTTAGCTGTCGCCGAAGTTTAGGGCATGATTTACGCTAGAACTTGCCCGGCGCAAGCTGTGTCCGTGTCAGCTCGATTTGTAATGAAAAAAAAAATGAAAAACGTTTATTCAGTCTCAAAAGTTACATATTAAACATGAGTTTAAACCGGCCACGTAAGTAATTAAAAATACTTGTGTTGGGGTTGACTCGCTACTTCCCTTATTTAATACAGTATTGAGACTAAATTATAATAAAAAAGAAAAGAATACAAAATAAAACAAAACCCAGCCAAGATGCAAAGCTGGTAAAAATATTTAATTCTTATAGTCTCTGTGATCTTATTCTATGCATGCGTGTTTGTGTATGTGTGTGCGAGTGAGTAAGTGTGTGCGTGTTGTTGAGTGTAAAATTATGTATGTGTGTGTGAAATTAGCAAATTCGTACTAGAATGTGCTCAGTTTGTTCATACGTTAGAGTTTTTAGCCATTCAGTTATAACTTTCTTACATTCATACAATGCTTTAGGATGAAATTGTAGTTTAGCGTTTATTTTATTGTAAATATATGCAGATTGTGTTACGAACTGTCGTCTTGCAAAAATTGAGCGAACCATTTCGGAGTGGGCCACAATATCACTCCGTCTTCTATCCCGGCTGGCAGAATTAAATGGAATAGATTTATGTAGATATAGGGTCGTATTTAACAAGTATAATTGTCTCACCGATAACAATCCACTTGTTCTGTATAAGTTAACTGTGGGGTATTTATATGGTTTGAAGTACATCACTTTTATAAGAGCCCGCTGGGCTCTTTCAAGCTCAAGCAATTTTGTTTTTGTGGCACCACCCCAGACTGGAATGCAGTATGTAATAACTGATTGAGCTAATGCAATATAAACATTATTGAGTATCACAGGAGACAAAACATGGCGTAGTGTCTTGAAAATCCATATTAAATTTCTTACACGTGACATAATAGTGTCAATGTGTGAGTGCCATGATAGACATTCGTCAATAATTACGCCCAAATATCTTGTAGAGGGAACTTTTTTTATAATTTTACAGTTACACTTTTGTATATAGCGGTTCTCACACTCATGTATCCCAATCTCAAAATCAGGACCTGGTTTAGATCTTTGACTTGGAGAAAAACAGATATAATTTGTTTTTGAAATGTTCAGGGTCAGCAAATTAGCGTTTAACCAGTCCAGTATAACGGTGAGACCACGTTCAGCATTTTGGCGTACGGCATCCCAGGTTTCTCCATGGTACACGACGGCTGTATCGTCCGCATAGGAGAAGATTTTCCCTCCGCTGCTCATAAGTCAACTGCTCAGAAGTTTTAAGTGGGTGATAGACGTGCGAGTAAGTACGCGGACTTGTGGCTCGACAACCTTTTTCGCCTGTACCTTACCTTTTCCACCTTAAAAACGCGTACATTTAAATTTCCGCGCAAGTTCGCCGGCGATCCAACCGGTTTGAAATCTTACTCGTAGCTCGTCTCGGCTCGTACATACATGTGGCAGCACTGCGAGCCGCGAGCCGCCATTTTTTTTGTCAGTTCATGCAGAAGCACGAGGAGGGTACTCACCTAGCGTAATTGTGTATTTTTGTTGGTGTAGCTTATCATCTGTGTTGAAGAAATTTTAAAATGAATGATTTCCGTACATACTGTCATGATCTACTAACAGAGTTTATAGAAGGATTCCGTAATAATCCTTGTCTTTGGAAAATTAAAAGCAACGAATACAAAGACAAAAATATTGACAAAAATATAGTTTTTTACCTAAACTTTTCTTTTTGTTTTTTTATTTTTTTAAACGTAATAAGATACAATTCCTAAATAACACAAAGCTTCTTCCGTCGATGACATGGTAATACAGTGTGAGCCAGCTTCTCGTGTGTCAACGACGACGAGCCGAGTATCTATGTATTAACATTATGGTACGCAATAAAGAATTGAGAATTGAGAGTAAGTTGACGATCTTAAAAACCGCGTACTTAAAGTTCACACGTCTATCACCCACTTTACAGGAGCCAAATGCTGGGCGAGAACTGTACTTATTTTTAAAATGCTGTTTTGACTGCTGGTCAAAACTTTGTTTCACGCGATAAAACGATCAAAGGCTGCCTGCCATATGCGTAACTTTAGCAAAAAGTACTTCTGCTAAATAGTTGTACCCGAATAAGAAATTCGCCGTTAATCAGTTGTGAATAGATTTGTTGATGTTTGGTGTAGGTTCCGCCAGATCCTGATCCCCGCGCTGTCCCTGTGCGACGCGCTGCTGACGACGCTGGGCCCGCAGAACCACAGCTGCGTGCTGCACGTCACGCACGCGCTGCTCAGCCACGTCGAGTGCATCGACGCTGTGCTCCGGTGAGTGTGGGGGACTTTGACTTTGATTTTATTTCAATTTCCAGCATCATCATCATCATCATTCATCATTTCAGCCGAAAGATGTCACGTGACGCCACATTGACCGGTCCCGTGCGCCTCGCATCCAGCGGATTCCCGCAACCTTCACCAGGTCATCGGTCCACCTAGTGGGAGGCCTTACAACGCTTCGTCTTCCGGTTCGCGGTCGCCATTCCAGAACTTTTCGGCCCCATCGCCCATCCGTTCTGCGAGCAATGTGCCCTGCCCACTGCCACTTAAGTTTGGCAATTTTTTGGGCTACGTCGGTAACCCTGGTTCTCTTGCGGATGTCCTCATTTCTGATTCGATCACGCAAGGAAACTCCGAGCATAGCCCTCTCCATTGCCCTTTGGGTGACTTTGAGGCTTCTGATGAGGCCCATTGTGAGCGACCACGTTTCGGTCCCGTATGTAATCACTGGAATACACACTGGTCATAGACTTTCGTCTTGAGACACTGCGGTAAGTTGGATGAGAAGATACTACGCAACTTCCCGAATGCTGTCCAGCCGAGTCGGATTCGACGATTGACCTCTTTCTCGAAGTTAGACCTACCCAACTGGACCGTTTGTCCCAGGTAGACATTATAATCATATAATGTTATATACATAATCGTCTCTACAATCGAAGTACGATTGTAGAGTATCCGATCTTGATAGGAGTGGGTGTTACATGGGCATTCAACATGACTTTGGTTTTGTCCATGTTCATTTTAAGACCCACTCTTCCGGAAGCTCTACTGAGGTCATCGAGCATTGTACTGAGGTCCTCCATGGTCTCAGCCATGACCACTATATCGTCGGCAAATCGAAGGTGAGAGATGTACTCGCCATTGACGTTGATGCGTAGCCCTCTCCAGTCCAGAACCTTGAAGACATCTTCCAGTGCAGCGGTGAACAGTTTCGGAGATATGACGTCTCCCTGTCTCACACCTCGCTGCAAAAGGGTAGGTTCCAATTTCTGGTCCTGAAGTCGGACTGACATGGTGGCGTTTTTATACAAACAATTTGGCACCGTTGGAGAGACTGCAGTACAGCCCAAGTCTCGATCGAATCGAAGGCTTTCTCGTAGTCCACAAACGCTAAACAGTGAGGCAAATTGTACTCTTCGGTCTTCTGTATAACCTGTCGCAGCGTATGCATGTGGTATACGGTACTAAAGCCTTTTCGGAATCCGGCTTGTTCGGGAGGCTGAAAATCGTCAAACCTGCGCGCGAGACGATTCGTGATGACTTTATTAATTAATTATTTCAAGAGTCATCACGAACGGCCCATCTCACTTCTAAGCCATGTGGCTTAGAAGTGAGATGGGCCTATAGTTCTTCAACCGGGCATTGTCGCCCTTTTTGAAGAAGAGAACCACCACACCCCTGCACCATGCTTGTGGCGTTTTCCCCTCGAGTATGACGGAATCAAACAGCGTCTGGAGGGACTTAAGTATTGGTTTTCCACCCGCCTTCAGAAGTTCGGGCGTAATTCCATCATCACCCGGTGCCTTGTTGTCTTTAAGCTGTTTCAGAGCCATCCTAATCTCGTACAGGCTGATGTCCGGGATGTCTTCGGTATAGTGTCGGGTCAGTCTAGCTCTTGGGTCATTCGCTAGATTTCCAACGGGATTACTGGTTGACGTGTACAACTGCCCATAGAATCTCTCGATCTCCTTCAATAGCTCCGGTTTGGCGGATACGATCCTGCCATCGTCGGACTTCAGTTTCGTGAGCTGGCTCTGCCCAACAGCCAGGTCTCTTGCAAATACCTTGAGCCTTTATTCCGCTCAATTGCATCTTTAATACGCTCGGTATTAAAGCGGCGGAGGTCGCTCTTCAAGGATTTAGAGATCCGTCTATTGAGCTGCCGGTATTTCCACGCGTCTTCTGAAGACTGCAGGATCATCTCACGCCGTTCCTTCATGAGCTTGAGAGTATGATCAGAGAGTTTTCTGTTCTTCTGTGCACGACGTGTTTTGAAGAACTTAGACCCTGCCGTATCGTCAGTTTCCACGAATCCATCGTTGTATTCGTCCACTGAGCTTCCTAGGCACTCGAAACGATTCTGGAGTTCGAGCTGAAAGCTCTCGGGGTTTTCGGATCTGGATATGTGCTGGTCGGAGCGTAGACTTCATCAGTCGGAACCTTTCAAACTTAATATTAATGTTCAATGTGCCTCTTACCATGCGGTGATCGCTCCCAGTTTTCACCGAATTGATCACAGAGACATCATTGAACATTTGCTTCTTGGTTGACATGATGAAGTCAATCTCATTTTTAGTTGCACCATCAGGGCTCTGCCAGGTCTACTTCCTGTGCTCACGCTTTCTGAAGAAGGAGTTCATCATATAGAGGCCCTCCTTCTCCATAAAACTGGCTAGTTGGTGTCCCCGGTGGTTCCGACATCCAACCCCCAATTGCCCCACCTGCAGCTCATCCCCATCTCGTTTGCCCAGTTTCGCGTTGAAGTCCCCCATGACAACGGTGAAGTGAGTTTTGAAACCATGCATGGCTTTGGAGATATCCTCATACATGGTCTCCACTTCGTCGACGGGGTGTGCCGAGGTCGGGGCGTAGACCTGTATGACCTTCAGCGAATATCTTGAGGATATTCTGAGTATCAGTTACGCCACCCTGGTCGACACACTCTCGATTTTACCCACGTTATTCACAAGGGACTTGTGGACGATAAACCCAACACCACCCTGGGACTCCCGGTTACGCTCTCGGAAATAAAGAAGGTTGCCGGATTTCGGATCATCGTGTCCTCCCCCTCTCTTCGGACTTCAGATAATCCGACAATACTCCATCGCAACCTGCTCAATTCCTCCTCGAGTTCCGTTATCTTCTTGTCATCAGCACCTTTGAAAACCTATTTCAAAACCATATCATATTTTAGGACATAAGGAACGCAAAATATGTCCTCGTGGTGTACACTTATTAGCTTTCCTTTTGATAGAAGAAGAAGAGAAGAGGAGAGGAATCTCTGTGTTACATTTTCTCTTGTCTTATGTACAGAGCGGCTCACCCGAACTCTCCCGTGGAGCTGCTGATCGAGGTGGAAGCGATCACGTCAGTGATAGGTCGCGCCTCCAACCGCGAAGTGTTCGGCGGCGCGGTGTCGAGCGAGCCCACCGCGCTGCAGGCCGGCGCCGCCGCCGCCGCGCGCGTGCGCTGGCTCATGCTGGCGCTGCTGGCGCGCTTCCACCGCCCCGCCGCCGACCTGCCCGACCACACGCAGGCCACCCTGCTCTACTACAAGGTAAGCCCACCGCGCTGCAGGCCGCGCGTGCGCTGGCTCATGCTGGCGCTGCTGGCGCGCTTCCACCGCCCCGCCGCCGACCTGCCCGACCACACGCAGGCCACCCTGCTCTACTACAAGGTAAGCCCACCGCGCTGCAGGCCGCGCGTGCGCTGGCTCATGCTGGCGCTGCTGGCGCGCTTCCACCGCCCCGCCGCCGACCTGCCCGACCACACGCAGGCCACCCTGCTCTACTACAAGGTAAGCCCACCGCGCTGCAGGCCGCGCGTGCGCTGGCTCATGCTGGCGCTGCTGGCGCGCTTCCACCGCCCCGCCGCCGACCTGCCCGACCACACGCAGGCCACCCTGCTCTACTACAAGGTAAGCCCACCGCGCTGCAGGCCGCGCGTGCGCTGGCTCATGCTGGCGCTGCTGGCGCGCTTCCACCGCCCCGCCGCCGACCTGCCCGACCACACGCAGGCCACCCTGCTCTACTACAAGGTAAGCCCACCGCGCTGCAGGCCGCGCGTGCGCTGGCTCATGCTGGCGCTGCTGGCGCGCTTCCACCGCCCCGCCGCCGACCTGCCCGACCACACGCAGGCCACCCTGCTCTACTACAAGGTAAGCCCACCGCGCTGCAGGCCGCGCGTGCGCTGGCTCATGCTGGCGCTGCTGGCGCGCTTCCACCGCCCCGCCGCCGACCTGCCCGACCACACGCAGGCCACCCTGCTCTACTACAAGGTAGGCAAAAAGAAAGGGCCTCCTGCTCAGTTTGACATTAGTCATCACTAAGTGCTACCCGACGCCTATTTTCGGTTGTAACCCCAGAACGTTTAATTAAACGCTCGAATAAAATTATAACAATTAGAAGTAGACAGCCACTATTTTAATACCCTTAAAATAATCTTTCACAATGTTCCTTTTAATTTCACGACATAATCTTGCTTCGAATTCTTGTTGAACTTTTAAAAGTAGATACATCACTTCAGCGACTGAATAAATGACAGCCACTATACCGTCCCTTTCTTTATTTCTAATATACCTCACCATGGTAATCATCATTTCAAATGTGACTTAATTTAACACGACTGGTGGACCTGTGGGCGCACTCTCGGTCAGTTCTACCTAATCCTTGGGGAACAACAGGCGTGACGTTCATCATCAGCCTATAATGTTCCCACTGCTGGGACACAGGCCTCCACTCTATGAGAGGGAGTGGGCTGTAATTCACCACGCGGGCCCAGTGCCGGTTGGTAGATGTCACATGTCTTCGAATTTTCAGTTCTAGGACATACCGGTTTCCTCACAATGTTTTCCTTCACCGTTTTTGAGAGCAGCGGTGATGAAATAAATTACACAAAGAAAAGCGCCTGCCTGGGTTCGAACTCACGGCTTACTGCTCGTAAGTGGGGGCTGCCACTACTGGGCCACCGCTGCTCTCTACTACTGGGCCACCGCTGCTCTCTGGTTCTCTATTGGGTCACCTAACTTTTTTATCCATAATTTAAAGTGCCATAACGGTTTTTGTCCTAATCATCATTTGTCCGAATGATAACTTACCCGAACTTAATATCACATAATATCACATGCCATAAAATTGAATTCCCTAAATATAATATGTCCTAAATCCGTTTGTCATAAATACTACAATCAATAATATACAAAAGACATAAAACCGTTTTCAATAATAGTTATAAGTCCTAAATTCAAATTACATAATGTTTATTTAAAATAATAATATTCTTAGAACAAATTTGTATAACAACGCTTTTGCTATGAACTTCTCTATTATACATGTACTCAATAAAGCAGTTGATTGTGAACATGTGGTTTTTGTAAGCATGCAGCATGCAAACAAGCATGTAGCATGAAAGCAAGCATACAGCAGGCATGCAGCATGCAAGCAAGCATGCAGCATGCAAGCAAGCATGCAGCATGCAAGCAAGCATGCAGCATGCAAGCAAGCATGCAGCATGCAAGCAAGCATGCAACATGCAGCAGGCATGTTTTCTGTCACGGCTCCGGCACTGCGAGGCTCCGGCGGTCCCACGCAAGTTTATCGTCGCAGATAGGTTTAACGCTCACCACCGCAGCTTCGGCTTGCTGGCCGGCTTCGCCGGCCAACCTCAGCCGCGGCGGCGAGTGTTACAACCACCTGCTCCTTAACTCGCGGGCCGCCTCGCCACTCCGCGCCTACGCGATTTTAAATTACACTCTAGGGGTAGAGCAGGCAAGACTGCGTGGAGTCGGATTTACAGCGATTCGTTTCTGTCACTAGAAACTAATTTTGAGCAAATGTTTTAGAACTAAAAAAATATTATAAATGAACATTCGGAATAATACACATTATTTAAAACAATACTTAGGACATATGACTTTAGGTCATGTAAAATTAGGAGATTCAATTATTATAGTACTTGATATTATGACAGAATACTTTTAGAACTAAAAATAATTATGTAAAACAAAATTTCGGGATTTTGAACATTATGGATACTGAAGTTTATAGCAAACGTGTTATGGGTAATGATTTTCGGACAAACAATTTTAGGAGAAGAAAGGGAGTACCCTGCTCTCTACTACTGGGCCACCGCTGCTCGTTCGTCGTTCGTCTCGGCGTGACGTTATCGTTATTTAAATCTCAATGATTAGATCTCTCGTTCTTATATTTTGTTTGATTGCAGATCGTGTGCAACCTGCTAACGTACGCGCGCAACATAATGTGCGACGAGTCGGGTCGCGCGGTGGGCGGCGTCAGCGTGGAGGGCGGCGCGTGCGCACGCCTGCTGGCGCTGCTGCAGCACCTCGTGCGCGCGCACGCGCAGCACGACAAGCTGCTCGCTACCACGCGGCACCAGCTGCACAACCTGCCCACCATGAGTCTAGATGGTGAGTGGACCATGTTGGCGTATTGGGGCTGTGCCTTTGTTGGCACAGTGTCTATTATGTGATGGCTCATACTGGCCCAGTGTTTTATAGATGCGGCCCCTATCAGCTCAGTATCTTGGATACTATGGTCTATGTTAGCCCAAAATTCTTGTAAACAGTGGCCCATGTTGATCCAATTTATTTTACAGGATGGCTCATATAAGTCCTTTGGGTTCCTACTAAGACATGTCTGCTACTTCTCTAACGCGAAAAAATATGCCCAATAAAAATATTTATAACAGACTTCTAAAAATGGAGGTGGTTTTGTATTCAACTAGCATTTTTGAATTGAAACTTCTTGTGCGACTTCCAACAAGGTTGCGTTAAACGTTTAACGCTACCATGGAGGGGGAATAGAAAGAGACAGAGTGAGAGTGAATGCGTGGCACTCCAACGCATGCGTGTAGTATTACGAAGCTTCACTTCTTCTACAATTAAATACGTATTCTTTTATATATCATACATATAATATACAACACAAAGCAAGAAAACTAAAACTACAATTTATTTACAAACGTTATCATAACCACAACAACCAACCTAATTAAATTCGTAATAAATCTAAAACCTGCCTCAACATAACGCTTTTTTTCTTACGGGGAAGTTTCCGAAAACTAGTAATGAATCGGTCTGAGCTGAGTAAAAGTCTGTTAAGTAAGTCCGTATTCGTAAGTACTCGCGACATTTTTCTCGTGTGATCCCGCCTGAACGCCTTATAATGTTTTTTTGTTAGATTCTGCTGTCTCTTAGGATAATTCTCCGATAGATAATAGAGCATACTGTGCCACTTCAGCACCATGGATGAGGCCTTTGTGAACGGAGGCCTCCCGGCTTCCGTTCACAAAGTAATCTCCCGATTATACCACGGATATTCTGGAATTAAAAGTCGCGCGGTGTCCAATGCATATTCATTAAATTTATCCGAATCAATATTTAAACCTGAGGACAAGGCTTGTAAAATTGTGGAACAACGATCAATTAAATCTTTATTTAAGCCAGTAATTTCAGCTGAAACTGCAGAATTACAGAAAAAAAAGGCGTCCGCGTTCGCAAGATGGCCCGGGCTGGTTCGCGTTTTCTTGAATGCACTGCTCATTACTTCTTACTAATTCGATACATTCAATTTCATTTAACCAGTCTGAGTATTTATGCTGCATGCAAACATTTTGATTTCGTTCTAGAGACATTTTTCCAAAATCTATGAAGACTTTTACATAAATTGAGTATCTTACTATCTAAGTTCCTAATGTCTAGTTTCTCCACCTCATCCAGTGAAGCTAGAATAGTTTCCAACACGTGTTGATGTTTCTGAAGAACACTTCTATTTCGTTACGGCGGAACAAATATCAAAGAAATGCATCCTTGAGAAAGTACATTTAATCAAAGTACCTGAAAAAAATATTAAAATATTTTACGTATGTTTCGTAGACCGTGCTACGCCTGAGCCTTCGTAGTCGTAGAGGCTACGTAGCAACTAAAGTGGCAAAAGGATGCAAAAAAAAACTTTTTATATTTTCAAAATAGACAGTTCAATCTTAAATCCAAGATATGTGAGAGTATTCCATTATAGTCGAAATTAGTTGTAAGTCTATGTGAAGTCAACAGTAAGGTAAATATTTGGTAGAAATCCTGTGTGGCGTAGCACTTAAAAACACGTCATAATAAGTCAAATAAAATTGAAAAAATATAACTAAATAGTAAGAACACACCTTGATCCTGAAAATCCATGTCACAAACATCACTCAAAAAAGATGCAATTCTGAGAATTCACCGTTACACAAACAATATGTAATAACAAGTTACTTATAAGGCGAGCGCAACGTAATGATGTGTTCACTTCTGAGGTCGAAAAATAAATGATAATTAGGTAAAATATTTATATTTTTGGGTAGCTTGTATATCGGTAAATCGTTATAAGTAATTAAAGTGGGGGTAATTGATGATGATATTTTTGCATTAATGACCTAAGGCGGTACCACCGTGCGCTGGTCCCATATAAATTTTATTAATTTTGTTTCGGTGCTTTATGAGTTATCCTTTATTAATATGCATTTTTGCTTCTTGTCTATGTGAATAATGTGCTTATATATTATGGATACAATGTAAAATTGATACTTGACAAGCATTTGTGTGAGATACCACAGATAAAAAGGCTAAAATAAAAACTTTTGTTGCAAAAAAATAACCGAATTTTTTTGAGTTATATTTTTGGAAAAAAAGTTTTTTAAATTAGAAGTAGAAAGTAAGTAGAAAACTAGTGTCCTTTTCCCTCAATACATGCGTTAGTTACCTTTATGTGTCCAGACATGCGCAAGCTGCTGCCCGACTCGCCGGCCGCGCCCCCCCCGGCGGCGTGCCGCGCGCGCGCCGGCGAGGCGCTGTGCGCGCGCCTGCGCACGCGCCGCGCCGAGCTGTGCGCCTGCGCACACGCGCTCGACGCCGCGCTGCACCTGCTGTGGGCACATGCGCGCCTGCTGCTCAGAGTGCATCTGCCGACCGACGATAATGATAACTGTGAGTACTGTTGTCTCTACATCTATTGAAGATTGTGTTTAATTGGTTTAGCCAAAAACCAAATATGCTGGTAAAGTAACGGCGGCCACGACGCTCTCACCTTCCGCCTGACGCAGTTCCTCACCGGACACGGTTGGGAAGTTCGGGTTCGGCAGGTTCCTGCACAGAATCGGGCGGGAGGAAACGCCCGGGTGTTACCACTGCGAGGATCGTCCGGAGAACACGGTAGAGCACACCGTAGAGGTCTGCTCCGCCTGGTCTGAGCACCGCCGTGTCCTAGTAGCGGCGATTGGCGGCGGCGACCTCTCGCGTCCGGCCCTGGTTCAATCCATGGTCCGGAGTGAGAAGGAATGGGAAGCCGTCGTTTCCTTCTGCGAAGCAGTCATGCTAGCGAAGGAGGCGGCGGAACGTGAGAGGAAGAGAACCTCACGACCCAGCCGCCGCGAGAGACTCACTGTGACTACGGTGGCCAGGGGCCACCCATTGGCCCTCGGCCACCGTAGGCGCGGGCCTGTGAACAGTAAGTAATGGGCTAGCTCATCGTGCGCCCCTCTCATGACGACATGCCGTGTCGACGACGGCGCGTTCGTGTTCCACGCGCGTCTCAAGGAGATGTCAACCAATCGGAAGGGGTCCGAGAGGGCCGATGCCTGCCAGGGCTGCGGGACTGTTAGAAAGAGATACCGTGGCCCTGGAACACAAAGGGCTAAGAAGGAACATGGATGGGTTTTAATCAGTACAAGTCTGACACTCCCTTTCCGCTCCGCCCAGAGCGGGAGCAGTCATTTGATTATTTCCCATCCGAAAAAAAGGGCTTATTGCGGGTGTGAATTTCGTCGCATTTTTGTATCTAAAATATTTTATTTTTATAAAATATATTAAGAATAAAACCTGTCCTATCCGGAAGGGGCGTTTAGGTATACCAATGACATTACCAAATAAAATAATAAACAAAACTCATTTCTGAAGCTGAACTTGTTAATTCATTTAAAAAACCCGATTTTTGTGCCCAAATTAACACCATTTCCCTAACATCTAACAAATTTAAAATGTGAGAACACCATCTTCGGCATAAGTTGTTTATGACGTCACTAACAGATAAGCGACCGGAGTGTTGTCCTGTGTTGCCATGTCAGTTTCCTTATATTACTACATTTTATTTAAATTTTGGCGGGGTATTTTTTTACTTGTTATACAAAAATGACTGCATAAATAGAATCTAATCCCGATATCTAACAACACCCTCGCGGATCGAACATGTTTTTTTTTTACACTTGTATATAAAAATAATACACGCAAAACTAATATGGAATGTATATTGCAGCGATGTTGAACACGTCCAGCGCGTGGCGCGGCAGCGGCGACGAGCTGCCCGAGCTGCGCAAGGAGCTCATCGCCGTGTTCAACGACCGCTTCACCGAACAGCTGCTCGACACCGCCAAGGTACGCACTAGCAGCATCGACACATCTCAGTAATACAGCAGAGTTGCGTAGTTGGTTACCGACAAACTCATCCTTATGTCGCCGGTTATAATTATGTTGTTAGTCCTTCATCGAGGCTATAAACCGGTAACACATTAAAACGCATTTGATTGTCTCTCCAAGTAAAATACTGGTATTCAGCTGCATCCGCTTAGACTGGAAGCAGACCCTAAAAAATAGCTGTGAAAAGCATTTCTTGTAAAAAAAAAACCCGGCCGAAAATGCAATTTTGACTGCCTGCTCTATCTGTTAATCAAATAATTAGAATAAACACGATACCAAACTAAACATATATTGTAATATATATCGTGCTGGTGTCTACAACTCCACGTTCAAAGTGCAGTGTTAACATAGATCATAGCAATTGTTTATATATACTATCTTATCTTTTCAGAACCAGCCTCAGATCCAGCGCGGCTTCCTGGAGATCTTAGTGAAAGACATCAAGACGATGATCCAGTTCTCACCGCTCTGATAGTATTTATGTTTACCGATTACGTTTACTTTAATATAACTATACGAAGTTTGTCACGTTGGCTAATAAATAAAATTAATTATGTAATTATTTCTGTTGTTATTTTTGTGTCCCTATTATACATCTGGTATCATCCTGAGAACCTTTCAATGGTCATCATTATTTTCTAAACAATAGGCAATATCAGTTCGTATCTGTCGGACAAAAGATCGTCTTCCAAGGGCTCGCCATAGTCACCATGCGTTCAGTCTTGCAACCAAAAGACCCATCGGACCAACCCATCTGACGGACTATTAACCACACATCGCGTGTTGGCTGGTCGGACCAAACGATCTGATGGGTCACCTTCCGACGACTAACCACACATCGCGTGTTGGCTGGTCGGACCAAACGATCTGATGGGTCGCCTTCCGACGACTAACCACACATCGCGTGTTGGCTGGTCGGACCAAACGATCTGATGGGTCGCCTTCCGACGACTAACCACACATCGCGTGTTGGCTGGTCGGACCAAACGATCTGATGGGTCGCCTTCCGACGACTAACCACACATCGCGTGTTGGCTGGTCGGACCAAACGATCTGATGGGTCGCCTTCCGACGACTAACCACACATCGCGTGTTGGCTGGTCGGACCAAACGATCTGATGGGTCGCCTTCCGACGACTAACCACACATCGCGTTGGCTGGTCGGACCAAACGATCCGATGGGTCGCTTTCCGACGACTAACCACACATCGCGTGTTGGCTTGTCGGACCAAATGATCCGACGGATGACCGACTGACCGTAAGACGGCTTATCATCCTTCGACTGTCGATCCCGCAGACCAAATGATTCCCTTTTCCCAACTTTATTTAGGTCGGCTTCCAGTCTAACTGGTTGCAGCTGAATACCAGTATTTTACATGGAGCGACTTCCTATCTTACCAACCTCGTCTTACCAACGGATCTCGTATTACTGGGTAATACGAGGTCCGTTGGTAAGACCGATTGTCAGACTCTCGGGCTACTGATCTACAAATGACAGCCGGGACCAACGTCTAAACGTGCTTTCCGAAGCACGGAGGAAACTTTTGTATAATGGGTCACCAATCCACAGACCAACTTAGGCAAGCACGGCTTGATCCAAAGATCGACCCCAGTGGCTCGAGTGGCCAGTGATTCGAGCTTCTCGAACGATTGATAAAATACTTATGAAATCGTTTGTTCAGACTAACAACGCACAGCTCGAAATACTGGCCGGATCATGTTAAAATTCGGCGGCATAAATGACGTAGACAACGCCAAGAAAGGTTTTTTTTTTAATTCAGTCTCTAAGGCGGTGAAATAGGAGTTGAAAGTTTGTGTGAATCCCCATATCCTAATCTTAAATATACCAGAACGAATTATGGAACACACATACGCAACGACTCATAAGCACGGAATCGGGGAGGGCCGAAAATGTTCCCAACAGCTTTCCATTCCCCAGCATAAGTTAGCGGTTTTTAGGGGCCGTTTTCGTTACGCAGGTACCAAATATTGGAACAATATCCCGCCTCCCATAAAGTTTAGTAAAAGTTGCTCGACGTTCAAATTAAAGTTGTTTTTTATTAAAATAATAAATAAATTAAAGTTTATTTCAGACTACAGTCCATAGCTTTCTTAGTATTTTATTGTTAGTAACAATGGTGCTTAAATAAGTAGTTCAGTATTGTTAGTGTTTACAATGTTAATTATTTACTAAGACCTAATACTATCTCCACCCAGTGTCTCTGGAAGGGACAGTCCGGTCTGGCAGCAATCATCTTCAAAATGCTGTTGTCACTACCATGCAGACGCTGTAGTAAGGAGGCTGCTTTCTTTCGAAAGATAGCGTGGAAGCCATCTGTGCGAGACTCCGTGAACATTCCTGACGCGCTACAGCGCCATGGCAGTCCCAACAACATCCTGAAGGCATTATTATATTGGACGCGCAGGACATTGTAGGCTCGTCGAGTGTATGACACCCACAGGCCACTCGAGTAGAACGATTGACAGAACGCCTTAAAGAGGGTTAGTTTTACATCTGTACTACAACGTGCGAACCTGCGGGCAAGCATATTGCTCCTCACAGACAACGCCCTGCGCTCCCTCTCAATATCTCCGTCGTCCCTTAGGTCGCTCGTGATAATGTGACCAAGATACTTAAAACTATCGACAATTTTGAGTGCTACGCCGTTAAGACTTATGGGCGGAACACAGCGTGACTGTTGATTCGGGGCTTTAAAAACAAGAAGTTCACTTTTTTTAGAGTTGTATATCAAGCCGTGCTCCCCCGCATAGGCCTCACAGGTCGAAAGCAATTTCTTCAACCCACCTATCGATGGACTGAGGAGCACCATATCGTCTGCATAACTTATGTTATTGACACACACTCCATCAATGTGGCAGCCGACATGTGTACTGCTCAGTCGCTCGATAAGCCGGTTGATGTACAAATTAAATAGCAGAGGCGAGCTTAACCCTCCCTGTCTAACTCCGCATTCCAGCCTGTACTCGTCCGACATAGTACCTACCCACCTCACTCGGTTTTTTTGCATGGCGTACCAGTATTTGAGGAGGGCGGTGTACTCCGCCGACACACCCGCGTCCCTCAACTTGTCCCACAGTATATCATATGATACCAGATCAAAAGCTTTTGACAAGTCGAGGAAACACGCGTATACCGGCGTCCTCCTCGCCGTGTAGTACCTGACAGTTCGCTTCAGACTCAGGATAGCGCTCTCAGTTAAGACTCCTGCTTTGAACCCGAACTGTGCATCGTGCAATTCAACCTGTGCCGTGAGGCGACTATTCAGCAGACTGTCAAGCAACTTGGCTGTTGTGGTAGCGAGTGAGATAGGCCGATAATTATTGATATCAGACGTATCACCCGTCTTATTTTTAACTATAGGAACGACTATTGTCCGCATCAGCGGCTCCGGTAAGTACGAATGACCTAAGCACAGGCTGAAAAACATGGACAGTACCCTCGGCAAGTGCACCCTCGCATATTAAATCATCAAAATGAATTTCAAGAATTTCGAGCCGACATGTCCGCCATTTGACACAACATATTTTATGTATTTTTATTATTTTGGTATATCATTGTTACAATCATATGCATTTTTTAATTTTAGCATTGTTATCACGTTTACACAATTTAAATTTCTATCAATTTTATACGTTCTTCAATTTTACGAATGTTTATTTAATTAAATAAATTTTATACATTCCATATTTTTTACGTTTTATCAGTGTATGTCATCATTTTTAATTTTATTATTGTTTTTAATTTTATATTTTTTTTCGATTTTATCATTTTGCTTAAGTATTTTATAAATATATAATAATATATATATAATTTTTACTTCTTATTGTTTCTTAATGAATTTAAGTAACAATAGTTACACATAATTACTGGTTTTCTTCTTATAAATGTTATGTGTATGGTGTACCTACACAATAAAGAATACCTAGATGTTCTATTCTAGTGGTAATAGTTATTTATCCAACAAGTGAGGAAAGTTCGTTTTTCCTATGAGTTTTGATTTTGAGTCTTGAGTAACGAAGGATTGAAAAATAGAATCACGAGCACAGCGAGTGATTATAAATTTCAATACTGAGTAAGCGAAAGACTCAACAAAACGAATAGCAAATGAACTTGCTCACATGTTGCATACAAAACTTTTCACCACTCCCAGCAAGAAAGTATTCAGTCATCATAGGTAAATAAATTAAATAGTCACAAAGCAAATCAAAATAATTATTTTTTCGAATTTTTGCTTCTAATGTCCTTCTTTCACAGGCTTCTTTCTTTGAGTGCGTTCAAAAATTATAATCCTAAATTTCAATATTTTATCAAACTTTTTTAATGTTTCTGAACTTATACACTTACAATAATTTGATAAATTTTATAAAAAACTTTAATCTTAACTTATAAATATTTCTATTCTAAGCATAAAATTATTTATTTTTGAAAATATCTTTAAAACTTAACATAAAAAAATCAAGCAAAGTTAATTTCTGAACGGGATCATTACTTTCCTCACTGTTCAAACAGTGAGGAAAAACCAATTTTCCTCACTGTTTTCGTAGAGGAAAGACACTTCTTTCGTGCGGGAGTGGTGAAATAGTTATTTATCCAACATGTGAGGAAAGTTCGTTTTTCCTATGAGTTTTGATTTTGAGTCTTGAGCGAACGAAGGATTGAAAATTAGAATCACGAGCGCAGCGAGTGATTATAAATTTCAATCCTGAGTAAGCGAAAGACTCAACAAAACGAATAGCAAATGAACTTGCTCACATGTTGCATACAAAATTTTTCACCACTCCCAGCAAGAAAGTATTCAGTCATAATAGGTAAATAAATTAAATAGTCACAAAGCAAATCAAAACAATTCTTTTTTCGAATTTTTGCTTCTAATGTCCTTCTTTCACAGGCTTCTTTCTTTGAGTGCGTTCAAAAATTATAATCCTAAATTTGACGATGATTTATTCAATATTTTATTAAACTTTTTTAATGTTTCTGAACTTATACACTTACAATAATTTGATAAATTTTATAAAAAACATTAATCTTAACTTATAAATATTTCTATTCTAAGCATAAAATTATTTATTTTTTAAAATATCTTTAAAACTTTACATAAAAAAAAATCAGGCAAGGTTAGTTTCTGAACGGGATCATTACTTTCCTCACTGTTCAAACAGTGAGGAAAAACCAACTTTCCTCACTGTTTTCGTAGAGGAAAGACACTTCTTTCGTGCGGGAGTGGTGAAAAAGCTTTTTCATTACTCATACTCTGAAAGTAGGTCTGAAGTTGCCTGTAGAGCGGGTTGAAAGTAATACTTTTCCTCCCTAGGGAGAATCGCTTTCAACTGACAGATGCCAAATTATAAAAAAAAAACTAGTTCTATTTTCACATTTTTATTGAACCATGTTCCAACTTTCTATGCAGCCACGATGTAAAATTGAAATAACTTAAAGTTAAGTATTGATTAAAGAATCTATATTTTCTTAATAACTTCATTATAATTTAGTTTAAACAATTTCTTTAAAATAACATAGATTTGGGCTAAATATTTACCATTTTTTCAATGATGAAAATGAAAAATAATGGCTGAATAGCTGGCTGCCAAAGAAAAAAAAACAAAATAGGCGGGAAAAGTTGTTGATTTATGTAAAATAAAATTTACCCCTTCCTTTCTCTGTAACCCCTTGTCCCTTCGTATTCCTTTTCCTACCTCAATACTTTCTTTACTTTGTACAAATAGCTTTCCTGTGTATAAATGTATAGTCTCATTCATCACCTTAAATAACATTAAGCTGTAATTTTCGCCATTGTAATTTGCTCATTACTTACATGTTATCATCACCATTCAAATAAACTAATCCTATATATCCTTTCCTAAATTCTGTTCATTTTTATATTTTGGTTTCCCTACCTTTGATTTTTATAAAGTATAAAACCTGACGTGACATTGGCTGAATGCACAAACTGAGCGAGACCAAAGTGGAAGAAAAAAAAAATTACTCATTTTTGCTTTAGCTAATTATTTTTTTTATTATTACTTTCCTTGTATTCGTAATGAAAAGCACAGTGTTTACCTCGGGTTAAAGACTTATTTAGTCCCTCGAACTACTCGGGGTTTGGGGACTAAATAAGTTACTTTCACCCCTAGGGTAACAATGTACTATTAAACTGCAGGGCTTCTAAGAATTAAATACAATCCATCATATAAGTAGTTAAAAAACCGGACAAGTGCGAGTCTGACTCGCGTAGGTACCTTGAGTTCCGTACAAACTTGTACCTATGTTATTCCATCACGGAAATCAGGGCCCCTATTCACAAACGCTCGGATTCGATTTCGATTCGATAAGTCGTATGTCTATCTTGTTTTGGCATTACGAAAGCGAGCGAGATAGACATACGACTTTCCGAATCGAAATCGAATCCGAGCTTTTGGGAATACGGGGGCAGTTCTCAATGATTCAAGTATAAATCGGATTGGAGAACAAATTTAATTTTGCAATTAAAATAATATGCTCCTATACATCGATATACGTCACGTTCAATTCATCATCACCAACTGCCTGCCCTTGTCCTATTCTACTTGGGGTCGGCGCAACACGTTTTCTTATTCCATTCTGCCCTGTCAGACGTCACGGCATCATTTAAGTTCCTTTCTCTTCGATACAATTCTTCACACCATCATCCAGCTTTTCTTTGGCTTTCCTCTCTCTCTCCATCCAACAACAATCATATACTTAATAATACTAATATTCATTTTTATTCAGATGACCAAGATCTATTGGGTTAGTAACAATATTCTTAACCTATGTTAGTACTTAACTAAAAACACAGACAGTTAGTGACCTCATCAACGGGCGGAGCGACCTCACAAACGGGCTGTCATGCCTCCCGACTATGGCGCTCAGAATGCTGTTGGGGCTGCCACGGAGTCTGTTGAGCAGCGAGGCCGCTTTCTTACGCCGCACAGCATCGAAACAGTCGGTACGAGCCTCAGCAAACATAGATGACGCGCTACAGAACCGAGGCAAACGCAACAGCACCCTAAACGCGTTGTTATACTGGATCTGCCGAGCATTGTAGGCCTTTTGGGTATGGCTGAACCACAGGCTCCCCGAGTACAGCGATATGCAATAAATTTTAAACAGCGTTACTTTGACTGCGGATGTACTACCTACATCGGAAGAACCGGCGTGCCATCATATTAGCCCGAACCGATAATGCTCTGCGTTCCCTCTCCATATCTGCGTCGTCCCTCAAATTGTCCGTCACCAAGTGGTCCAGGTATTTAAAAGAGTACACACAAAACTCATATACTAAATCTAGAAAGAGCCCAGCGTGCAGTTGTCAAAGTAATACACAAAAAAAACTTTCGGTATACAACCGAGCAGCTATTTAAGGATTGTGCGGTTTTAACAGTTTGACAACTTTATATCAGGCGGGTTCTGATTATAAGCCACAAAGGCACAACTTACGACCCGGAAAAACTGAAAAACAAACGCAGGAAAGACCTTGTTTTTGACCTGAAACCGTGTAAAACTGGCTTCAGTAGCACGGTGCTACATGGGCCCCCACCTTTATAATAAAATAAGTAAAAAAAATACAGTTACATAGCTTACCTATAAAAACACTAAAACTTACCATAGACAACTTCCTTCTCTCTCAAAGTTATGAAGACACTGAAAATATAATAAAAAGTATAAAATTAAGCCTCTCACGCCTATGACCACACGCAAAAGAAACACATAAACACACCTCACATACACAATTATACACACAAACATATATTCATACACACATGCACACTCACGCACGCATGAATGCACACAGAGATTTACCATTGATTAAATTAAACGAAAATTGCCATAATTACCTTGCACCGCACCATAATTTGTAAATTGGCTGGTTGAACACGGTGGTGACGAAAGCAACTGGTGCTTATAGCACAGGAATCTTCCTAGTTTAAGCCCAGTTGCACACGTTTTGTATCTTGCCTCTTACTTTGTCTCTTACTTGTCCCAATTCAAGGTTAAAACTTATTATTGTAAAATAGGTTTAAGTCTTGAACGAATAAATATTGTTTATTGTTTATATTGTTTACCCTATGCAGCTCCACACCGTTCAGTAAAACAGGAAGGACGGAGGAGGGACCCCTGGTACGGGACTTGAAGACCATGTATTTTGACTTGCCTTCGTTGTATACAAGGCCATGAGAAGCAGCATTCGACGCGCACCGACCGAGGGGGCCAGCAGCACCATGTCGTCTGCATCGTGCTGCTGGCCCCCCCGTCGTCTTAAATTATTGAAGCAAACTCAATTAATAAAACAACCGACACGTGTTTTGCTGAGCCGCTCGATCAGTGCATTCACGTACAGACTAAATAGCAAGGGTGAGGTCAGGCCACCATGCCTCACGCCACACTCTGGCCCAATCGGCTCCGAGAGCTCTCCTGCCCAGCGCACCCGACTCTCCTGCTTCATGTACCAATACCGCAGAAGTGAGACGAGCTCCGGCTGCACCGTGGTATCACACAGTTTCTGCCAGAGAACGTCAAATGAGACAAGATCAAAAGCCCTGGACAAGTCCAGAAAACATGCGTAAATAGGTGTTTTCTTGTATATGTAATACTTGACAGCATGCTTCAAACTAAGAATTGCGGTTTCTGTTGACAACCCCTGCCGAAAGCCAAACTGGGTATTACCTATGCAGTTTGATCATATCCATCACTCTTTTAGTCATACGGGTTTCTTCACTCTACATTACACGTCCTAACAAGACAAACGACTTCCTTTAATTTTTTTGTATCGGCTTTCAAACTTCCTCTAATATACTCTTCCTCCCTTTATCCATTCTTATCAATCCATCTCATTATTCTCATCTCCACTACTACATGGAATCGTTTTTCATCCATCTTTTTTACAGCCCAGCAGTCTGATCCAAAATTCGCCAACTGTTATTTTAAAAGAAAATGATCAACATGTACATTTTACAGAAGTACTTCTGTAAAATGTACATTTCGATCATTTTATAGTCCTTCCACTTAGTACCTAAGTAGTTTTTAATAAAGCAAAATATAAAGTAAATAGAGGTTCGATTATAAATGTAAGCAGTCACGCTGAAGTTTAAACATTCAGATAACAAGCACAACATTACGAAGAATCCGCGCTCGGCGTCCCGTCGAGTCCGCCGCGTACTCCACAACAACTATCAATTTAATTGGAGAACCGCGGGCAGCCTCTTTACTCCGCTTAACTTTTCGATTTACATTCAAAACGGTCTTTTAAAAAACACAACTCAATAACTACAAGTCTAACCCTTGTTCGATGCGTACTTTAGAAATCATTCGGCTGTAAAACTTTGTGTCTGCGCTGCCATTGGCGCGCGGCCGTGGGGTGGAGCCCGCAAACCACGCCCGGCGCCTGCCGCGCATGCTAAACGCGCTTTAAACCCCGTTTAAGCGGTATTTTGGTCCAAAACCACAAGAAAATGTATGTAACATCGGTTAGGGGTAGGGCGTAGCTAAATGAAAAGATTTTCGTGATTCAACGACTATTTTGCGAATATGGCGGACAGTAATGTCGAATGCGCGGGAAAGTGCAGGTTGTTTATAAGTTAGTTTTGATAATTGCATCAATGGTTTATGTGCCAACATAATTATATGCAATATATTCTTTTATGGACGGAAAATTTCTGTATTGTTTAAAATAGTTTTGAACTTTCTTACGGCGCTATGTGAGTTTTGAACGAAACAATAAAAAGTGACTTTTGTGTGGGATATTTGTTTTAAACATTTAAAACATAGTGTCGAAAAAATGGATTCCCGAATGCAGGACAGTCACAAATCGTTCTTAATCAAAGATCTGCTCGGAGATGTGTTGAGGCCTGGAGCAGCTGCGACAGTAGGTATGTTGGTGAAAGTTTAATTAAGCCATAAAAATATCAGCTGATTATAAATCTTCATTTTCATCTTCATATTATACGATCTTGGAACGTTTATAAATTACATTTTATAATTTATTTTAAAAAGCTAAACCACGGTTAATGACGTAAATTCTGGTCCCGCGTTAAGTCGGATAATGGGTGACGCAAAAAGAATTATATTTGACACGTAAAATAAAGAGCGTGAAAGTATCAGTGTTAGTTTCTACTCCCTTTAATATTTATCTTACTTACCTTTAGCTAAAGCTAATTTCAATTAAGTTCAAAACTAAAATCATCAACAATGCACTAAGTTTACTAAACACTTATTAGTAAGCTTTCATTGTCCCGAATAAAACATGCTTTAACTCGTAAGTTTTCAATCCTTGCACAAAATAGTTCGTAGCGCCGCGCGTAGCAGATTCGTAGCACCCGCGTAGCGGCGGTTACAGTGCGCGTAGAATTTTAATCTTTCTAAGTTTACGATTATGTATGCTTATTACTACGGCCCTTAAATGTTGTGTTTTAGCAGAGTAACAGGGGTCATTGACCCACCTGGTCAATAACCCATATTGCCATGCTAAAACTCTACACGGCATTTAGAAGAATGTAATTAACAACGAATTCTTGTCCTGTCTTTCGATACTGTATTGGCAGTGAGAAATTAACAAACCATTGGATATAGCAATTCCCAGTTAACATAAAGTCAGGAGTTTGCATTTGATAACCAAAATTGGTAACATTAATAGCAACAGTGTTAATCAATTCTTCGAAATTCGACCGGCACCGAAGTGTGAATCAGCCTTGAAACCCCTCGGTGTTACAAAAAAGCGAGTTCGTTTTCAAATTAAATTTGGTAAGACCGAAGCGAAGTTTAAAATTCAATTCAATTCAACTTACTGTATGTAGGAGGAGGTGTTTTATCAAAGTACAGAATTCAGTTATGCTCCTACAGAAGTCCAGAATCAAGTACTCTAAAATGCCTAACGAACAAGATACCTACGGGTCTAATTAACAAGTTTAGTGCAAAAAGCACGGAGACACCTCCGCTTTTTCTTGTCTTCTTGACAATTCACGTATTTATTTGAATTAGTCTTGACGTGGACTCTGCCACATCGCCTAACATGGTAGTGGCTTCGGATAGGTTGAAATACAAAGAGCAGGACAAATGGTGGGCCATGATTTGTGATGAGTCTCATCGTACTTTCGGCGTCACGATTTTGATTAGTAAATCCTATTGCCGCTATCTCTGCTTTGAAGTTGCTTTGGATTCCGTACGCTGGCTTAATTTGAAAAACCGTGATCAAATTGAAAACAAGTATCTTCCTGTCCCAACTTTCAACGTGGGGAAAAAACTGATCGTCAATTTGTTAATTACTTAATTTTATGAAAATTACTTATCGGTCTCATTTACTGGAAACGTTTACAAATAGTGTAAACGTTTCCAGTAAATACTATACTGTACTGTAAATACTGAAATACCATGTTGATACCTATGTTTTATTTACCTGTGTATTTAATGTACCCTCCGTCTGTGAATCAGATGCCTGTTCCGATAGTTATGTTGTGAAGCTTATGTTATGTAGGTAGGTGCGTTATTGAATATTATTTATCGTAATAAACCACGAGTTAGACAGTAATTAACCTCCTCGAAACATTCAGTAACCAACTACATAAGATATTTGAAATTCCGGTACCATCTGAAATGTGTTTACACTGATAGGCAGGGATGTTGCTCTAGTGTGGGACATCGTTATGAATGATTTGAATTGATTTTATGAAAACAAACAAGCCGACGGCCTACATTATGTAATGACAGACGCTTATAGATTTACCAGTATTTCAGACATGTTAGATGTGCTGCCATCACAGAAACAAAACTGTTTCTTGAACCTATTTTGCCATATAGAATTACGCAGAATAGGTACTGTGGTTGCAGATTAACTTAATATTAATTTTGAAAGCTCTTCCCATTCCTCTAAACAGGGTCTACCAAGACAGAAGTTAACTAGAATTTTGGCATTTTTAATTAGAAGTATTCCACTGCATAGTGCTAAGGTAGACTTCCTCATGCAGATGGAAAATACAAGTAAGGTGAACCACCTCACCGTTAGCTACAACACATGAATATGTAACCACTAGTGTGAAGCCTGTAGTACATCATAATCGCATTATTACCAGCCTACGTGTCTAAGTGTGCGCGACGTGAGTCTAATAAGCCGCCATTTTGCAAGTATGCGCGCGCCCTGCAGCGGCATACATTAGCCGGGGATAGGTCGCGAGTCACTGCCTGGCCACGACCTACGCGCTCAAGCGACAAGCGTCTTGCGACAGTGAGTGCGGGAAAAAAACAAAAGAATCTATTTAGAGCAAATCAATGTACCTACTTCGGTCCAGATTGCGGATTCTGCACTTTGACAGATAATCATCTGCCTAGCCTTTTCCGAACTATGTTAGAGTCTGTTTCCAGTTTAACCGGATGCAGCTGAATACTAGTATTTTACATGGAGTGACTGCCTATCTGACCTCCACAACCCAGCTAGTACTGGGTAATACGATTTCACTTGGTTGCACTGGTTGTCAAATTTTCGGGATACTGACTACCTGTAACGACTGTCAAATATCTACAAATGACAGCCGGGACCAACAACTTAACGTGCTTTCCGAGGAAGGGAGGAACCTGTGTATTTAGAGGGCGGCTACGCATCACCAGACCAACACAGGCAAGCACGGCTTAACCTAAAGATCTGTTGGGCTGTTATTATTTAGCCTCGGAATTCGTCTTCTATGATACTTTGGTACTGAAATATCTGTTCCAGTTCGGTACACAAGCGAAGGAAATAAATAAGCCGCGTGTGTTTCGGTTTACACAAGTCGCATCGCCCGAGGCCGTGTACGAGGCCAAGCCGCGGGTTGGGTTGCGGTGCATGCATTAGCTACTAATAAACAATCTCGACTACGTAACTAGCCGTCTTTAATGAATGTTTCATGTGTCTCCGCCATTTTCACGACACACTCGTCAGGAGAGGGGCAATCATAGAATGGTGGTAACGAGGTATCTACATACTGGTGAATTTATTTACATTTTAATTTTGAGTTGTTTTGTTTGTGATTGAACTAACAATTCAATACGTTATAATAGAGATATAGTATTTCAGTTGGATTCGGTTACAGACTGGAAGAAAAAGGTAAAAAAGATAGTAAAGGTAGAAAAAGAAGACTGATTTAATGACGTAAGTACTTTGGCATTATACACAGTTCGATTGGTTCGATTTAAGGGCAATCTGAAACTTGGTATGTATAAGGAAAGTAAACCATGAGTTTCATTTTGAAAAACAGACGTTCTTTGTTCTTTATCAAACCTACCTATTCGCACCTCTACACCCATATTCCCATGTAATCGGAAGAGACAGTAATCTAACCTGATGTTATTATTTTTTGGAAAATTATCTTGTAGATTTCAATCACTTTCTGCTATCACATTAGGTTACGATAAGATTTCATGTAGTTTTTCGTTACCTACCTATTTTTTTCTCCAAAGTTTTTTTTTCTTTAATCAGCAAATCTCAAACATCGAGAACATAAACTGGTTGTTCTTTCTTCAATATAAAATTGTGTTTAAATCACAAGTGTCGAACGTGACTTTTCTACCTTTGGTCACGCTTCGCAGTCCTCAGCACCCTTGTGACAAAACTATTAGACGAGACTAAAAGTTTATCGATTGCTAACGACCACTCATCCAGCTGACCACTTCACTGAAATATAGTTTTTTTTTTTCCGGCGTATGAGGAATAGAAAGAACGACTTAAAAAAAAAGAAAACAGTGACTAAAAAATTCACATGGCAATGTTTCGATAACATATACCTCGAACTGCAAAGGATATTTAGTTAGGTAAACTGTAGAGGGTGCGACTATGCTAGAATGAGGATTATTATTTTGTAGAGGCTTTATTTCCTAATTTGAAGCAAAGTTATTCCTCATCATCTGCCTTACCTTGTATTTCAAAGACAACGATTGTCTATCTACCTCCACGATCCAGTTAGTTAGTAACGCACTTATAAATTAATTAAGGATTGTCAAAGATCTACGAATGACAGGCGGGACCATGTGCCTAATGTGTTTTTTGAGACACGAACAGGTCTTGCTGTACAACAGATTGTCAACCATCCACACCGTCGCTAAACTTGGAAATTGACGCGTGTGGCCGTTATTATTTAGCCATGAACTCCTAAAGCATTCTCCAGATAGCCGACGAATAGCCTATCATTTTCACAGCTGTTTATCAATTTCTTATTCAGTTTATTTGAGCAAATGTAAAACATAGTATCTATCTTAATTTGAAGACACTTTAGTGCAATTCAATTTCTGGAGCACACAAAGTCTGCACAGTTTGAGTTCAGTACCTAGTTTTCAGTTACATACTGAAGTGTATGGATATTGTATGAGACTATACTAAAGATCAGAGCGATAGAGTGAGAGTGTACCAAACCATTTTTCACTTCAGCAGCTCAAACATGTAGGTTTTGCTGCCTGAAATCAGTGAGCAAAATGCGATTTTGCTCACTGGGTGAGACAAAGTAACTTTTTAATTATTTTTTTCAGAAATCCCCGAATATCTTATTCAGCCTTGGGTTTGATCATACAATTCGAAACATTCACACTCTATCTCTTTCCCGCCCATTAGAAAGAGAGAGAGACAAAGACCAGCCCTATCAAAGTTCCGTTTTTGAATTCGAACACGTTCGGAATTTCGTACTAAAGAGATTTTGCAAAAATTATGTCTTTTAATGTAACCTTTGTGGTAACTATATTTTTGAGCCGTTTGGGGTTGAAACTCTGGGGCCGTGGGGTCCGAGTGCTCACAGCCTTTTCAAGTAAATATCTAAACGCCTAGTTGACACTTCCCGTGACCCAAGGGCTGGGTTTTACTTTGGCCAGAGGCTAAGTATTGCCATACAACGTGGCAACGCCGCCAGTCTCTTGGGCACGTTACCAGTTGACAGCGTTGAGGAGGAGTTTTTTGACGCCCTTTTATAATTTGTTGTTATTTTAGTCATCTAGTTTTAAAAATAATATTAATTTGTAAAATATAATAAAATATTTATGTTTTATGTAATTTATTGAATTTTTAACTTTTTGTTATATTTGAACGAAATTAAGTATTTACTGCAAATAAAACTGATATTTAACCTGTAAATATTTATTTCTAGTTTCAATAATGTTACGAAATATATGTATTTTGAATAATAAAATATCATGGGTGCTATTTCCGAACACGCCTTAATTTAAATAATACAGCGGGAATAAAATTTCGTGGCTGGCGTAAAGAGTTGAATAAGTTAAAAATATTAAAATAATCGTAAAATATGAGTGAAACTAGCGACGAGAACAGTATTGTAACACCGGAAGAGTTAAAACAACAAGACAGTTATTAATGCAGAATTAAGTTTCCTACCTGAGAAGTCTCGCAAGAAATATCTGAAAACATACCATGTCTTCAACGAGACTTTCAAAGGGCGCAAGCAGTTTTTCGGAGAAGGTGTTGCTATCTTATTTTTTAGATTTACCACAGACGAGGTGATCATCTATAATTTTAATTATTTTGATTCACAATAAATAGTTATTTCAATCGATTCCTGTTTATTATTTTATCTCCGTTAAGTGTTCTCGCTGCTGAAGTGAAAAGTTATGTGTGTTACACGAGAGCAAAGTTTTTTGCATCTCGTGCCTTTGAATCCCTCGCCACGCTCAGGATTCAAAATCAGTACTCGCAGCAAAAAACGACTTTGCTCTCTTGTTGCACAAATAACTATTTCCATAAAGTCGGTATCAAAACGCCTTCTAAATCATAGCCAAGAAAACGTCATGGCTTCAGTACAATGCCGTTGCATATGCTCTTGAGCGCAGCACGCCGCCACTCCGCGGCGCACGCGCCAGCCACGCGCCGCGGTCGAGCACCGATTGACTCGCACTCTCTACTCAAATTAACGACTTTTATTTGTTTTGTTTTGTTCAATCGCATTCGTGCTTTGTTCGTTCTGTTCATAGAGTAGAGATAGAATTATAAAAGCACTGAGGTAATTTTATCGTTGGCAGTATTAAAAATTTAATTGTATTCAGATGAACAAGTGCGATGATGTAAGGGGGAAACACAAACGAATTTAATACATTTGTGTTTAATACATAACTATTAAAGACACCTATCAGAAGAATTGTCATAGAAATATCGTGATCTTTATTATGTTTCAATGACCATGATGTCGTTAAGCAAACTGACATAAATGCCAATTTTGAAAAGTCTTGTGCCGACGGCAATTTTGTTCGTGTTGTCCCGTCTGTCTAAACTTCTAAAGTATACCTATTCTTAGAGTGTCGATGGCAATCTAACTTGTGTCAGCCCAGAAGTGGGCTACGAGTTTGGCCTTCAGTAGCGTCGTCTTCGCACTCCAGGGCAGGGCTATCAATAAATCTACATCTGACCCGAAATCGTTTGCAGATCAAGCTCATTTCAGACCCGTCAAGTCTTGCTGTAACCAGACCCTTAGGCGCTGCGCAAACGTGGACACTTTTGTGTCTTGTGTCGGATAAAAGCTACCAATGAATGTTTGATTTCTATAAAACCAGTATGAAATCAGCCACTCCCTGCGCAGACGTAAAATTTTTTTTTGCTTTCCATTGACACATACTCGTTCCGGCCAAAAAGTGTTCGGTGTCGGGTGTTTGGTGTCACTGGTAACTGTAGTGGTAGTGTCCGGTGGCGGCGATCGGAGACAGTCGCCAGGCACTACTTCTGGTCACTGGTACAATTCGCTCTCTCTCTATGTATCTCCCTGCCTGGAATCTTCCTAGCAAGCGAAGAGAACTCTGAAAATTTTCTCACTCCGAATATAAATTTCTTCAGTCCATTCATAGAAATAAGAATAATTTTGTCGACTTTTGCAGATCAGCTTTAGAATTAAGAGATACAATGCTACAATATTGAGGAAAATATAGTGAGGAAAATGTTTAGTATATGGCTATAAGAGTAGAAAAAGACCAAAGAAACGATGGATGGACTGTGTGAAGGATTATATTGCAAGAAAGGAGGTGAGTGCTGAGATGGCGAGTTATAAGGAAGTATGGAAGAAGAAGACAGCTGCGCCGACCCCAAATAAATTGGGTTAGCACTTAGCAGAAGAATGATGATGATGCTACAATATTACAGTTTTATATTTGTAATAGAAAACAACATTTTTAACAAAGAGTTCAAATAAAAAAAAATATTATTGATTGATTTTTGAGGTTGCTTCTTCTATACACGTTAATAACTTCGAATAAAACTTTTTGTTTAAAATTTCTCTGTTAGAACCAATAATTGAAATCGTACTAATGATAATAATTAAAAATGCAGAATGCCTCTCTTTATGTACAAACGCCATTTTTAATGTTGTGTTTTGAATCCGCTTAAATTGCTCAGAAAGAGGAAGCCCTAAAAATTTACTGAGAAAAATTCCGGTGGAATATGATTCAAAATAGGAAGCTGCACCAGCATGCACCCTGTCAGTTTGCGGAAGGCTGTCCCTGACGCCGTGTATTAGACTTTCTACTTAAAAAAATTCTTACCGATTGAGATTAATGGAAGAAACTATTATAGTAATGATAGGTTTCTTATTAAGTAATAACTTTTTAATACATCAGTTTATTTGCAAATAATATTTTGATATGAATAAAATGAAAAGCATCGTTGACAATCAGTAGCTATTGACATTAAATTGGGCACTTTGTCAATAATCGTCATTAATAAGATTGATATAAAAACGTTAGCGTTTCCTCCCAGCATGAATTGTATTTAACTATGTATTACTCTTCTTAGAAATGTTCGTGTCCTGTCATATTAAACAACTTTCCTAACAATATACAATATGTTAAAAAAACGCTTTCCGATCCGTGAGTGTATTATAAGGTGTCGATACTTCGAGGATACAAAATAACACCTTGTAGAATTTAGATTCTTCCTAAGGTTCATTCCTTGTAGAATCTTAATTCTAATCGTGTATTTGATTATTAGTTTATTTACATAATGTTTTGACTATTATTTTATTGACAAAATGTATTATTATCTTTTTGACATAATGTATGTATTCTGATTTTTTTGACTGATAATATTTTTATTTTATTATTTGTGACATCGATTACTTACTTACTTAAACAAATTGAATATTATCTAATTGTTATGAATGAATTTATTTTTTTACTATTGGTTATTTTGAATGCTACTATAATAATTTATAAAATTGTTGTGCCTGACAGGGTTCATGTGAACTATAGTATTATTGAAGATCTTGTTAAACACATGTGATATGCAATAAATGATTGAATTGACCAAAAGTTTCCGAAACTTTTGGTCGATCGTATCTCAAACAAATTAATTCTTGGACTTGACCGGATTTTGTGAGCTACTTTATGATGTCAGCACGAACACAATCATAATTGAAATATAAAACAATTACAAGGTAAGGCTTGAAAAAACAAAACGTTACTTAAAAATAAAATTTTAAAACATAATTTGAAAAAAAAAAACTTTACCTACCGAATGAAGACATCTAAAACTTATATTTGGGCCCAACTTGAATACCAGACCTAAAAAACTAAAATGTTTTAGATCAGGTAGATTTTCATTTCAATCGAGGTAGTCGAACAGACACATATATAAAGAGACAGGAGAAAGAAATGTGTGTGTGTATAAGATATTAATTGAGATGTGATTCTCAGGGTCGCCTGGTTTGAAGTGATTGTCGTCATTATGAGCTCACAATTGACAGAACAACCCTTACAATAACATTAATGAATGTACAGATTGTACTGCAACTAAAACCTCTTGATAGTTTGACAGACAATTACCCAGTTTCCAAGTTACAGTATCTAACTTATTCAAAACAAGTATAGGTATGCCAATGGCCATTGAATGGACAAAGTTATCAAGAGAAAATATGTATTTTATGTCCATTTCATGGTAATAGGCTCACCTTTTATCACATGGGACTTAATGTAACCGGTGAAATGTGACTGTAGGTATTATCTACTCTAGGTAAGCATCTGACTAACCGTTTAGTCAGGTAGACCGGGTTTGGTATAACATATTTTAAATGTGTATCAGCTATGACTGTTAACCTAATTCGAAGTCGCGGGTTGACGATGACGGAAATACTTACGCTAGGGACCAATAACGATCTTCAATAGGTAAGTTACTGAAAACAGACAATATTTTGCAGAGAAGTTAAGTAAATAACAAACAATTAATTCAGTATCTGATCAGAAGCATTCTCAACCCTCTTGCAAACATTAGAGAGCGATAACTATGCTACTGCCGGCAGGTGCCCGCCGGTAGTTCAGTTTAGTTGAAGATGAGACCAATGAAGCAATTCACCACAACCATTGACACAACACATAAAACTGTTTTACATCCGTAACCTCACTAATCCATCCATCAACTTGCTATTTTGCCGAACGGGGCATATTTGGCGCAGCCGTGAGAGTACACAGTGTTTCATTTTTTTAGTTAAAATTTGATTTTTGTTTTACATTGTGTGCACTTGTGGCATATACCAAATACATGTCTTTTCTTTCTTTCTTTTATTTTAATTTAATATGCAACTTTACAAAAAAATATCCTAAGCAATTTTCTGCAATGTTGGTAACCAATGCAGTTTTACTTCATTCGTTCTGATGAAGTATCAAGACTGTCTGCTCAATCCTCAGAAGGCCGCAGGGGTGTCGATGTTAAAGCGCGCAGCGGGACATCGCTAATTTGTCACGCGTGCTATTTACATTGTCTTCGGGGGCTTAGGGGCTGGGGGCTCGGCGCACCCCACGACATAATGGGTTGAAAACCGAAAATATTGTTGTTAACTTTTGTTCATAAAGTGTTTGTTCCAAACCTTAACAACTTACTAACACAGTGACATAACGAACAGTTTTATTAACAGTATGTTTTTTTTCCTTTTCTGGGGCCTATCTAAACACAATATGCCAAAAATAAAGACTGAAATGATAAAAGTTTCTAGACAATATTGTACCAACATAATGATGACGTGTAAACCGTCGGCAGACGGTTTTGCTCTTAAACTAGTTTTCTTATGATTGTACGTTGAACATCATACATGAACTCACGCCTATTCTCATGGGGTTAGACAAAAACCACAGCTGGTAACCAAGCCAGTATACACGGTGTAAATCACCTCATCACGAAGCCGTCAACCAAGCATTCTGTACATGAAACTAAGTAACTTTACGCAAAAATTATTGCTGGGAAACGACTTTTTTTTGGGGGGTGTAAAATCATGTTTTGTGGTAGAACTCAATGTAACGCACTCAAAACATTGTGCTGATGGACGGATTGAATAGTCCGGGGGTCGTGGAGGTGTTTAAAGTAAAAATCTTACATTAAAAACTTGTATTTAAAAAAATCCTTGTCAAAAAGTTGGAACTTTGACCCCTAATATCTCCGTAACTAGAAGTTTCCCAGGTATGGTGTAGAACAAAAAAATGATCGCAATGACAGGAAGAACCAGTGCCTTTCGGCTTCGTTAAGAGGTGTTTTACACCCTTTATCTACCTAAGTTGAACACTAATTATTCCATTGAACTCTGGACTATGCCATGTGAGCTCAATGTGACCCCGGGCGTGCGGTTAGACTATACAATGAGGAGATCAATCATTTTTTTTTGTACAGTAAAACCTTTTTGAAATTTGTTTGTTGTTTGCCTCCTTGAATTATATAGGCATAGAACAGGGGGACGCTTAAAACATTATTGTTCCATTCCTATTCCAAAGTGGGAGAGAGATGGAGTTAATAATGTTTTAAGACATCATGGTACGCCACCAGAGATGTTCAGTGTCCAGCTGGCCAACCATGACGTCTGAAAACATTATTGTTTTACTCCTTTTCCAGTGTAGGAAAGAGATGGCGCTAGACATCCTTGATAGCTCCGTCTCTTACCCACACTGGAATAAGTATAACTGTAGTGTGTAAGTAATAATAAGCATGTATGTAGACAGCCTTATTTAAAGTGCTTCTTCAGTAATACTGTTTTATAATAAATTGTATGTATTTTAACACACATTAAATCGGACCATTTATTTATTTATTATTTATTTATTTATGACCATGAAACCAACCAGACGTCTCATTTCAACTCTTCCAACCTAACGACCTGATCACACTACAAAACAATACTGCTTTAAGACGTTATGTTTGGTCAGCTGGTCACTAGGTAATACTAGATTACTAATTGACCGGACAAAATAGTAAGTTATCATCAACAACAAGAGGGTGCCACAGTTTTTCCTGACCCCTTTTATTTAAAATGAATACAATACCTTTGCAATTTTATTAAGAACTAGCTGTCCCACGCAACTTCGTCTGCGTCACATTTTCCCCGTTTTCGCAACATTTTTCATTGCTGCTCCGCTCCTAGTGGTCGTAGCGTCATGATATAAAGCCTATGTCCTTCCCCAGGTTGAAATCTATCTTTTTTGCCAAATTTCATTAAGATCCGATCAGCCGTTTAGTTGTGAAAAGGTAACAAACAAACAAACAAACATACAAACAAACAAACAGAGTGACATTCGCATTTATAATATAAGTATGGAAAGTATGGATACAATTCAACCAAAAAAAGACAGTTTTCGAAAAAAAAATGAATTAACCAGCGCCTTCATTTGAAATTGTAATGTCATCGTTCATTTCACGACGGGCTTGAATTGAACGTTGAATAATTTCATTTGTTTTCACAACTTTCTTTTCTTAAAGAAAGAGGATTATGGAAAGCCAATCGGCCACATTTTTACTGAAATTAATTAACCGATTGCGCGACGCCAAAGAAGGTAATGTCTTTATCAGCCTTTGTATGATGTTTGTTCCTTTGTGGCGCTCTAGAGACCAAACGCGTGGGCCCTTTTTGATGATTCTTACGTTAATCGATTTGTCTTAATCTTAACTCACAATTTCTTGCAATGACAACATCACGCCTGCAATCCCCGAAGGGTTAGGCAGAGCTGCACCTAATAGTACACCCAAATTTCGCCAGTAATGTTTAAGTCCCATCATCCCAAGTAATAGGGGCTATTCTATTGCTATCAACCAGGTACAAATCCCGTAGCTGCTACTAGAAAATTCTTGATGGATAATCCCAATAACACTTTGCCCGTCCCAGGAATCGAAACCCGAACCAGCAGTCACGCTTGTGACCACTCGACCAACGAGGCAGTTCTTATTGTTTCTTAACCTTGTGGGTAATGCCTAACCTGGTGTCAGAGTTATTATGCCGCCCATAGAATCAAAATCATCATACTATAATGTTCCCACTGCTGGGACACAGGCCTCCACTTTATGAGAGGGAGTGGGCTGTAATCCACCACGCGGGCCCAGTGCGGGTTGGTAGATGTCGCATGTCTTCGAATTTTCAGTTCTCTCTTACGATGTTTTCCTTCACCGTTTTTGAGAGCAGCGATGATGAAGTAAATTACACAAAGTAATGCGCCTGCCTGGGTTCGAACCCACAGCTTACTGCTCGTAAGTCGGGGCTGCCACCACTGGACCACCGCTCCCCTTCACTGCCCATAGAATATCGAATATCATTTATTTGCTAAACATGAAACACAAACAAACATTATGTAAATGATGGTAGTGTTAATAATGTGAACAAACATGTTTTGCTTAATAGATATAAGCGTGCAAATTTTACATGCATAACGAAACAATCAGTCATCATGCGATTTTATGTTCCAGGATCTCCTTAACACTATAAAAACTATAAGCAGATAGCCTTTTGTATGATAATTTTATAAATGTATGAAATAACAAAAAAATCTATAATGTATTTTTTTAATTGATTGATTGTTGATAAATTGATCTAATATTTTATAATAACATTATTGAATTGTTACTGAGAGAAAGAGGGCTATCCTCTCTCCTAATGTTGATGTGCCCGGCAGGGTCTATAATAATAATAAAAAATAAAAAAAGCCTTTATTGACTGAAAACTAAAACTAATTACAGTATAATATAAAATAAACAAAACATAACTATTGCACTTCGGCGTCTTCGTTTATCAGCGCGTCCTTTGACGCATAGGCCTCCCCCAGACTCCTCCATTTGTCACGGTCTCTTGTGTCTCTAGCCCACAAAGCACCAGCCGTCTCCACTATGTCATCATCCCAGCGTTTGCGTTGTCTTCCTCTACTTCTTTTTGACCCATCCCTGATTTGCCATTCAGTTACGGCTTTTGGCCACTTATTGTTTTTATCACGCAGCATATGACCAGCCAATCTCCATTTCAATCTTTTTGTGTGAAAGGTAGCATCACTTAGTTTGGTTATCCTCCTCAGATCTTTAGCTCTCTTTTTGTCTTTCCTCTTGACGCGGAAGTTCAGAATACTGCGTTCCATGCCTCTTTGACAAACCTTAATTTTCTGTAGGATTTTATTTGTCAATGTCCATGTTTGGCAGCCGTAAGTGAGACATGGAAGAATACAAGTATTGAAAAGTTTTCTTTTGGAAGATATTGGGTATTGGTTATTTTTCATTACTTCTTTGAGTGACCAATACCTGTTCCATGTGCTGGTTATGCGCCTTTCAATTTCCTGCTCCATTTGCCTTGTGAACGAAATCAGTTGTCATAGGTAGATATACGAATTCACATACTCTATACTTTCTCCTTGGATACTAATGGTCTTTTCAACGCTATTTGTCATTAGTTTTGTTTTTTCCTTGTTCATTGAGAGTCCCACCTGTATACTTCCTTCAGCAAGCTCTTGTAACATCTTTTGTAGCGTGAGATGGCAGGGTCCATACTGATCTCTTATTTGATAACACCATCTTTGTAACACATATAGAATGCAATAAATAATTGAATAATGAGTATTGTATAATTTAATTTTAAACTATCTTGTATTTAATGTTTTTAATTCATTTGGTATTCTATAAGCCTCTATCTTGGCTTTAAATGTCGTCGAGAAATATCTCTCAGGCATGCTGGCTTTATTCAGGATGTTTTGCTTCACCGAAGCAAGTGATGAATTATACAATGCGCACATGAATCCGATAAATTAGAGGAACGTGTCTTGGGTTTGAACTCGAGACCTTTGATTTGGCAGTCCGACGGCCATACCTCATAATACATCAGCAAATCTTCAGCACCTGTAAAGTTGTGAAGAATTTCATTGCAGGTCGTCATTTATTTTAAATACCAGGTATATGTATGAAGACAGATATTTGTAGGGAGCGCAGCATGTTGCCCACCTGATGCAATATGCTTGCTCCTAGGTTTGCACGGTGTACTTACGAAGTAAAACTGAGAGTCCAGAGCTTATTGCCAGTCGTTTTACTCGTTTGCCAAGCCTCCTCTGTGAGCGTCCACATCTTAGCACTGTACGTCATGTTGGGTAGAACACACAGAGCGGAATTTTGGGTTACAAGATACAAGATATTTATTTTGCTAAAACATGAGTATACACAAATAAATGCAAGATGTTAAATAAAGTTCAATTGAGTCGCTGTCACGTTTTGCCTTAATGGCGTACAAAATATAATTGAATAAGTAAGTCTAAATCATCACAATGCTATTTACTCATACATGCATTACGTAACAACAATAATAATTAACGGTCAGAACAGTTCTGAGCTGTGTATTGTCAAAATTGGTTTGTATGTAACAAACCAATTTATATAATCATAATCATAGTTTAATCAAATACAAAAATAAGAATAATTCAAATATGTCAATAATCTAAGATAAACTAATAATAATGAGAGTAGTCCAAATGTTTCATAAATCAGTCAGGTTATGTTAGTTTATCAGTCAAGAACTCGTTAGTGCTGTAATAAGCTTTCTCTAACAAAAGTTTTTTCAACCTATATCTTAACTTTGCACCTGTATCCTCTCTCCAATATTTTGGCAATTTAGGGTTATTTCAGAAATCCTTCCAATTTGCTGAATTGGGTTGTATTCTTCACAATAATATCTGATCTCCATTGGTTGATGCTCAACATGCAAGAGTCTCTTCGCTGGCTCAGGCATAAGGTTGTTTGTTGCCCATATCACCATCACAACATTGTTGTTCATATCGCTATCAAATTCAAGTAATCGAAAAGTTCAGTCAACACTGCAATTTTTTTAAAAACTACGAAATAAATATCAAAGAGTTTACAGTGTTTGTAATTTTTTATTTTCCTTTGTGTCTAATGATCTTTAACGACGTAAAATATGGTTACTGCTACTGACTAGACCGCCAAAATTAAAAAGATATTTATTCCATTTACAACAAGGTCGCTGTTGGGTGGCTGTTTGATTCTGCGACTGGAAGAGTTTTCATAGGAGGGTTTTATTTTGAGTTACTTGAAACCACGTATAATATAATACGTAGATAGAATACAACATTTTAACGATGTTTTCGTAGAAGATACTCATGCGGAAACATTAAGACCTCTCGACGTCGCGGGGAGGAGTGCACGCTAAAACATATTTATGCGATATTATAACGAGAGAAACAGTCGAGGGCCGCTCTCCACGCCCGCCATGTAACAAGTAATCGTGGCACGGCCACGCCATTAACAACGGCGCACACAAAAGTTTAGCGAAAGAAAATCATATGAAAAGCGACCACCTGGCCTGAATGCCCCGCGCCCACTCCTCACCATTTTCACGCAAATTAAAAGACACAAACGCAACCATAGACGCGAATTTCCCGCGCGCGCTAAAACACACCATTCACAGACGTCGTATTCAATTGCTCGAGAGCGAAACGGAACGCCCCGAGGCATTAATTAGAGCAGAAAACTCGCGTCTATGGCCGTTCCTTTTTTAAAACTGAGGTCTTTATGCGAGCCCCAGCCTTTGTGCGCGTTCCGTTTGTGCTCATGGGTAAGTGTCAAGTCTTAGTGTCAAGCGATGTTTTAACCTCTTTGTTGATTATATTACGGGAAACCCTCATTTTACACAAGCAGGCGAAGTAAATTAGTAAGGAAACCATCTGGGTGAACATGATAATAATCATCGTGTGGTTTATTGTCCCCAGATCAACCTCATACCGACGAGGACCAAGAAACCTTAAGATGCAACTCGACAACCAGTCAGAATGTGGAAACATCGGATGCTGAAGACGACATATCCGTCGGCGACAACAGAAGCGAGACATCCACACCTAAAAAGTCACAATTCTCCTTTCCCGACGAATATAAAAAGAAATTAGACGGAGAAGAAACAGAAAGGTCATCGCCGTTAGAATACAATTTGAATAATCAAACGAATTACAGTTCTTCTTTCAAAGAAGATGAGAATGAATATGAAAACAGACCGGAAGAACGAATGAAATTGTATGATACCAGTCTATTTCACTTGTATAGGCCAGATCGGGATAACAAGAAGGATGAAGGGACTGAAGGGTCTGGGTATGAGCACATGGCTGGCTTGTCAGACAGTATTTATGGCAGGTCTATGGACTTATCGAAAAATTCGTTTCAATCTCAGCTATTAGCCGGCTTCGCGTCAGTCATCGCTGGAAATACACAGAGGGAGTCGCAAGAGTCCAACGGTAATTGTTTTCATTTTTAATAAAATATGTTTTTCATTATACTACATTAATGTGGACCCTTATCTGTACCGCACTAAATTTTTGCTTGGAATGTTGAAATTCAACTCTCTCAAAGTTTTTTTTTTTATATTAGGACTACCATTAACATGATTCTGCATTCCGTAGATCGTCAGCCCGGCAGCCGGCCGACGGCCTCGTCGAACTCAAGCCGCAAGCCGCGCCGACGTCGCACTGCTTTCACTCACGCCCAGCTCGCCTACTTGGAGCGCAAGTTCCGCTGCCAGAAGTACCTGAGCGTCGCTGACCGCGGGGACGTGGCTGAGGCGCTGAGCCTCAGCGAGACGCAGGTCAAGACTTGGTATCAAAATCGAAGGTAAAAAAAATTAGGAATGAAAAAACTATTTGTAAAAATATAACTTGAATTTGTACACAGCCTGATTGAGATTAATAAGCCTTAAAATACTGTAACGTCTGTATTCTCCAAGGGATTACATTGTGCCATTCATATGAAATAATTTGCGTTTAAATGGTATTAAGATCGAAGTATATTTTGGCGCCCAACATAGGCTGCAATGGTCCCAGCTGGGTGCCAATAAAAGCAAACAGTTATGAAATTCACATTTTAATGACCAAATAATTAAAAAAATTGATGAATATAATGTAGATTTTATAACACAGAACTCATAAAATTATTTTCTCTTTTCAACTTATGGCGCTCAAGTGGGACTATGATAAGTGAGCGTAGTACAGTCTCTTCATGAAAAATAGGTTTAGGTATACAAAAAATTTCACTTTTCAGTCATTTTACGGCTGTGATAGGCTAGTTTAATACATTTAGTTGAGTAGAACGACCTTATATTAAAAGGACAAAAATAAAATCGACAAACAATTTGGCTGTGCTCCCAACTTGTTCTGTATTTAAAGTATACAGTTATACTTACAGTATGTTTCCGTAAATAATCTAAAATGCGGTATTGTGTTTCTCACAGAACAAAATGGAAACGTCAGAACCAGCTGCGTTTAGAACAACTGCGCGCGCAGGCGGCGAGCGGTGAGCGCGAACTATCGGCGCACGCGCTGCCTCTTGCGTGTGCGCTGCTGCCGCCTTATCCCGCCTACATGCACTGCCATCTGTGAGCACCAACGAACATTGAAGTTTGCTTACTAAAACTTTCGTTATAGTAACTTCATCTACAGTGACCCCTCCTACTTTGTCACAGTGTTAAGTGGATGTGCCTCTTCTATACAAAATTTTTATTAACTTCCATCCCGAACAATGTGCCATAACTTTCAAACTTGTAATTTTTATCTTGATAGTCATCTTACTGATGCAGAGTCAGTGCTTTAGAAGCCGAATGTCGATAGAATTATATTAATAGAACTAACAAATTTAAAAAAAAGTTCAGTTGTTTCTTCAACTATGCTCATTTTCATATTACATGCTTATGAAGTTATGACTCATTACCAAATTATGCAAAATAATAATGTATGTATTTAGATAATTTAATGAGTAGGCAAAAAGTTGATAGTAAATTAGCATTAGGGTAATGTAGAGCCCTGGATAAGGCACCACCTTAGCTACCTATAAGTTGTAAATGTTAAGTTAGAAATTGTGCAATAAAATTGTGAACTATTTCGGAGTAGTTTTGTGTTGATAGATACCTTATCCTTAAGTATTCTTAGTGAGTAAATGACAAAGTGGTATACAATATATAAAGATATAGTTGATAGATAGATAATTTCTATTATTCTACATTGATCTCGGTAAGCAACCTCTCATCGTACTAAATTCTGTTTCTAAACTCAAAATTGTATTTTAGAAAAAGAGGAAAATTCACATTCTATCTTAACTTATTTTTATATTATAAAAAGGAAGGATTTGGTTGTTTGTTTGTTACGATTTATCTCAAAAACTACCTGACCAATTTAAAAAAAATCTTTCACCATTTGAAAGCTACATCTTTACCGAGTAACATAGGCCTATATTATATCACAGATTTCGCGGACGAAGTCGCGGTCTAAGTGCTAGTTTATTATAAAAGCCACCATGCCTCCACATGCATGCATGCATGGTCGCGACAATTCATAGCAGATAAAATGTGAATTACGCTTCGCTTCAATTATGTTTTCGAAGTCTATTTTCTAGACAAAAAAAAAACAAATTATGTATTTAGAGTAAAACTGAGGTTTGACCGGCCAACGGGTTTTGTTAAGGAGATACTGTGTCCGTCGGTAAAAATGTAAGAAGAGCTTACGAATTTAAATGATTAATCTTATCCTCAACACTGCTGCAGATCGAAAATATCAATATTGTAAATGTTCTTTGTTAGAAATTTGTATAAAGTTTGTAAATATTATGTATTTTTTTTGTAGATTATTATATTCTCGAAATAAATGAAAAAGTTAGTAAACCTCAAACTTGTGTCCACGTTCAGCAAAATAGTAGATGTTATTTCTAACCAGTTGTATTTTACACTGGTTGATAAGTTATTGTTTAAAATTTTAATTTATTTTAGGTGAGTAGTTTTCCAATATATCAAATTAAAATGTTTCTGGTTTATTGGACGCGGCTGATTTAACAAAAACAAAAACACACACACAAAACAAATATTTCTACTTATTTCCATAAATTAATTTGAATAAATGACTTCGTAGAGTAAGTTTACCTGATATTTTGTTGTTGCGTATTACTAAGTAGAAACTTAAACCATAGCTTTAATGTAGAATAAGAGTCCAAATTGTAATAGCAAGTAAAATGACCTTAAATCACGCACAGCTTTTCAATCACGCTCCATTTCTGAACCCACCATTCAATTCTGTACGAATTATGCAAATGTTTTGGCGCCATTCCGAATCATGGCTGCCAACCGCTCGCAATTTGCATCTCTTAGCGAGTTGTTAACATTTGAAACGAGAACACAGCAGCTACAGCGCTCGAAACTTTAAGTGCAGTAGGTATATGCGCTGAACTTTACCTCGCTTTAAAGCGCGGTAACGCTTTACAGCTTGCAAGTTCGTCGAGCCGACAACTTTGACCGGGTCTCAGAGTCACATTTACTGTCCAATTTATTCAAACAAATGCTAATTTGTAGCTTTTCGTTTCAAAATTGTTGATTATTTATCCGCCTTTATTTCAGATTTGAGCAAACGAGGGTTTATTAAAGGGTGGGTTGGTGTAATTGGGCTGTTTTGATCTCACGGGGGGTGTCGCGGGTGAGGGGTGAAGGGTGAGGGTAATTGAAGTATTTTCCCGACGTTTGGAGGGTAGTTACGTTACCCGAGGCTGAATGGATTAGTTAGCGCGGCGAGATAACGATCTGTCAATGATGCCTGTATATTTGTATAATGGGCGGTTTGTATTCTTTTATTAGGCGTTATTTGCTGGAGATTATGTTCGTTTAGTTTGTTTGTGTTTTACCACAGATTGTATATGTTCAGTGGCTTGTGGAAATTTTATTTCAACATGAATGCTATAATTACTGTTTTGGCTTTTATCGGGCACTGAATATAGTTTTGATTCAAACTGTTTATAAGCTAAATTACAATCGCAGATTGTGAAGATATATCTCCATTTAAAGTTTAACCACAGTAAGATATCTTGAAAGTATGTAAGCTTTCATATTGTCCGAGTACAAATATCCAATTGTATATGCTCGAGATGTCCCTTAAACTATCAAATCTCTATAATTATAAAGAACACTTTCAATTAGAACAGGTCTAATTAAATACTCTATAAGTTAATTAGTCTAATTAAACACCTCTATTCAAACTCAACACATACAAACACTAAAATAGTGTATAATTGCCCCGACCCGGAAAAGATTCCATTCATAACGGGTTATGCACTAAAAAAAGTGTTAACCAGCATGCACTATGAAAAGAGTCCAGGTGAAGATGGTGTAACAACAGAAGCCCTTAAACTTGGTTCTCCCACACTTCTCTCCCATATCACCAACATGTTTAATTCCATTCTTCAAACCGGAATGCTGCCAGCAAAGAAGTGCCACTCAAATATCATCCTACTTCATAAGAAGGGGGATAAAAGCGATGACAATAATTACAGAACAATAAGCTTAGTGTCACATTTCTACAAGGCATTCATAAAAGTTATCCATAACCACATTGATGCAAAATTAGATTCCCACCAACCACCCGAGCAAGCTTTCCGCCCGTGTTTTTTTCCACTACAGATCACCTTCATGCTTTAAACCAAATAGTGGAAAAGCACATTGCATTTTTAAAACCTTTGTATTTGATCTCCGTGGACTATACAAAGGCATTTGACAGTGTAAAACATGCAACCATTTTCTCATCTTTAAAAAATCAACAGTTAGACCAAACTTACATCAATATCTTCAAAGTAATTTACAACAATAGCACAGCAAACATTAAATTCAACTTTCCCGGTTAAAATTTCAGAATACACAAAGGCGTGCCACAGGGTGATCCGCTCGCTATCAAATTATTTACAAGCACCCTTGAGGAGGTATTCAAGAACCTAGCAGACATATGGCTCAGTAATGGTACAGGAAACAGTCGATTCCCAAAAACACATTAATCTTCATTTCGCTGATGGCATCATCCTATTTGCTCCGACTGCTGCCGAGTTACAGTAGATGCTCCAAGATCAGAGCACAGCCAGTCTTGCAGTTGGACTAATGATAAATCGGTCAAAGACTAAAGTCATGACCAATAGCACAAAGAGTAGGGATGAGGTAGATGGGCAAGAAATCCACTACGACGATGAGTACATTTATTTGGGCCCGCTAGTTTCCTTCGAAAACGGGCAAGACAGAGAAATCGACCGCCGAGTTCAAAACGCCTGGAAGAACTACTGTTTCATGAAGTCGCTGATGAAGGGTGACCTACCTTTATCCCTGAAGCGCAAACTCATCAACATGTGCATTCTGCCCATCTCAACCTACGGTGTTTAAACTTGGTCCCTGACCGAGTCGCTAAAGTCCAAACTCAAGGTTTGCAAAAGGGCAATGGCGCATAGTGTATTAAGCTCAGCGAGAGAATTTACAGTACGCTCAAAAACTGTAATCACTGATATGGGCAATAAGACTGCTGGGTTGAAATGGGATTGCGAAGGCCACGCCTGCAGAATGCATCAAGACCTGGGCCAGAGTCATAACGCAGTGAGTGTCAGAAGACGAGCGTCGTCGCCGAGGGAGGCCTAGAAAAAGCTGGCGGGACGACTTAGACGCGTTTGTGAGGGATAGGCCGGAGAAAACCGTACAGAGAGAAGAGTGGAAGGCTATGGGGGAGGCCTTTGCCCAGCAGTGGGACAATATAGGCTAAATAAAAAAAAATCGTTTAATTTCCAATCTTTAGAATCAAATCTTTTAAACAGAAATACTGAAACTATATTTTGTTGAGTGTTATGACAGCAAAGTAAACCTGCTCTGAAATTATACTTAATTAACTTGATTTGAAATACAGTCCTTGTGGAATCAGAAGTGCCATACTATAACTATGCGCCCGACCCAGTTCTCGATGATGGTAATATCACGTTGTATTGGGATCGACCTATCATCACTGACAGGACTATTGGTGCCAATAAGCCTGATATTTTGTTGCGGGATTGATTGGAGAATTCCTCGTCATGCGAGGATCGAGATCGTAATGTAATTTTGCAAGGAGTTGGATTAAATCCTAGGGAAGGACATAATCTTTGTTTTCTTAGAGATCAAAATTTTACGTGGACGAAGTCGCGGGCAACAGATAATGATGTATTCTTTAAAATCGATCGAACTGTTAGGTAGCAAATGTCGAATAAAGTGATGAATTTATTTCATCACAATTGTAAAAAAAAACTATCAAAACCCAAATACACCACATACCTTTCAACAATACCTAAATATCAATTTATTTTCAACTTCATGCGTTTCAGACCAAATCATAACACGAGATTTTTCTAATTAAATATTGTTTTTACGTCGTGCGTCGTAAAACTCGGATAAATTGTATCGTTTGCTTAGACATGAAGATTCTGTTCCATTTATTTTTATTTGTTACATCTATAAGTAAAATCAAAAGTCTGGATGAATGGTTATCCATTTCCACGCAAAATCCTAAAGACAAAATAGATATTAAAAAGACGAAAATCGAAAGACGATTTATAGAAGATTTAGATGATTACGAGTGGCACATCGCACATCTTAGGACAGCTGTGTTGGACGGCAGAAGAGCTTGCGCTTCTGATACCTTCGCAGACCAAGTCAGAAGATACAGGAGAATGTTAAAACAGGACGCAGCAAGGGTCGATTATGTTTCAGCACAGCCTCTTCCTGTGAACCCACTAGATATGGTTAAAGAATCTTGTGAAATAAAAGATGAATTCGGCGATTTAATGAATAAAGTGACCATGAAAGTTACATCTGCAAACTTTGTCGATCCTACGACTGTCTCACCAAACGTAACGATTGCTAATACAACAGACACGATGACAGTGGCCGAAACGACACCAAAATTAGACTTTAAGGCAACGACAGTAGAGTCTAAAGAGAAACCAAAGAAGAAGTTAAAGGGTAAGTTGAACGATACAAGACGAGCCAGTGAGTACATGTTCAGCTCCGTCGAGTATTACGACGAGTCCATCGAGTTCGACGCCAACATGTGCCCGGACACCGTGGAGATCATCACGCTGCAGATAGATCAGCTCAGGAGCTACGACTTGGAGTGTGAGATGATAGTCGAGTGGAGGAGCTTAGAATAAATGTTTCTTACATTATTGCTGTTGTGTTGGCATAGTATGACAATGTGTGGTTCTTAAAATCGAGAGCCAATGAGGCTAAAATAAATAAAAACTTTTTTGCAAAAAAATAAAACCTACTTCAGAAATTCTTCAGACTTCTGTTTCAAAAATTTAGTTTTGTGGCCACTGACTGAAGCAAAAAGTTATTTTCTTTAATTTTTTTAAGTCTGTTTAATTTTTTTGCAAAAAGTTTTTTACTTTTCCATTTTCAGTTGTAATATCCAATACAACATTTATGCAATACCTTTATTTTACCTTTTTCACAATACATTTCATGGTAATTGGCCCTAATAAAATGGAACATCAATACACATCTGCGTACCCCCTTAGAGCATACAGGTGTGATGTTATGTTATGATATTGTGTAAAGAATAAACATCCAAGCAATTGCAGCAATCACGACAGATTTGACATCTATTATAAAAGAGTTCCATTGTATATCTGCGAAGATCACCATCAGATTCTCGCAAAATTTGAACGGGACCACTGCGGACTAATATTCTTTCAAACAACAAAAAAACCTCGAAATTGGTTCACAATTGGTAAAGATATCGCATCGCAAACAAATCGATCGAACAAACGCACAAAATATTCAGACGAATTGATACCCTCCTCTTGTTCTTGATTTTCCTAGGATCCCATCATCAGATCCCGACTTATACCTTTCATCATCAGCTCAGCAACATCATATAATGATTACCAAGCATAATGCCTATGTGAACCTATAAAATTTGGAGAGTTCCATCGATTTTTCCAGGATCCCATCATCAGGTCCTGACCTGATGACCATGGGATCACATGGGAAGTATACTGTTTCAAACAATGGCGATAAAATTTGAGTGAAGCCCATTTTCCTGGGATCCCATCATCAGATCCTGACTTATACCTTCCATCATCAGCTCAGCAACATGAGATGCTGATTACCAGGCATAAAATCTGAATTGCTTTATAAAGTATATGAAAAACATTGAATGTGCCTATTAAATTTGAGGGTTGCCCTCGATTTCTCTGGGATTCCATGATCAGATTCTGACATTGTGGCAATGAGACGGAGTGACCACCTCAGGAGTAAAGGCTATCGAATAAAAAACTAACGTCAAAAATCGATCCACAATTGGCGGAGAAATCTGTGAACAAACAAAAAGAAAAAAAAAAGAGGTGCGTCGAGTCTCTCCGCGCGGAAGAAGTGAAACTTCGTAATACTTACTACACGCATGCGTTCGAGTGCCACGCATTCGCTCTCGCTCTGTCTTTTTCTATTCCCCCTCCATGGTAGCGTTAAACGTTTAACGCAACCTTGTTGGAAGTCGCATAAGAAGATTCACTTCAAAAATACAAATAGTCGAATTGAGAATCTCCTCTTTTTTGGAAGTCGGTTGAAAATAAAATGTGAATAAGATCACTTACTGTGTTTTACCGGGAAAATTAAACCTAAACCATGTCCAAATGGTGGCAATCAATCACTGTCAGCTATCTACCAATTCTACCATGCATTTCATTACATATTTTCACTGATCCCTCCAATTTTGGTACACTAAGGTCATCTGTTGGTGTAAAAGAACGTACTTTTAGCAAGTATGGAAATCAGTCCGTACACCGGCTACAAGTCAATCCGTGTAGCTTCTCTGTGAATGCATACAAGTCTTGGACAATAGATGGCGTTGATCGTTTCAGCTGGGAACTACGCGACGGTGTAACAGCGGGAAATGTTACGAGTGTTGTGCTACGAGGGTAAGTATGACAAAGTGTGGATAGATGGCGTTAGGTGTAGTTTAAGTAGCTTGATGCTAAGTAACTACTATGAAAATAATCTGTGATAGTCCAAGTGTCAATTAAATTAAGAAATATGAGTAGATAAAACAAATTGTAGAACTGCAACTTCAGGTTTTTTAATTTTTATAACTTACCAATTTTATTACATCGTACAATTACAAAAATTTTGTTTAAATTTTAATTAGTCATCCTTGATCCTTTTCATATCTTTAAAAGATAATAAGAGTCTAGAATCAACATTGATATCCCCATTTCTCATATATTTTGTTGAAGGATTTAAAACCAGCAAATCGTTTATAGAACAATGAACTTACTGTTTCAGTTAGCGTTTAATTAAGTATGCTACAAATATATATGAAATAATTGAATTCTGCAACACTTAATTAGTCCCTACATACGCGTAGCAAGCAACAGGCTTCGCAATATGGACCTATTTGTTATGTTAATTAGTTCCAGGTGCTTGCGTTTATATTATTAAAATTTTAGAGCATTCGTATGGAGTTTGGTATAACATTTTGTTCTGTTGGGGTCTATTTTTTTTATTTGAATTTAGTATGAATAAAATAATAATACATATGTACAAGTACAAGTATCAAAATAGGAAAAGAATTACAGGGCGTCGATCAAATCGTCCACATCTTTGTCAATAATAATAATAACAAATCTGCAATAGTTTTAGTACACTCAATCTTTCTAAATACACATATCTAACACTACAAAAAGCTGCCATACTCAACACTTGCCGAATAGTTAGGATTTTTTTACAGTTAGACTTAGAAATTTGGACATGAATAATATATCTTCATAAACAAATACCTAACTAGAATTACGCCTTGGTTCACACCTGTGAAATTCTTAAAATACCAGGTTTTAACCTGAGAAAAGGTAAGTTAAAAACCACAATAATAATAATAAGCTCTGGGCATCAATGTGGCTGACATGAAGCAATCGTTGAAGGAGCGCTTCTTTGGCCACCTGAGAAAAGCATTTATTAGTCATCATCAGGCGGTTTTGATGTACTCTTTCGGAATACTCAAATGGACTCAAAAAGAACTAGACGTCCTGGATAGGAAGGTCCGTACATTAATATATAAATTTTAAAAATTAGCGAAGTGAAATCAGCAAATAGAATTATATCCGATAATTTGGAATAAGGGAGATCATTAATTTAAACAAGAAACAGGAAACGGCCTAGAATTGACCCTTGGGGCACGCCCATCTTGACTATAGACCCGGAGGACGTCATCCCATTTACATTTACTTTTTGATGCCTGTTTGATAAAAAGGAAAGAACAAGATCGACAGCTTGTCCACGAATCAGTGTATTGTGGTCACTGACAGGATTATTGTTGCCAATAAGCCTGACATTGTGGTGAGAGCTCGAATGGAAGTCGCGCAATGATTGTTGATATAACGGTCCCGCATGACGAGAACCTCGTGAATGCAGAGAAAGATAAGCAATTCAAATATCTAGATCGGACTCGCGAGGTTGTCAACAAGTGGGATTTGAGTACAGCACTCATTGTGCCGATAGTCGTGTCAGCCAATGGCTTAATTGCCAAAAGCCTCGACCAACATCTGAGTAGGGTTTGGCTTGGCAGCTGGATCAAGGGCTTTACTAAGAAAGCAGTACTTCTGGACACGGCGCGTATTTTTAGGAATTTTCCTCTCTTAACAACCCTGATCACCGGTAGCTCGGATCCTGTTCGCAATGCCGCATGCCGGTGGGCTTGGCTACTATTTTATATATTTTAGATGTTTTTAATATAGAAACTACTACCTTTTCCCTACTAGACACATCTACTTCCACAAGGGAAGGGTACGCATGTTAGCAAGTAAACCCCGTAAGCTTACCACTACTTAAGCCTCCTAGGACTGTAAGGAAGGCATTAGGAAGCCCTTATGTGGCGCGGCTTTTGTCAACCTCAAGGTTTGTGGGCCGACGCGCCATTTTACATGTCGACTCGCTTCCGATAGCTGGTTTATGGTATGACTATGTTGTTTAGTTTCTGCTTTATGGTTTGCTCTTTTGTATCTCGCGAAGGTTTGTATTGGGAGATTTGTGTGAATTGTAAATGTGTGGGTCCATCATAAATTTATATCGAGGGTCCATCTTCCATGAGATATTAGGTATGTTTGTTTGCGTAGGTATACGAGTAGGTAGTGAGTGCTTTGTTAATTTGAACTGCTGAGCTGGGCCCGAAGCCGTTTTATTAACGAACACATTTGAAAAATAATTGAGCAACGAAGTTACTTATTACCAGAGATTGGAATAGTTAGAGTATATTTGCCTAAACTTTAAAGAGATAAGTAACATGTGGATAATACCTCCGCATAAAATCACGGAAAAAAATTAAGTGACGAAATAAATCTGTTAAATCAGAGGTAGGGAACAGGGGGAATTGGCGCTACTTAATCAAAAACTCCGATAACTTTTTACAATAATAACTTTTTAATGTACTTTTTAAAACAGTTTCCAACATGTGTAAAAAAAGCTTTCAATATTGCCAAACATGTTGACGCCAGAAGGGTGAACACACAGAACTTTATTATATCTATGGGTGCACACCTCAACTGCATTCACCACATGACGACGAGTTGAGCAACTTATCCATGTGCTAGGAGCCACCCCTTCGCTCGGCTGCGCGCCTGGTAGCTCGCCTTCGAGAAACACGTGAGGTGACGTGTCGCTACGTGTCTCTCACACACGGGGGGCAGGACATGTCGTTGTATGTACGACACACACGTGTCGAGTGTTTGCATGTGTTGACATGTGTCTGGCGAGACAGTGCGGGATGGGTTTGTGGTGTGGCAGAGTAGGGGTTGTGAAGGTCAGGAGAATTTAGGTCAATGTACCTTACTTATATGTCAACAAAATCTTTAAGTATCTGTGAATGCTATAAAAAAGTTACCTACATTTACTGACATTTCACAAGTTTTAACGAAATGGAACTTTCTGTAATATAAAGCTAAGTTTTTAAGACTGTTCTATTCCAACAATATTCTAAAATTTTCCTATTGTTTTCCAATACTCTATTTTTGATACCAGCTCTTTCAGTAATTCTACAAAAAATTTCGTAAGTCAGCCCAGTAATTTCGGAGTAATCTGTGTACGTACTCGTATCTCCAAAAGATGGATCTACTGATTTTTAAAACAAAATCCCGTGCACAGGATGACCACATGTGTTTACTGTGCGAACCAATAGTGGTAGGAACAAAAAAATACCGTTTTTGTGCGGACTAATAGTAGACCGAAATGTACCTAGGTTTTTTTATTGTACTAATATTTTGTTTGAATAAAAAAAACCATGGCTCTTTTTAATGATCACAGATGTTTGACCACCCTTTTACAACCAAGAGGAATGAAAAAAAAATAGGAGGATAAAATAGGAAGAGAAAGTTTTTAAATTTTATAGCGGCCGGCCGCTGCAAGCACGAATAATTCTTACGGCGGTGGTCAGATTCAAGTTTTAGTGACTGGTACATGCATGAAAAATCATACTGGCCGAATACATAACCTTTTCCTTATTTTGAAGTCGGTATAAAACTATCGTGTTTACTATTAATAGTTTCCACAATTGCCCGACTGGCGCTGTAGAGCTCGTCCATCAAATGAAGAGAGCAAGCATTAATAATAAAGGTCTCTTTTCAACGTAGCTATTTATCTGTAGTGCATCCCTTTCACACGGAAGTATGCAATTATACAACTTGCTTGACAAAAGGTCTTATAAAGCAGATCCGAATTTAATAGAATACACTCTGGAATAAGTAGCATGAGGTTCAAAATGAAAGACAGCTTGAAAAATTTTACAGATAAAGGGATGGGATGGTGGTGGTCCTCGTTTTATCGGTTGTGGAAAAATGCGTTGTATCTTGTATGCATTTGAGTTGCAATTTCTAAAACAATGAGTCAACGTTAGCAGGAGGGGTGTCTATGATCAAGTTAATAGAGACTCTGATTGTTCTGTTTTAAGGATAGATATAGCCTATGCAGGAGTTGTACGTTACATCCTGGTGTCTTCTGATTTCCTAGTGACCAATGCCCTTTAACACGTGACGTCAGTGTGGTTTTCACACGGTTCGCCCAGCTGTTTTGTATTTAACAAAAGGTGGTTCCGGTTATTTTTTTTCTCGACCGTTATTATCGATTTTGATGAAAAAGGTGCGTTGCATTTTTTTATCTGACTGCAAGGAAAGGGTTATTTTGGTGAAAACGAATCTTTGAAGAGCAAGTTTTAATAGGTTTTTAATTCCTTTTTTAAACGCGACAAATGTGATTTTAATGTTAAGGGTTTCATTTTTCATTTGGCATAGTCATACATTACAATACATAATAATAGTATACGAAAATTACACTACGCTAGGTTTATTGAATAAGTTTTTATATAATTAAAAAATATACTTGTACAAACTAACCGATGTGCACCGAACTTTACCTAATATATTATTTGCAACATTATTCGTGCCAGTGTCTTAAAGTAACTCCTAATCTATCTTATGATAACCTAGTATTTTATGGCCTAAAAAACGTAACGTCACTCCTATTTTCCCTCAGGTAGTCTTCTTGTGTAGCTGTCCCGCGCAATTTGGTTTGCGTCACATTTTCCCCGTTTTCGCAACATTTTTCATTGCTGCTCCGCTCCTATTGGTCTTAGCGTGATGATATATAGCCTATGTCCTTCCCCAGGTTGAAATCTATCTTCTTGCCAAATTTCATTAAGATCCGATCAGCCGTTTAGCCGTTTAGCCGTGAAAAGGTAAGAAACAAACAAACAAACATACAAACAAACAGAGTGACTTTCGCATTTATAATATTAAGTATGGAAGTATGGATTCAAATAAAATTACATAACACAGAGGCACCGACACCTTTACATATGGCCCAGTATCAAGGAAGATCTCGAGCACAATTGATTGGAGTTAGAGTAATTGTATTGTAAGAGTTAGGCAGACGAGTACCTAATAGTAAATTTTCGTCAGTTAAGTTTTTAAGTCTTATGTAATACCGAAAAAATTCGAATGCGAGCTATTATTTTAAAAGTCGCCTAATAAAATTATTCGGTGTTTCTAAAATAAAATAGACCATTTTAAGTGTACCTAGATTAACACTCACCGAAGTGCGATTCGCTCATGGAACGAAGCTTTACTTTGCGAATGTACTATATAGTTTACTTCTTCGTGATTCCTGATTTCCTAGTAACTCGCCCCTCTTGGGAACGTGACGGGTTCGCGCCACTGTCGCTTTCCGACCCCTCAACAATCCCACATCCAAAACATGTTTCAAATCTGTTTGTTAGATCAGAATAGATGGCGCTGATTGTTCGACAAGGTTTGAATAAATTGAACTCCATTTCGCTAGACTAATTTTATAAACTAACGGCGGCTTTTCGGTGACTGGATTTGATTGCTTAAATTTTGATTGTTATAGTTTTTTCGGTAAAAAAATACTATCGTTTCGCAAGTAGACGGAGTGGGGGTGCCCCCTCTCCGCTGGCACCATCTTACAACAGATAATTTAGAACAGTACCTAGTTTTCAAGAAATAAATAATAATGGCTCGTCAAAAATGCAATAAATTAATAAATAAAACATGATTTTGTAGTACTCATTTCGGTTTTACGTTACATACACCGTGTAAATCACCTCATCTCGAAGCCTCAACCAAGCATTCTTTACATGAAACTAAGTAACTTTACGCAAAAAAAATTGCTGGGAAACGACTTTTTTTTGGGGGGTGTAAAATCATGTTTTGTGGTAGAACTCAATGTAACGCACTCAAAACATTGTGCTGATGATGGACGGATTGAATAGTACGGGGCTCGTGGAGGTGTCTAAAATAAAAATCTTGCACTAAAAACTTGTATTTAAAAAAATACTTGTCAAAAAGTTGGAACTTTGACCCCTAATATCTCCGTAACTAGAAAGTTCCCAGGTATGGTGTAGAACAAAAAAATGATCGCGATGACAGGGAGAACCAGTGCCTTTCGGCTTCGTTAAGAGGTGTTTTACACCCTTTATATTAGCACAATTCGAGAATTTATGATGTTATAATTTGCATGCATTTTTCGGCGATTTTATTTTGTTTTTAATCCGTTCACTACTAATCACTGCTCTGGAGTTTGGTATTTAACTTCAAAATCAACAAATTGAAACGGTAGATTTCTAGTATCAAAATGATTAAAGCTCTGCCTGGCTCTGTCCTTGGCCTCCAATAGAGTCAGCCGAGGCCACGTGTTTTCGAACTCTGAATACTAGGATACCAAGAGTCAACAGGAGTAATCAATACAAAAATCCGGGCGAGTCCACTTTCCCAGGAGCAACAAACGACCTTGACACAAATCCCCCTCAGCTTCACCCCTCGTTTTTTTCGCTGCACACCTGACTCACCACGTGGTTCGAAGCATTGAATGCTTGAGACATTAGCGGTTAGGCGGTTACGAGAAGCTTTATATAAATAAATGCAATATACCAAGTGAAAAATAATGTTTTAATGACTGAGGTCATTAATCTGATAGTTAATAAGGTTCTTTCTTATACCTTCTGTTCAGACCATATCTTATAAAAACAAATATTTATTTATTAATGCACTAGTTTATGCGCGCGGCTTCACCCCCGCTGTGTTCAGTTATTGTCCCCCGAGATTGTACTACCGGGATAAAAAGTACCGTAAGTGTGTTAATCCAGGTTATAAATAATCTGTGTGCCACTTTCCATACATAGTCACTAACCTTTGCATTTATAATAGTAGTATGAAAGATTATAAGATTCAATACATCGTTATTTATGTGTGTTTTTTTCCTACGAAAATAATATAGGTGAACAAAACAAGTATCTAAAAAAGAAAACCCGGAGGGAGTTAGTTGATTGAAAACAATGAGGTTAACTACTACTGTTTTTACCTCCTGCCAATTCTAGCGCCCTAGTACGAAGTGAACAGAAGTCGATACCGAGGAATTCAACAACGCGCAGTGTGACGACATACTCGTACGACACTACGTGACGTCACAGACTATCGATCAGTGCTGTCTAGACTTACTCTGGCTGAGTTTTTGAATTGGATAGCAATCTGTCAAATTTCTTTAATATATTTTCAACCTTATCCTTAAAGAATACGGTTCAAGGTTGATTGGGAAAATTTTACAGTTTCGAGTAGCTTGACCTGCTGGCGCTACATGGATCTTAGTAGACACGTTTTAACACAATTTCAGGACACATTCACAAATGTTAACCAACAACGGACAGGGATCAATGCCATTCAAGTGCCAATAGATCCTTGTAAGACTTTAGCAGAAACTCTTGTTTGCACTAAATGTCACATAGGCAAACCATGACAGAGAGGACTTTTAACCCGGTAATATGAACCCGGTAGAATGATGTCTGACATCCATACGGGCAAAGCCGCGAGCAAGAGCTAAATAATGCGCTACGACTAGACATGCTACGAGCTACGACGTAGCATACTTAATGTTTCGATCAAAGTTTTCTTACTGAACTATTACTATTGTTTTAAAAGAAGTTTTTTTTTATAAAGCAATGAAAATCAGCCTGTTAATCAAAACATGGAGGTTTTCGTAAGATTTTTCACTTCATCTGAAAAAGAAGTTGTGTTAGAAAAGAAGATTTGACGTTACTTCCGATTTTAGCCACGAGGCGAAACGCGTTTACTGGCATTACTAACAAAGCGTAACTCCAGTAGACACCTGATGTCCTAGTATTCAGTGAATGAAAACACGTGGCCTCAGTGCGGTTCCACAAACAGGGCAGATTTCGGTAAACTGCGACGTCTGGATAGTCTTTTGTGAGCATTATTTGTTAATTTAAATGTAAAGTGAGGAATTATTCATATAATGCTAAGTGATATCAGAAACTTGACTTCATACACGACTATTGTACTAGCTATGTTTTTGTACCGAGATCACTGTGGATATTAATATAGGAGCTATTTATTATATTTAAATTAAAGGCCAACTTAAACTAACTCAGTAGAGCAAGCCTTGAGGTTGGACTGGCGATGAACATGTCAAAGATCAAACAGATTTCAAACACCACTAACCATAGGATTAGAGTGAAGTCCATGAATACATCTACTTAGGACAGTTAGTCTCTTTCCAGTCCAGACAAGACAAGGAAGTCACTAGACGAACCGAAAATGCCTGGACGAGCTATTGGTCCTTATGAAGCGAAACCTTTCTTTGTCCCTTAAGCGAAAAATCATGGACATGTGCATTCTTCTCATTTTGACCTATGAATCCCAGATCTTTGACAAATATTCAAAAGTCCAAACTCAAGATCAGTCAACGTGCAATGGAGCGGAGCATTTTAGGCGTTAAAATAACCGACCGTGTAAGCAACACCACACTGCGCTCCAAAACACAAATGACTGATGTTGCTCTAAAAGCCGCTAAGCTGAAGTGGGACTGGACTGGCCACGTCTGCCACATGCCCAATGATCTGTGGGCCAAAAACTTCCTGGAGCCCTGACACAGCCAGAAGGCGTCGCGGTAGACCTCGTAAAAGATGGCGGGACGAGTTAGACAAGACCAGCGACCAGTGGTCCACATTGGCCCTGGATCGAGATAATTGGAAGTCATGGGGAGAGGCCTTTGTCCAGCAGTGGGATGACGCAGGCTAACAGCATCAGTAAAAGTCCTTTATTGAACAAAATTGAGATTATTTTATTTCATACTTCTATCCGCCTAAAAGTTTAATTTTTTCTTATTCTAATTTAATCTGAAAGTTTTTTCCTTTTTATTTACAACGAGGCTGATATCCTTCTTAGGTATCTACATAAGCTACGGCCCACATTAAAGGTAAAATCTAGGGCCAACGTTGTTTATTTACCGATTCTATTATATATCAGAAATAACACTAAGCACGGCCTGCATCAGAGAGAGATGTACCTACCTATGGAAGGACATGTACGTCGGGGCTTGCATTAAATATCGTGGGATACCTACCCATGGTAATTAACATTGTTGCATGTTCTTCAAAAAAATAGTGCGTGGAGTGAAACTTCGTAATGTCGTTGCTAACGCTCGCGCTGGCCTGTAACAGGTATACTACACTCATGCGTTCGAGTGCCACCCATTCACTCTCGCTGTCTCTTTCTATTCCCCCTCCCAGGAGCGTTGAACGTTTATAGCAACAGTGCTTTCATACCCCCTCCATGGTAGCGTTAAACGTTTAACGCAACCAAAAGAAAGCTGTGTGGTTGAACACCTTGAACAGCTGGCCGTTTTTGTAAAAGAAAACGTTTTTGATTCTCCGGCTCCGGCAAAATCCTTTTACAAAAACTGAAACTGCTGTGTATTCCTCCAAAACCAAAGTCATTGCTCCTTCGAACAATTTACTACCACTTGCTTTTAGCTCTTATGAGCGAACGTAAAAATTACTCTGCATGAACTGACTCAGTTTAGTCCGGACTAGGTATTGAGCTTTATGAAAAATTTTGTTTGTTACCTTCCCGCGCTTGACTGTCTCGGTCTTCGTTCTCAAGCACGACTGCTCAGCATGAGGTCCTAGGTTAGTTTCGCGGGTCGAGAAAAGTGTTATTGCATTTTCATCAGGAATTTCTTAGTAGCAGCCATAGAATCTGGATTTGTGCCCAGTTGATGGTAATAAAGGCGCTTACATGGGACTTAAAACATAACAGCCGAAATGTGGGGTTACTACCTTACCTCTGCGTCACCCTTCGGGCATTACAGGCGTGATGTCATGAATTCCAAAATACCCGTCGCGGAGGCTTTCGCCTCTCATTTTTGTTTATTTATTGTTCTACACAGCCAGCATTTCTAGGACACATAATTCTGTCAGAGTACATGATAGAAACATTTTCTTTCAACTACGCAGTACTGTTTTCATTAATCACTACAAAACCGATCACAAAGGATGTCTTTTTTGCTTGGAACCAAAACAGTGCAGAAATGTTTTATGAAATCTCATTACTGCACTGTTTCTTATTTTTTATTTAGATATAAATTTACCATAGATGTTTAATGTTTCCCATTAAGTTAACACAAAATGTATGCATTAGATCACAAAGATACTGGCCGAAAATAATTTTTTTTTTTTTTTTTTTTAAAACGTTGCCCCACACTAGGAATTTCTCCTGTATCGTGGGTGCGTTTACAAACATTTAAACTCACATACACAAACAGCCAGACCCGGAACAACTATCTGTAGGCCATACAAATATTTGTTCCGTGCGGGGATCGAACCCGCGACACGCAGTGCAGCAGTCGATCGCTCAACCACTGCGCCAACCGTGCCGTCAAATGGCTGAATAAAACCGACTTGGGGTAAAATAAAAACAAATGGCGCGTATTTTGTACCATTGTAAAACTTCGATACTTCTTATTTAGGAAAAAAAGTGGAAATAGACCGCGATAGCGATATTAATTCAACTCCAGAATAGAATAAACGTTCCAAGTAAAAGTTTCAGTATCAATAACTGCACATTTAATAATTGTAAGTTTTATATGTTTGAAGGGCAGATGAATAAACTTTGTTTCATTAACTTGAGTTTTTATTTTGAGTAGGTATATTTTGTCATGGTAGTTGAAAGAAAAGTAGATTACGCACCTCGCTAAAGTGAGTAATTAATTCACTCGTGTTCATTTAGTGCCCTCACATGCGCTCGGTCACCAACATAACACTCGTGCATTAATAACTCACTTTGCGCTCGAGGCAACAATCTACTATAAACTACGTCGTAGCACTCGTAGCTCGTAGCATCTCGGAGTGCATTAAAATAAATTGATTGTGTTAATAGTGTTGGGTAAATAATTGTAATAACTCGAGGGTTCGTATGCGGAGGTAAGAAAAGCAGACAGCTGCGCTAACCGAATCCACACCACACTCTGGTCTCTTTGACGAGTGTTGCGATGTCAACTGCGCGCACCAGACTCCAATCTGCCCTGGCGCACGTGGCCACTACCGTCCACTGCCCCACCACTGCCTTGCGCATAGCCCAGGACAGTATCTGTTAACCTAAAATATCAGTGAAAGACCCAAGAGTCTTTAAGAATCTACTCCTAAGATTCTGTGATCGTGCTCAAAGCTTAATAAATGTGTTTTTAAGTGGGAAACAGGATTGTTTCAACCAAATCTACCTTAATTTCCCCATTTGCACCTCCTAAAGAACTACACCACATCATGGTACAAAAATAAGTAATCTCTACATAGTAAAACAAGGTCGCTTGCCGCCGCTCGCCGTCTGCATGCTCAGGTCTTTTAAACGGGTTTTGATGTGGTTCGCATCAATAGACCAAATGATTTAAGAGGGAAGGTTTATTATGTAAAAAAACTCCCTCAAAAACACATCAAAATCTCCGCGCGAACGAAGTCGCGGGCAGCAGCTAGCATTACTATAAGCTGAAAGTTGGAACAAAACGTTGCTTCAAGATACTCGTAGTTTTGTTAAAAGTCATGGTACGGCCTCAGATAAATCCCTCATTTTAACTTACAAGAGGCTTTGCCTTATAATAGGTTACAAGGCATCCTTGCGAATTGGACCTTCTGCGAATTCGACATTCTGCGCCTAAACGTTCAAGAGCGATGCCCATGCCACGTGTACTTAGGCCGGTATACCTCCCGGTATCTTCTGATGGCCTAGTATCCAATACTAGGACATCAGAAGTTACCGGGCGGTTTATCTGTACACTACAGTATCAATTAACGCCATCTGTGAATGGTTAGGACGCGGTAAAGGAATCGGCGGCTTTCTACATGTCCGTAATAATATTATAATATTCGGTAGTGTGATGTCTCTATGAAACAGGCCACGTGTTTCACAACACGCATTACTAGAAGATCAAAGATCAACTTGAGTTATTTGAACTTACCACTGCTGTACCAGGTCTTAGGTACCAAATTTTTTCAAAGAACAAAGTTTTTCAAATACAAAAGTTTTCAAATTTTGAATTTAACGTAAAGGTATTGACAAAAACATTTTGCTTCTTTTTTTGCTTATGATGAGACGATCATTGTGTTCCTTAAGAACAAAACAAAAGTGCAGAAAAACCGTTGGATGTTTTTTTTAAATATTTTTTTATCAACAGCACTAGTCATTGCATCCGCGCCATATAGATTTTCTTTTCTGATAATTCCAGTATAATCACAAAACAGTTGCACAAAGTTAAACAATTGCACGAACTGAGGCCACGTGTTTTTAAAAACATTGAAAACAAGGACACCAAGAGTCAATAGGAGTACGCTACAACTCAGGGGCGAGTCTATTATTGCCAGGTGCAACACTCGACCTTGACACAATTATAAACTGCACCCCTCATTTTATGCGCAACGCTGCGTATCAGCTGCCTTGCCACGTGGTTTAAGGCATTGAGTACTGGGAGATCAGAAGTTACCAAAAGCTTTTACGTGAAATGTGAACTTTTCCAGTTTTTCGCACTAGCTGCATCAGTGAAAGAAGTCTCAGATGAGGTTCGCAGTGTTTAGAGAGGGATTTTATAAAAGCTGCTTTTTTTCTGTGGCAGTACCTACTATACGTAAGGATACATTAAAAAATAAAACAGAGGTAGTCATAAAGACTGCTAGCAGAAGTCAAAACTCAAAACAATGGTATTTGTCTGGCGTTTTAGTCTGGCGCAATTCGTAACGAGCATGTCGGTGACGCGGACCCAAAAATTTATCCCCTACCAAAAATCACTCAACGCGGCTAAAGAAGTTTTCACTTCAACAATTGGATATTATGAAAAGTCGTTCGTGGTGGCTTTGGCAGATATCAGGTAATAAAGTTGCGCTAATAGCTGCCAAGTTAAGTCATAATATAATGTGTAAAAAACCGCCAGACATCTTTAAGTACGTTAAATTAGCATGTGCTTACGTCACTGAACGAAATCTGAATGTTACTGTAAATATTGGTTGGGCAACTTTTTGCGGTGGTTACACAAGCCGGCCAGACAGTTTTGATGGTTCCTTCCAACTGACAGACTTAGTTGAAGGTCACCTGTGGTGCGAAAAGTAAGGGAAATGTATACGTCATTAAAACGGCATTCTGTTTTATTCTGTGTAGGTTGCGGTTGATATTATTTTAAAGGTTCTGCTAATCGACGCAAATGCAATCGATCGCACATTTTGTGCATGCATCAGTAAACTGTTAGCTTACTCTTGGCGCCTTCTGATGTCCTAGTACTCATGGCTCTCTGAAAACGTGACGCGACCGACTATTTCCCGCGGTCGTTTTACCATTGGTGAAAGTGAAATAGTAGATTATGCACCAAGGGGATAAAGTAGTGTCTTATGTAACGGGCGCCGTATTGAATCCCGAGCAAAACGAAGGATTTTAGCGTTAACTCCCGAGCGGAGCGAGGGAGTTTAGAGTTAACTCCCGAGCAAAGCGAGGGAGTTAAGACAAGAATCCTGAGTGCAGCGTGGGAATCAAGGTCGCCCAAGACGAAGGCACCTTTATCCCCGAGGTGAATACTGTACTTTTCACACCATCTACGAGAGAATAAAAGCAGTAGTACTAGAATCAAGTATTCCGGAGTCAAATCACTATCGTCACTCAACATTTTTGTGAGAATTTGCAATATTTTAAGTAATTTGTTGTATAACAATGAACAAAGCAAAGCAATTTCCAGTATTCGCGCCTCTTTTTAATTTGTGTTCTATTTTTCTTTTAATTAAATTCTATCTCGTGGTGGCCAGTTCGATTTTTGAACAATTAATTTTTTTGTGCAGATAATAATGGTGAATGCGTGAATATTCGTATGCGATTTATGTTCCAAATTCAAATCACATTATTGACCAGCGGGTCATAATGAAATTCAGTACAATATTATTGCCCTGCTAGACCTCAGGTCTTTAATGACTTACTTTAGGTTAGGTTTGCATGACATATAATTTGACATTATCGAGCAGGTGGTGTGAAAAAGTATTTTTTTCTTACAATGCATTTTTCTATAGATACATAGGTGATTTAGTTGATTGATTACCGGGTCAACGACCACGGTGTTGACTTTTTGTAAAATCAATACGAGTATTTCCGGGACCGATGAGAGACCATTGAGATCTGTGCAGGAACAACCCCACCATCACTTACCGCTGAGAATCAAACCTGGGACAAAATAGAGGTTCGTTTTTGTGTGACAAGCAAGGAATGGGATAAAACTTTGTTGGAAACTTCTTGCGTTCTCCAATATCCTATTAATCCAACCTAACATTCAAATTGTTTTCTCTTTATGTTTGTCAAATACATATATTATCACGCTTACACAGTTTTGATAGTTTGACGGCACGGTTGGCGCAGTGATTGAGCGATCGACTGCTGCGCTGCGTGTCGCGGGTTCGATCCCCGCACGGAACAAATATTTGTATGGCCTACAGATAGTTGTTCCGGGTCTGGCTGTTTGTGTATGTGAGTTTAAATGTTTGTAAACGCACCCACGATACAGGAGAAATTCCTAGTGGGGGCAACGTTTTTTCAACAAAAAAAAATAGTTTTGTAAGAACGAATGGTTTGTTAGAAGTAACCGCATAGTTGTAGTGTAATATTATTTGAACTAGCTGTCCCGCTTTGCTCACGGGACCGTGTATTGATAACCTGACATTTGAAGACGTAAGGAATATTTATTAGAACAAAATCTATGCAGTAGTTTCTTTTTAAGATTGAAATGAAAAACAAGTTCCCTCACATTTTAATTAAACCATTATAAACGTCAGACTCACAAACAGTCTTTAATAACAGTAGAAGATCTCGTATTTTACAGAATCCTGCCCCTGTTAGTGAGGCCGCACTGAGGCCACGTGTTTTCATTCACTGACTACTAGGACATCAGGAGTCCACTGGAGTTACGCTATGATAGATGCCGCGTTTCAGCGCGTGGCCATAATCAGGCGGAACATATGCCAAATGTTGTTTTTTAGCACAACTTCTTTTAGGGATGGAGTGAAGTGCCTGGTTTCCAAACTAAACATACGAAAACATACATATTTATCTCTGCAGACATATCTATTGCATTACAAAAAAAAACCTGTACTTTTAAAACAATAGTCATAGTACAAGAAGATAAATTTCATCGAAAGCTACGTCGTAGCTCGTAGCAAGTCGTAGAGTCGTAGCATTTTATAAGTAATATTACAACCAGCTCTTGTGTATCGGGTTTGTAGTACATTACAGGAACTGATGGACGCTACAGAGGGAGCTAAACCAGTGGCTCAGTTCACACAGTTGGACACAATTTAGATTGCCCTGGACACGCTAAGAAAAAGAAGAACTAGCTATTGCTTCGCGGCTTTCGATTTCGAGTCGGACATCATGCCACGGGATCAAACAAAAGTTATAAACCAGGGCATATCTATTTATATGCCATTTATTTCAAATTAGGGTTTTTCGGTTAGTGTTACAAGTATCCATTGGCACTTGAATGGCGTTGACCCCTGTCAGTTTTTGGTAAAAATATTTCGAAATGTAGAATTCGGGAACGCCGCAGTTGGGGTGAAAGTTAGATCGTCTGCAAAGTCGTTCACAGTACTAAACAAAAACCTGGAAAGACGCCATCCTATTGCTCAAATTTCATTAAAACCATCACACACAGGGTCATCTTGAATCTTCACTAATTACCTTTAACCAACTAATAAAACCGCCGTTGACCGCACGGTTGGCGCAGTGGCTGAGCGATCGACTGCTGCGCTGCGTGTCGCGGGTTCGATCCCCGCACGGAACAGACATTTGTATGGCCTACAGATAGTTGTTCCGGGTCTGGCTGTTTGTGTATGTGAGTTTAATTGTTTGTAAACGCACCTACGATACAGGTGAAATTCCTAGTGTGGGGCAAAGTTTAAAAAAAAAAAAACAAAGCCCGCGATAAAAGCTATGCAATAGCTAAAAAAAATCTTAAGAGGGAGGGTTTAGTAATTCCTGGCGCTCTAGTATGAATTGAACAGAGGAGTCCGTTCTAGGGCATTCAGGAACGCGCTGTATGGCGTCAACGTTATATAGTGACGTCACCAACTATTTCCCTCTGCTTCCCTCGTCCTTCCAGTGAAGTCTAGAGCTCGACGAATCTTTACGTTCTCAATGCTATTGCGAGATTACTAGTACGTTTTTCTTTAACAGGTATAATTATAGGTTAATTTTCCTACTTTTTATTAACTTTCTCTGGTTTTAGGATTCTGTCGCCAAGTAGCAATAACTGAATAGACAGTAGTTATATCGTGACCGTACGTATTTCATCACCTTTTTATTTAAAACTAGCTGTCCAGCGCAACTTCGTCTGCGTCACATTTTCCCCGTTTTCGCAACATTTTTCATTGCTGCTCCGCTCCTATTGGTCGTAGCGTGATGATATATAGCCTATGTCCTTCCCCAGGTTGAAATCTATCTTCTTGCCAAATTTCATTAAGATCCGATCAGCCGTTTAGTCGTGAAAATGTAACAAATAAACAAATAAACATACAAACAAACAGTAGTATGGATTTCGTGATAATCTTGAAATTGATCTTACATCGCCCGTTTTCAAGTGGTATCATGTATGGTCTCAGAGATTGTTTGCACGTGTAACCAAACCCTAAAGGGGTTTGGGTAAAAGTGGCTTGATTTTTTTTAAGTCTGCGGCTACTAATTAATAATATTTCATTAGTAAGAACACAATAAGACATTAATTTTCTTCTACGAACAGTTATTTCCAAAATGCATCGGAGCTGAGATATGCAGGCTAAATTTTTAAGGGGGTAGGCCCAATCAGAAACTATGAGGAATAGCGAAAAACACTCAAAGGAGTCACGAGCCCGATTTTGATAAAAACTAAAACTGCATCATTGGTTTTTTTTTAAATCAGTATTCCTAGCCAGGAATCGAACCTGTTGATTTTTGAAAAAAAGCACCTAGTATTATTACACCATTCGATAGTGTCGCTGCTAAGGATTAAATTTTGGGAAGTAATGACATACGGCAAACGATAGGAAAGAGTTAATATTTGATAAAATACATAACAGTATGCCAACTGTTAGTAGGAATAACAAAACTGTGACATCAGATATTTCAGCTCCGATATAATTTAAGGCAAAATTATTTTAGGAATCTTTATTATCATATATTCCACTACACGTTAGCAATAATTATCTTTGTGGGCGCTGTGAATAAAATCATGCCACTGGTCCATACATACTTACCCAATGCCCTAAAATAGCACGCGAGGAAAGAACCCCTAGTCATATTTTGATGTCCTAGTACCAGCGGATCGAAAACACGTGGCTTTACCAGCGCCATCTGTTGAGCGTTGCACTTATTTGGTTTGGTTGGGTGGATTATACCCATTCTGCTGTTGAAGGCATATGTGGTTGTATCCTGATATCCTAGTATCAATGACTCGAAAACACGTAGCCCGGATTTCGGGGTTCGCACTAGTTCGATTTACCTCATGCTATTTATTCACTTTACAAGTTGAATGGCGTGATTGCTTAGACATGCTACGACCACGAGCTACGTCTGCGACGTTCCCACAAGGAGCCTAACTTAATGAACAATTGCATTAAATTTTGAATTAATAGTTAGTAGTTAATTGCTTAAAAATAAGGTTTGTTTTACCTTTGCAACACAGATAGAAATTGTCAACAAATATAAATATTTTACGCAGTTTTGTAGTGAAAACTTCACAGCGTCACCGATGACTACGACATGTTTGTGACGGTATTGCGCCAGACTAGCGAGGCTGATTTATAATTAAAAAAAGAACAAGGTAATTCCATTGTTTTGAGTTTTCACTTATCTGTTTTTTTTAAGTGTAAAAACTCCTTTAGCCGCGTTGAGTCAGTTTTGGTAGGGGAAAAATCTTTGGGTTCGCGTCACCAACATGCTGGTGATGTATTGCGCCAGACTAGCGACGCGTTTAAAATTCAAAAAAAGAACACAGTCATTTCATTGTTTTGAGTTTTCATTTCTGCCGGCAGTCCTTATTATGACTGCATCTGTTTTTTTTGTTTTTAAAGTGAAACTTTTATTACATCGTCTCAAACTTTTTCGTCTGTGTGTTGCATGTCCCGTGACGCTCGGCCGCGGAGTACTACCTCCTACTACGGCCAACTCCGCGTTTTATACCCTTAATGGAATATTATTCCAAAATTTTTTAGTTAAATGTCTATAGTGTAAAAAAAAGGTTCACTTTTACCGTGGTTTCAAAAAACCACACAATCCTTTTTTATTACATCGTCTCAAACTTTTCCGTCTGTGTGTTGCATGTCGCGTGACGGTCGGCCGCGGAGTAGGGATAAAGTGAAAGGCGCTCGTCAGAGCAGTCAATTTTTTTTAGTTAAATGTCTATAGTGTGAAAAAAAGTTTCACTTTTACCGTGGTTTCATAAAACCACACAATCCTTTTTTTTATTCTCGATTATACCTGGACTTACCTAACCTTCTAGTTTATACGGAGAAATGTTTATATGTGTCTAAGTTTCAACTTTAACACATGTTTAAAAAAAAAACAGTTTATATGTTTTATCTAAACTTTTATACCTACACCTTGTATTAGTACATGCATGAGACCAATGTTTTGAGTGCATTACATTGACTTCTACCATAAACCACAAAAAAGTCCTTCCCCTGAAATATTTTTTTGCGTAGTTTCTTAGTTTGATATACAGAATGATTGGTTGTAGGCTTCATGAAGGGTCCGTATACAAGTTGTATCAGATTTCCCAAAATTTGCGCAATATTTGCTATTTCATACATAACCCTATTCTGTGTACTGTATGATACAATCAATTAAATTGTAACTAAATTAAAAAAGAAAACTCTGTGTTTTCTATTTAATTCAAAGTTTACGTAAATTATGGGAAAAAAACTGAAAATAATAATTAACAATTTGATCAAATTCTTTGCCGGTATCTTTACACAGATACCGGCAAAGAATTTGATCTTTACACAGATACCGGCAAAGAATTTGATCAAATAGAGAACTGCCAGGCCACGGGTTTTATAACATCGAAAACTAGGATACCATGAGTTAATTGGAGTTCGCCAGTATTGGACAGACACAACTCTGGGTGCAAGTCTGAATAGCAAGTGCAACAGATGACCTTGACATAAACATCCCACAAAGACGTGCCACAGTGGGTTCTTCAGCCCCATTTGATAAGGCTCCCTAAAAACTACTTTAACTTTTTCTAACTATATCTTTGTTTGTTTCATTAACTTTTTTGCCCTCTTCTGCCTTTTGTAGTAAGCAACGACTTATTGTGGGGCTATGCTGACCTCCCATACTTAAATAGGATATTAATTAGAATTATCTCTGTAGACCAAATAGTTTTCAAGATAAAGCATTTTAAAGTTATAATTTTTTCGAACTTTGCAAGGCTTCGAGGCAAGCTTTCGAGGTTAACAATATTAATTGCCGACAAACCCAAATTGGATGGCACTTTTTGGATAGTTTCCAGGTGAATAGGAGGATTTTTCTTTACAAGTTCAGAAGCAGTGCACTTCGGACTATTTTATTCTCGGGACATGAGGAATCATGAGGAGTCACTATCATTATACCTGCCATTGCGTGAAAAGTACCCGTCCCACAAAAACGACCTCAGAAGGTACTATCAAAAACTAGTCTTTTAAGGTCCTTTTTATAATCGCCAAAATCTGAAAAAAAAACCGAAATATTCGCGGTTTTTTCGATTTTTGACAAAGTTGCGTTTGACGCTCGAGGACACAAAGTTGGATTATTCATTGGGCCAACATAGTAAACAAGTCTGCATAAAATCAGAACTACCGGATTTGAAACAAGCATTGGGCCCTACTATGACCTCTTAAAGTAGTCTTATTTTAACCTTACTTTTCGTTTTCGTACCATAACATCCTTTAAATTTTTAAACTTTACTTAACAGTTTCATATTGATTATGTGGTTATTCTCTTGAATAATAATGCAACTTGATAAAAATATTGTATCTAAGTATTGTTGTAATTGTAATATACAGGTTACGTATTAATATTTATATTATGTATATTTATAGTATGTTATTTTTTCCCCATGGAATTTAATTTTCTTTTTTATATCGTGTAATTTCAGATTCAATTTATTGTTTACGAATAAATGACTTATGACACCTTAAAACGATGAGCGACCTACGCTGCCAGCTCACAGTTTAATAGTCTGTGTGAAGACGACAGGGACGGTTCCCAACTCCCAAGCCACGTGTTTTAACACATCGAGTACTAGGATACCATAAGTCAACTGAGTTCGCCGGTATTGGACAGACACAACACTGGGGGCGAGTCCAAATGGCACAGTGCAACAGTCGACCTTGGTCCTCTGGTCTGGTTGGGTCTGACTGTTTGAGTATGTGAAAGTTTGTAAAGGCACCCACGATACAGGAGAAATTCCTAGTGTAGAGAAAGGCTTTTATGGGGACAATAAGTGCCCGCGACCTTGAGCGAGTAAAAGTGCATGCGTAACGCTTCAACGCGCACCAAGATTATTCGGAAAAACAACCCACCTTGATTTATCAAACACAATACAAATAAAAGCCGTATACATATGGGTTGTTAAATTGTTTTTCAGATGGTCAAAGTTTCATGTTTTTGCGTTATTATCGTTTTTTTGTCCGCATTAGACATGAATTTACAAATTAATTACACTATGTTATAAAACATAATTTTACATTTTCACATATCAATTTATAAAGAAAATTGTCTATATATTATAATAATAATATATTATATTATAATTTATAAAGTATAACATATTTTTTTTCAAACAAATAAAACTAGAAGTTTAGTCGTGATGTTCAATTTAAAATCATTAAAAGTCGTATATCTGCGCGCCTTAAAAAGAACACACACACACCTAACATCACTCTTGTACCATAAACTAACAAATCCAGAATCCGAAATAAATAACGAAATGATCGTGCTAGGCAGACAGACAGACACATGGACGCTTTTTTTGGCCCTAAAAACTGGACACTAGATCGAACTTCTATAATATTATTAGGCATGAGAAAAATACAGGAAGGGCTATTTTGAAAACACCTGTGTTTACTTCATTTTAGTTTCTCTTAATCGTTTCTGGCGCTCTAGTATGGAATGAAAGAGAAGTCGGTACTAGGGCATTCAGGAATGCGCGGTGTGACGTCATACTCTGACGTCGGTAACGTCACCGACTAGCAACACCCCCCCCCTCCCATGCTCTTGCAGTGGGGATTGCGGTGCAAACAAGGTTATTTTTGTGAGGTACAGCTATATTTTGAGCTAAAATGTGTGTTTTTACAATTTGTTCCGTTATGTTTTTGGATTTAAAAAAATCTTATACGGTTTCCCTTTTGTCAAGTTCAAAACATTGCCAAACGGAACGAAGTTTTAATGGGGCAAAATGGGCGTATAAATAAGTAAGTATATCGAATATTATTGTTTTTTAACTGTATTTGTCAGTCGATTTGGCTCCACATCAGTAGTTCTGTAAAACAATATTTATCAAAGACAAACCGTGTGTTTGTGTTGGGGTTTTCCATCGGCAAAATTGACGAGCTTCCATAAAAGTTATCCCTTTTATCCCCCATATTGCATGAATTTCCAAAATCCTTCTCGATGATGCCTTTGTTAATATTAGGAGATACATGTTAGTGGCCATGTCAGTTTAAAAACATATATTAGGAGATCTTGTGCAAAAACGTGGTGCTGGAGATCTAGACCATTTGGTTTGTGCTGTCTGTTAATAGTGAAATAATGATTTATTTAAGTAGGTAGGTAGACGCTCTGAGAATTTACATACTTCTGACCCAGATTTTGCCTACCTTCTGCGTGGACATCTCTGTCCAAACGTTTCTCTTTTGATACTCAAGGCTTAATAAAATTAATACTCAATAAAAATTAGCATCCTGTTTCTTCCCGGTGTCTTCTTTCTATAATACAATCCCTTGTGTGAGGATTCATGCATACGACGCGACGGTATGTATGCATGGCTGTGTAGACCATGCAATATACATTTTGTATAAGATGTGTATGTGTGAGTGTAATATTAATCGAATTGACCTACAGCTCACTCTTGTTATCCTGGTATTCAATATTACGAAACACGTGCCCGAGTAGTGAGCAGAATTCACACGAAGTGATAAAACTTTTACTGAAATTGTAATTTTCATGATTGTGTATAAGTTGACACGCTATGTTTTAGCCGCGTTTTTTTTCATGTTTTATTTTTGCTTAAAACTTTCAAACTTTACTTATAACTTTTTGACTCGCACTGACCAATTACACCCGTTATCTTTGGTCCAGTGGTGGCAGCCCCGACTTACGAGCAGTAAACTGTGGGTTCGAACCCAGGCAGGCGCATTACTTTGTGTAATTTATTTCATCATCGCTGCTCTCAAAAACGTTGAAGGAAAACATCGTAAGAGAGAACTGAAAATTCGAAGACATGTGACATCTACCAACCCGCACTGGGCCCGCGTGGTGGATTACAGCCCACTCCCTCTCATAGGAGAGGAGGCCTGTGTCCCAGCAGTGGGAACATTATAGGCTAATGATGATCTTTGATAAAGCCTTTAATTACTTGTCAAAAAATCAAGAGGTCTTTTAGACACAAACACACATGATGTTGGATAAAGAAGGGGTTCTTTGTTAAGCATCATGTATTTGCTTTTATTCACCATACAAACCTGATTGTAACAAAACAATAACATGATAATCTCTATAATATATGTGCAATACGAGAACTCCTATTGCTTTCTGAGGTGTTGGTTTTGTATACCCCTTACGCAAAACCCTACCTACATTTATGTAACTATGTCTGTGTAGTGGTAAAACATGATACATTTTGTCAGATTTTTAACACATTATTGACTCTAAAACATGCTAAAACACAAATAAAACGTTTGTTTTTTTCGAAGATCTGGTTTAAAAATTTTCGTATACTGAGTTTTGATCTAGTAGATACAAATCAAAAAAATAATTACTTATGTTTAACAAGACAATTTTATTAAAACAACACACATCTATCTATATTAAAGCATATTGTATAGCGGAGATGTAAAGCCAACGTGATCTTAAAAATTGAGTACTAGTGCAACAGAAAGCAGCAGGAACTGCTTTATTCAAATAGGGGTGGAAAGGGTGCATTGTACAAACACACATACCACTTTTTTTTTTTCATTTACGACACCAAGGGATTCGGCAAAAAATAGATGCTGCGATGCTATTGGTAGCTGAGCGTTAATAAGCGCTTCTATAGCGGCCGGACGCTGCAAGTAACGATAGTCCTTACTGTGGTCAGATACGCAATTTGGTGATAGTACATGTTACAACTACAAAGTTACAAACCTCGGTGTAATAAAGCGCCCTCTTGCATATGAAGTAAGCACTGATCTGGGACCACGTGTTTCATTACATTGGATACTAAGAAACCAGGAATAAACCGGAGCTTTTTTGTAATACCAATATACAGCAGCACCTCTATACTAACAGTGGGTAAGTAGGATATACAGCCCCGTCTTACAGAACGTCACACAAGACACAAGCATTAGTTTTAACAACTTTTAAACCATTTGGTTAGTTGAATCTAATACGGACCTTAGTACAGTTTTTAGGTACGGCTCTGCTATAGCTGGCCGTTTCTGCCAATACTGAAGTTGACAGAAAATGGAACCAGAAAACACCGAAATGTTTACAAAAAAACTCATCGTCAGCCTGTAATGCAGTTTGGTTTCAGTAGTTTTACCTTTCATTATATTTTGGAAGTTTAATACATACAAAGATAGATAGGGATGACACATTCATCATAAATCTCCGTCTCGGCGGCGGCGTCGGGCGTTAGTCACGTCACGTTTTGAGGGCTATTGAATACTAGGACATCAAACAGCACTAGGAGTTCTCGTTGTACATCACATCAACAAATATTATTGCAGTTATGCATGTAGCATATCATTCGCCGTTTCCTGTTGATTGCAACAGATGATCCCTAGTTTATTTTATTCATGTATTGTCGTCGGAATGGAACGAGATAACAAAGTCTCTACTCTTGAATAAAAAGAATCATAAATATAAATCGAACAAAACAACCTAAAAAAAAATCACAAACATTTGGGATCGAGATCGTGGACATGGAAAAAGAAAGTTTCAAGTTTTTAAAAAATACTAGTTTTTAAGGTTAGAACTTTACTTTAAATGCCTCCATGACCTGTTTACTAGTTATTGCATCCATCAGCACCATGTTTTGAGTGCGTTGAGTTTTACCGTAAAACGCATTACGCAGCAATAATTCTTGCGAAAGGTTACTTACTCGTGAAGGGTTTCTTTACACCTTGTATATAAATTGATTTATTGATTGTTTTTAATATGTCAATATTTATCGCCAAACATTGGTGGCGTATATTAATAGCATAGAAAATTTTAAGCTATTAAAATAGATAATTAATAAATGTTATTTTATTTATATTCAGAATTATTTATATTACATATATACATTATTTACAAACTACAAATACATCTAAAATAATAATAAAATACACCGTGTAAATCATCTCATCACGAAGCCGTCAACCAAGCATTCTGTACATGAAACTAAGTAACTTTACGCAAAAATTATTGCTGGGTAACGACTATTTTTTGGGGGGTGTAAAAACATGTTTTGTGGTAGAACTCAATGTAACGCACTCAAAACATTGTGCTGATGGACGGATTGAATAGTACGGGGGTCATAGAGGTGTTTAAAGTAAAAATCTTACATAAAAAACTTGTATTTAAAAAAATACTTGTCAAAAAGTTGGAACTTTGACCCCTAATATCTCCGTAACTAGAAGGTTCCCAGGTATGGTGTAGAACAAAAAATTATAGCAATGACAGAATAAGTGCCTTTCGGCTTCGTTAAGAGGTGTTTTACACCCTTTATGTAAAAGTATCAAAATTCCAAGGCGTCAAAAAAATTCGTCCACATCGCTGTTAACAGGAAAAATTTCCAAAACGCTAGCCGCAGTGCCACGTTGGATGGCAATGCTGATTCTTTAGGCAAAAAAAAGGCCAGCCCTTAATAACATTGATATTTGTTCTAAATGATCGCTATATGCATTGGTAGCGCGACAAAACTATGCGTCTTGGAGAAAAACCTAAGAAATGATAATCATCTTCTAAAGAGTTCAAACAATTGAATTTTCATTGAATATGTCAAAGGATTTTATGTACTTACATATTAACGGGTTGAACGACATTGGTCAAATCAGATATTCGTCAAATCGCCAATTCGTCAAATTTGATATTGGTCAAAACTATTATTCGTCAAATCGTCTTTTTGTCTAATTACGAATTTGTTATTTGTAGAACAATCAGCGCCACCTATGATCTCATATAGGCTTGATCACTTCATGAAACGTGTAGGGTTGTTGAGGGGTAAAAAAGAGACAGCGGTGCGAGCACGTCACGTTTCGAAGAGGGGCGAATTACCAGGGGATCAGGAATCACGAAGAGATAAACTAGTACATCCACAACGTCTAGACTTTATGACGTCATACGTTAACCCCGTTGCAACCTAGTTCGGGGTGAACTGATAACTGAGTTCTCAACTAAAAGTGGTCATGTTATGTATTTTTTATGTTATATTATGTACAATAACGTCGTTTTTGCAATGATTTTAACGTGCTATAAAAATTTATGTTGTGGTCGGCTTCCAACCTGGATGCAGCTGAATACCAGTATTTATATGGAGCTACTAGATATCTGACCACCACAGCCAAGCTACTAGTACATCAAAAGTTACCGGCAGGTTCAGCTCTGCAATATGCACTGAAGCGCCTTCTGTGAATGAATAGGGCGCGGTCGAATGGGCGAGAACATCGTTCATGTCCGTATATTTGGTAGTAAGTCAGAAATAAAGAGAAAATACAGAAAGTTATTTAAGTATAATTAAGCGTATAGTAAATACCCCACAGTTGTATAGCCCGTAAGTTCAAATAGTCAAAATGGTCTCACAGGTTTTACAATAGTGTAAGTAAGCATTGCATATTCTTTTCTAAAGATACGTTAGCTTTGTACAATTAACAAAGAAAGTATTGAAACATTTGGGTGTATTGTTAAAAAAAAAAACTATACCAAAAAACTTATTTTTTTATGTAGTGCAGCATATATATGTCTGCGTCCGCGCCGCGGATTTTCTATTCCGATACATATTAACATAATTCCTTTATCCATTTTTACTTTAAAATATAAATTCGCTAACATTCAAGTATATTGATTTTTAAACAATTTCCTAATGTAAGTTAACCAAATCTTATTTATTTAAACAGCTCGACAAACATTTTACAAAAAAAGCTGCTCGAAGTTGAATGAATTGCACGAACTGAGGCCACGTGTTTTCAAACATTTTATACTAGGACACCAAGAGTCAACAAGAGTATACTACTGTCGTCTATTGACTGCCTGACGATTCTATTGTTGCCTGGGGTGCAACAGACGGCCTTGACACAATATAAACTGCACCCCTCCCTCATTTTCTACGGGAACGCTGCGCTGAGCACATCAGCTGCCTTGCCACGTGGTTCATGGCATTGGATACTGGGATATCAGTTACAAAACGTTTTACGTCGAATGTATTAATTTCCAATACCCCACTCTTCTTCGTACGTGGACTTTGAGAAGAAAAATAATATTTCATGAAAATTTTATTTGATTTGTCTACAATATCTCCTTTCAGCTCTTAACACATGATCAACGATATTCAAACTTCTTCAATCCTTCAAAATTAGATTTTTTGTCAAAACCCTAAAAACTGGCGTCTGTTTCAGCTATCTCTTCCGCATTTGACGAAAATCTTTGTCCGCCAAGCTATTTCTTCAACTTTGGGTTTGGTCACAGTGTACCATTCCATGAGACCGAGCAGATAACCCATAATACTTTTTAAGTTTATCTATTGTTTGTTTAATTGTTTTACCGCGTAAAAAATAGTGTTTAATTATCACTCTAAAATAGTTTTTCTACATTTACCAAGAATATCCACAATAACTAAAAATAATAATCATTATTAAAAAAAAAAACAGGAGATTAGTAAGGAGGTCTTAATTAAGATATTATAAAAAAGATTTTATTTAACCTTGAAATTCAATAATAAAAACTTAGTTCTATAGTCGGCGGTGATCAATTCGAGTTGAACATCGAGTTTACCTTTAATACCACTATTATTGGGTTTTTACCACCACATTATTGTCAAGTAACCCTGAACACCCTTTTGCTCACCTCAAATCCTTAGTTACCTACCCAGAGGTAGAGTCAATTTGTGATTTTTCCAACGTTCAAACTTTGGAACTATGTAGCTCAAGCAAGCCAAGCCAGAAGTTTAAACTGTTAAGCTGCCCCACCATCGGCGCCATTAAAATATTGTACTTAGGTACAATAGTTTATTCTCGTTCGTTCAGGGGGTAAATAAAACATTTGCAGTCTATGAAATTTGATGTAACTTATGAAATATTGGTGTTTTAATTAGCTGCCTTGAATTAGTTCGACTTTCTTTTAAGAAAAGTATTATTAGTATATATTTATAAGAACTTTTACGGAAAAAACCGCACAATGTCCACGCCGTGATTGTTGCACTATATCCTTTGCTAACATTGATAGATAGTAACATAAATTAAAAGTAACAGCAAAATTCGTTTGTCAGTTCACACGTGTTACACTTGCATCCAAAAACTCACTTTTCTGCATGATGTCATAGCACTACCTCTCTACACTTGTCTATCATTTTACCTATGATAGACAATAGAGGTAGTATTATAAAGGTAATGGAAATATTCGTTGATCAGACCTACTTTTTTTTTTTTTTATTTGAGATAGGTTTGCTCTTGACTCTAGTCTAGGTTTGAGATGACAGAGACAAAGTCAACGCTGGTACGAGCTTACCCAGAAGAAGCCTTTTCACTCTAACTTTGAAGACATTTTTGTTGTAAGTATTCGGAAACACAGACGCAGGCACAGAGTTCCACTCCTCTGCTGTGAGCAATATAATAGTAGATTGTTGCATCGAGTGTTATGTTGGTGCCCGAGTGCACGCGAGGGCACTAAATTAACACGAGTGCATTAATAACTCACTTTAGCGAGTTGCGTAATCTACTTTTCTTTCAACTACCGTCATACCGTGACAAAATACCCTAACCTACCTACCTACCACCACCTGCCTACGACTTGCCTACCAACTGCCTAACACCTGCCTACGAACTGCCTACCACCTGCCTATCAACTGCCTACCAATTGCCTACGTCCTGCCTACGACCTGCCTATAACCTGCCTACAACCTGCCTACCGCCGGCCTATCACCTGCCTACGACCTACCTACGACCTGCCTACGACCTACAAACACCTACCTACCACCTGCCTACGATCTGCCTACGAACTGCCTACGACTTACCTACAACCTGCCTACCACCTGCGTTTCACCTGCATTTCACCTGCCTGCCGCCTGCCTACGAGCTACCACCACCTGCCTAATAACTGCCTACGAACTACATACGATCTGCCTTCGACCTGCCTACCACCTGCCTACGACCTGCTTACTAACCACCCACTACCTACTTAAGAACCTTCTCCTGACAATAACAAACACAACAAAAAAAATTTGCGAAATCCATCCGATTCATTTTTATATAATATATAGAAGATAGATAAAACATAAAAAAACAGTGCAGTAATGAAAACAGTGCAGTAATGACAACATTTCTGCACTGTTTTGGTTCTAAGCAAAAAAGACATCCTTTGTGATCGGTTTTGTAGTGATTAATGCGTATTTGGAAGAAAAAGACGTTTTTAAAATATTCCGTTTTTGCCACGTGTTAGTTACCGTTGCCATGGATACGCGAAGAGTGTAGAAGCAGCGGCACCAGGACGTCAAGAATTACAAGGAGTTATCCAGTTAACATGCTGTGTACAACTTTTCATAGTTCGTATAGCACAGTTGCAGTTGCAGCGAGTTCGGTACCGCCAGTGCGTCGCTTGTTGAGGGGTATTTGATACTAGGACATCTAAATTCACAAGAAGATAATATCTCCCCATGATAACTCTAGCTATATTTCTTTTAGTCGCATCCACTTATGTTGGCGTGACGCTAAGTCCCCCATGGAATTTAAAGTTTAAACTCTAATAAAATTATGGGTTTATAGACTTTATTGTAATTATTTAACCCATTGCTAATACTTTTCAGTAGCTTAGTGTTTTTTTTTTAGTAAGCATGCTTCATAAAAGTCTATCAAAACACACGGTTGGGTACCGACCCCACATGTAGATTAATTTCATTGATAGAATAGAGCAAACTACCTCCTTAAATTTTGTACAGTTCGAAACCAAACACATTGTATATTTTTTTTACACCAGCTTGTTGTGCAATACAAATATTATTTTTTTGCATTTGAGTACCCTTAAAGTAACTGGCAAGCTGTGTGAAAATAAATAAGTACTTAAAGTTTTGTTAGTATGAGTGCGTATCAACTCGAGAAGAATACACGTCTCAAGTTATTATATTATATTTATTTCCGACTTTAGTTTAAAAGGCTTTTTGATGCCACTGCCACACATTACGCTGTTATGATCAAAGTTCTGATCGAAGCGCATATAAGAGAAACAAAATATTTATCAACACAACGAAGAAGTTGAAGAAACGCAATCTTGTTTTAGTTTACATTGCAAGCTTCGCTTCACTAGATTTGTGACGGCACCACCAAAATGTGCGGCCACGTGTTTTCGAACATTGAGTACTGGGACATCAGAAGTCAACAGGAGCTGCATTGCGCCGCCCGTCTAGACACCCGGGCGCGTATTTACAAAGGCTATATACCATTAGAGTGAAAGTGCGAACTGAACTGGCTTAGCTTTTGTTTGACAAAAACTTGCCAAAACCCTAATCCATTCTAGTACAGAAACTGACCGAAATCGCGTAGACTTTGTTAGACAAATTCCTTCTGACATTGCAGCAACAAATGCTATTCAATATGATACCGATAATTACCGATCATTAGCTTCAATTATAGGTGGATAATTACATGGAAATTGTTATTATTTTGGTAAAAATTTAGAATTCTTTGGCAAGCGGAGGGGTGTGTGTACCCCTTCTCCCCTGGCACCACTCCCATTAAAAGGTAATGCACCGTTCTTGAGAAAAACCAATAATTGTAACCTAACCTCAAAACATTTTATTTTCGCTTATAAAGTATAGTCGACGTAGCCCCGCTACGCGGGGCTCCTATTTCTGGCTGCAGGGTTTACAGTAACCTAACACGAAGGGGATGTCGGGGTCTTAGTTCGCTCGCTCCGCTCGCTCACTAGACCCCGCCATCCCCTTCGAACCTAACCTGTCCGAGTCGGGGTGCCCCAAGTCCAGAGCTCGCTTCGCTCGCTCTTGCATCCAAATTCTCCTGGATATGTATTATACAGTACTAGGTTTTGTCCATGCATTTTCTTTGAAAATATCCAGGCAAAAAGCTAATCCATTTGAGTCAATTTTCTTACTGAGATAGATTAGGTTTTGGCGAGTAATATGCATTAACAAAAGCTCATCTAGTAGAATCTAGCTCGTGACTCAAATAGTATATATAGCCTTTGTAAATTCGCCACCCGGGCCCGGACCTTCACAACAATGTTTACAACTGTAGGGAAACAGTGCGCGATAAGCTATTATGAAGCAAAAAAGAAATATATTTTAAAAAGCTTTCAATTTGGTGAAAAGCTTTTGTGCCTTTTCAACCTAGTTATTTTAGATTATAATTTTTTCAAATTAAATATTCACATTAATAAAATATACATTAAAAATCAATCCGGGCTTGAACCTACACATGCCCGGATTTTTCAAAGTTTTTGTTTTAAATAAAGAAACAAAATATAAATAATTATTCCATCTAGCGCCTTCTTTATGTTTACAACAATTGATTTGCCAATTGATACATGCTGCGAATAGATCTTGAATATTTGATTGACGACGTCTGGCGCCAATTTTATTTCACGGATAAAAGAAACTAGATATCTGATAGCTGTGATCAGATGTAGGTGTAAGAAGCTAAAGCTGTATGCATAAAGCCAATCTCTTGATCTTAGATACGATAAGCCGCTATTTTTTTTTCTTTATTATACTTTACCCCACACTAGGAATTTCTCCTGTATCGCACCCACGTTTACAAACATTTAAACTCACATACACAAACAGCCAGACCCGGAACAATTATCTGTCGGCCATACAAATATTTGTAACGTGCGGGGATCGAACCCGCGACACGCAGGCAGAAAGCCGATCGCTCAACCACGGCGGCAACCGTGCAGTCAATTTGTAACACCTATGATAAAATACCTACCAACATACTGCTACCTATAAAATATGAAAGCTGTCTAGACTGCATCGTGCGAAGTCGTCGATCACGTCACATTGTAACGTCATTTCTACAAAGCCCTAGTAATGAAGTTTCCGACAGTTAAATACTAGGGCGCGGGCGGTAGAATCCATGAAGAGAGGTTACGTTTGAGGTAACATATACATTTATTGCTCAAAAGACCGTAAAAAATCAACGGGACGGCACTTGAAACAGGTTTAATAAACACTTAGGTACACTAAATAATCGCATTGTTGCAACGATCAAAACGCTCGCAAGAAGGAAAGTCTTACTCTATGTCATTTGCATCCTGGGCAGCTTATAATTGACCGGGAGCTCCCACACCGCTGTTTATTCACCTTTATATTGTCTTAATGATGAGCTCGGGGCTAGATAATAACAGCCGCACGGGTCAATCTTTAAGGTTAAGCCGTGCTTGCCGAGGTTGGTCCGTGGATAGGTGAACATAATTACATACCGAGTTTCCTCCGTGCCTCGAAAAGCACATTATGCCGTTGGTCCCAGCTGTCATTTGTAGATCTTTGACAGTCGTTACGAGTAGTCAGAAGCCAAAATTATGTCATTTTTTTATGATAATGATAATTAGTAGGTACTGTTCTTGGTTTTGACACGTGCTTTTTACATAAACTCTGAAAATAGCTAGCGATAAAGATCGGAGATCAGTGCCTCCCCGCCCCCTGTCTAGTCTAGACTGCAACCTACCGCGGACCTTCGCCTGTGACGTCACATTATGACGTCATTTCGTGAATCACTGCATGTCGTCATTCGATCCAATCGTTCATTTAATACTAGGGCGGTAGGATTCACGTAGAGCTCTCTAGCTTTTTTTTGTCAGTGATAGTTTTATTCAGTCTTGGCTCCTTGCACTCGCAACGCACGCATGGAGGCACTGTCATCGATCACGAGCTAGGCAGAAGAAGAAATATGCCAGACGGGAATGTATCCGGGGACAATGGAGTACAGATTTTTGCCTAGCAGACCCGCAGTGGGATATTAGTATAGCGTTGGTAATCACTACTAGATAAACCTGCTTTTACGAATTTTCAATCCTCAAAAACTAAGTAGTATTAAACCATTTTCGGTTGGTTGCACCACCAGATCATGCCTGCTTTATGCATGAATTATATATCATCGGAATGGAACGAAATAACAAAGTCCCCACTTTTGAATAAAAAGGATCATAAAAAAACGAACAAAAAATCTCAAACCATTTGGGATCGAGACCGTGGGAACAAGTTGGTTACGTCACGTTTCAAGAAGAGATAGTTACTAGGACATCAAAGGGCACCAAGAGTTTAACTTGCATGTTAGTCTGTGAACTGAGTTTTTTTTCCAAAATGGGATATTGTTCAATTAATGAATGAGAATAAACTAACCCTGTATTCTCGAAAGGTTAGGCAAATAATGCCTCTAGTAGGCATTGACAATTTTTAATGCGATATCGAAATTAAGTAGCTAATGGGACTACTTTGGCGCCTAAGAATCCTATTGTTTTGTATAATATAAATATAAATTATAAATGCGAATGTCACACTGTTTGTTTGTATGTTTGTTTGTTTGTTTGTTACCTTTTCACGACTAAACGGCTGATCGGATCTTAATGAAATTTGGCAAGAAGATAGATTTCAACCTGGGGAAGGACATAGGCTATATATCATCACGCTACGACCAATAGGAGCGGAGCAGAAATGAAAAATTTTGCGAAAACGGGGAAAATTTGACGCAGACGAAGTTGCGCGGGACAGCTAGTATAAATATAAATACAAGGTGTTGTTTTGCATCCAAGTCAAAATTCAGGAGGTTGTCACAAAAGACATAAATAATCAATTAAAATTACGGTATTGTTGTTATGTTTGTCAGTATTTCAGAATAACCCCCATAACGTGGTTTAGGGAATAAGAAATTATCAAATATACGTTTGAGATTGTTTGTATGTGTGGAATCGCGGTTATAGGGCGAGAATCAGGTGGCCCGCGTTTAAAACACGGATCGATCACACTTACCGATTTCCTAAAAATAAGAAAAAAAAATTACCTACCCATTTTATAATTGATTCGGGACGAGAATCATAAGCATAGCTGCCTCCTTCAATTTGACGAGGATGCAAAAGAACACCTCGTATACACCCTGCGACACATCAATCAAGCTATACATTTCCAATACAACGTGGCCTCGCTTTGTATAGATTTTCAGTACAAGGAGAGATCCGCATAAACTGGTTTTGTATAGTTTGATTTGTCGCCGTTCGCAACTAGATACTGTTTTGAATATTTAAATAGGTACATATTCAGTTATAGCCAAGTCAATTGTTTGTGTTATGGCAGAAATGTTACGATTTTAAGTTTTTATTTTGAAAATAAGATAAAATTGGAATTATCCTAAACGAAAATCCTTAGAGCACGATTGCAGTAAGTGTTACCGTGTGAAAAAAAAAGCAGTTTTCCTTTATTCAAGAAGATGAGATGATTCTCTTATAAGATATCCTATATTTTTCTGTTCTCTGTGAACACAGAGATGTCGAATACACGCAAAACAGCAGCAAAAAATATAACAAAACCCTTATAAATAGCGAAATAATTATATTAAAGGAGATCACCCAAATTAGGCTAATTTAAAAAATAAACTTATTGTTGAATAGAGCATAAAATAATAAACCTTTTTTATAATTACACCTGAGTCGTAAATGAATTTACTGAGAAATTATTCACCCACAAAATATCTGAGATCACCTTGATTCGGCAAATCTATTTTTTTTTGCCAGCCCACATGAATAAACATATTATTTGAATATAGCTTAGCATAATAACTATTTTTTATTACTACACCTAATTCGTAAGTCAATTCACCGAGAAGTTATTCGACCACAAAATATATCTGACATTACCCAGATTCATCATCATCATTAGCCTATTATGTTCCCACTGCTGGGACACAGGCCTCCTCTTCTATGAGAGGGAGTGGGCTGTTATCCACCACGCGGGCCCAGTGCGGGTTGGTAGATGTCACATGTCTTCGAATTTTTGGTTCTAGGACATGCCGGTTTCCTCACGATGTTTTCCTTCACCGTTTTTGAGAGCAGCGGTGATGAAATAAATCACACAAAGTAATGCGCCTACCTGGGTTCGAATCCCCGGCTTACTGCTCGTAAGTCGGGGCTGCCACCACTGGGCCACCGCCTCTCTCACCTACCCTAGCTCTCACTTACCCAGATTGGACTAATCTAATTTTGCATTTGGCACCCAAGTTCTGTACTCATGTTTTATGAATTATAATGATTACCATAAATACCAAGACTTTACACAATCGCGAGATATCCAGTGTCAGGGAATATTTCCTAGAGGCCAACGTGGGAATGCATCGAGATGTGGTCGCGGACAAGGGCCTCACACTCTGAAAAAGCTTAAAATGTATGTAAGCTGGGTGATCTCCCTAATAGAAAAACTTTGGCATATATTGTACATGCAGTGGGCACAGCAGGATACTACCCTTAATAAAATTCAAATACCTCCAGTTGATCTTTGATCGCCTAGTATTCTTCTGTGTTGTGAAACATGTGGCCTCACAATATAGCATACACACTTCAAAATATTACGTAGAAATAGGATGCCGCCGCCCCTTTTGTTTGCCCTATTCATTCACAGACGACGTTTACTCTCCATGATATTGCAGAGTTAAACCTCCCGGTAACTTCTGATATCCTAGTATGCAATGCCTAAAAACACGTGGCTTGGGCATCGTTCCTTCTCACTAAGGCAAATCCTAATCAACTCAGACATGTATAAGTGTGTAAGTGCAGGAGAAATATTTTGTATAATGATATAGGTTCCTGGTGTGTAAGCTTCATAACAAGCTTAGAGAACCTGAGAGAGAGACTGTTAATGTGTGGGGTGCTAGTATGTATTGTGCATATTTTGACGGCTTAGGCGCAAAATGTCTCTTTCGCAAAATGTCTACTGGTAGTAAAATGTCTCTTTCTCATAATGTCGCTTTCTCATAATGTCGCTTTCGCAGAAAGACTCCTTCTCAAAAGGTCGCTTTCTCACAATGCCTCTTTCGCAGAATGTCTCTTTCGCAAAATGTCGCGTTGCGAATTAGAAATATCGTGCCATTCAATACAGCTCGAAAGAATCCTAACTAATATTATAAATGCGAAAGTAAGTTTGTTTGTTACGCTTTCACGCAAAAACTACTGAACCGATCATCATGAAACTTTGTATACATATTTCTGGAGGTATTAGACGTAACATAGGCTATATATCATAACGCTACAACAAATAGGAGCAGAGCAGCAATGAAAAATGTTGCGAAAACGGGGAAAATGTGACGCAGACGAAGTTGCGCGGGACAGCTAGTAATATATATTTCTTTGTCCTTTCAATAGTTTAAATTAAAAATAATATCCCCTCACATTTTAAGCCATAATAAAAGATATAAATCAATAGATTATAAATAACACTGACGACCTCGCAAATTTGGGCAATTTCAATCCTGCCCTTTTTGTGAGGCCGCACTGTGGCCACGTGTTTTCGAACATTGAATACTAGGACATCAGAATTCTACTGGGCTAACGATGAGTTGACGATAACAGCTGCAGCGTCCAGTGGTGACGCGTGGCTAAAATTGGAACTAAAGCCGCCATCTTGTGTTTTCCTGACACATTTTCTTTTTCAGATGAAGTAATGAGCTTGTTTTTAATTAAAATAAAACTTACGTAAAGGCACAATATACTTATCATGAAGTGAAAACTTCTTTATCCGCGTTTAGCGATTTTCAGTCGGGGAAAAAACTATAGGTTCGCCGTCAACAATGACCTCGACATGCTCGTGACGTATTGCGCCAGACTAGTGACGCTTAGTATAGAGGCCTGTGTACTGAACACAGAAAAACATGTTTTGAGTTTTCACTTCTGTCGGCATCGGCAGTCCTTATGACTGCCTCTGTTTCTTTTTTTTTTAAAAGCTTTTATTTTTTTAATTAAAAGCTTTTATTTAACTTGCAATGTATGTATGTTTGTTACGGTGGATTCTTGGAATCTAAATTAGAACCACTTCTCGATGTCCGATTGAGCTGAAATTTTGCACACACCTTTGGTTTTGATGACAATACACTTCTATGACAGACATAGCTTAATCCTGCAGCCAGGATCGTCTCCTCACGAGAGAACTCCTCAACGTTTAATAGCACAGACACGAAACTTTGCATGCAAGTTCATATTTGGTGAATGAACATGAATTCTATCAAGATCTCATCCTGCAGCCAAGATCGTCTTCTCACGAGGGAATTCTTCAATGGTTAATAGCACAGACACGAAACTTTGCGTACGAGTTCATACTTGATGGATAATCACGATTTATATCATGAACTTATCCTGCAGCCAGGATCGTCTTCTCACGAGGAAACTCCTCAACGGTTAATAGCGCAGACATGAAAATTTGTATGCATGTTTAAATTTGATGGGTAAACATGAATTATATCATGATTTCATCCTGCAGCCAGGATCGTCTTCTCACGAGGGAACTCCTCAACGGTTAATAGCATAGATACGAAAATTTGTATGATGGGTAAACATGATTTCTATCATGATCTCATCCTGCAGCCAGGATCGTCTTCTCACGAGGGAACTCCTCAACATTTAAAAGCACAGACACGAAAATTTGTATACACGTTCACATTTGACGGATAAACTTGGATTCTATTATGATCTCATCCTGCAGCCAGGATCGTCTTCTCACGAGGGAACTCTTTAACGGTTAATAAATAGCATGGAATGAAAAAAGTGTTGAGATTGTGAAAATGATGTGTGGTCAGAAAAGATTACGGCAAAACAAAAAATGTTAAAATAAAATAAAGTTAAAAAACCTTTTTAAAAATAGCTTTTATTTAAATGCTCAAAAAGAAGAAAATAAAAATAACAACATTTGAAAATTTTAACTATCAACTTATAACCTCATTATACACAATTTATATGATCATAAAAGCTTGTCGCGAGGTTTGCGTAAGTACCTATAAGAATTTAATTAAACTGAAATTAAAAAAAAAAAAAAAACTTAACAGATTAAGTTACTCAGATAAATAGTTACTAGTTTATTTACACAAGTAAACCTCGCGACAAGCTTTTATGATCATATAAATTGTGAATAATGAGGTTATAAGTTGATAGTTAAAATTTTAAAAGAAAATTTTATTTTCTTCTTTTTGAGCATTTAAATAAAAGCTTTTTTTAAAAAGGTATTTTAACTTTATTTTTTCTACAGTCTGTATTGTCATTAGTATTACAAAAGAAAAACTATGTATTCAAACCACATTATGACACAGTACTTTTAGCATATTATGAAGACACTGACAAAAAACATAAAACTACGCCGTAGCACTCGTAGCTCGTAGCATGTCGTAGAGCCTTAGTTCTTAGAGTAAATCTTAAACGGAGCTTATAGCTGTAGTAAACACGGAACAGATAAAACAAGCAAGGACTTTGAATTTTATATACAGTATGTTAGTTTAAACGAGGGACATATGCAAACCCATAATAGTACATGCTAACATGATACAAATAAAAATATAAACAAAAAAAAACACTGATAAATAACAGACAGAACCATACCAAAATTTTCGCAAATGTCACGCAACGTGTATACACCCTTGCGCTAGCGACTTAATACTATCGCAGAACATGTGAGCGGGTCAATGACTCTTAGGTATAATCCATTTTCCCTTCATACTTTAAACTTACCTGGCTTAGGACAGTCCAAAATATCTAGGCACTAAACAAAACATTAAAAATTCTTCTATATACGTTATAGGTTTTTTACATATTTGGGACGAGAATCGAATACTGAATACCCTCCCTCAATATGTCCCTCGTTTAACCTAACATACTGTATATTGGGTGACTGGTAATTACAGGTAGATTGAATACAAGCGCACAAAAACAAGCAGAAAAACAAGACAGCCAAATGTGGGGTGCTAGTATTGTGCATTCTTTAGAGAATTGGAAATATTGTGCCAATCAATATTATACGGAATAGAATTTATTTTCAAATTCTTGTGAATGAGAATTCGAAAATTATATTTTTTCCTATAACCGTGGAAACATTGTATCACTTGATCAATAAATATTAATAATAAAATTGGAATAAGAAAGAATTCCCCTCCAATTTTAACTGGAGTCACACACAATACAAGCCAGGCTCCGTAGACACCTAGAATCCGGCCGCACTGAAACCACATCTATTGAAACATTGAGCACTAGGACGTCAGAATTCAACTGGACTTATACTTAAAATTTTAAGCTGATGACATAATATTTTGGGGTGACGCAAACGGAACTAATGTCACAACTTCTTCTTCTATTTGCATTACGGATTAAGCTAATAACTTAAACAACAGTTAAGTTATGACAGTACTGTTTGTACATAAAGATAACATTAATAGAATAATACTAATATTATGCTAAGTCGTAGCAGCGTAGCATGTCGTAGCAGCGTAGCATGTCGTAGCGCCTTAAGGTGTAAGTAGAGTTACAGCTTTTACCCGCGTCTTCGTCCGCGTGGAGGTCTGGAAATTATCTGACGGGAACAGTCTACCGGAATGAAAACGAAATTCTATGTACCTAACCGAGATCATGGTTTTCCTGTATGCCTCATCAATTGTGGAACAGCCGGTGAGGCGAAAAAGGTAACTAACAAAGTTAGGTACTTTTGTATTTACAATTTTAATATGGAAGATTTATTTTATTCGTAATCTTAATTCTCTAACTTAGTATTTTACATGTAGCGCTTGCCTATCTGACCTCCACAACCCAGTAACTGGGTAATACGATACCCCTTTGTAAGGCTGTATGCCAGACTTTCGGCTTCTGACTACCGTAACGACTGTCAAAGATCTACAAATGACAGCCGGGACCAACAAAACGTAACTTCGGCAACGAACGAAAATAAAACGTAGTTACGTTTTGTGACCCTACTCTATATAATTTGCGGACCCACACAATAACATTCAATACATTCGTTCACGTTAATTGTGTGTGAATTCGAATTTCTTGTGTAATTATAAGTATTTTCGTTCGTTGCCGAAGTTACGTTTCGGAGAAAGAGAGTAGGCCTCCAGGCACGGAGGAAACTCGGTATGTAATGACGGTCACCTATCCACGAGCCAACCTCGGCAAGCACGGCTTAACCTTGAAGATCGACCAGTGTGGCTGTTATTATTTAGCAACGAACTCTTCCATTGCTGTTTCAAATGAAACTTAAGCGTAGCGACAGGGCAGCAAATTTTCTTACGTTTTTGCAATTTGTAGGTCAGTATCAAGTTATATGTTGAACAAAATATGATTCGCGGCCGTAATACATATATATTTTCAGAATTATAACATTCAAACCATACATACAACCCTCTTGAGTTCATTTAACCCCATTGAATGACTATTTGATGAAAAAGTCATTCAGTCAGTTACTCTTTCAAGCAAAAACTACTGAATGGATTTGGATGAAATTTGGCCCGGGTAGTTTATAACCTGGATTAACACATAGGATACTTTTAATCCCGGTAGTACAATCCCGTGGGACAGTGACCGAACTCCACGCGTGCAAAGCCGCTGGCATAGTCTAGTGGGGTCATAAAATAAACTTAAAGGGTTGTTTTGATCATTTTGATGATTATAATTTGCAAAGCCATATTTGTTATGACCGCTAATCATTTTTTAATCAAAATACAACCTGCCACTGACCGGCAAATAGGGGATAATCCAATATTTTTTTTCTTTGTCCCTCGGGTAGTTTATTGAAAAGTATTGGACACGTATTTTTTTTTTTTCACGTGATCATAAAATTACGGAGATATATTGAGTTGAAATGGCGCATGACGTCACATGTAGGTAAGTTTTATACCTACTTGTGACGTAGTAAGCCCCCACTCTCCAACTTTAATGAGTTTTAAAACTAAGTAATTTTTTGATATTTTGATAAAACAAAAAATACGTGTCTAATATTTTTGTATTACCTGTCTGACGGACAAAATAGAATGTCGTTTTCTTTACCCAGTCCGGTCCCCTATTGCAAAAAACTTAAGAAAGGACAATGCCAGAACCTCTATAGAGCTATGACCTATCAAATAAAAGTTTGTCTACAGGCATGCCAAATGTAGCATTCTATTGCTGCTTTATTAGTGATAAGTAATAACATGTTTAAATGCCTTAAGAACTTGCGGTTTCTGTTTAAAACTAAGAACAATTATTACATTGCAATTACATTGAATGTCAATGAATGACTTTTTGACATGACAATTAGCGCGTCAATGACGGTCCGTTACCCTTAATCACCTAATCACTATCGCTCAATTGCGAAATAATTATTAGAATATACATTCATAAAAATATATGTTAATAAACATTATTTTCATTAAGTAATGTGTATTTATTCCGAATACATATTAAAATCCGTACGTAATTCGTACGTAGATGTAATTTTTTTAGCAAATAACTGGTTTTGTTCCGCGTGTATGCGTACTAAGTAACGCAGATGGTCGCGATAAAAAAAGGAAATAGGACTTCGGTTTTTTAAATTCTTTTTATTACTAATTTTTTATCCGCAAGTGTAACAGAATAACAGTTTGATAACCAAGGGTCCTATTTTCATTGCATAATTTTGATTAAATTACATTTCTTGTAGGCTAATGAAAGTTAGGGCAGGATCTGGCATTGTCATTTGAATTTCGCGGGCTACCCTGAAGAATCCACCAAAAACTTGTTAACATTGTTGTGAAGGTCAGTTACCTGTCCAGACGGCGCGTTGTAGCTCCTATTGACTTCTGATGTCCTAGTTACTCACCGTTCGAAAACACGTGGCCTCACTGTTTTAACCACAGTCAGGGGCGCGGTGCGGTGCCGCCGTAAATCTAACTATGAGTTTTTATCATAATTATAACTACATCAGCGAACTCAGAGGCATCAACAAGCTTTTTTAACTTAAGTCGGAAATCCTTATGCTAATCATAACTTCCTGACTAATATAAATGCGAAAGTAAATTTGTTTGTAGCGTTTTACGCCTAAACCACTGAACCAATCATCCTGAAATTTTGCATATACGTTGTCGGGTGTGCAGAAACGGACATAGGCGGTACCTTTCATCACGAAAAAAAGCACCGTTTCCGAAAAACAACAATAACGTTCTTATGATAATAGATAGCGCCACGTGTCCGACCCTGTTGTCAAATTCTAAATTAACTCGAGCGAAGGCTCGGGAAAAAGCTAGTTTACAAAAAAATACGAATAACAGAACTCATCCATATTATAACACACTTTGCAGCTCATTCTAAAAGCCTACCTGTCTAGTCTTGCAACACTAGTTATTAGAACTGGGGGCGTCGGCCACAGGTGCCTCGGCCACTGGGGGCCTAAGCCACGGACCCGGTAAGTATACTGGTGAATATAAACTGTGATAGTTTTAGGTAAAGCTGCTTGGTCAACTCAAAAACTCAGGCAACTAAACTGTAACAACTTCTTTCCCGGGTTTTCTGTCATTTGAATTAAAAAAATAATTCCAAAAAGAAGATGTAAATAGTTGAGTTGAAACACTTAACTTATATAAAGGTCGAATGACCTCATCTTCCATACTTTTCACGTGGTAAACTGAAAATATTCAAACTGGATTTAAAGCATCTGGCAACCTCTGATGTCCCAGTATCAATGCCTTGAACCACGTGGCGAGTCAGGTGTGCAGGCAGAGTGGTCCCGCCCTCCAAATGACTTAAGAGCGTTCTCGCAAAATTCTTAACTCAAAAAACAACGCCGACTGACGTTGAGTGCGCTTGTGTGCGTGGTGCACGCTTCTTGATACACACACGTGCAGAGGCAGGGGTGCGTAACACGGTTCACTGCGGTTTACTTATAATTTAATTGAGAAAAAATACAAGATATGGAACGTATTATTATGATAAAGAAATACAAATAGTATAAGAGTAGCCTACAAAAAAAAAGAAAAAATTGGTGAGTTCGTTTGTTTGTTATGCTTTTACACTAAAACAACTAGACAGATTTGGATAAATGTTGGCACGTAGGTATACTCATGGTCTACCTACGTGCCAAATTTTATCCAAATTCTAATCCTGGCAACGGACATAGGATACTTTTTATCCCGATATTCCCACGAGATCATTATTTATGCGGGTGAAACCACGGGGTGCTGCTATTCTATACTAATATATATTATGAAGAGAAAATATTTGTTCACCACTAAAAAGCTACATCTTTACCGAGTAACAAGGCTATATTATATCACAATTTTTGCGGACGAAATCACGGGCGAAATGATATGATTGATTATGATTTATGATTTCAGAAAAACGTAACATAGTAATAATTTTATAATACAATTTCCCTCAAGGGCATCGATCTGCTCCTCCTGGAAGCCTCGATAGTGCAGGCCTGGGTGACATCACCGAACAGGCCTGCCGACGTCAACAACGAGGCAGGGTGGTTCCAGGAGGTCATGTCCGACATCTGCAACGTGGCAATGCCCCGAGTTCAGCCAGGAAGCGCCCGGCGTCAGGTGTACTGGTGGTCGCGAGAGCTGACGTCTCTGCGCGAGGCGTGCGTCGCCGCGCGGCACCCGTACGCCAGGCATCGCAGGCTCCGCATCCGCCCTCCGGATGCGGCAGCCATTGAAGCGGAGCTGTACGAGGGATACAGAGCAGCGAAGACCGCCCTCCAAGAGGCTGTCTAGCGGGCCAAAGACCTGGGCCGCGAGGAGATGCTGGAGACTCTCGACAGAGATCCGTGGGGGCGCCCTTACAAGATGGTGCGGGACAAACTCCGCACCTGGGCCCCCCCGCTGACGCAGAGTCTCCACCCTCAGCTCGTGGAGGACGTGGTGAGCGCTCTGTTCCCTCTGTGAGGGGAACATCCTCCCCCGCCTATGGCTCCGCCGCTTGCGGTGCCAGAAGTGGACCACATCGAGGACGATGCCGACATTCCGGAAGTGACTGGGGTAGACCTGAGAGTGGCGGTAGGCAGGCTTAAAGCTAAAAATACCGCCCCGGGACCCGATGGCTTGCCTGGCAAAGCCTGGGTCCTGGCCTCGGAGGCTCTCGGGCCCCGACTGGAAGGTCTCTTAAGCGCATGCTTGGAGAGAGGCCAGTTCCCGCTTCGTTGGAAGACGGGGAAGCTGGTCCTCATCCGGAAGCCGGGGCGCCCTGCGGACTCTCCGTCCGCATACCGGCCCATTGTGTTGCTCGACGAGGTGGGCAAGCTCTTTGAAAGAGTCATTGCTAACCGCCTCGGGCACCTTGTGGGGATGGGGCCGGATCTTGCGGATCACCAGTTTGGTTTCCGCAGGGGGTGCTCGACGGTGGACGTCATCATGCGCGTGAGGGCTCTCACGACGGGGGATGCGGTGTCCCTGGGTGGGGTCGTCGTGGCGGTGTCTCTTGACATCGCCAACGCCTTCAACATCATGCCCTGGACCTGCATTAGGGAGGCACTCCGGTATCACCGGGTGCCGACCTACCTTCGTCGTGTGGTCGGGGACTACCTGACAGAGCCGTCATCTACCCCGGTCGCAACGGAGAGTGGAACCGGCGAGAGATGTCGTGCGGTGTTCCACAGGGATCGGTTCTGGGGCCACCCTTGTGGAACATCGGCTACGACTGGGTGCTGCGCGCTGATCTACCTAGCGGTGTCAGCGTAGTTTGCTACGCTGACGACACGCTGGTGCTGGCACAGGGGAGGTCGCACGAGGCGGCGGCCGAACTTATGACACGCGGGGTTGCGATAGTCGTGGAAAGAATCCGGCAACTGGGTCTCGAGGTGGAATTGCACATTTACAAGTCCGAGGCCATGAGCTTTCATGGGCCTCGGAATGCGCCACCGTCGGGATCCATACTGACGGTAGGAGGGGTTCCCATCGGCGTCGAGTCGACGCTAAAGTACCTAGGGCTTGTCCTCGACAGCCGGTGGAACTTCGTTGAGCACTTCCGACGTTTGGCCCCAAAACTGGAACGGGCAGGAGCTGCATTCAAGCGGCTCTTGCCCAACTTGGGGGATCCAAACGCCTCCTGCCGGAGGCTCTATTCGGGGATCGTGCGGTCCATGGCCCTTTACGGGGCCCCGGTGTGGGCACGTTCTTTGAAGCGGCGAGCCGCCCATTACCTGAACGCGCCCCAGAAGGTGGTAGCCGTAAGGCTGGTCCGGGGGCACCGCACGATCTCCGGCGAGGCGGCGAGCCTCTTGGCCGGATTGCCACCATGGGATCTGGAGGCGATAGTGCTCGCGCGCCTGCACGAATGGCGCGCGGCGGCATGGAGACAGCGACTATCGCAACCACGTGCAGGGCACGCCACAATAGTGGCGATAAGTCCCCTCTTTGAGGAGTGGCTAGAGCTTTATCAATAAAGATCATTGCTATCTAGTAATAATAACAAATAAATAATAATAATAAAAATTAATAATAATTTTAATATAATTATAATTAATAACACCTCAGAGGTCGGGGTTCCAGCAGCTTCATCTGCGCTGACACCCAGCCCACAAAGCAGCCTCCACGATTGTTTTCGCCGCCGTCACAGGGCAGCTTACCATAATGGTTCGCATGCCCGAGTGGTCCGAACGTAGGGTGCCTGCCCTGACCTGCTCAGCAGGGCACCCACCGGTCCTGGTGACGGCGGCGACCGCCTTCTCTTGGGTCACAGAGTCGTCCAGGCCCAGGATGCGCAGGTCTGCGCATCTGACGGGCCTGGACACTCGGGCCTCATCCGCATCTAGGGACGCTCTTAGCTTTTCAGCCAGAGCGTCAGCGGACGGGCCACTATTTACACCGGGGATCTCCAGCGCTCGAGCCCCTGTCGCGGTGACTTTAAGCAGGAAGCCCCCGGTGATCTCGAGCTCTGCGAGATCCACCGTCGCTTTCGCCTTCGAGAGCATGTCGCGGTAGGACACGCCCCTCTTTTCCGCTTCCGGCTGTAGCGTGATCACTACAGTTGCTGTCTTCGGGGCGCGGAGTCTAGCCGCGACGCTTCGCGCCTTGTGCCGCCACCTTCGCTCCTCGTTGAGGGCCTTTTTGGCCACCTTTCACCCCTTCCTCCTTTCCCCGACCACCTGCCACTCGGTTTCGGCCGCGGCAGGGGGGGGTGGTGGCGGTGGCTGCGGCCGGCTTGCTGCTGGCGCAGACACCGCCACCACCTGAGGAGCCACCTTGCCCTTTTTCTGGGCCGCTGCCTGTTTTGGCGGAGCCGACTTTCCGGGGCCCGGCCTAGTCCTGCCAGAACGCTGGCCAGACTGCCCCGGCCCAGAATTGGCAGCCGTAGCAGCCGCATATGAGACTGCCTTCGGGCCCGGGACCAACCTCGGGCCCGGGGTCGCATTCGGGCCCGAGCCCGCCCTCGGGCCCGCGGTCGCCTTGTTTGCCGCCAGGGAGGGGCGCAGTACAATGCCCTCCAGGACAGAGGTAACTTTACCTTGTATCAACATTTTGAGCAAGCGATGATGATAATCCATCAATGTGCTGATTAATAACAGGGTCCTTTAATCCGCTGTAAACATAAAATATAACTTAAGTAATGACCGCATACACTACTCAGATCAACTAGGTATTTTTTACATTTACCGTAGAACTGCTCTTGCCTTTTGTAGGTATTCTTTTTTACTAGCTTTCCTCTTCTTCTTTGGGTAGGAACCGTATGTATTTATTTCTAAAAGAAAGATTTCTGTTACCCGTAATTTATTGACGATTAATCTTTATAATGATCTTCTTTTTGATTATCATCTTGATGATGATGATGATGATGATGAATCTTTATAATTAGATTGTACAAAGTGTATCTTTCAGTCATAAAACATGACTACAATGAATCATAAGTACAAAGAATACTAACATTTAAACTGCTGACGACCCCTGGGTTTTCTGTCAAAATTACCTCACGCACACTAAGGCGCGCGGGAGCGCGAGCGACACAGGTCCGTTCTCCACAAGCCCTCAGGCGACACTGACACTACTTGACAGTACGCGCGTCGTACATCAACTAATAAGGCATTATTTTAGAATATTGTTATAAATAAATGTGAAGGTAAAAAGTAAAAATAAAAATATTTAGAGGAAAGGTAAAGTCTTATATTATAGTATGGTGAACTTTCTTTTTGTTAATTTTGTCATTATCTTATGTTTAAACAATATTTAAAATGCATACATTTTAGATCAGTATTGCTTTTGAATATCGTTTTTTTTTGCGTGGATTCAATTTTTATCTCAATTCTAATCAATCTACGAACTTGAAGACTATATGACCTGTAAATATAAATTTTTTTCAGATCTTTTCGTGCTGCCAGTTTGACACAAATAGCAGGGAAAACCCTGATGTTTTACGATTGCTTGAAAATGGGTGCCGGGAAATTGCTATTTCTCGAAATATTTACGTATATAACAAAATTCTAATCAATCTACAAACTAAATCAAAGTTAGATTTATGAGTTTTCGTTGAAATATTATGCCATTATCTTTAAATAACAAATATCGAGAACTTGAAAAAGTACGTATTTTTGGTCAAACGCTTAAAATATGTGAGCGCGCTCTTAAAGGTAATTGGAGAAAAATATGATTGTAGATACGTTGGGGTACAATTACGAAGAACATAATTTGGCAAGCTTTATAAAATTTGCTCATCCCGTTTAAAGTTTAAACTGTAATAATAGAGTTTAATCGTAAAATGGGTGGAGTGATTTTGTTTCACTGAAACTGTTTTATACGAACTATAAAAAGTTGTATGCAACAACTGGAAAGCTCCTTGTAATTCTTGTTAAGCTAGTGCCACTTCACTACAGCTAGTAATATTATAAGCGAAAGTAAGTTTATTTGTTAAGTTTTCACGACTAAACCACTGAACCCATCATCCTGAAATTTTGCATTTAAGTTGTCAGGTATGCAGCAACGGACATAGTGTACCTTTCATCCCAAATATATCAAAGTATTGTTCGCGAGAAAAACATCAATAACGTTCTTATGACATTAGATGGCACCACGTCCGAGCCGGTTATTGTCAATTTCTTAATTAACGCGAATGAACCCGTGGGCAAATGTTTTATTTACCCATCGTTCGAGACTAAATTATTGTAAGTACAATATTTTAATGGCACCCATGGTGGGGCAACTTTACAGTTTAATCTTCTGGCTTGACTTGCTTGAACTACATAGTTCCAAAGTTTCAACACGTGGGGTTGACAATAATGAGGTGGTAAAGGTAAAGTCGATATTCAACTCGAATTAAACACCGAATGCCGGACGTCGGATGGTTGGAATATTCGTGGAAAATGGAGGAAAAAGGATTATGTGGTTTTATGAAACCACGGTAAAAGTGAACGTTTTTTCACACTATAGCGCGGAGTAGGGATAAAGTGAAAGGCACTCGTTAGAGCGCCTTTCACTTTATCCCTACTCCGCGGCCCACCGTCACGCGACATGCAATACACAGACGAAAAAGTTTGAGACGATCTAATAAAAGTTTCACTTTAAAAACGAATTTAGAGTGATAATTAAACATTTTTTACGCGGTAAAACAATTAAGCAGACGGAAGATAAACTTAATAGTACATTATGGTACTAGTGTGTAATGTTGGTGATTACCGCTGAGGTGCCATTGAGACCCGAGCCGTGAGGTGAGGGTCTTAAGAGAGCCGAGGACGGTAATCACCAATACACACGTGTATCATACGACGTTTTTCAACACACTTGTGAATAAAATAACAATAAAAACTCATTTTATTTAGTAGATAATAGATATTTTTCCTTGGAGTTTCAGGTAGTAAACTTTCCATAACGTTAAGGGCTTCACATATCGGGTTTATATCGGGCGGTGTACAACATAAATCATTTTCTTCGTTACTAGGTACTAGTTACTTGTAGACATTTTAATTAATAAATAACTATAATTTCAACAGTGAAAACGAGTTTTGAAAAATGATTCGCTATGGTAGGAAAAATTAATCAAAATTAATCAGTTTTCCTATGCGCGCGCATTGCGATCAGCCACAAACTAAAAAGAAGGGGATGATGATTTTTGTTTATTTTCCGCGCATAGGGTTTGCGTTTATTCTGCCACGTACAAAATGGGGAATTTAAAGTTTTCTTTTATTACAGAGAAAACAAAAGTTATATTTGAGTGAAAGTTTTATTTATTAAACACGAACGAGTTAAAATTATCTATTTAAATAAGAAGTTGCATGAAATGAGTAAGCAATAGATTGAACACGATCTTTTTTTTGAATAAAAACTTTTTTAAGAACAAAGCACCTCATGCAATAAAATAAAAAAAAAAAAACTGTAACTCACTAGTGAGTTATAGCAATGAAAAAGTCACAGTTTGATTATGGGTGTCATTATGTGCCTAATTGCGGTGACCATAAAGACACTTTATGAGCAAGTGTGTTGAAAAAAGTATTATGGAAAATCTGCTCCGTCTCATGAAATGCTACACAGTCGACCCCAAACCAAAACTTGAAGTAATGGCTTGGCGGACAAAGATTTTCATCAAATGCGGAAATGATATCTGAAACAGACGCCTATTTTTAAAGGTTTGAGAATAAATATAATTTTGATGGATTGAAGAAGCTTGAATATCGTTGGTCGAATTGTAAAAATCTGATAGAATATGAGATGATTTTTATTAATATTACATATGTACATTATTTACAGACTACACATAAATATAAAATAAAAATAAAATATGTACAAGTATCAAAATTACAGGGCGTCAAAAAATTCGTCGACATCGCTGTCGACAGGAAAAGTGCCCAGAAGGCTGGCCGCATTGCCACGTTGGATGGCAATGCTGATTCTTTGACCAAAAAAGAGGCCAGCCCTCTGGTCCCGTGAAGCATCGACCAACCGCTTGGCGATATCCCGAAACACAAGATGGGCACTCGGGCCCCATGGCCCTAGTGTTTCAACCCCAAACGGCTCAAATACATAATTACCAATTAAATTATTGTATTTGCGCCGTTTAAGGTTTTCAGCAGCTGCAGCAGCCGCACCAGCGCAGCTCACTGTGCTAGGAAGATGGGATGGCGCAAGGGTGTCGACGCAAGTCGCATCCCACACCAAAGGCCTACCCAACTTCCATGGCATTATGGTCATACCATCTGGTCTCTTCCCATCGACACGTGCCAAGCCATTGGGTTCTAAGACAGCTGGCACCCCGGCGGTGGCAAGAGCACGACGAATGAGATCATTAATGCTAGCGTGCCGCGCTATCCGACCTGCGCTCTTACTGCAGGAAAGGCCGTGGTGTCCGAGGCCGTCGACTGCTTCACCACATCGACAGCGATGTGGAGCCCCGCTAGGAGCGCCCAATCGCAGACATGTAGCGAGCCGGAATGTTGTGTCACCTAGCATAGTGCCTATGTTAGGTGACGGTAGTGCCTGAAGCCAGAGACCCGACTCCCACTCACCCACAGCCAGCAGGCGGGCACGCTCAGCAGTATTGGTAGACGTATTAATAAGGTTATTCCGTACCAACCTGCAGAGCGGCTCATCCCACTGACTCTGGGAGAATGGGTTCTCGGGCCGATCCGTGTCCGGGCAAGCCACTTTCCAGGCGTCCCCTGCGTCCGTCAAGCACGGCACTTCCGAATCAACCAGGGAGAGAGCTAAAATCTTCCTGGTTAGCTTTTCAGTGCTGTGGACAGAAGACAGGAACGCCGGTAAACTTATACTAGAAATTTTGCGGACGCCGAGGCCACCAAAACGAATTGGTAGGGTGGCTTGCAGCCACGCTCGCTCGTCCAAGGCCACATTAAGAATAGATGTTAATGTGTTGCGTATAATTTGATCAATTTTGTCCAAAAGTTCTGGTTTCGTCCAAAGAGAAGAAGAACGAAGAACATACATAAAATTTGGACCAAAACAACAATATCTGATAAGGGTGAAAGCCGAATGTAAATTAATTTTGGAAAGTCTATCCGAAATATCAATAAAATGTTTGATTTTGTCTTCGATGAAAGATGAAAAACTTTCTTCTAAAATAGGGGAACCTAGGAGGTGCAGGGAACTTTTTTCTAAAATTTGGATGTGTGGGGCTATTGCATTAAATTTATCTATAGTTGATTGTCTGTCAGTCACGTCAGAGAGGTAAATTTCGCACTTTGAGGGGTTAAGGTCCAGGCCAATAGATTTAAATTTCTGTTTGAGGAGTTGTAGGTCATGCAAAACGGTGTCAACATCACCTCCTAGGGTTCCATCATCTAAATACCATACGTTAAATTTTGAATTTAGTTGTTCGATTATGGGATGAATAGCCAAACTGAAAATGACAGGCCCGAGAGGGTCACCTTGTTGGCAACCAACTGCAGATTCCAAAACATTTTCCTTGTATAATAATTTTGATGGATGCCTATAACATTGCCAGATAAAACCATAAATTTCGGGTAGATTTTTTTTAACTTCAGCCAAAAAAGTGTCCCTATTTACGGAGTTGAATGCATTTTTGACGTCAACCTTGAGAATGACCTCACCTTTTTTTGCGTTGATAAAAGATGATAAGGCATGTACGGCAGCCTCACAGCCCCCTCTGGAACCAAAACCAAGTTGAAGGGGCTGGAATTTAGTTGCAAGCGATTCGCTATATAGCTTGCAACAAATTTTGGCTGCCATACGCCTGTAGGTGCAACCCACGGCAATGGGACGAATGCCGCCGTCCTTCTTGCGCAGGGCACATAGGTTAGCCCCATACAAGACATCGACGACGGCATCGTTTACACCACCGGAGAGCATTAAGTTGATCAGAACCGTAAGCTCCTTCAAGAGCGACTCACCAGCTTCCCCGGCGCCTGAGCTCAACAGATCTTTCAAATGTTGTGGAGTCAGACCGTCGAGGCCGCCGGCAGAACCACTCCGGAAAGAGCCCACGGCTGCGATCAACTGCGGGGCTGTAATTTGGATAAAAGTTGAATCCTGAAGGGGGTTGGGGTGGGCCGGTGTGTCGGGAAAGGTGAGACCATCCGCAGGCGCTGGATGTTTGCTCTCCAGAGCTGAAAGAGTCTCTGGAGAGTAAGGCGCCACCACATCACTGCTGAACAGTATTCTGGCCGCCCCCCTAATGTCACCCTCACTTAGCTTGGATTCCACATGAGCACAAATACCTTTCTGTGAATGGTTATTGAAAAAAGGTAATTTAGAATCTAAAATAAGGGCCGAATTGTTGCAATTTTCTTTAATTTGTGTTGTTAATGATTTTTGAGTAGCCAAATTTTTTTGGACATGCAGAATCCTGTAAGGGAAGGTGAGTAATTGCTCCCAAGCATGTTGTGAGTTCTCCTGGGTCGCGAGACGGACACATCGCGCTAAACTCAGTGCAACAGAGTGTCTCGCGCCCCGCGGAACTCTTTTTAGGACCGGGGTGGAATTTTTGAATTTGGATAATGTTTTCCACAAAGTTTGTTCTGAAGGTGTTGATGACTGGGATGTGGCTGGGGGGGACAAATGTACACTATGAGGTTTGTGGACCTTGCCATAGTGTATCTTAAGCCCCCGTTCGCCTTTAAAAAAACGTGCCTGGGAGCAATGAGGGCATCTTACCAGCTGTACATCCAGTGATGGGGCAGGTTGACTGGCACTAATTATTCCGGTGTCGCTACAGCCAGCGCTTAACATAAAATAAAAAAGGGAATAAAAATTAACTTACCAACTAACACAAACGTAACTTTAAAAAACCCTAACTATAAAATACACTTAAAAAACAAATATTTACAAATAAACATTTCAACTATGATGTTGCCTAGCAACGCGACGACGGAGAGAATATTGTCTAGAAAAATCAAATAAAATTTCACGATGTTATTTTTTTCTTCTCAAAGTCGATGAGTCAAAGAGATGAAATATGACAACAAAGAAGTTTAAGAAATGCAATCTTGTTATTAGTATATAGAGTAAACTTGCTTCGCTAGATGTGCAACCACCCCTTATACAAAGCCCAGCTGATAGTAGCTAGAACTGTGAGGCCACGTGTTTTCGAACGTTGAGTACTAGGTTATCAGAAGTCAATAGAAGCTGCATTGCTCCGCCCAGATAGTGAACTGACCTTCACAACAATGTTTACAACCGTAGGTACGGAAACGCTACGCTACTACGTTTACGTTTCTTATGAAGCAAAATTAAGTCTTAAATGTATTTAAGAAAGTTTTCAATTTGGTGAAAAGCTTTTCTGCCTCTTCTACATATAATATTTACATAATCTGAAAAAAGCCTAGAGAACGTCTCGTAGTGCGAATGAATTTTGAATTTTGGACAATTTTTTAATTTATAATTAAGTATATAAGTTTTTAAACTGACATGGTCACTAACACTAGTACTATTAATAACACTTACAACGGTATATTTACCATGTGTATTATTTGTTTCGAGCTCCCGATATTTCGGCGCTGTTGCAAACGCCATGATCACGGATAAACAAATAATACACATGGCAAATATCCCGTTGTAAGTGTTATTATTTATAATTATGTCAGGCGTCAATTCAATTTCACGGATAAAAGAAACCAAAATCGGATATCTGTGCAGGACGCTAATTTTTTGTACTAAAGGCGAGGAAGCTGTATTTACACACATCAAAAGTGTCTAGGGATCAACATATATTTTTGCAATAACTTTTCTCCTGATTGATATTAATTAAAATTTTCTTTAAGGATTCATCAAATAAAGTGTTTTCGTTTGTCACAGTAACGATAAACCAAGTCACCTTTGCATTAATAAAGAAATTTGCCATTTTCTAATAAAGGGATTTTTGACATTTGAACCACTAACATTAAAGTTCGAAAAAAAGACTGAAATAACAGTTTTCTTTAAAATTTTATTGGGTAACTTAAACAATTAATAATCCGTGTTTCTACCGCGAACACTAACAACACAAGAACATCGGTTTGGCATACTCAAAATGAGTTCATCCAAATCACGCTGTGGAATGGCCGCCCATGTTCGTTGCAACAACAAAAAAAGGTCTTCTTGCGACTGGATACCCTCCATATTCGGCAGAGCTCTTCTCTGTAGCATATCCCATGCATGCTCAATCGGGTTCAAGTCTGGCGACTGAGCAGGCCAGGGCAGGACATTGATGTTAGCTGCGGCGAGAGTCTGTCTTACAACTCTTGCGGTGTGCGGTCGTGCATTATCATGCATTAACTGAAATAAGGGACCGATTTGCACTTGTAGAGGAACGATGACGTCTGATACAATCGTCTCAGCATAAATTTGAGCGTTGAGGTTGCCTCTGATCCAAATCAACTCAGTTCTTCCGCCGATCCAAATACCCGCCCATACCATGATGGTTCCACCACTATAAGGATGGACTTCCTGGCAGGATTTTAATCGCTGTTGGCGTCCAGGGGTTCTCCAGTGTCGTATACGTCTTGTATCCGGTCTCATACCAAAACGAGACTCATCAGAAAAGCACACGAAACGCCATTGTTCTTCTGCCCAATTTCTGTGTTCAAGAGCCCATTGATATCGAATCCTACGATTGTGCATTGCTATAGGTGGTACCCGTAGCGGTCTTCGGGAATGAAGGTTCACTTCATGCAAGCGGTTTCTGACTGTTTGGTCGCTAATTAAGTTCCCTGAAGAGTGATGAAGCCTCACGGCTAACATCATGGCGGTTATTGTTGGAGCTCTTCGAGTTAAGATTTGAATGTATCGGTCTTGTCTCCGTGTAGTGCAGCGATACCGTCCTCCATGGCGCTCAGCCACGGTACCAGTGCTTCGGTAACGTGTCCAAAGTCGACTGATAACACTCTGACTTGTATTCAGAGCTAAAGCCACAGTACGTTGCCGGGAACCAGCTTCTATCATTCCCACGGCTCTGAGCATTTCTTCCCTGCTTAAATGACGTCGCCGCTCCATAATAACGTTGGTTTTAATCAGTAGTAGGGAAACAGTAGCACTAATAATGTCTTCAATGCGTTGTATGTTTTTATAGGGAAAATATTGACAGCTGATTTTCATCTTTTACTCGAATTTGATTCACAGTTCCTGATTCAAATTATGAAATGCACCAAAAAGGATCCATATAAAGGACACGGGCGAGACTACATGTATTTTGGGACCCACTCTTAGAGGTAGCATTCACTATAGCAACTTATACATAGTTATAAAACGACTAAAGACTATCAGAAAAGTAAATGGAAAGTAAGACTGAAAAGTTGGGAGAAAAGAGATATACGTCTATTTACAAGATAACCTAAAAATCTTACGACTAAGGTTTTTAACAGTGGAATGTCTCCGTAATTAAGATTAATCAAAATATAATAATACATAAGACGACTCATAAAGGAAGATTCGAACTACTGTATTTCCCTCGCAGTTTTAGTTCTGACTTTACGTGTTTTGCTTCTTGTCATAAGCCAAAACCAGAATTTTTACTTCATTGCCTGTACCTAATTGATGAATCATAAAACTGCTAGACTGCAGCTAGAGACTTAACTGATTACCAACCCTGTAATTAGTTCAATCACTATTAAAACTATGTCGTTACGATTTTGATCTATAAGCGAATTATAGTCAAGTAAAACGATTCTTATTACGCTGAGACAAGATAATATTGTTTTACATAAATTATAACAGCCAGAGCTGACTAGCTATGTACAGCTATTGAAAAGCAGGGTTTGTTGAATAAAAAAAGTATGAGTAATGAATCTTATTTTTTGGTATTTTTACATAGTTTTTATTTTATGCAACACAGACGTTACGATGGCCAAGTTGCTGTCGGGTTTCATTTTCAGGGTCGCAGCTTATCAGCCTCCAGCATGAGTGACAAAGGCAGTCGTCTCCTGTTATCTGGAATTAATTAATTATGTTAAAATAAATAAATTCACCTATAATGTAATAAACATAAAGAGTTCCATAAGTATCAAAAGAAAAACAGAAATGTCTAAAGATAATATAGAGGTCGAAGACCTCTGATACCTGTGGAGGGGTATATAAATATTAGGTATAAATATTTCATGACAAAATGCGACAGCCACCCATCTTCTATTTTGATGACTGAAAGATTTCAGTAAAATACACTACTGCTACCTCGGCCAGTCTTTTACTGCATACTGTTTTAGTCTGATAAAGTATAGGGCAACAGTAAGAATGAGCCTAATATAAGATTACAACAGTATGTATTTATACATATAAAAGCTAAACGAATCTCAGTTTGTTGTTCAGATAGATATCTTAAATAAGTTCTTAACTTATGATATAAATACATGTTTTTTTACAAATATACTTACATCACGTGGATACACCCATCTCTGAACTTTTTCAAAGCCCTGAGCACCTCCATCAAAGAGACGACACCTTTGTAAGAGCGTAAGTCGTAAGAGAAGAAGAAATTAACGCAACGCATGTTTGTGGTTAAAATCAAAGTCAAAATCAAAGTCCAAATTAAAAACAACTCATTGTCAAATATCCAGAGAAGAATGCGGTAGGTAGTCTATGACAGGGTGCATTATCTTCAGTTCAAGATGTAAAGGCCAAGTCGTCGAGAATCTACAAAATCGCAATGATAAACATAAAATCCCAGACAAAAATACAAACATAACGATGGACTAGATCATCACAGATCTGACAATGACAGTAGTGACGGGACTCAATCGATCATCATTGATACCGTTCCTTTATAAGAAATACTATAAAATCGCCATTGTTCCATTTTTATTAAATGCTTTTGCATTGTTAATTGGCGTTTTAATATCAGGTTTGCATGTTATTTTTTATGAATTTTTGACATAATAGAATGTATAAAAACTAAGAGAAAGAGCCATTTGTAGTAAGAAAACCCTTGAGCAAAAACACATGTCATTGGATTGGAACGTAATCGGAAAAAAGTTGCGTTTTGTAATTGCACGATTACTTAATTTTAGTAAATTGAAAATATTTATAACTTTTGATTCCCGAGTCCTAAAAATTCAATATTTTAAAAATAAATATCTCATAAAACTGTAGTTATAATTATTTTATATTTACACTGGAACGGAGTTTAGTTAATTTTTAGATTCTTTGGGTCCATTTTCGCCAGCCTCCTTTATAAAATCATAAATTTATTACAAGGCCACATCTCAATCTCAAGAAATCCGCATAAAAATGCTTGATCCCTAGACACTTTTGATGTGTGTATAAAGATAATCTCTTGATCTTACAAAGGATAAGCCACTATGTCCTTATAATTCCATACTAGGGCGGTAGAAAACATTAAGAGTTCGTGTAAACGTATTTGACGTTTAAAAAGTCACAAACATTGATTATCCGAGAAATCATAAAAATATCAACGGGATGGCACTTTAAGCAGATTTAATATACACTAGCACGTTAAATTATTATAATAGTACAATAGAGAGTAAAAACTGGTCATGACGATTAATTAACGGAGATTTTAAAACCTCAAAAAAAAAAAGTTTTTTTGATCATTGGTTTTCTATTCCGTCCATTGCAGCATGCTGCTAAAAGTTGAAATAGATTCTTAATAAGTATGTCACGCACAAGCTGCATATCCAGTCGGGTACGCAGCTTGTGCGTAGAAGGATAAAGGCAGCAAGTGCAACGGATGAGTGATTACAGACGCATTCACTCATCCGTTGTTGCCTTTATCCTTCAATTTTTTAGGGGATTTTATTGGTTGTGAGCACGGTTTTACGGAAACATAATACATTAATAGTAGTTATCTAATTTAATTGAAATCATCCGTCGCGTATGGCTGGTTAGGTATCCAAAGTAGCTTTTGGCAATTCTCATTAATTTTGTGCCCGAGACAAAGATTAAAAAAAAACGAGAATGTGTGATTTACACAATAGCCACGTGCTTCTGGGCACCGGTCAGGAGAAAAAAAGTACCAAACAAAGTTGTACGTTAGTTGTTGTTGGTACTTTCGAATTTACAACTTTATTATGGATGAGTTCTGTTGTTAGTAATTATTATTTATTGTAACACACGATTTTCGTTACTTTGAAAGGATATGTCACTGTGCAACAACTTAAAAATTATTCTAAAAACCTACAGGAATCTTTGCTATTTTGCAACACCAGTTATCACCCAGTGTGCCTTAGGCATTTGATTTAAAGGTCCTGGTAACCTCTGATTTCTCAGTATTCAATGCTTTTAACCACGTGGCGAGTCAGGTGTGCAGGCAGAGTTACAACGAGGGGTGAATGGCAATTTGGGCTTTATGCATTAATTCGACATTCGAATACTCCAGTTTACTCTTGGTATCCTAGTACTCGCAGTTGAAAAACACGTGGTCTCAGAGAACCGGTTCTGTTCCAGCGATACGGAACCGGATATGATACTTCAATTGGTTTTAATTTTTTTGTTGGACAGACATTTTGAGGATTTTTGAATATACCAAAGACACACAGATGCAACCCCCATGTTTATGTCATATTCCAAACTATCAACTATCTATATAGCTCCACCTGGCTTCTGATATCCTCGTATCTTGTTCCTATAAACAGTACGTACACACACGACAGGAAGTCATAACACTGCACTTAAAGTCAAGCTACAGACAACTCCTGATGTCCTAGTACCGAGTGTCCCGAAACACGTGACGTCAACGGAGCATTCCCCCGAACAGACGAGAATTTTATTTGACCGAGTGAAAACGGCACAAAAAAGGTTTAGTTGAAAAAGTCGTGCAGCATTGTCGGTAATTTCGGTAAATATGATGTTTGTTTTTGCAAATAGGTTTTTGCAAACACACACGTCGTCTTTTTATAAAAACTAGATGAGGCCGGTGTTTTGTACCCTGACTACTCTGAGAAGAAACCGCTGAAACACGCTCAGAGGTCACTGTCTCTTTAAAGTCCAGACATTGTTCAAGTAATATGAGAACCATGCAGATTAGAGTATGAAATGGTCTTTTGAAGAAAGAACCACACAGATTTTAGAGCATCTGTCCAGTCAGTGCAAACATTTGTCAGTGTTCGTGTAGCTCGGCTCATAAACCAAGGAGCTCAACGACACGACGAACAATACCAAAGAAAGGACATTTGGGTAGGTTGCATAAAGTACTCAAACTGCCAGACAAACTAACTAAACTTGATCTAAATAATAAAAAATAAAAATGACCCAAATAGTCCTCTTATTCACAGTAAAAAAATAAAATATAATAATATAGAGCACTTGAATGGGTGACCCGTGACCAGAATTACATACTGTGTTTCCTCCGTGCCTCGGAAAGCACGTCAAGCCATTGGACCCGGCTGTCATTTGTAGTTCTTTGACAGTCGTTATGAGTAGTCAGAAGCCAAAAGTCTGACATCCAGTCTTACTACGGGGTATCGTATTACCCAGTTACTGGGTTGTGGAGGTCAGCCTTTCCGTTACACCCTGTATAATATAAATAATAGAACACTTGAAAAAGTAAATAATGTCCAAGTGTATATAAAAGTAAATAATGTCATTAAGTATATAAAATCTCAAAGTGCAATAATAATATCGAAAAATAAAATAAAACATCCAATCAATTAAAATTGGAACAGTCGGCTTTCTGACAATGTTTGCGTTTAAAATTGAAGTAGCAAAGTTACTTTTTATTACATCAGCTATCTGCCAGTGAAACTTCCGCCAAAATCGGTCCAGCCGTTCCTGAGATTAGCCGGAACAAACAGACAGACCGACAGACAAAAATTATAAAAAATGTTATTTTGGTATAATATGAACCGTATATACATTCATATGCATAGTAAAAAGCGGTTATTTTAATAATATTACAAACACACACTTCAATTTTATTTATTTGTATAAATTTGAATTTATTAAGGCTTAGTTCTTGAAAGTGGCTTGGTAGTTTATTATAAAAGCGTCATTGGCATCTTAACGACACTGACCCACAAATTGCAAAAAACCAATAGAAAATTGCGGACCACCCCGCAATTTTACAAGACTACGCTTTGCCTAAGTTACAAGGCATCCTCTAGAACGATGCCCATGCCACGTGAACTTAGGCATTGAATACTAGGACACCAAGAGTCAACAGGAGTCCGGTGCAGTACTGTATGGGCGAGTCCTATGGTCAGGTGCAACAGATGACCTTGACACAATTAAAATAACTGCACCCCGCCCTCATGTGTGCGTGTGGATTGAGAGATCTTTTCGAAAAACTCTTCCAATCCCACCCAAATTATAAGAGGATTTAGGAAATAATTGTTAAAACTTCATGGTAAGGTATAAAATTTGTCAAACCTAAACAAAGAAAGTTAGAACTCATTAACTGGATCTCTCAATCTGGACAACTGAAGAAAAAGCCATAACGCGTATCCAAGAATATACTGCCTATGTGTTTATAATTTGCATTTTAATTAATTGTAAAGGATTTGTGAAAGCTGCTAAACAAAATTTCGATTCGTTTCAAAGCCACGTTTAAGATTTATAACAGTTTATATGGATCACTCAGAGTGGACAATTTTCAATTGAGTGATCTTGTAAAACACGACCTAGTACTGAAAAAGTATGAATAATTATCATGTTTATTACAAATTATGCTTCTGGGAGAATTTGTAAAACAAAAATCGTGATTGAAATCTTACTGGTTCAAGGGAAAATGAAAATTTGGTTTTTTGTCGATCGTCCCAACTGAGAGATCCTTAATTTGAACTATATTTAATAAACCAAAACTTATAGGTAGAAGGTAGATACATCAGAAATTGTTAAAAAGGTTGTACTAAAATTTGACGAATCAGTCGTCCCTGTAAGTGTTATACTTAAAAAGATAAATATTTTTTTGCAATCCTTGAGGAAAACGTTGAGTAGGGTGACCATATCGCCGGTCGGAATCATTACCGGTACAATTCAAATTATGATGCTGTTTAAACGTTTTTATACAAGTTTATGTCTGGTTTCACTACATAATTTAAATAATATAAAATTACGTTTTTAAATGACAAGTTTCTGCTAAGTTAGGTACTGTATGTGTAGTGTTCTCTTACTAAGGAATTCTAAGTTCGTAATTCTAATTCTAAGTAAATCTTACACACAAAAAGTTCAGAAATTTTAAGGTAACCAAAAAAATACTTTATTTTTATTATTTAAACTTTTTTTAATTTCACTCATAATTACATACTTGCTCAAGTAAGCGTTCCGTTGACTCGCAAGATTGTAAGAAAGCAAGCCTACTTATTTTGTCAAGCCAATGAAATACTAAATACTTTCAATGACGTCAAATGCATAGCAGGTAGAAAATGGCTTTCGAATTTTTCGAAACGAAACCCTGAAATTTCAGTTCGCAAAGCACAGTTTATGAACTCTGCAAGGGCTAAAAATTGAACAAGTACATTATGCAACAGCATTTAACGGCAATAAAAAAAAAAAATGATGAGTTAGAAATTCTTCGGCATCCAGAACGTTTATATAATATAGATGAAAAAGGCTGTCGATTAACATTGCACCACCAGCAACATGTTCTTGCACAAAAAGGCAGTAAAAGAGTACATTTTATTGCACAGGAGCATGCTGAAAACGTCACTATCGCTATGTGTCAATGCTTTAGGTAATTCAGTACCACCAATGATAATATTCAAGGGTAAAAGGCTAAGGCCTGAATTTAACGATAATTTGCCTGATGGCACTATAGTCAAAATGGCACCAAAAGGTTAGCATGACTACTGAATTATTTATAGATTTCATCCATCATCTTGGCAACTACAAGTCGCCTGGAAAATGTTTGCTAGTTTTTGATGGACCTGCTTCGCATTTGGATGCTAGGATTGTGGATGCCGCAGACGAAAACCAAATCGTATTATATTGCTTACCCTCTAACACTACCCATGAGTTACAACCGTTAGATAAATCAGTGAACAAATCATACGAACATCATTGGGATAAAGAAGTCTTGTCGTAGGCCTAACGTCACCCAAAAAAAATAAAAAAATCGGACAAAATAAAAAAGGGTGTCTACCCTACTCAACATTTTCCTTAAGGATTGTAAAAAAATGATTTATCTTTTTAAGTATAACACTTACAGGGACGACTGATTCGTCAAATTTTAGTACAACCTTTTTAACAATTTCTGATGTATCTACCTTCTACCTATAAGTTTTGGTTTATTAAATATAGTTCAAATTAAGGATCTCTCAGTTGGGACGATCGACAAAAAACCAAATTTTCATTTTCCCTTGAACCAGTAAGATTTCAATCACGATTTTTGTTTTACAAATTCTCTCAGAAGCATAATTTGTAATAAAAATGATAATTATTCATACTTTTTCAGTACTAGATCGTGTTTTACAAGATCACTCAATTGAAAATTGTCCACTCTGAGTGATCCATATAAACTGTTATAAATCTTAAACGTGGCTTTGAAACGAATCGAAATTTTGTTTAGCAGCTTTCACAAATCCTTTACAATTAATTAAAATGCAAATTATAAACACTTAAGCAGTATATTCTTGGATACGCGTTATGGCTTTTTCTTCAGTTGTCCAGATTGAGAGATCCAGTTAATGAGTTCTAACTTTCTTTGTTTAGGTTTGACAAATTTTATACCTTACCATGAAGTTTTAACAATTATTTCCTAAATCCTCTTATAATTTGGGTGGGATTGGAAGAGTTTTTCGAAAAGATCTCTCAATCCACACGCACACGCCCTCATTTAACGCGAGCAATGCACACCGTGTAACCACGTGGTTTAAGGCATTGAATACTAGGACATCAGAAGTTGCCAAAAGCTTTAACAGGTAAGGTCAACTTTCAGTATGCCGTTTTTGCTGCACATGGATGAAAACCAGCCTCAATGGGTGAGGTGTGCGGGGGGTTGATCTAGCCTGTTATGATTCTTTGAAATCCCGCCCAACATTTTCTGTTCCATGCGCGTCGTGCGCCCAACTATGAAGATTGTTTTATGACATTTACCATATCGCAGAAAATGTTGATAGATAATTAACAGATTATTTACTGGCAATAGACAATACAGAACTTCAAATATTGATGGTAGAATAAAATTTAACCTCTATATTTTTATTTAAAAATAGTTATAAAAAAGTTATGATGTGTTCCCAGGCATTCATGTACTGACCGCGCCCGATGTGGCTCAACTTCGGCGATCGGACGAGACGTCAAGACGTCCATACTGTCTTGGGTTAATGCTTTGCTGAATTTTGCGTTTCGTATCATTAAATTGTATAATTAGGTACGTTTTAAACATCTTTGACTGTCTCGTTGGTCGAGTGGTCGCAAGCGCAATTTTTATCAATTTTCATGACTTAGAGCAAACATCACATCAACCATTGACTTAAGAAAAAAAGTATTTAACGTGGAAGTACCCGGGTGGCCCGCAAAATTATTATTTTTTAAGTTTTTTTTTGCAATTTGCACGGCATTTTGTATGTTGACTAAAATATTATTTCCGGCTGTAAGAAATCTCGTAATTATTCTGTGTGAATGGCGCTTTATATATTACTTTGATGTAAGCAGAACCCTTGATAAACTGTCTGATAACAAGGGTTCTGCTTTCATCAAAGTAATTCATCAAATCATATACTCTTGACACTTTCTCATCAGAAAGTGTCAAGAGTATATGATAGGTCATCACCTAGTACTCGTCGCTTTCTGAAAACGTGACGCAAACATCGATTGCTAGCGGTACTATCAGTACTCTGACTAGTTTACAGACACAGAACAGATAATAGGGACCTCTTTTAAATATTTCGTGTTTACATTCAGTTTCGTTTAAGAATTACAGAACAATGTACAGAGCGCTACGAAATAGCGTTAAGTTTCTGCCGCAATTTCTTCACGTACTAACCATTACTTTGACTTTTTACATTTTACATTACGTACTAACCATTACTTTTTTTTGGTAGCCTACATAGTGTCCCACTACTGAGCAAAGGCCTCCCCTTTCTTCTTCCATACCTCTCTATCCTGAGCGATCTCCGGCCATGTTAGCCCCGCGAACAGGATCAGATCGTCACGCCACCTTCGCCGTGTACTGTGACTTAAATACGTATTTTTTTTTGTATTGCAAATGGTAGAGAAAAATATGTACTTTCCGTAAGTTTCCATTGAAACCTAAACACTTCAGTCCATCTGGAAAAAAACATGTCAGCAAAAATTGAAGTTGGTGGCTTAGTTCCAATTTTGGTCATGCAGTTGCACATCTACAGCTGTTATCGTCAGTGCGACACCAGTAGTCCTGATTTCCTAGTACTCGATGTTCAAAAACACGTGGCCACAGTGCGGCCTCACACAGGGCAGGATTGTGCACTGTGACGTCGTCACTGTTATTGCTGTGTTTAATGGACGAATTTAAAATCAATTGATGCTGTGTAGCGTCCAACATCTTATATTTGTACGCCGTTAAGGCAAAACATGACTGTAATAATTATAAGTTAATGTAACATCTTGCATGCTATGTGTGTGTATACTCATGTTTTGGACAAATAAAATTATCTTATCTTATCTTATCTTATCTAAAGAGTAGTTTTTGTGAGCCTGGCATTTATTACGACTTAGTTGAAATAATAAAACTTAACATCATGCCTGTAATCCCTGAAGGGTTAGGCAGAGGCGTACCCCATTAGTACACCCACATTTCGCCAGTTATGTTTAAGTCGTATGTTATACCTCGTAGGGGGCTAGGGGGCGAGCTTGCTGCCATCAACCGAGCACAAATCCAGGCCCCGTGGCTGCTACTGAGAAATGTATTGCTTTGTTAAAATGAGAATGAGTCATTCAAATCGTATTATTAATTGCTTAAAAAGATTTCCAAGATCAAGCGAACAATTTCTTTAATTTGCTTATGAGCTGTTTTCGCACGATATTTTCAATTATCCAAAATATGCACAACATTGTGCTTGTTTTCAAAACCCCCAAACATATATTAAGCTTTATTACACAATAATAGGTTATACAACAAGTTAAAAAAGGGAATTTAATTCGAGGAACGAAATTGGGCCCCGAGAGTAGCGAAGGATTCTAAAGTAGAATCCCGAACGAAGCAGGGGTGTCTAGAGTAGAATCCTGAGCGGAGCGAGAGAAAGACCGAGATGATTTTTTTTTTCTCACGAGTTGTGTACTCTACTTTTTACCTTTTGCTGCGAAAATTTTTATAGTAGTGTACTAGCACACAATTTTTACGACTTTGGAAGCAAATATCTCATCAACCATTGCACAGAGAGACAGACCGTCAGACACACAGTTTTCAAAATTCAGTGTCATACATATACTTTGTCAGCACGTTTTATTTCTTTTTTGCTTACATAATTCGTACTTAGGCCATACTGAATGTTTTTGAATTCTAATAAATAAGTCTCTGGAAACTCGCTTGTTGCCTGACACAGCGAAAATCATTGAAATGTTCACAACTTAAATTCATTTTGATTGCGACACACAATTTTTGAAAGGACGCCACAATGAAGAAACAAATGACAGGCTCGCAAATCAAAAAGTAACATGCTCCCAGAGTTCCATTTTCGAATTCCATAATTGTTTGTTTTTCATTCTTTTATTGTGAGTCAGAAACTTTCAGTATGCCTCACTTATAATTCGTGCTTGTTCCAAATTCAGATGTTTTTATTCACTCAAACTCGAGTAAAAGAGCGTTTTATTCACTATCATCGATGAATCAAATGCCCTTTTTCGAGTGACGTTGGTAAAAAATATATTATCCTGCTTTACTTACAAACGTATTCATGACTGAGTCGACTAAAGCCTTGCCTTAGTTATAATAAGGAACGATGGCCAAGCCACGTGTTTTAGGCAATGAATACTGGGACATGAGAAGTTAGCGGGAGGTTTACCTCTGCAATATGCACTGAAGCGCCATCTGTGAATGAATAAGGTACGACAAAAGCTATACGTAATAATAGTAAGTGTGTAGTGTGAGGCCACGTGTTTCACAACACGGAATACTAGGAGATGAAAGATCAAACGGAGGTTTTTTAATGAAGGGTAGTAGGTATCCTGCTATACCACTGCATGTACCTGTGCCAAAGTTTTTTTTTTTAAGTGAAACTTCTTATGCGACTTCCAACAAGTTTAACGCTACCATGGACGGGGAATATTTTCTAAAACTCACTAAGAGATGGCAGTATTACAAGATTTGTGACTACGTAGTTCTACTAGGTACGCAAGATAGCGTGCAAACAGTCATGCATTCGAATCATCGGTGTGACCAGCCTTCGCTCAATTTCCATGAGTAGAATAACTTCGATAAAAAATACAACAAAATCTATATATATGTCGTCGCAAGCGATTTCAAGACTGCAACCTTTTTCTTTTTAATTATTATTTTTTTACTAAGTTGGTAGTACCAACTCGTTGATTTCATAATGTTGGTCAAACTGTTACTTGATTTTCATTGGTTGATTGGTTAGTACAGTGGATGCCGTGAGGTGGCGCGAAAATCTTGAATTCTCCCCGCCAAAAACACGCGGACAGAGTCGATCCAGGAGACTAGACTGGGATTTTGTTCTGTTGAGATCATACGATCGAAACTGTCACGTCCACCGTACAAGCCCTAGTTATTTAAATTGCCACTTATTGTAAATACCGAGTATTATACGTGACTGTGATTTGTTTTTAAACCTACATTTCACTGGTTTGCCCGAGTACACCCACCTTCTTCATGAAACCCGAATCAAGAAACAATAACGATGACGCCCCTGTTATCGTTAAGCCCACGCTCCCGCCGTCATCACAAGTGGGATCAGCTCGGGCGCCTACCACCGATATCTATTGGCGCCAACTCCTCGAACAGCAGAATCAAATTACCATGCGCATGATTGAAGCCATGCGAGGATCAACGCCGACGCCAACTTCAATCAAGCTGCCAGAGTTCAACCCAGACCTACCAGACGTCGATCCACGTGTTTGGTGCTCGACGGTGGACATTTGCCTCACAGAACATCCGATGGAAGGAGGCGCGCTGATTATTTCGCTCAGCAAATCTTTAAGAGGAAGTGCATCGACTTGGTTATCTCAAGTGTCGCATGCTGGTATGACATGGAGCCAGTTAAAGGACCTATTTCTCGCGCAATATGATTGTGTGGAAACCTGTGCAGCGACTATAATTAATGCCAACAACAGTCAACAAAGGGACGGTGAAAATTTAACTGCCTACGCGAGCCGTTTGATGACGTCACTCATAGCGAAATGGAAAGACATGCAATGTGAGGAGATTGCGGTATCGTACGTACTTGCTCATTTAGCTAAAATAGATAGTCGAATCAACCGACTAGCTTTTACAACCGATATTAAAACGAGAACGAAGTTGATTCAAGAATTGAACGCATTGTCGTTGAAGAGAAAACATGATCGACACGTCGACAACAACGTGGACGCTAAACAAACAAAACCAAGCAACATTCCATTTCAGTGCAATTATTGTCATAAAACTGGACACAAAGCAATCGACTGTCGTTTACGTAAAAACAATCAAACTACTCAAAGAACCACTTCTACCACTACGCCTTCGTCATCATCGGATACCAAGAAAGATGTCACCTGCTTCCGCTGTGGAGAACGAGGCCACATCGCGCCTCGCTGTCCGAAGACGAGCAACGCAGCAGCCAGTAGCAACACCAGCAGCAGCAGCGGCGCGGCCGTGGAACGAAGAGTCAACTACTGCCAAGTCCAAGGTGTACGTGGAGAGCTAACATAATCCGGTGAGTCGTACATGTTTTATTTCGATAGTGGTGCCGAGTGTTCTCTCGTAAAGCAAAGTATCGCGAATAAATTTTTAGGCGAGCGATCCGTTGCTAACATAAGATTAACAGGCGTTGATAACGCTAATGATTACTGTACCGAACAAATGTTATGATGTATGTGTGAGGTAGTTATTGACGGACATTGTTTACTTTTGTTATTTCTTGTCGTACACATGAATTTATGACGCATATCATAATGAATGATAGGCTCCGATGTTTTAAATATTGATTTGAGTGTTACCTTGTCGAGAGGGAATCTAGTGATAACAAAACCGGTTTCTTGTTTTGCCGCGGTGACAGAAATTAATTGTAGTGCATACCGACGTTTCACCCATATTTAGCTAGTCTTGAACATGTGTTGAATGAATTCTTGTTTGGATTTTCTTGATGGTTTACCGTCAACTCGTGTAACCTACAGGCGAAATGAAAATTCGTTCAAAAGATGCAACCCGTACTGTTTATGCCCTTGCCGCCTCAGTCCCCGCGAACGAGATGTAGTGCGTGACAAAGTAAACGAGTTGTTGAATGCAAACATAATCCGACCGAGTAGTTCTCCGTTTGCTAGCCCGATTCTTCTTGTGGAAAAGCGTGATGGTTCACAGCGTATGGTGATAGATTCATCATCATCATATCAGCCGTAGGACGTCCACTGCTGGACATAGGCATAGGTGATAGATTATCGCGAGTTAAATTCGAATACGGTGCCAGATAGATTTCCACTTCCGCGTATAGACGACCAAATATCTAGGCTGAATGGCGCAACTATTTCACTTGCCCTGATTGTGCTAGTGGTTTGAATCAGATTCCTATCCTAGACCATTGAATCTTTTGACTGCTGACGATACTGAAGTTGAGGTAGATATTTCTGAGACGAGAGAGCACGCAGCCCACAACATCGAAACATAATTCTAGTTACGAGAAGTCTTGTTTTGACAGTAACAAGGCAAAATTTGTAAATTCAATGTCGGTGACATGGTTCTTATTCAAAACGAAGAGCAAAGCCAAACAAAATTAGATCCGAAATATAAAGGTCCAATTAAAATAACTGATGTGCTTGAAAGCGATCGTTATGCTTTGAAATCTTTGACCAGTAACAGAAGTATAAGTATGCCCACGATCGTCTTGGAAAGATACCTCAATTTAAATTCCATCTGAACTGAATGTTGATAATAATAGTGAAAATGCTTGCGCTTTTGTTAGAATATGACGCACACTAAAATGACTAAGTTACTTAGGTAACTACCTTTCTTAATCAAACTGTACAGTCTGGTCGTAGTTGTAACTGCGATTCTATGAGTCGTTCAGGGCGCAATGCGCGGCTAGATGTATGGTGGCTGGGTCTATAAGACTATTGTTTGGGTCTCAATGAGACTACTATTGGGTCTCTGTGAGACTAGTGTTCGGGTCTCAATGAGACTACTACTGGGTCTCTGTGAGACTAGTGTTCGGGTCTGAATAAGACTACTGATTGGGTCTCAGTGAGACTACGCTGCCGAGCAGCCGGGTCATATTAGTGTTGTGTATTTGTGAATAGTACTAGTTCACTGTACAATCATTGAAGTTTATTCTGAGTATGTTTACTTGTGAGGTATCTTTCGAATTCTTTCTTTTTATGTTTACCTCGTAGTCAGGTTAAGCCGAGCAATAGTTTTGCTACAAATGAGAATATTGTTACAGATGCACACGAGGACGTGTGACTCATCAGTTTGGCCGTGTCGTCGCAAGCGATTTCAAGACTGCAACCTTTTTCTTTTTAATTATTATTTTTTTACTAAGTTGGTAGTACCAACTCGTTGATTTCATAATGTTGGTCAAACTGTTACTTGATTTTCATTGGTTGATTGGTTAGTACAGTGGATGCCGTGAGGTGGCGCGAAAATCTTGAATTCTCCCCGCCAAAAACACGCGGACAGAGTCGATCCAGGAGACTAGACTGGGATTTTGTTCTGTTGAGATCATACGATCGAAACTGTCACGTCCACCGTACAAGCCCTAGTTATTTAAATTGCCACTTATTGTAAATACCGAGTATTATACGTGACTGTGATTTGTTTTTAAACCTACATTTCACTGGTTTGCCCGAGTACACCCACCTTCTTCATGAAACCCGAATCAAGAAACAATAACGATGACGCCCCTGTTATCGTTAAGCCCACGCTCCCGCCGTCATATATAAAAGAAAGTCGTGTTAGTTACTTCACTTATAACTCAAGAACGGCTGAACCGATTTAGCTGAAAATTGGCAGGGAGGTAGCTTAGAACCAGGAGACGGACATATGATACGGTAGGGTAGGGTAGGTAGGTAGGGTAGGGTAGGTAGGTAGGGTAGGGTAGGGTAGGTAGGTAGGGTAGGGTAGGTAGGTAGGGTAGGGTAGGTAGGTAGGGTAGGGTAGGTAGGTAGGGTAGGGTAGGTAGGTAGCGTAGGTAGGTAGGGTAGGGTAGGTAGGTAGGGTAAGGTAGGTAGGTAGGTAGGGTAGGGTAGGTAGGTAGGGTAGGGTAGGTAGGTAGGGTAGGGTAGGTAGGTAGGGTAGGGTAGGTAGGTAGGGTAGGGTAGGTAGGTAGGGTAGGGTAGGTAGTAAGGGTAGGGTAGGGTAGGGTAGAGTAGGTAGGTAGGGTAGGGTAGAGTAGGTAGGTAGGTAGCGTAGGGTAGGGTAGGTAGGATAGGGTAGGTAGGTCGGATAGGGTAGGTGGGTAGTAAAAAGTGCATTGCAACGCATGCTGGGTACAGCTAGTCTATATATATAAAAGAAAGTCGTGTTAGTTACTTCACTTATAACTCAAGAACGGCTGAACCGATTTAGCTGAAAATTGGCAGGGAGGTAGTTTAGAGCCAGGAGAAGGACATAGGATACGGTAGGGTAGGTAGGTAGGTAGGTAGGTGAGTAGGGTAGGGTAGGTAGGGTAGGGTAGGTAGGGTAGGTAGGGTAGGTAGGGTAGGTAGGTAGGTAGGGTAGGTAGGGTAGGTAGGGTAGGTAGGGTAGGTAGGGTAGGTAGGGTAGGTAGGGTAGGTAGGGTAGGTAGGGTAGGTAGGGTAGGTAGGGTAGGTAGGGTAGGTAGGGTAGGCAGGGTAGGTAGGGTAGGTAGGGTAGGTAGGGTAGGTAGGGTAGGTAGGGTAGGTAGGGTAGGTAGGGTAGGTAGGGTAGGCAGGGTAGGTAGGGTAGGTAGGGTAGGTAGGGTAGGTAGGGTAGGTAGGGTAGGTAGGGTAGGTAGGGTAGGTAGGGTAGGTAGGGTAGGTAGGGTAGGTAGGGTAGGTAGGGTAGGTAGGGTAGGTAGGGTAGGTAGGGTAGGTAGGGTAGGTAGGGTAGGTAGGGTAGGTAGGGTAGGTAGGGTAGGTAGGGTAGGTAGGGTAGGTAGGGTAGGTAGGGTAGGTAGGGTAGGTAGGGTAGGTAGGGTAGGTAGGGTAGGTAGGGTAGGTAGGGTAGGTAGGGTAGGTAGGGTAGGTAGGGTAGGTAGGGTAGGTAGGGTAGGTAGGGTAGGTAGGGTAGGTAGGGTAGGTAGGGTAGGTAGGGTAGGTAGGGTAGGTAGGGTAGGTAGGGTAGGTAGGGTAGGTAGGGTAGGTAGGGTAGGTAGGGTAGGTAGGGTAGGTAGGGTAGGTAGGGTAGGTAGGGTAGGTAGGGTAGGTAGGGTAGGTAGGGTAGGTAGGGTAGGTAGGGTAGGTAGGGTAGGTAGGGTAGGTAGGGTAGGTAGGGTAGGTAGGGTAGGTAGGGTAGGTAGGGTAGGTAGGGTAGGTAGGGTAGGTAGGGTAGGTAGGGTAGGTAGGGTAGGTAGGGTAGGTAGGGTAGGTAGGGTAGGTAGGGTAGGTAGGGTAGGTAGGGTAGGTAGGGTAGGTAGGGTAGGTAGGGTAGGTAGGGTAGGTAGGGTAGGTAGGGTAGGTAGGGTAGGTAGGGTAGGTAGGGTAGGTAGGGTAGGTAGGGTAGGTAGGGTAGGTAGGGTAGGTAGGGTAGGGTAGGTAGGTAGGGTAGGTAGGGTAGGTAGGGTAGGGTAGGTAGGTAGGTAGGGTAGGTAGGTAGGTAGGGTAGGTAGGTAGGTAGGGTAGGTAGGGTAGGGTAGGTAGGTAGGTAGGGTAGGGTTGGTAGGTAGGGTAGGGTTGGTAGGTAGGGTAGGGTAGGTAGGTAGAATAGGATCGGTAGGTAGGAAAAAGTGCATTGCAACGCATGCCGGGTACAGCTAGTATTATTTAAAAGCTCAATAAAATAACGAGAGTGAATGCGTGACACCCCAACGCATGCGTGTAGTATTACGAAGTTTCACTTCTTCCGCGCGGAGGGACTCCACGCACAATTTTTTTTTAACATAATTATGGACATGAATTGTGTTAATAAAAACACATAGCACAGGAGTCAGGGATTTCACACAATGTTTGTAACTAGTTTCTTGTGAAATAAAGATTATTATTATTTTCCAACAAAGTATAATAATTACGGTATTTACTAGGTTTCCGATAGTTTTTTGCTTGTGTTTCGTAATCTTTGTGTTTACAAAGAACAGAAAAAAATATAAGAAAAATAGCTGTAAAAATGAGGATCTTTTCGAAAAAAAAAACATTTTATATTTATGTGCATACAAGCAAAACTCACTCACATTTTCAAAATATATACTTTTAAAACCATAAGAAGTTTGCCATAACACAGATAACTGTACCGAGACGTATCTCAAAAGCCACTAGCTAGCTGAATTGGAACTGGGCAGACAACATTTGCCGTGTGCCTGTCTAATTTGATTATTTATTCTATAAAAGGTAGCTTCAGAGCCCTATTAATAAGAGCACGAGGTGAAAGGAGTCTAATGTATATAGGGATTGTAGCTGGTTGCGTTCTGTAGTTTTTGCCTATACTACTTTTGTGCTTGCGTATGTATTATCATTTACGTGTGAGTGTGTGTGTACGGAGACAAATTAAATACTTTGTACTTTGGATATTTCTTTACTCACGAAACGTATAAGTTCTTATTAAGATCGTAAGCGCGTCTATAGGTGATGGTGGCTATGGGCGAACTAAATTTTCCGGGCGCTTCACGTTGAACTGGAATACAAAAAGCTACGTCAGCGCCTCTGCACTCACGATTTTTTTGCATGACCCTCATGCATGTGAGTTTATATTTAACTAGCTGTACCCAGCATGCGTTGCAATGCACTTTTTACTACCCACCTACCCTATCCGACCTACCTACCCTATCCTACCTACCCTACCCTACGCTACCTACCTACCTACTCTACCCTACCCTACCTACCTACTCTACCCTACCCTACCCTACCCTTACTACCTACCCTACCCTACCTACCTACCCTACCCTACCTACCTACCCTACCCTACCCTACCTACCTACCCTACCCTACCTACCTACCCTACCCTACCTACCTACCCTACCCTACCTACCTACCTACCTTACCCTACCTACCTACCCTACCCTACCTACCTACCCTACCTACCTACCCTACCCTACCTACCTACCCTACCCTACCTACCTACCCTACCCTACCTACCTACCCTACCCTACCTACCTACCCTACCCTACCTACCTACCCTACCCTACCTACCTACCTACCCTACCCTACCTACCTACCCTACCCTACCTACCTACCCTACCCTACCGTATCCTATGTCCTTCTCCTGGCTCTAAACTACCTCCCTGCCAATTTTCAGCTAAATCGGTTCAGCCGTTCTTGAGTTATAAGTGAAGTAACTAACACGACTTTCTTTTATATATATAGACTAGCTGTACCCGGCATGCGTTGCAATGCACTTTTTCCTACCTACCGATCCTATTCTACCTACCTACCCTACCCTACCTACCAACCCTACCCTACCTACCAACCCTACCCTACCTACCTACCTACCCTACCCTACCTACCCTACCTACCTACCCTACCCTACCTACCCTACCTACCCTACCTACCCTACCTACCCTACCTACCCTACCTACCCTACCTACCCTACCTACCCTACCTACCCTACCTACCCTACCTACCCTACCTACCCTACCTACCCTACCTACCCTACCTACCCTACCTACCCTACCTACCCTACCTACCCTACCTACCCTACCTACCCTACCTACCCTACCTACCCTACCTACCCTACCTACCCTACCTACCCTACCTACCCTACCTACCCTACCTACCCTACCTACCCTACCTACCCTACCTACCCTACCTACCCTACCTACCCTACCTACCCTACCTACCCTACCTACCCTACCTACCCTACCTACCCTACCTACCCTACCTACCCTACCTACCCTACCTACCCTACCTACCCTACCTACCCTACCTACCCTACCTACCCTACCTACCCTACCTACCCTACCTACCCTACCTACCCTACCTACCCTACCTACCCTACCTACCCTACCTACCCTACCTACCCTACCTACCCTACCTACCCTACCTACCCTACCTACCCTACCTACCCTACCTACCCTACCTACCCTACCTACCCTACCTACCCTACCTACCCTACCTACCCTACCTACCCTACCTACCCTACCTACCCTACCTACCCTACCTACCCTACCTACCCTACCTACCCTACCTACCCTACCTACCCTACCTACCCTACCTACCCTACCTACCCTACCTACCCTACCTACCCTACCTACCCTACCTACCCTACCTACCCTACCTACCCTACCTACCCTACCTACCCTACCTACCCTACCTACCCTACCTACCCTACCTACCCTACCTACCCTACCTACCCTACCTACCCTACCTACCCTACCTACCCTACCTACCCTACCTACCCTACCTACCCTACCTACCCTACCTACCCTACCTACCCTACCTACCCTACCTACCCTACCTACCCTACCTACCCTACCTACCCTACCTACCCTACCTACCCTACCTACCCTACCTACCCTACCTACCCTACCTACCCTACCCTACCTACCCTACCCTACTCACCTACCTACCTACCTACCTACCCTACCGTATCCTATGTCCTTCTCCTGGCTCTAAACTACCTCCCTGCCAATTTTCAGCTAAATCGGTTCAGCCGTTCTTGAGTTATAAGTGAAGTAACTAACACGACTTTCTTTTATATATATAGATGAAGCTTATTGATCCAAAATAGTTTTTTTTTTACGTGAAATTTCTTATGCGACTTCTAACAAGTTTAACGTTTAACGCTTCCATGGAGGGGGAATAGAAAGAGACAGAGCGAGAGTGAATGCGTGGCTTTTTTTTTTAGTTCATGGCTAAATAATAACAGCCGCACGGATGGTCTCTGATCTTTAAGGTTTGCAGCGCTTGCCTAGGTTGGTCTAAGGATGAGTGACCATGCATTACCTAGATACCGAGTTTCCTCCGTGCTTCGGAAAACACGTAAAGCCGCTGCTGGTTTGAGCTGCCATTTGTATATCTTTGACAGTCGTTACGAATAATCATATGTCCAAAAGTCTGACGAGTCATACTAAGAGGTATCGTATTACCCACTTACTAGGTTGTGCAGGTCAGATATGCAGTGGCTCCATCTAAATTACTGCTGCATTCGTTTGGACTGGAAGCCATCATCAACATAGTTTGGGAAAAGTCTAGGCAGACAGGTTAGAGGAAACAGACCATTTAGGGTTTACAACTAACCTGTACAACAAAGAAGCGCTAAGTGTGCATTCATCCCACAGTTGGTTGAAAAGGGGATACTACTACGACGTAGTATGACGTCATGAAGTCTAGACTTTGTCGATGGACTAGTTTATCTCTTCATAGCTCCTGATGTCCTAGTAACTCGCCCCTCTTCGAAACGTGACGTGCTCGCCCCGCCCTCGTTTCAACCCCTCAACAACGCCATCAAGTATTAAGTTTACGTGTGAGGTTACAGATGGCGCTGATTGTTTCACAATAACAATACTTACCAATAATCCTTTTACATTTAATTAAAAATTTAATAGTTTGAACTCTTGAGAAGATTTCTTCACTTAGTTTTTATCTGCACGTTGGTTTTTTGTTTGGCTGCGGTAACAACAAACAGTGTTTAGCGGTCATTTGGAAAAAATACAAATATTTACTTATTAGCTAATCCTTCCCGTTCTTATTCTTGAAAAAAAAAATCCATTTCACGGAACAACATCTAAGTTTAACTCTTGGTGCCCTCTGATGTTCTAGTAACTATCGGTTCCAGAAACGTGACGCAGCCAACTCGTTCCCACGGTCCCGATCACCAATGTTTGTGTTTTTTTTTGTTCGATATTTATGATCGTTCAAAATTGGGACTTTATTATCTCGTACTATTTCGACGATAATACATGAATAAGGAAAGTATGGTCAGCAACGAAAAACGCTATACATTTCCAAAATTATAAGAGGTAGTTTTAGAACGATCCATATTAACAGACTGGTAAAAGGCATCACAATATTTTCATCAATGTTACGAATTCGCAAAATAATGAACAGATCACACTGATCAGCACAAAACTTGGTGTAATATTGATAAGTGTTAACCGACTTCTGACGCCGAATGTTCTGCACGTTTCACTGTTTCTGAGCTCTAAAAGTAAAATGCCAAATGGTTTATTGGGTGTTTGAGGGTTTTTAAGTCTTTAGTTAATGAAGTAGTGAAACAAAAGCAATTCACAAAGCTCACTCTCAAAGATGTCTCCTCCGTAGTCTTCGACATGGCCATATTCCTCTCTGGCACATTCTTCCCTTTAGCCTGATTCGATGGAATTGACTTCATGCAAGACCATAAGGAGTCGATCGAGGCTTTGAGGTAACATTAAATAATTATGGCTCTTAATGGATCCTAGCGCCCTAGTACCAAATGAACAAAACTATCGAACGACGGTGTGCAGTGACTCGTGGGATGACGTCATTATATGACGTCATCTCAGAAGTAGTAGTAGTAGTTGTATTTCCCACTGTAGATGCAGTCTAGACTAGACCAACTCAAGACTAGGGGTCACCTCGTAAATGTCACAAATCCGATCTTCTTTTTTCTTTTTTAAATTTTAATATTTTCGAAGTTTATGGCCATGAGGTTGTTACTAAGAGGTTGTTTGGTTGTTGTGCTTTTTAGCTGTTGGCAACAGAGAAATTAGTTGAACTTAATTCAAACAAGATTCCAGTTACAGCCAGCACAGAATCTTTGGGGGTAGGTTCTAGGGTACATAGATAGGTTTTTCACTGGTACTATTGTATAGATAGTAGGTACTGCCTTAGGCTATGCCCGTTAGTGAACACCGTAGATGACACACGCAGTCTCCGGCGCAAGGTGGTGGTGGGTAGCGGTCGGTAGCGGCCAATGAAGGATTGGCTCCAAGGCTGCAGATCATTGGAGTGTGGTGCGCAGATGGTCCTCGTAACACTCGCCGAGGACTCGAGGATCCGTCAAGTCGAGCGGAGCGGTGTCTTGAAACAAACCGGCCCAATTGTTGGTGTAGTAGGTAGTGGATGCGGTTAGTGCATCCACATTAGTCCAGGAAATAATTATAACAAAGGGAAAGGGGCAAAAAAGCTTTGAATAAATAGAAACCAATATAATTGAAACAAATAGAATTAAGACTTCATTTTTAGTTTTCCTGCAACAAATAAGCGTAGCTTCAAAGCAAAGCTGATTTTCCTACAGTTGTAAATATTGTTGTGAAGGTCAAGTTCAATGTCCGGGCCATATGATGCAGTTCTTATTGACTTCTGATGTCCTAGTACTCAACGTTCGAAAACACGTGGCCTCACCGAGGCCGCCTCATTGCTGAAACCCACAGGTCAACTGGGCTTTTTTTTAGTAAGTATGTAAGCGGCGCTTGCCACTCTAGCCAAGCGTAGGTTGTTGCTCTGAACAAATAACAATATTGCGTCTTTGTTGCACTTCTTCTGCGTTATGTGGATAAATCTTTTATTTGAGTTAGATAAGCTTCGGCAAGTACTTTGCCACATCAGCGTTATCAGTGGCTTCAGACAGCTTCTTAAATGATAGTAGTCACGTATAAAGAATGAAACTACAACTGTGACGTTGCCCCAGCACGGGCGCCATTAAAATATTGTAAGTAAAAGCTAGTCTGTTTGGTGAATAAACCAAACATGTGCTTGTGTAATACGGTTTACTACATTTAACTTATGAAATACGATTCATTAGTGTTTGAAAAACGTTCTGATTTTTACGCGTCACGGTGACACGCGCGAATTAAGTATTAGAAATTTTGTAGCTAGACTTTTTATGGAAAGATATGATCTCCTTGTGATTTCAGATATCCTAGTATGAAGTTATCCCCCAACACGTGACGCTGCAACTGTAACTGTGCTATACGAACTATTCCAAATTGTACACGTTAATTGTAAACTCTTTGCAATTCCTGTAGACCTGATACTACTGCTGCTACACGCTTCGCGTATCTATGGAAATGGCAACGAACGCTTCGCGAAGATAGCTTTTGAAATCTTTTAAATAGCCTAACTGATAAACAAATATTGCCATTCACTTTTACATTTCTGTGTCTACTTATAAAATAGACAACAAGTGAGATAGTGCTATAAACGTCGTTTATGGTCTCTATCAATGATAGAGAAGGATGGAGATATAGTGTAACATACGTTGTGCAGCTATGCCACCCCACTCACCCCACCCTAACGGATCGGGGCCTTGACCATGTGCAGTTTTTCTAAATAATTCTAAAAAATTAAAAAAAAGTTGAAATTGAAATGTTGAAGTTGAGTGGTTGCTCTAGATAGGTTAAGTTACTTACACTTTCTTAATTTGCTAATTGAAAATGTTTAAAAAAATTTAATGGCGCCCATGGTGGGGCAACTTAACAGTTCTTTTATACTTTTGGCGTGACTTGCTTGAAAGTGTCAACACGTTAGAAAATGCACGAATTAGCTCTAATTCAGGGTATAAAAAGAATACGATGTATTATTTTAAGCTTTAGTATTAAAATAATACATCGCATTATTTTATCATGAAAATGATGATTGTAATGATAGAGCGAGACTGGTCGCTACCACCAATGAGAGAGCGCTATTCGATTCGCGGGGGCACGAGTCGTTTCGTGAAGTCAGAAAAAAAAGAATCCAATGGATTGTAGATCTTTCATTTGGGTGAATTTCCCAAATGACTTATTTTTTTGTCTTCGGTGAAATTTGTATTTGAAAAAAGGAATATCGTTCTGACTTATATTTTTTAGTATTTAATAGGTAGTTGTTGGGTTGTGGCAAAAATATAATTTGCCTAGGACTATTTACAAAGGTTGAAATAAATTCATAAACCTCTATTTTTTTCAAATCGGTGCTGTCCCTCTACTTTTTTTACAAACAAAAAAACTTATACACTAATAGAAATAAGTAAGTGAAGTATATAACTTATTCTATTTTATAGAATATTAGTTTTGTTATTAATATATAGCATATTTTATTACATAATTAACGATTATTATTACTGAGAGGCACAAACGTACCTGTCCTGCAAAATGTTCTCATATCGCTGGACAAAAGTAATTTAAATCTAACTTTACATCGACGAGTCCGACAGCGTCCCCACCCCAATTTTATTTTCCTAGTTAGTGTGTGCTAGTGCGCAGTCAGGACGGATTTGTGTCAAATCGCTGCATATTCTCGCCAATAACATAAGTACGCCATTTCAATTGCTCCCGGACAATTATTTTGTAGTATCGGTGGTTGCATTTTTCTAGTGTAATGAGTAGTTTTATTTTTGTTGTTTGGTTCTAACACAGGTAGTAAGTAAATTAGCTTCGTTGACTGTTATTGAATTTATCCTAGATATTATGCATTTTTTCAAATTTTCGAAAAAGTGTGTTATTTCTCACGTCGCTGTTCTCATATCGCTGTAATCGGTGGTCTTTATTACCACCGATGTGATAATTTACACCGAAAAAATCAATTGGTGTCTTATATCTAATATCGGTGTTTTGATTCCTGATCAACGCACAGTTTTGTCACATCGGTGGATTACTTTATCATATCGGTAGATCATTTTATCATCTCGGTGATTCGTTTTATCATATCGGTAGATCCCGTGTCTATTCGTTAAGTAAAGTATAATACTATTACAAAGACAATGATATTTTTTTTTTTTATTCATAGTACCTATAGTAAATATAATAAAGAAGAAAGTAAATATAATAAAATAGTTACATAATTTTAAAAAATATATTTCAACTGAATTTCTAAGAACTTAGTTCTCTTTGGATGTAATCTACTTACATAAGACCCTCAGTTCAGGTCTTCAGTTCTAAGTCACCCTTGTAAAAATATATAGGTACCTACTAACTATTTCATTTTTTGATGTTCAAAGGGTGATAAATTATCATATCGCTGGATATGTACATCATTTCGGTGGATAAACTTATCATACCGGTGTACAGAAAAAATAATCGGTGCCGGTTTGTCATATCGGTGGAAACCAGAATTCAAACTGAATTTTCTCCTTAGTCTTAAATGATACGTTGATGATATTAAATTTGGGGATATTTGATATGATAAAAGATTACATTAAACCTGAAAAATATACAAAGAAAATATAAATGAAAAAGTTCACCGATATGATAAAAAAAATGGCATTTGTTGAAATTCACCCATTTAATTAAAATAAACTCGAACACTCCTCGACATCGTAAAAAAGACATTGTGGCAAGAAGATAATAGGATGCAAGAGCGAGTGAAGCGAGGTCGGGACTTGCGGACCCCGACTTGGACCGGTTAGGTTTGAAGAGGATGGCAGGGTCTAGTGAGCGAGTGAAGTGAGCGTGTGTGTTAAACTCTTCAGGCAGAAATAAGAGCCCCGAACAGCGGGGCTACATCGACTTCGCACATATGATTCCGCAACCGTTCTCCTACGACCGGTTCATCATTGGACTTTTCGTCGACAGGACGATTCATTTATTTCCGTTTCCCCAGCAGGGTCTTTCACCTATGGACATTTTGCCGACAGAACTTATATTGATGTTTAGCATGAACCTAGAACATTACATGAATTTAAACACTAAAAAGAGCCTATTCTGCCCAAAAAAGGGCTACAGTTGTTTTGTTGTTTACATTTAGTGGCTATAGTTATTTATTTCATGCTATTTCCACAGAAAACATCGAAATCAATGCCGCTGAAATCAAAATATGTATTTAGCAAAATCCTAGATATTTTCGAAAGTAACCCGAATGTTTAATATTAATCTGTTTTATTGAAATCAAAAACATATAAGTCATATTTATTTTCATGAAAAAATATTACTTCAAATACTTGTAGATATAATGAGTTGACCGAAATCAATTTTAAGGGTATATAAAGCCACCGAAATCCATACTATATAATATTATAAATGCGAATGTCACTTTGTTGTTTGTATGTTTGTTTGTTACCTTTTCACGACTAAACGGCTGATCGGATCTTAAGGAAATTTGGTAAGAAGATAGATTTCAACCTGGGGATGGACATAGGCTATACATATATCATCATGCTACGACCAATAGGAGCGGAGCAGCAATGAAAACTGTTGCGAAAACGGGGAAAATTTGACGTAGACGAAGTTGCGCGGGACAGCTATCATGTTCAACAGCTACCCACACACATACATCTATCTACCTACATACAGAAATGCAGCGTTCCCTACGTCACGTGTTAGGGGTATTCAATACTAGGACATCAGAAAGCAACAGGAGTTCTCTTATCCAATCGAAGTATCTCAAATTATAGAGGGGTGTAAAACACCCTTTGTTAATATTTTCGATACAAGCCGGTTTTTTCGGTGAATAAAAGCAAGGGGACTGTTTGTCAAGCTTAATGTTTTTTGGGATTCTGTATCTCAAAAGGAAAAAAGGAACGCTTACAGGATCACTTTGTTGTCCATCTGCCTGTCACGACCCTTTTTCTCAGGAACGCGAGGTGGTTTCAAATTAAAATTAATATCAAATACTTAGGACTATGGTCCGTGGACCGTTTATGTCGCATATTTTCCTCATTCACAAGTAAATCAAAAACATCGGGGAGGGTACTTCTCGTAAACCTAGAATTATAAAGAAGCTAGGATCTTACAGCACCAGTTAACAAAAAAATGCAAATTATTTTGCTTATTTGTAGTTTTGTAAAAAAATATTTGTTACCTTTAATAATTTACATTTGCAGTTGGAGAATTGAACGTGACGTAAATATGGATGGAGTGTGATTTTAACTGCAAAATTAAATTTATTCTTCATTCCGATTTATCCTTTCTTAGGAGCTGTAATCTTTGAGCGCGGATTTCCGTGATGGACACTCGCTTTCGTTAAGACAAAACAAGATAGACATACGACTTTCCGAATCGAAATCGAATCGAAGCGTTTATGAATACAGGGGCAGGTGTGAGTCTGACTCGCGCGAGTTTGTTTTTTGTTTGAATTACAAGCGTTAGGGCAAAAAATACAAAACTGCGAATCGGCGCGATGCGAATTCGCAACGCAGAAAACTATCAGAAAATGGACAGAAAACAACTAGATTTTACGATGCGACGTCGTATCGCAGTTTTGTGTACAAGTACCCTATTTCATACTTAATAGCTGTAACAATTTGAGGTCGGTGGTGTGAGCAGTGGGCGCTACATCTTGCTCCGTTGCTCTATTTAGTGAATTAGGAAGATTTAATGCAGAAAGATTTAAACAGAAAAAGTGCATGAATAAAACGCGTCAAAAATTAAAGCGTGATCGGTCAACTTATTAAATCACCAAAAATCCCAGTTTATAAAAGGTGTAAATATACCCTTCTCGTAGCCCGAAGGCACTTCTCCCCGTCATTGCGATATTTTTTATGTTTTGGATCATACCTTTTTTTTTCGGATGGGAAGTCATCAAATGACTCCTCCCGCTCTGGGCGGAGCGGAAGGGAGTGTCAGACTTGTACTGACTAAAACCCATCCATGTTCTTTCTTAGCCCTTTGTATTCATCATCTCTTTCGCACAGTCCCGCAGCCCTGGCAGGAGTAGGCCCTCTCGGAGCCCTTCTGATTTGGACCATACCTACCTTCTAGTTTCTGTAATATTGGACGTCAAAGTTCCAACTCTTTCACAAGCGCAAAACTAGTATTATAAATAAAATATATTTTCACGTGATGCGTGTGAACACGGGCATTTAAAAAGCATTGCCGCCGTCAACAAAGAAAACGAATGGTGAAAACAGACGATCTGTGAAAAAAGACGATTTGTAAAAAAAGGATTGTGTGGTTTTATGAAACCACGGTAAAAGTGAAACTTTTTTAACACTATAGCGCGGAGTAGGGATAAAGTGAAATCTTTATCCCTACTCCGCGGGCGACCGTCAGCGTCACTCGACATGCAACACACAGACGAAAAATTTGAAACGATGTAATAAAAGTTTCACTTTAAAAAAAAAAAACATATCGTCCTCGTGTGAATGAGCTCTCACGTAGTGAATATCATGTCAATCTTTATGGTGGATGGCAATTAAAAACGCCGGCTATTCTGGGACTGCAAACTTTATCTCGCTGAGACTGTTTTTCTTTCATAAGCGTGGAAAATAAGAAATGTTCACATGCGATGTTAAGCTTTTTGTAACTTCTGATGTCCTAGTATTAAATGCCTTAAACCACGTGGCGAGGCAAGTGGTGCGCATGTTCGCGTATAAAATGAGCGGTGCAGTTTATAATTCTGTCAAGGTCGTCTGTTGCACCCCTCGCAATATTAGGCTCGCCCCTTATATTGCACCATACTCCTGTTAGCTCTTGGTGTCCTAGTATTTCAATGTTTGAAAATACGTAGCGTTAGTTCATGCGATTGATTATAACTTCGAGCAGCTTTCTTTCTGGTGATTTCACCTTCAGCTCATAGATAAATAAAGCACGTCCTTAAAAACTCTTGTTGAGCTGACAAATTGAGTCTATTTAATGCAAAGATAGTCTTACATTCTACTGCAGCTTCCAAAATAATCAATTAGTGCTAATCAATTAGTTTACCCCTGTCGTCGTGGAGCAGGACCAGCATCGAGCCAAGCATAGTTATCATCTCTGTAACCTAGGAATAGGTAACTAGTGTGCGTTTTATTCACGATTTGAATGTTGTCTCATTCAGTTGTAGTATGTGGGGAGGTATTTTATTGCAACAATTTATACAGTACCCATGAAAAGATAACTCTAAACTGGCTGAACTAGTTGGTCACTATATCTATTATTATCTTTTTCTCTGATGACTCTTTTCTGCAGACGTATTTGTCCATTAGCATGCTTTTCTGCTAAACTCAGTTTAGAAATCAATTTTTTCATTATTAACACGTATTTTTTAAAGCTACGATTAAGTTAGAAAAGAAAAGCCGCTGCGCGCACACAATGTATTTTTCGACACTACAGAAGTAAATCCCATACTTTATTTTTTTGAAAACACAATGATCACCACGTATCTACAGAAAAAGAATAAGCAATACACCATGCTAAAAATGTGAGTAACATTTTAACTCAGTTAGAAAACTTTGATACTAGCATAGTGATATATATTTAAATAGTTTCAGACGGTTTTAGTGCCGCATTATCGTGTGTGACTGTCTCGTTGGTCTAGTGGTCACAATTGCGACTACTGAGCATGAGGTCCTGTGTTCGATTCCCAGGTCAGGCTGAGTTTTTCCATCAGGAATTTCTCAGTAGCATGTAGTCTGGATTTGTGCTCCCGGTCAATGGCAATAGGCTCGCCCCCTATTACATAGGCCTTAAACATAACTGGCGACTCGTGTGTGTATTATTAGGTACACCTCTGCCTAACCATTCGGAGATTACAGGCGTGATGTTATGTTATGTTATTATTGTGTGTTGTGGAGCACAATATGACGTCACAACACACACTACGGAATATTACGGACAGTAGTGTGCAGTCGCCGCCCCTTTGGCCGCGCCCTATTCATTCATAGATTGCGTTTATTGATATTGCTGAGGTAAACCTCCTGGTAACGTCTGATGTCCTAATATCAAATGCCTAAAAACACGTGGCATGGCAGGGCATCGCTCTAGAGGACACCTTGCAACTTAGCAGAGCAGTTGACTTTTGTACGTGAGCTATTAAATCTGCAGGTAACTTCTGATGTCCTAGTATGCAATGCCTAAGAACACGTGGCATAAGCATCGCTCTAGAGACCTCTTGTAACTTAAAGCAAAGGCATAGTCGACTCGACTAGTGTGTGGTGCTTGTAAAAGTAATGGATTATCATCAGCTTTGCGATTTTAATTTTTGGTTTTCATTTTAAGGTGCCAGGGTAGCTCGCGAAATTCAACCTTTTCTTAAGTTTCTTTTTCCAATTGGCCGGTCAGTTTCAGGCTGTCTGTTGAACAAAATTAGATTTGCAGCCATAATAAGCGCCAGTCTCACAAAAAAAATAAATTATAAGTTAAAAAACGTTTTTTAAAAACAAGCTTATAAAATGATGCACTGAAAAGAAGAAAATCAATCTAAGCAAATGAAAACCATGACATTCCACATGAATGTATAAATAAATAAATGATAGTAAATAAATAATAATAAATAAATCAATAAATGTCATTTACGTCAAGTACAGACTAAAGTTAGCTAATAACCAAAAGATTTGAAATCGTTATCAAAAACATACTCGTACATTGCAAGTTAAATAAAAGCTTGTAAAAACACTAATTCAGTAAATCGCCAATAAATAATATGACCTGTTTAGTAAGCAGTTTGCGAGGCCGTACTGAGGCCACGTGTTTTTAAACAATGGTTACTAGGACATCAGGAATGAACTGGAGTTACGTTAAAGACCATGGTTGTATATAGGTGTTTTGGAACTCGGAACTAAAGGCGGAAACACACTTACGTGTCGTGGCGTGTCGTGCGTGACGCGCCAGATGCATATCGGTTTCATACATCGTTGTGACACGACACGCCATGCAAATATGTTCCTAACCATATATTAAATGTATGAAACCGATTTGCTTCTGGCGCGTCACGGCACGCCACGACCGTAAGTATGTTTCCGCCTTAACGCCGCCATTTTTGGTTTTTGCTGATACAACTTTTTTTTCAGTTCGTGTGCTAAAGTCAAAGTCAAAGTTAAATTTTAATTGCTAAACTTACGACAAGGTTAGAATGTATTTTTTTTTTTCTTCAGTATGACGATTTTGTTGTGTGATGTTGTGTGACGAAAAAACAAAATCGTTTTAAAACAAAGTTAAAGTACTTGAAGATAGCTTTGATAACATTATGCTACGTCGTAGCACTCGTAGCATGTCGTAGTACTTGTAGCATGTCGTAGCGCCATACGCTACGTCTTAGTTAGCTGTCGCAATACGACACAACTTTTGTTGTCCAACCGACCAAACAACGCGACAAAATTTAAACAAACCTTTTTGAATGGAGCTGTCCTAACTGTAAACACGCACGGACATGCAACGTCGCATTTGTTGGTCGTTGCGCTTGAATTTCAAACCAGTTCTATTTTGTCGTGTCGGTCGCGCGGAAGCCACGTGTTGTTTGTTTACAAAAATGAATAGTTTCAATGATTCTTTGATAACAGAAATACAAGGAAAATCTATATTGTGGAATAAATGGAACAAAAACTACAAGAATCGTATTCTGGCTGACAAAAAGTGGTCAATAGTAACAAATATTTAAAAAAAAGACCAAAAAATTTCATCTTTATATTTCTATTGTACTCGTTCACGTTTGTATTTTTGTTTCTTCGTTAATAAATGTTTTAAATAACAGTTTTTAATTTTTATTTATTATATTTTACAAATTAATATTATTTTTAAAACTAGATAACTAAAACTAAAATAACAATAAATTATAAAAGGGCGTCAAAAAACTCCTGCTCAACGCTGTCATATAACAGTGCTGATTTAGGTAAAGCACATTGGCCTTTGATAACGCCATCTTGACGACTGACGACAGTTCGGTTTGGACACAATGGCATTGTCGTACGACCAACTTGTTATTGGCAGTGCGAGCGACCGATTTTGTCGTCGAACGACTTAACCAATTAGGACAAACCGTTATGTGTGAAAAGTAGCTGTTTTACCTGCACGGTTTTGCTGACGTCATGATCGTGGGAAATCGATGGATCTGTCACGTTTTTACGTAGCGTTGGGTACTAGGACATTAGAGGGCGGCAAGAGTACAGAAAGTTTACCAAGAATGCTGAAACACGATGCGAGGCAGCTGTGCAGTAGCGTCCGCGTGGAGGTAAAATGAGGAATGCAGTTATTGTAATTATACCTTCATATATTTTATTCATAACAACGACAATCTTCCAAAATCCTGCCCTGTATGCGAGGCCCGTTTTTTTAAACATTGAGTACTAGGACGTCAGGACTCAACAGGAGTAACGCTTCGATAAAAGGTGTACAATCAAAAAAATAGCTAGAAATACATAAAAAAACATAAGACTAGGACACCCTAGTCTTATGTTCAATGTTAATATAGACGAAATATTAGTGAATATAGTAATAGTGGTGGATGGATTTTTTGCCTGTATACCTAACTATTTTGTTGACTGTACATGATGTTTTGGCGCGTGCCCAAAACCGGAACTAATGTCACCGTCTTGTTCCTTGCAGCTGACACAATTACATTTCAGATTGAGTGAAGAGCATACATTTTTGACTGTTTGTAGAGTTGAATGACCAGTCCAATATAAATCACGGTAAACATTTCGAGCTGAAAAGCTTTCGGTTACATCTGTACCCAAAAATCTACCAAAAATGATTTTTTAAAGAGGAAATTAAAACTTTCTCAATTTAATATAACGCTGACACAGGGTGCATATTTGAATTTCGAAAGTGAAAATACCTACGGTTAAAACATCTAAAATTAAAATATCGAACGCCCATAAAACCGAAAATTGACGGGATTGAAGTTCGCTTGCTTTGCTCGCTCGCTCACTCTAGCTCCCGTCATACTATTCGAACCTAACCTATTATCTTCATGTATATTTTTAACTAATATATTTTCCATTATAAAACGTTGTTTATTTATTCACGACAATACCAAACTAGGCCCAGCAGATTACTGCACGCTATTGCAACATGATGTATCAGGGTGCCCTAAGCTCCCTGTGCCCTATGATCGGCTTCTTGGCTTGTTCGATATTATAATTTATTTAAACTAGTAGGTATTTTTAAAATAAATATAATAAAATATTTAGGTGTATTTAATGTTGACATTTTGAACTTAGGTATGATGACTGATGACTATCGATATTTTTAATCATTAGATATTCGAATCACCTTTCAATTTTCGTCATTTTAAGCTTTTATAACATTTTTCGATATATACTTAAATTAAATTTTATATTTTCTATGTCGTGTAATACATTGACATTTTAAGTGCAGGTATTTTAACAAATAATTATGTACCCCTGCCACGTCGTGTCCGTGGGAATTCAATGGTTGCGTCGCGTTTTCAGGACGCGTTGAGTACTAGGAAATCATAAGGTGGCAAGAGTATAAAAACAGCTTATCTAAGAATTCACAAGAAGACATTTTGCTTCGAAAGTGCTTCCTTCTTCTTCCTTAGATGCAGAGCAATGTTTAGTGCACGCGTTTTCTACCAAATAATGCATTTAAGAAGAAGAATAGTTTTTAGGGTTCCGTACCCTAAGGGTCAAACGGAACCCTATTACCGAGACTTCGCTGTCCGTCCGTCCGTCTGTCACCAGGCTGTATCTCATGAACCGTGATAGTTAGCCAGTTGAAATTTCTACAGATTATGTATTTCTGTTGATGCTTTAACAACAAACACTAAAAATAGAATAAAATAAATATTTAAGGGGGCTCCCATACAAAAAAAATATCTGTTGAACATTGCATAGAAAATAATGATGAAACAAGAAGAAAGAAGAAGAAAGAAAACATATTTATTTGGCGCATGCCACAAGTGCACAACACACAATAAAATAATCTTAAATCTACTTAAATAAAACATATTTATTTGGCGCATGCCACAAGTGCACAACACACAATAAAATAATCTTAAATCTACTTAAATAAAAAGGATTGTGTGGTTTTATGAAACCACGATAAAAGTGAAACTTTTTTTCACACTATAGACATTTAACTAATTTTTTTTGGAATAATATTCCATTAAGGGTATAAAACGGCCGGACGGCCGAGCGTCACGCGACATGCAACACACAGACGAAAAAGTTTGAGACGATGTAATAAAAGTTTCACTTTAAAAATGATTATTTTGCTCGTTTTTAAATAATGGTACGGAACCCTTCGTGCGCGAGTCCGACTCGCACTTGGCCGGTTTTTCACTTTCACCCATTGCGCTGACACGTCAGTGGGAAATCGACGGTTTCGTCACGTTTTAGAGGAGCGTTGGGTACTAGGACATCAGAGGGCGGCAGGGGTATACAAACAGTTTATAAGGATGCATCAAAACTATCACATTTTGCGTTGGTTCAGCTTGTTTGAAAATTATCCTAGATAGTACCTAAATAAAATTCTAAAAGTGCTTTAGGTTGAAGACACAGGCCAATGTTTTACGATTTCGGACGCGTTTTGTTACAAACGAAGAAAACTTTTAATTTTAGTCAAGTTTGGTATCGTTATGAACACTTTCTGTGTTACAGTCAATGACGTATTATAAATAGACGCGTCATGCATGAACATCACGGCACTCGAAAACAGCGTAAATACCTATAGGTAGCTAGACAGCTAAATAGACGCACGAAGAGAGGGAAGGAAAATTAAATGTCATCTACGGAATTCCTGTTGTTAGAGAGAGATAAATATATTTCTTTAATTGCATTGTCATTCTGTGCTCCATGCTCATTGGCCGAGCGCGTACAAAAACACGTGACTTACCTCAGGCGTCAGCCGCCATTAAAGGCATCGAAAAAAATTAAATAAAATACATTTTTACTTGATACTTACGTATGAAATGATATTTTTTTATCTTACACAGTTGCAGTATAGTTAAAACATTTCCTAAAAATACAGGACGGCATTTTCTTTTCTTATTAAGAGAACTTTTTCAAGTAAGATAATTGCATATCACGTACGGCCGCGGCTCTGGTTCGTACGTGACTAAATGTCACTCCGGCAAGTACCTTAGTATCATCTTGCCACTACAGAGCGCGGGCAACGTATCTATAGTTTATATATCATTGGTTACAGTAAACAATAACTCGATAGGTGATGATAGGTCGGTGCGATGTGGATAATTATCTCATTCAATCATGAATATTTATTAAATTAATACTGAACTTCTGCGCATACTTGTCTTTAACTGCAATGTTATTGACAGTGGCTAAATAAATATTTATCAGTCGTAGTGTATGTCATATCAAACAATGGCGCGCGGCAATTAGCCGGCTAATATCAGACTACAAACCTTATCTTTCTTGGAAATGTCCACATACGACGCAAAAGCTTTTTGTAACTTCTGATATCCTGGTATTCAATGCCTTGAACCGCGTGGCATGCCAGCTGATGCGCAGCGTTCGCGTATAAAATGAGGGAGTGTTGCTATTAAAATAGGGTCAGTCGTCAAATGCACCTGGCAATTATAGGCGCCCCTAAAGTTGTACCATACTCTTGTTGACGCTTGGTGTCCTAGTATTCTATGTTTGAAAACACGTGGCTCAGTTCGTTCGATTTTTCGATCGAGCAGCTTTTTTGTAAAGGACATTTCCACACGTTCAGGTGGTTCCAGCACATATTAGTTCTTATATCATTTTTGATTAACTTATCTTGGTTACTTATTTTAGGAATGAATATACTTGATTTTAAAACGTTTACATTTCGGTGCTAAGCATCCAGCATATGGGTCGAACTTCGTTCGTGTGCGCACAACCCGCCTACCGATTCGTCGTTATACGTAGCTATAGATGACTAGTGAATTTTGAGAATACTTAATAATTACTTATAGTAAAAATGAATTATTTGAACTTAGCAGCAAAAGTGTTGAGTTATAATGGATCAATCACTAGAATTTGCTGCACTACAGAAAATAATAGGTAGGGTTTACATCAAAAACACCCAACTTTGTTTCAACTGTGTGTGTGACACAAAGTTTAGGAATCTTTAGAAAAATGTAAACAATACACTACTGTAAAACAAAAAAACAAAAAAGTCAAACTGTGAGTAACTTTGGGTTGGAACAGTGGTAGGTAATAATTAGGTACCTATTCCATTCCCATATTTAAATAACTCCAGACTGTGCAGACGGTTTTAGTGCCCCGCACCAACCGAATATTACGGATACGTAGGGTGGCACCTCCCCACCCCTTTGGCTGCACCATATTCATTCACAGATGGTGTTGCAGAGGTAAACCTCCTGGTAACTTCTGATGTTCTAGTATTCAATGCCTAAGAACACGTGGCTTGGGCGTCGCTGTAGTATGTATGCATTGTTGTAAGTTAGGCAAAGCATAGTAAGCTCGTATAATATTTACGAGGTTTTTTAACCATTAAATAGTGTGTGGGAGATGTTTGAAAAAAAAGCTTAGAAGAACTAGACTGCCCAATGGGGGTTGGGATGGTGGGTCTAGTATTGTGCATACTTTGGAGAATAAGAAACATCGTGCCAATCACTAATCATAAGAATAATACAGTCACTCACGCTCAAGTAGAAGAAGCCATGAGCCCCAATGAAAAGAAATGATGTTTATTTTTGGAAATAGGATTTACAAACATTTATACACGTTTTTTTTTTAAACTCTATTAGGCCGGTTTTTCTTACCCGACTACTTTGAGAAGAAACAGCCGAAACAAAACTCAGACGTCATTGTTTCTTTTTAAAGTACAGACATTGTTCAAGTCATATGAGGACCATGCAGATTAGTGTCTGAGATGGTCTTTTATCAAAGAACCACACAAGCATACCCAAACCAGGCATGGCCTGTATCTTGGCGGCCCAATATAAAAAATGAAGGTAGATATAAAAATCCTGTATTCCCGTTGTCCCCGTAGGCCATGTCCCCGTTAATGGGGACAAAGGGAATTTAATAAAACAATTAAAATTACTTCCCGTTGTCCCCGTACGCTGTCCCCGTTAATTTCTTGTAATAATATCGACGTCCCCGCGGAATAAACCGGTAACCGCAAAAATCAAATTTTACAGGAAAAATGATTTAGTGTTTTTCGGGAATATCTCTTCAACAAAACGTAATTATGACAACATTGTTATGTTATGGAAAAACTAATTTTTACCCGAAAAGGCTATAGTATTAAGTGTTACTATTAAATATACATAGAATTAGTTATTCACCAAAATACACATTACCGAAAATAGTTTCATACAATTTTTAGGGTATTTATATCTTAGGATCGTGACTTATCAATATTATTCCTGTAATATTTACTTACCGAATTATTCTTGTAAATTTCTTAAAAATCATAGGCATAATATTGCTTTACTGGATTATTAAACGTGTTTTTTCGTTACAGAGAAAGATTGTAATGTTCAGTTACCGACTTATTATGGTAAAATTTTTAATAACCATAAAAGGGTAAAGTAGTGTAACCCGTATTTTATAGAAAATTTTTGGTAGTCATATTATCGTAATCATTGAAAACCGATAATGTAAAATAAATTTGTCATCGGTATCTTCGAGGAAATAATTAAAGAAAACTCACAAAAAAGTTGGCTTTCAAACTGACGACCTTGATCGCTTGTGATCGTGATAGGACAACCAAATCTTGTTATCCAGCCTTCATATATCGTTTTGACTATTGTTTCTGCAGTTATGTTGTGGAGAGGTAATGCTTCGGGCCATCGCGTGTACCGGTCGATAATAGTGAGCAGGTACTTAAAATTACAACGTTTATTGGAAACAATGTATTCATAGAGATCACAAATCAGTCAATCACAAAAATCAAAAACACACACAAATCAAACAAGAAAATCAGACAAATCAGTAAAAGTATAAAAAAGTAGCCAAGTAAAAGCATCAAAAACTAATCGGTATTATCATTGGCATCATCATTATCATCGCGATCATCACTATTTTCTTCTACAGAAGTTAAGGATTCATAAAATACGTGGTAATACCGTGGAATCGCTCCACTATTGCACGAAGACAGTAAATCTGTATGCAACGCCTTGCTTAAAGGAAGAGGCTGATGATAAGCACGTGCCAATACAGTATCTTCTATCAAAGCGTCTGTCTTAGGTTATCGCTCACGTCGTTTGTTTTTTTTGAACCCTGTTACAACATTCTATGCATCCACGATGTAAAATTGAAATAACTTAAAGATAAGTATTGATTAAATAATCTTCAAAATTTAGTTTAAACAATTTCTTTAAAATAACATATTTGGGCAATACAATATGAAAATACAATGATGAAAATGAAAAATAATGCCTGAATAGCTGGCTGGCCACAGAAAAAAAAAACAAAATAGGCGGGAAACGTTGTTGATTTATGTAAAATAAAATTTACTAATTTTTCTTTGGCTAATTCATGTTTTTATTTTTATTTTCCTTGTATTCGTAATGAAAAGCACAGTGTTTACCTCGGGTTAAAGACTTAATTAGTGCCTCGAACTATTGGCACCCGAACGAATAGTTCACCTGCGCCAATAGTTCGAGGGATTAAATAAGTTACTTTCCCCCTAGGGTAACAATGTACTATATTTCTCATGTTCCTTTCAATACAGGCATGCATCGAGTCTCCCTCGTTCTGGCTATGTCCAGTCTGGAAAAATCTGTGCGTTATAGATAAATTTAAAGATTTTGCTGCATACGCATATAAGGCAAAAATGAGCCTGTTCTTATTTGGGCCGGAACAACCATTCGAATTAAAATATATCTTGTTAACACCTCGCTCCTGTTCACTCTTTAAAAATTGCAACAAACAACTCCCAATTTCTATGCAGCCTCGTTTTGCGATTTGGTAATGCCACACGTAGCAATACCCTTTTTTACGTAGGGCGTCAAAAATAGTAAAATTGTACACAGGGTACTTGCGTTTATAGTGGAAAATGCCTACAGCAGATTGTGGAATACTTAACACTTTTTGCAGGTCAAAGATAGCAATCGTGCTATCGTTTTTGTCAATTGTTATTTTTTCTTCATTTTTAATTTGCCGAATTCTCTCTTTTCTATTTAAATGACATCTGCTTTGCAGCTTTCTCCTAAAGACGTGTACTCTTTCTCTGGTGGACTTGCTTGCTCATATACAAAACATGTAGAACATTAATCTGTTTTAGGCTTAAAAAATGAGTAGTTAAATTTTATGTTAGAAATGGATTCATATTATCGTAACTTCAACATAATTTTGCTGTGGAAACCACTCAGTGTACAAACGATGCATTTTTGATATGTTGAGGTCTTGTGACAAATATTCTCGAGTTGAGCTGTTTCTTGTGTAATGAGACTCTACTTTAGGGAATAATGAAATATTCTTCTCAACACTCGATTCTGTGCTGGAGCTCATTTTTCGAGGTCTATTGGTGTGCTTACCTCTTAAGTCTGTAATACCTTCGTCTAATTTAAATAGCTAGGTATAAATTTATGTCCCGGATGATAACTGTAATAGTGCATTACCGAAAATGTCTACCACAAAATTTACGATAATAAACCTGTAATCGCGTTAACCAGAAATTTTGCTGAAATATTTTACAGTAATATTACTTTACCGAAATGTAGCCATAGAATTTAATTTGTAATAATGTATTTCGTTATTTTTTAGTAAATAAAAAATAGAAAATTTCCAAAGAACAAAAGTGTTATAAGGAAAACCGTTGGAAATTACCGCAGAAAAAATTTGAAAAAAATTGCGTTGGTGTATCCCGACCCATAGATACCGTAAATGAAATAACAGTAAAAAGTCAGTAATAGTATAATACAGGTTTATTTCTTGGGGGCGTCGATATATGCTTTTCAAATTATGCCCGTTGTCCCCGTTGAGTTAAAATTAGAAGTAGTGCCATAAAAATAGCATAATACAATTCACTTAAGCTTGGATATCTCGATAAATAAATATTGATAACATAATTTAAATGAAAAACTTAGTTAGGTCTGTAAACTTAGACGTTTTCAAAAAAAACAAAAACGTTTTTAAAAAAAAAAACAAAAACAAAAAACAAAACATATAAATAAGAAATATTTCCTCTGACATTTTAACACATTGAGTAATTAATAGTGACGACGACTTTACATAAATCCTGCCCTGTTTGGCTGTATGCGTGGCTGAACTGAGACCACGTGTTTTTGAATATTGGGTACTAGGACATCAGGATTCAACAGGAGTTACGCCAACAATATTTGCTGCAGGTACATGATGTTCTGACGCGTGGTCATATTCGGAGCTAACGGTGCCATATTACTTTTTTTAGGTTGATTGGGTTTGGAAAAAATACATACATACAATGATATATAAACTATAGATACGTTGCCCGCGCTCTGTAGTGGCAAGATGATACTAAGGTACTTGCCGGAGTGACATTTAGTCACGTACGAACCAGCGCCGCGGCCGTACGTGATATTCAATTATCTTACTTGAATAAGTTCTCTTAATAAGAAAAGAAAATGCCGTCCTGTATTTTTAGGAAATATTTTAACTATACTGCAACTGTGAAAGATAAAAAAATATTATTTCATACGTAAGTATCAAGTAAAAATGTGTTTTATTTTATTTTTTTCGATGCCTTTAATGGCGGCTGACGCCTGAGGTAAGTCACGTGCTTTTGTATGCGCTCGGCCAATGAGCATGGAGCACAGAATGACAATGCAATTAAAGAAATATATTTATCTCTCTCTAACAACAGGAATTCCGTAGATGACATTTAATTTTTCATCCCTCTCTTCGTGCGTCTATTTAGCTGTCTAGCTACCTATAGGTATTTACGCTGTTTTCGAGTGCCGTGATGCTCATGCATGACGCGTCTATTTATAATACGTCATTGCATACTTATTTATTAGTTAGTTAGTTTATTCAAAATAACTTCCCCAATGAATAACAAAAAAAAAAACTACAATTACTGTTAAAACAGTATGCCAATTAAAATATTACTAAGCAAAAACTCTTTTTACAAATAATTGTAACGAAAACCTAATGTTTGAAAAGTGAACGTTTAAACAATAACTTGTTTACCAACTAAAACTTTTACCAATTTTCATGTAGTCAAATATTTCAGTTGGCAAATATTAAGTATCGCCAATTTACCATTTCTATTCAGTCAATTGCTTAGTTAATGACAAAAAATTTGCATCTATAAGTTATTTGCACTGAATATACAAATTAAATTACAATGTGTACTGTTAAGTGGGTAGATGGTAAATCATAAATGACGCTCAATGTAGGTTAGTCATGCAAAACCCTATCACTGTGTTTTCCATATTTCTTTCTATACAGGGTTATTTCTAAAACACCGATAACCTCTTAAGAGGTCATTCTACTCATCATTATGAACAACTTTTACTATGAGACCAAATCCGATATCGTGAAAAAAATAATCTGCTGTTCCCTACATTTTGACGAGTTATGTGAACATAAAGTACGGAACAGCTGATTTTTTTTTCGCGATTTCAGGTTTGGTCTCATAGTAAAAGTTGTTCATAATGATGAGTAGAATGACCTCTTAAGAGGTTGCCGGTGTTTTACAAATAACCCTGTATAATCTAGTCGTTTCTGCCGTCGTCGTCACAGTTCTAACCTAACCTAACCTAACCAATTTTCTTTTAATGATTAACCCCGTCTAACAAGTTCAGTTCTCGAGCCTGCTATAAATAATCCCTTTTTTCCATATTTTTCTAGTCGTTTTTGGTACTCGCTCGGCTCGTGCGACAATGGTGACACATGGTGTCCGGCTCCCTGTAACCTAACCTAACGTTTTTTTTTATATAAGTTCCATAAATAACCTAATAACCTAGTTACCATTGTTTCAGACAAATTCAATCTTATTTTTGCCTTTATATTTTTTGGCATAGCAAATGTTTTGACCTAACGTTTATTGTCTAAAGAATGTTTGCTGTAATAAAGCATTTGATTAAAGACTAAATGCCATACTGAAATTATCTTTGGTAATATTCTGCCAAGTAAAAATTTTACCAAATGAAAAAGTACGTGCTTAAATCATTCCAAACATTGCATTGGTATAAAAAAAGGTTGCTAAAATTGGTTTGTGTTGTGAAATTTTGTCAAAATCTTTTCGGCAAAACGGCAGGCTCCCACTAAAACTGCATGTTTTAGTTTCATCGAAATGGCTGGAGGCTCGATTGGATTTTAGAAAAAAAAACAAAAGATATTCGTTGCCAGGAATCGAACCCGTTTATTTCGAAAAAAAAAATACGATACAATTCTGGGAAGAAATGCCCACTTGAAAAATTTACCCTGTATTAATGATACCTACATCCAGATCAATTCTGCTGATATTGAAATACATTTTATCCTTTAAAATGCATCGATTTACAGAAAATAATTCACATCCATGAAGTGGTTTTTGCGTGATGCGGTAACAGACATACAGACGAAAATATTAAAAGCTGTGGGTTTTGTCCCTGTAAGATCTGTTGATTAATCAAGCTGAAGCTGTTCTGCATAATTTGACAAAGTCACTCAATACTCGTAATAACAGGAACAGTAATCACGGAGTTATGAGGTACCAAACATAAAAGAAAACGCCCAAATTTCATTTAAAAATCTTCTGTAAGATGAGCTTCTCAGGGTTCTAGATATTTGGGCTATTGAATAAGTTCACGTACGTTAAATAGTAAAAGGTATACGGTATGTATATATACACTGACGCGAAAACGCTTACCACTAGCTCGGTACATTAACATCATCCTGAACCCTCCCACATAGAATTTTTTAAGGCGACAATATGTGCCCGCGACCTTGAGCGAGTAAAAGTGCATGCTTAACGCTTCAACGCGCACCAAGATTATTCGGAAAAACAACCCACCTTGATTTATCAAACACAATACAAATAAAAACCGTATACTAAAATATGGGTTGTTAAATTGTCTTTCAGATGGTTAAAGTTTCATGCAAATACGTCCGATAGTTTTTGCGTTATTATCGTTTTTTTGTCCGCGTTAGACATGAATTCACAAATTAATTACACTATGTTATGAAAATATAATTTCACATTTTCACATATCAATTTATAAAGAAATTTGTCTAGTATAACATATATTTTTTTCAAAGAAATAAAACTAAAAGTTTAGACGTGATGTTCAATTTAAAATCATTAAAAGTCGTATATCTGCGCCTTAATCGGCAATTTAAAAAAAAAAACGCTGATTCCCACAAAACTGCACGGTCAAAATGTATGGAACAGCTGATTACGTGGTAAGGGTTTTCGTGTCGGTGTCCCTTACAGGTAAAAACACAGAACATGGTAAATAAAAACAGGAATAAACAGTGCAGCGGTGTGATTCTGTAAGACCTCACTTAGAACTTCGAATCTGAATCCGCTGTGAGAGTCTTGATTGGCATTCTAAAAATCCGGCTGATAATTCGAATTTACACTAGCGCCACCACTACGAGCGTGTCAGCGATTTGAACTAAATTATCAAGGAGATTTTGACAGATAAAGTATGAGATGACGTACGAAGTGGCATTCTGTAAGGTACCTGGGTCCGTGGCTTACGCCCCCAGTGGTCGAGGCACCCGTGGCCGACGCCCCCGATTTCCATTTTTAAAACTCAAAGCAATTTTTAATCAAATGTCTTGGCTACAAAATCAAGGTCATTTTGAACCTTACGCGAAGTGACAGTGGATTGCGATGTAAGATGTGAGTTGTCGTCAGAATTTTACAGAATCGACGTACAGTAAATGGAAATTGAACAAGCGCATCGCGAAAGGGTTTAAACAGCTCGCTAAATGGTCGTCCATTATATTAGGTTGACGCGTCTCGGAGTCGCAGGCGGTGTTGCTAGTTCTTACCACCCGTTATAGATGTCTTTAACAAAAAAAAAAACAAAGACAGTGCTTCTAATTTGCAGGACTCAGTAGACATATCTATCAGTTACTTCTTTGTCAAGAAATTATCTATTTATTATCTTACACTATAAAAAAAACAATTATCTATAAGCGGTTTATGCTATTTGGATTTTAAATATTTTGAAAGGAGTTAGTTTACTTAATTCGTTTGGTAGGTATGTTAATTTTTTTTTTTGCCCATTGTGCTTTGATGTGAAGATTCTTAATTAAATAAAAACTTTACTTATTTTATAATATTCGTATTATAAATGTTTATTCTCTCCATACATCACAATAATCATCAGCATGATAAGCTGTAAATTAGTTTCATTCAGTAATATTAGTTAAAAATCACTTGATGTAGGTAGGTCCTGACGATGACAGAATTTCAATGTAAGTATCTTGTTGGTTTCTGATGTCCTAGTATCCTGTGTTGAGAAACACGTGGCCTCAGCACATATTATGTATACATACATACGCGAATGATATGGGCATGTATGCCGCCGTCCGCCTCGCCCATGAATCTACAGGTAAATAGATGGGGTTCCTTGATGTTGCAAGCTTGAACTTCGATATGACCTCTGATATCCCAGTATTCTGTCTTTATCTGAGAATACGTGGTAAGAGCGGTTCTCAATAGAGGGAGGTAGACAATAATGAACTCGGCCTTATTAAGGGCACCTTTTTTTTTTGGATTGGTCCTTGTTGATGGACCACCTTTGACTATCATCTACTGATCTTGCTACCCTGGTATCTGATGCTGTGAAACACGTGGCACGAGCTCACGCATCATTTACTTTATTAGAAAAGCTGTCTTGTGCCTGGCGACCCTAAATTTTTAGATGAATTAAAAAAAAACTCAAACTCAATGACAGATCTGTCATTTAGTTCAAATTCCTTCGTAACCTAATGTCAATCCGTCTTACGAATTTTCGATCAGGACACGCGTGACCGGTCACTTGTACTGACGCGAGTTTAACATTTTTTTACCCATCACCTTTTTTACTCATCAAGTGCATAACGCCGCTAAAGAAGTTTTCCTTTCAAAAATGTCGAAATTTCTGTCGTTGGTTGTGACAGAACCATCCACCACCAACTAGTGGTAATTTTGATTCACTATTTTATAATTCTTGGAGCTGGCACATGAACGTGGAGCTTGGCACAAGCAACGAGAGGCTCAGTATGGGTGAAGTGGTTGTCGATGTTGATGGATGGATAATATTGTACGGTTAGCTATACATCACTGGTGTGTCAGAACACTTGACATTGAGTTTCTATAAAATATGAGGCCAGGTTACTCGTAAATATACGTTTTGCTCGCTACCATACTTCTATAGGGTCTTAATCCAAACGGGCGTAAGTAAAACAAAATTGAAATATATTTCAAATCATAATAAGTTCTCCAATTCATACTTCTGAGACAAGTATTAAAGTCACCAAAGACCAGAGGTACGGCTAATTGAAAATTTTGCAATTTTTGTGTTTTATCGCAGTTTTAACAGTCATTCGTTTTTTAAGTGATTATGTTGAAAGCTTTCTCCTACAGCTCAACACACAGTAAATCCTAGAATCGACTCAGGACTATTACTGATAGAGCGTCACGGTATCCCCTTGTTCAGCTAGGTTTTTATAAGTAATATATTAAGTCAAATCTTTAGCAAAATACATAAAAAAAATAACAATATTTCAAGTGGTTCTGTTCTATTTTTTTCGGCGGCTTAGTTTTTTGTTGTTTAAGAATAAAGTGGAGCCCTAATTGTTAGCTATTTATTTGACGAGACTAGTTGTACCACGCGACCTTCTTCCGCCTGGAATTATTGTAAAAATACTGGCTGCAGCCCGCAATTACGTTCGCGTTGAAATTTACCACCCTTATCAAGTTATCACCTAGGTGTATAAAAAATACCTTATGACCTATAACTAAAAACATTACAAAAATCGGTCAAGCCGTTTCGGAGGAGTTCGATAACAAACACTGTGACACGAAATTTAAATATATTAGATAACCTCCCTATTTTTTTTTTATCTTTTGGATTTGGTTAACAAGTGTTTTAATTGTTTTGCACGAGACCCTAATCTTTTTTCTTAAATAAAAGTTACTAATTATAACATCAGCTATCTGCCAGTAAAAGTCCCGTCAATATAGGTTCAGCTGTTTTGGAGATTAGCCGGAACAGACAGACAGACAGAAATACAGACAATTTTTTTAAAAAAAAGGACGGTCAGCAACGGAAGTCGCTATACATTTAAAAGATTACAAGATCTGTTATTGTTAGATCGATCTATATGGTTACACAAATTCGCAAATCAATATTACATCAGATCACACTGATCAACACATCATAATATGATACATATATTCTGATTTCTTCGTAAAATGCATTGAAAAAAAAAAACACTCGCAAAAAGATCCGTGTATGGTATCGACCCGACCTTCACCTTCAAGCACACGGATGCTCCCTCTACGTCATATGTTCCACATGAGAGCTCTACCTGATGTCTGCTAGCCTAGTATCTCGTTTCTATAAACACGTGGCATTGGTGCGCCGCTATACACACTGGCGACATTAGCAAGCAAGCAGTATTCGCGGATGTGGACAGTGTGAGTAGCGGTATTGAAATATTTAGCTCATGCTCTTGGTCCGCCCACGTGGAGTTCGGTTAATGTCCCTTGGGATCGTATTACCGGCAAAAAAGGATTCTAGGTGTTGTTGTATCCAAAATGTGTAACAAACATCCATCCCATCCAGATACATCCTCACAAACATTCGCATTTATAACAGAATAGTAAGGTAAGAAGATATTAACCATACTAATCCATACTTCCATACTAATATTATAAACGCGAATGTCACTCTGTTTATTTGTTTGTTTGTATGTTTGTTACCTTTTCACAACTAAACGGCTGATCGGATCTTAATGAAATTTGGCAAGAAGATATATTTCAACCTCAGGAAGGACATAGGCTAAATATCATCACGCTACGACCAATAGGAGCGGAGCAGCAATGAAAAATGTTGCGGAAAATGTGACGCAGACGAAGTTGCGCGGGACAGCTAGTACAGAATAAGTCTAGATAGATTTTTTAATGTTGACATCTTGTTACAACCTTGTGTTATTTATCTCATCTTGTGTTATTTATCTCACGTGTATGAATGAGAGCGCCATCTTGTGTCAAAGAGTCACACTGCGCTTTTTATAGAAAACTCCTAACTTAACCTAAAGCCCTGGTACCAAAGGTCCCGAAACACGCCGTGACGTTACAGGGGGCTTTCCCTCCGGCCCGCACAGACTAACGGGAATTTAGTGCCGCGCGCTTTCGGGCACAGAAAAGGTTTTTACCCGTGGGTATAGTAAAACGGGACCAAGGGATGCAAAGTGACACACAGCATCGTAATGTCGATAGATTACAACAATACTACACTGTGTTTTTTTTGTTAAGATATAATCCAGTATTATGAAAAATAAAAAGTTATTTAAAAAAAAGTAAACCGACTCCAGAATTGTAATTTATTTAATAAATAAGCTATTTAATGAAAAACGGAGAAATACAAGTTAAATCTTTTAAAACATCTAAAATACCTAAATATGACAAATATTTTTTGCGGTCGGTGCCAGCCAAGTCTAAGTTGTGTCCAAGTTGTTGTGTCTAAGTTAGACTATACCTAATTCAAAAAAAAAATTGCAATCAAACTTATACTTTTTGAGATATGCTTGGACATACATACAAATATACAAACAACATACAAATATACAATAAATATATATACAAATATACAATAAACAAACATACACTTATGAAATTTGGCACACATGTTTAGAAGCTGGTATAGACTAATATAAACAAGAAACTGTGCATTTCTTACCATATTACATACATGCAGGTCTAACAACCTTCTTTTTTTTTAAGTCGGTTAAAAAGAGTAATAGTATAATAGTACATGGTCTGTCTGTAAGTGCTGAATGTTTTTGTATGAAATTGACAAAAGTTTTGCATTCGACATGGTCAGAACTTTTTTTTTATCTGTACTGGTTTTAGTACCTGCGGTCGTGCAGATTAATTTTCAACCTTCACGTGGGCGTAGCCGGTGGCAAAAGCTAATAATTGAATAATAAAAGTAATCAATTATCTGTTTGCTACGTCGTAGCACTCGTAGCAACGTAGGCTTCTATATTGTAAGTATGCATCTCGCCACACTTACAGTCTACGACGTAGCGGGCTTGGCTGGCTTCTTTAGAACAACAGTTATAGGCTGTTACTAATTACGATTTTTATTGCGCTGACGCAGTACTAAGTTCTCAAATAAAGCGATGAAAAAGATTTAAGAAAAAACAAATCTAGATTTTCAAAAATGTTATTTTATTTCAAAGCTTTTGAAGCCACCTACATAATTATGTATAAAGTAGAACTACTACTAGCGACTCGACCGGTGATTTCTACCCGCTGCTGTTTCGCACGCCGCCACTTATCGATTCCAAAACTATCCTAATTTTCAAACTAGAACCAACCTAGACATTATCATTTTAAAATTTCTTTGAAGTCGGTTTGGTGGTTTGGAGATTAGCGTGTCCGATTATCATAGATTAAGTGAAAAATAATATCGAAATATTTTCAGTAAAAAAATAACCAGGATGGAATAGATAAATTGGTATGAGTATGGTCGGTCTCGAACGTCATTCGGGCTATTGTACGAGATGTGACCTCGACACGACCGGCGTGCATCGCTTCTGAGTTAACACTAAATGAATAGGAACACCTATATCCGATGGAATGGGGTGCCACGCATACATTGACGTATCGTAAAGCCATTCATTGAGCTTTCCCCCATCAATGCATGCTTATATGTGTGCACTTTCATTCACACACTGTAACAAACTTGCTTATTCCTTGATGAAAGGAGTAAACAGATTTATACATTAAAAAAGTAATTAGGGGAAAATGAATTTAATAAATGATGAAATGAAAAATACAATAAATTAGTACAAAAGTGAAGGGCAGGTTAACCGAGAACGTTTTAAATATCTCCGCAAATCTCTGAGCGTGATAGTAACTGAAGACAAACTTGCAGTCGTAGAAAGCTGGCTTGATTAAGATGAGCTTGACCACGACGAACTTGATGCAGGGCGATTTGGTAGGACCCACCAGCAGACACGTACCGCCCAATGCCAGGCTCGTCAGCTCGAAGAGCAGCTTCCAGCAGACAGGTAATGAGCCCCAGTGCCAGGCTCGTCAGTTCGCAAAGCAGCTTCCAGCAGACAGTTAGCAACAGCCACGGCAGCACTAAACGAAGGCCGCTCTTTGACTCCACCAGGCTGTGCTCAAAACTCAAGATATGACAGATCTTGACTCCAAACTAGACTTAGCTGTTTTCTTGATTTTAGACTATACTGATTTCTCGTGTCCAGACTGAACCGACTCTTAACTCCAGACTAGAACCAGGGCATCTGTCAGAAATCCCTTTTATACCCTGATCTTCCGTTTCTTTTCTTCCAATTTTCTTTTTCAGATTCAAAACTGCTGCGCTCTAGTAAGACGCAACCTGCCAGTATTCAAAGCAGCCAGTAGCAATTGGTCAAAAACCTTGCGCATAATATTTTTATAAATATAACTCAGAATATCTTTACACAGCAAATATTCGCAATTAATTATAAAATACAACAATTGAACTAACGAATTGATGATAATAATTTTTAGTAATATATAATCTAAATGAAACCTTCATAGAGAGTTTGGCTGGTAAGAATCAAAAATAAAAGTAAATGACATCTGACAAATTTGAAGTAAACATGTCACAACAAAGGATATAAAGAAAATATTTATAAAAACGAAATGATTGGTAATATGCTAATGTAAAACCAATAAAAGTATGAATATGGATGATAAGTGTGAGTATAGAGTGTCTGTAGTAGGCAGATACTATATTTCCCCAACGACCCCGAGAAAATTTTTGGCCTAGAACAAAAATTTTGGTAAGGTTAAAGTATTACAACATTCACAAAACTTTCATAACTCATTCAAACATACCGACATCTTACGAAGTTAGGCCAGGTAAGATTCACATTCAATGATCACTACTCCACCTGATAAATCAATAACAGTAGGCTTATTTTTGGAGTTGTAATCCGCTCGCGTCTAAAACCCATAATAAGATGAAATATAAAGACTTTTAATAAGGGATCCACCCCAATCAACCTTTAGAGTTGAAGATTAGCGAAGGCTTATTTTAAGGAAGTCGCAACCCGCTTCAGTCAACTTTTAGAGTTGAAGATTAGCGAAGGCTTATTTTAAGGAAGTCGCAACCCGCTTCAATCAACTTTTAGAGTTGAAGATTAGCGAAGGCTTATTTTAAGGAAGTCGCAACCCGCTTCAGTCAACTTTTAGAGTTGAAGATTAGCGAAGGCTTATTTTAAGGAAGTCGCAACCCGCTTCAATCAACTTTTAGAGTTGAAGATTTAAAAAAAATAGTTATACCAACTTATAGTATAGTTAGGTATAATAGAAGGTTAGATAACTTGTACCTAAAAGCACTTCAAAGAGTTATCTGATAAGAACAGATATAGGAGAAGATTAAAAGTAATCTTTTAATGGTTTAAGAACCAATGAATGAACAAAGAAAATAAAAACTTAAGAGTTTAAATAGACCGAATAAAACTCTACAGTTAGAAGAAGGGAAGAGGAAGATGAGTCATGAGTAAGTATAAGATAAAAAAGTTAAAAATAAAGTAGATAAAATTAAAAGGGAGAGAGAGAGTCAAGAGAGTCTGAGTTATTATTAAGAAGGACGCAAACAGCGCCAATAATAGTTCGAGCCCACGACACTAAACCTTTTTTGATGAGATTCATAGAAGATATAGATAAATATATGAATTAAGTGTTTAAGAGTATAAGTAGAGATTTAGTGATGTAATATGATGAAAATATGATGAAAATAGTTACCAAATATAATCTCTTGTGGAAGTTGTTTTAGAATTTAGGGAATATGTTTAAGATCAAGACTTGATTTTGCGTTAGGCGCCAAAATGTAACAAACTTGCTTATTCCTTGATGAAAGGAGTAAACAGATTTATACATTAAAAAAGTAATTAGGGGAAAATGAATTTAATAAATGATGAAATGAAAAATACAATAAATTAGTACAAAAGTGAAGGGCAGGTTAACCGAGAACGTTTTAAATATCTCCGCAAATCTCTGAGCGTGATAGTAACTGAAGACAAACTTGCAGTCGTAGAAAGCTGGCTTGATTAAGATGAGCTTGACCACGACGAACTTGATGCAGGGCGATTTGGTAGGACCCACCAGCAGACACGTACCGCCCAATGCCAGGCTCGTCAGCTCGAAGAGCAGCTTCCAGCAGACAGGTAATGAGCCCCAGTGCCAGGCTCGTCAGTTCGCAAAGCAGCTTCCAGCAGACAGTTAGCAACAGCCACGGCAGCACTAAACGAAGGCCGCTCTTTGACTCCACCAGGCTGTGCTCAAAACTCAAGATATGACAGATCTTGACTCCAAACTAGACTTAGCTGTTTTCTTGATTTTAGACTATACTGATTTCTCGTGTCCAGACTGAACCGACTCTTAACTCCAGACTAGAACCAGGGCATCTGTCAGAAATCCCTTTTATACCCTGATCTTCCGTTTCTTTTCTTCCAATTTTCTTTTTCAGATTCAAAACTGCTGCGCTCTAGTAAGACGCAACCTGCCAGTATTCAAAGCAGCCAGTAGCAATTGGTCAAAAACCTTGCGCATAATATTTTTATAAATATAACTCAGAATATCTTTACACAGCAAATATTCGCAATTAATTATAAAATACAACAATTGAACTAACGAATTGATGATAATAATTTTTAGTAATATATAATCTAAATGAAACCTTCATAGAGAGTTTGGCTGGTAAGAATCAAAAATAAAAGTAAATGACATCTGACAAATTTGAAGTAAACATGTCACAACAAAGGATATAAAGAAAATATTTATAAAAACGAAATGATTGGTAATATGCTAATGTAAAACCAATAAAAGTATGAATATGGATGATAAGTGTGAGTATAGAGTGTCTGTAGTAGGCAGATACTATAACACACAGACACTTTCGCCAAAGCCATGCATCTCTGTCTACACTCGGTCACTCACTCACTCGTATTGTCCGACAAACTTTGCTTTTCACTTCGGTGGGGGCGCTGCTTGCAAAGTTCCCGTGTCAAATCCAGTACATTTTTTTAGTTCTCAATTGCGCCACTTGCATATTTCAGTGTGTCGAACATTGATTTAAGATGCATGAGGTGCTCTTCTTAATTCCTGATGTCCTGGTATCGAATGCCCTTAACAGCCATCTCAGCTGACGCGTTTTTCCCACGGTTATTTCAGTGCAATTAACATAGGGGGCGCTTTTACTTGTTTTTACATTAGATATCTATACCTAGTGTTTTTGCTATTGGTTGTCATTTGTTTCTGTTGTTAATTGAATGTAAATACCATAGAATTTTATTTTTAATATGAGTACTAATTACTTTGTTATTGGATTTTCGATGATGACTTCATATTGCTGTTTTTGTTTGTATTAGCTAGCTATAAGTAATTTAAATAGGAGTTCAAATGGATTTATTTATAAGCAGTACATTACGTGTGGTTCTATTACTGCGATCTGCAGGTTAGGTGACCGGTATATAGGGTACAGAGGTCTCGGGTTTCTAGTTTCCCAAAAGAATATTAACTGTATTATTTGCTACCTTTTGTCCGAATGCATAATGTATACTTGTCTGCATGTTTTTATTAATAATCGAAAAAAAATGGTTATAATAAACCGCATGTCAATAGAATTTCATGTAAGTAAAATAATGCGTTGACTGAGTATTGGACCCCTCCTGTTGCTCCATGCTGTCCTAGTACTTTCTGCTCTAAAACATGTGACACGGACACTAACTACTGGTGTTCCCGTATTGCTTGATTTTGCTGAAACAAAATGACTAACGATTCTGAAAAAAGATGTTTCATTGTGTTTATTTAAGCACTTTAAGCACTACGTGTGATATTTAACGACATTGTGTAATGAAAAAAAAAAACGGAATATTATGAAATCACAAATATGAAAATACTGATAAATAGATGGGAAATGAAATAGTGGCTGAGATGTTAATTATATAAGTTTTTGAAAACAATACATGCTCGAGTTAATTCACGCTTTTTTAATTAGAACGCGATTTAACCTACTTGATTTAATTCTTAAATATGTTTTTTTGAATGCAAAAAATAGATCAATTTTTAACTATTTTCTATCTAAACGATTCAAGAAGCTCATCCCAAAACATAACATTATTTATTTGTTGCCCATGTGCCGCAGTTTAGTTAAGCGAGTATTGATATTGCCGTCATAGTAGCTATCGTTCAGTAGACATAGTTCCATGGCTAGCCGATACTTGTAAACTGAAATAAATGTACACGCGAGCGACAGGTTAGCTGTGGAGTATATGAAGTATATCTTATTAGCTGGCTGAAGGGGATGGCCACCTAAATTGAGTTTGCCAAGTTTGGCTGGGGGTAAGGCGCTTTCGTTAACGTCCATCAGACATGTAACGAGAGAATATGCATCACTTGAAGTATTTAAGTAATAGGGATGGTGACTCATTTTTTTTTATTTGTCCATCGGGTAGATTATTAAAAACTATTTGACACGTATTTTTTCTTTTTTTCACGTAATCGTAAAATTACGGAGATATTTTGAGTTGAAATGGCGCATGACGTCACGGCTCAGTACATTTTATACCTAGTTGTGACGTTTTAACTAAGTATTTTTTTGTTAACTTGATAAAACAAAAAATACGTATCTAATATTTTTGTATTACCTGATTGACGGACAAAATGGAATTTCGTTTTCTTTACCCAGTCATCATCCCCATTTAGCAGTTACGCATGACTTGGTTAAGTAAGTAAACACATATATGGTGGACAGTAAAACTATACCTAACCAAAATTGAGTTGCTCTGAAAAGAGATAATTTTATTTTATTACATAAACTAGTATTAACACTAACAACGTATTAATAACACTTGCAACGGGATATTTACCATGTGTATTATTTGTTTCGAGTTCCCGATATTTCGGCGCTGTTGCAAACGCCATGATCACGGATAAACTGACGGAAAACGGAAATATATATATATATATAAAACTTATATTCTTTAACATAACTTAATCACTAATTTTACCTGAAAAGAGAAACAATTTAAAGCTATTGTTTCACCAGTTCTTATTAATCACTATTATATAAACTATTATTTAACCTAACATAACCTCTATATTTAACATGCTTTATCAATCATTCAATATGACAGCCCCATAGAATCCAACAAGTTCACAGATAAATTACACATCAAAGTTATTTCGCGGCAAATTCAAACTAAATGAAGTATCACGCACTTTATTTACAGACATATAAATAGGAGAACCTCAAAATAAAGTCTAAAAAATAATGTCCATGTTGATTTGTGTAGTATTACTAGCTTTTGTTAAGGCAGACTGAACGAGATAAAATGGCTTCGTTGCCACTACTACCATTAACACGTCCATGATGGAACTACTGATGTTTATTTTAATCACTAGTTCCATTTTAAAAGAATCTGAAAATAATGGAACTAATGTTGAATTTGTTATCAGTAGTTCCACATTATTATTTTGTGCTATAGATAATATAAAGACGTTTCTTTCATAACAGCATACCAATTGTGTAGCACACTGTCAATCACAAATCGAAAATTTTTGTAAGAAATTCATATAATGCCCTGCCTACAAGCCAGCAACGTAAATAACCAACGAATGTTGTTGAACTGTCGAAATTAATAGCATTGCTATTGTAAGTGTGTTGCGCAATTACCACGCTGGTTTATTTCGATCCAATTTGCATGCATTACATGGCATTGTATTTTAAAATTATGTAGTGGCAATTGCTGAATAAAACACATTGGATAAGTAACGCAGGAGAGAACACGTCGGGGAAGAGCTGGACACGCAGTGGACTGCAATAGGCTGAGTTGAAAACGTTTGTTAATTTTTTCTATAGAATCTTGTTTAACGTTTTTCTGAAGGAAGCTCTCTCATACTTCAGTATTAAGACTGTGCCATGACAACATTACTTATTACAAACAAATAAAAGAGTAACCATGAAGTTACTGCTTGGTTGCTGACTGCTGGGTTCAAATGGGATTGGGCGGGCCATGTCCGTAGAATTCATTAGGACCGATGGGCCAGAGTGAGAGCCAGAAGACGGGTGTCGTCGCCGAGGGAGGCCTAGAAAACGCTGGCGACTTAGAGACGTTTGTGAGAGATTGGTTAGAGAAAACCGCACGGAGAGACGAGTTGAAGGGTATGGGGTAGGTTTTTGCCAGCAGTGGGACAATGTAGGCTAAGGAAAAAAAAATAGTGCGTGGAGTCCAGCTGCGCGGAAGAAGTGAAACTTCGTAATACTACACTCATGCGTTCGAGTGCCACGCATTCACTCTCGTTATTTTATTGAGCTTCTAAATAATATTTTGTGGTTTTCTTGTAGTATTAATTTTATTACATATTTATTACATAAGTTTATAGAGGTTATTCTACTCATGGAAATTGAGCGAAGGCTGGTCACACCGAAGACTCGAAAGCATGACTGTTTGCACGCCATCTTGCGTACCTAGTAGAACTACGTAGTCACAAATCTTGTAATACTGCCATCTCTTGGTGAGTTTTAGAAAATATTCCCCCTCCATGGTAGCGTTAAACGTTAAACATGTTGGAAGTCGCATAAGAAGTTTCACTTCAAAAACCATGAAGTCTCTTGTCGGTTGTTCTCTAAAATGAAATACACAACCTGAAGCTCTTATCGTTGATGTTTCGTAAGCCCAGGTAGGTTTATGAGAAATAGAATATTGTAATGTTGATGGTAACTCTATGAACCATATTTCCGTACCGCTGTACAGAGTAACTCAGTCATAGAGCGTCGTCGTAAACTCTACGCTCGAGCACTTGACCAGCACGCGCCGCTTATGTTTCTACGAGACGCTTTTATCTATTTATTTACAGTAAATAGCTTTAGTTATAGAATATAAAATAACTAAACATACATATGTTTAGTTATTAACATAATCCATACATAAGTATTGTGTTGAAAAATAAAGTCTCAATCGGAAGCAAAAGGAGCTCGGGGTCGATCCTTAAGGTTAAGCCGTGCTTGCCGAGGTTGGTCCGTGGATGGGTGACCATAACCACATACCAAGTTTCCTCCGTGCCTCGGAAAGCACGTTAAGCCGTTGGTCCCAGCTGTCATTTGTAGATCTTTGACAGTCGTTACGAGTAGTCAGAAGCCAAAAGTCTGACATCCGGTCTTACCAAGGGGTATCGTATTACCCAGCTACTGGGTTGTGGCGGTCAGATATGGCAGTCGCTTCATGTAAAATTCTGGCACTCAGCTGCATCCGGTTAGACTGGAAGCCTACCCCAAGATAGTTTGGGAAAAGGCTAGGCAGATGATGATAAAGTCTCGATCGGTCTGCCTCGTTGGTTTCGCTGTCTAAATATACAAGGTGTTGTTTTGCATCCTCGTCAAAATTCAGGAGGTTGTCACAAAAGACATAAATAATCAATTAGAATTACGGTACATAGTTAATTATTAACAAACGCAAATTTTTTTGATTGTTTTTGTTTGTCATTATTTCAGAATAGCCCCTATAACGTGGTTTAGAGAATAAGAAATTATCGAATGAACGTTTGAGATTCTTTGTATTGTGGAAGCGCGCTTATAGGGCGAAAATCAGACGGCTCGCGTTTTAAACACGGGTGGTTCACTATAACCGATTTCGGTAACTAATAAAAAAAATAAAAATTACCTACCCATTTTATTATTGATTCGGGACGAGAATCGTTAGCACAGATACCTCCTTTAATTTGACTAGGATGAAAAACAAGACCTTGTATTACCTGGGACATGCACATAACTGGCGACATGTGTTTGTATAAGTACACCTCTGCTCACCTCTCCGGTGATGATACACCAGATATTTTGTTACGTCAGATTGAAAACTAAATTAAAATGAAAAAAAGGTGAGGAATTAATCATGAAGGAAATCTTTTTAAACAGATTTGAGAGCTCTACTAAATCTTCGTAGCATTTTTCAGACCAAAATAATGCTTTCGTATAGTACAGTACTAGCTGTCCCGCGTAACTTCGTCTGCGTCACATTTTCCCCGTTTTCGCAAAAATTTTCTTTGCTGCTCCGCTCCTATTGGTCGTAGCGCGATGATAAATAGCCTATGTCCTTCCTCAGGTTGAAATCTATATTCATACCATTTAAATTTCATTAAGATCATTTGCACAGTAGGCGAACACGCCAATAGTGCCACTGCGCCATTTAGGTTACGGCTTACCGCTATTAATAGCAGCTAATGGGGCGTGGCTATTTTATTTTGTGTGTCTTATCAGTATTATCACACAACATCGTTAATTAGAATCATCAACATCGTTCTGCTGTCCTTATCCCAATTTATTTGGGGTCAACGCAATAATTATGATACTATTATGAAGAAATACCACTACCACCACCACGTTTGAAAACGGCTGGAGGCCTTAAATTCAAGGCATCCACAGGATTGACCGGTTAAGCAGAAGCCAGCCTCAGAGGCTGAACTGCGAGATGCCATACACAAAAAACAAAAAAAAAAACAATCGTCCATTTTGCCCGAGGATTTCGCCGAGCTCACATTGCTTCTGTCGCAAATTGTATTTTTTTTTTTTTAAAGAACGTTGCTCCACACTAGGAATTTCTCCTGTGTCGTGGGTGCATTTACAAACATTTAAACTCACCTACACAAACAGCCAGACCCGGAACAACTATCTGTAGGCCATACAGATATTTGTTCCGTGCGGGGATCGAACCCGCGACACGCAGCGCAGCAGTCGATCGCTCAACCACTGCGCCAACCGCTTTGTTTTACCTTTTTTTTTATTTGCTTATTGATTACTTTGTTATTGTTGTGCTATTCATTCTAATGTTTAAAAACTAATTAAAGTTAGGTTACCTATTTTAGTGTCTTTTTTTACTATAAAATTAAAGCTGCCGCTTAAAATACCTACTCTTAGATAGATACCTACAGTTTTGTACACCAACATTTTTACACAGTTCGTGTCTTCTTTATCTGCTCAGTATTATTTTTTCACATAGCATAATTAATTTAATCTATACTATTATGAAGCTGAAGAGTTTGTTTGTTTGCTTGAATGCTCTAATCTCAGGAACTACTGATCAGATTTGAATAAATCTTCGGTGTTAGATAGCCCATTTATCGAGGAAGGCTATATATATCATCACGCTACGTCCAATAGGAGCGGAGAAGCAATGAAAAATGTTGCGAAAACGGGGAAAATGTGACGCAAACGAAGTTGCACTGGACAGCTAGTATTACATATGGGTAATTTACAGGAACAAAATAAAAACCTGCCCAGCGTGTGTAACCTATGAACAGTAGTTCATAGGTTACACACGCTGGGCAGGTTTTTATTTTGTAACAAAGTATTGTTAAAACAGACAAACGATTTTCATTATTTATATATTCTAGACGCTTCTCTCAGTTACCTACCTATTCGTCCCAGACAGCAACCATGTTGAGGCTAATGTATGCATGTTCTCGTTGTCGATAAGGGAGTCGCCAACAAGAACATGCATACATTACCCTGAACAGCAAATCCTTCCAACCATTACAGCATGTTCTGAATTACTACATAGTATGTCCTCCGGCGCCGCCTATTCAAATCTCCCAATTGAAAAACGTCGTTACACAGTGTGTGGCTGACTCATCAACACACAAACATAATGGCTCAACTCAAATTTTATGATTTGGTTTCCCTTAGCGGTGCCTTTTGTGCGAAACATATTTGCTCAGGGACTTTTTTTGGGCTTAGTCTAACTTATTTACGTGGGGACAAATGCTACGAATTAGAGTGGGTTAGTGGTGCATGCGAATTTTAATGCGGTTGGTTAAAATAGGTACCGGTAAGCTTTTTCTTGTGTTGTGCTTTGAAAATGCCACAATCAATCCACGCATCGAAAATAAAAAAAAACCTGCCCTCATATTTATATCTCACAAAAAAACAAATTAGTTTACAACTTTAAAATATACAACAATATTACACGTGCGTCTTGCCAATTTGTAGATCAAAGACGCAAACAAGACGGAACAAATTTTAAAAACTCATAAAACCTTTGAAATGTGCACCAATTGTTTGTAGTTGTGGCGAGCGGGCATATTCTCACGAAATATATTTATAAAGATATAGGGCCAATTAAAAATAGCGCCGCCCAATGTCCACGAAAATGATATGACACGATTGAGTAGAGAACAAACGTATAGAATAGAAAAATACGCGACACACCGCGCCGTTCCAGTTCATCCGACAACATTTCGCGAGCTGGTCGCAAGCGCGCGGTTCCCGACTCCCGGCACCCGACGCGACGCGCGCGAGAAGACACCTTCCTACAAATTATATACAACTTTACGTCTTTCTTTTTTCTTTAAAAAAGTGTCGTTATTGACACGAGTGTTCGTGGTGACAATGATACGGATTTGTGACGCGTCGCAGTGAATGGCGGCCCTCTCGAGCCGCGCGCTTGACGGATGACTTTCCCGCGCTTTTACATCAGGTGCGTTCATGTAACACTGATAGAACATAATTAATGACTCCGCACACATATTGATTTTATTGTCACATTACTGCAGTGGCTCGAGTCTCGAGCCATTGTGGCAAACTTTTTCCAATAGGGTGTCCTAGCATAAATCAAACGTTAAAAGCCATGTTCCATAGAGAATTGTGTCATTTACAAAATAAACTGCTTTGGCCCAGTTTAAAAGACTTATTTGAGAATTAAACGGCGCTCGACGTAACATGAAACATCAAAGCGAGTGGCTTCATTGATTTTACGTTAATTTATGTTTAAATGGTTATTAGATAATGTCGGTAAGTGTGTGGAGTGGTGTTATTTTTCTCATTTTCATGTATTAAGGTAAGTGAGGCGTCAGACATGAGCGGCCCGCCCGCAGGGGCGCACGTGGTCGCTGTTTGGACACAAACAAGTGAATTCTATTTTAGTTTTGACGTTTCGTAACAAATGTCCCCTCGGCCGGTGTGGTGATAAATGGCTGGTTCTGATAAATATGTTGTCTGCTATGGCTCTGATCGTGTGTTGTTCTGTGGTTCGCGTGTGTTTCCTCTGTGACAAGTTCTCGTGCTCCGATGTAAGTTTTTTTTTCCTATTTTTCTGTCCTTATTGTTTGTGTTGTTTTCTGAAAGTAGTGATTTATAGTTGCTGGTGTTACGGATGTGTTATAACTGTATTTACGGAAGATACAGTGTTCGTATCTTAATAAAAGAACAAAGTTCAAACTTTGTTATTGGATTAACGGCCTTATTTTCGTTTACTTTATAAAATAAATTCTCTCTAGTAGGTATTTTAAAGAAATTACTTGAAAACAAAGTTTTTTTTCGTACTCGAGACATAAAAGACCCATAGTTAACCATGCTATCATTTTGAATGTCTGTTTTGCAAACATTTCGCCGGTATAATCTAAACTGTTTTGGTCGCGTCAGCTGATCGTAAGAGTCTAATATGCTGACAAAATTTAATTCCAAACGGAAAGGTAGCTTTTCTTATTAGAAATTGGGTGGCTGTGTTGTTGTTATAATAGGTAGGTAGATAGGTATGTCTTTACTAATAATATTTGAAAGAGGTAAAATTTGTGTGTAAGTTTGTATAGTACCTACCTACTCCCCTGTAATCTTCGGAATTACTTATCCGATTCCGAAAATTCTTTCACTAACAAGATGCTACATAATCCCCGTGTGTCAAAGTTTACATTTGAAACGTTCCCGTGGGGTAATTTTCGAATATAACAGGAGCGAAGCGCGAAGCAAAAGCTAGTATTTTATATGATAAATGTTGTCGTGGTTTTGATTGTTCAAGAGTAAATTGCCTGATGGTCCACTGTTAATCATGGGCTCTGTAAATTTAATTAAAGTAATTGATACTGCTCCTCATTCTACTTTATATGTAGACTACTACCGCCCTGTGCTCGGTTCATAATATAACATCACGCCTGTAATCCCGAAGGGTCAAACAGAGGTGTACTTTATAGTACTATTTCACCAGCTAGGAGCCGAGCAATGATGAAACATGTTGCGAAAACGGGGAAAATGTGGCGTAGACGAAGTTGCGCGAGACAGCTAGAATCCTATACTCATACTGTTCTATCAATGACCATAAAGAACATAATACAGACAATCTTTTCTTTCTCAAAAGCCTCAGGCTCATAACTCTAGATCCCCACTCAGTACTATAAAACCGGAAGCCATCCCCATGGCCCCCATTCATTGCCAACCCTTTCTCGCCATCTAGAAGCCCAACAAATCAAACTACCCCACAATTGATCGCCACATTTCCGGGGCATACATAATGCATCAGAACGATACAAGTTTTTACAGCACTTGTTTCTTCGTACGGCCTTAATGCGTGCGGGGTACCCCACTACCCCGGGGGGGTACTGGAGTACCCCAGCGCTCATTAAAGAGTTCGTTAGCTTTATCAGCAGCGTTTACGGGTATATCGTGTTTTTATAGATGTTTGAATTTGTTTAATTAAGTCTTACGAGCTCGTTTGGCTGGGGTGTTGCTGATCGGATAGTTAACACTATATGGTGGGGGGGGGGAGGTGTTATTGATTGTTTATATTTGTGTATGTTGCGTGGATGGGGTGGTAATGGTAACGGGGGTGCAAAGTTTTAAAGACGACTACTAGGCTACTTGAAACGCTTTGAACTTTATTCTGGAGATGATTATTTAATATTTAACTCTAGATAGATAACCATACTGCGAGTTACATAAAAGATAACCATGCGCTTCAAAAGCAAGATTTTCAAATGCGTCTATTTCAGAAAATAAGTTAGGTAGATTTTTAATAACTTCATCGTTTTAAAGGTTTACTATTATAGTTAAAATAAAAATACGATTATATCACAGCCAGTGCTATTATAAGTTATTTATTACTAAATGAGTAGACCTCTAAACAAAAATAACAAAAATCAACAGTTTTTTCTGGTTATGAACCTAATTCTCCGAAATTATTATAAAAATCAACCGTTTTTCCTTACTGTCTAGTCATTTTTAATACAATCAGTCTGTAAATAATAATTATCATCATACTAGGTTTATAGACAGTCTTGACAAACGTCATTCTTGTGCTCGCCTCTCAAGCGCTTCAACTCCTCATGGCTACTAAAGTATTGTATTTACCGCATAGAAACAGCCGTCCCGCGGTAGAGTAGACCGATGTCCGAGTTGGTTGAAAAGCATAAGTTGATACATGCACGGAATAAAAACCGATGGCGATATATTGTTTTCGCGAGCGCCTTTGGGGCGTAGGTTATCTTTCTAGGGTTAAGGAGGAGTTTGACGCCCTTTTACAATTTGTTGTTATTTAATTATCTGGATTTTAATTGTTTTATTGTATTTGTTACCGGCCAAACCCGATTTCCGGCTAAACTAGTTTGTCCTAGGCCAAACTAAGACTCATCAAAACAGGATCATATACCTAGAGCAACCCAACTAAATGGGTTAGGTTAGGTTAGAACTGTGACCATAAACGCGCGAGCCGAGCGAGCGTATCGAGCGGTGCCACATCCAAGTTAGGCGCATTGTAAATGTTTTGTTTGGGTCAATATATCCTGACACGATAAGCCACTAAACCGGTTTGGCCTAGGACAAACTAGTTTGGCCTGAAATCGGGTTTGGTTTGGCCGGTATCATATAAAGTAAGTTGCCGATCTGAAAAAAAAAAACAGTTACTTAAAGAAAAAAAAATTAAAAAAAACTGAAGAAAAGCTGATGCATATGTTTTATTGATAACATAACTGCACACTGCCGTTTTCTATCAAGGCAAAGCAGAGGTAAAGATAGATAACTGCCGAATGGCGAGTGTATTAAAAGTAACATTACCTTTGAACCCCAGGTAATTAATTGGTCTTCATATCATAATTTTTTGCAAAAGTCTATCTGTCCGTCTTTTCTACAGCTAAGTTAAATTTGAGATAAACGCGACTTCTTCCCGGAGTAAACTTCTTCTTTCAGCAGTGGTTTAATGGTAACATAAATTTAATCTCTCCATTTGGAATAAAGCTGTAAACGCACTGCACATTGCACTACTACACTTTTCTACGTGGCCAGCTTATATTAATCTTATTAATAATATAATAAATAATAATAATACCATTTATTTCAGGCTTCAATGGCCCATAGATATATACCTTATAAACTAACATATATAAAGAAGTTACAAATCTCATGTTAGTAAATATGACTTAAAACTATGTTAGTAGCACTTCACTTGTTCACACTTCACTTGTGCTGACTGATCAGTGGAACTTGTCCGCGGAAGCGACGGAACACCACGTCCTGCGGCCAAAAGTCCTCCTGCATCACGACGGGCAGATAAAAGTTCGGTACTCGCACCACGAACGCCTTGAAGTTGACGTTGCGGCGCGACTCCAGTAACTGCACCCTCGGTGTGTACCTCGTCTTTTGGCGCACGTACTCCACGATGTCCTCCGCTTCAGTGGTGTAATGCAAGCGGGAAATGTACACCGGGGTATTCGGCTTAGCGGCACGCAGGCTCACTTCGGGCTCCACAGGAGCCTTGCCACAGCGGTTCTTGGGTGTTCGTGAATGGCGCTTCTTTTTCTGCACCGTCACGAAACCATCATTATCAGTCATGTTCGGCGCCTTTTCAGGCACAGGCTTATTATTAGAAGCTCCAGTGGGGCTAGCGGTGACGCTGGCGTAATCCTTTCGTAAGGCACGGGCCGCACCGCGCGTAGGAGCCGCCGCGGGGATGCGAGGCGCGCGGGCGGAATGTTCTGCACACTCAGCAATCGACGTATGCGCCGGCGTTGAAACTGCTGACGCGGAATTCGACGACGATATATCGTGGCCGGTTCCGCGGCACGTGTCAACGCAAGGTGCATTAACTGCTGACCTATTTACTGACACACTGTTGCGCAATTCGGTAACTTCCTTGCGCAAATCGGTGACGATGTTCTGGGATGCTTCCAATTTCGCTAGCACATCCACAAGACTGGCCTTCAAGGAGACGATATCCTTCAGAAGGCTCGTTACGTCGACATGGTCGAAGGTGACGGGAGGAAGCTTGTTTAGGTCCTTCGCCACAAACGTCGGCACGTCGTCAGGGTCGGTCACCTTGAACTGCGTGATTATATCCTGCAGGCTTCTCTTGGTCCCGTCACGGCGGCGGGACACCATTTCATCGCGCTTATTCAGCACAGTGAACAGCAACAGCTTGGCGGCAGCTATGTCATCCTCGCTGAAGTTTGTTGCGCAGATCTGAATAGCGGACACCTCGTCCATCACATCCAGTTTCTGCTGCAAAAACGCCAGCAGCTCATTCACCACTAGTTTTTCACTCATAGCGGTACAATTTCGAGCGACAATAAGTAACCGCGACTGATACCAGTCGTACGGTATTCATCCTGCTAGCCTAGTAACGCTCACATAATAATTTAATTAGCAGTAAGTAATAGGATTAACGATAATCCTTCTCGTTTGACACCACAGTTACTAGGACCTCATTATATCGCAGAGGGTGATGTTTTAAGGCGGTTTTGGATTTACATAATGCGTCTTTTGGACAACCATCGATGATATAGGTACAAGTATGGCTTTTTTCACAACCCATTTTAATCCTTAAATGGTTTCGTAAGGGTCTTTAATCTTTAAGGCCAATCATAAAATGTTTATAATGCTAAACCTTTTTAAAACATTGTTGTTACGCTGTCATCTTTAAACTTCACAAAAACAGAACGTGATGCTTTAAATTCGTTTTTAGGGACTAGCTGTGCCCGCGTATTCGTCCGCGTGGTATTTAAGAAGCCTAAGTTACTCATTATTGCATCAGCTATCAGCCAGTGAAAGTCCCGTCAAAATCGATCCAGCCGTTCCAGAGTTTAGCCGGAACAAATAGACAGACAGACCGACAAAAATTGTAAAAAATGATATTTTGGGATATGTACCGTATATATTCATATGCATGTAGTAAATATTATTACAAACAGACACTTCAATTTTATTTATTTATTTGTTTAAATTTGTCATGTCTAAATATGGTTTAAAATTAAACCCAACACTCCAACAGAGTAAACTGTTTCTTCCCATTTTGTTTCAAATAGGCAATTTGGCATGCGATGTAACCTACCCTTGTACAGTTGTGCCAAACTAAAACCACAAAAAATTATAGAAGGCTGATTTGAAGCTAATACTTGGTGATAACTTAAATTAACATGGGAGTTATGTGTTCGGCGTTACTGGAATGATTACAATGTTAACATTGTAAGTAAGCACCACATACTAGAATCCTGGCAGTCAAACCCAAGATGGGTTCATCGAAACTTCCCATAAATCAGATTTATGACCAGGAACACATAGAGATCAATGCAGTTATCCACTGCTGGATGAATGGGTCTATAGGCACGGGTATAGGGGTCGAATAGATAACGTAACTATGACGTGAAACGCGTATCTCAGCATTTCCTTGCAACCGTAGCTATGAGCCGGAAGGATCGGTTTTGAGGTTAGCTCCTAATAATAGACTAGTCACTACACAAAGCTTTTAAATCGATTTTTAAATCGATATGGCTGGTACAGTCGGTGAAGGTCAGGGACTAACGGCTAGTGTTACTGACACCGGTCGCAAGAAATGCGATGCTTAACTTAGAGACTAAATTGAAATGCTTTTATACAAGGTGTTGTTTTGCATCCTCGTCAAAATTCAGGAGGTTGTCACAAAAGACATAAATAATCAATTAAAATTACGGTACCTAGTTAAAACACGGGTGGTTCACACATACCAATTTCCGTAAATAAGAAAATAAATAAAAATTACCTACCCATTTTATTATTGATTCGGGACGAGAATCATTAGCATAGTCTCCTCCTAGCCAACACCTTGTATTATTTGCCCTTATTTTGTGCTACACTACACCTGTGATCCCTTCATAGCAATACAAAAATGTTACTTAGCCTTATAAATAGATATGACATAATAATATAAAGTACGCGTACGCCTGCAATCGTAGGGTTACGCAGAAGTGAACCTGATAGTATACCCACAGTTCGCCACTTATGTTTAAGTTCCATGTCATAGGGGGCGACCCTATTGCCATAAACCGGGCACAAATCCAGCCTCTGTGGATATATGTATAGAATAAATAAGTATCCTCTTTCTGTGGTTTTATTCTACAAACAATGGAACTCTTAATATCCAGCAAGTTGCAGTAACTGATGGACTCTACTGAATGTGTCAACGCAATTTAGACTATTATCGACACGTTGAGAAAAATAATTGTTAACCCCAGACCACAACACACTGAAAAGTCTTAATCCGAGTTACAGTAACTGCAAGAATGAAAATAGAAATCGTTTTTCAGCCCAAATTCTCTCCGATTTAAGATGTCTGTACCAGCCCTAACTGCCCAGACACATTCGTATCTACACCCACAAGTACTGTCCACTATATCTTCTAGGACATTATCGCGGTTATTAGGCGTCTTACACGCGAGCCGCCGACCAAATTGCGGCGCCCGGCCCGGCCCTCATCGTTTAATTATCCGACGCAGTGGCCAGCCGGTCTAATTAACTTACGTTACATTTATGTCGCCCTGGTAAGTTACGGGTTTTTAACTTAATACCTACTGCGCACCTGAGAGCTGCATAAAGTTGATAATAAGTGGGTTTTAGAGAATATTTTTTTCATTTGTTTTTTATCTTTGGTTAGCCAAGGATTTTCAATGCATTTATTTAGGTAGGTACTGTGCTGAGCTGGATAAATCCTTCGACCAGTGGTCCACACAGTAGCCCTGAATAGTAAAATCTGGCGTCTTTGCCCAGTAGTGGGATGTTACAGGCCAGCAGTAGCTTTATGTATTTTAGCAGGAACCAGTGAGATTCAGCCTGTCTTTTTAGTATACTACACTTGCACTGACAAACCGTATTATAAACTTAGTAGGTACACAAACAAAAATAACGTGGAAAGCTCCTTCGCTATAAAAATATCTCTGAATCCTAAAATTATTTTTAAGATACTTTCATTATGCAATTTCAAAAAGGTAGAGCTAAAACCCCAATGCAATTTAAAAACTGTTGTTTACTTGAATAAACATCAGCCATTTTACAAAACGGCCATGTTTTTCTATAAATAAGAAGCTCAGACTGTGCTTAAGCTATCTGACTGCAAACTCGTTTACAATTCCGCTCAGAACTTAGCTGGGCTAAGTAAAGCTTAAAGCTTAATTTAACAAAGAAGCCGCCGGCATTCGTCGGCACTCGGCAGACAGAGCTGAAATAAATCGTACTAACATGCTAGACCAAAGAAAAGACAAAAGTCTACACCGGAGACTGGCTTCGCTAAATTATTTTTCCTCGTTCTTGGCTTGTTAGTAGCTTGAAATTGGGAGGTTTGACTACGACGGTTTAATTTAAAGTTAGGTTTAAATATGCAAAATAACGTTAGTTTGCACTACCGGTTTAACAGGCTTATTGTGTTTTGCTGTTGCGATTTTTGGGAATATAAAAAGTTTCCCGATGTCCCAGATTTGAAATACTGTTCATATTTCATTGTCCTGATAATTATGATATGGTTGTCACCATTGCCATAAAAATCCTCCGCTGGCTCTGCCTTTTAATGGCCCATTACGATGGAGCTCAACCCAGACGTTAGTCTTTATGTGGGAAAAGTCTGCAAGCCACACGCATGCATACATCGCGTGCTAAACGACTGTATTTTCTGAGGTTGAACTATGTTGCATATGCATTTTGATAGTCAATTAGGAGCGTTAACGAATTTTCATCATCTGCACAAGACCACGACACGACAAGACAACGACTAACGTTCAATGTTACCGATGAAAACCTCAACGACCACAAAACCATAGTCACGGGGTATTTGAGGTGACAACCACCCATTACGCGGTCACCAACATCCCAATAATTCACAATTATTCAAGCTACGAATCATAAATAACCTCCAGTAATATATTAAGCTGAAGTTACACGTGCATTTGTCAAAATATATCGTGTGTAATAATCATGCGTCGTTAGTAAGGATGACAAAGTAGCGGCAATTGCTGCAACACTCGCAATTTAACCGTAAATCTGGAGTTTGTACGATTTATTGCGTGCACTCGAAATACACATCACGCGAACACGTGTTAGTTGGAGTCATTTTAGTGGTGCAGGCTTAGGGCCAATTTTTAATCGTTAATTTACTTTTATCCGAAGAAGTGTAGCTGTTTCAGGTTTTTTTCCATTCGAATGCTGTCAGTCAAACTGACATTTAATTCCTTGGATACAACTTATCTGATGATTGAAATAACAGTCCTTAATGAATTATCTTATGAACGGTATACATTGCATTTCCGAAATATAATACGATTTGCGAAAATACAGCGAAAACTGTAACAGTTTGAAATAAAACCAAAAAGTATCCACTTTTGTTCAGAATGAAACTCCCAAAAGCTCACCCGCATTAACAAGACCCTAACCAAAGTAACGTAGATTTTGTGTTTCAAATACAAATCTTCTAAAAAAATATATCAGCGAACTACCGGTCAAGCCGTACACTACAAACACAAAAAATGTCAATACAAGATAAGCTTTTTATTATCATAAACATATTTATAGCCACTAAAACTACATTTTCACTACTTTCGTTTTCCTTTTTTTGGCACAAAATCCGCTGATCATAGACTTTTTATCTATGGCCGCCATCTTTATAGGTCCTGGAGAAAAGTTGACATAGAGATTATTTTGTCCGTTTGTCCTGACCAGGAGGTCATGATTTAAGGGAGGTCTTGCAATTGGGGCGTAAATTACGGAGCCCCTGGGGTGAGGATATTGGAGGTAGGGGTCGAATGTGAGATAAAGTAAGCAATGGAGTCTTAAAATTAAATTGTGCGATCAACACCAAGTTCTTGCAAATCTTTGTTTGTAGGACATGAAATGATGATACCAGATTAAAGGAAATATTAATATTTCCTTAAGATTAGAAACAACATATTATTTTGTAGTAAATTAATGAGTTCAAAAAACCAGCCAAGTGCGAGTCGGACTCGCGCACGAAGGGTTTCGTACCATTATTTATAAAAAGGAGAAAAAAAAACACATTTTATTTTATTTGGAACAACAAACAATTACATAATAAGCATACAGACAAAAAACTTAAAATGAACTATTATGTAATCAACAGCGTTATTCACAGCATACAGGCAAAATAATAATAACACGCTTCAAAGAATAGTTCAAAGTAACAAAGATATAAATGAAAAAAAAAAAAACAATGAATTTAAAATTTTAAATAATAAGCAAGTGCAACTATACAATAAAATAATCTAAGAGGAAAAGGATAAGATGTCTAATTCCTTGATTGCCTTGTGAGTCGAGTTTGGGAATCTACCCCGTGTATCAAAGAACAAATCGATATCAAGGAAGTGTTTATTATAAGTGTCGACAAGACGTCGCAGCGGTGCTCGAACAGCTCGAACCAGCATTTGTTCGACATGCTCTCACGGCAAACAACGGTTGCACTTTTGTAAGGGGTCCCACACAAAAAAGTGATATTTTTGCTCGTTTTCGCTTCTTTCGTTTTCGCCCTTAAATATTTATTTTATTCTGTTTTTAATATTTATTGTTATAGCATCAACAGAAATACATAATCTGTAGAAATTTCAACTGGCTAACTATCACGGTTCATGAGATACAGCCTGGTGACAGATGGACGGACGGACTGACAGCGAAGTCTCAGTAATAGGGTCCCGTTTGACCCTTTGGTTACGGAACCCTAAAAAACCAATAACAATATTATATATTGTCTTTTTCAAGATTGTATTTTAGATAAGTAAATAAGACAAACATGAAAAACACCCGGAAGTGACGACAATCCTTTCGTTATTGAGCTAAACGACGAAAACAACAAAATGCTTACCATATGCTTAGGTCGGCACAACGGAATGTTTCCCTATCCTAGTCACCATTCTATTTAAATCATAACATCACGCCTGTTATTCCGAAAGGGTTAGGCAGAGGTGTACCTAATAGCACCCCACATTCGGCCAGTTATGTTTTAAGACCCATGTTATTGGGGGCGAGCCTATTGCCATCAAAAGGGCACAAATCCGTTTTGATTCCGTATCCAGATTTCGTGGCTGCTACAGAGAAATTCTTAATGCAAAAACCCAATAACATAGGTGTTATTGGGTTTTTGCCCGACCTGGGAATCCAACACAGGACCTTCATGCTCTGCAGCCGTGATTGGGCCACTAGACCAACGAGGCTGTCTAGTAAAATAGCCGATAGTAGTAGAATTATTTATTTTTATCAGTTCAAGTGTACTGTAACGATATTGAAACCTCATTTATTTCTGATTGATGGGCCTTTAATTGTTAAAGAAACAGGGTGAATTTCAACAAATGCCATTTTTTTTATCATATCGGTGAACTTTTTCATTTATATATTTTTTGTATATTTTTCAGGTTTAATGTAATCTTTAAGATATCAAATATCCCCAAATTTAATATCATCAACGTATCATTTAAGACTAAGGAGAAAATTAAGTTTGAATTCTGGTTTCCACCGATATGACAAACCGGCACCGATTATTTTTTCTGTACACCGGTATGATAAGTTTATCCACCGAAATGATGTACATATCCAGCGATATGATAATCTATCACCCTTTGAACATCAAAAAATGAAATAGTAGGTACCTATAAAGGGTGTAAAACACCTCTTAACGAAGCCGAAAGGCACTGGTTCTCCCTATCATTGCGATATTTTTTTTGTTCTACACTATACCTGGGAACCTTCTAGTTACGGAGATATTAGGGGTCAAAATTTCAACTTTTTGACAAGTATTTTTTAAAATACAAGTTTTTAATGTAAGATTTTTACTTTAAACACCTCCACAACCCCCGTACTATTCAATCCGTCCATCAGCACAATGTTTTGAGTGCGTTACATTGAGTTCTACCACAAAACATGATTTTACACCCCACAAAAAAAAGTCATTTCCCAGCAATAATTTTTGCGTAAAGTTACTTAGTTTCATGTACAGAATGCTTGGTTGACGGCTTCTTGATGAGGTGATTTACACCTTATATATTTTTACAAGGGCGACTTAGAACTGAAGACCTGCACTGAGGGTCTTATGTAAGTAGATCACATCCAAAGAGAACTGAGTTCTTAGAAATTCAGTTGAAATATATTTTTTTTAATTATGTACCTATTTTATTATATTTACTTTCTTTTTTAATATTTATATTTACTATAGGTACTATGAATAAAAATGTTTATTTTTATTATCATTGTCTTTGTAATAGTATTATACTTTACTTAACGAAATGACACGGGATCTACCGATATGATAAAACGAATCACCGAGATGATAAAATGATCTACCGATATGATAAAGTAATCCACTGATGTGACAAAACTGTGCGTTGATCATGAATCAAAACACCGATATTAGATATAAGACACCGATTGATTTTTTCGGTGTAAATTATCACATCGGTGGTAATAAAGACCACCGATTACAGCGATATGAGAACAGCGACGTGAGAAATAACACACTTTTTCGAAAATTAGAAAAAATGCATAATATCTAGGATAAATTCAATAACAGTCAATGAAGCTAATTTACTTACTACCTGTGTTAGAACCAAACAACAAAAATAAAACTACTCATTACACTAGAAAAATGCAACCACCGATAGTGTAAAATAATTGTCCGGGAGCAACTGAAATGGCGTACTTATGTTATTGGCGAGAATATGCAGCGATTTGACACAAATCCGTCCTGACTGCGCAGTAGCACACACTAACGAGGAAAATAAAATTGGGGTGGGGACGCTGTCGGACTCGTCGATGTAAAGTTAGGTTTAAATTACTTTTGTCCAGCGATATGAGAACATTTTGCAGGACAGGTACGTTTGTGCCTCACAGTAATAATAATCGTTAATTATGTAATAAAATATGCTATATATTAATAACAAAACTAATATTCTATAAAATAGAATAAGTTATATACTTTACTTACTTATTTCTATTAGTGTATAAGCTTTTTTGTTTGTAAAAAAAGTAGAGGGACAGCACCGATTTGAGGTTTATGAATTTATTTCAACCTTTGTAAATAGTCCTAGGCAAATTATATTTTTGCCACAACCCAATAACTACCTATTAAATACTAAAAAATATAATTCAGAACGATATTCCTTTTTTCAAATACTAATTTCACCGAAGACAAAAAAATAAGTCATTTGGGAAATTCACCCAACAATTTATGTGCCTTTTAAAACGTTAATCTTCGTCTAGAGTAGATATACCTATACAGAGTGTAACGGAAAGGGTATATACATACTTAAGGGTGTGCTACAGACCATCAAACTGAAAATGATTCTCCATCGGACAAACATCGTAATAGCGAAAAAAATATCAGCAGCCTCAAACATTTGGGTCGAATAGGTATTGCAATTTTGTATGGGGCAGCAAGTTGTAATTTTTCGCTATTACGATATTTGTCTGATGGAGAAACATGTTCAGTTTGATGGTCTGTAGCGCACCCTTAAGTATGTATATACCCTTTCCGTTACACCCTGTATATCAATAATGTTTTATAAATATGTTGAACTAGGCCTCTATGGGTTTGCATGTGCGTCTAAAAATCTATGTTTCGATGAAGATCAAGTTCAAGTGGCTCACACGGAGGAACTGATTCCTTTAAGTTACTGAAGATAGATTCTGATTTCTAGAGGTTGGGATGATTGTCTGACCTTTGAACTCGACTGTTCCAGTGACGGTCTGACCGACGTAGGTATTTATGTCCCAGACTTAAAACGGAGGAGGTCGACAATATGTTCTAGTCTTGAGCACCGTTGATTTTTTGCTTTTTAGGGTTTCTTACCTCGAAAGGAAAAACGGAACCCTTTTAGGATCACTTTGTTGTCCGTCCGTCCGTCCGTCTTTCTGTCTGTCAAGACCCTTTTTCTCAGGAACGCGTGGAGGTATCAATTTATATCAAATACTCAGGTCTAACTGTCCCTTGAAGCTGTGAAAGAATCAAACATCTAAGCCAAAGCAATCAAAAGATACAGCCGTTTATACCGCAAATTTTCGACATTCGCAAGGGAATCGAAACCTACAGGGTACTATCCGTGAACTCAGAATCTTGAAATTTGATACAAAGCAACGTCTTATAACCGTAAATTTTTAATTACATCATACAGTATAAATATTTTTAATAATTACGTTTTTAAAAGTACGGAACCCTCGGTGCACGAGTCCGACTCGCACTTGGCCGGTTTTTAAATTAGTATGACATATCAGGCTGAAATTACGTCGCTTTATTTGCATGGATACCATAAGCACGTGGATTTACCGTAGTTGCCTTAACAAAACGCGTTACTGGAACTTAGTAGCACGTGGCCAAGCCGTACGGCATGACTGCAGTAGTCATTGATCATTCTTTACTAGCGCCAATTAACCGTATTCCCGCAAGCTTCTTTCGCATACTACACAATTTACCAAAGAATAGGAACCAAGGAAAGTCACATTATCTAAATGAGTTAGAAACTTCCGTGTTCCGTTAGCCTCTCATTTCTCACTCTGCTTTGTTTAGAACTGTGGCTCATAATAATCCCACGGGGGTAGACATGGCACGAAATTCACTGCGGCTTAAGTCAAAATAATTGTTTGTTAACACCGCTATTAAATGGCTGTTAAATCTTATTCTGGTTTTATTTGAAGTTTTCCTGCTGGGGGGCATGTTTATGGCCCCTCCGGTTTAGTGACCTAGCCGGCGTAATAAAACAGGATTGTTATTCTTTGTGCATTTGATGACATTTTAATTTGTACATTTGAAATATTGAAAAAGTAGAGCTGCCAAAATATTGTAACAACTATATGATTCTAAAAGAGTGTTCATAGAATGTTTTGGCCAATGTTCTCCTTATACTGCTAACCTTTTTTTATGGATTGAAAATCATGAAATGACCCCTCGTGCTCTGGGCGGAGCGGAAGGGAGTGTCAGACTTGTACTGACTAAAACCTAGCATTTTGTGTGCCAAGGCCACGGTATCTCTTTCGAACAGTCCCACAGCCCTGGCAGGCTTATACTGCGTACCATACATTCGGATATTATGTGTAGAAGTAAGATCTATCGTCAGAATTATAATTTATGGACGTCCTCTGAAAAATACTTAGATTTTTGTAAGAGGTGGTACAATGACATCAAAGATACCTTTTCTTCTTGCAAACATATGGGACATGTTTTGTCCATTCTGTTATATTGTACAACTAATAGTATAACTAGATGGTGCAGTATAACAAATAAGACTTTTTGTCCATTCTGTTATATTGTATAACTAATAGTATAACTAGATGGACTAACCCAACATAGCATGTGATTCTTATGAGCTTATTTAACACAAATAATTTTAAACATAGATGAACACCTGTAGCCGCGTCTGTATCACGGACTGATTTTCGCTTTATACGACTGTACCTATGAGCTATTTGAAAAAGACACCGGTCGTCCTGAAATGATTGTAGCAACTAATAATCGATAAAAAATCATCTAAAATAATCGACGGCACGGTTGGTGCGGTGGCTGAGCGATCAACTGCTGCGCTGCGTGTTGCAGGTTCGAACCCCGCACGGAACAAATATTTGTATGGCCTACAGATATTTGTTCCGGGTTTGGCTGTTTTGTGTATGTGAGTCTAAATGTTTGTTAACGCACCCACGATACAGAAGAAATTCCTAGAGTGGGGCAAAGCTTAAAAAAAAAAACAGTTAACGGAACAAGATTCTTTGATTATTAAAACGATCTCACTTAAGAGTTTTGTCGGTCTCACAGACCAAAGCGCGGGTATAGGAAGGTTAATTATTTAGGTTTTATCTAGTGAATTTATTTTCCCGTGTCAGTTTATTTTAATATTCGCCATTGCATGGACTGATGCACCTTTTAGTGACACGGGTAAAGTTCGCGGTATCAGAGCAAAGTTGGACCAAAAAGGTGTGAAACTACAAAAGCTAGTCGAGCGGCGCGGTGGCGGTTGGGGTGGCGGTGTGGTGGTGGTGTGCTAGCGATGTGGTGGGTGTGGTGAAACTTTGGTAACACTGCAAACTCCATACAGCACACTCATATTAGTATATTTAAACTTTCAGGAGGTTTTAGTGTAATTTATTTATTCAAAAATACGTAATCAGTGTCGCACGTCATACCGTAAGTATTTAAATTGGTGTTTTAGTAAACTTTTGGGTGATGCAGAGGAAAAGTATAGCACGTTCCAAAACTAGACAACGTGAAGTCATCATCATCATCAGCCTATAATGATCCCACTGCTGGGACACAGGCCTCCTCTCTATGAGGGAGAGTGGGCTGTAATCCACCATGCGGGCCCAGTGCGTGTTGGTAGATGTTACATGTCTTCGTTTTTTTAGTTCTAGGACATGCTGGTTTCCTCACGATGTTTTCCTTCACCGTTTTAGAGAGCAGCGGTGATGAAATTAATTACACAAAGTAATGCGCCTGCCTGGGTTCAAACCCACGGCTTACTGCTCGTAAGTCGGGGCTGCCACCACTGGGCCACCGCTGCTCTCAACGTGAAGTAATCTTACAAAATAACATACGATACCTACGTAAATATTAGTATTACATTTCTCGGGTCCATATTGGCTCACCTAAAGTTCTTTACCCGAAATTGTTCTTCCTAATGATTTGTAATCCGAATGATCACTTCCTAAAATTTTTCATCCTAAAGTTTTCATTCATACTATTTGTAGTGCTACCGGCGATGTTCATAACACTCATGTTTCCGAAAATTGTAATTAATAATATCATTATTGTAAATATAATTTCAACTCCTACTGTTTTTTATCATAACCCTATTATCCCTAAACATAATTACCATAATATTTTCACTCATACTCAGAAAGAAACATTTACCAAGTGTAATAAATAATATATGTGAGTAGAAGATGATATTTATAGTGCCCCCACCATGAAAAAAATACTTAGAAAAATTTCGCGACCAATTTCGAGGTAGCGCTCGCCGGCCGCTGCCGAGGCACCGCTCGCTTCGCTCGCTCGGCTCGCGCGTAGTTGGTCACAGTTCTAACCTAACCTAACCTATGGATATCTTTGCGGGTATACACCGTTTTAAATAAAATTAAAGAAGACGCTTTAATTAATAAAAAATAAATCTAAACAAAAAATATATGACTTTGAATAATAGTGTAAAAGATGGTTATGTTGAGAAAATATAGGAAAACAAATAAAAGTATAATAGATGATTATTGCTAGTGACATTATGAAGTTGAATGCTTCGGAATTAGAACATTAGAGACAGAGTAGTTAGGAATTGCGATTGTTAGGATGAAAAATGTTAGGAAGAAAATTTTCGGATTTCCAACTATATCGGAGTTGAAAATTTAGGTGAACTTTGGCGCACCCACATTTCTCATATCGACACCTTATAAGTATGAAAATAGTTATTCATATCCTGAGGAAAAGATTAGTACGGACCCCATATCTGGAACTGTGGACAGACCCGCACAAAGTAAATATGGAATAGAAAAAGTCATGATATTGAAACTCTTCTTCATAATGAAGAAAAATCCCATACATTCCTTTCTCTAACTTAACTCAGCGTGAATGAACGAATGAGTGAATGTTTTGTTCCCTTGAACTACAATCGTTCTAATTAATTAGCGTACCGATCTAGTCGTCGTTCAGTCGCAGGTGCTATGTAGCGTCACAATGTTCATTTGAGAGTCTCTCTTGTATTGGACATGTTGACGCCTGTTCGGCTGTTCCGACAAATAGTTTCAAGTTTGAGTAGAAAAACGTTCAGCAGCTGGACTTTTAAGAACGTAGGGATATTTTTGTCTAAATGTTATTAAGGCTTCATTTTGTACAATTTTATAAATGTAAATGCGGGCTGATACCTATTAAAAGTAAATAATCGGATTGGAAATAGGATAATTTAACACAATCATTAGCAGTATTAGTATTTATGTACTTTCGTTGCGATCCGAATTTCTGTAGGTATTTTTTTAGACCGGTTACTTCTTTAATCATGTAAACTCATAATCGACTAGATAATATTGCATGTAAAGATCATTGCAGATGACGTTCGTGCATTTCTGAAAAATAAGAAAAAAATTAAGTCAATGCATAGATATTTGATAGAAAACATATTTCAAATCGATTCCACCCCAACAAATAGCCTTACACATAAAACCTCTTGGAACTTCATAAAGTGGGCAAGAAATGTTATTTGTGAGTACAATAAACAATTTCCTACTCATTTCCTCGCTGGCTCGACAACTGATATGTAGCCAGCGATGTCAGATGCTGGTGTTACAGGCTGATATGTTTGTAGGCTTTTAATTATTAACACTGGGCAGTGGTACGTTTTCAGTGTTTTATGTTTGGTTACTTGGTAAACAATCTAGTTAAGCTGTTTATTTTCTCTGGTCTCTTTCACTATAAGTAAAGGCTGAATGGAAGTCTAAGCATTATCATGATAAATTTATGCATCTTGATTAGTTTGAATTAAAACTGATTCCTTTTGAAGTGAAACTTTTATTACATCGTCTCAAACTTTTTCGTGTGTGTTGCATGTCGCGCGACGCTGACGGTCGGCCGCGGAGTACTCCGCGCTATAGTGTGAAAAAAAGTTTCACTTTTACCGTGGTTTCATAAAACCACACAATCCTTTTTTTTTATTCAAATCTTCCAATATTTATGTAATTGCAAGCAACATGTCATTTTTTATTAAACCGGTAGAGAAGTGAACAGTTCAAAAACAGCTAAATGCTTTTCGTATCTTCGCAAAGAGCGATGAATGAATGCCATCAAATAGCCGCAATTCCTTGCACGCGGAGAACCCATAAATCCCCCAAGAAATACTCCCTCAGCCGACATACCGAAAGTTTAAATTTCATTAAAAATGAAGACATAAAAAGTTTTTCCCTGCAGTTTAAATAATGAAAATACTTTCGTCAACTGCTGCGATAGCTACTACATATTCAAATGAGCACGAAACAAAATTCTGAGACATATATATTTCAGACGAGACTGTACTTAGTAGTTTTTCGTGATAGAACGTTTCTGGCAGGCCATACATCTTGGCGCAGTCGCGTGACCCTGCCGTGCTGTGCCGCGTCCGTGCCGAGCGTGCCGTGCCGTGTCGTGCCGCAGTGCCTATCTGCAGGAAGCTCTGACAGTTCCATGTAGTGCGAACTGCATTGTTGCAGCGCACAATGCTCGTAGATAAATGCTCACATGATGAAGTTTCCAGGCGGTTCGCGGAGTTTCGGTCTAGTTTGTTCACTGTCCGATTACGCCGCGAAAGAATGGGACAAAGATTGCTGTGCGCACGGAAACTATTTATTACTGGCCACTTTGTCTGCGCGGCTTTGTGCGATTTTAAATTCCATTTTTGAACATAGATGACAACTTTATCTAACACAGCATTTTAAACAGCAATTAAATACTTAGGTACCAAACTACACACGTTGGCAGGCCTTTTCAGGTGAGAGTTTGTTACAGATCGTTGACAAAGTGAGACACTTACTCTGGGTACCTTTACAAAAGGTCAGAACCGTCTGAAATAAATCGTGAACTACCCGCCACACGTAACCATAGCAAATCGGCTGTCACTCAACAAATTCACTCACCCGCCTTCGTTAGCTAGAGTAGTCCTAAAAGAAAAGCTAGAACAAGACGAGATGAATAAATCAGGGATGCGACGTAAATCCCGGCATCCAACGATCTCGGCCATCCCGGGCTGAGCGGGATTCGCGTCTCATTTACAATTTAACTGCAGAATTAATCTGACGGCAGACTGAATCGACCGCTGGTCTCTCGATAAAATTTATTGTTCTTGTATGCAGTAGATACATGTCTAACTGTCTTCGAGGATTCCCAAATTGGGGAGAGATTTATTGATTGCGGCTGAGCAGTTGTGACACTAGTTGGGTAAGGGATAGTTGGCTCTATGTGTAGACGTGGAATGTGGATATGCCTTCAAATTATGCAGGTCTTGCTTAAGATCTGTTAAAGCCTGAAACCTACATATTATTATACATGAATGAACGTTGTATTAACATGAATACATACTTAGTACAATTAGCTAATACGTTGTTCTATTTTATCTCTTAAGTTTTCTTATAAATCTGAGTTAATATCCTTAAATGGATACCATAATTTAGTGTCGGTAACGATCGTATTTTTTTTGAAGATAAAAGTCATGATTAACTACCGGTCTTCAAGAAACTTGTAATAACTATAACTTGTGAATAAACTTCCTGAAAGCCGGCCTAAATCTCAACTTATTTTTTCATTTTCAGCATGGGTTACGCTATCCATATTTTTTCTATGTAATCCCCTGCTTTTTAACACTTCGACCGCTGAGCGTTTAATGCCGTGATATAAGGTGCCGGATTTTTTTATCCCGGGGCGTTTCGGACCGCGGGATCTGTCCGGGGTCGCGAAGACCCAACACGCATAAATCTTTGGAGCTTATTTGTTGTGGAAAGTAGTCGGCTTTACGCCCTCCCGGCGGCGAAGGGTTACTGTAATTGATTTGTTAACAGTACTCACTTAACCCTTTGCGAGTCGGTGCGGCTCGTGTTCGGCCTACAGGTTATTATGTTGTTATTTCGGTTTCCTGTTTTATTGCAAGTTGGGGATGAAGAGTAGGTGGGTTTCTGTTTTATTTACGACCTCTGTCTGATCTTACTTTGTGGCTTTTGGACATACTTTACGTGTGTAATAAAGTTGATTCTAAAGTACTCGTACAGAATTAGAAATCGAAGAAGAAATAAAAATAAACTTAATTTTCTGAGGTACAAGAACATTAATACAAATCTCTTCTAAGTAAAGAAGTCGCCTTATCTGCATAAGAATAGGGCTTTGCCTTGAAATAGGAAAAGATAAGCCGGTAGTATTATTGTCAATACAACAAAAATTTTATCATACTACGACGTAACTCGACGGATCTTTTTTTTAAATACTAAATAGGCGTATAAGAAGAAGACCCATAAGTGACAGTGTAATTGTACTTGTAAACTGTGAAAGCCTAAAACAGTGTTTAAATCGACGGAAATTCATTTTCAGCGAAAACTCTGAAGTGCACGAAAACCTAGACTCAGAACAAATCATCTACTGATACTGTTAGCATGGAGGCTGTATAAATGTTGATATTGTCTCAATGCGGAAATGAGACCTAGCACCCTTCGCACGAGACTGAGCTGGCTGCCAAATAATAAAAACACTATGTAGGTCGTTCAACTTGAATAATAATTGTCTGATCCTTTTACATTGGTAAAATGAAGAAAGAAAAACGCGCTAGCTATAGTAGCTCAGGAACCACTGCTACGTCTAGAAAAAATATCTTTTAGTGTGGCTACTCCGTTCATCGAAGCAAGCGATAGGCTGTATTATTTTAACACCACGCTACGACCAAAAGGAGCGGATTATCAATGAAAAATGTTGCAAAACCGGGTAAAATTTAAATAGAAACACAAATATTTTATATGAACCCACTACCTATGGGAACAAAGCTGTTTAACGTGCTTTTTAATATACGGAGGGGTAAGATATATATCTAATGGATGTTCATCTGTCCACGGGCTAACTGGTAAGCGTTTTATTAACCTCGATACTGTACGTCGATTCTTTAAAATTCAGACGACAACTCACATCTCACATCGCTATCCACTGTCACTTCGCGTAAGGTTCAAAATGACCTTGATTTTGTAGCCAAGGGAGCGTCGAAGTGACGGGGGAATTACCTTACAGAATGCCACTTCTTACGTCATTTCATACTTTATTTGTCAAAATCTCCCTGTTAATTTAGTTCAACTCGCTGATACGCTCGCAGTGGTGGCGCTAGTGTAAATTCAAATTATCAACCGGGTTTTTAGAATGCCAATCAAGAAACTCACAGCGGATTCAGATTCGAAGTTCTAAGTGAGGTCTTACAGAATCACACCGCTGATAATGTTACCCGTCATCCCATTGATGGTCAAAGGCCTCTACTCTTGACTTCCAATTTTTTCTATCTAGGGCCAATGAAGAAGATTACTAAACTAGAAAACGACCGAAGCACATATTGTGCTACATCGCTGCTACAATACCCAATTCAGCAAAACCCGAACGTATAGTATCTGATGACGACATACTTCCTTAAACCCTTTTCCATACTATCGCCACTATTTCCCTGATACCATTCTCACTTGATTATGAAAAACGCAGACATGTAACATGTGACTTGTCACGTACAAGGTCAGCTGCCCCGAATTCTCTGACCACGTCACTATCTTGGTAAGGTCTCACAGACCACTACGCCGATTAGGGTGCCCATTACAGCGCTCATCGCCTGGAATATTATTTAATAGCAATTTTCGGGACACTTAGCCCCGAATAGGCGGGAGATAAGGTGATACGAAGGGTAGAGTTAAGATATAGAAGTGATGGAAGGGATAAAACGTTGAGCTGCAGACTGAGATTATTAATGCTACTAATATTATAAATGCGAAAGTTTGTGAGGATGGATGGATGGATGGATGTTTGTTACTCTTTCACGCAAAAACAACTGAATGGATTTAGATAAAATTTGGCACACGGGTAGTTTATAACCTGGATTAACACATAGGATATTATCTCTATCTATATTTTATCTATATTTTATCTCGATAGTATGTTCCCGTGGGACAATTATCGAACTCCACGCGGGCGACGCCGCTGGCATAAGCTAGTTATCACATAAACTTTTACTGGGGGTTCGCAAGTCAATGAAAGCTCGTAGGCAAAAGCATGGTTGAGTAATGAAATGTCAACTAATATGAATTTGAGTAAAGGTTATATCTGACTTACTGACTAACTTATGGAATCGATGTCAGGATTTTTGGGTTTCAGCTCCTAAATGGGGAAAAAACCTTATTTGGTGTATCTATCCCTTCCAGCATATTCAGCAATAACTGATACCAAAAATGAGACACTATACGGGCAGCTATCAACAGAAATTTTATGGAAAAAACTGTGATCCCACACCCCGTCTTAGCGAGACAACAATTACAGCAAAACAACAATATTACTGACAACGATGTAACTATTGCAATTAGATATTGTTCGCTTTGTAAGTATCAAATCATCAAATCATAATTTGATAACATAGGTAAGAAAAGTACAGTTTTTATGTTTGATGAACAGAACGCTATGTTATGCCAGGAGGCGTACAAATATGGTGTGCAAATCTAGCTCAGGATTATCAAATTAATCATGCATAATTATGGTATTAAATTTGAAATTAATTAAACAATTACATATTATTTAATGCTCCAATTATGTCAGACCTAAATGAGGAATTATTAAAATGTCAATATAATTTTTTGCAAAGTAATTATAATGTCAAAATAATCTATGTCGGTGTCACTTTGTTTCGCAGACAGAAATTTGACAGAATTTCGTTTCCCAGAAAATGTTTCACATACTATTTAGTCCCCGTATTTTTATTTCGAATATTTTTGTTTCGACTACTATTTACTTGAATGAAAAATATTTTACAGAAACACAATTCAAAGAATTTTACAATCACATTTTTTTATTTGACCAACTTATCAAACAGCAGAATTATTTTTCAACGAATATTGTTTGTTCGATGTATGTTTCCATGGTATTTTATTTCAACGAAATTATTAACCTTAAATTAAAAGATTGTCTTTAAAAGTCAATATGTTGTGCTACATAAGTTAGTGACAGAAACGAATGGCTGCAAAACAGACTCCACGTAGTCTTGTTTGCCCTACCCCTAGAGTGTAATTTAAGCCCGCGTAGGCGCGGAGGGATGAGGCGGCCCGCGTGTTGAGGAGCAGGTGGTTTCTAAAGAACGCCGCCGGCCAGCAAGCCGAAGCTGTGGTGGTGAGCGTTAATACCATCTGCGACGATAAACTTGCGTGGGGCCGCCGGAGCCCCGCAGCGCCGGAGCAGTGACAGAAACCTTCCCTGTTGCATGTTACATGCTTGCATGCATGCTGCAAGTTGCATGGTTGCTTGCATGCATGCTGCAAGTTGCATGTTTGCTGCATGCTGCAAGTTGCATGCTTGCTGCATGCTGCATGCAACAGGCATGGACACCATTAGTGAGAATAACAAGTTTGTTTTCCTGCTTGAAAATAATTTACCCGCATTATTTTTGTGAACCTGGTGTTGTAATTTTGTAGGAGGGTATGCATTTTTCAAAGGTTTGAATTTTAGAAACTGTCAGTCGATTAAAATTTTATTCTTCGTAATAAATTTTATGTGAAACAAACAATATGTGGACAAATAATATTTGATTTGTTATTCTATCATATGAATATTCTAACATTAAACTTTATTTGAAACAAAAATCGATGATTTAAATTTCTTCAAAGTAAGTGTTCTGCGTATTGATTATTCTACGAAATGATAATATGAGAAACAATTTATGTGAAAAAAAATTCGATTAAACAATTAGCGATGAAACAACGCACAACCAATCTATGTCAAAGTAATTAAAATGTCATACTTATTCTATGTCAATAGTTGTACAATTTATCTCAAAAGTCAATATTTGTAATTCTAAATTAATTCGTCATTTAGGTAATCGTCAATAGTGTAATAACATTTATCAATTAAGAACATTTTTTTTTTCTTAAATTGTGTAAAATTTAATTCTTTGATGGCATCTGGGATTTTATTATACATGAGTGGGCGCATACCAAGGACACTTTTTGTTACTAATGCAGTTTTACATTTATAATTACCTACTCTAAGTATTTTTGTAGTAATCCGTACCGTCTATCACACAAATGTCTTTGACCAATGCTACCGAAAATCTCATATGAAGAATACTTCTTGTCTCAAGCCACTTCCATACTCCTGACCTCCGTGTACTACGCACATCAACCCTGAATGACCGGACGGGCTGTGTGATGGAATGAGACATAACGTATACCGCGGACCCGCCTGCGACCCGCCGTTACTTACGTTACGTCGCGCTCAGCTCGTCTGTTGGGAATTGAGAATACGGAACGGAGAGGTTTGTGCGAGTAGGTATCGGTGAATGTAGTTTTGTCTGTCTGTTCGTCGTATTTACTTTTTACTGCGGTAATTTAATTTAAAAATTTAGTGTTTAAAGTAAATTGTGATAGCTTGAAAATATAATTTATTATGTTACTTGGTAAAGATGTAGCTTTGTAATGATGTAAGAAATTTTTAAATCGGCCCAGTCGTTATTGAGTTAAATCGTAACAAACAATCAAATCTTTCTTGTTTATAATATTACTAGCGGTCCCCCCGCGCAACTTCGTCTGCGTCACATTTCCCCGTTTTCGCAACAACAACATTTTTCATTGCTGCTCCGCTCCTATTGGTCGTATTGTGATGATATATATCCTATGTCCTTCCTCAGGTTGAAATCTATCTTCTTGCCAAATTTCATAAAGATCCGATCAGACGTTTAGTCGTAAAAAGGTAACAAACAAACTTACTTTCGCATTTATAATAATACTAGCTGTCCCACGCAACTTCGTCTGCGTCACAAGTTCCCCGAGTCCAATGTCCACACATTTACAAACAATCTCTAAATAAGAAAAAGAGTCTATACAAAAAAAGAAGATATTGCAAAAAGACTAGATTAAACAAGTGACCCAAATGTGTAACTATTCTAAACAAAAGGGTGAAATGATTGAGAAACTATTGTAAAACATCTGATGAAAAATAATGGAAAAACATTAAAAATAAGATTGAGAATAGTTAGAGACATCCACACATTTGTGCTGTTTTATGAGCTACCAGGGAAGCCGCATGCGCGAAAGGCCAGGCCAAACTTCTCTATCATCAACGTATTTAGTCTTTAATTTTGTAATATGCTTTTTTAATTAAGAGACGTTTGATCTAATTTTTAAACTTTCCATCGATCAGTTCTTTAACTGACTTCGGCAACTTATTATAAAAGCGTATACTATTTATAAGAAATGACTTGCTAGTTTTAGTTAATCTAAATTTGGGTATTAAAATTTCGTGTTTACTGCATGTATTTATAGTATGGAAGACGCTTCTTATTTTGAAAAACTTGCTGAATGCTGTTGATTCTTCGTTCTTGTCACTTTAAATAATAATTTCTGTACTTGACAGGTTTATGCTGTTCATTATAAACAATTTCGTAAAACTGGCTGGGTTATGGAAAGTAGTTGTAAAAGATACGGGCTAAAAAAACAATGTACTGTTAAAGAATACTAACGTTCTTAGGTGGTTAGCTTGTTTTTTTTTTTTTTTTTTTGAGTTTATATCAAAATATATTTAAAATAGTTAGTCCATAATTCAATAACCACATGTAATATTCAACTAACAAACATTTTACCGTACTACTTACAGAAAGATATGACACCCGGCTTTTGTCAAGTTCATACCCGGCTTTTCTCGCCCGGCTCGCTTTCCGATAAGAATTATCAAACGTACACAGGAGTTGTACCCTTGCAAATGCTACGTTTGTATTTACCTTGGCTGAGTATAGTCCGCAACTAAAGTAGGGTTCTAAATTCACCATCAGGAAAATGTGAAGAAAGTTTCGAGTATAAGTATCATGGGTATAAGAATAGGAGAGGCAAGGAAACGATGAGGCTATATAAAAATCAATATTATAGAAGTAACGACTAATAGACAAAATATGAAAGAAGAAAACGTGCTGTGCCGACGCCAAATCTATACTAATATTATAAAGCTGAAGAGCTTGCTTGTTTGCTTGAACGCGCTAATCTCATGAACTACTGATCCGATTTGAAAAAATCTTTCAGAGTTAGATTGCCCATTTATCGAGAAAGGCTATATACAGCAATGAAATTTTTTGCGAAAACGGGGAAAATGTGACGCAGATGAAGTTGCGCGTGACAGCTAGTAAATTGATATAAGCCAAAGAGCATGATGAACACAACACAAAGTTAATTATTAGACATTTCGAAACTGGAAACGTAGTCGTGTCAGTTGTAGCAGTGAAATTACAAATCCTTGAATATTACTGGAAAATGTTGCTGAAAATCAGTATTTATAATTTTGGGGCGTTATGTAAATGAAGCAGTGTTAACCAAGTTTCGTTGCAGACCGTACAAACGAGGCTTACATCACTTTAGGAGGGTCATTATCAGTATGGCCACATCAGCATAAAAAATGCTGGTCAGGCTGTGATGACGTCAGGAAATTAAATAATGTAATAAAAAAGACGTGGTTGCCGAATTTACAAGTATTTATTAGGTAAGGACAACATGCGTTCGCAGCTCTTAAAATTATTTTCTACGACATTTTATTGACACTAAGGTAGTGTTAAAAATATAAAAGCGTCGTCACTCGCGAATTTTTTGTTCTAAATCTTTTACAAATTGTTATTGTCACAAAGTAGGACAATCTTCTAGCCAATATCTTGTTAGAAAATCATAAAAGAAAGAAAAAAACAGCCAGTGGCCACATAGCCATGTTTTATTGAGTGTTTAATGTGAGAACAAGCAGTCATCTGTAGGGTTACCATTTAGAAATTCTAAAAGTCCGGACAAAAAGCTATATTTTGTTGAAAAGTCCTTCATTTGTTTATTTTTTATTAAAACCATATTTTTTTTTACACTACATTATTCTCTTGTACTCAGACTAGAACTCATTGCACTCTGTATTTTTTTTAAACCTTTCTTGAAAAATACTTCGACAAAAGACAAAGGCTGGACAGAAAGCTAAGGCGCATGACAGACAGAAGCGATGTGAGACGAGGACCTATCCGTATCAATATCTTCTTAAAGATGTATATTATTCTCTCTATCTGAAAAAAAAGAAAGCGTCAACGACGCTTCATTTCTCGGCCGTATTTAGTTTTGGATACGAGTTTTAAACCTTCTTTTGTCATTAAAAAGAAAAATCAGAGACATGTGCATTCTTCCCATTTTGACCTATGGATCCCAGACTTGGTCATTGACAAATATTCAAAAGTCCAAACTCAAGGTGTGCTAACGTGCAATGGAGCGCAGCATTCTAGGCGTCAAAATAACCGACCATGTTTGCAACACCACACTGCGCTCCAAAACACAAATAACTGACGTTGCTCAAAAAGCCGCTAAGCTGAAGTGGGACTGGGCTGGCCATGTCTGCCGTATGCCCGACGAGCTGCGGGCCAAAATAACCATTGACAAATATTCAAAAGTCCAAACTCAAGGTGTGCTAACGTGCAATGGAGCGCAGCATTCTAGGCGTCAAAATAACCGACCATGTTTGCAACACCACACTGCGCTCCAAAACACAAATAACTGACGTTGCTCAAAAAGCCGCTAAGCTGAAGTGGGACTGGGCTGGCCATGTCTGCCGTATGCCCGACGAGCTGCGGGCCAAAATAACCATTGACAAATATTCAAAAGTCCAAACTCAAGGTGTGCTAACGTGCAATGGAGCGCAGCATTCTAGGCGTCAAAATAACCGACCATGTTTGCAACACCACACTGCGCTCCAAAACACAAATAACTGACGTTGCTCAAAAAGCCGCTAAGCTGAAGTGGGACTGGGCTGGCCATGTCTGCCGTATGCCCGACGAGCTGCGGGCCAAAATAACCACGACGTGGAGCCCTGACACAGCCAGAAGGCGACGCGGTAGACCTCACAGGAGATGGCGGGACGAGCTGGACAGAACCAACGAGCAGTGGTCCACATTGGCCCTGGATCGAAAGATTTTGAAGGCGTGGGGAGAGGCCTTTGCTCAGCAGTGGGATGACATAGGCTAACAGTAACAGTAACGAGTTTTCAAGAACCAGTTATGTTTCTTTGGTAAAGTTGTTTAAGATGACAAGTAGACTCACCTCCTTAAAGGATACAGGTGACTAGAGGCCACCATTAGTATTTAATGTTAAAAGTTGCATCCCGTCTTCGTTTTACCTCTGTCTGGCATGCGCCTAAAACTCGAAAATGTCCTCATAACTCGAAACGTATGCTAACTCTAGTAGAGGGGACAATCTGGCGTCGGTTTGTAAATCGTAGCCAACCATGCGCGTGCGCCGATATCATAATATAGGGCAATGACGTCATGCTATACATTTTACTCTGATTTTCTTTTATGGCTCCCCGGTGTTAAGAAATCTGTTTCTTGATGGTTGTTCTGTGTTTATTGAAATTGTAAAGTTTGTTAATATTTTAAATTAAATGTTATGAATTAAAGGGAAAAGGGGATTGGTAAATAGGTATAGGAACACGCAATAAAAGTTATGATGTCTAATTAATATCGCAGTAACTTTATTTGGTATCATTAATTCACGTTTTTTTTAAGATATACAGCTGGGAAACTGTTTGATCGCCTCTAAACAAGTTGTTAGTTATTCCATTTAATTAACAAATTCAGTTTCGGCAATTGTGGCCCTACAGTAAGCAGCGGTGTCAGCATTTGCCTAGCGTTTTGCCAAACTATCTTGGGGTCGGCTTCCAGTCTATCCGGATGCAGCTGCTCTGAATACCAGTATTTTACATGAAGCGATTGCCTATCTGACCTCCACAACCCAGTAACTGGCTAATACTGTATGTATGGGCTTGGTAAGATTGTATGTCAGACTTTTGGCTTCTGACTACTCGTAATGACTGTCAAAGATCTACAAATTACAGCCGGGACCAACGGCTTAACGTGCTTTCCGAGGCACGGAGGAAACTCGGTATGTAATTATGGTCACCCATCCACGGACCAAACTCGGCAAGCACGGCTTAACCTTAAAGATCGATCCGTGCGGTTGTTATTATTTAGCCAAGAGCTCCTCAGTAAGCAGCGGTGTATGAACTTGAAACTACATGGTACCTAACGTACAGAGATTCGCAACTTCTATGGATGTGCAACTTTTGAAATAATTAAGCTACCGAGAACGGGTTGGTAGACTACTACTTACCCGATGATATCGCATTTAATACACAAACAGCCAGACCCGGAACAACTATCTATAGGCCATATAAATATTTGTTCCATGCGGGGATCGATCCCGCGATACGCTCAACCACTGCGCCAACCGTGCCGTCTAAATATAAATCTGCACAATTCTTTGTTCACGTCAGTAATAGCTACAAACGGCCACACCAGTATCGCAAGTTCGAAGCCTCAACCGCCAGCCCATTATCGCAGGCTATAATTTTAAAACCTCATGAAAATAACGCTGTACCAGCGAAGATTCCCGCGAACCTACTAGCCCGACAGCCTCGTTATCGTGTGGTGTCGATAAATCTGCCTTGTCTAATAAAAACCCTCGGCCAGTATACCGAGCCGGTCTGATTGTCCGGTAGCTACCTACATACCTAGCCGTAAATAGATTATATTATGTACCTCTGGTGGATCGCCGGTTCATATTAATAATATTAGGAAATCTGTTGTAGAAATAGGTTTGTTGTTTGATATTTTGTTTATAGAGGTTATGGAGATGATAGTTTTGATAGTCGCCGCATGAAAAATACTGGTATATAGCTTGATCTGGTTAAACTGTCTCACTGCTAGGACAAAGGTCTACTCTCTATGGGTGGGTTTTATTTTGTTGTTTAGTTTTTTTTTATGTTTTATACAAGGTGTTGTTTTGCATCCTCGTCAAATTCGAGGAGGTAACTATGCTGATGATTCTCGTCCCGAATCAATAATAAAATCAGTAGGTATTTTAATTTTTTTCACTTCAGTAGCTCAAACATGTAGGTTTTGCTGCCTGAAATCAGTGAGCAAAATGCGATTTTGCTCAATGAGTGAGACAAAGTAACTTTTTAATTATTTTTTTCAGAAAGCCCCGAATTTCTTATTCAGCCTTGGGTTAATCATACAATTCGAAACATTCACACTCTATCTCTTTCCCGCCCATTAGAAAGAGAGAGAGACAAAGACCAGCCCTTTCGAAGTTCCGTTTTTGAATTCGAACACGTTCGGAATTTCGTACTAACTAAAGAGATTTTGAAAAAATGTCTTTTAATGTAATTTATTGAATTTTTAACTTATTGTTGTATTTAAACGAAAATAAGTATTTACTGCAAATAAAACTGATATTTAACCTATAAATATTTATTTCTAGTTTCAATAATGTTACGTAATATATTTTGAATAATAAAATATCATGGGTGCTATTTCCGAACACGCCATTTAAATGAAAGAGCGGGAAAAAAAATCGTTGCTGGCGTAAAGAGTTGAATAAGTTAAAAATATTAAAATAATCGTAAAATATGAGTGAAACTAGCGACGAGAACAGTATTGTAAAACCGGAAGAGTTAAAACAACAAGACAGTTATTAATGCAGAATTAAGTTTCCTACCTGAGAAGTCTCGCAAGAAATATCTGAAAGCATACCATGTCTTCAACGAGACTTACAAAGGGCGCAAGCAGTTTTTCGGAGACGGTGTTTCTATCTTATTTTTTAGATTTATCACAGACGAGGTGATCCATCTATAATGTTAATTATTTTGATTCACAATAAATAGTTATTTTAATCAATTCCTGTTTATTATTTTATCTCGTAAAGTGTTCTCGCTGCTGAAGTGAAAAGTTATGTGTGTTACACGAGAGCAAAGATTTTTGCATCTCGTGCCATTGAATCCCTCGCCACGCTCAGGATTCAGCTTTAGAATCACTCGCTACGCTCGTGATTCAATCGTTGAATCCTTCGCTTGCTCAGGATTCAAAATCAGCACTCGCAGCAAATAACAACTTTGCTCTCTTGTTGCACAAATAACTATTTTCTTATTTACGAAAATCGGCATGTGTGAACCACTCGTTTTTTAAACGCGGGCCGTCTGATTCGCCCCCTATAACCGTGCTTCCACAAATACAAACAATCACAAACGTGTATTCGGTACTTTCTTAGTCCCTAAACCACGTTAAGGGGGTTATTCTAAAATACTGACAAACATAAACAACCAAAAAAGTCAGGGTTTATTGATAATTAACTAGGTACCGTAATTTAAATTGATTATTTATGTCTTGTGTGATAACCTCCTGAATTTTGACGAGGATGCAAAACAACGCTTTGTATACCTAATACGAGTAACCCTCGTTGGTCTAGTGGTCACAAGCGTAACTGCTGAGCATGGGATCCTGGGTTCGATTCCCGGAACGGCAACGTATTACGTAGTACAATGAGAAATCCACTTAGACTTTGTATAGCTTCATTGATCGCCGTGTGTACGAACTCGTTTTGGACCATTTTTATTTTGTTGACCGCATAATGAACCTTAAAGCGTCTTAGACAATGATTTTTGTTTGGCCGCCTAATGAACCCTAAAGTGCAATTCAGGTAATTACCCAGGAGTTAGTTATTTCTAATTATTAAATGCTAGAGAATAGTTGACTAACGTTCTGCCTGTCTTATTGTCTTTGTAACTGTCTTATTGTGTGGTGTGTATTTATATGTTACTAACAAAATTATGGATCATTGTGTCTGAGAATAAATGAATTGATTGATTGATTATTAAGATTTTCTATCAGAAATTAGTCAGTAACAGCCATAGAGTCTGGATTTGTGCCCGATTGATGGCAATAGGCTCGACCCCTATCACATGGGACTTAAAAAAAAAAACATACCTGGCGAAAAGTGCACCACAGCTGAGACTCGCTCAGCCACAGCGCCAACGTGCCGTCTAAAAATGATTAAACCTTGCACAGAAAATGTCGTAGACTAAAGTACTACTTAGCCATAAAATACTTTCAAGAAAATATTCCTATCTATTTTCTCAAAAACTTAAAATTCTCTACAAGCACTGCTGCTTTCAGGATCTTCATTAGTTGGAGCGTCTCCAGCCACAGATTGGCAAATATGGACACAGACTGAAGACGTTGCAGAATTGAGAAACAGTTGGACAGTGATACTAGGATAAGAGTAAATATCGCAACCCAGACTAGCAGGCAAGGTTGAGAATTAAAATGTAGTTGGAATAGTTGTTCCACAATATTATATGATAACTTTACACACAATGTCAACATTTTCAAAGCCAGTTGTAGACTGGACTGACTACCGGTCAGTCCTATCTCTTATGCATATTTTATTTCTCTTAAGTTCAAAAAGAGATTTCCAATGCGTCGCATTTTTATACTGCTTTTTCTAGTTTTACTATACACCGTGTAAATTTGAATCACCTCATCACGAAGCCGTCAAAGCATTCTGTACATGAAACTAAGTAACTTTACGCAAAAATTATTGCTGGGAAATGACTTTTTTTGGGCGGTGTAAAATCATTTTTTGTGGTAGAACTCAATGTAACGCACTCAAAACATTTTGCTGATGGACGGATTGAATAGTACGGGGGTCGTGGAGGTGTTTTAAAGTAAAAATATTACATTAAAAACTTGTATTTAAAAATATACTTGTCAAAAAGTTGGAACTTTGACCCCTAATATCTCCGTAACTTGAAGGTTCCCAGGTATGGTGTAGAACAAAAAAATGATCGCAATGACAGGGAGAACCAGTGCCTTTCGGCTTCCTTAAGAGGTGTTTTACACCCTTTATTCATAGTCATAGTCATCATTTATTGCATTCATGTAGTTTACAAGTTGTTACAAGTACAATTATATAGGTTCCATACATTTAGTAGGAAATAAATATAAATTATTCCTTTATTGTTAAATAATTAAATTCGTAAGATAAAACACGCATTAATTTAAATTACAACTAAGGAGTTTTAAGTATAACTCCATCACTTGTGCAGTTTATTCTTAAGTATTAATATCGTCGTTTTACTTCATTCGGGCAGTTTTATTACACTACATGTCCAAAATGAACGAACAAAGGAGATGGCATTCTTCCGCAGATCGTGCGATAAAACTGTAATTGCTGATTACAACATTTGGCACTGGCTCGGTAGTCTGTAGTCCTGGTACTAGTGTGTAGTATTAACTGCGTTTATGTACCTATGAGTAGATGGGATAATTGGATAGGGCATTAAGATGATATTCTACATACAGATGAGAAAATTGTGGAAACTGTTTCTAGTTGTCTTATCACAGTTATCCATCTGCTGTTATCATAACATACTCATTATACTTCCTCCACGTTCATACAACTGGTCAAAAACGTACGCCGGTGATGCTACTTTATACGCACCTGAACTTTCTGAAGAACATCACCAAGAAAGTTGGCTTAATTTTTTTAAAGTTTTAAATGATACCTAACAGACGCATAGTCTTCTTCGGCAGCGCCAACTAATATGCAGAAAATATAGAGAAAACTAGAAACCACCACATATACACCTGGCGGTTTGGGAGGGAATTACTGACCTCATCATGCCTCAACTACAGATGGATGCTGTAATGCAAAAGATTAGGTCTTAAGGAACCAAAAACCACAATTTTAAGGCTGTTTATTATTGACAATGCCTAACCAAGTGCTAGGGCAGGTGTCCTTGAATGCAGGGCTAGAGTGTGCCAGGTGGATGTCCATCAGTTCCGCAATTGGCAGCAACCTGGACGCCAGTGCCTTTAGCATGTCGATGACTAGCGGTCCCACTTTCTGGGGCCTGGTGGAGAGGACCTCGAGAGACTTGGAGCGGATCGCGAAGTTCACTGTGTTGCGGAGGTGGTACTGTTGGGAATGAAAAGCATTTGGAGAATAAGATGCTGGGGGATTCACGCCAACAGAATCAGAATCATCAGTATCCGGTTCATAAACTAATGGTTCATATTGGGAAACCCCAACAGTGGTAATTATTGTTATAACGTTGAAACTTAGTTAACAAGATCAGATTAATAGCTTATTTTATTTAATGCTTTTGTAATCAGACGGAACCAAACAGACGTCCTATCTTGTCGATTTTAAAGCATAGACATTATAACTTTAAACAGACAAAGTATTGGGCAAAACTGCTGGACTACCATGCCTTTAGTAACCGTGCTTCGATGTACACCCATGGGAGTATGATTACATGCATTCAGTTAGAATTGTGTTTTAATCTTGTTCCAGAGTGGGAAAGAGATGGCGCTAGAGTCCTGTATAGTGTAGTCCTGAATACTGCTTTAAGAATGTGGTAACCCCCCAGGGTTGGTTTATATTAAAAGGTATTGAGTAACCTGTATCAGCAGTGCTATTCCAAGATGCACAGGTTTGATGTCAAGCTCCTTGAGTTTCTTCACAAGGATCCTCGGCGTCAGGTCGTCCAGCTTACCTAGCTGAACTAGGATTCGCGGAGTCTAGGAAAAATACAAATTGATTGGTGAAAAACTCAGTACTTTTAATCTTTATGACAACATTACCTACTCTTATCTGCGGTGAGCTAAAAAAGCAAACTTTATTTATTTTATTGATTTTATGTAACGGCCATCATCATCTGCCTAGCCTTTTCCCAAACTTTTTTGTGGTTGGCTTCCAGTCTAACCGGGCGCAGCTGAGTACCAGTATTTTACGTGAAGCGACTGCCTATCTGACCTCCACAACCCAGTAACTGGGTAATATAAAACCCGTTTGTAAGACTGGATGTCAGACTTGCGGCTTCTGACTACTTGTAACGACTGTCAAAGATCTACAAATGACAGCCGGTACCAACAGCTTAACGTGCTTATGTATGTAACAGTATGAACTACTTTACTAAGTCTCAGGATTTTGTGTATAAAATAATAAATTAACTATCAAAGGTCCTAATTGCGACTATAGGTCTTGGTGAAGTAAATGAAAGCGAGTGGACTGTATAACATGTAATATGAAAAGATAAAATATAACAAACGGTAAAAAGTATATATGAAAATACGGAAATTTAAATTGCGCGAGCGCAGCCGTGCTTAAAGGCGGGACAAAGCTCGCTAGTAGGCGCGGGCCCGCTCTCGGCCGTGAGCCACTGTCCCCGCACCTCTCCTTCTCTCTTCTCTAAGCAGAGAAATCTTTGATTTTTACAAAAGAGGGAACTATAATACTGAATAGTGAATAACTTAATATTACTCCTGCTTCCCATATTACCCTAAAGGTTGGGCAGAGGTGTACGTATTAGTTTAGCCGTTAGCCGTGTAACCACATTTAGCCGTTTGTGTTTAAGTCCCATATTGCCAATAACTGGCACAATCCAGACTGTGTGGCTGCTACTGAGGAGTTCGTGATGGAAAAATCCAATAACACTTTTGACCGACCTGGGAATCGAACCCAAATAGTGAATACAGTAGTATTAGACAGCAAACTGCAAAAAAATCTTCCCGTGGTGGCTTTGCATGTACGTAAGAGACGGTGTACTTAAATTTTCTACGTGAACTTAGTTTATATTTGCAATTATGTTCCTTCACATCGGTAAACAACTACACAGAATATCAAGCAAAGGCAGGGCTTAATTTCTCAACGTCGCTGTCTGTATGACCAACTAGGTTCAACTGAGATTACTACTCAAATAGAATATTGTTGTCGGCTACATTGTAGAAATGTAAAGTTTAAATACAAGGTGTTGTTTTCCATCCTCGTCAATTTAAAGAGGTAACTATGCTAATGATTCTCGACCCGAATCATCATCAATAATAAAATAGGGAGGATTTTTGTTTTGTTTTCGTATTTACGGTAATCGGTAAGTGTGCACCACACGTGTTTTAAACGCGGCCCGTCTGATACTTCCCTATAACCGTGCTTTCACATTTACAAGCAATCCCAAGTGTTTATTCGATAAATTTTTATTCCCTAAACCGTGTTAAGGGGGTTATTCCGAAATACCGGCAATATCAAACAACAAATAAATGCAGCCTTTATTAATAAGTAGCTGTGCCCGTGACTTCGTCCGCTTGGAATTGTGAATTAGGAAGTAGCCGTAGTTACTCCTTATTACATCAGTTATCTGCAAGTGAAAGTCCCGTCAAAATCGGTCTAGCCATTCCAGAGATTAGCCGGAACAGACAGACAGACAGAAAGACAGACAAAAATAAAGTATAGATGTACAAATTAACTAGGTACCCAAAATTACACAAAAATAAAGTATAGATGTATAGATTAACTAGGTACCATAATTACAATTGATTATTTATGTCTTTTGTGACAATCTCCTAAATTAAGACGAGGATGCAAAACAACATCTTGTATAAGATCGTACTTCATCTGCATTCTTATATTGAAAAATTGAGACAATGTTGTGCTACATGTTGTAAAACTTGTTACCCTCACCAAGTTTTTGTTTTGCTAAAACAAAGAAACACACAACATGTTTTTATCTAACTTCTATTTTACTCCAATAACTGAACATAAATAACCCCTACCTATTTTGAACTCATATTTTTTGGTCTTCAAAAGGTCTGTTTTTCCTAAATGTAAATCAGCCATCACTAATCTGTCATAGCATTGTCAGCATAACTTTTGGGAGTTGTCCGTTGTAAATGACATTTGATAAGTTCATAACAAAACTTGTTAATTTAATTTGGTCTGGTTCTGTTGTTGTTATTAACTTGAAACTCGACTGGGAGTAGTAGACTGGGACTGTAGCTTAGCTTTTTTGTTTTTTTTTTTGACATTCAAAAGTGCGTGTAATGGTCTCATTGAAATAAATGCTTTGAGTTTGAGTAGTGTCAACATTTAGCAGAGAACTGATGTTCGTTTTAAATTGTAAGGAAATTTAAATTGGCTTAAATCCACGAAGACTTGAGGTAATAGATAATTGGATGTAACGTCGACATCTTGTTTTTCAAAACAATACACCAACCTGTCAGTGGTGGATCTGAGCTGTTGCGACTTGCGATTTGCGACATGCTCACAGTGAACATCGACAGTCGACAGTCGCGTACACGCTTGGAACACCTGCACGTCGGCAATCTGATCGTGAATGTCTCTGCGATAGTTGAGATTTGCAACTTGCTACATACTCACAGTAAACATGATGTCATACAGTCGCGCGCACGCGTGAAACACCTGCACGTCAGCCATCTGGTCGTGCATGTCCCTGGTCTCGACGGACATATAGTAGCGATGAGCTGTGTCGATGCGGTTCTGTGCTGTTGTGTTGTGGGGCAGGTCCTACAGAAATAAAAAAAATATTTAAAGTCAAGTTAAAAGAATCAAAACAAACCTTGTTTACTAGTTATTGATGGACTGTGAAGAAAATTGAGATTATACCAAATCATACTCCGCGACCATTCGCAACGTACAGACGTGCTATTTAGCAATATTTCATTACACAATAACAGTGACCTCCTTTTAATTTTTTGCTAAGTGTATAGTTTTAGTAAATAATGAAAACATTTACATAGTGAACCTGTTGAAAAATGGCAAACTGTAGTCCAGTGCAACCCAATGCCTCACCAGCAAAAACCTTCCAGCCGGACTTCTCCATACCAGTTGTCTCCACGCCAGATATCCAAAAATGGATGTCATCAATTGAACAGCAGCTAAATGAGGTTTGCTCTATTGCCACGGATGGCAAACTCAACTCGGAGCAGAAACTGAAAATTACTAACCTATGCCGCAAAGTAGAATCTGGTACCTCTCAAATGGCAGTTCTTTATCAAGCTCTGAAACAGAAAGCCCTGCAAGCCGTCAAGATTATCGATGACCTAAAAGAAAAATGCACCTTGACGGATCAAATTTCGGAGCTGAAGCAGATAATTGAGGACTCTGGTAAGAAGGGAAGTGCGTCGTTTGCTGACATGGTAAAGAAGGGGTCAAATGGTTTCGTTCGACCAAACAATTTGAGCTCTGTAGCCATTTATCCCAGCGATAAATTAAAGTCGAGTGACGACACCAAAAACCTCGTGCAACAAATAATCCGCCCTGATCAAATGAAGCTGCATGTACGTGGAGTCCGCAAAACTAAAGATGGAGGTGTTATAATCAGCACTGAAACCAAACAGGATGCTGATAAACTAAAGCAAGAAGTCCACCTGTCAACATCTGGACTTACAGCCGATGAACCCAAAAAGCGCAAACCGCGGATTACGGTCGTAGGAGTGCCAACCTCTTTGGGTGATACTGATGTCCTGAGGTGCATTTACGAGCAGAATGTAGCCGATAAGTTTCCAGAGATGTCAATGGAGTCCTTTTTGACCGTGGTTAAGTTCAGCCACAAATCCGGAAAGAAAGATGCGATGACCTGTAACTATATTATCGAGGTTCCAGGCAAGATTCGAAAAGCCCTAATATCTCAAGAAAGGCTTTTTATAAATTGGACTTCCTGCCCTGTGAGAGATTTTACACTTGTTACCAGATGTTACAAATGTCAGCAATATGGTCATGCAGCCAAATCATGCAGAGAGGTCAACTCTACTTGCGGTCACTGCGGAGAAGCAGGGCACTCGTTGTCCGATTGCGAGAAAAAAGCGCTGTCACCTACATGTGCAACTTGCTCGCGCTTTAAAAAGCCCAATAACCACAAAACGGGAGACGCTGAGTGCCCTGCTAGAAAAATAGCAGAATACAGGTACATCAACTCGATCGACTATGGGGACGCGTAAAGCGTCATACTCTAGGTCAGACTTCCGCGTTGATACGCCTGTCGATGTCACAACAATAACAGACTACTGTGCTGACCTACTCATCAAGTTTTTGCTGTCTACGTACATTAGTCGCTAGCTGCAATAATCGAAAACAAACAAAAGTGCCTTGACTGTATTTTTTTTTGATCCATGGACTTTAACCGAGTTTATATTTCTGCTGACGCTTATTTTTCCCTGTTATTATTACGTGTTTTAGTGTTTAAGTTAATTTAGGTTTACTATATCAAATGATTCTAATTAGATCACTTTAAGATGTTAAATATTGTTTTAAAAATCTGTTGTCCTATAATTAGTATATTGTTAGAGCTCCTTCAGCCTGTGATACAGGATTATCCTAGTACAGGCATCGAACATTGTGAGACCTACTTTGTTTAATTAAGATTTTTTTTTTTTTTGTATTTGATCTATTTTTGGTTCTGAATAAAGATATTATTAAAGATATTATACATTTGGTGTATCTAGTAGAGTGATTCTCTCACGTCACCACAAGACCGCGCGGACGAGCGGCGCGTACCGCGTCTCCGCGCGGCTCACTGCCAATATATTTACTTCGCCGCTTCCACCCGACCGCGCGGATGAGCGGTGTTGTATGAGAATTACGTAACGAAGCGTTTTTGACAAAGACCCTTTGCCATAAATGGGTCTCGTTTTCTGCGATAAGCCATTGTACCCTTAAAACATGATTGCTTTGTATGTATGTTTGTCGCCTACAGAGCTTTGTTACAATTTTGGTGTACAGTATTTATTCCATCTATCTAAGTATATTTTCGTATGGTTTACAATAAAGTCCTAAATCTGACAAAGGGATTTCTCAGCCGCAAGAGTATTGTAGTTATGGTCGGTTTTTCGATAAGAGAAGTGTCAGACACCCCTCAGCTAGGTGGACCTGCCACGTGCCAGGTGGCTATCAGACTGAATGCGGGAAGCGGTAGATCGGATGACGTGACTTAGCTCAGGAGAGGCTTAAAGTTCTAGCTGTGGACTGCATTAGGTAGAGTTGGTTTGATTGATGGATAGGCCAAACATAGTTATTTCCACAGTACAGATAATCTACTCCGTGGTTATTTCAATGTTAGTTAAATACAAATGTTTTGATACAAATAGACTATATTCATATTTATATTGAAGAAGAAACAGTTTTTTACAAAACCACCGACCTTTTTAATATTTTTGCCTAAAGTGAGATATACCTTCCTACCTTGCAAATGTATCTCCAAAAAAAATACCTCTCTTATTTACAATATATCCATTACTCGCTCGCTGTAAATGAAGTATTCATATTATTCGGCTATTGTTGTCCGAAGCCATTGTTTCAGTTCGATATGCACAAAGGAACGGTTTTGTGCTCATATTTACCAGCGCAGTAAGTTAAATAATTTATAGCCTACTCGTTTGGAAATGTTACGTTAAATAAACTCTCCTTTTCACGTAGGAACTTGCGTTGCGTAATATTTGATTGAGGTCGATATTATATTTATTTTGTAAATATGAGATATATGTTCTTGGGGCGGATACGCGCAATACTTTTATCTGATGACTGCAACTTTATGATATTTTTTTTAATCTGCAGGTAGTGTTTAAAATTATTAACCCTCGTTAGAAATTAGCCCAGTGGTAAGGGTACCTGCTTCGTGTACGTAGGTCGTGAGTTCAAAATCAGACCCACTCTACTTTGGGTGATATTTCATCACCATTGCTTTCACAAACTGTGAAGTAGTTTTACTTATCAGTAATCGTAGGAAATCATGTTTTAATAGTAAAGTTTCGAAGACACGTAACCACCAACTGGCACAGGGCCTATATGGTAAATAGCAGACCCAGAAGTAGAAAAATTATAGGCTGATTATCCTCACTTAAAAATGCAATCTAAGATAATCTCCTGGTCAAAAAACTCAAACTCAAAGCATTTATTTCAATTAGACCATTACAGGCACTTTTAAAAGTAAAAAAAAAAAACAAAAAAAAAATCGAACGAAGCTACAGTCCCATAATAACTACAAAACTTGTGAAAAGCATAATAACTTGTGAAAGTATTGTAGTTGCACTGTTGCCAACAGTATTATTAGACTTTTTGATTTTTTAGTTTACCCGCTTTTACGATGGGTAGGTTATAGAAATTGGTCTTGAAAACTTTAATAAGAATAAACATAAACTTACACTGTCACTTACAAGATATCTTCCGTGTTTTTCAATTATTGTTAGCTCCCGATATTTCGACGCTGTTGCAAGCGGGATCGCGGGATGACAAGATTCAAGATTCTTATACGTACCTTAGCAATATCGATGAGTTTCATAATGAGTGAGGAATAAATTCGTCTGCTGATCGCGTCCGTGCGCCGCGACCGGTAATTGTCTACCTCGCTGAAAACAAACGTCGAACGACAAATATCAAGGATTATGTGAAATTGTTGATGGTGGTTTATTTTGATATGGTTCAATCATAATAATAATAATGTGGAGGTTTAATGTAAGTGACAAGGAAAATCAGAGGATTACATACTTGCTCTTAGTCAAGACTTGATCAAAATATTATAAAATATAATCACGTCTAGTGGTGTACCTCACAGTACATCCAATTTTCGCCAGTTAAGTTTTTTTTTTTTTTTTTTAAACGTTGCCCCACACTAGGAATTTCTCCTGTATCGTGGGTGCGTTTACAAACATTTAAACTCACATACACAAACAGCCAGACCCGGAACAAGTATCTGTAGGCCATACAAATATTTGTTCCATGCGGGGATCGAAACCGCGACACGCAGCGCAGCAGTCGATCGCTCAACCACTGCGCCAACCGTGTCGTCATAATAGTGGGCGAGCCTAAAGCCATCCACTGGGCATGAATTCAGGGAATCGAACCCAAGACCTCATGCTCAGTAGTCGCGTTTGCGACCCCTCGGCCAATGACGGAGTATTGATCAAAATGTAAATACTTTAAAAAAATAACATTGTTAATCTTGTAGCGACCTATAAAAAGCAACTTGCAATAAAAAAAAAAGTACTAGAGGGCCATGTATGACACGACGGAAAAACTAACATCAATTTCCTACAAGTCGCAAGCAAAGTTTACCTCGGCTTATGACGATACAAGGTGTTGTTTTGCATCCTCGTCAAAATTCAGGAGGTTGTCACAAAAGATATAAATAATCAATTTAAATTACTGTACCTAGCATCGGATCGGAACCGACGAAAAAAATTAATGAAAACCCTTCCGTTTAATTATTGTTGGGTTTTCAATTTCTTCTCTCATCGGTTTAATGTTTGCAAGCTGATCTGAACCGATACCGTTACGGCACTTAGAAGAACTCAGCGTTGCAGTACACTCCAAGGACAGAGACAAACTAAATGGAGTGTTATAGAAGGTGTTGTTTTGAATCCTCGTCAAATTCAAGGAGGTAACTATTCTAATGATTCTCGTCCCGAATCAATAATAAAATGGGTAGGTAATTTTTATATTTACGGAAATCGGTAAGTTTGAACCACCCGTGTTTTAAACGCAGCCCGTCTGGTTCTTGCCCTATAACCTCGCTTACACACATACAAACAATCTCAAACGTTTAATTGATAATTTCTTATTCCCTAAACCACGTTAAGGGGGTTATTCTGAAATATTGACAAACATAAACAAGCAAAATAATCAGCGTTTATTAATAATTAACTAGGTATCGTAATTTTAAGTGATTACATATGTCTTTTGTGACCACCTCCTGAAATTTGACGAGGATGCAAAACAACACCTTGTAGAAAGTATAGTGACTGGTTCGAGTTGACGCGATGCTGATTCGATGCAATGTCTAAAGGTATAGATCACAGGACAGCTTTCCGCACAGAATTTAAAATAAAATGTGGCCACAGATAGTTGTGTTTTGGTCCCACCCACCCAAATATCTATGAAGCCAAATTCTTTTTCAGTTTCTATTTGTTTTCCATTTTCGCTTTTCTACGCTACATGGAAACAGCTCCCAGTCTGCCCATATGCGGTTCAATATCAATATTTTACACGTAACTGCCAACGAAACTACGCACCTATCCTAAGCCGCAGTAAGCCATAATGTCGTTCCGGACAGTTTCTATGGGAATCCGACATGAAATATAATGTTAACAGCGCTATACACATCCTGGTTTACGCCATAGGAGTTCGACGACAATAGTTGCAATAATATCAAGCTGTACGGGGAACGAGCTTCGGTCTCCTGGAAGGTGTTGTCATATTCAAGCCAAAGGTTGACTGGTAGAGAATGCTTTGTGGCATTAATGTACCACTATTGTACATGAAGTTTAAATAAAAATTAATATGCTAGTGTTGATGGATGAGGATGAAGAGGTAGTCCACGGAAACGATGGATGGATAGTGTGATTGTGATTCTGTGAATGGAAGAAAAAAACCGTGTTGCGCCGACCCCTAGTAACATAGGTCAAGGGTAGTAAGATGATGAAGCTAGCAGTGTGTTGTGCTTTCCAGAGGGCAATAATTACATTCAACCAGCGAGAAATGTATTGGGTTGACATAATCTATCGATACTCTCATGCCAATCCTGTCGAATTACTTTGAAAATACACAATCACATGCTAATGTCTAAGAGCACAGAATTTTTCGCTTCTACTTTCTTGAATGCAGGTTTCTAATTTTCTGGACCTATCTTTATAACATAATATAAGGACTGCAATGGTATTCATAAAAATATACTATCACCAACCGTTTAACAATATACTTGATGACAAGCGACATGGTCCGGTTGAGATACACCTGGTTCTCCTTCTTCAGATCGAACAGCAACTCATTCTCGAACTTGGTGTCTTGCAGAGCTTCCACTATGGCCTTGGCAAGGCGGCGGTTCTGTTGGAAGTCAGCCTGGGGAATGATAGGCAGCAGGGCTATTGTAGTAAAATAAATACACACACAGCTAGGAGTTTCGTTGTCGAGTTTAGAGTAACGTAGCTCGAACATAGTCTTGATATATTATTTAATGACTATGCTACGAAATATAAATAAAGTATATAGTCATAGTTTTTATAGCCTTGCACCAACAACCGTGTGGCCATGCAATTGTAAAACAAAGCCCTAGTTGTGGCCCTGGCGCGTGGTTTGGTACTCTACTAAGCAAGTGTGAAAATCTATACTAATATTATAAAGCTGAAGAGTTTGTTTGCTTGTATGTTTGTTTGTTTGCTTGAACGCGCTAATCTCAGGAACTACAGATCTGATTTGAAAAATTCTTTCAGTGTTACATAGCCTATTATCGAAGAAGGCTATAGGCTATATATCATCACGCTTCGACCAATAGGAGCGGAGCAGATATGCAAAATGTTGCTAAAACGGGGAAAATTTGACGCAGACGAAGTTGCGCTGGACAGCTAGTAAGAGATAAAAGGGAATGGTAAATAAAGTAGGTCTAATTCTATGTTCTGACAATGAACAACTAGTAAAAGTAAATGACACAATGGCAGCAGTTTTTGTTATTTCATGTTCTTTTTTGCAAAGAGCGATCCTTTAATTTTGAAAGCCTTACTTAGCAGATACAGAAATAATAATAGTCCCTTTGTTCCGGAACCGTATCTGAACTGAACAAAGGAAAACGCATTCAGCAGCAATTAAAATAAATAAATGTTTTTAAGAACACGCTACAATGCAAAGCCGTGCAATTCAGATCTCATAAAATGTTACAAAAAAGGAATTTTGAAATAAAATCGTATAGTTTTTTATCTTGGCGGCATTTACATCTGTATAAGTCCGTTATCAGAACATGCATTGTTGCCAAATTTCCGGAGCTGTTTTGCAATGCAGAGTGTGCAACAAAACAATTACGATTACCTCGAGGTTAGGGTGGGCAGAGACCGCCGCGAATGCGAGGACCACTGCGAACATCGCGGCCATTCCCCACTGCAATATTCACTTTAACTGCCTATATTCATTTTATTTTTCAGTAAAAATTACTTCACAGAGAATATCTAACGAACGCTGTGTTTTTTTATTCACGAGGGACAGACTTTAGTGCCGGTGAGTCTAAAATGGCGGAGCTGTGAGGCACGTACGCTGTTGGCGGTTGGTGCTGCTCTCGTAAAACGTGATTGTTCATAAAATTGTACGACGGGTTAAGTGACTTGTATTTATTTGCGTTATGACATGCGTTCAGTTTCAATTGCGATCTGAATAAATGGTTTGCTTTCTTGTTTGAATAACTACAGTACCAAATAGAAGTGATGCTTACTTCAATCAATTTCTTCGAAGGTTTTTGTTCCGCTATTTGTCAATTACCTACATTAGGTACTTTTTGTATCGAACTCCCCGGGGCTAAGCTTATTAGATACATCCAATTCAAATAATTGTAGTAATCGCCTTCTTAAGGATCTTTACAAGATAAATAGTATGTTTCTAGATTTTGACACATGTTTTATTAAAAATTCTTTTGCATTCGATCTAAATTGCATCTAAGTCACCGTTTAGATGCAATTTCCAAAAAATATTCATGAAAATCGCGCGCTTTTCTACAAAATTCAGTTTGCTATTCCAAATTGAAAATATAAATTGGACGACGAAGAAAGAAAATTTTAAAAAGCTTTTTAATACCGGCCTTTCTTGATAGTGCGCGTTTTACCAATTTGGTTGGAATGGATTTTTCAGTAAAACCAAAATTAACCATGACAAAAGCGAGTGCGGAAATGAACGTACGGTAACTTTTCTACATCTAAATGAAATAATCTTAGATAATAAAACTGAATTTGTGTCGTGTTTTTATCTAAAAAAACTTTCCGCTATATTTTTTAGGGAGCATCGAGAGAGGAAACTTCGTAACTATACATTATAGATAATGAACAAACTTCCGATTTGTGGCCATTAAACGTAAATATTGTAACGTTTTTGCACAAAAAAAACCTCCATACAAGACAATAACTATAAATTAATTAAATAAAGTTTTAACTTTTTGTTGTTTTTCTAGGGACAGATAAGTGTTTAGCGTATGTACTGCCGAAGCAATTACGTACACTAATGTTTTTGAGGAGTAAACAGACAATACGAGATAAAAGAATAATTTAAATACGAAGAGCTTTTCTAAGTCGAATATATTTTTCTTCAATTGACAAACGTGTTTTTTTTTAATCTTTTGTTGCTAGGCAACTACTTTAATCATAGATACATTTTTTACATTATAAACTTAAGTTATTAACCTACGCCACAAGTGTAAAAGTTTTGCGAAAACATTAATAATGATTAACGAGAATAATAAGCTCTAATATAAAGTATTAAATTAAATATCACATATTTACAATCATGAAATACCTCGTAAAATTGTGTAATTTCCATTATGTAAATTTCATACAATATTTTAAAACTACTCAAACGCAAAATACCATGTTTCAAACAGGATACCTAAACCAATCTAGAGCCATCACCAACAAGATTGCATGGATGAAATACTCGACTAACCGGCGCAGTGGCGTAGTGGCGTAGTGTTGTACTGTCGGCGTATCGGTAAATATCGGCGCGTGTCGCAATACTTTTACGGCCACCGTAAAACTCGGGATTTATTGCATTTACAATACGCCACTAGTATGTACGTGGATTTATGGAAACTTGTTATATTGTTTGCGAGAATATTGCTAGTTGTCTCATACTACTAGATGTGATGATGGATGGATATTGCTATTTTATAGGAAATGTAATTTTTGAAGATTATTTGAGTTGGTTGTTTTTTGGGTCTTTATAAACCTTTAATAATCTTCACTTTCATTGTAAGCAGCAGTCAGTTATTGTAAGCAAGCGGCAGAAGCGTCAATCTTGTAGAAACCAACAGTCGTCCATAAAGTCATCTATAAAACATGGTTCAATCTAATAAGTTTGCGAAGAAAATAGTATTAAAATAAAACTTAGACGACTCTAATTTTTAAAATCACCATCTGTGCCCACAAAATATTGCAGCAGGTGGCAAGGCTCGACAGATGCTCAAACTTGTGAAGAAATTTTACAACTCAACGTATAATTTGAAAGCGTTACTCCACTAGAAGCACTCAAAATGGTAAAAAACACAATTTCTGTCACATCGACGCAGCTCGTAAAACGGAAAGATAAAATTTTACGCGATCCACGTAACACAGGAGAAAATTGAGAAATTCTAGACAAAACTTTAATATTACACATAGCGATAAGTGAAACGTAAAATTTCAGCGTTTTCCCGCGTTCTGGAAATTTATCCGCGCCGAGATCACTCGGGAATGGAATGCCATTCGATTTCCGCGCACTTTTCCAACCACTACTTTAGGGAGGGGGCTGAGGCGGGCGGAGCGGGAAGCGGAAAAGCGGACACGTGAAAATGAAAGATTGTAATCAATTAATTTGTTCAGTGATTTATTAAAACTATACGTCGTTTAATTTTTGAGAGCGTAGCTGTATTTCTGTTTAACTTATTTTTAGTTAACTACCACAATTATGCTGCTGTAAACTCGATTTGACGAAGTGGGAAATAACTGACCTAGCTACCAGTTAGTGCGCTTGCTGAAGTGAACTAAGTGCTCGTTTACGCAAGTAAATGCGCCATCAATAGCATTATACGTTCAAACCTGCTGGAGGAGCTCGGGGCTAAATAATAACAGCCGCGAAAGTTGATCTTTAGGTTACGCCACACTTGCCTAGGTTGACCCATGGATGGGTGACATACCGAGTTTGCTCCCTGCCTCGGAAAGCACGTTAAGCTGTTGGCCATGGCCTTCATTTGTAGATCTTTGACATTCGCTAGTCAAGCTATTCTAGCTAGTCTAGCTCTTAGACCTCGAGTCAGTGGCCTGAAAGTCTGACAACCAGTCTTACCAAGGGGTATTGTATTACCCAGTACTAATTGGGTTGTGGAGGTCAGATAGGCAGTCGCTCTATCTAAAATACTGGTATTCAGCTGAATCCGGTAAGACTGGAAGCCGACCCCAACATATTTGGGAAAAGGCTAGGCTAAGGATGATGTCAGTTTAAAAACTTTAAGAAGTTCATTTAAAACAGAATACTTTATTAAGATAGAAGCAGATCGAGCAGCAGCGAAGGCGTTCTGTGTTCCTGCCAACCCCTATGGTAACCGTCAATTAAACTGATAATATTGTTCCATGATAATGATAGGCTATAATTAAACAATGTGCTAAAATGAAATCGTCAATTAACGTGATAGCCTAGTGGTGTGCCCGTCGTACTGTCAAATCATAGGCCTCAAGTTCGAACACAAGACATGCACACTTGATTTAGCGGATTCATATGCTTATTTGGTCGTTTTCGTTTTTTATTTTCGTTTTTTTTATTTCACTTGCTTTTCTGAAGAAAAAAGACCGATAAATCTTCCTAAGACAAATCGATGCACAACATCATCCGCTATATCTAACACCGTAATCCAAACCTTAGAAATGATATTTGCCAATATAAATATGCATCGGTAAAGAAATTCGCGGCGTATTGCATCGTACGATATCAATTATTTAGATGGCTCCTCGATATTTATATGATGCTATACGATGCTCTTACGAGTGGTTACAATGGATACTCGCTTCTAACCGATGAGCAATAACAAGCAATGTTTCTACATTGTCGCCGAAGTTTGATAGGTTTTATGAGCATAGGGCTTTTGGGAACTCGGTGGTTGTGTTTCTGTTATGCAATAGATGAAAAATAAGGGCTGACTTGTATGTTATGTAGTATTTTTGTCAGTGGTTTTCGGTTTTTTTATTGTTTCATCTTTGTGAAAATGGTCGTTTCCTTGTTCGGAATCAATATACTGGTCGTCATTAAGGCGGCGATTGTTTTTCCACACAGTTGCTTCTCGCAGGTTGGGTAATTAAATAGAATAATAAGGTTTTGGGTTCTTCGATAGCTCTGTAGCTCTAGTTTATTTGCAGTCATTGACCTTGGGTGCATCCTAAGTTCTAAAAACTTATTTTGAGGTTTTAAGTTCCGCACAATGACGGTGCAGCTTAACTTTTACAAGTAAGATTTTAGTTATAGATAGACCTATAAACAACTACCGCCTAACCACACATGAATCTGCGAACGACGAGACAGTCACTAAACTATTTTATGACGCCAAGTCGTGACCAGTAAACGAGAGCACATTTACTAGGAAATTGAATACATCTACAACCCACTGCCCTGATGCTAAATGGACGTCTCTTGGACAGGGTAATTTGAGTACGTATACTAAATATTAATAATTGATTGACAGACTAATTTGTAGTGACGGGCAGAAGGAATTTTAATAGATTTCGCATTTTGCGAATTGATTTCTTGGAATTCTGGAACTGTGAAATTGTTCAGCGTTGTCAATTTTGCACATATCGGGTTGCTTTCATTAGCCTGAAGAAATACTTCGTAGTCCCTAATGCACAAGCCGGTATGAAATTCTAAAGTTACAGTGTTTATTTATGGAATTGTGTTGTGAGCGTTTCTACAAAGCAACTACTCGTGTATGACCCTAACAAGTGAATTAATACAATAAGTCGTATGGTTCCTAACGAAGATGAGGAATGAAAAATCGATAAATGATTTGGAAGGTATCTTATCGAAGCAAAGAATTGAGGATCCGCAGTCAGCTCCTAGCCCAAATAAAACCTACATTCTTACAATGATCACAAGTGTCACAGTTTTCTTTTTGCCTCCAGTGGTAGGTGCGAGGATGGCGCGGGCGCAGAGCCTGCGCTGAGTGACGGCGCCCCCCGCGCGACCGATGGGCAAGACGTCTGGAGGCCGGCCAGACCCAGGAGTGCGCGCACACAGGATTGCTAATAGAAGGTAAATGAATAAATAAGAAATCTCATACCACCGACAAATAAGTGTAGTAGCATATGTTTGCGTCTAGAAAATATCGTTTTTCTTTTTAAACACAGCACCGTTGTGAAAAAAATTCGAGCAATACAAGCTGTTGTTTTGCATCCTCGTCAAAATTCAGGAGGTTGTCAAAAAACACATAAATAATCAATATAAATTACGTTACCTAGTTAATTATTAAAAAACACTGATTTGTTTCGTTGTTTAAATTGAGTGTTTCAGAAAAACCCCCTTAACGTGGTTTAGGGAATAAAAAAGATCAAATAACCGTTTGAGATTGTTTTTATATGTAAAAGCACGGTTATAGGGTAATGATCAGATGGGCCTCGTTTAAAACACGGGTTGTTCACACTTACCGATTTCCGTAAATAAGAAAGACATAAAAAATTACCTACCATTTTTATTATTGATTCGGTTCGAGAATCATTAGCATAGTAACCTCCTTGAATTTGACGTAGATGCAAAACATCAGCTTGTATAGTGAATCATTTACATTAACGTATAATCAGCAATTAACTATAATATTTAAGAACATGTCATAGATTAGTTAAATTGAAATAGAAACGAGTCTACAAGGTTGGCCTATGCAGCACTGAGTAATGTAAATGCACCGTAGGCTAATTTAGAAGCACTTTTGTAGGATAAATAAAGAAAATTGCTGCAGGCGCAGAGCAGCACTGCCCGCGCACCCCATGGGCAAGACGACTGGTTGTCGCCAAGAAGTAGCGGGCCGCCAAGAACTACTTCGAGCGAGCAGGATTACCAACAGAAGGTATAAATTAGATTATATTAAAAAAATACGATAGAGTATAAAATACTTACTCCCAGATAATACCATCATTCATCTGAAATAGAGAGTGAACCAAATAACTCAAATAGAACCGATCTAAAACGGCATCAATGGAACTTTCATAAACAAATGCTCACAATATAAATAAATGCTCTAAGACATAATCTAACAAACATTTTACCATTGAGCAATAAAATCAGTTCAAGCCAAACTAATAAAAAATATACAATCTATAATAGAACACACAGCTCGCTAACGAGATATTAAAAATAAACACAATATCCATTAACAATGAAAAGTGTATGATACAAGTCAACAGACGTTTGACCGAGTTCCAAATATACACGTGACGGTTATCAAACAGACGGACAAAGATCTCCAAGCCGACGGCAGCAGTTGTTCAGACATCAATCTCCGGCTGCCGACTTGTGGGCAGCGTTTGACAAGGTCGACACCTGTATTTATTTGACAAAATCCTTAAAGCGGAACAATGCTTGGTAAAGTAATACTCATACTGTTTGTTGCTTTAAAAATCAAAGTCCACTTTACATGAGAGTTCAATCGAACAGTTTTGGAAAGGAAAACATGAGGCGTACCGCAGGGCTCAGTGTTAGGACTCATAAAGTTTGTTCGTAGTATCTTGTTTGAATAAAATTGAGTCATAAGACATACGATTATTTGAGAATAACGATACGGAGCGATTTATTTAATTAACCGTTAGACGTAAACTGGGATTAAGAGGCGGTGTATAGTACATTCATCACGTAAGTTTGGATCATTTGGAGAGCGTCCAAAGCTTTTTCGTAAATATTGTCGACTGAATGGCTTTTTCTTTCTTAATGAGATAAATATGTGGTTAAGATTATGAAAGTTAATTTAATGGGCAGAACTTTGCACTTAAGTTTACCTACTTGACTTTGCGCTTGTTAATTCGCTGTTTCATTATGTTATGTTTAATTACTGTAATAGCATAATTATGTCGTCAACTAGATTCTCGTTAGAAGGTCGATTGATATTTCCCACATTGTTAATTTTTCACACTTACTTTTAGTTATACTGTTTTTATGTATCCTGGATGTGATTAATGAGGATGCTGTCATTCATGTTCTGAAATGAGCACTCTGCATTAGTTTATTTTTGTCAAATGAAAAATTTTGAGCACGCACGAACTACAGTTACAATTATTAATAAAAATACAAAATCTAAGATCAAATAAAATATGATTGTAAACACTGTGTTTTTTAAGACATGGTTTTTTACTTGGTAAAACGCTAAATATACAGTAGCAATACATACGTTCTAATGTCGCAATCCGAAAGAAAAAACAATATCCGCTAGGATGTTTTCTTAAACTCACTCTCAAAACAAAAGAATAACAACTTGTCTCTCCAATCCCGATTGACAACAGAACCACAACCTTGAGTTTCTATTAATTGAACATCTATTCTTATATCTTCAGCGGTTCCCTGAACTCCTGGTAGTTGTGTCCGAGCCTTTACTGCGTTTGTACACAATTGAGTCGATTTCGACTAAATTATCTAGATTTAGTTCGTAACACGTGTTAGGACGGCGGCGGCGCTTGCGCATCCGACGCACGCGCGACGTAGAGATCGATCCATTGATATGAACTGTAGCTATTAGTAACGTGTATTGTGTGCTGGTGTTTGTTTGGGATTTACTGAGATAGGGATTTACTAATTTCTTTGGTGAGTGGTTCCCATTCATATTTATTATATATTAATTGTGTTTATCAATATATTATTATATCGACCACATTTGCTGACCTAGCGATACAATACGGCCGGACTAAGTGCGCCGCGAGCTCAGTGCATAACGGACAGCAACCATTACCATAATTCCCAGCAATAAACCCTTTTTAGTTGATTGAGTGTTAAACTGAGAAGCGTAGTGAACACCATCAGGTAACACTTAATCCCCTACAATGCGGCTTTCACCACTTTTATCAAAAAATCAAATCAAACATTTGAATAGCTCAGTTTTTAAATATAAATGAGTATAGTGTCAGAAGCAGCTGTCTATTAATTTTAAAGCTGGTCTTTAGCAGTTTTTATTTTATTTTATTTACTTACCTTTAGTACAGAACAGCTGATGCAGTTATGTTTTTACTATCAACTTGACCTTTGTTCCAAACTAGGATAGTTTGTTTATATCGGAGCTGTTGCATGTCGGAATCACACAACACAGCACGATGCATTCTTGCCCGAGCTAAAGATAACATTATTTTACCTGCATTGACTGAAATTTATCGTTTCTTCAGCTGAAATCTGAATAAGTATTTACCTCTTTCTTATGCATTCTTACACACTACCTGCATGGTTGTCTTCAACTGTCAGAGCCAATCTTTCCCTAGACCGTCGTATGCATATTTTTTAAAATCCTATATGATTGGAGTAGAGGATGACCAAAGTTTTTTCTTTCTTTTACTACCTTCTCTAGTAAGCAACCACTTATTGTCGGGCCTACGCTGTCCTCCCATACTTAAGTACTAACGCTGTAACTTCAAATATTGTAAAACCAAATGATTTTAAAAGAGTAACCATGGAGTTTCTTGCCGGTTCTTCTCCGTAGGAAATGACCAACCCGAACCGTGCACCTTTTGTTGACGTTTTATAAGTGCCTATGTAGGCCTATGTGAAATAAAATATTTTGATTTTGAAAAGTAACGATGGACGGACTGTGTGAAGGATGATATGTCTAGAAAGGAGGTGACTGCTGAGATGACGAGTAATAGAGCTCGAGGTATGAAAGATGAAGGCTGCTGCGCGGACCCCAAATAAATTGGGGTCCGCGCAGCAGCAGGGCGGGAGAATGATGATGATGTGTTTAAAGTAACTTTATACACATAGGACATTTTTTTGCAACGACGATGTGCAATCCTTCAAGTGTAACCGGGACCGTCGTTTCCTACCAAAAGTTTCTTCTGAGGGAATTTCCCTTTTCCAGAAACCACTTTGCGTCTTGATGTGTCAGTTTATCGTGGACCTAGCTTTTGCACCTATTCTTTAGGGCTTCTTACAAATTTCTTAAAGTTTCATCTCTACCCTTAATTTCTTTCCCTCGGACATCTCCTGTAGGGTCGACCATTGCTCCTAGCAGTCTTGAAGCAACACTTCTAACCAGGACTTCTTTTCGAAAAACTCATGCTTGTCTTACACCTGCATTTCGTCTAACTTTACGACTGGTAAACGTATGAGTTCTAATCAGGACTTCATCTGCAAGGACTTCCTCTAGTACTGAGTAGACTGACACGTAGTGGTTACAGGTACGTGTCAGTCTGTTGTGGATATTCTCACAAGGTACTTGTAGGTCTCCAGCATCTGCACTCCCTTCGTAGGGTCTCTCTTTACTCCTAGTAAATGTCTTGAAGTATCATTTTTAACCAGTTTTTCTTTTTCAGGGACTCGTGTGTGTCTTGGGGCCGTCGGACACGCTGCGCGAGCGCGCGCACAGGCGGCGTGACCGCGGCCGGCAGCGGCGCGGCCGCGTGGCGGCGGCGCGAGCGCGCCCCGCAGCCGCGGAGGCCCATGGAGATCCTCACCAGCATCTATGCGCTGCTGTCTGGAGGGGTGAGTTAATTTTACATGATTAATAAATATAAAATTTTATCTGATGCACAGTATGGGTTCAGGCAGGGCAAATCAACTGAAGATGCAGTTACAGCAATAACATCTCTCATTACTGAAAACCTTGATCGTGGAAAGAAATGCCTCTCAGTTTTTCTTGACCTAAAAAAAGCATTTGACACAGTATCTGTTCCCATTCTTGTACGTAAGCTCGAGTGCATAGGAATAAGAGGCACACCCCTGGAATTATTCAAAAGCTATCTAACACATCGAACACAAAAAGTAAGAATTAGTCAACACTCAAGCAGTGACCTTAATATCACATTCGGTGTACCACAGGGGAGCGTCCTCGGGCCCACCTTGTTTTTAATTTACATCAATGGCCTATGTGGGTTGGAGGCAGGTGGTGCTCGGGTCTTCTCTTATGCCGATGACACTGCTTTGGTCTTTGTAGGTGATAACTGGGATACTGTACGGAAGAATACGGAGGTTGGACTTTCGAGAGTTAATTCCTGGCTAAGAACCAACTTGCTTACGCTGAATAGCCAGAAGACTATCTATATGTGTTTCTCCTTAAGTAATAGAACCCAGCCAGATACTAATTTCAGTGTTAAGATACACCAATGTCACAATATCCAAGGCACAAATTGCGCTTGTCCGACGATCGAAAAGGTAGAGAAAACGAAATACCTTGGTATTTTACTTGATCAGCGACTCTCTTGGCATAGTCACGTTGAATTAGTTAGTGACCGCTTAAGAAAATTAGTCTGGATTTTCAAAGTGTTAAGACATGTTGCATCAGCGAAACTAATCACACAAATTTACACTGCTCTAGCCCAATCTGTACTAACATACTGCATTACTATCTGGGGGGGTGCCTCTAAAACAAAATTTCTAGATGTGGAAAGATCTCAACGTGCCCTTCTAAAAACTATTTATTTTAAACCGTATCGTTTTTCTACACAAGCGCTCTACAAACTATGTGACCTTTTATCTGTGAGGAAGTTATACATTCTTATGTCTACCCTAAAAATGCATAAAACATTGGTATTTGATCCTAGCATTTTAAGAAAAAGAAAAGTTCACGATTGTATTACTAGGGTTAGGTTTCGTACTGCATTCGCAAGACGACAATATGTTGCCTTAACTACTTTTATTTACAATGCCATAAACAAAAAACTTTCTATTTACCAAAAATCGCATCATGAATGTAAGAAAACCCTGACTGCATGGCTAAAGACCCTTACATATGAAGAAACTGAGGCACTTCTACATTCGGATATATAAGATGTAAACTCAAACGTAAAGAAACTTGCTTTACACAAGCAATTTAAATTGTTAACGTCGACTAAATACTACAAACTATACTAGATACTACAAACGGATAATATGCTTATGGATCCCCTTTTCTCTCTCTCTCTCACACACACACACACACACACACACATACATGCACTCACACAAACACACACACACAATTTTAAATTCTCTAGTCTTAAGTTTTTGATATTTTACCTACCTTCTTTGTTTTTAACTCTGTCATTAACAGGCTTTGTAATAATGTGTATGCATATAAGTATGGAAGAGGGAGGTCTTCTGGTACAGGTATCTCCATACTTAAAAGAAGGCCTCTACAATGTTATCTGTAAAAACCTGTTGATTACGAAATAAATTTATTTATTATTATTATTATTTATTATTATTATTATTAATGGTCACTACTTGGAATCAATGAACTTTCCAACCAATATCAAGGGATCTCATCAATGCAGCATTTTTAGACAGTTCTTCGGGGTAATTTGAGGGTAACATACGCCAGTCTAAATTATGAGATCGATAATAGGGTGACGATTTTAGATTCCATTTGCGATGGTTTTGGTAACTCGATAAGTTTGGTTTGAGATGCGGAAGACATAAATTTTGTAATAATCTCTATGATAGATTCCGAACTAGACCTGAAATTTTATCTCTAGGATGTGAAACATTCAGGAAAGCCAAAGATTTTTACGAAGTTGTACGAGCAAGTAAGTATTTCCTGTGAAACTTGAGTTTAATTTTATTCAAAGCCTTAGAACATAGTATAGGCACGTTGCAACCCTTAAACTAGTTTACACATACTTAGGCCACATAGCTGTTTACCATAAACCTAGACTGCGGCACTAATTAACATACGTAAGACTGGTGTAGAGGCACGAAGACCGCGGGAGTCGGGACTAATCGCGTTGTAACGTGACGTAAGTCGGTTACGTTACGTTGCCGTCGCGGCTTCCTAAGACCACTCGTTATTAGTAATATTGTTACGGATATTAGGACTATTTGTTTCTTTGTTTGTTTTGATATTAATTGTGGTATTATTTTCTGGTCCTTCCTTGTTTGGCGTTCGTGAAAATTGTGTTTTGTTTCATTCCGTGTGATTATTGGAAATAATAGCTATGTGCATGCCGTATTTAGGTATTCAGCGTCTCATGGTAAATAGTGTGCAAAAATTTGCAATTTTTTTATATTACTTATGATAAGTAATTGTAACCGTTAAAATCTTGTCATCGTTCTGCAGTCAACCGCATGTCCATGAAACAACTTACCTCAAAAGCTTTACCACTGGCATGCGGTTGACTATACCTACCTATTACTGAAACCTAAGTTTATTTTCATCTGAAGTTGTTCTATATAAAATGAAGCAATAGTTAAACACTTTATTGCTCCAATTTGTTCCGCTCAAGAGTCAAGAGCGAGCCATAAACATAAAACCTCTTTGAATTCAAACAGCGTAGATTACGAAGAGCTTCCCCAATTTGCGCCGATTTTAACACTGAATGTTTAATATATTTACAAGCAAGACATTTAAAATCGAATCCTAAGCTTTGAGACTATGCCTTCATGTGTTATTTTTCCGTGTACAGCAAGGGGTGAACCCGAAGATTGATTCCATAGCATTCCGACTGCACTGCGGTGCAACTACCGCCGCGTTACTTGCGGCTAGCGCAGCCTTAACTACGCGCCACCTGGTGGGCAACCCTATCGACTGCATACACACGAGGTGAGAAAACACGACGTTTAGCTAGTAAGCGGACCACGTAGTTCGCACTTAAAATGGTAGATGGCGTTAAACAAAAGTCTGTAATCGTGTGGGTTGTAAAAATGAGCGTTGTTTTTTTTGCATCGAAAAGAAAAATTGTTTTATTTCGGTTATATGACTTGTATTGTTATTAAAATAATATATGAGGTGGATAACACATTCGGGCTTAAAATAGTGCTGCTGTCGCGATTCAGCAGTGGTGTTATTCATGATGAACTCATTAGCCAAAAATGTGTGCCAATTATTATTTTACAGTTAATAGTTTTATTGGCGTAATAAATTAAATTAGTCCACGAACTAAATTATAATTATGACAGTAGTTACGCAGTAAAACTGTATTTTCACTTTAAAACTGTTGCGAAAATTCAGTTAGGTATTATATACTCGTACCTAGGGATGTGAAAAAATAATCGATTATTGTAAAAATCGATTAAAAATCGATTTTCCCCCCCCAAATAATCGATTTTTATAAACGATTTTTATATTACGAAAAATCGATTAATAATCGATTTTTTTTTTGTACTGCCGATTTATTTCCCTCCAGCAACCCCGACATTTAGTCCGAACTTCGGAACCAGAATGACTATTCGTACCTGTTCGTACACGGATAACAGAAACATTGTATTTTGTGTTTAAAAAACCCAGAATATCTTAAATTGCACACTTATATGTAATGAATAGTAGTTGATGTCGACATATTGTCGAATGAAGGGCGGGCGTTTTGGGGGACTGTCTCTTGTAATTTTGACGTTCAAAAAGTGCTGATTATCAGCCTAGTTTGAATAAATGACTGTTGATATTTGTTTTCCACATTATTTAGTTATTTGATAAGCTACGGTAAGCTGCTGTATATCTTATTCGCGAAACTTGCTGTTGATAAACACTAAAACAACAATCAAAAAGGTCAGTTGACAACAGCACAACGTCGGACAAAGATTTGATTGCTCGAAAGCTCTTAAGGTTTACTGACCTTGTTTGGCAAGTCCTCTTCAGCTTTTACAAAGGATTTGCCAACTACTTCTTAATCAGCTGGACCAGTCCAACGCCGTTCATAGGTCTTGAACAGTGCAATTGTATGGACAAATAAGACAGTCAGTAGTAATGTCGGGTATATTAAGGGACATTAGTTTCTTTATTTGTCTTGATATTAATTGTGATATTATTTTCTGGTTCTCCCTATTTGGGGTTTGTAAAGGTTAGACAGTAAGTAGGTATGTATTGGACAGCACCGCCCTCACATCATCATCTGCCCGGCTTTTCTCAACTATCTTGGAGTTGACTTTCAGTCTTACCGGAATCAGTTTAATACCAGTTTTTTACATAGTGCGACTGCCTATCTGACCTTCACAACCAAATTAATAATGGGTAATACTATACCCCTTGGTAAGACTGGTTGTCAGACTTTCGGGTCAGTGACTACCTGAAAGAAAGGTTTATAAATGACAGCCGGAACCAACGGCTTAACGTGCTTTTCGAGGCACGGAGGAATCTTGGTATGTATTGGGTGTTCACCCATCATGTACCAACCTAGACAAGTGTAACCTGAAGATCGACCCTAGAGGCTATTATTATTTAGCCACCAGGTTCTCACTCACATCGTGAGCCTTGTTTTGCCCAAGTTTATCTGAAGAAGCAAACTATCCAACTGAAACCTGCATCACAGAGGAAGATCCACAACTCATATGCTTCTCATTCCCCCAGAGACATACCCGAAGATGTGTTGAACACCTACTGCTGGATCCATTCGACGTTCACGGTGGCGGGAGAGGCTGGAGGAGCATACCCTGGCGTACGGGGCGCGGGTACGTCCCCCCGCCGGTACGGGAAGTACTACCAGTGGGTCGCCTTCACGCTCTTCTTCCAGGTTAGTGCTGATAAACTTGGTGAATTGAACTTTTATGGTGCAGTCAAACCGTTGCGAACCGGACTCCTGACTCCTGACTGATAATGTACGTCACATCAAGCTTCAACATTTCCAGTATAAAATTACCTCCCTTTCTATAGATTTCCAAAAAAAAATGAGAGACTCGCATAAATTGGTTTAGTTTAGTAGTTTTTTTTATAGTTGGGTAAAGGCTAGGCAGAAGATGATGTATGGATAACTTAACTAAACATAAGTAGGCCGAAGGGTGGGGGGCGGGGACAGTGACAGTCCTACAAATAATTTTCAAGTTGAAATTACATGCCTTCAACATTACTTCATGGTTGAAGGCACTATTGACACCATATTTTGAATTATTATTAAACAACTATTAACCTATTTATTAACTATTATTTCTCATTTCTGTAGTTATACACACTATAAATACATAAAAGCGAAATAATCTCTCAGAATCTCAATCATGAACATTTTCGATTAAGAAATTTGTCATAGCAAGCTTTCGGAGAACCGTACATGCATTGTGATGATGAACATTCTATGTAAAGTTATTCGTCATAGCGTACTTTCTCACTAACGTAATTCGTACTTCCAAATTCTATGTATACCGTACATCGGTATTTTAAACTTCGGAGTTTAGTAATACAATCTAAAATAAGACTAAAATGATGATGATGATGATGAATGACTACTTGATGAGATGTCCATCATTTAATTAATAATAGTGATAAAGTACTTAAATTAATCGTATTTTACATCATATTTTTCATCGGAAAGTTTATTTTAAAGAACTTAAATCTTTTTTACGAGCCTTAATTAAATACATATTCTCATATCCAAAAATAAACCCGCAAAAGATCTAATATGGTTTCTAACAGTCATAATAGTAACTAAATTGCGAAATAATATTGATATACGAGTAATAAAGCTAAGTGCTCGCTTAGTCTATGGTGAGTATAGACTATAGAGCAAAGTAAATGATTCTAGTGCGGTCATCGTGAATTGGCTACTTAGCGGGCCTCGGGATTAGCTATCACGCGATTGGAGTATAGTAAGAACGAAGAGTATTGGCGGTTGGGGTTTTAAAACAGCAGAATATGGTAGGTTTTTTTATACTGTACTAAGAACAGGCTACAAAAATAAAGCGTTTTCAACAACTTAAATACGTACTTTTTTCTAAATAAAATCATTTTTTTATAATTGGAAATACTTAAATAATCAATAACAATTTGCTGCGGGCTAATTGAGGTCTAGGAAGAGGTTCTGTTATAATTGCTACGAAGTGCTACGGCGTAGCGATGTCGTAGCAGTGCAGGATACGCATATTGGCGCATTATGATTTTCGCATCAGCAATGACGAAATTATGTTTGTGGTAAACCCTGATGTTATTGATGACGAGTTGTAGGTATATTCGAAGCCAGGCAAAGTAATTTTCTATCAGGAATTTCGCAATAGCAGCCAGACGTCTGGATTTGTTTTATGCCCTGTAGGTGGGCCCTGATGACAATAGGCTCGCCCCGATTACATGGACTTAAACATAGCTGGAGAAATGTAGATAGTACGGGTACACCTCTGCCTAACACTTTTAGGATTACAGGCGTGTTTTTTTCTTTTATGTTTACGTCGATTTTTGTATTACAAATCCGTATTATACCATACACCTATCAAAACTCAGAATTACCACATGCCTAACGTTACACAAATTATTGCAGTGACCAACTAACTAGCGTCCAGTTCAGCGTGCCATTAGTGCAGGCGTGACGAACTATCCACATCTTATATAATATATATGTGACGGCAAAACTAAACGATTGTGCCGTGACTTCTAACTGCTATCGATAAACTGAGTGTTGACTAACACCTTTACCTGGCTTCACTTGCATGTCAGGAAGTGGTTTTAGCAGCAATCATGCAATTGATTGATGTTATTGACAACATTTAATAATAAAAACATATACGTACAGACGCCTTTTTTAATTTTTTAATAGATTTTCACAACAAAACGTGCATAATGACCAACGGAGAAAATATACCTGTTAAAATACTATCAAAGGAAATAGAGTACGTGGAGGATTATATATATTTAGGTCAGAGAATAACGTTTTTGTCACTAATTAAGATAAATGTGGATTCTCATAAAGTCATAAACATCCCCTATTAAACATAGTATATCACCCTCATTGACCGCTTAAACAAACGGTCAAGGGTAGCAGTTTATTAAATTAACAATTTACTAATGCAAATGAGCTATTTAACGCCTTGCAACTACAATTAATTCAGCTAATGAGCTCATTTGCATAAGCGGCAGTTGTTTCTTAGTACGAGTTCAAATATTTAAGTTATTATTTATTCATGACTGAGTGCTCTGAGTTTCTTTAAAGCTACTTTTATTGAATAGTGTAATTAAATACATAAGGCAGCTTTAAAGAAACTTTTTGGGTATTACCTACGCTACCACTTGTATGTATAGGAAACTAGCAAAACAATGCTAAATCCATTAAAAAGCTTATTTATCTCAGTAGTTAATTTTCACAAAAACCTTGGGCATTACAGAACGTCATGTCCAAATAAAAGCACACTATTTAATTCTCAACGCCGAGCATCTAATAGTTAGGCGTTATATTTAGATGTCGCTTAGTGTCCGTGAAAATGGAATTTATTTCCTTTTCACAAGTTTCTGTAAATAAAAAAGAAGAAACATCTACCGTTAAACCATCTATTTTTAAGTCAGTCCAAAACGTTGTGTACCAACATTTGCGAGCAATTCCAACTACCCTGACAGACGGGCAGTCCCAATAAGCAGCGATTCGCATGTAAATCGGTAAGTGTGTTAACGTCCGTTGCGTTTTGACGGTGTCCCGTCAGTACTTACGTATATACTCACGTTTAGTGTCCGCGCACGTGCTACTTGTCTTGACATGGTACAAGGCTTAAGAGCGTTTATTCCTTACCGCTTTTCATACAAACTTTCAAGTAGTTTTTTTCCGAAATGACTGAACCGATTTAAATGAAACTTTATACGCATAAGCAGGATACATAGGTCTAAAAAGTTACTAAAAAATATTTTCAAAATGTGTTTTAAAACAAGAGATAATTGGAATTTTATGTTTCTATAGAAAATTTAAATTTGGTCTAATTTAACTGTAACACTATTTTTCGAAAATGTTTTTTAGTAACTTTTTAGATCTGTGTATCTTGCTTATGTGTACGAAGTTTCATCAAAATCAGTTCAGTCATTTCGGAAAATAACGACTTGAAAGTTTGTATGAAATGTCGTAAGGCGTAAACGCTCTTAAGAGAGAGGCGATGAAGATTTTGAAAGAATCAATTCGGAAATATCATACTAGCATTTACAAAGAAAACTTTACAATAGGAACCGCTCGAGAGTATAATGTGTGGTGTAGAATGTTATTTGTGTCAACAGCAGAATTTGGTGATAAGAAGTCGGTTAAAGTAAAAAGGTGGTACTTATGGCAACATAACTGCCCATGCTACCAAAATATATATTTCTACCGGCAATCTGCATTGCAGTGGCGGGGTTGGTAAAGTTCCCTTTCTGGCGAAAGTCAAGCTCGGACATTATCTTAGTTAATACCTTCTTATGATTAGGAACGCAATAGCTAACATTACTGAAGTTCAACAATAGCATTGACTGTTTTACTTCAGCTTAGGAATTAGCTGTAAGCTAACATGCGCAAGTTTTTTTTTTTTTTTTTAATAATATCATCAGCCTAGCCTTTTCCCAAACTATCTTCGGGTCGGCTTCCAGTCTAACCGGACGCAGCTGAGTACCAGTATTTTAAGTAAAGCGACTGCCTATCTGACCTTCACAACCCAGTAACTCGGTAATACGATACCCCTTGGACAGACTGGATGTCAGACTTTTTGGCTTCTGACTACTCGTAACGACTGTCAAAAATCTACAAATGACAGCCGGGACCAACGGCTTAACTTGCTTTCCGAGGCACGGAGGAAACTCGGTTTGTAATTATGGTCACCCATCCACGGACCAACCTCGGCAAGCACGGTTTAACCTTAAAGATCAACCCGGGCGGCTGTTATTATTTAGCCACGAGCTTTTTAATATTTTAATAATAATAAGGATTTAATGTTGAACTAGGACTAGATTACATGGCAAAGTAGTATAAGATAAAGCACAGGCAAAGAGTTTCTTAATCTTGGTAGTGGGTGCCGTACTGGTCTCATATTAACTTTCGATGACAATAACTGGAAAATTGTCCCGTTCCACGATATTATTTTATATTATGTCGCCGCTCGCTTGTCGCTTGCGCGTGTGTTACAATTTGACATCGTAGTGTCCATCTTTATATGTTTACTACTCACCTGCGCAAGTGGGTCGCACTCAGCTGCCGTAGCTCTCTAGTGGCTGTGATGAAACATTCTTCATTTACATTTTCTTTAGAAGGCTCTTAATTTCAGAGCCGATTTCAGATAAGAAAACACATATTGTAAATCGGTGGAGACGGGAGGTGTGGCTTGCTTATGAAAACTTTAAAAGATATCTTAAAAAGTTCCGTAAATAGATAGAAAAAATAATTTTTTGTATATAGGTATATCATGTATACCTATGCATATTATGAACTTTCACATTGGATTTAAAAGTAAAAAAAAAAACTTTAAGGATATTTAAAGATTGTTGTTAGAATTCCAAAATACTTTCTTCCGTGTATATTTTACGTTAGAATAATTGACGTAACCAGTCCAATAAAATCTCCGAACAGGTATTTATTTTGAAAATAAACTCAACGTGTTTACAATTTAGGGACTGCCCAAGGTAACATAAATAGCCCGTCAATTTATGAAAACAAATAAAAACACATTAATTCTTAGTTTTTATAATGTTATTTTCGTAAGGTTGCTGCAATTTGTAAACGAAGCAATCAGAAATAGCAGCAAAATTTCAGCTAATTAGATTAAATCTTATTAGTGCAATTAATATCTAATGTGCATACGAGTAAGGGATATAATGCAATTTCATGTGTGTCCACTGTCGCAGAGGTGCAGCAGTTTTCATTCCGAAAAGTGACGTGTTCAATAACCGGAAATATTTGTATGGTTGAAAAACGCTTAGAAAACCGTGTTATAGGTTCCAATGGCAGCAAACTAGGTTTACCTTGGTTAGCAAAGGTAAAAATTAATACGGCACTTTGGTACTTCTGTTTTTTCAACAAAATGCCGAACCGTTAAACCGCAATTTTTCCTCTAAATTGCAAAATACGATGAAAAATACTCCATCTTACTACACCTGCGAAGTTGGGATTTGCATAAACTAAAACAGGTACAACACCTTATTATGCTCGAAAAGCGAAACAGCTTAAAGTTTTAGTGCTTGCTCGAGAAGCTGCACGTGTCGAGTTAGCGAAATTGCAATACTTACGTCATACTAACAGCTTGGGATTTTGTTTAGTTTATCATGAAAGGCTGTAAACTAGGCGTAATTTAAAGATCGTGGAGTTACTTTTTCGCTACGGGTCGCGGGTTCGGTAAAGGCCGCAACAATTTTTTCCATGGCCTACAGACAGTTATTATTAATTTGTAGACGCGTTGCTTTGACAGTGTGGCTGATTTGTGTCTGTGAATGCACCCTCCACAAAAACAACAACTTTCGAGCATGTGCCTGTTTAGACTTCAGTCTGATCTATGATAGTGTTACATAATAGGATGACAGCTCAACTACAGTATTGATGTAAGGATGAAAAGAATTAAAACGAACAAACACACTATTTGCACACCCATCTTTAGCCGTAACATATAGGGTGACTTGTAATTAGTGACCGATACTTAAATACGTGATTGTACTCATGATAACAAACAACTTTTCCAAATAACATTTTTTTTATACTGATTCACTTTTATCACAATAACGCAACAGCCATATGAAATTCGGGGTTGCGAGCCGTGCGGGACCCGCTCTGCCTACGCACTTTGGTATGGTACGATAGTAATGAGACAGAACGGCGTCACGCCTTTAGGGTCAGTTCACACCGAGACGCGACGCGACACGACGCTGCGCACACACTTTTAAAGAGCGATTCAAAATATAACTTTATTTTCTATACGAAAAGATACACATTTCGTTGTGAGAATTTTGAATACGTTGCGCCATGCAGCGCTGCGTCGAGCGGCCTCGAGATGTAGATTTGAATAGAATTTAGCATACGTTGCGCCATGCAGCGCTGCGCCGCGCGACGCTTCGCGGCGTTGAGCGACGCAGCGCGAAATCACTGGCCACTTCAAGTATATTCGCGTCGCGTCGCGTCTCGGTGTGAACTGACCCATAGTTGTTAATCTGTAATAATATTGTATCTAATCTATTAGTTTCTATGAATTAGCGTGCCGTAATCTAGAATGTAACGGAAACCTTCAGCTATTGTATCATCGATCTTAAACTTGTACCTACATTGTTAGCGAATAAATAAATCTGAATCCTAATTTTCCAATAGTTCTAAGGGGAAACTACGAAATCACACGGATTAAGTCGCGGGCGTAGAGCTGCTTTAATATATTTTAATAACATTAAAAAACTTGCACAAGTAAAGATAAGTGTATAGATAAAGTAAAGTACCAACTTCATTTATCTATACAAATATCTCCCATGATAATAGACACGTTTACCTTCTAAAATTCTTGACAATGACATAATACTTCGATTTTGAACCATTTCAAAAATGATAGTTGAGCATCGGGGTCCTAGCGATGGCCGAGGAGCGGGGCGGGCCGAGCTGTCACTCGTTAGAACGCTTGAAGTTTCAGAGGAAAAGTTATACGATGAGATAAATGGGTTAAAAAAAGCAAAACTTATACATGATTCTTTGTACATATTTCGACCATCCTGTAAAATGACTGGACTTAATTTAATGTTTTTATTTGAATATTATGCGTTTATAATTTATTTGGTAACTTTGAGGTATTTTTCTATAGAGATTTTTTATGGAATCGGGTTTTCAAAACTTATACTGCTTGGAACTAGTCCTCAACTTTGCTGTGTATTAATCACAAAGACGAACATGTTTGCAATCATGTTGAGGACAGCTGAAATATCGCAGAACTTACATATTCATGACCGCTCCCCCCCCCCTAATTCTTTTATTTCTCCTTCCACCACTGAAAAAAGAAAGAAAGGAAACACATGTTTGTTTTTAACACAGACAAAGAGTGACGTATTGCGTTCTCATAAAAGAATGCAGATATTTGCGCCTCACGATTGCGCTAAAGTTGTTGTTCGAATCAAAATCATTCAATTGGCTCCTACAATTTTCCATATCTATAATGAGATTAAAATTTATATCAAACATGTTATGTACGGAAATAAGAACGAACAAAAGAAAATATTTTATCTGATTTATGGCACCAATGAAATATTCGTTTGTTCACTTCAGTTCCACTTTATGATCATTACATTTTGCGTACATATTTAACATATTATTTATTGCAGTAAGTTTTCACATGTCACTGAAATCTTCAGGTTTGTTTACCTTTTCATTGTTTACGTAATCGATTAATATTTTTATCACTGAACGTCATTCAGGTCCAATTATTTTTTTATATCATTTGTTTATTTCCTCGTTATGTAAAATTTCTTGGATCCACGACGTGTGCCACTCCCGCTAGTTAGTCAACATTAGTGAAATAAAATATTGCCAAAATAAAAAATAAGTGTATGACAGTTTGACGCTAAAAAATAAACTTCTCAACTAATTCACACGGTACCCATAAACATAATAAATTATTACATTAAACTCCTATTTTTTATAAGAATAAGAAATATGGAAGAACATTTCAACACGTCCAATTTAGTTGTTTTAAGCGCTGAAATGTTTATGTCCGCACAAACATCAAAGATTTATCCGCGCCCGTGTCACGCACGATCACTCTTTGATTCCTACGTCTTGTTTCTGGTTTAAAATATCAACGTGTAACACGTTGTAACAAACTGCCAGCTCCGTCAACTTTGTAAATCATATTCGTCACCGTAGCGTCACCTCGTCACGTCGCGTCACGTCACTTTGTCGTCCCGCGACCGTCGCGCGTGTCAACCGCACGCACTTGACAACTTACGACACCGAGGCGTTGACGCAAATAAAAGCTTTCGAAAAACCATCACTAAAATATGAAGCCATTTTGTTTTACGATAATAAATTCAAATGTCGAACTCAATATTTATTGCCGTTTTTATAGTTTGCACTGTAACTAAAGATGTTATTTTAGTAAATAAAATAAAATATAAAACGGGCCGCGTCGGGTGCGAGGCGGGAGCGCGTCAAAACGGTTCTCACGATCATCATAAACGTAACATATCTCTATTATTGTTGGAGCCCTTCCAATGTGTAACTATTATACCTACTTAGCGTTCGATCTGTTTAGCATGTGATGCACCGCGCGGTGGCACGCGTCACCAGCGCGGCGTGGGCCCCAGGCCCCTGTCGGCCGCCGGCAGGCCGGGTGGCCGGGCCGATCGCCGACACAGAGGTGCTACTAATTAACTTGATTGCAGTGCGCGAGCGCGCCGGGGTGCCGCAACACGTTTCATCAGCTGACCTAATAACTTCAAATATTATGATGTTAATGTAGGCAGTGGCGGGCGGTGCACGCGCGTGCCGCACGCCCAACTTAAGTTTATAAATAGAATGCACATCGCCCTGTATGTATTTAACGTAAGGAGCTTTTTCAGCGAGGCGAGCCAGTCGCCGCGAACGTCTGTGCGCGCCGCCCGCGCCTGCCCCGCGCGCCGCCACGACCGCACAACGCAACTTTTGAAAACGGAACGCGAACTTTTTTTCTATCGAATTTTGGAAGTTTTTCGCTCGGTGTGGGTGCGGCGGTGCAGTGTGGGCCCCCGAGCCGTGCGTGCGTGCCCAGTGCGTGCCCGGTGCGTGCGCGGTGCACGCGTGGACGAGCCGCTAATCACCGCAACGTAACCGTGTTTCAAAAATAAAACGTTGCCGATTCGAAACCGGAGCACCCCGAAGGTTAATGACAAAATAAAAAGCATGCATTAAAATTGTGTCTGAAAACTGTGGGCGATCGCAACCTGGATCCGTTGTATGTTCTATATCGACACGTGAGTCGCCGCTATTTTGCTATGACGATACTCTTGTTGTCTTGTGAGAGACGAATTTATTTAATTCCGTTACCTGTACGTGAGCTGTAGGTATGTGAAACTTTCCCATTGTGTATGTAACAGTTGTGTAAGCAAGTGATTCGAGCAAATGAACCGGTAATTAGAGTAGTACTAGTAAATAACTCTCACAATGCAGCGCCGACGCTCTGTTGGTAGTTTTGCAACTAATCAAGGTGTTCGTTAGTATTTGTTTACATTCCAGTTTCGTAATAACAGCGCGGTGAGAAATTAAAGTACATACTCCACATTTCAATAGGAACAAACATGTTCTGAAAACTAATATTGTTCTAATAAACTGATTTATAAACACGAGTGAAAACAGAGCTTTTCACTTCATAAAAGTTTTCTACAATAACAGTTATGTTCTGAACAATTTTAAATGACATACATACCACTTTCCTGTTCATACCTGGAGTTTCATTTGAGTTTTCTTTTTTCATAATTCAATTGCGGGCTGAAACCTTAGCGAACTTCACTTTTTATGTTGTAAACAAAACACATTTATACTACCTATATTCCCGTTGTCCCCGTAATACTATAAATTACTCCAAACATTCAAATAATTTAAATAGAAAAGTTAACTTTAAAACAAAACAATGACAATCTCAAACCGTTCCGTCAAAATTCGAAAAAGGAAACTGCTCTTATTGTTTTTTCTCAGCAGCTAACCTAACCTAACCTAACCTAATTCTGCAACTTTTTATTCTCACAAGTCAATTCTGCACTTTTTTAGAATCCAATTCAGTAGAACTGTTCCGTTTTGGATCAAACCTCCCGTGTGGTGATTTACGACAAGTTGCGAAACGTTGCTCGATAATGCTCATAGTTCATCGTACGAGGCGTTTGGACAATGTTGACCCAATATCGTTGGGAGCGGTCTGCTCGGCGAATTACAATGTACCTCCTACATTAAACAGTGGCTAATCGAGACCATGCTTTTTAAATTAATTATACCTACCGTGGAACACGCGGCGTGCGTTTCAGCGGATAATGTTTAGGTGCTGGATGATATTTTTATGAAATACTCGTGCTTGAGATGTTGTATGGCTTCTAGTGAAGATGTATTATGTTTTGTGTAGGCTGGTTTTTTTTTGTTCATTGATGTAAATTTATTTAGTTTCATGTTCATAATGTTTTTTTAGGAGCTATAAATGAGGATGACGTATCTATACCAATATGTACCGTTTTAGTGTTGATAAAAATCGTATTGCACAATGCGTATAACCACGAATTATCGTAATTAGCGCAGCCTACAGAATAATCGAATCAACGTCATGCTAACAAAGTTATAGCTGAATACATATTGCTGCAATGTTTTAACCTAAGGTCAAATAAATAATTTACCAACAAACTACAAGATACAAAAAATGAAAACATTAAATCATCCCCAAGTTATTTAACGAACCGAAATAAACATTTATTGCGTATCGATACAAGGCAGAATGTGCGTTATCTTTGCGTCCACTGCTTTCCCGCGCTTTTCTCTGTCACTCATTAGCGAATAATGGCGGCCGGTTGATGGCTCGATGGTTTGACGACTGACACAAAATGGTCATAGGTCTGTTGAAAATGTTATGGGTGCCATAACAAGGAGAAATGGTTGTAACAAAAGATTTATTTATAAATGCTGCAGTTGCCACATAAATATGTGTGGAATATTATGTTTCTGAGATAATAAAATGTCACTATTTTGGGTTTCTCTTAAATCATTGTTTTATCGCCTTTTGACACCTGCCAATGCTTTTCGGGTATTTCATGGATGCACTAGAAATAATTATCTCTTTGGCAAACAAACCAGCAGTATAAAGTTTAACACATTTTCATGAAAATAATTTTAGTGTTGCAACACATAAAATAAGATCTTATTTTCTCGTTATGCTCACGAAATATGCTCGCAATTTTTCAACGGGATAGCTTTTGCATTTACAATTCCACATTCAGACCTTAACACTACTCGTACCTGACTTAACTCATTTCGTAGTTATCTCCTAAGAAAGTGTACAACATGCATTCGTTCTCTGACATAACAATCATAGTAGGTAATACCTAAAAACATGTTCTTAATAAACTGTTTGAAAATCTTACTTCCTTTTGGTTAATCGATATGCATTTTTTCGGTTAATTAAACTCCCTATTATATATAATTATATCCCTATTAAATGGGATAAAAAGGTCATGTGCAGGGTGTTTCAGAGCCTCCTTCTTACCCTACGGGAAATACGGACGTATTGTTTTGTTAATTCGTCAACACACTCACATAGAAATTGCTGATCCCCAGTTCCTCTGGAAATATACTGATCAGTATTATTGCAATTCTCTCTTTGCATCTTAAAGGGCCTATGGATTTACATATTTTTTAAATAATGTTTAACGAAATTGACTGACATGTTTGGGCAGCATTAATCAGGACTCAAAATTAAGACTATTTCATCATTTTTTATCGCAGGTTCCTCTTCAAATTTTCAAACTCCATTCTTCATCGTCCCAGGCGGCAACAAAAAGTTTTAAACCTATAAAAAGGCTCGTTGCAGACAACATAAATCATGCTGCGTTTTCTCCGACGCACTCCAACACTACACCTATTTATTTAAACACAACACGTGTGAAAATCCAGTACAGTAAACCATAGCAACTATTTGACATTTAACATTTTATTGCGTAGCAGTAAGAACCGTTTTCCCAGCTAAAAGTGCCCGTTAGGTTGATTGTAAAGACAGTGGTAGCTTGATGTGCTGGCGAATATACCTGGTTGCAAATCACTGTTTCTCAGAAACGTATTTACGGAATGAATTAGTGTCAACTTTGTGCAGTTCGTTGCTTCGGACTTTGTGTAGATCTATTTAAACGCTTAGCCGTAGCTAGCCGTAGTAGGCACTTTTTGTTTTTGAAGAAGCAATTATATACAGGGTTATTTGTAAAACACCGGCAACCTCTTAAGAGGTCATTCTACTCATCATTATGAAAAAAAAATCAGCTGTTCCGTACTTTATGTTCACATAACTCGTCAAAATGTAGGGAACAGCAGATTATTTTTTTCACCATATCGGATTTGGTCTCATAGTAAAAGTTGTTCATAATGATGAGTAGAATGACCTCTTAAGAGGTTGTCGGTGTTTTACAAATAACCCTGTATACCCGCATCACGGTAATAACTGTTGTTACTTTGAAGCCAGAACTGAGTAACTGCTGAAGTGAAGGTTTTTTCAGTTCAAACATGAAACACATATAATAATATACAATATCAGGAGGGATCTAAAACCAAGTTCAGAACACAATTGCACCGATATCTTGCTAATTGCCATTAGGAAAATATCGCTACGATTGGTAGATTTCTTTAACTTTTGGAATGTAATTATTTTCGTGATTACACCATTCTAGTACTAATTAACTATAACCTATCCCAACGCTGGGCAAACAAGAGTGGATCTGTTGAATCCAAAACTATAAAACATTCTCTTTTACAAAACCATACAGTAGCATGTCTATATTTTTATTCAACATCAATAAACTGCGAGTTAAAACGGCGCGCGCGCAACCGTTGTAAACTCTTGTTTTATTGGCCGGTTCGCTTGGAAAAAATACAAACTGTGAGGAAAGTAAACTTTGACGTTTATTTAGCGCTGGATCACATTCCTGCAATGGGTGGGCAGCACTGCAGGCGGTCCTGTCTAGGGGAAATATTTCAGAGAGTAACAAGTCTTGTAGAGACGTGAAACTCAGACATTACCACTGACCAAATAAAGGATTATTAAAATACACCTTAATCTCCTCCTTCAAGAAATATAACTTTTTTGTTGTATTAACCTACATTGTGTCCCACTGCTTGACAAAGGCGTTAGCTATAACTCCATCTTCCTTTTTTTAAAACATGTCGCGTAAAGGTGCATGTATTTAATTTTGCATCTTGACATTGCACTTAAAACAACATCCTACTGCATTCGTTTCCTTTTGGCATTGAATTAATTGAAGCACCAAGGGCAAATAATATCAAACAACATAAAACAAGAAGGGAGAACTGATCAAAGACGAGCTCACTATTGACTAATGAGACAGAACCGCCATCCTACTGCCGAGACAATATCGTTGTAGCGTTTTATCGTCCTTACGACTCACTCGATCGAACTGTTTAATACCTACCAAGTTACTTAATATCATTGTAATATAAGTCATGATTATATCTGAAATATATTTGCGCATTCATAGATCTTTTAAAGTCGTCACGGCTTGTCAAAAGTCTTACCAACGAGTATTGCTTCGTCTATGTTCTGGGTTGCTGAGGTCATATGATATACACCGTGTAAATAACCTCATCATCAAGCATTCTGTACTTGAAACTAAGTAACTTTACGCAAAAATTATTGCTGGGAAACGACTTTTTTTTGGGGGGGTGTAAAATCATGTTTTGTGGTAGAACTCAATGTAACGCACTCAAAACATTGTGCTGATGGACGGATTGAATAGTACGGGGGTCGTGGAGGTGTTGAAAGTAAAAATCTTACATTAAAAACTTGTCTTCAAAAAAATACTTGTCAAAAAGTTGGAACTTTGGCCCCTTATATCTCCGTAACTAGAAGGTTCCCAGGTATGGTGTAAAACAAAAAAATGATCGCAATGACAGGTAGAACCAGTGCCTTTCCGCTTCGTTAAGAGGTGTTTTACACCCTTTATACTAAGTCATAGACTAGAAGCCGACCTCTGCATAGTTAGGAAAGGAATAGGCAGATGATTACATTGCTTTTTGGAAGTGGACCTCTTCAGGACAAATTATGATGGAATTTAATTTCACTGTAGCACTTAAAAATAGCAAAAAATAAATGCAACGATCCGTTTGGAATGCAAGAGAAATATTTTTTTCTCTATTTATAGCCCAGCTCTGCCGACTTTTACCTGTTTCCAAGACACTTTAAGTAAATTTGAACTCGGTGATAAAGTCGTTTAAAGGTAAAATGTCTAGGTAAAACTACGATGTGAAAATACATTGAATAGTTTTGTATTAGAAAGCATAACTCAATATTTTAGTTTTAACACCGAAATCGACATTTTCGAAAAAAAAAAATGGTGACGTGTTTAAATGTTTGTTAACATCAATTATTATTTACGGAAATAAACATAAGTTATCAACAGAGTATGTTCCCCGAAAGAAATAGGTAATCAACTTCAAAGTTTAAATGATTGAAAAATATTTTTTCAACATTGAAATTGGTACAATCATATAAAATTCAAAGTCCTGGCTGACTGACTGAGATATCAACGCACAGCCTTTTGAAATTTGGAGGGTGTGTTCTTTGTGAAGAGTAAGTATCCACTAAGAGGGTTTTTTCGAAATTTCACCCCTAAATACCCCTAAATGATAAATGATGTTTATTTTGCAAATAGGTTTTTACAAACACTTTTACACGTCATTTTTTTTTAAACTAGATGAGGCCGGTGTTTCGTACCTTACTACTCTGAGAAGAAACAGCCGAAACAGCTGAACGATTGTATGGAAATCGGTAATTTTTAAAGTTATTAGTTAGGTATGTATTTTCATATGCAAGCTTCTGGTCAGAAAAAAATATGTAGGTACGTATTTTAGCGTTTTTGAGAATCTTTCAACTGTCTACCCCTTAAGAGGTGTAGACAGTTGAAAGTTTACATGCGGAATTACACGGCATTTTTGAAGTAAGAAGAGTGAAATTAAATGTTGAAGTTTCTGAGCAAAAATAAATGAGTAATTATTTTGTTTTTTTTTTGGAAATCAACCCCAAGCGGGTAATAGGGGTGGAAACATTAGTACAACAAAAATTGTCTGATAAGCTTGACTTGAAAATTTTCTGTTTTTTATTCATAGGTGTCGTTTTCGTGGTTTTCCGGCGAAAAAAAAACGCCTTCATATACTTTGTTCTGGCTTCTTACTTTGAAAATCACAAACTTTTCCAAACACTTTTACCTACACTTACACTTACGAGCGAGCGAAGACGCGGGCAACAACTATTACCTATATACAAGGTGTTGTTTTGCATCCTCGTCAAAATTCTGGAGGTTGTCACACAAGAAATAAATAATCAATTAAAATTACGGTACTTAGTTAATTATTAATAAACGCTGATTTTTTTGGTTGTTTATGTTTGTCAGTATTCCAGAATAACCCCCTTAACGTGGTTTAGGGAATAAGAAATTATCGAATAAACGTTTGAGATTGTTTGTGTTGGGGAAACACGGTTATAGGGCGAGAATCAGACGGCCCGGGCTTAAAACACGGGTAGTTCACACTTACCGATTACCGTAAATAAGAAAATAAAATAAAAATTACCTACCCATTTTATTATTGATTCGGGACGAGAATCATTAGCATAGTGACCTCCTTGAATTTGACGAGGATGCAAAACAACACCTTGTATATAACATTTAAATTACAATTTTCAACATTATTTTGCGGGGGTAATGCACACGTGGGCAATTGAAGAACTCCACGCGGGCGAACCTGCGGGGTCAACGACTACCTTCTTTCTTAATTGATCGGAACCGTCTCGAAATACGACTGTGCATTCGATTCACGACCAGACTCTTTTGTTTGTATTTATAGGTAGCTTGTTCAGACCAACTTAATGTAGGTATACTGGCTGAAACGTAGCTGTAAACTGTTGTTGACACGATAAACAAAAGGCAAAGATTCAGATTCAAGATTGAGATAAATTGAAAGATAAGTGCTTGCAAACACTAGACAACGAATAGACACATCTGGCGAAATGTAGTACAACTCTGCCCTTCAGGGATTACAAGCGTGATATTATGTAATCTTAGACCGTCTTACTTTAGGCCTATAATACATACTTTATAGCAATAAAAACTTTTGTCCTATAAATCTAACTTTTCGGGAAATTGAACACAAGTTTCAACTCGAAAGTTCAAATGCAAGCCAGACTAACTTCAAGTTCGACAATGTCCGCTTTTCGAATTTGCAAAACATTCAATAATACACTTATGAAATCCCTGAAATATCAACATTAGTACATGCTTACATTTATAAACTTGTATTTATAAGCCTACTAGCTTCTGCCCACGGCTTCGCCCGCGTTTATTCGGTAATTGTCCCGCGGGATCTCACTACCGGGATAAAAAGTATCAAATGTGCTATTCTAGACTTTTATCTACCTGTGCCAAATTTCATCCAGATCCATTCAGTAGTTTTTACGTGAAAGAGTATACATCCATCCATCCATTCTTACAAACTTTCGCGTTTATAATACACTAGCTGTCCCGCGCGTTCGCCTGCGTCACATTTTCCCCGTTTTCGCAACATTTTTCATTGCTGATCCGTAACAAACAAACAAACATACAAACAAACAGAGTGACTTTCGCATCCATACTAATATGGATTATAAATGCGAATGTCACTGTTTGTTTGTTTGTACATTTTCACGACTAAACGGCTGATCGGATCTTAATTAAATTTGGCAAGAAGATAGATTTCAACCTGGGGAAGGACATAGGCTATATATCATTACGCTACGACCAATGTTGCGAAAACGGGGAAAATGTGACGCAAACGAAGTTGCGCGGGACAGCTAGTTTATAATATTACTAGCTCTCCCGCGCAACTTCGTCTGCGTCACATTTTCCCCGTTTTCGCAACATTTTTCATTGCTGCTCCACTCCTATTGGTCGTAGCGTGATGATATATATCCTACTAGCTGTCCCGCGCAACTTCGTCTGCGTCAAATTTTCCCCGTTTTCGCAACATTTTTCATTGCTGCTCCGCTCCTATTAGTCATAGCGTGATGATAAATAGCCTATGTCCTTCCCGAGGTTGAAATCTATCTTCTTGCCAAATTTCATTAAGGTCCGATCAGTCGTTAGTCGTGAAAAGGTAACAAACAAACAAAGGAACAAACAGAGTGACTTTCGCATTTATAATATTAGTATAGTAAGTATAGTATATAGTATAGTATATAGTATAGTATAGAGTATAGTATAGTATATATATTAGTAGGATATTATTATCCCTCTGCAGGGTAAAGGCTCCCCATTCCCTCCTTCCACTTTTAGTTACCGCGATCTAGTCCGATTGTAAGCCATCATTTGAGAAAGAGTCCAACTCATTCCGCCATCACCTAGGCCTGCCGCGTTGCCGTTTCTTGCTATTGGGTTTCCCATAAATGGATTTTTTCCCACTGCTCCTCCGATATGCAGCATTTCTACACATGAAAATAGGTATTTCGTTTCAATTAGACAACAATGATTACCAATCTCAACATGAATGATGTAACCAAGATTTTGTAACAATATTCTGATTTAAAAGAGTGTCCATAGAGTTTCTTGCTTGGAGAACCATAGAGATTTACGCTTTGCAATGGGCAACTACAGTACTTTCACAGTTATTATGCCTTGTGATTGGGACTGCAGCTTCATTTTATTGTTTACATTGTGTTGACAATTCAAAAGTGCCAATTCATAACTGCGGCTTACTTGATATAAATGCTGGTTGATTTGGATTTTGAAGTATAGTGTAATTCAGTAACTAGATTTCAGAGGTCAGATAGGCAATCGCAGCTGCTGCTTGCATAATAATCAAGCGGGAAAAAGCGAGGCACATTTGCCTAGCTTTCATCATCATTATGATAGACAAGAATGAGAATGATGCTTGATTAACTCTATTGTGCAAAATCTAGTTGTTCTGCCCTTTTTATGTGCTATAAATATACAAGTTTTGCATCCTCGTCAAAATTCAGGAGGTTGTCACAAAAGATATAAATAATCAATTAAAATGACGGTACCTAGTTAATTAATAATAATCGCTGTTTTTTTCGGTTGTATAAGTTAAAGTATCATTATTTCGAAAACCCCCTTGATGTTTAAAATTGTTTGTATATGTGGAAGCGTGGTTATAGAGCGAGATTCAGATGGGCCACGTTTAAAACACGGGTGGTTCACACTTACCGATTTCCAAACCTAAATAAGAAAAAAAAGGACCTACTTATTTTATTATTATTGATTTGGGACGAGAATCATTAGCATAGTTACCTCCTTGAATTTGACGAGGATGCAAAACAACACCTTGTATATCGTCTTTAGTTCTTCTCTATTAGACTCGTTCATATAAATGGTCAGTTCGACGGACTTCTTTTGAAGAACTAAGAAAGTCTTAACAGATACGGTTAACCTATATTTGAAGGTCATCTAATTATTTTTCAGTTGACAAAGTAACCTCGTTCATGCTAATCAGTTACAATCAGATTTGGGAAGCTCTTCAGTTTATCTTTGAGGATATCGGCCATCGGGCTTCTGGAGCCTTTGTTCAAATTATGGGACAAGGATTTCTACTTTTTAAAGACGGGCACTTAAGTTTATTTTTAGAAATCTCAAGATCTTTTTAGAACATTTTATTTCCCTACAATTATTTTCCTAAAAACTAACATTATAAGGTCTTTTGTTGAAAAATTACTGCAACAATTTGATAACTCATCAACCGTAAAGATAACGCATGGTCTACCTTAAAACCTTAGTTCATATTAGTCACTTAATCAAACGCTATATTTGCCTACAATCGAAAACATCAAACATAGCAACAGAGCATAATAAAAACAGCAACTTTTCTATAATAATTAAATGCAAACAAAACCTACGCAATGACGCAAACTTAGCACGTTGATGGTACCTACCAACACTGGGCTATTAACTGTCTACCAAGCAAGCAAGGGAAACATCCGTGGAAACTGATCCCACAGCCCATCGCGGTGTTACTTCGACCACATTACAAGATGGAGATGAAAAACCAGCAGTGGAACACTAAACTATTGATAGCTTACACACTCTCACTGACGCACGAAATGTTTGCACTATATCCATAGCGGTTGTCAATTTGTTCCCAGTTCCAGGTACCAGGCAGTACAACACTTGCGTATTCCTCACTAAATAAATGATTAACAAATAGAACTCCAGATACAAACCTTGGAGCGATGCTTACGCGTATTATAATTATTTACAATCGTAAATCGTATTAGCGAATGATTCCGTTTATTTTTTCAATTTCAGTCAATGATAGAGTCGGTTTGCGTACTCGGCGTATTGGCGTATCGGTAGGTAACTCAGATTGTATCGGTACACCAGTCTATTTTGGCATGTAGGAAGTTTATTATGTATTTATAAATGAAGTCGGTGTTGCGGAGCGTTTACACTCGCTTCGATATTTGAAATTATTACAAAAATAATTGTTTAAAATAAATGTGGCGAGTTTGTTTTTTTTTTTCGTTGTTTTTGAATCGAGGTCTGTTTCAAGGAGGCTGGTGAGGTGGATTGATATAGACGGATGGTTTGACGACTGGTTCGGCCGTGGTGCGAACGTTGCACGTCATCCGAGCTCGTCGATTTAACTCTTAATTATTGCGCGCCAGACGTAAATACAAACACATAAGAAATTACGATTGGTTTCTCCGAAAACGCATGCATGCGGAATAGCTTCAAAACAACATTGCATTTTATGTGAAAATTGAATTATACACATACAGGTTAGTTTTCAATGACCAGCCAAATTATTAAAATAAAATCTCTATAATAAACCGCAATTGAGTGTTATGTATACATATGTATTTGATCAGAAGGTCAAATACAAATAAGAAGTATTAAAAACATTCAATTGAAAAAGTCAAAAAGCATTTTTTTTAGTCTTTCTAACTTTCTGAGCATATGCTTGAATTCTTTCTCATCCAGTGATTGATAAACAACTGAAAACTTATCGATTTTTCATTTGCCAAATCGCGAAAAAAACTTTTTTTACAACCCGAAATATTTTTTAACGCAATAAAAATTGTTGATTGCCGAATGCGAGAGTGTAACACAGTAAACCAGCAGTAGACTTTCCATTTACCATCACCATAAACTAAAAAGTATTCACGGAACACGTTGCGACTGGCATGGCGATTAATCGCAGAGAGTATTAGTGTCCTGAACTCCTGGCGGGTCTATTTCAGCGGCTCGCAATGCCCGCTCCTGAGCAAACTTCATAACGCCTCCTGTCTGGCCGCGGATATCCGACACCACTCACGATAAGATAGATGCATTCGGATATTCTGATCTATCTCGACAAATGTAAAGATCCAAATTCATACTCATCTTTATTTGCATTACATAATGTAATGTATGAGGCTGCATTAATACAATTACCTACGATTACGGACCCCGTAGGAATGAATGAAATTCACATAGGATCGTGTAGTTTTTTTAAGTGGTTCTGAAAAACGAGCCCCGAATGTCTGCATTAGTCAATTATCATTAAAATACAAGGAGTTTACAAAGGATAATGTTAAATTAAACTTAAGACTACATCGTAAACTATATGTTCCCAAAAAAATATTAGTCACCCATTTCTTACTGGAATTATGAATGATCGATTGTTTTCTGACCTTCAGTTGTCAAAAACATCAAGCAGAAGGAATCTCATTGACCGTTCTGTTTCCGGTGTTCCAAGAAATGTAACAGAGAAATTAGCATCAAAATCACTTCAACAGTTTCCGAGTGATGCGCGTGACACGTACAAATAAACAAACGAAGTATGTTGTTTTGGGCGCCAAACGGTGGGTGGAGTTCGTTTTTTAAATATGCAATTAATATTGTAGACGGATGCAAAGAGTTTGTAATCGTTTGGATTTCCATTCGTCTTGTACGTTCCTGGAAACTAGATAGATTAGTTTGAGCGCGAGTTGATTATTATTTATTAGTCACGTAAAATGTTTTTTAAGAAGAAACTAAACATGAAACTTATGTTAGTTTTCTTGCAATTCATTGTATACAATTAAAGTAAAATCGACAGAGAACTTTTCAGAGTACCTATTAGCTGTAACAAAAGTTAATGTAGACGGAAATCACTAAGGTTAGCGTTTATTAGTGGCTGTACATGTGTCTAAAAATATTGAAGTGTAATAAAACTAATCATTATATCAAATTAACCGTGAGTTGTGACAGTTTTCATTTCAACTGTAGGTAAAGATAATTAAACTACTTTCCTCTGGAGACCTTTTTTCATAATATTCCTCAAACCGACTCTTATAGCTGCCATGGTTTATTTTAATTACTTTATTTTTGAAATACTGATTTAATATTTTACTCTGGACGCTCTTAACTTGCCCGTATTTCTATATCGTTCTCACATATTTGTAATTCTTAACATGAATGATGTAACCATGATTTTGTAACATATTTTGATTTAAAAGAAAGTGTCCATGAAGTTTCATGCCCATTCTTCTCCATAGAGATCTACGGTTTGGAATGGGCAATTATGGTACTTTCACAAAATATTATGCCTTGTGACTGGGACTGTAGCTTCGCATTTTTTTTGTATTTTGACTTTCAAAAGTGCCTGTAATGGTCTAATTGAAATAAATGCTTTGAGTTTGTTCTTCAAATGTCTACAGCGATAAAAAAAGAAAATCCTAACAACTAAACACAAGTCTAGTCCATTGAACACATACCCTTACGCCTCTATATTTAGCGGGACCACACAGCAACACCTGACTGACATACTTCTGTTCTAATCTAGTTTACAATTACCTACTCCTAGATTATGGCACCAAACAATCGAACTTGTCAAGCAGAGGATTGACTGGGAATATAGAAAAGAGAGTGTTGAGCGATTTAAGTTCTAAGTGACTGGACAGGTAACCCCTAAGCTTTGTGCTTCTCATTTGATCTATGGTAATAACTGGACTTTAAAAAGACCGTGATCTCTGAGTATGTTTCGGTGCTTTTCTCAGAGTGTAGTCAACGCCAAGGTTGACGCTATTGACTGCTGCGATACATGTCGCGGGTGCGTTTCCTGCATGGAACATATATTTGTATGGCCTACAGGTAGTTATTTCGGATTTGGCTGTTTGTGATTTTAAAAGTTTGTAAAACGCACACATGATTCAAGAGAAATACCTCTAGTTTGGGACAACGTAGGTCACGTTAACTTCAGGTGTTCGTGCAAGGCCAGCAATATGATGGTGTAGATCTCGTTATTTTAGTAACTAAATTATTACCATCTTGGATTCAAGTTTTGAAAATCGTGAATTCAATCTGTATCTCCTACAATTGATATTTATATGCAGCAGTATCAATGATTGATGAAAATATGATGATATTCAAAGCAGACATAAGAATAACAAATGCTTTTGAACATGAAATGAAATAAATGCCAAAAACTTCAACTTTGACGTTTGGTAGATATTCTAAAAGTTCCATTTTGAAGTTCTGAGATATTACAGTGGCTTTAGACAGACGGTTTTAGAAAATTGACTCTCCATCTCTGTATTCAGTTCAGTTCCCAGTTCGGTTAGCCTCAAGTATTTATATCGGCCATCAGAATGTTCTCTGTATTTGCAGACGGTATAGCTCTTTCGAATATATTTTTAGAATAATAGAATGTGTTGGGAAGCTATTTGTTTGGTATTTTTGATACTTGTTACATACGCTATCGGTTCGCTGTATTTATCAGTGAAAGCAGGATGTGTACTTCCTTTAGTTCCGTTATTGTTTGGGTGTCAATTAAAACTTTTATGTAGGTAAAGTTTCAGAGCAGATAATACTTGAAAATAATGTTGCTTAGCCCTTTTTTGAAGGAAAGTGATTTTTCTTATTGATACTTGCTATCAAAATTGAAAGGAATTGATGACATTTAAAAAAAATGTTATATTATTCACATGAATTAATTAGATATGGTAGGTACTCACAACATTTTGTTTGGAACTAACCACAAAAGCCGTTTTTATCATAGTTAAATTCCATAACATCTATTATCATATAGTAACTCCGCTCATTCTTCGAATAGTTTCCATTCGAAGTTCGTATACAGAATCCATTTTCACAGAAAACCAAAACACTCCATCCATTGGCCTCTTTTGAACGATGTTTATCGCTCACTCATTCATTCGTTCAACATGACATCTTTTGTATCATCACAAAACTGTCAAACGTATTTTTTCTCACTTCGGATTGGACATAAATATGTTTCTTCTTCCATTTTTGAAATGACTGTGTTGCTACCATCTAAAATAAAATAACCCTTTTAAGTGTCAAAGTATTTATAAGTGTTTAAAATAGTGGGTTGAATGGAGATAGATTTAGCTGTATTCCCGCCACATATTAAGTTTTATTAATGTTGTCACACACAAGTTTGGCATTCATGTTTTTTAAATGGCCGCCATTTGTAAAGTGTTTAGTAGTTGGAAGTGAACTGTTTTATTTGTCGGGAAATATAGCAGTCATTTATCAATTTATTTTGAACTGTTATTTAGTTTAGTAAAGCTATTTTTGTAGGAAGGTGAGTAATTATTCATTGTTGTATTTAAATGCAATAGTCTTAGAATAAAGGCAAACAATATAGTGTCTTTGAAGGAGTTAGTACTGTTTTGATAGTGTCTTTAAGCGCTGAATTTCTCCAAACTTTCAAGTTATTTAACTTAGGTTATTAAACATGCCCCGAGCAATATTGTTTAAGCGCTTCTAAACTACTTCTTCCGTACGTAGATCTAAGTATTGCCACATGACGTTGCACAAACAATACGGGAATTATTCTGCTGTTTTAAGTGCCTATTATTCAAACCTAATTTTAAAGGTTTCAAGGATACTTTGAGTACTCGGCCATCTCATTGAAATAAGAATTAATATTACTATATGTGCAATCACTGTAATCCTTAGGGAACCTTAATAATTTATAAGACATACGTACACACAAATATTTACAAAATAACCAACAAATGAGTGTTGCAACCACAAACACATTTACTCCTCACCATTTCACCAAAAAGTATAAATTTCCATCACTAAATACTATTTTTAAAACTGGCAACACCCATTTTTACGCGCCATACTTGCTAACGCGCGGAGAATAGCCCCCGTAGAATAAATAAATGTAAATATAGGTAACACGGCATCGTAATTACCTCGGCCAGGTTAACGTATGCTAGCACAATGTTTATTTGTCTAAAAGAATTATTTCGGTTACGAACTTGGCATTCGTTGTGCGGTGAGAATTATATGTGGAATTAAATGAATTTAGGTTAGGTGTGGCAGGTGGCAGGTAAGGTTTAGTTAAGAGGGAAAAGGGCATCTGCTCAGAGCGTCACTACTGGCAACGATTATGCAAGTGTCAGTGCCTCAGTTTCTCCGCTAAAAGTTGAAATAATACACTCAAAATACAAAGTTAGGTATTAAGCGAACAAAAAGAGAAACCATCTTTTTAATAATCAGTTCAACTGATTACTGAAGATAAATTCAATGATCGCCAGAAAATTAAGCTGCACTCTACCGCAGCAATTGAAACAAATTCTTCTTCATCATTTTTACCAAGTTCCCGCAATTTTAACCCGACTGACGTTTAACCTTATAATAAAGCAAAAAGCATAGACTATTCATTATTGAATTTCCCGGGTCGCAGCCATTTGTACATCGTTGTGGTACGTCGTTTTGGCTCGTTGTCGCATGCTCTATCGCTACTAGTTTTATTTTTCATGCCATTTCGTACTGCACTGTCTTCAACCTTACAATCGATACTTATATTTGTCTTACTTAAGTCGCATGACCAGTAAAATAATTATAGGAAGAAGAAACAAACTATGTTAAAAAAAACTTTGTTCAAAAGCCTTTAAGAAACTGTTATATTTCATAGTGACTAGAAATGGTTACATGGAGATACGATGATGTTATACAAGCTTTAAAAAATGCATTTTTAAATAAAAAAAAAGGTCTTGGATTCTCATGGATGTCACGCCGACAGAGCGTAGACGGTGACAGTACGTTACCGTCGCGTAGACGTGTTAGTATCGAGAATTGGTCGCGTTTGCGCAGCGTCTACGCTGTGTTTACGTTCGTCGCCAACGCCAGATGCGAAAGTACCCGTATAGCTGAATCTATTTAGGAGTAATAAGCTGCGCAGACATAGATCTGACAGATCTGAGGTTAAAGACTTTTTCGATAAACACTTATTAACGCTGTTCAAAACTCGTGCGCACTTCCTAAATATTGCTAACATTCACTCGCAATAATCAGAAATGATTACCCACTTCAATATTCACCGACTGACTACACCTCTGAAATCCGCGAGTATAAGTTTTAAATAAAGATATTGTTTATTTGTTCGCGGATCCTCAAATAAATAAATGTTATGATAGATCATACCAAATTAGACTTTACTGGCTACTTTATAGCTTTCCTTTGAATTGAAAATCTCGCGTGAAAAAGTTGATGAAACAATTTTATAAGTAGTTCATCTTTTTTAAACATTTGTTTTATTTGAATTAACGATGAAATCTGTTAAAAGTAACAATCTTGCAAGTTTTACAAGTTCATTTTATAAGTACAAACTTATGCTCCGTTCACGTCCTCATTCGTTACGACGCGTTTCTTCCCTCAAGGGATACGCGCGTGCATTACTAGACTCGTGGAGTTGTAACCATGCTCTAAACAATTGTCTTTCATTATTTTTCGTCGCAGTTGCCGCAACACGCGTCGCTTGAACGCGTAGTTCGTGGCCAATTGGTAATTCTGATAATTAGGTTTTGTAATATTTATTTTCCCCTTTACAACATTTTAATGTTACAAAATATTGGATAGTATCGTTGCTTGGCTATCCCTGTTCACGTGTATGTCGGATATGGGTCAGTTTACGTTAGACATGATGAATTCTTTTAGAATGGAACGCGATGCTTTATGATCAGGGATAATTTATTTAAACGTGTAAACAAAGGTATACTTGCGCGAGGGATACTTCTATTAGTTTTTCAATTTATTGGTTGGTCAGGAAAACAGTGAAAACTTTGTTTTTTTTTTTAACCATTTTCAGGGAGGTTTTAAAGTTTGAGGTTTTGATGTTGTTGGGACTGCCATGGCGCTGTAGCGCGTCAGGAATGTTCACGGAGTCTCGCACAGATGGCTTCCACGCTATCTTTCGAAAGAAAGCAGCCTCCTTACTACAGCGTCTGCATGGTAGTGACAACAGCATTTTGAAGATGATTGCTGCCAGACCGGACTGTCCCTTCCAGAGACACTGGGTGGAGATAGGAATAGGTCTTAGTAAATAATAAACATTGTAAACACTAACAATACTAAACTACTTATTTAAGCACCATTGTTACTAACAATAAAATACTAACAAAGCTATGGACTGTAGTCTGAAATAAACTTTTTTTTTAAACTTTCGAAGGCTTACTTGCACCACAAATAACTAAACGCATTGTTTATTAAATTAGTCTTATAAGTCTATACGTAAGGATTTGTTATTGGCTCACTGTCCGTCCGTCTCATGACGACAGGCCGTGTCGACGGCGCGTACGTGTTCCACGCGCGCCTCAAGGAGATGTCAGCAAACCGGATGGGGCCCGAGAGGGCCGATGCCTGCCAGGGCTGCGGGTTGTTCGAAAGAGATACCGCGGCCCTGGAACAAAAAGGGCGAAGAAGGAACATGGGTGGGTTTTAGTCAGTACAAGTCTGACACTCCCTCCCGCTCCGCCCAGAGCGGGAGAAGTCATTTGATGATTTCCCATCCCGAAAAAAAAAAAAAAAAAAAAAGGATTTGTTATTGGCTCTCTGCTGACTATGGTTCCCTTTTTTGTTTGTTTTTATTAGCTGTAAGTCCTCCATGCATATCCTCTAAATAAAAAATTAACACCGTTGTGTCTTTGTCATCTTCAAACGATAGAAAGATGTTATAAATTCAGTTAGTTAGTGAAATGTAGTGAAAACTTTAATAAAACAAAAGGTCTTGGTGCTAGTCCATATAAAAGAGGAATTAAAATTGTAATAGGCCAGTAATCTCAATCTCTGTATGACATAAAGAGCTTATTACATTCAAATTGCTGGTGGATAGGCCTTCTCGCTACGTCAGGGAGTGAGTCTTAGTCCACCACGAGGGTCCAGTGCGGGTTAGTGTTTTTTATTTACCCCTTTTCTAAAACTCCAGGTACTACAATAACTTTTCACGCTGACTGTACCAAGTTTACGAGTTTTCGAAGTGACGAACAGAATTAAGGTGAGAATCGTATAATATCTTGTCTTTGTTTCATATCGTTTGTTTTTGATAAATTATGTGAAAAAACACATGCGGTGTTGCCATAATGGTCGGAGTCAATGATCGCAATATCACTTGGGTGTGGAAATGATGTCATTTGGTACCTACTGCCGGTATTTAGCGTTGGTGGATCTTTTTTTACATGATTTTGGGGCGATCCTACAATTATTATGCCTTTTAGGGTTTTGGATCATTTAAGGCTATCTGTCGGCAGATGGCAAGCGTTTAACATAGCGGCTGTAATAAAATTTGCGTTGTAACAGATCAGTAGGTAGGGTTTCAAGCTGTGAAATATTCAAAGAAATGTTTAAAAGAGTAGACAAATTTGACACGACCTAATTTATTATCGTTTCCGCCAAAAATAGTGGTCCGCCGGTGTCGGTAGCAGAGTCCAAGCTACCGGTGGTTAGGGTTCCAGGGGCAGGAACCTCGACATATTCGTCGAGGCTTTCGGCCATCAAACCATTGGCCGAAACGATAATCGGCACAATGATAGCCTAGTTCATATTCCACACGTCGACAACATCGTGTGCCAAGTTGAGATATTTTATTTGTTTCTCTTTCTCAGTTTCACGAGATTCTCGTCATGTAGCATGGTAAAGTACACTAAAGCCGACACCTAAGAAGGAGCGTACTGTGAATTGCGACAGTGCAATAAAGTTTAATCGTTAATTAATTTATATATTGTGTCACAAAAATGTGTGGAAATCTACGTGTTTCCCAAAAAGGATCCAACGCCAACGATTATTCCAAGTTTACTTTTTTATTTCGATGACATCACAATATTAAATAGCATTCCGTGGAATCGATGAAACTTGTGACTCGGTCAACATTTGCCAGCTGCATCGCCTGCGCTCGTAACGTAAACTACAGCGTTTTCAACTGTTAATGCATTACTCACCGAAAAACTATTTACTACTGTTTTGATAGCTTATTGATTTTGGCTGATAAATTAAGGAACACACATATTATAAAAAGTTTTCTAAGAAATTTTCTTGATGTAGGTAAGTATTTTTTCCTTGTCATCAACTCATATATAGGCCGAGTTACATTAAAAAATCTGTATAAGTCTAACCTGATGCAGCTGACTACCATTATTTTATATGGAGCGACTGCCTATCTGACCTCCACAACCTAGTACAGTTACTAGATTGTGGAGGTCAGATAGGCGTCGTTACCCAGTGGTAATACTGGTACCTATGGCTGATCTCCTGAAATAATGACATTATTTCATCTTGTATGAAAATGTTAAATCACCACGCAGTTAAGACTTCTTTAAATAACGTTCCTATTTTCGAATTTAAATCCAAGGATTTTTTGTATAGAATAATCTTGAGAATCCATAAAAGTGAAAAAAATAACTCCTTTAACGTCTTGAGTTTTCTTAAATGTTAACGTAAATAACTTGGTACTTAGCTGAAGTCTTATCATACACGGTTCATTTACGCTACAGCACGCAACGACTAGCTACAGCTTACAGAGTAAAAGAAAGTCGCGTTATCTGTCTGTATTAAAAAAAAACATCAAAACAAGTTACTGGCAGCAACAGATTCCAAAATTCGATTCGAACTAAACCTCCAATGCAGATACTACTTCGATAATAAAAAAATATGCTATAAAACATTGAGGAGCGGGAGCGAACGCTGTCGGCACAACATAGGCGATGATAGGATTACATTATTCAGATGGGTCGAGTTCACCGATGCCGACTACCCGCCCACTATAATGGCAGGTTAAAAAATTATAAGCTAGCCGACGGCGACGTCTTCCACTGGTGATCGACAAGATTCTTTTGAGGATTCGTGAGTGTGTACTCTAGTTATGAGAAAGTTTTTAAATTGTGTGCTGAGTGAAATTGAGTGGTGTGAGGCTCTGAGGAGAGATGAGTTACCTTTTTAAGAGACTTTAAAACACTATAAGCCATCTCAAATGTTTTAGGACAAGAAATGAATTTACTGCCTAAGAAATTAAAATAGAATACCTAAGAAATTAAATTAAAATACATATGTAGTACATCTAGAGCAGCGGTAGCCCATTGGTGGCAGCACCGACTTACGAGCAGTAAACCGTGGGTTCGAACCCAGGTAGGCGCATTACTTTGTGTTATTTATTTCATCACCGCTGCTCTCGAAAACGGTGAAGGAAAACATCGTGAGGAAAACATCATGTCGTAGAACTAAAAATTCGAAGACATGTGACATCTACCAACCTGCACTGGGCCCGCGTGGTGGATTACAGCCCACTCTCTCTCATAGAGAGGAGGCCTGCGTCCCAGCAGTGGGAACATTATAGGCTGATGATGATGATGATGATGTACATCTAAAGAAAAGGGAATCGCTTTCACTGTGAAAGCAGCTTTTGTCCTTAGGACTTTGTGTATGTCTAGAGTTCAAGCGCGACTTCTGGGCATGAGGTCTTGGGTTCGATTCTGGGTCGGGCAGAGCGTTATTGGAATTTTCCATCTGAATTTTTCATTAGCAGCCATGGAGTCTGGATTTCTGCCCGGTAGATGGCAGAAGGACATCTTTACATTGGACTTAAACATAAGCGATATGTGTCTGTACTACTAGGTACCCCTGCCTTTCCCATCGGGAAATACAGGAGCGATGTTATACAAGGTGTTGTTTTGCATCCTCGTCAAAATTCAGGAGGTTATCACAAAAGACATAAATAGTCAATATAAATTACGATACCTAGTTAATTATTAAAAACACTGCTTTTTTTCATTGTTTTAATTTGTCAGTATTTTAGAATAACCCCCTTAACGTGGTTTAGGGAATAAGAAATTATCGAATAAACGTTTGAGTTTTTTTTTGTGTGCAAGCGACGTTTCAAGGCTGGTATCAGACGGGTCATGTTAAAAACACGGGTGGTTCACACTTACCGAGTTCCGTCAATAAGAAAAAAAATAAAAATTACTTACCCATTTTATTATTGATTCGGGTCGAAAATCATGAGCATAGTTACCTCCTTGAATTTGACGAGATTGCAAAACAACACCTTGTATTATCTTTGTCAAGACCTTCTGGTTATATTGAGTAAAGCCGTGTACTACAATAGTCTTTTTGGCTACAGTTCTACAACTAATAAACATTTCATTCATACCATCTTATCTATTAATGAGTGCTGAAATTTGGCCAACATCAGTATGCAGAGTAGCGTTAGAGCCAAAACAATGAAAGTCATCAATACTGTAATAACTCTTAACCCAGTTAAGTGCAAACAGGCGAGAATATATCGCAATACTCATAAACAACAACTAATTCTTATGTAAATTACAAAATTTCTCAATTTTGTACAAATGGTGAAATGGTTTAGTATGCAAGTGATGGGCGCTATGCAATCTACCAACTGTGCATGTAACTGTCTTGTACGATACATCATTTTCTCAGGATAATACCATACCAACCTACATCTTTAAGTGTATGGTCATGCTTAGACAAAACAGACATAGACAAGTCCTTAAGAATCAGCACACTTACAATCATAACCATGTAAAACAATACGTTACACAATTAAAAAATACTTACTTGTAAGTCTTGATGTGAGATTGAAAGTTCACTGCATTACTGCATTTTAGCAACTCCCTATTAGGCGGATAGAATCAACGCCATTTAATGTGTCAAATTAACACAAGATAGTACCCCAAAACGCCCACTTTTCAACACTTTCTAGTCTGCTGAGGCGAAAAAACTAACATTCATAAATCAAAATACTTTTATTTCACAAAGGCTTACATGGGCACTTATAAAACGTCGACAAAAAGGACCCCGGTTCGGGTTCCTATGGAGAAGAACCGGCAAGAATCCTCATGGTTACTCTTTTACAATATTTCTATGTTACAGCGGTAGTACTTAAGTATGGTAGATGTCCTAACATACTAGTAGGCCCGTCAATAAGTCGTTGCTTACTGTAAAACGTAGAACAAGATAAAAAGTTACCAAGGATCTAGGAATCTATAAGGCCTACAATGTCCACACATTAACAAACAATAGGTAAATAAAAAGATATTACAAAAGACTAGATTAAACAAAACATTCAAACATTATTCACTCCACATAGTTATAAAGTTGTAAAACACTTTCACACACTCCCCCATACTTACTCAAACATTTTGTCGACTGTACCATCCTTCAAACCTATTGCTTCATCCGAACATTTGTCGCTAGCGTGGGCAGATGAAAAGATACTGTAATTACGAGCAAAAGAGCATATTTCACGTGCGGTAACGATCGACACAAACAGTTGTAGCCTAAGCCTCGACATTCATGTATCCGGCGGTGTTCCACCACAGAGGTTTCAGTAGATTTATTCCTCATTACAAAAGAATATTGTAGTTTTATAATGTCATTCCTGAGATTAGAAGCGTTTGCGTTGGGGCAGGTTATGGGGCTCTTCCCGCGGAAGTCTATTTGTGACGGGTTATGGTGAGTTTAAAACTATATGTTGAGCAATGTTTTGTTTGCTCCTACAGATGAAGCGTGACCGCCGTAAAAATGGGAGTAACGAAATGACGTTCACATATGGAGTGAGGCCATCGAGAGGCACGGGGAAACGATTGCCGTCTCCCTCGACATCTCGAAGGCTTTTGATAGGGTCTGGCATGAAAGCCTTATCGGTAAGCTTCCTTCATTCGGTCTGCCCGGTGGTCTGTGTGATTGGATTGCAGACTTCCTGAGAGATCGGTCCATTCGAGTGGTTATCGATGGCTGCTCGTCGGACCAACTGCATATTAATGCTGGGGTCCCTCAGGGGTCCGTACTCTCAGCAACATTATTCTTGCTGCACATTGACGATCTGCTAAGACACCTTTGGGTATGCAGACGACAGCACTGTTGCTGAGAGATACTTGTCTAACGCACGGGCTACCGGGCCTCAGATCCGGTCTCTCCGTGAGGCTATGGAGGAGCGTTTGAACCTGTCCTTGCAAGCAGTCTCTGAATGGGGCGATGCCAATCTGGTCAGGTTTAATGCTACCAAAATCCAGGCGTGTCTTTTTTCCGCAAAAAAGAGCCAATTTTACCCTGCTCCAACTTTCCGAGATGTCACCGTGCCAATAGCAGACCATCTTGAGCATCTTGGCATAACTTTAACATCAACCCTCAATTTTGGCTCATATGTTGAGGCAAAGGCACAGCTGGCTGCCAAAAAGTTGGGGGTCCTTGCAAAGGTGAGAAGGTACTTTATGCCAGAACAGCTGCTCAGCTTGTATCAAGCGCAAGTTCGTTCGTGCATGGAGTACTGTTCTCATCTCTGGGACGGATCTGCCAAATACCAGCTTGATGCACTTGAGTCGATTGAAAAGCGGGCCAAGAGGCTCATTGGCAATGAGGTACTGGTCAAATCTAAGCTCCAGAGCCTTGAACATCGTCGCCGAGTAGCCAGCCTATCGGTTTTTTACCGGTTACATTTCGGGGAGTGTGCGATGGAATTGCATGACCTAATTCCAGCTAGCCCGTTTCATCATCGGACTACAAGACGTACGGCGATGCGCCATCGGTACATGGTGGACATCCCACCTATACGCACTAAGCGCTTTGGGAATACTTTTATTATGCGTACCGCTAAGGAGTGGAATTCCCTGCCGGAGTCTGTGTTTCCCGATAGCTACAATCTGGGGGTCTTCAAGTCAAGAGTGAATAGGTTTCTTCTAGGCAAGCGTGCTTCACCGTCGACCACATCATCGCTTACCATCAGGTGAGATAGTGGTCAAACGCGAGCCTATTTATAATAATAAAAAATAAAAAAAACATATTGTAGAAAGATTTCACGGCAAAAAAAAAAGCAGAAATGTCACATTGTAGTTATAGGAAGAGGTAGGTTTGTTTTTCGTTAGGAAAACTGACCATGCTATGCGTTCTGTTCCATATTTTATTGCCTGTTATAAATACTAAAGTGTAAAGAAAATCCAATAGTCTGGTTCCTTCTACTTCAATCAGGGTCACAAACAAATCAGTTCACAAGCGCCTTCTCAAAAGCAAAAAGGTTACAAAATCAAAGAATAGTTTGTACACGAAAAGGTAAACTACTCTAAAAGCCGCTTGACGTAAGATCATTTTGTTTGTTTCTCCTTTTGTCTTTGCTTTGATTCAAAATGTATCTTAAACCACTAATATTATCTTTTGTCTTTTTCTTTCGTGTTTGGTTTCCCCTCCAAATCTTTTACCATCAACATTGAAAGGTGTTTCATCGTTGCCACCTGGGTAGTCTACAGCAATGTAATGTTATCACACTATATCTGGTTCGTGGATTAAAAACTGCCGTGTATTAACCCACTTGTGAGCTAATTCGGTCTGCGCGTACACAGCGCGGGCGATCCCGGCTGCTTCAATGTGAATGATTGATGATATTTGACAACTATGGCTCTTTGGTTACTGTTGCTGATATGATGTTTATTTCTTTGCGTTGGAAGTTCTTGGAAAAGGTGTCTCAACTTTTTATAACAGTTGGTCGTATGGTCTTGTTAACCTGGTTTTATGGCGCCATCAGTGACGAAGGAAAGGCTAGTTTAGATAAAACATACGGTGTCATTATGATCTTGTTAGTTCTTTCCACAAGAAATTGTTTACATAACCTTTTCTGGCCAAGTATTTTAGCTTCTCATATCCCTTTCTGTACTCTAATTTAACATGTTTGGATTTGTCGCGATTTCAACATAGCCAGAAACATTATTACAGTCTTTGAATCATGGTCGATTGACCCTCTAATTCCTAAGGTTCTTTAAGTATCCGATTGAAAGTCGTTGCGAGTCTTTATCGTTCTGAATTTTATAGTTTTAGTACTGTACTGTAGCATAACGAATGACCGAGGAGAATGGAAGAAAAAAACGTGTTGCGCCGACCCCAAATAACATAGAACAAGGGCTGGAAGATGATGATAATTACTGTATTGTCACATTAGTCGCTCAGCAGCCAATGAGTCGATGACCGTGCAGTATGTTTGTAGTCAGTAGACACCGTCTAGTACCTAGTAATTAATCAATCATTTCACATACACAATCACCGACTCATTGGCTGGTAATCGTCTGAAACTATCACAAGACGATCTGTAGCTACCTACCTACTATTTTTCACGTACGTCTGTCTCGCCAAAGCGTTCTATTTGCAGTATAAACTGGCGAATGTGTTCCTTATTCGTTGCTAAGTAAATATTAGCCGGTGTAGTTATTTGTGTATCAGCTTCCATTCGTAAACCATTTCGTATGATTGATGTGGTGGTACTAGAGTGGTTACAGTTACTAGAGTTTTAACTGTAATTTTCATAAAAACTGCCACGTTCGTCGCAGTCATCTCAAGCGCCAATGCTGAGCTTTAGGACCTGGGTCCGATTCCCGTTTCGGGCAAAGTGTTGTATTGCGTTTTTTTTTTTCATCAGGTATTTTCTTAGTAGCAGCCACATAGTCTGGATATATGCCCAGTTGTTTGTAACAGGCTCGCCCTCTATTACATGTGACTTAAATATAACTGGCGAAATCTGCATTGGGTGTATTCTAATTGGGTACTCTCTGCCTAACTCTTTGGGAATGACAAGCGTCAATGTTATGTTATTTTTTTCAATAAAGTGCATTTTCCAATCATAGGTATAATCACCCAAATGTAATGTTCCCAAAGCTGGGACATGACCTTTATACTTACTTATCTACCAGGAGCGCAGTGCGGGTTGGTGGTCACATTTAGGTTTTTTTTAGTTTTCCCCTACAAAATCCATACTAATATTATAAATGCGAAAGTCACTCTGTTTGTTTGTTACCTTTTCACGACTAAACGGCTGATCGGATCTTAATGAAATTTGGCAAGAAGATAGATTTCAACCTGGGGAAGGACATAGACTATATATCATTACGCTACGACCAATAGGAGCGGAGCAGCAATGAAAAATGTTGCGAAAACGGAGAAAATGTGACGCAGACGAAGTTGCGCGAGACAGCTAGTAAATGATCGTTGTATGAGCTCCTATGATGGGCCTTAAGTAGCGCTATAACTGCCCAGTAATACCTGTTTATGAAACTCCAGTCTACACATCAACATAACAGATGTGATCGCGTAAACCTAAACCTTACCCGTTTGACGTCACAACCTACTATTTGCGAACACTTATCATAAAATTGGCCGCTCAGAATTGAAATGAAATAACTTCACTTTTGTTTTTTTTATACATTTTTTTCGTGAAAGCTGCATTTCTGCTCTAAACAATTTTCTGAAAATTTTATAACTTCAGAGATATGCATGATATAATTTTTTATCTGCTTTATACAATATAACTTTACTTAAAATTCAAAGCAAAGGCTAGGCAAATGATGAAATCACCCGAAAACACGTATGGGAGCAGAAAGATACTTAAAAAGAAATTTGGAAACATTACTGTGTCATTACATGTTAGCAATCGCCTTTAATATCAATGACAAAAACAAAACGCTGTCCTATAAAATGTACAAAAAACAACTTAAAAAAAGAGTTACTCAATTTCACCAATGAGCAGCCAATGTGACGTCACGAACTCAGCATTTCACTATTCGTATCAATTCATGAAGCGTGCATTGTATCGAGCCGATTGCTGATCTATCGCCCGCCAGTTGGCATCAGATCACACGCCGCATCTATGCCAGACTGCCAGTATAGCCAGTGATGCCAGTGATGCCATGTTGCCAGATATTAACGGATTTCTGACAGATACGTGAGTTAAAATCCCTTGGATTGTTCGTTGAACTCTTTGGTGTTACCCTAGTTGTTGAAATAGCTGGATTGGGTTTTGTTGATGTACGTTACTAGTCTTTTGAATGGTATTATTGTTATTGCGACTAGGGGTTCATTTACACGTAGCAGTTAACTAATGTAATGTGTACAATTAAACAGAGTTTAAATTAAACCGTTCTTTATTAAAAGAAGCCTTTATAAAGAAGGGACAACTTGTATGGACCCTGGGTCCGCTTTTTAACCTATATTTGAGTAAAGATACAAAAATATCGTTTAGATATATGATTCTGTCGTACATATTATACAATGCCACCTGATGAAAACATATAAAATAGGCTTTTCAAAATCGCTTCCGTGCAACTATTCTTGAATTGTTGCTATTTTTTTAACACGTTCACAGATCATGACGAAATATTAGCTGCCAGGATCGTCCTCGTACGAGGATACTCTCGAACGGTTAATAGTACTGAGTTCACATTTTGTACACACTTTCGAATTCTTAAGAAAACGTCAAAACAAGACCAACGTATAATAATGTCTTGCTTCTTGTGGATGGGACTGTATAAGGAGTTCCTCGCACGGAAACCATCCTGGCTGCAGTAACAAATCTTAATTTGGTACCCCTTAACGGTTATTGATAAAAATACTCGTAAGCATAGTACCAGGATGGCATGTTTGCACAGGAGCCCGTTATTGTTGGCATTTGGTTGAAAGCACGTTCATAAAGACAAATCATGTTTTAAACAGGATACGGTGCTGCAGAAAGGATCGTCTCCGTACGAAGGCTTTTCGAAACGGTAAACAACTCGTATGATCTTATTATAACACTATCGTAAGGTAACTGCTTTGTTTTCAGATTTCATCTGAACGTATATACACAATTACAAATCAGTGCAGTGGTTTTGAACCACAGGCAGACACTATTCTTTGTTTAAATTATAAACATTATTGCTCAAGGCGAAGGAACACAACACAATGCTATTAACCGCGAAAAGATTATTCAATTAGGCCAAAAGGCACTTTTTAACGTCACAAATGGAAATAGCATTGATTTTAGTGGCGCATTCGCAATAGCTGCACCTTATCCAAATAGCTCAGAGACTAGGTCCATTAAGAAAACACATCACCTCTTCACTATCTAATCAATACCAATCTGCTTATGTTTTTCTCACATATGTATGTTTATACTAATATCTATTACCCTGGCTTAGTTAACGCTCTAAAAGAACTTCAAACAGTCAAACTCTACCTCAAGATATAAACCTGATGCTCTGACCTTCATCATTGAACTCCTCGACATACTCCAGCCAAGATCGGAATTACTTTACAATGTCAGTCGTCGAGATTTAAATAAACACGCGTTTAACCGCCGCCATTTTTCCTTACGCACTTCAACTGTTTATTTGATAGTTTTGTACTAGTCATTATGACTGTCTTCACTGTATTAACAAAAACACAAGGATAATTAGGTTTCCGTGTTTTTGGATATATTGGTTTGTGTTTGAGGAAAATCGTAAAAAAGTTTCTTGAGATTTTTTTTACAGATTGTTTAACTAATTGTTATTTCGATTATTTGTTCCCCAACAAAACCGTCGAACATTACAGTTGGTCCTTCGAGCCGGATTCGAACCAGCAATCGATGGATCTAGTCTACTCCTTTCATTTGAAATAAACTTAGTTTTTTACCTTCGCTTACAGTATAATTGCAAATCGGAAACTCATTATTATTTTTGGCATTCTAATCTTGTGTCAAAATCCGTGTTTGGAGAACATTATTTTGGTGGCTGTCTGAAATTTAAAGTGATTTTCTGTCTTTACAACATATTAATTTCCGGTTGTAGTTGAATAGTCCCCAGTCCGGTAGCAAAGCGGATACGATATTACACCCGACTTATGAATGTACCGGGCGTCTTCCGTGTAATGCCCGGACGCCCTACGAGTGCGTCTTACGACTAACACCTTATCGATTGCACACCTCACTGTCATTGTCTAGCTCCTAGACAAACAATGGGAAATCGTAAAAAAATGTGGCCAGTTATATTTTATTGATGGTTGGGTTTTGTTTGAGAGTCTTAGGCATAGGTAAGAATGAGGCTGTTTGTGTATGTGAGTTTAAATGTTTGTAAACGCACCCACGATACAGGAGAAATTCCAAGTGTGGGGCAATGTTTAAAAAAAAGATTAAAAAAAGGATAATGAATGAATAAGTAATTGATTGTTTTTTGTATTCGTTTTTATGCATCAGCAACCTAATCATCATTAACTTGACTGGACCAACGTCTAGACATTAAAAGAGACAGTGACCTCTGACTTTGTTTCGCCTGTTTCTTCTTAGAGTAGTCAGATCCGAAACACAGCTCTCATCTTGTTTAAAAAAAATACGTCGTGAAAAAGTTACACACACACATTAAAATGCCCATCATTTTAGCGTTATCTATGAATTTCCTTTTTAATTTAATGGATTGTGATTTTAGGTGTGTTTTGCAGTTAGGAACGATTCAAGGTACACGGGTATCTTGCGAGTTGGGAAAAGTTTGTCGCCAAGCAGTTTTCCATGTTACGTTTTGAAGGCAACGTATTATATTTGTTGGTAAAAGAAGAGACACACGCACTACATATTTTATTTGACTTTATATCTCCAGTTCGAAACATATCGACAAACCTCTTGATGTTGTGGGTGTTTACAATCTTAACTATTTCTCGAAAAACAAGGTGTTGTTTTGCATTCTAGTCAAAATTCAGGAGGTTGTTACAAAAGAAATAAATAATCAATTAAAATTACGGTACCTAGTTAATTATTAATAAACGCTGATTTTTTTGGGTGTTTATGTTTGTCAGTATTTCAGAATAACCCCATAACGTGGTTTAGGGAATTAGAAATTATTGAATAAACGTTTGAGATTGTTTGTATGTGTGGAAGCGAGGTTATAGGGCGATAATCAGACGACCCGCGTTTAAAACACGGGTGGTTCACACTTACCGATTTACGTAAATAAGAAAAAAAAAATACCTACCCATTTTATTATTGATTCGGGACGAGAATCATAGCATAGTTACCTCCTTGAATTTGACGAAGATGCAAAACAACACCTTGTATTTCTACTTCGTAAAGTTTAGACTAGAATAACTAGAATGCATCAGAATCATTCATCAGCCTCACACAAAAGATAAAGTGAATCCTTGGCAAGAACACTCAAAGATCGACTATTCACACTTAATATTTTCCTTATCATGCACCGGTAAATCTAGAACTCTTGAAGACAAGTCACTGCTGATGCATCATGAACACTTTAAAATGTAATGTTTAGAACTTCACGTGTTTCGGAGAAAACTTGACCTATTTAGACTGCAGTATCACTGAGTCATCCATCATCGTACAATGAATCATCACTACCCCCCTTCATCCTGTTTATAAGAGAAACGCTTCCTTGAGATATTATGAAGATCATTATATTGGTGTAAAGCAATTTATTGTAGTCAATTATAGGTGAGTCAGTTTTTTTAGCCGGCCTCGTAAATTGTGGCTGGACCTGTCAGATTTCTGACAATTTGTGTGTTTATATTGTCAGTAATTGTGGTGATATTGTCACATTAATAATGTTGAATCGTCACTTATTTATTGACCACAAATAATAGCGATCTTTTGTGATCTTTCCCCGTGATTAATTTAACTTTGCTCATTAATTTTCACCATGATTGATGTTCTGTTATTTTAATATCCTCATAGGATTTGTGAATCTGTTAGTAGTGGTTAATTATGATTATTTTTCGTAAGAAATAGCGTCGATTTCATCATCACTTATAATAATTTTACTAGAAAGACAAACCATATATTACAGCAATTTGCAGGTAATTAATTGTTTTAGAAAACTTTTGACATTCGTTTTCAACATTATTGATGGTCATACACAAATTAGTGATGGTCCAGGTAACTTCAACAATTTATCAAATTAATAGTGCTGTTTTTTTCACACTAAAGTGGCTGTTTTGTAAAATAAATAATGTCAACTTGCAACAGGCGGCATTTATCAAGCTTTTTTTTTACCTGTAAATATTGTTAACTTTGGGAATGTCTGACGCCATTCCAAAATTACAGTCCAAAGTTAAAATCATTTAGAAGTGGATAAACTTCGAAGGCATGTGTTTTTCTATAATTAGCTTCAATTTATTGGCTCTTGGTCGTCTGATTAAATCTCCAAAAATACTCGTAAGTACCAGGATGGCATGTTCGCACAGGAGTCCGTTACTCACCGCTGGGGAACGGAAGCCGAGGTGTCTGTTCATATGGAAATACTCTTGTGATTCACTCGTAACTGCAGATGCCTGCCATTGTTGCCTTAATTAGTCTTCTGGACGCTTTTACTGCAAGAGTGTTTGGTGTATGTTGCACAGTTTATGTACAGTGATTTTGTAAGGATATAATCATCACCAGCCTATAATGTTCCCACTGCTGGGACGCAGGCCTACTCTCTAAGAGAGGGAATGGGCTGTAATCCACCACGTGGGCCCAGTGCGGGTTGGAGAGATGAAGATGTCACATGTCTTCGAATTTTTAGTTCTAGGACATGCCTGTTTCCTCACGATCTTTTCCTTCACCGTTTTTGAGAGCAGCGGCGATGAGATAAATTACACAAAGTAATGCGCCTGCCTGGGTTCGAACCCACGGCTTACTACTCGTAAGTCGTGGCTGCCACTACTTGGCCACCGCTGCTCTCGGGAAGGATATAATGCCCATCATTTACTCTTCCGCATCATTTATTTCTTAAAGCTTGGCTTGACCGTATGGTTCCAGTGAGTCAGTGTGTTTGTGTTTACCACTGCAAGCTCGTTTCGTTTATAAATTCCAGCCTAAGACTCTTACCATGAGAAAAAATCATTATTGCAGTGTATGAATCATTATTTAAGTGTATGAATGGTTATCATTATCCCATTGCCGTTACCACCACCATAGTTGGCATATCGCTCCAGAATTCGCCTAGAACCATATCATTTCGTCATAACAGCTACCTCGGCCAGTTGAAAAGCTGTCGATCATATCAGATGCGTCTGGAACCGATCCAGGATCGACTCGATACTGATACACATTAAATTTTATTTTAGCTGCCGTTAGCCGCGCCTGACGCGCCCCTCCACGATACACGGAATAGATAGTAGGTACTTTCAGAATGATGGTTTCTAATAACGGTATTGAAAGTTTGTGATACAAGTGTTTTTTTTAATTAAACTCTACCAGCTACCTTGATTGACTCGTCAGCGAAACTAGGGGCAGTAGTGACATGCATTCGTTTATACACCTTTCTTTCTTAGCGACGCCTTCACTAATAATATTCGAGTCCAAATTTGGCGAAACAAGCGCAAGCTAGCTGTCAAAACCATTTTCAGAATTTCGACACGATTGATTTTTTAACTGAGTTCCAAAAAGAGGAGATTCTCAATTCGATTATTTGTAATTTTTTTTTGTAAATTCACCGATTTCTCCGCCAATTGTGGATTGAACTCCAAATTCTTTTTTTTTGTGTAAAGGGTATATAGGACTGTCTCTACTACGTATCATCGAGGCATTTCAGTGTTCTATGGTCCAAGAAATTCGTAAGTGTGCGTACGCCTTTTATTACTCGCTGTTACTTCGGCCTTTTGTATTTTATTTATTCTGTGGCAGCACTATCGTTTTTTTAAATTATTTCAGTCTGTGAGTCAAGGAGTCTAGCTTTTAAGCTCACGCGAACGTTAACCTTGTTTATTTGGTGATTTGTAAACGGCTTTAATCTTTTTTGTTTGTAAATAAATATTAGATTTATTATAGTCAAATGTTACATTTATGAATGTAGGTATGTGTGCCGTTCGGCTAACATGAAAACGGTGTATTTATTTTAGCGAGTCAATTCGACATTTCAATCATTTGCTGAAGATATTATGCAATCAATCAATGGTTTACAAAATGTTAGTTCGTTTTTTAAACAGCCAGTATCACTTTTCAATCGGTCAGTCAGAGAGATGAAGATGCATGGCAACAAAGATCTTGTAGCGTTTGAATGAGTTTGACGGGGGACGTTGTAAAAGTGAAAAATTGATAATTGCAAACAACGTTGCGACGTTAGTTACAACTTCCGCCACGCGCCGAAATATTCTAGATAAGCTATAAATACCCATTCAAAAGGCACTAAATACCAAAATACAGGCATTGCCTAGTTCGTTGCAGTGGCTACATCCATTTATTAGAAATAAATACTGCCAAAGTATTTTATGTAAACATTACTAAGTTTTTTGAGAAATAAATGTATTTATTGTTTTATTTAATATTCAAAAGCGTAGAACGTTTCCGGTACATCAAATGTTGCTCAAGTTTGTGTCAGAATGAAAATAGAAATTGAAACGCACTAGGTAAAGATCCTCAGACCATTCATCTCAGTCTGTACAAAAGGCCGATGCTGGGCTGTACCGTTTACTGATTGATAGCTGATTGATAGGTAACAGCCAGAGAAGCCGCGAGTGCTACTGTCATTGGCACTCGTCTTCATTGTGGATGGACAGGTGGTAGGAACAATATGGGGATAGGTTTCGTACATCTTGGTATTGAGAATGATATGGATTTTCATAGAAAGTGTAAAAATATACCCGAGATTTTGGTGGTACCTAAGCTTTTCTTTATTAGAGGTATTATAAATAATTGAATGTAGTTATAGAAAGTAGTTTGTATCACGATTTGCAATATACAGGGTGTAACGGAAAGAGTATATACATACTTAAGGGTGTGCTACAGACTATCAAACTGAACATGTTTCTCATAATAAAACATGTTTTTCAGCAAAAAAAATATCTGCTGCCCCATAGAAAATTGCAATACCTATTCGACCCAAATGTATAGGCAGTTGATATTTTTTTTGCTGCAATTTTTTTTTATTATGAGAAACATGTTCAGTTTGATGGTCTGTAGCACACCCTTAAGGATGTATATACCCTTTCCGTTACACCCTGTACAGAGATCGTTTTAAAATTTGATTTCGCCTTTGATTTCACTACTATTTAGATGAAGTAAGTCATCAAATTTTAGCGACATAATCGGTAGGATTTAAAGACTGTGCGTAAAACCAACTGTCAGTACACACTTGAACCATAGTTGAAATATTAAAGCCTCTGTTTAAGTACTTACATCAATTTATATGAAAATACTATTACTATGTATATTTAACCTTTGAAATCTTGTGAACAAGCTTTTAGTAAAAGAATGGCCCTTTTTCTTCGAGTTCCTTCTCAAATTGACATAATTATTTACTTTGTTGACAAGTCGCCATTTTGTTTATCTAATTATCTAGCCATCACTTATATTACTGCCGGCCCCCGATCGCCGCGTCGTAAAACACTACTGACTATAAAGATCGCATCAAATGAGAGAGGATTGATTTATTCATTTCGTCCTTGAACTAATTCTGAAAGAATGACATTCTTGTTAGGCAACTTATTGCAGTTATTTTTATTTTTTCCTTGTTTGCAAAATCTACGTTTTGAAACAGAAAACTTCCTATCTTCAGCTCTCACTTCCATATCTTTTACAATTCAAAATTTCTTCCATATTTCTCTATTACTCGTATCTCATCAGACATTTTGACATATCAAAATAAATAATAAATGGTTTAATGGCATACGGCATGAAACATCGAACTTAAGACGACTCAAAACACCGATGTACGGTATACATAAATTTCGTTAGTACGAATTACGTTAGTCAGAAAGAACGCTATGACGAATTACTCTACTCAGAATGTTCGACACTCCGATGTACGTTACTCCGAAAGTTTGCTACGACTAATTACGTTATTGAGAATGTTCATAACCGCAATGTACGGTACTCCGAAAACTTGCTATGACGAACTACACATAGACTGTCATGGAGTCATGCACGACAGAAAAGACTATACGAAGCCGAACTTTTGAATCGATTTTCACAAAAAACTGTTTACAAAAAATCTTTACCGAAGCTGAAAGACGCTGGAACACCAGTTTCGATTATGGAGGTAGACATAAGTAGTGTATCTACGAGTAATATAATAATTGTAAAACACATGTGTTAGGCAATAAATGATTAAATTGAGTTGTAAATATTTATACTCCGTCTAAGGTGCGCGTGCCCATTTATTTATAAACGGTTAAATTGAAATGCAAATCATATACAGGGTTATTGGAAAAACACCAACAACCTCATAAGAGGTCTTTCTACTCATCATTATGAATAACTTTTACTATGAGACACCAAACCCGAAATCGTGAAAAAAAATCAGCTGTTCCCAACATTTTGACGAGTTATGGGAACATAAAGTACGGAACAGCTGATTTATTTCGCGATTTCATATTTGGTCCCATAGTAAATGTTGTTCATAATGATGAGTACAACGACCTCTTTAGAGTTTGTTAGTGTTTTATCAATAACCCTGTATACAAGATGTTGTTTTGCAACCTCGTCAAATTTCAGGAGGTGGTCACGAAAGACATAAATAATCAATTAAAATAACGGAACCCAGTTAATTATTAATTAACGCTGTTTTTTTGGTTATTTAAGTTTGTCAGTATTTCAGAATCACCCCTGAACGTGGTTTAGGGACTAGGAAATTATCGAATAAACGTTTGAGATTGTTTGTATGCGTGTAAGCGAGGTTATAAGGCAAGAACTAGACGGGCCGCGTTTAAAATACGGGTGGTTCACACTTACGGATTTCAGTAAAAAAGAAAAATTACCTACCCATTTTATTATTGATTCGGGACGAGAATCATTAGCATAGTTACCTCCTTGAATTTGACGAGGATGCAAAACAACAGCTTGTATATAAAACTTTTTCTTTTCCTATGGGGGTAGGCTGATCTTACTGCTTAGAACGCCATCTTCTACGATCTTCACATACTCCTTTTGCAACTTTCACATTCATCTATTCACCACGATGGTTGCGAATACCTGCTAGTCAACTCATCTTTTTAAAGCAAATCACAAATAAGTAACACATACACATAATTCTAGGTACACGGTTCCCACAGAAAAGAACAGGCAAGAAACGGTGGTGTCATACTTAATACAGTTTTAATACTTATGTATGAGGACAGAGTTGACCTCACAAAAAATAGATACTAGTATACTTAACACTACTGGCCCATGTAGGTACAAATAGCACATAGAACATAGAAATACATGAATTAATTTTCAAATTCAAATTCAAATTCATTTAATCATTTTGTGAACATAGGGTGAAAATATGCAGATGTTATAAATAAATGTTGGTCCATACTATGTCCCGCCAGAAGGCATACAAAATATAAAGTAGATAATCGAAAAGTCAATTAACAAAATTAAAAAAAATAATAAAAGGTAAGTAAATGTCACAATTCATTCCAATCACTAAAGGCTAATAATAAATATATCAATAAATTAAGACGGCACACAGACAAGTATAAATTATTTAGTCACAATTTCTTATATAATAATAGATGCAATATACAATACAATATGTCAATAAAAACTATCATCCTTATCATAAGCAACATTCTATTGACAGATTTATAGTTAAATAAATATTATTTTAATTTGTCATTAAGATATTCATTGACCGAGTAATACGCCTTGTCACTCAATAATTTAAAAAGGCTACGTTTAAACTCATTCATGTTGTTGCTTGATACAATTTTATTAGGTAATTTGTTATAAAGTTTTGGAGCCATTGCAAATATACTATTGTAGAGAAATTTGGTTTTAGTGCATAACGGGTGCAGCTTTTTTGAGCGCCTTTGACTTTCGACAGATTTATATAATGATATATTGGTTTTTACAAAGATACAGGCTTCATAGACATAGAGTGATGGTACAGTCAGTATTTTCATGTTTCGGAAATGTGGCTTGCATGATTCCGTTTGTTTTATCTTACATATTGCTCGAATGCATTTTTTCTGCGCTATCAATACCTCCTCTACCTTACTAGCATTACCCCAAAAAATAAGGCCATATCGCAAAGCAGAGGCGACATAACCATGATAAGCTGCTAGGAGTGCTGGTTTATTCACAATTTTGCTTAACATATAAAGAGCATATGAGAACTTACTGAGTTTCCCACATACATTATCGATGTGAGATCTCCAAGACATATCACTATCAATATGCAGTCCAAGAAATTTTGTAACATTAGTTTCATGAATTTGTTCTCCTTTGTAGTTTACGTGAATATGTGAAAGTGACTTTTGTCTAATTTTAAAACTCATTAATTTTGTTTTAGTTAGGTTAATTTTAAGGTTATTAGCGTTCACCCAGGCAACTATCGTCACAAGACTGTTGTTAATGTCATCTTCTATTTTTTTATTGCTACCAGTGTTATAAGTAACCGTGCTGTCGTCGGCGAATAGGGACATTTGGTGAGTTATTACTTGGGGTAAGTCGTTGATGTAGCAAATGAACAGCAAGGGACCCACAACAGAACCCTGCGGAACCCCGTAACAGAGAACTCTTGAGCTAGACGAGTGTACTACTTCAGTTTTGGACTTAATATCCACTTGATGAATCTGAGTTATTTGTTTTCTATCCTCTAAATATGATTGTATGAGATTAAGCACGTTACCTCTGATGCCGTATCTATGGAGCTTACTTAACAGTACCTTATGATCCACATAATCAAAAGCCCTGGTCATATCCATATACATTGCCATTACTGGTTTCCTATTGTCCATATTGTGATGTATTTGTTCAAGAAAATTATATATGGCCATATTAATAGATTTTGACTTCCTGAAACCCATTTGTTCCTTGCAAAAAATGTTATGTTTTTCAAAGTAATTGTAGATACCATTATAAAGAACTTTCTCAAATATCTTTGAAAAGATTGGTATTAGAGCTACAGGTCTATAATTAGATAAAGTTGTTTTGTCATCTTTTTTATGTAGTGGCTTGATAACGGAAACCTTTAACTTTTGCGGAAAAATACCATTTATAATACAGCTATTTATTACGTCACTGGCCGATGGGGCCGAAAAGTTCTGGAATGGCGACCGCGAACCGGGAGACGATGCGTTGGAAGGCCTCCCACTAGGTGGACCGATGACCTGGTGAAGGTTGCGGGGATCCGCTGGATGCGTGTCGCACGGGACCGGTCAATCTGGCGACACTTGGGGGAGGCCTATGTCCAGCAGTGGACGTCTTTCGGCTGAAATGATTACGTCACTTAATATAGGTGCTATAAGAGGAGCCACTGCTTTAACTACTCTTGTGTCAATATCATCATATCCTGTACTTTTGGTGTTTTTAAGGTTGTTAATTATAGTCGTAATGTCCTGTGGTATGGTTGGTTTCAAAAAAATAGATTTATGAGATCCCAATGTATTAAAATTATTATTCGTCTGATAATTATTGGCATTCGGTTGGACTGAGTTCACAAAATAATCATTAAATTGCTCTGCTATCTCTTTAGGATCCGTTATATATTTATCATTTACTTTAATTACATTTATATTAGCTTTAGGAATGTTGGGTTTAATACTATTTATGACCTTCCAAGTTGCCTTGGATTTTTTGGTACTTGTTCCAATAAAATAGCTATTTTGAGCTCGTTGTGTTAATTTGATAACTTTTTTGTATCTTTTTGAGAAAGTTTCAAAAGCTATTTTTGAATCACTATTTCGTGTTCGTCTATATTGCCACAATAAAGTTCGTCTCTTCTTACTACAGCATTTTATCCCCCGCGTGATCCACTTTGGCCTCATAACTGTTGATATTTTACGTTTGACGATTGGGAAGCAGAGATCGTAGAATAGTTTAAACAAATTATAAAATGAATCAAAGCTTTCATTTGCATTATCCGATTCGTAAACTTCGGAGAAGCTAAGACTGGAAATACATTTCCTAAAAAGATCAATATTCTCCTTGCTGTAATCGCGTTTATTGACATAATAGAATTTTAAAATACATGTTCGCTGTACAGGAAACTTCATCATTTGTGCTGTGTGGTCAGACACACCTAGCTCTAATATCTCACTCTTTCGGCCTCGTATGTTGTGAAGAAAATTGTCTAGACAAGTACCGCTGCTAGGACGCGTAGGTTTTTTTAGTTCTATATAGAGATTAAATTCCTTTAAAATATTTTTAAACAAAGTAGAATGTTTAGTTTTTTGAAGAAGGTCAATGTTAAAATCACCGCAGATTATTATTTTTTGATTATTTTTATAACAAAACTTCCGTAATAAGTAGGTTAAATTATGAAAAAAAAGAGAGATGTTACTTTGATTCGGAACTCTATATATACACAATATTATAATTTTGTGGTCAGTCAATTCCACCGCGCAGCATTCAAACACATTAGGAATGTTAACACTTTTTACGAAATCTATTTCTGAGTAATTAATGTGATTTTTAACAAGTATACAAGACCCACCATTTCGCTTTTGTCTTGTGAAATATGTTGCCAAAGTATAGTTTGGAATGTTTAAAAAATCGACGTCACTCTGCTTCATATTATGTTCCGTAAAACAGAGAATATCAACACATTTTTCACTGTTGGCGAAAGTATCCAAATGTTCTGTTATTATATCACTCTTTGCTAGTAGACCATTTATGTTTTGATGTAATATGCATAATCGGTCATAGACGAAAAAAATGCTGATCAATGTCGGTGGTACATGAACGGTAAGAGTTGGGTGAATCGCAAATTAAAGGATCTTTAAATGATGAGGTTTCGTCCTGGGATTTCACGGTATTTGCACCACGGTTAGTACAAACATAGCTTCTCAAATCATTGAAAATATTTGTGATTCCGTGATTACTGATTCGACCACTATGTCGATGAAACATGGTATAGTCACATGATAAGTTTAAATTTGAGTCAAATAGTGTGGCATATTTATGATTTTGTATGTCTTGGTAGAGAAGGCTATTAAATATTTCAATTCTAAAATTATACATGGTCGAGTAATAATCATATTTATAAGTCGGTAAGCATAGAATTACATTTGTATGTTTTATAGTTGATAATATTTCCCGTATAGTCATTATTATGTCAAAATAATTATTTGTCTGTCGGAAGTCATCTTCTCCGATAAATATTATACAACTATCCATTTTCGTGTAATCTGTTAGTTTAGTATGAATGTTACTTAAAAGATTGCAAATTCCACGATTGGGTAAAAGGTAGTGACATATTTGGTGACATGGAAAAGTGTTCTCCGCTATAGGTAATATTTTGTTGATTTGGTTGTTACTTATAATACACAGTTTGCTGTTCTCTTCTTGAGTCGTCCTGTTTGACCTCTTCTTAGTAGATTGAACCAATTGGTCCTCATGAGTGATTTGTGTGGAGGTGATTAATTCCGCAGGTCCATATCTTAAGGAATCCTCTCTGTGTGGTTTGCGTAAAGTTTCTCTAAGAGGTGTAGATAACTTATATCGTTTGTTTGGCGTTCCAATCTCGCTAGCTAACTTCTTGGTTGCCTTTTCTACAAGTTTTTGTTTAATATTCATAGTTTCTATTGTTTTCTTAAGTTCAGTGTTCTCAATCGACAGATTATTTATCTCCTCATGAGCCGCCTGTAACTGTGAATTAAGTTTACTAATTTGATGTTTAAGGTCTTCCATTTCTTCATTATCGTCGTTTATAATATTAGGTACGCTATTATTGGTGGCGCCCTCTATTGTCGAATCGTTAGAACTACAATCATCGAAAGTTTCTATTGCAGATTCGGATCGTCGTCGACTGCGAAGTGTGATGTTCTCGAAGAAATTCATTCTGTTTCAATATTTATAAATTGGAAAAAAGATGATCCTACGCTTAGCGGGATTCGAACTCGAGCTCAATAGATTCAACGCGTTGCATGGACCAAGCTTAAACCACTGCGCTAGACGCTCGTTAAGAGTTGTGTTTGAATTAGGTGACTAGATACTTCTTGATGTGATAAAATCAGAAGTCGAGCAGGTCCAAAGTTCAATCCTTTGTTTGAGGAACGTACGTTTCTAACGGTTGTGATTTAAAATATTTCTGTTTACTTTCGTGTTTCGAGTCACTGTTTTTTCTTGAGTTTTGTCAAAAATCATGCAGCATATCACTAATAATAGTTTATATTTACACAGGCGCACAGTATATATGTCACAGAAGTTTGTGGTAAAAAAATTATCAGTTTCTGTTTTCACAGTTTTTAAATTGTTTATAACTTCACTTGTTGTAAATAGTTTTTGCTCATAACATTGTCACATATGTACAGAAGCGTCCTTTCACTAATTCACTTTGTTTCATCGCTTAATGATTGTTTGTTTATTTATAAAAGATTTTAAATTACGGAGCTGATGTTTACGTGGACGGCGACGTTCCGTAATCCATTTTAAATGATGGAATAATTGTAAAAATGACTTTAACAGTTTGCTTAAAAGAGAAAACGTGTTTACAATTTCCCTGTTTCAATTTATCTCATATACATTTTAATAATGAACAAAAGTTTGACATTAATTGAACTACCTTATATTGAATATTACTCACGTACCACATATTCTGATATTGTAAAAGCTCTGTACATTATATAGCATCCTTGAGGGAATTTGGATATTAGTAAATTGTTCCATCTGTATATTCCGACGACCGAATTGCAAGCAGACTACCAAAGCCTTAGCGCGAACACGCTACGAATACGTTTTATTTTTTATAAATAAAATATTACTGTCCTACTGCAGTTATCCTACTGCAGTTTGTTCAGTTTTTTTGGAAAGCACAAAACTATAACATCACGCCTGTAATTTCTGAAGGGTTAGGCAGAGGTGACACATTTCGCCTGGTATGTTTAAGTAACATGTTTGAGGGGCTAGTTAATCATCATCATCAGCCTGTAATGTTACCACTGCTGGGACACAGGCCTCCTCTCTATGAGAGGGAGTGGGCTGTAATCCACCACGCGGGCCCAGTGCGGGTTGGTAGATGTCACATGTCTTCGAATTTATAGTTCTAGGACATGCTGGCTAGATAATGCCACCCATGAAAATCAATAAAGTTTAAAACTAAGTAAATAGTATGTCCAAAACGAGTAGTTACAGTTTAAATTTACGACGTTTACCGCGCGCGTTTATGCTAGGCCCACGGGGTTCTTGTCTGTCTTTAGGGAATGTTTCCAGCTAGTTTGGTAACAAAGGAAGTAGACGAGTTAAAATCAAAAATCAAAATATTTTATTTTACATAGGCCTACATGGGCACTTATAAAACGTCGACATAAGGTGCACGGTTCGGGTTAGTTGTTTCCTATAGAGAAGAACCGGCAAGAAACTCCATGGTTACTCCGACAATAAGTCGTTGCTTAATACAAAAGGTAGAACAAAATTAGAAAAAAAAATGTTGTTGATATAACTAATGATAGGTTTCTGTGAATAATGCACCAATTTTAACACATCTTTGAAGTTTGAGTCACTGCTCTCTTTTAAACTCCTAACCGGAAACAAACCCACACATACTTCGCTACAATGTGATGATTTACCGTGACTTCTAGCAAAAAAATGTCGCAATTACACCACACAGCTATATTCAACTATCAAAGAAAGTAACTCAATTCATTAACAACTGTTTTGATCTAACATCAACTGTATACACATCAAAACATTACTGTTATAACATTTACAAGAAACCAGTTAATAAAAACTTTAATCGCTTACAAAAAGGAAGTTGTAAAATATTATAAAACGTAAAGAGCAGCATTTCAATGAGTATTACTAAGATTTCCGGATGTAATATCAAATAAAAGTTGTTTTATTGAGCGTAATGGCGCCAAAGAAATAAGCGTTTAGTCTATGATTAGGTTTTTTTTTTAATTTTGAAAGAGCGCAGCATGATTCGTAATTGAAATTGTGGATGAGTTACATACGTTCGTGCAGATGCGTTTTAAGAATCACTTACCGGGTGGGCAAATGTTTGATTGTGTTTGTTTAGAGATTACCAACAAATACAACATGAAATTCATACGAAGAGGTTGAAAAATAAAGTAAATGCCATGCAAATTGAAGCTTGTTAGTTCTACAGACAGCTGTCAGAAAATTAGGACGAAAATCGCGAGCTATTTTCCAAAAAACACATTAGATAAGAAAATAACTCAAGACATGAATTTGCGAGATAAGCTAACCAGTCAGTATGAGTCTAGTCTGTAGTCTGTAAGAACACAAACAAATACCTACATAATAAGCTGTTCCTAAGCTGTAGTTAGTAAGTAGGTATTTCATTAAATATGCCGATTTGGTTGTGTTATATTTTATTTGTTTTACGTTTAGTATCAATTTCTCAATTGCTAAAAACTGTTATATTTCATCTGTGCCAAGTTACGTTTTAAAAAAAAAATGGCGGCAAAAGAATATCGTTGAGGTCTATGGTATACATTGTTTTTGGGTTAAGCATTGCAATTATTATTATTGAGAAAAATATAATGAAGAAATAGGAAAAGGAATACTGTGCTTTATTTCGACTACCTACTTCTGATTCTTATAGTTGTGTCTTATAAAAATACGTAAGAAGATCATGAATTTCTAACACATCATCTGCCTGCCTTTTCCCAACTAGTTTGGGATGGGCTTCCAGTCTAACCAGATGCAGCTGAATACCAGTACTTTACATGAAGCGACTGCCTTTCTGACCTCCACAACCCAGTCAGTACTGGATAATACGATACCCCTTTGGAAGATTGGTTGTCAGACTTTCAAGGCACTGACTACCTGTAGCGGCTGTCAAAGATCTGCAAATGTGTGCCGGGACCAATGGCTTAGTGAGCTTTCCGAGGCACGGAGGAAACTCCGAATGTAATTGGCGGTCACCCATCTACAGACCAACCTAGGCACGTGGGACTTAAAATGAAGATGGAACCGAGCGGCTGTTACTATTTAGTCACAAGCCATCATCATCAGTTTCTCACTCATCTCATCATCATCATCAGCCTATAATGTTCCCACTGCTGGGACACAGGCCTCCTCTCTATGAGAGGGAGTGGGCTTTAATCCACCACGCGGGCCCAGTGCGGGTTGGTAGATGTCACATGTGTTCGAATCTTTATTTCTATGATATGGCGGTTTCCTCACGATGTTTTCCTTCACCTTTTCGAAAGCAGCGGTGATGAAATAAATTACACAAAGTAATGCGCCTGCCTGGGTTCGAACCAACGACTTAAACTGCTCGTAAGTCGGGGCTATACCACTGGGCTACCGCTGCTCCCCTAATCTCAACATCAGTTTAACTAACACGAATCAGAATAAGCAAGTAAAACATCATTGAAATACTTACTGAAACTGTAGCCATAGCACATAACTACTCCATTTGTCACAAAAGTCGAGTAACTGACATTGGAAACATATTGTAATTTCCATGTCACTCACATTCGAGACTGACAGAGTGCGTAACAAATGTGCAGTCACGCGAGTTGTGATATTTTTACTTTCAATATTTTAACAATGAGCTGAAAAATATTATGTTTTGCTGTCCTGAAATATAGAAAACTAACTTTCCCCTGCACCTTTGCCTGCATATTATGTTAGGTTATGTATATCATTTAATTTATTTTATTTTTTTGAAAATGAAAAATCAGGGAAATTAATTGTCATACAAATACAGAAAAGGTGTTAGGCAAAGGTTCAAGCAACCCTAGATGCAAACAAAAGCACGGTGTCTTAAATCTTTGTATTTATTTGGAAATTGCCTAATAATTAAGCCGTTGGTCCCGGCTGTCATTTGTAGATCTTTGACAGTCGTTACGAGAAGTCAGAAGCCACAAGTCTGACATTCAGTCTTACCAAGGGGTGTCGTATTACCCAGTTACTGGGCTGTGGAGGTCAGATAGGCAGTCGCTTCATGTAAAATACTGGTACACAGCTGCATCCGGTTAGACTGAAAGCTGACCCCAAGATAGTTTGTGAAAAGGCTAGGCAGATGATGATAAAATTTCCCGTTCATTCCGTTGATACATACATAAGAAAATTATAGATGTACACTCAGTTATTCCTCCATACATCTTAAAAAAAAAAAACAAACCTAAACGAAAACATATTGCAAAGAAACAAAAAAAAAATAATATCATTAAAAAAGACAGAACAACCATCACGCCATTTTAAACTAATTCTTCTCCAAACTTCATAGACGGCGGTCCATCACGAGACAAAGAGGGTTGAAACTGCATTTCAAAGAGCCACAATATTTTACCGAACAACCATGCGTAGAGGTAATAATTTAACGTTTGTATTGCAATAAAAACGAGAGCTCACATTACATACGTCCGGTGTTGACGACATCGCAAGTGAAACAAGAATAAATTGATAGGTCTGGTCTGTGTTTGGTGTAGGTGTAGTTCGATTTTTGATTCGCTCGGGCTTTTTCGCTTGTTTTTGGTATTGCCATGGAATTAATAAGTACTTTCCCATATGTCATTCTTATTATGATTTTGAAAGCGTGTTTCTTGTATTGTGTAGACAGTTAAAAGTAGTTTTAGGACTTATTGGGAAATATTATTACGATAAAATAAAGAACATTTTCTGGAATTGTATTTTTCACTTCTATCTGCCTGTGTTCAAATTTTTCAAATAGACATTAGGTAAATTAAAGCATCTAATACTGCTAAAATTGCTCAACGAATGCTGCTTAATTAATTATTACCTGTGTTAAAAACTTATAACAAAAACAATAACATCATCGGAAACATACTGCCCACTTCACCGCATTCAATCGCTCGCAAATAGCTCAGAGCGCTTCAAACATTGCCCGCTCGAGTCTTTGCACTTTCGGTTTATTTACGTCCCTATGCAGCTCGAACGCAGATAAAAGTGCTCCGAGCTATTATTTTGATGTTTATGATACGTTTCCATTGTTTATAACGATAACGAACGAGTTTTAAATAATTTATGTGCGGGTTTTTTTGGGCTTGCAATTTTTATTTTGAGTTTATGGTTAGGTATTGAAATTTGACGTTGATCTCATGTTCTGATCAAAGACTACAATATCAAGTTCTGATGTAGTTGGGATTAAAAATGTTTGAAATGAGTATGGTCATATTGCTTTACGTACCTATGTGATTTGTCAGGGTAATTATTGTTGTAGCAAATTGACACCGTAAATGAAAAAAACAGTTGTGATGTCAATGTCTCTAGTTGCAGTTTTTTTATGCTTTTTTTTATTGTTATTATAGTTTCTTGAACAAAACAGTGAGATTGTTCTTACTAGAGCAGTTGAATTCTATCCTAGCAACGATCTCATTGAAACTGTTGTGTTGTCTATTACTTTATCATATTTGAAGCGCCACACCTAGCAGAACTAAATAATTACAGCCACAAAAAATAAAAGTATTTATCAAATAAATAATTATTATTCCTCAATGCATCCCACATATCGCAATTCTTTCACCTCCAACTAGCGAGTACGCACGCTCATTTGACAAACGCACGATATAAATCGTCGCACGCGCCGCGTTCACGCCCACGTGCCACCAAGTGGGTAGGTAGGTATGAAGTACGTAGCACTAAATATACAGAGCTTGTGAATGAATAATACGCGTATAAATGGCGACGCGTGCGCTGCCAACGTTGTCACACGAGTACCACTAAATACGATGTAGAAGGTCAACTTATACTGTATTAAGCTCTTGGTATGATAGATAATTGAATTCGAGGTTTAGTTCAATTTTGTGTTATTTTTCCTTTACTCTATGATAAGAAGACCGGCGAGTCTTAGATTAGAACCAAAAATTGGAAGGCATTTCACAACTACCGTTTTGTTTTTCTTTAAATTAAACTTAGAATTTCTTCTGTGTCGTGGCACCGTTTACAAATATTAAACTCACAAACACAAACAACCACACCCAGAACAACTACTGATCTACCTGTAGGCCACAAATACATACTTGCTCCATGCGGGGATCGAACCCGTAACACGCAGCGCAGCATCCGATCGATCAGCTACTGCGCCAACGTGCCCTACAAATCACCAAATTGTCAATAAGTTACAGCCAATTACAGCCCACTCCCTCCAATAGAGAGAAGACCTTAGCCACTGAACTGGGAACCACATAATCTGATTACGTATAAAATATATTTAGTTAGAGGTTTTCCAAGCTATTTCAGTTTTCGCAAGTCACCATTTACCACGCCCTTACCAATTGAGACAGAAAGCAGTCAGAGAGCAGCGGTAGCCCAGTGGTGGCAGCCCCGACTTACGAGCAGTAAGCCGTGGGTTCGATCCCAGGCAGGCACATAACTTTGTGTAATTTATTTCATCACCGCTGCCCTCAAAAACGGTGAAGGAAAACATCGTGAGGAATCCGGCATGTTCTAGAACTAAAAATTCGAATACATGTGACATCTACCAACCCGCACTGGGCCCGCGTGGTGGATAACAGCCCACTCCCGCTCATAGAGAGGAGGCCTGTGTCCCAGCAGTGGGAACATTATAAGCTGATGATGATACCAATTGTGTAATGCTGTAGCCTTAGTACGTAGTTGTGAATGGTGATATTTTTAAAACGCCTTTATTACTTTCCAGCTTTATTCTTCACCAGTTACTAGTTAAATAACTGACTATGTAAAAAAATCTTAGAAGATAAATTTGACCTACTTCCCGGTTTCCGATTTAGCTGATATTTTGCAGGCATGGTTAGTTTGGAATTGGATGACAATGCATGGATGGACTAGTTATTTTTAATGGATTCCCTTGATATGAATATCTAATGAAAGGGTTTGCTGAGAAGAATACGAGAAATAAATAAGTTCACTCTAAAGCTCTTAAATTTAGTTGTTAAAACTACAAATTGTTGTTTTGCAACCTCGTCAAATTCAAGGAGGTAACTATGCTAATGATTCTCGTCCCAAATCAATAATAAAATGATTAGGTCATTTTAATTTATTTGCGAAAATCGGTAAACGTGAACCACCCGTGTTTTAAATGCGGCCCGGCCCGTCTGATTCTCGCCCTATAACCGCGCTTCCACCCATACAAAAAATCTCTCAATCATTTATTTTTCCCTAAATCGCGTTAAGGGGGTTATTCTGAAATACTGACAAACCTTAACAACAAAAATAAATCAGCGTTTATTAATAACTAACAAGGTACCGTAATTTTAATTGATTATTTATGTGTTTTGTAACAACCTCCTGAATTTTGACGAGGATGCAAAACACCACCTTGTATACTATTTTTTTTTTTTACAAAAGATTTAAGTTTTGCTATAGGTAATCAAAGACCCTTCATCACTGGTTAACCGAATTATTTCGTAGCTTTCCTACTCGCTGTACGTGAAACTTTTCCCCAAGACGAAGTGCTTTATAATGGCCTCCTAGGCAATAAATAACGTACCTCCTAAATCTCAAACCGAAACTAACAACTTATAAACGTTTCAGCTGATTGAAATAAAACTTAACGTTAACGGGAATCGCGTTTATTGTTTATTTTCTTCTTTACTAATAAATTATAATAAAATAAATTTCGCGTTAGTGTTCAACAATTAGAATTTAAATTATTGCCGCCTACGAGTGCACCTAGGCTAGATTTCAGGCAAAAATATGAAGTCTATTTTCTTTATTAAAAATATGAACGTTGTTTGAATAATGAATTTATTTGAACAGAGCAACGCGCCACAATAAAACATATAAAGAGATGACAAGCAAAATAAATAGAAATCTGAATTATCTCATTTAAAATAAAGAAGTAAGATACTATGGTAGCTTCTACCAAAATATTACTGTTACTATTAGAATTTGAACTCTCGGCGCTGAGCTTAGCGTTGATCATCAAGAATTTGCGTCTATTTAGACATTCATTTAATATATTTTATGTATCTTTGACGAAATAAATGGCTCTACAAACCAATCCATGGAAAGAAATAATTCACTACGAATTGCATGGTTTGATAGAAGAAAGGCTTTCAAACTTTTTAAGCAGTAACCTTTTTCTTAATAATACCTAGCTAGTACCAAACAAATGTGTTCAACCTTTAATACGTCATTGTGACGTACGTATGGCAACATTTTGTATTCCACAGATAAAATTGTGAAGTCTCACTAATTAACAGATCTTTTTCAACCTTTTTACTCCGGCTTCCCGTTCCGGTGTAGTCTGTGGATGGCAGGAACAGATGCATGAAACTGTACTTGCAGCTTTTCTTCTTTTTGTGTCATATTATTCGTCTTAATTAATGGGTGGGTTTAGAGAAAATGGCGGGAAAACATGGACAAAACCAACGGCCAATACTCCAAAGTGGCCCTTGTTTGGAAGAACTGGAAGCCTTAAGGACAGGTCTTTGTCCCTTGGTGGGATGACGCAGAAAAGCAAGTGGGATAGATCAGAATAGAATAAAACTTTATTGAACACCAAAACTCAAACTTAACGGGTTTACAAAACTGCTAATTTTATGGTTACAACGGCGTTGGTATGTTTAAAAAAAGAGAGAGAAGAAAAAACTGAGAAGAAAACGTTCCTATTGTAAAGTATTAATCCTGATATCATTTAATTACAGTTATTTTCTTCAAATCGTTGACATGCGGGTCAACATATCCGGCATATAAACCATCAGACATTAAAAAAAGTCTAATCATGTAACAAATGACATAACGGCGGACATGACAGCCGAACATTTACGAAACTTCCCGAACGCATAATTACTAATGTTCCTATGCGCCCGCGTCGATTTCCTGCCCCGTTTTGTACGGCCTTGACCTGAAACCGATTATACAAGAATATAATACGAAGTGAAGTAGGTAGGACAGAGGAAAATTAAAAATATATATTGGTGAGCGGAAGACCGTCCCTTTTGAAGAGAGCTGTAAATTAAGGAGCTCGTTAAATGAGTGCTTAGGGTTGCCACATTGTAAAATGTTGAAGTACGAATTTTATTAGACGTGTCTCAACTTACATGCAGCGTTAAATCGTTATTACTCGTTCACCAGAGGTTATTTAGTGTGAACATAAATAATTTAATCTATGGCTTAGACTTTTACCTCCATTTATTCTGATTTTATATTGTTTAGCTCCTCTGTGATACCATATCAGCATCAGGAAGAAGGGTGGGGATTAGGATGTTTATTAATACCACTAAACATTTCGTCTTTACTTCCCAAGAGGGTAGACATAAATGTACACAGTAGCAGTACAGTCACATTCGCCATTCTGACCTACAATTGACAACTCAATCAAATTCAGGTCAAACAAAAAAAACGCGAAGCTACAGTCCCAGTCCAAGGCATAATAACCTGTAAAAGTTCTGTAGTTGCCCATTTCAAAGCGTAGATCTATACGAAGAAGAATGGGCAAGAAACTCCATGGAAACTCTTTTAAATCAAAATATTGTTACAAAATCTTGGTTACATCATTAATTTTGAGATATACAAATATGTGAAACCGATGAATTGATGATGTCCTGTCCTATTAAGGAGAACAATGGGAATGAGAGCGATTAACTGATAAAGGCATTTGTTTAACTTAAGTAATCATGTTTTAATAAATTACAACAGCAATGCACAACAGAAGCTGGTAAACTTGACTGTGTAGTAGACCCCATAGTTTCGGCCATTGTTCGGCGAATGAACCATGGTTTGAACCAGGAATGTTGCAACACAAAGCCATGTTATTGGGTGCAGTGCCACGCATCACTGCTTACCATGTGGACTAGTTACAGTTCATTTAAATAAACAATGACTAGTTTACTATACATTGCGAATTAAACAGACCGTTAAACTTTGTTAATTTAGGGGATTTTTTCCAATATATCTATAGCGTTTTTTACGGTCAAAAATTTAAAATTATTCATTGAACACGTGATTATAGTCATGATAACACACAACTTTCCCAAAGAAACATTTTTTTTATACTCATTCACTTTGAACACAAGCTGATAGGCCAGAGGCGCGCGCGCACACAAATTACATACGGCTGTTGTGTTATTGTGATAAAAGTGAATGAGTATAAAAAAACCGGCCAAGTGCGAGTCGGACTCGCGCACTGAAGGTTCCGTACAAACCAAAATTACTGAAGAGAATAAATAAAAATATGTGATCTAACTAAAAATTTAAGGTATTCGTAGTTTTTCCTTAATATGTGCTATAAAACATTGCTTCATGCCAAATTTCAAGATTCTAGGTCGACTGGAAGTACCCTTTAGGTTTTGATTCCCTTGCGAGTAGTTGCGAGTTTGAAAATATGCGGCTTAAATTGCTGTTTCTTTTGATTGCGTTGACATAGAAGCTTGATTTTGTTACAGTTTAAAGGTATTATAGACCTAAGTATTTGATATGAATTTTAATTTAATACCTCTACGCGTTCATGAGGAAAGGGGTAGTAAGTTTAAAATTATTAAAAATATCTTATAATATGATGTAACTAAAAATTAACGGTTTTTGCAATTTTTTCTTTATCTGTGCTATAAGACGTTGCTTCGTACCAACTTTCAAGATTCTGAGTTCACGGGAAGTACCCTGTAGGTTTTGATTCCCTTGCGAGTGAATGAAAACCTACAGAATGTCAGTGTCAAAATGATGAAATTTGCGGAAATTTGCGGCATAAACGGCTGTATCTTTTGATTGCGTTGGCTTAGAAGTTTGATTTTTTCACAGCTCCAAGGGACAGTAGACTTAAGTATTTGATATAAATTCCAGCTTGATACCTCAATGCGTTCTTGAGAAAAAGGGTCTTGACAGACAGACAGACGGACAACAAAGTGATCCTATAAGGGTTCCGTTTTTTCCTTTCGAGGTACGGAACCCTAAAAATGTTTCTTTAGGAAAGTTGTTTGTTATCATGAGTATAATCACGTGTTTAAGTATCGGTCACTAACTACCAGTCAACTTATATACTTTTATATCAGGTAATTAGAAAAAAGATTGGGAAAGGTAGACCGGTAGAAAATACCTGAAGAGTTTATGGCACCCACTTTGTTAAAATAGTAGAAAATGCTTGTAACTAATGCTAAAAATGCTACCAAAACCCAGGACTACGAGGCATGGGAAATATGTAAGCACATTCGTAACACTTGGCAGCTTTTTCTTTGCCAAACAGCTAAGGATGCGGCGTGTGATACATAATTTACGATCTCCAAAAAAAGCTGGCAACCCTACAAGATTGCCAGATTTCAACCGCTTAATTTTGACAAATAGTTTGTCGCTGTTTAATTTATTATGGCAATATTATTTCATTGCAAAAATTAGTAATCGATTAATTATAATTTTAAACTATTATATCCGTCTGTTAACTATAAAATGATTTTAATGAAGATAATTAATTTGTTTATAAAAGATTGGCTGCCATCTGTGTTAATATGTGGCTGTTTCGCGAAATAAGATATGGAATAGTCTTTGAGCAAATTTATTGAAATCATATGGCGCTACGTTTCAAATTTCAGTAAAACCAATTCTTTTATTAGTTTATTTTATTAAAAAGGTTGATTTAATTAAAATGCTGCAGACATTCTATATTTTCGGTCTAAAAACCGCTGGAATTCATGTTAAAATTAAGTCTTACGTTCGTGCTAGGATGTCTGTTGTGACAATAGTTCCCAGCATCTTAGTAGGTTCACTAGTAACACTGATCTGTAAACCAAACACGTCGCATCTACATACGTGTGGTTGCAGAATGTAAAAGGTGCAAATATCTCTGATACAGTTTATTTATTTAACTCCATAAACGTTAAACGTGCCTGTTTAATGATGATTCTATCAAATATTAAGCAATAATGTCATTTTCTGCGTAATACTTATAACACTCTAATTTTAAAAGGTTACCGCAGTAAGCTTTGCCTTCAGATTATAAGTCTACATATAAAATTGCACTATAATTTCCAAACTTATTATGTTATTACTGCACCATACAAGTAATAAGTTATGAATATAACCATTTGTAACAAATTAATATATTACTCTTGAGCAGAACTCCCTAATCCTTTGATGTTCTCCTGAAGATTTAAAGTGCATCTAACAATATTATGCTTTGTTCTTTTACCGAATATTCTTTTCAGAGTAATGAATATGTAATCTGAAATAAAAGCATCGTAAAACATGCGGCTTTGAAGAGGCTTAAACGATTAAAAGTCATGAAACGATTAAATGGCGTATGGAATTCCGCGCGCATTTTTCTGTCAAACTGACATTTAGTGTGAAAACTAAATTGTTTATGGTTGTCAAAAAGCCTTAACTATAAAAAAAACATCAAATAAGCACTTTAAAAAAATGCAGAATAACACGTTTAAATTCAACGAGCAGTTTCTTGTAAAATTAGTCTAGAAATAGAAAACATCATCATTTTGCTTCTTTGCTGCAAAATATTAGGAAATACTTGTCATCGTTAATGTCCGGTCGGTTAAAATTCAAGCGGCCGTGAGACAAGATCTGAATCATCTCAAACAATGGCTACTAAATATAATATTTCAAAGGAGCTCTTAAAATCTAACGTGTAAATATTAGCACAATTTAACAGAAACAGCGCCGCGTGGCACACTTTGTGACAAACCAGGCCTTGAACCAGCACTCGCCCATAAATCTTCAGCTCGAGAAATAGACTTCTTAGAAACGCGCGATGCTCTCCAAAAGATTGTCATTGTTGTTTAAAATATCACACAATGAGGTATTTGTAGAACACATCAAATTATCATGCCGAGACCATCTCACTGAAAGTCCGGAACGATTGCATTCGACGCGAGTTAACGTCGAGTATTGGCAACGCTAATAAATATCTAAATGCTCATATAACTCACACCAGGTGTGGAGCCAGTTTATTCTAATGTTATCATAATATTGCGGTTAGTCAGTTCGCTCTCCTGCACTCCCACAGTTGAGTCATAGCGACGTACAAATGAACCCGTAGGGAGTACACGAGCTCTATTTAGGATCATAATTTAAATATTTTTCATCAGTTTCCTACACCGATTAGTTTATCGTACACACGGGTACGCGGTGCTCCGGCGGATCGACGACGTGTGAACTCATAAATTTGTACTAGAACATCTGACCTGATAATCTAGTTTACGTTAATTCCTCGAAGATTAATTTCCAAAGAGTGAGGCAGCGGCGCGAGGTGCGTTGCGGCGTCATCGCACACAGACTGGATGACTGCCGCGAGCGCCCGCATGGCGGCACGCCTCTGACCAGCCGGACCATGAAACGAAGAAAACATGAGCCAAGCGCTGTCGCTACTCAAGTTCATCAAAATACCAAAAAAGTTATCCCCACGTGAGATGTCATGACGCCCGAACACTCGAACAGTCTCACTGCCAAACTAAATAGTGCCTTACGTTATAAATAGTGTAATCTTGGTGCTTCGAAACAATAAATAATGTTAGTGAACACAGACACACGGACGATAAGGTCAAACGTTTAAGATGTTAGACGTTTTTCGTGGATTGAAGAATCTCATAAAAGTGAACTATGTACACATCGACTCGCCAGTATTTCGGTTGCACTACTCTATCACGGTCATCCTACTGATCTCGTTCAGTCTGATCGTGACGACGCGCCAGTACGTCGGGAATCCCATAGACTGCATCCACACGAAGGACATCCCCGAAGACGTGCTGAACACGTACTGCTGGATCCACTCCACCTACACGCTGAAAAGCTTCTTCAAGAAGAAGGTGGGCGTGGAGGTGCCGTACCCGGGAATCGGGAACAGCCGCGAGAAGGGCAAGGAAGATATGAATGACAGAAAGATCTACAAGTACTACCAATGGGTGTGTTTTTGCCTATTTTTTCAGGTGAGTTTTAGTATTATTTGAACATTTCCCTGACTAATATACAAATTCGTTGACACATCTAGTGTGGTGTGTCGCTACTGAAATTAACACTCTCTTTTAGATCAGTTTTGACAGGTCGTTGACAGGTATTTTCCTTGTCGAATGTTACTAGCGCATAGACATTTCAGTCTTGTTTGAATTTAGAAACTCGCGCCGGCCACTGTTTCATTTTCATTTGTTTCTTTTTACTAAATGACTGTGATAAAAGAAATATTTTCACTGGCCAGTTTAAATTCAAACATTTTAATTGTATGATACCTTGAATTCTTTAGGAATTTTCAAACGTTGATCCTAAGTAATGAATGTGAAAATGACTTTGTTGCTGTCTCGACTTAATGTCTGAACGGATTTGGATGAAATTCGACACAGAAATAGACCAAGACCTGGGTTAACAAATAGAATGAGGAAAACTTTTATCCCGGTAGTAATTTTCTGTCGGATCGTTTCAGTTAATAGCTAGTTTTTTAATTTTAAAAAATACAATAATTGACCTGAAAAATATTGATAAACCTGCTGTACCGTGTCGCAACATAGACGCGATGCGCACACGCCTGAACAAAGCTCAAGTAAAACAAGCAAACTATAATTAGCGCAGAACATTGTTAATGTTGCCAGGGCGACTGCGCGACTCGTCCCGCAAAACCAATAAATATTTATTTTTTATTATTTTCTAACGTTTTAACGATCGATAAAACTGGGGCGTTAATCAGGAATCCGGAATATGCGGTAATCAAAATATTTTGTGTAATTTATAGAGTGCATGTCATACGTGTGCGGTCAGACACTGAAGTAGTCTGTTTAAAATGTTAGTTTGCTGGAATAATGCAAGAAATGAAAAAGAAAAAAAAACTCGTTAAATGTGGGAGTACTATTAGATATAACACTGCCTAGCCATTCGAAGATTGCAGGCGTGATGATGATGCTTAAAAATCATTGATAGCTTTCAAGCTAAAATCATTGATAGCTTTCAAGCTGAAATCATTGAAAGCTCTAAAGCCAAAATCATTGATAGCTTTCAAGCTAAAATCATTGATCGCTTTCAAGCTGAAATCATTGAAAGCTTTAAAGCCAAAATCATTGATAGCTTTCAAGTTAAAATCATTGATAGCTTTCACAGAACAGGCACAAATTTATCTCTGCACTACGAGCTAGCTGGCGTTTCACAAAGTGAACACGGGTACACGAAGTTCATAGTGAAAAGCTGTCACTACAGAGGAACTAAATCATTGACCCTCATTTTCCCACAGAAAAAAAGCTAGCACAAACATTTATCAACAGTGAAAAGCTAGCACAAATTTTAACCAACCCAAGAATCGAACCGAATATCTCTTAGTTTATTTTTTAGGAAACCAATCCAATACAATACATGTGCACTTATAGAACGTCGATAAAAACGTGCACGGTTCGAGTTGGTCATTTCCCATGGAGAGAAACCGGCAAGGAACTCCATGGTTTCTCTTTTAAAATGGTTTCTACCGTTAAAACCGATTCCACTGTACCTACATCTAATTCATAATGAATTAAAAATGTCTGCCACAACCCACAAGCTAGCTTCCTACTGCCGACATAATTAGAAGCGGAAGGATTAGCGGCTTAACTTCATGTTTAAGATTACGAGATTAACTAAACAGACTGTTAACTGTGAGTTCTTATTAATTATTGCCGACAAAACTACAAGTTGAAGTAGCTAGATACACTGTTTAGTTTTTCGGTTAAGTTCTGTGTTTCTTTATGAAGGTCTGGTGCGTAGTGCTCGCAATCGGCGTGCGTGTATGACCGGATGTATAAACGAGGCAGGACGAATATGTAAGGATCGCAGGTAGGCAGGCGCATTACTTTGTGTAATTTATTTCATCATCGCTGCCCTCAAAAACGCAGAAGGAAAACATCGTGAGGAAACCGGCAACCACTAAAAATTCGAAGACATGTGACATCTACCAACCCGCACTGGGCCCGCGTGGTGGTTTACAGCCCACTCCCTCTCATAGAGAGGAGGCCTGTGTCCCAGCAGTGGGAACATTATAGGCTGATGATGATGATGAATGAAAATTATACTGTAATAAGAAACGAGTCGTTCGGAACCTAAGTATTATAATGTTGAATGCTACGAGTGTCTACGAGGCTACGACTAAGCTACGCCGTAGCACTTTATAGACCCAAACGTTTTATTGATATGAATGACTATCGATCTTTAAATCAAATAAACGGCAAAAAAAAGCAAAAATAGCAGCAAAAGTAAAAGCAAGTCTTATTTAAACTAGGTACTTAAATATTTTGAAATCCTTGTACTTTGTCATGAAATATCCCAAGTGAGGGGGGGGACGTTGTGTAACGTTGGCAGGGAGCTATGTTTTTATTGGTGCTCCTCTGGTCGGCTAATGTATGCAAATATCAACAACATGGTAATGCCAACGACGACTCGCCATAGTCCTAGTTCCACTGAGGCGACTTTTTAAATAATTATTTAGAGTTATTTAAGTTTAAAATAGCGAATATTTAATCCATTAATATCGGTAGCCAGTTTGATGATATAGTCAGTTTAATAAGAACTCCAATAGTAACACCTTAAAGTCAAACACGTAAAGTCTCTATATTTTAAAGTTTTTAAACTTTTTATGTTGGAACGTTTCTAAATAATCCGTTTTAAGAAATGGCTGTAACTAGGTATCAGGATAGGTAATGAGTAATAAACTGGAAGGTATTTATAAATGTACTTGTTTCGTTAAGTATTCAACTTTTATATCTTTATCTTATTTTGTTATTATTTGTCGTTATAGATAGCATTTATGAAAACAGACTTGCCCACGTATTCACATACGCTCCGATTCGATTTCGATTCGGAAAGTCGTATGTCTATCTCGCTCGCTTTCGTAATGCCAAAACAAGATAGACATACAACTTATCGAATCGAAATCGAATCCGAGCGTTTGTGAATAGGGGGCCTGGACCAAGCACAAATCCAGACGCCGTGGCTGCTATTGCGAAATTCCTGATATAAACCCGAATTACACTGAACCCGACCTGGGAATCTAACCCAGGACAATGTGAAACCAACACTATTTTGACTTTTTCACTGTTGGTATAACAGAAAATAAAGAGAATGTATTAGCAGATAAATGAAAAAAAAACAACAACAAATCGCACAAAAAAGTCGCGACATCAAAACCCACCCTTAAACAGATCATCAGAATAAAAATGTAAGAGCTCACTCAAGTGGCTGTTAATATCGGTTGATTATCATCCCGACACAGACATTACCCCTCACCCCCTGCGACCTTTCACCCCCTAAACCCCCCTTACACAGAAGCGACCTAATTTTCACTTTATTAAGCTAAATAATAGCATGTTTACCCGAATGGAAGCGAGTTGCGAACTATTTAGGGATTTTACAAATGTTCCGCGATAAGAAACGCAGACGCGCAGATAGGATGAGGGTTTTTTTAGTTTTGTTTCGATTGATTTTACTGTTTTCCTTGGCCTTGACTTAATCATTACGTAAATCTTATACAGAGTGTAACGGAAAGGGTATATACATACTTAAGGGTGTGCTACAGACCATCAAACTGAACATGTTTCTCCATCAGCAAACATAGTAATAGCCAAGAAATTATTCGCTTCCCCATACGTTTGGGTCGAATAGGTATTGAAATTTTTTACGGGGCATCTGATATTTTTTTGCTATTACGGTGTTTGTCTGATGGAGAAACATGTTCAGTTTGATGGTCTGTAGCACGCCCTTAAGTATGTATACAAGGTGTTGTTTTGCATCCTCGTCAAAATTCAGGAGGTTTTCACACAAGACATAAAAAATCAATTTAAATTACGGTACCTAGTTAATTATTAATAAACGCTGTTTTTTTGGTTTGGTTGTTTATGTTTGTCAGTATTTCACAATAACCCCCTTAACGTGGTTTAGGGAATAAGAAATGATCGAATAAACGTTAGAGATTGTTTGTATTTTGTGGAAGCGCGGTTATAAGGCGACAATCAGACGGCCCGCGTTTAAAACACGGGTGGTTCACACTTACCGATTTCCGTAAATTAGAAAAAAAAATACCTACTCATTTTATTATTGATTCGGGACGAGAATCATTAGCATAGCTACCTCCTTGAATTTGACGAGGATGCAATACAACACCTTGTATACACTTTCCGTTACACTCTGTAAATTTAAGGTTTGTTTTAGTTTGATTGCCTTGTTGGTCTAGTGGTCGGAAGCCCAACTGCTGAGCATGAGTACGTTGGCTCGATTCCCGGGTCGGCAAATTGTCATTGGGTTTGATGCAGGGTTTGATACAGCCGTGATGTTATGTATATTTTTACGAAGGGTTTTTATTTTGCATAACTGCCTCTTGTATCGCCACGTTTTGAGTTAAAGAATGTTTTCGCTTACTTATTTTTAATTTTGCAATGAGTCGTAAGCGACTAACTTAGTTCCTCGATCGCCACCTACAAAGAGCGATTAAAAACCTGTCCACTTCAGCTTCTGTTTTCATTTTCTTATCACAGAATGATGACGCGATCATTAGATCATGTTTTGACCCACTTTTCATCGAGCAAGTAATATAATTTGTTACGCTTGAGTTTTCATTCGTCCCGATTTCCATACATTCTGTGGTTTTTATCATCGGTAAGGGATAAACATTGGCCCTTATCATTCGTAAGCTATTATTCATAACCCATATTATGAAATAATGGTTTTTATCAAGTATCTCTTTTTTGTATTATTTCATTTTAGTAACTAACACTAATAGGGGATAATCCTCTTTTTTTTTCTTTGTCCGTCGGGTAGTTTATTGAAAAGTATTGGACACGTATTTTTTCTTTTTTCACGTGGTCTTATAATTACGGAGATATATTGAGTTGAAATGGCGCATGACGTCACATGTAGGTAAGTTTTATACCTACTTGAGACGTAGTAAGCCCCCACTCTCCAACTTTAATGAGTTCTAACTAAGTAATTTTTTGATATTTTGATAAAACAAAAAATACGTGTCTAATATTTTTGTATTACCTGTCTGACGGACAAAATAGAATGTCGTTTTCTTTACCCAGTCCGATCCCCTATTGTTTACGTTTTTTTTACTGTACTAACATTGTATGGATTCCGTAAATCTGAAATAAATAGATTTTATTTTATTTATTTATTATAAGTACAAGCAGTGATAGCCTAATGGTGTGACCGACAAGTCATAGGTCTGCAGTTTGAACCCAAGACACTCGACACTCAGATGTTTCGGATTCAATTGAGTTTTGTATAATTATGGGTGAACGGCCCAAAGCGAATGGACCGCGGGCCAATCACTTGCTTTCGCGAAAAAAACATCGTGATGAAACCAGCATGCCTGAGAGATATTTCTCAACGGCATGTAAAGTCAAGTCACAGGCCCATGGGCGACATAAAAACTTTGGCACCAGGTTAGACCCTAACCACACAAAAAAAAAATGTTGAATATTACTTTTTGTATCCTTTATCAACCCGATATATATCACTATAATCTGTTCCACATAACACTATAATCTGTTTAACATACAAATATAACGAGTTTTGTAAGAACTGTACTAGAGGGTACCGTAGAGGCCAGGGCTGCGGGTTGTTCGAAAGAGATACCGCGGCCCTGGAACACAAAGGGCGAAGAAGGAACATGGGTGGGTTTTAGTCACTACAAGTCTGACACTCCCTCCCGCTCCGCCCAGAGCGGGAGAAGTCATTTGATGATTTCCCACCCGCAAAAAAAAAAAAAAAAAGGGTACCGTAGAGGCCAAGAAAGTTAACTGTTTCAACAATGTTTGAGATGTTTTTTTGTAACTTTCAACAACATACAACACTTACCTGTGCAGGCGGGACAACACAGAACAAAAACAAATGTTCATTTCAAACAAATCATCAATCAAACGGCACCCGATTACTGAGACTTCGCTGTCCGTCCGTCTGTCACCAGGCTGTATCTCATGAACCGTGGTAGGTAGCCAGTTGAAATTTCTACAGATTATTTATTTCTGTTGATGATATAACAACAAATACTAAAAACAGAATAAAATAAATATTTAAGGGTGCTTCCATACGCCTGTGGACGGTGAGTAATGGGCTAGCTCACCGTCCGTCCGTCTCATGACGACAGGCCGTGTCGACGGCGCGTACGTGTTCCACGCGCGCCTCAAGGAGATGTCAGCAAACCGGAAGGGGTCCGAAAGGGCCGATGCCTGCCAGGGCTGCGGGTTGTTCGAAAGAGATACCGCGGCCAAACAAAGGGCGAAGAAGGAACATGGGTGGGTTTTAGTCAGTACAAGTCTGACACTCCCTCCCACTCCGCCCAGAGCGGGAGAAGTCATTTGATGATTTCCCATCCGCAAAAAAAAAAAAAAAAAAGGGGGCTTCCATACAAAAAAGAAAGTTTTTTTGCTCGTTTTTATAAATGATGGTACGGAACCCTTCGTGCGCGAGTCCGACTCGCACTTGGCCGGTTTTTTTTCTTGTCATTCTATCAGTACATTGCTGACTCTTCAATTCTTGATATCGTTAATAGAATGTCACTTTGTTTAAGCCGATGTGAATGTTTTCAATAGGTTACCGTTTGGTGGCACACTCTTTGGTATAGTTACTACTAGGATTTTTTCCTAATTTATAGCTGATATGACTATAATATAATACCTTTGAGAGTTTCTCAAGGCTTATCAGCGGGCTGAAGTGTAACATTATGTGCGGTCACGTCTCAGCATAGCGACCGTATCACCACGTCTCATATTTTGTCGTTTTAATTAAAACACACGGGTTTTTAACGTCAGTCGAGTTTATAACAAGGTGGCTCAACTAGTGCTTGACAACGTAAAACATGATTGCCAGTTTTCTTCTTAAAGATCTACACGGCGTTAATTATTTAGTCATGACTATTTTCCTCAATAACATTTAGTGTTGGGATATTTCTATGAAAAGAAAAAAGTTAATAAAAAACGTTGCTAGTAGCGATAAGAACAATACAATATTCTAATTTGGAACACTTTTCATGGAATTAATTTCCCTCTCCCCTTCATAAAGAGCTATGTTTTGGAACGAACAAACTGTAACTTTCTATGTAACTAACAGACTCGTTGTGGATTTAAAGTGCCTTTTACTGGTCTACCTAATTTAAATAAATTCTTTTAGCTCGAGTTTAATTTTATTGTTGATTCACTGACTTTCGGTATCTACAGTTATATTCAACGGAAACCGCTAGCCACAAAGATATCCCACAATTATTTATGGACTTGGCACATAATAAACCTTACATTTATCAGCTCAACGTAGAAACACTGCTAAAATCAGTCCATTACAGCGAACTCAGAAACCAATCCGAACATCTGTTTATTATACGAGATAACAAGCTTTTAATGTACGGAACCTTGTCTGATACATCGCATAATGCATGAGCACTACCCTGATTAGAACCCACGTCCCTCGGGCTCCAGACTCCGGTCCACTATCACACTGGGATCATGGCTGCCTGAAATATGGACTATGTAGTTGCCAATTCGGAGGTTTGGCGAGAATCACGATAATGCTGGAAAATAATTGGATTCTATTCTGTGGCGGTTACCGCCGCATCGATATTTATGACGCTTTTCTAATGGACGCTGTAAAATTTGTCAAGCTTTTGGAAATTAGGCTTGTAATATTTTAATAGGTTTCAACAGAGGGCAGCAAAGTACGATAAGTGCTAAAAATTGCAAGCTTTCTTGTTCATTAGTATCAGTATTTTACAATTAGGTGGGACCAAGTTCTAGATTCTGCCACAACAAAATGGACGTATTAAAAAACAATTAGCATAATCAGCCTTTAATGTTTCCACTGCTGGGACACAACGCCGCCCCGCAGTGGCGTGCCTAGGGGTCAACAATACCGCAAGCTCATAAGGCATTTGGACTGCTAGGAAATCATAACATCATGAAGAGCAGTAGGCTATAAGGGCAAACTAAGCTTGTAAGCTTGGATGATAAGCCTCCTCTCTACGAGTGGAAGTAAACTGTAACTTAATGAACTGTGTATACGCGGACCAAAAGTAGTTTGGTAGATGTCACATGTCTTCGAAGTCCCGGTTACAGAGCACACCAGTTTGCTCTTTTGCCGATTCCATAATTTAATTTATTTTTTATCGTTTCCAACACTTTAAATTTGCTGACCCCAGTTATGAGTAACAGGGTAATCAGTTACCCCAGTAGGTACACAGTGAAATCATGCGTGCGGTTAGCTGCAGCTCATAAATAATAACGCTTGTTGGACTAGCTGGCAACCCGCTATAATTCAGCACCCTCGGCTGACCGTCACAAATGGCACGGAATCATTGTCGTTCGCACATCTGTCTATATTTAGATGTCTAACTGCATATATCTCTCGGCTTATTGTGTGTAGGTACCTTGTGATTTGAACTGTTCTTCGACTGACCTATCCCGAATCGTTGGTACGCTATTATTATACTAATAATATTAATCGTGGCCACAGCTATGGCACTTTCTAATTTTTTTATTAATTTTTTACGATAGAGCGATAAAACGCGCGTATAATTCTCTTATTTTTTCAACGCAAGGATACAATTAATTTATTTTTTGTAGGCCATACAATATAGTCCCGTGTCAGTGGTCCCGTGCAGGAATTGAAGCCGTAGAATGCAATCGCTCAGCCACAGTGCAATCGTGCAGAATTACATTAAATGCTTACTTTTCACTTCATCCTCGTTTTCAAATTGTATGATGCGGTCACTGGCTTTATTTTGCATTTCATGTAAGCACCTATCAGGTAAATCTACGAGAGGATACTAAATCAGAAAGAAGTTCTTAGAAAATAAATTACCCATATTGTACCAGTCTGGCAAGTCGTTTTGTAGAAAAGAAATACGTATGAATTTTAAATTCAGCAACAATGAGTTACTTGTGCCGAAATCTGAAATTCCATGCCGTCGACGCCGGTGCATTGGTGTTCGCGTTGTTTACGCCAAACGTCCTTTTTATTGTTTTGATTATATTATTGTCAGACTGTTTGCCATTACGATAAAAATACACGTAAGCGTGTTTGTGTTATATTTTCAAACATTATTTTACTTATTGATGATTAAAAAGTGTAGTATGTGGGCCGGCCGCGATTTAAAATATATGTTTTACGAATTGAAAATGTACCTGATATTTATTTTCGTGTTATATTTTGATGATAACACAATCCGGACGTTTTTGAGTTTGTTTGTTATATGTTTTCCTGTGCTCTGTATGTTTTCTTTCCGCACATATTTTAGAGTATTTTATGTGATTGGTTACGCACGTGCTGCTGCTAACGTTATCCAAGCATGTTGGTCATGCTGCTTTTTCTTATGCATGACACATCGATGCTATGAAAGTAAAACCAGTGCCTCTACAAATGTTACTAAGACGCAGTGTTTGCAAGAGAAGTTTTCATGATGCGTTTCAACTTTCTGCCCGATTAGGCTATCACGACATCACTTTATTAGTTGTCAAATGCCAAATTTAAGATGAATTTGTTGCCCAATTATTCGGTTAATGAACATTCACGTTACGGATAGAATCAGATGCCATGTTATCATCTCCTTTCCTGCCCTGTGCCCCAAAAGCTAAGGTTAAAGCGGCCTCTGCGCTGTCAAATCCAACAAAATGGTGACGTATTCAGCCAATATTGAATAGTACCATCGACACGAATAAGTATAATATACTACTCTATTCATTATTTTACAATCTATTTTAAATATTAAATTGCTTGCATCTAAAATACGCTCAATTTCCTAATACCTACATTCGATAGCAATTAGAGCCGTTTGCGAAACAAAGTAGCGTAGTAACAAATGAAGCAGAGTTCTAATGAAGCGGTAAACAATTATTATTTATTAGCAGCGGTTCGTGGGAACCACCTCTTGAATGCACCTACTCGCCTGGTACCTAGCACCTAGCTATGTTATACAGCGGTGCATTGTACTTTGTAACTAGTTACATAGTCTGGGAATTACCGGTGTAAGAAGAAGGTAACCACCTCTTGCATGCTCCTACTCGCCTAGTACGCTTCATACACAGTGGTGCATTGTACGATTTAACTAACTAGTTTCCTAGACTTTGCAGACAGTATTACATAAACTACCATGGTTTTCACCGTGGTTTTCACTGGTGAAACTGGTGGACCGCCTTTAAAATGGATTAAGTATTGTAATTATATTAGCTGTTTGTTTATTCCACAAGGTAACGATAGTCTTTGTCAGTAACTGTAAACTGGCAGATACTATCTAAAAGCGCGGCAGAAAATCCATCCTTCAATTGCTGATGAGGGACTTTACGCCCTGTTTTGAGGAACAGGGCATCTAATATTTGTAGGCAACGCACAATTAAACTGGTACCAACAATATTAAAATTATTTTGCATTCGTGATTCCTGAAATAAACAGATATGGCAGACACAGAATTTCTCCATAAAGGTTCACATTAAAAATCGGAATCCAAACTGCAATAATAAATATTGTGATAAGTGTTAAATGTATTTCCTCTTTTTCAATAAAGATATTTTTATTAAAACTTTATCCAATATTAGCAATCAAAATGGCGCCATTTCAAATTTTTTCCCGCGCTGTCATTGCGGAAAGCAAAGACAACTGGACATACAGCCAGCGCATAAATCACGCGCGTCGGCCCCGATAGCATGCATGTATCCGAACGATGATCGATGCATCCGAAATGTATTTAGAATTCGACGAATAAATGTTTGTTTAATATTTGCTTAATGCATAATTAGTGGCTTTAAATTCTGTAAATTATATGTATATGCCAAGCCAGGGTTTGTACTAGAAATAGTGTGACTATGTGAAACAGATTAAGGACTGGCTGCTGACAGCGGATACTAGTGCGGACACCTGCATTATAATGAAAGAAAGAAAAACGTCTATTGGTATTATGTATCAGAATAGCGTTTTCGGTTTGAATGTGGACTTACCATAAATGTGGTCAATAATCGCGAAAATGAATGGTCAATAATCTTCATCTTACTTACGGTTATCAATTTTTTTTTAATGAACGTTTAAGCGATTGTAACCTTGACCTTCACTAACCCGAATAGACATTTCCAACACCACTGCTGTAAAATAGCTTCCTACACCAATGTCAATTTTAAACTTCAGATCATAAAGAATAGAGTTTATTGTGTCTACAGAAAATACGTAGGCTATTATCTTAAATAAATGAGCCTATATTTTTTTTTTGTTTGTCTATAAACAATCACGCAACACACTTAAAACATATTAAAGATAATTTATGAACTGTGTTAATAATCCTAAATATCCTAGTTAACAATCAAAGCATATTTAAATATTTTCAGAAGAAATTGAGCGATAAATCTCTGACTTTATCCCAAAAACATGTAAGGACCATAACTAATAAAGTTGCTGGACGACAGTAAATTATTTCGCGTTCGAAAAACAAAATATTGTAACTGTCAACGTTAACCATAACCAATTCATTAGAAGGAGCAGTGAAGTAATTAACTCATGCACTTTTGGCGGTTAGAACTCAAAAATAACACGTTTAACAGGCTCTGAAACAAAACTTTAGTGTTGTACTCATTAATGGTTTCCATATTTCATAAGTTGTTTTGCTGGTGGCCGTGAAAAAGTCACGACTCGCTTGCGTTTTCCCGCCCGTGGGAAATGGACGAAAGTTATGAGGTAAAGGCGGGAAACGATTTGGCATGTGGCTCAATTGCTGTTTTGTTTTTGCAATTACTCATACTATTGTGTTTTAAATTCCTAATTAGTAGTGTTTCCGCTATTGCCGTGTTTACTGCTTTTGTAATTAACAGCAGTTCGCACTGTGAACGAAAGAATGTAACTACATTATTGTGATTGTAGCACATTTGAACAATGATAGATTTTGAACATTGAAGTTTGAATGAAATAGAATTTTTCGCAATTTGACTAGGTTTCATTATAACATAGATTCACTTTATTAATCCCTTAACCGTCTGTGATCACCACGGTCACAGCGATTTCAAACCTGAGCCATTTCGAGTTTCAACATTTAAAGGTCTATTAGCAGTCAAATAAAATCAGATTCTATCAGTCAGCGACAAGTATGAAGCAAAAGTCAAACATGTATTTGATTGAAATAGACATCCAGTAGTTAAACGAATAATTCGAAGCTTCAAGACATAGAAACTCTTTTTGTCATGTAGCGTCGAAACGCTACAGCTTGTAACTCGGCCAGCTGATCATACCGCGACGTTGACCGTTATCGAGTGCCAAGTGACTCAGCTGTGATCTTGGACCTGTCTGTCGGCGCTGTGTTCTAATCTATTGTAACGCTAGCTAATTATGAAGTGTTATAACACGTTAAGACGGTACCGTTTCTCTTTATGCGGACACCTACGCTTGAAGTAGTTTATAATTATTTATAATTTATTTTTATTGATGTTTGCTTGTCGGGTCCTTCGTGGTGAATCTGATTGCCCGGAACTAGTAGCTCAGCTTGTAAGGCTTTTTGTTCCCCCTGTGCCCAAATACCAACTTAGAACCCGTGGACACAGATTGTTGGACGTTCCGTTTGCACGTACAGTTTCACATTCTAATTCTCCCTTGGTTCGCGCCCTGGCAACGCTGACCGAACTGCTGAACGCTCTCGACACCGGAGTGTGATTTATTTGCCTCGAGCTGGGTAGACGTATGTCGTGGATGTTTGAGTTTCTGTGAGAAGATGAACGAAAGATGATTTTTTTTTTGTGCTTGTTCTGTGGGAGGATGCATGAAAGATGACTTTTTTGTTGTTGTAATTTTAAGTACTTTTTTATTATGTTTATCATACTTTATTCTAAATATGTTTCTTTTTACTGTACATTTAATATTAATTCATTAATTAGGAGGATGCATGAAAGATGTTTTTTTTTTTTTTGTAATTTTAAGTATGTACTTTATTTTAAATGTTTTATCATACTTTATTCTAAATATGTTTCTTTTCACTGTACAATTACTTGGATTTTCTGTTAAATTGTACATGTCTTTTCAAATAAATAAATAATGTTGCCGTGCGTGTTTGTTTGACAAGCAAACAATATGTACAAACCTGTTGGATGTGGTTTTCAGTTCAAGTGTGACAGCTAATATTAGGTATAGCCTTGGAATTTTTGTAAAACTGCTTGTTATTCTAGTGGCCGTAGCACAGGGTCTGATAAGCATGTCCGGTAAAGTACCTATTACTGGGTATTCCACCAAGGACTTCCAGCCCAGAAAAAATGATGTCGTGCCTAGTTGATGGCAATAGGCTCGCCTCCCATGATTATATGGAATGGAAGTACATAACTGGCGACATGTAGTTGTTCTTTAGGTAATTTCCCTTCGTCAATAACAGACTGTATAATTATGTTCAATACCCGATAGAGAACTCAAAACCTTTGTTGGTAGATTTCAACAAGCTTGGTGTTGAAATGGAATCGATCCCATTGCTTCGTAAATGTGTTACATCCCAAAACCGTTAGGTTAATCTCTTTTGCAGCGATTATCGTGAAAGCTTTGTGGACGTAGGTGTCATTTGTTTGAATGTAATTACAAACGTTTAGAAGTTCCATGTGGGTTAGTTTAAGCATCTTTAATAATAGCAGTGTTGCATCAAGATGAATGGTATCTACAAAATATAATTAGTTGTCATGTCGCCTACGCGCGTAATAATCTTCCTTTCTCTCTCAACACTTCAATTTATTATTTTGTGTGTCGCGTCTTTTATATAACGGAACCTCATCATTTGTCTGCCTTTTCTTAACTATGGTTTGGTCTGCTTGCAGTCCAACAGCATGCAACTGAATACTTTATATGGACCGACTGCCTATCTGACCTCCACAACCTAGTTACTAAGTAATACTGACTGTCAGACTTTCAGATTTTTAACTATTCATAATGAATATGAAAAATCTACAAACGAATGACCGTTGGAACCAACTTCTAAGCGCGCTTTACAAGACACGGTCTCGGTATGTAATGGTATGTCATTTGTCGTACGAGTACATCTATGGACCGACTTCGGCAAACGTTGCTTATTCTTAAAATCGACACGTGCACCTGTTAGAATTTACATAAAGGTATCAAAACCTAGATAATAATAATTCATCTATTTTTCAAGTTACAAGGACTCGATACACAGAATTCGACAAATAACGCAAAACATAACGTCAGTACACCATACTTGCACAGTTATTAATAATACAAGGTGTTGTTTTGCATCCTCGTCAAATTCAAGGAGGTAACTATGCTAATGATTCTCGTCCCGAATCAATAATAAAATAGGTAGGTAATTTTTTTTTTTTTCTTTTTTACGGAAATCGGTAAGTGTGAACCACCCGTGTTTTAAACGCGGCCCGTCTAGTTCTTTCCCTATAACCTCGCTTACACACATACTAAAAATCTCAAACGATTATTCGATCATTTCTCATTCCCTAAACCATGTTAAGGGGGTTATTCTGAAATACTGACAAACTTAAACAACCAAAAAAATCTGTGTTTATTAATAATTAGCTAGGTACCGTAATTTTAATTGATTATTTATGTCATTTGTGACATCCTCTTGAATTTTGACGAGTATGCAAATCAACATCTTGTATATTGATAGCCGGCGACTGTAGGTGATGTGCTAGTTACTGCAGCGTCTTACCAGCGTCTGTGAGCTTTCAAATAATAAAAAAAACACACACTTATAAAAATTCAAAACAAGGTGCACGGTTAATGTTGGTCGTTTCCTATGGAGAAGAACCACCAAGAAACTCCATAGTTACTCATACACTACAAACTAACATACAAACTATAAACTTATGCTTTTCCTTTGACTAGCAGACCTTTCAGAACTTGCCACGTGTTACTATGGGGCCCTAAGATACTCCTTCTGCTTCGTCAACATTATTCATAGTACACAGCTGGCCATATACACGCACCGGATACGATTTCTGCGCACCTAATGTTTTTTATTTCATAAAAGAGCCAAGTTTGATAAACAGGTTGACCCACAGACATTTTTGATTGACCTCATAATATCGATATCCGATATCCCCTAATAAGCTATTTGGGTGGTAAAATCGAAGGTCAAAAGCTGCCGTCGCACCGGCCTGTTGTGTAAAATTGTTATGGTTTTCTTTATTGCCTTTGTCTTTGTTTCACAGAAGAATGTTTTGCATATTTACACTTTCTTTTGTTGTCTCTATCCTTAAAACTTGTATATGTAGGCATATCTTCTTTACGTCTCTATTTGCTTTTTAAATGACTTAAAAATAAAAAATAGCAAGTGACTTGTAAACAGAAATCCCGTCCTAAACGGTAGACCCTTAATAACGTGCAGAATAAAATCTTGTGTTAAGAAAAACTAACTCTGTCAATACAATCCTTTCTAAGTTGCAAAGCTACTTTGACGTGACAACTAAGGTACCACTTGGTTCAGCTCTGACGTATGCAACAAGTATGTGACAATCAGTTCACACTCAGCTGATCGCAGAGCTTAGTCGACTGTGCAGATAACGGCCTCCTTGCTCAAATGTGCACTGCTGCTCTATTTGTGTTACCGAAGAAGGTCGAGATTTAAAAATAAACTCTTGTGGGTAAAAGTGGGTAGTATTAGCTTGTGGTTAGTTTCGGCTTTTTTTGCATAGACTTTTTGACTTGGGTGTTACAGGGACGTAGTTTCGACAATCGCTTAGTGGTGATGCTTTCTTTTTTTAAAGTGAAACATTTATTACATCGTCTCAAACTTTTTCGTCTGTGTGTTGCATGTCGCGTGACGCTTGGCCGCGGAGTAGGGCTAAAGTGAAAGGCGTTTTATACGTTTTATACCCTTAATGGAATATTATTCCAAAAAATTTTAGTTAAATGTCTATAGTTTGAAAAAAAGTTTTTTTATCTATATGATTTAGTTTAGAAACTCCGTGCTTCGGAAAGCAGCTTTAAGCCGTTGGTAGTGGCTGTCATTTGTAGATCTTTGACTGTCGTTACAGGTAAGCAGTGGTCCGAAAGTCTGACAACCAGTCTTACCAAGGGGTATCGTATTACCCAGTACTAACTGGGTTGTGGTGGTCAGATAGGCAATCGCTCCATGTAATATACTAGTACTAAGCTGCATCGGGTTAGACTGGAAGCCGACTGAGAAAACGTGAGGCAGATAAAGGTGATAATTACACTTGTGACAGTAATAAATACTCTTTCTTTCCAAAGACCATATGAATGAAATTAAAGTCAATTTCAGTAAACGCTCATTATTCAGCTGCAAAGCCACCCCGCATTTTATACGTATTTACGAACGTAACCGGCCAAACCTCGGAATGTTCATACAAGTGCAGTCAGGCTATTAATCTAGTAGTTTTGGACGGGATGAGCAGTTGCTGTGGTCGACCACTGCTCCAGAAAAACTGGCAACACTCGCTGTAACTTACTGGTGAAAATGTTAGATTAGGTTTGGGTGTTTTGATCGCAAAAACGTATTCCGAACTTTCTTTTCTCATCTGTCCAAGTGTTCGAAAAAATAAAATGTTTTAGCTTGTATATGACCGTTTGTATATTCTACATAATATTGTTACCTAAGTTCTAATAACTGTTCACTTTTGACTTGTTTATTTACTGATGACGAGTTTAAAACTGAAATTAGCTATTGCTTTTATGAGGTTTTCTCTCTCGCTATTGTAATATTTTTGGTAGGTACTTATTTACCTTTCCAAATTATTATCAACATATGACGTGAACAAAATAATCAAAATTAAACTAACATTGCTCATTTTGTTCAATCCTGTAGGCCAGTATTTTATACGAGCAAAATAATGAGTTTCACAGACACATTGTGCGTATAAAATGATACATACAAAAGAAAACGTACGCATTATTTGTGACCATTCCTTATGAAACGGGAAGGGCCAAGTATACCTAAGTACTAATAAGCGTCTGTATAGCTTACAGCAAACAGCAACGACAAAATTCTCACACCAAATCGAAAATCCATCTGAAAACTGAAAACACAACATTTTCAATTAAACCACATGAATCGGCAGTGCTATTAATAACGCCAGTAAAGTCGGGGACACACTGGTGATTCGCGGCCCGACGTATGGCCGGTCAATCGTTAGGCCGTGAACACACTGGCGATATCGCTACGATGCGAGACGTAAATAAGCGATGCCGAACGACGTGGACAAGTGAACGTATTTCGGTTACGGATAGCTAGCGGTTTATTGTTTGTAATGCTTTTTCTCGTGGTGCGAACGACTGTAGTTGTCATATGTTTTTTTAATGCAGTTGGTTAGCTCTGTCAATTTATTCCTCAAAATAGCAAGTGTTATACTCGCAATTGCAAATGAGAGACATAATGTGGAATCTCTTAGGGCAAGTTATTTTCTAAAAATTGAGATTCTTTACATTTTTTTTTGTATTTCAGATTATAGAATTAGAACAGTAGTAGGTAGTAAGTACAATATACAGCGCCTAATTAAACCTCTCCGAACATCTACTGAAAAATAAATACATAGCCACCCAATAGAATGATGGGAATAATATATTTATAATATAATAACTACCCTTCTTACACTAATCTCATATAACTACAGATGCTGGCACAGGAGCTAGCTACTATTTAAACTGCCTCCTTTATAGTAAAATAAGCATAACTTCGTACTCGTACTACATTAACATGAAATATGAAAAAAACCTTAAAATAAAAACTACAAACTTCATGTAAATGACTACAAACACATACCCACACTATTTCGGGGCATGCATTGAATAGATAATACTCTGCCCTGAGCCGCATCAATTTATGAGCTATGTGCACACTAGCGCCAAGCGGCTGCATTCGTAAGCTCTGCATTATGCACGTTACACGGTTCACAAATTCACAACTTGTTTGCAGGTTGGCATTACTGCAATGGATTCGTTTGAATTAATTATTTATTTGTCGTTATGGTGTTAATTAACTTATTCTGCAGTAATAAAAAAGGTAAATTTGAATGTAGGAGGTAGGTACGATTCATCCGGGTGCCATGGGTAGAATATTTTTCTTAGACGCGGATGATGTCACGGGCAGAATGTAGTAGTTTTAAAACACACAGGTGTTCAGACCAGTAGAAAAAGAGTGGGTCTTTGGAGCTTTGCTGTCCTCGTCGCTGAAAATAAAGTTACTGTAAAATAATTGGTAATTGAAGTGACTGTTTGGTTCAGTTTCGAGGGTTGTTTGTGTGACTTTGGGTTGTAAATAAAGATGCTGGACAGTGAATTCGATCTTCGGAGGAAAAGACATGCTGCGCCGCCCCCAAATAAATTGAGATTAGGACAAAAGAGCAGTACAGTGAATTGGGATAAACCTATTAAGCTTATTTGTATGACACTCATCCTTTGAAACATCTAGGAATTACTCATTTTCATGTAGAAAATCTCCGAAAACACAAACTCTTTGAATAAATAATAAATCAAAGGCAATCCTCCAAGCCAAGTATTGAGACACTAAATTTATAGCTTACGTGACACCACGAAATGCAGCTGAAACTGCAATACTAATAATAAATAGTATTTTAGCACACTAACGCCATCTAGTAGCGTGCCCCACAAACGTCAATCAGTTATTTATATGAAGCTATCAGTATTATGATATCTGTCAGTGTGTGCGCATATCGCGGGGCCTGCTGAAAGCCATAATATCTGATGGCTATAAACCATTTACGATAGTGTCTAGCCAGATGAATTTATGACGTATGAATAGGGCTGCCGATTGAAAGTTATTGATTTAAGTGAGAGTTTTGGATGTTCTATTATTATGCGTATGAGGTGGGTTTTGGACCTGGCACTAGCAAGCTAACTTTAAGATCTTGCATTTCTGATTGTTTATTTGTGAATTTAAAGTAGGCCCAGCCAAATTGAAACTTAAGTAATCTATGGCTTATTGAAGGAGGTCGAATTTATACTACTAACAGCGGCTTTCACCAATAAAACTGAACGCGATCAGCACATCTGAACAACGTTCAACAGCTCACAGTGTCAATATTAGACAGCAGTTATAACAATAACACCTTTTGATTGCGGTATATGTACAGATCGCATTCAGCTTTATTGGTTAAAACTAAAAGTTTATTCTAAATTAGGTTCCTAAGCAAAACTTTAATTTTTATTATGTATGGTTTACCGTAAGCTGACGTCTGACGCATTTATCATTACCTATATTAGCCCGGAATTACCCACTGTTGGATATAGTCCCCACCTTTCTTCTGCCACACGTCCCGGTTCTGTGATCCCTCAGGCAGATGTTTTCGGCGACTTTGCCAATATTGTAGCCCCAACTCGAGCTTTAGGACGACGCGGCGACGGAAAAAATCAAACGTATTCTTTGCCAGCCCTGCCCTAGCTTCCGATATGTATTTTAGCAATTGCATTTATAAACCGGCAATAGCAGTAAACATTGCTACATCGTAATACAGGTTGCAATACGACCATCCAAACGTCTGTTACTTTTAGCTGTTTCATACTCATTTTATTACAACAGATTTGAAGATTGCTCTCGTTGTGACGCACGGCTTATTATTTCCTAACTTTTAAACACTAGACTTTGAAACTCTAGAAATAAAGTTTAGAATAAGTTGTCAGTAAGTCAATTAAGTTGGTTGTAAAGCATTTGAATGCGCTGTAAATATGGTAGTAAGAATAAGTTGGGTAGTTTTAATGTGATTGAAATTGGATTCAGTAAGTGTTAAGAGTACTTTGGAGACCATTCTGCAGATAAAATACTAGTTAAAAGTAAAAGTCTAGGGAGTTTCAGCCAATAGGTAGTGTTTTTAATATGTACTGGACATGTTAACTAAATAGTAGCGGTGAATGGTGACGGTGTCGTCACGAAAAGGTCACTGCAAAAGTTTAATTTCCGTTGTCCGTTATGTTTCCTTTCACATTTCCGCTACCAAAGTTTACTGATCATAAAAACAGATCATCATCATCTGCCTAGCCTTTTCCCAAACTATCTTGGGGTCGGCTTTCAGTCTAACCGGATGCAGCTGAGTACCAGTATTTTACATGAAGCGACTGCCTATCTGACCTCCACAACTCAGTAGTACCCCTTGTAACCCTGGTAGTAACCCTGGGTAATACGATACCCCTTGGTAAGACTGGATGTCAGACTTTTGGCTACTCGTATCGACTGTCAAAGATCTACAAATGACAGCCGGGGCCAACGGCTTAACGTGCTTTCCGAAGCACGGAGAGAACTCGGTATGTAATTACGGTCACCCATCCACGGACCAACCTCGGCAAGCATGGCTTAACCTTGAAGATCGACCCGTGCGGCTGTTATTATTTAACCACGAGCTCCTCAACGATTATACAAACATAATAATATGACAATTGGCGCAACAATTTTTGCGTACAGTTATCTGTACAGAAAACTTGATTGACGGTTTCGTCAAGGATTCGTTTACAACTTGAAAAATTAAATCCCGTAACTCTTGTTCCAGGCGATGTTATTCTACGCGCCCCGTTGGTTATGGAAGTCGTGGGAGGGGGGCAAGATCCGGGCGCTGATGATGGACCTGGATGTGGGCGTGTGCACGGAGATCGAGAAGAAGACGAAGAAGAAGCTGATCCTCGACTACCTGTGGGAGAACCTGCGGTATCACAACTGGTGGGCCTATCGGTACTACCTGTGCGAGGGACTTGCTCTTATCAATGTTATAGGTGAGTTGTACATTCCTTTGTTTCGTTCCTACTGCCATGAGACGGGCTTTTGACTGCGAAGGCGATCCTGCGTCCGTGGGATTGCAATGGGAAAAATGGAAGAGAGGGTTCGAATTGTTTTTAGTTGCATATATCCGACCCAGAGAAAAAAAAGACCACACTACTGCATGTGGGAGGTTTGACACTTCAGGAGATATACTATAATATCCCTGATAAAGTAATTGACGTAGCAGTGGGAATTAATTCAGATGTGACAAGTGGACGTCACTCCTGTAGTATATGTCCTAAGTTACGAAGGATTTTCTCAAAGAGGGATGCCATCTAGATCCGCCTGCTTATAAATGCCTATTCCCACGACGCAGGTTTCTAGTTCTGTAACATTTCGGGTTACTTTTGTAGTTTTCTTCATCGTTTTGGGAACTCTAGTGATGAAATCATCATCATCATATCAGCCCTGAATCGGTTGTAGCGGAAAGTGGGTTGTTCCGGGCGAGAGCGAAGAGATAAGGGGAGGCCCTGTGAGGTTCTGTGTCTTTGGCCAGGAATTTCCCGTGACTTTGACTATGTCGTCGACCCAACGAGCTTTAGTATGTCCCCGGTTTCTTTGGCTCAATCTTGGCCACCACTCGGTCAAAGCCTGGCTCTCTTGCTCTGCTAGTCTTGATGAAATATTTTACAAATTATAATAACGGCTTAAAAAATGGGCTTAGGTATCCGCAAGTAATTTGTGGCAATAAGGCTGATGATTAAATAAAACTTTGTCCCTAATCCTGCATAAAAGAACTAGTAGCATTTTGTTAAAACTCCTTAACTTGTACGGTCGTCATTGCGTCGAAGGACTCGACGGTGCTTTGTTGTCCCATGCGTTTAGGGAGTGAGAACCCTTTTAATTAAGTAGGCACTGGGCCCTTTCTCTTCATAATAAAACGCCAAGCATTTTGACGTTTATAGTATTAATATCTAATTAAGAAATAACGGAGAAATTGCTGATAGAATTACCCAATGCCATAGTAAATTCTCGTGTGTTGGAATTTTACTTTTTATGCACTTTTTACACTCCAATTTCAATGGCCTTTGACACGTTTAACAAATTCTAACCTTTTAGTTGCCAAAAGTGGCATCAAACTCTGTTTATCGTACTCTCAAGAAGTTAAGTCTAATCGGGATCGATACCAGGCACTTGTCCTTAAATACTGATTTAAATTAACCTACTTAGAATGCTAAAAGCCTTTTGGAAATCTGTCAAGTAGCCTCTCCGTTATCGTCGATATGATGCGTAGTGATCGAATCCGGCCACTTCCAGTTACTTCGGCTTTGGAAATAAGCTCTATATTTTTATAAACACCAGTCTTATAACATCCTAAAAGCCCTGTCGATGGTCGTTTTTATGCAACATTCTGAAATGATTGCTGTCTCAAATGCCTATTTGAGACAATTATTTGAGCGGTTAGAAAGATAACACTGAAACGAAGACTTAAATATTTTGTTTAATTTTCATTGTTTGGAAGAGAAAACATGCGTAATATTATACATAGTGTCAATGACAATGTGTAATAAAAATCTAAACTACCTATTTTCAGCGGAGTTCCAGTCTGTTCCTTTGTGTATAAGATGACATCAAAAAGCTCATTAAAATCTGTCAGGAAATATAAATCAATATCCTTTTATAATTCTAAACCCATCGGCTATTTACTTTCGCTTCCTGTCGCGTTTCCAATAACAAAAACGAAGTAGGCCGCGAGGGAAATAATGCTGTGCGCGCGATCTGGTCCTAGTTGGGCCATGAAAACACCGGGGAGACGCCTAGATGCCATGCCAACGCAAGCACTTTGGCAGTAGGTACTTAAATACCGTAAATTAGCCTGTCTTTGCCTAATATAGATAGTGTTTAAAACAGAGTCAGGCCAGAAAAGGAGTTATAATATAAAGAAATCAGTAAATCATCGTGTTTTATACCACGACAGATTCTGTTCCGTTCTTCTAACTTAACAGACAGATGTGTTACTTGGGAAATTGTCCAACTACTTATTATTAAACTTAAACACTACGAAATAGTGAAGAGTGGGCATTTTAGGAGTCTGTCTTAAGTAACTTTGACGTATTAAAGTGCTGATTCTAATGATAAAAGATTTAAGATTTTTAAAATAGCACTAGGTTCACAGCAATAGACAACCATGCACCACTTTCATGACTCGCAAATACATTTAAAAGATTTATTTCCTGCTATATAGTTTGTGTTAGCATTTTGGCATGAGCCGCGGTGCTAGTGGCCCACACGGGACCTAAAAATGTCCTAACTGATATATCAGACGCACATCTGTCGCGCGCACGATCTGAATCGAGAACCATCCGGTCACAGGAACTATATGCTGCAGACGACCAAGTTGGAACCTTTCTCTTAACTTTTGAAGACACATATCGTCATGCTGGTGTCTCTCTAGGGTACAGAGGTGTATAGTTGACGTCATAAGGGCTAACAAAAATTATGTAATTTTGTGCTACTACTTGATCTCTTAAAAAGCTTTTGCGGAACCGGATTCAAACCCACGCTTTTAAAGACATCGGAAGGGGTCCGAGAGGGCCGATGCCTGCCAGGGCTGCGGGACTGTTCGAAAGAGATACCGTGGCCCTGGAACACAAAGGGCTAAGAAGGAACATGGATGGGTTTTAGTCAGTACAAGTCTGACACTCCCTTCCGCTCCGCCCAGAGCGGGAGGAGTCATTTGATGATTTCCCATCCGAAAAAAAAGGGTTTTGAAGACGCGACAGTTGGCAATGAATCTGCCAGTACATGGAACTTTGGACTTGCTGCGGTGAAGAATTTACGCTTCCTAAACTCTGGACTGTTTGCCATTGCAAAGGAATGTGAAGCATTATAGGCTAATTGTTTCTTCTAAGCAAGCTTGCTTCACCCTAGGCCGCATCATCGCTTCACGTCAAGAGAGTTGCGGCCGAACACAAGCCTATTTAGAATAAAAAAAACAGGACTACAATTTAACAAACATGACTACAATTTTAAATAAATGACTACAATTTAAAAAAAACTTCACTTTGAGACGGAGGAGTAAGTTTATAAAATGAGTTAGTGTATACGTTTTATTGAGTTTATAGGTACACAAAAATTGAATGGATCTTCTACTTCTTTCTTGCTCTACACCGTAAGGTCCGCGCCGATTGTAAATCATAACATATTGAATTAAAACGGGCATAAACCAAGTTTTACAGCACGCTGCGGGTTTTATGTCCGAATGTTGACCTGTGCCCAAACTATGCAATAAAAAAACAACATGCGTCGACTCTTTTCGGGCTCGGTTTAGAATTTAGATGTGATGTAGTGTCTGAATAGCTTACGGGTCAATGTAAATTAAATACCATTTTGATGAAGGGCCTCATATGAAATTTTATAAGAGTTTGAAAACGATTCTTAGGGATGTTACATCACATATTTTCGGGCAGGCATGAACTGGCAGCATCGGCATCCAAGATTCCATTTTGGATGATTGACCGTGCAAAATGGAATATTTTGATAAACATGTTTCATTTTAAGTCGAATTTTGCTAAGATGACCCTAAAATTTATTTAGCGATAATAGTTTCGTACTGAACGCAGTTTGCCGATCGGCTCGAGTCGAAATATTGTCTAGCTCAGCTTATCGTCTTCGTAGGTCCTCATGATAGAAGGAAGCTTATTAAGGATAATCAAAAAAGGTCTTCCTCCGATGCGTATTAATTAACCCACATTTCTCGGCAACTTGGCAATATTCGAGATTTGAAGACCTTGTGAAAAAATATGAATTTGTAATTGTTTGAAATCATTATCGATATGGCTAGAATGTGGGACTGAAATGGCGGCTTGTAGAGATTAATATTGTAGAAAAATATAATTGCCGGTTATCGAATGAGAGATGGATGCAATAGGGGATGATCACATTGTTTTTTCTTTGTCCGTCGGGTAGTTTATTGAAAAGTATTAGACACGTATTTTTTCTGTTTTCACGCCGTCTTGAAATTACGGAGATATATTGAGTTGAACTGGCGCATGACGTCACATGTAGGTAAGTTTTATACCTACTTATAACGTAATGAGCCCCCAATCTCCAAATTTAATGAGTTTTAACTAAGCAAATTTTTTGATATTTTGATAAAACAAAAAATACGTGTCTAATATTTTTGTATTACCTGTGTGACAGACAAAATAGAATGTCGTTTTCTTTACCCAGTCCGCACCCCTATTCGACCTGTGTGTATTTTCCCGGTTCGGGCAAAGTGTTATTGGGTTTTTCCATCAGGAATTTCTCAGTAGCACCCACGGAGTCTGGATTTGTGCTCGGTTGATGGCAATAGGCTCGCCCCCTATTACACGGGACTTCAACATAATTAACGAAATGTGGGTGTACCTACACCTTTGCCTAATCCTTTGGGATTACAGGCGTGATGCTATGTGTTCCCATGTAGGCCTATCTTCTATACAAATAAATAAAATTGAAGTGTCTGTTTGTAATATTGAAATAACCGCTTTTTACTGCATGCATATGAATGTATACAGTATGTTAGGTTAAACGAGGGACATATTGAGGGAGGGTATTCAGTATTCGATTCTCGTCCCAAATATGTAAAAAACCTATAACGTATATAGAAGAATTTTTAATGTTTTGTTTAGTGCCTAGATATTTTGGACTGTCCTAAGCCAGGTAAGTTTAAAGTATGAAGGGAAAATGGATTATACCTAAGAGTCATTGACCCGCTCACATGTTCTGCGATAGTATTAAGTCGCTAGCGCAAGGGTGTATACACGTTGCGTGTTATTTGCGAAAATTTTGGTATGGTTCTGTCTGTTATTTATCAGTGTTTTTTTTTTGTTTATATTTTTATTAGTATCATGTTAGCATGTACTATTATGGGTTTGAATATGTCCCTCGTTTAAACTAACATACTGTATACAGTACATAAACCAATTTTTATTTTTTTATTTTTGTCTGTCTGTCTGTTTGTTCCGGCTAATCTCTGGAACAGCTGGACCGCTTTTGACGGGACTTTCACTGGCAGATAGCTGATATAATAAGGAGTAACTTAGGCTCTACTTCTACTTTAGAAAATACTAATTCCACGTGGACGAAGTCTATCTGTCAGCTAGTATGAAATAAAAATATTTTGATCGTAGCCGCATGCTTAGAATATAGCTGGGTTACTTTTATTGATGTTTTATTTCTGTTTTCCAGGGCAAATGTTCCTGATGAACCGGTTCTTCGACGGGGAGTTCTTGACGTTCGGCCTGGACGTCATCTCCTACATGGAGTCCGATCAAGAGGATCGCATCGACCCCATGATCTACATATTTCCAAGGTAAATACTCCCTTATTCCATCGCGGTCTACGGAGAATAAAGAATCATAGCAATTAGGTAAAAATTCTTGCAAGAAAAAAAATTGACGCTACCAACTACTAGAAGGTATGAGTAGATGATAATAGATAGAATATACTTTATTTTACACCAAAATTGTATTTATAGCTATTTTACAATATTTCTAATTCTATGAGTACGCGGTCTAATTGCTTAGTAGGCATCTTCATAAATGCATCTCATTCATATAACCATTAAACCATGACTTCTAAGACTTTATACTTATAAAGTTTACCAATGCAATTCACAGCTACCTACCCAATTTCATCAGGCAAAATGTCTTCACCATTTTAGAATATATCAAAATATTAACAAAGCTGTCTACATTCCAGGATGGTGAAGTGCACACTGTTCAACAAGTTCGGCTCGTCGGGCGAGGTGGAGCGGCACGACGCGCTGTGCATCCTGCCGCTCAACGTCGTCAACGAGAAGATCTACGTCTTCCTGTGGTTCTGGTTCGTCATCCTCGGCATCCTCACCTTCATCACGCTCGTGTACCGTTTCGTGATCATCTTCTCGCCGCGCATGCGCGTGTACATGATGCGCATGCGCTTCCGGCTCGTGCGCCGCGACAACGTCGACACCATCGTGCGACGCAGCAAGATGGGCGACTGGTACCTGCTGTACATCCTCGGCGAGAACCTTGACTCGGTGATCTTCCGCGACATAATGCACGAGTTCGCGAACAAGCTGAACCACAACTACCAGCATCACATCCACGGCGTGCCGGATGCGTGACCTCCGGTGCCGGGGTGGGTGTTCCACACGTGACTCACGTCGCTGCAGCGCGACCTGCCGCCCGCCTGAGCCCCGCGCGCCAGCGGCCCCAGCGCTCGCCCTGCAGTACCCCACGCATGTTCTCGACTTCTGGACAATACTAACGAGTGTAAAGACTACTTTTATCGATACTTTTTAATCGAAATCGTAACAGTGCAATTCAAAACATGCAATAATAGTTTGTACTTAATCTTTAAGAACGTGATCTCAGGACGAATCCTATCGAAGGCCTTCTAATAGTTAACATCGACGGCTTCCCCGTTAGTACTAGTATACTTTTTAGAACTATTTTTACTTAAAGTTTCGCTGCTCGTAGTAATCTGTTTATCGACGCTTCGTTTGTTTTCTACTTTAGCTGTTGTAAGGTACTGAAGGTAAGCACACGGTGAGCACAGACACGATATACATTTTTACACATTTCACTCGCCAAGGATTTGACAGACCAAAATAATAAAGCAATAATTAATCAAGCAATTAAGTATTATAGTGTAGTTGTAATTGAAGATATTACTAGTAGGTAGAACAAACAGTTCTACAGAAGATCGAGATACTACCCGTGTAGACAGATCACAGAAGCTTTTGCGTGTCAAAAGACATTTTACGTTAATTGCAGATTTGACGAACGATTTGAACATTTAAACGCAATTTGTAATATTTTTGTTTCTAATACCTATTCATAGATTCGCAGCATTAAACTCTACAATTTCGACAGCCATTTCTATTGACGAAAACATTAAATGATGGCATGTTTTTCCAGCTTCTATAATTTGACTGGTATAAGAAATTCCGAAAATTGACGCTGTATTTACAGAACAATTAAAAGCAGCACATGTATCTAGCGCTCAAATGTTGAAACTTTGTTATGACGAAAACCACACTGCCAACGAAACACATCACACACATGATCTAAATGTTCACAAAGATGTGTTTGAAAAGATTGTTTGTTGTGTAAGCCTAATGATTTATAATGGAGCGACTGAATTCTTATAATTTCTTCGATTATTAGAAAATATTATTGATATTTTGGTTAAAGAAATGTGATCAATATTTTGATGAATTCTGGGAAATCATATGAACTTTCACAGTTGAACACAAAATATTGATTTGATTTCTCCAATCGAAACTTAGACGTAAGTTTGCAGATTCAAAGCATCTACAAAATAAGTACAGAAAAACATTGTAAAATTGGTATAAGTAGGTAGGTAAGTATTGTTAAATTAGATGACAATGATATTGTCTTTAAATGTTTCTACTGCGATAGGTAGCATGCATTGAACCTGTAAGCTTATGAAGCTATTTAGAGAAATTTATTTGCCTAGAAGTAGGCTAAAAATTATTATTGTTACAAACAAATGTTGTGTTCGTGAGGATATTAGAAAATTGTGTTGGCGTCGCTGGGCTGGGGTGTATTATCTCCAAAAATTGGTACCGATCTATTAATTATTTTTGAATTATATAGTCTTCCTTCCGTTTCTTATGTACCTAAGTAGTTTCCCGAAATACCCAAAATACTTTTCAGGGAAACAAAGAGACCTTGCGAAATAATCGAAACCAAGACTAATATAAATGTAACTTCTTCTATCCATTCGCTCATAGAGCCTAATTCATTTTTGGAGATGACATTCCATGTCTTGTTAGACACGTAAATATTGTAAATGTAAAGGTTGTCTGGTTGTAAAGATGTAAAGTGTAACGATTTATGTTTGCTGATGCGTTCGGACACAGCCTGAGTTATTCCGGCTGCATCATTATAAATACTTCTGAGTTCCTAGCGCCCGTATTCGGAATCAAAGAAATCAGAGGGCTTAGACGAAGCGACCTTCTATCAGCCATTCAACATTTCATTGACTTATGCTTCTCAAAGGCTTATTCCAACCACCTTAACTGTGCAGGCGGGAACTAACACAGAACTAAAATAAATGTACGTAGTTTGATATTTTGCTGCATTTTTACTTGAAAAGCAACGCCTCCTTGAACTTCTTGAAGTGGTCATACTGTAAGTCAATCCTGTTGAAAGTAGTTGCAATAATACGAAACGTTTTGAAACGGGTGGCCACTGGTCTATGACCTCAATACATCCAGTTGAATGGAGGAGGCATTTTCTGTAATGTACATTGTAATAATTGTAACATATAAACATTGTGAAAGAATGTTATGGCGATTTTAAACTGGCTATTCCCTGCACGCGAGGCTGAAGTTACATGTGCAATGTGTTGCCTGAGAAAATCAAGTGTTTCTATCAACGATGCTATCACACGTTGCACATGTAACTTCGTGTCGCGCAACAAGTTCATTAAACAGACCTCTGAATACGGGCGTGACAGCAACACGATACTGCAACTTAGTGAACCATGCCAAATATTGTGCCAAAAGATATAATTTATAGCAAGGTGTTACGACAGACGAAAGTTACCATGGGAGATATCGAATAAATAATTTGAAAATTGATTTTGTATTTTTCTTACCTACTCAAGTGGCGACTTCATTACTCAGATGGCGGGACGAGCTGGACAGAACCAACGACAAGTGGTCTACATTAGCCTTGGATCGAAACAACTGCAAGTCATGGGGTGATGCCATTTGCTCAGCAGTGAGATGACGCAGGCTAACAGTACCGATCAGTACTCACTACTGTCTTATCCGAACAATAATTTGCTTGAAAGGTCTGTCATTGGTCAAATAATATATTATCGACCCAAATACAACGTCAATGTGGAACCGAAGAGCCTTTTTCAAAGAAATACTTTAACTTCTATCCTGCCCTTTAGGCGAGTATTTCCAGTCGCCCCCCAATGGATAGCCCCCCGGTGCCTAATGCTAGCGTGCCGCGCTATCCGACCTGCACTCTTATTGCAGGAAGGGCCATGGAGTCCGAGGCTGTCGACTGCTTCAGCACATCGACAGCGATGTGGAGCCCCACTAGGATCGCCCAATCACAGACATGTAGCGAGCCGGAATGTTGTGTCACCTAGCATAGTTAGGTGACGGTAATGCCTGAAGCCAAAAACCCGACAGTCACTCACCCAAAGACAGCGGGCGGGCACGCTCAGCAGTATTGGTAGAAGTAAGGTTATTCCGTACCAACCTGCAGAGCGGCTCATCCCACTGTCTCTGAGAAAATGCGTTCTCGGGCCGTTCCGTATCCGGGCAAGCCACTTTCCAGGGGTCCTCTGCAACCGTCAAGCACGGCACTTCCGAATCAAACGGGGAGAGAGTTAAAAATCTTCCTGGTTAGCTTTTCAGTGCTATGGATAGAGGACAGGAACGCCGGTAAGAATACACTAGAAATTTTGCGGACGCTGAGGCCACCAAAACGAGTTTCTGGGGGGAGGGGGGGGTGCAGCAAACCCCCCGTGGCGATGCCCATGGTGACAAGTGACAAGATTTAACCTTAAGAAGTACGATCATGTTTCCAATTTTCGCAACATACTCAAGTGGCTCCCAATTCGACTTCGCAGGAACTCTCGGATATTGTGTTTGCTATTTAACATCCTTCATAACCCTAAAACGCCATCCTATTTGCGGGAACGCTTTTCCTACTCTCGTCCTTCAGATGCACCTTGCAGGTCGCATCTTAGGAAACTCCTTAAATCCCCTCCCCATTCTACCGACTTCTACTCCTACTCCTTTACTGTACACGCTGTGCGGTTGTGGAACTCACTGCCGCCTGACATAAGGGACTGCCAAACTATTGCAGTTTTCAAGAGAAGAGTGAAAGAACATTATCTTTCCATTCCGTCATAGTTGCATAGGTATTTATATTATTGTATTTATATTATTGTATTTATTTTAATTGTATTTATATAATAGTTATATATTTTGTTTTTGTATGTAAAAGTAAGTTAGTATATTCTTATATTGTATTTTATATTTGAAATAGTTATTTGCTTTATGTTTTCCATTTTCTCTTCTTCTTTTACACACTTTGTCTACATCTCTTTTTTTTATTATCTCCTTTCGCAGGTATGCTGGAAGAGATTTCTTTAGAAATAAGCATTACCTTTGTACCTATTTTCTTTTCCTTTCTTCTTTTCTGTATTTAGTGTGTACATAAATTGTTAAATAAATAAAATAAATAAATAAATAAGATTTCAAATTTTGAATCGACCAGACCTGTGGAAATTTTTAATTTCCCTTCAACTAGAACAGAGGTGATGACCTTCAAACGGCTGAGCAGATTTTCTCGAAACATAGCTAAGAAGACTTTCGATTAAAACACCTTTCAAACGACACCAATTACATCAAAATCGGTTCATCCGTTTAGGAGCTACGATACCATAGACAGACACACAGATACACACGTCAAACTTATAACACCCCTCTTTTTTGGTCGGGGGTTAAAAACAGGGGAATCTAGGACGTGCAGGGAACTTTTTTCTAAAATTTTGATTTGTTGGGCTTTTGCATTAAATTTATCTATAGTCGATTGTCTGTCAGTCACGTCAGAGAGGTATATCTCACACTTTGAGGGGTTTTAATTGCTGTTTGAGATGTGGGTCATGCAAAACGGTGCCAACATCACCTCCTAGGGTTCCATCATCTAAAAACGAAAGGGGTCACCTTGTTGGCAACCAACTGCAGATTCCAAAACGTGGTCCTTCTTTAATAATACTGATGGATGCCTATAACATTGCCAGATAAAACCATACATTTTTCGAGTAGGTAGTTTTTTTTTTTTAACTTCAGCCTAGTTCAGTGGGTCGTCTTAGGGGCTACAAAGTGTGTTTATTATTATTAATATTCTTCTTTAGTAACTGAAACAATGTGGACTGGCAATTATCTCGAAGGTACCATTATTAATTTGACGTCAAAGTGGAAAGAATAGCTTACCATCCTCTATTGGGTTTGCTAATTTAAGGAATCATTAAAATAAAACCAAATATTTAAAAGAATAATATTTGTATAATTCATCTGAAAATGGAACATCGCGTCTTATATCAGCTAATTATAAACAATTACAGTTTACAGGGTCTAAATAAAATAATCACGATATATTTCATGCAGCTTTGTTTTATAGGATGAGCAGTAAAGGCGGTAAAGTTTTATCAAATAACAGATTGAAGGAGAGAAAATTCATGATTTCAATTTAAGAACGGCAAAGAACAATTTTATCAGGAAAGAAGAAAAAAAGGACTAAAAAGAAAGTCTACCGTTTGGAAAATAAAAATCATTGCTCAATAGTTTTACATCTTTTAAAATACATGTAAAAATCTTTATATAATAATGTAATATATTTATCTTTCAAGATAATTCTGACAATTAAAAATAACTAGTTTAAAACTAAAAAACTTATAAAATAATGTCCTAATTCGAGAACGTATCATACAGAGTATATAAATATTAACACAAGGTCTATACTAAGTGTAATAAATGCTGGGTCGTTACAAATAATATTATAATTTAAAATTAAAGTGAAACTACTGTTCTTTCAGAGTTACTTTCCGTCTGAATTTGACCTTTATTCCCGGTGAAATAAGGTTTATTTCACAGGTAAAATAGCTATGAAGGGTATATACATATATTGTGATGTTACTTTCAATATCATATCAGATTGCTTGACACTTATTTTTTAATTTTCGCTTTTTATAAACATTATTATGAGGTAAATAAGATGAAAATTAGAAGGCGAATTACTGGAAGTTGAATCAGTATTCCAGAGTACTTCGCCTTGGAATATATCGCGCTGGAATATTGACACTGAAAGCTCTAGAACACTCTGAACGCGATCTGTTTCAATGGTGAAATTCGTTTTAAAAGGACACCTACAGTAGTTTGGACTCAAAAATGTCTTTCTCTAAACACAACTATTAAATTGAACTAAAATTAATCGTCTGTTAGGAACATACGTATAAACTATTAAATTCACTATTTACATCCTGTCTTTATTTAATTGCAATAATCTTTGTCATACACCGTATATCACTAGACTTAGGTTCCAAATTAACTCTTTCAAACGAAAACGGGCTTTAATTTTAGGTTTTAATCTCGGACTGGCAGAACCTGTGTAATAACGGTGTATGACAATGTATAAAAAGATCTAACTTACAAAAATAAAAGTAACTAAAATGGAAAATGTTCACGAGCATGCGCGTACGCAAGACGTGTGTAGAAATAATAATTCTAATGTATATTAAAATCACTAAATTATAAGATTTTGTGATTTCTTTATAGATATTTGTAATATTTTATGGCATTTTTCTTGAGCGCCTTTTGTGATTAGGCGTCGCTTATCTATGTATAACTGTAACAGTTCAATGAAAATGCGATTGTAGCAATATCATGAGTATATTTAAAGCATAAGTCTATTTTAACTCGATAACTTCAAATAATTCGATTTTGTAATAATTAGTTGGTTTTGCATATGGATAACTAACACTACTACCCGTTGGTCTCGTGCTCGCAAGAGCGTGGGGTCTTGACTTCGATTCCCGGGTTGTGCAAAAACTGCCATTGGGTTTTTCCATTAGTTTCTTTCTCAGTAGTTGCGCGGAGTTTGGTAGTTGGCGGTATGACACCCCGTGACTCGGTGCGCACGTTAACCCTCCCACAGGACTATAAGAGTGCATCTGCGCCTGCGCACACACGCCTGCACTATAATATCTCCCGCACCGATGGCTAATCTCTACCAAGATTGGCCGCCGTAACCGAAAAACGGTCAGGAGGACTTTAGATAATGTGATGAAAGGCTTTATAAACAAGGAACTATGATTTGCTCCATGTATAGAAAAGATGCAGCATTGGGTTCAAGGATTCTGAAAAAGTCTTCACCACAATAAGTAAAAAATTATATCAAATATTAAAACTTAACAATTCGTCTAAAAAGTCAACTTTCAACGCGCAAAAGAGCGAAAATGCTAAAAAACACTCCAATATAACGGAGTTTCATAATTTTACTAGAAAAATGAACACCGACAGTCAGATCACAACACTCGTTACGTTCCGTTCCGCGAGAGGGCGACACCGTCACATTAGAAACAACTAAAATGCAATTTTTTCACTTTTGTTTGACACAACATTTTTGTATACCTAGTTCTATCATAATATAAATACAAAAAAATGATACAATATATCACTACTTTCAAATACAAAATTGGAAATATCCAATTATAAGCCTTGAACTTTACCGCCACACATCACTAAGTAAGTGTTGTGTGACGGTGAAGGATTCAAGGCGAGATTGAACGTGAGAGTTTAGTTAAAATTGTCAAAAACCACAATATCCATGCAAGTCCATACATTTCATACAACACTACTAGTAAGGCCATACATTTACAGTCCATCTGATCCTGTCAGTGCTTGTCACTACTTATTTAAAATGGCTTTATACATATTGCCACAATACTGGCACAATTTCAAAGCCATCAGAGATTGCTATTGTAAAAAAAGTAAAACAGTAATAAATGTTGCCATTCTAAAATTATAAAAACAATAATTGTGTTAGATTTGAGATTATTTTGAGACATGAATAAATTTAAAAAAAACATTTAAACCTTCAAAAGAACACAGAACATTAAAGAAACCTAAAGAACTAACTACATATATGATATGCATTAAAACTGTATATTAAAAATGTCTTTTCACTCAGATCTACAGATTAAAAACAAACAGATTTGCCTTGTTTTCAAGCATGTAAAGTAAAATGACATAAAAAATGTATACTTATACTGTCCACAATTTCAGATCTTACTAGAGAGATTTTATTTACTAGAGAGTAACAAAGAAAATAGTTATTTTAGGCACTAATTGTGCGCATTTTGTGATGAACTTGAAAGATATACAACAATAACTTTGTTGGGTAACTGAGATCCAAATAAATTTGATGTGTTCTATATCAGTATATACAGGGTGTAACGGAAAGGGTATATACATACTTAAGGGTGTGCTACAGACCATCAAACTGAACATGTTTTTCTATCGGACAAACATCGTAATATCGAAAAAAATATCTACTGCCCCATACAAAATTCAATACCTATTCGATCCAAATGTAAGTATATAATAATATACACTTTCCGTTACAGCCTGTGTAAAGAAATTTCAAGTTTTCTAATCACATATTGAAATTGGATTTTAAGGTTTTTTGAATAAAGTATACTGCAGATACTTTGCAAGATTACCTATTTGGTAATATTTTATCGCTGAATTATGAGAATAGTTTAGGTTTCACTAACAAGTTAAAATAAATGTATAAATGGAGCCTGTCTGTACACAATTCAATAAATTGATTCTATGAGTAATTTCATTTAAAAAAATAAGAAAGTATAAAATGGCAGTGATTTCAATAATGACTACAGAATAGCATACTTCTAAAACAACCAAATGCTAAAATAATTTGTTTTAGTACATAAAGTTAAAGTTTAAAGATTTCGTTGTTCAAACGGACAGTTTTATCTAATTTTATATTAACATAAAGAAAAATATGAAATAGATTTGTGAGCTTAAAAATATACAAATAATTCAGATTTCTAGTAGAGATTTTTTATATTTTGAGAATATATTTAGAATTTTACGGACACTATCGTTAGCAATATGCTGTAGTCCGAAAAAACCTGATCAAAATGCTTAAAATAAAATCTTATAGTGCTTTACAATTATGGGTAAAAACTTTTAAAAAAGAATCTCTTATGTCTGTTTTCATACAACACACTCACTGGGCGTCACCTAGATGAATACCTAAATTGAATAATGCTTTAGGATTTTAATCACTCAGGTCACCGCCTAGAGGTTAAATTCCAACAGTACAATAATATTTAGGCATTAATTTAAGTGCGCTAAGTGAAAACAACTATTATATTTTTATAATTAGCTTCTATTGCGAATTCTTAAGTAGAGTATTTTACGCTACATTTAATTGCATTTCACGATGACGAGTAGCATTGCAATTTGAACCATATACCATTGTAATAAGGTGTGCCGGGCGCAATCGGGAAATGCAAAAACACTTTAATAGCGACATTGGGCAAGTAATAGACTATCGTCGACTACAGCTGAAAAAATATTACATTATTTAAAACAGGGTCATATTTAATTAGCTAGTAAGACGTCGCCGGTTTATGACGTCACCGGTTTTTTAAATTTGACCCTGTTTTGTTTATAGATATTGGCTATCTGACCACATACAATATCTGAAACTTCTCAAGCACCTCACTAAACTGTTTTTTTTTTCATTATACAAATAAATCCACCCATACGCTTACAGGGCTTCTTGAGGTGCCGAGTACCCGGAAAGGGTAATCTGAAATAACTTTCCTATTGGTCAAACTGTCAATTTTTTATTAGAGTACAGCAAAATGGCTTTGAAAACTTCGAGCGAAATGTATTTTTACTGGAGGCCAACCAATAATTGGATAGAAGGCTTAAAGATTACGCTTTCTACAAACAGCAAAGTTGAGACCCAAAAGCATATTTAATTTAAAAACTTGTAGTAGCGTGTTTGTAAGCTGAAGTTCCTACTTCTACTTGAATTCTGAATCTGAAAATAATTACATTACACCATTTACAGGCAATTTTGAATTGTTGTAATGTAATTCATTGCCACTTGCTCAACTATTTCAATCGATTTTCGGAGGTCCATTAATAAATAAAAGGTTCTCTTACCCAATTCTTGGTACTTATTGAAAAGGAATTTGAACTCAACACATGATCCATAGTAAGACAGTTGCAAAACATAATTGTTACTTTAGATTCTGAATTCAAATAAAAGTGCTTTCGGTTGGGTCCGTCGAGGCCCCTGTGGCCGTCGCCCTTGTTGCTCCTGACGTTTGTTCACGGATACTTCAGGGCGGCTGGTGTCCAGTAGCGGAGGGTGGAGTGGGAGGGGAGTGCGGGGGTGCAGTGGGTGGGGAGTGCGGGGGTGCAGTGGGTGGGGAGTGCGGGGGTGCAGTGGGTGGGGAGTGCGGGGGTGCAGTGGGTGGGGAGTGCGGGGGCGTGTGTCAGACGGCGAGCACGGCGACGCCGGGCGGCGGGCGTCACGCGCGCGAGCCGCCCTTCTCGCCCATGCGCTTGGCCAGCTCGGTGATCAGCTCTCTGGGGGACAGAAATGTATGGGTAAGAAGAACATTTAGAGATATCGCGTTCCACGCAAAATACTGAACTGCACGCGTAGCATGATTATGTCGATGGAAGAATCAACAATTATCGTCTGTAGATTGTCGTCTATCTGTCATTTTGTAGATTTTTCCATCGACAAAACTCGTTCCGCGTCATGCTACGCGTGCAGCATAGGGGTAGGCTCACCCAAACTTCCATAGTTGGGAACCAGTTAGGCAGATGATATTCACAATAAGATAATTGACCAGTGGAGGTGTCTGCTCCGTTTGTCAAAATAATGGTCTCGAAAGCTACTGCTGAACTTCTGAAATGGTAATTGGATATTCTTATAGAACGTCATGTCAACAGCCAGAACTCCGATTAGGAGCTCTCCAGAAGTCCAGACTTCGCGAGATCTGTGCTGGCTGCCCGCTTTTTCCTGACCTGACCCAACCTTTTGGGAGTTTCTGATCATCCACCAACAGTTTTGTCGGATGTTACCTGTATATGAGCGGGTCCATGTTCCGAGCCAGCATGTACAGGAGCCACCAGTCGCCGATGTCGGTGCGGCTGGAGACTATCACGGCTGTCTCCATGGCGAGGGTGCGGGAGCGCGCGTGGAGCAGGCGCGGCCGGATTGATGGCACGAAGATTATCACCAGGCTGGAATGAAGAAACAACAGGTTATTAAGCTGTACCGACTAACCCGTGGGCTAGCTGTAGGTATGGTTCCTGAAGACAGTCACCCATCGTCATACTTCGGGCAGAAAAAGAAGAAGATCACCATTGTAAATCGCTGTAAGTCTCACCTTTCCACATCATTATTGAGAACTTTATTCTACTGCTTGGTGTCCTGGATCTTAGTTTAAGACCTCACTGGAATCATGAAATTCTTATAGTCCAGTGCTACATTTACATCCCGGTAGTTGCGAGAGCTATATAGACAAACTAGCTGTCCCGCGCAACTTCGTCTGCGTCACATTTTCCCCGTTTTCGCAATTTTTTTATTGCTGCTCCGCTCCTATTGGTTGTAGCGTGATGATATATAGCCTACGTCCTTCCCCAGGTTGAAATTAATTTTCTTGCCAACTTTCATTAAGATCCGATCAGCCGTTTGGTCGTGAAAAGGTAACAAACAAACAAACATGCAAACAAACAAACAGAGTGACTTTCGCATTTATAACATAAGTATGGATAAATGATAAATGATGTTTATTTTGCAAATAGGTTTTTACAAGCACTTTTTTTAAAACAAGATGGGGCCGGTGTTTCGTACCTGACTACTCTGAGAAGAAACAGCCGAAACGAACTCAGAGGTTCTCTGTTAACTTGTTGCTCTTTTAAAGTCCAGACATTGCTCAATTTACATGAGGACTATGCAGATTAGTGTCTGAGATGGTCTTTTGAAGAAAGAACCACACAGATTTGAGTGGACCTGTCCAGTCAGTGCAAGCATTTGTCAGTTATCGTGTAGCTCGACTTATAACTCAAGGAGCTCAACGCAACGACGAACAATACCAAAGAAAGGACATTTGGGTAGGTCGCTTAAAGTACTCAAACTGCTGATAAAAGTAATGTCCAATCCACAGCTAGACAAAGTTGACCACACCATTTAATCTTAAAGTCCCCCATACTAAAAATAGCATGTGACACGAACGAAGAGTGACAGGACACTTAACCACGTAGTACAATCATAATTAGGCTATACGCCGCTATCGGCGTCGTTATGCAGGTACCATGTGGCGCTATGTACACTGATAAGCCACGGACTGTCGCATTATGAAGTATTGAAGTGTTTGTTTAAGTTCGGACTATAATCGCGGCGATTTGTGGATTGGCACGACTCACAGGTTTAAATATGTGATGTTCTATCCAAGGCAAGGTCGGGACCGTAAATGTCCACTGATGATCATTCATTGTCATAATCACCACGCTAAGCAGATATCATCATCTTAGAGGAAAGACATCCACTAACAGAAATGGGCCTCCCCCATTCACACTCACAATTCACCAAGCGAATTCCTATGATTTTTACCGCATACCAAAGCTCTCGACAACCACCCTAAAAAGCCATCGAAATCAGTGGCTGTGGCCGAAATCGGCTGGATGGCATCATAATCATGAATTTTACCAGATCGTCATATTTTTTAACTTGTAAGAGTGTTGTGTGTAAGAGTCTACCTAACTGGCATCACTGCATTTTCTGGTTAGCTTTTACATTTGAGAATTTCTTGGCTCCAGGTGCTTACTTAAATACCCACTAGCAGTGGGTGGTGCGGTTGCTTCAATTTAATCACTTCTTGACCCTTTCGGCCAACCGTTCCGCAGTTTGTTATTAGCCGTTTTTGCTGCCACCTATCCTGTCCCTACCTATTTTTCCAACACCCCACTGAAAGACAAGAGGCAGAAATAATGCCAACAACTTCTACTTACCGATAAATAACAAGCAGAGTCAGTATAACCGCCAGAATGATGTACCAGAACCACAGGAAGATGTAGGTCTTCTCGTTGACAATGTTGAGCGGCAGTATACACAGACTGTCGTGCGTCTGTATGCTGCCGGACGCACCGAACTTGTGGAATGTGCACTTGGTGATGCGAGGGAAGATGTAGATCATTGGGTCGTATCTGGAATGAGAAACAGAGACTTTAATATTCAGTTATGATGAGGATTGGGGATTTAAAAGGATGTAGCTTGTGCAGATGTAGGCTTAGCTGTCGATCGTGCAAACCCTGATTTAAGTGGGTAAATGGAAGAGCTTCTGGGATGTCTCGATATCAGAATGTTCATTCATATGGCGATGACCACTTCCGAGTATCATCAGATAGATCTCCTGCTGGTTTATCAAAACGTTCAAAATTGCAATTAAAGTTCAACATACCTTTCTTCCTGCGGCACTTCACTATACCCCAACACCCTGGTGCCATACGAGAAAAACTCTCCGTTGAAGAAGCTGTCCATCATCCACAGCTGCAGCACGATGTTGACCAGGCAGAGCAACTCGCAGCCCCAGTACCGCAGCGCGTACAGTTTGTGCGTCTGGAAACAGATAAAGATGTTGAAGATTTTTATGGATTCTAGAACATTTTATTGGAACTAGTACTGAAATTAGCATGGCAAGAAGTTGACTTTATTCGATCTCCAGCAAGATTTTAGATAATTTAGGTAAAAGTAACCACGTCAACCGTAAGACGAAGCGTTGGAAGGCCTCCCACTAGGTGGACCGATGACCTGGTGAAGGTTGCGGGGATCTGCTGGATGCGAGGCGCACGGGACCGGTCAATGTGGCGTCACTTGGGGGAGGCATATGTCCAGCAGTGGACGTCTTTCGTCGGCTTAAATGATGATGATGATGAACCACGACAACAAGATTTTAAAAAGTCGAAACTCCGTTGTATTTTCCCCAAACATATTTCGTTTCAGGTAAATGGTTTGACTTGGACTTTTGTGCTATCAACTCCAACCCAATAAAATTCATCATCATTCCTTGCCCTTATCCCAATTCATTTGGGGTCGGCCCAGCATGTCTTTTTCTTCCATACTTTTCTATTGCTCGAAATCTCATCAGACACGTCCTTTCATGCTATATCATCCTTTACATTCTTATATATTATACTCTTATACCCGTCCACATTCATACTCAAAACTTTCCTCATTCCTCTGCATTACATACTCATAGACACCATCATCTGCCTAGCCTTTTCCCAAACTATCTTATGGTCGGCTTCCAGTCTAACCAGATGCAGCTGAGTACCAGTATTTTACATGAAGCGACTGCCTATCTGACCTCCACAACCCACTAACTGGGTAATACGATACCCTTTGGTACGACTGGATGTCAGACTTTTTGGCTTCTGACTACTCGTAACGACTGTCAAAGATCTACAAATGACAGCCGGGACCAACAGCTTAACGTTATTTCAGAGGCACGGAGGAAACTCGGTATGTAATTATGGACACCGATCCACGGACCAACCTCGGCAAGCACGGCTTAACCTTAAAGATCGATCCGGGCGGCTGTTATTATTTAGCCATGAGCTCCTCCTTACATGCTCATAGACACCACGACAATCGATTACCACTGATAATAATTTGATGATTATGTATTTGAGCCAAATCAAGCAATCTGTAGCCGGCTTTATAAACGACCGTCCCTGAATCTGTTCACATAACAAGTGAGTCCGGAAGTGATAATGACATTGTCCACTGGAATCAAAACACCAGAATGATCCGTTTCCACTGAAACTGCCCATTGTTGTGTTTGTTACTCTTTAGTACTTGCACAACATTGTTTAACCTGATACATGACAGGATGACCATGAGAAAACTAATCATCGCAATACAGAAATATCTACTGTCTTAGTTTAAGGAAGAGGGAATGCACTTGTGTCAGCACACACTTATGCAACATAATATAATGTTCTGCATCGTCTAGTCTCCCTGCTGAGATTGTCCGCTTGATCGAATTTCGGTCAAACATATTCAATTTTTTTCTTTTGTTAAATATTAATTTCTTTATTCACAAACCAGCCCTTAAAAAATTTTACTTAAAAAAAAAACAATGTTACGGCCAATTACGTATTTACAATTTATTAGTCAATTATCTTTAAAAAAAGTGAATTTAGTTTTTAGAGTTTCGTACCCAAAGGGTCAAACGGGACCCTATTACTGAGACCTCGCTGTCCGTCCGTCCGTCTATCACCAGGCTGTATCTCATGAACCGTGATAGTTAGCCAGATTATGTATGTATTTCTGTTGATGCTATAACAACAAATACTAAAAACAGAATAAAATAAATATTTAAGGGGGCTCCCATACAAAAAAGGGATTTTTTTGCTCGTTTTTATAAATAATACAGACTCGCACTTGGCCAGTTTTTTTTTTTGATTGTTACATTCATTTGCCGTGTAACCAGTACACGGCAAATGAATGTAATTAGTTAAAAATGAACTTTTGTTTTTTTTAGTTATTTCTGCCCAAAATATCACAACTTCCACAAACTTCTCAGTTACAAATCTTTCGAATACATACAGCATTCCAAGCATTCAAGAGATTTTTAATAAAATCGAGCAACTTAAAACATGCTCGCTACTCAACATTCACCAGTATGAGATATCTAAGTGTATTAAGACATAAAGGCGCCGGTGGTCGGTATTAAAATTCCTGAGGAGTGAACAACCGTTTAATGAAGATGGCGCTGTCTCCAGGGGACAATTGTACTGTGGTACACTGAGTACAATTTAATGAGGATTTTATACGAAACGAGCTGAATATCAATGCTAAAAATGTTCGTAATTAATCTTTAAAACAGTTCTTACTTATATAAAATTCTCAAATTAAGCTTTTCGTTACTTCATTTTAGAGTTCGCGAAGACCGCGGGTAAGTAAGACATGGATGAAATAGATCAGTGAGGCATGAGTCGAAGGATAGAGCCCTAAAGATACATAAAGTTTTAGATGATATGCTTTACAATATCTGTTACAATGGATGGTCAAAAGGGAAAGGTGCGAAGTATTAGTGATCCCATATCAGAGAGTGGGATTGGCGAATTTTGACATAACGATACATATGAATCTATGTAACATATTAAACCCCACAAACATACCAGTGTGCAAGTTACAATAAACAAAATTATTTTAAGTATTTTAAGTCCAAATTGGACTTAGTCTGAAATACTTTAAAATAATTTTAAGAAAAACCAAATGGTTGGTAGACAAACAACTAAAAAACTAGCGTTAGTACTTACATGTACCAGAAGTACAAAACAACTGAGTAAGTATTTATTTATTTAATTCTTAGTATTCTCTCACTGACACAACATTAACTTCAAATCCACATAATCTCAGAAGAACGTTAATAGAACTTTTGGAGAAAAATGTTCTATTAACGTTTTTCTGAGGCATAATCTCCTAAAACACTCAACGGATTTGGATGTAACAGGCTCTTGATAGCAGGTCCATGTACAAAAGGCGCCACATCAAGAAATACATTTCCAATATAACATGGACTCGCTTTACATAGATTTTCTGTACAATGAGAGATCCGTCTAAACTTGGTTGATATACAGTGATTGGTTGTCGTGTGTACATCATTATGTCAAATTATCTCGAGTAGATATTAGCGTACTATTGATCCATATTTTACAGTGAAAGGTATTTAACCCACACAGATACGTAATGGTCATTTTTCTTTTAAATGTTTTTAGGGTTCCGTACCCAAACGGTCAAACGGGACCCTGTTACTGAGACTTCGCTGTCCGTCCGTCCGTCTGTCACCAGGCTGTATCTCATGAACCGGGATAGTCAGCCAGATTATGTATTTCTATTGCCGCTTTAATAACAAATACTAAAAACAGAATAAAATAAATATTTAAGGGGGCACCCATACAAAAAAGTGATATTTTTGCTAGTTTTTATAAATAATGGTAAGGAAACCTTCGTGCGCGAGTCCGACTCGCACTTGGCCGGTTTTATATTTATTTGTAGTACTTGCAGTAATTTATTGGAAAAGGCTGTTATTGTTTCCCTGTAGGAGACTTATTGCGTCAGTTGATTAGGTCAGTTATATTTTGAGAAGCTTTGTCATTGAGCCTTCATATAGGTTTACAAATTGCCTGCCATCCATTTTCCTTACATGCAAAATCAGGCCTTTTGTTCAATGAATAGGCGCCATATTTTAAACGTGAAAATGACATAAGACAGTCCCCCAAAACGCACATCCCGCATCAAAGTTTTCTAGTATTTTAACTGATGAGAAGAAGTGGCGTAACAAACTCCCCAGCATTACATCATCATATGCCTAGCCTTTTCCCAAACTATCTTGGGGTCGGCTTCCAGTCTAACCGGATGCAGCTGACTACCAGTATTTGACATGAAGCGACTGCCTATCTGACCTCCACAACTCAGCAGCTGCTTAATAGGATACCCCTTGGTAAGACTGGATGTCAGACTTTTGGCTTCTGACTACTCGTAATGACTGTGAAAGATCTACAAATGACAGCCGGGACCAACGGCTTAACGTGCTTTCCGAGGCACGGAGGAAACTCGGTATGTAATAATAGTCACCCATCCACGGTCCAACCTCGACAAGCACGGCTTAACTTTAAAGATCGACCCGTGCGGCTGTTATTATTCGTTTATTCCGTTGAGTTACACCATATCTGTCTGTAATTGGTTGCTACCAATCCAATGATAATATCTAACTTCCTATCGTTTCCTTCCTGCACTTAAACACATAAAAAGCATTGTTACACTTACACACTATACCTAATCGCGCTATCCTGTACAGCAATAGTGCTGAACCAATTATCACAGGGCCGAATACCAAGAACCGTTGGTACGAAATCAAAGGAGTATTCATAGTGGGCCAACGCGGGTGGTCACTGTTTGGGTTATCATGAGCATATCAACCGCTCGATGTTTACAAACGAACCTTGTCACCGGAGTCGTTATAATTATCTCCCCAATGGCCGACTCTTGAGACGAATACTGGACAGTGTAACGAACTTGCTTATTCCTTGATGAAAGGAGTAAACAGATTTATACATTAAAAAAGTAATTAGGGGAAAATGAATTTAATAAATGATGAAATGAAAAATACAATAAATTAGTACAAAAGTGAAGGGCAGGTTAACCGAGAACGTTTTAAATATCTCCGCAAATCTCTGAGCGTGATAGTAACTGAAGACAAACTTGCAGTCGTAGAAAGCTGGCTTGATTAAGATGAGCTTGACCACGACGAACTTGATGCAGGGCGATTTGGTAGGACCCACCAGCAGACACGTACCACCCAATGCCAGGCTCGTCAGTTCGAAGAGCAGCTTCCAGCAGACAGGTAATGAGCCCCAGTGCCAGGCTCGTCAGTTCGCAAAGCAGCTTCCAGCAGACAGTTAGCAACAGCCACGGCAGCACTAAACGAAGGCCGCTCTTTGACTCCACCAGGCTGTGCTCAAAACTCAAGATATGACAGATCTTGACTCCAAATTAGACTTAGCTGTTTTCTTGATTTTAGACTATACTGATTTCTCGTGTCCAGACTGAACCGACTCTTAACTCCAGACTAGAACCAGGGCATCTGTCAGAAAATCCTTTCATACCCTGATCTTCCGTTTCTTTTCTTCCAATCATTTTTTAGATTCAAAACTGCTGCGCTCTATTAAGACGCAACCTGCCAGTATTAAAAACAGCCAGTAACAATGGTCAAAAACCCTGCACATAATATTTTTAGAAATATAACTCAGAATATCTTTACACAGCAAATATTCGCAATTAACTATAAAATACAACAATTTGAACTGACGAATTGATGATAATAATTTTTAGTAATATATAATCTAAATGAAACCTTCATAGAGAGTTTGGCTGGTAACAATCAAAAATAAAAGTAAATGACATCTGACAAATATGCTTGAAGTAAACATGTCACAACAAAGAAAACTAAGAAAATATTTATAAAAATGAAACAAATCGTAATATGCTAATGGAAAACCAATAAAAGTATGAATATGGATGATAACTGTGAGTATAAAGTATCTGTAGTAAGCAGATACTATATTTCCCCAACGACCCCGAGAAAATTTTTGGCCTAGAACAAAAATTTTGGTAAGGTTAAAAGTTTACAGCATTCACATAACTTTCATAACTCATTCAAACACACCGACATCTTACGAAGTTAGGCCAGGTAGGATTCACATTCAATGATCACTACTCCACCTGATAAATCAATAACAGTAGGCTTATTTTTGGAGTTGTAATCCGCTCGCGTCTAAAACCCATAATAAGATGAAAAATAATAATAAGGGATCCACCCCAATCAACTTTTAGAGTTGAAGATTAGCGAAGGCTTATTTTAAGGAAGTCGCAACCCGCTTCAATCAACTTTTATAGTTGAAGTTTAGCGAAGACTTATTTTAAGGAAGTCGCAACCTGCTTCAGTCAACTTTTAGAGTTGATAAGAAAATAGTTATACCAACTTATAGTACAGTTAGTATAATAGAAGGTTAGGTAACTTGTACCTAAAAGCACTTCTAAGAGTTATCTGATAAGAACAGATATAGAAGACGATTAAAAATAATCTTTTAATGGTTTAAAAACCAATGAAAGAACAAAAGAAAATAAAAATTATAGAGTTTAAATAGACCGAATAAAACTCTACAGTTAGAAGAAAGGAAGAGGATAGAGATGAGTCATGAGTAAGTATAAGAATGGTGAATTTATTTACATAACTATAGACATCATATTTTAAAATCCTTAATATGCCATTTAGCTTGGTTGCCATTAGGATCCTCTAGTATATAGACTAATGGAGATAATTTTTGCAACACAGTGGACTTCACATATTTCGGTGCTAGTTTTGCGCTGAAATAAGTCCCAGCCTGGCTATTTATATAGTTTCTTCGCCAGACTGTGTCTCCTACATTATATTCTTTAAAGGTATGACTTTCATTATATCGAGAAGAGTTACGAACATGAGCAATATGAAGGGCTGTCTGAACTTTATCGAAAGTTGCAGACAATAAACCTATGTTAGTAGCATAGATATCCCTAGGTAGAAAAACGATTTCATCAATATTATTAGTTGGCGTATAAAGTGAGCCCGAAGTAACTGTTTCTCGTCCAAAGAGTAAAAAGTTAGGAGAGAAACCAGTAGTAACATTGGTTGTGCTGTTCATAGCATATTGGACTTTAGGAAGGTGGGTATCCCAAGATCTATGGTCATCGCCAACCAAAGATGACAAAGCTGTGATTATAGTACGGTTGTATCTTTCAGTCGGATTAACTTGAGGACAATAGTGAGGAGAGAAAAATATGTATGGTATGTTATATCTGCCCAGAAAATTACGAAATTCATGAGATTGGAATTGAGATCCGTTATCCATAATAATGGTCTGAGGTACTCCATGAACTAGAAAAACAAAATTTTCTAAGTTAGAAATGATGTTAGCACTAGTAGCCCGTTTTAGTGGAAAAATCAGGGAATATTTAGTAAAACAACAATTAACCACTAGAATAAATTGATTTCTACGTCGAGTCATAGGTAAAGGACCCATTAGATCCAGAGAAATTGTTTGAAAAGGCCTGGAACAAATTTTTGGTCTACCCATAAGGCCAAAAGGAGAGTGATTTGCGTGTTTGTAAGTTAAGCAATTATCACAGATAGAAATTATTTTAGCGATATCTTTAAACATAGCTGGCCAGTAATATAGAAGTGATAATTTTTTATAAGTTTTAAAGATTCCTAGATGAGGCTGGTCTGGAGAACCATGATTATCTTTGACAAGGGTTTCCCGAATATCAGGATGAGGGACTTCTTTCCACATGAAATCTTCAGTTAATGCGTAGGGAGATTGAGTATAACGGAATAATTTATTTTCGCGAATAGTATAATTAGGATATAGGTCAGGATTGTTACGACATTCCAAAAGTAGTTTGTTATAGTGTTCTAATGCTGGAGATATAGATTGAGGAGCGAGTGAGACAGGATTTACACCAAGTGGACATGATGTACGGGAGAGTAAATCTGGGACTAAATTGTCTTTACCTCTTTTGTGTTTTAGAATAAAATTAAAAGATGACAACCTAAGAGCCCACCGCGCGAGTCTACCGGATGGGTTGGATAATTTCAAAAACCATTTAAGTGCTGCGTGGTCTGTATAAACAGTGAATTGTTTACCATTATCGATATAACAACGCCAATGCTCTAAAGCTGAAATTACCGCAAGAGTTTCTCTTTCTGTAGTTGAGTAATTGCGCTCATTTTTATTAAGAGATTTGCTCATATAGGCTATAACTACTTCTTTGTCGTCTTTTATTTGTGTTAACATACCACCGATGCCAAAGTTAGAAGCATCGCAATGTACAGAGAAAGGGAGATCGTAATCAGGACAAGCTAGTATAGGAGTAGTAACGAGAGCTTCTTTAAGTTTATTAAAAGCTAAAGTAGCGTCTTTATCAAAAATGAATTTAGGAGCGTTTTTACCGGAAGAAGTTAGTTTATTAAGTGGAGTTGCAATTGTGCTGAAGTTGGGAATAAAACGACGAAACCAGCTACAAGTTCCAATAAATTTTCTCACTTCTTTACGAGTAGTGGGAGTAGGAAATTCGAGTATTGCATTAATTTTAGTCGGATCTGAGCGTAAACCATTTTCATCTACAATATATCCTAAGTATTTAAGTTCATTTTTAAAGAATTGACTTTTATCAAAGTTAATAGTTAATTTAGCAAACGTTAGTTTCTCAAGAACTTTAACTAAATAAGAGATATGCTCTTCAAATGATTCTGAAATGATTATTATATCATCAAGATAACAAAAGACTTTATTATCGAATTCAGGAGTGAAGAGCATGTCCATAAGTCTTTGCTGAGTCGCTGGAGCATTAGTTAAACCAAAAGGCATGATAACAAAGCGATACATGCCTCGACCAGGGACATAAAAAGCTGTTTTATCTTTATCTGTTTCTTCTTTCAAAGGAATCTCCCAAAATGCTTTAGCAATATCGATGCTTGAGAGAAATTTAGCATTTTTGAGGTTGTCTAAAATTTCGTTAACATATGGAAGGCTGTATGCATCTCTACGAGTAACTGAATTTAATTTACGACTATCAACACAGAATCGCCATTCGCCATTCTTTTTAGGTGTGATGATAACCGGAGAAAGCCAAGGGCTTTCGCATTTTTCAATAACACCCCATTCCAACATTTTATCGACTTCTATAATGAGAGCTTTTTGTTTTTCAGGAGAAAGACGGTAACAACGTTGTTTAATTGGAGGAATATCACCAGTATCGATATGGTGACTAATAAGATGAGTGCGTCCCAGTACTCCTTTACTTTCGAAGGATATAGCTTTAAAACGTTTAATCATGTCATCAGCGATAGTTTTTTGCTCTAAAGTGAGATTATTATAAGGGAGTAATTGTTTAGTAGTTTCAGTAACCACTGAACATTTATTACTAGTTTTAAAAGCCGAAGAAAGTATATGAGGAATAAGGTTAAACTTTTTCCAAAAGTCGACTCCTAAAATAATTGAAGGAGATATATCTGGGAATACAAAGGCTTGGATTAGATGAGTTTGATTATTGTATCTAATCGGAATGTCAATTGAGCCAAGGGATTTACTTTTATGTTTACTGGCAGTAGTAATCGTCGTTGAAAAAGACTTGGATAACGTGAAGCCTAATTTTAAAATTTCTAAGTGAGAGTTATTACCAAGTATTGTAATAGAACTACCACTGTCTAATAAACCCGAAAATATTTGGTTATTGATTGAAATATCAATAAAAGGACGATTAAAATCTTTTTCATTATCATATAGTGATGTTATTTTGTAACAATGAAAGAATTTTTTTAAAGTTTGTAACCAATCATGCCAGTCTGATTGATTAAAGTTTTTATTATCCAAGTCGTTGTTTAGTTTTTTGAATTATTAGTCTTATTACAGTTAGGACAATTAGTAGATTTAACATCTTTTAAACCACATTTAAAACAAATAATTAATGTACGAGGTTGAGAGCAATTAATTAAAGAATGACCGTTAGTACGACAGCGCACACAAAAGGCATTATTATTAAATTTATTAATTGAATTAACTTGATATTTATTGTTAAAACGATTAAAATTTGTTCTAGAAGGGAAAGTGTTAGAGGTTGAGGGCTTAGTAGATTTATAATTAAATTCAACAGTTAAAGAATTATTTGTAGTTTGAGGTTCACAGAAACGTTTCTCTTTGTCCAGAAATTCTTCATATTTTTGACAACAGGAGATAAGTGTATAGATTGAATTAATATTATTATTCGCGATATAAGGTGAGTAGCAAGGTCGGATGTTGCGAATAATGATTTGTAATTTTTTAGTTTCCGTTAATTTTTCAGAAAGTCTGGAAAACATGCCAGTCAGTATCGAAACAAAAATGATTATAGGTTCATCTTTGCCTTGTGTTCGATTATTAATAGCTTCTAGTAATTTATGGTCATAGTCAAAACCACTAAAGTCCGAAATTAAAGCTTCGCAAAGTTCGTCCCAAGATAACAAAGAATCCCGTTTAAATCGGTACCAATGTAGGGCGTTATCAGTAAGTAACTCAAACGCATGATCCAATAATTTGTTTGATGAAATGTTCCTAGAAATACTGAATTCCTGAATCTTCTGAATAAATGAACGCGGACAAGTGTTTCCGTCATATTTCATGCGTTTTAATTCATTTAAAGAATTATTGGGAATAGAATTAAGAGGTTGAGACTGAGTGTCGGGAAGTAAAGTATGGTACATAGTCTCATTGGGACTATTAGGAGTTGAAGAAGGACGATTGACTGTTATAGGTTGAGAGTTGATGTCGTTGGAAACAGTGGTTATTAAAGAATAAAATTTTGATTCCAAGTTGAGAAATCTTTCTTTAGTTTGAGATAGATGATTTTCTTCTGAGGGATCTGAGTGTATATCAATTCTTTCTAGTCGAAAGTGTAAATGATTAATAAACGTTTTAATTTTTTTGTTGAGTCTAAGGTTGCCCTGTTCTAACAAAAGGATTTTTGTTTCTATATAATTTAAGGTAGTGGTAAGTTGATTCAAATCAGTCTTAACTTCCAATACCGAGTCAAAGATATCTTCAGAAGAAGTATGAGATGCGAGTTGAAGAATTTGTTTTTTAAGCTGTATTATAGTATCTTTTGGTTCTTCTAATCTTATTTTGATTTCATATTCTAGCTCAGCTTTGTTTAGGAGTTCGAAGAAAATAATTCTATCCATGATTAAAAAGTTAAAGATAAAGTAGATAAATTAAAAGGGAGAGAGAGTCAAGAGTCCGAGTTATTATTAAGAAGGATTCTAAAACAGCCTACTTGAAATATTCAAGAGCGTTGAAGGACTGTCATGTGTAGTAGTCTATACTTTTGCGCTGAAACAGCGCCAATAATAGTTCGAGCCCACGACACTAAACCTATTTTGATGAGATTCGTAGATGATATAGATAAATACAATAAATTAGTACAAAAGTGAAGGGCAGGTTAACCGAGAACGTTTTAAATATCTCCGCAAATCTCTGAGCGTGATAGTAACTGAAGACAAACTTGCAGTCGTAGAAAGCTGGCTTGATTAAGATGAGCTTGACCACGACGAACTTGATGCAGGGCGATTTGGTAGGACCCACCAGCAGACACGTACCACCCAATGCCAGGCTCGTCAGTTCGAAGAGCAGCTTCCAGCAGACAGGTAATGAGCCCCAGTGCCAGGCTCGTCAGTTCGCAAAGCAGCTTCCAGCAGACAGTTAGCAACAGCCACGGCAGCACTAAACGAAGGCCGCTCTTTGACTCCACCAGGCTGTGCTCAAAACTCAAGATATGACAGATCTTGACTCCAAATTAGACTTAGCTGTTTTCTTGATTTTAGACTATACTGATTTCTCGTGTCCAGACTGAACCGACTCTTAACTCCAGACTAGAACCAGGGCATCTGTCAGAAAATCCTTTCATACCCTGATCTTCCGTTTCTTTTCTTCCAATCATTTTTTAGATTCAAAACTGCTGCGCTCTATTAAGACGCAACCTGCCAGTATTAAAAACAGCCAGTAACAATGGTCAAAAACCCTGCACATAATATTTTTAGAAATATAACTCAGAATATCTTTACACAGCAAATATTCGCAATTAACTATAAAATACAACAATTTGAACTGACGAATTGATGATAATAATTTTTAGTAATATATAATCTAAATGAAACCTTCATAGAGAGTTTGGCTGGTAACAATCAAAAATAAAAGTAAATGACATCTGACAAATATGCTTGAAGTAAACATGTCACAACAAAGAAAACTAAGAAAATATTTATAAAAATGAAACAAATCGTAATATGCTAATGGAAAACCAATAAAAGTATGAATATGGATGATAACTGTGAGTATAAAGTATCTGTAGTAAGCAGATACTATAACAGTTATTGGAGATATAGCACAGATAGGAATTATGACAGAATGAATGAGGTATTTGTTTGATCGGAATGATGGGGAAATGGAATGTGGCAGAGTTATATAAGTCGAGCTTGGTAGTGTGTGTGTGTAATCTATAGCAATACTGACTTCTATAATACTTCGTTTTAGTGCGTCAATGGCAAATTTTCGTTAAGCCCAAAAATATAATCTTATTTTATTGTATAATTGCACTTGCTTATTATTTAAAATTTTAAATTCATTGTTTTTTTTTTTTATTTATATCTTTGTTACTTTTAACTTTTCTTTGAAGCGTGTTATTATTATTTTGCCTGTATGCTGTGAATAACGCTGTTGATTACATAATAGTTCATTTTAAGTTTTTTGTCTGTATGCTTATTATGTAATTATTTGTTGTTCCAAATAAAAAAAAATAAAAAAACTTTTATACACGTACTTTTATACCTATATCACAAATGATACCTTTTCACGCATCAACAGCTGAATGGGATGATTAGGATTAGGAGGTCAGATAGGCAGTCGCTCCATGTGAAATACTCGTATTCATCTGCATCCAGTTAGACTGGAAGCCGACCCTCACATAGTCGGTAAAAGACCGGCCGATGATGGATTACGATATCTGCATTTAAATAGGTCCTAACTATACATGACAGAATACTTTTACTCCGGCAGTATGTTCTCGTGGGATAATAAATCGACCCTCAAGAGGGCGAACCCGCGGGCAATCATAGTCTCGTAAAATTATTAGAACTGAGAATGAAGATAGATGACCATCGATGTTAATTGATAAAAAAATAGCATCGGAACCTTAATAAACAATATTTGAATTATGTATACCTGCTATTACTATTGTTCATTGACATTGAACTTTTCCCTTTGTTTTGTCTGATGATAAAAACCCTACCAATTTAGCAATGTTTACTAAATGAGTCTCCTGCTAAACCATTGTCAATTTGATGATTTATCAAACCGCGTCATAAAGTTATCCGTATTCAAAGTTGCGATATGCATATAATAACATACGAGTCGGAAGTGATGAATATTCTGCCATTTGTGATGTGTCAAGGTGAGCTATAAAAATAGCTTGCTCATATAACTGTCAATGTTATTAATATACATATTTATATTATAGAGTATATATTATAGACAGACGGATATTTAAACACCTAGTTTACTATTGTTTGGTTGTGGTCTATCCTCCTGTTAAACAAAAAAAATTCGAGTTTTCTAAAACGCGTTTATTAAAACATCAGGGGTCTAGAGCTCTGTGTTACAAAGTCAGGTTTGTTATAAATGATAAATGATGTTTATTTTGCAAGTAGGTTTTTACAAACACTTTTACACGTCATTTTTTTTTAAGCTAGATGGGGCCGGTGTTTCGTACCTGACTACTCTGAGATGAAACAGCCGAAACAAACTCAGAGGTTCTCTGTTAACTTGTTACTCTTTTAAAGTCCAGACATTGCTCAATTTACACGAGGACTATGCAGATTAGTATCTGAAATGGTCTTTTGAAGAAAGAACCACACAGATTTGAGTGGACCTGTCCAGTCAGTGCAAGCATTTGTCAGTTATCGTGTAGCTCGACTTATTACTCAAGGTAACTAGATACCTTACTAGTTAAATGATAAAAATATACGTATGAAAATTTTGACTTCATGTCTTATGACTTTGAGAGCTCCCGTGCAATATATATATATTTTTAATTTGTGAAAATCAATGATGCAAACAATCAAATCGTATTTATTATATATTGTTGATGACCTTCTAAAACGTAATGTAATGTCGGATTATTAAGGATTAATATAGACGATTCGACTTACCTAAATGTCTCATACATAAGTAAATATTTCCAAAGTCACCATACTTAACAACGCAGAAACGGCTTGAGCCGAAAAACAAGAGTGGTCACCCAACTAAGCACATGGCATCAACCCCAATCGGTTTTGTTACACACGACTGATCTAAATACCTTATCAGGTAGGTATTTCATCACGAATAATGTATTATCATTTGAATGAATAAAGCTTGGTCCACGTGCCATGACTCTCCAAGTCGTACAGCTGTGTACTTTGTTCATGGGATTAAAGTACGTTCTGCCATGACTCCATGAGGTAGCCGCTAGCCCCGGTGGCTCTTACACCAAGTTGCGTCACGTTTGCATCATTGCCGAGTGGCTGGCGTTTACGACAGCTGCCTATCAACTATCAAGCTGTCATTAGTTAGACAATGGAGTTTCTATAGAGCCGGTACGTCAGTGATTCGGGGTTAAAACATATGTAGGTATAGCAACTTAATAGATAAGTCTACCTTTTAAATGAACAAGTCCCTATGTTTGTATAATTGCTTGGATATGGCATTCCTGTGTTTTGGAATAATAACATTCATGTCCATCAAAACGAAGCGCTAGTTATTGATTGATTTCATTTATTCTCAACAATAAACATTGTGTTGAACATTATTTAATGACAACTGTCTTTTTTTTTTTACGGATGGGAAATCATCAAATGACTTCTCCCGCTCTGGGCGGAGCGGGAGGGAGTGTCAGACTTGTACTGACTAAAACCCACCCATGTTCCTTCTTCGCCCTTTTTGTTCCAGGGCCGCGGTATCTCTTTCGAACAACCCGCAGCCCTGGCAGGCAATGACAACTGTCTTGGCTGTGCTTAGTAGGACAATAAAATTGACGTCAATCAAGCAATTTCATCGATCATTTAATCCTATTTTAAATGACTTATTGACACCTGACGATCAAAATACAAGGTGCTGTTTTGTATCGCGTCTACAGATGCAACGAATTCGATGAAACGATGATTTATGTGAATTGTTGGTAATCACACCACGATTGACAGGCGGAAACGAAAGCAAGTCATACTAAGTTTCACACAAGGACACATGCCAATATCAATTATTTGCTCGCGCAAAGTTCCCCGCTTACCAAGTACAATGTTCAATGAGCAGATCCCTTGAGGGGTGACACCGGTAAGGGTCGAGGGGCTGGCCCGGCTCCCGACAGATGCACGAGTGAGAATAGCCAGCACCTGGCACTTTTTGTACAGCCGCAGGAAATTATACTGATACCAGTTTAGCAGACATTTGCTCTGTTATATGGTATAGTTTGTTGTTGATTTTTTTGGTGTTGTAAATGTGCCTGTGTGGTTTTGTGGCAAGACAAGTAATAATAAGTTTAAAACAGTTGTGTCATACAAATCGGTGAGCCACAAAACTAAGCATAGATTGTATCTTGTGGCTCGGGAAAGTGTTGACCAAGACTGCATATTGATCATTAGATTGTATGAATGTTTTTTTTTTTTTTTTTTGTGTTATGTTAGTAATAAGGTTTGGTTTTTTTTTTCATATTACACAAATATAGGCGGTCACCTAAGCAAAACGTAAATCACAACAGTGGAATAATTAGGTGTCGCTTAGTATTCATTATAATGGGAATTGATGTCTTAACTATTACATAATGTTCATGATTGATCAATAAATCTTAATAGGTACACATACTAGTGTGTAGTATGTTGATTGATGAAGTGAAACAGGACCTTTGGACCAACCACGTGCCTGCCCCACGTGGCTCAAGCGCCGTCAACTGATTCAAATTCATTTATTTAAACGAGTATACAAGAGAGCACTTGAAGAGGTTTTTTTCCCTACCACAAACTTAACCGAATTGATATCACTAAAAGAAATATCTCAATTTTTTTACATCGTAGCGTGTCCATGTATTTAGATTGACTCGGCCCAGAATTCGGTTACGAGCTAAACTAAACGCTTAAAATTAGCGCCCATCAGTTATCAGTTCCTGTAAAGTGCAGCAAGGCAGGTAGGCAAGGTTACCAGGCCTTCATGACCTGTTTACTAGTTATTGCATCCATCAGCAATATGTTTTGAGTGCGTTACATTGATTTTTACTTAGGCCTTTCGATGTCACTTTTGTAAAGGACTTATGTTATCTAACCATTCGACAATATGAACTTTCGTTATTCAAATTTTCGCTTTTATGGTCGTTAGATTTTTTTTAATTATGGATTTTTTACCATCGATATTTTTACCGTAGGTATTTTAATTTTCAAAATTCAAATATGTAGATTCCCATATTATGGCCATACACTAACTAGGTAAATACTAAGCTCCACACCATTTTTTTTTTTTTTTTAAAACACATGATCCTTCAACATGAGTCCTAGCCCTCCATGCTAGTTAATAACAAACAATCGACTAGTACTCGTCTTACTAATTAGTCGGCACCGCACTATGGTTTCACATCACTGGCCCATTGTTGCTAGCTGACACACATGAGACCGACAATCAAGCGAGGAGTATCATTACACTTTCATAACTTCCACGGTGAGGCAAGGCACTGTATGGTGGTTAGTTGAGGTACTGGTTTTTTTACATTGACTTTAATGTTAGGATACGAACTTCAAGTTACTTCAGAGAAACCACTGAAATATTCCAAAGTAGAAATATATATTCTGAAATCTGAAATCTTGTGCCCCGTAAAGTACGTTAAGGTCAGCTCACACCGAGACGCGACGCGTCGCACACGTGCACACTTTAAAAGAGCGATTCAAAATTTAACTTTATTTACTACACGAAAAGATACACATTTCGTTGTGAGAATTCAGAATACGTTGCGCAACGTATTCTGAATTCTCAAGGTTCGCGCAGCGTCGCGTCGCGGCGCGTCTCGATGTGAGCTTACTCTAAGCCGCTGTGGTGTCATAATCTTTGATTCGTCCGTTCAGGGTAGTTTCTTTTTGCTCAAGCTTGGTTACTATGTAAACTTCGCTGGTCAGTACCAAGTCGATACTGCTACAATTAAATAGGTATTTTCTTCATGTTGTCGTCGGTGGTACCCGGGCCAAGTTCTAAAGAAGCCTACCCCAACATAATTTGGCAATGGCATCTCATCATCATCAGCCTTTTAATGTTCCCACTGCTGGGAAACAGGCCTCCTCTGTATGAGAGGGAGTGGGCTATAATCCACCACGCGGGCCCAGTGCGGGTTGGTAGATGTCACATGTCTTCCAATTTTTTGTTCTAGGACATGCCGGTTACCTCACGATGTTTTCCTTCACCGTTTTGAGGGCAGCTTAGCGGTGATGAAATAAATTACACAAAGTAATGCGCCTGCCTGGGTTCGAACCCACGGCTTACTGCTCGTAAGTCGGGGCTGCCCCCACTGGGCCACTGCTGCTCTCATGACATCTGATAGGTCTCAATATTACGGAGAGTTGACAATCAGAGCACTCAAAAGCATGTACGTTGTCAATAGACTATCAAGCCAGAAGTTCGTTTAGAAATATTCAGAACTAGCTGTGCCCGCGAATTCGTCCGCGTGGAATTCGTATTTTTTTCTAAAAATAGAAGTAGCCTAAGTTACTCCATATTACATCAGCTAGCTGCCAGTGAAAGTCCCGTCAATATCGGTCCAGCCGTTCCAGAGATTAGCCGGACCAAACAGACAGACAGACAAAAATTGTAAAAAATGTTATATTGGCATATACGCACGTGTAGCCGGAAAAACCCAAACTAAAAAGTTAGGATCATTACGAGTATAAGGATAACAGCAACGCTAACTACGTAGAATATTACATAAAGCGGTCATTGCTCCATCACCTACCATTAATACATAGCTATCGGTCTGTCCGCTGATCTGGCTATTGATTCTGGCAAAAAACTTGCCATTATGAACTAGTCCGAATATCCAGCAAAAAGTTTTACATGAGGAGAACACCCGCGGAATTATTTATTTAGTTGAAAATATTTATCTTGTTGAGAAGTCACTAATACTTTTGGGGATGCAACAATTGCTCGGGAATTCGAGGAGCAGTATTTCGTAGTTTTTAATAGGTTTGTCTGCTTAAAGACTGGAAGCTTCGCCATAAGAGAGGTCTGAGGCTCTAAGTAAGAAGCCGCATGGCAGCTGAATGAACGTCACACAGGTGCTTTTCATAAAAAAAAAAATACAAAAAGCATGCTTAACTTACTAAGTATGTGCCTATTGATAATTAATACAAAGTAGATTATGGTTTACTCCAACATCAGTACCCTTAATGTAAATCTAAATGTGGGGTGTATAAATTACAATAAAATCTCCTATAATCAAACCACAATTACCTGTAATTGGTATTATCTGGGATTCAATTATTTATTTTCTTTTGTTTTCTGAATATTATTCCTATATTTACTTTGTTTGTCGTGAGGATCCCTAGATTACTCCGGATGCCGATGGACTCAACTGGACACGTAAAATCTGCTTGCCATATGTTTTGCCCCCCAGCTAAGTTTTTGCGAGTCAATTAACAATCAATACAAATTACACTTTATCATCTTAAGGATAGGATTCAATTTTGTATACAGTTGTAAAATTGGCCAAATAAAGCTTCGAACTTTTGCGAGTCTTTTGCATCAATTCTAAAAGGAGTTCGTAGGAAATAAAGCTACACGTAGTAAAGCGAAAGCAATTTTAGAATTTATTGCAGAACAAAAGTATACGATTTCCTTTTCAATTCATATTTTATTTGATCAATCAAATATTTGTCAGCAGTCCGCAAAACTTTTAAGAAACCGCACTTAGCATCAAAGGGACAGAGTGCAATTTTGTTTGGAGGTGCAGAATCTACAACTTATGTTGATATCCCTAATAACAGGGGTCGGTGATTGCTGCAGTTTCCTCTCCTTGAACTTGAGCGGAAGTAGGGAAGGGACCCCAAATTAGGGGAAAAGAATTTGTACGAAGACATAACAATGTTCAAACATAGTTAGAGAGTATTGTTGTTGGTTGGGAATGAGAAGGTTTTCGCTGCAAGTTCAAGTTCAATGTTTTTCCTTTTATCAAAGTAAGTAGTACTTAATACTAAGAGTCAAATAATTGTCCTTTACTACCACTCACTTAGTACATAACACAGCTTTAGTACATAACAGTCATCTGTGTACCAGTGTTGCAACTACCAGCTAAATGATAAAAGGTACTTGAATATGTAATCTACTGGGTGAAGAATGATATGGCAAGAAAGCAGGTGTCTGATGAGATGACAAGTAATAGAGAAGTATGGAAGAAGAAGACATGCTGCGCCGACCCAAATAAATTGGGATAAGTACGTCTACCATGAGTTTTAACAATCTATACTCGCTAGCGTCTGTAGTTAAAAAAATGTATGAAAACTTTTACAGCGCCTCTAGCGGATAGTTGGGTACTAAAAAGCGCAGTATGAGTCACATAGTTATCTATCCTACGTCACCGTGTAGTAAACTAAACTACAGCGACTGTAGTTTGGGTATCATTTGCTTAGAATTTGGTAGTAAGCACCAACACAGATCATGGTACCATTGAAAAGATAACTGTAGTATTTGCGTATTGACGGAACTATTGCAGTTACGTCAAGCGATCTAACTATGACAACACATGGTAGACGTAAAGGTCAGCAGCAGAATGATGATGACTTGGAAATGGAAAGAATAACTTTCACCTTTGTGTAGAATCCATTACCTTACCAAGAGCGAGTTTTGCAGGTTAATCGCATATCTTAGATTTTTTACATTACAATGAATAAGAAATAATGGACTAAGATTGTTCTAGTAACGGGTTCTTAGTCCCGACTAGGCAAGTCATACGTGGAACATTTTTTTAGGGCCATCTGCTTACTGTGTCAAGGCTCAAGGTGAACTGCACAGTTGCCCAGTTGCAGTGACCTCTGACAACTACAGCGTGGCCCTTTTAGGACATGACGTACCGTTGCCATTATAATTATTATTTTTGAATTGATATTGTATGCGTAGTACTCGCAACCGGCGTGTGTGTATGATCAAGCCCCCTGAATCGAATGGAAAGTGAGCGAGATAGACATACGACTTTCCGAAAACCTAATCCGAGCGTTTGTGAATAAGGGGGCATTTTTTTTTTTTTTTTTTTGTGAATGGCATCTCGCAGTTCAACCTATGAGGTTGTCGTCTGCTTAACCGGACTATCCTGTGGGTGCCTTTAGAGTAAGGCCTCCAGCCAGGGCATAAAAACTTACAAACTAAGCGACTGCACGCTAAGGGCACCCCCTGTGGGGTACGAACCTCGGCTTAGGGCGTCGCTGGGGGAAGACTGCATGGGGACAGGCTGGATCTGAATGGTATCATTATTTAGGGGCTGATTTAAAACTACTGGCACAGCATCGCGGGCTGGCTCGAGCGAGGGTCGGGGAGGGCATGGACCGGGACGTCGCGACGTACCTCGACGGCGAGGTCGGAAAGACGGCGGTTTGAGTCGGAACTTTTTAAGAGTGCTAGTCTCTTTGCTACTCTCCTGGAGGAGGGTGATAGCATCATCTGGAGTGACAAGGGTATGCCTAGGACGGCGTACTGTACTAATGCGCGAGGGTTCGTAACGGGCGGCCGCTGCGATCAGGGGATTACGGTGTTTAATGGCGTTATCGAAGAAACGCTTCGAAAGACGTTTCATAAACTGAAGGACGGTGGGCATTCTAAGGTCTACGTGTAGACGGTCATTACGGACATAAAAAGGGGCTCCCGTGACTCTGCGTAAGAACCGGTTCTGTAAAACTTGCATCCTATGGATGTACTTAGGCTTGGTGTGAGCGTACACGACGCAAGCGTACGTCATAATGGGGCGGATCACCGCGGTATAAAGGCGCAACTTGCACTTGAGTGACAACTTGCTTTTTGCCGAAATCATGAAATGAAGCCTACCCATAGCAAACGCAGCTCGGTCGCGAGCTGCTTTGATGTGCGCCGCGAAAGACAAGTGGTTGTCAAGTATGACTCCTAAGTACTTGGCTTGCTTCTCCCAAGGGATAGGCTTACCGTACATAGTGATCGGGCTGAGCGCGGGTGGCTTAATTTTACGCTGTTTAGAGAAAAGAACTGCCTGGCTCTTGTCGGGGTTCACCTCGATTCTCCATTTCCGGAACCAAGCGCCTAAGACGTTGGCTGAGGTTTGGAGGGTGCTATAGATAGCGTCGTGACTGCGGCCAGTGTAATAAATGGCCGTGTCGTCCGCGAACAGGGCTAACTGAGCCTTCTTGCTCTTGGGGATGTCACTGGTGAACAGAGTAAAGATAAGGGGAGAGACGACGGAGCCCTGAGGGACTCCGGCTCTAATGGGGTGGGGGGAAGACAGTGCCTTCCCGATGCGATAGCGGAAGGTGCGATCCGACAGAAAGTCTCGTAAGATGAGCACGAGACGGTCCGGCACTCCCAGTTTGTACAGCTTATATAATAAGCCGTTGTGCCAGACTTTGTCGAAAGCCTTTGCTATGTCGAAGTACAACACACCCGTCATCGCTCCACGCTGGAAGCCAGCGCTCAAGTGTTCTACGATGCGATGGGCCTGTTGAATGCAGGAGTGTCCGGTCCTGAAGCCAAACTGCTCGTTGGGGATGAGACTCTTAGCCTCGGCGAAGTCTTTGAGTCGCTTATAAATAAGTCTCTCGTAGATTTTGCCGAGTGCGTTCAGGAGACTGATAGGTCTGTAGCTCGAGGGCTCAGACTTGGGTTTGCCTGGCTTGGCGAAACCGATGACAGTGGCCTCTTTCCATATTTGGGGAAAGGCGTTGTTGCTCAGGGCGCCATTGAAGATGGCCGCCATTAACACGACGAGCTGAGCGGGGAGGAGTTTTAACACCCTATTGGTGATTCCGTCGGAGCCGGGTGCTTTCCGCGGTTGAAGCTTATTAATGATGTCTTGCACTTCGTCAGCTGTGACCGAAGGCAGAGGATCATCAGGGTCTTCTACGGGAGGGAGGGCGGCTTTACGTTCGACGAATGCGTTCACCTCATCGAGATGTCGCTTGTCTACTGGTTGAGAGCTGGGGGAGCACTGGGACTCCAGGCTGTCGGCTAGGCATTCGGCCTTCTCAGAGTCGTCGAATGCGACGCTCTTATCGGGTCGGGTGAGGGGAGGCATCGAAGCCTCTTCGGTGGAGCGCAACTTGCGTTGGAGCTGCCAGAAGGCTAGGTGGGTAGGCTCGAGCTCGCTAAGCGTTTTGTCCCATTGATCTGAACGATGCTCACTAGTGCGCTTCTTTACAGCACGCTGTAAATAACGCATGTGAGCTTTGTTCGCGTCGCAGGGAAAGTTGCTGTAGGCACGGATGGCCGCGTTCTTCTCGGTTATCAGTTCACGTACGTCAGCGGGTAGAATCCAGCGTTGATCGCTCATTGCTGGAACTTCCCGTGAGCAATCCTTTAGTACGGATTGCACGTGTTCTGTAAACGAGTTGATGGCGGCCGTCGTGTCTGCGACTGAGACAATGTGGTCGGGGATGGCCTCCAGGTGAGGCGACGTGGTGGATTTCAGCTTTTCGCTGACTTTCCTCCAGTCGGTTATCACTTGGGTCGGCGGGGGCTGGCTGGGGTCAGAGGGACCCGAGCGGGGAACTAAGTGCATGAGCACTGGTCGATGGTCTGAGTTAAGCTCATGTAAAGTCTCGATGGAATGCAACTTAAGGTTGACATTCTTGAGTAGCGCTATGTCGAGAACGTCCGGACGTTGGTCGGGGTCGTGGGGATAGTGAGTGTGCTCCATAGGAGCGATGGGATCGAAGTTGAGGGACTCACCCAGGTTATACACGTGACGTCCTCTGGCAGAGGTCGTCGTGCTGTTCCAGGCGGGGTGTTTGGCGTTGAGGTCGCCCGCTATGATAACGGAGTCACTCAAGCCGAAGAGGATGGCAAGGTCTTTGGTGAACAGAGTGTGCTCCTCGGACGTGCCACCGGGAGGGATGTACGCGGAGGCGATAGTGATCGATTGATGACCGGTCATGCCTAGTCGACAAACTGAAGTCTCGAGCAGAGACTCCATGGGAGGGGGATCTAAGGGGATGCAGTGCAGTTCCTTTCTATAATAGATTAGAGTACCGCCCTTGTGGCAACGTGACCGATCGTTGCGAACTATGCGATAGTTGGCAATTCTCGGATCGCGGTGACTGGGCTTGAGGAAGGTCTCCTGTATGAGGAGGATATCAATTTGATGGTCACGGAGGAAGGTGGCGATTTCATCACGCTGGCCTCTAATGCCATTGGCATTAAAGTACCCTAATTTAAGGGATCGGGGTTTGGTACACGTTAATCTCGTATTATCCATTGAAATTAAAGATTAATGCCGCTGAAGGCTTCGCCTAACTTGATTAGGGACTTGAGGATAATTTTAAGCTTATCACCGTCAGTGTTAGCCTCCCTGAGATCTGCCGCCATGCGGTCTGCTTCGGGGGTGACTAACTTTGCTAACGTTTCTAAAGTTACGTTAGGAGAGGAGACCGCGGCCGCGGGGCCGGGAGCCGCGGGACGAGCGGGCGCCGGTGCGCTCGCTTGGGCCACGGGAGTGGGGACAGGGGTATCTAATAGCCCGGGAATGGAGCTGGACTTTGCTTTGCCGAGTGCCGGGAAGGCTCTCTGGTGGTTCAGCGAGGTCCAGGGAGAGGGCCTCTGAGGGCTGAGTCTCTCCGGCATCTGTGCAGTTGGTAGCCTCACCGATGGGCTTTCTCTCTGCTGGCGGGCGTTTGCACGCTTCGCCAGTTTAGAGGAGGAGCCTTTGGGGGCTTTCGGGCAGCCGCGGTAGTTAGCCGGGTGGCCCGACTGGCCGCAAAGCACACAGCTCGGTGGCTCCGTGCATAGCGATTTGTCTTTGGGACGGGGGCAGTCTGCCGTACCATGGTCGCCTAGACACTTTACGCATCTGTGCGGCGCATGGCAGTTGGCTTGGCTGTGTCCGTACAGCTGGCAGCGGTGGCACTGCCCTACTACGGTTGAGCGGTAAGGCTTCTCTATTGAGATGCCTGTGAGGGAGCATACCGACTTCACTTTGAAGATCGGGTGGTGTCCTTCTACTGGGTCACAGATGACCAGTACCATATCGTACTGGTCTCCACCTCTCGCCTTATGAAGGCGGTGGACGGCTGCGACCGGGATGTCCTGGCTTTGGAGGTCATTTAGGATGTCCTCCGTGGGGATTTCCTTCGGGATCCGCCTGATCACCACGCGGGTGGGCTTCTCCTCTGGAAGGGAGTAAGTATGGAAGGCTATGTGCCTCCCGATCAGTTGACGGGTTAGTTCCCTGAAGTCAGCGGTCGTAGGGACCACCACTTTGATGCCCTGTTGTGTGCTTTTTGCGCTTGTATATTGTATGCGGCGCTCAACACACATTTTGGACACGTCTGTCCATTTCCCTTTGTCCTGAATGAACAGCGGGGGAGGGGGCTTCAGCTTCTTTGAAGAAGCGGCTGAAGGGTTAGCCTTAGGGCTGGCTGGCCTGCTAGTATGAGCAGCGGCGGACGTTGGTACGGGGACCGGGGAGGTGGGACGGGAGGCCGCGGGAGGGAGGACAGAAGGGAGCGCGACGATCTTTTTAGCCATGGCGGCCTGGGAGTTTTTTCCCTTCTTTCTCTTGCCCTTTCCGACGACTTGATAGTCGTCTTCAGATGACGAGGCGGCAGAACACGAGTCTAAGATTGATTCCGCATCGGAGACTGGCTCGGTTGTGTCCATGTTCTCCGAAATGAGAACAGCGGGCGCAGGTGCGGACTGATCCATTGTTTGCGAAACAATGAGCCTGGGTTTAGCCGGAATCGCGGCGGCGACGGCTGGCGGTAAGCCTTTGTCCATGTTTCCAGAAACGGGAACAATGGACGCAGGTGCGGGCTGACCCTTTGTTTGCGAAACAAAGGGTTTCGCAACAATGGGTCTAGGTGTAGCCGGAATCGCGGCGGCGACGGCTGGCGGTAAGCCTTTGTCCATGTTCTCGGAAACGGGAACAATGGACGCAGGTTCGGGCTGGACCTTTGTTTGCGAAACAGTGGGTTTCACAACAATGGGTCTTGGTGTCGCTTTAATCGCGGCGGCGACGGCAGGTGGCAAGCCTCTGTCGGCAGGCGGCGGCGACAAAGGGCTGTCAAGTACGTCACTGAAGTCAGTGACGTTATCGCTGGTTTGCCGGATAGCAGCGATTTCGGACCCATATTTTTTATTAAAATTTGGGTCGGTCGCAACGATGCGCATGAAAAAGCGCAAAAGTGCTTTTTCTGTCTCGTCGAGAGACGACATTTTATCGGCTAAAAGTTAGCGGACATTTGAGTGAAGCTCCGCGCCTAAACAGCCTAACAACCTATTTCCCTGAAACAATACTGTAGCGTATTTACTGGGTCCAGTGACTCACCCGCTTCAACCTTCCCGCAGCCACAGTCCGAGGGTCCTGGCTTGGTAGCAACTCCAACTCCAGTCCAGGGAACTTTGCTTTCAGGAACTTGTTAAAACGGGATACACTAGCACAGTAAATCGGCGGCGCATACGTTCGCGACGGAGCCCAAGTTTTCACCTAGACCCTGAAGGGGTTAGGCGGGCGGATTGGGTCACCACCCTCTCTTAGTTTCGTTGGCACCGTTAGGTTTCCCACCAAGAACCTCGAAACTGAGGATTTTTCCCTGATGGGGCAAAGGAAGTTAAATCGGAATAATATCCGAAGCAAATGAGCAAGTGCTGTCTTAATAAAAAGACAGCAATTGTTCGGGGGTGTAGTCGAAAGACAACTGATGACGTCACGACACTGGGAAGCGACGAACCGATGACACACACTGATAGCGAGCGGGAATGCGAGCAGGTAGCGGCACGTCCGTACGCGACGGCGGTCAGGCGGCGAGAATAAGGGGGCAGGAGGCCTAAAAGATAATAACGTGGATTTCGTTACAATTCGTAAAATGGTTACAAAGTGACAATTCGTAATACTATCTACGTATGTGCACATTTTAACCCTATTATGATTTCTGCTACAGCGGCCATTTTAGGCCCCCAGATGTAAAAACGTGAACGCAGCAAAAGAAAAAGGATACAAAGAGCAGGTGACGTTCTGTAGTCTGTACTTTCTACCAGCCCCCCCCCCCCCCCTAGCATGACCGTTCTATCTCTATTCTACCAAGAAACGACAGGAAATCTTTTCTATACAACTTGACATTTCTTCTGCCCGAGCATGGCGCATACGAAGACATAGACAGAAATTCTTTCCATAGCAACGGGGACGTATCACGTGATGTTTATATTCCCTGAATATTATTACGTTTAGTTAACAAAAAAAAGTTGCCAATTGCACGAGTTTTCAATTTTTCGTGGGCGGGATGGTGTTGTTGCATCCTGTATCCAGGCCTCGATCTTTTTCGCGAAATTAAACCTAAATATTTTACATAACATTTCAACCTTTTGAACGTAACTCAACGCAACCACGAAACGTATTTCTCGTATTTAGATTTTAATAAGACTAGTTTGACATTTGTCAGAAGTAATGTTTCTACCCCCAAATGTCAAAAGAAGAGAAAATGTGGTCGTCATGCTCGACGTTGTAGACTTGTGTCGACTGAAGAAAAGAAACATTTCTTTTCTCTTAATATCGCCATGCTTGGGACGATAGAAATATCTGTCAAATTGTCGATTCTTCCGTAGACATAGCCCGTTTCTACGGCGGTCATGCTAGGCCGGCTGCACGCGTATCATGGCCCCCGTAGAAACATGCTATGTCAAACAAACAAACTGACACATTGTCATTTGTCATGTTTTCAGTGGTCATGCTACTCGTGCTGGTCTTTAAATGTATTTATAATTCATGTCATATTATTTTATGTTCGATCACATTGTGGGCATTGTGGTGTATTGTTGTTTTAATTAAATTGTGGTTTGAAAATCATATTGAATGACGTTAGAGCCTTAAGGGATTACTTAATTAATTGATTTCACCGTCATAAATATGATTCATAACTGTTACTAAGAAACAGAGAAACAAAATATTTCCTTTTGAGGAGTTTGCAATTTGTAATAAAATGTTAAGAATTGGTTGTAAAAGCGACAACAAATTAAAAATGGCATGAAAACGTGTCCCTTAAATTATCTACTGTTTTTACCGTTAAACAAAAAATAAATTCTCACGAAAAACATGTCTAGTTTAGCTCTTTAAAAACACATCAGGACAAGTGGTTCCCTTCCTCATATTATCTTGGTACAAAAAGGGCTGCTAGCCCATCGACTCCTGCGCATTATAAATTATCGTCGCGTCGCACGGTAGCCGTTTTCAAGTACCGTTAGCACAAAAAGTGCCACCAAACCAGTCGTGGTTGACAAGCAACCAAAAAAACGAGTTGCTATTGGAAAGTTCTGTAGTTGTGGACAGTGCTACAAATTTTGTAAAGTAGTAAGGGAATTATGGTTGTTGATGAAGTTGGTGTAGTTAGGAAACCCATACGAACCCTCTTTATGACTGACTGGATAAATGAAATTAGTTACACGTGACGATACTAAGAACATTTATCTATACATCTACAAATAAATAAAATTGAAGTGTCTGTTTGTAATATTAAAATAACTGCTTTTTATTACATGCATATGAATGTACATATATACGGTACATATACCAAAATATTTTTTTTTACAATTTTGTCTGTTTGTTCGTCTGTGTGCCTGTTTGCTCCGGCTAATCTTTGGAACGGCTGGACCGATTTTGACGGGACTTTCACCGGCAGATAGCTGATGTAATAGGGAGTAACATAAGCTACTTTAATTTTAGAAAAATAATACTTAAGTATTAAAATAAAAACGAAAAAAAAAAACTGTTTTGTTAAATTTCATGCGGACGAAGTCGCGGGCACAGCTAGTATACAGGGTGTAACGGAAAGGTGATATTTTTTTTTGCTGCAAAATTTTTTTTATGATGAGAAACATGTTCAGTTTGATGGTCTGTAGCACACCCTTAAGGATGTATATACCCTTTCCGTTACACCCTGTATACATAGAATCACGACTTATTCCCATAGGGCTGCGCAGAAAGTACAGAACCTGCTACAATACTAACATTCTCCTTCTGCTTCGACCACGTTCTTACACATGTGGTCATTGAGAATATTGCAATTGATTTAACCTTCAAACAGCTGATTGAGAGATAGTTTATTACATATACTGCCTAGACTGCCTCGTTGGTCTAATTGTCCCAAATGCGACTGCTGAACAAGAGGTCCTGTGTTCGATTCCCGGGTCGAGTAAAGCGTTATTAGATTTTTCCACCAGGAATTTCTCAGTAGCAGCCACGAAGTCTGGATCTGTGCCCAGTTGATGGCAATAGGCTCGCCCCCTATTAAATGGGTACACCTCTGCCTAACCCTTCGGGGAATACAGGCGTGATGGTATGTTATATTAATTACACATTTACGCGTGTTTCTACACGTAAGAGTAAAACGTTATCTATTCTCATTCCTGAACGTCAACTATTATAATCAAATCTACCCGCGAAATGGGCACATTGTTAAGGCAATTTTATCACAATCATATGGCATTCATTGTGCGAACTATTCATTCAGTAGTACATACTTAATAGCTATACGTTTATTTAACTCATGAATGAAATCTTCATACTCCGCTGAATACGTTTGTTTGAATCTTAAATACATAAAGGTCCTCACCGGTAAATGCCTTTGTAAATACACATGAGAAAAATGGTGTTTAAAATGCCGAGGTTAATGATTCTAAAATACCTTTGATTTGTAGAATAACAATTTATTTTTACTCACAATTTTAATATTTTTTTTATAATTCTAGGTTGATGTGGAATTGGGTGGGCCATGTATGTAGGACCAGGACCAATGAGCCAGAGTTGGGACGCAGTGGGTGCTAGAAGGCGAACGTCGTTGCCCAGGGAGGCCTAGAAAACGCTGGCGTGAAGACTTAGAGGTATCTCATCATCAAAACGGCACGGAGAGAAGAATGGAAAGCTGTGGGACTTTGCCCAGAGGGACAATAAAAACTAAGAAAAACAAACAATTCTAACCAAATCATTATGAATTATTTACGCGCCCACCCTGCAAAATCACCTGCACCTATTAAGATTTGAATGCAGCTAAAGATAGGGCTGTTTAGGTGGCTACATAGTGGTCTGGCAACATTTGAGTCAAATCTACAAGCAAAGAAAAAGAAGATTTGGAGTTTTTGTCAAGACCGTTTTGGTTAACCAGTCAAAATTCATACACACACGCACACACACATACACATGGTTTTTGACGAAATACTGTCATAGCTTATGACAATGACTGAAAGGAGGCATTTTTAGCTGAATTATCATTTTCTTGCTTTTATGCCAATTCATTTGGGGTCGACGCCTTTCTCTTCCATATGACGACGATGACGAGTAATAGAGTAGTCTATTACTCGTCATCTCATCAGACAACCCCCTTCTTGCCATATCTGTCCTTCACACAGTCTATCCATCGTTTTTCTGCTCGTTAAATATTTATATTAGCCCCCTTAAATATTTATTTTATTCTGTTTTTAGTATTTGTTGTTATAGCATCAACAGAAATACATAATCTGTAGAAATTTCAACTGGCGAACTATCACGGTTCATGAGATACAGCCTGGTGACAGACGGCCGGACGGACGGACGGACAGCGAAGTCTCAGTAATAGGATCCCGTTTGACCCTTTGGGTACGGGACCCTAAAAACAATATGCAAACATAATAACATACAGGATGACAAAGTTACTTTTAACGCTAAAATAAAACAAAGATATGTACTAAGATTTAAATATAACCCTAAATTAAAGACAATAAGACAACAATGCGTTAACTAAGTTTCAGCAAAAAACAAACCAATAAAACATTGAGCAAGGTTGCACAAGTCCAAATTAATACAAAGATTATGACGAAATTATAGAAAAACTTTAAGGAAACGTAAAGACTACTTAAATATAAAAACAAATATTTTATTCGTCATCGGATTGCAAGAATATGTTGTACTACTGTGCGCATAAATTAGTCTCAGTTGGTATGATATGCAAATTCAAACATCTGTTTTGGTTATTACGGTTTTCCCCATATACTTACTGAGATCTTCGCTTGGATAATTCAAAAAGGATATTTGGAGGAAGATGTTTATCTCGCTGGTTTTGCATCGCACTATCGGGACGTTTAAAGTACGAATGTGGGTTTAAGTCACTTCTCATTATTGAGATTAAAGCTGTACTCCGGAAGCTTTCCCCACGTTTTCTGCCACTTTTCATACAAAATGAAGCAAAAGTTAACTCATCGACACTTCGTAAACAAAATGGCAGTGTGTCAGGATTTCACGAATATTCTCTCCTATACTTCGTACAACCTGCCTGCAACATCTAGGGCCTAAATAAGGCATACAACATAGTCATCCAGGTCGAAGCCAACAATACATAAGACATCGATACTAGAAGAAGTCATATGATAAGGAATCATTCTCACTTTCACATTACAGAAAAACCCGCAGAATCACCAAAGTCTACATAAGAGGAAACCGGCCAAAAAATAAAACTGCCTACGTGCTCGGAGTCAGCAAGGATTATGTGATAAAAATATTAAAGAACCGTTTACTTCTCCGAATTATCATAGGAGGCAGCCGCGTGATTCACAAAGTCACAATTTATGGAACATGATGTAACTATACCACATTATTTGCAAATATAGTTTTAAACCTGGATTTTCCCCATGAGTCTGATTCGAGATTTGCGGAACAATTAAATACAGTACCTAAGTGGTTATTAGTATTAATAAACAGGTTCTCAGACCTTTATGCAGGTATTTTTAATTTGAAGCAATAAAATGCTTCCGGGAAATAAAATTAATAATGTGATTCAATTTAAAAGTAATGTAGTTTGATTCAAAAGAACGATCGAGGTTGTTAGGCTTCCGTTTTATTACCTAGATACCAATCGCTCAAAACATGATTAAGATTAGGTAACCATGGAGGTTCTGACTACTAGTTTTTGCACAGGCTGGAGACATCAGACAGTATCATTAAAACAAATACATTAATATTCTACCGATACAAACAAAACACGCTTCATGAAGACCTCCATTTGCGATACTAAGACAAAGTCAAAGGTGGCCCATTTATTTCAATTAGGCCATTTGAAAAACAAACTTTGCAAAGAACAGAACTGATTTTACTTGGTATGATGAAAGTCGTGAGATCGTAGGAACTAAGCAGGTTTCAGCTGAGAATGAGACAAAAGATCCAACCACATTACAATACCAACAAGTTACTAGTCCAGTACCATTAGACAATAGCACAGCAAGAAAATAAGAACTACTTAAGTATAAGGTGTAAGAAAACGTCATTTATAATTATAACAACAATGACCCCTACGAAATAGACAAAAGATTAAAACTCTGCCGGCCATTTACAAACATATAGTGAAGCCAAAAACACAAACAAGTTAACACTGCCATCTAAGCCAGTAGACACTAGGTAAACGTGTTGACAGTCAAAAAGTACTACATGAGTATAAGGTGCATTTATTGGCAGCAGTAAACCGCACCTGTGACTTGTGGGAGGCGGGAACATCCGCCAGATGACAGGAAGCGGTCGCACTTGACACCTCACCGACTTCAATACCGGTCTTGTATGGTTTTGTTTTAGTGGGGATTCAATAGGAATCTTTCTCTATTTGTGTTTCTAATCGTAATTTGAGGCAGTCAACTAAAAAAGGACCCAATTATAATTATAGGAAGATATCTTTTTTTCTGATTACTTTGGTGAATACTGAGATGTCGAGTAAACGAGGAGTATGGAAGAAAAAGACTTGCTGCGCCAATACCAATTTAATTAGTGCAGGAGAATTTCGACTATGATATTGATGAGTTTCCCTTCAAAGTCAAAGAAAACAGGACAAAGATTTCAGAGGTCATCACCAAAGAACTTGTCCTGCATATTTGTTAAGGTACTCTTTTGATTCCTCTACTGGGATACACGACTCCTCTTTGTAAGAGGTATTAGGCCCTAATCCATCATGCGGACCAGGTTGGTGGATATACGAAAAGGCAAACCTGAAGGAACTACTAAACTAAAAGTTTTTCCATCCTTCGCCAGTTTCGCTACTTTTTTAACTGTTCTCGTGTCAACTCTTCCGATCTTTACGATATAATTTCGTCACTAGATCCAGTGAATGTGATTCTGCGTCAATTATTTCTCCGAAAATGACCTCGGAGCCTTTCGATTTAAATAATTCGATGAAAACTTATTGTTATTATTAGTCAGGGTTTTATTAGTTCCAATTATTAATAACAGGAAATGTAACCAACAAGAGGTGTTATAATTTGAAACCACAGACAGTTAATGATGTATTGAGTCTTGGTCTTACACCATGAGTGTTGTAATTTAATCTCAACATACCGATTTTTTTTATCCATTTTGAACATAGAGTGGTTTCGAACTGATTAATAACTTTAAAATTTCGAAATAAGGCACCCCATGGCATTGAATCGGGACAACTGGTAAACTGGTTATCTGGTTATCTATGCCTGTCATGTAAGAACTCTAGGGCTCCTTAACAATTTCAGACAATAGTTAAGTACATTTAATTTTATTAGATAAGCTTCTAGCTTCCGAGCATTAGAAAAAGAATATGACGACTGCAACAAACTAAACGCTTTAATAACTAAGTACTCGACTCTAAACCGGAAAAGTAACTTCGGAGATGGTATCAAACGCAAAAAATCTGTTGACCATCCATTTCTGGCTTCACACTAACTCATTATTTAATACTACGACCACAGTCGTCAATGTATAGGAGACAGTGAAGGTAAAGATTGCGTAACTACGAGCAATGAACGAGGTATGGCCAATGACCGCATAGAAAAAATTGGTTGTATCGTTTGTCGTTGGCCTGATCGACTGTCACGATCTGAAGGCACGACATGGTCCATTGCAGACAAGAAAGCGACAAGAAATACACAATAGGACGTAACAGGCGGAGAAATTAAATTGTGAAGGCGTAAAGTGTTCACTAGAGAAAAAACTGTATATTGAAATATCATGTTTTGTAAAGTACACACATCAAAAAAGTCTAAGCAACACGCAAATATTGAAGTAGATACATATAAAAACGATTCGAAATTTAAAAAAAAAACAAAAAACAAACGCTTTTTTAAATATGAAAGAAGAACTAAGGTTTCTACCAGTGCAGGACATTTTGTACTGATTCAAGTCTGGGCTGGAAATCGCACGTGTAGAAGAACCGATCTGGTTTTTGGTGATAATTTCAATGTAAAAAAGCAATACCGTGACGAGAATGCACAACCTATGGCCATTCCCCATCGATAGCAGTTTAGCTAAGATTTCGTGTAAATGCGAAATAATGAGCCTGCACACTTCGAAAAACCAATAACACAATAACACGGAATTAGACCAGCCTTCCCAATTCGCTGATCTCAATTCCATTAAGCATGTACATACAATTGGCTTGCGGGAAGAGTTTTAAGCTACATTCACCATTTTTTTAAGTTACGTGAATAACTTTTTACACATCTTTTCGGTGAATAGAGCTTATACCATAGAAGAAAATCGAAAACATCATATTCGGTATGTGACTCCGATGTAGAGTCGTCGTTAGTGCCTTAAAAGGTCAACCTGTATATTAAAAAGCTCCTAGAAATATTTCTGTGTAATTTAATTCTTTACATCATTCATCTTCGCATTTTCTTAATTACCAAAAAAAATATTTGAAGTTTTCGTCTCGTTTCACATTTTTTATATATTTTTCATTTAAAGTTATCCTATCAAAACTCAGTCACAATTAAATTATGATGTGTGAAACTAACGGCAAAACAAAAAAAAATAGTTAAATATTTGCAAACATAACTGTGTTGCTTAGACTTTTTTAATGTGTGTACCTACTTCTCAGACTTATGCAAGAGGAACAGATTTGGCATCATCTCCCTGATTACATACAGAACATTAGTTTAGACTTAAATACCTATAATAGGAAATAGAGAGCTTCATATATAATGACAAAGTCAGATATGATAATAATCAGTTGGGGTCCTTAGCGTTAGAAATCTTGTTGTTCGAAGACCTACAATCATTCTGAGAACAGATCATGCCAATTGAAAAAGTAGGAACAACTTTACATAACTGACCAGATTTATAAGGTACAAGGAAATAAAAAAATGGTCACCGTTAACAGTACAAGTAAACATGACTATCTAGGTCAAGCTCATTAGCATACCGTCTATAAATGAATTAAACATGATATCCGAAAAAGTAGGTGTAAATTATACGAAATAACAAAGGTAGTGGTGAGTAACTTAATGACTCGTCTAGACGGCTTTAAGGAAATCTCGACAATTAACACAATTCTTTACTTAGATATATTATTGTGTTTACGCGTCTTTTATCGCTTATAATAAAATATTATAAAGCTGAAGAGTTTGTTTGTTTATTTGTTTGCTTGAACACGCTAATCTTAGGAACTACAAATCCGATTTGAAAAATTATTTCAGTGTTAGATAGCCCATTTATCGTGGAAGGGTATGGGTTATATATCATCACGCTACGACCAATACGAGCGGAGCAGCAATGAAAAATGTTGCACAAACGAGGAAAATGTGACGCAGACGAAGTTGCGCTGGACGGCTAGTGGCTTATATGTTTACTAGGCCTAGAGTCCTAAGTAAAAGGACAATCTCTGAACAATAAATTAAATAAAAAATTTAAAGGTTTCCAAAGCTAATTGTCAATTCTGTTGAGATGTGTAGAAACAGGAAACACTTCAGATGCGTTTGCGCTTATCTAGGTTCTATGGTAGAAAACACAATGTTGGTTTCCAAGTGCAACTAATATTTGTGCATGCCAGTATTTCGTTTTTGCATATCCTACGACGAGATTATTTCACAAAAGCAAATAATAAAGTTGCAATTCACAATAGCGTGGTAAAAAATCTTATTGAGCGTTGGCAGACGCTTCTTGAATGGCTAATGCATTGCCGTTAGAAGCAGGGTGGCCATGGCGGTCGTGTGTGCATTTAGATTGTGTTTTAAGTTAACATACTTGATGCGTCTGCAGTAATTGAAGTTTTATTCCTGTTACATAGTCGTATTGTAAGTATTGCTAACGAAGCGATGTAGAATTGAAATAAGACCGCAGGATTCGCCAAGGCAGGTTTAAGAAGAATTTGTTCAAAATTTTCAAGATTTGTTAATTGTGTTATAGGACCGCAAACAATATGATAGCTATAACTAACAGTGCAAGGAGTTATCCAACTGGTAAAAAAGGTAAGGTAACCATTACAAATGCCACGCATACCAGGGCGAACCCTTGAAAAAAACCAGTAAACATAACATTGGACTAAAAAGTGGAACAAAGCTTGTAGTACGTGAGCACTCCAAGCATCACAAAAAACGAAGTCGAATAAAGGATGCCCAAAATTGGGAGGTATGGCTTCAAAAAGGAAAAGGAATACATAACAGTGAGTGTTTCAGGCAGAAATGACGATGAAGAAGCGTCAGACTGACGCATATTAACCTATTTCGAGGGCTGAAAAATGTAACCGTCATGGATGCCGTACACCTCAAGTCCATGGCCACAAGAAAGTCTGTCGGGCCTCACGCGTATTACTCGCGCACCGCATGCCAATTAGAAGTGGCCCGGGAATGCATTGTGTACACAGACCACGGAGCGGCATCGGCAGGAACAAGGTTCGGTTCCCAGAGGCGGCCAGAAGCCGTTGGTCGTGAATATTAATGGGAATTGGAACTGCAAGTTTTTGATTCGTGATTTTTTTTTACCCATGAAATGTTTTACTCAATCAAACGCAAAATCCTGACGATTACAGACGCCTTTTGCAATCAAAAGCAGTATTTCTCTAACATTATTAAGAATTATTGCTAGCAAATCCGAAGATGGAACGGTGCATAAAAATGTCATCATCATCTGCCAAGCCTTTTCTCAATTATGTTGGGGTCAGCTTCCAGTCTAACTGGATGCAGTTGAATACCAGTTCTTTACATTGAGCGACTGCCTATCTGACCTCGGCTAGTTACTACTGGGTAATACGATACCCTTGGAAAGCTAGGTTGTCAGATTTTTGAGCCACTGCTGACTACCTGTAATGACAGTCAAAGATGTACAAATAACAGCCGGGACCAACGTGTTTAACGTGTTTTCCGATGCATGGAGGAAACTCGGTATGTAATGGGGCGAGCGCCTTATTCTGAAAATCGACCTGAGCAGCTGATATTATTTAGCACGGTGCATAATAATGTCATCATCATCATCATTAGCCTATCATGTTCCCACTGCTGGGACACAGGCCTCCTCTCCTATGAGAGGGAGTGGGCTGTAATCCACCACGCGGGCCCAGTGCGGGTTGGTAGATGTCACATGTCTTCGAATTTTTGGTTCTAGGACATGCCGGTTTCCTCACGATGTTTTCCTTCACCGTTTTTGAGAGCAGCGATGGTGAAATAAATTACACAAAGTAATGCGCCTGCCTGGGTTCGAACCCACGGCTTATTGCTCGTAAGTCGGGGCTGCCACCACTGGGCCACCGCCGCTCTCATAATAATGTATTTTCCGTTAATAACTTCCCTTCATACACCATTCACATTCATCCTCCCACTTCATTGGCTTTTCTCAGTCATTAAGTCATAAGAGGAGCTCGTGGCTAAATAATAACAGCCGCACGGGTCGACTTTCAGGTTAAGCCGTGCTTGCCGAGGTTGTTCCGGGGATGGATATCCATAATTACATATCGAGTTTCCTCTGTGCCTCGGAGAGCACGTTAAGCCGTTGGTCCCGGCTGTCATTTGTAGATCTTTGACAGTCGTTACGAGTAGTCAGAAGCCAAAAATCTGACATCCGGTCTTACCAAGGGGTATTGTATTACCCAGTTATTGGGTTGTGGAGGTCAGATAGGCAGTCGCTTCATGTAAAATACTGGTACTCAGCCGCATCCACTTGGATTAGAAGCCGACCCCAAAATAGTTTGGGAAAAGGCTAGGCAAATGATGAAGTAATTAAGTCATACTACAAGTAATTGCCTCATTGTCAAAAACCACAATGTTTATAATACTTAATACAAATAAGCATACTAGGAAGAACTAACATAGCTTTAGTAACAATTTATGCACAGTCATGCAAACACACAAAATCATATTACAATGTTAACACCCTTGAACAGTTGAGCGTCGGCGTCGTCCTGTACTTTGATCCTTTTGTGTACTTTAGTTATTGCGCAATTGTATAAACATGGTTTAAATTTAGTGATTACGATTATGTCGTTGAACTGGTCGAAGGTCTTATAAAGGTCGCGGAAGGACCGGAGTTTAGAGTGATTGGGCTGATGGATCATCATCATCAGCCTACCGCAGTCCACTGCTGGACATAGGCTGATGGCTGATGGATAGAAATACTAATATGGACAAGACCTTAAACAAACACTGCATTTAGACCGTTTTCGAAATCCTAATATTTAAAATAATTCCTTTATTAGTATGCAATACGCGCTAAAGTGATGCAACCTGTTTAATTTGAGTGTATCATCGCGAATTACTTTTATACAGGCATTTTAGTTTCTTGATTTTTAACAGATAAGCTGTCGTTCCATATAAAAGCTGCATCCTGTTAGTTGGAAAACAGCCACGCAAAGGATAGTGACGTGAATAATTTTTCACACTTATCCACAGCCACTTAAACAAATGCAACATTATCTAAATTGTAATTTCGACCAGTCATTCTTCATCTATGTATATTCTACTACTTACCCTCTCATGCCTGATGAGATACTCGATGAGTACGTCCTTCTTTTTCTCCTTCTCCTCAGGTTGGCAGATGCCGATGTTGAGACCCATCACAATGGTCCTCAGCAGACCGCCCTCGAACGCGTCCCATAAGAACTTAGGTGTGTAGCACATTATTGCCTGGAAGAAAATACTGAATTAATATTTGTGTTTCTTGATGATGTCTTTAAGGTAAGAGCTTTCCATCTTTGGTCAGGTGATCGGTTCCTACTCGTATTTTTTTCTCTCCCAATATAAGTTATAATATACAGATGCAGCGCTTGACCTAACTTCACGAAGTCAGCATCTAATGTCGATAAAACTTTCTTGAAAGCGGACTACAAGTTAATGTCACTGTAATTTCTGAGCATGGAACTAATGGATATTTCTTCTTTGTCTTGCGATGAATCCCTGACCTGGTGTAAGAGTTTTTATGCCGCCATGGGCCTCTGATTTGGCTTAACATGCCGTAGAGAAATATCTCTCAGGCATGCTGGATTCCTCACGATGTTTTCCTTCACCCAAGCAACACCACCACTAGGCTATGACTGCTTACTAATAGATAAACATTAAGTACAACTGTCTGAGTGATAGATTGGATTGAGCCAGATTCACACTATATGGCTATTCAAGACAAAGGCCAATTCATTGATATCTTTACTATGTAAGTAGACCAAAAGAGCAACATCCCCTATATTGGCCGATCACGATTCTGTGACGCATGTCTACGACCATTTTAAAAAAATAATATTTGACGTATCAATTGGCACTAAATGTCACATGTTTTTATAGTGACGAGAAAAATGACAGTTCCCACGGACATTAGTGCAGTGCTCTTAACAATGCATATTGTAATGGGTCGCGGTTTATAGGTGAGAAGAATTAGTCGTGGTTTGTGATAAAATATTACCATCACAAAGTATCAGGACCACACTGAAAAAGGAGTCAATGATAGCGTGACGAATGACAGAGGGGAATGTAGGTACTTAAAAACATGTTGCGCTGACCACAAGCGACATGGGACAAGGGCAAGAAGATGATGATCAGCATCAGGACCAATCTATGTGTGCAGTTCCACAGAGAATGATGTTAATAGAATAACAGCAGCCTGTCTGTAGGATAGATGGTCGTTTGTAATATACAGTTTGTTTTTGGTCCACCTTAAGAGCGTTTACACCTTACCGCATTTTATACAAACTCTCAAGTCCTTATTTTCCGAAATGACTGAACCGATTTTAATGAAACTTAATACGCATAAGCGAGATACATAAGTCCAAAAAATTACCCAAAAGCGTTTTCAAAATGTCTTTAAAAAAAAAGAGTAATGGAAAATTCTGTTTATATATTGATAATTATAATCGGTCCAATTTAGCTGTAACACTATTTTTCGAACGCAACGCAACGCCGCCAGTCTCTTGGGCACGTTACCAGTTGACAGCGTTGAGGAGGAGTTTTTTGACGCCCTTTTATAATTTGTTGTTATTTTAGTTAAGTATCTAGTTTTAATAATTTCGGAGAATAAGGACCTGCAAGTTTGTATGAAGTGTCGTAAGGTGTTAACGCTCTTAACGTTCGTCTTCTCATAGATTTAGCGTTGCTTAGTTTAATAAAAGTGCAGAATACAGAGAGCCCAAACATCAATATGGCTTCGCAATGGGATTTATTCTACCCGGATTGTGTATATTTTTGGATAGACTATGTGAGGGATGATATGGCTAGAAAGGAGGTGACTGCTATATACACCGTGTAAATCACCCCATCACGAAGCCGTCAACCAAGCATTCTGTACATGAAACTAACTTTACGCAAAAATTATTGCTGGGAAACGACTTTTTTTTGGGGGGTGTAAAATCATGTTTTGTGGTAGAACTCAATGTAACGCACTCAAAACATTGTGCTGATGGACGGATTGAATAGTACAGGGGTCGTGGAGGTGTAAAAATATTACATTAAAAACTTGTATTTAAAAAAATACTCGTCAATAAGTTGGAACTTTGACCCCTAATATCTCCGTAACTAAAAGGTTCCCAGGTATGGTGTAGGAAAAAAAAATGACCGCAATGAGAGGGAGAACCAGTGCTTTTCAGCTTCGTTAAGAGATGTTTTACACCCTTTATTTTTGACTATAATATGAATCAGCTTCTAAGAATTCCACAGCTCACATAGGCATCACTCAGTAGAAGGGACCTAAAGTGGAGAAACTGGCCCGAAGGATAAATATTATCATTCAACGTAACGTAATTATTAAATATAAGACACAGAGAAGAAAGTTATTATCATTCCTCTCCGCACAATGAATAACATTCAAGCAGGCCATCTGTAGCCTGTACGCAGCATTCGCATTGTCACACCTGTCAAGTACAGTTATACGGTCTCAGAACAAAACGAAGTACAAAGTCCAAGACGATGTTTTTACTAGTTTGATTTAAGACAAAGATGTTTGTGAAATAAATTGTACAACAAAGATTAAATCTACAGAATTGCACAGCTGAAGAACAGTAGTTTAGTAGGTTGCATACGTATACATTATACAGAAAGAGGAGCTCGGGGCTAAATAATAATAGCCGCACGGGTCGATCTTTAAGGTTATGCTGAGCTCGCCGAGGTCAGTCGGTGGATGGGTAACCATAATTTCATACCGAGTTTCCTCCGTGCTTCGGAAAGCACGTTAAGCCGTTGGTCCCGGCTGTCAATTGTGGATCTTTGACAGCCGTTACGAGTAGTCAGAAGCCAAAAGTCTGACATCCAGTCTTACCAGGGGATATATAATATGTATTACCCAGTTACTGGGTTGTGGAGGTCAGATAGGCAGTCGCTTCATGTAAAATACTGGTACTCAACTGCATCCGGTTAGACTGGAAGCCGACCCCAAGATAGTTTGAGAAAATGGCTAGGCAGATAATGACATTATACAGAATGATAATTTTAAGTGGGACAACATGGAGAAATCGGAATCCAGACAACTTGATTTGTTGTGTTCAAGTGTTATTTGTCCATAAAAAATCATGAAAGAGTTTGTGGAAGCCTTATTTCTTTGAAAGAAAAGGAAAAAATTGGGACAGCGGAAGTTGGTCTAATCTACCCAAAAATATAAGCTTTCTCTAACTATAGATTTACCTTTGTTGACCCACTTAAAAGATATCACTCTGAATACTAGCTATACAAGAATCTGTTTTTTCGTGACTAAAATACCTAACGGAACCATTTTGTTTTTTCAAAACATCCATTCAACAATTCAGCACCCCTTTTTTTTTTTTTTTTTTGCGGATTGGAAATCATCAAATGACTTCTCCCGCTCTGGGCGAGCGGGAGAGAGTGTCAGACTTGACTGACACTCTCAACATGGGTGGGTTTTACCACCCATGTTCCTTCTTAGCCCTTTGTGTTCCAGGGCCGCGGTATCTCTTTCGAACAACCCGCAGCCCTGGCAGGCATCGGCCCTTTCAGTTCCCTTCCGGTTAATTCAGCACCCCTCAGTTAACGTTATTCTAGCTGCAAAGCCTATTTGCATCATTGTACTATTCCCGATCGATTTATTATTAGAATCTTTGTACGGAATCCAACCCTTTCCTATTAATATAACAATAGTTTAAGTCCAATTACGTAGCCAGCACCTTCAAAGACTATTAATTACCTTGTTTTTCCAATTAAATCATCCCATAAAATTATACTATTTGTCATTTTCCATGATTATAGAGCAAAGAAGAGTAAAAATAGTCTGATACTGGAAATATTATTTGAATGAAGGAAACAGTAGGTCACATTTGTGTCCTAGCAGTCTTCTTTCTTTTTCGTGTGGTTATTACTTGATTTCAGAGTTTTTATACCGCCCATAGGCCTCTGACTTGGTTTTACATGCCTTCATAATTACTAACATGAATCATGAATCCGAAAAATCAAATGTCTTGGATTCGAACTCGAGACTAATGACTTGGCAGTCCGACGATCACACCACTAGACTATCACTTCTACAACTGCTTCCTGATCCTAACTAACGACGACACGGTTGGTGCAGTGGCTGAGCGATCGACTGCTGCGCTGCGTGTCGCGGGTTCGATCCCCGCACGGAACAAATATTTGTATGGCCTACAGATAGTTGTTCCGGGTCTGGCTGTTTGTGTATGTGAGTTTAAATGTTTGTAAACGCACCCACGATACAGGAGAAATTCCTAGTGTGGGGCAACGTTTTAAAAAAAAAAAAAAAAAAAAAAAAAAAAAAAAAAAAAAAAATTAAGACACATACCAACTTATTCTACGCCGATTTAACAGATGTTTGTTGCTTGTTGATTTAAATATATCGGCCCTAAACTATCTCAATGACCAAATTTATTATGACCATATTATCTGTCAAAGTGACATTAGCACCTGTCAGCTGCTGTCATCAAAGTGATACCGTTACGAGTCGCGAATCGCGATTTATGAGGACGTTCCATTGACACGACGTGATTGAGCTATTAGATACATTTGAACAGCCGGCTGCCGTATTTGGGTGTGTATTGCGAGTTTCCATAAAGTCAGCCAGTAGGTCACAGCCGGTCATAGGCCTTGCTCCGGTTCTGTTGCTAATTGCGATTCTTAGAGGCATTCTGACGTCATGTCACGGTGTTTTTAGACTGAGGAAATGCTGTCAATAGAATTTATGTCTTATTTTCCCTCTTAATTTAAATTCTTACTGACATTTTAAATGAGAAAGTAAACACGGATGGATGTCTGTCTGCATGTTTCCTTAACAGAAACTGTTTTCTATAACTTCGTCTGGCAGGTCAGCCCATGAGGCTGTCGTCTGCTTAGCCGGACTATCGTGTGGGCCTTGAGTGTAAGGCCTCCAGCCAGGTTGCATAAACGTTATGACATAGGATACTTTCTACCCCAGGAGTAGGTGCCCGTGATCCCTCTGGTGATTTCCGACACCCAAAAGCTAGTTAGGTACATGAATACTTGATGATCCTGAACACATTGGTATTTAAATTGCAGCACAGATCAATAAAAACAAAAAGAAGGAAAAATGTCAACAAACACGAAGCCGCTAAGAGAAAGTTAGTCATAAAATAAATATAAAACAAACTGATACTATTTTTATTGCGTGAGTAACGCTCGAATCGCAATGAGTAATCTACGAGTTCATTGAATAAATACGAGATGGAGGTAATTAACTGCACGTGGATTACAAAGTACGGAAATTTAATTAACTGTTACGTAGCAAGGAGATCAATGACGAATACTTCCTTGGCTTCAAGACACTCGTTCTACTGATTCAGTATCCTAAACTATTGTCACTGCTTCGTTGAATTATATTGGATGATGATTTCATGAAATGAGGGTTGTGTTAATGTTTAAATGATTATAACTCTGTATAGCCATGTTTGTTACCAATCATTTTCAGTTAACATAGAACCTGAAATTGACCTGGCAATTGCAAAAACCTTGAGAAAATTTTAATTTCGCGGGCTAGCTGATCCTAAACAATCTAACTCATAACTTACACCATAAGCAAAACAGCTAGATTTCTTTATGTACTTTACGTTTGATTGAACTGAGCGTTGAGGCCGTCTGTAAGCAGGTTAGAAATTTTATTTTTACATGTACTTATTTACGAAAAATATTTTCCAGGTTACCCTAGTACAATGTCTCTATAAATTTTCGTTGTTATTATTTTGACAGAAAATGGGACGACTATAACCAGCAGTGAGTGATTCTGAGCTGAGATAAACATTATGTCTAGGACAATTTTAGCAGCGTCTTCAAATAGTAAACAATGACATCACACCGCAATTTGTAATGTTTAAATGTAAATCAAGGTTCCGAGCAATTCATTCACACGTACTTTTAATTATTTTATTGTAATCTTCCATCTGACGCGTGACGTCGCCATGTCGTAACAATAACAGGAGACACATGTTATGGATCTAACATCATGAAGTATTTGGACAGGCGACTATTACTTTATCATCTGCCTAGCCTTTTCCCAACGTGATGTTGACGTCTGCTGCTTTGAGTCTCACCGGATGCAGCTGAATACCATTATTTTATATGGAGCAACTGCCTATCTAAGCTCCACAACCCAGCTAGTATACGATACCACTTGGTAAGACTGGTTGTCAGACTTTCGGGCCACTGACTCCCTGTAACGACTGTCAAAGCTCTATAAATGACAGCCGGGACCGATTATTACTTACTGAACAATAAAGGTAGTATGGGTTTTCGAATTCTTAGACGTGCAACCGGCACAAGATACATGACAGATTTAAAGATACTAGTAGTTAAGAAGCTAAGCATAAAGGTATTTTAGTTAAGCAAATTTCTGGCAGTTCTGAATATATTGTAAAGGAGACGGTAAGTTAGTCATAAAGTTTAAGTTACAAAACAATATACCGATTAAGAGAAAAACAGGCAACAAACTCCATGGACACTCTTTTAAATGTAGTTATTGCAAAACCCTGGGTACACTATCCTTGTTGATAATATATCTTTCATCATCATCTGCCTAGCCTTTTCCCAAACTATCTTGGGGTCGGCTTCCAGTCTAACCGGACGCAGCTGAGTACCAGTATTTTACATGAAGCGACTGCCTATCTGACCTCTACAACCCAGTAACTAGGTAATACGATACCCCTTGGTAAGACTGGATGTCAGACTTTTTGGCTTCTGACTACTCGTAACGACTGCCAAAGATGTACAAATGACAGCCGGGACCAACGGCTTAACGTGCTTTCCGAGGCACGGAGGAAACTCGGTATGTAATTATGGTCACCCATCCACGGACCAAACTCGGCAAGCACGGCTTAACCTTAAAGATCAACCCGGGCGGCTGTTATTATTTAGCCACGAGCTCCTCGATAATATATAATAATATATCTTTATGAAACATTAAATATGAGTAAGAAATAACACAGTTTTTGGTAAAACTCTAAGTGACCCATTTCCGCAGCAGTTTTATTGTTTCAATGAAAGATTATTGTCAATTATGAATGATGCAACACTTCAAAACAAGGGTAATATTTCCTATTATCTAGGCGAGAAATGTCGGGTGTCTTTTGTTGCCTGCACTTGAGAAATATTTTCAATTCGTCATAGGTAACACACAGTGACTGTCCCAAAATGAAGGCGTACCTAGCAAAAAAATATTGCACGTAAAATTACGTCACAATTTAAACATTGTCGCAATGAAGCTGATATGCGTCTAACTACTAACAAATAGCTTCAAACATAAACTAATGTGATAATGCCATAAAGAATGGAACAATGCACGTTAATGATAGCTATTTGTATGTAAACCTATTGACCTGGCGATCTCCACTTAACGTTACACGTACTTTTACATCATAATGTAATTAAAACTGTGGTTAACATAGTCTGAACTCTGAACCATCACTTTTATGTCCATTTGTCTAACAAGTGGCATGTTTTCTATTCTGGTATTTATGTGGTCTACAATAGCCGATGTGGGCCTGGTGACTGGGTGAAGGCCGAAGGAGAAAGCTGGGTTCCAGAAGTAAAGGACTGGTCAACATGGCCACCCTCGGGAGTCTTTTGGCTGATAGGATCCATCAAGTTAACTACCAATAACGTTATTTGGTTGCAGCGAATAGCTAAAAAGCTACGGGATTTATTTATTCTAAGTTGCAACTTTACTATTTTATCGTAGAGGTGTCCTAATGTCATGTTATTAACTTACTTGAAAGAACAGCACGAAGCACACCCACTGGTAGTAGGTGTAGTACTTCTTCTCTTGCGTGCTGTCATACTCGTTCGCTATGCCTGGATGCGCCACCTCTTTGCCAACCTGCAATCAACAATACACGAGTTAGTTTCGCCAACTTTCGCTAATGACCCAGAAGTTGAGGTAATGTTCTAGGTATCTGAGTCAAACGAATAGTATCCTATTTATATGGAGAAATATAGGTGATGGAGCTACTCTATTTCTTCTCCATGAACAAAATCTCCTTCAAATCTACTATGTCTATCAGGTCATTTGTTTACAGAATATAACAAGCCAAAAATGACCATTGACTCTAGAAATCCAGAAATAAAGGGAAAGCGTCGAGGCAATGAAAATCCAAAACTCTTTGAGAAACGATTGAAAAGAGGAGTAACAAAACCCATAATTTCCACTTTCTCCCATATCAAACAGGAGACGGAACAGACACAGATGACATTTAACCAGTAACTTTGCTAAAGGTAAACTGTCATCCACCAGGCCACGTGTTTCAAGTGAATGAATAAAATATGCTCCTAAGAATTTCCAAACCTTACTTCCTTCTTCAAACGAAAAATCTTAATACAAACAAATACCATTGGAATTATTTATCACCCCCTTCAGTTTAAAATAATTCGCCAAATCAACATAAAACTAGGATAGACAATAAATATGCAATGAAAACGTGCGTATATGAATTTCAAATTAAGTCATGTGGAAATTGTGGAATTGCGTTTCATGGAAAATGGTATTAAGGCAAAGTAAGTTTTGTATCCTCAATTCGTTTTATTTGAAAGTCAGAATCTTTGTTATTGCAAAAGCAACCTGAAGGTAATATACAAATACAATTCAGAACAATAAATCCCTGTACCTATGAGCTGGTACCGCATTTATTTAAATCTAAAAGTCACTGAATGATGTCAATTTGATGCCGAAAGATTTATATACTTGATGTTAAATTTCAGCTCATGTTTCATTGATAAAATGTTGTTTTATTCAGTATTGTCGTAAACCGAAATATTTCAGGAAGGCACGTGGGAGTATTTTTATTCCATTTTATTTATGTATGGAATCATTAGGTGAATGTTGTGCCAGATATTCACCTCGATACATCCCATCTGGTAACTTTCCCATTTCGACATCTAAACAAAATACCTGCATCACAAAAGTGCCGATTCGTAACTATTTTGATCTTCGCACATTGAGTTATAACACCTATAACTTGAGGTATAACTTTTAACTAAGTAAACAAATATGTAGTTACAATAATACTTAAGCCAACTAACTACACTCACTTATTAAAAAAATAATAACATTGAAATAAAAAGTCAGAAATTGTAACAGCCACCTTAAATGTATGCAAGCCTAGTACTTTGACTATAAGTAGGTCCTACTCAGATTTTGTGTGTGTAGACAGAACGGCACCAACATCTTCATGATTCTGCTCTCCTAGTATTTTCTGTTGAAAATCTAAACTGACTCTCGTAACAAACTACTACTAACAAATTAGTGTGCCAGAGGGAGACCAAAATAGCAACATCAACAAGAAGTATCTTTGTAACTTTGAGAGCCGACTGTACCGTACAAAAAAAAATATGGGTTTGGAAACGGGACTCAATGTATGAGATTAAAATAGTTACGAAATGGCACTGTTTTTCACTTGTTTTGCACGTCTTTTGTTTAGTTGTCCAAATGGGAAAGTTACCAGACAGGACCTACCCGTTTTTACGAACGGTGCACACATTTTGGCTAACTTATCTCTTTAACACACATAACATCACACCTGTAATCCTCGAAGGGTTAGGCAGAGATGCACCCAATAGTAAACTAACATTTCGCCAGTTTTGTTTGAGTCCCATGAGGATGCGAGCGTATTGCCATCAACCGGGTACAAATCTAGCCTTCTTGGCTGCTACTGAGAAATTCCTAATGGAAAACCTTCATCATCATCATCATTAGCCTACAAAGTTCCCACTGCTGGGACACAGGCCTCCTCTCTATGAGAGGGAGTGGGCTGTATAATCCACCACGCGGGCCCAGTGCGTGTTGGTAGATGTCACATGTCTTCGAATTTTTAGTTCTACTACATGTCGGTTTCCTCACGATGTTTCCTTCACCGTTTTTGAGAGATGGAAAAACATGCAATAAAATGACACTTTGCCCGACCTGGGAAGCGAACCCAGTACCTCATGCTCAGTAGCCGCGCTTGCGACTACTAGACCAATATTATTAAAGTTGGGCTAATAACCGTTTTCGAGCGAAGTGGAGGTCATCATATGATGAGTGAACCATAGTTTGTTTTCAACCTACTTTTCCGCAAATAGCCAAGACGAATATAGTACACAAGTTTTATGTGACGATAATAACAAATTGTACAGGCCTGATGTTCACAACAATAGGAGCCAGACAAGTGGACGCTGACCTTAACCAACACACACCTATCTGGGGCATTACGCACAAATTGTGGGCGATTTGCGAATCTCTGCTACTGTACATTAGGGCTGATATGTAGTTGAACAACAGTCTTCAAATATATTTTGTTAAGATTATTATTTTGATAATTTTCCTTTTTCTTTATTCATTGCATTTATGGTTACTGTAGCTTCATAGCTTCATACATAATGGTTTTTGAAGTGAAAACTTCTTTAGCGGCGTTGTGCACTTTTGTGATGGGTAAAAAATGTTAATCTCGCGTCAGGTCTCGCGTTAGGACACGTGACCGTTAGGTCACGTAGGTTGCGAAGGAATTTGAACTTTATGACATCTGTCATTGAGTTTGGGTTTCCAAAACTGGATAATTATCTTATGCACAAACAAAACCTTCGGTTTCTCTAAAGAGGTTAAATTCGTAAGACGGATTGTAATAGTTCTGAAGTGTTAAATTTTTAATGTAATATAAATTTTCATGTTTGTGTAAGATAGCGCAATAAATGAATATTGTATTTTACAACATAAATGATAGTACTTTTTATCCTGATAATTAAAGCAATTCGTGCAAAATTATTCCCTAACCATTCCCAAATATAAAAAATGCACAACGTTAATATTCAAGTTTTCACTTCTGCCGGCACTCCCGGAGTCCAACCCGTTTTTTTTAAAGGATAAATACTGTCTCCCAAGTCACAGGTGAAAACCCAGTTTGGGAGCGAGGAAACTAATCTGTGGGACAAAATGTTGTATGTTGCACTTTAAGATGATGTTTTCACTGTATTAAAATAAAGAATTTATTGATTTCATTAAGCAATTAAGTCGTCATCAAATATCAATTTAATAATAATGATCTACGTCGTTATTATGCGGGAATTTAACAAATATTTACTAAAAGGGTCTCGGTGTTGTAGGTTTTAATTGAAGCAAGATTGTTTTGCGAAAATGGCTTTGGGAGAAACAGTATTTAAATACTGTTCCTCCTAGAATTTAAACACTGTTCCTCCCGAAGCCGGCACCCAAGCATTCTGTACATTTATCTAAGTAACCCTACGCAAAAACTGTTGCTGAGAAACGACTTTTATTTGGGTGAAAAATGACGTTTTAGGGTAAATCTCAATGTAATGCACGCAACACATTGTGCTAATGGATGCATTGAATAGTAAAAGGGTTACTACGGAGGTATTTCAAGTAAAGTTTATAACCTTAAGAACTAGTACAAGACTTATTAACAAAATTGTAAAAAAATTGGAACGTTGATCTCCAATATCTCCGTAACTAGAAAGAAAAACTGGCCAAGTGCGAGTCGGACTCGCGCACGAAGGGTTCCGTGCCATTATTTATAAAAACAGCAAAAAAAATCACTTTTTTGTATGGGTGCCCCCTTAAATATTTATTTTATTCTGTTTTTAGTATTTGTTGTTATAGCATCAACAGAGATACATAATCAGTAGAAATTTCAACTGGCTAGCTATCACGGTTCATGAGATACAGCCTGGTGACAGACGGACGGACGGACGGACAGCGAAGTCTCAGTAATAGGGTCCCGTTTGACCCTTTGGGTACGGAACCCTAATAAAAAATATCGTAATGAACGGGGAAAACAAGAGCCCTTTGCAAAGAAAGTAAGAAGGGGAAAGGCAAGAAGAAGAGGAGGAAAGAAAGGGCGTAAAGCAGGCCCGAAGGCTCCTAAGAAGCCGATTCCTGCCGGCTTCCCTTTGGGAACAAGGCACTATACGTAGTGTCTAGTGTCTACTGTAGTCAAATAGTAAATTATGTACACATCTGAGGTTATCACATAACAGAACAGACATTAAATACATCATAGGATTGAAAACATTACATAAATGCCAGCATTTTTCATGTCAACAAAGAAAGCAACATGTGGCGCCAGTAAGCCGACGCTCGGGTGTCAGAATTCAGAACTAAATTCGTATGAACGCGGACACGTGACTTCGCAGCTATCAGCAGCGTTTTGTAAGGACTAGGTAAGCCGAAGATTTTCGAGTTACGACAGGGAACTTTCAATGTTTGTATGTATAGCAAGCTAAATTAGAACCACTTCCCGATGCTCGATTGAGCTGAAATTTAGCGCACACCTTTGGTTTTAAGAACAATACATTTTTATGACAGACATAACTTAATCCTGCAGCCAGGATCGTCTCCTCACGAGAGAACTCCTCAACGTTTAATAGCACAGACACGAAAATTTGTGTACAAGTTCATATTTGATGGATAAACATGAATTCTATCATGATCTCATCCTGCAGCCAGGATTGTCTTCTCACGAGGGAACTCCTCAACGGTAAATAGCACGGACACGAAAATTTGTATGCACGTTCATATTTGATGGATAAACACGAATTCTATCATGATCTCATCCTGCAGCCAGGATTGTCTTCTCACGAGGGAACTCCTCAACGGTAAATAGCACGGACACGAAAATTTGTATGCACATTCATATTTGATGGATAAACACAAATTCTATCATGATCTTATCCTCCAGCCAGGATCGTCTTCTCACGAGGGAACTCCTCAACGTTTAATAGGACAGACACGAAACTTTGCATACGAGTTCATATTTGATGGATGATCATGTTTTGTATCATGAACTTATCCTGCAGCCAGGATCGTCTTTGCACGAGGGAACTCCTCAACGTTTAATAGCACAGACACGAAACTTTGCATACGAGTTCATATTTGATGGATAATGACGATTTGTATCATGAATTCATCCTACCGCCAGGGTCCTCTTCTCATGAGGGAACTCCTCAACGGTTAATAGCATAGACATGAAATATTGTATTTATACGCGTTCACTTTTATGAATAAACATATTTTCTATAGTTCCTGTGCATTTAATCGTTACAATACATAAGTTATGAAAAAAAGATCAAGTTGAGTCCTTCGAAAATTTTTGTGTATACTGATCATGGGTGACATTTTCGTGGTTTTCGGGGTCGCTGACAATCAAAATGAAATTTAAAAATGCGATGACGAATAAAAGGACTGTGTGGTTTTATGAAACCACGGTAAAAGTGAAACTTTTTTTCACACTATAGCGCGGAGTAGACCGATCGTCACGCGACATGCAACACACAGGCGAAAAAGTTTGAGACGATGTAATAAAAGTTTCACTTTAAAAACAAAATTAATGATCTCATTTTTTTCGTCGGCTTCCCCTTACAAAATTTTGACCCTTCGCCACTGGCGTAAAGAAAAACTTTTTTTACACCCTTCCTTAAAACAAAGAAATATTTCAACACTGATGATAAGGTCTGTTCTACAAAGCTGCACACCCAACAGAAATAATGAAAACAGGAACATAATCCTACTAATATTATAAATGCGAAAGTTTGTGAGGATGGATGGATGGATGGATGGATGTTTGTTACTCTTTCACGCAAAAACTACTGAACGGATTTGGATGAAATTTGGCACGCGGCTAGTTCATAACCTGGATTAACACATAGGATACTTTTTATCCCGATAGTATGTTCCCGTGGGACAACTATCGACCTCCACGCGGGCGACGCCGCGGGCATAAGCTAGTACAAGATAAAAACAATGAGACGTCGACAGTCAATACTATCTAATTGTGCCTCACTTGACCCCGAGTCGATCTTTTGAGTTGCCGAAACGAAACTGGTCACGTCATATTCGTATAAGGCCAGGTACCCGCGCCCATTGATAATGAGGATCCTACATCATTAACCCCGGCAGGTTATTAGACCATTACGTGGGCGCTGACCTGTTGCGAACCGGGAATAAATTGACCAATTATTTATAACTAGCTGTCCCGCGTAACTTCGTCTGCGACACATTTTCCAGTTTTTGCAACATTTTTCATTGCTGCTCCGCTCCTATTGGTCGTAGCGTGATGATATATAGCCTATGTCCTTCCCCAAGTTGAAATCTATCTTCTTGCCAAATTTCATTAAGATCCGATCAGCCGTTTAGTCGTGAAAAGGTAACAAACAAACAGAGTGACTTTCGCATTTATAATATTAGTATGGATAATATGATCCACTAATCATGGAATTTAGGAAGTTCACGTTTTTGGTAAGGGCAGTATGCTATGTAGGAGACACAAGAGAATCAAAAATTCTGCTATTCTACTGTCTTCGTCTTGTTAGGATTTAGCTAATTCATAAAATATCATAACATCGCGCCTGTAATGCCAGAAGGGACAGGCAGAAGTGTAGGTACCTTGTAGTACACCGACATTTCACCAGTTATGTTTAATCCCATGTAATAGGGGCGATCCTATTGCCATCAACTGGGCACAAATCCAAACTCCGTGGCTGCTACTGAAAAATTACTAGTTAATGAAAAAAAAACTTGAGAGGTGTCAAGGGACACCCGGATGGAACGAAGTTCCTTTCACGTACATAATATCAATACATTTTAGATTTAAGTTAGTGTGCGAAAAATAAAATATTTAATTTAAGGAAGATTAATCCTTAATTCGAAGCAATACGTCTTACTTAACTGCACAACCGAATTTGTACTTTGTAGTTCGGTCACTCAAAATAATAATCATATACACACCCCAATTTTACGTAATTTAAGGAAATTTCAACTTTATTTTAAAGAAATAAAGCTTACAATAGCTTACTATAGCAAAAAGTGTCGTGACAACTTTTCGTAAGAATTTTTTCCGTCTAGCCCCCTTTCACAACGCGCGATAAGGAACTTCGTTCCAAAAAACAATCACACTTTGCCTAACCTGGGAATGCAACCCAGCATCTCATCTTCAGCAGTCGCGCTAGACCACTAGACCAACGAGATTGTCAATACGAGATTCTTTAGGATATATCTGAGTCTTATGTTTTTAGTCCAAATTGGCTCTTGTTCCTCTTACTAGCCTCTAGCCTGGTATAAACAATATGGTCATAGTCTGCATTTCACCAACCCTAAACTAGGCATGCTCAATCAGCTTAACACAGTAGAGGAAACGACCAGTTACGGAGATCAGCGCACGCGCAATTGACAGCACCTACCCGACTAATAGACGGTGATTTGTTATTGTACACCAATCAAGATGAAGTAGCAGATTGTAATAGTGTTGGTGATGGAGGCAAAATTAAAATATACTGCGAAGAATTATAGCTTGACATGGTGGCAAATCATCTTTGAGATGATGTTTTAGAACCACTGGGATTCTTCCAAAGATTGGGAAAGCTTTTAGCGATAAGACAGCCATTGTGTTCATCATCAGTCTCCTGCCAGTATCCCAATTTATTTGGGTTCATCGCTGCATGTCTTCTTCTTCCATACTTCTCTATTACTCGTCATCTCAGCACTCACCTCCTTTCTTGCCATATCATTCTTCATACAGTCCATCCATCGATTTTTGGACTTTCTCTACTTAATTTCTATGGTGTACATAGTAAAGAGAATTCTATCTATAAAAGATTTATCTATAGAATTTTTATCTAGTTCTACCATTTGTAGTAAGCAAGGACTTATTGTCGGGCCTACGCTGCCCTCCCATACTTAAAGTACCTACTATTGCTGTAACTTCAAATATTGTAAAACCAAATGATTTTAAAAGAGTAACCATGGAGTTTCTTGCCGGTTCTTCTCCATAGGAAACGACCAACCCGAACTGTGCACCTTTTGTTGACGTTTTATAAGTGCCCATGTAGGCCTATGTAAAATAAAATATTTTGATTTTGATTTATAGAGAATACATGAAAAAACTAATTGCTAACGATATTGATATCGAATAAGAAGGAAATCTTGCCTAGTTTTCTTTCTATGGTAAGCGTTTTAACGGAAATTAAACATTTGCTCAAAAACTCAGAAGTCATTTAGGAAGACGCATTAAATGCATTGTTTACTAACAAGATGTGACACAACGCGGTTGCTTGACCCAAAAATAAAGTTCAACATACTAACAGTGATTTGTGTTACATTGTGAACGTAATAAAAGAAGTAATTAGTTAACAATACACAGCTGATTGTTTCTACGTTATTTATAGCTTGTTTACGTAACAGGTACATTGGCCTACTCATGTAATCGTACTTTATGACAAAACAGTTTATGTTCACTAGGTAATAACGATGATATTACAAAACTAACATAAATTCTACCTAGCAACGTAAAAATTGGTCACATTGGTTACCTTGACAAATTGTTTCGTAAATGTTGTCATTAATTTTCCAAAATAACTTCGGGATGCAAAGATTTGTCTGTTGATGCTAAAAGGTAACCCTGTAACAGACAAGCATATCAAATATCGCGAATGAAACCTTCTCGTGGGCTGGCCATGTCTGCCAAAGGACTGATAGATGTCCGATGGAGGAAATCGACCGCGCATCACTTAGCGCACCGTGGCAAGAAGCTAGAAGCTCCAAAGCCCTTAAAAAGGCCAGAACTGGATGCGGAAGGACAGTTATTGTGGCGCTACTTAGGATAGGTACATATGTCCAGATCATGTCCTAGATGCTCCATAAGACTGTGAATACCAGAACTAAATACAAAGATTAAACGCCATGTCATCAGGATTCAGATGTCTTTATTAAAACAATAACAATAAAAGCAGTCGACACCGAAGTGGGAAGCGACAAAGAAATCGGAAGCTCAGCCTAATACGCGGAGGTGCTGGCTAAAAGCCAATATTGTGTTACTAATGTTGCCATTATAATTAATTCGAGGCATACGTGACATGACACCTTCATGGGCGGCCTGCAAAGGTTTTTGATGATTGGGAGGACCTAGACAGCGACATAGGCAACTTTTGCCGCTCGAATGATGTTGACAAGAAGTGTAAACTTTTGTGAAATTGTCATGAGGAAAGGATTGAAACAAAAAAAAAAACAAATTGAGGTGTTTATCAGAACGCGCCAAAATTTCCGATTACAGCTAGCTATACATAGGTTTCTGATGACAGGGAGGATAAAATGGAAAGGTTATAAGATGGACGGAGGATTCCCGGCTTAAATGATGATGAAGCATTTAATCTGGGAGATTCCTGCTAAAGGGTATGACATACTCCAGAAAGGACAGTAAGAGAGGTGGTACATGTATCCTTGCAAAGAAAGGTCACCAGTTTAAAGAGCTACAAGATATAGCGAAACTCTCCATTACTGGAATATTCGAATGTTGCGCTATTGATCTGACAATGTGTAATACGATTATTGTTTGTGTGTATAGAGTCCCAAAGTCTAACAACTTACCTGTATTTTTTGAGCAATTAGAAAAAGTGTTAAGTACTATTTGTAAGAAGAATTTAAAAAGAAATGTCGTAATTGCAGGTGACTATAATATTGACTGCCTTAAGCGTAATAATACTTTGAAAGATCTGGAATGTTTGCTCTTAAGTTATAATTTAAAGTTAGAAATAAATCAGCCAACTCGACTCGAGAGCGGCACTTGTATAGACAATTTTGCACATAATGTCGGGAAGAAGTGTAAATCTGATGTGATTGACTTTGGCCTATCAGACCACACAGCGCAAGTGCTAAAATTACCGGTTAAAAAAAACATTTTAGTAAACTACTGGCGAACTAATAAACGAGACTATAATAAAGAAAATATGCAAAAATTCAAAAATTATATTAAAACTTTTACTTTTTCTGAAATTTATAATACAAATAATCCTAGCACAGCATATAATGCATTTTCGGAAGCTTTCATGATGCTGTATAATTCATGTTTTCCTTTCAAAAACATTACAATAAGAACCAAAGAAAAACCTCAATGGGTATCACGCGGCATAAAAATCTGTAGCAAAAAAAAAAGAGAGCTTATGTGGAACTATAGGCTAAATCGTAATGAAGTAAATAAAACTAAATTTAAAAAATACTCTAAAATTTATAAAAATATAATTAATTTAACGCAACGAGCACAAAACAATCATAAAATAAAATCATCTACTAACAAATCCAAAGCCACATGGGCGATTATAAATAGATCTAAACTGAATTTACCAAAGGATAGTATTACTTCCATAGAAACAAACCATAAAACTATAAACAGGCCACAAGAGATTGCGAATGCTTTTAACAATTTCTTTATAGAAAAGATAGAACCAATAGCAGGCGCTGGTAAGGACGTAACCGTAAATATTTCCAAATCAAATCAATCTATGTTCATGGCACCAAGTACTCCATATGATATACTACAAATTATAAGATCGCTTAAAAATACTACAAGTGTTGGATACGATGGGGTCTCAACTAGAATCCTAAAGTATATCGCTTATCATATCTGTGACCACCTAAGCCATATCATTAATATGTGTATAACTACTGGATCATACCCGGAAAGTTTAAAAACTACTATCGTTAAGCCCATCTTCAAAAAAGACAACAAACAGAGTATGAACTGTTACAGACCTATTGCACTTATTCCCATAATTTCGAAAATTTTTGAAAAATTCTTATATAATCAAATTTATAACTATTTAGAAAAATTCAAAATTCTTACAGAAGAGCAGAAAGGTTTTCGCAAGAATAAAACAATAAACATGGCTATTTTTGATTTTTTAAATAATGTCATGGGTAATGTGGATAGAAGGACGCCGGTATGTTCCATTTACTGCGACATGACCCAGGCTTTCGATTATGTTAATCATGACATTCTCCTCCGTAAACTGGAAGCTTATGGCATTAGAGGCAATGTACTAAATCTCATAGAATCTTACCTGAAAAATCGTAAACAATATACAGTAATTTCTAAAATAAACAATAATACCAAGAAAGAAGAAACATATGCATCAAAAAAACGGATAGTTAAATATGGAGTCCCGCAAGGGAGCGTATTGGGTCCTTTGTTATTCATTATTTATATAAATGACTTGCCATTAGTAACTAATTATCCAGTATCACTTTTTGCCGATGACAGCACAGTCACTATTCATTCTACAAATAAAGATAGCTATGAACGTGAAATTAATAAAACAATCAATACAATAATTAACTGGTTAGATAACAATAATTTAAACATTAATCTTGAAAAAACAAAAATTATGTTCTTCAGTCAACGTTTAGAAGCACCAAATATTAATGCTCAACACAAATTAAATGTTATAAAAAGGGTAGACACAGCTAAATTTTTAGGTGTGACCATTGACAAACATCTGAACTGGAAAGCACACACAGAAGAATTAAATAAAAAAGTATGTTCTTCTGCCTATGCCCTCTATAAATTAAAACCTATTGTAAGTACCAATGCGCTTATAACTGCTTACCATGGTATTGTCGGCTCCTTATTGAGGTTTGGAGTTATATTTTGGGGAAACTCTACTAATAAAGAAATCATTTTTAAGTCACAAAAAAGATGTATTAGGGCTATGTTTGGTTTGAAAATGACTGATAGTTGCAAACAGTATTTTATTAAATATAACATTTTAAGTCTGCCTTCCTTATTTATTTATGAAATAGCTAATTTTATACAAACCAATCCTAACCTATTTAAGAAACTATCAGACGTTTATATTCGTAATCGACGGGATAATAATAAACTATGCGTACCAAGATCAACCACGGCGTTGATGCGTTAAAGTATTTTTTGTTTAGCACCAATCATTTATAATAAAATCCCTAAACCTATTAGACAAATGCCAACTGCTCTTTTTAAAATTCATTTAAAAAAATATCTCTTATCCAAGTGCTATTAAACCATTTCAGAATTTTTAAATGAACGCAATTAATTAAATAGATTCCTATAATTACGACATTTTTACAATTTGACTCTCAAATCTGTAAAAACAATACTTTTTGTTTTTTTTAATTAGCATTAGTATTTTTTTTTTTATTAACTTCAAAGTTTGGTGTGTAGACTCAAGTTTTTCTATTCTTTTTTATGGTTTAATCTAAAACAAAAAAGAAAAAAATTGTACGCCATAAGTGGCAGAACATGCAGATCTACCTGTTATTTTAAGACCTTGCACATATTATTTGATGTATACTCATGTTTTACAATAAAAATACAATACAATACAATACACGCGAATATACAACCACGAATATCTGTGGATATGGAGTAGTGAAATGTGACTAAGAGATTACGCAGCAAGAATGTGTAGGTCGCAGCGCCCTCCTGTCTGGTAATATCAACAAATTGCAATTAATGATTCATCCAAGGAGCGTACCTAACAATTCGCATTGGGTTCGCGTGGTGCATTACTGCCCACAATCCCTTCCAAAAAAGAAGCCTGTGTCTGAGCAGTTGGAATATTATAGGCTGATTATCCTACGCTAAAATGCATGCTGATGGTGTTGGCAAACAATTTTTTTTCTTCTGGTATAGATCCTTTTAACTTTTACGAGGTCTGAGAGTTCAGACATGAGAATTTAACTATCATCAATACCAATACTTCAAATCAAAGAGCAAACAATTCCATAAATCTTTGAAAAATATAGGCGCTGATAAATAACAACACTAAACCCGATATAACCACTTACGACAAAAACATATCGATATTTAGTATTGATTGAGTATCGCGTATAGCCGAGGACGCTTTTGAAGTTTCCTACTCAGAAACAGGCTAAAGGATGAAAATTAGGAGGTCAGGTACTCACGGGATGCTGGGAGCCAGGAGATCACCACACTGTATCACTAGCAGCAGTATTTCACGTTATTTCGGTGGTTTTTCACCGCGCACGCGGAAGCTGGACCGGCCGGTCGTTGGTTGAGTTCGAACTGTTTTGTTCTTGTTCCCGCAGGTAGAGGGCGGGAGCGATGCATTGTCTTTGACGCGCTCACAGGGGTTCGCGAGCGCAGGTGGCGGTAAATTTTAAATAGGGAATATAGGAAGGACTGGGGAATGCATCCCGAAGCCTGTTCATATCCCCCCACTTGAAATCAACTAGGGATTTCATAAGATAAGATAGATGAAGTTCGAGACTTACAACCTATGCTGATTCATTTGTCATCATGCTAATAAGATTCTATAAGCTCGTGAGGAAACAAAAAGTTTAAATGTAATATATAAATTTGATATACATATACTAGATACTTGAAAATGCGAAGTGTTATGTGCGTTGAGTTTTATGTGTAGAAATATAGGTATATAAACTAATCATTATTGTTCAATTGGAAGAGGACAAATTTTGACAGCAGGTCTGACAAGTAAGCCTTTAGATGTTTTGACTGTCACAACCCGAGTAATGTCATCTTTACCCGGATGGAGCTGTACAACGCGACCCAACCTCCATTCGTTGGCTGGTAAGTTGGGTTCATAGATGGTTACAAGATCGTTCAGTTTTGGCTGATGGTTGCCGTGTTTAAACCATTTCATTCGCTGTTGCAAGGTGTGTAAATAGTCCCTTTGCCAAGTGCGCCAAAAGCTCTGTGATAGGCGCTGTAATAGCTGCCAACGAGTACGTAATGTCTCGTTTTCAGCATACCTCGGTTCAGGCAGGGAAACTAATGGTCGACCGATGAGGAAGTGACCAGCTGTAAGAGCGTCAACCTCGCCGGGATCGGAAGATAGTTCTACTAAGGGTCTAGAGTTTAACATGGCTTCAACCTTCGTTAAGATAGTATAATATTCTTCAAATGTAAGAATCTGGGATCCTATAATACGTTTGAGATGGTATTTTGTCGATTTTATACCGCTCTCAAAAATGCCTCCGAAGTGAGGACCTGAAGGAGGATTAAGCTTCCAAATGATTCCTCGAGAAGCGAGGTGACTGGAAATGGTATCGCTTTCGCGGTTGAGCATTTCGCTAACTTCTGACAAGTAACGCCTGGCACCCACGAAGTTAGTACCACCATCTGTGACTATGGAGTGGCAAAGTCCTCTCCGCGATACAAAGCGATCTAAGGCCGCTATGAAAGCTTCAGATGTGAGTTCAGTAACCAGCTCGAGATGAACGGCCTTGGTCGCATGGCAGACTATGAGGCAAAGGTACGCTTTGTAAGTTTTAGCGTTACGACGTCTACTTTCTTTTATCATGAAAGGACCTCCGAAGTCGATGCCGATTGTGTGAAAACAATGACCCGGTTGTACTCGGGAAGACGGAAGATCACCTTGTGAAGGTTGAAGTGGAATAGGTTTGATTTTAAAACAGGTCACGCATTTAGATAACCGCGATCTGATAAGATTTCTAATGCCGAGTATCCAAAATCGACGCATAATTAAAGATTGGAGTAGGCGCGGCCCACAATGAAGATAATTTGTATGATAGTGGTCAATAAGAAGAGTACTCAATCGAGAAGTCTTTGGTAAGAGGTATGGATGTTTGACGCGACCTGGTAGTGACGCGTGCTTGAGACGTCCCCCCACTCGCAAGATTCCGCGAGTGTCAAGAAAAGGAGAGAGTTTAGATAAATGTTTGGGTAAAGGTTTCTTGGATGCTATTAAAGATATGACATCATTAAAACTTTGATGTTGAACATATTTTGTTAAATGATCTAAAGATTCGGCTAATTCAGTGCCTGTCAGATAAGGTAATAAGTTACGCTCAGAACGTTTAGCTTTCGCGTTGTTGATGAAACGGTAGATCCATGCAACCACTCTTTCCACTCGGAAAAGAGAGGAGTGGCGTTCCATGATGGAATCAAGCAAGTCAGCTTCACGTGTCACACCAGTGTGACACGAGCGTGATGCGGGCTTAAGTTCTGGCACGTTATCGGCCACTTCAACTGCTGAAACAGGCCAGTTGCAGGGTTCGTTGGACAGCCACTGAGGACCAAACCACCAGATTTGAGATGAAGATAAAGATAAGCATGATAAGCCACGACTACAGATGTCGGCTGGGTTGTCATGGGTGGACACATGTCGCCACTCAGTTGGCACAGGATTGTCGTTAATTAGGACCACTCTGTGGGCAACGAAGGTCTTAAGCTTGTGTGGCTCGGTATTCAACCATGACAGTACAGTCGAGCTGTCTGTGAACAAGATAGATTTATTCAAGATGATTTTTGAACTAAGCAAGGAATGAATGCGATTTATTACTTTGGCCAGTAATACAGCACTGCAAAGCTCTAAGCGGTTGACAGTCAACACTTTTAGAGGTGCTACTTTGGACTTAGCAATTAAAAGATAAACTTGTACGTCGTGAGAGGTAACGGCACGAAGATAAACACAACATCCGTATGCTTTGGTGGATCCATCACAAAATCCGATGAGTTGAAATTCTTTTGACTGCGAAGGTATAATCCTACGAGGGATTCCTATTAGTTTTAAGTTATGAAGATCCGCTAAAAAACTTTGCCATTCTAGAGCTATGTCTCTGGGCACAGGTTCGTCCCATGAAAGGTTAAGACGCCACAAGTCTTGAAGGAGCAATTTTGCTTTTAAGATAAAGGGTGTGAGCCACCCAAGAGGATCGAAAATACGCGCGATGCTAGATAAGATGGAACGCTTGGTACATTCCTTGTCCTCGATTGGGGACTGTGAGTAACTGAAAGTGTCACTCACAGGATCATATTGGACTCCTAAGATTTTTAACGTTGTTTTATCACTTTCATCAGAGAAGAGCTTAGGTAATTGACAATGATCTGCGGGCAAAGTTTTAAGAAAGGATTGTGAATAGCTACTCCATTTTCGGAGTTCAAGTTGAGCACAGCCTAATAAACTGATAAGTTGATCTTTTAGTTCTATGGCCTCGCGTACAGAGGGCGCGCCGGTCGTAATATCATCGACATATGTCTCGTGAAGGAGAGCTTCAGTGGCGCGTGGATACGCTGCGCCATGGTCGGCTGCTAATTGGTGGAGGGTACGGATGGCCAGATAAGGTGAGCTACTAACTCCGTAGGTGACAGTCGCAAGTTCGTACTCTTTAACTGGATCACTAGGAGATTCTCGCCATAGTATGTGTTGAAAGTTCCGATCCTCCGGCCTAATCAAGATTCCTCTATACATCTTTGAGATGTCACAAGTTAAGACTACTGTGTGTAATCTGAAACCGGTTATGATATCTACAATATCCACTTGAAGCTTAGGGCCAGTGAATACAATATCATTTAAAGATAGACCGTTAGTAGTTTTAGAACTAGCATCGAAAACGACTCTCAATTTAGTGGTCGTGCTTTCTGGGCGAACGACGCAACTGTGAGGAATAAGATAACGATTAAGAGTAGGTACCACAGGGTTAGGTACGGGATACATATGATTTAAATTCTCGTACTCGCGCATAAAATTAACATAATCGGATTTAAGTTCAATCTGACGATTAAGTTTCTTTTCAAGATGAGTAAAACGCGACAAGGTACTATTGTAAGATTCACCCAAAGAACGATCGCCATCCTTTAAGAGGATAGGTACGACGTATCGTCCGTTAGGTTCGCGATAAGTTAAATCAGTGTACATGCGTTCACAGGTATCATTCTCGGGTACGGTTATAACAGCGCGCGGTGGTTCCTCCACTTCCCAAAATTTTTGAATTTGCTCATCTAATTTAAATGTGGTGGCCACTAAAGAGCACGCAGTATTTAAAGGTGTAGAATTAGAGTTTACTGCCCCTGACAGAATCCACCCGAAAACGCTATGCAGAGCGGTAGGTAAACCGGGCCCCAGATTGATACGTTGACCGTCATAGATTTCGTGGAATAGCTCCGCCCCAATTAATAAATCGATTTTGGCGGGAACATCGTAGTCGCGATCGGCTAACACTAGATGGTTGCAACGTTCTCGAACGACTGGTGATACTTTAACGCTAGGTATTAGAGCAGTGATGTTATCTAGTACGACTGGCTTGATATTAAAGTGTGGAGCATCACCATGTACCGGTCGTATAGTGCATTCCGTCACCCCCTTTACTTGTGTGACTGAGTTTTGTCCTAGTCCGGCTATGCTAAGGTTACACCGGCGAAGTTTTAACCCGAGTGTTCGCGCGCACGCAGCGGTGATAAAACAATCCTGCGCACCACTGTCCACGAGTGCACGCACGGTACATTGAGTGCCGGCGGCGGTGTTGAACGCGCGCACCTGACATGTCCCTAGTAAAACCATATCGCGGTTGGGAACGGCGGCATGAGAATGAGCTGTAACGTTCGCTCCAGTGGTTGCGCTGGCGCTGGATGGCACTGGGTCGATATGTAATAGGGTATGATGACGTAATCCACACACCGTACAAGACATTTTAGATACGCATTTTTCTATGGCGTGATTTGTACGTAAACAATTTGTACACATATTGTTTTTCCCTTGAACTAACGCAAGTCTAGCACGAGAATCTAAGGATTGAAAGGTAGGGCACCGATAAATCAAGTGCGCATCGCTGCAATGAGCACAAGTTACATTTGCAGATGGGATAGATTTTGCGAGATAAGACGAGCGTTTGGATCCGCTGCTATTATGCCTACTAGTCGCGGGCGAAGATTTTTTCCCTTCAAGGTTACGAGGGTTAGGATTAATATTTGATTTAGAAGATAAATGACTAGTTTCTAAGATTTTAACATAATCTTGAAGAAACTTTAACAATTCACAAAAAGTGGGTATTTGTGAAATGTTGTGCTGAGATTCGAAACGATTACGCGTGTCCGAATCCAGTGCGCGCGAAGTTAAACAAAATAAGATAAAATCACCTAAATTATCAATTTTTAAACCTTGGAGTGCATGGTATGCCTCATAAATTACGTTTGTTAAAGTTTGTAGATCTTGGAAGTTACCCGATTTTAAAACTGGTTGGTTAAAGAATTTGTCTAGATATGTTAAAGCTATAATACGCTTGTTTTGATAACGCTCGATCAAACTATTATAAACTACTTCGTAATTATCGGCGGTCATCGGAACCCCTTTGACAATAGACAAAGCCGGGCCTTGTAAACAAGACGCTAAATAGTGAAATTTTTCTATTTGCGAAATCGAATTATTATCGTGAATTAAAGTTTTGTAAATATCATAAAATGTTTGCCAGTTTTCTATTTTACTATCGAATTTAGGTAACTCAAGTTTAGGTAGCCGCGCGTTACGTCCCGTTTGCATGGAGTCGGACGCCCCTGCCCATGCGGGCGGCGCCGTCGCCTGTGACGTCCCGTCGACGTTTCCGCTCTTATCAGCGATCTGCAAGTCAGCCGCTGCACTGATTACGGCATAGTACAAATCATCAAACGAACTCAGAGACTTTTGACAAACTTGTGCATCAGGTTTCATGGCTAACTCCAAAGTTTGTATTTTACTACATACCGCAACAAATTCTTCGCGAATTGAATGTATACGAGTATATCTCGCCTTGAATGACGATACCTTTGAACGATCTTGAATCATAGATTTTGACAAGTCGTAAAGGATTTGGATATCACGATAGACATATTCGCGTTGAGATAGAAGAAGTTTAAGTTTACCCTCCTCCATTTTGTTTCGTTAAAATATGTAGGGTAAACACACCGGTTTACCGGCCACTACCCCTTTCCGACCACTTCGCACGTTATATTGAATAATAGACAGTGTTATAGACCCTTCTTTCTAATTTCGCGCTATTCGATCCGGACAAACATCACGGTGCATAATCCAATGGCATGACCTCAAAATTTTCGAATTGAGCCCTCAGTCGCCATTTTAAAATTTGGTGGATGGACGAGTGTCAAATTTAACGAAAAAAATAGCAGGTGGATAGACTTTTAAAGGTAAGTTTTTAAGCGTTACTGTTGGTTTATTGGTGATTGATTTGGTTTGTGTGTATATAGCATGTTTAATTTCAATATTCAAGTGCCAAAACGCATGAAACTTTTCAAAATTTTGATTTTTTTTGGTGGTCGGACAATACGTTACGATAAATTTCAAAATCTACTTTCCGACCGGGTGGTCGCAAAACCGGTTTATTTTCGTCATTTCTCTTTGCATTTATTGCGGAAACCTTAAATTAATCATCATAGATTCCATTTTATTTGTGATCAGCTACAATTTTATGAATTTACAACTAGATTCCGGCCGCCAGTATACCTCATATTTTCAAAGATACCACCATCAAAAATACCGAACGTGTAGCGGCCGATAACTAGTAAAAACAAAACCTGTTTCCGGCCTTTTGAAATAAGGAGTGGCCGAAAATTGGTAAAAATTACACCTAATTCCGGCCTTTCGAAATAAGAATGGCCGATAATTAGTAAAAAAATAAATCTGTTTTCGACCTAGGAAATTAAAGGCGGCCGATAAGTGGTACATGTAAATGTAACCTAATTTTGGCCGTTACATTTGTTTGTGACTTTGTTTGTTTCTCCTTTATGCAACGGCTAGATGTTTTGAATGAAATTTGGCATAGAGATAGCCTTACTTTAAATTAATTCATAGGATACTTTTTAAACGTGGGGGCGAAGCAATTTCCCTAATAATGATTGCTTATTCCAGCTTATTTACCCGTTATATGTTATGCTAATGGGCACATTTTGGTTGAGGTGCTTGTTTTTTATTCAGATGGTGCCTGTCACTAACGGACAGAAAAAAAATGAAGAGCCGTCCCGAAGGTTTGCTTATAGTGAAGAAGCACTGACAAGCGCTCTTTCAGATATACACAGCAACATTCGCGGCCTCAGAGAAGCATGCCGGCAGTACGGAGTTCCAAGATCCACTGTACAGGACAGGTTTTCCGGTCGTGTTGCTGACAAAAGAAGAAAAGTTGGCCCAGACCCTATATTTGGTTTTGATGGTGAAGAGAAAATCGTTGATTGGATAATTGAGTTGGCGAAAGCCGGAATTCCGATCAATAAATATGATCTTCTGGATACTGTGGCTGAGCTTGCAAAAGAACTGGGCATAGACCATCTCTTTCCAGGTGGTAAATCTGGTAAACGATGGTATCTCAGCTTTCTCAAACGCCATCCAAACATAAGCATCCGAGAGCCAGAAGCTATTAATAAAGCCCGAGAAGCCATCAAGAAAAGAATCTAGAAGCTAAAGAATCTGAAAAATACCAGGATCAAAGAGAAATCATCAGGATGGATACCACATTTGCAGATATAGATCATGATCATATCCTCTTAAACATGTATTTGGGTGTTTAACCAGATAAACAATAAACATGTACTAAAAAGACTGACACCAAAAATAACCCTCCTATTATTATAAGTTGTGGTGTGGAAGAGGGTAAAATTATACCGTTTTTTGTGAATTTGTTGTTTTTGCTTTCATACTATTATAAACCCTTTCGGCTATTAAATAAGACTCATTTTTCTACCATGAATTAGGTGGCCGATAACTAGTGTACTAGCGGACGATAACTGAGTGAAAAGGCCGATAGCCGGTATATTCGCTATTTATACGAATACATATTTTTTTTTAATTGTGTGTCACTGATACTTTTATAAAAGTTAGGGTTTATGAAACTAGACTATTGTAGGACGAAACGATTTTTTTTTTGAAGTCTTGGAGTACAGCATTATGATAGAAATCAACTCTGAAGTCGACAAGTCGCTTAAACGGCCGATAACCAGTATGTTTACCCTATGTAGGTATGAAAATATGCACGTATGTTGAGATTTATTAGAGTGTAATTCAATACCTTTAGGTGAAATAGCTATGTAATAATGTTTGTTGGTGTGAATAGGTAAATAAATTATTAGCTATAAGTTACAGATTACCTACAACTAAGTTACGTGAATTGTGATATAAACCAACTAAAATTAAGATGACCTCTGAATCCGCATAGGTTACACTGCGAGTATGACCAACACAATTTTGTAGGATAATACTTTTAAAATGCGAAAATCTAGCAATTCTCAGAGTTTTCTATTGAAATTGAACCTGAGGATGCCTGAAAAAACTGTAATCTACAGGTATTCGCGCTCGAAATGGACCAAAAATATGATTGAGTATCGCGTATAGCCGAGGACGCTTTTGAAGTTTCCTACTCAGAAACAGGCTAAAGGATGAAAATTAGGAGGTCAGGTACTCACGGGATGCTGGGAGCCAGGAGATCACCACACTGTATCACTAGCAGCAGTATTTCACGTTATTTCGGTGGTTTTTCACCGCGCACGCGGAAGCTGGACCGGCCGGTCGTTGGTTGAGTTCGAACTGTTTTGTTCTTGTTCCCGCAGGTAGAGGGCGGGAGCGATGCATTGTCTTTGACGCGCTCACAGGGGTTCGCGAGCGCAGGTGGCGGTAAATTTTAAATAGGGAATATAGGAAGGACTGGGGAATGCATCCCGAAGCCTGTTCAAGTATGCTTTGAAAAGTGTGCATTTGTAAGGGGAGCAACTGTCTGTCATAAATGTCACGATACTGTTCCCGCTTAGGGTACTTAAAACGGAAGGAAAGGGTACCAATTAGTCTGAGGGTTCTTGACTTGAAGTGATGGACTGAGTCTGAGCTGTTGGAGGACTAATGACGCATGCTGCCAAGTGCCACAGAGCTACTGTGCGATATAACAAAAAATCTAAGTACCCGTAATACAGGTGTATTAGATTATATTCAGTGTCAGAAACTCAGAAGGCACGCTTAGATATTTTGGTATAATCGAAATTTAAGCAGAGGGTTCAGATAGAAAGAAGTGCACACTTAAATAATACTTAGACGTTAGGTTAGGTTAGCTCTATCGCAGTCCTGCGCAAACCGCAGAGAGCGGTCGACCGTCGGGGTCATACGGGGATATCGCACGATCTCCTACGAGGCGGCTTGTGTACTGACCGGATTCCCGCCGTGGGCCCCTGGAGACGAAAACCCTCGCGCCACTGATGTAGTGTCGCGAGGGTGGGTAGTGACGCCAAGGATTGGGGCAAAAGGCTGGTGCAGCGACAGATAACGCTGCACCGGTCTCAGCTCCTCAGACAGATAATGGTGGCGAAATGGCGGGGGAGGCTGGACCTACGGTCTCGACGGGCAGCAGTGGGCAGTGGTTCCGGAATACTTAGACGTAATTAGTAATAGAACTGAAAAAAGGGGTCAAAAGAGACAAGGACAATAGATAAAACTCACCTCTCTCGCAAAGGCGTCTGGCATGGTGAACGTCGAAGTGATCCAACAGAACGTATTAACCACATTGACGGGTAACCCACTAACGATGCACTGTATCGGCTGCCCCACATACTGGGTAGCCGTGATGATCATAGAACATGTCAATAACAACACTGTGGTAAACACATTGTGCAGCCGAAACACCGCATTGTCAGTCCTAATCGGCTGGAACTTGAAGTAAACACTTAACCCTCCTAATAACTTAAACATTTTGCCTTACTCCGGCTTCTTGCTAACTATACATGGATAGGAATGTGGGATACTACTCAAAATCAGTCTTGTAGTAATTGATACGACGCGCCAGTGCACCGCGGGGTTATTGTCAGGGTAACGATGTCATCTGAAACAAGAGATAAATAGGTTATACACGGTAAAAAGTTGGAGGGAAATAGATTTCTAAGCCTTATTAACTGATCTATTAATACTAGCCATAGTTATAATGATTATGTCCATTAAAGTTTACTTGGATAAGAAAGCTGAGAGATTTCTGCCATAAATTATTCTATATCGTTTATAAACAGCTATTTTTATACAAATATTACAACGACATGTATTGTTATACTCCCTCATGCATATAATTCAAATCCTGTATCTATTTGATATAGTAATTCAGTACCTAAACGTTTTAAATTTAAATGTTACTGTACCTTAGTAAGACGCAATGCGTTTAAAATGTAGGAATACTTATAAACAACTAAATATCTAAAAGGAAAACACCTAATATATACCCTGGACACAACAGTAGGCATTATTTAAAAACCTCTTAATGGCTTTTCAGAATTAGTTTCTCATATAAGAACTTATTACGTAATGGTTTGCAGTCACGTTTTCCTCCTGATTCATTATACCCGTCCCATGGAAACTAAGGAATCAGACATTCTTCTGGAAGAGTTGGGCAATGCAAGCTTAAGAAAAGTATGAAAATAATGTATTAGGAACTAGTGTTCGTTGACTTTTTCATGAAAAAGTCATTTAAAGGGATTAAATGAACATAAAGAGGTGGTTTTGATGATTTTAAGGACTACAATTCTGTAACTGCATACGTTTTACAGCCGTAAATCATATTTTATCAACATGCAACCAGACAAACCTGCAAATTGCAAAAGAGCGTCAGAAAATTACTACTATCATTACTATCATTCCCTAACTATACACCAGTCTACAATAACATGAACCCGCAATCGCTCAGGTGGGGCGCAACACGCAAGTGATGCACGATTGTCGTTAACTGTGGCATCGCGTGACAGCTAATACTGGCACACTGTAATGACACAGGATATATGCACGCGCATACACTGATGATACAGTGGGCACATGATACGAGACATTGTGAGGACATAAGTCTTCTCTGAGAGAGGGAGTCGAACTAACTACTCTAGCAGATGCTTGTGAATATAATTAATGACGATTTTTATTTAATTTCAAGAAGTTTATCCTTGGAGATATTTTTGACAGTATATTTTCGTTTATTTAATTCCAAGTCTCCGAATGTGACAAGGGTTCGAATCGTTGTGCGTTTTAAATGCTGAGTACGCACACCTGACGAACGAAATAAGCGAAGGCAAATCAAATCAAGGGAGGACATCAAGGGGGAATGAAATCAAGGAAGGTTAGGGGGTTCGGAATTCTAGAGTTTTGCATCGCAGCAAAATAACACTACAGCTATAGATATTGATGAAACGTGAACATTACTAAACAAGTCGGTTACTCGGCAGTGGGCACGTAACTTTGGCGAAACCACTTCTCAAATAGAAGCTGGTATGACCAGGGTTAAGGACCGAAGGATATTCAAGTCATTTGAAAAGATCTGTTGATCCATTTTATCAACCTGTTCATAGATAAATAAATAGTATAGAGCGACAGATGCAGGATGAACCGTCCCTCTTGTAACTGTTTAATTTCGATAAGAACGAGCGCCGCAAAACTAAGTTAATTCTACCAGCACCTAGATTAGAAATGTATAAAAATTGTCCAGAATACCGAAGCATACAGATATATGTATAATAAATTACCTGAAAATATCCGGTCCACGAAGACACTAGGTATGTGTGTTTAAAGCAAGGTTGAAAACATTGCTCTTAGAAAAATGTTATATTATACGAGTAGTGTACAGGAGTTTATGGACGATGGGAAGCTAAAATAGAGCTCAAATCCAAGTGTCAAGTCAATGTGTTTGTACTATATTATAATATATATACTATAATATATTTTCTTTTATATGTAATGATACGGCTATCGCACTCAAGTAACACTCCCGTATGAAGAGGTGCTAGATATAAGTTTTATTTTATTGTGAAAGTTCCTGTTTAAAAGACTCGCTGCAATACTATTAAGGTATTAATGCTGCGCCCTAACAGGGTCATGTAATGTCTAGTTTTAAGCCCATAGCTTGTAACTGTGATTGTGTACATTTTGCATTAAATAAATAAATAAGTTACTTAGGTGATTAAATTTTATTAGAATTGCAATGACGTCGTATGTTACCTATATCACCATCTAAGATACACGAGCGGGGGCGTGGCTCAGCATTAATGTGGGATAATTTATCTGATAACAATCTAAATGGACAATAATCTATCAACATTAACTTCATCTCTATATTACTTATAAACAGATTATCCTTTGCATCAAGGGGTGCATTTTCATCCTGGGACCTTGACAAAGAGACAATCAATCAGCGGTACCGACGACGAAAAAGTCAAAAATGTTTCAGACTGACATAATATATATTTATATATATAAGACATATCATATCGATAACATTACATCTATCGTCTTCCTCCCCTTGTCACATGTTACTTTAGGTCGGCGCAACACATTCTTCTCCATAGAGATCTACGCTTTGGAATGGGCTACTACAATACTTTCACAGTTATTATGTCTTGTGACTGGGTCTGTAGCTTCATTTTTATTGTTGTTCGACTATTCAAAAGTGCCTGTAACTGGCCTACTTGAAATAAATGATTTTGATTTGATTTGACACGTTTTTAGGGTTCCGCACCCAAAGGGTCAAACGGGACCCTATTAGGGTAAGCGCGCACTACGAAAATAAATCGTTGCACCTTTTAAAATGCAAAATAAAATCGCTTCATAGGGTACAAAACATACGCACGATTTATTTTCGCAGTGCGCCGATTGTAGTACATTTCTGTTGTTCACAGATTGACGAATTTTCTTCGCAACGATTTATTTTCGTAGTGCGCGCTTACCCTTACTGAGACTTCGCTGTCCGTCCGTCCGTCTATCACCAGGCTGTATCTCATGAACCGTGATAGTTAGCCAGTTGAAATTTTTACAGATTATGTATTTCTGTTGCTGCTATAACAACAAATAATAAAAACAGAATAAAATAAATATTAATGGGGCTCCCATACAAAAAAAAATTTTTTTTTTTTGCTCGTTTTTATAAATAATGGTACGGAACCCTGCGTGCGCGAGTCCGACTCGCACTTGGCTGATTTTTTTTTCCTTCCATGCTCTTCTGTCAAACATCACGCTATCATTTAGACCTTTTTCTTTTATATCATTCTTCACAGAATCCATCTATCGTTTCATTAGTGTCCCTAGCCGCACCCATGAGGATCTCATGTTGAAAATTAGACTGGAAACCAATCCAAACAAAGTTAGGAAAATGCTGGGCAGATGATGATGAATTTTAATTTATTACATTTAGAATAACGAGCAGTTTTGAAAATTATTCTAACTTGTGTAAACCCTTGAGTACATCTAAAATCGTACACTGTACCTGCGTATATGCTAATTGTTAGGACCGGCCAGTTAAAACAAAGGCTGTTTACACTTACTACAAAGAAAGTTCAACGACCTCTGTTATCACAGGAGTATAACTAACTGCACCTCGTTAAGATTACGATTAATTTGCTTTGCACCTGGTGCAGTTGTGAAAGTGAGATTAAGATGTTAAAGGAAATTATGGCTTCCAGGATGACCTAGCAAAGGCGGTAATGACCGCGACGTATGAGTTGCTAGTAGTGGGCCTAACACATGCAGGCACTTCACTTTGTGTAAACTTCATTAACATTTTTCTAGTCCTAAAACCAAAAAATCGACTACGTATGACATCCGCACTCGCCCCGCGTGGTGTATAATGGTATGGCCCAAACGTTTTCAAAGTTCGTCTGGGTTCCAGAGCCAGCAGAGGAATCATTTTAGGTTGATTCTTCTAAAAGTCCACAGTAAATTATCTGCCCGGTCAAGTTACAAACAAAAATAGTAATAGCAAATTGATCAATGAATAAACCAACTAAATCTATCTCAGCTTGTAAGAACACACATCCAGACACCCCACACTATGATATTATAAAAGCACACTGTATCCAAAATAAAAATGGTCCGTTTGACATTTGGAACCCCAAACTTTGTGCTCCCCTTCCTTGTTATAACTTTATTATACGAAACGACTGTGTATAGCCCAAACGATATATTCTTTACTTTCTTCTGTAGCTATTTTAGCAAGATCAGCAGATAAGCATAATATATGTATATAACCAATCTCTCTCCCTCTTGACAAAAACCTCTTGTATTATGACTGTTATGAGTGGGTTTGTTAAGGCTGAATTTTGGTCGAAACCTATATTCGGAACAATCGAAACGACGAAGACGAATTAAGAGTAACCTGTACAACGGCTGATTTGCGAGATGTTTGGAAAAATGCTTCCGTGCCTCGGAAAGCACGTTAAGCCTTTGTTCCCGGCTGTCATTTGTAGATCTTTGACAGTAAAATACTGGTACTCAGCTGCATCTGGTTGGACTGGAAGCCGACCCCAAGATAGTTTGGGAAAAGGCTAGGCATATGATGATGTTTAGAAAAATGCTAATATCGTCTACAAAAGGGAGGACTCAGGACACCAACTTCTTAGTACACTCAGTTAGTGTAACAAGACAACCAATTATGAATTTAGACCATCACAGCCCAAAGGGATTTAGTATTAATCTAAGTCTAATACTCCTTAGCAGTAAAACCTCGTTAGAAGTATTATAGTAGGTGACTGATTGCTTCGATTATTAACATATGCAGTCTGGAGTACAATAGTTTGTTAAATAAACAAAATTAATACTTGCAATAACAATACAATTTATGACTACTAAACAGTGCAGGGTGAAAAATCAATAATTGCTTTTGATTGGCTTTAGTACATCATATTTATGAAGCGTCAATCCTGTTCAGAGGGGTCGAGAGTTGCGGGTACGGGTCTATGGTGACCTTTTTGGTTTTACAAAGATTAACGTTTTATTTATGTTCTTGAAAATGTTCTAAATAAACAAACCTTTTAGCTGCCATCAGAAATTAATCAAGTGTATAAAGAGTCTTATTTGTCATGATATCACTTACTACCTGATTGTTTCTTTTTTCATTGCATTCATTAATCATTCCTTTTTATCTTGAATGTGCTAACTACTACTCGGTAAACAATGTATTTCCCTCGACGTGCCTGCTCCGTAGATTCCTTACAACTACATTCTTAGCAAATTATTATAAATCTATCACAATTACCAAGTGTCGTAGGAAAATTTGCTTACCTAAGACAAGTGCATCAGCAATGCATAACAAAATCTATATGATTCACGTTTCCTTGTTTAGATTACTCATTTATTAGAACACTTTATGACTCGTTTTATCTTAAAATATTCTAGAGTACACCGTTTGCACCGACTTTATAGCAGACATTCGGAAGAAGAAGTCATGCTACGTCGACCCCAAATAAATTGGGATAAGGGAAGGAGAAAAATGATGATGATTAGGCTCATTTTTCCAAAGCTTCTGTTCAATATATTCACCTATTTCTTTCTTCATTTGCCCAATCTTACCATTTCACTTAGTCTGACAACCAGTTTCACCAAAGGTTGCTACTAATAATTGGGTTGTGGAGGTTAGATAAGCAGTCGCTCCATGTAAACTACTGGCATTCGTTAGACATTTTTATATGCTGTAGACTGGACTGGAAGACGACCCAAACTTAGTGGGGAAATGCCATTTCAATCGGTTTACAACTGCGTTACTGACGGAACGCGTGTAGCACGCGGGTAGCACGCAGGTCACAGCTGTGCAAATAACGTGTATTGCTCAACCGGCGATTGTTCTACGTGGTACCTTGTTTTGGTTGTAAGCTCTTTGAATTGCGTGTGAATGCAGCACTGCTATTGACAGCTTGGAATGTGATGCTTTTGGGTCGTGCTTCTTTGGGTTCAGGTTAGCAATAACCTAGAAATGGCGGTTCAAACCTTACTACATACGAGTATATACTCGGTTATTCGGGTTGGCACTATTCAGTAACATGTAAAAAAATAATTGCCTATTAGATTTTGCCTCTGGCCTGTGCCAAACATTTACTGATTAGTGTTGCATAACTTGCATACCTGACTCGCTAGCCTAAACTTGAGCTTTATGTTATTAATGTTATTGTACCAATTGGGTCTTCTTTTCAGAGGCCAGCCAAACAAACAGTACCTACAGTTAAGTCCATCATAAAAATTATTAAAATCACAGTTTTAATCCACAAGTTGTCACACAAAGTCCAGTTAGATGTGCTATTTGTTGTTGTTACTGATGTCGAAATGTCAAGCTAGTTAACAGAGCAGAGAAAGTCTGACGTGCAAATTACATCTACTTATTTGTCACTTTTAAACCAAATATAGAAATGAAATACTAAAGGTTAGCATGATAACAAGAAGACACTTAAAATTAGAGCCGACACGTTGAAAGTGTCAACCTGAACTAAATAATATCGTTTAGTGCTACTTAGAGAGAAAAATCTGTCGCGGATGTTAAAATGTCACCAAATGGAATCGTGACAGAATATTTAACGCTGCTTTCTACATAGATGGTAGAATAATAAATTAACAATAAGGAGGAAATAGTTAGAGAAATGTTTGTTCATGAAATTCATGAAATACGAATACCTAAGAAAGCACTTAAACGAACAGTGACAAATAAGGTTGTAAATGAATACTAGAAAGTAGCCTGAGGCCAGAAATACCAAAACGTATAACAATATCTAAAGTTAATATAGAAATAAGAATACCAAGTACCAAACATAGTAGACTTGAGACACAAAGGGTTCTGAATTTAGTTGTGGTTTGGTTCTGGCAGTGGCACATATAAAAGTAATTCAAATTTTAAAACTGCCAACAATTGGTGTTTAGAAGCCGACCCTGGTCAACAAAAACTACGATGATTTCATACAAGCCATTTTGGCTTTATTCTAAATATGTAACAATAGATGATAACAATATTATAGCGATTACTATAATATTTTACTCATATTATTACTCGGACCGATGCTTACCATGATTCACCAAATCAAAGGCCTATGCTAAATCCAAATGAGGTGGACACAAAAATAAACTAACCAATACATTCTGCGGTAACCTTTGTCTCAAATCCACGAGTTTCCGCAAAGGATAATCCATAATGGGTTCAATTACGTTTCAAACGGATCTAAATGATTAAATAAAGCCATCAGGCCAATTAAAAGCAATGACGCCAAACCACCGCACAATTGCACCTAAATATTTGAAAATGGCGTCGACGACCGCAAAACTTTTGAGAGAATTAACGCTTGAATGGCATGAAAATTGTCGAAACAGTAAATGGACGCTGGGAATTTGGAACTTTAGGAGGCTCATATTTGTGTTAAAACAGAATTTTGACATGAAAACGGTTAGAGTATTTTATCACAATCGAACATTTTATAACACCCCTTCAATTTGTTACAAAGCTTTGGGCACTGGGAATACTTAGGATTTCAAACAAGATTGCCCGACTCAAATACCCAATCGAGAGAGTAAAGGAATCAGATTTCAATTAAAAAATTCATCCCTGCACGAAACGTGATGTCGACACCCACCGTGGGATCAGCAGTATAAAATCACACGGTATCGAAACTAAAAGGATTAACAGTGTGAATGATTTCAAAAGTAATTAGTTATAGAGATTTTGGATAGATCAAAGCTCTAATTGATTTTTAATAGGTTTTAGAAACATCGATACCTAAAGGCTCAATCGAAGAATTCCGCGGATTTCGCCTATTAAGTGAGAAAAACAATGCATAAAACAAGTAACAGGTCTTCCATGTTATTTAACTGAATATTAAATACTAATTCACAATCCCCTGACATTCATTGACGATTGCACAATATTCATTTTTTCAACAAATTTCTTTTAAAAGCTTTCGGATTGTGATGGGAAACATTTTTCACAATTGGGATTCATAAAACTTTAACCAAGTTTTAACAAACTTCTTGGACAAGATCCAAAGTTATCCGCAGAAAATAATGCTCTTAATACGGAAACAAGTGCAACGTCATGAATAATAGATTATAAGAGTTATTACTGGATGATGTATGGGTTCGGTAAAGATAATGGGCAAGCGAGCTGGTGGTTTTACGAGCCAGTAAAGCCATGCCCATGGACGGAGGGTGCTATTTCCGTACCGGCTAATAAAAGGGATATAGTACTGCTGTACTTCTTAGAATAATGGATATTTAGATCGAACATTAGTAACGGTATAATACAACGAAAGCGCAATCATCCGGCAGTGGAAGTATTGTATTACTATTAAAGGCAGATTGTAGGCATGCTTAGCAATCATCTGAATTATTAAAAGAAAGTGAGTGAGGAGGCTGAAATTAATTACCGCGACGTGGAGTCTGTCGATACAGTATAGGCCAAGAGGGTCAGGAAATTGGATCCGATAAAAAAAAATCATCGTTTGTTTGTGTCGCCGGTTCCATCATTGCAGCAAACGTAACTGGCTTTCTACACATAAATTGAGTAAGACATTGATGCAATTTGGTAAGAGACAAAGCGTGTTTTTTCGGCGCAGTTCCTATTAATGATCCACCAACCCACAAGGCCTTGTGAAGCACAGCCTAAAGATCTCACGAGGAAGCCTATGCCTCAACAGTCAAAACATTACTAGGCTGATTATGCGAAGGTAATAGTGACCGAGCTCTGCTTTACCAATGAAGGGCATTACCCTTATAATTATAACTTACATAAAGGTTACGAAATAGAACTAAGTACATTCACTTATCTGCATTGATTGCTTCAACCGAATTTAATACAATGCACTCAAACATAATATGTGATTTCAATAGAATGTCATACAAAGGTAGCAGGAAATAATTATCTTCGGCAAATATAACTTCCTTATCAGAATTTTAATAACTAGCTCTATTAGAACTAAAGTAAATGGAATTTTATATCCATACTAGTCTTAGTAAAGATGTCAAAATAACTATGCGTGTCTGTTACGTTTTCATAACTAAACGGTTTAATAGGAAGATTTAAAACCTGGGTTAGGAAGTAGGTACGATATTTTTTATCCCGGTTATACGTTCTCATGGTATAATATCCGACCTCTGAGCGGGCGAAGCCGCGGTTACGAGCTAGTTAGTTTCTATTAAAAATTGCAAATAACTGTCTCTCTGCCTGTTACTTTTTCACGCGTAAGACACTGAACCGGTGGTCGTGAACAGCCGCAGACTTGGATAAAGAAATAGATTGCTTCAATCCTGGAACTTTGTATTTATAATAACGAAATAGATGCAGATGAAGTCACAGGCAATAGCTAGTTTTAAATAAACTGTGACTTATATTGAACAATATACTTAGGTATATTAGCCGAAGAGGTAATTAACAATTGTCCATTACTAATTGAAATAGAAGTCATCGTATACGTTTTCACTCATGCAGTGGATTTTCTTTAGATCTATTTTAGATACTTTGTAATAAGGATGCGATGTGTGTAATAAATAATACTGTATACCCGATGGACCATCGAAGATAATCAAGATTTCAAAAGCCGAGGATAAATTTAGGAAGATAATCGATGATGATTTTCAAGATTTAAAGCTCGAGGAGCTCGTGGTTAAATATTAACAGCCGTACATGTCGATCTTTAAGGTTTAGCCGTGCTTGCCGAGATTGGTCCGTGCATGGGTGACCATAATTACATACCGAGTTTCCTCCGGGCCTCGTGCGAAAGCACGTTAAGCCGTTGGTCCCGGCTGTCATTTGAAGAACTTGAACAGTCGTCACGAGTAGTCAGAAGCCAAAAGACTGACATCCAGTCTTACCAAGGGGTATCGTATTACCCAGTTACTGGGTTGTGGAGGTCATATAGGCAGTCACTTCATGTAAAATACTGGTACTCAGCTGCATCCGGTTAGACTGGAAGCCGACTCCAAGATAGTTTGGGAAACTCTAAGATTTAAAGTCTACTGGGGAAGCTTACGACATGAAAATTCATTAGGATGATGATACCGAAAAAATCTTAGTACCTAAACTAAATGTATAGTAATTTGTTTCAGCTGAAACCTTTGCACGCTGATGAAATACTTAATGCTGAATAAGCTATTAACCTAAATAATGAGGTAACGAAACCACAATTATTTATTCATGTCGCTTAAAAAGTAACCAAGGAGTTCTATGAAGCATCTGAACTTGTCATGTATAGAACGAAACAGATAGATTTAAGGAAAATTATTATATTTAGGTAAACTGCATATTAAATGTTCATTTACCTATAACAAATTGGTCAACTGCACTTTGTGGTACATAAGTGTAATGCGTAAATTAAGTAAGTACGTAAGAACATAAGGTGTTATTGTGGTTCCAGCTTTGCGGTCAGGATTCCCTTATTTGATTTTAGTGGGGAAGTGAGGTAAGGGACCTTCCATTAATCACGTGAGGCGTGAAAAGGGGGGGAGGGGGTTTAGCGAAAATCACGAAATCTCACAAGGGGGAGGGGGGTGTAGTAAGATATCACGTGTATTTATTTTTTCGTCAAACGCGTGATTCTAAACCGAAAACCGGCTTGTAGTGTGACCTTGACTCGCCGTTGCCAGGCAACGAACGAAGTAACTGTATTTAAAGATAATATTCTAAAAAAAAATAAGATTCTGTGCAGGTACTAAAAATACACGTGATTTTGGGTGGGGGCGGGGGGTTAGTCTTAAACCTCACCACGTATCACCTAGGGGGAGGGGGGCTTAAAAAATGCTAAAAAAACATCACGTGATTAATGGACGGCCCCTAAGTATGAGCTTAATGCTCTAAATATTGGAAACCAATTATTGACAATGTCTGACTTTAGGCTTACTTACCTACATATTACCTACTATGTATTTTACTTAGCTGACCCGCGCAAATTTATCTATGACACATTTTCCTCGTTTTTTTGCAACATTGTTAATTGATGCTCTGTTCGTTTTAAGTGGTAACGCATAGCCTTCTTCGATGAATGGGCTATCCCACACTAAAAGATTTTAAGAACAAGCATTTTCTGAGATTAGCGCGTTCAACCAAATAAACAAACTCTTCAACTTTATAATATAAGTTAGTATAGATTTAACACCTTAATCACTTAAATCTACAGAGGCTGTCTTAATGCCATAGGAATTTTCAACCTTGGGGTGATTATTACTAAGTAGGTTTTCCCTAAGGCTAGAGTCCCATCAATATCAATTTATTTATTCTTGAAAAAATTTACATTTGTGTCGAACATACACGAATTGGTTTTCACAATAAATGTAACACGTAAATAAATCTAATTTTTAATTTACTTAAATGCGATAGGAACCCTGCAAAGCTACTACTTACACAGTTGCTGTCAATAACCGGATCGTATTTTCACTGTGGCAACACTGTAAGCACTGATAAAAAAAAAAAAATGTCTATGAACAATGAAGCCCGTAATGGCTGTAATCAAAGCAGTTGCAGTCGTGAATCTGATTAAATTAGCGGACATTACCCAGGGCACGGGTCAACTGCCAATTATGACCCTGGTAATATGGGCACCAGCCTTTATTAAATTTATTATTAGTCGGCATTCAAGATATTGGGAATAAGGAATTTCTTAGAACAAATCTGGGTTCTGGATCTGTGCCTGGTGGACGGCAATCGGCTCGCCCCCTATTAATGAACTGTAACTTGCGAAATATGTTTTTTTTTCCTGAAGTAGACCTCGCTAGGAATGGGGGGAGGCCATTCCCCAGGAAAGTTTAGGCTAATAAAAAAAGAAACTCGCAAGATTCTTTACATTTTTTATATACTTAGGCCCATCGAAACCAATTTTTTATTGCTAATAAGCGTGATCTATATTTAGTCAGGCTTACTTCTCCCGCTCTGGGCGGAGCGGGAGGGAGTGTCAGACTTGTACTGACTAAAACCCACCCATGTTCCTTCTTCGCCCTTTGTGTTCCCGCTCTGAGCGGAGCGGGAGGGAGTGTCAGACTTGTACTGACTAAAACCCACCCATGTTCCTTCTTCGCCCTTTGTGTTCCAGGGCCGCGGTATCTCTTTCGAACAACCCGCAGCCCTGGCAGGCATCGGCCCTCTCGGACCCCTTCTGGTTTGCTGACATCTCCTTGAGGCGCGCGTGGAACACGTACGCGCCGTCGACACGGCCTGTCGTCATGAGACGGACGGACGGTGAGCTAGCCCATTACTCACCGTCCACAGGCTCGCGCCTACGGTGGCCGGGGGCCACTGGTTGCCCCCCGACGCCCGGGGCGTCTCCCGCGGCGGCTGGGACGTGAGGTTCTCTCCCTCTCACGTTCCGCCACCTCCTTCGCTAGCATGACTGCTTCGCAGAAGGAGGCGACGGCATCCCATTCCCTCTCGCTCCGGACCATGGATTGAACCAGGGCCGGACGCAAGAGGTCACCGCCGCCAATCGCCGCTATGAGGACACGGCGGTGCTCAGCCCAAGCGGGGCAGAGCTCCACGGTGTGCTCTACCGTGTCCTCTGGCCGATCCTCGCAATGGTAACACCCGGGCGTTTCCTCCCGCCCGATTCGGTGCAGGAACCTCCCGAAACAACCGTGTCCGGTGAGGACCTGCGTCAGGCGGAAGGTGAGGGCGCCGTGCCGCCTCTCTAGCCACTCCTCAAAGAGGGGACTTATCGCCACTATTGTGGCGTGCCCTGCACGTGGTTGCGACAGTCGCTGTCTCCATGTCGCCATGAGATCACGCCGGAGGTCTGTCCGCTGAGCGACAATTTGCCGCGGCAGCGGAGTTTCCCCCCGACGTAGTGCCTCCGCGCGCCATTCGTGCAGGCGCGCGAGGACTATCGCCTCCAGATCCCATGGCGGCAATCCGGCCAAGAGGCTCGCCGCCTCGCCGGAGATCGTACGGTACCCCCGGACCAGCCTTACGGCTACCACCTTCTGGGGCGCGTTCAGGTAATGGGCGGCTCGCCGCCTCAAAGAACGCGCCCACACCGGGGCCCCGTAAAGGGCCATGGACCGCACGACCCCCGCATAGAGCCTCCGGCAGGAGGCGTTTGGACCCCCTAGGTTGGGCAAGAGCCGCTTGAATGCAGCCCCTGCCCGTTCCAGTTTGGGGGCCAAACGTCGGAAATGCTCCACGAAGTTCCACCGGCTGTCGAGGACAAGCCCTAGGTACTTCAGCGTCGACTCGACGCCGATGGGAACCCCTCCTACCGTCAGTATGGATCCCGACGGTGGCGCATTCCGAGGCCCATGAAAGCACATGGCCTCGGACTTGTGAAATGCCACCTCGAGACCCAGTTGCCAGATTCTCTCCACGACTATCGCAACCCCGCGTGTCATTAATTCGGCCGCCGCCTCGTGCGACCTCCCCCGTGCCAGCACCAGCGTGTCGTCAGCGTAGCAAACTACGCTGACACCGCTAGGGAGGTCAGCGCGCAGCACCCAGTCGTAGCCGATGTTCCACAAGGGCGGCCCCAGAACCGATCCCTGTGGAACACCGCACGACACCTCTCGCCGATAGGCTTCAATCAAAGCCTGACGCAATATTGTAATGATCATGATTCACTTTTCAATACAGTATTTAATTTTATGTGGCTGTTTTAATTTTAATACTCACCTTATTATTTTTGTTTCAGAATTTAATTTATAAGCATCACAAGTAGCTCACACTAATAAGCGTGTTACACGTTAAGAACAATAAAATTCTGTTCTAAAAAAGTTTTCACATACTTACTAAAAAGAGAATGTAATATTCGCAAAAACTAAAAAGTCAATGTAAAATACAGCTACAAATGTAACCGAGTTAACAACTACCAGTTGCTAAGATGAACTTTTACAAAAGCAACATGCAGGATTGATTTGGGCAACTATTGCCCAAATCCATCCTGCACGCAAAGATCTTAACAATCCTCTTACGAATCAGATTCAATCTAAGTAGATTGCAGAATAAACAGCACATCACCAAGCACGTGATACAAGATGCCTTTCTTCAACAAGCACGCAATGCCGACAAAGGGTACAAAACATATGCATTTACGATTGTCGAGCCTATTGTAGGACCGTGGCCCGAACGCCGAGGCCGGCCCAAATTGGCCAATTGTCGGTGTCGCTCCCAATTGATGTGATCAGGCAATGAATGCAGCAACTTGTGACACAATGCAACAAGTATCAGGAGTTGTATCATCCGATATCGGTTGAATCCGGCGTAATAGTCATTTGGAACGTTTGGTGAAGTTAGGTCAGAACATCGAATAAAGGCGACCCTTTTTTTTTACGGATGGGAAATCATCAAATGACTTCTCCCGCTCTGGAGCGGGAGGGAGTGTCAGACTTGACTGACTAAAACCCACCCATGTTCCTTCTTAGCCCTTTGTGTTCCAGGGCCGCGGTATCTCTTTCGAACAACCCGCAGCCCTTGCGTAAAATAATAATAAAATAAAAATAAAAAGCCTTTTATTTCTTACAAAATAATCTTAATGTTAGTGACATAAAGTGATTAATTTCTAGTGTTAGTATCTATATTTGTTTATTATTAGTTTTTGTTATAACGTAATTATTCCGCAAGAACCCCTCTGCAGGTAAAGGCCTCCTCCAAAGTGTTCCAGTCTTCTCTGGATTTTTCTACTTGCATCCAGTTTGGACCCGCTGTGTGTTTTATTTCCCTTGCGTAGGCGACCCTAAAATACCACTTAAGAAAGGAACTACTACAAGACCATGTTCTATCTCCATAAAATGATCGGATCAATGTCCTAATGTGAGAGAACAACGATTCCTGAGAAATCTACATCAACCATAAGCTTTGAGAAGCCCCGTTAAGTTTAACTGCGTCGTTTGCGATTTCTCCAACCGATTGTCAATCTTCATAAAGGCTAAATGCTCGTAAACCATCGTATTTTTGAGTAAGGAAGCTCATGTTTAGTTCAGATTTACATTAGATCATAGCTTCGTCGTTCGTTTCCTAGAAACCTGCAATTTATAGGCTGGGTTAAGTGAAGTTTCAATTGATGAAGTCATTTCGAAACATTGGTCATAAAATGCAGTATGTGCCGAACAGGAAACCTGAGATTAATGACATCATTGACAAATAATACACGACTGTTTTACGCAAAACCTTAAACAGAGGTGTACCTATTTAATCTACGTATAGTTCGCCTATCGCCAGTTATGTTTAAGGCCAATGTAAAAGGCGGCGAGCCTATTGCCATCAACCGGACACAAATTTAGACTTTGAGCTGCTACTGAGATTTAACTAAAGGGAAAACGCAATTTTACACTTTGTCCAACATGGAATTCGAACCCAGCACTCTAGTAGATCGCTTAGTTCAATACTGAGAAGAATAGAATGCCAATAAATAATAACCCAGTATAGCATTCAGAGCGTTGATGGGGCTGCCGCGACACTGTAGTGCCTCGGGCATGTTCGCTGCCGCTCGTGTAGACTGCTTTTATGCAACAATGCGTAAGCGTAGCGCGTCCCTGGTGCGCAGGGTGCGCGGCAGCCCCAACAGCGTACTGATGATGATTGCCGACAGGCTCGACTGTCCATACATACGACGCTGCAGTGACTTGCACGTCACCTGCAGTCGTCGGCTGTCTACATAAATTGTGACAGGTGTAATGTTGATTTCTTATTTTAGTTTGTATTTTGTATGGTTAATTGTGTGTCGTGTATTATTTGTTATTATTGAATTTTTGTGTATTTTTTTTTATGTATTGAATGATGAGTCCTTGTCACTTTAATAAATAAAATGAAATAGGAGTAGTATTACAATTATCATGAGAGGAAATTTTGTTGTGTACACAATAATGGACGAAACAAATATCACTTGTTTGTCCCAACAACAAACAAAGAAGAAGTATTTACAAATGCTCTGATAGTAAACTATAACACAGACAGTGTTATGATTATGATAAATTAATTAAACAACAGTCAATTCTTAGTTATTCATCTCGGTGGCCCGGAATCGAAGTTATTGGAAAACGTAACATGAATCTTCTTCAAATTCTATAAAGTTTTACAAATTAAGCGCTGAGAGGAAGTGAACAACAAGATACTACTAATCACTTTCAACACGTATTTTTACAATGACTTTCAATACCATTAAGTAAACACTAGCTTATGCCCGCGGCGTCGCCCGCGTGTAGTTCGATAAGTATCCCACGGGAACATACTATCAGGATAAAAAGTATCTTATGTGTTAATCCAGATTATAAACTATCTGTGTTCCAAATTTCATCCAAATCCGTTCAGTAGTTTTTGCGTGAAAGAGTAACAAACATCCATCCATACTCACAAACTATCGCATTTAATATTAGTACGATTAGGATTAAGTTTTTCGGTACCTTTTGCCAATACCTACTACATGCAACTCGCACTCGTATTCCCCCTAAAATCTGGGGTAAGATTTATAAAACCATGGTTGGAAGGTGGTATCAAGGAGGTGTCTGATAAGATGAAGAGTAATAGAGAAGTAAGGAAGAAGAAATGCTACGCCGACCCCAAATAAATTGGGAAAATGATGATCATGTAAATCCCATATACATATATACAAGGTGTTGTTTTGCATTCTCGTCAAAATTCAGGAGGTTGTCACAAAAGACATAAATAATCAATTAAAATTACGGTACCTAGTTAATTGTTTCCAAACACAGATTTTTTGGTTGTTTACGTTTGTCAGTATTTCAGAATAACCCCCTTAATGTGGTTTAGGGAATAAGAAATTATCGAATAAACGTTTGAGATTGTTTGTATGTGTGGAAGCGCGGCTATAGGGTGAGAATCAGGCGGGCCGCATTTAAAACAAGGGTGGTTTACACTTACCGATTTCCGAAAAATTCTAAAAAAGAAATAATTACCTACTAATTTTATTATTAATTTGGAACGAGAATCGTTAGCATATTTATTTCCTTGAATTTGACGAGGATGCAAAACAACACCGTGTATATACTTTAGTATTTTTCATCATCGTTATCTTTGATAGAATAACAGAACAGGCTAGGTATAAATTACGTTGAAGATATTAGCAACATAAAAATTACGATTTCAAACGGACCTATAAAAAGCAAACGTCTTATCAAGAATGTTAACCTCAGTGTCAAGGACCTAGTTATTTTAGTTTTTTTTTTTTAATAATAAGATATTGGAACGCGAAAGAGACAGACAAAGTCATTGTGACGTACCTACACATTATAATCCGTAAAACGTGTATGATGAACGTGTGATAAGCTCACCTTTGACCCTTATTTGACCACTATCGAACCGGTGGTGCGAGTAAGAAACATAGACCTTTTATAGCTATTTATGCAACTGTTACGTTATGGACGGTCTTTTAATACGAGTGCCATTTTTCGGTACAAGCGTAGCGCGTACCGAAATAGGTGGGCACGAGTTATTAAAATACCAATAACGTACAGTTGCATACAAGATTTTATCTACGAAGGAAGGAATGAAAGACAGATATAGACAAAAAAGTATTTTTAATAGAAACTTAACTACACACTGACTATTGTCTTCATAACATTTCTCATATACATGTCTTGATTTCTGGTAGTAAATTATTTGAAGCCCCAACTGCTCTATTTGTTATATCTGGTGGAGTATTTTCCATATCACTTGATGTTGAAGACATTTTTAATAAAATTTGGAATAAAATTTCACTCAGATTTTTTTTCCCGCGTCCACTTCTTTTTTATTTAGTCTTTAATAAGTATAAGGCAAAGATCTTGTAGCCGCAACAGCCAAATAGTATACGATACTTTTGTTCTAAACTTGTTCCATTTTTAAAAACATCATTTACATTGTCTCGATTTCGAAGTAATATTATAGGTACGAGGCTGTATGTTCAGAATGTCTTTGCTTGTGTTTTAGAATAATTTATGACGATTCGCATAATGCAACTTGTGTCGTTATGGGTATCATAATGAAACCGCTGTCAATTTCGTAATTCGAATATAACGAAACCGAAGTAGATAAAATAACTAACGTAATGAAAACCCTTCATTTCTTTTTGTGTGTCGATGGTACTCTGTAGTTGGGGTTTCCCTAATTAACAGTGAACTGCAGTCAATGCGACCTCTGCACTGCCACCGATGATGTCGTGGATGTGCCTAGCCTTTCCAACTAAGTTGGGCTCGGCTCCCAGTCTAACTGGATGCAGCTGAATACCAGTATTTTACATGTAGCGACTGCTTATCTGACCTCCCCAACACACTTAGTACTGGGTAATACGAAATCCCTTGGTAAGACTTGTTGTCAGACTTTCGGGCCACTGACTACTTGTAACGACTGTCAAAGATCTACAAATGATAGCCGGTACAAACGACTTAACGTACTTTCGGAGGCACGGAGGAATCTCGGTATGTTAAGGGTGGTCACCCATCCACGGATCAACATAGGTAAGCGCGGTTTAAACTGAAGATCGACACGAACGGCTGTTATTGTTTAGCTACAAGCTCCTCTGGATGTGGTAATGTACAGTACCAATAAAATTTAATACTACCATCGACAGAAGATTAAATAGTACTAAACAAAAACAAATGCTCGATTTAAATAAATTGAATTCGATTGGCAATCAATGTTAAATGTACAGCAATAGTGTCATTGGTGGGTAGTTAACACTGATTATTTCTTGATTGGCTGAAGAACTACGACAATCTGGAGCTAAATATTGAGTACTCGTTTAAAACAAACGGAAGGTTACAGAGTAGAAAATAAAAAGATTGCAGTCTTTGACTGATTGCATGATAAGTTATTGCCAGCTTTGCCGTAATCCAAATGCAGTTCCGTATTGGACCGTATTGTAAATAATCACACCATTTTGAATAACTTTTCTTGTTAACACCGATGCGTATGAATTTATGGACGCCCTGAGGAATTGGCATAAGCTACCGAAAAACTTAATGTTAACTTAATACATTAGAAAGTCATTATAAAAATACGTGTTGATCACTTTAATCAATGTTGAAGATGTATCCTAATTAATAGTTTGCCGTTACTTCTTTACTTTCTTCTTCTTACTTTCCATTTACTTTTCTGATAGTCTTTAGTCGTTTTACAACTATGTATAAGTTGCTATAGTGAATGCTACCTCTAAGAGTGGGTCCCAAAATACATGTAGTCTCGCCCGTCTCCTCTGACAGATGGAAAGAAGGCGTTTATATGTCAATTTATAAACAAACAGGGAGGAATGTAGGCGTGGTTAGTCAGACTTAAGTTGACGATGACATGACTAAGAATACCAGTGTTGGTCAATTACCAGGCACTCTTATGAGTTACTTTTACTATTTTGTTACTTTTACTTATGTAAAAGTATCAAAACAGGAAGAATTTTTAACAGAAACTCGCACGCCTTACCGAATGGAAGTAGGACAATCGCGAGTTCCAAATAGTTTACATCAGCTCAGTGTTACAATGAACTGCGCATTGTGCTAGCAAGTCTGACTTACTAACGGTAATAGTGACCTCAGACCGTCCCACGTGCTGCGAAGGATTGAAGATACAAGCCTATAGTTCTGTTTGTGACTTAATTTTGTATCGACTTAACAGATCTCGTGCTTGAATGATATTGAATCCTAAGTAGTAAAACTTGGACTATATTTCTAATTAAGTTTGGTCCCTAATCTAAAACGATTACAAAGCTCGATTATCTTGATTAGTTACCTTGATGCATTCAAGGAATCTCGAGACATTTATGCCCAAGACTCCAGAGGGCCTAGAAGTGGTAGTCACATTTAAAGCACTTCGTATTTCTACAACGGCATTCAACAGAACTTAAATAAGCTTTTCGATATCTGCCTGTAAAATGGCAGGTTTGGCAGAATCATAATAGGATAATAATATGAATTAAGTTACAATTCGTAAAATGGTCAAGTGACAATGACTTAAAGTCAAGCAAGATCTTACTGTCAAGATCTTTCGTGTTTAAGATAATAGCGCAAGGAAAGCATTCATTTGATTCTTCTTGTATGAACATTTTATTGTTAACTTGGATCGTCACTATAACAAAGCATTTTACAGATGCGTCACTCGCAATTTACTGAGGTCAATTCCCTAAGAACCTAGCAGAGTAGTAGCAGACATTCCATTTAAACTCTCTGTAGAACTCAACAAGTCAACATAATCATTATTTTTTCGGACATGACAATTGGCACTCACTTAAACATTCAGATGGACGAAATGATCATGAATGTGATGACAGCAGCGTGACCTAAAAATATAATTGAAGCAATTGCCACATGGCCATGTTGGCCGTGATTGAGGGTGATGTCAGTAAGGTCATAGATAGGAGACGACCTCTCTGATACGTGAGTTTTTGTAAAATTACAATATTTTCGTGTTATTGTGTAATCATTGCGATTAATCGTCTAGATTTGGCATACTGTTTTGCGTTTGCGCATAGGTGCAATATAACAGTTGGTTGGATTCTGTTTTTAAATTCAAATTTAAGTGCGAGCCAACGATTAACGCATTTTTTTTATACCTCAATTTTATAAAAAAGAAAATGGCTCCCTTTAGACATCAGAGCTCCGGGCTAAAACCGAATAGGCCTATAATTTAATACATTTTATTTGGAGCCATGTTATTAAAACGTGTGCTAAATGATAATTGTTAAACACCGGACGAGATGAAGGACGCTCGCACCGCCGTGGGACTCTCATCTGTAACACTTGTTAGTTATGCTTTACAGACGAATGTAAACAAAATAGCTTGTATGACCGAATCCAATGATGGTCATCTGAACAAGTTACATACAGATCGATGCAGTATTGTGATTAGATTATATAAGAGATGGAGGGAAAATCTAGCTGCTTAGCCAATATCAAACAAGCATTGTGTCCAGTCTTTTGTCTCCAGCACTTGGCAAAAAGATTAAAAACATAAATGTAACAATCAATATTCCAAGTTCTAAATCAATTTAAAGCATAATAGGCAAACGTTTCCAGTATTTTGGCAAAAAATCGATTGTCAAGGTCGTGTCCTGCCCCAGTTTTTCATTACAGCATTGACATTACAGCCCTCATGCAGATACAATCTGGCATGGAAACAAGCTTATATCGCACGTAGTATAACAGGTCTGTTTCGCGGTCAAGGCGAACCTGCGCAGACGCAAGGTGCAACGTAGTATCGCGTTGCATCCACTTAGCATAGGTAACAGGAACCTGTCTTTACAAAGAATGAGCACTTTTACTCTCTAGGATACAGACTTCAAACTGTCCTAGCTTAGATTTCGTTGTGGTTGTACCTACCTATTTATGCATTGCACTTGTGGCATTTTTGGCAATTGGCAATTTTCATAGGAATTTCTTGCTGACGTGAGTTAAGTGGCCTGAAAACATCGAAAAAGTTACAACCTTCAAAGGCCTTTCAAAAGAAAAAGAAATCAGCAGAGGAAGAATGTTAAAGGAACGTGTGGAATCGCAGATGCTGGCCAACGAATGCTTGGCAATTGTCTTGGGATTACTGATTCCAAAATGAAGAAATATGGTAAAAAAAACTCAAGTTTCTAATAAGTTTACCAATCTATGGTAAAGATTTATCGTGACAAGAATAATTTTAATAAAATCCTTTGCGTTTTACACTAACCAATCGATAACAAAAGAATTACTATGCGGATCGAAGGTGAAGAATTATGGATCCGATGAATTATTGATGCAAAAGTGTCGATACAAAAAATAAAGTAAGTCAGTAAAAGTTCATTACTTCAGGGTTTAAAGTAGTATGCTATCTAACCGACGCTGTACCTACTGACTTTTGAATTCAATGGGAAGGATTAAGAAATCTCGATCAATCTCTGAACTCTCCAGTTGGATTTCATCAATGGGTAAAACACCATGTGGTATGCCAACGGCTATATTATTCATAAGAATGATTCGTTGTCTTCCAAAGAATACAGTCAAGAACAATATATGTATGTTTTGGACGGGATTTCCAAAAGGAAGCAGTCCGGGCTATCACGTAACGTCTAGCACCATAAATTGGTCGTTTCCTTTTGTCAACTTGTTAGCGAATACGAGGGCTAATGTGGCATGCACATTTTCCTTAGTTCTACTAGACTGCAAACCTAAGTCTAGTTTGGGTGAAGAATGGCATGGGACATAAAAATTACTAACATTTAGACAGATGTCGAAAAATTTTGAGGATTGGACGGGTAAAGAAGTCCTTGCCGCAAAAGTCACACAACAGTAACGAAGGCTAACAAACAAATAATATCTGAATACAAAACTAGGACGTAATATACGAATGAAAAGCCTTAAAACTAATTTAATAAAGAAAACCTATATTGGATTATCCTACTAGTTCGACGTCCTGGTCTAGTCCGGATTCATCAAAAACAGACCAACACAAAACTTGCAGAGCTTAGAAGCTACTTGAAGGCAATTTATTCTAGATCGAATCCACACCTGACATTTTCGACAGTACTAACTCAAGTTGGGGAACACGACAGCCAAACTAAAAAGACCTTTCTTACACCTTACTCTTCAATACTCCCTGAGGTGGTTAATAGGTTATAAACCAAGTTATTCGGTCTTGGCTCACTGGTCGGTAAGACTAGACAAGTTTGGCTATAAATCACCCCGCCCCGCCCCCGGCGATCTAACATTAAAGGTGATTAAAGTGTGCGCGAGAGCAGGATGGTCCAAATTATACGGTTTGGCCTCAGTTGGCCACAAAAATGTGGTGCGGTCATTATCCCGGATGAAGCGTAGTTTGAGAGCACGTGCGCTGGGCCACATGTTGGAATGGGCACAATGCTTATGCCTCCTCTAAATGACATCGGGTATTTCGTCTGGAAGGGATCGGCTCTCTGGAGTTTTACTTGATCGTTTTTTGTTTTTCGGTCGATTTTTTAATTGCAATTGCATTGTGTTGTTTAGTGTGGTTTGGCGGATGGATTGGATGGTGGATTTCTATATTTTAAGATAGTTTTATCGCAGAATTTTATCAGTACTGATAATAGCCATATGAACGAGCCTTTACTGCAATCGTGCGGTTGACGTACTCATAATAGTATAGTCACTCGAAATAGTAATACATCGGACATTTGCAAAAAGAAATTTGCATAAACATAATTGAGTTTAACATACCAAATACTTATATGAGCTAGCTTTCACTGTGAACACTGGACTGTTCTCATTTATCCTCGGACTAAAACTGGTATGGAAAGTGTCTAGCACACTGTATGGCACTGCAGAAAGTCAACATCAAATATTTTTCCAAATATTTTATTTAAATAAATTAAGCCTCTTTTAGTGACATTTTAAACATTGGTATGAAAGTCAGAGAAACTGTGTTAAATGGTCAGATGCACAATCAGTACAGTATGGGCTGGATTGTGGAGTAGGTAGGGGGTAGGGGGATGACTTCACCCAGTCTTTTTAACTTGTATATAAACCGTCTGGTTGGTGAGCTAAGTAGCATTATGGTTGGTTGTTCTGTGGATGGAAAAATGATTAACAACATTTTTCCATCCACAGAATTAGCTATGCTGATGACATGGTGCTGCTCAGCCCATCAATCTGTGGACTAAGGAAGTTGGTGGCCATATGAGAGGTATGCGGAGGCTCATGGCTTGAGGTATAAGGCCACTAAAAGTGAGGTGGTGGTTTTTAAAGTTCGTTATAATACACCCACGAATAAACCACCGCCGGTGACGTTACAAAGAACACCATTAAAAGTCGTCAGACAATTTAAATACCTCGGTCATGTGGTCACGGATTCTCTCAAGGATGACCAGGATATAGATAGGGCGTTGGCAATCCGATGCAATATGGTTGCCCGCGGTGCACTTACGAGGTAAAACTGATGCTCTTCAGAGCCAACTGCCATTCCTTTTACTAGTGCAGCTTGTGGGATAGGTATACGCAGAAGGTTTTCAATGCTCTGCGGGTGCAGTATAATAATGCGCTAGAGATATTGTTGCTGCTTCGGTTTTGCAGTGCATCGGGCATGTTCGCGGAAGCGCGAATTGATGACTTTCGTGCTATCATTCGCAAACGTTGTGCATCGATGTTGCGGCGATTCAGGGGTAGCCCTAACAGTATTTTAGCTACACTGGTGGGCAAGGTTGACGGACCTTTAATTAGACTGGGCTGGAAGACACGTGCGTGCACATGTTCATGTAGCCAATTAGTGTATTTTAAGTTATTGTGATTTGTTATTTACTGACATAGGATAAGTTCATACTAAAACTATATGGCTGCATTGGTCTGACATAAAAAGTTTGAATTTGAATTTAACCAAAAATATGTATGTAACATCTAAAAGGAATCCTGGAATAGTATATGATATTTTGAAATAATAAACACCATTTTAATTATAAATAATGCTTTGTAATTAATTTTGTAAATAAATATTTAATAATGTATCAATTTATTTAATATTTATTTTCCTATTGTATTAATTACTTAATCAAATTATGATTAGATGATAAGCTGATATTAATTGATTAATTTTTTATTATGATTACAGTATGAGTAACCATAAATTATTTTTATTTTCCTTTTTATTTGAAATTGGTTTATAGTGGTAATAAAATTATTCAACTACATGTTGATTTATATTCTTCCTTGTTAGGATTTTAATAACCAGTTATACATACATAATTTAGTTGTTTACACAAACAACTCACATTTCAGGCATGCAAATCAGAACTCTGGGAATAGGCATATGAGTACATGAAACATAAGAGGATACTTGGTTACCTATTTTCCTGTTATTATAGGTCTTAATTTTATTTTCGTAAGGTAGGTACCTAATCATGAACCTTTATTATAGGAATAGCCACCTCCTTTTTGAGAAGTGGGTTACAAATTTGGTGAACAAAACACAATTTTTTACTAAAGGATGATGATTTACCTGGTTACACATTTTAAAATTTTCCTCTGTATTATTAGACTTAGCATAATTTTTGGATGTTTCTGGAATATTTACTGGATTATGTTAAATATTATATGGCTAAAAAGGGTGTGAGTACTGAGATGAAACTGCATAATTTTTGTGTTTTTTTTTATGTAATTATAATTATAATATTGTGACAATAATGTAATATGTACTAATAATTGAAACTGCATAATTTTTGTGATATTTAAATTTTTATATAATTATAATAATTGTGTTAATTTAATTATGAATAATTTGCACACTTGCTTGCAGGCAGAATACAATGACTTTAAGGCTGTAAGATCTTCCCTTGTAAACTATGTATTTTCTTGCAAATAAATAATTTGAATTTGATGGCAACTGATAGAGAAGTAGAAAGCATGCAGCACCACTTTCAAATAATTAAGAAAAGGGCAGGTGACAGATGAGTTACTAGAAAGTTCAAATCCTTTAGTTTATTTACCAAATTAGTTGTAGTTTATGGTCAACTGATAACATAGGTAAATATGATATTTGACGACGGATTTACTGATTACGGGCTCAAAATCTTAGAATACCATTGGCCAACATGAGTTTGGTATTAATGGTGTTTCAACATTTTGTTATAAGGGCCTATGCTAATACATATGCGGAGTACATGAAAAATCTGCTGAACATAACCATGAGAATATTAAAAACACATTCTTATTCTTTATTGTTTTAATTCTTTACTTTATCAGTCATGACACCAACAAGTTTATATAATTTAATTGGTTGTTAATGTAATTATTTTATAGTTAGGTGATACAGATTTGCATAACTCAGTTGGTAAGTGGGTCTAATAGGAAATTAGAGCAGTACATGTGCCTAGCCTGTCTTCTTATACTATAAGATATTTATGTGCAAGGGGCCTGTAATTGAGCTGGTATTTGTCTGTTGTCTGATCTGCCTAGCTAGCTTTATTCAACTATGCTGGGGTTGATTTACAATCTAACTGGATTCCGATATGGTTAAACACTAGTATTTACATGGTGCATTACGGTAGGTTTTTTTTTAAACTAGATGCTTGTAGTCATTACGATGTGTTTGAAACTGGTACTGGTACATGCTTGTAAGGTAACTTATATAAAACTTATCGAATCTCAATAGTTCAAATTAGAATTTGATTACTGGGCCGGTTCTGTAATGTGATTTACAATAACGCGTCGATTTTAACACTATAATACTCTTCGTAAACTTAATAAAATTGAAAATCGAATGTAGTGGCCTATTTACAATTTTGTTTTTAATTTATTCCAATGTTTCTGCATCACTTACTGACTGACTAACAAACAAGATAGACGAAATGGGGACCTATTGAACCTCCTTTGTCTTAAAATTCAGTGCAGAATCTATTTCCATCAAACAATACTGACACAGAAGACTCAGCTGTGTTTGCATAGCGACTTAAAAAATAGTGGTGCGTAAAAAATGTTACACGACCGAATTAGGCATAAAATTATATTTTACTTACCAATTTTGATTGCTCTTTGCCTCCTTAGACTTTTTCAAGTCAGTCCTTTGTTTTAACTAAATATTTTTCGCGGAAAATCAGATCGTTTTCGAAATAATCGTTTACAACTAAAATTTCATGGAATGGGCTGTATAAAATCTCGCATTAAACACACTCATTAAATATTTCAAAGTCCACCTCGTCCATGCGATAGTTTTTCCAATAAATTCCAATATTTTCTTTTATAAATCACGAAAGTAAACGTAAAACACTTGCACCACAAAACGGAACCATGCAACGTCAAAGAAAAGTACTCCGTTTCACGGCTCACCCGGCTCTCACAATATATTTTGTTTTACATCACACGCATTGAAAGAAAATGATTATCTGTTCCGATAACAGAGATAGCTGTATATTTCTTCGTATGCTAGAAAAGGACAACGATACAAGTGAGAGCGCGCCTCGAAGCGCGCGTTGACGCCATTTTGATTCTTGCCAGATTACAAAAAGTTCGTTCCAATCTACGTATTAAATAGGAAGTTTTCACTAATATAATCATTTAAAATTCCAAGAGTTTTACTAATTTTAACCCACTATGATAAATTATTAAAGATGTCAGTTTTCTCATTTTAGAGAGACGTAATTACTTGGAAATGGTATGGACGAACGTTGCACGGTGTAGTGTGCAAAATTCATGTCATACCCATACAATGAACAGTGCGCGAATTTCAAAACTTAAAAGTAAGTAAATAAGAAAGTAATGTTGGGTTGAGTCTTACCTTTAATTAACTAGATAGGTAATTTATTGGATTTGGTTAAATTCATTAGTGTGATGTCAGTAAGTTAATTTTATTTTAATTAATGGTTGTAATTACATTTTAGGAACACCTGGCAAGTCCCAAAATCAAAATCAAAATATTTTTATTTCACATAGGCCTACATGGGCACTTGTAAAACGTCGACAAAATGCTTAACCTCCTGTTATCAAAGAAAGAAGAGTTTATATTTATATTTAATATTTGTGTGAGCCTATCCTAGTACATCCGAGAGTCGGCTCGGCGACTCTAGCGGGGGCCTTTAAGTGCAGTCGCTTAATTGTTATGCCCTGGCTGGACTCCTTAAATTTACAAATCCCGTGGGCACCAGCCACAGGATAGCCTGGTTAAGCAGCCAACAGCCTGCTAGGTTTGAGTTAACAAATAGACTTGACTAATTTATGTAATGTTACAAATAATAACAAACACGTAGCTGTAGCCACAATCACAGAGTACTTTGTAATATGGCCACAATGACATAAAATTACGTAAGAAAATGGCATTCAGTGTGGAAGCACGTGATGTCTAGCCAATGGCGATCGTGGTGGCTATGTGTGAGTGAGAGAGGTGGAAAGAGATCCCCCGCCTAGCCACTACCTACCACCGAAATTCCGAAATCCGGGAACCAGGATTGAGTGCTTCGGGACGTAGTTGTAGTAGGATATAGGTTGTGCTAGAAAATTTATTTATGTAATTTAAACACACAATATTTTACCATGTAATTAAAATCTAACGTTCTGATATCTTTTACATCACTACATTTCTAGCTAACTGTGAGTGTGAAGACCGTGTAGGGTCGTCTTAGGGGCTAGATTTTTTTATTATTATTTTTCGTAACTGTGAGAAGACAATGCCCTCTTTTTGGGGCAGTTAGAAAATGTTAAAATTCAAAATTGCTCACGGTACTTTAAACTATTCTTTAAACAATAATTTCTGACACGTGCAAAATCTAAATAGCTGCACATAGTCCCCATTGAATGTATTCTAAACACGGTCCGTAGCAATAATATACCGAATGGATGGTACCTTTGTCGGTGTAACATGATAATAAAATAACCCTCAAAGTTAAACATAACATCCGTACCTTCTATCATGAACAATATTTAAATACATACCGACCTGTTACAAAAAAAAACACTGGTAAAAGGAGAATGTTGATAAGTGGACGAGAAAAATAATAACAATAAACTGACACTGATACATAATTAGTAATTACTCTATAGCTTTATCATGAACTATTTTATATTGTGTGGTTTCTTTGGCGCCGGTGTGCAGCGCTCCATTTTAGCTTCCAATAAAGATACTCATTTTCACTCAAGTAGATCTTGTTTGCGGTGCCCACATAGCCAGATATTGCACAGGACAGAGATGTATGGAAAGAGAAAAAGGAGGCCTTTGCCCAGCAGTGGGACAATCATTAGGGTAAGAATTTTTTTTGGTAAAAACACAGAATGAGAACTTGTTAGTTGATTGTGGCACACAGTTTTCTAAGCTACTTCTGCAGATTGGCAGGTTTCCATATTTCTCAGGAATACCAGTAGGTAACCTTTTTTAATAATTCTTTAAAAATAAGCCAAATAAAGCTACGTTGCAGTTATCAAAGGCCTTTAGCAGAAAACAATGATAATCTTCTTTATAGTCATATCTTGTTTCGGTCAAGATGACCGATCCCAAAGGAGACAAGCGAAGTTTAGCGAAGTAAGCAGAAGATAAGGGCACAGAGCGAAACCAGCATTAATGTATTGTTAATAAATGCGGAATCAGTAATAATAAGAAACACGAGGCCCTATCCTCAATTAATTGAATGTTATTGATGATATGGTATTCAACTTGTGAAATATTAGGTACCTATATGTTGGTGCTTGTTCATTATGTTTATATCGTAGATCAAAGGTCAGATTGTAAGTTCACAGTAACATGTTTGTTTAGCATGGGTTTTTCTTAAATTTTTGGTAAAAACAAAACTGGGAAAGCCCAGAAGATGGCCGACGCGAAGCGCGACGCGACGCTTATATTAAATAAATAAGTTGAGGGTCTTCTTTAACTACCTACTTACTTAAATGCCTAATTATTTTAATTTGTTTTAATAGTAGGACGGTACTACGGCATAAAACCTAAAACATAATATAATAATTATTATCTAATTGATTGAGAACGACTTTTGTTTAGATCCCAAATACTTCGTTCTGAGAACTGGATTGCCAGTTTTAAATATAATTTATAACGTTATAAGGTAATATAAGTTGCAAGTTTTAATATTTATCGTATGACGCAAGAAAATCAAATAATTTATCCGACCCACATTTAGAATTGCCATTGAAGTGCCACAGGAATGATACCGTTTTCACGTAATTAGAACAATAACTGTGTTTCGGTTTCATAGAACCTAACAGTCCAACCTCATGACCTCTTTTCTGTGAGTCGGTTAGACTTCGTCCCGCAGCATTCGATCGGGTCAACAATCTTCCAATGACGCTCTTTGGGAGAAAGCTTAGATACACGTAAAAGATCAGACTCTATAGCGCTTTGCCGTGACTACCTAATTAAGTAATTGTCTATATTGCTAGATATGTATTTAATTTTGTAATGATCACAGTATTAAGCCTACGCCGAAGTCCAATAGGAAGGTGTTAATTTTTAACTATGTAAGACGCGACGTTTCAAGTATAAGGAAACAACATAAAATTACATAGGTTCTTAGTTTACATAACTAAATTGGTATAAAAGTCAATATTGTCAAATGTAAGTTAAACAAGACACATCTTGGACAAAGGCCGCGCAAATACAGCTATAAATTTGGCTGGCTACTGTAGTCAAGAATACTATTAAACCTTTATTATTTTGGTAAGGATGATCAGGAGCTACCTACTTATAACTTTTATTCATTCTTGTTTCCACCAACACTCGATACCAAAATGAATGCCAGAATAAAACAGCGCTGTTCGATTTTGAACTTTCGGTGCTCAGCATCATCTTCATCATCTTCCTACCCTTGTCCGATACTACTAAAGGACGGCTGAACGCGTTCTTTTCTTTCATTCACCTCTGTCATCCGTCAAGCTATCATTTACTCCTTTTTCTTTCATATAATTTCTAACACAATTCCTCCATAATTTCCGAGGTCTTCCTCTCCGTCATAGAGAGAGAGAACAGAGCATCATCATCATCTGCCTAGCCTTTTCCCAAACTATCTTGGGGTCGGCTTCCAGTCTAACCGGATGCAGCTGAGTACCAGTATTTTATATGAAGCGACTGCCTATCTGACCTCCACAACCCAGTAACTGGGTAATACGATACCCCTTGGTAAGACTGGATGTCAGACTTTTTGGCTTCAGACTACTCGTAACGACTGTCAAAGATCTACAAATGACAGCCGGGACCAACGGCTTTACGTGCTTTCCGAGGCACGGAGGAAGCTCGGTATGTAATTATGGTCACCCATCTACGGACCAACCTCGGCAAGCACGGCTTAACCTGAAAGATCGACCCGGGAGGCTGTTATTACGAGCTCCTCAGAGAGAGAGAGAGAACAGAGCATTAAACTAAAATCCAACGGCGCACTTGCTTCGTCTAATACATTAGCTACAAGGTGTAATGAACACCGATGAAACGCTTACCACATACCCAATACAGCATTCTGACCCCCCCCCCCAACATAGAAATGATAAAAAGAAAATTAAAAAAAAAAAACCGCTGTTTCCTACGGAAGCGCAATACCAACCGGACAAGAAGTATGGAACAGCTGATTTTTTACATCCCGTATACAAGGTGTTGTTTTCCATCCTCGTCAAATTCATCAGTTATTTTTTTTTTTCATATTTACGGAAATCGGTAAAGTCAAAGCATTTATTTCAATTAGACCATTACAGGCACTTTTGAAAGTCAAAAAAAAAAAAACAATTTAAAACGCGAAGCTACAGTCCCAGTCACAAGGCATAATAACTTATGAAAGTACTGTAGTTGCCCATTCCGCAGCGTAGATCTCTATGGAGAAGAACGGGCAAGAAACTCCATGGACACTCTTTTAAATCAAAATATGTTACAAAATCTTGGTTACATCATTCAAGTTAAGAATTACAAATATGCGAGAACAATGTAAAAATATGGGCAAGTTAAGAGCGTCCAGAGTAAAAGATTAAATCAGTAATTAAAAATAAAGTAATTAAAATAAACCGTGGCAGCTAAAGTAAGTGTGAACAACCGGTGTTTTAAACGCGGGCTGTCTGATTCTGGCCTTATAACCGCGCTTCCACAAATACATACAATCTCAAAGGTTTATTCGATAATTTCTTATTTCCTAAACCATGTTAAGGGGGTCATTCTGAAATACTGACAAACTTAAAACAACCAAAAAAATCAGCGTTTATTAATAATTATCAAGGTAACTTAATTTCAATTGATTATTTATGTCTTTCTTTTCGTGAGAACCTCGTGAATTTTGACAAGGATGCAAAACAACACCTTGTATAAGGCGTACACGTACCCTTCATGAAACCGTCAACCAAGCATTCTGTGCATCAAACTAAGTAACTCTACGCAAAGAATATTGCTGAGAAACGGTTTTTTTTTTTTTTTTTGTGGTGAAACATCACGTTTTACGGTAGAACTCAATGTAACGCAATCAAAACATAGTGCTGATGGATGCATTGAATGGTACGGGGGTCGTGGAAGTTTTTAAAATTAAGTTATAACATTAAAAAAATGTATAAAAAAAAAACAGTTGACAAAATGGCACTTTGACCTCCAAATCCAATATTTCGGGAACTAGAAGGTACCTAGGTATGTTCCAGAATTAAAAAAATGATCGCAATGACGCGTGACGTGTAGAAAACACCTTTCAGCTTAGTTAAACATTTACACCCATATTTGTTTTTTTTTTTAAACGTTGCCCCACACTAGGAATTTCTCCTGTATCGTAGGTGCGTTTACAAACATTTAAAATCACATACACAAACAGCCAGACCCGGAACAACTATCTGTAGGCCATACAAATATTTGTTTCGTGCGAGGATCGAACCCGCGACACGCAGCGCAGCAGTCGATCGCTCAGCCACTGCGCCAACCGTGTCGTCAAACATATTATATTGTTTAATGTTTTTATTATTATTATTTAATGTGTATTTATTTGTTATGTAAGCATTAACTTGCATAATAGGAAGCGCTTGTATGGCACTACAAGTTTTGGTAATGTGCCTACATACCGATTTACTTCAACTTTTTGCGATGATGAGCGAGTGTTTGTCAAAATAATTAGATGTGATTGCATAATATTATATCCTGCCAAGATTTTCAAGGCTTGACAAATAATAAAATGGATACGCTTATTAATTTATTTCATGGATTCAAAAAACAACAAAATTAGTCTAAGGTATAGTATAGATACATATAAGAGAGCAGCGGTGGCCTAGTGGTGGCAGCCCCGACTTACGATCAGTAAACCGTAGGTTCGAACCCAGGCAGGCGCATTACTTTGTGTAATTTATTTCATCACCGCTGCTTTCAAAAACGGTGATGGAAAACATCGTGAGGAAACTGGCATGTCCTACAAGAAAAAATTTTGAAGACATGAGACGTCTACCAACCCGCAATGGGCCCGCGTGGTGGATTACAGCCCACTCCCTCTCATAGAGAGAAGGCCTGTGTCCCAGCAGTGGGGACATTATAGCCTGATGATGATGATGATAGATTATAATATGGAAACATTTTTAACTAAGTTTTATGTGTGCCACTGTCTCGTCGGTCTGCCTCGCAGTCGTGAATGCTGAGAATGAGGGTTTGTTTTAGATTCCCGGGTCGGGCAAAATTACATTGGGTTTTGTCCTTAGGGAATTTGTCAGTAGCAGCTACGGAGTCTAGATTTGTGCCCGCAATAGACTCGCCCTCTATTCAATAGGGGCGAGCCTATTGCTTTGACTTAAACATAACCGTCGAAATGAGGTTGTACTATTAGGTATATCTCTGCCTTACCCTTCATGGAATACAGACGTGTTATATTTCATGTATAATTAAAAAGAATAACCGAACGTTTTACGAGTAGAGCTTGGCGCAGTGTCGGTTAATTTGAAATACTTAATTTGAATCTAGACTCATTCAAACTATGTATTTCAAAGTTTTGACGCCTTCACAAAATGTGTTTCTATCAACTTAGCGCAAGAGCGGGAAAACGTCCGCTAGCGTTTGTTTGTTAGCACGAATGTGGGGCGCACTGTCCATAGCGTATTTGTTAACTTTATTTAAACCAATAGAAAAAGTAAAAAAAAAACACCAATTTATTCACGTTTTTCTTTAAAAAAAACAACAAGACGTACCTAAATGGACTAGACAATTATACAACATTGCAATTACAGTAAAACAATATTTACAAAAAAGCTGCACGACTTTGCCAACCAAATTGTTGACATCGCTATTTTCTTATAAAACATTTCATAACTTCTCTGGGACGGCTGTTTTAAATATATTGATTTAGTATTTTTAAGCCTTTAAACGGCGTAAAAGCATAATATCTAGAGTTTATTTGAGCAAAAACTATACTGTCAATAAATAAATATTAATTTGTTCAACATTTGGGACCATTAAATGACATTAAATATTTTTTTCCATTCGATAAATAAAACTTTTACATACTTCTTAACAAAATATTAAAATAATCAATTTGAAACCATTAGCCTAAAGTTATACCCTGTTAATATTTAGTAATACTAGGTACCTGAGTCGTATTAATTTTGGTGACCTTAAAACTTTCGGAAGTTAGACAGCAATTTTCTGATCAGATGTCATTTTATACATAGCCTACGATAACTAGGATCATACCTAAATTAACTTTTAAAATGAAATGAGGGAAACTCATCGCATTTTATCAAACTCCATAACACATGAATGGAGTATCCTTACAAATTTTGCTTCCTTGCCAAGAATACTTCACTTATTCTCTAACCTTTAAACACTTATGTTACTTCTTAACTATCTCGAGTTCATACTACGTGGTTTTCTTCTCGGGCTTGAGCGGTAATGTTTCATCGTCGTAAGAGAGATGTCCAATTAGAATGGGTTCAGCACCCTTCTTCTCGTTATTATCTACGTTATCAGGCATGTCACGCCGACCTAATTCTTCAGCAAGACGCTTGAATAGCTCCCTGAAAAATTTACAAGCAACGTTTACGCACAGAGTATTTCAGCATGGTTTTAGTCTCTTAATTGGATATCACGTTATGTCAAATATGGAAGTACAGTCTACAAGATTACGTGCAATGTCTATGATACCGTAATGATGTAGCTAGAAAGGCTAACTGAGACGACTAAGAGAAACGCAAGGAAGAAGCAAAAATGTTGCAACGACATCAAGTAAACAGAGTTAAGGACAGGAAGATGTAGTTGGCTGATGATAATATTGACTGATACTCACTGGAAGACGACTCCCTGCATGTTCTTAGCGAGATAGTAGAGGAACAGCCAGTCAGCGAACTGGCAGCCGTTAACGATCTCGATGACGTTGTAGGGGTCAAACTTAGTGTCCTTGCTGGTCGCTCGCTGGAACATCAGCATGTTGAACTTCGGGGAGCGCCGGTACAGGAAGAACGAGGCAACACGCCAGATCACAGCTGAAATAACATAATGAGCACAAATCAGGCAATGCTAAAATTTTGGTAATATATAAGTATAGAAAAGCTATTCAAGAAATTGGCCTATAACATTTTAACTTCTGGGATCCTCCTGTCTATGAGAGAAGTTTGATAATATACCACGTAGGCCTAGTATCGATAGGCGGATGTCTTAAAATTATTGATTCTTAGACATTTTTTGACAATGTTGTACTTTTTAGAGCAGTTATTAAAATTATGAAATAATTTGTACAAAGTGTAGTTCCTGCCTGGGGCACATTATACACGTAAGTCGGAACTTTTACCACTGGACATAATTTCTCACGAAAAGCTACTCAAGCCTTCAGAACCATGGAACTTATTAAAACCGATCAGACTGGATTATTACCGAGGACCGAGACGATGAAGAGGATCAGGAACCAGAACCAGAGGACGGTGTAGATTTTCTCATGGATGATGTTCAGCGCCATGACGCATAGCGCGTCGTGCTGCTGGATGGAGCCACTCGGACCGTATTTGTGGAAGATGCACTTCGTCACCTGGACAGAAACACGGGGTTAAAGAAAAAGAAACTTATTCTGATGGCCTACCGGTCGCACTTGCTACAGCTAGGGCCCTACTTTCTTCTGCCACATTTCCCGCTTCTGGGCGTTCCTTATCCATCTGATTCTCAGTAGCACCCCGGATTCTGGATTTGTGCCCGGTTGATGCCAATAGGACTTAAATATAACTGGTGAAATATAATGTGTGGTGTACTACAGTATTGTACATCCGTCAGGGATAACAGGCGAAATGTTATGTTTGTTATTGTTGGAGAAAATATTAAATCGTTAATTAAGGTAACCTACAAATGATTTCTATTAAAAAAAAAAAACAGATTTCAAAGTAGGGTTTTCATAATGAACAATTTGGAAAACCTTAGCATTTAGGAGATAATTATTTTATGACGTAGGTTGTACCAACTTATATTATACGTTGCTTACCTTCGGAAATACCGTCTCCAGTGGGTCAGCAATCTGGTTCCAGTCTTTGTAATTGAGGACACTGGCGCCCAGGCCTATGAACTGACCGTTGAGAAACTTGTTAATGATCCAGATCTCAAACATCACGTGGAGTAAGTTCACCACCTCCATTGACACCAGCCACACTGACCACGTGCGGGATATGCGCAACCTAGAAGAAGATAGAAGATCATTAAAATCCTAGAATATCATTAAAATTTTCACAGACGTCAATATACACATCACAACATAACGTCACGCATGTAATCCCCGCAAGGTTAGACAGAGTATTCATCAGTACGCCCGCCTCGCCGGTGAGGATGAAGTTCCGTGTCATAGGGGGCGAGCCTATTACCATCAACCGGGCACGAATCTAAACTCCGTGTCTGCTCCTGGGAAATTCCTGATGGCAACATCCAATAACACTGCCCGAACTGGGAATCAAAATGAAGACCTCATGCTTGGCAACAACACAACACACATGACATCAATAACACAGAGAGATATTTTGGCTAAGAAAGGTAGATTCAGCATAATTATTCCTATTAGACAAGACTATCACAAATCACAATTCTTAATCAACAACTAAAAGCCAAAACAAACTGTGGTGACCCTGGCAATCACCAGAAAAGCGCCGAAGTGGTGAATTCCAGCAGAAACTGTCTTAATACCGCACTTAAATAATTCAGAAAGAGCAGCGTAAGAACAAGAAATAATACACCGTGTAAATCACCTCATCACGAAGCCGTCAACCAAGCATTCTGTACATGAAACTAAGTAACTTTACGCAAAAATTATTGCTGGGAAACGACTTTTTTTTGGGGGGTGTAAAATCATGTTTTGTGGTAGAACTCTATGTAACACACTCAAAACATTGTGCTGATGGACGGATTGAATAGTAAAAATCTTACATTAAAAACTTGTATTTAAAAAAATACTTGTCAAAAAAGTTGGTATTTTGACCCCTAATATCTCCGTAACTAGAAGGTTCCCAGGTATAGTGTAGAAAAAAAAAATGATCGCAATGACAGGGAGAACCAGTGCCTTTCGGCTTCGTTAAGAGGTGTTTTACACCCTTTATAGTTTTGATTTTCGTCTTCAAGCAGGGTGTAAAACAGAACTGGGCCAATAAGCACGAAGGGTTTCATCATCTAGTCTTTGCCCAACCATGTTGAGCAGCTCACCACATACCGGTATTTTACATAGAGCGACTGCCCATCTGACCTCCACAGCCCAGCTGCCTAGCACTAAAGATTAAATTGACCACTCGGCAAGTCAGCATAGGTACAGGTAAATATAGGTATATTACGAATTTTACCTCAATTTGATATCCCTCCTGATGATTTCAATTCGTTGGTCCAGCGTGGCTTTAGAAGGCAGGTTCATGCCGGCGACCGTCGAGTCCTCTTCTGATAGTGCGAGACTTGCGTACTGCAAGCCGTCCACTAACGCTTTTATTCTTCCACCTGCATGAGATTTTGAAGCATGAGATTTGTATTTAAATAACTTCTTTTTCAGTATCTTGATTCGATACTGCCTATAGTAGTCCACTGCTGGACATTAATCTCTCTAAGTTTGATCTAAACGCCCGGTTGTCCGATTTCTGTAGTCCGTCTGACCTAACGAGGTCCCAAGGTCCCAACTATCGTTTTAAAGTCATTTTTATAAGGCAGGTATAGTTGATCAATTTATTTCCTACTAGCTGTATGCCCGCGACCTTCGTCTGCGTGAAATTATTATAAAAAAATATTATTTCCGTATTTGAATTGATTATTATCCCATATCAAAAAACAAACATTGGCTCCCATTGACTTTTTTTTTTAAATTACTAGTAATCATTATGCACGGAAACCTAATACTTTAAAAAAATAAAATAAAAGTAGCCCTAGTTACTCCTTATAATATCAGCTATCTGCCACTAAAAGTTCAGTCAATGTCGAAACTGTTACGGAGATTACCCGGAACAAGCAGACAGACACACAGCCAGAGAGACAAAAAAACATGGGATTGTATAGATAGATCATCATCTGCTTAGCTTTTTCCAACTCAATGTCATGGAATGGATAGCAAGCGTTGTTTAACGTTCTTAAAGAGCCGTGATGCTTTTATTATTAAGACTGGTGCCGTTCCTACCACCTATTTATTTCTATCTCTTTGTTTTCAGTGTAAAACCTACATTTATTCTGAGAAAATGTTTGAGTAAACGTTTTTATTATCCGTTCTTTGTCACGTTACGGGACTCAGCGCCGCAATATTGATGTGACACACATTTCTACAAAAGATCTAACCTGGATTCTTAAGATAAGATAAAGTATAGTGAAATCATAATAATACACAATTTGCAACTTTAACAAAACATTTTATCATAATTAAGTTGATCTACTGTGAAAATATTTGCACCGTCTCAATGGCGAACTGAACTTTATAATGGAGCTAGTGTTGTTACCATGGTGCCGAATATACTTTTAATCAGACACTAAATTCAATTCATTCATTTATTTTATCAAATATGGTAGGTACATCTTTTATAATATATTTAGTAACACACATTTGCCCAATTATAGCATGCAATATTACACTCGACAGCATCATTTCATACACTACGTGTAAATAGCTATTACTACTATTCTTGAATATTACTACGTGTGTATTAGCTGTCTCTACGTTCCATCTAAAGGACAGCTAATGCAGGACACGTAGTGCTCCATCTTCCGGAAGAGAGATCACGTAAAGCTAAGGGAACTGACTACTTTGTGGAAACTATCCGTCAAGTTGTTATGGTTATCGATATAGAAGAGAACTGACCTTCTTTCTTCTTCCAGATGTAATGCGGCATGTAGAAGGCCATGGACTGTATGAACAGCACGAATGGAACCCACTGGTAGTAGGTGTGGTGCAGGGTTTCGTCCGACTCCGCGAGGGGGCCCACACCAGGGTGCGGGAGGAACCCTCCTTGGAGGAGGCTCTCGTTGTAATGTCGGACCTGCAATGAGTTAAGAGTTATCATCCTTGTTGCTTGCCTATTCTTCTCAATATCTTTGGTTTGCGAGCACAACTTTCATGTTAGGTATGAGACCTGACAATTTAACAGTGCCTATAAATCTTTTAATTGAAATAACGTCAGAACAACAAGCTACCCAAAACTATCAAAGAACAATGGGAAAAATTGTATGGACAACGTCCCCAGCAGTGCAGCACTATGTGTGAAAAAATAGTGCGTGGAGTCCCTCCGCGCGGAAGAAGTGAAACTTCGTAATACTCGTACTACACGCATGCGTTCGGGTGTCACGCATTCACTCTCGTTATTTTATTGAGCTTCTAAATAATATTTTATTGTTTTATTACTGTACACTTTTTATTACATAAGTTTATCGAGGTCGACTCATGGAAATTGAGCGAAGGCTGGTCACACCGAAGAGTCGAATGCATGACTGTTTGCACGCCATCTTGCGTACCTAGTAGAACTACGTAGTGACAAATCTTGTAATAGCGCCATCTCTTAGTGGGTAATAGAAAATATTCCCCCTCCATGAAAACGTTAAACTTGTTGGAAGTCGCATAAGAAGTTTCACTTCCAAAATAGATGTTATACTGAATAACAAATTACTGAAAGAAAGTATGAAAGAATGAATGAATTATTTGTATATTAGACTGCTCTTTATGATTACTATTTTACGATTATTATCATGTTCTTAGATGTTAAAAACATTACTAACTGCCTGCATTGTTTAAACATGAACAAATAGGTTGTCATACTGACATAAAAAAAAACTACATAAATAATCTATCTTTGTGGGTGCTAGAAGGGTGAGTAGGGACGCTTTTTCCCAATGTTCTTTTCCCAGTAAACCTTGAATTGAAATTCTTCTTGAATAAAATTGACAGATTGTTGTCACTTCATGTGCTGGTGTAAAATTGAAGTAGGCGGTATATGAAATAGCTGCAGTAGAGAACTTCTAAATCCTGTAATCAATTAGCAAAAGTTTATTAAATAGACCAAAACAATAAAACAAAACTTACTATAGTAAACGTGGCCATAAAGAAACAGTATTTCTCAATTAACGGAGTGGGGATGCCATTATCAGCCATACACCTGATGCTCTCTCCGATATAGTCCTTCGCACATACTAGGATCACAGCAGTCAACAGGAGTGTCACAGTGAGCTGATAGTGGAGTTTGAAGGCTATGTTTTCTATGGTGGGCTTGTGCAGGGCTATCCGCACTCGCGGCCCCAGGAAGTTCGAGACACTGGCTGCTAACAACATCTTTGTTTGCTGTTTTTAGTGCATTTGAAGATGTACCTGGAAAATTAAAGGAAGTAGTTAAGATTCGAGTCTTTCAAGTGTTACATGCTAGCGTTTTGTGAGGGCTGTAACGTTGAAATCTACCTACATACAATAAAGGTTGGTCAGTGCGTGATTCAAGTGACAGCGGTTAGACAAAGTAAGCTGTTGAGTAACTTAACATACTTCGGCCATAGACTTCCTAAGCTGACTACGTATACGAAGACTATTTCATACTACCTTGATGTGAAATAGGCGTCACTTTATATACTGGCAGTATATTTCATTCAAGGGGGTATTTTAATATCACGCCTGGAATACCTTGACTAAGACCTGTTAATCCAATCTATATACTATGGAAATGGCCCCAGAAATCGAATCCAAGAAGTGACATTCTGACTAACGAGGTAGGTTTGTATTGTATAGCGGGCTAGTTTCCGCAACTCCACGTCTAAAGCGCGAGGTAGGTTTGGTAACTATTGTGATTCTTATAAACTGTAACCATGACCTACATGTAGCAACATATCTATGAAAATAAATCTTACAACTAACATGTGCTTATTTTGATAACAATAGTTTTACTATGGCGGTATTCTTTTCTGTGTAATTTATGGTATGATTATAAACATAAAATGTTGCCATGATCATGTGATTATTACAAAATTTTATAACTAGTAACATTTACAAGGCAGATGTGAGTGGAAACGCTGGGAGGGGGTGCCCTAGAAGGACATACTCCGACCTTCTTGGTGTCTGATGTTCTTCAGAAAGTTCAGATGCGTAGTTCTCACAACCAGCGTGCGTTTATGATCGGTTATATGAATGTGTGTGAGGAACAGGGTGTATGGCACGTATCGTAGCTAGTGTTCTGTAGTTTTTGCCTAAGCCCATGGAAAAAAAGGCGTGAGGGGAAAGGGTTGCGGGACTGTTCAAAAGAGATAGAACATAAAGGGCTAAGAAGGAATATGGATGGGTTTTAGTCAGTACAAGTCTGACACTCCCTTTCGGTCCGCCCCGAGCGGAAGGAGTCATGATTTCCCAACCGAAAAAATAATAATACATGTTTGTGTGTTTAATGCAGGTATACTATATTATAAATTACTATTGTATTGTACTATGCGCTGACATAACATCACGCCTGTAATCCCCGAAGGGTTAGGCAGAGTTGAACCTCATAGTACATCCACATTTCGCCCGTTATGTTTAAGTCCCATGTATAGAGGCGAACCTATTGCCATCATTCGGGCACCACTTCAGACTCCGTGGCTGCTACGGCACGGTTGGCGCAGTGGTTGAGCGATCGACTGCAGTGCTGCGTGTCGCGGGTCCCCGCGCGAAACAAATATTAGTATGGCCTACAGATAGTTGTTCCGAGTCTGGCTGTTTGTGTATGTGAGTTTAAATGTTTGTAAACGCACCTACCATGCAGGAGAAATTCCTAGTGGGGGGCAACGTTTTAAAAAAAAACTGAGTATTTCCTGATTGAATAAAACCCAATAACACTTTGAACGACCTGGGAATCGAACTCAAGAAAAAGCAGTTGCGCTAGCGACCTCTGGATCAACGAGGCAGTATGCTATGCTAATATGGGTTAATAACATACCTAATCCATAAATGAATTCACGAAGGTTATTATTTTAAGGTTGGTCAAAAATTATTTTGTTGAATTCAATCATGATAAGATAAAAGCCAATTCTGATAACTTTCGTGTTGGTTTCATGCAATGCATTTCCAATCATTTGTTAATTTTAGATGTAGAAGATACAAATCTCAGCGATAAGCAGGTTATCTAGAAGCTAAGAGTAAGTAAATTATAAGGTACTTAGAAGCAGGGGCGGAAACGAAACATACATAGTTTGTCTTATCAGCTTTTTCGAATAGACCCCCTCCTATTTGAAAAAGACGAGAGCAAGTGACTTTCTATAAACAGTGATAGAAACGCCTAAATCAAGGTGCATTATTGTATTGACATGTTTAAGGAATCGAAAAGCATAATATGACCAAAAAAACGTAAACTAGTATTTAAATATCGTTCAATAATTTCTGTTAAGTAATTGTTTTTCACATTGCATACGTAGTATGCGCATGGAGGCGTAATCCCTGTATACCACGTTGGCTGCGCTATTCATTTGTTAACGAGCCAGGGGGCTTAGACAAAGTAACGATTTCAAAACGATAACGAAGTTAGAAAAGACTAAAATGCATGGGATTGATATAAGCCGCGTTAAGTCACGTGGTCAATCGACATCGTTATCGCAATTTGGTAGACAATGTTATAATTCGTAACGAAACCATAAAGTACCGAATCGTTATCGTGTTTATCCCATACAAATGCGTAGACAAGCAGCGCTTTCAGTGTTCGCCTTCGCCTCGATCGTGGTCGCCAAAAAAGATAACGAAACGAATGTTAAAACGTTGTAGTTATTGAAACAATATGGCCAATGGCCATTTGTTTCGTAAGTAGCGTTACCGCAAGTCGCAATGGAAGTGTGGTGTTAGTGGACGAGTTCGCCCATATTTTCATACAAGTACACGTGCCTGTCTCTCTGGTCTAGTGGTCGTAAGCCCGACCGCTGACCATGAGGTCCTATGTTCGATTCCCAGCTCAGGTTGGGTTTTTCCATCGGGAATCCACGGTGTTTGGATTTGTATCCGGTTGATGGAAATAGGCTCGCCCCCTATTACATTAGACTCAAAGATAACATAAGGTACAGCTCTGCCTAACCCTTCGCGGATTACAGGCGTTATGTTATGTACACGTACGACAGCGTTATTAAGTAGTTACCCCCTGGCGTACTTGGCGGTACTGTAGAGGGGTTAGCACATACTAATAATGTCTGTACGTAGTTTAACTATGGAGCAGCGCTATTATACAACGATAAAAAAAAGCCTTTCCATAATACAGAATTTATCTCTTGTTGACTATGCACTTGCAGATTTAGGACATTTGTTGAAAGTAAAGTAAGTGCCTTTTGTAACTTCACCTTATCTGAGATATAACAGAACTGATAATCGCCGCTAAGAAAACTGATATCGTAAAGCATAGAACACATTCGCTTTAGAAAAAGTACCTAAGCCTGACTTTAGATATTCACGTCACATCAAATCTGCCTCTTCCCAACTTTGTTAGAGGCGGCTTCCACTCTAATCGCCACTATTTTCTACCAGTATTATATATGAAACAACTGCCTATCTGACCTCCATAACCGTGTAACTGGGTAGCACAATCCCCATTGCTAAGGCTGGTTGCCAGACTCTTGAACCTCAGACTACGCACAACGACTGTCAAAGATCAGAAAATGACAGTCGGGACCAACGGTTTAACAAGGTATAGAAACAGGAGGCTCCCTATGAAATAAACAGTCACCCACCAACGAACAACCTGATACTGGAAAGGACACACTTTAGGTCCTAAACAGACACGAAATAACACTTAATTAATGGTTTACAAGTAGTTTTAGCCTTCACATATTGATTTAAATAGGTTGTTACCTATGTATTTAAATACGAGAACATGAAACTGTATTCAATGTTTGTTTCAAAAGTCGGAAAAGGCGCTGCCTTTTCTGTAAATTACCAATACACAAGACCTCAATACACTATCGTAAAACAATAGACACCATTTTTGTCCATAACAGTAAAATATATCTTCAGATATGAAGGCGCTCTATGTAAAATACTAGTATTCTGCTGGCTCTGGTTAGCCTGAAAACCGACATCAACATATTTGGGAAAGGGATAGGCAGATAATGACGAACAGTAGAATAAACCTGTGTTTACAACGAAAACCTACTTTCTAGCATCTAAACACGACGTCTAAGCCTTCATTTATAGTTATGTATAACCATAAGTACCAATAGGTACACCAATAACCCAACAAACAAAAGAAAATCACTTACACTCGTCACTTATCTCGTCCGTTCGTCTGTCGTTCGTCACTCACTCACTGCACTCTTGTTCGTTAGCCTTACAATCCACCGACGCACACGTAAGGTTGGTCGCATACTGAGGGACCTAACTCCACCGCCTGTGTGTCACTGCCAGATAGCACTGATAACGATAAGATAGCTATGATCAAGTGTTTTAATGTGTAACGCTTGAAATTATTGGAAAAATATTTGCTAAGGCTGAAATAATAGGTTCGTTATCGCTAATTAAGAGAGGAAAGAGATGGTTGCGGGAGGGTCAGGATCTGGAAGAATGGCGTATAGGAGGAGACACTAATAAGTAATGTGTAAAAACGGGTTGGAGGAGCTCGTGGCTAATTAATAACAGCCGCACGCGTCGATCTTTAAGGTTAAGACGTGCTTGCCGAGGTTGGTTCGTGTATAGGTGAACATAATTACATACCGAGTTTCCTCCGTGCTTTGGAAAGCACGTTAAGCCGTTGGTCCCGGCTGTCATTTGTAGATCTTTGACAGTCTTTACGAGTAGTCAGAAGCTAATAGTCTGACATCCGGTCTTACCAAGGGGTATCGTATTACCCAGTTACTGAGTTGTGGAGGTCAGATAGGCAGTCGTTTCATGTAAAATACTGGTACTCAGCTGCATCCGGTTAGACTGGAAGCCGACCCCAAGATAGTTTGGGAAAAAGCTAGGCAGATTGATTGGGTGGAAACGGGTTGAAGTTAATGAGACAGAATGCCCAATAGACAGAGCACAAGTACGTTGATCAAGATTTGTTCCATCTCTGCTTCTTCTGTCTCTTCAGCCTGCGAATATCCTTGCTCCAAGTATGCGTGAGAGCCATCGTTTCTACGGTACACTTTTAACATCCTTTGTCTTACTGATTCTGAAGACTTGGTCGATTGCTAGAGTGTTTCGTCGCAACAACTTATGCAGTCAGACTAAATCATTAATCATCAATCGTCCACTGCTAGACGTAGGCCTCTCCAACCGAACGCCATTTTGGTCGTTTATTCGCATCTGTCATCTTGTTGCTACATTACCAGCCATCCTGCGAAGATCTCCTTTTCACTTAGCCTGAGGACGTTGTACCGAAGCTTTTTTCCAGTACACTATCACCTTTAAGGTGCTACTCTTTAACATTATTATTGACTGCACAATAGTGTGCAATAATACTGATAAAACTGTTTTTTTACCCCCGACCAAAAAAGAGGGGTGTTATAAGTTTGACGTGTGTATCTGTGTGTCTGCGTATCTGTGTATCTGTGTGTCTGTCTGTGGCAGTGTAGCTCCTAAACGGATGTACCAATTTTGATAAAATTGGTTTCGTTTGAAAGTTGTTTTAATCGAAAGTGTTCTTAGCTATGTTTCGAAAAAATCTACTCAGCCGATTGATGGAAATGACGTCTTTTCTAGTTGAAAGGGAATTAACAACTTCCACAGGTCTGGTCGATACGAGATTTGAAGTCTTATCACTTGTCAACATGGACATCGCCAGGTTGTTGCACCAAAAGCCTCACCCCAAAACGTTTTTTTTTTATTAAGCTGTTTCGTTTATTGGCGAAAAGTCGCGCAACACCGAGAAAAGTGGAAGCAATGGGGAGACCTATGCCCAAGATTGGGATAGTCAAGGCTTAGATAAAATAATATAAATTTAAAAAGCATGAAATAAAAATTAAAAAAACCCCCGACACAAAAAGCCTCTAAAAAACCAAAAATAAAATAATCCAAGCGTCTTAGCGTCGGGGGACCGCTAAGTTGACCGCTTAGTACAAGCACAAAACAAAGCGTCTAAGACGCTTGGATTATTTTATTTTTGGTTTTTTAGAGGTTTTTTGTGTCAGGGGTTTTTTTAATTTTTAATTAAATTTTTTCAATATTGTTATTGAAAAGTTCTGGCGATTGTTTTCTTAAAACTAAACCGGAAGCAATAATTGTTATCAAGGTATTAACGCCATTGTGACTCTTAACGATGACTCACAATTTTTATTCCAGTTAAGGCTCCAATTAAAAATGCGCGTTCAACTCAGTGGATTTCGATATTCTTCTTGGGATCCTTCAATCTTTAAACTTCTCTGTCTCTGCGGTAGCCTGGTTTGACTCGTATCTTCGGGGTCGCTCTCAGTGTGTCCGCCAAGAAGAGATCTACTCTGATTGGTGTGATCTCATTGCCGGTGTACCTCAGGGTGGCGTTCTCTCTCCTCTTCTTTTCTCTATCTTCATAAATTCTGTTACCAAAGTTATTACTTCCAGCTTCCACCTCTACGCTGATGATTTGCAGCTATATCGACATTTCTTGCTGGTTGATGCGGAATCAGTAATCAATGCCATGAATCAGGACCTGAAGAGCATTGATCAATGGGCTAAGTCGTACGGCTTACAGATTAACCCTTCTAAGTCGCAGGCCATGATCATAGGCAGCAGATTCTATCGCACTGCACTTAACTTGTCATCTTGAACTCCACTTACTCTGGGTTGCTCGACCATTGCCTATGCTGAAACAGCTAAGGACCTTGGTGTCTTAATCGACAGCAACCTTTCTTGGCGAGCTCAAGTGAATGAGGTTAGTCGGAAGGTGCACTTTTCCTTCCACTCGCTTAAATCCTTACAGAGCTTCCTGCCGTTTAAAACCAAAATTTACATGGCTCAAACTCTGATTCAGCCAATTATTGATTACGCTGATGCCTGCTATTTGGATGCCACCGAGGAGCTGTTGAACAAGCTTGAGCGATTGCAAAATCTTTGTATTCGTTTTGTGTTTCGTCTTAGGAAATATGACCATGTTTCTCATTTTCGCAAGGAACTCAAGTGGCTCCCTATCCGTCTTCGCAGGAACACTCGAATATTATGTCTCCTATACAACATCCTTTATAATCCAGCCTATCCCAGCTACCTGCGTGACCGTTTTTGTTTTACCCGTTCTCCTGATGCTCTGTGTAGATCCCACCTTAGGCACCATCTTAATTTTCCATCCCATAAAACTGAATTCTACTCTTACTCCTTCTCCGTTCATGCAGTACGTTTGTGGAACTCACTTCCACCTAACATTCGAGACTCTAAATCTTTATTTCTCTTCAAAAAGCAAGTTAAAGAGCATTACCTTTCCTCTATACTGTAATATTCTAATATATATTATAGGTATATATTTACCTTTTTTTTTTATATGTGTATATTTGTATGTATGTTTATTCTATATGGTATATTTTAGTTTTAAGCTCTAATTTAAATTTTCCTATTTCGTCCTTTCTACACACTGTGTCTACATTTCTAATCCAACTTTCCTCTCGCAGGTCTGCTGGAAGAAATTTCTTTTGAAATAAGCAGTACCTTTGTGCTCTCTATCTTAATGTACTGTTCTTTTAAGTATTTTGTGTGTGCATAAATAAATAAATAAATAAATAAATAATTAGCTCAGCCTAAATAGTCACAGTTACAGCTTATAACAATTGCTTTCATTTAGGATTTCTTTGGGTCACCTTTGCCTTGGCGACCGACGCACGAATGCGCACAGAAATACATAGTTTAGCGGCGCAATTTCCCTCTGATCTGGGGTTCAGATCCGGCAAAATCTTATTTAGTTAGCGTCCGACTGATGGCAGTAGGCTGGCCCCTTTTTACACGAGAATTGAAAACAACAAACAAAAGGGTGTCTTATAAGGACACCCCCTACCTAACCCTTCGTGCAAAATCAGCTTGGTGTTATAAAAATGATATGGGTATATACACAATGTGTAATTTAAAAAATCCTATTACAACAACCACCGTCATCTTCTTGCCCCTGTCCCTTTCTACTATGGTTCGGCGCAGCATGTTTTCTTCTTTCATTACAACGTCCAATAAAACCCAAACTAAAATTGGCAGTAAATTACTTCAGCACATTTTTGTGAAACTCGCGCTACGGCTACGAGACTACGGCGCGCGTAGCACGTAGCAATCGCTTCGTAGTTTGTCTACGTCATGAATGCTAAGTACACATAAATCATTTTGTTGATATCATATCAATGTGTGAGCACTATTTATTTGTTGTAAAGTATCAAGTAGAAAGATGTTTTATTCCAGATTTCAGAAGATTCAGCAGACAAAATTATTTATACGACACGGCTGGCGCAGTGGCTGAGCGATCGGCTGCTGCGCGGCGTGTCCCGGGTTCAATCCCCGCACGGAACAAATATTTTTATGGCGTACAGATAGTTTTTCCGGGTCTGGCTGTTTGTGTATGTGAGTTTAAATGTTTGTTAACGCAACCACGATACAGTAGAAATCCCTAAAGTAGGCAAAGTTAAAGAAAATAGAATTACATCAGCCACTGATTGAAATAACATTTTTAGGAATACTAAAAGAATGCTCTGCCGTAGCAAAACATGACACCTCGCCAGTATTTCCCGGGTACCTGTGCGAGAAACATATTTTACCAATTATACGAGTGTGTAATAGGAGCCGAGCTAATAATTAACAGCCGTGCAACTAAATAATAACATAACAACGGCTAAATAATAACAGCCGCACGGGTCGATCTTTAAGGTTAAGCCGTGCTTGCCGAAGGTGGTCCGTGGATGGGTGACCATAATTACATACCGAGTTTCCTCCGTGCCTCGGAAAGCACGTTAAGCCGTTGGTCCCGGCTGTCATTTGTAGATCTTTGACAGTCTTTACGAGTAGTCAGAAGCCAAAAGTCTGACATCCTGTCTTACCAAGGGGTATCGTATTACCCAGTTACTGGGTTGTGGAAGTCATATAGGCAGTCACTTCATGTAAAATACTGGTACTCAGCTGCGTCCGGTTAGACTGGAAGCCGACTCCAAGATAGAGACACAAGATAAGATCACACCTATAATTCCCGAAGAGTTAGGCAGAGGTGTCCCAAACACTACACCCACATCTCGCAATTCCCGATCACAGTTATGATCATGGTGAATGTAATAGGGGACGAGCCTATTGCCATCAAACGGACACAAATCCAGAATCCGTGGATGCTACTGAAAAATTATGCTCAGCAGTGGTGATTGCTACCAGAAGAACAACTAGGCTTAACATTTAAAAAAATGCAGACTTGTTTGTGTCGATGTGACCGCTGCGTGATAAAAGTAAAAATAAAAACTTGAGAGGTGTCAAGGGACACCCGGATGGAACGAAGTTCCTTTCACGTACATATTATCAATACATTTTAGATTTAAGTTAGTGTGCAAAAAATAAAATATATAATTTAAGAAAGATTAATCCTTAATTCGAAGCAATACGTCTTACTTAACTGCACAACCGAATTTGTACTTTGTAGTTCGGTCACTCAAAATAATAATCATATCTATCCTTACTCACATACACACCCCAATTGTACGTAATTTAAGGAAATTTCAACTTTATTTTAAAGAAATAAAGCTTACAATAGCTTACTATAGCGAAAAGTGTCGTGACAACTTTTCGTAAGAATTTTTTCCGTCTAGCCCCCTTTCACAACGCGCGATAAGGAACTTCGTTCCAAAATTCATGTTGCAAATTAAGCCAAACAAATCACTAAGTTCGTTAATCCTCGTTCGAAACGTACTACCAAATCTCGCTAATTCGCAAGTGTAATAAATAACATTAAACAAATACTTTATCGTTCAATAGAATAGACGTTAGTTAATCCAAATAAGCCGTTATAATTATATCTGCTACTCAAACTAAACCTATGATAAACATAGCTACGGATTTGATTTGACTGATAGCTCTTATCATAACGGTCTAAGCTATGGCTAGAGGCTACTGGGTTGATCGATCGGTCTATGAGGGTGAGGACCTGGTAATCCTGGTAAGCTAGGTTGGGGTTAATCCTTACAATAACGTGAATATGGGTGAATGGTAATGAAAACATCATTATTATGAACTAGCTATCCCGTGCAACTTCGTCTGCGTCTCATTTCCCCCGTTTTCGCAATATTTTTCATTGCTGTTTCGCTCCTATTGGTATAGCCTTCCTCGATAAATGGGCTATCTAACACTGAAAGAATTTTTCAAATCAAACCAGTGGTTCCTGAGATTAGCGCGCTCAAGCAAACAAACAAACAAACTCTTCAGCTTTATTATTAGTATACCTATTAGATTTAAGCAATTGCTGATGGGATTTTCCTGCAATTACTCGGAAGCTTTCCAAATAAGCCATAACCTGTGTAACTAAAAGAGTGATGAACTTGAATTTTGAAGGAGGGAGAGGGAGAGGAAGGCCAAAGAGAATATGGATAGATGGTGTGAAGAATGATAATTATCAAGAGAAAGGAGTAAATTATGAATGGGGAAAAAAACGTGTTGCGCTTTCGCCAAGTAGAATTGCACAAGGGTAGGAAGACGATGTTCTTAGAAGCCTACCGAGGCTTCAAAACAACGATTTAGCGACTATCTTTTACGTGCCAACTTCCTAACTAAACGAATGCTAAACTTCTCAATTTTTCATCTCCTAATTATCCGCTTTATTTCCTTACATTATAAAACTACCTTTGTCAAATTGCTTGCGTCTAGATTCAGCGGTTTAAGATATGTGATATCACCGAAGACTTATTGGTACAAGGCGATATCTGTGATGAATTAAAGATTTTAACATCATCATCAGCCTATAATGTTCCCACTACTGGTACACAGGCGTCCGTTCTATGAGAGGAAGTGGGCTGTAATCCACCACGCGGGCCCAGTGCGGGTTGGTAGATGTCACATGTCTTCGAATTATTAGTTATAGGACGTGCTGGTTTCCTCACGATGTTTTCTTTCACCGCGTTTTTGAGAGCAGCGGACAGATTTTTATAAAATCATTTAACTTCAGTAACACTTCGTTTCGGATGGTAAACGAAGACCAATACTAAAGAATATGAGTATTTAGTTTGTTACTACTGTTACTAGTAAGGTTTGCTTATCGAGGTAACTGTAGGCTACCGGTAGCGCTGAAACAAGTCGTTCAAACAAGGCGCCAGCCAACCCATTCTGTTTTTATTTGCATCCTAGTCAAACTAAAACAAAAAACATTTATTTCAATTAGACTATTTCAGGCACTTTTGTATGTCAATAACAAAAGGATGAAGCTACAGTCTCAGTCACAAGACATAATAACTTGTGAAAGTACTGTAGTTGCCCATTCCAAAACGTAGATCTCTATGGGGAAGAATGGGCAATAAACTCCATGGACACTCTATTAAATCAAAATTCATTATTTGGGCTGAACAATTAAATGGATGGAAGAATAATAAGAGGTTAACGAAAAAGCTTTGGAGCCGAGCAGTTGCGCTGCAACATTTACGCATATCCTGCCTGAATTTAAAGTCAGAAGGACTTGACTACTCCGGCCAAAGTTCAGCTTCGGTTTCTGAACTTTGTCAAACCATGACTTAGGTTTGAAATCGGGAGCTACAGGAACTGGTGGTCTTAACCAAGTAGCTTTTGGTATAAATAATAGAAAATACGAGCTCTTGTTATTGTCCGCGTTCCAGCTGTCTTAGAGCCCAATGGCTTGGCACGCGACGATGGCAAGAGGCACGGTTTGTCTTTGTTTCCTTGGATGATGGGTAGGCCTTTATTATAGGACGCAACTTGCGTCGATACTCCTGCGCCATCACATCTTCCAAGCTCATCGTGCTGTGCTGGCGCTGTCGCTGCGGCAGCGGAAAACCTCAAGCGGCGTAAATATAGTAACCTTTAACCTTTTCGTAGTACATATGTTCGTTGTTGTAAAATCAGTAGTGTGCGTAGTATTTCATGTGGATATTAGCGGAAATTGACTGCAAATTGACTTCAGTAAGTTAACAAAGCATTAACTTTATTATGAAAGTAAGTTGAGATTACAGTTACCTATAATATAACCGAGACTTCATAGCAACTAATTGAGTGATTGTGTTCGTAATACAATGATTGTTGTTATTTGGGTTATCAGCAGTTATCGCAAATACGCTTGTTATCGAACTAAAGGTATGTACTTACAGCTGCGGGCGAGCGCAACTTTATTTAATTTTTTTTGCTATTGATAGAGTTAACATAAGAGGACAGGAGCTCGTGGCTAAATAATAACAGCTGCCCGGGTCGATCTTTAATGTTAAGCCGTGCTTGCCGAGGTTGGTCCCTGGATGGGTGACCATAATTACATACCGAGTTTCCTCCGTGCCTCGGAAAGTACGTTAAGCCGTTGGTCCCGGCTATCATTTGTAGATCTTTGACAGTCGTTACGAGTAGTCAGAAGCCAAAAAGTCTGACGTCCAGTCTTACCATGGGGTATCGTATTACCCAGTTACTGGGTTGTGGAGGTCAGATAGGCAGTCGCTTCATGTAAAATACTGATACTCAGCTGCATCCGGTTAGACTGGCCCCGACCCCAAGATAGTTTGGGAAAAGGCTAGGCAGATGATGATTAGGTTAAATAAACGTCATAAATTGACAATCAATTTAATTACCTATCAACCGAAGTCGCCTGCACACACTAGTCTAAAACACTCGACTCCTCATGAATCGCATCTTCAAGCCAGTAATCTGACACTGAACCCAGCCATGATGTCATTCTGTCACACAATACGACTGTTTTATCAGAACTTGAAACACAATCACGATATTTACAAAAATTTAGCTGACCAAACTGACGACGATTTCTTAATAATCGTGAATTAAATACACATGTCATTGTAGCACATTTAAACACGTGGGTAAATAATAACAGCCGCACTAGTCGATCTTCAAGGTTAAGCGACGCTTACCTGATTCAGTCCGTGGATGGGTGAGCATTCATTACAAATCGAGACTCCTCCGTGCCTCGAAAATCACATGAAGCCGTTGGTCCCTGTAGTTGTGATATGTAGATCTTAGACAGTCGTTACAGGTAGTCAGTACCAGTCTTTTCAAAGTCAAAGTCAAAGTCTTAATTATTTATTTGCAGTAAATGTGGTACAAGAGATGGAAAAAATAATAGTAGGGCAGTGACACATTTCGCCATAGAAATGGCAAATCGCCATAAAAATGGCAAAGCTGTTAATTTTAACACATGTGAACACAAACATTAAACTAGGTAACTAAATAAAGTATGTTTTAAGTTTAATAGACTCGACACAAAACCAAATTTTGTGATAAACACTACAAACAAAGAACATCTTAACATAAATAAAATATTTTTAAATAAACAAAATCATATCAATCAATTTTACCAAGCGGTTTCGTATTACTCAGTACTAACTGGGTTGTGAGATAGAAAGCCGCTCCATGTAATCACATCTAGTAAGACTGGGAGCCGGCCCACACATAGTTGGCAAAGGCTATCTATCAACGATGAATAAGTGATACAAGGTTTTAAAAACTCCGTATCGACAGCTGAACATGACGTCCTGGGTGCGATTTTCGGATCGGCAAAGTATTATTTTGTTTTTCAAGCAGGAATTTCTCTTTAGCAGCCGCGGAGTCTGAATTTGTGCCCGATTGTATTACATGGGACTACATAACTGGCGAAAAGTGGGTGTACTCAAAATCAAAATCAAAAGTCATTTATTCAAACTAGGCTGATAATCAGCACTTTTTGAAAATCACAAGAGATAGTCCCGCAAAACGCCCGCCCTTCGCCAATTCCTAGTGTTTTAGCTGGGAAGAAGTATAGTGGCGTAACAAACTCCCCAGCAACACATCTGTCTGTTAGGTTTGAAGAACCAGATTCTATACAATAGTGTTCAAGTTTATATAAACAAGGAATGCATTACATCAAATTAATGTCACATGTCAGCTAGCACACACCTTTAATAAAATAAAATATTAAAAAATATACTCAAGAATAAATAAAGTCTCCAGACATAAAGGGCGTGCCCGCTTACACGTGCATACAGACGAATAATATAAAAATAAAGTAAAATAAAATAAAAACTAAAATGTACACCTCTGCCTTTCCCTTCGGAGATTTCAGGCGTGATGTTATGTAGTCCGAAATATTAAATTAAAGTAATTGTTAATATGCTTAAATTATGTCTTCATCATCAGCCTACAATGTTCCCACTGTTGGGACACAGGGCTCCTCTCTATGAGAGGGAGTGGGCTGTTATCCACCACGCGGGCCCAGTGCGGGTTGATAGATGTCACATGTCTTCGAATTTTTAGTTCTAGGACATGCCGGTTTCCTCACGATGTTTTCCTTCACCTTTTTGAGAGCAGCGGTGATGAAATAAATTACACAAAGTAATGCGCTTGCCGGGGTTCGAACCCACGCCGTACTGCTCGTAAGTCGGGGTTGCCACCACTGGGCCACCACTGCTTCCACTGAGCCACCGCTGCTTGCGTGCAATTATGTATTGCATTTAGTAAAATATTATTGTATTATTATTTACTAGCTTACGCCCGCGGCGCCGCCCGCGCGGAGTTCGATAATTGTCCCACGGGAACATACTATCGGGATAAAAAGTATCCTATGTGTTAATCCAGGTTATAATCTACTCGTGTGCCAAATTTCATCCAAATCCATTCAGTAGTTTTTGCGTGAAAGAGTAACAAACATCCATCCATCCATCCATCCTCACAAACTTTCGCATTTATAATATTAGTAGGATAATCTGACTCGATGCAGAAGGCGTGGGACAAGTTGTGGCGCTGCTTGTATTACAATCTTAGTCAATTTACAGAAACAACATTGTCAAGGAGTTAACTTATCGAAGACTGCTAAACTTGAATCATGGAACTTGTAAATTTTAATGACAAATACAAATCCACAATTATTACGGAAGCATGACGAATGAAGGTGCTATTTCACAGTGAAGTATTATTTGCCAGATAATTGTCACATCACAGTTATAAATAGTAAATCGTGACTGACTTGACTCAGATATTGTATCAATTGTATTTGATCAGCGATAATACGAAATCATTCAAGATAAGTTTTCATGCAGTTACCTAATAGAAAATGATGAAGACAGTTTACTGTTCAAGGTAATTTGGATCTGGTTTAAATTAGCTTTAATAATGCAGCCTGTGGACCAACTTTACGCAGCGGGCGTACAGCGCACTGCGCGTGCAGTACAACAATGCTTTCAGGATACTGTTAGGGCTTCCGCGGTTTTGTAGCACTTGCTTCGACTATGTTTGCTGAGGCGCGGACCGATGATTTTTTCGCGATCATAAGGAAGCGGAGCGCTTCACTATTAAGTCGCCTACGAAGCAGCTCGAACAGTCTCCGGGTGTTGTCCGAGCGGTGGGACCTTTCCCTGATACAGAGGTGGATGCAGCTTCATGTTAGCGCCTCTCCTCGTTTTATTTGACATGCGATTATTTGTATTGTGTATGTCTAATATTGTTGTTAATTGTTTTTATGTGTAATGTTTGAATTTAATTTATATATTTAATTTAATTGTGACTTTGATTATGTAATTCTAATGTGTATGATTGCGTTATTTTACTTTTGTGGTTTATTGTGTTTTATTGAATTTTAATTTTTAACTCTAGTAAAATGTATGGACTATGTCTGAAATAAATCAATTAAAAAAAATATATTAATTAATAAATTTAAGACCTTCTGGGCTCTGAAGGAATGATAAAGGGAAGCCTTCCACTTACATTGAAAAGAAAACTAGTCGACATGTGCATCTTGCCCGTACTAACCTACGGCGCACGAAGTTGGTCACTTACTGAACACAGAAGTCCAAACTCAAGATTTGCCAACGAGCAATGGAGCGCAGCATAATAGTGTTACGAGCTGGGTATAGGATAAATTAACACACTACCAAATAAACACTAAAAATCTTTAATTAACTTAAAACAGTTTAAAACACTTCACAAACACTTAAACTTAATCACTAATCACTTAGATATCGCACTAGTCGTTCACTTCGATCGCTTCGTTTCGTAGCCAAAATCAGACTAACTCCTTCCGCTAACCCGTCGCCTATTTATACGGCCGACTCACCTTCGAGAAACTTCCACAACTTCCGTCAATGTCTAGGTAGTTCCTTAGGGGGAACCCATCCTTCGAGAAAGTTCTACAACCTTCCCGAACCTTCTAGATGGCTCTATAGTGGAACCAATCCTTCTAGAAGGTTCCAGAAAGGTCCAGAACTTCCTCGAACTTTCTAGACACTTCCATCGTGGAACATTCTAGACTCGACCGTAGTCCTAGAATGTTCTCGTAAAGCAGTCGGCGTAACACTGCCCCCTCCTTAGACATGCTCGTCCCGAGCTTCGTTAGTCCCGTAGTATCGCGCTAATCGGTCTACATGTACGATCTTAGGCGCACCTCGTGGACCCTTCTGTATCCGATAGGTGACATCGTTGATCCTGGTCACGACTCGGTATGGTCCATCCCATTTTGCTTGCAATTTCGGAGACTTCCCCTTGCTACGCACTGGGTTATGCAGCCACACCAGTGAATTCACGTCGAACCCTCTACTGTTTGCCTTACGGTCATAACGGGTCTTCATCCTCTCAGACATTTGTTGGCCGGATTGTCTGATATGCTCATACACGTCATTCAACTTGTTACGCAAGTCACTTGCATAATCGGTTACACTGCGTGGAGCATCAGGAGCAGTTCCAGTGATTAAATCTGCTGGCAACCGTAATTCCCTTCCAAAGTTCGCGAAGGCTGGTGTCACAGTCGTACTTTCGTGGACTGCACTACGGTAGGACAAAAGAAACGGCTGTATGTGCTTGTCCCAATCCCTTTGCCTGCTTTCCACGACTTTTGCCAAATATCTTTCCAACGTTTGGTTGAAACGTTCCACCATTCCATCAGATTGTGGGTGGTAAGAGGTGGTTCTGGTTTTGTGGGTACCCATCAATCGGCAAGTCTCCTGAAATACTTGTGATTCAAAATTCCTTCCTTGATCACTATGAATTTCCAAGGGTACTCCAAAACGACAGAAAACTTCCTGAACCAATTTATCTGCGACTGTTGTAGCTTCTTGGTTAGGAATGGCAAACACTTCTGGCCACTTGGTGAAGTAATCCATGACAACCATGAAGTACTTGTTCCCGCTTTCACTTTCCGGAAATGGTCCCGCAACGTCGAGTGCTATCCGTTCCCAGGGGGCTCCAACGTTGTACAGTTTCAATGCACCTCTGCTGCGTGTTTGGGGTCCTTTCACAGCCGCACAAGTGGTACATTTGCGACACCAGTCCTCCACATCTTCTCGACAGTGGATCCAGTAAAACCGCTCTCGGATCTTCAGTAGAGTCCGTTTTACCCCCATATGTCCGCCTGAACATCCATCATGATATAGCCGTAGAACATCCGGTACTTTAGCTTTAGGGACAACCATTTGTAGATGACACCTGTCCCCTCGAGCGTTTTCCCATTTACGGCACAAGACTTCATCCTGGATAACCAAGCTGTCCCATTGTGCCCAATAACTCTTTGTGATGGAACTCATCGCTGCCACATCACTCCACTTGGGTTTAGGAGCACCAGCTGTGATCCACTCGAAAATCGGTTTGATGTCCAAGTCATTTTGCTGAGCTTGCTGTAGGGTTTCCTTCCATTCATCGCTGAGATCTGTTCTAAGCATCCTCACGGTTGCTACCTCCTTAGTCTCTTGCCTGGCACAGTGCTTACAATCTTCAGGACAAGGTCTTCTTGACAAGGCGTCTGCGTTACCGTGAGTTCTCCCACTGCGATGCTCAGTTACGAAGTCAAACTCTTGCAGTAGCTCAATCCATCTCGCCACTTGTCCCTCCGGATTTTTGAACTGTAATAGCCACTTCAAGGCAGCATGGTCAGTTCGCAGCTGGAATTTCCGCCCCAGCAAATATTTACTGAAATGCTGCAATGTTTTTACTACGGCAAGCAGCTCCCGTCTAGTAACGCAGTAATTTCTTTCCGGTTTGGATAAAGATTTGCTGAAGTAAGCAATCACAACCTCCTGGTCTCCTTTCCGTTGAGACAGCACGCCCCCAATTCCAGTATTACTTGCATCTGTGTCAACTATGAAGTCATTTTCAGTGTCAGGATATCCCAAAATAGGTGTTTTGCACAGACGTTTCTTCAATTCCTGAAATGCGACGTCGCAGCTCTCGTCCCAACAGAATTGTCGCTTTTCCTCAGTGAGCTTGTGTAAAGGTTTCGCAATGTCGGCAAAATTCTTTACGAACCGTCGATAGTAGGAGCACAAACCCAAAAATGCTCTGACCTGTGTCTTGTCTTTCGGAACTGGCCAGTCCTTGACGGCGACTACTTTTTCCGGGTCTGTTTGAACACCTTCCCCCGAAACTATGTGTCCTAAGAAGTTCACTTCTTTCCGGAAAAACGAGCACTTCTTCGGACTTAACTTGAGATTTGCTGTTTGGATTTTCGACAGCACTCGGTTGAGGTTTTTAAGGTGGTCTTCAAATGTACGGCCCACGATGATTATGTCGTCTAGATAGACAAGACATGCGTCTCCAATCAATCCGGCGAGTACTTGCTCCATCAGCCTTTCAAATGTTGCAGGAGCATTGCACAATCCGAATGGCATAACTTTAAACTGCCATAACCCCTTTCCTGTTGAGAATGCAGTTTTCTCTTTGTCTTTGGGGTCTATTTCTACTTGCCAATAGCCACTTTTCAGATCCAGCGTGGTAAACCACTTCATTCCAGTCAGCGTATCCAGTGTGTCATCGATCCTAGGCAGTGGATAGCTGTCCTTTTTCGTGACATCGTTCAGTCGTCGATAATCCACACAAAAACGCATGCTGCCGTCCTTTTTCTTTACCAGGACTACAGGAGAACACCATGGACTGGATGAAGGCTCTATAACACCGTCCTTCACCATTCCATTAATCATGGTTTCCACTTCTCTTTCCCGTGCAACAGGCAGTCTTCTTGGTCGCTGACGGATGGGTAACTCGTTGCCTGTATTAATCTTGTGCTGAACCAGTCCAGTTCTCCCTATGTCAGCATCATTTGTAGAGAAAATGCCGGCGTACTGAAGTAACATTTTCATAGCCTTGTCCTTTTCTCCTTCAGATAAATCGCAGTTTTCCAAAAGCGTTGACACGTCAAATTTTGCACAGCGAATTTTATTTCCGGTAGGCCGATCTTGTAATGGACGCATCCAAGCTACTTCTTCGCAAGTGCCGATCAAGGTGCCCTTCTTAATCACTTGCTCCTTGTCACTTGGATTTAGTATGCGTACTGCTGCGACGTTGGTGGCTTTTACCAGAGTTCGTGCCGTCTTCCATGGAAAGTCATTGTTCGCCCTTTCTATCAGAACACTTCGAACTTTGTGTCCAGAATACTGAGGTAGACGAATTGGCACGATCGTTTCTGATCTGCTAGGAAGAACAATCTTCTTCAAGCAGTACACCTTCCCTGATGGTGCACCTTCCATGAAGACTTCCTCTAAGCCACATTTCAGTACTCCCTGATCAACGTCGATCTCACAACGATGTTTCCGCATGAAGTCCAAACCCAGGATACAATCGTCCACTATGTCGGCCACGATGACATTGTGACAGTAAATTCTGTCACCCAATTTTAACTTCACTTGCTTCTTGCCTCGGACGGGTATGTGCTGACCGGTAGCTGTAAACAATTGCATACGGTCGTGGTTATTGAAGTAGTCCCCAAGAAACCGACTTGCTAGGTGAGAATTGACGACCGTGTGAGAAGCTCCAGTATCTAACGTCAGTTTGCATGGTATTCCGTTGACTTCGCCTTTGATGGTCAGGCTGTTCCCATCATGAGCTTGTGAGATCAAGATCCTCGGGGCTCTTTCAATACCAGCCAGCACCCGCCCCCCAGTCCTGGCATTTACTCGTTTCCCTGCTGTGGCTGGGCAGTCACTTCAGCTACTCTCCCCTGCTGAGATTGATCTTCTCTCGGTGTGCTAGGCTTAGGACAGCTTGACCGAAGATGACCCCTTTCTCCACAGGTGTAACACCTAGGGCTGTACCCTTGCGGACGGTCGCGTACAGGTGACGCCACAACCTCCCTGATGCGGTGTGTTCGGTGGTCCTGCCTCACTGCCTCTACTTCTAAGGCATGGGCCAAGGCGTCTTTCAACGTCTCATGATGCCCAAGTCTCACAGCAGCTCTAACTTCCAAGTCGCGTATTCCGTCGACGAAAGCCTGTACCAGATTCCCATTGATAAGTGCAGGGACAGACTGGTATGCTTTGCGGACCAGCTTTTCAACTTCCAGGGCCCACTGCTGCAGATTCTCGGCACTGCGTTGAACGCGATCCTTCAACTTAGCTCGGAATACGTGCTCCAGGTGCGCATCGCCGTATCTGGACTCTAAAGCCTCCAGCAGCTGCTCGTAGGTCACATCCTTGCCGAGCGCCTCAAGGATGTTTAGGGCCTGGTCTCGGAGGCCCAAGGTGAGCGCGGTCATGGCTTGCGCTTTGGTCCAGCCATTCGCCTTCATAACGGCCTCAAATTGGATTTTATAGGCCGACCACGAAGATGTTCCGTCGAATGGAGGCACTTTAAACCCACGTGCTGAAGGTGCAGCAACCACGGAAACCACAGTCCCATCTCCAGCCTTAAGTTCGTCTAAGGCCTTCTTCACACCAGCAATCTGAACCTCGGCCTCCGAGATACGATTCTCATGCTGGTGGACATGTTCCTTCATCACCTTAAGATCTTTGCCAAAGGTTGCGTGAAGATCTTTTATCAGGAGCATCTGTTCTTCCTGGCGGCGGACCTGCTCCTCTTTATCTCGCTGTAACTGTTCCTCCAACCGGTGAGCTTGCTCCTCTTGACGGCGAGCCTGCTCCTCTTGACGGCGAGCCTGCTCCTCTTGACGGCGAGCCTGCTCCTCCTTATCTCGTTGCAACTGATCTTGCAACTGGCGAGCCTGCTCCTCTTGACGGCGAGCCTGGTCCTGCAGTAGTGCCATTAAAACAGTCAAGTCTGGCACCGCAGGTGCTGGAGAAACTCCGGATGAGCCAGCGACTGGCTCCGACGTAGGCTGGGCACCAGCCGGTGTCTGTGTCGGAGAATCTCCAAACCTCCTTTGGTCCATATCTTGCTGTCGATGACTTCTGGTGCGGACACCGTCTGTATCGTCCTTTGGTAGAATTGGCATAATTTATCCTCACTTCTGACACCAATTGTTACGAGCTGGGTATAGGATAAATTAACACACTACCAAATAAACACTAAAAATCTTTAATTAACTTAAAACAGTTTAAAACACTTCACAAACACTTAAACTTAATCACTAATCACTTAGATATCGCACTAGTCGTTCACTTCGATCGCTTCGTTTCGTAGCCAAAATCAGACTAACTCCTTCCGCTAACCCGTCGCCTATTTATACGGCCGACTCACCTTCGAGAAACTTCCACAACTTCCGTCAATGTCTAGGTAGTTCCTTAGGGGGAACCCATCCTTCGAGAAAGTTCTACAACCTTCCCGAACCTTCTAGATGGCTCTATAGTGGAACCAATCCTTCTAGAAGGTTCCAGAAAGGTCCAGAACTTCCTCGAACTTTCTAGACACTTCCATCGTGGAACATTCTAGACTCGACCGTAGTCCTAGAATGTTCTCGTAAAGCAGTCGGCGTAACAATAGGTGTTAAGCGAATAGATCGCGTTAGAAACATCACCCTGCGGTCAATAACTCAAGTAGCTCGCAGAAAAATCAGCCAGGCTGAAGTGGGAGTGGGCAGGCCACGTAGCACGGATGCACCTCGAGAAATGGGCAAAGATGGTAACACACTGGACGCCTGAGGAAGGACAGCACCGTAGAGGTCGACCTCGGCGAAGGTGGCGTGACGATCTGATCCTGTTCGCGGGGCTAACATGGCCAGAGATCGCACAGGATAGAGAGGTATGGAAAGATAAAGGGGAAGCCTTTGCTCAGCAGTGGGACATTATGGCTGACAAAAAAAAAATGTTGTTGGTTTAGGAATTTCTCAATAGCAGCCATGGAGTCTGGTTTTGAGCCCGGTTGACGGCAGCCTCGTCTCCAATTGTAGGCCTCCTGTTTACATAGTACTTAAACAGTACTGGCGAAATGAGGGTGTGTCTTAGCCCTCGGGGATTACAGGCGTGATGATACTATTTAATTACTTGAATTTTGGCGTATCGAGGTCATTGAATATTTGTTTCAGGATCAAGGGCGCTTGGCAGGAAGATCAGATTTATTTATTTAAACTTCATGTACAATAGTGGTACATAGGCAGAGTACCAGTCAACCTTTGGGTAAAATACGTCAGCATTGTGATAGGGTACAAAAAATAAACTACAAAAAACACCTAGATTTCGAAAATTTATATACTTACTTACATAGATACTAGTGCACATACAAAAATAAAATAGTCTAATAACATTTATAACAAATAAGTACCAAAATAAAAAAAAAAACGAGAAATCATATCAAACTAAAACAAAGCTATCAAAAAACATACGAAGGCTACGATTATCTTTTTCTGCCAACAGTTCTTAGCTCATCCTAACATAAGTGGAGGTTTGTGATTAATTGTGGTAGAGCTTCAACAGTTTTCAGCCTATGTACCGGTTTAAAGATAACGGGTGCTGGTGTAATTAGGTTCAGGAACATGAGACAATATTACTATCGCTGCCTTTTGCAAGGCAACGCGACTGCGAGATTTCTTGTATTGGATATCCATCGCGACACTACGGATATCTGCTTACCATCAAGAATTCAATTCTAATCTACCTCTCTTTCTAGGCACTGATGAGGCCATCATCATCATCTGCCTAGCCTTTTCCCAAACTATCTTGGGGTCGGTTACCAGTCTATCCGGATGCAGGTCAGTATCAGTATTTTACATGAAGCGACTGCTATCTGACCTCCACAACCCAGTCACTGGCAAATACGATATCCCTTGGTAAGACTGGATGTCAGACTTTTGGCTTCTGACTACTCGTAACGACGGACAAAGATCAACAAATGACAGCCGGGACCAACGGCTTAACTAACGTGCTTTCAGAGGCGCGGAGGAAACTCGGTATGTAATTATGGTCACCCATCCACGGACCAATCTCGGCAAGCATGGCTTAACCTTAAAGATCGACCCGTGTGGCTGTTATATTTAGCCACGAGCTTCTCCTCTCTTTCTGCCTATACCACGTATATTACACGTCGTTCACATAATAATTATAAACTAATTTCATAAACTTTTCCGATGTCTTAACTGGTGACAGGCTATTATAATCCCATTTTTCCTCAACAAATCTTACTAAATAGTCTCCATTTACCTCGTTATGATATGCATCGCACGTGAAAACATGGTTGTTATTATGTATTATTGTTACATAAGACTGTGCTGTATGCTGTAACCTGTTTGGTCGTGTCTCGTGTGTAAAAAATTGCGAATGTGTTGTGTGGTCTGTGGTACCAATACAACTATACACTAACACAGGCACAGTGGTTTGGTGAGGTACTACGAGTGTGGATATCGTGTGGTTCTCACCTGGTTATCACTCGATTGGTTATGTTTGTTAAAAGTTCTTGAACGCAACTTTGGTCATGTGAATATATTTATTTGATTATTTGACAATACGGCATGTAATCATGTTTATGTCTTTTACTTTTAATTTTTTTTTTCTTAAGTTGCGTTTTCATTTTAAAATTTTGATTCCTCAAGCAACATGTCGATTGGATATGTAACCCCAATCAAGAATCAGTGAGCTACGTTTTAGTAAACTAATCGAACCAGATACTTTATCTCAGAAACTTTGGAAGTTTTGACATAGGTATCATAATAATTAAAATGCAAGAATACTAACAAAACTAAACCTCACCCAAATTTTTTTTTTCTTTCATTTCAGGCCAAGATTTCAAAGACAAGAGACTATGACAGTCCAAGAAGATAGTTTGAAACATTTTTATAATCAAAGCTCACGCACCAATTCACGTCCTGAAAAATCCCTAAATTCGCAGACCAAATTCGACGTTCGATAACTGCGTGACTTCGACACCCGTAGTAGATGTCTACGAACACACACAAGACTCCTGTCTTTATGCATTGAGGATCTGTTTGTGTGTGTGTGTCTAGTCCGGAGCCCGCAAGACTGCATTCCTGTCCACGGCGATGGCGAACAACGAAGCTACGGACATTTCTAATTTTAAGATCTTTAAGTCTGCTTGCAGCACAAATCACTAAATAAGTACAGCAAAAACATCGCTTAGAGTCTGTCAATTAATCAGAGACATCATTATTTTAAAATATGATTAGTGTTAAATGATATGAGAGTAATTTTTGAAGAGTGTCAGTGGGCCTTAGTCTGAAATCGGCAATCTGGAGGCTGGCAAAGGGACTTTTAATTATTTTTTATGTTATTAATATTACTTTACGAATAAGGATAAAATTGAATATCTATATTAGCCTCTTGGACTCAATGGTCATTGTTCGGATCACCAATGTGTGTCGCTTTATTATTAATATGGATATTGATAATGATTAATTAATTTATGACAAATTGTTACGACCACCTGCGCCTCAGTTTATTGTAAATTATTATTTATTTATTGTTATTTCCTTATTTAGACCTTAAGTCATAACGTTATAGAAAATTGACACATTGCTGTTGGGAAACTAGAGCAACAATTGCAATAAACAACGACAGTTTACACAACATTTTTTTTATCAGATTTTTGTTTTGTATGGCGTTGCAATTTCTCTACAGGTTATCAATGTCATGTTATGTTTTCGTGTATTTATTGCAAAATCGTTATTGTTGCAGTTAGAGAATTTTTTCATCGACAGTCCAATTTCGCCCTCAGCTGGGCATATAGGGTCCTCTCTCTTTTCTTCTGCCGATCCACACGTGCCTGTGCCAGTCTCACTCAGAAGGCATAGACAAATGACGAGCAATTTGGACAACAACTGTCAAAGAATTGACAAGACTTTTGGCAAGGCTTTGATCAATTGACTGACTTTTCCAACATACTTACATATTGTAACTTTGTCTAAGCCCTAAAGCACTTCGAACAACCAACCAACTTCCAACTTATCTGTGAAGGCGAGAAAACACAGAACTTAAGATAAATGCACCAAGTTTGACTTATCCATGCAAATTTTCTTGACAAACAACGCCACCTCGAACTGCACACTTAATGTGGTCATACTATACCCGCGATGGTCAACAATGCCGCCAGTTTGGAGATACGCAAAAGTAAACCATGGTTATCTAATGAAGTAATGACTTACATCATCGCACACAAAGAAATGCCAGTAATTAGTGTCTCAGATATCAGTTATGTAATTATTAATGCGGACATGACTGGTTTTGACCATTTAACCAATAGGGATGATGACTGGGTAAAGAAAACGAAATTCTATTTTGTCCGTCAATCAGATAATACAAAAATATAAGATACGTATTTTTTGTTTAACAAGATAACAAAAAAATACTTAGTTAAAACGCATTAAAGTTGGAGAGTGGGGGCTAACTACGTCAGAACTATGTATAACGCCTGTTCCCCCGAACATAACGCCTGTTTATCTATTTATTTATTTATTTATTTAAACTTCATGTACAATAGTGGTACATAGGCGGACTTAATGCCACAAGGCATTCTCTACCAGTCAACCTTAGGGTAAAATACGAAAACTTTGTGATAGGGTACAAAACAAAATATAAAAAAAAAATCAAGTACTAGTTTACGAAAATACATACCTACAAATACATAGACACTAATACACATTATACAAATAAATATACTAATATATATTTTATCAAACACCAAAATCAAAACGAGAAACCTAATAATAATTACTATGACTAGACTTTAAATGAAGAGCTATTTAGTCTGACTTAAATAGTGAGTGCGAACTTTCTTTTTAAAAGTGAATTTACTTTCTGCTTTTTTAATGCTAATGGGTAGCCTGTTCCCCCGAAGGTTTAAATAGAGTTGTACGAAGATATATTTAGTATTCCCATATTTCATTTTCTTAGGAGGCGGGCCTATTGCTATAAACCTGGTACAGATTGCCTCAAAACAGACAGACTCCTGTCTACTACGAAATAAATAATGTATCGAAAAACCCAATAACACTTTATCCAGCCTGGAAATCAAACGCAGGACCTAAAACTCAGCAGTAACTATTGCGATAACCAGACCAACGAGCCAATCAAAAATACCACGTGATCATACGCTTGAATGTCATGATTAGTTAAATATAGCAATCAACTTTTTGTTCTCATACTACAGACATCAAACATTTAATATCTGACAAAAAACTAAACAAGCCGAACAAAATATACTTTAAATGATAATTGCATCAAAATGGCTGATGCTTCACCATAATTGGCGACGAAACTTAATACGATTAAATGCTAAGTCTCATACATATGGGACTAATTCTCAACCTGACCACCATTTGACCTGTGACTTACATAGACACACACAGCCAGACAGACCGACAAGCACAAATGTCTATAAGTGACGTATGCGCTGTGTATACATGTGTCTCACGCGGACAGGGATCAAGACCGGCTTCGGTGGATGAGGAGAAGGGCGCTACTGTACATTTTTAGGATTTCATATTGTTTTTTTTTATTTTTTTGTTAAATCATTGAAATAAATCAATAGACAAGACAAAGCCACAAGGGCGAACTAGTTGCTATCGGTACAAATGCAAATAAAGAAATTGGCAATTAATTATGTAATTTAGCTCTAAGGAGTCATCCTTAAAAAGGTCACTTTTTCTTCTGATGGTATCTTAAATCTTTTTGTTAAATAATGTCAACGAACAAAGGTGGCTTTTAGACGAAACTTCAGCTTATGGATAGGCTGATAGGCAGTCGAACCATGTAAAATACTGATATTCTGCTGCATCCCGCTAGACTGGAAGCAGACGCCAATGTAATTGGAAAAAGAAAGACAGAAAATGGAGGAGTCTTCGGTCTATACTCAATATTCCTGGTTGAATAAAAAAAAATAATGAGAATTAATAGTTTCAAGAATAATATGAGGTCAATGTAAATAATACATATTATCCATACTAATAATATAAATGCGAAAGTAAGTCTGTTCGTTTGTTTGTTTGTTACCTTTTCACGACTAAATGGCTGATCGGATCGTAATGTTATTTGGCAAGGAGTTAGATTATATCCTAAGGACGGACAATGGACATAAGCTATCTTTTTTGCTTACACATCAAAATGTTCACGCGGACGAAGTCGCGGGCAAGAGCTAGTTATACATAGTTTAGATCGCAGTAATCTGACACAAAAACGACTACAAATTTTCAAAAACCACTTCAGTTTTGGTGTTTTTTATATCTTTTTACTACCACACCTCTTCCAATCTTGATCTCATAAATATAAAATATAAAGATATTAAAAGTACCATCGCCCTTATCTATACGAAGTGGAACAATGACAAATGGCACCCGCCATGATAACTTACTTCAATTAGTACTATTTGAACAAGATTAATTACTGCTATATTAAATGGTGTCTCCTGACTCTTAGACGCCACATTCCACACATTGATGTGTTTATTCTCTTGTTATCATCGTGCTGAAGGGTATGGGATTGAAGGTAACGTCAAGGAAACTCATCTACTGATCTCAAGGACTTGTCACATTAGGCGAATGCCCTAATCCGACGGCGGAATGCCGAAAACGAGCCACATTTCACAATTGGGCTAAACTGTGCATCATAAATCCAGCATACAGCGGCTGAAATGATGATGATGATGATGATGTGCATCATACAAGTTGGAAGGGACACCGACGCTAAAACGGTTACCAAGTGTTCAGTACATAATTTTTAACCCCACTCATTTTTCACCTCGACGCGATTCTGAACTTCACCAGTTTTCTATCCCAATTAATAAAACAAGACGAGCGCTAATCCCACCGACAAACAGTTACGCAGTTTGGTGGGTTTATGAAAGAAGGCTGGCGAAACAGGACCCAAAGAATCTAAAAATTAACTAAACTCCGTTCCAGTGTAAATATAAAATAATTATAACTACAGTTTTATGAGATATTTATTTTTAAAATATTGAATTTTTAGGACTCGGGAATCAAAAGTTATAAATATTTTCAATTTACTAAAATTAAGTAATCGTGCAATTACAAAACGCAACTTTTTTCCGATTACGTTCCAATCCAATGACATGTGTTTTTGCTCAAGGGTTTTCTTACTACAAATGGCTCTTTCTCTTAGTTTTTATACATTCTATTATGTCAAAAATTCATAAAAAATAACATGCAAACCTGATATTAAAACGCCAATTAACAATGCAAAAGCATTTAATAAAAATGGAACAATGGCGATTTTATAGTATTTCTTATAAAGGAACGGTATCAATGATGATCGATTGAGTCCCGTCACTACTGTCATTGTCAGATCTGTGATGATCTAGTCCATCGTTATGTTTGTATTTTTGTCTGGGATTTTATGTTTATCATTGCGATTTTGGAGATTCTCGACGACTTGGCCTTTACATCTTGAACTGAAGATAATGCACCCTCTCATAGACTACCTACCGCATTCTTCTCTGGATATTGGACAATGAGTTGTTTTTTATTTGGACTTTGATTTTAACCACAAACATGCGTTGCGTTAATTTCTTTTTCTCTTACGACTTAAGCTCTTACGGAGGTGTCGTCTCTTTGATGGAGGTGCTCAGGGCTTTGAAAAAGTTCAGAGATGGGTGTATCCACGTGATGTAAGTATATTTGTAAAAAAACATGTATTTATATCATAAGTTAAGAACTTATTTAAGATATCTATCTGAACAACAAACTGAGATTTGTTTAGCTTTTATATGTATCTATATGTATAAATACATACTGTTGTAATCTTATATTAGGCTCATTCTTACTGTTGCCCTATACTTTATCGGACTAAAACAGTATGCAGTAAAAGACTAGCCAAGGTAGCAGTAGTGTATTTTACTGAGATCTTTCAGTCATCAAAATAGAAGATGGGTGGCTGTCGCATTTTGTCATGAAATATTTATACCTAATATTTATAAACCCCTCCACAGGTATCAGAGGTCTTCGACCTCTATATTATCTTTAGACATTTCTGTTTTTCTTTTGTTACTTATGGAACTCTTTATGTTTATTACATTATAGGTGAATTTATTTATTTTAACATAATTAATTAATTTCAGATAACAGGAGACGACTACCTTTGTCACTCATGCTGGGGGCTGATAAGCTGCGACCCTGAAAATGAAACCCGACAGCAACTTGGCCATCGTAACGTCTGTGTTGCATAAAATAAAAACTATGTAAAAATACCAAAAAATAAGATTTATTACTCATACTTTTTTTATTCAACAAACCCTGCTTTTCAATAGCTGTACATAGCTAGTAAGCTCTGGCTGTTATAATTTATGTAAAACAATATTATCTTGTCTCAGCGTAATAAGAATCGTTTTACTTGACTATAATTCGCTTATAGATCAAAATCGTAACGGCATAGTTTTAATAGTGATTGAACTAATTACAGGGTTGGTAATCAGTTTAGTCTCTAGCTGCAGTCTAGCAGTTTTATGATTCATCAATTAGGTACAGGCAATGAAGTAAAAATTCTGGTTTTGGCTTATGACAATGCGAGGGAAATACAGTAGTTCGAATCTTCCTTTATCTTATGTATTATTATATTTTGATTAATCTTAATTACGGAGACATTCCACTGTTAAAAACCTTAGTCGTAAGATTTTTAGGTTATCTTGTAAATAGACGTATATCTCTTTTCTCCCAACTTCTCAGTCTTACTTTCCATTTACTTTTCTGATAGTCTTTAGTCGTTTTATAACTATGTATAAGTTGCTATAGTGAACGCTACCTCTAAGAGTGGGTCCCAAAATACATGTAGTCTCGCCCGTCTCCTTTTACAAAATGTTGGGTCCAGAATAAATGTTTTTTTTTTTCTAGACAATACTGCACATCTCTGAGTTAATAGTGCTTAGTCGTCATACTTATAAGCTTGTAATTGAGCAGCAAAGCAAGCCGGCTTTGTGCTACGGCGTTGGAATTCAGCCAAGAGCTTTATACTCTCATGGCAAGTCCCTGCCAAGACTTTTAGTTATGTAATATTCACTGTGGTAGTATCCTTTATACTGGAATGTTTTCATCTGTTGACCGGGCTACAGTGACAACATACTTACTTCTCTGCTAGAGCGTTAACAGGCCCCTTATCAACTTAAGCAGCTTCGTTGTGCTACAGACACGGCGTAACGTCAGGGACATCGCCACATTGCTTGAATTTTAATGATGGTGGGTAATATTGTTAATTTTAATAGTTTGTGTCATGATAAAAATGGTTCCTTCGCTATACTTTGAATTAGTTTAATATATTGTTAGTCAAGAGTATGTAAAAAAAGATGTATCATCATCTTAATCTTTCTCTTGCCCTTCTGCCAATTTCTTTGGGTTCAGCGCAGCATGTCTTTTTTTCCATACTTCTCTCTCTCTTCTCTACTCATCATCTCATCTCTCATCAGACACCTGCTTTCTTGCCATAGCATCCTTTACACAAAATCAAAATCAAAATATTTTTATTTCACATAGGCCTACATGGGCACTTGTAAAACGTCGACAAAAAGCTCGGTTCGGGTTGGTCGTTTCCTATGGAGAAGAACCGGCAAGAAACTCCATGGTTACTCTTTTAAAATCATTTGGCTTTACAATTTTTCTATGTTACAGCGTTGGCACTTAAGTATGAGTGGACATCGTAGGCCCGACAATAAGTCGTTGCTTACTACAAAACGTAGAACAAGATAAAAAGTTACCAAGGATCTAGGAATCTATAAGGCCTACAATGTCCATACATTTACAAACAATCGGTAAATAAGAAAAAGAGTCTATACAAAAAAAAAAAAAAAAGAAGATATTGCAAAAAGACTAGATTAAACAAGTGACACAAATGTTGTCATCCGTGCTGTAACTATTCTAAACAAAATGGTGTAATGATTAAGAAAATATTGTAAAACATCTGATTGAAAAATAATGGAAAAAGTAAATAAAAATAAAAAAGTAAATAAAATAAAACATAAAAATTAAAAAATATAAGATTGAGAATAGTTAGAGACATCCACACATTTGTGCCGTTTTATGAGCTACCAGGGAAGCCGCATGTGCGTAGGGGCTCAGGCCAAACTTCTTTATCTTTAACATAGTCCTTAATTTTGTAATATGCTTTTTTAATTAGGACACGTTTGATATAATTTTTAAACTTTCCATCGGTCAGTTCTGTAACTGACACAGTCCATACATCCTTTAAATCGTTTACATCCTGTGTAAATTATATGTATGAATAATTATGGTTATATGTATTGTCGGTCAAGATATCTAAAATAAAACTATGTCCATTTCTATCCTATAATATAACTAGGTATGTCTTTTTCTACATTCTGTAGTATGCAACGACTTATTGTCGGGCCTACGATGTCGTCCTGTAACTTCAAATATTGTAAAAACAAATGATTTTAAATGAGTAACCATGGAGTTTCTTGCCGGTTCTTCTCCATAGGAAACGACCAACCCGAACCGTGCACCTTTCGTTGACGTTTTATAAGTGCCCATGTAGGCCTATGTAAAATAAAATATTTGGATTTTGATCCCCAAACAAACCAATATCCCAATTCCCAAACCCTCATCAAGCGTTCAATAAAAAATAAAACTCTGAGCAAAATTCGCAACGGAATGCAGGCATAACGCGCGTCAGATCTGAGCTAGGTTGGAACCTGTTCAGTCACCTCTGCCGACCTCACTCGTGCAGCCAGCACTGTTGCTAAGCGACCACGGGATGACGAGACACAATTCATCGATTCAAGTAAGTAATTGGTTGAGATTGTTGAGAAATATCGGTTTTGGTGAGTTTGTAGATTGGTGGAGTTAGTTTGTGGATTCATCATTAGCCTATAATGTTCCCACTGCTGGGACACAGGCCTCCTCTCTATGAGAGGGAGTGGGCTATAATCCACCACGCGGGCCCAGTGCGGGTTGGTAGATGTCACATATCTTCGAATTTTTAGTTCTAGGACATGCCGGTTTCCTCACGATGTTTTCCTTCACCGTTTTTGAGGGCAGCGGTGATGAAATAAATTACACAAAGTAATGCGCCTGCCTGGGTTCGAACCCACGGCTTACTGCTCGTAAGTCGGCTGCCACCACTGGGCCACCGCCGCTCTCACTGGGCCACCGCTGCTCTCACTGGGACACCGCTGCTTTCACTGGGCCACCGCTGCTCTCACTGGGCCACCGCTGCTCTCTGCGCGTGCGTTTGTGGATTGGTGGTGTTAATTTGTGGATTAGTGATGTTAGTTTTTGTAATATGATGATAGATGTTGTTGAGACGGAAATAGAACTTCCAGTTGTGGCAGCTAACTTCACCAGCGTGTCGAGGCAAGTGGCTCATCATCTGCCTAGCCTTATCTTAAACTATCTTGGGGTTTGCTTCCAGTCTAACCGGATGCAGCTGAGTACCAGTATTATACATGAAGCGACTGCCTATCTGACCTCCACAACCCAGAAACTGGGTAATACGATACCCCTTAGTATGACTGAATGTCAGACTTTTTGACGTCTTGGCAAGTGGCTATCGCTTAAAAATCGATACTAATAAATAATAAAGCTGAAGAGTTTGTTTATTCAGTTGGTTGAACGTGGTAATTTCGGGAACTACTGGTTCGAATTGAAAAAATTGATTGTGTTGGTTAGCTCATTTATCGAGGAGGACTATAGGCTACGTAACATCACGCTACGACCAGTAGGAGCGGAGCATCAATGAAGAATGTTGCAAAAACGGGGAAAATTTGTTACCTTGTGACGCAGACGAACTTGCGCGTGCAGTCAGTCTTTTTATATGTGTATGTCTAACTGCACTGTCTTCCCTTGAAATGATAAACAGAGTGAAACCTTTGCCCCCACAATTTGCTTACGTGACATTTATATTATACACAGCCAGTGCTCTAAATTCCACGCCTTGTTTGTCTGTATATGTGTGTAACAAAACACCACTTCATGGGTTACCTACGTCTTAGCTTATTGTTTCCTCGCACGAAAACACAGCTCACTGCTTCCAAAAGATAGAAGTTGTATCTTGCTACCAAGTTCTACAAGCTGTTGTTTTGCATCCTCGTCAAATTCAAGGAGGCTACGCTAATGATTCTCAACCCGAATCAGTAATAAATTAAGTAGGTAATTTCTTTTATTTTTTATTTTCGGAAATCGGTAGGTGTGAAACAACCGTGTTTTAAACGCGGCCCGTCTGACCCTCGCCCGATAACCACGCTTTCACACATACAAACAATCGCAAACTTTTATCCGATAATTTCTTATTCCCTAAACCACGTTCAGTTTCGAGTCACAGGATTATTCTGATATACTGACAAACTTAAACAACCAAAAAAAATCAGCGTTTATTAATAATTAACTAGGCTGTACCGGAATTTTAATTGATTATTTATGTCTTTTGTGACAACCTCTTGAATTTTGACGAGGATGCAAAACAATACATTGTATATAAAATGAGTGTCATACTGAATTTGAACGTGGCTAAATAATAACAGCCGCCCGGGTCGATCTTTAAGGTTAAGCCGTGCTTGCCGAGGTTGGTCCGTGGATGGGTGACCATAATTACACACCGAGTTTCCTCCGTGCCTCGGAAAGCACGTTAAGCCGTTAGTCCCGGATGTCATTAGTAGATCTTTGACAGTCGTTACAAGTAGTCAGAAGCTAAAAAGTCTGACATCCAGTCTTACCAAGGGGTATCGTATTACCTAGTCACTGGGTTGTGGAGGTCAGATAGGCAGTCGCTTCATGTAAAATACTGGTACTGAGCTGCATCCCGTTAGACTGGAAGCCGACCCCAAGATAGTTTGGGAAAAGGCTAGGCAGATGATAACTGAATTTTTTAGTTAATTATTTCGACACGATCCCAATTTTAACTACTACTAGTTCTTGACACTGCCCTTGTAAAGTCCATAACCCTTTCGCCTGACAGTTCCGTTAATTCCAGAAATTAACATAGCAAGCCCTACATACATAATACATAAGCACATAAATAAGTATTTGAGCACGACACACGTTCACTGCACACAATGAAAGCATTCCTGTGCGTCGAAGCTAACAACGTATAGAATCAGAAACTCTTCATCATTCAAGAATACACAATTAAGGGCCCTTATCAAAATACCTTCCCACCTTTTTTGCTTAATCTTTGATAGTGGACAGATAGAACAGAAGGTTCACCAGGTGATGTTTAGTTATTTATCTTTAACTCTGGACTTAACTTGCACATATACAAGGTGTTGTTTTGCATCCTCGTCAAATTTCAGGAGGTGGTCACAAAAGACATAAATAATCAATAAAAATTACGTTACCTAGTTAATTATTAATAAACGCTGATTTTTTTGGTTGTTTAAGTTTGTCAATATTTCAGAATAACCCCTTTTACGTTTAGGGAATAAGAAATTATCAATTAAACGTTTGAGATCGTTTGTATGTGTATAAGCCAGGTTATAGGGCAAGAACCAGACGGGCCGTGTTTAAAACACGGGTGGTTCACACCTACCGATTTCCGTAAATATGAAAAAAAAAAAATAATACCCACCACCACCATTTTATAATTGAATCGGGGCAAGAATCATTAGCATAGTAACCTCCTTGAATTTGACGAGGATGCAAAACAACACCTTGTATTATTTATTGATGTGAGAACGGTGTAGAGAGCCGTACAAGTTTTGTATAATCTCAACAAAATTCGACCAGGGAATCGAACCCAGGTCCTCTCAGGACTGCTCATGTCAAGTGATTGCTACCACTAGACCAACGAAGAAGAACTAAGAAATTAATTATTATTGAATAATAAAAAATTGAGGAGCTCGTGGCTAATTAATAACAGCCGCACGGGTCGATCTTTATGGTTATGCCGTGCTTGCCGAGGTTGGTCCGTGGATGGGTGACCATAATTACATACCGAGTTTCCTCCGTGCCTCGGAAAGCACGTTAAGCCGTTGGTCCCGGCTGTCATTTGTAGATCTTTGACAGTCGTTACGAGTAGTCAGAAGCCAAAAGTCTGGCATCCAGTCTTACCAAGGGGTATCGTATGACCCAGTTACTGAGTTGTGGAGGTCAGATAGGCGACTGCCGACTGAAGCGACTGCTTCAAGAAAAATACTGGTACTCAGCTGCATCCGGTTAGACTGGAAGCCGACCCCAAGATAGTTTGGGAAAAGGATAGGCAGATGATGATCATGAGACAAATATTGTTTTATAAGCTAGGTCACAAAGTTATCAAATGAAACCTATCCTCGCTCATCAGCATAAAATGTATGAGCAAGAATTAATATACATTACAACATAACAAACACAAATGATTCAATACACAAATCTCTCATAACATTGAGAAATACAACACGAAATCAGCATGTTTTCATTATGCTATCTTAGTATGTTCATATTTCCTCAATTTGTTTAATTAAAGCTACGATCAAAGTACGTAAACATTCCTCACTTTTAGCCTAATTATGACATGTTGTTATATAATGGTATCTTAGTGAGATCATGGGTTTGCAGCTGTAAAATTACATGAGATGGTATTGCTGTCTAATGGTACGGCTAAGTCTTATCGTCCGGATAAGACAGATGTAATGTTGACATTGTGTTGTGATTAGAAAATTTTGCTAGCATGACTGCATAATATAACCGAGAGGGCTTGAGCATAGTTTCATTCTATCAGCGATAACGAGGATAGAAAAGTAAATAAGCTTGGGAGTTATAGTATCTGCCTACTACAGACACTCTATACTCACACTTATCATCCATATTCATACTTTTATTGGTTTTACATTAGCATTTTACGAATCGTTTAGTTTTTATAAATATTTTCTTAGTATTCTTTGTTGTGACATAACTTGTCAGTTGGGTGAATTTCCCAAATGACTTTTTTTTTTGTCTTCGGTGAAATTAGTATTTGAAAAAAGGAATATCGTACTGAATTATATTTTTTAGTATTTAATAGGTAGTTATTGGGTTGTGGCAAAAATATAATTTGCCTAGGACTATTTACAAAGGTTGAAATAAATTCATAAACCTCTATTTTTTTCAAATCGGTGCTGTCCCTCTACTTTTTTTACAAACAGAAAAGCTTATACACTAACAGAAATAAGTAAGTTAAGTATATAACTTATTCTATTTTATAGAATATTAGTTTTGTTATTAATATATAGCATATTTTATTACATAATTAACGATTATTATTACTGAGAGGCACAAACGTACCTGTCCTGAAAAATGTTCTCATATCGCTGGACAAAAGTAATTTAAACCTAACTTTTCATCGACGAGTCCGACAGCGTCCCCACCCCAATTTTATTTTCCTCGTTAGTGTGTGCTAGTGCGCAGTCAAGACGGATTTGTGTTAAATCGCTGCATATTCTCACCAATAACATAAGTACGCCATTTCAGTTGCTCCCGGACAATTATTTTATAGTATCGGTGGTTGCATTTTTCTAGTGTAATGAGTAGTTTTATTTTTGTTGTTTGGTTCTAACACAGTTAGTAAGTAAATTAGCTTCATTGACTGTTATTGAATTTATCCTAGATATTATGCATTTTTTCTAATTTTCGGAAAAGTGTGTTATTTCTCACGTCGCTGTTCTCATATCGCTGTAATCGGTGGACTTTATTACCACCGATGTGATAATTTACACCGAAAAAATCAATCGGTGTCTTATATCTAATATCGGTGTTTTGATTCATGATCAACGCACAGTTTTGTCACATCGGTGGATTACTTTATCATATCGGTAGATCATTTTATCATCTCGGTGATTCGTTTTATCATATCGGTAGATCCCGTGTCATTTCGTTAAGTAAAGTATATACTATCACAAAGACAATGATAAGAAACATATATTTTTTTTAAAATTCATAGTACATATAGTAAATAATAATAATAAAGAAAGTAAATATACTTACTAAAATAGGTACATAATTTAAAAAAAATATATTGCAACTGAATTTCTAAAAACTCAGTTCTCTTTGGATGTGATCTACTTACATAAGACCCTCAGTTCAGGTATTCAGTTCTAAGTCACCCTTGTAAAAATATATAGGTACCTACTAACTATTTCATTTTTTGATGTTCAAAGGGTGATAGATTATCATATCGCTGGATATGTACATCATTTCGGTGGATAAACTTATCATACCGGTGTACAAAAAAAATAATCGGTGCCGGTTTGTCATATCGGTGGAAACCAGAATTCAAACTGAATTTTCTCCTTAGTCTTAAATGATACGTTGATGATATTAAATTTAGGGATATTTGATATCTTAAAGATTACATTAAACCTGAAAAATATACAAAAAAAATATAAATGAAAAAGTTCACCGATATGATAAAAAAAATGGCATTTGTTGAAATTCACCCAGTTGTTACTAGCCAAATTCTTTATGAAGGTTTCATTTAGATTATATATTACTAAAAATTATTATCATCAATTCGTTAGTTCAATTGTTGTATTTTATAGTTAATTGCGAATATTTGCTGTGTAAAGATATTCTGAGTTATATTTATAAAAACCCTTAACTGTATGTAAAACCAATAAAAGTATGAATATGGATGATAAGTGTGAGTATAGAGTGTCTGTAGTAGGCAGATACTATAGAGTGACACAAGGTAAGGAAAAGCTTGTTTCTATTCAGAGAGAGTAACCAATTTCAGTGGTGTGCGATTAAAGAGGCCTATGTCCAGCAGTGGACTGCTATAGGCCGATGATGATGAACTAGGGGATAAGGGTGAAAAGTGGTCGACCGCCGGTGAACTCGGTAGTACATTTTTAAACTTTGAATATGACATCTTTTCACGGAACTCTTTGAAAGCAATTGCCAGGTCTAGGCCTGTCTAGGCTGTAGGGTACTTGTCATCTAAGATTATGTGATTTAATTTAGGATTCGTGAGTGTCGGTTTGAAAGGATATAAATAACCCAGTAGGTATTGGAGGTTAGTCTTAACCAGTTTTTACTCAATTTGGCAGATTTAAAAATACTATGGGTCATTTTTAAAATAGGATAGTTTTTCTATGAAATTATCTACCAAGTAAGTTAACGGAAACCTAATAGAAGGTCAACTGGTGGCCTTTAATGTGACGACTTCCATTTATATGAGGTCAATCATGTCCAAAACTGTACTTCTGCCCGTATCTACCTAACCTCTTTAAACCCAGTTATTTGGGTTACACCTACGCTAAAACAAGACAGCAGATACTTTCGGGCAAGAGTGACAGAGAGGGAAGAGGACCCGTTAGGAAAGTAGTTTTGACTACTACCTTTACGCGTAAATGCTGATGATTTGTGTTGATGTGATCAATAGGTGCCTCACTACGGAGATACATGTATCATTATAGTAATAGACCTCGAATGTTGGGAAACAAACGGATAATAGTATGATGGATAAAGATTTGCTGATAACTTATTTAACGTAGGTAATTTGGTATGTTTTTATCTCACCGTTTTTTTTTTGAGCATGCTGCAGAAAAAAATGTTTATTTCTTTAAGCAATAGTTATATGTATTTTGGGATAAGCCCGCCACACTATTTTCAAACCACTGCAACTCTTCTAAGCCCGAACCAACAGTGGTGACCACCAGAAACGGGCCGAGACAATGAAGCTCGACGAAGACTGAGAGAAACAATTTAACTGTCTTGGATCTCGCAACGAAATTAAACAGAAAAGAGGAGGAGTAGGAAAAACCTAATTTCCACTACCCTCCATATCAAGACATGAAGACGAAACAAGGACAAAAGGCACAAAGGGATGCCCCAGATTTATCCCAGTTCGTCCCTTTCGTTATATTTATGCTGTGTCATATGTCATCATCTGTTTATTTTTTTTCCAACTATCCCAGTCATTTGTGGGACTAAGAAAGTAGAATATCGTGGTTACCGGACTGTAAACGGAAGTTATGTGGTAAAAGTCAGAAGGCCCAGCTTTAGTAAAAAGCTCTGCGAAGTCACTTGAAAATACTCAAAAAAGTTAACTATGATACAGAGAAATAAGTTATCTGTCATGGCTTTAGTAGATATGTATGTGTACCTACATATATAAATACACATACAATGACACAACGACATACTTGCGGTCACCCGTCAAGGAGTATAGGATGCAATCTACTCAGGACTCAGGACATACCTAGGTCAAATCACAACAAACCTAACCTACCGAGTTAATCGGAGGAGAACTAGAGCCTTTCGTAGACAAACCGTTACTTTTAGCGCTTGTGGACCACTGTTGAAGGCATCCAATACATACATATGAGCTTACATCTGACTGAGTGATGGAATATAAAGGGTGTAAAACACCTCTTAACGAAGCCGTCCTTGCAATATTTTTTTTGTTCTACACCATACCTGGGAACCTTATACATATAGGGATATTAGGGGTCAAAGTTCCAACTTTTTGACAAGTATTTTTTTAAATACAAGTTTTTAATGTAAGATTTTTAATTTAAACACCTCCACGACCCCCGTACTATTCAATCCGTCCATCAGCACAATGTTTTGAGTGCGTTACATTGAGTTCTACCCCAAAACATGATTTTACACCCCCCAAAAAGCAAGTCGGTTCCCAGCAATAATTTTTGCGTAAAGTTACTTATTTTCATGTACGTAATGCTTGGTTGACGGCTTCGTGATGAGGTGATTTACACCGTGTATAGAGAAAGCAGGTTTTTGCTGAGATAACGAGGAATAAAGAAGTATGGAAAAGACATTCTACTCCAATACCAAATAAATTTCGATGATGACCAAACAAAGGTAGGCAAAGTAGGCTCCGAATAATAGTTACGACAATAAAGTAGCAGTCTCCAGGACTACACTACAATAGACGATCAGAGATTAAACCTTCTGTACACCAAAATCAACAGTCAACTGCGAATAACGAACAGTTGTTTAAGTAAGTTACCTGACGAACAGATCCGGGGAGCCAGTCAGTTCATGTCAGCTACCTGCTTCGTGCATTATGTGTCGTGCCGGACGAGGTAACCGTGACTTTTGTGTTACTCATACTCACAGGCCGTGGGACTGGTTTCTGATGTGATTCATTTGCGAAACTATTCGAAAGTATTTGCATAGTTTTAATGTATCATCGCTAGTTTATTAAGGTTACCGAGAGACGGTAAAAGTGTTGCCAGACCAACAGGTACAGTTGGGTCATCCACCCAACGATTCAGAAAATCGCGGGTAAGATCTGGTTGGGTGTCGACCAGGTAAGTATGGCAGTAAAGGGAGGCATAAACTCAACAGTTGGTGGAGCAAGGCTATCAATGATGATGATCATGAATACGTGATGAAAATAAAAAATATAAAATTCTTCTCCATAGAGATCTGCGCTTTGGAATGGGCAGCTACTGTACTTTCACAAGTTATTATGAATTGTGACTGGGACTGTTGCTTCGCGTTTTTTTTTTTTTTTTTTTTGATTTTCAAAAGCGCCTGTACTGGTTTAATTGAAATAAATGCTTTGATTTTGAGTTTAAGTTTGAATAGTAGAAATGACGGATTTAATGGCTACACAACTCCAATTTTGGTGCCAGAAAACTGACGGACGAGCTTGATGCCTGCAGGCAGGCTTTGATCCAAACAAACTTAAGGTAGAAAGAATTAGAAAGCAATAAGGAGGCCTTTACCTGGCCGTGGGAAATTGAAGATGATAACAATTCTAGACATTACCATATTCTGACTTTCCGAGTACCATGTTTACTGATGCTGATAACAAACACTGCAACATCGACTATATTTAGTTGTTTGGCTTAAAGCATACCAATTTATTTAACAGTACAATAGACAATTCAACCAACGGTGCTAAATATAAATTCCCATAAAGGATATGGCTTATTGTCGACTTGAAGACGGACCATCATTGGCTTATTGTGGAGCTGTGAGTTAGTATTATAGTACCTAACGTACATATGCATGTGCACAATTACGATCAATAAATAACGCAGCTTTATTCTGGAGTCAGTCAATCTACTGTATCATCATAAAGGAACACTGATTTACTAAGGTTACTCGTGTGGGAGTACGGTAGACCGCACGTTAGTAACAAGATCATTATGCACTGGTCTCTTTATCATCATCATCGGTGGCAACCTTGTTCCAGCCAGTACTGTGTACAGGCCTCCTCCCTTCTAAACCATACTTCCACGGTCTGCGCGACTCTCGACCAGGTCTTACCCGCTTTCTTTTCAATGTAAGTCTCTTCTCTCATCTGGCTGTTGGTCTGCTAATACTTTCTCTGCCGAGTTGGTTTGTTATTCCATTGAAACACCGGACTGTGCTAGGCCAGCTGCTGTTCAAAGTAATTCCATTACCACTGACGTGCTGTCTACTGTATACATATATAAATACACACCGACCGCAGGCAACTAGATAGTACCTATTGTAGTAAAGGATGCATGTGTACAATCAATAAGATTGATCAGTAGAGTATTCTAATGCAATTCAACTACCATGTTGAAGTCAATTTGTCTACTGTTTCAGTTGCAAATACAGATACATACTAAAGACTTCGGTCTCTCGGGTAGTGGATACAAATTAGTTAGATAAACTAGCTTCTAAAAGGTGGTTTCAAATTCGTCTGTTAAAATGTCTTATGCAAGTTCTCCCAACTCTCGGACGTACTCGTAGCCACGAATTTTTATCATAAATCTGAAAAACAATAGATGTCTACCGACATTAGTCCCAACGTGGTCAGCATTTGGAGCAAATTCAGTATTGATAATATAATATATTATTTGGTACAAATTGCCTCCCATCAGTTCCCCGTCACGAATGTATAAATTTACCAGTAAACAAGGAACACCTCCATTACAGCTGCATACAGGGGCTACTACATATCCTCATCCACGATGTCACGGCCACGGAACACGGATGTCTAATACGGATATAAACAAACCAACACAACACAAGTACTAACGTCATATGACCAGTGGGTAATTGCGCCTGCGCCGGTGCGTCCCGAAGGAAGCGGGCCCGACGATTGGTTCGGCCTTGCACACCCACTCGTGCGCAGTATCTTGTATCTGCTACGATATCTGCCGTCGCTACAATAGGGATTAATTTTGCCAGTTGATCTTTGGTTTGCATGGTATTGTTTTCAGTGTCATCTGATTCCTTCGCGAATGTTTGAATAGATTTCTGTGTGTATTATTGGAGGTGCGCTTTATGCAAGTCTTGTGCAAACCCATACTAGAAGAACAATTTGAAGATTTTTGTTCTGTAGCAGATACATAGGTTAATTTACATTAGTAGAGAAATAGAAAGAGGATAAACGACGACACAGTTGGCGCAGTGGCTGTGCGATTGACTGCTGCGCTGCGTGTCCCAGGTTCGATCCCTACACAGAACAAATATTTGTAAGGTTACATATAGGTCTTCCGGGTCTGGCCGTTTGTGTATGTAAGTTTAAAAGTTTGTTAACGTACCCACGATACAGGAGAAATTCCAAGAGTGGATCAAGTATTAATAAAAATTGGGAATGATAGTTTCTATGGAAGCTAGCTGTATTCGGCCATGCGTTGCAATGCAATTTTTCCTACCGACCTCCTACTTTACTTACCTACCTATGTACCTACCCTACCTACCTACCTACCTACCTACCCTAAATTATCTTATATACAAACCTTGTCCCGACAGTAACGAACACAAAAATAAAGAATTATCCAATGTATTCCAGGGTAATCTTAGTAGCAGCGAATTAAAATCTGTATTTATTTGTTTATAAATAGTAGAACATTTTAATATTATCAATTCATTGTTTGTTCATTGCATTGACGTAAGAACGTAAATAACAACATATACAGCATACATATAAATAGGCATGCACCTTTGTCACGATACAATATTATCCTCGTATCGTATTAATTAATACTTTATATATAGGTAAAGAGACAAATGAAGAGGAAAAACGTTAGTATGTTTTCTTCTATTTGCATGGTAGTCGGGGGGAGGGGGAGGGGGGGGGTAAAAGATACCATCATTTTACGCTACAAGATAATAGTTTGGCGCCGTTGCTGTTCGTCGGCCGTATAAGTATCCTTTGGAAACATTTCATCTTCCTACAAAGCTGCAATACCTCATCATCATCAATCCAATAATTTTCCCACTGCTGGGACACAGGCCTCCTCTCTATGAGAGGGAGTGAGCTGTAATCCACCACGCGGGCCCAGTGCGGGTTGATAGATGTCACATGTCATCAAATTTTTAGTTCTAGGACATGCCGGTTTCCTCTCGATGTTTTCCTTCACCGTTTTGAGAGCAGCGGTGATGAAATAAATTACACAAACTAATGCGGCTGCTTGGGTTCGAACCCACAGCTAACTGTTCGTAAGTTGGGGCTGCCACCTCTGGTCTACCGCTGCTCAAACTGCAATACCTACCCGGTCAAAATGTAGAGCCAGTGTAGCTGACACCTGCCTTTTTTTGTTTTATATTACCAATTCCATTCCACTTTGATACACTGTTTATTTGGATTTTCTTCTTTGTCACCTAGTAAAGGAAAAAACTAAGTCAAGGTAAAAGGATAAAGTACTTTAAAAAACAAAGCCTGTTATGCCCGTTTTCACCAATATCCCCTAAGTTTACGGGATCCCCTAAACATGCTTAGGGGTCCGTTATGGGATGGTTTCTGTTTATAAAGAAATTATTCTTTAAACCTTATAGTAACGTGTCTATGTGTGTGCACACTGTGAATCAACAAATAAGTATGAAAAACAGACATTTCATCGGTATGCATTTGTCACTGGATCAATATTGCATTACTTGCAATATTCTAGGTTTTCCTGTTTTTTTACATTTGTTCCAAGGATACGTGCATGTTGTCAGGTAGCGTAGTCAAATTATTAATGAAGCCTGATACAAAACATCATTGACACAGCATTGACTTAACATCACGCCTGTAGGGGAGCATGTGGGTTAGGCAGAGGTGTACGTGTACATATAATAGTACACCCACATTTCACCAGTTATGTTTAAGTGCCATGTAATAGGGGCGAGCCTTTTGCCTCCTCATCATCATTAGCCTATTAATGTTCCCACTGCTGGCACACAGGCCTCCTTTCCTATGAGAGGGAGTAGGCTGGAATCCACCACGCGGGCCCAGTGCGGGTTGGTAGATGTCACATGTCTTCGAACGTTTGTCTTTTTGGTTCTAGGACATGCCGGTTTCATATTCATATTCATATTCAATTTATTTGCATTCTATAGGGTGTTACAAAAATGCTTAGAGCTAAGTACAATATAGACCCTGTTAGGGCACAGCAATATACATATTAAAATTAAAATAATATTAAAATAATATAATTAAATGGTAAGTAACCGTTTCTAATTATAATTAACATTATAGAAATAATAGTGACATTCTTACTTAGTTATTCATGCAATTACACAAAAACAACGTCATATATGTCTACACTGTAGTAACATAAGGCAACATGCCAATTTAAAAATATTCTATTTTAAAATTGAGATCAAAAGCATTACAGTTATTTATTTACAATTATTAAGATCAACAGTATTATATTAACTAAAGTAGATATTTATTTATAATTATTGAGATCAAATTTTTAGTTACACCATTATCTTATATAATAACATACTTTAGGGCACATATTCCGTGGACAGGTAAAATGATAAGTTGCAATAATTCAAAGTATAAAATGGTTATTTCAAAGAATTAAAAGTATTTAAAATTATTGCAATGCATTCATATTTTATCAGTATCATAGTTAGGTATTCATTTATATTATAATATCTTTTTTCTATTAGAAAAAGTTTTAATTTATTCATAAAAGTGCTGTATCTAGTTATGTTCCTAATTTCTTCAGGTAATTTATTATATAATTTTATTGACATGACGTAGGTACTTGAGGAATGCATTTTAAGTCGTGAAGTAGGTATGTTTAGTCTATGTTTGTGTCTTAGTGTAATTTTAGTTTGTATTTCTTCTCTTTTGGTGAAGAATTCCGGATATCTGCGTGCAAACTTACACATTTCGAATATATAGAGGCATGGTAGTGTGAGGATTTTGAGTTCTTGAAAGTGTGGTTTACAACTCTCGGTCTCCTCAATATTAACTAAAATTCGAACCAACTTTTTCTGTAGGGTCAGTAATGTGGGCGCGTCTGGACTATTGCCCCATAATGTGACACCATATTTCAGCCATGCGTAGGCATACGCGTAATACGTGACTAGCGCAGTTTTGAGGTCCGTTGTTTTTTTGATCTCACGGAGTGCGTAGGAAAACCTATATTTCCTCACGATGTTTTCCTTCACCGTTTTTGAGAGCCTCCTACGTGCCAAAAATACAGACTCCGTGGCTGCTACTGAAAAATTCTTAATGGAAAAACCCATAAACACTTAGTCCGACCTGAGAATCGAACCCAAGTACTCATGCTCAGAAGTCGCGCTTAGCCCACTGGACCAGCGAAGCATTGAATCTACTGAAAATCTGTGTATTTAGCTACAGTGACTATGAGTACTGTAGCTTAAACTGACAAGCTTAAGACTCATTTTTGGATGCTCAAAGATAGTTAACTTTACAAATAGAACTTATATACGCAGTCACAACTCTCTTGAAAACCTGTCTACTCCAAGTCCCGTTTCAGTGGAACCTACTAAATGATGCCAGTGTATTCATTAACATGTTTAGAAGATACCGGTTGTCGTTTACAAACTTCATCATGTCTACAAACCGTCAAAATTCCGTGCCGTCTGAATTCTGTGTCGCTTAAATTCATCCACTGCTGGCTATGGCAGCTCGCACCAAAGTTGTTATGTTTTAACGGTTTGTGACCGATATGAGACTAACAAAACTAAATATTTGAAATATTTGCTTCAAATTCAAACTAGTAGTAATCGGTCTTGCCCTCTTATGGTAGGCAACAAGTCGATCGATCTTGAAGTTATTAACTGTCACACACATAACATATTTTGGTCAGAACTGACATTACTCAGTAGCTAATTTACTCACGTACTTTCAACAAGGACGTCAATTTCAATTTACTGATTCAATTACAATTTCCATTTCGTTCGACTATATTCACCAAAACATAAAAGTGGAAGCATCAAGCGATGCCATTTCTGGTAATAACGAATATTCTTCTTAAATAATTGTTTCGTCTTCCCTAACTTCATACGCCACTAGGCATTAAGCCCGGCCATTCTTTTCTGGTGACACACAGAAGATTTTTCTCAAATATTATGTCGCTCCTTCCCCATCTACTTCATACGCCACCTAAATACTTCCTCGATACTGATTAACACTCATCAATGGTCACTTTTAGGCCTCAGACCCCCCGGCCTTATCAATGAGTCCCGTTCATTTGACCTGTTGATCGAGCGACTCTTGCGCAAGTCGCATTCCGTTAATAACGTCGCCATATTGGGACATTATAATACGGTGCGCGATGTGGGAAGAATTTTATGCCGGAGAAATAAGTATAACATTACGGCATTATATTTTTATACCAATGGATTCGTGAGTCAAGTCTGACATACTCATGTGTCGGCTTATCCCACGTCTCTTATTTTATCTTTACAAAGAAAATAGCCCTCTTTCCTGCCGCCTTAATATATGGGACCTTGACATATCTAGCTAAATATGGCTGTACTATTAGGTACAGCTCTGCCCTCTTGGGATAAATTCTAATTCTAATAATCATTGAATCACCTAGCAATATCTAGGACCTCGACCAGAAGAGAAGCATAAATATTTCTGTTAACTCTAAAATACTTAAACAAACTTCTTCACTGACCAGAAATTTCCCAGTGTCGCAGAGTTCCAGATCATAAAATGGTCGCCTCTGCCGTCCCAGCCTGGTGAGTACTTAACATTGCAAATGCACAAACAAAAACAAATCTCCTTGTATTACATGACGCCCTGGTACATTCTCAGCTCGCCATACTTGGCAAGTTTCTCAGAGTTGTCAGGGCGTTATACTCGACTACATGTTTGGAATTCAATATAATCGTGTGAATTCATTAGTTATACATAATAAATATATTCAGACGTGGTTGCTGTTCTTTATTTTCTTATACAAATTCATCCTGGAATATTTCATATCTATAGTTTTTTAAACTTTTTTTGAAGGGGTTCGGAAATATAGTTGAACATGGATTTTATAGCGCGTGGTCTTAATCGGAACTAGCGCTGGCATTTTTTTTTAAACATTAAAGAATGTTTATCAACAGCCTTCTACTAACAATGATAATAAAGCGCCAAGCGATCCATGCATCAATGTTTGATGTACAGCACTTTATGAGACACTTTTCAGCTTTGTCTCTAGGATGACAACGCATCTGCCTTGCCTATAATATTGCCACGAACCACCAGGTCGAACTGGCTGTTGCCATAAGGTAACAAAATAATGCAAAATGCAAGGCCACGCAACTGTCAGTCAACAGCCCAGATATAAAGCATACTGTAGTACTTAAGTGCTCATAATTACCCGGCGCGTACATGAGATAGTTCTCACGACAATCACTTACTGTCCTCCAGTAGATATCATCGCGAAACACAAGCTGTCTGTTGTAGCATCAGCAGAGACATAGGTCGGTGAGGTCGGTCATCGTATAAATGTACATGGTAAGGTGCAAAAGTATCCGGCGTACACACATTAGAATAATCAGAGATTCGAAACTATCATGGCACTTAATTACTGTAGTCTCCTCTTTATTTCAATCGATTTTTGTTTGGATATTATTAATTAACTAATGCATCATACACGGTGTAAATCACCTCATCACGAAGCCGTCAACCAAGAATTCTGTACATGAAACTAAGTATCTTTACGCAAAAAATATTGCTGGGAAACGACTTTTTTTGGGGGGGTGTAAAATCATGTTTTGTGGTAGAACTCAATGGAACGCACTCAAAACATTGTGCTGATGGACGGATTGAATAGTACGGGGGTCGTGAAGGTGTTTAAAGTAAAAATCTTACATCAAAAACTTGTATTTAAAAAAATACTTGTCAAAAAGTTGTAACTTTGACCCCTAATATCTCCGTAACTAGAAGGTTCCCAGGTATGGTGTAGAATAAAAAAATGATCGCAATGACAGGGAGAACCAGTGCCTTTCGGCTTCGTTAAGAGGTGTTTTACACCCTTTATATGCATTAATAACTTAGGCAGAAAAGGTCCTGCACCTCAATTGGGTATACACATTTGCAATGACAATTTACACGAGTTTAAAGGCACAGTCTGCTGGACAGCGTACCGTAATAACGCAAAGGATATTTTTAAACAGCATAATGTCAGGAAAATGTGGGTCAAGTGCATCTTCTATTATAAATGTAGTTGTGCAGTCTGGTTTATAATGTTGTACGTGGGAGTAGGACTACACATGAAATAGATCTAACGTATTATAATTTTTTATTAAAAATAATTAAAACTTTAAGCAAAGGTTGCTCGTTGCGTCTCGCATGATAAGCAAGATCAGAATAACACCAGCCTGAGTGACTTCACCTTGCGTGCGATACTTCATGATGATCGTGCTCATAATTAACACCATTTATAGGACCATTAAGCTTGTCGTCAATATTGGTTCCGACTGTCATTTGTAGACATTATTATTTTGCAGAATAATCCTTGTTGCTTAGACTTTTGTGATGTGTGTTTTTTTTTACCGACAGGAAATCATCAAATGACCTCCCCTTCTGCTCTGGGCGGAGCGGAAGGGAGTGCCATACGCAATGTACCATACGCAATTTTGTTTTGGAGCCGCTGAAAACAGTTTAAGTTTTTTTTTTAAATAACCAATAAAATTATGGAATTCTTGGCAACCAATGTATGGCAAAAATGTTTCAAAAACAATAGTTTTGGAGGATGACAATAAACCATTTTACTGGGTCGTTGAGAGTAGACAGACAATTGAAATTCAGACTACTATTACCAAGTGGTGTCATATTATTTAGTAACTGGGCTAAGAGGTCTGAAACTCTGAAAGACAGACGCTCCATTTAAAATACTTCGCTGGATTCGGTTGCTAGACTGGAAGCCGCCCCGACATATTATATGGAAGGGTAGGCCTATGAAGTTAACTGTCCATCTCATAAATTATATTGTAGTGATCAATTTCATCGATATAATAAATCTTAAAGGTAACCCGTCGCATGATCAGCAATAACAGACTAATTCCAGCCTGATTGAGGTCACCTTGCGTGCCATACTTCATGATGATCTTGATCATCTACTTAATTAAAACCACTTAGTGCATTTGACATGATTTTGCGTGATTTTATTTTCAGCCCGTGTATAATTTGTACAACTTAAGTCTGGCGAATGACTTTATTGGTATAGGAGTGAAGTTGCGAACACCAGCCCAATAATACAATAGTAGAGGTGCTATTGAAGAATCGCATGCTCTTAATACCGAGCGAACAGGTGGGAATAAAACCGGCCAAGTGCGAGTCGGACACGCGCACGATTTTTTATAAAAAAGAAATCACCTTTTTGTAAGGGAACCTCCCTTAAATATTTATTTTATTCTGTTTTTAGTATTTGTTGTTATAGCGGCAACAGAATACATAATCTGTAGAAATGTCAACTGGCTAACTATCATGGATACAGCCTGATGACAGACGGACGGACAGCGAAGTCTTAGTAATAGGGTCCCGTTTGACCCTTTGGGTACGAAACCCTAAAAAACGATAACTAGATGATATTTCTATCATGAAAGGATTAAGGAAAGCAGGGGTGAATGAAAACGCCGGGAGGGTTGTCCTGGAAGGACATACACTGATCTTAGTTACCTTATCTAATATAATACTAATAATAAAGCTGAAGGGTTTGTAGGTTTGTTTGCTTGAACGCGCTAATCTCTGGAACTACTGAACCGATTTGAAAAATTCTTGCAGTGTTAGATAGCCCATTTATCGATGAAGGCTATAGGCACGCTACGACCAACTGGAGACGAGCAGCAATGAAAAACTTTGCGAAAACGGGGAAAAACTGACGCAGACGAAGTTGCGCGGGACAGCTAGTTAACAATACTTTTCAGAAAGATGTGTAATCCTTTTGCTACGAATTTTCTAATACAGTGAATAATTTAACAATTATTTTTTCAATATTATTAAAATAATTGTTTAAACCACCTCAGCACACGGTTTACCTGTCTTATCATATCGCCATATCTCAAGGCGGGCACCACATTTGTCATGATAACAGCACAGATCTCTTGGTTCCAGAATTTAGGTCACTGTGACTACAATAGTTTGTTTAACACAAATATTTAAACACTTTAATTGTTGTGTAAATACATGTTTTAGTTGCAGTATTTTATGAGTTTAGTTCTTTATTTGAAGTTTAACGCGATCTACATTTTAAACCTCTTAACGTTGTTTTGGCGGGACGAACTGGACAGAATCTTTCACAACTGGAAGGCGGACGCGTGGGATCGCGAGAAATTTAAAGAGTGGACTCCTTTGCCCTGGAGTGGAAGAAAGCAGGCTAGGAAGAAAAACAAAACCTTTTTTTGTATCCAAGAAAATTCTGACTTGGCTGAACTCTTTCGATTTTCATATGATCAATTGATCGATCAATATAGGTACCTATAACTGTGTTGCTGTGTGTGTAGATCATAACTATATCTTTTAACAAGTAATGATGCTACTCCATAAACACCTAATAATGTCATATTTGGATCCCAATTACTGTCCAGCAAAGAGTATGTTAAGCCTGAGGACGTCCCACCTTACATAATCCTGAGGTGGGACGTCCACAGGCTCGGTGAAGCGAAGATCTTCGCAGGATAGCTGGTAGCAATAGGGATGATGACTGGGTAAAGAAAACGAAATTCTATTTTGTCCGTCAATCAGGTAATATTTGTTTTCGTATTTTTTGTTTTATCAAGTTAACAAAAGAATACTTAGTTAAAACGCATTAAAGTTGGAGAGTGGGGGCTAACTACGTCACAACTAGGTATAAAATGTACTGAGCCGTGACGCCATGCGCCCCCACGACCCCGACCAACGCCCGGACGTTCTCGACATAGCGTTACTCAAGAATGTCAACCTTAAGTTGCATTCCATCGAGACTTTACATGAGCTTAACTCAGACCATCGACCAGTGGCCATGCACTTAGTTCCGCGCTCGGGTCCTTCTGACCCCAGTCAGCCCCCGCCGACCCAAGTGATAACCGACTGGAGGAAAGTCAGCGAAAAGCTGAAATCCACCACGTCGCCTCACCTGGAGGCCATCCCCGACCACATTGTCTCAGTCGCAGACACGACGGCCGCCATCAACTCGTTTACAGAACACGTGCAATCCGTACTAAAGGATTGCTCACGGGAAGTTCCAGCAATGAGCGATCAACGCTGGATTCTACCCGCTGACGTACGTGAACTGATTACCGAGAAGAACGCGGCCATCCGTGCCTACAGCAACTTTCCCTGCGACGCGAACAAAGCTCACATGCGTTATTTACAGCGTGCTGTAAAGAAGCGCACTAGTGAGCATCGTTCAGATCAATGGGACAAGACGCTTAGCGTGCTCGAGCCTACCCACCTAGCCTTCTGGCAGCTGCAACGCAAGTTGCGCTCCACCGAGGAGGCTTCGATGCCTCCCCTCACCCGACCCGATAAGAGCGTCGCATTCGACGACTCTGAGAAGGCCGAATGCCTAGCCGACAGCCTGGAGTCCCAGTGCTCCCCCAGCTCTCAACCAGTAGACAAGCGACATCTCGATGAGGTGAACGCATTCGTCGAACGTAAAGCCGCCCTCCCCCCCGTAGAAGACCCTGATGATCCTCTGCCTTCGGTCACAGCTGACGAAGTGCAAGACATCATTAATAAGCTTCAACCGCGGAAAGCACCCGGCTCCGACGGAATCACCAATAGGGTGTTAAAACTCCTCCCCGCTCAGCTCGTCGTGTTAATGGCGGCCATCTTCAATGGCGCCCTGAGCAACAACGCCTTTCCCCAAATATGGAAAGAGGCCACTGTCATCGGTTTCGCCAAGCCAGGCAAACCCAAGTCTGAGCCCTCGAGCTACAGACCTATCAGTCTCCTGAACGCACTCGGCAAAATCTACGAGAGACTTATTTATAAGCGACTCAAAGACTTCGCCGAGGCTAAGAGTCTCATCCCCAACGAGCAGTTCGGCTTCAGGACCGGACACTCTTGCATTCAACAGGCCCATCGCATCGTAGAACACTTGAGCGCTGGCTTCCAGCGAGGAGCGATGACGGGTGTGTTGTTCTTCGACATATCAAAGGCTTTAGACAAAGTCTGGCACAACGGCTTATTATATAAGCTGTACAAACTGGGAGTGCCGGACCGTCTCGTGCTCATCTTACGAGACTTTCTGTCGGATCGCACCTTCCGCTATCGCATCGGGAAGGCACTGTCTTCCCCCCACCCCATTAGAGCCGGAGTCCCTCAGGGCTCCGTCGTCTCTCCCCTTATCTTTACTCTGTTCACCAGTGACATCCCCAAGAGCAAGAAGGCTCAGTTAGCCCTGTTCGCGGACGACACGGCCATTTATTACACTGGCCGCAGTCACGACGCTATCTATAGCACCCTCCAAACCTCAGCCAACGTATTAGGCGCTTGGTTCCGGAAATGGAGAATCGAGGTGAACCCCGACAAGAGCCAGGCAGTTCTTATCTCTAAACAGCGTAAAATTAAGCCACCCGCGCTCAGCCCGATCACTATGTACGGTAAGCCTATCCCTTGGGAGAAGCAAGCCAAGTACTTAGGAGTTATATACTTGACAGCCACTTGTCTTTCGCGGCGCACATCAAAGCAGCTCGCGACCGAGCTGCGTTTGCTATGGGTAGGCTTCATTTCATGATTTCGGCAAAAAGCAAGTTGTCACTCAAGTGCAAGTTGCGCCTTTATACCGCGGTGATCCGCCCCATTATGACGTAAGCTTGCGTCGTGTACGCTCACACCAAGCCTAAGTACATCCATAGGATGCAAATTTTACAGAACCGGTTCTTACGTAGAGTCACGGGAGCCCCTTTTTATGTCCGTAATGATCGTCTACACGTAGACCTTAGAATTCCCACCGTCCTTCAGTTTATGAAACGTCTTTCGAAGCGTTTCTTCGATAACGCCATTAAACACCGTAATCCCCTGATCGCAGCGGCCGCCCGTTACGAACCCTCGCGCATTAGTACAGTACGCCGTCCTAGGCATACCCTTGTCACTCCAGATGATGCTATCACCCTCCTCCAGGAGAGTAGCAAAGAGACTAGCACTTTTAAAAAGTTCCGACTCAAACCGCCGTCTTTCCGACCTCGCCGTCGAGATCCGTCGCGACGTCCCGGTCCATGCCCTCCCCGACCCTCGCTCGAGCCAGCCCGCGATGCTGTGTCAGTAGTTTTAAATCAGCCCCTAAATAATGATACCATTCAGATCCAGCCTGTCCCCATGCAGTCCTCCCCCAGCGACGCCCTAAGCCGAGGTTCGTACCCCACAGGGGGTGCCCTTAGCGTGCAGTCGCTTAGTTTGTAAGTTTTTATGCCCTGGCTGGAGGCCTTACTCTAAAGGCACCCACAGGATAGTCCGGTTAAGCAGACGACAACCTCATAGGTTGAACTGCGAGATGCCATTCAAAAAAAAACGCCATGCGCCATTTCAACTCAAAATATCTCCGTAATTTTACGATTACGTGAAAAAAGAAAAAATACGTGCCAAATACTTTTTATTAATCTACCCGATAGACAAATAAAAAAAATGAGTCACCAACCCCTATTGGATGAGAGTTGCCGAGAATCGAGTCAGGTGGAGTGCGGTGTGTTGCTGGCTGAAGATGATATAAGATAATGTTAAAATGCCCATGGCATTAAGTCCGCCTCTGTACATTGTACTTGTACTTGAAGTGTTAAATAAATGTTATGTATGGCCCTAAATAATTACATGCTCTAGACGCAGTCTTTCCACAGTTATTTTATCTCTTATGCTGCATATTATTTCAGCCAAAATGTCAATGTCATTGCATTAAGGGTGCTGATCAATTGCTCTCCGAGGTAAAATTACGGGAGAAATGTTGTGATTTTCTCTTTGTATTGAGAAAGGAGTCAATGGCACTGTGTCATCATCTGCCTAACCTTTTCCCAAACTGTTGAAGTCGGCTTCAAGTCTAACCGGATGCAGCCGTGTACCAGTATTTTACACGAAGCGACTACCTATCTGACCTCCACAACCCAGTAACTGAGTAATATACCCCTTGGTAAGACTGGATGTCAGACTTTTAGCTTCTGGCTACTCTTAACGACTGTCAAAGATCTACAAATGACAGCCGGGACCAACGGCTTAACGTGCTTTCCGAAGCACGGAGGATACTCGGTACCTATGTAATTATGGTCACCCATCCACGGAACAACCAACAACGGCTTAACCTTAAAGATCGACCCGTGCGGCTGTTATTATTTAACCATGAGCTGCTCCCAATGTCACTGTGTATGACTGTGATATAATTATGTCACCGGTATGCGGTGGCCATGGGTAGCCAATTTAATTATGGTCTTAATTCCAGTATGGAGAGATACATACATAAACTCACGCCTGTTCCATTGGGGCAGGCAGAAACAACAGAACGCCACCAGCTACGATACTTACATACTTCTTTTGCCTCGTCCACGTTCATACATCTGGTGTGGTCTGGTCTGGTCTGGTATGGAGAGTTCTACAAAGATATTTCCGACATCTTCGACAAATTGCATAATTTTATTTGAGCAAGACATCTTAAAAAAACTCACTTTTGATCCAGTACATGTGTCTTTTGAAATTAAATTTATGAATACGGGTCTAAAGTTGGGATGTCCATATGATGCTAAGAAATGATTACTCTTTTTTAGGGTTCCGTACCCAAAGGGTGAAACGGGACCTTATTACTGAGACTTCGCTGTCCGTCTGTCACCAGGCTGTACCTCATGAACCGTGATTAGCCAGTTGAAATTTCTACAGATTATGTATTTTTGTTAACGCTATAACAAGAAATACTAAAAAAAGAACAAAATAAATATTTAAGGGAGCCCAAAACCGACCTCTCGCGTCCGGCCCTGGTTCAATCCATGGTCCGGAGCGAGAGGGAATGGGATGCCGTCGCCTCCTTCTGCGAAGCAGTCATGCTAGCGAAGGAGGTGGCGGAACGTGAGAGGGAGAGAACCTCACGTCCCAGCCGCCGCGGGAGACGCCCCGGGCGTCGGGGGGCAACCAGTGGCCCCCGGCCACCGTAGGCGCGAGCCTGTGGACGGTGAGTAATGGGCTAGCTCACCGTCCGTCCGTCTCATGACGACAGGCCGTGTCGACGGCGCGTACGTGTTCCACGCGCGCCTCAAGGAGATGTCAGCAAACCAGAAGGGGTCCGAAAGGGCCGATGCCTGCCAGGGCTGCGGGTTGTTCGAAAGAGATACCGCGGCCCTGGAACACAAAGGGCGAAGAAGGAACATGGGTGGGTTTTAGTCAGTACAAGTTTGACACTCCCTCCCGCTCCGCCCAGAGCGGGAGAAGTCATTTGATGATTTCCCATCCGGAAAAAAAAAAAAAAAAAAAAAAAAAAAGGGAGCCCAAAACAAAAAAAGTAAAAATAAAAATAAACTCACAACTAACGAACCCGCTACACGCAGCGCAGCGGCCAATCGCTCAGCCACTGCGCCAACCGTGCCGTCAAAATACAGCTAAGACCTAGACATCACAAGTAGAATACCAACCTGTGTGGCTCATAGTGGGCGTCTTGTAAGCGCTGTAAGGCTATCTGCCATTATAATCGAGTTATAAGTACATAAGTAGAGTTGCGCCTTTGCCTGGCAACAAGATCTGAGTCCCATGGTTAGCGAATGCTTACTCGCCTTTATGGCACCAGATAACTGCTGGGCGGTGTCTAAAAGCGTAGGGTTGCCATCTAAAATATTGAATACAAGCTAATAATTGGCAGGCAATCTTGATCTTATCATATCAATGGCAAAAAAGACGAATATTACGGGGTCAATATTCAGCTTCGCCGACCCCGCTCACTCAAACTCAACTCAAAGCATTTATTTCAATTAGACCATTACAGGCACTTTTGAAAGACAAAAAACAGAAAAAAACGCAAAGCTTCAGTCCCAGACACAAGGCATAATAACTTGTGAAAGTACTGTATGTAGTTGCACATTTCAAAGCGTAGATATCTATGGAGAAGAATGGGCAAAAAACTCCATTGGAAACTCTTTTAAAAAATCAAAAAATGTTACAAAATCTTGGTAACATCATTCATGTTGAGAATAGGGATGGTGACTCATTTTTTTTTATTTGTGTATCGGGTAGATTATTAAAAAGTATTTGACACGTATTTTTTCTTTTCTCACGTAATCGTAAAACTACGGAGATATTTTGAATTGAAATGGCGCATGACGTCACGGCTCAGTACATTTTATACCTAGTTGTGACGTAGTGAGCCCCCACTCTCCAACTTTAATGCGTTTTAACTAAGTATTTTTTTGTTAACTTGATAAAACAAAAAATAAGTATCTAATATTTTGTATTACCTGATTGACGGACAGAATAGAATTTCGTTTTCTGTACCCAGTCATCATCCCTATTACAAATATGTGAGAACGATGTAGAAAATCACTGACTCGCTGAAACATTCATAAGGTGAAGGCAGATGTCCGGACTTAGGACTAGATGAAAGATAAGCTATTGTCTGTAGGGAGACGTCGCTACGCACTTGAGCCGTTCACGATCTCCCCTCTGCAGTGATTATCTTTGCTCCGGTCAATTTGGGCTCGAAGTGTATTTAGAGTTCCTCGTTGGTTCAGTGGTCAAGCGCATCTGCTGAGCATGAGTTCCTGAGTTCGAATCCCAGGTCGGGTAAAGTAATATTGGGATTTTCCTTCTGAAATTTCTCAGCAGCAGCCACGGAGTCTGGATTTCTGCCCGGTTGATGGCCATAGGCTCGCCCCGTATGATATGAGACTCAAACATAGCTGGCAAATTGCGGGTGTACTATTCGGTAAAGCTCTGCCTAACCCTTAACAGGGATAATAGGCGTGATGTTATGCAATGTGTATTTAGAGGTTTCCAAGACGGTCAAATAGTTGTTCAGATAGCGGCGGAGGCAGTGGTGACAACTGAAGGCCACTGTTCAGGCGGGCCTGTGGACGGTGAGTAATGGGCTAGCTCAATGTACATCAGAACGTTCGGCCAGTCGAGATAGGGACCTGGCTGCTACTCCAATTTTTAATGACGATCATGTGACGCATAAAGATGCCAGCCAAAGAATTTGTGACCGAACAGTCCGAAAGTTAGAAGCATTTATTTATGGCCGAACGACCTGATATCAGAACGTTCGGCCAACCTGAATCTCCATAACTGAGGACCTTAGAATAACTGTTACTGAATAAAGATTAACTGACGATTTGCTGACAAACAACCAATGCTTTACTTTTACTCGTAATGCCACCGGTTAAAAGTAAAATGAATTTTGGTTTCTGTAACATCAGGACGTTCGGCCAACGTAATCTCCATAACTGAGGACCTGAGAGAAACCGTTAATGAATAAAGATTTTGTGACGAGACTGAAACGATATTTTTTTGCTTTATTTTATTTATGACGACCCCTTGTATATAGTAAAATGAAAATTTAACATATAACCTCAAAACATTGGGATTATCGATTCCTCCACAAGAAAGAAGCCCAGAGAAACAGTTAATCAATAAATATTTATTGACGACACTGAAATGAACTTTTATTGTTTTATTTTTCTTTGCGACTGCCTCTTTATATAGTAAATTGAAAATTTACAATATAACCTCAAAACATTGGGATTATCGATTGCTCCACAACGAAGAAGCCTAGAAGACTTGTAAAACCCCTGATGTGTTATAGGTTTCAGTGCAATGGTGTCAGTATTTTTGTTGATTCCAGATTAATCTTTTAAAAATGTACTATAGCGGATGGCGACTGAAATAGGGTGACCATGTATTCCAACGAAACAAGTATTTATCGAGTACCTAGGTATCTATTTATCTACTGAATGAAGCAAAGCACGTCGAAATAGTTGAAATAAGGTGACGATCAAAGAGTATAGTAATATAGATGGAAAAGAGAGCCCACTCAAGAAAATTTTTGACACCTATATTGGACGGTGTCGCCACCTGATACTAAATCCGTTGAACTAATCCCAATAGCTATAGGTGCGTACATGTACTTATATCTATATCTATATCTTTGTTATTGAATAGGTTTTCTATGGGTTTCTGTTACTCTTTTTATTTCTTTTTTTACACTCAATTAAAAAAGTAAAAAAGACAGAACCGAGAAACCACATAAATTACACAAAATGGGAGACATCTACAAGCATGCGCACACGCTGATTGTATAGTAGTGGCCATTTTGTAAACAATTTGTATGATATTGTTACCAACCCAAAACAAATATATTAACAATTAAAAAATGCTTTTAAAATAAATAAATGGTTTAATCTTGTTTAGAGTTGAAATTTATTATTTATAACTCAATTTTCATTCAAATCAAAAAGGTATTTAATCACACTGGCATAATTGGCGTAAGCACCATCTATGTCATTTTAATGTACTAAATCTCAAGTTTATGCGGATTTAGTAAGAGATGGTACTAGTATCTTGGTGTAAAATTGCGACGCCTATGTCAAGTATGGCAGGGTCCCCCTGGTGACGATGTAGGTTTTGCAACAAAATAAATGGATACGCGGACGGAGGACTTTGAGAAGGAGTGCAGATAACTAATATTTTATATAATATGCATTAGAAATAAATTGTTATAAAAAAACGTTACACACACCACCATGCGTCCATGTCTGTCACTGTTACATGAAAAAAAAAAATTGACACTATCGATCGAATTTCAACCAATAGGCCACCACTAGTTTTACTTCATTCAGTTACGGCGGCTTTCTATAATACATATATCTCAATCCCAATCTTGATCCTGCTCCTTGTCTGTAAACAATCAACAGCCGAGTTTGTCACTCTGAGCCCGTTACGATATATGGCGTGCAATGGAAGGAACGTGCTTACCATAGATGCATTTTTGATACATCACACCTACGTAAAACATTTTAATAAAAAAATTCTTGAGCGGGCTCTCTATTCCATCTATATTACTATACTCTTTGATCGTCACCTTATTTCAACTATTTCGACGTGCTTTGCTTCATTCAGTAGATAAATAGATACCTAGGTACTCGATAAATACTTGTTTCGTTGGAATACATGGTCACCCTATTTCAGTCGCCATCCGCTATAGTACATTTTTAAAAGATTAATCTGGAATCAACAAAAATACTGACACCATTGCACTGAAACCTATAACACATCAGGGGTTTTACAAGTCTTCTAGGCTTCTTCGTTGTGGAGCAATCGATAATCCCAATGTTTTGAGGTTATATTGTAAATTATCAATTTACTATATAAAGGGGCAGTCGCAAAGAAAAATAAAACAGTAAAAGTTCATTTCAGTGTCGTCAATAAATCTTTATTGATTAACTGTTTCTCTGGGCTTCTTTCTTGTGGAGGAATCGATAATCCCAATGTTTTGAGGTTATATGTTAAATTTTCATTTTACTATATAAAAGGGGTCGTCATAAATAAAATAAAGCAAAAAAATATCGTTTCAGTCTCGTCACAAAATCTTTATTCATTAACGGTTTCTCTCAGGTCCTCAGTTATGGAGATTACGTTGGCCGAACGTCCTGATGTTACAGAAACCAAAATTCATTTTACTTTTAACCGGTGGCATTACGAGTAAAAGTAAAGCATTGGTTGTTTGTCAGCAAATCGTCAGTTAATCTTTATTCAGTAATAGTTACTCTAAGGTCCTCAGTTATGGAGATTCAGGTTGGCCGAACGTTCTGATATCAGGTCGTTCGGCCATAAATAAATGCTTTTAACTTTCGGACTGTTCGGTCACAAATTCTTTGGCTGGCATCTTTATGCGTCACATGATCGTTATTAAAAACTGGAGTAGCAGCCAAGTCCCTATCTCGACTGGCCGAACGTTCTGATGTACATCTAGCTCACCGTCCGTCCGTCTTATGACGACAGGCCGTGCCGACGACGCGTTTGTGTTCCACGCGCGCCTCAAGGAGATGTCAGCAAATTGGAAGGGGTCCGAGAGGGCCGATGACTGCCAGAACTGCGGGTTGTTCGAAAGAGATACCGTGGCCCTGGAACACAAAGGGCTAAGAAGGAACATGGATGGGTTTTAGTCAGTCAAGTCTGACACTCCCTCCCGCTCCGCCCAGAGCGGGGGAAGTCATTTGATGATTTCCCATCCTAAAAAAAAAAGGCCACTGTTCAGAACAGTTTACAGTGATTTTGTGACTAAAGCATTACAATGCTTTTTAGGAAATGGACACGCATTGAGTATTCTAGTTTCATTGTTCGAATTATGAGTTTAAAGTTTTTTATTTCAATATGTTGATCGGAATCAAATTTTTCTGCATCATCATTGCAAATTATAAATGAGTTGAATCTATGAAAAAAAGAATCGTAATGTATGCTTGCCAGATACACTGTGTAGATATTTTAGCAGGTACTTACCTAATTCCGAGTAAGAAATACTCGTAGTGAGAACCTAAAAAGAAAAACGTGAAGTCATCGTGATATTTTCGTAACAACATAAGTAGACGTATTGAGCATACAGATACACTTATGACGTACGAATCGACACTTATAAATCTATAATAACCACCTGAGGCTCAAAAAAAACCTTAAAACCAACACCTGCCAAACCTAGATGCAAATCGCGACAAAATCTTGCCTTCGCATTATCTCGCACTTAAACGAGACAACAATACGTTAACGCATAAGTTTAGTGTCGTTTGGTAGCGAGATGATCGGACGACAAAACTTTGTCGCGACCACATGTCAGTCCGATTGATCTAGGCGTGGCCAAATCACAAGTAAGTATTTGGCAAAAACTTGCACAAACCGGTAATCAGCAGTCAGCGACCCTGTTGTTTAATGTCATTTTATTTATAACTATTACGAGTTAGCGCTAACGAACTATGCTTTAATTGAGTAGATAGGTCTCAGAGACTGAACGTCGGATAGTCTTTGGTCTGGCTGTGTGCGTGGCTTCTGAGATAGCATTGGTGTGTTCACGTATGCCACACATAGGCAAAGCGGTTTATCTGTAACCGAAGCAGTGCATAGAGTCATGCCCAATCATTTATCAAAAATCAAACTGGAAAATAATGAAAATGTAGCTGGTAAATATGAACTTCTTCTAAAACATAAGCCTCCTGACATTGTTCTGGGGTCGGTAGCTGGATCTTGTTTTTCTCCAATACTTTCTTTATCAGCTTCCATCTGCATATTCTTCAGCTTTCTAGCCATTTATGAACGATCATTACCATCTTTAAACATTAATCACATCACTTTCGCCTTATCCCAATTTGTTTGAGGTCGGAGCATTATGTCTTCTTCTTCCATACTTCTCTATTACTCGTCATCTCATCAGACAGCTTCTCTCTAGCCATATCATCCTTCACACGGTGCATCCATCTCTTATATGGTCTTCCTCTACTCTTATTGATTTAAGTTATTCTAACATTATGATTTTGAAGTTCGGTCTCTGTTGGATATTACGTTCTCCGTGACATCCACGGTAGAATTATTAACAGATTGCAAGTTTTTCTTTGGTTGCGAATCTTGCAATACTGATTTGGATACCTACGTTAGGTCACAACGTTGTTTTAATGCGGTTTCATTTGTTTGAGACCTACAGAATTCTATCGAAAAGTGCTACTCAACAGGACATTCAACGTATAGGCCAATACATAGGATTAGTCAGAAAACCGCATTGAAATCGGTCCGTCCATTTAGGGGTAACTATATTTCTGACAGACACACAAATATACAGAAGAAAAAATTCAAAAAAAAGAAAATTAGGAAAGAAAAGAAGAAAGTTATAAATCTCAGTTTTACGCCCGGTTTCACTAACGTTTTACGAAACTTTTTTTTTATAAAAATCAAGCAAATGCATGAATATTCAGAAAGCCGTGCCAAACTGCCAACCCTACACAGTTAGGTCATTCCCGGTGGTCCTTACCCGTTGACCACAAGCATCATCCAATACTTGTAAGCAACGTATTAATCACTCTCAGGACTTTACATTCTACGTTTTGTATGCATGTTTATGCTCCTTTGTCCTCTTGCATACCTACCTTACTCAACGTCGTATCGTAATAGGTACTACCTTTTTCATTGTGAAAAGAAGGGGGTGTCGTTTTCTTTGTTTGGCAAACTCTGAATTCCGAAGCTGCTGAATAAGGAGAGGAGGAAACCGGTGAGGAGAAATTGGTGTTATTATATTAAAAAAAATACATAAATGTGCATCGCATGGCGCCATGCATATGCATACAGTTCCACCCTTTACTTGAATCTCCACCTGTGGGATATTGGTGATGATTTAGTAAGCTGCATTCTAATCATAAAGTAAAAGCAAAATTTACGTTCATTTATTTAATTCTGCACATATAATTTGCATTTTTAAATATTTCTGTATAAAATAATATTTAAAAAAAAAACTATAAAAATAGTAGCCCACCGGTATCGGGAACAGGGTCCAAGCAACAGGTCAGGGCTCCAGAGAAAGGAACCTCCTAACAATACAAGCCGTGTCCAGGAGTACCGCTTTCTGAATCAAGCCCTTGATCCAGCTGCCTAACAAGAGCCTCGTTAGATATTGGTCGAGGCTCTTGGCAATTAGGCCATTGGTTGTACGACTATCGGCACAATGATCGCTGAGTCCACATCCAACATGTCGACCACCTCGCGAGCCAAGTCAAGATTATTTCATTTAAGCAAAATTATTATTATGTCCATAACGCTGGAACTGCTGATCCGCACGCCCCCCCCCTCCCCCTCTGCTCGTGTAAAATAACGAATATTAGGCCTTATAATTATCTTAAGACATTATCACAAAGAATAATTAAAAGAACCGAAGTCTCTAAAAGATCTGCTATGATAATGTAATTAATACACGTAAATTCAAAACAATCCATTATGATCCATACCTATCCTCTACTTCACAACAAAATCTATTTTTAAAATTGCAAGGTGTCAATAAGTAAAATAGAAAACAAACGTCGCCACGTATAGGGTAAACAACCCAATAATAGGCCTGTTACTAATCCGACGTGGATGGATGGACATACTGGTTTTTTCGTCGACCATTTTTTGTGGTCATTTTTTAATACGGCCCGTGGGACCGGACTGTGGTCGTAAAAATGCAATGCGCGTACCAACTCGTGAACACAACAAGTTAAGTCGACTGGTGAAGTTTCGACTAAAAGCTTTCGCTGTTGGAATTTTAAAGAATAACTGTCGAAAATGTTAAATCTCAGATTAACTGTGTACTTGTTTAGTTTGAAGAGAATATTTTAAAGTGTTTACAATGGAACTGACTGCAGAACAAAGAGCTATGTGGATTCATTACTATTATGAATACATAGCATTCGGTTTGTTTTTCCGCTCTAAACTTAGAAACATACATGTTACATGTCAAGTTTGTCCATGTAAACTAAAAAGGTGCTTGTCTACAGTCTTATTATTTTCGCTTCTAGAAACGTTTTAATAAAACTTCTGAGCAAAAAACAGCCAGGTGCTCCTAAAACTTCACCTGCAAGTTTTTTATGTTCGAAAGTTTGTCTGTCTGTTACATCATCTCGTTCTACGACAGTTGACAATATAAAAACGGCAATTAAACACACAGAGAACTAAGATATTATAAAAGATCGATCGTTAATAAACACCAGCTAGTTTTTATTGCTTTCAAATCAAGACAACTTAATTTTCTTAACAAAAAAGGAGTAAAGAACACAGTTCAGACAAACCACAGCATTTTTCAATTCTGAGAAACTCCAAACTTGAACATGGCTTGTGCATTACCCCTTTAAATACTACAAAAGACATAAATTACCATTAGAACTCCAGCAATTGTCAACCTTAATCCACTGTGTTAATGATTAATTTTGTTTGTTTAAAATACACATAAAGTGCAAAGCAATACAATCCTTATGTCAAATAGCAATAGCGTGGTTTCATTATTGAAATGAATATTTAAACCTTTTTTAGTTTGAAAGCGGTTGTAAAAGGAATAGAAGGTAATCTCTAACACCGTGCTGTATTGACATGCAACACTGGATTATTTGTCTTAAAGGATAAGGTTTGAAGTTGTTTGTGATTGGGTTTGTAGGAAGGCATTTTGCGAGAGAGGCAGTGGGGAACTCGGCATCTCTCGGCTGCAGGTTTGACGGGTTCCGTGTTACTCACAGCTTCACCCCCCCGCGCCACTTCGCGCCTCCCCCGGTCCGTCTGAGCGGGCGCAGGCTGCGAGGCTACCCGTCTAGAAGCAATTATGTGTATTAAAGCCATGCGTACTGATATCTTGTGGTATAATGTGGGGTTTTGCGGTTATTTGACCTTATATTAATTACGTTACGTATCGTTAGCAGCTTTTCAAAGATACAAGATTATTTTCGTGATGCTTATCACCAGGTATTACGCGGTCAGGGTTTAAATTAAAACCCAAGTTTTTTGTGAATAAATTCCTTTTTCAATTAGACATTTATATGTACCTGATGAAAGGGCAACCGATTAAATTAGCATAACTTAAATTATATTATCCAATTCCCTATTATTCTCAATTAGAGTAATCCCGAGTTAAATTCAGAATACACATGGATACATATACTTCATTTATATTATTTTATTCTTATGGTGACCAATTAATACACAACCTAATTCCAAATATAACAACATTATGTAATTACAGCTTCTTTCCTGTTATAAGCAAAATGTGTGCCAGTTGTTGGTGCAGCTACCCTTTGACATCTTGGCGTAATTCAATGACAACCATTTCTAGATAATAACATATTGTGAAAGTGTAAAGAAACATTTCTTCCCTCATTTGATTTCCCTAAAATTCTGAAACAATTCGTGCTTTGCCTTCGCAGGTTGAAAAAAAAAGGTATGAAACCACAATGCAGTAATATAATAAAATTAAAACATGGATGAATATAAAATTAAATTAGTTAATATGACATGTAAACTTAGATTATTATATTATATTCCATAATAGGTCATGTAAAATTGTTCTTGCACTAAGTTATTGTACTCCACCAGCCTATGACAGGTAAACTTATCACAAACAAAATCTTAAACATGTGTATGCCAATAAGCACTTTAATGATTCATATCCGGTAGTTCATTCTTTAATGGCTAGTCAGTTGAACTCGCAGTCATTGATTTATTTATAGTTACAAAACCCTAAAAGCAGAAGAGAGTATAACCGTAAGTAACAAGGATCTATCAGAACCGGGCTAGAATCGAATCTAATGTCGCCATCTTGCTTTTTTCCATAGAGATTTAAAACTTATATTTGAATGTCTATGGTTTTTTCAAAACATTTTATAATAAAACAAACAACACTGAATGAATGTCTTCTAGCATTTCTGTTCGCCGTACATCCCGCCTGCATGTTTTTAACAAAGATTTTTTTACTAAATATTTCTCCTTCGTTTAGCATAAAAGGCTTCTTTTCTAATCTTGCGAAGACTGCGTATTTGGCCTCAATTCGTTCACTCTAAATCTTCGTTTTTTTCGAATTTATACATACCCCGTATAAAACTCTCCTGCGATTCTTTCAAACCGTATCATTGCGAACTTCACTGACAAGAATTGAATAAGGTCTATTTAACATTGACCTGCATTCATCAACACCAGAAATCTAATCTCCAAATCCATGACCTGATGATTCTCCATCCAGCTTAATGAAATCAGGCCACAGTTCATCATCTGTCAATGTAGTCATGCAGATGCAATCCAGCTTGCCAAAATAGTAGGTAAGTCGTCAGAAAGTTATCTAAGTCCTGTTATCTTGTCTTCGATAATCTTGCCTTGAATGTCGCCGACATCGGCAGTACTACGTTCAAGTCAGTTTCCCAATAGGTAGGTGAATACTACAATATTTTATCTATATCGATAACGGTTTAGAAGTACGTACTTGTCGACTTGTTCTAATTTAGAGGACGGTTTCAAGGTCCACAAATAAATACTTAAATGAAAAACAAATAGTAATGGCTTGACTAAAACCGTTTTTTTTTTAAATTGTGTTTTCATTCAATTATTAGAAGCTTATTCACCAAACCTTAGGCAGGGTTCCCACTACGCCGGACCGCCGATCTGCCGGAAACCGGACACCGGACAGAGTGTTCACATTACATCGGATCCCGGAAGAAATTTAGACAGTCAAGTACTTACCTCAGTTGAATTTGGACCTGCGCGCACAATGGACGACGAAATTGTTGTGTTGTGGTGGTATCTTAATAGAAGGCAAAATAAAAGAAAACATTGGGTACACCCTATGTTACGGGAAAGATTTTCACTTGGAACATTTGAAACATTAATGGGTGAACTTAGAAGAGACGAATCAAAGTTCTTCAATTATTTTCGAATGACAGCAACCACTTTTGACGATTGAGAAAATGCGAGCCGAATGACGTGAGTGGAACACGGGCGGGGCGGTGGGGGTACAGATACCTTCACAAACTCGTTCACATTACTCGTACGCCCGGTCGTTCTACCGGCAATTCGTAGTGACAAAACGCTCGGTAAAAATGCCGGACCCGGGATAATGTGAATAGCTTCATATAATATAAATTGTACAGCCACTAGCCCTTCCGGCAAATTTACCGGCGCGGCAGATCTGCCGGTCCGGCGTAGTGGGAACCCTGCCTAGTTGTTATTTCGGCCAACGTTGGATGTGATAGCCACTTGAGAGCACATGAAAAAGCAGCATACCATAGCTCTCAAAAACTACCCTAGAAAGCCAACGAATGCAGTTGGTAAAGCCGAAATCGCTAGATGGCTAGATGGCATCATCATCGCTAACAGATTGTCACATAAGAGGGGACTCAAGCCCCGAGGAATTTGAAGAATAGGTATTTGAAGAAACTATTGCCGTAACGTCGCGCTGCGCCCGACCAAGCCCCCGTAAAGTGCAAAATGGACAACTGCAGCTCAGGCTGATATTACCTACAAAAAACTTGACCAAAAGACGTTTTGTATTCCGCTGTTTTCTTCTTCAAAACTATGCTTATGCTATATCTATGCTTCTATTATTTTGTTTTTTGTTAAAAATTTATCTAATTTGTCTGATAGTCGTCTGAACAGGGCGGTTAAAACGGGCTTTTTTTGAGGTTTTTGGATTATCATAATTCTTTTAGTGATTATGATTTGAAAAAAAAGGAAATGATAGGGGCATGTATTAATAAGACCTTGGTTTTTTGAAAAAAAAAACATACGCTTTATCCACGAAGAAAACAGCAGAATACGTTTGTATGGAGAAAGGCCCACTAGAGTCCCCTCTTAATGTAATCTCTCATAACTGTCTTGAAATTGAAAGTCTTGAAGATTGTAGGTGAAATCACAGTCACTGTGTCGTCCATTCATAATTTAACATAAAAAACCCAAACATTTTCTTTTCCCCCAAAAAAAACCCAAGCTCAAACTGATTCAACGGTTAGTTATTGGATTTCACAATACAGATGCGTAATAGCTATATTACCTTATATAAGTTAGTTACGAGTACCTAAGTTATTTCGAAAATACAACAATACCATGACAAGATAATTTTACCTATTGTTTTGGAAAACTATATGTTGCAGTTGGCAGACACTTAATTATTACGTCCTGGGATTTTCATGTGCATGTAAACAGGATAATCCTACATAGAGATCTATTTGTGTTTGAAACCCGTGGCTTACTTTAAGAGCAATAGTGTTAAGGTATTAATTATTGTCATGGGCATATACAAATACATACAAGGTATAAGACACACCGACGCGATAAGCTACTGTTTTCTGCAAAAGTGCAATACCTACACGGTCAAAATGTATGGAACAGCTATTTTTTTTTAATTACCTATGTAAAACTTTTATGCAGGGTGGTTCAGGATGATGTGTGTTTTCGCGTCCGTGTCTCTTAGGCTGATGACAGACGGACCGCATTTCAACTGCAATCTAACCGCAAATTGCAATTCGGATGCAGTTTGAATGCATTGACACAACTGCAATAGAACTGCAAACCAAACGTGCAATTGCAATCGGCGTGCAATCAAGTGAACTGCACACCGACTGCAATCGATCTGCACGGTTAGTTTGCAGTTGAAATGCGGTCCGTCTGTCATCAGCCTTACACCTTGTATGTCCCGCATCGTACTTTGGAAGTTTGCTGGATAACGGGCCAATTCGTGTTATAGGCAGATTTTTATTATTCTGGCTCCACTCGTTCTAGGTTTCATCCATCGCTTTTCACCAGCCATGATCGGTATCAAGAGCAGCCAAATAACAAAAATGTAGTACATCAAGACACCAACTCCGTACCTCGAAAAACAAAGGCGTTGGCGGTCGGTTTCATTCGTAGATCTTTGACAGAAGTTACGAGTAGTCCGAATGCCCGAAAGTCTGACAATCTGAGGAATTATGAAAGAAATTCTTAATCCTTTGCTTCATGTAATTGGAAATTTCTTCTGCACAAGCCAAACAACGTAATTTTGTATACCTTACATATGTCGGCTTGCGTTTGGTAGCAACACCTTATATGAAGGGAAAATCGGCCTTGGATGGAGCACTTTGAAGTGATCCAGACTATAATGATCGGGAGACAGAGACGCCGGCAGTGAATTCCATAAAATCAAGTCATTTTATAAAATTAGACTGATAACCAGCACTTCTTGAACGTCAAATATTACATTAAGACAGTTCTCCAGAATGCCCGGCCTTTGCAACTTCCTAGTGTTTGAGGTGGGAAGTGGAGGAACGAACTCGCTAGCAACACATTTATTTATTTATTTAAACTTCACGTACATTGGTGGTACATAGGCGGACTTAAATGCCACAAGGCATTCTCTACCAGTCAACCTTTGGGTCAAATAGGACAGCATTGTGGAAGAGTACAAAAAATAATAATATTAAAAATACCATTTAGCTAACATAAACTGATATACATAAAGGGAACTATATTTTCTATCACCAAAATTTATATTTGTCATCAAGTTGTATCACCTAATAAATAGATCTATCGCCACGAAATATTTTCGTTCTCAGATAAACAAAAATTGTTCCCAGGTATGAATTATCAGTAAAATAAGAGATCGATAACCAATAAAATTATATTGCATTACATGGAATATAAACTTCGTTCTTATAATAACAGTTTTGTTACTTAAATAATAGCTCTGTGCTCAGAATGGTAGATCTGTCACCAAATAAATAGATCAGTTCCTTAGAGACATAGGGCACATCAACTCGGACAGGTTAGGTTCGAAGGGGATGGCGGGGTCTAGTGAGCGAGCGGAGCGAGCGAACTAAGACCCCGACATCCCCTTCGTGTTAGGTTACTTTAAACCCTGCAGAGAGAAATAGGAGCCCCGCTACGCGGGGCTCCGTCGACTACTATTTGAACTTAATGCAATTTTCTAGTAACATAATATGATTTATTGGTGATCTCTTTAAATTAGTTTGCTTAAATACTTATTAGGACACACCTATTATAATACATACAAAAACATTTATTTGGTACTAGACCTTATATCTCAGGATTTTAGGTGATTTATTGTGGAACTGATTTTGCATTGTTTGGTGACTACATTTTGGTGACAGATCTACTATTTTGAGGACAAACCCTATTATTTAAGAAACACAAAACTAATTAAATTGGTGATAGCTTAAATGATACCCATACATAAATAGGTACATACTAATACATATATATACTGATCAAATAAACTAATATGAAAAATATAATTATTCAAAATAAAAATAACAGTATTTACATAAACTAACTAACTAAATATAAACTAAATTAAAAACAACTTATATATATATTATAATATATACAAATAATCCCTTAAAAGAGGAACCTTATAATAAATACTAATATACTGACAAACTAGCCGTTGGTCCCGGCTGTCATTTGTAGATTTTTGACATAGGTAGTCGCTTCATGTAAAATACTGGTACTCAGCTGCATCCGGTTAGACTAGAAGCCGACCCCAAGAGAGTTTGGGAACAGGCTAGGCAGATGATGATGATACTGACAAACTAGGTAGCGAGCAATTTAACAACAATTAATTATTAAAAATTTATTTAGCAACAATTTAACACATCTGTCTGTTACGTTAGATGAACCAGATTCTACTAGCGGCTCGCACAATAAATGTGGTAGCCTATGTAGGTAGCGCTTTTTTCAATTAAATTACGCAATGAATGACGTCGAACATTTGTTCGACATTGTCGATTGACAAAACGAATGGAATTGAGATTGTAAGAGTATTACGCAATGACCCCGCAGTGTGAGGCCAGGCTAGGCAAATGATGAGGCCTAGAAGAATATTCATCATCATCCGTCTAGCCTTTTCCCAAATAAGTTTGGGTCAGTTTCCAGTCTAACCGGATACAGCTGAATACCAGTATTTTACATGGTGCGACTGCCTATCTGACGTCCACAACCCAGTTATAGGTTATAGTACTGGGTAATACGATACCCTATGGTAAGACTAGTTGTCCAGACTTTCGAGCCACTGACTACCTGTAACGACTGTCAAAGATCTACAAATGACAGCCAGGACTAACAGCTTTCCGAGGCATGAAGGGGATCATTCCGAGCAGCTGTTATTATTCAGCCACGTGCTCCTCAGTACCCTCTTAGAACAATATTCGTATTGAATCACTACTATAAACTATTTCTATTAGAGCGAACAGCGACTCAACAATAAATGACTCATCACGACATATTTAAAGCAATTGTCGAATGTAGGTTATAGGTAATTCAATTATTTTAAATATGACTTCGAAGAGTTTCAAGGTTGTGGATATTTTTAGCAATAACAACTGGTTACTACTTATTAATTAAAAGTTGAAAACACAATATTTAATATTGACAATAAAACCGAAATTGATGAAGAAAACACCAAGCAATATTTCATTTCCTCAAAAGCAATAAAAAACCTAAAAGATCATCTCCCTATTTTTGGGAGATGATCTTTTAAAACGGCAAGCTAAGAGGCAGAGTAGGTATATACAGAAGGCAGAAATGCAGAAGAAATCCTGAAGTTAGATAATTAATATTCACACAGACTTGCACGATAACTTAAAATAATCTTAGAAAAGAAAGAAAAAATATTTATTTGTCGCAGGGACATTACGTGCATACAAAATAACAATGAACACAATAAGCATAGAAAGCATAACAAACATTTGTTAGTACGATAGAATAAAATATACAACAATAAGATTTAAAAAAAAATAACAGAAAAATAAAAAAATAAACTAAAAGTTGGCAGCTTGCACGTCGTGACTACGACAAGTAGGTTACCACTCAGCATGATGCTGTGCTTAGAATAAGAAAGAGTTCCTACTTCCGACACACCTCCACTCTGTGACAGGGATTGCTTTGCTTCATAATCCTCCACAACATTAACACTATCACTATTCTTTATCACATGTTCCATGATAAAGAATCAATAACTTCCGTAGGGGAGCTTACAATCATTGAGAATCACGGGAGATATCCCGTAAGCATTAGTGTATGTTCAGTTAAAAACTGTGAAAGCTTAAAACAGTGCATAATATCCACGCCGGACCAGTGGACCAACAGACAGTATGACCAGATGGATATCGCGTGTCTTCAAATTTTTCCTCACGATGTGTTTCTTCGGTACTGAGAAAAAGTTCACAAATAAAACTACCTCCCTGGGGTTCATCTTCAAACCCACTAATTACGGGCCACAACTGCAACATTGCCCCTTTTCTAATTAGCATGCTGGTTTCGACGGTTAAATGCTAAAAAAAATGCAAATTAAAAAAAAGATTTGTCTAATTCTAAAGCAAAATCACATAATAAATCATCTTACTCAACATCAAATCGTAGTCACTGTCACCTCAAGATTCATAAAAGTCATCATCTATAAGCGTTATTACGTCATCACTGTGAATAAGATGGTGATTAACAGCCTTTTAAGTAGTTGCCGTAATGGCCTATAAGTCTTTTAACGAGCTCAACAGAGTGATAAGAATCCTTGGTTAAAAATATCGCTACTATTATAGTTGATTTCTGTAATTGTGTCAAGCTTATTTCTCGCATTTGTTATGAACACCTGTTGTACGTACGTTACTGGGAGAATGTACAAGACATATTATAGTCTACTATATGATTATGGTTTTATAAACATCTCAGTCTTTCCTTTTGTTAGCATGGTCATTTGTAGCTTCAAAGCATCCTGTTCCCTCAAAAATTACCAAGTACTTTGGATCCTTCTTCAATCGTCTTTGTAACAGCTAGTTTATTGGCGGTCGTTGGTAAATTTTCATCTACCCTAAGCACTAAGTCCCTTTTAATTTCATTAATGTCTCTCCGCTGTACTATTTGAGGTCCATGCAAATTCTTCTCGGACACTGTAAAATAAGCCGATTCCTTTCATTACATTACTGACGTCAAAGGGTTATTTTATTCGAGTTTATCTATTGGCTATAGCGCAGAAAATGTCAGTTAACATCTCAAAATCAATAAGGAAAAATAACTCAGAAAAGCATCGCAAATTAAGGCGAAATTAGTTTTGTAAGTAGGAAGTGTTAAAACTACTGATAATAAAAATCCTTTGAAATTCTTCCAATCGGATTTATCGAAAATCATACACAGCAAGTGCATTCAGGTTATCAAGATGACACGAATGTTGCGAAAAGACTTTTAATCAAAGCTGCAGTACAAGGGACAATACCTATCAGCGACAAAGTGACAATCATTCGCTAATCACTAATGCTACATGCAGGCAGAGACAAAACAATCCCAATCGAATTCGAAACCACACCTTTTACCAAGGTTATCTAAACTAATAATTTAATATAATAAAGACTTAAGGTTTGTAAGTCTGCATGTAGTTTGTAATCTTCGAAAGTTCTGTTCCGATTTCGATAATTCTTTTACTAATGGTAAGCTACAATATCCCCAAATGTCATAGGCTATATTAAAAACGTTCCCGTGGGATAATTTCCGACAATAACGCAAGCGAAGCCAACGGGCAAAAGCTAGTCACATATAAAGTCACACCTATTACCAAACCAAGGTTATCAAAAAAATAGGTGATTATTGAGAAAGGTGCGGCGATTCAATGATAACGTTATCAGGAACGGATAAAATAATAACGAACTATGTAATAGCACGAAATTGATTAACTAATCAACAATAAAACGTACTGTAATTGGCTCGAAGTAGAACAGAGATAAAACATGGGTGCGTATTGCAGTTATCACTGCATTAAATATAGTCATGGTGAACATTTTTCAAGGATCTAACAATTAGAACTGATGATGCGATTAGATTTTTATATATTTATTTTAGATATTAGAAATATACTGAACTAGCTGTCCAGCGCAACTTTGTCTGCGTCACATTTTCCCTGTTTTCGCAACATTTTTTCATTGCTGCTCCGCTCCTATTGGACGTAGCGTGATGATAGCGTGATGGTAGCCTTTAGGTTTCCTCGATAAATGGGCTAACTAACACTGAATTTTTTTTTAAATCGGTTCAGTAGTTCCTGTGATTAGCGCGTTCAAGCAACAAACAAACAAACAAACTCTTCAGCTTTATAATATTAGTATCGATTTGCTATGGAGTCATACAACTAGTATATTACAACTTTAAGTCATCACCTTGATGAAAACTCGGCCCAAAAATATCTGATTTGATAACTATCTAAACACTACGTTACACAACCAAATCGAGTGATTACTGATTTGTCTATGATACAGTAGAAAATTTGATTTGGTTGATTGTAAACTCGTTATATCTTCATCGTCCTATATTAATTACCCTTTTTCCAATTTTTTTAGAGTAGGCGTAGCATTTGTTTAGTTTTACCATGCATGCATATCATCTTTTACACAGTGATGACTTAGTTGGTCATCATTCGCCTAACCTTAACCCAATTTGTTTGTGGTCGGCGCAGTCGGCTTGTCCCATGCTTCTGTAGTATGAGGCGCTATACCAGTACTCACTTGGTTTTTAGCCATTTCATCGTTCACACACTACATAAATCCATCGTTTATTTGGTCTTCCCCTTTTCATGTAGCCAGTGCATCTTATACTTAATCAGTTTTCTCACACAGAAACATATCAACCAACTTGTAAACTGACCTGTTTCTAACTTGTGATTCTAGTCAAGTGTCACTGCACGTAGTGAGTACATAAAGTGCCTTTTTCAGAAGCGCATTGCAGTGCCCTATAAAAACCCGTTAGTGTTTAAAACTACATAATGCATTATATGTATCGTTACCTAAACGACCCACCACCAAAGACAGACCTGTTGTTGGGGAGTTAGTTGGCCCACTTTTTCATGCCAGCTAAATCACTAGGAAGTAGTAAAGGGCGGGCGATTTGAGGGAAGGCCTCATTTAATTTTCGACGTTAAAAAATTACTGATTCTCACAGAAAGTACTTTTGATTTAGATTTTCTAGTAATTATTAAACCAATCATTAGGCATACCAATAGTCAAGGTCAAAAATATTGTTTTGCAAACAACACCTGGCATGAAAAGTAAACAGGTAAATGAAGGACCTAAATTCCTTGAACTATTATAAATCACTTTCAATGCAATGAACGGAATAACTGGTATTACCCCATACAGCTTCCAATCAAATGACCAGGATAAATAATTAATAATCCGCCGATTGAAGAAACAATTTAAACTTGGCCAAAATATTATGTGCTTTTTGGGAAAATACAGGGTGATTTCTTTTCTCTGGGAAATCCTGCTACACTAGCAGGTTTTCTCAAAAACTAAAACTGCACAAAACATAATCAAAAGTGGCGACCACTCTAAAAATTGCAGAGGCAGTGAAGCTCAACGTATCCTTGAAAAACGATTCAAGAGTCTTGTACCCCTGCAACGAAATTTATCAGAAAAGAACAGCTTCCCTCCATATCAAGCAGGTCTGTCAATGAAATAGTAACTAAGTTAAGGAGGTTCTAAATATTTTATCTAAGGCGATTTCTATTATTTTATATAGGCCGGAAATGCATTACACACCGAGTTTTCTCCGCGCCGCGCCGTGGAAAGCACGTTTAGCCGTTGGTGCCGGCTGTCATTTGTTTGTCTTTGATAATCGTTACAGGTATTCAGTGGCCCGAAAGTCTGACAACCTTAGCAAAAGGTATTAGCGCTGTGGAGGTCAGACAGATAGTGGCACCATAAATTACAGCGGCATCTGGTTGGACTGGAAGCTGACACCAACAGAGTGAGTAGGGAAAAAGCAGAATTTAATTATGTTTTTTAGAAATCAAATCAGTATCCATATACAGTATGTTAGTTTAAACGAGAGACATATTCAAACCCATAATAGTACATGCTAACATGATACTAATAAAAATATAAACAAAAAAAAAACACTGATAAATAACAGACAGAACCATACCAAAATTTTCGCAAATGTCACGCAACGTGTATACACCCTTGCGCTAGCGACTTAATACTATCGCAGAACATGTGAGCGGGTCAATGACTCTTAGGTATAATCCATTTACCCTTCATACTTTAAACTTACCTGGCTTAGGACAGTCCAAAATATCTAGACACTAAACAAAACATTAAAAATTCTTCTATATACGTTATAGGTTTTTTACATATTTGGGACGAGAATCGAATACTGAATACCCTCCCTCAATATGTCCCTCGTTTAACCTAACATACTGTATAACTTGCATAAAATCTAGACCTCCTAGACGGTTTGTTCTCACTAGTTCGATTCATCAGTTCGCTCGTCGAACTAGTGAACAACCACACTTTAAGGAAAAACAACAAAATTGATCTCTCTCGTTTGTACGCATTCGGGATTTTTAATAAAAATGAGGTAAATAAATAACTACAGGTATTTACGAAGTTCAAACAATGACAACCTTCGTCAATCTATTGTCTATATTGTGTACCAGCGCTATCAAGTACCTACTTTCATGGATTTTCCTATAAATATTGAAAGGTATTCGAACCGATTGAAGATTTTTCGAGGAAACTGTTTAGACTTAAAAAAATCTGCGTAGGATTGGGATTTTTTCCTAATTGTTTATCAAAGTCTGTTTGAATACCAAATCTGCTACTATGCATAGGACCCAGTTCTTCCCTTAAGAGGGGACTCTAGCCCCGAGGAATTTGAAGAATAGGTATTTGAAGAAACTATTACCGTCGCGCTGCGCCCGACCAAGCCCCCGTTAAGTGCGAAAGGACAACTGCAGCTCAGGCTGATTTTACCTACAAAAATCTTGACCAAAAGACGTTTTGTATTCCGCTGTTTTCTTCTTCAAAACTAAACTGATCTAAATAATTCTTCTTAAATTGTTCAAAATTTAGAGGAAAAGTATATCTATGCTTCTATTATTTTCTTTTTTGTTAAAAACTTATCTAATTTGTCTGATAGTCGTCTGAACATGGCGGTAAAAACGTTTTTTAAAAAAACACCAATAATCTTTTAAAAACTTTTTTTTAAAGTTTTTTGTCGTTTTTGATTGTCATAATTCTTTTAGTGATTATGTTTTGAAAAAAAAGGAAATGATAGGGGCATGTATTAATAAGACCTAGATTTTTTGGGAAAAAAATCATTGCTCTAGCCGCATTATCCACGAAGAAAACAGCGGAATACGTTTGTATCGAGAAAGGCCCACTAGAGTCCCCTCTTAATTATTTTCTGCTCTTTTAATGCAATAGGTACTCATAAAAAAACTTACAAGGAAAAGCAGCTGATGTGTTGAGTCAGGGAAAGTCCCAATAAAGTGATTAATTCATTCATAACCTCACAGAAGAATGTTAAAGAATCGTACGTTCGTTGAATGAATTATAGCCTAGCATTGCTTTGTTTGCGGTTTACTGACCGATGACGATTTAAAGGTATGTAGGTACATCTGGGCCTAAGCCTAAACAGCGTTTACACCATACGGCATTTTATACAAACTTTCAAGTTCTTGTTTTTCGAAATGACTGAACCGGTTTTAATGAAACTTAATCCGCATATGCAGTATACATACACGGTGTAAATCACCTCATCACGAAGCCGTCAACCAAGCATTCTGTACATGAAACTAAGTAACTTTACGCAAAAATTATTGCTGGGAAACGACTTTTTTTTGGGGGGGTGTAAAATCATGTTTTGTGGTAGAACTCAATGTAACGCACTTAAAACATTGTGCTGATGGACGGATTGAATAGTACGGTGGTCGTGGAGGTGTTTAAAGTAAAAATATTACATTACAAACTTGTATTTAAAAAAATACTTGTCAAAAAGTTGGAACTTTGACCCCTAATATCTCCGTAACTAGAAGGTTCCCAGGTATGGTGTAGAACAAAAAAATTATCGCAATGACAGGGAGAACCAGTGCCTTTCGGCTTCGTTAAGAGGTGTTTTACACCCTTTAGGTCTAAAAAGTTACTAAAAGACAAAATAATAGTATTACAGCTAAATTAGACCGATTATAAATTATCTATAGAGAAAGTAATTTAACAATTATCTTTTTTTTTTAAAGACATTTCGATGTTTTGTTGTTGTTAAGTAACTTTTTAGACCTACGTATCCTGCTTATGCGTATTAAGTTTCATTAAAATCGGTTCAGTCATTTCGGAAAGGACTTGAAAGTTTGTATGAAATGCAGTATAAGGCGTAAACGCTCATAATAACCGTAACCAGTAGTCCCCTACACACGTTGTGTTATGTTATCTATACTTATAGTATTAAAAACAGGTAAAAATCGGTTTTTATTTATTATTGAACTACTCGATCGGAATCCCAAAAATCCTTTCACTACCGGGAAGCTACTCAATCTACATTAGAAGGTTAAAAGACAAGAAACCGTCATAAAAAAAAATGTCTAACACCTAAAAATCAATTACAAATAAGATCTAAAAGACCGCCATACACAAACTTACCGCCACCAAACACGGTGAAACTGATAAAGCAATATATTCGAGGATTAACCACATGTATTGCCACTGAGAATTTATGAGGACTAAGATAAAGCATAAGTATGGCATGGAATAAGACAAGTTAATGCCTTCTCATGCCAATCGAGAGTCGTAAATGGCAGGTTTACTTGATAAAAATTTGACGGTAGATATCTGAATGAGGCAACTACTGCTATTGAAGGTCTTCGAAGATTAGTTGTGGATGTAGAATGTCGTGCAAGGATACACGATTTCGATCACTATACAAGGTGTTGTTTTGCATTCTCGTCAAATTCAAGGAGGTGACTATGCTACTGATTCTCGTCCCAAATCAATAATAAAATGGGTGTTTTTTTTTGTTTTTTTTTCTCATTAACAAAAATCGGTAAGTGTGAACCACACGTGTTTTAAACGCCGCCCGTCTGATTCTCGCCCTATAACCTTGCTTTCATACATACAAACAATTTCAAACGTTTATTCGTTCATTTTTGCAAATAAATGATTTTGATTTTTGATTTCTTATTCCCTAAACCAGGTTAAGGGGGTTATGCTGAAATACTGACAAACTTAAAAACCCAAAAAAATCAGCGTTTATTAAAAATTAACTGGGTACCGTAATTTTAATTGATTATTTTGGTATATTGTGTCATCCTCTTGAATTTTGACGAGGATGCAAAACAACACCTTGTATATCTAAAAACAACATTATTCTCCAACAGTGTTCCTAAACTAAAAAACTGGCCAAGTGCGAGTCGGACGAAGGGTTCCGTACCATTAATAATAAAAACGACCAAAAAAAATCACTTCTTTGTATGGGTGTCCCCCTTAAATATTTATTTTATTCTGTTTTTAGTATTTGTTGTTATAGCGGCAACAGAAATACGTAATCTGTATAAATTTCAACTGGCTAACTATCAAGGTTCATGAGATACAGCCTGGTGACAGACGGACAGCCAAGTCTCAGTAATAGGGTCCCGTTTGACCCTTTGGGTACAGAACCCTAAAAAAGAAGATCACTGAAACTTCCGTTACCGAAACTTGTTTCTTAATTCTCTACGAGTGCTAACTTCTTTTTTTCTCTTGCCTGTCTACTGTTTCTTGTGCTACCCTCATATTGCCAGTGAAAACTTTTAGTTAGGCCGATTAAAATTCTTTCACTAACTGTGAACTATCTGTATCCTAACTGTTAGTTTTATAAGAAATAAAATAAAAAATAAAACAAAGGGTTAGGCAAAGCAAAGGTGTACCCAATAGAACTCCATTTCGCTAGTTTATATTTGTGTCCCATGATATAGGGAGAGAGCCTATTGCCATCAACCTACAGGGCGCAGATCCAGACTCCGTGGCTGCCATTGAGAAATTACTAACGGAAAAAAATAATTGTGCGTGGAGTCCCTCCGCGCGGAAGAAGTGAAACTTCGTGATACTACACGCATGCGTTCGAGTGCCAAGCATTAATTCTCGCTCTGTCTTTTTCTATTCCCCCTCCATGGTAGCTTAAACGTTTAAAGCCGTATACAGACATTGCGAGGCATGCCCTCGAACAACGCACTGCGAATGCCTCGCAAGGTGTGTACCTTTGTATTCGTGGCGAGTCATGTGCTACGCACGTGCGAGGGCGAGCCAACGTATGGCCGCGGCATTCGTTGTGCGCCGTTCGTGGCGCATGCCTCGCAAAGTCTGTATCAACCTTAACGCAACCTTGTTGGAAGTCGCATAAGAAATTACACTGCAAAAACCCAATAACAGTTTGCCCTACCCTGGAATCGAGGACCTCTTGCCCAGCAGTTGTGCATATCTTTTTTTTTATTTATTTATAAATATAAAATTCAAAGTCCGGACTGACTGATATACCACGCACAACCTAAATCGGTGGCTCTAGAGACCTGAAATTTTGAAAGTGTGTTCTGTGTGAAGAGTAGGCATCCACTAACAAAGGGTTTTTCGAAATTCCACCCCTAAAGGGGTTAAACAAGGGATGAACGATTGTTTGGTCATCGGTCATTTTTAAAGTTGCATGAACTTTCATTTACAAGCTTCTGGTTGGAAATAAATAAATACGTATTTTAGCATTTTTGAGAATCTACGCGAACCTACTATGAGGGCTATATGGGGATTGAAATTTCAGTACAACAGTCATTTTTTAAGTAGAATGAAATTAAATATTGAAGTTTCTGAGCAAAAATAAATGAATACGCCGTCGTTCGTTGTTATTTAATTCGACCCAAAACGGGAGAAAAGGGGTGGAAATATTAGTATAACAAAAAATGTCTATTCTGCTTGAAATTAACTATTTGCCTTTCTTGATTGAATTGATAAACAAGTATTTCAATTTTTCGGAAATTCGACCACTCAGACAACAAAATAATTTTCTTTATTGGATTATTGGATTTTCATTTTGACTCATTTTCTAGGTGCACAAAATGAAATTTTGAAAAAAAATCACAATGTCTCAATAACCTCTCCTATGGCTATGGCTGGTATTGATTTCAGTGAGAACTGTTTCTCACATGGGCAGTTAAATGGTGCATGCTCCGGAGTGAGCTCTGCGAGTAGCTTAGTAATTTTAGCCCCAAAAGGAAACAACTACAAACGTCATTTACAAAGAGGTGCTAAGATAATTCATTATTAAAATAGTTTTCCGGAGTTAAATAGTTTTGTTTAATCTGAGTAATGCTGAATTAAAAAAAAAATAAGCTAGCTCATTTACACTATTAACTATTTCAAAAAGCGGGGATGGATGACCGGGGCATATGAGCTACGGCACCGCAGCTCGGAAGACATATGTAATATAAATTCTGCTTCACCATTTTGGTCACTAACAATCTAAAATAAAAAAAAACGCTGTAATTTACTTTTTTCTAACCAGAATGAATTCTCTGGCTTTACTTTGAAAATCACAGACTTTTACACAACTATTTATCCTACACTTTCTATAACATATTTTTACGCGGGCAACAACTATCTATAACATATTTTTTTCGACATTATTTTACGGGTGTAACTTTAAATAATTACTTTAACTTGACTTGCTTAGTCATCTGGTGTAACACTTGTATCTTTAGATACAAGTGTTACACCAGATGACTAAGCAAGCTTGAACTCACCTGAAACCCAAATACACAATTATAAGTCAACAAAGCACATAACGAGACTATTGTCTTGAAACAATCTGGAACAGTTTTGCAGCGTACAGCTAAGAGTTAACTTAAATATGATACTCACGTAGAAGCAGCGTTTTTTAAAGAATATGCACTTATTATTCAAAAAGTCGACATTTTCTTTGCGTTGTCAGTAAAAAGCGGTCGAATACCGGTGTGCATGCTAATGTTTTAACTTTACGGGGTATTCCACGTTTCCAGTTAAATTTCCGAAAATGTACACAAACAATAAGTAACTTTAACTTCTCCACATAAAGTTCAACATGCACTAAAATATTAATTGACGACTTAAGTATAGCCAGTTCAAGTTATTCGTAAAATCAACTTAGTAAAAGCCCATTTTAAATTGATATTTGTTTGACGTCCATAAGCAACAAGAATTTGAATATACTTAAGAATATCTAGATAGATATGGAAACGGGTTTCGAGGCTTCGACGCTAAGAATAACCTAAGACTTTACAATGGCTTGTCAGGTGTTGCTAAGTCATCTTTATTTAGAGGCTGTGTCCTGTCTGGGAGTTGGTTAGCTTATTTATCTTAAGATGGCCGGAGGTATGGCAGGGATATGAGTTAACACGAAAATGGCGGCTGCCACAGAATAGGGGATCGGACTGGGTGAAGAAAACGACATTCTATTTTGTCCGTCAGACAGGTAATACAAAAATATTAGACACGTATTTTTTGTTTTATCAAAATATAAAAAAATGACTTAGTTAGAACTCATTAAAGTTGGAGAGTGGGGGCTTACTACGTCACAAGTAGGTATAAAACTTACCTACATGTGACGTTATGAGCCATTTCAACTCAATATATCTCCGTAATTTTATGACCACGTGAAAAAAGAAAAAATACGTGTCCAATACTTTTCAATAAACTACCCGACGGACAAAGAAAAAAAAATAGGATTATCCCCTAAAGGTCATAGGACGTTTAAACAATGTAATAATTGAATAATGCTGTATTTTGTATTGTTCTATTTTTTGTAAATTTAAGTATAAAGTGTAATTTGTTTAAGTTCTGAACTGTCGCATTAGGGTAAATCCTGTAAGGATAGTTCAAGGTGTTATAAATAAATAAATAACATCCCGTTTGGTAACTTCTCCGATTCACCAACTAAACAAAAGACGTGCAAAACAAGTGAAAACCAGTGCCCAGTTATACGTTTCGAGTGAACCCAAAACAAATTCTTTTGATGAAAGAACAGGAACTGGGTCGTGGAAGTCAGTCAGATAGGCAGTCGAAGAAATGCGAGCATTCAGCTGCATCCGAATAGACTGGATGCCGATCCTATCACAATTTGCAAAGGGCTAAAGGGAGATGATGATTATTGAAGAACAGACTAGAAGTAGACTGCCATAAGATCTTCTTCGTGCCTTGTCGCTGGCAAACTAAATTTTGTAAGGCCAGAACCGAGCCACTAGATTACAAGCCTTTTTTTTACGTATGGTAAATCATCAAATGAATCCTTCCGCTCTGGGCGGAGTCGAAGGGAGTGTCAGACTTGTACTGACTAAAACCCATCCATATTCTTTCTTAGCCCTTTGTGTTCCAGGGCCACCGTATCTCTTTCGAACAGTCCCTCAGCCCTGGCAGGCATCGGCCTTCTCAGGCCCCTTCTGATTTGCTGACACGTGAAACACGAGCCCGCCGTCGACACGGCTTGTCATCATAAGACGGACGGGCGGACGGTGAGCTAGCTAGCCCATTATTCACCGTCCAAAGTTTTCAAGCCTTCAGTAGCGTTCATAAGATGATGGTGACGTATGTACTGTAATCAAAAATTTTGTAATAAATGATTCATGCATTCTTGTTACGATATAAATTTGGTTTTGGTTCAATTTCTGTATAGAGTTGGGAACTTAGTCTTGATTTTGAAACTGGTATAACAATGAAAACAAACATTCCAATTTTTCCTACAGGAACAAACCACAGACAAGCTAAGGGGAAGCTAAGGGGAAAACCATAAAATCTACAAAGTATGACCACATACATACAACATAATTAATAAATAATTAATACCATTAATGTAATACCATAAAACACATTAATAAAATAAAACAAATATTGATGTGGTAACGCACATCTGTCCCAAGTCACGTAGGTTTTGCGGTCTGTAGAAACCAAACCCGCAGAATGTTGAGTCACTTACCTACACAACACAGGTAAAATCTTTTATGAATATCAACCTATATTCCTCTTACAACTCATGAATTGCTTATGCGTAAATTATGTTTTAATGGCGTCACAATTATTGTCTACTAGCTGTCCCGCGTTACTTCGTCTGCGTCACATTTTCCCCGTTTTCGCAACATTTTAATTGCTGCTCCGCTCCTATTGGTCGTAGCGTGATGATATATAGCCTATATCCTTCCTCACGTTGAAATCTATCTTCTTGCCAAATTTCATTAAGATCCGATCAGCCGTTTAGTCGTGAAAAGGTAACAAACAAACTTACTTTCGCATTTATAATACTGTTAATAGGTAATGTTTGTCTACATACTATTATTTGTAGATCTTTAACAGTCGTAACAGGCAGTCAGTGTCCCGAAAGTCTGACAACCAGTTTTACCAATCAGTCCTAACTAGGCTGTGGAGGTCAGATAGGCAGTCGCTCCATGTAAAATTCTGGTACTCAGCTGCATCCGGTTAGACTAGAAGCCGAACCCAACATGGGAAAAGGCTAGGCAGATGATGAAGTAAAGCTAAAGGAGAGTAAAATAATATTGTGGTTACTATGAAATTATGTATAATATTCGTTTATCTAACTAAGTAGTTCACAATGCTGAATAAACGTTTAAGAGGGGACTCTAGTGGGCCTTTCTCCATACTAAACGTATTCCGCTGTTTTCTTCGTGGATAATGCGTCTAGAGCAATGTTTTTTTTCTAAAAAATCTAGGTCTTATTAATACATGCCCCTATCATTTCCTTTTTTTTCAAAACATAATCACTAAAAGAATTGTGACAATCCGAAAACCCCAAAAAAAGCCCGTTTTTGTGCCATGTTCAGACGAATATCAGACAAATTAGATAAGTTTTTAACAAAAAATAAAATAATATAAGAATAGATATACTTTTCCTCTAAATTTTGATATAAAAATTATTTAGATCAGTTTAGTTTTGAAGAAGAAAGCAGCGGAATACAAAACGTCTTTTGGTCAAAAAATTTATAGGTAAAATCAGCCTGAGCTTCAGTTGTCCCTTTCGCACTTTACGGGGGAGCTTGGTCGGGCGCAGCGCGACGGCAATGGTTTCTTCAAATACCTAGTCTTCAAATTCCTCGGGGCTGGAGTCCCCTCTTAAGAAGTTTATATCTACGGCTTCTTCTTCCAGATTCAAGCAGTATTGGGTTTTCTTTCGCTGATTAACGGTCCAATGATTTTTTATTTAGAGAATAATGATACTGGCAACTATTAGGTACCAACTGATTGTATGGTTGCGAATTAGGAAAAAAAAAACTTCCATCGCAACTAGTTGCCAAGAAAGAATAAAAATTCCTTTTTCACAACTGGTTGCGAAACTCAGTTGCCATGGCGGCCGAAAGGGTATTTTTATCCTCTCGTCATAGGCTAAAACCGTTACGGTGTTTTTCTATTACATATTTCTTAGTAGCAGACTGGAGGACTAGTATTTGTATTCGATTGATGACAACAGGGTCGCCCCTATTGCTTGGGACACAAACATAATTGGCGAAATTTGGGTGTACCTAAGTACTACATGTTTACCTAGCCCTTCTTGGTTTACAGATGGGAGGTTATGATTCTATTTTAAACAATCAAAACAGGCAGCATTCCAGTTCATACCTACATGTATGTGTGATTAAAGTAACGAATACAACAAATATTAAAAAAAAAAAAACTTTTTGACAGATGTTATGTCAAATCACTGACTGACAATCACGCCTTTTTCGCATGGCTTGCATGACAAGCAGAAACTACAGAACGCACGCCGCTTGCGAATATTAAGCACCAGATATTTCTGGAATATTATCGTTAGCTTTTTTTGTCCTGAAAGGTGCAGATAATTGTGTAGGGCCTGTATCGCAATGCATTTGTTAGTTGATTGGATAAAAAACCAATACTTTAATATTACAATGCTAAAGAGTTTGTTAGTTTGGTTGAACGCGCTAATCTCGGATAGCCATCGTGTTGGATAGCCTATCAAGGAAGGCTATACACCGTGTAAATCACCTCATCACGAAGCCGTCAACCAAGCATTCTGTACATGAAACTAAGTAACTTTACGCAAAAATTATTGCTGGGAAACGACTTTTTTTGGGGGGGTGTAAAATCATGTTTTGTGGTAGAACTCAATGTAACTGTGGTGGACTGTATTTAATAAAAGATTTCTTGATGATTTACTTGGTTTTATTCTTCATAATATGTACATAGTTTCTTCTTGAAGCGATAGTAACGACTGCGTTCTAGCTTTCCTAGATCGCCCCTATTTATACTGTGCACAGTGATGTGCGTGAAGCGTGCGGCGTACTTTTGCGCGCTAACCAATAGCGTGGCTCGACTTTGAGTGAAGATCGTTGGAGCCACACGGACAGGTTTCGACCTGTCTAGACTCGATTCTGACATGACCTGTGGCTTCATCGGTCTCCATTCTCTGGCCAATCAGAGGGCTTAGATTCTTTCCTGACCTTATATGGTAAAGTATACAATTCAATCTTCGTCTAATAAAGCCTATTTACTTTCCTACGTGTTTTACTTAATCTAGATAGGATTCTCTTTATTAATTTAGGGTAAATAAGCCTACGTTACTCAATGGTTTATGCTCTTACGTACTAAATAAAATCGTTTATTCCTTATTCTAATTACATTATCTTAACGCTATTCATAACTCTAAGTGATTTAGAAGTCTTAGTTCGGCGTCCGCAACAGTTCTCCCCCCGGCGCAGCTCGCGTAGCCTCTTCTTTCTTCCTTAGGACGACGAGCTTGCTCACCGGGCGTCGGAAGGTGCCGGTTCTGGTGCGTACCTCGACGACTCGCGTGCTGCCGTCCGCTCCTGGATGCGCTCGCTCGACGACTCCCATCGGCCAGGTGTTTCGTGGTAGCGTGTGGTCGACGATCATGACCACGTCGCCTTCCTGCAGCGGGCGTGTCTCGTTCTTGGGCTCGCCGCGGGGTACCAGGGTAGGTAGGTACTCTCGCAGCCAGCGCCGCCAGAAGTGGTCGGCAAGCGCTTGACTAGCTCGCCATAGTCGTCGATCAGCCTCGTCGCATGGCCCCGTCGTCGGGAGACCGGTTGATGACCCCAACAAGAAATGATTAGGAGTCAGGGCCTCAGGGTCGCTGGGGTCCACGCTAACGTGGGTCAGGGGTCGCGCGTTGATGGAGAACTCAGCCTCAGTGAGAAGCGTGCTGAGAACCTCCTCTGCAGGTGCCTTCTCGTTCAGGGTCGCCTTGAGGGCGGTCTTGACTGATCGTACCATTCTCTCCCACGCGCCGCCTTGATTTGGCGCGCCAGGAGGTATGAAGCGCCATTCCATTCGGTTTCGTAGCCCCTCGTCGTTCAATGCAGGTAGCCACTCGGTGTAGGCGTTGCGAAGTTCTTGATCAGCCCCACGGAAGTTGGTCGCGTTGTCGGAATACATGATGGATGGCCATCCTCTTCTTGCTGCCATCCTTCTTAACGCCATGATTGCTGAGTCGGTAGAAAGGGATGCGACGAGTTCTATGTGCACGGCGCGGGAGGTGAGGCATGTAAACAGGGCCCCCCATCTCTTCTCTCGACGTCGGCCCACCTTAACCATCATTGGTCCGAAGTAATCCACCCCGCAGTTGGTAAACGGGCGATGGAACGGGTCTAGGCGGGCGTGTGGCAGGTCCCCCGTAGCCGGCGTCTGAGGCACTCCTTTCAACCTCTTACAAAAGGTACAATTCTTTTCTATCGTACGTACAGTGGGTCGTAGATGAATGACCCAGTAGCGTTGCCGTAGGTCGTTCGTCACGCGTTCTCTGTTAGCGTGCCCCGCAGCGCAGTGTTCTCGTAGCACGATGAGTCTTGTCAGCGGGTGGCGGCCGTCCAAGATGACAGGCCTTTTCGTTTCTATTGGTACTGAAGAAGCCTCGATCCTCCCTCGTACCTTCATTACTCCGTCTTCAATTACCGGATCTAACTTGTATAGTTTGCTCGACTTTGATACAGGCCGAGCTGATGTGAGTCGCTCGATGTCTTCCCCGAAGCTCTCTCTCTGCGCCTGCTTGATCAGTTCTAGCTCGGCGCGTAGGACGTGACGATGTTCCATCTTCGTGGCCCTCTTTCGACAGATGTCTATGAAGGCGAGTGCTCGTGCTGTGGCCCTTACTAGGACCTCGTATCGGGAGAAGCGGGCAGGTTCTGGTAGCCAGCTATCTCGTCCTAGCTTCTCGGACGTGTGCAGTACTTCCTCTTCTTCATCTTCTGTAGTAGACATCGTGGGCCATTGCTCCTCTGGTTGGTAGAGAAAGCTAGGTCCCTGGAACCATCGGTCGTTCGTACTTAGTGGCTCGTTGTTGAGTCTCGTTGCGTCGTCAGCTACGTTGTGGTTAGTGGGAAGCCATCTCCATTCTTGTTTCTGAGTCAACTCTGCGATTTCTCCTAATCTGTGAGCGACGAAAGGAGTGTAACGTCGCATGTCGTGGTGAATCCAATGTACCACCGTAGACGAGTCGGTCCAATAGGTCGTCTGACCGATCGTTATTCTGTGTTCCTTCTTAATGGTGCTGGCGAGTCTTGCTCCGATGACAGCCGCTTGCAGCTCCAGCCGTGGTATGGTCTGCGCTTGTTTTGGCGCTACCTTGGCTTTGGCGGCTACCAGCACAACGTTGATACTACCGTCGGCGTATGTGATCCTCCAGTAGGCCACGGTCGCGTAGGCCTGTTCGCTGGCGTCGCATAGCATGTGTAGGTCGATGTGTTCGTACTTCTTAGTGGTGTAGCAGCGTGGCAATCTAAGTTGGGCGATCTCGCTAAGGTGCGATAACCATGACGCGAACATCTCGTTTTCTTCTGCCGGTATCTCGTCGTCCCACGTCGTTTGGAGACGCCACAGGCTCTGTAGGATGATCTTGGAGCGGATGGTGTAGTGACTCAGCAGCCCGAGCGGGTCGTAGATTGACATCACGGCGCTGAGGGCTTCTCGCTTGGTTGGTGCGCGCATCCTATCTCGTACCTCTGCTGGTACTCGGTTCATAGATGTATTGAAACCGAGCTCATCTCGTTCTGCGTTCCAGAACAACCCGAGGATCTTGTTTTCTGGTTGCTCTCCCCCCAGTTGTGTGGGCGTTGTGGCGTGTAGCTCAGGTGGCACGTCGCGTAGTGTCGTCTTGTCGCTGGCGCTCCAACCTCGCAGTGTGAAACCGGCGATGGCGTGTACTGTTCTTATTTCTTCGATCGCTTTCCACGCTTCTTGTGGGTCGTCATAGCTTACCACTAAGTCGTCCATGTAATGACTCTCTTTGATAGCTGACAGCGCTCGCGGGAACTCCTGCCCGTGCTTGTCCGCGTTGTGGTTGCGAACATGGTGGGCCATGTACGGGGAGCTCGCGGCGCCGAAGATCATGCTGGTCATCTTGTACTTTGTCGGAGGTGCTTCTCTCTCTGCCCCTCGCCACAGGAACTGTTGAGCTGGCTGGTCCTCGGTTCTTATCTTGATTCTTAAGAACATTTCCTGGATGTCTGCTGTCACTGCTACCGCTCGTTCTCGGAATCTGAATAAAATTCCTGGCAGTGATAACAGCAGATCCGGTCCCTCCAGTAGCTCGTCGTTCAAGCATACTCCTTGGCTCCTTGCAGCTGCATCGAACACCAACCTACACTTGCCGGGCTTGTTCGGGTTCTGTACGGCAAAGTGTGGTAGGTACCAGCACACCGGGCTCGTTCGTTCTGAGCCGTCACACGGCGTGGCGTAGCCTTTCTTCAGCAGGTTGTCGATCTGTTTGGAGTATTCTTCGGCGAACTTTGGGTCGGCGTCCATTCGCTGCTCGACCTTTGTGAGGCGTCGGAAGGCTTGGTTGTAACTCGGCGGCAGGACCGTATCGTCTCGTCGCCAGGGAAGTCCGACTTCGTACCCTTCGTCTATCTTCTTGGTTGTAGCCTCGACGATCTTGACGGCCCTTTGTTCTGCCTCGTTGACGCGTGGCTTGCCGTAGACGCCGAGCGCTTCGATCTTGAAGTGAGCCTCGACCAAGTTGTGGAGCTCGTAGTCGCTCGCGATCGTCGCTCGGTCAGGCTCGTAAACGTGCAGCACTCTTCCCTCTTGCATGATGGCACTGCGTGGTGCCGTTCCGTGCACCACCCAACCTAAGTTGGTCTTGGATGCGGCTGGTTCATTCGGGCCGCCAATCCGTAGTTCCCTCGAGACGATACACTCCCAGTGGTCAGTTCCCACTAAGAGCCCGGGGCGCGCGCGTTCGTAGCACACCTCGTCCGTTGGTAGATCGTGCAAGTGCTTGTAATGCAGTAGGTTCTCAGGAATAGCTTGTTGATGTAGCTGCAGGTTTCTTATTGTTCTCGCTTTAATTTTGAATCTGTTTTCTTCTTTCATACCTCGGACCCCGACCGTGACCATCTGACTTTCGTGTTCTTCTTGCGCCATGTTGACGCCCTTTAAGTGCAGCGGCTGTGTTGGCCCCTCCACTCCTATGTGGTCTGCCAGTCCCTTGTCAATAAGCGATATGGTTGCCCCTTCATCTAGGAGCGCGTACGTCTGTGCCTCCCCTCTTGGTCCGGACACGACGACAGGACACATCTTGAGTAACACCGTTCGCTGCCCCGTGGTTGGTCTTGGAGTTATTGATAGGACGACTTCCTCCTTCGATGTTTCTGTAGTCTTGTCGACGTCAGTCTTCTGTTGTGGTTCTTGATGAAGGGACGCGTGGTGTGGTCGGCGACACATGTTCACGCCGCAGGGTTTCGCTTTGCAGATCAGGCGTCGGTGTCTTTGCTGAGCGCACTTGAAGCACACCTTCTTCTCCTTCAGGAACTCCCAACGCTGTTGTATGGTGAGCGCCTTATACTTAGGACACTGGGGTAAAGTATGTTCTTGCTCGCACCCGGGGCACTGTAGCTTCTCTTGGTTTTCATTGACGGTGCTGTACACCTGCGCCTTCTTCTTTAGGGTTACGGCGGGTCGTGTTTCCTTTTTTGGGTTTGCCGTGGCGCCTGTCGACGGGGCGTAAGTATACCGTAACGCCCTGTCAGCCTCCCGCATCAGGAACCGGGAAATCACGACGATCTCTGGGTCGGCCGTTCCTTCGTTATCGTAGGCGTAGTCGCACCACCGTGAACGTAGGTGCGGGCTTAACTTGTCCAATACTTCTCTTGCTAGCAGTGGGTTAAATAGGTACCCTTTTCTGTCGATCGTCTTCAGGATACAGATGATGTTTTGTATTTTCACGGCGAAACTATTTAAATCTGCCGCCGCTGTTCCAGGCTTCGGGAGTTTCTTCAGGTCATCGAGCGCCCGATCGATAATTATTTCTGGTCGCCCGAAGCATTGTTCTAGTGTCTTCATTACGGCATCGGGGTCGGTAGCTGTGTGTAGTAGCGCGGCTACCGCATCCCGTGCTTCTCCCTTCAGACAGCCTCTTAATCTCTGTATGTTCTCTGCTGACGATATCTGGTACATGTGTGTTGAATCTCTGAATGCTGCCTTAAATGGTAGCCACTCACTGGCGGCTCCGTTGAAAGTAGGTAAGTCGGTGTGTCGCGGTCGGGGTCTGGCCATTCTTTCCAACGTGACGGCCAACTGCTCAATGCTATTCTTCGCCCTGGTAGGAGTCGGCGATCGGGCCCGGGGTACTTCGAACCTAATTTGTTTAGGTTCCTCTCGTGTATCCCGCGCTGCTTCCTCCCCCCGTGTGTCGAGCCTGCTCGTTCTCAGCCACTCGTCCACCTTTTGATGCGGTTCTTCGTTGTTGGGCTCGTCGTTGATGCTTTCCTCATCGTTGATGGCTGACACCTCGGCGGCTAACCTCTTCTTAACCAGCTCTGCTTCTAGTTCAAGTTGTTTTCTTTGCAGCACTGCAAGCTTCTCGGCGGCGTTCAATTCTGCTACCCGTAGCCTCGTAGTCACGCTCGTAGTTGACCGGTGTGACCTCGTCGGCGACCGCGCTCGTGCGGTCGTTGTTGTCCGAAGTGCAGATGGTCCCGCCGTGCTGATGTCCGCCAGCCTCGAGAAGGGTGAGGCTGGTGGTTCCAGAGAGATTCTTCTTATTCTCTCTTGTTCTATCTGTTGTTCTTCATGACGGCGCGCGGCCTCCTGCTCTTGGACGCGTCGCTGTTCTTCTATTTCGGCCAGGTCTGACTGGCTTCTTGTCACAACCATCGTTCAGGTTGTCTAGGTCCGATCAGTTCGTCACGGACCCAGTCGAGTCGGTACAGGCACTGTAATATTTTAGTCCGGGTCCGTTCAGGTCGTCACGGGCCCCAGACAAGTCGGTACAGGCACTGCTGCTTCGGCTACCGACGTTCTGGTTGTAGTTACGGCGGCACTGTTTAGTATCTGGTCGTCGTAGCTCCGCTGACAGTCGAGTTGGTACAGGCACTGTAATATTTTAGTCCAGGTCCGTTCAGTTCGTCACGGGCCCCAGACAAGTCGGTACAGGCACTGCTGCTTCGGCTGCCGACGTTCTGGTTGAAGTTACGGCGGCACTGTTTAATATCTGGTCGTCGTAGCTTCGCTGACACCTCGTTACTATCGTTTCTTGGCTTGTATATAGGCCTTATTCGCTCTATATAAGCCTTAACTTCTTGTACATAAGCACTATTCGCTTGTATATAGGCCTATACTTCTTATACATAAGCACTATTTGCTTTATATAGGCCTAAACTTCTTATACATAAGCACTATTTGCCAGTATATAGTCACTTGTTCACTTTATATTCGTCCACTTAATGTTTGCAAGTATTAAATAGTTCTGTATGTGCTTAACACTTTTACTCACTTTATTACTTAGTTATAGTTTATGTACTTACTATGAACGCGGATCGTTTTATAAACTTTTACGCGGGAATGTTCTTTACGTTTATATACTTGTACTTCCTTTATAAACTTTCGGGTTAAAATCGCGCACTTTGCGTATATACTCCGCACTTTGTACTTTCTTCCTGAACTTTCGGTTTAAAATCGCGCACTTGCGTGTATACTCCCGCACTCTGAACTTTCGGTTTAAAATCGCGCACTTTGCGTATATACTCCCGCACTCTGAACTTTCGGTTAAAATCGCGCACTGATACTTTACATAGATTTATAGCACATACAGTTTATAGCACATACAGTTTATAGCACATACAGTTTATATGGCACATACAGTTTATACAGTTTATTACAGTTTATTGTTTACTTACTTGCAAATTAGGACGTATTATATCACTTTTAGCACTGATTTTATTTTATTTATCCGTGTCGATGGACCAGACTGTGGTGGACTGTATTTAATAAAAGATTTCTTGATGATTTACTTGGTTTTATTCTTCATAATATGTACATAGTTTCTTCTTGAAGCGATAGTAACGACTGCGTTCTAGCTTTCCTAGATCGCCCCTATTTATACTGTGCACAGTGATGTGCGTGAAGCGGTTGGCGTGCGGCGTACTTTTGCGCGCTAACCAATAGCGTGGCTCGACTTTGAGTGAAGATCGTTGGAGCCACACGGACAGGTTTCGACCTGTCTAGACTCGATTCTGACATGACCTGTGGCTTCATCGGTCTCCATTCTCTGGCCAATCAGAGGGCTTAGATTCTTTCCTGACCTTATATGGTAAAGTATACAATTCAATCTTCGTCTAATAAAGCCTATTTACTTTCCTACGTGTTTTACTTAATCTAGATAGGATTCTCTTTATTAATTTAGGGTAAATAAGCCTACGTTACTCAATGGTTTATGCTCTTACGTACTAAATAAAATCGTTTATTCCTTATTCTAATTACATTATCTTAACGCTATTCATAACTCTAAGTGATTTAGAAGTCTTAGTTCGGCGTCCGCAACAGTAACGCACTCAAAACATTGTGCTGATGGACGGATTGAATAGTACGGGGGTCGTGGAGGTGTTTAAAGTAAAAATCTTACATTAAAAACTTGTATTTAAAAAAATACTTGTCAAAAAGTTGGAACTTTGACCCCCAATATCTCCGTAACTAGAAGGTTCCCAGGTATGGTGTAGAACAAAAAAATGATCGCAATGACAGGGAGAACCAGTGCCTTTCGGCTTCGTTAAGAGGTGTTTTACACCCTTTATAACATCACACTACGACCAATAGGAGAGGTGCTCCTCTCCTATTGGTCGTAGTGTAATGAAAAATGAAGCAAAAACGAGGAAGTGGTCAGCTGCTAGTACCGTATCGAATAAAACCAATAAGTGTTAGGTACTTGCACAGTGCGTACTACAGTGTGACTCGGTCAAGGTGCTTGTTACCAACGTAATCTGGCTCAGTTTGAGCGCATGGCCAACAAGTCACGTGGTTGTCTCACCTATAATATCATAAATGCGAAAGTAAGTTTGTTTGTTGACAACAACAGAGTGACTGCTTATCTGACCTGCGCAACCGAATAAGAACCAGATTCATCAGCTAAATACCAGTAGGTATTTAATTTGTAAACATCAGTCATGAATGTCATGATATGTATCGGAAACCTCTCAATAGGGATGGCGACTCATTTTTTTTTTATTTGTCCATCGGGTAGATTATTAAAAACTATTTGACACGTATTTTTTCTTTTTTCACGTAATCGTAAAATTACGGAGATATTTTGAGTTGAAATGGCGCATGACGTCACGGCTCAGTACATTTTATACCTAGTTGTGACGTAGGCGTAGTGAGCACCCACTCTCCAACTTTAATGCGTTTTAACTAAGTATTTTTTTGTTAACTTGATAAAACAAAAAATACGTGTCTAATATTTTTGTATTACCTGATTGACGGACAAAATAGAATTTCGTTTTCTTTACCCAGTCATCATCCCTATTGTTATGCTCTCTTTTAAAAGTACTTCCCCTTGTCTTTGTTGTTCTTCTACGGTAAGTATAAAATAGCATTTATTCGATAAAAAGATTGTCGAGTAGTTTACGGTTGAGTAGCTATTTTATCGGCCACTTGCACAATCAATTTACTTTTGTTGTCCATACTAGTACATGTTTGCGTTGTAAGGAGCAGCCATTTTTCTTTGTCCTGCAATTTATACTTATTTAACTGGAATTATACTTTTACTGGTATTTTTTTTCGGTATGACATCGCTTTGGCCCTTACTTAAGTAGTTGAAACGTATTGATCAATGCTTTTGACTTGTCTTCCGTTCTTTTCCCTTTAGACCTTTTGTTCCACTGCGGGAAAGTAATAGCTTTAGGCCGTGCCTGTGACACCACGGCCCCTGTGTTTCAACCCCAAATGAGAAGAAATGGCTACTCCCCAATAATCATCGAATAATATAAGGTGAGCTGGTGGCCTTTTTAGCCAAAACAAAACATTTATTGATAAGGGCGTCGATCACTTTTCCACCAGGGCTAGGAGGAGGCCTGTATCCGAGTACCTACTTACAATGTATGCATGAGTTATTCCCACTTCTCTTAAATGATCCATAAAGAATTTTTTAAAATTATTATGTCATAGCCAATCCTCTCGACAAACAGAGATAATCTCTGTCACTTGCGGAGAAAATCACAAGACATTTTTATTTTAGGTACCTGTTTCAATCAATACAGAAATGGTATCTTTTAGATGTACATTACGCTTTCTTCTTAGAATAATCAGTTGATTGACTGCGAACACGACAAGTCTCAGATAAAAATATCTTTATCAGTTGAATTCATAAGCAAAAATGACAAAACATTGCGGAATTTATACTCTCTTTAGTGCCCTGGTTAAATCAACCTTGTAAGTTGGTGAAAATAAGTCAAATTTAGCCTCTTTTGTGCTCTAAAAAGTCTTGAGAGAAAACTGGAGATGATAAAATACAGGCACATGACACTTTTCAGTATTGTTTCAGGGTGTCATTTGCGTTGGTCTGTCACGTGTCAGTCAAGATGTTCGATACAGTTCGATCTAGATGAAAGACAACTGTGAGTGAAGGTGACGGATTGCATGTGTTAGCCTTGCAACCTCATTGGTTAGTTCCATGATCAAGTCATAGGATTTTTTATAAGTTCTTTTTTTTTTATTTATTACATTTAGAACAGCATAATCCATTAACACCAAATTAAGTCATCATCTGCTCTTAGCCTTTTCCCAAACTATCTTGGGGTCGGCTTCCAGTCTAACGGATGCAGCTGAGTACCAGTATTTTACATGAAGCGACTGCCTATCTGACCTCCACCCAGTATCTGGGTAATACGATAGGTACTCCTTGGTAAGACTGGATGGCAGACTTTTGGCGTCTGACTACTCGTTACGACTCGTAACACTAAATTAAGTAAGTTAAATTATCCTTTTACTTGGTTTTCTCGCAGAACCACACGCAAACATTCTAATATTACTTCGTAGGATACATATAGGGGTAATATCCAAACACATGTTTGTAGATGTATCTGAGAAAAGCTTTACGCACTTTTTCCAACATGACCAACATGAGTGTACAATTAAGTAACTACTAATTCCATAAACATGCGCTGGTTTCGAGTTTGCACCGTTATGTTGACTTCAAGCTATAGAGTTGACGAATATTCTGTTTGAATCATTCTAATCTGTAAACTAGTATTCTGCTAGCTACTCAGGCAAGTCTAACTTCTGGGACGCAGGCCTCCTCTCTTTGAAAAAGTGCGGGCTGTAATCCGTCTTCCGACATGGCGACACTGCTTGCTTCATTTTTATTATCAAATATTTTCCTTTCATGAAAAAAATTCTTAAATGTTTTCGTTCTTTCTTTATTATTCTAGAAACACTTTGAATGAAGTGTCTTTTTTCGCATCGTTTCAATATGTACTGAGAAGTCTGTAAGTCGATACGTTATAATTGCACGTGTTAAGTAACTAACAAGGGTGACTGAGCATGCATTACTAAGTTCTAATACTTCTTATCTTGTAAGGATGTAACGAGCGATATCCTGTACGATGCGATTAATTTACAGTATCACACGCTAACTGCTTTGTTCCTGTATGATAAGTATTTATTATTTACCCTACAATTTTCTGATTTCATACATAAATTCATTAGTTATCATTTACTCAGCCCCCTAAATTTCGCTTATTCAAAATAATAACGATAGCTAACATGAATTTTAAGATTGCTGGGTTAAACTGGGATTGCGAGGGCCATGACTGTAGAATTCATCAGGACCGATGGGCTAGAGAGATCGCGCAGTGGGTGTCAGAAGACGGACGTCGTCGCCGAGGAAGGCCTAGAAAACGCTGGCGCGACAACTTAAAGGCGTTTATGAGAGATTGGCCGGGGAAACCCGCACGGAGGGAAGAATGGAAGGTTATGGGGGAGGGCTTTGTCCTGCAGTGGGACAATATAGGAAAAAGAAAAGAAAAAACATGATTTGAGGGATTTATCAATAAGTTAAGTATTTGTTAAGCGTGGATTTGAGTACGGGTACCTAACACACTAACATTCCAATGTATTTCAGTTTGATAAAAAAAGAGCTGATGAATTTGTGAAGTAGATTACGAAGTATGGATGAAGAAGACATGCTGCGCCGACCCCAAATAAATTGGGATAAGGACAAGAAAATGAAGTAGATTAGGAATCCTCTTCAGTTCGGCTAGTGCCATAGACTGAATCACTATGTCGATTCGCAAAACAAATGACATCTGTTTAAAAAGTTTACGCTTGGCCTTGAGGTTGGTCGAGTACACTTAAAACAAAAAGTGAAACGCTTTTAGTTACAAATAATAGTACATTAAGGTACTAGTGTGTAATGTTGGTGATTACCGCTGAGGCGCCATTGAGACCCGAGCCGTTAGGTGAGGGTCTTAAGAGAGCCGAGGACGATAATCACCAATACACACGTGTATCATACGACGTTTTTCAACACACTTTGGAATAAAATAACAATAAATACTCATTTTATTTAGTACATGATACATATTTTTCCTTGGAGTTTTCAGGTAGTAAACTTTCCATAACGTTCAGGGCTTCACATATTGGGTTTATATCGGGCGGTGTACAACATAAATCATTTTCTTCGTAACTAGTACCTACTTGTAGACATTTTAATTAATAAATAACTATAATTTCAACAGTGAAAACGAGTTTTGAAAAATGATTCGCTATGGTGGGAAAAATTAATCAGTTTTCCTATGCGCGCGCATTGCGATCAGCCACAAACTAAAGGGATGAGGTTTTTTTTTATTTTCCGCGCATAGGGTTTGCGCTTATTCTGCCACGTACAAAATGGGGAATTTAAAGTTTTCTTTTATTACAGAGAAAACAAAAGTTATATTTGAGTAAAAGTTTTATTTATTAAACACGAACGAGTTAAAATTATCTATTTAAATAAGAAGTTGCATGAAATGAGCAAGCAATAGATTGAACACGATCTTTTTTTTGAATAAAAACTTTTTTAAGAACAAAGCACCTCAACCAATAAAATTAAAAAAAAAATTTATAACTCACTAGTGAGTTATAGCAAAGAAAAAGTCACAGTTTGATTATGGGTGTCATTCTGTGCCTAATTGCGGTGACCGTAAAGACACTTTATGAGCAAGTGTGTTGAAAAAACTTTTTTTCAACACACTTGCTCATAAATGACATGACACCCATAATCAAACTGTGACTTTTTCATTGCTATAACTCACTAGTGAGTTACAGATTTTTTTTTTTATTGGTTGAGGTGCTTTATTCAAAAAAAAAATCGTGTTCAATAGAACAAATAAATTAATGTTCCTATTGCTTGCTCATTTCATGCAACTTCTTAATAAAACTAATAAATAAAACTTTCACTCAAATATAATTTTTTTTTCTTTGTAATAAAAGAAAACTTTAAATTCCCCATTTTGTACGTGGCAGAATAAGCGCAAACCCTATGCACGGAAAATTAAAAAAATCCTCATCCCTTTAGTTTGTGGCTGATCGCAATGCGCGCGCATAGGAAAATTTTTCCCGCCATAGCGAATCATTTTTCACAACTCGTTTTCACTGTTGAAATTAAAGTTATTTATTAATTAAAATGTCTACAAGCAGATACTAGTTAAGAAGAACATGATGTATGTTGTACACCGCCCGATATAAACCCGATATGTGAAGCCCTTCTCGTTATGGAATGTTTACTACCTGAAAACTCCAAGGAAAAATATCTATCATCTACTAAATAAAATGAGTATTTATTGTTATTTTATTCACAAGTGTGTTGAAAAACGTCGTATGATACACGTGTGTATTGGTGATTACCGTCCTCGGCTCTCTTAACACCCTCACCTAACGGCTCTTAAATCGTCTGATACTAGGCTTGCATACATTCAAGGTGGTCTACTACATATCGAAATACAGGTTAAACGAATTGATTCACCCCGGTTTCTGACAATTATTTAATCTTCGCCCATAAAATATGTTATCGTGTCAACCTGTTGTTATTTTGGCCCAATAATCAAAACAGGAACAACAACTTAGTCAGATGGGGTACTCCGACTGACGAAGTCATGAATCATAGACGTTGCCCCACGAAGTCATGAGTCATGAATGATCATAGACGATGTTCTTCTGAGCCTAATAGCATCGATCTATAAAAAAAAACCTGTAACTATTCCTTGCTTCTTCTTCCTGCCCTTGTCCATGTTGCTTGGGGTCAGCGCAACACGTGTTTCCCTTCCATTCTCCTCTGTCCACAGTCACGCTATCAGTTACTCCTTTTTAGGGTTCCGTACCCAAAGGGTGAAACGGGATCCTATTATTGAGACTTCGAGAGCAGCGGTGGCCCAGTGGTAGCAGCTCCGAATTACGAGCAGTAAGTCGTAGGTTTGGACCCAGGCAGGCGCATTACTTTGTGTAATTTATTTCATCACCGCTGCCCTCAAAAACGGTGAAGGAAAACATCGTGAGGAAACCGGCATGTTCTAGAACTAAAAATTCAAAGACATGTGACATCTACCAACCCGCACTGGGCCCGCGTGGTGGATTACAGCCCACTCCCTCTCATAGAGAGGAGGCCTGTGTCCCAGCAGTGGGAACATTATAGGCTGGTGATGATGATGATGATGTATTTCTGTTGATGCTATAACAACAAATACTAAAATCAGAATAAAATACAAGGTGTTGTTTTGCATTCTCTCTCACCCGTGTTTTAAACACGGACCGTCTGATTCTCGCCCTATAACCATTTTTTTTTTTTTTTTTGCGGATGGGAAATCATCAAATGACTTCTCCCGCTCTGGGCGGAGCGGGAGGGAGTGTCAGACTTGTACTGACTAAAACCCACCCATGTTCCTTCTTCGCCCTTTGTGTTCCAGGGCCGCGGTATCTCTTTCGAACAACCCGCAGCCCTGGCAGGCATCGGCCCTTTCGGACCCCTTCCGGTTTGCTGACATCTCCTTGAGGCGCGCGTGGAACACGTACGCGCCGTCGACACGGCCTGTCGTCATGAGACGGACGGACGGTGAGCTACCCCATTACTCACCGTCCACAGGCAGGCTCGCCCTATAACCTTGCTTTCATACATACAAACAATTTCAAACGTTTATACGATCATTTCTTATTCCCTAAACCACGTTAAGGGGGTTATGCTGAAATACTGACAAACTTAAAAACCCAAAAAAATCAGCGTTTGTTAAAAATTAACTGGGTACCGTAATTTCCATTGATTATTTAGGTCTTTTGTGACATCCTCTTGAATTTTGACGAGGATGCTAAACAACACCTTTTATATATTTAACCCCCTTAAATATATAAAAGGTGTTGTTTTCTGTCTCCGATACAAAAACTGTATTTTTTTTAGTTTTTATAAATAATGGTACGGAACCCTTCGTGCGCGAGTCCGACTCGCACTTGGCCGGTTTTTCTTTCATATCATACCTCACACAATCCATCAGTCGTTTCCTTGGTCTTCCTCTCCCTCTCCATCAACATTTGTATTCATCACTCTTTTAGTCACATGCGATTCGTCCCTCCTCATCACATTTCCATACAAAGACAGTCTATTCCCTTTAAACTTTTCTGTAACAGGCGTAACTTGCTTATAGTTATTCCTTACCATATTCATTCTTGTCACACCACACATCCACCTCAACATTCTCATCTCCGCTACATACAATCTTTTTTCATCCATCTTCTTCACAGCCCAGCATTCCAACTGGCCCTTGCTAATGCTGTTAAAGTGGCCGAATCGGGTGAAAAAATCCTAAATAAATACTTTATTAAAAGTACCCGTTTTTGATTTTAACCTTCAGCGCTTTACTGAGCTCTGTGTGCTTTTATTTAGGTTTTCATTTTGAGTATGTGTTTACCAAAAATTACTCAAAGTTGTTTTCAGAACTGTATTTATCATTTCTATTTAATTTTCTGAGTAAATTTTATCTTTCACTGTGTCGCATTTAGAGCGTACTTTTTGCAAGAAACCCTATCTTATCTCATGGATATCGTGGATAATAATAAATTCGAGGATTTCGTGCGATACATCTAGATACGCAGTGAAACTTGTTGTAGATCTACAAAAACATTAACTTCAGTTCCCTGTTATCAATATTATTGAAGATGGAATAGAACATAGTACATAATTCAGTTAAATATTGTTGTTAAGTAGACTTGTAGGCGTCCGAGATAAGACTATTTAGAATTTAATGACCCACAAATTTCTGTAGGTATCTCTTTTATACCCCTAAAAACATTATCGCAGAACAATAGGTATGTCGTTCTAAACAATCCAAAATTGATCACACCTTTTATGTCATCGAAAAAAATTTACCCTTGAAAGAGTTTATCCTTGTCCCTTTTCCTCAGTACTGGCTTGTGATTGAAAAAAAACGACTACCATTAAAAGCCGCGGGCAGAAGCTAGTATATTCATACATTTAAGACTTTATATTTTTAAACAAATACATTCGTAAATTATAAATACTTTTGTTGCAATCACATGGTGTACCTATTATTTAGTTTGTTAGTTATTTTTTTTGTAGTATATTATTTGTGTTTTGTTGTTCCATTTCATTTGTATAGGGACAATATTCTCTCTATTAAGGCACTCTCACTTCTAATTTTAACTCAACGGGGACAACGGGCATAATTTAAAAAGCATATATTACAAGAAATTAACGGGGACAGCGTACGGGGACACCGGGAAGTAATTTTAATTAATTTATTAAATTCTCTTTGTCCCCGTTAACGGGGACATGGCCTACGGGGACAACGGGAATACAGGAATTAATTGCATTGACATTTTGACAATGACAGTCTGAGAGTACCATTACACTGGCGGACACTAAACATTGCTTAGCGGTTTCTAGTTGTTCAAACTAGAAATCGCTAAGCAATTTTTTTTTTTTTTTCTTTTTTTTGTAAAACTGTGCAAGATGCAATGTGGCAGCATAATATGGGTCGACGAGTGACGAGAGATATGTGACAATATTTTAAATATATTTAAATAATTATTATGTTATGAAGGAATTGTTAATAAAATTGGTTGTAATTACATCATATTTATCATTTTCACTGGTACTCGGTTACTCGGTGTATGAAACAAAAAGAGAAAAAAAAATTGGCATTTATGGTTTAACACTGACATCTGGTGAAATTTCAAAAATTGTTCATTCATGCATTATCGGTTTTCAAAATTACATTTTACATTAAGTAAAACTAGGGAATGAATGTTAAACTAAGTATATATTTATTCAATTTGGCGAGGGTATTACACGACGAATTGGTCGGGTTTGCCAAAATATTGTGAAATATTGGCTAATTAAGCACAACCAATAAAAAAAATGGCACGTGTGCTTTTTCGGAGGCACAAAAAGGGAAGCCATTTCATATCCATGTCAGTAGAACTATTATTTTTCGTTACATTACGGTATCGTATGAAGTAAGTAATTTAATACTGGCAGAATGATAAGATTCATTACACTTGAACTATTGGCCTCTGACCGATATATCGTCATCAGCTAAGTGTCATCCTCCCACACTCATGTTACCAATAACATTATTTATGAGTATTGTCAAGATTGAGTACCAAATACTTTAAGAAATTGATACTTGTTTAACAGTGACGAGATCACGAAATAATACGTTATATCAGTTAAGTTATTAAGTGATTCACCCGAGCGAGCGAGCGGTCCGTGCGAGTGGGGCCGCGTTCGTGTCGCCCTTTACCGTTACATTGCATAGTTGATCACCATTTTCACGGACATGCACTCTCTTAAACTAAGTGATGCAACCCGTAGACATGGATTTAATTAAGCGGCCGGCACCGCGGTTGTCCGTGAACATTATCACTCGCCGACAACGCTGAGATGCATAGCCCCTGGGTACGGCGTCCCTGGCTCACTGCTACCAGATGACGCCACGGAGGTAGTAAAAAGGGGTCAGAGCTGTGTCGTTGATCCGAGAGTCTGCGGCGACTGCGCGGTGCGGCGCGGGGGCAGCGGCCCCTGCACACCCCACCGCACACCGTCCCCGCAGGCTTGCGCCCTACTCAACTGACGGTGCGCCCCACCGTAGATCAGCATTCCGCACTCGACGCGAGGGCGAAGCGCACGCCCTGCTTTAAACGATCGCGTACGACGCGCCGCGCGCTCGCGGCTAGACGACCGCCATGTTTGACGTTTTTGGCTCCGTGAAGGGGCTTCTCAAGCTCGACTCTGTGTGCATTGACAACAATGTGTTCCGGCTACACTACAAAGCCACCGTGATCATCCTGATCGCGTTCTCGCTGCTGGTCACGTCGCGGCAGTACATCGGCGACCCCATCGACTGCATCGTGGACGAGATCCCGCTTGCCGTCATGGACACGTACTGCTGGATCTACTCAACTTTCACAATTCCCAACCGGCTGGTGGGACGCGTCGGCAAGGACGTGGTGCAGGCCGGCGTCGCCTCGCACGTCGACGGTCAGGACGAGGTGAAGTACCACAAGTACTACCAGTGGGTGTGTTTTGTGTTGTTCTTCCAAGCCATTCTGTTTTATGTGCCGCGTTACCTGTGGAAAACATGGGAAGGGGGCCGCATCAAGATGTTAGTGCTCGACCTGAACTGCCCTGTAGTCGGAGATGAGTGCAAGGACAGTCGCAAGAAGTTGCTCGTCGACTATTTCCACACAAACCTGCACACGCAAAACTTCTACGCGTTCCGTTTCTTCATCTGCGAGGTGTTGAACTTCATCAACGTCGTCGGCCAGATCTTCTTCATGGACTTCTTCCTGGACGGAGAGTTCTCCACGTACGGCAGTGACGTGGTGAGCTTCACCGAGATGGAGCCGGAGGAGCGCGTGGACCCGATGGCTCGAGTGTTCCCCAAAGTGACCAAGTGCACCTTCCACAAGTATGGTCCCTCGGGAACCGTGCAGAAGTTCGACGGCCTGTGCGTGCTGCCGCTGAACATCGTCAACGAGAAGATCTACGTGTTCCTGTGGTTCTGGTTCATGATTCTGTCGATCCTGAGCGGCATCTCGCTGATCTACCGCATGGCCGTGGTGGCGGGTCCGCGCGTGCGCCTGTACCTGCTGCGCGCTCGCAGCCGCCTAGCCCCGCAGGCGCAGGTGGAGACTGTGGCCCGCGAGCTGCAGATCGGCGACTGGTTCGTGCTCTACCAGCTCGGGAAGAACATCGACCCCCTCATCTACAAGGAGTTGATGGGCGAGCTGGCCGAGAAGTTCGAAGGGAAGGACAGTGTGTAGTCTGTTGGGGCGTGTGAAGCGGCTAGTGGACTTTGGGTCGTCCGTGTGACGTGTTAGTAGTGATCGAGGCCCGGTCCGCGTGGCGGGCCGGCCGGGCGCTACCTGCGCCCGCGCTCGCGCCGCGGACCGGGCGGGGCGCGCGCACAAAGAGCGCCAGGAGCGGCTGCACGCCGACATTCCATTACCCACGGCCGGCGCGGGGAACGACCTCCGCCGAGCCGCACTTGTTGTATTCCAGAACCGCTTTGAAACACTTTAACGCTACCGAAATTTAAATAGGTGAAATGACTCTTCCAAACGCAACACTTTGACTGAGTCGCGCCGCATAGGGCGCGCGTGCATTTAGCGTAACGTTATTGGGGCATGTTTATACTAGTAGTCGTAGATGTAGTTAGATCTCGTGCCTTCGTTTTTGTATTTTGTATTATTGTGTGCGAGTGTATCATGTTGAAGGAACGTCTCATTGTGATATGTAATTATTATTAATCTAAATTAAGTGACTAGCGTGTACGAAATAGAACGTGTGGAACTGTGGACGGCTACACGATACGATATTGTATAAAGCAATAATAAAGCTAAACTGTAATAAAACGTAACTGAACTATTAATTATAAGATAAAGGCTAAGTATACAAAATGAAAGTCGACAATATTATACATATACCTAAGTAATTCGTACTGATTTGTATTAAACTTTTTTACATTGATAAAATCGATAAATACCTGCGATCATGGTTAATATTTTCTGAATATATTTACTGCCACATTAATTTTGTATTATTTCGATAAGAACTCCTCTTTATAAATTATGATTCAACTAAAGATAACAATAACAAACCGCTTTGTTCAGCAGCCTCGACTGGACAAGTCGAGACAAAGCAACAATAAGCACTGGTAACGCCATCTACTATGGTCATAAGAAACCATAATCATTGAGTTTATAGATGGCGCTGTAGTCCGATGACAATACCGGTTCTTCATATTTTTTATGTTCTGTGCCAGTTCTCCCCTTCTTTTAGTTAAAATAAGAAAGCTTTTGATGAGCTTGTTTTGCTTATTACATCATGTTTCAACTAAATAAATCAAACCTTTTCTACCTGACAAGACATAGGTCTTTAATAGGATCTGTAAAAATGCATGGCTAAAAGTAATGTTTATTGTAACTTAACGTGACATTTGAACTAAGGATAATTTCTAGTAAACCCTAATTAAAATTCAGTAATTAATTGGCATTATTATGTTGCTAAATAATCCTCTCCCTAATTGTAATGGTTTTCCTGTAAATTGTAAAGTACATAATCAGTAATTTAATTACACCATATCAATTTTATAATCAGTTAGGTACCTAATTAATTAAACAAATCATTACTTGTAGGTTACATTACTGATTAAGGCGTTACGTCAACAGGGATAAATCAATGGAAAATAAATACATGACGTAGATAAGCATTTTTGTATTTGCCCCTACATTTATCCATCGAAAATTTCGTAAATATTCGTCATAGAAGTGACGTAGTACCTCTTGAATGTGTGACGCGCCTGTAACGTAACGTATACAGTTGCGTTACTATAAAGCAACGTAGGAGTTGGGGTGTGTACAACAGCTGTTTTACGTAATACGTATACGCAGTCATGCGTAAACTGTACCACATACTACACAAACAAAATACAATATGTACTTACAATACCTACATATGTAGTTACTCTATAGGTAGGTACATTTAGTATTGTTGGCTACTATTATGTGGGCTACGAGGAAGCTATAACATTTTATAATTTAGCGTCATTATTGATAGGCTATTTTTTATGTCGGCAAGTGTACGCACGGCGCGCGGCGCGGCGGCGGCATCCAGAACCAGTTTATGCGGATCTCCATTGTACTGGAAACCTATACAAAGCAAGGCCATGGTATACTGGAAAATATAGTTTTATGTGTCACTGTGTGTAGGATAGTGACGTTCAAATTGTTCAATTCCCCACGTGTACAGTCTTTTAGCCACAAATCTCAAATCTGAGATTTGTTGATTGTAAAAGGGAACTTACCTAGCTCAAGGATCTTGCAGATGGCAACAGTTTTATATGCGCCTTTCATGAGGATGATCACAGGAGGTGTGTGTTACTACGCCAATCAAAGTTTGTCTCAGCATCATTAATTTAATTAACGAATGATTGTATTTGCCAGACTATAGGTTCTCCTGCCAGGGCTGCGGGTTGTTCGAAAGAGATACCGCGGCCCTGGAACACAAAGGGCTAAGAAGGAACATGGGTGGGTTTTAGTCAGTACAAGTCTGACACTCCCTCCCGCTCCGCCCAGAGCGGGAGAAGTCATTTGATGATTTCCCATCCGCAAAAAAAAAAAAAAAAAGAAGACTATAGGTTTTTGATAACACGGTAAATTAATTAAATTAACAGAATGAGTTAACTGTTTACAAGAAAATATCAATTGAATTACCCTAGGACCATTTTAAATTTCATTCACGTTTTACTCCGTTTAACCTGTGTGTGAAGTAGAATAAATATTTAAATAAATAGCTTAGACACAGCCAGAATAACTACGTAAACAAAGCCGGAACGTGTGAAATATTTCACCGAGCCATCAGTGTTTGTGCCGCTCGTGATGTTTGCCTGCCTGCGCCGGAGCACCGTTCCGGGAAGTTCTCGTTTACCTGGCTAGAACAAACGGTGGGACCACCTTTGTTCCATCATCCAATGGACACGCTACACAATTATATTTCTTACTTGTATTGCTTTTTATACAGACAGGAGAACTCGTGAAAGAACTTGTCGAAAACTTGTAGAAAGAACTTTTTGCAAGTTTTTGAATAAAAGTTCCTTTACTGTTACTGCTTTAACAATTTATTTGGGGTAGTTTACCCCTTAAATATTTATTTTATTCTGTTTTTAGTATTTGCTGTTATAGCGTCAACAGAAATAGGTACATAATCAGTAAAAATTTCAACTGGCTAACTATCACAGTTCATGAGATACAGCCTGGTGACAGACGGACGGACGGACAGCGAAGTCTCAGTAATAGGGTCCCGTTTAACCCGTTTGGGTACGGGACCCTAAAAAATAACTGGATTCCCCTTCTTCTTCTCATCGTTTTCTCAATGCTGAGGGTGAAAGAAGAATGAGCTGGACATCATCTGCCTAGCCTTTTCTCAACTTTATTGGGGTCGGTTTCCAGTCTTACTGGATGCAACTGAATACCAGTATTTTATATGGAGCGACTGCCTATCTGACCTCCACAACCCAGTTAGGACTGGGTAATACGATACCCCTTGGTGAGACTGGCTGTCAGACTTTCGGGCTAATGACTACCTGTTACGTACTATCATGGGCATAGCCATTGCCGCCAGACCATTAAATTTTTTTTTTTGCTTAAATCCTGCGGCGGCGGCAAGCCACGCCCCCTTAAACTTTTCGCCTATTATGAAAGCGCTATCGCAATTAGTTACAACCTGCGCTGCGCAGCTTAGTGACGCATCACGTGTATTCGTTTTGTGAATTTTACGGACGAACTATTTGACCTTGGCGCGCTTACTGGACCTTTTGCATATTGACCATTGCTCTGTTTGCCTGACCCTTGATTGCCTAAACGTAACCTGTGCGAGAATATTGGACTCCGACCTGTGCTGAAACATTTTTGTGCATAATGCCGTTCAGAAATCTCGTACGCGAAGAACGTAATCAAATAATAATTTTGCATGGACAAGGATTAGTCAAATCAAATCGCTGAGCAACTGCTTATGAGCGTAAGTATTAAATTATTTTAATTATTGTTATGGTAAATTTTGTTGTTTTAAAATACCTTAATTTATAAATAAAACTTTATAACCTAACCTAACCTAACCTAACGAACATAAATGAATTCATCCGTCGAGCTCTTGTTACCGTCGGCGTTCCAGCTATCTTAGAACCCAATGGCTTGACACGTGACGATGGCAAAAGACCGGACGGCATGTCTTTGTTTCCTTGGAAGATAGGCCTTCAGTGTGGGACGCAACTTGCGTCGATGCTCTTGCGCCATCACATCTTCCAAGCTCATCGTGCTGTACAGGCACTGCCGCTGCGGCTGCGGAGAACCTCAAGCGGCGTAAATATAGTAACCTTTGTGGTAACTATATTTTCGAGCCGTTTGGGGTTGAAACTCTGGGGCCGTGGGGTCCGAGTGCTCACAGCCTTTTCAAGGAAATTTCTAAACGCCTAGTTGACACTTCCCGTGACCCAAGGGCTGGGTTTTACTTTGGCCAGAGGCTAAGTATTGCCATACAACGTGGCAACGCCGCCAGTCTCTTGGGCACATTACCAGTTGATAGCGTTGAGGAGGAGTTTTTTGACGCCCTTTTATAATTTGTTGTTATTTTAGTTTTAGTTATCTAGTTTTAAAAATAATATTAATTTGTAAAATATAATAAATAAACTTTTTGGGCCATTTAAAAATAAAAGTAAAAATAAAAAATATAAGTAAATGAATAAAAAATCAAAATAATCATAAAAAATTTTATTAAATGTAATAAAAACGTAATGAAAATAAACATAGCTAAACGAGAAAGCAGCAGAAAAAATATTCACAGTTTTTAATACATAGGTACCAAGCTCATAAAAGGTATAAATAATAGTAATAGCTTTACCAAGTTTAAGGTAGGTATTGTTAGATATTTATCAAAACCCAAGTGTTTTGAGAATAAAACAAAATGGAAAATTTATGGCTCTAAATTGTAAGTGGTTAATAAAATTCATAAACCATCCCATTGAATAGGGTATCAAAATGAAGGAAATTATAAGGAGATTACAAACATAAATACATATATATAAGTTATGTGCTTAAATCTAATTAGGAATAATAAATTGCCAATCAATGCATTTAAATAGTTGGTTGGTTGGTTATAAAAGGTAATAAAGGGTTTCAGGTAAAAAATGTAATTAACTAAAATATTTATTTTAGCTCGATCACAGATTTGATACCACAACTGCATCAAAATCAGACTGCTTGAAAAGTGACTTGTTTAGAACTGTTTAGTCGTTTTTTGCGGTCGGGTTTTAAGACACTAGTCAGTTTTTGTTTCAATGAAGCCTCTTCTTATGAGATTTATTTATTGCTTGTAGAGAAACACTGTCCGGCTGTGCATCAGACGTCATAAAGAAGAGGGTGTCTTAGAGGATAGACCGCGGGCACCACGTCCATATCTAATAACAGAGGACAACCTCCAACGTATGGTGGACACCTAGCAACAAGAGAACGCGTTAACGCCGACGAGAGTGTACGCCGAGAAGTTCCACGTGTCATTGCACACGGTTCCTCGTGCTTTACATAGGGCGGGGCTCCATCACCGAAAACTGGCAAAAAATCGTGCTCACCGAGGAGCAAAAAGCGGAGAGAGTAAGATTCGCAAGAGACTACAGGGATATGGATTTCACAAGCGCTATATTCTCAGATGAGAAATGTTTAGAGCAGAGCTCCCGCCATTTGTTTTTTTGCAGAAAAATTGTCCCATACGTCAAGAACGCATCATGCAGACTTGGATCAACAACCAGCTAGATATAAGAACCTTACGTTGGCCATCCCGATCTCCTGACCTGAACTCCATCGAGAATTTGTGGGGTATAATGGTCCAGAGATGGGATAACCGACGAGAAAGAACGCAAGGGGAACTTCTTGCTCATTGTGACGAAGAATGGGAATCGCTAAAGGGTTCCAACTTATGTGAAGTTCTCGTAAGATCGATAGAACGAGGTGCGATGCCGTTATTGCACGGCACAACTATTGAAGATCAACCCGTGAGGCTGTTTTTATTTAGCCACGGCTGGACATGATAATATTACATATTTCCAAGATAGGTGTAAGGATTCCAAGACTTAAACAAGTGTCATTCGACCACAATTCACGTAAAGTACATGGGTATTTACATAGGTACTTACTGACAAATGTGTTGCTCAAGCACTTACCTAGATATTAGGATTAGGAAGATTCTAAGAATTGCAAGTTTTCAAGTACTTGAAAAGAAAATACTGTGGCAAAATGTATGGACACAGGTATTTGTAACACGAGGCATTTAGCGTACCGTAAGCATTCCCTCTGTTGGGCCTCAGGCAGCCTCCTCTTAGTGAGAGAGAGTTGGTCGTAATCAACCACGCAGGTCCATTGCGGGTTGTTGTTATTAAAAATACAAACAGACATACAGGGCCCTAGCTTATGCCCGCTTATATTTATATTTTAGAATAGAAATGTATGGGAAACTGCGTGGAGTCTTCACATCGCCAATTCCACAGAGTCTAAGGACGAAGTCTATTATCAGTGCGTCCTACCCGTCATGTCGTGGTGCCGAAACGGGGACACTCATGGTAGGGTTGGTCCACAAATTTAAAGTCGCTCAACGTGCTATGGAAAGGGCTATGCTTGGGGTTTCTCTGAAAGATCGAGTTCGTAACGAAGTGATCCGACAGAGAACCAAGGTTATCGACAAAGCCCACTGCATTAGCACGCTGAAGTGGCAATGGGCCGGCCATATAACCCGAAGAACCGATAACCGTAGGGGTAGACGAGTTCTTGAGTGGAGACTACGGATCGGTAAACGTAACGTAGGACGTCCTCAGACTCGGTGGAGCGATGGTCTTCGCAAGGTGGCTGGCTGAGCTGGATGAGAGTGGCCGGGGATCGTGCTCAGTGGCGTGTCATGTCAAGTAATAGGGGCGAGCCTATTACCTGGGCACAAATCCACACTCCGTGGCTGCTACCGAGTAATTCCTGATGAAACCAGACAGTGTCTCGATTGTAGCTCATAAAACAGCACAAATGTGTTGATGTCTCTAACTATTCTCAATCTTATTCTTTTTTTAACATTTTTTTAATCAGATGTTTTAAAATAGTTTCTAAATCATTACACCCTTTTGTTTAGAATAGTTAAAGCACGGATGACACCATTTGTGTCACTTGTTTAATCTAGTCCTTTTGTAATATATTTTTTTTTTGTATAAAGTATTTTTCTTATTTACCGATTGTTTGTAAATGTGAGGACATTGTAGACCTTATAGATTCCTAGATCCTTGGTAACTTTTTATCTTGTTCTACGTTTTGTAGTAAACAACGACTTGTTGTCGGGCCTACGATGTCCTCCCATACTTAAGTACTAACGCTGTAACATTTTAAAAGAGTAACCATGGAGTTTCTTTCCGGTTCTCCTCCATAGGAAACGACCAACCCGAACCGAGCACCTTTTTGTCGACATTGTACAAGTGCCCATGTAGACCTATGTGATATGAAAATATTTTGATAATGTAGACTGCCTCGTTAGTCTTGTGGTAGCAAGCGCGGCTGCTGAGCATGAGGTCTTGGGTTCCATTCCCGGGTTGGGCAAAGTGTTATTGGGTTTTTCCATCAGGAATTTGTCAGCAGCAGCCACGGAGTCTGGATTGTGCCCGATTGATGGCAATAGATGGCAATTACATGGGCCTTAAATATAACTGGGCAAATGTGGATGTACTATTAGGTACATCTCTGCCTAACCCTTCTGGGATTACAGGCGTGATGTTATGTTATTTACTAATGTGTTACTAACTTCTCAGTGACAGGATAAAATAAATAAATATTACCTACTGAATAAATAAATCTGCATTCAAGTTCTTTGAGCTGACACATTAGTAAAAAACAATTTACAGTTAACTATATTTATTTAAACAATGTTACTCATTGTTTTACGTAAGTATTATTTTTGATAGTAAACTCGTGGAAATATGAAAATTCCGGTCAAGTGTGAGTCACACCTACCTAACAAAATCCCGTTACTCAGCCTCAACTAGACTGGATTGACCGCGACATACTTGTCTATGGGAAAAAGGTTTGTTCTTCATGACATCCGTAGTTTTTGGTGAAAGCGCCAGGAGAGGCCGCGAAATTAAAATTTTCTTACGTTTTTTTGCAATTTCCAGAGTGTTGGGTTGTATGTTGATTAAAATATGATTTGCGATCGTAACCAATGTGGCTACAGAGTTATAATCATTGAATGTCATTTTCATGAAATAGTCATTGAATGAATTAAAATAGCAATATAGATTGTAATGATGACACCTAAAAAGGTGGGTACTTATGTAGTTAAATTCATCGCCATCGTCGAGGCTGTGGCTGCGGCCTCTTTGGATATTTGAACAATCAGTCAAAATAACTCTATACTATCATCTTTGCTGACAGGCTAATATTTTAACCACTTCCTCTTTTTGCACATTCTGCGCAGTACTGAACTCTGACCTACTGCATTAATTAATAGGTTCAATATCCACATAACTGTCAAAAACGGTATTCATAAATAGGGGATAATCCAATAATTTTTTTCTTTGTCTTTCGGGTAGTTTATTGAAAAGTATTGGACACGTATTTTTTCTTTTTTCACGTGGTCATAAAATTACGGAGATATATTGAGTTGAAATAGCGCATGACGTCACATGTAGGTATAAAACTTACCTAGTAAGCCTCCACTCTCCAACTTTAATGAGTTTTAACTAAGTAATTTTTTGATATTTTGATAAAACAAAAAATACGTGTTTAATTAATATTTTTGTATTACCTGTCTGACGGACAAAATAGAATGTCGTTTTCTTTACCCAGTCCGCACCCCTATTGTGATTGTGTGTGACCCATATCCCCAGCGCATGATTATTTCCTCACTCTGTAGGTACTACAATGGCTAAGAACATATTGTTGTTTACTTATTGTTTTTAGTTATTAGTATTACTTAAACTGGCATAAAAACTTGGTTTTGAGCTTATCAAGAGTGTATATTTCCAATAAAAAAAAACTATAGTCCTATTTTAACACAATCATAATGATTACCTACATTATTCAAGTGGATAGGTTGGTACATATAGTAATCAAATCATGTAAGTAAGTTTTAAGATTTTTTCGTCTACTAAACTAAACATGACTTGTCTACGCCATAAGCACTCATTAATTAGAAGCACGGCCTTGGTACCACATTGTTACTTCCTACACAAATTGTTTCCATTGTGACCACGATAACGAGTTAATAGACAATTTAATTCATGCAAATGTTAATAATAAACAGTTTACCTAATTTAAATATACGTAGGTACGCTGCTGATTGTTTTTCTTTTGTTTTAAAAATAAATTCAATGTTGTTTTAAGACAGTTGCCAGATTTGTAATTTGCATGTGTGTGTTACCAGACTTTTATCAATGAACCTAGGTACATAATGAATAAATGTTTGTAAGTAGGTTGCTCTTGCAAATGACCGGCTTTATCAGTCAGTGTCAGGAATATCATTATTATTTATTTAAGCCTATATTGTCCCACTGCAGGGCAAAGGCTTCCCATTCCTAGGTACTTCCACTTTTCTCTCACACAGTCCTTTAAAACAAAGACCAGCCCATCCCGCCATCTCCTTCCTGCCTGCCGCGTTGTTGTTTCTTGCTTTTTGGTATCCATGGAGGGGTTATATTTGCCCATTGCTCGTCCCACAAACAGCAGGATGTGACCAGCCGAGTTCCTTTCAACCTAGCAGCTGTAAGGCCAGCATCAGCTATTTGGGTTTTGGAGCGAAATAAGTAGGGAGTTTCTTTTGCGGTCCGTAAGTTTGCATCCATCATAGGTACTTAATCTTAGACTTAATTTAATCTTAGAATTTCCAAATGGTGGCTCTCAACGTAAAAGAGTTAATTTAAAACATTTAAAATTAGACATCTTCCTTTAGAGAAATAAGGGATCATTGAGAACTTTTAGAAGCACACGATAACACTTCGATTCTAGATTTATTCTTAAAGAAAAGTCGGTGTCTTTGTTAGTCGAATATATGAGATCTCTGCCTACCCATGGGAGAAAGGGGTGACATGAATAATCATGTATGTATGCATAGGTCACAGACGTAGGTATACAAGTATTGTAGGTTGATACTTTATGTACCCATGACTGCACTATCATAAAAATATGTGTAAACTGCAGTTACTTTTATGGATATCTTGGTACTCGGTAAATGACGCTATAAATAATCCTATATGGGACGCGTTTAGAGCGTGCAATCGCATATAAACGGCCATATTTAGGTTGGTCTACCTGATCAGGTAAAAAGTATATCAATATCTATACATCTATACAAATAAATAAAATTGAAGTGTCTGTTTGTTATATTAAAACAACTGCTTTTTACTACATGCATACACGGTACATATACCAAAATAATAATTTTTACAATTTTTGTCTGTCTGTCTGTTTGTTCTGGCTAATCTCTGGAACGGCTGGACCGATTTTGACGGGACTTTCACTTGCAGATAGCTGATGTTCCTAATAATAAGTAACTTGGCTACTTCTTAAATTCCACACGGACGAAGTCGCGGGCACAGCTAGTTGTATCTAAATTCGAACGGCTGAACGGATTTGGATCAAAATTTGCTCACGAGTAGAGTAGGTACCACGACCTGGGTGAAACCATTGGATATTTTCTTTCCCAGTAGTAGGCACCTACATAAATACATACGTTCTCAACATAACATCACGACTGGTTATCACCTGTGTGTAGGTACCTACCTAACTGTACGTACACCCTCATTTCGCCATCAGTCATGCAGCTGTAAACGATCCTATTGGCATCAAACGGGCACAAATCCTTATAGAAATCGCACCTGCTGTGGTATAAATTTCAACCTCCAAGCAAACGAAGCTGCTTCGTTAGGGCACAAGCTGCTATTCCATATAATTATAGCCGTATAGGTAAGTAATTGCTCTCACAAGATAAAGCAGTCGTGGACATTATGTAGCCATATCGGTGCAAATGAGTTCTGCAGCGGTTGCTAGGCTGCTACGTGCATATTGCATAAACAAACCGCTGCGGTGTTGACCTGTGCTCTCGCAATCGCGACGGCTGAGTTGACATAACATCGTAATTATAGCCGCTGTAGGATGAAAGCGTTGAATAATCTATATTAATTTAATGACAAAGAGTGTAGATATCTAGTTAATATTTTTACATCAATCTACTAGGTTTTGCTACTTAGGTGGGACAGCAACAAACGGAGACACATATCCTGAAAAGCATTAAGCTGCTGTAGCAGATTCTGCTGCCTAATGTTTTTCAGGGTCAGTTTTAGACAGAAAGTGAAAGTAGGACGGAAGCAGTTAAATCAAAAAGACTGCATAGTATAGAACCTTTGCCTGCTTTAATTTATCGGCATTGCGAATACTCGACAAACAACATTCAAAAATCGAACAACAAAAATATAGTTTTTTTTTTTTAGTTTTGAATGCCATAGTAATTGTATTTAGTTATTTGATATATAGACCCAAGCCGTGTGCCGATTGGATTGTCGATTGTCAAAAAATACGAACTTCAAGACACAAGTTTCATCTACTATTTAACCCCTTGAAAGTCAGTCAGTTTACATTGACGGTCCGCAAAGTGATATTTTAATATTTAAAAGCCCAAGTTTCCTTTGCTAGCAGCGTCACCAGCGAGATTTAATAAGTGCTGCATGGTGCTCACGGCGCGTGGCCATAGCCGGAACTAAAGCCGCCATCTTGTTATTTTCAATTTCACAAAATTGATTAAAAACAGCGCCGTCATTACAAACCATCCTTGAAGTCCCAAAAGAGCTAAGAGCCGGTTTAGGAACCAAACCTAACCGCTACCAACTTTATAACAATGATAATAAAGATCAATTGATGATGATTTTGACAATGGTTTAAAATCAGTGGAAGGTAAAATAACTCTGAAGGAACTGCATACAAAATTTTATTGCAATCGATGTGTAAATATAGGTACTACTGGATATGTATCACTTATTTACACCGGCGAAGATACGCGTAACGACAGTAGCCATTTAGCGAGAGTAAACAACGCAGCAATAACGATAACGTATCGGTGATTGGGCTGAGTGCCCAATCACCGATACCTACTTACTGTGGGTGCCAGAATCTTGAGCAAGAAGAATCAACAGAACTTCTCATTGGATTTAGAATTGTTGAGGACGCTAGAGAACAGTACAAGTGCACACTTAACAGAAATCCTGACTTGTGGTAGTTTGTGGGTACGAATTGTACGAAACCAAGTAGACACTTTAGTTTCTGAACTTTTGTTGACCACCGAAGAAAAGCATCGTGGGGAACCGACATGCAACTTGGACCAAAATTACGCAGACCTGAACTGGTGCCACGGGTTCTACTTTGCCAGCTTCTTCTCACAGAGGCGGCCTGTGTACAGGCAACTGGTGCCTGTAGAACAGGCCACCTCTCTGTTAGTTAAGATTATCAGAGGTAGAATTATTACCAGTAGAGGCTATAGACATATTTTATAATGGGTGCACCCACTGCCGCTTACAGATATGAAGGAGAAGTTTCCCGTGGTACAACAGTGACTGTTTACGCTTCACACCACAATACGTGCGTGCCCATAACCACTAAGTATTCCCCTTTTTCATCTCATCCTCGATAAACTATTTGATCTAAATATGAATCACTACTTGTTGATGTGTCTCAGCTGTTACAACTAATTAAAAGATGTTTTACTACATGTGTTTAACGAGCTGCCGAGACGAGTCATGTTGATACAACATCGCAGGATGCGTGTCATAAACATACACACATACTTACAGCAGTCACAGAGCTAAATTACTAAGGTATTATGTTTAAAGATATTTCGGCTCGAAGAAAAGAAAGAAAGTATCGGTCTATGTTAACTAACTACGTATGTGTCTATGTTTGTAAAACAAATCATCATCATTTCAGCCGAAAGACATCCACTGACATAGACCTCCCCCAAGTGTCGCCACATTGACCGGTCCCGTGCGACTCTCATCCAGAGGATCCCCGTCACGTTCACCAGATCATCGGTCCATCTAGTGGCAGGCCTTCCAACGGAACATCTTCCTGTTAGCGGTCGCCACTCCAGAACTTTTCGGCCCCATCGGCCTTCCGTTCTGCGAGCAATGTGCCATGTGTGTGTGTGTGTGTGAAACCAATGAGAAAGATCACAGAAATAATAAGTGTCTAAGTTCGTCTCTCTGGACTTAGGAAAATGTTTTAATGCAATTAAATTGATTTACGGCGGTTTCGGCAGTTATTTAAAAGTTTCTATGTTATTTCATTAATACATGAAACTACAGTACCTAAAGCTAAACTAACAAAATCTAGGTAGTACCTACTTGCTAAAACTTACACTGATTGTGACTATTTATCAGTGTAACTTTTTTTCTAAACTCAAGTATTTCTATGCAAATGACATAATTCGAACGAAAAAGATAACTAAATGTATTACAGGTTGTAAATAGTGGGTATAGGTAGGCAATTCGTTTTCATAATACTTACATAAAAAGTCAAGGAGGTTAATGTGATATGCATTTAAATGCGGCAATCGATAAGAGTAAGTAGACTGATAGTAGCTAATGAGCTGGATAATTACATAGTTATTAAAATTCAACCTTTTTGTTCTCTAAATTGCTTGTCTCTATCTACAGAAAAAGAAGAGTACTTCTCTCTCTTTTATTGAGATTTTCCATACAGCTTAAAGTAGGTAACTATGTGGGTAGTTTATTTTTTAGGTAGACAAGGAAAACCCTGAAAACGGTTAAATAACGGAGTTATAATCAGTAAAATATTACAGAGTTCTGCTGGAATCCTTGACGCTCGGGAGACGTTGTGAAATGATTTTAAGAAACGAGATAGCGGTGTTGGTTCTGATTTTGGCCACGCGTTATTATGGCTGAAGCCAAACGAGCGTAAATTTTTGAGTTGTGAGTTGCATAATTTCGGTCGGTTATTTTCTGCTGCATTCGGTTTCATACAAAAGTCCTGTTTCATTCACACGGCGACGCAAAATGAGCTGTCTGCCGACTCACACGCGTTATTCGGACCGAATTGAGTTTCCGGGGTCGAGGGGGCCGACGCGAGCCTTGCTCACTTCAAGTGTGGAACTGTCCAAACATCAGTCTTTCACTATTAAGCGGATTTACCCAGCATCTTTTTCTGGCATTATCTACTTCTTCGTCTTCTTAATATGCTTCGTAAATACACAAAATTTTCAACGGTTCCATTACACGACACAAACATCGGCTATAAATGTTGGATAACTGAATAAAATGCGCTTGTCTGGCATCCCAACAGAATTTCTGCGACCGAAATTCTGCGACTCACGACTCACAAAATTACGCTCGTTTGGCCTCACCCTAAATCTTTGTGCAGCTATTTTAATCAGCGGGTTTTGGGCCATTTAGGAGTGATGATTTAGTAAATAAACTACCAGTTCAATAAGATTTACCTATCAAATCAATCACAGCTAGGATTCCAGCTAGGACCCAGAATTCCAGTTATTTATTAAAACCACGAAGAAATTATCCCATCAAAAACGAGACTGTTCAATTGTCAATTCTAAATCATTTGTCCCAGATAAGGGACACGTGTCGTACAGTCGGAATGGCCCGCATTGTGCCAGATCCATGCCTGTTGATCATGATACCTAGATGACATCGATTGCGAATTGACGTCTCGCTGATAAAGCCTGACCTTCGCGTAATCGTAACGTCGGGTGTAGCGTTTATTATCGTAATTTGATTGCTGTTATCAATAGAATTTAGTTAAACTCCGACAGTAAATATAAACCTGTTTGCCGACTATGATTATGGTCGACATGAATGAAAGTTCATGTTGTTGGTTGGAGCTCTTGACAACAGCGATAATCTTGTTTAATTAAACATAAATACATGGAAGCATGAAAATAAAATAACGAACTTGGTTGGTCAGTAGGTCGTCAGTCAATCGATTTTTTCCTAAAACGTTGCGATGATGATTCACTAAACTATTTTTTTTGCAATGGTAATACTGGACAAAAAAATGTCAGTGTCACACAAGTGTCATATTTTGTAATCATTCAATTTTCTTGTCATTCATTCAATCATTGGTCCCTCTTTAGCCGATGATACCAGAGCTACGAATTTTTGAGCAATTTGGTATCAGCCCACAGAAATACTGGTCGAAAGACAGATGAAGTGGATCGGGGTCGTTCTATTCAGAAATATTGCTCAAACATTATATTTAAACTACCGCATCACGCAGCGTAGCAACATACAGAAAGATCATTCAGCCGCAGTGTTGCAGATCACGCGCCTACATGCGGAGAAACACGCATACCTGCGCGTGGGTGCGGGGCAAGACGTAAGGTATGGCAGAGTTCTGCTGTATCATGCGTGATTTTGAAAGAGCTAGATGTACTATTACGAAAGGATCACGATATCGATCGATTTAACACGAACAAATTAATGACCCATTAATCGATCTTGTTCGTAAAAAGGGATGTATCTAATATCTTCTATGTATAGGCATGATTTCTTCTAATTTGATTATACAAAAACCAAACAGATAATATAACTGCAGAATCTTGAATGAGTTCTAAATCAATAACCATTTTTAAGTATAAAATTACAATGCTCAGCAGGTACTATCACCAGTCACCACCCCAAGCCGTGAATGAGGCCTCTAAGCCACCGCATGACTATACTGCAGCTCCGCGCGTTTGTGCGAAGAAATCTGCATGATGATGCAGATCTGCACTTCCGCAACCGCACGTAGGGCTCCGTCGCCATGCACCCCGCAGCGTAGCGTGGGGCAGTATGTGTTTCGCCTACTGCCATAAAAATCCGCAACCAATGGTTGCTGCTGGAACAGTCTGATTGTGGTAAAAGCAAAATAAGTGTGCTGTGTTTTGTGCAGCCTATGAGATGGACGAGAGGTGGCCTGTGTCCCTGCTGTGAGAAAATTGTGAGCTGATTATGCTATGTGCTTTGCTTAAAGGTTATGCTATATTAACATAAAATATTGTTTCAATGTCTTTTTATTTGATTCTCAGCAGAAACTAATTACGGCTTCAGGTTCGCTGGCCACACAGCAAGGCAAAGTGAATTTTATTGTCTACGCCTCTACTGATTTTATTTATATGAGATTTATTATATCTGTATTGGCAACACTCAATCTTGAACCGCGTGTTCATTACTTCATTCTCATTCATTACAATGTTTGTCATTTGAATATTTTTGAATCATTCATTTCCGTTCCGTCATTTCATTTATATCGTCATGGTGCATGTGCACACTCTCGTCTCGTAATATTCTATCTATCGTATCATATTGTGTAACTTTTTCACTTTATTTGTGTTATTCGGCAAAATAAATGGATATCTATGACTTTTTTCAACAAATTGTCCTTGCTCTTATGAAAAATTACTAATTACGTCTATAAAACTCAAGATGGAAACCGATGAAATTCAACATGTCGGCGAAAACGGCGATGTTTTCATTCATCGCCTGAAGGATCTGACTGATGAAGAAAAGCAGCGACTGGAGGCACAAAACTCGCGAATAATACCTGAAGCCAAAGCTGCGCGACTGGAGAAAGAAGCGAAGCGTCACTGGGACATATTTTACAAGAGAAATGAGACAAAATTCTTCAAGGACCGGCATTGGACTACACGTGAGTTTCAAGAGCTAATAAACTTTGAAGTGGAAGAAAAGATCAGATTCCTAGAGATGGGGTGTGGCGTGGGTAACATGATATTCCCGCTGGTTGAAGAAGGTTTCTCGAACTTTCATTTCTACGCGTGTGATTTTTCCCCACGTGCGGTCGAGTTTGTGAAGTCGAATAAGTTGTTTGATGATAGTCGTATGAAAGCGTTTTGCGCCGACCTGACCACTGATGACTTGTTCGAAAATATGGATGAAGGTTGCGTGGACATAGCCAGTTTGATCTTCGTGCTCTCTGCCATTCACCCTGAAGCGTGGTCGCACGTGGCAAGGGTTGCATTCCGGGCGCTTCGCCCCGGCGGCGTGCTGTTGTTCCGCGACTACGGACGGTACGACATGGCGCAGCTGCGGTTCAAACCTGGACATAAGATTGCAGATAATTTCTACATGAGGCAGGATGGCACTAGGTAAGATTCTGTTCAGTTGTTACTCTTGAGTGGCATAAGAAATTATCTTAAAATAACCACATGGTCCCAATGTTGACCAATTCAATCTAAATTACCACATGTTGTTATACCAACTATATCTGTACAATTCTCAAAACAATATTCTTTATTGCAGAAGTTACTACTTTACTGAAGAAGAGCTGCAGAAGCTGTTCACTGATGCTGGCTTTGAAATCCTGATGAACACATATGTGCAGCGCCGCACTGTCAACTTCAAGGAAGGAATAGATGTGCCTCGCATATTTGTACAGGGGAAATATCGGAAACCTGCTGGTGGTAAGATCCTCATCACCTTTGTAAATACATCCTCTTTTGTTTCATGTGTTTGTAAGACTATACCTACTTACCTTATATTCAGACAGGCTGAAATATTAAAAATAAAATGATATGGAGTGCCATAGCCTCTAAAACTACTATTTCACATGATGAAAAATGCTAACCGTTGAAAACCCATGATTTGCATGTATATTAGCTCTATCTGAACATACTGCATCACAAATATCAAATTAAAATGTTTGAAAACATATCTCACAGAATTTTCATATTGTTTTAGGTTGAATGATTATCAAAGAGCTTGAATATGCTATGGAATTGATTTTGGTAAGTTTTATTTTTATTACTGGGTTTTTTTGCACATTATGCATTGCAAGTCCATCTCATATTGTGTGTATTTACTATTTTCCCTCCCTATAAAGACCAACCCAGAAAATTAGGCAACTCTGGACTCCATACTCACTTTGGCTGTTGCGGGGAAGATTAAGATTCTTTAGATTCAATGTCTTGTTGAAATATTGGTATAGACTACTAACTAAATGTTGTGTAGCTGACTTAATAGGCTATAATTTCATAATGGCCAGTTGTCAAATTGGCTTGGTTGGCTAAAGACTCCTTCCTTCCATTCCTTTTTATCAGCATGATGACAGCGCAGTGCAGCTGAAAACCTTCAGTTGCCTCACAATGGCTTACTCAAGAATAGGGAATATCTTTTTCTCATTAAATATTAATCATTCATTCTTTATGTAGCTGGTACTTCATCAGCTACTTTGTTTTTACTTTTTTTTATTAAAGTTAGCATAGGGCAGCCTGTTGTGAGGTCTGATGCACAAATAAATGCTTTAAAGCATACTGACTCTTTCCTTTACGGAATTCTATGTGGTTTTACTAGGGATCGTTATTTATGTTTGGTATTTTATTGTTTACAGGTACTTTTTTATCTGGCTTCTGCACAGGATTGTTTTATGGTGAGTTAAACAACTGTATTCTTAATCCAAAAATGAATTTAATTGAACTTACAATATTAATTATTCTTCAAGTGATGACCACATAGTTCATCTGAACTCATTGATGTACACAATTTGCAATGTCTTTCGCTCCTATCTGATAACATCGCTTCTAAACTAGTATCACAGCAGAGCTAGTCACAAAAACTTATAGGTTTCTATATTTTACAGATTCAAGAACAAGAAATGAAGCGTAGATTGAGCATTGGTGCAATTTGGCCTAGTACACTAGCAAGGTAAGACATACTGAAAAAAATATTGTATTGTATAGCGGGCTGGTTACCGCAACTCCACGTCTAAGGCGCGAATTTTGCGTGTGGACTGAAAAAACATATAAAATACTACTCAGCTGCTTCCGGTTAAACTGGAATCTAATTCTAACATTGGAAAAAGGCTAGGCAGATAATTAAATCGTAATATCTTTTATATTCATTTGCTCATTTTCAAAAAGATTATCAATCAAGTGATCCTGAAATAGGTTTTACTTATTAATTCATTTCTGTGATGACCACATAGTTCATCTGAACACTTTGATGTACACAATTGCAATGTCTTTCGCTCCTATCTGATACCGTCACTTATTATAAAGTCTACAATAAAACTACATGGGAAAACTGACAAGTTTGTACTCTTTACAGAGACAACAACAAATATGCTGTTGCCGTGGCCCGAAAAATCATAAAAAAGGTGAGAAAAGTACCGAAATCGCTAGCATAACATAACTAAGTTATAGTTGTTGCATTTCACGCCCTCGCGTCAACAATTGTAATTTGAACCTTAAACCAATGAAGACGTGCACTTGAGATTTGCAGCAACTATTCCTAACAGTAGTAACATATTAAAAATGATGACCACATAGTTCATCTGATAACTCTGATGTACACAATTTGCAATGTCTTTCGCTCCTATCTGATTTTATTACAAATTCACAAACTCACACAAAACTCATAGAGGATTTTCTTCTAATATATTGCTGTTTTCAGGGCCATTCGAAAGAAGTTGCACTCTGGGATCGTTTTTCGTGACTAAAGAATGCTGCTTTCGTTATAAGGTAAGATTAAAATTATGTACTACATTTTTACAAATAGGGGGACAAATATAATCAAATGATGATTTCAGATAGGGACATCTGATTATAATGCTGTTAACATAACTATCCACACTGATCCATTTAATTCAATTTAATCACCTTATATATTTATTCAATTCATCGTGTTTACAATGTTATTCTTTGGCCAACAGATCTATTAGCTACTACACCATGGACATCTAAAGAAAGCTGCTATTTGATGTAAGTTTAAGGGTTCAATTATTAGTTTAATAGTAATCGGGCTGACTTTTCAAACATGGCATTTTGAAATGTTAAAATATTGATAGGTTACAATGATGACTTGACCTTCAGGTCTCCCTCAACAGAGCGAACCCAAAACACCATGTTGACCAACTTAATGCGTCTGAGTAATTACTTAAAGTAGATACATTTCATAAAACTAATGATAAAAACATGCTCATAAGATATTCTTCTTTACAGATACTTCTCTGGAGTCCAATGCTGGGAAGCAACCGAAAGGTAAGAATTAAAATCGAAGATTTATTGTAAGCTAGGATAAACCACTTCGAGAAAAAAAACTACTTCTGTACAAAACTCTAATGATGAATCCAGATAGGGACATCTTACATATAATGCTGTTAATATAACTATCCTCACTGATCTGTTTACTATATAAAAACAGACATCTGTCTTCTAGGAAAATATTTATAGGCTTTTTCTTTTGCAGGCTACTCAGTCTGCCTGATACCTGTTGGGGGCGAAGCATACGCACTTGCAACTCTTAATAGTAGAAAGTGGTTTTAATCAGTAACCAATAATTAATAACAAGGCGGAACCATTATATTACCAAAAATAAATAAAACTGTAAGTTTCAATTTGTAGTGCAAAATCACTATCTATTTTTCTATGTTACTGTTATGATGAACACACATTTCTGTACAATTTTGATGAGCATCGTGTTCCGCTGTCTGATGAATTAAAGTAATCTGAAACTAATAGTTGATCCCTAAAATCATTAACCTTTAATTACTCTTTGCAGATAAATCATCATATACATGCGGTCTGAAAAAAAAAACGTTTCAAAAGGTGAGATATTACAAAACATTTTTCATTACTTATGTAACAAAAATAATGCCCTGGACATCTATAGAAAGCTGCTATTTGATGTACTTAAGTAAAGTTTAAGTAAATGGATTCAATTATTACTAGTAATCGGGCTGACATTACAAAGATGGCATTTTAATATGTTAAAATATCGATAGTTAACAATGATGACTTGACCTTCAGGTCTCCCTCAACAGAGCGAACCCATATCACCATGTTGACCAACTTACACGTCTGAGTAATATTATAACACACTCATACTATTTATCCTTAATGCTAGCAGAATATTAATAGTCATGTACTTGTTTTCAGACATCCAGCTGATCAGAGCAGATCTGAAACTGGCCTAATTAGGTAAGTCCAAAACTTTTATCATAGCTAATTAGTAGACATAAGGTGTTATTTCAAAGAGTTACAATGATGATTTGACCTTCAGGTCTCCCTCAACAGAGAGAACCCAAAACACCATGTTGACCAACTTACGCGTCTGAGTAATGCGACAACACACCAATATAATTTATTAGGAGGAGAATAAATTATTAACAAAGTGCTTCTATTGTTCTCAGGAATCTAGCTGTGATACGAAATTCGAGCAAGCTAATCCCACCAAGTGTTGTTTGGTAAGTTAATAACTTGAAACATAAAAAAAAAAAAAACTTTTTCTAACTTTTCAAATAACAATTTACAAAACTAATTAACAGGTTTTTAGCAGCACAGTAAGTGAACTCACGTCTTTTACAATGATCGCAACATTAAGTGTCGTAACTATTTAAGTAATTGAATGGTTTATCAAAATTATGAATGGCTTAATCAATAATGACAAAGAAGCAACCAGTATAATATAAAAAAATATCTTATTATTTTAAAAAAGTTATCAAACATTCTACTATGTTCAAAAATAATCACTCATTACATAATTAGGCCGATTTTTTTTATTTTTCCCAATATTATTATGATTGATCTCTGATGCTATTTAAATTAAAACTTATTATCATAAGAAAAAATAAAACACGTTTTTATTTTTTAGCCATTCAGTAGAAATAGTATTAAAAAAAAAACCCTTCTTGTTTTTAACATGCAAATACACGACATTGAAATATTTTTCAGCAAGTAACTTGACTATTTCGCATTTTAATAATATAGGACAAGTATTAGGTATCCTTCCCAGCATAATTTACTATATAATGAAAGGATTTTATTATTTTGTAAACAACCACAATGATGACTTTGACCTTCAGGTCTCCCTCAACAGAGCGAACCCAAAACACCATGTTGACCATATTACGCGTCTGAGTATTAAAATTAAACCATGAACATTTTGTGCTCTGATAATAGAGGTTTGATAGATTTTATTCTTTGTTACAGGACAAGATGACGTGATAAGAAGAATGAAATCAAAGTTCACACGGAAGATTTAAGGTGGGCGTCTCTATTTCTATGTTTTGCTTGAAAATCTCCCATAAAACAACTATGTTGTACGAGTATTTACCACAGTGAAATTACTAATAATGAACTGGGCAGTACCGGATATCAATCATAAATTATCTCACGATAACTTGCCAATTAAGAGTAATCTTTTAAATTAGTTATGATTGGTATAAATTGTTCAAATTACTATGGCGTAGGTAGCAGATAAATTAATTGATGATACAATCAATCTGAAGACGATTTTTTAACTGCTAATTTATAGATTTCTTTTACAATAAAACTAATGGGGTTATAAATATAAAGGTTTTAATATTACGCTGTTCAACAATCAATGGCTACTCAAAACTTATTGACGTAATAAATCGCTGTGTACTGCTGGACATAGTCCTATCTCAATCTACGCCAAAACTCATTACGCATCCAGTCTATCCCAGCCATCTGGGTCTAAGGCTGTCTGACTTGATTTGTATGACAGTTCATTGTGTCGTAGCAACCGCTTGTTTTCAATTTTTATCTATTTTCTGGTTCTTAGCATGGATTACTGTCTCAATCCTATGAGAATGCGATCTCTTGAAGTAGCATTCTGTAAGTCGAGACACAGATGACCGTGGTTAAAACTGCCGAGATTGGTGCCCACTTCACCGCCTCGGTTATAACGACACACTACAAGCACTATTACACTAGTAGATGGTGTGCTTTGTAGGAAATTATCACTAGAAACTAAATGAAAATTATTTTTGTTACAGGTAAACCTGAAATGAAAATTACGACGAAAATTAGTCGCCGTGGCGGAGGACGAGGAGGCGCACACTGGTCCCGAATGATAAAAAAGTGGATATTAAGAAATTTTTGACAGAAGGTCAACGGATTCGGCTGATTTTTTTTTTGTAGACAGCTGATGCAATTACAAATCACTTTTATAGATTGAGTTTTTGCCAAATAAGCCGTATTTTCAGAGAAAAAAAATATTTAAATATTTTTTGTATGAAAGAAATCCTAATTTTGTCTTTATCTTCCAAGATTCAAACGTATTCAAAATAAAACTTAGCGCAGCTTGTAGAGGTGCTAATTGCTCACCACTTTGTCATAGACACTCTTCTGCGATTTTGTGCTCCTTTTGAGTTACAGGCACTTTAAATATTTTTTGTATAAAAAAATTCTAATTTTGTCTTTATCTTCCAAGATTCAAACGTATTCAAAATAAAACTTAGCGCAGCTTGTAGAGTAACTCTTACAAATATATGAAACTAGCTGTACCCAGCATGCGTTGCAATGCACTTTTTACTACCCACCTACCCTATCCGACCTACCCTACCCGACGCTACCTACCTACCTACTCTACCCTACCCTACCTACCTACTCTACCCTACCCTACCCTACCCTTACTACCCACCTACCCTACCTACCTACCCTACCCTACCTACCTACCCTACCCTACCCTACCTACCTACCCTACCTACCTACCTACCTACCCTACCCTACCTACCTACCCTACCTACCTACCTACCCTACCTACCTACCCTACCTACCTACCCTACCCTACCTAACCTACCCTACCCTACCTACCTACCCTACCCTACCTACCTACCCTACCCTACCCTACCGTATCCTATGTCCTTCTCCTGGCTCTAAACTACCTCCCTGCCAATTTTCAGCTAAATCGGTTCAGCCGTTCTTGAGTTATAAGTGAAGTAACTAACACGACTTTCTTTTATATATATAGAAGATTATCAGTATCAAATAAACAAACAAGGAAATCTCAAAACGTGTTCAGACATGTTTATGTACAGGTAAGTTATTGTGTGACTCGTATGTAAATTTTTTTTTGTATAGAGTCATTGCTTAATTACCCTATAAGTGACGATTTCGGCTCTATTTGGTCATCTAGTCGAACGCGTCGAAAACGCTGAATGATGAATAGGTATATAAATTGCAATTAAAAATTCCCTTTGTAGTTTTGCGGTATTTATGTAGGAGCACATCTTAGTATGTTTTATTTTCTCGTGACTCATCCAAATTGCAAGAATATTTGGCTCATTATCTAACTACCCCATTAAGTAATGAGGTAGTTAGGTAATGAGCCATTATCTAACTACCCCATTAAGTAACGGGATAGTTGGGTAATGAGTCATATATCAATAGTATAAGGGCAAGCTGAACCCGTTTTTGTTCATTACGCGTCTTGTGCTCGTAAAAACAACACAATTTTTTATCAACTATCACCACATTGTAACTTTTATTTATTTGCCTGTAACATTTTTGTATCAAAATGACTACATTTGTGACTGATTTAGACATTTTTTCTTTTTTGAGTAATAGTGGGTGCCTTAAAAATAGTGATTTACTGTGTCAAACCATTATAAATCGTATTTCAAGTGAAATTCCAAACGAAGAGCTCAGTATTATCAAAAAGTTTTGCCAAAATTATACGTCAAACCTAGCTAGAAGATGGGACAATTCAGGTAGAAACGAAAGATTTGGTGTTAAAAACAAGGAGTGGTTGGAGTCTAAAATTTTGTGGCCAACTTTAACTTCTGTGAATTTTCCTATGTTGTTTGATCCAGAATATACCATAGAGGACATTTCAGTAGACGTAGAAGAGCATAATTTATCGTACGAAGAGGAAGCGGGTGCATCTACATCAGAAGCTACCACAAATACTCCCAGAACTAGAAATAAACGACCATTTGAAGATTTAACAAATAAGCAGAAGAAAAGACGTTCTTTGTCTCTTTTGGAGCATTCCGAAGAAGAGCTGTTCTATGCTCTTATTGCTAAACTTAATGAAAACGGGCGCACTGTTTGTTCTAAAGTTATTAAGTGCCTCTCAAATAAGCCAGAAAAGGTGCAAGAAGTAAGTGACTTTTTATATAAAGCTTCTGATAAATCGATTTCCGAGGAAGACACCTTAGCTCTTGCCACAGCATTGAGTTTATCAAAATGGCAATATCTAACTTTGAGGTCCATTTTAAGTACAAATGGAACAGCGGCTTTTCCATCTTACCAGAAGTTACTGTTGAAGAAGAAAGAATGCTATCCAGCAAAAGAAGATATTGTGATATCGGAGTCAGGAGCTAAAATTAAGTTACAGGCAGTTCTAGATTTAACTGCCGAGAAGATTTTGAAAGTGACTGGTTCAAATATTAATGGTGGTGTTTTGAAGCTAGTTAGTAAATGGGGCTGTGACGGAGCTTCTTCACAAAGTTGTTACAAACAAAAACCAACTGGTGACATATTTTCAGAATCTTCTGTATTTATGGTTAGTTTTGTGCCACTTCGCCTTATGAGTGACAACGATGTGATAGTATGGGAAAATCCGCGCCCTTCTTCAACAAACTATTGCAGACCAATTATGTTCGAATTCAAACAAGAAACAAAAGAATATATTCAGCAAGTAGAAGCAACATTACAAGAAGAAATTCAGAACCTTCTACCAACAAAGTTATTTGATGGCGAATTTGAAGTATTTCATGAATTGCATATGACGATGATCGACGGCAAAGTATGCACGGCACTTTCACAGACACAGTCTGCAGCCAATTGCAACATTTGCTTAACAAATCCGAAAGATATGAACAACTTGAACCTCGTTTTTAACAAACCAGAAAACCATGATATGTACAAATATGGTTTATCTTCACTTCACATGTGGTTGCGATGCATGGAATGTATTTTGCACATATCTTACAACTTAGATTTCAAAAAATGGGCGGCTCGGGGTGATGACAAACTGCTCCGAAAATCAAGAAAAGAGTTAACACAGCATGAGTTTTTTGTTGTAACTGGCTTAATGATTGATATCGTCAAACAAGGCTTTGGGACAACAAACGATGGCAATACAGCTCGACGGTTTTTCAATGATTACGAAAGGTCAGCTGAGATAACAGGAGTTAATGCTAATTTGATTAAGAGATTTGCTGTAATTTTGCAGGCAATATCTTCTGGGAGAAATGTAGATATTGAAAAATTTAGAATTTATTGCAGAGAAACAGCAGAACTTTATGTCAGCGAGTACTCGTGGTATTACATGCCTTCGAGTGTACATAAACTTTTAGTGCATGGTGCAGATATTTGCCAGCATTTTTCTTTTATTCCAATTGGTATGATGTCCGAAGAAGCCTCAGAAGCAAGAAACAAAGATTTTCGTTCAATCAGAGAAAAGCATACTAGAAAGATAGGCAGAATGCAAACAAATGAAGATATTTTACACCAGTTACTTATCAGCTCCGATCCGTACATTACGAACATAAGACCGAAGTTCACCAAAATTCAAAAGCAGCAGAGGTTTGAAGAAGCCGAAAATCTTCTAAAGGATGACGTTTCACCCAATGAACTCGATTTAGAAGTTGCTGATGAGGAAGAAGTAAACGTCGACATTGAGAATAATCCCCCACAAGATCCGCTAGCATAATTCACATTGTAACATACGCACGTTCATGTTAGTTGATCAACAGATAAGCACGCCAAGATCCCTGCCCTAAATCAAATACATATTAAGTGATAAAGTATAAAATAAATAAATAAACAAAACATGCATGTAAAGATAAATTAAGCGTTAGGGTTACAGGTAGTTCAAATTTTTTAAGTACGTCTTAATACAATACCTATATTATTATATAGGTTTGTATTTTGACGGTCCTAAGCCCGTTAAAGTACGAAGGAAAAGTTTTAATTGCAATTTATACCTTTTTATCATTCAGCGTTTCCGACGCATTCACTAGCGTTAGATGACCAAATATAGCCCAAATTGTAAGTAATCGGCTAATTAACCCATTCATTGCTACTTCAATTTTGTAAAATTTCATATGTGTGCCACTTCATATTATTATGAATTACAATAGAAAATACACGTGAAAATGTGTATTTTAATATAAATAATAGTAAATATAACAATTTAAACCCACAAAAAAATGGTAAACGCACCAATTGCGTTGGTGGCACTAGCAAGAAAACAGTCAAATACAGTGCCAGTCAACGCACCGTTTGCGTTCGAGTTATAAATGTGATAAGCAACAATATCAATATTAGACAAGAAATATAAATAAAATAACATTACATTATTTACATTTCTTGTCTATTATTGAAATATCTGAAGATCCAAAGACCAGTATAGTATATAGGTGACTGGCAATTAGTGTACGATACTTAAACACGTGATTGTGCTCATGCTAACAAACAATTTTTATTATGGGAGCAAAGCGAAATCGCGAAAAAAATATCAGCTGTTCAGTACATTAGACAAACATAAATGTAATGAACAGCTGATTTTTTTTCGCGATTTCAGGTTTGTTCCCATAGTAAATGTTGGTTATCATGAGCACAATCACGTGTTTAAGTATCATAGTCACCCTATATTTAGACCAGACAGTTACTATTTAGCTATATTAGTGATAATTAATTCGTAATTATTCATCTATGTAAATAAAAATACTGAGTATAGGAAAAAAAACGTTTATTTACTTAATATTTATGATACTCCCTAAAACAATTGACTTCACAGAAGCCATGTTGCTCTGGACAATCTGGGCAATAATGAGATGTATCTTTACGAATTTTTTTTGTAACCCAACAATGTTTGCAACGCTTACGTAAAACTTTATTTTTGATGCCTTTCCGTTGTCGGGGGCAGGGCTGCAGAACATGCACGGTATTTTTAGGGGGTACAACAATTATTTCTAATACATCATCATTTAATAATTTTGAAATTACTTCAAGTCGAAAATTGTAGAAGTTCTCTTTTTTTGGAGAAAATATATTGTAAAGTGTGAATGAGTTATAAAGAAGTTGTTGAAAAATATGTATGCCAAGTTTTTTATACCATTTTACAGTTTTATGCTCGCAGCAATAATATGCCAACATCTGGTCCTGGTGATCAATCCCACCCATATATTTATTATAATTTACTATCATTTCAGGCTTCAACATAGTTTCACCACGACGTGTAGTTACTTCGATCATATTGGACCCAAATTCCGTTGACAACATGAGCACATCTCGTCGATCTCGCCATTTCAAAACACAAGTGCCTCTTGTGCTACATTTGGCCTTCAAATCTCCACGCTTCAGTTTGCTTTGTACTATGTCCTTAGGCGTATTTTTTCTGTTGGATCGTAATGTCCCTGTGCAATAAGTTTTTTGTTTTAGCAGTTTCTCGGCTAGATCGACTGAATTATAGTAGTTGTCCATATAAACTGAATATCCAGCGTTTAAGTAGTCACCGAGCAAATTCATGACCACTTTCTCGGTATGGTTAACACCACCAACGACCGGATCTGAAGCGCCAGCATAAACTATTTGTTTAAGAATAACCCCATATTCGTCAGTTAAAATGTAAAGTTTTATGCCATAAGGGTGCCGCTTCCCTTTTATATATTGGCGGAAGATTATTCTGCCTCGAAACAATACCACAGATTCGTCTATCGATAAATTTCGGGAAGGCGAATAGATTAGGGCCATTCTCGTATTAAAGTATTGGACTAAATCTGTTATTTTTGCTAGTGTACTATTCGATTCAACATTTTCAAAATGTAACACTCGCAGAATTAAAAGAAACCGGTTCTTACTCATATGTTTTGAAAATATTTTAATATCAAATAAATGGTGTTTTTTCCAATAATCGGTTAACCGATTTAATTTAATGGTACCCATATGAAACAATAATCGGAAAAACGTTTTCATCTCGGAAATCGTTATATCTTTCCATAATTTTAGTCTACTATTCGGATGCTTAATCTGGGACACTAGTTTGCCTGCATAACTGTTGGCCTTTGTGACTAACATGCTAAAGAATTCTTCATTTGCTAATAAATTAAAATAATCAAAAGGTTCATTGCCTTCTGGCAAAACTTTAAGAATTTTTTGCGTCTGTCCAAATTCAATACAAGTTCTAGAACCACAATCATCAGTCCATATTCCATTAGGCTGCACGATATCTTCAGTGTTCAGTGTAATACCTGTGTCCTCATCCACATCTTCACCATTTTCTGAAACTTCACTATCAAAGTCTTTATCAAAATCCTCACTTTCGTCCTCCGTAGCAATTTCTAATGCTTTAATAAGGTCTTCATCTGAAAGGGGATTATTTGATGTACTAGGGCGTGTCTCTTCTTCTTCTCCAAATATATTTCTCATATTATCAGTAAGATCGGAGTATATGTCATCAGGAGTTCTTTCCTGTTTATTTTTATTGCTTGTGTCTAACAACTTTTTTGACAAAACTGGGTTAACTTGAGCATTTTGTTCGATATCAATTAATTTTACTGAGTTATCACTGTCTATTTCCACTCTTTGGGAACGCAATATTTTTATACCTTGTTTTTTACTTTGACCTCCTCTAGTTTTTACACAACGTCGGAAAATATTATTTGTAACTGCTACAGAATTGACACACTCATCAATCTGTTTTTCTTGACCTTCTTTAGTGTGAATCATAGCTGTAGTTGTAACTTTCTGGGCATGACTAGTCATACATGAATGGGATTCAGAGCTTGATTGAAAACTTGGTGATAATATTATACTATCTACAGGGGAAATAGATTCCAATATTGTTTGAAACCCTGGTATCTGATTAGTAAGTATCAAACCCTTACTATCCGAATGTTTTTGATCCGACGAAACCAGGTTGTTATCCTCAAGTTTTTGAACGAGAGGTTGAGCTAATGCCTCTAATGAGAAATCATGGCTATTGCTTTGAGTAAAAAGCGATTTTGCGCGGCTACATCTTTTACTTGCTTTTCTTTTTTCTGATGATACAGTTTCAAATCTAGAAAACAAAACAATTCTTTATCCAAAAATTCTTTTAAAGGAGATTGTCCAAATTTGAATGGGAGTCAGGCCACTATAGCGTCTCTACTAATATATCGCTAAAATATAGTTAATAAAATCAGAATAATGTAAAAAAAAATGATATTCGGTGGAAAATTTGCGCAATCGAACTTATAAAAGTATTGAGCTACAAAAAGTAAAAATCATTAAAAGATGTCGGTGGCTTCTTAGCTTAATTAGTATTATGTATAATTTTTATTCATTACCTTCAAAACCCTCGGTTGCTCAGTCCTAACATAAATATACGCAAAATTTAGATATCCAAAACAAAAGTGCCTGCTTTTGGTCAATCTCCTTTAAGAACTACTCGTATTAATACCCATTATTACTAAACGTAAAACGTTCTTAAGATGTTCTGTAAATGACATAACTGACTTGCTGTTAGTGAAAACGGTTGTAGATGTTTAATAAAAACTTACGCTTGCGGGGAAGGTATTTCGTGTATAGAGTAACGGCGTGAAGGGGTTCTTTTGATACTGCAGAAAGAAAGAAAAAACAATTCGGTACATATTCTAGGATGACTAAGGGCAGTAGGTACACAGGAAAAATAAAATAAAAATAGGTAGGTATTACCTTTTTGAAAAATCAATTCAAAATTAAAATATGTAATTTTACGGATTTAATCGCGGTTTATTGTTCATTTTATACTCTTTAGTAGTGTACTTTTCTAATACCACTTGTATGAATATTTATTACATATTACGTAGGTACATAATCACTACTAACCTTGTTTCCAGAGTAGAATTTTCATCATCGGATTCATCTTTTGCTTTTTCTAAAGCCAACTCTATCAAATGATCTGATCGTCGTCTGCGCTTCATTATTCAAAGTTATCTGAAACATCAAAAAAAAAGAATTTTATATTTCGTTTCCTTTGTTAGGTAGTTATCGCCGTTATAACTTACACTCGTTGTTTACGTTATGGATGACACCATCCACAAAAAACTGGTAGGCATATGCCATTGAACGCACCTTATGCGTTCATGCTCTTGCATTTGCTATAATAGTGTTTTATTAATTTAGTAAACTAATTAAATCATAACTTTAACTTACCCTTTACACGATTGCACTAAAAAACTGTAATAATATTTACACTATCACTGCTTTTAACTAAATCAATATTTGTTGTTTTACGAGTCTTCGTTTCGTACGCTTTCAAAAGGTAACGGAATGTGACAGTGACAAACCAAGATTGTTACCATGCTAAAAAATCATTTTATGTCGCCATTGTTGCAATTTTGATAAATAAAAATTACCAATTTTATTACATTTACAAAAAACGAGAGTGGCACACTGAACGCAACTGGTGCGTTGGTGGCATAATATAGAAATTTCATTCAACGCAAATGGTGCGTTGGTAGCATTGAATGGGTTAAGCAATGACTCATTACCAAAAAATGCTTATAATCTGAATATGAGTCACACAATAAATTACCTGTACCTGAACATGTCTGTACACGTTTTGATATATCCAAGTTGTTTATTTGATATATTTAAAATAAGACTTTTTTTAATAGAAAGACATTTATAAGAGTTACTTATTAATGAAGAAAATGTTATTACATCTTAGTCTATCTTTAACAAGATTATTTCTAATCCGCCTGAATTAATTTTTTAACTCTGAAAATACGGCTTATTTAACAAAAAATACATCTTTAAAAGTTACTTGTAATTGTATCAGCTGTCTACAAAAAACTAGTAAAGCTCATCCGACAACGAAAAATTTAAAGTGCCTGTAACTGAAAAGGAGCACAAAATCGCAATTGAGTGTCTATGGCAAAGTGATGAACAATTAACCCCTCTACAAGCTGCGCTAAGTTTTATTTTGAATACGTTTGAATCTTGGAAGATAAAGACAAAATTAGGATTTTTTCATACAAAAAATATTTAAAGTGCATGTAACTCAAAAGGAGCACAAAATCGCAGTTGAGTGTCTATGACAAAGTAGTGAGAAATAAGCCCCTCTACAAGCTGCGCTAAGTTTAATTTTGAATACGTTTGAATCTTGGAAGATAAAGACAAAATTAGAATTTTTTCATACAAAAAATATTTAAAGTGCATGTAACTCAAAAGGAGCACAAAATCGCAGAAGAGTGTCTATGACAAAGTAGTGAGCAATTAGCATCTCTACAAGCTGCTTTAAGTTTTATTTTGAATACGTTTGAATCTTGGAAGATAAAGACAAAATTAGGATTTCTTTCATACAAAAAATATTTGAATATTTTTTTTCTCTGAAAATACGGCTTTTTTGGCAAAAACTCAATGTACAAAAGTGATTTGTAATTGCATCAGCTGTCTACAAAAAAAAAATAAGCTGAATCGGTTGACCTTTTGTCAAAAATTTCTTAATGTCCCCTTTTTTATCATTTGGGACCAGTGTGAGGCGGTCTATCTTCAGACCGCTACATTTCCGATATTATGCGGGATACATCGGTGATGACTTCCTCCTGACGCACGAGATGCACGCTCGTTGTCACACAACTGAATACCTCGAAGAAGTCGGTATCGCCACATTGGACTGGCTAGCGGTCAGCCCGGACTTGAATCCGATTGAGCACGTGTAGGATGAACTAAAGAGGAGGGTTCGTTCCAGAAATCCTACTCCTTCAAGTGTGAATGAGCTGAAATCGGCTTTAATAGAGGAGTGGGAAGATATCCCGCAAGAATCGATTCAAAAGCTGATTAAGTCAATGAAGAACCGTCTTCGAGCAGTTATTAGGGCGAGGGGAGGGAACACAAAATATTGAAACTTAATTTTAACCCTTAAATGCATGATTTTAACTTTTTAACCAAATTAAATTTATTTGGACGTAAGATTAGCTCTATAATAAGGAAAAAATATTAAAAAAAAAAATATTTATAAAAATACTTTATTTATTTAGAAAAAATGGGTTGGTGGAAATTTACATCACTATGTAATCAGACTAACCTACTGAGAACAAAATGTGCAGTGAGATAATAAACTTATTCATTGTGGTATTTGCTGAAACAATTGTTGTTTTTGTTGAGGCAAAGATTAATATTACATTTGGAACAGTGTATAGTTGAATATCCCTTACAATTGGGGTATTTGCAACGCAAGGATCCCCCTACCAAAGGCCAATGATCTTGCCCATCCCTGCGAACTTCTTTTGGTGGGGCAACTGCTACAGCACTTCTTTTTTTTTTGGCCTGGATTTCATTTTCTAGAAGACTAGAACTTGGACGACCTCTTTTTTCTTTTGCTGCTCCCATGTTACAAAGGACGAAGGCCAGTTCATTTCTAAAAGTACCTAAATTGAGAATATCTTTCTTAGGTACATTTTTAGCATTTTTTTTATATATTATCCATGCATTTATCACTGCCAGGTCTAAAAGATGATAAAAAATACGAATATACCATTTTCTTGACTTGATCCTTATTCTGTACCTTCCCAGAAAACTGTCCATAAGGTCTACGCCTCCCATGTGGGCATTGTATTCACTTATGATCTTCGGGCATGGAATTTGTATCTTCTCTTTTTTTTTCTTGTCATATCTAGATACATTATTCAAAGGCAAAGCACCTACATAAGATGACAGTAATGTGACAACTTTGTTGTCTTTCCATGCTACTACACTCATATCCACACCTTGAAATGTTGTCACTCTTTCTTCATGTGCACCTCTTGGAGTAGATTTATTCATAAATTGTTTTTTATCAGGTAATTTTGAATTAGGTATTCTATTTTGTTGAACTGTCCCCACTGAAAGGATTCCTTGAGTTGCCAAATAGAACACCAAGGGCACAGAAGTATAAAAATTGTCGAAATAGACAATGTGACCAACTTGTCTTGGTATACCACGAGCTAAACGCAAGACAATATTGCTGGTTGAGCCCAGATCTGGTTCATTCTCAGGTTTGTTGGTAAGGTCCTGCCCAGCATAAACCTCAAAGTTGTGTGCAAATCCTTGTAAGCTGCACAAAACATACAGTTTAAACCCCCACTTATGAGGCTTGTTGGGCAAGTACTGTTTGAGAAAGTGTGCAACTTTAGTTGCACACATTTGTTCATCTATGGACAGGCGTTGGTCCATAGGTACTGATGAAAATTTTGAATTCAATTCATCAATAACAGGGCGTATCTTGAATAGGCGATCATGGCCTGGATGACCAATTTCCTTGTGGTGGTCATTGTTATTGAAGTGCAATATTTTTTTCAATTTTTCAAACCTGTTATTAGACATCACCGAATAAATTGGTTCATAGCCATATTTTGGAGACCAGTATGCTCTTATATTGGGAAAATGTTGGACTGACATATATATAAGTATTCCAAAAAACTTTCTCAAGTCTGATAAATTGGTTGCAGTTGTATTTGCTGGATTTTTTTGTGTGGCATACAGGTTTGTTTCTTCCACTATCCTTGCCATGAAATCTTCTGAGAAAAAGTAGTTGAAGCATGCATATGGAGTATCTAATGGTGACAACTCTGGTCCTAGGTCTGAATTGCCTTTGAATGTAATTTTGGACTCATCAAATTCTATGTTCTTTTTTTTCCAGATCAATTTTCGTTTATCTAATAATGCTGAAAATATGTGTCCTGTAGGGTCACTATTGTCCACAACCTGGTTATCCATTACCTCATTTTCAACCAAGGGTGGGTCACTTTCGTGGTTTTGTGGGTTTTCTGTGTCCTCCTCATCACTTTCTAACATGTTCAGTAACTCGTCTCTGTCATAAGTTCCAGGCACATTTTCTTCCTCTTCATCAGACTTCTCCATGTCATCTTCCGACAGCCACCCACCTTCCAAAGATGCTAAATAATGTTCAATATCTCTGTCATTCATTTTGCTAGATATCAACACCTGGAACCAAAAGATAAACGAAATCAAATAAAACAATAGTATTTTACTAACTTTCATACAAGCTAAATGAACGTCATTACATGATGATGTAAATTTACATCAAAACAATATTGAGTTTGTTTCTTCATATTTTTCTATTTATGAACAAAATTATATACATAAATCAAAATACTGACCTCAAATCTATCAATTACGAATAAACTGAGAAGTAACCGTGAGAATTTTATACCACTTTTTTCCAATCACATTAGCCGAAATCTTCACCGAGCAAACTAGCGCGTAATGATATTTTGAAATGACATTTGACAGCTGACATTGAAGAATGAACTTTTTTTTTCGTTCGGAAACGATACTATGGTTCCTTAAAAGTTGCCATGTACAAAAAATATAATCCAAATACCCTGTGGAAACGACAAAAATTACATTGAATTGGTTGATGGAAATTTCCATCACAATGCATTTAAGGGTTAAGGCCAAATAAATTTTATTAAATAATTTTTGTTGTTTTCTTCATTTATTATTTTTCGATTATCCTAATGTTTAATTAACTCCTTCACTCAATCCGGGATAGTTCCTTAACCTTTTGAACGCCATTGTCACATATACGTGACAAGCAAGCACGTGCCCTGTACGCCAACTACACAAATACGTGACAAAAAAGTGGTGTATTTTGACACGAAATAAACAATTTAACTTGTGTGGTTGTTTACTAAAAATGTGATCTATATATCTTAAATATTAACTGTCTTAACAAGAAATAAGTTAACCCTTAATCAAATATAGGGAAATTATTTCCCACTTGACGCGAATGTAAAATTTCTTTTTTATTTCTTTATTGGTAACTCTAATCTGTACCAACCTCAGGAACAAAATAATCCTACAGATTTTTTAAATCTAATCTAATGGCAACGTTTTGTACGAAGCCGCGAACTGTCATCGTATGTCAATGTCAAAAACACAGTTTGAATTTTTTTGCGAAAAAACCGGTTCTGGTGGGAGTTTTGAAAGTTTTTGAAGAAAAAAAATCTGGAAAGTGCATAAACACAATATTCTTGTAAACTAGACATGTTTTCTGAATGCCTTTTTCGGTTTTTGCCTTCCTAACATTGATATTTGTTGGATTTTCTTAGGTTTAACAAAGAGGGAAATAATTTCCCATTGTTTGTTACTGCATTGAAAAATACCAATATCTATATATACAATAAATGATTTGTTTGTTACACTATATAAGTATCTAAATAGGTATTAGGTACTTGTAGTCTTACCTAACTAACACAAAGTTGTCAGCTAAGGAGCTTTCTCGAGATTGATCACTTGATTTTTATAACTAACTGAGTCACTTACAATTTTTAGGAACTTTTGTAAGTATTTGCGCTGCTGAGACGTAGTAAGTAAATTTCAGTTTATATCAAAACATTATTCTTAACGTTGATGTTTCATTTTATAACTTTATTCACTCATGTTACTTTGCTGGTATTTTTTCTATTTTTTTATTATATTAGATTAAAAAAAAACAAGCAAAGTTGGAGCAACTAACATGTATAGAATTTGAAGTAAAAATGTATCAAAAGTTGATAGCTGTTCCGGATAATGGGAAATAATTTCCCACTTAATTATATTTTGCTTTGTAATACCGGATAATGGGAAATAATTTCCCACCGCAAAACCCCCATTTCCCCCCTCTTTATAGAAAAAGGAGTCTTTTTTTCGGAATCTCCATAACCCGTTTACCATAAAACCGTCAACAATTTCCAATTTTATCAAAAAAAAAAAATTGTTTGATTAAGGGTTAATATAACAATTTTGAAAGCCCTTTTTTATTAGTATTTGCGGTGACAGTCATGTTACAGACTTCGGGTACTGCCTATACCAGCTCGATAGGATAGCTATCGATTATAAGACAATGGTCAATTCTGGTTTTATTTTAATAAGTTTCATTTAATTGTTAAGGTGATATTTAGTGTTTATTATTTTATTTTTAGTTTGATTGTAAAATTATCAAAATACGTTATGGCACCTTCCGCTTGACAGCTTCCGGTGCGACGAATATTATAATTAGCTCAGATTTCAATGATTATTGATCAATAATTTTGTTATAACTAACTTAATTATTATTACACTGTTTATTGAGTGATCAAATGTAATGTTTAGGTTTTTGTAGAAATGTTCCTTTTGACCGCCACGTCAAAAAAGAAAAAGCGTGCCCTCAGCGCCAAGCTCCGAATTCATAATTTAATACCGATAAAATAATAGTGAGGGCGAAATTATATCGATAAAGCTCATAGAAACCTGACAACATTTTTATTACATGGGTTTTAATTTCAATAAAGATTATTATACCATCCTTGTGTTGAGTTTTATTTCATCGCGCTTTGTACTTTATGACATAAATGTAATAATCTGTGTCACAGTTACGGCGTTTATTCCACAAATAGAAACAACAATCGATAAAACCAAGTCAATAGTATTACAGCACTATTGTCCATCATGACGTAATTTTAACATAAGTTTAATTCAACAATTGTATATTGATTTATATCGATATACGTATGTTGGATCTTTGCTCATCTTTAGGGGGTAGATGATTTATGTTTTGTCACCCGCTTTTTACGACTACCGTCGTTTTTGAATCGTGGCCGACTCGTGCAACCTACGCCCGAGGCGGTTGGTAGTTGGCTTGCGCGATCAGACAGTATCGGTCACCTCTCATTCTTTATTGAGAAACTTTTCCGTGAATAAGACAATTTTAACCCATTTTCTACACTGCCGTGCAGTATCTATTGTGTGAGACGTTCTCGCAGTGCTGTGCCAATTTAGATGGTGTTTTTGGAACACTCAGTGCCCATGCTCACCGCCGCCTTCGATACCAGGACTCCTTGCCGTGCAAGGCTCTCGATCAGAAGCGCTACGTGTGGAAGTTTGAGGTAGGTGGCATACTGGATTATCTACCTATTTACGAGCATAGATCCATTTTCCAAACGTTACTTAACTAAGTTGATACAGCTACCCTTTTATTAGTTAACGGTCCTTCGAAAAAAAACCAATTTCTTACCAGCCTTCTACAGTCATACTCAACATTTTGGTCCAGTCGAGCCGGTTATAATTAATTTATTTCAAATAAACTATTACATATTTAAAATATTAAAATGGCGCAATCAGGAGTAGCTGCTCCGATTGCTCCGATTCCTACTAAAAAGGAATTAGAAGCTGTTCGTAATATAAACAAATGTGTTGCTAAAAAGCAACGTATTTATTCTCAATTGCAACAAGTGTTTGATTTATCCAATAAAATTGAGAATCATCCTTCCGTCAAAGAAATGTTCCTATTGCGTGCCTCAGAGATAACATCACTACGTGAATCATTCGAAAGTATTTGTATGGAAATATATGAAATGCAATTATCTTTAACGCCTGAAGCTCAGTTCTCAGAAAGCGATTTGGTTAGCTTCGATGACTTGTTCTTTCGCGTCAAGTTGTGCGCTTCGAAGCACACGGCCAAAATGGCGGACGTTCCACCATGCAGTCACGTAGACACGAAAGATAAAAATGGCGACATTCGACCACGTTTACCGAAGCTCGAATTGTTCACATTTGATGGGAATATTGAGAACTTCACCACGTTTTATGAAACATTTTGCTCTTTGGTGCACAATCAAACGGGTATTTCAAACATAGATAAATTTCATTATTTGTTGTCATGCACAAAAGGGTTCGCACTTAGCATTGTAAAAAGTGTGCCGATTACTTCAAGTAATTACGACGTAGTGTGGCAATCCTTACTTGATAAATATCAAGACAATAGGATGCTCGTAGGTAAATACCTAGATAAGATGCTCAACTTTCCCGCGTTAAAGTCGGAATCTCCAGTTAATTTAAATATTTTCATTGAGACCTTCGATCATTCTTATCGCGCTATAAATGCTTTAAATATCGAGCACTTATCTAGCTATGTACTGTGTCATATAGCATTGAGGGGATTGGACCCCAACACTAGAAAAACATTTGAACAAGGTATTGATCAAAAGACCATACCTACCTATGATCAGTTGATGTCCCACGTACATAATCAAATAAAAATATTGGAACATTCTCAACCTTATTCTAGTTCTACTGTTCCGCAAGGTAGGAATCCTACTCTGAACACATGTAATAAAAAGTCGAGTGAAACCTTAAATAGGAAGGCATTTTCCTCGCAGACGCAATCTAACAATAAGCCGAAGACTTTTGATTGTTTACATTGTGGTCAAAATCATATGATTTTTCGTTGTGTTCAATTCCGTGAATTGACGCCTGCGCAACGAGTCAGCCGTGCTGACCATTTGAAATTATGCCACAACTGCCTCAAGCAAAACCACTCGTCTTCCGATTGCCAAAGCGAATTCAGATGTTTCACGTGTAATCAGCGTCACCATGCATTACTGCACCTTGACTCTAAAGGCAGTCCTGCTACGCAATCCGTTCCTGCGCATAATAGCAGCACAAAGCCGACAGCTGTAGGTACTCACACATTGCACGCTAAAACGTCGCACTCGTCCAGCGGTAACAATATGAAGAGCTATATGGTCCTACTAGGTACGGCTATAGTCAATGTTATAGATTCGTTTGGTAATCCGCAAGCTTGTCGCGTTCTTATCGACTCAGGCGCTCAATCGAATTTTATTACTTTAAATTGTTTAGAACGGCTAGGGTTGTCGCGTAAAAAATGTCCTTTTAATATTTTTGGTTTAGCCGGAAGTAGTGTCAAAAACTTTGGCATGACTTCGTGCACTATTAAGCCGAGGCATTGCGATAACCCATCGTTTAATATCGATGCTATAATTTTACAACGGATCACTTCCGATTTGCCTACGGTAGAAATTTCCGAAGAAGTTTCTATGCATTACAAGAACCTTTTGTTAGCAGATCCCTACTTCTATAAAAAATCATCTGTAGACATTATTCTTGCAGGTGACATATTCCCTGACATTTATGACGGTAATAAAATTATTGTCAGCCCTACACTACCCTCTGCACTCAGTAGTGTTTTCGGGTTCATATTGTGTGGGAAAGTTGAAGTACCGTGTACTTCCGATGATGTCACTCACATTGCAACGTCTTGCAATTTGGTGTCGTACACCAGTGATAGTGACACCATCAACAATCAACTTAAATCATTTTGGGAAATAGAGGAGTCACCGTGCGACAACCCTATCAGCCCAGATGACAAGCTTGCCGAGGAGATATACTCCGAGCGTCATTATAGGGACGATAGCGGTAGGTATGTTTCGCCTATCCTAATGGACCCGAAGTGCGCCGCCCTCGGCGAGTCTTATAACCACGCCGTGCGTAGGTTACACCACCTGGAGCGACGTTTCGCTCCATTGCCCGACTTACGTTCGCCCTACGTAGACTTCATGCGTGAGTATGAACTGTTAGGTCATATGAAACCGTATGTCGGTACAGAACCGAGTAGGTATATCATACCACACCACTGTGTGGTGAAGACATCTAGTACTACCACGCCCCTGCGAGTGGTATTCGATGGCTCAGCGGCTACTCAAGCGGTGTGTCACTTAATGACACATTACTTACAGGCAGAAAACTCCATCATGACATTTTGAAAATTATTTTCAACTTTCGTTTGTATGAAGTTTGTTTTACCGCTGACATAGCTAAATTCTATAGGAATGTCCTAATTCACCCCGCTGAGCGTTCTTATCAGCACATTCTTTGGAGGGAATCGCCTTCACATGAAATAAAAACCTACGAACTTCTTACAAATACCTACGGGTTGCGATCGTCTGGTTTTGTTGCTGTTCGCTCGTTGCAACAGCTGGCGAGTGATGAGGGCAAGCGATATCCTCAAGCTGCTGACATCCTCATGCAAGGATGTTTTGTTGATGACGTTTTGTGGTCGACACAGAACCTCTCAGACGCCTGTAAGTTACAGGACGAGCTCGTAGCTCTGTTGAAGTTGGGCTGTTTTGATCTTCGTAAATGGGCGAGTAATTCCCCTGAATTACTGTCTAGGATCGGTGCCGATCAGGCAGTGGCTATAAACTTTAGTGATGATGATACCGTGTGCTCATCGCTGAAGGTCTTAGGTCTAAAGTGGCTGCCGACCGTTGATTGTTTCTCTTTCGATTATAACATGACGGATAGTACCTACACAAAACGGTCAGTGCTAAAACTGCTTGCTAGCATTTTTGATCCGGTTGGGTTTTTATCTCCATGCACATTTCTAGCTAAATGCATCATGCAAGATTTGTGGAAGCTGAGTCTCGGTTGGGATGACCCTCTTCCTGTTGATTTGCGTGACAAGTGGTCGGTCTTCATCGCGTCACTGTCAAGCCTGTCGTCAATAACAATCGAACGGCACATGCTAATACCTAAATTCTGCGGCGTACATTTAATTGCTTTTTGTGACGCATCGACCCGTGGTTATGCGGCATGCATATATGTACGTAGTGTTGACCCAAACAATGAAGTAAAGACTAGACTGCTTATCAGTAAAAGTAAGGTCGCACCGATCAAGCCGCTCTCAATACCCAGACTCGAGCTTATGGCTGCCGTGTTATTGTCTAAACTGGTTTTGTTCATTCAACACAATATAAAAAACCTAAACTTTCATGTAACTGCATTAACGGACTCCAGTGTCGCACTCGCGTGGTTACTGACCCCTCCCTACAAACTTAAAACCTTTGTTTCAAGTCGTGTCTCTCAAGTAGTGGAGGTGGTTCCATCGAACAGCTGGTATCACGTGCGGAGCGAAAACAATGCCGCTGACGTTTGTTCGCGCGGCGCCATGCCCACTCAGCTCGTAGCTGATTATAAACTCTGGCTCCATGGTCCCGCATGGCTATCTGTTGACGTTCATCAATGGCCAATCAGTACTTTTTACGTCACTGAAAAGACGGACATTTTAGAACTGAAGACAAACGTTGATACATTTTCCTGCGTATCTCAAAATGTAACTAACGATTTTTCAGAAACGTTTTTTGAAAAATACTCTTCGTTCAACAGATTGCAACGTATCGTCGCTTGGTGTTTGCGATTTGTTAAAAATTGTAGGTTACTTAGAAACGAGCGTTCTGTTGGTCCGATCTCAACTCACGAGTTGAATGCGTCCCATGACGTTATTATAAAATGTACACAAGCTACCTACTTTTGTAGCGAAATCACTCAGATAAAAAATAATAAATTTGTTTCGTCACTCAGGAAGCTATCACCCTTCGTCGATGCCCATGGTTTCGTCAGGGTGGGGGGTAGAATCTCGCTAGCAGACCTACCCTACAATAGCAGGCACCCTTTGTTGCTACCTAAAAAATGTCACATAACAACTTTAATAATAGAACATTTTCACAATATGTACCTACATGTAGGACCTCGTTCATTGCAAGGAATTTTGTGCAAACGATATTGGATCGTATCCGCTCGCAGTATGATTCGTAGTGTGTTGTCTAAATGCATCGTATGCTTTAAATGCAACCCTACTTCAAACCAACCGTACATGGGTACGTTACCCGCTGAAAGGTTAAAACCTAATAAGGTATTTGATCATGTCGGTTGCGATTTATGTGGGCCGTTTCACATAAAAGCGAGTTTGAATCGTAATGCGAAAATTCTAAAGTGCTACATGTGCATTTTTGTTTGCTTTTCCACAAAGGCTGTACACATTGAGGTCCTCAGCGACTTATCAGCTGATTGTTTTCTAGCAACTCTTGACCGGTTCGTAGCGCGACGCGGTCTGTGCTCGTGCCTACATTCCGATAACGGGACGAACTTTGTCGCAGCTGCGAAACAATTGAAAGAAGTTTGCAATTTTTTTAATGAAAATGACGTTTTAATTGCCGACGGTTGCGCAACTCGTTCTATTGAATGGAAAAATATTCCTCCTACGGCAGCTTCGATGGGCGGACTGTGGGAAGCCGGTATCAAGTCGGCCAAGCGCCACCTCCTCCGTGCAGTAGGTGACAAGGCACTTACATTTGAAGAGCTCACCACTGTCTTCTGTAAAATCGAAGCCGTAATGAACTCGCGTCCGTTGTGTCCGTTATCTGACAATCCTGATGAGTTCGAAACGTTAACGCCTGGACATTTTTTAATAGGTCAAAGCTTACTCGCCGTGCCCGAGTACGGTCTTCAAGATGTAGCTACGAACCGACTGTCACGTTGGCAGTGTTTGCAGAAAATCTCCCAAACGTTTTGGAAGAAGTGGTCTGACGACTATCTGCATACTTTGCAACAAAGAGCAAAGTGGTTCACCTCGCCTCCTAATATCAAAATTGGTGATCTAGTTCTCATTAAGTCTGAACTTATTCGTCCGCTAAACTGGGTTCGGGCCAGAGTGGAGCGTCTACATGAAGGTCCAGATAAAATCATTCGCGTCATTACTCTGAGGACGCAAAAGGGAATCATTAAAAGACCTGTTAATAAGGTTTGCCCGTTTCCATATTCTAATTAAATATTTACAAAACTTGTACCTTATACTTTAATTATTAACATAACTTAGTTTAATTTTTTGTTTATGCTTATTCTTGCCCATTTCAAGGCAATTTTCATACTACCTACCAGTTGCAATAGTAATCTTCTCTTATTTTTTAACTGAAATTATCATGATAATTTCGGTGGGGGGTATGTTGGATCTTTGCTCATCTTTAGAGGGTAGATGATTTATGTTTTGTCACCCGCTTTTTACGACTACCGTCGTTTTTGAATCGTGGCCGACTCGTGCAACCTACGCCCGAGGCGGTTGGTAGTTGGCTTGCGCGATCAGACAGTATCGGTCACCTCTCATTCTTTATTGAGAAACTTTTCCGTGAATAAGACAATTTTAACCCATTTTCTACACTGCCGTGCAGTATCTATTGTGTGAGACGTTCTCGCAGTGCTGTGCCAATTTAGATGGTGTTTTTGGAACACTCAGTGCCCATGCTCACCGCCGCCTTCGATACCAGGACTCCTTGCCGTGCAAGGCTCTCGATCAGAAGCGCTACGTGTGGAAGTTTGAGGTAGGTGGCATACTGGATTATCTACCTATTTACGAGCATAGATCCATTTTCCAAACGTTACTTAACTAAGTTGATACAGCTACCCTTTTATTAGTTAACGGTCCTTCGAAAAAAAACCAATTTCTTACCAGCCTTCTACAGTCATACTCAACAACGTATGTATTTTTAGGTAGGATAGTATTAAAAAAAAAAAAACATAATAAACGTGTCAGTATCGACTCCTTGCAATATACTTAATAAGTCTTCACTACTCATATTATAGTTATCCATTATTAATCATGTATACAGTAAACAATAATAATAACAGCAAAAGAACTACTCTATTCAAAAATTTTCCTCGTTTGACGTCATGGGACTGTCAATCATAGACGACTGTGGCGTTCCCGGCACAGACAATACAGTGGGTGATAGGGATGGGCATTGCAGTCATTACAATCAATCGATAATCTATTAACACTCGACTTTTAAAGAGCGCATAGTTCAGTATTATAAAATTTTCTTGATTTCTCAAACATGAAAGTTCAATAGCAAATGTTTTATTTGTTTAATAATGCAGAATTCAGAGTAAATCAAATATAACGTAGGTTGCCGTCGAGGTCGATATTCTTGTTATATTGACTGCTGCCTACATCACTACGTGTCCTGTTGAGGTGACTGTGGCTTTGAGGGCACGAACTTTTTAACTGGTTTTCTTTTTTGTCATCTTATATTACTACAGATGAAATCTAATGAAAGCAGTTCACTTCAAATAAATGAAGAAGAGTCAAGGTAAATAATTAACAAGGGGAAAACACAAAACAATGCTGTTTAATGACATTTATTTACGTTTAAAATTCTGTCAACCATTCGCGACCGTGGCGTGCTGGGCACATTTTGGTTTGTCGTCTACACACGACTGTGGCGGTCAAAAGGTTAAAAGACGATGTGTTGATTTTTTTGAATGTGACGTTTTTGTAACCGTCAGGTGTAGAGATTGTGGTGACGACTCGAACCGAAAATAAATCCGATATACCTAGTTCGACCATATTTTTATTCTGAACCATTGTGACTGACCACCGTTTTACACACATTTGTTCCATACTTTTGCTCGCGATTGCAGTTGGATAAATCCAAGGCCATACTCATCGTCATTGCCGCCCAGTGCAATTCATATTATGGAAGAAAGTAATTTTGTTGTCACTGAACATCAACAGCAGATGGAATATAAGCAATTCGCTCCTCAGATTGCTGTAATGTTGCGGTCAAGCAAAAGTTAATGATGACTACGATTGATGGAAATTGCACCTACCTACCTATCAGATGCAAAATCAAGTTCTAGCTGCTACCTTTTTGGTTAGCAAAACCTTCAGACCTCAATTTTGGACTGTCAACATTACACGATCGTATTTTGGAATGCCTTTTTCATATTTCGACCTCAGAAATGGGCAGTGCGAGGAGATGATGACGAAAGTGTTTCAAACAGGAAAAAAAGTTAATCAAGATCGTTGCAAAGCCGAGCTTAGCACAACACACGGTGCGGTCGCGGGGGTGCGTCATCTTCATGTACTTATATGGACGACATCACACAGTGTGCCAAAGAGTATAGTAATATAGTGTGCGCGGGACCTGTGGTGGCGCGACTTGCGCGCGCACACGGCGGCTCCCGCGCTTCAACCTACTACTGCCCATATATATATTGTAGTCTTTGCTACTACTACTACCTAATAGGTACAACACCCACATTTCGCTAGTTAAGTTTTAAGTCCCATATAATAGGGGGCTAGGTTAGGTTAGGTTAGTTTGGGAAAAGGCTAGGCAGATGATGATAATAGGGGGCTAGGATTTGCCATCGACCGGGCTAAAATCCAAATTCCATGGCCGCTGCTAAAATATTCCTAATGGTAAAACCAATATAACAGTTCGACCGAACCCAGGACCTCATGCTCGCAGCGCTTGCGACCACTCGACCAATGAGGCAATTTAATCTTGTTACATAATAATACCCGCACGATCCGACAGGGTTATTTTAAGATCATTTACGCCTCGCGGCATTTCATACAAAACTAGCTGTCACGCGCAACTTCATCTGCGTCACATTTTTCCCGTTTTCGCAACATTTTTCATTGCTGCTCCGCTCCTAATGGTCGTAGCGATGAGATGATATATGTAGCCTATAGCCTTCCTCGATAAATGTGCTAGGTATCTAACACTGAAAAAAAATTTCTAATCGGACCAGTAGTTCCTGAGATTAGCGCGTTCAAGTAAACATACTCTTCAGCTTTATAATATTAAGTATAGATTTCAAGTCCTTATTTTTCGAAATTACTGAACCGTTTTTAATGAAACTTCATTCGCATAAGCAGGATCCATAGGTCTTCCCTGTCTACCTATAATAACATAAGTGTTTACAAATACTCATTATTGTATCAGTCAGTTATGATAGTGAAACGGAGTTATGTAGAGTACTAATCGATACTACTTGTTTGAAGTGTGAAATGAATAAATATTTCAAACAGCTAGATTTAAATGGTTTATTAGCCTTATAGTCAGACTGGTATTGGTATTATTATTCATTTGTTTATTTTTTAAAAGCTTTTTTTATGTTTTATTATTTATTAGAAATTACATTACAGAGGTGTTACTTAAGACTAAACCGGCCAAACTTTTACGTTTGATGGCGAGAGGCGCTGTTTTATATAACAATGAACGACCTTATGTACTACCGTACTAACTTATATTATAATTAAACTTACCTATTATATTCTGTTATGGCTAAATCTTATACAATGTATTTATTTCTGGTTGCAATCCTGTATAATGTTTTTAATTTTGTCTTGAGTGATCAATTACAATATTTTACTTTTTCTTTTAATAAATCTACACAATAGGAACCTAGTTCTTTGTGAAAAGGATACCTACGATTGTACATGCTATGTATCGGGAGCAGTAACAATAATGCCTACCTACCTACCACCTTTAAGTTATTTATGTATATTTATTTCCTGTTCTTACAGTTAACCAACACGTACATTTAGCTAAATTAAGTAAACTAAGTAAGTATGTGTTTTTAGTCGTTTCGCCGTAGGATGGCGCGGGTGACATCAGATGAACCGTTGATGAAACTTTTCAATAAATTTACTACAAATATTACTGATTACGTATTTTACGACTATGGTGGAGTGCACACTGAACACTAGCTAAAATATTCAGACATGATCGCAAATTAGGGTAACGTTCAAAATTGAAAAGGAACGTTTCATCTAATGTCACCCGCACAATCATAAAGGTCATTTAACCTAGTAGGTACATAATTATGTGCTACAAATATTAACCACAATCTGTATATCTTTTAAAGGAATAACATTATAATGATAATACGATGATAATACTTAGTTATATCAGCGTATAACTAAGAATCCAAAAAGCATTAAGTACCATTACTTAAGTAGCTCCCAACAACTACTTCGGAAAATGGGTGTTTTGTTTTTGGATTTGTACATTTTAGCAGAACAATTCCACACATAAAAATAAAATTAAAGTTACTAGATCTTATAAGTATTACTAAATTACAAAAACCGAAAAAAAAAGTTATAACACACTTCAAAATAAAGAAAAAAATTCATTTAAAAAACATTATGGTACTTAAATGTTAAAAGTTGAATAAATATTCACTTATTTCTGGAATAGTAACTATGCAAAAATAATATTTCATTGATACTTTCAAGCTCCAATAAATTTCTACGTTCATAAAAATTTATATTATTTGAATCATTTTGCTTCCAAAGAAAGTGTCCAGAAGTAGATTCTACAGGTATTGCAGTCGCGGGAATACACAAGTACTTTTGAGACATGTTATAGAATTCTTTGCACCTGGATACATGATTAAACTCTTCCCAAAACTGATATGGGTCGTCGTTAGCGTTGCAGCCGGGTATGCAGGCATAGTGCTCCACCGCAGTCTGTGCACGAGAACTCGTCACATTAGGCTCAGCTTTTATATTTTTACTATCCAAATAGCCCAGTAGATTTCCTCTCTCTCCTGATTGCTTGTCGGAAGAAGAAGGAACTGGACTCTGTTGTAGGCCTGGACTCTCACCTTCCTTTACTTCCTTTATTACAGCTTCCTGAATGCTATCCAGTTTTTCTTGTGTAATAAAAACAGTTTTGTTACCAAATCTGGGATCCATGAATGTCGCCTTTTCTGCAATTAATTCCTTTTCGTATGTTCCGAAATATTACTACTGTTGTTATTGTTACTCTTTTGCCAGTTCACTCGACGGTGAGAGTTCACTTATTTGTAATTTTAAACCGACGATGAGTGGGATTATAAAAGATAAGGTCAGGTATTGTTTACTAGACAAAGTGTTATTCAATTCATTAAATAGTTTTAAAATGTTAAGGCATTCACCAAGTAATTTCATTTCATGCTCAATGTAGTCGCCACTGTTTCCTCGAATGATACCATTTAAGTTGTTGTACTGGTTGTGCCAACTGAACTGTTCGTCTGTCATGCAGTTCTCCAGGGCCGAGTGTTCACATAGGAAAGTGAAAGCTTCTTTCATGAATGAATTTAATGAAGAAGCAACACAAATTACGGTTGGTTTTTGCAAACTATGCACCGCTTGTCTTAGAGTAATACTATTTCCGTGACTAGAAATTGTAAAACACACCACTTTTCGGAAGACTCTGTATTTGCATAATTCTTCCTTTATTTCTTTGGCTATGCTGTGGTCTTTGCGCAAGTTTGCCTCTTTTGTGAATAAAGTCTGAGATGTGGGTTTACCTTCATAAATAAAATGTATAGTGGCAGTCCACATGGTCCGTCCAGATCTTCGGCCCATAACGCCCAGCTTCCAGGTATCTATGGAGATCGCCACGTGATGAACCGACGCCAAGTTTTGCATTAACAATGATTTTGTTCTTCTGTATTCTTTACGAATTATTTCCAGAGATATTTTTCTAGGAATGGTGTAATTTGATATGCTTTTAATAAATTCTTGGAAGCCATTTCCTTCAAATAAGTTAAGGGGTAATAGGTCCACACATAACATTCTCACCAGCTGTACGTTCTGGTCCACTTCTTTCTGAGCTGAATCCGCCTCCGTTTCAAGTTTTACCCTCTTAGCAAGACGTGCGCCATTTTCACTATTTTGTGCCATGATAGTTTTGAGATGATTTCTTTAGAAGATGATATCCCAGGATGTAGGTGTAGTGGAGGAGGTATAATAGACGTGGCCAGAGTATCAGTAAACTACTGCACTAAATACTTTGTTAAACTCTAAGTCCTTCACTGTTATCGAACACAGAACGTTTTTAACGGTAATTAGGTGCTTGTGGTGGGCTAATCGCGACTGATGTTGTGCATAAACCTATGTTAAATGTGTGTTAACAGATTAGTCAGCTCTTATTCATTATGAGTCCTTTATCTAATCACTATGTCCTATGTCCGCCTGCCATTTCCTGTCGTCGAAGTGATAACATTTGAAAAATAAATGCCATGGCTATTCGAACTAATCATTTATTTTTTTATAATATTAATTAATACTTTGAACGTGTTCTTGCTACATCGTTCTCACATAATGTACCATTTCAACATGAATGATGTAACCAATGTGTTTGTAACAAGCTACTGATTTAAATTATTGTCCATGGAGTTTCTTGCTAGTCCCAGGACTGTAGCTTCATTTTTATTGTTGTTCGACTATTCAATAGTGCCTGTAACTGGCCTACTTGAAATGAATGATTTTTGATTCTGTAGGTAGGTATATTGGCTTAACGGCTTCACATTTTTTTTCATTTCAAAGTTTAAGTCAAAACGTTTATCGCGAACTAAGTGTACAATTTTGGTGTTATTTTATGTAGGTTGGTTGACTGACACGGTTCTGAGCGATAACCAAAGATAGGACCATGGAAAAGTGTGATTCCGTGATCCCAGATGAGGTTAAACCCTGAATCAGTTTCTTCTAGACAAACGCGCTCCACCCCGGGACGCAAATTACTGCACGTCAGGCGAAATGCAAGACGGGTAAAAAAAGAAACACTCGAATACAGGCTAACGACCAAGTAGATGTAATTGCGGTATTATTATGATCAAATATAAATCTGCCCAGCTGTTAAATAAAATTACAGGACCAAATAACAGATCTTTGCTCTTACAAAATACTTTATTCCTTTTACACATATTTTTAACTTTATAAGAAGAATTTCCTCCTCGAAGTTTCCATTTGGTGCCTCCTTCCGGCTATGATCCACTCGAAGTCTCCACGCTTGGAGTCGAAGGTACCTTGCTGTAGGGAGATCAGCTTGAGAGTGAAGCGGGGACCTAGTTCACGAAGCTTTGCGCGTTTGCCGTCTGAAGTGAACTCGTATCTGAAAGATAAATAATGTTGGAGATAGAGTAGGTTTGTTTAATTGGCACAAACTGACCACTGTTTTTGTGGTCAACATTTTAAATATAGCCTACTAGCTGTTACCCGCGACTTCGTACGCGTTAGGTTCGCGATTTGCTTAAAGTTTTTTAGTAAGGAGGCTCTTGATTCCAATAGGGGTGCAGACTGGGTAAAGAAAACGACATTCTATTTTGTCCGTCAGACAGGTAATACAAAAATATTAGACACGTATATTTTGTTTTAGCAAAATATCAAAAAATTACTTAGTTAAAACTCATTAAGGTTGGAGAGTGGGGGCTTACTACGTCACAAGTAGGTATAAAACTTACCTACATGTGACGTCATGCGCCATTTTAACTCAATATGTATATCTCCGTAATTTTATGACCACGTGAAAAAAGAAAAAATACGAGTCCAATACTTTTCAATAAACTACCCGACGGACAAAGAAAAAAAAAATGGATTATCCCCTATTTCAGTTGCTTCTCGTTGCCATCATGTGTCTAGCATAAATTATACTTTTTGGCTTGAAAAATATATTATTCAGTATACTTAATGCTGCTTCGTAAGCCGTACACACTCACTGATAAATGAGTAAATTCTAGGGGATACATGATTTATGAGTAAATCTAAAGTATCTTTTCCGCAGAATGACAGGAAACTTTCGAATGTCCTCTTCCAGTACTCCCAATCCCTCGGGGCAGAGCCATCCAATGGATCAATGTCCAATTTTTCGGGACGTAAGAATCTGTCCATTATTATTAGAACATTTAGATGATTAAATTGATAAATAAGATAAAACCCTTAGAATAATAACGCATAGAAGCCGCGTCTAGTATAAAACACGAGCGATATCGCGTGTCAAATTCATTTTCTTTGTGTGCGTGAGCCGAATGTGTCTACGTTCCTCAAACGCACACAAATAAAACTTTCAGTGATACCATTACCATGCCGTTACCCACAAAAAATGGGAAAACGCACCACTATGTTGCTTGATCAAATCAAAACAAGTATTTTATGTTATCAGGATCTGGATAAAATGTAGATGATTTTTCATCTAATATGACATATTTTTAAGGAAGGTACAGAATCGGCACCAGTATCCTATTTATAAAGACTAATATAAAATATCTGATGTCAAGTTAATTTCTCAAAACTGGCATAATATTTTAACGTATGCAATAGGTAGTAGGCACATCAAAAACATTTTGTTTTCCTAAACAAAAATAAGAACAAAATTGTAAGCAATATGGGTATTTTTTTCCTCACAAATAGCAACACTGTATTGTGATAAGTTAGGTTATTGAAATTTTTGTTTGATGATCGATTTACGTAAAAATAATGTATAAAATAATTTGAAATATAATTTGATCACATTTTTTTATGTTTTCCTGAAGTTCTACGACATCCCTTCACGCCAGAAACTGTCATTTTCAATTATTTTAATTGTTTTCTCGTGAGTTGTGTTCGACGGAGCGTGACCTTGAGTACTGACGGCTCGCTGAGAGAAGTTTGCCAATAATGGCAAAGTTTTTGTTGCCTCACTTTTTGCACGCGTACTAGGTTTCTATGCGTTATTATTCTAAGATAAAACCTTTTGAAATAACTGTTTAAATCAGCTAAATAGATGTGTCATAATGACAGATAAAATAACAACATTATTTTTAATACTATAGAAACTCCAAGGAGTTTCTTTATCACTACACTAGATTAAAAACTATCTTCTTACCAAATTCCATTACGATCCGACCAGTCGTTTAGTCGTGAATAGGTAACAAACAAACAAACAGAGTGACTTTCGCTTTTATAATATTAGTATACTAGATGTCCCGCGCTACTTCGTCTGCGTCACATTTTCCAAGCTTTCGCAACATTTTTCATTGCTGCTCCGCTCCTATTGGTCTTAGCGTGATGATAATATAGCCTATGTTACTTCTAATACCACCAAGAATATGTGTACAAAGTTTCATGATGATCGGTTGAGTAGTTTTCGCGTGAAAGCGTAACAAACAAACTTACATTCACATTTATAATATTAATAGGGATTAGTATGGATGTACACTAATGTACACTCGGGGATAATATAGCTTTCCATAAGTGAAAGAATTTTTCGGAAATTTATCTGTAGTTTCGAGGATTACCCGCTGCATTAGAATAGATTGTATTTCAAACTCACCGATGATGCCTGAAGAATATGTAGTCGCGTTGATTGTGGAAGGTGACGGCGCGCCTGCCGCGGAACTGTGGCTCGTAGTGGAACAGTGCTCCTAGCATGCGGCCCACTGTCAGACCCAGCCGAGTGCTGAAGTTGTTCAGGATCACCTGCCATGGTACATTCGTTCTTAGTTTTCTTGTCAAGGGAGAGACCACAGATGACAACACGGAATCGGCTGATCCAGTCAGAAAGAGCCTTCCATACTCCTATACTTTTCCTTCACTCAGAACTTCCTCTCTAGGTTTCTCGCTTTAGCAAATGGCAGTTCTGAGTGGAGGAAAAGGATAGGAGCATGAAAAAATGCGAAAGGTTAAACCTCATTTATCCATGCTGACATCTGAGGTTCAACCTTTAAGTGCCAAGAAATAAAAGCAAATAGTTTGAATCGCGTCAAACTATTTGCTTTTATTTCTTGTCTATTTGGTGTCTTGTCGCCTCCTATAAACCTAAACAAGCTGAATGATCTGCTTTTCGCATTTGTTTCGTGGACATAACATAGCTGAGTATAACAATTCACACATATGTGTCCCTACCTCAGGTCTATGGTTGGTGATTTCTTTATAATCTTTCCTAAGCTCTGGCGTGATCTTGCAGCTGGAGAGGCGAAAGTGTGCGGTCGGCCCGTTTGGCAGGTGGATCAGAAGGAACCCGTTGGGCTGCTTCTGATTCTCATTTACTACTATCACATCTGTTACGTTCTCACGCAGTGCTGACTGGACTATACGTTTTACTGATGATCTGAAAGTAGAAAAAATAGTATTTTTTTAAAATGACTGTGGTGTTAAATGATTGAAAGGCATATCAAGTGTCTCTATATACGTATTACTGCAGGCTCTGTATATACGTATTAGGTAAATAGATTTGAAGATTGAATAAAGGGAATTGATTGCCGTGCCATGTTCAACTGTTTCAAAATGCACATTGTGGAGTTGCAAACAGCCAATAAACAACAATAGAAAGAACAAAGATGGAAAAGTTAAGAATGTAATGATTTGAGAGTTCTATATTGAAAAAAAGCCAAGGTTTCATTTTATGCAAAAATAAATAACCAAAATTTAAAATATAAATCAGAATTAATGGCAAAATATGCAATCCTGTGTGGCTAGGTATGTTATTCTCACCTTTGTCTATACCTCGATATAGAGTTAGGTATCATCCTACAGAGCTCCTTGCCAAATATCCTAGTCTTGTTGTGTGGGTTGTCGGAGTATGTGATCAGTACTTTAGGTTCATATGAATTCTCATAGTATGTTGACAGTTCATCTAATTCCATGTCCTTTTGTGCCTGGAAATTACATCAGAAGTTTTAAGTTTATGAAAGTGAATATAAGTTTTGGGTGTACTGTAGAATGAATTAAATTACTGTGGAATGAATTAAAGAGTACCAGATTTCCACATGTGCAATATTTATGTTTTGGTATTAAAGCTAAAATACTTGGGTGCCATAGCTAAGTGAGAATCACAGTGTAGTTTCACAAAAATTCAAGGAAATATAATTAAATTCTTTAGTGTCTATTTACTAGTCAGTAATATATAGTAAGTGGGTGTTTTCTGCAATGACTAGATATTCAAATCAAATTCAGAACAGTTTGAACTACAGAAGTCATAGTTTCTAACCTCCAACTTTTCTTCATCGTCAACATTTGCGAGCATCGTCTCATCTTTCTCTCGGAGGGACTCCAACGTGTGAGGAACTTGTTTCGGGACATCGTCGCCTTCTTGCTTCTTCTCCAACTTGCGCCTAAAACACCACGATGTGACAATAAACTTTGTAAACACATACTATAACTCGCATCTGAATACATAACCAAACTTACTTTTTCTTGTCCTTGCCGCGAGCCATTTTGCTTTATATTTGTACGAGATGAGACGTGAAACAATACTTATCACAATTATATTACCACAAGTTGGCTTTATTTCAATTTTAAATCTTTAGTTTGTAAACGATTTTCATGTGGAACATGCTTTTCGCTGTATTGACACTTGACAGCTTGATGGTGACACTGACAGTTATTGTAGACACGTTTACGAAGCTAGCGAACTAAAACAAATCTGCTAATATCAAGTTGTCTCAAGGTTCGAAAGTCCGGGTCAAGTTGTCCTGATACCTTCTCTACTTCCGTCATTGCTTTCATTTGCAGTTTCTTTCTACTGTTCTCTAGCAGTCAGTGAGTTTTTCAAAACTTGCCTTTAAAGTTCAACTAGTCGCGGGCTCGAACTCACTGGTGGCCGTGGCCGAAAAGCACGCTGTCTCACTTGGAATCGTGCCCGACAGAGATAGTATCAGTGATGAGCAGTTAGACGCTAGTCTGCACGCACATCTAGTTCGTACGCACACACACAGCGTTCCGAAACGTAAGGCGCGCGTAAAAAAATACGAAAAGGCCTTTGGAAGATAGTGTTTTATGAAAAAACTCCTGCGTGTATCAATTACAAATAAAATGTATTGAATTCTTTGATAATTTTGCTGTGTCGGTACCGACTTTGTTTTGGAAATTTGACACTTTTATTACTAATTTATGACCAAAGTTGCGTTAAAATTTGCAATAAAAACGAATCTTTGATAGCTCGTAACTTTTTAATGGCTTTTTATTTTCCGATTCTGTTTCCGTATAGACAAAATTAACGATGAGACAATACCATATCAAACAGTGGAGTAAAACCCCCCCGAAGTGTGTATGGAAAAAATGTCGACAAGTCTCACCTTAAAGTAGGTGAAGGGGTGTGGGGAGATTGGTAGTAAACTTTGTTTTCAAAATCTAAAATCAAATGACGGTATGATACGCACCCACGAATTGCCAATAATAGATAAAAGCAAAAAAAAAAAAACCTAGTAGCGCTCACCCACATTTCACCAGTTATTACTATTATAATAGTAATAGTTATAGTTATATTAGCCTATTGCCATCAAACGGTCACAAATCCAGACCATGATTTATGTATTCGACTCTTTGATCCAGACTCCGTGGCACCTACTGAAAAATATATGATGGAAAAACCATTACTTCTTCCCAAGCTGGGAATCGAACCCAGGACCTCATGCTCAGCAGTCGAGTTTGCGACACCTAGACTAACGACGCCATAAAATGACTTATTTAAACGTGTCTTGGACTTCCTAGGATAAAAAAAACAGCACGATTGGCATAATTATTGTATAATATTCTATATCAAATTAATTTAATTCAACTGCACGTCTTGCCGCGCCAGCTCCAACAACATGGGGTCGTCGAAGAACTTGTTGATGGAGACATCTTCGCTGAGCCCCTTGCGGCGTCGCGTCTTGATCATGAACTCGCGAGCCAAGTGCGTGGCAGGCTGGGGTTCCAGGGGCCTGGGAAATTAATAAAATTGTGTAAATTGTGTGTGTGTAGAACATTGGCAAACCACATGAAGCAGTGGTAGCCTAGATGTCTGACCGTTAAATGATAAATGATGTTTATTTTGCAAGTAGGTTTTACCAAACACTTTTTTTTTTAAACTAGATGGGGCCGGTGGTTCGTACCTGACTACTCTGAGAAGAAACAGCCGAAACAAACTCAGAGGTTCTCTGTTAACTTGTTACTCTTTTAAAGTCCAGACATTGCTCAATTTACATGAGGACTATGCAGATTAGTGTCTGAGATGGTCTTTTGAAGAAAGAAACACACAGATATGAGTGGACCTGTCCAGTCAGTCAGCATTTGTCAGTTATCGTGTAGCTCGACATATAACTCAAGGAGCTCGACGAAACGTTGGACTGCCAAGTCATTTTGGCGCCTCTCGATGTCTTTGATATCGTATCTAGATGGCAGCACAGCGATTCTGTGCACTATAGGAGATAGTGGACTTTCCTGATCAAACCAGTCTCCAGCAAGCAGTGTCCAAATTATCTGTACAGTCACGTCTAATAATATGTATATATATAGTGCGACAATAGTTTTCCAATCATTGCACCATTCGTTCATTGTTCAGAATAGTTACAGCACTGATGATAACATCTGTGTCAATGGTTTAAGTTAGTGCTCTTATATTGTTTTATTTTTACTTTTGTATAGATTCTTTTTATTTACCTATTTTTTGTGAATGTGTGGACATAGTAGGCTTTGTTTTTTTTTTTTCTTTTGCTAGCTTCTGTAGTAAGCAACGACTTATTGTCGGGCCTACGCTGTCCTCCCATACTTAAGTACTAACGCTGTAAAACCAAATGAAATGATTTTAAAAGAGTAACCATGGAGTTTCTTGCGGGTTCGTCTCCATAGGAAACGACCAACCCGAACCGTGCACCTTTTGTTGACGTTTAATAAGTGCCCATGTAGGCCTATGTAAAATAAAATATTTTGATTTTGTATACACTTAGCAAAACTGAAAACTGATTTGCTTGTGAAATTACGGTTTCTACGTTGAGATAAGACCTATTTCGTAATAGTATGTATGGCTTCCAAAATTCCATGTTCGTGAAAACGTAAACCTAAATCAATACAGTAAGAGAAAATCTATTTTAAAAGTTGCTGCGTGTATACATCCTACTAATAGTATGGATGGATGTTTGTTTCTCTTTCACGCAAAAACTACTGAATGGATTTGGATGAAATTTGGCACACGGGTAGTTTATAATCTGGATTAACATAGGATACTTTTTAACCCGGTAATACAATCCCGTGGGACAGTGACCGAACTCCACGCGTGCGAAGCCGCAGGCATGGTCTAGTATTATTATAAGTGACTGTACACCTGCAATATAGAGGACTTAAAAATCACAACTGATACCGCGATTAGGGTGGCCACTAGCATCACCTAAAAAATACCCACGGAAGAAGAAGATATAACATCATATCATATCATAACTCCTGTATTTCCCGAAGGAATAGGCAGAAATATACCTAATAGTATATTTTTCAAGTCCCCCGTTAATGTTATAGGGGGCGAACCTATTGCCAACGACCGGAAACAAATACGGACTGCGTGGTTCCTACTGTAAATTTTCTGATGGAAAAACGTAATAACAATTTTCTCGCCCGGGAATCATACTCAGGACACCACGCTCATTAGTCGGTCTTGCGACCACGACACCAGAGGGGCAGTTATAGGGGCTTAGATAAATTTGCCCATCATACCTGTGGAGTTGTGCTGGCACATACAATAGGGGATGATCACATTTTATTTTTCTTTGTCCGTCGGGTAGATTATTGAAAAGTATTGGACACGTATTTTTTCCTTTTTCACGTGGTCATAAAATTACGGAGATATATTGAGTTAAAATGGCGCATGACGTCACGTGTAGGTAATTTTTATACCTACTTGTGACGTAGTGAGCCCCCACTCTCCAACTTTAATTAATTTTAACTAAGTAATTTTTTGATATTTTGATAAAACAAAAAATACGTGTCTAATATTTTTGTATTACCTGTCTGACGGACAAAATAGAATGTCGTTTTCTTTACCCAGTCCGCACCCCTATTACAAATTCTTTACTAAATGTTTGTAGTCACAATACCCTAATTTTTCAGATACTTTCCGAGATCTGGCTGATGGTCTGTGAGGACTGAGGGTCCGCACTTTAAGGGCTCTGTACCCAAAGGGTCAAACGGGACCCTATTACTGAGACTTCGCTGTCCGTCTGTCACCAGGCTGTATCTCATGAACCGTGATAGTTAGCCAGTTGAAATTTCCACAGATAGTTTATTTCTGTTGCCGCTATAATAGCAAATATTAAAAAAAGAATAAAATCAATATTTAAGGGAGGCTCCCATACAAAAAAGTGATTTTACTGCTCGTTTTTAAAAATAATGGTACGGAACCCTTTGTGCGCGAGTCCGAATCGAACTTGGTTTTTAATATTTTTGTTAACAAATTCCCAGATTTGTTCTACAATTAAATCTACTACTAAATCCTACAATTTTTATTTTGCGAAATACCAGTGTGGTCCCTCAGCTCGGCTATTTTCTTGATGGCTCTATAAACTTTAACCATATACAGGGTGTAACGGAAAGGGTATATACATACTTAAGGGTGTGCTACAGACAATCAAACTGAACATATTTCTCATCATAAAACATGTTTTTCAGCAAGAAAAATATCTGCTGCACCATAGAAAATTGCAATACCTATTCGACCGAAATGTATAGGCAGCAGTTTTTTTTTTGCTGCAAAAAATTTATTATGATGAGAAACATGTTCAGTTTGATGGTCTGTAGCACACCCTTAAGGATGTATATACCCTTTCCGTTACATCCTGTATATTTCAAGAAACAAAGAAGCTATGATACCTGATAATAATGCTCTTATCAAGCGGATCTCCGGGCACGATCTGCCAGTGATGGAAGACCTGCAGACAGAAGGCCTGGCCCTGCGTGTGCGTGCGCAGGTCGGTCTCGAAGCCGAACGAGTCGATGGCGGGCACGAACGCCTTGATCGTGTACAGCGGGGAGCCCGGGACCGGCGCGTCTTGTGTCACGTGACCTGCGGAAAAGCAGAAATCAGTAACAAACACACCACACTACTACACTCGAGGAGCTCGTGGCTAAATAATAACAGCCGCACGGGTCGATCTTTAAGGTTAAGCCGTGCTTGCCGAGGTTGGTCCGTGGATTGGTGACCATAATTACATACCGAGTTTCCTCCGACCCTCGGAAAGCACGTTAAGCCGTTGGTCTCCGCTGTCATTTTTTAAATCTTTGACAGTCTTTACGAGTAGTCAGAAGCCGAAAGTCTGGCATCCAGTCTTACCAAGGGGTCTCGCATTACCCAGTTACTGGGTTGTGGAGATCAGATAGGCAGTCGCTTTATGTAAAATATTGGTACTCAGCTGCATTCGGTTAGACTGGAAGCCGATTCTAAGATAGTTTGGGAAAAGGCTATAGGCAAATTATGAAGTAATTAAGTCAAAAATTTTTTTTTTTTTTTTTTCGTTTTATACGTTTTATACTCTAATGGAATATTATTCCAATTTTTTTTAGTTAAATGTCTATAGTGTGAAAAAAAGTTTCACTTTTACCGTGGTTTCATAAAACCACACAATCCTTTTTATTTAAATTTGTCAATCTCGCCTTATAAACAGCGATGAAAGTAGTCTGCGATGAAACCAACGTGCCAAGAAAATACCTATTCATTCATGTTTGCTGTTGCTTTTTTCACCAAATTATTGAAGGAACACGAAACTTGGCTAAAGGATGTATTACCTCTCCTCTTAGCCAGTACTGTGTACACAGCGGACACACAGTCAGCCGGCGCCTGCACCTCCACGAACAGATAGGGCTCCATCAGCCGCGGCGTCGCCATCAAGAATGCTGAGTACGCCACCTGGTTGACGAAAAAAATATTGTTTTAGTTACCACCTACACACCCTGTATACAACCTGTTTTTTTTTTATATCCCATAACTCTAGGATATGATTGAGACCATATCAAAAAATCAACTGGCATATGAATAGGGGATGATCACATTTTTTTTTCTTTATCCGTCGGGTAGTTTATTGAAAAGTATTGGACACGTATTTTTTCTTTTACACGTGGTCATAAAATTACGGATTGAGTTGAAACGGCGCATGACGTCACATGTAGGTAAGTTTTATACCTACTTGTGACGTAGTGAACTTTAATGAGTTATAACTAAGTATTTTTTTAATATTTTGATAACACAAAAAATACGTGTCTAATATGTTTGTATTACCTGTCTGACGGACAAAATGGAATGTCGTTTTCTTTACCTAGTCCGCACCCCTATTATGTTTCAATCATATTTTTTTTTTTTGTTTTTTTTTCGCATTTTCTTAGCTTTAAATATTGATTATTGGTTTGAATAAAAATAATTACTCGCATTTATCAATGAAACTACTACTATTTTACTATACTACTGCAAAGTTTAGCAACCACGTAAAAGTAAAGATTCGTCATACTGGTGAAAATTTTTGAGCCAAGTAAATTATGATTGATGATATCTCAGAAACTATGCATTTTTGGACCACCTATTCTAGGAGTTTTAGTATTATTTTTACCTACAGAATATAACCCTAGAGTTATGGGATATAAAAAAAAACAGGTTGTATATTATGTATTTAACTATACAAATTGTTATAGTGATAAAACGTTTTTAAAGACCTTGTAGGATGCGTGAGTCTGTATGCAGCAAGATCATTATCATCATTAGCTTGTTAGTACCGTAATTTATTTTGGGTCAGCGCGGCATGTCTGCGTTTTCCATACTTCTCCATTAACACTTTCGCTGCTAAGTTCAAATAATTCATTTTTACTTCATCATCATCATCATTTCAGCCGAAAGACGTCCACTGCTGGACATAGGCCTCCGCCAAGTGTCGCCACATAGCCCGGTCCCGTGCGCCTCGCATCCAGCGGATCCCTGCAACCTTCACCAGGTCATCGGACCACATAGTAGGAGGCCTTCCAACGCATCGTCTTCCGGTTCGCGGTCGCCATTCTAGAAATTTCGGCCCCATCGACCATCCGTTCTGCGAGCAATGTGCCCTGCCCACTGCCACTTAAGTTTGGCATTTTTACTTGCACAATCAAAACTCACTAGTTAATTTTGAGTTTGTGATTTTGAAGACTGTTCTTGTAAAAATATATTATAATAAAAAATAATCTTATTTGATTTACCACTGAGTTTAGATTGGTATTAAAACTCTTTAAAATATGTATTTCTCGTTAAATTAGCAACATATATTTTTTTTTAAACATGATATACAGGGTGTCACGGAAAGGGTATATACATACTTAAGGGTGTGCTACAGACTATCAAACTGAACATGTTTCTCATCATAAAACATGTTTTTCAGTAAAAAAAATATCTGCTGCCCCATAGAAAATTGCAACCGACCACCTATTCGATTACCTATTCGACCCAAATGTATAGGCAGCAGATTTTTTTTTTTGCTGCAAAAAAAAATTTTATGATGAGAAACATGTTCAGTTTGATGTTCTGTAGCACACCCCTAAGGATGTACCCTTTCCGTTACACCCTGTATAACTTTTTAGACGATAACTTGTTTAATTTCAATATTGTTTTTTTCTTTATGGGGGGAATTCCATTACGCAACGAACTTTTTTTTTGAAAACCACCCACAACGACGCCACGGAAGGCGGGTTGAGCGCACACGAACGAATTATTGTTCGAACCATATATTGGGTGCTTAGCACCGGAAGTGTTAAGGTGTCCTCTTCTATTGCCGACAGTTATACTCAAAACTTTTCATACGACATTATCCTTATTCTTCCAAATATAATAAATGAATAATCTACGTATCTACGTACCCTCCTAGCAGTAGGTATAATTTGTCCGCCGCCTCTATGAAGTGGCTCCTGTGCTATGACTGCGTCCAAGATCTTGAACTTCACGTTACGAATCGGCTCCTCACATAGCGGACCTTCTCGTGTGCCCCATTGGAAACCTGACCAGATAAATAAAAGTTGATTTTGTCACTGGTAAAATACAGAACACATTTTTAATAACAATCCATTTATTTCAGGTTACAAAGACCCACAGATAAATAGCTTAACCAAATATCCATACTAATATTATGAATGCGAAAGTCACTGTTTGTTTGTTTGAAGGTAACAAACTTTTCACGACTAAACGGCTGATCGAATCTTAATCAAATTTGGCAAGAAGATAGATTGCAACCTTGGGAAGGACATAGGCTATAAAGGGTGTAAAACACCTCTTAACGAAGCCGAAAGGCACTGGTTCTCCCTGTCATTGCGATCATTTTTTTGTTCTACACCACACCTGGGAACCTTCTAGTTACGGAGATTTTAGGGGTCAAAGTTCCAACTTTTTGACAAGTATTTTTTTAATAACAAGTTTTTAATGTAATATTTTTACTTTCAACACCTCCACGACCCCCGTACTATTCAATCCGTCAATCAGCACAATGTTTTGAGTGCGTTACATTGAGTTCTACCACAAAACATGATTTTACACCCCCCAAAAAAAAGTCGTTTCCCAGCAATAATTTTTGCGTAAAGTTACTTAGTTTCATGCACAGAATGCTTGGTTGACGGCTTCGTGATGAGGTGATTTACACCGTGTATATCATCACGCTACGACTAATAGGAGCGGAGCAGCAATGAAAAATGTTGGGAAAACGGGATGCAGACGAAGTTGCGCGGAAAAGCTAGTACACAATAATTATGTTATTTATAAGAAACTTGAAACTATGTTAGATTTAGCACTTTTGCACAGGAATCACTTTAGTAGCTGTATCAACCGTTCGCGATAGAAAGATTTGCGAAAACCCATTCAGAGTTTTTCATATTGTATGAGATTTGTGGCGTGACAAAAAGGAGTAAAAATGTGATTGGCTTAAAAGAAAAAAAAAAAAAAACTTCCAAATCTGATATAATAGAGCTGCACGGTTTTTAGTAGCTGCTGTGATTGGTGATTATCATATCAGCCCGATATCACGCACTGCTGATCGGGATCTGTATCGGCCTCCCCTTTTTTCAGCCACACTTCCCGGTTGCGTGTTTACAAAGGCTATACCATTAGAGTGAAAGTGCAAACTGAACTGGCTTAGCTTTTGTTTGACAAAAACTTGCCAAAACCCTAATCCATTATAGTACAGAAATTGACCGAAATCGCGTAGACTTTGTTAGACAAATTCCTTCTAATATTGCAGCAACAAATGCTATTCAATTTGATACCGATATTTACCAATCGTTAGCTTCAATAATAGGCGGATAATTACGTGGAAATTGGTATTATTTTGGTAAAAATCTAGAATTTTTTGGCAGGCGGAGGGGGGTGAGGGGGTGTGTACCCCTTTTCCCCTGGGACCACTCCCGTTAAAAGGTAATGCACCGTTCTTGAGAAAAACTAATTATTGTAACCTAACCTCAAAAATTATAGTCGCTTATAAAGCATAGTCGACGTAGCCCCGCTACGCGGGGCTCCTATTTCTGTCTGCAGGGTTTACAGTAACCTAACACGAAGGGGAAGTCGGGGTCTTAGTTCGCTCGCTCCGCTCGCTCACTAGACCCCGCCATCCCCTTCGAACCTAACCTGTCCGGGTCGGGGTGCCCCAAGTCCAAATTCTCCTGGATACGTATGATACAGTACTAGGTTTTGTCCGTGCATTTTCTTTGAAAATATCCAGGCCAAAAGCTAATCTATTTGAGTCATTTTTTTTACTGAGATAGATTAGGTTTTGGCGAGTAATGTGCACAAACAAAAGCTCATCTATTAGAGTCTGGCTCGTGACTCAAATAGTATAGCCTTTGTAAATTCGCTTCCCGGTTTTGTGTGTGTGATTGGTAATACGTCTTTCATATTACTGCAAACATGCGTGCGCAGTTTCTCGAAAGTTACCTTGTACTATACTGTCTTTGACAGACGCTAGCAGATGTTTGTCGACTTCAGACGGCAGGGTGTCGTCTACCAGAATGTTGGGTCCTGTGGAGTCTGGACCGAAGGCCCATATCGAACGCGCCGCCAGTAAATCCCAGTCGTATCTGACGATGCAGTGAAGTACATATTAATATTAATTAAAATTATTATTAATTAGATACACATCATACGTCTGGGTTCCAAATATCTGTGACGTAGCACTGGATCGTTCAGAAGACAGAGCTTGCTGCCCAACAGTATGATGATGCCTTTGGCTGCTGATGTCCATAGGCGGCGAAGACCAATTATCATCAGAAGGGGTGTCGGCTTGCCAACAGAATTAGTGTCAGATTTTATTTTAAATTTTAAGAGTAACGTCCTTGCCTCAGAAAGCTATTGAAATGTCGATGGTCTTGGCTGTCATTTGAAGATATTTGACACTCGTTGGATCCCACACCCCAAAGGATATAGCATTACCCAATAACTCAATAACCAGGTTGTGAAAGGCAATCGGTCTATGTAAAAAACTGGTGTTCAGCTGCATCTGCATGATGATGGGACCAACAGGCCTATCATGTGGCTAATGTACTGACTTAGTCTGGAAGAACTCGCCCAGCCGCTTCCGGTCCCAGGTGACGCAGACGGCGCCGGCCTCGATGTCCTCGGCCAGGCCTCGCTCGAGCGGCTCGGCTATCATGGTGAGTTTGTTCCGCTTGTTGGGCGTCTCCGCGAAGCACTTCAGCGATGAGGTCTCCACTACCGTCTCGCAGAACGAGACTACGGGGTCTGCCACTGTTGGAAGTAGATAGTGTTGTTTTAGTACGTTTTTTATTCATTTTTAGGGTTCCGTACCACGAAAGGAAAAACGGAACCCTTATAGGATCACTTTGTTGCCCGTCCGTCTGTCTGTCTGTCAAGACCCTTTTTCTCAGGAACGCGTGGAGGTATCAAGCTGGAATTTATATCAAATACTCAGGTCTACTGTCCCTTGGAGCTGTGAAAAAATCAAACTTCTAAGCTAACGCAACCAAAAGATACAGCCGTTTATACCGCAAATTTTCGACACTCGCAAGGGAATCAAAACCTACAGGGTACTTCCCGTGAACTCAGAATCTTGAAATTTGGTATGAAGCAACGTCTTATAGCACAGATAAAGGAAAAATTGCGAAAACCGTAAATTTTTAGTTACATCATGTAATAAAAATATTTTAATAATTTTAAACTTACTACTTAACTTTTACTTATATACCTACAGGTGTGTACGGAACCCTCGGTGGACTCGCATTTGGCCGGTTTTTTTATTAGTTTCGGACACATTAAGACCAAACCGGGTAATTCTAATAGCCATAAAAGGATACTGTCGACTGACAATTGTAATTACTAGTCGTCATCATCACCTCATCTTCCTGACATTGTCCCATTTTATTTGGGGTCGCCGCAACAATTTTTCTTCTTCTATTCTCCTCTTAAAGATGTCACGGCATCATTTCCTCCTTTCTGTTTCATATCATTCTTTACACCATCCATCCAAAACAAAGATACACTTGTCTAGCCACTAACTTTTGTAATATCATAAATTGCCAGTTTAATTAATCTATACTAATATTACAAAGCTGAAGAGTTTGTTTGTTTGTTTGCTTGAACGCGCTAATCTCAGGAACTACTTGGTCCGATTTGAAAAATTCTTTGAGTGTTAGATAGCCCATTTATCGAGGAAGGCTATAGGCTATATAATCACGCTAAGACCAATATCAGCGAAACAGCAATGAAAAATGTTGCGAAAACGGGGAAAATGTGACGCAGACGAAGTTGCGCGGCACAGCTAGTTATTCAATAAGATTACAAAGAACAACAAATGATTGCTAAGAATAAGTTAGCACTATACCAAATACATGGAATAATAATGTTACCTTTGATGTCGATCTCGGAGTACATATTCCTGAGGTCGTGCATGACGCAGTCGAGGTAGAGCTCGCCCGTGCCCAGGATCACGTGCTCGCCGGACTCCTCCACGCGCGTCGACAACAGCGGGTACGATTTGTTCACCTGCACCAATAAGTATTAGTGTTGTTTGTTAGCACGCCTATAAAAGCCTGCGCAGACGACGGTTTTTTGTCCGCTAAAATAGATCGCTTACAACTGTAAACGCAAACGTGGGATTAAAAAACCGCGTACAAAAAGTCCCCCGAATAACCGAGGACATGCAGAGAGCGGTCCCGAAAAAAAATGAACTCGTTTGGCTAGGCGAAGCAACGCACATGACGGACTTTAGTCCGCGTTGTGCGCTCAAGAGTGACGTACGTATACACGACGATAAACGATGACACCGTGTGCGTTGAATTCGCGGTGAATCCGCGGCGGACTTTTTATTCGCAGAGCGTATTTTTTTCTCCACCGCGGAGAAAAGTCCGTCGTCTACGCAGGCCTTAAACCTGACTAACTTCTCTAAACTTTTGTAGAACTGCCGTTAGTTCTACAAAAGTCTAAAAAAGACTTACTGATCCTGATTATGTTAGCAGAAACCGACAGCCTAAAAATGTTCAATGGAAAACTACAACTTGTTTTTAACAGTATACTGGTCTGCAATCTATAAGGAGTGACCAGACTTATCGTTGCAGAATCGAATATTGAATATATCGACGTTGTACGAATCTAAAGGAAGCCTAATAGTATGACATCTTTTTCGCTTTTACTGCATCGAAATAAAGCTCTTTCAGAGCTGGTCAAGCTGATTTTTTGTCGATAAATGTGAAAGCTAGGATTATGAGTAATAGGGAAGTATGGAAGAACACATGCGACGCCAAATTAATTTTGATGAGGACAAGAGAATAACGATGTTGATGTTTTTTTTTTTATGAATGTCATATCGCAGTTCAACCTATGAGGTTGTCGTCTGCTTAGCCGGATGCGGTTGTGGGTGCCTTGAGAGTAAGGCCTCCAGCCAGGGCATAAATAAACTTACAAACTAAGCGACTACACGCTCGCGCACCGTCCGTAGGGTACGAGCCTCGGCTTAGGGCGTCGCTAGGGGAGGGGAGCGTGGGGACAGGATAGATCTGAATGGTATCATTGTTTAGGAGCTGATTTAAAACTACTGGCACAGCATCGCGGGCTGGCTCGTACGAGGGTCGGGGAGGGCATATGTTGATGAAGTGTGGTAACTCCCTTTATAGAATACTCACACTCTTTTTTAACAATACAAAAACAGCATTAAAAAGTATCTGCAATTCAAATTACCCACCTTTCTCAAGCCATCCAACATCTTCGGCAGCTCCGACGGATTAACAGGCTCCACAGCAATCTTGACGACCGCCTGAGTGTTGAACCGCAGCGGTGTGAAGGTGTGCAGCTCGGCGTCCTCGTCCGCTGCCACCACGGTGCAGGTCTTCACGATGGGCTGGTCAATGCCTTCGATCAGGGCCCAGCAGCCTGCTGGCACGCGGTTTAGTTCCACCTGTAGGGAAGATGTGGAAGGGTTTTTATAAAAAAGTGTTCGCCGAGGCCGGCCTGAAATAGGTGCAAAGACAGCTTAGACTCGTTATAACGTTTCTTTAAGGACTTGGGGAAACACTTTGTCCAGAAGTGAGACAGTTAGGGAAATTGTGTTCACCGTCGTCTATGGCATCTGCACACAGAAGCATCGCAGGTCTGTTGCCATCCTAGATCCAAGGTCTCATTTTCCAGTAATAATAACACCAGCACCCTTCATACTTTTTTTTTTGTATAAACTCTTTTTCTTATTTACCGATTGTTTGCAAATGTGTGGACATTGTAGGCCTTATAGGTTCCTAGATCCTTGGTAACTTTTTACTTTGTTGTACGTTTTGTAGTAAGCAATGACTTATTGTCGGGCCTACGATATCCTCCCATACTTAAGTACTAACGCTGTAACATAGAAAAATCGTAAAATCAAATGATTTTAAAAGAGCAACCATGGAGTTTCTTGCCGGTTCTTCTCCAAAACGACCACGACCCGAACCGAGCACCTTTTTGTCGACGTTTTACAAATGCCCATGTAGGCCTATGTGAAATAATAATATTTTGATTTTTTACCGGAGGATAGCAATGCAGCTTGGCGACAGAAATAGAGCGGAGAAATAGGCGTACTTTTCCTCCTTGAAAAGATTACTAGTCCCTTGTTAAATCGTTCCGAAAAACTGAATTTAGACGTTGCTAATAGTGCAAGTTTATTGTATTTGTTTAAGGCATCAATACCAGCTTTATTACGACAGATAACTAACCTTATACCGCGCCTCGTATATCCAGAGACGACCCACGTTCATGATCCTCGAGTCTTCCTCATCTTGTGTGCTGTAGTTCTCTCCCAGCACTCGCACCGTCTGACCCGCGTATAGCGTGCCTGACATTATGCGGGCTAACACCTGGAAATACACACAAATTTATTTATTTGAAGGTACACTCGTACATAATATGGCCGGCGGATATGCTATATACGCTATGGTGTGGCTTTGGTCCCACCTTCGGCATAGCAAGTTGCGAGACTACAGTCTTGTGTTAGTACCTTTTTTTAGCGGGAAAATAATCGATATGTAGTCGGTTTCTCATCGACTGTCAGACAGGTGCCTAGCACAATGATTAATAATAGAATAGAATAATACTTTATTGTACACAAAAAATCAAACATAACGGGTTTACAAAACTTACAATTTTATGGTTACAACGGCTGTCTTATCGCTTAATAATTTGCATATTTTCCATTACATTAGCATTAGCATTAGAAGTAGATGATGATGACTATCAACAATATTTTCTTTAACAAAACTTGTATCACGAATTGTGTATAGTTTACGATTGAAACTTCAGGCCAGACCTGCACGCGTAGCATGACCACTGTAGAAACGAGTTTTGTCCACGGAAGAATCGACAAAATGGCAGATAGACAATGTTAATGTGTCAGTTTATCGATTCTTCCGTCGACATAGCCCGTTCCTACGGCGAACATACTACGCGTGCTGTTCCTGTGTGTGGTGTTATCTGCCCGCCAAAACATGTGTGAAATGAAGGAAATGGAAAAACGGTTGCTTAAACTACATAGGGCATTTTCAATATGCCCAGTTTCACCTCGTCGACAATACGAAAAAGTCCATTATATGATGGATGACCATGAGTTCCACTGACCAGGAAGAACGTGCAGTCATCAGTGGGGTACATCTTGGTGGTGTGCGCGACGAGGCGGCCGGCCTGGTCGCACGCCAGCATGTCCGCGTGCAGCGCGCCCGCCGCGCCGCGGTACGTGTGCGACACCTTGCGAGCCGCGGCGTCCAGCGGAGACGGCACGTGACGGACGACCATCTCTACGAAACCACTGTCAGAGGAAAGCGATTGAAACTAGGCTATCCTGTGCGCTAACACTTGTGACGTACATCGATCCATTTGAAAGTGATTTATATAAATAATTTAAAAAAAAACTTTTCAAAAAAATAATTGAATGTAGATTTGGTAGACGTAAACGTCATGTTGGCAAAAAGGGTTGTGTGGTTTTATGAAACCACGGTAAAAGTGAAACATTTTTTCACACTATAGACATTTAACTAAATTTTTTTGGAATAATATTCCATTAAGGGTATAAAACGTATAAAACGCGGTGTAGGGATAAAGTGAAAGACGCTCGTTAGAGCCTGCGCGGCCGAGCGTCACGCGACACGCAACACACAGACGAAAAAGTTTGAGACGATGTAATAAGTTTCGTACTTCAACAAGGATCAAGTCTGAAAAATCTATTGATATTTCTGACCTGCCCCCGTATTTACAAACGCTCGGATTCGATTTCGATTCGGAAAGTCGTATGTCTATCTCGCTCGGTTTCGTAATGCCAAAACAAGATAGACATATACGACTTATCGAATCGAAATCGAATCCGAGCGTTTGTGAATAGGGGGCCTGGTGGCGTACCATGACGTCTTAAAACATTATTGTTCCATTCTTATTCCAGAGTAAAAAGAGACGGAGCTATACAGGTCGTCTAGCTCCATCTCTTTCCCACTCTGGAATAGGAATGGAACAATAATGTTTTAAACCCCCTGGTCTTTGATCAGACATGAGACAAAGGATTGATAACACATGCTTAGATAAAAATAATACGGTCGAAAGTGGCTCAAAATTTGATGACGATTCTTAATAAAAGACTTAAGTTGTGATCGTACGAATATTCTTACGTTCTATAAATGTAGTCTATATGTATTTAACTTGACTGATTAAACTCACCAGAAATCTCCGAAGAACCTGCTGCAGACGAGCCTAAGCAAGGGGCGTACGTTAAGCTTGGCCTCCTGCTTCGTTAGCTTGATACCGAGTTCTGAAAGAACTGCTGGCAAAGTGTCGTCAACGTCGCCTACCACCTGCACAAAAAGAGTAGGTAGTTTAAGACCGTCAGACACCAGAAGACAGAATATGAAATCATAATTAATATCAGATGATTTAGAACAAAGGTTTTGAAATGGTGTCAAATTTGGTATGTAACATTTTATCAGCTGGATTAGGCCTCTCCCAAACAGTGTATTTTCTGAGATTCTAAATCCATTTTGTTCGAGATCATCTAATCGTAGATTTATTTAACGGTACATACAGTTAGTTCAGAACAACAATCATAATTTTAGTCAATAAGTCATTTCAAACAAGCATACCTGTGCAAAAATCTTATATAGCGGCTCCAATATAAACTCCACAAAGCTCCTCTGCGCGGAGGCATGAGGCTGCTTTTTGGTGAAGCGCCTGGTCTTCGCGTTGAAGTAGACGTCACCCCACAGCCACGCGGCCATGTCGCCGGCGCGGAGCCCGGACGTCGGGTGCGCCGCCGCGTACATCGCCGCGAACGACTCCACCGAGAAGCACACGTCGTACAGGGAGGACGCGAAGCAGACGTTGCCTGTGGGTGGTGATTAATGCTTGGTCAGGGAAAATGATGTAACATACTGGGAACTGAAGTCCGTAAGATCTTACTAATATTCCTATATCACTTTTGGTGGGAGAGAAAAACGTCATACAGACGCATATCTACGGCGTTTTCCATTATGCCAGCCACTTTATGTTTTTTTTTTTGGGTACATATAGATTCTCCTTGTTGTGAAGAGTGGGCGTTGGTTTATGGTTGGTCAGGGAAAATGATGTAACACTGGGAACTGACGACCATAGACCATAATAATATTCCTATACCACTTTCGGTGGGAGAGAAACACGTCATACAGACGCATATCTACGGCGTTTTCCATTATGCCACGTTATGTTTTTTTTTGGGTACATATAAATTCTCCTTGTTGTGAAGAGTGGGCGTTTTGAGGGATTGCTTTTGTAAATGTAAAGCTCGAATAAGTCAGCTATAGCTTTAATCAAGGGACTCTAGCCTCCTAAAAATTCTAAAACTTATATGACATAAGTAACAACATACCTAACAACGGCGAGAACACAGTAGCAGGCTCTTCTGGATTATCCTGAGGCTGATGTGTCTCCAACATGGAATTCAGCTCATCAATGATGTGCCTCAATTTATAGTACGCGTCTGCGGGCGGCAGCTTCAGCTCCAAGATCAGGCGGTCGATCTTATTGATGCAGAGGGTCAGAGGAACCCGCTCTTGGACCGCGTGACGGAGTAGGCGTTCTGTGTTCAGCATTATGCCTTCTGCGGCGTCCACGAAGAGTACCGCACCTGTGTTGAGGGAAAAATATTTAGTAAGATGTAATTTGCATGCTTTAATTTTAAGCAAAACATGTATGATCTTATATGCTATAATAACACCTCTGTATACCATGTTTTAAGCAAATAAATGATCTTATCTTATCTTATCACTTATCTATAATGACAATGCTGAATGCCTAAACAATATCATAAAAATCTCGACGTCTTGTCGCAAAAACTGACGATGCAATGCTGCGCCAATGATAGAAAGAAAGGATAGACCCAGTTTTTTTCGTGAAGTGCTACTATTGGAATCTGCGAGATAACAATTGATATATCTACACCAATTCTAACTTACCATCAGAAATCCTCAAAGCAGCAGTAACTTCATCACTAAAATTGACATGTCCTGGCGTATCCATTATGTTCAACAGGTGTGACTTCCCCTTGATATTGTTTAACAGTAGTGTAACCGGCATAGACTTGATGGAGACTCCTCGTTCTTGCTCCACGAAGAGAGTGTCTGTGTACCGCATTGGTATTGTGGTGTCTGTGTTTATAGTGCTGGGGTGTGTCTGTCTGATTAGACAGTCAACAAATGAGGTTTTACCTGAAAAATAGAATGTGTTTAAATATATTTGATGTAAATGCTAACACTACAATGTGAATAAATAAATAAAGATAGATATAAATATGATAAATGTTATAAATGCGAAAGTTTGTGAGTATGGATGGGTGGATGGATGTTCGTTACTCTTTCACGCATTAACGACTGAATGGATTTGGATGAATTTGGAACACAGTTAGTTTATAACCCGGATTAACACATAAGATACTTTTTATCCCGATAGTATGTTCCCGTGGGACAATTATCGAACTCCACGCGGGCGACGCCGCGGGCATTAGCTAGTTCTCAATAAAAGGAACCTTAAAGAGTGGTTCTGCGCAATGAGTTTCTGTGCCAACCCATTATTTCTATCTTTATCATGAGGTTAGTATTCAACCTGGTGTCAGAGTGTTTATGCCGCACATGGGCCTCTGACTTGGCTTTACATGCTGTCGAGAAATAACCCTCCAGACATGCTGGTTTCCTCACAATGTTTTCCTTCACCGAAACTAGTGATAATTATACAATACGCACATGAATCCGAAAAAGCAGAGAACTTGGAACTTAAAAGACTTTTTCCAATATTCGTCAGTTGGTATCATAGAATAATTTTAAACTCACTATTTATGTCTATTGTAAGATCTGTACGTCTACCATGAGTTGTCATAGTTTGATCACTTGACGTAACTGCAATAGTTCCGTCAATAAGCAAAACTATAGTTAGCTTTTTCAATGGTAGCATGAGCTGTGTTAGTGCTTACCACCAAATTCTAAGCAAATGAAGCCCAAACTTGCAGTCGCTGTAGTTAAGTTTACTACACGGTGACATAGGATAGATAACTATAGTGACTCATACTGCGCATTTTAGTACCCAACTATCCGCTAGAGGCGCTGTAAAAGTTTTCATACCGTTTTTTAACTACAGACACTAGCGAGTATAGATTGTTAAAACTCATGGTAGACGCACAGAAAATGAAAAAGTTTAGTTTAGTGTTAGTTCTGTAACTTTATTTGGTGACATCCACACAGTTTTGCTTTTGCTAGCATCAGCACTACTCTAAACAATGACTCAATAATTACCACAAAACAAATAAACAAAACCTACCATTATGCAAGTGCCCCATCAGCGTAACATTCCTCATGAGGTTGGTATTGTCCAACATATCAGCCATATACTCCATGTCATACTTAGTCTCTGGTAATTGTTGTTCCTGGACTTGGAACTTCTTATGCTTGATAGGCTCCACAAGGGGCTTATCCAGGGCCTGTGTGTCTTCTTCTTGGACCACTGTTTCCACATCTGGCCCATACACTTCTACTGCTTGCGGATAGTATCTGGTGAAGGAAGAAGATAGTGAGATACCAGGAAATATGTTGAGATAATAATTGTGTAAGATGTTTTGCACATTATTGAGTAATAGTGATCATTGTGTTGTTGTGGTATTGTTTAGTCTTCTTTTTGGCTTAGGCTCTTGAGGTATTTTAAGCCGTGAAAAAAATGAGGATTTTGGCCAATTTTGGTTAAAAAACAACCTATAACCTCCGAGTTTGTAAACAACTCGCAACCATAAGCTAGCTAAGTGTTATTTTCGTCTCCTGGCTGTTACAAGTCTATGTACCGTTTATCCTCGTGCAGCACGACAGACATGGGCGCCACCTCAGGCTCCGCGTCTCCATCTTCATCCTCCTCCATAGCATCTTCGTCCGCATCTCTGTTATCGGCGTACACACTCTGTTCATCGTCCGAGTCCGATTCAAGGTCGGGCCCAATGTAGTTACCAAACTCATCGTACAAATCACCGTCCATTATCAACTTTTACAGGATATATGTATCAGTAAATTAACGATAAATATTTTTCAAAACAAATGCCGCTATCTTGTCAGCACATTTGACACATAACCTCAAACCCGTCAGTTTGTTTACGACCATAGAGCAGAAACGTTAAAAGTCTACAACTCTATCTTGTCGATCATGTAGGTGTCGATCATTCCTTTTTCGTGACCCGGGTCGATCGCGACCCATATGGTAGGTGATCGAGTCAAAATGATTCAATCATATGGGTCGCAGCCCGAATCTCGGTCATGCAATCATGTTTGATCGAACTATCGAGCTTCAAACTTCGACTCGTGACCCATCTTACAGGCTCACGATCAGTGGGAATTTGAAGAATTGAAACCGGGAGCCGCGCATTATCAAAACAGAGCGGGTCCAAATACGACGCTAAGTATTGATTGAATCATTTCGATCGCGATCCGCGCCTGGCGGCGGCGCGGGGGTGGCTCACCAACCATAGTAGAGTGAGAAAGTAATACATTTATAGCGCGCTATCTCTTTTTTGGGTCTCCGTTAGAAAGTGACAAACACATGCATGGTAGCATTTGATAGAAAGTGATAAACATATTTGTTGTTGGGTCATTTTGTAAGCAAACAAAAGTGTGTTCTAAATCTTACTGCATAGAGTTCAATTTTCCTTTCGATTTCGAGTACCCAAATGATCGAATCTTTTAATGCTTAAAGACTCGATCACTCGCGTTCCGGCAGTGATCGAGTCAAAGTGATTCTATCAATCGTGATCGACTCACCTCTATTGTCGATGAGATTTTGACATTATTCGAACGCACCGCAATTGCAACATTTTGCTTTTTTTCAGATTCTGATGTTGCCTTTCTGTTCGTCTGTCTGACAAATTCTTTTCAATACAAAAATGGCTGCTGTACAACCAAATTTATCAAAAATGATTTCGGCGCAGCTACGCAATAAAGCAAATGAGTTTTTGAATTCTAGGAAACATGCTAATAATCTTGCCGATATTCTACAGATGTTTGAGGTAAGCGCAGGCCCGATAGGGTGGGACAAATTGCGTTATTAAAACTGCGTCATAGGTTACGTTTTTTATTGTTGGTTATTTATCACATTTCAGGCTGAGACGGACAATTATACGCCTTTACTGCTTACTGTGGAAGTGATATTTACTGAACTATTGCGACGAGGCGATTTGGTAGAAGGAATCGTTCCCCTAAAACCAGCAGGTAAGTGTCAAAGTGATGTACCATGATATAGAATATTTTTGTTGGAATAATATTGATTTTACTTGTATCTAGGCACCGTAGTCGAGTATTTCCTAAGTTGCGTGCTATGTATTTGAAGGGCTGGTGCGCAGTAATGATGACTTGTGGGATGTGTCCTGTTTGGTCACATTTTGCGACATGTGACGTTATTTGCTTACATAAACGGTTGATTTGTCCGCAGAGCCGCACTCTTGTGTAATTGCTCTTGTTACGAACTGCATTATGTACGGAGGCTTTATATAAATAAGTTTTACTCTCACTCTCAAACCTGGAAGAATGTTGGTCTTTGGTTGTGCCTGCCAGCATTGTGCTGTGCTATTGGCCACTGCCTCAAGGTCATGAACATTATGGTACTTGTGTGCCTCCTCACATGTTTATAATAGGTTGGATACTCAATGTTTATATCTTTGTTTACTTGGAAACTTCTGTTACTTCCTACTGACATGACAGCTTTATCATTATTTACATACATAACATCAAGCATGTTATCGTCCCCGAAGGGTTAGGCAGAGGCGTAGGTACACATACAGAGATATGATACACCCAACCAAAAAAAACAGAAACCCTAGAATCAAACCCAGGATCTCATACTAAGCAGTCATGCTTGCGACCACTCAACCATTAAGGCTGCAGCCACTCAACCAATGAGACTTTTTAAATAATAAGTTTTTGGACTACAGAAAATTAATTTCCATGATTTTCAATGTTTTTGCAAACAGAATAATGTAAACATTGTATCATATTTTACAAATAATTATGTTTTTATGTACCAACAATGCTAACCATACTACCTATATTCAAAATAATCTCTCTATTCACAAAAATAAACCAACAGTTATCAGTATTTTCCTTATAACAGTGCCAAGCACATTTGGATACAGTAACAACTTTATTAAGACAGGTTTCAAACAACAGATCACCTACTAAAAATAGAATAACAACAATTTGAAAGTGATCTGATCAAGGACAGTCTAATGATTCAGGATTGACATTCAATTTTGCCAAGGACAGAACACATACATATACATTGTGTATTATCAGTGACTTGCTCTATTCTGTGTAATTTTGACTGTTTTAAAATTTTATGTGAGACGTGCTGTTAATCTATAAACTAATCTTTAGTACATTATATAGTTTAATTTAAAACAAATGTTTGCCTGTTTAAATTTTTTGGAGGACATTGTGGCTTAACAATAACGGCCACTACGGTCAATTTTCAAGGTTAGTCCGTGGTCTGGTGACCACCAATTACATACCAAGTTTCCTCCGTGCTTCGGAAAGCATGTTACGCCGTTGATCTCGGCTGTCCTTTGTAGATCCTTGACAGTTGTAACAAGTAGTCAGTGCCCCAAAAGTCTGACAACCTGTTCTACCAAGGGGTATTGTGTTACCCAGTACTAAGCGTGGTGGAAGTCAGATACCAACTGCAATTACTTGAATTAATTGATTCCACCCACATCATAAAGTACCATATAGGTATGCTGGCACAACAACTCATTACATGTGTTTAATTCCAATGCAAAAGTTATAGGATAAGTGCTAATAATAACGACATCCACAGACCAAAGCCCCGAAGCAGAGTACACGCGATGGCTGCGCGAGTGCTTCGAGGCGGCCCAGACGCGAGCCCTGGAGTGCATCCGCCGCGGTCGCACCAGCTCCCGACTGCAGGCCCTTGTTACTGCCTGCAAGCTGATGCAGGCTGAGGGCAAGCATCCCTTGGAGGGCTCTACTGGATATTACTTCCCTTCACTTAGGCTCAAGGTAAAATATTACGACTTCTTAATTATTATGTGTCTTGTTTCTCATAGTCTCACATACATTACACTTTGTACGATTAACGCATCGAAATTAAAAACAAGTTGAGTTATGCGATAAGCTATATTAACCAAGCACAGCAGTTACTGTGCTCCTGAAATTTTTGTGTCACTTTTCAGTCCAGAAAACAGGCTTATGAATGTAATCAACAGTGGTTTAAAATTCCCTGTAAACTTAACAAACTAGATTTCTGAATGGCTTTCTTGAAATGTTATAAAGAGAGCTGCAGCCTGCGAGTCTGATTTGTTACTAAATTGCCTTTATTTTTCAGAACATATTCAGCGTGTTGCTGGACCCTGAGATGTCGATGTCGGCGCCAATAGCTCGCTTCCAGGAGTTCACAGAGTACAGGGATGTGCAGCAGTATGGACTCAAAGTGCTCTCCACACTCGCTTATCGCAAGTAAGAGATATTTATAGACATATTAATTTTCTGATCTGCAAGAAACAATTTACTACTTACTTTATAATGTCTACTTGTAATTAAAAAAAAAGTTTTCTAAGGTACTCACTGTTATTTTTATGAAGCGAACTTCTAAATAAAACTTCAGAAGAAAACTTGAAAAAATCAGTGATCCTGTTATGGAACAGTGGAACTCGAACTACTTCGTTCGTTTCTGACTAGCAATTTTTAAAAGAAATTTAATTTAGCCATAGGGATTCACCAAGCATAATATTCCAGATCACCAACATCAATCTATATGCAGAACTACTTGGAGTTGCTGGACAAACTGCTGATGTGTGAGATAGCGACGGAGCCCAAGGGCAAAGGCAAGGAGAGGGACAATGAGGAGAAGGAGGAGAAACTGCTGTGTGGGACAGAAGGTGAGTATTTTTCACTAACTGATGGTACAATCTCTTCACAGTTATTATGTCTGACAGCCGTGACAAAAAGAACCGTATTCTAATGAGACTAAAGATAATTGTGATTTTGAAAGACTATTCAGTGGCAGCAAACCAATAAAGCAACCTTATTATGTGTGATATAAACTAAAGGAAAAATAACTGAAAAACAACAATAAATAAACCAAATTAAATCTTTTTAGTTCATCCATACTAATATTATAAATGCGAAAGTAACTCTGTTTGTTTGTTTGTTTGTTACCTTTTCATGACTAAACGGCTTATTGGATCGGTATTAAATTTGGCAAGGAGATAGATTATATCTTTGAGAAGGTCATAGGCTACTTTTTATACCTGAATAAAACATCAAAATTTCCACGCGAACGAAGTCGCGGGCAGCAGCTAGTACTTTTATAAATAAGTAGCCATTTCTTGTGTTAGACACAAACATCTTTGGATTAGTGGTATTTTTAGTTGCTAAAAAGTCCAGGTGTAGACTCGAGCAAGTGGAGTGGAATACCAGTAATATTATAGTGAGAATGCCTCTTCCTAAATCATAAAAGTTCATGTTCCCTTGGCTTTATCAATTTTTCTTTTGCCCCAGACAAGGCCCCATTCCCGTACAACCCTGGCGTATGCCGCCGCTACGCCAACCGCTGTTGGGGCTTCGCTTGCCAGTGGCCGCTCTGCGAGGACTCGCGCACGCACCGCCGCGCGCTCCTACTGCTGGTCGAGCGGTTGATGCCTCTCCTGAGCCGCCCGCACCTCGCCACTGATATGCTCTGCGATAGCTTGGATGCTGGTGAGTTTACTAGTCAGGTAGCTCAAGTATCCGCCATCTTGAATGTTAATTGGCCTCATTTTCGGCACTGAATCATGAAAACAAATGGTCAAATTAAATAAGGTGGACACTTTGTTGACTGGCCGGGTATAAATTAAAAAATAAATATTTTAAACTCTTTATTTGTAGAAACTACAGTAACAGCATAAGTTAACCCATAATCAGAGGGCAAATAAGTCTTAAGTGCGAGTTTTTATACCTTTTCGATCACGTATGACGTAAACTTCATTTTTATATGAAACTGAACAAATGCCTTTCTGGTGACAAAGATAACCATTCATCCAAATTTGAGACTTAAGCCCTATCAAGTATGGCTATTAATGATAAAAACTCGCACTAGACCCCCTACTGTTCTCACCCACGGTTATTCTGCGAAAACCCTTTCATTGAAGTTCTACTTACAATATAATCTCTGGCCGCAGGCGGTCCCATCAGCATGCTAGCGCTGCAAGGCGTGCTGGAGCTAGTCCGGCGCCACAACATCGAGTACCCGGACATGTACGACCGGCTGTACGCCATGTTCGAGCCCGAGATGTTCGCCACGCGCTACAAGCGACGGCTGCTGCACCTCGCTGATATATTCCTCAGCTCCACGTGAGTATGTCTTATATTTAGGTGTTGTATGCTCTGGTTGTTTTATTTTTGTTCAAAAAAGGAAACTATAGTCACCAGAAAGCCAATTACAATCCTCACATCTAAGACTTATAATAATAATAATTTATGGTGTGAGCACAAAAGCAAAAAACACTGCTTTAATTAAAGTAATAAAAAGGAGTATAAATACTTGTTTTATAAATATTAATATGCACATCATGAACCTTGGTGACACATGAACCTCCGAACAGTTATTTTTACCTTAAATAGAAACCTTATTATAATAGCTTAAAGATCAGAACTTAATAATGAAAATTTGAAAAGTGTACTCTGTGCACATGGTGTAGTGAAATTACCAAATAAAACCTGCTTATTGTTGTGTGTCAATAATGGCAAGCACCCGGTTCTACAAATACCTTGCAAGAACCAGGAATACCCAGTTCTTTCAAGGTGTTTGTAGAATTGGGTGCATGCTCTAGTGGAGTAGACAAACTATAGTAATAATGTCCTTTCTTCCACAGTCACCTGCCAGAAAGCTTAGTAGCCGCGTTCGCGAAGCGTCTGTCCCGGTTGTCGCTGGTCGCGTCTCCTGACGACGCGGTGGGACTGCTGCAGCTGGTCGCCAACCTGTTACTGCGCCACCCCGCGCTCAAGCGTATGATCTGCTATGAGGACACGCCTCATATTAGTGAGTGTCCCCGAAACCATGTAATGACATCTGTGACGCGATATTATCGGAAGTTTTTAGCGGTGATTTCCTTAATTTTCGTTACGTCGGCACCCATGACGAAACAACTAAAGGTGTTCATCGGCACCATCTTGAATTTTGATATTTGGGATCACCACTTAAGACACTAGGTAGATTTTTATTAGGTTATATACAGGATATGGGTATTGAGGTGCCTTCCGGCTTGGCTTCGTCTCACAGCTCTGATCTAAAGTCAGCCTACTGGTCAACACACATGTTGGTTACTCCTTGAATAAACACTTGTGGCCAGGATTACAATGATGATGTATCTGAGATGAGATAATGCCCAACACGTGCAGTGCTCATAGGTCACTACTATCTGGCTTGAATCTTACGTGAGCTACATAAGTCAGTATATCTAGAATGTTCTTGTTCCCCCTCAGTGTCGAACGACCCGTACGTGATGGAAGAGACTTGCGCACGTACGTCCCGCGCGCTCGGCTCGTCGCTCTGGGAAGTGAGTGCGCTGCGACGGCACGCCGCGCCCGCGCTCGCCGGAGCAGCCGCGCGTGTGCTCGCGGCCGCCACCGAGCGCGCCACGCCGCTCGCGCTCGCCCCGCCGGAAGCCGCTGCGGTAAGTGTTCCCTCAATGTAGCATTGTACTCACCGTAGCCGCTTCTCAACTCTCTGTACTTGTTCTCCCGGGCGTCTAGGCGAGCTGTTTGCAGTCGTCTTCGGGATGTGATGATGCTTTTTGGTCATTTCATACGACTGACTAAGACAGCTATGATTTTAAACTCACACAATGTGGACGATACATTGTTGATAAGACCGTAGAACTAAATTATTCCATCATCATCCAGTAGATGATGTCTCACAGATTTTAATTCACCCAATTGTCTGGCTCGCCGAATTCATTTGAAACATTTCATCCACAGTCGTTCGACGCCGAACTAAAGAAGAGGTTCAAAACAATAGAGATGAACTTCGTGCGACCACAAGGCATGACGACGCCCTCTGGCGAGCGAGTGATGCAGTACTGGGAACTCATGGCCTGAACACCCCCGCAGTAAGAATAACAACACCCTGTTAACTCGCATTTACTCTACATGTGAGAGGACCACGCTGGCAAATGGTGCTGACCAAATCAGACCCGATTTGGTCAGGACCCGAAGTCGGTCGGACCAAATCCTGTCGCCTGTAGGGATAACATTTTTTTTTCTGTAACTAGTCAGGGGCCTTATACTCTTATAGCAAGTTATGTGTCAAGCTATTTTATACCTTGTGGGTAAGGATAAACTGTCATATTGACTTGCATTGGTGTAGGGACCCTGGTACGTATTACGAACTATGTTGATTTCAGAGTTGTAAGCGTAGAGTATGATTTGATAACATTTACTACTATTGTGTTTGGTTATTCGAAGTATTTGTATTAATATTGCTTTACAACTCTGTTGGAAATTGAGCTTTAGAGATGTTTGTAGATTAGTGTGATTTATATTCTCCTGGTACTAGCCCTGGCAGCCAATCATATTGCTTCTTATCCTGGATATCACTCGTCCTGTATATTTGATATATTCCAAACACTCTTCAAAATTTATAGTATCAGAAAAATATTAATTAATACATTGGTATACAAGGCGACGTATACATTTCCAGTATAACATGGCCCCTCTATATATAGATTTCCAATACAATGAGAGATCCGGATAAACTGGTTTAGTATATCTTTATTGGCCGCAGTGGGTACGAGAAACTTTTCGCGCTCGAATCAAAATCAAAATGACGTTATAAGAAGCTATTTTGTCAAAAAATTGAAAATTAAAGATGGCTGCGTTCGTTCCGACTGCCTAAAGATCCTTGCACATATATAAATATCTCCAGTCTTCCCGCAATCGTCAAAATTGCATGATCGATCTCCATTGATCATTCAATTTCGATTCAAAAGTGAACACCATAGTCACTTTACAGTTTACAGCAGTAGAATACTTATTGAATATTATGCCTAGCACTGTAGCCATTTTGTTCAGCTTTTACTTTAAGATAACTGTTGATGTTGATGATTATGAATAAAATGTAAGAATTTATGCCCTTTCTATAATTAGGCTTTTTTCACAGGTATGGGTTGTTGGATAATTTATAGGTAAACGGATGATATCTCCCGGTTTGTTTGAAAAGTTGGGTTATTTATGAGTGCAGTGTGAAAAAAGCCTTATCTATTTACAAAGTGTTGTTTTGCATCCTCAAATTCAAGGAGGTAGCTATGCTAATGATTCTCGACCCGAATCAATAATAAAATGGGTAGGTAATTTTTATTATTTTCTTATTTACGAAAATCGGTAAGTATGAACCACCGTGTTTCATACGCGCTTTCATACATACAAACAATCTCAAACGTTTATGCGATTGTTTCTTATTCCCTAAACCACATTAAGGGGGTTATTCTGAAATACTGACAAACTTAAAAAATAAAAAAAACTGCGTTTTTTAATAATTAACTAGGTACCGTAATTTTAATTGATTATTTATGTATTTTGTGACATCCTTTTGAATTTTGATGAGGATGCAAAACAACACCTTGTATTTCAGACCTGTCTTCCCCAACGGGCTAGGAAAAGTGGTTTATAATTTATACAAAACAAGGATCCCCATTTCGATTTGGTAGCATTTTAACAAGTATTGCCAGTGAAAACACTCACTTCCTAAACTAAAGATAACACAAGATTACGATAAAATATTATAAAGTCGATAGTTGTAAGGTTTTTAATAAATTTTGCACCTTAATGTTAAAAGTTGTAACGTAGGTGGAGTTTGTTGTAATTTCGTTATAATTTTATTTTTTTACGAACGACTTTGAATGTCTGTGATCGTTAGCCTGGGCGTCGGTAGTGAGCTTTAAGTTTTATTATTTATTTTAACGTAAATGTAGTTAAATATTTAAATAAGTAAATAATATCCGTATGGATATAAACCACCTTCTAGTAGAGGGTGAATAGTAACGTGTAAACGCTAACTAATCTTATAAAAATAAGTAAATTATATCTGATATTCTTTGTATGTAAGTAACTAACGTATGTTATAGTGTAACTTTACTCAAAGCTAACTACCGACTTTCGGGTGCGTCTGCGCATATGAGATCTGTTAACTCTTGTGCGTAAGTGCGCTTAGTTTGTTATAGAATAGATCGTGAATGACGCGTGTTAGGGTGACCATAGACACTAAAATAGGTTATTCTTATCTTCTAAATTGCAAGCGCCATGACAAAAACTAATCTGAAAAATGTATTTTTATTTTCTTTGAATTTAGAAAATGTACAGACTTTATACCTGCCTTGTATTCAAGGTACAAAACGTATGCTTATCGTAAGTTCACACTTGACACGCGCATGTCACTTGGTTTGGAGTAAAATGTTAGGTCTGTTAGTTAACTGCGTATCTGGAGGTAAATATGGCTCATCGAATTTTAAGGTGCCTAGAGGTATGCCCGATTCTTGACGGTTGACATGAGCTATCAAATACATGGAATCTGTAAATGTGTAGTCGGTAAGACGATCGACGTTTTACTTTACGTTGTAAATCTGAAAGAAGCTGACGGATCCTAATTGTTGTCATAACACAAGATATATTGGCAGAATAGTCGACATCGGCTTCAATAGGGGATCGGACTGGGTAAACAAAACGACATTCTTTTTTGTCCGTCAGACAGGTAATACAAAAATATTAGACACGTATTTTTTGTTAAAACTCATTAAAGTTGGAGAGTGGGGGCTCACTACGTCACAAGTAGGTATAAAACTTACCTACATGTGACGTCATGCGCCATTTCAACTCAATATATATCCGTAATTTTATGACCACGTGAAAAAAGAAAAAATACGTGTCCAATACTTTTCAATATACTACCCGACGGACAAAGAAAAAAAAAATTGGATTATCCCCTATTGCCATCAAACAAAAATAGAATAGAACACAAGATATAGGGCGAGGAACTAGAACTCTTAGACTATTCCATGATCGTTTTCGATGATATAAAAAAGAGGAGCTTGTGGCTAAATAATAACAGCCGCTCGGGACGATCTTAACGTTAAGCTGCGCGTGCCTTTGTTGGTCGGTGGATGGGTCCATTACATACCGAGTTTCGTCCATGCGTCGGAAAGCACGTTAAGCTGTTGGTCCCGGCTGTCATTTTTAGAATTTTGACAATCGTTACAGATAGTCAGTAGCCCGAAAGTCGGACAACTCGTCTTACCAAGGCATATCGTATTACCCAGTACTAACCGGGTTGTGAAGGTCAGATAGGCAGTCGCTCCATCTAAAATACTGGTATTCAGCTGCATCCAGTTAGACTGAAAGCCGGCCCCAATATAATTGGGAAAAAGCTAGGCAGATGGTGTTGTCACTCATATAATGTGAATTTGTCTAGGGCCTCTGGAGGCACCTTCAGAAGACTTTTGAACTTGTAAAGCGTAGTCCCTGGGACTCAACACAGTATGCGACTATCTCTTTCTAAAATTCGATCTGTCACATTTACAAGCTGGTACTGTTCAGGCGTTGTCGTCCGTCTGGCCGCACGAACACTACCTTAGTTAGTTTCATTCCAATGCGAATACTTTCTTCTTAGGAAGATCTATTGACTAAGGTTTCATGTAAATTAAGTTTTATTATATTTTGTAGGTTTTTAATTATCTCTCTCTTCTCGATTTAGAGTGGCGGGGTAAGAGTTCATATTGAATGAATTTTTGCGTTATGAAAAAAACTTTAAATTTGAAAAATCGTTTTCGAGGCAAAACAAATCATCACGCCTGTAATCCCGAAGGGTTAGGCAGAGGAGTACCTAAAGTACACCCACATGAACAAGTCCCTTGTAATAGAATAAATAATTCACAGTATGCATAAGAAATTTGTTATCGGTATACAATTATGTATCAATATTATCTGATAGTTCTAAATTCTTAGCTAAGTTCGTGGACGATTATCGTTTAAAAATTATTTCAAAATAATACGAAGACAATTTTGAACTTTTACCACGCTACGCTATAAGAGACGGGGTGCTTACCAAATTATCCTGTATCATGTTATAATCAATGTATCAGGTATTATGACAAACCGCCATATTTATTTAACTTTATAATTATTATTAATTATTTGAAGAAGCCTCGCAGACTTGGGCGCGGCTGGCCATCGAAATGTCTACGAAAGATAGGTCAATGTGTATATGTATAATACTGTAAAGTGCGCTTTATATCGTCAATGATAGTGCGAGAAATTAATAGAGTCATTCAGTAATACGCTGTAAAGGGTAGTAAAACTTTAATAAGTTGACCGATTTTCGGTGACAGTGGCCAGTCTCAACGGAGATTAGCCAAGTACGCAGGAGGCACAGTTCACACGTGTGTGCGCCAGGCTCAGCGGCGCGGGGTGGCTTGTTGAACAAAGGTCGGGCGGTGGTAATAGATACACTCTCTGATTTTTTACTATCACATTTCGATGTGACGCCAAACCGACAAGACCGTGGAGAGATTAGGTGCAGCATCCACAGACCTATCTATCTCAGTAAGAACCCAGAGTTTGGAAGTTGGTGATGTGACACCACAGTAGATATCGAGTACTTCCTTAGATAGCACCTTAAATACTATTCTGATATCGTTTAGAATTATTTTGCGCTATCAATGACGATGTAAAAGCATTAACTCAGCATTAGGCCTGTCTGTTCCTCCCATAACTGTCAATAAGATTGACACTCACAATGACTTGTCTCTGTGTCTACGAAAACAGGCGAATGCATCGGCCAGTGATTTTATAAATAGGAATATACATAGTGCAATATTGTTCGGAACATTTTGTACGTTTTATATAAAAACAATATTCTAGTCTCGTGTATGTAACAATAAGAAAAAATAATGGCTGCGAAATGTATAATTTACAGGATGACTTCAGAAAGATTTTTAACAATATTTCATATTTATTTGTAAATTTTTGTGTCTTGTTCTACTTATTGCCTAAGAATAAAGACCAAATATTTAAAAAGGAGTAGTTGTTAATAATTTGAAATTAAGGAAAAACTTAACATTGCTTCCATAGTAAACTTCCATGAAACTAGAGTCTTTGTTGAAACAGCTTTAGATTAATATTTAAATGGCACACATTTAAAGCACTTTTCTAGTAAATAATGCGTGTCTTATTAAGTTTATTATAAGAATTCACATTAATACTGTAAGCTAACGTTGATTCTTGTACACAATGGTCATACATTTTGATTGGGACTGTTTGTTCTAAGATTCGCCGCAAGAGGGCGCTGTTTGTCACTTATCTTCATGAATGAAAAGCGACCAATCGGTGACAAGACAAAACATTAAGCATTTAGTAAGCAATGATATTGCAGCTTATTGAACGAAACAGACAGTGCGGTATCTACATGGTACTAAATCGTCAGTTTTCTTCAAAATTTTATATACAATGTATTGTTGTACAATGTTTATGCTTTAGTCGTTACGCTAACTTAGCCAGTGTGTACACGACCCAATAATATTCTACATTATAAGCGTAGATACTAACCCCACCCGTGAATGTCTTAAAATATTATAATCTCGTTATTATAGACCCTATTGCTAAAGGAATAGGGAGTTAGCCGCCGCGCCCGCCGCATCTATTGTGATTATGTTGAAACAAAAATGTTAGTCGTAAGTTAGGTTAAGGCATTATTTTAATATGATTCATTTAACCTCTCCAGCCTTGCGGCTAAACGGTAAAACACCCAGCCGGCCTCACAATGACGTCATCGAGCGTGTCAAGTGTCCTGCGCTCATAAAAAGCTTATCGCGCGAGTTCTATTAACTCTTATCTCAAGCGGTAAACAGTTTCGGGTTCTTGATTAACGAGACCATGTATTACAATATAAACAACTGTTTTATAACTACTTGAGAATTATAAACATCGCATAGAATTCAGAGAGCTCGCCGCAAACATACTGTTGTCGTAGTTTGTTTTTTTTTGGTAAAACTACTGAATCAATTTACACGAAACTTTAGATCTAACATAACAAATATACAAGTAATCTAATGACAGTGTTTTTTAGGAGTCCTACATAAATTATTCTTGCAAGATTCCAATTCAAACGTTTTATTAGAATCGGCCATTTTCTAACTGCGCAGTTCAATGCATGAAAATACTTGAAATATCAATAAATATGAATAAATATGCCTCGAATGCATGAAATTATGAATTATCACTATTTTTTCGCTTATTACTAATGTTTCCAAGACCATATTTCATTGTAAAAGAGTCAAATTCATATTTTCAATTTCGACTGACGAACTTCACAACAAAGGAATTTTTGGAGAAATTTTTGGGTCAAAAACATAATTTTTAGATATTTTTTCCAGCAAATGACTATCTAAAAAGTTACATTATACACTTATAACATACTATACATTTACTTACCAAAGTTTAACAACACAAAACACAAAAATTTCACTGCATTCCAAAACAAAACACCACCGTTCCACACTGGCCGCCATGACTCATTTTGACAGTCGACAAAGACGCGTTTCTTTATTTTTTTAATAATTTTGTGCAGTTGTTAGGTTGGTATGATTGGTTTCATTTTAATCGAACTCTAGTTGGCCAGAGACGTAAATTTTTACAAACGAATTAGACCCTTACTGTACGTACGATAAGGGTTTAAGTTTGCTTGTACGAGGCGTTCCCATATGGGAACCTCGGGGTTCAACCGAATTGTTCGGCGTTCCCATATGGGAACCACGGGGCTGGAGAGGTTAATGTTCTATTATTATATTCATGATGATAAATAAAGTATTATAAAAACATGATGGTTTTTAAATGGCAATACAACCTTAAATACGTAAAGGTGGAAACGTGCAGGAGTATGGGTACAGTTAGGGTTAAACCTCGTACCAGATGAGGTTCAACCCTAAAACGGCAACGGGCGGCAACGTCGCCATGTCGTAACATTACGCCTGTAATCTCCGGAGGGTGAGGCTGAGCTATACCTAATAGTTCCAGTAGTAATTAGTAGTATGGTCCTATAGTTATAACGACACGGTTGGCGCAGTGCCTGAGCGATCGACTGCTGCGCTGCGTGTCGCGGGTTCGTTCCACGCACGGATTAAATATTTGAATGGCCTATAGATAGTTGTTCCGGGTCTGGCTGTTTGTATGTGTGAGTTTAAATGCTTGTATACGCACTCAGATACAGGAGAAATTCCTATTGTGAGGCAACAAAAAAAGTCCACCCACCACCACATTACGCCAATTATATTCTAAAATTTCAACTGTGTGTTGCCGCCAATGGTCTCGGAGTCAAAATTCTGTGACACGGTCTACGGACGGACAGACCGAATCCATAAGGGTTCCGTTCTGGCCACGGAACCCTAAAAAGGTATTAAAACACATCAAAACTAAAATATTTCATCTATATTTATCCAACAACATTACAAAGGTGCCTCAATACTAAACAAACAAATTTGGCACAACGCAACTTATTATAAGGCACTTCGATTCACTAACTAATATTGTCGCGTGGAGCAAAATTACGTATAAATTATAAATAAGGTACAGTCGTTACTATTTTACAAACATTTAAAAAAATTGAACACACTTTGCGAAAGGTAAAAAAATATCTAAACTAACTGTGTGTCAATTCGGTTTCAAAACTGAGCATTTCTTCGTTTTGAAAAGTACTGACGGCAAAAGAATAAGGTATGCAGGCAACTAGTTCCTAACAAACATGTGCTTATATCAGTGTCAAATAAGTTTCCTGTGTGCTTTTAGTTGCAAAGATACCTCTTTTGTCGTTAGTACATAATATACCGATAACAAAGAAGAAAATAAAGTTCTGTGAAGGTTTATGCAACGGTCATTGAGTATACAATTAAATTCGTCTTGATTGGTGTAGCGTAAAAAGGAAGACGGCAAGAAGGATTTTTTTTTCTTTTAAATATTAAATTATGGCAAAATAGGATTTTGATCGAAACATATTATTACTACTGTACGGTCACGAAGGTGTCTGCAAAACCATATCGTTTTCTGCGCATATCATTTAGGTTTTACTACTTTTTTAGGGTTCCGTACCCAAAGGGTCAAACGGGACCCTATTACTGAGACTTCGCTGTCCGTCCGTCCGTCTGTCACCAGGCTGTATCTCATGAACCGTGATAGGTAGCCAGTTGAAATTTCTAGATTATGTATTTCTGTTGATGCTATGACAACAAATACTAAAAACAGAATAAACTAAATATTTAAGGGGGATCCCATACAAAAAAGTGATTTTTTTTGCTCGTTTTTATTATAAATAATGGTACGGAACCCTTCGTGCGCGAGTCCGACTCGCAATTGGCCGGTTTTGAAAAAATCCTTTATATGGATACTTCGGCATAAATAGAAAACTATCATCCTCAGCAAACACTTTGAAAACCTCTCTATATTAAATTCGATTTAATACGTAAGTTAATTCCTAAAATACGCGCATTAGGCAGGCGCTGGTTTTCATACAAAATCAAATGATATCTGCTCAAAAGCCGCTAAGGGGCTGACAAAAAACTTTGATGTGCATGGCAACTGACCTTATTGGACCAAAATACCCCATCAGGACAGCCCCTAACATTCTGCGTAGTCTTCATATAAAATAGTGATATGCCAATACAAAAAACTTCAAATCTATACATCTAAAAAAAAATATTTAAATTCTGTACAAATAAAAAAATACTAAACGTTACTTGTCATCATTTATCTTCCGATTAGTTAAACTAAATGACGTCACTGATTTGGATGCCTTTCGTAGTCAGAGTCAGAATCTTAACGCTATTTTTATTACAGTCAGACAAAGAAAAGAAAGAATGTATCACAGAATCGTATTGTGTTGGCACGTTTGTCATAGCTTTTAACAAAAGATTAGATTTCTTATTATTTCAACTAAATCATAATGAATAGTCCATGTATGATGATACTATTTACTGGAAGACTTAGGGCCGGTTTCACAAATACTAAGCGACACACATTCACATGTGCCTAAATGTTATTGTGTTGGAATTTCAACTCTCGGCATTAAGCCGAATGTTGAAAATCATTAGCGAAATCGGACATTACTTTGATTGCTAAAAAATAACTTTTGAAATCCCAACAAGTTATAAATTCATTCACCAAGCAAATCACAAACGCGCGCACACAGACACCCATAACCTCGTAACGCCTAATACAAGAGCCTCTAATATCACTTCTCTCTCTCTCTCACTCCATAGTCTGTCTCACTTTATGATCTGTTCCTGACTATCACTTGGGGCAGATACACTATGGCAGCACGTAATCTGAGGGCTTTGCTCCCGAACTTCTTGCCGCTGTTCGTCGGAACTTTCGTCCTTACAGCAACCTTGACTAGACTCATGGACTATGACAGTAGTCTCCTTTTTACAGCATTTCTCCTCAGGTGGAGGTTCTTGCTTCTTCTTGCAGCAACCTTGGCGTTCTGTACGCAATAGTTGAACATCTTCTACGCTAGGACTGTCCTCTTTCTCACTCTCGTGGTGGCAGTGTGAAGTGGAAGCTTGCATTTTTTTTGCTCTGGCAACTCTGGAGGGACACTTCTTCGCGCCGTAGTAGCAGGTGGCGTTCTGTTCGCTGGCGCTGCCATCTGTAGAGGTGGCAGGGAAGTAGTGTGAGGGCTGGATGCAGGTGCGAGTCTGGCAGATGAAGAAGTCGGATTCTGAGCTCATGGAGGAGTCTAGTAGAGGCGGTGTTGATGTTTCGGCTGGAAAAGAGATAATTTTGTTTTAAATACTAAAAAAAAAAAAAACGACAATAATTTCGCAAGTCATCTTTGTTCCAGTTGTTGGTTTTCTTACGGTAATACGGCCTTGGCAGTATATCATTTGAATAGTAATGATCAATAAATTATACTTTAAGTTAAATAAAAATAAATAGTTAGAGAACACTTGTGACAATACATTTATTGAACATTCCTTGTTTACCTTCGCTTGGCAAATAAAATTGGCGAAAATGTCGCAAATAAAAGAAGATATTACAGCTATTCAAATATAGAAATGAATATTCATAAATAATAATATCGCTTTTACTAACGTGGGTCATGAAAAACAATCCAAAATTTTTGGTTACAAAATTCTGTAAACTTTAAAAAAAAATATCAACTAGGTTTTTTCCTCTGAAAACATTTATTGCTTAGCTAACATAAAGTATTGCTTCAAAAAGCAGGGGAATGGTTGGGTTTATTAATGGGGCAATGGTTACGAAATACTACTAAGGTAATCTAGTTTATTTCTTTTAGCATGGGGTCATAGTAGAAAAACTAACGGCGCCATCTTGGTTTTTAATAAAAAAAGTCCACATACAATGTCATTCAAATGACAAAATAACTATGCAGTACTTAGTGTAGCTCCGAAGCTCCATCAACTAACTGCAAATTAATAAACAAACTTGAACAATTAAAAGGATAGGGTATTTATGGTTATAAGAGGCGAGAAGGTGCAATGGAATGGAAGATAGATTTACAGATGCTAGGACACTAGATCATAAAAACATCTACCATATTCTAATAAATCTATTAACAAAAAAGCTGAAATATCGATGTTAACGCTAAGTCCTAATTGTAAAAGCAGAGACCAAGCTACTAGAAGATGTTGATTCACCGTAAGATAAAATTGAGGATAAACCAATTTTCACAGAAGTCAAAAAGTAGTGAATTCTCTACATCTATCCATGAACATGATATTAATTATTTTTGTGATTATGAAACCGTGATCACCCGACTAGGTATGGAGTTTAAAAAAAAGTGATTTTTAATGCAGGCAGACCAGAACTGAAAACTATACGACTGTCTAAATCGTTCTAAAAAGCTTCTACGCCTACACTAACAACTTCAGAAGCTATCAATCATCTACGAAGGTACCAAAAAGTTTGCCACATTACATCAATGTCTACACTCTGCGGTACTCGTCCTGCAACAGCGTGTGGTCGGTCTGCTGCAGTTCCACGGCGTCCATCTCCTTGCACAGCTTCCCTTCGCACACCTCCCAGCTACACTTCTCCGTGTTGCAACGATCTTAGCAGGGATAGGGAAGGAAGGATGGGAGATGTAGATTTATGTTTGTTAGAGAGAGATGGCGATTTTGACCATTTTTTGGCGAGTAAGGTTTGCGTTTCTTACAGGTTCGTTCCCACTGGCTAGCTTTGCCCGCGCCTGGGTGACAAACACTTACGTGTTAAGTGAAAGAATTTTTGAAATCGGGTGTTTGTTGCTTTCTAAATCCAAACTTAACTTTTTATTAGATGGATTACTATAGATCTTGAAATCTATGTTTCCATCTCTCTCTTTCTCTCTCCCTGGTCTTGATCGAAATCTATTATATCATCAGACAACATGTTGCTTGATCGATTGACATATATTATATACTACAGTTTCATAATCTGCCTAGCATTTTCCTTCAAATGTTGGAGTCAACCTTTCAAATACATCAAGCCATCTTGCAAAGAGTATATCACCGTCGTCGCCAAAACACGGCCTTCAAAACGTATATAAGCTAAGGAATGAATAACATAATATGGAACTGTTAGTAAAACAACTCGTGCTTTCTATGACCTCCTCCTTTGTGACAATTATTAAACCATCACTCAGTACAAGAGGCAATACATACAAGTGTAAAAGCAGAAGCAACAATTACATTACTTCCTTCTTTGAATATAACTCGTCAAGTAGCCTTGCTTCGATCGAAGCTGCACACTTAACAGTTTTGCCGAGTGTACAAAATCATAAGTAGGCTGTTGGTATGACTGGTCCAAAATCAACATAACTATATTTTTTTAAGACGTACGAGAGTAAGATGCTGACGAAACTTATGATACGATTTGTGAAGCAAGAATTCGCTTAAAAATCAGGCGCGATATTGACAGATCGAACCGAAAGTTCTTCAGAAACCTGCTCATTTCAAAGTTTTGCCGTACCACACTAGCCAGCGACCGATACAAAACATAATATTTCTGTAGCAAAGCTCACAAAAGCACAAAAAGGTAGTCATTTATGCAAAAGTTTAAAGTATGAAGACTATTATCACCTGTGTCGTCGCACTCCGGCGTGCAGATGACCGCTCGCTTTCTGCTGAAGCATTGCATCTGGAGACGCGTCAGCTTCGTGCCGAATAGGAAGTAGCCTATGGGATATGACATCAGATTAGTAAAACGAAATAATAAAATAAAAAAACTAGTCAGGGCCAGCTGTGCACCGGACCAAACGTTATTGCTGTCGCTGTCAAATTGCAAATGAAAGATAGAGACGTGAACACGTCTGTCAAGTTTTAGGTTCTTTGTTGTATTAACTTGGAGTTTCAATTAAACTGTCGATCAAGAAGAGTAAACATTAAGTGACATCTGCGTCTGAAATGAAAGCAATAAAAACCAGCCAAGTGCGAGTCGGACTCGAGCACGAAGATTTCCGTACCATTACTTATAAAAACGAGCAAAAAAACACTTTTTTGTATGGGAGCCCCCTTAAATATTTATTTTATTCTATTTTTAGTATTTGTTGTTATAGTATCAACAGAAATACATAATCTGTAGAAATGTCATCTGGGTACCTATCACGGTTCATGAGATACAGCCTGGTGACAGACAGACGGACGGACAGCGAAGTCTCAGTAATAGGGTCCCGTTTTTGACCCTTTGGGTACGGAACCCTAAAAAGCTTGATGAATCTGATTAACAAAAATACATACCCAGCATCATCCCGAAGACGACAGCCAGTAGCAGATGTACATTATACACCATGACAGCTAACATGAGCAGGTACCCCACCACGTTGTGTACCAGGAAGACTAGCGACTGGTGTGTATTCACCAGGGCACTGTAGCAAGCAACATAGAAAGACGTTAGAATAGAATTAAACTTTATTGTACACCAAAAAATAGTGCGTGGAGTCCCTCCGCGCGGAAGAAGTGAAACTTCGTGATACTACACGCATGCGTTCGAGTGCCACGCATTCACTCTCGCTCTGTTTCTTTCTATTCCCCCTCCCTAGGAGCGTTGAACGTTTAACGAAACAGTGCTTTCATACCGCCTCCATGGTAGCGTTAAACGTTTAACGCAACCTTGTTGGAAGTCGCATAAAAAGTTTCACTTCAAAAATCAAACATAACGGGTTACACGGTTTACAAAACTGCTAATTTTATGGTTACAACGGCGGTCTTATCGCCTATAGCGGTTAGAATCCAATTTTATCTTCTTAGTGCAAATGCAAGGCTATCCTGGGCCTATTCACACGGCGTATTTTTTCGGCGCAGATGACATGAAACGATCTTAGTCCCGAGGAATTTGAACAATAGGTATTTGAAGAAACTATTGCCGTCGCGCTGCGCCCGACCAAGCCCCCGTAAAATGCGAAAGGGACAACTGTTTTGTATTCCGCTGTTTTCTTCTTCAAAACTAAACTGATCTAATCTGATCTGAATAATTCTTATATCAAAATTTAGAGGAAAAGTATATCAATGCTTCTATTATTTTCATTTTTGTTAACATGGCGGTAAAAACGGGCTTTTTTTCAGGTTTTTGGATTGTCATAATTCTTTTAGTGATTATGTTTTGAAAAAAAAAGGAAATGATAGGGGCATGTATTAATAAGACCTAGACTTTATGGAAAAAAAACATTGCTCTAGACGCATTATCTACGAAGAAAACAGCGGAATACGTTTGTGTGGAGAAAGGCCCACTAGAGATCCCTCTTAAGGCGCTCCCTCACCGCATACGCCTAGGTATAGTAATGTAACAATCCACGATTCGATTTTGTACAGAAACAGGTGAACCTGGTTTCCATTAAGGTTTTCGATAAGGGAGCAAGAACATCTGAACGTAATTTCATGAAATCCACAAAGTTCTTTGCAAAATGGTCTTTACATAATATGTTCTTCTTAGCGTGTCGATAGCCATCTAAATTGATTCAGCCGCTAGAAATGAGGGGGAAGGTCTCTAGATGAAAGGATAACTTACCGTATTCTGAGCGAAGCCCACCTGCTGACTTGTCCCGTGCTGGCGTTTCTGCTGGTGGTCGGCTCCATACTGCCCTGCTCCCTGCAACAAACCACATCGTCCATAAACTAATAGTAAAACTGGATTGTGGATTGCACTTTTGCTTGGAAAGTAACGCATTTCCAACACTTTTATTTAAAGGTGTGTCCTGTCCGTTCATCTATACTACTGTCCGTTTACAGTTATTATACTTAATTTTAAAATAAAATCAGGGACCGCTTAGTGTAGTGACCGTCGGACTGCCAAGTCATAGGTCATAAGTTCGAACCTAAAGCTGCGTCTACGCTAGGCGAACCAAGCACGAGGAGATCATCAATTCGCTAAAGCTGCGCCTACGCTAGGCGATCCAAACACGAACAGAGCACAAGAAGAGCACAAATTTGTTTGGCGGATATGCTCGTTCGAGGCTCTTACGTCCGTGCACACTAGAGATATTTCGCGTCGGCATGTAAAGCCAAGTCAGAGGCCCATGGGCTGTATAAAAACTCTTACACCAGGTAAGGCACTGCACAATAAAGAAAAAGACCAGTTATTAGGGTCAGTTCACACCAAAATCAAAAATCAAAATCAAAATATTTTATTTTACATAGGCCTACATGGGCACTTATAAAACGTCAACAAAAGGTGCACGGTTCGGGTTGGTCGTTTCCTATGGAGAAGAACCGGCAAGAAACTCCATGGTTACTCTTTTAAAATCATTTGGTTTTACAATATTTGAAGTTACAGCGTTAGTACTTAAATATGGGAGGACAGCGTAGGCCCGACAATAAGTCGATTGCTTACTACAGACGGTAGTAATAGGGAAAAAAAAAAAAAATACAAAGCCTACAATGTCCACACATTCACAAAAAATAGGTAAATAAAAAGAATCTATACAAAAGTAAAAATAAAACAATAAAAGAACACTAACTTAACAATAGACACAGATGTTATCATCAGTGCTGTAACTATTCTGAACAATGAACGAAACGTGCAATTATTGAAAAACTATTGTAAAAAAAGAAAAAGAATAAAAAGAATGGAAAAAATAATATTGGGAATAGTTAGAGACATCCACACATTTGTGTCGTTTATGAGCTACCAGGGAAGCCGCATGAGCAGAAGGAACTACAGCCAAACTTCTTTATCTTCAACGTAGTCCTTAATTTTGTAATATGCTTTTTTAATAAGGACACGTTTGATGTAATTTTTAAACTTTCCATCGGTCAGTTCTGTAACTGACTTTGGCAGCTTATTATAAAAGCGTATACTGTTTATAAGAAATGACTTGCTAGTTTTTGTTAATCTAAATATGGGAATTACAATTTCGTGTTTACTGCGCGTGTTTATATTATGGAAGTCGCTTCTAATTTTGAAAAGCCCTCGGTTTTTGCGGACATATAAAATACATTCTAGGATATAAAGTGAAGGCAGTGTCAGTATATCGATCTCTTTAAATTTTTCTCTGAGGGACTCGCGAGACGCGACGCGACGCGACGATACTTGAAGAGGCCAGTGATTTCGCGCTGCGTCGCTCTACGCCGCGAGGCGCAGCGCGGCGCAGCGCTGCAAGGCGCAACGTATTCTGATATCTACTGAAATCTACCTCACGAGGCCGCTCGACGCAGCGCGACGCCGCGCTACGTAGCTCTACGCCGCGAGGCGCCGCGCGGCGCAGCGCTGCGTGGCTCAACGTATTCTGAATTCTCACAACGAAATTTGTATCTTTTCGTGTAGAAAATAAAGTTATATTTTCAATCGCTCTTTAAAAGTGTGTGCGCAGCGTCAGGTCGTGTCACGTCTCAGTGTGAACTGACCCTTATGCGTTTGATTTTGCATCTCTGCCAAAATTACAATAATCTTTATTTATATTACAATACGGTTGCTGTTGTCAAGAGTTTCTGTGAAGGGACTGTAGAGGTCACTTTCGCATTTATAATTTAGTGTGGATGTGGGACACATCCATACTAAAATTATAAATGCGGCCAATTCAGGAGGAAAACTCCACAAAAACTCTTTTACCTGCTTATCAGAAAAGATGTCGGCATTCGACACAACCAAAAGAACGACCATATAATTGTAATTTAAACTCAATAAAATAATAAAATAACCATTCCATGTCAAACGGTTATTTCCCAATATTTTCCTAGAAAATTGTTTTTACGACGCATATTATGCGATTAATTGATATAACTTGTATTTACGGCGATTATCGTTTGGACGATAGCTCGATAGTCATGCTCGATCAACTCTCACTTATTTCATGTTTTTATTAACTATGAACATTACATCCTCACTTGATATCTTATAAAAGTATTTTCTGACTTGAAACTTTATCCCTTATGAAATAAGGTGCAAATTCCTTTATCTAGGTACATTACATCCTTATTTGGTAAAAAATTTAACTTGAAACTTTACCAAGTCAGAAATAAAGTGCAAAATCCTTTAATAGAAATAATCTGAACTAATTTAACGCATGTTTTCTTTTAAGTTCACAGTAATTATGCAATATTTTTAAACATAACGTTGGCATGGGTAGGTAATACAATGCCAGTTTATGATTTAGTATTTATAAACTGATTTTAAATAGTAATTTATAATTCTTATGACATAGCACGTGCATTCAAGCACTTGAAAGGCACATAAAAGTAAAACAAATAACTTGATTTAAATAGTCTGTTAAAGTTGTTTAAGTCCTGTATGTAATAGGGGAAGCCTATTACCATCAACGGGGCATAAATCCAAACCCATTAAAGCTTTGCCCGACCCGGGAATCGAATCCAGAACGTCATGCTCAGCAGTCGTAACTTGCGACTATAGAGCAACGAGGCAGTCGACGGTTGATTTAATAAATCATAGTAAATTATCACTGAAGATATTGAGTGTGGAACCTTATGTCAAAGTGACAGTTCGACGCCATTTTGAAAGTCAATTCATTTTTTAGGGTTCCGTACCCAAAGGGTCAAACGGGACTCTATTACTGAGACTTCGCTGTCCGTCCGTCCGTCTGTCACCAGGCTGTATCTCATGAACCGTGATAGGTAGCCAGTTGAAATTTCTACAGATTATGTATTTCTGATGATGCTATAACAACAAATACTAAAAACAGAATAAAAAAAACATTTAAGGGGGCTCCTATACAATAAAGTGTTTTTTTTTGCTCGTTTTTTAGGGTTCCGTAGCCGAATGGCGAAAACGGAACCCTTATAGATTCGTCATGTCTGTCTGTCTGTCCGTCCGTATGTCACAGCCACTTTATTCCGAAACTATTAGGACTACACAGCTGAAACTTGGTAGGTAGATGTATTCTGTGAACCGCTTTATGAGTTTTGTACAAAAAAAAAATATAGATAAGGATATCCAAGAAACTGAAACTAAAAAAAAAAAAACTATCAATCCTATACGTGTGGGGTGTCTATAGATAGGTCTTTAAAAATGACATAGAGGTTCCTGAAGCCATTTTTTTTCAATGTCAATCTTTTGAAAGATAGACACTTCCAAAGTAGTAAAACGTGTGTCCCCCCCCCTCTAATTTCTAAAGTAAGAGGAGAAAAATTCTGAAAAAATATGGGGATGTAGAAATTAAATTTGGGGCTATGGAACCCTGTGTGCGAGTAAGACTCGCACTTGGCCCGTTTTGTAATCAATGGTACGGAACCTTCGTGTGCGAGTCCAACTCGCACTTGGCCGGTTTTGAAAGGATGCTACAATCGTATAGAATGCTATACAACTAAACACAAACTACACTATCATCATCATCATCATTAGCCTATAATGTTCCCACTGCTGGGACACAGGCCTCCTCTCCTATGAGAGGGAGTGGGCTGTAATCCACCACGCGGGCCCAGTGCGGGTTGGTAGATGTCACATGTCTTCGAATTTTTGGTTCTAGGACATGCCGGTTTCCTCACGATGTTTTCCTTCACCGTTTTTGAGAGCAGCGATGACGAAATAAATTACACAAAGTAATGCGCCTGCCTGGGTTTGAACCCACGGCTTACTACTCGTAAGTCGGGGCTGCCACCACTGGGCCACCGCCGCTCTCACTAAATTCAGTCAACTACACTATATTCAGTCATAATTGGGTGGGAGTTTCCAACTAATATCCTTGAGGGTCGAATGACCAGGAGATTAGTATTCGGTAGGATATTTTCTTGACACAATTGTTTAGCCTCTTCTTTTAGGCGTAATCGAATCACCGTTACCGTTTACCGTGTCTCATTAGGCACTTACCTAGGCGACTCTAGCGAATTAAATTTGTTACAAGTGATTAGCAATAGCTACACGACAAAATTGGCATATTGACTATTACTACCATACACATACGGCTGCTTCGTTAGTCTCTAGTGGTTGCAATCGTAACTAGGTACTGAGCATGAAGTCGCGGCGACGAAACCTACGTAGAATAATTTCTATGAAAACGGGAGCTACTGACCACACTGGTGTTTCTGATTTTATTATCACTTTTTGAGAGCGCCACACGCCGCGACACACTGGGACAAGAAACAAAAGATTCGTAGAACATTTTTGTATGCAGCCGAGCCTGCAAAGCGCCGCAGCACCAACTCGTAGATTGTTCGTGAACGGGCGCTATCAGTTGTGCCTGGTCATCTCGTAGTTGCCACGGCTTATTTCGAACTAATTATTTTATTTATTAATTGTCTTTTTATTTTTATTTTACTATGGACACTTTTAACGTGCACGTCTTGCTACATCGTTCTCACATAATGAACCAAAATCTAAAATCAAAATATTTTTATTTCACATAGGCCTACATGGGCACTTGTAAAACGTCGACAAAAAGGTGCTCGGTTCGGGTTGGTCGTTTCCTATGGAGAAGAACCGGCAAGAAACTCCATGGTTACTCTTTTAAAATCATTTGGCTTTGCAATTTTTCTATGTTACAGCATTATACATCTCAACATGAATGATGTAACCAAGGTTTTTGTAACAAGATTCTGATTTAAAAGAGTGTCCATGGAGTTTCTTGCCCATTCTTCTCCATAGAGATCTACTCTTTGGAATGGGCAACTACAGTACTTTCACAGTTATTATGTCTTGTGACTGGGACTGTAGCTTCATTTTTATTGTTGTTTGACTATTCAAAAGTGCCTGTAATTGGCTTACTTGAAATAAATGATTTTGATTTGATTTGATTGATTATTCGATCCTAACGTATCGAAAAGCGAAAAAAATTGAAATTTGTTTTGTGTAAATTAATTACTAAACTTGAAAATCGACTTTTTTATTTGTATAATTTATTGATTCATTTAGAAACTTAGAGTAAAGCATAAAAATGATTATCCAATATTAAACCCAACTTTAAGATATCGTCTGTAACACATTAGCATGGCCTTTATAGGCCAAAGATTACGCGGGAGCCTTAAGTTGTTGGTCCCATATTATTATCGTATTATGATTCTGGTAAAGCTGCAATATTAGGCCCTCAGGCCACGTCTATCTAGTATTTTACTACAAACCGGACATCGGAGGTTAGTTACGTTACAACACATTAACTTTTAGTGAAAGGCGTAACTAGAGCCTTCACCCTTGACAAAATATTGTAACAATTAGCAGCATACTGCTTATGCGTTAGTTACCCGTTTTCTAATCAAACTGACCCTGACAAGTGCATGACAGATAAATTTATGCTTCTCATGTGGCTTATGAGGACTTGATCTTTTAGTACGATTTTCCTCCTCTTATGAGTATTTTCCTTGGCATGGCTTCTTTCCAGCCCAGTCTAAGTACTTGCTGGTTTTTCAATACATCATCTGCCTCGCCTTTTCCCAACTATGTTGGGGTCAGCTTCCAGTCTAAACGTATGCAGCTGAATACCAGTATATTACATGGATCGGCTGCCTATCTGACCTCCACAACCCAGTTAGTACTGGGTAATACGATGCCCCTCGGCAAGACTGATGGTTTTCAGACTTTCGGGCCACTGACTTCTGTCAAAGATCTACAAATCACAGCAGGGACCAACGGCTTAACGTGCTTTCCGAGGCACGGAAGAAACATATAAAAAAAAACTATAATGGGTTTTCACCCATCCACAGAGCAGCCTACTAGCCTAGGCAAGAGCGGCTTAAGCTGCAGATCGACCCGAGCGGCTGTTATTTAGCCATGAGCTCCTCTCATATTTATCTGTATCATTAACACGTTTAACAATAAGTACGGCTAAATTAATTATACAGCACGAAGATAACGGCTGAATGATGATAAGGTACCCGTGCCATGTGTGTATTCATAATTTCTTACTATGTAAATAAATTAAATAGGTACTGTCTGTTTATTGTCAAAAAGCATTAAGTACTGTATTTTCATTTGATATGAAAAAAAGATGAAATCGGATGAAGCTTTGGGTGCACCAAATAAGTGAGGGCTATAAATCAGTTGCTGCTAGTGTTCATAATAAAACTGCCTCATTTCTTATTCGAGCTATTTATTAAAAGGTAGTAATTAAACCGACTTCTTTTTCATAGCATTTTTGTCGTCCAAAAAAATTACGTGCCTCTAAATTACTAACTCTGCCGCCATCAATGTGCATCTAACAAGTACTATCTGAGCCACCATACCGATGTCAGCTACTGTAGATTATACATCTCAGCATGGTTTTATTTATTTTATAGCATCTATATTCGTGATATGCATTCAAGCAGTAAGCTTCTTATATGACGTTCATAAAGTAATTCTTCGACTTCTTAATTCATAACATACCTACGTTTAAAACCTAGTTATGTATGACTAATTCATAACTCATACTATAATTTATTGATTATAAAATGTACCTAAAATAAACATCAAATAATTAACCGCCACTAATAAGAAACAAGACAATCGTATCATTGAGAATAGACTCTTTTTAGTGTTAAATTCACATAAAGTTCTAAGGTTATGGTAAACATTAATATTTTGTGATTGGCTTAGTCGACGTAGCGGGGCTCCCATTTCTGTCTGCAAGGTTTAAATTGGCCTAACACGAAGAGGATCACTCACTTCGCTCGCTCACAAGACCCCGCCATCCCCTCCGACCCTAAACTGTCCGAGTTGGGGTGCAAGTAAAGAATGTGGGCTAGTGTTATATCCACTTTATTTAGACTTTTATCAAAAAGTTTTAGGTAATACTGTACCCTGTATACCATACCGATGTCAGCTGCAGATGTGACCCAAAACTTTTCTACTAGTTCTAATTGTAATCGAAATCGGGATTAATCATGCAGGCAGACAAGACAGACAGGCGCAGTATTAAACAAGGACTATATTCATCAACACCTATGTATAGCGTTTACGATAACAGAGTACAATGAGCATTCATCATTTAGTATTTCTATACAACAAAGACAATGTACACAGTTTATTGTCCATCTGTTTGCTTATTATAAACTCATATTGTAAGGATTGCGAATCAGAAAACGACAAAATATTTTAGTAATCTATCAGCTTTCTGAGAAGTGTTAGTGTTCAGAAATCAACCAGAAGCAGGAGTGCTGCTGAGCTTTTCCACTTTGCAAAGGGACGGGAGAAATATAATTAGGAGTTGATGGCCAACGTTCATTTATTGGAGGTGTACCAGAAGACGAAGAAGGAGATTGCCGTCTATGCCCGTTCTCACTAACATTACGCGAGAGGGTCCACCATGATCATGTAACCCAGAGTAACGCTTTGTGTCCTACGACCTAACATTGCAATATGTAAGGTAATGAGTACAGTCACCTAATTGTGCTGCCAAATAACCACTTAGTAAGCCCACTTAGTTGGCTTAGGCGCCAAGAGCATACATTGAGAAAAAATTATAAAAAATTGGCGCAGAGAGCTGATTATGCGATGTTGCACTGGTATCTAAATATTTTAACAGATCTGTTATGCTTACTTCGCACAGTTCGCACTTTCGCAAAGGTATTAGTAGTAGTCAGTAAGTACGTCTCGCTGTATTTGTTGTGTGTAACACAGGTATCGTTGTATTTACCATACTTTCTCCACTTTCGTTAACTCAGTTCTCACAGCAAACCTAACCTCTACCATGAGTTGTCATAGTTAGATCGCTTGACGTAACTGCAATAGTTCCGTCAATAAGCCAATACTGTAGTAAGCTTTTTTAATGGTACCATGGGCTGTGTTGGTGCTTACTACCAAATTCTAAGCGAATGAAGCCCAAACTTGCAGTCGCTGTAGTTTAGTTTACTACACGGTGACGTAGGATAGATAACTATAGTGACTCATACTGCGCATTTTAGTACCCAACTATCCGCTAGAGGCGCTGTAAAAGTTTTCATACATTTTTTTAACTACAGACGCTAGCGAGTATAGATTGTTAAAACTCATGGTAGACGTACTGTTCATACAGTACCTACTTCAATTTCATCGAAAAAATAGGCATTCTTTTCATGGTGAGTTTTTGTCATGTACAGCCCAGTTCGTCTTAAATAACCAAATACTCGGTTCTCCTATCACTGATGCAATGCTCGAATTTGAACTGTTACCAATCAATAAAAAAATATCCAACATCCGATTTTGTACAGAAACAAGCGAATCTGAACTTTTACATTACAAGTGAATATTCTTACACTCGAAGTGAGGGAGTGCCCTAAAATAGTTGTTTATAAAACTCACCTATCACACAATAGGTTCCGCCTTTCATCCGACCTGTATGGGTACAGCTTCTTGTGAGCGGCGCGCTGCACCTTGGCCAAATACACCTGCAAGTACAATAATAAGATGACATACCTTCACAAATAACAATACAGGTCCAGCAAACAGTGGGGAGATTGCAACTTGCACTGCCGCAACAGTTGTGTCAATTAATTTACTGGGATGTGGATCCTATTCTTTTACTAAAATCCTTTGTTAAAACTAGACGTAGTAATCTCCAGAAACATCAGGTATACTCGAAACCGGCGTGAGTGTAGGTATGACTAGGTGTATGAACGTTTAGGAGGCGTAAGGATAAGGCTAGGTTCATATTGCTGTGTCGGGGTGTGTCGGGGCGCCGTCTGTTGTGTCGCGGAGTGTTCATACTAATGTGTTGTGTTGTGGCGCAATATGTCGCATTTTTAGATCATTCTCATTTTAAGAGTTGTGGAGTGAATACGTGTTTTAAAATGGAATCGTCTGACAGTGACTTCGATGTCTTACCTGATTTATTTAATCTTCGAATAACATACCTGATTTATTTGATGTTTTTGCTATTTCCTCCCAAGCACCATTCCTGATACCGTGATCCTTATGTTCTTTACATTTCGTGTCATAGAGAACTTTGTATTGTCGTACTAATTCAATACGTTTATCGGACATTTTAAAGAACGAAAAACAGATAATAATAATTACATGAACTGTTCCCTCGCAATAACGCGTCGTAAATGATAGATTCACATTAGTGTGGCGCGGCAGATTCCCCACCACCTCTCTGGCGCGACCGGGCGTCGAGCGATTTAACTGCGACAGAACGCGCCACAACACAACACAACACAACACAACACAACACAACCTACTTATGTGAATCTGTTCATAGTAAATGAACGTAAGCGATTGCGTTCTGGCGCGCCCCGACACAGCAATATGAACCTAGCTTTATGTTATCGTAGCAGGTGGCGCTCTGCGGTTTCTTCCTACCCCCATGGCAAATAGGCGGTAGTTTATGTATGTATTTATATAATGTAAATCCTGCTGGCGGCACCCATGTCTCTTTGAGATAAATAGGTAGGTACGTAATAGATTAACCACAGGACAGCTTTATCCGTTGAGACTGTATTAAGCTTCGATAATTCCAAATTATCAAATAAATCCCAAACTCTATAGTATAAACCTTTCGTTATCTAATTAGGAGTTGATTATTTTATCATGTTATGTAAACAAGCTCATTTTAATCGATTTGCCCACAGGTCTATATAAGTCTGAAAATTCGTGTGATTTCTGCACACGAATACCGATAAAATTATAATTTATAACAACAAATGAACTTTCCGATGGGCGCGATAAAAAAAATGTGGTGGGCGTTTTTGCACACAGCTCTGCGTCAGGGGCGATAGCATGAATAAATAGATAAATTATTGATCTAATTATGACATTCCCTAAAGGCTAAACACAATAATACACCTATAGTGTGGGTGAACTACTTTTTGGGGTCAATTCTGATTGTGTCCATACAAAACTGGTGTTTTACATGGACAAAAAATGAATTGAGCTAATTAATTGTAGTTATAATTAGTCACATAAATCGAGGCATCGAGACATACTCAATGACAGTGTAATTAGCCATATCTTATTTATCCTTAACTAATGCAGCCGAAACTAAAGCTAAATATTAGCGTTAACTTTGCACACGTTCATTTGAACGCTGACAGTTTCGGGGTTAGATAAGTATGTGAACCCTTGTTGACTATCCTGTTACTAGTGCCGGGTGCAAGTATTGCTAACAGTAATCAAAGAAAGACTGAAGATAAAAGTTTTGGTCATACCAGACTTCCATTTTCAAAATATGTAAAGTCATCTGTCGTCTGTCGTGTGTGTGTGTGTGTGTGTGTGTGTGTGTGTGTGTGTCTGTCGTAAGGTGACCGGAGACACGACGAAAAAAATTTTTAGGTTATATTTTTAATTGTGAAAAACGAACCTCATCATCTCCTGTCCATAGACCAATTTATTTGTGGCCGGCGCAGCGTGTGTTCTTCTTCCATACTTCTCAAATACTCGTCATCTCATCAGACAACTCCTTGCCACCCATATCATCCTTGACACAGTCCATCCATCGTTTCTTTGGTCTTCTTACTCTTATACCCATCCACATTCATGCTCAAAACTTTCTTCACGACCATTTCCTCGTTCATTTGCAACGGTCTTAACGAAATTTTATTGACAAGATTGCCTTTTTTGAGCACAGAAACTATAAAAATAAGGGTTATTAAACTCGTAAACCTTTGAGGAAACTGCAATATTAAACGTCTTCAACATTTCAATGCGGCCGCAGTCCGTACTAAAATTGTGAACAGAATTATTTTGGTTTTTGTTTTGGTTCAAATACTGGTATTCAGCTGCATGCATTCGGTTAGACTGCAAGCCGACCCCAACATAGTTCGGAAAAGGCTAGGCAGATTAATTATTTAGGTTTTTGCTAAAAAGGTAAAACTACTTTAGACAGTCTCTTTAATCTGAATATTTCTTATATTATGTATTTGGTACTTTGCTTTGTGTTACTTTGGTAGCCACAGTGAGTCAGTGACACATCAAGCTATAAACCAGTATAACATGGTCTCACTTTGTATAGACTTCCCGTACATTGAGAGATCCGCATAAACTTTAACCCCGACCAAAAAAGAGGGGTGTTCTAAGTTTGACGTGTGTATCTGTGTGCACACGTAGTAACACCGTGAAAAGTGGAATGGGGGGCAGGCCTATGCCCAGGAGTGGGACAGTCAAGGTTATGAAAAAATAATAAGTTTAAAAACCATGAAATAAAAATTGAATATGATATTTAAAAAACCCCCGACACAAAAAACCAAAATTCCAAGCGTCGGTCATAGCGTCGGGGCAGCGCTAAGTAGATCACTTAGCACAAGCACAAAACAATGCGAAGTATGCGAACCCTCGGCGCAAAGACGCGACGCGACGCTTGGATTTTTGAGTTTTTAAGAGGTTTTTTGTGTCGGGGGTTTTTAAAATTTTAATATAGCTTGATAGCTCGCCGTTTACTTGCTACTGTGTTGTGTATGTGTAGGTATATCGAGTACGTGTGCAAAACAGTTTATTTCTAGACTTGGCTGCGTTTTACCTGTGCCGTCAACCGCGATCTCGCTCTCAGCTAATTTAGTGTTTTTTTGTCTTGATTCATTTGTCTGCAGTTTAGACAACAGCCAAGTATTGTTACAATATAACATCGCGCCTACGTAATTCTCGAACGGCTAAACAGAGATGTGCCTATAGTAAACCCGCGTTTCGCGAGTTACGTTTGAGTCTTATGTAATATCGGGCGAGTCTATTACCTTCAACCTGGCATAAATACAGACTCCTATTGATGCTATTGAAAAAATCCTAATGGAAAGCCATTATTGACCGAACCGGGCATCTAACCCAGTTTTGGGTTAAATTCCCGGTTCGGTCAATGGCTCATGCTCAGTAGGTAACGCATGCGACCAATGAGACAGACAATAATTGCGAGTACCTGCATATTGCTAGCACTTCATGTTATCAGTAAACTATATCAAGGACCGGTCACGTTTTGTAACTAGAACAAATTCTCAAACCAATAAATATTAAGTATTATGTCTGAACGTTAATATTTTCCGTCATTACTCAATATAACGTAGCCAGAGGAAGCTATGAACTGTGAAATTGCCTCCATTCATTATTCGGACCTCCCTTCCCTCCTTCCGTTTTTCGCGATCTAGTGCGATTGTAAGCCAATCCAATACCACTTCCATTAACTGCTTAAAGCAAATTGTTCCGGAGAATAAAACAAACTTAAGATCTATGCAGGCATCTACAGTTCAATTATATTTTTAAACACTTTTCACCCTGGACGCTTTACAAAGCAATGGCACCAAGGCATCCAAATGATGGGGAAGGAGAACTTCAGTCGACGATAAAACTATAAACAGTGTGTTTCAAACTTCCTCGAATATACTCATTCCTTACCTTATCCATTCTTGTCATACCACACGTCTACCTCAACATTCTCATCTCCGCATGCATGCATTCTTCTTCACAGCCCAGCATTCCGATCCATACAGTACGACAGGTCTAATCACGGACGTGTACATATATTTTCGCCTTTAACTTGAAGGGCATCCGTGTGTTGTAAGTTTTTCCAGTGACGTGTCGTCAAGCCAAATTAAATGCAACAAACTCGGTGATACGTGATCAGCTCAAGCTGATCCGAATTTTTAAGTGCGGTCGCTCCCAAATCCTGGATTTCCTCACCTTTGAGCCCTCGAAGAGCAGCGCCACAACGAAAAGCACTATCCACGTGATGGCGAACGACCATCGGGAGCTGATGGTGAGGCCGGAGAACATAAACTCCCCGAGGTCGTAGCCGAACCACATCCACATGTGCATCATCTTGCCGGCTTCACTAGACCTGGGGGAAAGGTATAGAATTAGTATACACTATCCTTTATTCATTTAGCATCTCATTTATTATATTTTTTCATATTTCTTAAAAAATAAAACTTGGAAAGAACAATTAAAAATATAAAAAAACAGGTTTCCACCGGTGTGCGAAGCAGGGTCCAAGCTACAGGTGGTTAGGGCTGCAGAGACAGAAACCTCCTCACAATGCGCGCCGTATCGAGGAGTACTGCCTTTTGAATCTGGCTCTTGATCCAACTGCCAAGTGAGAGCTTCGACAGAAGTTCGTCGAGGCTTTTAGCCATCAGACCATTGGCCGTAAAGACAATCAGGACAATGATAGCCGAATTCACATTCCACATGCTGACAACCTCGTGTGCCAAGTCGAGATATTTTAATTTGTTTCTCTTTTTCTCAGCCTTTACGAGATTCTCGGCATGCGGGATGGGTATACTATTATTATTACCGGCGACATAGTTGCTATCGGGGAAAACGTGGATGAGGCTGGCACAAGAAAAGCGAGACCTTTACCCAGCAGTGGGTGAATTCAGGCTGTAGATGATGATGTTACAGGCACGGGTTCATAAGAACAGCCGCATGGGTAAATCTTCTAGGTTGCAAACCTAACCGAAGTCAGTCCGTGGATTAGTGAACAATCATTACATACGGTACAGAGGAGTCTAAGTAAGTTAAACAGCTCGTCATTCGTATGGTACCGGCTGTCGTTTGTGTAGATCTTTGACCGTCGCTACTACTCGTAGCCCGATTGTTTAATAGACACTAGGCAGCTTACCAAGGGAATCGAGTCACCCAGTAACTTGGTTATCGAGGTCAGATAGGCCGCTGGTGATGTTCTTCAGAAAGTTTAGCTGTATTTGCAACCGGCGTGTGGGTATGACTTAGTTTGACCAGATTTATGAAAGTAGAAATAAAAAAAATACTACGGTAATAGATTACTTCGTGATCAGAAAATAAGGTATGCTTTCGCAGAGCCAGCCATCGATAAAGCTAACGGGACAATTATTTATGCTTGAAGCTTGCCAGTTGTTTTGCATTATGGCGTGTCTCGGCATCTACATCAAACCTCTTTCATAAGTGTGCAAGGAAGATAGACGCGGGAATCAATATCATCAACGCACATCACTGAATTCAATTACTGTTCTAGTCTAGTTTATTCTGGGTTAAAGCCTAGGTCCGCGTTGTTTAAAAAGGGACTTAAATCGTGCCTAACCTCTAAGCAGGGCACGACTAGACCCTTCACTGTAATAAGGGATAATCCTATTTTTTTTTTCTTCGTCCGTCGGGTAGTTTATTGAAAAGTATTGGACACGTATTTTTTCTTTTTTCACGTGGTCATAAAATTACGGAGATATATTGAGTTGAAATGGCGCATGACGTCACACGTAGGTAATTTTATACCCACTTGTGACGTAGTAAACCCCCACTCTCCAACTTTAATGAGTTTTAACTAAGTAATTCTTTGATATTTTGATAAAACAAAAAATACGTGTCTAATATTTTTGTATTACCTGTCTGACGGACAAAATAGAATGTCGTTTTCTTTACCCAGTCCGATCCCCTATTATTTATGCTTGCAGCTTGCCAGTTGTTTTGCATTATGGCGTGTCTCGGCATCTACGTCAAACCTCTTTGACAAGTGTGCAAGGAAAATAGAATTAATATCATCGACACACACCAGTGAAGTCAATTACTGTTCTAGTCTAGTTTATTCTGGGTTAAAGCCTAGGTCCGCATTGTTTAGAAAGGGACTTAAATCGTGCCTAACCTCTAAGCACGACTAGACCCTTCACTGTAATTAGGTGAAATTCTTGATCAATACTTTGAATACCGCGGTTATTGAATTTAGCTCACATTGTAATTTAACTTGATATTACGGTGTAACTTATGTTACGAGGGAAGCGCCAAAGTAGCCCGCGAAGTTTCAAATTTTTACGTTTTTTTGCAATTAGCCAGTCCAGTGGCAAGCTGTATGTTGATTAAAATATGATGCACGAACGTAACAAATATGGCTTTACTGAGTTATAATCATTAAAATCATCAATAAGTCGTAGCAAGAAGCCGTAGATGTAAGAAACTTCTAACATTCGTTACAAGATGGCGGTAGTCAGGTCATTGTTTGACAAGTGAGTGGGGTGGGCTGTCGGTCAGTCGGCCGCAGAACGTGCTCGTGAACGTAGACCTCACAACCTCCCTCCATTTCCATCGCGCTTATTATTCGTGATTACTGTGATTCATAAATTATTAAAAAAAGATCAACGCTATCTGTTCGTGGTATTATTTCTTGTTTTCTGAAGATGTACGAGGAGGAAGGGTTTCCTCCTCGTACACCTCGTTTACACCTCGATGATCGATTGATGGCTCTGAACTTTTTCCAGAACAACTGAATGATACTTAACTTAAATTAAATCGTCGAGGCTAATTAGGCCTTTTCATAAAGCTGTGATAGCCTAGTGGTGTTCGAACCCAAGACCAAGGAACTTATATACTAACTGGAATGAGTAAGAGCAACTCAAAAGCGTTCTGGGCGAGAAAACTTCCAGATTGGATGCCATCTTTTTCTAATAGGGTATCCATTATTTTGTACTTACATTTGGGACAGTTATTATTGTGTTATAACTTGCTGGCACTCGGTAGAAGTTTATTCAAAATTACGGGGTGTGAGAAAACTTGATGAAGCCGACACCTACTTATTAGGGTGATAATGGGATACTGTAGGATCACCTATGTGTTACCAAGGTGTATTCTTTACAATATTTTCATGATTCCCGTTTATAGATTGAGAGCATTGTCATCCTAGTCGTAATTTGTAAACAAAGTTAAAAGAACTTACCTGTAAATCATAATTTCATAAATGTTGCCATTCGAAAATAACTTAATTCACAAATAATTGAACGTTTAAAAAAAAAAAAAACAAAACAATGATTTTTGCAAGAAATGATTATTTTTATATTTCGAATTTGAATAAGTATTAAATTAATACCGTTACTATTTATGTGCTAGGTTAGCTATCAAAGGGATTTCTATTTACTTTTGATTTTCTTTTACTGGCAATTGCAAGACAAGGACACAATCCAGATCCACCCTCGTAGCTATCTCGCTCTGAAGTTTTTTCTCCCTTTGACATACAGTTCTATTAATTAAAGTAATACGAATTCTTGGTGTTTGAGATAAAGTACATTTTTAAACGGTTTTTTGATACTGACATTATGTTTGTACACATTCCAGTTAGGACATACGTTCCTTGCCCAAGTCACGCACCTTTGATTTTTCGGATTCATGTGTGTGTTGTATAATAATCACTTGCTTCACTTGCTTTTGTGAAGGAACACATCGTGAGGAAACCAGCATACCTGATAGATATCGGCATGTTAAGCCAAGTCAGAGGCCCATGGGCGGCATAAAAACTCTGACACCAAGTTAAGCACACGATAAAGAAGAAATAAAATACTGGACAAAACTTATGAGACAATTTCGTAAATGCTGTTCCAGTTCCACTTAATCCACTTATTGGATAACAGAGAACCGCGCACGTCATAAACTGCTTTACATTCGCGTATGCGTAGGTGAAAGTAGACGAAAAGTGGCCGATTTGAATTTAAAGGGCAGTGAGAATGTTAATTAAAATTTATTAAAATTTGAAAGACTGCATACGCCGTTCAGACAAGGGACCTTCAGCTAATAAATTGAAAAATAAAGCTGATGGACTTCGAATTTTTGTTAAAGGAGACTGGGTTTATTTCAAACTAGATGCTGCCCGCGACTTCATTCGTTTGATTTCATATGTTAGATAGACCCACGTTTGGACCTACTTATATCATTTCGAGAGGTCCTGGTGAAAACTATGACATTTACAATAAACTAGCTGACCCGCGCACCTGCGTCAGCGTCACATTCTCTCCGTTTTTGCAACATTTTTCATTGACGCTCATTTTGGTCGTAGCGTAACTTTATACAGCCTATAGCCTTTCTCGATAAATAATGTTATCCAAGACTAAATATTTTTTATTCGAACCAGTAGATTCTGAGATTGGCGCATTCTACCAAAAAACAAACTATTCAGCTTTATAAAATAATAAGTATAGATTCCAGTCCCAAAGACCCTTAACTAACCACATGCAGGTAAACTAGAAAGGGTACTAATCAGATATGGGTAAAAGGTTTGTCAGTATTATAGGAACGAAGTTCCTTATCGCGCGTTGTGAAAGGGGGCTAGACGGAAAAAATTCTTACGAAAAGTTGTCACGACACTTTTTGCTATAGTAAGCTATTGTAAGCTTTACTTCTTTAAAATAAAGTTGAAATTTCCTTAAATTACGTACAATTGGGGTGTGTATGTGAGTAAGGATAGATATGATTATTATTTTGAGTGACCGAACTACAAAGTACAAATTCGGTTGTGCAGTTAAGTAAGACGTATTGCTTCGAATTAAGGATTAATCTCCCTTAAATTAAATATTTTATTTTTCGCACACTAACTTAAATCTAAAATGTATTGATATTATGTACGTGAAAGGAACTTCGTTCCATCCGGGTGTCCCTTGACACCTCTCAAGTTTTTTTAGTTTAATCTTGATAAGGTACAAAATAAATAAGCTTAGTATATTATATCGTTATCGGCCGTGTCGAATTCGATGTCAAAAAGTCAATGAACTGTTTTCGTATCGATTCATATCGTAATATCTGGACGATTTAATGTAGGTCCTTAGGTAATTGATCTGACTTATCATGGAATAAATGTGACTTTTGAATTAGCCTGAACTAAATAATACACCGTGTAAATCACCTCATCACGAAACCGTCAACCGAGCATTCTGTACATGAAACTAAGTAACATTACGCAAAAATTATTGCTGGGAAACGACTTTTTTTTGGGGGGTGTAAAATCATGTTTTGTGGTAGAACTCAATGTAACGCACTCAACTCGTGGAGGTGTTTAAAGTAAAAATATTACATTAAAAACTTGTATTTAAAAAAATACTTGTCAAAAAGTTGGAACTTTGACCCCTAATATCTCCGTAACTAAAAGGTTCCCAGGTATGGTGTAGAACAAAAAAATGATTGCAATGACAGGGAGAACCAGTGCCTTTCGGCTTCGTTAAGAGGTGTTTTACACCCTTTATGTATGTGATTTGTAAAATTTTACGGTGACACTTTTTGCACATAAGATAAGCTTAAAAAATGCTGTGCTTGAGCAATATTACTACATCTAGATAAGTCGTTTAGATTTGGAATCTAAAACTAAATACTTTCAAGTCCTTGTCCATGACGTTTTAAATTATTAGAAAAAGAGCAATATTATTAATATTATTTGTTGAAAGAGCAATATTATTGATATTGTTTGTTTATTTGTTGTATTAATATGATCAATATTATTTGTTGGTAAATTATTATTTGTCTCTTCAGGAACCCTTTGTCCCAAGGTTTCTCTGTTACCATCATCATAATTCTTCTACCCTGATCCCAATTTATTTGGGGTCCGCGCAGCATGTCTTCTTCTTCTATACTTCTCTTTTAGTTTACATCTCATCACATCAGACACCTCCTTTCTTGCTATATCATCCTTCACACAGTCAACCAAGTCAGTTATTATATTGAACTAAAAGATCTGTTAACTACTCGTTGGGACATTAATAATATTTCTCACATTCACGTGCCTATGAATCATAATAGGATCATAATATGAAATGCGTTAAAAATTGTAAAATCGTCACAGATGCAGCTAATATTATGGATTGTCCTCTCGCTTTTTTCACTTTTTTTTTGTTTAGATTTAAGTATTTTTTTATTTCATGCTGTGTGCACTTGTGGCATGTGCCAACTTTCTTTATTTTCTTTAATTGTCACTTTGTGACCATTTTTTGCATCCTATTTTTAAAACCAAACCATAAAAGTATGGCAAAACCTGGTAACTGGGACGTAAAAAGATGCAAACTATAAGCACTAGCTGATATAACCACTAGAAGACCGTCTATAAAACGGAGTACCTCTAACCCTGGTCCATTTCATCTGGGAGGAAAATAACACCAAAATATTAACATAACATCACGCTTGTGATTCCAGAAGGGTTAGACAAGATGGGTACCTAATAGTACATTTCGCCAGAAATGTTTTAAGTTCCATCTAATAGGGGGTGAGCCTATTGCTATCAATCGGGCACAAATCCAGACTCCTTGCCTGCTACTGAGGAGAAAGGGAAAACCCTATATCACTTTGCCCTACCCCGGAATCGAACTCAAGACCATTAATCTCAGCAGTCGCTTGCTATCAGTCGACAAACGAGGCAACAAAATATTAATCATGTCAAAACCGCAAACATACGACTCATTACCGCAGAAATAATTAATAAAACCACAGAGATAAAAAGCTAGTGTAGATTATTGTGATAACACCAATTAGGTACCTAAATACAACTTTCTATTAGAGCAGCTTCTTCTTAGCGTGTCAATGGCAATCTAAATTGTGTCGGCCCAGAACTGAGCCACTAGTTTGGCGCCCTCTGTAGCGGTAGCTTATAATATAAGCTAGACTGCTACCATTAAATCCAGCCAGGGTTATTAGTGAATTAAGCAAGCGAACGCTTACAACCCTAATCTCTTCAAAGTTAGAGTGAACAGGCTTCTTCTAGGTAAGCTTGTACCATCGTCGAGTTAGTCTCTGTCATCTCTGACCTAGACTAGAGTCAAGAGCAAACCCATCGCAAAGAAGAAAATAAAATAAAGAATAGGGGATCGGAGTGGGTAAAGAAAACGATATTCTATTTTGTCCGTCAGACAGGTAAGTAATACAAAAATATTAGACACGTATTTTTTGTTTTATCAAAATATCAAAAAATTACTTAGTTAAAACTCATTAAAGTTGGAGAGTGGGGGCTTACTACGTCACAAGTAGGTATAAAACTTACCTACATGTGACGTCATGCGCCATTTCAACTCAATATATCTCCGTAATTTAATGACCACGTGAAAAAAGAAAAAATACGTGTCCAATACTTTTCAATAAACTACCCGACGGACAAAGAAAAAAAAATAGGATTATCCCCTATTCTACTTTAGGTTTGTAGCCTGTTTAATCGTGTGTAAATAACGAAAGAAAAGTAAATACACTGTGTTTCTTCAGCTGCCAAGTGCCCATTGCCTCGCGTCGTGTAGTTTGCAGAAACCTGCGAAGTTGACGGGAATATTCAGTAACATGGAAAAAGGGGATGAAGATGATGATGAATGGCCTTTGGCTTTTGCCAGCCTTATCCCAAGTTCATCGGTAGGAACTTCCAAACTAACCAGATTACCAGACACAGCTCTCTCAATCTCAACCAGCAGATACCGGATAACGAAGATAAGAAAAGCAATAGTTTGACATTGAATAATATTTTGACATAAACCTATTTTTGGCATGCCTTATATATTGTAAATTTCAATAATTATCAATACTAATTTAATTTTATTTATGTACCTAATATTTGCGCGCCCCACGTGGCAGAATGTGATGAAACCATTTATTTAAGACCATGTTATGTACCATACTCGGACCAATAAATCCTAACTAATATTATAAATGCGAAAGTAAGTTTTTTTGTTACGCTTTCACGCGAAAACTACTCAACCGATCATCATGAAACTTTGTACACATATTCTAGGAGGTATTAGAAGTAACATATGCTATATGTCATCACGCTACGACTAATAGGAGCAGAGCAGCAATGAAAAATGTTGCGAACACGGGGAAAATGTGACGCAGACGAAGTTGCGCGGGACGGCTACTTCAAAATAATTACCACGTTGACAAGATGCTTAATTAAATTTTTATATTAAATCAAACTCTCAACAGGCTTGCCCCCTGTTACATGGTTTTTAAATATAACTGAGGAGATGTGGATGTGCTATTAAGAACGCCTGTGCATAACCCTTCAGGAATTACAAGGCGTGGTGTTATGTTATCTTTTTTAGTTGTGGTATCTCACACAAATCCTTGTCAAGTATTAATTTTACATTGTATCTAAAAAAAATACCAAAATCTCTTCAAGAATGCCTATAAAACTTGAAGAATTCCCTCCAATTCTCCAGGACCCCATCATCAGATCCTGACCTGATGATCATGGGACCACCCGGAAAGTACCTATACCCTTTCAAAAAATAACTATCCAAATCGGTCCAGGCGTCTTCGAGTAATCGGGGGACATACTTAAAAATTTAAGATACCGACGAACTGAGAACTTCCTCCTTTAATGACGTCTTTTAAAAACTCTCAACTCACAGGTTTACTGGGAAGAAATTATCCACATCGACACAGTCACTGCACTTGGGTTCATCACTGTACCTAAACTAACACATAATTATTGTGACCGATATTTTAACAAGAGCTGTTTACCACATAAGCCTGAGCCTTTGATAATTAGCTCGAGACAGATAGGTACGCTGTTATTGTAAACACTTCAGAACAATGGTGTTAATAATAAAACATTGTGATCGAAAATATTTTTCGTCAAACCGCATTGTGATTAGGCGATCTGTAGTGTGGCTATGTTTTTAAATGGACACGCAGGCAAAGCATCTATAAGAATAGAGGCTTTGCTGTGTATGAACGTGAACGGACGCGAATAGCAGGTAGCGTTCTGACCTTTCTGCCTACCTACATAAAAAAGGCGTCAGTTTGTATGTATGAATCGGGGGTGTGATAATACCGCTCATTACTCTCAGTAGCCAACTTCAAACATAATACAATAAACAAAGATCATTGCACCAGCAGGAAACTTGTTCATTGCAATTTCCTTCCTTATAGTTTCACCCATAAGCCATCACAAATAATAACGAAAGCAGGTTTTATTGAATTCCCCGATTTTTAATCAAATGAAATTCCAACTCCTTAAATTTTTATTGCTGCGTACGGTTTTATTTATTATTATAAATCATTCATATTTTTAGCTGAATCCTATTTATTACTTTTGAACTTTCTTTTATTTATATCGTACCTACGTTTATTTAAGAACTATAATTCTACAAAATAATTATTTCCTAAATCATGGTCACCCTACGAGTGACTCAATAATATTAGGGCATATTAATACAACAGGGCGGGTCGTTCGAATGTTTTGGTAATCTATTACCTAATAGGTGCCAATACTTATTATTTCCTATAACAGCTATTAGTCACTGACTACTGTTAGTTACTGTCACTGATTACTGTTTTACTAAACTAGGGCACGCTTAGCCTTTACAATACTTTGGAATGTGCCTAACAATATTAAATAAACAATGAACATGAATAATGAGCCCAAACTTATTAATCCAATGGCATTTCAGCACCTGAAAGTCTTCTAGTGTCTTTAATTAGTTTAGTGACAACGGGGCAGTACGTAAATGTCGGTACAGCAAAAAATGCTATTTATTAATTAAATTTTTACTTATTATATTTCTAGATAGTACATTATTAGTTTTAAAACCGTTTTTATTTCCTAACACCATTGCAATTTTTTTTTTTATTAAGTACGGGCTAAGAATCAAGCCTTGCGGAACTCCGATAGTGATACTGATAACTGACGATATTTATTTATTTAAAAATATCGTGGAGAGCTCTTCCCGTCAAGGACCACTTTCTCAATCCTTTTGTTTAAATGACATATAACAAAATCAGCAGAGTTTTTAACGCGATAGTAATGCAATACTTGACCTAAGTATTTTTGTAACGCAATCGAAAGCCTCTGACAGTTCACAATGAAATCCTAAGGTATCATGAGACTCTTCTCACTTGTGTGAGTATATTTTCAAAGAGCCAACATCAGGTTATTTTGTTTATCAAATAAATGTTGCCTAATGATGACGAGTAAAATAGAGTAGTTTGGAAGAAGAAGACATGTTGCGCCGACTACAAATAATGATAACTCCAAATAAATAAGGATAAGGGCACGAGAAGTATGATAAAGATGGTGCCTACCAACAGTACCAACGTAATAAAAAAAGGTCTTCATGTGTGACAAATTAAAAGCCATACATGTGTAAAGTTACCTGCTAACCTTGTAAATTTGTCTTACGTGGTACAAGTGCATGGACCACATGCTCTGACGTTTAATTAAACAATGGAATGTCAATATGTGTGGTAATATAATTATAATACGCCACTCATATCTTCAACTTACTTTTGTTTTTTCTTATAAAACATTTAAATACCTCGTCGGCGCCGGCGCGGCGGTTACGTTATGAATGGAGCAGAAATTAGATATACCATTTTGTAATCAATACATTCAGGTTCAATTGGCAGTGAACAATGAGCTTTAACATTTGTCTCCCTGCAGTCTTCAATAAGGTCCATTTAATACATGGCATAGCTTAAAACCACCCACAACAATTCTCATACTTCATAGATCCTGTGCCTACGGCGTTTTTGACACGTGTTTTTGCATTACGCTCAACATCCACACAACCAGAATAGGGGATCGGACTGGGTAAAGAAAAAGACATTCTATTTTGTCCGTCAGACAGGTAATACAAAAATATTAGACACGTATTTTTTGTTTTATCAAAATATCAAAAAATTACTTAGTTAGAACTCATTAAAGTTGGAGAGTGGGGCCTTACTACGTCACAAGTGGGTATACAACTTACCTACATGTGACGCCATGCGCCATTTCAACTCAATATATCTCCGTAATTTTATGACCACGTGAAAAAAGAAAAAATACGTGTCCAATACTTTTCAATAAACTACCCGACGGACAAAGAAAAAAAAATAGGATTATCCCCTATTGCCTGTTATATTTAAATCGGACCACTTAACTTCTCTTACCAACCATCACTGGGCCCGCGAAAGTCTGTGTCCCAGAAATGGGAATATTATAGGCTGTGAATAAGGTTACCAACTGGTGGATGTTCTATCAACTGATCATCTGCCTCGCCTTTTCATAGCTATGTTGGGGTCGTCTTCTAATCTAATCAGCTGAATACTAGTATTTCAAATAGAGCGACTACTGCCTATCTGACCTCCATAATCCAATTAGTACTTGGTAATACGATACCCCTTACTAGGGCTAGTTGTCAGACTTTCAGGCCACCGACTACCTGTAGGTACGTCTACCATGAGTTTTAACAATCTATACTCGCTAGCGTCTGTAGTTAAAAAAATGTATGGAAACTTTTACAGCCTCCTCTTTTACTTTTAGCGCCTCTAGCGGATAGTTGGGTACTAAAATGCGCAGTATGAGTCACTATTGTTATCTATCCTACGTCACCGAGTAGTAAACTATACTACAGCGACAGTTTGGGCTTCATTTGCTTTAGAATTTGGTAGTAAGCACCAACACAGCTCATGGTACCATTGAAAAAGCTAACTATAGTATTTGCGTATAGACGGAACTATTGCAGTTACGTCAAGCGATCTAACTATGACAACTCATGGTAGACGTAGGTACTGTAACGACTGTCAAAGATCTACAATTGTCAGCGTGGACCAACAGCTTAACGTGCTTTCCGAGGCACGAAGGAAACTCGGTATACATGTAATGAACCTAGGCAAGCACGGCTTTGCTTAAAGATCGACCCGAGCGGCTGTTATTATTTAGCGACGACCTCCTCTGTGCGATATGTTCTATCAACTGTTGCCCCTTAAAACTACGTACCCACAAATTTCTACAGTTGGTATCTGACGCTTGGGTGGGCCCAAGCATCAAATGCTCTGTCCTACGCTTCGCACGAACTATGAATAGTGCGCTCGCGACGATAAAATAGATAATTGAACTATTTAATTCGTGGGCATTTTACTTGCAGCAAGAATTTTTTTCGAGATTTGAATTCCGTTTGGAGTGTGTATTTCCTTCGCGTTGAATGCATGTCTAATGGTTAATTTCACAAACACTACGAAACAGCTACTATATTGTTTTGCTTATTAAGTAAAAGCGCACCTGCTGTGGGATTTTGAATGCTCAGTTCAGTGCCGATGAATGAAATTCCAGTAGTGCAATATCATTTAGGCATTCAACTAGGTATCAATTAGTGTTAGAGAAAAAGGGTTTTAGTACAGCATGAATGCGCACTGAATCAATAGGACACTATAGAGGTCTAGACAGAATGTGGTGTCTTTCTTTGAAGCCCTGTTTACCGGAAGAATGGACAAATCAGCGAATCATTCCCGGCGCTGATTAGCCATTGGGTAATTTATGGAAATATCCGAAAATTAATTGTAAATAAAAGATAATGAAAAAGAGATTACTAATAATGCCAGTGACGAAAAACTTGCAAATCATTATGATAATTATCTTGATATCACTGCTAATGAATAAAGTAACAATTCGTAATGTTTATTCCATTTGTTACTTATGGTGTCTGTACACTCTCAGCGACACTTCGAGGCAGGGCAAGTGCGAGCGTGTTGATAGTGGAGTCTAGCCTCGGTGTTCCTCGCCTGCTCTTTGTCACACTTCTGGTAAACAGCATAGAGAGTGCTCTCGTACGAGAATGTAGAGCCACCTTTACTTTTGAGCATAATCTACCTAGCTATTTCTCAAATACGTTTGGGTCCGCTTTCAATCTTACCAGAAGCTGCTGAATACCAATATTTTACATGGAGCGGCTTTTCATCTGACTGCCATAAGCTAGTTACTAGAGAACATGATACACACACACATGACCTCTGACTACTCGTAACTACTGTTAAAGATCTACAAACGACAACCAATACCAATGGCTTTATGTGCTTCACAAAGCATAGAGTACAACAGACACTTCATTAATAAAATAAATACTAAATTATAATATACAAAGTTATTATTATCTTCCATTATTTCTCGTAATATTTAATGAGGCTTATAAAGATGTCTTCTGATAACGCATGCACTTAAGTTGTTTACAACAATTGATTGCTATGTATGGAATTGATAACTAACTTTTGCATTCATTTGTTAATTAATTAAATATGTCAGTGTCACACATGGCTTACAGAGTTAGTGTATTGACTATTTCATGATTAATTTACGTAATGATGGGACAAATTGTAGGTACCCCAGAGCAGTGTTCCCCAAAGTGTCAGCCGTGGCACACTGGTGTACCATGGTCATTAGTTGGTGTGCCTCGGAAAAATAAGGCTATCTCATATAGTTAGGGACCGTCCATTAATCACGTGAGGCTTGAAAGGGGGGGAGGGGGTTTAGCGAAAATGACGAAATATCACAAGGTGTAGTAAGATATCACGTGTATTAATTTTTTCGTCAAACGCGCGATTCTAAACCGAAAAGCGGCTTGTAGTGTGACCGTGACTCGCCGTTGCCAGGCAACGAATGAAGTACCTGTATTTAAAGATAATATTCTAAAAAAATTAAGATTCTGTGTAGGTACTAAACATACACGTGATTTTGGGTGGGGGCGGGGTTTAAACCTCACCACGTATCACCAAGGGGGAGGGGGGGCTAAAAATGCAAAAAAAAAAAAAAAAAAACATTATTAATGGATGGCCCCTTAAATAGCCAGACAGGACAAAAACACCACCACAAAAATTCAATGAATTTTTCATTTATGGTGTAAACTTTGCGGAACAGTGCCCTAGAGGACAAGACACAGGCTTGCTTAGTTTGGGGTTAATTTAAAGTAAATATTTATTATTAATTACTCCTCATTTATTTTTCTACATAATATTTACATTTTTAAATATTACTAAGCTGTGGCACTCGTAATTTTGGTCCTAAGAATGTGCTTGATTTGATTAGGCATGCAATCAACCAGTTTGGCATAATACCTACTTATTTATAAGAAGAAGTCCTGCCAATCCTGGGTCAGTGGGTCGTTTTAGGGGCTGATTCCTACTATTCCTTAATCTTTAATAAAATATAAAAGAGATAACTATTTTTATGATCTTTTTTCCAGATTATACATATAATGTTTTATAATAATGAAATTCCCATAACTATATCATTTATTTTTTTAATAGCATTAGAAAGTATTCTGTCTCTTCTATCTACAATAAAATAATGAGGTTATTTTTATCGAAATGACTGGTTCTGAATTCATTTGTATAAAACACACCACTAAAAAACAGAAGGTTAAAATTTCCATTATTGACCATCGATTTAAGGGGTGGGACGGGTGGCGGGGGGGAGGGGGGGAAGGGGGCTACCCCCCTGTACCATCCAAACACGGCGCAGCCCCATGGTTATGGAGATATTCATGGTTAAAGTTTATAGGTTAGAATAGCGCTATTTAGTTAGTTGTTGTGTAGTTCCCCCCCAGTTTGTCTCCGCCTTATCTCCGGCGCTGTTACTACTACTGTAGGCAATGTTACTTTTGCTGCCAAGAGAATTTGGACGATAACCTAACCTCAAAATATATTCGTCTATAAAGCGTAGTCGACGTAGCCCCGCTACGCGGGGCTCCTATTTCTGTCTGCAGGGTTTGAAGTAACCTAACACGAAGGGGATGTCGGGGTCTTAGTTCGCTCGCTCCGCTCGCTCACTAGACCCCGCCATCCCCTTCGAACCTAACCTGTCCGAGTCGGGGTGCCCCAAGTCCAGAGCTCGCTTCGCTCGCTCTTGCATCCAAATTTTCTGGTAGCAAAAGTAACATTGCCTATTGTACGCTATAAAACAAAATGCCGTCACGTTCCGTTCAGTGTAAACAAAAATTCGTAATTCTTTGTGTAAAAATTAAATGTAATTGCATAATACAGCACGGTTATTGTGCACACTAATTACACACCAAATTTAATTTGTCGATATGTGAAAATAAAATTATATTATTATGTAAAAAATATGACATAAAATTAAATTAAGGTTTTTTAAATACACCTCTACACTCTACGGAACGTGAAATGTCAACTTTGACATCTACCATGACAATTTATCCAACCTAAAAATTGCAAATGGCGTGATATTTTCCTATTTGTATAGAAACTTTAAACAATTATATATCGTAAACCGTGAAGCTGCGCCGTTTGATAATTTGTGAAAACCTTTCTATTTATGAGTACTATCTACAAAAAAAATATGAATTTCCAAATCAGCGGACTACAATGGAAATTTTATCCTTCATTTCTAGGACACAAAAATAAGCTAGAAATACTAATAACATAATCAATAAAATAAGAAGCAATATTATCAAGGCCTAATTTTTTAAATAGAACTTATATTATTGCACTTACCTTTTCTACTTGTGACTGCCTTTTATCTAGGGCTCTTCACCCGTATCATCCATGTATTTGTTTACTAACTGTCCTCAAGATATCACATTAAACGAACACTGCTATCACTCATTTTATTGGTAAATTAGAAAGTAAATAATTTATTTCTGTCACACCTGTTAACATTTAAAACCACTTTTAATAAAGACTCTAAAGAGACTACGTTGAAAGTCATTTGCTCACAAAATATTAAACGTGCGTTTGTTTTAGTTACATTTAAAAAACTGAATATCATTTGCAAAATTTTGAACACAAATAAAATCAACTTCATTCAGTAAAAATATGATAGTGATAACCTGTCATTGTCAAAGTAACTGTCAATCACAGCAATTTTCTTATGTAATATTTAGTCGACTTTTAATAGAATACCGAATAATTCAGCATATCGTTCCCTAAGAATGGGGTCCACGATTGGGGATCTTCAAAGAAATAGTAGGTATTTGAAAATTATTCTGGTTGTGATTGTTTTGAAAATGAAAAGCGTTGAGCTAGGAGCATGTGAATCGGTTGAACTCAGGAGTTGTCAAAGTAATAGTAGTATATACTACTTCCATGGCTGTCTATGGTATGGTATCTAGTACGTAATTTTTCCATACAGTAATATCACTCATGTCATGTCATGATCTGTCTTTCTTTGTCAGTCAATGTCATTAAAAACAAACAAGTCTTGACGAGATCAAGCTCTCCTTTCGTTTATTTTTGTAAAATTACATAAAATAAAACGAAATATTATATCTTCATATGTTGGATTTCGTCTTACTAAACACATAAATCAATCCTTAATACACAAAACATGGAAGTACTTAACCAAAAGCCTAAGAAAAGGCCGACAAAAGTCGAGGAGATGACTAAGGAGCAAGTGCGTCAAGCAATTCTGAAAAAACGTGAGTGTAATGCTAAGGCTCAACAGATTGTCGAGGGCCTTCTAGAACCGACCGTTACTGAGGCGTACTTACTCCAGTGCCTTCCGGACATCAACCAGGCGCATTTCGAAGATGTAATAGAAGAACGAACCATTATCCATCTATGTGGCTATCCACTATGTAAAAAGGCTTTGTCAATGAAGGATATACCTAAACAGAAGTACAGGATATCATTGAAGACTAACAAAGTTTACGATATCACAGCTAGGAAGAGCTTTTGCAGTAACTCTTGTTATAACTCTGCAATGTATATCAAGAAACAGATGTTGACTAGCCCACTATGGTTTAGGGAGTACGAAAATATTCCGACATTCCAACTCTTGAAGCTAGATGCTGTAGGTACAATGGGTGAGGAAGTAGACATAACAGTGATTGAAAGAGTTAAGATCTCTGAAAAGCAAGCATTTACTTCAATCAATGATTTCGCTGGAGCAAGCCTTATTGAATTGACTCCTGATACTCAAGATGAGAGTGAGAACATTGAACAATCAAATAACAGGAAAAATAAAGAAGTTTCTAAAAATCAGAGTGATGTAGACAAAGCTACGGAACCATTAAATGAAAAACTCGCAAATATTGAGCTGAAATGTGTAAACAACAATTCTACTAATTTGGATGTTCCTGCAACATCTGAACATGAAATTAAAGACAATAATCTAAAAACACCTGAACCACATAGTGAAAAACCTGTAGGCTCAATTACTCCATCCACTGAAACAGATACACCTGCTAATAAAACTCCTAAACCATCACCAAATCCATTTAATATTGTAGGTGACATTATAGAGAAACCAGAAAAGAAAATTGACCCAATACTAATGACCCCTGTTTCTATTACTGCTGACAAACTAAGCAAAGAAAAATCAAATAAAAAGGTGCCAAAGAAAAAACAACCTTTAATAACTGCATTAACTATTGAAGTTGAAAAATGTCTGGCAGAATGGTTTACTTTAGACACCATTCTCTTTTTATTTGGTGAAGAGAAAGTCCGAGAAATGGTTGCGCACAAAGGAGAACATATTAGGAATTATCTGAATAATGTTGCTAAAGGAATATTCTACAGTTCCAATGTATATGACCAGTACCAAGCACTGTGCAAGAAACTCAACATGCTAGAATTGGAAGATAGAAAATTTGACACTCAAACGCTGAAACGGGAGACGAAACCGTTGCCTGACTACACAATGCTGCAAGAGGAGAGTAAGAAAATGCAGCTGAAAGTAAAAGCTTTCTTGACAGGTGAGACCGAAGTTACAGCCCCAGTTACCGAAGAACCGGTATCATCTCCGGAAATAGTAGAAGAGGAAAATAGAACAAACCTGCCGTTGGTAGACAAAAACTCACAGAATGCTTTGCGTCGACGGATAGTAAGCCAACATTTGAACAAAGTATTGTCTGACATTATGCTGTCATTAAATCTTAGTCTTTCAATAAGTTCTGATATTCGTTTATTAGTAAATACGTTTAAGTTAAAAGCTAACAACATTATGTTTAAACCAATACAGTGGATGTTGATAGCAATCATATTTATCAAGCTGTTGTCTCTGAGAGACAAGAGGCTTGAACAGTTACTTGAACAACCAAATTCATTCCAGCATATGCAGCTGTTACTTTTAAGCTATAAGCAAGATGGAGGATACTTAGATAGACTAATAAGCTGGCTTACTGATGTTGATAGGCTGCTAGATACTAGTGATACACAATTGACTTTGGAATAGGTTGTAAGTGTGATAAGTAAATTATTAAAAATATATATTTTTTTATTAGTTTTTTAACTGACATTGTCACTAACACTATCAATAACTAATAATGGCCATATGCTTACTATTTCCTATTGTATACAACCTGCTTTTTTTATATCCCATAACTCTTTGGTTATATATTCTGTAGGTAAAAATAATACTAAAACTCCTAGAATAGGTGGTCCAAAAATGCATAGTTTCGGAGATATCATCAATCATAATTTACATAGGTCAAAAATTATCACCAGTATGACGAATCTTTACTTTTGCGAGTTTGCCAAACTTCGCAGTAGTGTAGTAAAATAGTAGTAGTTTCATTGATAAATACGAGTAATTCTTTTTATTAAAACCAATAATTCATATTTAAAGCGAAAAAAAAAGTATGATTGTAACATAATTCATATGCCAGCTGATTCTTTTAAATGGTCTCAATCATATCCTAGAGTTATGGGATATAAAAAAACAGGTTGTATAATATACCGTGTATATGTACCTAATGTTTCGAGTTTCCGATATTTCGGCGCTGTTGCAAAACGGCATGATCATGGATAAACTGAAGTTATTACAGGTGGGTGTGACAAATCGTTCTACCCTCTTTCCTGTTCGTTTTTTTCCGCTCCATACCACCAACACTGTCACTCACAACTCGATTCTGTTCCCGACACACGAAACTCACTGTGTCCACTCGCGAACTTTTACGGTCACTTTATATTGCTATATATTTTTTTATCTGCTTCTTTTCTTTGTATTGCTAGAAACAGATGACTAGATGAAGGGTAAACCCAGGGCCAGGGCAAGAAAAGACTTCGAAAACAATAACATTGAATCTCTTTTTCCAGCAAGCTCTCGAAATTGTTTACTGAAAACCATGTAATAAACAACGTCTGCGTCACATTTTTCCATTTTTGCAGCATTTTCCATTGATGCTCTGCTCCTATAGGTCGTAGCGTGATGTTATACAGTATGTTAGTTTAAACGAGGGACATATTCAAACCCATAATAGTACATGCTAACATGATACTAATAAAAATATAAACAAAAAAAAAAACACTGATAAATAACAGACAGAACCAGACCAAATTTTTCGCAAATGTCACGCAACGTATACACCCTTGCGCTAGCGACTTAATACTATCGCAGAACATGTGAGCGGGTCAATGACTCTTAGGTATAATCCATTTTCCCTTCATACTTTAAACTTACCTGGCCTAGATTAGATTGCCTAGATATTTCGGACTGTCCTAAGACAGTCCGAAATATCTAGGCACTAAACAAAACATTAAAAATTCTTCTATATTATACGTTATAGGTTTTTTACATATTTGGGACGAGAATCAAATACTGAATACCCCCTCCCTCAATATGTCCCTCGTTTAACCTAACATACTGTATATCCTATAGCCTTCCTCGATAAATGGGCTATCCAACTCTAAAAGATATGTTCAATTCGATTTTTTTTATTTAACTCAAACCAGTAGTTCCCGAGATTAGCGCGTTAAACCAAACAAGCAAACTCTTCCGCTTTATAATCTTATCTTCTTCTTAATCTTCTTAATATATATATATATATATAATATATATATATTAATATATAATATATATAAATTACGTGTCACGTTGTTTGTCCGCGATGGACTCCTAAACTACTTAACCGATTTTAATCAAATTTGTACACCGTGTGCATTTTGATCCAACTTGAAAGATAGGATAGCTTACGTGTCAATTTATGATCGCAATATTATTATAATACAAAAGTCACAATTACCTGTTAGCTCCAAACGATTCTAACAGATGGCGGTATTTGTTGACTGGATTGAGTAAGTATTCAATAGATGGCGCTGTGTATAGGAGCGCAGCACCAATGAAAAATATTTCTAAAACAGGGAAAATGTGACGCAGACGAAGTTGCGCTGGACAGCTAGTATTAGTATAGATAGAAGCTTCTATGATTGATAGGAAGGAAGTTAAAACTAAAATTAAAAAGGCAAATTAACTTACAACAATAAACTTTAATAAATTCTCTACTGTACGCAAAATACGCGCTTTGGACGTGGAGTTGCGGACAAAAACCTGTTATACAATACGAATCTCGCAAAAATTAACTACTTAAATTAGGATCTAATATCGACAATGCAGCACCTACTAAGTGCAATGACCCTGTGATTAAAACTGACGACCTGTCATCTTTTTTTTGTTTCTTCAAATTTACCAAGGCATCAGCCACACATCCTGCAACTGTCACGTTTATACAACCTTCTTGAAAGTGTTGCCATATCTCTGCGTGTTTTTCGCACCTGTCAAATAGTTCTTCTTGTTCTATCAAGGAGTAGTTGTCATTGTTTTGGCTTATATTTTTGTAGGCGGTCGGGATCACGAAGTAGACTGATTTGAAGCCCACATCTTTTAAAGGTTGGAGTAGCATTTCAGCGTTTCTGTCTCCTGTGGCACTGAATATCAGTACTTTGTCATGTAATCTGCAAAAGCAAAAATTCAGATTAATATAACACATGATAATTTGAGCATTGTAATGCCTGTTTTCACAAACATTAGGAAACACCTAAATTAGGCCTTAATATTATTGCTGTTATAGAATTTTCAACTCAGCGACTAGAGTTGATGATAAAAACGCGCTTTTATGCGTTTTCGCGAACACCTACAGTTGGTGAAAACGGACATCTAGAATTTACTTGTACATTAGCTGATTGAGAGAAATGAAAGAAAATACATTGATTTAATTTGCGGTAGCAGTCAAATTGACCGGGACAATTGACAGCGGACCGCTTTTGCCAAGAGGCACACTTAACTCCGAGATATACTGTAACTCAGTAAATGAAAAGAACATCAATAAGGCCGCTATCCCACAGGCGTTTTACGAGAGTTGGCGTTTTTCCAACGTCAGCGCAGTCTGGGATTTTCACCACTCGCCACGTAAACGTCACGACTATGTTGGTGGAACGCGAACGCTCGTAAACCGCCAGTGGGATAGGGGCCTAAAATTACCACAACAGAAGAGTTTTCAGGATAAAAGGACTATTGAAAAACAAATAGAATTTAGACAGAACTGACTGAATTGCATTTGTAGTTCAATTCCATTTAAAATACAACTTCACCACTACAACTTTACTCCTACACACAAAAAAACTGTAAATAAGTTCTCACCTATTACGATTCTCAAACCACTGCGCGCAAATCTCCATAGACTCCTTAGTATGCGCTCCATCCAAATAAAACTTCGCATAATCTGAGTCCACAACCTGATACCTCCCCGGCCATTTGCAAGAAGTTAACCCAGTCATAGTCTCCTTCGTCACACATTTCACTACTGTGTCTAATACTGGTTTTGTCACGCCATTCTGACCGTTAACTGCGTGTTTAATAAGGCCGTTTTTTCTGTGTATTGGCTTTGTGATCCTCATCCAGGAATGAGCCAATTGGATGGCCAGGGAGGCGTTGGTCTGGTATGCTTCTACGTCGACTGGCAGTAGAGCTCGCTCTGTGGTCGGGAATGTATAGGTGTTGTAGGCGGGTACGACTGTAAGGGGGCACTGCAAAATAAAGAAATACACAACATTTGAATATCACGCTTGTAATCCTCGAATGTGAAGCAGAGGTATGTACCTAGTAGAACGCCTCTATTTTGTCACAATAGAATATACTTTATTGTACACCAAAATTGGAACAACTGTTTTACAACAACAGCATTGGAGAAAAAAATTCCTGTTAGTCACACTGGTGTGATAATCTGGTGTGACTACGAGTCGGCAATGGCAGCGTCAGCGTTACGAGCGACATACATTCGTTCCACGCGTCGGCAACACCAGCACATCGTCAGCGCTTAAAAAGTACTGAAATCTTCGCTTCATCGACTCTATACACACACAACACACATGTAAGTAGGTATCAATGTGTATTTAGCACAAAATTTGTGCCTATAAGTTCAATATTGTAATAAATTAGTCATTAAGCTAGAGTCGAGTGTGATTTATATCCTATACCTCCTCTCAATGTGGCCAAGACACCTTTAGCCATCATCGGTCCTATGAGTCTGTGGGTTCGGCAATGAGAAAACCATTTCCTGTGTACATTGCACGCCGTACACAAAACCCTTGTCCTACCCAAGTTCCGTCTGTTACCGTAGGTCTCCTTGTAACAGACTTCCCGCACGTAAACCCAACGTAACCTACGTTTGGTGTGGTTCCTACCTATTGTAGGCCAGGGCGTTAGGTAGGGTGCTAGGTAGGTAATTACTATAGGGCTAGGATAACTAGGGTGCTAGGTAATTACTGTGGGGCTAGGTTTGTAGTCAGTAGGGTCTTAAGTACTGGACCAGGCTCAATTGTCTCAAACCTAGCCACATAGTACGCGCTTGGAAAAACGGCCGTACTAAGCTGTAAGTTCTGGTCAGTACAAGATTAATAATCCAAAGACGCAGTCAAGTTGTAAATTTATTATCGTTTTGATATTATGCTTGCTAAAATACGAGTCTGACCAAAAGAGTATCTTTTCGTTCTGATTCAGACTCACCAGACCTATGTCGTGTTTAGGAAATTTCGAATAAAATGAATTGCGGCAATTTCGTAAACTTAATGAGCATAGACATAAAATGATAAAAAAAAACATAATAACAAACAGCAATTTACGAAAGTCATAATTTCAAATAACTACCTACATCTGATTACGAGGTCAAGTATGTTCTGGTATGTATGTATGTTCTGGTATGTACTTGAAATTTCAAGATTAGGAATAACTTCCGACCTTGAAGTAATAAAGGCACGAATTAAGTAATTATTTATAGCTTGCGACAAAGAATACCAATTTTTATGTACCGATTCGTTGCTAAAAAAAGTATATGTATATACTACAAATTTAATACACATTTTCCTACTTACTTTCTACTACCCTCCCCTACCTACCTACCTTACTCCACCTACCCTCTACCCTACCCTACCCCACCTACCTACTTACCCTTATTGCCTTTTAAACCTTCCCTGGGCTTGTACAAAAAAAGAACAAAAATTATCCAAATCGGTCCAGCCGTTCCCGAGTTTTAGTGAGAACAGACTTCATTTCATTTTTATATATAATTATGTATACAACATGTAACAAAAAGGTTATATACATACTTAATAAAAAATATCGGCTGCCCCATACATTTGGGTCGAATAGGTATTAAAATTTTGTATGGGGCAGCAGATTTTTTTTATTTTTTATTATCGAGACTGTCAAGATATCAGTCAGGATATTCAATATTAGTTACCTACCTTAAATCTATCAGCAACATTTCTCAACACATTCATAGCATCATTAGGCTGTTCCACGGTATAAGCCTCGCAGCCAGGTTTCATGACCCCTGCCTTAGCCGCCGCGATCTCTGGCAGGGTGGTGCCAAGTATCGATGTGTGGTCTAGCCCTAGGGCTGTTATACCAACGACTGGGACTTTTCTGAAAGACAAAGATGTTGCAGTTCAACATAGATCTTGTGTTACAAAATGTACACAAATAAATTTTAAAAAAATGTTCATAAAATTAAAACTACTGGGCCAAACTATGTTAAATTTTGACCATGGCCAAATAGCAACTATTCTGCATCAAACTAAAAAATAATCACGTAAATCGGATAATAAATCTCAGCGTAATCAGTGTACATACATAAAAAATACCCATCGAATTGATAACCTCCTCCTATTTGAAGTCGGTTAAAAAGGGCGAAATTGAATCTGTCGTAGATAGAGTGGATTCCTACTCAACTATCTCATATAGAAAGATGTTGAATTCAGTCTTCATTCGACATCTCAACGCAACGCATTAATGAAGCCTCAACCTCAGACGGACTTCTGTCTTTCTTAGAGATGGTGTATCATACCTATGCAGAAGACCTATATCCAACAGTAGCACAAATACAAGTTGTTGTTTTGCATCCTCGTCAAATTCAAGGAGGTAACTAAGCTAATGATTCTCGTCCTGAATCAACAATAAAATGAGAAGGATTTTTTTTTCTCAAGTACCGAAATCGGTAAGTGTGAACCACAAGTGTTTAAACGCGAGCCGTCTGATTCTCGCCCTATAACCGCGCTTTCACACATACAAACAATCTCAAACGTTTATTCGATAATTTCTTATTCCCTAAACCACGTTAATGGGGTTATTCTGAAATACTCACAAATATAAACAACCACAAAGATCAGCGTTTATTAATAATTAACTGGGTACCGTAATTTAAATTGATTATTATGTGTTTTGTGACAACCTCCTGAATTTTGACGAGGATGCAAAACAACACCTTGTATAACAAAAACACAAATATGTACTGGTGTAGCAGACAAGTTTTGAGAATAATTTCACAACTCATATTAATTTAATATCTTTCAAAAAATTGGCTGTCTATTTTAGACCTTATCTGGTTGCTGTAAGGTTGATCATTCAGTCAATATTATCGAGAAGGTTCACCTTAAAACATTAGTGTAGTCCACAATACCGCCGATTCCCACCTCCACGATGGCGACATCCACCTTCTCTTTTAGGAACACGTTGAAAGCCATTACTGTCAGGAACGCGAAGTACTTCGGCATGTCACCCTCGAAGGCCTGAAAGGATTTTAGGATATTGAGCACTAGGCTCTTGCCATTATAAGGTTTATTATCGTTATTTCGTTTTTAGCTTGCGAAGCTAGCAAATGATTCAAAACTAAAATCAAAGCATTTTATACAGGATGGAAGAGAAACCGACGGTAAAACGGTTATCACACTTATCACGTATCCAGTACATAATTTTAAATCCCAACACAAAGGTATTTTTCGACAGTTATTAAAAAAAAAAACCAGCTGTCTCCTACAAAGGGGCCGTCCATTAATCACGTGATGTTTTTTTTAGCATTTTTTAACCCAGGGGGTGTTAAAAAATGCTTAAAAAATGCTGGTTAAAAAATGCCCCCCTTGGTGATACGTGGTGTGGTTTAAGACGAAACCCCCGCTCCCACCCAAAATTACGTGTATTTTTAGTACCTACACAGAATCTTAAAATGTTTAGAATATTATCTTTAAATACAGGTACTTCGTTCGTTGCCTGGCAACGGCGAGTCAAGGTCACACTACCAGCCGTTTTTCGGTTTAGAATCGCCCGTTTGACGAAAAAATAAATACACGTGATATCTTACTACACCCCCCTCCCCCCTTTCAAGCCTCACGTGATTAATGGACGGTCCCAAAACAGCAATACCTACACGGTCTAAATGTATGGAACAACTATTTTTTATGTGAAACTTGTACATATAGGGTGACTGGTAATTAGTGACCGATTCTTAAACACATGATTGTACTCTTAATAACAAACAACTTTTTTTATACTGATTCACTTTTATCGCTATTACACAACAGCCGTATGAAATTCGCGCGCGCATGCGCCTGTGACCTATCAGCTGTTAGCCGCATGACGCCGTTCTGTCTCATAACTATCGCACCGTGCCACAGTGGGTAGACAGCTCACCCGCACCGCACGCAACCCCGAATTTCATATGGCTGTTGTGTTATTGTGATAAAAATTAATGAATACAAAACAAAGTTTCTTTGGGAAAATTGTTTGTTATCAAGAGTACGTCATCATCATCATCATTAGCCTATTATGTTCCCACTGCTGGGACACAGGCCTCCTCTCTATGAGAGGGAGTGGGCTATAATCCCCACGCGGGCCCAGTGCGGGTTGGTAGATGTCACATGTCTTCGAATTTTTAGTTCTAGGACATGCCGGTTTCCTCACGATGTTTTCCTTCACCGTTTTTGAGGGCAGCGGTGATGAAATAAATTACACAAAGTAATGCGCCTGCCGGGGTTCGAACCCACGGCTTACTGCTCGTAAGTCGGGGCTGCCACCACTGGGCCACCGCTGCTCTCGGCCACCGCTGCTCTCAAGAGTACGTATTCCGTTATAATAGGCTTTTATGAATGATTAATTCTATTAAACAAAATAGATGTTTCAAAAAAAAGAAACATGTTCCAGAGACGGCCAACTTTTTTACATTACTTATGAAATATTTCTATGACGGCGTTCATAATGATGTACTGTACTTGTCCATTCTAAAGCGTAGATCTGTCATGGAGAAGATTGGGAACGAAACTCCGGATCGATCAAAATTGGCCGGTCAGCAAAATTAGTAGCGAAACTGACTACCTTAAAAAGCTGGATTGAGAGTGCCATAGACATGGCTAGTTCGTCAGATTCAACTTAGGTGTCATGTAGGGTTAATGAAAACGTTACCTTAGTCCCATCCAACATATCGTGGACCTGATGGAAATGCCTCGCGAACTGTTCCTCAGTGATGACGCGGCCATTCAGCCGAATGCGTTCGCGCACCGCAACCAAGTGCGGCGACGAATAAAACCCTGTGCGGAACCCGTGGTGCCGGAGGATGGACTCGCACATCGCGCTTGTGGAGCCCTGAAAACGATCGCGGACTTTTATTGAATTAATGTGACAGGCATTTTCGTTAACGACAATCTAATACGAACCTTATCAAGCAGACATAAGATACATATTTGATTGTATGGTTTTGATATGACGTAATTTTGCACGCATTTTTTTTCATATTAAAAACTGTAGGTAATTTGGTGCTGATTAGTTTTTTTTACGATCACTAAATAATATGAGATACATGGTTTTATTATAGTTCGTTGAATGACGATGAGCCTCTGCTGTTTGTCTCAACAAATACATAAGTCTAACAGCACCTAATTGCTGGTGAAATAAGTGTTTATTTGTATAAACAGCTGATAAAAATTTAATCGTCTTTGAAATTGCCTTTAATGATCGTATAAAACGGTTACAGAAAGAATATTTCATAGCAATAGCATGGTTCATATGCATACCATAATTATTTACTAAACATGTTCTTGGATAATATGCAGTCTTTTGTAACGACAGATATTTTCTGTTGTGATTGCTTCCGGCAACGGAAAATCACGGAAAAGACGTAAGAAGATTTTATTCTATTACTGGGGCCTCTACAATCAACCTTGAATTTCGAAGCCAATTTTAACTATGACAATTGCTTTGATTGCAGACGCTTTTGATGGCTTCATAAAATTATTGTTTTTTTTTTATTAATCTTGCGATAGTATTACTGTTGCGTCTGCGTATACGCCTTGACGGCTGAATTGATTTCGATATATACATTGTTGTACGTTGCCCAACACTAGGAATTTCTCCTGTATCGTGGGTGCGTTTACAAATTAACCTCACATACACAAACAGCCGGAACAACTATCTGTAGGTCATACAAATATTTGTCCCGTGCGGAGATCGAACCCGCAACACGCAGCCCAGTAGTCGATCGCTCAGCCACTGCGCCAACCGTGCCGTCAAAATGAAAGACATTCAGATAAGCCAGCAGTAGTATCTTACCGTGGGATAATTTCCACACGGCCGAAGCCGCTCGAAAATGATAGTAACATAACGTATGTAATCCTCGAAGAGTTAAGCAGAGGTGAACCTAATAGTACACTCAAATTTCGCCAGTTCTGTTTAAGCTCGATGTAATAGGGGGCGAGCCTATTGTCATCAACCGGGCACAACTCCAGACTTCGTAGCAGAAATTCCTGCTGGAAAAGTTGGTAGAATGATAATGAAATTACCTTTCCTTTGGTTCCAGCAATATGTATCACAGATAATTCATCTAACTTTGTAAGGGTCACTCCAGTTCTCGACAGATAGTTCTCCATATCCTCTAGGTTTGTGCATTTCTGAAATATATCATAGAAAAATATTATTGTTTTGTAATGACACAAAACTACCTTATAAGTGCAACTTTGACCATTTTAAGATTTTCAGTTTTTATTTTTTAAACGAAAAGAAACGTAAACTGTTTCTATCTATCTATATACAAGGTGTTGTTTTGCATCCTCGTCAAATTCAAGGAGGTAACTATGCTAATGATTCTCGTCCCGAATCAATAATAAAATGGGTAGGTCATTTTTATTTTTTACTTGTTTACGGAAATCGGTAAGTGTGAACCGCCCGTGTTTTAAACGCGGGCCAACTGATTCTCGCCCTATAACCGCGCTTTCCCAACACAAACTATCTCAAACGTTTATTCGATAATTTCTTATTTTCTAAACCAAGTTAAGGGGGTTATTCTGAAATACTGACAAACATAAACCAACAAACACAGCGTTTATTAATAATTAATTAAGTACCGTAATTTTAATTGATTATATCTGTTGTGTGTGACATTCTCCAGAATCTTGACGAGGATGCAAAACAACACCTTGTATATATAAAAATCAATTTGTTTCGCTAAAATTCAGAACGGCTGGGCCGATTTAGCTGATTTTAGTTTTGAAATGTTAGTCGTAGTCCAGGAAGGTTTAAAAGATCGGAAAAGTAGGGTAGGGTAGGGTAGGTAGGTAGGTAGGGCAGGAAGGGTAGGTAGGATAGGGTAGGTAGGATAGGGTAGGTAGGATAGGGTAGGTAGGATAGGGTAGGTAGGATAGGGTAGGTAGGATAGGGTAGGTAGGATAGGGTAGGTAGGATAGGGTAGGTAGGATAGGGTAGGTAGGATAGGGTAGGTAGGATAGGGTAGGTAGGATAGGGTAGGTAGAGTAGGTAGGTACCTAGGTAGGGAAGGTAGGTAGGATAGGGTAAGTCTGTTTTGCAAATCAAAATATTTTATTTCACAAAGGCCTACATGGGCACTTAAATAAACGTCGAGAAAAGGTGCATTTCACATTAGTTCCACATGCCATGTATTTTTAAATGAAAATGATTGTTTCCCCATGTGTTTGTTGTTTCTCCTTTAACTAATAATAATAATAATAATAATAATAAGTTTATTGTTCATAAAAGAAACTTAACAGTTGTGGCATACAAATCGGTGAGCCACAAACTAAGCATCGCTTGTGTCTTGTGGCTCAGGAGTGCGAAATTATACAAATTAAAGCATTTAAATACAACAGTTTCTAATAAAACATTAGCATTATGAAGTAAGGACGTTTGAGTGATTTTATAATGTGCTCTGAACGCAATATGAACATTATGTAATAAAAATAAAATTAAAAATAAAATTAAAATATAAACAATGTTTGCATATATTGGGCTTGTGTTATGGTGAGTGTGAGTGTGTGTGTGTGTTTATGTTCTTGTGAGTGTGCGTGTGTGGATGTGTGTGAGTGTGAGTGTGTGTGGCTGTTATATGTTATATCAAGGCTTCAGTGTCGTCGTATGACAATTTAAGGAGGGCTGATCTTAATATTTTTTTACAGGTGGTCGTTGAGGAGTCTCGTAAGTCGCAAATTTTACTTACTTTATTGTAGGTGTTAGGATGGGAATAGTTTGTACAGCGTCTAGCTAGTTCCGATTTTGTATTTGGTATAGGTACTCTGAACACCCGTTTGTTTAGTAAGTTATTGTATTCTGGGAGTTTTCTTACTGTTGCGTGATACTTAAGCGTTGCTTGAAGTATGAACATTTGTCGTACCCTAAGAACTTCAAACTCCTGGTAAATAAGGTCGGTGGGGAACCTGAAAGGTTTTTTTAGTGCAACCTTGATCAGTGCCCGTTGTGCTCTCTCTAATGTTATAAATGTAGTTTTACAGGCCCGTCCCCAAATACAGATGCAGTACTGCATGATTGACTGGCAGAGTGCATAGTAAACTGTTCGCAGTACATCAATAGGCGTGCAGTCGCGGAGTTTTTTCATTACATGAATCAGTTTTCGCACTCTGGAGGATAGGGCATAAATGTGGGATTTGTAAGTTAGGTTGTTATCTATTGTTATTCCAAGATATTTTATTGTGCCGGTACGTTCAAGGACTTTGCATGGGCATGTTTGGTGGGAACCGTTGTTGTGTTCTTGGGAGCAGGTGTGTATTTTTATGGACATAGTTGGGGATGGGCTGGAGGCACTGGTTTTAGAAAAAGCAATATATTTACTTTTACTGACATTTAATGTCAATAGATTAGTGTCTAGGGAGTATGCTATCTGAGAGAGACCCTGTTCCACCAAACGATACACCCGTTCCCAATTCGAGCCGTGAAAGATGATGGCAGTGTCGTCGGCATAGCAAATCACATCAGCGTTTCTGATTGGGAGGCTTACTACTTCGTTTATGTACAGCGTGAAAAGCGTTGGGCCAAGGGTACTGCCCTGCGGAACACCAAACGTGATAGGTAGCAAGCTACTTTGAAAGCTGCCTATTTTCGAGTATTGGTACCGCGAGGTTAAGTAGCTACGGAACCATTCTAGAGGTGTACCCCTTATTCCCGTAGCCTCTAACTTATTCAGAAGAAGCCCGGGAGACACGGTGTCGAATGCTTTTGCCAAATCAAGAAAAACACCGACACAGCATTTTCCATTTTCTATGTGGTGTGAAACTTGATTAGTCAATAGTGACACCGCGTCTTCAGTGGACTTTCCTCGTCGAAATCCGAATTGTCTGTTCGAGATTATTTTATTTTTGTCCAAAAAGTTAACCAATCGCTTATTGACAATTTTCTCTAGAATTTTAGAGACTATACTTAGCAAAGCAATAGGCCTGTAGTTTTCTGGCAAGTCTTTTGGACCACTTTTGTAGATAGGAGACACTGCAGCAACTTTCCAGGCATCGGGAAAGACACCTGTTCCAATGCTCAGATTAAATATGTGCGTAAGTGGTTTAATTAGGCTTTCTCTACAGTTTATGAGTAGTGGAACTGTTACCTGATCTGGCCCCGGTGCGCTATCTATTTTTAGGTTGCGTATTACGTTGGAGACTTCTTCTTCGTCTGTTGGGTGCAAGTAGAATGATTGTGAGTTAAAGCTCGGTGTTATGTGTGAATCTATTAGTGATTGGTGAGTGGTTGCTAGTTTGTCGAGGATTTTGTCAGCATGTTTTCCCCCTACAGAGACGAAATGCTGATTGCAGTTGTCTAGAGATGTTGTTGGAGATGTACTAGATGCAATTAAATTCGTTGATATATTTTGAGTGTTGCATTTTTTGGTCTTACTAACTAAGTAACTAACTTAACTAAGTGAAATTAATAACATGCTATATATTGCAATTTTTGGTATGGGTATTGGAATGTGAAATGAATATAGCGTTGAGGCCATAAATCATTTTCCATTAATTATTATAATGAAGCAAACTGAATACATAGAAAATAATAATATCTAAAAAATTTCTTTAACGTAAACATTTTCGATACCTGATTTAGTGTTACAGCTTAATTAGAACGAACAGACCAATATTTTTCTTAAAGACGTTACGAAAATATTTTTTGGTAACTTTTTAGACCTATGTATTCTGCTTATGCGTGTGAAGTTTTATTAAAATCGGTTCACTCATTTCGGAAAATAACATTCATTGAGGAGCTCGTGGCTAAATAAAGACACCCGCACGGGTCGATATTTAAGGTTAAGCCGTGCTTGCCGAGGTTGGTCTGTGGATGGGTGACCATAATTACATACAGAGTTTCCTCCGTGCCTCGGAAAGCACGTTAAGCCGTTGGTCCCGGCTGTCATTTGTAGATCTTTGACAGTCGTTACGAGTAGTCAGAAGCCAAAAGTCTGACATCCAGTCTTACCAAGGGGTATCGTATTACCCAGTTACTGGGTTGTGGAGGTCGGATGGGCAGTCGCTTCATGTAAAATACTGGTACTCAGCTGCATCCGGTTAGACTGGAAGCCGACCCCAAGATAGTTTGGGAAAAGGCTAGGCAGATGACTCATTTAGGAAAATAAGGACATAAAAGTTTGTATGAAATGTCGTAAGGGTTAAACGCTCTTAACTTAACCAAGAATGGTATACATTGAGAGCGTCTATTGAAGTAGTTTTAAGTAAGTAACAACTGGGGGGGTACTATGACGCTTAAACATTATTGTTCCATTCCTATTCCAGAGTGGGAAAGAGATGGAGCTAGAGGACCTGTATAGCTCCGTCTCTTTTTCACTCTGGAATGAGAATGGAACAATAATGTTTTAAGACGTCATGGTACGCCACCTGATATTAAGTGTATAATATTGTAATTCTTCTCGAGAGCAGCGGTGGCCAAGTGGTTGCAGCCCCGACTTCAGTACGCCGTGGGCTCGAACCCAGGCAGGCGCATTACTTTGTGTAATTTATTTCATCACCACTGGCCTCAAAAACATAGTGAGGAAACCGACATGTCCTAGAATTAAAAAATCGAAGACATGTGACACCTACCAACCCGCACCCGGCCCGCGAGGTGGATTACAGCCCACTCTCTCTCATAGATAGGAGGCTGTGTCCCAGCAGTGGGAACATGGTGATGATGATGATTGTAATTCTTCAGTCTTGGGCCATTTAGGGATGATTCACATTTTTAATATCTATCTATGAACTCAATAGACCATCATCATCATCAGCCTATATTGTTCCCACTGCTGGGACGCAGGCCTCCTCTCTATGAGAGGGAATGGACTGTAATACACCACGCAGGCCCAGTGCGGGTTGGTAGATGTCACATGTCTTCGAATTTTTAGTTCTAGGACATGCCGGTTTCCTCACGATGTTTTCCTTCACCGTTTTGAGAGCAGCGGTGATGAAATAAATTACACAAAGTAATGCGCCTGCCTGGGTTCGAACCTACGACTTACTGCTCGTAAGTCGGGGCTGCTACCACTGGGCCACCGCTGCTCTAATATTTAATATCTATCTATGAACTCAATAGACCATACTTCTCATTAAATCGCATATACACACATCAAAAGTGTCTAGGGATCAAGCATTTTTATGCGGATTTCTTGAGATTGAGATGTGGCTTTGTAATAAATTTATGATTTTATAAATTTATATGGATCCTTTTTGGTGCATTTCATAATTTGAATCAGGAACTGTGAATCAAATTCGAGTAAAAGATGAAAATCAGCTGTCAATATTTTCCCTATAAAAACATACAACGCATTGAAGACATTATTAGTGCTACTGTTTCCCTACTACTGATTAAAACCAACGTTATTATGGAGCGGCGACGTCATTTAAGCAGGGAAGAAATGCTCAGAGCCGTGGGAATGATAGAAGCTGGTTTCCGGCAACGTACTGTGGCTTTAGCTCTGAATACAAGTCAGAGTGTTATCAGTCGACTTTGGACACGTTACCAAAGCACTGGTACCGTGGCTGAGCGCCATGGAGGACGGTATCGCTGCACCACACGGAGACAAGACCGATACATTCAAATCTTAACTCGAAGAGCTCCAACAATAACCGCCATGATGTTAGCCGTGAGGCTTCATCACTCTTCAGGGAACTTAATTAGCGACCAAACAGTCAGAAACCGCTTGCATGAAGTGAACCTTCATTCCCGAAGACCGCTACGGGTACCACCTATAGCAATGCACAATCGTAGGATTCGATATCAATGGGCTCTTGAACACAGAAATTGGGCAGAAGAACAATGGCGTTTCGTGTGCTTTTCTGATGAGTCTCGTTTTGGTATGAGACCGGATACAAGACGTATACGACACTGGAGAACCCCTGGACGCCAACAGCGATTAAAATCCTGCCAGGAAGTCCATCCTTATAGTGGTGGAACCATCATGGTATGGGCGGGTATTTGGATCGGTGGAAGAACTGAGTTGATTTGGATCAGAGGCAACCTCAACGCTCAAATTTATGCTGAGACGATTGTATCAGACGTCATCGTTCCTCTACAAGTGCAAATCGGTCCCTTGTTTCAGTTAATGCATGATAATGCACGACCGCACACCGCAAGAGTTGTAAGACAGACTCTCGCCGCAGCTAACATCAATGTCCTGCCCTGGCCTGCTCAGTCGCCAGACTTGAACCCGATTGAGCATGCATGGGATATGCTACAGAGAAGAGCTCTGCCGAATATGGACGGTATCCAGTCGCAAGAAGACCTTTTTTTGTTGTTGCAACGAACATGGGCGGCCATTCCACAGCGTGGTTTGGATGAACTCATTTTGAGTATGCCAAACCGATGTTCTTGTGTTGTTAGTGTTCGCGGTAGAAACACGGATTATTAATTGTTTAAGTTACCCAATAAAATTTTAAAGAAAACTGTTATTTCAGTCTTTTTTTCGAACTTTAATGTTAGTGGTTCAAATGTCAAAAATCCCTTTATTAGAAAATGGCAAATTTCTTTATTAATGCAAAGGTGACTTGGTTTATCGTTACTGTGACAAACGAAAACACTTTATTTGATGAATCCTTAAAGAAAATTTTAATTAATATCAATCAGGAGAAAAGTTATTGCAAAAATATATGTTGATCCCTAGACACTTTTGATGTGTGTATTTACCATGACATGCAATGAGGTCACCCCAGTGAAGTGAAGAAGATAATTGCAGTATAACACAAAACATTTACCTGTGTTGTTGGAGGTAGATTGTTGTTACTTACTTGTCCCGTTCTTATGTCTTTACGGATCTGTTCTATGGTCGCCTTGTTTGATTGAAGGACATTTAATTTTCGTACAGCTTCCTGAAATAAAGAAGTATTATGAAGTTGTTGAATGTTTATTTCATTGATAATTAAAGGAATTCGTGCAAAATTATTCCCTAACCATTCCAAAATATCAAAAACAAGCACTTTGCCCGCGACTTCATCCACAAAAATTGTGATATAATATAGCCTATGTTACTCGGTAAAGATGTAGCTTTCTTAAGGTGAAAGAATCTTTAAAATCGGTCAAGCAGTTTTTGAGATAAATTGTAACTAACAATCAAATCTTTACTCTTTATATTACTAGCTGTCCCATTTTCCCCGTTTTCGCAACATTTTTCATTGCTCCGCTCCGATTGGTCGTAGCGTGGTGATATATAGCCTATGTTACTTCTAATACCTCCAAGAATATGTGTACAAAGTTTCATGATGATCGGTTGAGTAGTTTTCGTGTGAAAGTGTAACAAACAAACTTACTTTCGCATTTATAATTTTAGTTAGGATGCACGATATTAATATTGAAAATTTCGCTTCTTCCGGCGCTCCCAGAGTGCAACCCGTTTTTTTTTAGAGTGTCATTTCAAGTTATCAGTTAAGAGTATTTAAATGATAACTTGAAATGACACTCTCAATTACTAAATTATCAGCTGAATTGACAATATTCGTTTTTTTTTAAACCTGATGTCTGTTTTTTTTAAACTTTCCCCACTCTAGAAATTTACTGTATAGTGAGTAAAAACATTTAAACCCTGTGGAAAAATTCCTGTGGGCCGTACATGCTACAACACGCAGCACTGCAGCCAATTGCTCAGCCACTGTGTAAACTGCATCATTTAGTTCATTGTATTATACGAGTAATACTTATTGGTGCCAAAATTCAAGCAATAGAGCCACTCAACTTACAATTTTTGTCTTTAATAAATTATGTTAAAGCAAGCTCCTGCTTTTAATTGCTGTATACCGTATAGTATACCAATGTGAAAATGAATAAATAAATATTGATATATTCTAATTATATCTTGATCTGATAGGATTGGAATACAAATAAATTATTAACATAATCCCCATCTGTTATATACTTGTGCATTTTAATAAGAACTACATCACTTATTTTAATTGATGGAAAACTGTTAAGCCTTTTATAACATTATATGGTTGGCTATGATAAAAAGTTTTGACTCGAGAAACTGTTTCATGTGAAATGAATATTATTTGTTGGTTAAATTAACAGGAATAAGAATTTTATTTAGATTCAAACTAGAACTGTAGAATAACAGGAAGTCAAAACCATTTTACTGTAGAGATTCTAAGTATAACTCCAGATCACAGAAAGTTCTAATGTTTATACTGAAAAATATTTTGTTCAGGAAACAATTACAAGACTGTTAGTAGGTATGCTTGTCCATGTTTACAAACAAACAATTTAAGTCCTTCAATAAATTTGCATGAAAATAAATTAAACTGAAGACTATGAAATAATAAAGTTCAGAAACTAATATTACAACAGGAAACTTTCTAAAATACTGCACCTTTGATGTGGCAATATTTCCTAGAACAGTTAACAGTTTATTGCAACTATAAACTATGGTTACGCAATGCTAACTATAAATAAGCAAAAAAAAAACACAAAAAAATTGTAACTGCTCGTACCTCGTAGCTTGTTTTTGTCGAACACATCCTTACAGCTAGACTACTGACTAAACAACTACGGAGTAAGCGGACGCTGCTCATCAGTACGTCATCCGTCTAATCGACGCAATTATATTGGAAATAAACGTAAAAACCGTGACCTCGTCGCGATCGACGAGCGAGTAAAATCACATGGCATTTCTTTAGGTCTGCTGCTACTTATCGATGAGGCATACGACATCTGACCCTCGTACCAGCTATTGTCATAACATCAAACCGAACAAAGCCGGTAATTAACGCTAATCGCTTCCTAGAACATAACAAAAATTACGCAAATATAACCTCAGAAAAACATGTGTAATTGACAGTGACAGAGTGAACTGTCAGCACAGCTGGGCAGACATCTGTCAAAATGTTCCGTTCGGAATTCGATTCCATGATTTCCACAATGTGAACACATATCACCACGAGTTATAAGAAGACAAAATCAAAATATTTTATTTTACATAGGCCTACATGCTACATGATCACATGGAAAACATCGACAAAAGGTGCACAGTTCGGGTTGGTCGTTTCCTATTGAGAAGAACCAGTAAGAAACTCCAAGGTTACTCTTTTAAAATCATTTGGTTTTACAATATTTGAAGTTACAGCGTTGGTACTTAAGTATGGCAGGACAGCGTAATCATTTGTTTTTACAAGACGTGTAAAGACGTCAGAGTTTTTATACTGCGACTTCTCCCACGCTGGGATAAAAAGTATCCGAACCCAAGTTTAAGCTAGTCTAAATGACCTATCCATGGTCTAAATATGGCCTGTGATTATACTCTTTGATGAATTGATTTGGTATTTGTTTAAATGAAAAATAAATTTCAGTTGACAAACTATGATTGACACATTGACTCCGTATTTTCGTGAATTAATTTTCAATGAGTGTTAAACTATACTTTTCAATCTATTGATTTCATCGTTTGTAAAACCCACCCACAGCTTTCTACTTTTACTGAATTCACTTTTTACAAGAGTCCAATAGATATTCGTAAATATGACGGAAACTGACGCCACAAAACGACCGCTGGAAATGCCCACACATTTCTTGCCAAATCTTGAGAAATCGCGGGTTTATCTGATGATGAAGGTTGTACAAGATATTTCATAAAAATAGGGCCATAATAATGACCCAATGTCGTAAGCATTGAATAAGAGATTTCCAGAAGTCCAGAGATAAGCAGAACATCATTTCTTTACCTTCCACCATTTCTTTGCCCTGAAAATCCAACAACTTCAACTTATATCGCCTCGTTGGTCTAGCTTGTTCATCGTTCAGCTGCATCCGGTTCAACTGGAAGCTGACCCCAACATAGCCAATGGCTAGGCAAATGATGATGGTCTAGCTAGTGGTTGCAAAAGCTCCTGCTGAGCATGAGGTTCTGGGTTCAATTTCCATGTTGAGTAAAGTGATATTGGGTTTTTCCATTAAGAATTTCTCAGTGTCAGCCACGGAGCCTGTATTAGTGCACTTTCGGCTTAATGGCAAAAGGCTTGCCCTATAATTGACTGGCAAAATGTGGGTGTACTATTACTTAGGTACTCATCTGCCTAACCCCCGGGGATACAGGCGTGAAGTAAAAAGTTGGAAGTCCAACGCCTAAAGATTTCTGTTCCCCAGGATATGGTGAGAAATGTCATCGTAACTCTGCCAAGAGATCATCTGAAACAAATGAAGATCTTCGCAAACCGTCACCTGCACACTATTGAGGCGTCACGATTGATGGTACTAATTGAACCAGGACTCGAAATTGGTAAACCTATTGTTAGATACCCTCGTTCTTTAATTCTTTCCCTGATAAATGTAGGCTATAATGTAATATACAGGAGTTGTCATCGAGTCACAATTTTCCAATACCTACTCGACCCAAAGGTGTTGGACGTAGCTAGGGGCGGAAATTGAGGGGCAACGCCCTCGCCCAACTTAAAAAAATACGAACAGCTAATATGCTAAGTAAAGTTTTTGATCATTACTACTAGAGTAGCGAAATCTTAGCAATTCGAAATTAACACGGTTTGTCACAATCAAACACTTTCGGACATTTAAATTGGGCTCGATTCAGAAATCTGGGAGCTAGGTTGTTTTTTAGTATGTACAGGTTAAAAAGTAAGCGGCGCCAGAATCTCCTGCAGAGGCTGCATAGTATTCTTCCATGCTCCTCTGTCATTCGTCAAGCTATCATTTACTCCTTTTTCTTTCATATTATTTCTCACACAATCCATTCATTGTTTTCTAGGTCTTCCTCTCCGTCTCTATCCATCAACATTAATGTTCATCACTTTTTTGTTTACATATTGTTTTGTCAAATCTTTCAGAATCGGGGCTGGGTGCTAAAATTATCGATTACTTACTTACTCTTGTATTCTAGGACTTTTCGAGGAGAGATGCTAGTTTTCCTTTCCACAGTGTAGAGGGAATCGCACCGGCGCCGGCGGTGGCGGCGCTGACGGCGTGTGGTGGGTTCACGTTCAAAGGATTGCACTTGCACCTCCCTAGCTTTTACATTTAGAAATAAAAATAGGTCAATCCTTACCTAACCTATGATGGAAGGCAAGAATTTTTGAGCACGCTCTTCTCGCTGTTTTAGTCTCAAGTTCTTTCTGCATAATTCGATTAAGTTTAAACCTCCTAGCTGTATTCAGAATGAACAAAAAGCTTATCTTATGCGAGAGGGGTGCTAAAAGTGTCTTAACTCGCTTTTCTTGCTAGTTCATTCTTAATCTGTATGGAAAGACAAAAAAATATAATAAATGCAAAAAAAAAATCGCGCTCGTGTCGCTCGCTCTTGCATTATTCCTAAATACTGCCTGAGCTTGCAGGCGCCGCAAAATTCTTTCTGTGATCAGAAAAAGTCGTGGTACTTAGGAATGATGTAAAGAAGGCATTTGGATGTGTTGGCCTATGGGTCAATACTTCCAGCAGACTGACTAACGATAAGGATGAGTTATTATTACCGAACTTTGCAATCTGCTGGTGGATGACTTTGGAGACCTACTAGATGTGAACATTGTATATTTTCAAAACTTTTCTGGCTCTATAATTAACACCGAAAAGGGGATTTTTTACCATGTTTACTATTTGCTTGTCCCTTTTCTGGCTGAACACGATACGTAAAGTTGCATTTTTTATCCTAGAGGATAATCTATCTAAAATTATCCAGGGAAAAATTCTTCTCGTTCATACCTCTTCCATTTTTTTCAGAGCTTTTGTCAAAGAGATTTGAATAAATATTTGAATGCCTTTGTATACGATAATACTAGCAATATTGTGCCGTTGCCGCTGTGATCGTGATCTTGCCCTGTTAAGACCATAATCCCCGCTTTCCTTTAGGGGACATTAAAATAAATTAAATACCTTAAAGAAAGCCCACTTTAAGGCGGAAATATACTTACGTGTCGTGTCGTGTCGTGTCGTGACGCGCCAGAAGCAAATCGGTTTCATACATTTAATATGGTTAGGGACATATTTGCATGGCGTGTCGTGTCGCAACGCGTTCTGTCGTGGCGCCGACTGCTCACCACCGATTGACGTGACATGACAGAACAGGCAAATGTGTCTCTATACCGCGTGGCTCGTGGCGCGAAACTCTAGCGGACATTTTTTTAATAATCACTTATTATATTTGCAGAATGTTTCTGATAAATGTCTGACGAGCTTGTTGAACTTGTATGTCAACGAAAAGTTTTATATGACACAAAGTGTAAAGAGTTTAAGGATCATTTAACCAGAAATATTATCCGAATTCGAAGAAAACATCATGTACGTTCAAACGCTGCAAAGGTTCGAAATGTACTGTTCAGAAAAAACGCCAGAGCACACCACGACATGACACGTTAGTGTGCACACTCACCGTCACGACAGTAAGCATCATGACACGCCACGACACGTAAGTATATTTCCGCCTTTAGGATTCAACGCTCTTTCAGCGTCGAAAGTTAAAATGAATGCAATGATATTTGGTATTATTAATTCATTTTCAAAATTTTAGATGTCACAGGAGTGGTGAAACAGGTAATGAAGGACTTCGGTTGTTATGTCATCACACGTCGCTGCGTGATTGATCGATATGAAAAAGTAATGTTTATTGCACAATTAATTAATTGATATCTTCTGATTAAATGAGACTGAATCAATTCCCACTGGCGAAACTTTTACAAAAACATTTAACATGTTTTTGTCAAAGTTTGTATTCATAATTATTTCTCTGTCCTCTTTGTTGATCATGTTTGTACAGTGCCGCGTGGATCTTTTGGCGTATGTTCATAATCGGAACTAACGCTGCCATCTTGCTTTTCCAATAAGATTTACACAGATTAGTTCAGAAATGTTTATAAATCACTAGTGTCCTCCTGACTATGTAATCAAGTGGCCAAGGAACTATTTTACACTATACAAGGTGTTGTTTTGCATCCTCGTCAAAATTCAGGATGTTGTCACAAAAGACATAAGGATAAAATACAGTACCTAGTTAATTATTAATAAAAAATTGCTTTTTTTTTGGTTGTTTAATTTGTCAGTATTTCAGAATAACCCTCTTAACGTGGTTTACGGGATTTTTTGTATGTCTGTTAGCGAGATTTTAAGGCGAAGGTCTGACGGGCCGCGCTTAAAACACGGGTGGTTCACACTTACCGATTTCCGTAAATAAGAAGAAAAAAATACCAACCCATTTAGCATACTTACCTCCTTGAATTTGATGCAAAACAACATCTTGTTTAATGAATGAAAGTTTCGCTAGTGCGAACACACAGTAACATGATCTATGTCTTACACAGCATGATAACTACACTCCCAATTGCGTAGACCCAGCCTTGATATCAGAAGTAACTAAGTTGTTTACATTGAAGGAACCGGTACCCTCAGCTGGATGGTTGATGTTTGGTAATCCTTTTTCTTTGTACGCCAAGTCAGCATATCACACAGCTTTTCTAGAAGACCATGATAAAAGTGAACCGCATATTAATCTTATCAATTTGACAGGAACAGTAGCGCATCTAGGTCGTAGCAGAAAGGGCGGTTATCGCAGTGCAAGTGTTCATTCTCAAGTAGGCTTATACAGTTTATTATAATGAAGGATATTTAAAAGAAAATTTGCCGGACGTCCCTACAGACTGAACAAGAGTGATACTTCAGTATGATCTTCCGCCTCTATTTGCTCTGAATTTCTTCGCCTGACTCTAGATCACCCGTGCACTCTGCGCGAGGCTCGTTGTCTTCAACAAGATGGTGTCCTACCCACGGTGACCTTGGTACTGATGACGATGCCTCCGGTCGCGCCCAAGGCTGTCAGCAACCTAACTAAGCCTCGGAACTTCTTCCAGCAAGACTTTGAAGGGCTGAAGTTTGCATTCAAAGCAACGACGAAGGTATACTGTATGCCTTATACGTTTCGTGTGTTGATAATGTTGACTGTTTTTCAAGACAAGGCAAGACAACATTTTGTTAAACGATCGCTTTCATCAAATTGGCAAGTTGAAAACTCATCACCAATCAGCCTTGGGGTAACTCAAACTCTCTGGTCTTGCAAATCAATCATGATGATTTTTAACTAAGCTTAAAACGCTTATTCCACACGTTTGGGTCGGGACGATCCAGAACAGCCTGGCGAAAATCTAAATTCGTTAGTGTAAAGCAACTCGGCCGGCATACTTAGCTCGGATTGTCCTGAGCCGATGCGGACATGATAAAGCCCATTGCTTTAGATGATGAACAGAGATTGGCGGTCGGCTGTTGAATGATGAAAGCTTAATATGTGTAATGGTTGCTTTAGGTCGGGTCTAGGGTTTGTTGGTTAACACGTTCTGCCAAATCGAATGTGCGGCACCCAAAAAGCTGTCAGAATCTGGGTGTAAACATCTAGGCTCTCCCTTCCGTCACGAAATAAGTATAGCCGTGAAGTAACATCATTTATGTTTTAACAGGAAGTGCACATCACCCCTGAAGATGACGCAGAAACCATAGCGACGAAGTGCTTCAACGCGGTGCGTGCCTTCAATGCAGGTCACCAAGGCACCAAGCAGGGATTCAACGCCGTTGGGGCTCCATCCGTGTACCGGGTGCTGCTTCTTGGACCTCGGGGCTCCGGCCGCAGCACCCAGGCAATAGGCCTTGCTAAGCATTTTGGATTGGTTTTCAGTATGTGTGCCAATGCATTTCTAAAGGCTTACACCGCATGGGCCACTGCACATCCCAATAGCAACATAAATTGCATTTTAACCGTGACTTTCCCACTGATGTCTTCCAAGTCGGTTCTAGGATGATGTATTCCTTCGCCGCTTTGGGAGGCGGTCTTCTTCTTTTATTGTTTTTATGCCGTCCTTTGACTTGGCAACAAGCCGTCGAGAAATATATCTCTCAGGCATGTTAAGTTTTCTCACGATGTTTTACTTTACCGAAGCTAGTGATAAATCCGAAAAATTAGGTGCGTGCTTTGTGTTTGGCTTGACATGCGGTCATAAAAAATAAATAATGGTGATACAAAGTAAAGTGCTATGCAAAGCACTGGGCCACAGCTGTTCGGCAAAACACTACAGAGCATCGCAAAATAAAAGAAAAATCCTTCACTGGTTTTCCTGTAGTGTTACATAGACCATTAATTTTTTTCTCTTACATAATATGGTCTACGTTCACACAAAATATCCTTGTATAATTTTTGGCAATGAGGTGCGATGCGCTGCCGCTTGGCCCAATCGCGGTACAACACTATTAGGTAGTTGCTTCTTCTAATTAGTTTAATGTCAATATTTTTCGTGTGCAGTACATTTCGACGCGATTTTCAACGAAGCCAAGGCAAAGCACGACGATGTAGGAGACAGTATTCGCAAGTATGGAACCAGCATTACGCTAAGAGGAGAGGTGGTCAGGAGGCGATTGCAGAAGAAGGTGCGCAGTTATTTTTTCAGCTCTTTTGCATATTTTTATTATTATTTATTTATTTATCAAACACGAGGTTAATATAAATCTTTACTTAAGAACTATGCCCCACAAAACCGTTTTCACGGTTTGTGTGTGGGAACATATTATTATGTTTAAAGAAAATGTTAATAGTGCGGACACTTAATTAATACTAATATTACTTTTAACTAACAATCAATAAATCTTAATTATTTACCCTCCCCCAACAATCTGCATACCACTTTCCTAAAAAATATGCTTTACTCGTAAAACTCCTGAGAAAGAACAGTTTAGCGATTTGGCAAACTTACTTTTCATTTTCTATCTTCAGCAGGCAATCGGTTGAAAAGGTATTATATTATGGTACTCTCAAGCGGTCCGCGTTCGGTTGCCTGCTGATATTGAACTTTGCATGGTATGGGTAACAAGCGAGTGGCGCCCCTAGCTGCCATGACTATTAACTAGAAGTAGGTATTTATGCTTTAGGGCGCCATCGCCAGGAAGAATTTTGCAAATTTCAAATAACCTATTTATAATTGTTTTTTAAAACTATTAGTCAGTTAAGAACTAAAAACAAATGTAAACTATTTAGTTTTTAACTGCCTAATAGTTTAAAAAATCTAATTTGCAGTGCCTCCAATTTTTCTAAATTACTTTTGAATGTTTTACGTTTACTTTTTTTTTTGAGCGTATTTACTTTCGGCCGTTTTTACTACACATGTAAATGAAACATTAACACCATTGCAACGGAGGCATAATTATTGCACTATTGGAATGTCAATGAGCTGTGTGAGTTAATTTACTTAGGCGATCATTTAGGTGTCGTTTAATGTTGGGGAGAGCAGATATTTATCTCACTAAGTTCAGATACAAGACATTATATTTTTAGCCCTAAAAATCGTCACTTCCACGGCTCCGGCGTGGCATTGGCAGCCAGTGGTCGCCTCAGCTGCTTGTTTTGGGGTTTAGGGAGCATTCAATGCTCCCTAAACTCCAAAACAAGCACCCCAAGATACGCCCAAGCAATCTGTGGCAAAATAACTGGTTCCCTTTAACTCACTATCACCTAGTGAGGGTCCAACCTCCAGTGGTCCACATGGATGTCCCTGAACCACCTGCGGACCCAAGTAGGAAGTTGTAGCTCCAATCTCGTGAAGTGGGGTTACATCGACGGATCAGCACCGGGGTGTGGGTGTGGATTAGCCTTGATAAGCATTTATCGTGACTTCTTGTAACAGGACTGCATTGACCATGGGTGGGTGATGACCGGCTACCCGACTAACGGCAACGACTTCGAAATTCTGGAGTCTATGCCCACTCCTCCGAACCGGTAAGTGATGGCTAGATAGATAAGTCATACTGAGATTTTCACAATGACGGAAAAATAAACTTTATTTAGCAGAAGTATCTTGCACAAAGCACACATTCTATGATGAAAATGTACTTAATAAGAAAAACAAATATAAGTATATAAAGTAAATAAGAAAGTCCATTTTTAGCAATAATTCCAGCCGAAGATCGAAGTTAGATGAAAAGGTGAGCCACGTACAGTCGCCAGCAATGATTATATGTTATCACGTAGCTACTTTCAAAAGTGTTTTTTTCCCACTTTGTCTAGCTACCCGAAACTCATTTTTCCCAATTACCCTTGAACCGTATTCTTTAACTATAAGGTTGGAAATCTATTAAAGAAATTTGATAGATTGTTGTAGCTTGAGTCTGCATGTTATTACAAATACTGTTTAAATACGAAATAGGTCTGATCTGTTTCAATCGATATTTCATAAGAATATCGCTGTGAATCTTGCTACGTGTATGATATTAGTGGTCGTGACTGTACCTGCACTTTAACACCGGTACACTTACAATGACAATGCCTTTCATTTTCAACACGGTATCTGGTCGCGTCAGCGCGTCTTACGTATCGAAACCAGGCGAAAGACTTCTTTTACGGTCTTTTTGCATGAACTTATTGCTTACGACTCATTGACACACAATAAAATACGCATTTTACCCAATTTAACTAAAAAGTACGCAATTGTATGTTGACACCGTGCCGAATTATTTCGCTTTACTTGCTCCACACAGCTATCCGCGCTGTTTCACCAACAGACGTGAAACTTGCATTTTCGATTTGTTCAGTTATTCTTGCTCCAATTTAAACCACTTTCTAAGCGAAAGTCATGAAGTGATTGGTACAAGACTGAGGATGTGTACCGCAATGAAAGACTTTGTTTCTGCTAGTATCTGTTTCTCTATTTAGCTCGCTGTAACTATGTCGTAAATGGGTGAATTTCCCAAATGACTTATTTTTTTGTCTTCGGTGAAATTAGTATTTGAAAAAAGGAATATCGTTCTGAATTATAATTTTTTTGTATTTAATAGGTAGTTATTGGGTTGTGGAAAAAATATAATTTGCCTAGGACTATTCACAAAGGTTGAAATAAATTCATAAACCTCAATATTTTTCAAATCGGTGCTGTCCCTCTACTTTTTTTACAAACAAAAAAGCTTATACACTAATAGAAATAAGTAAGTTAAGTATATAACTTATTCTATTTTATAGAATATTAGTTTTGTTATTAATATATAGCATATTTTATTACATAATTAACGATTATTATTACTGAGAGGCACAAACGTACCTGTCCTGCAAAATGTTCTCATATTGCTGGATAAAAGTAATTTAAACCTAACTTTACATCGACGAGTCCGACAGCGTCCCCACCTCAATTTTATTTTCCTCGTTAGTGTGTGCTAGTGCGCAGTCAGGACGGATTTGTGTCAAATCGCTGCATATTCTCGCCAATAACATAAGTACGCCATTTCAGCTTCTCCCGGACAATTATTTTATAGTTTCGGTGGTTGCATTTTTCCAGTGTAATGAGTAGTTTTATTTTTGTTGTTTGGTTCTAACACAGTCAGTATGTAAATTAGCTTCATTGACTGTTATTGAATTTATCCTAGATATTAAGCATTTTTTCTAATTTTCGGAAAAATGTGTTATTTCTCACGTCGCTGTTCTCATATCGCTGTAATCGGTGGTCTTTATTACCACCGATGTGATAATTTACACCGAAAAAATCAATCGGTGTCTTATATCTAATATCGGTGTTTTGATTCATGATCAACGCACAGTTTTGTCTCATCGGTGGATTACTTTATAATATCGGTAGATCATATTATCATCTCGGTGATTCGTTTTATCATATCGGTAGATCCCGTGTCATTTCGTTAAGTAAAGTATAATACTATCACAAAGACAATGATAATAAACCATTTTTTTTTTATTCATAGTACTATAGTAAATATAATAAAAAAGAAAGTAAATATAATAAAATAGGTACATAATTTAAAAAAGTATATTGCAACTCAATTTCTAAAAACTCAGTTCTCTTTGCATGTGATCTACTTACATAAGACCCTCAGTTCAGGTCTTCAGTTCTAAGTCACCCTTGTAAAAATATAAAGGGTGTAAAACACCTCTTAACGAAGCTGAAAGGCACTGGTTCTCCGACATTGCGATATTTTTTTTGTTCTACACCATACCTGGGAACCTTCTAGTTACGGAGATATTAGGGGTCAAAGTTCCAACTTTTTGATAAGTATTTTTGTAAATACAAGTTTTTAATGTAAGATTTTTACTTTAAACACCTCCACGAGACCCCCGTACTATTCAATCCGTCCATCTGCACAATGCTTTGAGTGCGTTACATTGAGTTCTACCACAAAACATGATTTTACACCCCCCAAAAAAAAGTCGTTTCCCAGCAATAATTTTTGCGTAAAGTTACTTAGTTTCATGTACAGAATGCTTGGTTGACGGCTTCGTGATGAGGTGATTTACACAGTGTATAGGTAGGTACATACTAACTATTTCATTTTTTGATGTTCAAAGGGTGATAGATTATCATATCGCTGGATATGTACATCATTTCGGTGGATAAACTTATCATACCGGTGTACAGAAAAAATAATCGGTGCCGGTTTGTCATATCGCTGGAAACCAGAATTCAAACTGAATTTTCTCCTTAGTCTTAAATGATACGTTGATGATATTAAATTTGGGGATATTTGATATCTTAAAGATTACATTAAACCTGAAAAATATACAAAAAAAATATAAATGAAAAAGTTCACCGATATGATAAAAAAAATGGCATTTGTTGAAATTCACCCAAATCTTGGTATCTCCGTCAAAATTAAGAGCAACGTGGCAGTCATTCTTACGACAACCTCTAAGCTGATATTTTGGTGCAATAAGTGACTACTTAAAATGCGACACGAACGCGAAATTTGATATTTCTTACCCAGTCGATCGGTAGTATGTACGGTCTACTACCATTATACTCCAGTCATTTCATGTAAATCTCGCGAAGGATTGCATAAATATCAACATAAGGTATGCGTTGTACCTAGGGTATCGGTTTTCGTACTACAAACTTAAGTAAATTAGGATTGGTCGGATTTCGATTATATGTTCTCTCCATCGACTTCAGTAATACTGCGAAATTCTTCAAGCAATTTACCTGCTCCGAAAAATTTTGGCGCGCTAAAAAAAGTTTTAATTTGTGTCAAAGTATTGTTAATGGCAACTGTTGCTCAAAAAAACTAAATTTAACTAAAAAGAATGAAAAAAGAAATCCAGGTTTTTAATTTGATTTAAGGGCTAAGTTTTTATTTTTTCGAGGATAGAGTGCCATTTACTTTCTTTTGTTAAAATAAGGTTTTTAATGTAAACTTTCATAGCTACATGATGTAAAAGATTTTCCTCTGTCTAGACAGCTAAAAGTATAATTCGTTGCAGTTTTGTTGCTTATTACTGTAACCAAAATGGTGATGGTGACTTGTACATACCGTAATTGCCTCGTAGTTGATTAGACTGTCGACACTCAATAATGAAGCTGAATCGAATAGATTCATGGTACGCATAGAGTGGTTTTAGCCCAAAATTCTATTTTTTTTACGTTTTTGTAATTAGCAGGTTAGTGTTAGGTTGTAGTTGACATTATTCGCGGCCGTTAAAAATATGGCTTTACAGAGTTATAATCATTCAAACCGGAAGACGTTGCGTAGCGTTGGAAGGCCACCCACTAGGTGGACCGATGACCTGGTGAAGATTGCGGGGATCTGCTGGATGCGAGGCGCATGGGACCGGTCAATGTGGCGTCACTTGGGGGAGGCCTATAGTCTAGTAGTGGACGTCTTTCGGCTGAAATGATGATCATTCAAATCATCAATACCACCTTCTAAGTTCATTTAATCCCATTGAATGACTTTTTCATGAAATATGTAGTCATACACTGACCACTCAACCAGCAAATTGCCAAAGAAAATTTGAATTTCGCGGGCTACCCTGTCGCTTCTCCTTTATTGAAAACAATTTCATTTCTACCAGCATAATCTTCTTGACTATGGACTTGGAGACGTGTCGCGAGCGGACGGCGGCCCAAGGTTTCGACATGTGCACCGGCAAGACAGTGCCGATGGGCTCCGGGCCGCATGTCGTACTGCATCCCGATCACGATGAAGTTCGGAGGGAATATGAGGTTAATATCTTCATTTTAAATTACCAGGAATTTCTCAATAGCAGCCAGAAATAAAGATTTATGCCTGGGTTAATGGAAACATGCTCGCCCTCTATACTACATGGAACTTAAAAATATAACTGGCGAAATGTACTCGGTTTACTCCAGCTACAAGGCAGTGTATGTTTGAAATATAATGACTCATCACATTCACACAATGCACGCCGTCTGCATTTGACTGGCATGTTGGCATTCTCGATGTACTTCAGCAGTTGTGTCAACTGCAGTAAAAAAAATACGGATATCGGGAGTTCGTATTCTGGCCGATTCTGGTGGAATACATAACTTGGCATTCTCGATGTACTTCAGCAGTTGTGTCAACTGCAGTAAAAAAAATACGGATATCGGGAGTTCGTATTCTGGCCGATTCTGGTGGAATACATAACCTACTTTTCTAGAAGTTGGTTAAAAAGATGAAGCTACAGTCATAGTTTAACAAGGCATATGAACTGAAAAAGGAGGTACCTACTGTAGTTGTCATTATAAGGCATATATCTGAATTCTCAATACAGTAGAATGGGCAAGAAAATTTTGTAAATAAAACTTTAACCAAGTTTGGGGTGATTCTTTGAAGATGTGCATATTCGGGGTTCCGAAATTAAGTTCAAATATTGCTTCCAATTACAGCTTTCATGCATTTAAAGTAAAGTTTACAGTACAGGTTAACGAAATAAATCAAAAGGACAGTACCTATTTGAACTGCTCTAGAGGTCTGAATCTGATGTTGAAAATGTTCGCTGAACGGCGGTGGTGAGAAATGAAACGCACGGAAATTAGTATTTAAAAATGGTAATTTTAATTGAAATGAATTTTATACTTAACTTGCATATTTATTTATTACTAGCTTATGCCCGCGGCGTCGCCCGCGTGGAGTTCGATAATTGTCCCACGGGAACATAATATCGGGATAAAAAGTATCCTATGTTTTAATCCAGGTTATAAACTACCCGTGTGCCAAATTTAATCCAAATTCATTCAGTAGTTTTTGCGTGAAAGAGTAACAAACATCCATCCATCCATCCATCCTCACAAACTTTCGCATTTATAATATAAGTAGGATTTAGGAGACAATATATGCCATCAAACTTAGATATAGATCGACTTGACTGAATAAAATACTCACAAATCAACCAGTACTCAACATTATCATCTGTTTGGTAATTTAAATAGAATCAACTAACCCCTGTTCAAAACTCAGTATAAATAGAACTCACGAGTTATACAACTTCCTTTTTGTTTTGTTTCTTTTCTTGTCATCCATACTAATATTATAAATGCGAAAGTCACTCTGTTTGTTTGTTACCTTTTCACGACTAAACGGCTGATCGGATCTTAATGAAATTTAGCAAGAAGATAGATTTCAACCTGGGGAAGGACATAGACTATATATCATCACGCTATGACCAATAGGAGTGAAAAAGCAATGAAATGTGACGCAGACGAAGTTGAGCGGGACAGCTAGTCTAGAATATGTCTTAAACTCGATACTTAAGATCTTATACAAAAACTTGAACTGTAAGTGTCATTTCACACCAAACGGTCAACAATCGATCACGCGTTGGTAGAAAAACATCGCTGGCCTAGCAGAGTAAGGAGTTTCAATATAATAAAAGGCCAGCTTATACTGGTTCCACCTTATACAAACAGGAAAAATGGTAATTGCATAAACGGTAATGTGGTATTTGTACATTTTATCACATTATAAGTTCTTTACAGAAATCATAAATAAATAATAGTTTGGGAACTTAATTAAAGCAAAGAGTATCTTCTGGTGACTATTACAGTGCATAAAAGTGATAAATAGGAGTAATAGATTTACCACGGGAAACACGAACGGTAATGAGATTTTTTTGAGCACAACATGATTTCTGGGCGTTTAGCTAAAACACTCTCTGACTTGTGACCCGCACGAATCGTGAGGTGGAACCCTTTTATATTATAGTACTCTGTGGGTGGAACTGTGCGCTACCGCTGAGTTACCCTTTGAGATACGTAAATAAATTAAAAATCCGCGACAGTGTTCACAAATGGTAGTGAGCGGGAAGTGTTGGGACAATTTTTCAGAGTCGATACAAAATGCTTAAAAGTGTTCTTTAATGAGTATAGGTACTTTATACCGCACTAAGTAGTTATTCATGGCGCGCGCCGTAATATGCACATCTTCAAAGAATCACCCTTACTTACATAATTTTTATTGAGATACCTATAATATATATGAGAGAAGTTTGTAGAAAAATAAACACGTTAAAAGCCTCGCTATGTATGAGATAGATATCAAAGAGTCAAAATAGTGAAGACTGGCCACCTTTATCACCAATTTAGACAACACAAGCGAATCAATCAACATGAGATGAGTGGCCTGCTTTACTTACAGAAATCTAGACTGTGTCTAACGTACAGTCAAGAAAACACTAAGTATATATTGTGTAAAGATGCTCGTAGCTACCTAAATTTCTCAAGTGATTCTTCTTTATTAATTGCATTTTTACGTTGTTACGAGTACGAGCTTTAGCTTTTAGGGTTTAAAATCCCAATATGTAAATGGGTCTTGAAATAAGAACTTGTTGCAATAGTTATTCATCGCGTAATTTAACTTTGTATTTCACTAACACATTACATTACATCACGCCGGTATTCCCCGAAGGGTTGGGCAGAGGTGTACCTAATAGTACCGACGAGACGCCCCCATTTCGCCAGTGTAATAGGGAGCGAGCCTATTGCCATCAACCGGGCATAAATCCAGACAATTTCGCTAAGTGTTTGTACCTCGCATATATTTAGCAAAAAAATGCTAATTACGTGTGCATATTTGATAAGTCATTGACTCCCGAACGACGAGCCGTAGTAGTGGCTTCGATGATATCACAGTGATGATAACTGTTACGGCCCGTCACTAGGCGTGATCGGAATAACTGTTATGTTTATTTGGGAATGTGCTAATTTTATTATAGGCAATGTCCCGTTGTCGTCTACTAAGCAATGAAAGTAAAATGCATGAACTGAAAGTCTGTAGGTATATGAGCGGTACGCATTTCGCTTTGCCCACGACTTTGTACATGCCGTAAAATGGGGTGAATAGGGAGACCCCCGGGGTGAATCGGAACGAAACGTTGAAAGGCATTTTCACTAATTTAAATATTATTGGTAGCCTAATAATACTCTATAGTTTATTAAATTAAAACAGAAATGATCCCAATAGCTTTTTAGTGACGAATTATTTGTATTCAACGATGAAATCCCATTCAAACTTATGTCCCTATTCACCTCGTTTTACCGGTATTGATTTTTCTAAATATAAAAATTACAAAACCGCATTTCCACTTTGAGTTAATCTAGGTTTCAGGCCCTCTCATGCCTCACGGTTCAACCTATCTCGATCTCGTAGCCTTTCATCAGTATTGCGGGTTTAGCAGTTTAAAAATGAAACGTAACAAACATACTGACAGATGTAAAACTTGGCAATTTATATCCCTCGTTTTATACCAACAGTGGGACTTATTCTTTACGGAGCAGCTAGCAGAACTGCGGGCATCAGCAGGGCTATCAGCTGTGGAGGTTGATGCTAAGGGGCCTTTCGGTACGTATAGGTGGACGGACCGTTCCTACTTAAGGAGGATGCATTAGGCTGTATTGAATATTAAATTTCATGAAAAATTTATTCAATGGGATGTCTTTTTCATGAGACAGGTATGTATAACTTCACATTGAGTACCTACTTAAATGAATTCAACTGTATCTACTCCCAAAGCGCTAAAACCCGGAAAATTCTTGAACATGATGTGAATTGAAGTGAATGTGGCCACTGTCTCTCAAAGAGAGGAGACCTGTCTCCTAGCTAGTTGGTTATACAAGGTGTTGTTTTGCATCCTCGTCAAAGTTCAGGAGTCTGTCACAAAAGGCATAAATAATTAATTTAAATTACGGTACCTAGTTATTTATTAATAAACACTGTTTTTTTTTTGGTTGTTTAAATTTATCAGTACATAAGAATAACCCGCTTAACGTGGTTTAGGGAATAAGAAATTATCGAATAAACGTTTGTGATGGTTTGTATGTGTGAAAGTGCGGTTATGGGGTGAGCAGATGGACCGCGTTTAAAACACGGGTGATTCACACTTACTGATTTCCATAAATTCGGGTCGAGAATCATTAGCATAGTTACCTCCTTGAATTTGACGAGGATGCAAAACAACACCTTGTATATCGTTTTAAACCAAAAAGACGGTTTTGTTTTGCATCTCTACTCCCATCAGTGGGAACATTCGTTAAAGGCTGATTATAGAATACATACATACGCTTAGCTAAGACTAAGTTGAGCCATGAATATAAACAAACACAAGGAAAACTAGTTAGAAACGTATAGCTAGTGTAAAACAAACACAAGGAAAACTAGTTAGAAACGTATAGCTAGTGTATTCAAGTGTGATTGTCAATGTGAGTTCATCGGTCAAGATCAAGGGCAATGCTCGCAGTCATTATTTTTTGTAAGTGGGTCGAGTTAGCTAAGCGCTGTGAGTTACAACCGTACAATTGAATTCATTATCTATCAGCAATGGGTTCCGTTTGCAAGACCGATATTTATTTGAAGCCCATGATGACGTGACAACGGTGACAAGTTACTATATTATTTTTAATCACGATGGACATGTAATGCTGTTTTCTGGTACCGTGTGGCGTATTTCCTTGGACATATTAAACGATATAATTTGTTCTCATAAAATTCTTGTGCCCATTAAAATTGTATAGTAACAATATGATATCTACTTAATTAAAATCTACTCAAAAAGATATTACTCGTAAGTACGATTACAAAAATGGCAAGATACGTGACAAAGTTATAAACATGATGATGACAATGTGAATGTTTCGCCAGTGGAAAAACAGTTTAGCGTAGAAGTGCCACATCTACTATTAATTACTTATGCCACATCTACTACTATATTTTATAGATGAAGTACAAGTGAAGGTGCAAGCGTGCGTCATCGCCGCGCCGCACTTCGACATCGAATGCTGCGCTCAGCTGCGCAATGTCTGCGCAGACTAGTATTTTTTTCTTTAGCTTTTATTTGTATCTTTGGGATCTTCGAAAATAAAAGATGATATCGTTAGAAAAATGTTTTATTTATGTACTCCTCCGTACTTCAATTGAAATTATTTAATTACTACATAATTATTTAATTATTCTGCTAATTATGAACTAACAATTCTGCAGTCTCAAAATAATTACATACATACAGTTTAAGAACACTGAGGTAGTCTCTTAGATGTAATGAGACTCTTATCGATTAATTGATTGATGACAGAAACATGAATCGATAGTGAGAAAGTCATGGAATCAGGCATCTCGCAATTCACACGCAACTATTACTTTCACTAAAAATAAAAATGCATCAATTTTTACAATTAAATTCACGCACCAGTCAGACTGCGTGCGCAGCGGCAGAAACTCGATCAGATCTGGGCTCTGTGGCAGGCCGCCCGCCGCACACGCCACGCGCACGCTACACTCTCGCAAACATACAATAAATATACACAACACGAGCTAGAACACTCCGCATTTTTGTCCGGTGCAGGCTGTGCGTGACGTCACAGGTCGCGGCGCACAGTCTGCAGCGGTCGGAGATCACATGTGGCTATGATCACACGTTTTAAAGTCTGTTTGGTTACAACTCGTCCTTGAAGTCTTCTTCCTCACCTCCCGCGCCAGGCGGGGGCATACCTCCTTGTCCTTGGTACAATTTGGCGATGATGGGTTGGACGACATCCTCGAGGGACTTCTTTTGTTTCTTGTACTCCTCAGAGTCGACGTCCTGGTTGTCTTCCAGCCACTTTATGGAGGCGTCGATTGCTTCTTCCATCTTGGTCTTCTCTTCGTCGCTTAGCTTAGCGCCAAGTTTCTCCTTGTCCTGAAGCTGGTTCTTGATGGAGTAAGCATAGCTCTCCAGTTCGTTCCTGGCCTCAACGCGCTCCTTGAGTCTCTTGTCCTCATCGGCGAACCTCTCGGCATCCTTTATCATCCTCTCGATGTCTTCAGGTGTCAGTCTGTTCTGGTCATTGGTGATAACGATCTTCTCGCGGTTTCCAGTACCCTTATCCTCAGCAGATACTTGCAGGATACCGTTGGCGTCAATCTCGAAGGTAACTTCGATCTGAGGGATACCACGGGGCGCGGGAGGAATGCCAGTAAGGTCGAACTTTCCGAGCAAGTGGTTGTCCTTGGTCATAGGACGCTCACCCTCGTACACCTGGATAGTGACGGTGTGCTGGTTGTCACTGGCGGTAGAGAAGATCTGGGACTTCTTGGTGGGAATGACGGTATTACGTGGGATTAGCTTGGTCATGACTCCTCCGACAGTCTCGATACCCATGGTAAGAGGGTTTACGTCGAGCAACACGATGGCGTCAGTGTCTTGTTCACCGCTGAGGACTCCAGCCTGGACGGCGGCACCATAAGCGACGGCCTCGTCGGGGTTGATGCCTCGGGAAGGCTCTTTGCCGTTGAAGAATTCCTTGACCAGTTGCTGAACCTTGGGGATACGGGTGGAACCTCCGACGAGCACAATCTCGTCGACGTCCTTTTTGTTCATGTCGGCATCTTCCAACACCTTCTGCACAGGCTTGAGGGTAGACCTGAAGAGATCCATGTTCAATTCTTCGAACTTAGCCCTGGTGAGGGTTTCGGAGAAGTCTTCACCTTCGAAGAAGGATTCAATTTCAATCTTGACCTGGTGGCTGGAGGACAGAGCCCTCTTTGCCTTCTCAACTTCACGACGCAGTTTCTGGACGGCGCGGTTGTCTTTCCTGATGTCCTTACCCTTCTTCTTCTTGTACAGCTTGATGAAGTGCTCCATGACCCTCTGGTCGAAGTCTTCACCTCCCAAGTGAGTGTCACCATTGGTAGCTACTACTTCAAACACTCCGTTGTCGATGGTGAGCAGAGACACGTCGAAGGTACCGCCACCCAAGTCGAATACCAGCACGTTCTTCTCGCCGTCCTTCTTATCAAGACCGTAAGCGATAGCAGCGGCCGTGGGCTCGTTGATGATTCTCATCACCTGAAGACCGGCGATGGCACCGGCGTCCTTGGTGGCTTGACGCTGGGCGTCGTTGAAGTAAGCAGGGACAGTGACGACGGCGTGTGTCACCTTCTTACCGAGGTAAGCCTCAGCGGTTTCCTTCATCTTGGTGAGGACCATGGCAGAGATTTCTTCAGGGGCGAAGATCTTGTCTCCCTGGGAAGTCATGACGGAAACATGGGGTTTGCTGTTCTTCTCAACTACCTTGAAGGGGAAGAATTTGACATCATGTTGGACAGTGCTGTCACTCCATTCACGACCAATGAGACGCTTGGCGTCGAACACGGTGTTTTCGGGGTTGGTGGTCAGCTGGTTCTTGGCGGCGTCACCAATGAGACGCTCGCCGTCAGCAGTGAACGCTACATATGAGGGAGTGATACGGTTACCCTGGTCATTAGCAATGATTTCCACACGGCCATTCTTGTACACACCCACACTGTGGACAAAGAAAAAATCATCTTTAGAATTTTATCATTCACATGGTTTTATTAACACGTATTTCTGCTTTGAATATGAATGGAATGCAAAAATATTTTAACTGATAAGTAGATGAAAGATGGTGATATACTATCTCGTAACAATGTTTAAAAAAAAAATGTTTTTTTTTATAATTTTGAATTACAAAAAAAGGAATAAAATGGTTTGGGTAACCTAAAATGGATACATAAAAACAAAATCTTGAACTTGACTGAAAACAGTTAACAGTTGAATAACTCATTGGGCAGTCACCTCCAGAAAAACAAGAATATTTTAATACTCCTTTCTTGAACTATTTCAGTTTTTTAATAAAAGATATTGGCTAGTGCAAACACACTTAACATTGAGTTCATTGACCTGAAATATGCTAATTATGGACAAGTTAAGTACCTCTTGACTCACTATACAAGTTCCGACTATGTTAAATTAAAGAATAAAAATTCTTTGTAAATGATTGAATTCTTATTCATCTTAATATTGAAAGGATTTCCAATTAAAAAATCATGCTTTCGTAATTCAGTGCCGAAGTGAAGCTAATTTTATGGTAATCATTTATCTAGTTAACTGATAAAATAAGCTTTATTTCATTAAAATTATCTTTGACTATGTTGTAACCGTTTTTTAGAAGTAGATTAGGTATGTTCATGGAAATTACTGGAACATTTGACTAGCAACAATAAAATTTAAAAATCCCTGTTTGGTCAAGATTTTTGAGTGACTAATAATATGAATTAAATATTACATAAATAAATAGTGAAATGGGCAGAATGATAGTGATGAACAAAGAATTTCCACCTATTTTGAGTGTTTCGATATTTTGGATTTTCTTGAAAAAAAGGGTGGAACAAAATTTTGGAATTCAGCAGATACTCACCAAGAGTAGGTGGTACCCAAGTCGATACCGATGACGGTGCCGATCTCCTTCTCTTTACTATCCTTCTTGTCGTCGGCGACCACCGCCGCGACCACGCAGGCCAACGCTAGAATACTCCACCGCATTTTCAGCATGCAATGTTACTTTTCTGAAACAAATCATCGTAAAATAAGTTAGAAATATCTATAAATATGCATACGCGTCAGTTTGTAAACGTACTCAAGTCAGAATCTCACAAAATCTGCCAGATGACACTTCCTTTTGAAAGACACGTAATCATTTACGACGACACGTCACTATAGGGCGCCGGGCCAAACGACGCCGGGTTAAGATTTATAGAAAAGGAAAGTACCCCAGCCCACCTATAACGGCATGAGAAACTTAACGGTACCCTTTAACGGCGGCGGGAGATGTATGTAGAACGCGCTACCGGCCCACACTGCACCGTCGAGAAATTTCGCTGACGTTCCACGCAGTTAAGCGGGATTTTAAATGTATCATAAAGGAATTTAAATACGGACACACTAGACTTACAATTTAAGAGCTAATTACTATAGCCATTAGAATGAAAACTCCTTAATTAACCTAATTATTGTCAGCTATCAAACCATGACGGGTGAGGTTAGCAATTCATGGCGATCCGCGGTATTGAGACAAAAAGACAATACGGAATATAAAGAAAAAGATAATTACCTGATACTACAGATGATTAAATTGGATTGAATCTCAATAAATAAAATTCACAGCCACGATACAAGCACTTTGAATGGGACACTTGATTACGAATTCACAATTACGTTGTTCCTTCACATTCGATTTTTCAAGAAGAACTGAAGTTTCACACGCCACCGTCGCTATTATTTAGCGCTAGTATCCATCGTGGGCTAACGTGATTGGTCCACAACGTGATGACGTATCATATATTTCTCTACGATTTTTCCAAGTAAGAATATTTGGCGCAACCTGATTGGCCCACGTTTATAACTGGCCCTGAATGAATAGGACATTCCCCATACCGCCAACTTTGAAAATAGGTTTTACTCATGTTTATTGCGAAAGCGAGATTTTTATATTTCTCAATCTTGCAAAAGAGATTAATTATACCTGTATGGTTATGATGAAGTAAAGATAACGCATTAAGTAAACGGCAAGCAAGGGCTTCTATTTACCATATGCACAATTGAAATAAAAGGCCACATCTCCATAAACAGAAAGCAGATAAAATATTCTAGAAAGAACGAGCAATTCTTATCATGAAATGGTTCTGAAAGTCGTGTCTTTATTATAATCAAAGCTAGATAGTTGGTTAAATATATGCTTATGGTCTATAAAGACATGGGTCAAATGATGGCTGCAAATGATGGTGGTTTATCATTACCCAATATTTCGAAACATCTAGAACATCTCAGAATCACCTGGAATAAATGCATTTTATTCAATTTATTTCTAGAAATTTCGAAACCTTATTCATCTACAAGTTTGTCATATCCCATCTAGATCTTTCGAAAAACAGTACTTATGGTAGTTTATCGATTCCGTTAGGTGTACGCATGGGTTGTCTAATAAGTATCTACATCCTAAATCATGTTTGATGCGGGGGTTTACGTATGCGTAAACTAATTTGTATTTAAAGTTACTATTCCCATGGTTAGGTGACTTAACTTAAGTACTAAATGTTAAAACAGACGACTACTGGCACCTTTTTGCTGTATAACATTGGCGAGAATTTGGTATTCTTCGAGAAGCCAAAACTATGTTTATTACTAGATATTTACCGGGCACCAAACATGACCTCGTGTTGTTTAAAATACGGAAATCCGACGGGACAAACCCAGTTACGATAACTGACTGTAGGCACTCCAACCTAGGTTAAGTAAGACCCCATGGAACAGAGATTGCAAAGTTTTTTTAACTTTATACTAGCTGTACCCGGCGTGCGTTGCAATACACTTTATCCCACCAACCTACTCTACCTTACCTACCTCTTTTCTGCGTCATCTTTTAAACCTTCCCTGGATTACGACAAAAATTTCAAAACTAAAATCAGATAATCGGCCCAGCCGTTTTCGAGCTTTAGCGAGACAAACAAACAGCAATTGATTTTTATATATATAGATCAATAGGTCATGGCCAATCAATATTGTAGAAAAAAGTTATTATCTCTCATTTCTACATCGCTTCGGACCCCCGTGATACCCTTTAGATAAAAATTGCATCATTCAAAACAATCCCGAAGTTACCTTTCTAAATACACATGAGGCATAAGGCCACGTCAGCTTAGATAACGAATATTTTAACACTTATTGAACATGAGAAAGATTTTTAATTAATGAAACAATGAGTTTATATGACCATCTGTTTCATCTTTTCATAGAAATTGTGTGATGACATAAAGTACATATTTACACAGAGGAGGATTTCGACATAAATGAAAAAAATAGTTGAGATACGTATTATTTTATTTCTTATCTTTTTCTTCTAATTCTATCACATTATGATAAAGGCTTACATGTTACCTTATATACCCTTACATCACGCTTGTACGCAATAAACGGGTAGGTACAGACCACAGTGTAAATACTCCATGTAGTGAAGTGCAATTAGACAAAAAATACTTATAAGGTGGAACGAAGCTTCGTTTAAAGTCGGATTTTCATGGACTTTTTTATTGAGTTTCTAGAGGTGTAGAAAATCGAATCTTTTTAGGGTTCCGTAGCCGAATGGCAAAAAACGGAACCCTTATAGATTCGTCATGTCTGTCTGTCTGTCCGTCCGTATGTCACAGCCACTTTATTCCGAAACTATAAGAACTATACTGTTGAAACTTGGTAAGTAGATGTATTCTGTGAACCGCATTAAGATTTTCACACAAAAATAGAAAAAAAAAACAATACATTTTGGAGGTTCCCCATACTTAGAACAGAAACTCAAAAAAAAAAAATATCAAACCACACGTGTGGGGTATATATGGATAGGTCTTCAAAAATGATATTGAGGTTTCCAATATCTATATATATAAAAGAAAGTCGTGTTAGTTACTTCACTTATAACTCAAGAACGGCTGAACCGATTTAGCTGAAAATTGGCAGGGAGGTAGTTTAGAGCCAGGAGAAGGACATAGGATACGGTAGGGTGGGGTAGGGTAGGTAGGTAGGATAGGGTAGGTAGGTAGGGTAGGGTAGGTAGGTAGGGTAGGGTAGGTAGGTAGGGTAGGGTAGGTAGGTAGGGTAGGGTAGGTTAGGTAGGGTAGGGTAGGTAGGTAGGGTAGGGTAGGTAGGTAGGGTAGGTAGGTAGGTAGGGTAGGTAGGTAGGGTAGGGTAGGTAGGTAGGTAGGGTAGGGTAGGTAGGTAGGGTAGGGTAGGTAGGTAGGGTAGGTAGGTAGGGTAGGGTAGGGTAGGTAGGTAGGGTAGGGTAGGTAGGTAGGGTAGGTAGGTAGTAAGGGTAGGGTAGGGTAGGGTAGAGTAGGTAGGTAGGGTAGGGTAGAGTAGGTAGGTAGGTAGCGTCGGGAAGGGTAGGTAGGATAGGGTAGGTAGGTCGGATAGGGTAGGTGGGTAGTAAAAAGTGCATTGCAACGCATGCTGGGTACAGCTAGTAATTTTTATAATTTTTAAGTGAATAGTTTGCGCGAGAGACACTTCCAAAGTGGTAAAATGTGTGTCCCCCTCTAATTTCTAAAGTAAGAGGATAAAAATTCTGAAAATATTTAGGATTATAGAACGTAAAAAAAACTTTCCACGAAAATTGGTTTGAATAAGATGTGATGTTCAGTTTTTGAGATATAGGACTTTTTCATCAAACTGCAGCAGTAACTTTGTTTTTCATTAACATACTATGAAAAACAAATTTAGTTTTGCTGTTACATATAAAAATAATTTAATAATATTAAAAATATTTTTTATTTTATTGTTTGGTTGTACGGAACCCTGTGTGCGTGTGAGTACGACACGCACTTGGCCGGTTTTTTTAAACTTTTTTCTTCACATCTCTAGGAACTCAATAAGAAAGTCCCATGAAAGTCCGGCCACTATTAACTTCGTTCCAGCTTATTGTCTAATTGCACTTGACTAATGGTACGCTCATATACATATTACGACTATAGTGTCATACACATAAGTTCAATATAATAATATTATGTCATAAGGAACATTACATTAAAAAATGCGAGACAATAATTCAATAGAAAAAATTACAATCGTGTCCTACAATTTTATTATGATCTTAACAACTAAAACAACAGTTTGAAGTCTATGTACTTATAAAAAGGTTGAATTTAATTTGAGCAAAACAAGTAACAGTGGGCTTAAAGATCAACATACAATTATAAGTACTGCACAGGATCAACACTGCCTAAACTGCATTCGTCGTTCACCGTTCCTTTTATGAATGTCAGTTTTTTTTTAATGATTGTCGCAGGGTTACCTATGTGGCTGGTTACTGCTTATCGTGTGGGTGCCTTGACTGTAATGGCCTCCGGCCAGGGTCAAGAAACCTACAAACTAAGCGACTACACGCTAAGGGCATCCCCTGTGGGGTACGAGCCTCGGCTTAGGGCTGGATCTGATCGATATCATTATTTAGGAACTGATTTAAAAGTACAGGCTCAGTATTGCAGGCTTTCACTCAGATCCAGCCAGTCTCTTTGCTGCCCTCCCCTAGCGACGCCCTAAGCCGAGGCCCGTACTCCGCAGGGGGTGCCCTTAGCGTGTTGTCGCTTAAATTATAAGTTTTGCCCTGGCTGGAGGCCTTAAATTCAAGGCATCCACGGGATTGACCGGTTAAGCAGAAGCCAGCCTCAGAGGCTGAACTGCCATACAAAAAAAAAAATTGCCGGCTAATTCGAGCAAGGGTCGAGGGGGTGGTGAATATCCATACAGCTGTGCACACTAATAAGCATCGTGACGGCATCGCTGATTGGGATCAACTCGTAACCACGTTGATTTTATTCGTCTAAAACGTATAAGGTGAGGTAATGCTGATCCAGTGCAGTGCTCATCGTCTTGGGCGTCCGTTAAAACACGCTCGGGTACGGCCGCGGGTACGCGCTCGAACGTCTGTATTGTCTGTATTGATCGGCGCTAAAAGTGACGGGCACGAGTGACGGATTTTTTCAAGATATTCTGACAGCGTGCATCCGTGCGAGTTTTACCTGCCGCCCATATACGTGTGCTAAGAACTTTATGCAAGCTGACAGTAACCAGTAAATTATAATATATCCATCACCTAATTTCTACAAATCATAACAATTATTTAAAAAATAAAACAGCCAACATTTAATGTTTCTTTGATATTAAATCTAAAATCAACGGCGCGAAGTATGTGATGATGCAATCGGCACCTGGAAAATACAATATAAGTTAGTGTAATCACTCTTTGAAGTTGGGACTCCGGAGGAAGTGGGCCGTTCACCACCCGACAGAGTGCAAGTTGGTAGATATCACATCATCATCTGTCTACGCACCGGCTCTCCTGAAGCTCGTCATGGTCTCCATGAGGATAGTTTCGACCTCCGAGCTGTCCCCGGTGCGGCAGATCATTGCGTATTCACCCGACACCTGACGAAAAACAACAATGTTCACAAAGTCATAGCAACAACTCTCTTAATAGTGTTACGTCTGCTTTACGACAACATTCTAGGATTACGTTCAAGTCTAGAATGTCCATTAGGGTGTTACTACACCAATCGATCGGTAGTCGATCGATGCCATCATACATCGGTTGACGTTGATCGATTAGTGTGGTACCTTTGGCTGGTAGACGAATGGCGGGCGTTTAGACGGAAATTAAAGACGAATATAATAAAACTCTTTAGTAATTTACTAAAGAATTATATTCACAACAACTAACTTACTACTTATTGTGAATATAATTCTTTTTTTGGTGTGTCGAACTAAAACCAATTTACAGATTGATGTAGAAAATCTACATCAATCTGTAAATTGTTTAATTAACTTTGCGGACGATTGTGTGGTTTTAAATTCTTATCAATTGGAAGTATTTTGTTATGCATTGTAAAATTAAAGTAAAATCTATGAAATGATTTGAACTCACAATCTTCATGATCATTCTGCTCATCTCCTGCCATTATCTCAATTTATTTAGGGTCGGCGCAGCATGAGTTTGTCTGCCATACTTACTTCTTTGTTAGTTGCCGTCTTAGTATTATCCTGTTTGTAGCAATTTCATCTTTCACACAATCCATTCATGAGGTCTTATTTAGTTTTTTTCGAAAAACGTTCACACATTAAGGTGGATACAGACTTTGCGAGGCATGCGCCACGAACGGCGCACAACGAATGCCGCGGCCATACGTTGGCTCGCCCTCGCACGTGCGTAGCACTTGCCTAGCCAGGAATATAAAGGTACACACCTAGCGAGGCATTCGCTGTGCGTTGTTCGCGGCGCATGCCTCGCAATGTCTGTATACGGCTTTACAAGTGTTAATAAATTAACATGCCTTTCAATTTTCTAATTATTATAGCTATTATCTCTCTAAAACTCTGGAACGGCTGAACAGATTTGGCTAATTTTAGTTTTGAAATATTTGTACAAGCCGAAGAAGGTTTAAAAGGTAAGTAAGGTAGGGTAGGTAGTTAGGTAGGTAGGGTAGGGTAGGGCTGGGTAGGGTAGGTATGTAGGGTAGGGTAGGGCTGGGTAGGGTAGGTATGTAGGGTAGGGTAGGGCTGGGTAGGGTAGGGTAGGTAGGTAGGGTAGTTAGGGTATGGTAGGTAGAATAAAATGCATTGCATCGCATGTCGGGTACAGCTAGTATATAATTGACGGTACGGTTGGCGCAGTGGCTGAGCGATTGACTGCTGTGCAACGTGTCGTGGGTTCTATTCTCGCACGGAACAAATATTTGTATGGCCTACAGATAGTTGTTCCGGGTCGGGCTGTTTGTGTATGTGAGTTTAAATGTTTGTAAACGCACCCATGACACAGGAGAAATTCCTAGTGGAGCAACGTTTAAAAAAATAATAATATAATTGTTCTTTGATTATATATAATATATTTGCTTTTTGAACTTTTTGAGAAGAAGAATACCATTTATGTTCTTCTTCTCAATGCATCTTTTCAGCTACATAAATTCCGCTCACTGATGCAGTCCTAAGATCATAAAGAGCATAAGGAAGGGGAGTTAAAAAAAAAACTAGTGTCTATACCTGGTACACGAACAAGGGATGGTAGGGGTACTTGTCCTTGGTCTGCCTCACGATGTCCAAGTACGGTAGACCTGGCTTCACCATCAGGAAGTCTGCTCCCTCAGCCACATCTCGAGCCTGTAAAATAAGTCGCGAGAAAAGAGTACGCTTAGATGGTTTGCTCATGTGGAGAGAATGAGTGAAAAGCGACTAACAAACGGTATTTCAATGCTGATGTGAGTCAAAGTCAAGGCAAAGCATTTATTTCAATTAGAACATTACAGGCACCTTTAAAAGTAAAAAAAAAAAAGAACAAAAAAAAACGCGAAGCTACAGTCCCATTCACAAGGCAAAATAACTTATGAAAGTACTGTAGTTGCCCATTCCGTAGCGTAGATCTCTATGGAGAAGAACGGGCAAGAAACTCCATGGACACTCTTTTAAATCAAAATATGTTACAAAATCTTGGGTAACTTCGCCCGGGATGGGACGCCCTAGGACATAAGCTGACCTTATTGATCAGGTTCTTCATAAAGGTCAGGTACGTAGTACTCGCAACCGGCGTGAATGTATGAATGTGGACAAGGATAAAAGGATTTTGTAAGGATCGGAGCAGGTGGCGTTCTGTGGGTGCCGTTTTTCTTTTGATAGACTTTTCATTTGATTTGCTACCAATACAAGGTGTTGTTTTGTATCCTCGTCAAAATTCAGGAGGTTGTCACAAAATACATAAACAATCAATGTAAATTACGATACCTAGTTAATTATAATTGATCGCTGATTTTCTTGGTTGTTTATGTTTGTCAGTATATCAGAATAACACCCTTAACGTGGTTTAAGGACTAAGAAATTATCGAATAAACGTCTGAGATTGTTTGTATGTGTGAAAGCGCGGTTATAGGGCGAGGATCAGACGGGCCGCGTTAAAAACACCGGCGGTTCTCACTTACCGATTTCAGTAAATAAGAAAAAAATAAAAATTACCTACCCTTTTTATCATTGATTGGGGTCGAGAAGCATTAGCATAGTTATCTCCTTGAATTTGACGAGAATGCAAACCAACACCTTGTATACAGGGTTATTTGTTAAACCCCGACAACCTCTCAGGACTATGTTACTAACATCATAATCAACAACCTTTGCTCTATGACTTCTAAAAAATCATCATATTTTAGTTCATCAGATCATCATACAAAAATAAAAAAAATAAAAATTGAACGCTCTAAATGTTACGACTATGCTCCCCTCGTTATTTTTTTTTTTTTTAAACGTTGCCCCACACTACGAATTTCTCCTGTATCGGAGCGTTTACAAACATTTAAACTCACATACACAAACAGCCAGACCCAGAACAACTATCTGTCAGACCCAGAACAACTATCTGTAGGCCATACAAATATTTGTTCCGTGCGGGGATCGAACCCGTGACACGCAGCGCAGCAGTCACTGCGCCAACCGTGTCGTTATTGTACTATCGCTTTATTTTGCTTCGCATAGACTTCGTAACATTTGACTTAATTTTTAATTTTGAGCATGAGCTAGTCTGTCCCACGGTATAACTGAAATAAAAATTTGCAAGCTAGGTGTTACTTGTAACTGATATTGTATGACTGGTATTGTATGATGATGTAGGTAGGACCAATTCTCATAACATTTTAACCTATCACTTAGTTTGTTAAACCAGAATTTGAAGTTGAGAATATATCAACCTTCACGTTAACTGCAAATTTTACCATTACATGAAAAATTGGCTTGGAACACAAAAAATAAGTCGTTGATTTTTAACCCCCGATCAAAAAAGAGGGGTGTTATAAGTTTGGCGTGTGTATCTGTGTGTCTGTCTGTGGCATCGTAGCTCCTAAACAGATGAACCGATTTTGAAAAAAAATGTTTTTTTTTTATCGGTGGTATAATGTTGATATATGTATAGGGTGTAAGAGACATCGACGCACAAACGAATACCACGTATTCAGTACTTACATCATTTCGAACCGCCCCACAAAGTAATTTTTCAACGGCCATTTATACAAAAGAAACAGCTGGTAAATGATGTCCCTTTCACTCTGTAATACAGAGTGAAAGGGACATCATCCGAAGTATAAAATAAAATACAGAGTCTGTATTTTATTTTATACTTCGGCCCGAAACTTCGCTACTCCCACGTCATTGGTAAGGTCTCTCAGTTTGCAGGAGTTGATGCAAAAGGAGCAGGAAAAAAAGCGAGGCAGTTCAAAGAAGTAGGAATTGACTTACTGCAGCCCTAGCAGCGAGCCCTGCACTGCCAGGTGGCAGCTGGTAGCACTTCCGGTCGCCCTCCATGGGAGTACTGTTCATTGTGTCACGGAAGGGCCCGTACATTGCTGACGCAAACTTGCAGGAGTACGACAGTAGAGATACCTGAAATATTTTAATTAATAAATTGCAATAAACAGTAGCACGCCTAGCAAGACCACTGTAGAAAAGAGTTCTGTCTACGGAAGAATCGACATAATGACAGATAGACAGTGAAAATGTGTCACTTTGGAGTGGAGAGCAGCGGTGAAAATGTGTCACTTTGGAGTGGAGAGCAGCGGTGGCCCAATGGTGGCAGCCCCGAGCAGTAAGCCGTGGGTTCGAACCAAGGCAGGCGCATTACTTTATGTAATTTATTTCATCACCGCTGCTCTCAAAAACGGTGAAGGAAAACATCGTGAGTAAACCGGCATGTCCTAGAACTAAAAAATCGAAGACATCTACCAAACCGTACTGGGCCCGCGTGGTGGATTACAGCCCACTCCCTCTCATAGAGAGGAGGCCTGTGTCCCAGCAGTGGGAACATTATAGGCTGATGATGATGATGATGTGTCAGCTTGTCTATTCTTCCATCAACATAGCCCGTTTCTACGGCGTTCTTGCTACGCGTGCTGGTTGTAGTGCAGTCTAGTTCTTCGGTCGTCTAGAGCACCCAAGCGCTAGGTACTGTTGCGTGATGCGTGAGGTCCCAGATTCCCAGGTCTTTTTTTTTGTTTTTTGTTTTGGCAGGAGTGGGTAATCCCCACGGACACCTCGACTATCTCACGATTTGCAGTGCCGGACTCGAACCGGCTAAAACCACACTCCTGCCCCGCCAGTGTCCCTCTAACATTATCAGAGACGTTTTATTGGGGGGGGGGGGGGTTTGCCTTATATATCGGTGAAATTTAGGCGGCCGAGGAGACATTTATTTATTTCTATTTACTGTTTAAATTTTACTTTTATTGTTGTACTTTTATATTGCCATATATTTTCTATCTTTTACTGACAGATTCCCAGGTCACGGCCTGGTACGGTGTTATTGGATTTTTCAAGCTGACCAAAGCGTGTGCCGGTTGATGGTAATAGGCTCGCTCCGTTACATAAACATAACTGGCGAAATACGAGTGTACAGCTCTGCCTAACCCTACCTACGGGGATATACGGGCGTGAAGTTATCTTAATAAGTTCAACGCCAAAAGATTTAAGATATTATGTTGTTAGTGGTTAACTGTGTCAATATTTGCATGCTAAGCCAAAAGTCAACGACACGTTTTAGTTAAAAGCAACATACTAAGCTGTAAATAAATAAATATTTAAACAAAAATATCATCATCATCAGCCTATAATGTTCCCACTGCTGGGACGCAGGCCTCCTCTCTATGAGAGAGAATGGGCAGTAATCCACCACGCGTGTCAGGTACGGGTAGGTAGATGTCACATGTCTTCGAATTTTTAGTTCTAGGATATGCCGGTTTCCTCACGATGTTCTCCTTCACCGTTTTTGAGAGCAGCGGTGATGAAATAAATTACACAAAGTAATGCGCCTGCCTGGGTTCGGACCCACGGCTTACTGCATGTAAGTCGGGGCTGCCACCACTGGGCCACAGCTACAAATATATAATCAGCATTAACCTTTTCTACTACTGGAACTAGCTTCATTTTGAAAGGTTGGGCAAGTTATGCCTGTTTTCACAGACACTAGTAGACACCTAAATGATTAGCCTAAGTGTTTTTTTATTGAGAAAACTTACCGTATTCTGTAGTTTGCAGGCCACCAAAGAATCTTTGATGGCTTTTATCCTGTTGTCCATCATGTCGGATGGAGCAATGATTTGTGCACCTAATAAAAAAGAATCGACATTTTCATTATTTACTGGCGTTTGAAAACTGACCCGTATATCTATAGGTACTAATTTTATAAAGCTGAAGAGTTTGGTTGAACGCGCTAATCTCAGGAACTACTGGTTTGAATTGAAAAATGAAATATTATGTTGCAAAAAAAAGAAAATTTATTCATTTTGAGAGCTTCCGTTGCGTACGGTAAAATTCAATTAACAGTCAAGATCATCATTATCAGTGAAGTTCCACCAGTTAATCTAATTTGACTTTGTATATTAACTGAGTAGATACCAGATCTTATTAATCTTAATTTTAATAGAGTCAAATTGCTCAGTCATAACAATTTAAAGTTTTTATTTAATTAAATACAATACATAATTGTGGTCAATAGCAGTCCTTATCTTTTGAGTTATACAAGGGCAGGTCAACAGCCAAATCAAAAGAGCACAATCATGAAGCAACTTCAAAAAACGTAGTGTTTTTGATTTTTTATATTACGTTGTGCCTCAACTGCCTCATATTTATGTTCGTAGCCAAATATCCGAAATTATATTAATCATTACTTCGGTAGAAATTTGAAATGTTGTAAGACACATAAAAAAACCCTTTCGGCGCTGGTCCGAATTTTACAGATGCAACACCGTTTATTATCTTTCTGCCCTTGTCCCATGTTTTTAGGGTTCCGTACCCAAAGGGTCAAACGGGACCCTATTACTGAGACTTCGCTGTCCATCCGTCCGTCTGTCACCAGGCTGAATCTCATGAACCGTAATAGGTAGGTAGTTGAAATTTCTGCAGATTATGTATTTCTGTTGAGGGGGCTCCCATACAAAAAAGTGATTTTGTTGCTCGTTTTTATAAATAATTGTACGGAACCCTTCGTGCGCGAGTCGAGTCCAACTCGCACTTGACCGATTTTTTTCTTCCATTCTCCTATGTCAACCGCTTTAATATCATTCCTCACACAATTCTCATGATAAAATGTTTATGAATGGAGACAACAATATTTTTATTCATCACTCACATCAGTGACAAATCGCATCCCCATACCAAGACAGTTACTTCCCTTTCAACTTTTTTGTAACTGGTGCATCTATCAAACTTTCTCTAAAATACTAATTAATTACTTTATCCATTCTTGGCACACCACACATCTACCTTAACATTCTCATCTCTACATACAATCTTCTTTCATCCATCTTCTTCATAGCCCACCATTCCGATCCAACTTACCAGCTTTAGCATAAGCCAAGGCTACATCAGCGATCCTCCTGACCGAAGCAGCATGGTCTATGGTTCCAGTAGGAGTGAGAAGTCCACAGTGACCGTGAGATGTGTAGGGGCATAGGCAGACATCACAGGCTATGAGGAGATTTGGGAATTTGGCCCGTAGCTTAGGAAGAGCCTTTAGGACTGGATTATCTGGACAATCTGCACTTGAGCCGTTGGCATCCTATTCAACATAAATGTACAATTTAAGGAGTGTTGATATGATTATTTAAGCGCTATACATAGATAGACACCCTAAACAGTTATGTACATTGTTTTTTTTTCAACCCTCAATTACATATACAGTGTATCATATTTTATTCGACTTTAAAACTGACACTGACTGGCAAACTGCAAAAAACGTAAAAAATAATTATTTCGCTGGCCACACTGTTTCTTCCATGTTAAAAAAAAATTGGATTCCAATTTTGATCAGCAGAACCTGACTTGTTTAAAAAATAAACCCTTAATATTTATATTAAAGCTTTTAAAAAGAAAGTTTCAATTAGGAGATAAAGTTTTTGTCTGACTGTATAATTTGACTGACTGACTACAAAAACTTGAATAAAATTGGCAGTTACACAAAAACTAAGGACAGTCTCCCAAGTATGTTTTCATGTGGCTACAATGATTAGGGCCTTCCCTTATCTAACATCCACACTGTATTCTATTGAAAAGTCAGTTTATGTATAACTTATATTACAGATTGTCTTCCTCCTACATCTATTTAAATCTATTCGGTAATTGGCATGGTGATTCCAAATGGTTGTTTCTATTTTAATTAACATTGTAATATTACCTTTGGCAATGTGCGCACTATCCCAAAGATGAGTATGGACTTCAGTCCTTTATTGACCAGATCAACAAGCCTTGTGATCAGCGTATTGACACCATATCTGCATACATTGGGCATGCTTGCCACTGGCTCAGTTCGATTGTCATCTTCCCTGTTTTTATAGACAGAAAATAGGTACTAATAAGAAATTATGAATTAAAATTGATTCAATATTTTTAGTTCGCGGTTTATAGACTGTAAAGGCAGGGTAAAAAGTTAACCTGATTAAACTTGAAATTAAAATGATGATACACTTTTCTTGAACTAGAATATTCTTATAGGGTTATCCGGCGGCCGCCACGGTATTTAATAGTACTTACAATAAGAACACAGGATACATAATATTGTGCGCCTCAATACTTGTATTTGGCTCCTGTAGTTTTCTCAGAGTCGAATGAAAGAACCCGCCTTGCAGGACATATTCCGGACTCAAAAATAATTGATTCATCTTGTCGTAACAGAAATCAAGTCAGCCGGTCTATCCAACAGTTTAAAAGTCAATGTATGAAGTAACTAAACTAAGTAACGCTAACTAATTGATTTTTATTAGTGGAGGTGGAGTAGTTGATAGTAAATTATGCATGAAAGTTGGAATACACGTATGTCATTGTCAATGGATCTATTGATTTATTGATTTCACTCCTTATCACTCACTGAGATGAATTTATGAATCCACCATAAGGGTAAGCAAAACAACACATAAATGATGCTAAAAAGCAACAGCAAAATTGGAATGGAATGCGAAAACCAAACAAAAACAAAACATGTCAAATTGACAACGTCAAATGTCCGTCAATGGGAAAAGACAAAATAAATATTTTCTTCAAGAGAACTGAAAAGTGTGAAACTAGTTTAATCTTTAGATTGTCATTCAGAAGTTTGGCATTGCTTATAGCATCTCAACAGGCTATTCATTATAATTTTCTCAGTTCGCGCTTGGACTATGCATTCCAAATGTCAGACCTACGAAATAGAAAAAAACCCCGTAGTCGAACTTCTGTGGACTCAGATTACGCATAGACTATAGAAAGATAGAGGAGGCCCGAGGCGAGGAGGTCAAGCTTTTGAAAGACAGATTCAGACAGATGTTTGTCATCAATAAAGTATTGGTTTTAATTTTACATGTAACTTTATGTAATTTCTTTATAGTTCATGCATAAATTATTATAATTTAATTATTCATTGCATATAAAACGTTTAACAGTTCTCATAACATATTTTTACAACAATGCCTGCATGAAATTTACTGAGAATCGATATTACTTATCTAGGTTTTCTGTCACAAAGTTATGTATAACTTGTTTTATTTTATTTTTAAATGATTGACGTAGTTTATAAGCTTAAGTGTAAGTGTACGTTAGTGAAACAAAACGAAAAGTGAAAGAAACCCAGCCTTGAGGATTTGAAACAACCTTGAAGACACCATGAATGCGGATGAAGACGCGCCTACCAAGAAAAAAGTCGACAAACAATCCACTGAGAATCTAACAGTGACTGTGGACAAGATAGATGCAAAGAGATCTGAGAAAGGGGACGAAGATCCTAAACCGCGTATAGTATTGACGTTTCGATCGGAGAAGAACAGCGCGAAGAGTAGCAATATGAAGATCGTGACCACTGAGGAAAAGCACGAAGAGGCTCCGCGGCGGTCGAGCAGGACGCGCGGTAAGTGGGAGTGGATTTGCGACAGCGAGACGTCGCCCAAGAAGGACAAGTCAGGAGCACAGACAACATCAGAGAATGATGAGTCGGACAGCTCCCACACAACGCCCAAGCGCACCACACGCCGCCGCGACGATTCCGACAACGTCCTCGCCAATGCCATCGCCAGAAAAGAGAAGTCTTACGAAACTCAGCAAGCCCCACAGCGACTATCTCGTAGAATAAAACCCACAGCTAAAATACTTGCAAATGAAGAGCTGCGTATTGGTCTTGAATCTCAGAACAATGCCCGTCTTGGTATACACAGTGACAAGTCTCCTGATGAGGGTGTCAGGACTAGGCGCTCAGCCCGTCCCACAGTAACAGAAGTTGAGAAGAAGAAAGAACCAGAGGTAGAAGATGAGCTGGTGGAAATAGATGGGGATGATGACAGCCAGAGTCAGAACAATGTGATGAAGTTGAAGCACCTGTGCGAGCTTGGACTGAAGGCTATCAACCCTGATGAGATAGATGAGAGTGACAATGAAAACAGGTAAATACTACAGTAATAGAAAATAAAAATAATACTTACTTTTGTAGATCCTAAGCTTTGCTAAGTACTTCTTTTAGATAATTGTGAAAACATCATAAGTAGCTAACTTACTAGATTTCTACAAGTTAATGTCAATCAATATGAATCACAACTTTGAGAGATGCCACAGCTATATATAAATAAAATAAAAGGAGTACAAACTTGAGATAATAACTAGATAATTTTCATAGTTAAGGTAGGAGGAAACACATGTTTGACATACAAATGCAGTAAATACAGTAAGCTAAACATTATGGAACTACCCACATAGTAAAAATAATTTTACACTAACCTACCTACTACATTACAAAAATTGCAATTATCCATAAACTACACAATTTACTGATACTTGTTACACCCATTTACAAACTAGAGAAATAGAAGGAGAGGAAGAAGAAGACGAAGACGTGGAAGCCGAGGAATTAGAAGAAGATGATGAAATGGATGATGATCCAGTAGTCATCAGCAAGCTGTTAGAGACAGATGAAGACTCAAGTGAAGACTTTCAGTGCACTGTTGAAGTTGCTGCTAAGAATAGACCGAGGAGGTCTACGAGACTATGCTCGTCTTTTGGCATGAATGACAGTGACAGGTCTTCTCCTGTTGGTGAAGAAGAGCATAAGTAAGTTTTTTTTTTGTAACATACTGTTACAATTTTATTCAATACTCTAGTCTTTGTACAACTCTGAAATATTGGATATAATACCGGGTATTATTTATACAGGGAAGCAACACTGACACGAAAATAGTTACCATGTACTCAGTATATAAAAATGTTTCACCTGTAATTAAAAACAAAAATCTACTGTTTCCTACAAAAGTGCAATACCTACATGGTCAATAGTTATGTGTTTTCGTGTCGGTCTCCCTTGTACCCTGTATATGTCAAAGTACATCAAAGTTTTTATAAGATTGCTAACTACATGTGTACAATGGCAGCCAGTTTACACCTACTTCGCATCCTTTGCCTTTGCATTGTGACATTGTGCTTCTGTAGTTGCAACCCAAATTGTTCTTATTTAATCTGCTAAGATTTTTACAAAAAAAAACATACCAATTTTTCTCTTTTGTGTCCAATGCTTTGAAAATCTTTCGCTAGTGGTGAAGCTATAAGTAATTAAACCTTTTCAACGAGGCTTAGTAACTTAGAACTGTTATTCGTATATGACTTGATGATTTGGCGGCAGGTCACCGCGCCGATCTTCAAAAAGATCATCCAGACACAATTATGTGGAAGAGAGTGAGAGGTGAGAACATGTTCTTTCACCTTTACTTATTCCAATAATTTACCCTTATTCACTATTTTTATGTTTTATCCCCAGGAGCCATCGTAAACGAAGGAGGCACAGGTCGTCCGGTGGGGAGGAAGCACAGTCAGATGCTGAAATGGAGGACACAAGGTAAGATAAACATACATTGGCGGTAAGATGGGCAGACGACAGGGTGGCCTTCGGGAGAAAACCCTGGAAGAGGCTGGCAAAGAACTGTGGAGATTTGCACAAGAAAAAGGAGGCCTATACCCAGTAGTGGCTGAAGTCAGGCTGTGGAAGGTGATGAAAGCCTAAGGCCGAGGCGTAATTAGTCCGTTGCGTCGTTGCACGCGACGACGAGAGACATAGCGGGGGGAGGGTTTGGCGCTGCATTTTCAAAGCTCCAGTGCGATGACGGACAGTGTTCCACTGCTTCAGGGCCAACTAGAGTAGGCGTACACGACATGTTATATCTCAGCATGAGCTGCGATGGCGTGCCTCGCTTTCTTATATTACGAGGTTGTGCGTCGTTCCAACGCAGGTGTGATATACAATGCGTTGATCCGTTACGACAACGCAACGCACTAATGAGACTTCAGCCTTAAAATAGTAAATAGCATTGAATTCATATTTTATTTCACTTGATAGTAAATGTATTCCAGTTAGTGCAGGCATCAGATCAAGCACTCACAATAAACTGTATATTATTGGCAGAACTCCATACTCATTCCTCCTTCTTTACCCAGCAACCCTGCAGGCGGTGACGAGGGCTCAGAAGCTGCGTGTCCGGTTGACGAGTCCACGATTGTAGCGACATGCTTCTGTGAGACACCTAGCAATGTATATGCGGCGTCTGATGAAATTACTGGTAAGCATTGTGATTCAATGAAAAGGTTTTATTTATTAAAAACTTTTTGCTTGCTCTTCATCCATAGAGCTGCGGTTGTGGTACAGGAGGGGGGGAGGGGAGTTACGTTAATAGCTCCAAAAGTCATCATCGGCATACTCTTTCTTAACTTTTGAGGCTGGTTTCCAGGAATTTAGTAATAAAAACAGGAATACCGCGGCAAACATGGCACATCGATTTTTACTAAAATTTAAATATCTGTAACTCGATATTTTTATTTATTTTTTAAAAGTTTTCTCAAAGCCAGCCAAATAAGTAATTCTCATAATAATCGTGGGCTCCGCCGCAGAGTAACAACATGCCTTTCCTTGTTCGCAGAACCAGTATTCTGCCAAGCGATCGAGCTCGTTGACGGCGTCCGCGTCGGCTGTTCACACAGCGCACGTCGCGAGCGCAACACCAGTAATAGTGCAAGTACCAACACAACCGGCCTAGCGCCCCTACTGAGGGCTGGTCCAAGAGCGCCATACTTCCTAGCGTGTGCCTTGCATGCCGCGCAACTGGCTAAGCACATGTGCTGTCCCGCTTGTGGACTGTTTTGTACACAGGTAAGATATGAGCTGCTGGACTTTTAAGTTTGATAAAAAGTAAAATCGATTTTTCTACCTAGGTTCGGCTGTCATCTAAAAGGCTATCGGTCTATTTGAAGGTGAAACATAACTGCGTTATCTATTGACTGGACTTATGCCTTTTTGGTGTGAAGTTGAAGGGCTGTTCTTTGAGCATATTTCTGAGAAACAGCATAACATACAATCAGCCCTGTATCTTCTGAAAAGATATTTATTTATTTATCAGGAACAATAAATTGTGTTTGATACATTACATACATCATAATTAATCATATTAATATAACTTCTACAGTGGCATGCAATAATATAAGACATGCAGCAATAATTAAAAACATAACATAACAAAAATATTCAATTCAAAAAATACATGATCAAAAACAAAATAATAAAAAGGCATTTTATTTTTTTAAATATAGAAGATAGTCTGAGGTGTAGATATAAGTTGTTAATGACTGTGATGTAATAAGGACGAACCTTTGCCATTAACCGGTCATAACGTCGACGGCACGGTTGGCGCAGTGTTTGAGTGATTGACTGCTGCGCTACGTGACGCGGGGTCGATCCTCGCACGGAACAAATATTTGTATAACCTACAGATAGTTAAAAAAAAAGCCGTTGACAAATCTCTTTACTCAGAATAACACAGAAAATGAAACAAAATAATAAACTCCATCTTTCCTCCAGGGCACCTTCTATCAATGTTCCTCGGGCCACTTATTCCACCTAGACTGTGGCCTTCCATATAACGATGCCAAGCAGCGGCCCGGCTGTCCCCACTGCGGGGTTTACTCCTACCGCTGGCAACCCGCCAACGCCGCAGTCGTGAAGGTCAAGGTTGAGATGAAGTGCAGCAACAAACGCATCTTCTTGCCGGATCAGAGGGAGCAGTGGTAAGTGAAAATAGTGTTAAGAACTTACAAGTTCATGAAACTATTCATTGTAATTAGTCTATAATTTTTTTTTTTTTTTTACTGGCCATTAGTCATCATGGACTATGAGATTAAGAATTACAAATTCTCAAAAAAAAATGTAAAATTCATAGAAAAGAGGAGAGAATTGTGCATTCCCCCTTTTTTTCTTAAGTGGTGATAAATGCCTAACGGAGACGCGTAGACGGTTTGGTTATGTGGGACTTGCACCCACTAAAAAACACCACCGTGAGTCTACTGTCGCCTTGGTGGATAGGCCACGAGAAATGCCACGCATGACGTTCGCGACCCATCCAGAGCAGCCCGCCTCCGGGCACCAACTCCTTTGGCGATGTTCGGGCTCACCTGAGACATCGCCACCACTCGCGAGGGCCGTGCAGTGCGACAGCTATAGACTCCCCGATCTATTGCTCGTTGTCACCTTTTTTTCTCCTGTTTTAACTGCAATCAGTGATTTTGAGATTTGATAATGTATTCAGACCAATAATACGATGTAGTTACGTTGTGATGTAGTTACCATTTACGACTTTTGTGCACAAGTAGTAATGATAATACCAAAGAAAAAAGGAGAGGGCTTCCTTTCTACACAAGGAGTCTACAGAGCTCCGATAAATATGACTGCCAAATTCTCCATTTATACTTCAACAATAATGACCCATACTTCTCTTCTAGCACACCAGCCTACCTCACATTCTCGGCCCGGGAGCCCAAGCCGGAGCCAGGGCCTATCATCCCGGAGGACCTACTGCCCTCCCCCCCAATAGACCTGAAGCAGCTGTGTGAGAAAGCTGCAGGGGCTCCTAATAAGTCACCTCAGCAGTTATGTGATGCTATACTGAAGGGCGATACTGTGGATATGCTTATACCTAAGATTGGTGAGTTTTTTAAAACTTATGTGTGTTATTATAAGGTACAAAAACGTATGTGAAAAATGATACCATACAACTTTGCTTAGCAACTACGTTATATTATAAACTAGTGGCCCTTTCCGGCTTCACAAGGGTGCAATTTACTAATGAATTAAATGAGAAAAGCGAGCAGTTCCCAACCGATTAAGCAGAAATTTTGCACCCACCTTTTGGTTCTAGCGACAAAATATATTTGTATTACAGACATGACTTGATCCTACAACTAGTATCTCCTCAACGGTTAATAAAACGGACACAAATCTTTAAATACGCGTTCAATGTTGGTACCTACATAAACCTAATTTTCTTCTTATCATTTTTAATATAAGCTTGTTTAGTACTCTTGGAATGTAGGCATACATTTTTCATCCTGGAATTAGACTTGACCATTATTCCCGGCTACACCATTCTATTTTAAGAAGTCTTCTTCTAAGTATAACTCCGGTTTCTTCCTCCAACAGTCTCCAGCTCCAGTATCAACAAGGCCCTCCCTAGCCAGGCAGGCGGCACATGCCTCCACGCGGCCGCACGCACGGGTCACACGGGAGCCGTATACCTGTTGCACTACGCTGGCGCCAATCTTGACGTCACCGACAACTACATGCGCACGCCGCTCTGTAGCGCTATACTAGGTACGTTTCAAGAAAAATGTAGCTATGCACAGGAAATTATCATCATCTGCATAGCCTTTTCCTAACGGTTAGTGTCGGCTTCCAGCCTTACCAGATGTAGCTAAGTACCAGTATTTTACATGGAGCGACTGCCTATCTGACCTCCACAACCCAGTTAGTACTGGGTTATACAATACCCCTTGGTAAGACTGGTTATCAGACTTTCGGGTCACTGCCTACCTGTAACGTGTCATAGATCTACAAATGAGAGCCAGGACCAATGGTTGGAATTGCTTTCCGAGGCGCGGAGGAAACTCTGTATGTAATGGGTCATATCCATGGACCAATCTAGGCAAGCGATCCTGATGATAGACTCGAGCACCTGTTATTATTTAGCCACGAGAAGCTGAATAATGAGATGTAAATTAAGTATCCATCATCATCTGCCCCATCTTTTCATCTATGTTTGAGTCAGCTTCTAGTCATATGTGAATGCAGCTACATTACAGCATTTAAGACTGTCTCCACAGCACTTAGTTTAATCACAAAATTTCTTCCAGCACTTCTCGAAAAACCCGAGAAGGAGAAAAAAGAAACACTCAAAGTCACCAGCTCCAAAGCAGAGGATCCAGAAGTAGACGCAGTGAAAGAAGAGATAGATGGAGACGCGGACAAGATTGGGGAGAAGATAGAAGATAGTGACGTTAGGAAGGCGAAGGATGAAGATCTGATCAAAGTGATCCGGTATCTAGTGGCGGCGGGGTGTGATGTTAATTTTCCGGTGAGTTTAAAAAAAAAGTAAACTCACTCAACCCGCGTGATATTGTTTAGGTAAAGGTGTTACTAAATGAAAACTTTTAGCTAAGTATGTTTAAGTTAAGCCCCATGTTATAACAGCACACATAGCATGACCACTGCAGAAACGAGTTTTGTCTACGGAAGAATCGACATAATGACAGATACACAACATTGACATCAACCCTCAATTTTGGGTCATATTTTGAGGCATAGGCACCAAAAGTTTGGGGTCCTTGCAAAGGTGAGAAGGTACTTCACGCCAGAACAGCTGCTCAACTTGTATCAAGCGCAAGTTCGATCATGCATGGAGTACTGTTCTCATCTCTGGGACGCTTGCACCAGCTTGATGCACTTGAGTCGGTTGAAAAGCGGACCAAGAGGCTCATTGGCAATGATTCGCTGGTCAAAGCTCCAGAGCTTTGAACATCGTCGCCGAGTTGCCAGCCTATCGGTTTTTTATCGGTTACATTTCGGGGAGTGTGCGATGGAATTGCATGACCTAATTCCGGCTAGCCCGTTTCATCATCGGACTACCAGACGAACAACGATGCGCCATCGGTACATGGTGGACATCCCACCTATACGCACTAAGCGTTTTGGGAATACTTTTATTATGCGTACCGCTAAGGAGTGGAATTCCCTGCCGGAGTCTGTGTTACCCGATAGCTACAATCTGGAGGTCTTTAAGTCAAGAGTGAATAGGTTTCTTCTAAGCAAGCGCGAGCTTATTGATAATAATAATAAAAAAAAATAAAAAAAATGACAATGTGTCAGTTTGTCGATTCTTCCGTCGACACAGCCCGTTTCTACGGCGGTCATGCTACGCGTGCAGGTGTTCTATCCTACGGTTTCGCTTTGCCAAAGTTTCGGCATCATTACTTCTTTATAGATGCTATTTGGAGACTAAAAACCAATTAATTATAGCTGATATTTTATTATAGCGACAGGCATTCGTTTGAGATCGTCGTATGCACGAAACGCGTTTAACTGCAGAAACTTATAAATGGCCTTCAAATTCGTATCGTTTGGGAACATTGTTTTTATTAGCTGTAAGTTTCCCGAATAGCATAAAATAAAATAAAACAGACGCATGCATGCATGTAACAACTCTGTTATGTCTCGTCGCAATTTTCCGATTTTTTTAAATTGTTATTTAAGTGATGCCTCGAAAATTGGACCAAATGTCCTGCAAAAAAATGCTGTCGTAAGGAAGTCTCCGATTCTGGGCTCTGTTCCTCGAAGTTTGGGCAGTACTGAAGTAAAATTTTCAAAGCCTTGTCCTTTTCTCCTTCAGTTAAATCGCAGTTTTCCAAAAGCGTTGACACGTCAAATTTTACAACGAATTTTATTTCCGGTAGGCTGATCTTGTAATTGACGCATCCAAGCTACTTCTTCGCAAGTGCCGATCAAGGTGCCCCTCTTAATAACTTGCTCCTTGACACTTGGATTCAGTATATGCGTACTGCTGCGACGTTGGTGGCTTTTACTAGAGTTCGTGCCTTCTTCCATGGAAAGTCATTGTTCATCCTTGCTATCAGAACACTTCGAACTTAGTGACCAGAATACTCAGGTAGACGAATTGGCAAGATTGTTTCTGATCTGCTAGGAAGAACAATCTTTTTAAGCAGTACACTTTCCCTGATGGTGCACCTTCCATAAAGATTTCCTCTAAGCCACATTTCAATACTGCTTGATCAACGTCGATCTCACAGCGATGTTTCCGCATGAAGTCCAAACCCAGGATGCAATCGTCCACTATGTCGGCCACGATAACATTGTGACCTTCTTGCCTCAGACGATTATGTGCTGACCGGTAGCTGTAAGCAATTGTATACGGTCGTGGTTATTGAAGTAGTCCTCAAGAAACCGATTTCCTAGGTGAGAGTTGACGACCGTGTGAGAAGCTCCAGTATCTAACGTCAGTTTGGATGGTATTCCGTTGACTTCACCTCTGATGGTCAGGCTGTTCCTGTCATGTGTTTGAGAGATCGCGACCCTCAGGGCTCTTTCAATACCAGCCAGCACCCGCCCCGCAGTCCTGGCACTAACTCGTTTCCCTGCTGTAGCTGGGTAGTCACTTCAGCACTCTTCCCTGCTGAGATTGATCTTCTATCGGTGTGCTTCGCTTAGGACAGCTTGACCGAAGATGACCCCTTTCTCCACAGGTGTAACACCTAGGGCTGTACCCTTGCGGGCGGTCGCGTACAGGTGACGCCACAACCTCCCTGATGCGGTGTGTTCGGTGGTCCTGCCTCACTGTCTCTACTTCAGGCATGAGCCAAGGCGTCTTTCAACGTCTCATGATGCCCAAGTCTCACAGTGGCTCTAACTTCCAAGTCGCGTATTCCATCGACGAACGCCTGTACCAGATTTCCATCGATAAGTGCAGGGGCAGACTGGTATGCTTTCCGAACCAGTATTTCGAATTCTAGGGCTCAATGCTGTAGGTTCTCGGCACTACGTTGAACACGATCCTTCAACTTAGCACGAAATACGTGCTCCAGGTGTGCGTCCCGTATCTGGATTCTAATGCCTACAACAGCTGCTTGTTGGTCACATCCTTGCCGAGCGCCTCAAGGATGGTTAAGGCTTGCTGCGGGTTGTTCGAAAGAGATACCGCGGCCCTGGAACACAAAGGGCTAAGAAGGAACATGGGCGGGTTTTAGTCAGTCAAGTCTGACACTCCCTCCCGCTCCGCCCAGAGCGGGAGAAGTCATTTGATGATTTCCCATCCGAAAAAAAAAAAAAAAGGATGGTTAAGGCTTGGTCTCGGAGGCCCAAGGTGACTGCGGTCATAGCTTGCGCTTTGGTCCACCCGTTCGCCTTCATGACAGCCTCAAATTGGATCTTATAGGCCGACCACGAAGATGTTCTGTCGTATGGCGGAACCTTAAAAGCACGTCCTGAAGGTGTAGCAACCACTGAAACCACAGCCCCATCACCAACCTTAAGTTCACCTAAGGCCTTCTTCACACCAGCTATCTGAACTTCGGCTTCGCAGATACGATTCTCATGCTGGTGAACCTGATCCTTCATCACTTTGAGATCTTTGCCTAAGGTTGCATGAAGATCCTTTATAAGGAGCATCTGTTCATCTTGGCGGCGGACCTGCTCCTCCTTATCTCTTTGCAATTGCTCTTCTAACCGGCGAGCCTGTTCCTCCGTATCTCTTTGCATCTGCTCTTCTAACCGGCGAGCCTGCTCCTCTTGACGACGAGCCTGCTCCTCTTGACGACGAGCCTGCTCCTCTTGACGACGAGCCTGCTCCTCTTGATGACGAGCCTGCTCCTCTTGACGACGAGCCTGCTCCTCCTATCTCTTTGCATCTGCTCTTGTAACTGGCGAGATTGCTCCTCTTTGTCCCATTGCAACTGCTCTTCTAACCGGCGAGCTTGCCTTTCTTGACGGCGGGCCTGGTCCTGCAGCAATGCCATTAAAGCAGACAAGTCTTACGTCGCTCATGCTGAAAAATAAGCACTACCTATTCCTATCACTACTAATGATGATATAATGTCTGTGGTACGGTCCAGGGCCAAGAAGGAATGACAGCCCTGCACGTGGTCGCCCAGCACGGCGGAGCACTCGGCGCGCACGTGGCACGCGTGCTGCTGCCGCACGCGCACGTGGACGCACGCGACCACGGCGGGTGGACGCCGCTCGTGTGGGCCGCCGAGCACGAGCACAGCGACGTGGTGAGGTGAGTAGTCAGTGTGACAGCGCGCACGTGTCGCGCAGCACGTGCACGTGGCGCGCGTGCTGCTGCCGCACGCGCACGTGGACGCACGCGACCACGGCGGGTGGACGCCGCTCGTGTGGGCCGCCGAGCACGAGCACAGCGACGTGGTGAGGTGAGTAGTCAGTGTGACAGCGCGCACGTGTCGCGCAGCACGTGCACGTGGCGCGCGTGCTGCTGCCGCACGCGCACGTGGACGCACGCGACCACGGCGGGTGGACGCCGCTCGTGTGGGCCGCCGAGCACGAGCACAGCGACGTGGTGAGGTGAGTAGTCAGTGTGACAGCGCGCACGTGTCGCGCAGCACGTGCACGTGGCGCGCGTGCTGCTGCCGCACGCGCACGTGGACGCACGCGACCACGGCGGGTGGACGCCGCTCGTGTGGGCCGCCGAGCACGAGCACAGCGACGTGGTGAGGTGAGTAGTCAGTGTGACAGCGCGCACGTGTCGCGCAGCACGTGCACGTGGCGCGCGTGCTGCTGCCGCACGCGCACGTGGACGCGCGCGACCACGGCGGGTGGACGCCGCTCGTGTGGTTCGCCGAGCGCGAGCACAGCGACGTGGTGAGGTGAGTCAGATGTACAGGATCAAAATAATTTAGCTAACGAGACTTGTCGTACGTGTGTAGAAACCGAACGTAAAATCAGTAGATTCGGAACAAATTGAATGTGACAAACGGACATACAGACAGACTCTCATAGTTATTGTCGGTTGTTCACGTTTTACCACCATAAACTGATATTGGTATTTAGACCATCAAGTTGTACTGAGCGTTATCCCTATCACTATCGAACATCTGTCAAAGGGCTTGTACACAAAACTGCGAATCGGCGCTATGCGAATTCGCAACGGAGAAGAAACTGTAACTGTTTTTATTGTTCGATTTTTTTATTTGTTTAGATTTTTACGATGCGAAGTCGCATCACAGTTTTATGTACAAGCCTCAGGCCCGAAGGCTCCTAAGAAGCCGATTCCTGCCGGCTTCCCTTTGGGAACAAGGCACTATACGTAGTGTCTAGTGTCTACTGTAGTCCAATAGTAAATTATGTACACATCTGAGGTTATCACATCACAGTACAGACATTAAATACATCATAGGATTGAAAACATTTCATAAATGCCAGCATTTTTCATGTCAACAAAGAAAGCAACATGTGGCGCCAGTAAGCCGACGCTCGGGTGTCAGAATTCAGAACTAAATTCGTATGAACGCAGACACGTGACTTCGCAGCTATCAGCAGCGTTTTGTAAGGACTAGGTAAGCCGAAGATTTTCGAGTTACGACAGGGAACTTTCAATGTTTGTATGTATAGCAAGCTAAATTAGAACCACTTCCCGATGCCCGATTGAGCTGAAATTTAGCGCACACCTTTGGTTTTAAGAACAATACATTTTTATGACAGACATAACTTAATCCTGCAGCCAGGATCGTCTCCTTACGAGGGAACTCCTCAACGTTTAATAGCACAGACACGAAAATTTGTATACGAGTTTATATTTGATGGATACACATGAATTCTATCATGATCTCATCCTGCAGCCAGGATTGTCTTCTCACGAGGGAACTCCTCAACGGTAAATAGCACGGACACGAAAATTTGTATGCACATTCATATTTGATGGATAAACACGAATTCTATCATGATCTTATCCTCCAGCCAGGATCGTCTTCTCACGAGGGAACTCCTCAACGTTCAATAGGACAGACACGAAACTTTGCATACGAGTTCATATTTGATGGATACACATGAATTCTATCATGATCTCATCCTGCAGCCAGGATCGTCTTCTCACGAAGGAACTCCTCAACGTTTAATAGCACAGACACGAAACTTTGCATACGAGTTCATATTTGATGGATACACATGAATTCTATCATGATCTCATCCTGCAGCCAGGATTGTCTTCTCACGAGGGAACTCCTCAACGGTAAATAGCACGGACACGAAAATTTGTATGCACGTTCATTTTTGATGGATAAACACGAACTCTATCATGATCTCATCCTGCAGCCAGGATCGTCTTTGCACGAACGAACTCCTCAACGTTTAATAGCACAGACACGAAACTTTGCATGCGAGTTCGTATTTGATGGATACACATGAATTCTATCATGATCTCATCCTACCGCCAGGGTCCTCTTCTCATGAGGGAACTCCTCAACGGTTAATAGCATAGACATGAAACATTGTATTTATACGCGTTCACTTTTATGAATAAACATATTTTCTATAGTTCCTGTGCATTTAATCGTTACAATACATAAGTTATGAAAAAAAGATCAAGTTGGGTCCTTCGAAAATGTTTGTGTATACTGATCATGGGTGACATTTTCGTGGTTTTCGGGGTCGCTGACAATCAAAATGAAATTTAAAAATGTGATGACGAATAAAAGGATTGTGTGGTTTTATGAAACCACGGTAAAAGTGAAACTTTTTTTCACACTATATCGCGGAGTAGACCGCGGGAAATGAAAGGCGCTCGTCAGAGCGCCTTTCACTTTATCCTTGCTCCACGACCGATCGTCACGCGACATGCAACACACAGACGAAAAAGTTTGAGACGATGTAATAAAAGTTTCACTTTAAAAACAAAATTAATGATCTCATTTTTTTCGTCGGCTTCCCCTTACAAAATTTTGACCCTTCGCCACTGACAAGCCTAAACTGTAAGTGCAAGAACTGTAAGTACGAGCTAAGTCATCTCTAAAGCTCTTCGCCTAAGTGTCAATACCAGCACTTGGAAGAAGTCTTCCTGTTGCGTACGTTAGGGTTCCTTTTGGGCTGGCGAGTAGTTAGCACATTGAAACAAGCGTCTGTCTTTGATGGTGTTTATTGGCAACTAACTTAAAAATATTAGAGCTGTATTGAATACGGTCGGCGGCTTGCCGCTCACAACTATAAAAAAAACGTGGACTGTATGTGTGTTCGTACTATTGAAATCAGCTTCAACACTTCCAAACTTTCTATAATTTACTGTTTGTTCCAGTGTCCTACTAGAGGCAGGCGCAGATGCTATGACCTGCGACAGCGAGGGTAACGGCGTCGTACACTGGTGTGCGCTGGCTGGGTCGGCGGGAGCCCTGCAGTTACTGTTACATACCGCGCCACAGCTGACTGCGGCTGTGAATGCCCATGCCGATACTCCACTGTAAGTATTAGTTGTTGCACTGTTAGTATAGTATCTTCACCCAACACAGGGTGCAGATAACCAGATCACCACCCTCTACAACACCGGGATATTATTTTTTAACCGTCTTAAAAAAAGAGGTTTTTTTAATTCGTTGGTTTTTTTAATAAATTATTATGTGTACTGATTTGGAGAAATTCTTTTTTTGTTTGTAAGGGCCACTTCCCAGGTGGCTGACCATCAGGTCGGGATCTAATGACGGGATCCTGGAAAAGTCGACTGAACTCTTCAAATTTCATAGGCACACTTGAAGTGATTTAGGTATTTTTCTAGCTACAATGTATAATTGATATATAACAAGGATTTTTGTGAGATACCACAACTAAAAAGGGCCAAATAAAAAAAGTACATAACATAGAGATCATGAATATGAACAAAATTTACCTTACCTTTATTTGAAAACTAAATATATAATTAATCAGTGCAATGTAAACTTAGTGGCAATGACAATGAAGATATTAGTCAAACTATGTCAAATGAAACTTTATCACTTTGAATTTATTTCAGACATGTAGCTGCGAGGCAGGGTCACTACGCCTGCGTGGTCATCTTACTGGCTCGCGGAGCACGGGTATGTATTTAAATTATACAACATTTTTCCAAAGTCATGTTACGAAATTGGGAGCGAGTATTAATTTTATGTTTGAAAAATGTTGTGCACAGACTGACATAGAGAACTCTGCGGGCGAGCTGGCAGTGGAAGTATGCACGGGACAGTGTCAGAGCGCCATCTCACTGAACATGCAGATGACCATCGCCGTCAGAGACAACGTGTCCAGGTTCAAACTGCTCTCCAGGTAAACATCATTTATACACGCGTTTCGACCGGAGAAAAGTTTTAGCAGTAACCATCGTTTTTGAGTTATAAATAGAGTTTAGGGGTATGTGGAACAGGGTTTAAAGTTCCTCGATACTCCATAGAAAAGGGAGGAACCTCCGATCAGACAGGTGTTATGTCTGGTGGGCAACTGCCCGACATTTGCTGTCATTTGCTTACAAGAGAGTTATATAGAGTAAGATAGTAAAAAACTAGTTAGGTAGTTGTTAGTTTAAATAAATACGCGAAAATTATTGGTGGGAAACGTTTTTGGGGGGGAGGGGGGTTATTACCATGGTTTATTGTGCTGATGAAAGCATTGAATAATTTAAAGTTATATGCATTGAAATGTATTTAATACTGACGACACGGTTGGCGCAGTGGCTGAGCGATCGACTGCTGAGCTGCGTGTCGCGGGTTCGATCCCCGCACGGAACAAATATTTGTATGGCCTACAGATACTTGTTCCGGGTCTGGCTGTTTGTGTATGTGAGTTTAAATGTTTGTAAACGCACCCAAGATACAGGAGAAATTCCTAGTGAGGGGTAACGTTTTTAAAAAAAAAAAAAACTAAACTAATATAAAACTTGTGAAAAATTTGGAACTTTGGCCTCCAATATCTCCGTGTCTAGGGGTTCCCAGGTAAAAACCTTTACAAAAAATATCACAATGACGGAGAGACGAAGAGGCTTTCGGCCTCGTGAAGTGTCTTTTTACACCCACAATTTATTCGTGTGTGAATCGAACCCGCGACACGCAGCGAAGCAGCTAATCGCTCAACCACTGTGCCAAACATTTCATACACAATATAGTGTCACGTTATGAGCCTTTTTGCAATAGACTATTACTCTATAAACTCGGCCACTTTTCGCCAAATCTTCTTTCTAAATAAATGACTGCTAATTTACGTTATCTGTTAACAACTAATATTGCAACGATCAAAAACTGTTATCCACAGTGACATATCAAACGGGCGCGAGCCGTTTCCTATCCCGTGCATCAACGAAGTGGACGACACTCCGTTACCGGACGACTTCACATACGTGACACGGCACGTCATGCCGGTGCCCATCAATGTGGACAACACTATCAACAACATGCAGGTTAGATGTTACATGTATTATAACTATCAAACAGCCGCGAACTGTTCCGATTCCGTGCGTGAACGCAGTGGACTACAGACCGTTTCCGGACGACTTTACTTACGTCACACGGCAATCTATGGCCTAATGTCAATGTCGATGACAACAACAATCTGATTTAGTGAAATGTGGTTACAAGCTGTCCTTAAAGAGATTAACAATAAACAATATTTTAGACCAGGCTTACCAAGTTTACCCATGCATAACAGATATAGGGCGTGGTGGCTGTTCTGGATTCAAAGTTCTCAAACTATTTTGATAACTGCGAAGACCTTACTCGATCCTGTATTGTGCGGCTGAAGCGGCATGTCGTAAAGCTCATGTAAAATTTTCTGATGACAAAACTACACAACCTAAACCTGCCGGCATGGCAGTATAGAATTAAGCGACATTGGTGGGGCCGGAACACTCATCGGCAAACTAATCTGCATCAGGGAGGGTAATACGCGTCCTAGAGTGGTGCGCTTTTGAGACGGGCGTTCTCGGGGACTGATATTAGTCCTCGAGACTATATTTCCCGTATCACAGAGCGTATCGACTTCCTGAAGCAGAAAGTGTTTGCATGGGCAAACCGTATTTGTAGGTATAAGCGGCGTGTGGAACGGTACAATCGCACATTCCAAAGAGATGAAAGGTGGGTTTATAGGAGTTGGGAGCGACCGGACCACGGTGTGGCCGACACGCGCCTGCCGGGTGATGACGTCATGTGCTCGATCTGGCGCAGCATCTGGTCGGTGCCTGTCAGCCATACCGAGGGTGAATGGACTCGGAAAGTCGAGCGAGTGTGCGACCCAGTACCAGTGGCGTGCCTCCGATGAAACGGGGGCAAAGCCCAACTATACAAAGGACGAAATTAGGGTTAAAAAATTATGTTATGTTCTGGCATTGGTTACTAACGTTTTTGTTTTCACATTATATAAATATGCCTAAATATGAAACTGCAAACAGTTTCATATTTCTTGCATATTTTATATCCCGTAAAAAAATTATAACTATTTTAATATCAAGTATGAAGTAAAATATATAAGAGCCATCTATTAACTTAAATGTAACAACTGAAATCTGAGTCTATTAGTTTACTTCGATCGGTGCAGTCGCTATGGGTCAGATATTCAAATGAACGCTAGATGGCGCACAAACAAAATATTGGTTTCTAACTACACATTGTTGAAAATATTTGTAATTACTCACAATGTAAACAGCCATAACTCTTCATTCTTCTCTTCTTTACCACGGACAGATGACACACAACAAAGCACACAGAAGGCATGGTATTACTAGATAGATTTACAGATACATATCAGCAATGTCATACCTCCGGTGGCTTTGATAAAAGCCGTTTGTTGTCAAATTTGTTTCAGTAAATGATTTTGGAGCATGCTTTTATTGTAACACTTGAATGAATAACAAAATTACTTTAATTACCTTCTGTATTCTAAATCAAAAACTCTATCTTTCTGTAAAAATGATTTTATTACATCAGCATAAAATGTTGGTGAACGTTTTAATTCTACCAACAGCTGTTTTTCTATGGCAATCGTTGATAATTCGGAAAGCCGCTCTTGTCCTTGTGTATTTCTTAAATATGTGTGAATACGTTTCAAAGATGAAAAAGCGCGTTCCGCGGAACAACTTGTCGCGGGTATTGTTACAATTAAATGTGCTAACTTTAAAAGTTCCTGAAAAGCATCCTGAAGGGAATTTTCATGCAGGAAATCAATTAAATTAAAAATATTGAGATCCTTTAGTTCAGGTGATGAATACAAACTAATCAACTGAATCTTTAAAGTTTCCCTATCAAAATAGTTTGCATAAATGCTGAATAACGAATCTAATGCCGCTGTCGGAAAAACTCGTTTATAATTATCAAATTGTTTGTTATTAAGCAATTGGAAAAACTGTAATTTAAATATTTCTGAATATCTATCTTTAATTTCGGCAGATATGTTATCAATTACTTGGACAAATATACGTTTATACTCTGTACGAGCGCAAGTGACATTACGTCTTAAACGAGGAGCAGAATTATTTATCAATGAATCTTCATAAATTTGACTAAATTGGGCAAGCAATTCATTGTGCAACCATGAGTCAAACACTTTTATTTGGTTAACACAAAAACCAACATCGACTTGTGATTTTTGAATTATGTTGTACAAGCCGTCGGTTTTTTCAAATATCTTGTGGAAAAGGGAAAGAAAAAAAATAAAATTAAATGATGTTAGATAATTGCAAAAGTTTTCCGCGGCTAAAATATTATCACCATCCCATTCCTGTTGCGTGTTATCAGCCATTTCAGTAAACAATTTAATAAGGTTTTGTTTTTGTTCAGAAACCGTGTTTACAATACGTGATGAATATGACCAACGAGTCGCTGAAAGGTGAGGTAGTCGTTTACTACAATGGCTATCGTAAAAAGCAGCTCGTTTCGTACTGTTACTAAAAAAATTAATCATTGCCTGAAGGGCAGAAAAAAACGAACTGACTTCACTAATCCTACCACATGATTTGGAAAGTACCAAATTTAAAATATGAGCATTACACCAAACGTAAATAGCTTGTGGACAAACTTCCTTAACTTTTTGTTGTACTCCATTTCTTATGCCTGACATTACGCTTGCTCCATCGTAACTTTGTGCTACTAATTTCCCGATACACTCGTATTCATTAAGAAAATCAAAAATGATTTTAGATAAAGTTTCCGAGGTACGGCTTTCAGATACATTAACGTAATTCATAAAACGATCATGAATTTCGTTACCATAATGATATCGAAGAATTACGCACAGTTGCTCTCTGTTGCTTATATCAGGAGTTTCATCAACAATAATAGAAACAAATTTTGTCGTATTAACCTCGAGTTTAATACGAGATTTAATAACTTCGCATATGGAATGAATAATATCATTCTGAATTTTATTTGATAAATAACTAGGGCCCGGCTTATTGCCTTCTTGTTGCTGCGTATGTTTTTCTAAGACGAGGTCGTATTTAGAAAGCATAGACACAACCTCCAAGAAATTGCCTCGGTTTAATGAGGTTTTAGACTCATCGTGACCTCGAAAAGGAAGTTCTTGCTGTGCTAAAAGACACACAACATCAACCAACCTTTGAAAAACGGCGCGATTATGATCGACACGCAAATTGTATTTAGTTATTTCGTCACTTAACTGACGAGATAAAGATGTTTCAATTCGCGTTTTACCAAAACTACAGAATGAAATAACGGCATTCATATGCTTCTGAGAATTCTGATGCCTTTTCATGGCACCAGATAAGTTATTTAAATCATCGTAACCCGATGCACTCCAAGCATTCTTATCTTGAGAGAAAAATATGCAAGGCCAACAGAAAAATTTGTTTAAATGAGAGCACCCGACCAGCCAATGAACACTGTACGATGACCGAGTAAAATGTCTATTATGGCATCTAATTTTCTGAGAAATGTTCAAATCAGGGGTAGGTTTAGGTGAAGTAACGAGATTATATTTTTCCGTAAAACTCAAAGTATTTACCTTGCCCAGTAACGATTTCACACACTTCAATCCATCACAAGGAACAATTGCATGCGTTTCCGAATTCATTTTAGTGTTAACAAACTTTAATCACTTCAAAACAAAGTTAATTCCGAGAACTAATCACAAGAAATAGAAAAAATAATATCACAACAAAGAGATGCACCAGTAATCGCTCAAAACAAATATGAACTAATTTGAAATCGTTTTACTTTCTATGGAAATTCGCGCTACGCGCAGGTCTTTGCGCCGCTTGCCCGTTCATTCTTGGCGCGCAAACACACATTCACTCTCAACTTACACTGACATACACGCACACATTCAAAGAAAAGCCCAGCTTTTAACTCCATACGAATTTCCAAATTAAATACCTAATAATCTTATCGGAACAGAGTCGTTTTACTAGCAAAGACAAAGAGGTCCGACAAGCCAAATACAGAAGCCAGTGAGTGCGACTGAGAAAGTATGACTCGCACTAGGCTTGAACTCCTCTTTTGTATGGTGTTAGAGCGAGCCAGAGTCGCGCCGCTGCTCGCGCAGCTATCGGAGATAGGTATTAGAACATTTTGGCAACGTCGCGATAATAATGCGAGCGAATAGAGACAATTCAGTGAGTGCGTAAATCTGGCAACCTCGCATCGTTTGGCGCGTGGCGCGCGGAATTTAATGTTATCATTATTTTGACACATTTTTTTGTTTTGTAAGGAATGTTCTTTTTTTTTTTTTAGTTCGAGTTGTGTGTTAGGCAAGCCGGGCTTTTCAGGTTGTATGACAGATCCGCCACTGCCCAGTACCAGAAATGGGGGCAATCTCTATCAGCCCCCAAGACATAGCTCGTACAGTCCGTCCGTTGCCTAACTGCAGTTAACGCATTTCCTGGAAAACAATAACGTTTTGCCTGACTTACAGTCTGGTTTCAGGAAGCATCGCAGTACCGCCACTGCCTTACTGGATGTAACCGATAATCTTTTATCAGCCCAAGACAAAGGAATGTGTTCAGTGTTGGTCTTGCTAGATTTTTCTCGAGCTTTTGACGCAATTAATATTTCGCTATTATTATCCAACTATTTTTTTACGGATTTGACCCCAGCGCCACGCAGTGGTTCCGTAGCTATCTTACTAATAGAAAACAGTGTGTAGATCTACAGTTGGGAGACGGAACTGCTCTTAGGTCAACGTGTACTCCGATAGTAAGAGGCGTTCCGCAAGGGTCTATATTAGGGCCAATTCTTTTTATTTTATACTGTGCGGATATTATCAATTGCCTCCAGAAATGTAAATACCATATCTACGCTGATGACGTTCAACTTTATTTATCTTTTAGGCCGGATGAATATGATAGTGCTATCAGGGATCTCAATGAAGACCTTCATAGAATCGCCGTCTGGTCTGAGGAAAATTGTTTGTCGCTAAACCCAACCAAGACTAAATATCTAGTATTTGGCACAAGACAGCAACTATCCAAACTACCCGCAAAGTTTGGCCTGGAACTGATGGGTGATCCAATTGAAAGAGTCTTTGAAGCGCGGAATCTTGGTCTCATTATGGACAAAGACCTTCGTTTCGAAAAACATATAGCCGATTCGGTGCGAAACTGTTTTTACCGCCTAAAAGTTCTGTACAAGATGAGACCTTACTTGTCTGAAACACTACGGGAGCAGCTTGTGGAGAGTCTGGTGCTGTCTAGGCTCAACTATGCAGATACAGTATACGGTCCGCGCCTGTTGGCCGGCACAGATCGGCTTATCCAAAGGGTACAAAACGCTTGTGCCCGGTTTTGTTATAAAATTCCCCCCAGAAGCCATGTAACCCCAGTCTTAAACAATCACTACACACTTAAAATGAAATCGAGACGCAAGTTGCACTTGGCGTGCCTTCTGTTCGGTATCATAAAATGTCAAAAACCAGACTATCTGTACAATAAGCTGAGTTGGATAGCTAGTACACGAGAATGCGATAGAAGGCAATGTTCGCAACAACTTGCGTCTCGGTCTCATCGTACGGCGGCTTTCAGAGGCAGTTTTCGATATGCGGCATCAAAGATTTGGAATAATCTGCCACCACCTATTCAATCATCAAACTCGACTGATATTTTTAGAAAACGCTTACGGCAGTACTTGATTGCTGCACAACGGAAATTGGACATGGTCAATATAAATATATCGCTTATATAATTGATTTCAGTGGAATGTTGTGTATAGGTTAGTGTAGTGCGCACAATGTAGAAATATAAAATTATGTCAGTCTGATACAACAGGCAACTTACTCAAATAAAGTTTTCTTAAACACTTACGTTCTTTCGCGGTATTTTGTTTTTTTATTAACATTAGTTCATTATGATTACTCTGGACGTTCTAAATTAACTTATGTAACATGTTCGTTTCTAGCACACAAAATATCTTTCTTTCTTTTTTTTTTTTTTTGTTTTCCATAATATATATTTATTAGTATACCCGCAGCTACAAGAAATTTTCTACAATAAAAATGTGCAAACTAAGCCGACGACGCCGCCGCCGGTGGTTCGTGCGTCACACTCGTCCGCGTGCGGCGCAGTGTGTTGCTACGGACTAACGATGGTGTGTTTGGAACTACCTGTTCCCGGTTTAAAAATAGTTTATTTTTTACCATTATTTTATTTTCATAACACACTACATAATATTATCATATCGTACACAATATTTATGTATTTACTGTATTTACTGACATCCGTACACTCACCATTTAGGTTCAGTTGAAAACCAGCGTCGGGCACTAGTTGTCCGGCATTATGCTGAACTGGGCCTATTTGGCGCTGCCGTGAGTCACACAGTATTTCTTGTTTAGTTTTAAGCTTTTTATACTTGTTTTTCTTTTTTTTTTATATTGTGTGTACTTGTGGCAATTGCGCCAATAAACGTTTTTTCTTTCTTTCTTCTTTCAACTGGAAATCTACAGGGCCGGACGGACTGCACAACTTCTGGTTTAAACGGTTTGTGAGATCGCACGCTCGCTTGGTGGCCCTATTCCAGTCAGCCTTAGGACAGGGTCGCTGCCAAGTTCCTGACTACTGGGATAACCCACCTGCTCCATAAATCGGGTAGTACTGCGGAACCCAAAAATTATAGAGCTAAAATTTGCAAACACATTGATGACATTTCGATCATGTCGTTTCTCAGTATGAAATATGCTTTGTCTCACCGCAGGGTTGCAAGTGCAAGGAAGGTGACTGCACATCGGGGTCATGCGCCTGCAGCGCCCTCGGTGTGCGCTGCTGGTACTCGCGCGGTTGCCTGCAGGCCAGCTTCCCGTACCACGACCCGCCCATGCTGTTCGAGTGTAACCAGACCTGTGGCTGTAATCTGGTAAGATTAACTTCAATCTGAGGTTCAGGCCTTATTAGTGCGTTGCGTCGTCGCAACGCATAATGTGGCATGGTACTAAGAAATAAATGTAAAATTACGTAGCATTGACGCAACGCACTAATGAGGCTTCAACCTTACATAACACTGTCATCTCGATGGGTAAGGCAGATGTACCAATAGTACAGGTGCTGCAGGTGACGTTCTTTAGTTTCTGCTTACCCCCATGGGAAGAAGGCGCGTGTTAATGTATGTATTAGCTGGCCCACGCAACTTTGTCTGCGCCACACATCGCGTGATGTTATATAGCCTATAGCACTACAATAATATTTTTTAAATTCGAACCAGTTTCTGAGATTAGTGCGTTCAACCTAACAAATAAACTCTTTATAAATATTATTTGAAATACAAGGTGTTATTTTGCATCCTCGTCAAATTCAAGGAGGTAATTATGCTAATGATTCTCGTCCCGAATAATAAAATTGGTAGGTATTTTTTTTTATTATTTACGAAAATCGGTAAGGGTGAACGACACGTGTTTACAAACGCGGCCCGTCTGATTGTCGCCTCATAACCGCTCTTTCACACATACAAACAATCTTAAACGTTTATTCAATATTTTCTTGTTAACTAAACCACGATTAGGGGGTTATTCTGATATACTGACAAACTTAGACAGCCAAAAAATCAGCGTATATGAATAATTAACTAGGTACAGTAATTTAAATTGATTATTTATGTCATTTATGACATCCTCTTGAAATTTGACGAGGATGCTAAAAAACACCTTGTATATAAATAGATGTATCATCCGTTAGTTAGAAAAAGCATCTCTCTCCGTGTAGCGTCGCTGCGGCAACAGCGTGGTGTCGTGCGCGGCGGCGGCGGGGTCGGTGTGCGTGCGCGCGTGCGTGTTCCGGCGCGGCGGCGCGCGCGGCTGGGGGCTGCGCGCGCGCCGCCGCGTGCCGCGCGGGGCGCCCGTGGCGCTGTACGTGGGCGAGCTGCTGCCGCTGCCGCACGCCGACACCAGGCCCGCCGACCACTATATGTTCGCTCTGGATGTTAAGCCGGATTTGCTTGAGGTAAGGAAATATTTATGCATGGAATGGAAGTGTCTTAAATATCCAACAATTGTTTTATAGTTTCCTTAATGTATAATAGTAATAATAAGAAGGAATTTGGGGAAATAAAGAGTCACACGAATATGGCTCCTTTCATTGTTTTGTAACCAGTAAAACAAGGACAACCGCAAAGTTTTGTAGTTTGATGTTTAAAATGTTTGACTGCGGGCTACGTGAATTTTCCGTTTACACCTTGTATGTTGAACTCTTTTCTTATAACCTTTATTATATCTTATTCAATGTCCCCAGCAATGTTCCGACAAGACACAGCTATGCGTAGACGCGGCGCAGTTCGGCAGCGCAGCGCGGTTTATCAACCACAGCTGCCGCCCCAACCTGGCTCCCGTCCGGGTCTTCACAGACACCCGGGACCTGAGACTACCCACCGTCGCGCTCTTCGCCATCTCCGATATTGAGCAGGATGAGGAGCTGACGTGAGTTTGAAAAGAGTAAAAAAATTAGTTAGCTGGCGAAACGGTACCAGTAAAACAAAAATATATTTTTAACGACCGTGGAATTCGTAATAACCTGTAGGTAAAACCTTGAGATAAGACTTTTTTAGTTTAAATGTGAAAACCCATCATATTAATTTATCAAATCAATACCGAGATAAAGTACCTCAAACTCAAATAAATAAATCATAATTTTTAATAAAAACTTTTTTTTTTCATTTTTAATATTATATCGTACTATACTTTAAATATTAAATAAATAAATCTGTCAAGTTTCGCCAGCTAATTTAATTAGACCATTCTTTTATCAAAATCAAATTTCATTCATTCAAATTAGGTTGATAATCAGCGTCAAAATTACAAGAGACAGTCCCCCAAAACGCCCGCCAACGCCCGCCCTTTGGGCTTCGAATCGCGTCAATAAGTGCAGTCTCTCCGTAAACTTGTGACCAACACAGAAATATATTTATCGATTACTTTTTTTTCCGCAGATTCGACTACGGAGACAAATTCTGGTCAGTGAAGTCAAAATGGATGAAATGCGAATGTGGGAGCGTTGACTGTAGATATCCGAATAAATCTGAAGACACCGAATCCTCTTGAATACTGTGTAAATAATATTTCCTTAGCGATTATTTATTGATAAATATTATTGTATTGAATCTGTAATCAATAATCATGTACTGAATAATTATATTTCGAATTACAATAACTGAACCTTGATTTTATTTGCGAAACCTTCTGACTGGACCTTGTGTTTATGAATGCTGTAACACACCATATTATAAAAAAGCCTTCCCACTACGACGTGCCTTCATTAGAGATGAGTCCGATATTATGTCACATGTAAAAATCATCGATATTTTAAAATCATTTCATCATGCAATGACAAAGACAAAATCATCAATGCTTTTAAATCATTATTAGAATGAACGTGAACTTCAATGATTCGGATCGGACGGTCCCGGGCCGTCTCGGGGGCGCTGCGGTGTGAATTGCGACTTTGCGATGCTGCGCGATCGGCGATACAGAAGTCACAGAACGCACATATTTCGATAAAATGACAATGACCGGGACTGGCGCATGGCGCAAGGAACGGCAATACTGCTTGCACTTGCGTAGTTTGCGTTTGCGTGCGAAATGTGCTGCCTTAAAATACCCTTCCATGCCAAGTTGAATTACGCAGCTAAGTGACAAACTCGACCCATGCCTACATAAATAACTAATGATAATTTCACTAAGCCGTTCCGCGATCATTTCAGTATCTACTCACAATTGAAGTGACGGGATCTAATACTCAAATAAAAATCATTGATGATTTTGTCATTGTTCCCGTCACCGATATTTTTTTGTCATTGTCATGCAGTCATCGATACAGAAAAATCATCACTCAGCCCATTACTAGCCTTCATGCATTAAATAAATTAATCGTCTCCAATTTTAGGCGATTTTCTGGGACTAGCTTTAGTACTCACACCAAATCGACTAAAACATTTAGTATTTTTGTAATATCGCAACCCTGAATTGTTCACAATATTTTGCTGTTGCTGTCAAAACTATCAAATGTTTGAAAGTTCAACGGCTCTAACACGAGTTTAAAAGTGCGGAAATAATTTCAAAAACTAGAGTTTATTGCATACAACTATTACAACTAAGTGAAAACTGTGTGGAAAGTGGTGACATAGTTTCAGGTTTTGTATCAAATGTATTAAATACCGGTAAACATGAGTGGTAACACGGAATCGACGTCGAACAGCATCAAGTTCGCTCCGATGCCTATGTCGGCGTTGCTGGCAAACTTGATGCCTTTCAAGAATGCAGAAGACAGTCCTGACACCAGCTTCTCCTCCGCCGACGACAGTGACAACTCCTTCGGCGAGACCGTGTCTAAAAAGCCTTCTCCTGCGAAGAAAATAAACAAAGACTTTTTCACGCCCAACGTCAAACCCAAACCGAAAGATATCAAAGCGTTTGCATCAGAGAAGAAGTTCACATATAACGAACACGACAAAGAAAATAATTCACAAGACAGTTGGGTCCTCCATCAAACGTATCCAGCTAAAGAAAACCCTACGAACCATATCATGCAAAATACACACAAAAACATAAGTTCGAATGCTTATCCCAGTTCAGAAGCGAAATCGAAAGCCCATTCAAATTCAGAAGCAAAATCTAATGTTTATCCAAATTCAGAAGCCAAAAAGCGCAATGTATTGATGCAACAGAATAACAGTAACACAAGATCACAAAATTCATGCATTAAAAGGACTCCAGAAGTAGCTAAAGTACTTAGTAGTAGTCAGAAATTAAAATCGGCAACTCCTAAAATAAAGTCAGGTATCAGAAGGTTTACACCGGGCTCTAAGCAGAGCCAGAAGAAGACTCCTCAGAAAGCTGCAATACAGAACAGGGATAGAGTGAGAGTTGAGTTGTTTACTCAAAATCCTTCAAAAGACGAGCAGCAGTGCCCTCCTCCTAAGTCAGAGACGGCTCTTGTCGCTGTCCCTGTACCTGAGACCCCACTGAACAGGAAGGCGATGCCTGCCTCATATGTGGCTACACCGTCATACCCTCAAGGTGTAGTCAACAATAGCTCTAAGATACTTTTCAAGACAACTAGTATAAAAGATAAGAAGTACATGTTTATAAAAAAACTGGGCACTGGAGGCTCCAGTGAAGTTTACAAAGTAAGTATAGAATGAAGATATTTTTCTTACAAATGAGTCTTAACTTTAATAGATGAACTGATTACAAAGAGCCTTGACACACTTTTCAACATGATAAAAGCTTGTTTAGTTACCAAAAATAAAAGAATACTTTGAAGAAATGGTCTTCCCTCACCCCTCATTCAAATGTTTCAAGTTACAACATGTCTAATGCAAACAGGTTTTCTTACATCATGTTTATGTGAAGGGTGGGACCTGTTGTTTGTTTACCTTACCAATTGGCCCCTTTATAAGCTAACAGTTACTGACTATTAGTAGAATTCATTTACACCTCAGACCTCACTATAAAGTGTCGGAAAGTGTGACAGCCACAGTCAGGCAGTATTACCTGGGGGTATCATCATTGCCCAGTAACTTGGTTGGGGAGGTCAGATAGCCTGTTGCTCCACGACATTCAGCTGCATCCTTTTAGACTGGAATGTAAATGATGATGAGTTCTTAAGTAGCCTATAAAAAACTGACCGGAATGTAAATGACAATGAGTTCTTAAGTAGCCTATAATGCTAACACGGCTGAGAGACTGGCCTCCACTAAGTAAAATTCCGAAGGCCTCCAAATAATTATTATATTTTTTTATTATACTTAAGACTTTTGTGTCCCACTGCTAGACAAAGGCATCTGTCTCTAGAGTTATTTCTCCAACCCTTTAAGTTGCAGTCCAGCTCATCAAGTCATCTCCATCTGTGCCTGCTACATCGCCCACTCCAGTTGTTTGGAACCCAGCCCATAGAAAATCTAGCCCAATTTTGATGCGACATGTGGCATATATGGCCCGATAAGGCTGATGCTTCATTAAATATATAAACTACTTGTATTCTTGTAGGTACTAGAAGTGGGCACATCCTGTGAGTATGCAGTGAAGTGTGTGTACTTGGCCACGGACCAGGAGCTGGCCCAGGGGTACATCAATGAAGTGCGGCTGCTAAGAGAGTTGCAGAACTCAGACAGAGTCATCAGGCTGTTTGATTAGTGAGTCACTGACATTATTTTAATCAATTGGAACATTGGGGGACTACCACAATACCAGTTACCATTTTTTTAGAATTTAGATTAAATGTTTGGTTTTAGTGCAAGTTAATGGATGGAACTGCTTTGTGTGTATGGCGAGTGTTGACCTTGCTAACTCTAGCAGTAGCCCTCGAGGCTTTTCTGTGCTCTGTGGGAGACACTATTGTATCAGACTGGTCCATTGTCCTAATTTCTATGCTGAACTCATCAAGCAATGTGATTGCAGCTTTAAATTTGCTACTCTTCAAAATTCTACTTCATTTACCACACCTTGTATAAATCAACTTTCGTATCACTGTAAATATCTGACACTTTAGACAGATTCTTAAGCTACCAGATTTTTCATACATCTGTAAACAACTTTTTGTTTTTTTCTGCTCTACAAAATTATAATGATACATCTTCATCTTATCATCTGAAATAAATGATTTTTATTTTATTTATAACAACTTGTTGCTTCCCTTAGTGAGTATGACCGCACCAATCAGTTCCTGCGCATGGTGCTAGAGGTGGGCGAGACAGACCTGTCCTCGTTCCTGAAGGCGCGCGGCGCTGGCCTGCCGCCCGCGCTAGTACTGCACTACTGGGAGGAGATGCTGCATGCCGTGCATTATATACATGAACATGGTGAGAAATTACAACAATTATTTGGGGTTATTCATCTGCTTTACTATACAATACAGGGTTATGCAATCATTCTCGAGTTTTACTCGCCATTCGTTGATTCGACAAAGCATTTATGGCTACGAATGTGTATTTAATTATTGATTTCACCTCATCACTCGTAGTTTGTCTCGCATTCAATTGAGCATCTCGGCGACAAGGCAAAGGGCAAGCATAGGTATCGATTACAAATTCACCTCGCTGTTAACGAAATTTGTAAACCCGAACTAAGAGACATCTCTCTTATTTCGAATTTACACAAGTCTTGTGTTAGCTTGTGTAAACCTGAATCCAAGCCAGAACAAAAACAACTGCAATTTTCATCGACGTATTTCATTTCTGTTATTTTAGGCTAAGCTTTTAATATTGAAAACGAAAGTCTAAGTTTCTATTGATATCATATCTTAATTATCATATCTTAACTGTCTACAGGCGTAATCCACGCGGACCTGAAACCCGCGAACTTCCTCCTCGTGTGCGGTCGGCTGAAGCTGATCGACTTCGGTATCGCGTCGGCCATCAGCAGCGATGCCACGTCGGTGGTGCGCTCGCAGGCCACTGGGACCTACTCCTACATCAGCCCCGAGGCGCTTATGGGTGGCGCGGGGGGGTATGGGGTCGCTAATGGCGATGGCAGTGCTCCTATCAAGGTAACTAGTGAACTTAGTACCAACTACCAACCCTTAAACCAGTGATCTGCCAAGTCATTTATGTTGCCTCACACACAATAAAATACCGTAAATTTGATTAAAGGTGTTTTTGCCTGATATTATAATTACACAAGGAACTCTCTCTGTCGCCTTTTCTGTTGAACGGATTTCAATAAAGTTTGGCACCTTTGTGCCAAACTTCAGTCAGTAACAATCAGTAAGTAAGTAATAAGAGTAGTAAGTAGTTCAGTCAGTTCAAACTTTCGTCAGGTCACACACCTTTGTGTGTGACCTGAGTAAGAACATTGAACTTCTTATACCAGTAGCACATTCCTGTGGGATTATCTGCAAAATCCATATGGGAGAAACTATCAAAAGCTAGTAGACCATAAACCATAATTATTGCAAATGGGCTCATTTGCAACATTTGAAGCACCTAATATCCAGTTTTCAGTAACAAAGTATTTGTTATGTTGTAGATCTCGTTCCGCTCGGACGTGTGGTCTCTGGGCTGCATCCTGTACAGCATGGTGTACGGACGCACCCCATTCGGCCACATCCCCAACCTCGCCAAGTTGGCCGCCATACTCGACCCCAACCATCGCATCGACTACCCGCCCGTAGAGCGTAAGTATACATTCGCTTAATTGAGACTAGCTGGCTGCCCGCATCTTCGTTCGCGTGGAAATAAATTATACATAAAGACCTTCCTCCTGAATCATTGTAAATTGATTAAAACCGCATCAAAATCCGATGCGAAGTTTAAAAGATCTAAGCGTACAGACGGCGGGAAGCGACTTAGTTTTATACTATGTAAAGATGTGTTTTTGTGTCATCTAGCATGTTTAGTTGAAGAAAAGCGCAGGCCACACCGCGAGCGAAACTAACTTAGCTACAACGGTTTTTTAGTAGATCAAAGGTGTGTGGTCTAAACCGAAATAGAAAATTCGCCTAGCTCGCAGTAAGGCGTCAACTTTATAAACGGCAATTTTATCTGTTATTTGTTTTTCCCCAAGCCCGTGTAAGTAATTGGAACAAGCTCATCACTCTATTCCCAATCCACTGCAATTACTGTAAGCCAGAACAGCGGCGACCAGCAGAAAACCACCAAGGCCATTTATGGGACGCGACGGTGCTCATCGCTTACTATCTGTCAGTGCAATATGATAGTTCATAATACCATTACTGTCCCCCACAGACCTCCCTCCATCACTAATCGCAGCGCTGAAGTGGTGCCTGACCTACAACGCTCGCGCGCGACCTTCCGTGCGCGAGCTGCTCAGCATCCCGTACCTGCAGCCAGCCAAGAGCACTCTGCCGCAACAGCTGCTCGACAAACTGCAGCCGCACGTCACACATCAAGAGTATCGGCTACTACAGAGGGCGCAACTTTAGCACTCACCATGACGTCTTGAAGCAGTATTGTTTTAATCTTAGTCGTCCTCTATAGCTCTGTCTCTTACCCAAACTTGAATGACATTAAAACAAAACTGCTTTCTAATCTCTCAACCTCCTTGGAGGAAGAAACCTTCCGATGGTTTCATGGTGACGATCAAAGACCTGTTTGATCAAAGTGCTTCTAGAATTAGTTCTCATGTCTTTTGTTTGTGAATGTTTTATTCTAGTTCCGTCAATCTCGTAATGTTAGGTTTACTCTAGAGTTGTGTTGTGGGTGTGAACTTACTTATTGAAATTAGAAAAGTCGCTTCGTTCACAATGTTGTCGTTGTAAATATAATACATTGTCTGTCGAGTGTATGTGCAGTATAATCTACTCGCCTAGAAGGCGGATTCATGAACGAATGAATAGCTAAATTCTATCAAGAAAATTGTTTTCTAAAAATTCTTGTTGTGTAAATCAATGACACTTAACTTTTAGAAAATGTTTTGATATTAATACCAAGTGTGTAACTTCTTGTAAATATGTAAACTAAAAATTTTCAATTTGCTTTGATACTAATAGATAAAAAACTTTTACACCATTTTGATGATATTAACCAAAAAATAATATTACTAAAATTGTAGCCAGTAAGTAATTGTATTCAAAACTTTATGTGTGAAACTTGTATGATAGGAATAATTATAAATGTATTACAGATAATTTATTACATAAATAATGGACTGTATAAATGGAATACTGACTTTTATTGGAAAATAAACAATATAATTTGGGAATAAATATTTATTGAAAAGATAATAATTGGAGAATACAAAAAATAAATAGCATCTTAGCGCACAATTACGAATAAATGAATAATAAAAAAAGGTTTATTAATCATAGCTTACAACACTATTAGCAAAAATGATAAAACATTTTATGAAATGCAATAAGGTCAATATTGAAAATTCAAAGAGGAAGGTTACGGATTATACAACGTTATTAGATAGAAAATACTGATATCAAAGTCGTAGAGACTGGCAGCTTCGTATTTCTCTGCTCGCATCAGAGAAAAGGAATTCTCGCCCTTACTACACATACCACAAGGTACAGAGCGACTACGCAAGTAGCGTCACGATATACTACGTTATTCGCCCGGGCGTGCGCGCTTGCTCGAACTGCGAACACAAGCACAATCCTACGGAACGACAACGCACTGACGTCAGCTGATCATGATTACTTTACTAATTTAAGTCACAAGTTATACAAACTCTAAAGTTACCATATGATTTGAAATGCTTTTTTTTTGTTCAGTCTATATACTTTTGGAATAATAAGAATTGAAATAGTGCTATATAAATAGTAATGCAAGCTGATCGCGCGTCCGACCGCGCAGTACACGAGTGAGGGTGGGAACACGGCACAAAATTAAAAAAACGGAAATTTTCTTTTTGATTTTAATGCGTTACTTAATTATAGCTAGCAGTACTGCGCGGGCGGCCGGCGCGGGCGGACGTGCGCGTCTAGTTCTGGAAGAGCGTGCGCGTGAAGTCGATGTAGTCGAGCGCGTTGGGTATGGGGCGCTCCGTCTTGGCTTCCACGAAGGGTTTCATGCGAGCGACGCAATAGTCCGCCATCTCCTTGGTAAGGTTCTGTGAATAAAATAAAAAGGTTAGCAGTGCGTACGAAGTTTCGCTGAATAATTTGAAAAACTGCTGAGCATGAGATCTTGCCGTCTTGGGTTGAATTCCCAGGTCGAGCAGAATTATTAGGTTCTTCATTGGCAATTAGGAGATTGACCGGTTTATGGCAATATCATCATCATCAACCTATAATATTCCCACTGCTGGGACACAGGCCTCCTTTCTATGAGAGGTAGTAGGCTGTAATCCACCACGCGGGCCCAGTGCCGGTTGGTAGTTCTAGGACATGCTGGTTTCCTCACGATGTTTTCCTTCACCGTTTTGAGAGCAGCGGAGATTAAATAAATTACACAAAGTAATGCGCCTGCCTAGGTTCGAACCCACGGCTTACTGCTCGTAAGTCGGGGCTGCCACCACTGGGCCACTGCTGCTCTCTATGGCAATATACTCGCCCTCTATTACATGGGTAAAAGTGGGAGCACCTTGACCTAACCCGTCAAAATACGAAAGGCGTGTTAAAAGTTGAAGTGTAACTCACAGCATAAAGCTCGTCCTTAGTGACGTAGGCGCGGTCCTGGTGCGCGGTGATGGCTCGGAACGCGTTCTCTATCTCTTCCGAAGAGTGCACGTTCTCGGTTTCCTTACTGATCATGAACGCCATGTACTCTTGCAGGGATACCTGCCCGTCGCGGTTCGGGTCTACCACATCTAGAAGGGAAATATAATTGTGAAATGTCTGGATCCTGTAGTAATCATACTTTATGTTCAAACTTAATTATTTAGCCCAAAAATTACTAAGCATCGCCTCAACCGTCTCCATCCTTCACCTTACGCTTTCAGCTTCATCGACTATCCGTTGCATTGACTTGGTTGTCGATGGTGGTCGATTCTGCGTTTTCAGGTCCACCAAGAAGCTGGTGGTTTGCCCAAGTGGCAGTGAGCAGGGCTTTGCAACTTAACTTTGACAAACTAAGATAAATTATATAGTTTCTCGTTTACTCACTAAGTATAGCCTCGAACTCGGGGTCAGGCTGCCCCTCCTCGACCATGGGCAGGTCGTAACCGAGCGCGCGCAGACACGACTTGAACTCGTGATGGTTGAGGCGTCCTGAGCGGTCCTTGTCGAAGTGCTTGAACATCATCGAGAACTCCTTCAGGGCGTCCTCGCTTACACCTGGGGAAGAAGATATGAATTAGATACATCTTGATATTTTTCGATTTTCTATCGTTATCAAAATAGCCGCAGCCGCTCCAGAAACCTGCAAAACAAGCACTTCCGAGATGAATAGGAAGAGATTTTCTCTATGGTAAAGCATAACCAGTCATAATAATATTGTATAATGTAGCAAGAGAAGAGAAGGGGGGGGGGGATGTTTCCCATTCGAATAACATGCTTGCAAAATTATCATTTTCATTTAAGTCATGCAATTTTTTGGAAAAGATATGTTTCTTTACGGTTTTAACAAAATATTATGCTCACATCAGAACAGACTTTTTAAAATCAGTCTTGCCGTTTCCGTTTAAAATCTAGTAACAGTCATCGATAAGAACTAAAACATTTACGTACCAGAGTGGTTCCTGGCCTGTATCTGCTGCTCCAAGTTGTGCTGCATGCGCATGGACAGCTGATCGAGCTGATCCCACTGCTGGGCCAGTCCCACCGTGCTGTGCTCAGTGTACCGATTGTCCAGAATCAAGTGTTCCTCTAGTGCCGCGCCTGATAACAAAATAATTATGAGTTACAACACTGTCATAAATGAGAGCCAATAGTCAGAGCTATCGGCGTGCTAAAATGCATAAATACCACCAATAATAAAAATGTGAAACCAGGCGCAGAGGTTGTTTTAGAAGACGAAGTTGTGATTTACGATCGATGACTTTAATAGTACTTTGCGCCAAGTTCTAGAGGAGACTCTTGAAACACTGCCAAGTTAATCTTGGTGCTCGATACACTTGTAATGTTGTTTATGAATTATTGCTTCTTCTTGCACTAACCTAATTCCTCAAGGCGCCTGAGATCAGCCCGGCGCGCGCGTACCTCTCCGGCGCGTTGCCGCAGCGTGGCCAGCTGCTGCTCCAGAGAACCGGTGCCCTCCATCATTGATGTACTGTTTCAATGCATACAAGTATTCATTAGTTTATTTTTAAGGAAATTAATGTTAAAATTTTAATAGACACATTTTTACATTGTTTAACGCGCCGGTTCATGTTCTGGTACACAAATAGTCTGACTCTTAGTTTATTGGAGTCTTTATAGTTAACATTAACATTTTGAATACAACATCGAGCATGTTTGTTAACTTCAATAGAAGATGAATTAGTAAATAAAGAAAATTAAGTAATAAAACCTTAATATTTGTATTAGTTGTAAAGAAACCTACGCGTGTACAACTATTTTATACACCGTTAAATTTTAATCGTTTTAATCCCGTGGATGGTCGATTCGGTGCATGAAACACTATCGATTTGTAGTCATAAAATTAAAAATAATTACCTTTTTTGTAACCTCGAAACAATTTTTGCATTAGTGAAAAAGCAATGTAAACCATTTGAAACTCATTTCGTACCATATGATGTGACCACACACACATTTTGCGAATATTACGTTATCACTTGCTGGGTTCCGTAGCCGAATGGCAGAAAACGGAACGTTTTTTTTTTTTTTTATAATTTCGAGATAAAATGCTGTGTTAGTTGTTTATCAATAGTATTTTGAAAGTTGAATCAACCGTCGTCCAAGGGATTAAAACGATCAAAATTTGACGGTGTATAGGCGACATTTAAGTAACAGTATGTCAAACAATATACGTAGCATAATACAATTAACTTAAGTAAGCCAATCCTTAAGCTGAAAGTTACAGAACTACAGATAGACATCGAGAACGTACGTGTACAACGATTATGTCGGCTTGCCAAAACTTAGTGCTCATACACATGAGAACGATTCGTTTTTTTTTTGACGCATCATCTTTTTCTATGATTCGTTTTTTTTTGTAGGTGACAATGTTTTATAAACGCCCGTGTTCACACGCATCACGAATCGTGAAAAATGACGGACACGTCCTATATCACATATAATCTTTTAAAAATCACGTTCGACTCTGAATCTCGAAACGAATGTGAACACGAATCCGGATATTTTGCCGAATCGTGATATAACACGATTCCGTATGCCAATGTGAACTACCATTCGACATGACCAATCGTCAATGACGGAACCCGTGTGAATGAGCCCTAACAGTTAATTTTATTCTTATCTCTTGTTTGATGTCCACACCCGGGCGTAAATAAGTCACATCGAACCAAATCGGCCGACATTTGGTCGGAGAAACTTGGTTCGTGTGCCACTTATTATCGCATGAAATTTTGGCAAGCCGCAAAGCGCATCGTTCGACATGTTTAGTACACACGCGACATTCTGAATACGTTACCCGTCCCAGCCTAGCAGCCGTAACCTGTATACGAATCAACATGTCAACACCTCCAATTTAGAACATTACACCAATATATTGATTTCCAGACCTTTCGATATAAGGAACTTCTAATAGTAAAAATATAAAAACCCTCTTTGTTATGTGCTTGTACTAAGCGGTCTACTTAGCGGTCCCCCGACGCTAAGACGCTTGGATTATTTTATTTATGTTTTTTTTTAGAGGTTTTTTGTGTAGGGGTTTTTTTTTAATTTTTAATTTAATTTTTATTTCATGCTTTTTAAACTTATATTGTTTTATCTTAGCCTTGACTGTCCCAATACTGGGCACAGGCCTCCCCCATTGCTTCCACTTTTCTCGGTGTTGCGTGTCATCTCGCCAATTAAAGAAAACAGCAAAAACTAAAAAAATCTTTCTGGTGGGAGGGGGGGGTTAGCACCCACCCCCCTGGCAATGCCCATGGTGAGAAGTGACAAGATTTCAAATTTCGAATCGATCAGACCTGTGCAAATTGTTAATTTCCCTTCAACTAGAAAAGAGGTGATGGCCTTCAAACGGCTGATCAGATTTTATCGAAACATAGCTAAGAACACTCTCGATTAAAACACCTTTCAAACGAAACCAATTTCATCAAAATCGGTTCATACGTTTAGGAGCTACGATACCACAGACAGACACACAGATACACACGTCAAACTTATAACAACCCTCTTTTTTGGTCGGGGTTAAAAAGGGTATTGGAGATAAAGTCCAGGAGCTATACACAACTAATTTGGCTAATTTGTTCAAGAAAAAAGTTAAACAACAATAAAAAACACGAGTTTTAGTCAAAATCTTGGTGTAAAGAGTAGATGTATGGTGTACATACCGTGTCTCGGTGAGCCACTGGTGGAAGGCGTTGGCGTGCTTCGCGAACTCCTTGCGCAGCTTGTCGTTCTCCTCTTGCCTGTGTGCCTCCTTCGTCAGCTCTACGTCGCGCTCAGCTGCATAAATAAAAAAATACGTTAATCTCTATAAATATACACTCGCTTTTGTGTTTGGATAGGCAATATGCTTCACGGTTGGGTAATTTTTTTTTTAAACATATGAACAAAAGGTTCTGCCCCAATTACTATAGGTAATACCGATGAAATCGCTCGTTTGTGACAAGGATAGATAATAAAAAAATGATTTTTCTATGTTCTTTGTAGTTGACGTACGTACTAGTACGAAAGCGAGTATTAATTTAACTTCTTATCGTGTCGATGGCAAATTTTAGTTAAATGCTATGCGGACTTCGTTCGCTGATGCAGTCATAAGATTGTCAAGTACCTGCGTACATTGAATCAGTCACCTAAAAAAACGCTGACATGTATTTCAGATTTTCGAGTTATATCATTATCGTCACAAACTTGGAAATAGTTGTTTCATTAATGTATCGTGGTAGAAGATTCGAAGAAGTTCAGATGTTAGTAAGTTACCGATGATCTTGCGCAGGTTGCGCCAGGTCTCCTCGAGAGCCTCCATGGTGAACCAGGTGTAAGGGTTGGCGCCCACGTTGAACGACTTGATCTGCTCGTCCAAAGCCGCCAGGGCTTCGAAGTCGCTTTGTGCCGATGAAAGAGACGCCTGGTGATGGAAATTATAAGTTTAATTCATTCCATAAAAAAACGACTGATTTTTAAATAAATCTTAAAAACCGATTCAATTAAATCTTTCAGCCCTCCAATGTATCTTCGAGTCATTATCTGCCTAGCCTTTTCCTAAACTTTGTTGGGATTGGCTTCCAGTCTAACCGGATGCAGCTGAGTGTCAGCATTTTACATGAAGTGACTGCCTATCTGACCTCCACAACTCAGTGACAGGGTAATACGGTACCCCTTGGTAAGACTGGATGTTAGACTTTCGGCTTCTGACTGACTTGTAACGACTGTCAAAGATCTACAAATGATAGCCGGGAACGGCTTAACGTGCTTTCCGAGGCACGGAGGAAACTCGGTATGTAATGATGGTCACCCATCCACGACCAACCTCGGCAAGCACGGCTGAACCTTGAAGGTCGACCCATGCGGCTGTTAATATTCAGCCACGAGCTCCTCCTACAATATATTTTCGAGTGACAGTCACAATATTTGCAACGGCATTACAATTTGAAAATTCGGCCATCAATTAATTGTTAATAGTTTTCTAATGCATAGATAGGATTAATTTCTTGTTTCTACTGTTAGACATAGTTTATGAAAGTAGAATAGTTGGTACTCACTTGGAACTGTGCATGCGCGTCTCTGAGCGCGCGAATCTCCTCGATTGAGTTGCAGCGAACAGGGTCCGTCAGATCTTCCTCTGCGTTCTCGAACCATGAGTTGAATGCAGACGCCTGAAGGAAATAGTAAAGGGTATGGGTTACTTAGCATTTTTAGGATGTGGCTAATCCGTACTCGTAAGTAATGAAACAAATTTATACTTTCGACCACTACAGTAGTTGTTCGTTTAAAATGTTAGCTACTATCTTCATGGGCACATATTGTTAGTGAATGGAATTTTGTTCTGAAAGTGCATTGAAACAAAATGCATTAAGTCACTATCAATAACACTAATAACGGGATATTTACCATGTTTATTATTTGTTTTGAGCTCCTGATATTTCTGCACTGTTGCAAATGGCATGATCATGGATAAACTGAAGTTATTGCAGGTGTTCATGAGCAGACCAAGTGTTAGTGACCATGTCAGTTTAAAAACTTATAATCGCAATAAGTCAGCATCATAAAATTCTTATGAATACTACACAGTCTGCTCAAATAAATTATCAATGCAAAAATCGATGAAAGAGAAATAATAAGATGGTTGCGTTAATTCCAATTAGAATCACGCGCCAAAAGTTCCATACTAAGTAATCTCGGCTTATGTCAGGAATCTCTTTCGACGTACCTTCTTCGCAAACGTAAGGTAGAGCTCCTCGATCTGCCGGAACTGGTCCTGCAGCTGCAGCAGACGCTGCTTGCGCGCGGCCGAGTCGGCCAGCAGGCGCTGCCAGCGCGCGATGACGTCACCGTGACGCTTCACGATGGCGGGCGTCTGCTCGTGGTTGGCGGCTACGAGTTGCTCCTTCAGGGACGTTATGTTCTGGATGCCTTCGTGCTCGAACGCGGCTAGGCCTGCGTGGAGGAAATAAAATGGATATAAGACTCGACAAGTTCGTTTTATTTCCTAGAGAGACGGGTTTTGTGTCTGTTGTGGCTGTTGTTCGATGGCTGTTGACAGGTTTCTGTATTCGTTAATTGCGTGAATAACTTATTTGTTATCGTTTAGTTGTATGTGACGATATAGATGTCGCCTCACCCTCAAGATACAGATAGTGTACAGTAATGGTGGGCCATTCTATAAAATTTAAGTTCTTGTCCTTGCTTATAATGATGCGATACTGTGTAATGTACCGAACGCAAAATCAAAAGAGTTTCTAAGTTGTTCATAGCAAGAGGAATTTTTGTTCTCTATAAGTAGAAAACTCATCAGCCTATAAGCAAAAGCAGTACTGACCGGCATCGAAAGTGTCCTGCTTGGTGAGCAGGGTCTGCACAGTGGAGAGGTCTCGACCGAACTCGTCAGACCGCACATGCGTCTCTTTGTCGGCGATCCAGGACTCCACCACGTCGGCCTTCCACAGCAGCTGCAGGTACAGCGAGTTGTCTACCAGCGCCGCCTTGCGACGGGCGGCCAGGCCGGTCAGCTTCTCTAGTTTAGCCTGGTGGGAAGAAAACGTAACAAAATATTTAGTATCCCTTTTCCGAGTATCTTGGGACTGGCTAGGAAGCAATAAGAATAAACGCTTTAGTGTAATGTAGTTTACTCCTTTTAGGAAACCAAAATATTACAAAAGACATTCTAGAAAAAGTTTCCTCTTTCGTTTGTATGCTAGTTTATATTATTATCAAGGGAAATAAATTTCTCAGAACGTCTTTACTTTATCTAACAGTTGAAAGATGGAGACAAGCCTTTTTTTTGCTTATACCTTAGCATGTCGTCTTCAAAACATCAGTCGTCAGCTGAAATTAATTTGGATGGAAATGGCCACATATGGCAAAGTGGTAAGTCTGTCCGGTATAGTGTACCTGCAGCGCCCTGATGCGGTGCTGGAGCGCGTCGGCGTGCAGGTTGCCGGCCTGCAGCAGGCGCTCGCCGTCGGCGGCCAGGTCGCGCACGCGGTCGCCTCGCGCGGCGAGCTCGGCCTCCAGCGCCTCGTGCTTCTTACCTGCAGCGCCCTGATGCGGTGCTGGAGCGCGTCGGCGTGCAGGTTGCCGGCCTGCAGCAGGCGCTCGCCGTCGGCGGCCAGGTCGCGCACGCGGTCGCCTCGCGCGGCGAGCTCGGCCTCCAGCGCCTCGTGCTTCTTACCTGCAGCGCCCTGATGCGGTGCTGGAGCGCGTCGGCGTGCAGGTTGCCGGCCTGCAGCAGGCGCTCGCCGTCGGCGGCCAGGTCGCGCACGCGGTCGCCTCGCGCGGCGAGCTCGGCCTCCAGCGCCTCGTGCTTCTTACCTGCAGCGCCCTGATGCGGTGCTGGAGCGCGTCGGCGTGCAGGTTGCCGGCCTGCAGCAGGCGCTCGCCGTCGGCGGCCAGGTCGCGCACGCGGTCGCCTCGCGCGGCGAGCTCGGCCTCCAGCGCCTCGTGCTTCTTCAGCAGCCCCTGCACGGCGGCCATGCTGTCGCCGCATTCTCCGACCACCACGAGCTGTTGTTTCTCGCTGTGGAAGTTAGGATTTGTAAGTAAACTCAAACTCAAACTCAAATTCTTTATTGCATTCATGTGTATACATTTAGTTGTTACATATACTATGAAGTGAACTTCTACAATACGGAAATGAACTTAGACTTGACCAAGTAATTAAAATTTCTTCATCAATTTGATTCATTGCAATGAAAAACCAAATAACTAAACCAAATAACTAATCCAAAGCCAGTTAAAAATACAATCAGAACAGTAAACATGATATTCATCATAATGACTATGGAGTCATTATGATGATAGATAGGTTTGAATTTTATAGGTTTTTTGATAGATTTTGAACCAGTTTTTCTGCCTGAACGGCTCGACTCATTAAACTTGAACTATTCTCACCTGATCCAAGCCTCCTCCTCATCGACCTTCGCCAAGAACTGCTGGTAAGCCAGCGACTGCTGCAGCTTAGCTCCCCTCTCAGCGGCCAAGGCCTGCAGCTCATCCCAGGCCAGTGACAAAGCCTTGAGCCTTTGCTCGATCTCGGGAACTCCTAAGTTGGAGACGTCCATGAGTTTCTCTCCGGCCTCTTGCACGGCTTGGATGGCGGGCTCGTGGCTCGCCAGTTCGGCTTCTAGACGCTTGTGCTTTTTGAGCAGGTTTTGGACTCCGGTTAAGTCACGGCCGTAGTCGTCTGAGGCGACTAGGAGTTTCTTCTCCCTGTGGAATGAGGGGTGATTGATTAGTCAAGATATTTACTTATAGAGATGAGAGCTATTTTCTGTAGTCAGCGTCAAACATATTAGGGCAGTGGATGGGAGAGCAAAATCAAATGTTACAAAAAAAAAAAACGTTAAATTGCCTCTTTGCACAAATCCTGCGCAATAAAGGAGCAAACTCCAATCGCGCGTCGGACCTGACACACGACATTTTTTGTATAATCTTTTTTCCTACAAAACTTTGGACGGATGAACACAATAGAAGAATAAATGTTAAAAGCATGAATTTTCTAAGCTTACTTGATCCAAGACTCCTCATCGGCGATATCCCTGAAGAACTGGTGCAGGGTGTTGGCCTCGTGCAACCGAGCGCGTCGGTGCGCGGCCAGGTTGCGCACGCGCTCGAAGCGCTCGTTGATGGCGGCGCGGCGCGAACCGATGCCCGCGCTGTCGAACTGGCCGGACGACACGAGAGCGTCGGCTTGCGCGTTCATGTCTGTCGATGGAGATAGATGCATTAGATATAAGGTACTTGTTAACTGTTACAGAAACACCAGGCAAAGGGAAACGACAAGAGACGGGAGGAAACGAGAAGAAATGGGATAAGGCTGCCAGAGAGGGAGAGAGAGAGAGAGAGAAATAAAACGATGGTTGGGGCTGCATTCTAGCTGCAACGCCAAGTCAAACTTTACAAGGAAGCACAATAATTGTTTCTTGTAGTTTTTTATTTAAAAAAATGCTGTCAGAATGGATGCAACAGATTTGGTAGGTGTATTGCAATCGTAAGTTAGCTTGTTTGTCTTTGTGTTAAGATTCCAGACCTGTCTAGAATCATTTAAACAATACGTTATTGTCTGGTTGGATAATTTGAGAAAGGACACTCTAAACTGGGAAGAGGACCTTCGTCAGGCAGTAGGATAGTGAAACGCAAAAGCCTTACCGTTGATTCTGTCTTCGTGAGCCTGGATGTCGGCCTCGACAAGCTGATGCTTCTTCATGAGATTCTGTACAGACGCCAGGTCCTTGCCCGAGTCTTCTGATGTCAATAAGCTTTCAACCTATAACATACAATAGTATAAATATAACGTGTAGGGCAAAAATTTTGGTCTTGTGTTGATAATGTAAATGCTTTAAAAAATACTGAAAATCAAAACATCTACGAGTGATAACTATAATTATTTGCCAAATTACATGGCAAGGTCCAAAAGTTCAACTATAAAATTAAAGATTAATTTCCAAAGAACAATGGATTTAAATAGGGAGACTATATTGAAAAAAAAAACTGTTTTATTGTGGGTAATTAGAGAAAACTTCAGTAATTTAGTGACTTGATAGTTTTGTACCTCTGATTTATCTAATGTGTGTAGGCCGGAAACTTTTGCACCTACATGATATGATTCACAAGAATGTTAGAACTGTTTTAAGCCGTCTTTTATGAAAAAGTCCATTATAAATGCCTGTACAAAATGTTGTAGTTACCTCTCCGAGCCAGAAGTCGAGATCCTTGACGGCGGCGATGTAGGTACGTTGTTTGTTGGCCTCCTTCAGTTTGAGCGACTTCTCCGTCGTCTTCTGAGTCAAGAACTCCCACTGGTCTGCGATGGATGCTAAGCGAGCCTGAGAGAAAAGAACATTTATTAGATATTTAAATGTTTTAGTGAGTATGATTTTAAAGCATAGTTACTATCGGCCAGTCTGACAGACCCACAAAGCGGACCAACAACCTGGTAAGGTTGCTGGAATGCAGAAGCAGTAGATTGGTCAAATCTTGTACGTCTTCTCTCCGCTTCTTCTTCATCTCGTATCCATATTACGCAGTTTAGACTCAGTAGGTGGCCAAGTTTATTGCAGCGTCACAGGCGTAATTGAGGTCGTCAAGAGTCCAGGTATACGGGCACCTGAGACTCTCCAGTAGGTGGAGCATAGTTTGATCCGGAGTGCCGCACTCGCATTTGGTGTTAGAGAAAATAATAATAACCCGTTTTGCCATATTATGTTTGCAGCGGCCTACTTAGGTACGCAATCGATTCAGAGCTTTCCAGATAGGCCACTGCAGTTCACTACCGGGAGGTATTGTTGGGGGTTCACGAAGTTGTGAGGTGGTTAACATCTCGCTTGCCACAACTTGCTTCGTTCTTTAGATGGCCTGTCTTGAATTGCCTGAGTGGAGCGTAGGAAGCTTTTTCTGCTACTCTTGGTGGAAATCTGACCTATGTCGAGCAGTAGACGTCTTTCGACTAAGACCTAAGATTTAGATGATATAGTTGGTGTTGTGAGAGGAAGTATGTTACCTGCACGGCGTCTTCGCTTCCACTGCATTGTCCTCGCTGCACGAGGTTGCCTCCCATAGCCAGCACTGACTGGATACGCTCTGCGTTGGCAGCCAGCTCAGCCTCGAAGGCCTGGTGCTTCTGGTGTTTAGACTGGATGTTGGCAGGGTCCTGGGAAGAAAAATAAGTTATTTTAAGAATAGAAACTGGTAATTTTGAAATAAGAAAGTCGATAGAGCCTCATGTCCACGCACTTTTTCACATGAAAATCTACGATTGATTCGCAGTGTTTAGAGCACGTTTGACAGTCTTGTATGTTTCACTATGAAAGCTTGCACACACATACGGCTAATACGTCAAAAAACGCCATGGACAAGATGCCAAAGTAATGGTTCAGGAAAAACTTGATAGCAACTCTTTCTGCCTATTGTAAAGTCTAATTGGTGGTAGATAATAAAGTGTATTACCTTGTAGCTCTCCTCGGTGGCGAGCTGCAGTTTCTCAGCGATCCAGTTCTCCATCTCGTCGGCGTCACGCGAGAACTGTTGCAGTGTCTGCTCGTCACCCAACCTGCACAACAACGTGTGTTAGTTTCGTAGATCATCAAGAATTTTGGATTAATATTCGAAATTTAGTTGCCTGCATAATCAATCGAGTGACATTCTACATAGTACTATTGAATTGAAAACCAGACAGTAGACAGTTTTGTAAGAACAGACCGTTACTAAGCAAGCAGTCACGTCACGTGAAAGTGCATTATCGAATACTCGCTAACGAATGCCTGCCATGTAGACGCCATCACTTGATGATACGCAATGCCTACTTAAAATCGCGCATTAAAATTCGTTTGTTCAGCCATAGACTTGTGCGTATATTATATACCTGGATCTCTTCTCAATAAGCGCCTCCTTGAGGTGCCTCCACCTGTCGAGCACCTGGCGCCGCTTGCCGTCGATGTCGTCAGCAGCGTAGTGCTCGGACGCCATCAGCTGGTCGGCCAATGTCTGCAGTTGAGCGATCTTCTCCTCCTGTGTGGGATAATAGATGTTAAACATCAAAGCTGTAATAGTGTGATTTTGGTTCTTAATTATGTTTTAAGTCTTAACTTTTCCCCCTTATACTTGCATACATTTTTTGTTCTGATATTTCGCAGTAACACAAATCTTCGATTTAGTATGAACAACGTTTGAAGTTTATTCAAAGATATTATGTGTCTTAATGTCACAGTGTCACATCTCATAATTATGTGATTGCTTGTTGTTAATTCAACAAATCTATGCTAATATTATAAAGCTGACTGTTTGTTTGCTTGAACGCGCTAATCTCAGGAACTACTGGTCCAATTTGAAAAATTCTTTCATTGTTAGATAGCCCATTTATCGAAGAAGGCTATAGGCTATATATCATTACGCTACGACCAAAAGGAGCGGAGCAGCAATAAAAATATTGCGAAAACGGGGAAACGACGAAGACAGACGAAGTTACACGGTACAGCTAGTTCTTTAATAAACTGAAGCCATTTCACTTACATGAGCATTGATAGCCTTATCGAAGTCCTCATGCTTCTTGATCAGCTGTTCCACGTTATCCGGCTGCGCTGCATCAGCGGCCGCGTCAGCATCGGTCTGGTCCTTAGCTGTGGGCGAGAGGAAGGCCTCGCGGGCACCCATCCAGCCTTCAGCCTGCTCGCAGTCGCGGTAGAACAGTTGGAGCTCCAGGTTCTGGTCGAGTTTCATGCGGCGTCCGACCCAAGCCCTGGAGAGAATAGTGGTGTTAGAACGACGTCATTGTGGAAGGTAGTAGGAATTGGTTTATTTTTAAAGCTTGCAAAGCTAAGTCTAGGTAAAAAAAAGGAAAAGCACATAGCGTTGCCTCATTTGCCCACTAGCTGATGTGGCATTGCTGTCGCGATTGCCGATTGGTAAAGAAAGAAATATACGTTAAAACAGATGATCTATTCTACAATCAATTCCTTAGCTTTGCGTGTTAATGTATCGTTCCGGTCTTTAGATCTCTTCAAAAAGAGATCGTGTATGAGTTAGCAGAACAATTAAGCCATGGGGATCAAAAGGGTATTCGATTGCTCAGCTCTTCTTGAGTTGAACCTATCACAAGAATTTTACTCGGTATAAAGGCGTGTCAGCAATACTAGAAAATGCATTAAATGGACTGGACAATTTGAAAGTGTATTTGCGCCCGGTTGATGGCAAAAGCTCGCCCTATCACATGGAACTTAAAAACATAGAGAGCGAAATATACTGCGGCTATAACTCTGCCTAGCCCTTCGCGGATCACAGGCAAAAAATCGTAAAACGCGATGAACTTACTTCTCAAGATCCTGCCTCGCATCGCTCATGTTGTTAAGCTTCTCCTGGATATCAACGCTGGCGTAGTGACCACCTTGCAGCAGCTGCTGACCGAACAGTTCCAGAGCTTGGAACGTGCCGGCGCGGGCGTCCATTTCAGTGCGATGTTCCTATATTGTACAGGATACTTTAGTATAGGACAGAAATTATATTTATATCAATCTATGTTGTACATGAATCTTTTGGCGCGTGCTTAAAATCGGAACTGAGTCTGCCATCTTGTTTTTTGAATACAATTTTAAAAATGTTTACTAACAATGTCCTTAGATAATTAAATTCAAGCGCCAAAAAATTCGTGTAGCACTTCAAAAACCAAGAATACTCTTGATAGCCTGTGAAATGTCTTGTATCAAGTGCTGTGAAAATTGACTGGTTTCTTAAAACTGTGTAGAGTTATTGTATGGTCCGTTTGTTATTTAACAATAAAATGTCGTATTTTAAAACTAATATTTTAAGATTGTTTCCATACACCAAAAACACGATGTGGGGTGAATAAAAGAGTCCAACTTTTCCTATTGCTTTTCATAAAATAAAGCTGTACACACACAAATAATTAAATACTCGTGGATAGTTCGAAAACAAATTGAATAGTATAACATAATAGAAGATACAGATTGTACAGAAAGTAAAAAGTCACACACACTAAAACATTGAGAACAAACTGAAGACACCTTGAAAACACACGAAAAACTTGTACAGTCAACTTGAAAAGTGCTACATGATTTTGATTGAACATAACAAAAGCAACAACGAAAAAGGAGAGAAACTTTTACACAAATGTCACTCGCTTTGCAATAGATTTCGTAGTTGTTCGCCTCATTGTAAGATGTTTTTCATAACACTCTTGTAGTTGACCATACTTTATCACAACATAGAAAAAAAACTCTAAAATAAAGTGTAAAACAATTAAAACTGTTAATAGAGCTGTCGTGGTGTTGCCTGTTAAGTTTTTTATAGTTAAACTGTTAGGGTATCTACCCCCGGCCACTAAATACATTAATTTGAAGTAAATTAGATTGTAAATCAGCAGCACATCGAGTGTAGTGTATATTATTGCGTATTATTGCATACACGGGTGGATATTATAGAGCTCTCGCAAGTCACGGTTTGCAGATTTTGTAGACCTTGTGTTCGGATACTTAAGATCAGTCAGAGGTTCGACGAGGCGAAAATGGACAACTAGCTATCGAGCCCCCTTTTATGGAAATATGCTTTCGAATTTGTTGATTATTAAAATAAAGGGTGTAAAACACCTCTTAACGAAGCCGAAAGGCACTGGTCCTCCCTGTCATTGCGATCATTTTTTTGTTCTACACAATACCTGGAAACCTTCTAGTTACGGAGATATTAGGGGTCAAAGTTCCAAATTTTTGACAAGTACTTTTTTAAATACAAGTTTTTAATGTAAGATTTTTACTTTAAACACCTCCACGACCCCCGTACTATTCAATCCGTCCATCAGCATAATGTTTTGAATTCGTTACATTGAGTTCTACCACAAAACATGATTTTACACCCCCCAAAAAAACGTCGTTTCCCAGCAATAATTTTTGCGTAAAGTTACTTAGTTTCATGTACAGAATGCTTGGTTGACGGCTTCGTGATGAGGTGATTTACACGGTGTATAACTGAACCCAAAATAAGATTTACTGCATAGCTTTGGCGAGCTGCTGTTTAGGTATAGTAGACTGGAAGCCAACCCCAACTCCGGTTAGGCAGAAAAAAATCTCAAAAAAGGCAAATTCCTTCTTATTTGCATTGCCATTAAAACTTACATCAGATTATCACAAATAAGACGAGTTTAGGCTTAAATGATCATGATAAAAATAAATATTTTATTTAAGTACTGTCTTAACAGAACTTATCCATATTCAAACACAAGTCCTAAACAATAAACACGTGACGTCGCAAGAATGGTAGTAAGGCGGGGGGCACACATGCGTGCAATGCGTCTGACCTGCGGCATTATGCCGTACCGCGCGTCTATCTCCAAACGCTGGCTCTAGAAACACAGTTACCATGTCATATTTGTTCTCCAATACCCAACATCTGCCAATTTTTCTATGTAACTATCCAGTTTTGTTCCCAAATATTACTTTTTATCCCCAATTTTTAGATATATTTGGAATTTTACAATATCACTAGAATTTCGTCACCAACTTTTGCTAAATTGATGTAACAGGTACACCTTTCCAAATTTTCATTTTGGATGATTAATTGGGATACTCGGAAACGTCAAATTCACTGGTAATTCTAGCGAATTTGTTGCAAACGAGTAATATAACCTTCATGAATGATTATAAAATGAAAACTCTTCTTCTTTTGGATCTCCTGCTGAGACGACACTTTTGAATGTAATGTAACTAATCTAATGGTTATCATCAAACTTTGTACATTCAAACATTATTAATCAGATGTTTTGACTTCACTCTATTAGTCACTAGAGGACCAAACGGGAATAATTTACAATGAACATAATATCTAAAGGCAAGACTGTTATTAGCACATAAAAATGGGATATTTACCATGTCTTTATCATTTATAAACGATGGCAATCAACATGTCTAAAAATCAAAAATTCGAAGACATTAAACATACAACAACTCGCACTGGTTTATTATAATATGGGTATAATATTTGTGACCTTTTCTCGTCTTGGCTTAAAAACTAGATACCAGGTTATGCTCTAACTACACGATAAAGAAAGAAAGACCTTTTCTCGTCAGTTTTAACATTTTTAAGTTTAACTTGAGACCTCTGCTTATCCTTAAATATCAAGTCCTTAGGGGTTCATTAGCTTCCCTCTCACAAAGGTTAGAGAGCAGGCTTGTATCATATCAGTGGGAGCATTTTACTCTGATTGTGTATTTTTATTTTTACCTTTTGATAATTCGGTAAATATCCCATCTTACGTGCTAAAACAGTATTAGTGACTATATCAGTCTTATGATAACGATGTCTTATCATGGACGTACCTGGTGTCTCTCAAGCAACGCTTCGGCGCCGGTGACGTCGTTGGCGAGCTCGTCCGAGCTTACCAACGCCATCATGGAGTTGATCCATGCCATCAAGTCGCGGTAGTCAGATAAGAACCTGGGGAGCGAATGTGTTATAGTAGTTTTCTTTGGCAAACATGTTTGTAGATTAATCACTAAATTAGTTATGAAAAATCGCGTTAGCTGTTGAGAGGAGATGATGTAGTTGTAGACTCACAAAGCTAAAAAAGAACTTGATTAGGAGTAGTAGTAGTTTATTGACATAATGTTATGACTATTATTTTATTGACAAAATGTTTTTTGTTTTTTTGACATAATGTATTGGTTGTAATTTATTTGACATAACTTATTTGATTCTGATTTTTTTGCCTGATTATATTTTTATTTTCTTATTTGTGACATCGATTACTTACTTACTTAAACAAATTGAATATTATCTAATTGTTATGAATGAATGAATGTTTTTTTTTTTACTATTGGTTTTGAATGCTACACTATTATACTTTATAAAATTGTTGTACTCGACAGGGTACATGTGAACTATACTATTATTTAAAATCTTGTTAAACACAATTGATATGCAATAAATGATTGCATTGAATTGATTTAAGCATCTCCTGGATTTCAAAATTGTTTTCACTGAAAAGGGACTCATGGCAGGTAACAACGACACTAAAATTCAGCTGAAGCAGATGAGTCCTTAAATGGAGATCTTGAATTAGTGAGTGCCTCCCTGCTAATTGGACCATCGAGTTTAAGAAGTCGGCAGGGACTAGGATATTATAGCGGAATTTGGAAGGCGCCTAAGTCTAACCGTGGACAGCTACAATAATGCCACGTAAAAACAAGCTGTTACCTCTGCAGATCATAAGAGTCGAGCAGCTTCTCCTTCCTGGCGTTAGCTCTCGCCTGCAGCTGCTGCCACGCCTCGTTGATCTCGCGCTGCTTGCTGTACGTGGCGTCGGCAGAGTCGCCGTGAGTGGACATCAGACGGTTGGCTGTGTCGTCCAGTTGGCGGATCTTGTCGCCTAGGGCAGCGAGGTCGCGTTCTAGGCCTTCGTGTTTGCCTGCAGAGAGAATTGATAGTGAGTTAAATTATCGATGATGTTTTTTGCTAATAGGTTTTACAAACACTTTCATACCTGTCTACTCTGACAAGAAACAGCTGAAACAAACTCAAGAGTTCCCTTTTAAAGTGCAAACATAATCTTGGTCAGCTCACATGAAGACAAGTTGACGTACAATATACAAGTTGAGCAACATTTATGCAGGTGTTATTTGGCTAAGTATTTTATTTTATTTATTAGGGACAAATAAACAGTTACATGTTCAAGTTTAAAATTATGTGTTTAGAAAAATAGGTGAACATATAACCCACACCATTGTCCACAACTTTATAAACGGAAATGTATTAAAAAAAAAAAGTTAATTAATTCATTTTAGTTTAAGATTGTGGTGAAAGAACATTTATAGCAAGTGTTTAAATTTTTTACTAGAAAGAGAGAAGATATCTATGCCCATGAAGTGTTTGTTAGAGGTTTCCACAAGTTGACGAAGAGGAAGTGGTGCCCCGGCCGGCGTTGGTCCTGCATGAATCCACGTGGAACAGCCGGGGCACGCGGGCCGCCCGTCTAATAACAGTTCCAGGTACTGTACAGCGTAAACTATTAGTATAAACTGCTTTCGATCAAGCAGTTCCTGAGATAAGCCCATTCAGCCAACCAAATAAACAAACAAACTCTAATATTAGTACAGATTTGTCACTTACGTTGCAAAGTCTGCACAGATCTCAAGTCCTTGCCCAGGTCATCAGTGGCGAGCGCGGCCTCCTTCTCAGCGATCCAGTCCTTGGTCTCGTCCACGTCGCGGTGGAAGCGCTGCACCTCGTGCGCCGACCCCAGCTGTGCGGCGCGCTCCGCTGTCAGTTGTTGCAGGGACGTCCATTTGGAGTTCAGCTCCTGTTTTGGGAAATTATTTTCAATTGTAGTTTTTATGTAGATGTTACCGGCCAAACCCAATTTCAGGCCAAACCGGTTTAGTGGCTTATTGGTGACCCAATCAAAACAAAACATTTACAATGCGCCTAACTTGGATGTGGCACCGCTCGCTACGCTCGCTCGGTTAGCGCGTTTATGGTCACAGTTCTAACCTAACCCATTTAGTTGGGTTGCTCTATATGATCCTGTTATGATGAGTCTTAGTTTGGCCTAGGACAAACTAGTTTAGCCGGAAATCGGGTTTAGCCGGTAACATAGATAGTGTTAAGAGGAAGCTGTCTACTACGCCATGGGACCCTATTACGTGAAAAAAAAACCAGCCAAGTGCGAGTCGGACTCGCGCACGAAGGGTTCCGTACCATTACTTATAAAAACGAGCAAAAATATCACTTTTTTGTATGGGAGCCCCCTTTAAATATTTATTTTATTCTCTTTTTATAATTTGTTGTTATAGCATCAACAGAAATACATAATCTGTAGAAATTTCAACTGGCTAACTATCACGGTTCATGAGATACAGCCTGGTGATAGACGGCCGGACGGACCGACAGCGAAGTCTCAGTAATAGGGTCCCGTTTGACCCTTTGGGTACGGAACCCAAACAACTGGAGAAACAGCCCGTAATCACCCACTGCTGTGTAAATGCCTCTCGTTGCTTGTGCCAAGTTCCCCGTTCTTATGTCAGTCTCATCCTTGATATTCCCGCGATGGCAACAATCAATGTTCTTTCTTACCTCTGCCGAACCTTTCAGGATATAAGCAGATGTGTTGCGTCACGACATGAGCTCTTAACAAATTTTTGCTAACGCCTCGTGGCCTTTTCAATCTTGCAAGTAGTTTATGCTAGGTTTAGGGATAAGTAGTTTATCCGCTAATCAACAAATTGGATTTACGGATCAACACTATCTATTTACATACTGACACCACTATAAGTTAAGTGCGTGCACTTCGTACGGCTTAATTCCACGTGTTAATCTTATCGAAAAGCTTTTACATGATAACGCAATTCATACGCACAATTCGTAAGCACTTCTTCCTGTTATATTTTACTTTTACACTTGACATGTAAATTGTTATATCACGATTCTAACTAAATATTTGTGGATGTATAATAGACCTTAGAATGTAAATATTTTTTATCTTATATAACAGTATCTGCGTTAGATATTTGTGTACGTCTTCATTTACGTTACAAAGCACAGAATTAGCTAATACCGTTTACATTTGATATAACCTTAAAATATTATCCGACAAAAATTTATCGTTTTCTTTATTGACTTCCGCTATAATAACTTTTTAAGTTACTACTATAAAGCTGAGACTACCACACTAGTGACGCATTCACGTCTAGCCTAGAAACTCGTCGAACGTTGAGGCTATGCAAACGCGACAACGCAGTTCTAACTGGACGTAATTGCAAACAAAATTCATCAACACGGCATAATCATCATCTACGCGCAGTACACAGGTACGGCTGACCTGGAAGTCTTTTTAAAGAGACCGGACCCACGTTGGTAGCAGCAAGGAAAACCCGCTCAGGTAATCATTTATGCCTCTGCCTTGGAGTGTAAATGTGGTGCTGTACCACAAACGATGGGGCACTTAATATCGTGTCCGGCTGATTGTTCATTACAGGAACTGATGGACGCTAGAGGGCTCCAAACTAGTGGCTCGGTTCTGAGCCGACACAATTAAGATTGCCATCTCACGCTAAGAAGATTTCTAAACTTGACCTTATATTATGAAATCCTGAAAACCATCTCACCTGCATCTGCGTCTTGATCTTGAGCGCAGCCTCAGTCTGCCCCACAGTCATGAGCTGCACGGCGATCTCGTTCATCTCGGCGAGGCGCACTTCGTTGGCGCGCAGGTCGTTCTGGAAGTCGTCGAACTTCTTCTGCATCACCTCCACTTGCTCCAGGTCTTCGCCCACATCTTGTACTTGGGCGTGCATTTCCTGTGGACATAAAGGTTTGTTTTAGACAAACAAGTTGCATATTCTTAACGGTTCTTTTCGATAGGACATTGCTTTGGTAACGGCCGACATACAAATCAACAGGGTTTGTAAACTGATCAAAAAAGAAATATGACAGATGGTCTTTCTCTTACAAACAAATGAAGTAAACACTTTACAAGAATTAAAAATAAGTGCTAAGTTAATGCAGAAACAATTCAAAATGTAACTTAGATCAGAAAATACAGGGATCTCCATGATTAAGCACTTGTTGCACCAAAGTCACTAACGTAAGTCTGAAGAGTTATTGATTATAAGAGTATCTACCAAACATTTAAATGGTCCCTATCCTAGGTACAACGTGTATATCTTTGTTATAAGAGTATCTACCAATTTAGATGTTCTAAGGGTTTTAGAAGTAAATAACATACCTTATCCTTGATCCAGGTGGCGAGCTCAGCGGCTTCGCGCACAAGGACGTAAGCCTTGACGGTCTCATTGAGCTTGTTCTGGCGCTCGCGAGCCAAGCCCAGCAGGTTGTCGTATTGACCCTCGATCTGAGAACAAGCAGTTTTATGTTAAGTTTATGACTGGGACCACACTTGAAAATATACAGGCTCGGTAAGCCAGTGATACTTAACAAAATCAGAAGCGAGCTTCATTACCGCTAACCAAGCAGAAATAACCCATCAACTTTCAAAGCAAGAGTTAACAGTCATCTTGTGGGCACGCTCGTTCCACCATGGACCCCATTGCTTTTCATCAGATATGCTCGAGGTCAAAGGCAAGCCCAATAAGGCAATAAAAAAATCTAACCAGAGATTGCAAATGCGACTACGGCTGTCATTTTAGCAGCATTCAGAATCATTGACATCGTTTTCCTCCATTAACCTTTTGAACGCCAGAAGCATAAACGCACGCGCGTGCTCTCCACGCCAAGCCACAAATTCACCGCAAATACTTACAAATAAAAAAAGGGATTTCAAAAGTATTGTTAACTTATTTCTTGATAAATTTAATATTTAAGATACATACATCACATTTAAAAAACATAATAAATAAACACACAAAAAAGTAATGATTTGTATTTCTTATTTCGTGTTATAGTGCTCCACATTTTTTGTCACATATTTGTGTCGTTGTCGTAAATGGTGCGCGCTTGCAGGTCACGTATATGTGACAGTGGCGTTCAAAGGTTAATGGATTCCATTTGATCTACTGGTAAATAAGGAATACTGTACCTGATTCTGCCTGGCCGCGATGGAGCTGGAGTCAGCCAGGTTCTGCTGCGAGGAGGAGAGGCCGGCGTCGATCTTCTTGACGTAGGCGGCCGGCACGAAGCCCTGGCGGTCGTTCACCTCGACTTTCCACCAGTCCTGTCAATTAATGGCACAGTTAATATTATGGTGCTTCCTTTTATTTTAGGACTTTCCTACAAACAGGTTTATCAAAACATTGAACTGACATTGAACGTTTTAAAAGAGTAAGCATTCAGTTTCTTGCCGGTTCTTCTCCATAGAAACCGGCCCGAACCGTGCACCTTTTCTTGACGTTTTATTAGTGCCCATGGCCAGGCTTATGCTCATCATATTCCTGCCCTTGTCCTATTTTATTTGGGGTCGGCGCAACACGTCTCTTTTCTCCATACTCCTCTGTCAAAAAGTCAAAATGATATGAAGGAAAAAGGAGTAAATGATAGCATGACGAGCTATCATTTACTCCTTTTTCCTTCATATCATTTTTCACACAATCCATCCATCTTTTCTTTGGTTTTGCTCTCGTGAAATAAAATATTAAGTTTATTTTACCTTTTTGTATGAAGAAAATGTTTGTCTAGCATAATCTGATGAAGTTCTAATATGTACTTGTTTTCGCGAACGTAAGTAGACGTCTATAGGACAGCTTAAATATTGGCGCACTGTTGGATTTTATACGCTCGGCTCAGCGATGACAGTTGTGATTACAAGTGTGTATTTAGACATTAATTTAGGTATAGAATTACTGAAATTGGACATTTGAGCCGTCAGTCTTTCATTGTGGTTAATTCCTACTTTATTCATTCATAATTTCAAATAGGTGAACTGATGCCGATTATGTTTAAAGGTGCATGATCAATTGCTGTAGCCTACATCCTTTAAATAGCCCCACGCTTACGTGTCGAACCCATGCATGTAGTATTATGTTAATACACCTTAGATTGCATGCAATGGTGTTTTTACTTTCAGTCAGGTAATGTATGTAATTTGTTTAGATAGGAGGTAATACTCGTGCATATTTACTTGTGGCCCCTTTTCCCTACTGCTAACTTTGATAAGTCTACAATATTGAACCAAATTGCTTATGCCAGTAAGTATAAATTAGTTTTGGATACCACAAGTAAGTCGCGATAATACGTTCAAATACAGGCTTCAATATTAAGACGCTGAATTTATGGTTATACACTTAATATAGACTACTTTATGCTCACGGCTTCACCCGCTTACTACCGGAATAAAAAGCATCCTATGTGCTATTTCCGACAAATATATACCCCTGTGCCAATTTTCATCCAGATCTATTCAGTAATTTTTGCGTGAAAGAGTAATAAACATCCATACATCCTCACAAACTTTCGCATTTATAATATTACTAGCTGTCCCGCGCAACTTCGTCTGCGTCACATTTTCCCCGTTTTCGCAACATTTTTAATTGCTGCTCCGCTCCTATTGGTCGTAGCGTGATAATATATAGCCTATGTCCTTCCTCAGGTTGAAATCTATCTTCTTGCCCAATTTCATTAAGATCCGATGAGCCGTTTAGTCATGAAAAGGTAACAAACAAACTGACTTTTGCATTTATTAATCCTATGTTACTTCTAATACCTCCAAGAATATGTGTACAAAGTTTCATGATGATCGGTTGAGTAGTTTTCGCGTGAAAGCGTAACAAACAAACTTACATTCACATTTATAATATTAGTAGGGATTATAGTAGGAAGTAGGATTTGGTCAGTCTGTCTTTCATTATATATTACCCTTTAACAGCTGAATTGATTTTAATGAATTTTGTTATACAAGTAGATCATGACCAAAGCTAGAATAGAATAGCTTACTTTTAGTCCCGTTTCATAATCTGTTTCAAACAATGAACAATACATCCAATACTTCCTGTCATTACTCGTTCGACCTTGCTTCAATTTAAGCTGTAAGCAAAACAACATGGCAATCAATCAGGCCGAACCCATACGATTTCGAAGACAATAGTAACGACAAATCAACGTTAACGAGCCCCGCAGATTTGTAGACGCTTGAGAAACAATAACAGCAATATTTCAAACTAATCTACGTTTCAGTAACGAGTGGCGTATTGAATTGTTTCCTACGCTCGCTACTTTTCGTGAATCTTTGATACAACCGCTACAATAATGTGCTATATTTGCTGTTATTTTTTGGGGTCTATATGTTTGTATAATTTAATAGTGTAATAATTTAGATTTCCGGTAAGCCAAGTCTGATTTAAATAGAGATTGTATCCGGTAACGCACGCTCGTCCCCTACTAACCCATGGGCCATATACGCGACAAATTATACGTGTACATTTCTGATACCTTCACGTAAGTTCGAAGTCATGTATAAGAGTTACATGATTTATATCTATAAAGTATTTGGTTAATTATTAATATAAATTTTCAGCAGAGTTGCACAAGTTTAAGTGACCATATTTTTCTCATTTGAAAATGAAGCTCAACATTTTACTATTCATTATTAACTTTCATAACATTTGTTGTATTCAGATAATAGGGGACCGGGCTGGGTAAAGAAAACGACATTCTATTTTGTCCGTCAGACAGGTAATACAAAAATATTAGACACGTATTTTTTGTTTTATCAAAATATCAAAAACTTACTTAGTTAAAACTCATTAAAGTTGGAGAGTGGGGGCTTACTACGTCACAAGTAGGTATAAAACTTACCTACATGTGACGTCACGCGCCATTTCAACTCAATATATCTCCGTAATTTTATGACCACGTGAAAAAAGAAAAAATACGTGTCCAATACTTTTCAATAAATTACCCGACGGACAAAGAAAAAAAAATTGGATTATCCCCTATTACGTTAGTTTTCCTAGTTACCCCAATTTGAGAGCAACATGATCACTTAACGCGTATAATCTTATCTTTATCACATATCAACAACTATTCGCGAGGAAGACAATGTTTTGTTACAATTTCATAATATTTTATCTTCATTCATCATTCAGGAAGTTTAATTTCAGAATAAGATTGCGTTGAACTGTTTGGGTTTGTATTACAAGATATTTGAAGATAATTTTGTATTCGTGAGAAGCTATCGAGCTAGAAAGGTAGCATTGCAGTCTTCTTCATAAAATATAGTTTTAATATGAAAAACTTGCAAATATTTGAAGAATATTGTTTCACATACGTGACGATATTTAGTATTTTTCTACTAATATTCCTAATTATATGAGTGAACAAAAATTCTCTATACAATTTTATTAACAACATCGAACTTTGTACATTCAATTAATGATGTTTACATGCATGAAAGAATGCACTGCGTATTGAATTTATCGCGCAATTTAATATCTAGATAATTTCTAGATCGGCATTCGAAACTGTTTGAATAAGTACCTCATTCTATAAGTTGTAATGTCCCTTTTCACCAATACTACGTAACACATAAATGTATTGACTAATTATACGAGGATTTTCTACTTTCGGCGCGCTGAGCCGAGCTAAATTGTAGTAATTTTATAGTAATCATTTAAATTTATCATTATCACAGCATTTGCCCTGATGACATTTTGAAGAATATTTCATCTAATCGTGGCTTTTCTCTTAAGCGGATCGACCCTCAAAAAAGTATTGGATTGATAGACATTTTTAAGTGTATTGGTGCTGAAATTCCTATATAATTCAATGTGATGTCTAATTTTTTTAAACTTAAACCAAAATCTACTTTTAGTAGTAGTAGACTTGTTCAGTCAGAAACCAAGTGTAAAAACCCCCGACACAAAAAACCTCTAAAAAACCATAAATAAAATAATCCAAGCGTCTTAGCGTCGGGGGTCCGCTTTGTTATGTGCTTGTCCTATGCGGTCTACTTAGCGGTCCCCCGACGCTAAGACGCTTGTATTATTTTATTTATGGTTTTTTAGAGGTTTTTTGTGTCGGGGGTTTTTTAAATTTTTAATTTAATTTTTTTCATGCTTTTTAAACTTTTATTGTTTTATCTTAGCCTTGACTGTTCCAATACTGGGCATAGGCCTCCCCCATTGCTTCCACTTTTCTCGGTGTTGCGTGTCATCTCGCCAATTAACGAAAACAGCAAAAATTTAAAAAAAAAACTTTCTGGGGGGAGGGGGAGGGGGTTAGCACCCACCCCCCCTGGAAATGCCCATGGTGACAAGTGACAAGATTTCAAATTTCGAATCGATCAGACCTGTGCAAATTGTTAATTTCCCTTCAACTAGAAAAGAGGTGATGGCCTTCAAACGGCTGATCAGATTTTATCGAAACATAGCTAAGAACACTCTCGATTAAAACACCTTTCAAACGAAACCAATTTCATCAAAATCGGTTCATCCGTTTAGGAGCTACGATACCACAGACAGACACACAGATACACACGTCAACCTTATAACACCCCTCTTTTTTGGTCGGGGGTTAAAAACTCACATGTTCTAATTTCTTATAATTCTTTCTGTTGTGTACAAACAGACTGTCCACCAGGACAACGGCTAACCAACTTAACACTATCATTTTTTAACACTAGTATCACTTCACTATATCACAGAGAGATTCACTGGCCACTTACACAAAAAAAAACTACATTTTGCTTAAAAAAAAGAACTAATTCAAATCAAACTTCCATTGTCTATTATTAAAACTTTTTTTTTTAAAGTGTCAGATCCAAAGTTCGCCACCGACACATAGTTTCCTTTTTTTTATAAAAACGTTCTATGATATAAGTGCGTTCGACCTCTTTCGTGGTTCATCGTATACTGTTCATTCCCTTCACGGGCGTCGTTTAGCGCGAGTTACATAAATATGGTCGGTTTGAGCCAGATAACAGTGCTCATGTATCTCATATACATACTTGCCTTACTTCTATAGAAACAAGGCTTTGAGTTTAATTTACTATTAAAAACGAATTGTGTATGGAAGTGAAACTTCTAATGCGACTTCCAACAAGGTTGCGTTAAACGTTTAACGCTACCATGGAGGGGGTCTGAAAGCAAGTACATATTTACATTTCCACATTACGAAGTTTCACTTCTTCCGCGCGGAGGGACTTCACGCACTATTTTTTTGTTATTATGATTTTATGGCTAATTGTGTGGTACTACTGTTTGATAATTTTTCGTTATATTTTTCTTTGCCAAATAATTACGTGAGAATGAGGAGCTCGTGGCTAAATAAAAACAGCCGCTCGGGTCGATCTTTAGCCGTTAAGCCGTCTGTCATTTGTAGATCTTTGACAGTCGTTACATGCAGGTAATTTTTACCCAGTACTAACTGGCTTGTGGAGGTCAGATAGGCAGTCGCTCCATGTAAAATACTTTCAGGTGCATCCAGTTAGACTGGAAGCCGACTCCAACATAGTTGTGAAAAGGCTAGGCAGATGATGAAGTAGGATTTTATTGCTAATTGTGTGGTAAATTATCTAAAAACAACTTACTTCATTTTTTACGTGTGAATGACAAGTAGCAACTTGAGTCGCCCCCTAGGTAGATGGACCAGACTTTTAGAACCATAGAAAGGCGGCTGGGTCAGACTGGATCCGAAAGGCGACGGACAGGGTGTCGTTACGCAGCTTAGGCTCTCCCTATTTCCAGCAGTGGACTATGTTAGACTCAGTTCATTGACAAGGTTAAGCCACATCAAAGCCAAGTCAAAATTGAAATATTTTGAAGATAAAGTTTCATGTTACATTGCCTATAACTACCGCATGTAAGACCACAAACATTACATACGGACATAGTTCAATTTTTTTTTGATAAACATAGTAGATAACACAACTGATATTGGTATAAGAATTATCAACGAGTTAATTACAAGGACGATGTATGTGACAAATATTCTTTTTATCGTATTATCTGTTTTGCGTAACAAAATAATTCGATACAATACAACTGACTTATATCTCTAGATCCAACATGTATGTACGTTATCATTGTATTGATCGCAGGAGTTCGTGGCGTGGATTAATGTAATTTGGTAGTGAACTTTCGGTAACGTATTCATTAAACACTAGGTACACCTAGCGATTTGAATTGTTGCTTAAGGTGGGAATGACAGGGAAGCCCGCAAAATTCATTTTTTTTTCTTATTTTTTCTTACGTTTTTGCAATTTGCCGATCAGTTTCAGGTTTTATGTTGAATTCTACTAATAATAAAGCTGAAGAGCTTGAGCACGCCAATCTCAGGAACTACTAGTCCGATTTAAAACTTCTTTCAGTGTTAGATAGCCCATTTATCGAGGAAGGTTATATATCATCACGCTACGGCCAATAGGAGCGGAGCAGCAATGAAAAATGTTGCGAAAACGGGGAAAATGTAACGCAGACGAAGTTGCGCGGGACAACTAGTGTTGAATAAAATAATATGATACGCGGCCGTACGTAACTAATATGTCTTTACTGAGTTATAATCATTAAAGTCATCAATACCTTTGCCTTTAACATTCGAAAATTGCAGCAATATTAAGGCATTCATTGAGGTTTCGATAAGTGACCTCCTATGTAGAGTATCGCCTTAGTACTCCTATTTGAATTTTTATTGGAAAAATTCTTCTTGGCCATCTTCCCATTATAATTTTGGTGAGTACATTCTCAGTGTATCTTTCGTAGATATAACGATGATATGGTCGTCTTATCTACTTTGCATCATAATGAAATCTGTTAGTATTAATAGATGTATTGTTATCTTACTAGCTAGGTGAAGGTGACATATTATGAGTCATACAACTGTCTATATCTTATCTGTTGTCTACCATAGAGATGTGTCTAGAAAGTTAAGTCTAGTTCTACGAGTGCGATTCCTCCGGTGTAGGGCGGTACTTGCTGTACAAAATGTTCGCGAACTAAATTAACCTTTTGAACGCCAGAGCATAAACGCACGCGCGTGACCTCCACGCCAAGCCACAAATTCACCGCAAATACTTAAAAATAAAAAAGGGATTTCAAAAGTATCGTTTACTTATTTCTTGATAAGACATTTAAGATATATATATCACATTTTAAAGATTTATAAATAAACACACACAAAAGTAATGATTTAAATTGCTTATTTCGTATTATTTTATATTTTTTGTCATATATTTGTGTCGTTGGCGTGCAGGGCACGTTGCTTGTCACGTCTATGTGACAATGGCGTTCAAAAGGTTTAATGTTCGCGCACAATTTCGGTGGCATCACACCTTCCTTCTACTTGGATAAACTCTTTTGGACATCAAAGGTGTTCAAAAATTTAGATCCAAAAAAATTACGAAACGACCGACGACAAGGAAAAATATTCAATGTTGAAAGCTAACCTTTCAGTAATTGGAGAAGCAACAGAAGATAAAGTATTAAAAAACTAAATCTCAATTAATTACTGCTACGGTTAAAAATCCTTGTCTAAAAATAAAAGTAGACCAATTTTGGCAAAGATCTAGAAATCCAGAACCACCTGACCGTTTTTTCCGACTTCACAGGCGTTTTCTTTTCACTATCATTAAAACTGATAACAAGATATTTACTATATTTACTATTTGTTTTGAGTTCCCCATATTTCAGCTCAGTTGCAAGCACCATGATCACGGGTAGTGTTAGTGACGATGCCTGTTCAAAAACTTATACCATCATTATCTGCCTAGCCTTTTCCCAAACTATCTTGGGATCGGCTTCCAGTCTAACCGGATGCGGCTGAGTACTAGTATTTTACATAAAGCGACTGCTTATCTGACCTCCACAACCCAGTAACTGTACAATACGATACCCCTTGGTAAGACTGGATGTCAGGATTTTGGCTTCGGACTACTCGTAACGACTGTCAAAGATCTACAAATGACAGGCACGGAGGAATCTCGGTATGTAATTATGGTCACCCATCCACGGACCAACCTCGGCAAGCACAGCTTAACCTTAAAGATCGAACCGTGCGGCTGTTTTATTTAGCCACAAGCTTCTGTCAGTTCAAAAACTTATATTGAAGTGAAAATTTCTTAAGCCGCGTTGAGCGATTTTTGGTAGGGGAAAAACCTATGGGTACGTGTCACCGAAGACCTCGACATGCTCGTGACTAGTGACTATTAGTATAGCGGCCTGTGTACGTTATTTATAAAAACGAGCAAAAAAAAACTTTTTTGTATGGGAGCCCCCTTAAATATTTATTTTATTATGTTTTTAGTATTTTTTGTTATAGCGGCGACAGAAATACGTAATCTGTAGAAATTTCAACTGGCTAACTATCACGGTTCATGAGATACAGCCTGGTGACAGACGGACGGACGGACAGCGAAGTCTGAGTAATACGGTCCCGTTTGACCCTTTTGGTACGGAACCCATTAATTGCATTATTTTGAGTTTTCACTTCAAACTGCCCCTGTTTTTTTTCTCTTCAGTTAAGAATGTAACTGCTTGATGTTAAGATCGGGTCTTACCTTGTTATTAGAGTTGAGCAGCGTGAGCACGTCGCCCCTCTTCATGGAGACTTCGCGCGGAGACTTCTCCGCGTAGTCGTACAACGCCACCACGCACTCCTTGCCCGACACGTCCACCACGGGAGACTCTTGTTGCTGTACGGAAAATGGGCTTTTTGAGTATTAGGGAACTTAGAAAAAATGTGAGGTGAAAAGTCGTATAGGTCACTCTGATATTATAAACATTCACAATGGTATGATTTTTTTCTTATGCTATCTCAACTATAAAGCTCTGGAACGCGCTACCCTTTAGCATTAAGTTCGCAACAACTATTTAAGTCAGACTAAATAGCTCTCAATAAAAAGTCTAGTCATAGTAATTATGAGACAAGACAAGACAAGACAAGACAAGACAAGACATTTATTTGTGGAAACATGAGTATACATACAAGGCATGCAGGTTGTTCATAAACAAAAAAGATCCATCATGTTCGGCCTTTGTGGCATACAAATATACAATAGGTAGGAAAAGTCAATACAAATAAAACATTTTAAATTCTCATACAAACAAAAATTAAATTATAAACATAAATTAAATTGTAATTATAAATTGCAAAAATTATAAAAATATTAATATTACATTTTGTCATTTAAAAATTCTAAAATACTGTAGTATGCTTTCCCAACTAGATACACTTTTAGCCGCTTCTTTAGAATGTGTGCGCTTAGTTCCCTCCATCCCTTTGGAAGTTTATTAAATAATAAGGGCGCCATGCAGAATACACTTTTTCGCATTAATGCCGTTTTAGAAACATATATGATTAGGTTTCTTATTTTTTTGTTGTTATTTTTTATACTATATTTATTTGTCTATTTTATTTGTATATGTGTATGAGTATCTATGTAAGTATGTATATACATTTTCTAAACTAGCAGAAATTTTAATTATATTTTTTTGTACCCCGATCACAATGTTGTCGTATTTTCCCCACAAGTTTACTGGTAGAATGCCTTGTGGCATTAAGTGCGCCTATGTACCACTATTGTACATGAGGTTCCAATAAACAAATGGTAAACAAGTTCGGAGACCAAAGGCCCCACAGATTAGAGAAATCAGATATCTTTATGGCTGAATGAGAATGCGCATTCTACCTGGAACAAAACTTCTGTGATCTGATAACCGTCGGGAACGGTGTTGGCTAGCAAAGTGCTAACTGCATATAGCTAGTGCTTTTGCACTGACTTGGTTTGTGAGTATGTTCATTGCTTGCAAGCCAAGCCATTATCGTGCAGTCTATCAGACACTTCTTTATATTTTTTATACCACAACAAAGAAATTTTGTAGTTAGAGGATTATCTGAGAATGAACTAAATAACAAACTCACCCTGCATCCATCAGCCTGTTCCCTCAAACTTTTGATAGTATTGCCGAAAGCCTCGAGATCGGACAGCAGAGCCTCATGTTTCTTCAGCAGGGCTTCTGAAGAGTCTTCATCCTTGCCATAGTCGTGTGTGTTAGCCATCGGCTCCTTCTCGCGGATCCAGGACTCGGCTTCGTTGGCGTCGGCGAAGTATTGTTGGGCTTGGAGAGAGTCTTCTAGGTCTTGTTTGCGCTGTTGAGCGAGAAAAAGGTTAGTTTTTGTTTGGTGGTTTAATAATTTTTGATAGATGGAATAATCTCATTTACGTTTCTGAGGAAATGTTACAGAAAAAACCGGCCAAGTGCGAGTCGGACTCGCGCACGAAGGGTTCCGGACCATTATTTATAAAAACGAGCAAAAGCACTTTTTTTATGGGAGGCCCCTTAAATATTTATTTTATTCTGTTTTTGGTACTTATTTGTTGTTATAGCCAACAGAAATACATAATCTGTAGAAATTTCAACTGGCTAACTATCACGGTTCATGAGATACAGCCTGGTGACAGACGGACAGTGAAGTCTCAGTAATAGGGTCCCGTTTGACCCTTTGGGTAAGGAACCCTAAAAACTGTTATAATTTGTTCGATATTGTTTTAATTCTGCACATAATGTTGTACTTTTTATGGAATGAGAAGACGACTAAGCATATAGGTTGCTTGACACTTGTTGTTTAGTGCCCATCCATTAGCTATCCCATTTGAAAGTACTATGCACATGTGATCCTTTCTGGTCAATAAAAGGTCGAGTGCTTCGTTGGTCGAGTGGTGGCTAGCGCGACTGCTGAGCATTAAATCCTAGGTACAATTCTCGTGTCGGACAAAGTGTTATTGAGTTTCACCATTAGGAATTTCTCAGTAGCAGCCACGAAGTCTGGATTTGTGCCCGATTGATGGGAATAGGCTCGCCCCCTATGAGAGCGTTCAAGTATTACGTAACGAATTTGGGGCGAGGGGTGGTCTTTTGAAACGTTACGATGCGTTACAGGGGCGAGAGGGGGTATTTGAATTTGCGTTACGTAGCATTGTTTTAACCTTTCAGAACGGTCGCGTAAAGATTTTATTCTCGCGGCGCGTTAGCTGGGGGGGGGGTACAAACAGATGTTACGGCGCGTTACATGGGGGGAAGGGGAGTCAAAAATCTCCAAAAATCGCGTTACGTAATACTTGAACGCACCCTATTACATGGGACTTAAAACATACCTGGCGGAATATGAGTGTACCATTAGATACACTTCTGCGTAACGCTTCGAGGATTACAGGCGTGATATATTCAGAACTACCGGACACGAAGGAAGAACTGGTTACCTGCAAGGCCTTCTCCTGCAGCTGCGTCCACTGCTGGTGCAGATGCTGCAGCCGCAGCGCGATGTCGTCGGCGGCGAAGTGCCCCGCGTCCCGCAGCGCCGCGCCGGCCGCGCGCACGGCCTCCACGCGCGCCTCGTGCTGCGCCATCTCGCCCATCACGGCCTGGTGCTTCTTCATCAGGTTCTGGACGCCGATGAGGTCGCGCCCTGCGGTGGCGCATGTGTCGTTATGAGAACTTCGTGGAAAGTAAAGGCCACATTTCTACCAAAGCTATTGTCGCACGAACTTGCGAAGAACGCCATGTGAACATGCGTATGTTGCGTTTGTTTTGCTTGGTGAACAAGAACACCGGCCACATTTCATGTCGAGAAAATATATCGCATCATCATCATCATCAGCCTGTACTCGTCCACTGCTGGACGTAGGCCTCTCCCGTGACACGCCACTGAGCACGATTCTCCTATAACGCATCAAAAAGCCCAAAATTCATAGCCAAGTGTACACTTATCCACGTCAAATCAGCTTGAGCTAGACAAATACAAAAATGCACTAAATTGGACGCACTGTCGAGTCGCATCATTCAAACCAAAACGAAGCGAATGAAGCTCTTCCTAACCAACTTAAACCGATTTCACGTCAATATCTGTCTTCTTAAGGATTTAAAATAAACAAATTTAGTATTGTAAGTTTAACAGCATTATCATTTTTAGCTTTTTCAATATCAAAAGACTAATTCCAAAAATACTATGCTACATACCTCTGTTGGTAGACGCGATGATGGGTTCCTTCTCGCGGATCCACGCGGCTTCGTCATCGAGATCACGGAACAGCTGCTGAGCTTGCAGCGAGTCTAACAGGCGACGCTTGCGGATAGCCATCGGTTTGTCAAGGGCTGTGTAGCGACCTACGAGTCCGTCCTGATGGAGAAAGAATATTTTAATTTATTTATCAAACGCCGACGAAATTAAAAATAATAACAGCATGGTTTTTTTCATGGTTTTGCAAATCACAACTAAAAGAATTTATTTCAAATAGACCTGAGAATTAAAATGTTTCGTAGTTTCATAGTTGAATAGGTTTCTTCTAGGCAAGCGTGCTTAACCGTCGACCACATCATTGCTTACCATCAAGTGAGATAGTGGTCAAGCGCGAACCTATTGATAATAAAAAAAAAATTGCCCAGTTGTGTTGCTTCAATGCAATCTTTACTCGGTTTAGTAAATCCGAGTTCTAGCCGAGAATGCTGTATCAAAATGACTACTAACCCGCTTGGTCTTGATGTTGTCAGCATCGAAATGTCCTCTCTCGATGAACTGTTCCGCTTGAGTGCGGATTGCGTCGATCCTCTCAGCGTGAGAGCTCACGTCGGCTTCTAAGAGAGCATGCTTCTTCTGAAGGTTTTGCACGCTAGTCAGGTCCTGAGTAAAAGAATTATAATCATTAGTTTCTACATAAATCAAATGGTCTGGAAGATGTCGCCTTCATATTGTGTATGGAGCCTCAAATCATTCATGATTGGAATATTGGGTGGTTGCAGAATACATTCACAAGCATCAATATGTATACACTTTCCTAAACTTTAAAGCGATTTTCGCGAGAAATAACGATTTTAACATTGAGACAGGATTTATTTCATAACAAAATGAGTTCCAAAATACTATACTGAGAGATAATTTTTCAACAGTGTTTAAAAAAAAAAAAGAAAGGATTGTGTGGTTTTATGAAACCACGGTAAAAGTAAAACTTTTTTTCACACTATAGACATTTAACTAAAAAAATTTGAAATAATATTCCATCAGGGGAATAAAACGCATAAAACGCGGAGTAGAGATAAAGTGAAAGGCGCTCTGCAGAGCGCCTTTCACTTTATTCCCGAGCGTTACGCGACATGCAACACACAGACGAAACAGTTTGAGACGATGTAATAAAAGTTTCACTTTAACAGCTCTTCCATGCATTCAGACCGTGTAGGTTTTGCACTTTGTAGATATTTCTCTGCCTACCCCTTTGAGAATCATAATATAGTCGATACAATGCTATGTTTAGTTACCTTGCCATAGTCCTCGCTAAGCAGCTGTCCCTCGACCTCAGACAGCCACAGCTCGATGTCCTCAACAGCTCGGTTGTACTGCTGCTGAGCTGCCGCCTCCTGCAGCTTACTGCCTTTCAGCTCTGAGGCAGCTGCCAGCTTCTCCCAAATACCAGCTAACTCGCCGACACGGGACTCGATTTGAGCTGTACGAGGAATTTTGGAGATGTAACTTAACACACTTAAAAATTTCAAAGATGTTTTTAATGTAATAAAAACAATCTTGGAATAATGAAATGGGAAATTTTAAAGTATTATGAGAGCAATTCGGCTCCTTTTCGAACCAAACTGCTTGCTATCAAAACGCGCAATGTCGTATGTTTTTTGTATGGTTTAAATTCTATAAAATTGGCGACAATTGCAAGATTACGAATATAATTATGTTGAAAAAATTCCAGTTCGTAGACTGTAGCACGACCTCAAGGAACAATCAGGTTTAACTTATCTGGATATTAGAGTTATTTAATTCTTGTCCATCTTTTTTTTTCGTTCAAACAATTTCAGAGCTCAATATTTTCAAAAAAAATCTTCTGATCATTGTTGCTAGCAGTACTGAAGGCCACCTAACAGAGCACTTGTCCGCAGTACATGTACTCTTGTCAGGTGTCTCCAGAAGTTAACGTAATTAAGTATTATTTATTAAAGTTTGTCGTTGTTATTTATTGCGTGTTTTAGTCAATTTTACTGACATAGGATACTAACAACTTTTATGGGTAATCTACCTGAATTAAAGAAAAATAAATATTTAATTATACAGTCTTTTGACGACTACAAGCAAAAAAATATACTGTCTTCTTAGTATACTTACGTTGAGCGAAATGCTCTTGCTCGAGCAGCCTGGCGCCGGTGACGGTGATCTCGTCGATCCTGGGCTTGTTGGCCTGCAGCTCCTGCTCGAAGTTCTGGTGCTTCTGAACCTTGCCGTTCAGGTTCGTGGGGTCCAAGTACGAGTCGTCCGTAGCGAACTTCAGCTTTTCGTTGATCCAGCCTATGAAAATATAGTGTGGTTAGAAGAGTAGGGACCCACACGTGCGCAAAATACGCGTTTTGGACGTAAAGTTGCGGACACCAGCCCGTTATACAATATAAAAGTAGGGACATTATGTAAAGATCGTAAAGTTGCAAAAAATAGAATAGAATTTTCATTGTCCACCAAAAATTAAACATACGCTTTTACAAAAGTGCTTATTTTATTGTTACAATGGCGGTCTTATCGCTGATAGCGATATCTTCCAGACAACCTTTGGATGGACATTATGGACATAAAATAAAAAAGGGGGGTAGTCAGTGGTGTACTACATAAAATTTACCAATTTTGACGGAACTTTTATTGGCAGATAGCTGCTGTTTTAAGGAGTAACTACTTTTATTTTAGAAAAAGGTTTCTATTTTATTGTTGAAATAGTTATTTATCCAACATGTGAGGAAAGTTCGTTTTTCCTATGAGTTTTGATTTTGAGTCTTGAGCGAACGAAGGATTGAAAAATAGAATCACGAGCGCAGCGAGTGATTATAAATTTCAATCCTGAGTAAGCGAAAGACTCAACAAAACGAATAGCAAATGAACTTGCTCACAAGTTGCATACAAAACTTTTCACCACTCCCAGCAAGAAAGTATTCAGTCATCATAGGTAAATAAATTAAATAGTCACAAAGCAAATCAAAATAATTCTTTATTATGAAATAAAAAGAGCTGTTATTCATGAAATAACTATATTTTTTTAAATATCTTTAAAACTTAACAAAAAAAAATCAGGCAAGGTTAGTTTCTGAACGGGATCATTACTTTCCTCTCTGTTCAAACAGTGAGGAAAAACCAATTTTCCTCACTGTTTTCGTAGAGGAAAGACACTTCTTTCGTGCGGGAGTGGTGAAATAGTTATTTATCCAACATGTGAGGAAAGTTCGTTTTTCCTATGAGTTTTGATTTTGAGTCTTGAGTAACGAAGGATTGAAAAATAGAATCACGAGCGCAGCGAGTGATTATAAATTTCAATCCTGAGTAAGCGAAAGACTCAACAAAACGAATAGCAAATGAACTTGCTCACATGTAGCATACAAAAGTTTTCACCACTCCCAGCAAGAAAGTATTCAGTCATCATAGATAAATAAATTAAATAGTCACAAAGCAAATCAAAATAATTATTTTCTCGAATTTTTGCTTCTAATGTCCTTCTTTCACAGGCTTCTTTCTTTGAGTGCGTTCAAAAATTATAATCCTAAATTTCAATATTTTATCAAACTTTTTTAATGTTTCTGAACTTATACACTTACAATAATTTGATAAATTTTATAAAAAACATTAATCTTAACTTATAAATATTTCTATTCTAAGCATAAAATTATTTATTTTTGAAAATATCTTTAAAACTTAACATAAAAATATCAAGCAAAGTTAATTTCTGAACGGGATCATTACTTTCCTCACTGTTCAAACAGTGAGGAAAAACCAATTTTCCTCACTGTTTTCGTAGAGGAAAGACACTTCTTTCGTGCGGGAGTGGTGAAATAGTTATTTATCCAACATGTGAGGAAAGTTCGTTTTTCCTATGAGTTTTGATTTTGAGTCTTGAGTAACGAAGGATTGAAAAATAGAATCACGAGCGCAGCGAGTGATTATAAATTTCAATCCTGAGTAAGCGAAAGACTCAACAAAACGAATAGCAAATGAACTTGCTCACATGTTGCATACAAAAGTTTTCACCACTCCCAGCAAGAAAGTATTCAGTCATCATAGGTAAATAAATTAAATAGTCACAAAGCAAATCAAAATAATTCTTTTTCGAACTTTTGCTTCCAATGTCCTTCTTTCACAGGCTTCTTTCTTTGAGTGCGATCAAAAATTATAATCCTAAATTTGACGATGTCATTTTTTCAATATTTTATCAAACTTTTTTAATGTTTCTGAACTTATACACTTACAATAATTTGATAAATTTTATAAAAAACATTAATCTTAACTTATAAATATTTCTATTCTAAGCATAAAATTATTTATTTTTTAAAATAATTTTAAAACTTAACATAAAAAAATCAAGCAAAGTTAATTTCTGAACGGGATCATTACTTTCCTCACTGTTCAAACAGTGAGGAAAAACCAATTTTCCTCACTGTTTTCGAAGAGGAAAGACACTTCTTTCGTGCGGGAGTGGTGAAAAAAAAATTAAACCCTTGAAATTGTTAACAAAATCTGATTGAAATAGGGAAGTAATATTTGTATAATAACAATTTTACGCGAACAAGTGACTTCATTTTTACTATGTGACGATGTAGCAGTGTTTTTCCCGAAGTAGTAAAGTATCGGACTTACCCTTGGTCTCGTCGCAGTCGCGCTCGAACTGCTGGTACTTGTAGGCGTCCTCCAGCAGAGCTCGGCGTTGGCTGGACTTCTCCAACAGCGCGGCGCGACGCTCCAGTAACTGTCAACAAACATTATGTTTATAATAAAGGCGGCGGAAATTAGGAAAATAGTAGTAATTTATTCAAATTAGGGTGGGTCACTTTTTGAACGTCAAAATTACAAGAGACAGTCCCCCACAATGCCCACCCTTCGCCAGTTCCTAGTGTTTTAGCTGGGAAGAAGAAGTGGCGGAACAAACTCCCCAGCAACACATCTGTCTTATAGGTTAGTAAAACCAGATTCTATACAATAAGCTATCTACAGTCCATCCATAGGCATAATAACTGTGAATGGACTGTAGTTTAATCTCGGTTTTTGCTAGTAAATTGTATGATCGAAGAGAACTTTTCGAGAAATTCTGGAGGTCTCGCAAAACTTTAATCTTATACAAGATACAACAACCTGTAACTACGCCCACTTTCTCAATATTCGCTTATGATTAACTTCAGGTTCAAAGCGATACTCGTAAAGACATAATATCTTGCTGAAAAGGACGTACCATCTCCCTCCTCTGCGCAACGTCGTCAGCAGCATAGTGCTGCCCCTCGATCAGTTTGGACGCGAACTCGTCCAGAGCCTTGATCTTCTCCTCCTGGGCAACGAGCGACTTCTCAAAGTCCTCGTGTTTCTTGAGGAGGGCTTCGACTGAGTCTAGGGAGTCACCCACGTCTTCGTTAGCGAGGAAAGCCTGGAGGAACAAAGAAGAGATATTATAACGATATGAACCCGTTAAAAAAAAAAAAAAACTGTACATCAATACAGAAACTTTTATCATGTACCATTTAAAAGAGTTCGGGATTTTTTTTAATTAAATATTAACATACAATATTAAGGCGAATTAAAAATTAATATACAATAATTAGCCAAAATAATAAGTGATGAACTTTAAACGGCAAACTTTACACATTTATCTTCAAAGAAATCGAGATTTGTTAGTTCTAGTGTTCTTTCTCTTACCTCCTGTTTATGCATCCAAGCGTCAGCCTGTTCAGTATCTCTGTAAAACAGCTGAAGATCCATGCACTGCAGATACAGCACACGTCTCTGCTCCCACAGCTGATGCAGCGCTGAACTCTCGCGTTCCAAGTTCTCAAGCGCTGACGACACTTCGGAAGAGGCACGGTGACCGCTTTCGACCAGTGCTTGACCCGCTGCAGCGCATGCGTGGATCACGTCGGAACGAGCGTCCATCTCGCCCTGGAATTCGATTTGCATTAGTATGGCATACAAAATGTGCGAAAAATTTTGGTTGACTATACAGTGTGTTGGAGAGACTAAGTATTTAATCAGTTTTTAAATGTTTCAGTGTTATTCACAACTCGCCACGGTAAACAAATATTTCCAGTCAATCTGGAAGTTAAATAACGTCTAAATATATTTATCCCTTGACTTTCAACGGCAAGTCTACAAGATTTCAGATTAATTTAGACCATATTAATAAAACATTATAATATCAGACCTGATCTTATATGTCTGAAGTCAAGTAGAAATCAGACATTTTAGATCTGGCCCCCCTGTTCACAAACGCTCGGATTCGGTTTCGATTCGATAAGTCGTATGTGTATCTCGCTCGCTTTCGTAATGCCAAAAGAAGATAGACATACGACTTATCGATTCGAAATCGAATCCGAGCGTTTGTGAATACGGGGGCTGGTCTGATATCGTAATGTTTTATTGATATGTCGTGTCTAAATTTGCCTGTAGAGCGGCAAGTTGCAGCTGATGGATGCGTAACCGAGGATCGAGTTCAATGTGACACCTTTGTCCAGCATTGACCTGCCGGCCTAGCATGACCGCCGTAGAAACGGGCTATGTCTACGGAAGAATCGACAGTTTGACAGATATTTCTATCGTCCCAAGCATGGCGATATTAAGAATGTAGAAAAGAAATGTTTCTTTTCTTCAGTCGACACAAGTCTACAACGTCGAGCATGACGACCATATTTACTCTACTTTTGACATTTGGGGGTAGAAATATTACTTCTGACAAATGTCAAACTAGTCTTATTAAACTCTTAATACGAGAAATACGTTTCGTGGTTGCGTTGAGTTACGTTCAAAAGGTTGAAATGTTATGTAAAATATTTAGGTTTAATTTCGCGAAAAAGATCCAGGCCTGGATCCAAGATGCAGCTACACCATCCCGCCCACGAAAAATGAAAAACTCGTGCAATTGGCAACTTTTTTTTGTTAACTAAACGTAATAATATTCAGGGAATATAAACATCACGTGATACGTCCCCGTTGCTATGGAAAGAATTTGTGTCTATGTCTTCGTAGAAACGCGAGTCGACGGGGCGCGCCATGCTCGGCCAGAAGAAATGTAAAGTTGTATAGAAAAGATTTCTTGTCGTTTCTTGGTAGAATAGAGATAGAACACATGATGATAGGCCTTGAGTCTCACCTTATGCTCCTGATGCTTCTCGAGCAGCGCCTCCGCGCCGGGCACGTCCTTGGCGAGGTCGTCGGCCGCGATGAGCGCGCGGATGTCGCTCACCCACGACATCAGGTCGCGGTAGTCAGCCAGGAAGCGGTGCAGCAGGTGGGAAGACTCCAGTTCCGACCGACGTTCCTGTAAATAAGTCAGATTTAGGGCTAATTATGAACAACGAAAAATATATTGAAATTGGTTGAAGAAACAAAACTAAAAAAACATTGAAAATGTTGAGGCAAAGGGCAAGGAAACCTTGTTATGCCGTACACATATATTTTAAACTCGACTTGACATGAAACAGCTCGAAAAATTACAGGTATTAAATTAAACCTTTTTAATTTGTTAATAAAACAGATATCGTTAATAAGAACTAGATACCAAAATCGTTATATTCGGCTATTTGAGCTTCTTTTTACGTTGGCTCAAGGGTAAAATTCAACCAGGTGGACCAATACTTTTACTACTACTTTTTGTTTTACTTGTCTTTTTGTATTGGATGTTCTCAAAAGCTTAAGTTCTACAAGAGTTGAAAATATACGAGAAGATGAATAAAAGTCTGGGAATTTATAGTTTCAAGAAAGTTCTTCCTACCTTAGCCTTCTGCACAAGCTTCTGCCAAGCGAGAGTGATCTCATCACGCTTGGCGTGGATGGCGGGGGCGTGGTCGGCGTGGATGCCAGCCAGGCGCGCTGCTTCACCGTCCAGGGTTGACACCTTGTCTTCTAGAGCCGCCAAGTCGCGTTCGACACCCTCGTGTTTGCGCTAGACATAACAAATAAAATACATTTGTTTTAAAACAGAAATGCTTTACCAAAAACACTAATTTTTAGCTATGTTAATAAGTTATTTATTATTCATCAGAAACTGAAAAATATCTCATAAGTCCGTTTTTATTAACACTTTTTGCACTTAAATGTAATGCCTAAATAAAAGCATACTTTTAGATTTTCTATTCTCGGTGGTGAGCCGACATTTGAAAATTCTACATTTATGTGTAGGCCTGTGTCAGTGACAACGGAAATTATTCTTACAGAAATGGTTATTAATATGACTTGGTATTTGTAACTTTCAATCACTGAAATGAATAATGGTGAAAGTATTCTAGTCTTCACTAGAAATATCAGTTTTGTTCTCAAACCTGCAGCGTCTGCACAGTGGCGAGGTCCCTGCCGTAGTCGTCAGAGCCCAGCACCACGTCCTTCTCCGAGATCCACGCGATGGTCTCGTCAGCGTCGCGGTTGAAGCGCTGGATCTCGTGAGCGCCGAACAGGCGTTCCTGACGCATCAGCGCCATCTGGCGGAGGCGTTGCCAGGCCTCGTTCAGCTCCTATAAGAGAAAAAAAATAAGTTGGCGAACAGAAAATTTTGAACAGTGTCTGTGGCTGCAGAAACACATCAGCATACAAGTAGGCAAAACAAAAGGATTCGTAAAACTCTTCCAGCATCCAGCAACACAAACTGAACAGTTGTAGAAATGCAGATAATACTAAATAAGACTTGAAAATTATCTTAATCGACACTAAAATATTCCATCATAAGATCAATCTCTTCATTGACAACAGATCACGTTTGTTGTAATCGGCAAACAATAAGAAAACCTGCTCCTAAAATAATTCACAGTTCAACTTACATCCTTCCTCTTAACAATAGTCTCTCTCTCGGGATGCCCCTCCAGCACCAGCCTCTCAGCCAGCTGGTTGACCTCGGTGACGCGGTACTCCTGCGCGGCCATGTCCTTCTGGAACTCGTCGAACTTGCGCTGCAACACCTCCACGTGTTCCAGGTCGGAGCCGAACTCGTCCGCGCACACGAATGTTTCCTGTCAAGGGAAGATAGGGATTAAAATTATGTGTGACTAGCTGACACGCGCAACTTCGTCTGCTGCTCCGCTCCTTTTTTTGGTCGTAGCGTGATAATATATAACCTATAAGCCTTCCTCGATAAATGAGCTATCCAATACTGAAATATTTTTCAATTCGAACCTGTAGTTCCTGATTATTAGTGTTCAACCAAACAAGTCTTCAGCTTTTTAGTATTAGTATAGATTTGTTAGACTAACATCTTCTCAATATTATCCCGTTTAAAGTACCGAAATTTATAACTTTTTAGACTGTAGTCGTCTGTGCTAATTTCACAGCCTGTCTAAGTCATTCTTTTGTTTTTTGTTTATTACATAACGAGACTGTCTAGAGAGTTCGTCTTTTCCAAAATTAGTCCCTTGGCTACAACATGGTTAAAAAAGAAAAGTTCAAAAGAATATAAAATGTTCATAAACCTAAAGAATGTATACCTATTAAATTATAATGGTGATATATTCAGTGTTGTTCATAGACCACTAATTAAAATTAATTGAGGATCACGTCGGGCACTATAACTGGTTGAGCGAGGGTCATACTTTTAGGGGGTAAATTACTCATCAAAATGGACAACTTTTTACTGGGTAAAAAAATCGACTAACTGAATTTTTGACTTATATTCTTGTTTCTTAATGATGGCTTCATATCAGCATTTATTCATATGACTACTAAAAGAATACATCACCATACTTTTTGTAAATGCTTAGTCATCTCTTATTTCAGTTCATTTCTGGCATGCTTTTTGGCAAAGCGGACAATATCAAACAATCTTTATTGTACTGTTTAGTTAGGATGGCCTCTTACGTTGGCGATATGAGTCCACGCCCAAGATTGTACTAATGTAGGCTACACCCACATCGTCCGTATAATGTGGTGGTGACCTTATAATGTGGTATGTTACTCTTTCTAGTAATGAGATTTTTGGACCATAACATCACGCCTGTTATACCCGCAGGGTTAGGCAGAGGTGTACTATAAAGTACACCCACATTTCGCCAGTTATGTTTCAAGTCCCATGTAATAGGGGGTTAGCCTATTGCCATCAACAGGGCACAAATCCAGTCACCGCGGCTGGTCCTGAAAAATTCCTGATTGAACAACCCAAATCTTTGCCCGACCTTAGTCGGGAATCGAACCCAGGTCCTCATACTCAGCAGACGCGGTTCCAAACACTCGACCAACGAGGTCGTCAGTTTATTGTATGTATTATTCATGGTAACTGAATCTACGTTTTCAAATTGGTGCAACACTTATGTGTTGTCAATGATGATTTATCGCACTCAATACTAAACCCAGCTTATCAAAGACTAAGCAATAAAGTTATAAAACAAAAATTTATTGAGAATTTCGTGTCAACATACAGAAAACTCCTATCTGACTTCGACATATTCATGCATAAATGATATTCATATCTAGACAAAAGTTTTGTCCAGATATGAATATCATCATCAGCAGCGAACACCTTAAATATCATCCATAACTCACCTTATCATGAATCCAAAACATAACTTCATCGCAGTGCCTCAAGAACTGCACCAGCACTAAAGCCTGCTGCAGCTTCATTCCCTTCTCGGCCAGACGGGACAGCAGCAACTCCCACAGACGGTGCAACTCGTCCAAACGACGACGGATAGTCTCCGAAGCGAAGTGACCGGCAGATATCATCTCACTGCCGGTGTTGTCAAGTACTACGATGGCATTGGAGTGGGCTGCCACTTCAGCCTCGAAGGCTTGGTGTTTTTGGATCTTGGCCTATAGGGAAAAGATGGTGTTGGGTGGAAATTAAAATACTGCATATGAAGACTTTTAAGCACAATCGTAGGCCACTTTTCGTATTGTTCAGTCATGGCTTTTCATTTGAAAAATGAAGCCGCGTGGTTGCCTAAGCTTTAACGTATGTTAAAGCTTAGGCAACCACGCCTTGCTGCAGTTTTAGGGTGTTACCACACCAATCGATCGATCGTCGATCGATGCCATTGATCAACAGTAGAATGGATCAGTCGATAATCGATCGAAAGATTTACCTAGTAGTAACTATCGATCGACGTCGACCAATCCATTACACCATCGATCGATTGGTGTGGCTGTGTTCGTACGCACACACACAGCGTTCCAAAACGTAAGGCGCGCGTAAAAAAATACGAAAAGGCCTTTGGAAGATAGTGTTTTATGAAAAAACCACTGCGTGTATCAATTACAAATAAAATATATTGAATTCTTTGATAATTGTGCTGTGTCGGTACCGACTTGGTTTTGGAAATTTGACACTTCTTTTATTACTAATTTACGACCAAAGTTGCGTTAAAATTTGCAATAAAAACGAATCTTTGATAGCTCGTAACTTTTGAATGGCTTTTTATATTCCATATAAACAGAATACTGTTTACAATACCATAACATTTTACTGTTTTACTTTGGATGTGCAGTGTCAAACAGTGGAGTAAAACACCCCGAAGTTTCTATGGAAAAAAATGTCGAAAAGTGTCACCTTAAAGGGAAATCGATAATATTTTATTTTGAGTTTTTGTAAGACTGTTAAGGTTTCTTTCATCACTGTTACGTTTTCAGTGACATTTACCCTTTGATACTCATGCTTTTGCAAGTTCGTGTAATGCTTCTTCCTCAAAAAGCAGAACCCGAACAGAGCATGTACGTCAAAAGTACTCATCACCAAAAACACTTATTTATTTTAAATTCATTAGCTAGTAGCTAGCCATAATGTGGAACACCTAATTAAATTAATAAAAAATAATTCATTCATACAGTCTTTCTATTTGTATATTCAATGCATACCTGAAGGTTAGTAGGATCTTTGTAGCTCTCATCGCTGGCAGCCTGCAGCTTCTCCTGGATCCAGGACTCCAGCTCGTCGGCATCGCGCTTGAAGTACTGGAACCTGCGAGAGTCTTCCAGCTTCTCACGCTTAGCACGGGCTTCTTGTTTGAAGTCCTCATAGCGGTTCAGGACCTGTGGGTAAGAAGAAGGGATTTAGGTCGACGAAAAATAGAAACAAACCATGTAAATATGATGTCTGTCAATGTAGAGTGAGGACCTGTCTTTGTGCGGATATTTGTGTAGTATTATATCTCCTGTCATCCAGTTTACTTTGGTAGTTACTCTGTTAAGACCAGCTGCCGTGTGGTCGGGAGAATATTAATGTCTGTGTTGTATGCACGAACGAAGTAATATTTGTACGTTTTGCCAATATTAGAATGCCTTATGATGTTGTAAAATCTTTCTTACAGTAACATGTCTCGATTCCTTTCAGTCTAGATTCTAGGTAATAGTAGTTAAGCAGGTCAAGGATAAAGCAACCTGCCAATCGTCAATCAATGCCGTTCCTGTTGGACTGTCGACGTTAGATACGTGAACGAGGTCTCGTAGACTCAAAAGAGTCTTACGTCATTCACGTATCAAAAAATGATAGTCCGTTTATTTTCGTCTAGATGTTGCTATCTTATCTTGTATTGTTGGCAAAATTAAAGGAGCCACCAATTACGAAACAGACAAACGTGTAAACAGTTTGTTCACTATTCTCGTTTGGCATAAAAAAGTAACAGTATTTGTAGATATTTTTTGCGTTCTTATTGTGCCTCAGGCCCGGACTCTACCAAAGCGGAGATATGTGCAAGATTCGACCAATCTCAGGAGCAACGAGAGTCACGATGTACATTTCTATAAACGTGATAGGTCGGTTTCCACTCGTCTCCTCTACGGATACAGGCAGAATAGATTCTTTATTTCTAAAACTATACAGTTTTTGTTCAAAAGGTTACTGAACTATGTGATATGACTCATTGAGACCTATCATTAGTGTGCTACTTAAGCGTAGGGAACAAACTTATCACACTAATAGTTAATTAATTAATTGACGCGACATGTGACCAGAGGGCGTTGAATTTGACTGCCTGACAACGTTTCGCAGGTATACATTTAAAGCGTCTAGCGATCGTCCAGTGCTTGCAAGAGGATTGTTATAAACTGAAGTTGTCACTTGTCAGTGTCCTACATTACTTGACTCCTCTTATAAAGAGGCGGAGGCATAGAGAAAAAGAAGAGGATATTGTGTTGGATGTGATACACAATATGTGATAGTAATTCTAACGAAGCCGAAGTCAGTCACAGAACTAACCGATGGAAAGTTTAAAAATTGTATCAAACGTGTCCTTATTAAAAAAGCATATTACAAAATTAAGGACTAAGTTGAAGATAGAGAAGTTTGGCCATAGTCCCTTCGCACATGCGGCTTCCCTGGTAGCACATAAACGGCAAAAAGGTGTGGATGTCTCTAACTATTCTCAATGTTATTTTTTTTTTTCATTCTTTCTTCTTTTTAATCAGATGTTTTACAATAGTTTTTAAATCATTACATCTTCTGTTTGGAATAGTTGCAGCACTGATGACAACATTTGTGTCACTTGTTTAATCTAGTCTTTTTATTTATTATTTGTGTAGAATAGACTCGTTTTTTTATTTACCGATTGTTTGTGAATGTGTGGACATTGTAGGCTTTATAGATTCCTAGAACCTTGGTAACTTTTTATCTTAATCTACGTTTTGTAGAAAGCAACGACTTATTGTTGGGCCTACGATATATCCTCCCATCCATACTTAATATTGTAAAACCAAATGATTTTAAAAGAGTAACCATGGAGTTTTTTGCCCATGTAGGCCTATGTGTTTTTTTTTCTAATTTCTCCAGCACACATATAATGATTATTTTAGCGGATTGTAAAGCCTGAGTTTAGAAGTCTAGGTTTGTCTACCTAGTCTAGTCTATAATACCTATGCGTGCGTCACCATTTGGCAATTCAATAGCGGCGAGCACCCTACGTACACGGGGCCGCATTGCAGCTGTAGGTCAATTAACAAAATGGTTGAACAGTACCATCAATGTTAACGGATGACAATATCAGTTTCCGTTATACACATTTTATTCGGCATAACAAATGTATCCATATGTGTAGCGCCCAGCGGCAGGCATGAGTGATTGCTTTCTGCTTATACATACACAGCCAATGCATTGTAACTGGGTCGGCAGTGTGTGCATGCAAATAGGCGAGGGGAAACGGACATAGCCTGCATCTCGTTAGCGGCTTCCTTTATGTGAGCGCATCTCGAATTTGAGATTTCTTATGTAAAATCTCTGTGTGTAGTATGAATTCTTTGGGTATGTAATATGTATGACTTGGACTTTGGACCTATTAGAAAGTATTTAAGATACGACTTGAGTAGAATTTGAATACTCAAGACTTAAAAAATACATGAGTAGATGGGACGAAATGAACGCCGTATGCTGTGGGCTGTGTCTGATTTTCAGGATATTTTTAGTCTATATTGCACACAAAATTAAAGATATACATACAAATTGCAATAAATAGCTTATGTACAACGGCGAGGTTAATACAGAATTGGGTTTTATTCCAGCAAACCTTGCTTCGATTGTGAGATTTGCATTAGCTTCTCCCTTTTCGTTAGCAGCACTTGTTATATTTTTGGGTCCAATAAGCTTAGCTTTTGAGGTTTGCTAAGATGTCTTTATAAAGGGTAGCTAAATGGACAGACAGCCATAAATAAAAAAGAGGCTGGGGCTGGGACGGACTAGATTGTTTGTGGCGCAGTTTGGGAGAGGCCTATTTCCTGTTCTGCAGATTGCCCGAGTTGATTGGTTAAAAATATATTTACCTGTTCACGACGCTCCTGAATATCTTCGGCAGTCTCGAGGATCTTCACCTCTTTGGGTGGTGGTATCTGTTCCATGATGGAAGCGTCAAATTAACTGTAACAATGGAGAGGCGGAAGTAAGTAACAATACATTGGTAAACAAAATATCCAAAATTATTAGTTTGTTGCTATACCAACTAGTGACTATACAATTTTAAATCTTTACTGCTTATTTCATGTTTGTATTCAGGGTTAATAGATAACACATTTTTTTTCTTAAACTCTTTACTTGAACAAACTACTTGCGAGCGAGTGTTGCTTTATACTGCTACTTCTATACTTACCTACACAAATCTAGACTTAAATTGAATGTCACTATCATGCCTAAGCGACTATGCAGAAATTGTACTTCAGACCTTCCAGTGCATAAGTACCAACTGATAAAATACCTCAAGTATCAGCTGAATTGTTACTAACATAACTGCGAAAAGCCAAGTTTCCTTCAAAATAAACGACTAAATTTTTTTTAGAGACGCTTCATCTATTCATTTATCCCCTGATCTCATCCAACACAATACTCATTAACTCAGAAGGTCAAGCTACACTTGACATCACTCACAGAAAGAAAGTGAACAGAAGTTCAACTTTACACAAGAACGAAATAGTTTTTATCTTGTTTACTCCTACTTGTAACAGATGCAAACAAGAAGGCTGTTAGAGGCAACATGAACCAAGCAGTTCAAAAGAAAGACAGCATAAATTGGAGACGCGTCTTATGTGGTAGCGGTCCTTAGCGTTGAGGGTACGAAAAGGAAGAGAGAAGAACAGATTGGAAATTAAAGGTTGATTTTAAAAAAGAATATGGAATTATACTCATTTCATAGGAATGGAGCTAATTTGAAAATATGTGTTTGCCACATGATGCATGAGGCGTGCTATGTTATGATGATGCATTGCGAAAGAGATTATTTCTTCTGCATACTAAAGATGAGCAGTTTACTCATTCAGAATGGTACATATATTTTACCATAAATGCTAAAGCAATAATGTAGTTTGACAACAATGGTTTATCAGAGTTGTATTCAAAGCAGATTCATCACATTAGCTTACAAGGCCGCCTATTTATTGGCGAGGACGGCTGTTACTCGTATTTTACGAGCAATCAATGCCTATTGGAAAACCATTTACTTGGAGCCATTTTCTCTGAATGCTATAAATAATTTGATGGCGACAGTATCTCACATAGTACTGTTTTTATAACAGCAATATTTAAACAAGATTTAGTCTAACAAATTGTATTTAATATATTCTTAACTAGCCATAGTCTGCAAAGTTACCAGCAAGTATTTTGTATTCAACCAAATCCTACATTTACACACACAGATCTCAAAAAAGTCTGTTTGAAATGAAATAATAACTAAACAAGTGAGTCTACTGCAACTTGTCTACACTGTGGCACTTGCCAGACAAGGCTTACATCACACGGCCTTGTGAGTCACCCCAATGTAACGTATTATAAACCTGATGATAACATTGTTTTTGTACTCCTTACTTTAACTGCACTTTTTAAATATCCTTTCAAATAAATTTTCTTGGAATTTTCTTTAGTCAAAGATAATGGCATTTGAAAGAATTCAAGTGTTCTTTTTCTTATCAGTAGTTATGTTGGTCATTGGCTGTTATCAGTACTTATGAGCCTAGGTACATTCTCATTATTAAGTGATAAGCGATTTCACAATATTCTCTTGTGGAAAAAATTGGGAATTATGGAAAGTCCAATAAGATGTAAGATCTTTGCATGGGCAGTAGTGGTATGTACAATGGATTAACCTTGTTATGTAGAGCTAGCTCTACGTAAAGGAACCAGTGTGTTTCTTCTTTATCGTGCAGTTAATGCCTAACCTGCAGTCTGAGTTTTTATGCCGCCTATAGGCCTCTGATTTGGCTTTACATGCCAATGATATTACAGGTATGCTGGTTTTCTTCACCGAAGCAAGTGATAATTTTAAGATAAGGACATGAGTCCAAAAAATCTGAGGATGTGTTGGGTTTGTACTTGAGACCTATTACTCCTATGGCCACACAATTAGGCTTTCACTGATTTTTCTGAAGGTACCAGGGTGTGGATGTGCAGCTGTTGGGAAACTATGTACCACCTCCTGTTCCTCTTCTATTCCCTTCTATACCCCAAAAAATGCAGTCAAAGTGACCTTTTGACAGCCACTGATGATCACATAGAAATAGCCATCTTTTGGGCTTGTAAAATTTTAAGTATGTTGCGCCAGCAACACAAAGAATGGGATCAGCAGTAAGTAATACTAGGCTGTAGAAGTCAAGATGATGGCATCAGAAAAACTAAAATATTAAAAAGGAGGAAATTGTAGCGTGACAGTTCACAGAGGTGTCTGGAAGAGGAAAATGTGTGCCGCCAACCAGAAGTATAATGGGCCATGCGCAGGAATATGATGATACTAAAATATTAACATGATATACTAAATGTCGAAAATATCAAAGGATCAATAACCGGATAATAGCTAAACAGATTAAGAATAGATTAGAAACAAATGACTAAGAGTCACTAAGCAATTAGGACACAACCCTAGATAAATGATGGTTCCAGCAAAAAAAACAAATAAAAACTCACTAAAGTCAGATTTTCAACTAAACGCAGCATAAAATAAAATCACAACTGTAATTCATGAAGGGCAAGGCAGAGATCTTGTACTCTGACTAGGTGTGCTATAAGTGTGGGCTTAACTATAAACCATATTGATATAGTAACTGTAATCCTACATATGAATGTGACAGTTGGGTGCACACATCACTGACGGTCTAAGTAATCAATATCTATGCAACTTGATCTGGTACATTGCAATCACACACACACACATGGACAGTCAGATGTGTGTCATGCTATGGGTGGGGTCACTTGGCATTGCAAGTGCAGGTTTATATCTATTGTACTTCTTTATGGATTTTAGCTGAATGTGTTCTGTTTTATTATAATTGCCCTGCAGGACTTTTCAGGTTTACAAAGACATTTTGTAGAAAACCCCAATATTTTCATGAGCAGATTCATACTTTTCCTCTCAAAATAAAAATAACACATGATAAGTTTTTTTTTGTTAAGGCTGACAGCTTTTACACATTAGTTAATTTTAAAAGGTTCTAGTACTGCTGGACTATACTTTACAAAATAATCTAGGAAGAAAACAGATCTAAAAATACATAAGTATCAACTAACAAAGTACCCTGAAAAACATTGAGTTCAGAGAAAATAACATTAACCTCTCCAGCCCCGTGGTTCCCATATGGGAACGCCGAACAATTCGGTTGAGCCCCGAGGTTCCCATATGGGAACGCCTCGTACAAGCAAACTTAAACCCTTATCGTACGTACAGTAAGGGTCTAATTCGTTTGTAAAAATTTACGTCTCTGGCCAACTAGAGTTCGATTAAAATGAAACCAAACATACCAACCTAACAACTGCACAAAATTATTAAAAAAATAAAGAAACGCGTCTTTGTCGACTGTCAAAATGAGTCATGGCGGCCAGTGTGGAACAGTGGTGTTTTGTTTTGGAATGCAGTGAAATTTTTGTGTTTTGTGTTGTTAAACTTTGGTAAGTAAATGTATAGTATGTTATAAGTGTATAATGTAACTTTTTAGATAGTCATTTGCTGGAAAAAATATCTAAAAATTATGTTTTTGACCCAAAAATTTCTCCAAAAATTCCTTTGTTGTGAAGTTCGTCAGTCGAAATTGAAAATATGAATTTGACTCTTTTACAATGAAATATGGTCTTGGAAACATTAGTAATAAGCGAAAAAATAGTGATAATTCATAATTTCATGCATTCGAGGCATATTTATTCATATTTATTGATATTTCAAGTATTTTCATGCATTGAACTGCGCAGTTAGAAAATGGCCGATTCTAATAAGACGTTTGAATTGGAATCTTGCAAGAATAATTTATGTAGGACTCCTAAAAAACACTGTCATTAGATTACTTGTATATTTGTTATGTTAGATCTAAAGTTTCGTGTAAATTGATTCAGTAGTTTTACCAAAAAAAAACAAACTACGACAACAGTATGTTTGCGGCGAGCTCTCTGAATTCTATGCGATGTTTATAATTCTCAAGTAGTTATAAAACAGTTGTTTATATTGTAATACATGGTCTCGTTAATCAAGAACCCGAAACTGTTTACCGCTTGAGATAAGAGCTAATAGAACTCGCGCGATAAGCTTTTTATGAGCGCAGGACACTTGACACGCTCGATGACGTCATTGTGAGGCCGGCTGGGTGTTTTACCGTTTAGCCGCAAGGTTGGAGAGGTTAATAAAACATGACAATATCCTACACAAATAATGTAAATATAAACAACCGGTCATTACCTCAAGAAAACATAAAACTCGTGCCAAAAAAAATCAATACACAGCACTGCAGAGGTAACAACACTAGGTATTCTGATCACTAAGTCTAGACTATGTACTGACGTAGAAAGTATCGCCCTGCCCGAGTCCGACACGCACCGCCGACACTATACCGCAATAAAACTGCCGCGGCCGGCGTATCCACTGCTACCTATCGACCCCACATACTTCCCTCTTATGTACAATGACGTAATGCTCCAAAATAAACCTAATAAGGATTATGGCCGCAGCCAATTTTGGACTTCCGCAGGAATCACGGGAATGAAGAATGTTACCGGGTGATAGCTACATGGGTTTCCATTTTGAATATCCATAGTCATGAATCGGATTTCTTTCGGAAAGTTGGACATTCGTAAGGAATTCGCCGATACATGGGTGTGTCATAGATAAAATTTCAGCACTATAACAGAGATATTTCCAGCTTTAACATTGTAAAGGGTAGCATTTATCGAAAAACTCACCTCTGACTTAAAAATAACACAGATTTTACACCAATTATACACTTTTTCAATGAATTTTCATGAAAAATCGTTCGTTCGACGTGCAGTCGCGTCACTCCACTTACAACCAATGTTACCAGAAAAAAATTTACATTGACAGCACGAAATCACAGCTGTTGATTGACCTCATTCCAAAAAAGCAAAGTAAATATAATATTTAATATTTTTACTACAGATTTCTATAATAATTAAGGGAATGAAACTATTTACATTACGACCAAACTAAGTAGAGACCGAATATTTTTTTATTTTTTTTTAAATGGTAATGATAACAAATTCATTGCCCGCGAGATTCAAATTCTATAAAATGCAACATCTTGAAATAGGTAGTCACATTTCCTAGCGAATACCAAAAAAAAAAATAGCATAGCGCAGACTACTGCTAGACGAATAATTAGCGGTCGGAGGTGTTGATTTAAAGACTGTTCGTCTGCTCTCGCCCTCCACAGACTTTGGTTTCAACCAAACGCCAAACTTTGAAAATTTTTAATGTTTTCCATGATTACTGCTGCCGTTTTTTTTTATTATCAATAGGCTCGCGCTTGACCACTATCTCACCTGATGGTAAGCGATGATGTGGTCGACGGTAAAGCACGCTTGCCTAGTAGAAACCTATTCACTCTTGACTTGAAGACCCCCAGATTGTAGCTATCGGGAAACACAGACTCCGGCAGGGAATTCCACTCCTTAGAAGAAAGAGAAGAAGCTCAAGATGGTCTGCTATTGGCACCGTGACATCTTGGAAAGTTGGAGCCGGGTGAAATTGGCTCTTTTTTGCGGAAAAAAGACATGCCTGGGTTTTAGTAGCATTAAATTTGATCAGATTGGCATCGCCCCATTCGGAGACTGCTTGCAAGGACAGGTTCAAACGCTCCACCATGGCCTCACGGAGAGACTGGATCTGAGGCCCGGTAGCCCGTGCGTTAGACAAGTATCTTTCAGCAACAGTGCTGTCGTCTGCATATCCAAAGGTGCCGGGTCTTAGCAGATCGTCAATGTGCAGCAAGAATAATGTTGCTGAGAGTACGGACACCTGAGGGACCCCGGCATTAATATGCAGTTGGTCCGACGAGCAGTTTTTTATGCTACCATTTGTGGGCAGGGCAGTACCTAGTCAGTTTCAAAATGTAGTTTTTTATTCAAGGTGGATGAATATTGTCTAATCTGTGTGCAGATTAGACAATATTCGTCCACCTTGATTATCGATACGATATAGCAACACCAGTCTTCAGTTGTCAAAACGTTTTGTTCTGGCTTGGTTCGTCCTGTGTTTGTTGTATCAATTTGTATGTCAATTATCAATTAACCCTCGTTTAATGATGGCCTGTTGATTATTAAAAAGCAGTGCTTGGTACTGATACTATCGATGTGTACTTGGAAGTTTGTGTAAATCATGGCTGCTGGCGGCGAGGATCTGTGGCGCGAGTGCGCGTCCTGGCTGACGAGATGTGGTTTGCTACGACCCGACCATAAGGCAAATTGGGAGACGAGTTCAATTCATGACCTGGCGTATACCTTGCGGGATGGTGTGTTACTCTGCAACTTGCTGAACGTGCTGCACCCCGGCTGCATTGACATGAAGGACGTCAATCAGCGGCCTCAGATGGCGCAGGTAATTGGGCTCCGCCGCCGCGACCTTCACTCTAATTACTATAAAACCATTAAATTTGCCACATAATAGCTGCACGCGTGTTATGTGGAACTAATTCCTAGGTCGTACATTTTGCTTTTGAAATTTGATACAAGGTTTTATACATTTGTAAGTGAACTCGTGTTTTCGAGTTCACGAGCTTTATTTTGGTAATTTTAAATGAAAACTTCGTGTATAACGTACAGCAGGACCTCCTCCTATTCAAATGTGTATTTAGCATTACATTAACAGTTATTATGTGTTGAGAGTAATTAATTATGCATGCAATCATGAATGGAGCCTTGCTATTGATATGTGCGTATTCAACAGCCATTGAATATATTTATGTTCCGGTGTTATCTGCATCGTAAACTTGCAGTGAATGAACAGACGGTGCGTACTACTCACTGTCAATTCATAAATTCATATTAAATGCTTATGTTCGGACATGAGAAGAATTCTATTAAGTTCAATGACCTTAAAGGATGTAATTTGTATCAGTATTTATTTTAAAAGTTATCTTTAATAATAACATATTTCCGTATACAACTATATACCAACTTAGGTATAGGAAACTATAGTATAGGTAAAACATTGTTACAAAATATTACATAAAACACGTCTTTCCTGTTACAAATCTAAAATAAATAATTGTTTATTACTAATCTGTCAATAGGAATTCCGATAGCATAATTAGTGCGGTTTTAACTTAATTGTTTTAAATTTCAATTTAGACCGTTTGTTCTGTGTCCTCTATTTTTATTGTTTTATTGTGGTGTTGTGGAGCTTGTCATTTTAAAGCCTTCATACCAAGACATAATTTTTTGTGTGTTCTCCTTTTATAAGCAGAGGTTGGAATTAGGTTATGCCGGCGGATATAAAGTGGATATGCTGCCAATACCAAGATTAATTTTAAAGAGCAGAAAAATCCTATGGTTTATTAAATAAAAAAAGTTAATTTTACACAATTTAAAACATCTGACATTGGATGTCCAAGTTGTATAATTCCAATGCGCACGATGTTGGCACATTTGTAGTTCCTGCAACATAGTTAGCTACATCCATATTAATATCAAAATTTCGATGCAAGTACTTAAATAACTCAACCTATTGTATTGTACAGCGGGCTGTTTTCCGCAACTCCACGTCTAAGGCGCGTAATTAAGTATAACTCAACCTTATATCTTACCTCTGTTTATAAGGCTTTGTATGCACCGTGTCTCGGTATGACATAGTACACAAAAACATGGAAGAGATATTGATGCAAAAGTGGTTACCATATATTCAGTACCTCATTCTGAAAACATAATTCTTTTACGTTGATTTAAAAAAAAAAAACAGCTGTTTCCCAAACAAAACTGCAATGGTTGAACATTAAAAATGTATGGCACAGCAGATTTTTTTTTTAATATTACTCATTAAAAAGTTCAGTACTATAACTTTGTTAAATAATGTAATGTTTGCATGTCAAAGTATCACATAAAACATGACTTCTTTAGTGTATAACATTAAGCTTGTAGTTTTCCTCAATGGTAAGCAGAGGAAAATGTAACAATTTAAGTTAACTGTGGCAGAGCTTACTGAACAGATAGCAAAAAAAATAAATTCAGCTTACTGACCATCTACCAAAATCAATTAGAAAGTTATTTATTGAAACTATGCTAACAAATAGCACTGCTTGTACTTAAAAAAATACATAATACTCTTCAAAAATGGAACAAACTCCCCAGCAACACATCAGCTGTCTTTTACCAGGCCTAGCCTAGTTCTTAAAGTTTTCCTAGAAATCAACAGAATAATTAATAATTCTGTACGAAAAGCCAGATTGGGTCTGCTTGAATGTTTTTACAGACTTCAAAAAAGGAGGAGGTTCTATGTTCAACTTGTTTTTTTTTAGTTAGTACTGTCTGTAGCTTTATTACTAAGCTATAAGTAATTAGTAGCTATATTAGCCCAAGTAGAATGGTACAAGGACAGGAAGATGACTGTCTGTATCTTTAAACTTTATCCTTATTCATAGGATAGATTCTAGTATTCCATTCCCCATTGTTGTTAAGGATATCTGTTTTATGCCTTACTCGTCCATATTGTGACAACTGTTGCCCATTAAACTAGTCACCCTTTATTTATGGCCAGTGTCGTAAAAAGTCTATGGCTTGTTTATAGTTTCTAACTAGCTATTATCCTCCTAGCTTCACTGGCTCGTAATTTTGTATTTAAGTAGATGGAAAAGTACTTATTTGTTTATAGGAACCTGTAACAAAAGAAGTTTCGAGGCAATATATAATAGGCCCCCTGTGCTATATCATCAAAATTGGTTTGGGAGTGTTGTGGCACTACAAAAAACTGTAGCATAGTAACCGTGACCTAAGAATATAATATAGAAAAAACCCAACAGCAATAGGGGATAATCCTATTTTTTTTTCTTTGTCCGTCGGGTAGTTTATTGAAAAGTATTGGACACGTATTTTTTTCTTTTTTCACGTGGTCATTAAATTACGGAGATATATTGAGTTGAAATGGCGCATGACGTCACATGTAGGTAAGTTTTATACCTACTTGTGACGTAGTAAGCCCCCACTCTCCAACTTTAATGAGTTCTAACTAAGTAATTATTTGATATTTTGATAAAACAAAAAAATACGTGTCTAATATTTTTGTATTAAATTACCTGTCTGACGGACAAAATAGAATGTCGTTTTCTTTACCCAGTCCGATCCCCTATTGTCAGGCAGTAGCTCACCAGATACAACACTGACTGTTCTTCATACCCCTTTTGTAGATTAGCTGTAAATACATAGTCATAGTCATCATTTATTGCATTCATGTAGTTTACAAGTTGTTACAAGTACAATTATATAGGTTTCATACATGAACCCTGCTACATATAACAAGTCTTCTTAAAATATATATTTTTTTTTAATTAAAAAGGTTTTTTTACATAAGTAAAGAACACAACTTAACAATCTGTGCCAGTACAATCTGCACCATATACTTTAAAGGCAATATAATAATTACAGATCAACTGTAAATACCCACAGTTTCTCTCATTATTGGTTGTAGTACATACTTATCATGATCAGTAAAGTGTACATACTTAAGTTTGGTAATGGTAAATCACCATTACATATAATTTTATGTGGAGTGATAACTAGGTATAATAATTAAGTTGCCATGCTTACTTGAGCACAGAATATAACGTTTACATAGTCATTATTTAAAACCAGCTGGCCAAGCCATATGGTACTTGAAGTTTGATCATTATAGTGCTTAAAGACATCTAAAATACGTGAGGCGCGATGACGACGGTTGCAGTTACATTTAGACGGCTTCATTGATCATCTGACGTTTCCATTTATTATTATGAGCCTTATGTGTCCCACTGCTGAACAATGACCTCCCTTCCCTCTTTACATTTCTCTCTCTCTTTTGCTATTTGGGCCATTTTGGAACCCAATCTGTTGCCACTTTTACCTAATTTTGATGCGACATGCGGCAGATGTGGCTTGCGCTGTTCCATTTTTCCATATAAATACATAAGGTACTCGGCGATCAGAGGCACTAGCACGAGTCACGAGGGCGCGGTTTAAAGTAGCGTAAAAAATACGTCAATATCATTTTCAAAACATTAAGAATTTATTCATATGGATGATACTGATTATGCTTGTTACAAACAATTTATATAAAATGCTATAAGATAAGTGTAAATTCGATAAAAAAAATCGAATTATCTACGTTACATTTTCACCGCGTGCCCGTGCTAGGGCCTATCATAAGAGAACTCATGAAAACAGCAATTTCGAAACCTCTTACATGGTTAAATAACGACACTTGTAACAGTAACAGATAATGTTATCAATAAAAGATCAGAAGGCAATTACAAATGTCTCGCGGCGCTCTTTACAGTACCAAAATGTAAGAGATCTTTGACATTCCTTTCGTTTTATTCGTTTGATTGATTGTTAATTAGCTTTTAATAATATTTCGGTGAAACATTAATAATGGACTAAGTAAATGGAAGTCTCAATTGCGTAAACTCTACTTATCCCCTAAAGAATATGGAGCAACTGGTTGGGTCGATCATTTGAACTAAACATGCAATAATGCAAACTGAACATCACATGTTGAAGTCTTTATTTTTCTGTCTCTATCTCTCTTCGTAACGGCGCAAAGTAAAACCACTGCGACACAAGAAAGCTATAGTATCGCTGTTAGACACTAAAGCTACTGACCACCGTCCTTTTTCCGTAGCTGACATTAAAAATTTAAATAAATAAATGTGAGACTACTACCTCACAGGTGTTGATTATTTAACTCAAAGCAATAACACTAATTAAACTTTTATTTAAATAAGGAACTTAATTATGAATAACAATAAGACACGAAATAAAAGGTAAACAATGATTCAGCGAGGAAGCGCAAGCAAGCCAAGCAAAAATGAAGTGAGTCATACAATGCTAGTCCGCGGTTTAAATACTAAAAATCATATATACATTAAGGTCTATTTTTGCTAATTACTTTTAGACGCTCGATATCTGGCCAATCATGACCGCGCTTAACGTAAACAAACGAGTCGTACGATGTGACGTAGTAGTGGCGTGATTTCTTGCCGAGGTCTCGCCGCTCATTAGCGGCAGCGGATGATGTAGCGGTTTTGGTCGCGCCATCGCCAGCCGGTTCCTCTCCACGAGTCTCCACCACGTACAGTGGTGGTGCGATGCTGTCGTCACGGCTAGGCAGGCGGCGCCCGCAGTTCCGGCCGCCAACGTCAGATGGCGCTCGCTCCACGAAGTTGCCAACACGGCCATTCTGCAAGGCGCATGCCCCAGGCGCCCCACGATGCTAGGTAAAACACTGAAAGAAAACCAACATGAGAACCATATTTAAAATCTACAAGTATGAACCACAAGCCATAATACGCTTTTAACCATCAGCAAATGCCTGTTTCGTTACTGCTAGGTCACCCGTACTTAAAGGGACTATGCCACACTTAAGTGTCCTGGTTTTCCTAGAGCTTACCACTTGAAATCACTTGCATTTAAAGAGCTTTGCGCTACACTTAAATGTACCAAGTTGTTTTCCAAGCTTTATTCGCATTTGCTGGTGTTTATATTCGCGCGAGAATTATGGTACAAGTGCTTTATCTAGTATCGCGAGTAAAATATAAGCAATACTAAATGTGAGCCTATGAACTCATTTCATTTTCTTTATAGAACACAATAAAGCAGTGTATTTATTAATCATTTACTGCAGTCAGGAAAATGCAATGAGAAAAATATAATGTCAGGAAAGTGTAATATATACCTTTAAAACTATGACTTGCCAACACGGACCTTATAGTTTATTCCAATTTCCAGTCATCTATTTGTATCCAATACTTCATATTTTCAGCAGCTGCCACGCCATTGTACGGTTTACTGCTCCTTTCAGAACCCCTTAGGTCTGTTACCTTATATCTGTCTTTACCCAGAACCTTTTTTACTCGAAACGGTCCTTTGAAGGTGGGTAGGAGTTTTCTGCTTCGACCATCATTACTCAGGCTTTGTATCCTGATCAATACCAAATCTCCTTCTTCGTAAATCTTAGCTTTTGACCGAGTTTTATCAAACCTTTCTTTTTGTGATATTGCACTGGCTTTAATATTTTTATCTACCTTTGCTCGCAACTCCGTTACGTCCACTAGCGATTCATCATCAATCTCTGGCTCTACATTGTCTTGATCAACGCGCAAACGATATCCTAATAAAACCTCACTAGGAACAGCATTAATAGTTTTATGGATTGTGCTGTTTAAACCTTGCTGTATTATTTTAACATATTGATCCCACCTATCTTCAGTCGTATCTGCCCCGATAGTTTTTAATGATTCTAGTATTGTTTTATTAAATCTCTCTACCTGTCCATTTGAGCGAGGCATGCCCGTTGCCACAATATGCGCGCGGATATTTTTGCTCTTACAGTATTCTTTATACATGTTGGAAGTAAAACATGACCCTGAATCGGCAATAATTCGTTTTGGATTCCCGAAAATTTTTGTTATATTATCTAATTCGTTTATAAGATCGGATGTTTTTGTAGACTTTACTGCGCAGATAAACACAAACTTGGTGAATGCATCTACTAAAACTAGTAGGTATTTATTGCCATTTCGGGTTTCGACGAACGGACCCAAGTGGTCCGCGTGCAAAGTGTGAAATGGCTGCGCGTATTTTGGCAATGGGTATAACTCTCCTTCCTTAGCACCACTCTTATTTTTATAATAAATACAATTCAAACAGTTTTTTATGTATTTTTTTATTATGTGACGCATACGAGGAAACCAATATTTATGTTCTATTCTCTCAAACGTTTTATCGACAGAAAAATGGCCCAAATCATCATGGTTGTGTCTTATTATTTGCCATATACAATTCTTTGGTACGACCCATCGTCGCCCTTGGGCTGTTCTTCTGTACACTTTTGCACCTAACAGTTCATATGTATCAAACATGTTTTTATTTTCGTCGATATCACCAGATTCTAAAGCGGTTTTAATTTTTACAATATCTGGGTCTTGCATTTGTACGGATAGCAACCAGTCCCCTTCGGTTATTGACAATATTATTTCCCTTTCCGACCTCTCACCTGAGGGAACGGGATTTCGACTCAAGGCGTCCACATGTTGCATACGTGTACCTTCTCTATGCTTTATTTCGTACATGAACTCTTGAGTCGAAAGAACCCATCGTGCGATCCGAGGAATAATATTCTTTTTAGTCAACGCATACCTGACTGCGTTACAATCTGTGATAACGGTGAAAGGTGAACCAATTAAGTAAAGACGAAATTTTTGGAGTGAACTCACGATCGCTAGGAGTTCCAGCTCAAAGGAATGGTATTTCTTTTCGTCTTCAGTTGTCTGACGGCTATAGTAATATACAGGTTTTTCACCCTCATCAGTAATTTGAACAAGAATACCCGCAACGCCATCTCGACTAGCGTCCGTATACAAAATGGTTTCTTTATTAGGATCAAAAATTGATAATACACTATCTGATGTTAGTTTTGCTTTTAAAAATTGAAACGCTTGATCATGCACAGAACTCCAAGACCAATAAGCATCCTTTTTTAATAATTTAGTTAGAGGGGCAGAAATCATAGCGCAGTTTTTAATAAATTTTCGAAAATAATTAATTAGTCCTAGAAACTGTCGTAACTGATGGACAGTTTTCGGTACAGGAAATTTCTTAACGGCTTCCACTTTGCTTTCATTGGGCATTACACGATCTTGTTTTATTCTGTATCCGAGAAACTCTATTTCAGTTTTAAGGAAATGACATTTTTTTAAATTCAAAGTTAAACCATTATTTTTAAATATTTGTAAAATGTTTTCCAATAGCTTTAAATTTTCCTCAATAGTTTGTGTCATTAGATAAACGTCATCTAAATATATAATGACGTTCTCGAACCTTAAGTTACCTAATACTTTATTCATCATTTGTTGAAAACAAGATGGTGCATTAGCCAAACCGAATGGGAGCCGTAGAAATTCGTAATGACCATCTTCGGTAATAAATGCCGTTTTCTCTATAGACTGTGAGCTCATAATAATTTGGTAGTACCCACTCTTTAGATCAAGACTTGTAAAATATTTATAACCGTGTAGTCTATCAATAAGATCCTCTATTCGGGGCATTGGGTACTTGTCCTTTACTGTAATTTTATTCAATGCGCGGTAATCAATGCAGAGTCTTTTCTCGCCATTTTTTTTGTTCACAAGCAGAGCGGGACTCGCGTAAGGGGATTTACTTTCTTGAATTATTTTATAATCTAGTAATTCCTGCACCATTTCTCGAATAATCTTTCTATCTGCATGAGAGGCTCGAAAAGGTCTGCACTGCACCGGTCGTGAGTCTGTCAGTGTAATGACCATCTCGTGGTTATTCACTTTCCCTAACTCTTTTATGTCTGACGCAATACACTGTTTATAGTGTCTAAACAAATGAATCAATTCACTTAAGTGAGTGTCAGTATCAATCTGAGTCTCATGTATAATGTCACAAAATTCACTAAGTGATTGCGCATAGTCAAACTTGAATGAATTACCTACACGTGAATATATCAAATCATTTCGCTCCGTTATGTTACGACCAATAAGTATATCACAACCTACTAAGTCATCAATAACGTATAAGTTCACACCAGTCAAAGACACGCAGTCAATTTTTAAATCTAAAGTGACTTTTTGAGTGACCGGTTTAGAATTATGCCTAGAAAACCCTTGTAATAAAACTGGTGAGGGTAGTTCACTAGTTTGAAGCGAATATTTTGCCACCACCGATTCGGAAATTAGGGAACAACTGCTCCCCGTATCAATAAATGCTTCGTGGACAAAATGATCAATGTTAATCGTTTTTACAAATTTATTTCGTGGATCGGAGGTATGGATGAATTTGGTTTCCTCAGTTTCTGGTTTAATTAATACTGTACTCTTCTTACTACGGCACACAGCCTCAACATGGCCCTTCTTTTTACAAAAATTACATTTAATGAGATCACACTGATTCCTTTTATGATTTCCACCGCAAGTGAAACATTTAATAGGTTTCGGAATATGTGTTGAACCGGTTTGATGAATTTCATGCGCACTACGAGAATTGGCATTATTATTTGAAGAAGTAACGTTTGTGGACGACTGGCTAGAATTATTCGTTTGATCCACTATTTTATGTTGGTTTTCACGTGTACTACCCGCACTGGTTTGTTTTTTGCTTTTGTAGGTACGACCATGAAGGTAACTAGCTAAATCATGGCAAGATTTAAAATTACTCGCCTCAATGGATGCTCCTATATTGCTATCGCCTATGCTCCCGACAATTATAGATATAATATCTTGCTCCGTAAAGTTTAAAGATAATCGATCAATTTTACACTTAATATCAAAATAAAATTCGTATAGTGATTGATTTTCTACTGGTTTTTTATTGATAATTTCTTTTAATAACTCAGACATATTACGACGTGTTTGAAAACTATTAGCCAGACGCCGATTCCAATTACTCCATTTCCATGTAGGCCACTGACTATCAGTACGCAACAGCGAGTCATACCAGATTTTGCCAGAACCTTTCAATTTATTAAGAGCTTGATAACGTATCGTTTCATCGGTCCAATCAAACGTTGTTGCATAGGATTGTATAATATTAAGCCACGCATTTATATCATCATTTAAGGGGTCAAACTCCGGTATTATATTGTGTAAGGTACTCACAGCTTTGGTATTTTCATGATGCGATACCTTTGACTTCCTTCTGGGTGGTGGTGACGGCGTTCTGGAGCTTGTATTCGTTGTGCTACTGCTACTTGACGACGTTCGTGCTCGCTTGCGATAGCGCCTGCGTTTGCCCATGACGCGTAGGTGCCACTTCTGATGTGAGACTACTACCTCACAGGTGTTGATTATTTAACTCAAAGCAATAACACTAATTAAACTTTTATTTAAATAAGGAACTTAATTATGAATAACAATAAGACACGAAATAAAAGGTAAACAATGATTCAGCGAGGAAGCGCAAGCAAGCCAAGCAAAAATGAAGTGAGTCATACAATGCTAGTCCGCGGTTTAAATACTAAAAATCATATATACATTAAGGTCTATTTTTGCTAATTACTTTTAGACGCTCGATATCTGGCCAATCATGACCGCGCTTAACGTAAACAAACGAGTCGTACGATGTGACGTAGTAGTGGCGTGATTTCTTGCCGAGGTCTCGCCGCTCATTAGCGGCAGCGGATGATGTAGCGGTTTTGGTCGCGCCATCGCCAGCCGGTTCCTCTCCACGAGTCTCCACCACGTACAGTGGTGGTGCGATGCTGTCGTCACGGCTAGGCAGGCGGCGCCCGCAGTTCCGGCCGCCAACGTCAGATGGCGCTCGCTCCACGAAGTTGCCAACATAAAAAATGCGGCAATTTGTAACAACTAATAAAACAATGCGGCAACTAATGTAGAGGATTCATTTCAGCAGTCATTTCTGACCGGCAGACAATTAATCCATCGTCTGCTCAACGTTTAACACTAAATTGTTGTCTCTAATCTGTGTTCACTCTTCATTTTCTGACTACCCACATAACACAAACTTCTGTCTTGTACCCAGTTCCTGTGCATGCGCAACATCAAAGTCTTCCTCCGAACATGTCACGAGGTCTTCGAGCTACGTGAGACGGATCTCTTCGATCCGTCTATGCTGTTCGACCTGTCCAACTTCCATCGTGTATTGTGCACGCTGGCCAAGCTCAGCCAGTGTCCTAAGGCTGTGGCCAAGACTATCAAGTAAGTGTCTTCTTCTTTTCTTATCGTTGGTATAGTTCTGTTCAAACTTTATGGCGACTCGGAACATCTAACATAAAGCTGCGCAGAACACAAATTAAGATATCAGCGGGAAGCAGAGGACTCATCGTCTTGACTGAATACTGCGCAAACTGTCACTCGCAGTGTACGAGTTCCGAGCCGACACGAAGTTAGAACAGAACTATACGTATATTATTATGTTGGGACCCAGTCAACTGCCTTGCTGATCTCGTGGTCGCAAACGCAGCTGCTGAGCGTGATGTCCTGGTTTCGATTCCCGGATCGAGAAGTGTTATTGGGTTTTTCCCCGGTAGAGTGGTCTATTCCTGTCCCATAAGACTATGAAAGTAGATGAACCAATTGTGCACCTGGTACCTGTGTTTGCGCAAATTCGTTCGGAAGGGTATACTTGTTCTAGCCCAGGAGTTGCCCACGTTTATTGCAATGTCTGACGTTTAGTTCAGAATTTCAGATCAGGTGCAGGTGTACTGACACTCCAGTACGCCCGCGTTATGTGTGACTGTGGCTTCTGAGTCACTTTTTACTGTACAGATTTTATTATGATAAGTAATTTTTGTGAATGGAAGATTAATAGATTAGAGATTAGTCGTGTGATTGTTCAGAGTTTCATTCATTGTTCTTTTTATAGGGCACTTAATTTTTACGTAAGTGGTTTAGGGAAAAGATTAGCTCGCGGAATGATAATGGCTTCCGGATCAATTCTTTCGAATAATAAAAGTATCACCAGAAATGAGATAAAAAATATAAAGTACTTAACTGTTAAGGAAAACTTATTATTCTTTGCTCACACTTACGATTATTATCCATCCGCATTAGCCAGAATATATCCGGCCGGAAAAAAGAAACATTTAAATACGGACTTTTATAAAGTAGAATGATGATGATGTCCGGCTTTTCATCAGTAGTTATAAAATTTCGAAACGATAGCCCCCACTCACAGTCCCAATTTTCTTTCAGACCATTCTCAGCGCTCCGCACACAATCAGAAGAGGACATATACAAAGATCTGCAATCTGTGTAAGTACCAAACTACTTCCAAACTGCCGTTCTAACTTTCAAAGTACCAAGTAATTTACCACCCCTTGTAGTAGCGTGTCGTCGGCGCCTCCACCATACTCGACCGTGATGGAAGAGTGCCCCGGCCACCAAACAACCACGGAGGTCCCTTGGGTCCAGTTCACCATACCCTCCGCGACCTGTGAGGACCGAGTGGAGGAGATTTACGAGGACCTCTGTTACGTCAAGTTAAACTCGACGGCGCCAGAGGTGGCTGATTTTGTTAGTTCGTTTTTTTTTTTCTGTCGGGTGTTTTTTTTTAGATGCGGTCGGATATGGCTAAGATTTTTGGTTACGCGACTTTTAGTGAGCCGTCCGACTATTGGCAATGTAGTGTACAGTCTGTGACACGATATAGATATCCACCTTAATTTAAGATATATAGTTAGTAGCTCGGTAGGCCCAATGGATGCGTATCAAAGTCACCAATTGTACTACAATCCAAGAACAATTTTCGGTGAAACTGGTAAGGCCAAATCGCAGACATAGTTCTAGACACCAGACCGTGACAGATAATGTTTTGAAGTATGGGGTGTCTGCAATTTGTACAAACCAGTTTGACAGAACTAGGCTCTACTGGTTCCGGTACGGTTCTGTAACCGAAAGATGATCAAAGCGTGTACGATATCTGAAGTCGAGTATCCGAAGTAAGCTCACATTCAGCCAGAAACCTTCAGCCATATGTGTCCGTAAAAACGAATATTCATTCGGTCAGTCGGTTTTAACATCACGCTTGGTACATTCTAATAAGGTTTACTTTCATCTGACTTGTTAATATTCAATTCATGTTCCTCCGTCGCCACGATATCACCTAACAACAATGGTTAATCCTATTGTTATTTATAAGTAAAGGTTTTAGACCAGCTTACTGTCACATAGAGAGATTGAATGTGCTCCGGAATAATGGAAGGTATAGTCGTGACTCGTGACAGCGAAAGTATTATGCTCAGGCTTTAGTGGTTACTTTTTCTTGAACTTCCCTAGTTACGGGGTCTTTTTTCACGACTTATACTATTGTAGGTACTTAAACAACACTGCTTTATGTATCGAATATAGTGTCAAAATAAATTAGCTTGAGAAACCCGCAGACTGTGCCTCGGATGGCACGTTAAGCCGTTGATCCCGGTTGTCTTTTGTAGATCTTTGACAGTCGTTACAGGTAGTCAGTGGCCCGAGAGTCTGACGACCAGTCTTACCTAGGGGTATCGTATTACTCAGTACTAACTGGGTTGTGGAGCTCAGATAAGTAGTCGCTCCATGTAAAATACTGGTATTCAGCTGCATCCGTTAGACTGGAAGCCAACCTTTAATTGGGAAAAAACTAGGTGGATGATGAAGAAACTCCGCAGACTTTATTGATTCTTATCGGTATCTCATCCATCACGATAAAGTCAGAAAAGAGAGAGAGTTTTTCTCTTTCTTTCTTTATACTGTCATCCAAGCATTCTGGACCTCAAACTAAACTAGGTAACTTACGCAAAAAAACTGCTGGGAAACGATTTTTTTTTGGGGGTAAAAAAACACGTTAAAAATCTATGTTACGAACTTTAAAAACATTGTGCTGATGGATGCATTGAATAGTAACCGGGTTATGAAGGTATTGAAAGTAAAAGTTTATCCTTAAAAACTAGTACTTACCTAATTATAAAATAAAATAAAAAACTTGTGAAAAAGTTGGTGTTTTGACTTCCAATATCTCAGTAACTAGAAGGTTCCCAGGTATGGTCCAGAACGAAAAAATGATCGCAATGATGGAGAGAACAAGTGCCCTTCGGCTTCTTTAAGGGCAAGGGATTTACACCCTTTATAATGTTGATATTTAAACAGTAAAACTTTCAAAAAATTACAAAAAAAAAATACGTGTAGTCGAAAGTCTGACATCCAGTCTTACCAGGGGTATCGTATTACCCAGTTACTGGGTTGTGGAGGTCAGATAAGCAGTCGCTTCATCTAAAATACTGTTATTCAGCTGCATCCGGTTAGACTGAAATCGACCCCAACTTTGGAAAAAAAGGGTAGGCAGATGATGAACTTTAAAAAAAATAAACCTTTTACCCCAGTAAATTGCATTCAGTGCATTGAACCAATGCATCAGTATCTACATTACCACTAGGCACCAATAAAGCTCACTCAATTAATCTGCGACAGTTACAAGATACGACATAACTGTCGCCGTCACCAACTGTTACTTATTTATTTTGAATGCTCATCAATGAATACGCTTTGCTAATCATTGTGCAACTTACAATTGCGTGCATAATTGACCAGTGATCCGAATCAAATACGGTATTTTCAACCTTATTTATTAAGCTACAAAGTTCAAAATGCTTTAGGGATCGTTTACTGACAAGTTGACCAGAAATCTACTCCAAATACGGAATGTTTTACCTTATTGGCTAAGAAACAAAGTCCAAAATACTTTAAGGATTGTTTAGTGACAAGACTGATCAAAAACTGTATATTCAACTTTATGACAAAACAAATAGAATTCAAAATACTTTTAACGTTAAATTACCAGACTAGCTCTCTCCCGCGGAGTCGCGCGTGGTAATGCTCACATTCTTTGCTTTATTTCTTGAGGTTATCTAAATAAAACATCGCAGTTCGTTTCCCATACGTTTTATTGTAAACAATGTAGTACTAACACATTATTTCTTAGAAGCAATGTGAGTGCGGAGTGTTTTAAACTCATACATAAATAGAGGAAAGAGAAGCTGACCAAGTGACCTTGTTGTTGCTGGAAAAGTGGTCATCACTTTTCTGGGTTATTATAAAATAAAAATAGCCTTTATTTACTATTAACTAAGTTAATTTATATTAGTAGTATTCGCCTCTGCGGCGCAGGCCTCGTAAACCTTTCGCATCCATGAGGAGATTCCATCCATCTCTCTGGTTGAAGATCTCTCTCCACTTACTAGGGCTCATGAAGTTATAACCAGTGCAAGATCTTGGGATAGCCCGATCGGGTTTACTGCCGGTAAATAATTGATGAACTTCCATACAAACTTTCATCCCCTGTTGAATTCCTAAACCACATCTTCGTTGTGTGATGGGACTCTTGAGCCTTGCGTCTTGACCCAGTGGTTTGGGTTGTGCGAAGACTTTTTTTACCAGTATTGAGCACTAAAAATATGTTACCTTTTTTCCAGTACCTTTCACCAAGACCTCAAAAAAAAACCAAACAAGCTCCTACTAAAAATAACCTAACATACATTAAAAGACATTTAATTCGGATAATCTTTATCGCACCCAATTATTTGCTCGCCCTATTTGTATGTCAACAGACCTCCTTTAAAACAAAGATGGATGACCCGACCTTTGTCACAAATACGAGTACCTACCCACCTACTGTCCTTTCATTGTTAATTTACCCCTGCTTTTGCAGAGCACTGACCCTTATTCTCGTTGTTATAAGGTTTATATCAGAGATAAAATACCTGATCAAATACAGTACCTGTCTACGTGCTTATGCATCCTCATAATGTGGTCAAAGTTTTAATTTAATTAAACGTACTAAGCGTGGGAGTTCGCACAACTTTCTACTTTATTGTCTTATACGTGGAAACGACGAGTCCTTTGCTGATTACGTAGTTTCTACACCTACACGTTGCCAGTACGTGTTTTAGGTACGAACTGTATAGTCCCACTTTCAATTGAAGAAGACAACTGCCGGGTAAATGCCATTTATTCCCAAGCAGACGGGTCCTGCTGTGATTCTTCAATACATCATCATCTTCTGTCTAGTCTTTTCTCAAGTGCTTTGGGGCCGGTTTCCCGTATAACCAGATGCAGCTGAATACCAGTATTTTACTTGGAGCGACTGCCTACACGGCCTCTACAGCGCGGTTACTGAGCAACACGACACCCATTGGTAAGACTGGTTGTCACACTTTCGGACTTCTGGCACTGTCAAATATGTCATTCAATCGACTATATTTTTATTGCTATCCACTGCGGGACGTGGTATTGTCAAATTTACGCCACAGCACACTGTAAAGGCGGAAACACACTTACGTGTCGTGGCGTGTCGTGACGCAATCGGTTTCATACATTTAATATGGTTAGGGACATATTTGCATGGCGTGTCGTGTCGCAACGATGTATGAAACCGAATGCTTCTGGCGCGTCACGACACGCCACGACACGTAAGTGTGTTTCCGCCTTAACTCTTCGATAAGATACTGCTATAATTTTTCTAGCAGACAATAACGTATTTTTTTTTGTTACGCTTAAGCTAGTAGTGTCTCATCCGATATTATAAATTAAACAGGCCTTGACTAAATATTAACAGCCGCTCGGGGGATATTTAGGTTAAGCCGTGCTAGCCTAGGTTGGTCCGTGGATGGGTGACCAACCATTACATTCTGAGTTTCCTTCGTACCTTGAAAAGTACGTTAGGCCGTTGTTTGCACAACCAGTCTTACCAAGAGGTATCGTATTAGCCAGAACTAGGTTGTGGAGGTCAGATAGGCAGTCGCTCCATGTCAAATACAGGTATTCAACTGCCATGCGGTTAGAATGGAAGCCGAATCCAACATACTCGGGAAATGGCTAGGCAGATGATGATATCTTGTCCCATGTGTCATAAATATTTCAGTCAAATCTACCTGAAGGTCAGGCCATATAAAATTCACTATCCAATTACCGTTGTGTTATGACGTAATTAGTGGTTACGGTAACATAATTGAATACTTAGTGTATTTCTGTTCAACGGCTGTACCCGTAGGCTAAATACGTAATATTCATGCTTCTCATATTAAAGGTCACCAATCCAATTTAGTAGCAAACGTGATCCAGTTACAAGTTTTCAATAACTATTGAAAATTGATACTGTTGCCTTGGAAAACAAAATATTTTTATTTCACATAGGCCCACATGGGCAATTAGGCACTTATAAAACGTCGACAAAAAGGTGCTCTGTTAGGGTTGGTCGTTTCCTATTGAGAAGAACCGGCAAGAAACTCCATGGTTGCTCTTTTAAAATCATTTGGTTTTACAATATTGGAATGTTACAGCGTTAGGTAGTACTTAAGTATGGGAGGACAGCGTAGGCCCGACAATAAGTCGTTGCTTACTGCAAAACGTAGAATCAGAGTTATAATCTTGATGATGTAGGTGCTCCATTTTTTTAAAGATGAAAAAGTAAAAGTAGATGTTAATACAAGGTATACACGGATACTTCACGAAGCCTTCACCCAAGCATTCTGTAAACTGTTCATCAAACTTAGTCATTCTACGCAAAAAATATTGCTGGGAAACGATTTATTTTTCTTTAGAAAAACAGTAAGATTTAATTAAAACTAAACTAGGTCAAAAAACGGCTTTCATAATTGAATGCACAATGCACATGCTGCAGACTGAAAAAATAACTGTTAAGTACATAAGTTTTAAAATTCGTTTTAAAATTCGCAATAATTTCATAATATACTTTTTATTTTAAACTAGCTGTCCCGCGCAACTTCGTCTGCGTCACATTTTCCCCGTTTTCGCAACATTTTTCATTCCTGTTCCGCTACTGTTGGTCGTAGCGTGATGATATATATCCTATGTCCTTCCTCAGGTTGAAATCTATCTTCTTGCCAAATTTCATTAACATCCGATCAGCCGTTTAGTCGTGAAAATGTAGCAAACAAACTTACTTTCGCATTTATAATATTAGTTAGGATTAAAAATGTTTAATTAACTATATTTTCCTCAATCACTTTTTATCTGTGGGTTTGTCAATGAAAGATTGCGAAATTATCTCTACAGAGATAAAGGAAGTGTTATTCTATAGACAACTCTACTTGATCAATGATTTAAGTATGACAAAATTGATTTTCATATAAAAGAGTTTCCCGGTATATCTTTATTCCACTTAAAAGAATCCTACTAATATTATAAACGCGAAAGTTTGTAAGTATGGATGGATGGATGTTTGTTACTCTTTCACGTAAAAACTACTGAATGGATCTGGATGAAATTTGGCACAGGGATAGATAATAGTCTGGAATAACACATAGGATACTTTTTATCCCGGTAGTCGTGATCCCGTAGGACACTTACCGAAAAAACGCGGGCGAAGCCGTGGGCAGAAGCTAGTCACTCATAATATTGTCTTACGGAGATAGACCAATCATCAATCTCTCGCTCCATTCATTTGGGGTCGGCGCAGCATGTCGTCTTCTTCCATACTTCGCTATTACTCGTGCTTTCTTGCAATATCATCCTTCACACAGTCCATCCATCGTTTCTTTGGTCTTCCTCTACTCTTATAGCTACACATTCACAATCAAAACTACTGAGATTGACCGAACGCTACGGTCAATCTCAGTAGTTTCACATAGGTACGGTTCGTACCTATCTATACAGAGATAGTTCCTAACGTGCATCGTACCTAGATTGAATCTAACTAGGTCCCAACTACGAGTATAACGAGCTAGCAAGCAAAAGTTATCTATCTGTTCCGACTTTCAGCCTACATCCATCCTCTGTTGAACTAGTCTTGTACGCTATCTTTTCCTGTCTGAAAATGCCAGCGTTTCGATAAAATATAGCTCTATTAATATTTGAGTGTGTTTGCGTAGGTATATAATTATCTATGTTTAGAACCGATGTTGTTTTACTTCATTGATCAAAACAACCGCGAAAAACATTGTTTATATTACGTGATACTAATAGTTTCGAAGTAGTTTTGTATGTGGAGAATTGATTCTGTATTGTCTTTATCTTACTATCAATAGACAATATCTTTGATTGATTATTGCTATACCTAGTTTTGCCGACCACAAAGGAACTATAAAAATTTTAAAACTGACATGGTCACTTACACTCGGGAAATTACCATGTCTACTTACTATTTGTTTTGAGTTCTCGATATTTCGGCACTGTTGCAAGCATCTCGGATAAAGTAATTAGTTGCATAGGAACTAATAGAATATTCACAAACTGCAAAAATCCGTATTAAAATATTACTTTAAGCAAATCGATAAAATCTAACGAGCAGACAATGAATAATGCAATTAAGTAATTAATTTACATATTTATCGCATTCAAATGATTTAACTAATTGATTTGAAATGCACTTCTAGAAAGTCTTAGACTAAGGCCCGGTTCTCACCAAAGCGGGCACTAGCGGAGCTGAGAGGAATCGACTAATCGCATTGACTGAAATCACAGACATTCAAATATTAACGTGTGATAGACGGGACAAGACCAAGTTTTTTTTACTACTTAGTAACAAGTGGCTCTATCTATTGTCATACGCCCGCTTGTCAGGTAGCATTCGTGTCAAAATATAAAATGTGCGAGATAAAAAAAATTGTACAAATAGATTACCAAAGTCCGCTCTATAAATCTTTCAAAAGTCTTTCACTGAAATCAACATCATGTCTCTCGTCACTCCTGTGATAAATCGCATTTTGCCCATCTCCGCAACGGTCCGCTCGTGGAAACCGGACCTTAGACATTTTAATTCGTAGCGAACTGACAATCTAAACGGAAGTCATTCAAATAAAACCGTGCAATGACGTAATGCGAATTCTTGCGACAGTTATTACTCTGTCAATTTAACGTTTAGATGCGCCTGCCGGCGGAGACACAGTATGAAGATAAATCAGTAAACCAACCAGCCCCTTTTTTGTAAAATCATGCGCTTGTGTTAGGGTTCTCCACTAAACTGGTTGCAATGTTGCACTACACACTTAAAACATAATTACTTATATGTCGATACGACAGTTTCGACTGTTTCCTGAAGTATGCTTAGCAGAATTCTTTCTTATTTCTTTCTTTTAAAAATAAACGTAGCCGCACACTAGAATTTCTCCTGTATTGTTGTACAAACATTTAAATAATATAAAAAAAACAGCCAGACCCGGAACAACTATCTGTTGGCCATACAAATATTTGATCCTTGCGGGAATCGATCCTGTGACACGCAGCGCAGCAGGCAATCGCTCAGCGACTGCGCCAACCGTGCCTTCAATTAGTGTAAACATTTTGCATGTGTGTGAGTCGATTCACACCATTAGTTGTAAGTTGACATACTGTGTATTAGTACTAAAATATCTTCTGTGACCAACGTCAGCGTACTGTTTTCGCGAACTTGATAACACAACACGAGATAAGCTCGGTACTTCTCAGAAACGTTTAGTCATGCTTTATCTGTCTTTTGAGTACTTTTATCTAACCGTTATCCTTTACAGCAGGTTGTCAAACGGTATTATTGTTGCACTCATTTGGTATCATAGTGATTAGACCACACATGGACGCTTTCTCTAATTACTGGGAAGTAAAGATATGTAAATACAAGATGTAAAGGGGCTTTTCACGAAACCGTCAGGTTTGATAAGAGTATTTTACACGCATTATAGAAGCATTATAGGTAGTATCTAAAATGTATTTAGCAAATAACCAGACTCATGGGAAATGGTCGTTTCGCTGTAACATTTGCTTAGCTATTAATAAGTACAATTTCTTAAAAGGCTTCCACCTACGCTTAATAACGCAAGATTTGTTTTCATACCAAGTTTGTACATAGATATTTTCGGACTTTTCTTGTCTGTCGATTTATCAATAATAATCTTTCAGTGTCCACTATTTCGATGGGCGCGTGGCTAAATAATGATATTCTTTACTGCGTATCACAAATGTAATAAAAACTGCATGGGTTGATCGAAGCTTAAGCTTCACTTACCGTGTCCGATCTGCGAAAGTGTGACCATCTATTAGGAATCGAAGAGCCCTACGACCTTAGAATGTACGTTGATCCCGCTGCCATAGATTTTTGAAAGAAGAAGAAAGTGACAACCAGCCTTACCAAGGGCTAACGTATTACCCCGTAACTTGGTTGTGGAGTCAGATAGGCAGTCGCTCCATGTCATCATCTGCCTAGCCTTTTCCCAAACTATGTTGGGGTCGGCTTCCAGTCTAACCGGATGCAGCTGAGTACCAGTATTTTACATAAAGCGACTGCCTATCTGACCTCACAACCCAGTAACTGGGTAATACGATACCCCTTGGTAAGACTGGATGTCAGACTTTTTGGCTTCTGACTCCTCGTAACGACTGTCAAAGATCTGCAAATGACAGTCGGGACCAACGGCTTAACGTGCTTTCCGAGGCACGAAGGAAACTCGGTATGTAATTATGGTCACCCATCCACGGACCAACCTCGACAAGCACGGCTTAACCTTAAAGATCGACCCGGGCGGCTGTTATTTTTTAACCACAAGCTTTTTTAGGCAGTCGCTCCATGTAAAATACTAATAATTTATTCAGCTGCATCCGGCTACATTGCATCCTAATCCGACCCCACACAGTTTGTTAAGGGTTAAGCTGGTGACTATTTGTATGTATGTAGCCAGTATTTTCAAACCAAGCAGGTTAATTATGTCCATAATTCTACGCTGACCGTAAAGTACCTATGCAACGCAATAATTGGCACGCAAAGTAGGTAATAATAGCATAACTTCAAGGTAATAAAATTATACCTTACCTAAATTGCATTTCCAGGGAACTCCTTTACTTGATACCGTTAGAAAGAATTCTCCTTTGTTGTGTTGTAAAATTCACAGAATTCCGCTGTTGGTTCGATCAATCAATTTGTGTGACATCTTCAATAGACGGATACTTGTCACTCCTATTAGTCTAATAGTGCCCCTGCTACAAACGAGTGTAATAATGACTTGTCAAAACATCGAGATATGTGTGCTTTATCTATTTTTAATATGAATGTATTGAACTGAAACTTCTTATGCGAGTTTCAACAAGTTTAACGCTACCGTGGAGGGGGAATATTTTCTAAAACTCACTAAGAGATGGCAGTATTACAAGATTTGTGACTACGTAGTTTTACTCAAGATGGCGTGCAAACAGTCATGCATTCGACTCTTCGGTGTCACCAGCCTTCGCTCAATTTCCATGAGTAGAATAACCTCGATAAACTTATGTAATAAAAATAATACAACAAGAAAACAACAAAATAGTATTTAGAAGCTCAATAAAATAACAAGAGTGAATGCGTGGCACTCGAACGCATGCGTGTAGTATAACGAAGTTTCACTTCTTCCGCGCGGAGGGACTCCACGCGCTATTTTTTTTTACATATAAACTTACCACAACAAGTGCACTTAATGATTGTGAAAACCGCATCACAATCTACTCAAGATCATTCTCCTCCTTATCCTAATTTATTTAGGGTCAGCGCAGCATGTCTTATTCTTTCATACTTCTCTATTACTCGTCATCTGAACAGTCTTTCTAGTCATATCATCCCTCACACAGTCCATTCATCGTTTCTTTAAGGCGCAGATATACGACTTTTAATGATTTGAAATTGAACATCACGTCTAAACTTTTAGTCTTATTTCTTTGAAAAAAATATATGTTATACTAGACAATTTTCTTTATAAATTGATCTGTGAAAATGTGAAATTATATTTTTATAACATAGTGTAATTAATTTGTAAATTCATGTCTAACGCGGACAAAAAACCTATAATAACGCAAAAACTATCGGACGTATTTTCATAAAACTTTGACCATCTGAAAGACAATTTAACAACCCATATTTTAGTATACGGCTTTTATTTGTATTGTGTTTGATAAATCAAGGTGGCTTGTTTTTTCGAATAATCTTGGTGCGCGGTGAAGCGTTACGCATGCACTTTTACTCGCTCAAGGTCGCGGTCACTTATTGTCGCCTTAACATCAAAATCTCTTACAAAATGTGTATATTATATGTAGAAGAATTAATCGACCTTGCAAAGACACGAAAACGGACCTTAAACTATGTACCTTTAGGTAGATACTATAACATTTATATCAGTCTGTTAGGTAGTATTATTCACATGAATAAATAAAGAACAAGTCTAGACTGTAATACATTTAATCTTAATCAATCAAAAAAACTATCAGACTAAAAAAACATGCTTAGTTTTTGTCTTGAAAATCTTCCATACATTCTAGCCTCATTGTTTCTTGCTGGCAGTGGAAACAAAAACAAAAGCCATACGATACACAGCCAAGTTTCCGAATCACTCACGTTTACATGTCTGCCTTAGGGATGCTTCACAATAATACCGCAAAGCCATGCGGCTTAATTGAATTATATGTTATCATATGTTCGGTAAAAGGAAGACGTCGTAGGTAAATAATAACAGCCGCTAGGGTCGATCTTCTTCAGGTTGAACCGCGTTTGCGTGTGTTGGTCCGCGGATGGGTTACATACGGAGTTTCCTCCGCGTCTCGGAAAGCACGTTAAGCCGTTGGTCCCGGCAGTCATCTTTGTGGCCCGAAAGTCATCCGAGGGGTTTCGTAACTTTCGTATTGTTACGAGCTGGGTATAGGATAAATTATAAACACTACCAAATAAACACTAAAAATCTTTAATTAACTTAAAACACTTCACAAACACTTAAACTTAATCACAATTACAGAATTTATCCCTAATCACTTAGATATCGCACTAGTCGTTCACTTCGATCGCTTCGTTTCGTAGCCAAAATCAGACTGACCCCTTCCGCTAACCCGTCGCCTATTTATACGGCCGACCCATGTTCGAGAAACTTCCACAACTTCCGTGAATGTCTAGGTAGTTCCTTAGGGGAAACCCATCCTTCGAGAAAGTTCTACAACCTTCCCGAACCTTCTAGATGGCTCTATAGTGGAACCAATCCTTCTAGAAGGTTCCAGAAAGGTCCAGAACTTTCTCGAACTTTCTAGACACTTCCATCGTGGAACATTCTAGACTCGACCGTAGTCCTAGAATGTTCTCGTAAAGCAGTCGGCGTAACACTGCCCCCTCCTTAGACATGCTCGTCCCGAGCATCGTTAGTCCCGTAGTATCGCGCTAATCGGTCTACATGTACGATCTTAGGCGCACCTCGTGGACCCTTCTGTATCCGATAGGTGACATCGTTGATCCTGGTCATGACTCGGTATGGTCCATCCCATTTTGCTTGCAATTTCGGAGACTTCCCCTTGCTACGCACTGGGTTATGCAGCCACACCAGTGAATTCACGTCGAACCCTCTACTGTTTGCCTTCCGGTCATAACGGGTCTTCATCCTCTCAGACATTTGTTGGCCGGATTGTCTGATATGCTCATACACGTCTTTCAACTTGTTACGCAAGTCACTTGCATAATCGGTTACACTGCGTGGAGCATCAGGAGCAGTTCCAGTGATTAAATCTGCTGGCAACCGTAATTCCCTTCCAAAGTTCGCGAAGGCTGGTGTCACAGTCGTACTTTCGTGGACTGCACTACGGTAGGACAAAAGAAACGGCTGTATGTGCTTGTCCCAATCCCTTTGCCTGCTTTCCACGACTTTTGCCAAATATCTTTCCAACGTTTGGTTGAAACGTTCCACCATTCCATCAGATTGTGGGTGGTAAGAGGTGGTTCTGGTTTTGTGGGTACCCATCAATCGGCAAGTCTCCTGAAATACTTGTGATTCAAAATTCCTTCCTTGATCACTATGAATTTCCAAGGGTACTCCAAAACGACAGAAAACTTCTTGAACCAATTTATCTGCGACTGTTGTAGCTTCTTGGTTAGGAATGGCAAACACTGCTGGCCACTTGGTGAAGTAATCCATGACAACCATGAAGTACTTGTTCCCGCTTTCACTTTCCGGAAATGGTCCCGCAACGTCGAGTGCTATCCGTTCCCAGGGGGCTCCAACGTTGTACAGTTTCAATGCACCTCTGCTGCGTGTTTGGGGTCCTTTCACAGCCGCACAAGTGGTACATTTGCGACACCAGTCCTCCACATCTTCTCGACAGTGGATCCAGTAAAACCGCTCTCGGATCTTCAGTAGAGTCCGTTTTACCCCCATATGTCCGCCTGAACATCCATCATGATATAGCCGTAGAACATCCGGTACTTTAGCTTTAGGGACAACCATTTGTAGATGACACCTGTCCCCTCGAGCGTTTTCCCATTTACGGCACAAGACTTCATCCTGGATAACCAAGCTGTCCCATTGTGCCCAATAACTCTTTGTGATGGAACTCATCGATGTGCCACATCACTCCACTTGGGTTTAGGAGCACCAGCTGTGATCCACTCGAAAATCGGTTTGATGTCCAAGTCATTTTGCTGAGCTTGCTGTAGGGTTTCCTTCCATTCATCGCTGAGATCTGTTCTAAGCATCCTCACGGTTGCTACCTCCTTAGTCTCTTGCCTGGCACAGTGCTTACAATCTTCAGGACAAGGTCTTCTTGACAAGGCGTCTGCGTTACCGTGAGTTCTCCCACTGCGATGCTCAGTTACGAAGTCAAACTCTTGCAGTAGCTCAATCCATCTCGCCACTTGTCCCTCCGGATTTTTGAACTGTAATAGCCACTTCAAGGCAGCATGGTCAGTTCGCAGCTGGAATTTCCGCCCCAGCAAATATTTACTGAAATGCTGCAATGTTTTTACTACGGCAAGCAGCTCCCGTCGAGTAACGCAGTAATTTCTTTCCGGTTTGGATAAAGATTTGCTGAAGTAAGCAATCACAACCTCCTGGTCTCCTTTCCGTTGAGACAGCACGCCCCCAATTCCAGTATTACTTGCATCTGTGTCAACTATGAAGTCATTTTCAGTGTCAGGATATCCCAAAATAGGTGTTTTGCACAGACGTTTCTTCAATTCCTGAAATGCGACGTCGCAGCTCTCGTCCCAACAGAATTGTCGCTTTTCCTCAGTGAGCTTGTGTAAAGGTTTCGCAATGTCGGCAAAATTCTTTACGAACCGTCGATAGTAGGAGCACAAACCCAAAATTGCTCTGACCTGTGTCTTGTCTTTCGGAACTGGCCAGTCCTTGACGGCGACTACTTTTTCCGGGTCTGTTTGAACACCTTCCCCCGAAACTATGTGTCCTAAGAAGTTCACTTGTTTCCGGAAAAACGAGCACTTCTTCGGACTTAACTTGAGATTTGCTGTTTGGATTTTCGACAGCACTCGGTTGAGGTTTTTAAGGTGGTCTTCAAATGTACGGCCCACGATGATTATGTCGTCTAGATAGACAAGACATGCGTCTCCAATCAATCCGGCGAGTACTTGCTCCATCAGCCTTTCAAATGTTGCAGGAGCATTGCACAATCCGAATGGCATAACTTTAAACTGCCATAACCCCTTTCCTGTTGAGAATGCAGTTTTCTCTTTGTCTTTGGGGTCTATTTCTACTTGCCAATAGCCACTTTTCAGATCCAGCGTGGTAAACCACTTCATTCCAGTCAGCGTATCCAGTGTGTCATCGATCCTAGGCAGTGGATAGCTGTCCTTTTTCGTGACGTCGTTCAGTCGTCGATAATCCACACAAAAACGCATGCTGCCGTCCTTTTTCTTTACCAGGACTACAGGAGAACACCATGGACTGGATGAAGGCTCTATAACACCGTCCTTCACCATTCCATCAATCATGGTTTCCACTTCTCTTTCCCGTGCAACAGGCAGTCTTCTTGGTCGCTGACGGATGGGTAACTCGTTGCCTGTATTAATCTTGTGCTGAACCAGTCCAGTTCTCCCTATGTCAGCATCATTTGTAGAGAAAATGCCGGCGTACTGAAGTAAAATTTTTATAGCCTTGTCCTTTTCTCCTTCAGATAAATCGCAGTTTTCCAAAAGCGTTGACACGTCAAATTTTGCACAACGAATTTTATTTCCGGTAGGCCGATCTTGTAATGGACGCATCCAAGCTACTTCTTCGCAAGTGCCTATCAAGGTGCCCTTCTTAATCACTTGCTCCTTGTCACTTGGATTTAGTATGCGTACTGCTGCGACGTTGGTGGCTTTTACCAGAGTTCGTGCCGTCTTCCATGGAAAGTCATTGTTCGCCCTTTCTATCAGAACACTTCGAACTTTGTGTCCAGAATACTGAGGTAGACGAATTGGCACGATCGTTTCTGATCTGCTAGGAAGAACAATCTTCTTCAAGCAGTACACCTTCCCTGATGGTGCACCTTCCATGAAGACTTCCTCTAAGCCACATTTCAGTACTCCCTGATCAACGTCGATCTCACAACGATGTTTCCGCATGAAGTCCAAACCCAGGATACAATCGTCCACTATGTCGGCCACGATGACATTGTGACAGTAAATTCTGTCACCCAATTTTAACTTCACTTGCTTCTTGCCTCGGACGGTTATGTGCTGACCGGTAGCTGTAAACAATTGCATACGGTCGTGGTTATTGAAGTAGTCCCCAAGAAACCGACTTGCTAGGTGAGAATTGACGACCGTGTGAGAAGCTCCGGTATCTAACGTCAGTTTGCATGGTATTCCGTTGACTTCGCCTTTGATGGTCAGGCTGTTCCCGTCATGAGCTTGTGAGATCAAGATCCTCGGGGCTCTTTCAATACCAGCCAGCACCCGCCCCCCAGTCCTGGCATTTACTCGTTTCCCTGCTGTGGCTGGGCAGTCACTTCAGCTACTCTCCCCTGCTGAGATTGATCTTCTCTCGGTGTGCTACGCTTAGGACAGCTTGACCGAAGATGACCCCTTTCTCCACAGGTGTAACACCTAGGGCTGTACCCTTGCGGACGGTCGCGTACAGGTGACGCCACAACCTCCCTGATGCGGTGTGTTCGGTGGTCCTGCCTCACTGCCTCTACTTCTAAGGCATGGGCCAAGGCGTCTTTCAACGTCTCATGATGCCCAAGTCTCACAGCAGCTCTAACTTCCAAGTCGCGTATTCCGTCGACGAAAGCCTGTACCAGATTCCCATTGATAAGTGCAGGGACAGACTGGTATGCTTTGCGGACCAGCTTTTCAACTTCCAGGGCCCACTGCTGCAGATTCTCGGCACTGCGTTGAACGCGATCCTTCAACTTAGCTCGGAATACGTGCTCCAGGTGCGCATCGCCGTATCTGGACTCTAAAGCCTCCAGCAGCTGCTCGTAGGTCACATCCTTGCCGAGCGCCTCAAGGATGTTTAGGGCCTGGTCTCGGAGGCCCAAGGTGAGCGCGGTCATGGCTTGCGCTTTGGTCCAGCCATTCGCCTTCATAACGGCCTCAAATTGGATTTTATAGGCCGACCACGAAGATGTTCCGTCGAATGGAGGCACTTTAAACCCACGTGCTGAAGGTGCAGCAACCACGGAAACCACAGTCCCATCTCCAGCCTTAAGTTCGTCTAAGACCTTCTTCACACCAGCAATCTGAACCTCGGCCTCCGAGATACGATTCTCATGCTGGTGGACATGTTCCTTCATCACCTTAAGATCTTTGCCAAAGGTTGCGTGAAGATCTTTTATCAGGAGCATCTGTTCTTCCTGGCGGCGGACCTGCTCCTCTTTATCTCGCTGTAACTGCTCCTCCAACCGGTGAGCTTGCTCCTCTTGACGGCGAGCCTGCTCCTCTTGACGGCGAGACTGCTCCTCCTTATCTCGTTGCAACTGATCTTGCAACTGGCGAGCCTGCTCCTCTTGACGGCGAGCCTGCTCCTCTTGACGGCGAGCCTGCTCCTCCTTATCTCGTTGCAACTGATCTTGCAACTGGCGAGCCTGCTCCTCTTGACGGCGAGCCTGGTCCTGCAGTAGTGCCATTAAAACAGTCAAGTCTGGCGCCGCAGGTGCTGGAGAAACTCCGGATGAGCCAGCGACTGGCTCCGACGTAGGCTGGGCACCAGCCGGTGTCTGTGTCGGAGAATCTCCAAACCTCCTTTGGTCCATATCTTGCTGTCGATGACTTCTGGTGCGGACACCGTCTATATCGTCTTTTGGTAGAATTGGCATAATTTATCCTCACTTCTGACACCAATTGTTACGAGCTGGGTATAGGATAAATTATAAACACTATCAAATAAACACTAAAAATCTTTAATTAACTTAAAACACTTCACAAACACTTAAACTTAATCACAATTACAGAATTTATCCCTAATCACTTAGATATCGCACTAGTCGTTCACTTCGATCGCTTCGTTTCGTAGCCAAAATCAGACTGACCCCTTCCGCTAACCCGTCGCCTATTTATACGGCCGACCCATGTTCGAGAAACTTCCACAACTTCCGTGAATGTCTAGGTAGTTCCTTAGGGGAAACCCATCCTTCGAGAAAGTTCTACAACCTTCCCGAACCTTTTAGATGGCTCTATAGTGGAACCAATCCTTCTAGAAGGTTCCAGAAAGGTCCAGAACTTTCTCGAACTTTCTAGACACTTCCATCGTGGAACATTCTAGACTCGACCGTAGTCCTAGAATGTTCTCGTAAAGCAGTCGGCGTAACAGTATTACCCAGTATTATCTGGGTTTTGTAGGCTAGATAGGCAGTCGCTCCATGTAAAATATTGAATATCCGGTGGTTTTATCCGGTTCGGGATAAAGCAGCTCAGCTTGGTCGATCGGTAAAAATAATTACAGCAACATTTGAGTGAAGGGAACCGAAAGGAAACCGTTCGAGACGAATGAAAGCCGAAAATTTATAGTAAATGCTTCTTAAGAAAAACTGCCAAATTAAATGCATGAATAACATGTATGTAGCAAGAGCAACCCTCACATTCTGTGGATAAACAGCTCTAAATCATAACAAGGTGGTTACTTCCACGTGCCATCGATTTGTGTAACGTAAACTAGTTATACTGGGAACTAATAAACAATTGAGTTATTGTAGGAAATAGGTGAATGAATGGCGGAGAAACTTAGACGATAAGATATTCAGAAAGGTTTTTGAAGTGAAGACCCTTATGTCTTCACTCTAGAAACCTACTTTATTCTTCGTTTTCTTAGCAGCGGGAAAAATATCCAGACGAAGTTTATTTTTAAGCCGATATAAGGGCAGTAATATTTATGGGCTCAATCTTATTTTACTGGTTGCTACGATTTTGCTAAATGCAAAGCAATAAAAATTTGATTCTTGTTCGACACTAAACCGTGAACAAATCCAATCGCAGTTTGTAAACGATTGCTATCCAGTAGCACACAAACAACTTCTTCATAAAATCAGAAAAGAAGACACCGTCGAATAAAGAAACACAAACACATACATATAAATAAACCCTCAAGACATACAATCCTGTTTTTTAACTGACTTCTAAAACAGGAGGTCATTAGTGGTGTCGTTACTAGTAAAGATAGTGAACTCTTAAAAGATTAGTACCAAGCGTGTTGTTAAGATATTAGCGGTGATCGCTGTCCAGCTTCCGGCAAAAAGTTCTTCGTGTAGATATGCTTCGTAGGGGCATGATAGCGTGTGTACTGATTTGTAAAGGACCAACCTATAATAATAACAACGGCAATTTTTTATTCAATTGCATAAGAACACCCCGAAATACTTTTTACCAGATTTACCAAGGGTTGTCGAGTTGAGGTCAGATATTCAAACGCTCCACGTAAAATATTGATATTCAGCCGTATCCGGTAAGACTGGAAGTCGACCTAAAATTGCTTTGTCATAGGCAGCTTCCTCGTATACCAATAGGCTAACTACATGAAGGTGAACCGTCATCTTAGAAATTATAATAAGAAGAAAACTAAAATAGCTTTAGTACTTTAAACTTGGAAGTTAAGGTCCCAGATATCGCTATATCTTTGGAAACTTCTGCTGAAAAGCGGCATCGTTTCGGAATAGTGCCCTCATTTCTGGTGCTCACCGACGACGGAGCTAAACTTAAACATTGAAGAAACTGGAATGAAATTAGGCTGAACTTTCTCAGAATATGCTGTAGCCATGAGCCATTGTGATTCTTCATAATGCAGTCTCATCTTACATAATTAGGTATTAGTACTTATAGAAATTAGACGGTGTAAGTGCAAACTCATAGAACATGAATCTAAATGATAGAATGATATGTGTAAAAAGTCTATAATAGTCCAGCGTATTTTGTTTTTATATTCGACAAAAAATGTTTTTGTGTATAAGCCTAGCCTAGGTTGGTAGCCTATGCCTAGCCTTACGTGGCTTAGGATAATCAAAGATCCTTCTCAAACGCTTTCGTCACACAATGATCACTAAGAAGGAATGGTGGTCTGATTTCTTTCTGAGTTATTTTATTTTTAACAGTTATTGTTTTTCTTCAAATACAACTATCAGTTATCTTAAGTTCTACTTATCAGTACACACCTACAAACTATTGTATTTAGGTGTGGTCACTTGTGTAGGTTATGTGATTAATTATATTATTTAAGGATATTTTAGCTTTTTTAACATTGCTTCATGTAAAATAATTGCTCATGTGTAAATATGTATATCCTTTATTATTCCATAGTAAGGAATAATTAAAACAAGCAATTTGGATTTCTGGAGTTTCTGCTGTTACTAAGTAACTGGCTTGTGGAGGTCAGATAGGTAGTCGCTTAAAGCTAATACAGCTGCAACAGGATATAATGGAACCCGCACCGATTAAAAATGGCTAAGGCATTAACTCCGCTTTTGTACGTAAGATTAAATAAAATAAACATAGTTGCGAAAAATTGAGAAGCTCGTCGCAAAATAATAACAGCACACAGCTCGATCTTTAAGGTTAAGCCGTGCTTGCCGAAGTTAGTCCGTGGATGGGTGACCATAATTACATACCAAGTTTTCTCCGTGTCTCGGAAAGCACGTGAAGCCCAGGCTGTCATTTGTAGATCTTTGACAGTCGTTACGAGTAGTCAGAAGCCAAAAGTCTGACATTCAGTCTTACCAAGTGGTATAGTATCTTACTCAGTTACTGGGTTGTGGAGGTCAGATAGGCAGTCGCTTCATGTAAAATAATGGTTCTCAGCTGCATCCTGTTAGACTGAAAGCCGACCCCAAGATAGTTAATGATGATTTGGAGATTTCTTATAATGTATTTTGAATACCCAATTATAAAACATTCTTTTAGCATTACTTCTAAGGGGATATTTGAGGGGATAAAGGGGATATTTTTGGAAGTCACCGAGCTCAAAATTATACTGGCTAAGTATAATTTTGAGCTCGGGGACTTCCCAAAATTTAACATTCAATGGGCCACTTAATATTCTAATGGGTCATTAGAAGCTAGTAAGCTGGGTGCGTGACCATCTCTGGAAGTGACATTATCATTTGGAACCCATATTGTTATCACGAAGCGATGTTAAACTATGCTAGCGTATCCTGTTATTTAAACTTATCTTCTTGTAATTTCGTAGCTAGTATTTTTGAGTTGTATCACATCGTTGGTCACATATTTTTTATGCTATGTTAATTTTCGTTCATGAAAAATAATATGGGAATCTCTAAATTACCATACTATTTTTGTGTTATGAGATTAATGACAATTTTTGTTATTGTTTCTTGTATATATTTTTTTAAATGGTTGGTACACGATGATGTTTTAATGGTCTATATTCTTAAGATTTTGCTAATGGGCTCTTTCTTCCGAAAGTATTTTTATTGTGTTTACGTACACACGTATGTTCTTCCGAAAGTATTTTTATTATGTTTACGTACACACGTATGTCGAGTTTCGCTAGCTATTTTAATATAACCCTTATTCTGAAATCGTAAAAGTAACCTTCAGCCTACTGCATAAACGTTAAAATATCATCATGTACTTCACAAAATGGACCTCAATATTATTTCCGTATTCGCTTTTGTATCATTAGCTTCCCCAACATCAAAGCCTTATTTATAGTAACATCAAATTCATTTAGTTTTTTGTACTTTTGCTGGACTCCTTGCTTACAATTTACGTGGTCGTATGGTCAAGCGTCAAGCAGACGTCAGTTTGGGGAGGGACCACACTTAATTGACGAGGTTGGAGCTGGTCAGAAAGACCTTTATGTCGAACTAATAAAAGCGAATAGTACGGCGCGTTGTCCGTTGACTGTGTGAAGGATGATATGCCAAGAAAGGAGGCGTCTCATGAGATGACAAGTAATAGAGAAGTATCGAAGGAGAAGACATCCTGCGTCGACCCTAAATAAATTCGGATAAGGAGATCGTCTGGAGAGGGTCTGAATCGAAACAAGAGGAAATACATCCTTTACACTTTTATTGCTTGTTCATAAAGTTCGTACTGACAGGCTGAACCAAAATCCTTGTCGATAAGTGTGGTTACTCCCTGGAGCAACACTTGAACCGCCCTTAATCCTACCTGTCGTCATCAAATTCTTATTCTTAAACCTTACACATGGGTAAGGCAGCTCAAGCAACAAGTCAAGTATCAAAACCCCAGCTAATAATCCAAAAGCGAAACGCCAGCTTATGCATGTAACATAAACGCGTGGGTCGCAAACGCAGCGGCGGCGCCAGCGCACCTGCAGCCGACGTGGGTGAGTACGCGAGCTACTGCGCACGGATCCATGATGAGGAGATCTACCATGACCTGTGCGCCGTCAAGAACAGCGTGCGCGACCTACCGCCCGTGCAGCCGCCCGCTTTCAACACAGTAGGCGCCATTTTTTTTTTGGTTTCTCCTTTTGTTTGTTTTTGCTTTTTGCTGTGGGAGAGGCAGTGCTAGTCGCTCGGATGGTGGTGCAGAACTGTGTCATAGTAAGCTAAGCCCTATGCAAGGGGTAAACGGACCGTCCAAGATTCAAACAAGCATTCTGCACATCTGCAGAAAAAAACTGTTTTTGTTTTTTTTTGTCGATGTCAAACAAATCGAAGAACACTAGGCTTTTGGCACAAAATGCATCGATGTTTCATAATTGGTTAACGTCCCCCTACTAATCAAGGAAGCACAATAACAAATATTGCTCCTCATTGTTCCAACCTTCTGTTTTGGGGGGTGGAGGGTTGGTTAATAAATTAGACACTACTGATCAATAACTATCGGCTGTGGTTTCGTCTGTATACTCATAATCACTTATTAGCTAGGTCAGTAATTCATTTTTAATCATACGTGACGTTAAATATTTATGTGATAGTGGTAGAAAGCAACTTGGTTAGGTAGGTAGGTCACAAAATGATTATTTTGTTAGTCATAACTTTTTCTCGTTACAACCGTTAGCCCAAGTAATTTTTTTTTTTCATTGGCCAGTAAACTGGACGAAAACAAAATATTGACTTCCAAGTTCCAATAACAATTTGACAATAAGACCCTGCGCAAACGTGTGTCTTGTGTCAGATACAAGCTACCAATGAATATTTGATTTCTATGTAACCAGTGTGAAATCAGCTACTCCCTGCGCAGATGTAAACTGTGTCCGGTCACCGCTACAGGACACAGCAACTACGGTTTCCTGTGATGGTGTGCCGTGTCGGTAACAAAAACTGTCTTACGTTTGCGCAGACCCTAAGGCCTACCTTATCTTTTCACTAAACGCTAAACAAAATTTATTCAATCTCTATACAGGGTGTAACGGAAAGGGTACATACATACTTAAGGGTGTGCTACAGTCCATCAAACTGAACATGGTTCTCGTCATAAAAATTTTTTTTCAGCAAAAAAAAATATCTGCTGCCCCATAGAAAATTGCAATACTTATTCGACCTAAATGTATGGGGCAGCTGATATTTTTTTTGCTGCAAAACCTGTTTTATGATGAGAAACATGTTCAGTTTGATGGTCTGTAGCACACCCTTATGTATGTATATACCCTTTCCGTTACACCCTGTAGATCCGTATTTTTTTTTGCAGCGTCCTTACGCGGTGTATGTTTGAAACTTTTAATTTAATCCTTTTCCCTCACCCACCATCTCGGTACCCCTGTACAAAATGTTTGCAATAAATTGATGATTTGATCGTCTTCAAATTATTGACAAAAAAGAACGATGTTTTAAAGGGCCATGCGTCATTTTGTGTACGTCAAAAGTAGGCCCAATGTTCATACAAAAGTGCCCATAGTCCTTTGTAGCAAAGACAGGAATACCTTCATGCATTTAGGGCTAAAAATGCATGAAGGTATTCCTGTCTTTGCTGTCGCGTCATTGTGCAAAAGATATCACAGTTAAAATCCAGCGCCACGAAACCGGCACTTAATACAATATTTCCAACAAAAAACCGTTCACGGCTGACGGACGTATTAAATTCCAACCGGACAAGTAAAAGTTTAGCGAATTGTTCCGTACGACGACTGAATTATGCATGGTATGGCACTGCTTCTCCAATCACAACGTATTAACAACGGTCCGCTATTAGTTTTGCTATCACTCTTTTTATAAACACCCAGTTTCTATAGCGTTGCGTTCTCGATGATAAAAATAAGTGGATATCGCTATGTAAGTGGTTAAAAATAAGTTTTATTTTTGGCGGAACGGATGTGCCGGAAGACGGTTTTTTTGAGTGCTCTAGATTGTCCATATGGTGTGGGGCGATGCTACGCGTAATCTTGCTTCATATCCGTCGTACCGGACAGCATTGCATGCATGCATATTTTTTGCATTATACTAGTAGACTATTTGCATAACTTCTACGTTATAATACTTTCATGTGTTGGTAATATTATGCTTGAAATTTGGTCCTTTCATACTTTGGTATTAGGTCGATATCCTCACAGAACTTAACGTTATAGAAACAAATCAATGTAAATTGTAGATAGTAATAGATGGGTTATGATATTTTACTCAGCTTTCGCTTTCATTGTACACAGCGGGACGAATTCAGAAGATAAACTATATTTATTTACTATTGTTAGCATGCTATAATGTAAAGTATGGTTCTTTTGGCATTTATATGACATTGACAGCTGTTTGTAAACACTAGTGAAATTGTCTATGGAAATAAGCAAGATGGCGCCTTTAGTTCCGATTAATACCGCGCGCAAAAATAACCATGCAACTTTATGTCTGAATTCGTTCTGCATTTTTTTGGTTTTAAATTTAAAATAATAATTTTCTATTTAAAATTTTCAGCTAGCGACTTCATCACACAGTTTAGAAAAGAGGGATTACGTTATACGAGAACTGGTGGACACTGAAAACAATTATGTGGATGTTCTGAGCAAAATAATCAAGTACTTCCTGAGGCCACTGATGCCGTACCTCAAGCCACAGGATATGCAAGTCATATTCTTTGGGATCAAGGTAAACATAATAAAAAAAAAAAATTGTATCTTTATTTTTGTTTTTGTTGTGTTGAATCACATGCCTGCCTGTATGCCTGACGGCCAAAGGATTCCCTTTTCTTCTTCCGAACTTATTGTTAGTCTCGCAGAACTGTGAATAATATAAGTAATTTGCTAAATAAAAATATTGTGGAGCCATTCTTCTTCTTTTGTGTGAGAGTGAGCTGCACAATAAAAAAAGCGTGTCAGTCAATACTGAGAAAAAACTTCAGTCTTAAATCATAATCATTCTCCTGGCCTTCATCATCATCATCACTTCAGCCAAAAGACGTCCACTGCTGGACATAGGCCTCCCCCAAGTGTCGCCACATTGACCGGTCCCGTGCGACTCGCATCCAGCGGATCTCCGCAACCTTCACCAGGTCATCGGTCCACCTAGTGGGAGGCCTTCCAAAGCATCGGCTTCCGGTTCGCGGTCGCCATTCCAGAACTTTTCTGCCCCATCAGCCACCTGTTCTGCGAGCAATGTGTCCTGCCCCCTGCCACTTAAGTTTGGCAATTCTTCGGGCTAATTCGTGGCCTTATCCTAGTTGAATTTGGGTTGGCGCAACACGTAATCTTCTTCCATACTTCTTATACTTAGTGGGTATCTAGCCGTATCATCTTTCACACAGTCCATCAATCGTTTGGTCTTCCCCTACTGATATAGCCCGTTTGTAATTCTTGACTATTGTACTCTTTAAAATTTATCTTACTGCCCTTGTCGGTGCAACACTTCCATACTCCTCTGTCAAACGTCACTCCGTCATTTACTCCTTTTTCTTTTCACACCATTCCTAACACAACCTATCCATCGTTTCCTTGGTCTTCCCCTCCCTCTCCTTCCAACAATTTGTAGACATCACTCTTTTAGTCACATGTATAGTCCTTAAAATTAACCATTTAAATATGTTTTTCCTCAGGAGCTCCACGAAACCCACACAGGTCTACTTCGCCAGCTAAAACTAGCAACAGAAGCATGCGTCCCCGGAAGCGGTACGCCACGTCTCGCAGACGTGTTCCTGGCGTGGCGGGAGCGCCTGCTGCTGTACGGAGACTACTGCTCCAACCTTACTAACGCACAGGAAACGCTCAAGATGCTGGACGCCAGGGATTCTACCTTTAATAAACAATTAGCGGTAAGTTAGAAACAGAATCATACGTTCCAGGGACGCCACTCCTTGCAGACGTGTTCCAGGCGTGGCGGGAGCGCCTGCTAAATGCTGTTGCGCTGTAAGAAGCTACCAGATATTCATAAGCCTATAACAGTCTTTAGCGTACGGATGGTTCCCAAATCAGACTCCATTTATCCTGATTCTGGGCCACTCATCCTGCACGCGTAGCATGACCGCCGTAGAAACGGGCTATGTCAACGGAAGAATTGACAAACTGTCACTTTGTCATTGTCTATCTGTGATTATGTCGATTCTTCCATAGACAAAATTCGTTTCTACAGTAGTCATGCTACGCGTGCTGCTGCTATCAGCCCTTGCCACCAATCAACTTCTTGTCCACCTATGTACTGACGGTGACTCATCAACCCTCGCGACGCCCCAGTAACATCATCCCCCGACCCTTACTCAACGAGCCAGCCCGCGCCGCTGAGCATGTAGCGTTAAATACGACCCAGCCTGTCCCTTGCTGCTCCACCCTAAGCCGAAGTCTGAACCCCACAGGGGAGTGCCCTTAGCGAGCGGTCATTTAATGTACCTAGTTTGTAAGCCCCCGCTGAGGGCCTTAAATTCATTTGAGGTTACCACAGGATAGGCCGGTTAAGCAGTCACAACCTTAGCAGGATGATCTGCGAGTGGCCATTAAAAAAAAAAAAGTAGCACATCAAGCATTTCCAGTATAACATGGCCTCGCTTTGAATATATTTCCAACTAGCTTATGCCCGCGGCGTCGCCCGCGTGGAGTTCGATAACTGTCCCACGGGAACATACTATCGGGATAAAAAGTATCCTATGTATTAATCCAGGTTATAAACTACCCGTGTGCCAAATTTCATCCAAATCCATTCAGTAGTTTTTGCGTGAAAGAGTAACAAACATCCATCCATCCATCCATCCTCACAAACTTTATAATATTTTTAATATTATATTTATTCATTTATAATATTAGTAGGATACAACGAGAGATCCAAATAAAATGGTTTTGTATAGATTGATTAGTCGCCGTGCGTACTGTTTCAAGCATACTCAGAGTAAAAATATGAAGAAGAAATACAACAGATTGCCTGGCTGAATTTCTCCTAATATTTAGATTATACATTTATGTATGTTTCTTATATGTATAATCTCAATGTTAGGAGAAATCCAGCCCGACTTATAAAATATCTTGTCCTGATACTACCCGGATATGCTTAATTAAAATATCCGGGTACAAGAATAAAAACAACATCTTTATACCCTAATTTAAAACCAAGCAGGACCTTATCACACACATCATAGAATCTAATTTCGCTTACCTTTGTCAACAGAAGTGTCAAAAGGAGCACAGCGATGGTCGGATACAGTTGCGCGATATCTTGTCGGTGCCGATGCAGAGGGTGCTCAAATATCATCTATTGTTGGACAAACTGGTGCATGAAACACAACCGGTGAGTTTCACTACTGTGAGGCAGACTCGTAGATGATGCAAATTAAACAAAGAAAGAAAAAGTATTTGTAGTCTCTCACAGAAAAAAATGTTTAAAATTAACAAACAACCAATTATATAAAAATTAGACATAAGAAAAAAAATAGTGCGTGGAGTCCCTTTTATTGTTTTCTTGTTTTATTATTTTTATTACATAAATAGTACATAAGTTTATCGAGTTATTCTACTCATGGAAATTGAACGAAGGCTGGTCACACCGAAGAGTCGAATGCATTACTGTTTGCACGCCATCTTGCGTACCTAGTAGAACTACGTAGTCACAAATCTTGTAATACTGCCATCTCTTAGTGAGATTTAGAAAATATTCCCCCTCCAGGGTAGCGTTAAACTTGTTGGAAGTCGCATAAGAAGTTTCACTTAAGAAAAAAAAAAAAAAACCTGGTCCTGTGCGATGCCAAAGGGTGGTAGCTCAGCATGGTGTTGTAACTTTTTTTTTTATTGAAAAAATGTTCAATATAGAATAGTCAATCAATCTATACGAACATAAACCAAGCAACTGAAAAGTTTACTAGATTTGTTCATTCAACGCGAGAGAGCGCTGAGTGTTTGTCATTTGTCAATTAACAAAAAGTCACTCGGAAGACTCCGACAAGGAACTTCATTAGTGGTTGAATGACAGTAACATACGCCATCCAGTGGCGTGCCTCCAATGAAAAGGGGGAAAAGCCCAACTAGACAACTGACGATATTGGGGTAAAAAATAAGTTTCGCTGCCTGTTCTGATATTGGTTTTCAAAGCTGTTTTATTTTCCAATTATTTAAATGTGCCTAAATATAAAAATACAAACAGTGGTTAATATAAAAAAATACTGCGCATTTTATATCTCGTCACAAAATTACAACTATTTCAATATCTTGATTTATAGTCAGTGTCAAGTAAATGATATAAGAGTCATCTATTGAATTAAATTTAACAACTGAACTCTTCGTGTCAATTCGTCATTATTTCTCTCGCTATTGGCAAAATTTTAAAAACACCGATAGATGGCGCACAAACAATAAATTGGTTTCTAACTACTAAAGTATTGAAAATATTTGTAACTTCCCGCGACTTCGTTAGGGTGGACATTTTTAATGTTTTTCAGGCATAAATTATAACTACATAAAACCTTTCTCATGAATCATTCTGTAGGTATATTAATGAAAAACGCATCAACATTCTTGCGTAGGTACAGACGGCGGGAAGTGAATTTGTTTTAAACTATGTAAACATTACTCACAACGTAAACAGCCATAATTCTTCATTCTCGTTTTTTTACCACGAACAGATGACAAACAACAAAACAAAGCACATAGACACTCTCACACATTTAACTTGCACAGTAACGATTTCACACACTTAAAATCCTTCACAAGAAACAATTTGAATGCTTTTATGAATTCAAAACAAAAATGAATCACTTCAAAACAAAGTTAATTACAGCAAAAACTAATCGCAAAACTTTAAAATACAAGAAAGTACATAAATAATATCACAAAAAAAAGATGCACCAGTAATCGCTCAAAACAAATATGAACTAATTTGAAATCGTTTTACTTTCTATGGAAATTCGCGCTACGCGCAGGTCTTTGCGCCGCTTGCCCGTTCATTCTTGGCGCCAACACACATTCACTCTCTCAAACTTACACTGACATACACGCACACATTCAAAGAAAAGCCCAGCTTTTAACTCCATACAATTTTTCAAATTAAATACCTAATAATGTTATCAAGACAGAGTCATTTTACTAGCAAAGACAGAGAGGTCCGACAAGCCAAATACAGAAGCCAGTGAGTGCGAGTGGGAGCATCCGAATGAACATTGACTGTAGGGTCCGACCATAGCGAACTATGCTTGAACTCTTCTTTTGTTTAGTGTTAGAGCGAGCCAGTCTCGCGGCCGGTAGGTATAGGAGATATTAGAATTTTTTTGGCAACGTCGCGCATCTTGAATTCTTGATAAATGCGCGCGAAATTTGACGTTATTATTATTTTGACATACATTTTTATTTTTGCTTGGAATGTTTTTTTTTTTACTTATTTTTTTGTGTTTGATTGTTAGGCAAGCCGGGCTTTTCGGCTTGTATGATAGTTCCGCCACTGACGCCATCTACGCGAAACTAATTTCACAGTTTTCTTCCCATTGAAAAAACTGTACACTGTACGGCAATACTGTATAATTAAGCTTTACCTGTTTACCAACAGAATCATGAAGAATTCCGAGGATTGGAGCGAGCAAAGGAGGCGATGGTGGATGTAGCGCAGTACATTAACGAAGTGAAAAGGGATAGTGAGGTGCTTTCGTTACTCGCTAAAGTTCAGGTACACGCTGTTTATTTTAAATTAGCTGTGCCCGCGACTTCGTCCGCGTGGAATTAGATTTTTTCTAAAATAGAAGTTTCCTAAGTTACGCCCTATTACATTAGCTATCTGCCAGTGAAAGTCCCCTCAAAATCGGTCCAGCCGTTCCAGAGATTAGCCGGAACAGACTGACAGACAGACTAAACAAGTTTTTTTTTTTTATACGAATAGAATGTCGTTTTCTTTACCCAGTCTTCACCCCTTTTACAACTGCTTTAAGACGTCATAGTAACCACACAGATTAGATTGAAAGCGTCTGTTTTCATGCTGTTGAGATAGAAAATCGCTTATAAATACTGCTATAGGAGTCTTCCTATAGCTGTATTTATAAGCGGTTGTCTATCTCGACTCCACACTCCAGCAGTTACTGGGGTACATCATACCCACAAGTTGATATCCATTGGAATGGCAGTAACTGCCAAATCATAATCATCTTCCTGCCCTTGGCTTACCGTCTATTTTTCCCTGTCAGCAGTCACGCTATCATTTAGTCATTTTTTTTTTTGAAGTGAAAACTTCTTTAGCGGCGTTGTGCACTTTTGTTATGGGTAAAAAATGTTAAACTCGCGTCAGATCGTCAGACCGAAAATTCGTCGACGGATTGACATTAGGTCACGAAGGAATTTGAACTTGATGACATCTGTCATTGAGTTTGGGATTCCAAAACTGGAAAATTATCTTATGCACAAACAAAACCTTCGGTTTCTCCAAAGAGGTAAAATTCGTAAAACGGATTGTATAAATAGTTTTGAAGTGTTAAATTTTTAATGTAATATAAATTGCCATGTTTGTGTACGATAGCGCAATAAATGAATATTGTATTTTACCACATACATCATAGTACTTTTATACTGATAATTAAAGCAATTCGTGCAAAATTATTCCCTAACCATTCTGAAATACCAAAAATGCATAACGTTAATATTCAAGTTTTCACTTCTGCCGGCACTCCCGGAGTGCACCCCGTTTTTTTAACCATATTTTAACTTCCTAAGACCTAATGTTATCTCTATTGCGTTGTTGGTCTTGAGTACATTCTCTCCAAAAAATTATCATCTATCTAAAACTCTCATTGAATGACATATTGAACGCTAAACAGCCAATTCCGTCTTGCTTCTCCAGGAGAGTATAATAGACTGGGAGGGCGGCGCCCTAGGTGCGGGAGGCGCAGGCCTGGCCGCCTACGGCCGGCTGCTGCTGGACGGAGAACTCAAGGTCAAAGCACACGAGGACCAGAAGCTCAGGTCGCGATACGTGTTCGTGTTTGACAAGCTCATGCTGCTCTGTAAACCGGTCAAGGTGAGTTGCTTTACATTCGTAATTACCTGTACCTCTAATAAATAAACGTTATTTATTATAGGTCTACTCTATGCCTAGGTGTAATACGTATTAGGCGAGATGCAATGGACATCTTGCACGAATATTTAGATCTTAGAACGTTATTATAGTGTATAGCGTATAGTGATTTTATCTAACCAGTTTCAATGTTCTACAGGTAGAAGGAAGCATGGTGCTTCTCATCTTTATACACATTAATTTGTCTAAATAATTCTCCATTGATCTCGCTTTTTTTTTTTGATAGATAACGTCTTTTTCCCAACCTTCACGCGTAGCATGACCGCCGTAGAAACTGGCTATGTCAACGGAAGAATCGACAAAATAACACTTTGTCATTGTCTGTCATTATGTCGATTCTTCAGTAGACAAAACTCGATTCTACAGTGGTCATGCTACGCGTTAGCGAGACGAAATGTTCGTAGGAGCCAAAATCGGCTTTCGAAAGTTCGGTTCCTTCCGAAAACAGAAGCATTACCACTACTCACTAAGATTGCACTCAGAAAATGATTGCTCCTATAACTTATGCCTAGCAATTACTATTTTTTTTTACTAGCTTCTGCCCACGGCTTCGCCCGCGTTCGGTAATTTTCCCGCGGGATCACACTACCGGGATAAAAAGTATCCTATGTGCTATTCCAGACTATTATCTATCCCTCTGCCAAAAGTCATCCAGATCCATTCAGTAGTTTTTACGTGAAAGAGTAACAAACATCCATCCATCCATCCATACTTACAAACTTTCGCGTTTATTTAGTTAGTAGGATTAGACATAAAAAAAAACCCATACTAAGTCGCACTTCCTCTCTAACCCCGCCTCCAGCTCCTGTCGTCCCAGGACAACCAGTACTCGTACCGCGTGGGTGTCCGGCTGGCGGAGTACCGCGTGGAGGAGGGCTGCGGCCGGCGCGCACTGCGCGGCGACGCGCGCTGGGCCTCGCACTTCTACCTCGTGCGCCGCACCAAGGACGCCACCTTCACGCTCTACGCGCGCACTGACGACGCCAAGCGCAAGTGGGTGAAGGCCATCAAGGATGCCATGTGAGTATCACTTAGGGACCGTTCAAGTATTACGTAAGCACTATAGAGGGGCGGGGGGGTCTTTGCTTTGCTTATTTTTTATGACATGGGGTTTGGGGGAATCTACATGGTGATTACGTCAGCAGTCATTATTTACTTTTTTACACATATGGCAACCCACACATTGTCTATGCTTGAAAACGAAATGCATTTACGGGGACAAATTAATAATGAATACGTTTAGGTACTCGCTTAGAACTATGGGTAGGCGAATTACCGCACGCTATTCACTTGTCTATCACTTATAACTGCTGCTCGTGAATTAATTAATTGTACCAATGTTTACGTAATCAAGGGGGGGGGGAGGGGTGGGCAAAAAATCTGCTTACGTAATACTTGAACGGCTCCTTAGCTGCATTATGGTTGGAGTAGTATCGTTAATGTCACACACCATCTGCTATCTACTACTACTAGCCTTTTCCCAAACCATATTAGGCTTTCAGTCTAACCGGATGCAGTTGAGTACCAGTATTTTACATTCAGAGACTGCTTATCTGACCTCCACAACCCGGTAACTGGGTAATACGATACCCCTTGGCAAGTTTCGTGAGTGGTTCCTTTTGCACCTTGTGTACTCTACATTATTTCAAACATTTCTTTATTCTCATTTCAAAATTATTGTAAAACCAAAAGATTTTAAATGAGTAACCATGGAGTTTCTTGCCGCTTCTTCTCCATAGGAAACCACCAACCCGAACCGTGCACCTTTTTTCGACGTTTTACAAGTGCCCATGTAGACCTATGTGAAATAAAAATATTTTGATTTTGCGTACTCATTTTCAAACACTCAAAGATTCAGAAATAAAAATATAATTCCCTTTCTTGTTAAATGAGAATAACAATACTAAATATTGTCTAATAATGTTGTCTGTTCGCTCACAGAGATAACCTCGAGCCCGCTGGTTGTAGAAGTACGAACCACAAGTTCGTGTTGCACACATTCGAGAAGCCCGCCACGTGTCATCATTGCTCCAAGTTCCTCAAGGGTAGAATATTTCAGGTATGCATTGTTTTTAGTGTCCGACCGAACCTTCGGCTTCGGTAACCTTCGGCCATTGAAACCTCCTTCGGCTCGGCCAAAATGGGTCGAAGTTTTGGCTGAAGCCGAAGGTTTTGTATCAAGCGACGATATCGAACGAACTGTTCCGAATGCGCGAGAGCACGGTAGAAGAAGATCCGCGCGGGTTCACACATTTCGTGATATTATTTTAGTCAAGTTGCAAGGTCATTTTAATCAAGTGTCAATTAAGTTGTTCGTAAGCTTTTAATTTCAAAGTATAAAAAAACGCATTATGTTTCTTCACTTCTAGCCAATCTTGGACTTCATTTCTGAGGGTTAATAAACTTTCGGCCAGAAATCAACCTACACTAATTTTTATAAAGCTTTTTATTTATTTTTCTCATATGTAAATACATAAAAAATAAATTATGAATATGGTGATAAAAACTTGATATCTACCTTTTTCGCCCGCATTATCAATTTGCGTCACGTCCGCAGGGCTACCTGTGCACGGTGTGCAACGCGTGCGCGCACAAGGAGTGCATCGCGCTGTCGGGGCGCTGCGGGGGGGGCCTGGCGCCCGCGCCCCCCCTGCCCCCGCACCAGCACCAGCCCGACCAGGCGCTGCACTATTACATGTGGTACGTCACTGCAACTACATCATTATTATCTACTAGCTGACCCGCGCCACTTCTTATGCGCCAAATGGAACCATTTTTACCCGTTTTTGCAACATAAACATAGTAGTAAATAAATATAGTAGTATAGTATTGTATACAGTATGTTAGTTTAAACGAGGGACATATTCAAACCCATAATAGTACATGCTAACATGATACTAATAAAAATATAAACAAAAAAAAAAAACACTGATAAATAGCAGACAGAACCATACCAAAATTTTCGCAAATGTCACGCAACGTGTATACACCCTTGCGCTAGCGACTTAATACTATCGCAGAACATGTGAGCGGGTCAATGACTCTTAGGTATAATCCATTTTCCCTTCATACTTTAAACTTACCTGGCTTAGGACAGTCCAAAATATCTAGGCACTAAACAAAACATTAAAAATTCTTCTATATACGTTATAGGTTTTTTACATATTTGGGACGAGAATCGAATACTGAATACCCTTCCTCAATATGTCCCTCGTTTAACCTAACATACTGTATATCTTTTGTAGTGTGTTTTAAAATTCAATGTATAATAATTTATAGGTATACACCTACCACTGTTTGTCTCTGCATCACCCAAAGGTTGACTGGTAGAAAATGCCTATGGCATTAAGTCCACCTCTGTACTATGTGCTTGAAGTGTTAAATAAATAAACAAAATAACCTGTATTGCCTATAGCCTTCCCCGATAAATGGGCTATCCAACAATAAAATATTTGTTCAATTCGATTCTGTAGTTCCAAATATAACCGCGTTTAACCAAATAAACTGTGATGAAATAAATTACGCATTACTTTGTGTAATTTATTTTATCACCGTTGCCTCAAAAACTGGGCCCGCGTGGTGGATTACAGCCCACTCCCTCTCATAGAGAGGAGGCCTGTGTCCCAGCAGTGGTAACATTATAGGCTGATGATGATAATGAACCAAATAAAAAACTAACTCTTCAGCGTTATTATAATATTTGTATAGATGCGTCACTATTTTGCCGAACAGTAGTAGAACAGTAGATTTTAAGGACCGCTTTGTTAATAAACAAATCTGGTCTTTTAACCCAAAAGTAAGCATTTTTTAATCCAAAACTAAGCATCGCCAACACCATTCGCTGAAGCAGACATTAAAATAAACTAAAATAAGTTTATTGTGTCTCAAACAGTTACATTTACAAATGTGAATGAAACAGCCCCAGTAAGTAATTAATAACATACTTGTGTTGGGGTTGTTTCGCTCTTTCCCCTAATGATAGCTAACAATATTGAGACTTTAAAACATAATTAAATTAAGAACTAATTTTTTAAACAAAGAGGAATAAAGACTTATAAAGTAATTAGCAGCTCTGTGTAGTGTGTAATTGTGAGTATACCTATGAGTGTGTGATTGCGGGTAATACTGGTCAATAACACTAGAAACGGTATATTTACCATGTTTACTATTTGTTTATGGATCACAGATATGAGTTTAAACGTGAACATGGCGTTTGCAACAGCGCTGAAATATCGGGAACTCAAATCAAATAGTAAATATTTTATATATCCCGTTTATTGTGTTATACAGGGTGTAACGGACAGGGTATATACATCCTTAAGAGTGTGCTACAGACCATCAAACTGAACATGTTTCTCATCATAAAAAAATATTTTGCAGCAAAAAAAAATATCAGTTGCCTATACATTTGGGCCGAATAGGTAGGTATTGTAATTTTCTATGGGGCAGCAGATATTTTTTTTGCTGAAAAACATGTTTTATGATGAGAAACATGTTCAGTTTGATAGTCTGTAGCACACCCTTAAGGATGTATATACCATTTCCGTGACACCCTAGTGACCTATCTATCCTTATTAAATGCATGTTATAATAACCCACAGGTACGTGGGTGAGATGGGTCGCGAGACGGCGACAGCGCGGCTAGAGCGTCGCGTGGACGGCACGTTCCTGCTGCGCGTGCGCCCGCAGCCGCACGCGCCGCACCACGCGCACGCGCCCACCGACACCAACCTGGCCTTGTCACTCAAGTAAGCACTCTACGGCATCGGCTTGCTAGATGCAGACATGCTCGATGAAAAGAAAGAAAGAAAAATTCTATATTAGTCTCACAGAAGGACAAAAAAAAATTTGAATGAAAAACAAAATTATATAAAAAAGTAAGCAAGGCTTTGATCTAGTGGTGGCTAAGGTTGAGGGAAAGAAACTAGGGCTGTCCTAAACCTCGTTGAGTCAACGATATCGTCAGTCGCGGGAAATACCTGGATAAGGGACGCACAGAACCGGGAACTGCGGCAGAAAAAGAGGAGGCGTGCAGGCCTTCTCCATTCCGGGATTCCGGGCTGACATGACGTTGATGAAGCACTCTCCATGGTGTGGCAGAATAAGTGCAATACCTCTTAGGTGGTTCAGACCTTTAAACTGGACATTCCCTTGATAAAATGGGTAGACAAAAAAAAATACACTTAATGCTAATTTCGTCAGCTGATGAGATACTCAAACTGGACATTCCCTTGATAAAATGGGTAGAGAAAAAAAATTAACTCTTCAAGCTAATTACGTTAACAGATGCGATAATAAAATTGTATGTGAATTGTGAAGTCCAAAATAATATTTTCTGTTTCTGGCGGTTTGATGGCAGAGAGATGATTAGGTCACAGATCTAACCTTAGCATTATAAAAATACTTCAGATTTAATTAAATAAAAGCTTACTTTCTTTAAGTAGAGGAAAGGGTCATCGACGCATTAAGTTCAAAACCTACACGGTCAAAATGTATGAAAGACCTGATTGTTGAGGGGGAATATTTTCTATTACCCACTAAGAGATGGCGCTATTACAAGATTTGTGACTACGTAGTTCTACTAGGTACGCAAGATGGCGTGCAAACAGTCATGCATTCGACTCTTCGGTGTGACCAGCCTTCGCTCAATTTCCATGAGTAGAATAACCTCGATAAACTTATGTAATAAAAAGTGTACAACAATAAAACAATAAAATATTATTTATAATCTCAATAAAATAACGAGAGTGAATGCGTGGCACTCGAACGCATGCGTGTAGGATTACGAAGTTTCACTTCTTCCGCGCGGAGGGACTCCACGCACTATATATTTTTTTAATTAACCGTGTAAACTTTCTATGTGGGAGGAGGGGGGGGGGTGGGAATAATGTACTGAATACGTTGCAACCGTTTGTGCATAGGAATCTCTTCCACCCTGTATACTCTACCTATTCCAATCTCTGCTAATGTAAAAACTTCTATCGGTCTCACAGAACAGACAACACAGTGAAGCACATGCGCGTGTGCCGCAAGCCAATAGACCAGGTGCCGCACTACTACCTGTCGGAGTCACGCTTCTTCCGCAGCGTCGTCGAGCTCATCACCTACTACGAGAAGACCAGCCTCTCCGAGAACTTCGAGGGGTGAGTAGAACACAGAAAAGACAACACAAGCCGATAGACCAGGTGCCGCACTACTATTTGTTGGAGTCGCGGTTCTCCCGCCATCTTTACCACATTGTCACGAAAAAAAAAACACACGGTCATCTTTGTGACTTTAAATCCGTCGTAAATGTTAGCAAATACTGATACTGTTAGCCTGCGTCCTACTGCTGACAAAGGCCTCTCCCCATGACTTCCAACTGTTTCGATTCAGGGCCTATGTGGAACACTGGTCGCTGTTTTTGTTTAGCTTGTCCCGCCATCTTCTACGAGGAACATGAACTAATAAATGACACTGTTTCTATTTCCACAGCCTCAACTCAAACCTTCGTTGGCCGTTCCGGCGCGTGGTAGCGACAGTGATCCACGACTTTCGACCGCTGGAGAGCTCACAGTTAGCGCTGCGGCCTGGCGCCAAGGTGCTCGTGCTGAGCAAGGAGGGAGACAGCCGAGGCTGGTGGAAAGGACGCACCCTCGACAAGGTATGTTAGTAGAATATCCATCATCAGCTTAAAATCTTTCCAATGCTGGTACATACATATTTCTTCTACAGTTTGTGGGTGTTTCATGACTAAAAATGCTTTAATTGATCTCAATCTGGGCATTATTAAGTCTATAAAGATTGACTGATGAACTGTCGCTATCATAATACACTTTGATCTTCCAATATTATTGCAAACTTCCTCTTTTTTTTTGCGATTTATTCTGTTCACAGCATATATCTATGTTACTTTACCATAAGTACCTACCTAAGAGACCGAACTCTGCTCGGGTGAAAATAGAGAAATCTATTTTTCCCAGATACTAGACCTGGCTAGATCGTTTTTTCGCCCCCGTAAACCTCCACATTGTAACTTTCATCGAAATCGTTTTCGTGAACGTGAGAATAAATATACAAATATTGCTGATTGAATAATATAGGATTTAAAGCAAACCACCCCTCCACAGGGCGACAACCGCTCGGGCTACTTCCCCAAAGAGTGCGTGCGGGAGGAGCCCGAGTGTATCGGAGCACTTGACTGATGTCAGCTTTGCCTCGCCGAGCGCGAGCTACACTTCTCCTCGCCGAGACCGCCCGCCCTCGACGACGATCAGGATGACAACGATTCTGCAGACCTTGTCTAACAACATTGCAAGGGAGAAGGTACCTTAAGGAGTGATATTCAAGGTATTTAACTTGAAAGCAGTGAAGTTGTCCTGCCATTTTGAAAACGGTCCTTCGAGCCGGATTGCTGACATTCTTAGATTTATAGAAACAGTCCTTCGTGGCGTATTCGAACATTAGTAGATCTGTTTAAAGGTGTTTTATTCCATCTGAATGTTAAATGTCAGTGTTTATGAGGATTAGTTGTTGAACTTTAAAGTTTAACTACTAGGTCTTTCTTAAAAAATATTACCTGATAAGTCAAGAGGAAAGTTATCCTGAAAATACTGAGTATTATATGCGAGGATAAAGGGCGCAGTTATATTTTCATATCGGTGTTAAAAAGTTCGACAAAGTATAGCAAATAAGGTTGTATAGACTAGTAACGAATTCTTGAAAGTAATTCGGGAATTGTAAAAAAATAGTGACTAAAAAAAAATGCATGTTAATAGAAGATTATATTGTAAATATTATTATATGGTGTGTATAAAATGTATAAGAATGACGTAAGCAAGAGGGTAATTTTACCCAACAAGTGGGGAAAAAGGTTCGAATGCAGAAGTGGTAGCTATCATTACATATTATAATTGTCAGAAATACAAAATGTAGAATACAATAAATAAATGTTTAAAAGAGTAGCTTGCATAATGTGCGTCAATATATTTTAAAAGAAAGAGATATATATTTAATATTTTGCTCTTTAAATACAGATAAATACATAGTAGCGAAATTAAAAAATATGTTTTCTGAGCAAATATATGGAAAGATACATTAAATAATCTTTATAATGTTTAACAAAGACTTGTCATGGGCAACTAAAAGTATATTTTAGTCACTAAAGAAACGGATTAATTATCCGTGTGTGTGTGTAAGGACATTCACTTTTGTGAACATTTTATTTAGATTGTCAAGTAAATAAGGCAGCCAGTTTACACGACGAGTTATATAACCACGGCAGAACACGTTGGGATTATTTATTTATACCTACTTTAACCTAATACGGTGTAATGAACATTGATGCGAAAACGGAAGAAAAGAAAAGTTTGGACGGTTGTTAAAAAATCAGCCGTTGTATAAACAGGGTATATACATACTTAAGGGTGTGCTACAGACCATCAAACTGAACATATTACTCCATCGGGCAAACATCATAATAGTGAAAAAAATAACAGCTACCAACACATTTGGGTCGAATAGGTATTGCAATTTTGTATGGGGCAGCACATAATATTTTCACTGAAAAACATGTTTTATGATGAGAAACACGATTAGTTTGATGGTCTGTAGTGTGCTACAGACCATCAAATTGATCGTGGGAAGCGTGTGCCCTTAAGTATGTACATATCCTTTCCGTTACTCCCTGTTTAAGTGCAATATCTATTCGGCCAAATAGAATCATGTACTAAATTACATTTAGCAGTTTGCGCGTCCTTGTCCTTTACACCCTGTATTTTATCTTCTATTCTGTTCTTATTAAATTACAGATACACACGGTCGTGAGAAATAAAAGAAAATTGTTTAATTTCACATACATATTTAATAAAGGCAGCTACAATATGAAATCCATATTATCCGTAATGTAAGATTTTATGATCATAATGGCACCTTGCTCTAACATTAAAATTATTTTAGTGTAAAAACATTAGCAAAGCACTATTTTATTTTGTAATTATTAAAGTTTTAGTTTCAAAACAAATTATCTAGTCGTGTGAATGGGGCTTTACGAAGCAATTCGTTGTTATGTGTAAATACATGTGCATATTATGTAATTATATGTAAAATGATATATCTTGGTGACATTATAATGTAAGACTTTACTGAGAAAATACTGTTTATTTGGCTTGGCGGCTGATCGCATCGACCAGTCCGATTTAATATAAGGTATAGAGTATATTAAATGTTGTAATAATTGACTAGATAATAAAGATAATTAGGCAACTATCAATAGTGAAGTCAACGTGAGGCTAAGTGAGTCGTACAATCTTTAAGGTCGGAGCAGAATAAACACAAATCCGTGGCATGTGTGTACCAAGCGGGAGGAATGTTTAGAAGTAATTTTTTTTGGTAATGTCATCTCGCAGTTCACCTTATGAGGCTGGCTTCTGATTAACTGGACTATCCTGTACCCTGCCTTGAGTGTAAGGTTTCCAGCCAGGGCATTAGACTTATAAACTAGGCGACAAGGTGGTAAGAGCTCCCCCTGCGGAGTACGAGCCATGGCTTAGGTAAGCAAAGTGACAGGCCGGATCTGAATGATTTCATTATTTAGGGGCTGATTGAAAAATACATGCTCAGCATCGCAGGCTGGCTCTAGCTAGGGTCAGGGAGGAGCGCGGATTTGGCCTGCTCCGGCCTTTATACGATTTTCTACCGTGTGCAGATCACCTTTACGGGCTCTGCTGTAATCGGCAGGGCGAGTTGTCTTATTATTTTGTTTGGTCCTAAACTGGATGTACACTAAAACCGTTCGCGACCGGTCTCGTCCATCCAGTTAGATATTATATTAATTCTAGATTAAAAATAAGCCATGTTTAAATATTATTCTCTCAGCAAGGTCTAGAAATAAGAGCTCTCTCACCTGTTGGCACTCCGCAATGTTTGATGGTGCGTATCGATGCTTTAACGTAGGTATATTGTAGAAGCGTGTGCCACAGGAACATACGTGCTGGATTGAGTGTGGGTTTTAATGCGTGATTTCTTGTATTGTTGGTGACTAACTGTTACAAATGGTAGGTTTTGTTCGATCTCAAAAGGTGTGACAATTGAAGGCCTATTTTTTTGGCGGCCTTAGTGTACATAAGGATCAATCAACCGCATATCTGTGTTTATTTGCGTAAAATGTAGTATACACAGTGTATTTATTTAATTTGGCTCTTCAACAATGAATACACTATACATATTAGAAAAAAATATTACCAACTTAAATCTAAGTACCCCATCATTTAAAGAAGAGCACTATAATATGCGCCTACAGCTAACAGCAACTTAGAAAACAAAAAAAAAAGGAAAGAAAGAATGAATAAAAATAAACACACAGAAGCATACCTATAGAATCAAACTTAATTATTACACGAATTACAATTTGTGTAATATAATAAACGCAAGAACTCCCATAGTCTCTCGGATGAAACTGAACAACTTTTGTTTTAAGAGTTATTGAAATTAGGAAAAAAAAATGGACTGACCCAAGCAGCTGAGCACATTGTATGGTAAAACTAATAAAACTATGAATTTCCAAAAATTGTTCAGTGCCATGGTCCAAACCACGACACGAAGTCTCGTGTTTATTATGTTACAGCCTGTATACATACATCATACAGTTATTTTCAAAGCAAGACAACAATTTGACAGAGGCAGCGTCTTTTGCCTGCTTACACTAACACTCCTGAATTAATCGCTAAATAAAGGACCGCTATTACATTTTCAACATTCGGCGCTGTGCAGACTGTTAAAAATCGAACAGCGCCATTTTATTTTCATACTCACTCGTCGCCTACTTTTCATGAAAAACATTGATGTACTAATTTTTGAAGGGTGACCTACTCAGATATGCTATCGTCATATGACATCAGATATGCGGTTGTCTGTACTAAAAAGTATATTAATTTGTAGGTAGGAAAATGACGTATGGAAAGAGAATCTCTAAGAAACACGTATTAAAACGTACACTCTGGATAGTTGTTATATTAAATTAAATATCATTGATTTCAGGCAATTATTAAACCTGTACCATACACACTCATAAATACGAAATTAACATAATATTTCATGTCATTATATCATACATGTCGTTGAGTCGTGGCCTCCTCTATCAGAATGTGTTATGCCGATAGAAGTGACAATATAGAAAAGAAAATTGAGCAGAGTACAGGTATTCTGATGACATTGAATATTTAACTTTATAATCAGTGATATGAAGTGAAAACTTGTATGAATATTGACGGCAATAGTAGACAACTCTGACAGTGTCGCGTCACTGTTTTGTTTGCATACTTATGTCGCTAAAAATAAGTTTCATTTTTCAGTGTTATAAAAATACGTCTGATTCGTCGAATCGTGATCTTCTTCTCTTCACACCCACCATTATGGAAAGTAATGCTCAAAACTGTGTATTAACACGTTGTATATTAGTTATACTTTAAAGTGTTCGAACATAAGACTTATATTTCAATTACTGTCACCTCAATATCGCCATAATTTTATTTCCTTTACGTGCAATAAATAGCAATTTTATTAGTCACTTTATCATCTACTACGGCTTCACAAATTAGGAAGTGCTCTAATAGGGGATACTCACATTTTTTTTCTTTGTCCGTCGGGTAGATTATTGAAGAGTATTGGACACGTATTTTTTCTTTTTTCACGTGGTCATATAATTACGGAGATATATTGAGTTGAAATGGCGCATGACGTCACGTGTAGGTAATTTTTATACCTACTTGTGACGTAGTGAGCCCCCACTCTCCAACTTTAATGAGTTTTAACCAAGTAATTTTTTGGTATTTTGATAAAACAAAAAATACGTGTCTAATATTTTTGTATTACCTGTCTGACGGACAAAATAGAATGTCGTTTTCTTTACCCAGTCTTCACCCCCTATTCACTAATACTAGGCGATTTCTAAATGACTGCCAAAAAAGTGCTGTTGGAATTTCAATAACAAAAAAACATAGTCATCACGCCTTTAATCCCTGAAGGGGTAAGTAGAGGTGTACCTAATAGCACAACAACATATCGCCAGTTATGTTTAAGTCCCATGCAATAGGGGGCGAGTCATTAGCCAATAGGCGGGCACAAATCCAGAACATTCTCAGTATTACTGAGAAATTTCTGATGGCAACCCAATAACGGGGCCTCATGCTCAGCAGGTCACTAGACCGGATTGAATTTCAACTCGCTTTAAATTCAGCATCAACTCCTGCCCTTACAATATACAACCTGTTTTTTTTTTATATCCCATAACTCTATGGTTATATTCTGTAGGTCAAAATAATACTTAAACTCCTAGAATAGGTGGTCCAAAAATGCATAGTTCCGGAGATATCATCAATCATAATTTACTTAGGTCAAAAATTGTCACCAGTATGACGAATCTTTACTTTTGCGAGGTTGCCAAACTTCGCAGTAGTGTAGTAAAATAGTAGTAGTTTCATTGATAAATACGAGTGATTCTCTTTTTATTCAAACCAATATTTAAAAGCTATAATAAAAAAAAAAAATGCGAAACAACAAAAAGTATGATTGAAACATAATTCATATGCCAGTTGATTCTTTGATATGGTCTCAATCATACCCTAGAGTTATGGGATATAAAAAAAAACAGGTTGTATACAACTGTGCGCTTTTATTTATGCAGCCATTTAGGTTTCGCCTATTCGTGGTAAAAACGCAAGTCGATATTCGTTTAAGTAAGGTTCACTACTTCGCTTGATTTTTCTAGAAGCAAATTGTCAAAGCATCAACCCAAATTGTTTTAATTAATTGTATTATTCGCAATACTTTCAAACGATCGTCTCAAACTCGATAAGGTGCCAAGCTCATTAATTTATGAATGCAACATGATTCTTATTTAGCAGAAGTTACGAACGCCAATAACATTTTGTACCTCAGTATCGCCGTTTATCTACATTCCAATGCATGGTATTATTTTTTCTTTACTCTGAACAATTCTACACGAAGTTTCAGATCACATATTAGTCATTTTTATCCGACCGAATGAAGGGTTATGTTTTTACAACTTACGGTCCGGTTCTGACTCCATTTATATGAATAATTTTAAAATATATATATTTGGACTTGGAATCACGGTCACAATAATCCTAAACAATTTTGTCTTCCTACAAATACCAAATGAACTCATATTTAGTTAATTAACTTATTAATTTAATCCCTACAACGTCGCATGACTTCCTTATAATATTACGGGTTGGATTTTGAAAATTCGGACAATTAAGAAAATATTAAACTTTGATTTAAAAGTGCTTGCAAAGATCATAAAAGAATCAAACAAATAATGAACGTAAAATAGCTCAAAGATACATTCTCAAAATCTTGTAGCTGAGCAGTGAAAAGCAAATTCAGACGCTTCACTTTCTATTCATATTCGTTAGTGACGTGAAACGTCTGCGCACAAAGTTGTAAGATATGCATTTTATTTTTACTATTTTGACTGAGTTCAGATTTCTTCATTTGTCCGAACATTAAAGATACATTCAGTAAACATACATATTTACAAGTATTTCCAACTAAGATGCTTCCAATCAGTCATCCACATATCACGAACATAACGAGTAAGTTACAAAATAATTCGAGCTTTACTTTATAAATAAATACAAAAACATAAAAATCTATGAACGAAATAAAAACATTAATTATTAATAAAAATCGTGTTTAAAACTAATTATTGCCCTCGTTATCTAAATATTTAATAGGTGAAAGTCAAATAATAATGTTTATCTATGACATTATTCATCATAAGATTCAAATAAAAACTGGTAGGTAAGCACAGTGCGCTCTCTACCTTTTATCATGCTTAATTCATCAATTTATGACTGTTTTTTATGTCTTAACAAATTTCTCTCTTCTTAACTCCTCTAGAAAGACTGTACAAGTTCTCAAATATATTAATTGAGCCCTTCTCAAATCTAAAATTTCCATAGAATTTGTACTTTATTGTTGTAAATATTGTTAATTTATTGTTGTAACCGATAAATGTAAAGTAGATTGTACTTGACGTGCACAATGAATGTTATCCTTCCACGTTGTGTAAGTAGTATAAGTACATGTAAAAATAAATAAACACTGTCTGAAAATTAAAGCATGGAAGTGGCAATATGTTTTATCCTAGTGTAATAAATGTACTATCTGCTTTTTTTAAACGGCTAGCTCACTATTTGGGCTATCTCCTTTATAATTCTTAAGTTATGGAGGTTCGCATTTTTATTTGCACATTTAATTTAAGTTTATTTGTAATTAGGATGAAGCAATGTAAATTATTCAAGATATTATTTGTTTATGTAGAAAAAAAAGTTTACATTTATTTGTAAAATTGACATTTGTAAATAAACTCCTATTATCATATTTGTGAGCCACTTCCATCTCGTCATACTAAATTATATAAATGTAATTCTAAATGGATTAAAATATTACTTATAAACACTAGTGCCACTGAATAAAATAAAATTTTAAAAAATTATGCTTAAATATAATCTGCATAACTGACATATAAACACTGCTTATAAAGAATTATTGTGGAGAAAAAATATATCTATTGATTAAAAAAATAGTTTATCTTGTCCATGGCGACAGGGTGCCGTTGTTATGTAAAGAAATATATTATAAAAAAATATATGAGACATAGAAAAGAATATGGTTGTTGTAAAGTAATAGATATATATTTTTTCTATTTAGTTGGCGAGCCCGGGGTTATGTGGGGGGCGGGTCACGGCAGTGTGGTAGATAGATCAATATAGAAAATATTATTTTGCATTTTATTCCTCTAATTATATTGGGAGATGGTAGGAAAATCAATAATTAAAATTCGATCACCCCTAATTACAAGGTGATGTCTTTAATTTTGTATGGGGAGAGGGCTATGCAAGACGTGTTGCTCCATCTCTTTCCAATACTGAAATAACATTAAAATCAAATCTTACTGTTTTAAGAGGTTCTGTCTAAATAATATTTACGCAATTATATAGTGTAAGTTACTGTAAGATCCTACCGCTCCCACTCAGTCGCTAATTTTATGATTCGTGCCAAAATATTTTAAATTATTATGAGCAAGCATAAAATGATCTCTGTAATATTAACGACGTTTATCAATATTATATGCAATATCTACGTAAATACGTTGTTATCTACACTAGAATATATTCATTTACCACTTACATATACGGAAACATATTATACATTATGTAGTTTTAGTTAAGGCTCATCTCTTTTTTTATTAATGAAATTTCCTTGTTCTTGACATAAAATCGAGGGTGTTACACACTTTTTGGATCGGAAAAAATCAAAGCAAATTCGATTTGGCAATATTTGTTGAACAAAAAAACTATTCATACTATGATTGTGTCGATCGGCAAACTCTGTTCGGTATACAAATCAATGGGTTCGGTCCTGGCTAGAAATATTAATTTTTCAAAAATCCAATGATGCAGTTTGAATTTTCATCAAAATCGGGCTCGAGACTCCTTTGAGTCTTTTTCGCAATTACTCATTGTTTCGGATTTGGCCAGCCACGCCCACTTGAAAAATTCAGCCTGAATACTGTCGCTGAATCATGTTTTGTTCGGCTCAGCATAATGCCTTTTCTTAAATATGTTTCAAAAACTCCGTCCGATGCCTGAAGGTATTATTAGGGGTCGCGATTCGATTTTATTTAGGTACCTGATTTTTTTAAATAAGTAAAAAAAATACATGCCGACGACGATGGTTCTGTCGCGTTTTTAAAATTTGCTAGGTACTGGCGAAATGATAAACTTAGGCACAGAAATGGTGCATTTCTAAATCCATGAATATTTTATTTAAAACGTCGTTGGGATATCTATATACCCCTTTCGAATTTTTTAACATATTATTATTGTATTTCTCCATATAACCGGTATTACCACCCGGTTATAATGCCGACCCCAACCTGTGTATAGCCCTTATCGAAAATACTGCAGTTGTTTGCAATTTTAATCTTAGTACAAAATATTCGCTTGTACCTTGGTCGTATAAAAAGCAATATGGTCGCTAATTGAAGCACTTTTATGTTAAAACTTGTTTAGCACTGTGTATCGAATTTTAATGGTGAACGCGATGACTTTATTTTTGTTTGCGAGTCGTCTCAATGTCAAATGGTAGTAATTAGCACAGTGGTGATCCTTAGGTACATTGGCTTATAGTTATTTCGTGACTTGGTGTGGAAACGGGCCTAAACCGCGTTAAACGATTAATTTAAAACATAATTCTGTCTTTGTCACTTTCAAACGTTAGACAGAAATAGATGATAATGAATGATGATAGTTTCGTTTAGCGCTAAGCGCATTATGAGATTGGTGGTATAAACGACTTTACTTTGAAATGAAATGGTCCTTAAAATTATGTTATTGGAAAATTATAATACTTACTTTTAAATACAGCACTAGCTGATCCCAGCATGCGTTGCAATGCACTTGTTCCTACCCACCTACCTACCTACAACTTACCTACCTACCTAAAAACCTTTTAACCGCCTACAATGCAAAAGAAAGGGTTTAAAAAAGGAATTAAATCGCTGAAGTAGTTCTCAAATTATGGCGTGACCAAGGAAAATAGGGATTCATTTTTATATTATACATAGATAGATAGATTAAGGATTATCACTGTACTTCTCCTGCAATCATTTGAAAACCTTATAATTTATTAAGTATAGCATATAATAGAAAATGTTGATTTAAATGTCTGCATGCGTGGAATGTTGGTGCTAACAAATTGATTTTGTGTTCATTTACTTTACTTTCCCAGTGCTTCTTTAGTAATAAATTGTATTTTGATATTATTTATGTTCATGTTTGTAAATATACAGAAACGGCATATCCATTGTTCTGTAGTTAGGTAAGACACTCCACAAATAAATACACTGTTGGAGGATTTCGTGCGTTTTATTTTGACTTAGTTTGTTATATCTAACTTAAAGGCGAGCTTAAGTTATCGCCTTTATACGAGGTGAAAGGGACATGGACACGAACAGTTAACAAGTATTCAAAACATTATTCAACCCCCCCCCCCTCCTCCATATAGAATTAATTCATCGATAACTTAAAAAAAAAACATCTTTTTCAAACATTTTACCGTGTAGGTACACTTTTGTACGATATAGCTAATTTAAAAAAAAAAACGCGATGTATTCTTTCGACCTATGCGGGGGGGGGGGGTTCGGTATGATATACTAAACGCATGGTTATACTAAACCGTTTGTGCGTCGATGTCCTTTTCACCCTGTAAACAAATTTCCATAGATCAATTTTATGTATACTCACGACGACCAATCAAGCGACGTGCAATCCAGTTATGCGGATCTCTCAAAAAGCAAGAAGCTCTCGAAAGCGAGGCTCTGTTATACTGGAAATATATATCTTGATGTGTCACCATCATACAGAATAAACCCACATTCGCAAGAGCTCTTTTAAACGCTACGTATTGTCACAGCACATTGGATCCTCAATGCTCGGCAAAATATCGAGAGTTAAAAATCCAGTGCCCCATAAATAAAAGCGCTCTTACGAGCGTGGGCTAAGAAATAAGAAGACATTTTCATATAAATCTATTACTAAGTCATTGTAGAAATAATATTCTAATATCTTTCGTGCTGAATTAAGTTTTTCGCCTGACTAACAGCGTAAGTACTAAAATTATTTCATTGAAAAAAAGCTTGGTCCAACTGGATATTCAAAATAAACAAACCTATAAATGCAAATATGTCTTCGAAATGACCCAAATCTGATTATAATAATCTACGATCGGATACATTTTTTTTATTGATAGCTTCCGTTGGAGGAAATCGTACCTATTAATTTTTATCTTAGATCTGTACAAATAATTATGTTTTAACCTTAATAATCTTAATATTAAAATAAAATTATACACATATACATAACATTCTTGACATAGATTAGCTCGGAGGCTCTTACTTCCTTCCGTTAGAACTGGTGTGTCTGATCTAGCTTGACTTGACTTGGAAGTTTGGAGATCATCATCATTTGCCTTGCCTCATCCATGAGGTCGCCTACAAGGATAACTTAATGCAGCTTAAATTCAGTGATATAAAGAAACTGTATGTTAGTAACGATCAGTTTAGTTCGTCAGTTCGTTTTTTAGAGATGTGTAAGTCTCGGCCTCCCTCTCATCAAGAAAATAGAGTCACTATTGCTACTAATGGTGAACGGCCATTGGAAGGTGATAACTAGGTATTTGCAGCACTAGTATGTATGTACAAAGTGCAGGAGGTACAGGAGTGTCTAAACTAAGTCCCGCGCTAGACGAAACCTGCGTGAAGGAATATTGTCCCATAAAACGACCTGAATTTTGGACCAAATCAAGGTTGACAAAATTGGATCTTCAGGTCAGTCGCACCGATCATCAGATATATCTTCATGACTTAGCTTGTTATTGTTACCAGCCCATCATCAATAGTCAAACTAACAACTAATTAACAATCTACTTCAAATCAGGAGTACTGCTGCCCAAGTACGTTCTCAAGTCGGTGACGGTAGACCTGATCAGTTTGCCGGGGATGGTCGGCCGGTTGAGTCGCTTGTAGGCGGCGTAGCGGTGGCAGCCGCCGAAGCTGTAGTAGTAGTCTCCACCTTCGGAACCCTTGATCCACAGGATGTCTATGGGAGGCACGTTACCTGCTTCTTCTTCTTTCTGTAAAACGTTTAAGATGTTAGATAAGTGACGATTAGTGCTGAACAACTAAGTAAACCTCCTAAGTCTTACAAAGGTGTATCGTGTTACAGGAACTGGGTTATAGAAGTAAGACACGAGTAGGCCGTCGTCCCACAAAAATACTGGTACTCATCTGTATCTGGTTGAATGTTCGGACAATTCGGATAGACTGGAGGCCGATTACAACATAGTGAGGAAAAGGCCAAAGAAATGATGAAGAGGTAGGACCTAGCTCGTGAATGCCTTGATGCCACTGAAGCCTGATGGCAGCGGAAAAGAAAATAATAAATGTGTTGCGTCGACACCAAGTAACATGGATAGGGGCAGGTAGATGATTCAATGAATATGTATGGGTCTATCATCCTATTTCACTCAATAAATTGTGCGTACTATGGATATCTACACCTAGTAACTCTTAGGTACCTACATCGAATAGCAATCGAGATCCATTTGCATATGCCTAAAGATAATTCCTACTGTAGATCCGGTACGAACTTACAATTATAAATTTTATTATGGGAAAAAATGGTCGTGTTTTCCACAGTAAATAGGTTCAATATACCTACACAAACACAATTAGTAGCATGTCTCGGGTCATAATCCTGCGAGAGAAGTTTACAATAATATTTTTATCGATCTTGGATGACTTGGTCACCTTCAGATATCTAAATTACTTCGACCTTATAACCCTGTGACAAAAGTTTAAAAACAATAGTTTTGTTTTTATTTCAAATCTGTTTAAAATAATTAGTTATCAAAAATACACCCTAAAGTAACTGATATTAAGTTAAGAAAAGATTAGTTTAAAAAAAATTCAAACAGTGAGGAACGTAGTGTTACTCCTTGCCATACCCACAGACCATATTTACTTGTACTATTATGAATTCTGTGCTTATAAAGAAAGTCGCTGAGCATGTTATTGCTCAAGTCTTTAATAAATGGTTTTAACTGCTGCCATGTAGGATAACTGGTTAATATCTAGGTTACCTGAATCTTAGGGCCCAAGTACCTATTGGCTGGTCATGACCGCTTCTGTCGCTGTGATTAGATATCCATTGCTTATGGATAACGAAGGGGAAATCTTAACTCTCTCAAATGCTTAAAATGTAGATGCAAAGAGAGAGTAGTTAGATGAGGTTTCTACAGTAGGTGTCTAGGCCTTCGGAATAGTTACTCGCTATTGCCTAGAGAGACCTGACAAGCAATTTATTGAGATTAACAAATAAAGAACGTTATCGATCACTATTTATTAGTGAACGATGGCTCTGGATCTAAAGACCGATAAATACCGAGACTATAGATAGCGAATGAACCTAGTAGAATTGCTATATGAGTTCCGTGTGTCCGGAGGTATATCGCGCGATTAAGTAAATGACAATTAGTGAGAGTGGCACTCGGTGTGCAAAAACTATTAGATATAAAGAGGGTATATGTAGATTGTCTTCCCAAAATATCTTTATTAGTAACCGTGAACAGCGAGCTTACTAAAGGGCCACTACATCGAGAACTTAAAACACCCACATCACGACTTTGCATTGGGCTCCCTTAAATATCAACACAACGACCAGTCCTTTGTACTTCCCACAGTCAGCCGATTCTCTAGATGGCCCTTGTGGTCTTCTACCCATTAACACATGGTAAGGAGATATCTAATTTCCCTTACCTGTATCGTCTCCATGAGTGACACAACTTTGTCCTCTGTCAGCTCCGGGATGAAAGGCCTGATGATCACGGACATGGGCACGTCATGCACCTCGTCCTTGTACGCACTGTGGACACTCGTCATTCTCGATGCTATAACCGATAACAACAGCATTGACCTCACGAATTTATACATTTCAATTAAGTAATTGCGGATTACATTAATGGCTGTAGACGTGTATACCTAGTACCGAAAATGTAATTGAAAAGAGCTTCATTGAATATCAGTAGGTTTCTTTTATTATCAGATAATTCTGTGGCTTGATAATCCAGATTTGTCAGTTAATATTTCGTCTGAAGTAAGTTTCCCCACTTTGCCTAGACTCTCGAGCAAATAACACACATGCATGTTTTTTTTAAGAAATTAATTAATGGAGGAATATAAAGTTTCCTCCTAAAATGGGATGTAATCAAAACCAGTACTAACGCGAAAACAAACAATAAATCCCTTCCTGGGCGGGTGATTATTGGACAGAGAGATCTAAAAATATTTGAGTCATTGTTTGTTAACTATAATAATTATACTATAGTCCATTCATTGCAAAATTCGCATGTCACGATCAAGGATAATCCCAAGTTTTTCACCAAGCTATGAACTACCAAATATCTTTATAATAACCAGCTGTTAATCGTCAAACTGCTTAGCATAAAATCTATCAAAACATTTTATAGAAATGAACAGTACTTACAATTTCTGGCGGACACAGAGGCAGTTAAGTTAACAAACGATTTTAACATCTAGAGAGCTGTTAGTCGAGCGTGTGGGGCGACTGACAGCGCGGTACTAACTCTAGTCGTGAGGCGACGCACCACCTGATTCATACATATACGCCAAGGTCAGTCATGCTCTGATAAAAATAAACACAAACAAAATACACAATTTACATTACGTTGACTTTAGCGTTATCAGTTGACAAAGAATGAGAATCCATGGTCAGTGATAACCATTATTGAATTATTCGTTGTTGATCAATATGGATCTTATTGTTTTGTATTACGATCAATGGATCTTATTGTTCTTGTAGCCCTGCAGCAGTCATCGAACGTTATTAGTGCATTGACTCTATATGACTTGCTCCTTGCCAATAAAACAACGTAGTGTAGTCTCCTTGTTTATGTTTACCAGCTATCACGCTATTTTGATGTCCTTGAGAGACGGTAGGACGCTCTCGGGGTACATTGAGCGACGATTTATGCAAGGGGAGTAGTAACAGCTGGACGAGCACTGCCGAGAATCGACATGAAAGGCGTGCGATTGGAAAATATACTGACTGATTTATATGTTTAAGCCCGAGGTTCGAAGTTACATATGTCCAAAGAGAAGAATACTTATACCAAACAAACGTCTTCAATAACCTCTTTCTAATTTTAAATGCAAATAAATGAAAACGAGCACAGACAACCAGGCTACTCAATGTTCGTTGGAGATTTTCACAGACTATTTTTCCTCATATCACATATAAATATAACCCACTTAAATATTTTACTTTACCTTCACTCGAGTTTCATGTTTGCATGTTCATTGAAATTCCCATTACTCAGATCCTCAATCCCGAACATAAAATACGTAATTTAGGCCAGAGGCCACACAAATATTTGTCCCAAAAGAGAATTAACCTGCGCGCGCAACTCGCACATCGAATCGCGAATTTTATTTGTGCGACCAATTACAATCAAAATCCGTGAGAATGCTTCCAGAAGTTAGGATTCACGGGTCGGGCAGTGTCATTGGGTTTGTGAAATCTACAATCTCAGGTCGGAGAATCCTCCCTTTTCTAAGGAGTATCGAGGAACTTTACACCATGTTCCTCATACCCCTAAAGGCTCATCAGGAATTTCTCAGAAGCAGCCACGGATTATGGATCTGTGCTCGGTCGATGGCAATAGGTTCACACCCTATTACATGGAATTTAATCATAACTGGCGAAATATGGGTGTTACATTAGGCACACATCTGCCAAACCCTTAAAAACTACCTACGTGATGTTTTGTATGGTATGTGTAACGAGGTACCTACTCCATTCTTGTTGAGCTTGGTCTATATCGTATGGTGACTTATCCACATTTTATTCTCTTTTGCGCTACACAACCAATAGCCTATCTTCTTTCGTTCTCTGATCGTACAACTACTATGCAGTCTCTCATTAACATCTGGACCTATTGCCGGCGCTTCATCTTGTGCCGCTGTCAGAATAGTTTTTTTTTTCTTTGCTCAAAACTACAGCAGCGCTTTTAGCGAACAGAGCACCAAAAAAAGTGCACTTTGTAATTACAAAATTTGTTCCACATGCACCCAAAAGATTCAGAAAAGTTCGTGGCATTTTAATTCGATAAATCATAGAACCGGTTCGATATTATAGCTACGACGACCTTTCCCTAACCATCTCCATAATATAAAATTCGATACGCTGTCACCCCAAATGGATATTATTCCCGAACCTACATTAAATGAGTTTCACAGATTTCCAATGATTAAAACCAGTATTTTAATAATAACTGCGTAGGATGCATGCATAGGATGTAGCATCGAACCCGGCGACCTTCTCCAATGTTTATTTATATGTACATTTAAATGCCAATCGCACTTCTTTTCCTACATATTTTAAATGCTAAATAGGCATTCTCTACATACCTTTCGAGTATGAAAATTGTAATCGCTTTATAATGTTATACATAAATATAACATCACCTCTGTAATTCCAAAAGAGTTAGCAGACGAGCTAAATTCTATACAAGGTGTTGTTTTGCATCCTCGTCAAATTCAAGGAGGTTACTATGCTAATGATTCTCGACCCGAATCAATAATAAAATGGGTATGTAATTTTTATTATTTTTTCCTATTTACGGAAATTGATAAGTGTGAACCACCCGTGTTTTAAACGCGAGCCGTCTGATTCTCGCCCTATAACCGCGCTTCTACAAACACAAACAATCTTAAAGGTTTATTCGATAATTTCTTATTTCCCTAAACCATGTTAAGGGGGTTATTCTGAAATACTGACAAACATAAACAACCAAAAAAATCAGGGTTTATTCATCGCAATTTTTATTGATTATTTATGCCTTGTGTGACAACCTCCTGAATTTTGACGAGGATGCAAAACAACACCTTGTATACCCATATTTCGCCAGTTAAGTACCATATTGCTAACACATAGGATCAATACTACCAATCATTATGTAAGACGTCAATGGGCTAGTAAAAATTATAACATCAACGACATTTGACACTAAACGCGAAAGTTATCGCTTTGTTTTAGTTACAATTATCGTAATTATGGATAATTTGTTTAACTTGTTTGTTATCACAACAACGCTCATGTAATTTGGATGTGTACGGGTTATCTCCTACCGCTCTCATAATAAAAGTTATAACTAGATGGCTATAACTGTTAGGTACATTATTTGCTCGCTAGTGTTACTTGTTCATTACAGGAATTGATGGACACAGAGGGCGCCAAACTAGTGGCTCAGTTCTGGGCCGACACAATTTAGATTGCCATAGACACTAAGAAGTGTTACTGTTGAGCTTTTCGATTCCTGGGCGCAGTGTTATTAGGATTGGTTCTCCACCAGACTCAGTAGCAGCAGCTAGATGTATGCCCGGTTGATGGCAATAGGCTCGCCCTCTAAGGGTCGATTTATACTAGCGCAGAGTCGAAGCGCATCGAAGCGTCAAATTCTTTACAACTAAAGCGAAGCCGCACGAATGCGCGCGTATTCGCCAGTATACGCGCGCACTTTTTTACGTGTAGTAATGGGCATCAACAGCAGTGCTATTCAATCACTTGCCAGTTCACTCTCGTAGCTGAAACGTGTGTAAAATGGTTGACATTAATATTGTTATATTACTTATATCGAAAGTTGAAGAAGAAAAAAACGAAGAAAGGAGAAAAATAAAGCGGAATTATAGTGTTGCGACTGACGACGCGTAGGTTCGCGAGTGGGCGCATGGATACGCGAGAATGCGCGCGCACCAATCAGCGTTGTTCGCGCGCAGACGCGCGAATTCCGACGAATGCGCGCGTCTTTTTAAAATCTCCGAAGTAATGTGTGCGTTACGCTGTGGAGTTAAGGTTGAATTTGTTATGTTCAGTTTTGGATAGACGCTTCGATGCGCTTCGACTCTGCGCTAGTATAAATCGACCCTAATACATGGGACTTGAAACATAACTGGCGAAATGTGGGAGAACCATTAGGTACATACCTCTGCCTAACCCTTCGGGCATCATAGGTGTGATGTTATATAAGATTGATGTTGTGTGTTGCTGCTGCCAATGATAAACTTGGTAAGGAAGGAATACTCGTAGTTGGTGTTTGTGTGAGCTTTGAAACAACGGCAAAATAGTGACAACTTTAAAGCCAGGTATTCAATAAATAAAAGAAGTTGATAACTACACAAAAATGTATTTTAGTCAATCTGATGGTCGCAATAACATTGAACTCGTCGTCGTATACATGTGTGTCCGCGCCGCCGCGCCCGTCTTGCGGAACTAACATTACTTTATAACCATTATAATAAATAATTTATCGTGAACAAGTCGGAAAGGTGCGAACCGAGGCGGCGCGTGAATTACAATGTTCCACAGCGTTAAAACATCAATTAAATTTTCGTTTTTTTTTTATCTCGTATACTGTCTCAGATATTTTGTTTTAGAACACATTAACTTAATTCTAGCATTTTTTTTTTCATATCCGAACTATCACTAAGTGGAACTAATTTTAAGTTACAATCGTAAGATCTTGTTATGCTTCGATGAAAATGTACGACGAAATAAAATAACATTCAACTTATGGCTAACAAGTAAAATAAAATTGTGCTAGCAACATATTAGCACCACGATAATTAAAATATTTTGTTCTGATATTCACAACTCCTGGTCTACCGTGCCACTAGAGCCGAATTTACATTTGACAGGCCGATATATAAGTCGTTTTTACTTCTTGACACGTTTAGGCCTCGTAAGTTCGGCCCTGTACAAACAAAAGTTAATATTTTGTAAACGATTAAAATTGACTGATATTTTAAAACGGCTCCACATTTAGATCAGTTGGGCCAAGATTGCTGTGCGCCATACTAACACAACCATTGCTAATAAAATATTAAAATTGCACACAATTCTATGCGCCTGCACAAACCAACTTCGAATCTACACTATGTATCGACATTTCGTTTAAATACCTATCATTTTAGTCAACATCTTCCTGACCTTGTCCCATTTTATTTGGGGTCGGCGCAACAAGTCTCTTTCCTCCATTCTCCTCTGTCATTCGTCATGCTATCATTTACTCCTTTTTCCTAAATATCATTTTTCACACAATCCATCCATCTTTTCTTTGGTCTTCCTCTCCCTCTCCATCCATCCACATTTATATTCATCACTCTTTTAGTCACATGTGTTCCATCCCTGCTCATCGCATGTCCGTACCAAGACAGACGACTTCCTTTCATATTTTCTGTAACAGGCGCCACTTTCAAACTTCCTCTTATATGCTCATTTCTAATTTTATCCATTTTAGTCACTCCACACATTTATTTATATCAACATTCTTATCTCTGCTGCATGCAATCTTTTTTCATTCGTCTTCTTCACTGCACTCCGATCCATACAGTACGACAAGTCGAATCACGGACTTGTATATTTTCCCCTTTAAGTTGAGGGGCATCCGTGGGTCGGTGGTATAAATATATAACATTTTAGTGCTTGCTCATTAAATATTCCAGTAACAATATATTGTATATAAAAATATGATAAAATTTGATTGCGTATACATAAGTTTAAGTGCAATTATCGTGCTCGTATAGTTATTATTATTATAAGACTATCGTAATAATGTTATAATAATTATAAAACGCGTGTTTAACAATTATTATTGTTGTAGCACACTAAGTGCGTGAAAATGATTTGATTTTCTACTGAATACAGCGTATACATTATATCGTATTTTATAATTTCGTCGTATGCTTTCATTATGATTTCTAAAATTAAAAATATTCTTCATTTTATGAAGTTGCCCATTGTCAACATCATTTTTTTGTTTCGCATTTAATTTTTCACACCCGGCGAAAACAGAGGGGTGTTACAAGTTTAACGTGTGTATCTGTCCGTGGTATCGTAGCTCCCAAACGGATGTATAGATTTTGTTTTTATTCTTTTGTCGATAAATAGTATGGATTCGTAGTCGTGTTATGCACTGACGCATTTCGTACAGGACACTAGCCAGCACAAAATATCTGAATACTTACAACTATTCATATTACACCTAGTTTCTCTTACAAACTATCGTATAATTATAACCACCGTAGAGTAAAAGATTATTAGAACGAATAGAAACTCGAGATCCCCGCCATATCGATGTGATGATTTACTTTTGTATATAAATTACTAATACTGTCCAAATAATTACTTTTCAAAAAAACAAATAAATTTAAAAACAACGCCACTGGTTAAAACAATAATACTATAAATAGTTGCCGTTGAAAATTCATAATAAAATTACTATTAATAATATAATAATAAAAATAAAATTGTATAATATAAATTGTTTAAACAAATACTGGGTGCCAGTCGTATAGAGTTCGTAATACAAATAAAAATACGTTTCATTACATTTCCTTCCAAAAATATCGCTAATAATATGTAGTCTAGGGTATATTGTGTAGTATACAATGTCCTACGTCCTAGGGCTAGGCGTCTGCCGGGGTCGTCAGCGACCGGTCGTAAGTATTAGTACCTGACCTACTTAACATAATAATAGTAAATGTAAATGGCAATTCTGTGGAAGCTGCACAATTATGTGTCACGCCCGTAACCTGGAACAATACAGACGTTGATAAGGAATTTTGTAGATGACACATGGACTCATAAGAGAAAAGCAACTTCGCAGTTAAAAATTTTAGCTTTTAAAACATTCAATTTTGAAATTACTGCATTCACATAACACTTGTTGTTAATTGAGATAAAATATTACAACTAAGTGAAAAATGAGAGAAACAGATGCATGGAACATGGAAGTGTTTTTATATTTACTGATACAAAAAATGATGACTGTCTACCAAGCAATACCTGACTTACAAGCGGGAAATGTTTCACTAGTGGAAACGCACAGTTAGCAAGTAATTTGAGTCGATTTATCGAAGGGAAGAACAGGCAAGAGTTATTTTACTGCTAATACCATTTACCTGAGGTACGGGCCTACGGCGACAGATCCTGATGCATGGGGTCATAGCCCATAGAGCCGTCGTAGCTCGGCTGCGGCTGGTCGTAGCCCGGCGCCGGCAGCGAGTAGCCCATGGAGTCCTGCGTAGGCGCCGGTGACATCATCGGCGTAGCGGTGCCCGAGGCCGCGCCCATCGAGTACGGCGACGCGCCTGCGGCTGCGCACGGGCATCTCTCATGTATACGTGTTACACTAGGTCATGGGGGCTAGCAGAGTGTGTGGGGATCTTTCAACTTTTGCTCAAGTTTAGAGAAGACTAATGGCCTATTTCACGATGTCCCAATATCCACTACTTACCGAATTAGTTCAAAAATGTAACAGAATTTGTATGAAATTATCTGCCAAGAAAGTACTATTAGGATAGTAGATAGAGAAACTGGCCCTAATTATAGAAACACAGTTACCCTATGGCACTTTGTAAATTGACTCGACTTTCTTAAGTGCAAGGTTTTTTTAAGTCGGATGGTTCGTTTCGGATATTACTTCTACATCCAAAATATACCTCTTTATAGTATTAGTATAGAAGCATAAATCCTTTCACCACCGAGACACGAACCGTAGTAAACAGTGTAGGAAAGAGATGAAGTCCCTCGGGAATACACTGAAGTCAAAGTAAAATAATACGTCTGCAAGAGGCGGTGTATACAGTCCCCGATTCGAATGAAAAAGTCTTTTTTTTTTTTAACAAGTCATAAAAAAAGGGCCTTTTAAATGAAACCGTGACCAGTTTGACTACCACCTTTTTAAAAATGATATTTAATTTAAATGTGCCCTGATGATAATACCGTATATAACGAACGAATACTATAAAAAGCGGTAGATCGTTTTGTTGACAATACTGTATAATAATTATAGTTTATGAAAGATGCCCACAACACAATGAACTGAGGTTCCAACGAATGGAGATATTTTCTCAGAGTGTAACGTTATATTGACAGCGCTGTGCGCTACTATAGCAAAGGTTCGCGGTGTGTAAGGCTACGCACGCACTGAGAGGCTTACTACACGTCCAGAGCCTAATGTGGCACTTGGCTATTCAGGCAGAGATCATACTAGAACACTACACACTAGGGATGTCTCCTGTATCGTGGGTGTTTTTACAAACATTTAAACTCACATACACAAACCGCCAGACCCGAAACAACTATCTGTAGGCCATATAAATATTTGTTCCGTGCGGGATCGAACCCGCGACACGTAGTGCAGCAATGCGCCAATCATGCCGTCAAAATCTTTTCAAAACATGAATCGACTTCAATCATATGTTTTGGAGAATGTTTTGAGACTCTTGAGCAAAATAATCGTTGCATGAATAGCCAGACGAGACATCGGGTTATAGACGTTATAGCCCGAGACACACTTGCGTTTTTCAGTCGTGCAGTCAGCGATCTAAGTCAGGTAAGATCAGTCCACAATTTCAGAAGTTTTGGTCGAAGGCACAGGTGCCGTAACACTAGAATTATAAACTTGCACCGTCGGGATATTTTCCGTGATTTTCAATTAATATGAGCTCCCGATATTTCGACGCTTTTGGAAGCGGGATGACTGAAAGTCAGTTGTTAAACCGTGGGAACTTAAAACAGTGTCATTTTTAAGTACAGTAAAACAAAAAAACGCTGACTGTCTACGTCAAACGCCAATGTGACCCGTACCCAAGTAAGCCATCAATCAGTGCGAATTAGCCTAGATCTAGTTAGTGTCTATGGTTTACTGTAATATGCCGAAGCTCTGGCGGGCGGTGAGCTAGCATCACGCCCCGCGCCAACCCAAGGCAGGTCTGTGTGCGGAAACGATCTCTATGTAACGCACTTTCACCCAATTTTATACAACTATAGCTTATGGAGGGATGATTATGGATATGATTCTTGTTAAGTGAGGAATGGAGAATATTTTAGTATTGGAAGGTGAATTATTTCATAGGAATACAAAAATGTATTTAAGTTATAGTATAGTTTCTCTCTCAATGATATCATGACTCAGTTTTAAAGGGGCGCTACGCATATGTTCGGTTCGAACTCATTCGTTATTTAAAAATACCGGGCGACAAAATCGAATCTGTATTTTGCCGCCGAATTAAGCCCATCGTGCCGTCGAAACGAACATGTGTGTAGTACACCTTATTTTGAGAGATACACAAAACAATATTCTTTTGTCATTAAGAATTACTGACATTTGAATATTAAATAATGCTTATAACGGCGTTATACCCAAGACAATAGGCAATAGTGCCAATTGGTGTCAAGTGAGATAGGTTTTTGAACTACCTCTTGCCAGCAATGGTTATAGGAAGCCACTTGAAACCGTATACATACCGGCAGCCTTCTTGGCGGCATACAAGTTGGCTTCTTCTTGAGCCTTGCCGATATTCTTCTTGTAGCGAATGCGTTTGTTCCCGAACCAGTTGGACACCTGACAAAGACAAACGTAGGTGTAATACATGTAGTAAACAATCATTTATTTTAGTCACTGTAAGTTCAAACTTAATGGCGGCTCCGAAGTTAGCTGCGAGTGACAGTCCGCGTATTATACAGTCAAGACCATGTGTTTTCTGTGCCCCGCTGATACCTAAAATTGTGTTCTGCGCAGTTTTACGTTAGATGTTCCGAGCTGCCATAAAGATTCAACCACTATACCTGCACAGAATTTGCAGCTAACTAGGAGCCGCTAAAAATTTTGAACAAATATAGTGTTTGAAAGCAATATTCTTGAAAGGATTTGGTAATCAGTAGCTAAGTATAGAACGCGTTGCTCTATACGCGAAGTCAATGGAGAAATTTCGCACAACCCAAATGATTTTACTTAAGCTTCATCAGAAGTAACTCAAAATAGTCTTTAATGCACTTAGAAATCTTACTTTTTTTTAGTTATATGATTTACAATAGTTACTTGTCGACCGTCAATTTGAATGACTAATGATAAGTTCATCAATGCTATCAAGAAATTTTAAAATCGGTTAACAATAATTCACGAAAGACAATGGAAATACAAAAAATCCATTTGAACTAGTTATTTTTTTCATTGTTTCACAGTTCGTGTACTTTACACGAACTGTCACTATGATATACAGTGCTATTGTTAAGTTGTAACTTTGTTCAATGAGATTTATGTTCTACTTCAAGTTGGAGTTAAAAATTACCTAACGGTCCGGGTTTTAAGACAATAGTATTGTCACGCGTGTTGAGTGCCGGCTTGCTAGCAGACGTGTCGTGTAACTATAGGGTTGCCAATTCTATATGAATTTACCTGGTATTTTTTATGTCTTTACTATTATTCTTTAGCTCAAAAACGTCTTGTTTAGCATGCTAGTTTTAAATAGACTGGTAGATCTGCTGGATGGACTGGAACTAACTCATTCGTTACATATTGTATCAGCAAATGAAATAAAGTCATTGAATAGTGCCTAAATTTTTTTTTGTCCTTACACAAAATACGAGCCTTTGACACCATCCAATACAATTCAAAACTTTTCCTTCCGGCTTTCTGAACCCTAGTGAGAGTTGGCAACCCTGCAGTACCTGCGATACAGTAATGCCACAGTTCCTGGCGAGCTCCTCCTTCACTTCCTCGCTGGGGTAAGGGTTCGCCAGGTGCGAGTAGAAGTATTCATTCAGCAGCTCCAGCGCTTGCTTGGTGAAGTTGCGTCGCTTTCGCCGCGAGTCGAGGAAACTGAAAGCGGAAGCGACGTCACGGTACCTGGGACACGGTAATGCCGCACTTCCGGGCCAGCTCCTCTTTCGCCTCCTCGCTGGGGTAAGGGTTGGACAGGTGCGAGTAGAAATATTCGTTGAGGATCTCCGACGCTTGCTTGCTGAAGTTGCGGCGTTTGCGACGCGCGTCCAGGAAACTGCAAGCGGGAATTCCCAGTTTGGTTTTTTAGAGGCCAAAGTTGAGCTGGTTAGGGCGATATGTTTGTGGATATTTCATTGGAAATTTCATTTCGTCAGACATTTAATTTGGAACTGATTTATTTTAATGTGACGAATTAAAGGTTATAAGTTAACCTAAAATTAGACTTCAATTGGTAAACGGAACAATTTTTTTATTTAAACAATGTAGTGAATGATTATTGCCAACTGTGACTATTAACACATTATGGCTATTGTGAGATGACGTAAAGTATTTTTTTTTCCAATTGGTTCATCCCTCCATTTACCTGTGCCTAGTTGAACATAATCTCCACTAATGACAATAACAAGTAGTATGAGTCCTTTATTCTCAATTTAATTTATTTCAATTATTTTACTCATTTTTGTATATGAACTGTTTGTACTGTTAATTCCTTTTTTCATAATTTTACTTCTTACCTATGATACATAAGGAAAAATCCCACATTAATTTTTATTTAGCTGTCTGAAAATTTAATTAATTTAAAAAAAAATTAATTAATCGTATTGTATTTTATTAGCCATTTTTTTTAATGCATATCTCATTAATGCTACTCTAGTGGCACCTTTTTTTTTTACCTAAACTTAAATTTGTTAACATGAGGATAATGTAGTGGGCTGCAATATTGTTATTACCCAACCTATTTATTATTTGTGAAACTTATATTGTAGCTGTTTATTGTCCCTTAATAAATAAAATAAAAATAAAATAATTATTTGATGCTATACTTTAGGTACAACATTATAATTCAATTGCTTCAATGTATAGTAACTGACCGTGAACGCAGTATCATGACGGCCTCGCAAGTGGACTGCTTCAGCTGCATCTGGATGGAGCTGAACTTCTTGTGGATGATCTGCACCATGCGCTCGATTTCCTGTTGGCGAATACACATATCATGGCTGCAGCCAAAGAATAGTAAATATTCGTTAATTTATGGCAATGATATGCCCCCGCGTATCGGGGCATGTAAGGATAGAAACCACATTAGATTTAAAAGAATGCACGACGTAAACATAACATAATTCTATTGTTTTCTTCGCATGTTCGTTCGTGTGAGACCCTAAGAACTCCACATATTATCAGGTGGCCTACCATGAAGTCTTAAAACATTATTGTTTAATTTTTATTCCAGAGTGGGTAAGAGACGGATCTATACAGGTCGTCTAACCCCCCAGTTCTCGTATTCACAAACGCTCGGATTCGATTTCGATTCGGAAAGTCGTATGTATATCTCGCTCGCTTTCGTAATGCCAAAATAAGATAGACATACGACTTATCGAATCGAAATCGAATCCGAGCGTTTGTGTATAGGGGGCCAGGTGGCGATTCTCACATCTTCCCACATTTTACCTTCATCGACGTTTATACACACGCCGCAGTAAATTGTAGAATTCGCTTCTATTGTTTTATTTAGATGTGATCGCTAAGTGACCCACTGCAACCAGGCGTCTAGGCTATGGTCTAGTCAAATCAATCAATATTTTACAACCTTCTAAACCTTCTTCTTCATCCCTCATTTGAGAGGAATCGAGAAGAGCCGTAGTAGTCCGCAATGCGCCGGGTGAGCCACCCTTTTTAGCGTGTCGATGTCAATTTAAATTGAGGTAACTTTCAGTAGCGTCCATCTGCTTCTAGAATGTGCAAGCAACAGGACAGGTAGGATGCACCCTTACACTGTTTTTTCTAATGTCCTCTCTCGCGTTATCTAATACGACATAAAGAGGGAAACTACACCTACACATGATAATTAATAATGCTTACCTTAGGTGTAATAGGTCTGGTACGGCTCTGCTCTCGGAGCAAGTTCATGACGTGTGTAGTGAACTCGTTGCACGCGTTCTCGTACTTATCGAGCTCCTGGTGGTAGATCTGACGGATCTGCGCCAACTTCGCGCGGTAATCCGAGTGCTCGATCGCGTTATCTGATTGAGGATAGGGAATTATAGTTGAACAAGGGAGAGAAAGTTGAAGGCAGTATGTAATAATTAACAAAAAAAAAAACCCGACAGTGATGTTTAGCGAAAAGTGAGTAAAGCTAGCAACTAAATGGCGGCGAGAGCTCTCGGCGGCGGTAGATTGAGCCGACTGTGTTCAATGTCTATGGCCATAAGAGTAGAGGAAGACCAAAGAAATGATGGATAACTAGTGCGATATGGCTAGAAGAGAGCTTTCTGACGAGTTATAAAGAAGTATAGAAGACCAAGACATACTGCGCCAACCCCAAGTAGATTGTAATAAGATTAGGATGGTAGGTGATAATGACAAATTTTTCGTTTGGGGCTAAGTTTTCCCAACCCCAAAGAGCTTCAGCAGAAAAGCTCATTCTAAAATACCTACCAATCAATTACAGTTTGTATTTATACCATAAAACATCAATGTTTTACATACAATGTCTGAATATTTTTACATTCATGAGATTTAAGACCTATTGAAGTAATTTATGAGCTTACTTGTTTACAATATTTCTTGTAACCATTCCATTTGTAACTGAACTGAGGGTATTGTTTATTTTTAATGTTGCAAGATTACAAACCTTTTTGTTTCCTATATCTTCTATTTCAAGAAAAATAAATGATTTAACCAGTGCACACTTGGCCTGGGTGGTGGATTGCAACCCACATTCTCACACAGAGACGAGGCCTGAGGCCCAGCAGTGGGAAATAATATAAGCTGATATGCTAAATGAATTAAAATGGGTAACCTGATGCTTAACTTATGTTTGAAAGCATCTAAAAGAAACCAATACAATTTTAAAGGCAATTATCTCTTGACATCAAGTCCTCTAGTGTTACTAGGTAAGTTGATGATGCCGATAAAAATATATAATTATGTTTTAGAGACTTCAAAGCAATTACCCCATTCACCAGCGGCGGCAGATGCCGAGGCGGCAGCGCCGGCGCCTCCACCCTTCTCGGGCCCGGCCACGCCCTCAGCTATCAACATGTTGTCCAGTCGCATCAGCTGAGGATCTGGAGGCTCTTCCTCTTGAGTGTTGCGGAGGGACAGTACTGTTAAAAGGAAAGGTGTTCTTTTCAAATCTATGACAAATATTTTTTATTTTATTTTATTATGGGACAATAAACAGCTACAATATAAATTTTACAAATAATAAATAGGTTGGGTGATAACAATATTGCAGCCCAAATATGTTACATCCAATAAATTTTTCAAGATAAGTGGAAGATACCCTGGTTTTCTGAATAATAATATGGGAACTGTTCTTGAAACTACTTTTAAAATTGACGTTATAGAAACCCTTAGTCATAAGAGTAGAGAAGTTGCCTATCACATGCAAAACATCAGAAAGTTAATCAGACACTTTATCTATAGCATAGATATCCCTAGGTAGAAAAACGATTTCATCAAAATAGGTTTAGTGTCGTGGGCTCAAACTATTATCGGCGCTGGTTTAGCGCAAAAGTATTGACTTACTAGAGCTCCAGGCTGAAAGTCAATATTTTAGAAAGGGTTTAACCCTTTTTAATAAAATATGAATGATGTTTAAAATGATTAAGTAATACTAAAAATTTGCATTTAAAATGCAAAAACTGACCACAGAATCGCCTAGATTAATGTTTATTACTGTCACTATACTTGGTATTGACCTACAAACTAAATTTACTTTAGATCGTCTTAATTAAGATTACCTCTGAATATTCTATTCCCATATTTGCTGGAGAATTTGACTACACAAGTAAAGAATGAATTATATTGATAAATTTGTGGAAAACAATTGTCAGTGGGTTGTCTTAAGAATAACACATCTTTATCAACAATTTCCATTAATTTTATTTATTTTATCCACTGAATAATTCAGAAGTATGTGTTGCAAGGAGGATTAAATCCATAATAATATTCAATGCAGAGCCTAGCTATATTGTGTTACTTAATTTGGCCCTACATTTATTGATAGGCATATTTGAATTTGTATTTTATTATTGTATACCTAACTCTTCATACCATCTCGAAGAAAATTGAAAACATTCAAGAAACAACGCCAGAAAGAAACTAGACTACTATTCGCCGTCGTAATCAAACGCGTAACACAAATTCTTCAAGCACCGTAAATTCAGTAGCCACTAATAAAAATACGTCAGCTCGCTTACCTGTTTTCTCTTTGATTTCACACAACACTGAAAATAGGGCAGGCTTCATTCTGTGACAGTTTAGCGTGTGTTTTCTCGCTTGCGCTTCATCAAGACTCTGGTCTGTGATATTCATGATCTGCTGCAATATTTCTCCAATATCCTGCTTGCGCGCTTCGCCCTCGCCCGCGGTCGGAGCTCCCTCGCCGCCAGGCAGCCCGTAGCCCTGCGGCCCCATGAGCCCGCCGCTGTGCGCCATCATCCTATTCGGATCGTCCATTGCTCTTCAGAGTCAGCTCAATACATAAATACACCTAAACTTACACTAAATACGTATACTGTTTTGTACGTTGTTAAAACGGATGTTTATAAAAATAACTCAATAAAAATACAACAATGCTACACTGGGCGGCGCTAAGCCACAGCTTCACCCCCCGTTCACCAACCAGCAATAAAATGGCCGACTCCTTTGTGCTGTCAAATCTGAAATTATTCGAAAAAGAAAACAAATAATTAAAACTATTCCTATCACGCTTCATCTCGCAATCATTTACGCAGTGATTTAAAGTTAGAAAGAGATGGTAAGTCACCGTGTTGCCAGCATTCAAGGAAGTATCATGAGTTTTTTTACTTTTGTTGGATGATAGCCAGACATCAATAACTTTTCCATCGATTTATTTTCCTTCTTAGCTCTTTTGGATTAAATTTAATATTTAGTCGAAAAAGAGTCCTGCGTATTACAGTACTTATTTATTTGAATCACTTACCACTAACACAGTAATACACGCATCATACATTTAAAACACATTTTCAATTTTTCAATACATTACAATGAACGCAGAATTTATGTGGCGAGCCATTTGTCATAATGACATTTCTATTCACGTTCTCTTCTCACTGTCACAATTCAATGACGTTTTGCATCAAGAACGAAACTAAAGCATTTTTTTGAGGCCGTACTTTGTTCCACTTGTGGTAACTGTATTTACCTATCTCGCTCTTGTGCTGAATTTCGCCACAACTGTAGACACGGTTAAAGAGATTGTCAATTTCTTGAAATTTATCGTGGTTTCGTCATTCCACGCGATCAAAAAGCTCATAATTACCGGCTGCCAGATGGATTAATATTAACAGATAGAAAATTTGCGCTTAGTTAAATGAGAAACGTTGTAGCATTAGTATATAAGTGTAGTGTATTTAGTAAACAACTTCCAATCGTCTGCAGTCAAATCAGATTATCTCATAACTATTGGGGTAGCAATAAACTTCACAGGAAGATCAAAATACCGAATCCCCAAAGAGAAATAATTATGGCTGATCCTAAAGTTGAAGAAATTCTCGCGCCGCTGCGGGCCCTCGTCAAAGAACAGGGTGATTTAGTCAGAAAACTCAAAGTAGAAAAGGCACCTGAAATTGACGTAAAGAAAGCCGTTGCTGAACTTAAAGCCAGGAAGAAAGTTCTGGAGGATAAAGAACTCAGCCTCGCTCCAACAGAAGAACTTTTTGATCGCGCGAAAATGGAGGACCTCATCAAAAGAAGATTCTTCTATGACCAGTCGTTTGCTATCTATGGTGGCATTACTGGTCAGTTTGATTTTGGCCCTATGGGATGTGCTCTTAAAAGCAATATGATCCAACTGTGGAGGAAATACTTTATTCTTCAAGAACAGATGTTGGAGGTAGACTGCTCAATTCTTACACCTGAGCCTGTACTTAAAGCTTCTGGGCATGTGGAACGCTTTGCTGATCTTATGACTAAAGATGTGAAGTCTGGAGAATGCTTCCGATTAGATCACTTGATCAAAGCTCATCTTGAGAAGATAAAGAGTGAGAAAAATACAACTTCAGAACTTAAAGCTGAAATTGAAGACATTCTTGTAAAGCTTGATGGCATGACAGCTGACCAGATGTCAGCTTTGATGCAGAGATTCCAGATGAAGTCGCCCATCAGCGGAAATGACCTCACTCCACCAATTGAATTCAATCTCATGTTCAACACCCAGATTGGTCCCAGTGGGTTAGTGAAAGGTTTCCTGAGACCTGAAACCGCTCAGGGTATCTTTGTCAACTTTAAACGTCTTCTAGAGTTCAACCAGGGCCGCCTTCCATTTGCTGCTGCACAAGTAGGCAACTCTTTCAGAAATGAAATCTCACCTCGCTCTGGCCTTCTCAGGGTTAGGGAATTCACAATGTGTGAAATTGAGCACTTCTGTGACACTAAAGACCATCCTAAGTTTGAATCTTTGAAGGACACCCAGATGCTGTTCTACTCAGCTGATAGCCAGGAGCAAGGAAGACCTGCTGAGATCATGACTATTGGTGATGCTGTCTCCAAGGGCATTGTTAACAATGAGACCCTGGGCTACTTCATGGCCAGAATCCACTTGTACATGTTAGCTGTTGGCATTGACCCTAAGAAGCTGAGGTTTAGGCAACACATGGGTAATGAGATGGCTCACTATGCCTGTGACTGCTGGGATGCTGAGTGCCTCACCAGCTATGGCTGGGTAGAATGTGTAGGCTGTGCTGACAGGTCAGCTTATGACTTGACCCAGCACTCCAAAGCAACTGGCATCAGACTAGCAGCTGAGAAGAAACTACCAGCTCCTAAACAGGTTGAAGTTGTTGAACCTGTGCCCAACAAAGCAGCCATTGGAAAGGAGTTCAAGAAAGATGCCAAACTCATCAATGATGGACTAGCAGCAATGGACTCTGCTGCTTTGGATGAAATGCAATCAAAGTTAGATGCTGATGGTGAATACACCCTCTCCACACCTGGTGGTGACTTCAAACTCACACCAAAGCTTGTCAGTGTGAAGAAAACTCAGAAAACAGTCCATGTTGAGGAAATTATCCCCAGTGTCATTGAGCCTTCATTTGGTGTTGGCAGAATCCTATATTCTATCTTGGAACATAACTTCAAAATGAGGGAGGGTGATGAACAGAGGACCTACTTCTCCTTACCAGCTACAGTCGCGCCTATGAAGTGCGCCGTCTTGCCGCTGAGCGGTAACACGGAGTTCCAGCCATTCGTCCGAGAACTGTCCCAGGGATTAATAGATGTAGATGTATCCCACAAAGTCGACGACTCCTCTGGCTCCATTGGTCGCCGATACGCCAGAACTGACGAGCTGGGTGTGCCTTACGCCATTACTGTCGATTTCGACACTATCAAAGAGCCCAATTCTGTCACATTGAGGGAAAGAGACAGCATGGGACAAGTGAGACTGCCATTGACTGATGTACCAACTGTTGTGAGAGATTTAGCAAACAGCAAGATCTCTTGGGCTAATGTGGAGCAGAAGTACCCCAAGTTTGAACAGCAGGAGGCGGTGAAAGGCGCAGCAGCGTAGGCTGACGCAACATTTTGCATAACTGCATAATAGATCGAAATAATTTTCCACTGAATGTGTATTTATTCCTGGCTTTAAGCTTGCCTTTTGTTCTCAATCATTCAAAAATCTGGCTATGCACAGCCAGATATTTATTCAAGCAGTTTTATTTTTACAATGGAATAAACAGAATTTAAAGAAATCAAACAGTTTCTTGTTTCAAAGTTTATTTTATAAATGCAAAATAAATCTCCCTGACCTTCTGTTTGTTTCTTTCATCTTTGAAGTAACGCACACAGCTAGAGTGTGACCTGGATTAATTTGTGCATTCCCTTGGCATAATTTCCGACCTACAAGCAAAGCCGTCTGCAAAAGTTTGTATCATTACTGGCTTTTGAACGCGGCTATTATATTTATATTACTCAATTATAATTTCATGATCAATCATTCATCATTCTAATATAATCATGAATAAATTATAATATCATAGATTACAAAAGTAATGCAATTGATTACGATGATGATTCGATAATATAACTTATGCAATGAAATGGCGTAATAATACCGAGAAGAGATAAAACACCCATATGAGTTTACGAAAACAGTAATATATTTTTCAAAGACAGTCTATTTCATTGTCCGACGTAATAGTGCCCGAGACATCTATAGCACACAGCGCGAGTTAGTGCATCCTATCCCTTCACCTACAACCTCGAAATCCTTGAAACTCAGTCTAGTTCTATGTTTCCCTTTCCTCAGCTATGTGCAGTAGCCATGGTCGCCGGCAGGATTATTTCGAGAGGGTGAACCCCTCTCGAAATAATCCTGCCGGCGACACCGGCTGACCGGCGGCTTGATAGGGTGACCATGGCTTAGTGTGTACAGAAAAGTCTCAAGTTTTCTTATTTAAGTACTTTCAGTTATCAAGCAATGGACTGTGGTTCTGCATGAGTACCATAACAAAAAATTAGACCTCTGCGATGCTTTTTCAGCGAGATATCGGCGATAACGTGTTTTTCACCGTTTCGATGGCGCGGCCATGGGGTTTTATTCTTATAGCTCCTAAAATATAAACCTAGGATTTTTCATTGTATTTTTACAAATTCTGACAAATTCAAATCTGGTTTCTACAAAAAACTTCAGACGTCGGCGATGCTTTTTCAGCGAGATGTCGGCGATAATGTGTTCGTCACCGTTTCGATGGCGCTGCCATGGGGTTTTAGTCTTACAGCTCCTAAAATATAAACCTAGGTATTTTTTCTATATTTTTACAATTTTTTTACAAATTCAATCTGTTGTTTACCTGAATTTCAGGTCTCTGCAACGCGTATTTTTAAAGATCTCCGTGGCCGCGCGGTTCTCCGCGTTTCGATGGCGCGGCCACGTTCAAACCCTTATAACTTTTTAACCTTCATGGTTTTGGGAATCAATTTTTACAAATTATTACAAAATCTTGACACAGTTTTTTTTTAAAAAATACGTCACGGCCGACACAATTATTTTTGCTTTCTGCGTCGGATAGATTCGTTTCTCTATAGTTGCCCGAGACGAGATTTCGCATCACGCTTGCCTGTGCATGCTGTGTTCACAGCAAACGAGTAGAGGCGGACATTCAATTTATTTTGACAAAGCGATGAACGAATTTGGACAGCAACCTAGAACGATGAATTTTTATTCGGAAAGTAATTTGTTAAAAAGAACTCAATCTTTCGTGTCTTTTCTTTCCCGACAGGGGGGTGCAAGTGCATCGATGTCTGTGCATATTAATACATATAACATCCGTTTCACCTAAGCTAATTTCAATTTGATGTGCATTGATTAATATCTACAATCGAATCATTGTTTCGATCACGTCTGCGAAATTTTTGCTATTAATTTAGTTTTACCCTCTGTCTAGTTTTAAATCCGCCCTTGTGCGTTTCGTTTACAAATTAGTGGTAGCCCTCGTTGGTGCAATGGTTGTAAGGGACACTGCTAAGCTTGAGGTTACGTTATTTTGGGTTTTTCCAATAGAATTTCTTTCGCAGCCATGGAGTCTGAATTTGTGCCAGGTTGATGACAATAGGCTCGCTCCCTATTACATGGCGTAATGTGGGTGTACTATTAGGTACACCTACAATAGGCTGCCTAACCCTTCTAGAATTAAAGGCATCTGATGTTATATTATGAACGAGATAAAGGTAAGAATCGGGAAAATATACAGGTTTACTAAAACAAAACAACAAAATCCTGAACATCATTATTATTCATTCGTAAAAGACACAATATTGTAACCATCTATGTTTTGCTGAAAATTATTTAAAGCGGCGGTCTTTGGAGCGCGATCGATGGCGCTGTCCATCGCGAGACCGCGACTTTTCGCGGTGGCGGTCGCGGCGGTCTCGATCCCGACGGTCTCTGTCTCGGTCGCCGCGGTCCCCTCGGTCGACTCGGTCACCGCGGTCCCCTCGGTCAACTCGGTCACCGCGGTCAACTCTCTCTCTGTCCCGGTCTCCTCGATCAACTCGCTCGACTCTCTCTCTATCGCCTCGCTCGACTCTCTCTCTGTCGCCTCGCTCGCGATCTCTGTCGCGATCTCTGATTTCCCGCTCGTCACGTCTCGTTCTGTCTTTTGAGTATCTGAAATAAAAAAATGGTCAATTAATTCAAGGCATTCATTTGGCATCTTAGGATCAAATCTTTTTGGAGCAGAATAGGAAAATTCACCAATCTGCACTAATGTGGATCTCATGTCAGTATGAGGTGGCCCGTGTCCCAGCAGTGGAATATATTATGTGCTATTTTTGACTTACGCGGTGTTTGAACTTAAACGACTGACATATTCGGTGCTAAGTTCAAGTAATTCATTTTTACTTGTATGCGCAAGTCATCAGCTACGTATAACTCCCGACTCGGGGGCGGGTTGTGGGCACACGAACGAATTATTATTCGACCAATATGCTGGCCGCTTAGCACCGAAAGTGTTAAGAAGATTTGTAAATTATGTACCTGTCAACTTCGCCATAATCACGTCTATCTCTGTCGTCGTGGTCCCTCCGGTCTGCGTCCATCCTAGGGTTGTAGTTGTTCGCGCCGGCGCCGGCACCCGCGCCGGGCCCGCTGGGTGCACTGTTCCCGCCATTACTGCTGCCTCCGCCACCACGAAAGTTTGCCGCCGGCTTATTAGCTGCCGTCTGCCTGTTGTGCTCTCCTAGCCTAGTATTTTCACGTGGTTTAATAAGATTGTCCATAAAAGAGACATTAAGTCAATAATGTTTCTTAAATTTCTTATATAAGTGAAATTTCTTATGGGAAATAAAGATATCTCAAACCCGAAGTAATTTCAGCAAATATCGTGCATGTTTGTGCATACGATCACAAAAGTAATTTACTAAAAGTTGAAACAAATTCCTGTAAATCCACCACACAGCTGTATGGCTTGTTGACAGTAGACTGCACAGGCTTGCTAGAAACATTACAGTGAAATATTATGAAATAAAAAAAAATATAAAATTTTAATGCTACACATAAGCAGTTTTTTTTTTTGTAAATCAATTTAAAAAAACAATACCTAAAGAATGATCTGTATAAAGAGTAGCAAGTTACCTACTTCTGTTCAATCTGCTTTTGTATAGGCACCGGTATTCTGGGGAAGAGTGTGCTGAACCAGTCCAACTTGATGAGCATCTGTCTCACCAGCGCGCCCATGGTCGTGGAGCCTCCGCCCCCCGCGCGCGGGTCCACTTCCTCCTCGTCGTCCAAGTAGTCTGCGTACCAGTCGAAGAGGTCTGCTGGCGGCTGTGTGTAGCGGATGTACATGAATCCTGGGGCAAGTGGAAACAAGAATGTTACTATTTTTGTTGTGACCAACCTCTTATGGAAGTTATCAACTTTACAATGAATCTTATAAAAAGGGTATTTATATCCATTTCATTATCACTTAGTGACAACTCAATGAGTTCTGAAAATTCAAAGGTATTATTTAGGCCCTACCTTTACTTAGGTGTTGCCTAGTATTAGAAAAATGGGGCATAAGACCAGTTCAATAGTTGTTGTTTCCATTTAGTCAGTGAGATAACACTATTTGGCAGTTTGGTTATGAGTCATCATTAAAGTCTAAACAAAGAAGATCTCATACAATATTTTGCTAGAAATATAACATCATGCTTTCTTTTCCTTAAAATAACTGGCGAAATCTACGTGAACCATGCCACACCCAAATTTCACCAATTATGTTTAAAGTTCCACATAGAACATGCTTGCTAAAAATATCTAGTAAAAATGTTGTACTCATACCTACCAAGTGCTCTGATGTAAGGCGAGTCGGAATGCTGCAGGAGGCCATTGACCTGCTTGCGTGTGAGGCGCAGAGTATACAGTTTGTATAGCAGGCAGAATGCTGTGGAGACGATGCCACCGGCGCCTACACCACGCACCTGTAGACAAACAATTGCTTTGTTTCACTTCTAATAATAATGGGAATGATGAATGGAATATTCTGTTGTGAGGGTTACCTACATAATGAAACATACTTCTTAGTTATTGTTTTCCTTTATCCTTATACAAACGGACAACAAGAGATAAATGAGTTCAGCTTAGCACTAAATGAATGACTCGGCTTCAACAATGAGTTTTATTCACAGTATTGTAGTAGTTTGTTGAGTGAGAATTCATGTTGGTTATGATGCTATGGTTACATAGCCCAATCTGTTGATTCAACAAACAATTAAAGATGATGCCATCTGGTTGATTTAGGCATTCTATGACTTTTTAGGGTGATTGAGAGCTTAGGTATGAAGCTTTCATGTGCTCTCAAATGACTAAATTGGCATGAACAACTCCATGCACAGAGTGCACATGTTGGAGAACCATTGGCAATGTTGTAAATTATAGGATTTGCAGCAGGTATCTTAGCACAAATAAATACACAAAGTATGACACGGTTGAACATACTCACGCCGCCACACATTCCCGTCTGGCCGGCAGTCTTGCGGCTCCCTCTCTCCCAGGGCTCCAAGTGCTTCACCTGGTAGTAGATCTCGTCAACCACCTCATGATATGTCTTCAGCTTGAATAGGTGCACTGCAGATAATGGTAGTCAATGAGATGCGGAACAAAGAAAACATGATTTTCATTTGTCTTTGTGTTGATACTGTTTCTGTGTAAGTTTTTTGTGTTTACTTTATACATAGGCTTTCGCATTTGCTGTGTGTTTCAAATATAACTTTTTCAGCATTTTGTTTTTTATTACCCAGCAGGGAACTAATTTACAGTCTGTTTTTCTTAATTATGATTTCATTGTAATTAAAAATAGCGGGAAAAAGTAAGTCAGCCACACAAAGAGTGACAAGTGATGTTTGATTTAGTTTGCGAGTCAGAAACAGTAACAGAAAAGTAACGGTAACAAATGAAAGTAAAATAAAGTGGAACAAACGAAGTCCAAGCTCCTGTGCGTTGGTATGTTTGCTTACCTACCTTTGAAGTAGCTAGAGCCCTGTATATTTGCTAAGATTAGTGGGTTCAGGTTCATAGTCTGTTCATTACCCCATATTGGTAATACGTTATGTTGCTTGCCCGTCTTTGCGGGCTTTTGCTGGTTGAACTCTGAAAGCAACAAACATTAGTAGACAAATCCAAATGCTAATCACTGGAATATTGGCACGATACACACCTTCAACTTCTGACATTATACTACTTTAAACACTATACTTATCATGTAAATAATATTTACAATGTTAATAGCACCGCCTTCATACAAGGAAAATATAGCAAACTAAGTTTATTCAATAAAACAGAATTATTTAGGAATTAAGATTTTTCTGATTTTGACAAAACAACGTAAACCACAATGGCCGCCAATGAATGAACTATTTATGAAGCTTGATGAATGAACGTACGATATATAAATAAAACGGAAATGGTGAATGAATCTTCCAACGAGATCATTACATTATTGCCATTTTATTAAAACCTTTATTAGTAGATAGGCTATAAAATATTGCATAAAAACGAAGCCTTGGAGATGACTGACAGACTTGAGACTTGGACTGACTGATGATGAATGACAGATAAGAGTTTTTTTTAATGAAAACCTTTTATTTAAAATTAAAAATGCATTAATTTTTGTCATATGGCAATCTCGTTCTTTTTTAAGTAATCTTCAACGAAATTTTAAATAATTTTAATGTTCAAATAATAGTAAAGTAATGAAAAGTTCTAATACCCTGCCCTGTAGGTTGGTTAATTAAGTGGCAGAGCAAGAGATGAAATTCTCCAATTTCAAAGCTAGTCTAGCTTGGTACACATTATTGTAATACAATTCCGTAAGCCAGTCTATGATCATCATGCCATTAGGGCCATCTTTTCCACTGGGCACACAGGGCACGTGTCTGAGGCCCTGTTTTGACTTGACAGTTACAGGAACTTGCAATAAAATTGCAGTTACAGCACGTGCCAAGTTCCTGTAACTGTCAAAACCAGCAGCTTTCAGGCAGGACTCAGATACTATTCTCCCGTATTATTATTATACTCTTTGATACTATTTTTTTTCCTCGACCAGCTGCTGCCGGCGCCTCTGATTCCTGGGAATCACGGCGGAGGCGTGTCATAGACTAAATACGTGTTGCTTGGTTACCGTTGTTGACTAGAGATATGTCATTCAATATAATACTGCTATCAAGAAATAATATGTTTAATTCATCCATACTAATATTATAAATGCGAATGTCACTCTGTTTGTTTGTTTGTTTGTTTGTATGTTTGTTTGTTTGTTACCTTTTCACGACTAAACGGCTGATTGGATCTTAATGAAATTTGGCAAGAAGATAGATTTCAACCTGGGGAAGGACATAGGCTATATATCATCACGCTACGAGCAATAGGAGCGGAGGAGCAATGAAAAATTGTTCGAAAATGGGGAAAATGTGGCGCAGACGAAGTTGCGCGGGACAGCTAGTATATAATATTTGGACTAAATAAGGCAATTTCTTGGATATGAAAAATATTTTTATGTGTCATGTCAAATCAAAGTTCTCCGCCGTTCGAGTTTTAACAAAGTTCTAAAAAAAAAACACTCATTATAATTTTTGTATGAACTGTCACAAAAAAAACCTAACCTATTCGAGGCGGACTGTAAAAATTTCGAACTCGCTTCGCTCGCTCTTGCATCCTTCAAGGGCCCCATTATTCTCAAGTGTCCAGGGCCTCCAATGAGTTAAAGACGGCCCTGGATGCCATCAGCCATGTATCCATGACTCTCCATGAAACAATCTAGCAAGAGAGAGCTAGACTTCACCTTTCAATTATTTTTATGCCTTCTCTAAATAATACAGCTGCCATTTTTCTATATTTCATAAAGAAAAGAAGCGGTGTGTTAGGTGAAGGAAAAAATAAATAATTAAAATCTTAAAAATTCACTTGTTGATTATTTGAAAAGAAAAAAAAAAACATTAAAATTTTGCCTTACTGGTTGCTTATATTTAAAAAGTACATCGTAAAATTAACATTATTATTTTAATAATTTCAGACTCCATTATCAACTGTTTTTACTGGTAATACAGCTCCAGGTTCATCCCGTCGTGAATTTCATCTGTGTGGAAGTTAAGGAAAATTTTAAAGTGAAACTTTTATTACATTTTCTCAAACTTTTTCGTCAGTGTGTTGCATGTCGCGTGACGGTCGGCCGCGGAGTAGGGATAAAGCGAAAGGCGCTCCGAATTTTTTTTAGTTAAATGTCTATAGTGTGTAACAAACGTGCTTGCTCCTCGTGATAAAAAGAAGTAAACAGATTTGTACATTTTGGCGCCTAACGCAAAATTCGATGTAAACAATGTCACAACAAAGAAAACTAAGAAAATATTTATAAAAATGAAACAATTCGTAATATGCTAATGTAAAATGAATAAAAGTATGAATATGGATGATAAGTGTGAGTATAAAGTGTCTGTAGTAGGTCCTGCCAAGCCGCCCTGCATCATATTCGTTGTGGTCTGCAAGCTCATCTTGATCAAGCCAGCTTTCTACAACTGGATGTTTGTCTTCAGTTACTATCACGCTCAGAGATTTGCGGAGACATTCAAATCATTCCCGGTTAACCTGCCCTTCACTTTTTTATTAATTTATTGTATTTTTCATATCATCATTTATTAAATTCATTTTCCCCTTATAACCTTTTTTAATGTACAATTCTACTAGCTACCTTTTCATCTCGAGGAAGAAGTAAATTTGTTACAAGTGTGAAAAAAAGTTTCACTTAACGTGGTTTCATAAAACCACACAATCCTTTTTTTTTAGATTTTACACTGTTGTTAGAAATAATAACTCTGTTACACCCATTTAAACACTGATTATCATAGTTCAATGGATATGGGATGCATAAACTAAACTACTGATTTTATTTTCAAATAGGTTTAGCTGGTTGAAAGGACTAACTTTCAAAGTTGATGAAAAACTATTTCATTCATCATCTTTATTTCAAGGGTGAGACCCTTGAAAGTATATTAATTACTGTCTCCTGCAGTAAGTCCAGATATCAAGGCTATTTTTCGACTAGATCATGCATATATTTGATTAACCTAGATTAAAAAGATCATTAGTAAAGGATACAGTCAGACAATTTGATGTGGTCCTTGAACACTGTGTACCACTTCTTTAGAACTATTTTGTCGTATCGTGTGCCGGTTTGTGCTGCTATTAACTTCTTGAGGTCACCTACTGTGTCATCAGGGTTGCATTTCACTCTCACTTTCTTCCCAAGACGGTCATTACAAGTGACTTCCAACATCTTCTGAAAATTAGGTTATCCTGTTCAAAAATTATTAAAATTAAAATGTACTTATTTGTGAATTAATTATTGGAGCAGCTACTAATATTCAATGTTCACTATTTCGTTGGACTACCCGATGAAATGCACACTTACTCTTTTATTTTCACAGTAAACCAACAAATAAATAATTCACAACACAATGTTTAGAAATCGCTATCTCAGAGTTCTCAGACTCGATGACATATTTTCCGTTTAGTAAGTGCTGTTTACAAACGCATGAAAGTTTTTTTTTAGTTAAATATGTGCTCACTGTATATGTAATCTTGAAAACATTTTGATGAAGTTTGATGCGAGATGCGAATTAGAAAGATAAAAAATTTAATTTGTGAAAATATATTAGTTTATAGATTTCTATAAAAATAAAACAACAAGTACAAAAAATGTTCTGTTGATGAAGATACGAAACGTTCCTATCAGTTTGACGTTTATCGCACAGCAAACGCGCTTCCAAATAAAAACATCCGGATCGTTCTCCATTTCTTTAATGAGTAGCTACTTAAATTAGAAGTAACTTTTCCAAAGTAATAATTAAAATTGATAGCAAATTAATTGAATAGGAACTGTTTTATTTATATTTAATAAACAATATAAAATTAGCCATAACTGATTTACTTGGACAGGAAGTATATTCCAACTGTCCACACGTCATTCGACGGCGAAGGTCTGACGTGACGGTTTCGACGGGCAGTGAAATTTAATTTTTTAGTGAATGTGCTTGTGAAACGGCTTTGAAAAATGCAAATTCCATCTGAATATGTGTCTACAGCCGAGGACGTTGCAGATCAGGTAAGTGTCATATTGAAATTTTCCTTGTGAAAGCTGTTAAGTTAGTTCGAAATAGGTAAATTGAAAACGCACTTTGGATAGGATTGTCACGTCACCGAGCTTATTTTCTTGTTGGCGCTTCTTGAATGAGTTGAAATACATATGTAAGAAAATATAAATAGTATTGCTATGAAGGCGTAGTTGCCAAGTAATGAAAAAATATCGTATCAAGATGCGTCAGTCATGTTCAGTGACAAAACTACAACAGCATTGTATGTTTGCACTTCTACAGATGTCTCACCCTTTAACCTGCTTATCTTTGATTTCATGAGTTAAATTCAGGATTCTTTATACCAGCGCTTAGTAATTTTAGTTACAAATATGAGCACAGTTAGTTTAAAGCATAGACAGGGCAATTTTGATTCGAAAATAATATAAGTACCCAAAAAACGAAAGTGAAAACACTAATATACTAATATACAGCAGTCACTCATAGATATCGTAATTAGTCTAATTATATATCTATTAAAGACAATGCCTAATGTATTAGGAATACTACATTAATTCATTTCACCTATAATAATCTCCATTAAAGATTAATTTTCTAGTCAAGTTATCAAATCTAGTGAAAAATGTTACTCTATGATTTTGTTATGGGGCATGAACAATATGTTTAACAAAGTATTGCGAAATAAACTTTATCTTTTTAAACAGCCTATAACTTACTGTTTTATATTTATGATAAAAACATTTCACTAAAATATAGTTTTCAACTGATTTGATACTAAATCTAATAGGTTACCTACTCTTATCTTATAGTAGTATAAGCTTCATATCTATAACCGAATGGGCCTGTTCATTCATTACATAACAAGTATGCAAAATATGCACTTTAAATTTGGAAATGCGGTCACTAGCTTGTTTTAAAATAAAATAACCTTGAAAATGAAAGAAAGAAGACCATTTATTTAAAAAAAAAAACTTATGTTACATTGGTTAACATAAAAAAGTTCAGTGTGTAAACATTTACTCAATAAAATATTTTTTACATACGAGCTCATGTTGTGATATTGTACATTTATTGGTTGTTATTCAGATTTATTAAAGAAGGTATGCTGTATTCAATGAAGTTAGATACCTCATAAGGTTTTTGTTACTATTGATGTAATGGAAAGCTCGTGTCTAAAGAGGACCTTGTGGCTTAATAATAAAAGCTGCACAGGTCGATCTTTAAGGTTAAGCCGTGCTTGCCGAGGTTGGTCCGTGGATTGGTGACCATAATTACATACAGAGTTTCCTCCATGCCTCGCCCGCCTGAAAAGTCTGACTTCCAGTCTTGCCAAGGGGTATGGTATTACCCAGTTACTGGGTTGTGGAGGTCAGATAGGCAGTTGCTTCATGTAAAATACTGGTACTAAGCTGCATCCGGTTAGACTGGAAGCCAACCCCAAGATAATTTGGGAAAAGGCTAGGCAGATGATGATATAATTGAAAGCTCTTGCGGTCATTCAATAATTCATAACTAGTAAGTAAAATTTTGCACTGGGCCCACAGCCTAAAATATCACTTTTACTTTTAGCACCTTTCACTTGCATGATATGTATGTAAGTCTTAGATTTCCTGCATGATCTTTCATCTATTATTTGAAGTAAGTGTACTTTAAAAGTTAGTAAAAATACAAGAAAAGTGTCAGATTTTAATTATCCTAGGAGTTGATAGCATCATTCTCCAATGCTTGTCCCAAATTATTCCAGGCTCTGACAACATGTCTTCTTGTTCAGTACTTGTATGTTAATAGTCATCTGAGAAATCACCTAATGGCTGTCACAGCAAACAGGGTTGTATTCTGGATTTTGGGCCAAACTTCTTTCTATTTTTTCCCCTGATTTATGGCAATAGGTAGTATCGTTGTGTTGGAAGTCGCATAGGCAATCGCTACATGTAAAACACTGATATTCCACTGCATTTGGTCAGACTTTAAGACAATCCCAATGTATTTGGGAAAAAACCCGGCAGATGATAGGTTTACCCCCTATTTCATGTGACTTAAACATAATGTTCATCCTTTAGCACATATCAGTAAAACATAATTTAATTATGAAATTGATTGGTTAATTTTACACATCATAAGATAATTGAATTAAAAGAATTATGTAAAGCTAATGTGCTATATCTTATCTTTCATATCATGCAATAATTTTCTTCAGAGATGGAGTAATATAAAAACTTGAAAAGTATTACATTACATATTGATAAGCAAAAGATTTTATATTTGTAAGAACATGTAACTGTTTTCAAAATCAAGTTTATACTTATATGTAGATATGGATGGTTATCTATGGGTGTTAATAATTAACTATTACAGTTGAATATACAAGTTAAGAATTTGTTGGTAAAGTCATCATTGCTGTTATTTTTATTTACTTACAGGATGTTGATTTGGTCATCAATAAATAATTATTTATGTACAGACAAGTTTAAACTTGTATATTTCAAGATGGTATTTTTAATTGATTAAAAAAAAAGATTACTCAGTCATGGGTGACTGTCAAATTGCAATCTTATTAATTACTATCTGTAGTGTGTGACTCGGTTGTTCCACAGATACACATTTTGTGATTAGTAACACAAAATGTGTATCTGTTGAATTTTGAATTTAGATGTGTTGTGTGTAATTTAGAACCAAGATTACATTTTCAGATAGTTTGTCTAAAAGTGTTTGTTATTTACATACCAATGAGTTTTTCGAGCTTTGTTTACGAGTTTAGTCTAGTTTCGAAAATTCGAGGGCAATGACTTGAGCGGTTTATTAGATCAAATTTGTCTGGCTGAAGTAATATGGACATTGAACCATTGTATACCGTATGTTGAACAGTGCAAGTGCAGTGCAGTCATATAGCAATATTAAATACTTTTCCTTGGAGGCCTCGCCCACGGCGACTTTTTGTAGCGATGCTGTCCCTGGTTGTGTACCTTCGCCCCGATTTTGTATCGATAGTATCGCGATTCTGTCGCGATTCAGTATCGACACACAAAATGTGAAAGCGCCGCCTGTGAACGCTACAGTTGCAAGATTGACTCAGTCGAGATAACATTGGTTAGTTTGAGTTTGGTGCTGCTTTTTTTTTGTTCTCCACCCTTCGTTCCCCCAATGTCCTATGAAATGGTCGCGCATTTGCATCGAAACAGTCGCGTTGCTGTCGCGCATGTGTATCAATAGAGCCGCGCGTTTGCATCGTTAGTGTCATACGTTGCAAACGCGACTAACGCGCGATAGTAGCGATGCTGTCGCGCGTTATGCTGTTTGCATCGATCTCTAGCTTAAGCCGAGCTTACCTAGGTTGGCCCGTGGATCCATCCCATCCATTACATACCGAGTTTCCTCCGTGCCTCGGAAAAACACTCGTAATAGGTATTCCGTCCCCAGAAAGTCAGACAACCAGTCTTACCAAGTCATCGTATTGCCCAGTACAAACTAGGTTGTGGCAGTCAGATAGGCAGTCGCTCCATGTATTGTTTGTATTGTATTGTGTGTCCAGTATTTACTGGTATTCAGCCGCAGTCGGTTAGACTGGAAGCCGACCACACCGGACACAGTTGGGAAAGGCTGAATGTTGCTGAAAATGGGATTAATTAGGGCTATGCTGTGCGAAGCTTTTGCGGTTATAGTATATTTGATTAAACAGATATTTTACAATAATGACGAAGGCATTATATTAGAAACCAGTTTTTACTCACGATAGAAAGGAGAAAGTGTGTTGAATCACTTGTTACTTCATCATTCATGTGAACACTTTTGCTTTCGAAGGCTATGTTTTGAGAAGTGCGGGAAGTGCCTACAAAAAATCTTCATGGTACTTAAAATGCAAATCGGGTGCCTAACATTTCCCAGTAAAATTTATATTTTATTTTAAAAGGAAGTTCTTGTTCCTTAAATTAGAAGATGCATGCACTTTACCTGATAAAATATTTATAATGGATTAAAGATTTGCACTAAATCTTTTAAATTCAATATTGCGTTTTTAACGCACTAGACTCGTGCGTTAAAAAACATCGAGGCATCAAATCATCAAGGCTCTAGTGACTAGAGCCTTGATGATGTTATGCCTTTTATTGGATTCTCAACGCTCGGTTCAAGGTTGAGAGCTGAATATCAAATATGAGATAAAAGACACGTCACGTTACAAAGCGCCCATGCCTATGTGGGAAGTCTTTTACATATTATTATTTGCTTTCTACGAATTAAAGTAATTCCAAAATGACTGCCATCCTGCCACGATTCGCTCGTTCGAATGGGCGTTTATTATGCCATTTATTCAAATTAATAACGATCGGGACTATAACATTGTTGAACCTTTTGTAATCGCGTGTCGGTGACGTATTCTTGCACTCTCTGTAATTGAAAACTCGAGTAATTTGCTAATACGTGCTTCTAATATGTACGAAGTAGCTGGCTGGCAACTAATCAGACGATGCAAGTATGTGGCTTCTTCTTCATGTTTACTTTTAGCGTGAATAATATTTTTGATTTTTTCTTTTTAGGGTTCCGTACCCAAAGGGTCAAACGAGACCATAATTACTGAGACTTTGCTGTCCGTCCGTCCGCCTGTCACCAGGCTGTATCTCATGAACCGTGATAGTTAGCCAGTTCTACAGATTATGTATTTCTGTTGCCGCTATAACAATAAATACTAAAAACACAATAAAAAGGGTGCTCCCAATACAAAAAAGATTAGATTATTTTTTGGTCGTTTTTATAAATAATGGTACGGAACCCTTCGTGTGCGAGTCCGAATCGCACTTGACCGCTTTTTTTTTTCTATTGTAGTGTCTCATTTCTTTCACTCTTTTTTATTTGAATTTTTCTCCGGCCAGAAAAGCCTATTGTAAGTCGTCATGCCAGTGTCTGGGCGTCTCTCGGCCAAATGAAGCGCGTCTTCTGGCACCCACTGCGTGACAACTCTTAACCCATCTGCCTTTATGTATTAAACAGGCACAGGAAAAAGACAATATCGTCAATACATTTCCACACGTGGATAGGAAGTTTCATTTTTATCGAATGTAAATTAACACCAAATTATGTTAATTTATGTGAGTGTAGCCTTCTTATTGGGACAGCTGACATCACTAGGTCAGGTTTCGTTGGATTTTATAGCTTCCTCCAAAAGGACGTTTAATTAAAGTATGTAGAACGTGCAGGTGTGTATTTTTTTCTTTGAGTAACTCATCGCGTCTCTAACAATTCTTGGCTCTCTCTCTGCCCAAACGATTAGGACGAAAGTCATTGTCTCTCAATTATATTCAACACGACTTACCGATGTCACACACGAATAAGGATGGGCAGAAGCATACGCTATTTTGCTGTGCCAATAACATAAAAGCTACTCAATAGGGGACCGGACTGGGTAAAGAAAACGACATTCTATTTTGTCCGTCAGACAGGTAATACAAAAATATTAGACACGTATTTTTTGTTTTATCAAAATATCAAAAAATTACTTAGTTAAAACTCATTAAAGTTGGAGAGTACGGGCTTACTACGTCACAAGTAGGTATAAAACTTACCTACATGTGACGTCATGCGCCATTTCAACTCAATATATCTCCGTACTTTTATGACCACGTGAAAAAAGAAAAAATACGTGTCCAATACTTTTCAATAAACTACCCGACGGACAAAGAAAAAAAAAATTGGATTATCCCCTATTGTAATGCAGCTCATGTGCAGTAGACATAATATTTTATTGGATTCCGTAGCCTAATGGCAAAGATAACCTTTATAATTTCGTCACGTCTTTCTGAGTGTCCGTTTCGACCGCGCGGCCATGACGTTTTTTTTTTAAAAAAAACTATATCAATAATTTGTAAAAGTTGATTCCCAAAACCATAAATTTGTCAAAGTTATGGTTAAAAAGTTATAAAGGTTTGAACGTGGCCGCGCCATTGAAACGCGGAGAACCGCGCGGCCACGGAGATCTTTAAAACTACTACTACTACTACTTCTTCCGTTGCGGGTTTTAGAATGATAACTCATTGGATTTTTTTTAATGCGACTTCCAACAAGGTTGCGTAAAACGTTTAACGCTCCTGGGTAGGGCGAATAGAAACAGACAGAGCGAGAGTGAATGCGTGGCACTCGAAGTTTCACTTCTTCCGCGCGGAGGGACTCCACGCACTATTATTTTTTATTACTCTTTACTAGTTGTAGTCTTACCAAGGGGTATCGTGTTATCTTAAAGATAAGTTGTAGAGGTCAGACAGGCAGTAATTATTTCAAGTAAAATACATGCCAGGTGACGTGACACCTTAAATTTTACCCCAGCACTAGCGCTATTCTGAAATACATCGTGCAGATACAAAACAAAAAGATAACCTATTCTATCTCTTCTCCACAGGTGATCCGTAAAGGCAAGAATGTGCTGCCGACGGTGGCGCGGCTGTGCCTCATCTCCACATTCCTCGAGGATGGACTCCGCATGTGGTTCCAGTGGTCCGAGCAGCGCGACTACATGGACATGTCGTGGGGCTGCGGCAAGTTCCTCGCCACAATGTTTGTTGTAAGTTTTTTTTTCTATATGCCATCTTGTCAACCTGGAAGGTTGTCGGCTGCTTAAGCGCAGGCCACATATAAATGGCGTCGGGCCCGGGCATGGCACGGGCCGCTTCCTATTACATTCAAATTTCATACAAAATGCATGGAAATAAATCTCATTTTTGGACACACGGTATGTCGTGGCTCGGACGTGGTTATGACGCGCTATTACGACAAACCGTCTGTCCTAACGGGGAAGTCCTATGGATGCCTTGTCACAAAGCCCAAAAACTTATCAACTAAGTGACTACACGCTAAGCACCTCGGCTTAGGGCGTCGCTGGGGTGGGCAGCATGTGTCAGAATGGAAGGGATAAAATTAGTTGTGAGTTGACCATAGCTTTTATTTACAGGCTGATTATACTCTTGACTTGACTTGATATACCTATTTTATACGGGGAGTGAAATCAAATTCAAAAATATTCTTCGGATAAGGATTCTCTTGCAGTAGTAAAATCAGCTGCTAACCTACGAACACAAAATTTCCATGCATAGTATTTACAGTATGTATGATATTTCGAGGTTCTTCACCGGCAGCATAAACTAAATCTTAGCAGAAGCCGTATATGTCAGGCGAATTAGTGTTAATTATTCTTCTTTAATAAGCGGATTATTTCCCAATGTCATATTAATTACGAATGTCTAAGGAGGCATATTAGAACAATCTGAAATACATGATTGTGTAGAGAATCTACGTAAGAAACTGCGAATTCATAAAGTACAAATAACAAACAACAATTTCTGATTTATATGACACTGGGGAAGGCCTGAAAATCTGGTGATTTACCAGATTTCCAGGCCTTCCCCAGTTCCGTAAGTAAATTTTATTTGTTGAAACATGGTGTACATGAAACATTGCATGCAAGATAATAATAGGATACAGAAAAGTTCTAACATGTTCAGCCGCATATCGTTGCGTACTTGCGTACAAATTGGCATGAAGAGTTGGTGCATTAACCGTGATAATATTCATAAAAATTACATTTCATCATTATTCATTAAAGATTAGGTATTCAACTCAATAACCATATTTTTAGATTCAATTTAATGTCAATGTAGTCATTCAATAAATTAGTCAATGAAAATAATTAGGAATAATTGTTATTAAAAATTACAATTCCAAATTACATTAGATTGCAATAAAATGTCAAAAAATACAACATTGCCATATCCAAAACTAAGAAAATTGTCCTCTTTCAAAAACTCTGTACTGTAAGATGCTCTTTCAGTTAGAAAACTCTTCAATAAACTTTTTAGAGCAGATGTAATTCATGTTTTCCATGATTTGGGTAATTTATTAAAAACAAATATCCGTATTAAATAACAATTTAATCATCAGTTATTTCAAAATGTTCTCTCTACAAGCGCAAGTCATTTATTTGTTTTTAGTTCTATCTAAACTTTTTGTTATTATAAGTTAATTCCTTCATGCTGTCGGTATAATTTTATTAACTTATACATACCTACAGGGTTTTTGGTGCATCGTTTGCCAAATCGAATAGGCCGAAAGGAGAGGTCATTGGCTATCTCTTCACGCCCTATAACTCATTCCTTGCCACACTGGTTTTTTTATAACAACTTTTTAAATTAAATTTTGAAAAATTCCAATATTCAGCATTTATGTCAAATAAAAAAATTGTTTAAACTTAAAATTTCGATTTAATTTAGATGTGTACTGTTGTATGATTCGATCAAATTCAAAATTATTTGCTAGTAACAATTACTTTCTTTTTTAATAGCTCGTAAAGTTTTTGTAAAAGAAAAATAAACTTAAAACTCAACTTTATATGGCTATAAAAAAAAACTAAATCCGATCGGGATCTTCGAATTCTTTAAAAAAGTTCTCTAGTCTGTCTTCTTTCCAACGGCATGCAATATGCCCAAAAAAACGTTTAGTACCTTTTCATTTTTTAATAAATGTGTAATCGATAAACGCACAACTACAGTCGACATAAGACGAAGATGCCGCGCGAGCATTCGCAACAGTGGCGGACAACTCGAACAAGATTTGTGATTTCTGAATTAAAGTTTTTTTTTTAATTTCAAATTCTTAAAAGTTGGTTCCTGTTTAAGAAAGAGATAGGACACTACGCACTAGTGACAAAACAGTATCTATCTACTTACTTGAGGCATGTTATTTATGCTAAAACTACTGTTCTTACTGTAATTTCGAATATCAGCCTAGTGTCTCGATTACACAATTAGTTAAAAATGAAAAGAGATTAAACGTTTTTTGGGCATATTGCATACCGCGTTGGAAAGAAGACAGACTAGAGAACTTTTTAAAAGAATTCGAAGATCCCGATCGCTTTCAGTTTTTTTTTTTTTATAGCCATTTAAAGTTGAATTTTAAGTTATTTTTTCTTTAAAAAAAACTTTACGAGCTATTAAAAAAGAAACTAATTGTAACTAGCAAGTAACTTTGAATTTGATAGAATCATACAAGAGTACACATCAAAATTAAATCGAAATTTAAAGTCTAAACAATTTTTTTATTTTTTTATTTGACCTATAATGTTAAATTTTGGAATTTTTCAAAATTTTAATTAAAAAGTTGTTATAAAAAAACCGGTGTGGCAAGGAATGAGTTATAGGGCGTGAAGAGATAGCAAATTACCTCTCCTTTCGGCCTATTCGATTTGGCAAACGATGCACCAAACACCCTGTATATCTGTTAGGCTCAAAGGTCAAAACGTTCATTCAGGGAAAAACCCGACCACATCGCGTTGTGGTTCTTTTAAAAACGACCAGAGAGAGACCACGAAGCGAAATTCGGGTCGTGGCTGTTTTGATTTACGACCACAACGCGTTCTGGGAATGAGGAAATGCCAGAAAGGGTTCTGAGCCTTTTTCAAGTATTCATAACCTTCCGTATACATAGGGACTTGCCGATGTTGAAGGGTATGGTGATGTCTAAGTTTCAATTTTATAACTTTATTTTTTTATCTTCATGACCCTTGTACTTTTCAACGCATCCATCAGACAATGTTACATTCTAGTTCTACACACCTTGTTAAACCAATGCGCACCCTAAATTGAATATTTAACAGACAGCTAATTAACTCACATTGTAATAATTGCAGCATGCGTTCGTAAGTTAAACAAGAACAATACCTCTTTGCACCGCACCTGTTTTATTTATTGTTAACACCACATGTAAATAATTAATTATTAATATATTATGTACTATTTGACTATATTGTTACGAGGGGACAAATAACTATTTGTTTTGCATGGTTAATGACGTGTGAATACATTTTTACATAACTAAACCTTTAATTAGCTGGAACGTGTAGTGTGTATGCAGGTCACAAGGCACTCATCATCTTGCCCTTGTCCCATGTTAGGGAGCGTTCATGTATTACGTAACGCAATTTTTGGAAATTTTCAACCCCCTCCCTCCCCCCATGTAACGCGCCGTAACGTTTTTCTGTACACCCCCCCCCCCCTTGTAAAACTTAACGTAACGTACTTAACGTACGTAACCACCACCAACTGGCCATTTTTACCTGGAAGTTACGTTTTTAGTTAAGTTGGCGTGAAGTACTGGAAAGTTGCAAGCTTTACATATGGAGTTTTAAAAAAAACTAAAATTATTTACTATTCTGTAAAGCAAGCAAGAAGTTTTGTGAAGATAAAAAAAAATTCAAGGTGTCATTCCATTTAAAATTTTGTAAAAAAAAACTGCGTTTTAAAAAATGCGTGAGAAAATAAATCTGAAAGGTTAAAACAAAGTTTCGTAACGCGTAGTACAAACCTGCCTCCCACCCCTGTAACGCATCGTAATGTTTCAGACAATATTATTACCCCAATAATTGAACGCGTTCAAATGTTGGGGTATTGGGGTCGGCGGGCGCAACAAGTTCTTTCTTCCATTCTCCCTAGTCACATGCGATTCATCCCTCCTCATCACATGTCCATACCAAGACAGTCGATTCACTTTCAACTTTTCTGGAACTGGCGCAACTTTCAAACTTCCTAATATACTGATTTTTTATTTCATCCATGCTTGTCACACCACACATCCACCTCAACATTCTCGTCAGAACGCATTCGATTCAATACCGGTATTTAGTGAATGCCTTCTGACGAAGGAAAGCAGGAAAAGGTTGTCCTTATTGAGCCCCTAAAATATAAACGTGTTTTATAACAAAAAAAAATACCTAAATTGGTTAACGAAATCCTATACAAAATTAATACATTTGTATTTATTTTCCTAATTACACAATTAGGGTCATTGAAAGAGCCTATTGTTGCGCTCAAGTACTTGACACTGGAAGCAATCGATTATTAAAAATATAAAATTAAGTATCTGCCATAGTCACTTTATATGGGAGCATTGTTATCAGATTTGCTTTCTTTATTACAGTTACAGAGCATTCCTAGCCCTCGAAATCTGAGAACAATGAAGTCCAAATAACAAATTCAAGTAGGGTCACTCCCCTAGTTTGTGTTAGGCGTCATCTCTTTATTTATATAGAGGTGCTAAACACGTATTCGTGTCGGCCTAATTCAGCGTGATCAAAATCTAATTTTGATTTTGCGGCTGGCTATGCATGACCCGAATAAATGTGTAGCAGCCTATACTTATTTTATTGCTAGCCTGTATCGTCGCACTGCTGGTCAAAGGCTTCCCTCCATTCCTTCCAACGCAACGGTTACGATTCTGTGCTGCTCCTTTCCAATTCTAAAGGAAAACATTCAATTCGTCCCTCCATCTCCTTCGTGGTCTGCGGCGGCCCCGTGTCACTGTTTCAGGGCACAAATCCTAATCTTTAAGACCAGCGACACTCTTATCGCGGTGTTAAGTTTTCATAAATACACTTTATGTTATTTTTATTACCGCCATTCAGGAGCATAAGAATATTGTAGTTTGATACAATAAATAAGACCAGTCTATTACTGTCCTACTGCTGGGCAAAAGTCTGTTCTCAAACAGAGGAGGCTTTAAAACCATACTTGCTCAAGGGAGATTGGGGTTTTCAGACTTATATTAAACAATCGAGATTTCCCATCAGCAAAAATGACGAACTTCCATACAAATTGTCATCTACTATGTAACCGTAAATTCGTCTATGATTCCATAGACGAATTTTCAAAAATCCTTTCAATTGATTTCCAAGTTGCGAAGTACTATGAGCGACCTACCCAAATGTCCTGTCTTGTTATTGTTCGTCTTGTCGTTGGGCTCCTTAAGTTATACGTCGAGCTACACGATAACTGACAAATGCTTGGTCTGACTGGACGAGTCACTTTATTTATTTATTTATTTAACACTTCAAGCACATAGTACAGAGGCGGACTTAATGCCATAGGCATTTTCTACCAGTCAACCTTAGGGAGATGCAGAGACAAACAGTGGTAGGTGTATATCTATAAAATATTATACATTGAATACTAAACCAAACTACAAAGGATAAATAAAATACTATAAAAATATATTAAAATACTATAAATATATATCAAAATATAAATCCTAATATAACAGGAAAAACTATGGGGAAAATATTAACGTTGTGACGATACTGCTAGCTTTTTCCGAATATACTCGCGTACTTTAATTTTGAAAGATAGGCGATTCGTAGCCATCCTGATTTCCTGGGGAATCGCGTTCCACAGAGAAATTGATTGGACGAAGAATGATCGGTGAATGAAGTCAGTGCGGTGAGAGGGACATTGGAGAACACGGTTATGCGAAGAGCGAAGACTCCTATTATGGTTGGCACAAATGTATTGAAAGTGGGGAGCGAGGTAACTAGGGGAAGTGGGAGAAACAAGAAAGGAGAACAAGGTGGTTAGCGCCCTTAGCTCCCTGCGCTGACGTATGGGCAACCACTTAAGAAGAGACCGCTGCTCAGAGACATGATCGTATTTACGCAGATTGAAAACGAACCGAATGCAGTTATTCAGAAGGCGGTCAAATTTGTCGAGAAGATCTGCATTCAGGTCGAAGTAGCACACATCACCATAATCGATGATAGGGAAAATTAAGGACTGTACAAGCATTGTTTTCGTATTCGATGGTAAAAAGTTTCTCAAACGGTACTGAGCTCGTAACGTACCAGTAACCTTCTGGCTGACACGAGCGACTTGAGTATGCCATTTCATAGTGTTGTCAATGTGCAAGCCTCGATACTTTACATCCGCGCTAAAAGGAACGACCGTACCGTCGAAAAGAATTTGTGGCAAGGTTGTACCATCTAACTTATTTAGACTGCGAGAGCTCCCAATGATGATCGCTTGACATTTGTTAGGGTTAACTGCCACACCAAATTTATCGGACCAGGTTTTAATTGCCAACAAGTCCCTATTTAAACTATCGATCAGATCTGGTATTTCGTCAACCCTTCCCTGACAGTACAACTGCAAGTCATCGGCATACAGTTGATACGCACACTGAAGCTCAGAGGTAAGGAGATTAATAAAAATAGAAAATAGAAGAGGAGAAAGAATACCGCCTTGAGGAACACCAGTTTCCAGATCACACCAACATGATGAGGAATCCCCAACACGAACTGACTGCTGACGTTCCTGAAGGTAAGACGAGAACCATTCCAGTGCTCTGGGAGAGACCATAAGATGGGATAAAATGGCTAAAAGGATATCGTGACTAACGGTATTGAAGGCATTCGAGAAATCGACCAGCACTAGTACGGTAACCTTGGTGTCTTCTAGCCCTGCCCTAATATCACCAGTCACTTTAAGAAGGGCGGAAACTGTGCTGTGCCCAGGCCTAAATCCAGATTGAAGAGGGCTGATAAGCGAGTTCCGATGGACAAAACTAGAGAATGGTTTGTGCACACAGGCTTCCAGCACTTTGGATAGAAAGGGAAGGATCGAAATGGGACGGAAATGGGTAGGAAGAGAGGGATTGGGGACCTTGGGTAGTGGACATAGGCCTTGCGCCACAAGGAAGGAAATACTCCGGAAAACAAGGAAAAATTTACAATGTGGGTTATCGCGGGTAGGAGATCATCAAGAAGAGTAGTGATCATACCACGGGTGATATTATCACAACCCACTGCTTTTGACTTTATTGAGAGAATGATCTTTTTGATCTCTCCCGGCTCAACTGGAACGAAGCAGAAGTGGTTAATAGATGGACGCGTTAGACCAGAAATTAAGGACAAAGTATGTTGCTTGGTTAAACGATCCATTATGACAGCAGTAGAAAAATGACGGTTCAGCTCGTCCAGGTCAATAGAGTTTGGAAGGTCTAAATGTCGCGGTTTGCCGATACCTAGAGTACCAAGAAATTTCCAGATATCGGCAGAAGAGGAAGAAGTAATATTATCCAGGATGTGGCGGCGTTTACCGTTGCGTATCATCTGATTGCATCTATTCCTTGCAACCTTATAGAATGACCAGTTCTCATCAGTACGATCCCTCTTAAAGTCACTTTGGTGTGGTTCTTTTTAAAAAAGATCAGCTCGGACACTAATCTGCATAGTCGTCGTGTAAGTTGACCAAGATTATGTCTGGGCCTTAAAAGAAACTAGGACAGAGGACTTAGTTTCGGCTGTTTCTTCTCAGAGTTGTCAGGTATAAAACATCGGCCCCATCTAGTTTCAAATGACATGTAAAAGCTTTTTTTGGTTTGCTTTATCCTGTTCTAGCTTTTGTGGTAAGCAACGACTTATTGTCGGGCCTACGCTGTCGTCCCATACTTATGTACTAACGCTGTAACATTCAAATATTGTAAGTAACCAAAAACGAAATGATTTTAAAAGAGTAATCATGGAGTTTCTTGTCGGTTCTTCTCCATAGGAAACGACCAACCCTAACCGTGCACCTTTTGTCGACGTTTTAAAGTGCCAATGTAGGCCTACGTAAAAAAAATATATTTAGATTTTGATAAAATCCTATTTACAAAATAAACATCATTTACAAGGAACTCTTGTGCTAAATGTCATTCTTCTGGACCTAGCGGTTTAAATTAAGCTATGCCTCGCCTTTCAGAGAATTAATGAATGTAAGACTGTCATTAAGTAGATTATAACAGAAAAAACAACAAAATATGTACCGGTAAAATTCTCGGCCGTATCAATTTTCGGTGTTGGAGCCTAGCATACATTCATAATTTCACGCTGTTTTGGCACACCACTTTCGTTTCAACTACTTTCGTGCGTAGCTTTTTAATTGGTGCGTCGTTTTCTATGCACTGGACCATTTGAAGGCTGTTAGAAATAAACCGTATCAATATTATACGGTAAATCGGCTTTAATATTATGAATCATCGAGCTTTAGAAGGGGAGAGTCACACCGGTATGAGTGAAAGAGATGACGCTCTACAAAGCTTTTTTTTTAATTCGAATAGTTGGTGTGTGTCTTTTTACCCATATTTGCAGGATAGTAACCCGATTAGGGGAGATTACAATTCCCTTCGTTTGGTATTATAATAAGGCAGGCTTTCAGTGTGTTACAAATTAATACATTAATACATTGAAAGTAATCAGATTATAATATCCGGCAGGATAATTTTGTAATACAAAACCGCAATGGCTTTCATTTCGGTTGTTCAACATTTTAAACACACACACACACATTCATTGCGTTATTTGCATTGTTGAGCAGACGGATTTGTAACACTTACGAAGCAATGAATTAGGAATTTCCTTCTAAATCGTTTGTATTATGTATGATTCAAAGTGTACTTCACCGGAAGCATTCGCCTTTAATATAACAATCTAAGACCCGATTTTCTACAGAAACAAGTGAATCTGAACTTTTATATTACAGTCCGGTGAGGGTCCGCCATTACGCAATTTGTGATGTTGGTTGATGTTCTCTAACAAACTTGACAGTTTTACGTAGCTGACAAAATGATTGACATGTTTATGACGCATTCCTTTTATCACTAGTGAGACAGATCGTTCTATTAATAAGTAGAAATGTTTGGAAAATAATGGAACCATTATACATTATTCTATTTTTAGATAATGTTTGGTGCGACCAGTTGTTTTAAACTCGCCATTGAAAACCTTGAAAGCCCTTTTGACGAATGGCTTACTAAATAATTTTGTCTTTTAATGAAAGTGGATGCGGTTACATAGCAGTAAAGTGGAACAGTAGTCCTTCTTAACATGTTAATCTATACAAATAAATAAAATTGAAGTTTTTGTTTGTAATATTAAAACAAACGCTTTTTACTACATGCTTATGAATGTATATGTGGTACATATACCAGGTATATCATTTTTTACAATTTTTGTCTGTCTGTTTGTTCCGGCTATTCTCTGGAACGGCTGGACTGATTTTGACGGGACTTTCACTGGCAGATAGCTGATGTAATAAGCAGTAACTTGCTACTTTTTAAATTTCACGCGGACGAAGTCGCGGGCACAGCGAGTAGTAACATAATTTTGCTGTTTCGCAGTGAATATTGCATCGTGAGCAAACCATCAAATACTAGAACCAAAAATTTGGGCCCAATAACTCACACAGATTGGAGGCTGTATTCCGGGCGTGGGGGCATTCTAGGCTGATTATGCTGATGTAGCTGTGTTTAAAGTCGCCATGTCAGCGTCTTTGCAACCCTTGATTACTCCTCTTTCAACACCCATCATCATTCAAGGCTACAGTACTCTCTCTACATAACAGTTTATTTTCAAATATTTGATTGTTGATTGTCTTGTTTACAGATAATAAACTTAGTTGGACAGCTCGGTGGCTGTGTGATGGTGTTGGGCAGGCTCAAGGTGGACATCGCGTGTGGAGTTCTGTTCTTCATTGTTGTACTACAGGTGAGGAAAAAAATAAGTATAAGAAGTATGTAAGGATCATACCAGGCAGCATTCTGTAGTTTCAGCTCGCGCCCTTGGAAAAAAGACGTGGGTTTGTGTATACACGTTAAAGTAACAATATCCTAGCGACATGAAATGCAAGGGGTGGTGGGGTGGGTGCTGTATGCGACCACGACAGAGCCGCCTGTTGCTGCTTTTTTAACTACTGAACGAAGTCGAAAGAGAAAGCCAGGAAAGTTAGTAAAACATCAGGCTTTTTTACCCTGATCTGTGTCACTCCAGGGCAAAGCCCCTCCCATCCTCTCCGCAGCTCTCAGTGTTGCGCTGTTTCTCGCCTATTTGTGAGGAAGCTACCCTAGGTATCCCGCCAACTTTTGCTCAAGGCATTTTGTCAAATAAGAAATGTTTATAGGTAATGATAAATTATTGTAAAAGTTAATAGAGTTGTCTTTAAATTGATTCCTAGATTCTAGATACAGTTTCATTGAATGTGACGTATACAATACAATTTAGTACGAAGCTATTTCAATTACAAACAAGTACCTACGTCAAATATCATCAATGTACGTTTTATTGTAAATCGTAGTAGCGGCGTCACGGTTGCTTCGCTTCAGGGTCGTTATACCATTAAGACACAATGACCAACATTATTTTTTGTTCCCATTTTAAAGCCAACGGTTTGGCCATTTTATGTGCTTGTACAGTAGGCCGCACATTGGCGACAAAACCAGGGAGTAACTACACTTATCAACGCGTACTTGGCTTGAGCCGGTCAGAAAAAGCTTCATATCCTTATCCATAGTTTCTTGTCGTCGGATTTTTTATGTCGAAACATCGATGGCTCAGATTTTTAATTCATAAATGCATAATATTTTAAACGCCATACATTAAGTCTTTTTTTCTTCCTATTTCAAAATACACGTGATTCACCTTCGTCACGTCACATTACCCTTTCCTTGTTCTCACGTGATTAAAGGACGACCCCTGATCGGCTCAAGCCGATTCCGCGTCTAGAAGTGTGGTTACTCTCTGAGCTGGTCTCTTATTCTATTGATATTCTATACTACGCTAAACTAATTCAAGGTGAATGAGCTACTATCGACCGTACGGTGCATTTCCTTTTATGAAAATGTTTATTAATATTCCGAAAAAAAGAATTTTTGGAAGTTCTTCTCATTCTGAGGTTGCATTATTTTTTAACAGATTCCTCATGATGAGTAAGCGTTTCTGCTAACGTCAGATCGCCTCATATTTTAAAGCAAATTAATGATCTGTGGATTGACATCGGTATCTGTAGGTTACTCGGTAGTTGACATTAGAATTAAGTTTGACAGAATGACGATAAGTTAGTGACTGTCTTATCTGTCTTAAATGACCTAGCGACTTCGAAAATGGTTACTGATAGTACACGTATTGTAATACTATCTGTTACCCGCGGCTTCGCCTATGTGGAGGTCGCAAATTGAAAAGATAACAGACACACAGACCGATTCTTTGGCATTTATAACATTAGTATAGATTACTATGACTTTCTTCTTGTTGTACCGCTTTAGAGCAACACTGAAAACTTGGTAGTTTTCAACAATTTCAACCGATGCAAATGAATCCAAAAAAGCTAAATAATAACAACCGCGCGGATCAATGTTTAGGTTAAACCGCGCTTGCTTAGGTTGGTCTGTGGATGGGTGACCTCCCATAACATACCGATTTACCATTTCCTCCATGCCTGGGAAAGTACTTCAAGCCGGTATACGTAGTCAGTGGCCCGAAAGTATGACAACCAGTCTTAAGGCGGAAACATACTTACGTGTCGTGGCGTGTCGTGACGCGCCAGAAGCATACCGGTTTCATACGTTTAATATGGTTAGGGACATATTTGCATGGCGTGTCGCTGCAACACGACACGCCAAAATGTATGAAACCGATATGTTTCTGGCGCGTCACGAGTCACGACACGCCACGCCACGACACGTAAGTGTGTTTCCGCCTTTACCAAGGAGTATTGTATTACCCCGTACCAACCCGCACTGGGCCCGCGTGGTGGATTAAAGCCCACTCCCTCTCATTGAGAGGAGGCCTGTGTCCCAGCAGTGGGAACATTATAGGCTGATGATGATGATTGTATTACCCAGTACTAACTGGGTTGTGGAGGTTGGGAAAAGGTTAGGCAGATGATGATGGATGATTTTTTCATTCATAATATCTTCTATTCTTTCCCTTTCTAATTAAAACAATTTTCTTCCAGACCTTCGCATACAGTATATTATGGGACATGCAGTTCTTGCTCCGTAACCTGGCGCTCATCGGAGCCCTACTGCTGGTCATAGCTGAGGCCCGGGCCGAGGGGCGAAGCCTCTTCGCTGGCGTGCCGTCTCTTGGCGAGAACAAGCCTAAGACCTACCTGCAGCTCGCCGGCAGAATACTCCTCGCTTTCATGTTCATCACACTGCTGAGATTCGAGTACTCCTTCTTGCAGGTTAGTAGAAATACCTTTAAGATACCACTAAATAATGGGTATAAAAATACCCTTGATGAAGCCGAATGGGATTTGTTCTCCACGTCATTGAGATAATTTGTTTGTTCTGGACCATACCTGGGAACCTTATAGTTACGGAGATATTGGGGTTCAAAGTTCCAACTTGTTCATAAGTTTTTATTGAAGTGAAAACTTCTGAGCGGCGTTGTGAACTTTTGTGATGGCAAAAAAATATTAAACTCGCGTCAGGACACGTGACCGTCAGGTCAAGTAGGTTGTGAAGGAATTTGAACATTATGACATCTGTCTTTTTGAGTTTGGGTTTCCAAAACTGGATAATTATCTTATGCCCATGCAAAACCTTCGGTAAAATTCGTAAGACGGATTGTAATAGTTCCGAGGTGTTAAATTTTTAATGTAATATAAATTGTCATGTTTGTGTACAATAGCGCAATAAATGAATATTGTATTTTACCATATAAATGTTAGTACTTTTATACTGATAATTGAAGCAATTCGTGCAAAATTATTTCCTAACCATTCCAAAATATCAAAAATGCACAACGTTAATATTCAAGTTTTCACTTCTGCCGGCACTCCCGGAGTGCAACCCGTTTATTAAGCCCCGACCAAAAAAGAGGGGTGTTATTTAAATACAAGTTTTTTTAGTTTCACTAAGTACCTTCGCGACCCCCGTACTATTCAATGCATCCACCGGCACTGTGTTTTGAGTGCGTTACTTTGAGTACAACCGTAAAACGTGATTTTCCATCACAAAAAAAAAAGTAGTTTCCCAGAAATAGTTTTTGCGTAGAGTTATTTTGTTTAATGTACAGAATGCTTGGTTGACAGCTTCGTGAAGTATCCGCCTACACCTTGTATATTCACCTCGTGCTGGTCGGCATTTACCCTCGCTTAATCACGATTGGGTCGTCTCACATAATAAAAGCTAAGCCGACCGGCTTTTTCCTGAACATTTGGTTTTTGCCGCTCGGCTGTGCCGAAACATGTGTTAAACTTCATGTCTTAAACATGATACTTACAAAAGTAATCTATTGACGACAAAACCCCAATACCATTCATGTTAACTCATGTATCTTGCCGAAAATATTGTAGGGAGTGTTTATAACAGTTTTATTTTTCAACTGCTACTAATCCCATAAAACATTAAAAGTAAACATAGTTATCTAAATTAAATGCTTGAATTTTGTGTACAAATGAGGCATTGTATTATCTGCTCAAAGATTATAACGCCATAAATAGAAAAACTGGTTTAAATTAAAAGTAGCAAAAACAATATTAACCGGTCTGTATATAACTCATGTCGTCGATTTCTACAAAATTCAATAAACATAGATAACAGCATGCTGGTAATCCCCGAGAGTACCTTAATATGCAATTATGTCATACATAAGGTGGCGTACGATAATATAATTTTCAGTAACATTTAAAGCAATTTACGTGAACTTTAATATTAAACTCCTACGCGTTATTTAGTAGATTCTAATCAATAGGGGCGAGCCTACTGTCAGCCGAGAACAAATCTCCCACGTAATAGTACGTGGGACTCAAATTAAACTGGCAAATTGGTGGGTGTACTTACGCATCTGCATACCTAACTCTTCTGGGATTATAGGCGTGATGTTCTGTGACATTATCACCGTGTCAAATTCAATGAACAGACGCCATGTTGCGGAAATTTATAAATAGTTGATCGATTAACATATATGTAAAGGTGATATTTGCATATTCGATTCACTCTCATTTTTGACGACGGGTTTTTTTTTTAACTGGTATTTACGTAAGTCAAGGCTGAAAGCCAGACTGCTTATGAAATAGGCTTATTGATACCAGACTTAAAAAATACTAAGATAAAAAAGGTGAAGGCCAGCAATTTGGGATTCTAATACAAAAAAAAAAAAACATTTCTAAGGGTCCGTGTGTACTAAGTGGAAAATTCCTTGCGCACTTTTTTGATGTCACTGAGTAAAGGACTGTATCAGTATTGGCTTTAAGTATAAAATTGACGAACACGCACAAGGAGACGGTTACTGTTTGCGTCGAATTTGTGGTTTGGCTTGGTAAAAACGGACTCTTAAGGGTGATTGGCGCTTTCAGCCAATACCAAAGCACTAGTACCATAAAAAGGTTTTATTTTTTAGGAGAACATACAGCTAAGCAGATATTTAGTAATAGTTTAAACAGAATACAAATATTAATAATCTTAACGTTGTACCATTCCAGATCGTGCAAGACCTGCTGGGAAGCATCCTGATGGTCCTGGTGACAGTGGGCTACCGCACCAAGCTGTCCGCACTCATGCTGGTTGTCGTCCTGTCTGTGCTCAACTTGTACCACAACGCGTGGTGGGCCGTGCCTTCTTACAAGCCCCTGAGGGACTTCCTCAAATATGACTTCTTCCAGGTAAACATTTTGAATTTATAACAGTAACAGTAGCCAGGCGTCGAATCAAACTCAAAGCATTTGTTTCAATGAAGTGACAAAGCAACAGTCCCAGTGAAGCCACAGTCCCAGTCACAAGGCATAATAACTTGTAAAAGTACTGTAGTTGCCCATTCTGTAGCGTAGATCTCTATGGAGAAGAAAGGCCAAGAAAGTCCATGGACACTCTTTTCAATCAAAATATGTTACAAAATCTTGGTTACATCATTCATGTTAAGAATTACAAATATGTGAGAACGATGTAGAAATACGGGCAAGTTAAGAGCGTCCCGAGCAAAATATTAAATCAGTAATTCAAAAATAAACTAATTAAAATAAACCGTGGCAGCTAAGAGATGACCAGTCACAACTGGCAGCGCCCGTTCACAAACATCACGCATGTATCAGCCATCATTCAACTCAACCATATTGAAGGGAACTAAATGAACCGACACACCCGCCACCATCAGCGTGACATTTTAGTGAGCTTGACAATCACTCAACCACCAGGGAAATAGCAAAAGAATGTCAAACTGTAGCAAGGATGTGACAATGGACATGCAATCGGCATGTACAAGATAAAAATAGAATTCGAGAAGTGCTGTCTTACAACCTGCACTGGGGCCTGCATTATAACCTGCCTTCCTCTCAGTGGCGCAGGGTCAAAATTTTGTAAGGGGAAGCCGACGAAAAAAATGAGATCATTAATTTTGTTTTTAAAGTTAAACTTTTATTACATCGTCTCAAACTTTTTCGTCTGTGTGTTGCATGTCGCGTGACGATTGGCCGCGGAGTACTCCGCGGTCTACTCCGTGCTATAGTGTGAAAAAAAGTTTCACTTTTACCGTGGTTTCATAAAACCACACAATCCTTTTATTCGTCATCGCATTTTTTAAATTTCATTTTGATTGTCAGCGACCCCGAAAACCACGAAAATGTCACCCATGATCAGTATACACAAAAATTTTCGAAGGACCCAACTTGATCTTTTTTTCATAACATGTATTGTAACGATTAAATGCACAGGAACTATAGAAAATTATGTTTATTCATAAAAGTGAACGCGTTTAAATACAATGTTATGTCTATGCTATTAACCGTTGAGGAGTTCCCTCATGAGAAGAGGACCCTGGCGGTAGGATGAATTCATGATACAAATCGTCATTATCCATCAAATATGAACACGTATGCAAAGTTTCGTGTCTGTGCTATTTACCGTTGAGGAGTTCCCTCGTGAGAAGACAATCCTGGCTGCAGGATGAGATCATGATAGAATTCGTGTTTATCCATCAAATATGAACGTGCATACAAATTTTCGTGTCCGTGCTATTTACCGTTGAGGAGTTCCCTCGTGAGAAGACAATCCTGGCTGCAGGATGAGATCATGACAGAATTCATGTGTATCCATCAAATATGAACTCGTATGCAAAGTTTCGTGTCTGTGCTATTAAACGTTGAGGAGTTCCTTCGTGAGAAGACGATCCTGGCTGCAGGATGAGATCATGATAGAATTCGTGTTTATCCATCAAATATGAACGTGCATACAAATTTTCGTGTCCGTGCTATTTACCGTTGAGGAGTTCCCTCGTGAGAAGACAATCCTGGCTGCAGGATGAGATCATGACAGAATTCATGTTTATCCATCAAATATGAACTTGTACACAAATTTTCGTGTCTGTGCTATTAAACGTTGAGGAGTTCCCTCGTGAGGAGACGATCCTGGCTGCAGGATTAAGTTATGTCTGTCATAAAAATGTATTGTTCTTAGAACCAAAGGTGTGCGCTAAATTTCAGCTCAATCGGGCATCGGGAAGTGGTTCTAATTTAGCTTCCTATACATAAAAACATTGAAAGTTCCCTGTCGTAACTCGAAAATCTTCGGCTTACCTAGTCCTTACAAAACGCTGCTGATAGCTGCGAAGTCACGTGGCCGCGTTCATACGAATTTAGTTCTGAATTCTGACACCCGAGCGTCGGCTTACTGGCGCCACATGTTGCTTTCTTTGTTGACATGAAAAATGCTGGCATTTATGTAATGTTTTCAATCCTATGACGTATTTAATGTCTGTACTGTGATGTGATAACCTCAGATGTGTTCATAATTTACTATTTGACTACAGTAGACACTAGACACTACGTATAGTGCCTTGTTCCCAAAGGGAAGCCGGCAGGAATCGGCTTCTTAGGAGCCTTCGGGCCTGCTTCCTCTTATAGAAGGGCCTGGAGTGGCCTCTGTCTCTTGAGTATGATTATTACGGGCTGTCTTGTAGTAAATTAGTTTAATTCTTGCCTTTTTTTCCCTTTTCGTTTTGCCTCGTCGTTTCGTTTCCGTCCTTAAGTAAGATAAGCAAGGTACAAGGACAGGAACATGATGATAACATCAATATGGTGGGCCCATAATAAAGCAGATTGTTCCGAAACCCTTACAACTTGAAGAATAGTAGGTTATAAGCTGTCGCAATAGGGGATAATCCAATTTTTTTTTCTTTGTCCGTCGGGTAGTTTATTGAAAAGTATTGGACACGTATTTTTTCTCTTTTCACGTGGTCATAAAATTACGGAGATATATTGAGTTGAAATGGCGCATGACGTCACATGTAGGTAAGTTTTATACCTACTTGTGACGTAGTAAGCCCCCACTCTCCAACTTTAATGAGTTTTAACTAAGTAATGTTTTGATATTTTGCTAAAACAAAAAATACGTGTCTAATATTTTTGTATTACCTGTCTGACGGACAAAATAGAATGTCGTTTTCTTTACCCAGTCCGCACCCCTATTATAATATTAATTTTTTACATATTTTAGGCGATCTATTTGCATGTTTTTTTTTTTTTAATTTTCTTTGCATTATTTGGTAGTGTGTATATTTTGTTCCACGGTATATTTATCCCAGTCAAGCTCTAGACGTGAAGGCTTGTAATTGGCTGTCAGATTATCATATTGTTATTTATCACTATTGTATTTAGCTGTAAGTCTGCCAAAGTCTTTAAATAAATAAGGGCAAGTTAAACTTTTAGGCTTGAGTGCCACTTCTACTTTTAAGCAAAGTAAAAGTGGCAGTTAGAATCGACTAAAATCATTACTCTTTCTTTCCAGACCTTATCTGTGGTCGGCGGTCTCCTAATGATCGTATATCTTGGGCCCGGCGGCGTCAGTATGGACGAGCACAAGAAGAAGTGGTAGAACCCACCCCGTGTGTACAATGTACGCACAGTGAAAGACACTTGATATTTTAATCATAAGATGTTATGGTGCGAAAGGAAAGTTTTTTTTTTTCATACAATTTGGTGTTTTTGTGACAATCTGACTAGTCGACGACGATTGTGAACATTGAGCTTACTTCCATATCCTGTAATTTCGAGAGCCTAGACCAAAATGACAATGTATTTCTATAACGAATTTCAAGAGGTCAACAACCCAATATAAATAGTGTAAAGGGACCGTTCACGAAGCAAGCATTCTGTACTAAGTAACTCTATGCAAAAACATAGTGCGTGGAATCCCTCCGCGCGGAAGAAGTGAAACTTCGTAATACTACACGCATGCGTTCGAGTGCCACGCATTCACTCTCGCTCTGTCTCTATTCCCCCTCCACGGTAGCGTTAAACGTTTAACGCAACCTTGTTGGAAGTCGCATTAGAAGTTTCACTTCAATTATTGCTGTGAAATGACTTTTTTTTATCTAAATAATCATGTTTTGCTGTAACGCACTCAAAACATTGTGCTGATGGATGCATTGAATGGTAGGCAGGGGTCAAAGGAATTTAAAGTAAAGTTATAACATTTAAAACTTGTATTTTTTTTTATGTGTGAAGTGTTGGAGCTTTGACTTCAATATCTCCGTAACTAAAAGGTTCCCTAGGTACGCTCTCGAAGATAAAAATGATCGCAATGACGAACAGAACAAGTACCTTTCGGCTTCGAAGAGTCTTTTTATACCTTTTTTTTGTTCCATCTTTGTTATCGTGATAGTATGGCATTTTGTCTAGGCCCTCCGTCAGTGTTGTGGGCAGTTTGCTATATATTTAGATTTTTTTTATTAAATGAACTGTTGCGGGGAGTCACTGTCAAATGAAACTGCAAATATTGAGTTGTTAACTGATGGGCAAATTGTGAAACCCATTAACTCCTGGTAAACGTAATTTGTTATAATTTTTTTAACAATGCATGTCGCAAAATTAAATAATAAGGATTCTAGTCCTACAAAATGGTTTTGTATATATTTGAATTTTGTTAACATGTTTTTATTTTTGTAACTTCTAAAGCAAATTGCCCATAACACAAAAATCGGTGTCATAAACCAAATTTTAAATAAAAAGTGCACGTATTTGTACGATCAATAAACTATGGTCAAGAAAATAAATCGATCAGGTCACTGACCTTAGCCGCGTTTTGATACTAAGCCGATAATATGAATACGGACCATGATTTCTATTTTGTCAATTTTATATTAGATAGTATTTACCTAGCACTGTTTAACAGATAGTGAGTTGTGAATCCTGTAACTTTACGTATTGACGTAGCATTGCTTGCTAAGATACAGAGTGCTCGAAACTGTGAAACAAGATAAAAGTGCAAACATAATAAAGGTAATTTCATGCCACACAGCTACAACTTTTTTTTACTAATCCATTAGTGTTGCATATTCTTCCATGTTGTTAACTAAATATGTAACCGTGTTCCATCAAAACAAATGGAAATATTGTGTAAGTACCAACTCAAAGCATTCCAATGACTCACCACATTTGACTTTATTTACAAATCGGTTATAGCGACGTAAAACAAAAATTAAGTGCGCGTATCGAGCTCATGTTTGCATTGAACAGGCAATGCTGCGTTCACGCGTGCCAAAACAGTAAACCGAGGCCTAAGCGAGTCCCGTCGCGTGTGTGTGCATGTACTCAGACTGAACGTACTCCCGCTTTCATTTTATATACCGTACATTTTTCATTCCGTTTCTTTTCTAATTAATTATTGTTGTGATTCAATGTAATGTAAATATTTATATAAAAATATATCTATTTTGTACTTACTGACTGACAGATCTTTGAATGTAAAAGCAAAATGCTCTTTTTATGAATTTTAATATTCCAGTAGCCATAAGTGAAACTTTGGTATCACATCGAAGATTTGTGCTTCATCTTCCTTATCATAAAATGTAGTCATAAAAAAACATAAATTAATAATTGTTTGATTTATCAAAAGTATTTAAAAGACACATATTTTTGTATTATTGTTTTTTATTTATTTTTCTTAAGTTTCAGTTTGGCCATAGATGATAAAGATTCCTGAAAAGATTGTTCCGAATAAATTTTTATATAATAAAAATGTTTTATTTTCATAAACTATATTCTTTAATATAATTACCTAAATTACACAAATATGCAGACCTAATTACTAAATGACTACTCTATTCATTCTTTCGCATTTATCACAACGAGCCTAGAGTCTAAGAAAAGCGCAAAATTTTTATAAAACATTTAATTGTATACAATATCAACAAACAACTACTGGAACTCATCACGGGTACATAGTACGTCTACTCTTTCGCCTTCGCCTGTTCTTTAATCTTATCTTTATCTTCGATATACTTGAACACTTTGTTGGCCAGCTGTCTGTATTTCTCCGCGTGCCTGCTATCGGGGAGGGCGTAGATAGCTGGTTTCCCACTATTTATGCATTCGGACATGTTGTGGTCCACTTCGAAGCTCTCAATGATCTCCAGGCCCATTTGATCAGCAATCTGCTTCGTACCGTTGCCGAAAATGAAGTTCTTCGTGCCACATTTGTAACAGATCGCGTGAGACATGTTCTCCACCAAGCCTATGATAGGAACTTTTAGCTTTTCGAACATGTTGACTCCTCGTTTTGTGACTTGTAGAGCTGCTGACTGGGGTGTCGTTACTACTAGTGCTCCTGTAATAGAAAGAATGGTGTTATTGGTAGAATCTTGTCACCCGACTACGGCGAACCCAAAAGGAAGGGTAATGATTTTTATTTAATTATACACTACTAGCTGTCCCGCGCAACTTCGTCTGCGTCACATATCGCCGTTTTCGCAACATTTTTCATTGCTGGTCCGCTCCTATTGGTCGTAGCGTGATGATATATAGCCTATGTCCTTCCCCAGGTTGAAATCTATCTTCTTGCCAAATTTCATTAAGATCCGATCAGCGGTTTAGTCGTGAAAAGGTAACAAACAAACAGAGTGACATTCGCATTTATAATATTAGTATGGAAGTATGGATAGTATGGATGGATTAGTAGGGATGCACTTAAGTGACTGTGCTGAGATGACAAGTAATACAGAAGTATGGAAGAAGAAGACATGCTGCGCCGACCCCAAGGATAAGGGCTGGAGAGTGATAATGAAATGCACTTACAAGATGAATTATTAAAATCATAATAACAGATTGATGTAAATTCACATATTTTCGATGGTTCACATAAACTGAGTTCACATATCTTGCTGTATATCTTTGGGAGTTTTCAAGTATGACGTTACGAAATTGGGGAGGGGTCTTCTGAAACGTAACGATGCGTTACACGGGCGGGAGGGGGTATTTGAACTACGCGTTACGTAACATTGTTTTAGCCCTTCAGAACGGTCGCGTAGTTTTTTTTTCTCGCGGTGCGTTTCCTTGGGGAGAGGGGGGTACAAACAGACGTTACGGCGCGTTACATGGGGGGAGGGGAGGTCAAACTCTCCAAAAATTGCGTTACGAAATATTTGAACGCTCCAATTCTTGAAAAAACATCTCCAGATTGTGTCCTTTAAAAAAAACCTATGCCATGCCAATCAATCACTTACCGTCAATAGGCAAGTTCTGTGCCAGCGACAAATGCGTATCCCCGGTTCCAGGTGGTGTGTCAACGATGAGGCAGTCTAGCGGGCCCCATGCCACATGCCTCGTCAGTCTCTCTAGTGCCTGCATCACCATCAGTCCACGCCATACCACTGCATTTTCTCCTGAGACTAGCAGGCCCATTGACATGCTGCAACATGTAGAAGTAAAATTCAATTGCTGTGATAGGGTTTTGACACGGTCAACCAGGTGCTACAATAGTTGGTCACATCAAAAGCCTTTTACCGGCTCAGCAGCCATTATGTCTAGTTGTAGGCCACCCCCTCACAGACACTGCCTGTGTTCCAACAATGGTTCAGTATATAGACTGATTATGCTCATGCTGCAAGGGAGTGTCACTACCTTTAGCGTATAACCAAGCCTACCGTTAAGGGCAGATGCATCCACCTGGTGGAGAGTAGGGTCGATTCAGACAGAACAGGAAAATCCTCGCATACTGACTGCATTGAAAATAATACCGTTCTACCATTTTTTAAAATAGAAAATTGTATGAATATCGACGCGGATATACGCAGCGCATTTTCTCGGGAGTCCTCGAAGATACCCGAGACCACGCGAGTAGGAACTGATGAGCTTATACTATCGAATCCCAGTTTTTCATAGAGGCGCGCGGACTTGAGCCTTCTTTCAATATCATACTGTCTTGACGCGCGTTTATGATCTTGGTGTGAATAACGACCTGCGGAGGATCAACATGCGCGAAGATTTTTCCGTTCTTTCTGAACTGACCCATATTCAACTTTTTGCATGTTTATGTTTATAGTTCTTAATGCCATCCAAGCAGGATTGCTAGCTAGACATGTGTTAACTAGATTCTTAAAAACTTATTGTGACCAGAACTAATACAAAATTCATTGTATACCCATTGGTTTGCTTTGCACTATATGCACTCATAACTGATAAAGTAATTATAATGAAAGTGATAAGAAGGATTGTATAAGCTATGTATTAACAATGATAGGTGTGAAATAACTATAATAATTAAAGTTATGTTTGTTAATTTAGAAATTTTAGCTTGAATTTAGGTCACTGTTAAGATGATGAGTAATAGGGAAGTACTCTAGGGATTTGAACTGGAACTACAATCAAACACTGCTTACTCCCTTACCATTTAACTCCATAGTTTAGCAGAGGCTCAATGAGGTTCTCATCATTCAGCATGGGCTCCCCGTTAATGTTCATCATGAGAGGCACAGAAGGTCCGAATACATCAGCATCCAACAGACCAATCTCCTTATCAGGTTCTATCACCTTCATAGCACATGCGAGATTCACTGGAATTATGAAGAAGTATGTTAGTAGGCCATTCTACAGTGAAATGGTGTCACATTACATATTTATTTTATCGAGTTACACCAATAAGAAGTAACAAAAGCATCTCATAAATTTAGAACAGTGATCAATTTTTTTTTTTCAGAGTAATGTAGTATCAACAACTATGTCAAAAGAAATTGGGTGTGACCACAGTCGTTTTGTTGATTTGTTAATTCAGATAACAACTTATTCATTCTGACTAAAAGTTAAAGCATTAATATGTATAAATTGACTACCAAAGGATTGGTAAATCAGGCTTTACAACAGATGATGTATGATACAAACCAGCAGTAGTGGTCTTCCCGACCCCTCCCTTTCCAGATGCAACAAGTATTATGCTCTTGACTCCTGGTAGAGGCTTTCTCTCTGGCAAACCTTTAGCCATCACTTTAGCTCTGTGCGCCTCTACTTCCTCCTTTGTATGCTTTAAGCGGACTGAATAACAACATGGTGCTGACTAGAAACAGAAAGTAGGTTGTTTAATTCAGAGTAAAAGGATCTGTTAATCAACTAGGTTATGGAAACAGAAATATACCGGATGCAAAATCAAAAATACAGGTAAGTGTTCCAACCAATTTAGTTGTGGATTTACGATCGTTTTCCTTGCTCACTGTCTCTAGAAACCTACACTATGATCTCGTAATATCGAAAGAGCAAATAAGTAAGTTAAAACAGCTGTAACTCATCAAAATACTCATAATATTTAAAACAAATAATATGGTGAAATCTTGCATACGTACAATGCTTACATTGGTGTAGTTTAATAGAACGCCGGACACCCGCTGAAATGTTCTTTGGAGATTCATTATTTGTAGTTTTGTCGATAAATAGACTATAAGATAGATTAGCCTCTATAATTATTTATTAAACAATTTATTTTCAAAAGTCGTGAGTTGCAAGCAAAATACTCGTTCAGAAACTCAATCATTTAAATTACTATACATACATACTCTTTGAACTCAATTGTCAAGTGAATCGATCATAAACATAGACATATAAATTATATGGACTTGAAATGTTTGACTATAGAAAAAACAGTTATACAAATACGAGGCATATCGACGCCAAAATCAGAAAAATACTGCTATCTCTTTTTAACTTTCATAATTTTGCGTAAGTGAAAAAGGATAATAGTGTTTTTGACAGTTACTTCAATGGCAACCCTACATTTCTAAGTCATTGAAATACCTATTTGCGGCCGGGTCGCCATTTTATCCGCTCGCTGTTTGATACCTAAGTTGGGTACGTCAACTGTCAAATGCTCTTTAGCTGTGGTTAAAATTTGTGAATTCAAGATGATAAACAAAGGATTCTGCATTTATTGAAGAGTTTCAACAGTAAAGCATTCATATTTTCCCTTTTGCCTCTATTTTCAACAGTTTTACTACATGAAATCATTTTCTTGTTATTGAAGGGATAGAGTAGTGCATTCAGACATTTTTATATTTATCGATAATGCAATTTTATGGTTTTATGTTTTACTTAGGCTATAAACAATCGGTGTGGAAAATATAAAAATTACAACAAAAACAATAATTATTTGTTCTCTTCACTTTGAAGAATCGTCTTTCAACTGAACACTCAATAAAGTAACATTGCTTGACGATGCTTTACCTTCACGAACCTTATTGGTACGCACGTTTGATACGGTCGCAAATCATATTTTTATCAAGATACAACCTGACACTGACCTGCAAATTGCAAAAAAACGTAAGAAAATTTGAATTTCGCGGGCTACCTTGGCGCATCCCCCTTAAGATAACAGTATAAAGAAACCGTGGGGACAGCAAGTGAAGCAAAAAGGTCGATTAAAAAATTATTCGATGTAAGTAGGTATTTAACCCGTGCGCGATAAGTTGAGACCTGACTCCCCCCGCCCGCTTCCCCCGCACTTCCCGATGGCGCCCGTATTGTACCGTGGCGGTACAAATACGCCCCTGTTACGTCACCGCGCTCAGGTCTCAACTTATCGCGCACGGGTAGTACAAGTCGTGCCATTAAAGTTGAGACTTGACGCACCACGTGGTTTTAGCGGTATCTTGATAGATACCGCTGAGGTGATCCTCATGGATACCCGCGAAAAAGCGGCGGGAGGCGTGGTCAAGTCTCAACTTTAATGGCACGACTTGTACTTACTGCTTTTCATTTCTTGTAATAGCTAAAAGAATAAATTCCAAGAGCATAAAATTAAAAAACCGACTTCAAAAAAGGAGGAGGTTCTCAACGGGCCGGCAACTAGATAAACTTGTTGCTTAAATTATACAATGGAGTGAAATCAGTTACAGAATACTAGGTCGATAAAAAACAGCATAATATATCTGTCCTCCAAGTTTCAACCTGTCTTAATAGGAAACATCAAAATAAGTTCTACGGTTTAACCGTGAAAGAAGGACGAAACTTCTCAAACAACAACAAATGAAAGGTATATTATTATGTTAGAAAACTTGGGGTATTTTCACCCGTAGATATTCTACCGTAACATTATGAAAACATTCTCACAATCTTTTATCGATGTTATTATATAGAAATATCGATAAGGGCTGCCCTATTAGCCGCCATTTTATCAGCTCACTAAAGTGTAGGTATGCACGTTTTTCTTGTAGGTATGCCAAGTCCATATGATTTATATGTCTATGATCATAAATTCACAAGCCGTGCACAGCCGTCAAACTTTTGACATTTTTAGTTTTACATTATGACGGGATTCAAAGAGCACAAAAATAGGTTTTTTTGTTAGAAAGGCAAAAAATAAGAGAAAAAAAAATTAAGACTTAGTTTAATTTTGTTTCTTTACACAGTTTGTACTTTTATCAGAAATAAAATATGTTTTACAATTTTTTACGAATTACTTGCGTAGCTTCTGTAGAAGCTGAATCAATCAAGTCGGTGCTAAAACAGATGTTCCAAAATTAAAAATAAACACAACTGTCAATCTCTTTGCGATATGTCGGGACTTTTCTACGAATTATTTTCGAAAAAAATCGGAAATTCCAGCTATTCCGAGTGATCACCGTACTGTAGTAAAATGTCTATTTGTTTACGTACGTTTTCTCAAAGAATCTTGCCTATAAACGGCATCGTTTCTACTAAAAGTCACTCAAGCCGCTTGTGTAGAAAAATTCCTCTGCGGACACAATTTCTGGAAGAAGTGAGTATATTTCGTTGTTTTGTGTGTTATTAAACATTTTCCTTGTTTCCTTTGGTACAGGAATGATGGAGCTTGTTACGTAATACTTGAAAAATACGCAATTTTTTTTATCGCCAACTGTATTTTCCTACTTGACATTGAACTAATTAGAGTATGCGGAATAGAACTGTTAATTATTCACGTGGTGCTGACAGACTTTCTGACATAAATAAAATTTGCCATGGAAGGTATCATACTCCCTACAAAAAATCCTGACTTCTCCATTTAAATGATCATGTTTGCCTCTATTATGGTGTCAATTTTAATATAAAATACTGAAAATTTATGTGCATTACTGGATAATGATTTGTTTACAAACCGGGATTGCATTTGTCTTGGCATCGCACCAGCATCATTATTATTGTTATGTTTTATGAATCATCATATAGTACCTGTATTATAAATAAGAGGTATTTGAGGTTAGGAGAGGAAGTGCTGTTGTCTCTTATCTGTGAACGAATTGAACTTAAAGTATTTATTAACATTATATTACCCTAGATAATGCTGCTATCTGATCTCAGATTATGTTATTGAATGAAAATTACAACAGAAGAATGCTATTTCAATAATATTATTATAAAACTGTTCAACAATATACTTCTCATGAAAAATATGCATTTGGGAAACATTGTCATTCTTGAGAAATGTAAACGCTCACTGATGAGATCTAATATATGTATAGCTATTATTGTAAGGTTATAGATGAGAGCTCTATTCCAAAACACTTCATTAAACTTATTTATTTGACAACAATGTATTTAGTATGACTAACTTTTGAGAGACATGACAATTTGTTAATGTCCCACTGAAGCTTCCGCTTTGGCCTAAACGGTTTGACTGATAACATGATATGATCATTACTTTTATTTCGCAGTTCCTAAATCGACGCATATCCAGTTGTCAACCAGCACCAAAATGTACTACGGAGAGCAACATCAACAATATTTACATCCACGAGGATGCAGAGAACCGTCTCTCACAGCAGGAACCTAAATTCAACTATTATAAACCTACCTGCAGAACAGACAGAAATGACAATGATTATGGTGATGATGTGGAGTTGAAGACCTTGAGATTAACGTCTGATGATTATATCGAGAGGCGAATGCCTCTGTATGCATTTGATGTTCCATACACCAACATCAGTGATATAGATTTAACTAAGTATAGTAATGTGAGTATGGCTTTTTCATTTATGCAGACCAGTTTTAAAATTATTTTAACTCCTTATGTAGTAAACAAATTTTACAATTATGTTGGTGGGTACTTTGACTTGTTGAATATGGGAGTGATAACACTAATCTATGCAGAATTGGCTTGAGACAGAGGCATTTTATGTTCATCCAATAGCAGCAAGCGATGCATGTCACAGCATGCACCAACCAGATATATCCAATACCATCACTCAATTCTAGCCATTTTCCTGACAGCCCTAAAAGAAACTTTTCAGGAGTATATTTTTTTTTTAAAATAAAGTATAATATCAGCCTATATTTTTTCTTTCAGGACATAGAGCCAACCTGCCTGTCAGAGTTCGAACATGACGCCATCGCATTTTGCCGCGGTACAGTCTCGTCTACTAACCCTCTAAGCGCGCCCATCGTAGAGACGAGCCGCGAAGGCAAGCCAAATGAGGAACAACTCATGAAAGTGTTCCATACGCTTTCGGCGACGGTTAGTATACAAAAACCTACTCAAGAGAAATGGACTGGGTTTCTACGAGCAGCCTCCTTGTATTGTTTAACAGACTAGCTATAAACAAACTGAACCAAAATTGGAAAAAATGTCTGTCATTGAAATATCATGCAAATAGTATTGTTGAATTTTAAAATTATGCAACAATCTTATAAGATAGAAATTAAATGACATCTTCAGTCTGTGTTGAAATTCAGCAAATCTGACAGCAGTAATTTCCAGTGAATCCATTAATAATAATTGGATAAACATGTTTATTCTCTTTTTAAGGAATATTTAAAAATGTAATCAATTTGTATAGGAATAAATAACCAACGAAATTGGATACCTATTACACAGTAACAAAACAAATATTCATGTTGGTTGATGAACGCGCATCTTCATATTTTACTCTACTGTGAATAATGTTTCTTTTAGATGCCGAATTTGTTCGTGAAACCACTGGACTACTCCATCTATCACCCTAACATGGTGTTTGTAAACAACATCAGAGGCACCACATCTGTGTAAGTTTCTTTCTCAACAAATATAATTAATTGGGTCAATAAAAAAACAAAACAATTGTCATGAGCATTCACACCAAACACTCACTTTTTCACATAGCTTCAAAAGAGATTTTCACATAGATCCAAGAGAGAATTTACATAGATTCAAAAGAGATTTTCACATGGATTCAATAGAAGTATTTACTTAGATTCGATAGTCTTTCACATAGATTCAAAAGGGGTTTTCACATAGATTCAGAAGAGAATTTCACATAGATCCATAAGAGGGTTTCACATATAAATTCAAAAGGCATTTTCTTTCTCTTGTTTTTTTTTTGTATAAGAGGTGTTTGAATACATTATTTTCAAACTATAAGATGATATACTTAGATGACGATAAAGTTTTTTTAACGGTGCAATCGTCGTTCCTCGAGAAAAATAGCCATACGTGAAATACGCAATTTAAACGTAGAACGTGATCTTAATTTACAAAGGTATTTAAGCTTGTGACTGTATGTTCATTAAATTATGCTGATGTTTACGTTACACCTCATAAACCAAAGTATAATTTTGTGGTATGATCATTTGTGGTGGGTACCTACTGTAAATCTGCGAAGTTACAGCTATTGTTTAAATTTTGAATAACTAAGTCGATGATTTATTTTGCTCGTTATGGTTTCACACTCGGCCTTCGATCGATGCATTGTTTGTTATACAGGAAGAATTTTTAGTCACCATCCAAATTTTGTTATATTAATCTTTGGCGAAAACCATTGAATACGTGTTTTTTCTTTTAGTATCACTCAATACAAAAATATTGAGATATCACATCACAAAGTTATCTATAAAAAGTTGATGCCGACTTGGGATGACGATAGATAATTATGTGTCGCGCAGGTGTAGCGGGGCGGGGGGCAAGCGGGGTGCGCGCTGCATTTTTCATTGAATGTTTGCGCGGCAAGTGTAGTATTTTAACGTTTAACTTAGTGAGCGGATAATTATTTCGAGAAAATGATTTAATATGAAAATTTTACGTAACGTTTTTTTTTCAAAAATGGAGTTAGTGTATGATACATAATGCCTAGAAAAAATTTGGACGGTGACTAAAAATTCTTCCTGTATAAACGAGCATAAGCATAATAAGTTTGTTCACAAACACGGTAATTTAATAACTACCCAACTAGTAATAATTACTTATAAGTTCTGTACAAGGTGCAAATAGTTAAGAGAGCTATTAATGTAGAAATTTTCTTGTAAATAAATCCAAATGTTGTCGTGACGCACCACGATTTTCTTCGTGTTGATTAAACAATGGGTCTTATAGGGCGAAAATGCAAGAATACCTAATATAAATCTAACAATAATTTTTCACGTAAGTTATTATTTTAGACAAAAATAAAATTTTACTATTTCGCAAGCTTACAACTTACAAGGTGTAAAGGCGCTTCCTCATCGGAGGCATTCGTCTGTTAAGTTACAATCCAAGATCCGATTTTATATATAAGGTGTTGTTTTGCATAGTCGTCAAAATTCAGGAGGTTGTCACACAAGACATTTTTATTTTATTTATTTGGGACAAAAAACAGTTACACGTTAGAATGTTAATATAAAGTTTAAGCATAATAGTAAAAAAAACGCATAACCCACACTATTGTCCACGGAATAACATGAAATTTATGAGAAATAAGGAAACGGACGTATCCAGAAAAGGCGAGAAAAGAAAAAAAAATAAAAATAAACCTGAAACGTCACACCAATTAACCCTAGACAGCGTTCCCCGTCTATAGTTAGTCGGTAGTCACAAAATCGAACCACAACATTAGACCAATTTCAGCGAGAAGCTGTCATCGTTGAGGACGACCAGCAAGCAATTGAATCGCCATTTTTCTAATTTTTTTCTGAGTGTGTGCAAAAATATCGATTGTTATAAAATGTGAGTTGTACGTTTCTAATAATCGGTGGAGAGGAGCTCGCTCCCCAGCATTTGTTCTACACTTCTCTGTGTAGAACAAGCGGGGTGATCGCACATCCCGCCGATTGACGGTCCTAGGTACTACATAACATAATCTATTTGAAATATGCATACAATTAAATCTATTGTTGCAAATACCATACAGCATCATAACCATCAGCAGTGTACGCCTGTGCTCCAAGCTTAATATTTTGTACTGTTTCATCAGATCTGCATAAGAAATCACGGCGTGGTAACACTTATAGTGAGTAGTGCGAAGAAATTTTATCTGTACCATTTCTAGTCTGTGCTTATATTTTTCGTAAAAAGGGCTCCAAATGGGCACCGCGTATTCTAACTGTGAACGGACTAAAGTTTTATATAAGAAGAGGAAAGTAGAAGGCTTTTTAAATTCTTTACAAGACCGCATTATGAAACCATACATTTGAAAAGCTCTATTAATAATGTTGTCAACATGGATGTCAAAATGTAATTTACTATCAAGTAGTACGCCAAGATCACGCGTGCAGTTAGTTTTATTCAAGATTATATCATTTAGTGAGTAGGGAAAATTAATACATGTTTTATTTTTGGTAAAGGAAATATAATAACATTTTGGTAAACTGAGATGAAGCTTATTGTCAAGACAGTATTGCGAAATCCTGCATAGATCATCTTGTAGTAGCAAACAATCCTGCAAACTAGTGCAGGATTTAAAAATTTTGGCGTACATAAGGAATTTAGAGTTAACTATACAGGACTTTATGTCATTTATGAATAAAATGAATAATAAAGGACCCAAGACTGAACCTTGGGGCACGCCAGATTCGACAACTGTGTAATCAGACTCGTATCCATTGATGACAACTTTCTGTGTTCTATGGAATATATACGACACAAACCACCTGAGCAGATTCCCTCTAATGCCGTTGAAGGCAATTTTGTCCAACAGCAGTTTGTGGTCCACCTTGTCAAAAGCCTTTCGAAAATCAGTATACACAGCATCAACCTGCGTGCCTTTATCCATGTTTTCAAATAAAAATTGTGTAAAAATAACTAAGTTTGTGCTGGTAGATCGCGACTGAACAAAGCCATGCTGTTCGGGAATGATGAGATGTCTCAATTGTGGAAATAAATTACTGTGTACTAAATTCTCGAAAAGCTTAGACAAGGTGGACAGAATAGAAATAGGTCGATAATTTTCAATGTTAGCTTTGTCTCCACTTTTGTAAATGGGAGTATTGAAGGCTCTTTTCCATATGCACGGAAATACCCCTTCACTTAAACATTTGTTGAACAGTAGATGTAGCGGAGTACAAATTTCTTGTGCGGTACGCTTAAACATACATAACATATGGACATATAAATAATCAATTAAAATTACGGTACCTAGTTAATTATTAATAAACGCTGATTTTTCGGTTGTCTATATTTGTCAGAATTTCAGAATATCCCCGTTAACGTGGTTTAGGGAATAAGAAATTATCGAATAAACATTTGAGATTGTTTGTATTTGTGGAAGCGCGGTAATAGGGCGAGAATCAGACGGCCCTCGTTTAAAACACGAGTGATTCACACTTACCGATGTATGTAAATAAAAAAATTACATACACATTTTATTATTGATTCGTGACGAGAATCGTTGGCATAGTTACCTCCTTGAATTTGACGAGGATGCAAAACAACACCTTGTATACAAGTATAGTCTGTCGTAAACAATATTTGTTATTCCACAGAGGTCTATTCCACTACGTGAAGCAGGTTGCACTGCTGCGTACGGTGGGACACTTCAAGTTCGCCTACGTCAAGTTGGAAGTCATGAAGATCACCGCCCATCCTGAAGATTCTTCTGTCAAGTGAGTTAAATAATGCCGTGATTTTAGGTTTAACACTGACTCCTTCTTTCTGCTACTAAAACCATCATTTTGGGTTTTCTACTTTCCATGTCATTTCTTTCGAAGAAGAAGAGCTAAAACGCTACGTCGTCGGTTGGGACCGATCTTGTCTTATTTTTTTTTTTTTAATTAACCTTTAATCAAATATATCTTTTGACGTGACAACATCTAATAAATCGATTAACGCCGGTTGCATGCACGAAAAAGGATGACTCATTGTCCCGTTACGCTCATTGTACGCTTGCGCCGCATCAATGCTTTGTTATGACGTTGTCACGTTAAACTATCGTCCGTAAACCAACTTTACAGACAACCAATTTTTTTTTTGTGGAGCTTTTATTTTATAAGTAAGTAAAATTGGTACCTATCCATAACTACCTTGGAAATAATCTAGGTCACACCAATATTTTTTTTTTTTTTTTTTAGTTGGTTTTTCCCTTAGCCAGCCCACACTTAAGCTTTATAATATAAGGTTTTACATAGTTACCAAGCAAACAAATTATTTGTGTTCAGGATGAGGTGGCGCATCAAAGGCATTTCGGGACTGAAAGTATTCTTCATGTTCTGGAAGTACAAACTGTGGAAACTAAAGGAGGTGTTCAAAGACCAGGAATTGTGAGTATTAACAATTACTGATGGCAGCTTTAACATATAGAAATAATAACCGCAGAGCAAAAATCGACCTAAAATTTTCGCACATTTCGTATAACCTGTTAGATAGACAGGAGTAGCGATGGCTTAGCTGTATCGGGCTTGACTTATGACTCGTTCATTATACATGGGTTCATGGGTACATGGGTTGGGCTGGTATCTGCAACTCCACGGCCAAAGCGGGTATGGACCAGGGTTTCAAAAGCAAAGAAGCACATGGGCTTCCTCTTTGTGACGACAGCTCTCATAACGATGAAGGAAAACATCGTGAGGAACCTATTTCCATTGGCATTCATTTATTGGTGTTTTATCTTGCAGATGGTATGACGGGTTTTCTACGTTCTATGTCGGCGCAGATGGTTTGATACATAAGCACATTGTTGACAAGGTAAACTTTTATATTATACACCGTGTAAATCACCTCATCACGAAGCCGTCAACCAAGCATTCTGTACATGAAACTAAGTAACTTTACGCAAAAATTATTGCTGGGAAACGACTTTTTTTTGCGGGGTGTAAAATCATGTTTTGTGGCAGAACTCAATGTAACGCACTCAAAACATTGTGCTGATGGACGGATTGAATAGTACGGGGGTCTTGGAGGTGTTTGAAGTAAAAATCTTACATTTTGAAACTTGTATTTAAAAAAATACTTGTCAAAAAGTTGGAACTTTGACCCCTAATATCTCCGTGACTAGAAGGTTCCCAGGTTTGGTGTAGAACAAAAAAATTATCGCAATGATAGGGAGAACCAGTGCCTTTCGGCTTCGTTAAGAGGTGTTTTACACCCTTTATATATCTACAAGGTGTTGTTTTGCATTGTCGTCAAAATTCAGGAGGTTGTCACAAAAGACATAAGTAGTAGTACATAGTTAATTATTAATAAACGCTGATTATTTGGTTGTTTTAGTTTGTCAGAATATCAGAATAACCCCCTTAACGTGGTTTAGGTAATAAGAAATTATCGGATAAACGTTTGAGATTGTTTGTATGTGCGAAAGCGCGGTTATAGGGCGAGAATCAGACGGGCCGAGTTCAAAACATGAGTGGTTCACATTTAAATATTTCAAAAAGAAAAATTACGTACCCATTTTATTATTGATTCGGGTCGAGAATCATTAGCATAGTTACCTCCTTGGATTTGACGAGATTACAAAATAACAACTTGTATTTATACCTGTAATGGTTAGGTAGATGTGCAATAATACGCTATAGTACATCCACAGTTTCTGACAATGCTATAATCGCACACTAGCTTTTCTTGTCCTATCTTGTCTTACAAGATATTCTCGAACAAATTGTCAAACCACTAATTCTATAATTAAAGAGAGCTCTCAATAACTGCCCGAATTTTGGATCTGTGCCTGATTGATGGCAATAGACTTGAACTCTAGGACGAGTATAATGCCTAATAAGTTACTGAATGTTCTTAACACATTAATTATCGTTCCAGGTGATGCCAGACCAGGACACGATAATAGACGACGAAGAAAAAGCACCGATAGCCGCCAAGATAGCGCTTCTCATCGGCTTACTGCCGCGAAACTACTTATCAGATGTATCACCCTACTTCAGTTCATCCGCAGGGACCACCGACACCACACCATTACCATTCAAAGTGCTGGAGTAAAGCATTTAATATCACGGGAATTTACGTCATGGGAGGGAAATATAAGGTTTACCAGTGAAGAATATTTAAAAAAAAGATTAGGTATATTCAATGATACTTTCGTAAAAGGGGAGACACTGGCAACACCTTGGAGTCGCCAGTCAGAAAAAATTGCCCGCATTTAGTAGTTCCACCACGTCAATGCTTGCCCTTAGCATACATTTTTTCTTTTGGCTACTGTTATTGCTATAAAAAAATCCTTAATCCACAGATATAGCCGCTATTGTATGTAAATAAAAGAAAATCGTAAATGAATTTCCTGATATATCTTTTGTCTATAGCTTCTTTTTGTATTTCCATTTCTGTGTCAATTTTTGCTATTTCATTAATTTATTGACATCAATTTTAACTTCTAGCATCATTTCTACATTTTTTTCCAATGTGTAGCCTAATTTTCGACATAGTCTTTTTACCGTGATTTTTGTCAAAGGAAAGTGACCTTAATTCTGGGTGAAATAAAGTCGCTGGTGTCGGACGTAACTGTGAAACGACTAACTATTAATGTAAAACAGTTTTTGATAGGTTGTTATTTTAAAAACGAATATTTTGTTAACAAATGAATTGTTTTGTCCATTCTGCATCTGTGTCACTTGCAGAGAAATTAGTTTGGCGTACACGTTTCACTTCGGCCTTGCGAAGTAATACACTAGTGATATTTTGATAACTGTGAATGCCTTGTATTACAAGTAGTCTGTATAGATAATGTTATGTATTGCTGTAATACAATAAAATTATGTCCATACGGAGTTTTTTTTTAATAGTTTTGTGTCCATTCAGACCATTGCAGGTATATTGTTGAAGTTGCCTTGAGGTCACTTCAAACAAAAAAGACACCACAATTTAAATCACAAAATAAATGTATGGGAACAACACAACACTAGAAAAATTGTTTTTTTTTTTCATCTGTAAAATCTCTTAGAGAAATTTCAATTCTCAGTGGGTCACAGAGTAATATTCTAGTAGCATGCTATTCACAAAATTATGGTTCGTGTGGGAAAGGAACCCACAACAATTCGACCCTGTTCGAAGTTTTTCGATATACTGGAACGGTGAACTCTGCAGTGTTGCCATTGCCAACTGCTAGCTTTACCCAGTTGCTAGACAATTATTGAAATGTTGCTGTTTTTACAGAAAGGTTACATTATTATTAGCACACACGCAAAGTTTCAATATGCGGAAACGCGCAGTTTTTGAGAAAAAAAATATTGAAAATTAATTATTTTTGCATTATTTAGGTCAATCCCTACCACAGATTATATAGAATTCTGTCCATTGAATGTATTTATGTAGAACACAGCAAATTTGGTTGCAAGAGCGAGCGAAGCGAGCTCTGGACTTGGGGCACCCCGACTTGGACAGGTTAGGTTCGAAGGGGATGGCGGGGTCTAGTGAGCGAGCGGAGCGAGCGAACTAAGACCCCGACATCCCCTTTGTGTAAGGTTACTTTAAACCATTGCAGGCAGAAATAGGAGCCCCGCGTAGCGGGGCTCCGTCGACTACGCTTTTTAGGCGAATACAATATGTTTTGAGGTTAGGTTACATTAATTGGTTTTTCTCAAGAACGTTGCATTATCTTTTAACGGGAGTGGTGCCAGAGGGGAAGTGGTACACCCCTCCACACCCTCCCACCCCCTCCGCCTGCCAAACGATACTAGATTTTACCCAAACATTTCCTCAAAATTAAAAATTTAAAAAATCTCGAAAAGGGGGGCGCGTCGCAACTTTTCCTTTTAAGGGGTGGTTGTACCCCTCCCCCCTCTCCTCCCACTCCCCTCCCTCCCTTCAATTCGACGTCAGTCAAAGGAAAGTCGTACCCAGTATAATATGTGTCGTTGATTTAGAATATTTTTCAGCAGTGCTCATTTTATGCAGTACTTACATCTTTAGACAAAACACAGTTATAGCAGCATTCACCAGTTTTCCTGAGGGAGTCTCTAATGCAGAGGATTGAGTTCAGAGTTATCAAACTCATTTGGTTTGTTTGCTTATTTTTAACTAAATTCATTTGAGAGAATATAACCTCTCTACCTCTGCATTAAAATGCGGCAGTGAAATGCAAGTTATAGCAAGAGTACTTATATCTTGGTATAATGTTGTCACCTGAAGAATTTACCATACCATCTATGACCATAGATACGCGTACTTTTTTTTCTTTCGAGACTCGGTACCCTACTTAACGAATCTCGATAGCCTCAAGTCTCATGATGAAATGAAAAGTAGCTAAAAAGTTTAGCTACAAGTTTCTGTCACCAAATAATAGCTAGATCTAGCTATAAAGTTGCTAAGTTGGCATCACTGGAACTCTGGTTATAAAGTTGCCATAGTATACAGTATAATTCCATCGAGTGTAATATCATTTTCTCAACAGAAACGCTCAATCTTGTTATTCATTTTAAATAAACGATTACTTACATGACGACGAGTAAGTACACATATTTTAACGATTTAAATAGAATAGCTCGATGTAATAAATTAATAATGTACGTATGTAATTATTTTGTTTTTAATAACAAAACAAAATGAAAGCGTACATACAATCCACACGTCTACTGTTACGTACGTATTTCAATATTACATGTTTTTTTTATGTTTTTATTAAAGACTGCAAAATAATAATATGAAACAGAATTTTAAAAAATTGGGAACCAGGCTCCGAGGTTTTATTTTTACTTTCTACTGTTCTTACATGGTAGCAAATGTAGCAATAGTTGAAATAGGTATAGCAACACAGTTATTTCGCCGATACTGTGATGAGTGAAGGGACTTTTGTTGTCAATTATTTTTTAACAATAAATATACAAAATTCAATAGATTAATTCGAAGAAAAAAGAGACATTTGAACGGAGTTCAGTTGTGACGAAGTTGGACGTGAAGATCTATGTTAGTTAAACTATTATTTTATTGTATTTTGATTTTGTTTTGTTGTACTGGCTTTATTGTTTGGTACTGTAATCGGCTAAGCAAGAAAAGGAGGCGAGACATTTCGCGTGATGTCATGACGGTGAGTCTATCTTAACTGCTGGCTCCAATATGAGTTGAATATGGATTGAAACATCTGGCGGAGGTCATTGTTCGTGTTGGTCGCCCGGGCGCCTGCCAATTGCTTTTAATCATTAGTGAATAGCGCTGCACCGACGGCGCGGCGGTGCGCGCGTACTCTCCGTCACTCGATCATATGGAATACTGCCAAGTCGGTCGTATCGCGTAACCAGTTTTCATTCAATCGTCTTGAAATTCCTATTTTGAGTTTATTATTTACGACAGTGCCAGTTTGTGTGAATTTGCTTGTGATCAAGCGTTTTTGTGGGATTCCCGAATCGACGATCCCAAGTATTCCCAAGTTTGTGTTTTTCATTGTTTTTCGTCTTCAAACGTTTGATTCATATTTCTGTTTTCGTCAAACATTCACATCAAGTAAGTGTTGTTTGATAAATTCCTGCAACTTGATTCTGTGTTTCTTTCTTCAATTTGATTCATTGTGTCTTTCTGTTTTTTTTTTTTTTCATTTTCTCACAGTTGTGTTGTTAAATCATAGTTACTACATTTACGTTTCATTGTCACTGATAAAAGAAAAATAACCTTATCTAAGCATTCATAAATCAATACAAATAAATACATTATCTTTTCTCACTTATCTCTTGAAAAATCTTTCCTACATAATGGCATATTTTTGTGTACAGAGTTACTTATCAACTTTAATTTAACAAAAGCCAACATTAAGTCATCGCTTCCTAAATCAAACAATGTAATCCGAGTCATTCAGTTGTATTGGCTCACAGGAAAGTCCATGTAATGCCAAAATATCTTGGTTGATATGAATAACTGACATGCTTTGTTGACTGCATTTCCTGAGACTAAATTGTTTAAATACTGTCCTACTTACTTAATTAACAGCTTGATGGCAATTATCATGTTACTATTGACCTTATAAAAATATCGTGACTTATTAACCACATACAACAGATAACAGAGGAATCCACATTTCAAAGACACTGTTCATTTCTTGGGGGGGGGGGGGGATAAAAATAATACATAAGTATAATAAACATTTTATGTAAAATTATTGAAATATTTAAAAAATAGAGCCCAAATTACAGTACTTAATTAATTATTTAAATACAATGCTTAGAAAGTCGTAGGTACGAGTAGAGAGCCCTATGACTTTTAATCTACTAAAAAGACAATTTAATTCAATGCCAGACAATGCACAGCCCATACCTCTAGGTTTAAAGGTGTCAAAATTTTTGACACAGCTAGTAATGATAGTAAATCCAAATCTGTTTATACCTCACCAGAAGTTAAACAAATCATCCAGCTACTCTGCCATAGCCCTGGCAGGATGAGTAAGTACTAAGATACAATACATTCTCATGAATATTATTCAATTACATCAATTGATCATACATGCTTTGAAGCAATCGTTAACAAAGCTAGCTCTCAACTCGGTCTATTGCAATTCACAGCTACACATTATTGTATTGCAGGCTGATTTCCGCAACTCCACGTCAAAAGCGCGTATTTTCGGGTACACAGCTGGACATAGGTGACTCCCATTATGGGCCGGGACCCTACCCTGGACCCTACGTTCTGCGTGCAGGCTGACTCAGACACCTTTTTCAGCTAACATAACATCAGGGGGGTTACTATGACGCTTAAAACATTATTGTTCCATTCCTATTCCAGAGTGATAAAGAGATGGAGCTAGACGACCTGCATATCTCCGTCTCTTTTTCACTCTGGAATAAGAATGGAACAAAAATGTTTTAACACATCATGGTACGCCACCAGACCTGTAATCCTGAAGGGTTAGGCAGAGATGTACCTAATAGTAAACATTTCGCCAGTTATGTTTAAGTCTCATGTATTTGTCCCATTGCTAACAACAGGGCACAGATCCAGACTCCATGGTTGCTACTGCGAAATAAACGCTAACTCTAGACTAAAAAACATTGATTCTCTAAATATTTAACTCTATGCATTTTCTATCAACTTGGCAGTATACCAAGTATGTTAGGGTTGACTAGAAGTTGATCCAAATGTAGCTAAATATAAATAGTTAAAATAGGAAGTTTCAGTTTTAGATTTCATAACACAGTCAAAAATATATCTTTCTTATGGAAATTGATTTAGACTTATTTTTACGTTCTTGACTATAACAACATTAATTAGCTTCTTTCTTATAGAAGGAGACTAATTAACAGTCTCCAATTTCGGTTCATTATACTAAAAACAATATGATTCTTATTGGGTGAAAAACATACACTTCAGACAGCCTCATAGGCCTTAAGAATGGTAAAAAAAAAACTAAAATAGTCAACTATTAATTGACACCAAAGAGGCAGACCGCAAAATAGAAGTCAAAATAAAAAAAAAACAAATGATTCATCTATTCTTCATAGTGTGGGCAACCAGTACAGTTATAAGTGAGTAGTACGATATCTGGGTTAGTTAACAATTAGCATGCTACATAGACAGGCCAGGTGCTGACTGTGGTTCACTTGGTCTTGGTAATATGATTGTGAAATGTAATGAGGGCACAGATAATAAGGTGTGCTGTTGATTTAGATAAGGTTTTTCTTGAATGTCTGTTTATTAGTTAAAGAATGGCTTGATGAGGTACTTACAAAACTTTTTGTTTTAGTTGACACAACCTATGTTTCGTCCACTGCTATGTATTTATTCTATGTTGGTTTCAAAATAACTTGTACTATTTAAAAAATAACAATAATTGAAGTTTTAATGCAAAGTTAACTTGATGTGTGGTACAGTTACTTTTCCCAAATCACATTATGGATATGTCACAAGTGTAACCATAATAGTAGGTACTCAATTTATTTCAGCTTTTGGTATTGTTTCTCTGAAGCACAACAACCATTGGAGCGCAAGTAAGGCCTAATAATTGAGCTCCAATGCATAAGTCATATCAATCAATGAGCATACATTTTGTTCATTAGGCAGGTCAATAAGTTATATTAATAATATTTTACCTCTACCTACTATGAATTTAAATAAAATGAGTACATAAGAGGAAGTCTGAAAGTGGTGCCAGTGACTGAAAAGATGTTTGGTAATTGGTTGTCGTGGTATGGGCATGCCGAGGAATGAGGAAAATGTCGTGAGGAAAGCTTTGAGTATGAATGTGGATGGTTATAAAAGTAGAGGAAGACCAAAGAAACAATGGATGGACTGTGTGAAGGATGATATGGCAAGAAAGGAGGTGTCTCATGAGATGATAAGTAATTGAGAAGTATGGAAGAAGAAGACATGCTGTGCCAACTCCAAATAAATCGGGATAAGGGCAAGATAATGATGATGACCTACTATGAATTTGAATAAGTACATAATAATAATAAAAAGCTTTATTGTTCAAGAAACATTACACAAGCTGAAATATGGCACTGGAATTATACATTTTTCCTGTAATTCTATCTATTATATTAATTAATGAATACCCAATTCAAAATGAACTAAATAAGGCAACATACCTAGATCTCCAAATAAATATCTAACTCTAGTAATGGCCTCAATACTTTGCTAGATGTATAATTTAATTGATCAACAGTTCACTAGTATATTTTTTCATAGAAAATCTTTGATGGGTTGTGCTAATTGAAAAATAACTGAAAAGTACATTTTCGATCCACAATATTGTGATAACACTGCTATCACAATAACACTGCTTTCTAATCAATCATTTCAACCTCACAAGCAGTACTTGTAGATTAATATCCTATCAATATCGACATCCTAGGGTTCAGTTAGGCAGCTAGGGCCGCTCACCCCTAGGCTTTTGTTTGAAGCTAGCACCAACACGCGACGTAAACTCGAACGATTGCTGAATCCTACTCCCTACTAAAATTATAAACGCGGAAGTTTGTAAGTATGGATGGATGTTTGTTACTCTTTCACGCGAAAATTACTGAACGGATTTGGATGAAATTTGGCACAGGGGTAGTTTATAACCTGGATTAACACATAGGATAATTTTTGTCCCGATAGTACAATCCCGTGAGACAGTGATCGAACTCATGCGTGCGAAGCCGCGGGCGTAGGCTAGTCGAAAATAAAACTATCCGATGGCATTTTGGTTTAATCATCACTGAAAACTAAGTCAAGTCAGTCGAGTATTTTTAATCACTTAAAAAAAAAAACTTTTTTACGTTTACTTTACGTGTTTGTGCTGGATCCCTTTTTGTGGTGATCGCCTTTTGTTTCTATTTTTGTTACCATCATCTCAACCTGTGGCAGTCAATGCCAGGCCTTCAATTCCAATTGAAGGTTTCCAACCTCCCACCCAAAAAATATTACCTCTTATTTAGTTCAAGTCAGTTCTTTTGAAGTTACTATAAAACTACGCAATTGTAATTACCTAAGCACCTGATGCCCTTCACCAGTTACCAAGTAACCTTACCAAATCGTAGTTTAGCCGTAAACTTAGCAAAGTAATGACCGCTACATGTGCACGCTGAACGTGTCCATGACTTTCGCATTTACTTCCTTTCGGTGTCGATGTCACTCAGTTACAAATACGATTAGGTACTTACGATTTTCCCTAACCGTCTAAGGAACTCGCACTAAAATGTTGGTCACGATCGCCGTACGTATGGAATGTAGGTACGTAAATGGTTATTTATAAAATAGCCAAGCACGACCATTGGTTATGCTTATGCCGAAAAGACAGCAAATATCTGTGACTCATAAAGGCAAAATACTAAAATTGTATGCGTGTTTAGAATTGATTGATATGAACGACGGAAGAACTCTTAATAGAAACAAACTTGACTGACGTAAATCAGGCGGCAAAACCGCAATTAGAATCTTAAAAAAGTTAAAGAGCCGAAGTAATCGAACAAATCATCATAATTTCCACGGACACAAAGCATAAGGCTATTAGCAAGCATGAACAAGTTCATTGAAAATGTCCTCGGTCTCCAATGAATCACTAATGATAACATTTTGCAGGTTCCGCATTGGCTATGACGTAACTGCTCTTCAGAATTTAAATAAATCACACTTCTACTAGGTTCTGAGAAAAGCTAGAATCCGAATCAATTCATTGATCGTCGCACATTAATCAGTATCTGGCATAACAAGTTTTCATAAACAGGTTTTGCTGTTGAAAAAATATAAGTGGGTTTTCCCCACGTCCGGCGCTTTCCAATTCATCATTAAGATTTTATGCCTATGGAGTAGGGCATTAGTAATTGGGAAACGTATTGAAAGATGAAGAAGAGGCTTCCTTAGAGTCAAACGCTCTCTAGGTAAACCAATCTCCGATTTTTTTCCTAATTTGGGGTCCCAAGATTATTCTTCAAAGGACATTCACGTATTTCAATTCTATAACTTTCCCTGACATGATAGCTCCAAGTTCTAGTGGTGAACACTATGTTTCTCATCGCAATGAACAATGCTATCGCACAAATCACAATGTTTGACATAATTGAAAATGTATGCGACTATCAGTTTTTACCGGACCGTAACAATCAGCTATACACAAGGTACCAATGTTAAGGTTCTAGTTGCAAGGCTGTATCGTTCCGACGTATTGAAGACTTCGAAGTAATCTTATCAGTTTTTAACCGACTTCTAAAAAAGGAGGAGGTTCTCAATTCGGATGTTTGTATTTTTTTTTTTTTTTTTTATGTTTGTTCGCGCATTACTCCGTCGCTTGCCAACCGATTTGGAAAATTCTTTTTTTGTTGGAAAGGATATACTTCCCAAATGGTCCCATAGTCACCAAGTCGGGATCTGATGATGGAATCTTGGCGAAATCGAGGGAACTCTTCAAATTTTATAGGAAAACGTACAGTGATTTTGGTATTTTCTACAACAAGTGAAGCATTTGCGTCCAATAAGAACCATTCTACCATCAGATCTGATGATGAATCCAAGAGACAGGCTTCGGAACTCCATAACAAGGCAATGCACTTTCCAGGTGTATACACCGATTACGCTGAGATTTATGATCCGATTTGCGTGATTCTTCTTTAGTTTGATGTGGAATACCTGCCATTTGGTCCCATAAAAAATTAATATAGTTTGGCCATAAAGTTTTAATTTTATTAATTTTTTTGTTAAATATAAATCTTTCACGTATGTACACCGATTTCTCCGTGATTACTGGACCGATTTAGATGATTTTTCATTCATTTGGTAGAAAGTAATTTTATTATCTTTGCTTAGGTACTTTTTGAGTCATCCTCTTTATTATGCATTTTGTCCTTTGTCGTATGTATGGACGATGTGCTGGTGTCTAGTTACAATGTAAAAATTATACTTGACTAGGATTAAAGTGAGATATCACAACTGAAAAGGCTAAAATAAAAACTTTTTTACAAAAAAAAATAACCGACTTCCATAAAACACTAAAAAGTGGCAAATAATTTTAGTTTCGGAAGTCGGTGGCAAAAAAGTAAATGAAACAAACAAGTCACCGACTGCCGAAACTAAAATTATTTGCCACTTTTTAGTGTTTTATGGAAGTCGGTTATTTTTTTTTGTAAAAAAGTTTTTTTTGAGCAACTACGCCGAGCCGGTAAATTCGATGAAACGTTTTTAAGACGATCAAATAGCAGAGGTATTAATAATTACATACAGAGTTTCCTCCGTGCCTCGGAAAGCACGTTAAGCAGTTGGTCCCGGCTGTCATTTGTAGATCTTTGACAGTCGTTACGAGTAGTCAGAAGCCAAAAAGTCTGACATCCAGTCTTACCAAGGGGTATCGTATTACCCAGTTTACTGGCTTGTGGTCAGATAGGCAGTCGCTTCATGTAAAATACTGGTACTGAGCTGCATCCGGTTAGACTGGAAGCCGACCCCAAGATAGTTTGGGAAAAGGCTAGGCAGATGATGAAAAAGCAGAGGTATGGATCATGCATGACGTTCTATTTGGATTTATCAGTCTGTTAGCTATTATTTCCAAGCTTTCTTTACATTTCCTTCAAATGTTTCCCAAAATTTTGTTTCTGAAGAAAAAAAAAACCGATTCAGATGTTTTTATTGACTTTACGACCAGATTCAGGAAGAGAGATTTCTGCCGGGAAGGTAAATGCGTTAGCGACACATCCACTGGTTATCAACAAAAGGAACCCCGTGTGGTGAACACCACTTTCCTCTTGTCTAATGGAGTAAGGGTATTAGAATTAACACAGGATAAAAAAAAAGAATAGGAAATGTATGAAAGATTGGATTTACATCATTACGCTGACAAAACCCAAGCTCGGTAATTACAGCAATCTTAAAGATTGCTTGTCCAGAGCTCTATTAACCCTAGTCATTGCCCCTAGTGAACTTTTTATCCACATATCTGTCGCCTCTTGATAGCCGTTGCTGAGACCTGAGATTATATAGCTTATTGTTCGCTAATCACTTTATAATGGCCTTGTATCATCGTAGTGCTTGCCAATTTACTATTCGTACCTGTTATATCTGGTTATGTAAACGAAGCAAGCTTCATTAGGTACGCCATGTGCTCATTATTTAGTATCGAGTCGAGTTTCGTAGCATTATTGGCGATTAATGGCTTGGGATTATTTCCGTTTGCAGAGGCTTTGTTTAGCTCCGGATATTTACTAAAATCAACATCTTTCCCAAGACTCGCAAATTGTTATGCAAGTTGCTTCAATCCTCGTTTTCATGGCGTTTCCACATATAAGTCAAACTATTCTTATTCTTTATTGCACAAAAAATTGAAAGGTATAAACTTACACAAATAATATATAGCTTCTGTACAACGGCAAGCTATAACCCAGAATCAACCTACTACTCAACCTACTGCTTGTTCAGGTGCCATGCAAGGGGGCGAGCCTATTGCCATCAACCGGACACAGAATCAGACTCCGCGGAATGCTACTGTGACGTTCCTAGTACTGAATTCGAGAACCATCATTACAAAATACATCAAGTCTACGTTGATGTTTTAATTAAGATTATGCTCTACATCAAACATTTTACTAAACACAACGATCTAATTTATTGATAAGATTATCAGTAACTAACATAAAGATAGTGCTAACATTATAAATGCAATGATTAAATAAATGACGTTGATAAGCTCCATCTATTACATTCAGTAAATTCTAATATGCAGAGTAGGTAGATTATAATCGATGTCGGTTCACTGTTTGGGAGTCCAGCAAGAACTTAAGCAACTGTGTAGGGCAAAATGCAGCTCATTAAGTATTCATTGGATATAAGCCGATAAGTGGCAATAAGCCCACCCATTTCAAAGAGGATATATGTATTACAATAATCGGATTAATGTGGGCAATTCTTATCCATATAATGGCTTCTTAATGCAAATGTTCAGGATTTTGTATCACGTAAAATGATGTAAACGAGTGTTCACGGTGTTGCCCGTTCATCTCCATAGAGATCAACGTTTCGTAACAGACAACTTTAATTTTCTAACGAACCGACCAACTCCTTGAGTATAAAAAACTGCCTAGTAAACGGTTTCATTAAAAACTTCGAGTAAAATGCTGAGTTTGAGTTCAATAAATCAGTTTAAATCGCATCAATACGAAAGTCTAGTTTAACTTCTGTCTGGCACCTATTCGACCTGGGATAGGGCGTAGACCTCGTTTAGATTGTTTCAAGTGAAGGTCTGTGACCCTTGTCAGTTAGATCCACCTTGTCTGCGATCCTTTGCGTCCTTAAACGTCTAGCCAGACGGCTAGCCTAGTTGCAATCTATATTCGAATATGAGTGTAGAGACGTGGAGAAGGCATCTTTGGTTGTCTGGGAGCCGTGGAAGACGGTCGTGGTTTTGGAACGAAGCAAGCACAACCAGTGTTATTATTTCATGACGATTGCCCTTAAAACTTTGTGAAGAAACTTGCATGTTCATGAACTAAAACTTCGAAGACGAAGTGTTAATTTTGCCAACCAGAACTCGGCACACATGGTGGATCCACTTCCTCTCACAGCAAGAGGGGCCTATGCCCCGCCAGGGTAACCTTATACGCTAGATATGTTATTAAAATCTGAATGCGGTAGTAGCCAAAGCGTCAGTCCGTCACCCCTTATCAAAATAGTAACCACGAGGAACGTAATTACCCGAGACGCAAATTTGCTCCTACAAATTTTAAAACAAGTCCATTGGTACAGAAAGGTTATCGATTTCAGTTTGTATTTTTCCACGTGATAAGAACTTGTTACCATGCGAAAGTCAATTTTAGGGTATAAACCGAACAACGTGACGTTATATGAGTCAGTGGTAAAAAAATCCACAACACAATTCTTATAAAAAAAATATTGTTTCAGATATTGAACTATTATTATATACAGCCTGCTGACAAGACTGAGTAATGACATAGCCCGAAGATGTCTAAAGTGCTGAGTGCGCTCGGCGGTGCCTTGCCGGATGAGAGACCGCTGCTGTCCCTGCAGATTGTGGAAAGCGCTGCAAAGTGCCCCTTAGGGTATTTGCCCGTCAGCAGGACCTATGATGAAGATGCTGATGCGGGACTTCTGCGCCAGAATGGACTGTTCGGGAAGAAGCCCAGCCATTACATTTGCTTGTCCAAGTCAGAAGGTAAGATCTTAGATTTTGTATCTTTTGTGAATTTATGAATTGCAATTGCATAATCTGTCACGTTGAAACACCGACGCGGTGTCGTATCGATCTAGAAGTGCATTCGACGTCGTGAAGGGTCTAGGGAAAACTGACGATTCATCTTGAGTGATGGAAATAAATTGGTCGACTCAGAATGTTCTGTGATGTGCACTGCATCGTAAGATGTTGTAGATTTCGACGACTCGATACCCCATTGGTAGCCGTTACACGTGCGTATGGTTTTGGACATAAGGCGTGAAGGCCTTCACGGGGTGTCGTCATAGTAATAGACATAAACTCAGTGTTACATATTTAATAGTTCACACTATATTAACCTTGACTTGAAGCGAGCTAAGACCGTTAAATTAAACACTTTCACGCTCATTCCAAACCTGCTTTAACTGGTGATTATCTCATTAAAAGTTAATGCTTCTTCGCCTACACCAAGCTTGGGAACGGACGTTAAAATGTGGAGTGATTATGATCCTAGAAGCTTTTGATTAATTGGGATGGCTCTCGCATACAGAAGCACGTTTTTTCTTTGACTTTAAACTCGTTTATGAATTCTTAAAAGTGGTGTAAGGAGACGTGCGTACTCCAGAAATAGAAGTGACCTCAAATATCACTGCCGTGCTCAAAGGATAACGTGACGCATTACGAAAAAGTACGTCATGTGACCAATGTCCTCTTTTTAAAATTAATTTGTTGCGACATAGCTACACTGTTTGCGGTTAAACAGTTATAAATAGACAAGTAATTAAAGAGGTCCAATTTCCCTATGGTTTCCCGAACCTATAGATACTCAACTCAGTCATCCGAACAGCCAGTATCATTTAACGCCAAGAAAGGCTTCTAATCGATTGTGTACTCGTAATAAGACACCCAATAGTCAGTAAATCGATTACAGAATCGATACGGCGCGCGGCGCGCCCGCCGGTGACAGAACGAGGCATTGTCTTTGCGCTGTAGGTTTCACAATTACTGAACACGATAAATACTGGCCGGCTAGATAAATGGGTCAATGTGATAACTGAATTATGAAAGCCCTCTATGGTGATAGAGCTCTTTATCTATAAGGGCAAGGCCCGTTTACTGGTGGTTATAAAAAAAAAGATAGTTTTGTTGACTGCCAGCATTAAGATTCAAGTGGCGACTGTGGTATTTGTTTGGTATATGCTACATTCTTTCGGTATACACTAACAGCTGCAGTGCGTTCTAACTGGAGAGACATTTACATAAATGTTTGTCTGACGCGGTCGGAGGAAAAGATTTGAACTATTAAAGAGAGACGACGAGTAATAGAGAAGTATGGAAGAAGCAGAAGACATGCTGCGCCGACCCCAAATAAATTGGGATATGCCGGAGAATGATATTCTATTCTATTCTAATGATGATAAAAGCAGAGCGAGATAAAAAAATGTTTTTTGGAAGTGTGTCGCCGTTACTCCGTTATTTACAGTTAGGAAGATTCACTGGTTACACACGCAATCAATCAAGATAAAAATATTTTTGAACAATCGATCGGTTTATTTGACCAAGAATCAAAGCCAATCTAATTGCGGCTAATACAGGAACGGTCGCACTCATTCACTTTCATTAAACTTGATGTGAAGGCCGAATCTGTTGTCCGATTTTATTACTCAATGACCGTAACGGGGCCACGACTGACTACCGAAGACCGGCGACCAGCCCCCAGATACTGTATAAAGAAAACAGTAAAACAACTAGCATAAACATAATCAGATACAATGTTCCCACTGCTGGGATACAAGCCTCCTCTCTCATCACCTAATTAGCCATTTCCCAAATTTATTGGGATGGGCTTCCAGTCTTACCGGATGCAGCTGAATACCAGTATTTTACATGGAGCGACTGCCAATCTGACCTCCACAACCCAGTTAGCACTGGGTAATACGGTACCCCTTGGTAGGACTGGTTGGCCGCCGACTACCTGTACCGACTGTCAAAGATCTCTAAATGACAGCCGGGACCAACGCCTTAGCGGGCTTTAACCCGGTTTGTAATGATGGTCACCCATCCACAAACGGACCTTGGCAAGGACCGGTTATAAAATTAAGCCACGAGCTCCTCACAAGCCTCTTCTCTTTGCTATTGTGAATACAAATGCCGGTGTGGTCGTCAATTAACTTTTTGTTACGTTGCACCACACAACGTTACGTTTCGTAAACAATTATTGTCTGAAAGCAGTTGTGGCCCAGTGGTGGCAGCCCCGACTCACGAGAATACGAACCCAGGCAGGCGCACTACTTTGTGTAATTTATTTCATCACTGCTGCTCTCAAAACGAAGGAAAACAACATGAGGAAACCGGCATGTCCTAGAACGAAAAAAAAATCTAATTCCCTCTCATTAAAAGGAGGTCTGTGCCCCAGCTGTGGGAACATTATAGGCTGATGATGATGTTGAATGATTGTCTCGATGCGAAACCCCTCGTTTAAAACGAGTAACCTGTTAACCGAGGGCTCTGAGGCAAACTTGAATTTGAATTCGTGTAAGCGCCTTGCATGGCATTTCTTTGTGAGCTGATTTCAACCACTTGTTCCTAGTTGAAATACTGTATGTATACTGTGCCCCCAGACACGTTTAAATCTGTTTACTACTGCCACCGATACTGGGTCACACTGCCTCATTGTTATTAAAATGGCGTGCCGTTCCTCGGAAAAATGTATTTTTAATGCGCTTATTGTACTCCGGGAAATGGGTGTTAACGTGGTTTATAAAGGTTTCGGGTTTCGGAACGCCTGTCTGTCTTACTCGTGATAATAATCCTTTACGCTTTGACCCGGAAAATATTGAACACACTGACCGTACTTACTGATTTGTCCTCAATATCCAAATCTCAACTGACATCGCTTCAATATTAAGTTTCTTACCAAGACTTACACGGAGAATGTTGAGATGGATGTGTGGAGTGACTAAAATGGATAAAGTTAGAAATGAGCATATAAGAGGAAGTTTGAAAGTGGCACCTATTACAGAAAAGATGAAAGGGAGTCGTCTGTCTTGGTATGGACATGTGATGAGGAGGGATGGAACACATGTGACTAAAAGAGTGATGAATATAAATGTGGATGGATGGAGAGGGAGAAGAAGACCAAAGAAAAGATGGATGGAATGTGTGAAAAATGATATGAGGGAAAAAGGAGTAAATGATAACATGACGAACGACAGAGGAGTATGGAGAAAAGAGACGTGTTGCGCCGACCCCAAATGAAATGGGACAAGGGCAGGAAGATGATGATGACCAAGACTTACACGGTACAACCAGTTTTTGGATTTGTCGCTCCATGTAAAATACAGATATTCAGCTGGCCATACCGTGACAAGCAATTACCACACAAATTTCCAGTCACCGGCGCGGCGCCACTTTCAGATTTTCTTCCAATCTTGACAAAATAATTACTAGATTACCTACTCATCAACATCTGCCTAGCCTTTTCCCAAACTATCTTGGGGTCGGCTTCCAGTCTAACCGGATGCAGCTGAGTAGCAGTATTTTACATAAAGCGACTGCCTATCTGACCTCCACAACCCAGTAACTGGGTAATACGATACCCCTTGGTAAGACTGGATGTCAGACTTTTTTGCTTCTGACTAATCGTAACGACTGTCAAAGATCTACAAATGACAGCCGGGACCAACGGCTTAACGTGCTTTCCGTGGCACGGAGGAAACTCGGTATGTAATTATGGTCACCCATCCACAGACCAACCTCGGCAAGCACGGCTTAACCTTAAAGATCGACCCGTGCGGCTGTTACTATTTAGCCACGCTAGATTCTACTGTTGCGCTACTATTTAGCTATCTAGCTAGGACGAGATTACCTACTCAATTGGTCTAAAAAAGTTCGGACCGAAAAGAACGATGATAATAGCCTTGTGAAGTCAACGGCACATCGTATTTGCTTATCAGCGACGATATTATTGACCTTTACCACCTCTAAAGTTCAACGACGTTATCTTTACCCAAAGAAGTCTCATAACTCAGTACAAACCGCAAATAGAGATAGTAGCTGACGTCATCAAGTTCACAATAGTATCGACTAAAGTGTCGGAGTCAGCGTAGTGGTATGCTGGCACTGACACTGATTAGATGATTGTGCTGACATATTTATGTTTGTGTCTTCCCACGGTCTTTTAACTGCATTATTTACTCTCATCTTTTCTGACTGCCTCGTTGGTCTTGTTGGTCGACTGTGGAGCATGAGACCCAGAGTTCAAAATTCCCGGGTCGGGCATAGTGTTATTGGCTTTTTCCATCAGGAATTTGTCAGCAGCAACAACAGAGACCGGATTCGTCCCGGTTGATGTCAATAGGCTCGCACCCATTTTTTTTTGCCCTACTCTAGGAATTTTCCTACATCGTGGGTGCGTTTACAAACATTAAAACTCACATATACAAACAGCCAGACCCGGAACAACTATCTGTAGGCCGTACAAATATTTATTCCGTGCGGTGATCGAACCCGCGACACGCAGCGCAGCAGTCGATCGCTCAGCCAATGCGCCAACCGTGCCGTCAACATGTATACATTTACGTCTTACATGGGACTTAAACATATCTGGCAAAATGTGGGTGTACTTGTTAGGTACATCTCTGCTTAACCCTCCGGGGATTACATGGCGTTACGTTATGTATCTTTTCTGATCCTTGACAATTACTTTAAAAAATAGTTTCGCTCACTCAAACTGAACATCTTATCGAGCGTTCTACACAAAACGGCGAGCTCTCTATCCTCAGTGTCATACATTTTCGCGTGTCATAAGTACTTTGAGAGCAAAAAAATCTTCTTCTTTTAAATCTTTTTTGCTACTACCACACTTTACCGTTGTTGTTTCCTCAAAGTCTTTTATCATCCGTACAAAGCAGTAAACGGAGATAGGTCAGTTTACGTCATCAAGTTTACATTGTGGTTACGGAGCCAGGAGTCAGCGTAATAGTATTCTGGCACTGATTAGATGATTATGCTGACATATTTATCTTTCTATCTTCCCACGGTCTTTGGCTGCTCTAGTTCCTAACACCTTGTTTCATTGTGCTGTCATCGTTTCAGGCTGTGGAGAGGTTTCTTGGTAGATTTGTTTTTAGGATGTTTATTGTATCAGAGTTTTCTGGATTGTGGGAGAAATTATATGAAGGACGAAGTAGTAAATTATAGCGTGACGAATGACAGGGGAGAATGGAAGAAAGAAAACCAACCAAGTGCGAGTCGGACTCGCGCACGAAGGGTTCCGTACCATTATTTATAAAAACGAGGAAAAGTATCACTTTTTTGTTTGGGAGGAGCCCCCTTTAAATATTAATTTTATTCTTTTTTTAGTATTTGCTGTTATAGCGGCAACAGAAATACATAATCTGTAGAAATTTCAACTGGCTAACTACACACATCAAAAGTGTCTAGGGATCAACATATATTTTTGCAATAACTTTTCTCCTGATTGATATTAATTAAAATTTTCTTTAAGGATTCATCAAATAAAGTGTTTTCGTTTGTCACAGTAACGATAAACCAAGTCACCTTTGCATTAATAAAGAAATTTGCCATTTTCTAATAAAGGGATTTTTGACATTTGAACCACTAACATTAAAGTTCGAAAAAAAGACTGAAATAACAGTTTTCTTTAAAATTTTATTGGGTAACTTAAACAATTAATAATCCGTGTTTCTACCGCGAACACTAACAACACAAGAACATCGGTTTGGCATACTCAAAATGAGTTCATCCAAATCACGCTGTGGAATGGCCGCCCATGTTCGTTGCAACAACAAAAAAAGGTCTTCTTGCGACTGGATACCCTCCATATTCGGCAGAGCTCTTCTCTGTAGCATATCCCATGCATGCTCAATCGGGTTCAAGTCTGGCGACTGAGCAGGCCAGGGCAGGACATTGATGTTAGCTGCGGCGAGAGTCTGTCTTACAACTCTTGCGGTGTGCGGTCGTGCATTATCATGCATTAACTGAAATAAGGGACCGATTTGCACTTGTAGAGGAACGATGACGTCTGATACAATCGTCTCAGCATAAATTTGAGCGTTGAGGTTGCCTCTGATCCAAATCAACTCAGTTCTTCCGCCGATCCAAATACCCGCCCATACCATGATGGTTCCACCACTATAAGGATGGACTTCCTGGCAGGATTTTAATCGCTGTTGGCGTCCAGGGGTTCTCCAGTGTCGTATACGTCTTGTATCCGGTCTCATACCAAAACGAGACTCATCAGAAAAGCACACGAAACGCCATTGTTCTTCTGCCCAATTTCTGTGTTCAAGAGCCCATTGATATCGAATCCTACGATTGTGCATTGCTATAGGTGGTACCCGTAGCGGTCTTCGGGAATGAAGATTCACTTCATGCAAGCGGTTTCTGACTGTTTGGTCGCTAATTAAGTTCCCTGAAGAGTGATGAAGCCTCACGGCTAACATCATGGCGGTTATTGTTGGAGCTCTTCGAGTTAAGATTTGAATGTATCGGTCTTGTCTCCGTGTGGTGCAGCGATACCGTCCTGAAACAGACAGAGTGACTTTACCATTTATAATATTAGTACGATGGATAGGTATTTAAAAGATTGTGTAGGAGAATAAATGTTTTTTTAAAGATAAAGTAATCATTCGTGGTGTCATAGGTTTCTTCTAACTGATCAGTTACTGGGTTTTACGCTTATTATACAATTATTATAAAAAATAATGTGACTATTTTTTATTAGGAATATGATATCACTTGCCATGCGCAAATCACTGGCAAATTAATTAAGCCTCAAGTTGAGAATAGGCAACTCCTTTGCTGTCTGAGTAATATAAAAGGTGTTGTTTTGCATCCTCGTCAAATTCAAGGATATTTGAAGCAGGTTATTAGTCCTTTAATATCTGAACATGTGAAACGAACCCACGATTCTACACACGCGTAGTTAATCAATTACTTTCCACTCCACTAACTTACTACCGTAATAAGCCTTTTCAGCATATACCTAGCCGGTAGTATAGACTATAGAGAACTGTACCTATAGATAAATCGGGTCCAAAAAGGAGCGAAAGTATAAAATAAGCGGTGTGCGGCACAGTACCGCACAGAGTGTGCCGCACAGACGTTTCATTCGGTGGGCTTGCGCAAGTGAACATGGACAACATTTCATATTCACCGAAACATTTTGTCCTACACAATATGTTCGCGAACAAATGTTCAGTGGAATGGCACCATAATAAGCACCTATCACTTTAGTCCACAGCAGCACGCGTAGCATGACCACTGTAGAAACGAGTTTTGTCTACGGAAGAATCGACATAATGACAGATAGACAATGTTAATGTGTCATTTCGTCTATTCTTCTTTCTACAGTGGTCATACTACGCGTGCTGGACAATGGATATAGTATGTGCTACTTAACGTTTTCAGTACAGAAGATTCTCGAGCTCAGATAATACTAAAATAATAAGAGGAACCTTAGTAGGTTTCCTCCAGTCGTTCGTCGTTATAAGAAATCAAAAGCAGCCTGTCTCTATTACTGAACACGCCCTAAAGCCCTCATCTTTTTACCCACAGGAGTACCAGGCTACGTCATGGACGGCGTGGTCATAGTAGGCGAGCGGGAAGCCGCCCCGCCGGGCTACAGCGTGGCGGGACGCGCGGGCAAGCGACGTCTTTGCACACGCGTGTCCCGCCCCGCTGCCGCGCGCGCGCATCCTCCCGTCACGGACGTTATCGTGTGCTCTAAGATGAGGCAGGCGCCGCAGGGGTTTTTACTGGCTGGGTGAGTAACATAATCAGTCTATAATGGTCCCACTGCCTGGACACCCACACAGGCCTCTTTTCTTTTATGCGTGGTTGTGGGTTATAATCTACCACGGAGGTTGGTTTGTGGGTGGTTGTCTGAGTCGAGAAAACATATTCTACCAATACCCACCACACCCACGCCGACGGCACTTTTTGAATTATTCCTCTCTGTCCCACAATTTTTCAAACTGTTGATAACTTTGTGGCGAAATAACCGTTTCTAATGCTAATCTGCGCTGCGAACGCCGCTGCTTTTTGAAGCCCTAATCCCACAGGTCGAAGCCCTGACTTCGACAGGTCTAACCTTTCGACACGCGTATAATGAGCGCCATGTGCATAGTTTCTAATATAATTCTTCGATTCAGTAACTTGATGTTTCAAATCCTACCGGTTTCATTACTGACTTGAAAGGTCGTTTTGCACAACCTCAAGGAATACCTTCATACTTTACTGGTAATCAATACGAAACTGGTAATCAACTACTACATGAAATTAACGAAACGTGAGCGGAATCCCAAAGGATAGTTAACATAGACTTGAGCTGCTGAACAGGATTTTGACTAATCGGATCCGATTAGTTAGGTTTTCGAGTGTGTGTGAGCCTGGATTAGCTACTTACAATGAACGTGAAGACACATCTAATGCGTATCCCTTGTGGATTATGAATTTGTTAGTATGAACTAATATTTGAAATGATAAACTAGTTGTTGAAGTGAAACTTCTTATGCGACTTCCAACAAGGTTGCGTTAAACGTTTAACGGTACCATGGAGGAATAGAAAGAGACAGAGCGAGAGTAAATGCGTGGCACTCGAACGCATGCGTGTAGTATTACGAAGTTTCACTTTTTCCGCGCGGAGGGACTCCACGCACTATTTTTTAAGATGATTTTTGAAAAAATGTTTATGATTTTTTTTCGGGTCAACCGCCGGTCGTTGATAGTGCACAATGAACATCTGTAAATAATAATTAAAAATAACAAATAATAAAAACATCTCTGTCCCTACTCAGAGAGATAAACGGCAAGATGGTGTGCTACAAAGTGAGCGGCGGAAGCACCGACACGTCGCCGACGCACAACGAGTACGAGAACGTGCTCAATAACATCACGCCGGAAGCTAATAGGAGGTAAGCAGACACAACAACATGATTTGATCAGTGATCGGAGTAGGTAGATTGATTTGCTGTCTATGATCCGGTACGGAGTCTGATTTGTGCCCGGTTGATGGCAATAGGGTCGTCCCCTATTTTATGGGACTTGGAACATAACTGGCGAAATGTGACTGTACTATTACTTTCACCTTTGCCTAACCCCTCTGGGATTAAAGGCGTGATGTTATTTTATGTTACTTTACCCTTCTTTCGCTCATCTTCTTTATAAAAAGCGGTCAAGTATTTCAAGGCACTGACTGAACACCGTTACATTAAATGCGAAACTTCACAGGGCATAGCAAAGATATTGCAATACGTAGAAAAAAAACTTAAACTTGCTCGAAGTTTTGATAACTAAGTAATTAATGTTGTACAAACGCCAACAAAGAAGATAAAAATAAAAAATTATCAAGCTCTTTCGTATTGCAAATTTTATAAGTAACACGCACTGGGAATTTATCAAAACATATTTGACCTCATCTGCCGCTGAGCTCCGGGACCATGATGATTGACAGGCGCATAAACAGGGGCTAGCTGGATACCGTACTCAAATAGCTATCATCCATTTACACCTCGTTCATAACCTGCTAGTGACATCATTAGAGATCGGAAGAGTTAGACCATATTAACATAAACTTCAAGGAAATAAGTAATATGTGGATAATACCTTACTCAAAGGATTTCTCCCTTGAATGGACCAAAAACCCAGAGAGAACAAAATGTTACCAGCTTCAACTATTTTAAGGATATTAAATCCTAAACAAAAATTATTTGAATTATAGATAGACTATATTAAACAAAAATATTACTTTTTTACCGTAAGTAATAAGCTTAAGCTTTTTTAATAAGCTTGCTTTTGTTTGTCCAGCTTTTTGACTATTACTCAACTCCTTGTCTAGCCCCAGTTCATAGAAGGACTATTTATCAGTACATAAAAGCAGAAAAAATAACCATTCAAATAAGCATTCTTAATAAATTCTTTGTTTATTTAAGAGCGTTCTAAAAGCCAATATCTATTGGCCAGATTCAATAAAAAAACATAGCCTTCCAACACGACATAACATCGTTTAAATGCAACATGAATTCCTGCCGTTCTTACGACCCGAACAAAGGAACTAAATTGATAAATCCTTCAGTGAACAAGACAAATTAACTCGGACTGTTTATATTCTTGTGTAGGATACAATATACTACGCGCAGATCTTTGATAGGAATTTTACACATTGCTTCTTAGTTTTAGTAGTAAGAGTATGGTTGTTCATTCATAGCTACATGGATGATATTGTATCTAGCTGTCGGAACTAACGGTGCCATCTTGTATTTTCAATACATGTCACACAATAATCATACAAATGCTTACCAACAGCGTCTCTCTTTTTAGGGTTAATTTTATTTTTCATAGCCTATACTGTGACCTACTGCTTTCTACTTTGAAATCTCTCTGTTTTGTTAAATTAAGCTCCAATAACTCCTTGTATTGTTATACAGGCTGTAACGGAAAGGGTATATACATCTTTAAGGGTGTGCTACAGACCATCAAACTGAACATGTTTCTCACCATAAAAAAATTTTTGCAGCAAAAAAAAATATCAGCTGCCTATACGTTTGGGTCGAATAGGTATTGTAATTTTCTATGGGGCAGCAGATTTTTTTTTGCTGAAAAACATGTTTTATGATGAGAAACATTCAGTTTGATGGTCTGTAGCACACCCTTAAGGATGTATATACCCTTTCCGTTACACCCTGTATATACATTCATTAGCCATGATCAAAATAATTTAACAACCTGTTATGTTTGATTCATTTTAAGAAGGGCTTCACTTCTACAAAGTTTGTAGAAGTGTGGCTCTTCTCAAACCACACCACTCACCCACTTTCATACCGAAAAGGCGAAAAGTCTCACACGTAATAATTATGTCAATAGAAATAATGAAACATTAACCATTGTTGTATCAATACCAAGAAAATTCGTCAGTAAAACACACGCAAGCTAGCCTTATTTTTAAACAAGAACTGAGGCCATTGAGATTTCCCAGGCATCGGAAAAAATGGCGACCTTCCAATATAAACTTGATCCCATCTAGGGACCGATCTCGGTCCGCGTTGATTAACCCAGAAAATCGAGTCGTGCAGCTTGGCTGGCCCTTATAACTTACTACTCTTCATGATGTTAGGGTCTGCTTGCCTTATGGGCTTCCCGTATTGTTGGCCCCAACGCCACTGCTTAGTCCCTCTTACATGCTAAATCAATGTTACATTAATTTACAGGATACGACCACCGGATCGTCCCCCAAAACTGTCACCCCTGGTCTCAGAACTAAATAACCTGAATCTCAAACAGTCCCCGACAACCTACCCCAACATTGAAGAGTTCACCACTGACCATGACTACGAAGCCCTGAGCCCCGCCTATAACATCAAACCGGTGAGGCCAGCGCCCCGGCCTCCGTCTGCGAAGTCCCCGATCCCGCACGGCAGCCCGGCGGGGCCAACGTCGCCGGTAGCTCATGGCTGGAAGAAGGGGCCTGCGCCCCTGCCAAGGAACACTGTGTATCAGACCTTAGGAGGATATAATGGAATGGAGGGAGTGCCATTTTTATTGAACCCCAAGTTGAGAGGACTGCCTAGTGATAGTTTGGTAAGTTTTATATCTATACTAATATTGTAACTGGATACAATTTGTTTTTTAAGTTTGTGTGTAAGGGGTGATTACCCCTTACACACAAACTTAAAAAACATTCAATGGAACTACTAATTCAATTCCGATAGTTGTTGCACGAATGGTAAGTTAGTTTATTCCCGAGTGCCATAAACAATTTCTTAACAAAAGGTCCCGTGGGAAAACGGAATCGAAATCAAGGGCAAAACCTATATCAAATTAGATAACGCAGACATGCGGAGTTTCATTAATGGGTATTGCTTATTAAACATGATTAAATAAATAATCATTAATGAAGTCATGACGAATATAGAATATTATAGATTGCTAACACCTGTATTTTTTATCTCCATTTTTTTGGCGATTTTCGTCTGAAATCGTTTTGCAAGATTTGGTTAATGACTGTTCCTTTTTACGTTTGAGAAGAGGCCTCTGCCAACTGGAATAAATTTTAATATTTTTACAACCAACATGAATATTAATTTTATTAAAATATAGTAGCTGTCCCGCGCAACTTCGTCTGCGTCAAATTTTCCCCGTTTTTGCAACATTTTTCATTGCTGCTCCGCTCCTATTGGTCGTAACGTGATGATATATAGCCTATGTCCTTCCCGAGGTTGAAATCTATCTTCTTGCCAAATTTCATTAAGATCCGATCAGCCGTTTAGTCGTGAAAAGGTAACAAACAAACAAACAGAGTGACATTCGCATTTTTAATATTAGTATGGATAATGTCGCTGGTTAGTCAAGTTAATGATGAACGTAACGCTGTAATATACAGCTACACTTATTTTTTACAACAGGATATGTTTGAATTATTTCCTTAACACGGATTTATATAATAAAGTTATGTTATTTCCCTAATACCCAAATGACAACAATACAAAGTATCATTCCCTGTTTTCTAGTACAGGGCATGACTTTCGAAAATATCTTTGTTTAATTCTCTTGTGCGATAGTTTATGCTTTTAGACCCAGCTGTATAAACTGCACATTATCTTTCACTGAATGAATGAATGAAAGATTTTTTTTAGCATCTTTAAAGCTTGCTTCAGTCATACTGCTCAGATTAAAATATTTCCTTCACTTTCAAAACTGCACAGAACGTGAAAGTGTTTAGATTCCTATCTTCACGCGCTATGTACACATTATATAAACACTGGAAACGGGATATTTATGTAACGGGATATTCCCGATTTTATATACAGTTTCCAGTGTAAATGATATTGTTTAAATATCTCAAGACCTCCCTTATACAAAGTGTTGTTTTGCATCCTCGTCAAAATTCAGGAAGTTGTCACAAAAGATATACATATATATCAATTTAAATTACGGTACTTAGTTTATTATGCATTAGCGCTGATTTTTTTTTTGGTTGTTTGAGGATGTCAGTATATGAGAATAACCCCCTAACGTGGTTTAGGGAATAAGAAATTTTCGAATAAATGTTTGAGATTGTTTGAATGTGTGGAAGCGCGGTTATTGGGCAAGAATCACGTGCCGCGTTTAACACACTTACCGATTTCCGTAAATAAGCAAATAAAATAAAAATCCTACCCATTTTATTATTGATTCGGGACGAGAATCATTAGCATAGTTATATCCTTGAATTTGACGAGGATACAAAACAACACCTTGTATAACTGTGAACGGAATCTTTATTTCATAATTGCTGAATATTGATGGAAAATAGACCTCTTAGTCCCAATGTCACTAATTTGATAACGATCGGATCTGTTGTTAAGGTGTGAAATAGTAACAAACACATAGTTATTTTCGCATTCATATTATCAGTATGGTAATACAGTATAGGAAGTATGTATTGTGCATACACGGTGTAAATCACCTCATCACGAAGCCGTCAACCAAGCATCCTGTACATGAAACTAAGTAACTTAACGCAAAAATTATTGCTGGGAAACGACTTTTTTTTTGGGGGTGTAAAATCATGTTTTGTGGTAGAACTCAATGTAACACACTCAAAACATTGTGCTGATGGACGGATTGAATAGTACGGGGGTCGTGGAGGTGTTTAAAGTAAAAATCTTACATTAAAAACTTTTATTAAAAAAAATACTTGTCAAAAAGTTGGAACTTTGACCCCTAATATCTCCGTAACTAGAAGGTTCCCAGGTATGGTGTAGAACAAAAAAATGATCGCAATGACAGGGAGAACCAGTGCCTTTCGGCTTCGTTAAGAGGTGTTTTACACCCTTTATACTGCAGTAATATAAATATTTTGCATGCCGTAAGATAGAGTGTGTTGAAACTGCTTTTACAATGTCTACATCTTATTTGTACCCACATTCAATTTGGCAAATAAATGATTTCTTTCTTCTTCAATAGCTCCGCCTATCTCGACGGGGTTCATATGCGTTAATCTAAGTTTCTATGGAAGTATGGATAATGTATCTGAAAACGCAAAGGCATACAGTTAGTCAGTTTAAGCTAATTAACTTTGATAAAAGCACTTCCCAGTATTCATTAAAAATCTCTTCCTTTCCAGACACAATTGCCAGTAATAAAGAAGCGTTCGCGGTTCGATCTTGACCGCGAATACACCTACAACTTCGGCGTCGAGCGACAGACGTGAGACAAAACAAACCCTAACGCCATGTACATAAGGTATATTATCATTCTACGTAGACACTAATTGACATGACCTTGCGTTTAGCAATCGATCCAAGTGATTGATTTTAATGTACACGTTTCATGGATACTCCTCAGCTTTTAAAAAATATGGACTTTGTCGCGAATTTCCTATAAAATACTGCTCAAGAAGTTTTAGTAGTGATTGCGCCGCAAATAGGTGACCATAGTCTGTTATCTTTAAACCAAGTAGAAACTACTAAGAGATACAAACGAAAAAATCCAATAGTATATAAAAAAAGAAAATTAGAAGTCTTTGGAATATTTGAGTGTTGTCCTTTTAACGTTGTATGGGTTATAAAAGTTGATACATTACCTTCACCATATGAAAACCCACACCCTGAGTAGTGATTGTAGCCCTAAAGATGGGAGTTTTCCTCAATAGTCTATCCTATATGTATAATGTTGAAAATCAAACAAAAGCATTACAAACAGTTTGACAGATGTCTCGAATGTTGCCAGCTTTTAAAATTAAAACATCCGTGGTAGTTTTTCATCTTTGATACAAACGATCTTAAATCATGACATTATAATTATTAAAATCGGTTGTGTTGTAAATGTGACGTACACCTAAACTAGATCAGTCGGCTCAATGGTCGGACTGACGATTATGATTAGGGTGTCATACCAATTTGTACACATATCTCTTTTTTTAACATTGTAAATGTAAAAAAGTCAGCTTTGAATCAGGAGACGGTGTATATCAAAGGCTTAATCCTCCTTTTATCTTTATTAGAAAAATAATTTGATGTACTATTCATTTTGACCATGTACAGTCACGTTTAATAATATGTATACACTTAGCAAAACTTAAAAGTGATTTGCTCGTGAACTTACGGTTTTTACGTTAAGATAATACCTATTTCGTGAAAACGTAAAATCTTAATCAATACAGTAGGAGAAAATGACTTTTAAAAGTTGCTGCGTATATACATATTATTAGACGTGACTGTACTTATTGATTTTTTGTAGTAATCAGCATATTTTTTGTTAATGAAAAACGATACAATGCAGTGGTTTTCTTCCACGCTTACGTCATTATATCCGTAGTTAACCCCTTATGACTGTAAATATCAAAGCATTATGTAAATAACTTTGTCAAGAACCCTCCTTTTGGATTTACCATAGTTGAAATAAAAAAGAACATTCCATCAACAACAAAAAAAAATCCTATCACTGTTTTTGAACAAAGCAAACAACAGGCTTCCTCTTATGCCAAAAATAAGTAAATCACGCAAGTCTTTGTATCCATTGTCTACTGTTTCCTAGCTTTAAGTGAGTGACCCTGAGGCCTTGATCGTGTGTCGACGAGTAGTTATAGATCTACCTAGCTCTAGCACCGTGCATACGGCTGTTTTATTGCTCTAAATCAGTGTTTCGCAAACTCAGATCTAGGAAATCGGAAAATGTTGGAGGTCCACCATAAATGAAAAATATTCAATTCAATTCAATTCATTTTTTTTCAGATTTTTTTATCCATAACATTTGGTTAGTACACTTAAGTCTTAGTTTTAGTACACTTAAAAATAATGTTAGTAATAGTAAATCAAATCAGACACAGAAACACGCCACATTACGACTAAAAAACCTCAAAATAAAAATAAAATAAAATATGAAAATTAAATTAATACAAGCATTTATGTCAAATGAAATGTCCACAATTAAATGAAAAATATTAATCAACAAAACAATTTTTATATTGCAGAAAATGTATTTAATGTGAAACATGAGCTTGTTTAATTGAGCATAGGCGGTCATGGAGTATTCGTTGACAGAGCTGCTCTCAACTCTTCGTCGATCGTCCTGAGGCGTTCCCTTTTTGAACCGACGTAATTATTTAATTAATCGTAATTAAATCGTAAAGCAGTATAGACCTAAACAGCTGTGTGGATTGTCCTAGAACTATTTATTTGTCAATGTGGATGTCTATAAAGAGTAAATGTATAATATGCGGAATAAGAGAAAGCGAATTTAAGCTCTGAAGGGGTTTGCCTCAATATGGCAAGGGTTTTATAATAAAAGAAGAATGTTTAGACTTTTACTTTTTGAAATGAAGTCGTCATTTTATACATAATCAAAAATTTGGTCTATGGATTTTTTACAAGTGACTGACCTTTATTTTAAAGATTTGGAAGGAAAATTTAAAAGATGATCTATGTAAAAGTAAATTTTTCGTAGTGGCTAAAATTAAAATGTGATCCTTCTATTCTTATACCTGGCAAGGAGTTTTTATTTCTAAAATATCTCTCTTTAGGTTCAAAATATCTTACGATGAAAAATACTTTTGACGTCAGTACTGCGATACAAGTCGTTCACTTGAAGTTGCTTAATTCCATCAATGAGTATGAAACAAAGATGTAAATCGTTAGATTTCGCCTCGGCGTACTTGAAATGGACGAAAGTGTCTCTGAAATGTACTGAGAAGTGTGTGCTCACACGTTACGCGTGGAATTAAGATAGATTAACGAAACAGAAGTGTGGTCTTTAAAGGAAAAAATAACAAACTTAATGAATGAGCTGCATTCTTTCCTGTCTTGTTTTATTCTAATATCATTGGATATTGAAAATATTAAAAACTTTCATTAAGAAGGTCCACTCGGTTAGTGCTTTCTGTCCGAGCTGTTGGATGGTAACTATTTTACAATATAGGTATGTGTAGAGTGCTACAAGGATCATTTTGGCTTTTGAACTCCGTTGTTGGTAAACATTTGTCATGGATAGAAAATTAACTAGTTTAGCGGCAAAAATCATGAAATACGTGTACGACGTAATTTATGAATGATCTAAAAATGTCATTGTCTCATTGATAATATTATTTCGTGACTTCTCTATTGCTATTCTCTGTCTCGACAGTGAACACATTGTATTGAAAAAAGAACCAAGATGGCGGCAGATGGCGTTAGTTCCGATTTTGTCCACACGCCAAAATATCCTTGTATATCTATAACGACCATGTGCCAATACCAGTACAAAGGTCTGGTTACCGGGCGCCTCGCCAGCCAATGACTAGTCAAATGTGAACGAATTTGAATTACTTGCACTATTTTATACGACTGACATGATTTTATAATGCGCTCACATGAATACATTTTTTATTGAGGTCTATTTTTAGACGGTTTTCTCTTTGGTATGCGTCATAGAGCACGTAATCGCCAGAGGATAGAGACGGCAGTGCTAATAAAAATTGTGGCACCAAATGTGTGGGGCTCAAATTCTGTCATTTCTGCCATTCAGAACGGTCTTTTTTTTACGGAAAGCGAGTTGTTTGGAACACGTCTGATTGGTAAAGATAGTGTTGAAAAAACCGCCTCTAGCGTCTCCGTACTCTGTGGTATGACTTAACGCGGGAATAGGGATGATGACTGAGTAAAGAAAACGAAATTCTATTTTGTCCGTCAATCAGGTAATACAAAAATATTAGATACGTATTTTTTGTTTTATCAAGTTAACAAAAAAATACTTAGTTAAAACGCATTAAATTTGGAGAGTGGAGGCTCACTACGTCACAACTAGGTATAAAATGTACTGAGCCGTGACGTCATGCGCCATTTCAACTCAAAATATCTCTGTAATTTTACGATTACGTGAAAAAAGAAAAAAATACGTGTCAAATACTTTTTAATAATCTACCCGATAGACAAATAAAAAAAAGTGAGTCACCATCCCTATTGTCAATAGTTGACAACGCCCGGGTAACTCTTAACCGTTTTAACGGTTATGAAAAGTTGTGAATGGTTTTTTAAGATTCTTACTTTAGATTAATTTAGTTTTAATTCAAGAACTTATTGTTTTTGTTATAATTGCATGTCATTAGGTTATACACGATTGTTGATACAGGTAAATATCGTAATTATGTGTATTAGAAAATGTATTTATTCCAATGTCGAGTATGTGTGAGGCTTTGGTTTTACTTGTGTATTTTCGAAGAGATTGTAATCGGGGTTGAAAAACTCGCAAGCACTGTTTGAATTGTATAACACAAATCACATACCCTGAGTGGTAATATCTTAGGTTTAAGGTTATCGCGCACTTTGGCCTAGTACGCTTTTATCACTAACGAAACCTATTCAATCGCGTTTAAAGTATTATTTTTTTTTGAATATTTGTGTTACCCATCTGTGTTCACCAGACTTAGCTGATTCAGTTTCAACACAAGTTGAAGTTAAACGCGATTGTATAGGTATTAAAACTCCAACTAGGCCATTTGAATTACCCCTCACTTCAACATCGACTGTAATCCAAAATAACCATTAGCCTTTTGAACGCCATTGTCACATATACGTGACAAGGAAGCGCGTGCCCTGTACGTCAATGACACAAATATGTGACAAAAAATGTGGTGCACTATATCACGAAATATACAATTTAAATCATTACTTTTGTGTGTCTTCATTTATATATCTTTAAAATGTGTTCTATATATCTTAAATATTAAATATCTTATCAAGAAATAAGTTAACAACACTTTTGAAATCCCTTTTTTATTTGTAAGTATTTGCGGTGAATTTGTGGCTTGGCGTGGAGGACACGCGCGTGCGTTTATGCTCTGGCGTTCAAAAGGTTACATAAAATACGTAAGAGGAGCCATGTAAAGATGAGTGCACGATGGCGGTAACGTACGGTCCAGTTTGCACTATTGTTTGTCAATTCATTGTACATATCTTAGCGTATTGTGTTAGCACGACTGTTATTTATTAACTCGATAACTAGATTTATTTGCTTTATAATAATATTCGTTAACCGACAACCTTTAATTAGCCTGTAAAGAGATTCTGTAATGCAATTTTTAAAGTTAATATTAGACCTGTTTCTAGTTAAACTTGTTATAGTTGGAGAGGACATAATAGTATTGTTTTGTCTCAAATCCTATTTGTTTTACTCAAATATTTATTAGTGATATTGTAAATAAATTATGTATAATGCAATTAGAAAATTAGTACGCTTTTTTACACATTAGAAATGTATTTCATCTGATAATTTGTTTAGTATGATTATTAAGGAATAAAAATTAAATTATTGACTGATTATACTGTGCTTTTATTTATTAAACCTTTTATTACGTTAAAGTCTTGTTCACCTCGGAATTAAGTCATTTGGGGTGAAGTGTTGTATTCTGCGTCAAATTCAAAATAGCATCATGCAATACCCAAAGTAAAATACTATTGAGGCGAGGTTGTTTTAACATGTCTTAAACGCCACTACCCTACCCACCAGTAAAGGTCATTGGGCATAATCCCACTTGGTTGAATAATATCTCGGTGCATTGAATTTCGGCTTAAGTGAAGTAAAAAAAAATGTTCATTGTGTTATGCTCTATTTCAATTTTCGCTTGACGACCGGCAATTGGTTTTGGTAATGGTATTTTATGGCTCAAGACTGTATTCGTCATAAGTATTACCTACGGCTACTACCTGAAAATGGAATAGAATTGATTATATTATGTGCCAGGTAAATCATTTGTGGTGTTTCAGGCCACAAGTAATTTATTTTAGGCAAAGACATTCAATTGACGGTTGGCGCAGTGGTTGAGCGATCGACTGCTGCGCTGCGTGTCGCGGGTTCGATCCCCGCACGGAACAAATATTTGTATGGCCCACAGATAGTTGTTCCGGGTCTGGCTGTTTGTGTATGTGAGTTTAAATGTTTGTAAACGCACCCACGATACAGGAGAACTTCCTAGTGTGTTTTATAAAAAAAAATACGAGCTATAGACGAGACAGGCCAAAGAAAATCGTAATTCAAAACTTATTGTTATTATATATTACTTTGTTGCAAGTCAGTCTCTGTCTAGTGACTTATGCCCGCTTGCCAGTAGCGTTCCTTTGCAGTGGCGTAGCTACCTTGGGGTGGGTGGCACTCTGTGCGGTAGCAGGTGGTCACCCAATCGAAAGTTAAAAGCAATAACTTTTATATGATAAACGTCATGGATCATTGAATATTAAAAAAAAATATCATACAATTAAAATCAAATTTTTGCCCACATGTAGTTTTAGTAGTTTGTTAGTAATTTTTGTTTATTGAAACTCCTCGCACATGACAAGCAAACCGTCATAAACAATTTTAGTGCAATCATAAGATTTGGAAGTGGTTCTTATAAAATCCCATTCAATAAACATAAAAAGTCTAGAGACACCCAATCAGAAACTAATATTAACGGCTTTTAAGTGTCTTCGCAGTCTTGGTATCTCCAAAAGTAATTCGGTGTCCGAGACCTCAACATAAAATCTGTTAATTTTGATGTAGCTAATTTCAGTTCCTCAGTATTCGGCAAAAGCAAAGTATTTGTTTGTACAATCTCGAACAATGAAGTAAGGTTCACTTAGAAATACCGGGGCTTCTGAGCATGTATGACAGTACCGCCACAGGATCTATCGCGACTATGGGATGGGGAATCCCACACGACAGCGTCGTGCGCTTTTAGGGGGACTTTCCGAATAGGGATGATGACTGGGTAAAGAAAACGAAATTCTATTTTGTCCGTCAATCAGGTAATACAAAATATTTGATACGTATTTTTTGTTTTATCAAGTTAACAAAAAAATACTTAGTTAAAACGCATTAAAGTTGGAGTGGGGGCTAACTACGTCACAACTAGGTATAAAATGTACTGAGCCGTGATGTCATGCGCCATTTCAACTCAAAATATCTCCGTAATTTTACGATTACGCGAAAAAAGAAAAAATACGTGTCAAATACTTTTTAATAATCTACCTGATAGACAAATAAAAAAAATGAGTCACCATCCCTATTATACATAGAGCTGAGCTAGTGCTTGTGGCAGAATCTAGTGATGGGCTGAGTGATGATTTTTCTGTATCGGTGACTGCATGACTATGACAAAAAAATATCGGTGACGGGAACAATGACAAAATCATCAATGATTTTTATTTGAGTATTAGATCTCGTCACTTCAATTGTGAGTAGATACTGAAATGATCGTGGAACGGCTTAGTGAAATTATCATTAGTTATTTATGTAGGCATGGGTCGAGATTGTCACTTAGCCGCGGAATTCAATTTGGCATGGCCATTTCGCACGCAAACGTAAACAACGCAAGTGCAAGCATTATTGCCGTTCCTTGCGCCAGTCCCGGTCATAGCCATTTTACCGAAATATGTGAGTTCTGTGACTTCAGTATCGCCGATCGCGCAGCATCGTAAAGTCGCAATTCACACCGCAGCGCCCCCGAGACCGTCCGATCCGAATCACCGAAGTTCGCGTTCATCCTAATAATGATTTAAAAGCATTGATGATTTTGTCGTTGTCATTGCATGATGAAATGATTTTAAAATATCGATGATTTTTACATGTGACATGATATCGGACTCATCTCTAGCAGAATCCCTAAAAAAGACAGCTGCGATTAATGGGGGAAGAGCCAGGCCAGCCCGCGATATTTTTCATGACTCTTTTGCAATTTGCAGGTCAGTGCCAAGTTGTGTTAATCAAAATATTGTCGTAACGGCACAGGACAAGTATCGTGAGTTCGTACATCTACGTACGTTAATATTGGTATTGTTAAAGAAACAACAAGAACTGTAATAACAAAAATATCTTTATTACAAAATATTGTTTCACAAAGATTACTTCAATTTACTTTCACTTAAAATCTCAACAAAATCATGCTTAAAATAAATCCTTTGTAAATGTCGAACTACCCACAAACTAAACATTAAAAATGAAACGAAAATTTTCAAATTCAACTTATTTTTTTTCAATAAATGTAAAATCAGATAACGGAAAACTGCGCAAGCAAGTTACTGGCTGTATTGAAAATGACCATATATACCAATGTTTAAAGGCGTGCGATCGTATCGCGAGCATACGCTATTATTCCGTTCTGTCTGAACTGCCCGTAAGCCAACTGCGAGTACTTATGAAGCGTCAGAAGCTAACCTCCAAATAAAAACTCTACAGTTACTCTTTTAAAAATATTTGTCTTTTACATTGTAAGAACCCTGTACTTAACAAAAAAGAGGAATAATATAGAAAAAGTTCAACAAATCATGCATCTTTCAATCTACAAATCCTACAGCGTTGTAACATTCACAAACAAAATACGTAGAAGCGAAAATAAATGACTACAGGACATGGTAGTTAAAATATCAAAATATGAGTGTTTATGCAGTTCGACATTTACAAACTAAGTAAACTTTTTGTAATCTTTCACGCGACGCGACATACGACAGGTATAATACAAAAATATGCATGTGTACAAGAATAAGAACAATTTTTAACAGACACCTGACAATGGGCACGCACTAGGTGTATTTTCGTTCAAGAACTAATGCGACTAGGTAAATTCGATCTATTGGTTACCGTAGCGAGAAATTGCCTGCCTAATTGCGGACACGGTACGGGGCACAGGCAGATACAGCGCAAAGTTTCTGTCACCGTCCAGGGTCTGCAATCAGTCAGTGGTATAAGTTCTGTTCAAACTTTATGGCGGCTCGGAAGTTAGCTGCGAGTGACGGTCTGCGCATTATACAGTCAAGACGATTCGTCCTCTGCGCCCCACTGTTACATAAAATTGTGTTCTGCGCAGCTTTACGTTAGATGTTTCGAGACGCCATGCGCCATAAAGTTTGAACCGTTATACCTGCGCAGACCGTCACTCGCAGCTAACTTCCGAGCCGCTTTAAAGTTTGAACTCGACCATAAAGTGAAAATGTTTATTACTAGGATACAGAAACAAGGTATTTCATTCTATTCCATCAGTCCTTTCAAGTTTCGGTAAAGAATAATTCTGAGCAAATAAATATACTACTTTTCTAGTTTCACGTGTCACAGCCAGTCAATATTTTATGAGTATGCTCAGAATTATACCAGTTATGAAAAACTTGCTAACGTTAAATTGCTACAGTCCATGCACTAATTGAGTTTTCGATCTTCCTTTAGGAATGGTTTGGCATGGCCAAGTTAAGTTTTGTTGTAATTTAATATAAAATAAATTTATATAGTCAGCGACGTCAGTTTACAAAAACTCAACCTAACAATTAGTGCTTGAACAAAAATACTAGTTTACGTGCCAACATTGTCGTTGTCATCAACTTTTATACATCTGTTTTACATTTATACAATTTTATACAACAGTAGTTTTTTTTATTATTATCATCAAAGAGAATTTAAATACGACTTTGCATTGGTAAGCGCAACATTAGACTCGAAAACTAAATTCCTTTTTACTGTCTTTTAAATAGTAATAGGAACAACATTTTTTTATGACAATTGAAAATGCTCCCGGTCGTCTGACTTATCAAAATTACAACCCAAAATAAGACCGATATTTTTTTTTGAGAAAGAAAGCGAATTTTGCTTCCTGCTCATATTTTTTTCTAAATAAAACTGAGCAAATGCTGGACCATACGAGTACAGTGGTCGCAGTCAAATGTATAAATCAACTATTGGGTATCTCAAGCACCTGTTCAACTGTCGACAAGGAAGCGACTTGCTATCGACAATATTCTTACAACAAAACATTGTAGGACCCGTGCCAGTAACAAAGATACATAATATTAACAGTTGATCACTGACTGACGAATGACTCGTTTTTCGCAAGTTCGATTTGCTCCTTATCGGCGGAACAGGTGTCGGAAGTTTGAGGAGTATTCTAGGAGACGGCCAGTAGCGGTGAGTGTAGCGTAGTCGGCGGCGCCGCGGGGAGTCATTGAGGAGGCTTCATCTGCTTCTGCTGCTCCAGTAGACGCTCCAGCGGAGAGGGGCCTGGCCCCGACCATAGCGACTGGAAAGAACACGATACAATGTATATTTAGTTTTAAACAAGCTTTGCGTCCAACCGTTTGCGTTTCGTGACAATTTCTATACAAACCTTTTGAGGAAGAATTAGCGAAAATTCTTCCTTAGTTCTACCGTTCGTTTTATAAGTTTGTGCTCAATTAAAGTTTCTAGAATTAGCGGTATTAAAACGATTGAAAGGATTGTAAAATGTACAAAAAATTATCTACAGATATTTGGCTCGTTTTCATATTATGTTCCAAACGATTCCACACAAAAATACAGCCCACAATGTGAGTTACAAAAATATTTGCTCCAGGCAAGTCCTAAATCAATGTGGTTTAGCTAGAGTAAAATGAGCACTTAGACGTCAACGTTTTTAAATGAATGATAAATAAAATGGTAGTATAGTTACCGGCGGCTGCCTGTGCGTGGCGGAGCCCCAGGCGCTGGTGTCGGGTGCTCCGCTGAACAGCGAGTACGTACTGCCCGGCGACGCACTGCTGCCGCCCTCGCCGCTCTACACAACAACAAGCAAGTAAATCATGTGTGGCTAGTTAGTACTGAGTAGTACGATACTCTTGGTAAGACTGGTTGTCAGACTTTTGGGCCACTGACTGATCACACTTTTTTTCTTTGTCGGGTAGATTATTAAAAAGTATTGGACACGTATTTTTTCTTTTTTCACGTGGTCATAAAATTACGGAGATATATTGAGTTGAAATGGCGCATGACGTCACATGTAAGTAAGTTTTATACCTACTTGTGACGTAGTGAGCCCCCACTCTCCAACTTTAATGAGTTTTAGTTAAGTAATTTTTTGATATTTTGATAAAACAAAAAATACGTGTCTAATATTTTTGTATTACATGTCTGACGAACAAAATAGAATTTCGTTTTCTTTACCCAGTCTTCACCCCTATTGAAGCTGGGACAAACAGCTTTACGTACTTCCCGAGGCACGGAAGAAACTCTGTATTTAATAGGTGGTATCCGATCCACGAACCAACCTAGCCAAGCGCGGCTTAACTAGAAGTTCGATCAGAGGAGCTGTTATTATTGAGCCAGGACCTCCTCCACTCATCATCTGCCTAGCCTTTTCCTAAACTATGTCGGGAGCGGCTTCCAGTCTAACCGAATGCAGCTGAGTTCCAGTATTTTACATGAAGCGACTGCCTATCTGACCTCCACAACCCAGTAACTGGGTAATGCGATATCCCTTACTAACACTAGATGTGAGACTTTTGGCTTCTGACTACTCGTAACGATTGTCAAAGAAAGCCTTCTCCTCCACTAAAGGAATAAAATAATACTACAGGAATGAAGCGACAAATTATTGCTCAACCTTTTAAAAGACGGCACGGTTGGCGCAGTGGTTGAGCGATCAACTGCTGCGCTGCGTGTCGCGGGTTCGATCCCCGCACGGAACAAACATTTGTATGGCCTACAGATAGTTGTTCTGGGTCTGGCTGTTTGTGTATGTGACTTTAAATGTTTGTAAACGCACCCACGATACAGGAGAAATTTCTAGTGTGGGGCAACGTTTTAAAAAAAAAAGTAGCCGTAAACATTACTTTTAAAGAGGAAGTGACTTGTCACTATTTATTAGCCAAAAAGTTTCTAAAGAAATATAACTCACCCCAACTTGATCCATGCTCTTCATATTCCCAATATCATTACTGATCGGCTCATTGAAATTCATATTTAGATTCCTTTGTTGCATATCTAGAGCGTTACCGCCGAAGTTCATCGCGTTCATATCCATAAGATCCTTGTTTCCCTGGTAGTTCAAAGGCTTATCCACCATCTTCATTTGCAAGGGTTGATAGGATAATTTGTTGTTAAATTGAGGGTACATCGATGAGTCATAGCTGACCGTAGGAGCGTAAGAAAAACTGTTTAATGAGGAGTTGAAGTTTGGTGATGTTACTATGTTTTGTAACGTCTGTAACTGAGGCTGACCAATGGCTGATTGTAAATACCCCGCCTGATTGAAACTCTCTTGTTTTGTCTGTGGAATATTGTTCTGCAACTGATTATATGAAAGATTTTGATAAGGATTAGGTAAATTTGTGTTTAATTGCTGCGAATAAAAGTTGGGCTGTATAGGTGGTTGGAAACTCGCGTTAAAGTTGTTCGGTTGGTCTGGTTTCCACCACACAGGTTGCTGGTAACCGTCAGGCGGTTGCTGAGGTTGCGCGCTCCAATTCCTAGGTTGCTGCTGCGCGTTAAACAGCGTATTATTAGGTTTGAAGTTGTCATCTCTAAACTTATTATCGTTAAATTGATTTTCTTGAGCATTCTGCCAGTATCTGTACTGGTTGGCGAACCGAGGAGGCAGGTCATTCAAGAAGTTCTTCTTATCCCCAGACATTTGGTAGTTATGGTTGAACTTCTGTCCATCTTGGAACAGTTCTTGACGGGAATTCTGTTTCTGTAACGCTGCCGTTCTAACATCAATCTCTTTTGGATTGACTACAGGTAATCTTATGCCTTGGTTGTTGACATTAGGCGCTGGGTAGCTAGGGTTGAAGCTTAACCCTGTGTTCTGTATCCCATAATTCTTCTGGAAATTCATTCTAGGAGCGTCAGGGTATGTGTTCTGTATTGGGTTCCAGTTCGGTGACGGAGGATGATCCTGTCTCTTCTGTTGGTAAGTCTGTGAGTTTTGACTTGACTGACTTGGTTTAACATCTTTTTTCTCTTCCTTTTCCACCTTCTTGGGAGGTTCTGGTTCTGTGGCGAGGACTAAGTGAGGGTATCCTGCGGACTTGTCCTTGAGGGAGAGGATCCCGCCTGTCTTCCTGCCTATAGGCAGGTTAGCTAAGGACTTGATGGCTTTTGGCTGTACCACTTTGGGTTTCTCCTCTTTGGATTCCGCTGTGTCTGCTATCGAGTCCGGTGTTGGCGGTGGTGTTACGAATTTCACCTGCAAAAGAAAGGTAATTTGGTTATTGATGGTATGATATTATGTGGTTAAGATAATGTTCATACTATGAGCATTGCGCACGTTGAAATAAGGTCGCAAATTAAAAATTAACCACTAATTACGAGATTATGACTTTATGTCAACGTTCTTTATTTTTTGCCAGTTAAATTTAGGTTATCAATGCCTTTGTATAAGGGTAACATTAACAAAAACAACGGAGAAGTGCGAGTCGAACTCGCCCACCGAGGGTCCCGTACAAATTAACTATTGTTATGCGCATCAATTAAATCATAAAAAATAAAGACAATTTTTTTGAGGTACGGCGCAACCCTAAAAAGGGGTACACATGTGTACCATGTAGGTGTAAAGCGTTACTTACCTGTTTGTTAGTTTCCTCCTGTTTTCTCATTATGGCGGCCATGGCGATATTAATGCGCGGTTTACGAGTTTCCTTCTTGTCCTCACTCTTATCTTCAAGCAACTCTACCTCCTGAAAATACGTATTAATGGTATATTAACAGCTTTACGTTTCCTGATGAAAATGTCTAAGTAGGTGAAAAATACAAATCGGTAAAAAAAAGCAAGATTCACTCTTGTCCTCCTCTCTATGAGAGGGAGTGGGCTGTTATCCACTACGCGGGCCCAGTGCGGGTTGGTAGAAGTCACATGTCTTCGAATTTTTAGTTCTAGGACATGCCGGTTTCCTCACGATGTTTTCCTTCACCGTTTTTGAGGGCAGCGGTGATGAAATAAATTACACAAAGTAATACGCCTGCCTGGGTTCGAACCCACGGCTTACTGCTCGTAAGTCGGGGCTGCCACCACTGGGCCACCACTGCTCTCTTTCGCGTCTTCTTCTTTGGCGTGTCTCATACATTTTAATTCAACACGTTCCAGACGAAAGTGATGGAGGCATCACAGAGGACTATTTTAGATATTATTGGGGCTTTGAAATATTTGGCCTGCTTACTTCCTTTGGTACCTAGTTGTGCAGGTAAATTAATTCAGAGATCTTCTTCCAGCCATCCCTTAAAACGGTCCCCTGCGATACTTCCATCACTTTCGTCTTTCAACCCATTTAAAAATGTAGAAGAAAAAAAAAATGAGAGGCAGAAGTACAGTGTGAAGGTAAACTCACGATAACTTGATCTTCTTGCGTGGCGAGCGCTCGTTCCTCCCGCGCTCGCTCCAGGGAACCTTGAGGTTTGAGGATACCCACGCGTTTCTCGCGAACTGTCGACAGAATAATACAAATTACGGTTAGCTTATGTATTGTTTATAGGCCCACTTTTGGTCACTGAAAAAACAGTAAAGTCTAAGCGAGTGATCATACTTATCGACGCAGAAACGACTCGTGGTGATCAGAAACAGCTATAGGTACATTTAAAAAAATTGTGAAAAGGGCTGTGTTTGGTTTTTTTTTCAACCACCACCAATCATTATTCCCCGTCTAAATGTGTGGACACTATCTTACTCAATGGTTTAAGGCGTATGTTACACCCAGTTAATTATTTTATTTTAAGTTTGATTAAAAATGCAAAAACGGCGTTAGTGCAATAAAATTAGAATATTTTATTTTAGGTACATATAAAACGTCGAGAAAAGGTTGCATACCTTTCTCCCTAAAGTCAGCCTCGGAGATGACAATGGGCGGCGGCGGTTGCGCCGGCTCATCGTCGCTGTCGTCCTCGGGCTCCGGCGCTGCGCCCCCCGGCGCTCCGCCCCCCGGGGCTCGCGCCGCGCGCAGGGCTGCGAGAGCGCGGGTCAGCTGTTCTCCTCCCACAGATGACGCCGTGAATGTTACTTTTCCGTCTTCCTCGCTGGAAAAAGTGATTATCTAACTAAACGATGACGGCTTAATAAATGTCTAAAAAACGGACTGTTGCATTTTCAACATTCAGCCAACCATCGAAAGTATAAAATCCTTTTGAACGTATTTTCGTCTTTACGCACTTATGGGTATCGCCTATTAATAGTGGAAACGGGCATAAGATTACATGTAAATTGGATAAGCGATTCTAAACTAGAAAGAGCTTTTAAAAACGAGAAAACAGAAAAGTTACGTTTTCGTCATCACCTGCCCAGCGACTCGCATCCAGCGGATTCCAGAAACCTTCACCAGGTCATCGGTCCACCTCGTGGGAGGCCTTCCAACGCATCGTCTTCTGGTCCGCGGTCGCCATTCCAGAACTTTTCGGCCCCATCGGCCATCCGTTCTGCGAGCAATGTGCCCTGCCCTGCCACTTCAGTTTGGCTGTTTTGACTCTTGCGAATGTCTTCATTTCTGCTTTGTTGCCAAAAGTTGCGTTTTATAGTGACAATCAGGTTAGTACTTACGTATAAGAGAGGTGGTCGGGCCTCAGCTGCGAAAGTTTCTTCCCCAGCAGTATCAGTCGATGTGCGCGCACTCGCTGTTCCAACTCCGGCTCACCGCTTAAACATGTTACCGACACCTCTGATATGGGCCTAGAAAGATACACACAAACTTAAGAGGGAACTTAAGAGGGGACTCTAGTGGGCCTTTCTCCATACAAACGTATTCCACTGTTTTCTTCGTGGATAATGCGTCTAGAGCAATGATTTTTTTCCAAAAAATCTAGATCTTATTAAGACATGCCCCTATTATTTCCTTTTTTTTCAAAACATAATCACAAAAAGAATTATGACAATCTAAAAACCCGAAAAAAAACTATCAGACAAATCAGATAAGTTTTTAACAAAAAAGAAAATAATAGAAGCATAGATATACTTTTCCTCTAAATTTTGATATAAGAATTATTTAGATCAGTTTAGATTTGAAGAAGAAAACAGCGGAATACAAAACGTCTTTAGGTCACGATTTTTGTAGGTAAAATCAGAGTGAGTTGCAGTTGTCCCTTTTGCACTTTACGGAGCATGGTCGGTCGCAGCGCGACGGCAATAGTTTCTTCAAATACCTATTCTTCAAATTCCTCGAGCTTAGAGTCCCCTCTTAACAACAAGAGTACACAGTTCGTGAATTAAAAAACTCGGTCCTTGTATCCCTCGCTCCGCTCTATAATATCTACATCTATACAAATAAATATAAAATTGAAGTGTATGTTTGTCATATTAAAATAACCGCTTTTTACTACATGCATATGAATCTATATACGGTACATATACCAAAATAAGATTTTTTACAATTATTGTCTGTCTGATTATTCCGGCTAATCCCTGGAACGTCTAGACCGATTTTGATGGGACTTTCACTGGCAGATTGCTGATGTTATAAAGAGTAACTTAGGCTTTTAGAAAAAATATAAGATTATTATTAACAAATAACTCCGCGGACGAAGTCGCGGGCACATCTAGTTATAATCTACAATCCCTTGCTACGTTCGGGATTCTACTCTAGAAGCCATCGCTGCTCTCGGGATCAAACTTAGTCCCTCGAATTAAATTCCCTTTTCTTTCACTTGTTGTATAATCTATTATTTTGCAAAGATGTAGAAAGGTAACCGAGTAAAAGAAAATTAAATTTGTTTCGTGAATAATCACGGTGCGATCATCGACGCTCAAACTGGAATAGAAATCCTCACATGTTTCAATCTGCTCACTTAAATGTCACGCTGATGGTGGCGGGTGAGTCGGGTCATTTAGTTCCCTTCAATATGGTTGAGTTGAATGATGGCTGATACATGCGTCATGTTTGTGAACGGGCGCTGTCAGTTGTGACTGGTCATCTCCTAGCTGCCACGGTTTATTTTAATTACTTTATTTTTGAATTATTGATTTAATCTTTTTACTCTGGACGCTCTTAACTTGCACGTATTTCTACATCATTCTCACATATTTGTAATTCTCAACATGAATTATGTAACAAGATCATGATTTGTGTAACAACATTTTGATTTAAAAGAGTGGAGGAGGAGGTAGGAGTTTTTTTGCCCATTCTTCTCCATAGAGATCTACGCTTCGGAATGGGCAACTACAGTACTTTCACAAGTTATTATGCCTTGTGCCTGGGACTGTAGCTTCGCCTTCAAAAATGCCTGTAATGGTCTAATTGAAATAAATGCTTTGATTTTGAAAGCATGGATGGATTGCGTAAGAAATTATATGAATGAAAAGGGAGTAAATGATAGCTTGACGGATAACAGAGGAGAAACGGTCGGTCTCAAATTAAGTTACGTTGCAAGAACATTGTAACCTTTGTAGAATTGGATTTATGGGTACAATTATTATGGGATGTGTTTTTAGTCTACCTTGTCTTTCAGATTTTGGGGGTTAAGTTGTACTCACTCAGCATCATTATCCTCTGCAACTTCATCCAGGTCGGGCACCCGGCCGCCGTACGTGTCCCACGCGGCGTGGTTGGGGAACCGAAGTCCCGTCAGAGCGCTCTCCAGCGGCACGAACCCTGCTAGCTCTTCGTCTTCGGGTAATGGTACGGTGTCATCTGTCAAATGATGAATGACACTTCAAAATATAACGGAGTAATAGAGCACGGACTAGCCTCGCGGCAGTGGGTAAACTTATTGTGTTTTAACAATACAAATTTACCAAAAACGGAGGTAAAAAAACATTTAGAAGGGAGTGTTTCAGAGTCATTAGTGGCAGAGTTTTCTGGTCACAATAAGGGACCGTTCAAGTATTTCGTAAGCACTAAAAGGGGCGCGGGGGGGGGGTCTTAGTTTGCTTATTTTCGATGGGGGGATTTGGATGGTGATTACGGCACCAGTAATTATTTACTATTTTACACATAATAATATGGCAACCCACACATTGTCTATGCTTGAAAACGAAATGCATTTTCGGGGATTCCTAAAAATAATGAATACGTTTAGGTACTCGCCTAGAATTCAGTAGGGGAATTACCGTTCGCTATTCACTTGTATATCACATTACTGCTGCTCATGAATCAATCAATCGTTTGTACCAATGTTTACGTAAGAATGCGGGGGAGGGGTAAGTGCTTTGCTTACTTTTGCTGACGAGGGGGAGGGGTGGGATAATAATTGCGAAAAATCTGCTTACGTAATACTTGATCGGCCCCTAACACACGATATGGTTTTGTTTGTTTGTTTTGTTCAATGAGAATTTATCAGAATGAGGTCTGAATTCTCACATTTGTCAGTGAGCGCGCTAGCGGCGGGCGCGAGCATGTTGAGCGTGTGCGCGACGGCGGGCCACAGCGCCGCCAGCGAGCTCCACGCCGCGTGCGACACCATCTTGGCGTGCCACGCCGCCCACGCCAGCCACACCTTCACTGCAACAAACATATTCTATAATTTACTAGCGCCCAGCTCGCTTCACATGGTTTTTTCACTTTACATTACATGGGGATTTCTCTATTACATGAAAGTTAAATAATAATATGTAGTATTATGCACATAAACCTACCTCAAATTCTCTAAATGATTTTCAGGAGAGCATACAATTCGTTACATAGTTAAGATGGAGATTCCATTTACACGGTAAAACGTGTGTACCCCCCTCTAATTTCTAAAGTAAGAGGAGAAAAATTCTGAAAAAATATTGGAATGTAGAACGTAAAAAAAAATTCAATGAAAATTGGATTGAATAAGATTTGATATTTAGTTTTTGAGATATGGGACTTTTTCAAAACTGCAGCAGTAACTTTGTTTTTCATTAACTTACTATGAAAAACTTAACTTAAAAAATATTTACTAATGAATTACTTATTAGTAAATAAGTATAATTAATTATTAGATTACACGATAACACCTTATTAGATTAAAGTAGATTTTTTTACAGGAGTTGGTCAAAGAAAGCTAGGGAAATTCTAGAATGACTTTAATTCTTTTGTGAGAGCATAATCATCCGCCTAGCATTTTCCCAACCAGTCTTACCGGACGCAGCTGAGCAATATTTTACATGTAGCTCTATCTGATCTCCACAACCCAGTAACTGAGTAACACGACACCTCTTGGTAAGACTAGCTGTCAGACTTTTGGGCGTCTGACTACCTGTAACGACTGTCAAAGATCTAAAAATGACAGCTGGGACCAACGCTCTACCGAGGCACGAAGTCACCCATCTACAGACAGACATCGGTAAGCATTGCTTGACATTTTCGCTGCCAAGTTCAAATAATCAATTTTTACTTGTATGACAAATTTATAGCTACGTATAACGACGATTCGGAAGGCGGGTTCTGGGCACACTAACAAATTATTGTTCCGAGCCATATGCTGGGTGCTTAGTACTCGGTGTTAACGTATACGTGTACTCACAAGCAGGCAGTGAGCGCTGCATGGGCGCGTCCACAGTGTAGTTGGGCAGCAGCAGCGCCAGCAGGGTGCCGGTGGCTAACGAGCTGCCCAGCTGAGCGGCCCGGGCTTCGCCCTCAGTCATCGCGTTGTCGTCTACTGTCAGGTCTTCTGTCGTGGAGTGAACTAGCCATATCATTACGCACGCCATCTAGGGAAAGGAACCAGTACATATATTCACTGTGCGTATTTAACTCCCCAGCGATAGTTTTCACGAACAAAAATAAAAGACAAAAACAATAGCAATTGAAAAAAATATATACAACTTGTTGCTTTGCATCGTCGTCAAAATTCAGGAGGTTGTCACAAAAGGCATAAATAATCAATTTAATTTACAGTACCCAGTTAATTATTATAAATACGCGGTAGCTCGGTGTTAATTTATGGAATGGGTACTTGGGGGTAAACCGAGTGAAGGACGTGCGAATATTTTTGTTTTTTTAAGTTTGTCAGTATTTCTGAATAACTCCCTTAACGTGGTTTAAAATTGTGGAATAAGATTTTATCGAAGAAACGTTTGAGATTGTTTGTATATGTTGAAGCGCGGATATAAAGCGAGAATCAGACGAGCTGCGTTCAAAATACGGGTGGACAACACTTACCGATTTCCGTAAATAAAAAAAAAAAAATACCTACCCATTTTATTATTGATTCGGGTCGAGAATCATTAGCATAGTTGCCTCCTTGAATTTGACGAGGATGCAAAACAACACCTTGTAGGTTTAAAGTTTATGGGGATGTTGGGCTAATAATGGAAACAATTTTATGAAATTCAGTATTATTTCTAATGAAAAGCTATACTTTTTGGTTACCTCCTTACAGTCCTCCAATACAATAAATACAAAATATACGTAAGATGATACACTACCACTAACCTTTATTAGAGTCATAGACTCAAAGCTGTCGGTCGCGACGAGTGCCGTTAGCGAAGAGTTCAGAGAATTCACCAACGCAGCCGCGGCGTCCAATCTATAACAGAGGTCAAGACCTTTATTCTCGATTTTTTAAGTAAAGTGCATTTGCGCAAAAAAATAAATATGATGTATGTAAACCCAAATGGCAATGGTTTTCATACTCTTTCTTTTAAAGGAATTTTTAGTAAATTAAATCATTATTATACTATGATTATTATAATAACCCTGAATGAACATGAACACATCCAAAACTAAAGCAATGACTAACAGAGAGAATGAAACAATCATGGTAAACAATATTCCCATTGATTATGGGGATGAGTATACATATCTGGGTCACATTATCAAGATAAACAATATGTCAAGCAAAGAGATTGAGACACGCATAGGGCATGCATGGACGAAATACTGGGCACATAGAGAAATAATGAAGGACAAAACAATACACACCGCAGTTAAGGGAAAGCTATTCAACACTTGCATACTCCCTATCCTAATATATGGATGCCAGACTCGGGCACTCACTAAATTTCAACAGGACAAGCTTCGAACTTGCCAGCGAAGCTAAATCGAAGCATGCTGGGGAAAAGGAAAATAGATAAAATCAACCACAGCAAAATTAGGAAAGCTACAAAGACCCAAGATGTGGTGTTGAAATTAAGAACGCTAAAGTGGAAATGGGCTGGCCACGTAATGAGAGGAGAAGAGAAATGGAACAAAGTAGTAACATTGTGGTACCCAAGAGAGCGAAAGAGAAAAAAGGGGAAACCATTCAGAAGATGGGAAGATGGTGTGGTTAAAACAGCTGGAAAAACCTGGACTAGACTGGCGCGGGCGAGAGAAGATTGGAAAGTGTTGGAGGAGGCCTTTGCCAAGGGGCACACAGAATAAAAACAAACCTATTTAGAAAGAAAAAAAAAATGTTTACTTATGTCTGATAGAGGCTATAAATAAAAATAAAAAATTATAATAACACTAGAACCGGGATATTTACCATTTTTATTATTAGTTTTCAGTTCTCGATATTTCGACGCTGTTGCAGCCACCATGATCACGGATAAACTGAAGTTATTGCGGGTGGGTGTTTATGAGCAATCGGTCTACCCTCTTTCTTGTTCGGTTTTTGCGCTCCGTACCAATAGCACTATAACCCGTTTCTAGTGTTATATAAATAGTGTTAGTGACCATGTCAGTTTAAAAATTAAAGAAAAATAGTGCGAAGTTTCAAAAATTAAAGAAAAATAGTGCGAAGTTTCGAAAATTAAAGAAAAATAGTGCGAAGTTTCACTTCTTCCGAAGTGAAACTTCGTAATACTACACACTTGCCCCACGCATTCACTCTCGCTCTGTCTCTTTCTATTCCCCCTCCATGATAGCGTTAAACGTTTAACGCAACCTTGTTGGAAGTCGCAGTGAAACTTCTATCACTTCAATAATTATTATAACTCACTCTTCAACGGTGTGTATGTAGTGCATGGCTCTGATGAGCTCTGTGACGTAGGAGTGCGCGTCCAGACGACCGGTCTGCGTCACCGCCGCGGGAGCACTGCTATCCGTCAAACCTGGGATTACTGGCAGGTCCTTAGGGTCACTGCTGGAGTGAATACAGATAGTAGTCATTAGTGAAAATCAAAAAAAAATATTTCACATAGGCCTACATGGGCACTTATAAAAACGTAGACAAATTAGGTGCACGGTTCGGGTTGGTCGTTTCCTTTGGAGAAGAACCGGAAAGAAAGTCCATGGTTACTCTTTTAAAATCATAGTACAGGGTAGGCCAAGAATTTGTTAACATTTAAAAAAATTGTAGAAAAAAAAAACAATAGGAGTTATTAAAAAAATATTGTTTTCCGAGTAAGTCACTACTTTGTTTTTTTTTTTTTAAATAATATCTTTTAAATAATCACTCTTACCATCTCGGCATTCCTCTAAAAGAGCAACCTTTTTATCGACGTTTTATGAGTGACCATGTAGGCCTATGTGAAATAAAAAGCCAAGCACCCAAAGAGTTTGCTGACGCTCGGAAAACTGAAGATGATCGAAAGAATGTGAACATAAATGACCGGTGTTTGACCCTTAATAGAGATATCACCTTTATCTGTAACTAGCTTATGCCCGTAGCGTCGCCCGCGTGGAGTTCGATAATTGTCCCACGGGAACATACTATCGGGATAAAAAGTATATTATGTGTTAATCAAGGTTATAAACTACCTGTGTTCCAAATTTCATCCAAATCCGTTCAGTAGTTTCTGCGTGAAAGAGTAACAAACATCCATCCATCCATACTTACAAACATTCGCGTTTATAATATTAGTAGGATGGTGTTAAGTTAAAGTCACCTGGGCAGTGCCGCTGCAGCTCGTAACGTCCTCGCGAGGTTGGCGGGCGCGGGCGGGAAGGGCGCGCGCACTAGCAGCGAGCGCACGTGCCAGTACAGCGCGCCCAGGCGTCGCCCGCGCCGCCACGCCACTAGCGCTAGCTGGTTGTATGGCTGTCCCGAGTGTGCTGACACTACTAGCGCGTGTCTGGAAGTACACAAGGATTTATCAAAATCTGAGAGCATATAAGATACACCTGCAGCATTGTGCCAAACAAGTTCAAAAACTGTCTTGCAGTATTTCAAAGGTGAGGCCTTGCATATTGTGTAGTCTCTTATATGAAGATTGGAAAGTATTTTACGAATGTGGGTCCAGCGAGTTTTTGAAGTGAGTACAATTAAAGATTTAATAGGTAAATAAAGTATACTATTATATTATCTATGTATCATATTATTCCAATCATTCATATGTATTTATCTGAGAAACAAATAAAGGGTGTAAAACACCTCTTAACGAAGCCGAAAGGCACTGGTTTTCCCTGTCATTGCGATCATTTTTTTGTTCTACACCATACCTGGGAACCTTCTAGTTACGGAGATATAAGGGGTCAAAGTTCCAACTTTTTAACAAGTATTTTTTTAAATACAAGTTTTTAATGTAAGATTTTTACTTTGAACACCTCCACGACCCCCGTACTATTCAATCCGTCCATCAGCACAATGTTTTGAGTGCGTTACATTGAGTTCTACCACAAAACATGATTTTACACCCCCCAAAAAAAAGTCGTTTCCCAGCAATAATTTTTGCGTAAAGTTACTTCATTTCGTGTACAGAATGCTTGGTTGCCGGCTTCGTGATGAGGTGATTTACACGGTGTATATCTTTTTTCTGATGGTATTATAAAAAAAATACAACTAAATTAGCCAGATAAGCCACAGGCCAATAAATATCAACAACAACTAGACAAGAAATACTAAAAAGTAGTCACAAAAATTGTAATTTTAATTCGTACCTGTAAAAGGTATGCGCGACGCGCAACTGCTGCCTGTACCTCGCCAGATCTCCGAGGTGCACGAGGCAGTGCTGACAGATGTAGCGCGCGGAGGCCGGCGGCGGCAGACGAGCGCCCACGGCCGACTCGCCAGCGCCCCAGCCCTCCACCAGACCAAGCAGCGACGCGCGCCGTCTGGGTACGATAAAAGAGGATAATTATGTTATGCGCATTGAAGCTCACCAGCCGAGTCATCTTGGCCCAGTGATTAAGACCTAGTCTCTCATGCACTAGGTTGTTGATTCAAATGCCATGGTGAGATGGTTCGATTGTTGTTGGTTTGGTTGTTGTTGCTTTGATGTTGTTTTTGTGGTTTGATTGTTGGTTGTTGTTTGGTGATGTGTGTGACACAGACAAACAATCAAACTATTCCTTCCAGCACTTGCTAGAAGCAGGAGGATTATATCTCTGACAAATGTAGGTTTGGTTGCTCAAATTTACTTACACACTACCTTTATACTCCTTCATTAACATTTATTTTAGGTATCTCATCTAGTTAGTGTATAAATCTGAAGTAAGGAGATTCTGAATACCTAAATGGTAAGTCCAATTTAAATGTTGTGCAGATCTGATGCAGCAAACAGAGGTAGAATCCAGCAGCAGCCTGGAGCACCCATGACAGCATTGCCTGCCCTTCACTACGAAGGGGATTCTGGAACAATTTATAAGTTATAGAATCAGGCAACCCAGCCTTAAGAGAGGACTCTAGTCCCAAGGAATTTGAAGAAACTATTGCCGTCGCGCTGCGCTCGACCAAGCCCTCGTAAATAGCGAAAGGGACAACGGCCGCTCAGGCTGATTTTACCTACAAAAATCTTGAACAAAAGATGTTTTGTATTCCGCTGTTTTCTTCTTCAAAACTAAACTGATCTAAATAATTCTTATATCAAAATTTAGAGGAATAGTATATGTTGCTATGCTTCTATTATTTTCTTTTTTGTTAAAAACTAATCTAATTTGTCTGATGGTCGTCTAAAAATGGCGGTAAAAACGGGCTTTTTTTCGGGTTTTTAGATTGTCATAATTCTTTTAGTGATTATGTTTTGGAAAAAAATCATTGCTCTAGAGTTCTAGACGCATTATCCACGAAGAAAACAGCGGAATACATTTGTATGGAGAAAGGCCCACTAGAGATCCCTCTTGACCTTAGTATAGATTTGGATGCATAGTATGCTAATTATTATTGCCTTTCCATTGCATCAGACCTGGATCTTTTTTGCGGAGTTAAAACTAAATATTTTGCACAACATTTAACCAAAAATATAATGTAAAATTTAAATTATTAGCATAGTAAATGTGACCAGCAGTACTCATTACTTTTCTTTTACTTTCTTGAAGTTGGTTTATATTGCACAGGTCCAGTTTTGATGGGCAATTGGAAATTGCTTTTATCATGGCAGGTGATAGTACTTATATTAACCATACCTGTTTTGTACATGTTCAACCAATTTTCACTGTATGTAACTACAAATTAAATTATGAAAATAAAACTCAAAGAAAATATTCATGATATCCTTTTGTGCATTGTTTTTTATGAAGACACTACAATAGGGGTGCAGACTGGGTAAAGAAAACGACATTCTATTTTGTCTGTCAGACAGGTAATACAAAAATATTAGAGACGTATTTTTTGTTTTATCAAAATATCAAAAAATTACTTAGTTAAAACTCATTAAAGTTGGAGAGTGGGGACTCACTACGTCACAAGTAGGTATAAAACTTACCTACATGTGACGTCATGCGCCATTTCAACTCAATAAATCTCCGTAATTTTATAACCACGTGAAAAAAGAAAAAATACGTGTTCAATACTTTTCAATAAACTACCCGACGGACAAAGTAAAAAAATGTGATTATCCCCTACTGTTATCTTTCATTCATATAAAAATGATTGTGCAGTATTCTTAAGAAGAAAATACTTATCACAAGTAGTTCTACACAGATAGAAGTGAAAGGAGTTTAGGGAAGCCATTGCCATGTACAAATTATTCAAATCCACAAATGTTTCCAATTTGGTGTTACTTTCTCTTTAATAACTGTCAAATTTATGCAAGTGTAAAATAAGTTATTTTATATTAACTAGTAGTTTTACTATTGAAATAATCATAGTTGCAGGCCAAACTCAACCTTATGTATAAATGTTAAAGTAACTTTTACCAATTACACATTTTTGGAAAATAAATAGTGAATGGAGAATAGTAAAAAATGGTTGTTTTCTATTGCATACCTTTCTATCTTTAGAGATGGCCTGCAAGGCCTCAATCTGCTGCTTGAAGCCAACATTCCATAAGTCTTGTTCCACTTTCTTGTCCAATGCATAGTCCAAGTCTAAAACTAATACTTTTTGATACACCTGTGAACATTATACATCAAGGTAAGTTATGGAATCAGGCATTACTCTGTGGAAACTCATGATGTAGTTTTGTACTTAAGTTTGGTAAATAAGCAAACAGAATGATATGTTGTATTTAATGGCAAATTAGATGTTGGTTAATTTTGACTAAATCGGTCATAGACAAACTGGAGATTGACAAAGTTGAATATGTAAAAATAATGTGAAATGTTACACAAAAACATTTAATACTAATTCCAAATTAAAACTAATTATATCGGCATAACATTTTTTGACAACACATAATCAGGATTAGAAAGGCTTCTTTATAATAAAGATTGATTAATTCATGAATGGTTCATTTCAATTTGGCTTGCAAAGGTTCTTCTCACTGGAAAAAATAATCGTTGGTAAAATATAACAAGAGATCCTTTGAAAATGATTGTTTATTTTTGTAAATGCCATAATGACAGGATTATAACGGATTAGGGCGTAAAGAGAATATGTTTAGTGTTCAAACCTTTTGCAACTGTTGTTGTGATGCCCAAAGACCCCTTTCTTGGAGCATAGATGTCCCACTCTTGAATTTTGATATTTTCTGCTTCAGCTCATCTGCCTCCCTATAAGAAATATATTAGAATTTCTATTTACATTCTCTTATTAGCAAGAAAACTATGTGTCATTCAATGACGAACTTATACAGGGTCACCGATTTCCTTAAGACTTGTAACGTCTTGAGAACCTCGTAAACTTCTGGACAGCAAAAGCAATTAAAATATCACTATGAAAATAGAAATATTAGTGACCATTGACCTCCATGAAGAAAATTACAGAATTTCGAAATTATAAACTAGGTTACAATGCAACGTATTCTTAATCACCTCAACATCTGCACAGCGGCGTTTAGAACCATTCTGATAGAGGCTTAGAGCCTCAGTAATTGTCATAGCATTAGGAAGATATCCAAAGTAAAATTACGGAATAATGAAATGAAAAATTCTAAAAACAATCGAGATCCATGCACTGTCAAACTGTCAAGGTGACATTTTATTAAAAAGTTGCCACATAGAAATAATATATCTTTTTCATCTAAGCGGGTAATGCATGGTTTACACAATCCTCACCAACAAAGCTGAGTATACACGGCGACACTTCAAGCTATTCATTTCCAGTTTGAAGACCTCGCTATGTATAGATTTCTATTACAATGATTGGTCGTCGTGCGTACAAATAAAAGAACACTACAAGATATTGCATGCTACCGAAAAAAATAAATATGGGAGGATAATAATATGAATTATGTAACAATAAATTCGTAAAATGGTCTGCATAAACGGCAATTTTAAGCCCCCGGAACATTTCAGCAAAATACCCATGTCTATGGGCTGTTTTGTGACGAAACTATTACAATCATTATTATATGACAGTCAGTGACAAATGACAGTTGTTTTTCGATGAATATTTTAACCCGAAGCGTTTTTCATTGATAAGAGATTCGATCACATTATTATCCTGCTATATTTTTAGAACAAATTTATTGTTAACTGTCGACAAATAACTACATCATGTACGAGCCACGCACAGGTGATCCTGAAGTAAACAAACTAAATATCACGGTGAGTACATTTTAAATAACAACTAATTTCTACGTTTTTTTAACAAACATGAAGATGACTAATACCTTGCGCAATTTTCATCTCTAGGCTACGGATGTGGTGTTCGGGCACCGTGCATGCCAGACTCGTGAAGTAAAATGGCTGTGTCTGGAGAAAATATACCAGAAGTTTTACCGCCCTAACTTCTACGACGTCGGTGGAACCTACATGCAGGATGTGGCGGACTACTGGTTCTCGTACAGAACGGAACAAGTCGGTAACATATTCCTCCTTCATCTATTTATTTGTAATCATGGAGTTAGCTCCTTCAGTCTTGCTCTGAGCTGCGGCAACAAGCTCAAGGTTGATAAGAAGACAGACACGGTGTACCTGCAACAATATCTCACGGAGTTCCAATTCAAACAACTCACGGAGCTGTCTCACACTTACCTCACCACATATAATTTCACAGAACTAGACATACAATGTTTGCAAAACAGGAAGTTGTATATAGCAGTTTCATTCCCTTTTGCCGATGCAGAAGGAGTTAGTCTAGAAGTCATCGATAACATTAAACTCAACCATGACTGCAGTGCTCTCTTAGCTGACCCTATTGGGTCCGATTTTGTCATTGAATCTGCTGATGGAGCCAAGTTTAACATCCACAAAGTCATACTTGCTGCACACAGTGAAGTCTTCAAGGCAATGCTAAAAGGGGAGACTGCAGAAAGCCAGAACAGCTACGTCAAACTTATTGATGTAAGCGGGGAAGATCTGAAGTATATGCTAGAATACATTTACACAGGAACTGTCAAGGATGTAGAAAATACAAACTTTGGTAATTTACTGATGTTAGCTGATAGATACAACTTGAAAGGTCTATGGGAGCTTTCTGAGTATGCTCTGTCTGAGCAGATGACCATAGATAATGCTTTGGATATTCTAATCATCGCAGATTTGTATGACTCAGACTTTCTTAAATCAGAGGCATTGAAATTTATAAAAGAGAATAAAGAAATACTTCGTAGTAGTTCTTTTGATGAAATAACTAACCATGAATTGCTCAAGCAAGTGTGTACTTTTATGACTGAATAGACTTTGTAATGATGTGATCTGACTTAAAATTATGCATTTGATTGTATGAGGAGCAAATTCTCCGACCAGTGTCATTAAGTAATATTGTGAAAGATATTTGTAGTTTGTGTTCATAACTTCTAAGTATATGTATTGAAGTTGAAATGATATGTAGTAGACCTGCTTCTATGTTATACATTTCGCCCTGCATTTGTCTTTGCAACTCATATTTTTTTAAACTTATTTTTGTAATTTCTATTATAGTATGTAAGCGAACTTTTGATAATATCTCAAGTGATATCAGTATACTGTGAATTTTAAAATATAGGATGGACAGGACACCAACTCACAAACAAACACCACAATATTCAGTACAAAAAAAATAACTGCTGTTCCATACATTTGACAGTGTAGTTAACAAATTACTGATGATAAATTTCTATTCAGAATGATTAACTGAATAAGTGGTAACCACCTGTACATCGGTGCCCCTTCCATCCAGGTTTAGTTTGTTACTTATGACTTTCATGTTCAAACTTGGTCACAAGTTCAAAACAATGAGGCCTAGTCACTTAATATGTATCAGTTTGGAATATATGAGTTTGTTATGTATTCAATACTTTGTTTTTTTATGTCTTAAGTTAAATTATTAATAATTAACAAAATCAAATAAAATGATATGCCTATATTTATAAAAAAAGTTTTTTTTATTATACAACATCATGTCAAAACTGTTTTTACACACAAAATAAATGAAAAACATATTATACAGAAAACGTAAAAATAAACTTTATTGAATTTAAAACATAACTGTATTGTTATATGGGAAGTAATAAAATTAATAGTTTAAATAATAAATATTATCATTATGTATGTTACTCGTAGTAGATAGTTAGCTTGTACAAGTGGGGCGGCGGCGCAGGTGCCCAGTCCGCGGCGGGGCTATGCCCTGTGACGAGCCCTGCGAGCGTCGCACACGTTGGCTAAATAATCATTTTGGAATGTTACTGGAAGTCTTCATTTCTGCGGCAAACAAACATTTTCTTCTGTTAAAATGTTAGTCCACGACGTTTTTACGATCGGGTGTGGTGCGACAAAGGCTCTTGTTAATTTACCGAGTATCGTGATGCGGATGGGCTATTCACATCGCGATGGGCTCGCTACGAAGCGGCTCAACGCCTAGCTATGTATTTGCAATAGTAAACAAGCGTAGCAGGCAATGCAACTAGCCGCAAGCGTCTGCACGACAATATCACAAGCTCATTCATTACTTAATAGGGAGCCGGTAGCAGCCCACAGTATGTGAACAGTCCCATGTGATAGCGCTGCACTACGGTAATAGCGATCATGTACGGAACTAGCTAAAGTAATACTCATTTCAACTGTACTATTGCATCCGTCGCGAGTTCTAGTCGACGTCAACGCTACGATGGCTCTCATAGTCAGTGCTATGTCACACGAGATCTAATTTGGAATCTTTAAATCCATTCATATGCGGTCAGCGAGGATTCGACGTGGTCAACATGCAGGAGAAGCAAGAAAAAAGGCCAATAGTTGTCTTATCGTTTATTGATAATTACTGGAACCGGTACACAAGAACGAAATAGAATATATCTCTCATGAAAAAAAATACGCGTCCATGTAATGATCACCTACATCCTAATGGTTTTTATCGGATATAAAAATAAAAATACATGAACCCCCTACTATTACTTCATATTCAATGCAAGCTACAGTACAAATTGCTATGATTCGTCAACTGCATTTACTTACTACAATACTTATGATTTTATAGACACAAGTCTCATTAAACTAAATACGTGTCTTCGCTTAGACTACGATCACCCGAGAGTGTTCATAACAAGACTGTGCCGTGAGCGAACTGCTGGAGTTACAATAGAGTGTTACGTTATCACTAATTGGCCACAGGGTAGTAATTATCATAATATTAAAAGTCAGAACAACATCCCACGACAAACAGATTAGCCCCTTGTGAGTTCAATGTTTAGAAACGTCTCTGCTTCTGTCGGTATGTTAAACAGCGCTAGCAGACCCAACTGTTATTGCAGACGAGTTTGTTAAGTCCACATGTACACCTGTTCGTTGACGTGTCATTGATACAGATCAGGCTCCGTGTACAGCGGTGCACCACGCCGCTCACACATGATGACATGACACATAGCTACCGATGTAAGCCAAACTTTCGCTAACACTTCAGACTGAAGCTTATTATAAGCGTGAAAGTTAGATTTAGAAACAGAAGGAACACAAAAATTCATCGTGCGAGACAAGAGGCGTACCATATAAGAACCATTTGTGGTGGAAATCTTTCACGATTTGTTTTTAATTTTACGGAGTTTACTCTTGATCACAACCAGTATAAAATTGTTAAAATAGGTCGGTTCTTATATGTGCTGTAAGTTGTGCTCGCAGCGTGAAACTAGATAAACTAGATGAGTATACGGCGTTAGGGAAGGCACTGGTTGTGCGTTCCGTAGCGCGGTGTCGTCGTATGTACACTGGTGGAGCGTCTGTATCAGTGTGCGGGAGTGGGCGCTCGGTCGCGCGCGGCGCAGCCCTAGCGTTTACCGTTGTTATACGAGAGACTCCGCAGCGGCGCCTTGAAGTTAGCCGCGGCCTGCTGTTGGATCTGGTATGCGAGCGGGTGGATCTTGAAGCCGTACAACCTGGTGATGTGAATGTTACCTTTGTAAGTATGAATCAAACAAATAAAGCGGGTACAAACGAGGACGTGAAATGACAACTACTTGTGCAACTAACTACACACCAAATACTAAATTTTGCATGTTCATCCTCTTGATGATTTGTTTTACTATAAAACCACATTCCTTTTCCATGATAAGCTAGTTTTAGCAAAATGAGAATGAGATACGGACATTATGTCTAGTGCTTACGCGTAATTAATCGAGTGAATGGTCATATGTAATAGATTAATTTAATTAATTTCCATTTTGCAAAAATACAGTAAAATTCTTTACTTTATAAATTCTTCACCTCTGACAATAGGGGATTGGACTAGGTAAAGAAAACGACATTCTATTTTGTCCGTCAGACAGGTAATACAAAAATATTAGACACGTATTTTTTGTTTTATCAAAATATCAAAAAATTACTTAGTTAGAACTCATTAAAGTTGGAGAGTGGGGGCTTACTACGTCACAAGTAGGTATAAAACTTACCTACATGTGACGTCATGCGCCATTTCAACTCAATATATCTCCGTAATTTTATGACCACGTGAAAAAAGAAAAAATACGTGTCCAATACTTTTCAATAAACTACCCGACGGACAAAGAAAAAAAAAATAGGATTATCCCCTATTGGCGTAAATCAAATAAACGGTTAAAACTGGTCTCCCATCTTTTTCGCTCGAGTCTTGCTGATACGAGTAAAATAAGTTTCCCACATACCTAGGCACGAACTGCGAGGCGGGTCGCTTAGGTCTGTACTCTGGGTGGACCATGAACACCATGTGCGGGAACCCGGTGCCGAAGTAGGCGCCGTCCGTGTGGTGGTGCCGCGAGGACTTGGGCGTGTACACGTCCATGCAGCGCGGACAGTACAGCTTCACCATCGCCTCGCCGGGCACGTCTGATAGACCTGAGAACAGAGTATTTTTCTTTAACAAAGCATCATCTTCGCAGCAGTCACAGTCTTCCATCCAGCAGTCAGTCATTCACATAGCGATGATGACTACTTCCGTAAAGATGTCGACTGCTGGACATATACTGTGTTCCTGATTTGGTTTCCAAACGTTAACAAATATGTAGTTTTGGGAAACCTTTTGTAAAAAGAAGTTGTGGATCAAAACTAACTTTATATAGGGGTGTTTGCGCTATAACTTCTTTTAAGGCTTTTTCCTAAAGTTCTTAGCCGTTTGAGAGGAAATAATATCATTATACTAAAGCTAGGTTTACTTTTAGGGTACTTCAGTTATAGTTTTTAGTGTAAATACATACATAAATAAAAATGGCCCTCATGATCTTGCACCCAATGTAGAAAAGGGGTCAAAGTTTCATGTTACTATCATAAATGTATTGCATGATTAGCAAGCATGTCTCTCATACATTTGACCAGTAACCTAAGCACCGATTAATTTTCTATATTTTATGTTTTCCAATAAGTTCATGAACACGTGTCGCGCGTGTACGTTCTAGCGGCGAAACACACTTTAACCTAATAAAGTACATATTGTAGTTAGCACAAAAAATTGTGCAAGTAGCTAAATTAAAAACTGTACTTAAGAATTGATTAATTGGTAACTATAGTTATTGTCTATATAGTTACCAGTTAATCAATTCTTAAGTTCAGTTTTTAATTATTATTATAATAAGTATTTAACACTATGTTTTAAAAAGAGATGGGGTTGGTGTTTCCTAAACAAATCTGAGTAGAAATAGGTTTTATGACAGTATACTAAATCCATTATAAGATAAACTGAATTTAAGTAGGTAAACATAAGTATTTTTTACGTCCGTGTGTTTATTACAGAATTTGGCAATGTTTCTAATACCTATCAGACACTGTCCAATTTAAAGACAAAATTACTAAAGTTGTGAAGTAAGGTTATTAACCCTAACCAGAAAATTCGAGAACACAGCTGTCTGTGTAAATATCATCAATTTTTTTTCCAACAAAAATACCGCGTAACTTTAATACCAACAGATTATGAGTAGTGTGAGTATGATTATAGGAATTACGTTCTTATTATGTTGATAAGTACAAAACTAGCAGTACGTTATTACGAGCCAACTAGAGGGGAGCTAGCTAGTAGTGTTTTTGTGAGTAATGGGTATCTCAGGTTAGCATAATCTTCTAAGTTGTAAGTCGTTAGAGTGATATTAGACTAACGTATTTTTCGGTGAGTATAAGCTCGTTTGGAATACGCGCGTACATGCACGCTACATATTTAACATATTGCTCTTCAGCGGTTTACCGGTTCGGCATGTTCGCTAGAACCGGTGGGTACTGTCTGTATCTCTCGCGGCTCGCGCTTATACGAACCTATAAGAGCGTCAACGCTCGTTTGAGTTGCAGGTAAGCCACGTGGCGAGTTTAGACATACGCGTCTACACGTGCTTCGAAAAACGAGCTTATACGCGCCGAAAATACGCTAATCAGGAACAGCCCTAAGTGTACGTTCTAAATCAAAATATTTTATTTTACATAGGCCTACACGGGCATTTTAAAACGTCGACAAAAGGTGTACGGTTCGGGTTGTTCGTTTCCTATGGAGAAGAACCGGCAAGAAACTCTACGGTTACTCTTTTAAAATCATTTGGTTTTACAATATTTGAAGTTACAGCGTTAGTACTTAGGTATGGGAGGACAGCGTAGGCTCGACAATAAGTCGTTGCTTACTACAAAGGGTAGAACAAGATAAAAAAAAACTGTTCTCATTATTTCATCTATTTAAAATAACTAGCTTGTATGAACATCGTCATGCATCTTCATACAGTTACAGATTAGCTTTCTAAGAAAAATTTGACCCTAAATTATGTGTCGTGGGCGCATTTGTAAACGTACCCAAATCACCACATACATAATCGACTAGAATAATCTAGATATGGGAAATGAACTCGCGACACGTAGGACACCAGCCGATCGTTGAACATTTGTTTTGCGTCATCAGAGTTTCAGTAAATAATGTGTATAAAATACTTACCGAGTGGAAGCATAGGTTGGCATTCACAATAAACGCGGGGACAATGGCCGAAGTCACCGGCCTGGAATTTCTCTAACATTTGTCCGATGCCTCTGCAAAAATTAAATGAATAATATTATGCATTGTATGTTGTTGTAATCTATAATCTAATACTAATAATAAAGCTGAAGAGTTTGTTTGCTTGAACGCGCTAATCTCAAGAACTACTGGTCCGATTTGAAAGCTTCTTTCAGAGTTAGATAGCCCATTTATCAAGGAACGCTATATATCATCACGCTACGACCAATAGGAGCGGAGCAGCAATGAAAAATGTTGCGAAAACGGGGAAGATGTGATGCAGACAAAGCTGCGCGGGGCAGCTAGTATAATAATAAAGCTGAACAGTTTGTTTAAACGCGCTTATGCTTTTCGCATTTCATAACCTAACTTTTGAGGATCTTCCTCAAGAATTGGGTTTTCAATGGCTACTCGTATCATCATTTCATAGCATATAGATGGGTTATGGGATATTGAAAAGAGCGGGGGAAGCCGCGACACACAAAATCAAAAATCTAAATATTTTATTTTACATACACCTACATGGGCACTTATAAAACATCGACAAAAGGTGCACGGTTCGGGTTGGTAAGGTATATATCATATACCTTACCAACCCGAACCGTATATAATATATCCCAGACTTATAGAACTTGTTGTATGACATGCAAGTAACAACCACAGCTCTAGCAATAGAGAGGTTGACTATGCTTAAAAAGATATTTATATTTTTGCTAGTCATGCTAAATAAGCATAAAAGTTAACATTAACTGAATTCTGTAATGTATAAGTACATTATTGTATTACAATAACGATAAAGTATTGCATCAATCGTAACTAAATATATATCTTTAACTGTTGATCTGTGCAATTGTTTATATTATGTATAATTACAAAAAAAAAATATTAACATGTATTTTAATTAGCCGATTTAGGCTGTAGCATGGACAAACGTTATTGCATATTTTTTTTACTTAGACTCATGTAATATTTTGATGTACAGAATGTACGTAAACATACAGAGTATGTTGGAAGTATGAAACAAGAAGACATGTAGCACCAACCCCAAAAGAATTGGGAGAAGGTCAAAAGAATGCTGATGATGATGATTCTGTAGGTTGGACTACTTGTAATGTCTTTTCAGGTCAGATCTAGAACTAAAGATTGGCAGGTCTTACCTATTAGTTAAAATGTAGCGAGCATGTATCAGTCCATACAGGATCTCGGAGGCCTGCTCCACCAGATCCGACTGGTTTGGGTTATCATCAAGGTCATCATCTGCAAAGCAAACAAGTTATCCCATTATGATTAACTCTAAACAGTTTAATGACTCAACACTATTATAAAAAGACTTGGCCCCTTATTCACAAAGGCTCGGATTCGATTTCGATTCTAAAAGTCGTATGTCTATCATGTTTCGGTATTACGAAAGCGATTAGGTATTGGTTAGCGAGTAGGTATTCCGAGCGTTTGTGAATACGGGCGCTGATTTAAGTAGGTCAATTGAGAGCAGCGCTAGCCCAGTGGTGGCAGCCCTGACTTACGAGCAGTAAGCCCTGGGTTCAAACCCAGGCATGCGCTTTACTTTGTGTAATTATTGATATCATCACCGCTGCCCTCAAAAACGGTGAAGGAAAACATCGTGAGGAAACCGGCATGTCCTAGAACTGAAAATTCGACGACATGTGACATCTACCAACCCACACTGGACTTGCGTGGTGGATTACAGCACACTCCCTCTCATAGAGAGGAGGCCTGTGTCCCAGCAGCAGGAACATTATAGGCTGATGATGAAGGTCATTTGTAGCCTGGCCCTGACCTCAGGCCTTACATTTACCGAGACAGGGAAGTTTGCCACCTCTCAGAAGGCAAATCATAGAGCACTTGTAACATGTCACAACACCCCTGCGGTACTAAGCGGGTTTCTCAGACACCATCTCAGTTAACACTTTCACTGCAAGTTAATTTTTCTTTTTTACTTGACTTGGGAGGTGGGTTGCGGGCACTATCAAATTGTTGTTCAACCCATATGCTGGGTCGTAGATTTACACCATCATCAGCCTATAATGTTCCCACTGCTGGGACACTGGTCTCCTCTCTATGAGAGGGAGTAATTTACCATGCGGGCCCAGTGCGGGTTGGTAGATGTCACATGTCTTCAAATTTTTAGTTCTAGGATATGCCGGTTTCCTCACTATGTTTTCCTTCACCGTTTTTTATGGCAGCGGTGATGAATTAAATTTCACAAAGAAATACGCATGCCTGGGTTCGAACCTACGGGTTACTGCTCATAAGTCTGGGCTGCCACCACTGTTCTAGGTCACCACTGTTCTAGGTCACCGCTGCTCTCTGCTGTATATTTACATATTTTTTTGTATCTAGCCACGTCATATAATGGGCTTCTTCTCTGATATATGTTTCCTAAGAGTAATGGGCTATTTACACACCTTTCTCACTGCATCGCTACACTAAAATAATAGTTTAATCACTCAAGGGAACATACTACTACTCTCAGTTGCCCTGAAAAAGCACTAACAAAAAGACAGACACAGTATAGACTATAAAATTGGTAAGAATGATAAGGTAAGTCTCATTAGCCTGAAACAATTGGCATATTAATGTTATCTCGTCTGACACAGATTTCAGTTCCAATTAAGGTTATGTTTTTATAAGCATGATCAGTTTTGATCCAGTAAGGTACAAAGATCTGTTGTATGCTCAGAGACATATAGGTTAACTTAGTAAGACTTTCGTACCTTGATTTGATGTTTTTTTTTTTATCACTGTTTGACATTAGTTTCAGTAAGTGCAGTGACAGTAAAATGACCTCATAGGGCGTCGTAATTAAGTGGATCATGTACTCACCAGGCTCCAGGTCCAGAATCATGTCCAGTGCTTGTCTGTAGTGTGGCACTTGCTCATTTAGCCCCGTCAAGTTGAATTTATCGTTAATGTAATCCTCGTCCACCTTAAACAGTTACATGTTGGATCAATATCTAAAGCGATCTCCACCAAGTGACTCAATTATACTACATACCTCGCAAAAGAACTCGTTTCCCCGAAGCCCGCAAAACCATGAAATCCATGATACCTCCTCCGAGCTGCTCATTTTCCTAAAAATTAAAACTTTTTGATAAGCCAAAACCGTTTCCGTTCCGAGTTTCGGACATAAAAATCCAACGCTTCGGAGTCCACACTGTTACAACAAAATTCTAAGCATTCCGATGTTTTCACCTGTTTTTTCACAACTTTACGGAAGTCCACAACGAAATTTCGACACGGAATATCAAATTCACTGTATTTACGGACGGATACACGCTAAATAAACAGAATTAAATGCTTTAAAACGATGACAAACCTCACCTTTTCGTGCCTTGATTAGCCACGCTTGACGGGAGGGTACCTTGGGATGAGGGAGAGAGAAATTGTGTATGGTTGTCACAAAAAATATGAACAAGTTGTCTATGGTCTTATGTAAACTTCAGTTTCCATTCATTCAATCGTTCATTATAATTTTTTTTCCGCCGCGCTTGAAACATAAGTTTTTTGCAGTCAGTAAAAGACGTAGATATTCACCTTTGTTCTGTCTCCTTCTGTTTATAGCACCCTATAAATAAACAGAGGGAGACGGAACCCAGTACATTCTTTTCTTTTTTTGCCATCAAGAAGTTTAAAGGAACATTCTTGAGGGCTAGGACAAATTGAAGGTTTTCATCAAAATCACTATCCGAATCCGAAGAAAACATTATGTTCGTTTAAACGCTGCAAATCAGGGGGGGGGGGGACACTGCCATACTTGACATAGGCTTCCAATTTTACACAAAGATACTAGCACCATCTCTTAAAAAATCCGCATAAACTTGAGATTTAGTACATTAAAATGACATAGATGGTGCTTACTCCAATTATCGCCAGTGTGATTAAATACCTTTTTGATGTACATCAGAACGCCAACACCAACACCCTATCTCAACTGGCCAATCAATTATTATGTACAAGTATCAATTATTATGTACCAACTACCTACCGCTTTTTTTGGATGATTGATTACAAATAAAGCATTTTTCAATTAGGGTACCTAGTTATTTAAGTATTCTTGTACTTAGTCAAATTTCCCAATCTCCAATGTCAGTCAACTTTCCACTTTCGTTTGCTTTTAGCCAAAATAGACTCGACTAATATAACAAAAACTTCACAAGTGGACACTGGTATGCAGGCATCAGCTCAACATTGCTTGTACCTATATAATTTAATATTACAACGTGTTTTGCTTCATTCAGTAGATAGATACCTACTGGATAAATACTTGTTTCGTTGGAATACATGGTCACCCTATTTCAGTCGCCATCCGCCATAGTGCATTTTTAAAGACTAATCTGGAATCAACAAAAATACTGACACCATTGCACTGAAACCTTTAACACATCAAGGGTTTTGCGAGTATTCTAGGCTTCTTCGTTGTGGAGCAATCGATAATCCCAATGTTTTGAGGTTATGTTGTAAATTTTCAATTTACTATATAAGGGGGCCATCACAAAGAAAAAGATAACTTTATTTTTGCAAATATGGGTAACTCCAAACGATGACAAAAACATATAATAGTACAGCCATATTTTACCACATAGGCATGCAAAAGATATAAAATAACAACTTATAACTAAAATTTTAAAATTATTACAAACTAAATACAATTTTAAACTTATTATTATTAATATACATAATTCTGCACTAGCTTAAAAACTTTTTCTCAATTAGGTACTCCTTAATATTATAATATGCTTTCGCCAATAAAAAGCTTCGGAGTCTCTTTTTAAATAATGCAAGCGGAAGCTCTTTCCATGTCTTCGGCAGTTTGTTATAAATGACTGGTGCCATGCAGTAGACACTTTTGCGCATAAGTGCTGTCTTGGCTGGCTCCAGACATAGCACACTATTATCGCGCCTAATGCGTGGTGCTACATCTGCTAGTCGTCTAAAACGACTCGGATTTGTCTTTACAAACACAGCTACTTCAAATATGTATAGACAAGGCAATGTAAATATTTTGTAATTTTTAAAGTATAGTTCACAACTGTCAGTGGGTTTAAGTTTAAACATCGCTATAACACATCTTTTTTGTGCCTTGAAGGCGGTCTCTCTTTCCGTAGAGTTTCCCCAAAACATGATCCCATAGCGTAAATGTGATTCAGCTATCCCATAATAGGCAGTCAGAAGAGCATCCGTGTTCAAAATAGGGGATAATGTGTATAGAGCGTATGCAGACTTACTCATTTTCTTGCATAAAGTAACAACGTGTGATTTCCAGTTTAGTTTTTTGTCTATTTCGAGACCCAGGAATTTTGTAGTTTCAACTTCTTCTATAGTATCATTGTTATAATGTATATTTAAGTTAATACTAGAGGTCTGTTGTCTAAAATGGATAACTTTGGTTTTACACAAATTTATTTTTAAATTGTTTGCGTCTAGCCAGTTTACCATCTGTTTTAAACTATTATTAATTTCACTCTCATACGTATCTATATTTTTACAAGCTATTGTGATCGTGCTATCGTCCGCAAATAGTGTTATAGGTCGTTCAATAGATTTCGGTAGGTCATTTATGTATAAAATAAATGCAAAGGGACCTACAACACTCCCTTGCGGTACCCCAAACAATACTTTACGCTCTGAAGACCGGAATATCTCTTCACATTTACATACCATATTAATTTTGTTGACTTCAGTTATTTGTATTCTGTCTTGTAGGTACGAATTAAGTAAACTATGGACATTGCCCCTAATCCCGTAAGCTTCGAGTTTATTTAAAAGAGTAGCATGATGCACATAGTCGAACGCCTGGGTCATGTCGGAAAATATGCCACAAACAGGATTCCGTTGATCAACATTTTTAATGACATTGTATACAAAATCATATATAGCCATATTAATAGTCCTATGTATCCGAAACCCTTTTTGTTCCTCACACAGAATATCATGTTTATCTATGAATTTATAAAGTTCCATATAAATATACTTTTCAAAAATTTTGGAAATAACTGGAATTAAAGAAATTGGTCGGTAATACTCCATAAGTTCTCTATTTTCTTTTTTGAAAAGTGGCTTAATTATTGATATTTTTAACGCATCAGGGTATATACCTGCGCCAATACTTAGGTTAATAATGTGACTTAAATGACCGCTTATTTCCATTGACACATGTTTTAAAATTTTTGTAGCAATACCGTCGTATCCTACACTATTTGAATTGTTTAATGATTTGATGATTCTCTCTATATCTCGTGGTATACTAGGGGCCATGAACATTGTTTTGTTATTTGTGTCAATTTTGTTACACTTAGGTTTGCTAGTCACATCAAGCTTCCCTTGTACTTTATTGATAAAATAATTATTAAATGCTTCAGCAATGTCATTGGGATTTGATAGAGTACTATTATTATTTATAATTTTATTAATACCAGGTTTTGGTATGTTGTATTTTGCACGATTAATAATTTGCCACGTGGTTTTAGACTTATTTTTCGAAGATTGTATTTTATGATTATTTTGCGCCTTTTGCGTTAAGTGTATAATTTTTTTGTGTAAACGAGAGTAGGTTGTGAAGGTGTACTTATTAAAATAAAAAAATAAAATAAAACAATAAAAGTTAATTTCAGTGTCGTCACAAAATCTTTATTGATTAACGGTTTCTCTGGGCTTCTTCCTTGTGGAGGAATCGATAATCCCAATGTTTTGAGGTTATATGTTTAATTTTCATTTTACTATATAAAAGGGGCCGTCACAAACAATAATTAAGCAGAAAAAGTTCGTTTCAGTCTCGTCACTAAGACTTTATTCATTAACGGTTTCTCTCAGGTCCTCAGTTATGGAGATTACGTTGGCCGAACTTCCTGATGTTACAAAAACCAAAATCCATTTTACTTTTAACCGGTGGCATTACGAGTAAAAGTAAAGCATTGGTTGTTTGTCACCAAATCGTCAGTAAATCTTTATTCAGTAACAGTTACTCTAAGGTCCTCACTTATGGAGATTCAGGTTGGCCGAACGTTCTGATATCAGGTCGTTCGGCCATAAATAAATGCTTCTAACTTTCGAACTGTTCTGTCACAAATTCTTTGGCTGGCGCGGCGTCTTTATGCGTCACATAATCGTCATTAAAAACTGGAGTAGCAGCCAGCTCCCTATCTCGACTGGCCGAACGTTCTGATGTACATCCTTTTTGATTTGAATGAAAATTGAGTTAAAAATAATGAATTTAACTCTAAACAAGAGTATACCATTTATTCATTTTAAAAGCATTTTGTAATTGCTAATATTTTTTTTTTAGGTTTTACAACAATATCATACAGATTGTTTACAAAATGGCGACTATCGGCGTGTGCGCATGCTTGTAGATCTCTCCCATTTTGTTTAATTTATGTGGTTTCTCGGTTCTGTCTTTTTTTACACTCAACTCGACCGCACTTTCTGGAGCTTTAGATCCAGAAAGCGCGGTTGAGTTGAGTGTAAAAAAAGAAATAAAAACTGAAACCCATAGAAAACCTATTCAATAACAAAGATAAAGTATATGTACGCACCTATAGTTATTGGAATTAGTTCAACGGATTTAGTATCAGGTGGCGACACCGTTCAATATAGGTGTCAAAAATTCGCTTGAGTGGGCTCTCTATTCCATCTATACTACTATACTCTTTGCTGCAAATGTTCGATATGTACTGTTCAGAAATAACGCCAGAGCACGCCACGACACGACACAAGTGTGAACACTCACCGTCACTACAGTAAGCACCTCGACAAGTATGTTTCCGCCTTTAGAAAAATTACTAATATTATGGTCTGTAGGATTCGCGCTTGTAGTAATACAGTAACATCATGACTCTAATCCCCGAAGGATAAGGCAGAGGTGTACATACATGACGTACTCTGCCCCACATTTCACAAATTTAGTTTTTTTTTTTTTCGTCTGTTTGCGAGCCCAGTAATACTAATAAGATAATGTGACAAAATCAAATAAAATATATTATACATAATAAGATATAATTTAGAGAGTTTTATATCTAAGATTCTGTTCCTGCTTTGTCTCTATTACAGCGGTAGATAACTATAATAAAAAAAACAGGCTCTAATATTTCGCCGTCGTTGACGCAGTATGGAATGGAGAAAAGCAATATAATAATAGGAACAATGAACATTTTAATCAGTAAAGAGTAAGAGGGAGGCTGTTGAAAAAATAGGTAATTAAAAAGAATCTATACTTTTGTATATATTCTTTTTATTTACCTATTTTTTGGGAATGTGTGGACATTGTAGGCTTTGTATTTTTTTTTCTATTACTACCTTCTGTAGTAAGCAATCGACTTATTGTCGGGCCTACGCTGTCCTCCCATACTTAAGTACTAACGCTGTAACTTCAAATATTGTAAAACCAAATGATTTTAAAAGAGTAACCATGGAGTTTCTTGCCGGTTCTTCTCCATAAGAAACGACCAACCCGAACCGTGCACCTTTTGTTGACGTTTTACGCCCATGTAGGCCTATGTAAAATAAAATATTTTGTTGTGTACATTTAATTGGTATTTTAATACACCGAAAATAACAAAGTACATAAATACATTTATTCAAACAAAAATGTAATCAAAAGAACTATAAAAGTATTTACATAATAAGTTAATAATTTGTTTCCTTATAAAATAATAAAGACATGGTCACACCACCTAAAAGTTGTAAATGTACATTACTTTTTTTGACACACACTTCCAAATTATGCTCGCACTACTATCACAGACCATAACCATGTTCAAAATCATTCCTTCCTTTCCTTATAATATCACATTCTATCCAGCCTCGGTTTTCTGTACTTAGCAATATAGTCGAGCACTCACAATCTCATTATTAAAAATGACTTGAACAATGTATTTACATCGTAAACATTAACGAATATTAAGTTGGTGTCACTGTGTGCTTGCTGACAAGATTTGTTGAAATAATGAATGTAAAAAGATAAATGAAAGCATGTAAAAATGCCCATAACGAACCTGAAGAAAGCACTTGTTCTCCATGTCATTGCATTTTTTTTTATCTGGACCATATCATCGAGAACCTTCTAGTTATGGAGATACTGGAAGTCAAAGTTCCACTTAAACACAATTTTTTTTAAGTAAAGTTATACTTTACTTCACCTTGACCCCTGCACTATTCAATGCATTCATCAGCACAATGTTTTTAGTGCATTACATAGAGTCCTAAAGAAAAGAATAATTTTTCACCCCAAACAAAAACTTGTTTCCCAGCAAAAAAAAAAATTAACTTTTTGAACGCCATTGTCACATATAAGTGACAAGCAAGCGCGTGCCCTGTACGCCAACGAAATATGCAATTTAAACCGTTACTTTTGTTTGTGTTTATTTATATATCTTTAAAATGTGATCTATATATCTTAAATATTAAATGTCTTATCAAGAAATAAGTTGAAAATACTTTTGAAAACCTTTTTATTTGTTTGTAAATATTTGTGGTGACTTTGTGGCGTGGCGATTTTGTGGCTTGGCGTGGAGGGCACGCGCGTGCGTTTATGCTCTGGCGTTCAAAAAGGTTATAAGTCTCTGGCCGGTCAACTAACTTTATATTAATCAGAGATACTTCTTCTTCCTCTTCCCAGCTAAAACACTAGGAAGTGGCGAAGGGCGGGCGTTTTCGGGGACTGTCTCTTGTAATTTTGACGTTCAAAAAGTGCCGATTTGAATAAATGACTTTTGATTTTGATACAAAACTATCATGTCACTAAATTACTGAAGTATTCTCTAGTTGTCTATAGACAACTGACAAATGACTATAGTCATTTCAATTCATTTTTGTTTGGATGTTAATCCTTAATTTTATAGTTGAGGCTGGAGTCTTTAGGACCTTATCATGTATGTTAAAATACATTAGAGTACAGCAGAACTAGCTGCACTGTAAGAAGTTTTTCCAACTACCTTCCTGACAAATCGCATTAGAATTGGTTAAGAACAGATCATTCAGTTCAAAATTGCGCACCCCTCAATACTGGTTTATCATTTCACTTTTATTATTATCGAAAATAAGTTGTAGGGTCTGAAAATTTTAAATTAAATGATCTAACTTACAATTAAGTTTTATCAATATGCTGAATAGACACAGACAGACTCATATTTTATAGTAGCAAAAATTGCCTCTAAACATTAAATGAGATGTATATACACGCATTTATGATGTTTTTGCATACATCTCACTTAATGTTTAGAGGCATATTCTCAATCAATATGCTGAATAGACACAGACAGACTCATATTATATAGTTATTAGCAAAAAAAAAATCTGTAAACATTAAATGAGATGTATTTACAGTTTGTATGAAAACATGGAACAGTTCCATTGAGTTGGAGATCTATAAACGTTACTTAGCATCATAATCAGATTATGTTCCTGAATCTATCTTGCACTGTAGTTTGACTGTTGTGCAAAAGTGACAGGAATTAAGTTTAACCAGCTATGTTTTATAGATCATGGCTTAAAGAGTTTTGAAACACATCTATAATATCAAATTGTACTTGTTTCAGGATGCTTCTGTTCCTGACCTTACTCTTTCATCGAACGAGTGTACCTAAATAAGAACTTAGTTAATTCTACATCGGTGAGGTCATTCCATGCTTCAGTCTCCATAACCTTCGGATTTTTGGCAATATAAGCAAATACCCGTTTCTGTAAATCGTCCAGCTTATACTTCTTAGCGATCACTGCCATTTCTACAGCATTGTTCACAGTGATCTGATCACCAATCACATGCTGCGTCAAAGTGAACAGTTGTGCCAGCTGGAACCTATCCGCTATCTCTAGCAGCTTCAGGCAGTCTTGCTTCATCACATCTTTTATTGTGCCCGTGTAAATGAATTGTAAAAGCAGTTCTATGTCATTATCACTTATGTCAATAAACATAGAAGAAAGCTCTGAATTCTTAAGCATATTTCTAAGTACAGGGCTGTGTGCGGCCAAAAGTATCTTGTGCGCCGGGAACTTCTTTTTACTGGCAGATTCCAAAACGAAGTCTGTAGTCTCTTGTTTTTTAAGTAATTCGCTTAAATCATGCTTCAGTTTGATCGATTTTACTATATTATTGTTCAGGGCAAATTTTGGATTCACTGTTATTTTTATTGGCACTAGCAAAGTGCAGGAATGGTTGAAGCGATTTAAGTTCTTGAAACAGAAAGTTTTTATGAAATAGTTTTTGTTTGGTTTTGTTGACTTGAAGGAGTACTTGGTCATAGTTTCTGGTAAAACCAAATGGGGAACATCATCCTGTGGTGCTATTTTCTGTGTCAGTTCATTTGAGTTAGAGATATCAATGGCGAATGATCCTGTTTTTCTATGGCACACAAATAAGTTAAATACGTGATTCCCTCCATGGCATACGGATGTTGTGTAGAAGAACCAGAACTCAGGTTCTTTGTCTGCGTAAGTACCTCCAATATCGAAATCTGCATCCATTTTCAGCTTGTCCAATACATCATGGACACAAAGCTTGGATGCATCATTTGTCTGGCATCTGAATGTACCAGATACATATCCAACTGGTTTCTGTGAATAAACAAATGTCTAATTAAAATATCAGGTAGGTAAGGCATTACCAAGGTATTTTATTAGAATTAAAAAAACCGGTTTGGAAGAGAGTGAGTATAAATATATCCTAAACTTCAAGGAAGCAACAAGTGCATAATAACTCCCTCTAATTTAATTTTTATTACGAAATTTTATAATTAACTATAATAATTAACTATTATTTTATTATCAGTACAAGGTAAAAACAGAGGAATTTCACTCGTATAATACTGTAGTGATGTCCCTAATTTCATAAAGTACATACTAAGATTCAACATGTGGGAAAAATGGTATATTTACCTGAGATTTGGGTTCATCATTAGAACTTGAAGCAGCTGCGTAGACTTCCATGGTTAGGGATTCTGGAAATAATAAATTAGCATTCTTAATTGACAGAGTGTGCTGTAGTCACTAAAACAAATAATAAAAATGTTCAAAATTAAAGGGGGTGGTACAGAACCCTCTGCATGCACGTCTGCCTCAACTTGGCCGGTGTTTTTTCAGCAATGTCATCCAATTGAGCCCAAATATTGATAGGTAGAGAATGACTTTTTATAAATGTGACGGTTGCACAATAATTGTTAAATAATACTGCTCAGACATAATTAAAAAATTAACTAGAAATACATATAATTATTAAAACTGTGGAGCTCTTTGAAAAAGTAGGCAGAGTATAGGTTCAATAATTTGATTGCCGAACTCAGCAGCACTGGAATCGGATGCTCTATTGATGGTAAAATAATTAATAGTATAAGTTATGCAGGTGCTGCTGAGTCCCTTGATTAGTGGACTCAGACGGATGCTTGCCATTTGTGAGGGGTACGGAACGTGTCATGGTTTATTATACAATCTAGGAAAGAGTGAGCTTGTGGTGTTCATGGTAGGTACTAAGAAGCCTAAGACAGTTCCTCCGGTATGCCTATACGGTGTACCGCTAAAGAGACTGTCGCATTAATGGTACCTTGGCCATATAGTGATTGAGGACTTGAATGATGACAGTGACATAGAGAGGGAGCAAAGAGCATTGTCGATTTGATGTAATATGCTGGCCTGCAGGTTTGCACAATATACTAAAGAAGTGAAACTCACTCTGTTCAAGATGGTTTGCCAGTCATTTTACACTTGCAGCCATAAGCAGGGTTTAAGTAATTATGCGAAAGAGAAAAGCATCCCTGATGAAAAGGATTCTTGGGAGCACCAGAAGCATTTTAAAGGTGATAGGAGACAAGCCTGATTGCCCGTTCCTGAGTGGACTCCGGTGAAGCAGGAAGCAGACTTAGTTTTAAGTCTTGGTTTTTAAATTAGTTTTATTTTAATTTAATTTAATCAATGTAAAATATTTTAATTTAAAATAATTTATTTTAATTTCATTTATTTTAATTTAATTCTATTTTAATGAGAAATGTTACTAGCATAGTTTATAAGTGTTACTAACAACAATATGAATCATTTGTGTTCAAATTAAATAAATAGAAAATCACTGACAGATTAAATATTTTAAATAGTTAAAACATATTAAACAAGATACATAGTAGCAGTATCAGTAACATTTTGCACCAGGAACATCCCATTACAGTTTCTACTTGTTGTTCGGACTATTTAATAATATTATTAAGTAATAGATATTGTTTTAAAAGCAATGTACCCTGACTCAGAACTAGATAAGCTCTGGCCAGATAAATTGAAGAATAACATATTCTTAAAGTGATGAAAATAACAAAGTTGGGTTTAGTATGAAAAGGTCAACTGTTTTGTGATAAAACTGGCAGTGTTGACAGAATTCAACGTTCCGACCAAAAAAGAATTGGTTTCTCAAAAGTAAATTTGAATACAATGATATCACCATACTTAAAATAACCAAGTAGTTTTCCTGTTATAGTTTTTAATCGAATGTTGGCAGATTGCACCATAATACAAAAGTGATCGGATTTCTACTTCGTAGTTTAAAAATACAAACAAAATTATATATTACTAAAGAAATTGCAAAATATTAGCTTTTTGCTAAACACTTACGGTAATACGGTTTCAAAAACCGGCCCTGGAAAATGGTGGAAATAAGAAGACAGGAACCGAGACTCGGGCACACAAGTCAAAAATAACATCAAATATCAGTAAATGCTAACAAATTGTGTCATTCTCTATTACTCACCCCACAAAACACAAAATTGTTTGTGCAATGATTCCACAGACGATGAAGGAAGATTGATAACAAAATTGACGGCGGCGTCCGGCGGAAACACTAGTGTCAAATTTGTCAAAACATTGTGTCATCCAATTCATCCATAGACAAAGAACAAAAAAGTTGTTGGTACATAGTAGCATAAAAGTAACTAAAGCATTTAAAGCATACAAAGAGCGCTAAAATAGCAACTGAACTGATATAATATTTGCTTCATTTTGACTTATGGAGCCGCTATGATGTTAGTATACCGGTAGCGGTATACAAGTATATACCGAAGACATTTAGAAAATTCGTAGATTGTCACCACTTTTAATCAGACTAGTAATGTGACCTACTAACGTCGATAGAATTTACAATGACATACCAAAAATTTATTATAACTTTCTACCTAAAATTTATAAATTACTAAACACACCTATATATATGAGAGAATACATAATACCAACATCTTTTTAATGAGGTGCGTTCAAAATGAAACGACATTTTAATAAGTCCGACCAATCCTCTTTATGTTTTAGGGGTATGAGGAACAGGGTGTAAAGTTCCTCGATACTCCTTAGAAAAGGGAGGATCCTCCGGCCAGACAAGTGTTATGTCTGGCGGGCAACTGCCCGATAGTTGTTATCGGGTTTCTCTATATATACTGAAGTCGATGTAAACTTTGCTTGCGACTTGTAGGAAATTGATGTTAGTTCCTCCGTCGTATCATAGATGGTGCTGTAGTACTTTTTGTAGTATGTTGCTTTTTGTGGTCGCTATATCACTCCCCCCCGGAGACCGGAGGTCGATATTCGAATGAGTCATCTTTATAGTATTTAGCCGTGCCAGTTGGAAGCTCGTTGCCGCATTATTCGCGGTGTGTCGGAACAGTCTGCGGTGGTGAGGCGAGTCGGGGCCGGCGCTGCGTTTGCTCCAGTGAGTCGGACGTGGTACAGCGCCGCGATGTGGCAGTCAGCTAGAGAGGTGTCGACCGGGAGGTAGAAGTTCTCGACCGGCCGCAAGTGCAGTGTGCTGTGCCATGGTCGCTTGATGAGAGGCTGAGGGTGCTGATCAGGAATGCGCTTCCGCTGCATGCTGGTGGTCAGGTATACCCATTTGAAGCTGGCTGGCTGTGAGACTCGCTGCTCGAAAGCTGGAGGAAGTGATGCTTTCAAAAATTAAATCTGTCCCGGCTAACCCCGAATGTATTTAATGGCTATATAAGTAACTGATGAGTTTACTGAAAAGAAAGTGGGGAGACATTCTCTTTTGCGAATGCTTTTAGCAACTACTGCTTCAAAATACTTTCTCATATCTATTTGGATTTTAGATAATTACATTAGAGACGGTACTTTAATTCTTACAACAAGATTAAATGCTTCGTTTGGCTTTATTACCTACAACTTTTCATGATATTAGGGTTTCTGAAAAAAAACTGCTTGCTTTATGGGTTTGCCGTATTTTTGGCCCTTAAAAAAAATCATTGAAAACCAGCACAAAGGGGAAATCAATAATCTTTAAAGAAAGGCAACTAAATAAAAATAACTAAAATAAAATCATCTTTACTTCGGATAGGCAACATCCATATGGGTTAGTAAACAAAAAGATAACTTATATCTATGTAAGTAAACTTTTGTATCTATTTAGAAACCAGGTTGTTATTCAAAGATGCATCTTTGAACGTACCAGCCCGCTATGGTCTTCAGGATGGAGTTGGAGCCGTTTGAGAACTCGCATTTATTGACATTATAAAACTAGGCCATGCTCTTGAGCATAGCGCTCATAACATTTAAGCTCTCTAAGCGCCCTATAACCGTAGGGCTCTGCAGCACCACATCGTCAGCTTAGCTGATGTTGCTGACACTAACGTCATCAATGCGACATCCGATTTTGTTACTGCTGAGCTCAACGATTAGATCGTCTATATACAGGTTAAACAGTTTTGGTGACGTAATCCGTCCTGGTCTTACCCCACATTCTAACCCATACGACTAGCACAGACCATCGGCCCATCTCAAGGTGTTAGTCTGGTGATAGTACTAATACTGGAAGATACGCAACAGCTCCGATGGCACTTTTCTCTGCCGCAGCTTTTCCCACATAACCCCTCGTAAGATACAAGGCCAAAGGCACGAGAGAGATCTAGCATACACAGGTGTTCGACGTTTGGTGTAGTATTGCTGTTGTATGTTTAAATTTCCCACCAGAACCTACGCACGCTTTTCCCATCTTTCCACGAGATGAGGGCTTCTTATTCTTTATTGCACACAAAATTAAAAATAAATATACAGATTGCAATATAAAAACTTATGTACAACGGCGAGCTTAACCCAGAATTGGGTTTTCTTACAGTAAACCATTTTTCGATTGAGAGATTTACAAGAGGATAAATTTAAGAGCATGTGCAAAAACAGTACAATCAAAACTTAAATTAACTACTACATACGTAATACATACAGTACATATATAAATAAACATACATATAAAATACTACATACATACTATTAACATATTGACAGGAAATGTTCTCTTATTCCTTTCCAGAACACGTCCAACGAAGGGCTATCCCGCAAGGAGTGTGGAAGTGAATTCCAAAGACGCACAGCGCGAACAGTAAATGATCTATCATATCGACTTGAGGAGTGGGGAGGAAAACTTTAGGGTTGTGAAGAACAGAAAAGAGTAAAGAAAGAGTGTGAGAATCTCGATATTGCCGAATAGGCAGCCACTTCAACTGCTTCCGAAATTCCGACACATGGTCGTATTTTCGAAGCCCGAAAATGAAGCGAATGCACAAATTTTGCCGACGTTCAAGTTTATCAAGAAGTTCTTCAGTTGCATCAAGGAAACAAGGCTTCCTGCAATGTGCTTCTTATTTCTAACAACATTCCATTTCCCCCCTACCATTTCCTTACACTCGCTACTCGCCTTCAGGACATCTGCCATCGACTTAAGGCTCCTCTACACGTCAACAGATGCATCTGCAGACGTCATCTTCGAATGCGTCTGCCGACGTATAAGGGGGTAATTTGCGCGTCTGTTGTAGGTATCTAACGTCCATAGATGCATCCGCCTTGAATCCGATTGTTGTCGGTTTTTGTGGCACAGACCAAAGGGTTTCGGCGCGAACGTCCGGCGTCTGTCCACACGTCTGGCGACGCATCAGTTTGATCGGAGTCAAAGGCTACAATATATATTATATGGGCAATCGGAGTTGCGATTGAGAGTGCACGCATGCTTCGGGTAAGTAATATATTATGATATAATTACAAAATGTCTATTATTTACAAGATATAACAATTTAATCTATAATTTTATTGGATATAATGTTCAGTTAATATAATAAACGATTGATATAATTTTAAAATAACTAATTTTTATAAGCTTAACATACATTGAATATAAAATCGTTTGATATACCACTCAATAGACATAAAACCTATTTAGTCTAATATGATAAAGCGCCTAGTGAAAAACACAAAGCAAGCATGCAGAAACCATGCCTGCTGCATGTTACATGCAGCATGCATGGTTTCTGTCACGGCTCCGGCGCTGCGGGGCTCCGGCGGTCCCATGCGAGCTTATCGTCGCAGATGTGTTTCACGCTCACCACCGCTAAGTGCCGCCAGTGTTAAAACCACCTGCTCCTCAGCTCGCGGGCCGCTTCGCCCCTCCACGCCTACGCGATATTAAATAACACTAGGGGTAGGGCAGACAAGACTACGTGGAGTCGGTTTTGAAGCGATTCGTTTCTGTCACGCCGCTCCCGCAGCACGCTCGCTTCACTCGTTCGTCTTCGCGCGTTAATGGTCACTGTTCTAACCAAACCTAACCCAAATGATTCACCAACATAGAGGGAACCTGGCACTCCGCTCTGCTCCCACCTTAACTTTCTAACCTAATATAACCCATCCGAGTCGGATTGCTTTGAAGCGGGGTGTTAACCATAAAGATGGTATCAATATTATATATTTTAAACGATAGGCTAAATGATTTTCGATTAAATAAACGTTACATCCAATAAGGTTATACGAAATAAATTTTAGAGTAAGTATATAAATGTTATATCTAAAGAAATTATATCAACAGTTGGTATAACTCACGTTTATTATATCTTGTGAACGTTAATAAAATGAAATTATACCAAATAACTTTATATGATATGAGACGCACCCCGTGCTTCTTGCGGTTTAATTCTTATAGGTACCTACTTTGCGCAGCATTCGTAAAAATGCTTGTAAAGGCTAACAATATGAGCACCGAGGAAACTTTTAAGTTTCTTGAGCTATATCAAGCTGAAAACTGTTTGTGGAACCCTAAAAATAAATATGTACCACAAAAATAAAAAGGTTGTAGGTAAGTGTAGGTACTTTAAATACAAGCTGTTTTTTAGCATTCTCGTCAAATTCAAGGAGGTAACTATAGGTACTAATGATTCTCGTCCCGAATCAATAGTAAATAATGGATAGTTAATTTTTATTTTTTTTCTTATTTACGGAAATCGGTAAGTGTGAACCACCCGGGTTTTTAACGCGGGCCGTCTGATTCTCGCCATATAACCGCGCTTCCACACATACAAACAATCTCAAACGTTTATTCAATAATTTGTTATTCCCTCAACCATATTCAGGGGGTTATTCTGAAATACTGACAGACATAAACAACCAAAAAAATCAGCGTCTATTAATAATTAACTAGGTACCGTAATTTTAATTGATATTTATGTCTTTTGTGGCAATCTTCTGAATTTTGACGAGTATGCAAAACAACACCTTGTATAGGTAATTTATCTATTTTAACAAATTCATTATAATTGGGGCTACTGTAAATAGATACTGTAATAGTACATAATGATATATAAGTGCGGTAAGTTGCAAAATTACAGCCGAGGCGATATTGCTAGCCCGAGCCGTAGGTGAGGGCTACAAGAAAGCAGAGGCTGTAATATCAAAGCGTACTTATGTCATACGACGTTTTTTATCATATTTGCGAGGAAATAAATAAAACTCGGACGACATTTTCAAATAAAAACAATACAGCGAAAAGAAAAAGCGCGAGGAGTAATTTTTAGTTGCTCACAAATTATGAAATTAGCGATGCGCGTGCATCAGCGCTTTTTTTTAAGGCAAAGGCACAAAAACAGCCAGTATTACTAGTAAAATAAATTAATATTTTTGAGTTTTGTTACATAAAATGGTTGTAATTTATGGTCAAAATTAAAGAATGAAATGTTTATTTATTATCATAAAATATTGAATACTTTTCTGACATAAAAACTCTTTGCTAAGATTTAAAAAAGTACAGTGCAATAAGAGACCCTTTACGAGCAAATGTGTTTTATAAGTATACTAGCGACCCGCCCCGGCTTCGCACGGGTGCAATGCTGATATTAAATACACTACAGAATAACTGTGAATGTGGTATATAAAAACATAGCGGCCCGCTCTGGCTTCGCACGGGTATAAAATATATAGCCTATGTCACTCACTGAAAAAATGATTAAAATCGATCCAGTAGTTTTGATTTATTCATTACTGCCCGTGGCCCGCACGCGTTAAATTTGGAGTAAAACAATTCCCCTTTCCCTATACCATGAAGATTTCCTGCTATCTTTGGAATATCTAAATTCATGCACTACATTTTTAATTATTTACTTTTTAAATTTTTAACTAAGTATTTTATTTTTACAACAATTAATATATTACAGAATGTCCGCCCCGGCCGGCCGGTACCGTCGCAAACGCTACGCGTCCCGCAATTTTTAAATCTGTAATATCCTCGAAAATATTCATAAATCATATGCCGTAAAGAGCCATATAGATCTATATTAAATCAACAATTTATTAAAAGTATTTAATTGGATAAGAATTAATGCTGTATTGGTTAAAAACGCTTCGAAAATAGGGGATAATCCAATTTTTTTTTCTTTATCCGTCGGGTAGTTTATTGAAAAGTATTGGACACGTATTTTTTCTTATTTCACGTGGTCATAAAATTACGGAGATATATTGAGTTGAAATGGCGCATGACGTCACATGTAGGTATGTTTTATACCTACTTGTGACGTAGTAAGCCCCCACTCTCCAACTTTAATGAGTTTTAACTAAGTAATTTTTTGATATTTTGATAAAACAAATAATACGTGTCTAATATTTTTGTATTACCTGTCTGACGGACAAAATAGAATGTCGTTTTCTTTACCCAGTCCGGTCCCCTATTAGCCATTATTGGTCGTAAACAGTAAATGACGAAAAAAAATTATTGTGGGATATCCATAAGAGATAGACGTATACCATCGCAGAGTTTTCTGTAGACCTTTTTAATGTGTACAATACTTAGTACATTATTTTGATAAATCTCGTAGGGTTCGCCTGCGTTTGCAATGTAAGCGGAAAAAATGAAATTATTTACGACATCACATTAGAAACCTCAAAAATAACAGTATTTCTCCACTATTGAATGGATGTTATTATACATAAAAACCTTCCTCTTTAAGCACTCTATCTATTAAAAAAAACCGCATCAAAATCCGTTGCGTAGTTTTAAAGATTTAAGCATACATAGGGACATAGGGAAAGAGAAAGCGACTTTGTTTTATACTATGTAGTGATTTACTGCGATGCACACTCAAGCAGTAGTACAGTAGGTATATACAGACGTGTGGACGGCTCGTGGTAAGCTATCTGCTGATGCGCGGACATATATGCTTTACGTTTATTACCTTCAAAACTTCCACTCAACCGCAAAACTGTTTTTCATAGTAAGTTAATGAAAAACAAAGTGACTGCTGCAGTATGGTGAAAAAGTCCCAGATCTCAAACACTAAATATCAAATCTTATTTGAAAACCAATTTTCATTGAAAGTTTTTTTTTTACGTTCTACATCCCAATATTTTTCTCCTCTAACTTTAGAAGTTAGAGGGGGGCGGGGACACACACGTTTTACCACTTTGGAAGTCTCTATCTTTCAAACGATTGACTTTGAAAAAAAAATAAGGCGTGGAGTCCCTCCGCGCGGAAGAAGTGAAACTTCGTAATACTACACGCATGCACTCTCGTTATTTTATTGAGCTTCTAAATAATATTTTTTTGTTTTCTTTTTATTACTCACATAATTATTACAATAAGTTTATCGAGGTTATTCTACTCATGGAAATTGAGCGAAGGCTGGTCACACCGAAGAGTCGAATGCATGACTGTTTGCACGCCATCTTGCGCACCTAGTAGAACGATGTATCCATAAATCTTGTTAAACTGCCATCTCTTAGTGAATTTTGGAAAATATTCCCCCTCCATGGTACCCTAAAACTTGTTGGAAGTCGCATAAGAAGTTTCACTTAAAAAATGGTTTTAGGAACCTCAATGTCATTTTTATTTATTTATTTATTTATTTGTTTATTTATTTATTTATTTATTTATGCACACACAAAATACTTAAAAGAACAGTACATTAAGATAGTAGAGCACAAAGGTACTGCTTATTTCAAAAGAAATTTCTTCCAGCAGACCTGCGAGAGGAAAGTTGGATTAGAAATGTAGACACAGTGTGTAGAAAGGACGAAATAGGAAAATTTAAATTAGAGCTTAAAACTAAAATATACCATATAGAATAAACATACATACAAATATACACATATAAAAAAAAAGGTAAATATATACCTATAATATATATTAGAATATTACAGTATAGAGGAAAGGTAATGCTCTTTAACTTGCTTTTTGAAGAGAAATAAAGATTTAGAGTCTCGAATGTTAGGTGGAAGTGAGTTCCACAAACGTACTGCATGAACGGAGAAGGAGTAAGAGTAGAATTCAGTTTTATGGGATGGAAAATTAAGATGGTGCCTAAGGTGGGATCTACACAGAGCATCAGGAGAACGGGTAAAACAAAAACGGTCACGCAGGTAGCTGGGATAGGCTGGATTATAAAGGATGTTGTATAGGAGACATAATATTCGAGTGTTCCTGCGAAGACGGATAGGGAGCCACTTGAGTTCCTTGCGAAAATGAGAAACATGGTCATATTTCCTAAGACCAAACACAAAACGAATACAAAGATTTTGCAATCGCTCAAGCTTGTTCAACAGCTCCTCGGTGGCATCCAAATAGCAGGCATCAGCGTAATCAATAATTGGCTGAATCAGAGTCTGAGCCAAGTAAATTTTGGTTTTAAACGGCAGGAAGCTCTGTAAGGATTTAAGCGAGTGGAAGGAAAAGTGCACCTTCCGACTAACCTCATTCACTTGAGCTCGCCAAAAAAGACCGAAAAAAGACCTTTTAAAGACCGTGTGGCAGACAGTTCCGTGTGGGGAGGGGATATCCTATATATTATATATGTTTTATACAATAATCGTAAAGCGGTTCACAGAATAAATACATCTACCTACTAAGTTTCGACGGTGTAGTCTTAATGTTTTCGGAATAAAGTGACTGTGACATACGGACGGACGGACAGACAGACAGACATGACGAATCTATAAAGGTCCCGTTTTTTGCAATTCGGCTACGGAACCCTAATAAATAAAGGGTGTAAAACACCTCTTAACGAAGCCGAAAGGCACTGGTTCTCCCTGTCATTGCGTTATTTTTTTTTGCTGGGAACCTTCTAGTTACGGAGATATAGATGTCCATCAGCACAATGTTTTGAGTGCGTTACATTGAGTTCTACCACAAAACATGATTTTACACCCCCCAAAAAAAAGTCGTTTTCCTGCAATAATTTTTGCGTAAAGTTACTTAGTTTCATGTACAGAATGCTTGGTTGACGGCTTCGTGATGAAGTGATTTACACGGTGTAGATACATACTTTATTTTTTGCACACCATAAAAATTAATAAAACAAATGATGATGAATAAAGTCTTTTCCACATAATATAATTATTCAGTATCAAACGTATTTCACAATGCCTATTTTATTTATGATTTAAACGGGATACCTATACTATTTATCTATACAAATAAATAAAATTTAAGTGTCTGTTTGTATTATTGAAATAACCGCTTTTTACTACATGAATATGAATGTATATACGGTACATATACCAAAATAACATTTTTTTACATTTTGTGCCTGTCTGTCTGTCCCTCTGTCTGTCTGTCTGTCTGTTTGGTCCGGCTAATCTCTGGAACAGCTGGACCGATTTTGACGGGACTTTCACTGGCAAATAGCTGATGTAATAAGGAGTAACTTAACCTACTTTTATTTTAGAAAATTCTAATTCCACGCGGACGAAGTCCCGGGCACAGCTAGTTGCAAATAAAATACCTTAATAAAATCATTTATGTATTAGACCATTTTCATCTGTTCTATATGTAAGTACATACAAATAAATAAAATTGAAGTGTCTGTTTGTAATATTAACACAACCGCTTTTTACTACATGCATATGAATGTTGAATACGGTACAAATTCCAAAATAACATTTTTTTCAATTTTTGTCTGTCTGTCTGTTTATTCCGGCTAATCTCAGAAACGGCTGGACCGACCTACATTAAAAGTCACCGATGGAATTATCGCAGTGAGCGGAGTCGTGGTCGTAATAGAAAATGGCGACGACGTGAAAGATGTTTAACATGTTCTACTAAGTCTTTATTTCAACGCCGAAATCAACGTATTTTAACGCGAGAATATATGAAAGCTCATGCAGGATTTACTGATTGTGTTTCGGATAGGGCTAACATAGAAGTGCTCGCTTACACATGATTATTAATTTATTAGTTACTAGTTGTACCCCGTGTTTTCTCTCACCTAATCTGTTTTTTCTCGGCTCCTAATTTAAGGGTCGTTGGGATCAGCTTCCAATCTAACTATATGCACCTGAATACCAGTATTTTAAGGGGAGCGTGTGACGTATGACCTACACAACTAATTTACTGGGTTATAGTACGTAACCTAGGTTAAATTGGAAGTCAGATTCTCGATCTTCTGACTATCTGTACCGTCTGTCAAAATATACAAATGATAGCCGGGACTAACACGGAAGGAAAATCTTTGCGTAGTTTAGAAGAATAACGCGGTCACGCAGTTTACCATGGCAACTGATTGTACTCGTATACCCAATATGGCAAGTCAGTGCTGTCAACCTTTGAGGAGTTGAGGAGAACTTGGATTTAGTGCCGCAGCAAGTGAAGTCTCCGTAAGAGGGTTTACGGAGAATTCACTTGCTGCGGCACTAAATACAAGTTAGATATACAAGGTGTTGTTTTGCATCCTCGTCAAACTTCAGGAGGTTGTCACAAAAGACGTAAATAATCAATTAAAATTACGGTACCAAGTTAATTATTAATAAACGCTGATTTTTTTGGTTGTTTATGTTGGTCAGTATTTCAGAATAACCCCCCTAATGTGGATTAGGGAATAATAAATTATCGAATAAACCTCTGAGATCGTTTGTATGTGTGGAAGCGCTGCAGTTATAGGCCGAGAATCAGACGGCCCGCGTTTAAAACACGGGTAGCTCACACTTACCGATTTCCATAAATAAGTAAAAGAAATAAAAATTACCTACCCATTATATTATTGATTCGGGACGAGAATCATTAGCATAGTTACCTCCTTGAATTTGACGAGAATGCAAAACAACACCTTGTAGGTTTTACTATGGAAACTGTATATCCAAAACGGCAAGCCAGTGCTGTCAACCGTTGAAAGTCCTCTTACGGAGACGAGCTTGACTGCAATTTAGTCTTTGAATGTTTCAAGATAATGATCATTACCATTCATCATCATACGTTTTAAATTACATTCTAACTGGAGTAAGTTCAATAGGTACTAGGATTACATTTTTAAGTAAGAGCAGTTGCGGTAGTAATTGGGATTTTGGAACTGCTGTTTCTTTTTTATTTAATTTGTTTAGTGCAATGGAGTCTTTGAACACAATATTGTGGCTAATTGAGTCTTCATTTTAATTTAGGTTAGAAAGCACTACAAAGTCCTTACAAATTGCCCGTTCTCCTTTATTTCCGATGAAGTTATCTCCGAGTTTGCAGCTGTCAAAGCTAGAAAGAAGTGATTTATTTTTACTAGCTGTCCCGCCGTCCCGCGCAACTTCGTCTGCGTCACATTTTCCACGTTTTCGCAACATTTTTCATTGCTGCTCCGCTCCTATTGGTCGTAGCGTGATGATATATAGCCTATGTTACTTCTAATACCTCCAAAAATATGTGTTTCATGATGATCGGTTGAGTAGTTTTTGCGTAAAGCGTAACAAACAAACTTAAATTCACATCTATAATAAGTAGGGATTTTTATGTGTTTGTTATTTGTCCAATATTTCAAATATAAAAATCAAATGATCCATGACGTTTATCATATAATTGCTTTTTACTTTGGATGGGTAAGGTAGCTACGCCACTGGTTCCGTGACAATTTTTTTTTAATAATTAGTATTTCCTTTCGCAGGTATAGTGGAAGAGACTTTTATAGAAATAAGCTTCACCTTTGTACCAATTATTCTGTTCCTTGTACTTAGTGTTTACATACATTTTTATATGAATAAATGTGCCTACTACAATTCTAGATATTATTATTTCCTTCAAAAGGCAGATCTGTGGTTAAAAGTCGCAATTCGCAATGTCTGGATATAACGGGGATGACTGCAGATGACAGAACGCGCAATGCTACACGCATGCGCGGCCCGGGATTCGCTCCGGAACTGCCTGGCACCTCCCCCTGAAGTATAGTGATGTACCAAAGCCTGTCTGCGGATTTTTTTTTTTAATATATTGTGCGCGTATGACCAGATGTATGAACGTGGACGAAGCAAAAAGAATATGTTAGGATTACAGCAGGTGGTTTTCTCTGGTTTTTGACTGCCTTCCAGAAGGATTATGACATCTCAACGCAATATACGATGGTAGGTGGCAGTGCGAAATTTCCTCTGACCCCGACAGCCGCCAGACATCGTGAAGTTAGAATTCTTTTTGAACACCAAAACAACGAACATCAGGTTGGGCATGTGCAAATTTGGTAGCCACATTAATATTATGGAACCTACCTGACCCTATTTACAACACCACAATGCGCTCAAAACTACAAATCCCTGATGTGGGTTAAAAAGCCGCTCAGCTGAAGTGGAACTGGGCGGTGGACCTCAAACAAGATAATGAGACGAGATCGACAAAACAAGCGACCAGTTGTCAACATTATCCGTGGATCCCTAAGAACTAGAAACCATGGCGAGGCTTTTGCCTAGCTGTGGGATTTTGAGTCTAACAGCAACCAGTACCTAATCTGCAATATGCTATGATAGTGTCTCAGACATTTTCATCATGCAGCTTCCTCGATAACAACAGATAACACCCCTTACCCAGCCCTACGCTGCACCATTTTCAAGGCCACATCTTTCAGTAGGCTGCAAGCAGCCGGCGTGGCCGCGCGATGCCAGTCCCGCTATGACAACACAACGCGAACAACGTCCCAACGACACTGTTGAGTTATTACCGCTAAAATCGGCGCTAGTCAACAATAATTACAAAGATGAAGAGTCGTATTTCCCGCCTCCTCTCAATAACAACCCTTCGAGCTCAAATCTCTATGACTATACGTTATTGTCGAAACGGACGCCGGCCTCTAAAAGGTATTTTTGTTTATTTTTTGTGTGATCAAGGTTGGGTTTTGATTTGGTGATAGATGAGTGTCTGTTTGAGATCAAGCAGTTAAATTAAATCCGCCTAAGACGACATGTGAGTAAAATAAAGTTCTACAAAAATGTCATGTTAGTAAGTACATATCAAATTCGAATGATTTATGAAATTTTTTAAAATTGTATGAAGACCGATATTTTTCAGTCAGAATGTCTGATAAGTATCTAATTATCAGAACGGGTCCATCTCTTTGATGCTTTGTATCACCGAGTATTAAAAATCAGTGTTGGACTGTTGACGTATTTGCCAGCCCATTGTTTCTGCAAGCTTTTGTTTTTGGGACCTATTTCAATCTATGCGTGTTATCATGAAATAAACAATTTCTCGCTTAATTTAGTAAATTAAATGAGAATATTAAGTATGTGTAAGGTACTTATACAATCGCGTGTTTAACTGTTTTCTTACTGATTTTTTATTGAACTTTGACAGAATAATATAATATTTACGTTGTTATTTAAATTAATTACGTCTGTTTAGGGCTGTTTAATACATTTTTCTTTTACTTTTAGACGTCTTTTAACTTTAATTGGCGTTTATGAATACTTAAACGTCTAAATGTTGTGGTGAAGTATAATAATAGGAACCTCCCTCTCTAATTTAACAAAAGCATGTCTGTCGGTAAATTAACTGGTATTATTTACTTACAATACCTACATCGCAGTACAGATCGCAATGTATCATGAACAGTAATTTACGGAGACAACTAAGAAATTGCTCATTGGTAACTCAGTGGATTTGGAACGCTGAATAGTAATACAATACATCAATTTCGGTGTCATCGCGGCTCCAATCGAATTTTGTTTCAAATATCATAACTGGTAGCGACCTCCCATTGAATTTTCCGTGGTTTAAAATGGCCTTTCTTTGGAGGGTAAAAGTAAAAAAGCGACAAATATCAGACACTAGCGTTGTACCGCGGCTTCGCTGGTTTTGAGTTCGAAAATTATTCCACGGGAACGTTTTACCAAAAATAGTATCCTAACCTGACCAAATTATACATCTGAGAAAACTCTGATAAAAATATTATTGCTGGATTTATTAACTCAGTAACGCCGAGCATTCCAAACAAACCTCTCTTCTTATACAAACCTAGATAAGTTTCCAGGGTTGACGGCTACCGGAAATTGAAAAGTTCTATTCGTTATGGGAGATAAAACATCGGCTTACCGTACTAAGCAGCGGAGAAAAGATTGAAGTTTAGTAGCTAACTAGGTAGTTTTCAAGCATCCTATAGTGTAAATTTCATGGAATCCCCAAATAATAGTGCATAACAAAACATAACGACCCTAATTTCTCGAAGGACTAGGCAAAGATGCATTGTGGTACACCCACATTTCGCTGGTTATGTTTATATCCTGTAGGGGGAGAACCTATTGCCATCAACCGTTCACAAACCCGGACTTTGGGCTACTCAGACATAATGAACGAATGGAAAACTCATACAGCAGTTTGGTGGACCTAGAGATCGAGTCCCAGGGATTATTATTTAGTGGTAGCACTAATTGTGACCTCTAGCTCGACCAACGAGGTAGGTAGGTACCCAAAGAAGTGTCATAATATCTGTTTTTTTTGTTTTAGACTATTATCTCGCACCCAACAGCCAACGCCAACGCCGATGTTGACGCTATGCGGAGCGCCGCCTCCCTCTAGAAAACGAGAGGAGCTGACGGCGCTCGCTAATCTCAGAAAGAAGGTGTCACCGGCAATGATGCAACCTGACAGGTGAGATGATATTTTGCCGCCCAATGTTCATATTCATGTAAACCCGTGTACTCATTGGGAAAACAAGTTGCTCAATATTATTTCAGCACGATGTTTCCAACGTGGAATGACCAACTGTCGCTTACTATTTTTTAAACAATTAAATAGGTGTCCAACTAGTTTAAACAATTATACTTAGTTGGACACCTATTTAAAGTAAAAAAAAATGAGATTCACGTCTGGCTCAAAATTAAACATTAAGAGATATTTTTAACCGACTTCTAAAAAAGGAGGAGGTTCTCAATTCGGATGTTTGTATTTTTGATGTCAAGTGTTGGGCGCCAGTAGTATGAATGTATTAATTTTGTTGCCCCAGATTGGGCGCCAATATAAATAGAAAAAGCTTTACCGTCTCAAGTTGGGCGCCAATACATGATGTAAAGAATCTGGGTCTTCATAACATATCGTTGGAAATCTAAATCCAGTCGGCCCAGAATTTAGGTATTAGTTTGATACTTTGTATTTCAATGTTACGAGATACATGCATAAACTCATGTCTTTTTCCCAAAAGGCTAGGCAGTAAATACTTACAGAACACCAACATTTATATTCATTTTGTTTTTGTATGCATTAGTCACTCTGTTTAAATATCACACACGTTTATAATGTTTGTTAGTCACGAAAGAAAAAATCGCCTGTTTTTCAGGCGTCAGCCATTTCGCAAATAAATAGTATACAATTTTGCGATATACCTTGCACATCGCGTGTTTCACTCCAATACCTGCCAAGGTTCAACGTGGGTGGTGGAGGAAGGTGGAATGGGGAGATAAGTACTACAATGGAATGCTCCCTTAGAACTTCCTCGATATGCCAAGAAGAGCACACGTACCTATCTTGATACGGTATTTGTAAAAGAATGTTTGAGAGGATTGTTAGCTATAACTTGCTCAGGGTCGTTTGCACCGGTCGGTACCTAGAGTTTCCATCCGTTCGGAGTTGTCGGTAAAATCCGGCTTTTTAGTTCTTCATCCAGATTTTAAACGGCCTTGTCATTTAGCCAGATTTTTCAACTTAAGATAACTTTGAAACAATTTTTTTAGGAAATATTTTAAGTCCACTTTTATAGAATCTTTAGGCTTTAGTTTGAGACTCTCCAAATTTTAATACGAAATGGTTACCGATTTTTTTTCGGAATACTATGACATTTTTGAATTAACTGTGGTTGTGGTTAAACACAACATAAATTTAACCGCTGAAGTAAACCAAAAACCCATGCGTATCCGTATTGAGAATCGAATAAGCCCTTAAACGCGTCAGTGCTTGACCTCTTGCCACTTGTCGTTCGCGTCTGTAATTAAAGTCTAAGTGCTCATACATATGGATGACACTCGACTGTGGCAGTCGATTGCTGCAGGCTGAAGAAATACATCTATGCTATTCGTCTACGGTAGACCAGCAAATTAGTCTTTAATGTTCCCATTGGTGGGACATAGGCCTCCTTAATGTTTAGGGGGGGGGGGAAGACATAATTTTGTCTAGGTCGGTTTCTTTATATTGTTTTCCTTTACCGTTTTGAGACCAGTGATAATGAAGTGTATCTAAATTACACAAAATAAAGTGTTTCGAATCCATCCATGTCCTAACCAATTTTTCACACTGGTGTTAATCATAAATACATATATCCTGAAATAATGTTACAGAGGTACGATTTCTCATCAAACAGGGGTTAGCAGAACATAACTCTGTATTCGGCTCTACATTATTCATAATGATTACTTAGTAGCCACAGTACGATGGGGATGCTACGCTATCCCAGAACTGTATAGCTATATTGAGGTCTAATCAGAAAATAATGTCTCTGGGTGCTGCTTTATGAGAAGAGGGAGATACCCTGTGGTAGTTGAAAGTAGGTCTGACTGAACTTGTAATTTAGACCAACACCGGACTCTTATGTCAGATAGTGCCTACATTGTTACTTATGGATCTTTTCGCGCGGTGGCCACGATCAGAACTAACGCTTCCATCTGGTTTTATCAATATAATTTTAATTATATTTCAGAACAGTTGCCTCTAATACACAACCACAGTACTAACGGCTTTTTTGTTAACAGGTATGCCTACAGAAATGACAACGAACCAAATAAGAATACAATTGTAGAGCCTCTCGACAACAGGCCCAAGCTTTTACAAAGGGTAAGTCTCTCTACCTTATTATTTTATATTTTACGATTGATCAAATGTCTAGGCTAGACAAAGTTTTTAATGGTCTTGAAATTATTCGTGCATGTCATTGAAGGACAAGATGGATTTTGTTTCTTTTTCGGAATCCACATCGATTCTGAATTCAAATAGAAATGATAGGTAAGAATTAATTAAAAGTAGTTGAAATCATAATTTATTTGTTCGAATTAGAACCATTTCACTTTTTTAATGACAAATGTACAAATATAATATCTATATTGTATTTTCTCCAATGTCATCCTTTCACCATTTCATAGTGTTTTAGCTGGGGTAAAGAAATGGAGGAAATTATCTTTGTGTATAAATGTTGGTTTTTATTTGAACATTTATTATCTGTCTGTTAATATGTATTAATAGCTTAGAGTTTGGTAGTACTATACAATACAATTAAACGATACCTACACATATTTGTTTCATGACATTCATACTTTCATCACGCTATAGTGGATCTGTCGGGTTATCAATTCTCGATTAAACTTTGACAAAGTAAGCTTGGAGAGACGAAGATGCAAGCGTTCTCTATCAAAAGTTGAACGAGCGCGATGGAATTCAATTTAAAAGTTTTCAGAAAAAAGATGAAAACCTTGAACATTCTCACGTTACGTTACGTTTAAAACTCTTTGTTAAGTTCAGCAAGGGTAACCACAGTACATGATACGTAAAGTTGTACATTTTCGATGGATTTTTTGCCGCTGTACGCTGTATGGTGTACTTAACCGTACTCAGAATTAATGCGGATTTTGCAAAATAAAATTTCACAAAAGGTTACCAACAGTGCCCTCCAGTGCTACGAACCAGGCACCTCGACTGCGTCATTTAATTTTGTAAACTCTTGCGAAGTTTGGCAAGGACAATAAACAGCACATGCTACATAAAGCATTAAGCATCACATTGTTTTTGTCATATAATATGCATAATATTATGATCTCGGGAAATGGAACGCGCCCTTGACCTGATGCGGAAGTTTTTGCGTGAAGGGCCCGATCGTGCTCACTGAGCCGCTTCCAACCATGAAAATGACCTATGATGTGACAAAAAGGTGAAACCTTTTCCAGAAGTTGGAAAATTGGATTACGTCTACATTTGGAATAGGTACGATTTCAGATCCCAAAGGTCAAGGAAGTTTTTGGATTTTAATGAACCTTTTAAATCAGTTATTTTGAAAAGCGTTTTATATGGCGGCCTACCTAACCTATGTTGGTACATAAATAATGTTCGGGATTTTTAAATGTATTTTGTATAACACTTACTTTTTCATAGGTTACCAGTGGGGAAGTAGGTAGTAATGACCATTGCTGGATAGGTTGTTGAACTATTTACGTTGTTGAGCAAATGAATTTTCACCTTAAGAAGCAATGGATTTTCTTTAAAATCGTCTGAATGTAGTTGTAAGCGTGCTCACCGGATATATTCCGGTGTAACAGTTCGGGTTCACTTGTTTCTGGGCAAATTATAATCTTGGATAGTTAGGTATAGTCTTCTTCTGGGTAAGCTCGTACCATCGTCGACTTTGTCTCTGTCATCTCCGACCTAGATATAGCTAAAAAAACCCATAGCAAATAAATTACATCATTGGCGAACGCTCCCGGTGAGGAAGCGCCTTTACGTAATTTGGGGTGCTTGAATTGATCTCGATAGTAGGTAGCTGGAGGCTATACTTTTGTTTTCATGTCACGAAGCACCTGGTCTACTTATTCTAATTAACTTTAACAATGTCGTTAGGACCCAATCAAGGAAGTAGTACATTTATCATTAAAATAAATTAATGGTTTTTGTATACGGCCTGATTGATGAATGTAGCAGCAAATTCTATGTAACGGTATCGGTAGTTCGGTACGTCGAAAAAGTAATGGAACTCAACTCTCTCAAAATTTAGTATTAAAGGTTAGTCTTAAGTTTACAGATAATAATATGTTGAATGGATTGACGGAAAAATCTGATGACCCAAATTTCATACACTAACAAACATAAACTCTGAATGCGTTTTTCCAATGACGGTTAGCCGAAACCTGCTGTGATCCTAAAATATTTCTTCTGCTTCGTCCATGTTCATCTATACAAGGTGTTGTTTTGCATCCTCGTCAAAATTGAGGAGGTTGTCAGAAAAGACATAAATAATCAATTAAAATTACAGTACCCAGTTAATCATTAATAAACGCTGTTTTTTTTGGTGGTTTATGTTTGTCAGTATTTCAGAATTACCTTATAACGTGCGTTAGGGAATAAGAAATTATCGGATAAAAGTTTGAGATTGTTTGGAAGCGCGGTTATAGGGCGAGAATCAGACGGCCCGCGTTTAAAATACGGGTGGTCCACACTTACCAATTTCAGTAAATAGGTTAAAAATAAAAATTACCTACCCATTTTATTAATAATTCGGGACGAGAATCATTAGTATAGTTCATCATCATCATCATTAGCCTATAATGTTCCCACTGCTGGGACACAGGCCTCCCCTATGAGAGGGAATGGGCTGTAATCCACCACTCGGGCCCAGTGCGGGTTGCTTAGCATAGTTACCTCCATGAATTTGACGAGGATGCAAAAAAACACTTTTTATCACGCATGTTTAATGTGAAAGTAAAATGCAATATAAACCACGAGTCCTACAACAGTGACCTACTTGGTCTCTTCAATAAAATGTAGAGTAAGTAGGTACGAGCTCAAAAATGAACGTTACAAAAACTGCATATCACCATCTGCCTATCAATCTTTTACTCAGCATATTCTCGGGAAACTAATTTCCTTGGTCGAATGGTTGCCGGACTCACCAGCCTGCTACATAAAAACCTCGTTCTAGCACTGATGGAAAAGTGAACGGACCCGGTAAATAGAGGCAACTATGACACATTACCAATCCCAAGTGCTCATCGAGTCTTCCTAGACTTCCTTAAGCGAGCCATCTTGAATGGCGATTATACAAGGTGTTGTTTTGCATCCTCGTCAAATTCAAGGAGGTAACTATGCTAATAATTCTCGACCCGAATCAATAATAAAATGGTTAGGTATTTTTTTTTTCTTCTTATTTACGGAAATCGGTAAGTGTGAACCACCCGTGTTTTAAACGCGGCCCGTCTGATTCTCGCCCTATAACCTCGCTTCCACACATACAAATAATCTCAAACGTTTTTTCAATAATTTCTTATTCTCTAAACCATGTTAAGGGGGTTATTCTGAAATACTGACAAACTTAAATAACCAAAAAAATCATCGTTTATTAATAATTAACTAGGAACTGTATTTTATATTGGTTACTTATGTTTTTTCTGACCATCTCCTGAATTTTGACGAGGTTGCAAAACAACACCTTGTAGGTAGGCACTCTTTCTGTTGATTCTACGTTGTGTAGTAAGCAACGACTTATTGTCGGGCCTACGATGTGCTCCCATATTTAACTGTTAACGCTGAAACATAAAAATATTGTAAAACCAAGTGATTCTTAAAGAGTAACTATGGAGTTTCTTACCTACCTTACCAACCCGAACCGTGCACCTTTTGTCGACGTTTTATAAGTGCCCATGTAGGCCTTTGTAAAATAATTTGATTTTGATTTCGAGTTTTTGTTCCACTCGACGCACTTTAATGCATTTTCTTAATAGTAGGACCTTTACTTGAGTACTCAAAGATATCTAACCGAATATTTTGTGTAAGCAGAGTGCAAAAATAATGATCTCTCCATTCGCAAAATATTCGTAAATCATATTTGACCCGTACCCGTAATTGCCGAGAACCTCGAAAGGGACAAAGAAAAAGAAAACTCTTTCTTTTTCGACCTCCTCGTTAGCCGTTGGGGTTGTATGAAAATTCGGTACTTTGTCACCAATTTCGGCGGCTAAGTATCTCTTAGATCTTGATTTAAGGGTCTTTCGGCGGGTAGAAGGGGTTTTCCGGATTTGTCTTGGTAAACAAGAAGCTTGTATGGAGCTGTGCTGTTTGTAGGGGTAATGGTGTCTAGTTTATTTTAAGGTGTTTGCCACGGCGAAAGCTGGAGCAACTTCTTGAAATTCGTGTTTTGATGTTCTTTTGGGCCACTAAGTCGAATTTATTATTCATGTCAGTCATTTATAATTTATTTATTAATTTGTTTTGGTAAATGCCTCACTCATTATTAGTCATTAAAATCAGTTCTGTTGTTGTAGCTATATAACGCATATCTATACATCTATACAAATAAATAAAATTGCAGTGTATGTTTGTAATATTAAAATAACCGCTTTTTACTACATGCATTTGAATGTGTAGACGGTACATATTTTTATACCAAAATAACATTTAATCCTGTCTGTTTGTTCCGGCTAATCTCTAGAACGGCTGGACCGATTTTGACGGGAATTTCACTGGTAGATAGCTGGGCTGCTAATATTTTAGAAAACATCTTATTCTACGCAGACGAAGTCACGGGCACAGCTAGTCGAGAATAAATCATCATCATCTTCCAGTCCTAGTCCCATTCTTCTTGGAGTTGGCGCCACACGTTTTTACCTTCCATTCTCCGCTGTCAGACTTACAAAATGTTTGTTTTTGTAAGTTATTTAAGTACCTACATAAATAATGTACAAAAAAGAACATTATGTAAGTAGGTACTACCTACCACGAAACAAAGCCCTCAATCGTCGCTTTCGACAGGAAATGAAGTTTCGTATTATTTACAACCACACTTTGATGATTACAACTATTACAAGGCATTTAATGACAGGTCTTACGCTAACAATAAATTACCTAGTGAAATGGCGCATTAAGGCTGGCTCACTCATCCATTTAGATCACTATTGTACTAAGTATTTATTATGTACTACATAAGACTGGATAAGAACAGGAATCCATACTCCATACTAATATTATAAATGCGAAGGTCACTGTTTGTTTGTTTGTTACCTTTTCACGACTAAACGATTGATCGGATCTTAATGAAATTTGACATGGAGATAGATTTCAACCTGGGGAAGGCCATAGGCTATATATCATCCCGCTACGACCAATAGGAGTGGAGCAGCAATGAAAAATGTTGCGAAAACGGGGAAAATGTGACGCAGACGAACTTGCGCGGGACAGCTAGTACTGAATAATTAGTTTAGTTTGAGTCAAAAAAATTGCAATTAGTTGTGGTAGGTGGGGAACACCGAAGGGGTTGAGAACGGTTCCCCATTAGCGAAAGCAGACGTCGTCGCATTAGCCCTCTCCTCACCCTACTAAATTCAGATGTAAATATACCTAGACCTCATACGTACTGTCTGTGAATGCGACTGTTGGGTGAAGAATTTGAGTTCATTGAGTTGTAAAGACATGGCTTGGAGAAAACTTTGGAAAATTCTTAACATTCCATTATTTAACTTAAGTAGTAATTTTATGAGTTAATCTTGAGCTTCAAATATTCTCTAGAAGTCAAAAATTATAAATACATGGATGCAAAACATACCAATGCAAATAAATTTAACAGTTCATATGTTCACTGCGTTTTTTCAAGCAATTTTTCAACTATATGCAGCAATGTATTTTACTAATATTTCCTGTGAAACCCTTCGGAATTCCACAGAAAAGTCTGTTGAATGAACGAAAACAGTCTATTCTCGAAAATTTGGTTTTACTTCTTTGGTATCGTTTTTCATTGAAACGCCTATTTTCTCGAATATAACGTTCAACAAATCTCTTAATTTGAAATGAAATAACTTTTCGGAATTGGCGATGGCCCAAACTTCCCTAATATTTCGCCCTTGACCCCGAGCACCCTTATTTACTGTGTTGAAATAGAAGATTCAGAACAAAAAGATTACTTATACGGAAATGTTGGAATACGATTCAGATATAAAATATACATTTTATTCCCTTTCAGTCGGTACAGGTGATTATGCAAAGTCTACATTAGGTTTCAATAGTAATGTATTGAAACATTATTAATGTAGACTTTGCATCATGATCATCCGACTTTACATTGAATGTTCAATAAAATAATAAGTTCTTACCTAGTTGCCGTTCTACAATACGAGCAATTTAAAATGTAATTTATGGTATGCGGTTGGTAAAGAATTCTAAATTCGAATTTAAAGTATTATTAAAGAAATATGAAATTCTACTTTGGAATGCAGTTATTTGTGTTGTGACTAGTTGAGTTGCTTAGAGTTTGTTTCACCACATTTGAACTTTTTCGTCGATGTGGACATATGACAAAAATATGAGTAATTACGGAATACAAAGTCTCACCGAGCTCTTGCACGACACGTCTTGACCTCACGCTGCACATCAGATGGTCTTCAAGCTACAAGAGCTAGGGCTGGAAGTTCCGCGTCATCCACCGTACTCACCACTTCACCAGGCCTTCCGCCGACAGACTTTTACTTTTTCCAGAATTTGCATGATTTCTTGGCAGCAAAAAAAAGCACCCAAGAGGTAATACGACAGAATGCCTTTGAAGCGTTGGTTGCCTCCTACCACCTGACTTCAACAAGGGCATTAAAATTTACCACTGCGTTGGCAAAGATACATCGAAAGCATGGCAATGGCTTACAGAACGGCAATTTCATTGGTAAAGAACTAATAAACTAGGTCACACGCGTACTATAATACATAATTATGTATTAAATGGGTACTATACTTATACAGCCATTGCTGCAAAAAAAAAACATGCTCGCTTTAAAACGAACGCTCATTTCTGAAATGAATTAAAACCAAAGCATCAACACAATTAATCACCAGCCGAGCGTGGTTTTGGAACAGCAATACATAGATTTTCCAGACATGACAGATTGGCACTTGACAAACTGATGTCGTGAGAAGGACACGCGATAATCAAGCGTTTCCACCAACACTTACCTATTTATTGGTGGAAATGCTTGATCGGTATATATGTTACGGGCAATTTGATAAGTCCGGGCATTATCAATAATAGCCGGTCTGTATTCATAATGCCCGACTCAATTGGGCGATGTGATTAAAACAGCATGATTAATCACTTTTCCCGGCCATTATGAATAATGCCCAACCTATCTTGGGCAAAGTAATAAAATAGGTGAACTGTAGTGTTTTTGTTTTTGAAATTAAACTTATAAAATTTTCATGAAAATTTTACAAAAAATAACCTTTTATTTTTATTAAGTGGTGAAAAATACCTAACGCATACCGCGCCGTCCGGGGAGTCGGTTTGGTTATGTGGCAGCACCCGCTAAAAAACACCACCGTGAGCCTACTGTCGCCTTGTTTGATGGGTCACGAGAACTAGCAGTTCGCATGACATTCGCGACCCATCCAGCGCAGCCCGCCTCCGGGCAAAAACTAACAAAAAAAAAAAAAAACCTAACCTAACCCAACTGCCCGACTACAAGTAGGGAATTATTCATACTGCCCGATCAAAGTGATAAATTCAAGCCATCTCAAACACTGACTTATTACATTGCGCCATCACATCTTCCAAGCTCATCGTGCTGTACAGGCGCTGCCGCTGCGGCTGCGGAGAACCTCAAGCGGCGTAAATATAGTAACCTTTGTGGTAACCATATTTTTGAGCCGTTTGGGGTTGAAACTCTGTGGCCGTGGGGTCCGAGTGCTCACAGCCTTTTCAAGGAAATATCTAAACGCCTAGTTGACACTTCCCGTGACCCAAGGGCCGGGTTTTTACTTTGGCCAGAGGCTAAGTATTGCCATACAACGTGGCAACGCCGCCAGTCTCTTGGGCACGTTACCAGTTGACAGCGTTGAGGAGGAGTTTTTTGACGCCCTTTTATAATTTGTTGTTATTTTAGTTAAGTATCTAGTTTTAAAAATAATATTTATTTGTAAAAAATACTGAAGATTATTAAATTAACAATAAAATAATATACAAACTTAAAGAGCAAAAATTTAACATACATGTTACATGTTTAACTATCTAGAATATACCGAAACATTGAGACAGTTGAAAATTGTTTTGTTGGTCTTGTCACAAAACTAATTCGTCAGTTAGATTCTCTCATTCATAAAAAGTTATGACAAGCGTGACATAATACATTGTAGAACAGCCCCCGTATTCACAAACGCTCGGATTCGATTTCGATGCGGAAAGTCGTATGTCTATCTCGCTCGCTTTCGTAATGCCAAAAAAAGATAGACATACGACTTATCGAATCGAAATCGAATCCGAGCGTTTGTAAATAGGGGGCGTTAGGTCCAGGTGTACCTACCTACCTATAATTCATCCACAAGGGCCGGCGCTCACTGACGGCGTGGCACGGCATGGCACGGCAGGTTGTGCAGTGGCATCCCGCGGCGTGCAGTGGCATCCCGCGGCGTGCAGTGGCATCCCGCGGCGTGCAGTGGCATCCCGCGGCGTGCAGCGGCATGCCGTGGCATCCTGCTGAAAGCCCAGCCACTCTGGCATCCATCAGTTTTGCTCCGCGCGTATTCGAAGTTGGTTATAAGTTGGTTGTGTCGCATAGAGAACATTTGTTGTGTCTCTTCCTCCCTTGCCCCCATGAAATGCTGCACAAGTTTCAACCTTATTTCAACTAGCTAGCAATCATAATTCCTCGACCCCAAAGTGACCCATACGTCTCGCGGGATGCAATGGCGCGCTGCGGCATCCCGTGGAATGAAAAAGTCGTCACGTCATGCCGACGCATCCTGCGGCGTGTCGCGTCATGCCGCAGCATCCTGCGGCACGTCGCGGCATCGTGGTATCAAAATAAAGTAACATAAATTCTAAACTCATTGAAATAAGATTCAAAACAACTTAATTAGTATTAAAATCCTTTGCCATGACACACCGTGCCGTGCCGGTGGGAGTGGGCGCCGGCCCTATTTCGCCAATTGTTTTTAAATCCTATAAGTAGTAATAGATGGAGGACTTTTGAATTTATAGCAAAGCATTTTGTTCAGTAGGTAAATAATGCAGCGCCACCCTGTATGAATTCTCAAGAAAGTGACTCTAAATTGATATAGTAAGGCTTGGTAAATACAATGGCAGATATACCAGGTACTTTTAAATTATAACTAACCGAACTATAACCCCAATTGCAATCTACCTCGTCTCTGAATTTAAGCTCCAATTAATTTAAGGATTTGTGACCAAAACCGTAAGCTATCTCGCCATGAAATAGCCGGTAGGGTCTACCCACAGGGCTCCACCTAATTTATAACAATCTCTTTATCATAACTGTGGGTTTAAACTAAGTTTTTGTGTAAATATTTATCTTTGTGGGCTGCGGGTGAATTTATTAAAATGGGGTGTTATCTTCTTTGCACAGTCGAGGCTCAGTTTTTTAAGTAAACTGCGGGGAGTTTGCGTAACATACCTACTAGTTCAACGATAATGATTGCGTTTAGTTAAGGAATTTACGCCGAATATTAGGCCAAGTTTGCGTTAGTTAAAAAGCGCTGTTTAGACAGGGGACTGTGTTAAGCTGTGCCCGCGAAAAGTTCACCTTCGCGTATACGTTTTTTTAAAAAGAAAACGTCTCAAATGAATGTAAATTGGTGGAAAATAATATTTACAGGTCATTTTGTATGGAGTACTTGTAGAAGAGATTGAGTACTACAAGTAGGTCAGTAAATTAAGAATAAATCGTAATTTTTACGATACGTTTACACCGCGCGCTCGTGCTAGGGAACCAGATATTTGACCGTCTCGCGTTTCCCCTAAACTTTCCCCGAAATCCCCCCAAAATTCAGGTTTTGAGGAAAAAAAAACCCCACAAATAGTATTTCTTTTTATTAATAAAAATATTATGTTTGTTTCTTAATGAAAAAGAAAAACAATTTTATACTATTTCAGCAATAGCTTCCATTACACAGTCAGCATCTTAGTAAAGATGCTGACTGTGTACCGCTGTGTGTGACGTGAGTACACGTCGTCTGCTGTGCCGTACATTTTTTCCGAGTCTTTAACTTACATATTTACACTGGGTTTGAAAATAAGTTTACTTGGAGTAAGAAGCATCTTATTCTCAAGATGGATTCAGCAGTGTAAATTTAATCTGATCTTTCTTCCCTTCACGAATCCCCCCAAAAATTCTGTCCCCCCCAATTGTCCCCCCATGACTTTAAAAAACCCCCAGATTTGAGGGGATTCCCCCCAATCTGGCATCACTGAAACCAAGTGCGAAAACATTTGCAAGTCTTTATAGTGTTTTGTAACGTTTACGCGATTGTACAGTACACCTTATTTCTATTATGGAAAGATCTAATTCCTATGAAAGCGTTGTGCCAAATACAAGAATAAAGCTTGCAAACGTATTTTACGTAAACATAACATATATTTTTTTCATGATTTGCTTTATAGTGTTTCATTTTAGTGTAAATAGGTCAATACAGCCTATATGAAAGTTAAACTAAATTAAACCCTGTTACCTTTGAACTGAACTGAACTGTTACCTGAAAAAACTGATACTTAATAATAACTTCCGTTAGTACAATTTGTTTAACGGTTTAATATATTAAGTATTTAATATATTTTATGTAAAAAAACTTTTTTACGAAAATAAAAACCGACTTCCAAAAAAAAACACTAAAAAGTGGCAAATAATTTTAGTTTCGGAAGTCGGTGGCAAAAAAGTAAATGAAACAAACAAGTCACCGACTGCCGAAACTAAAATTATTTGCCACTTTTTAGTGTTTTGTTAGCCTTTTCAGTTATGGACTTGTGGTATCTCACTTTAATCCTAGTCAAGTATAATTTTTACATTGTAACTAGACACCAGCACATCGTCCATACATACGACAAAGGACAAAATGCATAATAAAGAGGATGACTCAAAAAGTACCTAAGCAAAGATAATAAAATTTATATGGCTCCACCGGGCAAGCTTTCTTTACCAAATGAATGAAAAATCATCTAAATCGGTCCAGTAATCACGGAAAAATAGGTATACATACGTGAAAAATTTACATTAAAAAAAAATGTTAATAAAATGAAAACTACATGGCCAAACTATATTAATTTTTTATGGGACCAAATGGCAACTATTCCGCATCAAACTAAAGAAGAATCACGCAAATCGGATCATAAATCTCAGCGTAATCGGTGTATACACCTGGAGAGGGCATACCGTTACAATTCCAACAAACACAGCTAAGATTCATTGCCTTGTTATGGAGTTCCGAAGCCTGTCTCTTGGATTCATCATCAGATCTGATGGTAGAATGGTTCTTATTCGACCCAAATGCTTCACTTATTGTAGAAAATACCAAAATCCCTGTACTTTTTCCTATAAAATTTGAAGAGTTCCCTCGATTACGTCAAGATTCCATCATCAGATCCCGACTTGGTGACTATGGGACCATTTGAGAAGTATACCCTTTCCAACAAAAAAAGAATTTTCCAAATCGGTTGGCAAGCGACGAAGTAATGCGCGAACAAATATTAAAAAAAAACAAACATCCGAATTGAGAACCTCCTCCTTTTTTAGAAGTCGGTTAAAAAAAACCGCTGTTTATATTTTAGCTTGAAGTACAATCCAAAAAATCCGTAAATGTTTTTTTATCGTAATTTTCGTGGCCGAAAATGTTGGGATCTGAAAAAATAAATTAATATCACTAATTCTTTACGTAACTAATTTTGTCCGGTTAACTTTTTTGCTGGTCTTGGAAAATGTTATTTTTTTTTTATTTCGAGATTTAAAGTAAACGATTCAAGAAAAAGAACGCTGTTTATATTTAATGCAAGGTTCAAATCTAAATGCCCCGGACTATTTATTGATAGGTAATGTTTAGCAAAAGATTTTTTAAAGTTATGAAACAATGGATTAGGCATTACCTTAATTTTTTTTTTAATTGTGATCGAAAGTGTGAAGCAACTGCGGTGCTAACTGTGAGCTGTAATGGTTCATTCATTCGTTATTCCTTCCCATTTTGAAAGATTCATATTTTACAGTGCTCAATCTGAATGGTTACTAAAACATGAAAGAAAATATATATAGACAAAGATCTAAAAACAACCCTTAGATAATGTAAGTAGGTGGTTATTTCATAATAAAGGCAAATGCTAGCTTCGACCGCTTGTCTGCGTAGAGGACATTTCGGCATTCATCGTGCTTGCGTAAGTTTTATTGAAAAATATTATGTAGATTGTCTGTGGACTGTGTTCAAATAGGGGCGCACATTTTGTTGGCAACGTGCCATGTGGTCGTGACCTTCTCTTATGTAACAGACATCTTTGTTTTGGCTTTTACATTCAGGACATTTAAATTCTAATCTTGGCAATGCTTAAAGTTTCTTTAATATTTATTTTTATCTTAGTAGTTTATACAAGGTGTTGTTTTGCATCCTCGTCAAATTCAAGGAGGTAACTATGCTAACGATTCTCGTCCCGAATCAATAATAAAATGGGTACCTAATTTTTATTCTTTTTCTTATTTACGGAAATCGGTAAGTGTGAGCCACCCGTGTTTTAAACACGGGCCGTCTGAATGGGCCCTATGACTGCGCTTCCACACATACAAATAATTTCAAATGTTTATTCGATAATTTCTTCTTCCGTAAACCACGTTAAGGGATATTCTGAAATATGGACAAAATCAAACAACCAAAAATTTTAGCGTTTTTTAATAATTAACTAGGTACCCTATTTTTAATTGATTATTGATGTCTTCTGTAACAACCTCCTGAATTTTGACGAGGTTGCAAAACAACACCTTGTATAAAGTAGGAAGGTAGATAGGTGTTGATAGATGGAGAGGGAGAGGATGATCAAGAAAACGATGGATATAGATCGTGTGAGAAATAATATGAAAGAAACAGGAGTAAATAATAGCGTGACGTTAGACAGGGGAAAATGGAAGAAATAAACGTGTTGCGCCGACCCCAAGTAACATGGGAAAGGGAAGGAAGGTTAAGATTTGCTAGCGAGAGTGGAACAGTAAACAAAATCCTCAACACGTTTTCCCCGTTCGACTCATGAGATGACAACTAAAGAAGTATTGAATAAGAAGAAACTCTGCACCGACTGTCCTAATACAAAAATTGGATTAAAGGCAGGAGAATAATTTAGCCACGAAGTTGCATGCTCAAGCGACACGTGTCATGCATGCGACAGCACCTACGTGGAAATATGAAAAAAAAATAGTGCGTGGAGTCTCTCCGCGCGGAAGAAGTGAAACTTCGTAATACTACACGCATGCGTTTGAGTGCAACGCATTCACTCTCGTCATTTTATTGAGCTTCTAAATAATATTTTGTTGTTTTCTTGTTGTATTATTTTTATTACATAATTATTACTTAAGTTTATCGAGGCTATTCTACTCATGGAAATTGAGCGAAGGCTGGTCACACCGAAGAGTCGAATGCATGACTGTTTGCACGCCATCTTTCGTACCTAGTAGAACTACGTAGTCACAAATTTTGTAATACCTACTGCCATCTCTTAGTAAGTTATAGAAAATATTCCCCCTCCATGGTAGTGTTAAACTTGTTGGAAGTCGCATAAAAGAAGTTTCACTTCAAAAAAGGTTTTTAGATCAAACAAGAGCATCACAGAAGTAAACAAGTGATGTGCGCGAGTGACGCTTGGGGGTCGTCCTTTTACTTCTTATCATTCCTCACACAAGTCTTACTTACCTTTTTCGGTCTATCAACTGGTAGGGTAGGTGACCTACGTCTACGACTCCACATAAGTATAATTGCCGTAACTCCGAACCATATCGCGAAGTGGGGATTTTTAGAACGAATCGCGAAATCGCGCTCCAATTAACAGGGCCACGTTCCACTAAAGCCGGTTGAATTATAACAAGATTCAGGTGACGAACTTTCGCAGCCTATAGAGTAATTTAGCCCATTCAGAGGCGAGGCGAGGCTTGCCAGCCAGGCGTGAAACTTTAAAGACCTAGAACGTGGAGCTGTGAGGAGTTATTAGTCTGCCTCTGTGAGCAGGGATGAATAACGCGGGTTGGTCAGAGTGTAGCCTTAGCCTTAGGGGCACTATGAAAAAAATACATAGAAAAGTTTCGCGACCAATTTCGAGGTAGCGCTCGCCGCCCGCTGCCGCGGCACCGCTCGCTTCGCTCGCTCGGCTCGCGCGTAGTTGGTCACAGTTCTAACCTAACCTAGCCTATGGATATCTTTGCGGGTACACAACGCTATAAATATAGGGGCACTATGAGCAGCAACGAAAACAAAAAAAAATTTCGTTAAAAAATTTTTTTGGGACTTAGTGGATTTAAGAAAAAAAATAAACTAGAAAATTTGAAAAAAAAAATTACAGTTTCGGGTTAACCTTGACCATAAAAACCATTTAGGCTCACTGAGGTATTACTACTACGTATAGAGAAGACAACGCGTTGCATGATTTTGCGCCACGCTTTGCGGTGAGCTGTACTGCAACCATCCAGTGAGTATCCAACGCCCGCAGAGACATGTCGTGTTTGGCTCGCATAGATAACAACATCAAAATGCCTGGTTGTATACTTATAGACTGCCGTAACCACTCCAGAACATCAAAAAAAGTGATGGTATGACCTATCATCAATAAGTAGACATATAAACGTTTAAAACTCTGATTTAAAGTTTTTCGCGATGTACTAATAAAGCTCACGAGAATCGGGTTGCCGGGCGGCGCCATTTTGCAATACAAAATACGACTTGCAGTTACACTACGTTGAACGAAACGCGTAAGCGCCATGAAATTCCTGGCGCTTATGACGTCGCGAGAAAACTATTCCCTCTATGCGATCTAGCGCTGCATGTTGTAATAGTTTGGTTAGACGACATAACTATTGTTTTAGCGCTGCAACGAACTTTAGTTCTAACTCTTACAAAAATGAAGCAAATCTTTGGTTCGGCGTGTCTGTTCTATACGCTAGTAATTATAGTTCAATGTTTAGGCTCTGAGAAGTATGGACCCAAGATGCACCGTTTCCGAATTATGGGCCTCCGAATTTTATTTAATTTTTATAGAGTATCTATATTTCCAAAGTGGTAGCTCAGATGAAAATCTTTTCTGAAAAGAAACTGTTGCTCTAGTAGAAAACTATGAGATGGTGTACAAAAAACCAAAATAATTTGAGAAAAAAAAAATGAAAAATCCTCGCGCCATAGCGCCCCTAAGGCTACAATCCAACCCGCGGGTTAAGTAAAGTACTGAAGTGTTAAAGTTCCTGGTTTCATAGGTGGGTTTTTAGGAATTGCGTTGATTTTGCACTCATGTGAATTTAATGATGAACTGCAAGGATCTTATGGTGTTTAACTGACCTTGTCGGTGTAGCGATATAAGTATTATAAACATTCTTGAAACTGTTTTGTAAATTGTATTGTTCTAAATTCAAAAACATTTATTTCTTTTTTTATATTAGGCTGTTTTCCGGCTTCTTTCTTACCTTTGCTTATCCTTCAACCCGCGAAAGCAAAGCGCGGGGAAAAAGCAAATGAAATGATTGTTTCCCATTCATGACAAAAACACTTTTCGTTCTATTATCAGATTTCTTCGTTTGTTTATTTAAAAACGCCGTTTGATACACGTGGGCTTTTGTCACTGCAATTCTCGGCGTCATATTCATAACACTGAATTCCGCCCCCCTCGGCTACAATAACTGCTTCTACCAAAATTAACTTTTTTCTTAAACTTTAAGGTATAAGCAATAACTGAAGTACCTCATTGCGATAATATGGATAGATGATAACAATACCTACCTAGTATTTTGTTTTCCATTTGCAAATCTAAAAGTAAGATGCGATAATATAGGTCTCACATAGCATAACGCATAAAAATGAAGCTCCGTAGGTATTGGAAAAATATAAAAGTCTAGACCAGGTATAATACGTCTACAGCTGTAGTAGCCATGAGTAAAGCCTGTGAGACTACAGGCTTTTAGAGTAATGAGAACAGCGGCCACTCGTCTTAAAGAGTTTGCTCCCTTTGCGGCTTTGACCAGTCCGAGCACCCCCGACCTCGGGTTGGAACTCCCCAACTTAATAAGTATTTTATTTTATCCTACTTTATAAATGAAGCTTGATTTTGGCCGAATGTTTTATAACGCACTTGTGTCTGAGAAAGTCTTTTACATAAATAAGAGACGTCAAGTGGATTATATAAAAAAAAAACATCAACATTTTATGCCCGTTTGCACAAAGCTACGTAAAAAATTCAATTAACATTTAACTTCAACGAGGTTCATTTCAGCCCGAGAGATTTTTGTAATTAAAATGTTTTTTTTTAATCTGGCAAACCCACTTTAAGCAGCCAACCTGTGCCTCATTAAAAACATTTAAAAAATCTTAACCTGTCACAGAGCAGCGAAAAATAACAGCCAATTAAAAAGTAATTTAGCGGCCTTGTTGCCTCCACCAATCGCGTGTTCGCAGCCACTCGGGGCCAATTTATTCAAAGCTGCATATTTGCATTTATTTGACTGATGGGCCCCGTAATACAATGGTATTTAAGACGCTTAAAAATATGGCCTACACGAAATGGTAATTAAGTAGTGTGTTTGATATACCTATGTAGATTATTTCATGGGCTGAATGAGAATGACTAAGGGGAAAACCGGCCAAGTGCGAGTCCGACTCGCGCGCGAAGGTTTCCGTACCATTATATAGAAAAACGAGCAAAAAAAACACTTTTTTGTATGGGAGCCCTCTTAAATATTTATATAATTCGGTTTTCAGTATTTGTTGTTAAAGCGGCAACAGAAATACATAATCTTTAGAAATTTCAACTGGCTAACCATCATGGTTCATCAGATACAGCCTGGTGACATAAGGACGGACGGACGGACAGCGAAGTCTCAGTAATAGGGTCCCGTTTGACCCTTTGGGTACGGAACCCTAAAAATGGACAAGTGTGGGTTACTTGGACTCGGTTTAATAAAAATATTGCAAGAAAAATCCATCAATCATCTGAAAAATAAATGAGTTACTACGGACAACATCAGGTGCTTCAAATTGAATGATGAGCCATTAGAAACAATGTACCTACATACCTGCAGCATAAATTACTGACTACCCTCCATTTTGTTGTCAGAAAAATTAGAAGAAATTATAAATGAATAATGGATTTTAACAAAGCTTATTATTTTACCGAGTGGGAAATCTTAAAAAATATTATGACGTTTTTAAGTGCGTAGCAACTATACAACAATAAACACTCTGTTTTTGGTTGGTACAGCGTAACCACGCATCTGCGTTTATCAGTATAGCAGTATCCGCAATTTTCCAAGAGGAAATTTTGCCTCTGACTGTATATGAAGCTGAAATACGAAATCAGTTTGGACCACATTTATAGCCATAAAACGGTAAAACATCACTAACTCCCATATATTAATGTACCAAAATCCTGGAAATATATGCATTCCAACATATTCGAAAATTGGAATCGGCAGAGCAAAATATTAAAACAAGTGAAGCGTATAAAAAATGGTGCACCGGGCTTCCCTAGACCGTAGAAATTCGAGCACACCTCATATACAGGGTGGAATTTTTCAATGACACCTGGAGGGAAACTGCTCTATTTACTGGAGATAGCAAATTTTACTTAAAGGAAACATTCCTTCATATTTTTAAAAAGCAATATATCTTTTTAGCATTCAAAGATTTTCGAAAATTCGCTTGCCACTTCTGGGAATCGAACCAGCTGAGACAAGACGAAAGAAAAACTGAAATCCTGACTTTTATGCTATTTAAATTCCAACCTGTATATTACATATTGCATAACATTTTACACGTGAGCCGCATTACACAAAATCCTATTTTGGACCAGGCCACAATTATATTTGGCTCAGGCCCAAATAGGTCACGAATTTTCTAGAATTCGGGTACATATTACTTAGAGGGATCAATTTTAAAGATTGTTTAGCGTGCATATTTTTGCTGGAGAGGATGCTCCACCACTTCTACTCAGAGGAACTTAGGAAAGGATGGTGGGCGTTTTGGGGACTGTCTTAAAGAGACTGACGTTCAAAAAGTGATGATCCTCAGCCTAATTTAAATAGATAACTTTATTTTTTGATTTTGACATGAAAGTTTTCATGATGAACAGTACGAAATACTGACTGGGTCCATGATTCTTGAAACGATGATCTGAGATTTTTGTCCTGAACTCTGTAATTTAATAATCTGTGTCATATTACTAAGTGGAATTGGCTTAAATACCTTTCAGGTGCTACTGTCCAGGCCAGTGAGTATGATAGTGCAGTGGAGTGAAGTCAGAACTGCGTGGCAGGATAGCGACTTCATCACGGAATGCTTGTGTTGGCATAACGTGTATCGCCAGCGGCATGGCTCTCCGCAGCTTTATATGGCGCCTGAGGTAATTTATTATGCAAACTTTACTGTCAAATAATTGAATATTCACTTGTCACGCGTTTTTAGCTGGTCCCACGGTGGGCGCCAGTTGAAACTTGCAAATTATTTGTCAGGTGAATTATAGTAGCGCAATGTTTTTAAATAGCACACTTGTACTATATATGTGTCTTTTACTTAATTACTCGTTAAATAATTTACATCTTTAATGGCCCCATGTTGGGCGCCAATTACCAGTATTTGCAATTTGGCGCCAATAGGGGATAATCCTATTTTTTTTTCTTTGTCCGTCGGGTAGTTTATTGAAAAGTATTGGACACGTATTTTTTCTTTTTTCACGTGGTCATAAAATTACGGAGATATATTGAGTTGAAATGGCGCATGACGTCACATGTAGGTAAGTTTTATACCTACTTGTGACGTAGTAAGCCCCCACTCTCCAACTTTAACGAGTTCTAACTAAGTAATTTTTTGATATTTCGATAAAACAAAAAATACGTGTCTAAAATATTTTTGTATTACCTGTCTGACGGACAAAATAGAATGTCGTTTTCTTTACCCACTCCGATCCCCTATTACTAGTATTGTATACAGGGTGAGAGCAATTAAAGTGTGTTTTTTAGTAATGATAGCAACACCTAAATAAATTGGTAAATACTATTGCATTGATGAAATTTATCTCTCAACGCTGAAAAAACAGTGGTTATTTAAAAAGACCTTAATTTAGGTTTCACCATGATTTATTAAGTAAAATAAGGCACTATCTATTTCCCAGTTATGTGACTACGCGCAGGCATGGGCAAATCACCTGGCTCACACCAACAAGTTCCACTACAGGAATGATCGCGATGTCGGTCAGAACCTGTACCAGCGGCCTGTCAGCGCTATACAGCCTGACGTCACAGGTGCGTCGCCATTATGGAGTCTCCTGACTTCTTATATGACTTAATTCTTGTATGACTGACTTCTTATATGACGGTCTGACAAACTCGTACGAACTACTTGCGAAGAACTTGCGAGAATAGATAATTAGTTTAAATTTTCCTTCTGCAGGTCAAGAAGTGTCTTCCTATTGGTATGCAGCAGTACGCCAGTACAGTTATTTTAAAGAGCCCGATGTTCTTCACGCCAATGTTAACGCGGGTAAGCAGAACATTGATGACAAAATTGATTTAAGTATATACAACCTGTTTTTTTATATCCCATTACTCTAGGGTTATATTCTGTAGGTAAAAATAATACTAAAACTCCAAGAATAGGTGGTCCAAAAATGAATAGTTTCGGAGATATTATTATAATGCATGGGAGGACAAATGCGATGCTTTGGGCATCTTTTGCGATTTGTCTAAGGCTTTCAATTGCGTTCTTCATGAAACATTAATCAGAAAACTACACCACTACGGAATCCGTAACGCCTCTCTGGATCTTCTTACTTCGTATTTGAGTGATAGGATTCAGAGAGTTGATGTTAATGGAAAAAGATCTCCCGGATCCGTTGTAAGAATGGGGGTACCCCAGGGCTCAATTCTTGGCCCATTTTTGTTTCTTATTTATATAAATGACTTGCCTTACCTCATAAAGGATAATCATGACATAGTTTTGTTTGCAGATGACACTTCTCTTTTATTTAAACTCAAACGTCAGCAGATAGTTACGGACGATAACCTCGTCCGTAACTAGCGCCCTGGCAAAAGTCGTTAATTGGTTTAATGTTAATAATCTACTCCTAAATGAGAAAAAAACCAAATGTATTAAGTTTACGATACCCCATGTAAGACAAGTAGAAACTAGGGTACTAATCAAGGATGAAGAGTTGAAACCGGAAGATAGCACAGTGTTCTTGGGCATAACTCTGGATGCCAAGCTTCAGTGGGGCCCGCATATAGATAAATTGACAAAAAAACTTAGTTCTGCAGCATACGCCGTTAGGAAAATTCGTGGTTTGACTGATTTAGAGACAGCCCGTTTAGTTTAGTTATTTCCATAGCGTGATGTCGTACGGTATTCTTTTGTGGGGCAATGCCGCCGATATTCAGACAATATTTGTTTTGCAAAAAAGGGCAATTCGTTCAATTTATAAATTAAGTCCCAGATACTCCCTCAGAGAAAGATTTAAAGAGATTGATATTCTTACTGTGCCCTCTCAGTTTATCTATGAAAACCTCTTGTACGCACCTAAAAATATTAATTTGTTTAAAAAATACAGTGATATCCACAACGTAAATACGAGGAACAAACACAAATTTGTTGTTCCTGCAACGAGGCTCAAAAAAGTAGGGGGAACGTTCAGATGCCAATGTATACGTTTTTATAATAAGCTTCCGAGCCATATTCAAGCACTAAGCCTAAATAAATTCAAATCGTTTATAAAACGGAAGCTATGCCTGAAAGCCTACTATCATGTTAATCACTATCTCGAAGATAAAAAGGCTTGGGATTAAACTGCTCCAATGAAATTTGCTCTGTGAATGTCGAAATTTCGGACTTCGCTTGTTCATTGTTAATTCCTTATTTTATATACTGTGATTTTTTTTTTAATTTTTTATTTTACCTTATTTTTTTAAATTTTTTATTTTTATTTTATTATTTTAAGTGACATTTACCGATGTGACATGAATACTTATTTCAGTATTTTATTATTATGTTTTTTTTTTTACTTTATATTTTATTATTTTTATGTGACATTTACTGATTTGACATGCATATTTACTTTTTTTTTATTATTGTGACATTTATTGATATTCGTGATTTTTAAAATTAATTTCGTAAATTATTATTAATTACATTTAATTATTGTGAATGTGAGGACCATGCAGGTCACATTATTTTTCTCCCACCACTATCTGGCAGTTTGAGTACTTTAAGCGACCTACCCAAATGTCCTTTCTTTGGTATTGTTCGTCGTTTCGTTGAGCTCCTTGAGTTATAAGTCGAGCTACACGATAACTGACAAATGCTTGCACTGACTGGACAGGTCCACTCAAATCTGTGTGGTTCTTTCTTCAAAAGACCATTTCAGATACTAATCTGCATAGTCCTCATGTAAATTGAGCAATGTCTGGACTTTAAAAGAGTAACAAGTTAACAGAGAACCTCTGAGTTTGTTTCGGCTGTTTCTTCTCAGAGTAGTCAGGTACGAAACACCGGCCCCATCTAGCTTAAAAAAAAATGACGTGTAAAAGTGTTTGTAAAAACCTACTTGCAAAATAAACATCATTTATCATTTATCATTTATAATTACTTAGGTCAAAAATTGTCACCAGTATGACGAATCTTTACTTTTGAGAAGTTGCCAAACTACGTAGTAGTGTAGTAAAATAGTAGTAGTTTCATTGATAAATACGAGTAATTCTTTTTTTTTAAACCAATAAGTCATATTTAAAGCTTAGAAAATGCGAAAAATAAAAAATATGATTGAAACATAATTCATATGCCAGTTAATTCTTTGATATGGTCTCAAATCATAAACCTAGAGTTATGGGATATAAAAAAAAAACAGGTTGTATATAACCAACTTCCAAAAGGAGGAGGTTATCTATTCGACAGTTTGTTATTTTGTTTCTGTATGTTTGTTTACCGATATCTCCGCCAATTGTAGATCGATTAAAAAAAAACTTTTTTTTGTTCGAATGTCTATACTCCTGAGGTTGTCCCATTGTCACCAAGTCACGATCTGATGATGGGATCCTAGGGAAATCGAGGGCAACCCTCAAATCTCAGGCACATTTAATGTTTTTCATATACTTTCCTAACGTAATTTAGATATTTCTACCTGGTAAGCATCATCTCATGTTGCTAGGCTGATGAGACGGAAGGTTTAAGTTAGGATCTGAGGATAGGATCCCAGGAACATTAAAGGCAACTATCAAATTTTATGGGTATTGTTAGAAACAGAATACTACCCATGTCATCATGTCCGGATCTGATGATAGGATTTTGGAGAAATCGTAACTCTCCAAATTTTATACGCACACATAAGGCATTATTCCTGGTAATCATCTCATGTTGCTGAGCTGATGATGAAAGGTATATGTCAGTGGTCGCGTTTAAATTTGGTGAAGATCTGATGCTGATCTACGCAGAAATAGGTGGTACGTAGATGTGTACACCCACATTGATAGGTAGCTATGTCAAGTTTAATTGTTAAGTTCAATTTTATTGGGGATAAGCCTATTACCATGAAATGTTAGGTACATTTCATGATAATAGGCTGGTTGACAATGTAAAATAAATGCATAGCTAATGTTCTTGTAGAATACTAGCTGTCGCCCGCTACTTTGTCTGCGTTACATTTTCCTCGTTTTCGCAACATTTCAACAAATTTTTCATTGCTGCTCCGCTCCTTTTGGGTGTAGCGTGATGATGTATAGCCTATAGCCTTCCTCGATAAATGGGCTATCTAACACTGAAATAATGTTTCAAATCGAACCAGTAGTTCCTCAGATTAGCGCGTTCAAGCAAACAATCAAACAAGCAAACTCTTCAGCTTTATAATATTAAGTATATACAACTAAAAATGGGAAAATAAAAAGTTTTTTTACACACGCATTTGGCTCGGCACATTGAATTAGGGACATATCTGTTGATCAACAACGCCTTCCCGAAGCAATTACTGCTTTACAATCGTATTCAAATTTCATCCCTAAACCGTTAGAAAATGGTGCAAGTCTAAATCAGAAATTAAAAGCAAGAATGGAATATTAACTACTAGCGACCCGCCCCGGCTTCGCACGGGTGCAATGCTGATAATTAGCCATTATTGGTCGTAAAAAGTAAATGAGAAAAAAATGTTATTGTGGAATATCCATAAGAGATAGACATATACCACCGCGGAGCTTTCTGTAGACCTTTTCAATGTGTACAATACTTGGTATATTATTTTGATAAATTCCGTAGGTTTCAGCCTGCTTTTGCAATGTAAGCGGAAAAATGTGATTATTTACGACATCACATTAGAAACCTCAAAAATAACAGTATTTCTCCACTATTCAATGGATGTTATTATACATATAATATAAACCTTCCTCTTTAAGCACTCTATCTATTAAAAAAAAAAACGCATCAAAATCCGTTGCGTAGTTTTAAAGATTTAAGCATACATAAGGACATAGGGGCATAGGGACAGAGAAAGCGACTTTGTTTTATACTATGTAGTGATTCATCACACTTATTTGATTTATGAACTGTCTTGTCTCCAGGTCACTTCACACAAATGGTGTGGGTAGCTACAACATTCTTCGGCGTCGGGAAAGCTCGCTCCCGGGACGGCAAGATAATCGTCGTGGCCAACTACTCACCCCCAGGCAACCATTCTGGGCATTTCGAGGCCAACGTCCTGCCCCCTCTGCCCGAGAACTTCCCAGACATACCGACGCCCCCGCAACACTGACGGCGGCTTTCCATACGTGGCAGGAGGCTTAAGATTGACGCCACGTTTTTACGTTGATGAGATTTGTTACAGGTTTTAAGGTCTGTCGAGGCTTGTAAGTTTTTGGGGTACCGATTTAACCGGTGTTGGAGAGCCTTCGACCCGTAGCTTCGCAAATTATATATCTAATTCAGAATTTGAAACAATAACAATACGTTTCCAAAAGCTTACAAAACTCGACTCGTACATTTTACAGTGGAATCTTCGTAAGTTTTGTAACGCTAAACCCCATGCTGTTTTCTTGTGAAAGATGTCAATTAATTATTTCAGTAATCAGTAGGTAAGCCACTTTAGTACCTACCGATTTAGCACTCTGAAAATTACAAATTTGTAGATTCCACTGTGATTTCTAGCCGGTACGATCAATACAGTGCGTTGACCCTGGCGAAAGATTTATAGAGAAAAAAAAATCAAAGGAGAGAATATATAGAAACAGAGAGAGAGAATCCCTATTTCTCTCTTTCAACATGATTTTATGTTAACGTTTCGCCAGTGCAAGCGCATAGTTAGTTGCAATTACTGTTAGGTATTTCGTTAACCATCGACACTGCATTATGGGAACACCAATAATCCGTCTTTAATTAGTGCCGCCGTCCGCTTAGCTGAAAAAACTATGTTCCGTATTAGAATATAGTCGAAAATCATCATTGGTCTTCAACATTTCGACGGTGGAAACTTGAAATGACTTATGGAACATTGAGCGTACCTACTGTTCGGTTTCCAGCTTTCCTCACTGAGGCGAAAGTTGGATATTGAAGCGAAGAGCGCATTTGATTTTCCTTCCGACATTTCAAATTTTCAACGTTAAAAAAATAGCAAAACAAGTTGCTAAGGTTGCTTTCGTGTTTTCTTCATTATTAAGACCTATAAAATTAGCTGTTGGTTCTTGTGCCAAGATGGTCATATACCTACCAACGCAATCTTTACTTAGGCTAATAATTTAAAAGTCAGTTCTGTTCAAGCAAGCCTCTTTAGTAGCCTGTACATTCCATGTTGGTTGGGTTATTAGTCACGAGGTCTACATTTATTGCAAAGGAAATAAATTCACAAGAACCATTACCACGTTCATATCTAGTTAATTTATTTATCCAAGATCATGGCGTTTGCAACAGTTCCCTCAATACAAATAATAAACATGGTAAATATCCTGATAGTGTTAGTTTAAAAACTTATATCGCTACCAAAGTATTCATCGAATACGAAATTGTATAGCGGTAGCTAGTTCCCTCCATACTTACCATCCATGCTGCAGATTACTATTATTCTAAACTATCAATAGTACATACCTATAGTGAGCATCTTTCGAATTTCGTCAATTGAAAAATTTGTATGCATTTAAAAGTTGTCTCTTCTACGATTTCTTATACTTACAGCGCCACCGATCAAAACTAGAACAAATTTTTGACACTAGTGACAGCTGACAATACTGTCCTTGGGCCAGAAAAGTTGTCTATCTATCTTCGAAGCTTAAATCTTGACTAGAGAAATGGTTGTTTTGCCCGAGCTTGAATTTGATAAAGTTTATTAGAACATAGAAGCAATACAGTTAATACGCACATGAAAGTTTAGGGAGTAACTTTAAATAATAAGTTTACGCTCGAAATATACAGACAAACCTATAGGTACGTCATTTGATACATTTGCGTAAAATAGGATTACGATTACATGCCCGTCATATTTGTAAGATTGAGAGCAAGAAATTGCGCTCAATCTAAAATAAGATATTAGAACATAAATCGTTTATAAATAATTTGTTAAAGTACAGTTATTTTCAAAAGTATTACTCGGCCGTGTCATAATTTATGCGATCGTCGCCATCATTTACCGCTAAAAACTGGAAGGCGCCCTCTGTCGGCACGACGCGATGACGGGTTCGGGTTCACCGAACAAACTGAACGCGACGATAGTGTTCTCCAACTGCGTACGATAACTTGTATTATGACACGAGGCTTACTTTAGATTCCATTGAAAGTCAATATTTACATAAGTATGTACTTAAATTATTCCAACAACAATATTACCATGACGAATGCTAGTAGACAATCAGGAAATCAAACTAGTCGTTTAGTTAGAGGACCCTTATAATTATAATATGTGAGGGCTATATTTGTGCGATCATTTTAGATAATTTAAAATCAGCATCAAGTTAAACTCAGATGTATCGTAGCCTTAATAGATTTTGTTGGTGCTTAAAAAGTCAATATAATAATATTGGAAATACGTATAACGCAATTAAGTAAATATACGGATTTATTTATTCATATTATACCACAGAATACTAATTTAAAAACCATTAGATTAAGAAAAGTGTCTCGCTTTCAAATTGCCCTTGAATAGTTTTGTAGTCCAATGGCAATTCCAAATTTAAATTAAAGCGCACCGTCCACGAGAGAGGGAATGCTTCTCGTAGTAATTGACACTCATTACTAAGGGCTAAAGCTTCAATACAATTAAATAAAGAAAAATGATCTTCAAGTTTCCTCTACTACTCCGTCGTCGTGGATGACAAGCTTCAGGCGAGAGGCTATACACAACGATGGTGGCGCCACCCCTTTATGCAACGTGGACTTTTACCATCCTAAACGTTTTTGTTTTTCGACGACGTTATTGGAATACATAGAGCTTTTATTGGAAGATTTATCCCCCTATTAAAAGGCCTAATGCTTTTCACTAAAAAAGGAATAATTTTTAATTTGACATGGATTTATAGTTTGGCAAGAATTTTTGTGGTGGCTGGCGCCACTTTAGCTAGTAGTTTTTAGAAAATTCATTGCTCTTCCTTTTAATTTTCAAAAAACCCGTCTTCCTGAAGGTTGATGATAAAATTATAATGTACACTTGTTAAGTTTTTCCTGTTGAAATGTATAATGCTTTGTACGACTGTATTTAGAAAGAGATAGTGATTGTGTGATTGATATTTCATTTTTAAAACTTCTGTGTGTGGCCATTTGCCATTGATTGGACAAAAACTTGAATCAAGGTAGCGTACTTTTTGATAATCAAACTAAACTGTGTTATTGACAGCAGTCGTTTAATAAATTCCTACGCTACTTTGAAATCAGGCTGCAAATAATCCTGCGATCCAATCAGAAAGAAAAAACGAATGTCAAAAGGATGTATACCATAAATTAAAACCCGCTTCTGTTGTGGTTCCGGCAGAAATCAGAATTTTCTACGAACCATTTTCCGAATGGGTGGCAGGGACGCGTAAAAATCAAAAAAAAAATTGAATGTAATTTTAAGTATACATGAGAGAAATATTTTGTATTTAGATTTAGTATTGCCTAGAAGGCCCGTGGAAATTGTAATGGATTAATTCAAGATTGTTTGAACAAGGGTAGTACTATTACAAAGAAGTCGGTTAAAAAAGGGCCTACAGCTGTCAGGCCGAAATATTTACCGCCGTACGGTGAGGTCATGAGGTATATCAATTTCAGAAGCAACACGCGTGTTGCGACTAGAAACAAATTAAAGAAAGGAAACGAATGATGCACACGTGTGTTTCGCTTGGCGCAAATTGGATCACCAGAGGTCGTGAGCGTGGCGATGGCCGATGAGAGACATCAAAGTCAAAGTGATCGGTATCGTCAATAGGCATAGGCATTCATTTTAAATCCGGTGGGCGACCTCTGGCGGCTCGACCATGCTTTCCGATTCGCCGAACAAAATAAGAGCGACGGTTATGTATGTGTTCGAAAGACGATCGCTTTGGCTAGGAAGCAGCCAGACACAGTTTTGGCATAATGTAATTTTATATGGAAAATTAATAAAAACACAAAACAACCCGATGCGTCAAGTTGTTAAAAACGTAAAAAACCTAGCCTAATAAGAAAATAATATGCAATAAATAATTAAAAAACAGATTCAGATAATAATTATATAAAATTTGACTTAAGTAATACAATTTTAAACGTTGTTATCTCGTTGCATTTACTCTTACCAATTTCGAAATTCTACCCTTACCTAGCATAAGCTTGATTTTAGACTTTGAACTTTACTGCACACGCTTTTAGGGCACAGACCTTTACACTAGTCCTACTCTAAAATGTTTGTTGGTAAACATGCCCGTTTCCACGAACACTAAGCAATACCTAAACAAATGATTGCAAAGCACGCCGTTGGATTTTCAACTTTTCGCGCTGTATCGAGCGTTGAAAATCAAAATGCAACAACTCGCTTTTGTTTGGTTTCGCTTAGTGTAGTCTGAAAGGGTATAACTATTTCTAGGCTTCTAATGACCCTGACTTTTTGGAGCAGGGAGGCTGTTTTTAGATAATTAGTAGATTTTTAAGCTAAATAGTTATTAGATACTTACAGTAATGTTTAATTTTGTTAATGTTCAATTTTATTTCTAGTGCAAGAGTGAACCAAATGTATTTAAAAACCTGACTTAAAAAGGAGGAAGTTCAATTCGCTGGAACCTTTTTTTGTCGCTGCAATCGAACTTTAGAGAGTGACCACACTGATCGACGCGGAGTTTGTTCAAGCCGAGCAATAAAAGGTTTATGTCTATCTTTAAATTATAATAATCTAAGTGTCCATCCAACAAACACGAAAAAGACATTACTTCTCTCATTTTCGTTCGGAAACTGAGCGTCGAAGACTACGGGCACTCCTTAATTCGCGGTAATTACGGGATGCAATCAACAGTCGAAGTAAGAAGCAGTTAGAAGCACTCAGTTAGCAGTACTCCGCAATGTGCCAAATTAGTGCATCAGCTTACTTCCATCACTTTTACCTTCTCTGAACTTAATTTGCTTTGTCATCACCATTTAGTATTAAGAAGAAAGTAAATGTTTGTAGCATGGAATAAAGAACCTCGCACCTAGCCTGTATTATACAAAGAAATAGACAATAGTGAGGTAATAGTACAGCGTGACAGACATTTCTCAAGGATTTTTATTTTCTGTGTTAGTGCTTGGCCTATTACCAGTGGCTCGCCTAGTAGCCATACAGCAGGCCCCATGGAGAGTAGTAGGTTATAAGATCAAGTCAAACTTTTAGGCTGGTCCCAGGTGGTGGCATTCTGTAATGTCTACCTTCATTGCTGTTTCTTAGCTTGTTGGTGATGGCAAAGTAAATTTTCTAGTATCAACAAGTTTCAACCTGCGTCTTACAAAAATATATTTAATAAAACATACGAGTATATTAAAAAAAAAAGGTTATAAGATGTTTTAATGAAATAGAATGTATGTTTGACTTAAGTTGGGTAAAATACTCAATGTTTAATTATTAATAAAAGGCTGTGAATTGTTAACTGTTATTTAGAACAGATATGCTTGGCAATATTTTTAGTTAATAAAGTGTACAAAACGATGGCTGGTTTTATTTAAGATTTTACCCATTTGGTTGCATAGAAGAAAGAATGAACTGAACTGACTGATTTGCTGCAAAAGGATGTAAAGTGAGAAAAATGTGGTAGGAAGGTATTCCTACACAAGTCTAAAGAACAGTCTGTCACCGCACTCGTGTAGACCGAAGCACGCGTCTATCGATTACGGTGTAGAGTTAACAAATTAATTATATCGAGGCGATCATCAGGAATGCAGGATTGTACCTAATAATGGTAACAGATGATCGTGCCCACGAAAAATCTAATTTGGAGCAGATTGATACTGAAGTGAGTCAGTTAGATGGATGGATGGCACAAATAGACGATGAAGAAAATAAAAGTGATTCCTTAGATAATATCAATGACTCGAACTGCTGTGAAGTGCAAATTATGGAGAAAGACGTAGTAGTAGATAAACCGACAAAACTAGGAAGAGAAGAGGACGAACAGAGCTGGACTAACGTTCAGGGTAATAGAGGAAAGAAACAGAAACAAGTTAAGAAAGAGGTATTTATTTGGAGCAACGAGAAATAACCGAAACAGTTGCTAGGTATCGCAAAATTGTTAAACAGCTTTGGGTTTGACTGAGATAAACCACATTAAATATGTTAACCAATATAAGCTAAAAATTGATGTGTCAACTGAGGAATGTGCGGGCAAGTTGTTTGAAAGTGAAGTTTTTTTTTTACTATGTAGTTAATCTGTATCGTGGGTGCGGTTCCAAACATTTAAACTCACATACACTAACAGCCAGACCCGGAACAACTATCTGTAGGCCATACAAATATTTGTTCCGTGCGGGGATCGAACCCGCGACACGCAGCGTAGCAATCGATCGCTCAACCATGGCGCCAACCGTGCCGTCAAGTCAGTCCCAAAATATACAATAGTTAAAAAAATAATAGCGCAATGGACGTAAACATTTCCTACGGCATTATGCGGGATTTGGACCTCGAGCTGTCGTAAGACTAAAAAATTAAATAAAAAATTATGTTTTGCAATTTGTTTTTTTGCTTGTGCTAAGCGGTCCGCGCGCCGGCCGGCCGACGCGCCGACGCTTGGATTAATTTATTTTTGGTTTTTTAGAGGTTTTTTGTGTGGGTGGTTTTTTTATGTTTAATTTAATTCTTATTTCATGCTTATAAATTTATATTATTTTTTCTTAGCCTTGAAAAAGGAATAGGGGGAAGTCTATGCCCAGGAGTGGGACAGCTACTCCTGGGCATAAACCTCCCCCATTCCTGCCACTTTTCTCGGTTTTTTGCCTCTTCTCGCTAATTAACAAAAACAAGAAAATTATAAATTTAAAAAAAATCTTTTCTTTTGTGGGGAAAGGGGGTAGCGGCCGCCCTCCAAAGTTGAACCATATGTTTTCCCAGTAACGCAGTGTTCAAACTGTTGGAAGTTCGGTCACGTAAAATGAAGATCTTCTTCATAGTCGTTCACTCTTGACAGAGTGGTCGTGGTCATGGCGCCCACAACTGCGGTCGCTGCCTTCGCGATCCTTTTCCACCGCTCTCTATTGGCCGCATGGCGAGCACATTCTGCCACAGGGAACTTGGTGACTGATTTGATGGAGTCTGTCCATAGGGTTGGTGATCGACCACGTGGTCTCGTGCCTTCGACTCTACCCCTGAATCTCCAAACGCTCCATGGAATCTTTGTTGCGGGTAACCTGTCCAAAGAAAATGAGGATTCGTAATTCGGCACAATCGACGACAGTCTCTGTTTGAGTTCTTTGAGTATTGACACGTTAGCACGACGAGCGGTCCAGCTTATACTCATAGACTAATATCTTATACTGAGCATGAGTCTCCAACACCATGTGGTGTTGGAGAATCAATCTTGCATCAATCTTGCGTCGGTCGTGCATTCGCACTGTCCATTTCTCTGCACCATAGAGGAAGATCGGGCAAAAAAGGGTATTCATAAGGCGTATTTTGTTATTTTAGTTATGCGGTGGTCTCTCCGTCAGATTTTGTCCAAATTTTATACAGCCGGTCGAATTATGGCACAACGTCGTCTCATCTCAGTGTCACAGCCCCCGTAATTGGTGATGGTAGAGCCCAGATAGATGTAGCTGTTGATGACGTCACAGTTCTAATCTCATACTTCTCTCACTTTTAAGGAAATCGACTGAAACTATCACACGACACTATGAGGGGTTCTATCAAATTCACAATGATGGGTCCAGGGGGGAAAGGTTGACTGGTAGAAAATGCCTATGGCATTAAGTCCGCCTCTGTACATTGTACTTGAAGTGTTAAATAAATAAATAAATAATAACAGAACCGGAGCAAGTTTCACATTGAACTGAAAACTATCAATAATGACAGTGGAATTGTATGCTATTTCAGTCAGTGGGTCGTTCTTAGATTTCGGAATGTCTATCATACTTGATGTCATACAATTGTTCTAAATTATTGACACTTTGCAACATAGAGCTCAGTTCAACTCAGGCATACAAGGTCTGCCTGTAGCTTATTCTGTATTAGAATTACATTTAAGATTGAGGCAAACCAGCTCATTCCCATAGATTCCATCACATGTTAGTTCAGTGGAAAACGAGCAAGTAGATAAGTTGTCAAAAAACCTATGATAACCATCAGCCATCTACCTTTCTTCACAGAGTAGAGATGTCAAAATGACTTGCAATGTCATGTGGAAGACTTACTTTGAGAAAAGATCTGAAGAGGAGGGTATATGGTACAGGACAATTCACAACAGACTCCTTGGTTCTCTGAAGTACAGATGAATTGACTATTGTTGTAACAAGCATGTGCCTGCGATCCGGGCACATTCCATTGAATGCATTCAGACATTTTATGAAGGTTGAAACTTTGGTGAAACGCTTTGGTGGAGTGTGCTCCGGTAAGAACAGTGAGCTCTAGAATGAGAAGCAGGACTTAGTTTAAGAGATGTTGGAACATATATTTCAATCTTGTCTAACCTTCATCTGCATTAGCTATTAAGTCATATTACTTGATTGTTAAATTAATTAAGATCCTGGGCATTATGAAAATTTTATTTATTTTGTATAACTACGAGGCTGGTATAATCGCTCACGATTAAAGCCTTTTGTAAATATAGATTTTAAAAAAAAGTCTAAAGAAAACACAAAAAATTACAAAGAACCACTTTATTACACTTAATTTTAATTTTACAATACAGAACTTTCACTCAGTCCACCTGTGTTTACAACTAGTACACACATAGTACAGTCTCATCTCTTCTTCAGCACGTCTTGTCTGTCCCTGGAAGAATACTGCCTCTCTGTGATTGCAATTAGGACACATGTGATCTTTTGTCCGAGGTAGAGTAGGGTCACTCACTACGTCAGGGTTAATATGAGTTAATTCGTCGACTTCGTGCATAATTTTGTTAACGTACACGCAGTTTGAGTCGGCCAGTTGCTTGTAATCACAATTCCTGCATGCATACAAGAGAACTTTGTTGTTTTTGTCTTCGCGTGGATACAACATGTTATTACATTCCTGGCAGAACTGTATTCCAACGTATCCTGGTCCACCATCCTTTCTTGCCAAATTCGCTGTCATTGTAGTTATTTTGTAATACTTTCGGGAATGCGTAAGATTCTAGAGCACTGAGGAAAAATATGAAAATACAAACAGTCGGCCCGGCCCGACGCCCATCGACTTTATCCATAAACAATAAAGAGTTGTCATGTCATGTCACTAAACTGTCAGTGTCTTATCGATGACTCATGGTGACAGTAAATTGAATGAACGTTTCTCTAGGTTTATTTGCTATCTGTATTTTTTTTTTTTAAACCATATAAAATAAGAATAAAATGAATGTAATCACATTAATTCCAAAAATAAATCCTTTTTGATTAGGGTAAGAAGTAAAAAATAAAACTGTTACAGTCACGGTTATTTTTTCTGTTTTTAAAATAAAAATGGTCGTATCGATTGATCGTCGAACAGTAAATGGCAACTCTAAATTGGTGTTCTTATGTTGGCAACAGTGATGAGTTGAAGCCGGTGGTTGGCTGGCTGGCTTGATAATTTCTTTTCCCATCCGTAGCCGATTGGTGTCGTGCTATCCAAATGGGTAAGGAATAGTTTTGTGCAGTTTTGTTATAGTTTATTTATTATTTTTGTTTTAAAATTGTGTGTATCAGTGTAATAAATACGCATGCTTTAAAGGAGTGAATTTATAAAATATAATTTCCTAAAAAAGTTGTAACTTATACGTGCACGCATAGGTGTCGGCCATGGCGCAGACATGTTTTTCTCGTGGTCTAAAACTAATCCATTTCAATCTCCCTATCACCGCGTTAATTATGAGGTGCAATAAAAGTTTTCCCTTTCGCGTTATCCAGTTAAAACTATGGTGTATCGATTTCTGTGTCGTGCGTCGTAAACACAAGTGATAACCGGCTCCGTCAATATTTCAGGTAAGCCCCGTGGTATTCGCACGGCGCGAAAGCACGTGAACCACCGCAGAGAGCAGCGATGGGCTGATAAAGATTACAAGAAAGCCCACATGGGGACAAGGTGGAAGGCTAATCCCTTCGGTGGTGCATCTCACGCTAAGGGCATCGTCCTGGAGAAAGTGTAAGTACGTCTCTGTAACAGTATTAGCCTGTTCGTGGTGAGTCTGTGGATGTTTGTGTCATGGAATACCTATGTCTTCGCTTAACTTTTCTCTCTGCATGTTTGTTTAATGAAGTCAAGAAGATGGACGCGGCAGTTGGATATCGACGCTTCCGCACGCAGTATTATTCCCGTGAATGTGTCCCTACTACAATCACAGGATAATACTGCGAGTGGCGGCGTCGCAACTCTCCAGAAGAGGACAAGAAGAAGAAGCAAGATCAAGACTTGAGAATTGAAGTTATACTGTTCTAACAGTGTTTTTACAGTTGTACTATGCTCAACCAAGTAACGCTGGAAGTCTAACCTAGTTGCATTTCGCATGATACTAAATGCAAATTCAAAAACTTTTCAACTCATTACTCTCTTCTTCTGTTTTACCGCTAAAATGCTTTTAGAAAAACAAAATGCATGAAACATGAGATGTGTAAATACCACATGGGTCATTGAACTATGAATGAGGTTATACACATGTATAGGCATGGTGTTTACGCTCTTGCGCCGTTACTTTACGTGTGTGTGCGGCCTTTATTGATTTTTTTAGTTGTGGCATCTAGAAGGATGTTTACAGTACACTTTAGATCTTTGTATGGAAAGAGTCAGGAATGTTAAACTTCACTGAAGTAGTAATTTGTCCCCATGCTTACTAGGTATTTAAATTTTATGGCACTTATTTCCTGCCATAGACAAACCACTATTTGGTTGTGAATTTTATAGTTTTCTGTCAACTTGTATCTATTAAGTTATTTTTCAAGAAACAAGGATATATTTAATCTCCATGGTTATAAGGCATAGCAGCATTTTCACTTTACTCATGCATATTGTAATAATAGCAAGCAGTCAATAGACATGTTTTTTTTGTTGATTTACTATTCTTTTGGACTGTTAATAATACTTTGGACTGTTGATAATCTATGAAATATTTGTCTGACCATCTCTTTCTTCCTCAGGGGCGTGGAAGCCAAGCAGCCTAACTCTGCCATTCGCAAGTGTGTGCGAGTACAGCTGATCAAAAATGGCAAGAAAGTAACAGCATTCGTGCCCCGGGATGGTTGTCTCAACCACATTGAAGAGAACGACGAAGTCCTAGTTGCAGGATTCGGTCGTAAGGGTCACGCCGTTGGTGACATTCCCGGAGTCAGGTTTAAGGTGAGTCATCAATCTTATGTTACTTCTACAGGTTGATGGTGGTCCAAACACATGATTCACTTGAAAATCTACATTGCACCAAAAGTATCTAATTCATGGTGGTTTCTTCTAATTGAAGGAAAACTGGAGGAAACTGAATAAATTCATTCTACAGCATAACTTCTGACATTTGGCAGTGCTTATACTTGCTTCTGATTTACACACTGGATTTAGTATGAAAACTCTTAATTTTTTTTTGCAAATTCACATATCTTTCACCTTGATAGAGTTGATCCACTAACATGAAATAACTTCATTTCTGAAAATGTGCTTTCCTCTCAATGTGCTAATGAATGTTTTCTGTTGTTCAGGTCGTGAAGGTGGCCAACGTCTCCCTCCTAGCCTTGTACAAAGAAAAGAAGGAAAGGCCACGTTCGTAAGCCTGACTTACACTGTGATAAGGTAACTATTACAATTTTAATTACTGGTCCTTAATTTTAGTATGAAGACATTATTGGCAGATACATGTTTGTAAATTCAAACCCTCATACTGCAGTGGGAAATATTCTCTTAAAGATAACCTTATATTTTCGCCGATTAACACGTGTTTCCAAATGATGTAATTATTATTATTATTTGCTACTGCTGAATGCCATGACGTAACAAACCGACTGATAACATTCTCCATTGTAAACAAAGTAAGGATAATACGACAGTTGCTAACGACATTTTTTTTTGTTTCAGTGACCTGCTGCTGCAAAGCTGTGTTGTTTATAAGTGTACTATATTAAATGTAAATCCAAGTACATAATAAATTGTGTACGCCAAATAAGTATTTTTATTACTGAAATAAAACCCTATCAATAACATACACACATACATAAAATACTCGCTCAGATGGAGGTACAGTTTTAAGGTTAATACCAAGCCTATGAATAACCATGAAAATGGCTAAACCACATAGTATGACTCATGTGCGATAGTAGCGAAGTCAGGGACTCATAAAAGCCACTACATTTCTGCAACAAACTTGGAAACTGAGTAGTAGGTTGGTAGCTTCTGCCGTATGTAGTACGCTCGATCAATATGCGCATTGCATGCGCGTCTCGACTTCCGGTGCGCATAGTCGCCAAACTTGTTTTGCCACTCGAGACTCGGCGCTGTGCAGTTAAGCTCAAACTTGCTTGCTCTTAGCTATTTTGTAGTCAGATGTACGCGTGTGCACGCTTTCGATCTTACAGAAAGTACGATAGGAACCTACCAGCCGTGCAGTCGTATCTCATTCACAAAATGTAGGTGAAGAAGTTACGCCCCCTATTAAATCTGTTTTATTTCCTGAAGCGTCACGTGTCGTGGAACCTGGTGGCGTTATCGTACCGTACCGAATGAAAGGCGCTCCCCTCAACGGCAGCAGTCGCCTGTAATGTTTACAGCAGTTTCGAGCATTAAATCGGCAAAGTGGACCAATACAATATGTAACAATTAGAAGTGAAAACTTCTTTAGCCGCGGTGAGCGTTTTTCGATAGGGGAAAAACCAATGGGTTTGTGTCACCATGACCTCGACATGCTCGTGACGTATTGCGCATTTAAATTCAAAAAATAAGTCATTCCATTGTTTTCAGTTTTCACTTCTGTCATCCTTATGACTGCCTCTGCTGTTTTTTCTTAACAAATGCGAATCTTGGATTGTTAGGTGGCTGTACACCATTTGCCGAGACAATCCCAGCACGCATATATAGCATGACCACCGTAGAAACGGGCTATGTCGACGGAAGAATCGACAAAATGACACATCGTCATTGTTTATCTGTTATTATGTCGATTGGTCTATAGAAAAAACTCATTTCCACAGTTTAATCATGCTAAGTATGCAGGCAGGACATGTGCGATAGTGTACAGCCAAGCCTCTGCGTTCCTCGCTTGGCTTTACACTTTCGCACTCTCGAGAATGTACAGCCAAGCCAGTCCACCACTTCATTATACACCGTGTAAATCACCTCATCACGAAACCGTCAACCAAGCATTCTGTACATGAAGCTAAGTTTTTGCTAAGAAAAGACTTTTTTTTGGGGGGTGTAAAATCGTGTTTTGTGGTAGAACTCAATGTAACGCACTCAAAACATTGTGCTGATGGACGGATTGAATAGTACGGGGGTCGTGGAGGTGTTTAAAGTAAAAATCTTAGGCTACATACGCACTAAGCGGTAAGCCGCAATGCGGCCAGCCGTCCGGCTGAACGGAATCAAAAATTTGTACGAGAAAGTAGTAGGTATTTATACGCATTGCGATGCGGCTGCGGGCCAACCGCTCCGGTCGTTCTGAGCGCTACGGCCATATATTACTATACTCTTTGGCTACGGCCCGACTGATGGCCAGCCGCATGGTTGTTATACACACTACGCGGATGGTGCTAGCACGGCGCGCAAACTTAGGCTACATATACGCACTAAGCGGTTAGCCGCATATGTAGTAAATAGCTGCGACTTCTTTGATGTCCATCTTGGAAATGAGTCGATCCAACCGCAAACCACGACGGTTACTCAAACGCACGTTGCGCAACTGCATCCTGCGGTCCACCGGACGGCTGACCGCACTCCGGCTACCCGCTTAGTGCGTATGTAGCCTTACATTAAAAACTTGTAGGTATTTAAAAAAATACATGTCAAAAAGTTGGAACTTTGACCCCTAATATCTCCGTAACTAGAAGGTTCCCAGGTATGGTGTAGAACAAAAAAAAATAACGCAATGACAGGAAGAACCAGTGCCTTTCGGCTTCGTTAACCCAAACATATTTGTACTGATAAAGTTTTGCAGCCTCCTTACATTTACGAAATAATAGCTTGTTTCTTAACGTTAGGTGCTCATTTATGTAAATATTTGTAGGGGATCCGGAAATACCAATTTGGTCAGTTTTAAGTGACTTAGCCTTCCTATACATTATTATTCATTATTCCTTTTCCTTCCTTGATAGTTTGTAAGGTATTTATGCTATGGGTCTTTGTTATCCGAATTAAACGATTTGATTGATTGATTGATATACGCGCTAAGGACATTGTCTCGTAGTATGCGCGTGGAGAACTTGACAATAATATTTTTCGGTCTATTATTCTCCTGATGTGCGTGCGGTACTCTATGGATGGATAAGACCTCTTTTTGAGGAATGGTAAAACTGATACATTCCCCAATTGAGGCCAAGATCTGCAGCAGATTTTCGCCTCGCTTGTCAGGAACGTTGCAAATTTCGATCGAGGTAGCAGATTGCTCAGCCTGCTGACGTGCAATATTGTCGACTCTTCTTTTGAGGTCGTCTTGTTCGCTAGCGTGGAACTGTAGCGAATCTTTGAGGCCAGATATATCTTCGGTATTTGTAATGTAATGCTCAAAATCGAATCTTAGACTTGTTACAATACAGGCGAATGCTCTTGTGAGGGGGCGGGTTCACAATACTCCGAAATACATCATTATCTGCCTAACCTTTTCTCAACAGTTTTAGGTTCGGCTTCCAGTCTAACCGGATGCAGCTGAATACCAGTACTTTACATGGAGCGACTGCCTATCTGACCTCTTGAACACAGTACTGAGTAATACGATACATACTTACTCTCCTTGGTAAGACTAGCTGTCAGACTTTCGGGCCACTGACTACCTGTAACGACTCGAAGATCTACAAATGACAGCCAGGACCAAAGGCCGTGATTTCCGAGTCACGAAGAAACTATATATAAGGGGTGGCTCCCAAGGGAACGCCACAATAGTGGCGATAAGTCCCCTCTTTGAGGAGTGGCTAGAGAGGCGGCACGGCGCCCTCACCTTCCGCCTGACGCAGGTCCTCACCGGGCACGGTTGTTTCGGGAGGTTCCTGCACCGAATCGGGCGGGAGGAAACGCCCGGGTGTTACCATTGCGAGGATCGGCCGGAGGACACGGTGGAGCACACCGTGGAGCTCTGCCCCGCTTGGGCTGAGCACCGCCGTGTCCTCGTAGCGGCAATTGGCGGCGGTGACCTCTCGCGTCCGGCCCTGGTTCAATCCATGGTCCGGAGCGAGAGGGAATGGGAAGCCGTCGCCTCCTTCTGCGAAGCAGTCATGCTAGCGAAGGAGGTGGCGGAACGTGAGAGGGAGAGAACCTCACGTCCCAGCCGCCGCGGGAGACGCCCCGGGCGTCGGGGGGCAACCAGTGGCCCTCGGCCACCGTAGGCGCGAGCCTGTGGACGGTGAGTAATGGGCTAGCTCACCGTCCGTCCGTCTCATGACGACAGGCCGTGTCGACGGCGCGTACGTGTTCCACGCGCGCCTCAAGGAGATGTCAGCAAACAGGAAGGGGCCCGAGAGGGCCGATGCCTGCCAGGGCTGCGGGTTGTTCGAAAGAGATACCGCGGCCCTGGAACACAAAGGGCTTAGAAGGAACATGGGTGGGTTTTAGTCAGTCAAGTCTGACACTCCCTCCCGCTCCGCCCAGAGCGGGAGAAGTCATTTGATGATTTCCCATCCGCAAAAAAAAAAAAAAAAAAAAAGGGGTGGCTCCCAGCCCGTTCGTGTTCCACGCGCGCTTCGAGGAGGTGACGTTTTTTTGTGATGGTCAGGATGGCTGGACCAAGAGAGGTTTTGGAGGTTTGAGCAATACCAAGCTTTTATACCTATTTTATACTATTAGGTACCAGACATCAAATTACTAGTACCTCGCTAAAGACGGCAAACTATAAGGAAAGTGGCCAGCCATTCTGACTTCAGGATGGCTGGACCAAACCGGTTTCACGGTTTTAGTTGTAGGCGTTAGAACCAGTTCATCTTTTCGTTAAAATATTGTACCTCATAAGTACGTCAACATATATTTTTCTTATATTTTTTCGATAAGCCTTAAATAAGTTACACCTACTGTAGGTGTAGGTGACCTACAAGAAAAAGAGCTCGCAGTTGCCCGATTTTTGTAAAGCCAGTAGAAACTTTATAACGAAACTAAATATGTTTAAAGTAAATAAATAGGAATCTATAAATATAACAAAAATAAAAACCGGTCAAATGCGAGTCGGACTCGCGCACGAAGAGTTCCGTACCATTATTTATAAAAACGATTTTGTTACGACGACAATTCTTTTCAAATTGAACTAAGTAGTACGTCTAAGAAATTATGTCTGCATTCTGTGTCATATATTCGTGTCAGTCAATTCATAAATATTATGTTACTTTAAAGATTTTATATTTATCTTGTTGACTTTTATTTCTTGATTTTTTCGACTTTGTGTTGATTTTGAATAAAGAATTTTTTATCCATTTGTGACTATTACTTTTATGAAGTATGCTACAGGCTGCTTTAACTTAAAGTGTATTATACAAGGTGTTGTTTTGCATCCTTATCAAATTCAAGGAGGTAACTATGCTAATGATTCTCGTCCCAAATCAATAATAAAATGGTTAGATTTTTTTTTTTTTTTTGTTTACGAAAATCGGTAAGTGTCAACCACCCGTGTTTTAAACGCGGCCCGTCTTCCTCGTCCTATAACGGCTATAACCGTGCTTTTAATACATACAAAAATATCTCAAACGTTTATTCGATAATTTCTTATTCCCTAAACCACGTTAAAGGGGGTTATTCTGAAATACCTACTAAACTTAAACAACCAAAGAAATCAGCGTTTATTAATAATTAACGAGGTACCGTAATTTCCTTTTTGACGTTTTTTTTTATTTTTATAACAAATGGATCAAATTAAGACCTTTCTTTTGATGCATCATTCGTCTATCTGCATTATATAGTTTCTGTGTAATCACGAGCGATGACTACGGCAAGTGGCGGTTCTAGCGGCCAACTATTCTTTGTCATAGCGTCTTTGTTTTTTTTGGAACAAATTCACGAAAAGAGGTGTGTAAAGTAACAAATTAGCACTAATTCCTGGCAGTTTCAACAAATTTTATGAGTTGGCCGCGTGGTTGAAACGACCACAATATATTAAAGCCGTATTTATGTATTTCTTCCGATATATTCATGTTTTGCAGATTCCTCAGTTAAGACATTAATGAATTGAGAGCCCTAACCTACCTCCATAAATCTGTAATGTCATATTCTACAGATTTGGGAATTTGTTAAAATGTTTAAGAAATTCTTAACTAAATCTTTAAATAAAAATTACTAACTCAGATATAGTACTTTTTCAGATTGAGTCTATGCTACTTAATGCACGCGTCTGGATTGAGGGCCCTAGTTATTTTAATCGTAAAGGTTTACTTCACATTTAAGAAATTCATGGCTATTTGCTTTATTTCGTTTCGCAAGGATTTAAAAAATGGGCCTTCAATCCAGATGCACATATACTTATGTACAGCTTACAGTACGTTGGTACGTCTGTTCAGCTCGTAAGTCGTAATCCCACTTTATTTTTTAGCCGAGGGCTTTGAAATACGTATAATAAAGTATTATATAAACATGCTTGTCACATGTGACAAGCATGTTTAAACCAATACTTTTATGTTCATCACTATGTTAGTCGCATGCGTTTCACCTCTCCTCAAATGTATAAAATAAAAGACAGTAAATATTATTGCTAAATATAATTTCATTGCTCTGATTACATTAGGTACATGTTTACATGAGACGTAGCTGGGCAGCGGTTTGCGCTTACCCTATACGTCTGCTGACTACCTAGGCAAGAGATTAGAAAGCTATATGCCAGAAATTTATATGTGGACAAGTTATGAGGATACCTGAAAACAGTTGTGAGAGCATATTTTCTTGGGCGAAGATTGTACAATGTCCCTGCTCAGCCCAGTGAGTGGAATTAAGATTTTCACGTATCTTCGTAACTTGCAAATTATATTTGAAGATTCTCTAATTCCGCCATTTCTAAACATTCGGATGGCAGTTAGTTTTGGAATTGAATCGGGTACAAAAATAAAAGGCGGTTCATTCAGACTTGGTTTACCAAGCAAGAGTTGTATCTTGGTTAGTGTTTTTAAATGCTTTGGTTATTTACAAAAATAATGCGTCGAATGATTAGCCATCTGAATATTTAGATCCGCCGGCGTGAATGAAGCATGGATCCCTGATACATGGAACAACTAGAAAATTACGTACTACTGTTTTTTTTAATTATTAGATTCCGTTACATGCTAGGTTAGTTCAAAAATAGTGTCTTTTAAATCGGGGTGCGAAGTAAACCGGTGCTTAGACAACGAATAAACTTAAATTACAACTACTCAAATAATGAGAATTGATGATATTTTGATTACGGGGTTTCCTCAATGATTAATAATGTTACATCGTTTACATTACACAAGCGAGTTGAACCGCTTAGTTAATAACTATTTGAACCTAACTAAGTTACACAAACTATTCTACTAAATGTACACTTTCCAATAAATTATTTTTATTAAAATCGGCCTCTTATTTTCGATATCAATTTTTATATTACTTATCACACCTTGAGATACCTACATCATTTTCAAAAATACACATTTTCGAGTATTATATCCAACTCTAAAATCACAGACCAATCGAGATGTCATATTAGGTAACAGTGCGCAAGGGGAACAGCAGAGATCCTGCCGTTTGTAAACAGGTACATGGAAATAAAATATATTTACTAACTTAATATACGAGCTTATGTACCTCCTGCAAGCGAAGATATTGTGAACATAATTTACAAATCGAAACGACAATTCCTCAATTTTTGTGGCAACAAAACGCTGAAATACGTCTTCAAACGCCTGCTAAGTCTTTTTAAACAAAATATCTTCACAATAAGAAGAATATTTTTGAACAATATTTGCAATACAGTGAGCTCAAAACATTCAAGTGCTTATAGATGTCAGATTTTCAAATATAATCTGGTAGGATCACTTGCAGATCGTGTTTAAAATTAAATTATCTATAGGCTTAAAATAATTAAAACAACAATTCAATTATTCACCGAATACTTTAGGCCAATCCACAAATACTCCTAAAGACTCCATAATTCCGGCTATACACGTTTATTTATTTATGATTAAGTATTAACATTTCAATGTATTAAAGATTATGATCTTCTAGATAAAAGCCTTTGAATTAATTCCATTTAAAAGGACAGAAAACTAGGTACGAGAAGCCAAGTATTCTGACTTTCTTCACAAATATCTAAATAGATGTGTTCGCACTTTGGTTGCCGAAAAGTGACAATGAAAAGAGTAGTCTCGTACATCCGGCATGGAACAATAGATATAATAATTTATAGAATCTGTCGTTACTTTGCCGAAATCCATGGCATTATATATTATGCAAAATATTTAGTTTTAATTCCGGGAAAAACGTATTGCTTTTCCCTTCATGTGCATATTAATGCGGGCTCCCGAAAGCAGGGGCAGCCCTGCCCTGGATGCAGATCCAGGCAAATATTTTGCATAACATTTAATTGATATGATTTGCAGTATGAGACTACTAGTCAAATTCAAATCATAACAAAACGAGAACTTTATATATTTTTTGGGAATCTAACAATTTATTTTTTTACTTCTCTATGTGCCAGGCTGTTACCTAGAAGACTACAAATGATTGAAAACCAAACACAATTCAGATTCACCTACCAATAACAGGCCAGGGAATAAAACCAGGGAATATGGCCTACCTTATACCTTGGCAGGTCAAGAACACATGATCGCTAGTGCACACTTTAGACCTTACGAATATCAAAATTAGTTAACTTGAGTCCTTATCTCTACGTTGATAAGCCTAGGTCCGTTGTCGTGACACCTAAAGATGATTTCATAACTAAAACCAGACTGAATTTGCTGAGCGCCGCGGGTCGGAACTAACAGTAGAATAATACTTAGGCGTTCAAATCTTTCCTTATTACCAGAGATCGGAGTAGGTAGATTGCATATGTTAATATGGACATACCTCCGGAATTAGTTGATTTGATTGAAATTTTAGTGCAACAATTTATAAAAATTGTGACCCTAAAAAGGCTAAAAAAATTTATTAATGCTTCGATCGGAATTCGATTGTTTTTATTATTCAACAGATAAATAATAAATTAATTTAGTTTTGATACCTTCCTTTAAATTTTGAATTGAGTAGTAATTATATCACTACCAACATCAACAACCGGAATTACTTTCCGGAAACAGGCTTATCCATGTTATTCTTTCTGTGTGCATTTCTGATACAAGTACCAAAAATCAATCTACGTACTCCGATCACTGCTTATTACATAATATCACGCCTTTGTAATCTCCGAAGAGTTAGCCAGAGATGTGTATGTGTGTTATATTTTTAAGTCCCATGTTTTAGTGGGCGAGCCTACTGAGAAATTCCTGATTGGTGGAAAAACCCAATAACACTTTGCCCGACCCGGTTATCGAACCCAGGTCATCATGCTCAGCAGTCGCACTTGGGACCACAACACTAACGCGGCAGTCAAACGAACGAAACATACGAACGAGGCGTCTTTTTCTATGTTAGTTAAATAGTGCCCATTTTTTTAAAGTGAAACTTTTATTACATTGTCTCAAACTTTTTCGTCTGTGTGTTGTATGTCGCGTGACGCTCGGCCGCGGAGTAGGGATAAAGTGAAAGGCGCTCGAAAGGCGCTCTAGGCGCTCGTCAGAGCGCCTTTCACTTTATCCCTACTCCGCGTTTTATACGTTTTATACCCTTAATGGAATATTATTCCAAAATATTTTAGTTGAATGTCTATAGTGTGAAAAAAAGTTTCACTTTTACCGTGGTCATAAAACAACACAATCCTTTTTTAGTTACTAATAATCACGGTACATAAAATTATGACAAGAGTGTTATATGTTTATACCTACCGCATTCATTAGTAGTATAGTATCCAAGCGTAAATATGACAAATATACCTCTAGAAAGAGACAGTCATACACTGAGTGAAGGAGACGTCGCTCTACAAAACCGGGCTTATTCTAAAATACGAAGTGCCATATTTACGGTCGGATGACAAGAGCAAGGACGCGTTGCCACTTTGTCGTGACGATAGATTATCGTGTCGTTTAAAGCGTCGTGGCTTGTGTATTTAAATGCAGGTGTTCACATTTAGGACGACACGACTAACCGTCGTCCACGACTTTTATTCCAGTGACGACAGATTATCAAGTCAATAGTTGTAATGAGAACAGTTAGAGACGACAGTCGTACAGCGATAAATTAATCATCACGGAATATTGGGAACGCGCCGTTAGACCTTAGCTAAGTCGCGTTTTACCCAAAAATGAACCTTTTTTGCATAACATTAATGTTCTTTTTTGTATTATACGCTTGATCACAGTCGCTTGTAGGAATATGCACTTTAACTTTATACAATTAAGGTTTCGGATGAAGCGTGACTGAGCTAAACTGAGTTCGCCGTATAGACCTAGGCCTATATTTAACTGTTATTCATAATAATGTGTGTTTACAGTGTATAATTATCTACTAAAATACAATGATTCGAGGATATACAAAATGCGTTAATATGTATGTTTTTGATTATTCTGATTTCTTTATGACTCGCCGTGTAATTTTTGATTGCCAGTCACTTTATAAGCGAAGCTTTTTTTCTTAAACTACGAAATATCACATCTACAGGCAAATGTTAAGATTTTTTATTATTTTTGAAAGCTTATCAACCATTGTGATAGATACCAAAGTGGGATCAATTCTTATGTGTCTATGAAAAGATTTACATGTAATATTTATTTTTCCAATTAGATATAGACAGGGAATTTAATTTGACATTATAACTATGTCCCGTGTTATAGCAATTTCATACGTCTGTCAAAGAATGACTGAATGAATTTTATTAAGGACTATTCAAGTTGGTACTCAACTATTTCCCTGAATTTACATCAAGTATCTTAATTTTTTCGATAAAATACCTTCTGTATACTAATGTTTTAAAGATGTGACATTGTTGCACTAAATGATTTGACTACATGAATATTTGACGATTTCGTTACTGATAGCTAATTACATCTGCACAGTGTGTGTTTGTGTTATATCGTTGCTTATACAGTGTGGCTCCGCTGGCGGCAAATGATTTCCAATTTTGTATCCTGAACACGCGCTGAAATCTGGAAAAAAAAAATGTATGTTGGAATTAGGGTGATGTTGTTTTGACGTGATAAGATTTGACAAACTGTACAAAATACAATCAGGTCGGTATTACAGGCTTTCTTCACATTTTGACGACATCTGTGTTTAAATTTTAATGTTTAAATTTTAATGTTTAAATTTTAAATCAACATTAAAATTTAAACTGTGGTCATCATCATCATCATAAGCCTATATGGTTCCCACTGCTGGGACGCAGGCCTCCTCTCTATGAGAGGGAGTGGGCTGTAATCCACCACGCGGGCCCAGTGCGGGTTGGTAGATGTCACAAGTCTTCGAATTTTTAGTTCTAGGACATGCCGGTTTCCTCACGATGTTTTCCTTCCGTTTGAGAGCAGCGGTGATGAAATAAATTACATAAAGTAATGCGCCCGCCTGGGTTCGAACCTACGACTTACTGCTCGTAAGTCGGGACTGCTACCACTAGGCCACCGCTGCTCTCTAACTAAAACTGTGGTCAACCGCGCGTAATTAGATTGCTAACACAAAAAGGCACTGTCAATGTCAAATTGATACCATAGATTTTCGGTTGAGAATGCGTGCGCGTCCAGCGCTTTGAAATTGGTTAGGATTATTATATCTGACAATGATCAAACTGCAACCTTATCCAACCAGAGTAAGATTACTGTAATTTTGACTGACTTGTAAGTGGCAGCAACCTTAACATTGATTTTGACCGTGACGCAGTCAGAGATAAATTAACTGTGTTAGGTTTAAAGTAACACAACTGGGACTAAAAGGTTTAAAATTGCGTGCAAAAACATTAAAAAAAACACTCAAAATTGTTAACAAAATCCGATTCAAATAGGGAAGTAATATATTTATAATAATTTCGCGCGGACGAAAGTCGCGGGGCACAACTAGTTGACACTTTATTGAACTATGCCTGCATATCCGAAGATTTTTTATGTTATTTTTGACATTATCCAACACTATGATTTTCTCCTGTATCGTGGGTGCGTTTACAAACATAAACCTACATATACAAACAGCCAGACCCGGAACAAATATCTGTAGGCCATACAAATATTTGTTTCGCGTGGGGATCGAACCCGCGACACACAGCGCAGCAGTCGACCGCTCAACCACTAAGCTCTACATGATGCTGGCTGAATAGTTGACATCAGTTCAGATACTAAAGAAGATAGCAAAATAAAAAAAAGAAACACTCACCAGGCGCGTCTGTATGCGCTAGGTATCGTTGTTGTCGGGTCGCGGGTAATCCATGGTCTTGATGTAGGCGACGGCAGCGCAGAACTGTGTCCACCAGTACAGGGCTTCGCCTTGGAGCGCCGAGCCTCCGAGGGCGTTTACTAGCTCGATCGTTGATAATAGCGATGGTGGGTTGACCTGGTAAAATATATTTATTGAAGTGAAACTTCTTATGCGACTTCCAACAAATTTAACGCTACCATGGAGGGGAAATATTTTCTAAAACATAATAAGAGATGGCTGTATTACAAGATTTGTGACTACGTAGATCGACTAGGTACGCAAGATGGCGTGCAAACAGTCATGCATTCGACTCTTCGGTGTGACCAGCCTTCGCTCAATTTCCATGAGTAGAATAACCTCGGTAAACTTATGTAATAACAATATTACAACAAGAAAACAACAAAATATTATTTAGAAGCTCAATAAAATAACGAGAGTGAATGCGTGGCACTCGAACGCATGCGTGTAGTATTACAAATTTTCACTTTTTCCGCGCGGAGGGACTCCACGCACTATTTTTATTATAAGCTTATATTGTCCCACTGTACAAGCAGGCAGGCACAAAAGGTGTTGCGATGAGTTTAACTCATTTTTAACGAACTGATCTATAGGAAGAAAGAAAATGTATTCATTGAAGTTTCACAACAAAACAATAAAAAAAAAACGCATTTAGGTATATTAAATTAAATTGGTCTTGTACGATGCCAAAAGGCAATTCTTATTGAAAGTTCAATAAGAACGAGAAAATAGAGTTATTACTCTTTTGAATCGTAGTGATATGTAACCCACACATGCACACACCCTGCGAACTTAACTACTTAAGACGTGGCAGTCTGTGAGTTCAGTCAGCTAGTCATAACCGCTAAACCGCGTCACTCTATTTTAATCATAAGCATTGTTTTTATATACCGTGTTTAGTTATAGTAACTCGCATTATTAAACTCATCGTGTGGTACTAAATGAGCATTTCATTTCAAATTATATAGAACCTATTACACACCCTAACAAAAGTTCTATAGAATCATTTTAACTTGGTTCTGAATATTTTTGTAGTCAAATATTACAGAAAATAACGCAGAATGATGTGATAGGAATGATTTCATGGTGTCAGTTGATTGACAAAAAAAAAAAACAGGCATTATGGCAATTTTCATAATAGACCAATTTCTTGCAGGCATCGCTTCCTACCTTCAGTATGACGTAGACGAGTACGGGCGTTAGGTCGTCGGCAGAAGGATTGGTACCTTCCGTGAGTCCTAGCACCGCCATTATAGAAGTCACGCAGCGCATTATGCAGGATAGCTGTGTGAAAATAAATTATTGTCAGGTTAATTAAAAGCTTAGATTGCTAGAGATAAGAAAGTTCAGGAACCTAACAAGTTGGTGGGTACAAAAAAAAACTGGTGTTTCCTACAAAAGTTCAATACCTACACGGTAAATGTGTATGGAACAGTAGATTTCTTTATAATTACCGTACGTTTCGGTTCTTTTGTGCGTCGATATCCCCCCTCCCACTGACCGTCATACTGAACATTTTTCTCCATCGGAAAAACATCGTAATAGCGAAAAAATTATCTGCTGCCCCATACAAAATTGAATACCTATTCGACCTAAATGTATGGAGCAGCTGATATTTTTTTCGCTATTACGATGTTAGTCCGATGGAGAAACATGTTCAGTTTGATGGTCTGTAGCACACGGTTAAGTATGTATACAGGCTGACTTTGAATAAATGCGACAAAAAGAAATGGGAGCTTCAGTTACAGTAACAGAGTAATTATAAACTGTTTTTTCTACAATCTAAATCGTAAAAAAAAATTACGTGATTATCGCTTTAAAATGGTCCATTGATGTTATTATCTTTATTTAAGTACGAATTATCGGTACTCAGCAAAATAAATTAATATGCAAAATAAATAAGAAAAATTAAAGTATCAAAAAATCTCGTCCTACTCATCGCAGTGCACAATAATCCCGTTGCCGTTCATAGCGGTCATTTACCTAATTTTGCCTATTTTCTAGTGTAAGTATCGCGCGACGTTGCCAAACCTCGCATGAGCGCCAGCGCCGACATCCCTTCCCGGCGACCGCAATTCTTTTTTAATTTTACGTTTGATATGTTCTAAATTTTGTTGACAACACGTATTATTGTATATTTAAATTTGTCGCATCTGTTCAATTTCACCCTGTATACCTTTTCCGTTACACCCTGTATTGCGATATTGAAATTATGATAATACAGGGTGTAACTGTAAACACGGTTTAGTGTCACTTATAGAATGTGTGTTCAATGAAAAATAACAACATTTTTTAAAGTAAAATTCCATTTTTCTTCAAAAGCATTTCACGCTATGCGCACGGGCACAAGCGCGGGGAACATAGCGCTTGATCCGACCGGTCGCGACCCCTCCCTCACCTCAGTCTGTCAGCTGTCTCGCCAAGCCAGGAAAAGTAGGAAGGGAAAGTTACGTCACAGATTTTGGGTATTGTGTTTTTATTGGAAATTGGTAAAGGACGGGTGGCGAGTTTTGTTGCAGTGGCGTAGCTACAGTTACTAAAAACATTTAATATTTATATTTTAAATATTGAACAAATAACAAAACACAATAAAAACTAAGACACAAAAAAAACTCTTCTTTCTAGCTTTGACAGCAGGCAGCCTACTCGGAAATAACTTCTCCCTCGTGTCTGGCCAATACATATAGGTGATTGCTAAGCTGCGATTTGTTCATTGTTACCCTCAAGTAGTTTTATATTCAGTTAAGTTTACTGAAACTCCTCTCACATGAAGTTACGGACACGCAAACCGTCATAAGCAATGTTAGTGCAACCATAAGATTTGGAAGAGATCTGTATAATCCCATGTTACAATAAAGTTTAAAAAGACGAGAAAGCCAATCAGAAACTGTAACATTAGCGGCTTTTAAGTGTCTTTGCAGTTTTGGTATCTCCAAAATATGTTCCGAATTATGCGCGCTGAGCTGTAGTGCTTGTGGGGGAATCCCGAAAAAGACAGCTGTACTAGCCATTTTTGACGTGACAACGTCTTATAAATTGGTTTGCCGGGTGACACTTCAAGAAACTGCGTTACGCTCCGCTCACGTTATGCGCTCACAATGAGAGCGAGTGAGAGGCACGCGTCCCTTCCACTCGGGCATGGTTAGCCCGCCTAAGAGCGAGAGAGACAGACATAAAAAGTGAAAGGCACGCGCAAATAAATGTTTTAAATTGTTACTATTATTTCATCCTTCTTCCTACTATACGAATGAATATTCACATTAAAATTATTTTTCATCACACTTGCACGTAAACAGTGTCATAACATACAGGTTAACTTGGCTGTAATGCCCCATATAAAACCCTAGGGCGGTAAGTAATTTTTTTTTAATTTACAGCACAGCATGACAGTACACAGGTCATGCAAGTTCAAGCAAGGAGTTTACACGCAATTGAAAAATTGTCTTAAAATGTTATTTAAACAGGAATTTCATTCAATCTCGCTACATGTTATTTAATTACTCAACTAATGTTCTAAAATCTAAATAATCGATAGTTTTTTGTATCAAAACGTCGAATATTTTTTTTTTTATACTCCTTCATGGCTGTATGTTGTGTGGTGTGGTGTGTTTCTGAACAAAACATTTGTATAATCTGTGGTGTGGGCAAACAGCCCGCCATCCGCAAATCAGTTCACGTATTTCGTAATAATATGTGCTGACTTATGTATATTCATAATTATTAACTCGCAAATGTGATGAAAAACATTGTATGTTTCACGGGCGGTACGGGAATTACGAACCTCGACTCAGAAAGCCCTCAGTCTTCGACTTCGGGCTTCTACTAGAGCCTCGATCGTAATTCCTTACTTACCGCCCTTAATACACAATATACTATTACCACTCAAAGTCGTTGTCACGTAAAACTTTCGCCCGTATACCGACTTTACAGGCAACCAATTTTTTTTTATGTTGGATTTTTCTCTCAAAGTTGTCACCTTCTGTCACCCCAAAAAGGGTGACACCCGGTGCGACCCACCCCCGCCGCCTTCCCTTGCTACGCCACTGCTTTGCAGTGATAACGTCACTCGGGCGCATATCCATGAATTTACGGACGGTATCGGACTGTAACTTTTTAAACTTTTTGAAAGAAAATAACGTTTATTTATTTCTAAATTTGGAAATATAAAGGGTGTAAAGCACCTCTTAACGAAGCCGAAAGGCACTGGTTCTCCCTGTCATTGCGATCATTTTTTTGTTCTACACCATACCTGGGAACCTTCTAGTTACGGAGATATTAGGGGTCAAAATTCCAACTTTTTGACAAGTATTTTTGAAATACAAGTTTTTAATGTAAGATTTTTACTTTAAACACCTCCACGACCCCCGTACTATTCAATCTATCCATCAGCACAATGTTTTGAGTGTGTTACATTGAGTTCTACCACAAAACATGATTTTACACCCCCCAAAAAAAAGTCGTTTCCCAGCTATAATTTTTGCGTAAAGTTACTTAGTTTTATGTACAGATTGCTTGGTTGACGGCTTCGTGATGAGGTGATTTACACTGTGTATATTCTATTTAAGCCAAATACCTATGGTTTTAGTGACAACGGTGTTTACCCTTACAGCCTGTATTTTACAAAAACCCGAAAGCACCAACGGAGAGAACCTTACAATACCCGTCTGGTGGAAGCATCATTTTCAATGGAGGATGATGTACTTTCCATCTTGTTCCTCATGCTTCTAATCTCTAAAGGAAAGATGTTTTACCACAATGTTTATCATACCTTGTCCCTGGGCGTGCGGTAGACAGGCAGATGTCTCTGCGCGCGCGGGTAGGGCGCGGCCCAGCGGTGGGGCGCGCCGATGTTGTCTAGACATATGTTACAGTAACCACATACCTTGTCCCTGGGCGTGCGGTAGACAGGCAGGTGTCGCAGATGTCTCTGCGTGCGCGGGTAGGGCGCGGCCCAGCGGTGGGGCGCGCCGATGTTGTCTAGACATATGTTACAGTAACCACATACCTTGTCCCTGGGCGTGCGGTAGACAGGCAGGTGTCGCAGATGTCTCTGCGCGCGCGGGTAGGGCGCGGCCCAGCGGTGGGGCGCGCCGATGTTGTCTAGACATATGTTACAGTAACCACATACCTTGTCCCTGGGCGTGCGGTAGACAGGCAGGTGTCGCAGATGTCTCTGCGCGCGCGGGTAGGGCGCGGCCCAGCGGTGGGGCGCGCCGATGTTGTCTAGACATATGTTACAGTAACCACATACCTTGTCCCTGGGCGTGCGGTAGACAGGCAGGTGTCGCAGATGTCTCTGCGCGCGCGGGTAGGGCGCGGCCCAGCGGTGGGGCGCGCCGATGTTGTCTAGACATATGTTACAGTAACCACATACCTTGTCCCTGGGCGTGCGGTAGACAGGCAGGTGTCGCAGATGTCTCTGCGCGCGCGGGTAGGGCGCGGCCCAGCGGTGGGGCGCGCCGATGTTGTCTAGACATATGTTACAGTAACCACATACCTTGTCCCTGGGCGTGCGGTAGACAGGCAGGTGTCGCAGATGTCTCTGCGCGCGCGGGTAGGGCGCGGCCCAGCGGTGGGGCGCGCCGATGTTGTCTAGACATATGTTACAGTAACCACATACCTTGTCCCTGGGCGTGCGGTAGACAGGCAGGTGTCGCAGATGTCTCTGCGCGCGCGGGTAGGGCGCGGCCCAGCGGTGGGGCGCGCCGATGCCGACCGAGCGGGCGGACGTTACCAACGATACGCGCCGGATGTGTTCGCTCAGCACCCTACAGGTAAATACCGTTAGCGTTATGATAAGGTTACAAAATCTGGAAACATATTTGTGTAATTAATTATGTAAGTAGTGTAACTCACTGGTCTCGCGCGATATCTCCGTCTCCGTTGGGGAACAATACATGCAGGTACAGTCTCGCGAAAGCTGCGCGCTCTACCGTCTCCTCAGCGCTTTCTAGCAGTGTGGCCGTGGCACCTGGATGCGAAATAAAAATAATGATAAATATGCCATACATCTATTGCCTCCAAGTTGAAGTACGATTTTCTTTAAACATAGAAAAACGCATACACCTCAAAAGGGATGAAATTTTCAAAAATATTTATTCATGTTTCTAGCTTTAGTAAAGAACAGTTGTAAATCATAGAACTTTCACTCACCTTCCCACGAGGGGTCTGCCTTCACTTCAGCGGTTATAGCCTTTATGCTGGCAGTCAGTCTTGTTGCTTTCTCATCCATCAGTTCTCCTCCTGTTCAATGGGATTAAAGTAAACTAACTGTAATAACTTCTAACCATGCAAATCAGGTGGAAAAGCTGATAATGTTATATTATATCCCACCAAAAACATTCTGTAAAAAACTAGCCAAGTTTCGATGGAGCTGCTTGTTTATTAACCCCGAACAAAAAAGAGGGGTGTTATAAGTTTGACGTGTGTATCTGTGTGTCTGTGTATCTGTGTATCTGTCTGTGGCATCGTAGCTCCTAAACGGATGAACCAATTTTGATAAAATTAGTATCGTTTGAAAGGTGTTTTAATCGAGAGTGTTCTTAGTTATGTTTCGAAAAAATCTACTCAGCTGTTTGATGGTAATCACCTCTTTTCTAGTTGAAGGGAAATTAACAACTTCCACAGGTCTGGCCGATTCGAAGAAATCTTGTCACTTGTCAACATGGGCAACGCTAGAGGGGGTGGCTGCCCCCCCCCTCCCCCAAAAACTTTTTTTTTAATTTTAACTGTTTTCGTTTATTGGCGAGAAGTCGCGCAGCACCGAGAAAAGTGTAAGCAATGGGGGAGACCTATGCCCAAGATTGGGACAGTCAAGGCTTAGATAAAATAATATAAGTTTAAAAAGAATGAAATAAAATTAAATTTAAAATTAAAAAAAAAACCCCGACACAAAAATCCTCTAAAAATAAAATAATCCAAGCGTCTTAAAGTCGGGGGACCGCTAAGTAGACCGCTTAGTACAAGCACAAAACAAAGCGGACCCCCGACACTAAGACGCTTGGATTATTTTATTTTTAGAGGATTTTTGTGTCGGGGGTTTTTTTTAATTTTTGATTTAATTTTTCTCTAAAAAGTAGTGAAATTCAGACAGTCATGCCAAGTCTAAGGTTCCTTACTGCGATTTCTTTATTATTATAGTTATTGTTGTGTGACTTGGCCGTTGAACATTCTTTATACGTTAGTGGGTACAAGTCAATTTTGTTTACACGTAATGTTATATCTGTTGTAACTACCATGTTTGTTAAGCGAGATAATAGCCCATACTGGTATTGGTAATTGGACGCTAGTGTCTCATTTTAGGCTGTTGTTGATTGTGCAACTTATTATTTACTATAATAGTAATAAGTACTTATATTGTTTGTTTCAGGCTCGCCTATACATAAGTATTATTGAAATACACAGCTTTATCAAGCTTACAATTGACTGGTTATTGAATCAACGTTTTCCAAGTGGCAATTTTCCATCGTCAATGGGTAGCGGTTCTGGCGACAGATTGGTGCAATGGTGTCATGGAGCACCTGGTTTTCTACCCTTGTGTACCCTTCAACGGCCAAGTCACACAACATTAACTATAATAATAAAGAAATCGCAGTAAGGAACCTTAGACTTGGCATGACTTTGTCTGGATTTCACTACTTTTTAGAGATAAACAAACAAGCAGCTCCATCGAGACTTGGCTAGTTTTTTACAGAATGCTTTTCTTTTTTTTTCTTTTTGTAGAAACGTGTAAACAACGTGTAACGTGAAACAGTATTACTTAACGCCCAGCAGTGGGACGCTATAGGCTAGATTAAATTAGATTAGAAGATGTGTTCCACCACGCTGGATTTTTGCAATGACAGTCGTTTTTGTTATGTACCAATAGTAGAAGGGGGCATTACCATATCTCTAATACAGCTGAGACCAGCTGACGGTTCTTCATCAGATACTTCAGACCTTCGATTTTTGACATCAAATGGAGCGGCCCACCAAGTTGAATATTTTTTGTAAAGGCGGTATGTCGATCTCTAATAGTTTGGTTGGGCTCTTGTGTTTTCTAATCAGGGTCACCAGGTACTCCAGATCTTCGATTATCCTAGTTTTTATAGTGTTCCCTTTATGTGGCCATTAAACCCTAACTCTGTACCAAATTTCAGCTCTCTGAGTTTATGGGAAGTACTAGTTCTATTTTGATGATCATGAGTGAGTGAGTGTCATAAATGCGAAATTTGCTTTCGCTTAACATTGGAACTAAATGACCTACAGACTTGAAATTTTGGATTTTAAGTATGTGATTATAGCTTACTAGATGACGAAAATTTCTGTGTTCTGGTCTTATTTAGAGGTTCTCAAATAGGGGCCTGAAAATGCGGTGAAATGGTTCCAGTAAAGGATGGTACGGCAGTGTTTGCTTCGCGCTTGACTTGGCGGGGGCACTGCCGTGCCCCCCGATGTTTGTAATTATTACTCTGGGTCTTGATGCGTTTTGTTAAGCAATCGGAAGGCCGAATATGCAAATACAAATCATTTATTTGCATTAAACAGGTTCAGAAAATGTTACAAAAAGTCCATAAGGTACACTGTATTATAACCATGCGAGGTGTGCAAATATATTAATATAATTAAATTATTTGTTCAGTAGTTATCTTCTAAATAGTCTTTTACATTATAATAACATTTTTTAACTAAGAAAGTGTATAATTTATTATTAAATAGAGGAGTAGGTAACTTTTTAATGTCATTGGGCTATTTGTTATAAATCAGTGATGCGATACAAATAATACTTTTATTGAGTAGTGCCGTTTATACGGTATTTCTACATCTAACTTCTTTTTGTCTCGTAATTGTCTATAATAGCTTTTAAAGGCAGTCTTATAATAGCTTGGATTAGATTTCACACATATATTTAATTCGTATATGTACAGGGAAGGTAATGTAAGGATTTTTAAATTTTTAAAGGATAGTTGACAGCTTGTAGTACTATCTAGATGGCTCATTGCTTTGATGTATTTCCTTTGGGCTTAGAGTACAAATTCCTTGTCTACCGAGTTACCCCAGAATATTACACCATATCTTAATATAGCTGCAACAAGTCCGTGATATGCCGTTAAGACCGCTTCTTAACCGACTTCTTTTGGTGACAATTTTGGAAAGAGTTTTTTTTATTAACCATTGAATTATTGTACTTGAGGTTTGATTGATTTCTTGTTCATAATCATTTGATTTGTCACAATTTATTATTACTGTGCTAGCTATTGTCTGCAAATAGTACTATTGGTTGCTTGACGTGTCTAGGGAGATCATGTATACTACGAAGAATAAGGGACCCAAAACAGTACCTTGTGGGACTCCAAATTTTTATAGTTCTAGTGTAGGATCTGTATTTCATTTCATTTCGTGTTCACTGGCATATTCGTGAAATTTCTGTGACTTGTTTTGTGTTAGATATAGATAAGGAAATTAGGTCGAGCGCTTTATCTCTTATGCCTTACATTTTAGGAATACTTTGTGGTCATCACAGTCAAATGCTTTGCTCATGTCAATGAAGATAGCACATATTGGATTTTTTTGTCCATACCAGTCAGAACCACTTTTGATATTAAGTCATAAATAGCAATGTTAATGGATTTTCCCTTGCGAAATCGTTTTTGTTCGCTTACCAAAATATTATATTTTTCTAAACAGTTGTATAGTCGACTTTATATGATTGTTCAAATAATTTTGAACGAAGATTGTGATCCAAGCTATTGGTCTATAATTTCCCATATTTTGTGTGTCATCTTTTTGTGGACTGGAATGACCACAGATGTTTTAAGTTTTTCTGGGTAAATTCCAATGGAAATGCATAGATTTATTATGTAGCTTAGATGAGTAGCTATAGATTGTGACACATGCTTTATGCAAATCCATCATAACTCGCGCTTTGGGTATTTTTTAATTGCTTGATTTCCCTATCAACCTCCATTGGAGTTGTATGGGTAAGAAAAAAATAATTTATAATCACGTCTTCTAACACGCCAAGATTTTATCGCGATACCGCATTACATTCCCCGGAATGTAATGTTCACAATGCTCAAAGTCATAAACTCTGTTGACCTGGAATGCGTCTGATAAGTTCCGCTACTCACTATGTTATTCAAAGTAGCTTTCGATACTTCAGTTCAGAGCTTGACATCGATTCGTATGCTGCATGTATTAATTGGCGCTTTAATAATATTAACAAAGGGGCAGTGTTGGTACACATTTGTGAAATTAAATTTAATGAAAAGGAAGATGGTGCCATTCCGATTTTGGGTCACACACAAATCCGTACACACAATTATGCAGCTATACTTAATTACATCGATAAAATGAACTAGGTGACTTCATAGGTGATTGTGAATGATTGTGTTTTAAACGCTAAGTTTATGCTAGTGATAGAATGTGCAGCGTCGATAAATTCAATCTTTCTTTATTTTATCGTGTGGTTAATGCCTAACCTGTTTTAAGATTTTTTTATGTCACCTATGGTCCTTTGACTTCGCTTTACATGCAGTCGAGAAATATCTCTCAGGCATGCTGGTTTCCTCACGACATTTTCTTTCACCGACGCAAGTGATAATTATACAATATGCACATGAATCCGAAAAATCAGAGGCGGCAGTCCGGTCACACTACTAGGCCGCTAGGCTACCATCATTGTTTCCAAGATAAATATAAATTCAATGATATGATAACGTACCGTTGTGCATGGCATGCTTGTTATGCGCATGGTGATGCCTGGCGAGCCGTCGCAGCGCACTGCCGCGCTCGAGCTGGGCCAGCACTCGCGCCGCCGCCGCCGCGCGCACGCACCAGTGCCACTCCGAGCGGACTAGCTGGATTTGTCTGAAATAACGTTACTTATTTCATACTAAGGTCACGATACAAGGATTTAGTTAAGTCATGTAGGTTTGTTTAAAATTCATCTTATCCAGGTTTTTATTTTTATCTTAAGAGGACATGTCTCATGCTGATGATTGTTAATGATAAGAGCAAAGTTATAGGAACTATTTTTGTGAACGTAAAATTCAGTGTTTCTGTTTTATTTAACTAGATAGTTAGTGTTCGAACCATTTAAACCTATGTTGCATGCATGTGTAGTCATACGTATATATGTGTGTGTAAGAAACTATCCTTTTAAAATGTGTAATAACAAGTAGCTAGTTAGTATTCAAATAAACGCAGAAGAAGCAACACCTCTTTAAATTAACCCACGTCCTTACAAAGTAATCTCAACCTTAAGTACAAGGAACATGGTCGAATTTCGATATCCGGATAAATAAATCTACCTGGGTGGTCTAGTGATCAGTGCGAATACAAAGCGCCGCATTCCTTAGATAAGGAACTCGTTTTCTATGAGTGTTTTGTGCACGTTATAAGAAAAAGTAATTAACGTGTGTTACGACATTATTACGATTGGATTATCTCTTCAAATCTGTGACCTACATTTAACATCTGTTGGAATAATGGCTACTACAGCGGAACAATTGCTTTCGGAGTTAGAAGACATCGCGTTATTACTGCAAAAGGCGCAAACTAACCTAAAGAAATGTCCAAAACAAAGACTTACAAAAGGATACATTGAAACACGATTGCAATCCATTGAAGACTATTGGAAGAGGTTTACTACGGCACACCATCACCTATTAAAGATCGTACCTAAAGAAAAGAAGAATGATATTTCATATTTTGCAAATGAAGACTACTTTGTTCTTGAAGATTTATACTTATGTATGCAAGGTGATTTGAAGGATATTTTATCGGCTAACCATAGCCAGAGATTAAGTGACGTCGCTCTCAATACCGGCACAACTTATGAAGGAAATCTCAAGCTGCCTCAAATACAGTTACCCGCCTTTTCGGGAATATATGAAGATTGGACTACTTTCAAAGATCTATTCACCTCATTAGTACACAACAATTCCACGTTGTCCAAAGTTCAAAAACTTCACTACTTGAAAAGTAGCATTACCGGGGAAGCGGAATCATTATTAAAGCACCTACAAATAACAGAAAATAATTACGAACAAGCTTGGGATTTGTTACGAGATCGGTATGGTAACCGGCGGATTATAGTGAATTCCCTCATTCGAAAACTAATGATGCAGAAGAAGATTACTTCTCAAACCGCTCATAATATAAAGACATTGTTAGACACAACAAGTGAGTGCATCAACAGTTTAAAAAATCTAAACGTGTCGACTGATTCTTGGGATCCATTCATCATATTTGTGACTGTGCAGAAACTCGATCCAGATTCACACCGTGAATGGGAACAGTTTGCGTATAAAGATAATTTAGACGAATTACCTAAATGGGAAGAACTTGTGCGATTCTTACAAACGAAATTCCGCACACTGGAACTGATCGCTCCGCCTTCCAGAGAGAAACCATCAAAAGGTAAAGAATATACAGTCCACTCTTCTACAACACCTGCTACTAATAAACCAAGAAGTTGTTTGCTTTGTAAGGACAACCACACGCTATGCCATTGCAAGGACTTTACTAAAATGGAACCAACAGAGAGGTGTGAATACGTGAAGAAGTACCAGCTATGTTTCAATTGTCTGGCACCAGGGCACTCAGCTAAGAAGTGTCGCTTAAACATGTCCTGCCGCATTTGTAACAAGCGCCACCACTCTCTTGTTCATCAACCAACAAGTACCACCAATCAATCGGATAACAAGCCCCGACCAAATGAAGAACAAACAAAACCAAAAGAAGCTAGTGAACCAGCCGAGCTTGCATCGCATTTCACCGCCAGCACATCCACAGCATTATTGGCCACAGCACTTGTGCCAGTTTGCAGCGAATCAGGACGAGTGACAGTGCTGCGTGCGCTCATTGATCAGGGCTCGCAAGCCACGTTCATTAGTGAGAGAGCTGCCCAGCTGTTACGACTCAAGAGAATGCCTGCTCAAGCAACAGTCAATGGGGTTGGCTCGACCACAACTGCCGTTAAACACGCTGCTCATATCGAGCTTCGATCAAGACATGACGACAGTTTCAAGCTAAAAGTGAAGGCTTATATTATGTCAACACGAATCACAACGCAATTACCATCAAATACCATTCCAACCAACACCTGGTCTCATTTAAAGGATCTCGTACTAGCCGACCCAGGCTTCAATAAACGAGGAAGAGTTGATCTGCTACTAGGTGTCGAAGTATGTGCCCAAATATTAAGAAGCGAACTCATCAAAGGTCCTCCAGGTTCTCCATGCGCTCAAAATACCAGCCTAGGGTGGATCCTGTTTGGGAACATACATGAAAAGGAAACTAACAATGATTTCATTGTGATGCATCACCGCCTTAACTTAGACAAGATGTTAAAAGCGATGTGGGAGTTGGATGTTGAAGACAAAACTATACTAACACAAGAAGAACGAAAATGTGAAGAAATTTATCAATCCACTCACTCAAGAACAGAAGACGGACGATATATTGTCAAACTGCCAAAGAAAACCGACAAGCTGTTATCAACACAAGGAGGAACAAGAGAAATAGCTATGAAGAGACTTTATCAATTGGAAAAAAGATTTGAAAGGGATTCTACACTTAAAACCGAATATACAAGGGTCATGGATGAATACATAAATATGAATCATATGGAAGAGATATCACAAGAAGAAATTAATAAAGATAGTGTTTACCTGCCACATCATGCCGTGGTAAAAGAAAATAAGGAAACTACGAAAGTCAGAATAGTTTTTAACGCATCGCAAAAGGGAAACAACAATGTTTCATTGAATGACGAACTTCTAGTTGGACCCCAGCTACAAACTGATATGAGGAGCCTCATCATGAGATGGCGTACGAAGAAGATTTGTTTTGTGGCTGACATACAACGCATGTACCGCATGGTCTTAGTGACGAAAGAAGATAGGGACCTGCAAAGAATAGTATGGAGAAGTGACCCTAGCCAACCAGTCAAAGACTACAGACTGACGCGCGTCACTTTCGGCACGGCATCTGCTCCATGCTTAGCCGTTCGAACTTTACATCAAGTCGCAGATGATGAAGGAACCGTATGCCCCGAGGCTGCCAACATCATCAAAGAGGACTTCTATGTTGATGATCTTATGGCTTCGAATGACAATCTAGAAGATGCAATACACATAGCACAGAATGTAGAAGCTATACTAAAGAAGGGAGGCTTCACATTACAAAAATGGGGCTCAAACGACGCCAACTTCTTGAGACAATTTGAACCTGAAAAACGAACATCGCATGCCAGTCTAGACATCACCATCCATGGCACTATCACAGCTTTAGGTCTACGCTGGAACATGGGAAAAGACGTGTTTCAGTACAATCTTAGCCTACCTCCTATGAACCATACGATAACCAAACGCACGATTCTTGCTGACGTCCAACGACTATTTGACCCACTAGGTTGGTTAGCTCCAGCTATGCTACCAACAAAGCTACTAATCCAAAGACTGTGGTTGCAAAGAATCAGCTGGGATGAAGAAGTTAACACAGATGTTACACAAGACTGGACTGCGTTAAGAAATAGTCTTCAACACATTAATGAAATTGAAGTACCAAGATGGCTGGGAACCTCGCATCACAAAGCAACAAACATAGAAGTTCACGGTTTTTGTGATGCCTCGACCAAAGCCTACGCAGCTGTTGCTTACGTTCGAGTTGAAAGGGATAAGAAAGAAGTACAAACGCAGCTGATAGCTGCAAAGACTCGAGTAGCTCCAGTTAAACCAGTATCTCTCCCGCGATTAGAGTTGTGCGGTGCCCTTCTCTTATCTCGATTGCTCAAACAAATCAAAACTGCAATGAGAATACCAGATGAGAAAATATTCGCATGGACTGACTCCACAATAGTGCTCTCTTGGCTACTTGGAGACCCAACAAGATGGCAAGTTTTTGTAAGAAATAGAGTTGTTGAAATATTGGATAACACTGGATCCAATTGGTTTCATGTACAAACGACCGATAATCCTGCCGATGTTGCATCACGAGGAGAAGGTGTCCTGAAGTTAAAGGAGGATGAGCAATGGTGGAAGGGACCACAATGGTTAAGACAAGAATCAATATCATTCAATAGACCTGACAACCTAACCACAAGTTTAGAAAAAAGAGAAGTAATACAAGCAAATTTAAAATTAGAAGAAGAAAGTCTTGAAAACCAATTCCATCAATTTGACAATTTGGAGGAACTATTAAAATCAATAACCTATTGCAAAAGATTTCTCAAGGGAAAAAGTATGGTAAACAAAGATGAAGTCATAACTACTCAAGAAATAGATGAAGCACTTAAAGCGTGCATTAGAATAACACAAAGGGAAAGATTCTGTGATGAAATTGTGATTTTAAGCACAGGCAAGGAAGTAAAAAGGGATAGCAAATTGAAACTCCTGAGACCCTACCTGGACAAAGAGAATATTCTTAGGGTGGGCGGTAGATTGCGACATGCAGATATATCTGAAGACTCCAAAAACCCTATAATATTAGACAATCACAGTAATCTATCCATACTAATAGTGAAAGATTCTCATCTCAAAACCTTACATGGTGGCATCCAAATAATGATGGCCTACCTTAGAACAAAATTTTGGATAATCAAGGCAAAGACTTTAATTAAATCAAGGATTCGCAAATGTTTAATATGCTCTAAACATAGAGCTGCATCAAAAAACCAACTTATGGGTGACTTACCAAAGGTCAGAGTCACTCCAGCGAAACCATTTCTAAACAGCGGGGTAGATTTCGCCGGACCATATCAAGTCTTAGCGTCCAAAGGCAGAGGAATTAGAACGAATAAGGCGTACGTGGCCGTCTTCGTTTGTATGTCCACCAAAGCCATTCACCTAGAAATGGTCGGCGATCTCACAACCGAATCTTTCATTGGTGCATTCAAGAGGTTCGTCGCCAGACGGGGAAGATGCTCACAGATATGGAGTGATCAAGGCAGAAATTTTGTAGGAGCCAATAAGGAACTGGCAACTGCTTGGAAGGAGGCAAAATTTGAACTCGAAGGTCCAGTAGCAGAGTCTCTTGCACTGGATGGAACGCAGTGGCACTTCATACCTGCCTACAGCCCTCATGTAGGTGGTTTGTGGGAGGCGGGCGTGAAAAGTATGAAATACCACATGAAAAGAATTCTGACCAATCACCTGACATTCGAAGAAATGAGCACCCTACTTTGTCAAATCGAGGCGTGTCTAAACTCCAGGCCGCTAAGCCTAATCGATGATGAAGACACAGATAACTTAACACCCTTAACACCAGGCCATTTTTTGATTGGCGAAGCACCAATTAATGTCCCTCAACCTAATCTTCAAGACGTTCCAATTAGTCACCTGTCACGCTGGAAGCATATGCAAAAGTTAATTGGTGATTTCTGGCATAAATGGCAAGCAGAATCAACTACCTACTACTATCTAACCAGTTTACAGCAGAGACCAAAATGGCTCAAGCGATGCAAGGAGCTTGATATTGGCAACATTGTACTCATAAAAAATGATCAACTCCCTCCCGGCAAATGGGCGTTAGGTCGGATTGTTGCTAAGCATACGGGCGACGATGGTGTCACTAGAGTGTACAGTGTTAAGGGTGGTGACAGTGTAGTTAAGCGGAGTTTAAATAAGTTGTGTCCTTTGCCTATAGACATTGATGATTAATATGTATAATGTAATAAATCATGAAATCTTAATTAATTAGTTCCTTAAGCTGTTGTATTTACGATTTTAAAGGTCTTTATAAGCCCTTTGGTGGGCGGCATGTTCGAACCATTTAAACCTATGTTGCATGCATGTGTAGTCATACGTATATATGTGTGTGTAAGAAACTATCCTTTTAAAATGTGTAATAACAAGTAGCTAGTTAGTATTCAAATAAACGCAGAAGAAGCAACACCTCTTTAAATTAACCCACGTCCTTACAAAGTAATCTCAACCTTAAGTACAAGGAACAGTTAGTAAAAGTTGGCTTTGCTTTTATAAGTGAAGTCGCCAACTTTCAAGGTACAGCCAATGTTCAGTGTATTGACCTTTATTGTAGTCGCAGAGGTGTCGCACAGGACAGGGATACTAGTGGATACGTACTTGGTGAGCGCATGGTCAGTATGCGCGAGTGCGGCTCTGCAGCTCGCCAGGTAGGCGGCGTAGGGGCGGCGCGCGGCCAGGTCGGCGCGCAGCGCGGCGGCCAGGCGCGCGGCCAGCCCCGCGCCGTGCCCGAGCGCGCGCGCCAGCTCGATACTAGTGGATACGTACTTGGTGAGCGCATGGTCAGTATGCGCGAGTGCGGCTCTGCAGCTCGCCAGGTAGGCGGCGTAGGGGCGGCGCGCGGCCAGGTCGGCGCGCAGCGCGGCGGCCAGGCGCGCGGCCAGCCCCGCGCCGTGCCCGAGCGCGCGCGCCAGCTCGATACTAGTGGATACGTACTTGGTGAGCGCATGGTCAGTATGCGCGAGTGCGGCTCTGCAGCTCGCCAGGTAGGCGGCGTAGGGGCGGCGCGCGGCCAGGTCGGCGCGCAGCGCGGCGGCCAGGCGCGCGGCCAGCCCCGCGCCGTGCCCGAGCGCGCGCGCCAGCTCGATACTAGTGGATACGTACTTGGTGAGCGCATGGTCAGTATGCGCGAGTGCGGCTCTGCAGCTCGCCAGGTAGGCGGCGTAGGGGCGGCGCGCGGCCAGGTCGGCGCGCAGCGCGGCGGCCAGGCGCGCGGCCAGCCCCGCGCCGTGCCCGAGCGCGCGCGCCAGCTCGATACTAGTGGATACGTACTTGGTGAGCGCATGGTCAGTATGCGCGAGTGCGGCTCTGCAGCTCGCCAGGTAGGCGGCGTAGGGGCGGCGCGCGGCCAGGTCGGCGCGCAGCGCGGCGGCCAGGCGCGCGGCCAGCCCCGCGCCGTGCCCGAGCGCGCGCGCCAGCTCGATACTAGTGGATACGTACTTGGTGAGCGCATGGTCAGTATGCGCGAGTGCGGCTCTGCAGCTCGCCAGGTAGGCGGCGTAGGGGCGGCGCGCGGCCAGGTCGGCGCGCAGCGCGGCGGCCAGGCGCGCGGCCAGCCCCGCGCCGTGCCCGAGCGCGCGCGCCAGCTCGATACTAGTGGATACGTACTTGGTGAGCGCATGGTCAGTATGCGCGAGTGCGGCTCTGCAGCTCGCCAGGTAGGCGGCGTAGGGGCGGCGCGCGGCCAGGTCAGCTCGCAGCGCGGCGGCCAGGCGCGCGGCCAGCCCCGCGCCGTGTCCGAGCGCGCGCGCCAGCTCGATACTAGTGGATACGTACTTGGTGAGCGCATGGTCAGTATGCGCGAGTGCGGCTCTGCAGCTCGCCAGGTAGGCGGCGTAGGGGCGGCGCGCGGCCAGGTCAGCTCGCAGCGCGGCGGCCAGGCGCGCGGCCAGCCCCGCGCCGTGCCCGAGCGCGCGCGCCAGCTCGATACTAGTGGATACGTACTTGGTGAGCGCATGGTCAGTATGCGCGAGTGCGGCTCTGCAGCTCGCCAGGTAGGCGGCGTAGGGGCGGCGCGCGGCCAGGTCGGCGCGCAGCGCGGCGGCCAGGCGCGCGGCCAGCCCCGCGCCGTGCCCGAGCGCGCGCGCCAGCTCGATACTAGTGGATACGTACTTGGTGAGCGCATGGTCAGTATGCGCGAGTGCGGCTCTGCAGCTCGCCAGGTAGGCGGCGTAGGGGCGGCGCGCGGCCAGGTCAGCTCGCAGCGCGGCGGCCAGGCGCGCGGCCAGCCCCGCGCCGTGCCCGAGCGCGCGCGCCAGCTCGGCCGCGTGCGCCGCGCCGCTCTCCGCGCTCGCGCTCGCGCCCGCCGCGCGCACCCACTCCACTAGCGACGTGCTGGTGCAGCGCTAGACAACATATTATTAAGAGGGGATTCTAGTGGGCCTTTCTCCATACAAACGTATTCCGCTGTTTTCTTCGTGGATAATGCGTCTAGAGCAATGATTTTAATACATGCCCCTATTATTTCCTTTTTTTTTTCAAAACATAGTCACTAAAGGAATTATGACAATCCAAAAACCCGAAAAAAAAACCGTTTTTACCGCCATGTTCAGACGACTATCAGACAAATAAGATAAGTTTTTAACAAAAAAGAAAATAATAGAAGCATAGATATACCTTTCCTCTAAATGTTGATATAAGAATTATTTAGATCAGTTTAGTTTTGAAGAAGAAAACAGCGGAATACAAAACGTCTATTGGTCAAGATTTTTGTAGGTAAAACCAGCCTGAGCTGCAGTTGTCCCTTTCGCTCTTTACGGGGGCTTAGTCGGGCGCAGCGCGACAGCAATAGTTTCATCAAATTCTTCAATTTCCTCGGGACTAGAGGCCCCTCTTAATTATGTTTTATCCGTTGCAATTTACAGGCGTGATATTGTTATGTTATGGTATTGTGTAAACATTAACATTCAAGCGATTTCAGCAACCGATCACATTATCACTTTTACACGTTAAAATATGAAATATTTTTGTAACTAACTAAAATCAGTAACTCCTATCCGACAGTACCAACGAATCACGGACCATCATTAAAAAAAAATGAATAATTAGTTCTATCTAAATAAAATTACAAAAAAAAAAAATACATAAAAAGACTTACGTTTGGCACATACTCGGCACAATGTAGATCAGGGTTTGACAACACAACTCGCAACTTGCGCTTCATGCTGTTGAAAACCTCCGGGTCGTTCAGATCCACAACACCTTCACACCTAGCATAGCCGAAAAATATAATTTGAAAAATAAGTGTAAAACAGTTTTAATCGTTTTTAGGGTTCCGTACCCAAAGGGACAAACGGGGGTCCCGTTTGACCTACTACTACTACTAACTAGCTTTTTTATTACTGAGACCTCGCTGTCCGTCCTTCTGTCACCAGGCTGTATCTCATGAACCGTGGTAGGTAGCCACTTGAAATTTCTACAGATTATGTATTTCTGTTGATGCCATAACAACCGCCCCCCAGCTTAATAGACCGACAATCTTAAAAAGGCCGCATCCAGTCTGACCCTGGTTGCGGAAAACGTGTTGTAAACCTTTGGCGCACCTTGTGAGATGCCTTGTCCAGCAGTGGACTACAATAGACTAATTACTGTTGATGCATCAATACGAAAAGATGAAGTTTACCTGTCCAGCTCAGTATCAGGCACATCGGAGACTCTCCTCTGCGAGCGCTTGTGTTTGGAACTAGTAGACTCTGTGGAGCACTTGCGCCGGTACTTCGCGAGGATCTCCTCTGAGGTCTCACCGGCTGGCAGCTCGGCCCGGCTGCCATCGTCGCTGCGGTTCTCTTCTTCCGCTAGTTTCACGTCTAGGTGACAAATAATTACCATGATAGATCATCTAGCAAAACAGACTTTCTGCCATTGTGCAGGCATCTAGGAGCAAAGTGAGAGATTGAGTAATTCAATAAATAAACGAGGCGTTACTATGAATAGGTAACGCGCGCGAATCAATATATACCTAAATAAAATAGGTATGTAAAACCTTAAAACAGCACGTTGGCAAAAGACTTGAACATAAATATTGGCGCGAAATATGTATCCCGGTTCAGTGACTTTTAACAATATTTTATTAAACTAAGCCTATTATTAAAGTGAAACTTTTATTACATCGTCTCATTTTTTTTCGTCTGTGTGTTGCATGTCGCGTGACGCTCGGCCGCGGAGTAGAGATAAAGTGAAAGGCGCTCGCGAGCGCCTTTCACTTTATCCCTACTCCGCGTTTTATACGTTTTATACCCTTAATGGAATATTATTCCAAAAAAAATTAGTTAAATGTCTGTAGTGTGAAAAAAAGTTTCACTTTTACCGTGGTTTCATAAAACCACACAATCCTTTTTTTCTACTCCTCTGTTTCAAGTGTCAATTAAGAGCAAATTTAAAGAACATCTTAATTCATATTAGTGTTTTGCTTATTGGTAAATTTCCAAAAGCAAGAGGTGCTATTACCATTCTGCCCAGCATGAGTATGTGACCGGCCCTTCTGCCGGAACATCTTGATCTTGTGCAGCAGGTTGCCGCCTGAGCGCTTCATGTTGTTCTTCAGTTCGTCCAGGTTGCCTACTAGACCATCTTCTCCGATGCGTCTCCTGTGTAGGGAAAAGTGCTTTAGTAACTTAACACAACGCTAAAGGGTGAGCAGAGTTGCAAAGTACATTATCTAAAGTTCTTAAGTTACGTGCGGTAGCTACGGTCACAAAATGACAGAGTAGGACTGCAAACTTTTAGTTCATTTCCAAAACCACTTTTTCGTGACACGTGTCGTCTCGCTCCTACGTTTTAGAACATTGTCGCCTACATTAAGTATAATAATAAAGGAGAAACACCTTTGCGATTAAACACATCCAGCAGACTGATATACGCTGATGATAATATTGAGAAACTCGGGTAACTTTTATAAGATCAAGGAGATGTATGTATGTACAGTCACGGACTTTAATTGATGAGTCACTTACCACTGTTCGTATTTTAGCCGTGTAATGCAAATGGGGTTTATTCGGTTAGATTCGTACATAGTACAAAGTGACTACCTAAAGTCAACCAATTGCAGGTCTAGCAACCGTTACCTAGCGACAATTTGTTTTAGCGTCGCCATAGTAACGCGTGGCGTCCAATATGACGTTCATGACACTTATTCAATTCACCAAAAAGGGAAATAATCCTGTCTGACATCGACATGTCCACTGTCTGAAACCTATCCAACGTTTTCAGAAATAAAGAGTATTTAATGAGCTCTTATTCAAAGGAGGTCCGTAAGAAATAGATTGGATAAAAGTATGTCACATTTTATAGATTTTTCATAGACAACTTATTAGTAATTCTTCAAATTTCGGATAATTAGTAATATGTCACCTTGTTTACGAGCATGCGGTTTGGGTTTGTGTTTAATCGTGTAATCTCGTGAATGTATAAAACTGCAAAAAAGGAAAGTTTGAAAGTGGCTCATCAATTAAAGTCTGCGACTGTACATCCATAATCAACTAGCGCTCGTTTATTGTATACAATCTTTCTTTCTTTTCTGGATTCAATACCAAGGTCGGGCTAAGTATTATTGGGTGCTTCCATCAGGAATTTCTCAGTAGGGGCACGGAGTCCGGATTTGTGCCCGGTTGATGGCAATAGGCTCGCCCCCTATTACATGGGACTTAACCATAACTTGCGAAATGAGGGTGTTCTAGTACACACCTCTATCTACGTGTGGTTTTATGTTATCTTTATAGGAAGAAAAAGGTCGATACTAACCTCTGCGACTTCTCAGCCGTAGCATCAAAGCTGATACTCTTCGGTATAGCCCCTGTGGACACATTCTTCACCGGCGGCGGACTGACGCGCCTCTCAGTCACGATCTCCGAGTTAACGTCCTGCGACGAACTCTTATCACTCACCGACGTTTCCGCAGAATTCACCGACAACGTACTCAGCGACATATTACTCGTGCCTTCTCGCTTCTTCTCGATTTTCGAAGAAGATATCGATACAATACTCGTTCGCGTTACTATTCGAGATGTTAAGTTGTTGACGAGATTCGCTGAGCCTGAAATAGTGGCGGAACTCATTCGAGTCATTAAATCTGTTATTGTTGATCTCGATTCTGCTTGTTCAGTATCGATTCCAGAATCGAATCTTCCTCCGTACATTGCATTGTAAGAACTCTCGCTTGAGTTAAGTGATCGATCCATCATGTCGTTGTCGTCGTAAGGCTTGGACGTGGATGGGAGGTCGTATTTGGACGTGGAGGGGTAGGGACGGTCGGGGGAGTGGTGCGGGGCGGGGAAGCTGTCATCCACCCACTGGCTGGTCGCGTCTGATTGGCTGTTCGCGTCGAGTGTCGATTCCGTTTGGGCGCCACTGCTGGGAGAAAAGTTTTACTGAGTAAAGAAATTTGTTAATTAAAAATTATGTATTTACTGAATCGAGTCTAATGGTTTCCCAAGGTTTTTTTCGTGAGATTTACCGTGAATTGATAATGATAGAGATAACAATGATAACAGCATCGACTAACGTATCGTAGGTTAGGGTTACAACTTGGACAGGTTTGTTTGTGAGACTGTACTGTCCCACTTCTGAGCTAAGGCTTCCACACATTCGTTCCACTTTTCTCGATATTGCGTCTCTTCTCGCCAATCAACGAGAAAACCATCCAAGGCTTCCCGCCAACTTCTCCTCGGTCAGCTGCGACCCCGTCTTTATTTTCTTTTATTATTTTCATATTTGGTGACCTGTATTACAGGTGTTACTACCTACCACAGGCACCAGCGATCCAAAACCAAAAATCGTTGGCTACCGCTTGTGTGTAAGTAAACATTGATTGTATTTTTAACCCCCGACCAAAAAAGTGGGGTGTTATTTGGCTTGTGGTGAGAAATAAACATTACTATTATTTTATTTATTGTTATTAAAAATGTTCTTAAATCGGTGACTTGTTTGTTTCATTTACTTTTTGCCACCGACTTCCGAAACTAAAATTATTTGCCACTTTTTAGTGTTTTTTTTGGAAGTCGGTTATTTTTTTTTGTAAAAAAGTTTTTATTGATTTAAGAACTTTTTTTTGTAAAAAAAAAATTATTTTTGCCTTTTCAGTTGTGGTATCTCACTTTAATCCTTTTCAAGTATAATTTTTACATTGTAACTAGACACCAGCACATCGTCCATACATACAACAAAGGACAAAATGCATAAAAAAAATACGAACATCGAATTGAAAACCTCCTCCTTATGGAAGTCGGTTAAAAAAGAAAAAAAAAACATTTTTTTTGACTTATTAGTGGTACACCTGGAAAGTGCATACCGTTACAATTCCAACAAGCCCAAACAAGGCTAAGATACATTGCCTTGTTATGGAGTTCCGCAGCCTGTCTCTTGGATTCATCATCAGATCTGATGGTAGAATGGTTCTTATTAAACGCAAATGCTTCATTTGTTGTAGAAAATACCAAAATTGCTGTACGTTTTCCTATAAAATTTGAAGAGTTCCCTCGATTTCGCCAAGATTCCATCATCAGATCCCGACTTGGTGACTATGGGACCATTTGGGAAGTATACCCTTTCCAACAAAAGAAGAATTTTGCAAATCGGTTGAAAAGCGACGGAGTTATGCCCGAACAAACATAAAAAAAAAAAAATACAAACATCCGAATTGAGAACCTCCTCCTTTTTTAGAAGTCGGTTAAAAAACGAGACATTGGTATGCCTAAGATCCAAAAATTCAATACATTTGGCATCACCAACTCGCACTGGGCCCGCATGGTGTATTATGGCATACTCACTATCACAGTGAGGAGGCCCGACTCCCAGCAATGGGACCGTTATAGTCTGACCTACTTTTGGTGGTTACTGTCTAACTTGGGTATTAAATACCTGGTATCAGTATATGGCCTTTGACTTGGCTTTACATCATCATCTGCCTAGCCTGTTCCCAAACTATCTTAGGGTCGGCTTCCAGTCTAACCGGATGCAGCTGAGTATCAGCATTTTACATGAAGCAACTGCCTATCTGACCTCCACAACCCAGTAACTGGTTAAAATGGTGACAGTTGGGACCAACGGCTTAACGTGCTTTCCGAGGCACGGGGGATACTCGGTATGTAATTATGATCACCCATCCACGGACCAACCACGGTAAGCACGGCTTACCATTAAAGATCCACCCGTGCGGCTGTTATTGTTTAGTCACGAGCTCCTCCTGACTAGGCTTTATATGTCATCGAGAAAAATGCCTCAGGTATGCTGGTTTGATTTGGTTTTGGTATGCACATGAATTCAAAAAATCAGAAGTGCGGTTCTTGGGTTCAACTTGGCTATCACTGCTTTTGATTATATGCTTCGTCTGATTATACTAAGTCAGTAATAAACAAACAAAGGAACGAAACGAACTTGTTCTGCGGTACGTAGTCGAAGACGTCGTTAGGTAGCGGCGCGGGAGTCGACGTGCTCGGACTTTCAGGCGCTGACGTCGCGTAACACGTCATCACCTGCAAACATAACCACGATTTATAACATACCTACCCTAAATGCGCTCTTGAACTGGCAATACTTTTACTGCAATGGTTGGGTTTAACATTTTTTAATACTGGCAACAATTTTCGTGCATAACATATATTTGCCAGGCAACATTTCATAAACTACTATCACGTCGGTCCAAAAGTTTCCGCCTAATAAAAATATTACATTTATCAAATATCTTTGTCCAATGTAAGTCCGTGGTGACTCAAAGCTGTTCGTTACATTTGTTTGTTCGCTGTTCTTACTTACTTGCTTACTGGAGTTTTCTCTAGTTCTCCACAGTAAAAAAGTAATATTTTTGTTCAATATATTCTCCCTTTATTTCAATGTTTTTTTGTTGGGATTTTAATCCTTAATTTTATTGATAAAGCCGGAAACTTTTGGACCTTACCATGTAGTTGGTAGAATTTGCGTTTATACTGGCAACACTCACTCCTTCTGACAAATTGTTATAATTTAGTCGGTTGAAAAAAAGCTGAGCATAACACAACAAACAAAAACGGGTTGCACTCCGGGAGTGCCTGCAGAAGTGAAAACTTGAATATTAACGTTGTGCATTTTTGATATTTTGGAATGGTTAGGGAATAATTTTGCACGAATTGCTTTAATTATCCGTATAAAAGTACTATAATTTATGTGGTAAAATACAATATTCATTTATTGCGCTATCGTACACACACATGACAATTTATATTACATTAAAAAATTTACACTTCAGAACTATTACAATCCGTCTTACGAATTTTACCTCTTTGGAGAAACCGAAGGTTTTGTTTGGGCATATGATAATTATCTAGTTTTGGAAACCCAAACTCAATTACAGATGTCATAAAGTTCAAATTCCTTCGTAACCTAATTTCAATCCGTCTTACGAATTTTCGATCAGGACACGTGTCCTGACGAGAGTTTAACATTTTTTTAACCATTATAAAAGTGCACAACGCCGCTAAAGAAGTTTGTACTTCAAAAACAATGGCCGTTAAAATATAGCTCGTTCAGGAGCGTCTCTACGAAATGTTGTCTTATAATGAATACAAATCACAAAACCCGATACCCCAACCATTAATAAATTGAATTATTACTAATTAACATAGTTACATTTTGACCGCTACTCTTGTTGTTTTGGTCCTGATTATCAGGATTCGTCACTCGAACCTACAAGATGGACACATGGAATTTTAATTATCTAACTAGCGTGGACACACTTAATACTTGAATAATTTCAGCGCAAAACAATTGAAGTAACCATAGATAATAAGGTTATGTGTTCAAAGTAAAGGTTGAAGAAAAGACATGCGCTTTGAAAAAAATTGCCTCTTTGACGTTTGGAATTAAATAATGCTTTAAAATTGAGTATGAATTCACATTTCTGTGATTTTATATAAATATTATTAATCTAGGACTGACATAGTATTTAAATTCTACTCAAAAATCAAAAGTCATTTATTCAAATTAGGCTGATTATCAGCACTTTTTGAACGTTAAAGTTTACAAGACTGTCCCCCAGCCCCCCTAGCATGACCGTTCTATCTCTATTCTACCAAGAAACGACAAGAAATCTTTTCTATACAACTTGACATTTCTTCTGGCCGAGCATGGCGTGCCCCGTCGACTCGCGTTTCTACGAAGACATAGACAGGAATTCTTTCCATAGCAACGGGGACGTATCACGTGATGTTTATATTCCCTGAATATTATTACGTTTAGTTAACAAAAAAAAGTTGCCAATTGCACGAGTTTTTCATTTTTCGTGGGCGGGATGGTGTTTCTGCATCTTGGATCCAGGCCTGGATCTTTTTCGCGAAATTAAACCTAAATATTTTACATAACATTTCAACCTTTTGAACGTAACTCAACGCAACCACGAAACGTATTTCTCGTATTTAGTTTTTATTAAGACTAGTTTGACATTTGTCAGAAGAAATGTTTCTACCCCCAAATGTCAAAAGAAGAGAAAATATGGTCGTCATGCTCGACGTTTTAGACTTGTGTCGACTGAAGAAAAGAAACATTTCTTTTCTACATTCTTAATATCGCCATGCTTGGGACGATAGAAATATCTGTCAAATTGTCGATTCTTCCGTAGACATAGCTCGTTTCTACGGCGGTCATGCTAGGCCGGCAGGACTGTCTCTTGTAAACTTAAACGCCACTTTCTAGTGTTTTAACTGGGAAGAAGAAGTGGCAGAACAAACTCCACAGTACCACATCTGTCTGTTAGGTCATAAGAACCAGATTCTACACAACAACTAACACGTACTGTGAACTAAAAAGTTGTCTGTTGAATAAATGTGTAATAGTTTACCGGATATCCGTTAACGAGTATGCTCTTCCTGTTCTCGATGTTGTACTGTTGGTGATTGTGCGGCGCGTGCGGCAGGTCTAGCTCTCCGCCGCGAGAGAGCGCCGCCGTCGCCGTCAGGTAGCCGCAACCTGACCTGAGCGAGAGAACAACGATAATAGGGATGGTGACTCATTTTTTTTTATTTGTCTATCGGGTAGATTATTAAAAAGTATTTGACACGTATTTTTTCTTTTTTCACGTAATCGTAAAATTACGGAGATATTTTGAGTTGAAATGGCGCATGACGTCACGGCTTAGTACATTTTATACCTAGTTCTGACGTAGTTAGCCCCCACTCTCCAACTTTAATGCGTTTTAACTAAGTATTTTTTTGTTATCTTGATAAAACAAAAAATACGTATCTAATATTTTTGTATTACCTGATTGACGGACAAAATAGAATTTCGTTTTCTTTACCCAGTCATCATCCCTATTATGTACGAGTATAACAAGGCATGTGCCTGATAGAATTAAATTAGGAACTTCCATTCAAAATTACTTTCGTTCTTTCGTTCCCTCTTTAAAAAATGGAATGCATTTTCAAAAATGCTTGGCTGTTGCTCTTTTTTATTATACAGTGTGTACTAGAAGGGTGTGGTCATACAAGTTGTTCTTTTGCATCCTCGTCAAAATTCAGGAGGTTGTCACAAAAGACATAAATAATCAATTTAAATTACGGTCCCTAGTCATTTGTTAAAAAACGCTGCTTTTTTTAGTTGTTTAAATTTTTCAGTACTTCAGAATAAGAAATTATCGAATAAACGTTTCAGATTGTTTGTATTTGTGTAAGCGTGGTTATAGGGCGAGGATCAGACAGGTTGAGTTTAAAACACGGGTGGTTCACACATACCGATTCCCGTAAAAAAAAATACCTAGCCATTTTAGTGTTGATTCGGGTCCAGAATCATTAGCATAGTTACCTTCTTGAATTTGACGAGGATGCAAAACAACAGCCTGTATTTAAAGCTGTGGTTCAAACCATACAACTGAACAACTTTCTCTATCAGACCAACATCGTAATCAAGAAAAATGTTTACATTTTGGTCGAGTAAGTATTGAATTTTGTATTGGGCATCTGATATATTCTTTTCGCGAATACGAGGCTGGTTCCATGGAGAAAGTCGTTCAGTTTGATGGTCTCTACCACATCCTTAAATATGACGACAACTTTTTTATACACGTTGTACAGGGTGTAACGGAAAGGGTATATACATCCTTAAGGGTGTGCTACAGACCATCAAACTGAACATGTTTCTTATCATAAAAAAAAGGTTTGCAGCAAAAAAAATATCAGCTGCCTATACATTTTGTATAGGGAACTCCAGTGAATTAATGAATAAGTAGTTATACAGAAAAAGGAACATTGAAAAAAAAATATATATATTCATGTTGAATTTATACCTGTTTGTAAGATTAGGTCGAGATGTGTGTCGGGGACTGCTCACTTCAGGTCGCTTGACGTTGCCGTTCTGAAATTGTATCAGGTTAAATCATACGCAGAGTTGGTAAAAGTAAAATTTCTAACAAACGGGAATATTTTTTTAAAAAAGTTTTGAAATGAAATGTTCAACTCATTAAAAATAAGTATTTTTTCATTAGAAGCTGATTTAAAAGAGTGTCCATGGAGTTTCTTGCCCATTCTTCTCCATAGAGAATTAGAGATCTACGCTTTGGAATGGGCAACTACAATACATTCACAGTTATTATGTCTTGTGACTGAGACTGTAGCTTCATTTTTATTGTTGTTCGACTATTCAAAAGTGCCAGAAATATATTAATTTGATTTGATTTGAAGCACAGATAGTACATTTGAAGACATGGGTGTGATGAATGAATAGACGATGTGTACAGTCATGGGGCACATAGAAAATAAATATACCTGTTGATTGCTGTTCCTGAAGGGTGGGTCGTCTTGCTGTGACGGTCGCCGAGGCCATGACGTATCAGACCTCGCTGCTACGGACACGCAGTCATCTGTGTCCACCTGTGACATTACGAACAAAGTAATAACGCTATTGTTATGTGTTTTGTACTTTAGGCTGGTGTTAGTAATTCTGTGAACAACAGTCTACTACTACACGTAGAGGTAAACCAGAAAAAATATGAGCTTCGGTAATCTTCATGTTGCCGAAATAGCGTCAGGGAGGTAAAGTTCGAGGTTTTACACTGCTGCGCTTCAACTCAATCATTTCGCGTTTCTACAAACTTTCTCATTGTGCGGAAAGTAGAGCATAGAATTGTAAATATATGGTTATAAAAAAAAAAAATGAGAAAAAGTTAAATAAACGATGACAGCCGAAGCCCATGCTTTTCCTAGGAGATCTGTACTATGAGGAAACTGAAGTGTCAAAACGGGATAAAACGTGTTGATTTTACTTGATGGCACTACCTCAGTGTTTCGGTCGCTGTCGGACGCAAGTACGTCCATGCTCCACGCGGACTCGCTCGCTGTCTCTGACACGTCCGGTGCGTTGGTGTTGCTAGTGCTCGTGCCTGACGGAAAATAATATGGATATTATAAAGGGTGTAAAACACCTCTTAACGAAGCCGAAAGGCACTGGTTCTCCCTGTCATTGCGAAATTTTTTTTGTCATACACCATACCTGGGAACCTTCTAGTACGGAGATATTAGGGGTCAAAGTTCCAACTTTTTGACAAGTATTTTTTTTAAATACAAGTTTTTAATGTAAGATTTTTACTTTTAACACCTGCACGACCCCCGTACTATTCAATCAGTCCATCAGAACAAAGTTTTGAGTGCGTTACATTGAGTTATACCGCAAAACATTATTTTACACCCCCCAAAAAAAAGGCGTTTCCCAGCAATAATTTTTGCGTAAAGTTACTTAGTTTCATGTACAGAATGCTTGGTTGACGGCTTCGTGATGAGGTGATTTACACGGTGTATGTAGAACATACTTGAGAGAGCAATAACATTCAGGAATACCGTTAAAGTTACATATCATAATTCTCTTGCCCTTATCCCAATAAATTTGGGGTCGGCGCAGCATTTTTTCTTCTTCCATACTTCTCTAATACTCGTCATCTCATGAGAAACCTCCTTTCTTGCCATATCACCCTTCACACAGTCCATCCACCAGTTTTTTGGTCTTCGCCTAGTCTTATAGCCGGATGGCTATAAGACTAGGCGCGTATTAGCCAACGAATGTCATGAGACTATCCCATCGCACCTATAATGTAAGGTAAGCAGACATAGGGCCCATGACATCAGTCGACCGCGACTACTTTAAGAGGTCATGGTAAGCCAGCAGATATTAGTTACAGGTGTGTGCACTTACCCTGGTTGACGGCGACCTGCGTCTGGTCGCAGGAGTCGCCGATGGTCTCGGAGTCGGACGCTAACACGTCGGTGCTCCACGTGTCCGACATTATGCTGATGGTCTCGTCGCCTTCTAGCAGCTTCTACACAAATTAGTTACAATATTATACTTATATACTTTTTTACCGTCTAAAACAGGATAAATTTGGCTGGACGACACGTCTGCATGTTACTTGAGAAGAAGGCTAACTCATCATCTACCAGCTTGCCTTTTCTAAATCATGTTGTAATTGGCTTGGCTCGACTTCTAGTTTAGGTGAATGGAACGGAATACCAGTATTTTACATGGAGTTACCTCTATTTGACCTCTACAATCTAGTTGCTAGTAAAATCATACTCTTGGACAATACTGGTGCATTACCATAATTCTCATCATTTATCATTTACTCGCCCTTATCCTAATTTATTTGGGGTCGGCACAACATGTCTACTTCTTCCATACAATATTGCTTGCCATCTCATTCATTCGCTCCAATTGCTGAGAGTCTCCCACCTAGACATGAGTTGCCATGGCTGACCTGGAAGTCCTTAAATAGACTTCGGACCCAGGTTGGTTGCAGCAAGGAAAACCTGTTCAGGTGGAAATTCATTAGTGATTTTGCCCTGGAGTGTAAATGTGGTGTTGTCCCACAAACGATGCGGCACTTAATATCGTGTCCTGCTATTTGTTAATTACAGGAACTGATGGACGCTGCAGAGGGCGCCAAATTAGTGGCTCAGTTCTGAGCCGACACAATTCAGATTGTCATCGACACGTTAAGAACAAGAAGAAGATACCTCCATTCTTGCAATATCATCCTTCATACAATCCATCCATCGTTTCTTTGATCTTTCTCTACTCTTATCATCATCAGCCTATTGTTCCCACTGCTGGGACACAGGCCTCCTCTCTATGAGAGGGAGTGGGCTGTAATCCACCACGCGGGCCTAGTGCGGGTTGGTAGATGTCACATGTCTTCGAATTTTTAGTTCTAGGACATGCCGGTTTCCTCACGATGTTTTCCTTCACCGTTTTTGAGGGCAGCGGTGAGGAAATAAATGGGATTAAATATAATGAGCACCAAAAAATACTTAGAGATCCTAAGCTACGTTACCCAAAAAAAAATACTAAACACCAAAAAAATTGTATTCAAAGACCAAATATAGTAAATGATCAAAAATATAGTAAATGATCACCAAATTTTGTGGCAAGAAGAACTTAGGAAGCAAGTGCGAGCAAAGCGAGCTCGGGATATTGGGCACCCCGACTCGGACAGGTTAGGTTCGAAGGGGATGGCGGGGTCTAGTGAGCGAGCGGAGCGAGCGAACTAAGACCCCGACATCCCCTTCGTGTTAGGTTACTTTAAACCCTGCAGAGAGAAATAGGAGCCCCGCTGCGGGGCTCCGTCGACTACGCCTTAGTTCGGAGCTGTGATTTTCAGGTTTTTAATTCTGGTGATCATTTACTATTTCTGGTGATCATTTACTATTTCTGGTGATCATTTACTATTTTAGGCAGTATAAAAATGTTTTTTAAGGTTATATTTACTTTATCTGGTGTTATGTTAAACATAAGCCGAAATAAATTACACAAAGTAATGCGCCTGCCTAGGTACGAACCTACGACTTACTGCTCGTAAGTCGGGGCTGCTACCACAGGGCCACCTGTACTCTTATACCCATCCACATTCATACTCAAAGCTTTCCTTACGACATGTTACTAACTATGTACCTTGATCTCAAACTTGCAGAACTTGTCCTCGATATCGTTCCGTGTCTGCTTGAGCAGCTTGTGTTGAGCGAGGTGCGCGTGCGCGGCGGGCGCGTGCAGCGGCGCGCGCCGCACCAGCGCGTCCACCGCGTCGCCGTCCGTCACCTGCGACGACGGCGTCTCGCGCCCCGAGATGTTCGGGCTGCCGCGACCGCTCACGTTTGCTGATACCTGGGGAAGGCAATGGTTACTTAAAAACCGGCCAAATGCGAATCGGACTCGCGCACGAAGGATTCCGTACCATTATTTTTTTAAAAAAAACGAGCTAAAAAAATCAATTTTTTGAATGGGAGCCCCCTTAAATATTTATTTAATTCTGTTTTTAGTATTTGTTGTTATAGCGGCAACAGAAATACATAATCTGTAGAAATTTCAACTGGCTAACTATCACGGTTTATGAGATACAGCCTGATGACAGACGGACGGACAGCGAAGTTTCAGTAATAGGGTCCCGTTTGACCCTTTGGGTACGGAACCCTAAAAATGCAAACAGCTTTTATTTTATGAGACACTTGAAAATCTTAGTCCAATAGTACTTAAAACTGTTCAAGGTACACCTGTTAAATTCGAATGAACGAACTGATTCAAAATCATTCCATAGCATACAAATGTGTATGAAAGAAAGATATTTTTTTTTTGTACTTTCTATTTCATAGCCGAGTAAAATCGCCATAACATGAAGAAATAATAAATAATCTGTTTAAAATAATAAATAAACGGGTAGTTGATAACCTGGATTAACACATAGGATACTTTTTATCCCGGTACTACGACCCCTTGGGATAATTACCGAAATCCAAACGTGCGATATCGCGGGCATAGGCTAGTGGCCTCTAAACAAGCTCATACCTAGTGCAGACTCGACTAATCCTACTACTCGTATAAACGCGAAACTTTGTAAGTATGGATGGATGTTTGTTGTGAAAGAGTATTCATGGAAAAACAACTGAATGGATCTCGATGAAATTTGGCACAGGGATAGATAATAGTCTGGAATAGCACATAGGATACTTTTTATCTCGGTAGTGAGATCTCGCGGGACAATTACCGTAAAAAAACGCGGGCAAAGCCGTGGGCTGAAGCTAGTTAACTAATAAAATAACATAGAACTCACCATATCAGACAAGTTATCATTCTGGTCTTCAGTTTCAAGCTCTAAGCTTGAAGTGACGCTGTGATTAGATGCGGCTTCAGACACCGCCTCCAAGTTATCTGACGTATTTCCCAGAGACACCTCATCATGGGACACTGAGAACCTGACAAATGGAAACCTCGTCTTAGGGCCTTTCTATTGTCATGCGTGTTTGCGCCTGCGTGCTGGCCACGCACGCATGCTTGTTGCGGGCCGCACGCAGAGCAGATTGTTTTCGCCACGCCGGCGCGTGTGGCGCGCATGACAGTAAAAACATGTATGATACGATAGGTTGCGGGCAACACGCATGATGCCTGGCCTGCACGCACGCAAAAACGCATAACAGTAAAAAGGCCCTTAATACTCCGTAAATTCAAAGCAGACGATCTCTCTTCACAGTTTAGATTTAGAAGAATAGTCTTAAAACCATGTAATAGTCCAGTTCTTGTAGTTAGAGATTTACAGTCATTTTAACTTCTGACCTAGCAACAAAATCGCAGCGTCTTTCTTGACGTTACTTTTTATATTGAAATGTCAATGATGAACCCTCGAGAGAATCTAAAAATTAAAAGAGACCAATCGGCGGCAAGACACTTAACGCCATCTCTCGGTAAATTTTCAGCTGAATGAAAGTTTCAAACACTTAGCGCCCTCTACGCGGAACTAATTTGACAGCATCCTTACTCATTATAATTACTTTAAAAAAAAACAGGCAAAACAGTTACTAAAGACACAGACAAAAGGTTCAAATTCCCGTCATACCTAGTTCTCTTCTGTACGGGTGCACCCGGTCCTGCCACAGCGAGTGCTGAGCCAGTATCGTCTGCATCACCCGCTTCCGAGCCTCCGTAGTAGCATTCAAGAACCTTGGATTCGGGGACTAGACCTGGAGGAAATATGATACACATTAGAATTAAATGACATTTAGTGGTGATGCAGTCCGAAATACTCGGGAACGAACGTACTGTTGAATGCAAGGTTAACCTATTCAAAAATGCTTTTTTGCACACAAACAATAAAGTAAAGAAGAATAGACTCGTGTCAAGTTGCTGTCATTCAACATTACACCTGTCTATTCTTATTTGAAATCAACTTGATGTTGTAAGTCAAGTAATAAACTTGTCAAAAAACACGCCGGGATTGCCAGAAGTCAAAACTTGAATATTAATGTTGTGCATTTTTTCATATTTTTGGATTGGTTAAGGAATAATTTTGCACGAATTGCTTTAATTATCAGTACTATCATTTATGTGGTAAAATACAATAGTCATTTATTGCGCTATTGTACACAAACATGACTTTAGCGATTTGCCGTCGACACGCTAAGAAGAAGATGACAATTTATACGAGTATTACATTAAAAATTTTACACTTCAGATCTATTACAATCCGTCTTACGAATTTTACATCTTTGGAGAAACCGAAGGTTTTGTTTGTGCATAAGATAATTAACTAGTTTTGGAAACCCAAACTCAATGACAGGTGTCATAAAGTTCAAATTCCTTCGTAACCTAATGTCAATCCGTCTAACGAATTATCGATCAGAACAGTGATCCTGACGGTCACGTGTCCTGACGCGAGTTTAACATTTTTTACCCATCACAAAAGTGCACAACGCCGCTTCAAAAAAAAACATCGTGTGTAAAACATGACATTGTTTCAGATTATTGTTAGGTATTTAGCATTTATGACAAGTTCTCTAAAAGTTTTGTATACAACTAGTTTTATACTTTGATGTTAACGTGGGCTCAAAAAATCTAAAGTCTAAACAAAGCAGCACATTAATGGCCCGAACCCCAGCGACTCACCCACATAATCATGCTCCTCAACATTAGCCAGCTTGATAACCAGCACCTCCATATGCTCCGCACTCCCATCCTCCCTGCTATTCCCATTCACCGGCTTGTCCTCAGCGGCTGAGGCTAGCGAGGAGTTGGAGCTGGCGCTGCGAGGGAGCCGAGGACGCTGGACCTTGGCGAGGATGCTCTTCTTGTTGGAGTGACCGTTCTCGACAGGGGAGGGGGCGTCTTTTGATTCTGGGGGGGTTGATGGCCTGTGGAATTTTGGAGATTTTAATATTAGCTGTTTGCACTACAAAAGATTCGCTTTTAAATTACAGCAATTCATTACCATCAAGATATGAGGGCAGGAGAATCTCCTTTGACTCACCATGTCTCCTTCTTCAATAATTCTCTACTCGAGAATTAAATAATGAATAAAGAGGGTAGTACTTACTATTCTTATTTCATGTCAGCACAAGGTATATAAAAACAGTAGTAATACCGGACCAATATCCATTCAGAGATATGAAGAACAGGGTGTAATAAAGTTTCTCATCCCCTACTGAAAAGGAGAATCCTCCGGCCAGACGGGTGTTTCTAGTTCAAAATATTGGTTTACATATTGGTGTTCGTGGCTGTACATATATCGTACATTACGAGACATGCAGTAAGGCTATATATGCAGTATAGGGTATACCTGTACTTGGTGAGGTCCGGCATCTTGCGCAGTAGGTCGTGCAGCCGACTGCGGTAGTTGGGCTCCATGGTCTGCAGCAAGGCAGCCAGGCGGTTCGCACACGCTTCTCCGCTGCTCGAGCTTTCGCTGCTTGTTTCACTGCTACAAAAAAACATCAATGATATCAAACTTAAATGACGCCGAAACAAATACAATAAGATCTTCATCGTATGAGTGATTGAGATAACAATCCCTTACGAGTTTCTTGTAGTATTTTTTCATCGAAAATCGTAAAAAAAATGTGCTGTTTCCTACAAAAGACTTGTTCTTTTTGTTACTGTTGTGAAATTCAGAAGTGCTTTTTAAATTAATAGTTCGACATTGTATTCCTGAAAGCTGCAACGTTGGAGTTCTAAACCACCGTGAGTAGAACACCAGACAAGCGTAGGCTACCGTCGCCCAAATCCCAACTTACTATGAAGGGAGAAAATAATCAAACGTGAGCTTATAATAGACAAAACGAGTTTCAAAAGTACTAAAAGTCAAAGTTTTGCATGCGTGGAGGGAGGGGGGAAGGACCACGTAAAGAGGCGTGCAATGGAGAAGACTTAGACTCAGCACTGACTGGGTGGATACGGGTTAAAGAAGTTACCTCAAAGCTGCGGCCTCAGGCACGACTCCGCTCGACGACTGGTCGTCAGCTGATGTCACGCTCGGCGTGTTGTTGTTCAATTTGGATGAAATGCGCTTCAGGAACGATATCTGTAACAACACAATACGTGTAGAAGACAGTGTGATGGGAGATCTAGGGGAAACCAAAAGTGAAGAAAAATGGTATGGATATCAGGAATAATGAAAACTTTATCAAAATGAAGTGTTATTTTGTATTATTTCACTACCATCACATCATTTTCATCGTCGACGTCGTGTCTTTGTTCATGCCGGTTTCCTCACGATGTTTTCCTTCACCGTTTTGAGAGCAGGGGTGATGAAATAAATTACACAAAGTCATGCGCCTGCCTGCCACGGCTTACTGCTCGTAAGTCGGGGCTGCCACCACTAGGCCACCGCTGCTCTCACTGGCGATCTTATTTGAATGTAATCATGACGTAGCTGACCAGTATTGATGACGTCACACTCACCAGTAGCTGCGCATCCTGCGGCGTGAACAGCGCCACGTACGTGTTTAGATGCGCGTCGGTGGCGATGCGCGGCGTCTCTGCGTGCGCGTGCGGCGCGGCGGGCGTGGCCGCACAAGCCCACGCCTCGCTCGCCACGTTGTCTATGAGCGTCCACACGCAAGAACGCTCGAACTTCAGGTACACGTCGCGTACTTTTGCGTCCACCTTTGAAGGAAAAAATCACTGATAGTTAGTTTGAAATCGGTCATGTGTTCAGTTCTAGTGATAAGCACGCTACATATCGCGGGAACGGTTGTTGTCACAATGCTTTAGGGATTTAGCGAATTCCTGCGACATGTTACAGGGTCATTGGCCCATCAAAAACTGACAATCAAATCAATAGAATCAAGTTACAGCCAGCCAGCTAGCCAGCCTTATTTTTTCTTATGTTTAGTTTTCTAATATATATATTTTTGTTGCCCTGTGCGAGAATAATGAATACTTTTTTTCTTTCTTTCCATAAATATTAATTAAGGTGCTTCATAAGCAGTACCAAAGATTGTAATATATTGATATCTAACCTCCTGGTACTTGGCGAGGCACAGCATCTGGATGATCTGCGCGATCTGGATGAGGTTGAAGCGCGCGATGTACGACACGGGCACCTCCACCACGCCGTGAGCCTCAGGGTTCACGATGCCAGGGCATATGAAGTGGTTCAGCACCAGGTCTGTGCATATCGCGTGGAGCTCGCGGTCTGATGTTCTGGAGACGAAAAACTATGTTACAGGTTTAATGTTTAACAGGGCGTTCCTGAGGTTGCTGCGCTGTACGGGAGGAGTTCTGATCTATACTTATACTGTAAAGCTGTAGACTTTTTAGGGGTATGAGGAACAGGGTATTAAGTTTTTTATCCCCTGTAGAAAAGGGAGGAACCTCCGACCAGACAGGTGTTACGTCTGGTGGGCAACTGCGCGACAGTTGTCGGGTTTTTCGTGAAGTCGGGAATAGAAATTGATGTTTTAGTTCTTCCATCGTGTCATAGATTTTTTTTGTAGGTTACAAGGGTTACAAGGTTTTCAAGGTGAAAAAATATTTTTGTCTTGAATAGCCCATTTATCGAGGAAGGCTATATGAATAATATCACGTTACGACCAATAGGAGCGGAAAATCAATGAAAAATGTTTCAAAAACGGGGAAAACCCCGCTTGGCTTTTGTTTATGTGACGCAGACGAAGTTGCGCAGGTCAGCTAGTGTGTAATAAAAGCTCAGGCATTTAGCCGTTGACGGGTGCCAGCACTTCTGCCATACCGAGCTGCTAGTTCACGGTTTCCTATGGAGAAGAACCAGCCAGGAAACTCCATGGTAAGTCTTTTAAAATTATTTGGTTTTACAATATTTTACTGGACATATGGGAGGGTAGTGTGGGCCCGAAAATAAATTGTGGCTTACTACAAAAACGTAGAATAAATTAAGAAGTCACCAAAATTTAAGAAGCATCAATAGCTTCTAAGTACGGAGAAGATACTATACAAATAAGAAATAGCTTTTGTAAAATCCCTTACCTGGAATGTTGCTTCAACAAGTGCACAATCTGCTGTACAATCCAGGCAATAGTTGCAGGGAAGTTGGGCCAATGCTCCCTGAGGGCGACGATGAACTTGCTGGTCAGGTTGTACAGTGACTGGATGGTCCACTTGCGGTAGCGGGCCACTTTAGCCGCGTACTCCTGGCTGTTCGGCTGACCGAACTTTTTGGCCCGATCGGCTGGGGAGAACCTGTGGAGAATTTGATAAATGAGGTTTATTTTGCAAATGGGTCTTTACAAACAAAACTTTTTTATTTTTACACGTCATTTTTTTTTTAAACTAGATGGGCCGGTGTTTCGTATCTGACTGCTCTGAGAAGAAACAGCCATAACAAACTCAAAGGTCTCTTTTGAGGTCCAGACATAATCTTAGTTAACTCACAGGAGGACTATATGCGTAGTAGTGTCTGAGATGGTCTTTTGAAGAAAGAACCACACAGATTTGAGTGGACCTGTCCAGTCAGTGCAATCATTTGTCAACTTTCGTGTAGCATAACTCAAGGAGCTTAACGACACGACGAATAATACCAAAGAAAAGTATTATTTAAACTTCAACACAAACATCTGCATAGACTGCATATGAGGGTACTTTATGAGCATTACAGCAATGAAAGTGAATACGGTCAGTACATCTAAACTTCGTTCAAGAGCTTTCGTTGTCAATATTCAACAACAAGGATGGATCTGACTGTTCCTCAACGTGGTGAAATCCGTCCCAAATCATCTTGAAAAGTAGTCGCTGAACATCTTGAGTCAACACAGAATCCCATAGTCGGTTTCGGTAAGAGCTATGTTTATTTTAGATGATCAAAGGACTTATTCAGCTTTTGTTGCCAACATAACAAAATACCGTATCCCCCGAAAGGTTAGGTGTTGTAGGGGTGTGGGAGGGTGTACTGCTACACCCTCATTTCAAACTCCAGTTATTTACCAGTCAATTCAAAGGCATGTGTTGATATTAAAGTAGAATAGAATTCAAATATTGACAGAATTGTATCATTTTTCGTATTTACTTAATCTATCCTCGCTTCAATGTGAGTTAACCGAGTTTCCAGTTCGAGGTCAGTAATAAAGGACAAAGTTCGTCTTTCCAGATTTGTATGCAACTGCAAACTTGGAATATCTTATATCCAGAAACTCGGTGCCAAGCAGCGCATGCGTGGTAATCGATTACTTCGCAAATAACAATAGATGCTTTTAAATATAGGACAAGGACCTGCGAGATGCAGTTCATCGTAAAAGTCAAGCTCTTCAAAGGCCATTCGTTTTACAATTAGGTCATAGGTATAGAGGATAATAGCCTTTAACATAACCATGATACGGTCGGCTTTCAATCTAACCGGATCCAGCTGAATACCAGTATTTTAAAAAGAGCGACTGCGTCTCTGAACACCACTATCCATTATTACTAGGTAAGCCACTGTCAACCTGTAAGGACTGTCAAAGATCGCTTGATTCGATACACGTGCTAAGGCACGGAGCGTTCTTGGTATGTAATAGATGATCTCTCATCCACGAACCGACTTCGCCAAGCGTTGCTTTGCATTGAAGATCGAGCCGTGAGCCGTGAGCTTTCATTTTGTTAGCCACGAGCCCCTCGACTAAATAGCCCATTAAGTAACATAAATATATGACGTCTAGACGCTATAAAAGATTTTTAGGAAACTTGCCCAAAAGATGGCACGTGTTATAATTTGCCAAATGAAGTTGCAATAAAACATTTCTTCGACATTATATTTCTGCGGTTATTATTATATTGTGCCCTTTTGCATTTTGAATCTGAGTTTTAGTCGACCCAATCATCGTCTGCCTAGCCTTTTCGCAACCAAGTTGGTGTCGGCGTCCACTCAAACCGGATGCAGCTGAATACAAGTATTTTACATAGAACTGCCTATCTTATATCCACAACCCAGTTAGTATTGGGTAAAACGATACTCCTTGGTAAGAGTTTTGGCCCACTGATCTGTAACGACTGCCAAAAGATAAATAATAGCTGGGACCAACGGCTTAACGTGCTTTCCGAGGCACAGAGGAAGCTCGGCATGTAGTGGTTGGTCAGGTCACCCATCCATTGAAAAAGCTAGGCAACCTAAAGGTTGATCCAAGCGGCTGTTGCCACGAGCTTAATGTATACTCAATCGTTGGTCCCTGCCTCCCTGGTGTCATTTCTAGATCTGTGGCAGTGTTATGGGTACTTGTCGTCATCGAAGATGGGATATGGGAAGTAAGAATCCCGAAAGTCTGATAGACAATCCTACCCAAGTATAATATTAATAACCCGTAGCTGCATTGTGGAGGTCCAGGTCAGAGAGTCAATTCTCCGTGTAAATTTCAGAACTCTTTTAGTAAGAAGCCGTCCTTAACATATTATAATATGGGCAATATTATAGACTAGCTTTTGCCCGCTTCACTTGCGTTATATTTGAATTTTACAATAACCGGCTGGGACACGTGGCGCCATCTATTATATTAATAAGAACGTTATTGTTATTTTCCTCGGGAATATTACTTTTAGGAGGTAACATACAAACAAACTTACTTTCGCTTTTATAACATGAGTTAGGAATGGATGCCATGCAATTAACGTTGTCGCAAACATCGCCCATGAAGAAAGATAGTTTACCATCGATCTTTCTAGAATTAGCAGACAAGTCTATTATTTATTTACAAAAGTATAGATCGATGAAGGTCGAAGAAACAGATGGCTAGACTATGAGTGCTTCTGCCTTGAGAACTAGTTACGATCGGAGAAATTTTCTTTAAACACAATGTGTCAACGCATCCTCCAGGAACACTCATCCAAGTAATCTGTACATTAAATTAAGTACCTCTACGCCAAAATTATTGCTGAGAAACAACATATTTTTTACGGGTCAAAAATCACATTAGAGCAAATGTTGTGCTAATTAATTAATAGTCCAGGGAAATTCCGGAACCGAAAGTTCCGGGAAAAATCCGTCGGTATAAGCACCGGGATTTTCAATACAGAATCCCGGTTCGTTCGAAACCTTCTGGAAAAGATATTACACGTTTAGAATTTTCTAATTACCATTGTTTAAAGCGTGTTCGATCGTTTAAAACATGGAATACACATGCTAATCAGTAGAACTAGGTGCAACGTTCAAGCAAATGCTACTTTCCAGCATGTGAAAAAATGTAATATTGAAAAAAGCTAGTAAAAGTTTATCATCATCAGCCTATAATTTTCCCACTGCTGCGAAACAGGCCTCCTCTCTATGAGAGGGAGTGGGCTGTAATCCACCACGCGGGCCCAGTGCGGGTTGTTATATCATGTCACATGTCTTCCGATTTTTTAGTTCTAGGACATGCCGGTTTCCTCACGATGTTTTCCTTCACCGTTTTTGAGGGCAGCGGTAATGAAATAAATTACACAAAGTAATGCGCCTGCCTGGGTTCGAACCCACGGCTTACAGCTCGTAAGTCGGGGCTGCCACCACTGGGCCACCGCTGCTCTCTAGTACCTATAAGTTAATATCATGTATACGTTAATATAATGGAATTATCATTATGTTCTACAATTTTCCTTGTAGTTACGTGATGCACGTGCCGAAAGTATTATAAAACAAGTTTATACTAAAAGAACAATGATCGACACGTCTGATCTCGCACTACTCCGTAAATATTTACATTATAAACAACACTTCACACCTTTTGCATACTGTTTACTAAACAATTTATGTTTGAGACACATATCTATTTTCAACTGTAACACCTTGTTTAAGGTATTAAATTTGAATAAATGATTTGAACCGAAGAGTACGTTTGAGACACTTGACTTATTTGCAACTCTAACACTAGTGAGAATAAAGTTCAAATTCGCTCTATTTAAGTTGAAGAATCAACTGGTGCAAGCCATATGTTTCGGGACTATAAAATCTCGATGATGCATAACAGAGATTTGTAAACCTAAAACACATTTGAGTCCTAGGTCTAGGCATGTTTCTGAGAGAAATATGGCTCTGAAAATTGGTTATTTGAAAGTATTCAATTTTTCTATGATAGCGACAAACTCGTAGCCAAGTTTTGAGCCAAAGATTGCCATCGACAAGTTAAAAATAAGAATGTTGAAATGTCAACAAGAGAATAAGGTGAATGATAGTTATAACTTACGAGTATATATAGCTAACTCCTATGTGTGGGCATGTGACGCGAAGGAACGAGTAAAACGGCGTGAGGAAAGTTTTCGAGTCAGAGTTTGGTTGGCTAAGATAGGAAGAACAAAGAAATAATGGATGGACTGTGTGAAAGAAGATCTGGGTAGAAAGGGGGTGACTCATAATGGACGACTAATAGAAAAGAATGGAAGAAAAAGACTTGCTTGCGGCTTGCTTGACTCTCTGTCTGCGTCTGTGTTTCCGAACGCTTACAACCCTAATCTCTTCAAAGTTAGAGTAAACAGGCTTCTTCTGGGTAAGGTCTTACCATTGTCGACTTTGTCTCTGTCATCTCTGACCTAGACTACATTCAAGATCAAACACATCTCAAATAAAAAAAACGGGCTGCACTCCGGGAGTGCCAGCAGAAGTGAAAACTTGAATATTAACGTTGTGCATTTTTGATGTTTTGGAATGGTTAGGAAATAATTTTGCACGAGTTGCTTTAATTATCAGAATAAAAGTATACAAACATGACAATTTTTTATTACATTAAAAATTTTACACTTCAGAACTATTACAATCCATCTTACGAATTTTACATCTTTGGAGAAACCAAAGGTTTTGGTTGTACATTAGATAATCATCCAGTTTTGGAAACCCAAACTCAAACTTTATGACAGATGTCATAAAGTTCAAACTCCTCCGTAACCTAATGTCAATCTGTCTTACGAATTTTTGATCGGACGATCTGACGCGAATTTAACATTTATTACCCATCACAAAAGTGCACAACGCCACTAAAGCAGTTTTTACTTCAAAAACTTGCTGCGTCGACTTCAAATAAAATTGGATAACGACCGGAAAAAAATGATGATCTAGTAATCCAATCCAAACTTATATCTATTACGTTAGCTCATTAAAAACCTAAAAAAAATATCCTTCCATAATTCCACTCACCTCTCCATAGCCTTATCAGGATCAATATCCAAGAAGAACTCGTCTTCATGCAGTACAGCCATCACCGGATTCTGAAGGGCTGCGATCAGGAACTGCCGCGCCGGGGTGTGACCGTCGCGGTATACCGCGTACAGGGATGACAGGGCGCATTTACCTGTGCGGAATAACCTGGGGAATTGATGAGGGATTAGATTATTAAACAAACATATACATAACTTAGCGGTCTGCTGTTAGAAAACCTAATGGTGGGTTCAGCTTGTGGACCACCTTTGGATGATACTTTGAGCAAGTTTTTAACCGAATATATCATCATTTCAGCTGAAAGACGTCCACAGCTGGACATAGGCATCCCCCGAGTATAGCCACGTTGACCGGCCCCGTGCTACTCGCATCCAGCGGATCCCCGCAACATTCACCAGGTCATCGGTCCACCTATTGGGCCTTCCAGTTCATGGTCGCTATCCCAGAACTTTTCGGCCCCATCGGCCATCCGTTCTGCGAGCAAATTGCCTACATTGCCCACTGCCACTTAAGTTTGGCAATTATTCGGGCTACTTCGGTAACCTTGGTTCTCTTGCGGATGCCCTCATTTCTGATTTGATCACGCAAGAAAACTCTGAGCGTAGCCCTCTCCATTGCCCTTTGGGTGACTTTAAGCCTTCTCATGAGGCCCATTGTGAGCGACCACGTTTCAGTCCCGTATTCACTGGCAACACACACTGGTCATAGACTTACGTCTTGAGACACTGCGGTAAGTTGGACGAGAAGATACTCGTACAACGCAACTTCCCGAGTCGGATTCGACGATTGACCTCTTTCTCGAAGTTAGACCTACCCAACTGGACCGTTTATCACAGGTAGACATAATCGTCTACTACTTCGAGTGTAGAGTTTCCGATCTTGATAGGAGTGGGTGTTACATGGGCATTCAAAATGACTTTGGTTTTGTCCATGTTCATTTTAAGACCCACTCTTTCGGAAGCTCTACTGAGGTCATCGAGCATTGTACTAAGGTCCTCCATGGTATCAGCCATGGTCAACCGAATACGGCGAAGCAAAAAGGAGGGTTATGATTTCAACGGGTAAGTATGTATTTATCATAATTTGACAAATGAGGTATCACTGGAAGCGTCTTTACTGGTTATGTGACGTCACTTTTTTTTTATTTATCCGTATGATCATCTTAAGATAGGTAAGTATACTTACTTCCTAGGATCACTAGAAGTGGCCATCTGATGTTTGATCAGTGATCTCACGACCGCCCGGAACCTGGTCCTGTCGGAAGCTGACCGACAGCTGCCGTACAACCCCGAGACCAGAGCTGAAGGTAGACTGGGCGGGATGTGGTCTTCGCCCAGGAGTAGACAGAGGGAGACCAGGTGTGGGGACTCGCGAAGCCATCCTAGTAGCTCGCCTAAAGCTGTCGCCTCCTGTTGAAGATGAGTTTGGTAAATACTGGCCGATACAAAATCAAAATCGCTTCTTCCATACTTCTCAATTACTGGTCATCTCATTAGACACCTCCTTTCATGTCATATCAAAGACAAAGGATTATATTTTCTCTTTCCAAACGTTTATTATTTTTTGCGATATCCCTTAGCTACTCTCAGATACAATCTTTCAAAGCATTCCACTGTTTTCTCACGCTTTTCTATTGACCCCAGGGTCACAGTAAAATAAATAATTCCTATTAACAATGCATATTGATATTACAAAGTAGCTAATACACAGAACGTTATGAACGCAGTTCCCTGTTTTATCTTGACCTACGACAATTGGCTTGTTGAAAATAATATTTCTTTTCTAGGTATTTTCAAACTTAATCATGAATTATAATAATAAGCAATGCGAAAAATTGCGAAAATTTTCAAAAGAATCGCATGACTACGTATGCGTTACGATTGGTCGCTATGTTTGTGACGTCATAATGTTAAAGGAATTTCTCGTTAGCACACTGTCAACGACATGATAATTGACTAAAAACAACAGAAATGTAGTGTAAAAAATTATTTTTATTATAGATAATTTTATTTAGTCATGTGTGATAGTGATAAAGGATAAAATGGCTAATTCCGACATATACCTGATGTGGATATAGTTATGATAACAGGTTTTCTTAAAATTATATTCAGTTTAATTCAGCTGAAGGTCGAGGTGGTAAAGCGTCAAGGCAAATAATAACAAACATAAATAGTAAAACAATGAAGTTTGTAGAACAAAAACTTACAACACGCTACGATAACTAGGTTTGACATTTTTGAAAAATATTTTACAATATTTACGATAATATAAAGATTTGATTGATTTAATGTCAAAACACTGCATCAGCTGTGTGCTACGACTACGATGATTAGAAATAAACATGGTGATGTCACACGCACTCGTCGGGAACTGTTGGCGTCTTCGGTACTGGGTTCAAAAATGTATTTTCCAATTTAATTCATCATCATCATCATCATCATTAGCCTATTATGTTCCCACTGCTGGGACACAGGCCTCCTCTCTATAAGAGGGAGTGGGCTGTAATCCACCACGCGGGCCCAGTGCGGGTTGGTAGATGTCACATGTCTTCGAATTTTTAGTTCTAGGACATGCCGGTTTCCTCACGATGTTTTCCTTCACCGTTTTTGAGAGCAGCGGTGATGAAATAAAGTACACAAAGTAATGCGCCTGCCTGGGTTCGAACCCACGGCTTACTGCTCGTAAGTCGGGGCTGCCACCACTGGGCCACCGCTGCTCTCAAGTGCCGGCCAAGTGCGTGTCGTACTCACACGCACACAGGGTTCCGTACCACCAAACAATAAAATATAAAATATTTTCAATATTATTAAATTATTTTTATATGTAACAGCAAAACTAAATTTGTTTTATATAGTTAATGTAACGCTAGATGTCGCTAGCCAGCCGTCAAGCCGGCTGTCAAGCCCGCCTAGCCTAGCCGCTACGTCACTTCCCCACCACATGAGCCTTGCCCCGCCAAATCCGAGCCAGGGGAGGTGAAGTAGCCGCCAGCCAGCCAGTGATATAAAAGCCCAGAACGATGATTTTGTGGTTGCACAGTGAAGGGACGCCTCCCGCTGCCGCAGCCCCCGCGCCTAGTACGAGCGCGGACGCAGCGGCCAAAGCCAAGAAGCGGGACCAGCCACGGTACCCTCCGCTGGTGGTTGAGAGGTTACCAAATTGGGCCTTTCATTTCAAGGCTGTGCGGACCATTTTGGGTCACCCACCTAATGCTCGTCCTTTTCAGGGCGGAATTCGTTTTCTGCCTGAAACAGAGGGCGAGTATAGGGTGATCCAAAAGTACCTCACGGACCTGGAGAGATCGGAGGGCCTAAGTTGGTTCTCATACTCACTGCCAGCGGAGCGGAATATCAAGGTGGCTATCAGGGGCCTGCCAGCGGACACGGACCCTGAAGACATCCTAGAGGAGCTGAGGTCACGTGGATACGAGCCGGAGTACGTCCGCAATATAAAAGCGCGCGGCGGACGACCTGGCTGTCTCTTCTACGTGACACTCAGACGGCAAACTGACATCCGGACTATCTACGACACCACCGAGCTACTAAGCATGCGGGGTGTTCGTATCGTTGCCTGGCGGAGCAAACAAGGGCCCGCCCAGTGCCACCGGTGCCAGCTGTTTCGACACAGCTCGCACCGGTGCCACCGCCCGCTCGCATGCGTGCGCTGCGGAGACAACCACGCCGCCCAAGACTGCCCACGCCCTAAGACCGAGAAGGCCACCTGCGTGAACTGCGCGGGTGACCATCCGGCCAACAGTGGCGGATGTCCAGTGTTCCGGAGAGAGCTCCGGAACAAGCGAGCGGGCACTGTCGCCATCTCTCGGCAGCGCCGAGAAACGGTGGCTGCAGCCACTCAAGTAGAGGCCCATGAGGCCCCCAGCACATCGCTGATGGCGACAGCGAACGGGCCCTCAAAGGTAATATTAGATGCTCCCGCCAAGAGGCGGAGAAAGAAGAGACCACGCGGGGGGAGAAACAGGAAGGGGAAAAAGCCCCACCCTCCCGCGGTGCAATCCAGACAGGACCCTGGCCCTGTCCCTGCGCAGGCGTCGACTCAGGCGCTCGCGGCACCCACAGCCACCACAGCCGCCATCCAAACCGCCGATGCCGCTACAGGCGCCGGCAGGAAGAAGGGGAAGAGGGCGGGGAAACCCGCCCCACCCACAGACACGGCTACGGCCGCCGCTCACTCAGTAGCGGCGCCGAGCACACGCCAGCCGCTAGCCGGCGCCCCAGCGCAACAGCGCCTTGTCCCGCCAACGCCAGACTTTACCGCCTGCGCCATTAGGCTACTCTATGACCTTATCAGGGCCATAAAGGAGGGCCAGGACGCAGAGGATGTCATACTCGACGGGCTTATGGAGCTACTACAGCTCCATTACGCAAGCCAGTCGGGAAATTAGTCTGGATTGCCGCGGCCTTATGTATAGGGCCGCCCCTCTCCGCCTCCTCCTCTAGGTTGCAGGACTAACCCCGGCTCGACAGGAGCCGGCGTCGCACGGTTGCCCCAGGTAATGCACCGAGGGAGCACCTGCGACCGCCGACTCACGATGGCATGCCACGTCCGCGGCACCTCGCCAACCGCAGGAGCGCCCGCTTCCTGCCTTGTCGCCACATGTGCGACCTGGTGCCTGCGGATGTGACGTAGCCGTCGTCATTCTCGGACTTGACCCGCCCGGGTAGGCCGCTCCAGTCTACACGCGATCTACCCAACCACTGAGACTCCACAATCACTACATACACTCGAAGCGCGTCATGACTTAGGTTAATATAGGCATAACGCGCATCGAACATGCATTCATTACTCCACACGCATCCCAACTCACGCGATGAATGTGCGGTGCGGGCTCGCTATTCATTCGCCTACAAGAGCGGCGTTACACAATACAATGCCGCTCTAACTCATACACCACGACCCCTTAGTCTGGAACGCAATCGGCTAGCTCTGAGAGCGCAACGGACGGGGGTCAACGCCTTAGCGGTAGGGTGCGCCATCAGAGTTGCCTCTGGCAGGTCTGCATCTGCTGGGCCTCCTCCGGGTAACCGGAGGTCTCACCTGGCGATGACAAGCCGCCGAGGCGGCGTGAAGAAAGCGGCGCTCGCTACGGTAACGTTGTACCGTAGCTAAGCGCGCAGCGCTAGCGCCGCTGGCGCCTCCTACCGGACAATAATGACAACCACACACAGGCGAGTTGCGCTTTTTACACGCACTCGCCAATTATCACGCCTATAAGGCCATCCAATTGAGGTGCCCGTCGTAACGGGCACTGTGTTGACCCCGCGGGGAAAGGGCTTGCCCACATCCCGCCCGCCACGCCCCCATGTCGGGGACGTAGCGATTGCCCAACGTTGTGGTTGCACTTGATTATAATAATTGTAAGGGAAAACTCTGCCCGAATAAAAGCTTAAATCCGTCCAGCCTATTTTTTTACCACTATCGTTATATTAATGAAAAACAAAGTTACTGCTGCAGTTTGATAAAAGTCCTATATCTCAAAAACTAAACATCATATCTTAATCAAACCAATTTTCGTTGAAAGTTTTTTTTACGTTCTATAATCCTAAATATTTTCAGAATTTTCATCCTCTTACTTTAGAAATTAGAGGGGGGACACACACATTTTACCACTTTGGAAGTGTCTCTTGCGCAAGCTATTCACTTTAGAAAAAAATGATATTAGAAACCTCAATATCATATTTGAAGACCTATCCATAGATACACCACACGTATGAGTTTGATAAAAAAAAATGAGTTTCAGTTCTAAGTATGGGGCACCCCCAAAATGTATTGTTTTTTTTTCTATTTTTGTGTGAAAATCTTAATGCGGTTCACAGAATACATCTACTCACCAAATTTCAACAGTATAGTTCTTATAGTTTCGGAATAAGTGGCTGTGAAATACGGACGGACGGACAGACAGACAGACAGACATGACGAATCTATAAGGGTTCCGTTTTTTGCCATTCGGCTACGGAACCCTAAAAATATGTAATACTCAATTACGGAGCGGAGGCGGTAAGTCACAGCCTCACAGCGCATGCCCTAATTATGACGTCCCTCCCGTTCTGCGAAGCTGTCCCCGGGATAATATTGTTATTGATGATCCGTCGGAAGTGCACCGTCCTTCGGCTGCGCTTTGTTAATACCTACTCGACATTCCGCATTTCCCTCGTGACACGGGAGATTTTAGAAGAGAAAATCGGAAATATAAGAATCGGAACTTCATGAGGAGCGTTCGAAAGCTAATCCTGAGATTACAAAAATGACATGAAAGCTAAAAGATAGTAATAGTATTTTTATTTGCATTGTTAAGTACAAATTTAAGTGGACTGACAAACATGTTTAACTAGGATAAGACCAAATTGCTCTCACGCAATCATTTTAAGCGATGAATGCTCTAACGAAGTCGGTGCTATTACCCCACATTACAAGGCCATAACGCAGTACCGATTCGACATAAGCTTGGTATGAACGATGTATGATAGAACGAGCAGTGTTGAAAAAAAATGGGACATTCATTTAGGTGACGCTTAGTTTAAGACACCGTTTGAGTGAAAACGAGTAATGGAGGCTTAAAATCAGAAAGGCAAAGTTCTTGTCCACATAGTAATTTGGAACACACAGTGCACAAAGAATGAAAATTAAAATTTGCTAAACAGTCGTATTTAGCAAGTCTAGTATCTAAGTCGTTACGAATTACCGCATAACGCTAATACTTCCTGCAGTCGTAGGTCAACAGAATTGTTTACTTAGAATGCATGTGATACATACAATTGTATTGTGCGTCGAGCAGTTTATTATACAGACCTTAGAATTACGATCAAATGATTAAAGACAGTACTTAGTATTCCTAGTATTTGCTTTGCTGTCCTTCCTGAACAAGAGAATTACGTAACGATCTTGAAGAGTATTATCAAGTTTATCGCTGACAGGATGATATACACACACAGTTGGGCGGTATGAGCCCAACTGTCAATTCGAGCATCAGCAGACCTACCGCGTGTTTTACTCTTCTTCCATTAAAGAGACGGAGCTATACAGGATGTCTAGCGCCATCTCTTTCCTACACTGGAAAAGGAGTATCCGCAATAATGTTTTAGGACGTCATGGTAGGCCTCCAGATGACCAGACGGCAATAAATTCCAATTTTAAATTTCACTAGGAATTTATGTAGTGCCGTGAGAACGTTTGAAGAAAGGATATCTTAGCCCAGAGGGAAACTAAGACGTAACATAACATCACGCCTGTAAGCCCCGAAAGGTTAGGCAGAGGTGTACCTAATAGTACACACATATTTCACCAGTTATGTTCGTCTTCGTTTAAGTCCTTTAATAGGGGCGGGCCTATTCTCCATAGGAAACGACCAACCCGAACCGTGCACCTTTTGTCGACGTTTTATAAGTGCCCATGTAAGCCTATGTAAAATAAAATATTTTGATTTTGATTGCCATCAACTGGTCACAAATCCATGGCTGCTGAAATGCCGGGAATCGAACATAGGACCTCATGCTCATTAATCGCGATTCCGAACATTAGACCAACAAGACAGTCCCACTGTAAGACCTAAAAAATTTTGCATTGAGTTTTGTCTGCTTGTACTAATAACAGAAGTCGGAATTAGGTACAGTTATTTTTGTATTTACACTGATTTCATACAGCGAAAGAATAAATTGGATATGCCTCAAATCCCGAGATTAATATTGAAGCGCAGAAAAAACCCGTGATTTACTAAATATAAAAGTTATTTACTTTTACACAATTTAAACCATCCGACATTGGATATCCGAAGTTGCAAAATTCCAACGCGCATACGCACTATGTTGCCACATTTGTAGAACAGTTCGCACATCATGGCAAAGATGAACGAACGATACATTAATAGCAACGTTTCGATGCAAGTACTTAAATAACTATAGCTTATTTCGACCTCTGACTATTATGTATTCTGTGGCTCAGGCTCTACTGAGAAACTTGATTCTATGCAGTAGGCAAACAAACATTGCATATAGCTTTGCAAGGCTCATAAATCTCAAAAGTCATCATAATACAGTGCTATAACTTCCTGTTACCGTAGGTCAAGAAAGGGATTGTTTAGTCGTGTGCGCATGTATTGTTCGTGTTAAATAGGTTGGTTAGCACGTTACTAGAAGGGTTGTTGAACTTGCGAGCTTGGCCAGAGCTTGCTCAAAGGGTTACGTTGCGATACTGTGATTACACTATATACACGGTGTAACGGAAAAGGTATATACATACTTAGGGTGTGCTACAGACCATCGAACTGAACATGGTTCTCATCATAAAACATGTTTTTCAGGGAAAAAAATATCTGCTGCTAAAATGTATAGGGCAGCTGATATTTTTTTCGCTATTACAATGTTTGTCCGATGGAGAAACATGTTCAGTTTGATGGTCTGTAGCACACCATTAAGTATGTATATACCCTTTCCGTTACACCCAGAATATCTAAGTCATGAGTGTGAAAGTGGCTCAAGGATAGTATTTGTGATAAGAGCGGTGAGAATTTGTCGAAAAACGATAAGTGACAATGTATGGCTTGTATTGTACTATCGAACTAGCTGTGCCCGCGACTTCGTCCGCGTGGAATTAGAATTTATCTAAAATAGAATCTTATTACATTAGCTATCTGCCAGTGAAAGCCCCGTCAAAATCAGTACAGCCGTTTTAGAGATTAGCCGGAACAAACAGACAGACAGACATAAATTGTAAAAAATCATATTTTGGCATGAGTACCGTATTATACATTTATATGCATGTAGTAAAAAGCGGTTATTTTAATATTACAAACAGACACTTTAATTTTATTTATATGTATTGTATAGATGTATAGACAATGACGGCCTCGTGGGACGGATGGCCGCAAGCGCGACTGCTGAGCAGGAGATCCTGGGTTCGATATTCAGGACGGGCACAGTATTTTTATTTTCCGCCAGGAATTTCTCAGTATAAGCCACGGCGTCAGGATTTGCGTGCACAGCTGCCCGCTATACACGGACTCGAGCAGTTAGCCATTGATCAACACACACGGACCGCTCTTGCAGTCATAGTCAACAGCTTGAAGCTGCCATTGATAACTGCTGGAGCAGTTGATACCAACAGCTCGTCGGCGGGAAGCGTGCACGACGTGGAATGAAGAGCGCGGGCGGAGGTAACTGCACGAGAGCAGTCGATGAGTCGACAGCTCGAGCAGTCAGTGTATGCCTGGCGACTGCTTGACCGCACGATGAAATTTCACCGTGCCGCCAAACGCCCGAAGCAGATGCAACTGCTCGAGCCGTTTCGTGTATGTACGTACGGACTGCAGTTAACTATGCAGTCGCAGCTTGAAGCAGGCGATCCTGACTGCTTCAGCTGTCCGTGTATGGCCGGCCTAACAGTTCAATGTCGTTTTGTGCTGCAAAGAAAATCTCTGACACGAGTCTATGCAATCGGGAAAGCCAATCAAAGCTATGTACTTATATAATACACAAGGATATCAAGTAACATCTTGGTAAATAGAAAAAGAACGACTGCATAAATATGCAAACAGCATCATCAAAAAAAAAAACAATGAAATTCGTGATGACGAAGTCATTTTCTGAAGCAACAATTCAGTTTCATGTTCTATTGTATTCTTTCATTTTCCTTTAAATATTCGTAATGGTGGCGATTTCCTTGGTTTAACGGTTTAAAACGATGCATTGTCCGTATTGAAGCTTAGTCACAAACCGATTTAGTTTTCCACTTATTCAGGTATGTAATTGCATTATCAAAAGTACAAAAGGGGCCCAATACTATAGGAATGGCAAAATGCGTAACTTAAGGTGCAGTATTGGTAGCCAAGGATAACCGACGAACTGTAGAAGTAATCAGGTATCCGCTGCAAGATGCGGAAAATATCTATCCTTTGCCTTTTTTTTTTACGTACGGAAATCCTCAATGGATGTACTCCGGCCTGGGGCTGGCGGAGGGGTCTGTGGTATTCTAATAAACGTAGCGTGAGCTTTAGGGTTACGTGCCAACCAGTTCACAGTCCAGTCCAGTCCGGGCAGCAAGAGCACGTAACCTTAAAGTCATTATCTACTAACTGATAATTTGGTGGTTTTATCCTAAACCCTAACTAGTATAACTAGTGAACACAACAGGGTCTGTCAGACTTCTACTGACTAAAACCACACGGCGTTCTGGCTGGGGTGCGGGGACACATTGCAATCTCCACAAACGCCCGGCAGTATCCTTTGCCTGCCTCCCCCAAGTATACATAAATTTTGGCTATATGCTTAGGGGTAAGCTCGGGACCTAGGTCCAGCACTTGACGAAGGTTTTCGACTTTATGATGATCAAAAAGAAACAGCATCCATTTTTCAAAATTCTAATCACAACAATTGCACAGTGCATTACCGTCCTTCGCCCGCGTGGAGTTCGATAATTGTCCCACGGGAACATACTATCGGGATAAAAAGTATCCTATGTGCTAATCTAGGTTATAAACTACCCGTGTGCCAAATTTCATGTAAATCCATTCAGTAGTTTTTGCGTGAAAGAGTAACAAACATCCATCCATCCTCACAAACTTTCGCATTTATAATATTTAGAAATAATTTACCATTGAAATAAAATAAATTATTTACTTATCGTTCATATTTAATTGTAATTAGAAGAAGCCAAAAGTATGAATCTAGTCTTACTAAGGGGTATCGTATTACCCAGGTACTGGGTTGTGGAGGTCAGATAGGCAGTCGCTAAATGTAAAATACTGGTACTCAGCTGCATCTGGTTAGACTGGAAGCCATGACAAAGCCAAGCTAGGCAGATGATGATTTACTTGTAATAAGAGTTCTTTATCTCTTATCACGAATTAGTAGTTAGTAAACACAGCATCATTTTGTTTCCGTAACGAGCTTAATTAGATAAACAACATCAATGGAACGCTTCGATCAATAATAGTACTAGATTAAGGATCAGGAACAAAAATGAATCGCAAAAGTGTCCACAGTTTGCACACACGTAAACATCTATATTTCTTTGAAAAAAGTTTTATAATATTAACAACTTCAGTTTAATATAAACCTTAACACTCTAACATAAAGTTTAATAACAATTACAAAATATATTTATTTAAGTCCTTCCATCGGAGAAAGGTAAAAGGCAATTAATTTAAAATGTCACTTGAAAATAAAAAGTCATGAGTTCAAAAATATTTATTCTAAAATGAATCTTAAACTCTAATCGACAAAGTTCAAAACATTATATTGACGATTTCGTGCTTATTCTAATTTAGAACTAGACGTAATTCTTGGTATTACATTTCAATACTCAGAACACAGTAAGTATTGAAAGACGTAGAGTTGCAGAATATTTTTTTTTTTATGCAAAGGTTCGTTTTGTAAGGTTGCAAATAGTTTTGATCGATTTAAAAAAGTAGTAAACTAAGTAGTAGGTACTATTTATAACCGACTTAAAAAAAAAGGGGGAGGTTCTCAATTTGACTATATTTAGTTTTTTTTTGTTGTTGACGGATTTCTGCACTAATTGTAAACTCATGTTCAAAATTCTTTTTTTATTCGAAAGCCTAAGCCTACTCTAGTGGTGGTCCCGTTGTCACCAAGTCAGGATCTGATGGTAGGATCCCAGAGAAATCGAGGGCAACCCTCAAATTTTATAGGTACTTATACAATGTTTTTCATGTACTTTCTAACGAGGATACGTGGTATCTTAAAATAATTAAACTTGTTGAAGGTGTGGCTTGTAAAGAAACATACTTACGCGGTTTATTGAAAATAGTTTTAAAGTATTTCATGAAAATACCTACAGGTATAGTTTTCATCCGATACATTTTTTTGTAATTTACGCCTTTGCGTGTTTCCAGTTATGTTCAAACTATCAAAATGAATCGAACATATTCTCGAATTTTTATAAGGTTTATATATTCTGCACATCGAAATGGGTCGCTAGAAATCTACAAGAAATCTACAAACAAAAATAATATTTAAAATAACAACACTACTCCATGCATTGCCTTTTCCAGAATAGTCAATGTTTGTAACAATAGTTGGTGCGTTGTTGCAAACATTGGTCAAACAATCATAATATTAGCTAATTTTACTTTTATTGAGTATTTAATTCTGTTTTTATTTCATGAACAATCACTTATATATATCCTTATCGAAAAAAAACTATTCCTTTCAAAATCTTAGTGTTACGGTCATTATTTTCACAGTTATTGAACGCGCACTGCGGGCATTTCGACGTCTTAATGTTGGCTATGATTGGACCATACTAATTTGAAATAAGACCACAAAAGCATTTGTGGTCTTATTTTTCGAGCCGTTTTTGAAGCGCTCATCGGGAATCTAGTACTATTATTGATCGAAGATGGAACGACAGTTCAACGACACGGGTGAACAGAAATGTATAAAAATAAGTCCAGCCAAGTTCGAGTCGGACACGCGCACGAAGGGTTCCGTACCATTACTTATAAAAACGAGCAAAAAAATCACTTTTTTGTATGGGAGCCCCCTTAAATATTTATTTTATTCTGTTTTTATTAGTATTTGTTGTTATAGCATCAACAGAAATACTTAATCTGTAGAAATTTCAAATAGCTAACTATCACGGTTCATGACATACAGCCTTGTGACAGACGGACAGCGAAGTCTCAGTAATAGGGTCCCGTTTGACCCTTTGGCTACGGAACCCTAATAAACTGTGAAAAAGCCATTTGAATTAGTTTTAACAATTGACGTTAAATTTTTGTTGAAGAATTTTTTGCCAGCGATCGGAATAAATTATCTGTAAACCAAGTTATATAATTTTAAATATTCATAACATAAGATAGATTGAAGGGAAATATAATAGTAGGTAAAGCTGAATATCCGCATTCTGACTATACATATGATTCAATGCATCTGATAAGTGTATCGCAGATGACGTTATTACGTCCCACGTCATTGGGGGCGGGCCTGTCATCCTTTCGAAGCAGCTGTATAGTAATACTAGCTGTTCCGCGCAACTTTGCCTGCATCACATTTTCCCCGTTTTCGCAACATTTTTCATTGCTGCTCCGCTTCTATTGGTCGTAGCGTAATGATATAATAATATAGCCTATAGCCTTCCTCGATAAATGGGCTATCTAACACTGAAAGAATTTGGTTCCTGTGGGTAGAATTTAGTGATACCTGTAAAGATTTGGCCTAAGCTTGTTAGCACCAGTAATTATCGACACCTACATTGACAAATAAATGGATTTTATTTAAATTTTTCAAATTGGATCTGTAGTTCCTGAGATTAGCGCGTTCAAGTAAGCAAACAAACAAACTCTGCAGCTTAATTATTAGTTTTAGATTAGATATTATTCCAGGGAAGTCGCAGTGATATCATTCTGTAAGATATTAGGCGGTGGGACTCTGGCAAAATGTGAGGTTACTATTAGGTAAACACATTACATAACGCCTGTAGAAGTGGTGATTGAAACGCTTGAGGGATACATCTTGAGTCCATCTAACGAAAAAAGGATCTAATTATGAATGAGGAAAGTAACTAATTAGGTTTTTGCGATCCTCGGTTTTCCCTATTTCAAGGTTGTGACGTTAATGTAAGGGCTATCAAATTCATGATGAATCCTTGCTTACCGCAATGAAATCAAGTCAAAAACCAAGTTCATTGTAAGCCAATTCACCTAATTTCCTGTAGGTACATCACATTATCCTCTTCAATGTCACTACCATAGAATAATAAAACCAATAGAAGCGTAACTCGTGGAGTTTTCAATAAACGTACGCTGATATAATGCCGCTGAAAATAATGTGCTTCCTTCCAGCTTGTTATGAAACAAGCTGCTTTTACCAGGGGGTCCAAAATGGCCGCTCACACAGATAATGTTTTTTTTTAATGTTGTAGCCTAAGTTACTCCTTACTACATCAGCTATTTGCCCATGTAAGTCCCTTCAAAATCGGTCCAGCTGTTCCAGAGATTAGCCGGAACAAACAGACAGACGGACAGACAGAAAAAACTGTAAAAAATGTTATTTCGGTATATGTACCATACATACATTCATATGCGTGTAGTAAAAGGCGGTTATTTTAATACTTATTACAAACAGACACTTCAATTTTATTTATTTGATATGTATGGACGATGAATATTTAGATTGTCATTTTGTGACCATTTTACGAATTTTACCCCACGCCACGCAGCCTTAAAGTTCTTCAGCGCGTGATATCAGAAGTCGTGCAGTGTTGTGCTTTTTACACTTGGTCGTTTGCCCGAAGTCGATTGCCTTTGGAATTCGGACAAGTGTAAAAGAACGTTGTCGAGTACGCCCGTCTTATGGCAATCTTGTTCGATGTGATGGTTTGACTTCATTCAAACTTTTGTTTTGTAATAAATGCATCTATCGGGTGCCGAATTCTTTCGAACACCCGAATACGGGCTAGCGACCAAGTGTAAATTAATTGCGCCATTACGCTCGCACCGTCATAGTAAGTCACTCCTTACCGTCCTACCTATCAGGTTCCTACAATCCCTTTGTACGAACCTGATAGGTACAAGAGACACTGGCTCGCCTGTGCTACGTGCATCTCTGTATAAAACTGCGGCACGACGGCGAGGCTAAATTTCAAGCACCATGGGCAGCAAGACTAACTCTTAGCAGGTGAGCTTGCCCCGAGAAAAAAAGCACTATGGCCGTAACGCATGTTACAACCAACGAGGATTGTAGATTGAGTTGGCCTTTCCGAAAATCCCTGAAAAGTAAGCATCAAAAATACGTGCAGAGCAGGAGTTTCGCATCTACACCTTCTTTATTCTATGGCCGTACCACTCAAACCAATTCACCGACGTAGTTACTACGTCAACTCGTCATATGTGAACACAGACAAAGGCTTGTAACTACAGTACATGGTAATGTACACTAGAGATGAGTCCGATATCATGTCACATGTAAAAATCATCGATATTTTAAAATCATTTCATCATGCAATGACAGAGACAAAATCATCAATGCTTTTAAATCATTATGGCGCTGCGGTGTGAATTGCGACTTTGCGATGCTGCGCGATCGGCGATACAGAAGTCACAGAACGCACATATTTCGATAAAATGACAATGACCGGGACTGGCGCATGGCGCAAGGAACGGCAATAATGCTTGCACTTGCGTAGTTTACGTTTGTGTGCGAAATGTGCTGCCTTAAAATACCCTTCCATGCCAAGTTGAATTACGCGGCTAAGTGACAAACTCGACCCATGCCTAAGTAAAGTAAAGTAAAATTTATTTGCATAAATTGTAGGTACATAAAATAAGGTGTAAAAAGTAAAATTGGTGAGCCTTGTACAATTTACCATAAATTAGGCATGCAAACATTAAAGAAATTTATAACTTAATTGAAATAATGGTTTCGAGTTAAAGTACTAGTCGGTTAATATTCCATTCCACATAAAAGAAACCATAATTTTAAAATCTACTACTTGGAATAAAATCATACAAATTTAAATAATGACATCAATAAGTATGTTAATATTAATTAAAATATACAAAATCGGTTAAGTTAAAACAAAGACATCATTTAGATACATTTGTAAAAAAAATATGTAAAATCAGAATAAATGAAGACAAAAAACATAACTAACTAATGATAATTATACCTACATAAATAACTAATGATAATTTCACTAAGCCGTTCCGCGATCATTTCAGTATCTACTCACAATTGAAGTGACGAGATCTAATACTCAAATAAAAATCATTGATGATTTTGTCATTGTTCCCGTCACCGATATTTTTTTGTCATTGTCATGCAGTCATCGATACAGAAAAATCATCACTCAGCCCATTACTAATGTACACTATTGTTTTTCGTTCACTATGTGTGACTAGGGGGCAACAAGTTATAATGACAATTAGATAAGTACGCCCACATGGCTGTTATTGTCTGTTTCCTGATCCACTTTCACTGCTCTGTGATTGGAAAATTGTTTGTTAATTATATGGTATACCAATTGTTTTTTTTTTGTTTTCTGGACATAATCATTATAGAAATGTGATGACAGCTTTGTATTTTTAATCAAAAGTAATGTTATACTCCAAAGCATGTCTGTCTAGTAATTAGTCACTTCCTCATGGATGATTTAGTTACTCACAAAGGAACACAGATTTTAGGCTATTAAATACTGTTATCCTGGATGTTTTTTAAAAAAAAACGTTGCCCCACACTAGGAATTTTTCCTGTGTCGTGGGTGCGTTTACAAACATTTAAACTCACATACACAAACAGCCAGACCCGGAACGAGTATCTGTAGGCTATACAAATATTTGTTCCGTGCGGGGATCGAACCCGCGACACGCAGCGCAGCAGTCGATCGCTCAACCACTGCACCAACCGTGTCGTCAAATATATACCTAAGGGATAATTTCTGACCTCCAAGGTAGTGAGTCCACGTGCAAAAGTTAGTCAATTGATTCACTAACTATATGCCTAACATAGACCAAACTCACTCATGAAAAGTACTGCAGAGACTTGTGAAAAACTCTGGGATAAAAGCAGAATCTTGAAATGTCTTAGTTAGATTCTTATCTTGTCCAAAATTGCATTCTTCTTCTTCTTTGTATTGCTGGTGTAACAATTTATATATTCTGTTGGTCCAGAACTACACCACCAAGACGTCAGTGGCAGTACAGAGATCATTTTGGGTGCTTGTTTTTGTGCTACAAGGAGAGCATAGAAGTTGGAGCATAGTTTGAGACACAGCTTCACAACTACACCCCACATTGTATTATTATAAGTTATGTAAAAGTATGGTGATATAGGTTGGCAGGTGTAATAAGTCATATTGTACACATTTGCTTATCCTTGGGAATACTTTTTACACAGTAATTGTATGTCTAACTTTCAGTTTTGTATTTAGGGCATTGTACACCCATTTGCAGCTGTATTGAGTGTTTTAATAAGATATTTAAGAAAATGATGATATAAGAGTTAATTTACTTATTAATTTATTAAATTACATGTACTAATAATGCCATTGCCAAATCTATACTAATGTTAACCTGAGAGTTTGTTTCTTTGGTTGAACAAGCTAATCTTTAGAACTATTGGTTTAAATTGAAAAAATATTTTCGCGAAACTAGGAAGGCTATATGCTATATATAATGCAGGGTCAGCTAGTAAATGTGGATGTTAAATTACTATTGTACAACTATCACAAACAATTTGCAATTAATTAATTCTGACTAGTTTCTGATTGCATTTTGACTTAATGTGGTATGTTTTAAGTTTCAACCATATTCAGATAAGGAATTCAATTTTGAATATTTTACAATACAAATTGTTTATTCTGTTCTTTGATAAGGAATAAAGATTTTTGTTTTTTTTTTTTGCTTAATCTGTCCCACTCCTGGAGAAAAGCGTCCCCCATTCCTTTCCAAATCTCTTGGTATTTTGTTTATTTATATTTTGTCTAAAACTTCAGAACAGAGCCTTCAAAACTGACTCCAAACCTGACATTTGTGACTTTACAAATGCATAGAGAATAAAAAACCAATTAAGGTTCTTTATTTTTTTACTGATTAGGTTCAGACACAAGTTGGAATAAGACAATGTTTTTTTATTTGAAACATTGCCGTCAATTATAATAATGTTATAATAATTAATTAATTATTTATGTATCACAGAATCTTTGGTTTTAGACGAGTTTGGAGTTGCATTGAACTAATTACAAGGATTTCTGAGTAATAACTCAATCAATAATGATAAGTTGTAAAAAGTGGGTGGACATGTAGGTCATATTGTTTTGTAATGCTGTTATACACCTACAAAGTAATTACTTTTATAATTGTTATGTACAAACCTTCAATATTTACCACAAATAGAGAAAATAGATGTCTGTATAACATTTTGTTTGGCAAAGAGTATCATGTTTACAAAAGATATTAATAACAATGTATTTTGAAATAGACACAACTTATTAAAAAACAGTTAATTAATTTTAAAAGTTTTTCATCACTTACCTTGTACTTCAAGACTTTGAAGGCATCTACAAAAATTGCACTTTCAAGGAGACTGGCTCTTTGACAAAATGCTATGGAGTCCGCTTCACATCTTGATGTAATCAAGTTGGTTAGGTTCTGGCGCTGTTGTGAGCAGACCCAGGCCACCTGCAGTAGCTCCAGGGCTCGCTTCTCCACATCCTCATTGAGTTTCTGCAACAGCTGCCTCTCAGAGTTGATAAATATCTTCTCTCGCCTCAGCTGATTCGCTAGTTCGGCGATATTCATACATCCTTCCGACGTTGATTGCATCATGATCGTTCACTATCAAACGCACAATAACAAACACATTTCGCACTAAAATGTTTATGGAATAGTATTTTCACGTCATTTCATTAAAAGGAAACAAGTTTCTCACACTTTTTCACTTCCTTCATTACGCTTGCGTATTAAATCCCACACTGTATTTTCCTATCCATTAAATTGTAAATATCTTTCAATATAAAATTTTGGAAGGTCACTATTTCTTGAGGATTCCGAATAAAATTTTCTCGTTTTCTCTTTTTTGGAAACTATGCCAAAAAGACAAGAAACGCGAAATGAATTTCGTATTTTTATAATATTTTACTCGACTTGAATCGGTGTCTTTTGAGGTAAAGTGAATGACACAGATAACTAATACATACATTAGTCGGAGAATGACAGACTGAGAAGCTACGTTCAGAAATAGCTTCGACATAATACATTTTTCAATCAACGCTTACCAACCTATAAAGATGCCAAACCAAATAATTATTGTGCACTAAAATAGTTATTGCATTTTGCTAAAATAATTTACTTCAATTTTTCGATAATTTCCGACACGAAATCTTTTTGACAACTTTAACTCGAACCCAACTAAATCATACTCTACTTCCAAAATCTTCTGCTTATGGAAGTGGGCTCAAGTGAGAAAGAGATGGGAAAATAATCGTAAACTTTTTTATTTAGTCAGATTACAAAAAGAATGTTTTGACCGTATGAACGAACGGCAAAAACTGAATAAAGATTAAAAATGAACGAATGGAAATGGTTGGCGAAGGAAATTGAAGGAAATCCTTGGACTGCTGCGCTTTTCATTGTAATTTTGTGTAAATAAAAATTAGTATATTTGTTTTGTAATAAGTACTTAAATGTTATCAGTGGACTATTTTAGTTGCTATAATGTCAAATAGTTCGATTGAGGGGAAACTGAAAGGTTTACAAGAACGATTCGAAAATGAAATGCGTATTCGAAGAGAAGGTGGTTTCACCAACCAAGGTGGAATTGGGGCTCCCAGGCCGGGGAGCGGCAGGACCAGGCCGAAGCCCCGTGAGTATTTTGAAGATATTGCTATTGATGGCACGTGCACTTCGTGGAGTCGATAAATTTATCATTTATATCCATCCCCGTAACACTTTATCTTTACGTTTCAGTAGCTATAATGATGCTGTGCTGTTATTTTTGGTTGTTATTTTGTCTTTCCAGCTTTTAATTTTGTCGATACCTGAATATGTTATGCTTGTTTGTTGTTAGAACACTGAAATTGAGCCTTAGATTTGTGTACAAAAAGTGAGGCTCTGTTATCAAAGCAAAAAGGTTATGCAGTGTTCAGTGGCAAATTAACGTGTTATAATGCATGCAGGCAGCTCCCCTGCGGCCTGAGCTGCACATTGTGTACAAATTATTTGCATAAATTGGCATTAACAGAGCGGTGGGTGGCCGAGGCTGAGACATGAACCCATACATTGTTTTTCTGTTTTTAGTTTTAACCTATCAATCTCATACTGTACTTATATCTTTTGCAATCAATGTTTATTGTAATGTATGGACGAACGCAGCATTAATAAGTATTTTTCTTCAGCATAAATTGTGATTTTGAAAACAGAATGACCATAGACTTGGCACTGCAAGTCTGCAGTCTGCTTAGCACGATAAATGGGTTTCTAAAATGATTATAATACTAAACATGATTTAGGTAATATTTTGGCATTCTTTAGCCTTGATTATTCTATTAGGTGTCCAACACAACAAGTCAAGACTGTTCTATGAAATAAAAAACCTAATCAAGACTTATAGAAAGAATAACAAGCATATTCAGCCTATAAAATCCCGTTGCTGGGATACAAACCTCCTGTCTTTGAGGAAGACCGTGTGGTAATCCATCATGCTTGCCCAGTGTAGTTTGGTGGATAAAGAAAAGAGGGCACTGATGGCGATCTTCAGGTTAAGTGCTTGCCTAGGTTGGTTCCATAGATGGGTGACCACCCATTATATACCGATTTTCCCGCATGCCTCGGAAAGCATGTTTAGCCATTGGTCTCAGCTGTCATTTGCCAGTGGCCTGAAAATCTGTCAACCATTTTTACCATGGGGTATTTTATTACCCAGTACTAACTGGATTGTGGAGGTCAGATAGGCAGTTGTTTCTTTCAGATGTGAAGTACTGGTCTTCAGGTGCAACTAAGTTGGTAAAAAGCTAGGCAAGTTCATAATTTATGGTCCATTGATGATACATGTTATCAACTGTAAGATTTAAGACTTCCTGCCATTAATTTTATATTAAATATCCTAAGTGTATCAGTATAGAATTGAGGATAAGATTAGGTCATAGATATTGATTATGAACATAATAAAAATCAAGGTCTTTTAGTCTACAACACTATTCATTCATGAATCCTCTTACAGAAACTACTAAAGATTAGTGATCTAATACCTTTTCCTGCATAATGATAGTTTCCCTTCTTCCTTTTTTCATGTGGTTAGGGCCTAACGTGGTGTCAGAGTTTACTTAACATGGTGTCGAGAAATGTTTACCTTCACCGAAGCAATATTAACAATATTGCACATGAATTCGAAAAATCATAGGTGTGCCTTGGGTTTGAACTTGTGACTCTATGACTTGTCAGTCCGATGTGGTAGTCCGTTAGTTCCCCTTACCTCACATGTATGTAGTCACAAAACTAATACCTTCTGAGGCCTACATGCACACACTTTACTTTGACAAGTTCCAGACACATTCTTGGTTATTTATTGCTAAATTGATTAAGGGATGTGCTAAGTAATGTTTATAAATCTAGGCCTTATTTTATTATTTGATTGCAAGACCAATGTTAATGCAATTGCAAAAACCCTTTGACTTATCTATCAATATGTTGAAATGATAGTGCCCCATCACAAACATTGTTGAATATGATTTGTTGATTCAATCATTGCCAAAATATTCTACATCAATGTTTACACTCCAATAGGGGACCGGACTGGGTAAAGAAAACGACATTCTATTTTGTCCGTCAGACAGGTAATACAAAAATATTAGACACGTATTTTTGTTTTATCAAAATATCAAAAAATTACTTAGTTAAAACTCATTAAAGTTGGAGAGTGGGGGCTTACTACGTCACAAGTAGGTATAAAACTTACCTACATGTGACGTCATGCGCCATTTCAACTCAATATATCTCCGTAATTTTATGACCACGTGAAAAAAGAAAAAATACGTGTCTAATACTTTTCAATAAACTACCCGACGGACAAAGAAAAAAAAAATTGGATTGTCCCCTATTGTCATTGCATGAGATTAGGGAAGATTTTTGTAACAAGATTCTGATTTAAAAGAGTGTCCGTCTGCGCACGCAAAATACGCGCCTTGGACGTGGAGTTGCGGAAACCAGCCCGCTATACAATACAATACAAGAGTGTCCGTGGAGATTCTTGCCCATTCTTCTCCATAGAGATCTACGCTTTGAATGGGCAACTACAGTACTTTTACAGTTATTATGTCTAGTGACTGGGACTGTAGCTTAATTTTTTTGTTGTTTGACTATTCAAAAGTGCCTGTAACTGGCCTACTTGAAATAAATTATTTGATTTGATTTGCCAAATAAAATAATAAATTATGGTAATGAGCTTTTGTCTGAGTATAGACCTAAAATTGTTCATAATAGCCACATACTTTAGGTTAGGTTAGCGGGGCTGTTTCCGCACTTAGCCTCTTTATTGGGGTTAGCTACATACTTATAACTAAATATAAACAGTTAGGCCATGCATGTGGTACATGCGGTGCAAGATGGAAGGGGTTCCATCTTGCACCGCATGTATCAATTGCACACTTGATGATCTATTTACTGCATCAGTGAGGGGAGTTTGCATGGCTGAGTTTTGGGCTAAACATATTTGAAGTTTTTGCTATTGGTAATCTAAGAAGAAGAAGAAGGGCCACTTGGTGTATTACAGCTCACACAAAGTGCTGGCCTATTTCCCAAGTGGGAATGTTAAACGCTGATTATGTGAGCACTAGTCACTGAATGTCATCAAATGTGTGCAATCTGAAGATATTCAGATTATATTATGGTGTGTCCAGATAGTGCAAGGCATGCAACACAAATGTAGGATTTAATTTTTATCCGTCAGATGACGTAACGTGAGGACAAAGTCACATAATTATGTGGCTTACCATTCAAATACGTAGCATTTTTTTAATTTGTTAAGTCTGTCCATTTATAAATTATTTTTGTTTCAGCACCAATGTTCTCATCCAGAGAGATACCAGCATTCCCACCGAGATCACCACAAGCTAGTGAGACTGAATACAGAATGCGAGAGGTTTACAAGGTAAATAACACAATCTTTTTTTTTTTGTAAGAAGCTTGTCTATACAAGGTGTTGTTTTGCATCCTCGTCAAAATTCAGGAGGTTGTCACAAAAGACATAAGTAATCAATTAAAATTACGGTACCTAGTTAATTATTAATAAACGCTGATTTTTTTGGTTGTTTAAGTTTGTCAGTATTTCAGAATAACGTGGTTTAGGGAATAAGAAATGATCGAATAAACATTTGAGATTTTTTGTTTCTGTATAAGCGAGGTTATAAGACGAGGATCAGACGGGCTATGTTTAAAACACGGGTGGTTCCCACTTTCCGATTTCCGCAAAAAAGAAACAAAATAAAAATTACCTAGTAATTTTATTATTGATTCGGGACGAGAATCATTAGCATGTTACCTCCTTGAATTTGACGAGGATGCAAAACAACACCTTGTATATGTAAGGAGTATTAAAGATTTTTGATTATTGATTGGTGTTATCATATTTATTACCTACTGTTTTTGATGAGAGAACAGTATGCCTGAATATTATTAAAATCAGATATTAAGGCCTAAGATTAACCAGATTTTGACAAGATTTGTTAGGTCTAAAGCCTAGGCCAGGCAAACTTAACCTTTTGAACGCCAGAGGCGAGCATAAACGCACGCGCGTGCCCTCCACGCCAAGCCACAAACTCACCGCAAATACTTACAAATAAAAAAAAGGGATTTCAAAACTGTTAGTAACTTATTTCTTGTTAAAACATTTAATATGTAAGATTTATATAGATTACATTTTTAAGACGTATAAATAAACTCACAAAAGTAATGATTTAAATTGTTTATTTCGTGTTATAGTGCACCACATTTTTTGTCACATATTTGTGACGTTGGCGTAAAGGGCACGCGCGTACTAGTCATGCATATGTGACAATGGCGTACAAAAGGTTAAAATGGCACCAATATATCGAAGTAGGAAGTGTAAACTAGACAGTCCCAATTACTTACCCACTGGGAAGGTTAATTACTATTTATTTTTGCCCCGCACAGGTTAGCGGCAAGTTGAACGTCGACGGCGTGGAATACAGATCCCATATAGATGAGCTGCAACAACTGGGAGAGCTTGGAAGCGGCACCTGTGGCCAAGTCGTCAAGATGCTGCACAGGACTTCCAACACCGTCATAGCTGTTAAAGTAAGTTTTCATTCTGATCGACCCATTGACCCATAAACTTTATTTCTCAATTATACAAAACCCTGCCTCGTTGGTCGATTGGTTATAAGTGCGACTGTTGTTGAGCATGATGTCCTGCTTTCGGTTCCGGGTCGGGCAAAGTGTTATTGGGGTTTTCCATCAAGAATTTCTCAGTAGCAGCCACGGATTCCGGATTTGTGCCCGGTTGATGGCAATAGGCTCGTCCCCTTAGTATGGACCTTTAAAAAAAATAAAATTGGCGAAATGTGGATTTACTATTAGGGACACCTCTGCTCAACCCTTCTGGGATTACACGCGTGATGTTATGTTACACAAAAGTCTAAAAATCATAATAATCTATTCAGACAAAGAATCAGCACTTGTATGTCTTACTTAAATAATATGGACCCCAATAACGCCCTACCTTCACAACTTCGAAGGTGGAAGAGGGGGGAGGTCAGCTGTGAAGAAGTGGCGCATGCAAGAAATTACCTGGCAACATGTCTGTCCGTTATCCAAAACCACTTTTTGAATATTTATAGCACTTTGGCAGAGGCCTTACTTAGAAGTGGGACTGGATGCCTGCATTACCTGCAAAAATCAATGATTTTTCTGGGTTGATAAATTGACAAAAAAGGTTCATCTGATATTTATTTTATATTTATTTGTTGAAATTTTTAGACTTTCCATTCCTATTTCTCTCAGACCGATCTCCTTTTGCAACTAAACACGTTATAGCAATATAAACTAACCAACTTGTCTCCCTACCAACAGCAAATGCGTCGCTCCGGCAACTCAGAAGAAACCAAACGCATCCTAATGGACTTAGACGTGGTAGTCCGTTCCCACGACTGTCCGTACATAGTCCGGTGTCTGGGCTGCTTCGTGACCGACGCTGACGTGTGGATCTGCATGGAGCTGATGGCTTCCTGCTTCGACAAGCTGTTGAAGAGGCTGGGGGCGCCCATTCCTGAGGCTATTCTGGGGAAAGTGACCGTGGCGGTGAGTGTTTTAATATTATAATCATAAAAACGTCAAGAATCTCCAAAAATGTGTAATGTGTGTAGTATAAGCTGCATTCAGCGTACTTGAAACTTAATATTATTGCACAACATAACATTTCACTGAATTTTAATGAATTTGCGTATGAGCGTTTGTCTTGAGTCAGTCTACAGTATTGTTTAGTGTTCACGGAAGTTTTATGGCGATATACATCCATCATCTAACTGGGATTGCGCCTCCAAAAGCTCGTAGGACCATTGCCAGCCGCATCGAGAGGACGAAGCTACAAGCTGACTCACGCCACCTAATGCACAGTTACGTCTCAGTGCCCCAGAGGCTGAAAAGTCGTAAAAGCTTTTTTGAGTGCGTTGGCCCAGCTAGTCCAGCTAATAGCAACGCCTCTTCAGCGAGATGTAATCTTTGGCGGGAGTTGCTTCAGCCCAGTGACGACTTCATCGAACCTTCCGAAAGCCTTCCACCCGGGCATGCTTTGCCGTGGCCGACTTGGAAATCTCTAAATAGAATGCGAACCCAAGTCGGACGTAGCTAAGACAATCTCTATAGATGGGGTTTCATGGACGGCTCAGAACTCGAAGTGTGTATGCGGCGTGTCTCCACCGACAATGGCCCATTTTTCATCTTGCGCTGCATGCCCTGTCACCTGCGCACTTGAGGATCTTATGACTGCATCAGCGAGCAGAGTCTGGCTGAGTTTTGGGCTAAACAAATGATTTGCCGTCAAAACGCTAAGAAGAAGAAGATCCATCATCAGCCGACTTCACCCTCTTCTGGGTATAGGCTTCTCTTTGCTTGCGCCAAGCTCCTCGTTGTTGTGTCAGCCTCATTCAGGTTATTCCCGCGATGGCAACAATGTCGTCTGCCCATCACGCCGACGGACGACCAATACTTCTCGCTCTAGTTCTTGGACGCCACTCGATGCTTTACTCCACTTTCCATCACCGCGGCTTGCTAGACCCTGAACTTTGGTTCAAGTTTCGTTGACCTAAATCCTTCTTATTTAAAATCATAAACCTTTGTTGTACAGACAGTGAACGCGCTATCATACCTGAAAGACACGCACGGCGTGATCCACCGAGACGTGAAGCCAAGCAACATACTCCTGGACGAGCGTGGGAACGTGAAGCTATGTGACTTCGGCATCAGCGGCCGCCTGGTCGACTCCAAGGCGAAGACACGGAGCGCTGGCTGTGCTGCGTATATGGCGGTAAGTGCTGCAAACTAGTTGACCCGTGCAACTTCGTCTGCGTCACATTTTCCCCGTTTTTGCAACATTTTTCATTGACGCTCCGCTCCTATTGTTTGTAGCGTGATGTTATATAGCCTATAGTCTTCCTCGATAAATGGGCTATCCAACACTAAAATATATTTTTTCAATTCGATCCAGTAGTTCTTAATGCGTTCAACCAAACAAACTTCTCAGTTTTACAATATTAGTATAATAACATAATGATGATAATAATGAGATGGCGGGACGAGCTGGACAGAAACAACGACCAGTGGTCCAAATTGGCCCTGGATCGAAAGATTTGGAAGGCGTGGGGAGATGCCTTTGCCCAGCAGTGGGATCATATAGGCCTATCAGCAACATAACATCACGCCTGAATACCTTAAAAGTTATGCAGAAATGATATCATAGCATAGATATCCGAATGACTAAAAAAGTAAAAATCATCAATAAATGTCATGATTTGATTTGATGAAATAGTCATTCAATAGTGTAGTTGGAACATAAAGAGTTGTATTGAATCATCATCACAAGCACTAGAAAACACGCATTAATATTTTGTTAATCATAACTTAATCACAATCAGGATTTCGCAGTATGGCACCCTGGCAAGGTACCCTAGCGCTTTCGTCTTAATTTTTAGTAACCAAATTGGATTGGATTGGGGAACCTAACAGACAGATGTGTTGCTGGGGAGTTTGTTCCGCCACTTCTTCTTCCCAGCTAAAACACTAGGAAGTGGCGAAGGGCGGGCGTTTTGGGGGACTGTCTCTTGTAATTTTGACGTTCAAAAAGTGCTGTTTATCAGCCTAATTTGAATAAATGACTTTTGATTTTGATTTTTATTTTTTTTTTATTTTGGATGACTGACTTTTTGCAATTTTTTTTATTTATTTATTTATTTACACATAACACTGCATTTGTGAACACTCTCTCTTATTTCGTACAGCCGGAGCGGATAGACCCGCCGGACCCGACGCGGCCGGACTACGACATCCGCGCGGACGTGTGGTCGCTCGGCATCTCGCTGGTGGAGCTGGCCACAGGCGTCTTCCCCTACAGGGACTGCCAGAACGACTTCGAGGTGCTCACTAGGGTTAGTATCAAGATTTTTTCAAAGATTTTGTACCTTATTGGATAAGAAAAAAAACATATTTATTTGGAACATGCCATAAGCGCACACAACAAAAAAAAAAAAAACATAGATCCAAATAGAAATAAAATGATAATTTGGTGTGACTCACCGCTGCGCATAATAGAACCAGTTCAGCAAACTGCCGAGCAGCTAGTGCCCTACGCTGGTGACATAATATCACGCCTGTAATTCCCGAAGAGTTTGGCACAGGTGTGCCTTATAATACAACCGCATTCTGTCAGTGATGTCTAAGTGACAAGTAATAGCGAACCTATTGCAATCGATAGGGCACAAATCTTGGGTTCAAGCTGCTTTTGAGATATGACACTGACTAACCTGGAAATCAAACCAAGACTTTCAGCAGTAGTGTTTGCGGCTAATATATCAACAATAAAGTCTTTTGTACCGTTTATGCTCAGCAAAATTTTTGTATTTTAAAAGGCAGTGTTTTGACCTTAAATACACCCTGTATATCATGTAACTATCTATTTGTAAAACACCGACAACCTCTCAGGACTATTTCACTAACATCATAATCAACAACTTTTGTTCTATGACTTTTGAAAATTCATCATATTTTAGTTCATCAGATTTTCATACAAAAATAAAAATATTTAAATTGAACGCACTAAATGTTACGACTACGCTCCCCTCGCTATTGTACTATCGCTTTCTTTTGCTTCGCATAGACTTCGTAACATTTAGAGCGTTCAATTTAAATATTTTTGTATGAAAATCTGATGAACTAAAATATGATGATTTTTTTTTTTTAAGTCATAGAACAAAAGTTGTTGATTATGATGTTAGTAACATAGTCCTGAGAGGTTGTCGGTGTTTTACAAATAACCCTGTATAAGATATTACCCCTAAAGATCAAAGCTGATAAAGAACTAGACGCAACTAATATAAACGTTTCGTTCCGCAGGTAATAGCGGACGAACCTCCGCGGCTTCCAGACACGACTGACTTCTCGCCCGAGTTTAAATTATTTGTGTCACAGTGGTAAGTTGCTACAGAACATATTTAAATAAAATATAGGTGTGTTTTATTAGTTTTTGTGAGGAGCTTGTGGCTAAATAATAATAGCCGTTATGGTTCGACTTTTAGGTGAAGCCGTGGTTGCTTAGGTTGGTCCTTGGATGGGTGACCAGTTGACCATCCATTACATACCGAGTTACCTCCGTGCCTCGAAAAGCACATTAAGTCGTTAGTCCCGGCTGTCATTTGTAGATCTTTGACAGTCGTTACAGGTAGACAGTGGTCTGAAAGTCTTACCAAGGGGTATCGTAATACCAGGGGGAGGACACTGCCATACTTGACATAGCACTTTCTGGAGCTTTAGAACCAGAAAGTGCGGTTGAGTTGAGTGTAAAAAAAGAAATAAAAACAGAAGCCCATAGAAAACCTATTCAATAACAAAGATATAGATATAAGTATATGTACGCACCTATAGTTATTGGTATTAGTTCAACGGATTTAGTATCAGGTGGCGACACCGTTCAATATAGGTGTCAAAAATTCGCTTGAGTGGGCTCTCTATTCCATCTATATTACTATACTCTTTGCGTATTACCCAGTACTAACTGGGTTGAGGAGGTCCGATAGGCAGTCGTTCCATGTAAAATACTGGTTCAGCTGCATCCGGTGAGATTGGAAGCCGACCAGGCCACCTATTCACAAACGCTCGGATTCGATTTAGATTCAGTAAGTCGTATGTCTAGCTTGTTTTGGCATTACGAAGCGAGCGAGATAGACATACGACTTTCCGAAACGAAATCGAATACGAGCGTTTGTGAATATGGGGGCTCAACGTAGTTTGGAAAAGGTTAGGCAGATGATGGTGTGTTTTTAAGATTCTTCTGGGTAATAAACAAAAGATTGCCCCATTTCAAATCCAAGAATTTGAATACTACTCTATCTTACTAATATTAAAAATACTAAAGTTTGGATGGTTGGATGTTTGTAACTCAATCACGCCAGAAACGCTGAACCGATGTAGATGAAATTTGGCACAGAGATAAATTGTAGTCTGGAATAACACACACCCGTCGAAATGTCCACTCGATCGAACAAAGTCGCGGGCAACATGTAAGTAGTAAAATCCTGCAAAATAAACTTTCAACAAATCACTTCAAATATCATTGACCTCCATTAATCTAAAACCCGTCTTTTTCAGCCTAACAAAAAACTACAGACAACGCCCAAAATACGCAAAACTCCTAGAACATCCGTTCGTAGTGAAATCCGCGCGTAGTTCTATATCCGTGGGCGCTTGGTACGCGTCCCTCTCGATCTTCGGGCAGTCGGGCGCGTCGAAGATGGGTGCCGTGACGTCACTGGCGCAGCCCGTGACCCCGCCCAGCAATGGGGTCGAGACCCCGGTGACCCCGCAGCCTGTCAGGAACTTTGTGACCAGCTCGCAGCATTGGATGGAGCAGGTTACGCCGACGCCGACCAGGTGAGGCCATTATTGATGATTTACACAACATCCTACTAATATTATAAACGCGAAAGTTTGTAAATATGGATAGATGGATGGATGTTTGTTACTCTATCACGCGAAAACTACGGAACGGATTTGGATGAAATTTGGCACAGGGGGTAGTTTATAACCTAGATGGATGGACAGTGATCGAACTCCGCGCGTGCGAAGCCGCGGGCATAGGCTAGTGTAACATAATTAACGCACACCCTGTAAGCAGTGGCGGAACTATCATACAAGCCGAAAAGCCCGGCTTGCCTAACACAACAAATAAGAAAAAATAAACATTCCAAACAAAAACATAAATGTATGTGAAAATAATAATAATGTCAAATTTCGCGCACATTTATGAAGAATTCACGATGCGCGACGTTGCCAAAAAATTCTAATATCTCCTATACCTACCGGCCGTAAAAGTGCAGTTTTATTTTCATTAATACAAATTCCGTTTTTCATTACAAAATAAAGAAACATGAATCTTATTTCAAGGAAGTTAAAGTCTTTACAAATAAAGTTAAGAAACTTAACGATTGTAATCGCATGCACACACTAACCTCGTTGGTCTACTGGTCACAATCGCGATCAAAATACAATAAATAAGAAACAGATACAGTTTATAATCTGAACACCTATTTCCTTCCAGAGCATGGTGGGCAACAAGTAGCAACGCGAACGCAGGAGGCAGCAGTTCTCAACCCACCAGCTTAGAAACTGACATGTGCAACCACTCACCTTACCCGAGAAGAAGGTAAACATACTAAATAATATACACGTACTTAGATCTCTTTACTTAGGTAGCTCAGGCCCCCTATTCACAAACGCTCGGATTCGATTACGATTCGATAAGTCGTGTGTCTATCTTGTTTTGGCATTACGAAAGCGAGCGATATACACATACGACTTTCCGAATCGAAATCGAATCCGAGCGGTTGTGAATACGGGGGCAGATTCGAGAGTATCTTAAAGTCGCTTCTTCCGTCTTTACGCTTAGATCTTTTAAACTACGCAACGGAGTTCGGTTTTCATCAATAGACAGAATGATTCAAGAGGAAGTTTTACAAGTAAATTTTAACCCTGAAAAACACATCGACATTTCCACGCGAACGAAGTCGCGGGCAGCAGGTAGTATATTGTTATAAAGAATAAATTAATAAACAAATTTGTTTGTAAGTTTGTATGTAAAGGGGTAATATTCGGAGCTACTGATCGTATTTCGAAAATTCATTTAGTAATGCGAAGCAATATTATCCATTATACAATCTGTTTTTTTTTTATATCCCATAACTCTAGGGTTATATTCTAGTAGTAGGTAAAAATAATACTTAAACTCCTAGAATAGGTGGTCCAAAAATGCATAGATTTGGAGATATCATCAATCATAATTTACTTAGGTCAAAAATTGTCACCGAACGACGCCGTGACGAAGCTTTACTTTTGCGAGGTTGCCAAACTTCGCAGTAGTGTAGTAAAATAGTAGTAGTTTCATTGATAAATACGAGTAATTATTTTTATTCAAACCAATCATTCATATTTAAAGCTAAGAAAATGTGAAAAAACTAAAAAAAAAGTATGATTGAAACATAATTCATATGCCAGTTGATTCTTTGCTATGGTCTCAAAATCATATCCTAGAGTTATGGGATATAAAAAAAAGAAAAGTTGTACATAGATATCTGAAACTTATGTTTCCCACAGAACCATAGACGCGTGTGCGTCGCCCCCCGCGCCCCCCGCGCGCCGCGTGTCCGCCGACAACCGCTGGAGAGCCTCGCCTGCGGTGAGTCTCACACACGAACACATTCCTACCGACGAACATGAACTCAGAATCTTTCAAAACATTTTTTTTTGGATCTTAAATAATGAAAAAGTTCAAATTCCATTGCAACCAAATGAGTAACTTACGTTCAGATTAAAAATCAACTTAAACTCCATGATTCTTGAGTAGATAATTGCTTGAACGTAAATTATCCAAGATTCTGAATTCTAACTCAAAACAATAGAGTAAGTAATAACTTAAAAGCCTCAATTTAGGCCATCAAAGAGCCCACCTCAGCCTACCGTCGTCCGGTGCTGGACATAAGCTTCGCTATAACGCCTCAGACCCAGCAGAGGTTCTCAGCGTACATCCAGACGACGACGCCCGTCCTCATTAGGTCGCCGGACTTGGAGCAGCCCGAGATTGTACATGTATGTTGGGATGGTAGTATTACGGCGTCGCAGTTAGTTACTGCTTTGGGGGACAATAACTCTCAGTTTCTGGAAAAGTAATTTAGCACTTTCGGTGCTAAGCACCCAGCTCAGCTGAGGAGCTCGTGGCTAAATAAAAACAGCCGCACGGGTCAATCTTTGAGGTTTAGCCGTGCTTGCCGAGGTCGGTCCGTGGATGGGTGACCATAATTACATACAAAGTTTCCTTCGTGCCTCAGAAAGCCGTTGGTCCCGCCTGTCATTTGTAGATCTTTGACAGTCGTTACGAGTAGTCAGAAGCCAAAAGTCTGACATCCAGTCTTACCAAGGGATATCGTATTACTCAGTACTAACTGGGTTGTGGAGGTTAGATAGGCAGTGGCTTCATGTAAAATACTGGTACTCAGCTGCATCCAGTTAGAATGGAAGCCGACCCCAAGATAGCTTAGGAAAAGGCTAGGCAGATGATAGTGCTAAGCACCCGCCATATGGGTCAAACAATAATTCGTTCGCGTGTCCGAACCTGCCTCCCGAGTCGTCGTCGATGACGCGCATACAAATAAATTATTTGACCTTAGCAGCGAAATCGTTAACCTGTGGTTAAATCTCATAGACACAAACAGACTGCAGGCTTGCTACGGACACCGGAACTTTGACAGTTATTTCAGAACATTATCTGTCAAAGTCCGGTGTCCATAGCTGACTTGGTTTGGCTGCACCTTAATACAGACGGCTCAAAACCCTAATCTGCGGCCGTATCGTGACGGCGTATTTTGTCATTTGTAAAGGAGGTAGCACCAGCCACCTCTTTCGTTTTGCATTGAAATGAGCGAGAAAAATGCTTTTATCCCTTGTGAGAAACGTCATGCTACGGCTTCTGAAACTGTGTGAGTGGAGCTGAATTTGAAGGGGTTTTACAGCAGATGAGACTTTCAGAAAACCGGGAGTTATTTACTTCAAATATGACGCTGTAGCGCTGTAGGATTTTGCACCGTGTGTCATCACCGTAGTAATGAATGGTAGACGCCGTTTTATTCTAAATAAATCGTACATTCAACACTTGATTAGTAATAGTATTTTAGAATAGCGAACCTTCTTTTTCAAAACTTTCTTGTCATAAAAATTAATACGTTTGTTCATTAGTAGATCTAAGCAATTGCCATTTTCTTTTCTTCTCGTCATGTTAGAAACAACTTGCGAACAGGCTGTTCTTGCAAAGTTTCAATGAGTTATTTGTCGCATCATCCACATCAAATCAGGAATTGTTCTATGACCTTTTCAACATTTTTTGTTATGGTAAAATCAACTTAGTGGACTCATTCATACGGTTGTGAATCGCCAACTTTTTTTTATCAAAAATCAACTTTATATACACAGTACATACTTACGAGTTACCATATTTTTTTGGTCTGTAACTAAAATTAACTTATTGTACTCATTCATACATTTGAGAATCGACAACATTTTTGTTATGGTATAATAGACTTAGGATTCAAAATCATACAATAGGGGATGAACACATTTTTTTTTCTTTGTCCGTCGGGTAGTTAATTGAAAAGTATTGGACACGTATTTTTTCTTTTTCACATGGTCATAAAATTACGGAGATACATTGAGTTGAAATGGCGCATGACGTCACATGTAGGTAAGTTTTATACCTACTTGTGACGTAGTGAGCCCCCACTCTCCAACTTTAATGACTTTTAACTAAGTAATTTTTTGATATAACAAAAAATACGTGTCTAATACTTTTGTATTACCTGTCTGACGGACAAAATATAATGTCGTTTTCTTTACCCAGTCCGCACCCCAATTGATACTCGTATCAGTTACCATATTTTTTGAACCATTCTTTAACTAAAGTAAAATCAGCTTCGTGCACACACACATACAGTTGAACATCGAATGTTTCTGTAAATTAATAAGTTGTATTTCTTCGCAGAGTTCCGGTAACACTAGTCCAATAGTACTGCAGAGGTTTTACCATCAGAACCAGCAGAGAAGATCACGTGTTGACCTGCACGCGACTCCTAGACATAGAAGGTATGTATAAAAGAAAAATAATCAGCACCTCACTTGCGTAACATACTTTTCCATCGAATTCTGAAGAGTAAACTGCTTCATGTGCTTGAATAATCCGTCTATCTGCTCGACAACATAATGCATGTTGTCGAATTGACAAAATGAATAGCATTGATAATTTTAGTGTGTTACGCAAATACTCCACAGTTTATCACAGTCAATTTGCAGTACAACACTTGCTTTATCTCTGGAGGAGCTCGTGGCTAAATAATTACAGCCGGGGTCCATTTTTAAGGTTAAGCCGTGCTGGCTGAGGTTGGTCCGTGGATGAGTGACCATTATTACATACCGGGTTTCCTCCGTGCCTCGGAAAGCACGTTAAGCCGTTGGTCCCGGCTGTCATTTGTAGATTTGATTGACAGTCGTTACGAGTAGTCAGAAGCCAAAAGTCTGACATCCAGTCTTACCAAGGGGTATCGTATTACCCATTTACTGGGTTGTGGAGGTCAGATTCGCTTCATGTAAAATACTGGTACTCAGCTGCATCCGGTTAGACTGGAAGCCAACCCCTAGATAGTTTGGGAAAAGGCTAGGCAGATGATGATGTGTTTGTTTTATGTACACGCATCCTGCCCCATTCAATTTTCATCTTGCTGGGGTATTGAATGAAAGAGCATCGGTCTGGATCCAACATCAATATGCCTTATCATGTCAGGCTATCTTCGAACTCAATATGTTTAACTCGCTTATCAAATGCCTTAATAGGTATAAGAATAACTGGGATATCGTGTCTAATAAAGCTATGTAATATTATTTTTGTTCCAGTTTAAGTAGAGAACACAGTACAGGGCGGTCACCGGAGCCGCCGCCAAGGACTAGTCGACAGCACACTATGTTAGGACATGAAGGTAACTTAGTTTACAAACATTATAAAAGAGTAACTATGGGATTTATTGCCCATTCTTCTACATGCGTTAGTTTCATGCTACGTCATTCTTTGCGAATGAGTAACTGGAATCATTTATATTTCCCTGTACCTACAGCTTGTGATTCAAAAATGCCTTAAAATCTCATTGAAATAAATAGTCCTACTTGGCTTTTACCATGTTGTAAGTAGACAGCTGTGGAGCAGCGCTGGCCCAGAGGTGGCATCCCCTACTTACGAGCAGTAAGCCGTGGGTTCGAACCCAGGCAAGCGCCTTACTTGTGTAATTTATTTCATCACCGCTGCCCTGAAAAACGGTGAAGGAAAACATTGTGAGGAAACCGGCATGTCCCTAGAACAAAAAAATCGAAGACATGTGACATTACCAACCCGCACTGGGCCCGCGTGGTGGATTACAGCCCACTCCCTCTGAAAGAGAGGAGGCCTGTGCCCCAACAGTGGGAACATTATAGGCTTATGATTTAGAAATGGTCATTCCATTTCAGTTTTTAACTTTTTACCTTTTTACACCAGCGAAACTATTTTGTGTTGGTTGCGTAATTAGTAGTGCATATAATAAATACTTGGCTCATTGTTTCAGCAAATGGTAGTACGACGGATTTGGAACCCCCCGCGCTACATGAGAGGTTACATCCACCGTCGCCTTTATTACTCAACGATAGGTAAGAATTAATCCATTGGTACTAATATTATAAAGCTGAATAGTTTTTTTGTTTGCTTGAACCCGCTAATCTGAGGAACTGCTGGTCCTATTTGAAAAGTTCTTTCAGTGATAGATAGCCCATTTATCGAGGAAGGCTATAGGCACAAATCATCACGCTACGACCAATAGGAGCGGAGCAGAAATGAAAAATAATGCGAAAACGGGGAAAAACTGACGCGGACGAAGTTGCGCGGTACAGCCAGCTCTTTATATGTTAAGGTGGCTATTTCATGGGCTACCTTGGCGCTTTCCACCTTAAATAAAACTATCGTAATCCATTGGATATTTCTTCATTCGTCAAGATTGGAAACCACTTGCATGCATTTATTAAAAGTAACGTCCACTTAGACGCGTATAATCCCCATATGCTTGAGAAAATTGTGTCCGGATACTTTTTTCCTCACACTTACACATCAAAATTCTCACTCGAACAAAGTCGCTGGAAAAAGCTAGTCTTTCTATAAACTGAATTGCGCAACTACCCACGCTATTAACATCCCGCAGACTATCAGAAGGGCGCAGTCAGAGCTTAACCCGCGCGGAGCTGCGCAACGGGTACCGCGGCGAGGCGCCCGCGTCCGCGACACACAAACATCATCACGACGACCAGGGTAAGTACTTTATAACGCACCAATGGGGGATCTGGAATTTAGCTAGTACTCGGCTAAACTCGCTGTGTGCACAGTTTTAAATTGATAGATTAGAAAGAAAAATAGGAATTTTATGAATCTTAACAGTAAAGAAAATTCGATCAGCAAAATAACAGTCTTTTAAATTGTGTTTGTTCGAAACAAATATTATTACTTGGCTCACTTTTTTACGTACAAACATGTGAAAAAGTGAGCCAAGTTCAAAACCAACCTAACAAGAAATCGGTAAAAGCATTGCGTGAAACCTAATCATGGAATAGCGCTCAAATATGTGTCGTGCTGCATGCAGCCAGTTTTTGGCCCGAGTCAAGCAAGACAAAAGTTGAAGCTATATGAACATACCCAGCTTATTTACGGTTATAAATCAGGCGATAATGTACTTAATTGGTTAATAAATAGATTTAAAAACTAACCACGTTGTATGTTCGTTCCGTAATAAACTGGGTATGTCCAATAGTGTCCAAAATGAAAAATGGTGTTGAAAGTTTTTATTGTTTCGATTTTATTTTACAGTTCCTTGTTCTTGTAGGTTTTGATTTTTTAAATTATTTAATTTACTCATTCTTGAAACAGTTATACAAAATTGTATTTGTAAGAGATGCATAGGAATGTACCTTTGCACAAGGCAATTTAGTAACAAAATCAACTTATCAATAACACTAGTATCGGGATATTTACCATGTTTATTATTTGTTTTGGGTCGCGATATTTCGGCGCTGTTGCAAAACAAGTAATAAACATGATAATTATCCCGTTGGTAGTGTTAGTGACCCTGTCAGTTTAAAAAGTTAAAATAAACTTAGAAAATAAATAAGATCCGTTGAATTGGCACACGATATTTTACGCATATTTATCTTAATGGGTACAATTTTTTTGTGTTTTACTGGTCAGTGTGGCGTAACTTATCGCGTGGCCGATTTCACTGTATAAATTATGGTACAATCTGTGAGCGATCAGAAAGGGATAATATCATTGAAGATCTTCTAAATACCACTACAAAAGTACATCTCTTTCCAATCGTTTGCAGACTACAATATTACCCCTCGTTTACACCAAAGTATAAACATGTATTCTACATGTTACATCCACTTTGTCCGTTTATCTTTGTCACCTGAAACAAGTTGTAAACAAAACTTGCAACAAAGTTGGAAACAATGTTTTGAACATGTTGGAAACAGTGTTTTGAACATGTTTTGTTGCAAAGCGAGTTACACAATGTGTTGGGGTGTAAACTTGGGGTAAAACAATACTTATGATTGACAATGACAATTTGTAACGAAGGAGTACAGCCAGCCCATGACTACAATGAGTTAAAACGCGTGTTGTTCGCAGACCCGCGCGCGCGCACTCTCTCCGCACGCATTGTGTGTACTATAGACGCGTGAAATTATTGCAATACAGACGCTTTAATACTAGAAAAGTAAATAAAAATGTTATGAAAATCAATCTTTATTTATTGTCTAAAAAACCCTGCTTGTATTGTGTGACTAGCACGCGTAGCTTGATCGCTGTAGAAACGGGCTATGTTGACGGAAGAATCGACAAGCTAACACATTGTCATTGTCTATCTGTCAGTATGTTGATTCTTCCGTAGAAAAAACTCTTTTCTACAGTGGTCATGCTACGCGTGCTGGTGGCCTACCAGCCCCCCTAGCATGACCGTTCTATCTCTATTCTACCAAGAAACGACAAGAAATCTTTTCTTAACAACTTGTCATTTCTTCTGCCCGAGCATGGCGCGCACCGTCGACTCGCGTTTCTACGAAGACATAGACAGAAATTCTTTCCATAGCAACGGGGACGTTGCTATGGAAAGTTAAAAGGTTACGTTTAGTTAACAAAAAAAAGTTGCCAATTGCACGAGTTTTTCATTTTTCGTGGGCGGGATGGTGTTGCTGCATCCTGGATCCAGGCCTGGATCTTTTTCGCGAAATTAAACCTAAATATTTTACATAACATTTCAACCTTTTGAACGTAACTCAACGCAACCACGAAACGTATTTCTCGTATTTAGTTTTTATTAAGACTAGTTTGACATTTGTCAGAAGTAATGTTTCTACCCCCAAATGTCAAAAGAAGAGAAAATATGGTCGTCATGCTCGACGTTGTAGACTTGTGTTGACTGAAGAAAAGAAACATTTCTTTTCTACATTCTTAATATCGCCATGCTTGGGACGATAGAAATATCTGTCAAATTGTCGATTCTTCCGTAGACATAGCTCGTTTCTACGGCGGTCATGCTAGGCCGGCAGTACGTCTTAAAGAGTATTTTTTTAAATCTTATTCCACAGTGGGAAAGAGATGGCGCTAGACGTACTCTCTAGATCTTTTCATGCCGTATGAGGCTCAAACGCTCTTATAGTACAAATGTGTACCGCTAGACCGACCTAATTTAAACTCTATCTTCAATTGTCTACGGTTAAAATTCACTCGTGTCACGATTGCAATGATTTCACAAATCATCTCATTCTCATACAGTCTGTTTCTACCCTTCCATTATGTATATACCGGAGGATTATATAGGCTGTTCGGTAATTAGTGACCGATACTTAAACACGTGATTATACTCATGATAACAAACAACTTTCCCAAAGAAAAATTTATTTTTTATACTCATTCACTTTTATCACAAGCTGACAGGCCAGAGGCGCGCGCGCGGGAATTTCATACAGCTGTTGTGTTAAAAGTGAATGAGTATGTCGTAGTGAGGGGTTATTAATAGGGGACCGGACTGGGTAAAGAAAACGACATTCTATTTTGTCCGTCAGACAGGTAATACAAAAATATTAGACACGTATTTTTTGTTTTATCAAAATATCAAAAAATTACTTAGTTAAAACTCATTAAAGTTGGAGAGTGGGGGCTTACTACGTCACAAGTGGGTATAAAACTTACCCACATGTGACGTCATGCGCCATTTCAACTCAATATATCTCCGTAATTTTATGACCACGTGAAAAAAGAAAAAATACGTGTCCAATACTTTTCAATAAACTACCCGACGGACAAAGAAAAAAAAAGTTGGATTATCCCCTATTCCGTTAGACTCTGTCACCATGTGGGCAGAATATGGATTTCGTGCTATGAGAACACACACTACACACGGTACACTGCTGTTATTGAACTAACAAATTACTTGAAATTACAATCCAACACAATTACACTAGGCACCATGAATCGAAGTACGGTTTCGGGACGTCTTGACTCCGCCGCGATCAGACACTCACTGTCCTGCAGCGAGCAAGCAACATCACGACTCTGTAAAAGCGCGCTTAGGTGGGGGTAGACTGGTAAGTAGGTCGCGTGATGACACTTTTGGCGCGCTTTCGATTCATTTTCTGTCCGTACTAATGACCGGATCCGACAAGTACAAAAAATTGTTTCTTTGGGAACGTTGTTTGTTATCATGAGTATAATCACGTGTTCAAGTATCGGTCACTAGTACCTGTCACCTTATATAAAACCATGAAGTTATGGGATATATGCTTTTGACGCGTGTGCCTCTGTGCTTTGCGGTTAAATGCTTTCGCCCAGCCGAAGAGAAGGCTTGTTGACGGAAAAACCTTTTTGGAAATTATACTCGAGTTTTGTAGATAGATGTTTGACAGATGGATTGATACATCTCAATTCTTAGTATCCTTCAATATTACTCTTTTATTGTTAAACTGAAATATCTACTACAGGTTTTGTAGTGAATAAAATGCTGTTATATCAGCTTCGATATGAATTGACCTAATATGAATAAATGCTATATCAATTTTCCATATACCTCTATCTAAAAGACTCGATATCAAAATTTTGTGTCGACATATTAATTAAATGTGCTAAATTAATGTTTACATCAAATGTAAACTCTAGATAATCATCGAGTTTTAGCCGCAAATTATCTACATTATTACCTAACCCAATCATTGTATATTTAGCAATCTTAACACACACGTACAAAACATAATTATATTATCGTGGGATTCGCGACGGGTAATTTTCTCGCGATGCGTATGTTACTTGTCATTCCACGAAACATGTTTAGTGCGTGTTAATTTTGCAGCTTTTCAAAATTGTTTGTTCTCCCAAATTTTTCTTACCGACTTGTTGATGTATGTCAAATGTTATCACACGTTGAGGGAACTTTTCGATTGATTTTACAACTGATTCACGAACGAAGAACGAAGCCAGATAGAATATCATTATCTGTGCAAAGTAAAGTCTAGTTTCATAATTCTGTAACATGCAGATTATATCATAACAATTATTTAAAACAACATTTTTTTTTCAATATTTGCAGTTGTACAATCATGAACTTGTACTGATATTTAGGATCAATTTGCTATCAATGCAGTTTCAGCACTTTAGACTGCTGTGCTAAAACGACAACATATTTAGATTCAGCTGAGCAGTAAAGCGTTAAAACTGCCAAATAGTTCAAAAGTAAAAGCTCGTTTAGATGGCGATAGATTCTCGCCTCGGGTATAAAAAGCAAGAGTCTTATACCCGAGTATCTTGATCTATCAAGGTTCGGGCGAGAAACTCTCTCCATGAAAAGAGACTTGTGAAAAGTTCCTTGTAATGTGTCTGTGCTTTGCCGCTGTCCTTCCGCGTCCCACACATCGCCTGCCCATATTAGCTCTGTCACATGCCTCGCTACACTAAACACGACCCTAACACTTAGCTAATAAGGGCTACACTTGTATACTACGGGTATGTATCGCTTTGGGAAGCGTTGCTAAAGTATTTGCGTTTTGTATTTTATGTCGATTTATTTTTGCAACGATTTTGTCGGAGTGGATGGTTTACAGGGTGCTTTTTTTTTTGTTGGAATATAAGGTTTCGACCGACTGTCAAAACCGAATATTTTTCTAAAGTGTTTAATACGGTGGCAAGTTTAATTATAAACTCATAATGGCATTTCTATATACGCACACCAACAAAACGTGGTGCATTAGATTTTTCATAAAGGACGCTTGTAAATACAGAAAACAAGCCACTAAAAGCGTAACCGTGTTATTATTGCAATAAAGCAACTACTAACTTGAAAATAAATAAAACTGACTAACAACCAGTTTTACCAAGAGGTCAGATAGACAGTTGCTCCGTGTAAAAATACTGGTATTTGTGGTTCTTATTCAGATTCATCTGGTTGCTTTGGAAGCCGATTCGAACATAGTTGACAAAAAAGGCTAGTTTAAAAAAAAAACTTTTTTTTTATTTGAAGTCATATACATATATCGGCGAAATAAAATTACACCCCACTCTGTAAGCTATCCACTTTGGTTAGTACATAACGTGGCTTTTACTGGCGAGGTGTGAGCGAGACAGCTGTTCTTCATATCTCATTATCATGGTAGCTTCGCTGTCAGTAACATTAGCAGGCATTCAGTACCGACTCTTTGGTTCATACCACTGCCTGTTTAAGAAGTGAGCTGAATTTTAAGGTATAATATACGTTATTCGAAAGGACATTGGGCGTAACGGCTGGTAACACAAAAGATCTCAAATCAATATCAATAGATACTCGAGTATAACACTAATAATGTTAAAGAAAAAAAAAACTGTTACCCCAAAAATCTTGCTCACATCTTAGACAGACAGATCAACAGAATATCTTTGCAAAATTGCACTTAACACTTATTAAAATTGATGGATTCTCAAACGCATACAACTTTCAAAAGTGATATTACAGAACGATAGAAAGGCTTTAAGAGAATCTAACACCCGTTTTCTAGAACGATGATCAAGATTGAGGAAGATTGATTTAAATTAAGGCAGTATACTCGGTTAAATTTAATTAGCTAGCGGAACTCCGCAGACGTGATGGACATCGATAATTTCAACATGAATAAAGCAAACTATGTTTTATTCTTTAATTTAATAATAATTTGCTAAACACTGTTTTGAACTTTTACGGTTTTTATCTTAACTTATTCTATCACTTACGGGATGACTTCCGTGATTTTTTATTGTTATGTTTGTTCGGAAACTCAAAACAAAAAATAATCATGGAAGATATCGCAGAAGTAATAGTATAAGTTCGAATAATTTACTAATTTGACTTGACCTTTTAGTTTCACTCATATTCTGTATTCGAATCGAGATTCAAACATCCGCATCGTTCTAGTCTATGGATCTTTAAGTTCGTTTGAAAATTCGGGATTAGCCTCACTTTCAAAGTAGAGCCCACAACCAAAGAGTCGGTATAACGGAGCGGGCAGAGCGGCGTGTAGTTGGCGGGTGTTGTTCGCGTGTCGATGGTGCTCGGTCGCAGGCTGGCTACACTCGCTCGCCGGGCTGGTGAAGCGCCGGCTCAGCGGGTACGTCAAGTGGCATCACCTTGCAGCGCGCAGAGAGAACCCTCATCAACATCATCTGCAGCATAGGTGAGCGATACTCATCTTACTATTTGTAGCTCTCTTGTGTCGGGACGGTCTAATGCCTTGGTTACACGTAACGAGTTCAGTGGGGAGACAGTGCACTTCATCGAATGCACTCCCTGTCTTGTCACCGAATCCTCACTCATCCTCAAATGCATAAGCTTGCATCACAAACCGCTTTAGAGCTAAACGTATTTAAAAGATCGGTCTGTTTCTGTAAATCATTTGAAGATAACAAATATATAGAATGATCGGTCATGTTATGGATCGGCTACAGACACCGGATACTTCAGTACATTGTGCCAGAGTCCGGTGTCCGCTCCGCAATCTGTTCTTACTGGTTTGTCCGTACCCTTAGTGAGTTGTGGTGCAAGCGGGCCGAAGTATGTTAAACAAGAATGTGCCGTTGTCCAAAGATTTGCTTACATATCCCTTCTCTGATGGTAGCATCATCAAATAAGCTTAGCTGGCATTGAAAAACTGCAATTTCTGAAAGTTTTGTAAATACCGGGTGGAAGGGACACCGACGCACAAACGGTTATCATTACCACGTATTCAATTTTTAATCGGTAGTTTAAAAAAAGACTGCTGTTACCTATAACAGTGCAATAAATGCACTGATGTGGTGGCGGCACATCAAGCTACAACAATCTGTCAAATTTCGGTTCAAGGTTGATTAGGAAAATTTGACAGTTTCGGGTAGCTTGACCTGCTTACGGGACATAAGGCACTGCGTGTAACGAAACCATAGCGACTTCTAATTCAACGCCAACGCTATCCATCGAGCCAGGTGGTAAACTTTTGATATTTCACCGCTGTCATCACTTGGTTTGACACGTATTAATGATCGCAGCTCATTAGAGCCACCCGGCACCGCCTCGTCGCACGGCGTCCACTCGTTGTCGACAGGTGGTCCACGGCTGGACACCGCGTTATCACCAATAAACGTCGCGCGGTCAACCAGTGGACCTCGCGTCGTCAACGAGTGAACGCCGCGTTCGAAAGAAAGGCTGGGAATGAAGGGAGGGTGGGTGGAGAGCGGCGCATCGCCAAGCATGCAAGCAGCGAGTTGCCACCGAGTGGTCAACCCGCCGCGCCGTCCGCGCGTGTATGGCTTACGACCGAGGCGATCCGGTGACGCTACGGAGTTGATGTAGTGAGCGCATTACCCATACAAGTCCATATAAAGAATACTAGCCGCAGGAGGCGAGGCGGTGCGGAGTGGGTGCCGGGTGGTTCTAATGAGCTGTGACCTTAAGGCTGGGATAAATAAAATAAAAAAATAAAAAAGCCTTTTAATTCCAATAGCTTACACAAATAAAGTTACAAACTATAAAAATTTATAACACTGAGTCATGCAAATGTGTGCCTTACTTTCTGTTAAATTACAATTTTATTAAAAACAATTTAGGTGTTAACACTTCTTAAACTTCATTTTTAAGGATAACAATAATAACATAGTAAATTAATCATAGAGTTTAAACAAGATACTTTAAATTAAATATTAGATTTATAATAATTAGATATTAGATTTAACAATAATAATAATTAGATATTAGATTCATTCAAGCATGCAATGTAACGTTATAAATATAAAAAACATGATATTTTGTTGATCAGGTATTGTATATAAGTAAATAAAAATAGAAGTTATTAAGCTAATTGGACCCCTTTTCGGGTAAAGGCCTCCTCCAGAGATTGCCAATCGTCTCGGTCTTTGGCGACATCAGTCCAGCCTATTCCTGCGATTGCTTCTATTTCGTCCTTCCATCTCGCTTTCGGTCTACCTCTGCGTCTGTATCCGTGAGGTCCTTTCCATACTGTCACGGTCTTCGTCCATCTGTCATCAGTATAGCGGGCCACATGCCCTGCCCATCTCCATTTTAAACTTCTAGCGAACGTTAGAGCGTCTATTACTTGTGTCTTTTTCCTTATCAAATTGTTCCGTACTCTGTCTCTTAGTTTTATGTTTAGAGAGCTACGTTCTAGTGCTTTTTGACACGAAGCAATTTTTCTACTGACTGTGGAGTCAAATATCCACGTTTGGCATCCGTATGTAAGACAGGGTAGAAGGCACGAGTCCATCACTTTCTTTTTCAATTGTAAATTAATTTTTGATTTCATAACCTCTTTGTATGACCAGTACTTCTTCCAAGTGATTGCAATGCGCCTGTCTATCTCTTCAGTATTGTTCTCTTTTCGAAATGACACTTGTTTGCCTAGGTAAATGTAATCATCGACGTAGTCTACAATCGAGTTATTAACTGTTATTGGTTTTTTGTAGTGGTTGGTCACCTTTGTTTTTGTGATGTTCATCTCAAGACCAATTACGGTGCTAACTGCGTTGAGCTCTTCTATCATAGTTTGAAGTTCTGCAGGGCCTTCAGAAAACAGTACGATGTCGTCCGCGAAACGTAGGTGGTGAAGACGTTTTTTTCCAATTAATATGCCTTTTTTGTCCCAGGGCAGATCTTTCATTATATGTTCAAGTACCGATATGAAAAGCTTTGGCGATAATGGATCACCCTGTCTTACTCCTCTACAAATTTTTATTCTTTGGCCAGAGTTTTCTAATTTGATTTTACTTGTGCTATTTTTATAGATTTCCTTTATTATTCTTATATATTTTTCGTTTACTTTTTGATTTCGTAGAGCGTTCCAAATACTTGCGTGAGATATCGAGTCGAAAGCTTTTTTATAATCAACGAAAGCTAAATATAATGGTCTTCTAAATTCGTAGTACTTTTCGATTGTTTGTTCGAGTACTTGGATGTGGTCAGTGGTGCTGAATGATTTTCTAAAGCCAGCCTGTTCCGTTGGTTGGTGGGCTTCAATGTCGTTGTTGATTCTTTCTAGTAAACAGGTCGCGAAGAGTTTGTATAAACATGGCATTAGACTGATAGGGCGGTAATTTCCTACATCCGATGGGTCGCCTTTCTTGTAGAGAAGTATAATTTCCGACTCGGTCCAAGCCTGTGGGACCTTTTCTTCTTTGAGAATTTTATTAAACAATTGAGTCAATGGTCCCAAAATTACCGTTTTGGCGAGTTTTATGGCTTCATTTGATATACCATCGGTGCTCGAGCTTTTGTCGTCTTTTAGTTTGTCGAGCTTAGTTAATATTTCAAACTCTGCAAATTTTGGAATCTCTGTAAATTGATTTTGGCAGTTTGTAATTTCATTTCCTTCTTGGTACGACTCTTCAGAGGCACTGTATAACTGTCTATAAAATTCTGTGGCTGTGTTGAGAACTTCCGTGCGACTTTGGTATTTTTTTGAAGACTTGGAGTTTAGTGATGGGATCCATTGTTTTTCTGTTGTTAGTTCTTTAAATGCCTTCTTTAGACTACCAGAATACTTTAAATGTTTTGTGAAAATGGCTTCTCTATGGTCTTTGTAATTTTTCTTTATTTCTTTGTTTGTGGTTTTAAATAATCTTGAAAGTTCAGCCTTTTCTTTGTGATTTAGTCCAGTTTTGTACAATAATAAATTCCTTTGTTTCATGTGGTTGCGCGTGCTTTCTGTTAATATCGTTGTTCTTTTAACCTGTTTATTTTCAGTAATCTGTAAACATTTTTTCATAATATTTTCTATTCTCTTGTAGGAAGTGGATACACCAGAATTTTCATCATCGTACAAGTCCAGCTCGAAGCTCTTAATTTTGGATAGGTATTCTGAACGTTCGTCGTTTGTTTTCAATTTGTTTTGAAAGTGTGAAAAATTTTTCCTACTCTTTTTCGTTGCTTTTAACTCAACTGTGCCTCTTAGCAGTTTATGATCGGAAGGGAAATTAGTAGTTATAGTTTCATAGTTTGTGAATATTTGAGGTACATTAGATAAAATAAAATCGATTTCATTTCTTGTTTTTCGGTCTGGTGAGAGCCATGTCCACTTTTTCTTTATCCTTTTTTTGAACATTGTATTAATTACCATCAACTTCTGTTCAAAGGCATATTGGAGTAGTCTTTCACCTCGTTTATTTCTAGAACCGTATCCGTATTTGCCTGTGATCAATGACTCATTCTTCTTTGGTAGCCCGATTTTTGAGTTAAAGTCGCCCATACATATTATATATTTTCCTGCTATAGCGTGGGCTTGTTGTAGTTCACGGTAAAACTTTTCAATATCTTCGTCGCTGGAGCTCTCTGTAGGAGCGTATACTTGTATCAAGGTAAGATTGTGATTTTCAAATATCAATTTCAATGCGCAAACTCTCTCTGATATACCAATATAGCTTTCTATGTTTGGCTTAAACTTCTTTTTAATTAGGAAACCAACGCCATATTGGCCAGCACTTTGCCCTGTAGAGCACAAAATATGGTCTTCATCTTCTGTAATTTTTGTGCCCAAGCGTCGTACTTCGGCCAGCCCTATGATGTCATATTTGATATTGGTGAGCGCTTCTTTTAGTTCTAGTAATTTTTCTGTTGTGCTTAGTGACCTAATATTGTACGTGCATAGATTTAATTTTCTTGTGTGTTCTATTATCTCTGGAGGGTTGTAGTCGCAAATCCCCGCGGTGACAAGCCGTACTGGGGATGGTTGAGGAAAAGGGGGCCCCGTTCGTTGCTATTCGTTAGTTTGATTTGATGGTTCTGGTGATTTATGAACTGTATTTGATTGACGAGATCCTGCGGTTCCTCTTCTTGGCGCGAAAAATGGGTTTATGTTTGTTTTGTTTATCTTGTGTGCTTGTACGTCCGCGTTCGAACAAGAACTTCGGTTATCATTTGGTGACGTAGTCAAGTTCCTTTTTTGATTTTTTTGGTTTTCGCTATGGACCTTTTTGTTCTCTAATATTACTATTTTGTCGTATTTAATCATAGCTTTTACACCTTCAGCTTTGTATTTATTTATTTCTTTTTGCAGTTCTTTCCTTTTTTCAATCACTTTTGGGGGGAACTCTTCTTTTAAGTAGTAGGTAGTGTGTTCTAGATTTTTTTTATTAATAAGAATCTTTATCTTCTTTCCTAAAGTCGAAATCGTTACAGAAATTGGTCTAGGGTTTGAACCTTTTCTGCCGATTCTTTTTATCATTTCCAGTTCCGATCTTTCGCATGGTATCTTTATTTCTTTGTTAAATATATTTAGTACTTTATCTTCAAGTTGTTGGTATTTTTCTTCTAACTCTTCAACACCAAAGAGTACAATGTTCTTTTTCATGTTTTGTCGCTCTAGAAAGTTTAGTCTTCGTTCTTGCTCTGTGACGAGAGATTCCAATTGATTGTATTTTTCATCCATGACGTGGAATTTTTGATCTATGTGTCTATTAATATTCTCGGTAATATTTGTTTCCATTTGTTTAATATCTACTTTTTGTTCCGCTATTTCTTTTTGTATGTTTAGTAACATTTCTTTAAGTTCCTCCATGTTGCAGTATTCTTAGATCAAAGTAATGGCAAATCAACAGCAGAGATATAATGTTAGTGTTATTTGGCGATGGATGGTAACAACATAAGTAAGTTTGAATTCGTTATGATACTTGTGGCGTCCTCTTGTTATGTGTTCTAGTTTTATCTTGTAGACTTAGTTGCAGGTAATGATTGTTGATGTTAATTTGCTGACTTTCTAACAGATGGCGCTGGTTCAATGTTAATTAGATGCAAATAGTAAGATTTTGCCAATCATCTATTTTTTAAGGTTATGTCGTTTCCAAATCTGAAATTCCGAATACACCACTGTATTTGTTTGTTTATTTCTTTCGCACAAGTTATGTGTAAGTCTGTTTCTTGGTGGTTATGTCACGATTTGTATGTAAGTCCGATTGAGTTTTGCACTAATTAGCACTACACTTTTTATAGTCTTTTTGTGATCCACTGTTAGTTTTACACCTTGACTTCAATTTATGATAAAGTTCACTACTTTTTCCAACACATAACACTTTCTCGCTTAACAATTATACTTTTGGATATTTACTTTCCTTAATTTTAAGCGGAGCCGTTGTTTACAATGGCACACTAGCGCCTCCCTCCGTGATCTTCCACTAACACTTCTTATCTAAGGCTGGGATACACTTCGGGTTTGATCGTATGAATCTTTGAATCAGATTCCGCCCTCCGTAAGACTACACCTTATAAATCAATGTATTTCTTTGTGCGCTTAGTACACGTTCGCTGCCACTTAAGCCATCAAACCACTTACCAAAATATCGCACCCTGAGAACAAACGTGACCTAACGCGAAATTTGCGTTTTGTGGTAAATAACTAAATTGTGTTTCGTGTTTTAGTGAGTTTCCAATAAAATATTTGATGAAATGTTTTTTGTCGTTTTCTAAGCACGTTATCGTAATTTTTTAATTCACTAGCTAGACGATAGCTCATGTTATTAGGAGTAGTTTTAGCTATTTAACGCAATTATTATTTATTCGCCGAAATTTTGTGTTCCGGTCACTGTTGTGACTGTGTGATATAAATTAGATACTATAGGTAGTAATACCTAATAAATCTGCGAGTTCTAGAACTACTAATTTTAATTAAAAATCAGAACATGTACACACTCGTCTTCATGAACTCCGTCGTTTATCGAATTATATCTTTTAATCCAGAAAAACTAATTTATAGAAAGCAACGACAATATATACAGGGTGTAACGGAAAGGGTATATACATCCTTAAGGGTGTGCTACAGACCATCAAACTGAACATGTTTCTCATCATAAAACAGGTTTTTCAGCAAAAAAAAAATCTGCTGCCCCATAGAAAATTACAATACCTATTCGACCCAAATGTATCGGCAGCTGATATTTTTTTTTGCTGCAAATTTTTTTTTATGTTGATAAACATGTTCAGTTTGATGGTCTGTAGCACACTCTTAAGGATGTATATACCCTTTCCGTTACACCCTGTATAAAAAAAAACTGATGTCGAAAGTACGTAAAAAAAAACTACCTTTCTGATTTTAAATTATGACCCAAGTTACGCATTCTATTTTATTGCTATACATTTTCCAGTTCTACTATTAACCGTCCTACTTTTCACAGATGGGGCAACAGCGAAAGTTGGAGCATGCCCGCATCCCCCCTCCCGCCCCGCGCGCCCCCGCCGCGCCCCGCCGACTAGCCCGCGCCCCGCACCCCACACTGTGGCATCAAGCACTTGCATCACTGCTTACACCGAAACTTGGATCAGTTAGCTGTTCAAAAATCATAAGGAAATGTGTGGAGCTTACTTCTACAGACAATTTTATTTTTAGTAGTTTCAGGCATATTGTAGACTGTTAAAACGTTAACAGTCAGTGTTCCATTATTCGATAAAAAACCATTGTAAAGTTATGCAGGAAAATTATTTGGCCATGGCTTTGGAGTGGTAGAGTGGAACAAATTTTAATATCAGCAGGGTAATCGCGTAACACACATTCTCAATGCTTTTCATTTTGTCAATCCATCGACATTCATTGCGCTTTTTATGTTATCTACGAGACGAATATATTACTAACATAAAAAGCAATGTAAGACGATTTTTTTCAAAATTTTTCAAAATGCGATAAAAAGTGTGTTCCGCAATTGGGTTTCAAGATATCAAAGAACCAGTCATTTGCCATTGTTAAATAATTGATCTGTACTTCACGATGTCTTAAATAGATGCTGAAGAGAAGATGGACTATTTGTTTGCCGTATACAGGGTGTAACGGAATGGGTATATACATCCTTAAGGGTGTGCTACAGACCATCAAACTGAACATGTTTCTCATCATAAAATATGTTTTTCAGCAAAAAAAATATCTGCTGCCCCATAGAAAATTACAATACCTTTTCGACCCATATGTATAGGCAGCTGATATTTTTTTTTGCTGCAAAATTTTTTTATGTTGAGAAACACGTTTATTTTGATGGTCTGTAGCACACCCTTAAGGATGTATATACCCTTTCCGTTACACCGTGTAGAAATAACGATTGTTTTTTTAGCTATTGGTTGTTGCAAACCGCTTCTGTATGGTTGACAAATAGCCCATCCTTTGTTCAGCGCCATACTGCCACAATGCAGAAGACTTCTTTAAGCAATACAAACATCATTCTATAAGAAAAGCGGTGAATCTAAAGGTAAGTGAAAGATGCCACAATGTCCTCGCAACCATTGATGTTCAACATACTAACGCTATTATAATTATATCGATATAAATAACATAAAACATTATAAGAAAACGGCACGATTGCTTTGTATTTTATTTCTGCTTAAGGTACTTACGGTTGTTGTGCACGCCACTGAAATTATCGACAAGACTTTGAAATCTCTGCTCTTATGCTCTCAGATATACACACTTTCTGTTTTTGCTTTTCAAATACAAGATGTTAGTTTAGAAAAGGGGAGGGGCATACTTTAAGGTAGTTCTCATGAAAATAAACAAATTTTACTATAGGACAGACGAATAAATTGCAAAAAAATAATAAGCTAGATATTTTTACAATATTGCTCATTGTATGGTTTCAATTGGGGGTCTTATCGCTGATAGCGATATTAAGAGCGAGAGTAAAATCTTTGTAGTATGTCTTTATAGTGTATTAAATACAGCATTGTAAACGTCAAAGTCTTCATCGAGATTGAGGATCAGTTGCGTGCATAAACTACGGGGTCAGGGTTAATTAGCTAGTAGAACTCTACAGCTGTGAGGAGTATCGATATCTTAACAAGAAAATACACAAAAATCAAGTTTTTCAGGGATTAATTTAAAATCAGTTTAAAAAATGTATACGTTTTTGTCTATACTTAACAGACACGATGTCCATTGACAAAAAATCCGGTTTTTCTTATCTCATATCGGGTCTCTCTCGCGGTTGTGACCACTAAATTAAATTCATCAAACCATTTTTTTTTTAATTTTATCGTTGTTAAATTTCCGATACTCATCGTGTCTGTGTAGTTCCGCTAGCATAGCGGAATTCAATTTGACCGAGTTTACCTTCATGTAAATAGTCAAAGGCCGTGCAGTATTAAGAAAAACGGTTTTACAAAGGCTTTTCGCGTGATAATAGATAACATAATGTCCTTTCATTGCTATTATACCTCTGATTTTACCCTAAATCGACCTTCGCGTTGTCATAAGGTTCAGAGGTAAAATAACTGAAAGGCACATGTTCATAGTACACGTTAAATATGAATATTTTGGAACAAAACGCGTTTAGTAGTTTTAAAGGAACATTTAGTACGGAGTTGTGACGTCATAGTGATATATTTTGGGATATACTAGTTGATTCTGTGATCGCGAATGACCTGACTACGGTGCCGTTGAGGCTACTCTCTGATTGGTCGGCAGGTTTTTGGATTTCGTTGTTTCCAAAGTATGTTAAAGGCGAATGTGCATTTTTGTTTGGGCTCCAGTCCCGCTTCTATGGAGTGCAGCAAGGTTCGGTCGCGTTTGTATGTCATTGTTAGGAATTTATGTAAATATTTTTTTTTAACTATTCAGAAGCAGTATTAATTAGTTGTGATAAATGCAATTTGAAAGGTCATGATAAAATCATTATTTTAAAATAACAACAATAATACAGCACTATGACAAAATGTCCATTCTCCTTTGATTAAGACACGCGCAAAATTCTTCTTTAATTAGCAGATCAAAGCTCGATATTTCTGTTACCTAATTGGCAACAGAAATGTTACCTATATGGTAACAGAAATGTCGAGCTTATTTTTTCTTCATTACTGACCAATTAGGGAAGGTTCTCAAGTTAAAAATAAATCGTTAATTTAGGTCGGAAATGAGCCATACTAGTTTTTATCTACATTAGAACCTAAGGACATTGCACATCATTTCAAGTTCGATCAGTTATATTTTGATCCATAATGTGTATGTGTGATATTGCACCCATTCAGGCTTTATCGTAGTCGGGTAGTAGAACTGGGTTATGAGACGTACTTTATTAGATCAGAAAAAAACGTATATTATGCCTGTTTTTATGTTTCAAAAGCGCTGTTGGATTTTCGAGACTTGGATCTGCGCTGAGATTTGAAATTCCAGCAGATAGATAGATAGAATAACTTTCCTTTATTAACAGTGCAAGAACTTAAGCCATTCATTCAGTATGTTTTTGTTAAAATGGGCACATGAGTACGCCTGAAAAACAAATGAAATACCAAATTTTCTTTCGATATTTAAAAGATCCCTATATCAAAAATAAAATTGGTAGTTTCTGAGAATGAAATTGAGAACACCATTTGTAAATCACACGCTATAAACATTAAACACCTTGTATACATTTTAAAATTAACGTTCGCGGGCTATAGAGGTGTTGCTTTATTGGTGCACACAATTATCAACTGGATTATATTTGTTAAGTACTTTATTAATCATTGATAAACTTGTTGCATAAAAATATGCAGGAAACGCAGAATATTTTGGGGCCTTTTTTGTATATTTTTATACAACATGTTATAGTTTGAATGGAGAAGATAACATTGAAATTAATGGCGCTATCGTTAGTTCCAAACATCGTTATTAGTTGAAATTAAATCTGCCAATGTCATTTTATATTTCGAAATAGTCTATCTCATTGGTCAGATAGAGACCTAGCTATGTAAGTACATGCCGTCGTTGAAGTTCTGTTTTGACATTTTGATGTGTGTTAAAGAATCGGAAAACGCGGTGTTTCAGCCAATCAGAAACAAGCTACGTCTCTTTCTAATTTGAAGTGAACACATATAATAAAATGGTATTGTACCATTTCCTAGGTTTTATATATGCAGTTATTTAACTCCTGTAAAGTTTATATGTTTAACCCCCGACCAAAAAAGAGGGGTGTTATTGACTTACGTTGTGGTAGAACATAAGCGACGATAAGGCGAATATTTTATTTATTTACAAAATAAAAATAACTTCTCTTTTCTAAATTATCAATTTTTGTGCACCAACGAAGTAAAACCTCATAATTATCTGTAACGAATCCGAGCAGTGTAGCTTTGACAATATGTACTTTACGTATTTCGTAGGGTATTGTGTTTTGGTGAGAACTTATGAACTATTGTGCTTTGGAATAAATAAGTTGAAATAATCATTAAAATATTATCAAAGTCTTCGTTTTAACATGTTGACTCGCAACCAATTAACAGTGCGTTAGCAATGACGAAACATTCGGACAAAATCATGTTGTCTTACGAGATAAACGATTTCTAATAAGAGAAGGCAGTAATTGAGATTTCGACATTTTTCGTGTGAATTTTTCGCTTTTGGGATGGCACAGCAAGATTTGGCCGAGTTTACCTATCTTTGCTGATCTGCCAACATCTGAGAAAAAAAAAACGAATCGGTGCTGTCGTTATAACCAAAAATATTATTAGGTATATAATTTCATGGCATTCACAAAAATATTAAAACTGTTCTAAAGCACTACAGTGCTACATAGCCCAAAGAATGCACTGTACCGTTTGGGGTTGTATTCCTTTTCGACAATCAATAGTAATACTTGACGATTTCTATATAATTGTAAATATCGTGTATATTTTATTATTAAGTGACGGATAATGCAATACAGATAACGCAAGTTTTTGTTTGTAATATACATACATAGATATGGGTGCGTTCACAAGTTATTTGCGGAAATAAATGATTTTACAGATATAAAAAACCGTTTAGACAAATTTCTTGATCTTACTTACTCTCCTGTATCATTGTTTCCGATATAAGTACAAATTATAGTAAAATGTAATTTCCGATTATTATTCTCTTGCTTGCTTTTTGTCTTCTTTTGGTATGCTTAAAAAAATACATAAAATTGTTGGGCGTTTCATTCCGACCAGTGAACGCGCCTTAAAAAATTGTACAAGAACTTTGATTTGTAACAAGTAGAGCGTCATAGTGTATACAGATTATATATAAATATAATTGTAGTATTTAATTGTACATTTCTTTTTTAATATTTTGACCAAATGTATAGAATTAAAATCGGATATATTTTTTTGTTCGCTTCGGGTGTACGAGTGTTGTAACTCGACTATCTTGACTTTAGTCGAATAGTCGACTTATTAGTCGAATTAGTCAACTAAACTTGACATTTAGATTTTTGGAAAGCTTGGTATAATCGACTAAATAGTTGTAGTCAGTTTAGTTGGCTGAAAATCGATTCGTACAAGAATGTACTATAAGCAAACGTGCGATAGTTTTTGTTCAAATATTTTTTTCAATTTGCCTTTAATTTTTAAATATTACAAATATGAGCCATAATCAACTAAGCCATAATCAACTGTTTTACAAAGTAAACGTAAACAAGCATAAATTTGGCGTGACATACTTTTAGGTGCATATTTATAGCCATCGCTTGATACAAGAACTATCCGTTTAAAGGCATTTTGAAACAACGTTTGTGACTAGCACCGCGCGTCCCACGCTGGGCGCCAGCAGTAGAATGATCAGTGACATGGTATGCTTGTAAAAGTTTAAACCTGCACCAAACTCTTAAACCTATTCTCAAATATATATTTCTCTCTAAACACTGACATCATTTTCTGAATATTCTTTCCTTTCAAATATATTTTTAAGAATTACTTAATCTATTATTTTTCTAAAATAAATCTCCGAAGAATGCGATGTCACTGAGCAAGCTACATTAGCGCCCTCTAGTCCGCGCGCCACCCTACGTGCAATCGCGTTAGTTAAGGCGAGACTATATTTAAATAAACCTATTTAATAAACAACGATTAACTTGTTTTCTATTATATTATTGCAATAATTATTATTTTATTGTGTATTATATGGATCAAATTTTATTTTTGGTGTTTTATTACTTACCATGTAACCACCATTATCGATATTTCAATGTTTCCAATTGCCTTCGTTTACCCTAGTTTTAGTCAACACGATAGACTATATATTTCACACATACCTTACCAATAATTAAGTGAAGTTGAATTGACCCTCAGTCCACAATTGACAAGCCATTACTTCCACAACCCAGTAACTGGGTAACCCGATATCTCTTTGTAAGGGGCGTCCATTAATTACGTGAGGCGTTTAGGGGGTGAGGGTGTCGTGACGTATATCACCTAATCTTACGAGGGTGATAGGGGGGGTCTCGACAAATAGCACGTATTTTTTTCCCTCGTAATAAACAGTGTGAAAACTAGGTTTAAGTGAAGATGTTTCTCCACAAAAATATGACTAAATCCTACACAATAATAATGAATATTTCATGGAATCCTAGGGAATACTTCCTAGAAGCCGATGTGGGGATGCACCGAGATGTGGACAAGGGCCTTACCCGGCTCGCCTTGGCTAACGAGAAGGTGCACAAGCCTATAGTATTAGACGCTAATAACCGCAGGGAGCTATGGCTGAGCAAGGACCTTCACCGACGCTTTTACCGGGCTCTACACGGGCCCGATGTAGACTTCTTAGCATCGTATCCTGGTTGCGTCCCCTGTTTGGAGAAACCGAAGGTTTTGTCTGTGCAATAATTTAATGTACGAAGTTATGATGAGGAATAACTACCGGAAACACATTGTGAAAGCTGGCACGGTTGATATATGTCGAGGATGTCACCGTCCGGGAGAATCGATCCGACGCATTATTTCTGGGTGTTCTCGTCTATTTAACGGAAAGTACTTGCATAGAGACAACCTCGTTGCCGGAATCATCCTTTCCTTGCTTTGAAATACAACCTTGTGGAATCAGAAGAGCTATACTATAAGTATGCGCTCGACCCAGTTCTCAATGATGGTAATATTACGTGAAAGCAGAGAAAGATAAGCAATTCAAATATCTAGATCTGGCTCGCGAGGTTGTCGACATGTGGGACGTGAGTACAGCTGCAGTTATTGTGCCGATAGTCGTGTCGGTCAATGGCTTAATAGCCAAAGGCCTCGACCAACATCTGAATAGTCTTTCGCTTCGCAGCTGGATCAAGGGCTTGTTAAGAAAGCGGTACTTCTGGACACAGTGCGTATTGTTAGGAGGTTAAAAATGTAAAAAATATGTATGAAAATGAATAAACGAGAATATAATTTGTTATTAAGGAAATAATAACAAATTATATTTTTTAATTCAATCCAACGCAATCATGTCCAGATTATCGTATTTACACTCGAAAAACGCGCATGCGCGTTGGCCGCTCAGAATGGGTTAACTGCTCATTTTGAAGTTTCAAGTCAAATCTAACGACATCTCATCAAGGGGGAGGAGGACGTCGAAAAATCGTTAAAATTGCCTCACGTAATAATGGACGACCCTAAGAATGGTCGTCAGACTCTCGGGTTTCTGTCCAACCCTAATGACTGATGGACAAACTATATTCTTACCAACATGAAACGCGGAGACCATGTCAGTCATTGTCAGTTGAAATTGAACAGCACAAATAAAACTACTTTTGCTTTATTTTAAAAATAATATATTTTGTACAATGTTGTGTGTAACAAACTATTGCGTCGGAATACAAAACGTTAGAATGTAGAACGGAATAGAATAGTGCTTATTACAGTAGATTGGATCCACACCTGGTGCAAGCGACTTTGTAGTCAACTGCTGGCAAGGAATGATAAAAAAAGCTGACCCGACACTATTAGATACCACACAGCTTTCACTTCGGGTTTCAAGTAGGCTCGACACAATTGGAGCAAAGCCGTACGGCTTTTGACCAAATATAGAAGGCACACCAACGCTAAAACATAAAAAATTTCCTCGGTAATTTAAAAAAGCCAACCAGCTGTTCCATACATTTTGACTACGTAGACTGCAGTTTTGTAATCAGTCACGGGACCCTATTACTGAGACTTCGCTGTCCGTCTGTCACCAGGCTGTATCTCATGAACCATTATAGATAGCCTGTTGAAATTTCTATAGATTATGTATTTCTGTTGATGCTATAACGACAAATACTAAAAACAGAATAAAATAAATATTTCAGGGGGCAACCATACAAAAAAAATATTTGCTCGTTATTCGCACTTGGACGGTATTTTTTTAAATAACCGACGAAAAATGTTATGTGGGGATTCAGTATTATGTTAATACCTGGAAACCGTTTGAGCGTCAGTATTCCTTCTACTCTGTATATTTTTTTTTACCGCCTGGCTGTGTCGAATTGAACTTCATTCGATTTCCTAGACGAAAATGATCCAAAGATGATGGTGAAAATCATACCAATAAGATACGGAGGTACTTGTCATTTCTCCTTGTAAAATGTCTTCGCTTAGGCAACAACTAGAAGGAACTAATCAGAATATAATTACAATTAATAAGGCAAGTTAAAATTATTACTTCAACAACTAACTGTCATTATCACTGGAACTTATTACTAATGAGGACATTTTGACGAAACTCTTTCTTAAATTCTTTGGGGTAGACCACATGTCAGTGGTAAGAAAACCATTTTTAGCTGGCCTCTTATTCTATTAAATTTTCTTACGAGCGAGGCCACTTATATGTAGCGTGCCTACTTCACTATTTTCATGAATATTACGAAATTGCCAGCAGTTTGACAAACGGTCTATTTGAAATTCAGTTTTACATAAAATAAAGCAATAAATACAAAAAAAAAACATAACTATTACATGTAAATAATTTCTTTGGTAATATGCTATTAGACACTATGTCACATAAATTGGAAAAGCTAATGAAATGAAATAAATAAATAAGGAACAAACAAAACGGTCCACTTTGACATGATTGCAGATTTCTTTTAATAGAAAGAATCTCTTCAAAGAATGTCTTTTAATATTCTTAAAATTATAATGACTAAAAAATTATAAAATAATAAATGAATCTGCGATTATATCAAAACGAGACCACGAAAATGATCACTCAACTTGCATTAATTAATAATAACAAATCAGCATTTTATAATTAAAAATAATCAACATACACAAGGCATTAAAGGTAGCAGTTCAGAATCGCCGCGTCGGCATCCACTAGAGTTGGTAGTATTGTTCCAGATGATAAGTTTGTAAGCCCTAGCTGGGGGCCTTAAATTCATTTGAGGTCACAACAGGATAGTCCGGTTAAGCAGTCACAAGCTTTGAAGGCTGATCAAAAAAAAAAAGTACCAGATGTCTACAAGGTGTAACGGAAAGGGTATATACATACTTACCCTTAAGTATGTATACGTATACGGAAAGGGTATATACATCCTTAAGGGTGTGCTACGGACCATCAAACTGAACATGTTTCTCATCATAAAACATGTTTTTCAGCAAAAAAAATATCTGCTGCCCCATAGAAAATTGCAATACCTATTCGACCGAAATGTATAGGCAGCTGATATTTTTTTTTTGCTGCAGTTTTTTTTATGATGAGTAACATGTTCAGTTTGATGGTCTGTAGCACACCCTTAAGGATGTATATAACCTTTCCGTTACACCCTGTATATGACGACAGTTATGTTCAAGTCCCATGTAATAGGGGGCGAACCTATTGCCATCAACCGCACACAAATCTATCTAGCCCCCGAGGCAGCTACTGAAAAAAAAAAAACATTCCAAAATGGAAAATCCCAACAACGCTCAGCCCAACCCTGGAGTCGAACGCCTCATGCACATCACTGGCGCTAACGACGATTAGGCCATAGAGGCAGTAAATTAACTGTGAAACGAGTGTTATTGGGTTTTTCAATCAGATTTATCAGTAGCAGCCACGGATTCTGGATTTGGGCCCGGTTGATGGCAATAGAGTAGCCCCCTATCATATTTGTCTTAAGAGCGTTTATACCTTACGACATTTCATTCAAACTACCATGTCCTTATTTTTCGAAATGACTGAACCGATTTTAATGAAACTTCATGCGCATAAGCAGGATACATAGGTCTAAACGTAAGGCGTAAACGCTCTTAAACATAAACTGGCGAAATGTGCGCGTATCATTAGGTACATCTCTGCCTAACCATTCAGTGATTACAGTCGTGATATTATGATGTTACGTGACAAGCTTGGATTGTATGGAAAGTATTGACAATCATTGCCGCGTCTAACAGTCGCCGCCAAGGCATCTCTGTACTCTGTATTAAGGTGTAATCACTTTTGCAAGCGCATATCTTTTTTTATATCTGTTTCTCTTTCTGTCACTTAGAATTGCAATTAACTAAAGTGAGAAGTCCAATCGATGTGAATGAATACGGATGCTTAAGACCGGACTTCTCGCTCCACAAAATGAGACAGAGATACTCCAAAACGCTAATCTGTGTGTGCCAATGTGATTTCAACCTTAAATACACCACAAACAATTACAAATCCGTAAAAAATCCAAGATGTGTTCATATTGCTATCTGCTGCTTAGAACTAGTAAGAGATATAATCACCCTAGGTAAAAATCGAAACTATTTGATCATGTCTTGCTATGTCATTTACATTTTCATCCTTATTATCAAGATGGTAACGATTATAATCGTTCTCTATGCAAACTTACTTATATAGAAGTGCAGGTATTTTTTGTTACAGAAAACCCAATTGTCATAGATGAAAAAGCCATCAGGCACAATGGGTTAGCTATCTTATAAGGACTACGCCAAAGAGATTGGCTATACTTCATTATAATAGTCTGGTTACCCAAGGCTCAGCGCAGTGAATAATAAACTATATTGTCAGTGTCACAAAGTGCAAAGTTGTACGAGAATCGACGTAGATATTAAAGACACCAGACGAAGAGTTTTCAATATTCCATAACAATTCTGAGACTGAGCTCTTGGACACGGTTTAGATATGCTGATCAAATTCATTTCATGTCTGTTTTGTTTGCGCTGTAACACACAAACAATAAGGGTTATTATTCAATGCCAGCTGAGTCTCGTCATATTTTATACCTGGAGCGAGCGTTTCTTGTTCAATACAATGAGGAATACACCCTCAAGCCTACAAGCTACAAATTAATCTAATTACAAACTACAAATAAATAAAATCAACAAAATAATAGCGAATATCGCGATTTAATACGACAATCAATTTTTTAACAGCCTCGATCATTCCTTACATTATCCGATAATATCTGACTAGTAACACTGTTAAGGACGCTCACAAAGGAAGATGGCCCTTGGCCATTTCTCCAGAAGACTTCTGGCCAACTTATCTGGTAGATATCTTTTGAGACACCTATCTATTTATCTGGAAGATTTTGCCGCTGTAAAACAAGCTCTAAAACATAGTTTTAAAAGGCCTTAGTTACCCATGGCTTATCAATTCTTATCATTTAAAAAGATCAACTTATTGACGAAGGCCGCATGCCAAGCAAACCTTTTTTTAATTTTATACTCCCCAAAATTTTAGGTAAGCGCCCTTCTATCATTGGTTTTACGAAAACATCTTAATTCCAAACAATCCTTTTCAAAGCTTTGGTAGGTACTAATTTAATAATTTATCTTATTTAACAATTTAATAGGATGACAAAATAACACATCAAAACTTTTAACAGACCAAATATAAGTACTAATGCCATTGAGCATTTCTTTAGTTTTAAACAAATTGTTTGACTAGTAGCTTACTAGAGGAAGTGTATATCATATTTTTTATCTCTAGATATGTCGCTCTCTTATGAGCAGAGATCGGAATAGGTTGAGCTAATTTACCGAAAGTTCAAGGAATGAAGTAAAACAGAGTAAATAATACCTCCATCCATTATTATGGTGTTGAGTTTGAGGGACAAAAAGTAGAATCGACAAATGTTACAAAATTCCTTGGTATTTTTATTGATAACAAAATGCCCTGGAAACCACATGCAGATGATGCATGTAAGCGGTTAAGCAAGTCAGCGTACGTACTTTATAACATGGCAAGAAAAGTATGCATTCGCACCGTGCTGGAACCTTTGAGCGGTTTAGTTGCGTCAGTTTTGAGATTCGGAGTTATATTCTGGGGCAACTGTACTGAGAGGAAGAGGATATTGAAATCCGAAAACGTTGTTCAAGATCAATGACTAGTCTTAAAAATACCGACAGTCTCTAAAATTACTCATGGTTCCGCCTTTGTAATATACAAGGTGTTGTTTTGCATCCTCCTCAAAATTCAGGAGGTTGTCGCAAAAGACATAATATAAATATTCAATTACAATTACGGTACCTAGTTAATCTATACTTAATATTATAAAGCTGAAGAGTTTGTTTGCGTGAACGCTCTAATCTCAGGAACTACTGGTCCTTTTTTTTTTTTTTTAGTGCTGCTCCGCTCCTTTTGGTCGTAGCGTGATGATATATAGCATATAGCCTTCCTGAATAAATAGGCTATCTAACACTGAAAGAATTTTCGAAATCGGACCAGAAGTTCCTGAGATTAGCGCGTTCAAGCAAACAAACAAACTCTTCAGCTTTATTATTATTATTAGATTATATTGTAATAAAAAAGTGTCTCAAAGGTTAAGAGATCACTTAAAATTTATCTGATATCAACGTAACAAAGCCAATTTAGTTTCAATTTGCCTATTTAAAACAAACTATTTGAATCTGACACAATTTTAGTACAGAATCCTAAAAATAGGAATATGATTCTTCAAATAATTAGTAACTATGCCTACTCAAAGTCCTGTTCATGTTTTTATAAACCGAGTTTTAATTGTTGTTTATAATTCCAGAATTTTAGACGAGGTATTAGCAACTCTATGTAAAAACTCCTTTCTCGAACTTTAGGTAAATAAGCTCTACCTATTCCGATCACAGCTTATGAGATTTACCTATTTAAAATTTCCTTTAGAAAATTATTTACTTACGTTATGTTTCTATAATAAAGAGCAACTGTTTTTTTTTCAATATGGCGCATCAGTAAGATGGCGGGAAACTTTACTCTGAAAGGCGGAACACGATTCTATAAAAAGAATATTTTGTGCTTAGAACGCATTTACTAGAGTTGCGAAGAGAATAGACGAAACCTCGAAATTTGCTACGGTACTGAGATATTAAAAACAACTATGCCTACGTGTTTATAAGTTTAATAATTTACATCGATACCGTCCTTTTTCAGCAAGGCACACCACTATAGGTCCGGTCTACTCACGAGCCCATTCGTTTAGTATAAATATTTTATTTAAGCTTATCTACTTTCCGATCATTTTCAATACCTTCACGACCTGTCCCTTAGGGAGTGAGCACAGCTCCTAGCGGTGCCAGCACTATTCGTCGTTAACATTAAATTGTTCGAACTTTCTAAGTACACAATGACCTTTTGGAAGTTTGCGTATGCGACGTTGTACGTCCAAAAAAACGCTGACATAGGCCATTGATGTACTGGAGTTAAGTTAAATATAATTTTTTGGTTAATAAAGGTAACCTCATTCGTTTTCCCGCCACATTGCAAAGCCTACGCGTGATGTAGGGACATCGTCAGCGAAGTCGGTGCAGTTGCGATGCTGGTCGTTTGCCCCCAATGTCTCCTATTATTGCTGTCGCTCCAAAAATTATCCTGAAAAAGATAATCAATGAAATTAAACGAAACTTCAAAAATGAGCCAACACAAAAATTAAAATAATTTAAAACATAAAATTGAAATAACTGTAGATCCTGTACGAGGCCAAAAGGCCCTTTTCTCAACATGATGCTGCAATATTTAAAAAATAGATGACAGATAGCAGCGTTGGCATTCTGATGAGCCCCCCTAGTGATGCGACGCCGCGACGGTCACATCACTTTAGGAAAGGACAGGCTTCAGGCTTCCTTGTTCTTCTCCATAGAGATCTACGCTTAAAAATGGGCAACTGCAGTACTTCCGAAGTTATTATGCTTTGTTACTGAGACTGTAGCTTCATCCTTTTGTTATTGACTTTATAAAGTGCCTGTAACGGTCTAATTGAAAAAAATCAGTGCGTGGAGTCCCTCCGCGCGGAAGAAGTGAAACTTCGTAAAACTACACGCATGCGTTCGAGTGCTACGCATTCACTCTCGTTATTTAATTGAGCTTCTAAATAATATTTTGTTGTTTTCTTGTTGTATTATTTTTATTACATAATTGTAACATAAGTTTATCGAGGTTATTCTACTCATGGAAATTGAGCGAAGGCTGGTCACACTGAAGAGTCGAATGCATGACGTTTGCACGCCATCTTGCGTACCTAGTAGAACTACGTAGTCACAAATCTTGTAATACTGCCATCTCTTAGTGAGTTTTAGAAAATATTCCCCCTCCATGGTAGCGTTAAACTTGTTGGAAGTCGCATAAGAAGTTTCACTTCAATAAATGCCTTTAGTTTGGAGTTTTATTGCTGAGACCGGTCACCCTCTCGATTTTTTGGACCTACAACGAGACAATCAATACAGGCCAGTTAATTACTTACTCCAGCAGGATTTCAGACACTTACTTACCTAACAAGTCTAATGCGGCCGGCCTCCTTTACCGGCGCGTTGCGGACTGCCGGGCTCCGACAATGACGAGAGGCCGAGCTCCAGCGCAATGTTCTTGTCTACAGGGCTCCGCTTCAAGTAGTCCGATATGTGCTGCACTATCAGGTCTATTGCGACTGGAAAAGGAATAAGACAAGTTCGTTACTTCGTTGATATTATGGAGACCGTGTATGTATGAGTATGAATCTTAGCATACCAACCGAGACTGGTAGTTTTGTTTAAGGTGGAAACGCAGGGTGGCGCGCAAAATACCATGAAAACGAAATTCAATGGGATTAAATGAACTTAAGAGGGTTTTATTGATATTGACGACTATAACTCTGTAAAGCCATATATCTTACTATTGCGAATCATTTTGACGTGACAACTTCTAATAAATCGATGAACTCCGGCTGCATGCACGAAAAAGGATGACTCAGTGTCCCGTTACGCTCATTGTACGCTTGCGCCGCATCAATGTTTGGTTATGACGTTGTCACGTTAAACTATCGTCCGTAAACCAACTTTACGGACAACCAATTTTTTTTTATCGACATACAACTTGACTCCAAAAAAGTAATGAGATTTCGCGGGCTACTTTAGCGCATACTCCTAATGTGATTTTTGTGACGAGTGGTGAATAGTGGCTAATAAGTTATAACTTAGCAAAAACTAAACTGCTTTTAAATGAAATCATACAATGTATTATTTAATGATAAATGATGTTTATTTTGCAAGTAGGTTTTTACAAACACTTTTACACGTCTTTTTTTTTTAAGCTAGATGGGGCCGGTGTTCGTACCTGACTACTCTGAGAAGAAACAGCCGAAACAAACTCAGAGGTTCCCTGTTAACTTGTTACTCTTTTAAAGTCCAGACATTGCTCAATTTACATGAGAACTATGCAGATTAGTATCTGAAATGGTCTTTTGAAGAAAGAACCACACAGATTTGAGTGGACCTGTCCAGTCAGTGCAAGCATTTGTCAGTTATCGTGTAGCTCGACTTATAACTCAAGGAGCTCAACGAAACGACGAACAATACCAAAGAAAGGACATTTGGGTAGGTCGCTTAAAGTACTCAAACTGCCAGATAGTGGTGGGAGAAAAATAATGTGACCTGCATGGTCCTCACATTCACAATAATTAAATTTAATGAACAATATTCAATTATTCATGATCTGCAGGATGTCATGGTAAGGGTATATACATACAGGGTGTGCTACAGACCATCAAACTGAATACGTTTCTTCATCGGACAAACATCGCAATAGCGAAAAAATATCACCTGCCCTATACATTTAGGTCGAATAGGTATTGAAATTTTGTATGGGGCAGCAGATAATTTTTACGCTATTAAGATGTTTGTCCAATGGAGAAACATGTTCAGTTTGATGGTCTATAGCACACCCTTAAATATGTATATACCCTTTCCGTTACATCCTGTATATTTTTTTGATAGTGGATCTTTCATTGCTTATTTTTTGTCATAAGTAAGCAAAGTTTTATGAGTTTTTATTCGATTCCTAATAATAAGAAATAATAATAATAAATTTTTATTTATTTTCTCCCACAAATAATAAATTTTAGGCACCCTTTTATTTTTAATAAAAGGGTGCCTACAGTTCTATAGCACTATATTTATACTATGATTGAAGTGTGATAGGATGAGCTAGCCTAGATTTTTAAATTAAACAATAGTTCAGAAGAAAGAGTGTACCAGGTGTAAACGCCGTGTAACTGTAAGCTTGTAAAAATATGCAAGAAAAAGTTCAATAGTTAGAGAAAATATAGGTAAAAGCTTAGACGACAGCCTGGCGGTTGACAGAAAACAGTAGAAGAAAACGTCTTGCGCTAACCCCAAGAAGTAACATGGGACAAGAGCAGGAAGATGCTGAAAAATACTATGAACTAGCTGTGCCCGCGACTTTGTCCGCGTGGAATTAGAATTTTTCTAAAGTAGTAGTAGCCTAAGTTACTCCTTATTACATCAGCTATCTGCCCGTCAAAATCGGTCCAGCCTGTCCAGACATTAGCCGGAACAAACAGACAGACCGACGGACAGACAGACAGCCAAAAATTATAAAAAATATATTTTGGTATTATGTACCGTATATACATTCATATGCATGTAGTAAAAAGCCGTTATTTCAATATTACAAACAGACACTTCAATTTTATTTATTTGTATAGATATTATTTATTTTGTCTCAAATGAAATATTTATTAGTCTACCAACTATTGTACTAATAAAAACAAACGGCGATTCAAGTTTGCAAACACTTTATTCATTTAAAATAAACATAAATGGCTTCAATTACACATTGTTTAAAATGGAAATTATACAAAAAGATAGGTCATAAACATTAAACCGATACATCGTTTGTGCTGATTACAAAATTAATTTGTAAAAATATACGTTTGTGTTATGCATAAAACAGCCCGAAAAATACACCCCATTTAGGGAAGTATTTTAGTCATCGCTTTTCGAGTGCACCAAAGAAATGAGGCTATGCGGAACGAATAGCGCCATCTCTTGCTTGCAATAGGATATATAATGGCTAACACTTCCATGACATGAATGGCCTTATTCCGCAGCAAAATTTAGAACTTAATTTTTGAAATTCCAAAACCAAAATTTGCATCATTTGGGCAACAAAATCATGTGAAAAGAGTCATTTTATGATCAGGCAGGTGACCATTAACCTGCTCTTGTGAAGATTATTAAACAGGGTGTAACGGAAAGGGTATATACATTCTTAAGGGTGTGCTACAGACCATCAAACTGAACATGTTTCTCAACATAAAAAAAAATGCAGCAAAAAAAAAATCTGCTGCCTATACATTTGGGTCGAATAGGTATTGTTATTTTCTATGGGGCAGCAGATATTTTTTGTTCTGAAAAGCATGTTTTATGATGAGAAACATGTTCAGTTTGATGGTCTGTAGCACACCCTTAAGGATGTATATACCCTTTCCGTTACACCGTGTATAACTCTGCCGTAGGAGTGTGAATGTGGTGTTATTACACAAATTATTGCGCTATTATAACCAAAGGCAAAAAAAGCCAAAATTTAGATTGTCATCGACACGTTAAGAAGAAGGAGGCTGTTTTATGCAAAACAAAGACAATATCCAGAATAAATATAGAAGACATCACACACATCGACTCAACTATACAAGCCAATGCGTCAACAGTATATAAATACTACATAAAATGCTGAAGCTGTACATAATAATAATATAAACATTATTATAACGTGCAATTGTGCATTAACAACATAATACATAACTCCTATACGAAAGTGAACAAGGAAATAAAGACAGACAATGCCTAATTTTAACCATTTTTAAAGATTATTTTTACCTTCTTTTGTTATTCTGGAAGTTGCAATTATAGGATATTAAGATTGTAGGCGGCGAAATTCTTTCATTGTTATTTTTTTTTTGTAATTTGCGGGAAATTGTCAGGCCATATGTTAAAAAAAAAATGAATTGCGACTGTAACACGTAACTACAGTAGTTACAAAATTATATCATATTATATATTATATTATTATAGTCGTCAGTTCATGAAAAAGTACTTTCAATGGGATTAAATGAACTTAGAAGGTTGTTTTAATGATTATAACTTTGTAAAGCCATATTTGTTACGGTCGCAACTCGTATCTTGATCAACATACAACCTGCCACTGACCTGTAATATGCAAAAAACGTAAGAAAAATTTAATTTCACCGCTTACACTGACTCTTTCACCTTTTAATTACTACCACACTCTAACAGTTTTGCCTGTCAATATCCCATGCCTTTCACCGTGGATAGGAATACCTTCTGCAGCAAATATGTTAAGGTTTTCGCTCAAATTCATTTATTTAATTTCGTGGTGGAAATCTTTAAAACGTTTATTTTAATCAGAAAAACAATTTAAAAAGTTTCAGTCAATAGTAATCACAAAAAAAAAGAATTTGTGGATACCTAAAATTTTAAACAATTATAATATTTGACTAAGTTACCTAGGTTTGTTATGTTACAACTAAGATATTTTTCTTTGAATAAACGCTGGCTTTTGCGGCTTTAGTTACTAAATGATATTTATAGCAGAAAAATATAAAAATAGGGGGTAAACACACACCGCTGGATATGGATAGTTTTAATTTCGAGACTAATTTCTTTTCTACAAGTTGTGGTTTTGCATCCACGTCAAAAATCAAGAGGTTGTCACAAAAGACATAAACAATCAATTTAAATTCCTGTACCTTGTTAATTATTAATAAACGCTGCTTTTTTGTTCTAAAAGTTTCTCAGTATTTCAGAAAAACCCTCTTTAACGTGGTTTAGGGAATAAGCAATTATCGAATAAACGTTTGAGATTTTTTGTATGTGTGAAAGCGTGGTTGAAGGGCGAGGATCTTATCTGGGCCGCGTTTAAAACACGGTTGGTTCACACTTACCGAATACTGCAAACATAAATATAAAAAACTACCCATTTTATTACTGATTCGGGTCTAGAATCATTAGCACGGTTACCTCCTTGAAATTGACGAGGATGCAAAACAACAGCTTGTATAAAAATGTGTTGGCAGCTGATTTTTTATTCAGACTGGCTTCCGAAATTACAGTTAATTTTCTGGTATATTTTCCACCCCCATGTGCAGGGTGGAAGGGTACTTAATGACGAAAATGTACGAATTGCGGGGGTTAAGAATGATATAAAGGGTGTAAAACACCTCTTAACGAAGCCGAAAGGCACTAGTTCTCCCTGTCATTGCGATCATTTTTTTGTTCTACACCACACCTGGGAACCTTCTAGTTACGGAGATATTAGGGGTCAAAGTTCCAACTTTTAGACAAGTATTTTTTTAAATACAAGTTTTTAATGAAAGATTTTTACGTTTAACACCTCCACGACCCCCGTACTATTCAATCCGTCCATCAGCACAATGTTTTGAGTGCGTTACATTGAGTTCTACCACAAAACATGATTTTACACCCCCCAAAAAAAAGTCGTTTCCCAGCAATAATTTTTGCGTAAAGTTACTCAGTTTCATGTACAGAATGCTTGATTGACGGCTTCGTGATGAGGTGATTTACACGGTGTATGAGTACGTGGTACCGATTTGCGCGTCGGAGTCCTTTCCACGTTGCATTCACAATCATTTTTACTCCACATATTACATGATATGATGACCAATCATGGTTCATAACCGCAAAAGTCAACGTTTAACTTAAAGTCAATATAACACGTACAATTTTACATATATTTTTTACGTTTTCCACTACGTTTTATCACATTTAATCATTGGAATTGGCCACACCCTCTGTTTCTTTCAGATTTAATTTCTAATACAGATTTTCGAACCTAGTAAATATATTTTTGATTTATTTCAGTTCTATCTTAGTAACACTAATTGATTGTATTGCGAGTTATTTAAAACCAGACTAATTGTTAAACTTTCTAATAATGAAGAATATTATAACGAGTCAACAAGCCTTTTTTCACACCTTCGGGTCTTGCGAAGTTTATGGTAAGCCATGTGAATTGTTATGGTGCTCGTAAAAGCCCAAATAAAAGGACAACAGTACATTGAGACACCTCATCGGCCGCTACTAAAGACAACATTGTATTGTCAACACCTTCAACTTTCAAGCTTGTGAATGGGTTTCACCGTTCACTCATAGAAACGGAAGGTCCGTCACAATAGCGTATAATACTGGGTTTACCCAGTTTTCTTTAGAAAACGAAATTCTATTTTGTCCGTCAGACAGGTAATACCAAAATATTAGACACGTATTTTTTTTTTATCAAAATAGCAAAAAATGACTTAGTTAAAACTCGTTAAAGTTGAAGAGTAGGGGCTCACTACGCCACAAGTAGGTATAAAAAATACGTCATGCGCCATTATATTATCTCCGTAATTTATAACCACGTGAAAAAAGAAAAAATACGTGTCCAATACTTTTCAATAAACTACCCGACAGACAAAGAAAAAAAAATAGTGATCATCCCCTATTCTAACAATGCCAGTGACAGCTAATTGTGATCAATCGCGCCAAATTTGGCACTAATATTATAAAGGAAAGTCGTCCCTAGAGGCGATTCTATGCTGTGGCTTTCACACTTAGGTGGACTCGGCTTGAGCCGTTACGGCATGGAGATAAAGCTCTTTCTGTCTGGCTCAAGCCTATTCATCATAACATGACGCCTATATTCCCCGAAGGCTTAGGCAGAGGTGTAATAGTAATAGTACACCATCATTTCGCATGTTATGTTTATTAAGTCCTATGAAATAGGGGCGAGCCTATAGCCAGCAACCGGGCACTAATGCAGACTCCATAGCTGCGACAGAGATATTTCTGATGGTAACACTTAGCCCGACCTGGGAATCGCAGTCGACCAAAGAGGTATTCTTCGTCGATGAATCTAGTAACTTCCATTACCGTACCCCTCATTACGGGGTATTCGGCATCGGGTCGGCAGCCGGAGGGTGTGAGAAAGGCCTAATATGAAATCAAACTACGTAGTCGTGGAGAAACAGACGGCGCACGGATGATATTTAGTTGTGAACAATTGAATACAATGTAAATTCTACCATTTTCTACATGATCATATTTGATGTATGAGTCTTTTCCATTTCTTTTAATCAGTCTGTAAATCATACGTTAATACAATATATACCTTTTAAATTTATAAATCATAAATGAATACAATATTTATCTTTTAAATTTTGTACTAACGAAGAGAATTAAACAAATCTTTTTTTTTTAAATGACATGTTGTTTCGAATTATATTCGTTTTAGGGGCATCATTATATTATTTTTGACAAAAAATGCAACTTTTTACTAAATTCTGTTTGTTAGAAAAATATTTTATATTTCAATATCTATTGGTGTTATTGTAATTATTCGTAAAAGGCAAAGATAACTTGTAATCCTAATATACAGAGTCACTAAGACTAAGTCAAATGAGTAGATAAGTATTATTGAACTGCAATGTTAGAACTTAAACTTTCAGCGCTGAGCTTATGGTTTAAAATCCAACACTGCGATTTTATTTAGGCAATTAGGTTAGTGTCAGTGAAAACAGACAATACTTTCACTTACACAATTTAAAAGCAAAACATTACTCAGAGTAAAATACATAACATATAAATATAATTGAGACAGTGAACATTTTATAAGGAAAATATCCTTTTTACACACACATTTGGATATAAGACATAAAATACAAGTAAAGTAAATTTTCTATAATAAAGAAAAAAATATGTACTACGTATATATTGTGCGCAAAATATAGTTTTCAGTAAGATAAATGCATAAGTGCGCCTTCATTTTTGTTTTTAGCTTTGCTCTTCTTTAAGGGACAGAAAAATACTGAACATTGGCTATGGAACACAGAAGCTAAAAGTTCCAAAATATTCGAAATTATGTATATATATATTTATATAAATATATACTATTATATTGCGCACTTATACAAATCAGGCAGTTTTGATAAAAATGCATTCGTTTCAGTTTTAACACTTATGACCAAGAAAAATCGGATGAAACCAAGAAAAATCGGATGAAACCTTTTAATGAATTACTTTCTATTTTGATGGCGTATTTTTAAATACTGATCACATACTTTAACAGCTAACCCTGATATAATTTAGTACACATCTTAACTACAAAATACGTGAAAATAATCAAGCCATTGTAAACCTTAAAACACATTGCTTAAAGAATATAATTTAGTCTATAATTAAAAATGAATGTTTTTTGCAGTCACAAATATTAGAATCCCAATCATTTTGTATTAGACATGGGCGTTAAATATTGGGGCAATTGTTACATAGGATACAGTGTAATCCTGTCATGCAAATTGGACTAAAAATCGAAGAATATTTTACGGGGTTATAGAAATATTTTATGTAAAATTTATAAGTATTTATCTACTGATAATTGACGTTATTGATCCTCTGAACAATGGATAAATCTGCTGTCACATTAAGCTGTTGCGATCAGCATAATCACCCACCCTATAACGTTTCAAGTATAAGGACGAAAACCTCCTTCATCTCTGTGAAGTGCGAGTTGGTGGTCTTTGATTTTTGGTTCTAGCACATGTTGGTTTCCTCACGATGTTTTCCTTCGTGATTTTGAGAGCAGAAGTTATGAAATTGATCATTCCTCAGTGTGCCTGCGTGGGTTTGTGATCCCTGAGGACATGTAAGTCAGGGCCGTGATCTCACCACTGCTCCTTGTATAAAAGTGACATAATGAACGCAAGGCCTCCCGTGTGGTCTCTCGAACCATGAATCTGAACCACTTTTGTTTTCAGAGATCTTGAAATTCGCATAAAAAATGAGTTTATACAACGTGTTTTTTTTTTATATCCCATAACTCTAGGATATGATTGAGACCATATCAAAGAATCAACTGGCATATGAATTATGTTTTAACCATACTTTTTTTTTTGTTTTTCCGCATTTTCTTCGCTTTAAATATGAATTATTGGTTTGAATAAAAATAATTGCTCGTTTTTATCAATGAATCTACTATTTTACTATACTACTGCAAAGTTTGGCAACCTCGCAAAAGTAAAGATTCGTCATACTGGTGATAATTTTTGACCTAATTTAATTATGATTGATGATATCTCCGAAACTATGCATTTTTGGACCACCTATTCTAGCAGTTTTAGTATTATTTTTACCTACAGAATATAACCCTAGCGTTATGGGATGTAAAAAAAAAACAGGTTGTATAGGGTGACTGATAATTAGTGACAATCACAAGCTGATTATAGGCCACAGGCCTATATATTATTGTGATAAAAGTGAATGAGTGAAAAAAAAATTGTTTCTTTGGGAAAGTTGTTGGTTATCATGAGTATAATCACGTGTTTAAGTATCGGTCACTAATTACCAGTCACCCTGTACAGGAACCGACGCGATCAGCCGATCAAATGTATGGTAAAACTAAAAATAAAAGTTATGAATTTTTAATAGACATAGAACAAAAGTTATTCACACGGGACTTCTTGCGTTTATTATGTTACCCCCTGTATTTATGGTTGGTTGTCAGAATTACAAACAGCCAAACATTTGCCAAGTTTGTACTAAAAACCGAGAGCAGACCATAAATATTAACATATGGAGCTAACTACCTTTCTCTAACTGATTACTCTACAGTAAAATAACATAGAGAAAATTTAAAACACATAAAATATGTCTATACCCCCATAAGCGGAGTGAACACACTATACAAATATACTTAAACTATATGCTTTGAAAAGCGTCAGCCTTATAATAAACAAGAATGGACCTTAACTACATATAACTTATACATATGGATATTGGAGAAATACTTCACTTACAGCACATAAGGAACAATAGAAGACTTTATTATGATTTGTATAAGGTCCAGTTTTGACTGTGTCATAAATAGACTTTGTTTTATCGAAATTATATGTAATTCAATAAAACTGTTCTTTGTCCCGATATTTTCAGTAAATTTTATCGATTTTCTTATTATAATCTGTAATCCCGAGTTGACAGAAAAAAAACTATTCTTGTTGCGCCGTACGACGGTCGTGGGATAAGACTACAAAATTACGTTGAAACCGTAGATAGGACTACAATCCCGCAAAACGGGATCCCACTCCACTTATTGCCTTGCCAGATCTACCAACAAACATGTTTTAATACGATATCCGCGGGATCGATGTGTCCGATTGAAAAAGTTGCGGGATTACAATCTCTAACTTTAGTTACGGTAAGAAACACAAACATTCCAAAATGTTCTTTATGAACTGACATGCTAAAAAAGGAAAATAGTTCAGCATCAGTCGGGCTACCATGACGTCTTGAATCAGTATTGTTTTAATATTATTACAGAGTGGGAAAGAGATGGCGCTAGACGTCATCTATAGCTCCGTGACTTTCCAACACTGAAATAAGAATCTCACAATACAGCTTAAAGACGTCGTGGTAACCCCCCAGGACCTTATAAGTTGTCGCACTAGACTGACCCTGTCACTTATGGGCTATAAGCAATAGAATGGGATTTATGTTTACAACACCAAGTTTTTGAGGTACTAGGACGTGACATTCCCTCGAAGATAAGAACTCATATGTGACCCCGTGATTTAAATACAAGGTTGAGTTTCGCATTTAATTGAACCTTGTATACTCGTAATAAACTGAAAAATGTTTACATGTTCTATTGCAAAACTCTGGAGAATCTTTGGTACGATTATTATGCTAAACTACGACCATTCTATGATCATGATGTTTTTTTTTTTTTTAATCTATGGCAGTTTTTGACAAAACAGTCTATTAGTTCAACAATATGGAACTAAAAACTAGTACTGAATGGGATAATTCACTGTTTTCATCATTCAAAGTTTATCATAATACGACAACCAGAAAAGAAAACATACCTTAAATCTTGAACAAAAATAAATCATAGCGAATAGATCACAAAGTCACATATTGTCGTACAAACTAGGACTATCGGCTCAGTGTATCTTCTGAACTTCCAGACATCCGTCTTCCTGTCGTCTCGTCTACTTCCGGATGTCCATTGCACCCATTCACGATCTTCGGAGGGGAAGTCCTCTTCTGATACATTATATCCCAAATATGATGCACGATTAGGTCAATAGCCACTGCAACAATGCAAAACGTACTTTAAGCGCGAGAGTAAAACGGTCGCTTTTTGCAGCTACATAAGAGCATAGCCGCTGCAAACTTTTCTTTGCATCTTTTTTTAAAAGTTCGAATACAGAATGTGGCAGTATACGACCTCGTTGCAGTGGCTATGACCTTTTGTCACTTACCTTGGATTTAAAATATCACTTAGAATAAGAAAATCGATGCAATATAATGCTGTTTAAAACGTTAACGTTATTTCACGCCTGTAGTGACCCGAAGGGTGTACAATAGTACATCCACCTATTAAGCATAACGAAGCTATACGAACGAAAAACTGAATTTCCATTTTATTCTTACAAGAGCTACTATTTGTTGATAAAAACAAGTACTAAGATACGGATTTCAAATTGTTTTATCAAACGCGGTCACTACTAGAAATTTATTTTTATTTCGGAAGTCCTATAACGATTGATTTTTAAAGTTGCAGATTTTATGTTTTTTTTTTTAATAAAATATATTAAATCTAGAACTATAATTAATACAATTGAATAAAATGTCTCACCCAGATTGTCTGCTCCCCTAGGAATGATGACGTCAGCAAACTTTTTGGTCTGTAAACAATGATTTAAGAATTACTTCGATGTATATTTCTTGCGGTAATGTTACATGAAACATAACCTAAGTTATGGTAATAAAAACTCATTTATTAATTGTGCTGAGATTCGCATCCAATAACAACAAACAAGAATTGATTACAAATTTGTATGTTTAATAAATAATGGCATGTGCTTCATATGTGACGCTTCATTTTTGTCGATCTAAAGTCCAACGCCGAATTTGTATTTATACTTTCTTTTAGGCGTCTGAAGAAAATGGCCATGAGACACTTAAATTTTTGAAAAACATGGAAATTCTTGCCGGCTGATCCAGAAGTAGGGTAATGTTTTTCGCGCGCATACATGTATGTTCGTTCCATTGTTCCCTCGTAACTCCTAAACGGATGAGCCGATGTGTTCATGATTTGAAAGCTATAGATTAACTTAACTCCATGCAATATCGCTAAAGCTTTTCAAGTGACAGATGACAGTCAGCAACCGGATAAAATGAGCCAGTGGGAAAACTTCATAAAAACGCACAATGACAGGTAACAACAAATCGCGACGGGACTCAATTTAAAAGCTATGCCTCTGATGGGTTACTCTGGAGCGTGGAATACGGGTACACGAAGATTATCGAAGCATATACTTTTCCTGGTTAAACTGTACTTCTAGGGAACCTCCTTTCGCTATGAAAAAAAAAAACAGATGAACAATGTATTAACGTTTTACTCACCGGTAAGCAGAACTCCTCGAAGGCAGGTTTCACGAAGTTCATGTACTGGTTTAGTACTTGCTCCAGATCACGACCACGCTCCATGATGTCACGGGGCACTAGAATATAATACAAACTATGAACATATGTGTATGAACTACATTTTTACATCATGAATTCATGAGGAAAAGTATTATAACCGACTAGCTGTGCCCGCGACTTCGTCCGCGTGGAATTAAAAAAATTCTAAAATGGAAGTAGCCTAAGTTACTCCTTATTACATCAGCTATCTGCCAGTGAAAATCCCGTCAAAATCGGTTCAGCCGTTCCAGAGATTAGCCGGAACAAACGGACAGACAAAAATTATAAAAAATGTTATTTTGGTATATGTACCATGTATACATTCATATGCATGTAGTAAAAAGGGGTTATTTTAATAGTACAAACAGACACTTCAATTTTATTTATTTGTATAGATTATAACAAGGTATGTGAATGTGACATCATTGCCCCCAAGATACAGGCGCAGCCTAGTTTGGGGACCACTGTTATCATGTTTGTCAAAATAAAACTTGGTCGCAATATCCATAATGATGTTAGACTAAGAAAATATTTGTAACTATGGTTTAATAAATTTCTTCAACGAGTAGAAGATATATCTTTTAGGTGACCTTCAACCAGAATTCTGCCACTTCAACAGTGTTATCTGTGGTTTCGGACCGATTCCTCAAGATAGGGTATTTTTAATTTCAAAAAGCCCATATTATCCCACTGTAGGGCATGGCTTCCCTAATTCCACTTTTCGCGATCTAGTGCGATTGTAAACCAATCCTAAGATTGGGGTTATTAAACATAAATAAAGAAGACATACCTCTCCTAGCCAGCCTGGTATCGGAGTCAGTGTCAACAAAGAGCTTCATGTGGAACAGTTCGCGCACTTCTGGGAAGTAGAACACTAGGATACCCTCGATCAGGACCACGTCAGCCGGGTAGATGGTGTGCGAGCGGTGTGGGCTGGTGGGACGAGAGAAAATATTTTTAGATGGCACCGGTGTTTTACCGTGAGTTGCGGTAGGACAGTGATTAAAAACATCATCTGCCTAGCCTTTTTCCAAGTAAGTTGGGGCCGGCTTCCAGTTTTACCGGATGCAGCTAAATACACTAACATTTTACATGGAACGACTGCCTATCTGACCTCCACAACCCAGTTAGTACTGGGTAATACGATACCCCTGGGTAAGAATAGTTTTGAGACTTTCGGGTTACTGACTAGCTAGCTGTAACAACTGTCAAACAACTACAAATGACAGCCGAGACCAACGGCTTTAGAACCAGTCTGGAAGCAGAATGCAGCACTACCCGGGAGCCTACAAAAATATGCACGTGCAGAAGGTACGATTTCGGTTATAACATTTTACTATCATGGATTGGGACGATTGACCCCATAACTTAGTTTAGATCAATAAATAAAATCGTCGGAAATAAATAAATCCGCCACTAAGACGACCCACTGACCGAAATGTGGGAATACCACACACTTAAAATACAGAAGTTATTCTTACAATTCTTGTCTAGCGAATGGGTCGTTGTACTGAATGGCGCGAAATTACTAGACGCAAACGCGAAGCAGGCGAAGCTTCTATTTTGACGTCAGCTCATGTTCAGCTGTCTATGACTAGCTGATATTTAAACATTGCTGTTTAATTGTTGATCAGTTCTTTCTAGAATACCAAAAATCCAATTTATAAAAAAACTTGGTGGCGATTCAGCGATATTATAAGGATATTAAGAACCCTCTGAGCTTTAGCTAGTAGGTATGTAAAGTTGTCAGTATCCATTTTCCATTGGTATATCATACAATGGGTATTAAGATACTTAATCTGAGTATTTAAACAACCATTATGAGGTGTTGAAGACTACTAACAATCCTTATTATGTTAAGATCAGATGGCAATTTTGTAATTCGAAATTCTGACACTCAGTTGCGTTTATTTGATCTAACCCCCCCCCCCCCTTTTTGACCTTCACACAATTAAATAAAAGCAGTCAGACCACCCAGACCTAAGAATAGATATTGCTAAACTATAAATATAGCGATATCCTGTCGTGATGCTATTATGCTGTTAAACATAAGGTTCAAATTGCAATAACTAACAGGACTCATTGAAATGGTAAAATTATATCATTCGAGGCGATCCTTCAACGATTGGCCAACAATCTTTTAGTTCAATCACTCTTTTATTTACGTACTTGATAGAATTTGTGATATAATCATATTCAGGAACTTCCACTTTCTTGCCAGCCAGGATATCCCTCAGAACAGCCAGCAGTTTCTTATCATCGAAAGCATCAGGGTGATCAAAGTTGAATTGTCCCCGTTCAGCACGAAGTCTCTCTGAGGTAGTGAGGGTTCTGTAGAAGGAGTCCTGGCTAATGCAGACCACACGGCGTTCTGTTTGCTCTTTGTGTTGCTGGCCCAGCTTCTCCATGATACGCTGGCATACTGTTGACTGGGGAAAAAGAACTGGAATTAATTCTATTTCCCTGTAAAGTTTGGCTTTAATAGCAATATAGTGTAGCTGAAAACTGACAAGAATCTGTAAAATGTTTTTTTTTATATTGTTTAGAAACATGTAAAATTATAAAAAATAATAAACGAAAAAAAAACTGTTTTTGTTTAAACAAAAACATAATTGATACAATACTAATAACACAGTATGATTTTCAGACATATTACATTTCGTAAAAAAAAGGGAAAATCATTGACTGTATCAGCAAATTCAGTAAAATCTTTAAAAAACATTTATTTTTGGTTGTTAAAGTATTCGATATTTTAGTGTAGACAGTGAGTTTATGATGTATCATTTATGTGTGATGATTCTGTCATTACTGTAGATTTAGAGATACAATCTTCCTTCCCTTGCTCCATGTTACTTGGGCTGTAACTACATTCTTTATCATAAATCTCCCCTGTCATACTTTCATTCACTCACTTTTATTTCATATGAACCCTAAAACCACCACCACCTGGGCTAGGGGTCATATCGAGCACCCCTGCTACTCTCCCTGCTCAGCCCGTGCCTACGAAGGCAACTCGCTCTCTTTTGCCATCTAGCCACATTATTTTTTGTTTCCATGAATGGTGTAGGATATAATTATCCTACATCACATGCCCATATTACCCCATACCAAACCAACTAATTAAATTCTATGTATTTAGACTGCTTATTTATTCAAAGAATATTGTTGCGAGCTGGGTATAGGATAAATTAACACACTTAAAACTTAATCACTCATTAATACACTACTGACTGATCACTATTCGCTTACATATCACACTAGTAGTTCAGTTCGATCGCTTCGTTCCGTAGCCAAAATCAGACCGACTCTCCCGCAAACCCGTCGGCTATTTATATGACCAACCCATCTACGAGAAACTCCACAATTTCTGTGAACGTCTAGGCATTCGGACCTTTAGGGGAACCCAGTCTTCGAGAAAGTTCCACAACCTTCCTGAACCTTCTAGATAGCTCCAATCTTTCTAGAAAGAACTTTCTCGAACTTTCTAGACATTTCCATTCTAGGATTATTCTCGAATCTTCTAGACAGGTCCATAGAACATTCTAGACTCAAACGTAATCCTAGAATGTTCTCGTAATGCAGACGACGTAACACTGCCCCCTCCTTAGACATGCTCGTCCCGAGCTTCGTTCGTCCCGTAGCACCGCGCCTAATCGGTCTACATGTAGTTCTTAGGCGCACCTCGTGAACCCTTCTGTATTCGGTAGGTGACATCGTTGATCCTGGTCACGACTCGGTATGGTCCATCCCATTTTGTTTGAAAATTCGGAGACTTCCCCTTGTGGCGCACTGGGTAATGCTACCACACCAGTGAATTTTCGTCGAACCCGCTACCAGGCCCGAAGGCTCCTAAGAAGCCGATTCCTGCCGGCTTCCCTTTGGGAACAAGGCACTATACGTAGTGTCTAGTGTCTACTGTAGTAGTCAAATAGTAAATTATGTGCACATCTGAGGTTATCACATCACAGTACAGACATTAAATACATCATAGGATTGAAAACATTACATAAATGCCAGCATTTTTCATGTCAACAAAGAAAGCAACATGTGGCGCCAGTAAGCCGACGCTCGGGTGTCAGAATTCAGAACTAAATTCGTATGAACGCGGACACGTGACTTCGCAGCTATCAGCAGCGTTTTGTAAGGACTAGGTAAGCCGAAGATTTTCGAGTTACGACAGGGAACTTTCAATGTTTGTATGTATAGGAAGCTAAATTAGAACCACTTCCCGATGCCCGATTGAGCTGAAATTTGGCGCACATCTTTGGTTCTAAGAACAATACATTTTTATGACAGACATAACTTAATCCTGCAGCCAGGATCGTCTCCTCACGAGGGAACTCCTCAACGTTTAATAGCACAGACATGAAAATTTGTATACAAGTTCATATTTTATGGATAAACATGAATTCTATCATAATCCTATCCTGCAGCCAGGATTGTCTTCTCACGAGGGAACTCCTCAACGGTAAATAGCACGGACACGAAAATTTGTATGCACGTTCATATTTGATGAATAAACACGAATTCTATCATGATCTCATCCTGCAGCCAGGATTGTCTTCTCACGAAGGAACTCCTCAACGTTTAATAGCACAGACACGAAACTTTGCATACGAGTTTATATTTGATGGATACACATGAATTATATCATGATCTCATCCTGCAGCCAGGATTGTCTTCTCACGAGGGAACTCCTCAACGGTAAATAGCACGGACACGAAAATTTGTATGCACATTCATATTTGATGGATAAACACAAATTCTATCATGATCTTATCCTCCAGCCAGGATCGTCTTCTCACGAGGGAACTCCTCAACGTTTAATAGCACAGACACGAAACTTTGCATACGAGTTCATATTTGATGGATGATCATGTTTTATATCATGAACTTATCCTGCAGCCAGGATCGTCTTTGCACGAAGGAACTCCTCAACGTTTAATAGCACAGACACAAAACTTTGCATACGAGTTCATATTTGATGGATACACATGAATTCTATCATGATCTCATCCTGCAGCCAGGATTGTCTTCTCACGAGGGAACTCCTCAACGTTTAATAGCACAGACTCGAAACTTTGCATACGTGTTCATATTTGATGGATAATGACGATTTGTATCATGAATTCATCCTACAGCCAGGGTCCTCTTTTCATGAGGGAACTCCTCAACGGTTAATAGCATAGACATGAAACATTGTATTTATACGCGTTCACTTTTATGAATAAACATATTTTCTATAGTTCCTGTGCATTTAATCGTTACAATACATAACTTATGAAAAAAAGATCAAGTTACCCCCTTCGAAAATGTTTGTGTATACTGATTATGGGTGACATTTTCGTGGTTTTCGGGGTCGCTGACAATCAAAATGAAATTTAAAAAATGCGATGTCGAATAAAAGGATTGTGTGGTTTTATGAAACCACGGTAAAAGTGAAACTTTTTTTCACACTATAGCGCGGAGTAGACCGCGGGGTAGGGATAAAATGAAAGATCATTTTATCCCTACTCCGTGGCCGATCGTCACGCGACATGCAACACACAGATGAAAAAGTTTGAGACGATGTAATAAATGTTACACTTTAAAAACAAAATTAATGATCTCATTTTTTTCGTCGGCTTCCCCTTACAAAATTTTGACCCTTCGCCACTGCCCGCTACTGTTCGCCTTCCGGTCATAACGGGTCTTCATCTTCTTCGACATCTGCTGACCGGATTGTCTGATATGCTCATACACATAATTTAACTTGTTACGCAAGTCATTTGCATAATCGGTTACACTGCGTGAAGCATCAGGAGGAGTTCCAGTGATTAAATCTGCAGACAACCGTAATTCCTTTCCAAAGTTCGCTAAGGCTAGTGTTCCTGTCGTACTTTCGTGGACTGCACTACGGTATGACAGAGGCTCTATGTGCTGACCGGTAGTTGTTAATAATTGTATACGGTCGTGGTTATTGAAGTAGTCTCCAAAAAACCGACTTGCTAGGTGAGAATTGACGACCGTGTGAGAAGCTCCAGTATCTAACGTCAGTTTGCATGGTATTCCGTTGACTTCGCCTTTGATGCTCAGGCTGTTCCCGTCATGGGCTTGTGAGATCCTCGGAGCTTTTTCAATACCAGCCAGCACCCGCTCCCCAGTCCTGTCGTCATTTCAGCCACCCTTCCCTGCCGAGATAGATCTTCGCTCAGTGTGCTTTGCTTGGGACAGCTTAACCGAAGATGACCCCTTTCTCCACAAGTGTAACACCTAGGGCTGTACCCTTGCGGACGGTCGCGTATAGGTGATGCCGCAACCTCCCTGGTGTGGTGTGTTCGGTGGACTTGCCTCACTGCTTCGAATCCAAGGCGTCTTTCAGTGTCTCATGATGCCCAAGTCTCACAGTGGCTCTAACTTCCAAGTCGCGTATTCCGTCGACGAAAGCCTGTACCAGATTTCCATCGAAAAGTGCAGGGGCAGACTGATATGCTTTCAGAACCAGCTTTTCAACTTCCGTGGCCCACTGCTGTAGATTCTCGGCACTACGTTGAACGCGATCCTTCAATTTAGCACGATATAAGTGCTCCAGGTGCGCGTCGCCTCATCAGGACTCTAACGCCTCCAGCAGCTGCTCGTAGGTCACATTCTTGCCGAGCGCCTTAAGAATGGTTATAGCTTGGCCTCGGAGGCCCAAGGAGAGTGTGGTCATGGCTTGCGATTTGGTCCACCCATTCGCATCCATAACAGATTCAAATTGGATCTTATAGGCCGACCACCTCGGCACCTTAAACCCATGTGCCGAAGTTGCAGCAATCACTGAAGCCACAGTCCCATCACCAATCTCAATTTTACTCAAAGCCTTCTTCACACCAGCAATCTGAACCTCTGCCTCTGAGATGCTGTTCTCGTGCTGGTGGACCTGCTCTTCATGACCTTGAGATCTTTGCCAAAACTGGCATGAAGATCCTCTATAAGGAGCATCTGTTCTTCTTGCCGGCGCACCTGCTCCTCCTTATCTCGTTGCAACTGGTCTTCTAACCGGAGAGCCTGCTCCTCTTGACAGCCAGCCTGCTCCTCTTGACAGCCAGCCTGCTCCTCCTTATCTTGTTACAACTGCTCTTGCAACTAGCGACTCTGTTCCTGCAGCGCCATCAAAACAGACAAATCTAGCACCGCAAATGCTGGAGAAACCATGAATGGACCAGCAGCCTGTGTCGGAGAATCTCCAATTCACCTTTGGTCCATGTCTTGCTGTTGATGAGTTCTGGTGCGGACACCATCTGTTTCGTTCTTCGGTAGAATTGGCATAATTTATTCCAGAACTTTCACGAACTTTCTAGTCATGTCCATAGAGGAACATTTGAGGATTATTCTCGAATCTTCTAGACTGTTCCATAGAACATGGAACATTCTAGACTTAAACATAATCCAAATGTTCTCGTAATGCAGACAATTTAACAATATCTAGTACTACCAAGAAGTAAGAGTAACTGTTTGTCACACTTGACTAGTTGTCACAAAGTACTATTGCTGGAAATGAAGACCTAGGTTTGATTCCTTGGGTAGGCAAAGTATTATTGGTTTTTTCTACCAGGATTTTTTCCCAGTTGCAGTCCAAAAATTGGTTTTGAGCACTGTTGATGGCAATAGACTCGTCTTCTATTACACGGGGCTTGAACATAACTGGCGAATTATATACTTAGTAGTTGTATTCCTAGTATTAAAGGTATACCTCTGCATAACCCTTCAGAGTAAACATAGTGTGATATTATGTTATGTGACTATTTATTGTTACTAATTATTTAAGCAGTAAGCCATACTAACTACTATACCGAATTTAACACCGATAACAATGTTTTCATGATCAATTAAAGTATTTTTTCATCATACATTACAATGAGGTTGCTCTATGGAGGTTATACATACGACGTACTGAATCAAAACGGCTTTAAGAAGTAAAAAACTCTGTCATTTTCAATATTGCACAAAGGAAATTACGCAGCAGAATTCTCAGTTACGTAAGTTATGTCTGAAATAGGAAAATCGATATTGGTATACCAAAACATTAGGTTATGCTTACCTTCCCGCTAGCTGTGCCGCCCGCCACACCGATCAAGAACGGCGTTTTGCTCTCAAATCCATTAGCAGTAGAGTAATCTGTAGATTTATCTGCCATTTTACCAGTATGAATAGGTCTGTAAGACTTTCTTATTTTTAAAACACCACAATACGCACTAGCCCGACACTTTTGCAGGAAACCTGACATTGACATTTAAATTGCAGTATTACCAAGGTCAAAAAAATATTGCAATCTTGCAGTGTTGCAAAACTTTACACACAACAGTGACTGATTAGAACTTCTTCCGAAGATAAGATTGTATGGGCCCGGCCTACTACACAACTGGATTAGATACACACATCATAAGTGTCTAGGGATCAAGCATTTTTATGCGGATTTCTTGAGATTGAGATGTGGCTTTGTAATAAATTTATGATTTTATAAATTTATATGGATCCTTTTTGGTGCATTTCATAATTTGAATCAGAAACTGTGAATCAAATTCGAGTAAAAGATGAAAATCAGCTGTCAATATTTTCCCTATAAAAACATACAACGCATTGAAGACATTATTAGTGCTACTGTTTCCCTACTACTGATTAAAACCAACGTTATTATGGAGCGGCGACGTCATTTAAGCAGGGAAGAAATGCTCAGAGCCGTGGGAATGATAGAAGCTGGTTCCCGGCAACGTACTGTGGCTTTAGCTCTGAATACAAGTCAGAGTGTTATCAGTCGACTTTGGACACGTTACCGAAGCACTGGTACCGTGGCTGAGCGCCATGGAGGACGGTATCGCTGCACCACACGGAGACAAGACCGATACATTCAAATCTTAACTCGAAGAGCTCCAACAATAACCGCCATGATGTTAGCCGTGAGGCTTCATCACTCTTCAGGGAACTTAATTAGCGACCAAACAGTCAGAAACCGCTTGCATGAAGTGAACCTTCATTCCCGAAGACCGCTACGGGTACCACCTATAGCAATGCACAATCGTAGGATTCGATATCAATGGGCTCTTGAACACAGAAATTGGGCAGAAGAACAATGGCGTTTCGTGTGCTTTTCTGATTAGTCTCGTTTTGGTATGAGACCGGATACAAGACGTATACGACACTGGAGAACCCCTGGACGCCAACAGCGATTAAAATCCTGCCAGGAAGTCCATCCTTATAGTGGTGGAACCATCATGGTATGGGCGGGTATTTGGATCGGCGGAAGAACTGAGTTGATTTGGATCAGAGGCAACCTCAACGCTCAAATTTATGCTGAGACGATTGTATCAGACGTCATCGTTCCTCTACAAGTGCAAATCGGTCCCTTATTTCAGTTAATGCATGATAATGCACGACCGCACACCGCAAGAGTTGTAAGACAGACTCTCGCCGCAGCTAACATCAATGTCCTGCCCTGGCCTGCTCAGTCGCCAGACTTGAACCCGATTGAGCATGCATGGGATATGCTACAGAGAAGAGCTCTGCCGAATATGGAGGGTATCCAGTCGCAAGAAGACCTTTTTTTGTTGTTGCAACGAACATGGGCGGCCATTCCACAGCGTGATTTGGATGAACTCATTTTGAGTATGCCAAACCGATGTTCTTGTGTTGTTAGTGTTCGCGGTAGAAACACGGATTATTAATTGTTTAAGTTACCCAATAAAATTTTAAAGAAAACTGTTATTTCAGTCTTTTTTTCGAACTTTAATGTTAGTGGTTCAAATGTCAAAAATCCCTTTATTAGAAAAGGGCAAATTTCTTTATTAATGCAAAGGTGACTTGGTTTATCGTTACTGTGACAAACGAAAACACTTTATTTGATGAATCCTTAAAGAAAATTTTAATTAATATCAATCAGGAGAAAAGTTATTGCAAAAATATATGTTGATCCCTAGACACTTTTGATGTGTGTATTTAAGAAAATCATGTCGTAACATTTCGTCATTGATTACGTCAGTTACATTAGCTTTGGTTTATGAGCTTGTGGTCGCGTGACTTCTAACTGAGTACGGAGTCCGATCCGGTCGAGCAGCATTATTATTATACCTCAATCGCGTCAATAGAACTAACATAAATGTCACTCGATGGTAATTTAGCTTTCCATCAGTGAAAGATTTGTTGAAATCGTATGCGTAGTTTCAGAGAGATTGCCTCCTACATCTAAACCTACAAACCCTGTCATAATACTAGAATGGACTAGATTAGATGTATAATGTGGGTGCACATACCATACTTCATTCTCCACCACACACTTCTCTATTGTGTACCTTTAGGAAACATCGGCCTAGTGTTTCTCAATACCTCTCTATGTAAAATGTAAAGAGCCAGGTAAAGCAGGGCACAGATCGTACAAACAAGGCAAAATAAAAATCAAATAAATATTTAATGCTTTATTGTTAAGAACATAACATTTTTTACGGAATGTAAAGGCAGCAATGCTTTCTATACATTGTACACAAAACAGCGCACCGAACGACTGCATTAAAAACAAAAAGCAAACTTCCCTTCCAAAAATACTGCACAAAAAGTAACAAAAAAAATATAATATTCGAGTTTATATAGTTGTACAGGGACCTTTTGGCGTGTGGACAAAATCGGAACTAACCCCGCCATCTTGTATTTCTTCACGAAACAATTTCAAGCGCCAAAAGATACTTGTGTCACTGTAGTGGGTAATGTTTAGACTTGGTTCCTCAGTTTCTGGTCGGCTTGTCTGAGGGCAGCGGCCATATGGAGCTGCTTGACCCTAAGGCGGGCCCACACGATGTAGTCCTGAAGGCCGATGATTTGTGCGGCCATGAGCGCGGCGCTGTCGGGGTAGATGACTGTGGCGCAACCCAGGCCGGATGGCACGGAGAGGGATGACCAGATGTCCTAGAAGAATATTAGATGATTAGTAAAGTTCAACAGATAAGTTCAGTACGATCTTTGTATTTGAAACACGTTTAAACATTACGATGGGCGAAAATCATAATCTTAGTATGAGTAATCCAACATACAAAGAAGAAAAAAAATTCGCAGCACTTTTCACATTGAATTGAAATCAAAATCACTAGCCGAGGAAGACTAAACCAACATACGCAGAACATACAATTTGCGCAGTCTACTTCTGCGCTACCTGCATTACCTGACCCCTTTTGCAAAAAACAAAAAGGAAAGAGAAGAAGGGTCAGGGTAAGAAAGGTTTGGGTGCAGGGCACTCACTATACCAGACTTCGGGAAGAGACATTTCCATTCACTCAGATCCTCGATTATTTTAAGCATACCGAATTTGCGATTGGACTCCCTCGTTGGTCTAGTGGTCCCAATCGCAACTGCCGAGCGGCGATGAGCGATGAGGTCTTGGGTTCGTTTCCCGAGCAGAGCCTCTCAATAACAGGCTAGACAATGCTCTTAAAAACTTTCAATCGCCCAATAGATAGACATTTACCTGAACCATTTTATCGGAAGGCGGTGGGCAGTTGATCACGGGGTAGGACGTGTTTCCTGACAGCACAGGGCCCAGTCCGTTGGAGCGACCAGCTACTGCGATGAAGACCAGGGCTCCGTGAGTGTCTTCGTACTGCTGCATGATGCGAAGGGTCTCCTCTGTTGCCTTGTGGGCTGATGTCACGCGAAGGTCCACGCTTAGGCCGAGGTCGCGGGCCGCTGTGGAGGAAGTAGGGTTAGGATGAAGAAGTTGGGATGGTAAAATTCTTACTTTTTGCCACTCAAATTAATGTGAACTTTATGCAGTTGTTTATTAAGTTTATTTCAGAATGGTTGAGTGACTAATATTATTGATAAAGTCATTGTTTGAAGTTTTAGTGCAATACAATTTGAACTTTATTGCAAATGTGTTTGTTCGTTTGTCCATTTTTCAAGCGTAAATGGATCGACCGATTGACGCTACTTTATGTCCCAGTAAAATGTTGGGATATCCTGCAGGACAGATCAAGGAAGCATGGCACAAATTTAATTGTAATTTGTGTATATATATATTATGTATTAGGTAGCCTATTCCAGCAACTTCGCAAGCGTGGGGTTTGGTTCGGCACGGGATTGTACTACCGGAATAAAAAGTCTCCTATCTGTTAATCCAGGTTATAAACTAGCCGTGTGCGAAATTTCATCAAAATTTCGAATTTATATTAAGTGGGACAATGTGTGTTAGAAAGAATACTTTACCTTTAGCAATCTTCTGGCAATGGTCCTGATCAGCGGGCGAGCCCATGAAGATAACCACTTTGTGGTGCACATTCGGCTTCAAGAAGTCGAGTTGGTCCTTCACCCAGCCGAAGTTACGCTTAACCACGTCCAGGTCAGCTGCAGTCACTGTTGCCAGGTTTCTGTACACCTGGGGACCGAAGATAGGAAGGATGAGCTAGTGGACTTTGGTGATTGGTCACGATGCGGAAGGTTAAACACTGCTAATGCTATTGTAGCGACCACCAAAAAAGCAACTTACTAGAAAAAGTACTACAGCGCAATCTATGACACGACGGAAGAACTAACATCAATTTTCTACATCCCGCAAGCAAAGTTACATCGACATAAGACTATATAGAGAAACCCGACAACAACTGTCGGGCAGTTGCCCACCAGACATAACACCTGTCTGGTCGGAGGATCCTCCCTGTTCTAAGGAGTATCGAGGAACTTTACACCCTGATCCTCGTACCCTCTAAACTATTATTAATTCATAGTTTGACACAAGCATAATTTGTGTGATTATTCTTGTAACTCTTTCTTTTAAAATCTACCAGCCGGCCTAGCATGACCGCCGTAGAAACGGGCTATGTCTACGGAAGAATCGACAATTTGACAGATATTTCTATCGTCCCAAGCATGGCGATATTAAGAATGTAGAAAAGAAATGTTTCTTTTCTTCAGTCGACACAAGTCTACAACGTCGAGCATGACGACCATTTTTTCTCTTCTTTTGACGTTTGGGGGTAGAAACATTACTTCTGACAAATGTCAAACTAGTCTTATTAAAAACTAAATACGAGAAATACGTTTCGTAGTTGCGTTGAGTTACGTTCAAAAGGTTGAAATGTTGTGTAAAATATTTAGGTTTAATTTCGCGAAAAAGATCCAGGCCTGGATCCAGGATGCAGCAACACCATCCCGCCCACGAAAAATGAAAAACTCGTGCAATTGGCAACTTTTTTTTGTTAACTAAACGTAATAATATTCAGGGAATATAAACATCACGTGATACGTCCCCGTTGCTATGGAAAGAATCGCTGTCTATGTCTTCGTAGAAACGCGAGTCGACGGGGCGCGCCATGCTCGGCCAGTAGAAATGTCAAGTTGTATAGAAAAGATTTCTTGTCGTTTCTTGGTAGAATAGAGATAGAACGGTCATGCTAGGGGGGCAGATCTAGGACTCCATCTTATATTTTCAATGTAATTTCCATGACAATCTCACAAATGATTAATAGCAGGAGTTTGGGAGGCAGGGGCGGTGCATTTTGGGAGAACCTTTGTCAAAAACTGACTGACTGACTGTGTGTAAAGTTCCTACTTTACGCGCAGTCAGCATTTCTCCGCTTAAAAATCTTATTTTCATGGTCTTACCTGTTTGTCCACCATGAGTCTCTTGTCTCCAGATGGCCACAGCCTCCAGGAGTCGGAGTCGATCACATCAGCCAAAAGTATGTTGCCTGAACAATTAGAAAGCATCATTTAATTAACATTCTTATCAAAAGATATCAGGCACATCATCGTCACTGCTTTGGAAGGTAACCGGTGGAAGTCTCCTCATCCAAAAGCTTTGAACGACGTCTTTAAATTCTTGACGTAGCAACCCATAAAAATTAACAACTTTCGGCGATGAACCGAGCATTTAGCCAAATGTTAGAGGAGCTCGTGGCTAAATAATATCATAATAACGGGTCGATCTTTAAGGTTAAGCCGTGCTTGCTGAGGTTGGTCCGTGGATGGGTGAACATAATTACATACCGAGTTTCCTCCGTGCCTCGGAAAGCACGATAAGTCGTTGGTCCCGGCTGTCATGTAGATCTTTGACAGTCGTTACGAGTAGTCAGAAGCCAAAAGTTTGACATCCAGTCTTACTAAGGAGGATCGTATTACCCAGTTACTGGTTTGTGGAGGTCAGATAGTCGCTTCATCTAAAATACTGGTACTCAGCTGCATCCGGTTAGATTGGAAGCCGACCCCAACATAGCCGGAAAAGGCTAGGCAGAGGATGATGATGATAGAGTAAACGAGCAAACATCCTGAGGAAATAGATCTGGACTAATCCTAAAATAAAAACGATAGTGATAATTCTTACCTTCAGGGTCAACACCGAATTCGATCTTCATGTCGATGAGCGCACAGTCGCGAAGTGCCCATGCCTTCTCCAAGATCTCGAAGACGAGGATTGTGGCCCTCCTCATGTAGTCTACCTCATCTTGACCTGATGGGGATAGCATAGAGGTTTGGTTAATAAGATATTTACTTATTGATTTAAAACAAATTAGAGCGAGATGTTCGGCTAAAATAAAAAAAAAACAGTTACTATATGTATTCAGTACATCATTATGAGCCCACACCAAAATTTTTGAAACGAAAAAAAGATACATTTTTTTTTCTTATATTTTTAATTGCTGCTGTATACAGCCAAGAATAATGCGCGAGTTTAGGTCATTTTTAACAATATTAGGTATAAGCTAGAAATATTTATTTTGAGACTCCAAGTACTTCCAAATACTCCAGGTAGTACCGCGTCTCCAAAGCTTATAGCTTTGGCTTCTTATGTCCTGCACGCGTAGCATGATCACTGTAAAAACGAGTTTTGACCACGGAACAATCGACATAATGACAGATAGAGACACAATAACAATGTGTCAATTTTTCGATTCTTCCGTCGACATCATGCTACGCGTGCTGGTGGAAATCTAATTAATTTTCAATCCTACAACTCTTTGGACAACTTCTGTTTTCTTAGTATCAGATTTCGGGCTAAAGTTTCCATCAAAGTTTACAACAAGTAATCCAACTCAATAGGCCAAGATAGGCCTGGGCAATCGACTTTGAACTCTTGGACAAGCACCTCAAGTCTCAAAAAACAAGAAATTATCAAAGATAACTCACCAATAGTAAGTCCATTAATAGTAAACTTCGCACAGACGATCTGTTCTTCAGACCACTGCGGGTCATGGTTGGCATCATCCTTGAAGAAGGTCTCTTGCTTGGGGGGAGTGAATCTGAAGCCCTCTGGCACTCCAGGATTTCTCTTGAGGAACGAGCCGGTGGCCAGGCGTCTGGTCACCCATTCAATCGGGATCATGTCGCATTTTTTGGAGACAAACGCTGTGGGCGACGCGAGTTTCACGAAAGCTGTGTTGATACCTGAAAATTTTATGGGATTAAGTTTACATACACACTTATAACATCACGGCTGTAATTTGCGAAGGCATTAGACAAAGGTGTACCTGATAGTACACCTATATTTCGCCAGCTATGGTTTGTTTGAGTTCCATCCCATGTGATAGAAGGCGAGCCTATCGCATCAACCGAGCGCAAATCCAGTCTCCGTGGCTGCTACCGAAAAATCCTTTTGGAAAACCCCAATATCAATTTTCCCGACCCGGATAAGGACCCCAGGATCTCGTGCTCAACAGTCGCGATCACTAGACCAAACAGGCAGTGAAGGCAAAAAGTGATATGGTTTGTGAACAAGAAAGAATTGTACCCAACTGAAAAATAAGGATGGCAGCGTATTTCCCTTTTTTCGCATTTCAAAGTGAGCTTTAATTTGATCATATGTACCAGCAAGTTAACATGAAACTTATCTACGTTAACTATCAAGTTAGCTTTGACAACGTAGATAAAAATAAAGTTAGGTACCTACCATCATCTGACACAAATAAATGTCCCCAAGTACCCCACTGACGCACGCTTAATCTATTATTAAAAAAACAAGCTCATTACGATTGTAAAAGTCCATAAATTTTATAAAGATGACCTTTATCGAAGGCAATGTTTCATAATTGTTACTAGATTATCTGTTGTTGTTTGCGCGGGGTTCGTGGGGTCACAATAATAAGAACGTAATCATAGATTAATACGTAATATTGTTGCTGGTGAAACCATGACGGGGTAGGTAAACAGGTTCGTCAGGGAGGTCAATTTTGGGACAATCCCGCCTCTCTATTCCCAAACCACTGAAACTCCTGTGTAAGCCAGAATCAACAGTGGCGAGCACCTGAAAAGCGCCGAGACAATGAAGCTCGACGAAGTCGCAGAGAAACAATATAACTGTCTTGGATCCCGCAACGAAATTAATCAGAAAATAATAGCGGAAGAGTAGGAAAAACATAATTTCCACTGCCCTCCATATCAGCAGGAGACAGGAGTGGGGTAGTCTACTGGAATCTGACTAAGGAGGCGGTAACAATAAACCCGCACTGGGACTGCGTGGTAGATAGCCCATAACTTTCATAGAGAGAAGGCCTGTCACCTGTGTCCCAAATCTGGGGAAACTGAAGACTGATTTCTGTTTTAGGAGTCTACTTCAAATAGTATCTGTTATCTATGTACCCTTTCCGATGTTGTGCAAGATATAGAGTATGCTAAGGTGATAGACTCCATCAAATCTGTCACCAAGATCCCTGTGGCAGAATGCAGGCAACAGACATCAACCGCTGGAGAGGGACCGAAAAGGCAGCGACTGCAGTTGTGGGCGAGCACCCGAAACGAAACGAAACGAAGTCCGTTTCTACGTTAATAGTTTAGCTCTTGTGGGCTATTTTAAATAAAGTGCTCTAATTTTCATTCTTACATTATGTATGATATACCACGTATAATGCGAGGAAATACGTGATCTCTTATAAAAATTAATAAATCTGAATCTGAAATCAGACAAAACCAATTCAAGTTGACTTCGTTAATAAAATAAAACGGTCTCTGGTCTAATCATTTGGGACCATTCAAAGATTTATTGGCATTGAAGTTCCAACAAATCTTAATTCTATAGAAACATCGTCTCCATGGCAATAAGAGCTATTTTCGTATCTTTGGTCAGAACTCCAATGTTACATCATTTGACCATTTTCGTTTATCTCATTGATAAGACCAACAGAAGAGTAATTGTATCATACGTTGGAGATAAATTGACGAACGGGGCAACGTATGAAGGGCAGTCGAATAAACTCGAATACCCTTGGTTTAAAGTAGGTATCGGACCACAGGAGAAGATTTTAGATTATAATTTGCCAAATAATGATGAGGCGTCGGTCAGCTTTATCAAAAGACGTCATTAAAATTAATGTTTTATAAAAAAACAAATGTTTATGGTCACTGATTTTATCTGTGCAGCATTGGCAATAAATGAGTTAGGCGGGATTTAGCCTATTCGTATGGACGATTGGACGCTATTTCAACGCCCATTAAAAAAACTACTCACTTGATTGATTGACGAGCCTACGATTTACAATTGTCTGACTGCACTTTTTTTCTCTGTAAAGCGGTCGCGCCGGGCCCATAACCGGATGACGGTTCCGGAAGTAAGTTCAAACTTAATCTGTTGCATTCGCGCCAGAAACTAGTATAGCACCTGCTCATTAGCAAATGTATCCAACTTTAGTTGGGCAGTTTTAGAAGTACATAACTGCTAATTGCAAACCAAAAATATCCAAAACTACTTACCAGCAGACTTAAGAATTTCGAAGACTTTAGCATTGGTCTGGTTGGAGATGGCCGCTTTTCCTTCAAGGTCGTGAGCTTTGACGCCATCTCCGGCGGTGATACGGTCCTTGTTTAGCAGAAGGCAGTGGTTGGGTTCCTCTGGCAGGTCAAACACTTGCTTTGTTTTGCCCTCAATGATGAGCTTTCCGAGCTTGTAGCCGCCAACTGGAAATAAAGGAGTTCATAGTTAGAATATAGATCTATCTACATTTTGAATTTCGAGCCCAATTTGGGCCATAATGTAGGTATTTTAAAACACATTGCGCCCAGTATTCTTAATGCTGACGGTGATTTAGGGAACTAAAATATTCTGGGAACTAGGTACTGTAAGCGTTTACTCGATATTATTTTGGTATCTTGGATAGAAAGTTTACTCCAATTTTTATGGCAGATTAAGGGCACGTCTCCTTAGGGACAATGTATGCCTATTTAGTGTTAAAGTTAAAGTCTTAGGTACGGTCGTAGGTTATTTTATTATATCAACGAAATTAGTTTACTATTGGCACTTTGGCAGATTGCGCTGTGCTGAATAATTAACTTGATTTATTATCGTACCTACGTATAATTTATAAAGTACCTACGTAATTAATCTTCAAATTACATAGTCTTATTTATGCATGAAATGTGGGTAGCACCGCTTTTTGTAATATAGGAAAAAAATATAAGAACTGGAGATACATTCCAAAAACTTTTCAGATAAATACTATTAGGTAGGAACCTATTACCTAATCCGCTTAGCAGGTAGGTAATATAAGGTAGGTAGTAGGTCCACGGATCAAAGGAAGGAGGGTTTAAGAACATACTACCTAGTATGTTCTTAAAACTTGAGTTGAGGCGCGAGATAAAGATTACAGATCAAGGACTGTCCTATCAAATAAATAAAACATAGGTAGGTATATGTTTTCCAGTCACAATAAGATAAGCAAACTTGTATGAAGCGAATAAAAAAATCCAACTTCTAATTTACCCTCAAGGCCGAACAAAGTAATTCCTTTGCGTAAAAAACACTCCGACGAGTTTTGTTGTCCTCGTCCATGGTCCTTTTAAATTTAGGCGGGTTATCTCTTTGACAGTCGAAACACGCAAACTTTGAAAAAATGTAAATAAAAAGTTTACCTTCTTTGGGTGTAGCCATTTTCTGTGTAGCGCGAGTACTCCTGTGTGGAAATTGCAAGACTATCGGTCGCGCGTTTGTTCCACGGCACAGCGGGGGCCTTTTATAAAGTTTTGTGTTCGGAGATGTGAGGAATAATACCACGTGCTCCGCTGCGTACGCGACCGGCCCGGCTTGATAACAAGTCGCATAGTAGGATGGAACGGTCTTGATACTTTTTATTTATTAGTGACGTAGTAAGATATTCAATAGTTTTTAATTTTAGTGTCATAAACTTTTACAAAATTTATTTAATAGTTATAAACTAATCATAGCGTAAAAATATCCTCAAAGTCAACAGGTTATTATCGAAGAGTCTGGCAGCATTACTGCTTTGTATCCTAAGAGGATCCACCGACCGAGAAATGGTTATACTAAGCCTTTGGCTAATGTAAAAGCCAACCCTTGGGTCACCGGAAGCGTCAACTAACCGTTTCGGTATTTGCTTAGAAAGGCTATGAGCACTCGGACCGTACGGTCCGAGGATGTCAACCCTTAGCGGCTCGAAAATATAGTACCCATAATACGCTTGAGGTTCTAGTTTCTAATGAAGATGACGCGGAGACAACAGCACAACTCAAGAAGCTAAGAAGATGGGATGGCGCAAAAGTATAGCGCAGACACATATTGCGTACACACGAAATGCCTCCCAATCTTCCATGAAAACAAAAACATATCGTCCGATCTTCTGCCTTCGTCACGAATCAAGCCATTGGGATCTAATACAGCAGGAACGTCGATGGTGACAAGAGTGCGTTGGAGGATTTCATTTATATTCGCGTGACGCTCAAAACGACCCACTTTGATTTCAGTATGGTGGGTCTCATCTTATCACGGTCTTATATATTTTCCTCTTTAACTTGTTTAACACTAACTGTTTAACACTAACTGACTCATTTAAAACTATTTTCTCTCGATGCTTTACAAATATTGAAAGGACAACTACTCACTTACGTTTTTTTTTTGTTGTATAATTTAAATAATTCTGACGATGACCACTATGCCCGACAAGATTTTGACACATGACACATCAGCTGATTCGGCGGGGTGATTCGAATTGTCATGAAATTCACGAAATTTTCATCAACTTTCAGGATTCAATTTTACTGTGAAAAATATGTCATGGGATCTGTTTCATACGATAAATTTGATGTTAATATCTCCAATATCGTGTTGAAGTCGCTAAAACGGAGTCAGTCTATTGCGAAATATGTGTAAAATACATATTACTACACCCTTCCGAAAAGTAGGTACCTTAGATGCGCTGGATTTAATGTACATAGGCAAGCTTCTCATATGCTAAAAGAATTCGAAAAGGCAAAATAAAAACAGTAACATTCTATCTCCGTTCTTATTTTTGCCATTATTCATATACAATTTCAAATAAAAACACAATCAAAGTATTGACAAATGTTACTAAAAACTATGTAGTTACATAACACTTCTTAGTGCTGACCGAAAACCCGGGTTTCATAATTACGATTAATAAGTTGCATTCAGCCTAATCGATAATCGTAATAAAATCGAGTTTCGAAAAAAGAGTTGAGACTGAATAAAAACTCGTTGCTATAATTTCAAATAATTATTTAATGTAGAAATAGGTCATAAAATACTATCTTTTTTTACAATTTCATATATAATTATTAGATCGAAAGCATCTTATAATTAATTAATGAACGTTGACTTCAAGAGAAGGAGATTTATTACTAAAAAGAACGACAGAAGTCTGTAAACCCAAAAAAAAAAAAAACAAATCAACGTTTTGATGATTTTCTTTCTTTGAGAAACTTAAAGATAGGAGAAACTTTCCGTTGTACTAGCAGCGTGAAATATAACAAGAAATTAAGTCTCAAAGTTCAAGCAAAGAAAAAAACAGAAAACGGAATGATTTTCAAATTTAAGCACAGACAGCACCTTAGGCTTAATTCGCGCCGATTATTTTCTATTTCAAAATTTAAATTAAGAATGCGCTCGCCATTCTCATAATTTAAAATAAGTATTTATTTTACTACATAATTATTGAGAATTTGATTGCGTAATATCTGATGTTTGGTTAAAGAATGACCAGGATCTTGGAAGGAATCTTAGCTAATATTATAAATGCGAAAGTAAGTTTGTTTGTTACGCTTTCACGCGAAAACTAGGTACTCAACCGAACATCATGAAACTTTTTACACATATTCTTGGAGGTATTAGAAGTAATATAATTATATAATTATTATGTGGTATGGTATAGTAGGAAGTATCAGCACGCTAAGACCAATAGGAGAAAACGGGGAAAATGTGAGGCAGACGAAGTTGCGCGGGACGCGTATTGCCAAACTGTATACTGACCCAGACACCCGTAGTCTGTACTGAACTACATCGTGCTCATTAAAATCACAAATAAATTGGCGCAAAGTGCATACGAGCTCAGAGCAATCTGAGAAGGTATGCATTTTGCTCGCAACAAATTGGAGCAAAGTACATACGAGCTCAGAGCAATCTGATAATGTATGCATATGAAAAGCAAAACTGTGACACCTCAAAACATTTTATGTTCGCTTATAAAGCATAGTCGACGATCCTGTTTCTTTCTGCAGGGTTTACAGTAACCTAACACGAAGGGGAAGTCGGGGTCTTAGTTCGCTCGCTCCGCTCGCTCGCTAGACCCCACCATCCCCTTCGAACCTAACCTGACCGAGTTGGGGTGCCCCAAGTCCAGAGCTCGCTTCGCTCGCTCTTGCATTCAAATTCTCCTGGATGTGTATAATAGGGATGGTGACTCATTTTTTTTATTTGTCTATCGGTTAGATTATTAAAAAGTATTTGACACGTATTTTTTCTTTTTTCACGTAATCGTAAAATTACGGAGATATTTTGAGTTGAAATGGCGCATGACGTTTTTTTTTTTTGTGAATGGCATCTCGCAGTTCATCCTATGAGGTTGTCGTCTGCTTAACCGGACTATCCTGTGGGAGCCTTTAGAGTAAGGCCTCCAGCCAGGGCATAAAAACTTACAAACTAAGCGACTGCACGCTAAGTTGTGTTGTGTATCGTATGGTTGGGTTATTGTTAGGTTACAGGTATTCAGTGGCCCGAAAGTATGACAGCCAGTCTTACCAATGGGTATCGTATATTAACTGGTTTGAGGAGGTCAGATAGGCAGTCGCAGGTCGCTCTATTTAAAGTACGGGTATGGAGCTGCATCCAGGTAGACTAGAAGCCGACCCCAACAAAGTTGGGAAGACGCTAGACAGGCAGATGATGATGATGGTTGACAATCAGCAATGCATAAGCCGTTTCAAGGAAGATTAGTTTATTCTTTCAAAGCGGGTCACTGTACAGTATAAAAAGTTTTTTTTTTATATCTGCCAATTTCAGGTTATCCATCATAGGCCGTGAATATCCGTGATATGAACCAGAACCATCAGGACATGAGTCTTACTCGTATATTTTGTAGTGTTTAAAATTGTATTTTTAGTTTTTGGGGTTGTTATACCCAAGCTTATCTAGGTAGGTATCAAAAAATAGTATCGATTAAAATGATTGGTCAGAGAACGCAAAAGATAAACAAAATTGGAAAGACATGGGCGCTTTTAACCAGCAGTGGGACAGAGCAGGCTGATAAAAGAGTAAGTACCCATTAACCAACCCAACCTCCTAACCAATAATCAAACTACATAATTCTTTTTTACTATGCCTACCGAGGCTACCGAGATCCTCGGCATTCTACCAACCTTCGGATAGTTCAAAACAAAATTCACAATAAAATATCTATAATAAAAATAGAAATAATAACATATAAATAGTAAATTTAAATACCTACAAAATAAATTGGAACAGAGAATGAATTCCTAATTTAAATTTTGAAATGGAAAAAAAATCGGCGCGAATTTAGTCATAATATCAGTTTGTGCTGTTTATTGTTGGGTCAGAATGTACGAAAAACAATTAAGATTACCATTATAAAGCTTAAAAAATATATTTTAAAAAATATTTATTGTATTTACGCTCAAAATAAATTAATTTTAATTTTCATCCATAGATTTATTAAATTCCTTAATTTAATTACTCGAGTTAATCGTTGTTAATAAAAAAATAATCGATTGGAATAATCGCTTTCACACATCACAATAATAAAAAAAAAACAAATGGTCGTCTATTATTACAAATTCAAATTAAGTGGTAGTAATGAATAATACGTGTTATTTGTCCTGTTTTAGTAAATAACGCTAAGATCTGGGCATTTTCATGTGGTTTATAATATTATTTGGAATGATATTTGTCATAATTGTTATCGAATCTATACGCGTGTTTGTGTTCTAGGTGAAATATAAAAATGTAAACACGCACGATTGGCGCGAAACTTCGACTTTAGATATCAAAATTCAGCATTACCACTGCTTATTTAAATTGAACTATGGATGAATTCGCACCGTAATTAAATGACGAGATCATTATTGTCCATATAGTGGAGATAGAATGTTCGAAAGCCACAATTTTTATGATTTTTAGCCTCGACCGGCACTGCCGCCAAAATGGCGATGACCGTATTTATGCACTTGCATTTTATAAGGGCAAATTAAGAAACTTGCGCGCTAAATACAGAAGTTTTAATGGCGTTGATATATGAGATTTTTATCCAACTCTCTTAATTAACGCACACTCGTAGTATTTGATAATCAGAATATCAAATATTTACATAAATAAAGAGGACGAGGAATGACTTAATTGCTAGCCCCTTTCGGGGCCGATACCAAGCCAGCGGAGGTATGAGCGTCGAGCCCCTTCGGGGGCCCGTACCGAACTATATGGTTAAAAAGTAATTCAAGTATCAAAATGGTTCACGGAAAAGGGCAACTATAGATTCGTTCCGAAACTGACTACCAACGCGACTGAAAACAAATTGCTCAAGGCTTTAGCTTAGTAACCAATATTATTCGTTACTGGTTGTTTTCATAAAAAAATCTTATTTTTAATTCAACAAAAACAAACAAAAACTTCGCGATCTCTTGCATCTTAATATAAGAAGATAATACATAATAGATAATACAAAATTCGCATTTATAGAGATAACATAACATCAGAGTCATCAATGACACGAAAAAAAAGTTTTTATTTCCTGATGTAACTTTATTGGTTATTTTAATAGAAACAGTAAATAAATAGCTTGGTTTTCTGACGTTTCGGGCGGTAGGTTTATTTTATGCTAGTGGTCTACCTGATTTTCGACAAAAAAATATAAACAAGAAGTTTGACTAAGAATCGGAACGCAACTTGATCTTTCTGATGCTCTGTCCTTGTCGCACACTTAACGTCAAACTAATTCAAACAAATGAATGAATACAGACAGCCGAGCTGTGCAATTACTTCCTTCTCAATACAAATACGTAAGTTGCCGCTCCGCTGCTGTTAATAGACGATTAAAAAATACAGTGAGACTTCTCGCGAACTATTCTCTCCTTCAGTAATCCGTCCAGGTGAGTGATTTAATATAAAAACTTGATTATCAATGTAAATAATATGGTCAGGTGTGCGTTTGTACCTGTTACTCCAAAATAATACGACGGAATTAAATTCTGTAAAGTTGTGAAACTGTTGTTTGTTTGTAGAGTTCGTCGCAATTTAGCCTGATTATAATGTTAATTCATTAATGTTATGTCTACCACATGGTCAGAATTTACGATTTATTTTTTTAGTTAATTTATAGGCATTAAGTTGAGTTTGTCACGTGTGAACATAGTAAGGCTAATTTGTTACAATTGCTGTCCAATTGGGAAATTATGGTTACATAGCAAGGTTAGCTCATATTATTATGGCCTCGGAATTTTTATTTCGTTAATTATGTGTATTCGGTTTTGTTGACAGTGGCGTGTTTTTTTGTTTTGATAAAAATTACAAGGTCGTCTAAACTCTAAATCGTCAATGTCTACTTTTTTTAGTCAAGAAATTCACGAAATAAATATTTTTAACCATTTTTCGGCATATAAATAAATTAGTATTATAATTTAAAAAAAAAACTAGTGGAATGTAGATCTGTGCTACATTGTTTTGGTTTTACTCATTTTAACTACCAATATTGTTTTCTCGATGTGATCGATCGATTCTTAAATCTTAAAAAATTCAACACTCAAAAACAAATCACTTATTTATAGTGCCTGTTACTGTTATGTCAGCAATCAGCATTTTAATGACATTGTGTGATATCTTTTAATAAACAAAGCGGACTCATTGATTTCAAGAACAAAGTAAAATCTGTCTTACATGCAATAAATTCTGGCATTGCATCATAAAAATATATAATTAACAATCAAAACTCTGACCCAATGAGTTTGTTGATTGTGTTAAAATTATTATGTTTGAAATGCCCTTCAAAGCGGAAAATAATAAATCTTGTAATAACATAAACTAAAAAAGTAATTACACTTATTTTAAAAACCGAATGATATTTTTTTTTTTAAGATGGCATTCTAAATTGCCTTGTCAATAAAAAAACAAAAGATGTTCCAAAAAGTTTCTTTCCCATGTTTATATTTGTCTATTGTCATCAATTTTATCAGGAGTAAACCACTATAATGCTAATGACTGGTGTTATTAGCCCACTTATTGCTTGCCCTGTCAATCAATAGGTTCATGCTACATATTAAAAAAATACTATTAATGTCAATCTTGTTATTTGCAATGCAAATATTGTGACGGCCTTATACCTATTTGCAAATTTATTAAGAGGCTGTAAAATGATTGCGTTGGCCCTAGCAAGGGTTATGAACTCATTTGACATTGACACATGTCACCTTTTTAAGTATTGCCCGAATGGGGCAAGGAACTTTTCGGACGCGTCCCTTTTGAATTTTACCTAACTTCAAAATCTAAATAACTTGACACTGGCTAAAAGCACAAACCGTGCGAAGCCAAAAAAAAACTGGGGCAAGAAGAGTTTTAAGGACCTTAATAGTACTAATTAGGTGTTTTGGTGTTTAGTATTAATTTTGTTTAACCCATAGAATTTAAAAAACAGTTATGTTAAGCATATGGGATTGTAACAATTCACTGTTGCATAAAAATCTCAGTCCTCAGTTGACAATGACAGTTGCGACATGTCACACATATTGCTTGGAGTAGGTAGAGTTAACCGTTTCAAGTCAACTTCAATCTGAATTGTAGTCTTTATGGTATCGAATTATATGTTGCCCAACTTAGTTATCAAGTCTAGATAGCAGCGATTGGAAATAAGAAAAAAAGATTTGTCCTTTCAGACCGATTTCTGAAACATTGAGTAAAGCTTCTATCTTTTGATCTATTTGGTACTTATTTTAAATTAAATTCGTTTTCTGTCTGTCTGTGCGACCGCGTTGTTCTACTAAACTATACAACGGATTTTGATGTGGTTTTCATCATCATAATAATTATAGATGCTAGCTGTCCCGCGCAACTTCGTCTGCATCACATTTTCCCCGTTTTCGCAAAATTTTTCATTGCTGCTCCGCTCCTATTGGTCGTAGCGTAATGATATATAGCCTATGTCCTTCCCCAGGTTGAAATCTATCTTCTTGCCAAATTTCATTAAGATCCGATCAGCCGTTTAGTCGTGAAAAAGTAACAAACAAACAGAGTGACTTTCGCATTTATAATACTAGCTGTCCCGCGCAACTTCGTCTGCGTCACATTTTCCCCGTTTTCGCAACATTTTTCATTGCTGCTCCGGTCCTATTGGTCGTAGCGTGATGATATAGCCTATGTCCTTCCCCAAGTTGAAGTCTATCTTCTTGCCAAATTTCATTAAGATCCGATCAGCCGTTTAGTCGTGAAAAGGTAACAAACAAACAAACATACAAACAAACAAACAGAGTGACTTTCGCATTTATAATATTAGTATGGATTTATTAAAGACAAGCAGGGAAGAGTCGCTTTTAATAAACTAGGTATTTTATTTAAAATAATAATTTGAACATGTAATTCTTATCTTGCTTAATAATACCGATTGAACTGGGTAATCAAGGCCTTCAGGGTCTCAAGTTTTTGAAGACAAATAATATCGCGATACGCACAGCATCTACGCTTAATAAATTACGTCATTCCAAGTTCGCGTGCGTATGATATGTTTGCTAATATATTATTTGCGTTTTTTTATCTCTAATATATTAATATTTGCATGATCCTTGTACGCGGTAGTTTTTGTACTATATTTTTATGTCCACGTGCAACTTTGACCGAGTTCAAAACTATTCGAAACAGCAATTAATAAGTACCTATTGTGTTTAAATAAATAGTTATTTTAATCGTATTAAATCGGTATCGGTCAAATTAACTGTGTAATTAAGTACCTACCTATGTTTCTATGGAAATATAACAAAACATTGACCGATAACAATTTACGATAAAATACACGAAAACTCTTGAACACTCAAGCACTCGAGTAACGGAAAAATTGCGGCTGCGGTTAATGTACTGAATAGGGTAAGTATGCGGAACCCGGTTTCGGTCCCATAGTAGAACTCGGTTTTTCCCGGGTTTTACACTAGGACCGAAATCGGGTTCCGCATGCCCTAGTACTGATGTATCTGTCCAAACAAACCAAACCTTAGCTCGAGTAGGTTTAATTTGTCCATACCTAGTCGATCCAACCTTGAGCCTTTTCTTATTCTGGGACATTTTTTGGGAACCTTTCGGGCGAATATCTAGATCTTGCTAGTACTATTGTAGTTGTTAAAACAACCTTTGTCTAAGCAAAACTGTCTTCAAGGCACGGCAGATAAGCAATTCCCGTTTAAATAAATTAACGGTACCTTTGCAAATATTCTTAATGAACAACCAATTACTTAATATCACCCACCAATGTCCACCAACTGTAGTAACATTACATCACAATCAATTGACATTATGTATGCTAGTTACTTCATGTATCAGATACATAATCAGCTAGGTAGGCAGGTACTGTCTGTTGTAACAGATTGACAGTTGCTCTAGTTGTTCATAAGACCTTTCCGGACATGACCCGTTGGAGTTAGCTGTGTTATAGATAGAATTGGTTCTATTGACACTTGTTATGTTGCACACTTATTATGGCAAGAAAGGAGGTCTGATGAGATGACAAGAAATAGAGAAGTATGGAAGAAGAGAACATTCTACCGCCGACCCCAAATAAATTGGGATAAGCGTAGGAGAATGATGATATTGTACAACTATCAAAAGTAGCATACGAAAACGACACGCGCGAAAAAAATAACAAAGAACAAATAATATCTAATTGTTACTACACCTGGCGAATCGATGATGAACGTAACAATTAATTTCTACTCAGTGCAAATCAGCCTTTTATTTCGTGATATTATTCTGTAATCTGTTAGCAGTGTACTTCCTAAATCCCCACTTGTATCTCTGCTGCCATATCCATAAAACTTAGCCAGACCGTCTCGCTTCCTAATTTTGTTTTTGCACGAGACCCGGACGATGTAGGTACGAGAATACAGAAACTAGATAACGGGACGATCACGACTCTTTGGCCATATACAAAAATAGACAGGGATAAGTGGCAGCAGGAATCACACCCTGCAGTAGGACACAAAAAGCTACTACTAATATTAATGAGTCCCGAAAATGCAACCTCTGATAGATTTAGGTTTGGCATTCCGGAGGACCAATATTTTCATTTACAGACCGAACATTGTATTCAAAGTAATCAAGCGAACGGATCTCATGTAAAATAATTATGAGGGTCATCCATTCATCTGTATCAATTTACACTTATAACGATAATTTATCATCTGGCCAACTAATCACTATGTTTCTATTTTTAATCTTAAAGTTAACAAATCAAGAAGCTGTTGATCTAATAACTGCATAGGTCAAGTTTATCTTTTTGTAGATAGCAAAAGCATGTGACAGAAATATGTACTACAGAATGTTTTTATATTGCGCCAGCCAGACCCAACTAAATATAGTGAGGCACTGTCATCATCACAATTATTAATGTTGTGTTAATTTCCAATAATCTTATCGTGCCGCTTGTTTATTGCTCCCCCTTGTGGAAATGTACAAGTCACTAGATAAACTGACCCCCTACGAGTCAAGCGTCTTTTGTAATGACGACACATCACTAGTGTATTGCTCTAATATTTATATTTGTACGCAGCAATTAGCGAAAATAAATGTTATTATTTGTACTTGTTTCTCGATTGTTTCATCATTTTTTTTATTTATTTTTGATAACGTTTTATACGCACGTTTTGGCCAGTTTTGTTTGTCGCGAAATCGTTTTTTTTTTTTCGATCTATTGACACAGAAAGATTAGGGATTCTAATGTCCGTACTGTCCCCATTTACGATAGTTTTGCAGTAAGTTTGTTTATTATGCCCTACATCAAGTTGACGCGTAAATCCTGATTGCTAGGTTGGAGATATGATCAGTGGTAAATCTTGTATGACATGGAATAACAGGTTGGTAACTGGCCGAAAACTTGGTAGTCTTAATCGAACACGATTGCCAGTCAGCTTAGCGGCAATTGGTTTATTTCAATTTGAAAGGACATAAAATAAAATGATATGAGAGATTTGTAGGTGTGCCACATGGCATATGCCACATTACACATATTACATGATATGCCACAATGGCTAACTAATTAACTAAAAAAATATGTGAGCTACAGCTCACATATTTTTAATGCACACTGTACACGCCAAAAATGATGTCACAATTTGTTGACTACTTTGATTGACGTCTTGTTTGCAATTGGGACGATGGACCGCATCATAAAATACACTACTGTACCGACTCTGTAGAACGGAATCTTAAAGATATTGAACTATCTAATGAAGGGGGTGTAGCAGAGACCTAGGTTATCGGCAGTAGCAGTATTACAGTACCGTTGTACTTTTCCCTTTAGATAACTGTTAGTAGTTCGCGTTGGTATTCTTGAGTGGTAGTTAGATTGACCAGGTACAGTAAAAACCTTGGTTTTGCCTTTATAGTTTTATGTGATAATTTTATCTCTGGTGGAGTGTTTTCTAGGCCATTGATCGTTTAGTGATCGATTAACATTTAATTGCTTGCAAATAATTTACAAATATGACAATACTAGCTTATGCCCGCGGCGTCGCCCGCGTGGAGTTCGATAATTGTCCCACGGGAACATATTATCGGGATAAAAAGTATCCTATGTGTTAATCCAGGTTATGAACTACCTGTGTGCCAAATTTCATCCAAATCCATTGAGTAGTTTTTGCGTGAAAGAGTAACAAACATCCGTCCATCCATCCATCCATCCATCCATCCATCCATCCATCCTCACAAACTTTCGCATTTATAATATTAGTAGGAAGTAGGATAGTAGGATTAGATTTCTTGGTAAGTAGTACATAAGAACATGGCATCACGCCTGTAGTCTACATGTAATAGGGATATAGTCTAAGACTCAATAAGTGCAATGTCTACGATCTATACTTCGTTTCGATATTTTTCAGCGAAGTCGCAGAAAAATATCAAAACTTAAATTCTGGAAAAAAATAATAGTCGCTCAACGTAGAAGTCGTAGGAGAGAGGTTTCAATCTTTTATTTTTGATGTCCTTTCTTGGCCCATCTTGAATGTGGTGTGGTATCCCCAAAAATAACTTGACTTAGATAAGTAGAGTATGCTCAATTGCTTTCCTCCCTCACCCCTGCCCTGACCTATAAACGAAGAAACTGCGCAAATATAAATCTTAACTAAAACAACTATTATTGACAATATCGCGCATGGCAACATTATCTCGGTCAAATTATCGCTAGCCCAATATGGTATGACTTGACGTCAAATATATTTTAAAAACAATCCCTTGACGTCACATTTTAAAATTGGAACGTCTTTATAGTGTTGTGAAGTGATACTATTTGTCATTTAGTCGATTATTATTTAGCGCATGTTTTTGTTTCTTTATCGAGCAATTGAAATGTTATTGGCATTAAAAACTTGTTTGTAAGCTCGAGTCGTTTATAATCTAAAGTGTTAAGGGAGTATAGTTAGTTTGATTCTTAACGTCGCTGTGTGATTTTGTGTGGTCAGAACAATTAGTGACCTCTGTGTTTGTTTTGATTATAATAAAACTTTCCATTTCCTTTTAATTTGTTATTGTTTGGTGACAGTTTAATTATAAGTAAGTTGTTTGAATTAAATAAAAATACTGGCTAAAATATTATTGTTTACGAGTATAATAAATATTTATTTAATATATAATTATTTAGGTCTTAGGTTAAGCAACAAGGAAATTTATAATTTTAAAAGCAGCTTTAGGTACCGACATCGTTGTTTAGTGGTTTTTAATTGTGAATCAGCTGACATTCCAATACAATAAAGTGTTTTTATTTACCTGTCTTTAAATAATTAATAGATATTTAATTTAAAAATCGGCTTAATCTGTGAAGACTATTTACTCAATCTACTCAGCCACCTTTAAGAAAACTAAATAATTTTATTAAAACTATTAGAAAATGAGGTTTTATCCCGATGGTCTTTTGCGACGAAAAGGACCACTATTTATTATACACTTCACAACAATGGCTCAATATTTAAACTTGGCCTTTCCAGAAAGAACATGAACGGTCCCGAAGGACCATCCCGATGCTGCCAAGGTGGTTGTGAGGATCTGAGCAACACACAAGCAGCCATGGAGCGTCTAGGAATGGAAGACACACCTGGTTGTGATGCCAGGACTATCCCTGGTGAAGTTAAAGTGACTAGCAAGAGATTCGGAAGGGGGGCGGTGCAGACAGGTCAGTATCTTTTTTTGTACTATTTTATAAAAGGAGCAGTACGTAATTGCTTGTAGAAAACCCTTTAATTTAAACTAGATATCATTAAAATTTACAATGTTACTTACGGGATATTTTCCGGGAGCATTGTATAAAGTGCTCCCGATATTTCGACGCTGTCGCAAGCACCATGATCGCGGGACATAGTCATGGAAGATATCCCGTACGTGGCAGTGTAAGTTTAGCTTAAAACAGTGTTGGATATCATCTGCCTAGTTTCCCAATTAAGTTGAGGTGTCTCCAGTGTCGCCAAAACAGTTGAATACAAGAATTTGAAACATGGAGCGACTGCCTATCTGACCTCCAAAACAAAGTACCCAGTACTGGGTAATGTGATGCCCCTTGGTACGACTATCGGGTTTATCCCAGGCTGTTTTTTAGTCAATCATCCACTATGTATATACTGGCCACTTACGGTATACTTAGAACAGTTTTTAACAAAACATAATGTAAAAAAAACTTACATGCGTCTCCGGATCTCAAAATCCTCGATGATCTAGGTTTTATCTTGTACTTCGTCAAACGCGTCGTGGTACACGTATACAGCATCGTCAAGCTTTCCCTTTCCTTACGATTACACATAGGTATATAAATTTTTCTTCGAAAGAGTTTATCCGCGATTTTCTCAAGTAGAAATGTCAGTTTATACTCAACGTGTTAAAACAACAAGCGATTCACTGTTTTATGGGTGTCTTTTCTTTACGATGTCTCCGCAGATCGTTTAAGATGGGTCGTAATTCTTGAAGCCTATTCTTAAATAGACTTGGATATCAGTCCGTCTGTACTGTTTTTAAGACGTTACTTAAACCAGTTCGGATTTAAAACACAGCTGTCATCGGTGGTGGAATTTCGGGAGCTGGATAAGGATTTCCTCAACTGATCATGACCATAAACTCCAAAATCCTGGCTACAAATGAAAAAAAAGGTATCCACCCGTTAGGAAACTCGGTTTGTAATGGGTGGTCAGTCACCTATCCATGGACCGACCTATGCAAGCGCGGTTAACCTAACGATCGACCCGAGCGGCTGTTATTGATTAGCCACGACCTCCTCATTAGGTTCGATTAAATACGTGTGTCATAAAATAGTCTGTACGATAATACAATTCGTTAGCAAATTTTGGGTCCTTCGACCCGGATTCCAGTCTCATGTAACTCTTTTTACAATTGCTCAGTATCATTCCATACCCAATAAACAATTAACGCTTCAAGATTAAATTCGGAACTAAACGTTTCTGAGAGTTATCGGTCTATCGATGACGGTCTCATTATCAAAGTTGATGAAACTTCAGAGGTCAATTGAAGCATATGATCAGCTTTGTTTCGATAACGACCACGTGTGATATGAAACTATGAACGGCACGTGATTTGGGGCAGATTATCCCACCCTGACCCTACTTCCTATACAGACTATTTCAGAATAAGCGCAATACCTCTTATAGGTGAGTCAGATTATCAAACTGGACATCTTTCTGTAAGCAAAAACGGGTCGCAATTAAGGGTTGCATATTTTGTACAGGACGTCCCAATTCCTCTAATTTTCTTTTAGCAGCTAAGACATACTGCGCTTATTCTGTAACACCCTGTAAAACAGTCGCATTTCTCCAGTTATGTTTAAGTCCCACATAATATGGGGCTAGCCTATTGCCAACGGCCGACCACAAATCCAGACTTGAGTGAGACTGCTACAAAGAAATTCCTGAAGAAAAAACCGTATAGCACCTTGCCGCATCTGGGAGTCAGACTAAATATCTTATGCATTAAATTGCTTATTTGCGCGTGCGACGACTATACTAACGAAGAAGGATAGCGGACGTAAGAAACAAAAAATATCTGACGAGGGTCAAGTAATAGGGATGTGATCACATTTTTTTTTCTTTGTCCGTCGGGTAGTTTATTGAAAAGTATTGGACACGTATTTTTTCACGTGGTCATAAAATTACGGAGATATATTGAGTTGAAATGGCGCATGACGTCACATGTAATGTAGGTAATTTTTTTACCTACTTGTGACGTAGTGAGCCCCCACTCTCCAACTTTAATGAGTTATATCTAAGTAATTTTTTGATAAAACAAAAAATATGTGTATAATATTTTTGTATTGCTCTCAAAAACGGTGAGGGAAAACATCGTGAGGAAACCGGCATGTCCTAGAACCAAAAATTCGAAGACGTGTGACATCTACCAACCCGCACTGGGCCCGCGTGGTGGATTACAGCCCACTCCCTCTCATAGGAGAGGAGGCCTGTGTCCCAGCAGTGGGAACATTATAGGGTAATGATGATGATGATGATGATGATTTTTGTATTACCTGTCTGACGGACAAAATAGAATGTCGTTTTCTTTACCTAGTCCGCACCCCTATTCCATCACTGTGCAAAATAATTCGTTGGGTTAGGTTCACTAGAACCTTCAACTTATAACCAAAACCTATGGTTGTATAACCACAAAAATGTCGCAATTTTATAAATAAACAAAACATAATGGCGTGTAAAAGAACTTAATTGCGGAGGGTCGTTATAACCCAATTATAACTTTGATATCGAGTGTGAAATCAACAATAGTAATGGGCGAAACGCAGTTTATACACTTTGTGTATCAAAGTCGTATCGCAGCGTAGTATTGGCGTGCCAAAGAACTTAATTGCGGAGGGTCGTTATAACCCAATTATAACTTTGATATCAAGTGTGAAAACAATAATAGTAATAGGCGAAAGATCGTTTATACCAGAGGTGTTGTGGATATGATATTTCGGATCTGGATACGGATATGGATATAGGAATAAAATTATATCGGTTTCGGACACGGTTACGGATATGTAATTATTTCGGATTATCCGTTAGTTTCCGTTACGGATTGAGCATTGCCACCTCCTTTCCGGGAAAAGTTTTTATCACACTGTTTACATTTTGCAGAATCTACATAAACTTGAAAAAAAAAAACGCCCTTATACGAAATTATCCGAATCTGGTGAAACGGATACGGCTACGGATATATTTTTATTTCGGATATCCGATAGTTTCGGTAACGGTTACGGAGCTCCATAACATCCTTAGTTTATACACTCGGTGTACCAAAGTCGTATCGTAGCAAATATTAAAAAAAAAATCGTTGCTCAGGTTTTTATTTGGTCAACACAAGTCTTGGACAATGATATGGAGCAGTTTAAAATTAAATCAAGATTAACATGCAAGACCAGATATTTAGCATAAGATGCTTGGACTTCCGAAAACTAAGCGGAGAAATAAGAAAAATGTCGTGAGGAAACTTTTGATTAGAATGTGTATGACTATAAGAGTTGAAGAAGGCCAAAAATTGAGTGATGAACTGTAGGTAGGAACTGGAGATGACGACTGATGCGACGAATAATAGAGAAGTATGGACGATTGGATTCAGAAGACAACGTGCTGACCCCAAATCCCCATCATCTGCTTGGCCTTTTTCCCAAATATGTTGGGGTCGGCTTCCAGTCTAACCCAATATAATACTAGTATTCAGCCGCATCCGGTTATATTGGAAGCCAACATATTTGAGAAAAGGCTAGGCAGATGAAGATGTATTTTTGTCGAACTAATATCCTAGTCCCACCCACCCCCTCTTGATTTCTTAAAAACTTTCGGTGTCCAAACATTGCGACAATGTATCACATAACCAGCTCGATTCAACCAATATAATGGCTTTCATTTTAAGTTCAAGGCAAGATGATCGTATCTTAATTGTTCGTAAGTCTTTGCTAACCATATACTACTCTTTGGATATCTAAATAAATTGGGTGATTTAACTGCGAATATTTCACAATATTAATCAACAGTATCAATGCTCAAGATATCTTCTTCAGAAAAAACCAGTTTTACTTGGTTCTGGGTCAAACATCCTTCGCCGCACAGAGTGTAACAAAGTTTTCCGAATCCGATAAACCTTAAAAAATATTTTAATTAATTTATAATATTAAGATACGTCTTTCTGAAATCAATTACAATCTTATTAACTGAATGAAGGCATTATCTGTGATTATTACTGTTACCGGTTAAATGTGGGTTACGCAAAAAACTGGGTCATTATTCACTGAAGGTTATTCGACAGAAACGTGATAGATTAGCGGGGTGACTGTGAACTTTATGGAACGAACGAAGAAAAGATAACAGCTTCGTGTGTTTGATTGTATCATGAAAGGCGTGTTTTGTGTTTCAAATCAAAGATTTTCATCATTTGATGTGCCCTCAGCCCTTGTACAAAGGTCGCTTGAAAAAGTATTTACACTGAGAAAAGTGACCTCGTACATCCCGCACGGAATAGAAACGATTTTCTAATAGTATTTTATCAGATACTCATTCTAGATAAGAACGCGCTAACATTGCCACACAATTCAAAATTCCTTGCGATTCTCACCACAAGATCTCTCCCTACTGTCGCAGACGAACTCTTTTCATCATAAACACCACATAGTTGGAAGACGAGGGCAAAGTACTTTGGTAACCCAGGTACTTCCACCTTTCTCCAAGTCCTGGGTTGGGTGGATCGAATGACCTATTTTACCAGCTTTATTCTAAATACTACGTGGAGTACCGAGTTTCGTCCGTGTCTCACAAACCACGTTGGTCCCGGCTATCATTTGTAGATCTTTGACAGTCGTTACAGATAGTCCGTAGCCCAAAAGACTGACAACCAGTCTTTCCAAGGGGTATCGTATTACCCAGTACTAACTGGGTTGTTGAGGTCAGATAAGCAGTCTGTTTATGTAAAATACTGATATTTAGCTGCATCCGGTGAGTCTGGAAGCCAGCACCAATAAATTGGGGAAAAGGCTAGGCAGGTGATGACTCTAATACCACCTAGCCTCTACGAAGCGTAAGTTCTACGTCGACACAACATCACGCCTGAAGAGGAATAAATGTTAAAAGATTATCATCCTTGTTGCAGGTTTAACCCACGAATGCGGCGTTTTCGGCGCGATCAGCACCGGGGATTGGCCCACGCAGGTCGATATACCGCAGGTCATATGTCTCGGACTAGTCGCGTTACAGCACAGGTGAGACACAATATATTTACACGAAAATTATACAGGATGGATGGACCCCGACACACATACGGTTATCATATCACGTATTGAGTACAAAATTTTGAACACCCCACATAGCTATTTCATACATTTAAACCGTGTTGCCTACACGGTCAAGTTAGGCACTTTTGTAGGGAACAGCTGTTTTCTTGGTGACCGTTTGTGCGTTGGTGTCCCTTTCACCCTTTATTAACACACAGACTCGACAGTAGGGGCATGCAATATCGGAGGGTTATCAATTCCGGAACTGAGTTCCAATACTGGAGATCTGATTCCGGAATTCCGGAACTGGTAATTTTTAAAGTTTGTTTCAAATCAAACGAGATTTATAATTATATTGAGTCCTTTAATTATTCTTAGTAACCAATAAAATATATTTGGTCAACTTTCTCCCTTATTACTCTAATTAAACATTTTAAACCGTAAAACCAACAAGACTTATTTATCACACAATAGAATTAAACATATTACTAAATATGAATAAATAACATACGATATTTGAATCGTAGTATCACATGTATGTATCACGTGTCACGTACATTACATACTACATAGTGTCCGTCCAGTCTTAAAGTTTTCAGGTAGTAATTAAGAAAGCAAAAAAAAACCAAAAAAAAAAAAACAACATATTGAGAAGTAAGTCACGAAAACAATTATTATTTACTCCTTTGAGAGGACTCGTTGTTCTTGATAATATTATGTTGTCAAGAACAATAAAGCATCCAACATTTTGCCAGAGACTGAACTTCGTATTTGGTTACGAAAGAAGCCAGCAAAGGAAAATACTCTCTATCTCTCCACACTCGTTGGTAGAACACATAACCGAGATTTCTCGGCTAATCTTCTCTGTTACAGATTTTATTTTTATTACATTTGTCAAAATCTTGAATTTATCTAATTCTTTATTGAGCTGCTCTTGTAAAGTTGGTATATTATTTATTATGAAGAATCACCACCCCAGACCAGACCAGAAGAATCTAGTGCCCTCCACACGTTGTGCAGTTGTACGGTCGATGGGCTCGCTACGAGTTTTGATTTCAGATTTTTCTTATTTATTGGGCTTAGCAAAGGAGTCGTCTCTGCTTGTGCAAAGAAGTCTTGCGGATTGTGTAAATAGTGAAGCACACCCGTTAATAGTAGTCGTCTTTGTTTTATACGATGAAATCAAAACGAGAAAATACCAAAAAAAACGAATATCGGAATTCCGATATTACTCCTTTCAATTCCGGAATTGAAATATCATTAAAATTGTAACGGAATTCCGGAATGCATGCCCTACTCGACAGAGTTAGTTAATATTTTGGAGCTGGAACAATGTTGGGTACATTGTTCCAGCTCCAAAATATGTACGAATTATTGCTGCAAATTCTGCAGTGAGGAACTCGATATAAAGCTCACATTTCAATGCTTTACTGTGAGAAGAGACAGCGTAGAGTATGTATAGTGTACGAAAACCTCTACACGTAACAATTTATGAGATGTACTTACCAGTTAACACGTTTCGAGTCATCAGATGTGCCAGTTAAAATGACAAGATATGCATGTTGTACTTCTGTTTCGTGTGGTTAATGTCTAACCTGGAGTCAATTTTTAAGTCGTCCATGGGCCTCTGACTAGGCTTTACATGCCGTCGAGAAATATCTCTTATGCATGCTGGTTTTCTCACGATATTTTCTTTCACCGAAGCAAGTGATAAGATAATTATACAATACGCATATGCATCCAAAATCAGAGGTGCGTGTCTTGGGTTCGAACTCAAGACTTATGAGTTGGCAGTCAGCCAGGTGGCCTACCATGACGTCCTAAAACTTTATTGTTTTACTCCTTTTCCAGTGTGGGATAGAGACGGCGCTAGACATACTGTATAGCTCCGTCTCTTTCCCACACTTCATGACATGTTAAAGCAGTATTGTTTTACTCCTTTTCCAGATTGACATAGATTGCACCATCATTCTTACTATTTATGAGGAATCTCTGCAACTAAGAGTTTTTTAAAAACTTAGGAAGAAATCTTAAAACAGGCCTTCGGCCAAATAAATAACCACAAGATTTGTATCACCAAATAAACCCATTATGTTAATTATATCAAATCAAATGCCATTTATTCAAATTAGGCTGCTAATCAGCACTTTTTGAACGTCAAAATTACAAGAGACAGTCCCCCGAAACGCCCACCCATTTTCTTCCCTTTTTTCTTCCCAGCTAAAACACTTCCTAGTGTTTTAGCTGGGAAGAAGAAGTGGCGGAACAAACTCCCCAGCAATACATCTGTCTGTTAGGTTAGAAGAACCAATTTCTATACAATAGTGTTCAAGTTTATATAAACAAGGAATCTATTACATCAATTTAATGTCACATGTCAGCTAGCACACACCAATAATAAAATATTAAAAAATATACTCAAGAATAAATAAAGCCTCCAGACAACCCTAGGTATTCGTAATTTAGACCATGTAAACCTTTACCATGTGTATCTTTATGTGTACCTTTTTCTAATATGAAATTTGACAATTCTGACAGCCTAATAACTGTACCGGATAAGATAAAATAAACTACATATATTTTGACCGATAAAGCAAATGACATGGTCCCTTCACAAACATAGAAATCCAGATCACTAGGAACACTGAGTGGGTGAATAACATAGCAAATAATAAAAACATTGTTTTATTTAACACAAGGCACTTATTAGTCCCCACACATCCTTCCTCCTGATTAGTTTTGAGAATTAGGGAGAGAACCGCGTTATAAAAACATAGAAACAATGGTCCCCTAGAAATGCGCTTTGCCAGCATAATTATATCAAAGTATTATGAACCGTATAATTGTAGAGATAAGGTTCAAATTGAAATATTGTGATTTAGGGCAAACTTTTATTAAACTTCCCATGAATAGAATATGTATAATAGCGTTACTGTACACCATAGTTGAAACACAACTGATTTACAATATTGCTGATTCTATGGTTCCAATGGCGGCCTTGTCGCTGGTAGCGATAACCATGTTTATTCTTAAAAATAATCCATTTAAAAACAAGGCCTTTTTTACATTAAAAAGCCTGCTATTAAAATGGATTATTTCTAGCGAAGCTATACAGACTTCTGGATTAACAATGAAGCAAAAACAAAGCGGTACCCAAATAATCAGACTTGACTCATTCCCTCTCACAAAGAAGAACTTCCAGCCAGCAATGGAGACGCTAGAATATAATGCTAAAATAATCATTTTAAGTTAACAGCTGTTCACATGGTATTTAGTATCTGATAGCCAGTCTTACCAAGGGGTATCGTACTACTAAGTACTAACTGGTTTATTGAGGTCAGATGACAGTCGCTTCATGTAAAATACTGGCAATCAGCTGCATCCGGTTAGACTGGAAGCCGATCCCAACATAGCTGTGATAAGCCTAGGCAAATGTCGCGCAAATAACTAGAGAGTTTATTTTTTTATATTTCTTTTAAAAAGCCATTAATTTCTCAGAGGGCAAGAGTCAGCTGGCATAGTGACGTCAGAAGGGAAAAGCGCGCGCACGTTCAACACCCACAAAGGCATGGGACTCATCAATAACATATTCAACGACGAAGCCATGAAGAAACTCAAGGGCAACCTCGGCATTGGACACACTAGGTATGTAACAAACAAATATATGAACTTTATAAGGGCCGGATAATTATGATGATGTTTTATAACCAACTTAATACCGTTTAACATAATCTTAAATCGGAAAAATACTGAATTAGTCAATTAATAAACCTATAAAGCGCAAGGTCGTATTTTCCTATCCCAATGCCAATTATATAAAGCAAGAAAGTTGGATTTCAATTTTTGCCAAATTATTCGAGTAGCCTATGCCCACGCGTGGAGTTCGATCACTGTCCCACGGGATTGTACTATCGGGATAAAAATTATCATATGAGTTAATCCAGGTTATAAACTACCCCTGTGCCAAATTTCATCCAAATCAGTTCAGTAGTTTTCGCGTGAAAGACTAACAAACATCCATCCATCAATCCATCCATACTTACAAACTTTTGCGTTTATAATATTAGTAGGATTTATTGTTACCTACTGGTACCTATTGTTATTTGTCAATTTTCTAAATCTTCATTACTTAACACCTAGGTACTCCACATCAGCAGCATCCGAGGAGGTGAATTGCCAACCGTTTGTGGTGCACACAGCACACGGCGCGTTAGCTGTAGCTCACAACGGTGAACTGGTCAACTGCAGCAGTTTGAGAAAGATGGTAATTTACTTATTTTCTTATTGTCCATTTATTTATTTATAAAGGTTAAATGACGCGAAGGGAAAGAGTAATTTTAAGAATGATTGTGTACAGGGGTTTTGTCTCCACCGATCCCGAGATCAGATTGAATTTGGAACTGATCTCGCCGATTTGTATCTACCGATCTCGGGATCCGTTTCGAACAAAAACATAATTAATATTTGTATCCACCGATCTTGGGATCCGTTTCCAACAAAAACATAATTCATATTTGTATCTACCGATCCCGCGATCCGTGCCTACAAGAAAAAAGTATATTATTTTTCGATTCTGATCACGATAAAAATAAAAACCAGTCTCGAAAAACGATTATTTATTTTGTTTCTGTGTAGATCGTGATCAGTTTCGAAAAATAATATATTTTACGGATCGCGATTTTTCGGATTCATGTACGTATTGTATAATCCAATTTTTTTTTTCTTTGTCCGTCGGTTAGTTTATTGAAAAGTATTGGACACGTATTTTTTCTTTTTTCACGTGGTCATAAAATTACGGAGATATATTGAGTTGAAATGGCGCATGACGTCACATGTAGGTAAGTTTTATACCTACTTGTGACGTAGTAAGCCTCCACTCTCCAACTTTAATGAGTTTTAACTAAGTAATTTTTTGATATTGTATTACCTGTCTGACGGACAAAATAGAATGTCGTTTTCTTTACCCAGTCCGATCCCCTATTGTCACTTACTTCGGTAAAGGAAAACCAGCATGCCTGAGTGATGTTTCTCGACAGCTAAGGCAGAGGCCCGTGGGCTGCATAAAAACTCTGACAAAATCAAAGTCCTCTCAAAATATAACCAAACAAATAACTAAAAAAAAAATGGTACTTATAAGGTGCATAATATAAATGTTTTGTATTCAGGTAACGATGTTTTTTCCTCAAACTTTCCTTATTTTGAATCACTTCTAAACTGAGGGTTATGTTAAAAAGTTTTCCTTAAAGATAAACTCTAATTATGATTGTCTTACAGAATATTCTTGTTTTACTCAATTTAAATCCAAGTGACGTCGTATTTATTTTTGTTCAATAATCGTAATAGTATTTTGGCGAAATAATGGTTTAATACATAGAGGTATGTCACTCTGCCTAGCCCCTACAGAATTTACTGGTGTGATATAATATCTTATGAGAAATCTATTCACAGTGACTAGTCTAGTCAACAAACGACATTTTGTCGAATTCCAGTTCGCCAACTCAGAAAATCATGATCAAAATGTCATTCGATTCGATCGAATAAAGTTTTTGAAAAAATTGAAGTCCCGTATAAACAAATTGCGAAAGTTATACTTATAAACAATTAAATATAAACAAATACATGGATTTGTTTATTGCAAACATCTCAGAAACGATTGCAGATATCAGAATTTGGGAAAAAGATTTTTAAGGAGCATGAAATATCTTTAAAAAAAGTTAAACGTCTGAAAACTCCACCACCGATATTTATAGTTTTAATTTGGAGGTAAAGATATGATCAAGAACTGGTGAAGACGCTCCAACGCACGCTTGGCGGTTCGCTGTAATCTCATGTAATATGAACGAGCTTACTGCCGCTACTGATAAAATTCCTCATAGAAAAACCCCTATACCGGCCTCCCCGGGAATCGAACACACGACCTCATGCTGCGCAGTCATTCTTGCGACCACTAGACCAACGAGGCAGACATACTCATACTGACTTGTAATATTTCAGGTGTTAGGTCGCGGAGTAGGTCTGTCAACGCACTCCGACTCAGAACTGATCACACAAGCTCTCTGTCTCAACCCGCCCGAGGGAGAGACCAATGGACCCGACTGGCCGGCGCGTATTAACCACCTCATGAGGTATGAACACCTTCATCTTTAAAGTATCTATCGTAATCAGCCTCATCATCATCAGCCTATAATGTTCCCACTGCTGGGAAACAGGCCTCCTCTCTATGAGAGGGAGTGAGCTGTAATCCACCGTGCGGGCCCAGTGCGGGTTGGTAGATGTCACATGTCTTCGAATTTTTAGTTCTAAGACATGCCGGTTTCCTCACTATGTTTTCCTTCACCGTTTAGAGAGCGGCGGTGATGAAATAAATTACACAAAGTAATGCGCCTGCCTGGGTTTCAACCTACGACTATCTGCTCGTAAGTCGGGGCTGCTACTACTGGGCCACCGCTGCTCTTAAATCAGCCTCATCAGACGGACAAAGGTTGGCAGAAACAAGGAATACCTGTTCAGGTGGAGATTCATAGATGACTCTGCCCTGGAGTGTATACGAGTATGTGGTGTTGCCCCACAAACGATAGGACGATGACATCGTGTCCTGCCTGTCCTGTTGCTAGCACATCACATGAGCTGATGAACGCTACTAAAAGTGCCAAACTCGTCGCCAAATTTTGGGCTGACTTAATTTGTTTTTCTTTTTATTATCCGTAGGCTCGCGTTTGACCACCATCTCACTTGATGGTAAGCGATGTTGTGGTCGACGGTGAAGCACGCTTGCCTAGAAGAAACCTATTCACTCTTGACTTAAAGACCCTTAAATTTTAGCTATCGGGAAACACAGACTTCGTCAGGGAATTCCACATCTTAGCATTACACAAAATAAAAGTATTCCCAAAACGCTTAGTGCGTATAGGTGGGATGTCCACCATGTACCGATTGCGCATCGCCGTACGTCTGGTAGTCCGATGATGAAACGGGCTAGCCGGAATTAGGTCATGCAATTCCATCGCACACTCCCCGAAATGTAACCGGTAAAAAACCGATAAGCTGGCAACTCGGCGACGATGTCATGTCGAGGAATTCTCATCGACACGATAAGAAGAAGATCCACATTTATCTGTAACTAAGTCCAAATACACGAATAAATAATGATTTCGTTTCACAGACTGGCTCCCCTAAGTTACTCCCTGGTAATAATGCTGAAGGACAAGATCTACGCCGTCCGCGATCCCTACGGAAACAGGCCCCTTTGTCTCGGCAAGATCTTACCTCTGGGATCCTCATGTAAGTGCTCAAATTATTTTGAAACCGGTCAGACATCATTATAGCAAGTCATTGGGATATATTTATTGCATTAGCATCCATTAGCATGTAATATGGGTACAGTGTATAAAAAATAATAGGTTTTTGGATCGAACTATTCTTGCATTCCATTCAAAGTATTTTTGTACGAGTAACAAAATCAATTCAATTGGTAACAGTTTTGATACATAGAACAGATACATTAAAGCTCAGCCATATTTAACCATTTGGGATACAAACATTATACATTATTTACTTACATCAAAAAACTAGATTAATTAATCAGCATTAGCAACCAGTATAATTTACTAAACAGTATTTAAATTTCGAGGAGGCTGTCGTGGCTAAATGATGAAAAAAATCACGAAAATCGGACTAGTAGTCATAGAGAAATACACCGGTACATACATGACAAGCTCGTGGCTAATAATAACAGCCGCACGGGTCGATCTTTAAGGTTAAGCCTTGCTAGCCGAGGTTTTTGCGTGGATGGGTGACGATAATTACATACCGAGTTTCCTCCGTGCCTTGGAAAGCATGTTAAGACGTTGGGCCCGGCTGACATTTGTAGATCTTTCACAGTCGTTACAGACAGTCAGTGACCTAAGTAAGTCTGACAACCAATCTTACCAAGGGTTATCGTATTGCCCAGTTACTGGGCTGTGGAGGACTGATAGGCAGTCACTTCATATAAAATACTGGTGCTCCGTTGCATCCGGTTAGACTGGAAGCTCACTCCGTGATAGTTTGGGAAAAGGCTAGGCAGATGACTGTATTTAAATCTTTAGTATGATTAGTACATTTTATTTTTAACGCCTCTCTGGGGTAGATACCCCAGAGAGTAGTAGTAGTCATTTATGTATTTAAAATATTTAAATACATAAATGACTACTACTACTACTTACTTGATACTTTAAATTAGACTCAAATTTTAAACTCAAAGAAATGTAACACTATTATGTAAAGAAATTAATGAAAATCGCGTGTCGCGGGTTCGATCCCCGCACGGAACAAATATTTGTATGGCCTACAGGTAGTTGTTCCGGGTCTGGCTGTTTGTGTATGTGAGTTTAAATGTTTGTAAACACACCCACGATAGACTGAAAAAATTGATTCTAAAAAAAAATGTGCTTGGATTCCCTCCTCGCGGAAGAAGTGAAACTTCGTAATACTACACGCATGCGTTCGAGTGCCACGCATTCACTCTCGCTCTCTCTCTTTGTATTCCCCCTCCATGGTAGCGTTAAACGTTTAACGCAACCTTGTTGAAAATCGCATAAGAAGTTTCACTTCAATAACTTTTGGTTTTCTGTACCATGCTGCAAATTAAGGATGCATGTAAGTAATCTTTAACAAAATCGAGATTCCTTTTTATGTAGGTAAACTATAATGCAGGCAGGGGTAAAAAAAAACATCAATTGTTCATCATTTCAATCCAAGTTTAATTAAAGTGAAAGCGCCAGGTAGCTCTCGGAATTTATTTTTATTACGTTTTTTGAAATTTGAAGGTCAGCGACCGTAAAAAATATGGCTTTACAGACATATAATTATTAAAATCATCAATACAACCCCCATGAAACTGACCTGCAAATTGCAAAAAAAACACAATCGTGAGACGAGAATAATTATTATGTAATTAGACTCGTTTGTCATAAAATGTTTACAATACTGCTAACAATCTCGACCCACGTTCTAGAAAAACATTCTGTGGCATTGACCAGTCGTTTGTTATTAACTAATATTATGTCTAACATAGTAATAACTAAATATTTACAGATGTCTACAAACAGTCGTCGGCGCGGCATGCCGAGGGTAATGCATGAACACATTCCATTTTAGGGAGCGTTCAAGTATTACGTAACGCAATTTTTTGACCGCCCCTCCCCCCATGTAACGCTCCGTAACGTTTTTCTGTACCCTAGCAAAACGTTACGTCACCACCACCAAGTGACCATTTTTACCTGAAAGTCACAATTTAGTGGCGTAAACTACTGGAAAGTCGCGTGCTTTATATTTGGAGGTTAAAAAAAAAAATTAATTATTATTCACTACCCTGTAAAACAAGCAAGAGATTTTGTGAAGGTAACAATTTTTTTAAGCGTTTGTTCCAAATGAAATTTTGGGAAAAAAAAAACTTTTTAAAGAATATGTGATAAAAAAAAGTATCTACGGGACCGCTCTGAAGGGATCGCGTAGATCAAAACCCCTCTCGCCCCTGTAACGCATCATAACCTTTCTGAAGACCCCCCCCCACCCCCCAAATTCGTTACGTAATACTTGAACGCTCCCTTACAACTATTCTTATTACATAAGCTATTTCAAGGGCGTAGTAAGATAATGAAGGTGATTTAATTCCGCCCTACTTTGGTGGGAAGTGGAACCTGCTGAAATCTGCCGTTGTACTTGGGAGAGGCTTTTATCCACCGATTGATAACTGCATGGCAATAGGCTCGTCCCCTATTGCATGGGACTATAAAACATAACTGGCGATTTGTCTGTGTACTATTAAGAGCGTTTACGCGTTACGACATTTCATACAAACTTTCAAGTTCTTATTTTCCGAAATGACTGAACCGATTCAAATGAAACTTCATACGCGTAAGCAAGATACATAGGTCTAAAAACTTACTAAAAATCATTTTCGAAAAATAGTGTTACAGCTAAATTAGACCGATTATAAATTATCTATAGAAACATATATAAATTTCCAAATATCTTTTTTATTTAAAAGACTTTTCAAAAATGAAAATTATCTATAGAAATGGAAATTTTCAGTTATCTTTTTTTTAAAGACTTTTCAAAAATGATTTTTCGCAACTTTTTAGACCTATGTATCCTACTTAAGCGTATTAAGTTTCATTGAAATCGGTTCAGTCATTTCGGAAAATAAGGACTTCAAAGTTTGTATGAAATGGCATAAGGTATAAACGCTCTTAAGAACACCTCTGCCTAACCCTTTGTACACACAGGCGTGATGTTATGCTGCTATTTGATAACTGCAGGATAATTTAAATCCACCCTAAACCGTCATTTCCTTGCTCCGCCCTGTATTACAGCGTATTGTATTTTCTTCATGACCTCATATTTTCATAGGATCTCATTATTAATGGGTTATTCACATGATTTTAATAAGTGGGTGATAACAATGTCGACGCCCCCAAGGAATAAACCTGTATTATACTATTACTGACTTTTTACTGTTATTTCATTTTCGGTATCTATGGGTCGGGATACACCAACGCAATTTTTTTCAATTTTTTTCTGCGGTAATTAACAACGGTTTTCCTTATAACACTTTTGTTCTTTGGAAATTTTCTATTTTTTATTTACTAGAAAAATAACGAAATACATTATTACAAATTAAATTCTATGGCTACATTTCGGTAAAGTAATATTACTGTAAAATATTTCAGCAAAATTTCTGGTTAACGCGATTACAGGTTTATTATCGTAAATTTTGTGGTAGACATTTTCGGTAATGCACTATTACAGTTATCATCCGGGACATAAATTTATACCTACCTATTTAAATTAGACGAAGGTATTACAGACTTAAGAGGTAAGCACACCAATAGACCTCGAAAAATGAGCTCCAGCACGGAATCGAGCGTTGAGAACAATATTTCATTATTTCCTAAAGTAGAGTCTCATTACACAAGAAAAAGCTCAACTCGAGAATATTTGTCACAAGACCTCAACATATCAAAAATGTATCGTTTGTACACTGAGTGGTTTCCACAGCAAAATTATGTTGAAGTTACGATGGCGACAAAACGTCAATATGAAACCATTTTTAACATAAAATTTAACTACTCATTTTTTAAGCCTAAAAAATATTAATGTTCTACATGTTTTGTATATGAGCAAGCAAGTCCACCAGAAAAAGAGTCTTTAGGAGAAAGCTATAGACGTCATTTAAATAGAAAATAGACAATTCCGCAAATTAAAAATGAAAGAAAAAATAACAATTGACAAAAACGATAGCACGATTGCTATCTTTGACCTACAAAAAGTGTTAAGTATTCCACAATCTGCTGTAGGCATTTTCCACTATAAACGCAAGTACCCTGTGTACAATTTTACTATTTTTGACGCCCTACGTATAAGGGTATTGCTACGTGTGGCATTACCAAATCGCAAAACGAGGCTGCATAGAAATTGGGAGTTGTTTGTTGCAATTCTTAAAGAGTGAACAGGAGCGAGGTGTTAACAAGATATATTTTAATTCGGATGGTTGTTACGGCCCAAATAAGAACAGGTTCATTTTTGCCTTATATGCGTATGCAGCAAAATCTTTAAATTTATCTATAACGCACAGATTTTTCGAGACTGGACATATCCAGAACGAGGGAGACACGATGCATGCCTGTATTGAAAGGTACATGAGAAATATAGTACATTGTTACCCTAGGGGTGAAAGTAACTTATTTAATCCCTCGAACTATTGGCGCAGGCGAACTATTCGTTCGGGTGCCAATAGTTCGAGGGAAAAAAAAAAAAAAAATTTTTCTTTGGCTAATTCATGTTTTTATTTTTATTTTCCTTATATTCGTAATGAAAAGCAGTGTTTACCTCGGGTTAAAGACTTATTTAGTTCTTTAACCCGAGGTTTTTTTTTTTTACATAAATCAACAACGTTTCCCGCCTATTTTGTTTTTTTTTTCTGTGGCCAGCCAGCTATTCAGGCATTATTTTTCATTTTCATCATTGTATTTTCATATTGTATTGCCCAAATCTATATTATTTTAAAGAAATTGTTTAAACTAAATTTTGAAGATTCTTTCATCAATACTTAACTTTAAGTTATTTCAATTTTACATCGTGGATGCATCGAATGTTGGAACAGGGTTCAATAAAAACCAAACGACGTGAGCGAAAACCTAAGACAGACGCTTTGATAGAAGATACTGTATTGGCACGTGCTTATCATCAGCCTCTTCCTATAAGCAAGGAGTTGCATACAGATTTACTGACTTTGTGCAATAGTGGAGCGATTCCACGGTATTACCACGCATTTTATGAATCCTTAACTTCTGTAGAAGAAAATAGTGATGATAGCGATGATAATGATGATGCCAATGATAATACCGATTAGTTTTTAATGTTTTTACTTGGCTACTTTTTTATACTTTTACTGATTTGTCTGATTTTCTTGTTTGATTTGTGTGTGTTTTAGATTTTTGTGATTGATTGATTTGTGATCTCTATGAAAACTTTGTTTCCAATAAACGTTGTAATTTTAATAAATTTTGTGAGTTTTCTTTAATTATTTCCTCGAAGATACCGATGACAAATTTATTTTACATTATCGGTTCTCAAAGATTACGATAATATGACTACCAAAAATTTTCTATAAAATACGGGTTACACTACTTTACCCTTTTATGGTTATTAAAAATTTTACCATAATAAGTCGGTAACTGAACATTACAATCTTTCTCTGTAACGAAAAAACACGTTTAATAATCCAGTAAAGCAATATTATGCCTATGATTTTTAAGAAATTTACAAGAATAATTCGGTAAGTAAACATTACAGGAATAATATTGATAAGTCACGATCCTAAGATATAAATACCCTAAAAATTTTATGCAACTATTTTCGGTAATGTGTATTTTGGTGAATAACTAATTGTATGTATATTTAATAGTTACACTTAATACTATAAACTTTTCGGGTAAAAATTAGCTTTTCCATAACATAACAATGTTGTCATAATTACGTTTTGTTGAAGAGATATACCCGAAAAACACTAAATCATTTTTCCTGTAAAATTTGATTTTTGCTGTTACCGGTTTATTCCCCGGGGACGTCGATGTATGCATGATTTTATATGGTCATATTATTTTTATGTTTTTCTTAACAAGTTTTTGCATATGGATGGATCATTTACTTAAAGAATGTGTCATGGCGAAATATTTGTTGTTGCATAATATTAATTCTTTTAGAGTTAGTTTACTATGTCATTATTTAGACAATATAAGTAACAAAAAGTTAGGTTATCAAAGCTTCTGACTGCTTCACCACGGGGAGCGCTATTTCAAGATCCTTCTCCACGGCAATACTAGTTATGTCGTTTTTATATTTTTATAGAAATACTGTTTTATCGAGTCCCTTCTGACCTCGATTATGTTTAGTTATGGACACCAGTGGCGAAGGGTCAAAATTTTGTAAGGGGAAGCCGACGAAAAAAATGAGATCCTTAATTTTGTTTTTAAAGTGAAACTTTTATTACATCGTCTCAAACTTTTTCGTCTGTGTGTTGCATGTCGAGTGACGATCGGTCGTGGAGCAGGGATAAAATGAAAGGCGCTCGTCAGAGCGCCTTTCACTTTATCCCTATTCCGCGGTCTACTCCGCGCTATAGTGTGAAAAAAAGTTTCACTTCTACCGTGGTTTCATAAAACCACACAATCCTTTTAATCGTCATCGCATTTTTAAATTTCATTTTGATTGTCAGCGACCCCGAAAACCACGAAAATGTCACCGATGATCAGTATACACAAAAATTTTCGAAGGACCCAACTTGATCTTTTTTTCATAACTTATGTATTGTAACGATTAAATGCACAGGAACTATAGAAAATATGTTTATTCATAAAAGTGAACGCGTATAAATACAATGTTTCATGTCTATGCTATTAACCGTTGAGGAGTTCCCTCATGAGAAGAGGACCCTGGCGGTAGGATGAATTCATGATACAAATCGTCATTATCCATCAAATATGAACACGTATGCAAAGTTTCGTGTCTGTGCTATTAAACGTTGAGGAGTTCCCTCGTGAGAAGACAATCCTGGCTGCAGGATGAGATCATGATAGAATTCATGTGTATCCATCAAATATGAACTCGTATACAATGTTTCGTGTCTGTGCTATTAAACGTTGAGGAGTTCCTTCGTGCAAAGACGATCCTGGCTGCAGGATAAGTTCATGATACAAAACATGATCATCCATCAAATATGAACTCGTATGCAAAGGTTCGTGTCTGTCCTATTAAACGTTGAGGAGTTCCCTCGTGAGAAGACGATCCTGGCTGGAGGATAAGATCATGATAAAATTTGTGTTTATCCATCAAATATGAATGTGCATACAAATTTTCGTGTCCGTGCTATTTACCGTTGAGGAGTTCCCTCGTGAGAAGACAATCCTGGCTGCAGGATGAGATCATGATAGAATTCATGTGTATCCATCAAATATGAACTCGTATGCAAAGTTTCGTGTCTGTACTATTAAACGTTGAGGAGTTCCTTCGTGAGAAGACGATCCTGGCTGCAGGATGAGATCATGATAGAATTCGTGTCTATCCATCAAATATGAACGTGCATACAAATTTTCGTGTCCGTGCTATTTACCGTTGAGGAGTTCCCTCGTGAGAAGACAATCCTGGCTGCAGGATGAGATCATGATAGAATTCATGTTTATCCATCAAATATGAACTTGTACACAAATTTTCGTGTCTGTGCTAATAAACGTTGAGGAGTTCCCTCGTGAGGAGACGATCCTGGCTGCAGGATTAAGTTATGTCTGTGATAAAAATGTATTGTTCTTAAAACCAAAGGTGTGCGCTAAATTTCAGCTCAATCGGGCATCGGGAAGTGGTTCTAATTTAGCTTGCTATACATACAAACATTGAAAGTTCCCTGTCGTAACTCGAAAATCTTCGGCTTACCTAGTCCTTACAAAACGCTGCTGATAGCTGCGAAGTCACGTGTCCGCGTTCATACGAATTTAGTTCTGAATTCTGACACCCGAGCGTCGGCTTACTGGCGCCACATGTTGCTTTCTTTGTTGACATGAAAAATGCTGGCATTTATGTAATGTTTTCAATCCTATGATGTATTTAATGTCTGTACTGTGATGTGATAACCTCAGATGTGTACATAATTTACTATTTGACTACAGTAGACACTAGACACTACGTATAGTGCCTTGTTCCCAAAGGGAAGCCGGCAGGAATCGGCTTCTTAGGAGCCTTCGGGCCTGATGGACACTTTCATTTCTTTTCTTTAAACTTTCTTTATTTTTCCATAGACAATGCGTACCTGTCTATGGAAAAATAAAGAAAGTTTAAAAAAAATTGAGGGCCACTTCAAAATGTTTTTACTGGTCCTCTTCATAAAAGTACTAGGTTTGCATAAATTCAAGATGGCAATTTAATTATTTGCCTTACACTTTTTACGTGCGCTGGATATTTACTCCTAATCGAATAGTTGGCCAGAAGGGACTCAATAAAACATTATTTTTATAAAAATATAAAACGACTGGTTGTGCCGTGGGGAAGATCTTGAAATAGCATTCCCTACCGCACAATTAGTTGTGCCGTCCAGTTGGTCCGTGGGGACGCAGTCCTTGTGATGATAATAATAAATATGGATTATAATTCAAAAACGCTTATAATTCAAAAACACTTACAATTCAAAAACACTTATAATTCAAAAACATTTACAATTCAAAAACACTTATAATTCAAAAACATTTACAATTCAAAAACACTTTTAATTCAAAAACACTTTTATTTCAAAAACACTTACAATTTAAAAATGAAGGACTATATTTAAAATGAAAAGCCTCTCCAACAACCAGATTTCTATCCAGTTAAAGCTTGTTAAACATAACTTCTGCTTTATTGTTTTTCCTTCTCTATGTATCACATTCTTCCTTGAATACAAGTAAGTAAATTACGAAATGTTAATTTTATAATCGTTTTTTTTTTTTTCAGTTATATTGAACGGTTGTGCAAAGAACGGCGTGGAAGACAGGGCCGAAGGGTGGGTCGTGTCGTCAGAGTCGTGCGGATTCCTCTCTATTGGTTAGTATTGTAACTATAGTAAGCACAAAACCGAGTGCACATCATGTGACTTTTATGTACATTTACCTAAACCACGTCAAAGGGGTTTGTCTGAAATACTGACAAACTTAAATAACAAAAAAACAGCGTTTATTAGTTATTAACTCGGTACCGTAATTTAAATTTATTATTTATGTCTTTTGTGACAACCGCCTGAATTTTGACGAGGATGCAAAACAACTCCTTGTATATAGCTTATGTACAATAGCGAGCTTTGCCCAAAATCATATCGTTTACGAAACCTAATAATGTACTTGTGGTGAGAAATAAATGTTTGCCCTATCTCTTAACTCTGCCAACCCCTCAGGCAGATACAAGCGAGATGTTACATGTTAAAATATCACAAACGTTCTCTCAACCTTGTTTATCTTCCAGGTGCCCGCTACGTCCGCGAAGTACTCCCAGGCGAAATAGTTGAGATGTCTCGTCACGGGATCCGAACCGTGGACGTCGTGGAGCGACCCGCTGACAAACAGCAGGCCTTCTGTATATTTGAGTACGTCTACTTCGCCCGAGCAGACAGTATCTTTGAAGGTAAGAAGGATCTTAGTTATTTTTCTTTGCTTTTTATAGTTTTTTAGGTTCGATAATTTTTCAAATCACAAGTCATTTATTCGAATTAGGCTGAAAGTTAGCATTTTTTTTAACGTTAAAATTAACAATACAATAAAACAATCTCTCAAAAGCTTTAATAACCTGACTTTTTCTTACTTATTTATATTGGCTAAATAATTACATAGTGAACTAACTCTAAAAGAATTAATATTATGCAACAGCAAATAATTCGCCATGACACACTTACTTACGTTTTCTTTATAAAATTAATCCCTTACCCTCGAGTTATAACGTTAGCTTAGTCAATCTAAAACATTTATAGCGCTTCCTATTTTATGGTTTGCGTGATAGCATGTCACTTGTCTAGGGACCCATTTGTGTCAGGTAAAATATGAATATTATGATAACTGTGAATTATCAAAACAAATTGTAAAATATAATATAAATCTTTGCAGTAAAATAAGATCAAAGTTTGTGTTAAATAATAGCAATACTAAACATTTTTTAAAATTTATATTTTTTAATACATTTTTAAAGTATTTTATTTTTCTTAAATACACGGTGTATCACCTCATCACGAAGCCGTCAACCAAGCATTCTGTACATGAAACTAAGTAACTTTACGCAAAAAATATTGCTGGGAAACGACTTTTTTTTGGGGGGTGTAAAAGTCATGTTTTGTGGTAGAACTCAATGTTAAGCACTCAAAACATTGTGCTGTTGGACGGATTTAATAGTACGGGGCTCGTGGAGGTGTATAAAGTAAAAATCTTACATTAAAAACTTGTATTTAAAAAAATACTTGTCAAAAAGTTGGAACTTTGACCCCTAATTTCTCCGTAACTAGAAGGTTCCCAGGTATGGTGTAGAACAAAAAAATTATCACAATGACAGGGAGAACCAGTGCCTTTCGGCTTCGTTAAGAGGTGTTTTACACCCTTTATATTTTAACCTTTTGACCGCCACAGTCGTGTGTAGACGACAAACCAAAATGTGCCCAGCAAGCCACGGTCGCGAATGGTTGACAGAATTTTACACATAAATAAATGTCATTAAACAGCATTGTTTTGTGTTTTTCCCTTGTTAATTATTTACCTTGACTCTTCTTCATTTATTTGAAGTGAACTGCTTTCATTAGATTTCATCTGTAGTAACATAAGATGACAAAAAAGAAAACCAGTTAAAAAGTTCGTGCCCTCAAAGCCACAGTCACCTCAACAGGACACGTAGTGATGTAGGCGTTATATTTGATTAACTCTGAATTCTGCATTATTAAACAAATAAAACATTTGATATTGAACTTTCATGTTTGAGAAATCAAGAAAATTTTATAATACTGAACTATGCGCTCTTTAAAAGTAGAGTGTTAATAGATTATCGATTGATTGTAATGACTGCAATGCCCATCCCTATCACCCAATGTATTGTCTGTGCCGGGAACGCCACAGTCGTCTATGATTGACAGTCCAATGACGTCAAACGAGGAAAATTTTTGAATAGAGTAGGTCTTTTGCTGTTATTATTATTGTTTACTGTATACATGATTAATAATGGATAACTATAATATGAGTAGTGAAGACTTATTAAGTATATTGCAAGGAGTCGATACTGACACGTTTATAATGGTTTTTTTTTTTTAATACTATCCTACCTAAAAATACATACGTATATCGATATAAATCAATATACAATAGTTGAATTAAACTTATGTTGATTGTCTTATACATATTGAACGGTATATAATGTGTGAAGGTATTAAAAATGGTGTGATTGTTCTACCAATTTCTACCACCCAACTTTTTAATTAAAAAACTGATTTTTATAAAATGTTTATTTTATCTTTTGTGAACTTCATGTTTGTGACGCTTAAGAAACTTTGTCCAGGTAGATACCATTATTCCTCATTATTTCCTATTCATTACAGTGTTGTAAATTGTCTACATTCGAAAGTAAACAACACTAACACAGTAAACGGTATTTACTTCTGCACTGATGTCATCAGTGACTGGCGTTATACTAAAGCATTAATATTGCTTGTTCTTCCAAAGAAACTTAAATTTTATTAGTTGACAATGTTAAAAGTACAAAACGAACAAAATAAAATATTTCCATATTATTAATAAGTATCGGTGTCGCACCTCTAGAGAAGAAGCGAGCAATTTCAAGAAATACGTGCCAACTGCGCCACTGTCGTCTTAGGGTGACAAAAAATTACGTCATGATGGACAATAGTGCTGTAATACTATTGACTTGGTTTTGTCGATTGTTGTTTCTATTTGTGGAATAAACGCCGTAACTGTGACACAGATTATTACATTTATGTCATAAAGTACAAAGCGCGATGAAATAAAACTCAACACAAGGATGGTATAATAATCTTTATTGAAATTAAAACCCATGTAAAAAAATGTTGTCAGGTTTCTATGAGCTTTATCGATATAATTTCGCCCTCACTATTATTTTGTAGGTATTAAATTATGAATTCGGAGCTTGGCACTGAGGGCACGCTTTTTCTTTTTTGACGTGGCGGTCAAAAGGTTAAAAAAACTTACTTTAAAATTAAAAAATATAATTCATGACAAAAAGCGAATGTTAACACCTAGGATTTGATCCTCCTGCCACTTGCACGTGTAAATGTTAAGCGTATTATTGCTAGTCGTTATACCCAATAATAGAAGTATTAACGTTTTATTGAAAACATCATTATTAAAAACAGAGTTTCAAAGAAAAAAACATACTTAAACTTATTTATTCACTAAAACAATAAATTCATTATAATAAAATGTTTATGCAAAATACAAAAACCAACTAGTCCCGACACATGCACGCACATGTCTTTTAGGGGGGTAAGAACTTAATGAAGCTGTGTGTACATAAGATAATTATCCAGTTTTGGAAACCCGAACTCAATGACCGATGTCATAAAGTTCAAATTCCTTCGTAACCTAATGTCAATCTGTCTTACGAATTTTCGATCAGGGTCCCTATTCACAAACGCTCGGATTCGATTTCGATTCGGTAAGTCGTATGTCTATCTTGTTTTGGAATTACGAAAGCGAGCGAGATAGACATACGACTTTCCGAATCGAAATCGAATCCGAGCGTTTTTGAATACGAGGGCAGGACGCGTGACTTGACGCGAGTTTAAAATTTTTTACCCATCACAAAAGTGCACAACGCCGTTTAAGAAGTTTTCTCTTCAAAATCTTCTGTCCTGTACAATTTATTGTTTCATGTTGTATTTATTTTGACTCGCTTTGTTAGTGTTTATAATTCAGTCGCGAATCATTTTCGTATATTTAAACCCCCAAACGCAACGGTAACTCGTCCTAACACGTTCTCTCCCCGCAGGACAAATGGTGTACTCAGCGCGCATGCAGTGCGGACGTATGCTGGCGCGCGAGTCGGCCGTGGACGCCGACATCGTGTCCTCCGTGCCCGAGTCCGGCACCGCCGCCGCGCACGGCTATGCGCGACAGGTAATGCTCCTTCTGTGTTGCTCTAGCCGACCGTGGACGCCGACATCGTGTCCTCCGTGCCCGAGTCCGGCACCGCCGCCGCGCACGGCTATGCGCGACAGGTAATGCTCCTTCTGTGTTGCTCTAGCCGACCGTGGACGCCGACATCGTGTCCTCCGTGCCCGAGTCCGGCACCGCCGCCGCGCACGGCTATGCGCGACAGGTAATGCTCCTTCTGTGTTGCTCTAGCCGACCGTGGACGCCGACATCGTGTCCTCCGTGCCCGAGTCCGGCACCGCCGCCGCGCACGGCTATGCGCGACAGGTAATGCTCCTTCTGTGTTGCTCTAGCCGACCGTGGACGCCGACATCGTGTCCTCCGTGCCCGAGTCCGGCACCGCCGCCGCGCACGGCTATGCGCGACAGGTAATGCTCCTTCTGTGTTGCTCTAGCCGACCGTGGACGCCGACATCGTGTCCTCCGTGCCCGAGTCCGGCACCGCCGCCGCGCACGGCTATGCGCGACAGGTAATGCTCCTTCTGTGTTGCTCTAGCCGACCGTGTTAACTAGACAACTATTCGAACTTATTTGTCTAAAGAAAAGACTCTTCTAAAACTTTCATAGATGAGTCTTCCAGTGCTATGTTTTGCCTGCTCTGTTGGCCTCGCGGTCGCAAGCGCGAATACTATGCGTGGGTTGCTGGGTTCGATTCTGCGGCCAGGAAAACGTGATATTGGGTCTTTTCTTTAAAAATGTCTCATTAGTATTCCGCAGTTTGGAAGCTGGCGGTATGATCCTGTGCCTGAGATCTCTCCGGCCGTGTCGGATAGCCTCTCGCCGGACTATGAAAGTGAAGAAACAGACAGTGCACCTGCTACTCTATTCAACTACAGTTATATCGTCATACAAACTTAATCAACCAACCCTTCTTCTACCTCTTTCCAGTCCGGCATCCCGTTCATGGAAGTGCTATGCAAGAACCGCTACGTCGGCCGCACGTTCATCCAGCCGTCCACCCGCCTGCGCCAGCTCGGCGTCGCCAAGAAGTTCGGAGCGCTCTCGGAGAACGTGCGCGGGAAGAGGATCGTGCTCATCGATGACTCCATCGTCAGGGGCAACACTATCGGACCGATTATTAAGCTGCTGAGAGATGCTGGGGCTGCTGAGGTAAGGAATTCGGTGTCTTAGCTTCTGCGAGGGGTTCCGGAATTATCACACCGAAACTTTCCACCCCTGTAAAACCTTTGTTCTAAACCTCTGCGCCAATTTTCATTGAAACCATTCACCAGTTAACGAATTTCATGATTATTTTTATGCCCCCCCCCCCCTTTTTGAGACTCCCTCCCCAGTATGACATCACATAATTTGCAATTTAACATGTTCATAAAGACAGATGGAATTATTTTGAAGTGTTTCGCTAACGGTTTATTTTTTGTGTTTTAATACTTACATAAATTAGATTTTGAAATGTGAGATCACAAATTTAGAACCCGTCCCACCCCTTGTCACACTTCGTCAACCCCTTTCCCCCCCCCTTAACGTGTGACGTAATTCATGGATAGCCCCTTACAGGCCGCTACTTTTGGATTGTGGATTAGAATGGATTGCCTGCCTTGTTCGTCATGTGAACGCAGGTTCGACTGCTGACTTCGATCTCCAAATAACTGCAGTTTTATTAGGATTTTCTATACATTTATGGATCTCGCATTGTATTTGACAGATCTACAAAAAGCGAGGCCAATTCATACTGAATGTGTATAGCGTTAACTGTGTGTACGCTATTACGATATGCCTTCAAGAATAGACCTTCTGGATAAAAAGGCTTGATATGATAACTTATCTCTTCTTCCCTGCAGGTACACATAAGGATAGCGTCACCTCCGCTCAAGTACCCGTGCTATATGGGCATCAACATCCCAACACGAGAGGAGCTTATTGCCAATAAGATGGACGCCTACAAACTTGCTGAACACGTTGGTGAGTTCCATAATAGGGGCTAATCCTATTTTTTTTTTCTTTGTCCGTCGGGTAGTTTATTGAAAAGTATTGGAGACGTATTTTTTCTTTTTTCACGTGGTCATAAAATTACGGAGATATATTGAGTTGAAATGGCGCATGACATCACATGTAGGTAAGTTTTATACCTACTTGTGACGTAGTAAGCCCCCACTCTCCAACTTTAATGAGTTCTAACTAAGTAATTTTTTGATATTTTGATAAAACGAAAAATACGTGTCTAATATTTTTGTATTACCTGTCTGACGGACAAAATAGAATGTCGTTTTCTTTACCCAGTCCGATCCTATTGCCATTTTGCCATTTTGTTAGCAAATTCTCCATTGAGATATTATAAGGTTTAGAATGGACATCCAGATTCAACTTGCTAAGTGATCCATTACTTGAATATTCAAATTGTAAATTGTGCACTTAATTGAATTACAAACGCATTGAAACCAGAAACACAGCAACACTACTTTACTTACCCATTTTAAACGTAATAGTAGTAGCTGTGCCCCGTGACTTCGTCCGCGTGAAATTAATGTAAAAATATAATCAAGGTATTTTATTTTTTGCATTTTATAATCCTTTTTCAAAATGTAAGCCTTAGTTACTACTTATAACATCAGCTATCTGCCAGTAAAGTCACAGTCATAAAAGTCCCGTCAAAATTGGTCAAGCCGTTTCGGATATTAGCGGAACAAGCAGGCAGACATCCAGTTTTACCAAGGGGCATCATTTTATCCAGCATATTAGCATATATATATAGCATAATACCCAGGTTGCGGAGGTCAGATAGGCAGTCGCTTTATGTAAAATACTGGTTCTCAGCTGCATCCGGTTAGACTGGAAGCCAACCCCAAGAGAGTTTGGGAAAAGGCTAGGCAGATGATGAATATAGCAATAACTACAAAACATTGTTGAGCCAGAGTAACTTGATCACCTCGCACGCCAACTAACGACTGATTAATTAAATGTAACGTTTAATGTAGCCCACATGTCTATAGTTGACTGTGTCATCTTATTCTGGTGTATTTTTGAAGTGAAAACTTCTTTAGCGGCATTATGCACTTTTGTGATGAGTAAAAAATGTGACCGTGAGGTCACGTGTCCTGATCGAAAATTCGTAAGACGGATTGACATTAGGTTACGAAGGAATTTGAACTTTATGACATCTGTCATTGAGTTTAGGTTTCTAAAACTGGATAATTATCTTATGCACAAACAAAACCTTCGGTTTCTCCAAAGAGGTGAAATTCGTAAGACGTTGTTGTTTGTGTAGGTACGATAGCGCAATAAATTAATATTGTATTTTACCACATAAATGATAGTACTTTTATACTGATAATTAAAGCAATTCGTGCAAAATTATTCCCTAACCATTCCAAAATATCAAAATACACAACGTTAATATTCAAGTTTTCACTTCTGCCGGGACTCCCGGAGTGCAACCCGTGTTTTTTTAAGTAACTGCACCATTCTTCCAAGTCTTGACAGCATGAAACTAAAACATTATTTTCAAAAACCACCTTCTAATCAAAAACAACTCTTATTCACAGGCGCTGACAGTCTAGAATACCTGAGCGTTGAAGGACTAGTATCCGCAATACATTACAACATGAAATCAACTCCTAGCGATGGTGTGGGAGGTCATTGCACCGCGTGCCTCACCGGGGAATACCCGGGAGGAGTGCCTGATGATGACTGGTGAGCTACGGTGATGGTGATGGTGATCAGTGAATGGTGATGAGCGGATCAGTGAAGAATGAAGTGTGTGTGGTGATTTTGTGTGGGTGTAAACTTTTTTGGTGATGTTAAATAAAGTCAGCAGTGACTACATAGAAAACTTAACAGTTTTAAGCTGGATTGCAAAGCTTAAAAATCTGATTTTCGATGCAATGGATATGTGCTTACCAAAAACTGCACGAGACGAATAAATGAAATTAATTCAGCAAAAATGCATTGCAATGCAATGCATGCAGTTGTGTGGAAATAGTAGATTTTATTATATTAAGGGAATTTAATTCGAGGGACTAAGTCGGATCCCGAGACCAGCGAAGGATTCTGAAGTACAAACTTCGAAATGAATTTTGTTTCGTTATTATAAGGTTGATATTGCGTTGCAGCCACCGACAAAGTGTATCAAACTTATAGTTTATCTTTTCCTCCATGTTTAAAATAAGATTGCTGATTAATTGCTGTTCTCAGATTCATCTGTGAAAGAACTAGTAATTTTTAACATCACAATAAAAACGTTACATTCATGCAAGATTTAATACTTAGTGATTTCGCGTGATGAAATCAGATCATGTTACAATTATAGGAAATACTTAAAAGAACTAAACAGAGTGGAACAGAATAAGATCAATACTTCTTAGGTGGTGAATTAGACCATCAAAACGCCCAGTTTTCAGTTGATTCCCGATGTCCACCAACCGGCTTATCCACCAGATGGTGGACAGGGGCAATGTCTGTTGTTACGCGAACTGATAAAGTAAGAAATGAGAACATGGAGTTTACATACAATACGTCGCATCAGCTAACGTAATTAGTACGAAAATTGAATAAGTAGTAAATTTTATTATTTCGTAAGAATTTTTGCGCTTATTCTTTTACACCTGTGTGTAAATGGTATACAAAAGTTGTTTGAAATGTAATAGTGTAAAATTATGTTTACTATAGGTACTTTATTTACAAAATGTTTTTTTTTTTCTACCTATTTTTAGCAGTTATCGAATATTAAATATAATTTATAAAGTTAAAGTGTGGAGGTAGCCTTAGTGCCTTTTTGTTTAAGGCTACCTTATAAGCAGATGAAAATAAAGATAAAATAAAATAATTGTGTTATTACGTGACCTGCGTTCTAACCAAAGTGATCGTTCGAGCGAATACGTCATCACCGACTTTACGCTAATCCATCATTTGTTCGGCAAAGCAGAGGGCGCCATCTATTGACGGGGCCAACGCAATTGGTTTCGTGTGACGATTGCTTTGGTTAGGATGCAGCTTTTATACATGAAGAAATCGGTATCGACTCCAGTTTAATATTGTAACAGAATTTGGTATAGTAAACGTAAATATTGTTAATTCAAATAAATATACAATGTGGAAGGAATAAATAATAAATAAAATAGACACGAAAACGGAAACCACGTACTCAGTAGATCATTCTGAACCCTCCCACGTAGAAAACAGTTGTTTCCTACAAAAGTACAATATTACACGGTCAAAATGTATGGAACAGCAGTTTTTTTGGAGTGAAACCTCTTATGCGACTTCACACAAGTTTAGCGCTACCATGGAGGGGGAATATTTTCTAAAACTCACTAAGAGATGGCAGTATTACAAGATCTTTGACTACGTAGTTCTACTAGGTACGCAAGATGGCGTGGAAACAGTCATGCATTCGATTCTTAGCTGTGACCAGCCTTCGCTAAATTTCCATGAGTAGAATAACCTCGATAAACTTATGTAATAAAAGTAATACAACAAGAGAACAACAAAATATTATTTAGAAGCTCCATAAAATAACGAGAGTGAATGCGTGGCACTCGGACGCATGCGTGTAGTATTACGAAGTTTCACTTCTTCCGCGCGGAGGGATTCCACGCGCTATTTTTTTTTTTATATTACCGATGAAAAATTTTTAGGAGGGTTCAGAATTATGTACCTGGTAACGGTTTTTTGCGTCGGTGTCCACCCTGTATATTTGACGTGGATATTGTTCGTTTAACTTTGGTCCAAGCTAAATAATTTAAAGCGATATCATCACTGTCACGTCTTCACTAACTAATGTTAAAACATTCTCAAATAAAACAATAGCTAATTTCATTCGAATTGTACCTCGAATATATTAGCTAATAATCTTGTTTTTAGGAAAGTCGTGCTGGTTACGACCATAGATCCTATAAACTTAGGTCAACTCTATTTTTAATATAGATTTAAGTAGATATTTAAAAAAAAACTTATTTTTCTAAACATTCCTATCAATACATACAATTTTTATACGTTTTTGTTATATTAATTTTATAATACAATGGAAAATCCAAGAAAGAACGGAATTAGTAACAGATATTGTTGTATATGTTACAGTCAAAGCTGTTAAATGGACAAAACCACTTTTGACCGGTATCAGTCAAACCCCTTATTAAGTTAAATAGCGTTTTGTCTAGTATTTTTTTTTAAACACCTCTGTTATAATTACCTAGAATTACTACAATACGATGTTTTTCAACAGGTATTAAAAAAAAAAAACCTAGGAACCTTATGAGTTTCTAAGTAAATGTTAGGTATTGTTAAAATAGTTTTGACCGGTCAAAAGTAGTTTTGACTAATGAACAGTTTTGCTTGTGACATATGCATGTTTTAATAATCAATAGAGAACATAAAAATTAAAAAAAAAACTGTATTATATCTTCACAATTTGAGAGCTATATATACAAAATGATAACAATGTTGTTGGTATGAACATGTTAATTTCATACAAATTTTTATATAAAAAAGTATACAATAAGTAGTTTATTAATTTTAAGATCTTTGTCCTTTAACTTTAAGTTTTTGAACTCATTTTGTTAATTTGGGGACCAAATGTTAAATACGTCATAGTGCTTAGTTTTTAAGGCAGAATATTGTTGTAATAAGAATAAAAAAAATATTCTGTATAAGGACTCTATGACGTAATATTCCAAAAGCTATAAGGCTCATACTGCGGCCATAACGAATGTATTGTGGCTCGAATGTCAAAACATAACCCTTCTTTTGGGCGCTGCCCCAGTCGGGTAAAAAGTATGTCTCTTGTTAATTTAAATGTCTGGCCTAAAACCGAAAAGCCCGAAAATGTAAGTGTACTTTACATAAATGTTTTTTTTTCTACATGCTTGTGGTTTTATTTCATACCATGGAATTATACGGTTCTTTAAAAATAAACGCTGCTAGGTCTAGAAACATAAGTTAAGTTCACTGTTACAGTTTTCAAAACCCTTATATCCTGAAATATAATCAATCACCTTTGAATGACTTCTATTGATCCCTCCTAGGCTCCTACCCTCACATAATTAAAAAAAGTTAACAGCAATATTATTTGAAACTGAGATTTGATATCAATTAATCACAATGTTGATTAAGACTTTACCCGCAAATGATTCTTCGAATGTCATTACTTTGTTCAGACCGTCCAGACAGTCGTGAGTCAATTTTAAAGATTGCCAAGTTTAGTGGCATAAGTTATAGATTCTCTGCTCTGCTGAAGCCTCATTAGTGAGTTGAGTTGTCGCTGCGTCGTTATACAATTTCTTTTTTAATGCAATGCCATATCATGCGTTGATTCGTCGACCGCGACGTTACTACGGTTCGACGGACGAGAGTCGAAGCGGGGGGAGGGTTATACGCTGCCCTGTGTCGGAGCTGCGGTGCGATGACGGACAGTCAAAGACTACTCTTTGACTGAATATGACTGAATGCTTATACCGAATGGATTGGACACTCACTGATAAGGGGGGCAAACTGCGATGGCTTGTGTCGCCCTCTTGCGTTACGGCGTCGTGCATGTGTTGATCCGTTTAATGAGCCTCATCACCGACACTGCTTAGTACAAACAGATGACATACGCACAGAAAGTGAAAAAAAAAACAGCGGCCCCCAGACAATATTTATATACAATTTTTTCTTTATTACTTTTTTAGTTTAACTGGCTGGTCGGCGCGGCCACTGGTTGTGGTCATGGCCGACGACTGCGCGAAGTTCCTAAGGGTTAGTTCAAACCGAGACGCAACGCGACTCGATGATACTTGAAGAGGCCGGTGATTTCGCGCTGCGTCGCTCTACGCCGCGAGGTGTCGCGCGGCGCAGCGCTGCATGGCGCAACGTATTCTGAATTCTACTGAAATCTACCTCACGAGGCCGCTCGAAGCAGCGCAACGCCGCGCTGCGTCGCTGTACGTCGCGCTCCTTGGCGGAACGTATTCTGAATTCTCACAACGAAAAGTGTATCTTTTCGTGTAGAAAATAAAGTTATGTTTTGAATCGCTCTTTAAAAGTGTGCGCGCAGCGTCGCGTCTTGGTGTGAACTGACCCTTAGTGGTACGCACTGCCACACAGTGGATCGACGCCATACAAGCAAAGGGACATAGGCAACTCAAAAATATATGTGTCAGTTTTTGAAAAACAAATCATTCAATCGTATAAGCCTACTTATAAGCTGTAAAAAACCTAGGAAGCATTTTCTTATCAGAATCTTATATTGAGAGCTATGGCACCAAACGTGATTTTTTTGTATGGGAAATGGTATAAAAAGTAGTATACCTTCGTGTTTCGACTTGATTTTTTTATATGGTAATAAGACATATATTTGCTACATTTTCTCCAAACAAACATGGTGCGCCACTCGCACCCCTTGAGGTACTAGCGTTGACCGATTTTTTCCTTATTATCTACAAATTGATTCATAAGTTATTATTTCGAAATATTTTATCTCCAAATCTCACTTCACTGGTGACTTACTGATAAATTGGCCAGGTCAAAAATCATCGGTGCACTGATAACAGATTACCAGAAAACGTTTTATTGCACCCAATCTCTGGAAACGATTGTGGTGTTGACCACCTAACCATCGATTCTTGTTAAATTCTGTAAATCGATTTTTATTAACCTTTTGAACGCCAGAGCATAAACGCACACGCGTGCCCTCCACGCCAAGCGACAAATTCACCGCCAATATTTAAAAACAAAAAAAACAGATTTCAAAACCGTTATTAGCTTATTTCGTGAGTAAGGCATTTAATATTTAAGATAGATCACATTTTTAAGATATATAACTAAACAAACACAAAAATAATGATTTAGATTGTTTACTTCGTGTAAATGCACCACATTTTTTGTCACATATTTGTGTCGTTGGCGTACAGGGCATGCTCTAGCTTGTCACGGATATGTGACAATGGCGTTCAAAAGGTTAAAGGAAAGACATAATGACGACACTCGGATGAGGATGAAATTACAACTAATGCACTTCAAGTAATGCACCTATTTATATGGTTTAAAAATTGGTACAAATGAGAAGGATAATTATAACAAAAGTCATAATTATCAATTAGCTATTGATAGATTCTTTGAAAATGATGGTTATGTTCGACATTAAAGAAACATACCTTTTAGAGAGATTAGCTAGTGATAAGAATTACAATGAAAAGGTCATTAATACGCAAAAGGTGAGGTAATCAGTCATTATAAGGGGTGTCAGGTAAGGCCTCATTAGGTGTTATAAAAATCGATTTACAGAATTTAACAAGAATCGATGGTTAGGTGGTCAACACCACAATCGTTTCCAGAGATTGGGTGCAATAAAACGTTTTCTGGTAATCTATTATCAGTGCACCGATGATTTTTGACCTGACCAATTTATCAGTAAGTCACCAGTGAAGTGAGATTTGGAGATAAAATATTTCGAAATAATAACTTATGAATCAATTTGTAGATAATAAGGAAAAAATCGGTCAACGCTAGTACCTCAAGGGGTGCGAGTGGCGCACCATGTTTGTTTGGAGAAAATGTAGCAAATATATGTCTTATTACCATATAAAAAAATCAAATCGAAACACGAAGGGACTCAGAAGGTATACCACTTTTTATACCATTTCCCATACAAAAAAAACACGTTTGGCGCCATAGCTCTCAATATAAGATTCTGATAAGAAAATGCTTCCTAGGTTTTTTACAGCTTATAAGTAGGCTTATACGATGAAATGATTTATTTTTCAAAAACTGACACATATATTTTTGAGTTGCCTATGTCCCTTTGCTTGTATGGCGTCGATCCACTGTGTGCCGCAGCGTAGTAAATGACAAAGTGGTTGCGAAAACCATACGATGGGAGTGAAACTGGCTCCATAATTAGACAAGGATACTTCGGATTAGGTAGGTAGGTGGGAAGCTACGTCTTTTAGTGGACCAAGACTAATGAAAGTGTCATTATTCTTGTTTTATCGCATGCTGTACTAAAAACATCAACTTTTAGCGCTATAAACGTTTAAAAGATGCAAAAGTACCCACGGACACTCCAGTTAATAATATTTTTTGGTACTACCCAACGACGCTTGAGTGTATAATCTTTTTTTGATAAAAACGGTATCGGGGAGTGTCGCTGGCGGGATTGGACAGCTCGGAGGTTATCAGACGTAGTTTATATGATCAGTCAAATGATCTCATTATGTAAATAATACAACTCAATTACGCAATCCAACATTTTTATTTATCTTATTTACAATTTCTATTTACAAAGTAACAACATGACAATTTAGTGTTCTGTACAACTTATGCGCCGTACACAATAAGAAAATGCGCACAAACGCTACGAAATAAATACTTCAAAAGTATCAGTTTATTTTACATTTAAGTTTATTTTTGCGCTTTCTGTTTATGAAACTTGTGGGAAAATGGCAGACTACAACAGTTACAATGCAGTGTATAGTGGTAAAAAACATTTGCGGTAATTTAATAACATTGTTGTCAGCCTATAATGTTCCTATGTCCCACAGCTGGGACACAGGCCTCAAGAGTCCATTCAAAGGAGGACTTCAATTCCAGGCTATCTCACTCAAAAACAAGGTCAGACATGTTCACATCTGGCAACTACTCTCTAATGGTCCTTTTACATGGGAATAGCCATATCATGGCAACATTTATTACCAAAAAGCTTATAATAATCCTACAAGGATCTTTCGGCGGCTTATTCCCACGAGCTCCAAAAAAACAAAAAAAGCAACACATTAAATCGGCTAAAAAGATAATTTTAGCCGATTTTAAAACACAACGGCAACAACATCGTCTTCATGATTCTGCTCTCACAGTACTTTCTGTACAAATTCTTAATTGAGTTCTCTCGTAACAAACCTTACTGTGCCAGAGAGAGAGTTAAAAAATAGCAACGTCAATAATAAGTTACCAGCTGGGACGTATCCATAAAATGTTATCAACCCGTTGCTTTTTTGTTTTGGAGCCGAATTTTGGAGCGCATGGGAATAACCCCTTTCGGCACGTGGTCTAAGTGCCGCCATCTTGTATTTTCACAAAACAATTGCATGTCTACCAACGTCTGTCAACATTATTCGATCATCAAAAGATCATTTAAGCTCTAAGTAGGTTTTTAAGCAAAGAAATTCTCGCCTGGTCCTATAGTTTTAAAGTAACAGCCGTTTTAAGTGTTCAGGCCATGTTCATAGCGCATGTTTGCCCACTATGGCTTCGATGTCGTCGACTTCTTTGATGCAGGTGTCTGTGAGCACGATGGGGTCGCCGTCTGTCACTAGAACGTCATCCTCGATCCTGATGCCGATGCCGCGGAACTCTTCGGGGATTGTCGTGTCGTCTGGTCGAATGTAGATTCCTGGAGAGGATAGGTTAACTGGTTAGCTAGATAGTTTTTGTTATAAAAGGTACCTAGAATACAAATGGGAAATAGACTAGACATAATATGTTATTGAAGTGAAACTTCTTATGCGACTTCCAACAAGTTTAACGTTACCATTTCTAAAACTCACCAAGAGATGGCAGTATTACAAAATTTGTAACTACGTAGTTCTACTAGGTACGCAAGATGGCGTGCAAACAGTCATGCATTCGACTTTTCTGTGTGACCAGCCTTCGCTCAATTTCCATGAGTAAAATAACCTCGATAAACTTATGTAATAAAAATAATACAACAAGAAAACAACAAAATATTATTTAGAAGCTCAATATATTAATAACGAGAGTGAATGCGTGGCACTCGAACGCATGCGTGTAGTATTACGAAGTTTCACTTCTTCCGCGCAGAGGGACTCCACGCACTATTTTTTTTTCTTAGATATCTGCCTCGTTTGTACCGCGAGTGCTGAGTCCTGGGCTCGATTCCCGAGTCAGGAACAGTTTTATTGGGTTTTTTATTAGGAATTTCTCAGTAGTAGTCACAGCGAAAAACCAAAGAAAATTTCGCGGCCTACTCTGGTGCTTCGTACTTACAATCTTATTATGTAACTGTCAATTTGTTTAAAGATTTTAATACTTATGTTACATTTAAAGAATTGTGGTGAACGCAGACTTCAAGAGACCCATGTCTTAACACTGTCGTTGCCAACTCTAAATGGTTTATTCCAAAAATCCCCACATACAAATCCCCACCAGGGGATTTTTATTTTTTTTTCCAGAAATCCCCACTATTTATATAAACTCAGCCAAGTGGGGATTTTTGGAAAAATAAGTAACAATCCCCACCACGTGTTGTTTCTAAATTATAAAAATGATCCATTTTTACTTATATGCTGGAATCTATTGCTACATAATATAACTTCGGCTCGGTAGGCGGGTTGTGCGCACACTAACGAATTATTTTTCGACCCATATGCTGTGTATGCTTAGCACCGGAAGTGTTATAGTGTGTACTGACCTGGTTCTACAGTGACGACCATGTTGGTGCTGACGGGCACGTTGCGGCGCACGAGAGGCGAGTCGTGCACGTCGATGCCGAGGTAGTGAGACACGTGGTGCGGGCACAGACGGTACGCTTTCTGGAAACATTACAACATGACGATTAAATAAAATTATAATATGATTAAAAAAAAAACAAAAAAAAGAGCGTTCCCTATTTATTTGGCACATGCAAAAAGTGCACACAACACAAAATAAAAAAAAAACTGAATATTGTAATAATATTGTATGTCTCATGATTAATTAACATGTTATCTCAGAGTTTTTTCCGGCATCTAATTTTCAAATGTCCATGGAGATGGACGGTATCAAGTGGCCGTGGAGGTTGTTGTCTGTTCTTCTAAATGAAGATCTACGCTTTAGAATGGACAACTACAGTATTTGCAGTTATTATGCCTTGTGACTAGGTCTGTAGCTTCATCTTTTAGACTTTACTCAGCATACTTTGGCAATTCAGAAGTGCTTGTTGAACATTTTTATATGGTAGATGAAAGTAGTCCCTATACTATAAGTCTTACCCCAAGCAGTTCTTGTCCATCAATGTTCTTGGAGATGATGCCTTCTTGCTGCAGATGTGTTCCCAGCAGTCGACACATGCTGTCGAACAACTTGTCTAACGGTGGACGTTGCTCCCCCAAGATCTCTATCAAACGGTTCTGTTGATAAAAAAAAAAATTGGTTGTCTGTAAAGTTGGTTTATGGACGATATTTTAACGTGACAACGTCATTTAATAACAAAACATTGATATGATTGCATACAACATAACCTATTATTACTGCACTCGCCAACTTCCGACCGCTACTTTTTTTTTAATAATAAAAGAATAAATACTTGAATTATACCAAGCCGAACGCTCAAGCCGATTGTGCCTTTCGCTCGCTCGTGCAGCGCTCTCCGATCGTAACGTTACAATGAGCGTAACGTTACAATGAGTCATCCTTTTTCGTGCGTGCAGCCAGCGTTCATAGATTTATTAGACGTTGTCACGTCAAAATGTTGGATCTTTTAGTACTACAATAGCATTCATAAAACACCTCAGTGTCCCAAGTTAAACAGATCGTCCCGGCTGTCATTGCTGTTCTTGACAGTCGTTATGGGTGATCAGAACCCCGATAAAGGTGACAACCAGTCACATCACACTGAGGAGTATCTTGTTGTGGAGGTCAGATAGGCATACACTGGTAGATTAGGTTAGGTTACACTGGAACCCGCCCCAAAGATAGTAACCGAAAGGTTTACTGGTAAAGAATGGCTTGTGGTATTAAGTCTACCTATGTATAGAGGTTGGAAGGGACACATACGCGAAAGTGCGGTTACCACGTAGTCAATATGTGTGGGGGCTCAGAAGGATCTACGTCAGAAGGATACGTGTTTTTAAATCATTACACCTTTTATTTAGAATAGTTACAGCACGGATGACAACATTTGTGTCGCTTGTTTAATCTAGTCTTTTTGTAATATTTTCTCTTTTTTGTTGTTGTTGTTGTGTTGACTCATTTTCTTATTTACAGATTGTTTGTAAATGTGTGAACATTGTAGGCCTTATAGATTCCTAGATCCTTGGCAAGTTTTTATCTTGTTCTATGTTTTGTAGTAAGCAACGACTTATTGTCGGGCCTACGATGTCCTCCAATACTTAAGGGCTTATGTTTAACATAACACCAGATAAAGTAAATATAACCTTAAAAAACATTTTTATACTGCCTAAAATAGTAAATGATCACCAGAATTAAAAACCTGAAAATCACAGCTCCGAACTAAGGCGTAGTCGACGGAGCCCCGCTACTCGGGGCTCCTATTTCTCTCTGCAGGGTTTAAAGTAACCTAACACGAAGGGGATGTCGGGGTCTTAGTTCGCTCGCTCCGCTCGCTCACTAGACCCCGCCATCCCCTTCGAACCTAACCTGTCCGAGTCGGGGTGCCCAATATCCCGAGCTCGCTTTGCTCGCACTTGCTTCCTAAGTTCTTCTTGCCACAAAATTTGGTGATCATTTACTATATTTGGTGATCATTTACTATATTTATTCTTTGAATACAATTTTTTTGGTGTTTAGTATTTTTTTTTGGTAACGTAGCTTAGGATCTCAAAGTATTTTTTGGTGCTCATTATATTTAATCCCATACTTAAGTACTTAAAAGCTGTAACATAGAAATATTGTAAAACCAAATGATTTAAAAGAGTAACCATGGAGTTTCTTGCCGGTTCTTCTCATAGGAAACAACTAACCCGAACCGAGCACCTTTTTGTCGACGTTTTGTAAGTGCCCATGTGGGCCTATGTGAAATAAAAATATTATATATATCACTACATGAAGTATAACTAAATACATAGTAAGGAAAAGGTTAAACAGACGATGGGTCGATGAAATTACCTGCACACTAAGAACCAGTTCGTAGAGTATCTTGTGGTGCTTGGAGAACTTGCCGGACACCGGCCACGTCCGGGATATGTCCGAGTTATACATCCATCGCTGACTACCTGCATATTACGTTGTATTAGTAAAAATATAGGCGGTGTTTCGCTTCACTGCAAAATGCTACTAATATTATAAATGCGAAACTTTGTTAAGTCTGAAGGTTCTTTTTCATGTTTGTACCAAAAGCATTTCAGAAGTTAAATAAGTTTCAGCTATAGTCCTTTTGTCGTAGGATGGTGCGGGTGACATTATACAAGGTGTTGTTTTGCAACCTCTTCAAATTTTAGTAGGTGGTCACGAAAGACATAAATAATCAATTAAAATAACGGTACCTAGTTAATTATTAATTAACGCTGATTTTTTTGATTATTTATGGTTCTCAGTATTTCAGAATAACCCCCTTAACGTGGTTTAGGAACTAGGAAATTATCGAATAAACGTTTGAGATTGTTTGTATGTGTGTAAGCGAGGTTATAAGGCGAGAACTAGACGGGCCGCGTTTAAAACACGGGTGGTTCACACTTACCGATTTCCGTAAAAAAGAAAAAAAAAGAAAAATTACCTATCCATTTTATTATTGATTCGGGACGAGAATCATTAGCATAGTTACCCCCTTGAATTTGACGAGGATGCAAAACAACATCTTGTATGAACCGTTTCTTTTCAATTACTACAGTTCTTACTGATTCCTTATTTTACTACGATGGTATTCATGGCGCAGCCTTTTGACCGCCACGTTAAAAAAGCAAAAACGTGACCTAGGCGCCAACATTGTATCCATCTTTTAATGTCAACCCGTCATGTAGTCGTGACCGTGTCGTGCTGGGCATATTATTGTTTGTCATCTATATACACCGTGTAAATCACCTCATCACGAAGCCGTCAACCAAGCATTCTGTACATGAAACTATGTAACTTTACGCAAAAATTATTGCTGGGAAACGACTTTTTTTTGGGGGGTGTAAAATCATGTTTTGTGGTAGAACTCAATGTAACGCACTCAAAACATTGTGTTGATGGACGGATTGAATAGTATGGGGGTCGTGGAGGTGTTTAAAGTAAAAATCTTACATTAAAAACTTGTATTTAAAAAAAATACTTGTCAAAAAGTTGGAACTTTGACCCCTAATATCTCCGTAACTAGAAGGTTCCCAGGTATGGTGTAGAACAAAAAAATGATCGCAATGACAGGGAGAACCAGTGCCTTTCGGCTTCGTTAAGAGGTGTTTTACACCCTTTATGACTGTGTTGGTCAAAAGTTTAAATATTCAGCCATGATTGTAAATCACGGTAACGTTCAAGATTGAAAGGAACGTTTCTTCTAATGTAACCCGCACAATCCTACGGCGAAAGAAGTATAAACCCGTTTGTTAACATACCTGAGTCAACCAGCAGCATTTCATCCTGTCCCAGCAGTTGGTTGTTAGCGACGTAGTGTATGTGCGTGGCGCGCGCTCCGCCCGCCACCACGGGCGGGAAGGCCAGGTGCTCCGCGCCGCCTTGCTTGCAAGTGTACTCTAGGATCGCGTTCACCATGTGCTCTGACACTCCTGGAGGATGTGTTATTGACGGTTACTGGTTAGGTTCGATAGTTTAGTGAGTTTTTTTTTACCGCGACTTTTTACTTTGCTTTAGATTTTTAATGACATTCAGTCGAACTTTGAGAATGCAATACTTTTAAAGCGTTGAGATGCACCGACAGCGCTTTAAAAAGTCCGCTGTTCGATTTTCAACTCTAAGCTAAACGAAAACAAAGAAGAATTAAAACCCAGAGTGCGATAAAATACCGGGTCATAAAAATAACTTGCCATTAAAAATGTTTCCTTTTTATTTTGCGGATAACCCTTTAAAAGGAAAGGGGCGCAGTATTTTTTTATGAAGCCTCACCTGTCTAACTTCCACTATTTTATTTTATTTTCCAAATTGCAGCCACGCATACATTACCTATATTAATCAAAAGCTGGTATCAAAACAAAGAAGTTTGGCATGAGACAAGCCCCCGTATTCGATTTCGATTCGGAAATTCGTATGTCTATCTCGCTCGCTTTCGTAATTCCAAAAAAAAAAGACATACGACTTTTGGAATCCGATTCGAATCGGAGCGTTTGTGAATACGGGGGAAGGTCTTATAAAGTGTCACCTTTCCGAGATGAAGTATCAGTAGTAATGGCCTCCGCGGCCAGGGGGCGAAGCCCAGAGACCGCCATCCTATGATGATGACTATCAGATGTACGGATGGCGTAGACCATATAATTTGATGGCTAAATTCCAGGAGTGTGACCGTTTAGTAGATTTTGTCTCCCCTTTGCCCATTTCAAGTTAAACAGTAAAAGAAATCAACTCACCAGGCTTAGTACAAGCCATAGCCATATTAATAGACTGCGACCCAATAAAGCACGTTTCCTTCATCAGCTCAATCTCCGCTGGAGACTTGATAACCCGCATAAAGTGTAGGGCTCGCTGCGGGTCACATAGAGTCAAGTTGTGGTCCCCTCTCAAGGTTCCTCGGACGGTCGTGTGGATGTCAGGATTGGTTGGGGACTCATTGTGGTACCAGAGAACTGCTGGCTTGCTTGTCTGTGTCATCCTGTAGCAAGTACTATGTATTTAAATCTTTAAGTCTGGGAAAAATTGTGGTTGAAAGTCTATGGTATTTTTATGTTGAGTGTACTGTATAAGCTGTTGTTTTGCATCCTCGTCAAATTCAAAGAGGTAACTATGCTAATGATTCTCAACCCGAATGAATAATAAAATGGGTAGGTATTTTTTTTTAATTAATCTACGTAAATTGGTAAGTGTGAACCACCCGTGTTTTAAACGCGGCCCGTCTGCTCCTCGCCCTGTAACCTTATCCCCTAAAAATTCGATAATTTATTATTCCCTAAACCAAGTTAAGGGGTTTTTTTTCTGAAATACTGACAAACTTAAACAACAACAAAACGCAGCGTTTATTATAATTAACTAGGTACCGTCATTTAAATTGATTATTTATGTCTTTTGTGACAACCTCCTGAGTTTTGGCGAGGATGCAAAACAACACCTTGTATTGTTTTGTGGTAATTATTAGCATTTTTTTTAAAGCTTTATATTCTTTGGCCAGCAATGAATATTCAGAAGCCTCATAGCAATAAGAAACAGTAGATATATTCATTCAGTGTTTCAACTAGGATCAAATGGGCCCGATTGCAGTACAGGCTCGCACAAATGGGCATTAATAATAGAATACCTTGAGTAAATCTACTTTATGATAGACGATATCTTTAAATTGCCTTGTTCAATTAAAAAAAATCCATCCAAGTGCGGGTCAGACTCGTACACGAAGGGTTCCGTACCATTATTTATAAAAACGAGCAAAAAGATCACTTTTTTGTATGGGAGCCCCCTCAAATATTTATTTTATTCTGTTTTTTGTATTTGTTGTTATATCATCAACAGAAATACATAATCTGTAGAAATTTCAACTATCTCTGTTCATGAGATACAGCCTGGTGACAGACGGACGGACAGCGAAGTCTCAGTAATATCCCCGTTTGACCCTTTGGGTACGGAACCCTAAAAAGAGAAAAAGAACTAGGACCATTATGGTTAAAATACAATCAGGGCAAATGATGTGCTGTTCCACAAGCAATGACACATAATTATGTTATCGTGTTCTCCGTGCCCTGTACACCCTCATTTCGCCAGTTATGTCTAAGTCGCATGTAACAGAAGGCGAGCCTATTGCCATCAACCGAGCACAAATGCAGACTCTGTGGCTGTTACTAAGAAATTGGCGATGGAAAAAGCCAATAACACTTTGCTCGCTCTGGGAATCGAAGCCAAGATCCCAAGCTTAGCAGTCGCGCTTGTGACCACTGGACAAACGAGTCAGTGACGCTAAGAAGAAACAGAATAATAACACCTGCACGCGTACTATGACCGCCATAAAGACGGGCTATGTCGACGGAAGAATCGATAAACTGACACATTGTCATGGTCTATCTGTCATCATGTCGATTCTTCTCCGTAGGAAAAACTTGTTTCTACAGTGGTCATGCTACGGGTGCAGAAAATTAACGCCTGCTTTCTGGCCCCCTATTCACAGACGCTCGGATCCGATTTCGATTCGGAAAGTCGTATGTCTATCTCGCTCGCTTTCGTAATGCCAAAACAAGATAGACATACGACTTATCGAATAAAAAACGAATCCGAGCGTTTGTGAATACGGGGGCTGATTTCCCAATAAGGCCCAAGTTGAGGAACTGGTGATCTTTACTTAAAGCGGATTATTATTTAGAGCAAAAAAAAATGTAAATAAGTAATAAAGCAATAGTATAGCATTATGTAAAATAAGTTTATAATAAACTTACTTGTTGAGAAATATGCCGAAGTTGTCGATGGGCCGGGCCTCATCGACGGCGAACAATCTGGTGGCGACTGCGCAGCCCGTCCTAGGCCCCTCCCACAATTCGGCGTGTGCGTCCTTGTCGTGCACGAATAGCATGCTCTAAGGAAGAAAGAGAGATGTATTTTTTTTTTCGTATGTGTAATCATCAAATGAGTCAAATGACTCCTCTCGTCCCGCTCTGGGCGGAGAGGCAGGGAGTGTCAGACTTGTACTGACTAAAACCCATCCATGTTCTTTCTTAGCCCTTTGTGTTCCAGGGCCACGGTATCTCTTTCGAACAGTCCCGCAGCCCTGGCAGGCGTCAGCCCTCTCGGACCCCTTCCGATTTGTTGACATCTCCTTGAGGTGCGCGTGGAACACGAACGCGCCATCGACATGGCCTGTCGTCATAAGACGGACGGACGGTGAGCTCATTACTCACCGTCCACAGACCCGCGCCTACGGTGGCCCCCGACGCCTGGGGCGTGTCCCGCGGCGGCTGGTACGTGAGGCTCTCTCCTTTTCACGTTCCGCCACCTCCTTCGCTAGCATGCCTGCTTCGCAGAAGGAGGCGACGGCTTTCCATTTCCTCTCACTCTAGACCATGGATTGAACCAGCATAAAAAATTACATTGACCCGGTAATTGCAAAAAAAAACGTGAGTTGAATTTCACCTTAAGTATATTTTCTACTTTTGAATGCTTACGAAAGTAGGTACATAATTTATAAGTGTACCCGTTTTCTAAGTGTGACATGAAACATTTCTTAGCCTTTTTCCATGGAATAGAGTTCTTAAGCGCTACTTGTGCTGAAAAACAGATGGTGTCTATCGAAGTCTGCGCGATGACGTTATCGAATACGAGAAACAAAATAAACGTACGTGTTCGCGCGACGTTTGGTTTGGTTAGGATTAGGACACAGCCTAATGAAAAAAAAAAACAGAAAAAAATAAAAATATGATTTTACCTTATATTGGTCTGATTGTGCAGGCTTCAGTAGAACTAGTACTGCGGAAGGTTCTAGACAGCCGGTGAGGTAGAAGAAGTCTGAATTCTGTCTGAACACATACGGTATTTTGTCTGACATGTACTGTTTACGAGCCGCAGGAATTACTATCTGAAATGAAAGCAAACAAATACTAAGGGACAAAATTGCTTAAAAAAATCATTCAAAATTTTAGCAATTTGTTTCCATAGGCGCAAGTAAATATGAACCTTAAAGTTAGCTCCTTGACATTCATTTTTACTTATGCTTATGTCTACACTTTGAATTCTTGGTTGTTCCCACTGTGTTGCACTGTTTTTAAAGACTAAAGTATTTAGAAGGACATTTCTGTAGCACTTACTGATAACTTTGTATTTACGTGAATTCTCATGTTATTCCTTGGGGGTGATCCATAAAGTACGTCACACTAATTTCGTGATTTTTTTACCCCTCCCCTGTCCTTGTCACAGTTGGTCACATTTATGAGACCCTCCCTAGTGTGACATCACATATCTTACAATTTTACATCTATAAATTATTAATTTAAAACTGCACTTCCGAAATTAGTTTTATTTCCATTTAATGTAACTAGTAGAGCGAGTGTACACCTGCCAACAAAACGATTTTATCCTTACAGATACAGATAGAGTTGGAAATATTTTAAGTTTTTCATTAATAGTTCAAATGTTAATGGCATTTTAACACTTAAATGTATAACATTTGTTGAACGAAGAAATGTAAGGTCACGAAACTTAGGACGCCTTTCCCACGCCTTGTCACACAATGAAACACTTCGTCGACCCCCTCCCTCCCCCTTAATATATGACGTACTTTATGGATGGTCCCTTGTCTTGTCCTCCTCACAGGGAGAACCTCTGCAATATTTCAGCTAGGTCCAAGAGTTGGGTTAGGTTTTCGACAAATCATTCAATCAGAGAGTGAATGAGTAAGGCAAACCTTGTCCTCTTTATAACTTTCATGGTTCAAAATGGTTCTATTCAGTTCTGGGCCGACACAATTTAGATTGCCATCGCCAGGCTAAGAAAAAGATGGTTTAAGAAAGTACTAAAACTGAATTAAAACAAGATAACAACTTACAACACTATCAATAACACTGGAAATGGGATATTTACCATGTTAACAATTTGTTTTGAAATACCCAAAACATCGGGAAATCAATACAAATAGTGAACATGTTAAGTATCCCGATTCTAGCGTTATTGATAGTGTTAGTAACCTAGTCAGTTTCACCATTCAGTCAAAGAGTTTGTGTGTCAGGCAGAACTTATTATTTTATATCTTAGGTTCATGAAAATACTACAACTGAATTAAAATGTGACGGCACGGTTGACGCTGTGGTTGAGCAATCAACTGCTGGGCTGCATGTCGCAGGTTCGATCCCCACACGGAACAAATATTTGTATGGCCTAGTGATAGTTGTTCCGGGTCATACAAATATTTGTTCTGGGTCTGGCTGTTTGTGTATGTGAGTTTAAATGTTTGTAAATGCACCCACGATACAGGCGAAATTCCTAGTGTGTGGAAAGTTAAATCAAATCAAATCAAATCAAAAGTCATTTATTCAAACTAGGCTGATAATCAGCACTTTTTGAACGTCAAAATTACAAGAGACAGTCCCCCAAAACGCCCGCCCTTCGCCACTTCCTAGTGTTTTAGCTGGGAAGAAGAAGTGGCGGAACAAACTCCCCAGCAACACATCTGTCTGTTAGGTTAGAAGAACCAGATTCTATACAAAAGTGTTCAAGTTTATATAAACAAGGAATCCATTATATCAAATTAATGTCACATGTCAGCTAGCACACACCAATAATAAAATAAAATATTAAAAAATATACTCAAGAATAAATAAAGCCTCCAGACATAAAGGGCGTGCCCGCTTACACGTGCATACAGACGAATAAAATAAAAATAAAGATAAATAATAATAAAGATAAAGTAAAATAAAATAAATTAAATAAAATATAAAGTAAAAATAAAAAAAAATAAAACTACGCGTGAAGTTATATAATACCATAAGCTAATTAGAGAAAGAAAGAACATAAACATTGTCTTGAGTTCAACCCAGCGACCAACTATTCTTATCGTTTAAGTAGTCGTTAATGGAATAGTAGGCTTTTGAACAAAGGTTAGATTTCACTTTAGCTTTAAACACATTAAATGGCAAGTCTAAAAAGGAAGATGGTAGCTTGTTGTAAAATGTTATACCAAGCCCTACGAATGAATTATGAACCTTATGAAGCCGGTGAAAGGGAGCACGTAGTTTATGCTTATTTCGAGTGTTTATGTTGTGAATATCACTGTTTTTACAGTACAAATGGATATTTTGTCTAATATATAAAATGTTAGCTAAAATAAATTGTGAAGCCACCGTGAGAATACTAATCTCTTTAAAAAAATCTCTCAGAGATACTCGTGCACCCAGCTGGTAAATTGCACGAACCGCTCGTTTTTGAAGAACGAATATATTTTGGATATCAGCGGCTTTGCCCCACAGCAGAATACCATAGGTCATAACACTGTGAAAGTAACTAAAATAGACTAACCGTGCTGTATCAACGTCAGTATATTGTCTAACCTTTCTGACGGCGTATGCGGCCGAACTAAGTCTCCCCGCTAGGCTTGATATGTGAGGACCCCATTGTAATTTTGAATCTATTGTTATACCCAGAAACACAGCTGAGTCAACCGTTTTAAGCTCGTCATTGCCGAGAATAATGTTGGGACCTAGATTTTTAACATTAGGTAAGGCGAATTTAATACTTTTAGTTTTCTTGGCATTAAGAACAAGGTTATTTGTTGTGAACCAATCCGTGACTTTTGATAGAGCGCTGTTTACTTCTTCAAAATCGTGTCTATTCCTATCTACTTTAAAGATAAGAGAGGTATCATCTGCAAATAGTACAACGTTACAAATACCCTTCAAATAATATGGTAAGTCATTAATATAAACCAAGAATAAAAACGGTCCCAGTATTGAGCCTTGAGGTACACCTAGCTGAACAGGTAGCCCGGACGATTTCGCGCCGTTAACATCTACACATTGGAATCTATTTTGTAAATACGAAACTATTACATTTAGGGCTTCATTTTGAACACCGTAATAACGTAGTTTCCGTAAAAGCGTATCGTGGTGAACGCAATCAAAAGCTTTTGAGAGAAAAAAAAAAATAACAACTTACAATATGTGTAGTATGCATATTCATGACTTCTTCTACCAACTTGCCCACAAGTCGGTCCCTTCTTTCCTTATACTCGGCCTGAGTTATCCCACATGTCAAATGGTCTTGAGTTATCATATGAGGATGTGTGTGGTATGTCGGCTGGCCAAGAATACCCTTAGGGATCGTCACTTGGGATTCCCGACTTATTTGCGTAGGGGTTTCTATTGAACTCATACATCTTAATGTGTCTTTGAAAGGAGGTAGTCTAAATAGTTTCTTGTGTCCTTTGCTTGCTAAAAAAAAAGAAAATAAAATTATTTCTAGCCTGTACTCCTCCAAAGGGTTTGACAGAGTTATACCTGCACAGTATATAACTGTATTTTGCCTTAATTACTTATACAGGGTGGATGATCCATCGAAACAGACTTACCACATAGTATATCATTATAAAATATTTAAAAAGAAATCTGCTGTTCTATTTATTTTGACCTTGTAGATATTGCATTTTGTAGAAATCAGTAGATTTTTTTATCTTATATTATGAAGCAATATTGCATTTAATTTCGATTACAAAGAAAGAGTTAAAATAACTCGTAATTTAAAATACTTATAGCTGCTAAGAATGTTTGTTTTCAAAATCCTTACATGTAGTACTTATAAGTCATTCACCCAATGTTTACGGTGTTTATGGTAAAGATTTTAAAGTTGCTTACAGTGCGTATTTTCTTTCCTCTTCTGATTTGAATACTATTACTATTTATTCAGCTTTTTGATAACCGTTGCATGTAATAATATTCTCTAATGTAAACAGAATATTCACAGTGTGTGGTTGCACAAACAGAACAGAAAGTATTTTAGGAAATGGAAAACTAAAAACATAACCTATATTTATGAAAAGATAGCTTACCAGTGTTTATAACGAGCTTTCGCAAGTAATGCATTTTGATTTATGTATATTTAACTGCAAAGGACGTTGTTTTATATCTACTAATGCGTTTAATAATAGGATTTAGGTCATAGCAACATCACGCAAAACCACAGCAAAACAGACGAATTTGACAACAACAAGTGACGTAGACGTGACGGACTGACGGTCACGACGATGACATTAGTTAATAATGTTGCTGCACCTAAAGTGTATTTTTCTACCATTGTATTGATTTTAAGGACATCTTTTTACTTTATTTCGTATCCACTTTTCCAGTAGTGATTTGGGAAAAAAATACTCTCTTCATTCAAATTAGTCCAGCGATGAGCTTGGAGCAGACAAAAGTGTTTTGTTTCGCTCTGTTAGGTTCTGCAGACTCCCAAGTGTTCCCCCAGTCTGAAACTGACGGCCACCACTTATTTTAACATTTGAGACATTATGTCTGTCAATACGTAAAAATGCTGAAACGCACCTCACAAATAATAAGTTTTGGAACGAAGTTTCTTATCGCGCGTTGCGAAAGGGGGCTAGATGGAAAAAATTAAGACTAAAAGTTGTAATGACACTTTTTGTTATAGTTGTAAGCCGTGCGGCGTGCGCGTGTTTCTCTGTCTGTCTCTCTCTGTCTCTCTCATAGAAAGCAAGCCAGTTATTTTCGTTTCGTCTTTCTATTTCGCATATTATAATTTAATTAATTAATTAAATTAAATAACTGCGTTCCATCCGAGTGTCCCTTGACACCTCTCAAGTTTTATTTTATTTTATTGATGTGAAACATCTATTTGTCAGAGTTGGTTGTCAATTACGAATCTGGGTAGTCGTCAAATTTTGTTAAGAGTTGATTTTATTATTATTAATTTATGTGATTTTTACTATCAATTATTGTCTAATAATCGAAACATTTTATTAAGTACTTAGTGCACACACTAATTGATTTTTGGCATGGTCATGTATATCTGTCATAATGTCGATTCTTACGTAGACAAAACTCTACAGTGGTCATGCTACGCGTGCTGCCGGGCGTCCTTTTGTTTCTTACAAAGGTATCACAGCTCGTAAGGTAGAAATGGCTATATTTGAATAATTAATATTTAATCATGTGTTTCAGTTTTCAGCATGAGATGACAAGATCTTGACGCGAACAAGTGCAGTGCAGGTTAATTCTGGCCATAATTCACATGAATGCATTACTATTTACAATTCTGCTAAAATTAATGAAAATTGGTATGGCAACATTAAGAAGTTCTGTTGTACGCATACATAACTTGACTTCGCACGGTATACCTACGCAATAATGAATTATGTTTTAAGTACTCAACTGCATTCGTCTGTTAACACTTTCTTCACCGTTGTTACCGCAATGATGCGAGTCGTTATGCAGTTACGCTATATATTAGTCTATGGTTACGCTACGACTACGATCATTAAAATAATGGACGCATAAGGGAGGTTTCCTCATCTTACTATTGTTATACAGAAATCTAGTGATCTATTGATGAAGATTATGTTTTTGTAAATGAGGAATTTTAGATTTGTATATAATAGGTAATCAGAAAAAGACTTCAATAAATAAAAATACTTTAAATTAAAAGGCAGCCTTAGCTTCTTGCGTGAGTTCAGGATTAGTTTTAATGATTTAAGAATTTGCTTTTCGAAAGTAACGGAGGGAGGGGGTCGCCCCTGCCAGGGTTGCGGGACTGTTCGAAATAGATACCGTGGCCCTGGAACACAAAGGGCGAAGAAGGAACATGGATGGGTTTTAATCAGTACAAGTCTGACACCCCCTCCCGCTCCGCCCAGAGCGGGAGAAGTCATTTGATGATTTCCCATCCGTAAAAAAAAGGGATAGGGACGCTTAATAGTCCGAATATTGTTTATTGGTAAGTTTTTGCTTTCAGGATGTAGGACTACTTACTCATTAATAAATCCATTGCTTTTGTAAAGGTGCTAGCGAATGTGTTATTTTACACTTATTTTAAAACCAACTTTCTTAAACGAACTGTATACGTAGGAAAACTGGAATGGTCTGGAAGTTATTCATCTATTTATTGTTACAGGTATATCTATCTATAAGTAGTCAAAGTAAGTTTATGGAATGTTAAGGGTGTCCAGAAATCGTCCTTTCCGAAAGGACATTTTATATTTTTCCAAGAAGGTCATTAATTTTGGGGACACGTCTCAAAAAGGAAAAGAGGTTCTATTGCTAGGCTCTGTGGGCAGGAAGGTCATGCTACGTTCACTGGGCACGTCTCGTAAGGCAGGCAGTCAGCGCGGAACGAGCGGCGCGTACGCACGTCGCGGCATTACACAGTCTGAATACGATCGCGGGACCCATATTGTGTCGTAAAACTGTCAATCGTGCCCGTTACAATAGTGTTTCATAACCGTTCAGTGAGTGTTTTTTTTTTAAAGGACGAACCTGCTCAACAACTCTGCAAAGAGGTTTGTTTACTTTTCTAATTTGAAATATCGAATGGCCTCTCTTTCTAGTGTTGTGGTCTAGTCGATAGTACTCGATAAATGGTTGGTACCCATTCGCGGGTTCATTTGCATCGGTTTGTAAGGCAATGAATGAGTTGTTACGGTCGGTTGCAAGGATTACTTAACCCGACCTCGTAGAGCTTCAAAATTATAACGTTTTGACGTAGATGCGTGTCTCTGATTGCGCACGAGCGGACTATTTGTGCCCGCAGCGGTATCCGAGATTGGTTTTATTGTTTAATGTTGTTGCGTGTAAGTAAACATTATTGTTTTTGTTTGTGAGCATCGGTGTTAGTAATGAGTCTGTAATTTTTTATCTGTACAAATATTTGCATGCAAGTCTGGGATAAACGAGTAAAACATCATCTGCCTAGTCTTTTCCCAAACTATCTTGGGGTCGGCTTCCAGTGTAACCGGATACAGCTGAGTATACCAGTATTTTACATGAAGTGACTGCCTATCTGACCTCCACAAACCAGTACCAATAATACGATACCCCTCGGTAGGACTCGTAACGGCTGTCAAAGATCTACAAATGAAAGCCGGGACCAACGGCTTAACGTGCTTTCCGAGGCACGGAGGAAACTCGGTATGTAATTATGGTCACCCATCCACGGACCAACCTCTGCAAGCACGACTTAACGCGCGGCTGTTATTATTTAGCCACGAGCTCCTCATTATTGTTTAGTCAAATTATGTTTGAACGTTTCCGTTCGGTATCATCAAGAGCTAACAACAGTTTAGTTTAAGTACAGTTCACCATAAATGGCTATAGAGTAACTCTTCGTAACATAGGTCTCCTCCAACGTTGATTAGTTTTAACAACTCCTTATAAAATCCTAGACGTGTCTAGTGCGCACATATTTGCGGGCTGTAAGTAAAAAGGGCGTATTTCCCCCATATCAGGAAATGGGGAAAACCAGCCTTACTAGATGCGTCTTTTTATTTGGTAAGGTATTCTTCTTTCCATTTTCCGCAGATGCGGCCTTTTTGATTTCAGTGGAAATATTCCTGTCCCGAAAAATCTTCAATGATTTGTGGAATCCCCAGTATTAGTAATTAAGCACATGCCATACATTGGCAATATTTATTTCTTATCTTAAATATCGACCAAAAGAGCTATGTAACATGATGTTTTAAATATCTCTGATGTCATTTTAAGTAGTTTCGCCAGTTTTATAACGAAGTCGTATTATTAAAAACAATTTAATTGTTTTGACTTACAAATTAGCTGTGAAGGTGAGTAAATTAGGTACATTTTTGTTCAAAGGTTAAACGTGTATTAATAACTTAATTACTTAGAATACATAATCATAACATCACGCTCGTTATCCCTAAACAGTAAGACAGAAGTGTACTGTATTAGGCCCCACATTTCACTAGTAAAGTTTAATTCAAATGTAATAGGGGCGACCCTATTTTACACTTACAAAAGTTACTAACCACACCCACCAAGGTACTTAGACATAAGAAATAAACATTGGTGATGTTCTACTTCCTATGTAAATAAAAAAAAACTTCGTAGTTACTATAGAAGCAATAATATTATGTTTAATCAAGTCAAGACCACCGAGCAGATTTTTTCGATTTGTTAAAGAAACGTAGTCGCTACCCTTGAGCTGAAAAACTCGCCATCCTGCCATTGCGCCTTTGGGCAATACAGCAAAGAGTAGAATACTTATCAATACAGTCTGCATCGATGAAATAATTTAAAAGATGAAGGTATGACTGTTATTTTTAAATAATAATAATTTGCAAGTTTTAGGTCTTTTTTTTTTGTTTTGTGTGTAAGTTTTTTAACTTTTTTTTTTTTTTTGTTATTTTGTATAAAGTCATTATCATCTGCCTAGCCTTTCCCCATTTATGTTGGAGCCGGCTTCCAGTCTTACCGGATGCAGCTGAATACCTGTATTTTACATGAAGCGACTGCATATCTGACCTCCACAATCCAGTTAGTACTGGGTAATACGATAACCCTTGGTAAGACTGGTTATCAGACTTTCGGGCCACTGACTACCTGTAACGACTGTCAAAGATCTACAAATGATAGCCGGACCAACAGCTTAACGTACGTTTTCCGAAGCACGGAGGAAACTCTGCATGTAATGATGGTCACCCATCCACAGACCGACCTTTGCAAGCACGAGCTCCATGATGTAGTATTTATGTACCGAACGTTAATTTGATTTACATCCTGGTTCTACGTGTCTTCTTACCTATGTACAAAGTTAAAAGAAAAAACTTTAGATAATAAACCAAGATTTTCATATGGAAAATGAACACACTAGGAAGATCGTACCTTTTTCAAAGCTTTAGCCTCTGTAGGTACCTACCTATCAGGTAGTACTAAACTACACTTTTAAATAAATCTTTTAATCGAATCATCATTACATAGATTGCTCGTAAATAAAAAAGTTCTAAGTACAAAATCTATTCATGATTATTATAATCTGTGGCCGGTTCCATAGACTAAGCTCCCCGCCATAAAGTAAGATCAAATTGGCGGCTAAGCCGATTGGCTCATAAAGCCTTCTTTCGTAAGTTTTATTTTATTTTTACGCAAGTTGGACCTTAGATTCAATTAGGATGTAATCCATTTTATGTATGTGCTGGCTTCGTTTGTCATTATTTATTTATTTTACATCTGAACCTATGCTGGGTAATGCAACAACTTCCATACATTTTCATTCAAAGAAAGATTTAAATCTTTACCTTTATCTTTTCTTTCATTGTTAAATTGTGAAAATCGTATCTATCATTACACACGGGATGTGTGAGCTCTTTCTCTCCTATTATGCTGAGCACTATATTACTTAGCTCGTACCTACTTTGGCTTAAAAGATTTCTATCACTGTCGCACATTTGTAAAACTACAAGTGCAAGACTGACACGGGAACATCACTAAGCACGAGCTAAGTCATCCTTATAAATCTTGAGGTTAGAGTGGATACCTTTTCGCACGACCTGAGTACGCTCAACTGGCACATATCGGGGGGCACGGTAGTGCCCCCGCCAAGTCGAGCACGTAGCAAACACTGCCGTACCATCCTTTACTGGGACCATTTCGCCGCATTTTCAGGCCCCTATTTGAGAACCTCTGGATAAGACCAGAACGCAGAAATTTTCGTCATCCAGTAAGCTATAATCACATACTTAAAATCCAAAATTTCAAGTCTGTAGGTCATTTAGTTGCGAAGTTAAGCGAAAGCAAAGTTTCGCATTTATGACACTCACTCACTCATGATCATCAAAATAAAACTAGTACTTCCCATAAACTCAAGAGAGCTGAAATTTGGTACAGAGTTAGGGGTCTACCGAAACCTTAAATTCCTCACCCTTGCTTTCTATTGATTTATTAAAAGCGAACGTTTCAGCCTGTCCGGTTGAGTTTCAATTTAAGCATATAAACCCCATAGCAGTTATTAAAGCTTTTAAGGAAATCAAAGTCAAAATAACCGAAGATTTATGGGGAATGTCTATTAAAGTGTGTCAAGCTATTATTGACACTATAGCACCGTACTTAGCCTTAATATTTAATTTGTGTGTGGACCAAGGAGTCTTCCCGGACCTAATGAAATACAGCAAGGTAATACCACTTTTCAAATCTGGGGACAGTAAAGATACCAATAACTATAGACCCGTATCCGTGTTGCCGGTTTTCAGCAAGGTGTTTGAAAAGGTGATGCTTAATCAAATGCTCACCCACTTTAACACCAATAAAATCTTACATGAGAAACAGTACGGTTTCACCAAAGGACGTTGTACGACTGACGCCGGTGTCACTTTATTAAAACACATATATACCGCGTGGGAAGAGGCACAAGATGCCATAGGAATCTTCTGTGACCTCTCGAAAGCATTTGATTGCGTAAATCACCAAACATTGCTCTTGAAACTTGAGCATTACGGTTTAGGTAAACTTGCGCTCAGTTTAGTAAGATCGTATTTGAATGATAGACAGCAGCAAGTACAAGTAAATGGTGTAAATTCGATGGGTTTAAAAGTAAAAATGGGTGTACCACAAGGTTCGATATTGGGTCCTTTCCTCTTTTTAGTATATATTAATGACCTACCCCATTTATTTAAAAACCAACCACAAATGGTGTTGTTTGCTGACGATACTTCTTTAATATTTAGGATAAGCAGACGTGCCACAAATCTTGACGACGTAAATAACGCTCTTATGCAGATTCATAAATGGTTTACCGCTAATAATTTAGTATTAAATGGGAAAAAAACTAAGTGCATAAGATTTTCTCTACCAAATGTCAAATGTAGTGACTGTGACATAGTATTGAATCAAGAGAAACTTGAATTTGTCGATGAAACTGTTTTCTTGGGGATCACGCTCGACTCAAGGCTACAATGGGGTCCTCATTTAACATCTCTTGCAGGACGGCTGAGTTCAGCAGCATATGCTGTCAGAAAAATGCGTCAATTTACTGATGTAGATACCGCGAGGATAGTGTATTTTAGTTATTTTCATAGTATTATGTCATACGGTATTTTACTATGGGGACGGGCTGCAGACATCGAGTCTATATTTATTCTGCAGAAAAGAGCTATCAGAGCCATATATATATCTACGTAGGCGCGATTCTCTAAGAGAACTGTTTAAGGAAATTAACATCATGACGGTACCTTGTCAATACATCTATGAAAACATCATGTACGTTAGGAAAAATCTGCATTTATTTAGTAGAAGAGGTGACCGGCACCACTATAATACTAGAAACAGGGACCAACTAGTTCAGCCAGGTTTCAGGTTAGCTAAAGTAGACTCATCTTTCATGGGGTATTGTTTAAAATGTTACAATAAAATACCTCCCCCCATTCTGCAACTGAATGAAACGAAATTTAAATCTTTCATAAAACGCACACTATGTAGGCAAGCATATTATAAGTTGGGGGATTATATTGATGATAAAAATGCTTGGCTCAATGCTGGTCCTGCTCCACAACCATAGGGGCAATCGGAATCATCTGAATTACAAAGTGAAGTTATTGTGAAAGCTGCAGAAGATTGTAAAAATATATTTGCATTGTATAGATTCAATCTCTTAGTATTATATAATTGCATAGCACATGTGTGAGTACTATGTACTGTAAAGCCACCACTTAATGAGTACCTACATCTTTCATTGACGCGAAATTACCCTGGTGGTTGAGTGAATGTCATGCTCACTTAAATGTCACGCTGATGGTGGCGGGTGTGTCGGGTCGTTTAGTTCCCTTCAAAATGGTTGAGTTGAATGATGGCTGATACATGCGTCATGTTCGTGAACGGGCGCTGTCAGTTGTGACTGGTCATCTCTTAGCTGCCACGGTTTATTTTAATTACTTTATTTTTAATTACTGATTTAATCTTTTACTCTGGACGCTCTTAACTTGCCCGTGTTTCTACATTGTTCTCACATATTTGTAATTCTTAATATGAATGATGTAACCAAGATTTTGTAACATATTTTGATTTAAAAGAGTGTCCATGGAGTTTCTTGCCCGTTCTTCTCCATAGAGATCTACGCTACGGAATGGGCAACTACAGTACTTTCATAAGTTATTATGCCTTGTGACTGGGACTGTAGCTTCGCGTTTTATTTTGTTTTTTTTTTTTGACTTTCAAAAGTGCCTGTAATGGTCTAATTGAAATAAATGCTTTGACTTTAATGGCCACATAAAGGGAAAACTATAAAAACTAGGATAATCGAAGATCTGGAGTACCTGGTGACCCTGATTAGAAAATACAAGAGCCCAACCAAACTATTAGAGATCGACATACCGCCTTTACAAAAAAATATTCAACTTGGTAGGCCGCTCCATTTGATGTCAAAAATCGAAGGTCTGAGTATCTGATGAAGAACCCTCAGCTGGTCTCAGCTGTATTAGAGATATGGTAATGCCCCCTTCTACTATTGGTACATAAAAAAATCGACTGTCATTGCAAAAATCCAGCGTAGTGGAACACATCTTCTAATCTAATTTAACCTAGCCTATAGCGTCCCACTGCTGGGCCCTAAGTAATACTGTTTCACGTTACACGTTGTTTACACGTTTCTACAAAAAGAAGTGAAATCCCACCAAAAACTGTAAAAAACTAGCAAAAACCCATAGGTACCAACACCTTGGGAATTGACCCCAAAAGCGCTTGTAACTATATATGAGACCAACAAGGCAGTCGCCAGTCAGTGTTGATTATTCATCAGAACTGCATTGGTACATTTATCTATTTCATATCTAGCCAGTTCTAGGACTTCTAGGTATTATTATTAATGCCTAGCTATGCGGTTGACACGTCATTTTTACATTCAACCTTTGTTACCTTGTGGAAATAGCCTCTTCATTATGCGATGTTACCTGATTAGGTTACGTCAGTTCGTTATTTAACAGGGCCTCTGACATAAACCTTATGTCAACAAGAATATCGTTCACTGTCACCTGTGTACAACAATAATGAAAGGACAATACCAATATTACCACTCATTCAAAATAATAATTGGAGAGATTGATGGTCTATCCTCTATCAATTCTCTCATAGATCTATGGTCTCTTTACACGAAATTGACCAGTGACTTTGTCTTTATTTTATTTTAAACTAGCTGATGCCTGCGACTTCATTCGCGTGGTTTTGATGTGTATCTACTTGTGAGAAAAAAAACTTGAGAGGTGTCAAGGGACACCCGGATGGAACCAAGTTATTTAATTTAATTAAATTGATTAATTAATTCAATTATAATATGCGAAATAGAAAGACGAAACAAAAATAACTGGCTTGCTTTCTATGAGAGAGAGAGAGAGACAGACAGAGAAACACGCGCACGCCGCACGGCTTACAACTATAGCAAAAAGGGTCGTTATAACTTTTGGTCTTATTTTTTTCCGTCTAGACTCCTTTCGCAACGCGCGATAAGGAACTTCGTTCCAAAAAACAGCCTATGTCCTTCGCCAGGATATAGGTAATCTATCTCCTTGTTAAATTTCATTACGATCCAATCAGTCGCGAAAAGGTAACAAACAGAGTTATATTCGCATTATAATATTAATAATACTATGGGTTATTCATTTACATAATCGGACTTAATAATGCCATAGGAATTTCTAGCAGTTAACTTTGGATAATGCAAAGAAAAACACTACTGTTCTACGTTTTACCAAACACTAAAACTAAGAATACTTAGTTCTATGTTTGGTAAAACATAGAACTAAGTATTTTTAGTTTAAAAAAAAAAGAAAAAAAAACTAAAACTAAAAATACTTAGTTCTATGTTTTACTAAACATAGAACTAAGTATTTTTAGTTTTAGTGTCGTATTCTTAATAAAATTGCGACTTAAAGTACAAGTTACAATACTATCACAGAAGCATGGGTATGAATTCATCTTGCCCTTTCTACCGTTCCGTTGAGTTTAATGGATTAGACATGGTCATGTACAGTTAACTAAATTCTTTAAAATAAAACCGCAGGTTTTAATGGACGTAGATTTTTTTTGGAGAAGAATTGCCCATTGTCTTTAAATTGCGTCTGTACGTACTTGGTTAATAAAACCTAAGCACATCTTGACTATTCTCGTCTTGATTGACGCCTATCCTATTTACCTAGTATTTACATAGTTTATTATTTATTTTGTAATGTTCTCTGGGTCCCATTAGTTGATTAGGAATTTGTCGTTACACCTACATATAAAATTTATAATGGAGATGCGTATTGTTTCATAAACTATAGTATTTCTTGAAAAATATCGACTGAAAGTTGCGATTCATAGATTGTTCCCAACCACACACCTAGTGGTATTAAAAAAAAAAAAAAAAATGAGAGACATAAGAGACCGAGGATTGTTACCTCTTTTTGCTGTTGTTCGGGAAATTATATTACTTACTTATTACTTATACTATAGACAGACTATAATTGATTACTATTTATTTTCCTTTTCCAATTCGAAATCAATCAGTGTTACATACATTGAAAAACAAGGTGAATTATCCAAGAAGGTCTTATAGGTTTCGTGCTTAGTTTTAATTAACTACGCCAGAAAAGTTTCGAGTGTAAATGTAGTGTAGTGTAGTGAGTGGAAAACGAAATAGGTAGGTAACTAGAAAGTTGACCACTAAGAAGACGATTAATAGAAAAGTATGAAAGAAAAAGAAATAAATTTAAACGCTAAAGGCAGGATTACAATTTTATTGAATTGGATTCTATAGCACCTGCATAAAAATACAACAACAAAAATTAATTACGATGTTCGGCTAAGGGCGGATTGACACTACCAGAATGACCAATGAAGTTATGGCTTTTAAGGACAAAAGCCCTTTACAATAAAGGACATTTTCAATTTGTTCTTTAAATCGTTAAACAATAGGAAGGTATTATATTCAAGCATTAAGCGAGGAGCCCGTTAATGGCTTCCTAAGCCATTCAGAGATCGTAAGTACGTCGGTATTCACAGGCTGGTCGGCGGAATGCGCCTATTACTTGAGTTCCGCCTCTTGGATGCGCTTGCGTCGACGACTTTAGAATGGCGGGAATCTAACGAACAGGCCAAGTTATGGGAAAATGGCGGCTGACGGGTCGATTGTGATTTAAATGTCATTATAGAGCTGCTTGGATCTTTTGGAGGTATTGTCAGGACATTAGTAAAATTGAAAGTGGAAGTTGTGTGGAACAAACAATATCGCTAAATTCACGCGTTAAAATATTCTTACAGCACTATAAACGAGTTGAAAAAGCTTCAGAGAAACAAAACTAAATTATATTGAAATTGAAACCAAAAACCTAGGTAGTAAACTAAACGTGAATCGAAGGAAACTTTTTGTCCTAGGTATTAGATTTCCGCGGGTGTGTGAACAGAATTTAAACAACGATTTCAAGAATTCACCTTTTGTCCTTAACAGAGGACAAACTTTATTTTGTTTAATATTTCGTCTACAATCAAAGGAGGTTGGACAAAAATCTATAGTTATTTCGCAAATTGTGATTGCGCAGATATCTTACTTTGCCGAATGTGTCCATACTCCTTTGTGTCGTTGATGGGTTAGTTTTTTGTTATTTGCTTTAATTGACGCCCTTAAAATCCTTAAATCTATGAAAAGGCTTCTCGCCAGAAGTTCCACACTCGCGTCACACATTGAAAACCATAAAACCTTTACTATTCCGTCATTATTAACGAAACTAATTCCGAGAGTAAGCCGTTAAAAGAGGATGTTAATGAGATTTTCGTTCGTCGCTCCAAAAATAAATGAAGTGTACGTCAGTAGCCGAAGTTTTTTATAATGCTCTCATAAGACGACGGAGTTTTTTAATACGTGCACAGATAACTTTATAAATTCGTTGTGACTATTATAGGATGGTACAATGAAATCTTAGATCGGTGCTTTATTTTTAGCTTTACAAAGAGCCATTCATCAGACGTTTGTATCTTTTTAACATGCTTTTATAGCTTCACTTGAACTTCATATAAAAAGTTTATCAACTTAAGCCACATGGCAACTATAATTATGGTATTAAGCTGATATTAAGTAAAAAATATTAGCAAAAACGCATTCAACTTTAGGTTTTCACAATGAATGGTAATTAATTAACATAAGAATGTTACATCAAAACCTTGACGTTGTTTGGACAGCGCTAGTAAAAAAACACGCCGAAGTTTTTACTACTTAATTACCTGCCTATTATTCGGTAAACTCTTATAGAATGCTGTGCCTATATTACCGACTGCGCCAGCAAAAGCATAAACGTCAAAATAAATACTTTTTGATGCGCGCTTTCAAGAAATGATTCTCACTTGCTTGCGCTCGAGGTGTAATCAAAAATGGAACAAAGAGAGATAATAAGGGCTCACAAAAACATCTTTATTATCCTTGCGAATATGATAGTTGATGCATCATTAGGCCGAGAGTTATCGAGGCGCCCTGCTGGGACCGATCAATACTTTTTTGTTTACCTTTTTATTTGCCGCTGCCAATTTACGTGGCAACACTTTTTTTTAAATATTGCTGACATCAGGGAACTTGTGACGGCCCCTTTTTTTCAAATTGAGGAATTCGGCTATATGGTCTGATGAACACCATGTTATTCGTTTTTTATTTAATAATAATCTCCTAATAACGCTACATTTGAAGCTAATGCTGCACATGCCATGCGCCCTTGTATAAAAACAATCGTGGAGCCCACGTTCCCATTACATGGCAATTTGCTTACATGGAAGATTAGACCACGTTTTGTCTAGCCCCGAGGTGTCATGACCGAAGCGGAGTACAGACAAAGCTGGCAGTAACCTACGGCTATTCTTTCTAACTTATTATCCTGCATCGAACCACTTAGGCAAATAACACGATGCAAGGTAATGGATGCCGATGCGTTCAGTGATTTGTGAAGATGGGGCTACGTTTTGTTCTAGACTTTTTGTAAATGTAGACCACTCCTTTGTTCGTACCAAATTAGGCAATATCACAATTACTCGGCGCACACTTGTGTACACATCGAGACACGACTGACATGGAACTTGTCTTTCCCGTAAGCGTCTGGGTTGCTATAATAAAATATAATATTTTTCGAAAGAGCTAGAGAGAGCGATGACCGGCGATTAGCTGTAGCGCATTTTTTATGGACAACGTCGCATGGCGCAGGATGTTTGTACGTGACTTATTTATTAGGATGTACCCTCGCGATTTGATATGAGACGACAAAAAGTAACCTAACTACATCGCGGTTATTGGAAGAAAAACCTATTAAGAATGAGCGACATTTTTTACTGGATGTTTTGCGCCAGATAATGGTTTCTGATTAAGTGGAGTAGAGTTTATTATGAGACAGTGTTTTTTAAAACAGGTGCTGGACGTTTAATTTAGGTGTATTTATATTGTCGAAGTAGGTACCCATTATCATAAATGTTATAGCTATGGAAAATTCCCGCTTTTATTGAATTTTTATTGCATAGTCCTCAAAAGCACCATAAGCGATAAATCAAGAATTCAATTACCGCCCTTTACAGAGGAAATTGAAGATTCTACAATATTATGAGAAAGTTTCATCGAAGACGATAAATTATAAGAATTTGTAGCTTTCCTATGGTTGTCATCAGTATACTAGTGCTGCAGTCACGCATCGCCACCGCTTGTTTTCCACCCACTGTCGTCGCTAACTGTTCTAAAACGAGTTTATGCAGCCCAACTAACGCCTAGCCCTTCACTAAACTATTTGCATCGGCTACACGACCTCATTAAATTTATTAGCAATTCAAAATCTAGAACAGGATTATTCGACTTGCAATAAGTCAGAACTTACGCAACTAGATGTATGGACAAGGTTCGGTGGTGGGCGCACCCACTCGCAGTTGCCAGCTGCAAAATATATTATTCGGAATTTGAATAATGGCGGGAATTGATGTAAAGGATTATGGAATTCATAATCGGTGGTGCCTTATCGGGGTAACGAAGGCGACCGGCACGGTGGTACTTGTTGAACAATAGAATAAAGGACAATTTCGATAAGTTCTGATCAAAAGCCGTACATTTTTAGAAAAAGGTTCGGATGTTTTAATGTTTGATCAATATTTTTTTATTTCTCATTATATTTTAAACCACATATTCACACATGTTCGCAGCCATAAAAAGGATATAATGAAATTTGAAGATTTATGTGCTAAATAATAGTAATATATAGATACTTAGGTACATAATATTAGGGAAAGATAAACGGTACTTGGTTGTTCAGTAACCGCGACAAAATGTATGAAATACCGAGTAAACTAGTTGTTATGGTGTTTGCAAGAGACAGTGCACCGTTGCAGTCTTTGCTATTAAGATTAATTCATTGTATGAAACTGTTGCGTCATAAAATATATTTACTTCATTGTAAAAGTATTTAAAAATTACAAGATAGTTTGGAAAAAAACAGTTTAAAATGTACCGTAAAATGGGGTTATTAGGGACACGGGGGTGAATCGGGACGAATCTTTGAAAGGTATTTTCACGTTCAGTATTTAAATATTATTGGTAGCCTATTGAAAAATACTTTATTGTTTAAATTAAAACAGAAATGATCCCAATATGTTTTTAGTGACGAATTATTTGTATTCAACGATGAAATGCCATCAAAAGCTTTGTCGCTATTCTCATTCGCATCCCTATTCACCACGTTTTACCGGTACTAACTAAAAAAAAAAAAATATAATTGGCTTATCCAAATCGGAAAGGGTAGGTCCTTGTTGTCTTCATAAAATTAAATATGCTGGTATTGGATTTTTTTCTATTTATGGATAAAATTAGGTAATAAATATACTAAAAATGGTAAAATTATGGGAAGACCACCACAATCTTCTTTACTTTAGCCAGGATAAGAAAGAAGTCTTTGCCTAACATGGCGGATGAAAATTGGCGGGAATTGATATTATTTCTGTGGAGGGAATGATAGTCCCGTTTCGTTTTACGGTCCGTGTAAGCCGTAACATTGATGTTTTATTGTGTTTTTGCTCGAAGAATGGAGATGTCGTCTGTGGTCATAAAATTCAAGTGCCAGTTTACATTTTACAAAATGAAACATCGTGTTTAAGTGCATCATGGTTCTTTTGGCGCTTGAATGACGTTAAAGGAGAGCGCTGTTGGTATAACATTGTGTAATTGTCTGTGGACATTGTATTTAAAAAAAAACCCAAATGATGACGTTAGTTCCGATTGCGGACACACGCCAGAAGAAAAAATACACACTGTAATATTGAAGAGCCTTGTTGTGCAATGTGGGTTAAGTACGAAATACATAAGAACAACTTAAAGATGCTACTGTCTTTCATCATGCTGTTTAAATTGTTATTGCTTCCTTTTCATCGAAAATAGAATCCAAATTCCGCACGAAAATTTGTTTGATGAAAGTAGTCAAGTTTTTCACTTGTCGTTAATTTTTGCAAAAAAGTAGGTACCTATGTCACTCGTAAATAACACATTTTCAGAATAGATTGAAAAAAAATAATAGTGATTATTAAGCTCTGGACACAACTTTGCTATTTACCGCGTATCGCGCACCGGTAGGTTTGGTAAAGTTGTCGCGAGGCCTTGCCAAGCCGGTTGCCATTTGCAACGATGACGTCAGTCTCTCAGTGACTCGGGAAATTGCCTGCTCCGTTGCCTACAAAGTATTTTAATGTAAGCCTTCGATAGCCATAAAATGTATTTGTTTTACACAAAACTATAGCCCTTGTTAGCACTGAGCAGAGTGAGCTAGCCTCACTCGTTATTTACGGCTCAAATAGAAAGGCATAAGGTGTATTTTAGTTTGATTTTATTTCGTTGCAATTGTATTTTGTGGTGAAGTCTTTTATAGTCTTCGCTACCAACTGGATCATTCAGGGGGCTTGTGTTTTTTATTTACCTTCTCTGGATAAGTGTCTCCAGATTTTTGAATATTGTAATTTTGGAATAGTACGGAAAAAAACCACTTCAAATTTTAAAAACGTTTAAAAAAATACATACAACTTCCAAAAAACTTTAGTTTCGGAAGTCGGCCACTTTCTTTCGTTTTTTTTGCCACTTATAAAAAACCATGCCCCTTTAATGTTTTTTTTTAAGTCGGTTATGATTTTTTTGTTTTTTTTTCATTTGTTTAGTTAGAGGCAGTTAAAACAACGGACAGACAGAGGTTATTATTAAAATAAAATAAGTGACGCCGATATTAAATCGTTCACACCTTTCTCCCTAGTTACCAGTACCTATGAGGCGAAGCACCTCTTGCGAAGTTAATTACCAGCAAGACGGCGTTAAAATATAAAAGCCTTTTTCCTTTTTTTGCATAGTAGCCATAAAACTGTTTATTTTAATTACGACGTTTACAAGACTATGTTAGTGTTTAGTAGGTACTTGGCGAGTAATGAGTTTGAATGTTGAGCTTTTTTTTGTTATTGCTCATATGCAAAGGTCTACTTGACTAACAAGATTATTACGGGCAGTCGACATGCATGCTGGGATTTATTTCTGCTTTTTAAAAAAAGGTACCTAGGCTAAGGAAAATGTTGGGCCAGTGTGTCGTATTAGGATTTGTCGAAAGAGTTGGAGTATCCTCTTAGGCGCACTATGTGCAGCAAAGAAAACAAAATAAAATTAAAAAAAAAAAATAGGATACAAACGAAAACTGCTGAAATGACGAATAGGTAATGTAATAGAGAAGTATGGAAGAAGAAGACATGCTGGGTAAATTGAGGTAAGGGCTGATGAATGAAAAATGATGGCTGGGATGACTAAAGAGAATCCCGTTTTAAAATTGATCTAATTTCAAAAGAAACAGAAAAGATTATTGACTGATTAACTATTTTCAAAATCGAAATTACCTACTCCCATACAAAGTATTTTTTGCCGTAGGCCAATTTAGATTGTGCTACCAAAGATTATCCAATATCGTATTATAAGGTCGAATGAATTGCTTTCAAGCATTGTAAGAACGTGCCCAGTCATAGCCAGCCATTGGAGAATCTATTATCAGATTTGAGCGGCAATTATAAATCGATCGACGATAAAATAATTGGTTTAGAATAAGCCCGACGATTTTCAGAGGTTGTTTATTCTTTGTTGACTACATTTTATTGGTTGAACTGATTTGTTTTTTTTTGTAAACATAGTTAAGGCGTAATGTACAAAAGAGTTAGGTACCTACGTAATATTTCGCAGACATTTTTAAAGAAGCCGATGCTGGACCGACTTAATACACTGTGTAGAAATTTAATTAAAATAACTTGCAAATAAAAGGCTTTGTTACAATTTAAAACGTCAGCTTTCATCAGTATCTAGTAAAACGCGTCTCCATTCATGGAATCATGGGTTGTGTTTAAGTTTTTAATTCGTCCTAAAAATAGCGCACTGGTATGTTCTCGTTTACAGCCAGTATCGGATGTCTATAATTTATGAGACAATTGTTAAGTGCATTTTGCACGCATATCTTGCGTAGAAAACATTTTTTTAATTTATGTCTCTATTTTTACGTGTTTAAACATACATGTTGGCATGTTGGTCTTTAATAGACAGTCGTAGGCCACTTATATGCCGTGTATGGTATTTATTAAATACCCTGTTGAAAACCTACTTGACGGTCATTAGTTTAGACCTGAATTAATGGTTTCTCGTCTTTAAGTCGTCAATTTTGTAATAAGATAAATTGTTTGCCAATTATTTTTAATTAAGGTAATAAACTATGGAATAACTTAACAAGTACGGTCTACAGACTTTCATAATGACAAAATGAAAAATGGAATTCTTTCGACATGCTCTATCCACATACAAAAATGTTGTTCTCATTGAAATTAAAACATACATTTTACTTAAACCAGATTGACAGAAATCACTTTATATAGCCAGTTAAAAGGTATGTATGGATTGCGTGAGATAAATAAAATACCGGCCAGGCCACTCTAGTCGCTAGATACTGATCTTAAAAATAAACTTTTCGCTTTTAAAACAGCTGTGTGACAATGCAAAAACGAACAAATAGTTTCCTTTGCCGGCCGAGCAGGTACTATTGTATTAATACGATAAACCATTACTGCAAAAGAAAATAAAGTTGATGCGAGTATCGGAACGCGCGTGAATGTAGGTATTCGAACAACGAACGCGGAGCTTTTGAAATATTTTGAATATTTTTTGCGTAATTTTTAATTCTAGAATGATGTTGTTTGGCAAAAAGTTTTATTTTTCGCCAAATAGTTTAAGTATAAGTAGATACTTTTCCTGTAACCTAAATTGCGGGTTTTCCATGTCCATTTGACGATACGTAGAATGTTAACCAAGATATTTTCGATTTGTTATTCATTAGACTTAGTATAGTTTTGTTTATTTATGAAAGTGCATTGTTATGTAAGTTTAGCGTCTAGATACCTAAACAAATATTGTAAAAAAGAAAAAAAAAATAGCGAAATTATTGATAAGTAACTGAAACTGTTAAGAACTTCTTGGTCAAGGTTTGACCAGCAGTATATTTATAGACTTTTAAGCCCACAAGCTATAAGAAGGTAGTATGGACCCTACTGTCTTGAATACCGTAAGCCAAACACTGCTCTGGAGGAATAACGGTGGCGGCCCCATGAAATGCTAAGATAAACTTAGGTACCTCCTGGCCACTCTCGAAAGAGCGTGAAAGCCATGAATATTGAATAGCTCCACTGTGTTTGCCTCGCAAGCCGTAATTCTACCAGCCATTCTAGCGAATTGGGTTACCGTGGTACTCGTATACTGGCTGGCGAGGTAATGGCAACTTATCAATACGTTTTTAACCGACTTCTAAAAAAGGAGGAGGTTCTCAACTCGGATGTTTGTATTTTTTTTTTTTTTTTTTTATGTTTGTTCGCGCATTACTCCGTCGCTTGCCAACCGATTTGGAAAATTCTTTTTTTGTTGGAAAGGGTATACTTCCCAAATGGTCCCATAGTCACCAAGTCGGGATCTGATGATGGAATCTTGGCGAAATCGAGGGAACTCTTCAAATTTTATAGGAAAACGTACAGTGATTTTGGTATTTTCTACAACAAGTGAAGCATTTGCGTCCAATAAGAACCATTCTACCATCAGATCTGATGATGAATCCAAGAGACAGGCTTCGGAACTCCATAACAAGGCAATGCACTTTCCAGGTGTATACACCGATTACGCTGAGATTTATGATCCGATTTGCGTGATTCTTCTTTAGTTTGATGTGGAATACCTGCCATTTGGTCCCAAAAAAAAAATATAATATAGTTTGGCCATATAGTTTTAATTTTATTATTTTTATTGTTAAATATAAATTTTTCACGTATGTACACCGATTTCTCCGTGAATACTGGACCGATTTAGATGATTTTTCATTCATTTGGTAGAAAGTAATTTTATTATCTTTGCTTAGGTACTTTTTGAGTCATCCTCTTTATTATGCATTTTGTCCTTTGTCGTATGTATGGACGATGTGCTGGTTACAATGTAAAAATTATACTTGACTAGGATTAAAGTGAGATATCACAACTGAAAAGGCTAAAATAAAAACTTTTTTACAAAAAAAAATAACCGACTTCCATAAAAGTTTTTGTATATCTTACACTACATTATTACTGTAATGCCTCGTTGGTCTAGGGGTCGTTAATGCAATTTCTGAGCATGAGGTCTCTGGTCCGATTCCCAGTCTGGCAAATTGTTGAAATGATGTTTATTCATCTTCATCAGCCTATAATGTTCCCACTACTGGGACACAGGCGTCCTCTCTATGAGAGGGAGTGGGCCGTAATCCACCACGCGGGCCCAGTGCGGGTTGGTAGATGTCACATGTCTTTGAATTTTGGTTCTAGGACATGCCGGTTTTCTCGCCATGTTTTCCTTCACCGTTTTTGAGGGCAGCGGTGATGAAATAAATTACACAAAGTAATGCGCCCGCGTAGGTTCGAACCCACGGCTTACTGCTCGTAAGTCGTGGTTGCCACCACTGGGCCACCGCTGCTCTCATGATGATGTTTATTGATTTTTGCAAATAGGTTTTTAAAGGCACTTTTACACGTCATCTTTTTTTTAAACAAGATGGGGCCGGTGTTTCGTACCTGACTACTCTGAGATGAAACAGCCGAAACAAACTCAGTGGTCATAGTCTCTTTTAAGAGGGGACTCTAGGCTCGAGGAATTTGAAGAAACTATTGCCGTCGCGCTGCGTTGTCCCTTTTGCCCCCGTAAAGTGCAAAAGGGACAACTGTAACTCACGCTGATTTTACCTACAAAAATCGTGACCAAAAGACGTTTTGTATTCCGCTGTTTTCTTCTTCAAATCTAAACTGATCTAAATAATTCTTAAATCAAATTTTAGAGGAAAAGTATATCTGTGCTTCTATTATTTTCTTTTTTAATAAAAACTTATAATATAATTTGTCTGATAGTCGTCGGGTTTTTTTTTCGGGTTTTTGGATTGTCATAATTATTTTAGTGATTATGTTTTGAAAGAAAAGGAAATGATAGGGGCACGTATTAATAAGACCTAGATTTATTGGAAAAAAATTATTGCTCTAGACGCATTATCCACAAAGAAAACAGCGGAATACCTTTGTATGGAGAAAGGCCCACTAGAGTCCCCTCTTAAGGTCCAGACATAATCTTGGCCAACTCACATGAGGGCTAGGCAGATAAGTGTCTGAGATGGTCTTTTGAAGAAAGTACCATACAGATTACACTTGACCTGTCCAGCCAGTGCAAGCATTTGTCAGTTATCGTGTAGCTCAACTCATAACTCAAGGAGCTCCACTGTTTTTTTGTTTCTCTCTTCTTTGTGCCCGGTTGATGAAAATAGGCTCGCCCCTAATTAAATGGAACCTAAAATACAACTGGCAAAATGAGGGAGAACTGATAGACATACATACACCTCTGCCTAACCCTTCTGAGATTTCGTCACATGAAATAGGGTCGAGAATTTTGCTATCACACGAGCACATGTCAAGACTCCACGGCTACTGCTCAAACAATCCATTTGGAGACCCTTTATCATTTTGCCCGGCCTGGGAATCCGACCCAGGACTTCTTGTTCAGCAGTAACTCTTGCAACCATTAGACCAACGAGGCTGATTTTTAGGGTTCCATCTAAGTATATTGTTACCTAGTTTTACTAGATAGGTAAGTAAATAGCGAGATTTGCAATACATATATCTTCTTTTTTAGGGTTCCGTACTCAAAGGGTCAAACGGGACCCTAATACTGAGACTTCGCTGTCCGTCCGTCCGTCTGTCACCAGGCTGTATCTCATGAACCGTGATAGTAAGCCAGTTGAAATTTCTACTTATTATGAATCTCTGTTGCCGCTATAACAACAAATACTAACAACAGAATAAAATTAAAATAATGTTTTTTTTTGCTCTTTTTTATAAGTAATGGTACGGAACCCTTCGTGCGCGAGTCCGACTCGCACTTGACCGGTTTTTCTTACTTTCTTTGTTTGTTTAGCTGTACACGTGTATGCACTGCGACCAATCAAGCAATGAAAACCAGTTTAAGCAGATCTCTCATTGTATGGGAAATCTATACAAAACGAGGCAATGATATACTGGAAATATATAACTTGATGTGTCGTCGTGTGTACCTGGACACTTGTGACCTAGGCTCTATAAAAGACCACAATTATATACAATTATCATCAATAACGTGAGTTGTTCATCAAATAGTTGGTCATCTCCGCTGAGGTAGGTGAACACAATGCTTTGTTGTATGCCAGGGTCAAAATCGTTACCACCTGAATTACCTAGCTGAAACATTGCGAGTTTGTCGAGTTAAATTCAAGTTTTTAAGATTTCTATCCATTACGTACTCACCTAGGTAATTTATTATGTTTATATGTATGGTAGGTACCAAAGTACTGACTCAAAATATTTTAATGCTTATTTATGTAGGTACTAATCTGTCTTAGGAATTGCGATCTCAGGAAATACGATAAAAGGGACGAGGCTTTCCCGAAAACGAATAGCTAGGTTTATTTGTATATTATACAGTGAAGTGTTGCTAGGTCCAAGATGCCCATCGTCCTTATGAATTGGCACTTTTGTAAAATCGAAAACTTCTTCCACAAAATCTAACAAGGCAAAGGAAATTGCACTCTGCCTCTCCCATTTCTTATCCGCTAAAACATCTAACGTGTTCCTTAAATCCGTTAAGCGCTAAAACTACAACAAGAACACCTTATTGTTCAACGCAATTATGCTGGCGACAAGCCAACCTCCTTTCTTAACGGATGGCGCTAGTATCTTCGCGAAACAACGCTTCTGCCATACATTTTTTAGTTCCTTTATTTTGCCACCCGCAAGTGTGAGTTTGTAGTTCACAGTCGTGCAAGAGAAATAGTCTTTGTTACGGTGAAAGCAGGAAGTTATTATGCAAGTATCATTGCCAGTGTAATTACGTATACGTGTTGTTAAACATTTAGACTTTGTCTTTTGTATGTGGACAATTTTTTGTTGATAGCAAGTTCATAAGTTTACAAATTAATTATTCGGTTTCAGTTTTTAATTGCTCTTCATTTATTACCTACTGGTAATCTGTTATGATGGCTTCCAATGAGCTTAAAAAACCGGCCAAGTGCGAATCGGACTCGCGCACGAAGGGTTCCATGCCCTCTAGTATGTGTATTTATTACCCTTTGAGAACGGAACCCTAAAAATGAAGATAAATGTAGTACAAAACTCATTATTTACTTACGTATCTGGTAAAAGTAGGTAACAATATACATAAGTGTCTATTGAATAAATAAAAAACGTTATTTATTCAACCTATAAATTATCAGGTTCATTATCTTTGCCCACAGGACCTTTTACAAATAAAATATGCTTTCATATCATAGAGACGTCTATTTTACTGAGACGTCTAAAAATAACATGTTAGTTATAAACGCTATTCATTGCAAAAGAGACTCGTAATTAGGACCTTGTTTAAGACTACACTTACGATGATGGAATACGAATGCAGTGGAAAATAAATGATGGTCCCTTTCAAGTACTATTATTCATTATTATTCGCATAATACCAGGATATTGAAGATACCATTCGTATCGCGCCTGCTATCGATCATTTTACATCTTGATCACGCCTCCCCACATGTTTTATCGTATTTTCTTTTATATTATGAGCATCGGAGGTTTTTAAACGTTGCGGTCAAGATGTCTGTAGATTGAGTCTTAAGAACTTCCCGTGCTATTCAAGCAAGCAAAAACATAAAAGAAATTGATGGCTTTGTATACCATAGCCATTTATGATGAATTGTGAGTTAGTTTTGATCTTTTATTTATTAAAACTGGTAGGCATTTATGTACGGGTTGCGTGATGGATAGCGTAACATACGTAAGGTTTATTTACTCAAGTTACGAAAAGAATAAACATCACAAGTTTGCGAAATATCCGTAAGGTCAACGGATTTCCTCCCACGGCCGATAAACGTAACAACAACGTGTAGGTGTTATGTGTAGGTGAATCCTATTAAAGAATTTATGGAAAGGACTTATTTAGGCGAAATCTGTTGTTTAAAATAATATTAATATTATTTTTCAGTTTTATTTTATAGACTGTTACTTTTCCGAAGCCGCTTATCAACATTATGTGAAACGAAACGTAGCAACAAGATGGCGTTACGTCAATAGTACGATAGCTAAAAACGTCAAAAAAATCTCAAAGCGGTCGGCGAGTCTTGTTAGAACACGTCAGAATTTTACGTTTATAATAAACGTGTTAAACTAGAAATAATCCATAATCGTATTAAATATTGGCCAGTTGTGACTGTAGTGCGGTTCCAATTTACCATAGTGTTGTTTTTCGAGAAAGCTCCCGGATCGATAAAGGTACTTGTCAATGCAATAACAATAAGTTGCGAGTGCCCAATTATCTTATTATTACAATATTGCTGAATTAAAAGTGTAAGTTTTACGAGTCTATCGTCTGATCAACAATTTTGCAGGGCTGTGTCAACATGGGAAGCGGTGGGAAAAATATGTTGACCATAATAATCGCGCTCGTAACGCCTCTTGCTTTTTGCAATGTACAGCCTCCAATAGTAAATCCTGGGATTCTCACTCCGGCTAAAAACCTTGGCGATTGTCAGGCTTGTAAATTATTCGTCGACTCATTTAAAAAAGGATTAGAGCGAACCACGAGAGGTAAGTACGAGGGCGGAGATGCGGCGTGGGAGGAAGAAAAGTTAAAACTATCCTACAAACGAAGCGAGATGCGATTAATTGACATACAAGAGGGAATTTGCAAGGAGGGCAAGCACTCTCTCCAGTGCCACCTTATGGCTGAAAAAGCTGAAGAGTTCATTGAAACATGGTGGGCTCAAGATCCAGATGAATCTACAGACTTATACCAATACATTTGTATTGATAATTTAAAAGTGTGTTGCCCAAAGCACCACTATGGTAAAGACTGCACACCATGCCCTGGGGATCATGAGAGGCTATGCAGCGGAAATGGTAAATGTCGAGGAGATGGGACGAGGAAGGGAAATGGAACGTGCCTTTGTGACCCAGGATATACAGGAGATAATTGTGATCAATGCATGACTGGCTCTTACTTGGCATACAAGGATGATACAAAGATGTTGTGCTCTCCATGTCACCGATCCTGTATGGGAGGATGTAGATCTGGTTCACAAAAAGACTGTGTGGCTTGCAAGGCAGGCTTTGCCTTTGACTCTGATGAAGGCTGTCTCGACATAAACGAATGTGATGATATAAATAAATGCAGTAAGAATCAATTTTGCTTGAATTCAATTGGGTCATTTACGTGCATGACTTGTGATAAGTCCTGTGATACCTGTCACGGAGATGGGCCTGATATGTGCCGCAAGTGTGCCAAAGAATATATTAAGAAGGGAGAGTTCTGTATTGCTGAAAGAGAGGATGAGGACCCAATGGACAAGTTCGCTAGTACAAGGTAATATTGAATTTTGCTTTATGTGTACAACATTTTTACTATCTTAGAAAGGCAAATAAAGATGCTTTCTGTTCATCAAATAATATTGGGAAATGACTGCAATGCTGAGATGACGAGTAATAGAGAAGTATGAGAAAAGAAACCATGCTGCGCTGACCCCAAATAAATTGGGATAAGCGTAGAAGAATGATGATGATGTATTTGGTCCCACCCTAAAAGACATTCACAAAAACATGATGATTTTCCATAGCAACTTTAATTTTAGACTTAGCACTTTGGTCCGGTTTATTCTTTTGTTTTATAATTTAATCAACTTTCTTACAGAAACGAGGAGTTATAGGGCCTCCTGTAAAGTGTGGTCATTATAATGTGTAGGTACATTTTGATTTTGATAATTGGTGGTGGGTTCAATTTGCCATTATTTTTTTATTAGAAGCTTACTCTATGTACACTACATACAAGTGGTCAGTAAATGAATTGTAACTTTGTTGGGCTAGTGGTTGCTAGGGCAACTGCTGAGCATAACGTTCTGGGTTCGATTCCTAGGTGAGGCAGGAGGCAGTGTTATTGTTGTTTACTATCAGGATATTCTCAGTAGTAGCTCTGTGGGCTGGTTCAGTGCCTGGTTGGTGGCAGTAAGCTTGCCTAATACTTTGGACTTAAACACTGCTCTGCCTGACCCATCGGGATTACAGGAGTGAAAATAAATTATGAATTTTATTTATTGTCTTTTATGATCATAGTAATAAAAAAAAATCGTAGTAATAAAAAAAAAAAACAGTAAAAAATTAATTAATAATAATTTCACATTCATATTTTTTTGGAAATACCAATTTCAGCGTATATTATGTTTATTTAAATCTATTTAAAATTGGTGCTAACAAATCTTGCTATTTATTATAACATCAGGTTTACAGTATTTTTAACATGTTCAGTATTCTTACAACACAGAAAAAATTCCATTCCTCTTTGAATTATTACTAAAATATTCATGGCTTTCATTGGTACGCTACTATAAATTAGTATATTTAAGATTCTTTTAAATATATATTTTATTTCATAACACTATCATTATGGGGAAATTTTAAAGCTTTTAATAATAGTTTTACTAACAAAAATACTTCTTTTCAAGGTACGTGACATACGCAGGCATGCTAATAGCTACGGGCATACTGCTACCTACGTCACCCCATCTGGGGGGCTTTGTAGGAGCCATGGTCCTCTCCTACATACTGGGTGCCGAGTACTACTGTATGATAAATGGTCACACCGGAATGTTTGTTGATCTGAAGAATTTCGACTTGGCCAGTATATTTCAAACTTAATCGTAAGATAGCACAATTATGTCAATGCTCTTTTTTTTTAAATAAAATAAAGAAATATCTGATTTTTCTGCCAGGACATTGTCAATGGGTTATGTATGACCCACTTACATTGTCAATGCAAATAACTTTACACGTAAAAGATTAACATACTTGAGTAGAGGATTTTTCCAAACACACAAAGCAATGGAACATTAATTTCCACTGAAATAAAATCGTGTTTTGCATATTAAAGTAGGTCCTTCAATCTCTTCTGGTCCTTGGATATTTCTGCCAGGATTCTAATGAAATTAATCAAGAAATTAATTTATTTATAAGTGATTGATAAATAGGATGCTGAATGAAACAGGTTGTAGATTTCTTTAGTGAGATATGTAATTAATTAAGGTTTGTGTGATTTTTTAAGTGTTTTAATTCCACTGAGTCACAGAGTTTAAGTAAACTGTTATTTTAAAGCTAATATTTTAGAATGGTGCAGTTTTAAAGTGATATTAATTATAATATGTTTTCTAATTGAGTGTCAATGTTTGTTAAGTGTACATAAGTTTACCACTGTTTTATATGGTTCATATTGTTGTCATTTTTTATTGTGACGTTCCATCCAATTTTTAAATAAAAATCATGTCTACTTATAGCCTAATAATTAACTCAAATCTATTTTTTTTGTTACTTTTGTGATTAATTGAGTATAGAAATGATTGCTCATAATAATGATGTTTAAATAAACCACGTGATCTTATTAAGTGTCTATGTAAAACTTCATTTATAGTGTTTGATGCAATGATTTTCACCACTGCCAGGCTTTTTTTACACATTGGCCTAAATCTGAGTTGGGCCATATTGAGATCATTACAGCCCGACATAACATAATCAGTCTATAATATTACTGCTGGGACATAGGCATACTAACGGTAACTTTGCTGTTTCGTATCAATTTGTAAGTGTGATTCGTTTCCAATACATTTCAATGTCTAAAGGCTCAATGAGCCATGAAATTGTGCAAGCCATCGTCCGCCATGTCCTGTCATACAATGATCTTCAGTAAACGAATAGTGGGCCATTGTGTATTCGAGTCTTTAGCCACGGTGTAAACAGATTAACAGTAACAAATGAACGTAAATATAGCCATAATTATCTCCGTTAAATAAATGGTTCAACATTGTGTGGTTGTTTTCATTGCTATGTGTATTTGCTACCTTGCTTCCTACATACTTAATCTGCTTTCAGAATCTACTTTCCAAAAAAGGAAACAAATATGTGTAAGTATTTTGAAAAAACTTAGTTTAAGCATATTGTTAAGTATAAAGTTGAAATTTGTTTGAGTGGAACAACATTAATGTTAGAGTCGTTTCGTCAATTTTTCAGCATAATTGTCTTTATTTTATTGATTAATTGCACAAGCGGTCATATAGAAGGTAATTAGACACCGTTAGAATAGTTTATTGGTAATTTGGGAATTTCTTCATACGCTAATTACTGCCGAAATAGCCAATGAGGTAAGTAGCGGTCGCGAGGTCAATGCACCTGGTATTTACTACACCTAATTAGCTGGGAATGTGAGAGCAAATCTTTTTCATGGCTGTTCTACGAAATGACATAAGTTGGTAAGTCCCCGTTTACCCAGGCGTATTTAGTGGACGGTTTTCTATAACTGACAAGATGTTCAAAACTGGGTATTAATTAATCAATGGTTATGAATTACTGCTAAGAGCTGCTGCTGCTGAGGAGCTCGTGGCTAAATAATAACAGCCGCACGGGTCCATCTTTAAGTTCGTAGAGGCCGTGCTTGCCGAGGTTGGTCCGTAATAGGTGACCATAATTACATACCGAGTTTCCTCCGTGCCTCGGAAAGCACGTTAAACCGTTGGTCCCGGCTGCCATTTGTATATCTTTGACAGTCGTTAAGAGTAGTCAGAAGCTCAAAGTCTGACATCCAGTCTTACCGAGGAGTATCGTATTAACCAGTTACCAGCTACTGGGTTGTGGAGGTCAGATAGGCAGTCGCTTCATGCAAAATACTGGTACTCAGCTGCATCCGATTAGACTGGAAGCCGACCTCAAGATAGTTTGGGAAAAGGATAGGCAGATGATGATGGTTATGAATTACTGCCTCGTTACATGGGACTGGGTGGTTAGGCTCGCCCCCATTACATGGGACTTGAAACATAACTGGCAAAATGTGGGTGTAGGTACTATTAAATAGGTACACCTCTACCTAACTCTTCGGGGGTTACAGGCGTGATGTTTCGTAATGTTATGAATCCAAACAGCGCAAACCAGTTCGTCAAAATAAAATAGGGCACTAGGTATGTGTGTTCAAAATGCAATGAGTTCAAAATCTAAATATTTTATTTTACATAGGCCCATGCACTTATAAAACGTCGACAAAAGGTGCGGTTCGGGTTGGTCGTTTCCTATGGAGAAGAACCGACAAGAAACTCCATGATTACTCTTTTAAAATCATTTGGTTTTACAATACTTGAAGTTACAGCGTTAGTCCTTAAGTATGGGAGGACAGCGTAGGCCCAACATAAATAAGTCGTTGCTTACTACAAAAGGTAGAACAAGATAAAAAAAACTACGAATTTACAAAGCCTACAAAGTCCAAACATCCACAAAAAATAGGTAAATAAAAAGAATCTATACAAAAGAAAATAAGAGAGTTGTAAAACATCGTCGCGTAAAGTATACGCATGTGCGACAAAATTTGGTCCTACGTTCTGCAAAGACGTGCTCTTTAAAGGATGTACAACTGTGCCCAAGTAATTTGATAGGACATACGAAATCTGTTTTCAGTAAACGTAAACTTGTAGGTATTTCCTATGTATTTAAAGTTAATAAACTCATTTTCATCGTCAGACACAACAATACGCAATGTTTGTCGGATTCGGCGCAAGTGTGACGCTGAAGACATTTACATACAGTCACGGCTGTCAATACACGATTATGTAGTGACCGTGACACGATTTTTATGTTCGAACACCCGACGCGACAAGTTTTGTAGACGTTGAGTCATAAGAGTTCAGCGACAGGAACCTATAAAATATTCTTTCAAGACAATCTTCAATATAGCAATTGCTTAAGTGTGAGCATAGGTACTTTATGAGAACCTTTTGTCTAAAGCCTCCTGCCTAATGCGTAAGAACATCGTTTCAACTTTTTACAGTAATCTCAAGAGCGATTGCTAAGCGATATATCTTGGTATCGATTCCAATTCGGACAGTGTTATTGGATTTTTGCACTAGCAATCCGGAGCTTAAATTAAAGCAAGTTTTATAGGTACAAAGCTCCTTAAGATCTCTTTCGGGTTTACTCTATGTATTACGACTAGAAAACAGCTTCTGTTTCGGTGAGTATCTACAAGCGTGAGGTTATGCCAAGTTATCAAGGTTTTTATGATCGGAGATATGATCAGACAAAAAAAAACACGTTGCGCATAAGGGTAAGCAAATTAAGTCTTCCTTTGAACCGCTTGGCGCTTACAACTTAAGTACCTGAAGCCGTCAATCACTACCCACATCGGTTATGTAAACTAAGTACCCGCTATTAGTCGTGTGTTACGACGAAAGTGGAACCGATATGACAATGTGTTACAGACAAAGTGCCAAGTAATAGTGCTGTAAATGTGCCTGTGCTCTTTACTTTTTTGTCAGGTCAAGTTTTTTACGGGAAATCTACCCGATTTGACATTTGACGATTTAGGCTGTGGCTTTTAAATACCAGCATTTGATGTGTCGAGGAATACGTAGTTAGTGTAACATAGTCTTCGATGTGGTGAATTTTGATCGATAACAACAATAAACGGCTGCCGAATTGTTCAAATTTAGAAATTGACGTCTGCGAACGTTAGAAAAGTGGTTCAATGTCATTGCAGAATGTAGATAGCGGAGCTTATAGAATCGACGTTTATATCTGTTCTGACCTTTAATTAGACAGGCATCTTCTTTAATAATCTTACATACTTAGGTACAGAGGAAATACTACCCAGTCTGAAATGGACACCCTATCGAAACCACGACTTAACAAAGTATCTGTTTTAATATGAGTATGACCTAACTATCAAATCGCTTGTAACAACAAAACAAATGACTAACCACCTAATCTTCACAACCTTTACAATTGAAATATAACCTCACAAACCTAAGTTCTAACAATTTGCATGCACACAAACCCCGCGGTGGTTTCAAAGTGTTCTATTTTCATGATACGCGTAAACTAGCAACGCTTAGTACATTCTTAAACATGTTGGTGCAGCAACAAGAACTAGTCTAACAAGTTCTGCTTCCGTGAACATCGCCGGCTAAGTGGACACTTAGCAAGCTTCACTTTGTATATTTCTAGGAGAGGAATGGTAGGTAATGGATATTTGTTCTGGGTTAGATTTCGCTGATCGAATTTTGGCCTAACAATTTCGTAAACCTACCATGCTGCGCCGACCACATGGCAAATAAATTGGGATAAGGGCAACAGAAAGATGATATTTCGTATACCTACCTGACTACTTATTTCGTAGGTAACTATAATACCTATAGTCCTTTGACCAATTTTCTAGAAAAAGTAAATAATCAAACGACCTAACTAAGTGGCAATTGTGGTTTCTTATTTCTACTTAAACTTTTAAAAGGATTGACAAAGGCTTTTCGGTCGCTTATGTTTACATCATCATATTATCATCATAAGCCTATAATGTTCCCACTACTGGGACACAGGCCTCCTCACTATGAGAGGGAATGGGCTGTAATCCACCACGTGGGCCCAGTGCGGGTTTGTAGATGTGACATGTCTTCGAATTTTTAGTTCTAGGATAGGTACTCGTATGCCGGTTTCCTCACGATGTTTTCCTTCACCGTTATTGAGAGCAGCGGTGATGAAATAGATTTCACAAAGTAATGCGCCTGCCTAGGTTTGAACCCACGGCTTACCGCTCGTCAGTCGGGGTGGCCTCCACTGGGCCACCGCTTCTCTCACATATGTTTACATAATCCGATATAATTTTGACTTTTACATCATCGTTCTCGCTTATTACAATGGCATTTCGACTAGGGCCTCTGAGTATATGACCTCAATATCTAGTAAAATCAAGATCTCCAATGACGAAGTCTGAGACTTAAAGTTAGGTAGGGAAGGTATCATTTTAAAACTCTTAACTCATTTAAAACTATTGTTTTCGGGTTAGTGACGTTTTATGGGCTTGTAAGGAGCTTATAGAAGGGTATGTGTATGGCATACATTTTTGATCATACTATGATTACCTCGTTTGCCAAGCGTGGTGATTATGGCATCATCACCGTTCCTATCGTAATGATGTGATTCGGAGCAAAACGGCAAACATGATGTAAGTTTGGACTGTAGAGTCTGTAAGTAAATACCTACCTTTGGAGGTAATTCTATCGATCTCTGAGGAAACCGTGTGTAGAATGCGTTTTCTTAATTATAGACGTGTAACGATTGGTTTTCGACACATTGCATTGCAGGTGACGACATTTTCTTAGCAGCATGACTGATTCAGCAATTTATTTTAAATTCTTGTACTAAGCCTAATATGCGTCTAAAGTATGTACCTACTATGCCTCTTAAGGTGACCAAAGGTATGAATAGTACGATGGATCCATCCACAACCATAAAAAAATGCCTATTATTTGTATTAACGCCTAATTTCCTGTAAGTACATTACAATTGAAAGGACGTTACTTTTTAAAATATTATTAATTAAGTAGAAATAGGACAACTGTACCTACCTAGACGAGACTTGACTAACGGTGACTGTACTAAATTCTGAAGTAGGAAACTCATAATACTACTTGATCCGGTTATGAAGCTGAAGTCCTGGCTGTCATTGGTGGATCTTTGGCAGTCGATACAAGTAATTTTAAAGCTGAACGAGTCTTAAAAAACCGGCCAAGTGCGTGTCGTACCTACTCACACGCACACAGGGTTGCGTACCACCAAACAATAAAATATAAAATATTTTTAATCTTATTAAATTATTTTTATATGTAACAGCAAAACGAAATTTGTTTTTCATAGTATGTTAATGAAAAACAAAGTTACTGCTGCAGTTTGATGAAAAAGTCCTATATCTCAAAAACTAATTTATTATTATATTAATTATTATTATATATATATATATATATATATATATATCTTATTCAAACCAATTTTCGTTGAAAGTTTTTTTTTTACGTTCTAAAATCCTAAATATTTTCAGAATTTTCATCCTCTTACTTTAGAAATTACAGGGACACACATTTTACCACTTTGGAAGAGTCTCTCGCGCAAACTATTCACTTTAGAAAAAAATTATATGAGAAACCTCAATATAATTTTTGAAGACCTATCCATAGATAGCCCATACGTAGGAGTTTGATAAAAAAAATGTTGAGTTTCAGTTCTAAGTACGGGGAACCCCCAATATTTTTTTTTTTCTATTTTTGTGTGAAAATCTTAATGCGGTTCACAGAATACATCTACTTACCAAGTTTCAACAGTATAGTTCTTATAGTTTCGGAATAAAGTGGCTGTGACATACGGACGGACAGACAGACAGACATCACGAATCTATAAGGGTTCCGTTTTTTGCCATTCGGCTACGGAACCCTAAAAAGGCATTACCCAGGTATTACCCAGTCACGGGGACCCCCAGTGACTGGACTGTCTATCTGTAACTGCCTATCCAGCCATCACCAGGAGAGCAGATAGGCACTCACTCCATGTTAAATACTGGCACTTGACTGTAGTTGCCTGAAATAAATTTTATATTTTGTACCTATTTTAGGATTGGCTTCCAGGCTAAACTAGAAGCAAATCCTAAAACAGCTAAGAGGCTAAGCAGGTGATGACTTTTCATTCACACAGGCTGTATATTCGACGACCTTTGATCAAGATGGCGAAAAAAAAAAACGTTGTCGATGAAAACTGGGGAAAGGCGGCACTTCCATACGTAATAAAAAGCTTAGCTCATGAAGACAATGCTGATAGAAAGTAATGAATGTAATGTGCATTGTGAATTATGTCGTGTGGGAACAGTTTCGTAACGCTATTGCAAGAACAACAGTTTTGTTATGTTTTATTACTTTTATTTGTTGTCTGGAACATGGTAATAATGTCTTCGCTACTGGTGAGCCAACCGTAAAATTTTCTAACTAAACTAGCAGCCCTCCTGCAAGTCCGCAGAATACTAGTCAGTTGCCTAATTCGACAGTTTCGTGATTCGCCAGATTCGCTGATTGGACAGTTTTGTGAATTCAACAGTTGCGTCAACTCGAACGTTTCCCTAATTTGCCAGTTTCATCGATTCGACAGTTTTATTCAAATCAACAGTCGAAGTACAGTCTGTAGAAAATTGCACGCATGCCATCCCATGTTTACTTGACTTTCAAAAGAAAGCCGAGAAAGACAGTTGCTAAGTGTAACGGGGATTGGGATGCCTACTTTAGAGAAATTTTGATTATTGTTCAGACATTTTATTTTTAATTGGTAGTCTTTGGCTAATCATCTGACATAACTTACATTTGACATTATATCTGACATTCTGTTTGAAATTAATAAATTTATAGACATCGTTTTCGGACTGGGTAAAGAAAACGACATTCTATTTTGTCCGTCAGACAGGTAATACAAAAATATTAGACACGTATTTTTTGTTTTATCAAAATATCAAAAAATTACTTAGTTAGAACTCATTAAAGTTGGAGAGTGGGGGCTTACTACGTCACAAGTGGGTATAAAACTTACCTACATGTGACGTCATGCGCCATTTCATCTCAATATATCTCCGTAATTTTATGACCACGTGAAAAAATAAAAAATACGTGTCCAATACTTTTCAATAAACTACCCGACGGACAAAGAAAAAAAAAATAGGATTATCCCTTAATGGCGATATTATACTTTAGCTGAAATTGTCCAAATTGTTTTGCATGTGACATTTTTATTGTAATATTATAATGTATCCAATGTTCAACACAATGTTTATTGTTGAGAATAAATAAAATGAGTCATATTTTATTTATCTATTGTTACCCATTTACATCCGCACTCCTCCGCTAGGTAGGTAATTAATTTTGTCGTAATTCCCAATCTAAACAAATAAACCTGACCACATATTTTATTATACTTAGCTAGAACTGCTCTATCAGTCTCACCTCCATAATTATTCCCCATCAACTCGTTTGACTACAGCCAACATTTCTCAAGCTCTCCCACATAAATCCTAATGCGTCACGTACAAATTTCTCAAGGGCTTTGGCGCGAAGCCCTCTACGGCCATTCAATTATATATTATTATGGCGTTTGTGATAGCGGGGCAGGCACGAGTGTGCTGTCTGTACCGTTGACAATGGTACAGTTATGTCATAGTTTTGAGTTCACGATACGAGTACGACTTAGCAGTCGATATCGTTAGGGGTAAATGGGATAGATACTGGGCAATGGCTAGCTTTAGTGAGTTTCTTAATAGATTATATTATAAATTAAGTATAAAATAGTTGTGAGCGATGAGTGGCCTAGGGTGGAGCAGCTTGCTTAGAAGAAACTGATTCACTCGAACTTTCACGAGATCCAGAATAAAATGATCAGAGGAACAGAGAAGCTGGCAGTGAACTGTCGTAGTGTATCGATAATCGAGATGGGATGCATAGACAAAGAGATTTAAACGACTTATAGAGCGCGCGGACATTAGCAATGTTTCGATACAAAAATGATGTCCCGAATATTATCGATTTTGACACACGAATCCTAATTGACAAGCGTATGACAACAGACTGATTTTTTACTAAGTAGTAACTAGTTTGAAACAACATTGGATTATGATTTTCTTCGTCTTGTCCCGTGTATCTCTCGTAAGTAAATATTTGAATGTCTTTGGAAAAGACTACCGAAAATAAATTAAATTCGAGTCCGAATTCAAGTCCACTCGTTTTACCATACCGAGATTTGCAAAAACGCAAAGCGCAACAGTGCATATTTTTTTTACTAAATATTTTTATGTTCGTCAAAGTTATGAACGTATGACACATGAATGCAACCTGACAAGCGGACGTGGCTCACTAGAGTGATCGAATTATTACTAAGATGCAATATTTGTAGGATAGCGATCTTCTTCGTCTTGGGCAAAGAGGACCTTATAAACACGTATCTAAATATCTATTTAATATTCACGCATGCCAGCTTTCATCGCGTCGCGTCGCGTCTAGGTGTGAGCTGACTCTTAAAGCGATGACAGGATTTCTATTGAAAACTTCAAGCTTATTTTGACGTGTGCACTGAAGTAGAAATAAAACAGCTGTCAAAATCTTTTTTTATTCCTGTGTTCTCTATGTCAGTCCCGAGATGTAAGCTGACATTTGCTGACTATGTCATCATGACAGTTATGGCGTTTCTTCTGGTAACATTGTAGTCTTGGTGGCCAACCATGACGTCTTAAAACATTACTGTTTTACTCTTATTCCAGTGTGGGAAAGAGACGGAGCTATACAGAGTGTCTAGCGCCATCTCTTTCCCACACTGGAATAAGAGTACAACAATACTGTTTTAATACTTCGTGGTTGGCCAGCAGGGTTTGTTTCCCTATTTGGATTGGGGCTATTGGGGTTTTCAGATAAGGAATCTTTGATCCAATCATATCTGATCTCTCTCCGGTCGTGCCGGATTGCCGTCCTACCAGACAAGAGCGAGGGAAGACAGAGCTGTCAAAATCTTTTTTTATTCCTGTGTTCTCTATGTCAGTCCCGAGATGTAAGCTGACTTTGCTGAATATGTCATCATGACAGTTATGGCGTTTCTTCTGGTAACATTGTACATTGTGGTCTAGGTGGCCTACTATCCAACCATGACGTCTTAAAACATTACTGTTTTACTCTTATTCCAGTGTGGGAAAGAGACGGAGCTATACAGAGTGTCTAGCGCCATCTCTTTCCCACACTGGAATAAGAGTACAACAATACTGTTTTAATACGTCGTGGTTGGCCAGCAGGGTTTGTTTCCCTATTTGGATTGGGGCTATTGGGGTTTTCAGATAAGGAATCTTTGATCCAATCATATCTGATCTCTCTCCGGTCGTGCCGGATTGCCGTCCTACCGGACAAGAGCGAGGGAAGACAGAGCTGTCAAAATCTTTTTTTATTCCTGTGTTCTCTATGTCAGTCCCGAGATGTAAGCTGACTTTGCTGAATATGTCATCATGACAGTTATGGCGTTTCTTCTGGTAACATTGTACATTGTGGTCTAGGTGGCCTACTATCCAACCATGACGTCTTAAAACATTACTGTTTTACTCTTATTCCAGTGTGGGAAAGAGACGGAGCTATACAGAGTGTCTAGCGCCATCTCTTTCCCACACTGGAATAAGAGTACAACAATACTGTTTTAATACGTCGTGGTTGGCCAGCAGGGTTTGTTTCCCTATTTGGATTGGGGCTATTGGGGTTTTCAGATAAGGAATCTTTGATCCAATCATATCTGATCTCTCTCCGGTCGTGCCGAATTGCCGTCCTACCGGACAAGAGCGAGGAGAGACAGAGCGCACCTGTGTTTGTATACACACTTGTGCATTGTAAAATTTCCTGCAATGATTATATTGTATCTGCTGAGAGAGGCCATCATGACCGAATCGGTTCAGAAAAACTACATTGTAGAGTGTAGAACTTTCACGTACTTATTTCACCATAATCTAAAATTCTGCAGTCTCTTAGGCATTAACGACCTTATTACATCTATGTAGCTGCAAAATCTTGTGGCGATTACGACGTTATTCAAACTTGGAGCGTGTCTTAACCACCTACCATAGTCAAGTTTCCTCGAATCACTTTGGCAAGCTTCGCCCACTCTTTGGTATTTGAAGTAATTTGCATAATTATGGGGCCTTATTTAAGTACCTTTGGTGATACTGTCATGTAATTGAGATATTTACTTATCAAATGACTTCTTATAGATATAAAAAACAAGTTTTAAGACTTCTGGACTCGTGTTTATTTTAAGGTTCGTTGCCAGCTGTCCTACTTGCTACGCAATAACACCAAATACAATATTTTGCAATGATATTAGAACTTAAGTTTTATTTGTCGTTTTACGTTAGTTTTAAAAGACTTATCTAGAACTGTGGGTAGGTACTTAGATCTGATCAGAGTACAAAATAAGAATTAACGGCGCCATCTTGGTTTTTGATTGCATTGCACTTGGCAGTTTCAAAAATGTTCGCGCGCTTCTGAACGTCATTCAACCGTCAAAAATAGTAGCACTGTAGGTATTACGTGTCAGAAAAGCTGTTAAAGTTTTCGTTTTAAAAAGACCAATCTTGATATCCAATTACCAACGCTAGTCTCAACAAAACAAAAAGTCAAACCATGTACAGAGCTTAATAATCTTTGAACGAGACACATCAGACATAATCTCTATCCATATTTATCAACCCAACAGCCAGTTTCTCATCATGAGGCAATCCTAGCTTTTCTACTTATATGACTAAAACCGCTTGACATAATAACGTAACACCTTATACAGCACTTGTCCTTCCAACTTGAGAGCAATCTCTATTAGTCAGGGATGCGTAGGTGCTGTACTTACGGAACGCGGAATCGTTTGGTTCTTAAATGTTCTTCGTTTTTTTTCTGGCCTTAGAAGTCAACCTAATTTTCGAGGAAAAAAGCTTAATTGTGGACTCGAAGACAGGTTTTTATGGAAAAAGGTAGATGGAGACAGTTAAGTATGGGATCTAGGACTATGTTTGGTTGCTGTGGGTGTGATGTGATTGTCAGTAACAGCTGTATCTGGTACAGACTTGATGGAATGAGGAAACAATTGTTACGTTTTCTGAGATATCTTGGTCCATGTCTGTAGTCATCCGACCACGATGTTTCAACGATATGGATTATGATGTAAGTCGCCATAATTTAGATAATTAATTAAATGAATTAAGGTATTATATAGGTTATTAAATGTTAAACTTGACATAATAAAGAGATCTGGATGTCTTGTTAAATCCCTAAAACCGTGAAAAAAAATATTTTTGTACGTTGCGCCACACTAGGAATTTCTCCTGTATCGTGGGTGCGTTTACAAACAATTAAACTCACATACACAAACAGCCAGACCCGTAACAACTATCTGTAGGCCATACAAATATTTGTTGCGTGCGGGGATCGAACCCGCGAGGCACAGCGCAGCAGTCAATCGTTCAGCCACTGCGCCAACCATGCCGTCAAAATAAAGTCAAGATTGCCGGTTATATTGATCTGTAAGTCTCTAGCTGTTTAATATTATTTAATATATATATATATATATACAGGGTGTAACGGAATAGTTATTTGTGCAACAAGAGAGCAAAGTCGTTTTTTGCTGCGAGTGCTGATTTTGAATCCTGAGTGTGGCGAGGGATTTAAAGGCACGAGATGCAAAAAACTTTGCTCTCGTGTAACACACATAACTTTTCACTTCAGCAGCGAGAACACTTTAGGAGATTAAATAATAAACAGGAATAGATTGAAATAACTATTTATTGTGAATCAAAATAATTAACATTGTAGATAGATGATCGCATCGTCTGTGATAAATCTAAAAAAATAAGATAGCAACACCGTCTCCGAAAAACTGCTTGCGCCCTTTGTAAGTCTCTAATCGTTGAAGACATGGTATGCTTTCAGATATTTCTTGCGAGACTTCTCAGGTAGGAAACTTAATTCTGCATTAATAACTTGTTGTATTAACTCTTCCGGTGTTAAAATACTGTTCTCGTCGCTAGTTTCACTAATGTTTTACGATTATTTTGATATTTTTAACATATTCAACTCTTTACTCCAGCCACAAAATTTTATTCCCGCTCTTTTATTTTAATTAAGGCGTGTTCGGAAATAGCAACCATGATATTTTATTATTCAAAATATACTGTAAATGTAACATTATTGAAACTAGAAATAAATATTTACAGGTTAAAAATCAGTTTTATTTGCAGTTAATACTTATTTTCGTTTAAATACAACAATAAGTTACAAATTCAATAAATTACATTAAAAGACATATTTATCTTTTGCAAAATTTCTTTAGTTAGTACGAAATTCCGAACGTGTTTGTCTTTGAGGTCGAATTCAAAATCGGAACTTCGAAAGGGCTGGTCTTTGTCTCTCTCTCTTTCTAATGGCGGGAAAGAGATAGAGTGTGAATGTTTCGAATTGTACGATTAACCCAAGGCTGAATATGATATTCACGGATATCTGAAAAACAATATTAAAAAGTTACTTTGTCTCACTCAGTGAGCAAAATCGCATTTTGTTCACTGATTTCAGGCAGAAAAACCTACATGTTTGAGCTACTGAAGTGAAAAGGGTATATACCGTCAACCAAACAATCTATACATGCAATTAAGTAACTCTACGCAAAGCAAATTACTTTTTTTTATGAAATATCACGGTTGACGGTAGAACTTAATGTAACGCACTCAAAACCATGCTTATGCGCTGATGGATGCGTTGAATATTACGTTAGAGGTATTTCAAGTAAAGTTATAACATCAAAAACGTTACTCCGTCGTGTCATAGATGGGGCGCTGTAGTACTTTTTGTAGTATGTTGCTTTATGTGGTCGCTACAATCGCAATGATGAGGAGAACAAGTAAATAAATGTAGTAGTGGTATTTTTACACCCATTATACAGGGTGTAACGGAAAGGGTATATACATCCTTAAGGGTGTGCTACAGACCATCAAACTGAACATGTTTCTCATCATAAAAAAATTTTTGCTGCAAAAAAAAATATCAGCTGCCTATACATTTGGGTCGAATAGGTATTGCAATTTTCTATGGGGCAGCAGATATTTTTTTTGCTGCAAAAAATTTTTTTATGATGTTTGAGTTTGATGGTCTGTAGCTCACCCTTAAGGATGTATATACCCTTTCCGTTACACCCTGTATAGGTATAGAGAAAAACAGCATTATAAATTTTGTTACTAATAAATTGATTAAATAGACCTGTCTCTTCTAGTTCTAAGTTAACTTCAGATGCGAATAGTCGTGTGGTTATTTGATGTTCCAATTTTGTAAACACGTGTGTTTTATCCTACAACAAATACTGCTTAGTATCGGTGTCTTTATTTTTTTTATGAATGGCATCTCGCAGTTCAACCTATGAGGTTGTCGTCTGCTTAACCGGACTATCCTGTGGGTGCCTTTAGAGTAAGGCCTCCAGCCAGGGCATAAAAACTTACAAACTAAGCGACTGCACGCTAAGGGCACCCCCTGTGGGGTACGAACCTCGGCTTAGGGCGACGCTGGGGGAGGACTGCATGGGGACAGGCTGGATCTGAATGGTGTATCGGTATGTCTCACCATCCATAGTTTATATTGACTGCGTGTCGCGGGTTCGATCCCCGCACGGAACAAATATTTGTAAGGCCTACAAATAGTTGTTCCAGGGCTGGCCGTTTGTGTATGTGAATTTAAATGTTTGTAAACGCACCCACGACACAGGAGAAATTCCTAGTGTGGGGCAAAGTGTTAATTTAAAAAAAATGATGATTTGAATTAAATGCACACCATATCAAAAAATTTAATCATTAGTCTTTCCGTACTGATTAATGATGTTTATTCTGCATACTGAGGTCCATTGACTCATGATGTCATTTCTAAATCCCCTTTAAAGACGAACTGATTAAAATACACGCAGGAAATATATAGCAATGATGTCATCGAAAAAGTGGTCACGAGGTTGGTCCTCTTGGACGAAATATGATACAATAAATGCGCTTTATTTTCGAATTTCGAAATGTAAATTGTAACTTACACGAGACGGGTAAAAGTATTTTATTGCTGAGATTTTACGAAAACTTACGTCTAAGAGTTTTCTTTGTAGGTATAACTTATGTGTGAACAGTTATAAGACGTATTTAATTCAGTAGTATCCAGGAATTTGGATCTATGAATGCAATAGACACGCTTAAAAAGTTATATAAAGCGTACTATAAAGTTTTGGGAATTACATGCGTGTGGTAACATGATACACAAGATAGATCTAGGAAAAAAATGTGCTAGCATTTCTAAAATTAAAAAACCGGCCAAGTGCGAGTCGGACTCGCGCCCGAAGGGTTCCGTACCAATATTTATAAAAACCGCCTTAAATGATCTGCAAATGAGACTCGTTTTTTAGTACAACTGACGCTTAGCGCCATCTTTCGACATTTCTATGGAGTTGTTCGAAATTTTCGAGTCAAATACAATTGATCGACTATTACTCGTAAACTTATAAAGCCCACTTAAGTATGATAGTATTCCTTTAAACTTCGTTATATATAGGTACTACTGCCGTGATGACATTTGAATTCCTAAAGACAACCGTTTATTTGGTAGAGGGGGGGGGGACACTTGACTCTAACGAAAATTTGTACTTTAAAGCTTGATAAGTCACGAACGGTTTACTTAATCAAAAAACGGTCTTCCCAAACTCCTAACATTTTTTTAAAAGACCTATTCAACGATATCCCACACTATGGGAAGGACAAAAATAAAAATTATCATCCCTACTTTACATGTAGGGGAGGTACCCTAAATAATTATTTTTTTCAAAATTTTATTTTACCACTTTACCGGCGTCATTAACGTGTATACTCATAGCAAATTACAACTTTCTAGTACCAACAGTTTTTGAGATAAACCGCGGACAGACAGACAGACGGACATACCGAAACTATAAGGGTTCCTTGTTGACTACGGAACCCTAAAAATGGTTTAGTCTAAATGTTGTGAACTGGTTTTATGATTTCACAAAAAGCTAAGTATGTTTTGTCAACTCTGAATTGCCAGCATTAAATTATACTTTCATAACCAGCACTTAAGAACGTTCCTCTAAAACATTGTTAACGAAAAACAAAGCCTCTTACTCAAGGCCACTCGGTCACTTTCAATTTCAAAGTAGCTTTATCATTAGCATAACCTTTTCTTATGATGAACCGAGGACAAGACGGACTCAAAAAACGAAAACACCTTTTTTGCATTCCATTGCTGTTTTAGCTCGCGCCTTTTCTTTTTCTCTTGGAGTAAAAAGTGCAATGGATGGTGTATTGTGGTCTTTTTTCGTGATGGGTGCAGGTAAGGGCCAATTCTCGTTGTTTGCTCTTGAAACCGGCTGGTAATGTCAAAGGAGTCACATTGGCAGGTCCTTGTTGCGTCTGGGAAATGCGTGTCCCACAAAAAGTTTCGTTTTTTAAGTTAACAATGGGTAGGGATCCCATGTTTTTAGGGATTTTTGAAGTTAGGCGTTGGGATGGTGCTAATGGATTTAAAAAAGCCCAAAAATATGTCAGGGTATCAAATACATATCAGATATATCTCATTGTTGATATACTGCAATAAACTACTACATATAAAAAAAAAAACATATTTAGGAGTATGTAGTTTTTTTTTTTCAACTGTGTTACACTCTCTAGTAGCGAATAAATGCCTTAAATATCTCAAAAATATCAACTAGGTTACTTCTGGCGTTTAAATGATAAGTAAGGCATTGCCTAAGTCCGGCAAACATGTAACATATGGTGACCCTATTTTTTTTTAAGTATGTTTTAAGCCGAGAGCAGACTATAGCTGTATTATTTATTTAAAAGTGTACTTATTTATTTAAGTAATATCTATAGACAATAACTACTTATTACCATAATCAGGCATTTTATTTTAATATATTATTATTCAAAAGAATTGAAACAATTAGTATTTATTGGTCTCGCACAGGACAATAAAAAAGGAAAGTAAACATAAGAAAAACTTAAAAATAGGACATAAGTACCTAACATTAAACTAAAATTGTACGAGAGTTAAAAAATATCTGCTGCCTAGAAAATTTCAATACTTATTCGACCCAAATGCATGGGGCAGCTGATATTTTTTTCGCTATTACGATGTTTGTCCGATGGAGGAACATGTTCAGTTTGATGGTCTGTAGCACACCCTTAAGTATGTATATACCCTTTCCGTTACAAGCCGTATACATTATGGCAAATATTTTATAAATCATGGCCTTTCAAAAACTGTGAATGAGCTTTCAATAACGGTCGACCACCAAAGGTCAGTTCAATAAAATAAAATGAATGAAAGAATATAAAGGAAATTCCAATTATATTGCAAGATGATGATGTCAGACATCTTACGTATAAAAGATAAAAGTTTCATTTTCACAAACGAAACTTCTACAAGCCAGTCCTATAAACGGCACTTTAGGTTTGAAAGAGAGGTTTAAAAAAAAATAGTGCGTGGAGTCCCTCCGCGCGGAAGAAGTGAAACTTTGTAATACTACACGCATGCGTTCGAGTGCCACGCATTCACTCTCGCTCTGCCTCTTTCTATTCCCCCTCCATGTTAGCGTTAAACGTTTAACGCAACCTTGTTGGAAGTCGCATAAGAAGTTTCACTTCGATATGTAACATAACATCGCATTATTCTGTTGTAGCGGCATCGCCACCACACTTCGAAGCGACCTAGTCACAGGTCGGGGATCATCGGCTGTCTCCGTAGCAATGCGCGCGTCGCGGCCCTTTGTTTTCTTCACCTGTCACGCTCGCTGTCAAAAAACCTCGCTTCTAGAATATACCGTTTTCAGTGACTTAGACTTTTTTTTAATTAATATCTACATATTGGTGACCCCGACATGGAAACGCCTAAAGAAAATGCTTTTGCTGCGGAAACGTCACGTGTGGGCGTTCGTCCGCCACCATTTTGGCCAGATGACCCGGAAATGTGGTTCGCGCAGATGGAGTGCCAGTTCGCGTTGGCGAACGTTACCGTCGACCTAACAAAATACTACCAGGTCGTGTCGGCGCTGGAGCACCGCTACGCAACCGCGGTGAAGGATATTATCACCAACCCGCCAGCGGTGCACAAATACGAAAAAATAAAGTCGGAACTTATTAAGCGGCTGTCAGCCTCTCGGGGACTAAAGGTTAAGCAATTACTAATGCATGAGGAGCTAGGTGACCGTAAGCCATCACAGTTTTTACGTCATTTACGGCATCTAGCAGGGCCATCAGTTCCGGAAGATTTTCTTAGGACATTGTGGGCAAATCGGTTACCGACCAACCTACAAACGGTTGTAGCGACTCAACCTGACCTTCCGTTGGACAAATTGGCAGAACTGGCGGACACGGTTAATGATATTGCGCCGGCGAGGCCCATGCAAGTTGCCAGCGTTGTAGAGGCAGGCACATCTGTCCTTATAAAAGAAATGGCGTGTCAGATTGCGGAATTAACTAGGCAAGTGAGTTCACTGTCTACTAGTGTGGATATTCGAAGACAGGTACGTGGTCGTTTTCGTTCACGCTCTAAAAGCGATAACTGGCGAAGCAGATCCAAGTCCAGGCCACGTCAGGCACCTGAAAACCATCCGCATTGTTGGTATCATTTCACATACGGCGTCCGTGCAAAGAAATGCACACAGCCTTGTACATGGAGGTCGGAAAACTCGAAAGGCAGCCCGAACTAGCGGCCTACGACTGCCCATTAGCATCAGGCCGACTTTTTGTAACTGACTATTATTCGAAAATGTTATTTCTTGTCGATACTGGTTCGGATTTGTGCGTCTACCCACGTTCTGCAATCAAGACGCCCTGCAATATCACAAAATTTAGTTTAACGGCAGCTAATGGAAGTATTATTAATACCTATGGACCAGTGCAACTTACTCTCAATCTAGGTCTTCGCCGCTCATTTACTTGGAAATTTACCATAGCCTACGTGTCAAAGCCAATTATAGGTGTAGATTTTCTAAGTTATTATAATCTGCTTATAGATTGTCGCAACCACAGGCTCATAGATGGCACCACTTCACTCTTCGTGGCAGCGTCCTCGCAACGGGTTCCTGATGATGTGGCATCTGTCAAAACTGTTACCGGAGATACTGAGTTTCACCTGTTGTTGCGTGAGTTTCCAGAGGTTACCCGCCCTGCAGGTATTGTAAATCAAAGCAAACCTAAGCATAATACGGTGCACTTTATTAAGACCACACCTGGACCGCCCGTTGCAAACAGACCGAGGCGCTTGTATGCAGAGAGATTAAGAATTGCGAAGGGAGAGTTTGATGATATGATAGCCAGCGGAACTGCAAGGCGCTCTGAAAGCCCGTGGTCTTCGGCTCTGCACCTGGTGAAGAAAAAGGATGATGGGTGGCGCCCGTGTGGCGACTACCGTGCACTAAATGCACGTACTGTGCCTGACCGCTACCCTATACGCCATATCCAGGACTTCTCACAGCGGCTTTCTGGCTCCACTATATTCACAAAAATTGATTTAATTAAGGCATATAATCAGATACCGGTAAATGAAGCGGACATACCAAAGACGGCCATTACAACACCATTCGGATTGTTTGAGTTTCCTTTTATGACGTTTGGCCTTAGGAATGCAGCTCAAACTTTTCAACGTTTTATGGACGAAGTACTTACCGGATTTGATGACTTCTGCTTCGGATATCTCGACGACATTTTAATTTATTCTCCTTCTCCAGACCAGCATAGAATTCACCTGCGCCAGCTGCTGTCACGCCTCCAAGAATACAGCGTTCTCATCAACGCAGCTTAATGTGTGTGGGGCCAGCCCGAGGTGACTTTCCTTGGATACCAGGTGTCAGCTGCTGGTACTAAACCTTTCAGCACGAAAGTCCAAGCAATACAGAACTATCCAGTTCCACGCACGGTGAAAGAGTTACAAAGATTTCTAGGCATGCTAAATTTTTATAGAAGGTTCGTACCCAATGCTGCAAAAAGTCAAGCACCACTAAACTCGATGTTGAGTGGAGAAAAGGTCAAGGGTTCGGATCCTGTACAGATGTCGCAGCTCCAGCTGGAAGCATTTCAAGAATGCAAGAGTACGCTGTCAAACGCTACTCTTTTTGCACACCCAAAGGAACAAGCAGAGCTCTCTATGCTTACTGACGCATCGGAAGTTTCCATAGGAGCAGTCCTTCAACAACGCGTCGGTACACAGTGGGAGCCCCTCGCGTTCTTCTCAAAATCCCCAAAAGGGAGATTGGGAACACAGTACTATATTTATTTTTAACATATTTAACATAAAACGGAGGGCCTCGGGGGTTACTATGATGCTTAAAACATTATTGTTCCATTCCTATTCCAGAGTGGGAAAGAGATGGAGCTAGACGACCTGCATAGCTCCGTCTCTTTTTCACTCTGGAATAAGAATGGAACAATAATGTTTTAAGACGTCATGGTACGCTACCTGGCCCCGAAGGGTTAGGCAAACGTGTACTGCTACAATTTCTCTTCTTCTTCGCTTGCTTCTTCTTTTTTTGAAGTGTCTTTGAACTTCTTACGCTACTTCCAAGTTGAACGCTACCATGGAGGGGGAATATTTTCTATTACTCACTAAGAGATGGCAGTATTACAAGATTTGTGACTACGTAGTTCTACTAGGTACGCAAGATGGCGTGCAAACAGTCATGCATTCGACTCTTCGGTATGACCAGTCATCGCTCAATTTCTATGAGTAGAATAACCTCGATAAACTTAAGTAATAAAAATAATACAACAAGAAAACAACAAAATATTATTTAGAAGCTCAATAAAATAACGAGAGTGAATGCGTGACACTCGAACGCATGCGTGTAGTATTACGAAGTTTCACTTCTTCCGCGCGGAGGGACTCCACGCACTGTTTTTTTCTTTATGTTAGAACACAGTCCCACGTAATGGGGGGGCAAACCTATTGCCATCAATCGTGCACAAATCCTGACTCTGCTGCTACAGAAAAATTACAAATTGAAAAACCACATAACACTGCCGATCCGGGCTCAGCAGTCGCTCGCCAACACTAGAGCAACAAGTAAATTAAAAATAAATACAAAATTATAACTTCGAGCATAAAGATATATCAGCATCAGCCATCGCTCGAAGCTAAAAATATTTCTATATTTAAACAAAGAATAACGCGCGGGAATTAAAAAGTTTCATTTTTATTTTTGCAGATAACCGAACGCTCGACTTAAATGCCGCCCCCGACCGGGGCCCGTTGCAGAGACGTCGAATAAACGAGGTATATATAAATAAAATACAAGTCTAGTTTATGCCTGTTTTACAATAAATGGGGCATCCACAATAAAATAGAACTGTTGGATTTTCAACGCTCGGTTCATGTAACGCCTACTGACAGTAAACACAGGAATAAGAGGCAGTTAAAAAAAAAAAACTAACCTAGATACCTAATGGTTGTTAAAATACCCATAACGAAGCCGCAAGGCATTTTTCCTCCCATTCATTGAGTATTTTTTATGCTTTAGAACCTGGTTTACCTGGGAACCTTCTAGTTACAGTCATATAAGGATCAAAGTTCCAACTTTGATAATGCATCCATTAGTAAAATGTTATGAGTGCGTTAAAAAAATAGTCGTTTTCCTGCAATAATTTTTGCCTACAGTAGTAGTTACTTACTTTGATGTACAGAATGCTTGGTTGACGGCTTCGTGAAGGGCCCGATTACACCTTGTATAGTGCGTCATGGTTCTTTTGGCGCTTGAATGGCATTGTAAGGAGGGCGCTACTAGTAAGCATTTGTCAAATTGTTTGCGGAAATTGTTTAGAGAAATCAAGATGGTGGCGTTAGTTCCGACTAAAGCCACGCGCCAAAAGATCTATGATGCAATCTAGATCTCAATGTCTTATATTTTTTTTGGCACTGGCAGGTTATTGCGGAAAGTGATAGAGAAATTGAAATAGAATGGTCTTCTTAATCGAAAAGGAAGAAGGACTTTTTAATCCATTTAAAATAAGAACCTTGCAGATAAAAAAGAATTAGACATAAGGCTCCCTAGGTTCAATGAAAGTGACTCAATATTCCTTTATGTTTAGTTTCTGTGCTTATTTTATTTAGCACTTATTACTTGTTTCTTTTATTAAAATCCGCACTTGATTTTATCTGAATCAAAAAATTACTTTTCAAAAACGAAATACTAACTTTAATAGAGATAGCGAATATTGCATAAAATCATAAAATTCTTAAAGAAATAAAAATAAATATTTTACTGTTATATAAACATATTTTTGCTTCTCTATTGCGACCAATAAAACCGCAGGGTATCTCAGCGAAGATTGTCATCGCCATGCACTTTACAAAACAAATTTATTATATCGTAAAAATTCATTCAAATATAACCTTTATTTTAATAACTCTAAAGTTTAACTCACCCCCAAAGATAACCTTGTTAATAAGCGAATAAAACGAATTCATGTGGAGTTGTGGACCAGAGACAATATAGAATAAGCGGCCATGTTGCTTGTCTATGGATAGAGATCTAAGGCGCGACTGCAGCTGTAATTTCGCAATCTTTATTTTTCCGATTGTCGCTTTCGCTATTTTGACGACGGTGGTGGTGCCAGATAATATTGATAATATTATCAATGGTACTTTTATACGTCAGAATTGTTTTATGGTACGGCAAAAATATAAAACATCTACTGTAGATAGAGATTCAATGGCAATGTGGCTCTCTGGTAAGAATAACCTCCTTTCTGTGGCGGTGGTATCCAATTTAGTTCTTTTTCTGCCATAACCCAACTATTTCCCCCATACTTGGTCCTTAGAGTCAAACAAAACAAATATTTATCTTCTAAAAACATCTAAGTATTCTCCAGTTTAAATATTTTCATTCCTTTTTCAAACGCGTAAAGAAATGCAATCGTAGTCGCGTGCACTCATAGGCATTCCTTTAATATTTCCATAGCCTAGTGTCCTTTTAAAACATTTTTTTCTGCAAATGTCGGAGCGTGCCGGATCGCGGGTAAAAACTATATAATGACATGCAATCCTCAGCGCGCGATAAAAGTCAGTTTTTGTCCATCTCTATATTTAATAGTGCAAAAATTGAAACTATTTTATAATAATGTAAAAATATTAAAGTCATGTGGCAAAAAATGCTTATTTTATTTTAAACGTGTGCTGAAGAAATGCGGTCTTTGCGGTTTGTTGTTTGATCGAGACAGTCAGAAAGTGTTTTATTTTGAACGGTTTTCGAACGAAATTGAAAATTCTTTACTAAATAGAGTAGCTCTATTATTTTTAGTAGGTTTTGGTAGTTTTGATCATTGCTAAACAGTGGTAACCATTTTTGGTTGTTTTTAGAAATTTGAGTGACTTTTTGTAATTAAAGCTGCTTTTTTTTTTAATTATCTTGCGATCGGCTTCTTAAGCCATTAGCAGATGCGTTCAGTGCTTATTGGCGCTTCGGGTACGGTTCTCCAGTGACAACCGACCCTCTACTTGCTACTTGATTTTATCAGGCTGTGTCCCATGTATGCTGTCTCTCCAGTCGACGGTGTTCTAGTGGATTGGTCAGTACAGAAGCCAAACTGTTGGCGTGGTTTTCAATGCGCACCCTATAGAGCTTAGTTCTGTCCTCAATCTCTTCCTTAATTGTGTTGATTTTGATGAAGTCATGCAGTTCAGATATTTTAGTAAACCATGGAGTATTTGATATTGTTTTCAGCACCTTATTTTGGAACCTTTGTAGGATTTCTACATTGGAGTTTTTGGCTGTTCCCCAGAGTTCGATTCCATAGGTCCATACTTGCTTCAAAATGGTCTTATATATGAGTATTTTATTATCAAGAGATACTTGTGAGTTTCTTCCTAGTAGCCATTTGTATGCAGATGTTGGTTCAGCTCATCTCGTTTTTTCACTATGTGATGTCTCCAGGTCTGTTTTCTATCTAGATGCATATGGGGCAATACATCGTTTCCGAGTTTGACTGGTGCACAATTTCCCTTTCGAAGAGTGAACGTTACGTGTACAGATTTACTAACACTCGCTTTGATACGCCATTTCTCCATCCAAGTGTTAATTTTGTTAAGGTATACCTGTAGTCTTTGCGAGGCTTTGTTCGGATCATGGTCACTACAAAGGGCTGCAGTGTCATCAGCGAAGGTTGCTGAGAGAACACTGTCTGTATTTGGTAGGTCAGCAGTATATAACAAATACAGCACTGGGCCCAGCACAGAGCCCTGTGGCACACCTGCTTTTATTTCATAGCATAATAAAAGTTGAAAATTAAAGGGAAAAGCAATTTTTTTTTTCTTCAAGAATGTGATGTATAATTTGGAGGTCATAAACAAGTTTATTGTATCCGTAAATATATACGTATGCGAATCACATCTAAATTATAAGCTTTTTTAATGTCAACGACCTAAAAGGCGATATGTCACCGAACTATGTTCAAATTGAGAATTGAGAAATAACGTTTCAACCAAAACTAGAACCCTGTAGGCGGGAGCAGGCATTTGCATATAAATTGGAAATAGATGTTCATTTCTTAAGAGGTGCTACTAATTGAACTCACTTGTTAATTGTCATGATAGAAAAGGCCAGGTAATTAATCGTTCAGTTAAATCTCTGGAATCGCATGAAAGGCTCTCCCATTTTGCTTTGGAGTTCGTTATTGAAGGAGAAGGCCTTCGTCGTGATGAAGGATTGTAAGAGGATACTCCCTGCCTGCCAGCCTGTGTCACAACTGTAGGAACATAAGAGAATGAATGATACAAATTACAGGTACGAAAATCAATATTTCACATAAGGTGACACAAATGGGTGGTCAATTGTAAATACACAGTATACGTTACTTTAATATTTTAGATTTTAATCTGTTCATGAAATACTTACAGAAAAAACCTACGCACTAGTAGCGTTAATTAGACTATCTATTTAAACTTACATAATATAAGTTTTCAAACTGACATGGTCACTAACACTATTAATATCACTTGCAACGGGATATGTTTATCCGTGATCATGGCGTTTGCACCAGCGCCGAAATATCGGGAACTCGAAACAAATAATACACATGGTAAATATCCCGTTGCAAGTGTTATTAACATACATAATTACTAGCAATATAAATACCAAAGTCGCCGGCAATTATCTTTTCAACTCGCATAAGACTCAAAGATTGTTCTTAATCCAAGCCTACTATTTGCTCCACTTAAAGTACATGATTAAAACCAGTCTGCATAAAGATAGCAGAACATAGTGACAGCTCTAGTCGCCCATCACAAAAAACGCACGCAAAACGCACACGAAACGCATGTACAGCAGTAATTACAGTTGCTTCACACTTGCACGTCGCAGTTGATTATAAAATTACATTTTATTGTTAAGACAATGAGTGGGTTTTTGCAGAAGGACTGTTTGGAACAAAACACTTTGCGGCCAATGATACAACACATGGCAATAGTTAGAATAATTTGTTGTTGATCAAACAAGGTCTAGCGTCTGGCAGAAAAAAACAAGGCACACTTTGATTGATGATGTGCATATATTTTTCGTCAAACGCTAATGTGAATCCTGTGCAAAGTATTGATCATCATCTGCCTAGCCGTTTTTCAACTGTTTAGGTCGGCTACCAGGCTAACCGGATTATTTTAAAAGAAGCGACTGCCTATCTGGCCTCCACAAATCCTGTGCAAAGTCCTTGAAAAAACGAAACGCTTTCAAAGCGATACCACTTGTGTAAGCACTTAAAATTCTAATATTATTGTCCACGCGGTCTGCTTCTACCTGTTTCAATCTACAAAGATAGTGATAAATGTGACCCTGACCTTTCTTACGGTAGCACTTTAAACTTATATCGATATTGTTTGACATCGATCTGTGGTATTTCAATCGCACATTAGCTGTTCTAGACGTATGTTGGTGCGGATTTTGCGCAAGTTAAAGTTAATTTAAGCTATTTCCATCTTTCTTTCTTTTAGGTCACAAGAAAGTGACTTAGTGAATCAAGTTAATCAATCAAGTTAAACCAAAGCTTCCACACAATCACACAACCATATTATATTTTTAGAATCTTTCGACCGAATCACAGAAAAGTTCGTGGCATAATCATTTTTTTTATGGGGTTTGCTCTTGACTCTAGTCTAGGTCAGAGATGACAGAGACAACGTCTACGATGGTATGAGCTTACCCATTTGACACCACAAACTTCCTCTTCAGGTGTCACCATTCTTTTCTTGAGCTGGTCTGTCAGTATGACTTAGGGAATGGCACAATCATTACCATATATTAACTGTGTGTGACTTTTCTTTGGCCTTCTGCCTATTATCTCGCCAATATTAAACCTCCGAACAGTCCGTGACTGCCTCAGGCCATAATTATCGCTGCACATCATATTTTTTTAGTATTCACCGTCAAATACTAACTGTGAGCGGTGTTCTCTTACAGTATTACACGTGTTATTACTGCATCGCCTGTTATTACGTGTGACAGTTGTCGTTAAGGCTCATTATCGTGATTTAAGGGCCGGCACGCAAGGGTGATATGATTGGTACAGGTGCCATTAATTGGTGAGGTTGATTTCTGTAATGAGATGAGGAAAATCTTGGTTTTTTAAGTTATTTTAAGCCGTATTAGTATGTTAAATATGGCATATTTTTGGTGTTTTATGTTAGCCGACACTGCTCACTGCTCGTCAAAGGCGTCCATCAAATTCTTCATATATCTAGGTTTCAATTTTCTGAACAATACTAGCGAAATTTTTGTGATTTTAAACACTGTTTTAAACTTTCACGGTTTTTATCTGAACTTAGTATTTTGAGTTCCCATGCGCCATGTTCACGGGATGACTGGAGAATGCGGGTGGATGGAAAATAAATAATTAGGAGCAGACAAATCTGTCTACTCTTTCTTTGTCTTTTGCTGCGCGAACCACTGGCATTCGATATAAAGTCACGGCAAAACACATCCTACTAATATTATACGAGTAAATGCGAAAGTTTGTGAGGATGGATGGATGTTTGTTACTCTTTCACGCAAAAACTACTGAATGGATTTGGATGAAATTTGGCACACAGGTAGTTTATAACCTGGATTAACACATAGGATACTTTTTATCCCGATAGTATGTTCCCGTGGGACAATTATCGAACTCCACGCGGGCGACGCCGCGGGCATAAGCTAGTCTACAATATAACTAGGTTTTGTGGAGTCCTTATTAACACGCCGGCAATTTCTTTTGAACATGCCTATCACTGGATTTCGCGTATTTGACCATTTTAAGCTCTCCTTCACATAACATACCTTACAAATACCTTATTATTTATTTTCCATACACCCGAATTCTCCAGTCATTCCGCGATCATGGCGCTTGCAACAGCGTCGGAATATCGGGAACTCAAAACAAGAAACATCATGAAAGATATCTCCTAAGTATTAGTATAAGTTCTTTGTGATTTTATCTTACTTTTGCCAAATCACCATATCTTTTCGCCATCTCATCCGTAGTCTTTTATGGCCCCGTCCCGTTTTGTCAGGACTCCCAGAATAGATCATCAATCATGAGTTTTACAAGCCCAAAACTAAATTGGCATGTAGCCATTAAAAGTTAATAACTTATAGTAATATCACTAGAGAGCAGCGGTGGCTCAGTGGTGGCAGCTCCGGCTTAGGAGCAGTAAGCCGTAGGCGTAGCTTCGAACTCAGGCAGGCGCATTACTTTGTGTAATTTATTTCATCACCGCTGCCCTCGAAAACGGTGGAGAAAAACATCGTGAGGAAACCGGCATGTCCTAGAACTAAAAATTCGAAGACATGTGACATCTACCAACCCGCACTGGGCCCGCGTGGTGGTTTACAGCCCACTCCCTCTCATAAAGAGGAGACCTGTGTACCAGCAGTGGGAACATTATAGGCTGATTATGATGATGATGATGGCAATAGGCTCGCCTTTTATATAACTGGTGAAATGTGGGTGTACTATTTGGTATACCTCTGCTAAATCCTTCGAGAATTAGAGGCGTGATGTTATGATACTCTCAAGTCATTTGCACTTTGCTACGACTTATTCAATAAGTTGGCCAGAAGTTCTTTTGTTAGCTTTCACAACCATACGTGAATTCATACATTGTGCAATAAGCTGCAAAGCTCCGTCATTTGTTTGTCTATGAATCCGATTCTAAACTCAAACTCAAGATAATATTTGTTTCTAAGAAATAGTCTTTGTCAATACTTGAGTAAAAGTCAGATATTGAAAAACTAAAGGTTGGGTAAAACCAGACCTTAGATTTGCTAATGAAGTTCTTGCTAGCATATAACAAGCATATTTCCAAATCATGAACTTCCATAGAAGTAGCGCTGTAAAATACTCAGATGCTATATTTTGGTGTTAGTTTTACTCTACTTAACCCTCTCAAAACCAACCTTTTCTGTGTGTGTTTGGTTGGTGACTGGTTAGTGTGTCAACCAGCTACCAACCAAACACACACACATGACATAACGCCAACTCACAAGGTGCGTCGTTGCCTCACCAGCTAGTTCCGCTAACATATTTACATAACACAGCTTGCGACCAAGATGGCCAACAAATTAGCATGCATACTGGTTTTTACGTCTTGGCCATGAGCTAGACGATCAAGGCACAAGCGTCTCGACGTCATACGACTGCGGGAGAAAACAAATGCAAAATGAAGGTGTTTAGAGCAAGCCACATGAATGATTTGGTCTAGCTTAAATATAAGATATAGATCAGTCCCTTGCTGTCATTCCCCAGCGGCCTAAGCCGAGGCTCGTACCCCATAAGGGCAGTAGCTTACTTTTTAAATTTATTTTGACTTGACTGGAGGATTTTCATGGCGCCGATAGGGTAGCCCGGTGTTAGGCAGCCGACAACCTACAAGGTGGTAAAACAACCATACCACATGTCACAAGCTTGCAGTATGAAGGAAGGTATTCGCGTGAAAGAACCAAATGAAAAACGCGCGAGTCGCATCGATCGAGGCCGTGAACGTAGCCTTATTCACATTTCCATACTAGACGAGTATGTAGGGTGAGACACGTTTATAATTATTTAGACTGGATTGAGTGTGACTGCTTTAATGAGAGTAAAAAGTGGTTTAGCTGTGGATGAAAAAGGATTCAGAGAATATTTAAGACGTGTTTATTTATTTATGTACACACGCAAATAATCGTATAAAGAAACATACATAAAGATAATAGAGAACAAAAGTGCAGCTGCCTTAGAGGGCGGTAAATGATAATTGGGTGCCTGTTGTAAGTAAATTTAAATTATCACTAGAGCGGCAGTCCTGCGAAAATTATGACGTAATAATTATAATAAGTATGACGCGGTAACTACTTCAAAAGTCTAAATTTAGACACGCCTAACCTTACCTCTAACCGCTTTTCCCACTACTAGAAAGATCATTTTTATTTTCCTAATTATGTACAGTCACGGTCCAGTTGGGTAGGTCTAACTTCGAGAAAGAGGTCAATCGTCGAATCCAACTCGGCTGGGCAGCGTTCGGGAAGTTGCGTGGTATCTTCTCGTCCAACTTACCGCAGTGTCTCAAGACGAAAGTCTATGACCAGTATGTATTGCCACTGATTACATACGGGACCGAAACGTGGTCGCTCACAATGGGTCTCATCACAGGGCTGTGCTCGGAGTTTCCTTGCGTGATCAAATGAAAGAACCGAAATGAAGACATCCGCAAGAGAACCAAGGTTACCGACGTAGCCCGAAGTATTGCCATACAAGTGACAGTGGGCAGGGCACATTGCTCGCAGAACAGATGGCCGAAAAGTTCTGGAATGGCGACTGCGAACCGTTAGACGTTGCGTTGGAAGGCCTCCCACTAGGTGGAAGGATGACCTGGTGAAGGTTGCGGGGATCCGCTGGATTTGAGTCCCACGGGACCGGTCAATGAGACGGCACTTGGGGGAGGCCAATGTCCAGCAGTGGACGTCTTTCGGCTGAAATGATGATGGTGATGCCAGGAATGTAACAATAATTAGCAAAATTGCGAGGGATTTTGAAACCGATTTTCTTCTCCGTTTTACGTTTTCACGAAGACAGTATTTTGGAAGCCATACTATTACGAAATAGGCCTTATCTCAAAATAGACAATCCCTTTTGAATTTTATAAATGTTTTTTAAGTGTTTGAAAGTGGCACCTATTACAGAAAAGATGAAAGGGAGTCGTCTGTCTTGGTATGGACATGTGATGAGGAGGGATGGAACACATGTGACTAAAAGAGTGATGAATATGAATGTGGATGGATGGAGAGGGAGAGGAAGACCAAAGAAAAGATGGATGGAATGTGTGAAAAATGATATGAAGGAAAAAGGAGTAAATGATAACATGACGAATGACAGAGGAGTATGGAGAAAAGAGACGTGTTGCGCCGACCCCAAATAAAATGGGACAAGGGCAGGAAGATGATGATGATTAGGTACACTGCATTGCGCGTGACTACCGAATTCAAAATTGCATCTAGATAAATAATAAATCATAAAAAAAATCTTGCATATCCATATCGACATTTCAAGCCCAATCAGCCAGCTTTTTACCCAATGTTTTTCCAAATAAGAAATAAAGACTTAAAACCGTGAATTTTCTGTATCTAATCGTTTTTTTTTTTCTGTTATCTATCGGCGTTGTAAAGCCGTAGCTAGCGGTTCGCGGTGCCCAAACAATTAGCGAGCCGGCCGGAGTTTGTTGCACCTATTATCTTTTAGTGGCTAGTTTTAGGGTTCCTCGGGAAAAAGAGAGCCGAGAAATCTAAATAGCAAAAGTGTGTTTTTTTATCATTTTAAAATTTTATCTGTTTGTCTTTGATGTATTATTGGAGGTTTTCCTTGTTTTTTGATATCGCGAATACAATAAGTATTCACTATATCTAACTATTAATAGCAATTATATGAACTATTATAATAATATAATAATCTTTATAAAACTAACCATATAACTTGTCGTACCTCCTACATAGCTAGTGAAATGTGGACGTACTATAGAAATACGACGGCCTAACAGTTCAAGAATAACATGTGTGCTGTTATTCGCTATCTATGGTTTTTGTGTAGATTCTTTTTTATTTACCTATTTTTTGTGAATGTGTGGAGCATTTTCCTTTTAGGATTTGTAAATACGTAGTATTTTCATTTTATTTTTTTATCTTATTCTACCTTTTGTAGGCAGCAACGACTTATCATCGGACCTACGCTGTCCTCCCATACTTAAGTACTAACGCTGTAAAATTCACATATTTTAAAACCAAATGATTTTAAAAGAGTAACCATGAAGTTTCTTGCACGTTCTTCTCCATAGGAAACGACCAACCCGAACCGTGCACCTTTTGTCGACGTTTTATAAGAGCTTATGAAGGCCTATGTAAAATAAAATACTTTGATTTTCTTTTTTTCTTTTTTATCTAATAGCGTTCGTCGTTGGGAATCATTAACTATAGCACACAATTCAATTACCTTGTAATTTTATTGTTTTAAAAGTTTTCATTCCTGTTTTCAAGCATTGTAAGTAAAGATTTTTTAGAAATGATTTTTGGTACTTTCTGTAACACAGTCATATCACTCATACCTATTCTTTGATTAACCCTAAAAATCTTTCCAGTTGAACCTCGTTCGCATTTAAATGATTTACTTGTTATAAATCGTGATTCACGTGCCACATAAGATACACGTGAACAGTGAATCAGTGTTACTACTTACTATCTTTATATCTTCCATAAGCATGACGAAGATATGACTCAAAAAAGCAAGTGTCTATTGCGTACAAAAAAAATAATTTTCCCTCCCAACATGTTTTGTAAGACACGTTCCTAATTGACCGGAGAAGGAAAAACAAAAGGCATGGGGGATCCTTTGCTCAGCTTTGGGCCACAACAGGATACTTAACAGAAAAAAAATATAACGAACCCTAATTTCTCCAAAAAAAAATCACGCTTCACGATTTTTTATCTGAACCGGCCAGAATCAATATTTGCCTTCGATCCGTTGACTCTACAATTTCGTATGAACGGAAGTGTAAAAAAAACCGGTAAAAAACTGTAATTTTCTATGTTCACACGGAATCACACGCGAGTTTGTACGTGTACGTATCTATCTATCTATCTGTACGAATGTTGTGCGCTTGCGCAAGTCGCTCGTTGATGTCTTTTGTATGAGAGATTTTTTCGACCGAAATGTTTTTGGTAAATATTAATATTTGAGATTCTTTTGCTGGATAACTTAGTTTATTAATACTTTATTTTGTTAAAACTCTTAGGAATATTGTTTTTTTTGAGTGCAAGGTCGAACGTTTCGTTTTTCTTCAGATGTTTTTTTTTAATTCTAGATGAGATTCTATTGACCCAGATTTCTTTTCGCACATAATTATCATTACAACCACGCCTGTAAACCGCAATGGCTTAGGCAGTGGTGTACCGTTATAAAAGTCACATTTTTTCAGAAAAATTGACGTCCCATGTGTAGATTTTATTTAAATTCATGTTTTTATTCACTGTGTTATGTATTTACTATATGTCACTAGTATAATTATTTTCATTACATAGCCATTAAATAATGCTGTTATTAGGCAGGTGTCTAGAACGCTAGAACATTAGTTAACCTTCGCCTACAATTCTAAATGTTATTATGATAACCTCAGCATAATTGAAAGTGGAGATATGTTGTGTAGATATTGTATGTAATTGTTTAATGAGGATTCTACGATGTTTATTTGTTTTATACAATAGTAGCGAAGAACGAAGCGAACAAGTTGTAGCGGTCCTGTCCGGTAAATGTCAGTTAAGATGATGAAATAGACACCGAAAACTTATTTGAAAACACATTCTGATGGTCCATGAGGCTTATTCTCAAAAATTTAAGAAAAATAGGCTTTTTCACATGCTTTATTTATTAACCTCTCTAAACATAATCCTGAAGGATATACTTCTACTTAAATAAATTACTTAAGGAAAATTCGATACGCCTAGTTGACGCTTCCCGTGACCCAAGGGCTGGCTTTTAAGAGGCTAAGTATTGCCATACAACGTGGCAATGCTGCCAGACTCTTGGGCACATTACCAGCTGACAACGTTGAGGAGTTTTTTGACGCCTTTTTATAGTTTATTGTTATTTTAGTTATTTAATTTATTCGTTTGTTAATCGCTGTAATGTATATAGTAGTTATTTAAATTAAATAAATTGGGGTACTTAAATAATAACAACACATATTACAGGATGGGTTGGGCAAGTAAGTACCTAAAATGGAACGAAAAAAAATCCGAATGGATCTTTATTCCCCTAACTATAAGGGAATATGTTTATAATATTATTTAATAGCTACGTAATGAAAATAATTATCCTACGTCTTAATAAAATATCATAGGCATTAAAATCCATCATTCATTAGTCTAACAATAACCAATAAAGCACTAGCACTCAAACAAAAGACAAGCCTTCATGTCGAAATCAAAGCGCAATCAATACGCTATGAATCTGTTGAAGCCACCCACGCTGTGTCTGCGCACTTGACGCGAAGGTTGCTGTAACAAGGCCGCGCATCGACCCATATGTTGGGAACACTATACTTATGAGTACCCCTTTGTCATTTTTATCATAAAACGGTTTAAACATCGTTAAATTCAAAGTGGGGTGAGGAGAACAAAATATAGCTACTTTTAATTAATTCCGTTCTTTGGCTGAAGAAAATAAGTGGCGAAACAAGTTCCCTAGAAAATGCCAGCAAAGCAGTGTCTTCAAATAGAACTGAGAAGAACGAAAAATCGACGCTTTCATTAATTCCCAGGACCTTTAGCTTAAGAGAATAACTAGGGAAACAAATGCCCCAGAAAATGTCAGCAAAGCAGAAAGTTTGTCAGGAAATCTATTCGAGGGGATAAGAGACTTTTGCTCGGTAACTTAGGGAATGCTTAAGCAATATTGTGTCAAGCGTAGACTCATATCCTCGTTTGGCATATTGAGTTGTCAACTCAAGCCAGACATGCAAATGTCCAATATCAAAGTTTTGCCATATTTTAGGTTTTAATTCGAAGCTGGAAAAAAAGGCTGTAGTTGCCCAAACCTTAGAGTAGGAAGAGTTCTGTATCTCGGTAGAAGAAGCGGCGGACGAAACTCCGCAGGAATATACGTTTTTAATCATTTGTTTTTTTTTAATTTGTTTTTATTTATTTTTCAATGATACTTATATGATTTTAAATGATTTCTTTCCTGTTTCTATCTACTATTTCAATTGTTGTATATGGGTATTTTGCCTGAAATAAAACACAATTTATTTTTAATTTATTTATTTTTATTTTTATTAGAAAATGAATTGGTATTAAGCAGGATATACTCGTACAAGGTGTATACGGAGCTGTCACGATGCCGTCAACTAAGCATTCTGTACATCAAATGACTTTTGTTTTTGGGGTGAAAAACGTTTTACAGTAGAAATCAATGTAACGCACTCAAAATCAATGCATTGAATAGTTCAGGGGCTGCAGAAGTATTTAAAGTAAAGTTTATAACATTAAAAACTTGTATTTGTAAAATCTTCAAATCTTCCAAGATCATCGTACTGCGCTGGCGCTGCTGCAGCGGCAGCGGAGAACCTCAAGCAGTGTAAATACCTTTGTGGTATCTATATTTTCGAGCCGTTTGGGGTTGAAACTCTGGGGTCGTGGGGTCCGAGTGCTCGCAGCTTTTTAAGGAAATTTTGAAGTTGATGCTTTCCGTGACCCAAGGGCTGGCTTTTACTTTTGCCAGAGGCTAAGTATTGCCATACAACGTGGCAATGGCAATGCTGACAGTCTCTTAGGCACATTACCAGCTGACAGCGTTGAGGAGGAGTTTTTCGACGCCCTTTTATAGTTTATTGTTATTTAATTTATTAGTTTGTTAATCGTTGTAATGTAAATAGCAGTTATTTAAAATTGTAAAAAAGTTGGAACTTTGACCTCCAATATCCCGTAATTATAAGGTATGGCTCTGTACAAAAAAAATATAACAAGATGGGGAGAACAAGTGCCTTTCGTCTGCATTAAGGTTCAGTTTGCACCCATTATGAGCCGTTTTAACATTCTCCATACCGCCCACTGACATTAGAAGGTTACAACAAGGTCACGCACATGTCATGCGCACGAGTTGATTACAATGTAATCAATGCATTATTGGATTGTAATTAATTTATAGCGCTGTCATTATTTTGTTATTACAAAGTTTCTTTGTGTGTGTTGATTATAAGTTGTTTTATGTCATGGAAAAATGTTGGTTGGTTCTTTCATAGTAATTATTTTGGGCAAATAATTTTGTTTATTTTTCTTTTGTTCTTTGAATTCATTAAGGCTAGGCTATTGATTAAACCAGCCTTTAGTACTACCAACCACACCTAACAAGAGTGCTATGAATGCATTCCGCGGGAAGTCTTCTTAACTTTATGTGTGTGAATAGCTCGCCAAGTACGGTTGATTACAATCATCATCATCATCAGCTTATAATGTTCCCACTGCTGGGACACAGACCTATTCTTAATGAGAGGGAGTGGGCTGTAATCCACCACGCGCGCCCAGTGCGGGTTGGTAGATGTCACATGTCTTAGAATTTTAAATTTTAGGACATGCCGGTTTTCTCACGATGTTTTCCTTCACAGTTTTTGAGGGCAGCGGTGATGAAATAAATTACACAAAGTAATGCGCCTGCCTGGGTTCAAACCCACGGTTTACTGCTCGAAGTCGGGGCTGCCACCACTGGGCCACCGCTGCTCTCTGACCTGTTCATTGCAATATTGCACACTATATGCACCTCCCCGCATCCGTATTCGTAGTGGCCCAACCTCCCCCATCTTTTCAGTAGAAACAAGTATGACTAAAATCACAGAATTAATAATAGTACTAATGCAAAAAGCGTGCTATAAGTGAAAACATCTTAGAATTCTAAAATAACAAAAAAATGTAAAACCAGCATTTATCCTCGTGTTTATCAATAGGACAACTAGTCTGCAGCTCTGTCATCCGTGTCATAACATCATCAATGATGTCATACATAAGCCAACTCGTCTTTAAATAACACTCTGAACATAATGATAGCACTGTACGGACATGATTACTAAGTTATTTCAATCATATTATTACTACATACGTTTCTGACTAAAGTTAAATTCATCAAAATTGAACACACAGAATTGCTTGTTTTCTTCATCACATAATTAATGTATTTAAAAAGGTCTCGACTACGATTTTGATGGACTACGGCTGCTTAGTATGAAATCCTTGGTTCATCTTCCAGGTCGGGCAGTCGGGTAGAGGTTTGTTAGGGAGCGTTCAAGTATTACGTAACGCATTTGGGGGGAGAAGAAGTCTTCTGAAACGTTACGATGCGTTACAGGGGCGGGAGGGGATATTTGAACTACACGTTACGTAACATTGTTTTAACCCTTCAGAACGGTCGCGTAGAGATTTTTTTCTAGCTGCGCGTTAACTGGGGGTGAGGGGGGTACAAACAGACGTTACGGCGCGTTACTTGGGGGGAGGGGGGGGTAAAAAATCTCCAAAAATTGCGTTACGTAATACTTGAACGCTCCCTTAGTCGGTTTATCGGAACGGAATTTGTCCGTAACTAACTGAAGTCTGGATGTGTGGCTGATTGATGGCAATAGCCTCCTATGATATAATTTGGACTTAAATATAACTAGCGTTTTTTACATCCTCCCTTCTATTATATGATTGACTTACCGCTAGAAATCTGCAATGTAATAAATGTGAAACATTGCTCGAAGGTGCTGAAGAGATACTTTCTGGATTGTGGTACTATCTAGGAAGTGTCTATTTAGTGCCTATACTTTTTCTATATATTTCCTATACCCGGTTTACGGGTTCTGGGCACTTCCGGTCCCATTTTTTTTTTGCCTCAAGATGCTTCTGGGCAGTACACGTCCCAAACATAGTTGCCATAGAATTTTAATTTTTTTTGCTTACTCTATAAGTTTTCCCTCTATGTCATCATTTTACCTTGTTCCCAGAATGACAAGCAACGTTTCTAATAACGGCAACACTATGATCAGAGACACAAAAATTAAAAAAAAAATATTTTCTGTCAGTGAAGCGTGGGGTTTTTTACGAGCGTTTTTTTTTTGTTTTGTTTGTTTCGAACTGTGTTTTTAGTTAAGTTTTCGGTTAATTCTGAACTAAAACCAGCTGAAAACAAAGTGTGTGTGTTGTGTGTGAGTGTTGTGACAAACTTTTGTGCAGGGCTCAAGTCAGGTAAGTTAATTAGTACGTAATTTCTAAAATATTCCGTAATGCATGATTCGAACAATGCTAGTATGAAATGTTTTGTTTTTTTTGGTGTAATTATGTTGTAAATGCTTCTATTATTGATTCAAATCTTCGAACAATTGTTATTTAAAGATGATTAAAAGATGAATCTGTCCATTGATTACGAAAATAATACTATTCAACTTCAAAACCTAAAAAATAGTCACGGGTCCGACTCAGGTAGTCCATAATTAGTGCTTGTACATAAAAAATATTGTACTATCCAATGCAGTTTTCTATTTTTCTTATGTTAAGAATAAACACACCATGCAGTTAAAATCTTAAAACATATGGCTCATCACTTGTTATTTTTTGTTATTGCTAATTACTTGAAATATAAGAAAAAATCTCTAAATGTTCTTTTTTACAACCAATTTTGTAAATGAAAGCAATTATATTTTCAAACAAAACTAACACATTTCAAAGGGCTTGTTCATAAGCATTGTAAAAAACAACAAGCGATAACGAAATACTCAGAAAGGACGTCGTAAACATCGTTTGTTTACATTAAGTGCCGGCGCCCCGTCCCGCGCGCGCGGTGACGTAATGCCGGGGGCATCAACTGGCCGTCACGTGGCGCGCAGTAGGTCGGCATACGGGATACCAAAGTATGTAATGATTCATAACATTGTGGCACCGACTTGCCGTGTCTGGCATACCACTGTTAAACCCACGATGGTTTGTGTGTTATGTTAACGTTCTGTCAAATAATTGTAACAGTGATTGATTTTTTGAATAATAACAATAAAAAAAACCTACGAATAAATCTGCCATTAGTTTTGTATCATCAATACATTGTGACTTGTATTTTACTTGTGTTTTGATATCGCAATAGTAAAGAAAAGCTTGAAAAAACAATCAAACAGTAATTTCAGAAGATTACTAGTGACTATACAGAGACGATAATTAAACCCCACATTATAACTTTTTTACACCTCAAATTCCCACTAAGCAATTTTCTCAAAATAGTATTTAATAAGTGTCTGACGTCACCAATGACTCAGTTTCCGGAGGATGTGTGTTTGCTTGCACGGTCCGTGGGTTCGAGTCTGACCTTGGAATTGTGGATTTTAATATTCATCTTTATTTACGTTTGCCTTGTACAGGTCTGAGTTAACTATAAGAAAATATTGTCGGAGGAGGTTAAAATATTGCGTGGGTTAGTGGCTCACAGAATGTTGTGAAACTTATGTAGGTAGCATTATTGACGATAGTTTTCAGTCCAACAGCTCTAATTGAGCTCCTGTCTTCTTGGTTTAAGGTTGTTTATGTTCATCGTCAGCCTATAACAGACCACTGCTGGACATAGGCCTCTTCAAGCGCTCGCCACTTAATTCGACTGTCGGCAAATGGTTTGTTACTTTTCGGTAAATGTGTTATCGACAGCACTTCTTAATATCTCGTGTTGCTTTTACATCACTCTTCGCTCTTTTGTTTAGAGACCCGCACTGGGTCTGCGTGGTGGATTACAACAGCCCACGCCCTCTTGCGGAAGAGATATGCCGAACTCAATAATAGAGAGCTTGATAGAAAACATTTTCAGTGTTATTGTTAATTATTGTCTGAAATATATGACGAAATTGAAATCATGAAAACTTGTTCATCTTTTTACTACCTATTAGGGTAAGCGCAATCAATTGATGATGATGAGGGTAAGCGCGCACTACGAAAATAAATCGTTGCGAAGAAAATTCGTCAATCTGTGAACAACAGAAATGTACTACAATCCGCGCACTGCGAAAATAAATCGTGCGTATATTTTGTACCCTATGAAGCGATTTTATTTCGCATTTTAAAAGGTGCAACGATTTATTTTCGTAGTGCGCGCTTACCCTTAGGGCGAGTCATTTTTAGGGTTCCGTAGCCAAATGGCATAAAACGGAACCCTTATAGATTCATCATGTCTGTCTGTCTGTCTGTCCGTCCGGAAGTTTACTAATGAATGACCGTTCAAAATATTGTTATTATATTGTTTGGGGCTATGGAACCCTGTGTGCGAGTACGATTTGCACGTGGCCCGTTTTTTATTTAAACAGTTCTGAGTATAAGAGCTCTTCGATAAATGGCTAAATAATCTACAGGACTAACTTGGTCACGTTTACTTTTTTTCGTTTTTTCAAACTACCTTTGGTACGAAACGTTTGAATGTCCGCAGCCACTAAAAAACCTTGTTCTGTATGCACTATACACAAAATCTTTGCTGCTTGTTTACTCGGCCAGTTGACCGGTGTGATCCGTGTCGCGCATGTCAAGTAGCGAGGATATAAGCTGCGCTGACGCAGGTTTACGTGTACGAGGATATTGAAAGGAATGAGTTAAAAAATACTTGCAAGAAAGGTGATTTTATCGTGATTTAGTAATAAAACTACTTTTGAAAGACGACAAAAAGACATGCTGCGCCGACCCCAAATAAATGGGATAAAGGCAGACCTGCCCCTGTATTCACAAACGTTTGGATTCGATTTGGAAAGTTGTATGTCTATCTCGCTCCCTTTCGTAATACCAAAACAAGATAGACATACGACTTATCGAATCGAATCCGAGCGTTTGTGAATAGGGGCCAGGTGTCGCGGCGAGGAATGAGGAAAAGGTCGAGAAGAAAGTTTTCAGTATGGATTTGGATGGTTTTAAGAGTGTGAACGATAATATGGCTGGAAAGAGGAGTGACTAGTGTTTGGCAGCGAAAACCTGACAAAAAAAAAACAGTCAGACTAATAAAAAACCGCAACTATTTATGGTGATTTAATTTGTTAATTTAAGCATACTCATTTAGATAGGACTTTTTTTAAAGCACCATTTGCTTAATTCTGTTTCTATTTTATTTAAAACAAGCCAAACCAGTCTTCCAAATAGATATTTTTCTTATATATTCTGCTTGTTTTTGTCTCATTCAAACTTAGGATACCTAAGGTCAAACACTTTTTATAACAGGCAAATTACGTGACACTTAAGCTTAAAAATAAATAACGAATCATTTGACATTTTGCAAAAGAATGTGTTAGTCCAATAAACCTGTTCAAGTATTTATGTTTTAGGTATCTCACTAGATTATTAAAAACTTGGAAGGAAACCAGCATGTCCTAGAACTAAAAATTCGAAGACATGTGAGATCTACCAACCCGCACTGGGCCCGCGTGGTGGATTACAGCCCACTCCATCTCATAGAGAGGAGGCCTGTGTCCCAGCAGTGGGAACATTATAGGCTGATGATGATGATGATGATGATGGCATGAACTCGAAAGGGTTCGTTTCTGAAACTTCTTCTGACTAAGTCCAAAATAATCACTAAAATAGCCGCTTTAGCAGAATCATAATAGGATAATCAGGCATTTTGGAAATTGAGAGCCAGTCTGTCATTAGATTATAGGTAAGTATAGGTTCATAAGTTTAGCTCCGGGCTATCTTGTGGAGTCCTGTACAATTTCGGCATATTCTAAGTTCAAAAATCGAGCAAAATCATGCAACCGCAAACCATTGTGTACACGGCCATCAACCACATCATCAACAATCATCTTCGTTTCCCACATCGACATACAGTCGTCAGTTCGTCACATCATCTATTAGCAATACCACGTAACGCAATTTGAGGAACTGGCCACTTGTCGCCGCGCCATGTTCTAGGAACTGTGCGGTGTGCGCCGGCGGGCGCAGCTCACATGCGCATGCGTGTGCGTGATGGCGCGCAATAATGTGCAGGCTTTGTTGTACAGTTGGGAGTTTTTGGAATTATTGATAAATGACATGAGTGTAAGTGGCTCATGTTTAGAATGTACGCTGGTGCATTAGCAGTCATATCGATAATAGGGACTTTGAACTGAATTTCCTGTGTACCCTTTTGGGGAAAACATGCCATGTTGTGTTTAGATAAAGTGATAACATTATTTGAACAAGACGGTCAGTACCTACGTGTCGTATTAGAGGTTTTCTTTACAAAACAGGGCTGTTCGGTTAACAAAACTGTAAACCAATTTCATCTTCAAAATAGCGATTTTTTTATGATCCAATCAGAAGTTTTGCGTTCCAAAACAATGACTCATTTACTATTCATTATACAAAAGCAATTAATGGGATTCAATAATTAATAATGGAATCTCATTAATTGCTTTTGTATTTCTGAGCTACCCTTTTAAGCTTTTCTGCCAGTTCCTCTACTAATAAACGTAAACAAAGCCTGTACAATTAAAAGCTTTTCGTAGTTACACATTATTGTGTTAAGAAAAAAAAAACGAAATGGATTCCTAAAGCTGAGCTCACACCTGGACAAACCTCTCTTAAGACAGACAATCACTATAAGAACACCATAATTAAACAATCTCAGGAACAAATAATAAGTTCTATCTAGGTCTAACCAAAGCCTAAGGCTAAAGTGAGTTTAAACATGTTCCCACCTTTTCTTGCACTTGTTATTTGACATTTGTCTGACAGTGACAGGTATAACGCCTAGGTAAATTATAACGTCTATAGAAGTTTCCAATAAGTTCAAAAGCCAGATAGGTGGTCTGTAATGTTAATCAACCATGGCCCATAAGACCTCTTCGACGTATTTAGTGTTTACGATCATACTCTCCTTTGTTTTTATGGATAAACGTGCTCATGAATTTAGATGTGAATGGACCCGACACAGAGGTTTTGAATATGTAATTAGAACCTTTTTTTTTATTTTTTTTTGTCAACTGGACTATTTATGGAGAAGGATATTTGAGGATTTTTGAAAAGATTTTAGAGATATGTTTTTGATTTGTTTCTGTGGACAAAGGTAAAGTTTGATGTGGGAAGCCGATTCGGGTATTTAGACATCTGGAATTTAGACCCAATTGACGACCTTTTAAGTTCGTTATCATTAAAAGGGTGGGATTTATTACGGTCCTACTTTTCTTGATTTTTCGGGACTAATTTAACCATAAGTTTATTACACGACCATTTTACTACACAAATACTATTTTTACTTACTATTCCTATTAAAAGCTTGATTAACTTTTAAGAATTAGATTACCAACTCATAATAAACTAGCTACCAACCGCAAAACTTTCATAGCACAGACAGTACTCATAATAAAAACAATCATTCAAAATCTCGTCATAGTTAAAAAGCGTTTTATTAAAACCAGCAGCATTTTGTTATGTTATTTCCCAAGAATTTAACTGTACTGCGGTCGTAATGGTTGTTCACATGATAACACAAAACGGTGTGTCGACGACATGAGGAGTCCGTGAATTGAATTTTATTGGACCTGTTATGATGATGTTGCAGATAGTGGAGAGAACTTTTTATTTGGAAAAGTTCCGTGTTTTCTATACTAAGCTATTGCTATAGACTACATGGAGTAGTTTACAGTATTCCATTTGGGTGTGCTCTCTCAGGCAAAGGCGGTGATGACTTGAAAGAGAGACGCATAGCATAGCTAAACCTATCCAGCATAGGTTTTGTAATCTGAAGTAGGGGACAGATTTTGGGAGAAAGCAAGGAGACCGAGCAACAATTAAGGATCCTAAGGATTCAGAAGACCTTACTAAATCTTTTTTTTCTTCACCATAAGTAAATTGGAACTGTGCACCTGAATTCGGATTTCTGGCGTTGTTACTAGTACCCAATTGCCCATGTCAGTCAGTTTATGCGAAGTCAACTTTTTTGTTTTTGATAAGTTGATCATGATTTTAGATATTTTTTTTCTCAATGATCATTCAAATGATTCTACGAGTACGTTTTGTCTTAAATTGAAAAGGCAATAATGCAAAGGATGCCAATTAAACCAAAGAATCTCAACAATGATCGCCATGTATTAATAGAAGGATTAATCACACATACCAACCTCAGGTGACTAACTTCTTGTGGCTTATTGACACCACAATCATTGTCTTAACACATTACATACAAGGAATAGTAATGTCACCTGTGCGTGAGTCAGACTGACGCAAAAGAATGTTGCGTTTGCGCAGATCTGATCAATACTTGGCATGGAGTCATTGTCTTTTCATTGTTTGGTCAATATGGCCAGGTTTGGCGAATTTTGTTGTTAAATAAGTGAATAATATATTGGGTCAATCTAGTTTTACCTTTATTTTCATAAATGTTGACTTTGTTTTAAGATGCTTATTGTTTTTATTGGAATTCTGTTAGTTTAAAGAATGCTGTTTTGAATATAAGGTCATTACTCCGTAACGTGATTGATATAAGGATGTCTACGACCTTATAAATCACAAAGGATACGTGCAAGAGCAAACAAGAAAAAAAACAAACGTCACGATTTTGACAGTTGCATTCAATTCCCGGTCGCCGCCATCTTTTTTTTCTCTATCAACCTGCCAGTGATGCTTCGGCTTTTTATTCATCTGACAAACCGTAACTAATGCCGTTACACAAAAAAAAAATACAATCGTAATTCTCAATCGGTTAATCCACATTTCTAGCAAACGGTTAGCAAAAAGTTCAACCGTTATAAAAACAATATGCGTGCTGTCAGTGGGGTCTTATTGCCCCCGTTACAATTAACCCTTTGTATGCAGATGTGATGACAGGGGTACAATGGTACCGATTAAATTATTCTTTTTTCAAACGCAGTAGGCGTTTAGGAGAATGTTAAACAGGTTTTTTTCGGGTAGGAAAAAGTTTGACATATGTTTGTGAACTTTTTTTAGTGTCTGCTTTTTATTGTGTTATTGATACTGGCATGATAAGTAGAAAAGGTGGTCTAATTTTTGTTAGAATAGAACGAAAAACAAAAGTGAATCACGTTTTTGCTAATTGAAACAATTTAATACATGGAAAAGATTTTGCGATACTGACTTCCAAACAATTATTCTTGGTGTGATTAAGTAAATAAAATAAATGATTAGTTTATTGAATTCAGTTCTGAAAGGTTTTCTTTTTTTTTGTTGTATTTTCTTGTAGTTTATGTACGCCATTAAAACCCTGTGGCTTTCAACTTCCTTACCGTATCCCACTGTCTAAATGAAAATAATCTATTTCTTTGTTGCAGTTAACAAGCCGACAATGTGACGGGTTGAAACGTGATCGTCCACCATCTTGATTCTTATCATAGACAAGTGTTGCCAGGTGAGACTTTTTTATTTTATAGAAGAGTTTTTAACTCATAAAAGCTAAGCTGTGAAGATATCTCCGCCTGTAATTAGAGTAATTCAATCGAATGGAACTCAGCCTTAAAGCCCAATAGCATTGGATTTTCTAAATACTTACGTTTAATTATGCCTTCGCTTTCAATCAGGCGGGACAAATCAACGGGAGCCCAGCGTAAAAAAATAAGCCATACATTTTTCCTAAGTCTATAAAAGGCAGGTAATTGTTGAAGAATCTCGCTAATGTTGCCATTTCCTTTAATTACGAACATAATGCGGTCAGGCTGTATGTACGTGTAGATTCGCAGCTTCTCTTACAAATCGCTTGAATCGGGCTATTAGATATATTGGACGGATACAGCTATGTTTTTATAGCTTAACAGCTTGGAAAATTGTATTCAATGTAATAAGAGGTAGAGAAAATCTCTTTAGTATGTCTGTTGTGTTTCTAGCACAGTCTGTAAAATGTACGTACCTACTGGATTTCGACCTTAGGTAATTCATTAATTATAGATTCTTAAGCACGTTTTCAACAGAAATTATGTAGAATTTTCGTGAAGTTTTATGTTCTTTTAAAAAAAGTAGAAGTTTAATTTTTAAATTGTAATATGATTGTCACTTTTATTTCATTCTTGAATGCCTACTATTGTTATTTTTATGTTAAACCCGTTATGTTAGTTATAACATAAATAAATGCTGGTGACTTTTGCACGTTACAACTATTCATTTTTCAAATTTTCAAAGCAAAAACATAATACTTTTTCTCAATATCATAACTTCCGTCCCATAACTTACTACTACCAACCTAACAAAATCGTGAACAATTTAAAATATATGTCCTTCGTCCTAGGATTTATTGCGACAAACCAACAAGTAACAATGCTGGGTCTCCCTTGAGTCTAGCATTTATTTAAACGTGGTTCTGCTACTATTGTTATACGGGGAAATAATGAATGGTCAATAGGAAAAGAAATTGCGAATGTATTTAAGTTTTCAACAATAATGACTGTTTCGTGGTTTCCTGTAAAGGTAAGTAAGAGTGTTCAAATTCTAGGTTTGGATGAGGCATCATACATTTTTAAACTTATGAATGTTTGGTTTCCCGAATCCCTATATGGCGCCATCTATGTAGTCACATACGAACTACGTATTGCCTCAAAATCACAATATACTTCGTGCAGGCGAAGTTTCCACGAAATTAACTTGTTTACAACAGTCAGAGAACAATCATCGGGCAGTATCGCAATTGACAATGCTTGAGGATGGGGAACTTTACACTTTTTTTTTTTTTGTGAATGGCATCTCGCAGTTCAACCTATGAGGTTGTCGTCTACTTAACCGAACTATCCTGTGGGTGCCTTAAGAGTAAGGCCTCCAGCCAGGGTATAAAAACTTAAAAACTAAGCGACTGCACGCTAAGGCTTAGGGCTTAGGGCATCGCTGAGGGAAGACTGCATGGGGACAGGCTGGATCTGAATGGTATCATTATTTAGGGGCTGATTTAAAACTACTGGCACAGCATGGCGGGCTGGCTCGAGCGAGGGTCGGGGAGGGCATGGACCGAGACGTCGCGACGGAGCTCGACGGCGAGGTCGGAAAGACGGCGGTTTGAGTCGAAACTTTTTAAGAGTGCTAGTCTCTGCTACTCTCCTGGAGGAGCGTGATAGCATCATCTGGAGTGACGAGGGTATGCCTAGGACGGCGTACTGTACTAATGCGCGAGGGTTCGTAACGGGCGGCCGCTGCGATCAGGGGATTACGGTGTTTAATGGCGTTATCGAAAAAACGCTTCGAAAGACGTTTCATAAACTGAAGGACGGTGGGCATTCTAAGGTCTACGTGTAAACGGTCATTACGGACATAAAAAGGAGCTCCCGTGACTCTACATAAGAACCTGTTCTGTGGAACCGTACACCCTCTTCATCATCAATTTATACCTTATGCTTTCTTTCATAGAACCCAAGTCAAGGTAACAGGCAGTACAGTTTAAAAAGCCTAAATCATATGATTCAACAAAACTACATCTATTTTTTTAACTACATGTCAATCGCCCTTTTACTAACGCAGTAAGATTTATCATGATGATGAGTATCGAGCTGAATTTTAACAAGCTGTCGGTCGTCGCACTTTGTACGCAAAGAGTAGATAAGCAAATAAAGTTAAACGCCTTTTAATTAATGAAAAACGAACATAGGTACATTGCCGCCTTGGTATTGAACTTTTAAAACCTTTTTTTATTAATTTTTGTTTTACATATTTATTAAGCTCTTAAGGTCTATAAAATGGACGCGCTAGTTCCAAAGCCATAGATTTTCATTGCTGGGATCATAGTCGGCAACACTTTTCCATCACCAGAAGGATTAAGGCTGACCCCACATTTGGCGTGCGCGATCCTCGGGCGTGCGAGTAGCGCGAGCGCCGCGCGCACGTTGCGCACGCGCTGCGTGAGCGTCGGGTGTTGCCGCCGTGTGACGTGTGTGCAGCGTGCGCGCGGCGCGCTCGCGACGTTAGAGTCGCGTTCTTACCCCTTCGCCTGCTATCCCCGCCGCCCGCTACTGTTTCGGTCAGTCGTATGGTGGACAGTGTTATTACATGTCTTATTTCTTTTTAGTAGCAAAGCTAACAGTAGTGTTTCCTCGTCCGAGTCCATTTTGTTAGTAATTGTAGAACAGTAACGCAACGACGTGTGCTAACACGGCACTGGCCAAATTGTGACTGACTTGTCTGAAGGGGGTTAAACGCCAAGGCGAGCGCCGCGCGCACGCCTCACACACGTCACACGGCGCCAACACCCAACGCTCACGCAGCGCGCGCTCAGCGCGCGCGCGGCGCTCGCGCTTCTCGCACGCCCGAGGATCGCGCACGCCAAATGTGGGGTCAGCCTTAAATGACATCCTTTTAGCCATAAAGTTAATATCAAAGTCAAAATGTATGTATAAAGTATCAAAAAGGTTTATTACATATAATGTCAAGTCAATCCTTTTAAAAATCGTCGTCTATGCGAAAGTGTAGGTGCACCACTTCGGCTTTTAACCATTGTCGATGACCTGACCACACACGATTCTAACGCCAGTCAATATGCTTCTCACTTATTCTTTCTATTGTCCATTTCAATGTATTATTTTGTTCCCTTTCGCACATTGTTACGTGTTTGTTCTTCTCACCTTTCTTGCATTGTGTTAGATATCTGAAATCTGCTCGTTAGCTGCGACACCTCAATAGCCGAAGCTTTGAAGATGTGCGTAAGATTGCCGCGTCTATACATTCGGATCACTGTATAAGGCTCGCCCTTTCTGGGGAAACAAAGTGCTATCCTATCACGGAATGAATTGTTGGTTGGCAAGCCACCTTATTGGTAGGTTTATCTCATTAGTGTAACGTTGCAAGTTGTTGTGTTTTGTCGGGAAAAGTTTGTGGGACCATCCTTAATTAATGCCTAATTTGGAACCGGGAAATGTTAATTTAATTGTAGCACAAGGTGAATAAGGCAAGTTAGTTACTGTGAGGTGAGTATATGGACAAAGACATAACGAACACAATCATGAGGACCACGGGCCTATTTAATATTATTGACAATGCAAAATATTCATTAAAAAAGACAAATAGCCCATTTTCATGACATGTTTGGTTTCACCTAAAAACATGAAACAAACTTCTAAACTAATCAAAATTCCAGATTGTCACCTATCTGTTTTATTAAATTGACCAATAGAGTCAAGATATGGCTTATTTTTAGCTGTAGGTACACCCAAGCTATGGGAAAAGCCAAACCTTTTCTTTATTTCCTAAAAATCAGACACTTCTCTTAAAAATCTGTACAACTAGTATGCAATACTTCGCTTTTCAAAAAGCCTCATCTTGCATCAATTTTTGCAAAAATCTTTGGACCTGTCATATTTTCGTCAAAAAAGCAAAAGCACAAATATGAGTGATTGTTGGGCGCTTGTTCTTGTAAACCTAATTGATTTTGGAGCTTGAAACGATGCAATAAATAATGTTTTTGTGACTCAGGCCATGTTTTGCGTCGAGGCAGTTTGTGAGAGTTAAGGTTAGTATGCACTTACAGGAGAGTTGCATTGGAAAATTTCAAGCCATTTTACATGACCAAAAGGGACCGATTCCAATTCATTGCATAGTGTGGTCAGTGTGGTGTTTGCTACTACAGATATTTGTTAAAACGAAATCACGTTAGCAGCACTTACGTCATCGAAAACATTGCTGATAATAATTTTGTATCAACAACAAGTATTGAGTTTTAACGTTATTTTAATACTTTTGTTAGTAGTTACTATTGATAGTAACTTCAAAATTCAGACATCTATTAGCTAAATTATTGCGATTATTGTCGAGAATTTAAATACTTGTGCCAGAATCCAACTCAAACTTACTTCTTGCGTATAAGTGTCAACAGCCCCTTATAAGTACTAAGTGGAAGCAAAGCAGAGGACACACGTTTGGCATTATTACAATTATTCATACGAAGATGCGAAATTGATATTCATCATTATAATAACAGCCATTACTGAAACCAGAATCACTTTTAACTTTTTCGCAAATTAATCTTGTTGGAGCCGAAAATAACTGATTTATGGCTTGAACTGATTTATTTAACAAGTTGTTGGGTTTGGTCAACAATCACCTTTTTCATTCAACATTCTTTATTAATTAATTTAATTTTTATTTCATGCTTTTTAAACTTAAATTATTTTTTCTTAGCCTTGCCTGTCCCACCCCTGGGCATAGGTCTCCTCCCTAATTAACGAAAACAAGAAAATGTTATAAATTAAAAAAAAACACGAATTTTTATGGGGGAGGAGGGTTGCATCCCCCCCTAGCGATGCCTTTGGTGACAAGTGACCAGATTTTAAATTTCGAATCGACCAGAGCCGTAAAAGTTGTTTACCTCCCTTATCTCCCAACTAAAAAAGAGGTGATGACGTTCAAACGGCTGATCATATTTTCTCAAAACATAACTAACAACACTCTCGATTAAAATACCTTTCAAACGAAACCAATTTTATCAAAATTGGTTCATCCGTTTAGGAGCTACGATGCCACAGACAGACACACAGATACACAGACACACAGATGCACACGTCAAACTTATAACACCCCTCTTTTTTGGTCGGGGGTTAAAAATGGCCTTCAGTGGCTGATGGATATGGATGATATTAGAGTGTTTAACCATAATCACCATGCTTGGGAGATTGATTAAAGATTGCATCATTTCATTTTAGAAAAAATAAAAATTTAAATGTAACCTTGTAAAAGCGTCTTGACTGAACCTGCGCGGACCGAAGCTTGTAGCAACTTCTTTACCTAAGTAACAATAGTTCACTTTGTCCATAACTCAAGAAACTATCAATGGTTTCTGAGTCGTGGGACGCGAGTAGTAACCAATTAAACAGGTTTACTTATGTTTCTACATTTTAAAGGACTTAAGATGTGTCGTATGGCTGATTTGCGAGGTTCACAGGTCAATAATAATCGATTTAAAAAAATAAACCAAAAACCGAATTCAAACCGACTGAATTTAAAACTTGTATTTTTTTAAAATCTGTGAAACATTTGGAACTTTGAACTTCAATATCTCCGTAACTGTCAGGTTCCCAAGTTAACGTCAATTGCAAAAAAAAAAAAACGTAATGACGGGAAGAAAAAGTGCAGCTCGGCATCGTCAAGAGTGTTTACCCCCTTACACCCGTTAGATTAGAAAAGCCATGCAACTACCTTTATCTCTATTGATATTATTTGAGTAAGATGACATCATCCCTCTGCATATCGCGTGCTCAACCGTTTATAAGAGAGACAGTAAAAGTAAAATTCCTTGACGCAATCGCCAGCAAAACACGTACTTGGGTGAATTTCAACAAATGCCATTTTTTTTATCATATCGGTGAACTTTTTCATTTATATTTTTTTTGTATATTTTTCAGGTTTAATGTAACGTTTAAGATATCAAATATCCCCAAATTTAATATCATCAACGTATCATTTAAGACTAAGGAGTAAATTCAGTTTGAATTCTGGTTTCCACCGATATGACAAACCGGCACCGATTATTTTTTCTGTACACCGGTATGATAAGTTTATCCACCGAAATGATGTACATATCCAGCGATATGATAATCTATCACTCTTTGAACATCAAAAAATGAAATAGTTAGTAGGTACCTATATATTTTTACAAGGGTGACTTAGAACTGAAGACCTGAACTGAGGGTCTTATGTAAGTAGATCCCATCCAAAGAGAACTGAGTTCTTAGAAATTCAGTTGAAATATATTTTTTTTAAATTATGTACCTATTTTATTATATTTACTTTCTTTTTTATTATATTTACTATAGGTACTATGAATTAAAAAAAATATCATTGTAAATGACACGGGCTCTACCGATATGATAAAACGAATCACCGAGATGATAAAATGATCTACCGATATGATAAAGTAATCCACCGATGTGACAAAACTGTGCGTTGATCATGAATCAAAACACCGATATTAGATATAAGACACCGATTGATTTTTTCGGTGTAAATTATCACATCGGTGGTAATAAAGGCCACCGATTACAGCGATATGAGAACAGCGACGTGAGAAATAAGACACTTTTTCGAAAATTAGAAAAAATGCATTATATCTAGGATAAATTCAATAACAGTCAATGAAGCTAATTTACTTACTACCTGTGTTAGAACAAAACAACAAAAATAAAACTACTCATTACACTAGAAAAATGCAACCACCGATAATATAAAATAATTGTCCGGGAGCAACTAAAATGGCGTACTTATGTTATTGGCGAGAATATGCAGCGATTTGACACAAATCCGTCCTGACTGCGCACTAGCACACACTAACTAGGAAAATAAAATTGGGGTGGGGACGCTGTCGGACTCGTCGATGTAAAGTTAGGTTTAAATTACTTTTGTCCAGCGATATGAGAACATTTTTCAGGACAGGTACGTTTGTGCCTCTCAGTAATAATAATCGTTAATTATGTAATAAAATATGCTATATATTAATAACAAAACTAATATTCTTTAGAATAGAATAAGTTATATACTTAACTTACTTATTTCTATTAGTGTATAAGCTTTTTTGTTTGTAAAAAAAGTAGAGGGACAGCACCGATTTGAAAAAAATAGAGGTTTATGAATTTATTTCAACCTTTGTAAATAGTCCTAGGAAAAATATATTTTTGCCACAATCCAATAACTACCTATTAAATACTAAAAAATATAATTCAGATCGATATTCCTTTTTACAAATACAAATTTCACCGAAGACAAAAAAATAAGTCATTTGGGAAATTCACCCACTTACACTTAAGCATTCTTTCTTTTGCCCCTTCCAGTATTCCGAATTGGGTCCACTAATGAAGTGAAAAAACTCGACAGGACAAGACAACTCCTGTTGACCTTGTGGCCAAATATAGATGTGAGTTAACACAAGAGAGACCCTTAATATTTTACTCTGATTTATTTTAAAATGTTGATGTTAATCGCAAAGTATGTATTTTGATGTTGTTTATTTGTGTTATAAATTACTTAAAGTCTGAGTGTTGACTACGACTTACGAGGTATTGAGTGCGAGTTCGAGTATCATAATTATCATTGTAATAAGCGTAATAATAAGTGTAATAAGCTCAGTCATATTTTCCATTTCATTATTCTTAATAGTACAACATTTTATAAATACAATATTTTTTTTTTTTTGAAAATCGGGAAATAAGTATTATTAGAAGCCACTTCCGTGCTTTTGTATTCTTTTCGGGAACAAATGTACTTTAGTTAAATATTCAGCTCATCATCTAGTTATAAACATAACACATGCTTCTGTGTACGTTTGTTGTAGACATGTTTTTATTAGTGTGTAATTAAAACCTGCTTAGATAGCATCACAAAGTTTTTTGTAAACGGTCGTCGTCGTGTAGATTTTCCGATGACAAAACCAAAAGGAAGGATTATGGCTTTGATGTTTTACTCGTAAAGATGGCAAGATTTTTTAAAATGATATCCTTGTCCATATCATATAAATGGTATTTTATTATCCATATAAATGGTAATATCTTCGTTCCCCTTGCTTGGTTGTATAAGGGTATGCATTGTAGGACTGATTCTTTTGAATGTGGAGAGAATTTTGATGTCATATGATACCGTTTATTGAAGTGGAACTTCTAATGCGACTTCCAACAAGGTTGCGTTTAACGTTTAATGCTACCATGGAGAGGGTATGTAAGCAATGCTGCGTTAAGCGTAAACGCTCCTGGGGTGGGGGAATAGAAAGAGACAGAGCGAGAGTGAATGCGCGAATAGAATAGAATAGAAATAATTTATTTGCATCGAATGTAGGTACATATATGAGTTGTTACAGTAGTAATTATTTGTTCCTGGTACATTCTACCATTTGGCATGCAAAAATTTATACTTATAAACAATTATACAGCTTCAATTTAACTCGAAGCACTCGAAGTTTACGGCTTACGAGCAGTAAGCCGTTGGTTCAAACCCAGGCAGGCACATTACTTTGTGTTATTTATTTCATCACCTCTGCCCTCAAAAACGGTGAAGGAAAACATCGTGAGAAAACCGGCATGTACTAGAACTAAAAATTCGAAGACATGTGACATCTACCAACCCGCACTGGGCCCGCGTGGTGGATTACAGCCCATTCCCTCTCATAGAGTGGAGGCCTGCGTCCCAGCAGTGGGAACATTATAGGCTGATGATGATGATGACTCGAAGTTTCACTTCTTCCGCGCGGAGGGACTTCACGCACTATTTTCTTTTTTATTTACAATAGGGGATAATCCTATTTTTTTTTCTTTGTCCGTCGTGTAGTTAATTGAAAAGTATTGGACACGTATTTTTTCTTTTTTCACGTGGTCATAAAATTGCGGAGATATATTGAGTTGAAATGGCGCATGACGTCACATGTAGGTAAGTTTTATACCCACTTGTGACGTAGTAAGCCCCCACTCTCCAACTTTAATGAGTTCTAACTAAATAATTTTTTGATATTTTGATAAAACAAAAAATACGTGTCTAATATTTTTGTATTACCTGTCTGACGGACAAAATAGAATGTCGTTTTCTTTACCCAGTCCGGTACCCTATTGTTTGATTAACAGTGGGTCAAGTGGGCGAAGATTATTGTCCTATAGTTACGCTGCCTAACACACACCGGTCAGATATTAACAGAAAGTCAGATATAAAACCTGTACGACAGCTAATAAAATGAGACTAGCAGCATTCGCCAGCATTCATACGTCGCCGCGTCGTTGGGAAGGTTACCAGCTGATAAAAAAAACTTATGTATTACATTACATTGGCCGCCAACATAACTTTTACTTATCAAGTATTACTCGTATCAATGTCTATAATTATGCAATATAACTTCAATACTGTTCGAGTCAGCTTGTTACATGTTATCTGCCATCTTTAAGGCCCCGTCCAAGACCTCAGGCAATGTGTTTGGGGCCGCGACTTTGGGGCAGTTTCAGATTAGCGTATTTTCGGCGAAGATAAGCTCGTTTATGGAAGCACGTGCACGTGTGCGGGCGTTAGGTTTTTGAAAAGCAAGATGTGGTAGTCTTGCAAGTGCGTAAGCCGATATGTGCAAATAAGTGCTAGTGAAACCGCTCTTGCGCCGCAATTTGCAACTCAAGCTACATGCATGTTCGTCGGTGGTTTTCTTTGGGTGTGTGCCGTCCTGTCTTGTGCCATGCTCCAAACAACTTCCATAATTTGTTTGCCATGCAATCGCAAGGCGCTTGTCGCCATCTATAGGCCCCATTTTAAACAGCGGGCGATGCGATTTGGGTCGAGGGACGAACGCCCGTTCATCACTTGTTTCCGTCAAGCGTGTACAGTCACATGAATCGCAATTCAAGTCGCGGTGACGTGTCTTAAACGCTTGTCGCTTGAACGTGTAGTTCGTGGCCAAGCAGTTAATCTTTATCTGCCATCTATAAGGCTTACATTAACAAATCTATATCTTTGAAATTACGACCGATGTCGAAAAAAACCTTGTGAATGCAACTATTAATGTAGTCAATTAATTAAAGTACAGATGGGAAGATACAGGGTGTTGCTTTTCCACTTCCGGACACGATTTTTTCACGGTTTTTAGTTAGTTTTATTAAGGTTGATTGTTGTTATAAATGTTATAATAGTGGTCCGTTTCCGGTTACTTTGCTTTACTTACTTAATTATACCGATTAATTATTTATTTAGCATCAGTATCGTAAGATTGTTCTTGTTGATAAAAATCTTATAGTTTATGATATCAGTGATTTTGGTCCTAGATTTACGGCGATTTAGGAATTACTTATTCCTAAGAGATCTCTTGTGTTAATTTATTTTTTATTGCAGACAGACAAAACAGAGGTCACATAACCGATGTTGTTAGCTTAATATCGTAATAGAACTAATACCACTAAATTTTAAATTAAATCTAATTGGCAAGTAACAATTACGAAACCGACAGTAAAAACATGACCTTATATCTATTTTGCCTATTAATTTAATGAGAAATATTATAATAATAATATTGACAAGAAGCAAAACGGACATACAAAACATTAATTGACGTCCGAATGTAGGGCGCTGTGCTAGCGCAAGGACAGCGCGAGTTTGCGATCATAATTGGCTATAGGTTCGGCAATGATCGGCTAAGTTCGGCTTTGTGGGTACACACGGCGACTCATCAAGCTATGCATCTCCAGCATAACAAAGCCTCGCTTTGTATGGATTTTCCCTACAATGAGAGATGCGTATAAACTGGTTTTATATAGCTTAATTGGTCGCCGTGCATTTGTGTAAATAACATGAATATAGTTTGATAGACTACTAATTTGTCAATGTTGGCTCTGTATTTATTTTTAACTTTTTCAGCTGTGTAGAAATAAATAAGTAGGTGGAATAATAAATAACAGTGTCTGGTTTATTGTTCTATTTTTTAAAATAAAAATGAATATTAATTTCCTTTAATTCATTCTTTATAGATTATTTACATTTTTAAATATTTATATGTAAATAAAAAAAGACATTAGAAAATATTAAAAACCACCGGTATCGGGAACGGGATCCAAGCTACAAGCAGTGCAGGGTTCATTTATTAATTTCTTTATTAATATAATCTTGCTATTTTTTAAATGGGGTTTATACATACCTAACGGACTTTAGTAAATATTCCTGAAGATCATTAAATGTCATGGCTAGAACATTCACCACCACTGATGCTGATTAATAGAGAAGTATGGAAGAAAAAGACATGCTTCGCCATCTCTAATAAATTTGGACAAGGACGAATGATAATCGTTGTCTTGCTGCGACAGTCTCAGGGCTTGAGAATGATAATGGTGAGGACTTCAGGCAAGAAACTTAACAAAAGGTATTCATCATCATCATTAGCCTATAATGTTCCCACTGCTGGGACACAGGCCTCCTCTCTATGAGAGGGAATGGGCTGTAGTTCACCACGCGGGCCCAATGCGGGTTGGTAGATGTCACATGTCTTCGAATTTTTAGTTCTAAGACATGCCGGTTTCCTCACGATGTTTTCCTTCACCGTTTTAAGAGCAGCGGTGATAATGCGCCTGCCTGGGTTCGAACCCACGGCTTACAAAAGGTATTCCTTCAAAATAATTATAAGACTGCCTCGTTCGCAAGCGTGACTGCTGAGCAAGAGAAGTCCAGGGTTCGATTCCCGTGTCGAGTAAAGTGTTATTAAGGTTTTTCATCAGGAACTTCTCAGTAGCAGCCTCGACGGAGTGTGGATATGTGACCGGTTGATATATATCAAACTCAAACTCAAAGCATTAATTTCAATTAGACCATTACAGGCACTTTTGAAAGTCAAAATACATAAAAAAAAAACGCGAAGCTACAGTCCCAGACACAAGGCATAATAACTTGTGAAAGTACCGTAGTTACCCATTCCAAAGCGTAGATCTCTATGGAGAAGAATGGGCAAGAAACTCCATGGACACTCTTTTAAATCAAAATATGTTACAAAATCTTGGTTACATCATTCATGTTAAGAATTACAAATATGTGAGAACGATGTAGAAATACGGGCAAGTTAAGAGCGTCCAGAGTAAAATATTAAATCAGCAATTAAAATAAACCGAGGCAGCTAAGAGATGACCAGTCACAACTGACAGCACCCGTTCACGAACATGAAGCATGTATCAGCCATCATTCAACTCAACCATATTGAAGGGAACTAAATGACCCAACACACCCGCCACTATCAGCGTGACATTTAAGTGAGCATGACATTCACATAACCACCAGGGTAGATTCGCGTCAACACCTCTGCCTAACCCTCGGGAATTACAGGTGTGATGTTATGTTAATTATAAGTCCAACATAAGAAATCAATATCCTATGGAATCTAATGGCAGTCAGCCAATGGACTCTCTATTTATAGCCTACACGACGAATAAGACTTTAGCTTAACATTTTGCATACGAAATTTAAGCAATATACAAATGTAGTTATATTGCAAATTTCTTAATCGAATATTTATTATAGATAAGTAATGAATATTGAATGCATTTTTAGGGTTCCGTACCCAAAGTGTCAAACGGGACCCTATTACTGAGATTTCGCTTTCCGTCCGTCCGTATGTCACTGGGCTGTATCTCATGAACCGTGATAGTTAGCGAGTTGAAATTTCTGTTGCCGCTATAACAACAAATACTAAAAATAGAAAAAAAAATATATATAAGGGGGCTCCCATACAAACATTTTTATCTTTTTGCTCGTTTTTATAAATAAGGGTACGGAACCCTTCGTGCGCGTGTCCGACTCGCACTTGGCCAGTTTTTTTAGTCAAGACGCAGACTTGATAGGTAAAGTTTGATTGGTCGGCATGTAATTATCTAAATCACTGAGGTTATTACTTCAGGTACAGTCAGCATGTTTAGTTAAATTAACTAGGTACAAATTACATGTCATTTTATGTTAATAGTCGTTGTAAATAACTATGATGTCAAATATATATTTGAATCATTACTTTTACTGAAGCACTTCAAGGTAATCGATTACCGATTACTAGATATTACCGATTTATTAGATTATTGATAAATAAAATAATCTTTTTTAGAATCCACGTCGCACATCGCTGTCAATAGGAAAAATTAAAAACAAAACCAAAACATTAAATATTAGTTTTTTACTGTCTTAGTTCTAATACCGATAGAATAAATAATAAATTTATTTAAAAAGTATTACAAAAAGTGTACATTTATGCGCAGTAGTATTATTTTTCATACAATGGTATAATTTGTACTTATAAGTAAACTATAACTAAAACATATTCAAAAGGCAAGTAATGATAGTTCAATGCAGATGTTTGGTAGCGACCTGCCCGATCTAGGTTTATTTAAACCTGTGTTTCAGGCCAGAATGAAAGCAACCTCAAAATTTATCTTCACCGCATCCTAGTGCTCCAGCCATCCAAAGAGCATTTTTATATTTGCGTTGGGTTTGCTCTTGACTCTAGTCTAGGTCAGAGATGACAGAGACAAACTCGACGATGGTACGAGCTTACCCAGAAGAAACCTGTTCACTCTAACTTTGAAGAGATTAGGGTTGTAAGCGTTCAGAAACTCAGACGCAGGCAGAGAGTTCCACTCCTTTGCTGTGCGCATTAAGAAAGACGTTTAAAGACGCTTAATGCGAATTGGTAGAATAGCAATAAGGTAGGGATGGTAACTTGCAGTGCGTCTTGATGTCCGATGGTAGAAGGGGGCGGTGGGATGAGGTAGTGGAGTTCTTAGGCACCGAAGTACAGCCTGTAGAAGACCGACAAGCAGGCAACCTTGCGGCGATGAGCCAAGCTGTAAAGCTTGTGAGAATTTACCATGCGTCCATGCCTAACTCCACAAATAATCAATGACTGTTTTTGCTGACCGCACAAACACAAGTACAAGTTGCATTTGCAATAGTTAGTCACCTTGACATGCTACTTAGACTTGTTCACGTTGCAGACCTGCCATTCATCTTAGTATTAGTGATCTGTCCTGCTCTGTACAGCTGGCCCGCTTGCGTACGAAGCAATATGATCTAGGTCTCTTAAAGATTTATCTGATAAGCATTGAGGTTTATTTTTTCTTGTGATAAAATGGTTTACATCTTATGATAATTCTTGTTAGGCTTTTCTATCAGTGTATATTGGTAGTCACTGGCTCGAAAGTCTGACAACCAGTCTTACCAACGGGTGTCGTATTACCCAGTACTAACTGGGCCGCTCCGTGTAAAATACGGGTATTCAGCTGCATCCGATTAGACTGGAAGCCGACCCCAAGATAGTTGGGAAAAGGCTAAGCAGATGATGATGGTATATTAGACTGATGCAGAGGCAATAATGGGTACTATGTGTTAACTGCGATAGTTTTAAATAGGTGCCTACATCATGACTAGTTTTTAAAGTGCAACTTTTATTACATCGTCTCAAACTTTTTGTCTGTGTGTCTGTGTTGCATATCGCGTGACGCTTGGCCGCGGAGTAGGGATAATGTGAAAGGCGCTCGTCAGAGCGCCTTTCACTTTATCCTTACTCCGCGTTTTATACCCATAATGGAATATTATACCAACATTATTTAGTTAAATGTCTATAGTATGAAAAAAAGTTTCACTTTTACCGTGGTTTCATAAAACCACACAATCCTTTTTTTCTTTAAATTGAATAATATTTTCTCGTTAATTGGCGAGAAGAGGCAAAATACAGAGACAAGTGGAAGGAATGAGGAAAGCCTTTGCCCAAAGGGTGAGATCAGGCTAAATAAAAATAAAAAATCTCTGTTTTTGCTTTTCTCATCATTTGTTTTTTATTTTCTTTGGTTTGTGAATCAAACAAATATAATCATTACTAATAGTTACATAAGGTATTATTTTACGTAACAAAACATCACGCCTGTAAACGTCGAACGGTTATGCAGAGGCGTACCTAATGGTACACCCAAATTTCGCCAGTTATGTTTAAGTCCCATATAATAGGGGGTGATCCTACAATTGGGCACAAATCCAGACCCCGTGGCTGCTATTGAGAAATTCCTAATGGAAAGAGCAATAAAAAATGGCACAACACGGGAATCGAACCCAGTACCTCTTGCTCAGCAGTCGCGATTGTGAAAACTAGACCAAAAATACGAAAATACGTGTTATTTAAACGATGAAACGTAGGTAGGCATTTCAGTATATTACTAGCTGTCCAGCGCAACTTTGTTTACGTCACATTGTCTCCGTTTTCGCTACATTTTTCATTACTGCTCCGATCTTATTAGTCGTAGCGTGATGATATACAGCCTATAGCCTTCCTCGATAAATGGGCTATCTAACACTGAAAGATTTCAAATCGGATCAGTGGTTCCTGAGATTAACGCGTTCAAGCAAACAAACAAACTCTTCAGCTTTATAATATTAGGTATAGATTACGCAAACACTTCTATTCCTCATGAATTGCCATGAAAATCGATCAAGCCGTTCTCAAGACAGATATAGCTAAACGCATCATTATCCACAGATTCACCCACAAACATCCATCTCAATCATTACATAAGCACATAAACAACACAAGGAGGCCCGATGCTTGCAAAAAGTGAAAGTTGTTGCCGCCAAAAAAGAATGGAGGATGCCTGTCATTACCACCATCTAAATACCCACCTTATTTCCAAGTATTATGAGTTATTTTCGATAGGTGAGCTCTGATATTTTAGCAGTAATGTTAAGTAAGGCATTTTGTAAGGCACTTGTCGTGGACTTATCCGTCTGTTAATAACCAGTTTTGTAGTCTGAAGGTTTTAAATGGTTGGTTACATATAAAGGAGGGTTTGGTCGAAATATTTAAAGAAGGAGAGCGGTCTTTTCCGTTTTAGGCTTCAAGCATTTTAAGTGGGTAATTTAGTTGCAATTTGTCTTCCCATTTTTCGTCGATGAGGCTGGCTTGGCTATGCCGAAAGCCGTGTCTGTTATTGAGATTGACAGAGTAAGGTTATTTAGAGTGAATTTTCCAGAAGTTAGACTCGTTGATACTGTTTTAGGGTCAACGGGCAACTGCATAAGAGTTGCCAACAATCGAGTTAAGTGTCATGCGATTGAAAAGGCCTATAACAGGGTTTCTTTAACTTTCGGCTCCACGAACCCCTGTTAAAATTTAGAAGTGACAGCGAACGCCTTAACAAACTAATTAAATACCCCTCCCTCCCAAAGAAAAAAATACGATTTACTGTCTAGCTGCCCAAAAATCTATCAAAAACATCCTTTTTATATCAGCTTGAAGAGTTCCATCTACGGATATTTCTAATAATGACTGGTGTTTAATACTCAAAGTAATAAATAAAAGGAGAGATGAGAAAGATGAAGAAAAATTTCAGCCCTTATTTCCAGTCAGTCATCAAGTCACCATTACGTAAATCTTGTCGCGAACTATATAAAGGGTGTAAAACACCTCTTAACGAAGCCGAAAGGCACTGGTTCTCCCTGTCATAGCGATCATTTTTTTGTTCTACACCATACCTGGGAACCTTCTAGTTACGGAAATATTAGGGGTCAAAGTTCCAACTTTTTGACAAGTATTTTTTTAAATACAAGTTTTTAATGTAAGATTTTTATTTTAAACACCTACACGACCCCCGTACCTACTATTCAATCCGTCCATCAGCACAATGTTTTGAGTGCGTTACATTGAGTTCTACCACAAAACATGATTTTACACCCCCCAAAAAAAAGTCGTTTCCCAGCAATTATTTTTGCGTAAAGTTACTTAGTGTCATGTACAGAATGCTTGGTTGACGGCTTCGTGATGAGGTGATTTACACCGTGTATTGACGAATGGCAAACCCGAGGGGTTCGCGTACCCCACTTTGAGAAACCCTGGCCTATAACTACAAACAAAGTACGTTTCTAAGGATAATCAACGAAGTGATAATAATGTATAGTGTTTTTTTACACTGGTCAACCACGACTGTAAAGTTAACACACTGTCCACTTTATATTAATATAGTCGGTGACACAGACCACAACAAACACCTATAAAAACATTTTACGACGAGTTTTTTATATCCTCAAAAAAGTTAAGTCATCGTCGTCTACCTTGCATTCAAATTCCATCTTCACTGTCTACAATATAGAGTACAATTTCGTTTGTTGGACAAAAATTAATAACATACAATGACATAAGTAATAAATAGATTGAAATCCGGTTTTTTTAATATTAGATATTTGAGATTTATAGTAAGTTTAGTCCCACGGATTAAGACAGTTAATTTCTTCGGAGCTTTGAATTTAGATTGAAATTCTGCTTCGTTTTAATTGCCATTCATCTCTTGGTTAGTTATAAAAATTAATTTTTGATAGAACCATTGGGTTGTGTTGTATACTTCATGCTTATTTTATATACTAGTTTAATATATTATTCATACGAGCTGATCTCCGCATTTTATCTGCTTGTATTTTATTTATCATTAGCCCTGCCCGCGGCTTTGCACGCGTTAAGCATTTGACAAAAACCGGCTCGGACACGTGGCGCTATCTATTATCATGAGGACGTTATAGTTGTTTTACTCAGAAACAATACTTTTTTTCGGGATAAATGGTACCCTATCTCCGTTTCTACACACCTGACAACGTATATGCAAAATTTCAGGATGATCGGTTCAGTAGTTTAGGCGTGAAGAGGTAACAAACAAACTTACTTTCGCAATTATAATATTACTAGCTGTCCCGCGCAATTTCGTCTGCGTCACATTTTCCCCGTTTTCGCAACATTTTTCATTGCTGCTCCGCTTCTATTGGTCGTAGCGTGATGATATATAGCCTATGTTACTTCTAATACCTCCAAGAATATGTGTACAAAGTTTCATGATGATCGGTTGAGTAGTTTTCGCGTGAAAGCGTAACAAACAAACTTACTTTCGCATTTATAATATTACTAGCTGTACCCGGCATGCGTTGCAATGCACTTTTTCCTACCTACCGATCCTATTCTACCTACCTACCCTACCCTACCTACCAACCCTACCCTACCTACCAACCCTACCAACCCTACCCTACCTACCTACCTACCCTACCCTACCTACCCTACCTACCCTACCTACCCTACCTACCTACCTACCCTACCTACCTACCTACCCTACCCTACCTACCCTACCTACCCTACCTACCTACCCTACCCTACCTACCCTACCTACCCTACCTACCCTACCTACCCTACCTACCCTACCTACCCTACCTACCCTACCTACCCTACCTACCCTACCTACCCTACCTACCCTACCTACCCTACCTACCCTACCTACCCTACCTACCCTACCTACCCTACCTACCCTACCTACCCTACCTACCCTACCTACCCTACCTACCCTACCTACCCTACCTACCCTACCTACCCTACCTACCCTACCTACCCTACCTACCCTACCTACCCTACCTACCCTACCTACCCTACCTACCCTACCTACCCTACCTACCCTACCTACCCTACCTACCCTACCTACCCTACCTACCCTACCTACCCTACCTACCCTACCTACCCTACCTACCCTACCTACCCTACCTACCCTACCTACCCTACCTACCCTACCTACCCTACCTACCCTACCTACCCTACCTACCCTACCTACCCTACCTACCCTACCTACCCTACCTACCCTACCTACCCTACCTACCCTACCTACCCTACCTACCCTACCTACCCTACCTACCCTACCTACCCTACCTACCCTACCTACCCTACCTACCCTACCTACCCTACCTACCCTACCTACCCTACCTACCCTACCTACCCTACCTACCCTACCTACCCTACCTACCCTACCTACCCTACCTACCCTACCTACCCTACCTACCCTACCTACCCTACCTACCCTACCTACCCTACCTACCCTACCTACCCTACCTACCCTACCTACCCTACCTACCCTACCTACCCTACCTACCCTACCTACCCTACCTACCCTACCTACCCTACCTACCCTACCTACCCTACCTACCCTACCTACCCTACCTACCCTACCTACCCTACCTACCCTACCTACCCTACCTACCCTACCTACCCTACCTACCCTACCTACCCTACCTACCCTACCTACCCTACCTACCCTACCTACCCTACCTACCCTACCTACCCTACCTACCCTACCTACCTACCCTACCTACCCTACCTACCTACCCTACCTACCCTACCTACCTACCCTACCTACCCTACCTACCTACCCTACCTACCCTACCTACCCTACCTACCCTACCTACCCTACCTACCCTACCTACCCTACCTACCCTACCCTACCTACCCTACCCTACTCACCTACCTACCTACCTACCTACCCTACCGTATCCTATGTCCTTCTCCTGGCTCTAAACTACCTCCCTGCCAATTTTCAGCTAAATCGGTTCAGCCGTTCTTGAGTTATAAGTGAAGTAACTAACACGACTTTCTTTTATATATATAGATTAGTTAGGATAAGTTAGGATTAAGATTTGTTTAAACAAATAACCAAAGTGAAAAGTAGACTTTATCCTTTTCCCGGTCCTAGACAGGTAGGTACTAATGTGGAGTATGTTTTTATAACAATTTTTGAAATAGTAATTAACCATCTTATTTATTTGGGTTATTTGTAGTGGGTGGCTCAAATAGCATACAGTTGTACCTAGCACAGTATTTTGCAACAATACAAGTTTATTTGCAAACTTGGTGTGATTAATTATTAATTCGATTCGTTATCTCCGTAGACACAGCACAATGCAAGGAACTGCGCCTACAGAAGTATATAATGTAGTACGGTCAGCAGCAAAAGTCGCTTTACATAACCAAAATTATAAGATGTCTTAGTTTTAGAACGATCCATATTAACAGACTGGAGTAAAAGACATAACAATATTTTCATCAATGGTTACACAAATTCGCAAAACAATATAACATCAGATCAAACTGACCAACACAAAACTTGGTGTAATATTTATAAGTGTTAATCGACTTTTGATGCTGACTGTACCTGTGACTAGTTGCTCAGTGGTGATTAAGTGACTTTAAAGACAAAACAAAGACAAAGTTAAATATGTGCATTGTTTTAAATAAATAGTATTGGACCTACTTGGAGAACCTACACTCATATGTACCTAGGGAACTAAAATTTACTGATACTTCTGATACTGTTAGCCTGCGTCATCCCACTGCTGGGCAAAGGCCTCTCCCCATGACTTCCAATGGTCTCGATGCAGGGCCAATGTGGACCACTGGTCGCTGGTCTTGTCTAACTCGTCCCGCCATCTTTTACCAGGTCTACCGCGACGCCTTCTGGTTGTGTCAGGGCTCCTGAAAGTGGTTATTTTGGCCCACAGATCATTGGGCATGAGGCAGACGTGGCCAGTCCAGTCCCATTTCAGCTTAGCGGCTTTTTGAGCAACGTCAGTCATTTGTGTATTGGAGCGCAGTGTGGTATTGCGTACGCGGTCGCGTAACTAAAATTTAATTTTAAAGAAAAAAAATACAGTATGTTAGTTTAAACGAGGGACATATTCAAACCCATAATAGTACATGCTATCATGATACTAATAAAAATATAAACAAAAAAAACACTGATATATAACAGACAGAACCATACCAAAATTTTCGCAAATATCACGCAACGTGTATATACCCTTGCGTTAGCGACTTAATACTATCGCAGAACATGTGAGCGGGTCAATGACTCTTAGGTATAATCCATTTTCCCTTCATACTTTAAACTTACCTGGCTTAGGACAGTCCAAAATATCTAGGCACTAAACAAAACTTTAAAAATTCTTCTATATACGTTACAGGTTTTTTACATATTTGGGACGAGAATCGAATACTGAATACCCTCCCTCAATATGTCCCTCGTTTAACCTAACATACTGTATAATAAAGCATTGATTTCATAAGTCAAGTTCTGTCAATGTCCTCTTATACATCATACATTTTCCTTATAGATGAGATTCCACTAAATCAAATCATTGTCACAAAAAACCCCGTAGATACCTTGACATTCATCACCGTCTGACTTATTTCGGAGAACCATATAAAGTTTTATTCCTATTAAGATCTGTCATAATGATACCTATTAATCAGAACTGTCCAAGTTTTTCTGTAGATTAGACGTTTTAATATTATTTTGCCAGACGAAACAACGATTTTAAATAACCTTTTTGCAGGAATTTTAATTTGATATCAATCTGCAAAATGTGATGATGCCACGACTTTTGACAGGGGCGAATGGAAGTAGAATACGAACCTGTTGCGCCAACCGACCCCGAGTAGAATAGGGCAGGTAGGTGATGATGATCTATGTACAAAATGTGATGAAGGGTATGGTTGGCTATAGGAGTAGCTAAAGAAACACCAAAGAAACCATGGATAGACTCTGTAAGATGTTGTAGCTAGGAAGGAGGTGACTGCTGAGTTGACGGCTAATAGGAATGTATGGGAAAATAGAAAATGTGACGAACCTAATTTATAAACTGTGATAGAGGCAGAAATTTCTAAGACATTTCTCTTTAATCTATACTAATACTAGCTGTCCCGCGCAACTTCGACTGCGTCACATTTTCCCCGTTTTCGCAACATTTTTCATTGCTGCTCCGCTCCTATTGGTCTTAGCGTGATGATATATAGCCTATGTCCTTCCCCAGGTTAAAATCTATCTTCTTGCTAAATTTCATTAAGATCCGATCAGCCGTTTAGTCGTGAAAAGGTAACAAACAAACAAACATACAAAAAAACAAACAAACAGAGTGACTTTCTCATTTATAATATTAGTATGGATATTAGTATATGGATTATATAGCTGAAGAGTTTGTTTGTTTGCTTGAACGCGCTAATCTCAGGAACTACTGGTCCGATTTGGAAAATTCTTACAGTGTTAGATAGCCCATTTATCGAAGAAGGCTGTACGCTATATATATATCATCACGCTACAACTAATAGGAGCGGAGCACCAATGAAAAATGTTGCGAAAACAGGGAAAATGTGACGCAGACGAAGTTGCGCGGAACAGCTAGTCTATGAATAATTTTAATCAATAACACGTTAAAATCGCGAATCGGCGAGCGTAAGGTGGGACGCCCTCAGGCGTGGGTGAGCGACGATCTTAGCAAGATGGCTGGTTGCAACTGGATGATGGTTGCCCAGAATCGAGTTAAGTGGCGTGCGATTCCAGAGGCCTATGTCCAGCAGTAGACTGTTGTATGCTGATGATGATGTTAACATCATTAGAAAAAGACTTTGTAAGTTACCTAATAGCTGCCTTGCCAGATGTACTACTCCTGCATTTGGATTCCTATTATCGTCTTGTGATTACCACAAAGTCCCGTAACAGACAGGTCTAGAAATCTATGAAGCATCCTTATAAGGTGCAAAATGCGATCTTCCCTATCCGCCGGAAACATTGCAAAACGGGACTGCAACACAAACGTCAATCCTTGCCAATGGTCATACATATTAAAGCCGTCGACTGTACCGTAAGTTGCGCATGAGTGGCTCCCACGGGAGAATATCAAGGTCTACAGGCCTAGAAGGGCTATACATGTGCTAATTGAATCATTCATTCACCGGTCTTCCGTTCAATTGAATGGAAACTCCGATTAAGTGCAGACGGCTACGGAATTAGCAGGGTTTGGCTAAATGCTATGTGCGTACATTAAATGTTATTGGTGTTGTATTTCTTTATTAGTAGTGGACGCAAAGAATGGTAGTATATGGGATGGAATTTGTTATGGGATCTGTGGGCTTCCCGTGGGAAGAAGATTAATTTATTACTAGTTTTATATGGCTCGTGGAAATTATGAAGTAAGTTATGGAAAACACTTCTCATAATTATCTTGCCCATTTTCCAAATTATTTGGGGTCAGCGCAGCATATCTTCTTCTCCAACTCTTACTCCTCCTGCGTTTTCCTACTAATATTATAAACGCGAAAGTTTGCAAGTATGGATGGATGTTTGTTACTCTTTCACGTAAAAACTATTGAACGGATTTAGATGAAATTTGGCACTTGGCACACGGGTAGTTTATAACCTGGATTAACACATAGGATCATTTTTATCCCAGAAGTACAATCCCGTAGGACAATTACCGAACTCTATGCGTGCGAGGCCGCGGGCAAAGGCTAGTCGTAATATAATAATAAGATACTCGTAATACGAGCATTTATAGATTTTATGGTATTTCAATTGGGTTTGATTGCCGGGTTGGGGAAAAAGTTATTAGCTTTTTTAATTAGGAATTTGTAAGTAGAAGCCACGGAGTCTGGATTTGTGCCCAGTTGATGGCAATAGGCTCGCCCCCTATTACATGGGACTTAAACTAACTGGCAAAGTGAGGTCGTACTATTTAGGCACACCTCTGCCTAACCCATCGGGGATTACAGGCGTGATTTTATGTTATGTATGATAAAAGCCTTATTACTTCCTTTATATTAAATTGTTTATTCAAGTCGTAGTCATGAGTTTATCTCCGTAATTAATTATAGATTCAACTCATTATAATGTTAATATCATCGAAACAAGTTTTCTTTGTCAATAAAATTGTCAATACAGCTATTTCTTGCTTGTATTTTAAAGATCTTTGATGGTATAACGGTAAAGCCATATCAACAATCCAAACTAATATTATAAAGGCGAAAGTCACTCTGTTTGTTTGTTTGTTACCTTTTCACAACTAAAAAGCTGATCGGATCTTAATGAAATTTGGCAAGAAGATAGATTTCAACCTAGGGAAGGACATAGGCTATATATCACCACGCTACCTATAGGAGCGGAGCAGCAATGAAAAATGTTGCGAAAACGGGGAAAACGTGACGCAGACGAAATTGCGCGGGACAGCTAGTATCTGTATAAAGACTTAAGTTACATCTTCGAAATATCTTTATTTAAATCCTCAAAAACATAACACATGATTTGTGCTCCATAAAAACGTTAAAATACACAAGTTTAAAGGATATTCTGTGTGTGTCCAAGTGGTTTCTGCGAAACCAGTCCGACTCGCTCCGTCGCAAAGTCAGTGTTTTATTCCTTCATAAATTTGGCACTTAATGTATTTGTGAAATGGTATTTGGCAAGGAGACTCGTGATGTGAACGATATCAGGATAAAGGTGGGAGCTGAGAGACGCGGAGCGATTTTGAAAATCCGCTGATGGATTGTACACCCTTTACCTGTAGTGACAAAAAGCAACTTATTACAAAAATTACTATAGCGCCATCTACGACACGACGGAAGAACTAACATCAATTTGTTACATCTCGCAAGCAAAGTTTACATCGACTTTAGAGTATAAAGGGTGTAAAACACCTCTTAACGAAGCCGAAAGGCACTAGTTCTCTTCTTCTAGTTACGGAGATATTAGGGGTCAAAGTTCCAACTTTTTGACAAGTATTTTTTTATATACAAGTTTTTAATGTAAGATTTTTACTTTAAACACCTCCACGGCCCCCGTACTATTCAATCCGTCCATCAGCACAATGTTTTGAGTGCGTTACATTGAGTTCTACTACAAAACATGATTTTACACCCCCCAAAAAAAAGTAGTTTCCCAGCAATAATTTTTGCGTAAAGTTACTTAGTTTCATGTACAGAATGCCTGGTTGACGGCTTCGTGATGAGGTGATTTACACCGTGTATACAGAAACCCGACATCAACAGTCGGGCAGTTGCCCACCAGACATAACACGCGTCTGGTCGGAGGATCCTCCCTTTTCAATGGAGTATTGAGGAACTTTACAGCCTGTTCCTCATACCCCTAAATACCAAAGTAAGAGGGAAGGAGAGGAAAGTTTTTGTTCATAGCTTTCTAGGCATTTCAAGATCTTATCTCTCTTAATTTACGAGCTTGTGGTTATAATTTATGATTTTTTGGCGGTCTTTTTTATAGCAAAGGACGCCCATAGGAAATAACTATTTCGTTAAACGTTGTTTTAAACATACATAAAAAGTTACATCATTTAGTAAAATATAAATGGCTTCCGTTTGTCACAAATAGGTATGTTTTCTCAGCAACTACAATATTTTGTACAAGTAACTGTCTTAATTAAGATAAAAATCTTGTCGTCCTAAATCTCGATTTAAAATCTAACATTAATTTAATTTTAAAAAATATTAATGTTACTTGTGTACCTAATCACTTTTTTGTATTTTGCACGCATGTGAGATAATCTTATTTTCGAGTACCTATGTGGCTACTTGATTCGTTCATTTCCAAATACATAGACAAGAACCTAGTTTTATAAGAATTTGTGATGAAAATTACCATTCTTCTATACAGAAAGTATTTTTATACATTGACAGTCTTTTATAAATTTTCTTCAGGACTAGCACAAAGGAAATGGCCATGGCTCTAATGTTCTTCAGCGTAAAAAAAAAACAGATTTACATTTCGCCAGTCACCTCCGAAGGGTTATATTATAGTACACCCGCATTCCTCCAGTTATGTTTAAGTCCCATGGGGGCGAGCCTATTGCCATTAACCGGGCACATACTTAATCAGACTCCGTGGCTGCTGCTGAAAAAATCCTGATGGAAAACTCTAATAACACTTTGCCTGACCCGGGAATCGAAATTAGAACCTCATGCTCAGCCAGTCACGCTTGCGACCAACAGACTAACTCGAAAAACAGACTTCCTTCGTGAAAAACGCTTCTTCAACCCGCTCGTCAGTGTAATCTCACCTTTGCCACAAAAAAGGCACTCAATAATGACGGAGTTGCATTCAAAACCCTATATTTGGCATCGAGGGGCGTCAATGCGATACGCCATTGCATTAAGTTTGCTCAGAAAATATTAGTGCACTCGTAACACGCAAGGTTTTGCGAATTAAATGTGTATGGATGATTTCATCTTGTGAGATGATTGGTAGTCTGTTTTTTGGGGTTTCTGTATCTGTAATCAAATCGATAGCAGCATCATCATAATTATGTAATTTGCTCTTTCTTGTCTAAACTTAATATTATAAAGAGGAAATATATGATTGTTTGTTTGTTACGATTTAACTCAAAACTACTAGACTGATTTTAAAAATTCTTTCACCACTAGAAAGCTACATCTTTACCGAGTAACATAAGCTACATTATATCACACTTTTCGCGGACGATGTCGCGGGCGAAGTGCTAGTAGAAAATAAATGAGTACTTCTAAATTTGAAAGAGGAACCATGTTCAGTATTTCTTACATTTTAGCGGATATTTATAGCAACCATTTATTAATATGTTCCTGTGACTGTTGGGAATCGCATCCAGCAAACACGCAATCGGCACGCGCAGGTGACAGGCGCAAGCGACGTGACCGACCTACGTGTCATCGTCAACGTCTTCGGCGAGCGAGGGGAGCTGCGGGAGGCACCGGCCGTCCTACGGACACTCGCTTCTTCGGACACCACCGCGACGGACGACCCTTTCAAACGCCTTACTAAATTATTTCATGTTTGTCCGGGACAGTTCAATATTGTAAATTTAATCGGCAATACATCAGCCTATACATATCATACAGTCCACCTTTATTTCCACCAACGAGTTAAACAATAGTACATTGTTACCCTAGTGGTGAAAGTAACTTATTTAGTCCCGAGACGGGGTTTGGCGCCTGAGCGAAGTGAGGGCGCCAATATTTCGAGGGACTAAATAAGTCTTTAACCCGAGGTAAACACTGTGCTTTTCATTACGAATACAAGGAAAGTAAAAATAAAAACATGAATTAGCTAAAGAAAAAATGAATCGGATTGCCGCTTTCCCGCCTATTTTGTTTTTTTTCTGTGGCCAGCCAGCTATTCAGCCATTATTTTTCATTTTCATCATTGAAAAAATGGTAAATATTTTGCCCAAATCTGTTATTTTAAAGAAATTGTTGAAACTAAATTATAATAAAGTTATTTAAAAATAATATATGTTCTTCAATACTAAACTTTAAGTTATTTCAATTTTACATCGTGGCTGCATAGAAAGTTAGAACATGGTTCACTAAAAATGTGAAAATAGAACTAGTTTTTTTTTATAATTTGACATCTGTCAGTTGAAACCGATTCTCCCTAGGGATGAAATGTTGTACTTTCATCCCGCTCCTCAGGCAACTTCAGACCTACTTTCAGGGTATGTAAAAAAAATAAAAATTAAACAGTGACGTTTTCAAATTTAAACAGTATCATCATCATCATTCTCTTGCCGTTATCGCAATTAATTTGTGGGTGATATAATTACCCATGTGGTGTACCTATCCCAAGAATAAGATCGCAGTAAAACCAGTATGAAGGGCGGGCGTTTTGAAAGATTGTCTCTTGTAAACGTTTAAAAAGTGCTGATTGTTACCCGAATTAATAAATGATTCTTGTCTAAGCATAAGCGCAGACTTTGCGCTGAACAGAAGCAAAAACACACTTCTTCAATTGCTTTCCTGATATCGAGAGGATGTAATTAGAATCTATCTATCAGCCAAGACCTATAACAAAACATTTTATCAACCCCCGACCAAAAAAGAGGGGTGGTATAAGTGTGTATCTGTGTGTCTGTCTGTGTCATCATACGATTTTGATAAAATTGGTTTCGTTTGAAAGGTGTTTTAAACAAGAATGTTCTTAGCTATGTTACTAGAAAAGCTAGACCGTTTAGCACAAGCACAAAACAAAGCGGTTCCCCGACGGCGCGACGACGCTTGGATGAATTTATTTTTGTTTTTTTTTTCATAACATTTTATTTTAATTTTTATCACATAACCAAACAATGACATAACTACAAAAAAACTAATACCAACTTCCAAGTAAACTGTGACAAAAAGCTACAACTGTTCTTACGACCTTGTCCAGTGAAAGGTTATGCGCCCGCGCAGCCGGAATATATCCTTGTTCGGTTTGACAGACACAAAATATGTTAATGGTGTCTTAATGCCAACGCGATCGTTTTTTATTGGCCGGTGACTTATTGTGGAATTAAGGATGGTATATGAGCTTTGTTGAGTTATTAATATGAAGCGGTGTTTTTGATGTATTACAATGTGGATTACAATAGGGGATAATCCAATTTTTTTTTTCTTTGTCCGTCGGGTAGTTTATTGAAAAGTATTGGACACGTATTTTTTCTTTTTTCACGTAGTCGTAAAATTACGGAGATATACAGGGTGTAACGGAAAGGGTATATACATCCTTAAGGGTGTGCTACAGACCATCAAACTGAACATGTTTCTCATCATAAAACATGTTTTTCAGCAAAAAAAATATCTGCTGTCCCATAGAAAATTACAATACCTATTCGACCCAAATGTATAGACAGCTGATATTTTTTTTTGCTGCAATTTTTTTTTATGTTGAGAAACATGTTCAGTTTGATGGTCTGTAGCACACCCTTAAGGATGTATATACCCTTTCCGTTACACCCTGTATTGAGTTGAAATGGCGCATGACGTCACATGTAGGTAAGTTTTATACCCACTTGTGACGTAGTAAGCCCCCACTCTCTAACTTTAATGAGTTTTAACTAAGTAATTTTTTGATATTTTGATAAAACAAAAAATACGTGTCATATATTTTTGTATTACCTGTCTGACGGACAAAATAGAATGTCGCTTTCTTTACCCAGTCCGATCCCCTATTAGTCGAATAAGAAATGTCCATGTGACATGGAAGAACATCTTCAGACCTTTCATGTAGGATCTTAATAATCACAAAGAGAAAGCTGTCGATCTCATTTTAAGCGTTTAAATATTCTAACATTGCCCAGGTTATACATACTTGTTTTGTTAGTTAATTTTAAAAAAATATGTCCATGAATTCGAGTCTGAGGAAGAAAGAATAGCCAGGGAAAACACTCGTAGGAAGGATTTTAAAAATAAAGTTGTACCTAATTTCAACATTGTCAAGCATAGCCCTCATTACCAAGCTGTACAAATATTTAATAGATTGCCAGTGGACTTAAAAATATTGTTTTACACTAGCTCCTTTAAGGCTAAGCTAAAAGCATTTCTGTTGGATAGAAATTTGTACTCAGTAGACGAACTGTGATTTATAATTCCATTTTCTTATTAAAAAAAAAAATGCTATTTTATTGTTCTTGATCATGTATTTTTCAATTTGATTTTTTTTTTTACGTTATGTTTTTAATTATTGCTGCATGTCTTATATTATTGCATGCCACTTTAGAAGTATATTAATATGATTAATTATGATGTATGTAATGTATCAAACACAATTTATTGTTCCTGATAAATAAATAAATCAAATCAAAATTTTTGGCTTAAGATAATTTTCTTGAAGAAAAACCCTTTCACCATTACCTAATTACGAAAAAATTGAGAATGAAATTCATACGTTCCGAAAATAAAGGGAATGCAACATGCTCTCAAAAACGGTGAAGGAAAACATCGTAAGGAAACCGGCATGTCCTAGAACAAAAAATTCGAAGAAATTTGACATCTACCAACCCGCTTTGGGCCCGCGTGGTAGATTAAAGCCAGAGAGGAGGCCTGTATCCCAACAGTGGGAACATTATAGGCTGATGATTATATAGTTTAATATAACATAACATATCGCCTGCTATCCCCAAATAATTAGTCAGGGGCGATAGACCCACATTTCGCTACTTATGTTTGAGGGGGCGAGCCTATTGACATCAACTGTGCACAAATTTAGGCACCAGGTTGCTACTGAGAAATTCCTAATGATAAATCTCAACAACACTTAGCCCAACCTAGGAATTGAACCCAGAACTTCGTGCTCAGCAGTAACGATCAGTAGAACAATGAGGCAATCAATGTAGTAATTGAAAAAGTTAAAATAAAATCGACGTCCCGGTCCTTACCCTCACCGACCCTCGCTCGAGCCAGCCCGCGATGCTGTGCCAGTAGTTTTAAATCAGCCCCTAAATAATGATATCATTCAGATCCAGCCTACCCCCATGCTGTCCTCCCCCAGCGACGTCCTAAGCCGAGTCTCCTTATACCCCCCAGGGGGTGCCCTTAGTGTGTAGTCGCGTCGTAGCTTGTAAGTAGTTCTATGCCCTGGCTGGAGGCCTTACACTCAAGGCACCCACAGGATAGTTCGGTTAAGCAGACGACAACCTCCTAGGTGGAACTGCGAGACGCCATTCACAAAAACAAAAAACTTTATGTTCAAAAAAAAAGCTTTTAACTTTCTTTTTATTTACAAAAAATAAATTATATCCTTGATTGATATGATTATATCATTATAAATGATATAATGTTATAATAATAATAACAACATATTATGTTGTTATAATATAATAGAAAATGCAACGAAAAAACACGATCTAATTACATGTATGCACACGAGAAAAGAAGAAAATTACCGTCGCGTTTCTCAAAGAGAAAACAGTGCATATGTGTAGTTGCTATAGAAAACTTGGTCGAAAAACTTCCTCAGTGAAATGCAGTAACGTGAGATGGTAAACTACTTTCTTCGGCTCAGTGTAATAGATATCGATAAATGGAAAATGTTCGTGGCTTTCTAACGTATTTATGGATAGTCTATTTGACTTACGTCTGAGATTTCTTATCAGAATAGGGGATAATCCTATTTTTTTATTCTTTGTCCGTCGGGTAGTTTATTGAAAAGTATTGGACACGTATTTTTTCTTTTTTCACGTGGGTATAAAATTACGGAGATATATTGAGTTGAAATGGCGCATGACGTCACATGTAGGTAAGTTTTATACCCACTTGTGACGTAGTAAGCCCCCACTCTCCAACTTTAATGAGTTGTAACTAAGTATTTTTTTGATAAAACAAAAAATACGTGTCTAATATGTTTGTATTACCTGTCTGACGGACAAAATAGAATGTCGTTTTCTTTACCCAGTCCGATCCCCTATTAAGTATTCGGCTCTCTCTACTAAAAATATGAATTATGGATCATTGTTGAGTCAGTATTGAAGCTAGTGCAGGAAGGAAGTAAGACAGAGCGACACGCCATAATTTCAAGCTGCAAATCATTTTCATTAAGATAATATTCACCTACAGGCTTTGACTATCCAAACAGCCCATAATCATACTAATTATTAGACAGCCAGCGAAATGTGAATATACTATAGATAGATAGACATCTGCCTAGCCCTTCTGGGAAATACAGGCGTAAATATACAGGCTATAACGGAAAGGGCATAAAGGGTGTAAAACACCTCTTAACGAAGCCGAAAGGCACTGGTTCTCCCTGTCATTGCGATATTTTTTTTGTTCTACACCATACCTGGGAACCTTCTAGTTACGGAGATATTAGGGGTTAAAGTTCCAACTTTTTGACAAGTATTTTTTTAAATACAAGTTTGTAATGTAAGATTTTTACTTTAACCACCTCCACGACCCCCGTACTATTCAATCCGTCCATCAGCACAATGTTCTGAGTGGGTTACATTGAGTTCTACCACAAAACATTATTTTACACCCCCCAAAAAAAAGTCGTTTCCCAGCAATAATTTTTGCGTAAAGTACTTAGTTTCATGTACAGAATGCTTGGTTGACGGCTTCGTGATGAGGTGATTTACACGGTGTATACATACTTAAGGGTGTGCTATAGACCATCAAACTGCAACATGTTTCTCCATCGGAGAAACATCGTAATTGCGAAAAAAATAGCTGCCCCATACATTTGGGTCGAATAGGTATTGAAAGTTTATATGGGGCAGCAGATAATTTTTTCGCATTACGATGTTTGTCCGATGGAGAAACATGTTCAGTTTGATGGTCTGTAGCTCACCCTTAAGTATGTATATACCCTTGCCGTTACACCCTGTATACATAGATAGCTAATAGAAACTGTCTATATTAAATAAACAGGTAGAAGCATTATGAATTTAAATAGTACTGGTTTCGCTCTAATAACTCCTCCAATTTATACTATACGATTTTGGACAGATTTCTTACGTAAAATTTTCTTTTTTTCTAGTCAAGAGATGGCGCAGTTATGGTGTGTGATGGCGTGCGCGCTGGCCGCGGCGCAGGCGCAGTCGAACTACGGCTCCCAAGCGAACAATATCGAATATCAGGGGGAAGGACTCCCTGAACAGACAGTGTTGGATGGAAAGGTCAGTATCATCAACTTAACTAGAGATTTTACATGTTTCAAAATGGTTCACGATGCGACTAGAAATAAACGAGTGTTAGAGAGAGGGAGTAAAATTATGTATGGCTGGCAGTAGATGCTGCGAGGGGCATACTAGATGATTACCACGGAACAAGACCTCTTGAATCGATAACAGACTTATGAGCGTTTACGCCTTACGACATGTTACATTTTAGACCTATGTGGATACATATGCTTATGCGCATTAAGTTTCATTAAAATCGGTTCAGTCATTTCGGAAAATAAGGACTTGAAAGTCTGTATGAAATACCGTAAGGCAAGGCGTAAACGCTCTTAAGTTAAACGCACAAATTGGATCAAGCTACATTTGTCAATAGTCCTCTGAATGGCGTCGTCGGTGTAATAGCAAGGTACATTCAGCTGCTGGTTGCGGGGTGATCTGAATGATGGTTAGCGTCTATTACCAGAGACAGGGCTTTTAATTCAGACGCAATTTGAATTAATTCTAAAGGAAATTAAGTAAGTTTGACGTTTCTGAAGTGTTTTTGAATGGCTCAGTTAAAATAAATGATGATTTTTCCGATTTCTTTGACTTTAACATCACTTGATCCATATTTAAAGTCGAATCAAAACCTTTGTTCCACCAAATCTTGTCGCAAATTCACTTTTTCATAATAACATAGCGGTCACCAACAATGGTTACAATAGTACTTACGTGGTTATTGTTAACCCACAGCACAAAGTGGGTCTAACCGCAGAATACCGGTGTAAGAGCGAGTCTGTTAATACTCGTCTCCTCAGTAGGGCTAGCACGAACGCTAGACGTAAACCTAACGTTAACAGACCAGTATAAGCAGAGTTGTATCCTATAGTACTCCAGTTATGTTTAAGCCACATCTAACAGCAGGCAAGCCTATTGAAATCAACGGGGCATGAATCCAGACTTTGGACTGGTACGCAGGAATTCCAGATTGAAAATCCAAAAACACTTTAGCGGACCTGGGAATCTAACCCAAGACCTTGTAGTTCTTGCGGCCACTAGTCAAAAGAGAGAGTCGAACTTCCGTTAATTCGAACGAAGTTTGAAGATTCTATTCATATTTAGGAACTCGTGGCTAAATAATTACAGCCGCACAGGTTGATCTTCAAGGTTAAGCCGCGCTTGCCTAGGTTGGTCTATGGATGGGTGACCATCATATCATACCGGGTTTCCTCCGTGCCTCGGAGAGCACGTTAAGCCGTTGGTCCCGGCTGTCATTTATAGATCTTTGATAGTTATTATAGGTTAGCCTTCGAGTCTGGCAAACAGTCTTACCAAGGGTTATCGTATTACCCAGTATTACCAACTGGGTTCCGGTGGTCAGATAGGCAGTTGCTCCATGTAAAATACTAGTATTCAACTGCATGAACAGAGCAGCAGTGGCCCAGTGCTGGCAGCCCTGACTTACGAGCAGTAAGCCGTGAGTTCGAACCCAGGCAGGCGCATAACTTTGTGTGATTTATTTCATCACCGCTGCTCCCAAAAACGGTAACGGAAAATATCATGAGGAAACCGGCATGTCCTAGAACTAAAAATTCCAAGACATGTGCCATCTACCAACACGCACTCGGCCCGCGTTGTGGATAACAGGCCACTCCCTCTCAAAGAAGAGGAGTTCTGTGTCCCTCAGTGGGAACATTATAAGCTGATGAAGATGAACTACATGAACTACTGCAGGTAGACTGGAATACATAGTTGGGAATAGGCTAGGCAGATGATGACTTATCGCGCTTTACGCATCAACTTGAATCAGTCAAAATACTTTTGGATTGTCGTGTTTTCGATTCAAATTCAGTCGATTTTTTGTTCGTTTTCTTTGCGCGTTCATGTTAGGCCTCTTGGTTAGGAGCATCGCACGAGCTGCGAAATGTAACAGGAATAGTGTTGTGATACAATGTTGCGTATGTTGGTCTGTTTACGATGTGTGTGATGTAATAGTGTTGGGAATTAAATGGGTGTTTGTGGTTGTATAGCGGTTCGTCTCTGCTTCAATGGCTGATGCAATCTTAATTAACACTTCGTTGATTTTTCCTATGGGTTGCTTGCAGAGGCGTCGCTGCAAGAGACAGCTGGGTGTGTTTAACTCGGCAAAGACGTAATCATTCATTTGGGGTCGGCGCAGCCTTTTTTCTTCTCCCGTACTTTTCTATTACTCTTCTTCTCATCAGACACGTCCTTTCTTGCCATATCATCTTTTACACAGTCACATTCATCGTTTCTTTAGTCTACCTCCACTCTCATCATCATATTATTATCATCCATATTCATACTCGAAACTTTCCAGTACGTCTACCATGAGTTTTAACAATCTATATTCGCTAGCGTCTGTAGTTAAAAAAATGTATGAAAACTTTTACAGCGCCTCTAGCGTATAGTTAGGTACTAAAATGCGCAGTATTCGGCAGTATGAGTCACTGTAGTTATCTATCCTACGTCATCGTGTAGTAAACTAAACTACAGCGACTGTAGTTTGGGCTTCATTTGCTGAGAATTTGGTAGCTTAGCACCAACACAGCTCATGATACCATTGAAAAAGCTAACTGTAGTATTTGCGTATTGACGGAACTATTGTAGTTACGTCAAGCGATCTAACTATGACAACTCATGGTAGACGTACTGAACGAAAAGCGACTAATCGGCGACAAGATAAAACTATTAGCGCCAACGCCAACTCACAGCATAGTTTTAACAAACGCATGGCAGCTGGATGGTAGTAATAAACATCTAGCGTCATCTAGCTGAATTAATTTGACAGTTTTCTTTCCCATTTGTTGCACAGTTGCATTTACTATTTTTGGGCTCAGTGAGCCAACTTAGTAAAGACAATTCGAAGCTTTCTTTTTGAGGATGTTAACCACACGCTACATTTTCATAATAAATTTAATATTTCACCGCCTTTCGTGGAAATCTATAAGGAAAGTTTTACCCTGGTCGCTAAAAAGGCTTCATCCTTCCTCCTGTCCTCTCTGTGTCTGTGAGCTGTCCTCTTTGATATGACCTGTTAAGGACTGAAAATAAGCTGCAGCGAACATGATTGTATCTTAAAAGCTTATATGTATATCACCTAAAACTGCACTCAGATTTGGTTAGGTATTCCTGAGAAAAATGACACCTCGCTACAAAAACAGTACCCGTGTCAAACGTTTACAAAACGGATATTACGCTTCTTTGACGTTGATAAAAATACAACATCATCATGTTTTGGACAAAAAATATTAATTTTCATTTACTGGGTATAATTCACAAAGCGGCCTTAAAGATAATTCACATTTAATCGCGGCATGATGCGACAGTTGTATTCAAGTTTTTGTTGCTTACCTTGAAATCTCTGAAACGGTGTATTATGGCGATGCAAATGTATTATTTGAAATGATTGGAGAGTTCATTGCTGAAACGAAGTAAAGTTTCGTTTATTTTGAGTAGAAGACACGTGAAAAATGTAAATTCTGAAGAAGGCTCTATATTCAGTCAAAACCTTAAGGTTTTATAGACGGTTATAGTCAGAACAAGTCACATTTTTAGGGTTCCGTAGTCAACAAGGAACCCTTATAGTTTCGGTATGTCCGTCTGTCTGTCTGTCCGCGGTTTAGCTCATAAACTGTTGGTACTAAAAAGTTGCAATTCGGCATGAGTATACACGTTAATGCCACCGGAAAAGTGGTAAAATAAAATTTAAAAAAAAAAAACAATTTCTTTAGGGTACCCTACATGTAAAGTAGGGATGATATTTTTTTTTACGTCTTTCCCATAGTGTGGGATATCGCTGAATAGGTCTTTTAAAATATTAGGGGTTTGGGAAGACCGTTTTTGATTAAGTAAACCGTTCGTGACTTATCAAACTTTAAAGTACCAATTTTCGTAAAGTGTCCCCCCCCCCTACCAACTAAATGGTTGTAGTTAGAAATTCAAATGTCACGGCAGTAGTACCTATAAATAACGGAGTTTAAGGGAAAACTATCAAACTTAAGTGGGCTTTACAAGTTTACGAGTAATAGTCGACTAATTGTATTTGACTCGAAAATTTCGAAGAACTCCATAGAAATGTCGATAGATGGCGCTAAGGGTCAGTTGTACTAAAAACAAGTCTCATTACGGAACCCTTCGTGCGCGAGTCCGACTCGCACTTGGTCGGTTTTTTTTTTTGTAGTCGCGTATAGTTACCAATATGGATTATTATTCTAGGAATATTAATTATGTGGATTGTGCAAATCGCTGAAAATAACTTCCTTGTCATTTAAATTCTCAACATTACTTTCTCTTCTCATTGGCGGACATAAGTTTAATTACAATGTTCATTTTATTTTTGAAGATTTTTGATTTCTCAGATTCCTTGTGAATTTACATTTAGAATCTTTACGAGTAGTCAGTGGCCGGACAACCTGTCTTACCAAGAGGTATCGTTTTATCCAGTAGGTACTACCTGGGTTGTGGAGGTCAGATAGGCAGTAGCTCCATATAAAATACTAGTATTCAGCTGCATCCGGTTAGACTGGAAGTCAACCCCAACATAGTTGGGAAAAGGCTAGGCAGATGTTGATGATATTCTTTTTTAGGGTTCCGTACCCAACGGGTCAAACGGGAACTGAGACTTCGCTGTCCGTCTGTCACCAGGCTGATTGTGAGCCAGTTGAAAATTCTACAGATTATGTATTTCTGTTGATGCTATAACAACAAATATTAAAAACAGAATAAAATAAATAATTAAGGGGGCTCCCATACAAAAAAGTGATTTTGTGCTCGTTTTTATAAATTATGGTACGAAACCCTTCGTGCGCGAGTCCGACTCGCACGTGGCCGGTTTTTATTTCTTCTTAATCTTAACTTCACTGATATTTCATTTTTAGTTCACGATTTCTCAACCTATAGCAGATGTTGTATGATCTTTGCCAGTTCGATGTAACCTTGACTCAGTTACCTTATACATATTTTGTATGCGCTCAATGCTTGCCCTTCTTTTGTCCCGGTGATGTTTAAGAAATCGGCGGTCAACGGCTTCGTTATTTCGAAAAGTTTATTTCATTCACTGTACCTATTTGGATTTTTTAAAGATTGATCTTATGCAACTAGGATTTAAAAGGTCAAGGATTATCTATCCGGAAGTATATAGAATATTATGCCGAAAACCCTGGTTTCAGAAAGTCTGATTTATTTATTCAAAAGTGTTAAATTGTGCTTTTCGCAATTTGAATTGGTACGGTGACACATCCAGCTATAAATATCCAGTTAATCCAGTATACCCTAACCTCACTTTGTATAAGCTTTCCGTAGAATTAAAGATTAGCTTTATTTGGCTTAACATGATTGGTCGTCGGGCGTACTAAAAAGTTCTATGATCCAATATGCAATCTTTGTAGTTGGTAAAAGGTTTGAAAAAAACCGGCCAAGTGCGAGTCGGACTCGCGCACGAAGGGTTCCGTACCATTATTTAAAAAACGAACAAAAAAAAATCACTTTTTCGTATGGGAGCCCCCTTAAATATTTATTTTATTCTGTTTTTAGTATTTGTTGTTATAGCATCAACAGAAATACATAATCTGTAGAAATTTCAACTGGCTACCTATCACGGTTCATGAGATACAGCCTGGTGACAGACGGACGGACGGACAGTGAAGTCTCAGTCCCCGTTTATAGTATAGTTCCCGTTTAACACTTTGGGTACGGAATCCTAAAAATAAGAATTTGCAGAAATCAGGGTTAAAAAAATGTTTAAAGATAATTCGGACAACACACTTGGCAGATCAAAAGACTCCTACTTTCGATTTCAACTTGCGATCGTGTATGAACTGACCTTAAAGCAAACTGTGCCAGTTATTATCTGCATTTGATATAGACTTTTTTATTTTATGATATTATTCGATCAAATCGTACGAGGCGGAAATAGATTTTATAATCAATATCAAACAGTGGGCGACTTTTTAGTATTGTTATGAGTTTTTGCTAAGGTTTTTGTTACTTTTCAATTTTTCGGTTCTAATCGAGTGTTCTAATCGAGGCTTCTGCATGATTTTATGGAACTATTCACTCAGGTGACTAAATAGCAAGTCAGAATTATTTTTATAATGACTATAACTTACTTCTGCCTTGCACACTTATTTCAAAAGGGCCAAGGCAAAGTGACATTCTTTTAGCGATAATTGTGCCATTCTTGTATAAAGTTGTTGAAAAAAATCCAAACGCTTTGTAAGCGATAACCATTTTCAAGACCCTAAGGTACCCCTTAAAACATGACAAAGTTATGTCTTTTTTTTTAGTAGTTTCTCGTTGGAATTCACAAGGTCGAAAGTTGGCAGTAAGGAAAGTCCCCAATACAACTGTTACTAGAATATACACCTTCACCTACATCAAGCGCAAAGCTTGTAAGAGCAAAAGCAAAAGCAAAAGCAAAAGCTTTAAATTCCGCACAAGGCCAATTATTGTTATAGGCCGACCACAGCAAGATAGCCGGCGGCGTAACCATTGTGGCCAATACCTGCAGTGTCAACATAGCTTAGCAGCTGTCTGAGGGACGAGGTATTGTTATTGGGCGGCGAGCGGAAACAAAAAAGGTGTGGTTTTACATCCTCGTCAAAATTCAGGAGGTTGTCAAAAAAAACATAAATAGTCAATTTAAATTACGGTACCGAGTTAATTATTAATAAACGCTGCTTTTTTTGTTATATAAATATGTCAGTATTTCAGAATAACCCCCTTAACATGGTTTAGGGAATAAGAAATTATAATAAGCGTTTGAGATTGTTTGTAAGTGTGAAATTGCGGTTATAGGGCGAGGACCAGACGGACGGCGTTTAAAACACGGGTGGTTCACACTTACCGATTTACCTACGTGAATAAGAAAAACAAAAATTACCTACGTATTTTATTATTGACGGGTCGAAAATCATTAGCTCACTCCTTGAATTTGACGAGGATGCTGGGTGTTTTAGCTTGTAGATAGGTGCCTTGTCTGTTGTGGTAATAGTCTGGATGCTGGGTGAATATACTTTGATATTCTGCAGGGTATTTTGTTGCTAATCCCCATTTATTGATTGAGTTGAACCCTTTTAGGGTTTATTTGGTTGAACAAAGATGTATGGAGTTATTAAAAAAAGAGTACCGCACATAAAAACGCAAGACAAAATATTGTTATACGAGAAGGCTGATATAGCCGGCGGCCTAACCATTGTGGCCAATACCTGCAGTGTCAACATAGCTTAGCAGCTGTCTGAGGGACGAGGTATTGTTATTGGGCCGCGAACGGAAACATATAGCTTGTAGATAGGTGCCTTGTCTGTTGTGGTGATAGTCTGGATGCTGGGTGGGTGTGCATTGTTATAGGGCACAGTTTGTGAGGAGTTAAAATTAATAAGGATAATTATGTTGGATTTTTTTAAAGACTTGGATCTTATCTTCGTATCAATGATACGTCTTGTAAAATTACTTGGGCCCAGGATGTAGCCAAGTTTATTTCAGTGTTAGTAGCGTTTTTATGTCCCCTAAAATGCAGGTGTAGGGATACTCGTTGGAGCATCGTATGCAGGCGGACTGTTGAAAGCATCTTTCACAAATAGGGGATACTCCAATTTTTTTTTCTTTGTCCGTCGGGTAGTTTATTGAAAAGTATTGGACACGTATTTTTTATTTTTTCACGTGGTCATAAAATTACGGAGATATATTGAGTTGAAATGGCGCATGTCGTCACGTGTAGGTAAGTTTTCTACCTACTTGTGACGTAGTAAGCCCCCACTCTCCAACTTTAATGAGTTTTAACTAAGTAATTTTTTGATATTTTGATAAAACAAAAAATACGTGTCTCATATTTTTGTATTACCTGTCTGACGGACAAAATAGAATGTCGTTTTCTTTACCCAGTCCGATCCCCTATTGTTTACTTTAGTTGGCATTTTTAAAAGGTTATTCTAAAGTGTTCATAATGGACTTAATTTTACCTAGGCTGTGGTTTTTTCATAACTTTGGTGTTAATCATAATTTTTGCCTTCAATATTCCCCTCCAATATAAATATTTATATAAGACAGTTTAAGTGCTCAACAGTGGACATTGCTCATATCGAATCGTCCTCTACAATGGAAACCAACCCCGATAGTAACTGCCCGAAGGTAATAATTAGCAGGAAAGATTTATAGTGGTGTTTGGCATGCAACTAACTAAATATAGAATTGTTGCTGCAATCATCTAGCTTGGAGCTGCCATACTGAACCCTAGGTTTTTGTGCGATTCTTGATTAACTTTGATATACTGCGTTTGAGTGGAGTAGATGGACTAGCTTTTGGATCCTTATGTTCATTTTCGGTAATATTGGTATTGACCAATATACGAACAGACTCCGCAAGAAATATTGCTGGGAAACAGCTTTTTTTTGGTGTGAACAATGACGGTTTACGGTAGAGCAAACGCTGAATGCTGAATTATTATAGTTCTTGCTTAGGGATTTGCTTACGATACACATGCGTAAGAAACTAGATTTTAACTTGAAGATAAAGGATTCAATTGACAGCTATACCAAGGTCCCGCATGCGGATTATGTGTCACTTATCTATAAAGGAACGTGAATTACGCGGAACAGTAATATACATAATTTCGACATTATCTATATCAACGAGTACTATATGCGGGGCGTAAAAACAGCTAAATAATTACGTCCGATTGACTTATCAATGGAGAAACGACAACGTCCATTTTGCATCAGCCTAGCCTGAGTCTAAACGATTATATTTGCAATGTCTGTCTGTTAAAAGATACTAGGACACACTGTGTTAGGTCAGTGTCGATGGGAAAACCGGGTAATTTCGTTATTCATTCCCCGCTATTGGTCCATTTGTTCTAGATAAAACCATTACCGAGTCGTGTTTCTAGACGCCTATGTGAACAGATGGGCTGTCTTATCGGGAACTAAGCAATTTAGATTTTGCTATGCTTTGTCTAGCCTTTATTTAAGTCAGAGCTTTCATGTATTTTCTAACATATTTGTTGACCTATTGTCCCGGTACTGTACTATCTTTTAGACGTGCCTTATCTGACAAGGTTTGGGCAAAGCGAAATGTTCCTATTTTGAAGATTATAAGGTATTTTTCTGATTAAATATTTATGTTTGTTACAGGTCACAAAGCTGGATGATTTGAGTCCAGTCATATTCTTAAACAGAACGAAGGCTGCTCTCAACTGTGCCGCTGGATCTATGCAGGTGTGTATTGAATTTCCATTGACTGTTTTTTTTACCCAACCACGCAAAGCTGAAACGAAAGGTTTATGATTTGAGCAGTCTTTATATTATTTATGTTTGAACATGTGTATTACGTGTGTTCCACCGTAGCGCCTAGATTACTGACAACGGAGACCATGTTTTCGTCTTATGGTAGGAACGCTATGTGATGTGATGTTTTAGACCTCTGTAGTCTGCTTATGCGTATGAAGTTTCATTAAAATCGGTTTTGTCGTTTCGGAAACTAAGGACTTGAAAGTTTGTATGCAATGCCGTAAGGCGTAAACGCTCAAAAGATAGAATTATATAGATCAAGAAAACATGCTGAATAAGTACAAGAGAATAATAATTATGTAGGTAAGACTTATAGGTATTTAGATATCTTACGACGTTGAGAATACTTGAAAATTTTAAATAGTTAGGAAAGAAGAATAGTGTATAACATGACATGACTAAAGGCGGAAACACACTTACGTGTCGTGGCGTGTCGTGACGCAATCGGTTTCATACATTTAATATGGTTAGGGACATATTAACATGGCGTGTCGTGTCGCAACGATGTATGAAACCGATAGCTTCTGGCGCGTCACGACACGCCACGACACGTAGGGGTCAGCTCACCGAGACGCGACGCGACGCGACGCTGCGCGCACTTGTGAGAATTCAGAATACGTTGCGCAACCATTGAACTATATTACTAGCGTATTCTGAATTCTCACAACGAAATGTGTATCTTTTCGTGTAGAAAATAAAGTTATATGTTGAATCGCTCTTTAAAAGTGTACACGCAGCGTCGCGTCGCGTCGAGTCTCGGTGTGAGCTGACCCTAGGTGTGTTTCCGCCTTAAGGATTGATGTTTTGTTTTGACAACTTTTAACATGAGTCACGTAATTTAGGACATATTTAACAACCACGAATGAGTAATACATTTGATTGGCGAGAAATAGCAAGGGTATACTGATATGAGCATATCAAGATGCTTGTTTATGTTGTCAAGACAGGCTTAATGCGTTTAGGTCTTGATTCAAGATTACAAAACATAATAATACGCCTGAAGAGGCAGAGATGAACCTACAACAACCACATTTATTTATTTGAAGTCCGAGGTTATAGAGGCATGCCTATTGCCATCAACGGGGCTCGCATACAAAATCTGCCACTACTAAGAAATTTCTAAATAAATCACCAGAACGAAGGAAAATAAACTACCAAAGAACATACGCCTAATGCAGTTAACCTGCATCGACACCAATAGACGTCTAATAACGTTTGTCAATAGAACAAGTACTAACGGTTCGGTTTAAGTATCGGTAACCGTTCGTTCGTACAGTCACCAGCACCAATACGTATACACTTATCTAAATTCAAAAGAGGAGTTCGTGGCCAAATAATTACAGCCACACGGTTAAGCCCAAGGTTAAGCCGTGCTAGCCGATGTTGGTCCGTGGATGGGTAACCATCATTACATACCGAGTACCTCCGTGCCTCGAATCGGAAAGCACGTTAAGCGCTACTGCCCGACCAGTTAATCCACTACGCGAGCCCACTGCAGGTTGGTAGATGCCACATGTCTTCGATTTTTGGTTCTAGGACATGCCGGTTTTCTCACGATTTATTTGTTCTCCGTTTTGAGAGCAGCGGTAATAAAATAAATTACACCAAGTAATGCGGCTGCTTGGGTTCTTACCCACGTCTTACTGCTCGTTAATCGGTGCTGCCACCACTGGGCCACCGGTGCTCTCGTTTGAATTTTTTTCAAGTGAATTTTGGTGGCCGTGACTGTACTGTCCGGTATCTACGAGTAGTACTGCGATAACGACTCGTTCAGATTTGTGCCGGAGATATTTGAAATTCCTTACGTTGGGGGTTCTTGTTAGCAGTTATCTTGGCATCAGTTACATTTATAGGGTTGTGTGGTTTTTTGTCCTCCGCTATTCTTTTCTGATTACTATTGTTGCGGGATCCAAGACTGATAAATTGTTTCTCTGGGACTTCCTCAAGCTTCATTGTCTCAGTACTCTACTGCTGGTCGCTACTGTTGATTCTGGCTTACAGGAGTTGCAGTGGTTTGTAAATAGACCGGCAAACTTGTCCCAAAAAAAATGAAGTTAGCAAAACATTGATGTATATCTCTATCTTAATAAAGCACTCACAATTCAAAAACCAACACCGAAATAAGAAATCGTCAGCTTGATCTCTAGTAGAATAAAATTAAATCAAAACATTTACTTCTGAGATTAACATGTTACTTCTGAGCTGAGTTTTTGTAATTGTTATCATAAGAATCATGAATTTGGAAGAATCGCTTTTGCACTATTCATAGACATTTATTTAGACCTAGGTCTCAGCAAAAAAACTGTATATTCTTCTTCGTGCCGGATAACAATTAAGGACAAAATTAATAGAACATCACGCCTGACATCCCCGAAAGGGTTGTTGCAAACTAGGTGCACCTAATAGTAAACCCTCATATCGCCAGCTATCATTAAGTCCTACCATCATCATCATCAGCCTATATTGTTCCCACTGCTGGGACGCAGGCCTCCTCTCTATGAGAGGGAATGGGCTGTTATCCAACACGCGGGCCCAGTGCGGGTTGGTAGATGTCACATGTCTCCGAATTTTTAATTCTAGGACATACATGCCGCTTTCCTCACGATGTATTCCTTCACCGTTTTTGAGGGCAGCGGCGATGAAATAAATTACACAAAGTAATGCGCCTGCCTGGGTTCGAACCTACGACTTACTGCTCGTAAGTCGGGGCTGCTACCACTGGGCCACGGCCACCGCTGCTCTTAAGTCCTATGTTATAGGGAAATTAATAGAATAGAATAACTAGCTAACAATCAACCTACCTTGTTACAGATCGAGTTGAAATTCAACGAGAAGTTCTATGGCATAGCGTACGCGGACTTCGACCGCCACTCAGCTTGCCAGGTGGTGGGCAAGGGAGCTCTGTCTTACAAGCTGGAACTGCCTCTCAAAGGTTGTGGCACCAAGCAGGTAAACTGTTCTTCTTCTCGTATCGATGACTTAAGTTTTATCAGACCGCAGCTGTGTAATCTGATAATGAGCACTTTAAGGTGGTTAAATTTTTGTGGTAGCGGCAAATTTTACTTTTATAGTGAAGTCTATGTCCAGGGATCAGAAAAAAAGAAAATGTCTTAGGATAAGCCTCATCTATCTGCCCTCGAATGTCGTTAAAGCTATGATTAACGCCAATCCCATATTACTGTGCCGATACAAAATGAAGGCCTAATCATATTATATTTTTTTGTTGTTTGATATGGTTTTTAATTTGAATACCAACAGAACAGTAAAATTACGGTTCATTAATTAAATTTTTGGCCTTTCCACCAGGATCCTCTCCGAGTCTTCACGAACAACATTGTGGTGCGCTTCCACCCAGGGTTGGAGATGGATGGAGATGAGGTCATCACAATCGTATGCCGGTACCCGCCGCCCATCGTACCTAAGCCGGTCTTCAACCCTCTCATCTTCACGTAAGTGTTCAAAAACAGCTGATGTTGTTGTAAATTGGTTTTATTAAAATCCTTAAATTTTTGGTTCTGGTTAGACTGTATTATTACTTGACATCTAATCAGTATGGAATAATAAGAAATGGTATCAGAGATCTTAATGGAGACAGTTTGATCTTAGGTATATCACGCTTCTGTGTTGTCTAGATAATAACATTTATTGAAAACATTTTTCCTTTAAACAGGCCCGAAGCCGGTCCCCTACCAGCAAAGGCTCCACTCGCCGGTACTCACATCCTGATGATAATCTGCGCGATCTTGTTCCTCACGCTGCTACTTCTGGGTCTGGGTGTCTCCTACCTCTGTCTCAGGAGACGCGCCCTGCCCGCGCCAAGGAGGTTCATCGATGACTCCTCTGCTTCTTTTGTTAGCAGGGAGAGTATACAAGGTAAGGAAATGCTGTCGCAGGAACTACCTAGACTGAGTGAAAATTGTACTGTCAGCGTGAAATTGGTAAATACTGTTGACCAGTTTTTGAAAGATGAGCACAAACAGAGCTGATGGATATCCATGTACCGGCACTACAAAAAGTACTTCAGCAACATAGTGCAAAAAGTACTACAGCGCCATCTATGCCATGCTTATTTTTTTTGCCTACAAAACAGCGGTTGTAAGTAATAATGCATGTCTCTGATTAGAGAAAAGTAATTTGACACAAAATTTGTGCTTGTCAGTTTTATTACTACATCAGTACCTTTTTCATTACTAAATCTAATTTAAACTCTATCTTCCCTCCTTCAGAAGTCAAAATCCCCCGCGCTCACCCGGTGTACCCTGCTGCCGCCGAAGTGGCTAGCGTCGCATCCGACACGATTCCCTCCGACTACCCTTCGGAGACGCCGAGCGAAGCCGAACAGGCACATAGTAACGCCGCCTTTATGATGGACGAGTCTTATCATAGCGAAGGTTGGTTTTATTATGGTTCAAGAAAGTGTACAGAATGATAAACGCTTCAGCGGAAATAATAAAAGTATTCTCACTAGACTCCCACTTGGGCGCCATTATGGTGACTAATGGCGCCCAGTTGGGATTTTACTCCATCCTGTAAAAATATGACAGTCTTTATTAACTGTTTTTTTAATTCGCTTATTAATTGTATAGAAAACAAAACGATGCGATGCGATGCATAATTCGAACAAAATTATCGCAAAAGGATACTTACAACGTGCGGCAAAACAGTGATAAAAACATGCTTAAAATGTCTGTGTGCCTTTATAGATTAAAGTTTACACACAATATTGTTAACCTTACATCTTGTAACTAACAGGCTATGGCTCCACCCGTGAAGCGATGACAAGTAACGCCCGCTTGGTATCGGGTGCGGCGCCGGCCTTCGATGTGCGAGTGCGCGTGCAGCGCCCTGTAGTGCCGCCTTCTCCACCCTCCACCATTACGCTTACTGAAACTGATGGAGGAAGTATCAGGTAAGACTCTTGAACTCTCTTCGATAGTACTACGACATGATATCGTAACCCGAAGCCCAGTTGGGCGCCAATAGCAATTACGTGCCACTACAAGTAAATTGTCGTTGCTGACACTATCACACTATGAGATTGAAGGTGAACCAAAAGCATCAAGAGGGGTTCCTCTTGATGGTTCTGGTTCTTGATAGTTATCAAGTAAGAATCTTGTAGGTACTGCACTTACCCATTTTAGTTGGGATATATTATTCCGACTAGATTCGAGACCCAGTTGGGCGCCATTAGTAGCTATTTATCGAAACGAGCAAATTGTAGTTTCACGTAGTTGCTAATATTAAGCACTGGTTCGCTTTATATCATACATATACAAAATATTACTCAGACTTTCAGAAATAAGGGACCGAAGAAGGATTTAAAAAAAAAAAACATTCATTTCACGGCTGATATTCACATATTTTAATCACGTTTCAGACAAACGATGATATCGGAAGAGCATGAGCGCCAAGAGTCAGTCCGCACCGTGTCGCCCGTGGCGCTGCCACTGCCGGCGCGCGCCTCGCAGCTGCCGCCGCCCGAGCGCCCGCCGCGCCCGCCCGCTGTCTACTCCCAAGTGTCGCGTGACAAACAGGTATGTGGAGGATAGGGAGTGATAGCATTATATGAGTGGTTTTTGAGAGAAATAAGGGTTTAAGTTTTCCTTGGTATTCACATTTTAAAGTTAATAATGTTATTTCAAAAATATTTGAATCAAGGGCGTCAGAGTTTCATTGACTGCAAAACTAAACTTTTGATCTAATATGAACCCACATTAGATTCAAAGTTTATAAATAATTAAATTTTTATCAAATGAGAGGTATTTTTTCACGTGTTATAATTTTCGAATACTTAATTATAATCTTATAACTTTCAAACAGTAAACTATCATACGCACAAACCTCACTGATTGCACAAGTAAAAAAATCACAGTTAAAATAACATAATTTCACAACACAATCTCCTATTTTAAAATGCATGTTTAAAATGCAAGTACCAGCAAACTAAAAACACTATTACGTACGCAAAAAGTTAAAACACACATCATTTGACACATTCATACTCACACACACACACACCATAATATTCTAATAGTCACTGCAATATAATAAATATCATCATCACCCCGTGTGACTAACCAGGAGTGGTCGAGACGGCCGCGGTCCATCGTCTCGCTCAACACGGAGATGACTGATACGCACTCTGTCACTGAAGTCACTGACAGATCGCACGCCAGGATGTTCCATATCAAGGTATGTTTCATATTAATTCATCATAATACTAATGTTGATGAAAGGTACTTCTTCTTGTTCTTAGCGTGTAGATGACAATTTAAATTAAGTCAGCCAAAATTTTGGCGACGAATTTGGCACTTTCAGTAGCATCCATCAGCTCCTGTGGAATAGAAGGTACTTTAAATCCTACTCAAGGTCTGAAGATTCTATGTTTCACAAATAGGTTTTTATAAAATCAAGTATCATTTGATTCATTTTGTTTGATAAATAGAGTGTGTGACTCATGTGAGTGACTAAATTTAAATTGTCATCGACACGCTGAGAAGAAGAAGAACTTCTGAAGTTGATCTCTAAACTAAAAGATAACGGAAGAGACGAGACGGCAAGAAGGCGCAAATTTGTAGGAGAGATTTAAGTTAGAAGCCCCTGATCCCAAACCCTGATCGAAATTGTTGACCAGTAATATCACTTCAACTTCAGAAGACATTTAATTTGCCATTAAATTGCCTCGAAATTCTAAAAATGTATTTTTTAAAACAGAAACCTGCTCCGCCGCCTCCTGTGATGAGAGAGCGTCTAGAGACCGAAGAACAGGAGATGCTGATGGAGAGCCTTGAGCCTATTCCTGAAACACCCATCATGCCAGCCAGGTGAGTTATACCCCTTTGATGTTTCAGTTGCAAGTTGACCACGTCAGCTAGTGACTCGCAGCATGCTTAATCAATGACTTGGTATGGTGTTCCAATTTTTTTGGAACAAAAATGAACGCAAAACAAACTTATTACAAACCTTTGTTTTACGCAGAGCTTTACATTACCATCCTCAAAACCGGCAATTACGCCACGTAGATCAATCTTCTAGAAAAATCTATTGACATTTTCATTTCAAATACAATATCTTCTCCCGTCAGAAAACCCGAGATTACCTCCCACGTAGTAGACGACGTGTTCCTCCGCACGATCACGGAGAAGAAGACCATCGAGGACATCGAGCGTCACAAGCGCCTGGTGACGGAGTACAAGCAGGTGCCTCCTCCTCCGCCACAGTTCGACGTCACCATCCGCAACCACACCGTGCCTGAGGCTCAGTGGGAGAACTTCTCCGACATCAGCTCCGCGTCAGGGATGACGCTGACGCCTAAGATGGAGAGGGTCCCGTTGTCTTTGCCGCCGCAGAAGTATATTGGTAAGCGTTTTTGTGATTTAAGACTAATTTTAGAGTAGTTAGAGATCCATAGAGATGTTATCTTAAAAAGAGATCATTGATAAAATGATAAAATCCAATTCAAAGACTTCACTTAAAATCAAGTCTTATTTCCCTATAAAGTTTAACGATCAAAATGTTTGGTACTTGGAGTTTTTAAGTTAGTATTAACAAAAATACTTAAAGGAGTCTCGCCTGATTTTGATGAACTCGAAAACTACATCATTTTCCGATTTGCCAGATTTGGCCATCTACGCTACGCCCACTTAAAAAAATCACCCTGTTTATAAAGACGCATAATCAGTAGATTGTTTCTCAGTAAATCTTTGTTAAGTTTTTTAAATATTTGGTAAGTTTTTGGCTTTGTCCAAAATCAAGATTTTTGAGCCTTTGCACAATTGATAAAATATTCATAGATCTGTCTGAAAGTGTCCCGTATTATTCTTCACAGTGATTAAAAACTGGTCTCCATTTCCACAGGTAAAGGCGGCCCCGACCTATTCTCTCCCGAGTTAATCAAGCAGACGGCATCAAGCAGCTACCAGTCCGCATCATCAGACCTGCCCCTCCTGCCCGAGCTACCTCCAGCTCGCAACCCTCTGTTCAGAGATGAGGATGACGAAGATGTGCCGGAGCCTGTACCGGCCCCACCTGTACCGGTGAACTGGAGTGTGCTGACTAGGGTGTTGAAGACCGAGGCTCAGGATGAGGTAAGATTTTATTGTTTTAACGTTGTTTTGGTGATAAAAGTGCAGCTAGAGATTGCATAAAGTTTTCGGCCAAGGATGTTAAATCATCAATGTATACGTCAAGGGCGAAGGAAAACATCGTGAGATATTTGGTTCTGAAATTAAAAAAAAAACACCGACACGCTCTGGAATAGCATATCCTTCGGCGACCTCTGCCCAGCAGTGGACAACTTATGAGTTGCAACTTATGCTAATATAAAAAAGTCGACAGCAATTTTAGATTTTAGTCTATTTCAACAAGAATCAGCTTTTCACCTTTTCTTCTAAAAATCTGCAGCTACATATTATTTTTTTCAAATGACCTTGATTCCCGTAAAACAAAGGCACTTAAGAAACGGTAGAAGCTCTAGCTTATGAGCACTGTTCGTATAGGTTCGTTTCTAATACAAGAGACTACACGTTTCCTAATCAATTTCTATTATCCCCAGGTCCTAGCGGAGAGCGAGCGCTCGTACCGGCTGACGCGCGAGGAGCGCCTCCGCTGGCGCGAGCTCATCGCGCACGAGAGCACGCTGCGGCGCGAGCTGGCGCGCTCCAGCACGCGCGAGGAGTTCTCCCGCGTGGCGCACGACCATAGATACGCGCCGCTCTACGCGCCGCCCAAGTGGGAGGTCATCATACGCATACTGGCTCCACCGCAGGATAAACCCAAGGTATCACATTTACAAAGTCCTACTAATATTTTAAATTCGAACAGTTCTGAACGCATTTGGATGAAATTTAGTAGGTAGGATAAACAGGATACTTATTGTCCCGGTAGTACAATCCCGTGGGGTAACTACCGAACTCCATGCGTGCCTAGGCGCGGGTATAAGCTAGTAGTAAATATTGTGTAGATGTCACGAAGCTCGTCTGAGAAATATCTTTCTTCATTCTTTCTTCCACAAAAATAGCGTTGCCGTTGTCAGGCATGGATATGGGTGCTGATTAAATGCTCAGGATACGCCAGCACTAGACATTTTGACTTTGTCATTTGAAGAAGCATTGTTTCTTGCCCGATTGTTTTCAGAAACGAAGATTTTTTTACAAGCATATTTACCGTAGCAATGATACTAATACTGTTAGTTAGCGTCATCCAACTGCTGAGCAAAGACCTCATGACTTCCAATTGTTCCTATCCAGGGCCAAAGTGGACTACTGCTGGTCTTGTCTAGCTCGTATCGTATCAATAAATAAAACATTTTCTCTTTATCTTAATCAATTCCTCCTGACCAGAACCGCTACCGCAAGAAGACGGAGTGGGACTCCCGCTCCCGGCGCAGCTCGCTGCCGACGCTGTACGAGTACGACAGTGACGCGACGTCGCTGCGGGACCCGCAACGATCTCGCCGGTCTTCCTATCGCAGTGACCATGTTGATATGAGGTGGGTACTTGGTAGTTCAGATTCCAACATGGGCTGCGTATTCATTCATTCTCCAAACAAATGTATTCTACTTTTGTTTCCTGAATAATGCCTCTAGTTTCTTTCATATAATCAAGGTCTGTGTGACGTCCTTATCATTTGCTTTTTTTTCACCGCCGTGATTAGAGAACACAAATTCAAAAAGTTTTATCATAAAAGAAATTGGTAGAAACATAAACATACCTAATCTTTCTTCTATTCTAAATAGCTAGATAGATAGTAATGGTATCGTGGTGAGGTCAGAACGAGATAATGATAAGAATTGCTTGTATTCATAGCTGTGTGGAACTGAAGGGTGGGCCACAAATAACAGTAGACAACGTGTTACGTCGAAAGACACGCAAAAAATACCTTTGCTCTGAATGAGTTTGCCTTGGCCTTTCCACTGTTTGCGATAAAGTATGAAATGCGATCTACAGTTGAAATATTTGTTCCTAGCACTTCGCCCGTGACTTCATCCGCGAAAATTGTGATAGAATGTAGCCTATGTCACTCGGTAAAGATGTAGCTTTCTAGTTGTGAAAGAATTTTTAAAATCGGTCTAGTAGTTTTTGAATCGTAACAAACAAACACTCAAATGTTTCCAATTTAAAATAGTATTATTTGTCATTTGTTTGTAATTAATGATAACCTCTCGGTTGCCTACCGACATTCACAACCCTAGCAGGTTTAAATTCTCGATCTCTCTCTTATTTGAACAACCAAACTCCTTTTACGGTTTTAGCCAGAGATTAGTGGATCCCACAAAACTGACCTCGTTGACTTGTCTTCCAGATCGATGTCAGAGATGATGGTGGACTACGCGCGCGAGCAAGCAGACACACACTCGGAGGTGTCAGCAGGCACGCAGCTCGGGCGGTACTACGACGATGACAGCGACTCTGAACATCCCTTCCATCAGAACCAGTGAGAATACCTTTAGTCATCTAAATTATATTCAATACAACCAGAAATCCTTTGGGAGCTCGTGAATAAATAAAAAACGTGGAGTCCCTCCGCGCGGAAGAAGTGAAACTTTGTAATACTACACGCATGCGTTCGAGTGCCACGCATTCACTCTCGCTCTGTCTCTTTCTATTCCCCCTCCATGGTATCGTTAAACGTTTAACGCAACCTTGTTAGAAGTCGCATAAGACGTTTCACTTCAATAACAGCCGCTTGGGTCTGTCTTCAGCCGCGTTAACCCGCGCTTGCCTAGGTTGGTCCATGGATGGTTGACCATTACATACCGAGATTCCTCCGTGCCTCAGAAAACACATTAAGCCGGTGGTCCCGGCTGTAAATTGTAGATCCTTGACAGTCATTAGGTAGTGAGTGGCCCTAAAATCTGACAACCAGTCTTACCAAGGGGTATCGTATTACCCAGTACTAACTGGGTTGTGGAGGTCAGATAGGCAGTCACTCCATGTAAAATACTGGTATTCAGCTGCATCTAGTTAGACTGGCAGCCGACCCCAATATAGGTGGAAAAAGGCAGGCAGACAGCCTAGAAGTCCTTTGCTGGATAAAAGCCTGCACCAAGATGTCCTCATCAAGTTTCCTCCAGCCACCTTTCAAAAGTCGTAGATTCATGAAGCTGTGGTGTTTTTACCTGTCCAGGTTTTGCTTTAAGAGTTGTTAGACAGAAAGGCTTATAATATTACGGTATCTCATCAGGTCATGGTCCCGTCACTCGCTGCATCGCTCCGTGAGCCAGCCGTCGCTGGCGCGCTCTGCGGGCGAGGTGGTGGAACAGTGGACAGCTCCTGAAGGTGATGTCACACCCACGCCTGGACGCCGGATTAGAGGTGAGGATTATAAAAATGCATCTAAGCAATATATCTTTATTGCCTGATTTTGGGCGCGAGACTGGAATATTTTCAATTCCCTACAATAAGGAGTATGCAAGTAATACAAAACCTTTCTTTTTTAATATGCTTTACATTGGACGATAAAAACAATACGCAACTTACGAATTATTGATATCATTTTCAGGTCCCCAAGGATTAACGACCTTCACATCATCTGAAGTGCGAACCTTCCAAGCCCGAGAATGGCGCGAATAGAAAATATTGACAGCGCGATTCAGAACGTTATGAGTCAAGAAGCGAGTAATAGATGGCGCTGTACGCAATTTTGTAAATTGAAAGAAATCTCAAGTTTTGTGTTATGCTCAAAGTTACTCAAGTGATAATTTTCACTGCCTTTATATTGAATTTATTCTTACATTCCTTGATGTTTTAGTGTAATGCGATTCCGTCCATTCGTGACTAATACCTGTTTGAGTGACATAATATTTGTAATAGAATTTATTATATATAAAATTTACTGCATGGCATTATTTTTTATGAGGTAAATAAATTTAAGTATAGAAGTGTATATTTCCGGATGTTTTATGATTACATTGCAAATGTATATTTTTCACGACAATATTATGTTTATTTTTTATACTTGGCATGATACTTTTGTATTTTGTTTCAAGTTAGTTATTCGTACTCTATAGTCCTAGCATGAAGTGTCTCCATTCGTAGGTACATTGTATACAAATTATACCATTATTTTATATACCTAACAAGTTTTAAAAATGTCATTCTAGTTTATCATAAGTTTCAATAAAAAAAAAATATAAAATATAATTAAACTAACATTGTGCCAAAATGAATTGATAACGCTTCCTAACAATCAGTGAAATAATAATATTCTTTTAAATGTCTATAGTTTTTATGTACATTTTGAATATTTTTTTAAATGGTAACATTTGTTACTTTAATAATCTCGGTAAAGGTTATTAAAGTTTTTTTTTCGCTTTTTTTCTTATTTTTTTCTGCCAACACTAATATTAGGTGTATATAGGTAAATATAGTAAGTCAATGAAGAGTTAATACCTAGCAGTAGAGGCAAGACGGGCAAATTTTCTGAATCTTGAAACAAATTCAGCACTTTTCTTGAATGTTAAAACGATGATATCATCAAATAATAAGTAAGTAGGTACTTATGTTGTCTTGCGCCAATTACTTTTGTTTTAAAAGTATTTCTTGCCTCGATTGCTATGTGAGTGTGGGATCTAAAGGGCAATGGGATAGTGCAAATTGTGCTCAATTACAGGTTGTAACATTTATTTTCTGGAAACTACTTTTTTATTTCCATTTGATGAAAGTTCGGTAGCCAATCTTCCAACAACAGTGTTTTTAAGAAAAATGCAACGGATATGCAATGTATTTCTTTGTATTCAAAAGAAAATATACAATTACAGATAAATTCAAACGAATCTAGGTTTCAAAACAATGACGCATGTAAAAAAAAAAAAACTGGAGGAAACCATGTGGTGCTAAGAAATTAAAAATATCTAATATTTTTTTGTATCAATTGAATTTGTTTACTTGTAAATTTTGTATTTACAATGTGAATTGATGTATTTTAATATTAAATATACGTACCTTAACATTTTATGTTTTTGTTTTTATTTATTTCGTTTATCCCCAGCACTATGGAGCGAAGGCTTCAAAATTGAAAATTGTGGGTATTTTATTGTTTGGTTTCCGATGTTGTACAAAATAGGATTCAACTATTTTTGCTTCTGCGAAATATTGCCCTACGTCGTATTGTTTCTGAGATATTGGTCTTACATTTTTTTTTTCTTTCGGGAAAAAAATTGCTGCTCTAGTCGAATACCATGAGGTGACAAAAAAGCCAGAGAATAAAAAAAAAATCTAAATCTTTTTAAGGTTTCTTAAGGTGAATGATAAAAAATAATACGAGTACTTAATTAAAATCCAGCTCGAATATAAAAATAAAGAAGAAAAGAAGCTTTTATTTGGCAGTCACTAGAGGTGTACAAAATTAACCAATCGTGTGCTTCGCAGGTCTACATATTTCGGTTTCAAAACTTTCACAAACATCAGAACAAAATAACATTTTTTTTAAAGTAATTCATATTTTTATTTTGATCCATCGATTATAAGAAAATAATACAAATGAAATACCTTAAAACGCTAATAAAATTTTTGTTTTCAAGGAGTTTAAAATTAATAAATTCGACGATCCTGACATAGCTAACTACAAAAATTTCAATTAAGTTACATAATAATATTAATTTTAAAATTCCCCTACGTAATTCGTCATTTAGGAACTTAAACAAGCAATGTTTTTTGCACAAATTTCCTAATAATTTATATTTTTTTATTAATTATAATTAAATGTTTCTTATCTACAAAATGTGGCACATAAGTGCAAAAGTTATTTATTTTCCGTTTTCATTAACACTAATTTAAGCGAAGAAATATCTAACTGAACACCTAAATATTACAGCACTACCACAATTCTCTCAACGCTGAGCCCTCGCATTGATAATCCAACAGTGAGTTTTTATTTAAGCATTCAGTTAGGTGTAGACTAGTGATAGGGAAAACGGATGAAGGATTTTATAAAAGTAAAAGTTACTTAAGAAACATTTATTATAAAAGATATTGCCTCAGCTTTAACAAATATTGATGTGGACAGTCTGATAGAAATCCAACAGTATTACTACACTTCAAACAAATAAGGACTCTATTTCTTTATCCTCATTTGGATGATACAAATTAATTAATAAAACTAGTACAAGTATCTTTGCCAAAAATACTCAACCATAGTTTGAATCTAATGTGTACAATACTGTATAACACACAGAAGATTCATCTAAAATCGTGCGACATATAAAATCAAGCGTTACACATCTCAAAGGGCAAATCGACGTAGAATACAAATACGAGAAAACATATATTACAATAGTTCCGAAAAAAACAATTTACATGTTCGTATCAGACATCACAATTTACAAGAAAGTTAAAACAGTTCGTAAATCGTAACCTATCACATATTATACATTCTCTATCAAGCTCAGTTACAAATAATTCTATTTGTACAATTATGAGAAATAAACAGCTCTTTTATTTACAGTCAACAATTAGGCCTATTTCAGTGTAATGTACTATAAACACAATGGTTCTAAGATATGAAGTATTGACAGGTCCCTTTCGTCATTATTTGGCATATTTCTGTTATCGTTTGGCAATCCATTGACTTCATCATTCTTAAGTCTTAACACGTTCATAAGCACTCCGTGGTTTTAATCTTATTTCTGGTCCAAATTACGACCGTCTAGTAGTACAGTCTCTAATGCTGAATCATCTACGTCTATATTGTGAAGTTCTACACGTGAACACTTTATTTCATCGTTTTCGTTTGGTTTACCAAGTCTATATCTGACTGATAGATCCGAGAGATTGACGTCTTCTAGTCACTTGTTTCCAGAATCTTTTCTCGAAATGTTTCTCCTGTAAGAATATTGTATTATTTACGGACTGCTACTTTTGTATTTGCTATTACGGTTTAACATGTACCTTAAACAAAAATACAGGGTTATTACGCTTCATTTTATGAAACAGTTAACCTTGCAGGTAAACTGGAGCACTACACATAAATCTTAAATAACCCTGTATGGTCTACGTTAGCTTGCTACTTTTATTGCCAAGTGGAAACTATAGGATATAAACCGCGTGAAAAGTCTCTTTACAAATTCAAATATTAAAGACATTTAAGACTAAGACTATGCAAAAAATATTAGCAAAAACGAAGAAGTGGACGGCTTTATTAGCGCTAAATAAAATGAAGGATTGTGTTAAATAAAGGAAGGATCAGCTAAGCTGCAGGATGAAGAATGAAAAGCTTAATGATATTTTATTAAAAATATATTTTCGAGAACACTCGTTCCAATCAAAATGGACAGATCAGTTCAACAGACAACAAAAACAAATTTAGCATATCTGAAAGCTGGATTTAAACTTTAATTCTAAGTGTTAAGCAAAGAACAAATTGACATGAGCTTAGTGCCAAGACAATCACAATCATAACAATATACCAAACGGTAATAATCTAAAGACATAGGTAAAGGTTAAAAACATGGAATATTTTCACTAAAAAAGGTTTAAGTACTAATTTAACAATATAATTTGCGAATTTTAAAGATTTTTGAAAAGAAAGGCAATTTTATTGGCCAATTTTTACTGAATTAACATTATCACTCACTACTGTTTCGTATATTAATAGTTCTTCAAACTTTTCACTTATATCCACGAATCCAATGATTTCTAAATATTAAAATGTCCTTTAAAATTTTATAAAACACGATTATACCATTATTGAATCGTTTTGAACAGTTCCACTTACGTTTCCCATTACATATTACCTTACATGCTTTAATTTTGTTCTAAGTTATTTACTAGGACGAAATTGTTTAAATATTAATTTTGGATCTAAAATTAAGGCAGGTTTTTTAATAGTCCCATTCACACCGAAAATTTCACTTACTAAAACCCCGCAATATTCAATTGTAGTTTTCACTTCTTATTTTATAAACGTGTACATACTACATAGGAAGTTTCTTCATTACTTATATTAATTTACGAGACCCTTACAATTCCTGTCTGTGTTATAATAGTGACAACCAGTTTAGAACAGCCAGTAAAGACCACCCAGCAGAAATTACAAAGACAGAGGCACAGGCAACAACGAATGCCAGACATAAGGATGGTGGAGCCAATGAAAAAACTTCCCGCGATTGTTTAAATCCAGCTGATTGGCACAGATAAGCTCGTGCGTGCGTTGTGCTCACACATAGCCATTGACAAAGCAGATCTTGTAATAGCCGTTGTTGCTCACGGATGTGCGGCGCGGGGAGAAAGGCCGCGCACTCGTCGCCGTCGCCAACACGAACGGCTCGCGGCGGGGGCTATCGGACGATGCGCGACGACGGAGGAAACCCATTCTGGAAATAGATATTACCACTTTTAAATAGTCTTGTTGAAAGTTGTCAACTTTGCTGGACCTAGTATGGACCCTAGTGGGATACAGTACACATTTTTTGTTTTAATCTTGCGAAAAGTCAACGACATTACTTGACAATCCTAACGCAATAAATGTCATATTGATTCCTGCCTTCCACGGGTATTTTGCCGGAATTGAATCCAAAGGAAAGAAAATCATTGAAGTGCTTGATTTTCCTATGCTCATATCTATAGTTAGGATTGTTATGGATTCATATATGTATGCTGTTAAAGAAACTTCGAGACTACTAACATCTTCCCGTTCTGGCATAGAGACCGCGTCCGCGAACGCATCGTCTGAACTTCCGCTCGTGCCAGTTGCTCCATCTCCATAGGTTTCTCGCTTTCTGGAACTAAAATGCATTATTACATTAGCTTCCAAGTACAGTTTAGATTTTTGCTTGTGTCTGTCAGTCTTTGATGTTCAAGTTTGTTAAGGTTTGCACCATAGAATTGTTATGGCACAAGAAAATACCTGTAATCATTGTTAGGAAATCTGGAATTCGAAGGAACATCTCGTGAACGTGATGATCAATGCTTGTTCCTTCTGTATATGAGAAGAAGCTTTTGTAAGTCAAAGATCTTCTTTTAATGCCGATGCTGACAAGCATCATCAGAATCATCTGCCTTTATCCCATTTAATTTATTAAGAGTTGGTGCAACATGATGTCTTCTACCCTAACTCTCTTATAGGAGTATGAAGCACAGCGTGTAAAGTGCCTCATTACTCCATAGAAAAGGGAGGATCCACCGACCAAACGGGTGTTTTGTCTGGTGGGCTACTGCTCGACAGTTGTTGTCGGGTTTTTAAATTGAACGCTCTAAATGTTAGGACTATGTTCCCCTCGCTATTATACTATCGCTTTCTTTTGCTTCGCATAGACTTCGTAACATTTAGAGCGTTCAATTTAAATATTTTTTTTTGTATGAAAATCTCATAAACTAAAATATGACGAATTTTTAAAAGTCATAGAACCAAAGTCGTTGATTATGATGTTAGTAACATAGTTCTGAGAGGTTGTCGGTGTTTTACAAATAACCCTGTTTAGTCTTAAGTCGTGGATAACTTTGCTTGCGCGTTGTAGGAATTTGATTTTAGTTCTTCAAGTGTGTTATAGATGGAGCTGTGGTACTTTTACAAAAATCAAGATTCTAGAGATACAGAGTAACAATTGGTATTGAAGTTTCTACGTACCCTTCCAAGCATATACAGAATTGCGCGAAGTAGTATGAGGGGCGGTTCGGCGCGGGTGCGCGCGGCACAGCGTCACTGCGTCGGCACTCGCCACGCGCCGCAGTAGCGAGCGTTGGCATGCCGCGCGAAACGACCAGGGGTCGGACCCGCCAACCTAGCAGAATAATACATTGGGCATGTTGTAGATCAGATTAATATGTATTTTTCATTGTACTCTAAGTGAACGAACAACATATTTTATGACACCACTTATTGGAATACCTACACAATAAGTCAAACTTGGTGCTTATTGTCGTGCAATAGTAGACGTATAATATGTATCCAGATTTTTCTTATGTCCTCGCTCATGAGTATCTAGTTTGAAATGCTGGGTTATAATGCGACGAAGCCTTGAAGAAAACTATTAGTATTAGCAAAATAATTATAAGAAGTTTCCAAAAAACAAGGGTTTTGTTGACGAAAACAGAGAAAGTCGAAGTCATCTGTCAGACTTTGACTTATTTTTCTGACTTTGTGATGACTTGCTGGTTTCGTTACACAAATACTCGTACGTACCCAGGACACCTCCTGATCGGCCAGCATATCCTTCCCCTGGTCCAGCGCCAGCCTCATCTCCGCTCGAGGACTGAGTCGCTCCGGCGTCTGTGGTCTCTGTTGCTCCGGTTGTGAGGTAGCCTCCGGTGCTGGTACTTGCTCCGAGGCTAAAACGGCTGTTAATAATATTGGTTTTAGTGCTTATAGGTACTGTTGCGTCATCGTTTGGGTTAAATAAATAGCCTTCTTCAGCACTTAAATTCTAAACGGTGATTCCTCCCTCCATCCAATTTTTGGAGGGGAGGAATTTTCCTTATGGTTAAAACGTTACTGTGGAATATTTTCGTCCTAAACGCAAAAGCTTGACATTTAAAGAAAAATAGACTACCACCGTCTTCCGTAAATTTCGGTATGCACCTTTACGGTATGCATACTGCACCAAGCCTAATTGACTGGTAATTCTGCAGCCATTTTTATTCGTCGTCAATAAAATTTTCGTAGATTCGAATCGGTGATTGACAGATAATACAGTAAAATTATAATGACAGCCTAACTAAGCGCTTTGACAGTTCCACTGCGAAAAGGGGATGGTATTTTTGGTTCAGTAGCTCTTTTTTATACCGCAGAATTTAGAAAAGATTAAAATAAAGAAATAAAGGGAGTAAATAGAGCCTTTACGAAGCCGAAACCCTATTGGCCTCTCCGTCATTGCTCTAATCTTTTTGGAACAAAGTTTCTTATCGCGCGTTGCGAAAGGGGCTAGACGGAAAAAATTAAGACCAAAAGTTGTAACGACACTTTTTGCTATAGTTGTAAGCCGTGCGGCGTGCGCGTGTTTCTCTGTCTGTCTCTCTCTCTCTCTCTCTCTCATAGGAAGCAAGCCAGTTGTTTTCGTTTCGTCTTTCTATTTCGCAGTGCTTTGAACAGTGTGGATCAATAATAATTAATAAAACTAATATTATTAATTCATTTTACAAACATACAATTTACATTTTTAAATATTTTTACAAAATTATGTACAAAATCATTTAAAAATATAAAAAATTGTAGCCCACCGGCATCGGGAACAGGTTCCGGGCTACCGGTGGTCAGGGCTCTTGAGAAAGGAACCTTCCTTTCTCAAGAGCCCTGACCACCGGTAGCATTTTTTATATTTTTAAATGTTTTCGTATATAATTTTGTAAAAATATTTAAAAATGTAAATTGTATGTTTGTAAAATAAATAAAGGGAATAATAATTAAATAATATTAATTATATACGGCCTAACAATACGTGCCGTGTCCAGAAGTACGGCTTTCTAAATCAAGCCTTTGATCCAACTGCCAAGCGAAAGACTCCGCAGATGTTGGTCGAAGCTTTTGGCTATTAAACCATTGGCCGACACGACTATCGGCACAATGACTGCTGTAGTCACGCCCCACATGTCGACAACCTCGCGAGCCAGATCTTGATACTTGAATTGCTTATCTTTCTCTGCTTTCACGAGGTTCTCGTCATACGGGACCGTTATATCAACAATCATTGCGCGACGCTCCAATCGATCTATCAACACAATGTCAGGTTTATTGGCAACAATAGTCCTGTCAGTGTTTTTTTTTTTTTTACAATTCCTTCACTAATTAATCTATAGGAACTTCATTCCATCCGGGTGTCCCTTGCCACCTCTCAAGTTTTTTTGTTTTGGACTATACCTGTGGACCTTCTGGTTACGGAGATATTGGAGGTCAAAGTTCCAAGACTTCGTTTTATTTTTTTCAAAAAATTTTTTGCGAATGTAAGTTTGATGTGCAGAATGCTTGGTTGGTGGCTTCGTGATGGGTCCGTTTGCACCTTGTATTACTGTTGGGGTAGTAGTAGTTGGAACTGCTTACCTGGTGCGGGTGGGCTGAGTGTCGAAGGGTTGTGTATAGTGGTGCGTTCGAGTGTGGAGGGCGTGCTGTCCGAGCTGGCTGAGCCCGGACGACCAGCTCCAACAGTGGCACGCACCTCCGCAAACTCTTTTGAAACTGCAGCAAAAGATACTTGTTTGTATGGTTGTTAAGCTTTTAATGATGAATGTCTTTTTCCTGTAATTCCGATTGATGAAGTTTCATTATCACCAGCCTAGCCTTTTCCGACTTTGTTGGGGTCGGTTTCTAGTCTAACCGCACAAAAAACTTCACACTTCAATAGTAGAATGAACTTGTTGCTGGGTCTAATCCACTTGTACTTGGATACAAAGTCTTGGGGTCTTTTAACAACGTATTGTTAGGAAATTCTTTTCTCTGGAGCGGTATTCTTAAGTAGTTTTCTTGGACACGACTCGTAAACCGAGTCCAAAGAATACAGCTTTCTGAATCAAGCCTTTGATCCATCCGTCTAACGAGAGCCTCATCACATATTGGTCAAGGCTCTTAGCAATAAAGCCATTGGCTGATACGACTATCGGCACAATGATCGCTGAGTCCACATCCCGCATGTCGACAACCTCGCGAGCCAAGTCAAGATACTTGATTTGCTTATCTTTCTAGCAACCTCATTATTATCATCATTAATTCACTTGTCTTTATGACAATTTATGTGAGGTCCACACAGCATGACTTTTTTCTATACTTCTTTCTATCTATAGTATATTAGTCGTCATCTACATCAGCAGTTACCATCTTTCTTTTCAGTATTTACTTGTACTTGATATTTTGCTAGTACTGCAGCAGTTGCTTATTCTAGAGCTGTTAATGAAAATTACAATATAAATAATAGGTACCAGATAGTAAGGGCATCGAAGGCGCCTCGTTGGTGGGCGTCCGGTCGGGGCTCAGCTCGCATGCGGCGCCACCACCTCCCCCCCCGACAGCATCCCTGCCGACGTGCACACACCCGTCCTCTGCTTCTGCAACATCATCACCCTTATATCCTCCACCAACCAACACAGTTTGAGCAGTCGATAACAGTTCAGTGTCTTTTGTATGTGGTTCGTATAGGAAAGATATTTCGAATAAATTGATATTGTTTTTAAATAATACATTACTATAAATGAATATAATACGTGGAGTGCTAAAGCTAAGTTTACTGATACCGTGCTTATAACAGGGGAAGATAAACTACTTTACCTGTTTACCAGAAGTTCATATTTAATTTTAAGCCCGAGTGTGCAAACGAAGTAGCTAAGCTTAAAATTAAAATTGTTGTAATTTCTGGTAAAATGTGTACAAATAATGATGTCCATAGTACTCATGCACCGTGCTGGTTTTTTAATAAAACGTCGGCGGCATTGTAATCATAATTGTGTTGATTTGCGAGGACACTAGTAATCTCTCACCTTTCATCATTTGTCAAGCTGTCCATTTCTCTGTCAAAATGTATTTTCTCTGTTAGTACTGTTTATGAGTGCTTGACGTTGTGTTGTGTACAAATGTTGAAGTTGAAGCCAACCTGCACTTTACCAATGTTCCATTCGAAACTCATGCATTCGTCACCTTTAGACTGTCATTTACGCAAAAAATATACTAGATGGAAAGTCTTATGTAAATTGGTATCAAATGCTCAGAAATGTAAGCCAGCGAAGATTGTTTCGATCAGCAATAAGTTAGATGACATAATGCAAGCTAAAAAGTATATAATACAACCTCCAAACATCATACAGTGAGCTTCTATTGTCGTTCACAAGGCATTCGCGCACATGATCCTCTACCTACACAGACTTACCGAAAACTAGTACATCGTCTTTTGCGAACTCACCTTGATCGGAAGCAGAGGGCAGCGGGTGCGGCACGTCGCAACAGTCGTCAGCATCGAGGCCACGCTCGCTGTCCTGCGCCAAGCGCCGCACCAGCGGACCAGTCACAATGTGAGATATAACCTAGCTACGGGACTTTACTTCCATTTGCCAATAACCCGGATCTAACTCCAGAGTGAAAAATTTCGAAATATCATTACCAGACTTGGAAATTTTGAATTTGGTTCTTTTCTCGCGATTGTTAATGTCAAAAGTGAATTCTATGGTAACGTTAACGTTCAACATTTACGATACTTTGGTCTTACTCAAATATTTCATGCAACAAGCATGCTGTTTCCAATAACGTTATTTTGTATGGTTATTGGCATGCTATGGGTTACAACGATACTCCTACACAACTATTATAATATTCGCTATCTGCCAAATTTGACTAAGTTCAGGACAAGGGACTATTAGCTATATCATAGAATACTAAACAAAATACATTGATATAATTTTAGTAGAACGTCAATTTTGACAGACTTATTAAGTATGGTATTACACATATTACATTCGAAGTAAACAAATATGTTGGTTCATAAATAACATATAACATTAATTACGTATTTATAATTATAATAATAACATTTTGCTGTTACAAGGAAAGGTGATTGCACCAAACTTCGACTCTGGAAAATTGTAGGATATTATTACAGGGTTTATTAAAGTGTGCTTATTCAATTTAGTGATGTTTTCAAAGTTTATCGTGAAGGATAACAATTTCAAATACTTAGAACTTTGGAACTTTGGTGCAACTATTGGATTTTTTTCTATTTTAATTAGTATTGATATTCACCTGGTCGTCAGAGTTGGTGGGGGTAGGTTTGTTGTCATCGCTGCCGCTGTCAGAGCATTCTTCTTCCATGAGAGGTTCTAGTCTTCTTCTAAAAACATCCCTACATTCAAGGTTGTCATTAGTTACGTGTCATTGTTTTTTTTTTATGTTCATGCTGATTGGTTTGTTTGCTATTCCATAAGTCACTTTGTCTTGAAAATAAAAGAATATCAATTGCTTGTTGTAAAATAAAAATGGATATTTCTTCTAGTAAAGCAGAGAGCTGTGAGTGACAAATAAGTAATTCTGCACAAATTGTAAAATGTGTTGAACTATAATTGTGCTTAAGCAACGACTTTTTTCTATGAAGATCTACAAGATCTTGAAGAGCTAATTACGCATATTATGTAGTGTTAAATAACTAGGAATATTAAAAACAAATGAGCATGCAAAAGAATAGAAGGTAGAAAATTTACCTTGGAAGAAGCGGCCTTAGCGTCGTTGGTCCAGTGATAGTAGGAGCCATGAGGAGCTCGTCCATCATCAGCTCCGTATCGTCATCACCAGCGTATGATGATGATGACTTCGTGGGAGACTGAAATAGTGAAGGATTTTCCGTTCAAAAGGCATTACAAGCCTATTAAAAATTCTAGGTTTTTGAATTTTTAGGAGTTTGTAACTATATGAACGTCGCCATTAACACCGATTTCTATCTAGAAGTTTTTATCTATACCTTATGCATTTAGCTCTAGTCTACATAATTGTATTTCTTAAATAGTCTTTACCGATAGCGTTCCATGTTCAGAATCGGGCAGGTTATCTGACAGGTCTCCAGAAGATGGGGTTCCCCAAGCTTCTTCTCCGCTTGCCCCACTTCCTTCCCCTGTTTCTCCTGTACCTTCTTCAGTACCAATTGTCGACTTCCAGTCACTAACTCCAAGGCATCTGGTAAAATCAGAACTTTTAAGATGGTGGAATGCAAAGAATCAAAAAGAAAATCTACATAAATTGTAACTGGTTTAAAAATCTAGAGAGCTCTATTGTTGACAACGTTTCATCATTATGTTACTATAGTTGATAATATTAATACAGATATAAAAAATACAAAACGCACAATAAATAACTACGTTTACGTTATACAATTCTACAAAAATACTATGAATTTGAAAATATTTTAATGGTGTACCTATTTTACAGTATACTTAAACCTAATATCTAATGATTTAAATTCTAATATTGTATCTTCCTAATCAAATTCATCTCGACGGATCTAGCAGTTTAGTTAGGATTACTTGTAAAAAACTGTTTGATTGTACTCAATGCTAGCTGCAAAATTCTATATACCTAGAACACAATATTTCTAGCCAAAAATCTAATAATTATTTCTAATGTTACAAATCTTATAAAGTTAGTAAAAATTTTCAATTACGATTAGAATAAATCTATTTGATTCAATGACTTTTATTTTAGCTCTAGGAGTCTCTCAACATAAATTTAATTAAATATCAATATGCACTACAATTTTCACCCACACATACTCATCGTTCCATTATCATTCTCCAAGGGGTTGTTTTCCACCTATGTTAGGAAAAATATGATTACACACAGAATTCTTAAACATAACAGAATCAAATTATAAAATGAAATTTTATGTGCACCAAGAAGTCTATCTTTTCCTCTTGATTTTTCTCAGATTAAGAGTAGGGAGGAGGTAGGAGAGTAGTAATAATAAACTACCAAACGTGACCGATTCTAGTAGACGCAAAGGAGAAGGGCAAAGGTAAAGACAGATGTATGGTGTCCTTGAGCCAATGGTTGTAGGCATCGTACATTATCACTATGGTAATGTTGTTTTAGTTATGGAGTACAACCACAAGTTGAGTTTAAAGTTATTTTAGTTAAGAGTTGTAGCGATTTTTTTTTTTTTTTTTTTTTTTTAAAACGTTGCCCCACACTAGGAATTTCTCCTGTATTGTGGGTGCGTTTACAAACATTTAAACTCACATACACAAACAGCCAGACCCGGAACAACTATCTGTAGGCCATACAAATATTTGTTCCGTGCGGGGATCGAACCCGCGACACGTAGCGCAGCAGTCGATCGATTATTTCTATTGAGAAGTACTTAGTTCCACAGTTATGGTCTGACTGGATGTGTATTGCTTAAAAGTTTTAATTATAGTATATTTATTATTTGTGATGCACGACATTCAAGTAGGTTGCTACGTTCGCAAAGTAGATGTATGGTTGATTAGACCGTACACCTGAGTTTTTTGGACAATGTATTTCAGTCGTCATTTCAAGTTTTGATCTGTCAATTTTGTCTCTAGCATCAGACACAGTGGTATTACACCTAAACAGTATGTTTGAAACCACCACCTCGTAGGTAAACCGAGATCTTCATGGCTGTTTTTCATGGTTTTGTTTTCTTCCAATACAAATATCTTTTCACGGACTTGTAGGTAATGGATGATAACCATAAAATTAACAATATCATACCTTTCTAAGAACGAAGGTTGTTTGTGCGCTATGGCTGTGCTGGGCACACTCTCAGTATAACCGAAGATATTCTCCACGACGAACGAGCCAGCTCTTGCCGCATAGCCCATTATACCTCCAGCAGCACCGCTCACTAAAGTTAATATTAGATAAAATGTAACTGGCTACATGACCAACGAAGAAACAATAGTCAAATTGTAGAAGCAAATGAAGATAAATTTCACATTTTATAGAAGCACGGGGCATTTGATAATGACATCCTAAAAAATAAACGTCCGTAACGTAACGTAACGTCGTAAAGACACTAGTATCTACTGACCCGTAGGTGCCATTTGTCGAATAAAATCTTAGATAATAAATTATTTCATCACCAGCGAAAAATATTGATAGGTGGAATCAATATATGGAATACCTTAGGTGCCATTCACTCAGGTGCCATTTAAACGGGTGCCCAATGTGGAATACCCCCCTATCCTCGACGAATAATAATACAGAAGTGGTCATGTTACGCGTGTGTACATAGTTTTTTTATTCTAGCTGCCACTGCTAGTAGAATGGTTTAGTCAAACTACTAATTACCTGGGTTATTATAAGCTTTCAAGGTCTCCGGCTCCTGTGCTGTCAGTCTTACGTTGCCATCGTCAGTCTCATCGGACGGTAATCTCTCCAGGCTTGACATTGTGCCATATCTTAAACAACATTAGTAGTCTTTATAACAATACCAACTAGTTTGTAACCAACTACTTTGTAATTTTTATTAACACACCTTTTGAGCGTCACATAAGGCAGGTCTTCTGGGACATCTGGGGAATCTGGGGACTCATCTACAAGGTCATCCTGGAATACAAGAGTTAAGTAGTAATCATCAAAATCTATAGGTAACTAATCAACGCCTCAAAAAAGAACTCACAGTCTTATTAGTAGAATTAAAGTCGGGCGTTGGCGGAACAACAGCTATGTTAGGAACAGGAGACTCTGACTTGATCGAGCCAAGACTACCTGGTCTAGAACAAGGGTTGTTCAAACTCGTTGGCGAACCTCTCTTGAAAGGTTCTACTCTCATCAAATGCGCTGTGGGATTTATGGCCGATAGACCCATTAACATTAGAGGTCCTAACTCTAAATCTTCATCAGAACCTGTATCTGTAGCAATATTTGCATTGACATCATCCATTCTTTCAGTCTTCTTATTTATGTCTCCATTCATTTTACTGACTGCCGAAATGCCCATTCTAGGGGACCGTCTTAGTCCTCTTTCTATTTTAAAGTCATGGTCATCATCGTGTATCACATCATCTTCTAGGAATACCGATGATGTCTTCAAACAAGACCCAACATTTTCTCTCCTAGTTACAATATTCATGCCTAAGACTTTGTTGAGTACGTTTTCTGCCTTTTGTCTAGTTATTTGTTCTTTTCTTGCAGACGCTGGCGATGGGTAGCTAGATGTGACGGTTTTATTTTTTGTTAACGTTATGCTTTCGGCACATTTGACTTCATTCAAGTATTTCTCTTGAGCAATGACGCATTGGACCTGATTGGCGATGTTCGAATTGGACATCCTTAAATCGTTAGAACTAGAATTAAATACCATAGAACTACAGGTTGTGTGGCTAGTTGACAGTGGACTGTTTCGACTACTGGATGAAGGGCTTGGCGATCTTATAGAGTTATCTTTTCTTAATTCTAACTGGCTCTTTGTATGAACGGAATGAATGCTTCTGCTTAAAATTGGCGAATCAGTTTTGAGTTCGTAGGACGTTGATTTGAGCATTCTCTGGCTCTGTTCTATTGAATCTATGACCTTCTTTGCTGCTTTTGGACCATCTTCTGGACGCAACTTGATAGCATTTTTACGTTCTAAATGGGTGTGTGAGAAATTTCTTGGCTTTCGATTGCCACAGTGTGCACTACACGGGCTGGTGGAACTTTTATTACTTGAATTTTGGGGCGATGCCTCGGGCTTAGGTTTGGCGGGTATCACTGGAGGTTCCTTTTGGGATACAAGAGGACTATTTGGTTTGGACAAACACTTTTTGTGGCACTGTCTGCAGACGGATATTGTGTCAACCACCACCGGGCTTGTCCTTACCGTTATCTGAAATATAACATGTGGTTTTAATAAACGTGGCATCGCAACATCTAAAGCTGATTTCGGTAATACATACTTGACTTCCGGAATTGCTGCTTTTTGATGGGCTTCGATCATTTTCTTTCTTTTCTCCGGGCGACGTCCCTTTGGCTTCATGACTTGTCACAAGATCGACTACCTCTAGAAGGTTTAGTTCTTTTGACCGTTTTCTTAGTTCTTCTACGCTCCACATCTAGAAGACCCCATTCCATTGTTCATATGTAATTAATGAATCCGATAGCTACAAGCTTTATAATTGAAGTGCATGCAGTAATCCCAAGCCATCTTAGGTTAATGTGTAGCTCACACATTTGTTCGTTACGGCTTTAATCGGCACAGGCGTGTGGCAAACTTGCACATATTATTAGTAGTGGCATTTTAGTTCAACAAATATGCCGATCCGTCCAAATATGTTAAGTTTTCTTTATCTTTGTCCAAATTGGATGTGTACTACAATTACTTATGTCGCTATCATCACTTACCTCCATGTCAGGTTCAGGTGGATCCAACTCCTCAGCCTCAGGCAGTTGCGTCATCCATCTCTGCAGATGAAGGGTGGATCCTCTGCTGCGAGTACTCCTGGCTCCTTCTGTGTTGCTCCCCCCACCTCCAGTCTGTGTTTCCACTGAACTGCGTCGCGTCTACAAATTTTAGAAAGTGTCTTATTGAAAATTGGGGTTTTCATTGCGACTTGATACTGATTTGGGCACCCTGTAGCATTTTGTTATTTATTAAAATCCCTTCAGGTAGTGTGGATATTTGGCGATAGGCAAAACAATATTTAAACTTACCACAAGATTTAATATATCTTTAACGTTTTCTGGAGCACTTTCACTAGTCGAGATCTTCTTAGATCTTCGTCATTTATAATTTGATTAAGTTGACAGTGGGTAACTATATTGAGGTCAACGTTATTTTTTTATCTGTAAGTCCTAGTTTTTTGTTATTTACATTGTTAGCTATGGTTGAAGTGCCTCTTCTTTAATTTAAATTCTATGTTTGTATTTTAAAGCAAGCTTAGAATTTGAACGTAAAATATATAACCGACAAGTTGATTTGCAAAAATTTCATAACTCTAAAGAGACGTTGAGAGTTCACTTTTTGGGAATTTATAACAGTACGTAACTTTGTATTATAAAAAAGAAATCTCGTCACTTTTAATGAATTGTAGAATAAACTGAACTCATTTAATTCAATCCGAGAATTTTAATTTTGATACTTGTTGTGTATAATTCTGTTAAATCATTGCCACCTAAATATTATATAATGTTTCCGGTTTCACTGATAAAATAAGGAGACACGTCTGTTTTTATACTAACTTAACATGTTTAAATTTACAGAGAAAAATGGTAGATCAATTAAAAAATATTTAAATATTCGTTAGCGTCGCAAAATTTTGGGCCCCTAACCATTTTCAAATAAAAAGAAATATATTTCGCCATTGACAAAATCACTTTATTTACGGATAATAAGAAATATTCTGCTCCGATCTAAACATAAACATCCAAATTTTTATATTATTTAATCCATTAATATGTCATGAAGAAACCGGAACTATAATAAAATGCTTTCTCAAAATTATAATATTTTCCTCATACTATCATTAGAATATATTAAAAATTTACACACAGCCAAAGACATCGAAAATTATCGGATTCTAATCTACGTAAGATTTGTAAAAAAAAATATTTATACACATACAAAGATTTTCCCGGTAAACGCTTAGGTAATGTGAACATTTTGCGATGCTAGCGACACAAATATACGATCTTCTAAATCGTCGTAAACATCTGCTGTTACATGAATAATTACTCTATAATGTTCATTTATTACACAAATAAATAAAAAAGCATCAAATAAATCAGTCACATTTAACATCGACTACCATTTTTCTTTGTAAATATATTTATATCTAATGGCGATGAACATTTCAACATAAGAAGGCTTGTTCAAATCAAAATGCTCTAAGTGTGCAACGATGACAACTACATGATTGATTTCGCGAAGCAGATCGCCAAATATCCACATGACCTGTACAATTAACTTTATGTACAGATTTACAATGTCCAGTGACGTAAATTTACAACGTCCACATTTTTATTAGCTAATTGTTCCATTACACAGCTGGAGGAATCAAGAAGTAGGTAGAGAGCGCCGTTGAAACAAGTACCAAAATAATGAAACCTTTTGAATTTCGTAAGAAAAGGACGGAAGACTTAAGCAAACGTGGCATCCAAAAAAGTGTAGTGTATTGTACACGAATTTTCACTAATGGTACCCTAAAGTTACATTTGACACTGATTTTCTATTTGGTAAATATTGGCATACACATTTTTGATTACACTAAAGCGATTTGTAAAATACCCAATCGTGAATTCAGTTCTGTGATAAGTAAATTTTCATTAGTACCCGGTCGCATATCATAAGTGGGGCATCAGACTTACAAATTATTTCTCTAATATAATCAAAATACCGAGATTTTCTTTAATACTGCTAATGTTCGAAAATATGTCTCTCAAAATTTTGTTACCACAACCTTAATCTCGACTATAAGCGATTTTATAACAATCCAACAAACTCGCCAGTCTACGCGGCGAAAGCTTTCACTCCTTCTCCTAAACACCGGCTAAACATGACTACTAGAACACACCGTTGAAGGTTTCCCTTCAGAAACCTTTATCTCCAATTTCTACGATTCCGGGGATTGCAGGAGTCTGCTAAATCCGGATCGGACTCCGCGGATCAAAGTTCCAGATAGGCCGGCGGAGTCGGCCGCTCTGGTAGTGCCATCCGCTGCAGTAAGGGATCGTCGGGCAGGAAGATGCGCTCCTCAACATCATGTTTGTACGAGGGGTCTACATCCAAGTCTGCGAGTGCTAAATCAGCTTCGAAGGATTCCCATCTGCAGGGTGAACTCTCTGAATAGTCTTCACCACCGTCAGGCGTTAGTTGGGCACTGGGCGAAGTGTGAGGCTCATCATTCTTTTCAATGCTCGATGATGAGACAAAATGGGACGAAAACGTTTGTGAGTCTGCAGGGGAGAGATTAGCGGACGGAGTCTCGGGAGTGGGGGCTGTTCTCCAAACAGTGCTAAGAGGCCCTCTGACTGGATGAGGGAGAGGAGAAATTGAGCTGGTCCTGACATCGAAACTGACTCTGACTTCCTTTTCTGGTCGTTCTTCGACGAGCATGTTAAGGTGCGAGCGGTAGGAGCTGGCCGGTAAGAGGGCCAGGCTGGAGTGCCGTTGGATGCTGGACGCGGATACCTGGCGTTGCTGCGAGTCCAGCGTGGCGAGGGAGAACGTCAGCTGAGGGTCGGGGGAGTCCAGCGGTGAGCCGAGCGGCGTGCCTGACATCGTGTGAGCTCGGTAACTGGAAAAATGTAAGGTAGATTTAGAATTTTGCCATTCAGTTCTTCAAGTGCTTCGAGTACTTAACATTATTCAATAATCAGATCCTTGATTTTTAGATCTAGATTGTTAATTATGTAACTTCCTCATTTCCTCATCCTTTGACATTCTACAGCAGATGTCTAAGATTGGCAAGACCTAACTTTCCCAGTTCACTGTTTGAAATTTAACCTTTCGATATGAACTCTCTCTTAAATCTGCCTTATTAAGCTGACATATTTTCCGTTAAGTACAACATCTGGATGACGTGACAGAAATATACTTACATTTGTCTCTGAAGTAAGCTCTGCCATACTGCCTTGAGGTCTATAGACGGAGCCCGGAGCACGACGGTCCTTGTCCGTGCTGGTGTGCGCGGCGAACATGACACTAGCGGGGACTCGCCCCCTGCACGCCCGAGGATCAGCCGGAATTCTGTCGCTGGAATACATGGATTTATCGTTAGATAACAAAAAACTTTAATTAAGAATTCAAATATACTACATGAGCATCATTATGAGTTATGAGTGACTCAGGAGCAATGTTTATAGCAAGTCATGAAAATCAACAAACACTATAATGGTTCCTAAACCAGTTATTTTACTACTGATTATGTTTTACTGCAACTGTGATTAAGACCTTCTCGAAAAACTTATCGGGGGCTTGCGCAAGTATGACTGAGTGATGATGATGAAGAATAAAAAGTTATCTTTAGCCAACCTTTCTTCCTAACATTAAACTGCGCCTCAGACACGGTCCCCAACGCCACAGGCTCCTCAGTAACGAACAGCACTCGGTCCCTGGACACGGTGGCGAAGAGAAGCAGGTCACTGAAGAGCAGTGCCCAGTAAGGCCTGACTGCGCGCCCTTCCACCCTCGAAAGCTCGCCGCCGAAGATCCATTGACGACCTGCAGTGCTTAGCACGAATGGCTGGAAGGAAGGAAGGAAATGACGTTATGAAGTAGGGGCAAAATTGTTAGGATTATAAATTTGCCTGGATTCTTCTTTAATGCTTTCGTCTTGTCAGGCAATCAAGCTCTTTATTTGAGAGTTTTAGATTTGATTGAACCGCCACATTTTTATTCTTGCCTCTTCCTGAGGAGCTCGTGGCTAAATAATAACAGCCGCCCGGGTCGATCTTTAAGGTTAAGCCGTGCTTGCCGAGGTTGGTCCGTGGATGGGTGATTACATACCGAGTTTCCTCCGTGCCTAGGAAAGCACGTTAAGCCGTTGGTCCCGGCTGTCATTTGTAGATCTTTGACAGTCGTTACGAGTAGTCAGAAGCCAAAAAGTCTGACATCCAGTCTTACCAAGGGGTATCGTATTACCCAGTTACTGGGTTGTGGAGGTCAGATAGGCAGTCGCTTCATGTAAAATACTGGTACTCAGCTGCATCCGGTTAGACTGGAAGCCGACCCCAAGATAGTTTGGGAAAAGGCTAGGCAGATGATGATTTTTATTCCTGCCTCTTTAGCTATGCACAATTCTTCTGTTTTACGATATACTTCTTGCAGGTCAGGAACTGTCTCTCTGGCCTGGTGTGTCTCGCCCCCTATTACATGGGACTTGCCGAAATCTGAGTGTACTATTAGGTACACCTCTCCCTTTGGGTATTACTGGCGTGATGGTAATATTATGTTTTATTACTATTAAAATAAGATACTACAAAGTGTTGTTTTGTATCCTCGTCGAATTCAAGGAGGTAACTATGCTATAATTCTCTCCCCGAATCAATACAATAATGGATAGGTTTTTTTTTATTATTCGTTTAGACTGGTTGTCTTCCTTTCGACAACCAGTCTTTCCAAGGGGTATCGTATTACCCAGTACTAACTGTGTTGTGGAGGTCAGATAGGCAGTAGCTCCATGTTAAATTCTCGTATTCAGCTGCATCCGGTTAGACTGGAAGCTGACCTCAACGTAATAAGCTAGGCAGATGATGATGATGATATTTACCTTACACCTAGTGAACACGAGTCGACTCTCCAAGTCTGCGACGGACAGAAGGGGCTTGCCATCACCAGCGAGACCCATCAGCCCTGAACCAGCTGTTACGTCTTGGTAACTACCCTGAAAACGAAATTGTTCATGGCATTGCTGTTTCCTTCTCTTATATTCGGACCGTAGAATAGCTCATTGCATGGTTAAGATATTAACCAGGCAGGATTATACCGCCATATAGGCTATTTCACTATCGCCATTTTATGGTGCCTAGGTTTCCTGGACCCTGGCTCTTTCAGTTCTTACCTTATCAGCGTCAGGTTCCCAAATAGAAAGGTTAAACAAACCTATACGTGTGGGGTGTCTATAGATAGGTCTTTAAAAATGACATTGAGGTTCCTAAAACCATTTTTTTCAACCAAAGTCTGTTTGAAAGATAGACACTTCCAAAGTGGTAGAACGTGTCTCGCCCCTCTAATTTCTAAAGTAAGAGAAGAAAAATTCTGAAAAAATATTGGGATGTAGAACGTAAAAAAACATTCGATGAAAATTGATTTGAATAAGATTTGATATTTACTTTTTGAGATATGGGACTTTTTCACCAAACTGCAGCAGTAACTTTGTTTTTCATTAAATTACTATGAAAGAGAAATTTAGTTTTGCGGTTGAGTGAAGTTTACTAATGAATGACCGTTCACATATTGTTATTATATTGTTTGGGGCTATGGAACCCTGTGTTTCTTAAAGTTTTTTATGTTAATGCCCGTTTTTTAAAGCATTTTAGAAAAAAAAATAGTTTCTAATTTGGTACCACCTATAGTTTTTCTTTTATTTGAATTGGGTTTGCTCTTGACTCTAGTCTAGGTCAGAAATGACAGAGTCAAAGTCGACGACAGAACGAGCTTACCCAGAAGAAGCCTGTTCAGTGTGTTCACTCTATGTGGCTGCTTTAAAAAACGCATTGCTTCACACTTTCTGTTACTTCGGAGTATTGGCCCGAAGCAAAACTTATAGGAATACCCGAGGGGTAGGATAAAATAACATTCATAAATATATAATCGATAATGTTGATGGAACAGTAAAAAGAGTGTTGTATTGACTTATGCCAATCCAAAAGCATGCGCCATCTTGTTGAAAGCCGATGTCGAAATACGAAACACTGTCAGCGATCGTCTTTTGTCTGTCATTGTAGAAATACGATACGGTTTGCTGCTGTTTGTAGCTGTTGTCTCTTGTCAAAGCTTTCTGTTTTCTTTACACACCTGTAACTGCTCCACAATAACTTGGAGCTGCTTCTTCTCCAGCTGGTCGTACGGCCCGGCGCCTTTGGCCGCAGCAGCCGCCCTCATCAGCCGCAGCAGTTCCCGGAACTGCTCCAGTGGCTTGTGGACCAGTGATGTGATGTCCGGTCTTCTCCGCGGTATTGGCGGGCTGGTGCAGAAGCGGGAGAATGCTCCGCTAGGGTCTTTTGATTTTTTTACCTGTTAGTGTTCAATAAAGAAAATTATTGGTTTAACATTTTAGCTGCTAAGCTCAAATTATTCATTTTTACTTGTTTGCTCAAATTTCACAAGTTATCTATAGCTACATATAACGATGACTAGGAGCTCAGAACGAATTATATTTCAACCCATATGCTGGATGCTTAATACAGAAAGTGTCACCGATAGATTCAGACACTTCAATATTTTTTTAAGCCCAATCAAATTCAAAGTCATTGATGAGACTACGTACTGTTCTTATAGCTACCTTTTGTTTTTTATTCCTTTTAGATTAGTTTCGTTATTCTAGAATAGTCCTCTAAAATCTCTCGAATAGTTGTATATGCTTATGCATTTGTTCTACAGAATTAGCCCAAAATAATCTTGCTGCTAGTACACAGCGACACATCAACCTATACATTTCCAGTATAACAGGGCGTCGCTTTGTAAAGACCGTCCCATATTGAGAGATCAGCATAAATTGGTTTTCTATAGCTTGATTGGTTGTCGTGCGCACAAAGGCCTAATCTCTGGAAGTAGTTGGTCGTGACCCTAGTTTGGGTGATGGATGAGACATGCCTTCGATATTTTTGATCTAGAACATACCGGTTTCCTCACGAAGAATTCCTGCACCGTTTGTATTTGGTATCTCTATAGTTTATTGCACCGTTGTCGTCCTCACAAATACTAAATTTAACCAGGTGTGGACAACTCATTTCTTAAAAATAATTCATTTAGCCATTGACTTACCAAAACACAGTCGGCTCTCTTAAGTCCAAGGCAGTACTTCTTATAAAGGCTAAGGAACACAGGGGTCTTCTGCAGATAGATGGCCACCACCGTGGAGGTCTGAATCTCTCCATCATCCTGCATCACTTGGTCCAGGATGTCTTCTGATAGCCTGAATATCTGGAAGTGGATGGTTAGTACTGCAGTGCTGTCAGTTACTTTATACATAAAATCATGCCTGTTATGTGTTTTTTACAAGGTATTTAAGAACATAAACATACCACACGAACAATCGCGGGATCAACGTTATGATAATCTTTCACGGCTTTCAAGAGTAGAATATAATTCTATTTTATTTAGATGTATCTAGACATAAAGTGACATAATAATAACCCATTAATCAAATTTTATTTTTTTGCTAACGGCTTCTATGTGTGTATCATCATCATAATCATCCTCATCATTTCAGCCGAAAGACGTCCACTGCTGGACATAGGCCTCCCGCAAGTGTCGCCACATTGACCGGTCCCGTGCGACTCGCATCCCCGCAACCTTCATCAGATCATCGGTCCACCTAGTGGGAAGCTTGCCAACGCAACGTCTTCCAGTTCGCGGTATGTGTTTATGTTACCTACGGCTTAAATGTTACCTATGATACACAGGGATAATGTGGCTTCCCGTTAGTCAAAGAATTTTCGGAATCGGATTAGTAGTTCCCAAGATTACTCCTACATTACTACTTCATTGCTACTTCATAATATTAAGTATAGAAGTATAGATTACCTTGTGGTCTTAGGTAATCATTCGTTCAATTGTTGATGGGAATTAATATAGAAACTTCTGACTCATTCGAGTAAACTTCTAATGGATTCAGTCAAGGCCAGACTATTATAGAGATATTAGAGATATTACAGTTTGATAGTTATACCTATCTATTATACCATTTATACCCATTTCAAGTTATTACGAACCTAGAACTACAATTATGGTGTAAGTGGATGTCACATGTCGTCAATTTTTTTATTCAAGGACATGTCGTTTCCCTCGCCATATTTTCTTTTATCGTTTTTAGAGCAGCAGTGCTGATAAAATGAGTTACACAGAGTAACGTGCCTATCTAGGTATGCACTGTTTAAGTCAATTCGGGGCCCATAGAACTGTGTTACCCCTGGTCAACTATATCTTAACCTAAACTATTACGACGCGACTTGGATGGCACGGTTGGCGCAGTGGCAGAGCAGTGTTCGAACCCCGCACGAAAAAAAAAAATATGGCCTACAGGTAGTTGTTCCGAGACTGGCTGTTTGTGTATTAGTTTTATTGTTTGTAAACGAACCCACATTACAGGAGAAATTTGAATTATGGGGCAACGTTTAAAACTCCTTAATCATGACCTTAACTTCAGGAATCACCCACTGCTGGTTATTTGCCTCCTTTATCTTCTGCCCCACTTCTGCCAGGTTCTATGCGTCCCTCAATCAGGTGCGTCCCATTACTAACATAGCTTATCTTACCTCTTCAATATTTTGGAACAGCAGCTGATGATCATTAGGGGCGATGAGGTCTGCTCTCTCGGCCAGAGGTGACACAAATCGGACGAGGCCGAACTGTAGACATGTGCCGTAGTGCTGTTCTCTTGCGACCACGGCTAGGAGTGCGCGCTTTCGGCCGTCATTTGCCAGCCCTGGCGTCTGGTGGTGGTCAAAGATTTTAAACAAGTAATAGATAGGGTAGCATTCGTCGCATAAAATGGTAGTCGTATAGATTTGCTACGTCGTTCGTTTGGTCACCTCTTTCAATTTGAATTTGATCTTTTGTGCTTCTTAGATGTGTTTTATGAGCTCAATTAACTACATCATTATAGTATATTTTTTGTGTTTGCGTTAGTAGATTGTGTGTTGAATATAGGTACACAGTATGTATTAACTACCCAATAAAAATGCGCTGGGTCTTGGTAGAGAAAACAAAAGTGTTAATCAGTCAATCAAAAATCATAAACAACAGGTATCAAAAACATAGACAAAACGTATCAAGGGAAAAAATATAATAAAGCCTAGCGCAGACTTGCACAGTATGGATACATACTGTGTACCTATATTCGACACAAAGGATACAACGTAGGATACTACATAATTATTAGAGATGTACCGACTAGTCGAGAAAGCCGACAATGATGGAAATTAAACTAAAAGCAAGTTGAATGTACTCTTTTAACAGAGAAATAAGTTTACAATTTTCATGACAGCTCGGCGGGTGCAAGTGTGTTTGTTGTGTGATATACTCAATGCAAGGAATCAGTAATTGTACTTGAAACGCCGCAGACTTATCCTATGCCCACTGAACTCCACCGAAAGCAATGACCGGAGTGGCCGAAAAGTGGGCATTTTTGCAACCGACTAGTCGGCCAGAATCATAGTGAGGACATCTCTAATAATTATGTATTTAGGCACTGACATGAGAAAAACCAACTTTACCAAAATCAGTTAAACCGTTTAGGAGATATGTTGCCACAGACAGACACACATTCCTTCTTTTTTGTTCGGTGGTTAAAAAAATAACACCGATGACTGATGAGAAAAAATAAGATTTTTACTAGGAGTGTTTGTGCACCTGACTACGTTCTAATTTGAGCATAAGTTACTGGTGCGATACTACACACGAGATTTGATGAAAATAATACCAAAATAAGGGAAAACAACAAAAAAATAATAAACCAAAAGGAAGTAAAAGCAATAAATTTATTTGCACTTAAAAGTATAGAACATAAATAAAAAAAAAACGAAATAAAAACAACAGGAACCAAATTTTTGCATCCAATACACAAGTAAAATAAATTAGCAGTAGAATACAAAATTATAAAGTCACAAAAAAGAAAATAATACAAAAACACGAATATGATACTATGAAGATACAACACGCACGAACTAAGACAAAGAACATAATTAAGAAAAAGAAAAAACATTAACAAAATAAATATTAACAAAAATAGGTTGTAAGCTTAAACGTAACGATTCCCCATTCAATGATTTTCACTTAAAAACTAAAATTGAAAAAAATGACAATGTACGAGCTAAGACCGTGTAGACTGCAGATTTTTAAGGAATATATTAAGTTATAATAAAATTTTGACATAAAAATAATTACGTTACCATCTAAATAAATAATTTCATCAATAATGCCTAAAGTGTGATAAACATTTTCGATCAAAAACCGGCAGTACACATAGTTTCTTAATTAAATTATAAAAATTCTAGCGATTACAAACTAAAATAATGGAATGTATTATGAAGTATTTACAAAAATAAAAAAAGGAAAATTATATTAATAACAAAAATGCGATACACACTACTGTACATCCTACAGATTTTAACTACACACATCAAGAAACTACAAGGTCTGATACTAGCACCAAATTCGTAAAATTTTTGTCTCTCAATACCAAAATAATAAATTCGAATAATGTTTTTAATGGCCAGCCCATGTGACGTAAACTTGTTGCAGAAATGTGAAGAAACGAAAGACTAATTACTAAAATAACTTTGGAACCCAATTTTGGTAACTTGAAGTTTGTATCCATTACTGTATATCGAAACTTGAACGCTACAAGATTGATGTTCGATACAAATCTGTCATATTGGCTTTGGCTCACCTAACTCAACCATATTTGACCATATAAATACTAATGAAAATGATAAATTGTATCCAAAACTTGGACTATGGCTGTACCATGGGTCAAAATCGGAATTAACTACGCCAATTTTTTTGTTCCATGAAATTTTATGTGACACTTTCACAACGGCTCCGCTACTGAATGTCGAAGTTTGAAATGTCGACGTATGTTAGTTCTAAAGTACAGGATCTCGATGTACGCCAGTTCGAAAGTTCACTGGAGCGAAGTATGCAAGGCCGACGTATCGTTAGTTAGAAACCCTAAAAGCATAGTCGACGTAGCCCCGCTAAGGGGGGCTCCTATTTCTGTCTGCAGGGTTTACAGTAACCTAACACGAAGGGGATGTCGGGGTCTTAGTTCGCTCGCTCCGCTCGCTCACTAGACCCCGCCATCCCTTTCGAACCTAACCTGTCCGAGTCGGGGTGCCCCAAGTCCAGAGCTCGCTTCGCTCGCTCTTTAACAATTATGCTTTCTGACTAACGATACGTCGGCCTTGAATACTTCGCTCCAGTGAACTTTCGAACTGGCGTACATCGAGATTCTGTACTTTAGAACTAACATACGTCGACATTTCAAACTTCGACATTCAGTAGCGGAGTGTTTCACAACTATTTACCTACAATGCATGCTTTAAGGATACTTCTAGAATGTGTACTGTCAAGCTTACATCAAACGAACTGGCCACAAAGATGACTAGTTTCCAAAACGATACCGATGAGATGTCAAACGATGATTCCGTTACCGACCTCTTTAGAGAACGTCACTTGGGGCAGGTGGAGCTTGCGTCGGTCTAAGGACTGACTGGTCGAAGAGCAGGCGGTGGGCGGTCGTGCTGCAGCGGCCGGAGACGCTAAGACTGCTCGAGGTGACCTCGGGGGCGGAGGTGGCGTGGATTCCGCAGTAGGTATGGTCACCTGCGACAGTTTTGGTCGAATCCCAACACCGTTTGGTGGCACTCTTCTGAACGTTTCTATGTTCAGCATTTGACCTGATGCTCTGAAAGGAGGAAATGCAATTTAGTAAAATGATTTTGTATTCGATATCCAGATCAATTCAAGTACTACTCATGTGATAGATTTAGGAGAAATGAGCTGCTTGCAAAAGCACTGAATTCAAGGCCACTGCTTTACAAAGGTGCCAAAAAAAGATGCTAAGGAACTGGCAAAAAGTTCAAAGACGGTGACATATACCAGCTCGTTTACAGGGTCCACGTAGTGGATTATGACCCCCTCCCTCTCATAGACAGGAGGTCTAGTATTCCTAGCAGTGATATTATTTTAAGTTGACAATGCTTGCTTTTTGATTTTAGAACATGTTACAAATTCGAAGTGAAAGAAATCATAATTATTCGGTCTACTCACTTGACAAGACCCCGGACCTCCTCCTCACTGGACGTCACCACGTTCTTGTTGCCCACGAAAACGAGATAGTCCCCTGCCCGTAGTCCAGCGCGTTCTGCTGACCCTCCGGCCGCCACCCTCTCGACCCTAGGTGGCCTGGTCCAGACCACTGTAAAGCCGAAGCCACCGGCTGTGCCACGGATGAGTCTGGAAGAGAGGAGGGTTTACTTAGTTGAATTGATTTTGAAAGATAGGTTTAAAATAAGAATTGGAAATATTTCAGATAGGCAGGAAGGAAGCCTTTAAAACGGTGATGATATGAAAGCAATATTGGGAGACTTACGAAAAATTATGAATGTAATTCGAATTTGTATCAGAGCTTATAAGTTTATGATCTTTACAGTATTAAAACCAATCTTTATTTTTTCCACATAAAGAAAATAGTGTGATTTTACCGTGTCTTATTTCATCTTAGCTCTAAGTTTTTAGAAGCACGGATCTTTGCCAAAAACGATTGTACTCGTAAAGAATACTCATCATAGGAAGATTGTCTTCTTTATTATTCCTGATTAATTAATATATTTAATGAGTTGAAGTGTTACCAGCTACGGCTAAGAGTATTGTGATTGCTATGACACCAGAATGAAATCATTTTTGTCACCACATCTACTTCTAAAGTAAACAAAATTGCAAAGATCGTACTCACTTCCTTGTGGTGGTAAACGGAGTCCGCCCATTCCTGGGCGGTCTCTTGGGTGCGTTCGGATCCTCAGGCGGGTCCAGCTCCAAGTATCGGAGGAACAGGTGCTCGTCAGCCTCTCGCTGGAGAGCAGCGGCCACAGCTTGCGCCTGGCTCGCTGTGGTTGATGATGGGCCGTTCGTTGACACACCTGTGAATGAGGATGATGGTATAGATGTGTTTGATCCTAGTGGCTTGCCTTTATAACCTACTGCTCTTCATGATTTTAGGGTTTCAGAACAGTCTACTTTGCCTTATGGGCTTGACATATTTTTGACTGTTGACTACGACTATTGTTACTGAATATCTCTTAAGGAAATTTTTGAAACAACAATTTTTGATGATAAAGTGACTCACTGGATAGTCTTATCATAATCAGCCATTTCAGTAGGATAGACAAAATTTGCCCGAGGAGTCGTTTTTTACTAGTAGAGGGTATCTTCTACTAGTAAAAATCAACCAAAAAAACTGTGTAAGAGTTGCAGAAGAACATGAACAATGAATGGTGAGTTCACTACTAAAAAGGAAGATTGATACCTCAGTCATAGATTGGCAATATGGTTTTATTTATCAGCTTGTAAGTATTATTAAAAGTCAAACCAACATACCTTTATCGTTATGATTTTCTTTAGTGCCATCATTAGTGCTAGTTTCAATGTTGTCAGTAGCCATTTTACGTGGATCCCCTTCAGTCACGCGGTCCTCTCTAACCAATCTGTCATTTGCGGGCGCTTGTGCCGCGTTCTGGCCGCGTCCAGTGCCTTGTTGCAGGAAGTACGTGCCGGATATGTCGCAGTTAATTGCATCTTTTAGTGGGAACGAGACACATCCTAAAAACTCGCTCCGCCTGTAACAATAGAAATGGAATTAGTAAATGACTGTACGGTTTTATCCTGGGATAAAGGTGTAGGACCAATTTTATTCTTGGCGAAACTTGATTCATAAGTGGAGTGTTTTTCCAAACTGAACTCTAAATTTGTGTACACAAGGTGAATGTTCCTTGTCTGCTCCATTTTCGCTCGTTAAAGGTCAATAGATCGTCTGCGAGATGGCAATAATATGTAAATGTACGCAGTGGGGTGATGTCGTTATGTATAGTTCGCACCGGAACCACTATGGGCCAAAGGATTCACAATGGACTTTTATTTCATGAGAACACAGGATCTGACCATGATGAAAGTTTATATCAAAATAATAAAATTAGAGCTAACGATAAAGATAGCGATACATAGGGTTAGCGAGGTATAATAATAAATCAAAACATCATTAAGGAATAATACGGCGACAGTAAAATAATACAATTTTACAAAATCAAAAATGAATACATAGTTCACAAACAATAATGATACATCGGACACAGCATTTAAAGCAGGGTTTACATATACAAAAACATTCAATGGTTCAACGAATACAGTTTTTATTAATAAAATATTAAAAGCTAGAGGAGTGAGGGCTGTAATATACATGAGTCATCAGTAAGCCGCCCTTAATGCATCGTGTCGGGAGGCGAGTCATGGCCTACATACGTAATGCGTGTTACGTAAGGACTCATCGATATGGCTTGTCTGTTATTCAGGAATGGGAAGGCTTTTATTTGTTTTCTAGTTTTTTCTTTTCTTTCTCGTCCAATTTGCGTATTTCTCTGAGATTTAATTTCCGTATCGTCCACTTTTCCTTGTTCTTAATTTTTCTCACAAAATTCATAATTCAAATCGTCTCTTTCAAGTTCATTAGTATCTCAATTGTTCTTTACTTTCATTGTTTTCTCTTTCTTCATTACTTTAATTAATTCAAACTCTATAACAATCTGTTTCAATTACTCCACATTCTTCACAACTATTTCTAGTGTAATCAACTTGGTCACGAATGTTGTTATTTTCTATAGGTATCGCAGTTAGATCTGTGCTTATAAACAGCTGTGCAATGGCATGCACTCAAACAGAAATAGCGTTGCGTGCTTTATTAGCATGCACGTAAGGGGAAAGTTCGCTCGACCTTGCAGGTTCATCAGATAAATTGTTCCTACCTAGTCTGGCTTTAAGTGGCGTGAGGGTTTCTTTAGTTAAAACTTAAGTGAGCTCGGAAACGTCTGTTGTTAGTTTTTGGAATGATAACACAGTGGTTTGGTAAATGAATTTGAATGATGCCTTCGTACGACTGAAGTTGATAAGGAAAATGTTTTCAAAACGATAACTGTGGGAGGTCTTTGAGGTGGTTTGAGGTTCTTTGACTATCTATCAAGTATAAATCACATATACGGCAATATTACCTTCCACATAACCGTACCCATAATCGAACCACACGTTATTATATTACGAAACTGCTCCAATAGGCCATTTAGTTTTGTTTCCATCTAATAACGGGCCGGGACTTGCCTCCATATATGAGCATGATACTAGATCATCTACTGCTGGTGAGTTCACATCATTACGTCCAATAAGGTCTAAATGCTTTCACGTCGGTAGCGAACCGGTAACGAATTAGGGCAATGGACTAATCATGAGTACGTATCCACCATTTTTAGACTACATGTAACGTGCTGGTGAAATATGGATGTAGACATGTCTTTTGCCTGCCTTTACCCCTTCGGAAATACAAAAGTTGAAAGAAACAATTTGGCGAAAATTAATCTTAACATTCGTTTTGTGATCCATCTTCATCAACATTGATATGGAATAGAAAAGTAACAACGTCTGAAAAAGTTTCGTTTGGTTGGTAAAATACAAACAAAAGATGAATTATCTGTATAGAATCACAATAAGGATAGCTTTTATACCAAACTGTGGTCTTCACGATATTGAACTTTCAATGAAGCAGAGGCAAGTCAAACATGTCAAGTTTCCTGAACAAAATCGATAGGAACTCAATTCAGTGACTAATTGGACCAATTTCAATTTGAGATTTGAACACCATCGGTTTAGCTGGAAGGGTTACTGGAAATATAATTTGATTACGAATATTAATTGGAGAACGAAAAGCTCTCGATATTCTGCAGCGGATTTTTGCTCTCGAAAATTGTAATATTTTCGTTTTTTTTCACGTCGTTGCATCGGAAATTCAAAGTTTCACCTCGAATAATGGTAGCCGTGTGAATTCTGAAATGTTTTTTAAAGAGATTTGTGGAAAAGGAATGATTTTCATTTTTGATATTGTGTTCTGATTATGAAATTTTAGTGAAAATGTCTTAACAGTTCTCTGGACATTATTTCTTTCTTTTTCCTTGGGTTCAATAACTTTGCTTAACAACTCGACAATATCGATTTTCATACGAATTCATATATTATGTCTAGACATAAGTATCGTTGAATTTTTTATACTCCGGAGGCAAATTACGTCCAATCGTATCTATTATACTGTATATCATGTCATTGGCTTTCTGTCATTACCATACAATTTTAATAGGAAGTAAGCTCTTAAAAGAATTGGTTTGTAAATAGCTGTTATTTGAATATATCATAAGGTCCACATCTGTTTGTACATTATTGTGAAATAAAATCGCTTCACAATTAAGTGGCAATACATTAACTTTGTCTTGTCTCTCTTGCTTGTCATCTACACTCATTTCTTCTTCACATTCTTGATTCGTCATTACATCTTCGCTTACAACATTTACGCACAACAAATATCTATGGGGTTCGTGCAGGGTCTTCCCCTAATCACATAAGCTGCTAAGCATGCAAGGGGCTGTTCCAAAGCCTTTCCTCCCATCCTGTGCATTACATTGGAGTGCATCCATGCGTACTATAGAGTGACGGGGACACCAAACTTACGGGGATAGCTGTCACTCTTCTGATATGGTGCTGATGGTGGATTCCGTCATTCTGTCCAAGAGATCTGCTGGGAGGCTGTTCTTTCTGGTTCTCTGTTCTGGAGGGTCCCATTCTGGGAGACTGTTCTTTCTGCTGAGCTGCATTTGCCGATGGGCGTGCTGGTGTGAGCAGTGCTGACGGGGAGGCGGGTCCTCGCGCGACCGGGTCTGACTCAGCCCCGCAACCGTTTGGGATACGAACGACATCGTTTTTTGAGAATTTACTGTAAAATATATGTGTTTATAGTGTGGGAAGGTTGGGAGGAAATGCTTGGTTAAAATAAACGGTTTCTTGAAAATCGAGGCGGTTTTAAAATACTCGTAACAAATTGAAGACGCGTCAGGTATCGGTGATTTACATATGCGTACTGCCAATTAAATGAGCCTTACTTGTGCTGATGATTAGTAGAACATCCAATTAGTTCCAATTAACATAAGACTAGCTAATCTCATTACGACAAATTTATCCAATTAAACCTTATAATTGCATATACATACATGCTATGCGACCTATTTACCTATAATATACAAGGTGATGTTATGCATCCTCGTCAAAATTCAAGAGAATGTCACAAAAGACATAAATAATCAATTAAAATTACCGTACCTAGTCAATTATTAAATTTCAATGAAAAACAAAGTTACGGCTGCAGTTTGGTGAAAAAGTCCTATATATCAAAAACTAAACATCAAATCTTATTCGAACCAATTTTCGTTGAAAGTTTCTTTACGTTCTACAAACCTACATTTTTTCAGAATCATCCTCCTCTTATTTTGGAAATTAGAGGGCACATTTTACCACTTTGGAAGTGTATATCTTTCAAACGATTGTCTTTGAGTAAAAATGGTTTTAAGAAATTGAAAATCATTTTTAAAAACCTATCTTTAGGCACCCCGCACGTATAGCTTTAGTGAAAAAGTTTTTTTTTAGTTTTGGTTCCATGTATTAGGGTAAATCCTGTAAGGATAGTTCAAGGTGTTATAAATAAATAAAAAAAATAAAAAAAATGTTAACAACCTTGTTACTGCTGGATCTTTAAATAATCCTTTGTAAGTCTTTTTTAAATTTAGAATAGATACTACGACATTTTAAAATACTCCGAGCAATGTAAACATGAACGCATCAGACAGATTAGCAGGATTTTCTCAAATACAAATAAAATGGTCAGTTTACTTTAATGTAAGAAATGAGAACAGAATCCGATTCAGTTGTTAGTTTTGAAAATAATGTTTTCAAAACAATTGCAGAAATAATCTTTGTCATGTTGGTACATGGAGTTCTTATTTTGCGTATGTTACAGGCCATTAGGGAAATTTATTAAAAGGAAAATAGACTGACTGTGCGTTGGTGGAGTGTTCCCCCCACGTAGGGTGGCTTAAGTTAAATGTTTATGAAAGTATTAACCGCCTTCTTTTGCGTGTAACGCAAGCGTAGAGTAAAATGGTTCCGTTCAAAGGCAAATCTTAAACTAGTAAAGATGCAATAACTATTTACGATGCAAGTAACTGCAGAAATAAAATCTTTAGAATGGTAAAACTTATGCTCGTAAATTCTGGTTCGTACAACGCAGCTTAAGTTAAAACATCGGGGTTTGCGGCAGCATTTACAACTTTTAGGCATAGTTAAAATGTCTCATACATGTTATACTAGTAATATCACTAACATCTCAATCTAGACAGCAATGACTTCATAATAATTGAAGCAGGATATTAGTAAAATAAAACATGTACCAATCATTCATAAAACATGTTCCAAACAGCTTTTAGAATTCCATATACTGAAATTTTCCTCACGAACGAAAAAAAACAATAGAGTCATTTGTATAAATTGCCAATTCATTAATGCTAGGGTGTTCGCTCCTCGCGTGATGAGCGACGATTTGTATCGTACGGTTTTCTTTTCAACCTTCAGTGGAGACAAAGGGCAGTTTCAGGCTTTCAGGCCACATAAAAAGAGAATTGAAGTAGTTATTTATTTGTGGTTGAGCTCCCAACGGAATAACCTTTTGAGAGAACCTACATGCTATAAGTTTTCTACTAGAAGCTGATGTAGGAAAAAGGTCTCGTTTGAAACAAATGTGGGTCGATTTGGGTCAACAATACTTGAAGCGAAAATACAGTTACTATGGCTTAACATCGAACTACTTAGATACCCTAATTTCTGTATCTTACCAACTATTATTAGAAACTATTTACTTTCTATTTCATTATAGAACCTGTACCTGTACGATGGATTGACTGTGTGAAGGATGAAATGGCTAGAAAGGAGGTCGTGGGGATGACGAGTAATAGGGAAGTATGGAAGAAGAAGACGTGCTGCGCTTTCCCCAAAAAAAATGGGAAAACGGCAGCAAATTGATGAATAGAACCTGGCTATTACAAAATGGGTCTCATATTAAAGGTGCATATCGTTTTTCGACGAGTAAATGACTATCGAATTTACTTCCTACCTTCTATTTATTCTTCTGCTTCATTGCAAAAATAATAGAACGCTACAGTAAAGTTGTGAATCCAAACTGTTTTTTTTTTCTTATAATTATACTAGACTGTGCCCGTGAGTTCGATAATTGTCCCACGGGAACATACTATTGGGATAAAAAGTAACCTATGTGTTAATCCAGGTTATAAACTACCCGTGTGCCAAATTTCATCCAAATCCATTCAGTAGTTTTTGCGTGAAAGAGTAACAAACATCCATCCATCCATCTATCCATCCATCCTCACAAACTTTCTTTCTTATAATATTAATAGGATTACATTTTATAGATATGTTATTTACTCGGTATTTGTTTAAGAAATCTTAGATAATATTTGTGTAAGGACTTGAGTGTGTTACCTGAGACGCAGGTTTATTCCTAGTTCAGGTAGAACCCTAATATTATATACCTTTAATTTTTCATGCCTTTTTTTTGTAAAATTTTGTGTAAATCGTTATTTCAATAAACAATTATTATATATTTCTTACTAGAACCCGTAACTATTACGCAATAGGTCTCTTCTTAGTAAAGTTGCAAACGGCGAGGCATACAAAAACACCTCATAACTACACAAGAAAATACCAAAAACAACCTTAAAACTAAAAACTACTTAAGTACTGATATACTCGTAGCTCGGGAGCAATACTCTCATCCATCATCTTATTTACTTATATGCACAAGGGGTGCTTGGCTAAAGGGCTGTTGGTTTGGCTCCCAGCCAGCTCGTTTCGACTTTAGCTACCCTGGATTATGGTGACGTTTAAGGTTAGTTGTTGAGGAGTGGGCAGAGTACTCGGTTTTGTTCAAGAGGATGCTTTAGTTTGGGAGCTCTGAATTAGGGTCGGCTGAAGTACGGATTTTTAATTGCAGTTTGCTATTACGCTGTGTTTTTAATTAGCCTTTAAAAATAGTATAATTTTGTAGATACAATATCTCGCGAAATAAGTCTTAAGGTGCAGCTAGTCACAATTCTCTTAATCATTATGATGTTTTAAAGTTCTTCAGATAATTTGTTGCTAGGTTACTTTAATCCGATTATTTAGTTCGGTGACCGGCATGACTCACACAAATGTTGCCTTGTTGATGGTTTTATACCATCATCATCATCTGCCTAGCCTTTTCCCAAACTATCTTGGGGTCGGCTTGCAGTCTAACCGGATGCAGCTGAGTACCAGTATTTTACATGAAGCGTCTGCCTATCTGACCTCCACAACCCAGTAACTAGATAATACGATACCCCTAGGTAAGACTGGATGTCAGACTTTTTGTTGATGGTTTTATACCAACAGGTCAATTTTCGCATAGTGAAGCTGACATTCAAAAGTCTCTCTATTATTTTACTGTCTTCAGTGAAATTCCATCCAAGACTTGACGTCATCATTAATACAATTTAACACCAACTACTAACTATTCGGTAACCTTTTCCACTAATAACAAGCGGTTATTAAGTATTTGACGAGCGCCATTAACCTCTGGCTTATGGACGGTAAACAAAACTACCGGTTAGGGCGGGCGGGCGGCGCCCTGAAATGTCGTTACGGATGGTAGGTTATAGGCACAGTAGAAAGTATGGCGTCGGGGAGGTATAGGCAAATATAGGCTTAGTACAGTGAAGAACAGCGATATGTAAATTGTATATGTTACGGCTAAAGATGGGTGTGAAAATAAACTTAAGATTAGCCGGCTAAACTTCGGTTTAGCAGCAACCGATTGGTTAAAAATTATGATGCATACAGCATCTTGAAAATACGTTAATAGTAATGGCGACTCTCTAAATACAAAAGAGATTTTCTCGAGGAATGTCGATTGAAATTTTGAGAAGTTACCTATATCATAATTATGTAATGGGTTTTAAACAGTTTTCCTAAGGTATGTTAAAGTTGTGTTTTGTAAGTTCAAGCAGAGTACATTATTAGTCCGTGGTGGCTGATGTCAATTTATATGATTGGAATAGGTTATTTGGGACGTCCAATCACATTTTCAACTATTACCTACCTATGGGTTGAGTTTGCTGTATTTATTAAGCCTTCACATAAAAACTAGCCTTGCTTGTAGAGTTGGCTTGACCAATTCAGTATGACTTCGCGTTGGAAATGGCTCGAAAGTCGAAACGGCAAAATAGTAGCTCGACAAAGTTCAGGAGGTTGTCACAAAAGACACAAATAATCAATTAAAATTACGATACCTAGTTAATTATTAATAAACGCTGTTTTTTTTTTTGTTAAGGTTTGTCAGTATTTCAGAATAACCCCCTTAAAGTGGTTTAGGGAATTAAGAAATTAACGAAAAAACGTTTGAGATTGTTTGTATGTGTGGAAGCGCGGTTATAGGGCGAATATCAGACGGGCTGCGTTAAAATCCGGGTGGTTCACACTTACCGATTTCTGTTAATAAGAAAAAAATTACAAATAACCTTAAATTTTATTAGGTATTGATTCGGGACGAGAATCATTAGCATAGTTACCTCCTTGAATTTGACGAGTATGCAAAACAACACCTTGTATAGCCAGTCAGCTTTACATACAAGCCACACATTGCATACTGAGTTAAACTGATGCTACAGTCGTTTAAAAGTTATTTTATCTCTCTCACAAACCTTCTGAAAATGAGAATAAACTCACTGCTGCAAACAATAAAAGAAAAGTACTGGCAACTAGCAATTAGCGACCACAGAGGTTTAACAAAAAACTTCGAGTTCACTAACCCACACAAAAAAAAAACACAAGTTTGCTTTTCCCTCATGCTCCCGCATAAAATCCCTTTGAAAGAATCCAATCAAACAGGAGCTATATTAGCGTTTGGCAAACAGACGTAAAAATAATTTGCTCGTGGCAAAGGCATGCGCAAACAGCCAGGAATGTCAGCCCTGCCCCTGTTTGTCATGTACGAAATGAGGTTTAGGGATGTCGGTAAAAGATATCAAGAATTTTGGTGGCTATAATGAATTAGTGAGAGCGTTATTTTTTAATTTATAGATTGATCTGATGGCATCTGTAGCAAAAAATATTGTGATTTGAATGATTCTTCTGTAGAACATATTATTTTTTTTAAAAGTTAGCCATCTTAGGGTCAGCTCACACCGAGACGCGACGCTGCGCGCACATTTTAAAGAGCGATTCAAAATTTAACTTTATTTTCTACACGAAAAGATACACATTTCGTTGTGAGAATACGTTGCGCCACGCAGCGCTGCGCCGCGTGACGCCTGTAAAGAAATGTGTATCCTTTCGTGTAGAAAATAAAGTTATATTTTGAATCGCTCTTTAAAAGTGTGCGCGCAGCGTCACGTCGCTTCGCGTCTCGGTGTGAACTGACTCTTAATGAAAGCAGTAAATACACTGTGCGAGTTCGGGAATCCTTGTCTACTTGAAATATAAAATGTCAAAGAGAACGTTTTAATACATATTTTGTATATTTAATTAATGGTATTCTTTCAGCGCAGCGGTGAAAAATACAAATAAAAATGCCCATAATGATCAAATAAAATCCCGAGATTTTCTGCTTCGTTTGCCTTTTGAATTCATATCGATTTTCGCATGAATAAACTTCCTTTCCGGTCCGTAATCGTTTATTTGAGTAAACATAAGAGAATAACAACAGAAGAGACACTAATTACGAATAAAAGTCAACAAATTATTTAGTGTTTATTGTTTTCATTTTATGTTCTTCGAGTTTTACTTTCATGGAAGGTCACTCTCTCCTTCTCTGATTACAAAATTTTCACGGTGAGTAATTATTTACTTTTGAGGGTTTGCACAGGGATTTTTTGGTACTAAAAGTTTAAAAATTAATCTCGGAAAAAATAGGAATTTAATCGTAAACCTAGTTTTTTTTTTTTCGCGGATGAGTTTATGGGTTTTTGTTTACATATACAGGATATTAGACTTACACTTCATCATTATCATGACACCACACAATAGTTTTGGTTCATAAACAGTCTTGAATTGCTTCTGTACCCAACTTTAGAACAAATAGCAAAAATCCTATTTTAATATTATAAATGCGAAAGTTTGTGTGGATGGATGGATGTTTGTTACTATTTCACGCAAAAACTACTGATCCGATTTGGATGAAATTTGGCACACAGTTAGGTTATTATCTAGTTTAACACATAAGATACTTTTTATCCCGGTAGTATAATCCTGTGGGACAATTACCGACGCGTGCGAAGCCGCGGGCATAGGCTAGTAATATTATAATCAGACGCATTCCGATCAACATTTCTATATTCAGCTATTTCATAACTTAGGTGGAAGGAATCAGAGACCATGGCAATAACACCACACTACAAGGCAAACTAATTTACCAACAGAGATAATAAAATAATATTTCCGTGGCAACCCTATCATGTTAACACGAAGGGGTTTCGCCTAAGCATTAGTTGAAAAGTTGGATGCTCAAAAAACTTTCCTAATGGCGTAGGGGGATCCATTCCGTTGCTTTTCCGGGCTTTCCTGTGAAATTGGGTTTTGAGGAAGTCTGTTTTTGATTTGGTTATTTTGATTAAAATGATTTTGTGCATGGCTCTTGTGCTACAGGTACAAGAGCATGGCTACTCATACAAGGTGTGAATCACCTCATCACGAAGCCGTCAACCAAACATTCTGTACCTACATGAAACTAAGTAACTTTACGCAAAAATTATTGCCGGGAAACGACTTTTTTTTGGGGGGTGTAAAATCATGTTTTGTGGTAGAACTCAATGTAACGCACTCAAAACATTGTGCCGATGGACGGATTCAATAGTACGGAGGTCGTGGAGGTGTTTAAAGTAAAAATCTTACATTAAAAACTTGTATTAAAAAAAAATACTTGTCAAAAAATTGGAACGTTGACCCCTAATATCTCCATAACTAGAAGGTTCCCAAGTATGGTGTAGAACACAAAAATGATTGCAATGACCGGGAGAACCAGTGCCTTTCGGCTTCGTTAAGAGGTGTACACCCTTTATATTTGTACCTTGAAGTGGTAAAGAAATTAACTTATCTATTAAGCTTTATGTTGCGTTCATTGTGAATATAGTGGCTACTGCGAATCATAAACGGAAATAAAAGCAGCCATTCAAATGACTTGAATTTGATATTGGAATTATTTTATAAACTCTAAGAAAATCGTTGTTAAGAACGAGAAAGTCTAAAATATACGTATTACATTGTGTTTCTGCCAAAAAGCTCATCTCAAATTGTGATGAAAATCATCGTAGCTGTACACTTCGGAAGCCATTGCCATTTCTGGCTCTCTCTCTCTCTCTCTTATTTCTAACACAAATGCAATATTATTTTAAGTTCCCTACGTGGTACTGCATTGCCTGTGATATCGAGGAAAAAAGTTAAAAAGTAATAATGAGGTCACGACCCGTTTCCATCAAATACTAACGAACCCAGCAATCCTTTTTGCAGCATAACTGGGTCAACTTACTAATGATTAAATTATTTAAAATAGGGTACGAAACATACATACATAAACTCAGCCTTTTTCCCATGGGGGGTAGGCAGAAGTGACACAACGTCACCTGAAACGGTTGTTACATTCTCCTTTTGCTTCTTTCACGTTCATATAATAACTAGCTGTGCCCGCGACTTCGTCCGTGTGGAATTTCACAAAAAAGTTATTTTTTTAGTTTTTGCATTACTTCAATTTTATATATTTGTATATAAGACAATTTTAGAATTTTTCTAAGATAGAAGTAGCCTAAGTTGCTCCTTATTACATCTGCCTGTGAAAATCCTGTCAATATCGGTCCAGCCGTTCCAGAGATTAGCCGGAACAAACAGACAGACAGACAAAAATTGTAAAAAAATATATTTTGGTAAATGTTTCATATGTATGGTTATTTTAATATTACAAACAAACACTTCAGTTTTATTTATTTGTATAGATTTTATAGATATCTGCTCATAAACGCACACCTGTTGCGCACTTATCTGACTTTTCAGAAGAACATCAACAATATGGTCTGTGTATGTTCTTCCTCCAAGGGCGTCTCCTCTCTCACATCAGGGGGCCTACTCTCTAAGTCCGTCAACGAAAGTACGGGTCCGTCCGTGACTAGCTTTATACTTCGAAATGAACCCTACTATCACATATTTTCAGATATATGAGTTTTGAAAACACATCGGGAGTAAGGACAACTGTCCAATCGTATTGCCATTCATTTTTAGTTCGGGCCCCTAACGAATCTTATGTCCGTAAGTGACAAGGAGTAGGAAACGACCGAAACTACGGACTTCGTGCTTACAGAGTAGACCCCATGCTTTTTCAATCTTCTTTCATTAATCTTATCAACGAGACCAAACCATCTAAAGTATTCTTATTATTCATATTGTACTAAACACTCACCGTACCACGATAAAAATTAACCCATTACACTTTTTTTACCCGACGCCAGTAAAAAAAACCATCACCCACCGAGCAATTACACTGGCGTCCTAAATAAACGGCACATTACGAGCCGGGAGCTAATCCAAGATTCACCGAGCGGTCGTTTTACGATGGCCCGAAGTGTTTATGGCCCCAACACTGTAACGTGGTATAACGCTCTCAGGAGATCGACTTGTTACTTATTGAAAATATTATGTGTTTTACTGGCTTTTTGTAACGTTCGGTTAAGGTTTTAAAGGGTAGGATTAATGACGGTTTGGTAACATCTGAAGATACTAACCTAACCGAGGGTGTTGAAAAGACGAGGTTGTAAAATTGGCCAGAACGTTTACACTTTCTGTAAATATAGTGTTTTTTTCAGTGACAGACCGGAGTTAACGGAATTTATAAAGGGTGTAAAACACCTCTTAACGAAGCCGAAAAGCACTAGTTCTCCCTGTCATTGCGATATTTTTTTTGTTCTACGCCATACCTGGGAACCTTCTAGTTACGGAGATATTAGGGGTCAAACTTCCAACTTTTTGAAAAGTATTTTTTTAAATACAAGTTTTCAGTGTAAGATTTTTACTTTAAACACCTCCACGACCCCCGTACTATTCAATCCGTCCACCAGCACAATGTTTTGAGTGCGTTACATTGGTTTCTACCACAAAACATGATTTTACACCCCCCAAAAAAAAGTCGTTTCCCAGCAATAATTTTTGCGTAAAGTTACTTAGTTTTATGTACAGAATGCTTGGTTGACGGCTTCGTGACGAGGTGATTTACACCGTGTATAAGCGACAATAGCTTGCAATAGGTTCCATGTCTACATTTTTGACTTTTCTATTACTATCGCTGACCTTCGCAGCCTTGTACAACCTACTCGTGAGTATAGTAAAGGCTGTTCTTTATGACATTCTGACCTAGTCTGCGCGAGGTTCAACCAGATCATACCAGCGAACTTGTTTAGAACGTCATAGCAAGTATTTGAATCTTATTTCGAACTCCTTACAATCGATAGAATTTTATAGTCTATTTCATCCATGAAAATGATGAAAACCTTGATAAATACTAACCTATGCTGGAAATCTTAATCAATAGAAAAATCCACATGGTAAATCGACAGTAGGTACCTGATTAATGTGGAATAGTAAAGTCAGATATCACAGTCATCATCTGCTTAGTCTTTTCCCAAACTTTGTTGGGCTCGGCTTCCAGTCTAACCGGATGCAGCTGAGTATCAGTATTTTATTTGAAGCGGCTGTTTATCTGACATCCACAACCCAGTAACTGGGTAATACGAAACCCTTTGGTAAGATTGGATGTCAGACTTTCGGTGACAAAAGCGCGACAAGTCATCATCTGCCTAGCTCTTTCCCAACTATTTTCGGGTCGGCTTCCAGTCTACCCGGATGCAGTGTAGTTGAATACCAGTATATTACATGGAGCGACTGCCTATCTGACCACCGCAACCCAGTTGGTAATACTCGGTAATACGATAACCATTGGAAAGACTGTTTAAGGCCACTGACTACCCGTTACGACTGTCAAAGATCTACAAATGACAGCCGGGACCAACGGCTTAACGTGCTTTCCGAGGCACGGAGGAAACTCGGTATGTAATTATGGTCACCCATCCACGGACCGACCTTACGGCACGGCTTAACCTTGAAGATCGACCCGTGCGGCTGTTATTATTTAGCCACGAGCTAAACGAGACAGATATCTATCCTCTAGTCATATATCACAGTAAGGGTGGGTTAATTATTGAGGTTTCCAAAAATGACCGAAACAAAACTTGACTAGTCCACTACCTGATCAAAAACGGCGAAGAATTTAAATGAATACGGAGTTTTCCTGTCAAAGCATTTGCACAAAATAGTTGAAAGCCGCAAGCCTGATAGGAAGTACGCTCCATTTGTTTTCTCTTTCAAAGCATTCAGGGTGAGAATTTTCCAATATGGCACCACTATTATAAGGGTTGAGCATAAAGGGTGTCAAACACAGGATCGTATCGGCAAAGCTGGGTGACAAAAAGCCTCTGAGTTAACTATAGTCAAGTTAATTTCGTGTTCATAATTGTCAAATAACCAAATGTGCAGAGTCAGCCCGAAAATATTTAAATTATATGTATTTTATATTGTACTACTATCCGCGGTGGAAATAACATCTACCAACAAATAAACAGCTACCAACAACCCCCCCCCACACACAAATTCCATACATTTTAGCCATGTAGGTATTGCATTTTTGTAGGAAACAACAGACTTTTCTTTCTCTTACTGTAGTTTTTTCAAGATTCAAGATTCTTTATTTGCAAGTTTTTTTTTTTTTTTTAAACCACTGTCAACTATCCGACCCCAACCAGTGTGAAGCAACCCTCAGACAAAAAATACTTTCCAGCACTTTTCAATAAACTTAGAACAAAGGCGTTCTAGCCTCTATTGTAAAACAATGCACAATCGTCAGGGCTGAAGATCAATAGTTTTACACGACAGAACTGTGGAAACGGCTCGAAAACATTAATACTAGAAAAGTATAGGAACTATGCATGTACTTGGTGAAGTTGATAATACCTACGCGAGACAAAAATGATCATTGTCCATTTTGAAAGATGAAGAGGCTAGAAATGGGTTAGCAATGCCTTTTGAAACTTTATGTATTCTTACAAAAAGTTTCATCAGGAGTTACATTAGCTTTTTGCTTTATTATATTTCTGCCTGTGATGACGATGATGCCATGCCACTTTCTCCAGGTTCTACAAGCAAGAGGATGTTATGTCGACAGTTCATAGACAAGACTTATAAATGTGGTGTGCGTTATTGATTACTGCGCGAAAGGAATAGCAAGTTGGATCAAAAGTACACGCGGAACAAATGTTTGTATTATTAGTAAGAGGATACTAAAACACTATGTAAACTAATATTATAAAAAAAAAATTGTTTATAATTTTGTATTTAGAGGTAATCTTAGTAACTATTCGTCCGATTCCAATTTTTCACTATTGGCAAGCTACATTATCCTCGAATGTCGTAGGCGACATTTAAATCGTTCCCGTGCGGGTTAATTTCCGCACAGGAACAAAGCCGCGATCAAAATCTACTGTACGGAACATTTGTAACTGCAATAACAAATACAAACCAGCAAAAATTCGAGTACGCTCATGGCACAACAGTGAAACGTAGAGCAGAGCGTCAACATTTTCAAAAACAAACAAAATAAACCCAGCAACGCTGATGCAGAATAATGAATCCGGAAATACAGCGCAAGCTCTTTCAAAAGGTACACTGAACACTGTTCTCATTTGCGAACTGTACAAAAATAGAAATATTGTGTAGGGTTTGTGTTCAGCGGTGCATATCTTCAGACTGACTATCGCATGTTTTCAGTAACGCTAGGTACTCAGTGTGCTGTTGGATTTTCAACCTTCGACTCTGAACCGAGTATTGAAAGTCCATTCTGCATGCTTTTATTTAGGCATTCGTTTACATGTTGCTTGCATGTATGAAATTCATTCATGGATTTTTAAGGGTGCTGCACAGAGCAAGATATCGCCGAGATGGTAGATAGCGTCGAGAGACCGCTAATAAGTATTCATGAAATTCGTGATACAGAAAGTGCGATAAGCGCATTACTCTTTTTAAACAAGGAGTAATCTGACCCTGCATGAAGCCGTCAACCAAGCATCCTGTACATCCAGCTAAGGAAATTTATGCCAAAAATATTACTGGGAAACCACTTTTTTTTTTTGTGTGAAAAATTACGTTTTACGATAGCACTCAATGTGACGCACTCAAAACATTGTGCTGATGGATGCATTGAATAATACAGGGATCAAAGAGGTATTTAAAGTAAAGCTGAGAAAACATAAATTTGTATTAAATAAAAAAAACCGGCCAAGTGCAAGTCGAACTCGCGCTCCGTACCATTATTTATAAAAACGAAAAAAATCACTTATATATGGGAGTCACCTTAAATATTTGTTTTATTATGTTTTAAGTATTTGTTGTTATAGCAGCAACAGAAATACATAATCTGTAGGACTTTCAACTGGCTAACTATCACGGTTCATGAGATACAGCCTGGTGACAGACGGACGGACGGACAGCGAAGTCTCAGTAATAGGGTCCCGTTTGACCCTTTGGGTACGGAAACCTAAATAGTGGAAAATATTGAAACTTTGACCTCCAATATCTCCGTAACTAGAAGATTCCCCCCTATGCTCCAGCACAAAAAATAATTGCAATGTCAGTGAGAACAAACGCCCTTTGGTTCCGTTACGGATATTTTTACAACCATTATACCATATATGTGTCGTAGTGCAAGTATAACTGAACACGATCAGCTTTTGAACGCAGCTTAATGTGATAATCGCGTTCAGTCTCCTTGGTGAAGTCAGCAAAATCAAACTCAAAATCAAAATATTTTTATTTCACATAGGCCTACATGGGCACTTGTAAAACGTCGACAAAAAGGTGCTCGTCAGCTTTTCGTTTGTTTAAAAATGTTTCTCTACGCTCTATCTGTTTCTCATTTCACCCATCCATACTTCTTGATAGGTCAATCTAAAAAGAAATATGTATTTTTTACCTTGGCCTTTTATAACGGCCTTAATAAAACTTTTAATGTATAGGTTTCTATTACTTAATATCGAGTATTTTCTTCGTGTGGCATGAGTAATTAACGTTGGAACGGTGGCCATACCCTTATTTACTCGTGGTTTGTATTGCATGGTATTATTAGGGGTTTGTTCGTGCTTTTCGTTTTGGTATTGAATTGTATTATGTCGTACTATACGGCGTTCTGTTGATACAGGAATTTTTTAGTAAACTTCGTTAATATGATTGTGAATCTATTGATAAACCGAGATTGAAGATATTCCTGGTTACTGTCAGGACTTAGAGAAAGTGACATTCAGTTCACATATATGTATGTGGTATCGCTATAATAAAGAAGATAAAAAAGGTAAAAGGGTTTTTATAATGAAAAGTCAGTTCTGCTGAAAGTTTTTGTAGTAATACGAAACGCTTTGAAAACGGTTGAGTGGCCTAGGACAAACTAGTTTAGCCGGAAATCGGGTTTGGCCGGTAACACATACAAAATGTTACACCCTACATGTTGGCCCTACCGTAAAGCTACTTTTTCAGAATTTTGATGTTTTATTATGTTGGTACGACCGTGTGGCTAGATGTGTGTAACATTAGCTGCATTGATAGATAAAACAGTGACTGCTTAAGATGAAAAGTTATAGATTTTATCACCTGTACTCCGAAGTTCAAAGATACAAAAAATAAAATAATAAAATTAGTTTTACCTATCAACATTGAACGCGTACACAATGTTTCGTGTCTACGCTATTAACCGCTGAGGAGTTCTTTCGTGAGGAAGCGATTGTGGCTGCAGGATCAAGCCATGACTGTCATAAAAATGTATTGTCACCAGAACCAAAGGTGTGTGCAAAATTTCATCTCAATCAGTTGGGGAGAACTGGGTTGGAATGCAGTCGCAAGATTTGCCCAATAATTACTAAATGACAAGGCAAGTTAAATAAAAGCTAATTAAAAGTGTCATCCTATGGCACCGTTGCTTTGCATCACACCATGGCCACACATATACTCGGACAGCTTACCTACTGTAGCAAAGCGTTTATTTATCATCAAACCTAGATATTCATTGAAAACTGAAATGCAAAACTACCAAAGTTCAATTACGAACATTCCATTCTACATATTACTCGTTCAGCCACAAGACATTTTTAATCAACAACAAAAAAGTTCAATTCTAAATGTTGGCACTACTGCATACTGCCACAAGTGTACTGAACATCCCTACGGTGTGGTTTTAAGGTCGCATTAGAGACAGGTCATCGCACGCAGCTCGGCATAACCTAATTCATTACACTTTCACTGAGGGGTAAGCAGATTACGCGGTGCCCGCCGATATGTAAAGGGCCTTAAAAGCGAGAGTGAACGTTTTATGCCATATCATGTAGCTTTGAACAGGAAGTATATTTTGAGTGAGATTATACCCACATTTTATGCCGTGATGTTATCAGCAGGAAATATGTTTTGGTAGGATAAGCTACTTTTGGTGGAAACAAAAAGGTTTTCTTATTGGATGTAGTGAATGTGTTCTTTTTATCAAGGAAAATGTGTACAGTATAGAAAATCTCCGGGGTTGTAAGAAGGGGTATTTTGAATTGCTGATGCTTGAAGCCAGCTTGAGCTGTGGTATTTTTTAGGGGTTTTTCATACCTATAAACATACTTAAGTACCTAGATATACTCAGGGTGCACTATCGTAATCAGTAAACGAATGTAGGCGCAGTGGCTGAGCGATCGACTGCTGCGCTGCGAGTCGCGGGTTCGATCCCCGCACAGAACAAATATTTGTATGGCCTACATATAATTGTTTGAGGTCTGGCTATTTGTGTTTGTGAGTTTAAATGTTTGTAAACGCACCCACGATACAGAAGAAATTCCTAGTGTGGGAAAACGTTAAAAAAAAAAAGAAACAGGTAAAATCTACCATACACCTATTCTGCCTACCTACTTTAGGTGAAACGTGGAATTACATACGTTATGTTTGGTTGTGTAGGGTTGATTTGTGAAAAGAACAAAACATTTTTTACTATGCCTTAAATATATCTCCTCGAAACAAACTCACAGGGGAAGCAGGAAAAAGCAGACATAATAAAAAATGGCTTCCTTTTTCTCCCAGCAATGCCACAGTCAAATAAAAAATGCCACAAAATTGCCTACAAGGCGACCATCCTTTCAAAAACTTACATATTTATTTTTATTTCTATCTCTACTCTACCAAATACGTTTCCAAAAAGCTGAAATCATCATCATCTGCTTATACCCTTTTGCCAACTATGTTGAAGTCGGCTTCCAGTCTAACCGGATGCATTTGAATACCAGTATTTTACATGGAGCGACTGCCTATCTGACCTCCACAACCCCGTCAGTACTGGGTGACACAATATCGCTTGGTAGGACTGGTTGTCAGACTTGGTAAGACTGGTTGATGGACTTGGTAAGACTGGTTTTCAGACTGGGATAACTCAGTACAAGGGGTATTGCATTAACGAAAACCCTTGTTAAAACTGAAGAAGACTTCGACTAGAAAATATCTACAAATCACAGCCGGAACCAACGGTTCAACGTGCTTTCTATGACACGAAGAAAGCTTGGTATGTATCGACGAGATTCACCCGAGCGGCTGTTATCATCGTTTAGTCACGACCTCCCACAAAAAGCTGAAATATCTACACAAAAAACAAAACACACAAAGTAATATCACTTTAAAATGACCTTTCTATTGTCTTCAACATAGATTGACGTCCATAATTACATTTATGTATACATGGCCTTAATTCAGGACATAGAAACGAATATTACATGAAGAATCGATAGGACTTTGTCCTTTGAGCCAGTTTCGTTAATTTTCGTTGGTTTATTAATAAGGGTGACATTTAGACGAGAAACCCTTACTGAAATGTCGGGTTTTATTAATAAAACGGTTCTTTAATTAAATGTTATATGAAATTTATATTCACCGTGTATGATGTTCAATGGATAAATGTGTTTTAGGCCGTGTTCTTCACTTAACTGAATTACTGAACGTCACGCCTGTCCGAAGGATAAGCCAGGGTTGGACGCATAGCACACCTATTTCACCAAAAGAGTGTTGAAGACCAATCATAAATATTTTTTTGAACTTTTACGTTTTTGCAAAGCTCCCGTTCAATCATAACAGTATTAAGACGAATAGGGTGGCTGGTAATTGGTGACCGATACTTAAACACGTATTTATACTCATGAAAACAAACAACTTTCCCAAAGAAACATTTTTTTTTATACTCATTCACTTTTATCACAATAATATAACAGCTGTATGAAATTCGCGCGCGCGCGCCTGTGGCGTATCAGCTTGTGATAAAAGTGAATATAGAAAAAAATGTTTCTAGAGTATAATCACGAGTTTAAGTATCGTTTGCTTATTCGTTTCGCTAAATTCTAATATTAGAAAAAAAAAATAAGATGACAGCAGCTTTGAATGATTTCTATTGGAAAATAATTAATGAAGCAGTGATAGTGGTGTGACCGTCAGACTGCCAAGTCATAGTCCCAAGTTCCAATCCAAGACACGCACTTCTAATTTTTTGGATTCATGTTCGTATTGTACAATTATCACTTGCTGAAGGAAAAATACCGTGAGGAAACCAGCATGGCTGAGAGATATTTCTCAACGGCATAAAAACTCTAACACCAGGCTAATACTAACCAAGCGATAAAAAAAGAAAAAGATTTGAAAATGTACTGACACAGACCGATAAACAACAAAATATAAATTAAATAACAAAATAACAACTGAACCTTGCTGTTTTCCAGTATATAACTAGTTTACGTAGTATTTTAAAATTCTAGTTCAAGTTTTAGAACGCCCTACAAGACACCTTCACGTCACCGATCGATGTTTCAAGCTATGCTTTACAAATTATTAATTTACTGAAGAACGTGAATAAGAAGTTAGGCCATTTGAGGTTAACACTAAACATCACGCCTGTAATACCCGAAGGGTTAGATAGAGGCGTACCTAATAGCCATATAACCGTTGGGGTAGACGAGTTCTTGAGTGGAGACCATGGATCGGTAAACGTAGCGTAGGACGTCCTCAGACTCGGTGGAGCGATGTTCTTCGCAAGGCGGCTGGCAAGAGCTGGATGAGAGTGGCCGAGGATCGTGCACAGTGGCGTGTCATGGGAGAAGCCTATGTCCAGCAGTGGACGAGTACAGGCTGATGATGATGTACCTAATAGTACACCCACATTTCACCAGTTATGTATCACATTACGCCATTTATGTATAAGTCCCATCTAATAGGGGGCGAGCCTATTGCCATCAACCGGGCACAAATACAGACTCTGTGGCTGTGATATTAACTTCATGCCCGTACTGCCAGTCGAGTTGGATGGAGGTGTACCTTGAGTACACCCCCAATTATTCTCCTGTTACGTTTAAGTCCCATGTCTTAGGTACCTATTGGTAATCAAGAATCTCAGTTGTTACTAAGACATTCCATACAAAAAACCCAAAAACTCTTTGCCCGACATGAGAAGCGAACGCAGGACCTCATGTTCCGCAATAGCACTTGCGTGCACTGGACCATCGAGGCAGACAAGGTAGTTTGAAGTTAGCCAATTTATCCTTAAGATTTCCCAGGAGGTCAGAGTGTGTTTTGTTATACTTTGCATGACGGTATCTACCTGTGCTTATGAATTTTGAATGTAATTTTTTAAAGTTGGTTTGCCTGTAATTTAGTACGCCGAGTAGCCAGAGTAAATAATGGAATCCACTGTTGTCTGTTTCATGCAATGAGGGTGCTTAAAATGTAAGAACTGAACTCTGTTGCTCTGTGCTTGGATTACAACAGACACTTCATTTTATGGTTTAATGTGAGCCTACTGGGATTCAGCGGCATTCGGAAGCGGCCAACATGGCTGGGAAAAGGCTAGGCAGATGGTGATGAGTGAGATACTACTATTCTTTTCTAAAATATTAGTATATAAAGTGGGGACAATACATTGATCACCGCTTTTGGTAATCAAATCGGTGACACCAGTACCTATGGTAATTTGTGTTGTAAGGTTGGCAAAAAATTGACGATTCTTCATACCAGCTTATAAATGTCGATTGTATGTAGACTAGATACTTAGTAATCAGATTAACACAACTTTTGAAGTTACCTAGACCAATAACTAAAATGCAAAGCAAATTTGCATCATTTGAATTTGGAACAACACGACCAGTAATTCCAAAAACAAAGGAGTCGCATCATTTGAATTTGGAATAACGCAAAAAAATGGGGGGAATTTTGCTATAACGGCCACCCTGCGCCAATTTTCAAGCAAGATTTGGTGCATATATTCTTTGTAGGTAAGCCCCCCTTGGCAGAGGATTCTCCTTATATTTAGTACTGTAATTTTCACCCGTGATGCGTATCACATGCATAATTCAGGAGCTTCCGTGTGATGATAAGGAAAATGTCTCGGATTGGTGTACTCGGCCCATGTTTGTTGAAATATACACAAAAAGTCACTAGTTTAATTAAGCTCGTGGCCAAGTAATATCAGCCGCACGGGTCGATCTTTAAGGTTAAGCCGTGCTTGCCGAGGTTGGTCCCTGGATGGGTGACCATAATTATATACCGAGTTTCCTCCTTGCCTCAGAAAGCACGTTAAGCCGTTGGTCCCGACTGTCATTTGTAGGTCTTTGGCAGTCGTTACGAGTAGTCACAAGCCAAAAGTCTGACACCCAGTCTTACAAAGGGGTATCGTATTACCCTGAATTGGGTTGTGGAGGTCAGATAGGCAGTCGCTTCATGTTAAATACTACATCCGGCTAGACTGGAAGCCGACTCCAAGATAGTTTGGAAAAAGGCTAGGCAGATGATGTGGCTAAGACATGTTTTTTTTTTAATGTACCCTGATGTTTGTAGCAGGTTGTATTCTGCCTCGAAAAACTATAACCAGCAAAAAAAAAAAAAATACCGACGGCGGTGGTGTTTAAATTTAATTCTGCATCAACAAAATAGACTGGTCTCTCTAGGTTAGGTGTATGACCAGATTTATAAACGTGGACGAGGGGAATAGAGTTTATAAAGATCATTCTTGTAGTGTTCTTCTGTAGTTTCTGTCTACCCCATAGGAAGCTTTGGAAAGGTCTGGAGAAAAACCTCCGTGACAGGTGCACAAAAAATGACATTATAATCGTTCTGCTTTTCCATTTAGGTCGGAACTTAAAAACCATGACGGAATAAATATTAACGTGCAGAGTCCCACCTAAGCTGGTCATCAACATTAATCGTATATATTATGTACCTTTATAGTTTTCTCTATTACCAGTAAGCAAGATTTATAGTTTTAAATAAATTGTTAGTTATAGCTCACCGTTGTGTGCTTAAGCTCAATAAATGAGCTTTTAAGCTGATAAGCTGGAAGTAGGTCAAGAGGTACAAGATCTAGTGTTCACGAAAGGTTACAGCTTAGCTCTTTTTAAGTGTCAACCTTAAACTTTGGTAGATAGGGAGCGGAGCTTTAGGCAAATAGGTGTGTAAAATGAACTAAAATTTGCCACTTTTTTGGGTTCCGTACCCAAAGGGTCAAACGGGACCCTATTATTGAGACTTCGCTGCCCGTCCATCCATCCGTCCGTCCGTCACCAGGCTGTATCTCACGAACCGTGATAGTTAGCCAGTTGAAATTTCTACAGACTTTGTATGTGTGTGTGTTTGTTTAAAATTGTTTATAAATAATGGTACGGAAGCCTTCGTGAGCGAGTCCAACTCGCACTTGGCCGGTTTTGCAAATAATTTTACCATCATCGCAAATGAATGATGGCAGAAAAATTTGAACCTTGAATGGTGGTGGAAACATGAGGTCCATGGTTGCAATTGTTCGAATCCTAATCTGCTTTCACAACAAACTACAAGCGTTTGTGAACTGTGGTGATTACGGCAACTCCACCTAGAACCATAATAGGATCTCCCCATTTTAGCAGTTAGACAAAGTTCTGTGGTTCCTTTTAGCAAATACAGGTGTGACAGCATTATTGTGTACTAGCTGGTAGTAGTAGAGTTCGGTAATTGTCCCACTGGATTGTACTACCCGGATAAAAATATAAATATATATGTCTTATGTGTTACTCCAGGTTATAAACTACCTGTCTGCCAAATTTCATCCAAATCTGTTCAATAGTTTTCGCGTGAAAGAGTAACAAACATACATACTCACAAACTTTCGCATATTTTATAATATTAGTAGGATATAAATAAGTTTGGTAAAGTTCACCTTATGTACATGAAAGGAAGAATAAATTTCCGTTATCAGGTATTTCTTTTCATGTCTTACACACTATGAAAGACTGAAGCCTTGTAAACATTCATAAAAATTCTAAAAAAGATACTCAGGATATCATACAAGTAAAAGAGAAGATATAATACAAAAACCAGAAAATGAAAGTAACTAGGTACTTATTTTACTAAGAATAGTTGAAATGTAAAGAAACCCGACTGAAAGCAAAAAAAAAAAAATCAGCTGCCATTATTTTCCTAGAAACTGTCAAAAGGAAAAAGTAGTGACAGGATAATTCCGAGAAATTTGTTTCTAGAAAATGAAGAATGTAACCATATTCCAAGCTGTTATGCTAGTTTTATTTAACCATGGTTTCACATTGAAGGAAAACTCCATGAGGAAACTGGCATACGTCCTAGTTCCAAAAAAATGCGAGGAGGGTGTTGGCGAATATCACATGTTTTCGTATTTAATTTTATCCAAAAACGAGTAGAAGCTGATTTGATGTCATCAAATTGTTTGGTATTAGTTTTCGAGTATCCTGGGATTGATTGTTTCAGCGTTCCAGAAAAGAAGCTTATCAGAGAGACGTCCTTATACTATCTGTACAGTATTATTGGTTAAAACACTGTGTCAAAAACAAGAGAAGAATCTAAGTTTTAAAAATATTCCTCAAACGACAGTATTTCACCACCAAAGCGGAATTTCAGAGGTCAACGAGTTCTTTTTCTATCCATTGACCTAAGTATATGGTAGTGAAACCACTCCTACTTCAGGTAAACCAGCATAATAGCCTAATAACCTAGGGGAATTTAGGTTAACAGGGGCGGTATATTTTTTTTTTTTAAATGGATCCTTAACCCGCTGAATTAGCCAAAAACCTAATAAAAAATAGACTTTTCAAATATGGAATAAGAAATACAGTAGCCACGTTTTGAGTTCGTATCAAAATTGACGAGAATATACTTTATTTGTCAGTTTTCTCCGAAAAACAAATGAAAAAAGATATAATTTGAAAATGGAATGCAAAATGGTAGGATAAGGACTGCTTAAAACTTGACGAGAATATACTCCAACATTTTTATTGTGTTAGTGAGGCAGCTCACTACTCCTGCCGCGCAAGGACGTAACCCATATCCCTATATAACGACTTATAAGGGGATGCCACCGCAGTGAGGGGATGAATATCATTATAATTATAATAATAATGAGTTCCTTAATATCTAATGATGTCACGAACGAAATTACGTAAATGTGAGTTGTGATATTTAATGTTGGATTTTGATATTTCGAGAATTGTAACAAAGGATGTCTTGTGATATTTGATCAAATTATTTTTCTAATGACTAAATCATTTACAGCAATTTATTCGGTAATATTATTATTTAAATAAATAATTAGAATTTACTGTCCAGTTTTTAAGCCTTAAAGCTTTAAAACCTACAGCTACAATGTAAAATTATCTAAGTACCTAAAATACCGAAAACAAACAGCATAAGTTTCGGTAGAAAAAGCAAAAATAATCCTCAAATCAAATATAAAGATTGGATGGTTCAGTGACAAATAAAACCGATAAGGACGCGACTAAATATTCGGGAAAAATAACGAAAAAAAAAAACCTTACCCTTCAAAAATTCAATCCACTCTTTTAAAAATAAGACCACCACAATCACTTCACTGCACAGCACTTAAAAAAATCTATGCGTATTTTATAAAGGGGTAGACGCGGCAAAAACGGGACCGCTGTCCGTCTAGAGTCGGCAACGCAACTGCCCGGGTCTGCGTCGTTGGGCAATCGATCGTTGTGCGCAGGTCCAGTTGAGGCAGCGTCACTTCAACTCCCCAATATCTTATGTATGAAAGTGCTACAGAGGAAAAAGTGAATAAAGCACTCCTACTTTAAAACATGCGCTGTGCAATTTTATTTTTCAATAATATTTTTCTTCTTTTAAAAAAACAAAATGGCGGTTCACCATAGAGACGTGAAAACTCGAAAATTCGAATGTCGACGTTCGAAATTCATTTATTCATGTCACGTGTTGACTCAACTTGACTAAGTGTTCGCTTTTCAGCTATTTTTTTCGTAACAATCGCATTGATATCGGTTTCTGCTTTTATATGGGTTTGGGCAAAGCGAAATAACTACGTGACTATTCCCGGGAGAATTATTTTTGCTGAACTTGAGAATATTTCGGCTATAAAAATTATATGATTAATTAAACTAATCCTGGCTGTATTAGTTTTAATGACCGGCTATGTTTTATCATCTTCCAACCCCAATTTACTTGAAACACAGCCTCTAATAAATAAGTTTTAATAACCTGTTTCATGTCTGTAAAGTTTTAACTTTAACTAAGTTACTTAGTTACAATGAGTTGGAAACTAATCGCTTTTAAATTGTGAACTTTTAACTTTTCGCGAAATTTTCATTATGGCGGAGGTGAAACTTGTTTTCTAGCCTATTAAATTATTTTCAGCTTTTCTAGACCAATATACACAAAGATATAAAATACGCTAGATATGGACCGGTCTCAAAACCTTTTGCAAAGAATGGTCTCGTGGGATACTGCTATAATGAATACGCTAGAAAAGTGTGTCGAATCGCGGTCGTATAGTTCTGAAATGAAAGAAGCTTATTTATAGCTTCAGAATATTCTACTAAAGCTAATTAACATCATCATTATCATCGACCCATAACAGCTTACTATTTTACTTAGGGCTCTCAAATCATACGCCATTTTGACTCAAACACCCCACTAAGATCGTTGCCCCACCTAGCTCGAGGGAATCTTACCCTACGTTAGCCGATTTGCGGTCCCCACTTAAGGACACGTCTTCTCCACGTTATAAAAATATGGCTATAAGATTGGTTGATTACCACTTCAGCTTGTTAATTTTGTGGGTTATGACGACGAATCTCGTTTTCTGTGTAATTACTTCATTCCGGATTCAGAAATTGAAAAATTGGTGCTAAAATATTATTGATATTGCCCATGACTTCGTCCGCGTGGAGGTCCAAAATTGTCCTATGTGAACGTACTACTGTAATAAAAAATATCTTTTGTACTAACCCAGGTTGTAGTTTACGTATGTGGTAAATTGAATCCAGCTCCATTTAACTGTTGAGGAGTCGAAAAGTAACAGATAGAACACGTACAGACCGAACTAATTTCACATTTATGATATGAGTATGAATAAAAAACTGCCAGTAATACTTCCAAAACGTGGTAAAACATTACTCAATCATGATTCAAGTTTATACCACAGCTATACGGCACAACTAATCTCATATTCCGTGAATTAAATATCGCTCCGTGCATGCGACTGAATTACATACGAACTCGATACAAAATTCAGGTAAGTCTCTGTTTATCCGTAATGAAATGCGATTAACTTGACGGATATTGTTACATATTAACGGAATATTTTCAGGTAGTATACGGAGTTCCGTAGTTACGGAATACCGTGGGTGTATGTTGTCGAGTGTATTAATTAATTAGGAACAGCAGCAGATAGGTATAGTCATGCGTCAGCGAGTGTTTGTTTGTGGCGTTATGTAAGATGATAAAAATAGACTTTTCGAAATGGCCGCACAATTTCCTGTGATTTTAGAGGGCTGTAGTACCTACCCATATTTTTCTACATATAAAAAGGGGGGGTGTTTAGATGTGATATTGGATATAGGTAAAGTAAGATAAAACCCTCAAAAGCACCCAGTCCAGTCAGTAATTCTGGTATCCAGCTACATCCAGTTGGACTGAAAGCTTTTTGTCTTATTTGCGATGTGTTTGCACTTGACTCTAGTCTAGGTCAGAGATGACAGAGACAAAGTCGACGATGGTACGAGCTTACCCAGAAGAAGCCAGTTCACTCTAACTTTGAAGATATTAGGGTTGTAAGCGTTCAGAAATACAGACGCAGGCAGAGAGTTCCACTCCTTTGCTGTGCGCATTATGAAAGAGTTGGAAAACGCTTAGTGCGAATTGGTGCAGGTTGACCCAAAACATAGTTTACGTAGCCAACAGAAAAAAAAACAATTCCAATCTTTAAGTGTTAGTATCAAAATCTACTAAAATGTTCATCCAATTGAGTACATCGTTCAGTATTAAATCTAGCTTAAAGGTATCTAAAGAGGCAGTGATTCAGTGTTACTTAAAATATTATGGTTCGGCTCGTTTATTTAATTATAGGTAAAACGATAAATCCGTTTTAGTGCCGTCATAAGCCTTAGCTTAGAAGTATTTATTTGTAGCCGATAAATTGGAAGCTTCGATGAAATTGATTACATTTTCTGTTTTTATTAAAAAATATTTTTAAGGAGTACTTATGTAAGGATAACAGTATGTCACGTTCTTTGGTTCCTGTCGAAGCCATTAGAAAAAATATAAAGTTTATTTGAAATAAGAACCTTTACATAATTCAGATAAAAGTAATGTACAACCGAAGTACAGCACGCGTAGCATGACCGCCGTAGAAACAGGCTATGTTGACGGAAAAATGGACGAACTGACACATTGTCATTGTCTATCTGTCATTATGTCGATTCTTCTGTAGACTAAACTCGTTTCTACAGTAGTTTTGCTACGTGTGCTGCTGTTAAATTGGAGTGCCAGGCTTTCACCACATTCATTAGCGTCTAATAAAATACGGAAAATAAAACGTAGATAAGTAGGTTTGGAAAATTTATTTCGATGTGATTCGACTTACCCCATTATCCTCTTTACCAGTAAATAATTTTAGAACTTTGTTTCTAAAGGCAAATACAAAAATATCTTACTAACCTTTTAGTTTGCTTGAGGTTTAAACTTGAGGAGAAGACATTTAATTTGTGATTGACTTACAAGATTAGACTGAAAAGCATATCATAATAATCTAACGTATAAAATAAACTAATTTACTAATACACACACAACCAATTGATTTTATTTTCATCATGATCAGCGTTACTGAAACGACATTTGTACAATTTATTTGTTTGGACCGAACGTAACAATCTATCAGCGTTAACGAGCAATGGTTTGACGTTAGAAGTGAGATTTCGGTAACGTATGTCAATTTTGTCAATGTTGTAGAATTTTGAACTTTTCAACAGCCGGCAGACTGTCTCTTTCTCTCGGCTCTCTGGATTTTCTTGTTTTTCAAAGCCTTTCAATATGATTAATAAGTACTTACCGATATTTCTTATCTCGATGCCACACGGAGATGTGTAGCACCTGATGTTCATAGACAGCTGTAGGCAGAGGCAGCTTCAGGTGTCTCTGGAACTCAGGCTCCCGTTTGCCGTACAGCACTGATGTTCTCTGGAAGATCGACCTCTGAGATGGGAGGGTCTGGCTTTCCGTTTCACCGCTGATTACGACCTGAGAATGGCGTTTGATGTTAATTTTGGGTAGTGGAATTTAGTTGTTTTGTTTGTGTGAATTTTTGCACTAACAAATAAAAATAAATAAACAAATAACGGCACGGATGGCGTAGTGGTTGAGCAATCGACTGCTGCGCTGCGTGTCGCGGGTTCGATCCCCGCACTGAACAAATATTTGTATGGTCTACAGATAGTTGTTCCGGGTCTGGCTGTTTGTGTATGTGAGTTAAATTTTTTGTAAACGCACCCACGATACAGGAGAAATTCCTAGTGTGGGGCAAAGATTTAAAAAAATATAGATGTATCATAGGTACCCCTCAGCCCGATCCGTGATGATGACTGCCGTTTAGTGACAATTCTCACTTAAAAATATCCCGTTGTTTTCCCCAGCCAAGATAATATAACCAAAGGCCTTAATGTAATTTAAAAAAAAAAAAAAACATAATAACAACTTTTTCACAAAGCTTTTCTCAAGTATCCCCAGATGTAATAAAATAATTTACTACCAACCTTCGCATAAGCATTGATATCATCCGCTTTCCCTGTGGACCTCAGAAGATCTCGGCATCTTATAACTGCAAACATAAAGAGGGTTTTCAAAACTCCACCCAAATGGGGCACAACCATAACAATAGGGTACAATGAATGTCGATAGTCACCACTCACCGTGCACGTCTATGACGTCATTCCTTGTCATTATTTCTAAATCTATCGTCCCTTTTAGGGCTTGAAATCGTTCAGTCGATTGCTCCATACGATTGCTTGCAACACTCCGTCTTTTCTCCTCACTACTGCTTATACTATTTTCTTCAGGAGAGTACGTCAAACATCTTCGGATTGATTTATGCTCAATGACTGGAGTATAAGCATCAGCTGGAAGGAAATCTTCGTCTAATTTACTTGTCTTATGAGCTCGTTCTTCGCTTAGCACTTTGCCTGGTCTTTTCAGGTTTGGCACAGGAGTAATAGGACTTGGAATGCCATGTTCCAAGGTTAGCCCGAAGAGTTCTCGTGACCTCTTGTTGTGAGAATTGTTTAGAGTATCGTACGGCATCAAGCTGCTATGTGATACAGTAGATTTCATTGATATGTTCTGGTAATCATCAGTTTCTATAGGATTAGATAGAGGAGGACTTAAAGGCTCACACAATGACGTATCAAGAAGCTCAGTTGCCGAACTAGGTATTCCAATGTCTAAGGTGAGTATGGAAGTTTTAAGATCTTTGTTTTTCCATTGACTTTCGTTGCTTACTGTAGACTTTTTCCTACGAATGCATTTTTGTCTTTTCAGTCTAAGACTGGCCCGTTCTTCTGCTGCGGAGTACAAGTCAGGGGTTGATTCTGATGACATAGATTCGAGGTTTCCTCTTTCAAAATAAACATTCATAGACTGTGATCTATTAAGAGTTGTGTCCCTCTTCTTTGGACTTGCTCGCTTTACATCTATAGCATTGTCTGGTGTCCTTACTTCCCTTTCATTGTAACCATCCCCGTCATCTAAGATGAAACAGCCAATCGGAAGGTTCTTCAGTAATTTGTCATTTACCCTATGTACGGGCATCTTCTTAGTAGGTGTAGTTTTAGGCGATACAGAGTTTTCTCGCGATAAGTTCACGTATTTGGCTTCTTTTATTAAATTGGCTTTGTTCTCTGCCTGGGGATTCACAAATAAATCTTTGACCGTTTCTAGAGGAGGAATTTCTTCTTGAATCTCGATTTCTGGAGCTTTATTCAATATCCTTCTTTTGGATTTTATAATTTTGGTACTTTTTATAATATCCTCAATCATTCTTTCAAGTGTAACGTCTCCCATTTGCGTGGTTGACACAGTCGAGTCTGTATTATTACTTGTTAAATCCTTACCTAGGATGAATTTGTTTTCCATTTCTGTAGACGTTTCTTCGTCCCTTAGAGGGATAGTAAAAGGATTCTCTACTTTAGGAAAATATTCTGTAATATCATTGTTAAAAGCAACCCTTTGTGATTTGCTGTGTACACTCATAGTGCTAAATCTTAAGGCTGCTAGTTTCGTAGATAACGGTGTAATAGAGACAGGTGAACATCCTTCCCTTACTAGTGTGTGAACGTCCTTTTTATCAACGGAAGGAGATTTGAAAGAACTTTCAAAATCATTTGATTTCTTTCTTGTTCTCTTCAAAGGCCTTATATTTGTGAGACCGATATCGTTATTATTAAAATATAAAGGATTGTCCATGAATATGTGATGTCCAAATATAGGTAAAGTTGTTTTTTCTATAGTACTCTTGCTTAAAGTCAGAGGTTTTTCTATACAGTTGATAACTAGATCTTCATCATATTCTATTTCAACTAGGCCGTCGTTAACTGCTTTTGTTGTACATACAGGAACATTATTTTGTTTTCCTAAAGCAAAAGAGTTTCTGCTGCTGGTGGTTGTAGCACTTAGCCTATCAGAAAGATCACTTAGTGAAGGCTCAGAAGAACTATGACTTAGCTTTGGACTTAAAGAGTTTCTATCAATAGGCTTGATTCTTCTTTCAGATTTATATACACAGCTATCTCTTCTAAATACGTCATTAGCACTGGCCATTTCTAGTTTCCTCTTTTTCGCCTCTCTTACTCTTCTGCTATAAGTGGGTGGTGTTGGTGGTAGATCTAGTGGAATATCATCTTTGGATCCATTGAGATAGTATTTTCTCCTATCGAAGTTTTTAACAGGTGTACCTGTTGGTGTTATATTGCTGACATCTTTTAGGGCTGTACATTCTGGCTTCTTGATGAAACCTTCTCTGTAATAATTTGGTGTGTTTCCAATGTAGTTAACATTTTCTTTATCCACAGCTTTTAAGTTTTTTCGAACTGCATTAGACCCTAAGGATCTTCGCTGATATCTGCTTGGTTTTTTGCTCTTTTTCACTGTTTGTGCGTCAAGAGATCTTCTGATTTTGTTATTGTTGTTATAAGTTTCGTCAGTATACTGCTCACAGTCTTCATTTTCAATGTCATTGGGAACCCGAAGTTCTTGGTTCTTTTTACCGTAGACTGCCCACTTCAACATTTTGGTTCTGGAATGAGAAAAAAAGAGTGTTTTTAGAAGTGCGTTTAGTGAGATGTCATATAATATATATTACGCTTGATCTAAACTAAACTTTAATAAAAGGTGCTAAGAAATCAAATGAAATATGGTAAATATAGTAGATAGAGAGTGCCAAAGTAGAAGACTATTAAATGCAATAAATAATACTTCAGTCACTGTGTACTAAATTCTCAAACAAACCTCGATAATTAATATTAATGCTAAAACATCTATCTATTAATGAAAGCAACTACTCGTAATGACACAAAGCAATTACGACTAACATTAGTCATCTCCGACAGATGTCAATGTACAGTTCACATAGATGTTAGCTATGAGCGATTATGTATTCGCATACGTAATGTAAGGGGCAAACATTGACTGATTGGAGACGGCATAGTTTGTCTTATTCACTGAGTAGTATAACAGAAAAGCAGTGAAACAGCAGTTTATTAACTAAAACGCTCTACAGGACTTTGGTAGTAGAGTTACCACTAGCATTAAATCCACCTGTGAACTTTTTGTGATTGAAGTAAAACTTGTTTGTGTGGTAGCACATTCATCATCTCCAAGCTTACCTCTACGAGTAAGTCCATCAGTTACATAAAAGCCTCAAAAAGGATAATTTGCTCTCCTTCTTCTTTACACAAAATTTTTAAATCCCTCCCAATTTTTTGCCAAAAGGGCTTTCTTTAGAACCGTTTTGAGTTACAGTGACATGTCCTGACTCTTTTATCTTCCCTTTTAAGATTGATGTCACCCAAAAACAACCATTGCACTTTAACAATCTGTTTTATACTCTAAGAAATTCAAAAGTTTGTGAGGATGTGTGGATGATGGTTACTCTTTCACGTAAACACTTCTGAATAGATCTGGATTAAATTTGACACAAGGATAATAATAGTTTGGAATAGCACATAGAATACTTTGTATCCTTGTAGTACGATTCCGTGAGATAATTATCGAAAGAAACGTGGGCATAAGCTAGTGATAAATCATTATATCTTCAAGATACAGTAATAGGTCTATCTGTCTCATCGCTAACTCATACACGAGCTAATTTCCCCATCCCACCTAAAATCGTTAAGACAAAACATTTCCTTAACGCAAACCCATTACAATAACGTTAACGTCATCGATGATATGCCACGGTTATTTTAAACTCATAACATGGTCATTATCTATGTACGTTACCAATTCACATTTAGGGTTACCACTTCAAAATATGAAAAGCCTTGACAAAGACTGACAATTTGCAAAAAAGTTCGGACTTTTTAGTTTTTATTCATACTTTTCCACTTTATCAGCTTCATCTGTTAATTCCTTTGAAGTGGAACTTCTAGTGCGACTTCGAAAAAGGTTGCGTTAAACGTTTAACGCTACTATGGAGGGGTATGAAAGCACTGCTGCGTTAAACGTTCAACGCTCCTGGGGAGGGGGAATAGAAACAGACAGAGCAATCATTTCTACATTACGAAGTTTCACTTCTTCCGCGCGGAGGGACTCCACGCACAATTTTTTGTATGTGTTAGTCGGCTTCTAGCCGTACTGTACGCAGCTGCATACTGGTATTTTACATGAAGCGACTGCATATCGGACCTTCACAATTCAGTCACTTTTCAAACCATTTCTTCTTCATATCAGTTGACTATTGCTTTAGTTGAAAAGTTCGAACTAACAACCTAAAACCCGGACATAGCCGAACAAACCCGAACCAACCCTATTGTGCCTCGGTGGTCATCGAGAGCATTGCGTGAATGCGATCATAGTAAATATCATTCCACACTTCCCCTCGCAAAGCAAAATCTTTTGATTCTTCGCGGCCACATAAAAGATGCGTGTAACGACTTTCTTATAGATATGGCGGCTTTTGTGGGGTAAGACTGGACTGTAGCTGTTATTAATGCTTTTGGGGATTTTAAGTCTGGCGTATCTTTTTGTGAGGGTTTGACTGACCTTTTTAGGTTTTCTGTAGTATCTTGTGCACAAATTTCGGGAGAATCGGTTTCAAAGCGTTTCTGATGTCTACAACGTATGTGGCTTATGACAGCCCAATACATTTTTGTCTTTTCTATCATCGCTATCACAAAGAAATGAAATAAAAGTGTATGTTTGTGATTTCGAATTAATTAAACAATCAATTTTTTTAATTACTGTCTGTCTGTCTGTGTTCCGGATAATCTCCGAAGGGCTGGACCGTTTTTGACGGGACCTTTACTGGCCGATGCTGTTATAAGGAGTAACGAAGGCGATTTATGTTAGAAAAAAATAAGGGAATAATATAAATTGTTAGCTAAATTCGTCCACATTTTATAATAATTTCACGCGGTCGAAGATCGCGGGCAAGAGCCAGTCGCATATAAAATGTCATTTTTGATCTAGGCCCTTTCTTTTTTTCTATAATTTTACGTTTTGTAAGCTTGGTCACTATAGCCCAGTAGGTGGCCACGTTAATCCCGGCTTTAGTGACACCCTTCGTCCAACTAATTAACCCAATTATTGATCTAAATCTCAGTTCCACTTATTTGGTGGCATTCTGAAACACTGATTTAAACATAACATAAAGTTCAACCTTATAATAAATGAAAGTAAAGCAGACGCATAGTAGGTTGGTATTGCAAAATTTCGTCACTTGAATTAGTTTTGGGGCCAGCCTATGGCTCAACCGAGAAAAAATCAGACTGGCATGAATTTAACATAACCACATAATGATAATTCATATAATGTTACCATATGAGACCAGATTGCTTCCAATACGGTATAGTGCCATACCGTTATCATCCATTTGCGGCCTCCCGCGTTTCATAGCGTATGCAATTTGGAATGTGGCACTGATGACATTAGTTATGGCACGAAAACGATCGATTGCACGCGTTTTACTTTATGCATTTTTTATAATAATTGTTGTGTAATCGTTTTATGTTGCAAAAATAGTGAAAGCTTCGTCAGATGAAGATGAGCATACATTTTTAATTGTTTCTGGTAAATTAGCGCGTCTTCAGTATCATACATAATCATCTTTCTTCATATATCCAATAAGGTTTTTACCAAAAATCCTCAATCTTTTTTTTAGTTGATTTCAAATCCAATAATAATATTTTTATTTTCTAGTTGAACCACGTGCTAAGCAATTTTGCTTCCAGTGGCATAATTTGCAAAACAAACAAAATGGTAATTTCTAAAAAGGTACGCCCTTGAATTGCGCACAGTTATTATGGGCTAATCACCAACTAATCGTTTAAAAATACAATCAAATACGCATATTATTATGCTAAGTCGTTCACGAAATTTTCAATCTATTGTCGCATATTAAATATGGCCGATTTCATCTCGGTTACGGGCCAAGGCAATAACTCATGTTTCCCGCTTTACTTACCAAATTGACTGTGTAATTAGAAACTCGGTCGCTCCATTCATCTCCACGGTACTGTGACAGACTCATGCTGGGCAAGAAACCAGTGTGTACACAATGCGACTCGAGAAATTCGCGTACTAAATACAACACCGCAAAAACAGGGCGTACTTACATTATCCTCTCCCTACCTATTCAACACCAAATTACTATTGAATTTAAAGATTTTTCTGAAGCATTTTTTAATATCGAATGCACGTCTCGACTTGCGAAACGTGGGGTCGCCAAACAAAAAAGTTTCTTACTCAATGCACAAACTGCCGATATAGTTTTTAAATGACAAAATCACGTAGGAATAAGGTTTAGATTCAAGAATTGAATACTTTTTGGAACGTATGGTGCGTGCTGAACGTCAAAGCTGCTGGCTGAATAGAATGGAACACGTTTTAGCGGATTTTGAATTTGAATCTTTCGAATTTGCTGAGCGGTTACTGGATAATGCAAAGATAATCGAACTGTCCATCTTACCGAATTGAACTTTATTCCGTGCCAATACGACCTATTACACTGGTATTACAAGAAGATAAGATTGTCGGTCACTTGAACAATTGAAATTGAAACTTTATCCTCTCTAGATAAGGATGCTATTCACGGCATGATCGTAAGATAAAATGGCAGGACATCCATCAGCTTTGTCTTGAACTTCGCCAAGATGGCCGGATGTTTTTGTCGTCAAGAATTGAATTTTTACGAATTGTTACCTTGAGTTTGTTGTGCTCTTAAAGGAATTTTATTTAAATCAGTTGAACGATTATGAAGGTCTTGTTTTCAGTTAGAAATTTTCGCCATGAATTTGTATCTGGAGCCAGGCAGAAAACAAAAATAAATTTGGGATCACCATCAAAAATGTCCAGAGTTTAATAACTTGTTACAAGGATATTATTTTGCTTCAGTAACGTCTAATGTTATATTAAATAAAACGCTTCAAGGGGTTCCTTATATTGCGCACTCACTAGAACCAGCGCAATAAAGATGATATTTTCTTCGCAATTACTAAAGCGAGAAAATTCTTAGGAGGACAGTCTTTTGGAAAACTTGGTATGAAAATAATAGGAACTAGGGAAAGCTGGAGGAAAAGCTGTCATCATCAACCTAGCTTTTTTCAGTCAGTCAAAGTCTGAAAATGTAGCGGTTAGTTACAAAACCTTCAGTGAAAATGAACGCTTTTCCTAAAAATTTCCACGCCCGCCTGCTTTAATAGCTTCTACGAAACACAAACCGATCAAATATTTATTAGTACATAATTTATGGTAACAAACGTTAGTTTGTCGGTTGGACGGCAGGTGGCGTTGACATGAATTATTCAGAACGCACCCGTTTCTACGGAACCCAGGGTTTTATGGTTCAATAATGGAATTCAAATGCTGTCATGTTTTGGGGACATTTCAGAATATTTTATTATTGGTTCCGGTATCGTGACGTCATTTGTTTTGTTGACGTGTTCCGTTATTGGGGTGGGCAGAGTTTTAATTGGTGATAAGTTACGTAGGATATTGACAGTTTAAAATTTTCCTTGCACGGGATATTGGCTTTCTGGTATTTTTACTCATTTAACAGTGACTTGACAGTGTAAAAAATATTGCCTCGTTGATAAGGTCTCGATTTATTGTCAGAATTTGTGCCAGGTTGCTAGCGATAGGCTCTTCCTTATAAAATTAAAGATAACCATGCTAATATTATAAATGCGAAAGTCACTCTGTTTGTTTGTATGTTTGTTTGTTACCTTTTCACGACTAAACGGCTGATCGGATCTTAATGAAATTTGGCAAGAATATAGATTTTAACCTGGGAAAGGACATAGGCTATATATCATCATGCTACGACCAAAAGGAGCGGAGCAGCAATGAAAAATGTTGCGAAAACGGGGAAAATGTGACGCAGACGAAGTTGCACGGGACAGCTATAGTTAAAAATAACTGTCACCGCAGAAACCTCTATGCTCTGCTCTATTATTTCATGTTAAAAATAGAACGCTAAAAATGTCAAAGTATCGGCCTTTGACTTTAGCCGTTAGGAACTAGGTGCGACTAATGACGTCTATTCATAGCCTTAAGAAAACCAGGGTTTTTTTATAAAATACTGGCAAATACCACCCCTGCTTCGCAGTTTAAATGACTTGTCAATACATCGATATTTTTGAGTAATTATGCTAATGATCCTCGACCCGAATCAATAATAAAATGGGTTAGGTAATGGGTTATTTCTACTATATATTTCTAAGTTTTTATTTACAAGGTGTTGTTTTGCATCCTCGTCAAATTTAAGGAGGGAACTTTGCTAATGATTCTCGTCCCGAATCAATAATAAAATGGGTTAGGTAATAGGTTATTTCTACTATAAAGGGTGTAAAACACCTCTTAACGAAGCCGAAAGGCACGGGTTCTCCCTGTCATTGCGATCATTTTTTTGTTCTACACCATACCTGGGAACCTTCTAGTTACGGCGATATTAGGGGTCAAAGTTCCAACTTTTAGACAAGTATTTTTTTTAAATACAAGTTTTTAATGTAAGATTTTTACTTTTAGCACCTCCACGAGCCCCGTACTTTTCAATCCGTCCATCAGCACAATGTTTTGAGTGCGTTACATTGAGTTCTACCACAAAACATGATTTTACACCCCCCAAAAAAAAGTCGCTTCCCAGCAATAATTTTTGCGTTAAGTTACTTAGTTTCATGTACACAATGCTTGGTTGACGGCTTCGTGATGAGGTGATTTACACCTTGTATATTTCTAAGTTTTTATATACAAGGTGTTGTTTTGCATCCTCGTCAAATTCAAGGAGGGAACTTTGCTAATGATTCTCGTCCCGAATCAATAATAAAATGGGAAGGTAATTTTTATTTTTTATTTTAATTTACGGAAATCGGTAAGTGTGAACCACCCGTGTTTTAAACGCGGCCCGACTGATTCTCGCCCTATAACCGCGCTTCCACAATACGTTTTTTCAATAATTTCTTATTCTCTAAATGTTCCATGTTGAGGGGGTTATTCTGAAATACTGACAAACTTAAACAACCAAAAAAAATCAGCTATTTGATTATTTATGTCTTTTCTTACGACCACCTGAATTTTGACGAGGTTGCGAAACAACACCTTGAATAGTAGTATTTCGATATTTCTAAGTTTAATATAAAATTAAACCTTCCGGCATAAATTCTCTAAATACCTACTGGTAAACATTGCATTAAAATATTCTTCTTCTTATTTTCGTGTGGTTTAGTGTCTAACCTGGTGAGAGTTTTTGATGCCCTTAGAGTTTCTATGGGCCTCTGACTTGGTTTAACATGCCATTGAGAAAATTCTCACAGGCAGGTGAAAAAAAAATGAAAGTCGTTTCGATCCAGTCACACAGACAGAGAAAAAAATCGACTTTAATTTTCACTTCTATTGATTATAGTAAGTAAGTACGTAAGTAAATTTTATTTGTTGAAACATGGTGTACATGAAACATTGCATGCAAGATAATAATGGGATACAGAAAAGTTCTAACATGATCAGCCGCATGTCGTGGCGTACAAATTGGTAAGAAGAGATGGTGCATTAACCGTGATAATATTCACAAAATTTACATTTCATCATTATTCAATAGAGATTATAAATAACTAGACTACCTTAGCCAAAGTCTTCATTCATAATGTCATAAGGTTTCTTGATCAATGAAAGAAGAACATCAGTTAGTGTCTTTTTATAATACCACTCCTAATCAATAAAAAAAGAAGATCGTGTCTAGTATCATGTATGATGCCACTTTTTGCATTTTAATTAAAATGACCAAGACACACCAGGTTATTAAAAATTCACGCCATTCAGTAATGAAGGCTTTTATCGATGACATAGTGATTATCTGGTGTTGCGTTTTAAAAACAAACGAGTTACTTTATAGATAGTTATTAACGTTTCAACTTGTTCATAGGTACATCTGTCTTATCCACGTGCTGTTTTTATAATTGATGAAGAAAACTGGATCAACAGATGCGTTTCAATTATTTTTTGTAATGTTCTTGTCGGCTCTAGTTTTATTACCTCAATCACCATCAATCTTCCATCATCATTAATAATTGCCATTCTTTGAAGGTGTAAAATAATGCCACTTTATACCACATGTCAACTTGGCAGAGTACATATTTTACCTGGTTACGGTCAAGGAACCCTCCTCCAAATACCCATTTGAGCAGGCTGTGTTTCTTCAATTCTATTTTCTATCAGTATATCAATCATAGTGCTTCTAGGCTGTCATTATGTATCCTATGCTGCTTACGGTTAGTTCAAAACATATTTTCTTTTACCCCATTCTCTTTCAGCACTCATCTCAGTGCTTACTTCCAGAGTATCAATTAGTCTTAGCATCAGCAGCGGTGTGATTCTGTAAGACTTCACTTAGAACTTCGAATCTGAATCCGCTGTGTGTTTCTTGATTGGCATTCTAAAAATCCGGTTGATAATTCGAATTTACACTAGCCCAACCACTACGAGCGTGTCAGCGAGTTGAACTTAATTAACAGGGAGATTTTGACAGATAAAGTATGAGATGACGTAAGAAGTGGCATTCTGTAAGGGTACCCCCGTCACTTCGACGCTTCCTTGGCTACAAAATCAAGGTCATTTTGAACCTTACGCGAAGTGACAGTGGAAAGCGATGTGAGATGAGATTTGTCGTCTGAATATTACAGAATTGACGTACAGTTCATCACACTCATGTTCTTGCGAATATTTTTTAATTTTAATCAATTTCCCATCCCAAAATCCCATCATCTATGCTCTGATCAGAAATATATAATAAGTAATTTTTCCAACGATTTCAAAATTATCTGCATTTTTCCTTTTATCATCATTCTCTTGTCTTTAACCCAAATCGTTTGTGTCGGCGCAGCATGTCGTCTTCTTCCATACTTGTCTTTTACTCGTCATCTCATCAAACACCTCCTTTATCTTGCCATATCATCCTTCACGCAGTCCATCTATATATTTTCCTTTATCCCAAAAAATACCATACAAACCAACATTATCTGCACGCGTAGCATGACCACTGAAGAAACGAGTTTTGTCTACGGAAGAATCGACATAATGACAGACGAGGACAATGTGTCAGTTTGTCGATTCTTCTGTCGATATAGCCCATTTCTACGGCAGTCATGCTACGCGTACTGATGATGTACCCCATTGCATTAACCCATTTAACCTCACTTGCAACAACTAAAACATACCTACCCACATTACCCTCAAAACAATCAACCTACACTAAAACTATTGACTTTACTCTAAGTATTAATTTCCCATGCTAAGTGCGACGCGCGCGCAGCTGTTGCCGCCCCTACCACCCCCCCTTCCCCTTAGCAAGCGTGCGCAAACGCAAACGCAGGCGCCTCGATAAGTGCTGACAATTACAGCGCAATTACGTAATTTGATGTTGTTTTTAGTTTATTTCCATTGTTAGATCTTGCGAGGCATAATTAAGGCTGGTTTTAGTAAGTATTGGGGAAGTAATAAAGTCAAATGCAAGAATAAGGTGTGTTAGTTGTGATAGCTGTTCATAGTCAGCTTATCTGAGTTTAGCTTGTTCATACGATCAGGAACATGCTGATTGATCAAAGTACCTATTATATTGCTTAGACATTCTTATTCCTATTTCTTATTTGAATCTTTTTGCTAACCAATAGTTAGCGCTTAAACATATGTCACAGCTAAGGCGTTTTATAGCAAAAATTAATTCGGTTCTGTAAAAATTCACATTGTGAAGATTAAATAAAAAGAAAAGGATATTAAAGAAATCAGTAAAAGATGTACCTAGCCATCTGTAAAGTAAAACTGTTTTAAACGAAGTTCCGTCTAACAGAATAGCGTGATGTTTCTACATCTCTTATTAGAAAATTTACACGAAACACTGCGATTCGAAAGTGTTACGAAAACTATAGCTTGTGTCAATTGAGAAAGTCGACATAAAGGTCACATATCATTCTACTTGTTTCATATTTCAAAACATTGTTCGGTAAGGTCAAAAAACTGTATCTATTTAACGTCGTGCGGTCATTACGACATTTTTATCTATCAATCTTTGGCCATATGGTGGCCCATACGCATGCCATAGGGTCGTGGACTTGAGGGCCTATGAATCAAAATATTATTAAGTTTGACGAGTTTTTGGAAGAAAGACTGGAAAAGGTTTTAAAATTTGTAGTGCCCTGAAGGTAAATGCGATTTTTTTTTTAATGGATTTCGTTCTTAATACTTATAAGATTTTGATGACTTTAGAACGAAGAAAACCTTATTTGGGTCTTGGTTACGAACTAGATTGTAAAGGTCGGATAGGTCCTCGTTCCATGTAAAATACTTGTATTCGATGCATCCATTTAGATTGAACTTGACCCCAATATAGTTGGGACTCGCTGGTTAGACAGTGATGATTATGCAGTGATGGATATGACATAAAGAAGGAAAAGAGAATTTTGGACGAATTGATGGATTAAATACTGAAGAAAACGCTTAACGTACCTAACTTGAGAAGTAAACTTAAGAAAAATCGAGAAGTATCACTAATATTGAAATATGCTCTTCGGTTTTCAGAAACGAGCTCAAACAAGAAATAAACGGAGCATATGATGTCTTATGTACCTATTATGTTTCATTAGAAGAATGTTATGTGTATGCTCGTGCTTTCGCGTTAATGAGGGATACGGAATAAAACCTACGCAATTTAAATATGGGCTGTGAAATGTAAGGCAGAAACATTAAAAAAAAAATGGTTGTTTCATTTGTATCTACCTGTAAAATTAAGGAAGAGTTTTGAAGACATTTCTTCTACGAAATATGATTAAGCAATAGCTAATGATGATGCCGTTATCTAAATCAGAAGAAAAAGTTGCTTCACATGATGATTTTCGATGAGGAAAAACCGTTGTTTATTCATTTATTTAAACTTCATGGACAATAGTGCTATATAGGCGGACATGCCACAAGGCATTCTTTACCAGACAACTATTGGGTTTAAGAGGACAGCATTGTGATATAAAAACTTAATTCTAAAAATATCTAATTAATTTCGAAATTGTAAATGTTTTTTTTTTTTGTAATATGTTTTTTTAGAACTGTTTGACATTTATTTTTAAAACTGCTTACAAGCTGAATTTTACTTGGTATGTTAATTCATAATTCATAGTTCTGTATATGTAGTAAATTGCACGTGTATATATTCAACACAATATAAATTGTTATATGAATAAATGAAATGAAATGAAATTGTATATAAAATAGACTAATAAATATTTTAACAAGTACCAAAATAAAAACGAGTAACCTAATAATAATTACTATGACTAGACTTCTAATTGCGAGCTATTTCGTCTAATTTAAATAGTTAATGCTGTTCCTGAAATAACAGATGTAAATGTGCCAGTAAAAGAGATATAGTTGAAAATATTGAAAAACTTGATCGATCTAAAAGGATAGTTCTTAGTAATTATATGTAGCTGCACAAAACAAAGCAATAGTAACACTTAAAGGTCGGACATCATATAAGAAGCAAAAAAACCACTATAACACAAAAATAATTAGTCCAATTAAAGTTACCCCTAAATATTTATAAAGCAAAATCATAGCCCGTAAAATTATAACTCTCAGAGTTGGTGGTGTAGTGATACTTTTAAGTTAAAAGGTAAACATTTCGATGATGACCATGGGAAAGGAATACAAAGAGTATTGGACTGTGGCCGCCATTTTGAACGAAGTGTCAATAGGGATGTTACCCGCTGCGTTATAGCGGGTTTTGGCTATAAATTTTTGGAATCGATTGTTGTGTTGATTGGTATCTGTTTCTGTTTTCGGTTATTGCAAATTATGTGTGGATCGGGTGGGTATTTCAATTGAAAAAGGCATTTTTTTTTTAATTTTTTGTTCCAAAACGTGAATATCTGAATAGTTTTGAGCTGTTTGAGGTGATAGATTTCCAAAAGAAAACAATTTTTTTTTTTTTGTTTTTCATCATTTCATAACACAGTGGGTGTTTTGAAATGATGAAAAATACGAATTAACCTATTTTTTTTTTGTTTCATAAATAAACTAAACAACCATCTTTGCAAAACGACGTGAAAATTATTCTTCTAACGAAGTAATAAGAAGAAGACATAAAAAGCAGCAGATGTCGTTATGTCAAAGGTAGCAAGCCCTTACCTTTACCAAATTGAAACTATTGTTAACCCAACAATCGCTCACCTTTGACGTTCCGAAGAAATTGGAGTAATAATATCGAATTGTTATACAATCTGGAGTAACTTCATCCTTTTGTTAACCCTGCTCTGCTCTCCGCTTTATTGTTTGAGGAAGTGTGCGAAACTCGAAGATGCGTTCCTGTCCGAACCATTCGCAGTTTTGAAACTCGCGCTTTACAATCAAATGCCAACCTTATTTCTAATGCAGCAAGGTTAACTTTAGGCTGTAGTCATGAAGACATTTGTTAAGGAGCCGTTTGTTAAGTCGGTTCCGATCTAGTTTTTTTTTTTTATATAACCAAAGAGTACATGTAAATGTCATGATTTATTTTGTGACAAGGAACACGGCAGTCGTTGTGGGAAATTTACGAGGATATCAAGGGGTGGGCTCGTATTGAATCTTTGATTATGTATTGTGAACAAATTTATGGAGCAGATGACTTTGTAGAAAAAAAATTTTTGGACAGGTGAGGTATCAAAAGTTTTTAATCTATATTTATTATGTACTTTTGAAAGAACTTAACTGTTTGTTATGGCTAGATACGGAATAGATTTGTTGTAAACTAATTAAAATGGGAACAGTAGATACTGGTAAATGTTCCAATTATGTAAGTTTATTCGTAATGGAACAACATAAATAGGGTTACACAGAAAGGAAACAACTGTACTTAAGCCTAGGGACTAGGTCAACTAATTAACTAAATGTCAATTAACAATTATAGCGGCACAACGTTCTGCAATACAAACTAAATTTAATATGCTGCAAAAGTTTCAAATGTCCGCTAAAGGCCTTAATGAGAAATGAAACTCCTGCCTTTAACTTAGCACTAACAAATTAAAAACCAATTCACTTACGAAGGTTACTTAAATCCTCATATAAAAGTCTACTAACTTTATTACATTACACAATAAAAATAGTCGTAAACCGTCCTCATATAACCGATTAATATCGAAAACATAATCCCAACTCTATAATAGAGACGTTAAATTTTTATAACCTATTTCTAACAATACGGTTGAACGGTAAACCATCGCATATTTTTTTAAGAATGCTGAGAATACTCCCTTTATTGTTAACCTGGCTGTAAGTTTTAGCCCCAGTGAATAAGTTTGCGAAAAAAAAATAAGTTCGTCGACTGTCGAAGAAGTCATTGTCGACTTTTTGAAATGAGAACACGTTTTGTTGTGATTTTTCAAAATGGCGTTTTGTTTTCACTTGCAATACCGGCTTGATTTTCAACGGTTGGTGGTGTAAAGTTGATTGATGAATCCATGTTATGTTAGGATAAGTTTTGGTTCAAGTTTTGTAAATTGGCAGGTGGGAAAAAAGAACGCCTGTTTTAGCGATGAAATAGATTGATATATAAATTTTTTGATTGCGAAACTAATATCGTTAAAATTGCGTTACTTGGTCACGAATACGTTAAAGCATTCATTTAAAGAAATAAAGTTTAATGTGCCACGTAAATTCAGCATTACAGAATTAATTTTGCAATCCATTGCCAGTATAAATCTTTTAATCTAAGGCGAGTAAAGATATTTATTTTCGTAAGACAAGCGTTTTGCAAAACAGTAATTAAAATTTAGAAATCGGGTTACGTCGATAAAATAACAATTATATCTACCAATTAATAGTAGTTTTATTAGCAATATGATAAATAAAGCTATAAAATAATACGTGCACATATTTTCATAGATTTCAAACCAAAATGAATGACAAATCTTTGCTCAATCTTGAATAACTGTAGAAAGTTTAGGGCAAATAAGCAACACTACGTCTGTTGGGTCAAAATTGAAAATACTTGCACATTTCGAAAGTTAAAAGTTTTCTGACGTTTCGTGCTAGTTCTGGCTAAGGAATTTTTATTGGAATGAGTACACAAAATGTCAATATTAAAAAACCATTTAAAAATTAACTTTTTCTCAAACACGTTCGTTATACTTTAATTAATACGAACTCTATGTCAAAGGGAAAAAACTTCAGTGCGAGATAGTTTTCGAGAGTGGATTGTATCCTTGTGTAGCAGGGAAGCTCGTGGCTAAATAATAACGGCTGCACGGGTCGATCTTCAAGTTTAAGTAGTGCTGGGTGGCCATAATTACATACAGAGTTTCCTTCGTGCCTTGGAAAGCACGTTAAGCCGTTGGTCCCGGCTGTCATTTGTTGATCTTTGACAGTCGTTACAAGTAGTCAGAAGCCGAAAGTCTGACATCCAGTCTTACCAAGGGGTATCTTCCCAGTTACTGGGTTGTAGAGGTCAGATAGGCAGTCGCTTCATGTAAAATACTGATACTCAGCTGCATCCGGTTAGACTGTAAGCCGACGCCAACATAGTTTGGGAAAAGGCTAGGCAGATGATGATGATGAGCTTGTTTTTTTTTAATATTTATGAATTGAAAAAGTTATTTTCGAATGGCAACTTATATGACACCAAATAAAAAAAATATGGCTTATAAACTTTCGCGCGGAATTCGTATTTTTGCTTCCTCAAGTGCTTCTTAATGTATTTATGTAAATAATTCCACTTAAAATAGGTGTCGGCTTCATTAGGTTTTTTCACACCCCGTAATTTTGAATAAACTACTACCGGGAGCTATAATAATTATAGTAAGTTAATTAATTAACAACAATAACTGTCCCAAATGTAAGTACAAAACAATGGATAACCTATTAGAAAAAGATGATATCCACTCTCGAAGTTTTCTCGCTCAGACTCATTCCAGTTAGGATATAAGTTCCTTGGTTCTGGCAGACGATTTGAATTCTTGCCAGGTACAAGAAAATAGTTGATAGTTTTGAGGTTATCGGGAGGTGTCACTAATTTTTGTAGACAGGCAGGATAAAAATTGAATAATATGTTTTCAAAATTGGAATTGCAGGCAAACATTTGCTACTGGCAGTTCTTTATTCAATATGCAAAACATACTTTTATTACGATACAATCTTATGCCCGCGGCGTCGCCCGCGTGAAGTTCAATAATTGTCCCACGGGAACATACTATCGGGATAAAAAGTATCCTATGTGTTAATCCAGGTTATAAACTACCCGTGTGCCAAATTTCATCCAAATCCATTCAGTAGTTTTTGCGTGAAAGAGTAACAAACATCCATCCATCCATCCATCCATCCTCACAAACTTTCGCATTTATAATAATAGTTGAATTTTGGTTAATATTTGAATAACTTTGAAGGAGCGCCGCTGAACATTGTGAAATTGTTTTGAGAACTACACTGAAAAAAAAAATGGCGGCCTTAGCGCCGAACATGACCATGCAAAAAACCATGTGTGTATATAGGAATTAACCTACTAGCGACCTTCAAATGGAAACTAGACCTAGTAACTCTTGACCTGGTTTGAAGCAAATGCGCTATGAGTGGTAAAAAATATTTATCTATGAATCTAATCATTCGATCAGTAGGTACTGCCTTTCGCTGCTATAACTTAAAAAGTGATTAAAAAGAACCTTATAACTTGTGCGTAAGGTGTAACTTGGCATGAGTTTAATTTGACTTAAACCTGGATTACTCAGTTTGTCACTGAAAAAGTGCTAAAATAATATTTGTAGGTTCATCATCCATTTCAAAGGAGCTAGTTTTTTAGTTTAGGGATGACAGGCGTAACGTTCTATGTAAATCATTGTTTATTTTTTAATTGCAACTCATGTCTGTTACGGTTTGAATTCTAAAAAAAAAAAACAGTTAAAGCCATCTATTAGGTATGTATTTTAATCACCATAGATCACTATTAAAATCAATTTTTTATTAAAACTTTTAGCACTAACACTAACTTTCCATACAAAACTGCTGCAGCTTCAACGGTTTCACTCTAGTTCTGCCAACGCCAATAAAGTAATCGAGTTATAAGAATCCAATATTCCAATATTGACCCGATTGCAAATTTATTTTCCCACTTTTATGGGAAACAAGGTCGAACGTTTTCCGATAACAGAATTACGAGTGCATATTGGTTGTCTATGGAATGCAGTTAAAACAAAACTTTTGAAATAGAGAGAGTGAGATAATTTTAAAACATAACATGAATCATCAAGCCTGCAGTCCACGAAGGGTTATACAGAACTGTAGGTACCTACAGTACTCTCACATTTAGATACTTGTAATCATGCATGGGGCGAGACTATTCCGGACAACATCATCATCATCATCAGCTTATAATGTCCCCACTGCTGGGACACAGGCCTCCTCTCAATGAGAGGGAGTGGGCTTTAATCCACACCGCGGGCCCAGTGCGGATTGGGTTTCGGACAACATGAGATAATAATTTGACAAAATATAGATTTTATAAGACAGAGAACTTTGAAAAGAAGTAGGACTACTGCTTTTCAAAGTTCTCTGTCCCACTGCTAGGCAGAGGCCCAGCAGTGGGACATACAAAAACGTGTTCTGGTTAACAATAATTTAATAGCTATATATTGTATTTGCAGCAGAACTAAAAAAAACAGTAAGTAACTGCTTTTTATGTTTTTTTTTTTTTTTAATAAAAAAAAAATCATGATTATACCCGTTTGTAATATTAATAGTTACTAAGTTTTTACAAGTCCATTGAATATCACGATAGTTTTTCTACACTTACGACAAGCACGTCCATTCCTTCAAAGTCCCAGGTAAACCAGGTGGCAGGTTTATCAATATAAATCAGCCCTATTTCGCCCCCTGACCTCTGGGTACTAAGGATTAGGGGATAAGTTCCCAGCAGTTACGGGTTGACACCTACTTATGGCTTGTCGGGTTGTAATGCATGTCGTTGTTACCCTTCAGGCTATATTGATGGGGTTTGGCCGCAATCCTTGAAATGTTATTGTTTGCTTTAAATCGTTAGAAATATGTTTTTTTTGCGACTGCCAAGAATGTCGTAGTATATTTGAATAGAGAACAAGTAAAACTTTAGGAGGAGATTGCTGCAATGTAATCTAGCACTCGGAATTCCAAATTTAAAAATATTAGTAGAATTTAACAAATCCTAAACTAATTCAGAAACCAACAATAAGTCTTTAAAAGCTCGTTTCTTTTAGCTTTCTTCTTCAATTTTTTTTATTGGTTGAATTTATACCAGTTTTAAATCTTCATATTTGGAAAGAGACGACGTTATTTGAAGTATCTCTTGTATGACTAAAGTTTTTGATTATTTCGAAAAGGCTTTCAAGAGGGTTCATATTGGATACACTTCAGTTGCTCAATTTGCCGACCCCTTTAGTATTGAAGTATGTATGAAGGTACTTGGTAATGTATATTGCGTTCTCAAGTGTGTCCATTGAGAAAGACACTAAACGGCAATGACGGACCATTTAATATTAAGTAATTTTAGGTATCTACTTGCGAGTTTTTTTTTACGAAATAATGATTTACGAAAGGTACCAATCGGTACTTTTTAATATTAAAAACATAGTGACTAGGAACACGGGAACATCCACATAATATTTAATACAATTTCGTAGTATTGTATTTCTAAATAAAATAATGTAGATAAAAAACGGGGGCTCCCGAACAAATCACTCTTCAATTAGGTACAGAATAAAAAAGTGATCCATATCTTTTAATTTACTTTTATTACTACACCCAACCCTTTGCCTTAAAGTAGGTACTGTTACAATTATTTGTATTTAGAATTCTTACTTCTTTTTTTCACTCGCTTGGGTAGTTCGACCTTTTTACGTTCCGTGAGAACTTTCAATATTTTTTTTTTTCAGCAAAAAAAGTCTGTCCCACACAGGATCGCTAATGGGTTGACTATTTCGTGACTTGTATGTTCTACCTGTTTATAAGTTTGAAAAAGTCAAAGATACCGGTTTTAATAAAAAACATTTTTTTTGTTATTAAGTTTTTGTTGCAGTTTATCTTCGTTTTAAATCATTTTTAAATGTAAATGAGAAGATCACAATGGAGTAGGAGTGATAGCAAAAAATATTCCGTCACTTATCAGAACTCTTTTAACATAAAATGGACATAATTATTATTTAAATCTTTTAAAATATCACCGACTGAATTTTTTTCTGTGTTAAACATAATCAATAGTTAAATCTCTTCAGCATACCGAAAAATACACTTTTTAGTCATTAAGCCAACAAGTCTGCCAATTTCAAAAGTGTTATAAAAAAAAAAAAGTTTCTGACAACTTCAAGATTATCAAATATTATTTTACTTCAACAAAAAATGCGAACCGGTACACATCAATCTAAGACATTTTTTCTAATATCTTACAAACTAGCAACCCCTTGAATCTTTTAATTAAATGCGCACTCCACGTTTATAGCTAAACAAATAAATTATAATGATAATAAAACATTTTACGGTTTGGTTGACACTATAAAAGAGCGAGTGATTCCGGTCCTTCGACTTGTCTTTTGTTTCGCGATCTATGATTTGTTTTTACTTTTTTTTCTGAAGTGACAGTTTGTGAAGAGGTTGTGTGTCTTTTTTAATTGAATGAATATGCAAGCTGAAAAGAGAAGGGTATTCGTTTATTTTGGTAAAGAAGCTTTTCAAGGAAATCGACAATTCATTGGTAAGTACTGTATATTATATTTCGATGAAAGAGTTTTTTAGCAAGTCTAAATATATTTTAAGTAAAAGCTTACTTAAAATATATTTAGACTTGGATTAAGGTTTTATTTCATTGATTTAAAATTTGGTAAAGATTAGTTATAGTAATAGATACAAGTGCAAAGGTTCTAACTGCCAGTGACCACGTGCCCTCACCTTTTAAATTGCAGAATCTGAAAACCGTTTAAAAACCACGTGCAATATAAATCAATCAGGCCTATTTCCGCCAGAAAGCACGAAATAACGAATTCAATTAATACTCTAAATTAAAAAAAAAAAAACCTATATTAAAAAACAGCCATTCCCATAAACTGATAGCGTGATGGTTATCCATTACTGAACGAAAGCACTAGACTGTAAAAGCCGAGTTCTCACAGACTTCAAAATATTAAAAAAAAACTCCAAAGAGGTTTCAACTCGTGCAAAAAAATCCGCGCGTACGCTCCGCTGGATCGCAAGGGTGCTTTATTATAATCTATTTACACTTCCCTCTCTTTTCGACAAGGGAGTGAGTTATACTTCCGTCTCGCTCTTGCTTTAATTAAGGGCGTAACTGACCAAAGTGCTTGAGAAGTGCCTGTTATGATCTTTTGTTTTATTATGGCGCAGTTAAGTCTGTGAAAGCCCTTATCGTTTGGAATTTTGACTTTGTGAACTTGGCATTGCATATGGTAAAAGTATTTTTTGGAGGTTTTCCACAGTTTTCATAAGTATCGTCATGCCGAGGTATCAACATAGATTATGATCCTAGATTCCAATGAATTTTGGAAATCGCAGTGGAGGATGGTTTGCGTTATTATTTTCTTGCAAAAATCGTGCCGCCTGTTGTTAAATTCCTTGAGAGGTAAAAATCGACCTGTGGAGTAAATCTTAAAACAGAAGAATTGTGCATGGCTCATCAACTGTATGATTTCTTGAGGTTTCCTTGTTTCGTCCTTCGAGGAACACAATCATGATGGTGTGTTATGTTTAAATGAATATCAGTACTTAATACGAGTATCAAAAAATTTAACGGATCGCTAATATTATGTTCGATGATCCAATTCTCTTTGTTTTCCACGTGTAGATTTTAATATTCATAAAATCCGCGCTACATATTATTTTTCCCACGATTTCATGACACATTTTAAATGTATTTTTTTTCTTCGTTTTTCTGTAGTAACAGTGTTGCTGACTCTACAAAAATATACAAACAAAAAAACCGTAACCATTCCTCTGTGACCAGTCAATAACTACATAAAAATGTCGTTCAATAACGAATCGGTTGAATTTATAACACGTTTAATGCACATAAATAATGTTTACATAAAAATGTTTGCTTTAATTAATATTTATGTCATGTAGATCATGGGAGTGTGAGGGGTTGTAGTCAAAGAATAATTATTGTGGTAGTAGGAACATGATTTGCAGTATACTTGTGGTTATAGATATGTTATTATCAATCGTTTCAGCGCTTTAGGAATCGGCTCTTCGTCATTCTCCAGCCATTGTCCGAATGTATTTAGTTTTATTACTAATAACACTATATGAAATTGAAAGACAAGGTAAAGAACGCTGACATTCGAAAGAAGACAAAAGTATGCGATGCCCTAACTTTTGCAATGAAAGCTAAATGGAAGTGGGCGGGCCATGTAGCACGTTACAAGGACGATAGATGGACTCTACGGTCAGTAAAATGGTCTGGGCCGAAAGGCACCAGACCAAGAGGTCGACCAAAGGCCAGATGGGCAGACGAAATTGTAGCATGCGCGGGTGGAAGTTGGCTAGACAGAGCTAACGACAGAGAAAGATGGAATTCCTTGGGGGAGGCTTTTACCCGAATGGGGTCCATGCATTAAATTATTAAAATAAGAATTATTATATTAAAATAATTAATATTCAAACAATAAATAAATTAAACAAATATTTTTTTACAAAATAGAATTTATAATTAGAAATCAAATAATTCATACAAGCGTAACAACTTATTGATTTTTTATAGACTATTAAGTATAAACCTGTATTGTCAAATATGTACTATGCATGGAATTAAATAAAGCTTTATTATTATTATTATTATTATTAACACTATATGGATTTTTATCTGAAATAAATATTTTGAATTTGAATTTATTTTCTGTCGGCGCATGTCTTCTTCCATAATCCATATTAATATTATAAATGCGAAAGTCACTCTGTTTGTTTGTATGTTTGTTACCTTTTCACGACTAAACGGCTGATCGGATCCTAATGAAATTTGGCAAGAAGATAGATTTCAACCTGGGGAAGGACATAGGCTATATATCATCACGCTACGACCAATAGGAGCGGAGCAGCAATGAAAAATGTTGCGAAACGGGATAATGTGACGCAGACGAAGTTGCGCGGGACAGTTAGTTCAAAATAAGTTTCTGACAACTTCAAAATTATCAAATATTTTTACTTCAACAAAAAATGGGAACCGAACACATCAATCTAAGACATTTTTTTTAATATCTTACAAAATACTAACCCCTTGAATCTTTTGATTAAATGCGCACTCCACGTTTAAAGCTAAACAAATACACATATCTCTATAATATTATAAATGCGAAAGTCACTCTGTTTGTTTGTATGTTTGTTTGTTTGTTACCTTTTCACGACTAAACGGCTGATCGGATCTTAATGAAATTGGGGAAGGACATAGGCTATATATCATCACGCTATGACCAGTAGGAGCGGAGCAGCAATGAAATAAGTTGCGAGAACGGGGAAAATGTGACGCAGACGAAGTTGCGCGGGACAGCTAGTATCTCTATAACTCGTCATTTTAGCAGTCTCCTCCTTTCTAGGAATTGGCTCTTGCAAGCTAGTATCCTAAAAGGCAAAAACGCATAACTCTAAAGAAAGTGCACGCTTTGCAATAAGTCTTAACAACTAAACTGTGTCGGACATGGGTAGATGATTATTGGAAGGAAATTTTACTTTTCTGAAAAACTGGCAAAGCGTTCAGTACGTCTACCATGAGTTGTCATAGTTAGATCGCTTGACGTAACTGCAATAGTTCCGTCAATAAGCAAATACTATAGTTAGCTTTTTCAATGGTACCATGAGCTGTGTTGGTGCTTACTACCAAATTCTAAGCAAATGAAGCCCAAACTTACAGTCGCTGTAGTATAGTTTACTACACGGTGACGTAGGATAGATAATTAATAGTGACTCATACTGCGCATTTTAGTACCCAACTATCCGCTAGAGGCGCTGTAAAAGTTTTCATATATTTTATGTATATGAGTATAGATTGTTAAAACTCATGTTAGACGTAATGGAACCAACTTTTTGACACGAGCTTATCGAATTCTTATTATTATATGTTTCAGGCTCATCTATAAGGTGTAGTTTTGCATCCTAATCAAATTAAAGTAGGTAATATGCTTATGATTCTCGTCCCGAATCAATAATAAAATGGGTAGGCATTTTTTTTTTCATTAATACGGGTCTCGGTAAGTGTGAACCACCCGTGTGTTTTAAACGCGGCCCGTCTGATCCTTGCCCCATAACCGCGCTTTCACACATACAAACAATCTTTAACAACCAAAAAACGGCTTTTATTAATATTAAACTACTTACAATAATTAAATAAGATTATTAATGTATTTTGTGACAACCTCCTGAATTTTGACGAGGATGCAAAACCACATCTTGTATAATCGCAAGTAAGATGTCTTAAGTAATTCGGGTAAAGGCGAACCCACTGATTAGTGGCCCTTTAAATAGATAACATTGCTAATAGCAAGGCTTTTCCCAGATTTTCAGAACCTTATAAAGATCATCCCAAAACAACTTCTGCAACCCATCCAAAAATTACAGCAAAAACGAAATAGATTCTCCATATCCCCCAGATCTTGATAAACAGCATAAATTACAATATAAGAGACACCGACCATAGACGCAAGTGACAAGGAATAAAAAAGATATGATCAGATAAAATCTATATTGCTCACACAAGAGAAACCGGATGCATTTGCTCATGCGCATGAGCAAGATTTGCTCAACTTCCGACGGTTTATAACTTAAGAAATGGCTGTTAATAATAAGTTATTTGGTATGTCATATTATTTGGTGCTGAATTTAAAAGGTAGCTATGTCATGTCTCTATTTATCCTAGATTTCATAAATGGTGTTAATTAAAGATTTATCTCAAGTAAGTTATACTAGTTACGTCTTACTTACGTATGTAACATAAAGGTAATCTAAAAAACGGTTGTATGTATATAGCTGGGAGATTGATTAGGTTCACAATACCAGGGTCGACAACTAAAATGAAGCAGTGTGCATTTGGTAAATGCTGAATATTATTTAAAAACTGAAGTACATATTAGTACTAAAAGTTATTCTGGTTTTGAACTATGAAGACAGAACCGCGGGATTTGGTAGTTTTTAATCAATGTTATATCTTATTTTAGTTATAAAAATATATTTATGTGGTTTTGGTCACTAAATAGATCGGTTGATCCTCAAGTTTTGAACTTTTGGCGGGCGATGTTTTTTTTTTAGGAATGTCTGTTAGTCATAAATTAACTGCTGGTCCACATACGAAGTAGATGTTAATGTAATATTTAAAAAAATAAGATATAAAACACGAAATAAAGTCTGAAATCTAATTTTAGATTTATGGGAAAAGTTTAACTCGCAAAAATATTAACTTAAATCTTTCAGGTATCAATGTAAATCTCATACAATTTATGTATTTTTTATACATAGTATACAACATAAAGGTAACAGTTGCAACATGAATGTCTTATTGAATAGGAACCCGACTCACCGTATCCTCAGCTCCGATACAAAAAAGTAATCCCTATTGCACAATAAGATGGTCCGCGAACAAAAAAACAACCAACTGTCATTTCACAAAATCACTAGAAACTCCTTAAAACACACTGTCCTCGTTCATTAAAAATATTAAATTTAAAAAATAATAACACTTTCCATAAACGATTCCATTTTCGAATAAAACCGCCGAAAACTTTTAAAAATGGAAACGCTCTCGCGCAACCGTGCATTCGCGCGCAAAGCTTGCGTTCGAATAAATGGATTCAAACTTTACCTGGGGTTCGGTGTGACATTCATGTGACGTATTCTATCTCTTTCTTTCACATATTATAAGATGACCAGTTAGTGAGATGGATGTATTTTATTGAAGGTGGAACGGTCGGGAAGATGTTAAATGTTTTTTCTTCGACCGGTGCATTGTTTTCCCGCCTTATCTTTGGGCGGTCTGTTGATAACTGTGTCTTTGATAAGAGCCATTGATAAAAATGCCATTAAAACTTTTTGAACGAGCTCCCTTGTTTTGAGCGGGAATATCGATAATGGCGGCAAATAAATGTTCATTAGTTCCCATTGATAAATGCTTTTCTAGCCTTAGTTGGACAGTTGAAAAATACGTTCAATTTGTAGTTCCGAAACTGTTTTAGGAAAATATGTTGGGGTATCCGGGTTGTGTTAGACAAGTGTAATTAATTACTTATATTTTACATGCATACCTACGATAGATTTCTACTTTTACAGACATAGTTAGAAGTTTTGGTCATTAATAAAAAAAACACAATTTAGTATTACGTCGCTGGTACTGATTAAATGTCAAAATTGTGAGTTTAGAAACTAAAGTGGACTTTAGACATCATCATAAGGAAACGCTGTGTCGATGTCGGGATAAAAAGTATCCTTTATTCTAAGGGTCAGCTCACACCGAGACGCGACGCGACGCGACGCTGCGCGCTCCTCGAGAATTCAGAATACGTTGCGCAACGAATTCTGTATTCTCACAACGGAATGTGTATCTTTTCGTGTAGTAAATAAAGTTATATTTTGAATCGCTCTTATAAAGTGTGCGCGCAGCGTCGCGTCGCGTCGCGTTTCGGTGTGAGCTGACTCTAATGCAGGATTTTTTCTTATCACTAAATAGACTTTCTAAAAATTAAAAATGCAAAAAATTACTCCACTCATTACATTTCAACCATACCCAAGGAAATAGCGATCAACTAAAATGTCAATTCACTGCAAGTCCGTTAGGTTGTGTGCATAGCGGGTAGCGGTAGTTATGTTGGTCAGTGGGTTTGTTCCCGTTTGATGCAATTAAACGATTTGCTATGCAGTCATGAATTTTGCGTTTAAGTGACGTTTTCTCGTTAATGTTTGTGTTAGTGGGGTGTAATTTGATTAGTAATGTTTTTATGTGGAGCTTTGAGCAGTTTTTTAATACGGTCAGCAGCCGGCCTAGCATGACCGCCGTAGAAACGAGCTATGTCTACGGAAGAATCGACAATTTGACAGATATTTCTATCGTCCCAAGCATGGCGATATTAAGAATGTAGAAAAGAAATGTTTCTTTTCTTCAGTCGACACAAGTCTACAACGTCGAGCATGACGAATTGACATTTAGGGGTAGAAACATTACTTCTGACAAATGTCAAACTAGTCTTAATAAAAACTAAATACGAGAAATACGTTTCGTGGTTGCGTTGAGTTACGTTGAAAAAGTTGAAATGTTATGTAAAATATTTAGGTTTAATTTCGCGAAAAAGATCCAGGCCTGGATCCAAGATGCAGCAACACCATCCCGCCCACGAAAAATGAAAAGCTCGTGCAATTGGCAACTTTTTTTTGTTAACTAAACGTAACCTTTTAACTTTCCATAGCAACGTCCCCGTTGCTATGGAAAGAATTTCTGTCTATGTCTTCATAGAAACGCGAGTCGACGGTGCGCGCCATGCTCGGGCAGAAGAAATGACAAGTTGTAAAGAAAAGATTTCTTGTCGATTCTTGGTAGAATAGAGATAGAACGGTCATGCTAGGGGGGCTGATGTGGTATTACTTTGTGGAAGAAGCTAAGAATTAGTTTTTAATTTTGTTCAATAGTTTATCTTGGATCTTGGTGGAGCTCGTGGCTGAATCAAAAATCGAAATCAAAAGTCATTTATTTTAAATTAGGCTGATAATCATCACTTTTTAAAAGTCAAAATTACAAGAGACAGTCCCCCAAAACGCCCACCCTTCGCCACTTCCTAGTGTTTAGCTGGGAAGAAGAAGTGGTGGAACAAACTCCCCAGCAATATAATAGCAGCTGCTTGGGTCGATCTTTAGGCTAAGCCGTTACCTAGGTTGGCCCGTAGATGGGTGACCGCCCATCATATACCAAGGTTCCTCCACGTTAATCCATTGGTCCCAGCTGTCATTTGTAGATCTTTGACAGTCGTTACAGGTAGTCAGTGGCCCGAAAGTCTGACAACCTGTTTTGCGATGGGGTATCGTATAATTACTCCCTTTAAGGGGTCATCATCATTTTAGTCCGGAATCACTCACTGTTGGCTATAATCCTCCCCTTTCTGATGCCAATCTCCTCTATTATCTGCGTCCCTTATCTATGCGTTTCTCGCGATCTCGACGATATTGTCAACCCAAAATGCTTTCTTAGACCCAACCCACCATTCGGTCAAAACCTTAATCCACCGGCCATCTTCACGTCTGCAAAGGGGTACGGCACCAAATAGACAAAATTCCTTCAGTGAGTGTGCCCAAGAACTCCACGACCTCATCATACCGGCCCCCTTCTACCATCGGACATCTAGATGCACTGCAAGTTACCATCCCTACCTTATTGCTATTCCAATTCGCACTAAGCGTTTTCAAAAGTCTTTCATAATGCACACAGCAAAGGAGTGGCCTGCATCTGTGTTTCCGAACGCTTAGGGTTGGACCTCATCTGGCAGCACGGAATCACATTTGTTCCGCCTGTGCTACCACGTGCTGCAGTATGCTGCCGCATGCGAACGCGCGCTGTCGTATTCCGCAGACAAAAAAGGCGTTCGCACGCGTCAGCATACTGCAGCATGGGTGGCATACTGCCGCCCATCCCTTTCTTCCCTATTTCCTCCCAAGCATTCTCTTTACGGTGTTGGTCACTGTATTCCGCCGACTCCATGTCATAGAGACAAGGATATTTCTGCACTAAAACTATCAAATTTTCGTCAGTCATTGTTATTTCCATCCGTAAGGCATGAATGAACAGGCTGCACTGAGCTGACGAGCGGCCGCGTGCGCCATTGTACAATAGAGTGAGACAGCATGCGATAGCAAGTGATCAGCGGTGAAAGGATGCGTTAGCATGCTATCGCGCGCTTCAGCGTTCCGGAGTCTCCCTGCCGACCATTGCATTTTGTCCGTGATGCCGATCGCCTCGAGGATTCCGCCGCGTGCTATCGCATTATGCTTTCTGTCTCGGTCTAGCAAATGGCAGTTCTAAGCGACAGAAAGAGAAAGGGCGACGGAAAAAGGCGATTCCGTGCTGCCAGATGAGGTCCAACCCTTACAAACCTAATATTTTCAACGTTAGAGTAAACAGGCTTCTTCTGGGTAAGCTTGTACCATTGTCGACTTTGTCTCTGTCATGTCTGACCTAAACTAGAGTCCAGAGCAAACCCATCGCAAATAAAAAAATATACTTTCTTTTTATTCACTTCAAGCCTTCTATCTATCCCTAATATAAAATAACTACAGTGATTTCATAATCATGAAATGAAGCAACTTCGTCAACAGTCTGTTAAGATTGCTTTGAGAAACATTTTCTTATTAACATTTTCCCGCTAACAAAAAAGAAAGTTGTTTTACGCACGATATAAAAAGTTTTATGAACAAACTTATGCATCTCGTAAATAGTGTATCAGAGGCAAAGTAATTTATTTTATAAAACTTGGTACTCAAGGAAGTAAGACTAGAAAGTTTTATAAACTAAGGAAAGAGTCTTGAAAACACACAAGAGGTATAAGGGTAACTAATTAACAGAACACTAAAATTAGATCTTTTGTAGCAGGCAACGACTTATTGTCGGGACATCGTAAGATGTCCTCCCATACTTAATTACTAACGCTGTATCATAGAAATATTGTAAAACCAAATATTTTAAAAGAGTAACCATGGAGTTTCTTGCCGGTTCTTCTCCATAGGAAACGACCAACCCGAACCGAGCATCTTTTTGCCCTTGTAGGCCTATGTGAAATAAAAATATTTTGAATAAAGAATCAAATGAAGTCGACTACACAATAAACAGGGCTTCAAAGTCGTTGAGAACCATAAATTCAAAATGAATCCTCTCTTGTTAGTCTAGTGGTCAGAAACGCAACTGTTGAGCATAAGGTCCGAGGTTGGATTACCAGCTCGGGCAAAATTAAATTGGATTTTTCCATTAGGAATTTCTCAGTAGCAACCAAGGAGTTTGGATTATAGCAATAGGCCCCTTTTTACATGGGACTTAAACATAACTGGCGAAATTTAGGTGTACAATTAGGTACACTTGTGTCTAACCCTTCGGGTCTTACAGGCTTAATGTTATGAAGCAATCGATTCAGCCTGCCTCAGTCCACTGCTGGAGATAGGCCTCTCCCTATATGCACCACAACACAATGTCATCCGCCATCCGTATCCAGTCTGACCTAGCCTTCTTTTCATGGTCATAGGTTTATCTAGTAAGGGAAAGGATCACACTACACAGTTTCTACTCCAGGGGGGTTACTATGACGCTTAAAACATTATTGTTCCATTCCCATTCCAGAGTGGGAAAGAGATGGAGCTAGACGACCTGCATAGCTCTGTCTCTTTTTCACTCTGGAATAAGAATGGTTCAATAATGTTTTAAGACGTCATGGTATGCCACCTGGGCTCGTTTTCTCCACCGATCTTCAGTCTTTTGACAAACATGGCCGGCTCACTGCCACAGTGCCTCTTTAGAATCAAAACGTACCTGTCAAAAAAAATCAAGATGGCGGTCATATAGCAGGGTGCGAAAAAAAAGCTTTGAATTTCAAAATCCTATATCTACAGCACAGTCTTTTATTGATTTACCATGCCTTGTTTGCCCAGTATGTCTGAAGAAGCAACCGTATCCTAAAATAACAAGAAACCTGATTAAAAAAATACAACATAAATTATGTGAAAATGACAATAGCACTGCGACGAATCCAATTTACTAGAACGTGCCGTGACGCGATTTAAAAAAGTAAGTTTTTAGTTAAAATTGTCTATAAATAAAATGAAATTGTTTGTGTTTTTCAGATATAAAGAATGTTGATATATTTGTTGTACGCACATTGGATGTTCACAAAAGAATTCAGTAAAGGTGACAAAAGGTTATTTTTGTGATCCTTGTTTAATACTTTTAATAAAAAGGTGTTGCATCGAGTTGGTGATTTATGGATGAATATACATTTTTTTAAACTCTCTTCATGAAAATTCCCAATGGCCAAATCAATTTGATTTCGCTGTATTGGCTAATTTGCTACTGTAAATGCATTGGAGAAAATTATCTTTATCTTTTTTGCAATTATTAACCAATCTTGTCGCTTTGAACTCAAACGCAAAGCATTTATTTCAATTAGACCATTACAGGCACTTTTGAAAGTCAAAAATAAAAAAAAAAAACGCGAAGCTACAGTCCCAGTCACAAGGCATAATAACTTGTGAAAGTACTGTAGTTGCCCATTCCGTAGCGTAGATCTCTATGGAGAAGAATGGACAAGAAACTCCATGGACACTCTTTTAAATCAAAATATGACGATACGATACGATGTAGAAATACGGGCAAGTTAAGAGCGTCCAGAGTAAAATATTAAATCAGTAATTCAACAATAAAGTAATTAAAATGAACCGTGGCAGCTAAGAGATGACCAGTCACAACTGACAGCGCCCGTTCACGAACATGAATACTTCGTAGACCGTTCCGAAAGCTTTTTATCGAAGTATCGGTTCCTTATTTATTAACGAAGTAACAGGTTTATTCAAATCATTAATCAAGAACACATGTCAAGTGATTAACCCCTTCGATATTCATTGATTCCTTTTCAACCACAAATCAGCTTGTAAAACACAATGGTCGAATAAAAAAATCGATTGAACAAGTTTACAAACAAAAACAAAAAGTATTATTATGTCCTACGGCTGTCATGTATAGTTAAATAAAATGGTTTGTCAGTAAAACAAATTAGTGCAAGAACGTTAAAGTATTTTTAACGTCAAGAGATCGACTCGTGCGCACCTTACGCACCTGCTGTTCAATAATAATGAGGTTCTCAAAGTGTTTTCTACGTTTTATTCTGAGTTCTGCGTTCGCTAGTTTTTACCTACTTTCATGGGAATATGGCGTTACTTTCGATATTCGAAGTTTAGTTGGAATTTGATATGGTTAAAGTAGATGGTATTAAATTGAATTTAGGAAATTAAAGATTGAATGTGAATAAGTGCAAAAGAATGATGATTAATTTAAAAAAAAATACCGTGGAATTTGCGGTGGAATTTTGCTAAGACTAAATTGCAGCAGCAAGCTATGAAAGAAAGGGCTGCGGGTTGTTCGAAAGAGATACCGTGGCCCTGGAACACAATGGGCTAAGAAGAAACATGGGTGGGTTTTAGTCAGTCAAGTCTGACACTCCCTCCCGCTCCGCTCTTGATGATTTCCCATCAGCAAAAAAAAAAAAAGCTATGAAAGAAGAAGTTCAAACTAGGTTAGTCGGTAAGATTATTGTTATGACTTAATTCGAATTCCAACACCTTCAATTCACTATCATTGAATACACTGAAAACGGGATATTTACCATGTCTACTATTTGTTTTGAGGGTAGTTGTGAAGTGCTCGTGGCTAAATGATAACAACCATACGGGTCTATTTTTTAGGGTTAAGCCGTGCTTGCCGCGGTAGGTCCGTGGATGGGTGACCATAATTACATACCGAGTTTCCTCCGTGCCTCGGAAAGCACGTTAAGCCTTTGGTCCCAGCTGTCATTTGTAGATCTTTGACAGTCGTTACGAGTAGTCAGAAGCCAAAAGTCTGACACCCAGTCTTACCAAGAGGTATCGTATAACACGGTTAGTGGGTTGTGTAGGTCAGGTAGGCAGTCGACTCATGTAAAATACTGGTACTCAGAGAAGCCGACCCTAAGATAGTTTGGGAAAAGGCTTGGCAGATGATGACCATTTGTTTTGTGTTACTGATATTTCGGCGCTGTTGCAAGCACCATTTATGTACAATGTTTTTTTATATACCATGATCGCGGATAAACTAAGTTATTGCGGGTGCGTGTTTATGAGCAGACAAATCTATACTAATATTACATTATATTTTATAATTGAACAGTTTGTTTGTTTGCTTGAACGCGCTAATCTAAGGAACTACAGATCCGATTTGAAAAATTGTTTCAGTGCTAGATAGCCCATTTATCGAAGAAGGCTATAGGCTATATATCATCACGCTACAACCAATAGGAGGGGAGCAGCAATGAAAAATGTTGCCAAAACGGGAAAATTGTGACGCAGACGAAGTTGCGCTGGACAGCTAGTCCGTTTTATAGTTCGTTTTGCATCCCATTTTTAGTGTTAATGATAGTAATAGTGACCTTGTTAGTTTTAAAACTTTTACCTTGAATTCTGTGATATAGTTTTTCCCTAGGCGTTTCTTGCCTCTGACTTAATTTATAATCCCGATCAAAAATCTTTGAGAGCCACCCCTTCACACTTATTCACTAATATTTATACTGTGAGTCCGTATATTTTACGTACTCCTAATTATACTGTGTGTAAGGTCTTTAATGTCTCCTGCATTGTGTTGCAGTGTTTCCGACAGCGTCTAGTGTTATTATGTGTTGCCTTGTTAATTTATAGTTGTCAATTATTATAAACTAGCCTATGCCCGCGGCTTCGCACGCGTGGAGTTCGATCACTGTCCCACGGGATTGTACTATCAGGATAAAAATTATCCTATGTGTTAATCCAGGTTATAAACCACCCCTGTGCCAAATTTCATCCAAATCCGTTCAGTAGTTTTCGCGTGAAAGAGTAACAAACATCCATCCATCCATCCATCCATAGGATACTAGGATCGTAGGTTATTAGTAGGATATGTTAGAATTTTTGGTTTGTTGAAAAAATGTGCTGTTTTAATGTCTTTGACGTCTTTGTTTAAAGTCTGAATATCTTTGGCGCCTTCGTTAAAATTGTTGAAGGAAAAATTACTGTCATTCCCTCAGCCAAAAAGCTGGCACAGTTGTTAAAGGCGTCTCTTGACATACCTATGGCTAACCAACCAGTGCAAAATAAAGAGAGTCTGGTCAAAGCAGCATTGTATCAACACCATAACATACTATCACGACTGTAATCCCCGAAGGGTTCAACAGCGGTGTACCTAATGGTAGACACTCATTTCGTAATAGTATACGTAACTGTCATATAAATCGATTTGAAGCCAGGTCTAATTCGACGACACGGTTGGCGCAGTGGCTGAGCGATCGACTGCTGCGCTGCGTGTCGCGGGTTCGATCCCCGCACGGAACAAATATTTGTATGGCCTACAGATAGTTGTTCCGGGTGTGGCTGTTTGTGTGTGTGAGTTTAAATGTTTGTAAACGCACCCACGATACAGGAGAAATTCCTAGTGTGGGGCAACGTTTAAAAAAAAAAAAAAAAAACAAAAAAAAAATAGGATAATACCTTCCTAACCAAATAGAAAAAAAAAAACATAAATTTCAACGAAAAAATACTCCACATGTTTCTCGGAAAGGTTACTGAATTTGTGTTATCCTTACTTATACTGGTTCTCTATTAAATTTTTGTAACTGTTTATCAATCAAAAAACGTCTCTTCCTTAAAAACCACATTGAATTTCTGACTCATTCGTTCGATTCATTTTCATAGCTAGAATTACAAATTACACCGTCTTCCATTCAAATATTAATTTTACGATTTCACCTACGCGATGCCTCTGGCGACAAGCAACTAAAATAAAAAATCCAATCACCGCTCAAAGCCCAATAAATCACGATCGATTCATTATTCTAGGAATTATTTACATTTACGATTAGTACAAAATAGTAATTCAAATTCGACGGTAAGATTGCCTATTGAAAGTGAATATGATTACTTAACAATCATAATTATGGTCATCACAATATGACTTCTTCGTGAGTCGTTTATCAAATTGAATTAATCTTAACGTGAGTCCCGTGTAATAGGGCGCGATCCTATACCATCAATGGGCACAAATCGAATCCCAATAACACTTTGCCTGACCTGGGAGTCGAACCCAGGATCTCTAGACCAACAAGGCTACCCCTATTAATAAAATTAAAATTAAGATATAGTCCACCTCACCAGGATAGGAACCTAACTAGACTGAATCTAGTTAGGTATCAAATCAGTTAGTACCTAGTAAATAAATTTGCCAAGTTTCTGTTCTCTAACGCCTCAATTAGAACTTGATAGTATAAAATCAATAGATCATGATGCCAGTTGATATCAATAGATATATTGTATCGTGGATCTTAGATAAAGTTATCACGATTTACAACTGGCCACTTAGCGGTTGTCTGTTTTAGAATATCTTAGTTAGCAAGTACATAATCTCTCTTTTTATTGGGGGTACAGTACACCCGGCGACACATCATCATCATTTCAGCCGAAAGACGTCCGCTGCTGGACATAGGCCTCCCCCAAGAGTCACCACATTGACCAGTCCCGTGCGACTCGCATCCAGCGGATCCCCGCAACCTTCACCAGGTCATCGGTCCACATAGTGGGAGGCCTCCCAACGCATCGTCTCCCGGTTCGCGGTCGCCATTCCAGAACTATTCGAGCCCCATCGGCCATCCGTTCTTCTAGCAATATGCCCTGTCCAATGCTACTACGGGCTACTTCGGTAACCTTGGTTCTCTTGCGGATGTCCTCATCACGACACATGGAGCTATACATATCAGTATACCCTGGCCACGTTAGATATGAGCTTCCCGTACAATGAGAGATCAGCTTATTTGGTTTGCGTAGCTTGGTCGTCGTGCGTACGAGTCTTTACAGAGAATAAGCCTTATAAACGCCAATTACAAGACTAACCAGAACTGAAATACAAGAAAAATCTCGTCTTCTCAATACAAAATTATGCCGTTTTCAGTTACTTATCATCATCTGCTTAGCCTTTTCCGAACTATGTTGGAGTCGGCTTCTGCCTGACAGGCTGCTGCTGAATACCAGTATTTTACATGGAGTGACTGCCTATCTGAACTCCAAAACCCACTACTGGGTGATACCCCTTGGTAAGACTGATTGTCAGACTTTCGGGCCACTGACTATCTGCAACGAATGTCAAAGATTTACGAATGACAGCCGGGTTAACGTGCTTTCAGAGGCACGGAGGAAACTTGGTGTGTAATGGGCGGTCACCCATCCACGGACCAACCTAGACAAGCGCGGCTCAAAGATCGACTGGAGCGGCGGTTATGATCACTATGTATCAACAATAATTCTATACAACCCTCTATTCCCTCTGATTTGGCCACAGAACCCCTCACCGTTAGTTCCCTTCTCAATTAGCAGGTCCCTATATCGTGATGTATCCGTTAGAAATAAATTAAATTAAGAGATTATTATCTCATTTGATTTACGTGTTGACACCTGTCGGACAATATGGCGCTTGTTGCCGTTGTTATAACAGACACTGATAGATTTGTGGGAAGTATTTTGTATGCTGCTGTAAGCTAGCCTAGGTATATATTCAGACCTTAAGAGCGTTTACACCTTACGGCATGTCATACAAACTTTCAAGTCCGTATTTTCCAAAATTACTGATTTGATTTTAATGAAACTTAATACGCATAGGCAGGATACACATAGGTCTAAAAAAATACTAATAGTACATGGTGAGGGTCTTAACAGAGCCGAGGACGGTAATCACCAATACACACGTGTATCATACGACGTTTTTCAACACACTTGTGAATAAAATAACAATAAAAACTAATTTTATTTAGTAGATAATAGATATTTTTCCTTGGAGTTTTCAGGTAGTAATCTTTCCATAACGTTAAGGGCTTCACATATCGGGTTTATATCGGGCGGTGTACAACATAAATCATTGTCTTTGTTACTAGTACCTACTTGTAGACATTTTAATTAATAAATAACTATAATTTCAACAGTGAAAACGAGTTTTGAAAAATGATTCGCTATGGTGGGAAAAATTAATCAGTTTTCCTATGCGCGCGCATTGCGATCAGCCACAAACTAAAGGGATGAGGTTTTTTTTTAATTTTCCGCGCATAGTGTTTGCGCTTATTCTGCCACGTACAAAATGGGGAATATAAAGTTTTTTTTTTATTACAGAGAAAACAAAAAGTTATATTTGAGTGAAAGTTTTATTTATTAAACACGAACGAGTTAAAATTATCTATTTAAATAAGAAGTTGCATGAAATGAGCAAGCAATAGATTGAACACGATCTTTTTTTTGAATAAAAACTTTTTTAAGAGCTCATCCCGCGATCATGTCCCTTGTAACAGCGTGCAGCGTCGAAATATCAGGAGTTTACAAAAATTGATAACCACGGAAGATATCACGTAAATGACAGTGTAAGTTTAGTTAAAAACCGTGAAAGCTAAAAACTGTACCTGTTGTTGTATTTGGTACCCGTACGTAAGATACCGTTTTTAAGTTGTCTGATAGCTAGAAAGGGAATCGAATTACATAAATTACTAATCTAACTGTCACTTTCTGGCTTTGGTTCTCTTCTTTAAATATTAAGTTATGTGCTAAATAATGTATTTCTTTGTATATCTTCTATTAACCTGTTGTTTCATTTTTCGCTATATTACTCTTTTCATTTACATTTTGCTACTTATTATTGGGTCACCAATCGAGCTGGGGCTGAGAGTATGCTTAGTTCCAACTTACCTTTGGCTGATATCTGAACTTCATACTATGACCAAAGCTCGTCCGGCTGATAAATGTAATATCCCTTATTCCCTTCTACCCAAATTAATTGTTATAACCAAATACAAATAAAGGAACATGTACCAAACGCCCATAAGCCGGTAAACAGGAGTCATAATTTCGGTAAAGTGCAGCAAATTGGATGTTTTCTCACGTTGTCCTTGTTAATTAGGAGACACCTGCGCCCGCGCAGCCGTGACGTTGTAGCTGACGTCACGTGAACTGGTACTGTGGTGGGTGTTGTTATTTGTGTTATGAGGGGGGTAGGTAGAATTAGATTGATGTACAATGTTTGATAGTGTAACTGTCATCACCTTAGTTTGAAATAGGTTGGAAGAACGCTGGACTACTTGTCCAGAGATTTTTTTTTTAATTCTGCAGTATTATTTCTCCTTTGGTTATTTAAAAGCTGGTGTTTTTTCTTAGAAACTATCAGGATTCTTTCATCTTCCTGCCCTTGTCCAATTTTATTTGGAGTCGGCGCAACACATCTCCTTTCTCCATACTCCTCTGTCATTCGTCATGCTATCATTTACTCCTTTTTTCTTCATATCATTTTTCACACAATCCATTCATCTTTTCTTTGTTCTTCCTCTCCCTCTCCATCCATCCACATTTATATTTATCACTCTTTTAGTCACATGAGTTCCATCCCTCCTCATCACATGTCCATACGGTCCATACCAAGACAAACTATCAGGATTCTTTGTTTGCTTTTAATAAATTGACAAATAATTTTATTTGGAGCTTTTTTTTTTAAACTAAATCATTTAAAAGTATTCCAGCCAACTGCCACCCTGTTACAAAATGCCTCGAAGATTGTTTATAGATAGGTCTACAATAAATCTACTTCTTCTTTGCATTCAATTGTAACCCACACGTCATCATCTGCCTAGCCTTTTCTCAATTATGTAGGGTCGGCTTCGAGTCTAACCGGATGCAGCTGAGTACTAGTGTTTTACATGGAGCGACTGCCTATCGACCTCCACAACACAGTCATTATTACTGGGTATTACGATAGCTCTTGGATAACCCATTTTCTAATTGGTACAGAACCCCTTTGCAGACTCGAAGATGGCCGGTGGAGTACGGTTTTGACCGAATGGAGGGGGTTGCCTATTGGGCCTAAGAAAGCATGTTGGGTAGACAATATCGTCGAGATCGCGAGAAACGGATGGATAAGGGATGCACAGAACAGAGGAGATTGGCAAAAGAAACGGGAGGATTATAGCCAACAGTACCCACTGTTGGCTATAATCCTCCCGATTTCAGACTAAAATGATGATGATGACCCGTTTAAGGGGGTAATTATAGGATACCCCAACACAAAAATCGTTGTCAGAGTTTCGGGCCACTGACTACCTGTAACGACTGTCAAACATCTACAAATGACAGCAGGGAAAAAGGGTTAACGTGCCTGCGGCTTACTCGGAATGTAATGGGTGGTCACCCATCCACGGACCTACCTATGTAAGCACGGCTTAACGTGACGATCGACTCGAGCCGCTACATATGAAAATGAACTGAATCTTCAAATTTTATTCGAAGAGGCTGTTGTTATTTAGCCACGAACTCTTCTCCTCTCTATAACCTAAAGGGTGTAAAACACCTCTTAACGAAGCCGAAAGGCACTGGTTCTCTCTGTCATGGCGATCATTTTTTTGTTCTACACCATACCTGGGAACCTTCTAGTTACGGAGATATTAGGGGTCAAAGTTCCAACTTACTTAACTTCTTTTTGACAAGTATTTTTTTTAATACAAGTTTTTAATGCAAGATTTTTGCTTTAAACACCTCCACGATCCCCGTACTATTCAATCCGTACATCAGCACAATGTTTTGAGTGCGTTACATTGAGTTCTACCACAAAACATGATTTTACACCCCCCAAAAAAAAGTCGTTTCCCAGCAATAATTTTTGCGTAAAGTTACTTAGTTTCATGTACAGAATGCTTGGTTGACGGCTTCGTGATGAGGTGATTTACACGGTGTATACGTACTTACAAAAACGAGAAAAACATTTTAACAACTCCATATTTGTTCGCAAAAAGGCGTTAACACTCAAATGTCACCGCGGGTCTAAAGTGCCCGCAGACTCAATCAATTGTAATGATTGAACTCTTTTTTCGAAAGTTACCTCTATTTTTACTATATCGAATCTATTTTAGACCTTAATATGACACGTTAAGAGGGACTTTTGTATAATTTTGAAACTGTATAGATTTTTGCGAATAGTATTGATTGCAGTCTCTAGTGGGTTACAGTTGACAGATGATTTGAACGGTGTTAAGAAACGCATCAAGCGACAACACGTGAAAAAGGAGTTTTGAATGCTAGTTGCATAACTTTAAAGCTCATTTTCTATTTTCAGAAAACAGTCGCTTACTTCGTTGTTTGTTAACGCTGACAATTTTATGTTAAGAATACTTTATTAAGTCCGTGTTAAATTCGACAATACAATAGCGAATTTTACACATGGTTGTCTATAGAAAATATATCACATTCCCTCATTTTACGCTCTAAAATGCTTTGTATGGAATGTGTAGAAAGCTAAAATGACTTTGCAAACTTTGAATGATCTATGTGATCTCTTATGTGTCTGTGCCCAAGATTGCAAAGTCATGTTATTAAAAGTTTTGAAGTTCAATGTGAGGTCAGCTTCAGATCTAAGTTCACTGGGACACGGAGTGAAAATAGATACTGCCCAAGGCATAGATTTCATAGTGTCATATACTTTTGAGTGAAAATAAACCAAGCTGGATTTTTAATTGATCAAAGAAATTAAACCTTTGTGCTTGGTGGTTTTACAGGAAATACCTTGGTGTTTTGTGTGTTCATAAATAAATAATAAAAAAGTAGCCTATGTGCTTTTTCAGACTATAAGTAATCTATCTCTGTGCCAAACATCCATTCGGCCGTTTTGGCGTGATTGAACAGCAAACATCCATCAATTTTCATAATTATAATAGTAGTAAGATTACTAAATCTAATAAAATAGAGATCCTCCTTTTAGAGGTTGGTTACTTTTACATCGCTCATAGAAAAAAAATCCTAACTGAGTAAGCTATGCCAGTGGACAAGTATGGCAGCGTTGGATGACTTAAAAGATAAAAAAAATATTAAACATTTAAAAAACTACCGACAGAAAAATCTTCTTAAATTTTTAGTTTAATTTTTATTTCATGCTTTTTAAAGTTAATTTTTTTTTCTTAGTCTTGACTGTCTCACTTTCGGGCATAGGTATACTCCCATTCCTTCTATTTTTCTCAGTGTTGCACCTCTTCTCGCTAATTAAGGAAAACAACGAAAGTTATAAATTTAAAAAAGAAAACGAGCTTATAGGGGGAAGGGGGTGCACCCCCCCCCTCCTGGCCATGCCCATGGGGTCAAGTGATAAGATTTCAAATCGACCAGACCCGTATAAGTTGTTTATATCCCTTCATCGACTAGAAAAGAGGTGATGACTTTCAAACGGCTAAGCAAATATTTTTTTTTTCTCAAAACATATAAAACTAAAAACACTCTCGATTAAGACACCTTACAAACGAAACCAACTTTATTAAAATCGGCTCAACCGTTTAGGAGCTACGATGCCACAGATGTTTTTTTTTTTTTTTTTTTTTTTTTTATGTTTAAGTCCCATGTAATAGTGGGCGTCCCTATTGCCATCAAACGGGCAATAATCCAGACTCCGTGGCTGCTACTGAGAAATTCGTGATGGAAAAACCAAAAACACTTTGCACGACCTGGGATTCGAACCCAGAATCTCATCGCTGACACTAAAGTATCGATAAATCATCAAAACTATCAAAATTTAAACCGACCCGATTACAATAACATTACTATTAGTTATAAACAACTGTTGCAAGCTACAGTTTAAAATTTAAACCTTTTTTCTATCGCTTCCGCACCTTTGAGGGTCTACATAAAGTTTATTTTTATTGGTTTACGAACGATTTGTTCAAATTAGATTATCTTTAGGATAACAGATGTTCCGGAACAGTTGTGTTTGATCTGTTTGATAGTTTCAACTTCGAGGGACTATTATCTAATAAAATATTTAAATGGCGTGTAGGGATTTAAGGGAATGCCGAAGTGCAGAGTATTGCTTTTGAGGAAAATAAAGACAGTAAACGAGAATGCCAAACGTCCAGAGCCAGGATGCGCATGTCTGCGCATCTGACGGGCCTGGACACTCGGACCTCGTCCGCATCTAGGGACGCTTTGAGCTTTTCAGCCAGAGCGTCAGTGGACAGGCCGCTATTTATTCCGAGGATCTCCAGCGCTCGAGCCCCTGTCGCGGTGACTTTGAGCCGGAGTCCTCCCAATGAGATCCCAAGCTCCCCGAGATCCACTGTCGCCTTCGCTTTCGTCAGCACGTCGCAGTAGGACACGCCCCTCTTTTCCAGTTAGGGTAAAGTCGGCGATCAAGAATGACAATTTAATCCAATCACTGCTAAAAAGAACACAAAACTAAAGATGAATACATTAAAATGAATACATATCGTTGAAATAAAAAGACGTTTGTTTTTTTTAATTATAGTTGACCGTACCGTGATTATGAATAGTTAATTTAGTTGGCGAAGTCACAAGAAATTGGGGTGATCAGATTCATCAGATCAGAGACTGAATACCCCGATTGCCGCAACATCCAAACTTTTCTACCATCACCAAGATACAGGCATAGCCTAGTTTGGGACCCGCTGTTAATCCTGTCTGTATTCTGTTGTGTTAGCTAAGAATAAATGAATTTGAAAAAAAAAAAGAATTTGAATTTTCTGGTGGCCGCCTTTTAAAGTTGCAATGGTTCAAAAAGTAACTTGATTACAAAAAAAAAAAAACTTGCGAAGTCAATAACTTAAGTTATTCAGCATTTTTTTTTTACTTTTATCCCCTGTATCGTGTGCGTTTACAAACATTTTGAAACTTACATAAACATACAGCCAGACCCGGAACAACTAACGGTAGGCCTTACAAATATTTGTTCCGTGCGGGGATCGAACAAGCGACACGCAGCGCAGCAGTCAACCTTTCAACCACTGCGCCAACCGTGCCGTCAAATTTATCCACAATCAACTAACTGAATTAGGAACATCGTAACGTCTACTTACAGTGCCTACCATAAAGAATTACCCATCAATCCGATCCAACCAAACTCAACCCGTCGTTTACGACCTGTAACTCCGCTCTCCTCTAGAGTTTTATTGGTTTAGGCTTCTGATACAATTTATTGGCCAGAAGTGTAATAAAGAAAGCTGTGTCATCAGTTGATGTTAATGGCTGTTGTAAGCTTGCTTCTGTGTGGTCTTGTGTGCGGTATACGACATGTAACGTAATTAACGCACACCCTCAAACACCCCAATTAGAATATTATGTTATAATCATAAACAGACACTGAATTTTTAATTAAACATGTATATTATGTATTGTTATTTATTAAATTAGTTATACCAATTCTTGGAGAACTTTATGGTCATACTACTACGCATGCAACGCACACATTCGCACAAGCAGTTATCGCGCCGTTCGACACAACATAAGGAAACTACGTCCATTTCAATTTGTTTTGACTGACAATAATTTCCGTAGTTTTAATTATTTTTGGGATAAAAAATTATCTATATTAAAAATGATAGAAATCGATTCAGTAAACGATTCTGAACAAACTATTTTCAGAATGTGCGTTAATTAAGTTACATGTTGTATAGGGTGACTGGTAATTTGTGACCGACACTTAAACACATGATTGTACTCATGATAACAAACTTTTTTTTTACTCATTCACTTTTATCAAAATAACACAAAAGCCATATGAAATTCGGAGTTTCGAGCCATGCTGCCTACTCAATGTGGCACGGAACGATAGTAATGAGACATAACGTCGTAACGCGGCTAACAGCTAATAGGTCACAGGCACATGCGCGCGTGAATTTCATACGGCTGTTGTGTTATTGTGATAAAAGTGAATGAGTGAAAAATATAATTGTTTCTTTGGGAAAGTTGTTTGTTATCATGAGTACAATCACGTGTTTAAGTATCGGTCACTAATTACCAGTCACCCTATATACTCTGTTAAGTACACAGCGCCACATCGAGCTATTCATTTCCAGTATATCATGGCCTCACTTTGTATAGGTTTTCCGTACAAGGAGAGATCCGCATAAACCTATGTTATTAAATTTTATAGAGGACTAGTTGTCCCGCCCAACTTCGTCTGCGTCATATTTTCCCCATTTTCGCAACATTTTTCATCGCTGCTCCGCTCCTATTGGTCTTAGCGCAATAATATATAGCCTATAACCTTCCTCGATAAATAGGCTATCTAACACTAAAAGAATTTTTCAAAGTAGTTCCTGAGATTAGCGCGTTCAAGCAAACAAACAAACAAGCACACAAACTCTTCAGCTTTATTAATATTAGTATAGATTTGATTCAAGTTTATTCAATCAGATTGCATCAAATGTTAGTGTTAACTATAGATAATCAGTTTGGTGATGGGAACGGGTGAAAAGATGTATTACTCTTCATTCCTGAACGATTATTCTTCTCTTAATCTAGATCATGTCGTATTACAATATATGTGGCGGCCAGCAAAGCGAAGGAGAGTGCGATTGTAAGTACACACGGCTAAACATTTCCATTATAACATGACCTCGCTTAGAATAGATTTCCAGTGCAATAAGAGATCCACATAAACTGGGTTTTTGTATAGCTTAATTGGTCGCCACGCGTATGTAAAGGCAGCTCCCAATGTATAATTAATTATGTGATTCATTAACAGCACCCGAAACAATTAACACCATTCAGCTATCGTCCAAAAATCACCCTTTCTATTGACGCCTCAGGCGAGAAAACAAACACAATACTACACGCACGTGTCGAAAATTTAACACAAAATAACTGAATGCGTGTTCATTACACGTCAGTTGTCATTGTCCGCATGAAGCATGTATTGTCCGGTTAAAATCGCACGCTGGGGCCCAGCGGGGCCCAGGGGCCCAGGGACCCCGGTCGCCCACACCCCGGCGGCAGACAAAGGGTTGCCAGAATATGTGCATAGCGGATTTTATAATTGGATATTTTAATTATGAAGTCGATTGTTCGATTTTTGAATGGGATAAAGGTGTTATTTTTGGTAATGTTGGAGGTAGAAATGAGTTACATTATGGCGGGCGGAATCTGGGAGGATAGTTCAGTGAACTGTTAAAATTCAAAAGTGTAGCTAAAATTGCCTCTTTGAGTACAGGCCTCCGTACTGTGAAAGGCATTGGGTCCAAAATAGAGCGATACATTAACTAAGCCCTGCACGCGTAGCAAGACTGCCGAAGAAACGGGCTATGTCTACGGAAGAATAGATATACTGACACATTGTCAATGTCTATCTGTCATTATGTCGATTCTTCCGTAGACAATAGGTACTCGTTTCTACAGTGGTCATGCTACGCGTGCAGATTGTAGTATGTAGGATGGTGGATCGTGGTAATCCACCATCCCACTTTGGTCCTAGTGTATGTATCGGTCTCCTCACCAGGCTCTTCTTGACTGTTTTGTGAGCAATGGTGCTGATCAAACTATGGCGACAGCATTCCCATAGCATGTAGTTGTTGTCCCACCGATACCTTATTTTATTTTCATAATACACACTGCATAATTTCATCATATTTTACACAATATTTATATAATTACTGTTACTTACTGACATCCGTACACACACCATTTAGGTTCAGTTGGAAACCACTGTCAGGCACTAGTTTTGCTGAACTGGGCCTATTTTGTGCAGCCTTGAGTCACAATATTTATTGTTTAGTTTTAAGTTTTTTTTTCATATGTTTCCGTTTTTTATATCGTTTGTACTTGTGGCATGTACCAATAAACGTTTTTTCTTTATTTCATTCGAAATGAACATGAATCATTTCGTCTCTGAGTTTTTTTAAAACCCCATAGTCAATGTCAGGCAATGTTCTGAAAGTTCTTATATAAAAAAAAAACTAGAAAGATAAGCTTACAGAGAAGAAAAAAAAAAGCTTTTCGAGTAAATGTAGTATTTTGTATTGTACACGAAGTATGAGGATGACAACCTTTTCCTAGCTTCAGAAAATCATGGGCGTCGTGCTTATGCCAATCATAATAAAAAATAAACAAATCTGTCATCGCCGAGGGTAGCTTGTACCCTGCTCTTAGCAAAGGGTTAATATGTCAACAATATGTTATAACTGTTATCGGTTTAATTGGATGTTTTAATTAGATGACCAATGGTTGACGTTTGCGTAAATCGTACAATGAAGTTGAAAACCAGCGTCGGGCAGCCTAGCTGCTCGGAATTTTGCTGAACTGGTCCTATTTGGCGCAGCCGTGAGACACACAATAATTATCCCTTTTTATTTATTCTTTGTTTTGTTTAGATACTCAATAACTATCCCCTTTTTTTTTTTGTTTAGATTTAAGTAGTTTTTGTTAATGTTGTGTGTACTTGTGGCACATGCCAAATAAACTTATTTTCTTTCTTTCTTTCTTTTGTAAATTCTGATCAGAGGTAACTTTTGAACTCAGTAAAAATATTGTAGCAATGTGCAATTCCAACAGCAGCAGCAAGTGGTATTCACTTGTATTTTAACCGATTTCTGAAAAAGGACATTTTTCTTGTAAAAATAATGAACTCGACATAAAACTTAGCGTATACTATCTACATCATGAACCTTTTATCTCCCTGACAAACTTAAACTAATTCCTTCCACAATTTATAAATAAATCCTTCATTGAAAAAAAAACAGTAACCCTCCAGTGCTGCCGCAAAAACAAAGGTCACCACTGGTATGTAACGTTCAAGTCTAACCTTTGCGCCGGCGCCGGCGCACCCTTTACCAGGGAAGTGTTAATTAAGTGCAGCTGATGATTTTATTAAAGAAGAGTAATAAAAATTGTGATAGCGTGTGCTTAAGATATTAATTTCGTATTGTGTATTTCCGGATTACAGGAATTGTGGAAACTACGTACCAATGTATTTTTTCCACAAAGTATTTTTTTGAAGTGAAACTTCTTATGCGACTTCCAACAAAACGGCACGGTTGGCGCAGTGGTCGAGCGATCGACTGCTGCGCTGCGTGACGCGGGTTCGATCCCCGCACGGAACAAATATTTGTATGGCCTACAGATAGTTGTTCCGGGTCTGGCTGTTTGTGTATGTGAGTTTAAATGTTTGTAATAACAAACATTTAATTTAATGGGGGAATAGAAAGAGACATAGCGAGAGTGAATTCGTGGCACTCGAACGCATGCGTGTGTTTCACTTCTTCCGCGCGGAGGGACTCCAGGCACTATTTTTTTTTTACTGCTTCGGTGATCTAGTGGTTCAAAACGCTACTGCTAAGCATGAGGAATTAGGTTTGATATCCAGCTTGGACACTGTAATTGAGTTTCGAGATTTGTGGTCGAAGGATTTGTGCCCGGATGATGGCAATAGGCTTGGGCCTATTCCCTATAATTATCCTCCTATTCGCGTCTACTGGCCCGTACAGATCGGCTCATTCAAAGAGTACAAAACGCTTGCGCTCGATTTTGCTACAAAATTCCTCGGCGAAGTCACGTAACACCTTTTTTGAACAAGCATTTTTCACTAAAAATGAAGTCCAGACGCCAACTACACTTGGCGTGCCTCCTGTTCGGTGTTGTTAAGTATAAAAAACCGGACTACTTATACAATAAACTAAGTTGGCTAACTAGTAGACGCGAATGTGAGAGAAGGCAATGCTCACAACAACTTTCGACTCAATCTCATCACACAGCAGCTTTCAAAGGTAGCTTTCGGTATGCGGCTTCAAAAGTATGGAATAACCTGCCACCACCGATTAGAATGATCAGAACAATAGACACATTCAAAAGACGATTACGGCAGTATCTGTTGGAATCGCAATGTAAGTTGGATATGGTCGCACAAAATGTCTCAATTATTTGATGTATTAACTATGAACCTACCTACCTTTCTCATGCGTCCATCCCTTTTTGCTTTGGTATTAAATCTGATTTTCGTTTTGTTAATCTCGATTTCTATGAATATGTTTTACTTGTTATTATTGTACATACTTTTATTATATATTTAAGTACCTATTCATACACTACACCACACTACATAATTATTTACAAAACTGTTTTACGTCCGTCACATCACTATCTGAGGTCCAGCTGAAAATCAGCGTCGGGCACTAGCTGCTCGGCAATTTGCTGAACTGGGCCTTTTTGGCGCAGCCGTGAGACACACAATTATATTTCTTTTTTTCCCTATTTCGATATATTTTTAAGATTTTAGATTGTATTGTGTGTACTTGTGGCATGGGCCAAATAAATATTTTTTCTTTCTTTCTTTCTATAACATAAGACTTAAATAGAACTGGAAATAATACTGAAGAAGTGCCTCTGCTTAACCATTTAGGAAGGACAAGTGCTGTTGTCTGTTTGTCATTAATTTCTCACACACTGGTCGCCGCTGAGAAAAAAAATCCGTCTCCCAGTATTTTTGCTCTTACTCTTACACGACCAATTTCGCTTCTTAATCTCACAGGAAAAATAATTATTTTAAAATTTTACACCTCACCTACTTCTCAACCGATCTAAATCATTCCCTTAATAGAAATGGCTGTATCGACAAGAAAAAAAAATCACATAGAAAGGTACTAAATTATTTTTTTTATCTCCCAAGACGTACCCACGTTTTTTATTCACGGAAAAGAGCATTTAAAAAAATAATCACCAACCCCACATTAGAAGAGGGGTGACGGTACGAATTTTTGACACAAGAAAAAAAAAGAATAAATACATTTTTATCTATATGGAGCAGTAAATTCTTTTGTGCACTGATCTTAGAAAACGCCCCATCAATAAACGTTATAAAAGATAGACGGATTACACCATTATATTTAGTCTTGTTTAAAAATATTTTTCAAACGACTTTAACCCTTTTGCAGCTGTGTTAAGTCTCGAGGCGAAAAAGGAAGCCGGTAAAGTATAAATTTGTAAAAATTAATAAAAATTCTATCAAAACGATAATATTTGAATTTCAAACAGTATCTAATATATGCATGTAATGTGATAATTGGGTTAGTAAGGATTAGAGTACAAATCTTTTATGCTGCGTTTTGAATTCCTTCGCCGCTAATGGCCTGTCTTGAGACTTTTATTTCTTGTGATTTAGATTTATTGGCTGATAAACGGTTACTGCATGTGGTTTGTCACATCGAGTAGAATGTTTGGAGTAAATAAGTCATTAAGTTTTATTTTGTGATATAATAAGACAGATTGGTATAACATTTCGGCAGTAATCGCTATAGGGTAGACAGAGGTTTACACTATACTGCACATTTTACCAATTATGTTTGAGTCCCAGGGTTTAGGGGACGTACCTATTGCCACTAACTGGGCATACATCCAGATTTTAGCCTGTTACTGAGAAATTCGTGACGGACAAACCCAATATAATTTTGCCCGATTTGGGAATTGAACTCAACACCCTCAAGTTCAGCAGTAGCGCTTACGTGTTGGTCTGTGGTGAATGCCTGAGGTCTAGTATGCTAGATCTCAGACATTCACCTCAGATCATCAATTTTTTAAATAAAACTACGAAACTTATAATTACCGGTAGGTACGTTTATTTTGTATAACTGGTACTAGAACTGGGTAGCATATTTAATAGTTTATTAAACGTCATTAATCCATTCCAGTTGATAATTATTTTTATGCAAAGTCCTCTAAAATGAAAGGATTTGCATAACATATTCCTATCATTTTATTACCACATTACTAGGGAAAAACTATTACCTTCTGCAGAAACGGAAACGGACATGTAAATAGTGTATTTTTGTTTAAGTACATAAGTTAACAAGAAACCGTTGCAATTTATAGAATTCGTTGAACGCAAAATTAAAACAATTTATCACTTTATTTTTATATCGACTTCAAAGTAATTCTAGTTAATAAAATTGTAATGAAAAAACTTGACATTTTCTAAAGGTTAGGCGCGTGCTACACTGCATCTGCCAACGGTTGCAATTACAGGGTGAAGTGGTAAACTAGTTCTTATTTATGGTCTAGCTTACTGCCTTGAATGCCTAGATGAGTGGCACGCGCGGCGGACGGGTTAAGTCATGTTACTGGTCGTTTGTAAAAATAATATGACGAATGACATTAATGTCGAGAGAAAAAAACGACCATTACATCTTTTGTAACTGGCTTTGTTTGCAGTTTAATGGGTAGTTCCTGTCACTTGGAGAGTTAAACGACTGGTAAGGAATTACTAAGTACCTTGCTGGTGGTTTTGTGCATACTAATAAGGCGGTCTTCATAGCTGTTGAGTAAAATGATTGAATGACACTTAGATAATCTTGTGTTTCGAAATGTAGAGACCATTTTTATTTCACATGGCACTTATAAAATGTCGAAAAAAAGGTGCTTGGGTCGGGTTGGTCGTTTCCTATGGAAAAGAACCGGCAAGAAACTCCATGGACAGGGTTGCTCTTTTAAAATTATTTGGTTTTACAATATTTCTATGTTACAGTGTTAGTACTTAAGTATGAGTGGACATCGTAGGCCCGACAATAAGTCGTTGCTTACTACAAAACGTAGAACAAGATAAAAAGTTACCAAGGATATAGGAATCTATTAAGCCTACAATGTCCACACATTTACAAACAATCGGTACCTAATATGAGATAAAAAGAGATAAGAGAAGAAAAGAGTATGCAAAAAAAAAAAAGAAAATATTATAAAAAGACTACATAAAAAAAATGGTATCTTAATACTTAAACATCAATGTTATCGCTGATTGACTCGCACTTTGTGTAACCTCCACCCTCTGAACAGCTCTGTGTAATTTTTTTTTTGTCATTAACCATGTAAAAGTGAAAATGCTAAAATCTCCCAAGGATTCACACACTACTTCCTTGTATTTTAACAAGAAGTAAGGTTCTTCATAATCCTATTGTTATACTGTCAATGCCCAAAATACGATTTACATAAAAATACCTCAAAAATATTATTAAAAAGAAATAAACTGAGGCAGATGGCACTAAAGGTGGGTGCACAATTGCATAACTCAACCAAAACTGGAGCTCGAAATTCCGAATTCGGAAAAATTGAGCCACCGTTACTTTACCGTCTTTGCATTTCTTAGTTAAAGTAATAAGTAGAGATCAGCTGCTCCTGGCACAATACAACTGCTCTCGTTCTAACCTATTGTCAATCCGGTATTGTTGCATTGTTATCTTAAAATGCGTATTCTTCAAACGGGAACTTCCGTGTGCGAAAACGGAGCGAAGACTACAATGGGGTTCGCCCTTCTATTTTTTTTTCTTAGTCCGCCAAACTAGTTTTTTCACTTCATGTAAATGTTGATTTATTTTCGTCAACAATGCATCGTCGTTATGGGAATTTACGGGCTCGATTCTTGAGGAGCTAGTTTGTTACCAAGGGTAAGAGTTCCGAGTTCCAACCTCGCATGTATGTTCCTTGCCTTACATTTAATTTAAACTTACAATGAGGAGTATTGAAGTGAGAAATTAGCAGCCGAAACTTGATTTCAGTCGCCATTGTCGATGAGAAAATATTTTGCTTGGAGTTCAGGGGTCAGTAGACTGATTGTTAATGCTGCGAATTTGAGTATATAAGGTTACATTTATTTTAAAATAAAACGAGTTTGTAAATTTTCAAATGGCTTTATACAATCTACTGTTAGATGCATCAGTACCGGTTGCCCAAGAAACGTTAAAGACATTACCTACCCTCATTTTTGTGCAATCGGGTAAATAGCTTATAGCCCCAGAGGTCCAACAAAAGTGCATTACTTTAAAGTTAGATCAACAAAATTGCAGCTCTCAGATGAAAATATATAAGTTCTCATCTCAATTAATTCCCAGGTGGTTGCAAGGATTGTTTCCAGACGACTTTGCTATTAAACATTTTATGAGAAGTGGATAAACCGAGCAAAGGAAAATATTACAGCCTTTGGAATCGAGTCAGGTAAGGTTACTGATAAATAAAATACTAGGTACTAGAAAAGGCTTTCTAGTTTTCATACAAATCAATGAGATTTATGTTTCTTTCATTCTTCTGCCTGGAAACATTCGACTGCCACCTGAACGATTTTTATTTTTCATACGGTGGCAGGCCTAGCGTTTTTACGTTTCATTACATATCAGAATAAAACATCACGACTGAATCCTGGTAGGGTTGGGTACACTTCATAGTACAATCACGTCTAAAAATATGTATACACGCAGCAACTTTTAGAAGTGATTTTCTCCTACTGCATTGATTAAGGTTTTACGTTTTCACGAACATTGAATTTTGGAAGCCATACTATTACGAAAAAGGTCTTATCTCAACGTAGAAACCGTAATTTCACGAGCATATCACTTTTCAGTTTTGCTAAGTGTATACATATTATTAGACGTGACTGTACAGCCACATTGTGCCAGTTTTGTTTAAATCTCATTTTTTTTATTTATTTATTTATTAACACGTCATCACTATCATTATAGGAATGTCCTAATTCAATAGTGTGGCCATAAATACAGTAGCTAATAATAGGTAAGGTAGGTAGTAGTTTAATAATAATAATATATGTGTTATGGGTACTGGCCTTAAAAACCGTCAACCGGGCCCCGTAACCTGACTCCAGGTTGTTACTAGGAATTCATATCATAACTTAACATCACGCCGAAAATCCCCGAAGGATTAAGCAGAGGCGAAGGGTATGGTACCTAGTAGTACACCAATATTTCGCCAGTTATGGGTTAGGGGACGACCATATTGCCAGCAACCAAAAAATCTAGACTCCATCCGGCTGCTTCTGAGAAATTCTTGATGAAATAAATAATAGTTAAAAAAAACACGCTTTTTATAGAAAACCGAACTAAAAAATAGAAAATAAATTTGAAAAAATTTAAATTAAGAAAAAAGCGTGAAATCTCTCTTTTGAAGTTTTTTTTTGTTTTTTTAAAGCATAAAAAAAAAACCAAATTCTTTGGTATTCGAAAAGTTCCTAATATTAGATAAATCGGTTAAAGATAATGGTTGAAATTTTAAATTAACATCTATTCCAGCCTTATCGACTATAGATGAAAATTATATAAATTAGCAAAAGACTTATTTTGCAAATAGAAAAATGGAATAATTTTATCAAATTAATGTATTGTCATCGGTCCTCGATAAATCTACAAAGTTTGAACGAAATCTGGCAGTTTAAAGTGGGTCAAAGTCGGTTACAAACAAACCTAGATACAGGTGAAGCTAATAAAAAACCTGTAAAAAACTACAATAACACTTAGCCCGACTTACATGATGTTGTGTCCCAAATTCCATGTTTCTAGATCCAGCAGTTCAGACCTGTACATAGTTTGTCATCGAGCATAAGTGGTTCATTAAGTAGATTACCACAATTCCAAATTCAAACCGTTCTCCTAAACAAATTATTACTTTTCAAACCAATAGCTCCTCAGAACTGGTCTTTCAATGTGCAGTTGTTACTCATAGCCCAAAAGTACCCTAAGGTCTATGCTCACAAATAAATCAACTATGTTTTGACCCCTGACCTGCCTGGTTTAGGGGATTACGGTGCAAGTTGGTCCCACGTTAACGACTCTTCGATGACGCTATAATATTTTTTTTTCTTTGGTTATGGTTTTTGGTTCAGTGATTTACTGAAGTGTTAGGTGTCTATTGTTTTGAATTAAAATAGATTTTGAAACATTTGTGTTGATTTATGGGAACTGTGTGTTTAAATGTGAGAATGCTGGGACAAATTACGCAGTGTTACAAGCAAAAATTTTACTTGTCTAACTTTTTCGGTCAAATGGTCTTCGTTGATTACTCATTCGTTGGCTGTGCCGTCCCCAATATATTTTGGAAAAGGCTAGGCAGATGATGATGACAGTGCCTATACAAGAAGTAGAACTCGTAAGTCGTAATCAATCGATAAAATTATGTCACCCCTGTGTAGTTAGGCAGGTGTCAATATACATACGTAGTAGGCGTGACAGTTCATGATAAAACTAATGCATACATATTGATTGACGAATATTAACATGTTGACCCCAATGACGTGTCTGGTGCAACGGTGCGCTTGCGCACCTACGCGGAACCGATTTGAATTGTACATGTTCGTGTTTTACGTGATTTTTATTAAGTTAATTTGTGAATATTAATATTTCTGTTCATTTAGTGATTCAAACAATTTATATTTAGAGTAAGAATATTGTATTTTTTATATATTTCGTCTGTTTTGTTATCAATATTTAGTTTTAGTTATTCTATGAGTATGTGTTCTATGTGTTTATATTAAGAGAACAATATCCATTCAAACTTTATTTGTTTTTAAATTACAACCTTTGGCATGGTTTGTAGGAAATAGTTTTGTATGACTGCAGCTTAGTTCAGTTCTTGTTAGAAATAAGCTGCTAGCATTTGTCAGCTTTCATCTATCAATTTATTTCAATTTATTTTTTGACAGTCATCATCTGCCTGGCCTTTTCCTAAACTATCTTGGGGTCGGCTTCCAGTCTAACCGAATCCAGCTGAGTATCAGTATTTTACATGAAGCGACTGCCTATCTGACCTCCATAACCCAGTCTCTGGAGAATACGATACCCCTTGGTAAGACTGGATGTTAGACTTTTGGCTTCTGACTACTCGTAACGACTGTCAAAACTACGGCTGTTATTATGTAGCCACAAGCTCGAGCTATTTTTTGACAGTAACGAATATAATTACGGTTAGGTTAGTATGTACTATCACCAAATTGCGTATCTGACCACAGTAAGGACTATCGAGTCTTTTTTTGTTTTACCGCTATTGGTCCGCAAAGTATTTGTGCGGACCAATAGTAATAAGGGTGTTAAACAGATGTCATCGTGTGCACGGGATTTTGTTTGAAAAGTGTCCATATTCTCACTTTCCCGATGGTACATAAGCCAGGTTACTGTTGTATGGGAAATACGTACCTACATAAAGAAACCATGCCTTTCCCAGTACTGGATGTCTTTCCATATTTTTTTTAACTTGTCTATTCCTCATTTTTCGATACGTTATCAGAATATCGGAATGATTCAAAATATGCGTCTTGATGTGAACCCTAAAAAATGACCTATACTACTAAATATTCTGACCAAATACTTTACAACAGTTGCTAAGCCATATTTAAATATTTGATAAAGCATTACCTACCTCCCTACTTAGAGATAAGGTAGGTACCACCTGCCCGTACTGACGAGGACACGGTGTTAAGATTATAGGTCAAGTAATCGTTGATTTAATCGTGGTTTGTTATCTCTCACTAGGCCTTTTGGCAAGGTCATAAACGGTCCCTATACATGCTGTTATTTTATTTATGTCTTTCTGATCCTTTCCCAGCTGTCACCCCGGAGAACAGGGCTAGATTAAAAACAACACCTTGTATATGAAAATATCTTATAAGAATTTCGTAAAAAAAAAAAGTACTTCATCAGCATAATATCGGGTGAGTAAAAGAGTCTGCACACTATACCGTACTGTACCTGACCGTGCTAGAACATATCAGCCAAAAAAATATTCTTAAATATTTTTATATTGAAAAGTATGAGATTATACCCAGTAGACCGTTCCGTGCCATGCACGTAGCGTATCGGCAAAATATTTTCATCGACAATTGTTGCGTGAAGCGATGATGCGGCCTAGGGTGGACCACGAGAGCTTGGGTCGATCTCCAGAGGCATTTTTTTTCGTGTCGGGCAGGATAAACCCATTTTAAAATCGTAAAACGTTTTAAAAATATTTTTTTATAGACAGTTCGGTGTCTAATCTACGTGATACAAGGCCAATATTATGAATAAGTTTATTTTAAATATTAAAAAAAAATCTTAAACCCTAAAATCCTGATCGCTCTGGGTTGACCCAACTCCCGATTGAATGAAAAAAATATTCTTTAACTTTTTAATGAGAAGTATCATACCAAACCACTTATTTAAATGACATAACAAATAGTTAATCTTCATAGTAATAAAATATTTTTAGTTATATTAACAATACTTTTACCACAATTTTAATTTAAAATCGTGACCGGACATTTTATCTCATCGCTCTGCGCTGAGGTAAAACATCGCGCTCATCCCTAGTTACGCGACATAGACACTCTATTCCCCTTCCGCGTTGCAACGCCAGAAGTGGTCTAACCGCCGAGGAGCTGATCTATGTGCCACGTTCCCGAGTTCCAAAATTACGACGGTAAGTTTATGATTGCTCTGGATTTGGTTCTCGAATTTTATGATTGCTATGACACGTTATTTAAATTCAATAGTAACCTTGTGAATGTCTTTGTTATGTGAATTAAGTGATCGTTATGATGTTTTTTATGAGAAGTAATCACAACTTTCTATTGCTTTTTAATTCGGCAATATTTATGATTTTGTGACTTTTTCTGATCGCTATGGCTCTGATTGCTCTGTCCAAAAAGACCAGAGCGATGATATTTTGCATTAATTATGCGTTATAAATCTATTTTAAGTAGTAGTAGTTCCGGACTGTATCTATAAAAAACAATGAACTATGCATATAACCTTTAATTTATAATCTTTTCTGGGTTTCTTCGGGTAACCTAAACCCAAAACCCCTTTTTCTCTAAAATTTAATGGCAACTATTGTTGCAGATTGTAACATGTCACGGGCATCAAGGAAGGCAAGCCGGCCTTCGCTGATTAAGCGTTCCAAAAACTGCACTCAGGAGAAGCAAATTCAGCTCCCACAAATCATTACATGACTCGGACCTGCCGGACAGTTTTTGGGATGAAGTCCCACATTGACTATGAAAATTTAATTACTCCCAGTATTTCCGAGGTAGTTTTATCTTCCTTTCAAAAAGAAGATTTACCCGACTCCGACTCCGAAGACTATTTCATTTTCTGAGCTTCCAATCAACCTTATTTTCTTAGTTTTTTGATCAACTAACTATAGAAATTGTTTTTTTAATACTTTTTATGAAAATTTGTAAGATATCATAATAATTTAAAAACAATATTTTAATTTGATCTAATCATCTGAATTGCATTTACTTTATGTTGTTCTTTTTAATTCTTTACTTTCCACTAAAGATATATTTAAGGAAAATTTGATTATTACAAATCTCTTAGATAATCATGAAAATACTGTTATTTTAGTCATGATTCTGAGTCCTGATATAATTATTATGATTACAAATAGTTACGTTTATAAATTGTTTATTTCTAAGAATTTTATCATGTTCTTTATAAACGTTTTTCGTTTAATTCTTTAATTACTTTTTAAAAAAAATATAATGAGTCTAAGTAATTTTATAAATGTAAAAGACTGTTTTAATAGTTGATTTCAAAAGGTTTTTAATTTTGTCTCATTTATCTTTAATTAAGTCCAAAGAAATGAAGCTATGCCAAAAGTTGATTTTACAATAATGTTAATTTGTTATTTTAGCGATTATTTTATATAAAAGATTCCGTATTTTTAATATGTATGACTGATAATATAGAAGTTTTTCTAAAATAATACATTTTTCTTACATATAATCTTGTTACACTTAGTGGGTACACTGAATATGACTGAAACGGCTAAATAAATAAGATTTTATATTTTTTTTGTTTCACTGATTTTACCATTTATGATCGCTCTGGCACCAATTATGATTGCTCTGGTCGTGAAATTTTTTGAACTTAAATATTTCCATAACTGTTTGTGTAAATTGAAGGCCAATAGTAAACATATACCATTTGAATATCATTATTGACGTGACAACGTCTTATAAATTGGTTTGCCGGGTGACACTTCAAGAAACTGCGTTACGCTCCGCTCACGTTATGCGCTCACAATGAGAGCGAGTGAGAGGCACGCGTGCCTTTCACTTTTTATGTCTGTCTCTCTCGCTCTTAGGCGGGCTAACCATGCCCGAGTGGAAGGGACGCGTGCCTCTATATATGTATATTTGTATATAAATACGTATGTATGTGTAAAGGTAAAAATAAAATTTTGTTAATATGAAATTCAGTGCGAGATTCTTTGTATAAATTAATGTTTTAAATATAATTCTTTGTATAAATAAATGTTTTAAATTGTTACTATTATTTCATCCTTCTTCCTACTATACGAATGAATATTCACATTAAAATTATTTTACCACTCAAAGTCGTTGTCACGTAAAACTTTCGCCCGTATACCGACTTTACAGGCAACCAATTTTTTTTTTTAATGAGGTACATAATTACCATTAAATATCAATATCTGAAAAGCACTAGAGCGATCACACGAATACGCCCGTTTTGGAGATTGATCCGCTTGTCAGTCGCGTTTTCTGACACTTTGTCTTGGCCCTAATCATCTCTTCATCTACAGCCCGACTTCAGCCACTTCTAAGTATAGATGGGCCAGTATTTGTGCCAACCTTTACGCTCCGGCCAGTACACAATCCGCCTCGTAGGAGATCGTGCGATATCCCGTATGACCCTTTTTTTTTTTTGCGGATGGGAAATCATCAAATGCCTTCTCCCGCTCTGGGCGGAGCGGGAGGGAGTGTCAGACTTGACTGACTGAAACCCACCCATGTTCCTTCTTAGCCCTTTGTGTTCCAGGGCCGCGGTATCTCTTTCGAACAACCCGCAGCCCTGGCAGGCATCGGCCCTTTCGGACCCCTTCCGGTTTGCAGACATCTCCTTGAGGCGCGCGTGGAACACGTACGCGCCGTCGACACGGCCTGTCGTATCCCGTATGACCCTGACGGCCATAGCTCTCTGCGGTTTGCGAAGGACTGCAATAGTGCTGGCCGTCAGGTCCGGCGCCCACACCGGGGCTCCATAAAGGGCCATGGATCGCACGATCCCTACGTACAACCACCTACAGGCGGTGCTCGGCCCCCCTAAATTGGGAAGCAGCGTTGATAGCGCGCCCGCCGCGCCCATCAACTTGGGCACCAGCCGATGAATGTGGGGGCTGAAGTCCCAACGGCTGTCGAGCACCAATCCAAGGCATATCATGGTTGACTCGACAGCGATCCGGGCCCCCCAAACCACTATATGTGATCCCAGTGGCGGCGCCCATTGGGGGCCATGAAAAGCAACGGCCTCCGACTTGTTGAGGACCACCTCCAGGCCCATGCGTCATATGCGGCTCACCACTCGTATCTCATCCAAGTTCTACCCTTTTAAATAATTTATTTGAGCCTTTTCAGACTCTAATTGTTTTAACTGTTTTTATCCTCAGAGGATATCCCTTTCTATATTAAACGTTCTGAGTCCCGAAGGTAGCAACTAGTTTAATTTAAAGGCTAAACGTCGAGATGAATTTGATTGATTAAAATTATGATCCCCTTAAATATTTATGGACGTGGAAATTAATTAAGCCGTCGAAAGATTAAAATAAATATTATATGTTGATTAGGTTGTTAGCGGCATTTGAAGATAGTCCTTCATGTTTTATGAGGACAATTTGAGGACTATAGCTTCTAAATTTAGGATGGTACCAGGTACTACAAGACCTATACCCACCATTTTTTTGACAATCAAGTAGGTATAAAGGGTGTAAAACACCTCTTAACGAAGCTGAATGGCTCTGGTTCTCCCTGTCCTTGCGATATTTTTTTGTTCTACAACCATACCTGGGAACCTTCTAGTTACGAAGATATTAGGGGTCAAAGTTCAAACTTTTTGACAAGTTTTTTTTTTTAATACAAGTTATTAATGTAAGATTTCTAAACACCTCCACGACCCCCGTACTATTCAATCCGTCCATCAGCACAATGTTTTGAGTGCGTTACATTGAGTTCTACCACAAAACATGATTTTACATCCTCCAAAAAAAAGTCGTTTCCCAGCAATAATTTTTGCGTAAAGTTACTTAGTTTCATGTACAGAATGCTTGGTTGACGGCTTCGTGACGAGGTGATTTACACGGTGTATGGTATTTTTTTTTGAACTCGTTATAAAATAAAAGATATAAAATGACTACTGGAAACCACCTGTACATAGTATAAAACTCCCTGATCTATGTTCTCACTTCCCTACTTCCCCCTTTACTTGCAAATACCAACAGCAAACTTATAAGAGAGCTCTAGAAACTTCAGCTCGACAGCCTTCAACTTAAATGCGAAGTTCCAACAAGAACTTTGCTGTACTAATTAAAGACTAGATGACGTCCTTTAAAATCTGATAAAACGTAATTATGATATGCATGATAAATCTCACAGATCCGTCATACAGTAGATAATACCTAATTGTTTGCTTTAAAAATTAACACCTCTTTGTTAATTAGCGTTAATGTCGCTATCTTTGTTGTAACGATTATGCGAGCTTCATTATTTGTAGTTATAAAAGATAAACTGAGGTCTAGCTATGAATATGAGCTGTTAATACATTTTTATGCCTTGTTTGTTTATTTTTAACCGACGCCTAAAAAAGGAGGAGGTTATGCAGTCCACCGGATTGTTTTTTTCATGTATGCACACCGAATATACTCCGTGAAAACTGGGTCAATTTGTTCAAGTTGGTGATTCCTTTTTCATTTGGTATAGGAAGACACAGACTTTTGAAAGTTAAGTTGTTTTTTTGGAAGCTGTTTTTTGTAACAGCTAAAGCCTTTGCCATAAAATGTAAGTGACAGGTTACTAATTTCATTATAAGTCACGCCACGACCCGTAAGTGTGTTTCCGCCTTTAGTTTCAATGGTGTTTTGATCTGGTGGCGTACCATGACGTCTTAAAACATTATTGTTCCATTCTTATTCCAGAGTGAAAAAGAGACGGAGCTATAAAGGTCGTCTAGCTCCATCTCTTTCCCACTCTGGAATAGGAATGGAACAATAATGTTTTAAGCGCCATAGTAACCCCCTAGGGCTGCTTCAGTGTTCGTCTGGATTAGTGCTAGTTTGAAGGTCATATGCTCACCATCTTCACATGGGACTTAAAACATAACGTCTCAAATGTGTTTTACTATATAAAGTTAGGCAGCAATTACCTCTGTTTAACTTTTTGGGTAAAAAAGGCATGAATAGTGTATTTTTTATCTATTCGTAGGCACCTTAGCGTCAGCAAAAGACTTTCATTATATTAATCTAAATCGAAGTACAATAAATCCATTTATCGGTAGTTACTTCTCACAGATCTTACACAACAAAAAGACGTATCAATATCAAAGCGATATCGGTTCACATAACAATTTTGAGCTCGAATACAACCCTTTTGTCCACAATCGAGTGACTCGTCTGTAAACGATTCTATTTCCTCTACCGAAGCCGTTGTACGAACGCGCGATTTCACTATCCAATGGCATTGCTATTTTTTTTTTGCGATGAGCACGACATAAAAATTACCAGCTATATAAATCTATAGGTACAAATAAATAAAATTGAAGTGTCTATTTGTAATATTAAAATAACCCCTTTTTACTACATGCATATGAATGCATATAATATGGTACATACCCCAAAATAACATTTTTATAATTTTTGTCTGTCAGTCTGTTTGTCCCGGCTAATTTCTGGAACGGCTGGACCTATTTTGACGGGACTTTCACTGGCAGATAGCTGATGTAATAAGGAGTAACTTACTTCTATTCTAGTAAACAAATTATTATTAGAATAAAAATGCAAAAAAAAAAAAAAACTTATAATCTACGCGGGCGAAGTCGCGGACACAGCTATTAAATTAATATAATCATAAAACTACTATGAGAAAAACGATACAACAGTTTCAATTTAACTTGGCCTAGGTCAAATCTTGCATGCTAAATTAGAATCACATCTTCTCTTCTCTGATTTCTTCTCTTCTTTTATCTTATGACTTCAAATTGTACTCGTACGACATGTTGGTTCACTTTTGATGTTAGTGCATTTTTATGATAATTTTACACCGAGAATTGGCTCCAGATTAGGGAACTCCTCAACTGTCTACAGAACAGGTACGAAATGTTGTATTTGCGTTCAATTTAAAAGTTCATTTAATAAAAGCTAGTTTTTATAAACTATTCATTTTATTCGTCTCTCAGTCGTTTTGACATTATATTCTTCGTTTTTCCGCGCGCTCGTAGAGGCCCTCTATTTTATCGATTGCGTAGATATCCGAGTGTACCAACATTTGGATCTGTGAAAGTCGGATGTAACGATTGTTATCTATGTATGAGTATATGAATTCTATGATCGATGTCAAGGAGGTGCATCCTCAATATTATCTATGATCACTTGTGTCAAGGAGTTTCATCATCAAAAGATGTGAGTTTCTAAGATCTGTTTGATGATTGGATACTGATACTGTTAGCCTGCGTCATCCCACAGCTGGGCAGAGGCCTCTCTTCATGACTTCCAGTTGTTTCGATCCAGGGCCACTGTGGACCACTGGTTGCTGGTCTTGTCTATCTCGTACCGCCATCACAATGTTAAGTTAATGATTTGTAAATAAATTAAGATCAGGGAGTTTCAGACCAGAGGATAATTAAAGAAAGAAAGAAAATAAGTTTATTTGGCACATACCACAAGTACACACAACAATAAACGAAAATGAACACAAAAAATACTTAAATTTAAACAAAAGAAAAAAGGGTTAATAATTGTGTAGCTAAATAAAACAAAAAGAAAATAGGGATAATTATTGTGTGCCTCACGGCTGCGCCAAAAAGGGCCAGTTCAGCAAAATGCCAGGCAGCTAGGCTGCCTGACGCTGGTTTTAATTAATTAATTAATTACCTATACGGGTTTTGAAAGTAGTCTACTGTTGATACGAGTCTGGCAGGGCTTTAAATTGGTGTTAGGTAAGGTAACATTGGTAGGAACCTTCGGTTGAAAAGTGCATCTCTTATTTTTAATAAATCTGAACAGTTTAACTGAAAATGGCATTAATTTAGGAATACTCGTAGAACCACACTTGGCTATATCGTGTGTAGCACAACAGCCCAAAAAGAATTGTGTACAATCAAAAACGCAACAGGCGTAATATTATTTAGTGATGCTCATTTCGTGCCCTACTCTTCAAAAAACAACGCAAAATTAAATGCTTCAAAAATCATAATAGTATCCAAACAACAAAAAATGACATTTTAGCAACACGATTAGGGCTGTCCACGTTGTCACTTCATCGATATGATGAAGTCATTGTCCACGATAAAATGACACGCATTTATTATTATGCAATGACCAACCGTGCGTGTGCACTTGAATAAAGAACAGAAGTTGTGAATATGAACAAAATATTAAATTAATATGCGGGTAAAATGTATAAAAAAGGGACATTTGCAAGTAATGTGCTGTCATATTTGTTCATAGTTATTGTACCATTTGTATAGTATAGTGTTTAATCGGAGGGTATTAAAATGCTATTACAAAACATCAAACTAACGGTAATTGAAGTCGGTTAGTAAGGATTATTTTGTGATTTTTCATTGAAGTTTTCCAATACACATTCTGAACTAAAACCTAAGTTCAATTTTGTGATTTCAAAAACAACATTACAGATAACCTAAAAACAAGAGCTCAGCGATGAAAAGGTTGACCTACAAAAACATCGTTTGCTTTTCCAACTAGAAAACACATTCTGTCTAGCTGAACACTTATCTTATTAGTTATGTAGGTCAGGACACAGCGCACCTACCAGGCAACCAGGTAAGCAAGGAGACACATTAACCCGCCTGGCGCTCCCAACGGGTGCCTGTTATTTAATCTGGCATGCTCATGTCGTAGTCTATCGGATTAGAGGTGCAATCTGTCTACTTACAATATCTGTCTTGGGATCTGAATTAACGTTACGGTGCATGGGATAGTTTGCATTTCTGTCACCTTTTGGAGAAACAAGGATTGGATATTTTTGAATATTGTAAGCTTTTCGTGTTTTTTATCTGAACCTCGGACGATTCTAAAATTGAAAACTCATTTCATTAGCAAGTTGTTTTGCAAATAATATTTCCTTAGTTTTTAGACTTATTCATATCGTTAACTGATACCTTTTACCTGTATTTATCGCAAAAATGTTAAATACAATTCTACAGGCTAGTACTATATAGGTACGTGTTTTCGATGTAAATACTTTCTAATTTACGTTACTTTTACAATGTTCTTGCTAGGGCTTGTATTAATTCAAGAGCCGTTTCTATATCACAATAGTTAAGGTTTAAGTGATGGCATTTTAAAAATTTATAGATTTTTTAAAAGGAATATTGAGCTAAGGTCAAAGATACGAAAATGAATTAAACCATTCAGTAAGTGCCACTTTAAGATATCCCGGAAATCTAGTGAACCCTGGCACGTGTTACACAATAAGCGACCTTTTTAATTAACCATCTCAATGGTCCAATAATTTCCACACGAAAAAATATCCTTTTAATTCTCTATCAACACCACTAATTAAATGTCAGTATTAGCTGTCAAAATTGGACAAACTTCAACCCACTTCCTTTATTTTTTTAAAGACATTTACACTATTTTTAATTCCACAATGCGGTACCGCAATACGTACCCTTTTCGGTAATAAGACCTCTTTTGGTGGAGTCAAGTAATTTGAGTACTAATTCTTGAACGCGTGGACTATTTTTTCGTGCAGCAACACTAAATTGCTAACAAAAAAAAACATGTTCAACCCAATACTCTAACAAATAAGGGAGGCTTTTGCATGTAATGGAATTTCCGGAGTAGGGTAAGTGTGGTCTTTCTATTACAAAAAACGGAATCAGCTGCCGAGACCTTTCTTTTGTTTGAAACGGAATAAATATATCTTGAAGGAGTTTTGTGCAAAGGTATTTGCGAGACGAAATGCGGTTGAATGGTTGTTAGATTCTGTAGAGTTGGGAACTTTATCGATATTGGAGTTCGTAAATTTATTACGAATAAGAGTATGCAAAAGGATATCGTGAGCCGTTGACGTAATAAGTAAATAGCCCGAGTAGCTGTTTTCGATAAAGTGTGTTTGTTTGTGATTTAAAAAGGATTTTAATTCTTTATCAATAAATTTGCTCTCAGTGTACACCATTGTATTGATCACCAATTATCTGACACTTTCAAAATGGCTTTTTCACAAACACAAACAAAAATTCCAAATTCGAAAGTGAAAATTCAAAACGTAAACCGCACGTTACGTAGCAAAGGTGGAAACATGTTCTATATTTGAAAAGGATTCCTTCCGACCGGACGATGAACATAGATTAAATATTTATCGAACAAATTGTTTGCAGGGCACATCACTAGGGGCCAGGTGAAGCGCGTGGACGTCTGCTCTTTGACGGGAACCGACCCAGAAAAAAACAAGATATTTATGTCAAATAAGAATATTTCATGGACATACGGAGTTTGTAAAGAAGAATTATCCGGTTAGGACGTATACACTTCAAGGTAGAAAAAAAGCAAAAAGACAAATGGAAAACTTTTTAAATTATGAAAAAGTGATCGATTTTTTTTTTTGTTTTTCATGTGGTTCATTTGCCGAAATCTGCGAGTGTTCACGGGTGTTTTTAGGTTATGACAAAAAAAAGCCTGATAAAGTCTGGGTATTAGAACCAGACTTTTTTATAGAGAAAGTGTCAATAGTGACCTTGGGAAGGATTCTAAGGTTAATTGATACTTTCTTCATAGACAAAAAGTTTTTCCACAGTAAGCCTGTCTAATAATTCTTTATTATGCCAATACAAATTGTAAAATAAAATTGTTCCTCAATGATTTGTTATAAACTTTTGTAAAGCAATAAATCCGCACGTCAACTGACATTTCGTAAATTGTAAATCTTACAATACCGGACATAATCTGACGGTGAATTGAGAGAAAAAAAAGATCTAACTTCAGTTCAATGCCACCTTCTCCCAAAGTAAAAGAGTTCAAAATCGAATGCAACGCTCTAAACTTTAATTTGGTATTTTTAATTTTGAAAGGTCTATGAAATGTCAATTCGCGTTCGGCAATTTTAAATCCCGAATTGCAAAAGTGACGTTCCAGAATGAATTGGTGGCCATTTTGAGTTATGCAAAGGCAAAAGTATCTTTGTCAGTTGTAAGAAAAGAAATAATTATTAATTCGGGTCGAAACTTCTTATTTCTGATGCGAGGGTGTGCGACAAAGAGAATTGGAGCAAATTTCTTTCTATAGCACGTGGGTCTGGGCAGCTGCATTTTTTTTTCTATTGGCTGAATAATGAACAATTTGTGCAATCACTGAAAAAATACAATTGGACCAAGGATTAAGAAAACTCGCTTTGAAGGTTTTTGAAGCGTGTATTATTTGGAAAAGAATTTGAATTTATTGTGTTTTGAAAGCTAATCTGGAGCGGCAGTTTTAAAGGAACAAAGTTGGGATGACAAACAGCTGATATATTTTTTATTCTATTTTATCGGATTCACAAAATATTTTGTCTTTAATTTTATTGTTCATCATTGAAAATGGTTTTATATCGTATCTTATGTATTCACAACCTGAGCATGGTTGACAAAAATGGTTTATTTTAGGGATTCAGCGATCTTCAAATAAGCGACTATAGGTACAAGCAATTCAAAAACAATTTCTTCTGACTTGTTTACATCTAGATTTGGTGGTATGTGCTTTCATCAGTTATCAGTTTCAATAATAACCTTACAACCCCATTATTATTCAACTATTCCATTATTAATTTAAACTCTGTATCTTTCATTTTTTCTTTTGTTACACTGTGTATCTTTACTGGAAAAGAAATAAAAAAGTTTATCGATAGTAAATATCTTGTAGTGAAATAATTTACAACTTTACACCATACTAGAACAAAAAAAGCGTGAATTTACATCCATTTTATCGATAATGAAAACAAAGCTGTTAATATCTTTCGATCTTGTAACCTGTCATCACTACTGAAGTTTAGCATAGTTAATTTAAGGCTATGATAGTAGATTTTAGACTCTATTTTATAAAGGTAGAGTTCATATCAGGTGCAAACATAACCTTGTAAAATACTGATAGTTTTTGACTAAACATCTGCTAAGATGACAGGTAGCTTTGAAGATCCTTATGACAAGCAGATAAGGGTGATTTTTCTTCAGCAAAAGAAACTTCCACTAATTTAAATGTTTGTTTTTATCCTAATTCCCAGTCGGTTGTAAAACTTTTATTTTAGAGCATAAATCGTTTAAAGATCAAGATATTGTATCGATTTACAAAAACAAATTAAAGAAAAACAAACTCTAATATCGCCCGATCAGTTAACAATGTTTCTCAAACTAATACAAAAGGAAAATAAAGTTTGTTTTATTTAATTAAGGATTTGAAATGTTGAATTCATCGTTTTGATAAAACTTATCATAAGAGTTACTTCTACATGACTAGCATGAACTATATTTTATAAAAAACTAGCTGTCCCGCGCAACTTCGTCTGCGTCATATTTTCCCCGTTTTCGCAACATTTTTCATTGCTGCTCCGCTCCTATTGGTCGTAGCGTGATGATATATAGCCTATGTCCTTCCCCAGGTTGAAATCAATCTTCTTGCCAAATTTCATTATAGATCCGATCAGCCGTTTAGTCGTGAAAAGGTAACAAACAAACAAACAAACAAACAGAGTGACATTCGCATTTATAATATTAGTATGGATGCAGTAAATTCCCTATCTAATTAAACACACGATGAATTGATTAGAAATAGGAAGTGTTAGTTCATTATCATCATCATCAGCCAAGCCTTTTCCCAAACCATCTTGGGGTCGGCTTTCAGTCTAGACAGATGCAGCTGAGTACCAGTATTTTACACGGAGCGACTGCCTATCTGTGTCTGACCTCCACAACGCAGTTAGTACTGGGTAATACGATAACCCATAGTAAGAATGGTTGTCAGAATTTCAGACCACTGTCTGCCCGTAACAACTGTCAAAGATCTACAAATAACAGCCGGGACCAACGGCTTAACGTGCTTTCCGAGGCACGGAGGAAACTCGGTATGTAATGGGCCGTCACCCATCCACGGACCAAGATTCAAGATTCTTTATTTGCATGAAATATGGTACATAATTGTCTTATAAATAAAAAGGTTTCACATATTTCGCCGACTTATTGAAATAAGTCGGCGAAATATGCATAAGCATGCAAACTTAAAATTAAATTAAAATATCTAACAAAATGTAGTCGACATTTAGGTATCAAACTTCTAGACGTATTACAAAATAAAACATTTTTAGAATTTAATATACCTACTTGTGTGTAGGATACAGGATAAAGTAACAAAATTATAAAAAAAAAATATAACAAGGAACAGATACCTATTACATCAATAAAATATAGAAAAAAATAAAGGAATGTGAAAATAGGAACAATAGTTTTCAAAAATGGGAACTTATGCTATTTAACCATTACAAATGGGTTTATAAATCAAAAACTCATTTATTGTATAAAACACATTATTACAGAGGCACTTCTGCAGTTTCTTTTTGAAGTAGTTAATTGGCAGTTCTCTGATCAACCTAGATAAGCACGGGGTAATCTAAAGATCGACCCGAGCGGCTGTTACTATTTAGTCACAAGCTCCTCCTTAATTCAACTGCATCTTAAAGGGATAAAGCCAGACGCGTGCGCCTGCATTGCAATCCCAATATTTATCTTACCCAGCTGAGCAAATAAAGATGATAATGTGTTTTAAAGTTAAAAAACGCAAACTCACGTGCTTGCCCCAGATATAAATCGGATCGATAGTCAAGAAGTCGGTTTCAAGATTAAATATTTAAAACGTTTAAAGTCACCTTGGACGTGAACTTACAGTTAATGTAGGGCATTTATAAGATATATATTGTCGCGACCTTCATACATACAGAACTATAAAATAGTGCGTGGAGTCCCTCCGCGCGGAAGAAGTGAAACTTCGTGTGAAACACGCATGAGTTCGAGTGCCACGCATTCACTCTTGTTATTTTATTGAGCTTCTAAATAATATTTTGTTGTTTTCTTTTTGTACTATTTTTATAACATAATTATTACATAAGCTTATCGAGGTTATTCTACTCATGGAAATTGAGCGAAGGCTGATCACACCGAAGAGTCGAATGCATGACTGTTTGCACGCCATCTTGCGTACCTAGTAGAACTACGTAGTCACAAATCTTGTAATACTGCCATCTCTTAGTGAGTTTTAGAACATTTTCCCCTCCATGGTAGCGTTAAACTTGTTGGAAGTCGCATAAGAAGTTTCACTTCAAAAGAAAGAAAAATATAGATATCCACTTAAAAGAAAAAAATATGGTAGGTTCACCAAAGAAACAATGAAAAATGTGGAAGGTCTTTCTTCTTCTTTCTTTATCGTGTGGTTTATGCCTGAGCTGGTGTCAAAGTTTATATGCCGTCCATGCGCCTCCTGCTTGGCTATGTGGAAGTAGATTTGGCAAGAAAAGTATTGACCAGTTGGCCGACCATGACGTCTTAAAACATCATTATTGAAGTGAAACTTCTTATGCGACTTTCAACTAGTTTAACGTTTTCATGGAGGGGGAATATTTTCTATTACCCACTAAGAGATGGCGGTGTTACAAGATTTGTGACTACGTAGTTCTACCAGGTACGCAAGATGGCGTGCAAACAGTGATGCATTCGACTTTTCGGTGTGACCAGCCTTCGCTCAATTTCCATTAGTAGAATAAGCATAACCTCGATTAACTTATTTAATAAAAAGTGTACAACAATAAAATATTATTTAGAAGCTCAATAAAATAACGAGTGTGAATGCGTGACACTCGAGCCAGCCAGCCAGATGATGATATGAAATAATTGAAAAGTGACCCAAGGGCTGGCTTTTACCTTGATCAGAAGCTAGTTGCCATACAACGTGGCAACGCCGCCAGTCTCTTGGGCACATGACCAGCTGACAGCGTTGAGGGGTTTATTGATGGCCTTTATAAAGTTTGTTGTTAGTTTATTCAATAGTTTTTATTTGTAATCCATATTTCCATACTAATATTATTGAGAAGTATCAAACAAGAAGACAAGCTGCGAACAAGCAAGCAACTAAAAAGTAACAACATCACTGCAAGCTAAGCCCACTTGTATCTATGTTGCACATCTGCCGCCCGTATCCAACATAACATAATTATGTGCGACACATCAACGTCCAACATTACGCTATTTTATTAGTTCTAACATAGGGGCGAGCTTTGTATGTACAGATAGCTACACAAATCATTGAATAGTCCAGTTTTTTAAATCTTGTTGAATGCTTAAACCTTTTTTTTTTTTTTTCCGGATGGGCAATCATCAAATGACTTCTCCCGCTCTGGGCGGAGCGGGAGGGAGTGTCAGACTTGTACTGACTAAAACCCACCCATGTTCCTTCTTCGCCCTTTGTGTTCCAGGGCCGCGGTATCTCTTTCGAACAACCCGCAGCCCTGGCAGGCATCGGCCCTTTCGGACCCCTTCTGGTTTGCTGACATCTCCTTGAGGCGCGCGTGGAACACGTACGCGCCGTCGACACGGCCTGTCGTCATGAGACGGACGGACGGTGAGCTAGCCCATTACTCACCGTCCACAGGCTCGCGCCTACGGTGGCCGGGGGCCACTGGTTGCCCCCCGACGCCCGGGGCGTCTCCCGCGGCGGCTGGGACGTGAGGTTCTCTCCCTCTCACGTTCCGCCACCTCCTTCGCTAGCATGACTGCTTCGCAGAAGGAGGCGACGGCATCCCGGAATGCTTAAACCTTATTTATTTATTCTTTTAAAGAAAAAAAAATAAATAAAACATATAATTTCCACGCCTGAGATAAGAAACAGTATAGTACCTAAACACGAAAATAACAATAATATATGCACACAGCTACTGAATACGGCAATCGCTTAATTAAATTAAATCGGAACAGAAGAAAAAAAAATACTTATATTAACTTTTGACTGAGATATAAAATGTTTCTATACGATGTCAATAACTCATCATCGTCATTCTCTTGCTCTTATCGCTAATTATTTGGGGTCAGCGCAGCTTATCTTCTTCTTCTTCTATACTTCTCCATTACTCCTCATCCCGCCATATCATCCTTCGCGCAATTTAACCATCGTCTCCTTGGTCTTAACGGTCATCGCTTTAGTATTTGTATATTTAATTTAAAAAACACGCTTTTTTAGAAAACCGAACTAATAAATATAAAATAAATTTGAATTAATTTAAATGAAGCTATTCGGTTTTCTATAAAAAGCGTGTTTTTTTAATTAAATACACAATACAGTTTTTTTTAAACTATTATTTATTTTCTACTTTTTAGTTTGGTTTACAGTTTTTTTTTATTTAAACTATTATTTGTTCTAATCAGTTACTTATAGTAATCACGGAATTAATAGTAATTAATTCCGTGATTATTATAAGTAACTGTAATTATTTTCTAAATTATTCATATGTATAGCTGTATTAATAGTAAAATCTCTATTTAAAAGCGTGTTTTTTAGTTTTTTAAAACTATGCTCTGCTGAATAATTTTTTTTTTGGTATTCGGAAATGTCCTATTATTAGATAAATCGGTTAAAGATAATGGTTGAAATTTAAAATCAACATCAATTTCTGCCTTATCGTCATCGCATTGTCATCGGTCCTCGATAAATCTACAAAGTTTGAACGAAATCTGGCCGTTTAAAGTGGGTCAAAATCGCGCCCAAAGGAGTCGGTTACAAACAAACATACAGCCCATACAGGTGAAGCTAATAAAAAAAGTTTGTAAAGATCTAATAAATCTAATCAATTTAGATGATTTGTATAAAATAACAGTGTTCATGTATGTTAAGACTTTTTCGTCGACGGTACCTACCAACATATTGCAATGAAAACATGCACATGTTTTGTATTGTTTTGATAGTATGTTTAATATTCATTGTTTGCGAAAAATATTGATGATATTAGGGAAGTAACTGATTTTGAGGAATAATGATGGCGTTTATCATAATATTGTATAACAAAATGATTGTATGTAATAGATATTGGTCCATTGTTGGTCGAATTCTGTTGTTTTTTGTGAGCGCAGTCAATAGGAGCAGCAGTAATTTTGAGGTCCATTTTTAAATCAAAATCAAAGGTCATTTTATTCAAATTAGGCTGATAATCAGCACTTTTTGAACGTCAAAATTACAAGAGACAGTCCCCCAAAACGACCTCCCTTCGCCACTTCCTAGCGTTTTAGCTGGATAAAGATTAATTTATTTGCAAAAACACGTTTACCTAGATAATATACATAGTATGCTGCTTCTTATAGGTGTTAGAAAGTCTTCTTTGGCTCAACATGCTTGAACATGGCTTGTTTGGCATGGCTTGTGTACAAATTTGGTCGAAAGACAATACAAAAAATAAGTAAAGTAATAGTAGTAAGTAATAGTAGTAAAGTAATAGTAGTAAGTAAGTTAATAGTAAATAGTTTACAAAAAATAAAAATACAAAGCATAATAATATAAATAAATCAAATAATATTAAATTAAAAAAAAAAAATAGGCAAATAGTCCGGCAATTCAAATTAAATAGAATAATTGATTCAGTCAGTATATTTAGTCAGAAATTTGTCAGTTAAAAATTCATTCACATTATAGTAAGCTATTTCTTTCAGTATTTTTTAAATGTTTTCTTAAAGAAGATGAAGTAGCAGAACCAACTCCCTAGTAACACATCTGTCTGTTAGGTTAGAAGAACCAGATTTTATACAAAACTGTTCAAGTTTATACATATAAACAAAGAATCCAATACATCAAATTAATGTCACGTGTCAGCTAACACACACACCAATAATAAAATAAGATATTAAAAAATATACTCAAGAATAAATAAAGCCTCCAGACATAAAGGGCGTGCCCGCTTACACGTGCATACAGACGAAAAAAATAAAGTAAAATAAAAAAAGTAAAACAAAAAAATAAAATAAAAAATCTATGCGTGAATATATAACATATCAGTAAGGTAATTTGGAGAAAGAACATAAACATTGTCTTGAGTTCAAACCAGCGACCAACTATTAGTCGTTAATGGATTAGTAGGCCTTTGTCATTATTAATTTTTTGCCTTATTTATTTGCGGTTTGATAATGATTGCCACCTGTCTATCCAGTCGTCCAGCTAGACGTTTCGCCCCACGATTTTGAGAGTGCTACTAATATGCTTATCCCTCCAATTTAATACAACAGAGCTATAGTACCAAATATTCGTAATTCCCATTCAGTTTCCCATTCACTGCGTATCTTGTTATAGTAAGCGTATAATTCAATTACTTAAACTCCGTGGTTTTGGCTCGGAAAAGCCGATTACTTATATTGAGTTCTCTATGGGACAAACCCGCCACACTATTCCTTATGACTGCAACTCTTTAACGCCCGAATGACTGACTGGACTGTTTTAAACCTACTAAATTGTGTGTCAAAATTACAACTTTACTTCACAGCAAAAAAAATATTATTCAATAAGGTTCTAATTGAGGAGCTCGTGGCTAAATAATAACAGCCGCCCGGGTCGATCTTTAAGGTTAAGCCGTGCTTGCCGAGGTTGGTCCGTCGATGGGTGACCATAATTACATACCGAGTTTCCTCCGTGCCTCGGAAAGCACGTTAAGCCGTTGGTCCCGGCTGTCATTCGTAGATCTTTGACAGTCGTTACGAGTAGTCAGAAGCCAAAAAGTCTGACATCCAGTCTTACCAAAGGTATCGTATTACCCAGTTACTGGGTTGTGGAGGTCAGATAGGCAGTCGCTTCATGTAAAATACTGGTACTCAGCTGCATACGGTTAGACTGGAAGCCGACCCCAAGATAGTTTGGGAAAAGGCTAGGCAGATGATGATGAAGGTTCTAATTCAATAATTTACCCTCATTTTAAGGTTGTTTAGTTTAATACACTTTTAAGCGATATATGGTTCGAATCGACACGTCCCTTAATAACAAAAAATAAATAGTGCGTGGAGTCCCTCCGCGCTGAAGAAGTGAAACTTCGTAATACTATACATGCGTTCGAGTGCCACGCATTCACTCTCGCTCTGTCTCTTTCTATTCCCCCTCCATGGTAGCGTTAAACGTTTAACGAACCTTGTTGAAAGTCGCATAAGAAGTTTCAATTCAAAAATGTTAACCATTATCCTTGAAAAAAGGAAGCGGCTCGATTTATTTGCGCCCAAGTGTAGTACGTGCACATTGTAATATTAACCCCAGATTAGCGTACACCGCTTCACATACAACAACAACAACGTACAACATGATATTGCGGCACTAGGATAGTAATATAAAGAGTGTAAAACACCTCTTAACGAAGCCAAAAGGCACTGGTTCTCCCTGTCATTCGATCATTTTTTTGTTCTACACCATACCTGGGAACCTTCTAGTTACGGAGATATTAGCGGTCAAAGTTCTAACTTTTTGACAAGTATTTTTTTAAATACAAGTTTTGAATGTAAGATTTTTACTTTAAACACCTCCACGACCCCCCGTACTATTCAATCCGTCCATCAGCACAATGTTTTGAGTGCGTTACATTGAGTTCTACCACAAAACATGATTTTACACCCCCCAAAAAAAAGTCGTTTCCCAGCAATAATTTTTGCGTAAAGTTACTTAGTTTCATGTTCAGAATGCTTGGTTGACGGCTTCGTGATGAGGTGATTTACACGGTGTATGATATCGGATCGAAACGTCACACGACGTACACTTGGGTTCAACGTGACCTAGATTTTGGAAGCCTTATAGTGCGAGAGTTTAATGGTGCTTTTAAGCCTTTTCAGGCGGTCTAGGTCAAGGGCGGTAGCGGATTGAATCAAGTTCAAACCTACAAGCACACGGCGAAACATCAGTCTGTAGAATACCAGTATTACATGGCCTTGCTTTGTATAGCTTTGCCGTACAATGAGAGATCCGTATAAACTGGTATATAGCTTCATTAGTCGTTGTGCGCAGTAATAACCTCAAGCTTCATCCACGTTCATACACGTCATATACGAAAATTTCTTTCCCTATAAAGCATTACAGGATAAGTAACTCAAATTAACTCGTAATAAAAATTAATTCTTCAAAGTTAAACTGAACAGGCTTCTTTTGGTTAAGCTCGTACCATCGTCGACTTTGTCTCAGTCATCTCTGACCTAGACTAGAGTCAAGAGCAAACAAATCGCAAATAAAAAATGCCTTGAAAACACGATTTAGCAGCCATGGTCTGATTTTTATAATAAACTGCCACCGAATCCAGTGGTATTCGACAACATTCATTTGTCATGTTTCTATAAAATACTTAAAAATAACTAAAAACAACATTTAAAAAAAAGCTGAATCTATAAATCAACCGACAATCAGCACAAAATGTTCGAGAACCACAGTTTAACAAATAACAGTCCTCCGATTGCGCAGATTGCCGATAAAACAGCACGCGATCGCTCCAGCTGTGACAATCATAATTGTATTGATGTAGAAGGAATTTCAGCGCGTGCTGTGGCCAAAATCGGAACTACATGGAAAGGTGACAATTGATGTAGAAGGAATTTCGGCGCGTGCTGTGGCCAAAATCGGAACTACATGGTAAGCTAAAAAAGTGTCCGTAGTGCGCCTACACACATTCGATTAATTAGAGATACAACATTATCACGTCACTAAATTACTGAAGTTTTCTCTAGTTACCCACAGTAAAAAAGTAAATGTTTTTGAAGTGAAACTTCTTATGCGACTTCCAACAAGTTTAACGCGACCATGGAGGGGGAATATTTTCTAAGAGAGTAAGTAACTAAGTTCTAATAAGTACGCAAGATGGCGTACAAACAGTCATGCATTCGACTCTTCGGTGTGACCTGCCTTCGCTCAATTTCCATGAGTAGAATAACCTCGATAAACTTATACATAATTATGTAATAAAAATAATACAACAAGAAAACAACAAAATATTATTTAGAAGCTCAATAAAATAACGAGAGTGAATGCGTGGCACTCGAACGCTTGCGTGTAGTATTACGAAGTTTCACCTCTTCCGCGCGGAGGGACTCCACGCACTATTTTGTTCAATATAGTCTCCCTTTATTTTAGTTAATTTTTTTTTGAATATTAATCCTTAACTTTATAGTTGAAGCCGAAACTTTTGAACCTTACTGATAAATTCACCATCTTGTTTTTTATGCATTTTCAAATGAATGGTAGACAAGTGAGTCAAACACGTTATCAAGCTATAAAAAAATAGTATTTTCAGATCTATTATTTTACGGGAACTCTGTACAAACAGAAGGCCATGTCATAGATACTAAAAATGTAACTTGGTGTGCCGCCGTGTATATGTTAACCAAACCCGATTTCAGGCCAATCTAGTTTGTCCTAGGCCAAACCGGTTTACTGGCTTATCGTGTCAACATATACTGACCCAAACAAAAAATCTACAATGCGCCCAACTTTGATGCGGCAACGCTCGTTACGCTCGCTCGGCTCGCGCGTTTATGATCACAGTTCTAACCTAAACTAACCCAGTAGCTCTATATGATCCTGTTATGATGAGCCCGTGTGTTAGTTCAGCCGGAAATCGGGTTTGGCCGGTAACATGTACATGTACTACGATCATCTGAAATTTAACACGAAATTTTCACAAATCACCGACTACAGAGCTGTATCTGCATTGTTCTTTTAGCGTGTGGCCATAGTAGGAATTAACACCGCCATTTTGTTTCACCCGCTATAAAGCTTCGAGGTCGAATAAATGGTTCTTCAAATGCGTAGCTACAATCCCTCTCCCAGCCCTTGCTAGAGCCAGCCCGCGATGCCAAGCCCTAGTTTTAAATCAACCCCTAAATGATGGAATCACTGAGATCCAGCCTGTCCCTTTGCTGTCCTCTCCCAGCGACGCGCTAAACCGAGGCTTGTATCCTCAGGGTGTGCCCTTAGCGTATTGCGCTTAGTTCATAAGTGTTTGCCCCTGGCTGGAGACCTTACACTCAAGGCACCCACAGGATAGTCCGGTTAAGCAGAAGCCAGCCTTATAGGTTGACCAGTAAAATGTCATTACCAAAAAAAATAGTGCGTGGAGACCCTCCGCGCGGAAGAAGTGAAACTTTGTAATACTACACGCATGCGTTCGAGTGCCACGCATTCACTCTCGTTATTTTATTGAGCTTCTAACTAATATTTTGTTGTTTTCTTTTTGTATTAGTTTTATTACATAAGTTTATCGAGGTTATTCTACTCATGGAAATTGAGCGAAGGCTGGTCACACCGAAGAGTCGAATGCATGACTGTTTGCACGCCATCTTGCGTACCTAGTAGAACTATTTATTCACAAATCTTGTAATACTACCATCTCTTAGTGAGTTTTAGAAAATATTCCCCCTCCATGGTAGCGTTAAACTTGTTGGACATCGAACAAGAAGTTTCACTTCAAAAAAATGCTGTAATAATATCATTGTACAAATCACAAAACCAAAATTTCGCGAACCACAGTCCCCTTATTGGCTAGATTGCAGATAAAACACACGCAATAACTCCAGCTGTGACAATCATAATTGTTCACTTATCTACAATCTCAGATCTGGCACGTGCGGTGCTAATATTGCGTTATTGTTGCAATTATTTTACACTGTGGTTGTGTCCGTACGTTGCTGTGGTTACCTTATTGCAAATACGAATATATTCATTTAAATTGTATACTTTTTGTTTGTGGTTTGCAGCTTTCGATCGGTGGATATGGAAAGGTTTGTTGTTCACGTTGCGTTGGTATGGTTTTAATGAAACGGAATTTATGATTTATATAATAATATATATAATTAGTCGTCTCGGCCAATGGCTTTATAGCCAAAAGCTTCGATCAACATCTGAGGAGTCTTTCGCTTGGTAGCTGGATCAAGGGCTTGATTCATTAATCAGTACTTCTGGACACGGCACGTATTGCTAGGAGGTTCCTCTCTCTGACCACTGGTTACCCGGACCCTGTTCCCGATGCTGGTGAGCTACTATTTTTATATTTTTAAATGTTTTTTTTTTTAATAATTTTGTAAAAATATTTAAAATGTAAGCAATATGTGAAAAAGAGAATAAAGGAAATTTAATTAATTTACTAAGGTGTTACAGGAAGTTTTAAAATGAATGTATTTAAACACACCTTTCAGAATTGGTCTAAATTATTGGTAAACAAAAAAAAACATACCGTGGAATTGAGAACCTCCTCCTTTTTTGAAGTCGGTTAAAAACGCATCCAAATGCTATTTGGAGTTTAAAAGTAAAACACGGTTATACTTACATGAGAAGCGACTTTATTTCGCGATTGTAACTTTTGTTGTTTAATGTTTCACAGCAATCGCAAAATCACAGAATAATTAAAATAATAACAAAATTACATCATCCATGGTTTCCTGGTGTCCCTGTACACCATACATACCACATATGTTGCACGGATGATGTACAGGGACACCAAGAAACATAAACTCCAAGAACCAGGAACACCATACCAGAAAGGCGGTGATGCAAAGGTTAGGCGTTACCTAAAATTAAATAATTTCTTAAATGATATAAAAACAAACAAATACTTTATCAAATAACAACACACATCACACAGATCAGGATAAAAAGATAACAAAAAAACAAAATATCGTATCAAAATTTTCACATTTCGATGCGCAAGATAATTTCTCTCCTAAAATTAATTTATCATTAAATTGGACAGCTGTCATACAGAACTCATAAGGCACGAGCCAAACAATTGAATGAAAATTAAATAATTACGAGTACATGTGTATGCGTTTAAAAGTACATCAGTGGTACATCAATGCGCGTCAGTCATTAGGTAATGTCATTAAAAACTGTCCACATGTCGCCGGAGCGGCGTGCGCTACCGTTTTTAGGTTAGGTTATGTTGAAAGCGACAGCGGATTACACGCTAGGGTGGTTTTTAACTGGGATAGTAAGAGGAAATACTGATATATTTAGTTAGGATCCAGCACTCTAGTATCATTAAAAAAACAGGTTGCACTCCGGGAGTGCCGGCAGAAGAGAAAACTTGAACATTAACCTTGTGCGTTTTTGATATTTTGGAATGGTCAGAGAATAATTTTGCACGAATTGCTTTAATTATCAGTATGAAAGTACTACCATTGTGGCCGATTGGAGCCTTTTTATATTGTTTATGCTTTTATATTTTTACTTTTTCACGTTTTGTCTATTTTTGATATTCTTTTTGTTTTTCTCTTGTCATTATAATGTTGCACTGAAAGATGTTCTTTTTCTTGTAAAACTAGAAAATTATATTCTATTATTATTCAGCCAATCAGCAACATAAGTGGTCCTTCTACCGAACGAACTAGTGTCTAGTATAAAGACTAGTCCACAGGAATTTCTTCTTTCGTCTTCTTTTTCAGCAATTTTTTTCAGTAAAAAAAATGGTTCTGACGAGGTCACAGACAAAACTGCCACAAAATGACTCGAATATACCTACCCAGTCGAGTAGTGAAGCCGTTCCAGAACCCTCTACACATACTACCACAGGGAATTCACAGGTACATTCTTCTGAGTTAGAGCCTAGCTCGAGCGCTCATTCTGTCGGCACTCACACTAGCCGCACCAGTCGCACTTCCGTAATGGTTGCTGCCAGAAAATCAGCTGCGGAAGCGCAACACATTCGTCGCGTAGCTCAATTCGAAATTGCCCAAATGGAGGCAGAGATGAGCGCACAAGTAGAAGCTAGGCAGACGGAATTAGAGCGCAAAGCTGCTGAAGCGGAATATCAGGCTGAGCTCGCCGCTATTGAGGCAGATTGTAGTAACCACGGTTCTCACAGTGGGTGGAGCCGCGCCAGTGTCAAACAATGGTTAGATAGTACGGCCCTCCCTACTAAAATACCTTCGCATCAAGAGAGAGAGCCATCTATGAAAGGTTTTCAATCCAAAAATGGATGTGAGGTAGGGGCTAATAATGCTACCGTTATCTTGTGTTCTCAGGAACTTCCACTACGTAACGATGTCGTCGTTTCGCAGAGTATCGCAGCACAGAGTCCTGCACTATTACCTCAGCACAGTTTTAGCGGGGGTAACAGGGCTGCTGCCGCTGATATTTATCGAGAAGACAATTCAATTGGAGTTACGCAGTTAGTGGGGGCTCTAAAGGCACTTGCAAAGAGTAACGGCCCCAACAATAATAAAAACTTTATAAAACTTCCTTGTTTTGAGGGTAAATCTCCACTTGATTGGCTTATGTTCAAGCGGGCCTTTCAGGATACGGTAGGTGCTTTCACAGATACGGAAAACCTTGCACGCCTGAACCAAGCCCTAAAAGGTGCGGCGCGTGAAGCTGTCAGCATGCTGTTAGTGTTGGCACCTCATGCCAACGACGTTATTGAAGCCCTGGATCGTCGCTATGGCAGGCCTGAACAAATTGTCCTACAGGAGGTGAGCGCAATCAAGGCTCTGCCCAAGTTTGGGCCGGAGGTAAGAGATCTACAGGTTTTCACCACCCGTGTGCACAATTGTGTTGAAGTTGCTAAGTTATTGCAGCACAGTGATTATTTACGTTCTCCTGAACTATTTGGAGCGCTGCTAAGCAAACTGTCTCCATTATTGCGCGCGCGATGGTTGGATTTCGCTGCTAATCATGAGGACCTAAGCGTAGGTCGAGTGGAATTATTGTCGCTTTTCCTAAACCGAGAGGTCGATTTGGTGATGAAATTCGGTGCCGTATTCGAGGCGTGCGACCGAGATGCTCAGCGATTTCTTTGGCGCGATGATCCTGCGGGACCAATAAAGACCTATCGTATGTCTTCTATGATTTTTGGGGCGTGCTCCAGCCCATCAACGGCTATTTACATTGTCAACCGAAACGCATCGGAATTTATAAGCGAGTTCCCACAAGCTGTGGAAGCTATTACATCCGATACATACATGGATGACTTCATCGGAAGTGTAGATGTCCCCAAGGAGGATGCGGCTCGTTTGGCAGTCGAAATTGTACAGATTCATAAGCGTGGAGGATTCGAGATGCGCGGTTGGGTTTCAAATGAGCCTGGCGCACTCAATCGATTGCCAAACGAGCTGTTGTCTGACGTTTCACTAGTCAATCGTTCTAGTGTAGAGTTGGGTAGTTTACCATTCTCAGCTACCTCAACACGGACTTTAGGTTTGATCTGGAAACCAGCTCAGGACATCATAGGTTTCAACCCGGGTCTCAAAGATACTTCAGGCCATTTCACAAAACGCGTAGTCTTAGCCCAGGTCATGCGAATCTACGATCCACTAGGTATTTTAGCGCCCATTGTAGTGAGAGGTAGAATTATGTTTCAAAATTTATGGCGTAAGAATCTTGACTGGGACGAGCAGCTATCACAGGCTGACCAGGAAACTTGGCTCGAATGGTTCGAATGCCTTAAATCGATTTCGGAACTGAGAGTTCCAAGGTGCTACAATTTATGCGGTTTCTCAGAACTGGAGCTGCACGTGTTTTGTGATGCTAGCGAGCTGGCACACGCCGCCGTTGCCTACTGGAGATTTGTGCTTCCCAACGGTGACGTGAAACTTGCACTTATAGCTAGCAAAGCACGTGTGTCTCCTTTGAAGCCAGTTTCGATCCCACGCCTGGAGCTTCAAGGTGCCTTGATAGCCACTCGACTTGCCGCTAGTATTTGCGAGGCCCATCGTTTTAAGCCTAACCGACGAGTTTTCTGGAGTGATTCTATGACCGTGTTGGGGTGGCTACGCAGTGATGCAAGAAACTATAAACCTTTTGTGGCTCATCGCGTGGCAGAGATTTTAGAATGCACTAGTGTAGTTGAATGGCATTGGGTTCCAACCAATCTTAACGTAGCTGACGATGCGACGCGGGGGAAAGCCAGTATTGAACCACGCTGGGTATCTGGCCCAAATTTTCTCCTAGCTTCCGCTTCTGAGTGGCCATTAGAGCCCAAAGTCGCAACGCCAGTAATTCTTGCAGAGGAAGAACTCAAGCCATCTCTTCGTCATTCAAAATCATTAAATCATCCATCACGTGTCGCAGAGTGCATTAATGTTATCAATTCACATCTGTTACCCTTACCAGTTGTAGCTGACATCACTCATTTTAGTTCTTGGATTAGGCTGGTAAGGGCAACAGCCAGGACTCATCAATTCATTGCCTCTATTTTCAAACATCGGGGTCATAATTTTCAAAATTTTTGGGTTCGGGGAATTTGTGAGTCTGTAAATGCGCCGGAGCGCGATTTGTGGTCTTATGCTTCTTCTTCCACTGCTCCAGCGCCATTAGTCTCAGAGGACATCATCCGCGCGGAACGGCACGTTTTGGGGAGGAGCCACATTAGCGCCTTCGGAGAGGAAATTCTTTGTCTGATACGTGGGCAGCCCGTTCCCAAGAAAAGTCGTTTAGCCATTTTATCCCCAAAACTCAGAGACGGACTTTTACATCTCGCAGGAAGAACTTCTGCTGTTTCCGATGAGCAGCCCATTATTCTAAGTGGCAAGGAGTCAGCTGTACGTCTTCTGATCAGTCATTATCACGTCAAGTTTGCTCACGCCAATACAGAAACTGTAATTAATGAACTGCGGCAGTCGTACTGGATCCTTGGATTGAGGAATGCCGTGCGGTCAGTGGTCCATAGATGTCAATTGTGCAAGCTTCTGAAAAGCACTACCTTACAACCACCCATGGGAGATTTGCCAGAGGCGAGACTCGCCCATCATCGACGTGCCTTTACCTATACAGGTGTGGACTATTTCGGCCCCGTATTAATTTCTATTGGACGCAGGCGGGAGAAGCGATGGGTCGCCCTATTTACGTGCATGGTAACCAGAGCTATCCACCTAGAGATCGTAGCCAGCTTATCCGCAGACTCTGCCATTATGTGCTTGCGACGCTTCATCGCTCGTCGTGGTACGCCCAGCGAATTATTCTCCGACAACGGGACGTCGTTTGTGGGAGCAAACCGACAGCTGAGAGCTCTTTACGATGCCGCCGTTCCACAGTTTGCAGCAAATGAAAAATTAAAATGGCGTTTTATTCCCCCATCGGCGCCCTTCATGGGAAAGGCTGATTCGGTCAGTGAAGTCAGCGTTGAAGGTGACACTGAGAGAGCAGGCTCCAAAAGAAGAGATTCTGGCAACTTTACTGATCGAAGCCGAGGCGGTGGTAAACTCACGCCCGCTGACGCACATCTCCCCCGAGAGCAATTACCCGGAGGCGCTTACCCCCAACCATTTTTTGCTGGGAGACTCATCGGGCCGCCCGTTCCCAACTACAGACCTGACGGACGCCGCACTGATTGGTCAGCTGGAGAAGGGCACTCCGGCTGAGTGATCACTTTTGGCGTCGTTGGGTCATCGAATATCTACCCAATTTGGCGCCCCGTCGCGTGCCGGTAGTAGATGTCGTCGTTAAGATCGGGGACCCGGTTCTCATCGGTGACGGGAACTTGCAGAGGGGAACCTGGCCACGAGACGTGATCACTGCTTTACACCCGGGCCGTGATGGGGTGGTACGGGTGGTGGATATTCGGACCCAAACGGGCATTTTAAGGCGACCATTAAGGAAATTTGTTCCTCTTTAAAAAAGGGGATCATGTGGCCGATTGGAGCCTTTTTATATTGTTTATGCTTTTATATTTTTACTTTTTCACGTTTTGTCTATTTTTGATATTCTTTTTGTTTTTCTCTTGTCATTATAATGTTGCACTGAAAGATGTTCTTTTTCTTGTAAAACTAGAAAATTATATTCTATTATTATTCAGCCAATCAGCAACAACCATTTATGTGGTACAATACAATATTCATTTATTGCGGTATCGTACACAAACATGACAATTTATATTACATTAAAAATTTAACACTTCAGAACTACAGTCTTACGAATCGTCAGGACACGGTCACGTGTCATGACACGTTTAATTTTTTTTACCCATCACCAAATAGCACAACGCCGCTAAAGAAGTTTTCATTTCAAAAAACTTCGATATAAATAAGTTGTGCACTATCTGCCTAAGATGCCTTCTATTCCCGTAAGGATTTTTTCATTGCGTTGGAACTTAAAAAGTTCCAAAGAAAATCGATATTTCTTACATTCTCCCTATACAGAAACCAGATAAAAAAAAAAGAAATACTCCTTATAGTTTTTATAAGACAACGATGGTGTGATTCTTCCTGTACTCTTGCAACTTGGCTTATGGATATCATATACCTAGTCTTTTCCCAATCTTTGTTGGGATCGGTTTCAGTCTAACCGGATGCAGCTGGGTATCAGTTTTTACATGAAGCGACTGCCTATCTGACCTCCACAACCCAGTCACTGGGTAATACGAAACCTGTTGGTAAGAGTGGATGTCGGACTTTCGGCTTCTGACTGCTTGTAACGACTGTCAAAGATCTACAAATGGAAGCCGGGACCAACGGCATAAAGTGCTTTCCGAGGCACGGAGGAAACATGGTATGTAATTATGGTCACCCATCCATGGACCGACCTCGGCAAGCACAGCGTGTAGTAAAAAAGACGACGTGTAGAAGTGTTTGTAAGAACCTATTTGCAAAAATAAACATCGTTTCATACTTAGCCTAATCTAATCAACTTCTTCAAACTCACAATAACGTAAAAACGCTACTCGCCTCCGCTACAACCATTTACACTATGTCCCCTACCTTACACCACATTTTATTAACGACAACACGATGCACTTGTCCGCGGCGGCCTCACAAATTGGGCTTTTTTATTAAACTATAAACCATACATGGAACGTTGTTAAAAATTTATGCTACTGCATAAACAAACGTTTTGCTCCACTACTTTGGTAGGGCTGGTTAGGTTAAAAATTGAGGAAAAAGGGTGATTTTTTCAAGCTGTTCTTCAAGCTGTTCTTCAAGTCTCCTAAAAACTTACTGGACATGAAGATAAATCTTTGGTCGTTGCTCGCAATAACTATTACGTCGGCTAACATCCACGTTAAGTCGTTGGTCCCGGTTGTCAATTGTAGATCTTTTTTGGTAAGTAGTCAGTGGCCCAAAAGTCTGACCACTGCACAGTCATGTTTAACTGGGCTGTGGAGGTCAGAGGCAGTTGCTCCATGAAAAATACTGGTATTCAGCTGCATTCGGTCAGACAGCAGATGGTGATGTCGGCTAACATCCACCACCTGGGGCGCACGTTCTACAGACTTCTAGCATGGCTCTCTGCTTCTCGGCTGGCGAATGTGCGCGCCCAGTGTGGCATCGATCGGCCCATGCCCGAGAGGTAGATGTAGCACTTAACGAAACATGCAGAATTATTACTGGTTGCCAAAAACCAATACCACTAGATGCATTATACATGGTGGTATTATAATATATAGTGGGTTGAGAACTCTGGTTCTCAAGCCACTTTTTGTGGCCTTCGCCAATCTCCGGTATTTTAGAGATGCGAAATTCTGTTTGTCTGAGGTTATCACCAGACGACTTGAAGATGTACCTATAGCTAAAGTTTTTATTACGTTTGTTTTGTACACCTAAATAATTTTGTTCACTTCACCATTTATAAAAAAACCCGGTCAGTAATTACCCGTTTCCTATAAACGCTAATAGATTCTAACTCCTCAAAGTAGTTGCAATTGCTTATAGGTTAGACAATTTTTAATAATAATAATAATAATATAGCCTTTTTATTCAGATCTCTTAAGTGATTACAATGCATTAAACTTATAATATAATAACACTAAACTCTTAAACTATTTAACCTAATATCTGTTACTTGGTTATCTTTCCTAGATCTGTTTGCCAATCGGCAAAGGCCTCCTCCAACCTTTTCCATTCTTTCCTTTCCTGTGCCACTCTGTTCCACGTGACTCCGGCCACCTGTCTAATGTCATCGACCCATCTTTTTTGCGGTCTACCTTTCTTCCTCTTGCCGTCTCTGGGATACCAGTGGGTCACTGTTTGGCTACATTTGTTGCATCCTCTTATCACGTGGCCAACCCATCTCCTTATCAGTTTTTTATTTTATTTTAGTTGTTGCATCTGTAGTTTTTATTTTATTTCTGATGACGATGTTTTTCACTCTGTCAGACTTTCTGATGTTTAGCATACTCAGTTCCATTGCGTACTGACAAGTTGATAGTTTGTTTCATATTTCCTTATTTAGCACCCATGTTTAACATCCGTAGGTCAAAATAGGTAGAATGCAGGTGTTAAACAGTTTACTTTTTAGTTTTATATGGAGTTTTTTATCCTTCATAGCCTCTCTCAGGCTCCAGTATCTCTTCCAGCCGTTCGTAATTCTTCTCGCCACTTCCTTTTGCATGGGTTCTTTCTGAGTCATAAGCTGTCCTAGATAGATGTACTCGTCAGTATAGTTTACTCCAGTGTTCCCTAGTTTAATAGGTACTTGCTTCCGTTTGTCATAATTTGATTTGTTTTAGCGCGTTAGTTAGTTTAGTAAGATTTTCCTCGTTCATCAGGGTAAGTACATTAAGGGATGCTATGCATATTACTGGTTCCTGGTGCTTGTTAACCTTTGGTGTTGGAGGGTTGTGGTCTCTTTCCCCCACGAGGACCAGTCGGCTTGGGGCAGTTTGGTAATTTGTTGTTTCCTTATTGGCAGTTTCTTTACTTGGTTTTGGTTTCCGTTTGCGGCTCTTTAGTTCCTATTGGTTTCCCTTGGTGTTGGATATACTCGGTGTTGGAGCCGGATCTGGACCGCATTATGTCAAAAGCATTCGTTCTGTTAGACATGGTTGTGTTTACTGTTTGTTGCTTTTTGGGCTGGTTACTGTAGTTGGAGGGCGAAGTTGATATTTCTCTTTTTCTTTTCTCTTGGGTGTTGTTGTTCTCTTTGACTATTAGTTCGTCATATTTCAAGTATGCCGTATTGCCCTTTTTCCTCTCTTCAACTAACTTTGCATGCAACTCTTTCCTTCTTTCCAAAACTTCTTTCGAGTAGTCCTCACTTATGTAGATTGTTTTAAGGTTCTTTTTGTTTTTGATAATTTCATTCTTCTTCCAGTTGTTTATAAACGAACACAATACCGGTCTCGGTTTATTGCTCGCTTTCTCCTTGTTTCCTAAGCGATAGATTTTGTTGACTTGGTGCTCTTCTATGTTAATATTTAAATCCTGATTGAAAATTTCTTTAAGCTTTTGTATAAGTTCATAAGAGGATTTTTCTCTTTCTTCTAAGCCAAAAACAACAATATTATTGCTTCTTTCAATCCTCTTAAAATGCGTTATCTCTTTTTCTAATTTTTCTACTTTAATTTTTAAGTTTTTGTTTTGATCCACAATAGGTATTAATTTTTCATCCATTTTGTCCATAATGCTTTTCGTAATGGAGTCCTTCAATTCAGCGTTTTGGTTTTGTATTTCGATCTTCATTTTTTCGAATAATATTTGGAATTGGCATTTCTCCATTGTTATGTTTTGAAGTATTTTGTCTGTGTAAAACGAAACGTAATAGAAGAATATGGTAGATATGCTTTCTTAACTCGGAAAGGAGGGCAGCCTCGATAGCGGGCAGAGTGAGGGGCAGCGGAAACAGTCTCCTCGCCGTCGTCGCCGACAGGTTAGACGGGCCATTCATGAGGCATTGGTTGGCCCTACATGCGCCCATATTTAGGGCATGGGGGAGATGATTGAGATTATGTTATTTTAAATGATTGTTTTTAAAATTAATTTCCATATTTTGAATTTTATGTATAAATTAAATTCGTTGTTTTGTTATTTTAAATTATTATTTTAATTTGCTGTATGTACATAATATTGTGATATTTTTTTATTTTATTATTTATGGTATTTAATATTTTTATGTTTTGTTGAAGTTTTTTATGGATTTTCTATCTGACAAAATAAATGAATTGAATTGAATTAACTGGCAACACTGTTGGGATGACAGATTCGTTGACGTTTGACGTTTAGTGACAGTGTCAATGTCACTGAATGATAATATATTTTTGTGTTTTCTAACCTCAAATGATTAATCCTGTGCTTGTAGATACTTGATGGATATCAACAATAACACGTCACTAGTTATTTGTAGCCACTTCGCGACGGTTCTGCTTTTGTTTAAGACGGAGTATAACCACTGCAGCTCACGTTTACTATTTAATCCACTTGATTTATATCGGAGGTTATCACTATGATGTTGACAGTTCGAAAGCCGGAAACGGAAACCAGACAATTTTTAATACGCGACACAAAATTTTTAAAAGAGTAAATCAATACCGGCACAAACATTAAATCATTCATATTCCAACTTTTTATAATTATTTTATGTCCTAAGTGTTTTAATTTTTTTCTTATGTTTCTTCCTTATTTTTTTTTATAAAAAAGTAAATGTAGCGGGTGTGCTTTTAAAGTGAAACTTTTATTACATCGTCTCAAACTTTTTCGTCTGTGTGATGCATGTCGCGTGACGCTCGGCGTATACGTTTTTGGAATAAATTATTGGAATAATATTCCATTATGGGTACTGTAAAATATGCACATTTATCCACTGATAGTTACACTAATAGTTGACTCGCCAACGCACCACCGCACAGGCCGACAGTCCGACAACGACTGCCCCCCACTACACGGACCGGTATTAATAACCGAGCGACGTGCGCGCCCGAGGCAACGTTACAATACTGTAATCGGTTTGTAGTGAGATATATTGATATCTACATACACTACAGGTACCCTTAATAGAATATTATTCCAAAATTTTTTAGTTAAATGTCTATAGTGTGAAAAAAAGTTTCAATTTTACCGTGGTTTCATAAAACCACACTATCCTTTTTTTTATTTTATTACGCTACAGTAGGTAATAAAAAACAAGAAATCTAAACCTAACCGTAGTGTAACAATCTCTGTTATACTAGTCTTTAGTAAAACTTCCCCAATATAATAACTACAAACGAAAAAACAGTGTTCTAACGAGTACATGAACCCACATAAAAACTTATATACCCTCAAAACTTCTGACGCAAACTTTGGAAGTAATGGCTTCGTACACGCGAGAGTAAAATGATATTTTCTGACGTACCCTAAATAAATACGAACATGTTGAAGCTTATGAGAGCACTGCAGGGTTATTCCGTACATTAAAAATTGCATCATTTTAACATTAACATATTACTAGGGTAGTATGTTAGTGTTAAAATGATGCAATTTTTGATCCACTGTAGGGATGCCTCCTCCCCTTGTAGAAAGCATCCTAGCATAGCTTTCCGTAGTATATTCAGAGACTTCCAGGTTACCCATGGTAACTTTATTAATGGCACTCTTTTGTTAAGCAGTGGCATCACTGGTGCATCTCGCCTAAGCCTTGTAATATTTATACAGAACAAATTAATTTCTAAAATAATTATTAAATCCAGCAAAGTAACTAATTTGAAAAGTAAACTGCAAAACAACGATTAACATTTCATGCACAATATTAGGGGGACGAAAGGCACTAATCTAAGAAAATATTCCCATTTGTCCCTCTAAAATCCCGAGTGGGACGATCGGGAACGAATTAGATTTTATTTTTGTTAAGTCCCGTTCGTCCCACTAGGTGGACGAAGTCGGGGGGACGAGCGGGAATACACGTACCCTTTTTTTTTTTTGCGGATGGGAAATCATCAAATGACTTCTACCGCTCTGGGCGGAGCGGGAGGGAGTGTCAGACTTGTACTGACTAAAACCCACCCATATTCCTTCTTAGCTCTTTGTGTTCCAGGGCCGCGGTATCTCTTTCGAACAACCCGCAGCCCTGGCAGGCATCGGCCCTTTCGGACCCCTTCCGGTTTGCTGACATCTCCTTGAGGCGCGCGTGGAACACGTACGCGCCGTCGACACGGCCTGTCGTCATGAGACGGACGGACGGTGAGCTAGCCCATTACTCACCGTCCACAGGCAATACACGTACCCTTACGGGTGCATTCGTGCTACGAGTACGAGGCCAGCCCGCTCCCACTTTAGCTTTACATTTTATTTATAAAATCATTAGGAATAGAAGCCCAGAAAGTTTTATAGCAAGCATATACAAGTATGCAGTCCCAAACATTCCTCTGACCACGGGGCTCGGATGAGAAATAAAATAATTTTCGGTATTCTCTGTTAAAACCGCACCTCCTCAGCTATAAACTTTTCGTCTTGTACATTCACTGCTAGTTGATGTATGAAAAGGTGAGCCTTGCAATCTGTAGTTTTTTAATGATGCAGGATGTTTTTACACACACATCTCCTATCTCAAACAAAACTGTGAATATAACATTCTACATTTTATCTCGTTTTTATACCAGATAGGCTGGCGTTTGGCCGCAACTCGCCTCATGTGAAGCGATGATCGGCCTAGGGTGGAGCACGCCTGCCTAGAAGTAGCCGATTCACCGATTCTCGCCGATTCCAGATTCTAATGATCAGGGAAGCCAGCATTGAATTCCACGGACGGTTCGCATAATAAATGTGGAAGCAAAGGGCTTTATTCGGGACAATGGAACTTCAACCATAAAACGGTGACGCTTCGCCGTATCTCTAGTTCGACGATCTCTACCAGCATAAAACTGAATTTTGTCGAATAAGAAGTCCACTTTTGTTACCAACTAGAGTGCTGTTAGATTTTTAAGTTCGTACGGTTTATAGCTGCTGGCCAGTCTGTTAGCAAATTCATTTCTTTCCATTTTTGATGATATGACTTTTCCCATTTCGTCGTTTTGTTTGTGAAAATTCTCAACTGTGCAATAAGGTGAGTATTTTAACTGATTACTCGTCGCTTGCACTGGCTGATTGCCTCGTTGGTCTTAGGGTCCTACAAAGTGGTTTTGTGTTTTATCCATCAGGAATTTGCTCAACAGCAGACCAGAGTCAGCAATAGGTTCACTGCCTACTACATGGGATATTACCGTAAGTGGTGAAACGTGGGTGTGCTATGCACCTATAGCACACTCACATGCACCAGGTGCATAGATGTGCATGCATGTTAAAGGCTAAAAAGTAAATATTTCAGTGATAGCCAGAGGTCGGAATTAGGTAGAGTTATTTTTGTCCTTACACTGATTTCATACAGCGAAAGAACAAAGTGGATATTTTTACACAATTCAAACCATCCAACATCCGATGTCCGAAGTTGCAAAATTCCAATGCGCACACGCACGATGTTGCCACATTTGTAGTTCGCGCGACATAGCGAAGATCCATCAACATTTTGATGCAAGTACTTGAATACTCCTAATTCTAACCTCTGGTGATAGCAAAAATATAAGTTTCAGTGTGCAAGGTAATGAATGGTCGTAGCGAATAAACTGTGAGACAGATTTTGATAAATTGCGACTGTATCGGGAATCCATTTATCTTCCTGACACTTATTAACTCGAAAAAGGCTTGTACTATTTGCAGTATGCTTTTACTTTCATTTGCCATCATTATTGTGATTATTATGCCTATGGTTATAAATTACGGGCTCGTGAATCTATACAATAATAAAGCTGAAAAGTTTGTTAGTTTGTTTGTTTGTTTGCTTGAACGTGCTAATCTCAGGAACAACTGGTCCAATTTAAAAAAAATATTTCAGTGTTAAATAGCCCATTTATTGAGGAATGCTATATATCATTACGCTACGACCAATAAGAGCGGAGTAGTAATGAAACATGTTGCGAAATCTGATGAAAAATGTGACGCAGATGAAGTTGCGCGGGACAGCTAGTAATTAATAAAATCCGGTTGGGCGGAAGCCCATCTATGGATAGGTTGACCATTTATTACTCAAGAGCTTCATGCCTCAAACAGCAGGCTAAGCCATTGCTCACGGCCGTTATTTCTAGATTTTGGACAATCGTAACAACTAATAGGAGAGTCAGAAGCCCGAAAGTCTGTCAACCAGACTTACCTAATGACTCAGAAATCAGCAGTGATGAACCTAGTGGTGTGACCTTCGGACTGCCAAGACATAGGTCTCAAATTGCAACCTGAGACGTTTCATCTCTGATTTTTCGGATGCATGTGCGCATTTCTTAAATTATCACTTGCTTCGGTGAAGGAAGACATCGCGAGAACAACAAACCATGGCCGAATGGGCGGCTAAAAATTCTGACACCAGGCAGTTAAGCACTTACCACAACAGAAATAAAGAAGTACCTTGTAACTATGTTATGGAGGTCAAATGCAGCTCTATGTAAAATACTGGAATTCAGCTACATCTGGTATAATTGAAAGCCGACGAAAACAAGATGGAGAGAGAAAGCTAGAAAAAGCTAGATGGTGAGCTAGTAAAAGAATCCTGCTGGCCTGCCATGACGTCAGTAGTATTGTTTTACTCTTACTCCAGTGTGGGAAAGTGACGAAGCTATACAGGATGTCTAGCGCCATCTCTTTTTGCTTTAAAACGTCATGAAGTGTGGGAAAGAGACGGAGCTATGCATGATGTCTAGAGCCATTTCTTTCCGACACTGGAAAAAGAATAAAACAATGTTTACAGCTTCATGGTAGGCCGGCTGATGTGGATTATCGATTTGGTAAAAAAAAAGTACTTTTGTAATCATTTCTTCCGCATCATTTGTATGTTATGTAGTTCCACAGCTTTTTAACAAAAAATATACGGCATAAGATTACAAAACCAACAATAGAATTAAACGTATGTCCATCAAGTCCTATTATAGAACAGAATATTTGCCTATTGTCATTGTGGAATATATCTGATTTCCATTTGATTGTAATGTACCGTTTTGAACTTCGCTAGAACCGGTTTAGAAACCCCTACACTTAAACAATTTGCTTTGCTTTGGGACAATTGAATATTTTATTTTGTGTGGTGTCTAAATGTTCTTTTGAATAATATTTTTTTAAGCAGTCGTAATAGAATTAGTTTGAATTGGGTCACAAAATGTAGATATTAGATAAGGTGGAGTTACCACAGTACTACACTAGAAATTGTTATTTGTTATGGGTATAAAACGCTTAGTGCAAATTGGTAGAATGACAATAAGGTAGGGATGCTAACTTGCAGTGCGTCTAGATGTCCGATGGTAGAAGGGGGCCGGTGGGATGAGGTCGTGGAGTTCTTGGGCACACTCACTGAAGTACCGCCGACAAATTCAGGACATAATGCAGTAAAGTTCTTTGTAAGTAAGCTTCGTTGTTCTATTAATGGCAATCGCGACTGCTCAACATGAGGTCCTGGGTTTGACTCCCGGGTGTGTCCGTCTGTCTGTCTGTTTGTTAGTGGACTGATTTTGACGAGACTTTACAGCAGATAGCTGATGTATAGCAAATAATTTAAGCTAGCTCTTAGAAACAAGATTAGGATTCCGTGCAAAAAATAAACCCAAACAAAATCTAAATTCAAATAGAGAAGTTATATTTATACAAGGTGTTGTTACATAAATACAGACATAAATAATCAATTAAAACTAGGGTACAAGTTAGTTGATAAATAAACGCTGAGTTTTTTGGTTGTTTAAGTTTGTCAGAATTTCAGAAACCATCTTAATGTGGTTTAGGGAATAAGAAATTATCGAATAAACGTTTGAGATTGTTTGTATGTGTGGAAGCGCGGTCTTCTTCTTAGCTCGTCGATGGCAATCTAAATTGTATCGGCCCAGAACTGAGCCACTAGTTTAGCGCTCTCTGCAGCGTCCATCAGTTCTTGTAATGAACAAACAGCAGGACACGCAGTACACGATATTAAGTGCCACATCGTTTGCGGGGCAGCACCACATTTACACTCCAGGGCAGAATCACTAATGAATCTCCACCTGAACAGGTTTTCCTTGCTGCAACCAATCTGGGTCCGAAGTCTATTTAAAGACTTCCAGGTCAGCCATGGCCACTCATGTCCAGGTGGGAGACTCTCAGCAGGTGGAACGAATGGGTTAAGTAAAGATGCACCACCACGCCACAGCGCTAGTCGCTCCGAAGACCGCTCGCCAGTGAGTGGGGTGACACACTTCAAAAAACTGTTTCGGCTTTTCAGCCTTTGCGACACGAGGGTATTTAGGTAGCGCGGTTATAGGGCGGGGATCAGACTGGCCGCGTTTAAAAGACGGGTGGTTCACACTTACCGATTTCCGTAAATAAGAAAAATAATAAAAATTACCTACTAAATTTATTATTGATTCGGGACGAGAATCGTTAGCATAATTACCTCCTTGAATTTGACGAGGATGCAAAACAACACCTTGTATAATAATTTTACGCGGTCAACGATCACGGGCAACAGGTAGTTTTAAATAAAAGCTTCCTCTTCCTAAATGTAGCTCTGCTAATTTTCTTGAAGAACAAAAACAATATTCACTCCTTCCCTGTCCAGAAAAATGACCGGTGTGCAACTTTACTGCACACTACTACTAAAGGCACACATTTTATTTCTTTTAAATCCAATAAAGCTGTTGCACCACTATATTGAACTGGCGTTGACAGTTTAAGTCGCTTTCAGCAAAGTGGGAAAGGCTTGCACCGTTGTTGAACAGCTCTCTTTGGCAAAATGGCAGGCAAAAGCGAAGAAAAAGAATTTAACCACTAATGAGAACATTATTGCTAGGTTTACTTTCGCAAATTGTTGCTTGCATATTAAACGAATACTAACTTCGTTGTCATGGGCGCAAGTGCTGGGTTCGATGTTGTTCGATTGTGTTTTTGAGTTTTTGCATTAGGAATGTTTGGAAGTTGAAGGTTTGTAACCCACGGGCCTCAGAAAGCACCGTCGTTGATCCGATCCGATCTGATCGTGTCAGATTGCTGTCCCATCAGACTTTAAGAATGAGGGGAGATTTAGTGCACCTGTGTTGACCCACACTTGTGCACTTAAATAATTCCTACGTCAATAGTTAGTCTCCTCGCTATTATTTGTTATTATTTAGCTCGTGGCTAAATAACAAAAGCAGCACGGTTCGATCTTTAAGGTTGGCTGTGCTTGACGAGGTTGGTCTGTGGATGGGTGACCACATTACATACCGAGTTTCCTCTGCGCCTCGGAAAGCACGTTAAGTGGTTGGTCCCGGCTGTCATTTGTAGATCTATGACAGTTACATGACAGTTACGAGTACTCAGAAGCCAAAAATCTGACATCCAGTCTTACCAAGGGGTATCGTGTTACCCAGTTACTGGGTTGTGGAGGTCAGATAGGCAGTCGCTTCATGTAAAATATTGGTACTCAACTGCATCCGGTTAGAATGGTAGCTGACCTTCCGTCTTCTCTTAGATATTTAGCCGATGACCAAAACTGGTCATTACTACTTTAGGGGGTATGAAGAACAGGGTGTAAAGTTCTTCATCCCCCATTCTCAAGGGAAGATCATCCGACCAAATGCGTGGTGTGTCTGGTGGGCTGGTGCCCGACAGTATATTTACACCTTACGGGATTTCATACAAACTTTCAAGTTATGATTTTCCGAAATGACAGAACCGATTTAAATGAAACTTAATACGCATAAGCAGGATACATAGATCTAAAAAGTTACCAAAAAAAAGAAAAGTTTTATTGCAGAAACTTGTACAACTTTTACAGTAAATCTTACATAGGGACCTCCTTTTAAGTAAATTATATACCTGGCCCCGCTATTCAATTACAAATAAAAAAAAAATGGTAAAAGTGGTGTACAAAAATAAAATAAAATTTAAACAAGAAATTATAAGATATCTAAAATTAAAAAATAAAAGAACTTTGAAAACACTCCTAAAATAGTGTGTGTGAGTGTGTGCGTGTGTGTATGTGCGTGAGAGCGTGTGTGTGCATGCGCGTGTGTATGTGTGTGAGTGCGTGTGTGTTTCTTTTCAAGTCATATTGACGATACTTGCAGCAATATTTCAATGTCATCATAGGTCTTCAGTTTTAGCCATTGAACTAATGCCTTTTTGCAGTCTTTAGTAGTCATGGGATAGATGTTAATTATTTTATTCATTTTATTATATAGGGTAGCGGAATTTGTATTGAATGGTCTTTTTGCATAACTAGTTTTAGCGAATTCTACTGGTGCAACATGGTGCTTTTTTCTTCTTTCCTGAGAGTTAGGGTCATATGGCAGGACTTTGTGTAATTTTTAGATAGCGTGAAGTATGTACAATTTTCTGACTGTGAGAATACCGCTTAGGGAGTATAACTCATTAGTCGGGAATCTGAAAGGTTTGGTGTACATGACCTTTATAAGAGATCTCTGTGCTCGCTCTAGCTCAAGAAACTTCGTTTTGTCGCACCGCCCCACACGGGTATGCAGTAGATAAGAATTGATTGAGCCAGAGAGACATAGATTTCTGTTAACATTTAAAAAAAAAAAAAACATTTTCGAAATTAAAAAAAAAAAAGATAATTGGAGATTTCTGTTTCTATAGATAATTTATAATCGGTCTTATTTAACTGTAACATTGTTTTTCGAAAATATTTAGTAACTTGTTATCTGCATGAAGTTTCAGTCATTTCGGAAAATAAGGACTTGAAAGATTGTATAAAATCTCGTAAGGCGTAAACGCTTAAATTGCGGATAACTGAGCGATTTAGGATTTGATTTTAGTTCTTCATTTGGGTCTTAGATGGCGCTGTAGTACTTTTTTCGCCTAAATTGCTGTAGTTCTTTTTGTAGACACGCTACAGGACAATTATTAATAAATGAAACGAAATGACACTCACAATCAAACTATTGTATTCCAAAAAATACACATTTTTTATCAAACCACTTTCTAGTTACCACAAAAGGCCATGCTGGCCCATTAGAAGTACACTTAAGTGCATCTGCCGCCCGCATCGCACCTCAGGTTAACACATTACACATACGGACAAAATTATCAACCGCGCGTATACATTCGATACGCCCAATAAATAGAAAGTAATGAATAGATACGCATTACGCACCCTTACCACGAATTTGAGTGGCGTATTTGGGGAAATAATGGTTTACATGAACGTGTGGTTTTGTCATTTCTATTTAGATTCCATAAGGACATATGAAATGTTTGTATTATTATTGCTTTATCATTTAACTAACTGTCCGGCGCAACTTCATTTGCGTCACATTTTCCCCGTTTTTCGCAACATTTTTCATTGCTGCTCCGCTCCTATTAGTCGTAGCGTGATGATATAAGGCATATAGCCTTCTTCGATAAATGGGCTATCTAACGCTGAATGAAATCGAACCAGTAGTTCCTGAGATTAGCGCATTCAAGCAAACACACAAACTCTTCAGCTTTATAATATAAATAATAAGTATAGATTTTAGGGAAGATAAAGTCAGTGTGACATATAGTCCGGGGAATTTACGCCGAAAATTAGGCCAACTCTGCATTAATTAAAAACAGCGATTTTTTTCATTGAATGTGTAGGGTATGGACAGGAGAGTATGTTATGCTGTATCCCGCGAAAAGTTCACCTCCGCGTATGTGTTTTTTTTAAGAAAACGTCTAATATGTTGTAACTTGGTGGAAAAAAATATAAACAGGTATGTTTATTTGGAGTATTGTAGAACAGATTGAGTGCTACGAGTAGGTCAGCAAATTAAACATTTTCGTCCACGGAACAATCAGTTTTTTTAAAAAATCATATAATTTGACTTCGTACTTAAGGCAAAAATATTAACAGGACAAAAATAGTGCTAAAGTGATTGTTATCAACATATCTAACTATTATTATGAAAATTAAACAAATTCTGCTCCGGACTTCACAGAAAATCAAGAAAATCCAATAATCTTGAATACTACTTACGGCAAAAATGTAACAGGACTGAAATTCATTTAATAATGGGATATATATCAATCCAAACCTTAATCTCCCAAAATTAAACAGATTAGAGCGTTATTTAATAAAGTGAAAGTAAAAAATAAATTACGATGAACGTGACGTAAGCGCTAAGCAGCGAGCAGCGTACAGTGTGTGCTAGTGTGCGTATCCAAGATAAGCGCTGCGTTCATTGTATGCGTATGACTGTGTTCTTTTTTAAGAGTCGGTGTGTTTTTATTGATAAATGATAAATGATGTTTATTTTGCAAGTAGGTTTTATTGTGTTACTCTGTAATTGTAAAAGCATAGGAATAAAAACGGCAAGCCATCAGTCGGTCAGTGGCGACATACCTACTGTTTACAAACATGATCGTCATTAACGTTAAATCTTCATTTAGAAAACCGGCCAAGTGCGAGTCATACTCGCACACACCGAGTTCCGTAGCACCAAACAATATAATAAAAATATTTTTAACGCTAATTAACCGCTCGATATGTACCCCCCCCGCGGTTATAAAAGATTCGACGGCTCACCGGTACGACGGATGACGTCACCCCGCCGCGCGCCAGATGGCCGGCGCACGAAATGTTTTTTTGTCGCCTCGTTTGTAACGTGAGTCGTCTCAAGTGTTGTTTTTATTCAAGCTAATGAATGGCTCTTTCGAGTTGCGTCAAGTGTTTGTTATCGTTTCGTTTTTGTTTGTTTATATTTAGCGGTAAATATTGACGTAAGTAGAAAAAAAAAAAAAAACACGTTATGTGAATTTTAAAGAGGTTTATTTTAAAAAGTAAATCGATGACATATATATATTCTGACTTTTATTGGTAGAAGGATTCTATCTACGTACGCAAAAAAATTATATACATACTTCATGGTATAAAAATATTTATTTACATGCATAAGACTGGCATTAAATATTTGCCGACGGCGAATAATTTTTCAACCAAATTAAAAAAAATATTACGACTAAACCGTTTAACGTAAACTTAAAACATTGATATTATCTAAAAGCTACATTCATAGAGGAACTTATGTGTAAATATGAAGTTGATAGGTTAATCTACTACAGAAATATATGGGATTGATTGAAGGAACTCCCGCTTACGTAAAAACGCACATAACAATTCTTGTATTTTTTTGATCAGTGAAGTTTGAGTTAAGAAAGTACATTATATCTAACCATTTTCTACAAGAAATGCTCTTTCCAATGAGGTATAACACATCTTATTCAATAGCCATCGAAAAAAAACACAAGTAAAGAAATATCACAAAACGGGAGAATGGACAAAAAAAAAAGAAACCACGTGATGTCATAAAGGCGGGGTAACAGTGAATACACATCCACATCCAGGTTAAAAGCTATTGTTTTTATATGTGATAAAAATAAAAAAAATGTAATGAGGTCACAGGTCCCAATCCCTGTTTCAATGGAAAGATGAAAAACAATGTGATGATTTTTATTACCCGACTGCAAAAAAAAGAGGGTAATGTTTTTCGAATGTATGTAGGTAATTATTATAATTTACTCACCTGACTGCAGACTGGGCGGCACTTCTGGGATTCCCGGCACCAAAGGGCGCGGCACTGACACACCACACACTATACACCACACACAAGACACCACACACCACACCGGCACTGAATCGAGTCAAAATGTGCACTGTGTTCCAGCCTTTATTGGTGGCCGCCATCTTGTTTGTTTACGTTTCGCTGTTTTGCCGACTCAGTTGAACAAAAATTATTATCTTATCACAAATTTTGTAGCTTTGGTATATGTTTTGCTTGAAAACTATTATCGAATAAATATACAATGCAATATTATTATTAGTTTTTACACAGAATCGGTCGCACTATTTAATAAATTACGATAGAATTCCGCCAAATTCTAGAACCGTTACGAGTGCATTGAAAACCATATAAAAATAGAAATATCCTTAGCCTCAGGTCAAAAACTGGTTGCTCACACATAAACTATATTCTAATTAACTAATTAAAGCAGTTATTTACTCAAAACACTCATTCACAACCGAAAAAATGCATTTAATCCGCGGAACAACTTTCGCGTGTCGCACGTGAACCACAGACTGACTTTGACATTATTTTTTTAAATCAAAATGAATGATTGGTGAACTGTTGTCGTATTTTTAGCATGAAGGAACTCACTATGGTTCAAGTAGAAAAGAGAAAAAGGATATTAAACACCGTGAAATAGAAAGAAATAGACATAATAAGACGCCGTATCGTTACATCATTCTTGGGTGACTCTAGTCACCCAGGTGCGATCTACGGTATATTTTTTTTGGGTAGTGTAGTACTCAAGAGAGGTCTATTTGTAAACATACACTCAACAGTAAAACTAAATTTGTTAAAGTGAAAGTTTTATTACATCGTCTCAAACTTTTTCGTCTGTGTGTTGCATGTCGCGTGACGGTCGGTTTTATGTACTCCGCGTTTTATACCCTTAATGCAATATTATTCCAATTTTTTTTAGATAAATGTCAAAAGTATGAAAAAAAGTTTCACTTTTACCGTGGTTTCATAAAACCACACAATCCTTTTTCTTTTATAGTATGTTAATGATGAACAAAGTTACTACTGCAGTTTTGATAAAAAAGTTCCATATCTCGAAACCTAAATGATTATTTCAAGAGTGGATTATTTTCAGGGTAGTTGAAAAAATGTAGCACCCACCTCGTTTTCTTTGGCTAAAAATACAGAAATAGCGTTATTTTATAAAGGACGATAACAACACAGTTTCCCAACATGTTAAATGCAGGTGAGGTAATTATATTACTTATTTCACCATTACAGTGCAGATAGCTACTACATACTTAAGGTGGAAGTAGAAGGGTAGCCTGCGAAATTCAAATTGTTCTTTTGCAATTAGAGGGTCAACAAATGGCTTTACAAAGTTATATATATATATATATATCTATATTATATAAATAAAAATAGAAGTCCTGACTGACTGATTGACTGACTCATCAACGCCAAGCCCAAACCTATGACCCAGGAAAGCTGAAATTTTGCACAGAGGTTTCCTTTATAATGTAGACAAGGAATAAGGAAGGATTCTTCGAAATTCAACCCCTAACGGACTTAAATAGGGGATGAAAGTTTGTATGGAAATTCGTCATTTTTTAAGTTAGAAGGCTGAAATTTCATATACAAGCTTCTGGTTAGAAATAAATAAATACGTATTTTAGAGTTTTTAAGAATTTACCCCCTAAGAGGGTGAGATAGGGGTTCAAAGTTTTTCACAGCTTGAAATTCACTATTTGTGTTTCTCGATTGAATTGACGTGAAACACGTATCTATTTTTTTGAAAATTCCACCACTCAGACGAAAACAGGGATGGCATTTTTTTGTTATAGTTTTTTGTGTTAGCACGTTTGTGTGGACAAATACGCTAAAAAAACTTCATTTAAGTACACACTTCTAGGGAATCTGGGTCATTTGTGGGAAGGACACTTGCGGTAACCCATTTACGCGAAAAGATATTTGCGCGCATGGACACTTGCGTGACCGACACTCGAGGGCTGGACAATTGCGCGACTCAATGGCTTCACGGGTGTCGTTTTCGTGGTTTTAGCGGGTCGCTGGCAATAAAAAAAAATCGGAGATGGCCCCGAGGAAAATTTCCTGTTTTTCGTGCATGGGTGTCGTTTTCGTGGTTTTTGGGGTTGCTGACCAAATTGACGGCGAGGAAAACATTCGGTTTTTCTTTCACAAGTGTCGTTTTTGTGGACTTCAGGGTCGCCGATAACGAAAATGATGACCTCATTTTCTAGGTGCAAATAATAAAAATTAAAATACGCAATGTCTCAATACCCTCCCCTAGGCTATGGCTGGCATTGATTTAAGTGATAACTGTTTCTCACGTGTGCAGTTTTATGTTGCGTGCTCCGAAGTGAGCTCGGCGAGTATCTTAGTAATTTTAGCCCCAAAAGGAAACACCGCAAACGTCATTTACACAGAAGAGCTAGGATAATTCATTAGTATAAAAGGGTGTAAAACACCTCCTAACGAAGCCGAAAGGCACTGGTTCTCCCTGTCATTGCGATCATTTTTTTGTTCTACACCATACCTGGGAACCTTCTAGTTACGGAGATATTAGGGGTCAAAGTTCCAACTTTTTGACAAGTATTTTTTTAAATACAAGTTTTTAATTTAAGATTTTTACTTTAAACACCTCCCCCCCGTACTATTCAATCCGTCCATCAGCACAATGTTTTGAGTGCGTTACATTGAGTTCTACCACAAAACATGATTTTACACCCCCAAAAAAAAATAGTCGTTTCCCAGCAATAATTTTTGCGTAAAGTTACATAGTTTCATGTACAGAATGCTTGGTTAACGGCTTCGTGATGAGGTGATTTACACGGTGTAGTTTTCCGGGAGTTAAAAAGATTGGTTTAATCTGAGTATTTTTTAATTTAAAATATTGAAAGTTAAGTAAGTTAGCTCATTTACACCATAACCTATATCGCTAGGTGGATGGATGACCGGGGCATTTGAGCTACAGCATCGTCACTCGGAAGACATGTATAAAATAAATTCTAGTTCAACCCATTTAGGTCCCTAACAACACAAAAAAAAAAAAATTTAAAAAAGCGCCGTAATATACATTTTTCTAACCAGAATGAATTATGTGGCGTCTTACTTCGGAAAGCGCAGATTTTTACACAACTATTAAAATGTGTCCTACACTTACACTTACGCGCGCGCGAAGCCGTGGCCAACAACTATTATCTATAACATTTAAATGACTATTTTCGACATTATTTTGGGGTGGTTAACGCATACGTGGGCAATTGCCGAACTTCACGCGGGCGAAGCCGCGGGCAAAAGCTAGTCATTAACATTATGAATGAAAAAAAAAAATATCGCGCGCGACGAAAAATTTCATTTGGCCCGTGATGTTCAAATTTTCTTACGCTTTTTGCAATTTGCACAGCAGTGTCAGGTTTTATATTGATTAAAAACTGATTTAAACGGATTGTAAATACGTCGATTTCAAAATGGAAAATACTTGTATTACGTACAATATTTCATAATTTATTTCGTATATATGGATGACTCTGACGAACAACGTAACGTGAACATCGACATTTTACGTTTACACCATGCGCTCGTGCTAGGGAACCAGACATTTACTTGAAAGTAGGACAACCGGGAACACATCAAAACATTTGTAAGTCTTAATAGTGTTTTGTTACGTATACGCGATTTTACACCTTATCTCTATTACGGAAAGATCAAATTCCTATGAAAGCGCTGCACCAAATACAAGAATGAAGCTTGCAAACGTATTTTACGTAAACATTATTTTTATTTTTTTTCAGTATTTGCTTTAAAGTGTTTAATTTTCGTGTAAATTGGTTAGAAATAGCCTTTAGATGAAAGTTAAACAAAATTAAACCCTGTTACATTTTTGCCCCGACCGCTATTGTAAAAAAACTGATATTAATAACTTCCGTGAGTCAAATTTGTTTAATTTTTTTAACGGAGGTTTAATATATTAATTTAAGTTATTTTATGTAAAAAAAACCGCTGTTTATATTTTTGCCTCAAGTACAATCCAAAAATTACGTAAATGTTTTTTTATCGAAATTTCCGTGGACGAAAATGTTTAATTCTGAAAAAATATATTACTGTCACCAGTTCTTTACCTAAAATAATTAAATTCGTCCTGTTAATAATTTTGCCCACGTTTTTATTCACAAAAACGCGTTTTCGTCTTTTTGACCTTGATCCGGCCTTGGAAAATGTTTAATTTTTTTTTATTATTTGGAGAGCTAAGGTCAAGTACACGATTCAAGAAAAAAATCGCTGTTTATATTTAATGCAAGGTTCAAACCTAAAAGCCCCGTACTAATAGAGTAATCAGAAAACGTTCAACAAATACTAATTATTGTGCCTTATTGATAGATTTCTGAGGAATAAAGCGCTCATTCAACGCATCCCGTCCTTACACACAAAAAATTAATTATAAAATACCAAAAAACTTAATGTACTCTCAATATTTCCAATAATTTCTCCATTTAAACTTCAAAACCACACTATTTCTCTAAAATACACATTGTATACTTTTTACCCGTCCAACACCACCATTAAAATTCAAACATGCTTATTATTGTCATACGCGATCAGAGAAGGGTGCGCAAGCGTTTCGAATCGAACGTTACAGTGGTCAGTAATTTGCTTTATTAAATTATTTATTTTTAAAACATTTGTAATGGATTTCTGTCCCCGACTGTACATAATGAGGTGTATTATATTATTTAAATTATTTTATAATAGTAGCCACCACTGCCATTACTAATTAACTAAGTAGGTACTTCGAATTTTGATTGATGATTGAGACATTATTGTAACATAATAAAAACAGGGTATTGATTGATTGACTGTAATTTTAAACTAATAATCTAAAATATCCAGTGAACCTGCTCTCGTGTCACGCTTCAAATATTTCTGTTGACACTGTTCCCGTTATGTATTGTTAATCTTTTTTTTCGTCAGATGCTGTCAGTTGTCTGACATTCGGTTAGGGTTCATCATCATCATCATCATTAGCCTATAATGTTCCCACTGCTGGGAAACAGGCCTCCTCTCCCTATGAGAGGGAATGGGTTGTAATCCACCACGCGGGCCCACTGCGGGTTGGTAGATGTCACATGTCTTCGAATTTTTAGTTCTAGGACATGCCGGTTTCCTCACGATGTTTTCCTTCACCGTTTTTGAGGGCAGCGGTGATGAAATAAATTACACAAAGTATTGCGCAAACGGTTAGGGTTACTGAACTCTTTTTAGACGATGTATTTTTTGTAATTAATGGAACATAGTATCGAGAAGAAGTGCCATTATCCAAATTATGGGCTTGCCCATGAAATCATGCAAAATTTCAGCTATTCAGCACATTCATCATAATAAATCGTATTAACATAAACCTGCAAATTGTATTGTACAAATGTTTTTTCGCGATTTGTAAGTCACTTCTTTATTTTATTTTTAACATTTTGGGAAAGCTTAGAGACTAATAACATTATAATAACAAAAATACATACTAAATTATAACTAAATTGCTAATTACAAGCTTCCACAGATAAATACAAAATTGTTACTTCCTAATACTACTATCACTTACTTCCTCAAAGTTGCCATTTTATTTTTATTTTGAATAATATTTTAGTATTTAAATCTTGATCAAAGAGATTAACGATCCTTTTTCAGGACACCTTTTATAATCAGCTATCATGGGAGGTGTGATTTTATTGCATATAATACAATAACATGACACCTGTAATCTCCACAGGTTTAGGCAGACGTGTTTGTGTTCATGTTTTTTAAGTCCCATGCATGTAATTAGTGGGCGAGCCATTTGCCATCAACCGGGCGCAAATCCAGAGTCCTGAGAGTGGTTCATCACCATCATCATCAGCCTATAATGTACCCACTGCTGGGACACTGGCCTCCTGTCAATGAGAGGGAGTGGGCTTTAATCCGACACGCGGGCCCAGTGCGGGGTTGGTAGATGTCACATATCTTCGAATGTCTAGTTCTAGGACATTCCGGTTTCCTCACGATGTTTTCCTTCACCGTTTTTGTGAGCAGAAAAATACACGTGATTTTGGGTGGGGGCGGGGGGTTAGTCTTAAACCGCATCACGTATCACCTATGGGTTGGGGGGGTTAAAAAATGCTAAAAAAAACATCACGTTATTATGGACGGCCCCTTATGCTCAGAAGGCGCGCTTGGGACAACTTGACCAACGAGGAAGTCAAAATACACCATTACAATATGCAGTTATTGCAATGAGAAACTTATACATAGAAAGTAGCACACAACACTAAAAGCACAACAGCTGTTAATTAAGGACAGTCCGTTACTATGTACAGCCACTTACAAGAAATGACTGAACAGTTTATCATTAGTCAGCTACTTACTAACCTCCATTTACAGTAATGCTGTTATCAGAATAGGTGGCGCCTAAATGAATGCCTAACTAAAAACTCTCTGCTAGATGTTTGAGGCTTGCGTGAGCGCCGAGAGTACATCCACCCATACTAATATATCCATACTTAATATTATAAATGCGAAAGTCACTCTGTTTGTTTGTTTGTTTGTTACCTTTTCACGGCTAAATGGCTGATCGGATCTTAATGAAATTTGGCAAGAAGATAGATTTCAACCTGGGGAAGGACATAGGCTATACATATATCATCACGCTACGAGCAATAGGAGCGGAGCAGGAATGAAAAATGTTGCGAAAACGGGGAAAATGTGACGCAGACGAAGTTGCGCGGGACAGCTAGTATTTCAATATAATAAGCCTTTTTTATTTTTAGGTGTCGTTTTGTCTTAGTGAAAACGATCATTAGCAGTTTGCCAGTAGACGGTTTCTTACTAACCTCATTTGTTGTAATTGTGTTAAAGTTCTTATAAGATACTTTGTAATATTGTTTCATTGATCAACGTTTCTCCTAAATAGAAATAGGAAGACCACTGAGACACAGTAGGAAAGACCACTGAGAATATAAAAAAAAAATATAAGTTTTTAAGACTTATAAAATTCTCAGACACACTTTTTTTTTCATACAGGCACTGATTAAATTACAAAAGTCAATAGCAGTTTTAGATAATTTAATAAGACACTATTTAATTAATTTTAAGTTATTTATCAAATGCAAAAAAAACAAACATTACTATGCAAACATCATTTATGTCGGATAGTCAAATTGAATTCACCAATTATTTTACGTAATAGATTTGTAAACGAATAAAAAATAAACCAGCCAACCCAAACCACATACAAATAAGTACAATATACACATCAATAGAACTACTAATTAAAGTAGTCCTAAACCACAAAATTTAATTTCCCATTGACAACGAAAAAATTAACTTCCCATTGACTACGCTATACTTTCTTATTTTTCCCATTAATATCGTGGGAATGACGACGCCCGGTCTAATTGACCGAAGTGTCTCAAAACGACGAGACAAGGACGTTTCTTGTCTTTCGTGACAAATTGTTTACTTATTAGGGTTGACGTAAGTTTTATAAACTTTTGTGACTTTGCATTATGTGACTTTTTTTCCTTTAATTTTTATATTTCTTGGTCTTTTTAGGTTTTCGTTCAGATTTTTTATCAGAAATTTTAAATCAATTTGTTGACTGCAGGTTTCAAAGATGTGTCATGTCATGTCTTTTTAGAACTGTCACATAATGTCAATTTCATGTGAATCCAACCATCATGTGGTTCCAACCCACCTCCTGATTTACCCTCTGTGCTGCTAAACATGCAGTCAAAGTGACCTCTACTCAGTAACTGATGACAAGACGCCTTATAAATGGTGAAGTATTTGAAACACTATCGAGCCAGCATTGCATGCATTGCTCAGGGCGCGATTCATGGTTGATCACGAAACTGATGCTAAAAAATGAATTCTAAAAATAATATTCCAATACCCTTTTTGTTTCTCCCGCTCTAGGCGGAGCGGGAGGGTGTGTCAGACTTGTACTGACTAAAACCTATCCATGTTCCTTCTTCGCCCTTTGTGGTCCAGAGCCACGGTATCTCTTTCGAACCACACGCAGCCCTGGCAGGCATCGGCCCTCTCGGACCCCTTCTGATCTCCTTGAGGCGCGCGTGGAACACAAACGCGCCTTCGGCACGGCCTGTCGTCATAAGACGGATGGACGGTGAGCTGGCCCATTACTCACCGTCCACAGGCACGCGCGCGGTGGCCGGGGGCCACTGGTTGCCCCCCGACGCCCGGGGCGTCTCCCGCGGCGGCTGGGACGTGAGGTTCTCTCCCTCTCACGTTCCGCCACCTCCTTCGCTAGCATGACTGCTTCGCAGAAGGAGGCGACGGCTTCCCGTTCCCTCTCGCTCCGGACCATGGATTGAACCAGGGCCGGACGCGAGAGGTCGCCGCCGCCAATCGCCGCTACGAGAACACGGCGGTGCTCATCCCAATCGGAGCAGACCTCCACAGTGTGCTCCACCGTGTCCTCAGGCCGATCCTCGCAGTGGTGACACCCGGGCATTTCCTCCCGCCCGATTCGGTGCAGGAACCTCCCGAAACAACCGTGTCCGGTGAGGACCTGCGTCAGGTGGAAGATGAGGGCGCCGTGGCGCCTTTCAAGCCACTCATCAAAGAGGGGACTTATCGCCACTATTGTAGCGTGCCCCGCACGTGGTTGCGACAGTCGCTGTCTCCATGTTGCCATAAGATCGCGCCGGAGGTCTGTCCGCTGAGCGCCGATTTGCCGCGGCAGCGGAGTTTCCCCCCGGCGTAGTGCCTCCGCGCGCCATTCGTGCAGGCGCGCGAGGACTATCGCCTCCAGATGGCGGCAATCCGGCCAAGAGGCTCGCCGCCTCGCCGGAGATCGTGCGGTACCCGGCGTAGCAAACTACGCTGACACCACTAGGGAGGTCGGCGCGCAGCACCCAGTCGTGGCCGATGTTCCACAAGGGCGGCCCCAGAACCGATCCCTGTGGAACACCGCACGACATAATCTCTCGCCGGTTCCACTCTCCGTTGCGACCGGGGTAGATTACGGCCCTGTCCGTCAGGTAGTCCCCGACCACACGACGAATATTCCAATACCCTAGGTATGCCATTTTAATGTAACAACAATAAATACACATTTAATAGGCCGCGATACATCATCCACTGTTAGGAAAATAACTAGCAGTTTGTGTCTAACGCCCAAGAAAGATGGACCAGCCTGGAGTAATATATTTTTTGCAAACTATTCGTAGGGTAGTACATACAATAAATAATTCATGAAATGATATGTTTTCCTTTTGGCATTTACGGTTGCGGCGTACACACGGAAAAAAATTTCTAATCTCGAATTTACTGGAGCTTGATTTAATTTGTTTTTATAGGCTTATTAAGAAATCCAATGTACTATTTTTATCATTAGTGTCAGTTTTGTATTCAGTCTTTTTCTTCTGCTTTGACTCTTCTTCAAAACGATTGGCAGAAATGGTAGCATTTTGAAAATATATATACCATTAATAATACCATACCATTACCATTATTATTTTTGAGGCGAGTTTCCCTATGAAACTGAGAGCTCACGGCGTTGGCGACCAATCTATACTAATATTATAAAGCTGAAGAGTTTGTTTGATTGCTTGAACGCGTTAATCTCAAGAACTACTGGTCCAATTTTAATTTTTTTCAGTGTTAGATAGCCTATTTATCGAGGAAGGCTATAGGCTGTATATCTTCACGCTACGACCAACAGGAGCGAAGCAGCAATGAAAAATGTTGCGAAAACGGGGAAAATGTCACGCAGACAAAGTTGCGGGGAACAGCTAGTCAAGCTATAAAAACCAGTTTATGAGGATCTCTCATTCTACGGGAAATCTATAAAAAACGAAGCCATGTTATACTGGTATTGTATAACTAGATATGTCACCGTGTGTACACCTAAATTGCGTTTAATAGCTACTAGTATCATGGTGACACAGACGACTCATGAACGCGGTTTAGCTGTGTTGATCGAGTTCAAGGTTTTGGTGAAAGTCGCCTTTTGTGTTGAGAGTGATTCTTTTGCCTTAGGGTCTGCTCACACCGAGACGCGACGCGACGCGGCTGGAACGATTTTGACGGAACTTTCACTGGCAGATAGCTGATGTTATAAGGAGTAACTTAGGCTACTTCTATTTTAGAAAAAAACTAATTTCACTCGGACGAAGTCGCGGGCACAGCTAGTTATAAATAAAATTAGAACATATATGGGTATAAATTGTAATATTCCATTCCTGCCAGCCCTGTGGCTGCCACCCGTGACCCAGATCTACGCCACTATTATTTCTTGTTATCTAACCTGTAATTTACTTTTGTTTTAAATGTTTTGAGAACTTTCGGAGTCAAACGGTCTTATAATTACGTAGTTATGTGGAATTATTAATAAAAAAAAATGTTTGTATTTTTTTATTTGTTGATAAACAGATCTAAAAAAAGGATTGTGTGGTTTTATGAAATCACGGTAAAAGTGAAACTTTTTTTTACACTATAGACATTTAACTAAAAAATTTTGGAATAATATTCCATTATGGGTATAAAAAAAAAAATGACGTTAAGATACAAAAAACTATCGATTATTTAGATTTTAGAACATTAGTTGATTAATTAAATAACATGTAGCGAGATTGAATGAAATTCCTGTTTAAATAACATTTTAAGACAATTTTTCAATTGCGTGTAAACTCCTTGCTTGAACTTGCATGACCTGTGTGCTGTCATGCTGTGCTGTAAATTAAAAAAAAATTACTTACCGCCCTAGGGTTTTATATGGGGCATTACAGCCAAGTTTACCTGTATGTTATGACACTGTTTACGTGCAAGTGTGATGAAAAAAGTTTTTATGGTACACTGTATTATAACCATTTGTGCAAATATATTGGGAAAACTATGATTTTAAGATTATTCATGTTCAGTGGTTATTAAATTACAACGCCATTCAGAATAGATAATCAACTTCTTTACACATGATTAAATATGAATTAGTAAGTTGTAAATAATAATAATGTCATGTGAAATTATAAAGAAGCAAATTAATAATGTCATAGGTTAAAGTAATTATATTTTCCATCATATTGAATTATTGCAAAAATAAATTCTAAAATTAAAATACAATATCTTTATCTTCTAAATAGTCTTTTACATTATAATAGCTTTTAAAAGCATTCTTATAATAGCTTAGATTCAATTTCACAAATATATTTAATTCGGTAAATGTACAGGGAGGGTACCGTAAAGATTTTTAAATTTTTAAAGGAAGGCTGACAGCTTGTAGTACTATCTAGATGGCTCATTGCTCTGATGTATTTCTTTTTCGTTACTGAGAGAAAGAGGGCTATCCTCTCTCCTAATGTTGCTGTGCCCGACAGGATCCATACTGATCTCTTATTTGATAACACCATCTATGCAATACACATGGAATGCAATAAATAATTGAGTATTGAGTAATTATTAGACTTAGTGATAGTAGATCAAGTAGCGGATTTTTGCAGGTTTACAGCAGTGCCTTGTTTGCGGCACCTTTTATTAAGGCACATTACTAAGTAAGTTAAACTGCCTCGCTGATGGAGATTTGCAGCACGAATCATGAGGTCCTGGTTTCAATTCCCGGGCTGGGCAAAGTGTCATTAGGTTTTTCTATTAGGATTTCAATCAGTAGCAGTCACGGAGTTTAGATTGGTGCCCGGTTGATGGCAATAGGCTCGCCCCTATCCATTAAAAATAGCTGGCCGATGTGGGTCAAGTACCAACACGCACATTCGCCAGCTGTGTTTACGATCACCTTGCGGGATTACAAGTCGTGATGACTGATGATGTTAATGATGAGAGTTTGTCATAATATGTCAAATAGTGTGGTTGCTGTACCTCTTACTTTTACTAAGTCAAAATAACCATTCAGTACGGTCACCAATAGCAGCTGAAAAAAAAGGAATAAGCTGACATCTGCATCACGCAATTCTAGCCTCAAGCTTGAAAAAAATTTAAATGCGAACCCTACATTAACTTTTTTTTTCTCTAAATCTGATATTGATTTTATTCAAATTCAACCGCTAGGCACTTACAAATGCACCCCGAATCTGAATCTAATCCAACATTTAACGCAATTTTATTTATTTCCCAATAAACAACAAGATTTTCATAATCCATGCATAGATCAAGTGTAATGTCTACGGCAGTGTACCGCGGCAGATGCAACAACCCTCAAATGCCGACCGGGACCATTTTTATCCCAATCACATATTTTTTAAGCACGCGCCTATTGTTAATTCCATAAATTATTTACTTTACAACAATGCCCAATTGTTACAGTCGACTGACCGTTTAAATATTTAGTGCAACCTAATTATTTTGTTAAAATAATGATACCTCCATAGTTGATCACAATAGGAGACGTGGGTTCGAATTTTGTGGTCTAATTATGGTCAGGTTTGTGGTAGCTGTGGGGATAATCGCGATATTGAAATAACAATGATTTGTCGAAGAGTTATTTTGCAATTACTTAGAGTTACATTTTGGTCAAACGAGTTAACGAGGGCGAAAAATTATTGCAATTTCGTATGCAAATTAACTGTTGTTTGTTAACGGGTTTTTATAATAGAACGGTGAAATATTAATGTTAGTTTTTGTTATTATATCAGCCCATGCTGTCCCACTGCTGGGCAAAGGATTCGCCCTCCATTTCTTTCATTCTCCATTTCTCACGACTGCAGTTGTATATCTTATCTTCTAGGAGCATCTGTTCAAATAACGCCTACTTAGCCTCGATCTCCCTTGTTTTTAATATTACTTATAATTTGAAAAGTCGATAGCTTCGTGGTAAATATGGAAGAAACATTCTCACTTGATTTAATTATACATTTATATATTTTATTACATCATTAACTTTTCTTCAACTCAACTTAAAATAGTACTACTTACGGCTACTTATTCACCCCACAGAATAATAACAAATTTAACCCCTTGGCTAATGCACAGTAGCAGCCAATTGGCTATTTAAATGCTACCAAAAACTGCTTAGCTCTCAATAAAAATACCCAAAAACAGCATATTAAATCAATCGACCGTTTCCTATAAAACTAGGAAACATGACCATGGGTACGTTACGTAGTTACGCACTACAAAACATACGGACAGACAGCACGTACCAAACAATAATTTTGTATGCAAATATGTGATATCTTAAGTGGGATCAAAATACCCACCGCGTGGTTTCAGGGTTATGTACTATTGAGGACAAAACTGTTAATGAACAATGTGAAAGTATTTTGTGGACTGCTACTGTTCGAGTTATAATCAATATTTTGTATTTTATTTGTTTTTCTGTGAGAGACCAAATGCGAAAACTAAAACGATAAATTGGACATCTATTCAGTTGGCCGACTATTCAAACTACAATAATGTTGGTCTTAGGTAATCTATTTGCTTTTTAACCCCCGACCAAAAAAGAGGGGTGTTATAAGTTTGACGTGTGTATCTGTGTGTCTGTGTATCTGTGTGTCTGTATGTGGCATCGTAGCTGCTAAACGGATGAACCGATTTTGAAGAAATTGGTTTCGTTTGAAAGGTATTTTAATCGAGAGTGTTCTAGGTATGTTTCAAGAAAATCTGCTCAGCCGTTTAAAGGTCATCACCTCTTTTCTAGTTGAAGGGAAATAAACAACTTGAAATCTGGTTACTTGTCACCATGGGCATCCCGGGGGGGGGGGGGGGCACTGCATCCCCCCCCCTAAAAGATCAGGTTTTTTAATTAAATTTATAACTCCTTGTTTTCGTTAATTAGCGAGAAGAAGCGCAACACCGAGAAAAGTGTAAGAAATGGGGGAGGCCTATGCCCAGGATTGGGACATTCAAGGTTAAGATACATTAATATAGGTTTAAAAAGCATGAAATAAAATTAAATTAAAAATTTAAAAAACCCCCGACACAAATGACCTCTAAAAAACCATAACTAAAATAATCCAAGCGTCTTAGCGTCGGGGGATCGCTAAGTAGACCGCTTAGTACAAGCACAAAACAAAGCGGACCCTCGACGCTAAGACGCTTGGATTATTTTAGTTATGGTTTTTTAGAGGTCATTTGTGTCGGGGGTTTTTTAAATTTTTAATTTAATTTTATTTCATGCTTTTTAAACCCTCTCTCCGACACAAGTAAAGTCAGAATTTGCACAAATAGTCCGTTTTAATAACAAACATAATATTACGCCTGTAATTTTCGAAAGAATAGAATATAATAAAATAGAATAAAACTTTATTGTACACCAAAAATCAAACATAACAAGGGTTTACAAAAATGCTAATTTTATGGTTACAACGGCGTTCTTATATCTTCCAGACAACCAGAGAATGGACATTATGGAATTAAAATAAAAAGGTATTCAGTGGTGTCCTACACAAAAATAAAAAAATAAAAACACAAGTAAAGTTATCTACTTCATAAATATTATGCACATACATACATATTAATATAATACAATAAATAAATATATATAGATATTTGTGTGTTTTTTTACATTAAATGGTAGAAATAAATCTAGAAAAGTGACAAATTTTGACTGAATGAAATTACAGACACTGAAAATATACGGACAAAATAGGCATAGTTTGGAATTTGGTGAAACATGTTTCACCAATTTTATTTCTAACAGTCTTAACCCTCTAGCACCACTCCACTCACCCGTACCAACAAAGAACAGATGTATGTGGCGTACCGGCTAATTTGGTATGCAGTAAGGGTTAGCGCATGCGCGGAGGTGGTGTGGTGTGCGCAGGAGTCCCGTTACCGTACCGGCCGGGGCCCGACGTGTTCCGAAAGTTCTAATATAACTTGCTTGTCAAACGACATGCGATTCTCATTATTCTATTGTTATCGCAGTGAATGAAACTTATTTAAATATTCCTAGAGCCATTAGCAAAGTATAAAGGGTGTAAAACACCTCTTAACGAAGCCGAAAGGCACTGGTTGTCCCTGTCATTGCGATCATTTTTTTGTTCTACACCATACCTGAGAACCTTCTAGTTACGGAGATATTAAGGGTCAAAGTTCCAACTTTCTGACAAGTATTTTTTTAAATACAAGTTTTTAATGTAAGATTTTTACTTTAAACACCTCCACGACCCCCGCACTATTCAATCCATCCATCAGCACAATGTTTTGAGTGCGTTACATTGAGTTCTACCACAAAACATGATTTTATACCCCCCAAAAAAAAGTTGTTTCCCAGCAATAATTTTTGCGTAAAGATACTTAGTTTCATGTACAGAATGCTTGGTTGACGGCTTCGTGATGAGGTGATTTACACGGTGTATTACAATGCCCATTTTATATACCCGGCTTGTCCAATGTTTATGTATAGTAAGGACAAGTTGTATGATCTACAAGTTCAAAGCAGACTTTATAGACTGTTTTAAAGCTTTTCGCACTTCTACAATCACTTAGATCAGGATTATTTACGCAAGTGTTTAGGTAGCTTGTCTTTTCAATGTTTCTATCAGCATTGTCGCTGGCAAAATTTCACTTTTCAATAGGCGGCATAAAACTTTGACATGAAGTAACCCCAACATCACAAAGAACAACAAAAAAAACTTTATCTAGGTCTGTTCGCTTGCAGAATTTCACTTTATAATGGACGGCATAAAACTCTGACGTCAAGTAACCCCAAGATCACTATTTTAGAGTACAACAACCAAAAAAAAACTTAATCTAGGTCTTGGTTCACATAAGAATAACTGCGTGTAATGGCTACAGTATTCTTAAACTAACTCCTGGGCTTAGATGACCCCTTTGTGTCCTAGATTAAGTCCATATGTCGTGTCGGTTGGAGGCTAATTTATAAAAAATAATTAATAGTCCCAATCCATACTCTATCAATTTTTTATGTAAACTTCCGTTTTCATAACTTACTACAAAAGCCAATATTTTTACGAGTGTCTCTTATACTATAACCCTTCAAGTGAAAACAAAAGACACCCGATGTTTCGATTGTTTTATAATGAAAACGAACGTGTCGGCTCCCATTCAGAGCAGCGGATACACTGCACAATGTTTTATTCCGACAGTCGCTGTCTACTGTCTACTGTCTGAACAGCGAGTGCTGACAGTTATATGGTAGTCGCAGTCATGAGGCTGGAATGGGGAGGAGAGGGAAAATGCTCTTTTTTACCTGTGTAGCTGTGGGATCCCGTTGGTTAACAGGTCCGTATCTTAGGAAGATATAGTACAAAGGGTATAAATGTGCTAAAATATGTGTATTGATATCATGCCATCTTTATACATTACTTTTGAAGTCGGCATTTGTGTTTGGTTGAGGTTTGGACATTGTCTGACATGCTCTGACATGCTGTGACAACATTCATTGATAGTATATAAAAACTGCATAAATACTAGTTGTAAGCGGGGCTTTAAAACAAAAGATGATGATTAAAAATATCTTGCATTTTATTCAGGATAAAATGTTCCCATAATTAAAATGTTTACCATGTAGCGACCCTAGCGAAGCAAAATGCTGATGTGCACTTTTGATAGCTGCCGGGCCGGGAGCCTGCTCGCCTCGCCAGTCGCTCGCATACCTTCGCCCTGCCACGTCATATTTCAGAATGAATGTTAGACTAGTATTCTGTGAACCTTTTATTAAATTCTTACCAATATAAAAATTCAACCAGAGTAATTATTCATTGACTTAACTTTTCCCAATAACACGCACAAAAAGTGGTGACCCCGTCGTGATGCACAAAAACCACTACGAGAGGAATGTCTTAACATGCCGGAAAATAAAAGCTTACAATAATCATGAAAGGCCTACATTAATTCCTATGCTATTCTATACTCTGGAATGCTGTGAGCTATTTGCTTGATTGCCCAGACAAGTGCTTGTATGCAACCCCCACAATACCATTTATATTTGAAAAGCATTCGTTTACTGTCAGTGGCCGGGGGTAAAGTCGACTGTCCTGTCATTCTGTGCTACGTAGGGTGCAGGAAAGGGTTTACCATGTTAGCCGGGCGGTTTATTTTTATTGTGCGTTGCGTGATGGGAGTTCAAAATCTTGTCTTCATTTTCATGTAAAGCGAGACTGAAGCTGAAGCCGACATCAGACGCTATATTAAAATCACTAGCTGTCCCGCGCAATTTCGTCTGCGTCAGCGTTCCCCGTTTTCGCAACATTTTTCATTGCTGCTCCGCTCCTATTGGTCGTAGCGTAACGATAATATCCTTCCTCGATAAATGGGCTATATGACACTGAAAAAATTGTTTAAATCTGACCAGTAGTTCCTGAGATTAGCGCGTTCAAACAAACTCTTCAGCTTTATAATATTAATAGTTTAGATTTGCCTACAACAGTCCACCGCTGGACATAGGCCCAATCGCACGCCACTTAACTCGATACTCAGCAACTCTCATCCAGTTGCTACCAGCCACCCTGCGAAGATCGTCGCTCTACCGAAAGTAAGGGCGACCTTTTTCCGTTCCGATTCACGGTCTCCACTCAAGATCACTTGTACTTAATCCTCTTCAGCTTACTCAATCTGTGAGCCATGACGACAACTCTGGTTCTTCATAGGACACTATTTTGTGGTTGTTGTGTTAATTTTGTTGGGCTTTCAAAATAACCAGAAGTGAAAAATGAGTCCTTATTAAACCGATCCAACGCTGTTGGATTTCAGCACTAGGCACCATCAGCGGCACATACCGAGTGATCAACAAATAAATTAAACGAACAGCTGTATGGCTTGAATTCTTGTAATTCTATCGAAATGATAATGAACATGGAATAAAACAAAAATGGAAACTCCCCGTAATAAATCGTTTACTCGAGTGAAACTTTTTATATCGACTTTAGTAAGTGCGCACGGAGCCCAGTTAAGCTTTACAAAGCTAGTTTATGCGGAACTCTCACTGTATTGGAAATCACATAGCGAGGCCATTTACTGGAACTGTATGGCTTGATATATCGCCGTGCGTACACTTGCGTAGCTTAGCCGTAGCGAGCGACGTCTTAAAACAACAACTGCCCCATAGCCAGCTCGTTGTAGCATTCCGCAAATATTGCCACCTCATTAATATGTATTCGGACGAGGTCGGGTACGTCCGTGAGTCTTCGTAAATACTCGTTAAAATTCGAGGATCGCCCTCCGTCGCGCATCATTTCATGTGGATATTGTACATCTGTTTTTGCCGTTTGATTTATATGCATTCTATTGACTTAATTGTTTGTCGATTTGCATCCATGCTTTTAACAGGTAGGAGCCTGCTGCAATTTGTACATTTTCAGACTGGATACTTTTCGATAACCTATCGCCAACGTATCCTCAAAAGTACACTTGCTATAGAACAATAGACCTTGATAACTGGGGAATAGAATAGAGTCAAATAAATTTGAGGCACCGAGACTTAGAAAATCGTTTAGTTGCTACGTATAATTATAGGTTTTTTTCTATTACTTGCTCTTTATAAATGTCGTTTTAAAGCACTTACATCTGTGTACTTGGCACAATGTTTTGTGCCAAGACATTACACTATTCTTTTCATTCACCACCGCACATAAAGGGTGTAAAACACCTCTTAACGAAGCCGAAAGGCACTGGTTTTCCCTGTCCTTGCGATAATTTTTTTGTTCTACACCATACCTGGGAACCTTCTAGTTACGGAGAAAAATTAGGTTTCAAAGTTCCAACTTTTTGACAAGTATTTTTTAAATGAGTACAAGTTTTTAATTTAAGATTTTTACTTTAAACATCTCCACGACCCCCGTACTATTTAATCCATCCATCAGCACAATGTTTTGAGTGCGTTACAATGAGTTCTACCACAAAACATGATTTTACACCCCCTAAAAAAAAGTCGTTTCCCAGCAATAATTTTTGCGTAAAGTTACTTAGTTTCATGTTCAGTACGTCTACCATGAGTTTTAACAATCTATACTCGCTAGCGTCTGTAGTTAAAAAAATGTATGAAAACTTTTACAGCGCCTCTAGCGGATAGTTGGGTACTAAAATGCGCAGTATGAGTCACTCCCTATAGTTATCTATCCTACGTCACCGTGTAGTAAACTAAACTATAGCGCCTGCAAGTTTGGGCTTAATTTGCTTAGAATTTGGTAGTAAGCACCAACACAGCTCATGGTACAATAGAAAAAGCTAACTATAGTATTTGCTTATTGACGGAACTATTGCAGTTACGTCAAGCGATCTAACTATGACAACTCATGGTAGACGCACTGAATGCTTGGTTGACGGCTTCGTGATGAGGTGATTTACACGGTGTATTATTATACACCGTGTAAAACATTTTTAACAAAAATTATTGCTGGGAAACGACTTTTTTTGGGGGGTGTAAAATCATGTTTTGTGGCAGAACTCAATGTAACGCACTCAAAACATTGTGCTGATGGACGGATTGAATAGTACGGGGGTCGTGGAGGTGTTTTAAAGTAAAAAACTTACATTAAAACTTTTATTTAAAAAATACTTGACAAAAAGTTGGTACTTTGACCCCTAATATCTCCGTAACTAGAAGGTTCCCAGGTATGGTGTAGAACAAAAAAATGATCGCAATGACAGGGAGAACCAGTGCCTTTCGGCTTCGTTAAGAGGTGTTTTACACCCTTTATATACACCGCATTACGCACAGGTGTACCTAATAGTACACCCAGTCTCTCTATAATACTATCAAAAGCACGGTTGGCGCAGTGGTTGACCTATCGACTGTTGCGCTGCGTGTAGCGGATTCGATGACCGCACGGAACAAAATATACGAGTATTTATATAGCCTACAGATAGTTGTTCCGGGTCTGGCTGTTTGTGTATGTGAGTTTAAATGTTTGTAAAACGCACCCATGATACAGAAGAAATTGCTAACTGTGGAGCAAAGTTTAAAAAAAAAAGATTTAATTGTATCAAAAAATGTTCAAGTTCAAATTAGACACCTATTTGTTTTAATAAACTGAACAAAAACACTCGATTCATCGCTTACCTAATAACACAGATCATTACCCGTTCCTTCTAAGTAATAGGCCTATAAAACGTTACTTTAAAACCAAAATGGCCACTCTTAAACCCATTACGAAACCACCATATGGATGGATGTCCTTTAATTTTGAGTAACAAAACTAATTTATCATGTCCAGTGTCTGTGGCATACCCTAAAACGCAATTAAAGGGTATCGCCGATGACTATATCATCTTGGGGGTATCAAGACAATTAATAATTACTTACGGAACCATTCGACGTGCACGTGTGAACCCTAGCGTGGAGTATGTGGGGACTGGATAAGAAAGAAGGTAATCTAAGAAAGATGGTATTCAAATGCTCGATGGAAAATACAAAATAACATGATTAAAGTATCTTCTTCGATTCAATAAATGGGAAGTTCCAGAAAATAAGAGTTCATATTAATAATATGGGTTTTTGCAGAGGAGTATAACCTTGTTGGTCTATTAGTTGCAAGCAGTATATGAGGTTATTGTTTTTTCCAAAAGCTATTACAATTCCTTAAGAAGCAGCTATGGCATAACCTAAGTATAACTGGCATAATGTGTGTGTAGGTATAGTACCTAAGTACTCGCCTCTGTCTAACGCCTCTGCCGTTCAAGAATTCAATGCGTGATGAAATGTGTTGTGTCAGAAGAAAATAACGTTTCGCATGAAAAGTGCACAGCACTAACTACAGGGAACGGCTACATTGAAATTAAACTTAAATGGAGCAGTCGTTTTTTTCATCAAATAGATTGCTAAATTCGTAACCCTTTTGGCTTTGCCAAAGCTTTTCATAACTCGCATTAGGTATATTTCTTATTTATTTATTTAAACTTCATGTACAATATTGTTACATATACACATAGACTTAATGCCACAAGGCATTCTCTACCAGTCAACCCTTGAGTTGAATACGACAACATCTTATCCACGACATAGCAATCTAAGTTCCCCGACCAGTTTCAATTAGTGTAAGCACCCACTGTACAACATTCTTACGGCCACCCTTAACTAAAGCAACCACCATGCAACCCCTTCATCTATGGTCTGTGCCCTTCATAGACAATGTCATAGACTGATGGTCATGAGCGTCTAATGGGGTCTTGTAGTTTCATGTGGTTGAGATATTGAGTTGTTGGTGTAATTATATTTATTTGGCCATTATGGAATATGTGAAATTAATTTTCCTTTGTTCATTTCATAACATACAAGGTGTTTTTTTGCATCCTCGTCAAATTTAAGGAGGTTACTATGCTAATGATTCTCGTCCCGAATCAATAATAAAATTGGTAGGTATTTTTTTTTCTTATTTACGGAAATCGGTAAATGTGAACCACCCGTGTTTTAAACGCAGGCCGACTGATTCTCGCCCTATAACCGCGCTTCCACAAATACAAACAATCTCAAACGTTTCTTAGATAATTTCTTATTCCCTAAACCACGTGAAGGAGCTTATTCTGAAATACTGACAAACATAAACAACCAAAAAAAATAGCGTTTATTTATAATTTGCTAGGTACAATTACTGCTGTACTCACGTCCCACATGTCGACAACCTCGCGAGCCAGATCTAGATATTTGAATTGCTTATCTTTCTCTGCTTTCATATGTGTAATGACTGATAGTGTATTAGGTTTTGTGTGGTAGACAGAATGTCCTAGAATACATTACAAACCAGTCAACATACCCAAGCTATAGGCTCTCATGAGCCACTCGACAAAACAAACGCATGTCCAGCTTCGGACCACAGTAAGACCAAATGATTGATTATTATTCCACGCATTGTCAAAGCATGACCAGCTTATCCCATATCAAAAACCATGACCGGCAAACTCGAACACAAAATAAAGGATTTTCCAAAATATTTTGTTGCCCAAAAATCTCAATTGTCACATTTCTAACGACAATAGAATATTCGCCCGCAGGGCTCTGCTAAGCCCATGATGGCCATAGAATAAAAAAATCGTACAGAAACGACAAACAACCCTCAGATACCTACTCAGATGTTGTCAGATAAAACATCTAAATATTATGATTCGAATGTTTTTGCGTTAATGTTACCGAAGTAGCAAGTTGGCAATTGTAAATCTAGTCTGGCCAAATGGAATTTCAACTCCTTTCCTATTTTTATGTGTGTAACAAACTGGGAACAGAACTAGAGAACTTCATCAGATGATCATCGCATGTTCTTAAAACCCGTAATTACCCTCCAGTAAATCCTTAAGAAATCTGACTTGAACGTGTTACGTCTCAGATCAGTAGGTAGGCAATTATCACGCACTACCATGTAACACATAACGCGTTTACATTACATTGCGCATCTGCACATTCCTACTCTATGCCTTACCCAGCAGGGGGCGAGGCGTTTTGTTCCAGACAATACAATATCATCATACTGTTTACATAAAGGGTATGGGTAGAATCATAAGCCGTGGAATAGTGATAAGTGGTCATAATGATTGTCATTGCTATTGCCTGAGGGCGTGACCGATTAGCGAGTATTGCCCGTATGGATTTAAGTGTGCTGGTCAATGAATGGTTTTGATTGGTCTGTTTTGTTGTAATTTCGAGTTTTTGGGCATAAAAATAGTATTGTGAATAATGGTAGCAGTAGTGAAAACATATGCAGACGACGTATTGTTGTATACATAGCGGTTTTTTTTTCGTCCATTAATACATTTTTTTTGTCAATATAAACTTAAATGGCTCCTAGAGGATCCATTTAAGTATAATATATGGAACCTATTGCAATGAATATAGCAAAAGGTTATAGAACTGTAGCAAAAAAATAATCGTTGGTTATTAAAAACATCTGCTACTGAACGAGTAATTTTTGTACATGAGTTGCAAATGTAGGCTTTTCCAATGATAATTTGATAAACTTTTCCAATGACAGCTGTGTGAAATTTCAAAGTCACTTCGTTTAAAAAAAGTTTTTTTAAATTTCATTCTTATTATCATGGTACTTAGATTGTTAAAGATTTTCAAAAATGACTTACTTAATGTAACGTAATGTGAAGTAAACGAAGTAATAATAAAACGAAATTTCGAGGTATGCAGTAAGATAATCTATTCTAAATTGAAAAGTGAGGATGAAATGTGAAAGTATATATCTCAATAGATTGCCCTGCTCACCCACCTTTATCTATAAGCCGCTATGCTTGAATAAACAAATAACCACCCATCCGTGATCTATGTTCATGTACCATAAACAAGAAGTATAGACAATACGGATTAACGTACGTAGTTATGCATTGTGTCTATTTGCGTATTGATGGTTCCGTTTTTTACTTTTTAATTGGGAGCGAAATGTATGAGATGCTTTAAAATACAAGAACGTTAAAACTTGTGAAAAGACCTCGTTAAAATCGCGGACTAAAATGAACCATAAGACACTCTTTCATTATTTAAAGAATATCTTGCGGGGTTTTGTGAAATCACGATCAAAATGTACAGTTACGAGTACCAATAGGTTTACAACTTCCTAAATTTAAAAGCAATTTTCGAGAGAAATAACGATTGTAACTTGAAATTTTAATAAAATAAATTAAATAAAACATGAAATTTTAATCAGAACAATAGGAAATAATCTGTTTTAAAAGTAGCTCAGTCTTAACATATTGGTGCTCGTGACTGTACAAACAGTATATTTTGTCTCGTTTCTACCTAGTGCCGTAGAAGTTACTACCTATGGCTATCACTTGTACTAAATCAATTTAAACATTAATTTACCAGCTAGTTAATTAATGTTTAAATTAATTGCCCATTAAGGCAATAGTCAATAGTCGTATCAGCCAATGGCTTAATTGCCAAGAGCTTTGATCAATACCTGAGGACGCTCTCAGCAACTGGAGCAAGGGCTTGATTCTGAATGCGATTTACTCCTGGACACGGCTCGTACTGTTTCCTCCGTGCCTCGGAAAGCACGTTAAGCCGTTGGTCCCGGCTGTCATTTGTAGATCTTTGACAGTCGTTACGAGTAGTCAGAAGCCAAAAAGTCTGACATCCAGTCTTACCAAGGGGTATTGTATTACCCAGTTACTGGGTTGTGGAGGTCAGATAGGCAGTCGCTTCATGTAAAATACTGGTACTCAGCTGCATCCGGTTAGACTGGAAGCCGACCTCAAGATAGTTTGGGAAAAGGCTAGGCAGATAATGATGACGGCTCGTACTGTTAGGAGGCTCCTTTCTCTGGAGCCCTGACCGCCGGTAGTTCGGACCCTGTTTTCGATACACGTAGGCTATTTTTCTTTTTATTTTAACTTTTTTTAAAGAATTTACAAAATTTATGAATTTGTAAAGAAATAAAAATAGTGCGTGGAGTCCCACCGCGCGGAAGAAGTGAAACTTCGTAATACTACACGCATGCGTTCGAGTGCCACGCATTCACTCTCACTCTGTTTCTTTCTATTCCTCGTCCATGGTAGCGTTAAACGTTTAAACTTGTTGGGAGTCGCATATGAAGTTTCACTTCAGTAAAAGGGAATAATAGCATTATATTTTTGTTTTCTGCTACGTAAGTTCTTGTTACGAGTGCTACGCTTTCGTAGCTCGTCTACGAGGTGACTAAGACGACGCTTTTCCGTATTAGAATTTAATAATTAAGTACCTAATTGCGTTTGTTGGAGCTGTTCCAAGAATCTTGACTTCAGCATAAATCATAGTTTAGTTAGTGAGTTAGCAAATTAATTAGATTTGACTAAGGCATAACCTGACTTATTCCTAACATTTATGGTATTCTTGTATCTACGAATTCAGAGTTATTTCTTTTTAAAGATTTACAGAGGGTTTCTTGCCCGTTCTTTTTCTAGGTTTCTAGGAAGAAACCAACGTTATACTAACCAAAGCTAGGGTTTATAAATTAAAAGCACCTAGTACTTAAGTATTTTCATACAAATCAATTTCTAAGCTACTTAAGAGAACTTTAAATATTCATGTTTGACCAACTCCTAGACCAACTCAGCGACTACAGAACCCCAAAAAAAACCAAAATCACTTTCCTTATTGTCGAACAGATCCCCTAAAATAATCGCCCCTTTGTGCCTAGTCACGTATTAAAAAAATAAAAAAAAGTTTGTCTATGATGGGCGCCTCATTATCTCTTTATAAATAATGCTAAGCTCTATGGTCTATTGTCAAAAATGGCGGTAAACAAAGATTATAGAGGTAATAAAAACGGGGGTAGTTATTGATACGTAAGGATTTAAAATTAATCTTTTACAGTCAAACGGTTTGCAAATATTTTTGGACTACTAAGTGGTATTAAATTTTAGTTTTTTAAAGCTTTTTGTCAGGGAACTGATTATTAGATGGGAATTAGAGGGCACCTAAAAGTATTAAGTTTTTTTTTATGAAGGTTACAGCGGTCAGTCGTTAGAAATCGCACCGAACTGATCAGATAAGCAAGAGTTATTCACTTATACAGGGTGACTGGTAATTAGTGACAATTATTTATTTATTTATTTAACACTTCAAGTACAATGTACAGAGGCGAACTTAGGCATGCCATAGGCATTTTCTACCAGTCAACCTTTAGGTGATGCAGAGACAAACAGTGGTAGGTATCTAACTATAAAAAAATAGATTAATAAGACATACTAAGAAGATATATAAAACCGCTACCGCTACTTAACCCTAGAAGCCCAATCTACGTCATTTTGACGTATACCCCGGCGAAAATACGCTATCTTTTTCACACGCACCATTGGATTGTCGCGACCGTTCGAACCAACCCAGTAGCTGTCAAGATCTATCAGGAGACGGCTGCGTAGCTTCTGTAAGTGCCGCCATTTTGTCGTAATAACGTTATTGTACGTACATTTGACGTATGTTTGGGCTTTACGTAACTTTTACAAATGTTCAAGGTTGTGTATGAAGAAAAATATTTTTTCTTCATATTTTATATTTTGTATTGATATGAGTTTATTTGATTCTAAGAATGAGAATTTTAATATGGTTATTTTTTTTTTAATATTATTTTGTAAGAAAAACTAAGAGGGATCTAATTGTTGGCTAAATTTCTTATGTTTGCAAAGTTATTATTGTAAAAGTATAAATAAAAAGCAAACTTTCTTTAATTGATATTGTTTTATTTTATTAGACTATATACTAAATAAATAATACGAAACCTAGTATATATCCAATATAAAATGATTAAATATAATCGATTACATTATTACACGTCATTTTTACGTATAATTGGGCTTTATAGCCGTAAAAATATGATTGGGCTTCTAGGTTTAAACACGAGATTATACTCATGATAACAAACAACTTTCCCGAAGAAACATTTTATTTATACTCGTTAACTTTTATCACAAGCTGATAGGACAAAGGCGTTATTGTGATAAAAGTATATGAAAAATGTTTCTTTGGGAAAGTTGTTTGTTATCATGAGTATGATTATACTTAAACACGTGATTACGTGTTTAAGTATCGGCCACTAGTTACCAGTCACCCTATAGAGAACAATGACAAGCCCGCTAAACTTTTCCCAAACCACAGCCACTCCTGTAACTATAACCCAGAATCAAGAGTATAGTGCCCACCATAAAAGCGCCGAGACAATGAAAGAGAAACCAATTTATTGTCTAGGATTCCGTAACGAAAAAATCAGAAAAAAATAGCGAAGGAGCAGGAAAAATATAATTTCCACTTTGATATCACTTTGTTTGGTTGACAATATCGTCAAGATAGCGAGAATGGTATGGTTCAGGGACGGGACAGAATAGAATAGAATAAAACTTTATTGTTCACCAAAAATAAAACATAACGGGTTTACAAAACTGCAAATTTTATGGTTACAACGGCGGTCTTATTGCTGATAGTGATATTTTCCAGACAACCTTTCAGTGGTGTACTACACAAAAAAAAAAAAAAAGTAAAGTTTTCTACTACATATTATTATGTACTTACAAATACATGTATAATATAAATATACTTAATGCATATATAAATACAAGGTGTTGTTTTGCATCCTCGTCAAAATTCAGGAGGTTGTCACAAAAGACATGAATAATCAGTTAAAATTACGGTACCTAGTTAATCCATACTAATATTATAAATGCGAATGTCACTCTGTTTGTTTGTTTGTTTGTTACCTTTTCACGACTAAACGGCTGATCGGATCTTAATGAAATTTGGCAAGAAGATAGTTTTCAACCTCGGGAAGGACATAGGCTATATATCATCGCGCTACGACCAATAGGAGCGGAGCAGCAATGAAAAATGTTGCGAAAACGGAGAAAATGTGACGCATAGGAAGTTGCGCGGGACAGCTAGTTATTAATAAATGCTGAATTTTTTGGTTGTTTAAGTTTGTCAGTATTTCAGAATAACCCCTTAACTTTGTTTAAATTATAAGAAATTATCGAATTAACGTTTGAGATTGTTTGTATGTGTGTAAGCGAGGTTATAGGGCGAGGATCAGAGGAGCCGCGTTTAAAACGGGTGGTTCACACTTACCGATTTCCGTAAATAAGAAAAAAATAATTACCTACCCATTTTATAATAGGGGTGCGGACTGAGTAAAGAAAACGACATTCTATTTTGTCCGCCAGACAGATATTAAAAAAAAATTAGACACGTACTTTTTGTTTTATCAAAATGTGAGAGTGGGGGCTCACTACGTCACAAGTAGGTATAAAACTTACCTACATGTGACGTCATGCGCCATTTCAACTCAATATATCTCCGTAATTTTATGACCACGTGAAAAAAGAAAAAATACGTGTCCAATACTTTTCAATAAACTACCCGACGGACAAAGAAAAAAAAATGTGATCATCCCCTATTGATTCGGGACGAGAATCATTAGCATAGTTACCTCCTTGAATTTGACGTGAATGCAAAACAACACCTTGTATATTAGATTTAGAACAGAGAACAGGAAAGGAACAATTAATGTTTTCCTCCTTTTCCAATGTGGGAAAGAGATGGCGCTAAACATCCTGTGTAGCTCCGTCTCTTTCCTACACTGTAATAAGAGTAAAACAATACAGCTATAAGACGTCATGGTAGCCCAGCAGAACAGAGAGGAGTGGCAGACGAAATGGGAAGCCTGTACCCAAAAGTGGGTATTATGTTAATGATGATTATGATCGTATAGGGTATTAATTTAGAAAAATCCTTTCATATTGCAGTTGGAGTACAGCTGTGATCTAGTCCAAGGAATAGTAGAGTGTTGAACATCCAGCAGCGCGATCGACTGTCGACATTGTTGCCATGATACTAAAAACGAGTTTTGATTAACGTTTACCGTAAAACGGGGTGACTAGGGACACGGGGGTGAATCAGGACGAAACTTTGAATGGGATTTCATCGTCGTCACTAAAAAGCTATCGGTATCATTTCTGTTTTAATTTAATAAACAATAAAGTGTTTTTAGGCTACCAACAATGTTTAAATAACGTGAAAATGGCTTTCAAAGTTTCGTCCCTATTCACCCGTGCAATGGTACGTGGTATGTGCCATTCAAAATGCACTGCATGTACCTACACAATGCAATGGTGATGCTGATATTATCATTATTTCATCGACTTTGACAAAATATTTTGGTTAATGACTTGGGGATGACGATGAAGGTATGAACTCAGCATGACTAGACTATTATATAATAATAACTAGTTCAGAAGTGCATTCAAATTTAATTTTCATTTTTGTTATAATGATCGAGAGTTTTATCGAGGAGCTCATGGCTAGATAATAACAGCCGCACGCGTCGATCTTTAGTTTCTCTTTTTATCTTTTTTCTTTTTTTTAGGTTAAGCCGTGCTTGCCAAAGTTGGTCCGTGGATGGGTGACCATAATTTATTAGATGGGTGACCATAATTTACGAGTTTCCTGCATGCCTCGGATAGCACGACAAGCCGTTGGTCCCGACTGTCATTTGTAGATCTTTGACAGTCGTAAAAAGTAGTCAGAAGCCAAAAGTCTGACATCCTGTCCTACCAAGAGGTATCGTATTAGTCAGTTGCTGGGTTGTGGAGGTCAGATAGGCAATCGCTTCATGGAAAATACTGGTACTCAGCTTCATCTGGTTAGACTTGAAGCCGACCCCAACATAGTTTGGGAAAAGGCTGGGCAGGTGGTGATTATGATCGAGAATTTTATTAATTGTGTTTTGGTACTAGGACTTACCGCCGGTATAGGGTAAGTAGAAAGCTGGCTTTCTAAGGTAGTCTAAGATTAGAATGACGTTCCATTCTAGACCGGGGATGTATTTTTTTAAAATAGTCTTTAATTGATGTTCAAACCGTGTTTTTTTATTATTTGAGATTAGGACCTTCTGTAGGTACCTACGTAGGTAGATATATACTAGGGCTTGGTGTCGTAACTTATTAAGGTAGATATACACGGTGTAAATCACCTCATCACGAAGCCGTCAACCAAGCATTCTGTACATGAAACTTAACGCAAAAATTATTGCTGGGAAACGACTTTTTTTTGGGGCGTGTAAAATCATGTTTTGTGGTAGAACTCAATGTAACGCACTGAAAACATTGTGCTGATGGACGGATTGAATAGTACGGGGGTCGTGGAGGAGGTGTTTAAAGTAAAAATCTTACATATAAACTTGTATTTAAAAAAATACTTGTCAAAAAGTTGGAACTTTGACCCCTAATATCTCCGTAACTAGAAGGTATGGTGTAGAACAAAAAAATGATCGCAATGACAGGGAGAACCAGTGTCTTTCAGCCTCGTTAAGAGATGTTTTACACCCTTTATACTGTCGTAACTTATTACAAAGAGCCTTCCATGAAATGAAAGCTTTACTTGCTTGAGTAAAAATCACAATATTTATGAGTATTTTATATTTTATTCTTAATCAGTTGGGTTAAGTATGACTCAAAACCGACCAAACCTTAGTTTTTATTACAACGCCATCTAGGAGCTTGGCGTGTAACTATTGAAACAAGGTCACCGTTATTTACGCGCATTGTTCATTCATGCCTCACGCGGCAGTTATCGTTCATCACGTGGGGCTTTAGTAGTTGCAGTAAAGTACTACAGATGTCACTGTTAATAACAAAACATCTCGACTGTAATCTTCCAAAGGTAAGACAGTGGTGTAGGTGTACCTGTACATTTCGTCAGTTATGAAAATACATTATGAAACAATAGTGTAAGTTATTGAAACAATTATAACGATACTATTTGTAATAGAATCATTACTTAATATCGAAGTAGGTACCTACATAGTATTTACCGAGCAAAAGCAATGGTAAAAAAACATACTCGTATTTTTTGTTTATTCTGAACAGTTTGAATAATTCCTACTATAGATTGCCGCCTCACCAAACGAGCGCTTCGGTTGACCAAGCCACAGCTACGCATAATCACAGCCGCCATTACTGGACACGGCTCTTTTTAATAAACACCTCTATGTCTTAGGAGTCACGGATAGCCCACTGTGCAGAGCCTGCATGGAGGAAGACGAGACAGCAGCCCACGTGCTTCTACAATGCCCAGAGGTTGCAGCATACAGTGCAAAGTACCTCGGTAACCCAGGTTATACTCCCCGCGAGATCGTCAGCAACACCAAGGGGCTGCTGGCCTTTCTCGGGGAACTGGGGTGGTTGGAGTAATGTTCCCACCCGCACGCAAAATACGCGCCTTAGACGTGGAGTTGCGGAAACCAGCCCGCTATACAATACAATAGTTTGAATAATCTCACAGCTGTTTAATAGAAATCGTCGACGATACACTGGAACATACCTCTACTCAGTTTTCTTTTATCAAAAAAACATTAATCCAACTCACATCATCTGGACAACTCATTTTTCAAAGAACACACATAATTAAATTAAAGAACCATAATTGCTAATAATTATAAAAATAATCCCGACATCACACCGACGATTAGCGATGACAAATGACGCTCGTTACATACCTCAATGAGCGGTAGACATGACAGACAGACAAAATGGATGCCGTAATCAAGATGGACGCGAAAATAATTGTGACTAATGGTGACGGGTATTTTTGTAAGTAAAATGTATTTAAGAATTTATGATGTTGATGGAGTGAAAAGGTACTTATGAGAGATTTTTGACATTCGTAATTGCACACGTTACAAATAATATATAATAATTATATTTATTCAAAACTTAAAATTGGCACAATAAATTCAATACAAATCTTAGAAAATATAATGAAGGTATAACAAAGTTCGATGCCTGTACTAGGTTAAGCCTGTATCACAGGCGACATGTTTCTAATAATTACTATTTGGACAACAGATTTCAAACGTGAAAAAACATATTGAAAAAAGTTAGTATAAGTTAATATATTATGATATACGTGTAATGTACTTAAACGCTATTACAAGATACCTACGAACAAAAATTATTAAGGTCACACATGTGGATAAAATCTGAGGAGAACAACTTTAGCACTTATTTGTTTAGTACAATCTTAGAATAATATTATTCTAAGAGTACAATCTTAAGTTATAATCCTTTATACAGGTTAAAGCTATAATCCAGAATCCAAACGGTTCGAAAACATGGTATATAACCCGTTTTCAGTGTTAATAATTATTATTATAGTGTTAGTGGTCATGTCAGTTTAAAAACTGAAATCCGGAGGGATATTCTGCTGCCGATACGGGTCGTCTTTACGACCCCACTTTATTTTATGAAATAAATAAATATTTTAGTAAATTATGTTCTCAATACGGTTGCTGCCAAAACGGTGAAAAAGAAATGATTATTTTTTAATTTTAATTTAATTTAATTTTTAATTTTATTATTTACCGACACATGCCAGAACAGAAGATTCGAAGGCATGTGGCATCAACAAATCTGTACTATGGCCCACTTATGTAATACACACCTGTACCCCAGCAGTGGGAACCTTATAGGCTGATTTAGCTATAGGAGATGCTCAAACTACCCAAACATAAGTAGATACTCTATTTTTCCAAGGGCACACATAAAAACAACTACAACAGTACTAAAAGAAGTACCAGAATATCTTCGTAGATCGTGTGTCGTATATACCTGCCGGCGCAGACATTCGTAATCACGTCATAAGACACGACGCCGTGGGAACGGTTCAGAGTAACTTGTTTCATATTTATACGTAAGTACATTGTTTTAATGTCAGGAGCTTGAGAAGTAAAGGTAGAGTGTACCTAGGTATTTTTCAAGGACCAAGATTAGAGGATTTAAAAATCTAATCTAATCTAACTAGCAGTCTTTTTTTTGGATTTGAAAAATAGATGTTGGCCGATTGAGAATCGGCCTACCCGATATGCACACAAAATTTCATACAAATTGGTTCAGCCGTTTCGGAGGAGTATGGTAACTTTGTGAAGCTGAAGAGTTTGTTTGCTTGAATGCGCTAATCTCAGGAACTCTCTGTCATTGTTAGGTAGCCCATTTATAGGGGAAGGCTTTAGGCTATATATCATCACGCTACGACCAATAGGAGCGGAGCATCAATGAAAAATGTTGCGAAAAGGGGAAAATGTGACGCCGACGTAGATGCGCGGGACAGCTGGTCATTACTAATTTACGAGCGATACTTGTGTACCACAACATCAGCCATTGATACACCGTATTAATGCATAAAAAAAGCTTGTTAAAAAGCTGAAATAGCCAAGTGTGGTGACTGTCGGACTGCCAAATCATAGGTCTCAAGTTTGAACCCTAGACACGCACCTCCTGATTTTGCAGATTCGTGCAGTGCGTAATATAATTATCAGTTTCTTTGGTAAAGGAAAATATCGTGAGGATACCAGCCTGCCTGTGAGATATATATCTCAACGTCTTGCACACAGATTTAGGTGAAAAAAGCTTCTGTGAAATGTCATTGTTGAGTATCTTCTTTGCTGCACGCGTAGCATGACCACTGTAGAAACGAGTTTTGTTTATGGAAGAATTGACACAGTGACAGATATACAATGACATTGTGTCAGTTTTTCGATTCTACAGTCCACATAGCCCGTTTCTACGGCGATCATACTACGCGTGCTGGTGTGAAGAACATAGATAAAAAACTTTTATCAAAACCGGCACGTGCTTACAATGCCGGAGGGAAACTCCCAACGAAAGTCAACGTTTAAAAAACTAAAACAAAAACCAAATCAAAGTACCCGACACAGGACCTCATACCCTCAGGTCATTCTTAACCTCTCCTCCCACAGGCTCTCCTCCCAAAGTGACCCATTAAAACCATTCTCTACATTCCTAGTGGATTACAAAAGAAATTACTTGGACGCGGCCAATCTGTATAATGACCGCAAAGATCCTGGCATTAAAATGATAGAACACACACAATGTTACAAAGATAAGAAATTGATGCAGATGGGGCATTCGAGTTTTACACTTGGCAGCAGGTTGAGTTTTATGCCTAAAATAGTACTTTGGCTGTCTGGAACTGTGAGTTTTACGCCCGTGCTTATGCAATGGGGCTGGCAACAGTGAAACTATGGTGCTAGCATAGGTGGTTCCAAGGACCGTCATTGGTAGAAAATCTGGTAATGCCATTTTGTATTTCAAAATAGCTAGACCTCATTGGCCAGTTTGGGACCTAGCTATGGTCTCGCCATCTACAATGAACTTTAAACGACCTTCCCCATTGTGCAGGCAGTACTTAAAAAAAACACTAGAATAACCTTACCTAGAATGGCTAGAATCTACTCGTTATATCTGTTTCTTATGTCTTCAATTTACAAGAAGGATTTCGATTTAGGCAACTTGGACATTCTTGTTGGAAGTATTCAGGCGTGTATTAGAAATTTCAATAAGTAATTGCGGATGTCTAATCGACAAACTGTAACAGCAGTCAAAGAGGTAGAAATGATAAATATAATATAATATTTGTCTTCAAAGATGGCTAAACAATGTAGGCATAATACAGATCTCCGCCATCTTCGTCTCTTCTAAAGAATTCTTTTATGACGATGCACCCAAAGAATTACATCAAAATTATTTTAAGCAACACGGGCCTTTATTTCCTAAACACTAAAATTCAAAATCCTATGAATAAGCGTAGGAATGATAATTTTTTATTTTTTCCCATAATAGGAGAAATTAGGAGCGTTACAGAATTGATTGTGCGGAGACAATTCATTTGATGATATAATGATGTGTGTGATGTTATCACCATTATCATCAGCATCTGCCTTTAATGATGATGATTTCGACGGTAAGGACATTCTTTAAACATTATATAAAAAAATGGTGTGTTCTCGTTTACATAAAAGGTCGTATAACTCAGCCTCATCTTCTCTGCCTTGTCTCATGTTAACACGGCGGGTGTTAGGCAGAAATAGTAAATCCACATTTCGCCGATTATGTTTAAATCCCATTTAATAGGAAGCGAGCCTATTGCCATCAACAGGGCACAAATACAGACTCAGTGGCTGCTACTGCGAAATTCCTGATGGAAAAACCAAGGGTCCGACCGAAACTGGTTTTTACGACCGAAACCGAAACCGAATTTCGGCAACGGTCTCAGTTTCGGCCGAAACCGAAACCAAGTTTTCCCTACAATCATCATGTTTTGAGGGAAAAATTAAGAAAACGTTATTGTAATCAGTTAGTCGTTATTTTTTTATCTCACACACATATTTGTTGGTCACATGGCTGTGCTGTCTTCGGCATAGGTACTTAATATTTAAGTAATAAACAAAAAACAAAACAAAATAAATATAAATCTCTTTTATCAACGACGCACCGAACATGAACGATCGCAGGCCAGCGCGAGAACTCCCAAATGCAGTTTCGGTTTTGGTCGTAGTTTCGGCAGCGGAAACTTTTTTGCCGAAACTCGACCGAAACCGAAACCGAACATTCGGTCAGACACTAAAAATCCAATGGCACTTTGCTGGGCTCGACCCGGGAATCGTAGTCAGGACCTCCTGCTCAGCAGTCGCGGTACCGACCACTAGTAGACCAACGACACATGTAGTAACATGTTTTTTTTTTTTTTTCCAATTCTTCCCTAAGAGCCACCACGCTTTCATTTACTCCTTTATTCTTCGTATCGTTCCTCTTACCTTCCAACATTAGATAACCTATTAAGTATGCCAAATACATTTACAAAAACGGCCATTTTAAAACGAACAAGGGAGGATTGTGAAGAACCACACCACTCTTTCAAGAAGTTCTCTTTCTCTTTCGGAGTAGAATGAACTGAAGAAATGAATCGGAGGCTTCTGTTAACACCGTTATAACGTGCCATGAAGATGAGTAAGCTTGAAGAAATCAAGTCTAGGATAACGTGAACAAGGGACTCATTCACAAGGTTTATTTTCCGAAGTAAATCAACAATTTTCAGTGGACTCTTGAAGTAAATGATGGTTTTGGTAAATTGGGCGTGGAGTCGTTAAAACTATTCTGAAGAATAAATAAGAGGTTGATAATATTTTTATGTCCGTATCGGTATTTACACAAGCTTCATCATCTGCCTAGCCTTTTCCCCAACTATCTTGGGGTCGGCTTCCAGTCTAACTGGATGCAGCTGAGTAAAATAAAAGTATTTTACATGAAGCGACTGCCTATCTGACCTCCACAACCCAGTTACTGGGTAATACGATACCCCTTAGACTGGATGTCAGATTTTTATCTTCTGACTACTCGTAACAACTGTCAAAGATCTACAAATTACAGCCGAGACCAACGCCTTAACGTGCTTTCTTAAAGATCGACCCGTGCGGCTGTTATTATTTAGCCTCGGGCTCCGCATTGTATACAAAAATAGCTGCGAAAGGCGCAACAGTTCAGATTCGCTTTTTTCTGCACAAAATCGAATGTTGGATTGTTTGTTACATTACGTGACTTGCCCGTGCTATTACCAGTCTTACTACCAGTAGTAACATGGGCAATTATTTATTGCCTGTGTTACTACTGGTACAGGCCCCCCGACCCTCGTTCGAGCCATCCCGCGATGCTGTGTCAGTAGATTTAAATCTGCCCCAAAATAATGATATCATGCAGATCCAGCCTGTCCCCATGCTGTCCTCCCCGCGAAGCGAGGTCGTTCCCCACAGGGGTGCCCTTAGCGTGTAGTCGCTTAGTTTGTAAGTGTTTTTATGTTCTGGCTGGAGACCTTACACTCAAGGCAGGGTTCACAGGATAGTCCGGTTAAGCGACAACCTCCTAGGTTGAACTGCGAGAAATCAATCACAAAAAAAAAACTGGTACAAGCTATTAATTTCGGCGACGGAGTCATCATCATCATCATTAGCCTATAATGTTCCCACTGCTGGGACACAGGCCTCCTCTCCTATGAGAGGGAGTGGGCTGTAATCCACCACGCGGGCCCAGTGCGGGTTGGTAGATGTCACATGTCATCGAATTTTTGGTTCTAGGACATGCCGGTTTCCTCACGATGTTTTCCTTCACCGTTTTTGAGAGCAGCGATTATGAAATAAATTACACAAAGTAATGCGCCTGCCTGGGTTCGAACCCACGGCTTACTGCTCGTAAGTCGGGGCTGCCACCACTGGGCCACCGCCGCTCTCGTCTCGGCGACGGAATGCCCTAAGAGAATCGACCCAAACAGCTAGCTTAATCTTTTATAACAGAATTTTATACAAAAATAGAACATCAATTCAGACAAACAAAAATGGATCTTTCAGGCGCCTTTGAGATAAAGAAGATCTTAATTGTAGCCTCCATCGCAATAAAATCTTGACTCTCAGAAATAATCACTACACAACCCGGCAGTTCAAAGCTACACGAATTCCAAAAAAAAAAGAACATAATCCGTCGGCACATACACACAAACAAACAAACAAATGCTACGTCACAGCCGCCATGATTAATTCTCATTACACAATGCGCGCGCGCAGTTATTAATGAACACATCGTGATTCTTTGTTTATCTTTTGTGGGAAAGAATAATGGAATCTAATCCTTTCGTAAGAGAGAGTGATGACGTTTTTAGGGTTCCGTATCTAAAGGGTCAAACGGGACCCTATTAGTGAGACTTCGCTGTCCGTCCGTCCGTCACCAGATTGTATCTCATGAACTGTGATAGGTAGCCAGTTGAAATTTCTACAGATTATGTATTTCTGTTGATGCTATCACAAGAAATAAAATAGATATTTAAGGGGGCTCCCATACAAAACATTTTTTTTTTGCTCGTTTTTATAAATACTGGTAAGGGTTCCTTCGTGCGCGAGTCCGACTTGTAAGGTTGTGGGTTCGGAGAGACGAATGAAACGTGCGCGTAGGTTAAGACATGATTTATTACTAAGCTAAAATACATAGGTTCTATCAATATAAGGAATACATCATTACACATAGGAGTACAACCACTACACGCCCACCGAATAGAAAAATAAAATAAAAATAACTACTTTTTATTTTATTTTATAAAACTTAGGCTTAGTTGGGTTAAAGATAAAAATTACATAATTATGATACATATTTTTATGTATTTTTATAACTAAAATAACAGTATTTAATATTATTTCTTATAAGGTCTAGTTCTATTCTTATGGACTAACATTTGTTTGCCTTTATAATCTATTTTTAGATTCGGCTAACAATCTTCTATAACTCTAAATGGACCTACGTACAGGGGATCCAATTTGTTTACACATTGTTCATTCCTTAGTAAGATCATATCACCAACCTTGTATGTGATAGGGTTAATATAACAATCATATTTATCTTTTCTAATTTGTTTACTGATTATTAAATTTTGTCTTGCGTCATATTGCGTTATCTTATTATTATTTCTTCTTATTTTTGACTAACCACTGATTCCCGAGGGCTAGCCAGGAGCTCCGGACGATGTGGCCGATGTTCACATTCGTAGCACACTTCAGCCTCCCGCGGGTTTGTTCTTCGAATTGATCTCATCAGACTTTGGGTCAAAAATTCGTTTCTAATCCATCCCTGATGGCATTTTTTGTAGAGGATGTATACTGCATATAATGCGGCAACACTTAGTAGAGTGCACATGATGAACATCACTATGCTTATGTTTGACAAGTGATATTCTTGTATGGAAGCCAAGTTTGATCCTCCGTTTTGAGTAATAAACACCTCCTCTTTGCCTATGCTTGAACGACACATTTTTAGTATTCAAGTCCCAATAAATTATTAATTAAAGTCTTTTCCAACAATATTTTAAGTTGCACACGGCCAAACCCCGGCAGGCCGGCTCAGATGGCAAGGTCGCCATGTAAGGTTGTGGGTTCGGAGAGACGAATGAAACGTGCGCGTAGGTTAAGACATGATTTATTACTAAGCTAAAATACATAGGTTCTATCAATATAAGGAATACATCATTACACATAGGAGTACAACCACTACCGCCGCCGCCGCACTTGGCTGGTTTTATTAACGATGCTATGGTTTTTGATTTCATATTTGAAAATTGTTTTTGTATTTATGGTCACTCCCATGGAATGCCTCGTTGGTTGAGTGGTTGAAAGCGCGATTCCTGAGCGTGAGATCCTGGGTTTGATTCCCGGATCGAGCAAAGAGTGTGATTGTGTTATACCCTCAGTAATTTCTTAGTAGCAGCCACGGAGTCTTGATTTGTGCTGAGTTGTTGGTTATAGGCTTGCACCTTATTGCATGGGACTTTAGAGCGTTTACATCTTACGGCATTTCATACAAACTTACAAGTCCTTATTTTCCGAAATGACTGAACCGATTTTAATGAAACTTAAAACGCATAAGCAGGAAAAGTCACTAAAAACAATTTCGAAATGTCTTTAAAAAAAAAAGAAATTCCTTTTTCTACAGGGTGTAATGGAAAGGGTATTTACATACTTAAGGGCACACCCTTAGCACACTACAGACTATCAAACTGAACATGTTTCTCATCATAAAACATGTTTTCAGCAAAAAAAATATCTGCTGCCCCATAGAAAATTGCAATACCTATTCGACCCAAATGTTTATGCAGCAGATATTTTTTTTGCTGCAATTTTTTTTTTATGATGAGATACATGTTCTGTTTGATGGTCTGTAGCACACCCTTTAGGATGTATACACGGTGTAAATCACCTCATCACGAAGCCGTCAACCAAGCATTCTGTACATGAAACTAAGTAACTTAACGCAAAAATAATTGCTGGGAAACGACTTTTTTTTGGGGGGTGTAAAATCATGTTTTGTGGTAGAACTCAATGTAACGCATTCAAAACATTGTGCTGATGGACGGATTGAATAGTACGGGGGTCGTGGAGGTGTTTAAAGTAAAAATCTTACATTAAAAACTTGTATTAATATAAAATAATTGTCAAAAAGTTGGAACTTTGACCCCTAATATCTCCGTAACTAGAAGGTTCCCAGGTATGGTGTAGAACAAAAAAATGATCGCAATGACAGGGAGAACCAGTGCCTTTCGGCTTCGTTAAGAGGTGTTTTACACCCTTTATACTTTTTGCTATTGACTGAAGGACCTGCGCTTGACCTTTATCCATCACGCTGAAATCCCTGAAGGGTTAGGCATACTATTCCATCCCCCGTACTATTCCATCCGTCCATCAGCACAATGTTTTGAGTGCGTTACACTGAGTTCTACCACAAAACATGATTTTAAACCCCCAAAAAAAAGTCGTTTACCAGCAATAATTTTTGCGTAAAGTTACTTAGTTTCATGTACAGAATGCTTGGTTGACGGCTTCGTGATGAGGTGATTTACACCTTGTATAATTAATTGGCGGCTTTACAATATTCTTTTTCCATTAACTCCACCAGCCGCCACATCTTCCTTCCATATCACTTAACGAACTTCAAAATCATAACAGACAAACCTAAAACACAATACCTCTTTCATCTCTTACCCCACCATGTAAAACTTGAACACTCATAACCATTGATTTACGTCAGACAATCGACCCACATCGATGAATCAATCCTTTGTGAAAGATCGTGAGGTAGAAGCTCGTGAAGTTTATAACACGCATCATCAGGGTAAGTTAGCAGCGGTGTTAAGAGAAGTGTTGTATTTGTTCTGGTGGAAACAATGGTGCTTTTAGAAGAGATGTGATCGTGATTACAAAAAAATCTAAGACATTTTTAATCTTTACAAACGTTATTTTCGAGAGCAGCGGTGGCCCAGTGGTGGCAGCCCCGACTTACGATCAGTAAGCCATGGGTTCGAACCCAAGCAGGCGCATTACTTTGTGTCATTTATTTCATCACCGCTGCCCACAAGGAAAACATCGTGAGGAAACCGGCATGCACTAGAACAAAAAAAAAATCGAAGACATATGAAATCTACCAACCCGTACTGGGCCCTCGTGGTGGATTACAGCCCACTCCCTCTCATAGAGAGGAGGCCTGCGTGCCAGCAGTGGGAACATTATAGGCTGATGATGACGTTATGTTTAGAGATGATATTGATTATGAATATATAAACTTTTGGGGGTTTGCTGGCTTGGCAGTTGCTCAATGGAAAGAATCTTGACTAATATTATAAAGCTGAAGAGTTAGTTTGGTTTAACGCGCTAATCTCGAAACATTATTTTAGTGTTGAATAGCCAATGTATTGAGAAACATAAAACATCACGCTACAAACAAGAGGAGCGGAACATCAATAAAAACTTGAGAGGTGTCAAGGGACACCCGGATGGAATGAAGTTCCTTTCACGTACGTTTAAGTAAGATTAATCCTTAATTCGAAGCAATACGTCTTACTTAACTGCACAACCGAATTTGTACTTTGTAGTTCGGTCACTCAAAATAATAATCATATCTATCCTTACTCACATACACACCCTAATTGTACGTAATTTAAGGAAATTTCAACTTTATTTTAAAGAAATAAAGCTTACAATAGCTTACTATAGCAAAAAGTGTCGTGACAACTTTTCGTAAGAATTTTTTCCGTCTAGCCCTCTTTCACAACGCGCGATAAGGAACTTCGTTCCAAAAAATGTTGCAAACCTGAGGAAAATTTCGCGCAGTCGCAGTTGCGCAGATCAGCTAGTAAAAAATATTACGTCAATGGCAACAATAGGAGACCCAACATTAACGGGAAACATGCTTTGAAATAATTAATTTAGAGAGGATAGGTCCTGATAGAATAGTCTCATTATCGTCAAATCCGAACAAAAGAGATTTCTTGTCTGAGAAATCCGATAAACTTCAAAGAGATTCGCATTTTATTACGGTAGTTATGTATTAACAATACCTGAATAATTTCAAGGCAACGTTACTGCTTCTGACATGTATTTAATAAGCATAAAGTACATACTCTCCGTGTCGTGGGAACTTCGGTGCGATGAAAGGCTTAAATCTACCGTCTCTTTTCTTCCTAAACAAATGCCGTATATCGCCGTCCCCCTCTCAAATTCGTGACTATACGATTTTGCTTCAGAAACTGTGAGGCAATTTGTACTTTGTTTTTTGACAGACGATTTTTAATGAAGATATGTATCTGAGTCGAGTTTAATAGTTTCTTTGATCCAGTTTGAAAATTATGGTTATTATTCGTACCGGAATTAGTTGTTAAGACTGCTAAAGCCTTTGTATTAAGTAACGAGGTAGTATTTAAGAAGATGAGAGCATTTTGGCATGGAAAATCTGACTACTTCATACAATTTGGATTCTCTGATAGACAATGCCCTACCTAAACCGCTGGGTCTTGAAGCTCATGGCTGGGTCATGAATTCCTGTTTTATGAAAGATAGGAAGTAATTTTGGTTTATCCTCCGTAGGAGTTAGATCGGGGATTAAAATCTGTTTGTAAGATCGTAATTTTTTACGAATGAAGATCGCAATCAACAGGGCACAATTAGACTGCGTAGCTACTACTGCGAAATTCCCTATAAAAAAAAAATACTACTTTGTCCGCCCTAGGAAAAAGACCTCAAGCTTAGCAGTCACTCTTGGGATCACTAAATAAACCAGGCATGTTCTATTTTTGAATTTCTGTGTTCAGCAGCATTAAACAAAGGAGGAAGGTTCTATTTTTGAATTTATATGTTCAGCAGCATAAACAAAGGAGCTAGGTTCTATTTTTGAATTTTTATGTTCAGCAGCATTATAAAGTGCACCAGCACCATTATAAAGTAACACGCATGACCACAGACCTGTGACGTCCGACGCACGCATGGGCGACTTGCTCACGCCCATGACATTTAGTAGGTGCGTCCCATTCATGAGAACACGTTATTTTAATGTCAAATGGTTCATTCATGGTAGCGAGTTGTATATTATGTTAGAGTAGTGCTAGGTGAACGTAACGTGTTTTATGATAACTGGTTTTGGAAATTACGATCCATTGGAACCTACATACTACAAGGTCCAATTTGAATTAGCCAGCAGAACTCCACCTCCAGATACTTAACACGAAATATTTTTTTTTTTGGATCTTCTCATTTTTTTGGGATCCTGTTTTGAGTTCGAGTCTTTTTACACTCTACATAAGTCAAATTGGTTCGAATTCAAAACACAAATCCCATGCTGACTTACTTGCTACTGGACTGGTCCACAGAAGGTCCACACATAATCTTGGTCAACTCACATGAGTACTATGCAAATAAGTGTCTGAGATGGTCTTTTGAAGAAAGGACCATACAGATTTGAGTTGAGCTGTCCAGTCGAACGTGACGTGAAGTACAATACCAAAAAAAGGAAAGTTGTGTAGATGTGTGAAGAGACGATGCTCGAGAGTTGGCGTCGATTTTAGCTCCAGTGGTAGGAAAAAGTTTCCCAAGATCTATAAAGCAGATCTTGGGAAACTTTACTAGTGTGGCGGGAAGATTTCACACCTACTTAGAAATATATCGCCATAGATTGACATGTTGATTATCACCACCTACAACATCAGCATTTACAACTATTTTATTCGTCGTGACTTTTACGACAGCAGCTGCACCAGCTTTTATAGGCCTTAACCGGTGAGAATCGAGAAATACTTAGCGTTTATGATCATGTATTTATTACCTACTTAATTGGCAGTCGTATTTATCCGTTTTCGAGAACAACCTTACGGTATTAGGTAAATAGCTTTAGCAGAATTCAGTATATAATTTTCTCGTCCATACATTTTGACCGTATAAGAATTGCACATTTTTATGAATATGGCTTTCCATAACAATTTTCATAGAGGACCATTATTGTGTCAAGAACTGAATAGGTAAAATGGAATTTTACTTTCTTTTCATAATCTATACAAATTAATAAAATAGAAGCTTCTGTTTGTTATTCCACCATACAGCTTTTTACTGAAAGCATAACGAATGTACTTATATGTGAGTAGTATACGGTAATTATAACAAAAAACTTATTATTGTCAGTCTATCTGTTTGTTTGTTCCGGCTTATCTCCGGAACAGCTCTATACATTTTGACCGGCTGATAGCTTATGTTATAAGGAGTAACTATAGGCTACTTTAATTTTAGAAAAAGGATTAGGTTTCCGTGCTGAAAAAATCCGATTCAAGGAAGTAATATTTTTATAATAATTTCACGCGGAGGAAGGTTGCGGCCAACAGCTAGTTTTTCATAAATCATAAAGTGGTATTGATTCACATAGCCATGATAATAAATACTAACAGTTTATGTTCATACAGTGACAAACAAAACCTAATGAGAGGTTGTGTCTTGTGATTCTTGGAGGATGAGCACAGTAATGAGCCATTTCCTTTTGATTTACTGTTATATCTGGAGAGAAGGCTGCTGCCGTGCCGGTACAATACAGTTTTCACTCGTTGCGAGACTCCTTATCTTAACTTCCAAGCCTAGTTCTACTTAATTATATACATATAGACTTTTTTCACTAACATTACTCAACATCTAAATCCTCACTTACATAAAGGGGTCCCCTATGTTGTTTCTAACGCCGCTATTGCGACACACGCTAAGTGCTTCGTTGGTTTTTACGGCGGAGGGTAGATTTTCAAAGTTTATGCATACGTTCTGCTGCTTAGTTTTAACTGAAAACGGTCATTAAACAAAGTGTAAAAGCTTGATCTGTCGAACTAAGATGCTAGAAACATAAAAATGGTAACCACAGTATTTTTACATAAAAGGTATAATCCCGAATTACATCATCAGCATCACAGAGCAATGAAGACTTGGACAAGAATGAAAGGGAAAAAATTTACACAGCGCCAAACCTACCAAACATCATTCCCACTTAAAGCCAGCCTATCTGCCCACCCAGGCAGGAGGCGAGCGTGTAGCTACAAAACTAGTTAGGAACCCGGAGTCGTCTGCCAGCCGGCGCTATAGCTCACGTAATACCGGCATTGTTCAAGAGTCAGCTCTTTGTACCAGTTTGTAGGAGGACCATGAGTTTTAATGAAATTCCTCTAAAAATACTGATAAGTTTAAGGTAAAGGTTAAGAAATAATCCGGGAAAGACAGAATCACGAGTGCTGTAGAGTTGGTCCACTTCGCAAAGAACAAGAAGCCAACCATCAGTAATAGGAGAGGCACCAAAAGCAGAACATAAGGTACCTACAAAAAATAATATCCATCGCGTTAAGCCGTTGGTCCTTGGTGTCATTTGTAGATCTTTGACAGTCGTCAGAGGTAGTCAGTGGCCCGAAAGTCTGAGAAACAGTCTTACCAAGGGGTATCGTATTATCCAGTACCAACTGGGTTGTGGAGGTGAGTAAGTCGCTCCATGAAAAATACTGGTATTAGGCTGCCTCCGGTTAGACTGGAATCCGACCTAACATAATAGGGGAAAGGCTAGGCAGATAATGATGATAGATTTTTTACTACGCTCAAAGGATATGAAGGTCTATCGGAAGAGGTGGTAGTACATTAATACCCTGATCAGAGATAGATAAATGATACTATTTCATAGCAACAAAAAAGCGGTTCGTGGAATAAAAAATATCAGCTTATCAAGTTAGCGTACCGAGAAATTACCGTGACTAAAACCATTAAAAAAAGTCCCACCTTCACCAAAACCATGGGCATCGTCCGGACACCCACCGTCCGGGCTGACCGAAATCGGATCCGGTCGGACACCCGACAATGCACGAAACATTATTATTACAGAACAATAAATTTTTATCTCGCTCCTATTCGATTCAAATGGCATGTGATCTATGGAGTATCGATGCTTATTTTCGATTCTTTCGATTGTGCAACGAATGCTAGCTGTTTTAAATAGGTCCGGTATTATTAAATTTGATACAAGTAGATAGAGTTATGATTATGAACTAGTATTTTGTACGACAGGAATGTTTTTGTATTTTTTCTTTGTTGTTGTAATAAAACGCAGAGCATTAAGTGAAACTTCTTTAACAATTTTGCAATTATTGCAGGACTCATCATCAGTCAAAGAAAACATTTATTAGAAGCTTTTAAATTCTTCACTATTCTTTTTTGGGTGGTCGCAGCGTGACCACTTCTACTTTCTTTCTCTATAAGTTGTCACTTGATAAGGAGAAAACGTTCCTTACAATCTACTCGAGAAAGAGTGGAAAAAATCAGCAATTTGAAGTCCTAACTTTGATACCGCATCTACTGACTCAGTGCCTCTAATCTTTTCCGGGGCAATCACGGAAGGAATTCACACGAGCCAATGCGCACCATCATTTGGAGGAATGAAAGCATCGCTTTGGCGCCAAAACAAAGCTCAACTGACAGTCTATGCCCGCTCGGCCGGGTGTACGCATGCGCGAACGGCGCCATCTTGCTGTAACCATAGCAACGCGGATGTAATCAAATAAACTACTCTTTAATCGTATTTATAAACATTGATGTGTTTGTGTTTTATATTTTAAATAAATAGAAAAATATAGTGAGCATGTTTTATGGATGTTTTGCTATTTAAAACGTTTTTTTATTGTCTGTTTGTGAAGTAAAGTAGGTATGTGTTACGATTATTGCGCGTATTGGTTTTATTGCGCATGGCAAGCTGTTTTTGTCCGTCAAATCGTCTTGCACGGGATCTTGGATTTAATAGTAAGTTGTTAAGAATTATTTTTGGTTATCAAGTGTAAAGTTAAAGTTCCTACTTAGTGTGCAAATATTTGCTGGGAATTTTTGAAATTTTTTTCCGCTAGGCGTAAAATCTTTAGGTTGCGTGACGTGAATGAACACGTGGATGATTACTAGTAGGTAGTTAATTGTTTTGTAATCGAATTACATACTTAATTAATTAAGTAGGTAGTTTATTCTCTTGACGTACCAAGAACGTTTAATTCGTAATCACAACAATAACAAATCTATTCTAATTTATTCTGACTTATTTCATGTAGTTTTACTAGTTATTAATGTTCAACTAATAACTTGAACATGTCAGACATGGAAATTCACCCATCGATCGACAAATAAAATAAAATCGTGTCAAAGGAGCATGGAAAGAAGTATAATGAAATTACGGAAAATCCAAAAGATTCCCCATTATCAGATAAGACTGAAAACAAAAGTGATAGATGCTCTTCGGTATGCGAAAAAGCTAAAATGGCGTTGGGCTGGACACATAGCCAGACTTAGTGACGACCGGTGGACTAAAAGAGTGACGTCTTGGCCTAGCCCATCTGGCAAAAGAAAGAAAGGAAGGCCCATAGCCCGATGGGTTGACGAAATAGTAAAGGTCGCCGGCACTCACTGGATGTCTACAGCAGAAGATAGAGACCGCTGGTCATCTCTGGAGGAGGCCTTCACCCTCAAATAAGAGGGGTTCTTGCTATGAATTAAAATATAATAGAATAATTATTTTGCATATTTTTAAGAAACGAGAAAAGAATTAAATACATAGACTATAATGGAAATGTACCCAAATATTTTTAATTTGAATGGATTAAGATAATATATTATGTAAAACTATCTATGAATGAAATGTTTTAGTTATTTTTTTGACGATTGCATGCAATAATTGATTTTGTTATTTTGTAAACTTATTTTTTTGCAAGAAATATAAGGCTATTTTATTTTTATTTATTTATTTTAATAACTTGAACGTTTGTTGAAACTGTTAGTGTCGCACATTTTTTTTTTATAACCAACTAGGTTATAAAAAAAAATGTGCGACGTTAATCTGCTAAAGTTAAAAACTTCCTTCATCTTCTTCGAACACAATATATTACGCATGTAATACCCAAAGTGTTAGGCAAGGTGTAGGTAGCTGACTATGGCACATTAATTAAGGTATATTTTAAATCCGATGTCTTATTAAATGGAGCGAGCCTATTGCCATCAACTGGGCACAAATCCAGACTTCCGGCTGCTGTCGAGAAATTCCTATAACACTTTTCCCGAACTGAGAATCGAACTCAACACTTCATGTTTAGCAGAAGCGCTTGCGACCACAAAACCAAGAAAGCAGCTGCTTCAAACATAACATAACATCACGCCTGTAATCCCGAACGGTTAAGCAGAGGTGCACCTAATAGTACACCAACATTTTACCAGTTACGTTGTCAAGTCCCATGTAATAGGGGGCGAGCCTATTGCCATCAACTTCAACCGGGCGCAAATCCAAACTCCGTGGCTGCAACTGGGAAATGCCTGACGGAAAAACCCAATAACATTTTGTTCGACCTGGGATTCGAACCCCGGACCTCATGCTCAGCAGTATACAGCCACCTTCCTCGAACAATTAGCAAATATCGCAACTAAAGCAATTCCAATAGGAATAGGAACCCTATACACAACCCCCGACCCTTGCTCAGCGAGCATGTTTTTTTTTTTTTTTTATTATCAATAGGCTCGCGCTTGACCACTATCTCACCTGATGGTAAGCGATGATGTGGTCGACGGTGAAGCACGCTTGCCTAGAAGAAACCTATTCACTCTTGACTTAAAGACCCCCCGATTGTAGCTATCGGGTAACACAGACTCCGGCAGGGAATTCCACTCCTTAGCGGTACGCATAATAAAAGTATTCCCAAAACGCTTAGTGCGTATAAGTGGGATGTCCACCATGTACCTACCGATGGCGCATCGCCGTACGTCTGGTAGTCCGATGATGAAACGGGCTAGCCGGAATTACGTCATGCAATTCCATCGCACACTGTATGTAGCGTTAAATTCCCCAAATAATAATAATGTGACCCAGCCTGTCCCTTGCTGCCTCACCCTCAATGACGCCCTAAGCCTATGTCCGAACCCCACAGGGTGCCCTTTGCGAGCTGTCATTTAGTATATCTAGTTTGTAAGCCCTGGCTGAGGGCCTTAAATTCTTTTAAAGTGACCACAGGATAGTCCAGTGAAAAGCAGTAAAAACCTTAGCAGGTTGATGTCCGAGTGGCCATAAAAAAAAATAAAAAAATTCACTCGATGAAAGTGCATCTATAGTGCAGTTAAAAGTTAATGCCTACTCATTTAGCCGACTTCGCAGATTGCGGTAAAAAACCGCTAATGTAATTAACTACCAAAATATGTTAGAATGTTGTTTACTGTTATATTTTAAATAACGTTTTGCTGTCTCGGCTGGTTACTTTAATTAGCTTACTTATTTTTGCGAATATCTTGTTGGTCTAGAAGTCAAAAGCGCCATTGCTGAGCATTAGGTCCCGGGGTTCGATTCTCATAAGAAAACTCGCAGTCTGGATGTATATACGGTACACATACCAAAATAACATTTTTTACAATTTTAGTCTGTCTGTTTGTTCCGGCTAATCTCTGGAACGGCTTGACCGATTTCATCGGGACTTTCACTGGCAGATAGCCGATGTTATAATGAGTAATTTAGTTTACTTTTATTAAAAAAATCGAAATATATTATAAAAAAAGTAAAATAAAAATGCAAAAACGAAAAAAAACTTAAAAGGTTTTTTTTTTTAAATTCCACGCGGTGAAGTCGCGGGCACAGCTAGTTGATAATATAGATTGTAGAGTTTTTTACTGGCATGGTCACTAATACTATCATTATCAAATTGTAACTGGATATTTACTATGTTTAATATTTGTTTTGAGTTCTCGATATTTCAGGGCTGTTGTAAACACCATGATCACGTATAAACTGAAGTTATAGCGGGTGGGTGTTTACTAGCAGACAAAACGGTCTACCCTTCTTTCTTGTTCGTTTTTTGCGCTCCGTACCACTACAACTGTCACTCACAACTCGATTCTATTCTCGAAACACGAAACTCACTGTGTCAACTCGCGAACTTTTTACGCCAGTTTTTCAGATTTTACACAATTGAACCACTGGATTCCAGGCTCTTGACAGCTGAAACCCATCCTCCCGGTTAAAGTTCTTATTCCGTTACAAGTGCTATTGATAACATAGACCATTTTTAACCGACTTCTAAAAAAGGAGGAGGTTCTCAATTTGGATGTTTGTATTTTTTTTTTTTTTATGTTTGTTCGCGCATTACTCCGTCGCTTGCCAACCGATTTGGAAAATTCTTTTGTTGGAAAGGGTATACTTCCCAAATGGAAAAAAAAAACTTTTTTACAAAAAAAAATAACCGACTTCCTTATAACACTAAAAAGTGGCAAATAATTTTAGTTTCGGAAGTCGGTGGCAAAAAAGTAAATGAAACAAACAAGTCACCGACTGCCGAAACTAAAATTATTTGCCACTTTTTAGTGTTTTATGGAAGTCGGTTATTTTTTTTTTGTAAAAAAGTTTTTATGGAAAATAAACATCTCTTTGCATATTTTAATAAGTAAGTAATCGCAAATAGTCTTCACTTTGTAACCTAATATAGAAGAAAAACTTACTACATATATCAGTAGCTACTTTCCCACGCGAATAAAGTCAATTGCGTAAATTGCGCTCTATCTCCGAGATTCATTGACACAATGGACTATTGCTGCACTTTCAGTTGCAGTACAATATGTACTACTGCCTGCTAAATTGATAGAACTTCACAGTAATGGGGAATAGTGAACATCTGGTCACAATGTTGGGTGGTCGGATCCCATGTCAATAGTGAACTCTATTTTCATGAACTGCCTTCGTTGGCGCAGAGTTCGTAAACGCTACTGGAGCTGTAGACCTTGAGAGTTTCTGAGTTTGATTTCCAGGTGGAGCAAAACGTTATTACTTTTTTCATCAGGAATATATCATTCGTAGCCACGGAGTCTGGATTTAAGCCCGACTGATGGCAATTGGCAGCCCCGACTTACGAGCAGTAAGCTGTAGGTTCAAACCCAGGCGCATTAATTTGTGTAATTTATTCCATCACCGCTGCTCTCAAAACGAAGGAAAACATCGTGAGGAAACCGGCATGTCCTAGAAGTAAAAATTCGAAGACATTGTGACATCCACCAACCCGCACTGGGCCGCGTGGTGGATCATAGAGAGGAGGCCTGTGTCCCAGCAGTGGGAACATTATAGGCTGAGGATGATGGGAATTCCGCCCTCTATTACATGGGATTTAAAGTTTTTCAGTGAGGAAGTTACAGTGTCTATGAAAAAGTAGTCATATTTGAGGGTCCTGTACTCCTGACCATCAAGCTGAACAACTTTATTCATGGAACCAACATTACTTAATGTACAGACTCTAATCTACTGTACATTAGTGTCTGTACTGAAATTTTGTACTTAGAGCTGACTATTTTGCTGTAACTTATATACCCTTCGATTTAAGTATTTTTTTTTGTATCGAGAACCCAAAATACATAGATCTACTAATGACAACCTGGACTATCTAGAAAGTTATAATGGGCTGTAATTTAAATTATACTAATCGTCTACCCCTCATAGAAGACACGAAAGTACACACAACCCCATTAAGTAGTTACCCCTCCGGCCTATTCGGCGTTGAGGGGTTAGCACATACTGACGCTGTCTATACTGTACCAAGCATGCACCTTGTAACCGCAGAACCGTGCATCTGTCAGTCCCAACATCCGTGTTGGTCAGTAGCTTGGTGTCACATACACAGGTGACAGCTGTGGTTTGGGTCAAAACGGATGATGCGTGTTTCCTCTTGACCACCCACCCTCGTTCAATCGAAGAAGGAGTACCTAAAGACCGTATTCTCAAATTACAACTAACTTCCAAACGTGGTAATAAGTCTTCCTGTCGCAAATTCTAAGCATATCATTAACACTTGTAACGGGATATATACCATGTTTATTACGACTTGTTTGTATTGAGTCTACATCACAAGTGCGACTGCTTAGCATAACGTCCTGGGTGCAATTCCAAGGTCGAGAAAAGTGTATTTTTTTTAAGTGAAACTTCTTATGCGACTTCCAACAAGTTTAACGCTACCATGGAGGGGGAATATTTTCTATTACCCACTAAGAGATGGCAGTATTACAAGATTTGTGACGTAGTTCTACTAGGTACGCAAGATGGCGTGCAAACAGTCATGCATTCGACCAGCCTTCGCTCAATTTCAAAGAGTAGAATAACCTCGATAAACTTATGTCATACAAATAATACAACAAGAAAACAACAAAATATTATTTAGAAGCTCAATAAAATAACTAGAGTGATTGCGTGGCACTCGAGCGCATTCGTGTAGTATTACGAAGTTTCACTTCTTCCGCGCGGAGGGACTCCACGCACTGTTTTTTTTTCTTTATTTGTTTTATAGGGGCTTTTACGCTTAGCGTATGCCAGTCCCATCGTATCCTAAACAATTGTTTAGGATACGATGGGACTAGCATACGCTACCTACTTTCACTCAACGAGGGCTATGAATTTGAACAGAACCTTTGCATCGTCGCCGTTGGGTGGGATAGAATTGTGTGGAACATGCCTACATAAGCTCTGTTCAGATTTAGGGACCTTACTTAATTATCTCTACCAGACTTATATTTGACACATTCCATCAATAAATGTTGTAGATCTTCGACAACTCCACATAACTCACAATTGGGGATCGGACTGGGTAAAGAAAACGACATTCTATTTTGTCCGTCAGAAAGGTAATACAAAAATATTAGACACGTATTTTTTGTTTTATCAAAATATAAAAAAATTACTTCGTTAAAACTCATTAAAGTTGGAGAGTGGGGGCTTACTACGTCACAAATAGGTATACAACTTATCTACATGTGACGTCATGCGCCATTTCAACTCAATATATCTCTGTAATTTTGTGACCACGTGAAAAAAGAAAAAATACTTGTCCAATACTTTTCAATAAACTACCCGACGGACAAAGAAAAAAAAAATGGATTATCCCCTAGTGGGTGATGTGATTTTCTTCATCATGAAGGCAATTTTTTTGCATGGAATGTGTCCAGATCTGAGTCTAACGGCAGTAACTATCAGTTTTCTACTAACATTATTCATAAACTAGGGCACGCGAAGAGGTTCACATTGTATGGATTTATACCATAGAACCTTCTCTAATGATCGTTTATTAAAATATTCTTTCCAGTAACCATAGCATGTATTTTTAAATTTTGTTATAAAATCTGAATATCTCGTTCAGTCGGAGAAGGAGTACCTAAAGACCGCATTCACAAATTACACTTAATTTCCAAACGTGGTAATAAGTCTTCCTGTCGCAAATTTTAAGCATATCATTAACACTTGTAACGGGATATATACCATGTTTATTAGGACTTGTTTGTATTGAGTCTAGATCACAAGTGCCACTGCTTAGCATAACGTCCTGGGTGCAATTCCAAGGTCGAGAAAAGTGTATTTTTTTGAAGTGAAACTTCTTATGCGACTTCCAACAAGTTTAACGCTACCATGGAGGAAGAATATTTTCTATTACTCACTAAGAGATGGCAGTATTACAAGATTTGAGACTACGTAGTTCTATTAGGTACGCAAGAGGGCGTGCAAACAGTCATGCATTCGACTCTTCGGTGTGTCCAGCCTTCGCTCAATTTCCATGAGTAGAATAATCTCGATAAACCTATGAATTTGTAATCTTATATATATAAAAGAAAGTCGTGTTAGTTACTTCACTTATAACTCAAGAACGGCTGAACCGATTTAGCTGAAAATTGGCAGGGAGGTAGTTTAGAGCCAGGAGAAGGACATAGGATACGGTAGGGTAGGGTAGGTAGGTAGGGTAGGGTAGGGTAGGGTAGGGTAGGTAGGTAGGGTAGGTAGGGTAGGTAGGTAGGGTAGGGTAGGTAGGTAGGGTAGGGTAGGTAGGTAGGGTAGGGTAGGTAGGTAGGGTAGGGTAGGTAGGTAGGGTAGGGTAGGTAGGTAGGTAGGGTAGGGTAGGTAGGTAGGGTAGGTAGGTAGGGTAGGTAGGTAGGGTAGGGTAGGTAGGTAGGGTAGGGTAGGTAGGTAGGGTAGGGTAGGTAGGTAGGGTAGGGTAGGTAGGTAGGGTAGGGTAGGTAGGTAGGGTAGGGTAGGTAGGTAGGGTAGGGTAGGTAGGTAGGGTAGGGTAGGTAGGTAGGTAGGGTAGGGTAGGTAGGTAGGGTTGGGTAGGTAGGTAGTGTAGGGTAGGTAGGTAGGGTAGGGTAGGGTAGGTAGGTAGGGTAGGGTAGGTAGGTAGGGTAGGGTAGGTAGGTAGGGTAGGTAGGTAGTAAGGGTAGGGTAGGGTAGGGTAGAGTAGGTAGGTAGGGTAGGGTAGAGTAGGTAGGTAGGTAGCGTAGGGTAGGGTAGGTAGGATAGGGTAGGTAGGTCGGATAGGGTAGGTGGGTAGTAAAAAGTGCATTGCAACGCATGCTGGGTACAGCTAGTAAAAATAATACAACAAGAAAACAACAAAATATTATTTAGAAGCTCAATAAAATAACGAGAGTGAATGCGTGGCACTCGAACGCATGCGTGTATTATTAGGGTAAGTTTTATTACTACTAACACTATATGGATTATTATCTGAAATAAATATTTTGAATTTGAATTACGAAGTTTCACTTCTTCCGCGCGGAGGGACTCCACGCACAGATTTTTTTTCCATCAGGATTCTCTCAATAGCAACCACCGAGTCTGGATTTGTGCCCGTTTGATGGCAATAGGCTCGTCCCTGTTACATGGGACTTAAAGTTTATATACAAGGTGTTGTTTTGCATCCTCGTCAAATTTCAGGAGGTTGTCACAAAAGACAAAAATAATTCATTAAAATTACGGTACCTACTTAATTATGAATAAACGCAGATTTTTTTGGTTGCTCAAGTTTGTCAGTGTTTCAGAATAACCCCCTTAACGTGGCTTAGGGAATAAGAAATTATCGAATAAACGTTTGAGATTGTTTGTATGTGTGGAAGCGCGTTTATGGGGCGGGGTCTTACGGGCCGGATATAAAACACGCTTGGTTCACACTTACCGATTTCCGAAAAAAAGAAAAAAAAAAAAAGTACCTACCCATTTTTTTATTGATTCGGGACGAGAATCATTAGCATAGTTACCTCCTTCAATTTGACGAGGATGCAAAACGACACCTTGTATAACTAGCTGTCCAGCGCAACTTCGTCTGCGTCACATTTTCCCCGTTTTAGCAACATTTATCATTGCTGCCCCGCTCCTTTTGATCGTAGCGTGATGATGAAATCGGATCTGTAGTTCTCTGAGATTAGCGCGTTCAAGCAAGCAAACAAACAAACTCTTCAGCTTTATTTAAAATTAGTAAAGATGTCGAATTATGTTTGTACTTGTTAGGTACACGCATCTGTTTTTTTACATTTCCATGATGGGTACACTGGACTGCCTAGTCATTCGGGGATTAGGGAGCGTGATGTTATTTAAGAAATACTGCAAGGTATTTAATTGAATACAAACTTTTGAATAAGCTAAGCTTCTTTTTTAATTGCGGAAGAAGCAATCAATAGCAAATATTGACACTAGCAACATTATTCGCTAAAACAAACAAATCGCACTCCAAACCACGAGTTATTTATTTTAACACCATCCTAATTTAACCGAAGACCTTCATTTGCCAAAATTATTCAGAGTAGTTCACAATATTTCGACACGCCATTAAACAGTTGGGCATCTGAACAAATAAAATGTGTGTTTCTAAACCACATACTGCGCGGTATTTACTGAAACACTCGATTTAGTTTCACTGACAGCATAAGGCTTAGCAGTCTTGCACTTGCTGCCATTCGCCCTACGGTTAATTATAATCCTAACTAACATTATATCATATCTAATATTATAAATGCGAAAGTAAGTTTGTTTGTTACCTTTTCACGACTAAACGGCTGATCGGATCTTAATAAAATTTGGCAAGAAGATAGATTTCAACCTAGGGAAGGACATAGGCTATATATCATCACGCTACGACCAAAAGGAGCGGAGCAGCAATGAAAAATGTTGCGAAAACGGGGAAAATGTGACGCAGACGTAGTTGCGCACTTGCGCGGGACAGCTAGTACTTATTATAAACGCGAAAGTTTGTAAGTATGGATGTATGTTTGTTACTCTTTCATGTAAAAACTACTGAATGGATCTAGATGAAAGGCACAGGGATAGATAATAGTCTGGAATAGCACATAGGATACTTTTTATCCCGGTAGTGTGATCCCACGGGACAATTACCGAAAAAACGCGGATGAAGCCGTGGGCAGAAGCTAGTATTCTTATAGATGAATGCTGCCTGCATTAATCTATAAGAATATAATTAAGCTACAATTCTACATAGATCTTCTTTTTATCATCAAACGTACGATTATTTATAATTAGGTCGATTCGATTAGCCAAGAAGCCCTAAATAGCTTAGCGGTATAATAGCCGACATCCGCACTCTTGATCACAGGTTCGACTTAATGTTGTATGTAGGTACTCCTACCAACGCGGCAACGTATTTAGATCATCATAATAAAATGGTCTTTCGTGAGCTGATATGATTTTTATCACTAGGCAGTTTGTTATTTATAAGCCTTTACCAAATACTCTGCTCAACCCATTACACAAAGCGTGATATTAAAATAAAAATAAGAACGATAAAAAAATTGTCCTATCGAAATAGTCTCCGTTGAATACAATATAAAAACATCGGATTTCCTATTGGCTACGTCACCCAAAACATAGCATTGCCAATACGACTCATACATAGGCATGACCTAAATAGTGTGAGTGTGTGAGTGACGTAGAAGCGAGTTCGTTATTACGGAGCGTTTGTCACAGTCCCTGTGGCGCAGAGGATAGCGCGTTGGACTTCTAATCCAAAGGTCGTGGGTTCGATCCCCACCAGGGATGCGATATTTCACTGGGAGTAACATCGCATGTGAGACATTGTTTTTTGCTTTTTTTTCTTGGTATTTTTTTTATATTTTAAAGATGATAATATTTTTGTTGTTTGTTACAACTTTACTGGTTTTTTTTTTTCCTTGCTTGTCTAATTGGTATGTGTTTGTTCTTTATTTTTCACACGTATTTCGTGAATAAATTGGCACGTGGGAATTTCTCGTTTTCGCTGACTATTCGATGAAATTAAAAGTTTTTGGGCAAAAATTATTTTTTACAAGCTGCGATAAGGGTTCCGTTCAATATATTTTCATAAAAAGGAGTAGAAATTGGGAATTTATCAAAACTATTTGTTCAATGAAATTCCAAAAATGTTAAAGAGCAAAGATTGACTTTGCCAGACCACAGACTAAGGTAAACAGAGGTTCATATACATTTGTATACTATTTTGATTCAAAGCAGTAGATTTTTTATTTGAAAGGAATTTGTTATGAATTCTTAGCACAAGATTTTACCCAATTGTTTTTTTATAATTATAATGCCATGGTATCCTGTAGCAAATCGTAACAATGTGACATAAATTGTTTAATAAATATACGTACTCGTATAAGAGTTTGTTTGTTTAGTTGAACGCGCTAATCTCAGGAACTTATTGGTTCGAATTGAAAACTTTAGTGTTGGATAGCCCATTTATCGAGCAAGGCTATAGGCTATATAACATCACGCTACGACTAATAGGAGCGGAGCATCAATGAAAAATGTTGCAAAAACGGGGCAAATTTCGTGCAGACGAAGTGGCGCTGATCAGTTAGTTCACTTGGTGATTATGGTAATTAATAGGTAAGCTACTACTTAGAGTTTTAGTAATTATCTACGCATTTCCTGCGTTACCTGCTGGCCTACCATGACGTCTTAAAGCAGTATTGTTATACTCTTATTCCAGTGTGGGAAAGAGACGGAGCTATACAGGATGTCTAGCGCCATCTCTTTCCCACACTACAAAAGGAGTAAAACAATAATATTCTAAGACGTCATGGTAGGCCACCTGTGTTTATTTTTAATCATAATAATTACTACTAATTACGTATGAACTGTAATCACTGAAACTGATAAACGCTTATCAAAGACAAAAAAAAACGTCTTTATTTATAGTCTTCCTTCTGTTGTCTTTAACAAGTTTAAAAATATTTTGATTTTTGTTTTTTTTTTTCCGAAAACTAACCCTCAAATTGTCATGGCCATCATCATCTGCCTAGCCTTTTCCCAAACTATCTTGGGGTCGGCTTCCAGTCTAACCGGATTCAGCTGAGTACCAGTATTTTACATAAAGCGACTGCCTGTCTGACCTCCACAACCCAGTAACTGGGTAATACGATACCCCTTGGTAAGACTAGATGTCAGACTTTTGGCTTTTGACTACTCGTAACGACTGTCAAAGATCTACAAATGACAGCCGTGACCAACGGCCGAGGCAAAGAGGAAACTCGGTATGTAGTTATGGTCACCCATTCACAGACCAACCTCGGCAAGCACGGCTTAACCTTAAAGATCGACCCTTGCGGCTGTTATTATTTAGCCACGAGTCAAATGGTTATGGTCATTACTTTTTAAAAAGGGACTTTTTTAATTAAAACCCGTCGGTTGCGATCTTTGTTACCAACATAACATCACGCTTGAAATCCCCGACGGGGTTAGGCAGAGGTGTATCTGTAATACACCTACAATTTATAAGTTATGTTTGAAGTCGTAATAGGAGGGGGCCTATTAACAACAATCACTCAACTACTCTGCAAGGTCTTCATGTGACTTGACCAAGTATGTCTGGAATTTAAAACAGACTGACCTCTGAGTTTGTTTTGGCTTTCTTTTTAAGAGTCGTCAGGTAGGAATGGAATCATCATCATCATCATCAGCCTATAATGTTCCCACTGCTAGGACACAGGCCTCCTCTCTATGAGAGGGAGTGGGCTGTAATCCACCACGCGGGCCCAGTGCGGGTCGGTAGATGTCACATGTCTTCGAATTTTTAGTTCTATGAGCATGCCCCGGTTTCCTCATGATATTGTGTTCCTTCACCGTTTTTAAGGGGACCGGTGATGAAATAAATTACACAAAGTAATGCGCCTGGGTTCGATCCCACGGCTTACTGCTCGTAAGTCGGGAAAGGCAATCACCTAATTAAACAAAAATAACGTTTTTATAAAAAACTATTTCAAAAAAAAATACCTCGTTTAATACTTTAACCATACACAAAATGCAGAGCTATAAACAATCGTTGTTACTATAATATCACGCCTAAAATCTCTTAAACGCGGTTTAGATGTGTTGATCGAGTTCAAGGTGGTGGAGGGGCTCGTGGCTAAATAATAACAGCCGCCCGGGTCGATCTTTAAGGTTAAGCCGTGCTTGCCGAGGTTGGTCCGTGGATGGGTGACCATAATTACATACCGAGTTTCCTCCGTGCCTCGGAAAGCACGTTAAGCCGTTGGTCCCGGCTGTCATTTGTAGATCTTTGACAGTCGTTACGAGTAGTCAGAAGCCAAAAAGTCTGACATCCAGTCTTACCAAGGGGTATCGTATTACCCAGTTACTGGGTTGTGGAGGTCAGATAGGCAGGTGCTTTATGTAAAATACTGGTACTCAGCTGCATCCGGTTAGACTGGAAGCCGACCCCAAGATAGTTTGGGAAAAGGCTAGGGAGATGATGAGTAATATGCAGTGTACCTTCTCATTGTTAGCTCAATAAAAATGTTGCTATTTCAATTCATTCATTCATACATATATTATTTCCTTGCGCACCTGCCTTCTAAATTCCTTATCAACTGTTCAATTACTATTGCGTATCAATTAGTTCTACATTGTTAAAATTAATTGCTTCTGTTGAGGACCGATTTATGTTAGTACATTACTACAGTCCCTGTGGCGCAGAGGATAGCGCGTTGGACTTCTAATCCAAAGGTCGTGGGTTCGATCCCCACCAGGGATGCGGAATACTAGTGTCAAATTGACATGTATATCTGGGTATATTTTGGTGGTAGACGGGTTGAAATAGTAACAGAAACTTGTATGTATGTGAAGTATTTAAAATTATAAAAAAATAAATAAAATAATATACAGATTTTTCAATCAAACAAGCACCAAACTAGGGTTTTCTGATTTTTGTGTCATCTTCATTTTTCAAGTTTGTTGAAAAACTTCTTTTTATTATATAAAATACTAGAGTTGAATTATTGATATTTTACACACACAACTTAGGGTCAGTTCACACCGAGACGCGAAGAGACGCGACGTTGCGCGCACATTTTTAAAGAGCGATTCAAAATATAACTTTATTTTCTACACGAAAGGATACACATTTATTTACAGGCGTCACGCGGCGCAGCGCTGCGTGGCGCAACGTATTCTCACAACGAAATGTGTATCTTTTCGTGTAGAAAATAAAGTTAAATTTTAAATCGCTCTTTAAAATGTGCGCGCAGCGTCGCGTCTCGGTGTGAGCTGACCCTTACAGGTCGTTTGTTTATTTAATTCACTTTTACTCATTATACTTGGATGGTTTCAATGCATTGTAACTTAAACTGGTTTTCATCAATACTGTACCAAAACGAGGAGTTTTGTAGGAAACAGCTGTTTTTTAGGGTTCCGTACCCAAAGTGTCAAACGGGACCCTATTACTGAGACTTCGCTGTCCGTCCGTCCGTCCGTCCGTCACCAGGCTGTATCTCATGAACCGTGATAGTTGGACAGTTGAAATTTCTACAGATTATTTATTTCTATTGCTGCTATAACAACAAATACTAAAAACAAAATTAAATAAATATTTAACGGGACTCCCATATAAAAAAATTGCTTAAATTTATTTGGTCGTTTTTTATAAATAATGGTACGAAACCCTTCGTGCGCGAGTACGACTCGCAGTTGGCCGGGTTTATAAATAGCCGGCGAAAGATTTCAATGAGGGGGATTCAGAACGATGTCTTGAAAACAGTGGTAACCGTTTTAGCGTGTTTTTTTTTTTTATGTATGGCATCTCGCAGTTCAGCCTCTGAGGCTTGCTTCTGCTTAACCGGTCTAATCCTAATGTGGATGCCTAGAATTTCAGGCCTCCAGCAAGGGCAAAATCATCTGTATTAAGCGACAACTCGCTAAGGGCAACCCCTGCGGGGTACGGGCCTCGGCTTAGGGTGTCGCTAGGGGAGGGCAGCAAAGGGACTGACTGGATCTGAGTGATTTCATTATTTAGGGGCTGATTTAAAACTAAAGGCTCAGCATCGCGGGCTGGCTCGTGCAAGGGTCGGGGGGGGGGGGGGGGGTTAGCGTCGGTTTCCTTTCCAGCCTTTATAGGTTTACCTCCGCCTTACCCTTTTTTTTTCAGATGGGAAATCATCAAATGACTTCTCTCGCTCTGGCCGGAGCGAAAGGGAGTGTCAGTCTTGTACTCACTAAAACCCATTCATGTTCCTTCTTAGCCCTTTGTGTTCCAGGGCCACGGTATCTCTTTCGAACAGTCCCGCAGCCATGGCAGGCATCGGCCCTATCGGACCTCTTTCGATTTGCTGACATCTCCTTAAGGCGCGCGTGGAACACAAACGCGCCGTCGCGGTCGGCACGGCCTGTATGTCGTCATAAGACGGACGGACAGTGAGCTAGTCCATTACTCACCATCCTCAGGCCCGACCTCCGCCTTAGCGAAAGGAGCTCAGAAGAAAATAACTTCTTCTAAGTTCTTTAAACTCACAATCACGGCATGCAGATCTAAATATAGCATCATAAAAAACCCTCGCTAACCTTCCCATCAACCACACGTTAATCCTAACTCGTAAGTCGTGCAAACATAGAGTAGGTTGGTACTGTTAACCACTGATCAAGTTTTTTACCGACGGCCATGTTTATCCGCTCCGTTAAGCGGTCAGTCGGTCAATAAGACCATACATCGATCAGAGACGGGTTAAATGTATTTGTGGTACAATCGACCCAGTTGAAAGTATTGGAGGTGGCATGTGTTTTGTATAGGTAAATCGTTTTACCTTTTATCAGGTCAATTGCTTTTTTGTGAGTAGCAGGTTTTTTTTTAGATTTGATGTGGTTTTACTTTTGGATGGATGCGGTATTGTGCATCTCTCAGTTCTGGAGTGCATTGATGCACTCAAACATGGTTATGTTGAAGTATAGCTGATGCAGCTTTAATATTACATCGCCCACACCGCTCCGAAGTTAGATACTTATATTTGCTTTTTGTTTTAGCAACATTAAGGCATTTAATAATTTTTTATACTTATCTTTTGTTACAATATACCGTCTACAAGATATCGTTTTGTTAACAAAAGTTCGTTCTCGTGCTACGTTGCTAAGTGTTTAGAAGTTTAAGGGTGATTTTCTCCAACTGCATTGGTTGTTATTTTACCTATTTGTATTGTGGATAATTATTTATATCATTCTCTTCCCCTTTTCTTAATTTATTTGGGGTTGGCGCAGCATGTCTTCTTCATCCATAACCATTTTTTTACTGATCAAATAAAAAAATATATGTATGTGTCTGTAGGCGTTAAAATGTTGGTACGATACTATTAGATCTTATCTCAAAGTTGTAATCGTTAATTAATATTTAATCAAATAAAAGGAATTCGGCAAACAAATATATTCTCTTGTTACTTATGAAAAACATGTCTTTTTAAAAATAATATAAAGGGTGTAAAACACCTCTTAACGAAGCCGAAAGGCACTGGTTCTCCCTGTCATTGCGAACATTTTTTTGTTCTACACCATACCTGGGAAACTTCTAGTTACGGAGATATTAGAGGTCAAAGTTCCAACTTTTTGACAAGTATTTTTTTAAATACAATTTTTAATGTAAGATTTTTACTTTAAACACCTCCACGACCCCCGTACTATTCAATCCGTCCATCAGCACAATGTTTTGAGTGCGTTACATTGAGTTTTACCACAAAAAATGATTTTACACCCCCCAAGAAAAAGTCGTTTCCCAGCAATATTTTTTTGCGTAAAGTTACAGTTTCATGTACAGAATGCTTGGTTGACGGGTTTGTGATGAGGTGATTTACACGGTGTATAGTCTAATCTGCCCACTGATTTTATACTGAAGTGTTGCAGAATATTCTGTACAAAGGTAGCATTATCATTTCTCTTAAAAACAAAAAAAATCGCTTTGGAATTTTCTAAGTGTACCTACCAGCACCTATACATGTTTTGTGCTCGTGACTGTACATAAATAAGTTAAGTAGGTAAACATGTAGCCAAACATTGTTTGTTCCAAAATACCCACTAATCATATCTATTATATTATTCTTATAAGATCGTGAGAACAACGCAGTTCAATGTTGGTAATATTATTAAAGAAACAAAAACCCGTCAAGTGCGAGTCGAGGTTGTGGGGTAAAATATATAGGTACTTCCTATTATAAATTAAATATTAATCATTACCTGTTACTGAAGTATTCCAATAGAATTATTAAAGAAATATTCTAGTGATGTGATTATTTGTTTTACTTTTTTAGGTTTTTCTACTCTTATTCTGTGGGCGATTTTCCTTACTCGCCCTGAGACTGAGTCCCTCAGTGATATATATACCTGTAAAGGTTTTTTATTATTAAAAGTACAGAGTATAAAACGGATTCTTCACGAAGCCGTCAACCAAGCATTCTGTACATGAAAGTAATAAATAACTCTATGTAAAAAATATTGAAATTTTAATCCCCAATATCTCCGTAGCTAGAAGGTTCCCAGGTAAAGTCTGGAACAAAAAAAATAGTGCGTGGAGTCCCTCCGCGCGGAAGAAGTGAAACTTCGTAATACTACACGCATGCGTTCGAGTGCCACTCGTTCACTCTCGCTCTGTCTCTTTCTATTCCCCCTCCATGGTAGCGTTAAACGTTTATCGGAAACTTGTTGGAAGTCGCATAAGAGTTTCACTTCAAAATTATCGCAATTACGGGGAGATCAAGTGCCTTTCATTAATTGTACATTTACGCCAAAAATTATAGTTTTGACCACGTGTGTACAGTGTTTACCGTTCAGCTATTAAACTCAATCTCATAAAGATGCCTAGTTTTTTAGGTCCAACAGGAAGGAAGAAAAAGTATGTTCCAGAATATTATGATCTATTCATACAAATAAATAAAATTGATGTGTCTGTTTGTAATATTAAAATAACCGCCTTTTACTACATGCATATGAATGTATATAGGTACATAATAATATACCAAAATATATATTTTTGAATTTTGGTCTGTCTGTCTGTCTGTTTGTTCCGGCTTAACTCTGGAACGGCTGGACCGATTTTGACGGGACTTTCACTGGCAGATAGCTGATATATTATGGAGTAACTTAACGTACTACTATGTATTTTCAGAAATAATCTAATTCCACGCGGACGAATACGCGGGCACTGCTAGTATTCTTTAAAATGCAATGTAGAACAGGCACACTCCTCAGCATGTAAGGAACCCTGAAAAGTAATAACAATGGAGATAAAGAACAGCCTTGAGCCGGGGTGCTATTCTTAAAAAAGTTATTTACAGACAGTCATTTATATGCGTTAAGGAGAGGCATTTTACTTTCAATATCTTCACGTTTGAAGGTGAGCAACACCACTTCTTACCGGCTAAAAAACTAGGTAATGGCGAAAGGCGGGCGTTTTGGGGGAATGTCGCTTGCAAACTTTGACGTTTAATAAGTGTTGATTGTCAGTCTAATTTGAATAAATAACTTTTGATTTTAAGACGGTACTTATCAGAAATGTAGGTATTCATTTCTTCCCGATATCTCTGTTTGTAACATTAAAATAACCGCACATATCCAAAATAACATTTTTCACAATTTTTATCTGTCTGTCTGTTTGTTCCGGATAATCTCTGGAACGGCTGGACCGAATTTGACGAGACTTTTATTGGCAAATAGCTGATGTAATAAGGAGTAACTAAGGCTACTGCTATTTTAGAAAAAAAAATATCCCACGCAGACGAAGTCGCGGGCACAGCTAGTTTATTTATAAAAATAAATACAACTGTTTCCTAAGCAGGTGCAGTAAGTTACTTACACGGTTAAAATGTATGGAACAGTTCTTTATTTTTTAATAACCGATGAAAAAATTCATAATATGTACTGAATACGTATATAATTATACTATGATTCTGCTAAAACGGCGATTTTTGCCCCCCAGGTCAAAAACCTTTCACCAACTCTTACGATATCATCGTAAGGCACCCAACCAACCAATTATTAAAATCATGGGTATCATACACATACTCCGTACGTAGACAAAACAAAATAATGTACCTAATTATTGTTATACAACACACATACACAAACAAGTTCAAGGTTTCAGATCAAGGTTGCAACAACACATACCTACAAACGTTAGCATAGTAAGTCTCAAAAACCGGTTCTCTTGTTTAAATAGGCACAGCACTTTGAGAAGCGTCTACAAATGAAACTACTTGTCTACGTCCAGCCTACCACGACGTCTTAAAACATTACTGTTTTACTACTTTTCCAGTGTGGGAAAGAGATGGCGCTAGACATCATGTATAGTTCCGTCTCTTTCCCACACTGGAATAAGAGTAAACCAATACTGCTTTAAGACGTCATGATAGGCCAGCAGTACCTTCTCACTTACATCCTACGTTCTAGGAAACTAACTGAGTTTTGCTCCTTGCATATGGGAATAGAACGTGGAATGTTGTGTTCTTACCTCATTAACACGTTGAATATGATCATCATTCTTATTGGCCTTATTCCAATTCTTTTGGAGTCGGCGCAGCATGTCTTCTTCTTCCATCCTTCTCTATTACTCGTCATCTCATCAGACACCTCTTTTCTTGCCATTTCATCCTTCACACAGTCCATCCATCGTTTCTTTGGTCTTCCTCTACTCTTATCCCCATCCACATTCATGTTCAAAACTTTACTCACGACATTTTCCACACTCCTCAGCATCACATGTCTATACCACGAGAACTGATTACCACACAATTTTCAGTCACCGCCGTCAGACTTCCTGTAATGTACCTACTGAGTTCTTATTTTGTCCATTCGCGTAACACCACACACCCCCATGCCACCTCGGTGGATTTCGTCAGCTCAACTGCTGTTCAGTGTTCCCAAGAATCCCCTATGAGCCACGCCTGCTAGGACACATGGAGAACTGGATTCTCCCCCCAGTCCACTTCATAAGCTGATTGCCTACCAAAGGCAGTTGACTTCCTAGTTTGGTTGCTGGCCAACCTTACCGTGTCATATGCTAATTCCGTATAGTTTCTGCCAAGTCGAGAGTAGAAATGACATAAATGGCTAAGCATTGGAATGCTTCCAAGATATTGTCTTCTGATTTTCTACATCTTTCTAACTACTTGCTAGACACCAACGACCGTATTTAAATGTAGCATAGTTTCTGCCAAGTCGAGAGTAGAAATGACATAAATGGCTAAGCATTGGAATGTTTCCTGAATATTGTCTTCTGATTTTCTACATTTTTCTAACTGCTTGCTCGACACCAAAGTTGCAATTTTTACATCCGTCATTCAGGTTAGGTAATTGGGCTAAAATGTTGAGAAAAACCTAAAAAAAAAAATATCTCGGACAATTCAATCTGCTCGAAACATGATAACTTCGACCTAGCACAAAATTGACCACTAAGCTCACAATTTAAGGACAAATAGTTTAACTTTAAAATTTAATATTTTAAGCCCGTCGTTTTCAATGTTTTCCTTATAAACAAACACACATACGCCGCAATGCCAGTAGATTGTTTTGCTTAAGGTCAGTCTTATTGATTTGACCTCACGATCTCATGTACATACCTTTGGTACTGTTTAAATGAAGATTGAACGATTAGAGATGTTGGCAGCTATTTTTAGCTGTTCTTTTTTTGTTTGGTACACTGACTTTGATATTGGAATTAAGTATGTTTTCTTTAGGGACACCTACACGATAAAGAAATAGGCGTTTGGATTTGCAGTCTACTTGCACAAGCAAACATTAGCCTTTTCCTAAGTTCTTTTGAATACCATTGGGGTCTTTCATCTTCTTCTTGCAATCTAGCGGAGCAAGGCTAATAATGATGGTCAGCACTTGGGTTAAGTTTTGATCATAGAACAGCAGGTAAAGGAAAACAAAGTTTTATTGGGACAACTTTAGGTTGTTTTGGGGAAGCTGTCACAGGTGTGCAGTTTTTTTCATTGACTCATCATTTGTTTAGCCTTTCCCCAATTATCTTGGGGTTAGCTTCCAGTTTAATCGGATGCAGCTGAATACCAGTGTTTCGACCTTTTAGTCCTCCACAACCCAGTATCATATTACCTAGTACTAAACGTCTGCCTAGCCTTTTCCCAACTAGTTGTTGGGGAGAGCTTCCAGTCTATGCAGCTGAATACCAATATTTTACATGGAGCGACTGCCTATCTGACCTTCACAACCAGTTACTACTGGGAAACACGGTACCCCTTGGGTAGACTCATAGTCAACCTTTTGGGCCACCTGTAACGACTGATAATAATTTATCGACTAAAGGATGTAAAAAATACAAGGTGTTGTTTTGCATCCTCGTCAAAATTCAAGAAGATGTCAGATAAGACATAAACAATCAATTAAAATTACGGTACCTAGTTAATTATTAATAAACACTCATTTTTTTGTTGTTTAAGTTTGTCAATATTTCAGAGTAACCCCCTTTGCGTGGCTTAGGCAACAAGAAATTATCAATTAAACGTTTGAGATTATTTGTATGTGTGTAAGCGAGGTTATAGAGCAAGAACCAGACGGGCCGCGTTTAAAACACGGGTGGTTCACACTTACCGATTTCCGTAATTAAGAAAAATAATAAAAATTACCTACCCATTTTATTATTGATTCGGGTCGAGAATCATTAACATAGTTACCTCCTTGAATTTGACGAGGATGTAAAACAACATCTTGTATAAACTAATAGAAACAATAATAATAATAATAGTAAGTCTAATTGTTTTAGGGCTTGATTCAGAAAGCGGTACTCCAGGACACGGCTCGTATCGTTAGGAGGTTACTTTCTCTGGAACCCTGACCGCCGGTGGCTTGGACCCTGTTCCCGATACCGGTGGGCTACTATTTTTAAATGTTTTTTTTTAATATTATTTGATATATAAATATTTAAAAATGTAAATTATATGTATAGAAATAAATAAATGTAAATATTTGTAGCCTACAAATTAAATGGTCTTCTGTCATCATTTAAGAACGAAAATCAAAATAATAGTTCACACGAGCGTAAGTGCACTTGGATTCGACATTCTTACGAGAGTGCTATTTATAAACTCTCCTCTTATATGGCTTTAAGCCGACTCGCAAAGAACGTAGAAAGTTAAGTGAATCATCCGCGAATGACCACAAGAAACAGTAAACATTTCATTTATAGCAGTCTGAATAGTTGGACACCCTTGACCCATAATATTTCGCTGTCTTGAATTATGTATTCATCATCACACAATAGCATAAAATAAATGGTCTACTGCTCATCATCGTCAGCCTATAATGTTCCCACTGCTGGAATACAGGCCTCCTCTCAATGACAGGGAGCGGGCTTTAATCCACCACGCGGGCCCAGTGCGGGTAGATGTCACATATATGCCTTCGAATTTTTAGTTCTAAAACATTCCGGTTTCCGCACGATGTTTTCCTTCACCGTTTTGAGAGCAGCGGTGATGAAATAAATTACACAAAGTCATGCGCATGCCTGGGTTTGAACCTGCGACTTCCTACTCGTAAGTCGGTGCTGCCACTACTGGGCCACCGCTGCTCTCCTACTGCTCGAAATATGCCAATTACACGCTCAATTCTTTGGCATTCTCCTAAACCATTCATGAGGATCTTGGGAGGATCGTCTCTCCCCCTAACTTAAAGATGTAGCAAATCTATTACTTACCAACAGATTCTGACAGTCTTTTCTAGTTTCTGATCAGTATAAGTCTACAAGAAAATAAATGATTACAAAAGCCTCGACATTAACAGCTTTTAGAAGCACTGATGTCTGAATCAGTACGAATAAAGGTAGGATGGCATAACATTGATCGATGATGATGAATCTTCAGTAAACCAGATCAATCCATTACTATCACCATCTGCCTAACCTTTCGCCCAAATATGTTGGGGTCGGCTTCTATTCTTACTGGACCCAGCTGAATACCAGTATTTTACATGAGGTGACTGTCTATCTGACTACCAAAACCCAGTTAGCACTGGGTTATACGATACCCCTTGGTATGACTCGTTGGCAGACTTTCGGGCCATTGACTATCTGTGACGACTGTCAAAGATCTATAAATGATAGCCTGGTAAGCTATAGATTAATGTGGATTCCGAGGTATAGAGGGAACTCGGTATGTAATGGGAGGTCACCCATACACTGAGCAACCTAGGCAAGCACGGCTCAACTTAAAGATTGATCCGAGAGGCTGTTTCTATACAAGACTAGCTGTCCCGCGCAACTTCGTCTGCGTCAGATTTTCCCCGTTTTCCCAAAAATTTTCATTGCTGCTCCGCTCCTATTGGTCGTAGCGTGATAATATATAGCTATGTCTTATGTCCTTCCTCAGGTTGAAATCTATTTTCTTGCCAAATTTCATTAAGATCCGATAAGCCGTTTAGTCGTGAAAAGGTAACAAACAAACCTACTTTCGCATTTATAATATTAGTCAGGATGTTATTTTGCATCCCCGTCAAATTCAAGGAGGTAAGTTCTAGGCTAATGATTCTCGACCCGTAGGTATCAATTATAAACTCGGTTGGTTATTTTTTTTTTCTTAATATTTACGGAAATCGGTAAGAGTGAATCAAAAGTGTTTTAAACGCGGCCCGTCTAATCCTCACCCTACAACCGCGCTATCACACATACAAACAATCTCAAACGTTTATTTGATCATTTTTTATTCCTTAAACCATATTAAGGGGGGTTATTCCAAAAACTGATAAACTTAAACAACCAAAAAAATTTGCGTTTATTAATAATTAACTAGGTATCGTTATTTAAATTGATTATTTATGTCTTTTGTGACAACCTCCTGAATTTTGACGAGGATGCAAAACAACACCTTGTATGCCCACGAGCTCCTCCGATCAATCCATTACTACACGTAAAGTAAAAGTTCTAAGGTATGAAGATAACATAGTATCAGTACACGATATCCGGAGAAAACAGTGTGCCTACATTAGTGGAGCGTCGCTCAAGGTCAGCGCGAGCGTTCCGGCCTGCGCTCACGCATCCTGCTTGCATGGCGCCGATACTTTTGTTACAGTGTGTTTTATTGCGCTCTTACTTACAAAAGTGGCGTCCGATTTCAATGGGGAGAGGCTTTTTGTCTAGATTTTGCTGGGATGGGATGTTGATGATTTTAAAAGAGTAACCATGGAGTTTCTTGCCGGTTCTTCTCCATAGGAAACGACGAACCCGAACGGAGCACCTTTTTGTCGACGTTTTACAAGTGCCCATGTAGGCCTATGTGAAATAAAAATATTTTATTTGATTTGATTTGACCGTTTGTAAGCCAGGGAATTGCCAGATTGTTTAAAAGTATTGGGTACCAACCTGCACTGGGCCCGCGTGGTGGATTACACCGCACTCCCTCTTATAGAGAGGAGGTCTGTGTCTCTGCAGTGGGAACATTATAGGCTGATGATGATGATGGGTATCTATCATCCGTTTGTTGGAACTGGAGCTTATGACTGACTTTATCGGAATAGTCTAGTGGTCAATAACGCGACTGCTGAGTATGAGGTCCTGGGTCTAATTTCCGGGTACGGGAAATTGTTATTGGGGGTTTTCAATCAGGAGTTCCTCAGTACCAGCCACGGAGTCTGGACTTATGCCCGGTTGATGGCAATGGGATCGTTCACTATTACATGGGACTTAACATATGATGACGTAATTTGAGTCGGTAAACTGTAAGTCCAGTACACCTCTTTTTTTTTTCCGGATGGGAAATCATCAAATGACTTCTCCCGCTCTGGGCGGAGCGGGAGGGAGTGTCAGACTTGTACTGACTAAAACCCACCCATGTTCCTTCTTCGCCCTTTGTGTTCCAGGGCCGCGGTTTCTCTTTCGAACAACCCGCAGCCCTGGCAGGCATCGGCCCTCTCGGACCCCTTCCGGTTTGCTGACATCACCTTGAGGCTAAGTTACACCTCTGCCTCACCCTTCAGAGAATACAGCCGTTATGTTATTTTATGTCATATTCGTCGTAATATGCAGCCTTGTTCAAAGATGCTCAGTATAGAGCGTCTCCCCTTTTCAGCCATGCTTCCCTGGTCTGTGCGATTCTCATGCAGGTCTTCCTGGTGCTCTTCTGTAGGCCGTCCACCCAACTGGATGACTGACTGTTCTCAATTTAAACAACTTTTTGGTTGCTAAGGAGTCCTAAAAATAAAGTCTGAAACCAGTCTGTTTGTTTAGTTTTATAATTCCATGCCGAAATGCTCATGGAACTCTGTTCTTAAGTCTACGTTATCTGCCTGTCCGTCCTTCACAGGGGCAAACTCAGGTTGAAAAAGTTACAACCCTCACAGTTTACTGTAACTTTTTCACCAGATTTTCAGTTTAATTTCGATCTGCTTGTCTTTTATCAAGGTTAGTTTGTTCCATCCTCGAACTCACCTCTGTCCTCGGGTCAAGATAGAGGTCAAGAATGGGCCCTTCAAATATAAAAAAAAAATGTTTCAACAGCTCTGCAGATTGCATGAATAGCATCTTACTTTTAATTTGTAACATGTGATCAAAACGACATTGAAATTGTCATTGATTTTGTCTCTTTTCAAAGGTGACAATAGTGAAATATGTAGCTACTTTGTTATAAATAGCTCACCCTCCTACGTAACTTGCATGACTTGTATGAGTCACATTTGGTAAACGAAATACTACTTATACGCGCCCACGACCTTATAGCGTTTCCTTGATAGTAAATCCATACTAATCCATACTCCAATACTTCCATACTAATATTATAAATGCGAAAGTCACTCTGTTTGTTTGTTTGTTACCTTTTCACGACTAAACGGCTGATCGGATCTTAATGAAATTTGGCAAGAAGATAGATTTCAACCAGGGGAAGGACATAGGCTATATATCATCACGCTACGACCAATAGGAGCGGAGCAGCAATGAAAAATGTTGCGAAAACGGAGAAAATGTGACGCAAACGAAGTTGCGCGGGACAGCTAGTTACAATAATAAAGATTGACACACATTTGCAACCTTTAGTTGAACGGTGATACTTCTACCTAAGTTTCTTTGGAAGAAGACCCTTGACTTGAAAGATGTATCTAACGAAGGATTCCAGGTGTATATGCACCTTTTCAGCCCAGTATATCACAGGACACTGCTGGTTCATCTTATTTTCAGATTCCTCATCATCATCTGCCTAGCCTTTTCCCAACCATGTTCCCGGCTTCCAGTCTGACTGGAATACCAGTATTATACATAAAGCGTTTGCCTATCTGACCTCTACAACCCAGTTAAGTAGTACTGCGTAATACGATACCCATTGGTAAGACTGGTTGTCAGACTTTCGGGCCACTGAATACATATAAAAGGAAAAGTCCTTTTTAAAAGTATTGATGGCAAAAAGTTTAAATAATTATAATTGGCCTAAGAATCTGTTATGCGAACTCTAATCACAGACGGTATTCTAAAATAAGTCAAAATTATTTATTTGCAGTAAATGTGGTACAAAGGATGGAAAAAAATAAAAGTAGTGCAGTGACACATTTCGCCATAAAAATGGCATGCAAAAATTAATTAATGAGCTGTTAATTTTTAACACACAACACAAACATTAAACTAAAAAGTATGATTAATAATTTACTGTGTATCCGAATGCCACAGTGTCTAAGAATACCAACCAGACGATATCACAAGGGATTCGATTCAATATATATATGCAATAAAACAATTGATTTGCCTTTCTACCAATCCTCTTAAGAATTGCAACCTACATTGCAATAAATAAGAATCATATCAACAAACTAATTTAATGGCAATGACTCACAATAGAATCAAATTCGTATTACTCCTTATCGATTGACGTTTGCTGATAAACCAATCAGTAGGTTATCAATGTTTTAGGTAATCAACGTACTAAAGTGATTGTAATCAATTATACTGCTTTTTGATGATATAAATAAAGTTTTGGGTTTGAATTGATGGGTTTTGAAGTATTAATAGTCAGTCGGACGTGAGGAGCTCGTGGCTAAATTATAACATCCGCACGGGTCGATCTTTAAGGTTAAGCTGTGCTTGCCAAGGTTGGTCCGTGGATGGGTGACCATAATTACAACCCCACTTTCCTCCGTGCATCGGAAAGCACGATAAGCCGTTGGAAAATGACAGCTGGAAAAAAAAGGCAAATTAAAGCCGGCTGTCATTTGTACATCTTTGACAGTCGTTAGGAGTAGTCAGAAGCCAAAAAGTCTGACATCCAGTCTTACCAAGGGGTATCGTATTACCCAGTTCCTGGGTTGTGGAGGTCAGATAGGCAGTCGCTTCATGTAAAATACTGGTACTCAGCTGCATCCGGTTAGACTGCAAGCCAACCCCAAGATAGTTTGGGAAAAGGCTAGGCAGATGATGAATAGTTAGTCGGACGTCCAAAGCTAAACAACTACATAATTTAAACTAACCCTAACGTGAAAATACAGAGTGGCCCTGCTCTACCACGGAAAATAAGTCTAAGTAAAGTAAGGCATTAAGTCTGACTCTGTGCTATGTGCTGGAAGTGTTAAATTAATAAAGACATTCTTATGTCCAGATCCATACATTCACGCCTTTCCATGGCGATAGGCAGAATCTACAGAACGCCACCAGCAGCTACATGAGCTACAACCCTAATAGGTACCTGCTTTAACCCTTTCGCCATGTCTACGGCCATATACGCACGTCGTCGGTTGCCAGTACTACTCAAAGAGTTATGAAAATTAAATTCGCGAACGATCATCTCTAATCTGCAAATGTCTGCAATACGTATCATTCGTCCGGTCAGAGCGATCAGTATAATTCTGATCGTGTTGACCGACGGACGTGCGTTCGAAAGTGCTGTGGAAAATTATCACGTGTGAGTTTCAAAATACGCGATGATATTTGTGACAAGCTGTGTTTTGAAGTGATTGTGTTGGATTCAGTTTTTGATATATAAAGGTATGTTCATACATATGTTTTGTTTTTTTTTTTGTGATAATACCTGTTATGGTTCGTTTTTCTTTCCAGTCACAATAAGTGAGTCATATTTCTTGTTGACTAACTATAATAGGCAGCTACGTTTTTGTTTGTGTGTTATTTTTCCGAGTTTTTGTTGATAATAAATATGAGGATAATCCAATTTTTTTTTTCTTTGTCCGTCAGGTAGTTTATTGAAAAGTATTGGACACGTATTTTTTCTTTTTTCACGTGGTTATAAAATTACGGAGATATATTGAATTGAAACGGCGCATGACGTCACATGTAGGTAAGTTTTATACCTACTTGTGACGTAGTAAGCCCCCATTCTCCAACTTTAATGAGTTTTAACTAAGAAATTTTTTGATATTTTGATAAAACAAAAAATACGTGTCTAATATTTTTGTATTACCTGTCTGACGGACAAAATAGAATGTCGTTTTCTTTACCCAGTCCGCACCCCTATTATTGTTGTCGGTATATTGGAATTAAAAGCTGTAATAACTTGACTATACATTACGCCTGGAATGCCTGAAGGGTTAGGCAGTGGTGTACATAATAGTACTCCCACATTTCGCCAGTTATGTTTAAGTTCCATGTAATAGGGGGCGAGCCTATTGCCATTAATGAATTAAAATAACGTCTTGAAAATTATGTTAAAGAGATTTACTGAGGTAAAAAAAGTGTTTCAGCGTTTTTCTCTTTACAGTCGGTTTTTCAATTTAAGTTAACATTAAATGTCTAAATTCGGTATGTCTACGTCATTTTCAGCTGCTCATAGATTTTATTCCTCTTGGAATATAAAAAAAAAAACTGTCATTTCTAGATCTTTGACAGTCGTTAGGTAGAAGCCAAAAAGTCTGACATCCAGTTTTATCAAGGGGTATCGTATTACCCAGTTACTGGGTTGTGAAGGTCAGATAGGCAGTCGCTTCATGTAAAATACTGGTACTCAGCTGCATCCGGTTAGACTGGAAGCCGACCCCAAGATAGTTTGGAAAAAGGCTAGGCAGATGATGATGATGGAATATGAAAAAAAAAGTAGCAGTTTAGCAGTTATGGTAGTGATAACGCGTTTTCCATTCTGCCTTGTCAGACGACGCATTTTTTTTTTTTTTTTGTGAATGGCATCTCGCAGTTCAACCTATGAGGTTGTCGTCTGCTTAACCGGACTATCCTGTGGGTGCCTTTAGAGTAAGGCCTCCAGCCAGGGCATAAAAACTTACAAACTAAGCGACTGCACGCTAAGGGCACCCCCTGTGGGGTACGAACCTCGGCTTAGGGCGTCGCTGGGGGAAGACTGCATGGGGACAGGCTGGATCTGAATGGTATCATTATTTAGGGGCTGATTTAAAACTACTGGTACAGCATCGCGGGCTGGCTCGAGCGAGGGTCGGGGAGGGCATGGACCGGGACGTCGCGACGTACCTCGACGGCGAGGTCGGAAAGACGGCGGTTTGAGTCGGAACTTTTTAAGAGTGCTAGTCTCTTTGCTACTCTCCTGGAGGAGGGTGATAGCATCATCTGGAGTGACAAGGGTATGCCTAGGACGGCGTACTGTACTAATGCGCGAGGGTTCGTAACGGGCGGCCGCTGCGATCAGGGGATTACGGTGTTTAATGGCGTTATCGAAGAAACGCTTCGAAAGACGTTTCATAAACTGAAGGACGGTGGGCATTCTAAGGTCTACGTGTAGACGGTCATTACGGACATAAAAAGGGGCTCCCGTGACTCTGCGTAAGAACCGGTTCTGTAAAACTTGCATCCTATGGATGTACTTAGGCTTGGTGTGAGCGTACACGACGCAAGCGTACGTCATAATGGGGCGGATCACCGCGGTATAAAGGCGCAACTTGCACTTGAGTGACAACTTGCTTTTTGCCGAAATCATGAAATGAAGCCTACCCATAGCAAACGCAGCTCGGTCGCGAGCTGCTTTGATGTGCGCCGCGAAAGACAAGTGGTTGTCAAGTATGACTCCTAAGTACTTGGCTTGCTTCTCCCAAGGGATAGGCTTACCGTACATAGTGATCGGGCTGAGCGCGGGTGGCTTAATTTTACGCTGTTTAGAGTAAAGAACTGCCTGGCTCTTGTCGGGGTTCACCTCGATTCTCCATTTCCGGAACCAAGCGCCTAAGACGTTGGCTGAGGTTTGGAGGGTGCTATAGATAGCGTCGTGACTGCGGCCAGTGTAATAAATGGCCGTGTCGTCCGCGAACAGGGCTAACTGAGCCTTCTTGCTCTTGGGGATGTCACTGGTGAACAGAGTAAAGATAAGGGGAGAGACGACGGAGCCCTGAGGGACTCCGGCTCTAATGGGGTGGGGGGAAGACAGTGCCTTCCCGATGCGATAGCGGAAGGTGCGATCCGACAGAAAGTCTCGTAAGATGAGCACGAGACGGTCCGGCACTCCCAGTTTGTACAGTTACAGACGACGCAGCATCATTTACTGACATTATACACTTCATCATTTATGTAGATATCTTTAGGAGGAGCTCGGGGCTAAAAAATAAAAGCCGCACAGGTCGATCTCGCACAGGTTAAGCCGTGCTTGCTGAGGTTGGTTCGTGGATGGGCGACCATAATTAGATACCGAGTTTCCTCCGTGTACGTTAAGCCGTTGGTCCCGGCTGTCATTTGTAGATCTTTGACAGTCGTTACGAGTAGTCAGAAGCCAAAAGTCTGACATCCAATCTTACCAAGGGGTATTGTATTACACAGTTACTGGATTGTGCAGGTCAGATAGGCAGTCGCTTCATGTAAAATATACTGGTACTCAGCTGCATCTGGTTAGACTGGAAGCCGACCCCAAGATAGTTTGGGAAAAGGCTAGGCAGATGATGATGATGATGATGGTAGATATCTTTAATTGACAATTGACATAATAATTCCATAGAAATAATTACTGGAAATATGACTGTTTAAAAATGACAACTGAAAATTAATCATTTCCCTTGGTTTCAAATACGACTTTCGCGAATACGAATAGATAAGGCGTTTCCTTTTTTACGTAGAGTTGTTAGAAATCTTGTATTTATTTTATGACTGGTCTTTAAAAAGTGAAGTATGTGTAGGTACTTGTTAACGTATGTGTTTGTCGTGGACACTTGATTTGTATTTGTATTATATACATAATAGGTATTATGTATTGAATGACGGATTATTATGTAATTTGTTATTATCGATGATCTCAATATTTTCCTTTCATAATAACATCACGCCTGAATTCCCAGAAGGGTTCGGCAGTCTTATAGAAGCGAGAAGTGAGCATGAACATCATATTCCGGCCCTTGTCTTATTCGGTTCAGGGTCGGCGTTTTTTATTTTGCTTGCTTACAACTATTCCTAAGTATTAAAAAAAAAACAACAACAGAATTCTTTAGTTATGACTACATATCTACACATAGTATGAATGCTAAAGTAATCTAATCTTATCGCCTTTTAGTAATTCATTGTCATTTTCATTTCAATCGAAATTCAATTGGTTTCGTGTAATTTTTGGTCCAGCTTTGTATTAATTTGATAATCTTTGTAGTAAAAGTACAAACCGGATTTAGAAACGCTTGAAGGTAGATAATATTTTAAACTACGGGTTTTCTCGATACAACACGTAATATTTATTTTTAGGGTTCCAAACTTAAAATTACAGAAATATAGAACCTTTACTGTCACTGACGCTTTCCTGGACATTATTAAGCCACGTAGGAAATGTGAATTTTGGTACTATGTCAATGGGCCTTTCACACACATAGCAAGAGAAAAAATCCAAAAAAGATGCTGGTGGCATACATAACCTCTTCCTTTTTTAGAAGTCGGTTCATCATCATCTCAGCCGAAATACATCCACTGCTGGACATAGGCCTCCCCCAAGTGACGCCACATTGACCGGTCCCGTGCGACTCGCATCCAGCGGATCCCCGCAACCTTCACCAGGTCATCGGTCCATCTAGTGAAGAACAAGAACAGAACTATAGAAGTCGATTAAAAATATTTTACTAAAGAACAATCAATATTTAAAATAAGCCTACCTCAATTCTTCAGAATCCTGCTGACGACGAAAAAAACGTGAAACAACGATCAACTCAACGCTTATCGACAAACTGTTATCGACAAACGATGTAGTACCCGATACCAAAACCGATACCGATACTGATCGAAACATGTTTTTATCTAAATGTAAAATTCTATTAACCAAGTTTGTTTAAATTGATTTGACCCGAGTTTACGGCGAAGCGTTAACCTCTGATAAATAAATCAACTGGTTATATTAAGATTAATGTTAATGCTCTGGAAAATGGTTACGTGGTTTTATTATTATTGAATTGTTGATTAAGAGTGGGTTAGGGTTCTTATTTAATAAATCTGTACGAGATTTTAAAAGGCACTATCTAATGTTAATTCAAAGGATTAGACAGAAGTAGGAGGAGCTCGTGACTAATTAATAACAGCCGCACGTGTCGATCTTTAAGGTTAAGCAGTGCTTGCTGAGGTTGGTCCGTGGATGGGTGACCATAATTACATACCGAGTCTCCTCCGTGCCTCGGAAAGCACGTTAAGACTTTGGTTCCGGCTGTCATTTGTAGATCTTTGACAGTCGTTAAGTTAGTCAGAAGCCAAAAGTCTGACATCCAGTCTTCCTAAGGGGCATCGTATTACCCAGTCCTGGGTTGTGAAGGTTAGATAGGCACTCACTTCATGTAAAATACTAGTACTCCGCTGCATCCGGTTAGACTGGAAGCCGACCACAAGATAGTTTGGGTAAAGCTAGGCAGATGATGATGAAGACAGAAGTGGACACAGGTACAGTGTATGCTTAGAGTGTAATCAATATGTAATACAAAGAGGAAGGTGTCAGAAGAGGTAAAAAAAGAAGCATCCAAAAGTTAAATAAGTGGAATGTGTAAAATAGAAAACTATCAAAGTAGCAAAGAACACAAGACGCATAGTAACAATCTGAAATGAGAAATTTTGTTGCACTCAATATTATTTATGAGGATTTAGTCATTGTTTTCTTTATAACAAGAATATCATAATTCTGTCGATTCTCTTTCATAAGTGTATCAAATGTCGCATAAACTCCCCAGTTTCTAGAATAACTTTCAAAATACTATTGATTGTCTTCGCTTTCACCTTTTACCAATACTAAGATACTCTTGAACACCATCTATCAATGTAACGACAGTTCAAATCTTAATATTACTGTAACATGCGATACCAAATATTAAATTTCATTTCGTATAGCTCTTGCAAACCGATACAGCGTTTTTAGAAAGTCGACAGATTTTTTGACGGTTGAAACATTTTTTACGCAAATCGGCAATAATTCGTCTTGCAATCAAAATTTTTAACCACAGTTTAACATGGTTTAATCGACCTGGAAATTGGGATGATATTTGAAGACTATTTTGATCGTAGTTTGCAATAGGGGATAATCCAATTTTTTTTTTCTTTGTCCGTCGGTTAGTTTATTGAAAAGTATTGGACACATATTTTTTCTTTTTTCACGTGATCATAAAAAATTACGGAGAGATATTGAGTTGAAATGGCGCATGACGTCACGTGTAGGTAAGTTTTATACCTACTTGTGACGAAGTAAGCCCCCACTCTCCAACTTTAATGAGTTTTAACTAAGTAATTTTTTGATATTTTGATAAAACAAAAAATACGTGTTTATTTTTGTATTACCTGTCTGACGGACAAAATAGAATGTCGTTTTCTTTACCCAGTCCGCACCCCTATTGTGCCAAGATAAACTGGTATGAACCTAGTTAAATAAAGTTCTTATCATTTTTATATCCTGGAACCGAAACATCGAATACATAATTAAAACGATGTACACTGTACTGAACTAGGCCATTGGCCCATACCCTGGCTCTTACAAAGAGAGAATCCAAAACTATTAACAAACAACATGAACAGCTGCCACAGAAGGCTCTGTATTCTGTAAAATCTACCTTAGTCTGTTATTCTTTAGTTAAGATGTGGATATTGGTACATGTTTGTTATCTTCCTGTAGTATGTAACAGTTTTATGTACCTAATAAATAAAATACGTAAAATTAAACATTAAAATCTGAATAAGCTTTTTAGGGTTCCGTACCCAAAGGGTCAAACAGGACCCTTTTACTGAGACTTCGCTGTCCCTCCATCCGTCCGTCTGTCACCAGGCTGTATCTCATGAACAGTGATAGTTAGCAACTACAGATAATGTATTTCTGTTGCCGCTATAAGAACAAATACTAAAAACAGAATTAAATAAATATTTAAGAGGGCTCCTTTTTGCTCGTTTTTATAAATAAATGGTACGGAACCCTTCATGCACGAGTCCGACTCACACTTTGCCGGTTTTTTTTGCAATCGGTTCGGATTGATGTATTGATTATTCAATACATAATTCTTAGATGAACCGTGATAGTAAGCCAGTTGAAATTTCTACAGTATATGTATTTCTGTTGCCGCTATAACAACAAATACTTAAAACAGAATAAAATAAATATTGAAGGGTTCCCATAAAAAAAAAAAAAAAAACTTTGCTTGTTTTTATAAGTAATGGTACGGAACCCTTCGTGCGCGAGTCCGACTAGGCCGGTTCTTATCTCAGATGATACATATCTCAGGTGGTTATTTCCCATGTTTATCAACAAGGCTAACCACTAGCAATTAAGTATATTATTTTAATTGAATTATAATGCATTTATTTTGTGCATAACTGCATTTCATTCAATGAGTCATTAGCCCTTCGTGAGTCAAGTGCATTGCGCCATTTTTGTGTCATTCGTTTACAATTGAACGATGCACGATGTCATCAAATCAGATACGGGTGAATTTCCCAAATGACTTTTTTTTTTGTCTTTGGTGAAATTAGTATTTGAAAAAAGGAATATTGTTCAGAATTATTTTTTTTTGTATTTAATAGGTTGTTATTGGGTTGTAGCAAAAATATAATTTGCCTAGGACTATTTACAAAGGTTGAAATAAATTCATAATCCTCTATTTTTTTCAAATCGGTGCTGTCCCTCTACTTTTTTTACAAACAAAAAAGCTTATACACTAATAGAAATAAGTAAGTTAAGTATATAACTTATTCTATTTTATAGAATATTAGTTTTGTTATTAATATATAGCATATTTTATTACATAAATAACGATTATTATTACTGAGAGGCACAAACGTACCTGTCCTGCAAAATCTTCTCATATCGCTGGACAAAAGTAATTTAATCCTAACTTTACATCGACGAGTCCGACAGCGTCCCCACCCCAATTTTATTTTCCTCGTTAGTGTGTGCTAGTACGCAGTCAGGACGGATTTGTGTCAAATCGCTGCATATTCTCGCCAATAACATAAGTACGCCATTTCAGTTGCTCCCGGACAATTATTTTACACTATCGGTGGTTGCATTTTTCTAGTGTTATGAGTAGTTTTATTTTTGTTGTTTGGTTCTAACACAGGTAGTAAGTAAATTAGCTTCATTGACTGTTATTGAATTTATCCTATATATTATGCATTTTTTCTAATTTGCGAAAAAGTGTGTTATTTCTCACGTCGCTGTTCTCATATCGCTGTAATCGGTGGTCTTTATTACCACCGATGTGATAATTTACACCGAAAAAATCAATCGGTGTCTTATATCTAATATCGGTGTTTTGATTCGTGATCAACGCACAGTTTTGTCACATCGGTGAATTACTTTATCATATCGGTAGATCATTTTATCATCCCGGTGATTCGTTTTATCATATCGGTAGACCCCGTGTCATTTCGTTAAGTAAAGTATAATACTATTACAGAGACAATGATATTTTTTTTAATTCATAGTACCTAAAGTAAATATAATAAAATAGAAAGTAAATATAATAAAATAGGTACATAATTTAAAAAAAATATATTTCAACTGAATTTCTAAGAACTCAGTTCTCTTTGGATGTGATCCACTTACATAAGACCAACTTACATAAGAGTTCAGGTCGTCAGTTCTAAGTCACCATTGTAAAAATATATAGGTACCTACTAACTATTTCCTTTTTGATGTTCAAAAGTGGACAGATTATCATATCGCTGGATATGTACATCATTTCGGTGGATAAACTTATCATACCGGTGTACAGAAAAAATAATCGGTGACGGTTTGTCATATCGGTGGAAACCAGAATTCAAACTGAATTTTCTCCTTAGTCTTAAATGATACGTTGATAATATTAAATTTGGGGATATTTGATATCTTAAAGATTACATTAAACCTGAAAAATATACAAAAAATATATATATGAAAAAGTTCACCGATATGATAAAAAAAATGGCATTTGTTGAAATTCACCCACCTAATGCATGATTGATACAAGAGTAACTGTTGATTAAAATTTAGGATGGTTTAAATAATTACGCAAAGACTAGGTTCCTAATATTTATTTACGCCTAAAAGTGGCGCTAGGTATTGAGTTTTCCTAACATTTTATTTTTATTTTATCAAATAGGAACAACAAACAGCTACATTATGCGATATTACAATCATGATAACTTAAATAATAATGTAGCCCACAGCGCTGTTCACAGATTACTAATAATAAATAAATAAACTTTAAATTGCTAGGGTAATAGGCTGTTCATGCATGACAGTTAATAATAAAATACAAAAAGAGTAAATTTACGAATAAATTTGATTTGATTTGATTTGAGAGAAAAAAATGATTAAGTCTTATACGTATACTAAAATTACAAAATAAAAATATTTAATCTAAGAGCTCAAGTCAAGTGACTCATACAAATGCGTCGAAACTGTATCATGGAGCATGTAAATATGTCGATGTGTTCGAATTCTTTATTGTATGATGCTGCCATTCGCCGAATTTTGATCATTGGCCAGTATTAGATCGACAGGAACCTATGGCAAATAGTGTGCCTGCTCGCACCTGCCGTCTATGAACAGTTCTGGGGACCGCATTACACAATACATTATTCAGATCGATACAGTCAAAATTGCCATTAACAATATTATACAAGGTCATTGCTTCTAATTGTTTGCGTCTGGAGCTGAGTGTCAAAAGTTTGTATCTATTGAGCAACTGGTCATATGGTAGACCATAATCTATGTTTCATGTGGGGTCGGAGTGCTCAGAATAAGAGCCTTCGAAACGCCTAGTTGACGCTTCCCGTGACCAAAGGGCTGGCTTTTACTTTGGCCAGAGGCTAAGTATAGCCAATAGGGGATAATCCTATTTTTTTTTTCTTTGTCCGTCGGGTAGTTTATTGAAAAGTATTGGACAAGTATTTTTTCTTTTTTCACGTGGTCATAAAATTACGGAGATATATTGAGTTGAAATGGCGCATGACGTCACATGTAGGTAAGTTTTATACCTACTTGTGACGTAGTAAGCCCCCACTCTCCAACTTTAATGAGTTCTAACTAAGTAATTTTTTGATATTTTGATAAAACAAAAAATACGTGTCTAATATTTTTGTATTACCTGTCTGACGGACAAAATAGAATGTCGTTTTCTTTACCCAGTCCGATCCCCTATTCAACGTGGCAATGCTTCCAGTCTCTTGGGCTCATTACCAGCTGACAGCTGGCAGCTGAGGAGTTTTTTTTGACGTCTTTTTATAGTTTATCGTTATTTTAGTTATTTCATTTACTTGTTTCGTTGAAACAAGTAAATGCTCAGCAGGTTCACTACTTGCCGAGCACACAATAGCAATGCCATTAATTTTGACAATTCACCGACATTCATTGCGTTATTTACTTTTCAAACTGCTGAATTTTTCACACACTACAACCAATGGATTACGCAATAATTTAGAACACTGTCAAAAAACACTCACGCGTTTATGAACGTCATTAATTATTATTCATTTAAGGATGATTCCCTCTCCTACTATAAATGAATTTTCAAGAGACGAAGAAGCTGTAAACCAATACTTTAGAAGTAGCTCTCAAGTTAGAGTGCTTTTGTATTTCCATATCGCTTTGTAGACAGATTGGTTGTTTATCTTATTTTCATAATAAACAACACTGCTGTCAATAAACTTGAAATAAAAGCCTTATTTTACGAAACTTACAGATAGAATACCTTATTACTAATTAGATAAGTTTGAAAACAAAAAATCTCGACAAATGAAAAACATACTAAAAGCCTATTTTACGCGTGGGTCTACTAACGGACAAATACCTGAAATACCTGTGTGTGAGCGAGTAACACGTAAACCCAAACTGATAGTGCAGTTAATCTTACCCCAAAAAGATTGAGCGTTATTTAATGCAATTATTTAATGAATCCATGTTGAAATAAATAGTTTTAAATTTAAATATTTTTGAAGTGAAAACTTCTTTAGCGGCGTTGTGCACTTTTCAAATGGTTAAAAAAAATTAAACTCGCGTCAGATTGTCAGATCGAAAATTCGTAAGACGGATTGACATTAGGTTACGAAGGAATTTGAATTTTATGACATCTGGCTTTGAGTTTGGGTTTCCAAAACTGAAAAATTCGTAAGACGGATTGACATTAGGTTATGAAGGAATTTGAACTTTATTACATCTGTCATTTTTTCTTGTTTCCTAAACTGGATAATTATCTTATGCACAAACAAAACCTTCGGTTTCTCCAAAGAGGTAAAATTCGTAAGACGGATTGTAATAGTTCTCAAGTGTTAAATTATGAATGTAATATAAATTGTCATGTTTACGTGTACGGTAGCGCAATGAATGAATATTGTATTTTACCACATAAATGATAGTACTTTTATACTGATAATTAAAGCAATTCGTGCAAAATTATTCTCTAACCATTCCAAAATATCAAAAACACACAACGTTAATATTCAAGTTTTCACTTCTGCCGGCACTCCCGGAGTGCAACCCGTTTTTTTTTAGGTTATCATCACTCTTCTCAGCAACTCTCTTTTTCTTAGTCATTATGAGTAGATGTTCTCGCTTGAGGACATTCTGAATGAGAGAAGCATGCAACACACTTGCTCAAAGTAAAAGCACTAATTGCAGATGCACATAAAAATAAAAAGTTCTGCCAAAATGTACCAAACCACATAAAAAAAAATCCCGCTTTTAGAAGTATGTAATTGTCATTCTTTTGGTAGTTAATGCTGCTTTATATTAAATCTAGCCTAAGTATGTGCTAGATGTTTTTACTAGATAGTAATATATCTACCTCTATTTACAGTAAGAATGTTGTATTCGTTTGACGTATTTACTAGAATTAAGAGATTCAGGGTTGCCTCGTTTTAATGGAACAAAGTTTTTTCGTAGGTACTCGAGAAACGGATCCCTCAACCTTGCGGCCACATATTAACATAATTATTTACTTACAACCTTATCAACATTTCGGCCACAGAGTCAAGTCAACAACCTGTGTTAATTAAGTTAGCTAATTACATTAGAGGCATATATCACGTCACGGTGGGTAGTCGTGTACAATAGGATTGTGTGAGCTGTCCGGTTAGCATTGTGGTGTGGTCGCGGGTTTAGAGGGGGGATTGAGGTTAGGGCTTGTTTTGTATTTTATGTGTGTGCCTTTTTAATACAAGGTGGAAAGGATATCGACGCTCAAACGAATCTAAGAATTATGTATTGATCAATACATCAATCGGAACCGATTGCAAAAAAAACCAGCAAAGTGCAAATCGGATTCGCGCATGAAGGATTCCGTACCATTTATTTATAAAAACGAGCAAAAAGGAACCCCCTTAAATATTTTTTTAATTCTGTTTTTAGTATTTGTTCTTATAGCGGCAACAGAAATACATAATCTGAAGAAATTTCAACTGGCCAACTATCACGGTTCACGGAGATACAGCCTGGTGATAGACAGACGGACGGACAGCGAAGTCTCAGTAATAGGGTCCCGTTTGGCCTTTTGGGTACGGAACCCTAAAAATGATCGCAATGATGAAGAGAACATAGGGTCCTTCGGCTTCGTTAAGGGACTATTTACACCCTAGTAGTTTTAATACCAAATAATAACAGCTGCACGGGTCCATCTTTAAGGTTAAGCCGTGCTTGCCAAGGCTGGTCCGTGGATGGGTGACCATAATTACATACCGAGTTTACTCCGTGCCTCGGAAAGCACACTAAGCCATTGGATCCGGCTATCATTTGTAGATCTTTGGCAGTCGTTACGGGTAGTCAGAAGCCAAAAGTCTGACATCCAGTCTTAGCAAGGGGTATCGTATTACCCAGTTACTGGGTTGTGGAGGTCAAAGAGGCAGTCGCTTCATGTAAAATACTGGTACTTAGCTGCAATCGGTTAGACTGGAAGCCGACCCCAACAAAGTTTGGGAAAAGGCTAGGCAGATGATGATGTAGTTTTAATTGCGAAAAAGAGATCCAGGCCTGGATGCAGGATTCAGCACCGCCCTCCCGCCCGCAAAAATATGCATATGCAAGAAAATAATAATTAGCAACCAATGCACCCAAAACCTTTCTAAGTATACTCAAAAGACATAGATTGATGTCTACTAAGAGTATAGATTGCTGGCTACTGCTTGTCGGTCTTCTACAGGCTGTACTTCGGTGAGTGTGCCCAAGAGCTCCACGACCTCATCCCAACGGCCCCCTTCTACCATCAGACATCAAGACACACTGCAAGTTACCATCCCTACCTTATTGCTATTCCACCAATTCGCACTAAGCGTTTTCAAAGGTCATAATGCGCAAAGCAAAGGAGTAGAACTCTCTGCCTGCGTCTGTGTTTCCGAACGCTTAAAACCCTAATCTCTTCAAAGTTAGAGTGAACAGGCTTCGTCTGGGTAAGCTAGTACCATCGTCGACTTTGTCTCTGTCATCTCTGACCTAGACTAGAGTGAAGAGCAAACCAATAAAAAATAAAAGGTTTTACAGTTGATGGCAATGGGTCGCACCCTATTACATGGGACTTAAAGAAGACTTAAAGATAACTGGAGAAATGTGGGATTACTATTAGGTAATCTCTGCTTAACTCTGCGGAGATTACAAGCTTGACGTGATGTTTTGTTATGTCTAGGAGCTAGTTCGGGAACTAGATGCTGAGATTCTCTGATCTAGAAATATCTCCATCTAGCAAACCATTAAACACTGACGATGATTCACGGCACACTAACTTAAACCGTCTAACAAGCCTCTGCCAGTAGTGCTGATTTGTAATTTGTACACGATGTGTGGAAAACCTGTGGTAAAATGTACATATTGTGCAAAATTTTAAACTGAGACCTGGCGGCACTATGATGTTTTTATCTTATTCTAGTGTGAGAAAGACATGGCGCTGGACGTCCTCTCTCGTCCGTCTCTTTCTCACACTGTAGTGACATTAAAACAATATTGCTTTAACACGTCATGGTAACCCCTTTTTTTGAAAAAACATCCACAGAGTCAATTATCTTCTAGTTAGTAACTTAAGGTAAGTAACTACCGGTACTCGTAAAACGTGGTGAATAGGGATGCGAGGGAGAATAGGGACAAAACTTTGAATGGGAATTTATCGTTGAATACAAATATTAGTCACTATAAAGCTATTGGGACCATTTCTGTTATAATGTAATAAACAATATAGTACATATTTTTAGGCTAACACGAAAATGCCTTTCAAAGTTTGATCCCATTTTACGGTAAGTAACTTGTAGTTGAGAGCTGCTGATTATGTATAGAAATACACCAATTAAGCCATCAAAATAATAATAAAACTCAGCGTAAGTTCCCACCGAACGTCTATGATTTACTAAAAAAGAATCCCTCAAACTTGGACCTTCTTCACCAACTTCAAAAAAAGGAAGAGGTTATGCATTCGGTGAGTATCTTTTTTTGTACAAAGCGAAGATACCGTCGCGGCGCGAGAGCAGACGCACGCGCGTTTTATCTGCGGTCACGATCGATCGTGATATAAAACGTTTTTTTATTCGACTGTACTTTGGAAGCCTTGAGATTAGTACTTGCATTTCGTAATTTTTATTACAAACGTATTTGTGATAAGTACAGGGTGTTATTCTGAGTTTCGTTGAGAAAAATACACAATTGTAAAAAAAAAATACAATAAAATTTATTTAGAATATTTCTATTATATAAATATATGTCTAATTATATAACCTATTGGGAGAAATGAAAGAAAATAAAGACAGAAAGAAACTGTGTTTTAAGCTGGCTGACTATTTATTCATGTTGTAAATAAGATTTGACTTTGCAAGTTAGTCTTTTTTCATGTTATAACAATACATTCATAAAAATTATTAGCAAAGAACAGAACAGAACCAACCAAGAATAAGAAATTACTTGAAATTAGAAAAAAACAACCATTTTTTTAAACCAGGCTAATTTTTTTTTCTAAGTTAATAACGCGACATTTTGCGAAAGAGACATTCTGCGAAAGAGGCATTGTGAGAAAGCGACCTTTTGAGAAGGAGTCATTCTGCGAAAGCGACATTATGAGAAAGCGACATTATGAGAAAGAGACATTTTACTACCAGTAGACATTTTGCGAAAGAGACATTTTGCGCCTGAGCCCATAAAACATATTAACCAACTAATCTTCTGACGATATTCTTTTGTTTGCGCCTCATTCACTTATAGATAATAGAATAAAACATATTTCAACCTCCGCATTACAAATCTTTAAATACAAATCTTGACGAATACCGTTGACTTAAAATTATGTATTTTATATTATCTGCGACAGGGAACTGTTTTGAACTGAACATGGAATATCTTGTAGTCTAATTGTGCGTTATTCTCTAATTATTTGAACAAAACAAAGTAAACATGAAGCTCCAGGAAATCCAAATAAACATAATTTCCCTGAAATTATACCTAGTCTTCATCTACTTAGCTTTTTACAGTCCCTAAGCTCAAAAATAACCGGCCAAGTGCGAGTCGGACTCGCGCACGAAGGGTTCCGTACCATGATTTATATCACACAATCCCCATACAAAAAAAATGTTAATTATTTATTTTATTCTGTTTTCAGTATTTTTTGTTATAACGGCAACAGTAATACACAATCTGTAGAAGTTTTAACTGGCTAACTATCATGGTTCAGCCTAGTGACAGACGGACGGACGGACGGACGGACAGCGAAGTCTCAGTAATAGGGTCCCGTTTGACCCTTTGGGTACGGAAACCTAAAAATGGAATGAATTGGGGAAGCCTTTACCCAGCAGTGAGACAGTTCAGGTTAGCACAACAAAAAAAAAAACTCAAAAAAGAAACACTCTGTATAACGGAGTAAGTGATACGCAATATTTTTCTCAGCGTGATTTTCGTCGTGGTTCAATTGTTTACAAATTGACCATTATGTGACCATAAAACTACTTTTATTTATAAAATTGCGCTGTTTTATAATCGTTGAGTTTGGTAAGCCAACGTGGTTTAAAAAGTAACCTTTAAACTCGAAATATTATCAATTTCACGTTACGACAATAAATAAAAACCGGCCAAAAGCGAGTCGTACTCAAATGCACACAGAATTCCGTAGCACCGAACAAAATTATAAAAAAAAAACATTTTGTGGGCTAATTTATATGTTGTATTGTATTTATTACGTTCAACAGCAAAACTAAATTTGTTTTTCATAGTATGTTAAGGAAAAACAAAGTAACTGCTGCAGTTTGATGAAAAGTCCCATATCTCAAAAACTAAACATCAAAATCTTTACTTGACTGACTGACTTTATAAAATCTGTAGTAATTATTCTTTTAAAGGCTTCTGACTACTAAAGGCTTCTGACTACTCGTAACAACTGTCAAAGATCTACAAATGACAGCCGGGATCAACGGCTTAACGTGCTTTCCGAGGCACGGAGGAAACTTGGTATTCAATTACGGTCAACCTTCAAAATCAAAATCAAAAGTCATTTATTCAAAGTAGGCTGATATTCAGCACTTTTTGAACGTCAAAATTACAAGAGACAGTCCCCCAAAACGCCCGCCCTTCGCCACTTCCTAGTGTTTTAGCTGGGAAGAAGAAGTTTGGAACAAACTCCCCAGCAACACATCTGTCTGTTAGGTTAGAAGAACCAGATTCTATACTTCCACGGACCAACCTCGACAAGCACGGCTTAACCTTAAAGATCGACCCGTGCAGCAGTTATTATTTAGCCACGAGCTCCTCGAGTTGTATAATGTGTGTTATGATACTAAAATTATTCGTTTATAAAGAATTCATCCTAGATTGTTAATAGATGAGAAAACTCGAGTCATCGATGATTTGAGAAGAAGAAAAATAAATGAGAAGGCTGATTTGCGTAAAGCCTATACCTATTCTTACACATAATAACACAAAATACAAGCTGTTTTATGTCCGCTCGTCTCAATCTCTCAAGTCTAGTTGAAAACCAGCGTCGGGCACTAGCTGCTCGGCAGTTTGCTGAACTGGGCCTATTTGGCGCAGCCGTGAGACAAACAAAATTTTCTTTTTTTTTCTGTTTAGATTAAAGTTTTTTTACTTATTTATTTACTGTGTGTACTTGTGGAATGTGCCAAATAAATAAGTTTTCTTTCTTTTCGTTCTTTTCTTTCTTCTCTTTCTTTTCTTTATTCTCTTTCTTTTCTTTTTTTCTGTTCTTTCCTTTCTTTTCTTTCTTTTCTTTCTTTTCTTTCTTTTCTTTCTTTTCTTTCTTTTCTTTCTTTTCTTTCTTTTCTTTCTTTTCTTTCTTTTCTTTCTTTTCTTTATTTTCTTTCTTTTCTTTATTCTCTTTCTTCCTTTCTTTCTTTTTTTTTCCTTTTCTTTCTTTTCTATCTTCCTTTTCTTTATTTATAAAGAAGTTTGTTTTAATTCACTAGAGAGACAGACTTACTTTCGCATTTGTAATAATAGCATGGATATAGCCTACAAAATGCGGTAACACGATGACCAACTTTCTGTGGAATGTTTTTTGTTTACAGCTAATGCAAAAAACTTGTAAATGCGCTTGCGCAAGCTCGAATGCAACACGCGTGTAACTCCGATACCCGAGCAGAATGTTAAGTTGAAGAAATTCTATACATGACACATATGCTTACATAAATATTTTATCTATTTTTACTATATAGAATAGAAGCATCGTATTTAGTGGGTGGTCTGCTAGTGATAACCTTTTAAAACCTTGAGTTAATTACGACATTTCTTTTTGCCCTAGTAATGTACGACAAGCCGTTGCTTCTTTTGTAAAACTTTTAACTATTTTCAGAAGCTAAGGGGTATCGTATTACCCAGTTACTGGGTTGTGGAGTTCAAATAGGCAGTTGCTTCATGTAAAATACTGATACTCAGCTGCATCCGTTTAGATTGGAAGCCGACCATAAGATAGTTTGGAAAATTAAGGCTAGGCAGATTATAATGACAAAAAAGGGATCTGGTGGAATACATAACCTCTACTTTTTATAGAAGTCGGTTGAAAGGCCATGTCCATTAGGAACATTAAAGGCTGATTAAGAGGATGTTCCTTTGCTACGGTAACTTGCCTACACTATACAAAAATAGACCAAAAATATAATATGACAAGATTTCACTCCAAAGTTATTTCTCTACGCTAGAGCGGTCACCGTGAGAAACACTCGAACCACTAGAGCGAATAGAACCTAGAAATTATACTTACTAGAAGAAACTATTGTTTTAAAACGATTTGTAGCATTTACTACATTCGATTTGTGTTCGGGTGTATCATTTGGGTGATAAGAATCTTGTAATGGCCGTGTTAACAGTGGAATTTATCGTGGGAAGTGATTGGGCTGTTTTGGTTTGAAGAGGATTTGTAGTACGAGATAGTTGGTTCTAGTTAATAAAAACTGGCCAAGTGCGAGTCGGACTCGCGCACGAAGGGTTCCGTACCATCATTTATAAAAACGAGCAATAAAATCACTTTTTTGTGAAGGGAGCCCCCTTAAATGTTTATTTTATTCTGTTTTTAGTATTTGTTGTTATAGCGGCAACATAAATACATAATCTGTAGAAATTTCAACTGGCTAACTATCACGGTTCATGATATACACCCTGGTGACAGATGGACGGACAGACAGACGGACGGACGGACAGCGAAGTTTCAGTAATAGAGTCTCGTTTGACCCTTTGGGTGACCAACTTTGGTCTAAAAAATAGACCTCAGAGGGGCTGCTCTACAGCAGCTAAGAGATACGCTTGTTCGCGGCGCATGCCTCGCAATGTCTGTATACGGCTTAAGGTGCTGCGCAAACGTGTGTCTTGGGTTGGATATAAGAAACAAAAGCTATGATTTCTATATAACTAATATGAAATCAGCCACTCCCTGCGCAGACGTAAACTGTGTCCGGTCGCCGCCGCGCCGCTACAGGACACAACAACTACGTTTTCCTGTGACTGTGTGCCGTGTCGGTAACAAAAAGTGTCAACGTCTGCGCAGACCCTAAAGACATCATCCACTACTGAAAATGACGAATATAACTATTTTCTTTTCTCAAGTGCTTAAAACAGCATCTTAACAACTGCCTCGATTCACACAAACCCTGCACAGCCAAATAGGGCAGCTATCAAACTAAACCATAGAAAATTCATTCGTTTATCACTAGATGGCGACACAATACTTCACGGTTAATTAAAGACACCATGCTCCCTCATTTCTCATTGCATGCTTATCAAAAAAACGACATAGTGACCTATTTACTCAAACAGTTACTTCGAATGATAACACTGTTTCTTTTAAACTTAGTTTTAATCTAGTTTAATCACTTCTTGTTATTATGACGCAAAGTGTCTGTTTGTAAGTCTGGGCTTTGTTTGAATACTGGTTGAGTTGATTTTGGATTTTTGGCACGAATTTTTAACATTAACAAGTTGTTTGTTTGAGAAATATTGACGGCTTCATTGCACACCGTGTCTTTTATAATGATGATTATTATCAGAAATCATCTTCCAGAAAAATAAAGAGTTAACATACAATTTGGAGATATTGCTTCTCAAAGGAGCTTCGACAGAATTTTCTACAATTGGGTTGTCCTACTTTACGCTAGTGATAATTAACTTAACCAGCTTGAACTTATCTTAGTTGCAGCTATACCTTCACACTTTCTTTTCCTTACACTCGTTTTCCAATGCTATTTCCAATCGGGCATAAAACTGCCGATAAAATATAACTTAGTAACTTAGAGTTATTTTGCAAGCTATCCTAGATCTCAGCGGCATAATTTCGTTACACACAATGGCAATGCCATTCATTTTGACTGTTTAAAAACATTCATTGCGTTATATACCTACGTTGTTAAGCAGACGATGTTTTTTAACCTAAGAAGCAACAGTTTTTAAATTCCGTCAGATTCTGATGGATAGTAAGACAGGAAGATACATTAGGATAAAGCATTAGAAACTTTGATATGCGTTATGGGTGTACCCTTGTTGATGAAGCCCAAAGGCACATGTCCGATTAATTCAATGGCTGCATCAGTACATGTTTTGAGAGTGCTGATTACTATTTTCATGATTACAGGATTCGTTTCATTGGTAAATTGTTTATATATAAAGATGAGCACAACGACCCTTTCAGAAGTTTACCAAAACTACTATTACTATACTAAAATTAAGTTTGTATATAATTATAGACAGATAGGCCTCATATTTCTTGACGTTTCTTAGTAATTATATCTGTATCTATCTATCACACAATCTATTACAATAGAGCCATCAACCTCCCCACTCCTACCCATCTCGTGACGAGTATTTTTCCTATAACATAATTAATCATGAAGATGTGATAAACTTATCTTATCATCACTATGTTGTACTATAATTATATTTTTCTTTTTTCTTAGACGTGAGGTTGTGTGCGCGTGAGTTCCTGCCTTCCGAACGACTCCCGATCTCCCCCGACATTCGCCGATTGCCCCCGGTTCCTGTGAAACATGAAGGGATGGGAACTGTGCTTTTTGGCCCTGATAGGGGTTGCTTTGGGACAAGGGCCGGAAAAACGTGAGTATTTATTCTTTTGATAATTTATTTATATGTGTGTCATTGTAGCGTGCTTCGGAAAGCACGTTAAGCCGGTGGTCTCGGGGGCCATTTATAATTCTTTGACAGTCGTTACAGGTACTCAGTAGCCCAAAAGGCTGACAAATAGTCTTACCAAAGGGTATCGTATTACCCAGTACCTACTAACAGAGTTGTGGAGGTCAGATAGACAGTTGCTCCACGTAAAATACTGGTATTCAGCTGAATCCTTTAAGACTGGAAGTTGACCCCAAAAAGTTGGGAAAAGGCTAGGCAGATGATGTGTCATCGTTGTGTGAATTGTAAAAAGCTTTTTGTGTATGAATCTTAACTTCGTGTGTTTGAAAATTTCAACAAATTATATGTAGTGATTGCGTAATTTAGCTTGTGTAAGTAATTCCAATGTCTCGCGTAATGTTCCATTATTGAATTTTGTAACAATGTTTATTATTTTAATACCACTTTCTGAGTGGCCGCTGTGTTATTTTGTCTGCGCCATTTACCTCAATTTTTGTTGTTACATAAGAAATTACATTACGATCAATAGTGGTTATTGAAACAAATTAACGAAAGTAAAAGTGGCCAAAAAACCGTGTATGAAGACTTACTTGTAAACATTTGTACCTGAATGTTGCAAAATTCTCGATTTTACTGATATTCTTCATCATCATCATCATCATCAGCCTATAATGTTTCCACTGCTGGGACACAGGCCTCCTCGCTATGAGAGGGAGTGGGCTGTAATCCACCACGCGGGCCCAGTGCGGTTTCGTAGATGTCACATCTCTTTGACTTTTTAGTTCTAGAAACATGCCCCAGTTTCCTCAGGATGTTTTCCTTCACCGTTTTTAAGAGCAGCGGTGAAGAAATAAATTACACAAAGTTTAATGCCATCCAGGCGCATTACTTTGTGTAATTTATTTTTCGCAGGCTTACTGCTCGTAAGTCGGGGCTGCCACCGCTGCTCTCAATAGCTCTAGATATTCTTATGTCTTATTTATTATTAAAAAATAGATCATCCTCATCATCATTCAGAGCCCGACTTCCCCCACTGCAAGGTGGGTGCCTCTCCTTGCTTGTGCCAAGCTCCAAACGTTCCTTCATCTATCTCAAGTTTTACCTGCGACGCGATGGCTATAATGCCGACTCTTCATCATTCTCCTGAACTTATCCTAATTTATTTGTGGTCCGCACAACATACCTTCTTCTTCCATACTTCTCCATTACTCGTTATCTTACCAGTCACCTCCTGTCTTGCCGTATCATCCTTCACACAGTCCATCCATCATTTCTTTGGTCTTTCTCTACTCGTAATCATCTCCATCCACATGCCTACTGGCTACAATGCCGACTGTTGATAAAACTAGATACATTAATTCATTTTGACCAAAGCAATCACGTGAATTTATCGTCTCTTGCTTGGCCAATTAATCTTCATCTCAACGGCCGGAAAACGTCCTCTGGCTCTCCCCCCATGCAAACGACTGGTGCCATCTTGGTATTTTTTACCAGAATTCGCCTTGGACGGAAACACACCAGTCCCATTAAAATACAAGAGGAGATAATATTATTTGTCTTTAGCCCAGGGTTACACAAAGTATTCAGGATATTTTCAGTAATAATCTCACCTTCGATTACCAACATAACTAGTGAAATGTGTAACAGTTCTGCCTACCCCAAAGAGAACACAGTCGTTATGTATTAGTTAAAAGAAAATGTGTAGAATAAAGGCAAACATCATCAAAATTTATCTCTTTACTCATCTGCCTAGCCTTTTCCCAAACTAACTTGGGGTCGGCTTCCAGTCTAACCGGATGCAGCTGAGTACCAGTATTTTACATGAAGCGACTGCCTATCTGACCTCCACAACCCAGTAACTGGGTAATACGATACCCCTTGGTAAGTCTGGATGTCAGACATTTGGCTTCTGACTACTCGTAACGACTGTCAAAGATCTACAAATGACAGCCGGGACCAACGGCTTAACGTGCTTTCCGAGGCACGGAGGAAACTCGGTATGTTATTATGGTCACCCATCCACGGACCAACCTCGGCAAGCACGGCTTAACCTTAAAGATCGACCCGTGCGGCTGTTATTATTTAGCCACGAGCTCCTCTTTACTATTGACATTAATGTAAGTAACTAACTTTTACAACGTAGGCCTATATTTCAAAATTCCTGCGATGACTCCACGTTTCGACATGTTTACTTAAAGGCTTATATATTTTTATGTCATTGACTGAGTAATCAGTTATCAGTAAACAATGGCAGAACCTTAAACAGCTTGTCAGCCGCTTATCAATCTTGTGCAAGCTGTAAATCACTTTGTTTCAGTCATCCTAGCTATGACGACGGTGGAATGCTGTAGGGACATTGAGCGTATTGTTGGATTTGCAACGTTAAGCTCAACTGCTGGTTGTCAGACTTTCAGGCCACTGACTGCATAACGACTGTCAAAGATCTATAATTGTCAGCCGGGAGCAACGGCTTAACGTGCTTACAGAGGCACGGAGGAACCTCGGTATGTACTGGCTGGTCACTCATCCAACGACCAAGCTAGGCAAGCTCGGCTTAACCTTAAAAGCCACCCAAGCAGCTGTTGCAATTTAGTCACGAGGTCCTCACTTAAAAATGCATATTAATAGAAGGAAAACGATCTTAAAGAGAAGCTCAAAACCCAAGTTACAGATATCGCAAGGCAATAGGGATGGTGACTCATTTTTTTTATTTGTCTATAGGGTATATTATTAAAAAGTATTTGACACGTATTTTTTCTTTTTTCACGTAATCGTAAAATTACGGAGATATTTTGAGTTGAAATGGCGCATGACGTCACGGCTCAGTTCATTTTATACCTAGTTGTGACGTAGTGAGCCCCCACTCTCCAACTTTAATGCGTTTTAACTAAGTATTTATTTGCTAACTTCATAAAACAAAAAATACGTATCTAATATTTTTGTATTTTTGATTCACGGACAAAATAGAATTTCGTTTTCTTTACCCAGTCATCATCCCTATTGTTATTTAATCGTCGTAAAGTTTGTTAAGACTTTACATTATTATGTAAAACTAAATGTGTGATAACTTAAAGGAAATTAACACAATAAGTGTGTTACACACTCTCCCACGTTGTAAGAAATCGTTCATCCGCTTCCTGTTTCCTTGCATTGCTGATATTATCGTGATTTGTGAAGAGAAACGCGATCATAGACTTGTTAGTGATCTAGTTGTAGGCAGTTTAATTGAAATAAGTAGTTGTTAATCTTCTAACTGTGTCGATAGCAATCTAAATTGAGTCGGCCCCGAACTGAGCTACTAGTTTAGCGCCTTTAGGTAGCGTCCATCGCGGGCCTGTGGACGATGAGTAATGGGCTAGCTCACCGTCCGTCCGTCTCATCATGACAGGCCGTGTCCACGGCGCGTTCGTTTTCCACGCGCGCCTGAAGAAAATATCAGTAAATCGGAAGGCTCGGATCCCTTCCGCTCCGCCCAGAGTGGGAGGAGTCATTAAGATGATTTCACAAACGAAAAAAAAAAATGGTAGCGTCCAACAGTTCCTGTAGTGTTTGTTCATTACAGGATACGCAGGACACAATATTAAGTGGTGTATCGTTTGTGGAACCGCACCATACATTCACTCCAGGGCAGATTTCATCAATAAACCTCGATCTGAGCAGGTTTTCCTTTCTTCGGTCAACAAATTTCTGATGATGAACAACGGAGCCCGAAATAGAAAGTTTGAACAGTGTTAACCAAATAATGATGTGGAAAATGATGCGAAATTAGAACGTTAAACGGCAGAATTAGCTATTTTGTTCTTACTTTCAGCTCCGTGAAATAACAGAAACGAATCTATGAAGATTGACAACTACTGAGGGCGTGAACAATGAACAAGTGGCAATAAGAAAGTGTTTCACATTTCTATAAATGCTTTCGACAGGATTGTCATGTTATTTGTACTTATGTCTGTTATCTCTGATATAATGTCCATTATTATGTGCTCTGGACAAGATCTTTCTTTTGATTTCACTAGTACCTACCTAAGTACATTCGATTAAAAAAAAACCTTAAATAATACACCCGGCCTTAACTTCGATGTTTTTTTTTATTGGTTCACCAACAATTATTGTCTAGACTGGTTTCATGCTAAACGTAAAATACCAAATATGATTTTACATAAGTGCAACAATGAATAAATAAACTACTTATTGTTTTACTCATATCAAACTTAATTTTGCCGTTCTACCCAAGTTAAACACTGAATGCGAACTATTTACAGGTCTCCAAAGCCAAAAATTACTTATGACTCCATGACAAAGACCTATAAAAATTCACCGCACGTCCTCAAAAGTTTTTCCTCGTTAAACACCGATGCGTACAGTCGTATTAGCCAATTGCAGTCTTACCTTATGCGATAAGTGACGTAAGGAGGGCAAGGCGAGTACTTGAGTATGTGTACCTGTTAGTACGAAACTAGTTCAATGATTAGGGTCTTCGTGAGTCATTGGGCAGGTGCATACTTGGTGAAGCTAGAAGTTGAGACAATATTCCCTGCAGTACAATTAATTATTTCAAAATTAAAAGTGGCTTCTTGAACAAGAAATTAGCTTCGGCTAATTTTAATATTCTCTTTCAAAAACCGGCCAAGTGCGAGTCAGACTCGCGCACGAAGGGTACCGTAGCATTATTTATAAACACGAGAAAAAAAATCATCTTTTTTGTATGGGATCCCCCTTAAATATTTATTTTCTTTTTAGTGTTTGTTGTTATAGCGGCAAAAGAAATACATAATCTGTAGAAAATTCAATTGGCTATCTATCACGGTTCATGAGATACAGCCTGGTGACAGACGGACAACGAAGTCTCAGTAATAGGGTCCCGTTTGACTTTTTGGGTACGGAACCCTAAAAATAATATCTGAGCATAGACTCGTTTGATTCACCTGAGCGTGTATACAAAAGACATTCGAGGACCAGCTATAACAATGATGTTTAAATGTGTCAAAAATGTTTTAATAAGTGGATGTAGAAACACAAAACTCTTTGAAAGCGATTGAAATTTTATCTAGGCCTTATGGACCAGCTTGATTGACGACTCACTGAAAGTGGGTGGCGCAGAAACAGCCACTCCTGCCCCCGTATTCACAAACGCTCGGATACGATTTCGATTCGGAAAGTAGTATGTCTATCTCGCTCGCTTTCGTAATGCCAAAACAACATAGACAAACGACTTATCGAATCGTAATCGAATCCGAGCTTTTGTGAATAGAGGGCCTGATAATAGGGATGATGACTGGGTAAAGAAAACGAAATTCTATTTTGTCCGTCAATCAAAAATACAAAAATATTAGGTACGTATTTTTTGTTTTATCAAGATAACAAAAAAATACTTAGTTAAAACGCATTAAAGTTGGAGAGTGGGGGCTAACTACGTCAGAACTAGGTATAAAATGTACTAAGCCGTGACGTCATGCGCCATTTCAACTCAAAATATCTCCGTAATTTTACGATTACGTGAAAAAAGAAAAAATACGTGTCAAATACTTTTTAATAATCTACCCGATAGACAAATAAAAAAAAATTAGTCAACATCCCTATTTTCGGAGGCTTATTTCGGAGCAGTAGACAAATACCGGTCTTCCAGTTAAGTATTTAGGTATTGAGACCTCCATAAACCTTTGATTTTTTTAAATTAAAACACCGTATTCTCAATCCATGCTCTTCTTTTCTTTATTTACCCATTGAGGTTTTTCGTCGGCTTTGCTTTCTTGCCCAAAAACCAATAAGAAGACGACAATACCACATTTACAATAAGCTTCAATTCTCAACATTCCATTGTATCAACTGAAGATAGCAATATCAACCGTTATGAACCATTTGCAACACTCGATTCGACTCACTTGAACCGGACTCAAACTTGAGCTGTCGCACTCGACCGCTCACTAAACGAAGCATAGATGTAAACGCAGCATCATTGGCAAACAGCCGGGGATAATCGAAAACCGCGAATAACCAAAGGAAATTGATTTTTTTCTACTCTCTAATTTTTAATATTTTTTCGAGTAACGGTGGTTTATGGTTTTAGAGTGAAATTATTGTAGTTCTATTTCATAGTCAATGATATCAGATATAGGTAACTGTTGCGATTGATAGGGGAGAACGAAGTAAAAAAACGTGATGCGCAACCCCAAGTAACATGGGATGATGGGACAAAGGGCAGGTTGGACATGTTGGACATGTGTAGGACATGTTTTAGTAATAGTTCATGAACATTTTGGACACATAATTAGACTGGGGTTTTTTTTTAAATACTAAGTTGGCTTGACCTTGTTCGCAATTTGCCTGATGTGAAGCTATGATGCGGCCTAGGGTGAAGCACGCTTGTCTAAAAGAAACTGATTCACTTGTACTTTAAAGGGATCAGATTATAATGATCGGGAAACGGAGAAGTCATATGTGAGTTCTACAGAATGGCGGTTCGCACAATAAATGTGTGCAGACATGGCGCTTTGGCTTCGTTAGTACCAATTTCAGCCACGCGCCTAAAGATCTTTGTGAAGCTATAAAATAAACTTAGAATACAAAAAATCTTTTGTCTCAAATCCCAAATATTCTGCTTTGTTAAAAAAAACCTCTCTTGTTACGCACGGGTGACTATATTAATCTCTTTTGTGATGCTTGACAGATTCTAATAAGACTCGGTTATTAGGTTTTTAGAACAATTTAAAAAGTAATCTTTAAGATTCTATTAACATAGTTTCCTTGGTTTAAAGCGGTTTAATCAGTTTCGACGGATTTTAACAAGACAAGAAAGCAATTTAAGTGTTGTCTATTCCTGTTTGTACAGATACAGCCAGCACATCAAACTACCCGAAACTCTAAAATTCTCCAATCAACCTTGAACCAAAAACTTTTACGATAAAGTTGAAAATCTATTAAAGAAAGACAGATTGTTAAAGTTTGATGTTCTGACCTCTACTTCTTAAGGTTCGTTAAACGATTTTCTTAGAGTAAAATTAGTCTTATACAAAATCACGTTCTTTATAACATTATCTCTCTCAAACTACAAGTTCCAACACTTTTTTGTTTGCAATTAATAAAGAACTCCCTTAAAACAATCTAATTTATCTAAGTCGGATTAAAATAGAGCAGCCTTGCAAACAGTCGCCTAAAAAAAACAACCTTCACTTAAAAAAATATACCTACAGTAAACTGTCGAGCCATAAAATAGGCAAGTCTTTTAGTTTGTTCAGTGATTACACTGGAGTGCAAACAAAGTTATCGAGAAATAACTGATAATAGGTATTCATATTTACTTGTTGTCATTTGAACTGTAGAAAGAATAAATATTTTACCAGCTTCTTTAGTTTTCTTTGTGAGATTTGAGTAAATATGCTTGTTGTTAACGCACTGACTGAGAATGTCTTTTATTTTCTTATTTCTTATTAAAAACAAAGAATCCTTTGCGATACACTGATACGGGCGCTACCGATCCTGTGCAGTAATACGTGCACGGGGCCACCGATAAATTACGTCACAAAATAACACGGGGGGAGCGGGTCGACGAAATGCGACATTGTGTGACAAGGAGTAGGAGGAGTCATTAATTTGAAAATCTAATATTTCTAAGCATTCAAACACGAAAGAACTATGTTCTAAAAAAAAATAACACGATCTGTAAAATTGCAAAATATGTGATATAAAGGTAGGGGGAATCTCAGAAAAGTGACCAGCTGGGTGGGAGAGGGTCTCAAAAAATCATGAAATTCGTTTGAAGTGAAGTGTGTGTTATGGATGGCCCCTACGTTGATATTTATCTCGTACATTAACGACAACGCATGAGTCGCTCGATCAGGCTTCGTTTGACGGTCAGTCTGTGGATGGGTGACCATCTTTGCCTTCTCCGTGTCTTGAAAATCACGTAATACGTTGCAGAGTAGATCTCGACTATCATTCGTAGATCTTAGACATTTTTCCGAGTCGTCAAAAGCTGGCAAATCTGACAACCGATCTTACCAAGTCTATCTGACAGGCGCAATCCAGGTTGACAAACGTCATCATACTCCTTATCCTAATTTATGGGTTCAATAGACACGCTCTAAAAAACAAAATACTAGAAAAAGTTAAATACTAGAAGACAAATATTGCAAACTGACTGATACAGGTGCTATTTGATTTTTTAGCTTCCAACTTCTCTACTCAACTTCAAATGCTAGAGTCTTTTAGTTAAAACATGAAGTTGGAAGCTAAAAAATCAAATAGCACCTGTATCAGTCAGTTTGCAATATTTGTCTTCTAGTATTTAACTTTTTCTAGTATTTTGTTTTGTATTCTACAAAAATCAAGCCAACATATAAAAAAAATATTATAAACTTATTTACATATTTTTTCACTAAGTCTTGACTTCCAAGATAAACCTTCAAGGAACATCTTGACTACCAATTTTACAAAAGACGAAGCCAACAATGACAAGAAAGAATTGGCATTATTTATCAATTTAATTTATTTTAGAAATATTTTTGACGGTGGAAATTTGAAATACCATGCTGTTGTATTTTCAACATTCATCGCTAAACCGAAGGATGCAAATCGCAAAGCTGGTTCACGAAGCTTCTGTCATTTTATTAATTTTCTTAATGAATTCATCATCAGTGAAACGAATCAGAAATGCCCATGGTAGACAATTAGACAACCTGTCTTTGTTTTAGAATTCGTCAGTTTTGTTAGTCATATTTTATTTTAGCTTTAAATGAAGTCAGAGTAAATAACATGTAATGTGTAACTTCGACTCCTAGCCTAGATAGATTACGTTCCCCGAATTTATATGAGTGTATAATGGAAGAGGCACAAGTCGTATCAAAAGTAACGTTTCCACGTTAAACGGTTGAACCTCATCTACCAGCACGGAATCGCATTTTTTTATTGCTGCTATGCTTTTCCGTCTCTCAGAACTAGCATTTGCTAGAGCGACAAAAGGAGATTGTAATCCTATTGTTTTTAAGTGACTTTTTAAGTAACTACCTTAGGGTTTTTTACGACTTTAGAGTCACAAAAAAGGGGTCCTTCCCTCTAACTTTTCAGCCATAAATTATACAACCTGTTTTTTTTTATGTCCCATAACCATAACTCTAGGATATGATTGAGACCATATAAAAAAAATCAACTGGCATATGAATTATGTTTCAATCAAACATTTTTGTTTTTGTTTTTTTTTCGGAATTTCTTAGCTTCAAATATGAATTATTGGTTTGAATAAAAAGAATTACTCGTATTTATCAATGAAACTACTACTATTTTACTACACTACTGCGAAGTTTGGCAACCTCGCAAAAGTAAAAATTCGTCGTACTGATGGCAATTTTTGACCTAAGTAAATTATGATTAATGATATCTCCGAAACTATACATGCTTCGACCACCTATTCTAGTAGTTTTAGTATTATTTTTACCTACAGAATATAACCCTAGAGTTATGGGATATAAAAAAAACAGGTTGTATAATAAAAAGGGTCCGTAGATCAAAATATATTAGTACTTCTAGCCCAGAGTCTAACTTTGTGGCCGGTTTAGTGTATTGGGTGCATTGCGTATTCTCAATACATGTGACTTAGAGGTACCTGGCGAAATATGTGTTTACTATAGGTACAACCTCTGCTTGACCTGTTACCTTTTCGACCTGTTTTTTGTATTAAAATGGTTTTTCTTGTTACCCCAGGTCGGACAGGCAACGTTTGCGCGGTTGATATGGACTGTCCTGACAACGCATTCTGTCGCCTGGGCAGCTACTGCGTCTGCAAAGATGGTTTCGTGTACGCTGCGATCAACAGCACACACAAAGGATGCTTAAAAGGTACTGTAGTTTTTATTTATAAATCCCATTCTTATCATAAACGGCATACACTAACTTGCGCACAAGGGCCTCTTGATACAGCATATCCAGCTACAAAAATCTGGCAAATTTCTTTAATAGATTTTGAACTTTATCGTTGAAGAATTAGGTTTTAGTTTAATGCGGATTTGTCTTATTTTTTCTGGCTCTTGAAACAAAACTGTGTCCCCAAGGACTTACTGCTTTTCTCAAGTACAAAACATGCTAATTGCTGTCATTATAGTGACACTATGCTGGCTTCACTGTAGAAAATTTGCATGTTACTTGATCCGTATAGTTTTCGAAACGAGAATTTGCCAAGTCAAGTCAGTTTCAGTATTCATTTTCTGCTTTCACTCATTTCTGGCTTGTCTTGTCTCTTTCACAAAATTTGTCGATTGTCTAGCCCAACAAGAGTAAGCCATATTACAGGTACCTGAACGGTCCTTTGAACTGTGTCAGTTTTTTTTTAATATTGCAGCTCCTTGCTGAGATACCTTTTGGCCTCGTACAGGACCAAATTAGTTTAATGTTTTCTTTTTGGTTGTTTTCTTTTTACTTAATTTTGTTTTATTGTTTTGCCATGTATAATTAGTCAATTCTTTTTCTGTGTTTTTGCATTACGCGGCAAATATCTCCAATTTACTTTTTCAATTAATCGCAGTCCACAACAGTACTTTCCAGAACTTCGCCGAAACACCCTATTCTCCAACTTCCACATTCAGTTCACCCAGTCAAAGTATTCATTCCTTTATCCCAATTCCAGAGGCCCGCATCGGCGAGGAATGCGTGCAGCACATCCAGTGCCATTCGACGACAGGCATTCACTCCGAGTGCGCCAACGGCGTCTGCGCCTGCGCCTCTACCGCGCACTTCGAGGATGATCGCTGTTATGAGACTGCCGGTTGGTATTTATACTAATACATATTATAAAGCTGAAGAGTTTGCTTGTTTACTTGAACACGCTAATCTAAGGAAGTACTGGTCCGATTGAAAAAATCCTTCATTCTTAGATAGGCGATTTATAGACGAAGGCTATAGGCTATATATCATCACGCTAAGGCCAATAGGATCAGTGGAGCACCAATGAAGAATGTTTAAAAAACGGGGAAAATGTGACGCAGACGAAGTTGGGCGGGTCAGCTAGTTAATAATACATGGTGAGGTTCAAAAGTTTCTGGCCTACACTCAATATTACTCTAGTTACCCGCAGCGTTTTCAAACGTATTTCATAATTCGCACAGCAAAGGAGTGGAACTCTCTGCCTGCGTCTGTGTTTCCTAACACGTAACACTAACGAGTTAGAGTGAACAGGCTTCTTCTGGATAAGCTCGTACCATCGTCGACTTTGAGAGTCAAGAGCAAATAAAAAAACTACTGCCTATAGTTTACCAGTGAAACGGCCTTTATCATATACCACCTCGGAATGAAAATTCGGGTAATCTAAAAAAAATAATGCAGGAACAAGTGCTGAAAGAATGTGATGAAACAAGCCCTAATCGTCTACAAAAACACTAAAAAATTACCTAAATTAATTTGGCGGTAATCAACGGTGAAGGAAAACATCGTGAGGAAACTGGCATGTTCCTAGAACAAAAAATTCGAAGACAAGTGACATCTACCAACCCGCACTGGGCCCGCGTGGTGGATTACAGCCCACTTCCTCTCATAGAGAGGCCTGTGTCCCAGTAGTGGGAACATTATAGGCTGATGACGAAGTAGATAATAATATTATATTCTTAGAAGTGCTCCAGTATTTTTGTTGTTTCTTTTTTTAGTACTTACACCTATTTTTAGAGGCTACTCTGTTCCATAATTGACCTTAGATAGGCGAATACGTGTTATTCTTGGAAAATAACCACGTACGGTGCAGCAAGATGGAATGATGACTTATTTCCTTTCGCATCTTCTACAGTGATATACTAGTATGTGTGAATTTTTGTAAGGAAGGTCGCATGCCGTCCTGTTGTTAGAATCAGTCGAAGTTCAACTGTCACGGACCAATTACGGACACCGGGCACTAGGATTTACTACAGTAGTATTTGTATGTGTAATTATGTACTTGTCCTAGACTGTCTCTGTCTCGTTGATCGAATGCGACTGCTGAGCATGAGGTCCTCGGTTCGATTCCCGGGTAACGCAATTTTTGGATTATTTTGACCCTCCCTCCCCCACATGTAACGCGCCGTAACGTTTTTCTGTAACCCCCCCCCCCCTCCCTAGTAAAAAGTTACGAAACGACCACCAGTGACCATTTTTACCTGAAAGTTACAATAAAATGTGGCGTAAAGTACCGGAAAGTCGCGTGCTTTACATTTTTTCTCTCCCACCACTATCTGGCAGTTCTCTCACCACTATCTGGCAGTTTGAGTACTTTAAGCGACCTACCCAAATGTCCTTTCTTTGGTATTGTTCGTCGTTTCGTTGAGCTCCTTGAGTTATAAGTCGAGCTACACGATAACTGACAAATGCTTGCACTGACTGGACAGGTCCACTCTGTGTCTTTCTTCAAAAGACCATTTCAGATACTAATCTGCATAGTCCTCATGTAAATTGAGCAATGTCTGGACTTTAAAAGAGTAACAAGTTAACAGAGAACCTCTGAGTTTGTTTCGGCTGTTTCTTCTCAGAGTAGTCAGGTACGAAACACCGGCCCCATCTAGCTTAAAAAAAAAATGACGTGTAAAAGTGTTTGTAAAAACCTACTTGCAAAATAAACATCATTTATCATTTGGAATTTAAAAAAGAAAAAAAAAATATTCACTATTCCGTAAATCACGCAAGAAATTTTCAAGTGGGCATTCCATTTCAAATAGGGAGAAAAAGAAAAGTTTTAGAAAATGCGTGAGAGAAAAAATCTGTACGCGACCGTTCCGAAGGGTTAAAACAAGCACAGGATCAGCTGTCTCGCCCAATTTCGTCTGCGTTAAATTTTCCCCGTTTTCGCAACATGTTTCATTGCTGCTCCGCTCATGTTGGTCGTAGCGTGATGATATATAGCCTATAGCCTTCCTCGATAAATGGGCTATCTAAAACTGAAAGAATTTTTCAAATCGGACCAGTATTTGCTGCGAATAGCGCGTTCAAGCAAACAAACTTGAACAAACAAACTCTTCAGGTTTATATATGTATATATTAAATTTTTATATTATTATTTACTATATTATATTATATATATATTAGTATACACGGTGTAAATCACCTCATCACGAAGCCTGACGGCTTACCAAGCACTCTGTACATGAAACTAAGTAACTTTACGCAAAAATTATTGCTGGGATGTCCATTGGTGAAAGACCCTGCTGGGGAAACGGAGATAAATGAATCGTCCTGTCGACAAAAAGTCCAATGATGGACCGGTCGGAGGAGAACGGTTGCGGAATCCTGGGAAACGACTTTTTTTTGGGGGGTGTAAAATCATGTTTTGTGGTAGAACTCAATGTCACGTACTCAAAACATTGTGCTGATGGACGGATTGAATAGAACGGGGGTCGTGGAGGTGTTTAAAGTAAAAATCTTACAATAAAAACTTGTATTTAAAAAAATACTTGTCAAAAAGTTAGAACTTTGACCCCTAATATCTCCGTAACTAGAAGGTTCCCAGGTATGGTGTAGAACAAAAAAATGATCGCAATGACAGGGAGAACCTGTGCCTTTCGGGTTCGTTAAGAGGTGTTTTACACCCTTTAGATGAACTACCTATCATCCGAAAGCATGGTGATTGAGAATTACTGGTGTAAGAGCTATCGCCATATTAAAATTCATGTTTTCATTTTCCAGTAATCGGCGAGCGATGCGTAGTGGATCAAAACTGCTACCTAGGGGACCAAGGTCCGGAGCGACAAGCCTTCTGTGTCAGAGGATACTGCACCTGTCAGCTGCAGTTCAGTCCTAGGGATAATGGCACAAGGTTGGTACAAGTACCACGGGACGGGAGTAAATGAAAAATGGAGGATATGTGGAAATCATGTTTTGCCTACTCCGCTCCTATACTTTTCTGATTAATGTCGTTGCAGGATCCAAGACAGTTAAATTGTTTCTCTGGGACTTCGTCGAGCTTCATTGTCTCGGCGCTTTTCTGGCTTCAGGAGTTGCAGTGGTCTGGGAATAATTTGGCGGGCTTATCCCAACAGTTTGACGGTCTGTAGCACACCCTTAAGGATGTATATACCCTTTCCGTTACCCCCTGTATATAGCCTATGTATTACTTAAATACATAGGTTGTAGAGGAAAATAATGAGGTAAAATATCCTGGAAACGAGACGAGATTTTAATCGTAATGTTTGCAAGTGTGTTCATAAATGATAGGTTTTTTCTTTGGTGGTTTGCTCAACCACTGCCACTAATGCAGCCACTAAGCCACTTAAGTATATAAAGTTTTTGACACTATTCGAAAACCGTAAAGATAAACTTTACATAAATATTCTATTCTTGCCGAAGCCCTATATTCCATCGAATTTAGCAAATAAAAAAAACCTTCATCATCATCATCTGCCTAGCCTTTTCCCAAACTATCTTGGGGTCGGCTTCCAGTCTAACCGGATGCAGCTGAGTACCAGTATTTTACATGAAGCGACTGGCTATCTGACCTCCACAACCCAGTAACTGGGTAATATGATACGCCTTGGTAAGACTGGATGTCAGACTTTTGGCTTCTAACTACTTGTAACGACTGTCAAAGATCTACAAATGACAGCCGGGACAAACGGCTTAACGTGCTTTCCAAGGCACGGAGGAAACTCGGTATGTAATTATGGTCACCCATCCACGGACCAACCTCGGCAAGCACGGCTTAACCTTAAAGATCGACCCATGCGGCTGTTATTATTTAGCCACAAGCTCCTCCAAATAAAAAACCTTATTGATAACAATATGCCTTCCTATTGCTAATTCAACATCTTATAATCCAGATGTGTCCGTGACGCTACTCTTGGCGAGGAATGCGAAGATCAGCTGCAGTGCGCAGGCGCTGGTCTGGAATGCAGAGGAACTTGTCGCTGTAGGGACAACTGGGTGGCGCATAACGGAACCAACTCGTGTGTGGAATGTGAGTATCTTTGTTAATTAGTTTAGTAAGGTAAGGAAATAGGGGACCGGACTGGGTAAAGAAAACGACATTCTATTTTGTCCGTCAGACAGGTAATACAAAAATATTAGACACGTATTTTTTGTTTTATCAAAATATCAAAAAAATACTTAGTTAAAACTCATTAAAGTTGGAGAGTGGGGGCTTACTACGTCATAAGTAGGTATAAAACTTACCTACATGTGACGTCATGCGCCATTTCAACTCAATATAACTCTGTAATTTTTTGACCACGTGAAAAAAGAAAAAATACGTGTCCAATACTTTTCAATAAACTACCCGACGGACAAAGAAAAAAAAATTAGATTATCCCCTATTCTAGGCACATAATAAAAGGTCATAAAAACAACATAGAATTATTTACAGTGACATTGTAGCGACACTTAAAAAATACTACAGCGCCATCTATGTCACAACTGAAGAACTAAAATTGGATTTCTACATCGCGAAGTTAAAGTGAGAGCAGCGGTGGCCCAGTGATGGCAGCCCCGACTTACGAGTAGTAAGCCGTGGGTACTAACCCAAGCAGGCGCATTACTTTGTGCAGTTTATTTCATCACCGCTGCACTCGATAACGGTGATAGAAAACATCGTGAGGAAACCGGCATGTTCTAGAACTAAAAATTCGAAGACATGTGACATCTTCCAACCCTCACTCGGCCCGCGTGGTGGATTACAGCCCACTCCCTCTCATTGAGAGGAGGCCTGTGTTCCAGCAGTGAGAACATTATAGGCTGATGATGATGACGATGCAGTTATAGTTATCCTCGAATTAAGAGTATATAGAAAAACCTGGTCAATGGCCCACCAGACATAACATCCGTCTGGTAGGAGGGTCCTCACTTTTATACGGAGTTTTGAGGAACTCAACACCTCGTTCTTCAGCATACTCCTAATACATGACTAGTCATTTAAGGACTCTGTATCAAAAGTCTTCAAGTTATTCTATAAAATTTCCTTCAAACATCGGGGTCCTTTGTAAATCGGAGGGCCTGAATTATGAATGCGGCTGCCCGGCTGTCAATATAACAATCAGGAGCGTAGTTCCACCGTACGGAGCTACGCTCCTGATTGTAAAACACCTCTTAACGAAGCCGAAAGGCACTGGTTCTCCCTGTCATTACGATCATTTTTTTGTTCTACACCATAACTGGGAACCTTCTAGTTACGGAGATATTAGGGGTCAAAGTTCCAACTTTTTGACAAGTATTTTTTTAAATACAAGTTTTTAATTTAAAATTTTTACCTCCACGACCCCCGTACTATTCAATCCGTCAATCAGCACAATATTTTCAGTGCATTACATTGAGTTCTACCACAAAACATGATTTTACACCCTCCCAAAAAAAGTCGTTTCCCAGCAATAATTTTTGCGTAAAGTTACTTAGTTTCATGTACAGAAAGCTTGGTTGACAGCTTCGTGATGAGGTGATTTACACGGTGTATTGACATTTTAGGGTTGATTCGAAATTTGTACAAGTTTAATTTGGGGGAAGCTTTTTCTAGTTACCCATAATCAAAAAGTGATAGTCAAAGTCAAGTATTCACTTTATTCTCCATTTATTTTAATGAATTTTTGTTTGGATATTTAATTAATCCTTCATTTTATACTTGAGCCGTTTACTTACTCTTTTCGTCAAACCGATCTAACTAAACAGACTACTTCTCCTACGATTAATCCGTAACTAGACTATAAACGGTGAAGGAAAACATCGTGAGGAAACCGGCATGTCCTAGAACTAAAAATTCGAAGACATGTGACATCTACCAACCCGCACTGGGCAAGCGTGGTGGATTACAGCCCACTCCCTCTCAATGAGAGGAGGCCTGTGTCCCAGCAGTGGGAACATTATAGGCTGATGATGATGATGAGACTATAAACAAACCTCGGAATTCCTATCTAAGTTCAATAGCGTTCACTATGCTAATTATCACGCCCTTGCTACAATGGTATGCCCACAAGGTATGCCCTTAATTTTTTCGGCCGAATTAATTGATAGTTAGTTGCAATTTACATCCCGTTTACCAGTTATAATGCTATGGTTAGCATTTTATTGAGGCCAGGGTTTAGTTAATTCGATTTTGTGGAGACTTAATTTTGATAAAAGGGTCATTAAAAGGGTGAAACTGCTAAGTATGTTGATTATGTTCTAATTAAGGTCAGGGTATTTGGTTACAGCTTAGGGCTTTTGATTCTGGTAGACTTAATTGGAAACCGTTATTGTTATTTTATTTGCATCGTGAGTGAGTCGTCTTACAACGGCGGCTCACTAAATGTATCCAATGAATAAACATTAAAAAAATACGTTTTAATGTGATTTGAATAATTAATTTAAAAATAAATACACTATTCATTATTATGACGTATGACGTAGTTAGAAACACCCTGTTGCGAGCGCAGTCCGAAAGATCGCGCTTGAGGTATTTTAAGTCGGATGCATTGAGCGGACCACCCTTTGTAAAAAAAGGCATGGTATATAATAATAATATATCTAATAGTACTTAATAATATCTGTTAGTGTATTTGTTTATAAGAGGAGATCGAATATTCGACCGCTGATCTTAAAATCCTTTTAGTGCATTAAAAAAAAGAAAACAAAATAGGTATCAATATACATAAACTCTCGCCTTATTCCATAGGGGTAAGCAGAAATCATGTAACGCCACCTGTTACGGTCCTTACTAACTCTTGCTTCTTCCACGTTCATGCATTCACATCCCCACTGGTTAGTCTGAATTTTATGAAGAACATCAGTAATATAGCGCAGCACGGGAAACCAATTTATTTAACAAGTTTTCTCCCTTTCCCAGCTGTAAAAGAACTAAACGACTCCTGCGAGTACGATGTCCAATGCGACGGCCTAGCCGGTATGCCGGAGGCGCGGGCGCCGTCTCCGGGCGCAGCGCTGTGCCTCGGCGGCGCATGCGCGTGCGCATACAGCGCGCGCCCCGCCGGCACGCCCGCGCGCTGCTGGCACCGCCGGAGGCCGGGGCAGGAGTGTCGGAGAGATGAGGTATGTCTTGTTTTGGTGAAGAAGTTGATTTGTTTCCACTTGTTCTACGAATATGTTTATCTACCTTGCGTGTGTCAAGTTGTGAGCCTGGGTCTAAAGCTAGTGTTCTTAAGATTGTTTTCGTTGATTACTTCTCTTTTCCACGCCTTATATTGAAGCTGTCCATGAAACGGATCATTGTACTGGTCATGGTATGTTCAGGGAGAGATCCGGAGAAATAATAAAACAAATAATATAGTTTATTCAGTTTATTAATATACAAGACTATTTTACAATTTCTAATCACTTATATCTACCACATTTTACTCACAACTTATCATAGTCATTCAAATTCAATAAAATGGCACCAGGCATATATCACATTTTCTTACAAAAGTCCTATTTCTAAAATTATTCTTAAAATTAATTCAATTTAATATCAATAAAAATAAGTCTTATCAACATTTCTTAGAACTTAGACCCAGCGTCCTAATCAAAGCGATCATTACGTTTGTATCCTTTGTTTATACTTTGTCTTTAAAAATCGGAAGGCATAATCTTGTCAGTGCGACCACGCATTCGGATTCCCCAAACACAATGAACGCGAATGTCGCGTATTCGCGACAAACGCTTACATTAGGACGCGGCCTAAGGTAGATCTCTAAAAATGTTAGTAAATTAACAAGTCATAACCTTTGCAGGAATGTGTCTCAGAAGAAAACGAGCCAGGGTACTGTCTCTCAGGTCGTTGTACATGCAAAAACTGTTCACCAGACGCCAAAGACTTTGGAGGAGACGCCTCGGTTTCCCGCCCGTCATTAATCCTATCCGCCATCTTGTCAGTCGCCGCAATTTTGAGATACCAGCTGTAAGAAAGAAAAATGTACAGATTGTTAATATATTATTGTTTTTGTGTAGTTTATAAGGAAAGATGATATTGATCGAAAGCAGAATGATAAATTGAAAATTTTGGAGTTGCATATTGGATCGTCCATTGATTTTTAGAATTTTTTTGTAGGATAAAGATCTTAAAAAGGTGTCGTAAATATAAAAAGAAAAGTAATATTTATTCCGTTAGCAACATTATGTTGTCAAAATACTTTGTTATTTCGAAACCACGTAAAACTTAAGTTGGTATAACCGAACAAATTGTTATACAGTTCAGTACCTTGTATTTCGTGACCCCTTTTACAAAGAAAGCTGAAAGTAGAGCTAATGCAAGGCGGTAATTGTACCTGCTGAAAGTCGATTCAAGTTATGCTTGACAGCTTACTGCAGTGTTTCAACTATTTTTATTTTCTAAAAAATAAATAATATATCGCACAATATTTTAGTTGTTAGTCTGTTAAATTGTTCGTAGTCTATTTCAAAGTTTATTTAAGTTGTAAATAATATTTTTTTGTTGTTGTTATAACTTTGTAAATTCTAAGTGTAGATTAATATTTCACATAAAACAGTATTTTGCGAGTGCAATTTTTATATATTTGTTTTAAAATAATAAATGGGTAGTGTTTATGCCAAAGAAGTGTACACAAATATTGATTGTAATGTGTAAATAAAAATATTATTTATTTTAAAACAGAGTTTTTTTTCATTCGTTTATCGATTAAGACCAAACGCATTTCACTCCTCATTGCCTTTGCTCGCAGAGACGGCAACCGGGACTCACCAAGAACGTCGTATTTTAGAAGTTGAAAAGATGAACTGATTTACCCTCACTTCAGCGGTGCCTAACAGTAGGTGTCAACGGCACTTCAGGTCTGGCCGAGCTCGTCAGCGAAGCTTGCAGCGCGCGGCGGACGCTCGGCGATGCTGCTGCGTACACTAGAGGATTCAGGGCCGAGTTGGTGAACCCAAGCCATGTGCACCACTGCCAGATCGAGTCCCAGACGCAGTTGCAGAGAGCATCTGGAAAATATTAACGTAGTGAAACAGTAGGTCATGAAGTCATGGAGTCGATTCCCTGGTCGAGCAGTGTTATTGGGTTTTTCCATCAGATATTTCTCTGTAGTAGCCACGGAGTCTGGATTTGTGCTCGGTTGATGGCAATAGGCTCGCCCCCTTATATGGGACTTAAACATAAATGGCTAAACGTGGGTGTACTATAAGGAGTATCTCTGCTTACCCTTCGGGGATTACAGGCGTGATGTTATGTGAAACAGTTGTAATATTTATTTATTTATTTAAGGTTCACCCACAGCACATATATGGACATAGATACATTGAATCTTATGGTAATATTCTAATATATGCCAATTACGGGCAAACACAACATTGACAAAAGTACGCCAGATTATTTATACACTACTACAAAAAGACACGTTAGACACGATGTAAAAACAATGACATACAATACATCCAATACATGCAATAAAACGGAAAAAATAACAGTAGTAGACCAGTGAATACAGATAGGTACAAACTAAGTTAGCTTTTTGGACCACTGACTTGATCAGGAGAATTGATAGCACGTAGGGATGCCAGAATTCTCGATTTAAATTTCGCCTTAGAGTCACCAAATATATCTGTCTCAGGATAATAAACAAAGTCATAAAATGAAAAGTTTTCTGTAAATAAAACTTTATAGTTAGGTACTTTGGTCCAATTTCATTAAAAAAATCAGAGTAGTATTGAAAGCTTTTAATTTCAGTCTACTCATAGGTTATGAAGAACCAGAAAATACTGAAGTTCCATAAGCCACCCGTGGGGCTTAAGCTTTATTCGCGGCGTTCTTCTGCTCAATCAGCGAGATGCATATTGGCTGATCCAACAGACCTTGGTTTTGAGGGCTTAGCCTGTACTAAGGTCACTAAGACTAAGGTCACTAAGACTTATCTAGAGTATCAGGACTATTAAGATGATCTGCCGATTTTTTCCAGATCTTTAGACCACGCTAAAGACCAATGTTCCATCGATTATCTACCAGAAATATGGGGACTTGCCTTAAAAATATTTATTGCTACTGGCGGTTGCAAACAAAAAAAGAAAGAAAAACATTACAAATAGTGATAATTAAATAACACATTTACAATTAGTAAAAATAAATTATGTTTACGCACATCATTACATTGTTCAGGGCTTATGTTTGTTGACCTTACTCCGCGGTCTATTCATAAAGGGCAAGTTTCAAAATACATTTTATTTTTAAATGGCCCTATTCTTGACCTCAATCTTGGCCCGAGGACAGAGATGAGGTCAATTACTTACCAAGTGGCAGTACGATGAAGAACGGAGTCCAGCAGAAGAGGAACAGCGCCATTAGTCTGATGATAGTTCTGGTGGCGCGCTGTTGACGAGATATGATGGAGCAACTGCAATCAGAGTAAAACAATTTTAATTTTATGGACTACGCAGTCAAAGGCTGTCGGAATATTTCTGAAAACCCGGTCCTCGTAACCATGTATAGTAGTTTTTGGTCGTATTATAATATAAAGAAGATATAAAGAGAGAACAGCGGTGACCTAGTGGTGACAGTCCCGAGCACTTACGAGCAGTAAGTCATAGGTTCGAACCCAGGCAGGCGCATTACTTCGTGTAATTTATTTCATCACCGCTGCTCTCAAAACGGTGAAGAAAAACATCGTGAGGAAACCGGCATGTCCTAGAACTAAAAATTCGAATACATGTGGCATCTTTCAACCCGCTCTGGGCCCGCGTGGTGGATTAAAGCCCACTCCCTTTTATTGAGAGGAAGCCTGTGTCCCAGCAGTGGACGTTATAGGCTGATGATGATAATATAAAGAAAAGACAAATAACTTTCCTTGTGATCATAACTACAACATTAAAACAATCCGACCATCGCTCTAAGATGAAAAATTATAAATAGGTACGTATGCTCAACTTCTTCAGTGATGTAAATACTCACTTTTAGTATGATTGCAATTTCTGGTAGAATATGGTTTAGAACAGCAGTATTAAATAGTATCATTATAACATGACATAGTCAGCCTGTTATGCTCCCACTGGTGGGACACAGATCTTGGGTCAGTAATAGGGACTGGACCTTAATCCACTGTTATCCATTGCGGATCGGTGGATTTGGAGTACATGCAGAAGTGAGAAGAGGAGCTCGTGGCTAAGTAATAACAGCCACACGGGTCGACCTTTAAGGTTAAACCGTGCTTGCCGGGGTTTGTCCGTGGATGGATGACCATAATTACATACCGAGTTTCATTCCGTTGGTCACGGCTGTCATTTGTAGATCTTTGACAGTCGTTAAGTAGTCAGAAGCCAAAAGTCTGACTTCCAGTCTGACCAGGGGGTATCGAGAATTACCCAGTAACTGGGTTGTGGAGGTAAGATAGGCAGTCGCTTCATGTAAAATACTGGTACTCAGCTGCATCCGATTAGACTGGAAGCCGACCCCAAGATAGTTTGGGAAAAGGCTACGCAGATGATGAGTATATGCTGAAGTAGAGCTTCATACAAAAACATGAATTGGTCGTAAAACACTTACGGTGCCCCAGGGTGTTTCGCAGGCGATGTAGGACAGCTATCAACTTTAGATCCTTCAGGTAAATTCAGATGGGGACCTTTTGGTGATGGCATTCTGGAAGTTTATAAAGTGTTGATAAAATAAATAAAAAAAGGAAACTTTTTTTAACAGTCTCGGTTTAGTGTTGGTCGCAAAACGATATTGCTAAGACTGAGGTCTTGAATTCGATTTTAAAATGATCAGGTAAAGCAGGCAGCCCGTATCTGTGCCCAGTTGATGGCAAAAGGCATGCCCCCTATTACTTGGGACATACTGGATGTACTGTAACTGTATGTAGGTGCCTACTCCTCAGGGTACGTTCTATGATGCTTACAGTGTTGATATTATGTTGTGTTATTTGTACTAAAGGTACCTACATCTATGCGTAAGAGGGAACAGCGCTTGCGAGGAATTTGAAAAATGGGTATTTGAAGAAACTATTGCCGTCGCGCTGCTATTATCTGTCCCCGTAGAGTGCGAAAGGGACAGCAGAAGCTCAGATCGATTATATCTCCAATATTTTGACGAGATCGACGTTACGTATTCCCTTTAAAAATGGGCTGGTTAAATTATTTTTGACAATAACATTTTAAGAAAGAGTATGTCTAGGTTTCTATCAATTTATTTCATGTTAAAAACTTTTGAAATTAGTCAGGTAGTCCTCTAATCGCTGCGGTAGAAGTGGGGCATTTTATGTAATTTTTCGTTCGTCATATTTTCTTTGCATTAGTTGCTGAAATAAAGAAAATGACAGGGACGCGTCTACAGCAGATCTTGATTTTATGTAAAAAAATATACTGCTCTAGAAGCATTATTCAGTAAAAAAAGGATCAGGAGGAATACATTTTTGTATCGAGAATCGCAGCGCCTGTTCCCTCTTAACAAATCGAGTAAAACAAGCTTCATGTTATATCATGTAAATAGTTTTTTTTTGTGGAAATAAATGAAATACGTCAATGTAACTTACGCGGCATCCGTTTGAAATTCTTGTGTACAAATAACGTCTACAGTGACACATCTCTTTAACGTAGGTTTGGGAGCTTTGTCCTGAAAATGAAAAACAACAATATTACACTTGTTAACCATACTTGTACTACTAGTGTACCTACTTAACTGGGTTGTGGAGGTTGGATAGGCAGTCGCTCCATGTAAAACCCCCTGTTACGGAGGTATTGGGGTCACAGTTGCAACTTTTTCCAAAGTTTTTATTAAATATAAGACTTTAATATTATTACTCTAAATACCTCCAAAACCCCCGTAATCCATCTACAGCGTGTGTCGCAACAGCGGCGTTCGAAACAACATAGGGGACCCGTATACATGACACTCATACTAGACACTTGAGATCATCAGAGAATTTGAGACTTTTGATGCGCACATTCCACCAAATTTTATGACCAGTCCTTCACGGTTCAGGCTGTCTGTTTATGGACAAATCGCCGGTTTCGGTAAGACAAGCACAGTATGTCGACGTATGTGAGTTCTGAAGTACAGGATCTCGATGTACGCCAGTTCGAAAGTTCACGGGAGCGAAGTATGCAAGGCCGACGTATCGTTATACGACATTTCAAACTTCGACATTCAGTAGCGGAGTGCAAATATCGATATATATATATATTTATTTATATATTATATTTATATTATACATGTATGTATATGTACATTTATGAAGTATCTGAAGTATAACTTTACTTTTGTTATTTAAAATTGTTGTGTAGTACCACTGACCCCCTTTTTGATTTTAATTCCATAATGTCCACCCAAATGTTGTCTGGAAGATATCACTAAGAAAGCGATAAGACCGCCGTTGTAACCATAAAATTAGCAGTTTTGTAAACCCGTTAAATTTGATTTTTTGTGTACAATAAAGTTTTATTCTATCTATCAGCATAATGTTTTGAGTGCCTTTCATTGAGTAAACAGTGAGTTTTCTCCCCAAAAGAAAATTCGTTTCGCAGCAATATTTTTTGGTAGAGTTACTTAGTTTGATGTACAGAATGCTTGGCCGATGGCGATGAAGGAAGGATCCGTTTAAACCTTGCATAGACATAAAGCTTACCCCTTGTCCGGTATCCGAGCCGGGCAACCCACCGCGGTGCGATCGAATCTGCAGGGGCACAGACAAGGCGCACAGAATTCGCGCGTACAATGTCACCATGACTATGGCGGGTACGTAGAACGATAGGCTTGCACAGTAGAACACGTAGCTGTAAGTAAAAAAAAAAAAAAAAACTTATGATGGGATTTTTAGCATCGAAAAAAAATTGTTCAATACTTTGATATCAAAGTTTTTATTATGAATCAGCGTCAACTATCAATGATTATACAGGAATCATTGAAAAAAAATTGATTCAGATAATTTGCTCAAATGAAAAGCGAAACGACGTACAAAACCAAGCTTTTGCTACCGCACAGTTGGGTAAAATATGGGTAAATGGAATATGTAGAATGGATTGAATCTGTGTCGCGGGTTCGATCCCCGCACGGAACAAATATTTGTATGGCCTACAGATAGTTGTTCCGGGTCTGGCTGTTTGTGTATGTGAGTTTAAATGTTTGTAAACGCACCCACGATACAGGAGAAATTCCTAGTGTGGGGCAACGTTTTTATTTAAAAAATAAAAAAGTAAATCTTGAGTGAATCAGTCACTTCTTAAATAAAATTGTTATTTAATATTAACTTATTTAAAAGCAGACTACTGAAATGGCTGAAAGAACATATGTTTTACGATATTAAAGATTTTCTGAATAACCAATAAATTTCTGGACTTTTGTCAATGTCCAGAAATTATAACAACAACTATAATATTATTTTGCTGAGATAAAATTATAATATTGTTTGATTGACTTTGTATCTGTGACATGGAACCACAATTAACTAATAATTATTATTTTGCATGCAATTAATACATATCCTGTATAGCTAAACATGTGGACTTTAGAATAATACTGACTGTAACAACTTTATACCATGTTTAAGGCAAATAAAGACTTATCTTATCTATCTTATCTTCTAAGCATGCAAGAACCTCCATTCTTCCTATCATTGGTGTTATTGGTGTGTTGTATTCTATCGATAAAAGGGTATTTAGACTGAACGGCCCAAATCGAATGGACCACGGGCCATTCGACTGTAACCAAATATTGTCTAAGTTCCAAAAGACTGGTGATCATGCACTTGAAAAATAACTAAAAAACAGTAGCATAGGTACTTTTCATTCCAAAAAGCAACTCACCCAAGATTAGTATTATCAGGACACCCTTTGTCCTCATTAACCAAGGCTTTTGGAGACGGTATAAAGATTGTAGGCAAAGCCACAGCCAGTGACACCGGCCAGACCAATCCAGCGAACAGTCTCGCTCGTTTAGCTCTTTTAGCTCGAGCGAAGGGAGCTGTGATTCCGCACCAGCGCTCCCAGCCTAGGCAGCAGAGGGAGAGGATGGATGCTGTGCAGCACATGATGTCTAGGGTCTTCCAGAAGCTGCAGATTAGTGAGTCTGGAAATTTTTATAGAAACCACATTATGATCACCGCACATTCGCATTGGCATATCATGAGCCGGGAGCGAGTGACAGCCATTCTATGACGACAAACGTATGACGTCCCAAGATATCAACATCGACAGTCTTGTGCTTGTGTCAATACGGAAAGCAATTGCGAAGTTTTGTACCATGCCATTGATTTTAAACGTGGCGAAACAGACGATGCGCTTGCGGCTCATGATAACAAATGCGAGTGCGTGTGTAGTTTGGTTAAAAAGTCAAAACTGGATAAACTGAATATTTATTCGTCTAGCTACTCATGCACATCTTCGTCAAAAATAGGTAGCAAATCAAACAAAGGCGCAGGTGAGAACCTAGTTAGGGAGCCAGGGGACCTATTTGTGGGACATTGCATATGGTGCATGTTGTCCTTTAAGATGTCTGTAACAACGTTGTCACTGTTTTGAAACAAAGAATTAAATTACTTACAAAAAAATAAGATAACATAAGTTACTATTTTGTTTTCCCAGCTACTTTTCAACACGATGTGCTACTCACCCAACTGAAACACAAACAGCTCCCTAGTAGCAGCGACTGGCAGCACAAACAACCCCACCAGCAGATCAGCAGCCGCCAAGCTTGCCAGCGGGTAATGCGCGGGCGCAGTGCGTGACCGCCGTAATGCGACCAACACGGCCGCGTTGCCGATGGTAGTGGCCGTTGTGAGCGCGGCCATTGCGGCTGCCACGGCGCACCAGCGGGTTGTTAGACCACCGCGGGGATGGAGGGAGCTCATGTGTGTCTGTTTAACGAGTATAGGGATATTAAGGTTTTGGTTCATGTGCGTATTGACAACGATCACTTGCTTCGGTAATGGAAAACATCGTGAGGAAACCAGCATGCCTGAGTCATATTTCTTGACGGCATGTAAAGCCAAGTCAGAGGCCCACGGGCGGCATAAAAACTCTAACACCAGGTTGCACTAGCCACACGATAAAGAAGAAAGGTTTGGTTATTTCCAGCACCAATATTTATTTACATAGACTCAAACTCAAGATTTTCCAGCGGGCAATGGAGCGCATCATAATAGGTGTTAAGCGTCCAGGGGGGTTACTATGACGCTTAAAACATTGTTCCATTCCTATTCCAGAGTGGGAAAGAGATAGAGCTAGACGACTTGTATAGCTCCGTCTCTTTTTCACTCTGGAATAAGAATGGAACAATAATGTTTTAAGACGTCATGGTACGCCACCTGATCGCATTATATAAACACCAGCCTGCGCTCAATAACTTAGTTTGCAGAATGTTGGAGATAACAGTCAAACTAAAGTGGAAGTAGGCTGGCCACAAAGTGCAAATGCACCCGGAAGATGGGGAAAGACGTCACTCACTCAAATCCATACTATCCATACTTAATACTATAATTAATGCTAATGTCACTCTGTTTGTTTGTATGTTTGTTTGTTTGTTACCTTTTCACGACTAAACGGCTGATCGGATCTTAATGAAATTTGTCAAGAAGATAGATTTCAACCTGGGGAAGGACATAGGCTATATATTATTACGCTACGACCAATAGGAGCGGAGCAGCAATGAAAAATGTTGCGAATACGGGGAAAATGTGACGCAGACGAAGTTGCGCGGGACAGCTAGTATTACTATATAAATGTGAAACGAGTATTTTTTATTTTAAAATCGACGTATTTTAAAATCGACGTATTTTAAAATTTACGTATTTTCGTTACTTTTGCACCACGTGTTCGTGCTCGGACCTCAGGTCCTGAACCGACCACGCCATTGACGTGGAAAGAAAAAGAAAAGGACTGGTAAGGTACTGCGTTAGATTCCTCTTACCTACTTCACCATAATTTTCGAAAATGTATTCACTAGTGGAGGTAAATAGGGATGGTGACTCATTTTTTTTTCTTTGTCTATCGGGTAGATTATTAAAAAGTATTTGACACGTATTTTTTCTTTTTTCACGTAATCGTAAAATTACAGAGATATTTTGAGTTGAAATGGCGCATGACGTCACTGTTAAGTAAATTTTATACCTAGTTGTGACGTATTGAGCCCCCACTCTTCAACTTTAATGCGTTTTATCTAAGTATTTTTTGTTAACTTGATAAAACAAAAAATTCGTATCTAATATTTTTGTATTACCTGATTGACGGACAAAATAGAATTTCGTTTTCTTTACCCAGTCATCATCCCTATTAAGTACATAAAACACTTCACATTCTCAATTCAAACTGAAAAGGTGGTCTACCTACCTGGTGGAATGCCGGATCGCAGTACGATTTTAATGCTTACGTTTCCAAGAGTTGAATTCCACACACAGAAAATACACACTTTAAAAAATGACCAACCTACATGATCCATAACAATTTTCAACCAGCCATTGGTAAAAGTTTACATAAGATGTAAAAAAATGATTGATAGAAGACTCACTGTGACATTATATTCCATGTTTCACACGACAGATCTCGTCATACTAAATATAAAAGTAAATACATACAACAATCAAATTAGTCACTTCTTGCTTCGTCTAGTATAAAATGCATAGCTAAATAATATTACAGATCTAACACTTTGTCTGTGGACTGTGACTAAACGGTATACTCGGATCTTTTCAACTGTTGCAAATCAATCTATTGTTCTTTTTTAAATTTAAATGAAACAAAGTGAGGGTACGCAGAAATAATTTTGACAAAAGAAGTTGGAAAAGATTAAAAAAAAAATGTTTTTGCGTTTTGGTTTTACTACTTTGGTTTTATTAGAAGTAAGCGTAAAGAAATTCAGTTATTAATTTGTAAGTGCTGACATTTTTACACAATCGTCAATGCTATGTTTCCACTACTCCTTTTTTTACTTCAAATGTTTTTAAATATACCTTAAAAAAAAAAAAGAAATATTTAAAAATATAAAAGGATTTTAGCCTACCGGTATCGGCAACAGAGCAAGCTACCGGCGGTCAGGGCTAACAGAGAGGAACCTCCTAACAATACGAGCCATGTCCAGGAGTACTGCTTTCTTAATCAAGCCCTTGATCTAGCTGCATAACGAGAAGCTCCTCAGATGTTTGTTTATTGCTTATGATCTTAACTTTGGCGTGGGCTGAAACGCTGGTAGAATTTTAGGTATAATAAAACGAAAGTTATTTTTATTCCTTTATTGTCATTACGGGAGAACATTTATTAAAATTTCATTTTTTCCTTACAATGTAAATGCAATTATCTTCAATGAAAATAATTGTTTAAAATATATTTACAAGTTTACGTACTAAAGCTACGTCACTAAACTAATTTAATAGTTTAAATTACAAACATCTTAATTAAAAGGCACGCGGATTGAAGATCATTTTCATCATTTTTATTCCTAACAAAGTGCCTTCAAGTGCATTAGGGATGTGCCATTGTTTACAAAAATATGCCGACTTGTTACTTTATACACACACACAAAAATATAAAAACACGGAGTTACGTTTATGAGTATAATTTTTGCACTTAATTATCTTTTGCAGTCTTTATTTTGTCATATATTTCATTAGTTACAATTTGTTGGATTTTTTTTTACTTCGAAATATTACGTATTTATTTGTCCTTTTGTACTTTAGCCAATTCCTATATTCATGAGGGCCATTTATTGCTTAAACATAAGCAGTTAGGAAGCACAATTCGCTTATCCATAATATTAACTTTCTACAACTAATAATACACAAGTAAAATTTCTGTGCGTTTCACTAACGGTACAGTATTCAAATCTGCTCATTGGCACATGAAAGATGACACAAAATAATAAAATTTAAACTATAAAACTATCGTAAAAACTACGAAGATCAGTTATTTCATTCGCATTTAAATATTACTTACTTACATTAAAAAAATGATAAAAATATTTACAATGATGGTTTTACAACATCCGAAGCTATTAAAAAAAAATTAAAAATTACTTATTTTTATAAAATATATTACAATATAATAGAGTATGTATGGAGTTGAGTAAAAATTGAGCATGAGTGATCCCGTGTCAACTATTATAATATATAATAATAACAAATAAACTAATGTTGTCATTTTAAAGCGAAAATGGAATGAATGAGATCTTATATCAATTGGAAATATGCAAGAGGGTACCAATATTCAAGTAATGGCAACATTATATGCACGGAATTGCTCTGTTTTAGTTTTGTATTATCAAATAATACCAAAATGTTTATTATACCTGCTTGAAAGGTAGTTTTCTCAATTGGCACCTCTGCATAAAAGTAAAATTGGAAGCAATTATGGAATGATTCGATATACGGAAGATATGTAGTAAACTATCAACTATAATATTAAAAACTGAGATTATTGCCAGATCAAAAAAATTATAAAAGTCTGCAAAACAAACAAAAAATAAAACTAAAATAAATGTGAGAAATGCGATGGCGGCAGCAATCTCAGTCAATATTACATGTTAAATACTAAATTAAAGCAATTTGTTCCTAAAGCCGACTCAAAAAACGTTTTTCTTAAAAACCCATTTCAATTTTTCATTCCAAAATTCCATTAAAAAGCTATGCTTAATTTTAAAAACAAATAAGAATAGTTAGCTATAAATTTTATCCCAGCTTTAGTAACAAATCAAAACTATCTACACACTAAAAGCGATAAAATCCTAAGCTACAGAATCACACATAAATAATTTCCGTTTCACATTTTTTTGTGTAGTCGACGCCTACCGGGGCTTCCATCTTGTAATGTGTGACGTAATCGACTGCACTTTAACAAATCTCATGTGAATTAAAACCATAGACGGTTCAAAACACAGCTTACAAACAAGTAAATAAAAAAAAAATCAACAACGTAACAAGTGTGTCATTTATCCATATGTGATTGCTAAAATTCGGTGTATTTTTGATGCCGACTTATTTGTATTTTCGGACTGTGATCGCGGCCATCTTTGTTTGGATTTGCAATATTAATATGGCAAGCTTTTCTATTACACGATTTCAAAAGGAAAATAACGATAGCATTTTTTCAAAAATGTTGCTGTGGGTATTCAGTACCAATCATAAATGTAATGTTTGGAATAAAACCATTGACTCCTATCAATCATATAATGTTTAAAATAAAACTATTGAGGCCGCGTCCAAACCAAAGCGAACTTCACGCAAACACGCAACCGTCGAATTCATTTTGTTCGGCAAACCCAAATGTGTGTTCGCGCCGACAAAGAGTGCCTTGCCGTATTGCGAATGAATGTTGCGAGTGACATATGAACGGGACTATCGCTAAAATTAGGACGCGGTTTGACAGTTTAATTCTGTGTAAAATAGGCTTTGCATCATAATTCACAAAAAAATACACCGAAAAGGGAATGCTAAAAAATCACGAGATTACCAAATGTTAGTGCATTACTCTACACTAAGTTAAAATTTATACATTCGAGTCATGGCTGTACAAGTCAGTCTATGTTCACGACACGCCGCTCGGCGCCGAACGAACGCGGCAATGGACGCCGAACGGTGATACACGCGTCGTTCTGTACATTGTCTTTATTCGTATGCTGCTTCGACGTTCTCGTTTTGTGGTGCTTTTGGAGCTGAATATGGTGTTAAATCGGGCCAGATGTTTGTAAAAATAAAAGTTGTGCAAGTCAGAATATTGGAAAAATCTCAGATTTCATATTGAAAAATAAAACGTTTTACTCTTTAAAGCCAGTTTGCACCTGTAATTACTTAATACATTTACTCGCTAAATGTATATTAGACGTGATTTTGTGTCTGTCTATCATTTGAAGAAGACTGAGACAAAGCAATGTTTTAAATTTGTTTAGCGTTATCATGTTTAGTGATATGTAGAAGCGGCCCTATATTGAAAAGAAAAGTGTTGATTTGCTATTTTAAATCAATATTTTAGCACCAGTTTGAGATAAAACTGCTTTTACAAAAGAAACCATTTGTAAAAAGCACTCAATATTCATCAAATCCAACTAAAAGCTACCACTTACAATATAAAGAATGTCGGTAATTCATCTAGAACCAAATCTTAACTTATCCCTATATATAGATGGCTTCTGTCGCCCCCTTATTGGTCTGTTGTAATTCGTTTGGGGATAACGCGGCGCGATCCGACCAATCAGAGTGCGGGGATTGCGTGAGTGGAGTCTGTGGTGATGGCGTTGACCAATGATCTGGTGATTCCGGGGATGGAGTCGGGAATGTATCACCGATGCCCCAGCCGCCGTATAGACCTGTGAAAAAGAAGTGTTCATTGTTGACTTGTAACTAGAAAAAAAATATTATACAGATAGCCAAGGAAAAGTATGCCCTGAGAGAGTTTTCGCCTACCTTCGTCAATGCAAACGCGTAATTATAGAGTTGTTACAACCATTCAAGTATTTGCCTTTTTTTTAAATAGGGGATTTAAAAATGATAGACATAAAACTCAAAAAAGTAAAAAAATACAAACTGCGACTGGAGTAAGTAACTAGACAAAGAAGAAACTTCAAAAAGACAATGATAAGTGCACTACTATAAAACGCGGCCAAAAGTAAGAAACATTTCCTCTATGAGGGCGTTACTGTGTGGTACAACGTTTGTGCTAATTGCAAACACAAACATTACCGAAGCGCATACATTTTCTGGTATAACTGTTCTCGGATTACTTTTATACTGAACTCAAAAGTCTTAAGACGATCGTACTTACTTGACATCATATTCGTGAGCGCGGGATGCTGTGCACCCTGCACTTGTCCCAGTGCGGCCGCGTGTGTCATCACCGCTTGTAGCTGTGCATTGTGTTGGCCGTTGGCACCTGGAGAAGATATGCAGGCGTTAGTGACTAATATTTAAAAAAAAATCGATATATCTGCCAAGAAGATGAAATTTATCATTCAGCCGAGATTTATTCAGTGCTGTGCCTTCCGCGTCGTGAACAGTATGCTAAAGAATGAAGCATAGTATATCTTGACTTGGCTCATGGGGTTGTGGATTCAGCGTTTATTATGCCAATAGTCTTGACAGCCAATGGCCTGATAGTTTCTTGGCTCTTAAAGAACTCCTCGTCGAAGGGTTTGATTTGATAGGATTTGATGGTATTTCTCGACACGGCTCGTATTGTTGCTCTTACTAAAAAAAAGAACTGCAACGAAGACACTAAAGTTAAAATTCTGAGAGATACTTACTCAGATGCGCAAGCGCCGAGTAGGCCGCTGCGTCGAGCTGGTGCTGGTGCGAGTGACGTAGCGCCGCCATGTGCGCTGGTGACGTCGGCAGGGAGGGCCGGGACTTGCCCGGGGATGGAGATCCTGAGAGAAACATTTTTTGTTATATACAAGCTCTAAATGAAATGAAGACTGTATGTAAAAATAGTATTTGCGTTCTTTGTGAAAATGTTTAGTTAATTTGCATGTAGTCTAGCTAGAGGTAGCGTTAAGGTGGAAGCGACTTACAACCTGACAAATTGAAAACACTTAAGAAAATTTGAATTTTGCGGGTCACCCTGGTGCTTCCACCTATATAGGAGAGGAATTCTTTGAAAAGAAAAATACATGGCGACTAAGGTCAGGCAAAATGTGACGAGGTAAAAATATCAAAAAAAAAGAGACTCAAATGAAAAAGATTCAAGATGAATGTGTATGTAGTCTGAACGGCCCAAAACGAATGGACCGCGTGCCATTCGACCGTAATAAAAAAATATCTGCGTTTGAAAGGACCGGTGATAGACACTGATATTGTTAGCCTGCGTAATTAATAATAATAAATTAATTAAATAATTATTAATAATAATAATGAATTAATTATTAATAATAATTGTGATAGAATGATTTCAAAATGAATTTAAATGTACAGTCGAATACATTGTGATATTAGGTCTCACATTTTATACATAAACATTTGAAAGTCTGAGTCTGAGATTCTCCTCCTATTACATAACTAGCAAAATGTGAGTTAATCGTCACGTGGGTACACTTCTGCTGACCCTTTCGGAGATTACAAGCGTGTTGTGTTATGTTTATTTTCTATACAAATAAAAATGTCTTCTTACCTATATACGCATGCGGCGAGGTGGTGTGGTTGCTGTGCGTGGGAGAGTGGTTGGAGTAGGGCGGCGAGAGGGACGCTCCGAGCGCGCCGCCGCCGAACGACTGTTGCAGCGTCTGACCCGTCTGCGGGACGAAGCACTGATTCTATTAGTTACTAGCTCTAACAAACTTGTTTTTAATACACGAGTAAAGTAAATACATAATAGGGGATAATCCAATTTTTGTTTCTTGTCCGTCGGGTAGTTTATTGAAAAGTATTGGATACGTAATTTTTCCTTTTTCATGGGGTCATAAAATTACGGAGATATATTGAGTTGAAATGGCGCATGACGTCACATGTAGGTAAGTTTTATACCTACTTGTGACGTAGTAAGCCCCCACTCTCCAACTTTAATGAGTTTTAACTAAGTAATTTTTTGATATTTTGATAAAACAAAAAATACGTGTCTAATATTTTTGTATTACCTGTCTGACGGACAAAATAGAATGTCGTTTTCTTTACCCAGTCCGCACCCCTATTATAGCTGTTACATTTATTTGATAAAAACGTCAACAACTTGAATTTAATCAAAATAATTAAATACTTCCTAGGTAAAATAAAATCTTGCACCCTTAACAAAATCTTTTTAAGTTATAACAATAACACCTGATATCATAATTGCATTACTTTGCCAAAATCTATTAAATAGTCAAGTTCCTATGATACACGGTTACCCCGCGTCCTAACCAAAGCAAACAGTCGCGCGTAAACGCGTTAACGTCACGTTCATATACCACTCATTTGTTGGCAAACGAAACGAAAGCGACGAACGAATCAATTCGCAACGATTGCCTTGATTAGGACGTAGTATGCAAATCGAAAATACTGGTTCGAAATGATATTTTTTTTAGTGTTGGTTAGCCCATTTGTCGAAGAAGGCTATATATAGGCTATACACCATCACGAGACGACCAATAAGTGTGAAGCGTCAATGACGCAATAACGGAGAAAAAGTGACGCAGACAAAGTTGCGCGGGTGAGCTAGTGTAAAGTAAAATGTTGTAGAATGTGTATGTGTATTACCTTGACGCAGTCCTCATAGCTTGGCGGCTGTTTGTGCTGCACTAGCTGCTCGATGCCTACGAACTGCGCCATCGCGTTCGAGTACAGCGACGTTGCGTCGTACGGCGACGGCAAGTCCTATGCAAACGTATACATGTTATTGAGTTACCGTGGCAAGATGTCCTGTAGGTATATACACAAGCGGCTCATCATCATCATCACCAGAATATAAATTTTAGCGAGAACTTACTTTGTTGGACAAAGAATATCTACATTCCCGAAATCGAACCCTTGTGTGACAAAAGCAAGGGTTAAATAAAAGTTAGTGTAGCGACCTACAAAAAGCAACTTACTACAAAAAGTACAACAGCGGCATCTATGACACGACAGAAGAACTAACATCACTTTTCTACATCTCGCAAGCAAAGTTTACATCGACTATATAGAGAAACCCGACAACAACTGTCGGGCAGTTGCCCACCAGACATAACACAAGTCTGGTGGGAGGATCCTCCCTTTTCTAAGGAGTATCGAGGGACTTTACACCCTATTCCTCATACCCCTAAAGTAGTTATTTACCTGTAAATTTTGGAGCGGTGATTCAACCGGGCTCAGACTAGAACCCAAACTCTCCACGCTCTGCGGCACTTCCTGCGCCACTTTCTTATTGTTCTTTTTTACGCTAGGCTTCCTGTAACAACATAGTTCAGAAATAAATTAATACCAAACAAACAAGACATCTCTTTCTCAATCAATAAATAGAAAGAGGCTCTTCACGTGACTTTTTTTAACCAACGGTTTAGCATTCACAGTTAATAATATTACTCTGTCAATTGCAGGATAATTTTATCAATTATTGTGAGTTCCCGATTTTTTGACGCATTCTCCTCGAATCATTCTGCAATCGACAGGATCGATTGCAGAATGATTCGAGGAGAATGCGAGAGATCTGTCAATTGCAGGATAATTTTATCAATTATTGTGAGTTCCCGATTTTTTGACGCATTCTCCTCGAATCATTCTGCAATCGATCCTGTCGATTGCAGAATGATTCGAAGAGAATGCGTGAATCACGGAAGATATCCTGTAAATGATAGTGTAAGTTTAGTTATAAAACGTGAAGGCATAAACCAGTGTTCACAGTTGTTTTAAACGGGGACGAAACGGGTTTTTAATAGTAACCAACATCTGAGGCAGCTTTTGGTTGGAAGCTATTTAGCTCTAGCAGCCAGAGAAAATAGAACCTAACCTCGTGAAAGCAGAGAGAGATAAACAATTCAAATATCTAGATCTGGCTCGCGAGGTTGTCAACATGTGGGATGTAAGGGCAGTAGTCATTGTGCCGATAGTAATTGCCAAAAGCCTCGACCAACATCTGAGTAGGGTCTCGCTTGGCAGCTGGATCAAGGGTTTGATACAGAAAGCAGTACTTCTGGACACGGCGCGTATTGTTAGGAGGTTCCTCTCTCAAGAACCCTGACCACCGGTAGCTCGGACCCTGTTACCGATGCAGGTGGGCTACTATTTTTATATTTTTAAACCTATTTATTTAATTTATTTAAAAATGTAAATTATATGTAAGGAAATGAATATACGAGTAAAACTACTAGATAGGGGAAATTGAAATAGGTTGGCACCCAAGGGTTACATACCGTCTAATTTGCGTAGTCTGCAAGTTATTGTTGTCGTAAGCCTGGTCGGGGCTGTCGGGGCCGGCTTTCGCGCGCGACTTCTTCGGCTTCCCCTTGGCCGCTGTGCTGATCACCGTCGGCTGGCTGATCAGCTGCGGGTGCGGGTTTGGTGAAGCTGTGGGACAGGATTATGTTAATTAGGGATTTTGTATGAGAGTATGGTGAACAGTTACGCCGCTAGAAGTAAGGGCAACAGTTTTCTTAACACCACAACTCAGTGTTCTTCAATGGTCAAGTCGCTTTGCCGGGACACAATAAGTTAATGTACTAGGATCTTTATTTCTCCGGTGCCATTATATCTGGTATTCACACATTTGATGCATTCGTTTAAAAACCTCTTCCTCTTCTCTTACTGTGACCCCTGTGCTCTCACCTACAACGCTGTGAAATGAGCAAAAGCTTAAAGTCTGAAATACTGTCGTGCCAGCGACACAAAACAAAAGTAGAAGAAGATACTTCAGTAGGCACCCTTCGCAAACTCACGCGTAAGATGATGACGCCGTGCATCCTCTCCTGCACAATATGATCTGTAAAATCTCGGTAATCTAGAAACGTTCGTATTATCATGAAAATCCTTACAAAACTCACGCATGAGATGGTGATGCTGCGGCGGCGGCCTCGGACAGTGTTCGTCCAGTAGCCTGACGATGTCGTCGTGCATCCTCTCCTGGGCCACATCTCTAGGCAGCCGGTCCATATGGTCCGTGATCTCCCGGTTGGCCATTGCGTCCAGCAACGCTCGGCATGCTCCGTAGGAACCTTCGCGGGCACCTAGGAAGAGCGGGGTTTCGTCCTGTGGGAGAATAGGGAGTTAGATATTTTGTGGGGGGAAAAGATTCTTTCTGTTTTTCGATTAAACAGTGGCATTTTCAATACTGTAAAAAGTTTGAAGATCAACACTTTAGAGTGAGAACTAATAAAAAACTTCAAAGGTAATCAAATGCTGAGCAACGTACAAGCCACTGCTTGACAACTTCTACCTAATAATGTTATCCTGATCGTAAGAGACAAAAATATTCAGAAGACACTATTGAGTGTAGTTTTTCGAAGTTGTGTAGAAAAGTAGCCAGCCTGAGCTGTCCGAAGCCATCATTTCTTACGGGTATGTAATATCCACGCCGTCTTGTACATGTGACTTATCTGGCAATTGTGAACGTCCTTTTGCGTATACCTCTGCATACCTCTTCCGGAAACCCAAGCGCAATTAAATAACTAGTTATAAACAGCGTACCTTATCATCCTGTGCATCTCTGTTAGCTCCATGAGCCAGCAGAACGTTGACAGCATCGATATTGTTGACCGCTGCGGCCCAGTGCAGCGCTGTCTTGCCGCTGTTGTCTGCTGCGTTTATGTCCGCGTCTGCATTGATTAGGTCTTCCACCATACCTTCTATGGCTAGCCTGTAGGGTGAATAACGGATTAGTTAATGGACATAATTAAAGTATAGCTCTTTTTGAATTAGATCGAGATTTTTCTTATTAGTTTCTTAGTCCTGATGACAAAAATCTCTGCCGGTTTTTGGTAAAAGTAAATCACTGTGTGCTTTTCCAGATGTAACATATTTTTATTCCCTCTTAGAAAAAGTGATCAAAGCAAGTTCACTTAGTGATAAAAATATTTCTGAAGGATTAATTCATTTACTCTATCTAAACTTGTAGCCAAATTTTGGGCACACTTCGTTTAGATGGCCATTGAAACGTAAAGAAGAATTCATTTACTGAACTTAATAAGTCTTTTACGGTTTGGTTTTGATGATTGGTTTTGATTTTTTTATAATAATACAGATCGAGATTGTTGGAGATAAATAACATAAAGCGAGCACTATGAATAATGTTACCTTGCAGCCAAAATAAGTGGTGTAGTCCCATCATGCATCCTCGCGTTCAGGTTCGTGGCTCTGTTTCTGAGCAGTATCTGGAAGACGCCCATGGCATCCGCAGCGACTGCCGCGTGCAGTGGCGTGCGTCCCGTGTTGTCCTGTGAGTTCGCGTCTGCACCTGCGTCCAGAAGACGTTTCGCTGCGTCTGCGCGGGCGTATCTAGGGGAAGAATTTGAAGTTAGAAGAAAATGAAATTATACCTCTTCTACGGACAATTCATCAATGAAAGTACCCACATAAACCCAAAATAGCAAGATATAGTTCCAAATAAATAACCGTTTTTTTATTATTCCACACTACAGGTGACTTAATTTTGGATCGGGTCAAGCATAAAAAAATTGATGTTCACAATATTGTATGGTATCTAAGTGTGACTCAGCTTCGGGTCTTAGATCTTCAATTTAACAACACTAGCCTAGCATACACTTAACTATGTCAGAATCGGCTTCCATTAATAATCTACGGCTTCCATTAATAATCTACTAATAAATTCCTCCTCAGTAGCAATACTTAATTTCTTACCTAGCAGCCAAATGCAAGCTAGTCTCCCCAGTCTTATCCATGGCGGCATTCAGCTGAGCTCCTTGAGCCACCAGCTCCGATATGATATGAGCAGTCTGTTCATCTTCAGCGTCAGATCCTGTGTCCAGCCCACCTCCTCGTACCGCAGCCACCATAAGAGGTGTCATGCCCAGAGGACCTCGTGCGTCCACTTCTACGTGTCCATCGTGCTGGAAGAAGAAAAATGTTTAGGGAATATTCTGAAGAAGAATTTAAACATGATGATGTTATAGATAAGCCAATACTCACAATAGCCGGTGGTGTCATCATACTCGGCGGTACTCTGATATCAGCCGCATCCAAATGCTGTTGAGTCCAGACCCTGCCGTCATGACCAGCCTCCTCATAATCCGTAATAGCAGTGTGGTCTGACGCGTATCCACCTGGAGCACCATTGGCATCACCAGGCCCTCTTGCACGCTTCGCTCTTGGAGGCGCTGAACCATCATCGTCTTCATCCGACCAGTGATGAGGAGGTCCCATATGACCGCCATTGATATCCACATCGATACAACCAATGGATCCTTTGTTCAAGTTCCGCATCTCCTGTCCATCGGGACCACGTCTGCGCGATCTTCGTCTGGTCGAAGAGTTGTTGCTCATAAAACCTTCAGGGAACCATGTTATACCGGCTGCTCTCTTCCTTTGAGCTGTGACCAATACACCAATTAGTAATCCGGCCAGAAGGACCAAGATTACTCCGATAAAGACGTATTTGGAGTTCGTTGGCACTTCGCCTGGATCATCAGGGGTGTTTACTCCTTTGATGGAGAAAATCGGGAAGTCAGGTGACAAGGAGTGCTTGGAAGCTGTAGCTGCTAAGAACTCTGCAGCTTCTCTCGCCGAAAAGAAGCATTCAGAACTAGACATAGACGTGCATTTTCTGTTATCAATTTCCAAGTAGACCTGAACACCTGTCTGTCCTCTTTCTGTGAAAACGATGTTGTGTTTCTTTCCAAACTCCGTGTCTTGTAAGCCGACGTCGGTTGATCCCTTCCATGGGTAGACCATATCGTTGCCTAAATGGTCCTTCTTTATCAATATCGTAGTTCGTAGCTGATGGCCTAAATCTCGGAGGAAAGCCACGGAATTTTCCTTGAAGGTCTTCATATCCATCAGAAGAGTAACTGACATGACACCTTCGGCCAAGTGTGGAGGTTCGTTCTCACAGTCGAGACCATCCCAGTTACATTCAGCGTTGTTGCAGCCGTAGTCACAGTGCCCGTTGGCGTAATGTTTCTGACAGTAGGCGTCATAGATGGGGTTGCAGCGTTGTAGGGACTTCTGGCAATCTCTGCCGTCGAATAAACAAGCTTGGGTGTTGCATACTTCGTTACATTCGCCATCCATGAACACTTCCCAACATTTTATTGGCGCTGTGCAGTTTGCCCATGGATTCAGACCCAAAGAGCAGTCGTTACCATCAAACTCACACGCGTAAGTATTGCATTCTTCATCGCAATGGTGGTCACCTTGCTTTTCTTTGCAGCCCTTCTTCACGCATTGTTCTCGTTGGAATGCCAGGTCCAATTCTTCGAACGTAAGCCCTGGTTTCTTGTTGCTGAATCCTCCGTTCATTCCTACTGGACTTCCGTATCCACCTCTGGAGTGTGGATCGTGAATGTCACAGCTCTTGCCAGTCCACTGTTTTGGACAGTAACAGAGGTAGTCACCAGGTTTGTCGATACATCTCGCTTCTGGGTGCTTACAAGGGTTGCTGAGGCATTCGTTCATGGAGTCGATTTCACAGTTAATACCTGACAAGCCTGAAGGACAGTCGCAGACGTAGCCTCCAATTTCTGAGGTTCGACAGTATCCTCCATTCTGACATGGATTAGAATCACACGCGTATCCTGAATATTCACAGTTTTTGCCGTAGAAGCCGTCATTGCAAAGGCACTCGTGTCCTCCCTGTATTGCCGTGCAAATGCCTCCGTTCTGACAGGGAGAGTTAGCGCAGAAGTTGACCTTCGCGTCGCAGTGTCTCCCCATAAAACCAGGTTTGCAGTTGCAATGGTAATCATTGACAAGTTGGACGCAGTCTTGTGTACCAGGAGAAGAGCATGGGTTTGACAGACATTCGTTGATGTCTCCTTCACATCTCGGACCAACGAAGCCAGGTGGACACTTACACTCAAACCCTCCAACTTTATCAATACAAGTACCGTTGTTGTGGCAGGCATCTTGCTTGCAGTCGTTGACGTTGATTTCGCAGATTTTGCCAAGAGTTCCGAAGGGGCAGGAGCATGAGAAGTTGTTGATGAGATCGTGGCAGGTTCCTCCATTCTGGCATGGGTTGGGGAGGCAGTCGTTTACGTTCAGTTCGCAGTTCTGTCCTTGGAATCCTTTAGCGCATTGACACTGGTAAGTTCCTACGAGGTCTTTGCACAGGGCTCCGTTCTGGCAAGGGGCAGAGTCACATTCGTTGATTTCCTTTTGGCAGTAAGATCCTGTGTAGCCTTCGAGGCAGTGGCAACGGTGAGAGTTGCCGATATCTTCGCACGAACCGTTGTTACATAGTGCTTTTAATTTTACACCTGGGGACAAAAGTAATTGAGGCCATAAGTCACTGTAGCAAAACGGGTACTGAGAATAATGAGAATTTCAAGAATAAAATCAAGTCAAATAAGGCAATATTTCAAGAAAGTTGATAAGTATTTAACACTAAATTACCTCTGAAATCCATACCTTTCCTGATAGCCGCGTCTTTGCATGAGACCATCTCGACGTCGCACAGTTTGCCAGACCAACCCGGGGCGCAAGTGCATGTGTACTGAGGACCTATCTGGGAACATGTGGCTCCATTCTCGCACGGGTTGTTTTCGCACCTGAGGAAAAAAAAACAGTCAAGTGTTTGCATGACAGTAAATTGTTGCAGCACCTACGGAAAAAAACTAGTTACTTTGTGATGTGCTCTGTGTCGATAATCCACTGGTGATATTAAACACCCCAAAAGGCAAACAAGCGTCAGTTTCATCCGTTTGAAAACTGAGCAGTAAAACCGTTGGCAGAAGTAGCTATATCGTTGTCTTATTATAAGCTACTGACAGTTACCAACCTCTACAGCATCAGCTCATTTATATGTCGATCTTAACTTTTATTTAATTTCTGTTCACTTCAGTTGTTATCAAAATAGATTCCGTATTCTTCTAACCAAAATTCAGATCATCATAGAAAAGTAGAAACAATTGGTATTTTTCCATAGTGGTAAAACATCGTGAGGAAACTAGCATGCCTGAGAGATATTTCTCGATGGTATTTAAAGCCAAGTCAGGCCCATGGGCGGCAGGCATAAAATCTGACACCAGGTTAGCATTAAACACATGATAAAGAGAAGATTTCTGCAGTTGTAGACCTAAAAATAGGAAAATCGTCGGAGAAGAAATAACACTTACCAATCAACATAGGCCTCGCAGTGTTTCCCGGTGTACCCGTAGGGACAGTGGCAGGTGTAGTAAGTGATGTGGTCGTGGCAGGTGGCGCCGTTGTCGCAAGGGGAGCTGTCGCACATGTTTATACGGAACTGACAGTTTGAGCCTGTGTAGCTGCAACGAATAAGAGGAAAAGTTATAGCGTTATAGAAATTATTATGGTCTATTGCTCTGTCATCATCGTATCAGCCCGGTATCACGCACTGCTGGGTTTAATCCTCAACTTTTTTCTGCCACATTTACAGTTCTGTGCGTCCCTTATCTAGGTGTTTTCCCTGCGTTGACGATACTACACAGATACATACGTCACACAATATTGCACAGTTGTCTGAGGAAACCCAGATGTCTTCGATTACGCAAACAAACAGGCAGGTTCAAAATTTGTAATGAGTAAAATATTATTCCCCAAAGGATATTCATCAAATTTGAAACTATGCCTGAAACTGACTTAATAAAATACCTTACTTAATTAGTATACAATAATCGTAGTATTTATGGATCAACACAGGTAGCGTTATGTTCTTTCTGCCTACGTTCATGGAAAGATCTGCTTTCATGTGGGTATGAAAAAGCGTAAAATGAAAATGTTCACTCACCCGGGTGGACAAGAACAGTTGTAGGAGTTGATGCCATCGATGCACGAGCCTCCGTTCATGCAGCTGGATTCTGTGCAGTCCTCGTCGTTGGTCTGGCAGTTGATGCCGGAGAAGCCAAGCGGGCAGGTGCAGGTGTATGATGCCACGTACTGGAATGAAGAATAGGTTTAAATAAATTTGGCAGCCATTGAGATTACGGAGACAACAGTTATGGGAGAAGGTCAATCTCGAATGATGAATCATGAATTACCTGTGGAAGAAAGATTTTGGAAAAATATTATTGAGGTTTATCCGATACAATTTTTACACATTTGGGTAAGGATGGTTACACCTGGACAGGACACACATGTAGAACCATTGAGTTCAGTACATTTGATGCAGTCCATTGAGATAAATTAATGCACCCTAGAAGTATTCGAGATTCCAGATTGTGCTGATGAAAATATGCTTAGCAGTTAGATGCAGCTTTCCTGATATTTTAAGCTCTGCATCATTCAATAGACTTAAATTTTTGATAAAAGCGAAAATATATGTGGTTAAACAAATCTTTAGAAACGTCACTTACACTTAGAGTCAGCTCACACCGAGACGCGACGCGACGCGATGCTGCGCGCACCTTGAGAATTCAGAATACGTTGCGCAACGTATTCTGAATTCTCACTACGAAATGTGTATCTTTTCGTATAGAAAATAAAGTTATATTTTGAATCGCTCTTTTAAAGTGTGCGCGCAGCGTCGCGTCGCGTCGCGCCTTGGTGTGACTGACTTACGGACTGATGAGTCTGTCGTCTAATTTTGACATTTAACCTATTATTATTTCTGTCTCCAAGAACAGACACATTCTAATAACTTCACACGTCCTTACCTGGTTACAAGTAGCTCCGTTCATGCAGGGTCTAGACTGGCACTCGTCGATGTCCACTTCGCAGTGTTTACCCGCAAAGCCACTTGCGCACACGCAATTGTAGTCGCCGATCGAGTCCAGACATGTGGCGCCATTTTGACAGGGGACTGTAGGAAATAAACATATTGACATTAATGCTATGTAGAAACGAAACAGGTACCTAGCTAAATACTATTCTTAAAAAACAAAAAAAGAATCATCGAAATCAGTTCACAATTATTGGCAAAGATTCCGCTCAACATAAACACAAAAAAAAACTTTCAGATGAATTGATAACCTCCACGTTTTGAAAGTCGGTAAGGTAAAAACAGACCACCATGTAGTAATTCATAGGGAAAAGACTGGAGTCTCTGGCTTTTTATGAAGTTAAAAAGCCAGAGACTAAGAATGGTTTAAAACTAAAAAAAAACATCAGAATAGTCTTAGAAGACATAATAGTTTGGACAAAAAACTGATTTTGTATGGCGCTTCAATTTGAGGATTTTGAATTACGATAGATTGCAGTTAGAAAAATATCCCAAATTGGTATGGAGGAAGAAAGTACATTCGAAACCCTTTTACTGCTAACTCAAGTACCACCTAACCTTAGTATGAATCTATACTAATATGTATTATAAAGCTAAAGAGTTTGTTTGTTTGATTAATTGAACACGCTAACGTCAGTAGCTACTGGTTAGAATTAAAAACTCTTTCAGTATTAGATAGCCTATTTATCGAATAGCCAATAGAAGCCGAGCATCAAAGTCAAAGTCAAAGCATTTATTTCAATTAGACCATTACAGGCACTTTTGAAAGTCAAAAAAAAACAAAATAAAACGCGAAGCTACAGTCCCAGTCACAAGGCATAATAACTTATGAAAGTACTGTAGTTGCCCATTGCGTAGCGTAGATCTCTATGGAGAAGAACGGGCAAGAAACTCCATGGACACTCTTTTAAATCAAAATATGTTACAAAATCTTGGTTACATCATTCATGTTAAGAATTACAAATATGTGAGAACAATGTAGAAATACGGGCAAGTTAAGAGCGTCCAGAGTAAAAGATTAAATCAGTAATTAAAAATAAAGTAATTAAAATAAACCGTGGCAGCTAAGAGATGACCAGTCACAACTGACAGCGCCCGTTCACGAACATGACGCATGTATCAGCCATCATTCAACTCAACCATTTTGAAGGGAACTAAACCACCCGACACACCCGCCACCATCAGCGTGACATTTAAGTGAGCATGACATTCACTCAACCACCAGGGTAATTTCGCGTCAATGAAAGATGTAGGTACTCATTAAGTGGTGGCTTTACAGTACATAGTACTCACACATGTGCTATGCAATTATATAATACTAAGAGATTGAATCTATACAATGCAAATATATTTTTACAATCTTCTGCAGCTTTCACAATAACTTCACTTTGTAATTCAGATGATTCCGATTGCCCCTATGGTTGTGGAGCAGGACCAGCATTGAGCCAAGCATTTTTATCATCAATATAATCCCCCAACTTATAATATGCTTGCCTACATAGTGTGCGTTTTATGCAAGATTTAAATTTCGTTTCATTCAGTTGCAGAATGGGGGGAGGTATTTTATTGTAACATTTTAAACAATACCCCATGAAAGATGAGTCTACTTTAGGTAACCTGAAACCTGGCTGAACTAGTTGGTCCCTGTTTCTAGTATTATAGTGGTGCCGGTCACCTCTTCTACTAAATAAATGCAGATTTTTCCTAACGTACATGATGTTTTCATAGATGTATTGACAAGGTACCGTCATGATGTTAATTTCCTTAAACAGTTCTCTTAGAGAATCGCGCCTACGTAGATTATATATGGCTCTGATAGCTCTTTTCTGCAGAATAAATATAGACTCGATGTCTGCAGCCCGTCCCCATAGTAAAATACCGTATGACATAATACTATGAAAATAACTAAAATACACTATCCTCGCGGTATCTACATCAGTAAATTGACGGATTTTTCTGACAGCATATGCTGCTGAACTCAGCCGTCCTGCAAGAGATGTTAAATGAGGACCCCATTGTAGCCTTGAGTCGAGCGTGATCCCCAAGAAAACAGTTTCATCGACAAATTCAAGTTTCTCTTGATTCAATACTATGTCACAGTCACTACATTTGACATTTGGTAGAGAAAATCTTATGCACTTAGTTTTTTTCCCATTTAATACTAAATTATTAGCGGTAAACCATTTATGAATCTGCATAAGAGCGTTATTTACGTCGTCAAGATTTGTGGCACGTCTGCTTATCCTAAATATTAAAGAAGAATCGTCAGCAAACAACACCATTTGTGGTTGGTTTTTAAATAAATGGGGTAGGTCATTAATATATACTAAAAAGAGGAAAGGACCCAATATCGAACCTTGTGGTACACCCATTTTTACTTTTAAACCCATCGAATTTACACCATTTACTTGTACTTGCTGCTGTCTATCATTCAAATACGATCTTACTAAACTGAGCGCAAGTTTACCTAAACCGTAATGCATCGCATCAATGATAAATGATGTTTATTTTGCAAATAGGTTTTTACAAACACTTTTACACGTCATTTTTTTTTTAAACTAGATGGGGCCGGTGTTTCGTACCTAAGAAGAAACAGCCGAAACAAACTCAGAGGTTCTCTGTTAACTTGTTGCTCTTTTAAAGTCCAGACATTGCTCAATTTACATGAGGACTATGCAGATTAGTGTCTGAGATGGTCTTTTGAAGAAAGAACGACACAGATTTGAGTGGACCTGTCCAGTCAGTGCAAGCATTTGTCAGTTTTCGTGTAGCTCGACTTATAACTCAAGGAGCTCAACGCAACGACGAACAATACCAAAGAAAGGACATTTGGGTAGGTCGCTTAAAGTACTCAAACTGCCAGACAGCGGTGAGAGAAAAAAAAAATGTGACCTACATGGTCCTCACATTCACAATAATTAAATGTAATTAATAATAATATACGAAATGAATTTAAAAAAAAAAAACAAGAATTTCAATAAATGTCACAATAATAATAAAAAAAAGTAAATATCAATGTCAAATCAGTAAATGTCACATAAAAATAATAAAAAAATAAAGTAAAAAAAAATAATAATTAAATACTGCAAATAAGTATTCATGTCACATCGGTAAATGTCATCTAAAATAATAATTTTAAAAAAAAAATGTAAAAAAATAAGGTAAAAATAAAATAAAAATGTCACAGTGTATAAAATAAGGAATTAACAATAAACAAGTGAAGTCCGGAATTTCGACATTCACAGAGCAAATTTCATTGGAGCAGTTTAATCCCAAGCCTTTTTATCTTCGAGATAGTGATTTACATGTTAATAGGCTTTGAGGCATAGCTTCCGTTTTATAAACGATTTGAATTTATTTAGGCTTAGTGCTTGAATATGGCTCGGAAGCTTATTGTAAAAACGTATACATTGGCATCTGAACGTACCCCCTACTTTTTTGAGCCTAGTTGCAGGAACAACAAATTTGTGTTTGTTCCTCGTATTTACGTTGTGGATATCACTGTATTTTTTAAACATATTTTTATGTGCGTACAAAAGGTTTTCATAAATAAACTGAGAGGGCACAGTAAGAATATCAATCTCTTTAAATTTTTCTCTGAGGGAGTATCTAGGACTTAATTTATAAATTGAACGAATTGCCCTTTTTTGCAAAACAAATATTGTCTGAATATCGGCGGCATTGCCCCACAAGAGAATACCGTACGACATCACGCTGTGGAAATAACTAAAGTAAACTAAACGGTCTGTCTCTAAATCAGTCAAATCACGAATTTTCCTAACGGCGTATGCTGCCGAGCTAAGTTTTTTTGACAATTTGTCCATATGCGGGCCCCACTGAAGCTTGGCATCCAGAGTTATGCCCAAGAACACTGTGCTATCTTCCGGTTTCAACACTTCATCCTTGATTAGTACCCTAGTTTCTACTTGTCTTACATGGGGTATCGCAAACTTAATACATTTGGTTTTTTTCTCATTTAGAAGTAGAGAATGAACAATGATGCAAAAACGGGTCATATATGATTCAGACGAAGTTGCAAGGATCAGCTAGTCATTCATCTGACGTAAGTATAGACAAGCTTATATACTCACACGAAGCGCAATCATCGGTATTGATAGCGCAGTCCTTTCCCTCGTAGCCCCTTGCACACAGACACGCGTACGAGCCCTCCGTGTTGATGCAGGTGGCCTCGTTGTGGCACGGCGCCGTCACCGCGCACTCGTCGACGTCGCGCTCGCACAGCGCGCCCGTCCAGCCTACAGGACACTGGCACGTGAACTCCGCGTATGAAGCCTCGGCTATGCAGCGACCACCGTGACGACATCTAGGGGAGGAGAGAGGATTAAGTATTACGGAAGCTCGGCAAAAATACCTAGGAATAAGTTAGGTTTGGACTAATAAAGGCATGAACATCACGTCATACGACGTTAAAGATTTTGGACCTGGCCCCCTATTCACAAACGCTCGGATTCGATTTCGATTCGATAAGTCGTATATCTATCTTGTTTTGGCATTACGAAAGCGAGCGAGATAGACATACGACTTTCCGAATCGAAATCGAATCCGAGCGTTTGTGAATAAGGGGGCTGATGCTGTTGTGCCAGCAAATTTACAAGATATTACACAGCCACTTAGAGTGCCAGTTAGATATATTAACCTTCTTATGTAGCTGGGTTAATAACAGTAACAGCAAGTGAGAACAATAGAGAGACAATTTGTGAGGAAGCTGGTCCTAAACAGCCGTTTTATATAATATTGCATTCTGTTTGGCCCAAAATGATCTGGCATAGCCAAAAATCACTTTGAGTAAAAAATAAAAGAACAACTGAGCAATGAAGTGTTTCTAGACAGTAAGTAGTCTATCAAAAGAGTTTCCAAAACCGAAAATTTATTGTCTTCCCACGCAGTCTTGTCTGTCAGCCTCGCTACTTCTACCTGGTTATGTTTAGCCGCCACGATAGTAGCAGTTCGAAGATAATATGATTCAGATACTCACTGATTAGGAGTGCAAGGATCCAGCGTGTTCTCGCAGTTCCGTCCAGAGTGCGGCGGTGCGCAGACGCAGCGGTACCCGTTGACGAGGTCGATGCACGAGCCGCCGTGCAGGCAAGGGTTACCGGCGCAGTCGTCGATGTTGGTCTCGCAGTTTACTCCTGGGGAGATAGAAGTTGTCAGTGATGAATTGGGGGACCAAAGAAAAGACAAATGAAAGAAGATGATGGCCATGATGGGGCTGAAAATCTTTCAAACTATTGGAGAGAAGAACCATTTATTAGAAAGTTTGAGTATCATTTTCCAGATCGTCTATCAACCCCTGCCACAAGATCATTTAATCCGTTCATTGAGGGTAGGAACACCGATGGTGTAGACACCCTTCATTAAAGTTATGATCTTGCTATACAAGGTGTTGCTTTGCATCCTCGTCAAATTCAAGGAGGTTACTATGCTAATGATTCTCGGTCCGAATCAATAATAAAATAGGTATGTAATTTTAATTTTTTATCTGTGTGAATCACCCGTATTTTAAACGCGGGCCGTCTGATTCTCGCCCTATAACCGCATTACCACAAATAAAAACAAATCTCAAACGTTTATTCGATAATTTCTTATTTCCTACACCATGTTAAGGGGGTTATTCTGAAATACTGACAAACGTAAACAACCAAAAAATCAGAGTTTATTAATAATCAACTAGGAACCGTAATTTTAATTGATTATTAATGCCTTGTGTGACAACCTCCTGAATTTTAACGAGGATGCAAAACAAAACCTTGTATATTCAGAAATGTAGGGATTAGACGGATTAAAAGACAAAGCCCAGTCACTTTCAATTCAGCCAAGCGAAGTAAACTATGTGAAGACTAAAGACTAACTAATAATGTAGAAAATGTAAAAAGAAAAATTGGTGGAAATTCTTACCAGTAAATCCAAGCACACAGTCGCATTTATAAGCGTTGAGCCTATCGTGGCAGGTTCCTCCGTGCTGACACGGGTTCGAACTGCATTCGTCAATGTCGCGTTCACAGCGTTGCCCTGAAACATAAAAAAAAATTTAATATACAGCTGAAAATTTTCTAAACACTCTGCCGATCTCTATTGATGGCATGTAGGAGCATAGCTTGGTGCCAATGAGCTCGGCAAAATAGCTTAATTGACACAAACGGTTTGACACAAAAGGTTTTACGCTTAGCGAGAGGTCGAAAACCGAATTTATTTGCAATCGAATTGAACTAATTTTAGTTTACTCTAGTACCATTAGCCTTGTTCAAGAGATAATCAAGAAAACATGTAGTTGTAATATACCAAATGCGTGGTTAAAACTTACCTCCATATCCTGGCAGGCAATGGCAGATGAACTGATTGACTCCGTCTTCACAGGAGCCACCATTGATGCAAGGGTTCGAAGCACACTCGTTCACATCTGATAGGCATCTGTAAGGGAAACATTTTATAAGCACCAGACATTACTGTAGGTGATAGTGGAGGGCAGTATTTAGGGAATATTTCGTGAAACTAGGGGGGTTCCTAGGCAACTTTTTTTAATTTTCTTTACTTTATTTTATAGTGGGTATTCTAGACTAGAGGACCTAAGAGGGATGACACCAAAACCTCGAATTTGACCATAAGAATCCTATACCATAAACTTTTTATCCCTGACTAGCAACATGGTGTGGTCTTTCAAGTCTGTTGAAACATTTACACAGTATTAAACTCAACTTCAACGACTCAGGATCTTTCTTGCGGTTTTTCAAAGGTGCTTCGAAATCCCAGGTATAGGCATGATATAATCGGAGATAATTACATGAATCTCTAGATAAATGATTATGTCACTGTTGCGTCTTAAGTAGACCTTTCAGCCTTGTTGCCTTTCCATTTGTAGCCTTTCCGTAAAAACTAGTCCCAAAACCCTTAAAGTAGTTGTCCAGCTCGTCCCTGCTACCGTCCATACCTAGCGTCATAATATCCTCTAGGGCATTCACACCGGAATCCATTGATCCTGTCGACGCACTTGCCGCCGTTGGCGCAGGGGTTCGACAGGCACTCGTTGATGTTCGTCTCGCAGTGCTGGCCCGTGAACCCTGGGATGCACTCGCAGGTGTACCTGGGGGTGATCGGGGGTGTTAGGGGTTGTTGGCCAGAGTGACGAGTACGGGACGTGTTTGAAATGCCAAGAGGCCATTTGAGATATCACGTAGGTCCAAAAGTTTCGGGGTTTATACAAGGTGTTGTTTTGCATCCTCGTCAAATTCAAGGAGATAACGATAATGCTAATGATTCTCGACCCGAATCAATAATAAAATGGGTAAGTATTTTTTTTTCCTATTTACAAAAATCGGTAAGTGCCAAAAACCCGTGTTTTAAACGTGGCCCGTCTGATACTCGCCCTATAACCGCGTTTTCTTATACCCTAATATCTTATAGATGATAGATAATTTCTTATTCCCTATAATCGACGGAAAGGGGGTTATTATGAAATACTGACAAACCAAAAAAATCTGCTGTAATTAATAATTAACTAGATACCATAATTTTAATTGATTTTGTATCTTTTGTGACATCCTCTTGAATTTTGACGAGGATGCAACACAACACCTTGTAGATGTATAGACTTTAAAGTTTAAGGTTAAGCAGAAACATGCATTGCATAAAACACTCTGGAGTTAATCTCTGACCACACTGAAAAGAATCTCGCGCGGAAAGTCTTTTGTTTTAAAATCGCGTCAATTTCAAAATCTCATACAAGTTAGTTGACACAATATGGAGCGAGCGTATTCCGTCCCGGATTCCGCGCGGGACTTGGTTCAATTTGGCCAGACTTTTAACAAGGAACTATTTTATTTTATTACATGCAGGGTGAACAGTACTACTGAAAACTAATTACAAAAGTAACTAGGACTCAGTAGTTTACGCGATAATCAAAGGTTTTTGAAAAAAAACAAAATCTAAAATGTAAAAGAAATTCCATGCATTTTGTTACTAAATGATTTGGAAACTTACTCAAAATAGGTATTGCTGCATGTAAAGAAAATAAAGAAGCATTAAAATATGAGTGATAACAAATAAAGTGTAAATAATGCACGACAAAATAAATAAAGATAACTTTCGAGAAGAAATAATCACCCTGCATGCAATAATACGAGTGAATACTTTGGAGGATATAATTTTCAAAGTACAATGAGTATAAAAGTAGGTGCGATATGCGAATGCACCACTGATAGAAGTGAAAAGGGGAGAAATAACTTAAACATCACACTCTATGTTCTCCTAAGCGTCAAAAAGAAAAAACGGTTTAACAAAAAAAAAAAATGACGTTATGTTAAAGCGTTTTTGTGTGTTGTTAAGTCTGAAATGTAAATCGTGTAAACAATTGTTGGTTAACCTAAATAAATAAGCGTAGTGCAGTGATGACCAGTACGCACTGCGACCAATCAAAAAGACATTCAAAACCAGTTTATGTGGATCTCTCATTGTATTGGCAATATACACCGTGTAAATCACCTCATCACGAAGCCGTCAACCAAGCGTTCTGTACATGAAACTAAGTAACATTACGCAAAAAAACATCCTGGGAAACGACTTTTTTTTGGGGGATGTAAAATCATGTTTTGTGGTAGAACTCAATGTAACGCACTTGTGCTGATGGACGGATTGAATAGTACGGGGGTCGTGGAGGTGTTTAAAGTGAAAATCTTACATTAAAAACTTGTATATAAAAAAATACTTGTCAAAAAGTTGGAACTTTGACCCCTAATATCTCTGTAAATAGAAGGTTCCCAGGTATGGTGTAGAACAAAAAAAATATCGCAATGACAAGGAGAACCAGTGCCTTTCGGCTTCGTTAAAAGGTGTTTTACACCCTTTATACCAAGCGAGGCCATGTCACGCTGGAAACGTATAGCCTGATATGTCGCCATGTACACTGTACATCCACTAAGACATAACCATAACTACAAAATAGAAAAATGTTAAAGTCATGTTCTTACCTGTTGATGCCATCAATGCAGGTGGCCCCATTCCTGCAGGGGTTGGAGTAGCATTCGTTGACGTTGATCTCACAGTTCCGGCCCGAGGTGCCTGGCTTGCAGCGGCATTGGTAGCCCCCTATTAAGTCTTCGCAGTGGCCTGAGGAAGAATTGAAGATGATTAGAGAATGATGCTGCTACTAAGTGGTTGCAATATGTCGATGCTTGTCAAATCATTTGCTTAGCCTTTTTCCATTGGAGTCGGCTTCCAGTCTAACCAGATGCAGCTGAGTACCAGTATTTTACATGAAGCGAACGCCTATCTGACCTCCACAACCCAGTAACTGGGTAATACGATACCCCTAGGTAAGACTGGATGGCAGACTTTTGGCTTCTGACTACTCGTAACGACTGTCAAAGATCTACAAATGACAGCCGGGACCAACGGCTTAACGTGCATTCCGAGGCACGGAGAAAACTCGATGCAATTATGGTCAACCATCCACGGACCAAACTCCGCAAGCACGGCTTAACCTTAAAGATCGACCCGTGCGGCTGTCATTATTTAGCCGCGAGCTCCTCCAACTTGGTTGTGCTTGTCAAATTATGTTTATTATTAGCTAAGTAATGTCAAAGTTTTATATTGAATTAAGTCTTGAGAAAAAAAAACAAAGCCAGTTAACCACTCATGACGCTACAGAGGGAGCCAAACAAGTGGCTCAGTTCTGTCTGGGCCGAAACAATTTAGATGGCCAACGACAGGCTAAGAAAAACACGAACAACTCTTCAGTCAAAGTTTCTAGTTTTTGTTTTAGCAAGGATGGTATTTTTATCTCCAAAACTGATGTAGGTAAATAATACTTTGATAGAGATTGTCGATTTCCAAATCGCTGCAACCTAGTACGTTTTGTTTTATAATGGCATCAAGAAACCCTTTTTCCTATTAAATATTTAAAAATACTGCAATCAGTTTTGTTGTCCCATTAGAGATAACGTGACACATCAATCGTGGCGTGACAAGCGCTAACATTCATCACGATGAATCACTTGAAAGCTTCAGTCTGAGCTTAAACGTGAATAAAATGTAAATTTAGACTTATCAAAGCTTCATTCAGTGATGAGGTCACACTCGTCCTAAGAAGCCGATTCTCATAAGAAGCAATAAACATTTCACCACGCTTATAAGGTCTGTAAGTCTATCCATTAGAGATAGATATAAGTTCACATTTTCTCATGATTGTTCTTCTAACCGTCTATAATACGTGAGTTTCCAAATATATCAGGAAGGATATGCTTGAAATAATTAGGTATCTGTTAGACGACGAGTAATAAAGAAGTGTGGAATAAGAATACATGCTGCGCTGATCCTAAATAAAATGGGATAACAGAAGGAGAATTATAATGATAATGATGATGAAAAAGGTACCTTGATCAAGCTTTTAGAAGACATTTGGTACAGACTCTCAGCATTGGGCAGTCAAAGGTTAAAAAGAATAAGGAGTTCAGTATCTTATTACCAAAGTTCACCACCGAACAAACAAAACTGAATCCACGGAGCAAAGAGTTGTTGCATTTGAAGCTATTGATATCTTACCTCCAAACTGGCAGGGGTTAGACTCGCACTCATTGATCTGCGTCTGGCAGACCCTGCCGGTATATCCTGGGTGACAATTGCAAGTGAAGCTGTTGTCTCCATCGATGCACTCGCCGCGATGACATGGTGCTGATAGGCAGTCGTTGATGTTCGTCTCACATGACATTCCTGAGGATTTAAAGACATAGTCTGAGCACATGGAGTTGATACATGACGAAAGAAAAGTAAATCTAAATGTTTAAGCGTGCTGTCTTCGTTAGCAGTCCATTTTTACCAAAAACCTGTACCGGTAGTAGAAGCTTTACTTCTACCCTCAAGTGTCCCCGATCTTCTTGGCTAACGAGAACTGGCGCAAGCCTGTTTTATTAGACACTAATGATCGCAAGGAGGTATGGCAGAGCAAGGTGCTTCACGGACGCTTTTACCGTGCTCTATATGGGCCCGATGTAGACTTCTTAGCGTCCGTATCTTGGCTCCGCTTTCGTTGACATCTTCGGGGAAACCGAAAAGTCTGGACTTACAGAAGGTGCTTCTTCAGTTATTAATATTTTAACTCTAAACGTACCCGTATATCCTGGTGGACATTCGCAGGTGTAGCCAGCTACAGAATCATGACAGATTCCTCCATTGCGACAAGGACTCGATGCGCAGTCGTCTATGTTCACTTGGCAACGAGCGCCCGTGAACCTGAAGGATGAAAGGTAAGATTAGCGAAGAAAGTTGTTATTTACACAAAATAGAAGTGGAAGCTGGCTGAAAGTGTTGCCCAAATTGAGAAAAACCTAAGGTACACCTACAAAGTGTTTAAGTTCACTAATCTTTTATTTCGCTGTTTAGAATCTGAAAAAATCACAGTAGGTATACTCTTTGATTTATCATTTATATCTCCTTGTGGTTGTTTATACAAATACCCCCAAGTCAAGAATTGATGATGAACATACAGAGTATTTAGCTTTTATACAGATTCGATTTTACTTTATTTGTTAAAACTACCAACAGCAATAGGTTCACCATAGGCTTATAGGTAGAACAGGCATTATATTATTAGGCAGGCATAGGCATTTTATGAAGTATACTTTTTTACAGTCCTGGACTTACACAGTCGCCAATTACTGTTCAACCAACATTCACAAATAAGTGATAACATAGATGAGTAATGATAACTTACCCTATCACACAAGAACACTTAAACGCGTTGATCATGTCGTGGCAGACTCCTCCGTTCAGACAGGGGTTGTTGGCGCACTCATCGATCTCCACCTCGCATTGTGTTCCCGTGAACCCTGGAAGAGAGAAGAGTATTTCATTTTTTATGTGTTAAAGAAGAGAATGGAGTATACTATGCCGGAATTGAAGTGGCAGCTTACAGACAATGTCTATGATAGGTAGTCTGTTTTATGGTCGTCTACTCCTTAGCCTAGCCAATTCCAACTATTTTTTATTTAAAAACAACAAAAAAAAACAACTTTATCAATATCGGTTCATCCGTTTTGGAGATTATGATGCCACAGACAGACACACAGAAAGACAGATACACATTTCAAACTTATAACACCCCTCTATTTTAGTCAGGCGTTAAAAAAAATGGATCAGTAAGTACGTCAACGACATTTGATTTTTCTAGCACTGATGTTATTCAGATCTTACCAAGATTTACAGTATTGCAGAAGTTGAACTAACGAAGTTGACAGACCTTGGGTTGAAAGAATAAAACCTAGTGATACTTTCGAAGAAAAACAATGTAAAAAGCAATCTTAACGTAGGTAAACTATTACATACATTTTAAAGACGGAAAGTACTAACATAATATTAGACACTACAACTTCGTTTTAAAACAATCAATCGATTTCAAAAAACAAATCACATAAACAAAACGTAATGACTGCTTGTTTATAGCCTTTCAAGTTCAAAACGTAATAAAATAATATAACATGAGCGACCTGCGACTGACTTCGTTTCAAGTAGAGGCTTGACGTTAGCCGGGCATCGTAAAATGTTATACTTGATGGCAGCTACAATGTTCAGGTCCTATAGTTGTACCTAACTTGGTTGTGTTGTGAATAAAGGGTTGTTTAACACAACATAACATCACGCATGTGATCCCCGAAGGGTTAAGCAGAGATATACATAATTAATTAGAATACACTCGGAGTACTCTTTGATTATTTGCAAGTCTTCTTAAGACCACAATGACTGCTTTAGCAGAATCATAATAAGATGCAGCTGAGTACCAATATTTTTACATGAAGCGACTGCCTATGATATGACCTCCACTAGTAACTGGGTAATACGATACGATACCCCTTGGTAAGACTGAATGTCAGACTTTTGCCTTCTGACTACTTGTAACGACTATCAAAGATCTACAAATGACAACCGGGACCAACGGCTTAACGTGTTTTCCGAGGCAAGGAGGATACTCGGTATGTAATTATGGTCACCCATCTACGGACCAACCCCTGCAAGCACGGCATAAACTTAAAGATTGACCCGTAAGGCTGTCATAGTACGGAAAATGCACCTGTCAATCAATAATCCAAGCAATGCAATTACTGCTCTCAGTAATCATATGAAACAAAACTAAACAAAAATGAAGCCCAGTCCATCATCATCGCTCTATTGTCCTAAAATCAAATTATACAATACAATAGAACCTACACAATAGTCGTTCAGTTCATATAGACTTCACGTGAATGCCATTATGACGGACAAACAGATTTTATGTTTATACCATAGACCCGTCTCTCGAGAATGCTAATTGACGTCAGCGTTCCAGTCCCATCAAAACCATACCAGTCACTACCCCATTAAAAAAACTACCTTAAACCACCTTTATAGGGCTCATAATTGCTTTTTGTTTACCCTGTCCGACATTGAACTGGACGTTGAAGTATGATAAAGAGAAACGAACTATAAAACAGAACACTAAAGTTGATATTTGAAAGGTGAATGAAGAAGTGCTCGAGGCAGGACAATCTAGCTCCAACAAGTATCAAGTCTGCCCTTTTAGAGAAGCAAAAATAAAGCTGCAGTTCCATGACCTTTATTGTAAAGAAATACAGTTCAGATTCGTTTGTTTATGTAACGGTTTAAGTGGGCAACATTATTCTTAAGAAAATCACTATCCCGCCAAATTGGGAATGTGGTTCTGCATAGCAAAAAATAAAAATAATCTCAGTTGAAAGATTCTTATATGCATTGTGATAGAGTACATTTTAACTGAAGTTAATAGTTTTAAAAGGACAGCCGTTTGACTCCTTAAACGTAAATTAAATATTTAAATAGCAGTGCTAGAGTGGTAGAATCTTACCTTAATTTATGAAAAAGTAAAGAAAATGTACATAAATATCTTGTACCTGTTCTAAGCCAGACCAAGGGGAATGTAATCTAACTTGATGGAGACACTGCACCGCTCACATTAAAGAAGCTAACTATACCACTCTTGCACTCATAAAAAGAAATTAATTAAATGACAGACATATACGATGCAAGAAAGAAAATTGTGTTAGTTTAAAGAATCTTTCACCAGAAAAGTAGCAGTAGGTATACAAGTTTTCAAACTGACATTGTCAGTAACACTATCATTTACACAAAATAGTGCGTGGAAGAAGTGAAAATTCGTAATACTACACGCATATATGCGTTCGACTGCCACGCATTCACTCTCGTTATTTTATTGAGCTTCTAAATAATATTTTGTTGGTTATTCTACTCATGGAAATTGAGCGAAGGCTGGTCACACCGAAGAGTCGAATGCATGACTTTTTGCACGCCATCTTGCGTACCTAGTAGAACTACGTAGTCACAAATCTTGTAATACTGCCATCTCTTAGTGAGTTTTAGAAATGGTAGCGTTAAACTTGTTGGAAGTCGCATAAGAAGTTTCACTTCAAAAAATGGAATATTTGCCATTTTCCCAAAAATTTCGGCTCCGATATTACAAGCACAATCGTCATCAGCCTATAATGTTCCCACTGCCGGCTGTAACCTACATGTCTTCGAATTTTTTTGTTCTAGGACATGCCGGTTTCCTCACGATGTTTTCCTTCACCGTTTGCGTGTTTCACAAGCACAATGATCACGGATAATATACTCAAAACAAATAGTCAACATGGTAATTATCCCATTTTCGGTGTTATTGATAACAGTAGGTATCCTCAGAGTACCTCGACCTTTGTTCGAGCCAGCTCGCGATTCCCCGTAGTTTAAAATTCGTCCCTAAATAATGATCTTGTTCCGATCCTGTCCGTCCCTTGCTGACTTCCCCCAGCGACGCCCTAAGCCGAGGCTCGTACCCCGCAGGGGGTGGGTGTCGTTAGCGTGAAGCCACTTGGTTTTGAAGTCCGGTTAAGCAGAAAACCACCTCTTAGGTTGACCTGCGAGATGCCATAAACAAAAAAAAATCTCGGAGGCCGAGGGTTTCCTTGTCTGAGCCTCAGACAAGCTATTAGATCGTAATGATGACGGACTGGTACAAATGTCGTTACGCACAAAGGTTTAAAAATAGTCCTTTATTTTCTATCGAAACATGACAGTACCTGTGTTCGAATAACTGACTTATAAGGAAGATGTAGTTAAAGCATAACTAGATTTTGAGGACTATAAAGGGTGTAAAACACCTCTCAACGACGCCGAAAGGCACTGGTTCTCCCTGTCATTGCGATATTTTTTTTGTTCTACACCATTCCTGGGAACCTTCTACTTACGGAGATATTAGGGGTCAAAGTTCCAACTTTTTGACAAGTATTTTTTTAAATACAAGTTTTAAATGTAAGATTTTTACTTTAAACACCTCCACGACCCCCGTACTATTCAATCCGTCCATCAGCACAATGTTTTGAGTGCGTTACATTGAGTTCTACCACAAAACATGATTTTACACACCCCCCAAAAAAAAGTCGTTTCCCAGCAATAATTTTTGCGTAAAGTAACTTAGTTTGATGATTTACACCTTGTATGTTTTTCAATGGGTCTTCCAATAGTCTTTAGTTCTCGTTATACAAGGCTAACCTGTTGATGACTACAATGCAATACAATAGGGTGTGTAAAGACAGAAAATAGATCTGGTTCTGAAATAGTAAACTTCTCCCTATTTATAACCGTTGACAAAACGTCACTTGATCCTGTATTACGAATACCCGAAACAATGCCAATAAAAAGTGTTATAACTGAGTCGCGTTGGTTCTATGCGCGATATGGCCAATTGAGTGGTGATGGTGAGGCCATGGTAGGGATGCCCCGCCTTCCAGAGCCGGCGCATGTACTGGTCATTTGAGGATTGAGGCATGAGAGATGAGCGGTTTTATTTGGGTGGTTTTACCAGGTGATTGCTCGGTTAACGAATTAACTAAGAAAACTGCTATTAGAAACAGACAGGTTTTAACAGCTCGGGTCGCTGTCATCTTCTGTCCCTCAGGTTTTCTAGAAGTCACAACAAGTTATCACGTGTTTGTAGGTTCCGCCATTTTAATAGACCGAGGCTGTTAGGTTGTCTCAAGCAGTACTGGATTAGGGACGTTACTCAGTACTCAGGTCATCTAAGACGTCGTCTTCTACTTCGCTAATTCTTAAATTCTTAACACAGGATAGAATATTACCAAGACATCCTATACTTTACGCCGTGCCTCCGCCGTCACGATTTCGGATCACCAGCCACAATGAGAATGTTTGTAGCATGCTAATGGTAGCTATTCGCATATATGAATGCCTAATACCAGTTTTAAATACATATGCCCAGCTGGCTCTAAATGCTTTAAATATTATGTATTTATTACTATGTAGGTATTTGTTTGGGAAACCCCGAAAGATGTGGGAATTGCTGCTTTGCTAAGATTTAAAGGTCTTTCGAAATAATCTATTCGCAAATAACCCACCACCCGAATGAGCATCGGTTCTACGGCTGCAGTTGGTAGGCAGTACATTGGTGCTCGCAATTTCATAAATTCCAATGACAGAAGTTCTGCAGTAACGTCACTGCCGAACATCTTTCTGTCATTCATTCGACTAGATTTAAGTTGTTTTCTTATAAATTATCAAGATGCATAAAATTATAAGATAAGTGTATAGGTAGTAGTGTTATTTACACTCAATCAGAGAAAAGTTTGTCTGTTACTATAAAATAGAGGCCGGAGGGACTTGAACAAGAGGATCCTGGGGGGTCTACTCTCTAAGTCCGTCAACGAAAATACGGGTCCGTGCGTAAATAGCTTTATACTTCGAAATGAACCCTACTCCTTAATATTTACGAATTCATGAGTTTTGAAAACATATCGCAAGTAAGGACAACTGTCCAATTGTGTTGTCATTTATTTTTAGTTCGGACCCCTAACGAATCTTACGTCCGTAAGTGATACGGAGTAGGAAACAACCGTAACTTCGGCCGAAACTACGGATTTCGTGCTTAGAGAGTAGACCCCCTGATTTCTTTGCGTCAAAAAACATTGCTAGAAAGATAACTTAGGAAGCCCAAAAGCCAACCAGTTGTTTCATAACTGTTACAGACGTACAGTCGATATAAAAAGATAGTTTTGCCAGTATTACAGTTTTAATTTTCTAAAGTTTTTCAAGTGTGCTAATACTGCTAATACTCTTAGTAAAAACTCTTTGCTGGAGTCTTGGGAATAATGATTGATCTATGGACGTTAGATGGATGAAAAGAGTGATGAATGGTGTTAATTTTTTTCCTAACTAACTGTATTGCTTCATTCATTATTTTAAAAAAGGAAAATTAATTGCTGCTGCTGTCATAGTATCTTTTCAAGTGGCATTTCTTCGAATAAAATTTCTTCCACCTAGCCATTTATTGCACATTTTCTGATCCGAAAATCGTTATTTTTTTAACAGATGCCCTCGTCAATTATTTAGAAGAAAAAAAAACACTAAGACAACGGTTACTTTTTTTTAAAGTACAGTTCAAAGACCTATACTTAGAGATGTTTTTATAAAACCTTATAATGTCATCATACAGTGTAGGGTATAGGCATGCCCTTATTTGTAGTTGCGTGACAAGTTCGAGCCCAGTCGAGCATAGCGAGGTAACACGAGCAAAACCAGATGAACTTGTGGTCTCGCTGTAATGACGACTCAATTCCTTGTTGTTTTAACGAAATATTATGAGCTGCTTCTCATGGATTATGGTAATGGGACATAAATAAAATACTATAGTGAATGCTTGGCACGAACGTGTACGCAACAAAACACTGCGTTCCAAAACACAAATGACTGACGTTGCTCAAAAAGCTGCTAAGTGGGACTGGACTGGCCACGTCTGCGCATGCCCAATGAGCTGTGAGCCAAAAAAGCCACTTTCTCAGGCCCTGTTACAGCCAGAAGACGTCGTGACAGACCTTGTAGAAGATCTAGACCACTGGTCCCCATTGGCCCAGAATCGAAACAACTGCAAGTCATGGAAAGAGGCCTTTTTTCCCAGCAGTGGGAAGACACAGGCTAACAGTAGTCAGTGTCAGTAAGCTTAGTGTAATTGGGGACATCCCTAGCCGCTCCTCGTCATCACCACTATTTCTGTTTTAAGACAAATGCTGGATATAAGCATTACTATTACTTGCTCGTCATCATCAAAAATCGTAGCGACTTTACAAGTGCTTAAACTTGGGTGCCAATCCCATGTTACCAGCCAGCTACGAGAGCAGGGCTGAACTGGTAGCAAAAGGATTCATATTATTATGACATTGGAAAATATTAATGTTTCACTTTTCCTTAAAATTCAGTAATCTTTTTACAAAGTACATCGAAGGACATTGGTAGGTACAGTCGGCATCAGAAATCGGTTAACACTTATCAATATTACACCAAGTTTTGTTGCTGTTCAGTGTGTTCTGATGTTATATTGTTTTGCGAATTTGTGTAACCATTGATGAAAATATTGTTATGTATACGTCTTATAATTTTGGATATGTATAGCGACTTTCATTGCTGACCATATATTTAATGGTGGTCGAATGTGGTTACCGTACAATTAAACCCATAAATATTACTAGCTAGAAAGATAGTACCACGTGGTAGACCCAACATATGTCTAGGCATAAAATAAGCGCCTTCTACAGGAAGTGTGGGGTCATAGGGCAGAGGAGACGCTTACCTACTACCTACCATTGAGACCACCTTACATTGCCTTCTCCGAGGGATGAGAATCAATGGGCTTAGTAGTTTTCATTCATATCGTAACACTATCGGGATTTGTAATTAATTATGCATGGTCAGCCAGACTTATTTTATAGGCGAAAAATGGTACTTGAATCCTTGATACATTTTAGACTACTTCAAAAGCATTTAACAGTTGACAAATCATCTAAATTAACGATCCCCTTTTTCAAAGAAATTACAATTTAAAAGGAGAAACAGGACAATACAACATTAGAAAAATTGTGCGTTATTAAAGTAGAAAATTAAACCATAAAAACCTGACTTATAACCTGGACATGTGAAGTAGACAGCATATCATAGGCACGACAGTATTGCAGTGTGTACTATATTACTTGGTCGGGTTACCCATGGGAGTAAAACCGTTCCGCAGAGTGGTCTTGCTCGCACCATTGCGTTTCTGACATATTTTAACATGTTACGTCCACTTGACTTATGTTTTGAGTTTAATGGACTGTCTTATAGAGTCCTCTGGCATTTTAAAGATCTAAACTTCTAAAAAGTTTGCTTATATTCTTATGATTATTATTTATGTATGTCAATTTATGTAAGAGTTACGAATAAAAGGGGATGTTAGTTGACTTCCCGGTTGGCGGCGGTACTTTGGCTAGCGTGACTAATTTGTTTGTAAAAGCACTTAATATTCTTTGTAAAAAATACATGTTATAACTGCATTTGCTTCTCATTTCTGCTTCTGGACAGTTTTTTTTTCTATAAAAGTATTAAATTCTGCACACTTTATTATACAGATGCTTTCAGAAAATCTTTACAGTTTTGTTTTAAATACGTGAGGCAGGTAGGTAGGTAGGTACTGCTTCTAACTGGGCAAAACCCTCTTCATAAAGAAAGAAAAAATGTGCATATTAATCTGTACTCTGTGTGGTTGATAACAGAGTTAGTAAACCCAACCCTCTAATATGACCAGATTTCGTCATTATATTTTCCTTCATGATAAGAGAGTATAACAAGTGCGAGTCGGAATCGTGCACGAAGGGTTCTGTTATTTATAAAAAACGAGCCCCCTTAAATATTTATTTTATTCTGATTTCAGGTACCTAGTATTTGTTGTTATAGCGGCAACAGAAAAACATAATCTAAAAAAAATATCAACTAGCTAACTATAACAGTTGATGAGATACAGCCTGGTGACAGACGGACGGACGGACGGACAGCGAAGTGTCAGTAATAGGGTCCCGTTTGAACCTTTGGGTACGGAACCCTAAAAATTCATACCCTAATAATTAATGAATTATGAGTCAATGATATTTTACTGAGAGGTACTAAGAAAATGAAAATATTAATAATTTTAATAAACACAATTCTCACGGTTTTTAGGCCACCAGAACCAAATGAGATGTGCTGATAGCCTTCGACATAAGGTTTAGCAATCACAGATTGTGTTTATAGATTTTAATACACACTTAAAGCATTAATAATGACGAGAACTGAGTTTATTATGGTCTCAATTTCCGATTTCCTTTTGTCTTTTGCAATGGAGGTAAGGTAATGAATGGGTAGCTGAAGGAGTGGGGCTAAAGACAGAATTAAGTTTATTTAAGACTCATCATCTGCCTAGCCTTTTCCCAAACTATCTTGGGGTCGGCTTTCAGTCTAACCGGATGCAGCTGAGTACCAGTATTTTACTTAAAGCGACCTCCACACCCAGTAACTGGATAATACGATGCCCCTTGGTAAGACTGGATGTCAGACTTTTGGCTTATGACTACTCGTAACGACTGCCAAAGATCTACAAATGACAGCCGAGACTCTCGGTATGTATTTATGGTCGCCCATCCACGGACCAACTTCGGCAAGCACGGCTTAACCTTAAATAACGACCCGTGCAGCTGTTATTATTTAGCCACGAGTTAACCTAAGTTTATTGAAGACTGCATACTCAATAATATACCTCATTAAACATCCTCATCAAATCTAGTACGGGAAGGCTTTCTTGAGAAGAGAGGTCTGAAAATCAAAAGACTTTTTTTTCTTTTTAAGTCTAATTATCAAACCACATTACCCTTCTCAGTCGGTTAAAAAGGTTTTCAGCGCTGTGTTGGATAGATCGTCATTAGATTTGCCAGTTCAGTAACCAGGCCAGTTCAGGCAGTTTTCAAAGTTTTTTGTGCCAAACTCTTCAACATTTTCTAAGAGATCGGACGTAGGTAACAAATAAACGGGTGCGCCAAAGTTCACCTAAATTTTCAACGAAATCCGAAAATGTTCTTCCTAACATTTTTCATCCTAACAATCACAATTCCTAACTACTCTGTCTCTAATGTTCACAATTCCGAAGCATTCAACTTCATAATGTCAGTAGCAATAAACATCTATTATACTTTTATTTGTTTTGCTATATTTTCTCAACAAAACCATCTTTTACACTATTATTCAAAGTCATATCTTTTTTGTTTAGATGTCTTTTTTATTAGTTAAAGCGTCTTCTTAAATTTTATTTATAGCGGTGTGTACCTGCAAAGGTATCCATAGGTTAGAACTGTGACCAACTACGCGCGAGCCAAGCGAGCGAAGCGAGCGGTGCCGCGGCAGCGGCCAACGAGCGCTACCTCGAATTTGGTCGCGAAATTTTTCTAAGTATTTTTTTCATAGTGGGGGCACTATAACTATCATCTACCCACATATATTTTTTATTACACTTGGTAAATGTTTCTTTCTGAGTATGAATGAACATAATTATTATGGTAATTATGTTTAGGGATAAAAGCGTTATGATAAAAAACAGTAGGAGTTTAAATATATTTACATTAATGATATTATTAATTACAACTTTCGGAAATATGAGTGTTATGAACAACGCCGGTAGCACGACAAGAATGAAATTATGAATTGAAAACTTTAGGATGAAAAATTTTAGGAAGAGTGATCATTCGGATTACAAATCATTAGGAAGAACAATTTCGGGTTAGGTGAGTCAATATGGACCCCAAATAAACATACAAATTAGCTTTGTGAACCTTTTTTAATTATTGTGTTTTACACCGTCTAGCGTCTGTCTGTCTGTCTCTGTCTTTGGCACCGCCTTACAAATCCTGTTAGCCAGTGTCTATCAAAGCTTTCCTTCACATTACACAACTAAATCGTCACGCCAGCCTGATTCCTTCCTAGCAACCGTACTTATTACTTGAATGAAAACTACGGGGGACAGCATTAATACTACGTATTATAGAACAATGTTTAGCGCAGCGCAGCGTAGCAAAGATTACGCTAACTGTGACGTTGATAGTGAGGTCTGCGCGCAATCGTTTCCGCGTCGAGACAATGCGCAGGCGCAAACGCTCTCATCGCCATGGGAATCGGGTCCCGAATAGGGCTGGTGCGCCTACTGGTGTAAATTGGAGCAATCAGTAACGTTACTATTTGTTAACCTGAGAAATGTCGGAAAAAACGACGATATTCCACAAGAATTAGAGGCAGTTATTGCCTAGTGGGGTGAACGTCGGACTGCCAACTCTTTTAAGCCTAACTGACTTTTAATTGAGGTTATCAAGATAAAAATAAATCGGGGTACTCCGAAACGGGGTACTCAGGGAATAACCCAACCGACGAGGCAGTCTATTAATAAAAATAATTTTATTAAATTCTGACGACAAAAGTTCCAAGTACGTAGGTACTTACTTAGTAATAGAAAGAGAGAAGTGACAGCCCTAAGTTCGCGGTCTATCGCCCGTCTCTGTCTAATAGGAATTAATGATAATCATCAAGCTTGCCGTCAACTGGAAGCAAATTGTAAGTTAGCGGCTTTAGCCCAGCTTTACTGGAGAAATCGACGTCCTACCTGTACTTAGGTACAGTTAGTAAAACAGTATACACAGCCATCTCTCTAAACGAGTTTCCAGAGTATTGAGTGGTCATCGCCTAAATGCACGTGTCACTGTTTAATACTTTCAAAACTTTAATCAAAGACATCCCAATGCCTTTTGGAAATCAAGAGTTGGTCCAGTAACTTTATGTGTAGGAAATTGTTTATTGAAATATTTCAATCTAAATTAAGTAGGAAAAAATAGTAGCCCACCGGTATCGGGAACAGGGGCCAAGCTACCGGCGGTCACGGCTGCAGAGAGAGGAACCTCCTAACAATACGAGCCCTGCCTAGGATAAGGAGTTAAGGAGGATAATGTGTAGGAGTTAGTACATAGCAAGTTAGGTTAAAATACACGAATAATCCGTTTCGTCAAATGATGGATAATATCAGAAATTCCCTATTGTCATAAACCCCTACAAAAAGTAACGAAAAATGTTCGAATACTCATTTCATGGCCACAGTTAAACAAAGTGGGGTTTTAACTTGCGATTACGATAAACGAGACAAGGGAATCTGCTAAAGCAGCCTTTATAGGCCCCCAGTGATCTGTCATGAACTCATGAACTAGCTTTTAGGCTTCTTTGATATTCATCGTTGACCTGCTAACCGATATCTTTCGCTGCATGTACTAACAGTACAAAAGCTCCTAGGTAATGTTTAATACAATGTTCGGTAAATGATCAGGTTTGTGCAAATAATTGATATAGCCGTTGAGATGCTGATAAGGCAAAAGTCGTTTGAATCTATGACTCAGCGACTGGTTTTAATGAAGGTAATGCTTATGTTAAGTACGTGAGCATAGCTAGTACTGTACACTGTACAGTTAGCACTTTCAATGACGAATGCTATACATTTGTGGCAATGGTCAGCCATTTCATACTTGGTCTATAAAATCAATAAACCATAATGCATGACCAAGACCTGCCAAAATCCTGTTACGATTGAAAAAAATCTTGCATTGGAGAGCCAATGCAAAATATGAAGAAAATGCTCCGAAGATTGCTAAGGTACGAAAATACTACAAAAATTGGTTGTTATCAATTGAAACAAGGTTTTTCTAGTACCAATGTGGAGAGCGCAATCATTTCTACGATATGGAAAAACATATGGTATGTCTTTCAGTAAAACCATGAATAAAGACTTTATGTCTAATGCCTATGTTCCATCTTTAACCTAGTAAATTAAGCGCCTTTAAAGTAAACAACAAAAATAAGTATACTAGTTCACTTACCAGGCATGCAGACACATCTGAAGGTGCCCGGGTCATCGAGGCAAGAACCATCGTTCCTGCAGGGATGACTCTCGCACTCATTCACGTTGGTCTCACATCGCGGCCCGGTGAAACCCACAGAGCAGTTGCAACCAAAAGACCCTGGCGTATTCACGCAGATACCATCGTGCTCGCACGGTGATCCTGAGAAACGAAGAAGAGTATTAGAGACGTGATAAAAAAAAACCAAATTACCCCTTACATCAAGGTAATAAGGCTGAAATTGCGAAACAAGTTCAAGCGTCCCTGGCCGCGTTCAGACCAAGACCATTTCTTGAACTTTAAGGTTCTTCTATCCGTATCAGTGGTCATTCAGTAATCATTGCAATTTCATCGCGCAGGAAGTTGGATGAGCTTGACTAATACCAAAAAGATTAGCCCACACTAACAGTAAACAGAACTTTCTTCAAAAAAATATCAAATCAGCTTAGCTGCTAGACATATGCCTCTCCTAAGCTGCACCATACACCCTGTTCAAACTGCTCCACGTAATTTTTTGAGGTCGCCTTTCTTTTAAAGGTAATAAAGGCTAGGCCATGGCAGATGATCATGTTATAAATTACTTATTGAATTCTACCTTAACTTAACTTACCCTGTTCACATTCATCAATGTCCTCGGAGCAGTCTAACCCTTTGTATCCGGATGCGCAGGAGCAAGTGTAGGAGCCGTTGATAGGACTGGTGTCACAGATCGCGTCCGCATGGCAAGGATTGGAGGTGCACGCGTCGTCTAAGTGGCAGAGTAGACCTTGGGAGAAAAAACAATGGTTAATATGGAAGAGCATAATTTGGTAAGGAACATGGTGGATCTTTCTCGAAACATTAAGGTAGCAACGATGGGATCAAGTGCATACTGAAAGAAAGAAATAATTGCTAACTCTTATGACTCAGTAGGAAATATGCTTTCGGAAGAAACATCTCCGACCGCCTCGTTGGTCTACTGGTCGTAAACGTGACTGCTAAGCCAGAGGTCCTGGGTTGCATTCCCGGGTCGGGGAAAATGTTATTGGGTTTATCCAACAGGAATATCTCAGTAGCAGCCACGGAGTCTGGATTTGAGCCCGGTTGATGGCAATAGGCTGGCCCCCGTTACATGGGACTTAAAAAACATAACTGCCGAAGTTAGGGTGTACTATTAGATGTACCTGTGCCTAACCCTTTTGCTGATTACAGGAATGATGTAGAAAGAAAAAAGAAACATCTCCATCAATTATTTAGTCTTATAATTGGTACCAAATCTATAAAATTGCTGAGTGAAATTAACTTACCAGTCTTCCCCGGAGTACATTTGCAGTAGAAAGCCCCAACCCTGTCGATGCAGGTGGCGCCGTTGAAACACGCCGCGCCTGCACAGTCGTCGATGTTGACAGAACATTCAGGACCAGTCCATCCATTGACGCAGATGCAGGAGAAGCCCCCCACTGAGTTCGTGCAGGTGGCTCCGTTCTGACAGACTAGAGGCCTGGGGAAGAAGACATGAGGTTAATTGATGCTAGCGTTGAAAATTACCAAAATATGTGGGGACACGAAGATGACATTGCGGTGTAAGCGGCATCAATACAAGAAAATAATCATGTTTTAGTACCTAGTCTTGAACTCAAAACAGGAGCTCGTGGCTAAATAAAAACAGCCACACGGGAAGCTGTGCTTTTCGTAGTTGGGTAGTCCGTGGATGGGTGACAATAATTACATACCGAGTTTCCTCCGTGCCTCGGAAAGCACGATAAGCAGTTGGTCCTAGCTTTCATTTGTAGATCTTTGACAGTTGTTACGAGTAGTCAGAAGCCAAAAGTCTAACATCCAGTCTTACCAAGGGGTATCGTACTACCCAGTTACTGGGTAGTGGAGGTCAGATAAGCAGTCGTCTTATGTAAAATACTGGTACAGCTGCATCCGGTTAGACTGGAAACCCCAGCATTGGGAAAAGGCTAAGCAGATGATGATGATGATGAACTAAAAAATTGTTACTACGAGAGAAGAACTTTAAAAACATTACCCTGTCTTCTCGCGCGTTTGGGTAAAATCAAGAATACCTATGGAAAGTTTCACTTCTCAAAGTTTATGTAAAATCCTTGTAAAAATATGTAAAACGACTTACAAGTAAAAACCACAATACATCTTCTGTGACCGCTAATCCACAGTAATACCCAAAAAATTATAATAACAACCCAATTCGAAAGTAAAACCAAGAATGCATATAAAAGGCCAATACTTTTCTCGCGAAATTACCAAAAAGCGGCCGCCATCTTTTTCACCCGTTTTAGTTTTAAAAGCATTTAAATATGGCTTATTAAGGAGTTTTGAATTTTTGTGTAAAACCTTCGTCGTAATTTCGGGGTGGAATTTGGTGCAGATTTTTCTTCTCGTTTAGCATATTTTGTTGTATTTTAATGTGACTTTGTAGATTTAATATGTATTGTTCAGTTAAATAGCCACCTGTTGGCGTAATTACGGAAGTTCCTTAACTTCAATTTTCGTTTTCTGGTCCCAGGATTTTAATTTAAGAAATGTTCATTGTTTCCATTAAGTGTAGGATTGCAAACGTTCTTGTTTATACCAATATACCTAATAATTATTATTATGTTGTAAACATGGATTCTAAAAGTAACTATCGTAAGCAATCCCACAAGGCATCCATTAACTGCATCACAGTTAGCAGAGTCCCCTATCCTAAACATCTAGGCTATTCAACCAAACCCGTTACTAAAAATATCAACGAAAAATCATAGTAATTACATTTAAATATTTCCACAATAAAGGTTAAAGGCGCAATGTAAATCACTAAAGTCCGTATTACACAAGATTTATGCGGCCGCTCGGGCACAATCGGGTACGATCGGCAAGGATCGAGAACGGGCGCGGCACGAGCGCCCGCGCATATCAGATCAAATTGCAAACAATATTGCCAAACCTTTAATATATAGTTAAGGGGTCGTATGTTGGCGGTGTCAGATTGATAAGTCTAGGAGTTGGTATGGTGGAAAGGTTTATTTACAACTAGGTATTTTTTTTAAACCGGTCAGGTGCGAGTCGGACTCGAGCAGGAAGGGTTCCGTACCATCCTAACTAATATTATAAATGCGAAAGTAAGTTTGTTTGTAACCTTTTCACGACTAAACGGCTGATAGAATCTTTATGAAAGGAGATGTTTCATTTTCGGCCATAACATGTACATTTATTGAAAAAGAGGAAAAATACCACGAACTTAGGAAAAATATTCTTTCGTGAATTTAAGCCTGATTTACTGTGCACAAAAAGTAATAGTTTTTCAATTATTGCCCCATTCTATTCAACATGGCGTCTCCAGTTTGCAGTTTGCTTTCGTTCTGAAATCATGTCACACAAAAACATAATATCACATCGACGTTAAATTGTGAAAAGTATGTGTTTTTGTAATTCATTATTATTATTGGTCTCTTAGACATCATTGTCAACTAATTATAAGCAAGTATGGTGATTTCATCGTTAAAAACTATATAATAGGTACTACTTTTTTGGAGTGTACTTCTGAACGAAAAATTCAAAATGAGATTTTGTTTTGACAAGTGACAAAACCCATCAGTGTCAGTCAGTCAGTCTCGTTCGTCTCGTATTGTCTAACGTTTTATGAAAACAGAGAACAAAACAAATATGAAAGCATCGAAAAAAATCAGTTCTGATAAACAATTATTATCAAATAACAATTTCTAGGTTATGTAAACGTCATCTCTACAACCTGTCATGGCTGTCATAACTCTCGCGACAAACGTCAAACATTTTTAATTTTTATTATGTGCATAAAACTCGTACCTTGACATTGGCAAAATCATCGAATGTTGATCGATGGAGCCATAACCTTAAAAAATTGAATTGAATGTGCATAAAAACCATCTATTACTATTTAAAAAATGTTACTTTATTCTATTCACGGGATTGTTTCCCACCTTACCTGAAAGGTACAGGTCATGGCCGGAGTCCCATACAAAAATGAAACATCTCCTTTCAAACTGAGGAAGGACATATATCATCACGCTACGACCAATAGGAGCGGAGCAGCAATGAAAAATGTTGCGAAAACGGGGAAAATGTGACGCAGACGAAGTTGCGCGGGACAGCTAGTTATTTATATAAACGAGCAAAAAAATCACTTTTGTATGGGAGAAAGAAATGGTGGGATTTCGACGTATACTCTACGTAACCTTGACAAAATAATAAGCAAAAAAGGGACTGCGGGGATTTCGTCTTGCAGTTGAACTCTAAAGCTGGTACTTAATTGGTACTTATGTACCCATTCAAGACCCAGGACATAATAATGAAATGATTTAAATATAGAAAGAGCTACTTAGTATGGCTTAATCTACCATTTCGAATCTTAATCTTATTACGAAATTAACATTATGATTTAGAATTCAAATAGAACAGTCTATTTGAATTCTAATATAAACTTGTTACGTTTTCAAACAAGTTATAAACTAAAATTGAACCTTTTAGATCTGTTAGAAACACTATAAAATGACTACAAGTGAGCTTAAAAAAAGATCTTTCGGAATAATAATTATTTAATTTTTAATTATTTCAGTTTCTGATATAATTCCAGAAATATGAGCAAACATTTAAAAATACAAATAAACTTAGCCCTGTCAGCAATTAGAGGAATCAATATCGATGTAAGATTTAACTTTTAACAAAAAGGTGATGCTATTGAAGGCAATAAATCGATACAGGTAATAAAAAGACCTATGCAAACTGAAAACAATGTACTGTGTCATAAAACTCTAGTGTCCAAACACGATATGTGATACAAGAAAGGATAAATAAAAAGAAATAACAGATATTAACAATACTGCTAAAGAAAGAAAGAAAGAGACTTATAGTTAATTATATATACAAGTTCTCAAGCTATCTCGCTTGTCTCCACTGACTTAAACCAAGCTAATTCTAAACCACAATTTAATATTTCGTATGGCTTACCATCGTAAATTCTGTGGGAGTGTCAATAAATTGTTGATTTTTAACCATATCTGACACAACTGTAAAATGTGTTGTAAAATCTGCATACCGAGTGACGGAAACCATAGTTTATGTTATTATTAAATTATCGGTATTCTATTTTGTCCTATCCTACTTATTTTGCAATAATAATCTTATGTATTTTTGGGATTTAATTGTTAATTCCTCCTATCCTTACAAATCCTTTAACTTTCCTTATTTCGCCGTGTCGTTGGTCCCGGCTGTCATTTGTAGATCTTTGACAGTCGTTACAGGTAGTCAGTGGCCCGAAAGTCAGACAGCCAATTATACCAATGAGTATCGTATTACCCTGTACTAACTGGGTTGTGTAGACCCGAAAACCAGTCGTTCCTTGTAAAATACTGGTATTTAGCTGCATCTGGTTAGACTTGAAGGCGAATCCAACATTGTTGGGCAAAGGTTAGGCAGATGATGAGAAACGTGACTTTAGAAACACTACGTCGACGACATATATCGCTCCCGTGTCTAAAAACAGACATTCTAATAGCCAATCACCAAATCCATCAAACAAGAAAACTTTATCTTCATCAATAGCCTCGTAGTCTGCATTAGCAAAATGCTTTTTACTTCAAGTTAGCTGGGAATATAACTATCATCACTTATCTATCTATTAGACCTGGATAGGGTCCATTCATCACTAGCTCTGCACGGAAGTGAACCAAGATGATTGCGAGGGTCATCATCATTAATCACACTGCTTTACGGGACCCACTGGGTGCGCCAACGCCGCTGTTCAGATCAGGATCAAAGATTTGATCTTGAGATGTATCTAAACTGGCTTTGATTTAGCTTCTATGATAATTCTTTGATAAAACTTGATTATGTTGTTAACACACATCAGACCGTTATCGTCTGCTTCCTGGTTTTGATTTGGCGGTGATTTTCGATTTAGTTACGATGTTAAAAAATAAAATCAACAGAAACAGCATGTCATAATTTTTTAACTGCAGTTTATTTAATTTTAATTAAGTGGTAAGTCAGCTTCAGACCATAAAGCAAAATTCCGATAAGTAATTATCCCATAAAACAAAAAACTTCGACCTCCTACATGCACAGTACCTGACTATAATTACTCCCTTCATCGTTTATCCTCCCGCCCTTTCTCCCCACTTAAGCCAACCGCTTCGAGTACCCGGTAGCATCATCATGCGCAAGCTCAGCCTCGCTTAACGATCTACACAGACACTGCATGTTCAACGCAAATTGTGCCAAAGCAATTTCCTCATAAAAGTACATATATTCAAAAAGTTCGGTTGTAAAAAGTTTTATATGAGGCTGATTGTGGAGGACAAGTGTGCTAAAAAAGGGATGAAGGGTGACAAAATAACGGGTTTCGAGTATATTAGTAAGTCTTTTAAGGAAATAAAAGAGATTTTGGAGACAATATACCCTCCGAGGTAATTGATGTAAACGAGAATGTACCGTGGGTACAGGCATAATCACGTGACGAAAACAAAATTAAAAACAAAATAATAATAAACAAAATCGATATGAAATTAAAAGCTTTCAAATATAAACTTAAGTTTTTTAATAAAGAAAAGCCTAAAAGACCAGATTCGCATAACCTTAATAGCCTTTATCTTACAACATCTGTAAGCGACGGTACGCGTCTCTGAGCAGATTACTCCTCGGCATATAAAATAATCGATTAGCAAATGATTAATAGCCCATCGATGATACTCAAATTGAATATCCTATCGGCGATCTGGTAGCTAGTCAGTTACAAATTATGGCAACGACGCTTGAATGTTAAGAACTCGTTTATGTAATAAGGCAAATTCTTTATTGTTCTAAGGGCTGACAGCATTTTCTAAAACACTTACTTGTGTTAATCAAAGATAAGTGAGGGCTACTGACCCTTTCTGATATAATTTTGCTTAAGTTTGTTGATATCAATAAATATGCTTCAAAAGAGAAAAATATTGCTAACGCAAATGATAAGCACAAATGTTTTGAAAAAGATACTTAATTGTAAGAAGTGAAACCGTAAAATGATGCACAATATAAACTCAACAGTATTATTTTAACATAACAGGATCCTTACACTATCGACAAAACAAGACTTATAGGACCAAGATCTAAAGTTCAATTGACTCTTCCGACCTTCGCAAGAAGCCGGGCAGCTGACACATTCTATCCACCATCACCCGAACAGTTATAATGGTGCGTACTTATGCGACAATTTCCTAGCCAGCCAATTCCCTTGGAATCGGGGTAAAAAATAAAATTGTACGCCTAACAAGATGTCTGCCTGCTTTTGCCGACACGTTGTAAATCCTGTGAGCAATTTGTTCGAGACTTCTGTAACTGTTTTAGGGTTAAGTTAGGTTATGTTTTTTAGAAGGGTTAAGTGGCTAAGAGGCTTAAGTTCTTTGATGCGTGTAGGTGTGTTTTTAATAGTCCCCATATTTTATTGGGATTTTATAGCTGCGGTCAGTAACGTGAGATGTTTTTTTTTTAATTTATTGGGAGTATCAAAAATCACTTTATGGAATTGGTCCTTTGAGCCTACAAAAACGTTATTGTTTTATAGCTGTTTCGGTAGTCTCGTAAAGTGTATTTTTTACAGGATGTGTAGATGACACCTGTACCTGTTCTAAACAAAAGCACACGATTGGATTTTCAACGCTCAACTCATCGCCGTGAGTTCAAATTTCAACTAAGCGTATTTCAACCATATTTAGGCATTTATTTAGTACCTAGTCGCTCACTCTCTTTTGTATCCCTAAAGTGTTCCTTCCCATATCAACAAGAACAAACATTATCGTTTGTTATAATTAAACTTTCCTCATTTCATTAATGAAAACGCATACTAACGAATAATTGAACAGCTACGGGACACATCATGAATAAACATGTAATGGGTTCAAGAATTCTGGCGGGTACTATCAACAATATGACCTAATTAGGGAGAGTTATTTTAATTAAGACTTTCTTAAGGCATCCGTTGCTATTTGCTGAGAGAAAATTGTTTGGACGTTGAAATAATTTTCAAGTTTTCAACAGAAATTTCAAATAAGACGATCATATCAAAAACTTAAATGTCCAACAACTGAATCTTGTCTTGTGTTTTATAAATTTCACCACCGACTGTTTTAGATACCAATCGTGGCATGGACATGTGATGCGGAAAAATGAAGAAAATGTAGAGAATGAAGGTAGATGGGCAAAAAGGTAGGAGAAGGATGATATGGCTAGAAAGGAGGTGACTGCTTAAATGACGAGTAAAAGAGAAGTATGGAAGAAGAAGACATGCTGCGTCAACCCAAAATAAATTAGGATAAAGAAGAATTATGAGGCTCGTTTAGATACCAAATGTCGTAAGAGAACATCATTTGACTGAAGACTTACAATATATAAATGCAAAGACCAGGAAGAAGTACAGGCTACCTATCATTTCTACAATCATAAAGACCTTAAGAAGGAAAAATGATTTCCTTCTTAACGACAAACTTTGAACTATTACCAATGAAAGCCAATTTCTTACGACTTTCATATTAAACAAGACAAATACAAGATGCAGAGTCAACAATAAATTTCTGAGCACGGGTAATACGATAGCAGCGCCACCTGTACAGTTGTCTATGCTTCCGGCGCATGCGCAGCGGATACATCGTAAGTCACGGCTGACGCTAGATTGTACCTGTTTATCCCTTAGGGGACGTAGCGAGATGATTGATGAAACAGAATTAATAGTAAACTTGGTGTTGGACCGTTGGGTATTGTTCGTCAATAAGAAACTTTATGGAAACAGGAAGATGTAACCAATAATTTTTAAAACGATAAGTACTGAAACAGCTGCATTATGCGCCTAAAACGAATCCACTGCTGGAATGAAAGCGTCCTCTCTATGGGAGGGAGATTCTTAGATAGCAGATGTTTTTCTAATTTATTTTTATATTTCTTAGAAGAATCATAGATCAATTTCAATGAGAAACGCAATCTAATGCCACAATTGCATAGAACCTACGAATAAAACAGCCCATATTACATTAAAACACAACACCTAAAACGCGACCTGATCTAGCATAAAACTTTATTATAAAAACTGTATCGACTTCCACCTCACAGAGCTTCAAAACCAAACTAAAATAAAAAAGAGTATAAGCTCCAAGACGTAACACGATATTGGGCACGCATTTATCTGACGCGTTTCATGAGCCAACGACTCGGATACTGTGACACTATCCCATGAACTGAAACTACAACTAAAAACAAAGCTAAACTCGAAAGGAATAAAGTCCAATATTACATGATTAAAGTAAACCTCGCAGTACATGCTGTAAGTAAAACAAAACACAAGCAACAGCACTACGCTAAAGTGTGTCCATACAAACTTATCCTTCTATTCAACAAGGAATTTTGTGATCGAAATTAAACTTTATTGGGTTGTGATAAGAGATATTAGAATGCAGGTCACGGTGAAAATATAGGTTGTTTGGTTTCGTAAGAGGCCTTTGCAGCGGGAGGTCTAACATATCCATAGATGGTCGAAATATTAATAGTTTGTATAGAGACAATTAATTCAAAAGGAATGGGTAATAATATTCATTTTTATAATCGTATTACTTTTATGACGTAGACAATATATCAGAGGACCCAAAAAAGAGATGTTTGTGGTGGTTATAAATTCTGTGTTTTTTTGATAATGATTTTTACTTTGTTTAATTGATCACCGTTGGGTGTCTCTTGGTGGCAGGATTAAGACTAACAGGATAGATGAAGAAAAGTTTGCATTTTATACGTTTGAACTAAACTTCAGACATGTTTTATGTAGTCATGAATAGTACAATGATTAAATAATCAAGTATTACATTCTTCAGCACAATCTTATTGTATTGATGATGCACCTCTAGCAGTGTCTACTATTGTCGAAGCTACAAAAGAGATAAAAAGAATAGACGCCTCATCTTTCATCTCCGAGCCATCCATCAATCTACAAACTTTTCAAGCGATATATTGGAATGTTACATTTATGACATATTTTGGGCACGATAGCACTATAGTACAGTTAATCTCTACTAAATTATTCACGATTATGAACGATAAAGTGAATGTTTTGAATGCCAACCATTCGATACACGCGACATTTAGTGAAACTGAGAATAAAACGGACACAGTTAAATTAATTCCCGTGCGAAAGAAAATACATCAGAGTACCGTAAACTTTAAAGCCGCAGCTACTGGAGGAAGTTTTTTTGCATCGCCTGCGCCTTTAAATCCGGACATACAGAAGCCATAAGCTTTGCTGAAAATCTTGGCGGATGTGAATTTGATCCGCTTAAAAACTCCACCAGAGACGAAACAGAAGCCAAATGAATTTATCAACGTTCTCACAATCCAATGAAGGACACAATGAAGACTTAAAAACTCCCGCTGTTCTCTGTAGTTTAGGAGTCATAAATCAAATCATGTAAATCATTTCCAAACATTTATTTAATAAAGAAAACGTGAATGGTCATTAATACATCTAATCATCACTTCAGAAGTCAATTACTGGAAAAAATGAAGCCATTTGCGTGTACTCAGTATAAACGCAAAGTAATACGAAGACGAAGTTACTATTACCGTGCGAACGAAGGAACATCGTAGCGTTTTTTGTAGCCAATCATTAGCTAACAATTAATGTAGGAACGGCGCATCGCACATGGTGACTTAGGACGTTGCTCTTAGACTAAGTTATGAGAAGCAAGCGGAAGAAATAATCACCTGTCTTTAGCAAGTGACCGGTTATGAAAGTATATTATAACTTTAAGCATCTAGATGAAATAGAGGAATAATAAAAATAATTCGTACCGAAAATGTCAAGGTTGTAAACGATCTAGCAATAAATATTGCACAAGATTCACAGCAGGTAAAAGACATAACGAATAATAGCCAAAAGAATGGTAAAGACTTAAACGAACGTTTTCCAAATTTCCAAGTAAATTAATGGAATTAGGAACGAAAACACTCGGAAAAAATCAAAAGTACAAACATAACAAAGTAAACAGGAAGAATAAAGTGTGTTCCGCTATTCTGACGTCGCTTGAGTCGAGGGGCCGTTGACTTCTTGACGAGTTATTTTGTAATTAACGCCCAATACATCGACACACAGCCGAGATGATATTGTATCATACAAAAAAGCATCTCAATACAGATGTAGATATCATTAGCTCCTTCATAATAACATTTGGCAGTAATTCGTTTCATTAACTTGTCGGTTTTTTAACGAGTTCCGCAAAAAATGTAGTAATATGGACATAGTCGCATGCGCAACGTCATCCAAGATGGCGTCTGATATTGAATTACAGCGATCGGAACGCGGTTTTGTTTTAAAATAATCTTCCTCCCAAAATTCAGCTTTGTGTGTTCGCAATAAAGATTAATATTTGGTCAAATCTATTTTTTCGGCGGTGCAATCATCCGATCCGTTCCAGACTTCGTTTTGCCGGGACGCTGGCTTAATTGGGCCGCGCCGATTCCTTGACAAGCGAATAATATCTGACAACACATATTTTCCAATCAGAGCATACCGCGCCCCTTTCATCGGGTCAATAAAGTCGACATTTCTATGATATTCGTTGGAGCAGTCATAATATTTCATTGTCAATTATAGGCAGTGCTTCGAGGTCCAAGAAGGATACACGATGCAACAAATTGGCGAGCTGTAGCTCTGCACATAATTTTTTTTTGCGTATGAATCTTAATTGTCGCTAAAATTTATCGACTGAGTCATACTTAAGGCGGTTGGTAAGCGGTTAGTTACCACTACTTACTTGCTGCTTCTTAAAAAGTCAGTAACTGAATCCATTGGCATCGTTTTACACAAGTAATGAATGACGTTTTAATAAAACTGCAATTAATTTAAAATAATTGACAGTATTTGCTGAGAGCTTTATCAAAGCAACGGTGTTCGCTTTGTTGATTCGCGCTAATCTTAACCGAGTTGATCGGTGGATATCTTCATTTATATAGATTGATGATACTATTTCTGTTATGCTGATTTGTTAAATTAATTACTTGACCAGTTTTGATATTCTGAGAACGTGTACTAAAATAGCCGACTAATATAGATATGTGAATGACACCAGTATCATAGAACTAGACTTAGAATGTCACAGTCTCTAGGACAGAAATTCCCAGCAATTATATTTTTTAATGATGACTTAAACAATAATACATTCTGACAAATAGCGTTATCAACGTGAAAGGTTTCTGCAATGTAATAAAAGCTATTATTTCGTCTTGTATTCACTATCGAACATCAAGAACCTATTCTCTTGTCATTCAATTTGATTCTCAATACTGTATCCTGACTGTCCTTTACGAGTTGAATGATCAAAGAATTGCGGAGGCTACGATGTCAGAAAATACTTTAGAATTGTCTTGTTAGATTTCAATAAATAATTTAACAGGATTTCTAAAGTTCAACTTAAACAAAGAGTATGAAGTATCATGTTACGCTTGTTGGATGGATTACAGAATGTTTGTACAAGTGAAGACCATCTAGTATCAGAGTAACATTTTATTAACACTGAATGAACATGTTACTGAAATAACTGATATTGATGCTGCTAACAACCGCGCAATAATAAAAAACAATAAAAGTACTGATACAGATTCGAAAGTACCAGGACATCATAAGACTGTAGCAGCTAAGGTCAAACTCGACTTACCTAAGAGCGCATTCGTCGACATCGGTCTCGCAGAGGGTCCCGGTGAAAGTGGGCGGGCACTCGCAAGTGTAAGAATTGAGCCCGTCGACGCAGGTTGCCCCGTTCTGGCACAAATGGCCGGGACAGTCGTCGATGTCGATCTCGCAGTTCTGGCCGCGATAACCTGGGGAAGATGAGAGATTTAGATAATGGCGGAATGATAAATTGCTTTGAGCTACTATTAGGTATATTTATGTGGGTGTCCATGCTGAACTTAAGATATGTATCCAAGAAAATAAATGGATAGGCTTCCAAGAATTCCTATTATTTCTACAAAATGATATCTAGAGAAACTAGTTACCTAATTTATTCCGGTATTGGCATTAACCACGGTATTATTACGAATAAATAAATGACGAATAAACTAAATACAAACTCCTGACGCTTAAATTGTTTATCGATTTTAACTCAACACGTTACAGCTGCACATGTTGAACCATATGCGTGCTTAAGTGCTACAACTTATGTCGGTAGTGCACCACTAGATGCTTTGGAACCCTATAACAGAAAACACAACGTAAAATATGAAATAAAAGATAAAACAGATAAACATGTTAAAATTATAAGTGTAGATAGGAATGCAGACCAAATTCAATCAGATCTGTTCAAAATTGGTTATCAGAAAACTGGAACTGAAGTGTACAGTTTTAAGCTAATTTGTAAATACTTAGACCATGAATCACTCATGAGAGTTCCGATTAGAAACGGTTCCCAAATTAATTAGTCATCTATGCTCTTAAAATTTTGATAGACTCTTTATTCTGAGTACCACATCTGTTTTCTATTTTCGGCCGAAGTGTTAAGGCAGCATGTGGATTAAAAACACTTGTAATTTATTATATAATTATAGCATGGTTGATGTGTCGTGTTAAAATTATCTTTACCATGACAATCCTTACTAAGAAATAAAGAGGAATGTTTGGCAAAAAATCTAAATTGTTGCTTAGACTACGGTTAGAATGGAAGATCTTTGCAAAAAATTAGGTTATTTAAACTTAACGATAATCATTTTAATTAAAAACCACTCGACCATATCTCAAGAACTTTTTAGATCTAAGTTTAGTCATGGGTCTATTTTTTGTCTCTTAAAACAACACGCTAAGCACTAAGTGGGGAACAACAAAAAAATAATTAAAAAGAAGACAATAAGCTCTAATGAGACAAAACATTATCTGTGTAAAGAATCTCACGAGACAACAATTAATACAAATCAATTAGAAACAGCAATAGATAGAACTGCTATTGATAAAGATCAGCTAACAATTGCGGCTACAAGTACAAGTAGTTGATCAATGGTTAATCTTCAAGTGTCGAAATCACACCATGGTTCATACAGTTTGATTAGCGAGTAAAGAATCTCATTATGTTCATTAACCGGCCAGTTCCCACGAGTAACACATGTGCAACTGTTTATGGTGGAGGCGCCTCGTTTAAATCTTTCGGCGCCTTTTTTTGCTTCGAAACCAGCGTGCGGAAAGTAGGGAGTCAATATTTTGGTTACGATTTTAACTAGGATTGCTTTTGCAGTGTTTGTTGTTGGCTGAATATAGATTAGGTGTATAATGAAAATGACAGAAGATCAAACAATAATGGATGGACCGTAAAAGATGATAATGGCTAGAAACTATTGTAATGATGACTGATAGAGAAGTCTGGAAGAATATAACTTAGGACAAGAGCTCCAGGAGTATGATGATGAGATTAAAGTTAGATAATTATGTTGTTAAAAGACATATTGTGCCGTTTATTTTCGTATTCATAAACTTAATTTATCTTACACCAACAAGAAACTAAGCATACCCAAATTACGTAAAAGAATCTCCCATCTCATTTAGGGAATAAAGAACCATAAACATGGTCATAAAAAATCAACTTTGACTATTCTAAAATCTCGGTATAATTAAATTATTTAATCCTAATTAGCACTTAATAAGATTGGAAATAGCTGAAGCGGTTTGAGAATAAAACGAAGATCACTATAAAACTGTCACCGGTGATGCACAAACGCAGATTTTATCTTCACACCGTCAATTTTATGTGTTTGGAAACAAAATACTTAATTTTTTATTGTGTATAAAACTTTTAAACATTTTATTTCAGTCGGTGCACCTAAATTTAATTTCCATTAGAAAATTAACATAATGTATTATGCTTTCATCTGCTTAGAATTAAACATTCATTCGTTAATAAACAGCTGTTAGTACAGGAAAGAATATTTTATAGCATTCTGTTATAGTGGACTAAATTCTTTGAAATTATTCTTTATTCTGAGTGTTTATTCAAATTCTCTGTCAACAGCTTTGCTGCGGATTACATCAAGTTATCAAGTACCAACACTTATTTTCTCTCTAAGAAGTTTGGTGCGATATCAACAATCTTACGAAATATGTTTGTCCACACATTTCAAATGCTATGTCATTGCTTATCCAAACATGATTCCCAAATCCCATCATATTTACCTTTGTCCGCTGTTCTCCATAATTGAATACCACATACAAATACTGGTAACAAATATTGGTGTTTCGTGTTACGAAAATGTTTAAGAATCTAAATTGACAATCAGATTACCATATTATAGAAGTGTGAGAGACATCGTATCCCTCCCTGCATACATTCCCATCAGCCGAGACGAGTAGGTACGGAAGCAGTAACTTCAGAGACACATATGTTAAGGCTATTTAGACATGTGTTAATGATTCTTGTATTAACTAATACGAATATTAATATCTATTCTTGACGGAGGAAATGGGGAGATGTAATGAATAGTTTTATGGTGTATGATTGATGGTTTAAATTAAGTAGAAGGATGTTTAGATGTTTTGTAAAGCACGTGTAAGCAAGTTTTAATAATTAACTTGTTTTTAGATACGCATCGAATATTTTGCTCATGATAAATCACAGATAGACGATAAGATTTGCTAGTGATGATAATAATTTAAGATAAAGAAGTGATAAGGATCAGAATCATGATAATTCAAGAAATAAAGAAGATAAAGCAGATATAAATAATTCTAAAAATAATAGCAAAAAGATATTAAATCAAAACATTCCAGCGGCATCCATTATTATTGATCATAGTCACAGGCATTTAGCTACTATAACAAGTAATGAAACACAGACCATGGAAAACAGAACCAATAGTAATTATGAATGTATTTATTACGATGCAGATTGCAATAATAAACATGTAATCAAATGACTTAGCGAAGCGTGCAGAACTCAGGATTAAAATTATACTTAGTTAAATGAGAATGCGGTAAAAACTTGACAACCTAGCTAAAGTAAACCTTGATTATGCATTTGTTGAGATTACTGTAAATGAAAAAGTGCTTAGAATTAAAATGAATGATAATCTGAGAATAGTAGAAATATAATGGGAAGTTTTAAATACTATAAACGTTGGAAATAATGAACAAATTAACGTGTATGACTAGAACAACAGATATAATAAACGTAGTCGAAGCAAACCACCTAGCTTAGGTGTGTAAGAAGTTCATGCCTACCCTCACAGGAAAAACACGTAAGTAAATATCGCGGTGTATGTATTGTAACTATAGTATAGGAGGAAGTAAACGAAAACGAACTGAAAACCGTTAAAATACATAAATTATAACCGTCGTCCTAATATTTAGCTATATAAAATGTAACTTCTAATAATTAATTAACACAGTCAATGATTAGCAAAACAGACTCCGCATTTGACAATATTACCATCCCAACTAATTTCAAGTATTTTGTATTATTATGCAGATTGCAATAATAAACATGTAATCAAATGACTTAGCGAAGCGTGCAGAACTCAGGATTAAAATTATACTTAGTTAAATGAGAATGCGGTAAAAACTTGACAACCTAGCTAAAGTAAACCTTGATTATGCATTTGTTGAGATTACTGTAAATGAAAAAGTGCTTAGAATTAAAATGAATGATAATCTGAGAATAGTAGAAATATAATGGGAAGTTTTAAATACTATAAACGTTGGAAATAATGAACAAATTAACGTGTATGACTAGAACAACAGATATAATAAACGTAGTCGAAGCAAACCACCTAGCTTAGGTGTGTAAGAAGTTCATGCCTACCCTCACAGGAAAAACACGTAAGTAAATATCGCGGTGTATGTATTGTAACTATAGTATAGGAGGAAGTAAACGAAAACGAACTGAAAACCGTTAAAATACATAAATTATAACCGTCGTCCTAATATTTAGCTATATAAAATGTAACTTCTAATAATTAATTAACACAGTCAATGATTAGCAAAACAGACTCCGCATTTGACAATATTACCATCCCAACTAATTTCAAGTATTTTTTCACATGATCAACCATACGTGGAAGAACAGTTAAGTCCATAAACAAATATACTACTTTGGGTGTTAATTAAGTGTGTATTACTTTTCCCACACTTGGGCTTGGGGTATGACGTCACTGAGCTAATTTAAGTGGTCGATGGATGTCTCCAGAGCGGAATGTATGGGAGAAAGTGCTTTTCATTGAAATGTATCGAGTCATTGGTCAATTATTTCGGAAACTTCAAGTGTGGTGGCAGTTGGTTTAATTTTGTGGCTTTCGACGCATGATTTTGTTAAGAGAGTTGAGTATGTTGATGACATTATTATGTTTTTGAATGGAAGGATCATAATTTTGTGAAGTTAAAGTTCGAATAAGCATAAGCGTACCCAAGCATAAATCAGCCAAAAACGTTTCACCAGCTTGGACACAGGCCTCCTCTCTATCAGAAAGACTGGGTTTTGAATCAACGACGCAGGCCACAAGGTCACCATGTCTTGAAATTTTTAGTTCTAGTACATGCCAGTTTCCATGATGTTTTCCTTCACTGAATTGAAAGCAAATAGTAGAATTCAAAATCCTATGCGAGCTATTCATTCACTTTTCACTGAACAAACATTGCGTGTTCCATATCTACTTGCCATTATGCAATGCGAACAGTAAGTAAACTTAATTGCAGACAACCAACACATACAATTACAAAAAGCTTTATTAGATTCTCAGTACTTATCACTATAGCCATCATTTCCTCATTACGCAATTTTTACTCAGAAACTTAATATGGAACCTCAAAATATGGAACATTTCACAGCACTAGATGTTGAAACTGCTCACCACCATTTTGCAAGAGCGTAATAAAGCTAATGAATCCTAGATGCGCAGGCGCAACTACAAAAATTGTGACGTAAGTATTACTTCAGTGCGGTTAATTTTTAGCAAATTACACGGAATATTAAAATAATGGAGTGTGGAAGCATTGGATATCATAGATGGTGTTTATTCGGGTAAATTTTGTTTTATACATACATTTTACTTCACTATTTTTCCCTATACGACCTACAACTACTCTTTGAAGAAACAACGAAATGAACTTAAGAGATGACAGTAGGTATCTTTAACGTCTGGACCAGTCCAGGCATCTTTGTCAGGTCATATGATATCATTGCATATAGAGCCTGAGATAGGCTCTTTAGAGAAAAACAAAGATTTGATAGGCCTTAAATATCCAGTCCGTGGACGCACTTATTAGCAATCCTGTGGCTCAACCCAAGACTTTTATTTTTATTCCAATGTTGGTAAGATATATAATGTCCTTTCTTGAGATGAAGATTCAAGCCGGTAGTCGTTCATCACATTTTGATGTCTCTGTAAGCAGCTTGCGCATATATGGATAATTTACAAGCGCAGGTAAGGACAGTTTACAAATCCATTCAGGACAATGACAATAAAATAAAATCAACAAAATCGTGAGACTTATCTGGTACTCACTGAACTGTTGTGTTTAAGCTAACCCACTTTTACTAATACTACTAACTTATACTACTAATACTACTAACTTTAACCAATTAAACTTTACTTAGAGTTAGCCTAAGAACCATATTTACAAGAATTAATTTGATTACGACTTCATTATCATACTTATTTGGACCATTCTTGCGAATTTGTCTCCTACATCCTCATCTTCCATCTATCATCCTCCATCTTCGACTAAGCCTCTGTAAGTTTGACTTCTTCCATTACAGTAAGTTTTATATTAATTTGGGCTTTCTCTACTCTTAATTTTTATGGGTCAGATGTCTTCTTCTGCAGGACAAAGGCCTCCCTTCCCTCTTTCTATTTTTATCTATCTTTGGCTATTTATTTAGGCCCAATCCATTTGGTAAGAGTCCAGCTCGTTACGCCATCTTTCTCTTCTAAGTATAGTTTTCCTGTGTTAATGAATCAGCTTTACTTTACCATAAATTAGACCATCATTATTTAGCCGAATAGATACCTGATACCTGTCTTTAAAGCCCACCTATCCTACTTCAGCAATTCCCAAAGATCAACAAAGATTCCTCAAACCAGATCTGGAAAATCCTACAAGAACTGGAAATATTCACAGTATAGATAAACATAGCACATTAACATTATAGATTTATGCAGTATAGCCATTTTGTGTTCGGCTTTCGTATCGGTCGTGGTCGCCTCGGGGCACGGTTGCCTTTCAGACCGAGTTGTGAACCGTGATGTAAATAACGCGGGCACGATTATGACTGTCCGTTTTATTGGTTAGTGCGTATGTTCGTGAGACGAAGGATGCTAGTCTAGCATTCTAGTCAGAGTGTGTTTGTCCTTCTTTTTTTACGTCCTTTAGTTGCACCAGGTTTTTTTGAAGTCACTTTCAAAATATTAGGTATCAACAGTTGAATCTCCTTTTACATAATTGCCTTGAATAGACTTGCTTACGGCTATAACATTGTTTTAAGGCTTTTGCGGTTGATTACAAACTCGTTTGACTCCAAGGGCTAAATTTTTTGTAAATATTGGGCTTTACACGTATAAAATATGTAAGAAATTCTTAAAGCAAAATTCAACAATCACCTGAACTTAAATACAAACTCTGACACCATTTCATCTTAACAGGACCAGATAAAATCACCCACTTTCCCAACGGATCAACCCAGAAACAACTCTAGAAATTACCAAGATAAAGACGATAATATAATTAATGCAATTCACACACAAACCATATTTAAAGGTATCGCATAAACTCGGTAAGATAAGACAGTTAACATCTCGAGCTTTCTCGTGTCCTTTCAAGAGCAATGACATTACATAGTGTGAATTATATTTGCTTTAGCCCATGCTGTATATTAGTCCGAGAAATTTATGCTGCTCTGTTGGACCTTGGAAAGTTAGTCTAGTCTAGTGTACTTGAGTTTAATAACGTGTCTCCTACGTTTAATAGAAACGCAGATAAAGTGCGTAAGTTGTGAATTCACTTTGGAAATGGGTTATCTTTGCCGAACTTGGCGTGGCACACTGCCGTGTGTCTAGATCAGTTTAATAGATGGGACAGTAATGTTATCTAGGTGATTTATTAATTTAATTTTCAAAAGAGGTTAATTTTTAAATTTGATTTGGCTACTAGGACCCTGTTGCATTGATATTGCCCAGTAATTAACGGTTTTAAACTTCATCTTTGTGAACTGTTTCTGTATTAAAACCAATTTTTATTTCGTCTACCGCTTTAGTCTTTCTTAATCTTTTCTAATTTCTGCCACTTAACCGTCTATTTATAAACCACGACCATAACATGTACTTCTACAATCTTAATATTAACCACACCAACACATACACTTAGTAAAGTTACACCTAACTACTGCCACGCCCGTCCTGTTGCGAAACCTTACTGCCTAGCTGCCTATTTGCAGTAGCCCCTGTTATGGCAAATAGTGCTGCAACTTTGTACATCTCTCTGATTAAATAACACTGCCAAACATAGTCAACGTGGTCATAAAGAAAGTTATTGTATGAGGTAGTATGTGATGAAATATCTTTGGAATATACGCCCTGTTTTAGATCATGTGATTCATGCTTATTGGTGTTACTACCTGGTGTTAGTAGGTTATTTTGTTGATGGGTTTGCAGATTGTATCTAAGTGTGTTTCTAGTTGTTAATTCATCAGAACTTTTACTGTTATTTTGATATAGAGGCTAAAAAAAATCAGTTACATAGGATACGATTTTTTCCTAAATTCAGCATGGATATTTGAAGATTTGCGGTTAACTATAAGAATTTCTAAAATCAAAGAAACTTCACTTACCCGTCGGACAGTCACACTCGTATCTCAGCTGATCCAACGGCGTACACCTTCCATCATGATGACACGGCGACGGTTCACAGGGAACATACTCCGCATCGCAATCCCTCCCGGTATACCCTGGCTCACACACACAGGTGTAAGAGCCGTGGGTATTGAAGCACCGGCCATGGTGGCAGGGGCCGGAGCCACTGGAGCATTCCACCACGTCTTCGGTGCAACGGGAGCCGGTGAATCCAGGGGGACAGGCGCAGGAGTAGCCAGCGGTGGTGGTGTTGTCGGCGACGCATCTGCCTCCGTTACGACAGGGTTGGGATGCGCAGTGGTCTTCATGGGAGCATTCGTCACCTGAGAAAAAGGTAAGGAATTAGAACATTTTAGATCATTCGAATTAAAAATGACAATGTGCAACATTTTGCCAGTAGTGTCCATACACTTTTCATGTCAGGTCTAGTCAATCAAGACTGATCACAAAAATCCCAAATTTAAAAAAGCCATAATAATTCTTTCTGCAGAAACGTCAAAGAACAATTCTAGTCCTGGCACTTCTTAATAGCTTTATGCAAAATACGAACTTAATAAGTCATCTACAAGGCCAGAAGACATTGCTCTATCCGACGACATCGACACAGACGAATGAACTAATAAAACAGACTAACAAACATATATCACTTATAAAAATATCATTAACCTATCATTAACGAAAGCTTCTATAGTCACATATTTACCTTAACAGGAATATTAATGAGGAGACGTGTGAATCAGTTAAAATCGCTAAAAAAACAATTTGCATATAGACGAGCTGATAAGCTGATATTAATCGAATCATTTGTATCCATGATTGCGATTTTATATTGAGAAGTTTGAATCGATTGTAAATCGAATAATATCGTTGTTGTTTTAGATACAATTTGGGAATTTGACATCGTTTTACAATGATTCTTTTTGTGTCTTTATTTGCATATGAATTAGTTTTAACGATGGGAATTATTGGAGAAAGTATGACATACATAGGAAAAGAGGCATTTGTGATTGTACTAAATAATATTTTTAGGTGCTTTGTATCGAAAACCTCAATTTTTCCTCCAAATAAAGATGATAGCGTGCAGTAGAAGTTGTGAAAGAGGTATTAGGCGACGATAATACAGTCAACCGTGTTTTGCCACTTCCGATCAGCAACAATTATTACAAACATCATCATCCGTTAGCCATACGCGGTGACTGTATCAATGCGCAATTCATGCCTTCCTTTTATAACATTTACAGCAGCATTAGCAACAGAATTAAATGAAATAAAAACCGCATGTTGGTTGGTAGTAACTGAATGAAAGTTTCGAATCGAGTACAAATGGTGTATGTTTGGAGATTCTTTCTTACTTTATCGTGTGGTTTTGTTAGCCTAACCTGGTGTCAGAGTTTTTTGTCACACATGGACCTCTGACATGGCTTTACATGCCGTCACGAAATATCTCTCCGGCATGCTTGTTTGCAAGTGATACTTATACACATGCACATGAATCCGAAAAATGAGAGGTGCGTGTCTAGCGTTAGAACTCAAGACCTACGACTTAACAGTCCGCGGGCGCAACTAGGCTATCCCTGCTTATTTATTATAACACCAACTGCACCACAGTCTAAAAAGTGATATTCTCTTTCTCTTCTATGTTTTAAACTTTTTAGTGGCCTAAGATAAAAAAAAAAAAAAAAACAAAACATTTAAGTTAAATTTGAGTCTTGGAGTAGTAGGTATGTTCGAACATGTTCTTTTTTGGAGATGCCTATGAACGACAATGGACTGCTATCGGCAGATGATAATGATGAATTGAACGAGACAGTCGGAGTCGCAGCAGGCCACGATGAAGATGGCGGGACGAAAAGAATAGATTCCATACAACGTCGAAAGAGGAGACTCAAAGCGAAGATAAGAGAGGCCTTTTTCCAAGGATGTGACAAAGTCAAGTTTATAAATGAGCAAAAACAACCGAATTGCAACTACTAAATTGGCCGCACCACTGTCCAAACTTGACCCCACAAAATTCATCATCTAATAAGAATGTTAGGCTGACTAATAGACTCAACGAAAGAATTCGGTTTGATTGGTCGAACGAGCTCAATTGGTATTATGGGCACTGCTTCGATCTCTATGCAAGTTTAGTAACAAAATGTTTAACGCCTTTTATGTACTTTTACTCGCGTGTTTTTACGACGTAATACAAAGGCTATAAATAAAGGCTGTCCTAATAATAAAGTCCTGGCATTTTGATCTCCTATTCTGGTTGGTAAAACTGAAAATCAAAAGGGGCTGAAAACTTTTAGAAAAACAACCTAGAATAAGTAGTAGAAACAAGTAGAGGTAGAATTTGATTTTCATTGAAATAATAATCCGTTCTTTTGCCTTCAACGCAAATTTTGCTAAACCACCTACCTACTGTTGTAATAACAACAGAATCATCATTATTATAGTAGGATCTACCAAAATCTAAAATTCAAAAGAACCAAAATAAAAATCCAGTCCCCGAAATTCCACAAACATCAAAGCTCATTCACCGCCAACAAAAACGGTAAACCGACTAATTCATTAGTTGCACAAACAATTGAAAAGCAAATTGGTCGCATTCACACAACGCACGTCTTTCTACGAGTATATGCCACGGCTGATATTCAAAAAGTATTACGCAGTGTTCAGGAAATGACAAATTGCGGACTTTCTATGGCTTTCTCCTCCCGTGTGATACAAACACTTTGTAATATATAATTTTCCGTGTAATCTATTAAAATTGTATTCGTTTAATTGTAAATTGTTTTTTATTAACTTGGCGCGATGGCGGTTTCGTCAAAAGAGGTAGACGTGCTTCTGACTGTAATTGGTCGTCGCAGACATGAAACACTGGATGTTTCATTATTTCTAATTTACTTTTTCTGCTGTTTTTTTTTGTTTTAGCTGTGATTCAGCGCTAATTCCGGTGGCGCGATGGCGTCAAAAATCGTGAGTGCGAATTTCAGTGAAGTTACTTTTTAGTGATAATCAAATTTTATCTACATACTTTAAATACTCAGCAAAAATCTAAGTAACTAAGTAATCTTTGCACTGCACAAGAAGTGCAGTGCACAAGAAAATAAAAGAAAGCCTGTTCTAGTTTTTCCCAACTCTAAGGATATTGGTTCTTAAAGTACTAAACACACAACCTCCTCCACTATTCAAAATCACGAGCCCCACTTACAGCAAATATATTGAGCTTCTAAACGGCAGTGCAGTCCATAATTGATTGCCGTAGATGGCGGCTGCGCAGACGCATAAGAGAATTTTTTGCTCAAATGCCCTTCTTATGGTGGCGACAAGCCCATCTAGACTACTCGTTTGGTTCGTGTGACGTAAATTACGAGATTTTTTTCCTCTGGTAGCTTTTAAAAACACTCCACTAGATGGTGGAAATTAAAATATTTTCTAGAACTGGTTTTGCTTCAAATCAGAGAGTGTTCGACATCAAACGTGCTATATTTTAAAATCTAGAGTAAGTACTTTTTTTTCATATAGATTCCAGTGGTGCATTAAGGCACTTATTTACAACTTTTAGAGTCTAGACTATTACCGCCTCTGAATGTTCGCAATCAACATTAAATGTTTGCACTGATCAAATTAACAACAGTAACAACAAAATAAAAAGAAGATAGCTTGGTTTGGACCAAGTTTCCTTTAATAGTGTCTCGAGTTATTATATTCATATAAAAATCTCTATTAGTATGAGTAATAGTAATTAGAAGGTCGTATTAGTGGTGGTACCGGCTTCTGGCCTTTAGAAAATTATTAAAGTTACCTCCACAATCAAAGACCAAATGACAGAGCATTAGATAGACAGTCACATACAATTAAAACCAAGAACGTCTCCTTCTTGACAAAAACATGCAATTAAAGTAAAAATTTAATAAAACAGGTCCTGCTGTAACAAAAATATTGTCAGACAAACTACAAATAAACGTCATTTTAACCATGACATCATACAACAATTTACGATATTTTTATGGCCATCAACTTTATGGTACTTTATTTCTATACATCAAATAAAAATAGCTTAAGACAGGCCAGTACTCAGTTGGGAAAACAATGCTTAGAAGGATATAAAATATGTGGTTAAAGTTCCAGACCCAAGGAATGAATGGCGGGAACTTGTAAACAATAGTTATGAAAATGGATTTTATAAAGAGAGCAAAAATGATAAAGAAGTGGAATATTGTGCGTAAACATTTAGCGAGGCTAATTGTAGAATCAATTCTGTCTCACGACCGGAATAAGAAATAATGGAGTCTGGATGTGAAGTGAAGGCATTGAATAAGAACTCGACCATAGGTATAAAGTAAAACATGAATCTTCAATTTCAGATTTTCATTAATTAGAATCTTGCATTCTGGATCAGGAATTGGGAGCTTTTAAAGACAAAAAACTAACACAAAGAATTCTAATGACATGAAACTATAAACCTTATGCAGGTCTAAATAAGATTTATCCGATGATAATTATAATAGAGAATTTGAAAGGAAACGACGGTAACAACTTTCCAAAATTTACTAGGTACTCCTTCCTCTGCTTCTAACGTTAAGAGTTCACTAAATCATTTTGATAACATAATTCAGAAACAAGTTTCGCTCGAGGCTCTGATTGATCGAATTTCGCTTTAAGTTCTCCGTCTTTTATTCTCGTAATTTATTTTATACCGACTGAAATATAAAAATCTTCGTCGTTTTAGATGACGGATTTATTATGACTTTTATTGATACCATTTACGTTTCCAAGTATATTAAATCTTTCCATATTTTGATGATGATTTAAGATTTACGGAATTGAATATGTTGTGTTGTCTGTTTGTTCGTTATTGGATTCTATTGATTTATTGTTACCTTGAGGTTTAAATTAAATTGGTATTAGGAGTTCTTAATTAAAAATCATCCTCCGGGATTCATTATTCAAATACATTTTTATGTTCTTGTACTCCACTTAATCACACGTCGTGTTCTATGATCATAACTTTTATGCCTATTGCGCTTTTATTCTGTAACATGACGTCGTTAAGCATATTTGCGAGTAAATACCGCTCACCGTTGTGGTCATAACAAAGGCCATAAATGGTGTAGGATATGCATTATAAACGGTCTAAGACGACGCCAATTAATGGAACAAAGATAAAATTCAATTCTCCATATTCTAGTTTTACCTTAACCATAATTCATATCATGTATCACAAACACCTGTTTATTAGTCATCAAAATGCGTAACCAATTACAAATGAAGGATAAAATGTTTATAGACTGACGGACAGACAGTCTTGATAATATCTAAGCTATATCGGACGCAGATTATGAAGTCGATGATTGCGTGTATATGGAAGAAGCGGGGAGTAAAGAATGATTGGAGATGAAGAGAGGCAATCAAACGTAAATAAGAAATGGTAGGAACGTTGGTTAAACACGTTTAGTGTTGATTGGAATTCAGTTGATGTGAAATTTAATGAAGCAAACAGATTTAAACTGTGGATATAGTAACAGTTTATAATTTAGTAAAACAATCACTCTGAAATATAATGGGGGTGTGTATTCACCATTAAATGGGATTGCAGATCGGCACGACATTAGTATCCAATCAACAGTCGAATCTGGCCACTTATTAGATACATTTCTAACCTAAAAAACTAAGCAATAAAATCAAAACTGACCTGTATACCCCGGCAGACAATCACACTCAAACGTGTGTAGTGAAGTCAATCGACACGTAGCTCCATTCAAACAAGGTGCAGAATCGCATGCAGCCGATATCCTGATCTCGCATAGTGATGCACTGAAGCCCAGAGGACAGTCACAGGCGAAGGAAGGTGGACCTCCACTGACTCCTGGCCTGACGCGGCAGGACCCTCCGTTCTGGCATCGAGGACTAGACTCGCTGTGGCAAGGGTTCAGGTGCTGACAGAACTCGCCCGCGTATCTCGATGTACAACTGAAACAAAGAAATTGGATATTAGATAAGTACAAAACAAATGAACATCGATAATTAGCGTATGAAATCATAAAAAATATTTGACATAATTATGACAGTATTTTTTTTATGGCACCATCGTCTAACAAGCCTTGTCCCAACTATGCTGCCAGCTTTCAGTTTATCTAGAAGCAGTTAAATACCAGTATTTTACATGTAGCTGCTGCGTATCTGACCAAGTTACTCGGGAACACGATAATCCTTGGTAAGACTGTTTGTCAGACACACGAGCTGCTGACGACCCTTACCATTTTTCTTATAGTCATCCTAATTTGTTATAAGCTAAAGATGGGATTTCCTAAATCTAAAGTGGTATTACCCAAAGATACAAATGAAAGGAAGACAGATTTGTAGGACGAGCTCGTAACTCGCGAATCGGAACATCCACTTTTCTCCTAAGTGAATAATAAGCCATTTTAAGACCGCCATTGTGAGTAACCCGCGACTCTGGCTTGTAATTTTACACTCTTTTGAGACCATTGGCTTGGAAACATACGTTGTAAATATCTCCTACCCTTTGTATGACTGTCCTGATTCATAAAGCTGTAGTCTTTTCATAAAGGCTTATTTTACTTTTTGACTTTACATCCGACCTACAGGACATGTGTAAAGTTTTATGTATTACAGCTAGTATATTAAAAGTGCTACTATTTATTACTTTGCCTCTGTTGGAGGTCTTATGGCGCACAATGGGTCTGTAAGTTCGCCCTTTCTTACAGATCGTTTGACTTTATTGGTTCAGACTCGGTTTTATCTGCAGATATTTTGTTCATATTAATTATAAATGTAAAATATGTGGTTTAAAAGATACGATCTTGTTTTAATGAACTTTATGTTAAAGGCTTCCGTGTGACAGGATTAAATTAACTATAATAAAGATTGACGTAGTATCGACTTGCATTCTGAATGTTAAATAAATTTTAATATTCAGTTTTTGGAATACGAGTATATAAACAAAACCTTGATATTTGTTTTACGTTACGAGTAGAATAGTTATGAAATCATTTTGCACATAATTTTGTCGCTCATGTTTACTGATGCGATGATTTCATTTCACATGTCAATGACAACTTCAAAAAATTCATAAACATAAATGGTTCTAGGTCGGGAGTTTGAGTCTAGTGCAGTTCAGTTCAGTGTGACTCATTTCATCACCACACCTTTCAAAAGGGTTGAAGAACATATCTTGAGGAATCGGTACGTTCTAGAACGCAAAATTGAAAGACGTGTGATTTCCACCAACCACTTTAGGTCGGCGTGGTGGATTATGGCCCACTCTATCCCATGAGAGAAAGCCGGTGTCCTGACTGTGACAACGTTAAAGGCGGATTTGGACTGAATTTTTACTCACAAAAAAATAAAACATTCAAAATTAAGCCTGTACGGTTTAATTTTATGGTTTAATTAAACATTGTAACACATATTACTTACATTACAAAGTTTATAACATTCTTGCGCTGTTAGTACGTTGGTGCACAAAATGTTCACAAATATTCAAAATTCGAATCGCAAAAAATTAAAGCCTTCTGAATTAAACCGTATAATATATTCCCTACATTATAGGGCTTATAACATACTCTGGGTGTCGGTACGTAGGTGTGCAGTCGTGCAGTCCGGGCCGGACGTCGACAATAAATAACGCAGATACGTCGCGAACACGACCACGTGACGTGCGCACGCGCAAGGCCCGCTTTTGTATCGCTACGGTGCGTTTTTTAGTTTCAATATTAAATTGGAAATGTGGCTTAAAATATGGCTTTATTTTTGGTCCATTTTCTGTATATTTTAAAAATGTGATGCAGCTTGGGAGAGGCCAATGCCCAACAGTGGACTGCGATATCTTGAATTGATAAAGGACTAGACAATGATCAAGTTGCTAAAAGAAATGCAAAATTAACAATAACACTAGATAGTACAAAAATACTATATTCACACTAGAAATTCTTTTAACAAACATAAAAAGATTTTAAAAAAATACTGCTATTGAAATAGAAATACTAGAAGCAAAAACAAACAGCAACATGTATAATGATGGTGTTTTTGCAGATTGCCATAATGTAAGTAATCATGGATCCCTTGCTCATCGTCTATGAACACCATTAAGTAATAAATTTTCCTCAGTTAACTTCTACACCTTCAAGAAACAGATACTTATACTAGGTACTTTCTATGTGTGTCTTTTATAAGTATTGCATAATCGATGTCTCTCTTCAGTATGTCATTTTAAGTTACTGAAAAGATCGATTTTGAAACAGGAACTTATTTTTTTAAAGTAAATACACAAACAAAAGCGGTCCATAAATACGGGTATCAAAGATGGGAAAAAAAAATAGGGCTTTTCTATTTTCGAAGTAGGAATACATTATTGATACTAAATAACAAAGCAACGGTCAAAAACATTATTGATATAGACATTCTTGACACAATTGGTGATGCACCCAATGTGTTCCAAGATAAAATAGACGGAGAACGCCCACGTAAACGAGAAAATCTTTTCTTAGCAGTAAAAAGGCCGTATTATCATAATCTCACGATAAATTACAATGACATGATAACCGAACAGAATGTACGCATATAAAATAAATCGTTGTCGCTCCCATTGATTTATGCACGTCACAAAATTCTGTAAGTACAGTTTTTACACATAGCTCTTAAAATTTACGAAATTTTTTATGTATGGTCAAGGTAAAATATGTTTCCCATCTTGATTTACAACCAGATCAGATTTCAGTTAAACTAATTTAACTAATACCTATAAGTAAAGTGATTAAAAAACAGATCAATTCAGGATATAACACCCACAGAACTTTTATTATATTAGTTTATATCACCGATAGCAGTCCCGATCTAAGTGTACCCACCCACGTGTATGTTAATATTCTTAACTAAACGAAGTAAATCTCATTTATTGGACTGTTCCAATACCGACACTTGAGGTGTTGTGGGAAAATAAACTGTAGCCAAGCATCCATAGACATTTTACACAAATTGAACATCATAAACCCATATTGGCTGTTTGATTATACATTCATTTTAAATGGTTTGTGTATTTAATATTGTTTATATTATTTGTAACAATTATAACCCCACAATTTATGGGCCGTAAACCTCATAAAATGAGTATAGATGTAACATTATTTATTTTTTAATAATTATGAATATTAATGTTTTATTACTTTGGAGTTCTAACTCGACTAGCTTTGATATATGGGAAATTTGAGTCGGAGAAATATGTAACCTGCTGATAGTTATTTACCTTATGCACTGTTAGCCTAAAACACAATCCAGCCAGACACAGAACCAACCACATTGAAATATACAAAACACTCGAACGTTTTGCTTCAGCAAAATGTTTTGGTTCTAAACAATGGATTCCACCAAATACAAATAGCTTTATCGTGATTTCGTTAGGTTGGTGTATTAAAGCTAAAGTGAACCTGTGAGGCTGAGAGGCTAGCAGCCTGTATGTGCTGGCGTGGGAGGACAAGCCTGTTGGCTACCCACGCAGTGACCTCGACAGAGGGTGCATGCACTGGACCTACTACCTCGATGATGGCATTGCAGACGCTGAGATGTTTCAGAATATTTTAACTCGTAAACTCAAACTAAAACTGTTGTTTACCAGGAAAAAAAAAACTGAAAATAATACTTACGAGATCGAAATCTAAATCCCAGAGATTATAAAACAAAGCTCTAAAGTAGATAATCTTGAGAGTCATTTACAAATATAATTACCTGCACATCTGCCAAACCAAACCTTTTATTACGGACTAAGTTATAAAAATGTCTTGAAGATAAACAGAAATGATATCACAAGACCCAAGGAAGCTTCTCACAACACCCTTAATTATGGTATCAGCGAAACAATAAGACTGCAAGATGACGATGGCCACCGCACCGGAGATTATCTCGAAAAATTATAACCTGTCTAGAAAATAGGGCTTTTGTTCAGCTAACAAGACTAGAAGCTAAATCTTCATTATAGGGCGAACAATAAATTATTATTATCGACGATCTAATTATAGAGGAGGGTGAAAAAAGAAGAATCGATGTGCCGCCGACACAGTGTGCAATTTTTACGGTGGTAGCATCAACTCGTATTTTGCTGTATTTTATTATTTGTTCTGATAACTGGCTGAAACGTTTTCGTTTTCGAAGCTTATATTACATTTTATGACATGTTTTGGAGTCATCTTGTGGGTTATAACGTATCTGAATTTGGGGGCGATGACTAGGCTGAAAGTCATCATTATCTCAAAATCAACCTACGACTATAACTTAACAATTTCGTTGTTATTCCGCTATAAATTAATTAACTAGTTCACTAGTACACAATAATTGGTCCTTGTACCTACACCAAAGATCGCAGCACCACATTTCTGACGAAGCACACGACTTGTTGGAAAGCGCGCAAGACCAAGGTTGGTTGTGCGCCCATAATTTATGGCTGGCGACAGCAGATCCCGTGTCGCAGGCTCGCAACCAGTGCCCGCAATAAATAAATAGTTGCGTGCTTGTTCTATGTTATACGATACCTTGAGTGTAGTGGACTTTTAAAGGGTTACAAAGTCAGCGGAAAAAGTTGTCCTTTTGTAGATTGGGTTATGTTAATGACTAGTTGAAACTAGATGTGTTTTGATGATAAGTAGGAGAAAGTGCAGTTTGGATATGGTGATTATTATCTTCCTGGTGAAAAATTTATAAAACAGTTCGGAATTTTATGTCGGCACTTCGTCATCATATGCCTAGCCTATTCTCGACGTTGTTGGTGTAGGCTTCTAGTCTAACCGAATGCACATGAATACCAGTATTTTACACGTAGAGACTGCCTATCTGACCTCCACAACGGTAAGGAACTTCAGGGTTTTTAAATTACGGTGACTTTCTGTATGTCATTGTTGCACCAACACCCAAAAATATTGTAATAATCGTCACGTAACATCTGTTCCAAAAGTAATTATATTTCCAAAAGCGTGTGTACCAAATGTAACAGTACCAACAACACTCTTCACATCATAATTAGCATGGGCACGTATGAATGCATGTATAATAATATGATTAAACGCGCACAGACGATAAATATTCCGTTGGTTCGTTTCGTGGAAGCGCGCATAGCTTCGCATGTCGGTAGTATCTGATGCGCGCGGACAGGCTGCGTGCGCGTCGTCGCACGCGCATAGGGTGTATCTTGACGTTTAATCGTTTAGCGCAGAAGTGTCATCGAAATGTGAATGTTATTTTAGCCGGAGATCAAGATTTTGTATCGGCGGATCTTTCGATTGAATTTGTGGATGTCTTGTTTTAAATTTTTGGGTATCGACGATAAAGACAGTGATAAAGTCAGATGAAATAAAAAGTACACAACTGTTAAGCTCAGTTCTGCGAAAAGCTGTAAACCAGAGCAATCATCACTTCTCCGGGCTATAACAAGCATAAGTTTACGAGAGCCCTTTTCAAAGATATACCATCCATTTCACAGAGCTCCTACTAAGTACGGCTGAGCATGGCAAGCATTCATCCCACTTCACTTAACACTAATCACTTCATACCAATTTGTAACGGTAACAAGCTGGTCAGACCAGAAAAAGTGTTTTTCTTCAAGATCTCCACTTTTTTCCTAAGAGAACATACAGTTGCCCAACCAGTTCAGTTCCTATCATCATTAGGCGCTTGGGCATCTATGGACATGCCCAGTTATGCGACCCGTAAAGGGCGGAAAAGAAGTGCAACGGACTCATGATGATCGACCGTTTTAATGGGAGTTTTGTATGGGAATTATGTTAATCGGTGTTAAATTGAATGAAAGGCACCTTTATATTAAGGTTTATTCGTTATAGGTTTAGGAATGGTTGTGAGGGAAGACTAAGCTATTACAGTAAATCTAAGACAAATTAAAGATCGGGTCAAAGCTTGTAATGTATTATTGTTCTCTTTTGATCTTTTTAATAATATAAAGCACTACAGACAGACTACTGACTAACTTTATAACGATTATAAATTACAATAAATACATTTTTTTTATTATTACGACCGACTTCCAGAACACAACAGTTCCATCATACCAAATTAGCAGTCACCCATAGCCCATAAAAACTACGTTGAAAAAATAAACAAGTAAATATGGCAGGAGCATAAAACGCACGGTAGCATGCGCAAACGCAGACCCATAGCTCATCGGGTGAGCGCGCAACTAAAACATTACATTTCGCTTGTTCAATAAATACTTCTCTTTTCTCCTGGCTTTGTATGCAAATTGTGGTTACCTTGTCTTATTTGTTTTGTGACTGGATTTTAAAGCTAGTTTAGGTTGTGGTTTTAGAAAGGATACAAAGGATAGGTTGGCTTTTAAATCGAGAATTGTTAATTTAAAATGGACCTAGAAGTGGTAGCACTAAGCCTTATTTTAGAGATCGAAAATGCTTGTCATGTAATGGACCTTATTGCTCTAAAACCATAATTTTAGCCTACTTATATCTTAACTGTTGACCATAAAAATAATGGTAGACCTCATTCTCACATGTATACATAATATGACGTACAGACGGACACGTGTTGTTTAAACATGTGTAAAAATGCTGCTAACGTACGGCGATCAGATTTCTCCGATTCCCAGAAAGATCTGTTATGGTGTGGCTTGTAAGTGTTAAATTAGATTAGCAATGCTCATTTGGTACTTGGTTTTGATAACGTAACTTATTGATATGTCTTGCAAACAGTCTTTCATAACATCTCACTACTTTATGGTTTAAAATTCCAGTAAATTGTCCTGTTACGGTTTTTCATTAGCTAACTGTCGAGCTAGCCTAAAACATTCCAAGTTTAGGTTTTAATACACATTCCAAAGGCTCTCAAATGAATCAAACAGTCGAAAGAATCACCACTAGACTTACAAATAATAATAACAAAGTTACCTAACAAGAAGTTCCTAAAGCCAAAGACAATGCAGAAGAATCTGCAGTGGATCCTCTAATTAGCGGAACAACAATTAGAGATACGAACACAAAGGCACAGGATTGTATCTCGGAGTCCGGAGACTTCCCTCTCCGTGTAAATCTTCCCGATAGTGCCCCGAAGACACCAGCTGATAAGAACCCACAGCCCACACGACCCTAGTAATTGACGTAATAAGCTAAAGGTTTTTGAACCTCTTTAAAGCAACTTTATGTCTTAGGATTTAAAATAGATATGAGAGTGAACTTTGTTTGTAATAAATAGTGTCCTGTCTTCAGTTTCGTGCGAAATATTATTTGATATAGTTTGTTTTAGCATGTGTGGTGATGCTGCTGATGGATTATGTGACGAAAAAGTTCAAAGTAAGAATGATCAATAGTTCAGAGGTTCCTTTTTTGCTAGTATGGGTCGATGACCTAACGAGAGCACTGCTACACAAAATGTGTTTCTCAAAACATTGGTTTGCATGTTGTTCCTTATGTTTTAATATAACCTTGCACTAAAAATGGTTTCCTAGTCAGAAGTTTTTTACAGTCCTCTCATGCTTCGACCACATTACACATCAACATCTGTCAATCCACCTTTTTTGATCACCATCCAAAGTACTAACATAACCTCAGACACAGTTCAAGCATCTAGATCGCTTAAATTCAGATCTATGTTAGGATGTGATTGGGTGAACGCGCGGCGCAGGCGCAACGGCGGACGCAATTTGCCGAGAGGCGTGGCCACGGTAGCGAGAGGGGGGAACGGGACACCCGCACCTACACGTAATAGGTAACCTCCGTCAGCACTCGAATTCTTCAAGTTTTTCTATAGAAAGACCACGAGATTTATAGTGGGGCTCCCGCTAAATGAGATGAGTCGATGTTTCTTAATAAGCAAGATTGTTGTGATAGGTACTTTACTGTTGCAATTACGGTCGTAGCAAGCTGGTTTGTAGATAAAGTCTAAAGAAACCCAACGTTTTACAGACAAGAGTTTAAAGACTTGTATAAAACAATAAAATACTTGAGCTAAACCATAGATAAGAAAGCAAATGATTGTAATAAGTATCAAAAACAAAGAGCATCCATACTAATATTATAAATGCGAATGTCACTCTGTTTGTTTGTAGTATGTTTGTTTGTTTGTTACCTTTTCACGACTAAACGGCTGATCGGATCTTAATGAAATTTGGCAAGAAGATAGATTTCAACCTGGGGAAGGACATAGGCATATATATCATCACGCTACGACCAAAAGGAGCGGAGCTACAATGAAAAATGTTGCGAAAACGGGGAAAAATAAACGCAGACGAAGTTGCGCGGGATAGCTAGTCAAACAATAATTAACTAACAAACAAATGCGTAAAATCTGATGACAGTAACAAAAGTCAATTTATCGAGGACATTAAACGCAGAGAGGCGAATGAAACGCAAACAAATAATCTGAGGGTCTATGCTCTCGCGCATCCAGGACAATACACCATCTCACAATGAGTTCTGTACCTTGTACCTCAGGTAAAGACAGATAGTGACCGGGATTTTGTACCTTGAGTACCAGACAAGCGTTTGAACAAGAATATTCATGTTGTTTTTTTCTATTGATTGAGGATTTTGTAAAGGTATTGGTGAAAGATGGTTTGTTTGGCTGGATTAAAGGACGGGGTATGAGCAAATCGAGATTCAGATTCGAGGTTCGGTTCGTTTGCTGAAACACTCATCAGCATGCTTCGGCAATTGTTTCCTTTTTTAACATATCTTACGCATTCATGAAACCCCAAAGGTGAACCAGAATGTGGTTTTCTCAATTATTTCAAAATAAACAAACTTATTCAGACAAAATGTTTTCGTCCAAATCCGTGATTTGGCGCGCAGTTGGCAATCATACGGTATAAAAGGTTGGTCAATATAATGATACCAAAATTCGAAGTAGTGACGAAATTGTGACTACAAACTTTTGGCAAATCGTAATGACTGCAAATGGTTTGTCCGAGTATGGTGTCGAAAATGATTTTACATTAAATATTTTAAAAGATTCGGGTTTCAATGCAAACTAAATCAGCATATAAACTCATCAAACAATGTATTTTTGGAAATTAATAATTATGTTTTCAAAGATACTGCACCTGTGAACAACAATCAGTGTCTGAATATAAACAGTTAAAAACAATAAACTGGATGAATAACTGTTTTAAAAATTCATTGGCATGACCATATCATTTTACAATAAATAAATATTCTTCATATTTATCAGCTCAGCAGGTATGCAACCCATACGGAACTACTTTAATTTCCTAGACCACCTTATTTTGTCTTACTATGGATTTAAATCTGGTTTTTATAATAACAGCTCTTATGCTATCACAGATACTTACAGTCATATCACAGAAAATTTCAAAAGTATTCATAAACACAATAAAGTCCAAGATATTATAACAGGTTACGAGCAGTATCTTCATCATAAAATAATCAGTCAGATCGTGCAAGTCATATTTTAATCTTTACATCGAATCATTTAGATGTCGATAGACAAATAGAGGTTATATAATACCAGGTTTGGGAGCTGGGTTAAGATACGGTTAGCTAAGTCATGTTCGACGGTTACATATATGGAGTGCAAATTACTCGAAGATCTTGGAGTGATTCTAGTTGAGGAAATGTTTGTTTTGGAAATATTATTTCTCTCTTAATCCCATGTTGATAGTACGTCGGTTAACAATGGGGAATAACAAAAGAGAACGTATTGCTCTGTGTGCCAACCCCAAATAACGTTGGCAACGGTCAGGAAGATGAAGATGATGATCATGATTAAGGATTTCTATGCATCCCTCTACAATTTTTTAAAATAGAAATGGACCAAAGCATCTCCTAACTTCGAAATTCAGATCTTAACAAAAAATTATTCAAAATCGATCAGAAAAAAATAAGTCCTCTCTTACAACTCCTACTGAGCAGATCATAAGCTAAAACAAGTGAAGTCATAAAGGTAGAAAAATGTTGATTTGTTTAAATAATTCACAATAGTCGCATGTCACAATCCGCGCACGCGTCCGCCGCGCCCGTTCCCACGCGCACGCACACGCCGGCATGCGCAGCGCGCCAGTGTGTGTGACGTGCGCGCAGCTTGCGCTCCCAACTTTCATAGAGTAGATTATAATGTAAATGTATTGAGCTGGACGGCCGAGTTTGATACTGTCTTTTCGAATATGAGGGACTATTTTGGTATGAAGGACATGTAGAAATTCTTGTTTATGACATTGTACACTATTACCATTTTATACATCTATCAAAGAATGACAGTTGTGATTTTAATATTTATTTTAAGTTGCTGAACTCTGGGTAATTAATATTAGCCATAGTTTATACGACATGACGATGATGTTTGCTATTGACACTAAACCACTCAAAAGCAGTAATTAACGCGAATCCCAACAATAAATTTTGTCAGATTCAAATATATTTTAACCATAAAAATCTCATTTGAAATTCAAAAATCTACCTGACGGAAGAAATAGAGGTATACCACGAATTTTCAACTCATCAATCAACGGTAAATGAAGAACCTGTTTGAAGCAAGGTTGGTAATGTTCTAAATTGCAGATGTTACTGAAGGTCCTCTACATCTGCTGGACTCAACACTTTAGCTCAAGATCCTTCCTCTATAGTCTTAATTAAAATTTCATAATGTTCGACATAAATTGATCGTAAAATTTATAATTGTAGCCAACTTTGAAGTGAGGATTTTTTTTTGCGAAGTTATTTTCGGATGTGCCCGTTGATGGTACACACTATGTTGGCAACTTGTTTTGAAAGAAATATCATAAAAATGGTGATAACATAACACGTTAATGGACTATTGAATAACTCAATGACAGATAACACGTTCGTTTTAAAACATTTAAAATTAATAATGAAGTCATTTCACATAGTCTTGTCGAATTATTTGCAACTATTAATAACAATGAATCAATATGAGCAGTTGGACTATTTAACCCCAATACATACAACACAACACTCGCAACTGCCAATTTGATCAACGAACCCTTTTTTTATGACCCTGACCTCACAGATGCTTGAGCACATAACAAAAAGGTTGCAACACATCTGTCGGTTGATCTGTGGGCACCCGCAGAACAACATCCGTCGATCCCATTGAGCACACGTCTGCTGACACCGTCGACGTCACCGTCAAGGTGATAGCATTGTGCTTTATGAACTACAAATCGGAGGTTATTTAGTTTAATGCACCTAGTGATGATGGGACAATCATTGGTTGGATTGTTGGTGGGAAAATTGAGTTAGTGAAAGAATCTCTTTGCCCTGTTTCTCATCATCTAACAAAGGCTTGTCAACATGTAGGAATGAAACACCTACCAAAATATTTTCATCTCCCAAAATACAAACATATCCAATATTGTTTTACCTTATCACATCATCCAATCGATAGCCATCTCCCTCCCCGATTCCAATAAATACATCTACCCACCTACACAAATTACCATTATACCAAACTGATCCTGCATCTATTCATCATCCCCTTGCTTCATTATGTAGCCAACAATACGGAATTATCTATACACCGGGATCGAGTTACTGCACACACGTGCAATACCCCTCCCTCCCTTCACCCTGTGGCTGTGCGCAGACACGTCTCTCCGTGAGAGATCGGGCGGAAATTTTGCCTCGATGCAGTTCTGTCATGGTCGGTTGTTATGTAAGTAATGTCAAGATGATTGAAGTTTAAGGTTTCATGTGTTGTCAGTTTTACATACGGTTGTTTGGATTTAGCCAAGGTGGGTTATGTAATGTTGAAGAGTACTGGTTAGATTAAACGTGTGGTGCTGGTGATGTAATGAAGAGATTCTATACTGTACTCAGTGATACTGATAATAAAATGAATTACCAACAAGTTTGTGATATAGAGGACAATAATGTTGGTTAATTTTAATTCAAAACATTTTCAGACAAATCGAAAGCAATGCTAAGATAAATTAAGGCTTTGCTTATATGAACAACCAGCAACGCAGTTTTTCAGACAATAATGTACATTCATTTCAGTTTGGCAGAAGGTTAGCAGTATAATGGGAATGGGTAATCATGATATTTAAATATATAATATAAATATAATATATGGTTTTTTTTTTAAGTATTACAAAAAGTGTACATTTATGCGCAGTAGTATTATTTCTCATACAATGATATAATTAGTACTTATAAGTAAACTATAACTAAAACATATTCAAAAGTTGCAAGTAATGATAGTTCAATTCAGATGTTTGGTAGCAACCTGCCCGAACTAGGAAAGGATGAAAACCAAATGAACAACACAAAAGGCAATAGAAAATTCCATTAGTCTTAATAATGTAAATAAGAAGCATTTTAAAGCAGAACAACATTAAATAAAGTAAAAGCAAATTAAATTGTCCTCAGTGAATGGAACTAGTGTTCATGTCTGTACCTTTCAAGACTAATTCTATGGCTACTGTAATCAGTAGCCATAGAATTCTATAATCTATGCTAATTGCCATTAAGGTCTAGTTATTAATCTGCTGGACGCATCCAATTAACTGACGTAATCACTGATAATGTATTGCTGACCACTTTAGCCGCACTGGTCCTAAAATCTTGATGAGCTTTAATGGGAAGCTTATCTTTGGTATGCAAAAATTGTTTTGCATCTTTATCATTATTATGAGATTCATATTTTTTGTCTGTTTATGTTTGGATGGCTTTCTGTCTTTATTCCGGCATTCTGCCAAAATAATCATTTTTATTTGCAATAAACTTGCTCGGAAATGACTCTGGTCAGTTCTACAAAATATAGTCATGTCAATTCTTTCTTTTTCTGTGCTTCATTCGTAAGCTTGATTTTTTTTTAAACTCAACAAAGTTAATAAAGACGATGTGACACTAAATGAGTAGCAACTTAATACCACACAAATTAAAAGCACACAGCGACACACACATACACTGTGACATAGTGCACAAGTGAAGTGCTACTAACAAATGTAGTTTTAAGGTTTTATTTACTAACACAAATTGTATTTAATCATATGCATGTTAGACTGTAAGGTATCTATGGGCCAAAGTTGCCTGAAAATAAATATATGTTGTTGTTGTAAAAATAAATCCATCTCCATTAATTCTAGACTTAAATCAGAATGTAATTGGAAACCTATTAAAGGAACAGAGACAGGGCTGTTGAACATAAACGAAGCAAGATACGAGATCAATCGGATCATTTAACGGCTTACGAGAACCGCGTCCGAGCCTGAAACGGCAGCTTCAGTTCGCGCTAGATCTCAGATAACATCTCCAACAGATGTGTGAGGCTTTAATGTGCATCTTTTAATGTGTTAACTGTTAACAAGGATGAGAATATCATCCATGTGGACTAAAAAAATACTTTAGCAAACGAGATTGCAACTGCCAAGCGATCAAAAGAAAGAAACACAGATGTTGAGAATAAATTGCAGAGAATAACATATTCAAGAGGTGTGGTAATCAACCACAGACCCAAATCTGGTCTCAACGCTTCCAGGCAAAACAAAACATGAAAATAAATAATCATCCATATTTGTTCCGTAACACCGCCGAATAAAAACAAAAGTCTTTCGATTTACGATATCTACTTCGATCAGCATAAATATTAATATGGGCGTAACCATGTCATGTTACATTTTAGGAAGATTAATCATGGACTCATGGTGCTCAATACTTTTTTTTAATTGTGGGCTACATTGGTACTGTGTGTGCTATTGAGCACATGTTGGCAATTACCAAAGTTAATAGAGGATGCAAGCATTCGATCGTGATAGTGGTGTGACAAACGTATGGAGCGGGCGTCGGCGGCGGCGGCTCGCGGACTCGCGGCCTACCTCGGCAATAAATCTAAAAGCCGAGCCGAAAGGACGCGCGCAACCCTTTATTATACCGAGTCATGATTGGCCTCGGGCGCTCGAACCAAACGAATGCACGCGTAGTAACGACCGTCTCGTATCTCTGCGACTTCACTTTCCGAGGCTGTTTCTTTTTTTTGGAACCCCAGCGATTAATACCTCAAGTCGAGCGACAGAGTTCAACGTATCACGCTCAAGGTCGCGGCTAACGGTCGCACAAAACGCGAATACAATAGTCCATGGTTCAGCAACATAATTGTTCCTTCACGATCGCTACGTGCGACACCGGATTGTAAACAAGACATGTGGGCTCGTGTGCGACGTGCATACTGATCGCCGGGGAAACACGCGACCCTAGCGATCGTAACACTTTTTTGCGATTATCGAATTCCATCTTTTCTATAGTGAGAACCCGATCTTTCCGTGCTCGGGACGTAACAATTGTGTCTACATCAGACGTCGCACCACCGTCAATCATGTACTCGCTCGTAAATACCTCTAGAGCACGACTGCTATTGAATGCGGCAACAAGAGAACGAAATGTAAATCGAACATGACATCCGGGTGCGAGTTCAAGCGAGCATCACCGTGGATTCAAAATGGAAACATTCACGGACGCCGCTTAATCTCATATCGAATCAATGAGATTGTACTGGCGAGCACGCCCGGGGTCGGGTCACCGTGCTAAACGGCGCAACAACTCGAATAACCAACCAGTCAGTAGTTAAAACCATAAGAATACGTGGGTCCATACACTAGTACTGCTGTCATAACTGGCATATGAGCGATTTTGAGCCTTACTTCACCGCGATAAGAATTGCTGAGTATTTTCCATTAACACTGCTCGATTGTCGTGAGTCATGCGAACTTTATTTTTAATGAGGTTTAAAGTCAATAAACTTTTATTAAGTTTTTCTGAGTTAGCATCTTGGTGTCATTTTTGGAGCTGCCTGCAAACGGCTACTGATTGTGCAGTGTAATTGGCAAACATTTGCGGAGCGCAACTCCTGTGTGTTGACACTGATGTGCAAAGTCGGGATTGAATCGTAGTCTGGTGGTATGATGTATGGAGTGGCAGAGAGGCGCACGACGCTCAGATCTGTGCTCCAAATCTGAGTCGTGGTCGCGCCGCTCAACCATTATATGCAAATACTAAAGCCGTTCTCCCAGACACAAGTTTAGAACGACGCGATAACTAATTTGGTACAGACCATGGCGAGCCGACTGAGCCGATCCGCTTTTGTCCAATCGGTGTTTAGATCTCGGTGTCATTATTGAAATCCAACAACTGACTGGATCACAGATAAGTATAACGTACCACTATATTATTCTTCAATGCTATGATCTGCAAACAATGAATGTCTTGCGACGGCAGTCTTGGAATTTCTGGCGCAATATCGTAATAAATCATAACAAAACATTGGTCTACCTACCAAAGCTGGTAACTTAAACCATAGACGAACACTTCTTAAAATAAATAACGATTGGGCAACGCTTGTCACCCTATTGTGACAGAAAGACACGCTTTAGACGTTAAAACGTTCAAAATGAACGCCTCTTGAATTCACCCAGATTATTTCTCTGAATAATTGAGCAATCCTATTACGTATGTGAGAATGACATGTCGTTTGCGATTTTGTTTTAGAAAGCGAATAAACAGACTGTATAGTAACAGTAATAAAGACATTTATACGTAAACAAGCACAGGGCGAAAGCTACATTTATTAAGCAAGATAAGTTTCAAACTAGAAACATTACTTTAAGGAGATTATAGTTTGTACATAAAGTACAATCTTGAGCAATATATTTAAGATTATATTCAGTTCTAAGCAAAGATTATAGAGGCTAACGAACCTGGGTTTTATTGCGACAGGTAATGTAATGGTTGAATAGGAAATTAATTATGGGGACCTGAAAAAGTGTAAAACCAACGTCAGTTTTAGCGACAGCTGCAAAAACGTAGACACAAAAAAGGCTAAAACTGAAGCAAAAAAACAGCGAGTCTAGTTGAGCGAATTAGTCCAAAATCCTAAATTGTTTCATGCTAGCAATTTCGCGGAGTTCTTGATAAAATTCGAACGGTACGCCTAGGATCCCGTGGCGGTATATTTACGTGTTGGTGGGAAAGAGGCTGGGCTCGCATGAGAGCCCTCGAGGCTTCGTTCTCTCGATTGGCCTCGTGCCACCGCCCCAGGCGCTCCGACCTGGCCTAACCACCGGCTCTTGCTGCCTTTTTTACATTGGAAACATTGTTGGTAAATGTGTGGACTGTGGTATGATAGAATTGAAATTGGTTTATAATCGATTCCGAATGTGGTTTCTGCTTGTGATTGGTTCTGTGTTGTTGTGAATGAGGAAGATGAGATACAATGTAAGATGCTTGTAATGCTTTCTGGCCACAGCTTTGTGGTTATTGATCTTCTTTTTCTTTTTGTGTACTAATGTTTAATATCAATGACCGGGTTATGACCGTATTACTGATGGATGTCTTAAACGAAGAAAGTCTTACTCTTAATATTGAATTCATACTATTTATGACTTATTATTTTGGTCAAAGTTGAGCCACTTTTCTACAATTTCTACTATTTTTTTTATATAATAGTGAAATAATGAGCTGATACCTCAAGGCGTCTGAAATAAATCATGACTTTGCCACGCAAGCTTAACATTTTATGTGAATACTGGATTGAATAGAAAATTTACCTAAGCTTTATTGAATATAATTTATGTGCTTTTAATAAACTGAGCAGATGTTATAATCGAATTAATAAAGATGATCTTGGCAATTAATTAGATAACAACATTTTATTTGGTAAGGCTAGTTTAGAGCTCATCACATTACCATAATCAACAGCTAATTTTGCTTCTAGAAATCAGTTTCTAGTCGCTACCGTCACCTTATTAGCAAATAACAATCTGGATACAGGAAATATAAATAAACTATACAGTTATCACTAACCCAGATAGTCGACAAACTTATAAATGAAGTGGTTATAGAAATAGGGCATGAAATACAACTATTATACGCGCTTATTAAAGATTCAAATATGCAAGCTAGAAATAGTGGCATACATATGTATGTATTCAGCATGTAATAAGGAATTTATTGATGCTGCGTTGGTGATATTGTGCATAGTTCTTTATGACACAGGAAATCTTGGGAACCGGGCCGTGATTTAAGATGTGTAGAATAATAAGGCGTTAACTTTGAAGAAAATTATCATACCGCCCACGTTTTCTCAAAATAAATAAAAGTAAGTGGTACTAATATGAGATATATTTGATTTGAAAACGGCAATAATATTTTATGATTGTAATACCTCATGATAAATATTAGCTAAAGTTATAAGTATAACAGAAATCGCTGCAGGAGATGAAAAAGTGTGACTAAATTAAGACGATGACACAACAATCAAACACTTGATTGATTTGTGAATTCATGCCTAAAAATATATTTCTATAGCTAACATAGATAACTCATAAAAGCTTGAAGGTCATCATAAAAATGCAAATTATGACGTTCCTAGAAATTAAATCAGTATGAGAACCTGTGGTCAACCAAATAGGACTTTTTTATAGTCATGTAACACTTTGGTCCAAGCAACACCTTTTTGCTTCAGTTCGAGAATTTCGAGATATCGATTAGGATGTAAAATATGTGAATCGATATATTCAGAACCGCTGACTTAGCACTATAGAATAAGAATATTACCTACTGTTACCATACCGATTACTTCGATAAGAAGTGTTTTAATATTTTGAATAGATATTTTTAGTTCAACTGTCGTGCAACTTCAAATCAAGGTATATCTCGGATATAATGTAATAAGGTTCAATACAGAATGTATTTGGCTATATTATTTTAAGGAACAGGGCGAATTTAACGAGTATCAGTTTAGAAATGCTGATTGCGTTCAATTTCACTAGCGAAGTTCTCCCTTCATAAGTTATTATGGCCCATATTTAACCCATAGCAAACCTGATATTTCCTATGGTTACAATTTATTTTTAGTATGTACTCACATACAATAAATAAACTGTTACTAAAACATATGAGAAATCTGGGTTTAAAAAATCTCTCGATTGGCGCCATTGGGCCTTAAACGACCAAGTACTTTCAAGTTTATCCCTAAAATGAGAAAGCACGCGTTTCTAAAGTGACGCATGCGCCTGCGCCGCCGTGGTCAGCTCACGTGTAGATGCTATCAGAGATAATGGAATAATGTGACGCGCCATCACCGTTTAGATGGATTTATTGATTTTCACATCTTCCTTGACTGGGTTTTGTTGTTGGTGTAGTTATTAATTTTGTAAGTAAGAATATTTTACATGATGTTTTCATTAATAAAAAAAAATAACGTCGGTAATTACGATTAATAAAACTTAGTCAACTGAATTAAAAAAAAACACAAGACGGTATAAAAACAACAAAAAATTACGTCACTATTCAAAACAGCCAAAAGCTTTAAAAAAACGAATGGCTAACCAAAGAACTAAACCACAAGATTAATTCTAGATCAAAAATCGGTAGCAGATCAAAGGCGTATCGACATTGACCTTACTGCGCGGGCGCAGTACGAATCGATTCAGATCCGACCAATGGGGGCGCAACGATGCTCAAACATGGCGGCCGATGACCCGACGCTGGACAATTTGCATACCTAGTTGCATCACCAGTCATAACTAGTTTGATGATATGATTTGTTCCAGCGATTGTGTGGGAGATTACAATCGTCGAGTCAGAAGTGACAGTTATTATTATAAGATGGTCTAGATAAGTATGAATGTGGGAGTAAATATCGCCTTTTCTGTGCTATTTAATTTTCATGGCGTTTCAAATAAAAATATCAATATTATAAAATCTAAAAATATCAATGGAAACATTTAAACAGACAACGATGAAAGAATTAAGCTCAAAGACCAACTTACAACCAATCATAAGAACGATGAAAGCAAAGGTAACAACAATAATAGTTCAAATGAAGCAATGAAATCGTATCTAGAAGTAAACAACACATCAAGGTCATTTTAATATCCCACAGATTTCACAATTAGGGCTTGTTACGTACTATGGACTTAAAATATGAGTCATCAACAGCAACAGGTAAGACAGAGGAGTGGGTACTGTGGGCAGGTGGCCGCCCAGCCTTCAAACTGTCATTATTAAAGAGGGTTGCCGCTTTGTATGGGTAATTAGCTTTATTTGAGAAGACGATTATAATCCAAATGGACACTCTATTGGTAATTTATGACAGGAGGATGAGAGAAAAAAATGGGAGTTAATAACTGTATGGACTATTTTTTCGTGTTGTGTTATTAGTATGGACTACGGAGTCAGTTTAATTACAGATGATAAGGTCAAAAGGGAGGTCAACTGTGACGTAGACGAAAATAAAAACACATTTTCTACAGTTCTGTTTCTTGAAATACCCAAAAGACCGAGACAAAAACTTTCTTACATAATACGCTCCCATATCTCACAAAATCATAATGAGCCACCTCAGCCCTCAGTTACCAATAAATTAAAATATATGGAATAATCCAATCGTAAAATCACACACCAATAAAGTTCATAGCACCATACATCTTAGGAAACCAATTTGTGCAGCAAACGGGTTCGAGGCAGTAAAGGCTTCTAATAGATTAACATTAATAAAAGCGGGTAACGAAAATCAAAAGACTTTATGGCATGATGGATCTAATATTTCTAATAACAATCGTATGGTTTCATAAATTTTTACGACGTCGCACGATTATGTGAATATTCACGACTCCGGGTATATATCCTTTTGATCTATCTTGATTTTTAAGTCAGTGTGATTTTTCTCTTGTTGCAGTTTTTTCTATCGGGTCAATATTATTTTTATTCAAGGTTATCCTTCAATGGAACTATATGTAGGCTAGATCCTATATTTCATGAAGAGGCTTTGGCGTTGTGAAATCGTTTTCCAGGAGTGATTGAGATGTGATTTTGTTATTTCTGTGCCTCCTGTGATAAGTGATACAAGTCAAAAAACGTCATTTTACAGGACAGCAAAAACAAGTTTAAAAAAATCTAGTTCGTTAATTAAGTGGGCTATGTTATATATCAGTGCACTCTTTTGTAGAACAAAACATTTTCTTTCTCTATATAATTTAGAGTTTTTGATAGATATTTAATTTTGGAAGTAATTCATGAAAAACCTGCGACTTGTAACTTTTACTTAGTTTTTTATGTGCTAAAATTAAGTTATTAATGATACTTGTACAGTTAAATTACGTTGCACCAAGCTTGCACCAACAAATTGTCTTAGTGTAAACTGATATACATGAAGTTAAAACGTCTAATAACTCATTAGAATAATGATTCTAGCAAAATGTGCTAAAACAAAAGATGAAGATATAACCCTGAAGATTTATTTTTTTTACTTATCAGTCACCTCTTGATATAATTTAGCTGAACTATATCAATTTACTAAAATCCTAGTCTTTCAGAAGATATGTTAAATGATGTAAGTCAAGATGTACCCCTCAAAAAAAAAGATACTGATATGTGTAAATAAATACAAGTTTTAGAAAAATAAAAATCAACGTTTATTAACCTAAAAATACAGTCAGTCGTTAAGGCACATTTTTATCAAAATTCTTATAAAACTAAATGGAGATCTAATCATCACAATCTGACAATACGATCCCAGAAAGAGCAACCAGGAACGGAATTCTCTGATGTGCTCATGGGTGACGGTGGTGTTTCTGGAATCGTAATATTGGAGGTTTGTCTCATCAATGACGACGTAGCAGTTCTTTTTTTTTAGCCGGTACTCTTTCATCATCAGTGGATGAACACAATTCATCAGTATTTCAAATATATTCATCACTGCTAGAAGATCCAAAATCACCATCATCAGATGATTCTGAAATTCTCAAATCATCGAGAAGATTTTTTGAAGAATTTTCTTGAGTCTTGTTCATCTTATTATTATTGAAAACTGTTTCCGCAACAATTGTAGGGTTCCGCGATTCTTCAACTGGTTCTTTTCCTTCTTGCGTCTCTATTGTTTCGTTACCTTCTTCCTGGATATCATTAGGTTTTTCTTTGTCAGTGACCGTTTCTGCAACTACTGGACCCCGGTGCCATGACCCGTTAACCGTTTCGCTTGTTTCTTGCTCCTCTCTTGATTCGTAGCCATTTTCCTGGGTATCAAAATGTTTTTCTTCAATATCCGATTTAGTAGCCAATTTCATTATTTTATCAATTCGAGATTTTAGCTGAAAAAAAAGTTAAGAGTAAGAAAACAATAGGTATTCTCTAAATAATATCAATCAATATAATATATAAAACTCTTCCGTTACTGAGTCACTGACAGACAAAGCACAGCCTAAACCACTAGACCTAGAGACTTGAAATTTGGCACACGTATAGCTTGAGTATCCTAGAGGTGCACTAAGAAGGGATTTTTCAAAATTCCCACGGGATAGGGAATAAATGGGATTTTACGTTTTATGACTTCCACGCGGACGAAGTCGTGGGCAAAAGCTAGATATAATAAAATCAAATGTCTAGATTTATTACAACGAGAGAAAATTACTTTGACCTCCTAGTTACAAACACTACTAACAACTTAGCAACATAATTTTATTATGTCAACGTTTCGTTATTTGGTGTAAGGTGATTTAATTCAATACAATAACAAAAATCTCAATATTATTGAATTTCGTGTAAAATGATATATCTATCAACTTACGTATCGATCCATGGCGCATTCGGACGTGACCACACTCATTACAGTCGCAGCGACACTGCGGTGCGGAGCGCACGAGCAAGCTAATACGGCTCTACGTCCCGCGCACCTCCGATTACCCCCGCAAACCCCCACCACGTGCACTTGTATCACTTAGCACATTTATTATTTTGTATCATATTTTTTTACAATTGGTTGGAGTTTTATACAACTACAATTATAATATCTGTTTACACATAAAAACAGATTTGTGTAGAATGATTTAAGTCAAGTTGTATCACTTTTGTATCCTAGAGGCATATCGAAAGAATTTGTTCAAAGGGATATTACTCAAGTCACATCAAAATTCACGATAAATATACTGAAAAATAAAATGTGAATTTAAATACAATAGCATTTAAATCACGAAGCACGAAAAATAGTGTGTTAAGTGACCGGTTTTGGGGTTACAACTTGACAAATATCGATTGTCACGAATTTTTTGCCAAAATCCCTATAGTTGTATCACTTTGCACAAAATTATCTCCGAAACTATAGCAGATAGAAGAACGTGAGTTAGATCAAAATCCACGTTTTTTTTTTTTGATAGTGCTCATGTGAAAATCACAAAAAGGGTACAACTCGAGTTATATCACTTAGCACAGGAGGCACAGATTTATATCAGTATAATCGTTAAAGTGAATGTCATTAATTTATTTATTATCGAATTAGAACTAAAAATTTATAATAATAATAATAATAAAGATTTATTGTTGAACTAGGACTAGATTACATGGCAAAGTAGTATAAGATAAAGCACAGGCAAAATAGTTTCTTAATCTAGTTAGTGGGTGCCGTACTGGTCTCCTAGATAGGTTACAAAATAACCTGTGTTTAGGAGAAACAGTTCCGATCCCCGTCATGAATGGTTGACTTATGACAGCACGTGTTAACTATGTTGGAATATAGTAATCATTCGCAAGCTACAACATGATAGACAATTTGAGACTTATAAACAAAATCAAAAGAAAAACTTAGAATCTAAAATATCAATTTTGGAAGAAAACAAAATTATAATTAATTAAAAACTTATGAAAATAAAAATAAAATGTTAGTATTTACGTGTGGTGTGTGTGTGTGTGTATATTGTTAGTGTGGTGAGTGTATCGTTAAATTAATGTGGTGTGTGATGAATGTATGTTTCAGAGTGATCACTTTTTTAGGAATTCTTCGGTTTCGTCGTAGCTCAGGTTTAAAAGGAAGATGCGAACAGTCTTTTTGCACTTAAAGTTTGTTAAGCCGTAAATGGGAATTTTTGCGTTGATTTTATTGTAGAGTGATGGGCCACGATGGAGAGAAAACTTTTTTATAAAAGCTGTGCGTGTAGGTGGAATTGTGCAGATAAGGTCTTTGCGGCGTTTAGAAAGTTTTTTAAATGGTGTTCGCCGGTGTTGCAGAAGGACTATATGTAAAATATATTGTTGCCTTACATTAAGTACGCTACATGATTGATATAGTTCGAAAGTTGGGAAAAGTATCGGTCTGAACGTAGCCACTTTCAAAATAGCTCTATGTGCGACCTCCAGAGGCTTGAGTATGGTCTTTGCAGCTCCACCCCAGCATGATATACAATAGATAAGGATGGATTGACAAAGAGCAAAGTAAACGTTTCGGATGATGGACTGGTTGGCTACATGGCGCAGCGTTTTAAAAATGTAGATTAACTTTCGTATGCGACCAGTGAGGGAGTTAATGTGGGATTTGAAATTAAGGTTTTTGTCCAGAACTATACCAAGATATTTAACCTGCTCCACTAAGGTTAAGGTAGGACATTGACAATTATGTTGATTTTGTGCAGGACAGGAATGGGCTTTAATAGAGATTGGGGTTTTAGGCTGGGATATGTTAGTCATTGAAAAAGTGACGAGGTTAGTCTTGCTGGCGTTAAGAGTAAGGGTGTGAGAGGAAAGCCACTTCAAGGCGGTATTAAAGCCCTCCTGTGCGGTAACTTGGAGTTCCCGCCATGAATCAGCGGTGAAGGTGATGGCAGTATCGTCTGCAAAAGAAACTATTGTGGCATTTGGAATCAGGAGATTGCAGAGATCGTTAATGAACACAAGGAAGAGTGTGGGCCCCAAAATGCTACCCTGAGGTACGCCATAGTGAATGGGTAGCTCTTCACTCTTGTAGTTCTCTATAGTTACTAATTGCGAGCGACCAGTTAGATAACTCCTGAAGAGGTCAAGTGAAGACCCTCTGATACCTAGGTTTTCGAGCTTGAGTAGAAGAGTAGAGACGGGAACGGTGTCAAATGCTTTCGCAAGATCTAAAAATATGGTGAGGACCTTCTTGTTACCATTTAAGTTCTTTACTATATTGTTAATCAATGTATGGACTGCGTCACAAGTGGATTTGTTCCTGCGAAAGCCAAACTGCTGGGGGGATAACAGATTGAAGTGTTCGAGGTATTGGACTAATCTCTTATTTAGGAGACGTTCCAGTACCTTTGACAATGCACTAAGAACAGCTATTGGACGATAGTTGTTTGGTAGGGTTACGTCACCACCCTTGAAGATAGGGTGAATAATTGCTCTTTTAAAAGAAGATGGGAAGATAGCAGAATGAAAGCAATGGTTGAAAATGTGGCATAGTATAGGTGCAAGGGTCCGTGCGTATCTTTTTAAGAACTTTTGGGATATGCCATCCCATCCAGTTGCAGCAGAAACCCTCAGCTGGTTAATGGTACTTAAAACTTCGTCAGGATCCGTCTGTTCTAAAACGAACGATTTATCGAGTTTTGTAGTTTTAGGGGGAGTTGAGTGGATTTGGGTGGTATTTATATTTTCTGCGAGCTTTTTTCCAATGTTGACAAAGAATTCGTTTACATCATTGCAAGACTGCCTGGGCGAGTCAGAGTGAGTTAACAGTTGGCTAGTAGAAGAATTCTTATTTTTCTGTGAGTTAGTGATAGTTTTTATAGAGTCCCATAGTTTTTTAGGGTTGTGTTGAGCCTTGTTTAGTTCCTCTGAATCAAATTTTCTTTTTATTTTTTTCAAGAGTGTCGTACAAAAATTTCTGTATCGCTTATATGTTAGGAGTAGAGTTTGATTGTCTGGTGACTGCTTAACTTTTTTATGGAGAGAATCTCGGTTCCGGATACAACGCAGTAATCCGGGAGTAATCCACGGTTTCAGTATCCTTTTACATGCAGGAACTCTGACAAGTGTAGTGCATTCATTTATGGCATTTTTCATTAATTGTGTAAGCTTGTCAATAGCGTTGTCAGGGTCAGGGATAAGAAAGAGGGGGGTAAAGTCTAGGTTTTTAATAATTTTATCAAGTGCCTCATAGTCTACTTTAGATAACATTTTTAAGGGGGCAGATTCAGATTTTTTATTTTGATTATTTACACACAAAAGGGAAGAACAATGATCTGTTACCGTGGTCTCATAGACCAAAGTAAGGATAGTACTTGTGGATCGAATCATAGTGTGGTCTAGGCAGTTTTTGCCTCTCGTTGGATGTGTATGAGCTGGTAGAAATCCGTGATATGCCAGGGTGCTGAGATATTCGTGGGCTCGTGAATCCTGAGTATCAGGCTTGATATCCAAGTTAATGTCTCCAGTTATGATAACCGATCTGTAAGAAGTGAGAGTTGGAATAATGTTGTTGAGTGCAGTAAGGAAATTATAAATATTGTCATTTGAAGGGGAGCGATAAATACAAAGTATAGCCACTTCAGAGTTTAACTTCACAAGTAGGCATGAGGCTGATCCAAGAAAGTTGGGCTCTTCACAAATGGTTACCATATCTGACCTAGCATAAACAACTACCCCGTCGCTCTGATTAAGGTGTTTGGTTGTTTTGTATGTGTTATAATTAGGCAGAGTGGGAATACAGCAGTTACTTGAGCACGGTAGCCAGCATTCTGTTAGGATTAGAAGACCACAGTCAATGTTCATGCGATGAATTAGGGTTTGAAGGTTTAAGAAATTACAGTTAATGGACCGGATATTTTGCGTTAAGGCAATTAGCCAGTCGCTTTCGTTCTTAAGGTAAGACTTTGTTGCTTCGGGGGTACAAATGTGAGTTTCGGATACAGAAAATTGGTCAAGATCAGACATTACATCGTTTATCGGATTAGACATTGTTGAATGAGATTAAGAGTAATAGAGTGTTGTAAACAAGGGTATAGGTATGCGGTAGTAAGAACTTTGGGACGGTTACTATGACTAAAAGTGAGCATTGTGAAGTGTGTTTAAACTTTTTGCAAGTATTAGTTTTTATTGGGTGAAGAATGTGTAAATAGTTTTTGTTTGAGTTTTGTGTGCAGTTGTTTACATTAACTAGCTTAAGTAAAGTGACAGAAAAAATATTAACAAAATATAAAGTAGTCTTAGAAATAACCGTTAAGAGAAAACTTAAGTTTCTTGACGGATGGCATAGTCAAACGTTGTCAGCTGCAGTCGGTACAGACAACTGTTGGATTTGTAGTTCATTTTTGATAACAATAGAGGGGCTGTCAGGATTCTTCTTCATCAGGATGCGCCCGTCCGCGGTCCAGCAGAACATGTATTGGTTTACCTTGGCATAGTTACGAGCCAGGTAAAAGAGTCGTTTAGAGTAGGGAGTTAATTGTTCCGCAGCGTAAGTTGGCGTTTTTGGAGCTTCTATACCCAGATGAGTTGAGTTCAATTTGTTGTTAGGGTTTGATTTGTTGTGGTCCTTAACAGCTGACAAAAAGTTGGTTTTGGTCAGTGTATTCGTAAATTCGACTGTAAGGGTAGAATTTGGAGTTTCTTTTTTAGAAGGCTGTCGCGAAATATCGCGTATGTCAGACACTTGCAGTTTTATTTCGAGTTGTTTAGATAGCTCAAGTAAGGCGTCATATAGCATCTTTTTAGTTTCTTTCGCTCTCTTGGGTACGTTGCGAAGCTCGATGCAGGTTTTTAAAAGGGCACGGTCGAAAGACTCCGCCTTTTCTTCCAGTACTGTTAATTTAGTTGCCATGGAGTTGCGTTCTTTTTCCAGGATAGTAATTTTTAACTCGAGTGAGGTTAACTGTTCCGAAAAAGAATTGACAGCCCTTTCTATTTCCGTAAAAGTTTCTTCTATTTTACTGTTTGAGGTTTTAACTGCAATTATATGGCTTTCTAGTTGGTCCAAACGGGTATTTTGTGCGGTAGACATGTTTTGTATCATATCCCTAATTTCGTTCTTGAAGTCGGTCAAATAGTCGCTAGTACTATCGCCAGCTGGTAAACATCGCCGCTTATTTGTCCTTGGGTTAATATTCGTGACTGTTGATGTCTCATCTTTAGCGAACAATTTTGTGATGTCGGACTCAGAACGTGAAGGAGAATTATAATTTGGTGGGGTTCTAGCCGTCGTCGACATTTTAGCTTTTATAATAACAGTGGAAACAATTTTTGTTAACACAAAAAGCTACGCGCTGCGTCAGATTCGAACCTCCGACCTGAGGCGTGTAGTGCTAACGTGACCAGAGCTCTTAACCAACGCGCCAAGTATGACACTAATTAATGAGGCCAAATAGATATTAGCTTTCAACTGTTGAGGTAAAAAAGTGAAAGGACGTTGAGTGAGCGATGACAGTCAAGGTCACATGAGTATATCACTGCACAATTGCCACAGTCACTTTTAACGATTTTTAAAGCACAAATCACCAAATCAGTCTTGTTTACGAACACTTTATTGTTTATGCGTGATTATTACGGTGTATTATGGTAAGTTAAGAACATTTAACCGAAAACTTTTAGGATAAGTTCGTTAGAATCTAGTAAAATGATTTAAAATAACAGAGCCTACACGGGACACGTCCTATCGCTAGCGCGCGGGGCGGGGAGTCGATCCATTATATGGAATTCGAAGACATGTGACATCTACCAACCCGCACTGGGCCCGCCTGGTGGATTACAGCCACTCACTCTCATAAAGAGGAGGCCTGTGTCCCAGCAGTGGGAACATTATAGGCTGATGATGATGATGATGATGTATGTTTGTTTTGTCGATTTAGTTGGCTCTCCTGCTCCAAATTATTGTAATATTCAATTTTTTCGTTTTTTGGCGCAGCGAACCATCCTTTTTGGCAGTAGCTTTCTTATTGCAATTTATAGTAACAATAAATCCCTAGAAAACACGGAGAACTGGAGCTTCAACCGGTACTGATGCCCGGATATCGTTTACAGCTATAGACAAACACATAAGTTTAGAGTTGGCTCTGTGCATCAGTAGTCACGCGTTTCTAGACTAGACAAACATTTCGGACCATTTTACAAAAGGAATTGAAGTGACCAGTGTTTTGGTCATTTGGCAAAATTTGGATAGCCTTAACACAAAACTGGAGAGATTTGGAAGAGACCTCACGCATCAGCTGTGCCAATGCTTTGCCCACCCGGACAAAGGTTGAAGAAGAACTAGAAGTAGTAGAAGATTTGTCAAAATATGGCTTCTGTCAAATACTCTTCTCATTGGTGATTGGTGTCTTCATGGTAAAAAGGATTAATAATAAGCACAGGCTGTAGTAGATTTCTTAACGCTCCAGTGCCGTCTATGGGTGATTTTCTCGTCTTAAGGAATTATGGTTTAATACAAATTTCTTGATGGACGCTTAAGCCGCTTTGGACGCTATCAACGATGACCGTCAATTTGACCATATGAGTACAGGTTGTATTAAGGGATTTAAATTTTTACGAGATCCCTTGTTGCAACAATTTCACTTGTTTTTTTTTGTTGAAAACCTTACAAAAGTTTTTAAGGTATTTTTTTTTTAACAAACCAATTTAGTTAATGATTACTCTGATACGTTAATAATGCAAATAATAAATGAGCTTATTAAAGAAATTACCGTTCTCAAGAGGCATAATTTATTTGACCATTATGATGTAAATTGTAACATTGGAAATTCGAACACGTCCCACCTTCAAATTAACCTAAATGAAAATTCATGATTAGATTATCATCTATAAAATGATAAACCAAGGTGTCCCATTAAATCCCTAAGACAAATACATACAAAGATTTAATGGGGACTACATTAGTGAAAGATAAAGCTGAATGAGATTGAAATCCAAAACCATCCTCATCGACCAATCAGGGACGGTTCTTTATTCTTCCTGTCTTCTGATTGGATGATATCTTGGGCCCATCCTTCGATGCATTCCTGCATAGAGCAGTATTTATTTGTTTTTTTTTCTTAATTCAATACAATTGCGGGGGCTTATTCAAATGAACCGGGTAATCGGTCGTCGGCACCGTATTAACGCTTTTTATGGAGTTTTTGGTTTAAGCGAGGAGTGAGAGCGGGCTTGACTGAACTAGAAGACCTGGGCATGATTGCAGTATAAGACTTGATCAAGACCTGTACCTGACCTGACTTTAACCTTTACTCATGATATTTCGGATATAAGTTCAGGTTTTTTGTAGATAACAATAAAAATATGAATGATCAATCTTCAAGAACCCAGCTCTGGAAACATTTTAATGAGAAAATCATTTCCATGAAATTCATGGAAATGATTTTCTCATTCATGGCATGAATGAATGTCAAAATGAATATTGTTTTGTTACCTGTTTATTAATGTACTAAACATTATCATTAGAATGATTATAAGGATGATATTTTAATATTATATGAAAATTATTTAGAAAAATATAAATAAAAATGCTTACAGTCTTACCAAGGGGTATCGTATTACCCAGTTACTGGGTTGTGGAGGTTAGATAGGCAGTCGCTTCATGTAAAATACTGGTACTGAGCTGCATCCGGTTAGACTGGAAGCCGACCCCAAGATAGTTTGGGAAAAGGCTAGGCAGATGATGATGATAAATAAAAATGCTTAAGATTTTAGTTAAACCTTTCTTTTTCTTCATTGCTTTCGTGTTGTTGTTTAAAAAAAATAATTTGCCCCGCTCTAGGAATTTCTCCTGTATCGTGGGTGCGTTTACAAACATAAACTCACATACACAAACAGCCAGACCCGCAACAACTATCTGTAGGCCATACAAATATTTGTTCCGTGCGGCGATCGAACCCGCGACACGCAGCGCAGCAGTCAATCACTCAACCACTGCGCCAACCGTGCCGTACTTTCATCTCCCAACTTGTACCATCTAAAGAGTGTTGTTTTACCAAAACTCATTTTAATTTTATTAACATTCTGGCCTGTGCTTGTTTCAATGTCCACTCAATGGACGATATCAGGAATACATAATTACTAATGGACATACCACCAAATTAGAGAGACCTTTAATATCATGTGGTCTCATTATCTCTTGAATAAATTTTAATATACCAAACATTCCGAGGACGATTAAATATTAAGTAGCATACAATAAATTTTCACTTTTACGATGTTGTATTTCTATAAATAAGTTCGGATTATTTGATGTGGGACTTTTTGCATAGTGCCTTGTTTGTTGGGCTTAACGTGTGATTTATGGAGCTCGAATTAAGTACTAATTAATTTATAACAAATAAATAAGTCATGATTTCTTAGCCGGATTAAACCAAAGTCATAAAAATTTACGCATAGGAATTCTTCGGTTGATAATTCCTAAAGTGCTAAAAGACTTTCCAAAACCAATGCTAGAATAACAAGCAAAATAAACTTACAAATGCTCATTTACAATAAAGACAATCACGAATCGAATAAACACATTATGTTTACACAACAGCAACAATATTATGACGCATCGAATCCACACAATCGAATGATACTCCACTTGATGTCAAATCGATACCTGCTCAGTTCAACTTTGAAGAGGCACGAACACTTTTTACTTAAATAAACATCCAACGAATCGATTTGGAACTTCATCTCTGAATATTTACTTAGTAACAGTCCGTTTTAAGAAATCGATTATAATAATTTCCTCTGACAATTAAAAAGCAACCTTCTAACACTATTCTCAAAGTTGAAACTTCTTTGAATAGAACTCTTTTGGTTTATCAAAGTTGCTTTTACAGAAAATTAGCCTTAAACTACAACTAGTTAAGATTCAACACTGTTGAAAGTGATATGGTCAACTAAGACATCCGCAGTGAAGATTTCGAAGCAATTCACGTAAAGATAACCATTGAACTGCAAGCATCGGAACAGGAAACTAAAAGAAATACACTTTCAAAGCAATCAAACTTGATTTAGAAAGCAATTGCTGATTATAAAATTGATAATAAATCCTCCTTACTGACATAAGAAAAAAATATCAATTGGAATTGAATTAGCAGTAATTTGATATAATTTAAGTGTTAGTTTTATATAATCCCAATTAGCAAATGTCCAAATCAACGTTCACTTTTGGAGAATTTGAAAAAAATATTGAGCACCCATTAAACACAGAAAGATTATGTCACGCATTCACAACTCTCTTACCCAAAATTACCGCCAAAACATTAACCATAGAAAATAAGATAATCACCGAACTTAAATCTATTTAATTACAGAAACCAAGCATCGACCAGCTCAGGGCGTGGCGACCAAACCGCGCTCAAAACTACCAAGCAATAACAGGTTAAAGATCACACACAATGTGTTACTGCGAACTGTTACAGGCATACACACAGACAAACAATACGTTGTTGCAAATACTACAGAGAGAGTTAACAAAGGGATAAAAGAAGTAAATTGTATTTTGAATGGAACTGTAAACGTCATAATTTGTGGTCAAGTAGCATCTGGTAAACCACAGGTATACGCTATTGAGCTCAATTTTGAAGTAATTGATAATTGTATGAATGCTCAGGGATGAGGATGTTAAAACAGATAGACTATATATTATAGACTTTATGGCATGATGGATCTAATATTTCTAATAACAATCGTATGGTTTCATAAATTTTTACGACGTCGCACGATTATGTGAATATTCACGACTCCGGGTATATATCCTTTTGATAAATCTTGATTTTTAAGTCAGTGTGATTTTTCTCTTGTTGCAGTTTTTTCTATCGGGTCAATATTATTTTTATTCAAGGTCATCCTCCTATGGAATTATCATGTAATTATAATCACCGAACTTAAAGTTCATCTATTTAATTACAGAAACCAAGCATCGACCAGCTCAGGGCGTGGCGACCAAACCGCGCTCAAACATACCAAGCAATAACAGGTTAAAGATCACACACAATGTGTTACTGCGAACTGTTACAGGCATACACACAGACAAACAATACGTTGTTGCAAATACTACAAAGAGAGTTAACAAAGGGATAAAAGAAGTAAATTGTATTTTGAATGGAACTGTAAAGGTCATAATTTGTGGTCAAGTAGCATCTGGTAAACCACAGGTATACGCTATTGAGCTCAATTTTGAAGTAATTGATAATTGTATGAATGCTCAGGGATGAGGATGTTAAAACTACAAGAAGAACAATACTCAGGTCAAGAAAAACCTGAATGACGCGCTAGAAACATCATTGTTTCCTCACTTCAAGGTATTGCTGTGTTATCAAAACATTCTTAAATGTCATGTCCGATCAATCCATTTAAAGGTTTCAATAAAAATTCTGCGTGCGCGCATTACTCAGTCGAATCCACCACACTGATTGGTGGCACGATGTAATAATTTACAATACCAATCGTTTTCAGCTGCAATAACTTCCAATTAAGACCCGTCATGTCCGAGATGGTCGATTCGACAATGGTGAAAGATACGACAGCAAAAAGCTACTGTGAAAAACATTGTTCCTACTTTTGATCCCTTATCTTCAGTATATTTGTGATAAAAGGACCACCAAAGCAATAGCCTGTAACTGCGTGAAGTCATAAGGTGCAAAAAATAAGTAGGGATGCTGATAGAAGCATAATGCAAAGACCCTTTTCAAGGGACTACTCACACAATAGACGTTCTGTGTCCGATTGAAGAAGACACATGTTTATAGTATTGAGTCAACATCGATACCTGTAAATGAAACCTCCTAACAAGTCCCAGAGAAATTCGATCGAGTTGTTGAAAAGAAAGTCTAAAATTAACATAACAACGATAACTAAAAGAAATTAACACGCACAACCAGTCAAAGGGTACATTGTTCACGTCGAAGGTACTAACAAATATATGGAGTGACATTTAGTGGTAGTTAACTTTAATATTCGTTAAATAGAAGCATCAGTTAAAATGCGGCAGCTGTTAAATATAGTTAATTAGTTATACGACATGAGAATGCTGTTAAATAGAGCAAGAGATGATGTAATTTACGGAGTTTTAGATATTAAGTGGTTTGCCACGGAAAATATTATGTTAAAAGAAAGAGAGCTCGTTTTTCATTTAGAGTTTTATGACCGAATACCAAAAGATTTTATTACAGACAAGTATGCTTGTCTCAATGATGGAATGTAAATATTAAATAAGATATGAAATGGCGGCTTACTACTGTACGTTCTGAGAAACGATGAAATACTTTGGAAGCAAGAAATTGTTTGTTTTAAAGCAGAACAAATAGAAATGAGACAAATTATTTTAAACGTGTCATCGGTTAGTATGATATCAAAGCATCACCGCGGCTATTATTCTTAATATCAGTAGAGCTAATTGGGACTCCCGTGCTACGTTACCATTTCACGCGCGAACCAGTCTCCCGAGAGATGCCACAAATATTTTCATGGAACCTTAGCTCACAAGTATCACGGATTTAGAAAGATCGTGCGTTGATAAACGGTCGACGTTGAGTAAACAGTGGTATAAGGCTTTTAGTCACGGTAAGAGAGTAATCTAAATCCGAAATTAGTTTGTTTTTTGTCGCCATTGAGCTCGGGAACGTCCCGTCACGTCTTTGGTTCGATGAGACATTGAGAGCTATTTATTACAGATGAAATAGAAGCAGCTACAAAGATAGATGATAGATAAATGAATAAACTTTGATCATAATGATGCAGTTCTTGTTTAAAACTTCAGTGTTGAAACAAATTGTCTTAAAGTCAAAGTTAAAAGTAATAATGAACGTGCACAAAATATACATATGACCGCTGACCTCATGACGCATAGACTCTCCATTAAAGGTGGTCCCAAAACAAACGTGAGATAAGAAGAGCAAGCAAAATATGTACATTTCTAAATCAATAGACCTCTATGGGTAAAGGTTAGTGACCTGCCGTTGATATTTACGTAAATCGTTCAGATGCGATGACTGACAAATGATGAGTTTCATGCTGTGTGGAGTTAAAGTTCAATGATTACGTAAGGTGCTGACATGTGTGATCGAATGTAGGCGGAGGTAATATTAGTGGTTTTTTGGTTAATGTTGCAATTATATTTGTTGTAAATTATGTAAAGTATATATCGATTTTATTTGTAAGATAATTCAGAATTTGTTTTTGTGTTAAGCAATATAGAAAGGTCTCTCTCAAAGTGGACCGATAAACTCCCGAACTTTTGATGGAAACCTATGTTCAATAGTAGACTTCTTTCAACAATGTGGTAATAATGTACAAAGCCCATTTTTTTATAATCAATAACAAATCAATATAGATCAAAACAAAGTATCGTATTAACGGTATTAACCCAACATACTAGGTATTGGTAATTGATCTATCAATCGAGAACTAACAAACGTACAGATCAAAACAGCCATAATACGTCTGAACCTAAGCCATCATCCGGTCGTTAGATAACAATTTTATTCACGTCTCCGTGAATCATGCTCGATACAGCCGTGTTATTGGTCCAGCACGTGGTGTTGATCAAACTATTGTTATATACAGTTAAGAGGAAGTATCTAAATCTATGAAAGGAGATGAGTGGTATAAAAACGTTGAGACGAAAAATATTGAGGTTAAGGAATTTAGAACCAGCTTAACTCATGCAGATTATGACGGTGCTAATAACGAAAAGATGAACTAGCCAATATTATGGATAAATATTACATACGAAGTTACTGGGGTCAAAAGGTAAAGGTCACTTGGACAGACTTGAGGGTACACCCTCAAGTCTGCAAGTTATGCTCAGCAGTGGACTGCGATATAAGCTATAAGCTGAGTTAACTACATACTCGTAGCAACACATAAACGAATCAATACTATTAAAACCCGGGTAGTAGACAGAGAACGCAGTAGACGTAGAATTTGAAACAGATAACGCAACTAAAATTAAACTAATAACTAACATTACTCAAGAGAATAAATAACACAAATTATAAAAAAGCCTTTGACATTAGCCACAATAAAATTGCGCCATATTACATCAAACTGTGTGAAACGAAAGCATGCGTGCGCGCAGGTTAGCGCTAAGCTAACACACCATTGTTCTCAAGTTGCACTGGTACAGAATTGCGTGATACACGCCAGCCGGCGAAAGTCGGTAAACAACACTAACCATAGGGATGTACCTTTGTGGGTGTCGGGGTAATGATTAATCGACTAAATAAATTGACAGTTAGGTAGACAGTTAGTGTTATAACGGTATTTCGATATAATGATGAAGAAATTGCGTTGGTTAATGTCGAGTTGGTGGTAATGTTTCATTTGGTTCTTGATTATGAATAATAGACTATCCCTCAGTCTGTAGGTCGGTATATCGGTGCGGTGACTATAGAATCCGATTAACTTAACGGCTACCGCAGTGTTGTTACAATCTAGATAATGTCTTAGATTGTTCTCCCGCACTTTGCACTGTCACGTTTTGAGATCATTGTGTGGGTGCTCTTTTAATTTTCGAGACATCTCGTTTAAGCGAACCTTGTTTATATGAATAAATAAATTTTAAAAATTACCCCTAACACGAGTTAGGGGTAATTTCGAGGAGCTCGTGGCTAAATAATAACAGCCGACCGGTCCGATCTTTAAGGTTAAGCCATGCTTGCCGAGGTTGGTCCGTGGATGGGTGACCATAATTACATACCGAGTTTCCTCCGTGCCTCGGAAAGCACGTTAGCCGTTGGTCCCGGCTGTTATTTTTAGATCTTTGACATTCGTTACGTAGTCAGAAGCCAAAAATTCTGACATCCAGTCTTACCAAGGGGTCTCGTATTACCCAGTTACTGGGTTGTGGAGGTCAGATAGGCAGTCGCTTCATTTAAAATACTGGTACTCAGCTGCAACCGGTTAGACTGGAAGCCGACCCCAAGATAGTTTGGGAAAAGGCTAGGCAGATGATGACCCCTAACAAACGCAAAAATATAACAACTTTTTTTTTTCCACCAAATATATTATGTCAACAATATTGCTGTTGAAAGATCCTGTAAATCTATCTATAAAAAGATAAATGATAACAATAGGAACAGGTCAATCAATTGATAAATTACCAGCTTTGTTTAACTTTTGTATTCATAGTCTAATTAATGATACTTGTTCACCAGTCGATGTAGCAACGCTATTGCAACAACAGCTCATGTTAGAGTTTCATTGCCCTGTAAAGTCTCCTGTCCATTGTTTTCTATCTGAATATAATTAATAATAAATGTTCTTTGTTTAGTGTGTCAGGTGGTTGTGAGAGAGAAATTAATATTAAAATAAAATTGTGGCTCAGTGTTCATTCATAAAGTTTCGGTGATAAATTTTTGGTCAATGGCATGTGTGGTAGTTTTCGTTTAGATATATTAAACTGGCTTAGAACAGCCATAGAGAACACATGAAGACGAAATAAAAAATCTATACGACGTTTTCATACAATAAGAATCGGAGACGTAACAAGGCGTAGATGTATATACGATCACCTATGATACTGGACACGCTAATAGGCAAGAGCAATCATCAGTCAAACATAATCCTTTAGCCAATAAACCAAAAGCTAATCAGTATCAACATAACCATCTATTACTCTTGGTCTTCAGAGACGACTTCTGTTAAGCTGTGGTCTTTCATATGCTTAAGCCGAGACAAATAAGGCTATTATCCAAGTGCAGTAACTTCTGATCCAATATAAATCTAATGGGCTCCTAGTAAACATTTTGAATTAGCTGTCAATCAAAATCACTAACAGGGATAATTATATGTGACGATGCTTTGATTCAGTTAAATACCGACATATTCTCGTTTTACTATAACAAACTATGCAAGCAAGACGTGCTGTTTGTAGGGTTGTCTGCTCTGCACCTTATCCTACCATTACAAGATTGTTTGTGGCATTCATTATTTTCTTCGTTTCTGTATCTTGGTTATTTACTGCGGTCAACTTCTTAATTTTAAAATATTTTTTTACTTTGAGCATAAAAAGAACATTTCTAGCATCATCAGAATGTCTAGCTACCGTCAATAACCCTTGAGAATAATCCAGGATGCGGTATTCGAAGAATGAGGCAATTATTGTTCTACCATTTTTACACACTCCACATTTTAACATCAGACTCAGATTTTTGCATCTATTTACAGTAGCTTAAGCATTGGTTCGCATATATTACGCATTTCACCAAATTGGCCTGCTTGATTGATATAAAATTATCTGGAATCACTTTGTACTTTCGTTACCTCGAAATTTTGATTTTATGATGACCTCTTTAGCCTTGATCGCTGTAGCAAGTCAGCCCTATTCATGCCATAAGTCGTGATCCACCGCAGCTATTATTTCATTAAACGTATAATTGATAGTTTCAGATGTTGTAATACAGTTTAGATGAATAGCTCGTGTTACGCGCTATGGTTTAACAAGAACTATATTGAGAGTACACTACGTTGTGATGTCGTGGAATGGTGTTGTTAGTTCTTTCAAAATAGGCTAGGCAGATTGTATTGAGCAAAAAAAAACAGTAATACTGAACAAATAATAAAATACAGGTTCTCAAAGACATGAAAAATTTAAAGAACAAATACAGAAATCATTAAAGCCAAACTCAGATTATTCGAGAATGCCTTGAAAAAATTGCTTAGCAGTGATCTCAACAATTCACTACAAAGCTGGACATATTTAGGTTGACATCAAATTGCAAAAGAAAATATTGTCTCAGCTAACTTCACCTAACATAACCTAAGTATATCTCAATCCCACCGATACCGTTCCGTGGGTGGCAGCACATACATGCAGTCTGATTTACCAATACACGTACTATTAAACGTAGTGAATGAGTGATTAAATAACTCGATACATCATGTCTTAACAATCGCATTGTTGCGCTCGAGGGGATCATTAGAACCATTCGTTAAGATCTGATCGTCAACGATGATGATAATGGCGCTGATATTAAAGGCAGACGATCTTTCAGAATATTGCAAGAGGTTGAAGATTTTCTTTTTTCCAGTTTTTTGACGGTGTTGAAGCAGAGGTTTGAGACGATAATGATAGAAGGAGAGATGAAGACTACGAAGAATAAAAACCTTCGATTTATCATAATGAACACTAAGCATCATAATATATTATAGATTGAAAGAAAATAAAACAAAAAATGCGGCAAAGGAGTGAACCCTTAAACCTTAAGCTTTAAAGACAAGGAGATTAAAATGTTATACAATCTAAGTCGAAAATTTCTCACGTACTGATTAAGAAGATCAAAGAAAATTCTAGCAGAATAAACAACTAAAACGTTGCAATTTAAATGACTGTACGGCTAAGAAAATAACTCCGTATGAACCCTTCGTGCTTACTCATGTGGTCTTAGACCATTAAGACATATGACTGCCAGATAAAAACATGGCGACCGAATGAGACGTGCTTCATGCATCGAGATAGGCGCGAGCGCAGGTGAATTTTCACGGAAATCGTACCAAGATATCATAACTATTCCTACAACCTCTATGACTCAGAAATGAAGGTTGTTTTTTCAGTGGCAATAGGTGTTAGTGGTTTCGTCGGCACTTTTTAGTAGGAGTCCAAGTTCTTTATTACCGCTGTTGTTAAGATAAAGCGTGATAATACGACAAAGGTTTTTTTTATAACTGTCTTTTTTATTACAAAAAATAGTGTTTTCAAGTTTTCCAAGAAAATAACTGTCGTGGTCAAAATTGTTGTTTTTAGTGGTAAAGTTGAAAAGTCTCATAATTTTCCCTAGCTTGAAGAGTGTGAAGTTCATGCTTATGATTGGCCAATACAAATCTGGTGACGTGTTACCCTTTGAGCAGTAAATAAACCTCATTTGATACTGCTAGATGATTTGTGTCTATTTGTCTGGACTAATGTCAATATCGTGCAGATTGTAAATAATGTGTTCCTATAGATTCACAATCGTATCAGTAAACAGATAGATTGTGCTTTGTTTCAACAGTCTTTAGCGTCAATTATCTGTTTTGGCGATACTGTCCTCGTTATCAATACTTTTAGGATCTTGTTTTAGTGCAATAATAGTAATGTCCTCCGATTCTTTTAGTAGAGTTTTATTAAAGATCAAACCAATATCCAAATTAGTAACTTTAATTCAAAATCAATTTTAGTTTCACGTTTAACCAAAAGGCTACCGAACCATAATATCTCAATAACGTTATCCACACAATCTTTATCAATTATTTAAATTTCTTAGACACTAAATTTGGATTCCAAGACCTTTGTATGGCTATAATGAACGCCATATCAAGATTTTGTATCATTAATGGTGAATATTCTATCGAGATGCAAGCTGACCGTGGTTCCGCCTGCATTTAGCTGTCAATATCTCAATAATCTTGAATGATCGTGATTATTATATTTATTAGAAATATAATATCGTAAGTGATTCCCGTTTGATATATTTCAATTGATTTTGAAAAGGTTGCGTAGCGGTGCATATATTTTGTAAAAGTGTGGGTATTGCTAAGATGATTGTATCAGAATAACACGGCCGACTGACATCAGATTACCACAATTATGACCACATTTTTTCACGAATTTTATAACAGCCTTTGTTTTAGCTTTTGGTTAGTTATTACATAAGCCTGAAATCTGAACTTTTTGGTAATGCAACATTACTTAAAATTCAAAATTACCCAAACTCTTTAACCAAAATAGAAGACTAGGCCCCGTTCCATCAGCTCTCAAAGCAGTTCTCAGTTTCTTGCGAAAGAGATGCAACTAGGTATACAGAACGTCAAGCTCCTCTTTCCTACACTGCAAAAAGATTAAAACAATAAGTCTTTAAACGATCATGGTAGGCTACCAGAACCGTTCCACATTTCACACAATCGGCATCGTTAACGAAAATGCGATGTGATACAGATATCGCTGAGCCGATTGCGCTGGCGCACCGAGCCAGCCCATAAATGGCGTCGCGAGCGTTCATTAGGACTAATCCGGCTGACTTGATGAGGCTTGATGCCTGATTCTAATGCCTGACAGTCATGTTGTGGAGTATTGTTTTCAGGAGCCTTGTTATAGATTGACCGGTTTTTATTATAGTGGAACTGTAAATAAACTTGTTCTATACAATTCTTGATAAGATTGGGTGTATGACTAAAATACAAAAAAAGGTGCGATTATTAAAAGTAGTAGTATAGTATTAAGCGCGTTGATGATGCGGATAATGATGACGATTTGAATAAAATTCATATTAACGCAGGTCGCACGCAATCTGCAATTTAAGATTAGCAAACAAAACAAGAATAAGTAATTCATTCACGCGGAAGGCCGATATAAACGTCATTTATTTAATTAAAATAATTAAGCAATTTAAACATACAAAAATAAAATGCAGGTTATGGTGGGAACCTCAGACTACATAACACTTATAAAAGATCTCCTCTAGACCGTTGACTGAATAAAATGCCAATTAGAATAAATATTTAAATTCGAGCAGGCATAGACTGCGGAATATTTTTACAAAATGTTAAGGCCGATAGATGGCCTCAGTTAAACGATCAAAGATATGTTTTCGGTTACTGACAATGCTTATATATAACCACATTCTCCTTTAAAAAAACAAAGAAATATTTTGAATAATTGTTAGTCATAATCTTAAAGTAAAGGCTAACTGAATGTTTGACGAGGATGATAATGATTTAAGAAATAAATTCGTAGTAGATAGATGGCGCATGGAACTAAAATTCTTGTGAGACCACCACACCCTAATCTAATAATCTATGCAAAATTTACCATAATTGCCTATAGGTAATGACAACTTAAACATTACATAAATTAAATGTTCTCCAACTAATTTAACCAAAGGACATAAACTCAGGATCTCCACATGCTCCAGTTCGGCCAAAGGACGAGGGAACGGAGACATTCTAAATGTGATACCTAACTAAATTACAATACGGTAAAGGGAATCGATGTTCGCAACAAGAACAAGCATTGATTCAATTTGAATTGTAGTTGGATTGAGAAACTTTAATACTGTTATAAATTTAGATTAGAAACGGTTACGAACTAGCAATCAATTTAGGGAAATGGAATGGACAAGCACTAGAACTATAGGCAAAGTGCTAATGTTAATGGCCTCACTACAATCGAATGCATTTAATGGAATGTTCCTCTTGATTGAAGTTCAAAGATATCCATGTGCTACTGGTATGTTAATGAAGGAGCTAAACATAAACTTTACTGCTAACTAAAGACTTTAATTTTAAAACTCTAATGATCTTTAAAAATACTTAAGATAGCCTTTAAAATAAAAAATACCAATTTCGCTTATGCTACGGTATAATTTTCAGACAAAATGGGCAAAATCATACTGCCAAGTGCCAACATATAATAACCAACTAAAAACTAAAGAAACCTCACACCAGGCTAAAACAGATAAAAATGCAAATGCCACAATCAAACGTTCGCTGAACATCTGCCTAATACTAAACGTGAATACAAAACTAAATCATCGCGGGCCGATAACGTTTCGAAAAAAAGGTGCAAAAAATCAACTCGCCCGTGACCAGGTTACAGTGAACCATTTGCAAGGATCAGTGGCTGGCTTTTGTTGAAATATATTGGAATGTTCAGCTTTATCCAAGGATTAATCTTTATCCATTGATGAAATGTTGGAAGAAATAGCGTTCGATCATCAAAGAGTTTTGTAAGAAAATGTTAATAAAAACACCTAATTTGACTCAGACTAATTTGGTGAATATGTAATATGAAATCATGATAAAGCGGTACATTTCTTATTGATCATTTCGCACGGTTCTAATCTGTTAATACCAAAGACTTTTCATCTATGAATAATAAAACAGTTGTATTATTCAAATATTTGATATATTCCTGTCATAACTCAACTGATTAACACCATGTTTTGACATGTTCGATAAAACATCATGAATATCTTCACTACTTAATCCATCGATTTGAATTTTTACTAAATGAGTGTTGTCATATACACAATTACTTGAACCCAAGAGCTCCTCTAACGATTTTTCCTTGGGTTAAAGTTGTCACTTCATTTTTCTTGCCTAATCCTATTATTTCTTGTACGTTGATATTTTTTACGTTTTCATCGTAGTTTTCGTCTGTGCCTTTAAACATTTTATTTATTGATGCTCCATCTTTTCCGTCTTGAAATTCATCATCTTTTACAATAAAAGGATTATGAAAATGTTCTTCGGTACCAGACAACAAATAGATTGCATTCAAATTCTGTACGACGGATATTCCTAAAATGTTATTTGCCTAAAGCTAAACTAAAGCGACGGTATTACCGTTTACGATATTCAAGCTGAGCCAGTTATGGTGTTCTTATACTAAATGCCTATTCAACTTGCAACAGAAGCACACATTTGCATGTACCAACTTCATAAGACCTGTATGCCTATAATGACTCAGTATGTACAAGTTGCCGACCAAGCAAAGATTGTATCACATTATTTATAGCATAAAGTCATGGTTCAATACCTTTGGGCTTATTATTATTCATTGGTGCCGTGTAGGAAATCTTTTGCCGCTCTAAGGCAAGTGTCTGATAATGACAAAGTGTAATCTGTAGTTGCTTTGAATTCATCCCTACGGGGTTTCAAGGTGAATAAAAGTGTGGCTAATATCAATTTTAATCGATCTACGATGATGTTTGTTGATGCGTTATTGATATTGAAACAAATTATATTCGAGTTTCTCGGTCATCCAATTTATTTCTCGTGTAAAAGTAAAATAGTTTACGTAGATGACAGCTTCATATTATTGTAACGTATATATAGTGCCGTATCTAACTGGAGCCTCCGGAATCCAATCAAAAACATTAATATTCAATTAATCGTTAGACGCCACTAATTTTCTATCACCGTTAATGGCCTGTACCGGTAGCAGAATGAAATTCCCTGTACCAAGAAGATAAGAAATAATAATATTTGAAATCACGGTAGCGTCCATTTATAGTCTTTTCATAATTTATTTGTTGGTCCAGCGATAAATAATCGGCCGTCTATGACTTTTTATCCAAAGATGCCTTTGGATTCCTTAAAGTTTCGAATAAAACTACTTTGGTCGGAATTTCTCCGAGACTGCGTGCGTGGACGATCGTTTTGGTGCTATTATCTCGGGAACCGGTTTGTTTGGGCGAATTTGAGACAATGGCGGCGGTTTGCGCGTGCGCTTATACGTGATTCGTTGTTCCGGGACGGTGTATTAAGTTTATTCCGCTGCGCGTCTTGTATGAAATAATATATCATAATTTTATGCTCTATACTTCGTTATAGGTACGAGCATCGATTGTTCAACAAAGACGAAGAGAGAAATATTTCTATAATGATTTGAAGGATAAATTATTGTTCATAAATGAATGCTCTGCGAGTAAATGCTGGTATATCTCAAGCAGTTGCCTCAAAAGCCTTACAATCAGACCTTGCTTTATACAGAGAATTTGCACTAACACAGAATATAACAATATAATAACCACAATCCAGCCACCAAGATTCCTCTGTCCACTTAATAACGGACCACATGAAGCTAAAAGGTTTTTAAAGTTGTGAAACTCTTGTAATTGATCTTTTTGACCGCAGTATGTCCTTTAAAGTGTCATGGTGGTCAGCCGAAGACTTATTTCGACTTAAAGACAAACATTTGGTTCGGACAGGGACGTGTTTTAAGTTTCAAAAGGAGTTAATTTTTTTGGTGTTACTTTTGCCACGTATATTTGGGACCCGTTTGGGACTTGCATAATAAGTGGGTCTGGGGTTGAGCTTTTTTTTGTATCAGGATTGGAGACTATAAAAGTATTTTAGATAGTTTGAGTCGGTAATTCGAATAGAGGGCTAGACACAGATTCAATATTTTTTCAATCTATTATTGATGGATCTATACTGCTTGCTTTTAGTTTTTAAGAAGCAAGCCTTTGGGAAAAAATATGAAAGAACTTAATATTAACTTAGATATGGTTTTGCAATCAAGCAATTGCATCCCTGAAATTAATCTCAGAAACCCAATTTGATTCACTTCTGTATGTCTATCTTTCCCAGAACCCAGAAAATGAAACCGCTTCAAGACAAGGCACTGTCCACGTGGTATGAATACGTAACAAGGGATTCTGCAACCTGTGCTGTTATGGTAATTGAGCTTATAATGGCATACGATGAGAGTCATTATCGCCGATACAAGTGTATTGTTAGGATCCGCCTTTTTGATCATTTTTGTAAAAGGCTTATGAAGACGACCTGCTGCTACTGGTTGGTGAAAATAATACAGGTGACATCACCGATAAAAATGGATGGTCATAACTTTAAAAGCATGGAGTTGGACAAAATAAATAATTCTCAAAAGTAAGATCAAACAAAGGCAAATCAAGATACAGTTATATCTTTAGGTACATCAGTAGGAGGAACTTCTAAACAACCAGTCCAGAAAATGATACTCCAGCGGCACAAAAAGTACCACAAAGTGACACTACGCACGTGATTCATTAAGATCTAATCTTAACAAAAGTGCCGAAGACTTGTGAAGACCGAGAGTCTGAAGCTGATTGCATTGAATGGAAGAGTATCGCCAAGATCTGGTTTTGTAGATAGTTATAATTTCAATTCAACTTGATCGTAGATTCTTTGAGTTGATTTGATTAGGTGGGTGTTTTTAATGAAGGTTCTGCTTTTTATTACCCATCAATAGCAGTTCCTTTTGAAAATAAATGTTTCAAACTGTACTATTTTTAATTTTCTTAAACTACAAAACTAAACTAGTAGTATAGTGCCATGATATCCTTTACACCTTGAATGATTTTATTTATTGCTAGCTAGATCATTGCCTTTGATGCACTCTTTAACTGTCCTTTTAATTTCATCAGAGACAATGACAATACAAAATGATACCAGTTTAAATTTCCTCCAAAAATTCTTATTACCTAAATCTAAATAACAAATAAAAAGTTGCATGACAAGCCTTCAAGTCTACACACTGCCTTCAAAAACTTTTCCAAAACTATCATTTTATTTCTCACGCTCTTAGACGAGTCATCTCGAAACGAATTTGAGGAAGTCGCTGCTATTATCTTCCTTCAACTTAGTCAAACAATCCGAGAAATGGTCGCATCGTCGTGGTCGTTCGGTCGTAAGTCGTACGTTCGAAACTGGTTCCGTAACTTTTTGAGAAATTTATTTAGGCAGGTGTCGTTTATGTTACGAGAAAAACACGACTTGTAAATATTAAGAAAAAACATGTGAGTAAATATGACTGAATAAATGCCTGACATGAAGATGATTTACGGAAAAGATCATAATCTGAACGTCAATACGCTCGAGTGTTTAATTCTTTGTCATTATTTCTAATTTAACGTTTTATTGATGTGCCCAAAAGGGATCTTAAAGTTTAAGATCAATGTATGCGAATAATGAAAGATACCGTGTGTTCTCAAAATACTATTTCTTCGAGAACCCCTCTTCCCTCTACATACTATTTAACGAACATTTTAAAAACAGGAATCTTCTCATTTACTATAAAAAACAAAAGACGATCCCAAAATCGATTACGTAATCTTTCAACAAAAACCATACCCAAAGTCAATACCAATTGCCCACTTACAACGAACTCTAAAAAGGCTTTTTTATCCCAATCCGGTGTAACGAGAGCTCAATGTTGGCCCACAATTAAACTAATGCATTTCTTAGAGGAAAGAGAGGGCCCAAGATGGACCCCAGCGGAATCCTTTTATTATAAACTCATTTAGTACTAATGGTACGGTTTTGTAAGTACGGAAATGGTTCATATTTGTGAGAATAGGTAGGGTAAGGTGCATTAGAAATAGTATTAATAATGGATGCTAGTAATTTGATGCGACAGTATAATGTCATGCATAATTTTATTTGTAGAATTGTAGTACGTATAGTGTCTTAAAGGCTGATAATGAGTCGATTTGGCTATGGATTGTTAGCGCAAGCTTCGAAAGTAAGAAATAAACCTCTAAGCTAAGCAATGAATAGCTGTTACAGCTTATTGTTAATGAATGAACTGGAGTGTTTATTTTAACTATTAAACAACACAATGGAACCAAATTAAAAAATAAGTGTAACAAAAGCATAAACTAATCATTGTTATGCAAAATAACAAATGCCACACAACAAAGGACAATGTCTTGACACTTCTATTGGCAATACAGACAGCCTTATAAAAACATTCATACGTACATAGTCAAAACACTTACCCCTCTTCTAAACCAACATTGCTTAACATTGCAATACTTCTTGGTTTCTTATTTCGTAACAGTTCGTGTGAACTCTTTTAACTACTGTGTCTAATGAACAGACGGTGAAATAATGTTTCTTTAGTGTAGTTGTTGACTCACAACTGAGCTAAACTTAGGTACCATAATCATCATCAGCCTACAGTTATCCACTGTGGTACAGGCCTTTCCAAGACCGTCATCGAGTTCCATTCTGGCTTTTTATGGACCCAATCTATCAGTTTCTTCACTACCCAATCAAACCTGACTATCGGTCGATAGAACGTCGGCAGTCTATGAGGAGACTCATAATCTTACAGTGCTGTTTCGCGGAATTCATTATTGGGTATTACTCACGTCTCAAAATTAAAAAATAAGACTTTAAAACAGTATGTATTGTTGTGATGTTCTAGTCTTATACAGTGTCGTTTGGAGTCAACTACTTAAATCCTAACTAATATTATAAATGCGAAAGTAAGTTTGTTTGTTACCTTTTCACGACTAAACGGCTGATCGGATCTTAATGAAATTTGGCAAGAAGATAGATTTCAACCTGAGGAAGGACATAGGTTACTTATCATCACGCTACGACCAATAGGAGCGGAGCAGCAATGAAAAATGTTGCGAAAACGGGGAAAATGTGACGCAGACGAAGTTGCGCGGGACAGCTAGTTATAAATATCGCGTTAAAAGTAAAATCTGATGCTATATCTGGCGTTTTACAAGTGCCCATGTAGGCCTATGTGAAATAAAAATATTTTGATTTTGATTTTGATTTTGGCGTGCTTGCATATGTGTATATTCTGATACCAGATTAACATTGTTATACCATCCTATATACAAAACCTCGCAGTCTGTGTTTAACATATTTTTACATATGCATAGAATTGTATACTGCCATCTTTTACTTGTTACATTTTATAATTCAGTATCACATCGTCATAAAAGTTTATGTCTCACGACGTATTTATATATATGTAAATACATAATGCATTCTGTAAAACTGGATCTAGGCAGTTTTATCGTGTGTGTTAATAAATATATTACCTATATATTATTTGTGTGTATCCGTAAATTGGAAATTAGAGAAATGGCTGGCTAATCTTTATTGGGTGTCACAAACTTATTGAATTGAATTAGCATGAAAATGCTAAGGAAGTGTGAGAATGAATTAAAAGTCGGCTTCTAACCAAAACCTAATTAGTTATAGAAACTACCGACGTTTTCTATCATATCAATATTTTTTTAAATATCATGAAATGATAGAAGCCGCTGTTAAATTGACTTGCCATCTTCAGGGAATTGTAAGTATTAATATTTGAGAAATATTTGCCGGGAACTTTAAAAAAAAAAAACATTATATTCATACATTGGAAAAAAACCTGATGATTTTTGTACGAATCCCAGACATTTCTTGCCTGTCGGCTTACCCTGAAAAACCGTAATCATACACATTGCACATTGTACAATAACTTGACCTCCTACCGCAGGCGCATATTAGTCATCCAGTAACACAACGTAACGTATTTCATCACACAAATAACGTTTTCGTGAGCATGTCTGACCAAGGGTCGTGGGTTCAATCCCGTGTCAGTAATTGTAAGATTTCGGTACTTTTGGGGTTAAAGTAATTGTGCTTTGTTTTACTGTGTGAAGTCATAATAACTGTGTGATTAAAGTTATTTCTCATGCATAAGCTAGTAGTACGGCCATTGCAATGGTGTGACCAAGAAATTTGTCAAAGTTTAGAGCCAATCCTTACTTACTTCCCAAATATCTGCAAGTTATTCATTAATATTGAAAACGGGATATTTACCAGGTTTACTATTTGTTTTGTCTTATTTATTAATTTATTTATCACTTCAAGTACAATGTACAGAGGCTGACTTAATGCCATAGGCATTTTCTACCAGTCAACCTTTGGGCGATGCAGAGACTAACAGTGGTAGGCGTCTATTTTACAAAAAAAAAAATACTAAAAGGTTATATAAAATACTATACAGATCTATAATTATTTCGATGTTTCTATCGAAACTTGTAGTTCAACCCTTAGATACAAAACCGACTAATCGTAATTGTTATAGTCACTAATAGTGATGTACCTACATCGATTTCATATAATTTCGATTATACGAACGATTTGGGGCTATAATTATTGTAAATGTTTGTAATAAAGGCTATGGAAGGTGAATTTGATATCATAAATGCTATTGAATTGATAATCCTAATGATTTTGAATGACATTTTGAGAAACACGTGTAAGGGTCATTCACAAACGTTCTTTTGTGTTTCTAATGTTAGGGTGAATCTCCCCTCTTGTAAGTAACAATAATTTTGTCAATTGGAGATATATTTGAAATTATTGCTTTACGTTTTCCGTAAAACTTTGAATAGGGTTTATTGCTTCAAAAATTATATCCCTTATACCATTTTCTCTGACCTAACTACTGACCTGCCTCTGCTTTACTCACGGTTTTTGATAAAATTTAAAAACTTGAAGATTTCTGTTTTTTATGAAAGTCTTGGGGAAAGGCCTTTGCCCAGCAGTGGGATGACTCAGGCTAACAGTATCATTATCAGTAAACATTAATTTATTACACACAAAAACTTTCCGGAACTAAACTTCTCTAAACGATGATAAAGACCGCATCAAAACTGTTACGTGCCTAAGAAGAACAATGCAGACTAGAAAAGCGTGTTCAATTAATAAAATATATAAAGGGTGTAAAACACCTCTTAACGAAGCCGAAAGGCACAGGTTCTCCCTGTCATTGCGATCATTTTTTTGTTCTACACCATACCTGGGAACCTTCTAGTTACGGAGATATTAGGGGTCAAAGTTACAACTTTTTGACAAGTATTTTTTGAAATACAAGTTTTTAATGTAAGATTTTTAAACACCTCCACGACCCCGGTACTATTCAATCCGTCCATCAGCACAATGTTTTGAATGCGTTACATTGAGTTCTACCACAAAACATGATTTTACTCCCCCCAAAAAAAGTCGTTGACCAGCAATAATTTTTGCGTAAAGTTACTTAGTTTCATGTACATAATGCTTGGTTGACGGCTTCGTGATGAGGTAATTTACACGGTGTAGATTGTAATAAATAATAAATCTCATCAATAAAACCCCAAAAAAAAACCGATAGCTAAAATAAATAATCTCCAAGCAGATGGGTACATGAGCTGCGCGAGCGCACAGCATGACATCAGCGGAATCAGGCCGGCCGCCCACCTCCATTAGTCGTCTAGACGAGTGGACAATTGTTATCTATCTCTGTGCGTCTCCCAAAAGTACCTTTCATACTTTTTTGAGCAAAGGAACCTGAAGACAACACTGTCTACATTACCAAAAGAGGATAGTTGGCAAGTACTAACTTGGAATTTCCTGTTGAGTCAAAGAATAAATGAGTCATTCATAAGTATGTTTCAGCTAAAGAATGTCACTTATTTTTTGCAGTGATACAAACTTATACAAACTATTCAGTAAGGTGTGCACTGGAGGTAATCCCGAAAATGTTTATATGCCGAAAGTTAAAAATATGTATCTACCAATCGAAGAAATATTTTGCTAATTGCAATATGGAATACAAGAATTTTACATTACATGATTGTAGGATCCAGCTAGCAAAAGTGCAATTCCTACATGGTCAAATTTATCGGAACAGCTGTTTTTAATAATAACCAATCTAGAATTATGACTGTTTCACGATTTCCCATACACCAAGAAGTTATAGTTAACCATTGTCGTAACCATAAAATAAAAAAATCAACTAGATTTGTCCAGATGGAAAGTCACACAGAAATTATAGATACTAATGGTATAAAACTAAGCACAGACGTCGATAATAAGATACTCGATACAAATATGTATTTGATAGCGGTGTTACAACTTCCGCCAGACCTTATGGTCGTAGCAGTTGCCATTATCACCATAAAAGCAGCCATTTTAATGAGCACAAAACAAAGGGATCTGCCGCGCCGTAGGCCTTACCATTGGCTCTGTAAATGATAACGTTGTGAGAGTGGTATGTGAATGCTGGATGCTGGCAACGGGTCTTACTAAATGAGAATAACAGAAAAAAATGTGGGAAGACTTGATTAATAAATTGAGATCTTTGCAAATAGAATATATATCTGGATGACCTACATAGTATTGAAGGGCTTCGCAATGACACTATTGTCATTGGGTGAAGACTGGGTAAAGAAAACGACATTCTATTAAGTTCGTCAGACAGGTAATACAAAAATATTAGACATGTATTTTTGTTTTATCAAAATATCAAAAAATTTCTTAGTTAAAACTCATTAAAGTTGTAGAGTGGGGGGCTCACTACGTCACAAGTAGGTATAAAAACACGTGACGTCATGCGCCATTTCAACTCAATATAATATATCTCCGTAATTTTGTAACCAAGTAAAAAAAAAAAAAATACGTGTCCAATACTTTTCAATAATCTACCCAACTGACAAATAAAATAAAAAAATGTGATTATCCCCTGTTATTTGCATTCTTATTCTATTTCTGTCGAGAAGTTTATAAACTCAATTAATTATAATCATAATTATAATATCATTCACTATTCATCTGCTCGTCATTTAATTCTTTATGAACCTCGAAGCAAACAGTCTAAATTGTGCAAATTTCATAAAAATATTAGGCCATGACAACTCTTAGTTTCAAACCAACCTTAAAAAAACATTCATTTAAACCTTTAACTATATCATTTAGGAAAAATAATATCTTCTTCAAAAGTCATTAAATTCTCACATTGGATCTCAGGTAGGGGTTACTAGTGTGAATCCATGCACATAACATGACGTATATGGCCATCTGATAGCGGACCACTATTTATTGCCCCAGGACTGTGCCTTACCACGCAAAGGTAAGAATTACCTGCGATTGTATACTTCTATAAAACTGGTTCTTGGTAGATCTTTTTTTTATAGGAGTACGGCACTTTTGGGGGGAAGAAAATTTGAACGGTAGTTATCAATTTCAATATTATTGACAGACAACGTCAAAAGTTAGGTTATTTCAATAACTATACACGCTGTAACTGTAGAGGAGCTCGTGACTAAATAATAACAGCCGCCCGGGTCGATCTTTAAGGTTAAGCCGTGCTTGCCGCGGTTGGTCCGTGGATGGGTGACCATCATTACATACCGAGTTTCCTCCGTGCCTCGGAAAGCACATTAAGCCGTTGGCCCTAGCTGTCATTTGTAGATCTTTGACAGTCGTGACGAGTAGTCAGAAGCCAAAAGTCTGACATCTAGTCTTACTAAGGGGTATCGTATTACCCAGTTATAGGGTTGTGGAGGTCAGATAGGCAGTCACTTCATGTAAAATACTGGTACTCAGCTGCATCCGGTTAGACTGGGAGCCGACCCCAAGATAGTTTGGGAAAAAGGCTAGGCAGATGATGATGACACGCTGTAACTGTAAGGCATCGTAGTGATAGATCTAGTATCATCTACTGAATCCTTATTAGATTTTATGAGATTTTATGTCTGTTCTAATTTACACCGTGATTATTTCGTGAGAATTGATTTACCTATTGAAGCTTTATTATCATACAATCGATCGCTCGTGTCAGTCATATTGAAGTTATAGATTTTAAAAGTCAATACCCGTAGGTCTGTGTTCTTCAATGTTACTGTCTAAATATTTACGATATTTTTATGAAAATGTAAGAAGACAAGTAAGTTAGCAATGCATCCAAAGAACATGATCCAAAGTTTTCTTAGAACTAGTCATCAAACTAGCAGATAATGAACCAGTATTTCTCCCGAGTTTCGTCACGTTACATGACTGACAACGTCTAGACTCGCAGATTGATATCGGAACAGGTTTTAATAAGGTAACATTTTTTAACCTAATGCATGAGATGAAGATGTAGTTTTTAAAGTAATATCTATGATGGACGCGGATTCACAGGAACATTTGTTCCAACTGAAAACGCAGACAATAGTGCCTATAGTATTAATTTTAAAATAGTACAAAAAGAAACAATGGATAAACTGTGTGAAAGATGAAAATAGCTAAACAGGAGTTACTACTTAGATGACGAGAGATAAAGAAATAAATCAAGATCACTGGAGGAGAATGACCAATGATAAAGAATTGGCATATCGACAAAAGATTTATTTCACTTATACAGTATGTTAGGTTAAACGAGGGACATATTGAGGGAGGGTATTCAGTATTTGATTCTCCTCCCAAATATGTAAAAAACCTATAACGTATATAGAAGAATTTTTAATGTTTTGTTTAGTGCCTAGATATTTTGGACTGTCCTAAGCCAGGTAAGTTTAAAGTATGAAGGGAAAATTGATTATACCTAAGAGTCATTGACCCGCTCACATGTTCTGCGATAGTATTAAGTCGCTAGCGCAAGGGTGTATACACGTTGCGTGACATTTGCGAAAATTTTGGTATGGTTCTGTCTGTTATTTATCAGTGTTTTTTTTTTGTTTAATTTTTATTAGTATCATGTTAGCATGTACTATTATGGGTTTGAATATGTCCCTCGTTTAAACTAAGATACTGTAGATCTGTGGCTAGCCGTTGAAGTCTACAGGCAAAGCTTCAGCTACCAAAACATCGCAATAACTACATGTACAGAAAAGCAAAACACTGAATATAAAAACAAAAAAATCGGTTCATCATAACCTTCGTCCTTTAAATCCTTTGAAAACATGTCTTGGGGTCAAAGAAAGGGATTTTAACAAACACGCTCATATTTTAAAATGCTTGAAGGGGTCCAACAATAGGGTCCTTTATGGACTATAAGCTTCAGGCTTTACTTGTTATTGCAGTGTCATTTCTGCCAAGTTATTGGAAGACTTGTCATAATATTTGCAGACAAGCGATGCTTGCTCTTGAGTCGACGCACGCGCATTGTCATTGTCCTCAGAATCCATTTCAAAAGTAGGGTTTTTGGAATTTTCTGTTGTTACAAGATGTATGTTGTCTTTAGTTTTTGTTTGAGTTATTTGACTTAAATCTACAAGTCAATAGCTAACTTTATCAACTATGAAATCTTTTGTTCTGTCACTAGATTATTATCCTTTATTGCAATCATTTGGTTTTATTGTTTACTTTGGCATGAATCGATTCTTCAAACCTTTTACGTCTCTTAAATCCTTGATCCAATATTTATTTCCAATTCCAATACCTTCTTCAAAGACAGGCTAAAAGCAATTTAAAAAATAAACGTCCATGATACTTTTTGTTGGGCGATCATCGAAAAGTGGCCAACTGCAATATATTGGCCCAAACGTCACGTATCAATCGACACGATTGGAAGCCATTAAGGTCGCTCGCTCGCTAAAGGATGGCCAAAGGGCTCTTGGGTTCTGTATATATTTATTTTTGATAGCTATCTTGAGGTTAATGTGGAGCGTATACTTTACTAATTGAATGAAACCATAATGTTATGGTAACAATCGAACAGGAAGTTAAATTTTATTATCATCTGCATAGCCTTTTCCAAGCGAATTGTGTTGCTGGGGAGTTTGTCCCGCCACTTCTTCTTCCCAGCTAAAACACTAGGAAGTGGCGAAGGGCGGGCGTTTTGGGGGACTGTCTCTTGTAATTTTGACGTTCAAAAAGTGCTGATTATCAGCCTAGTTTGAATAAATGACTTTTGATTTTGACTTTTGATTGGTGTCGGCTTTCGGTCTAACCTATTTTTTTTTCTCAAAACTTTGCCCTACACAAGGAATTACTCGTGTATCGTGGGTGCGTTTACAAACATTTAAACTCACATACACAAACAGCCAGACCCGGAACAACTATCAGTAAGCTATACAAATGTTTGTTCCGTGCGGGTATCGAACCCGCGACACGCAGCGCAGCAGTCAATTACTTAGCCACTGAGCCAACCTTGCCGTTAACCCCACCTAGTTACTAGGTACTGCAATAATTCAAATAAAGTAGCAAAAGAATGAAACACAATAATATAATAATAATATAATATAATATTTATTCAAAAATTAGAATCAGCACAATTAATACAATATAAATCTTAGAAATAATAAAGGTATAACAAAGTTCAATGCCTGTACTAGGTTAAACCTGTATCACAGGCGACATGTCTATAATAATTACTACTTGGACAACAGATTTCCTTAACAATATTTAATACTAAAGTTATGAAATGGGTTAGTAAAAGTTAATATATTATGATAAACCTAATGTACTTAAAACGCTAATAAAACATACAAACAAAAATAATGTAGGTCAATAAATTCTAAGGAAAACAATTTGTTGCACATAGTTGCCAATATAAATATGATAGTCAGTCAGCACTAAGTAAACGTTTCAAAATTAACACCGTCAGGGAATTTTTGTTGTTTGCGACAATTTGCTTAGGCAGCGCGATATCGACGGAAGTCTGAGTGATGACGCACTAGGTGCCCTCATAATCGACGGAGTTTATGTATCTGGTTTCAGCAATTTTTCTAGCAGGGCATTCAGCATCTCCCGTTTTGTGATCACTCGGCTTTTTGAAGCGGGAGCAAGTTGCGCATCTTGGAAATGCTAAGGATGCTTTCTTCGCGCATTCGGACATCATATGACCTGCTTCACCACAGTGGCCACATGTAGAATTTATTTCTCTGCACGATTTTGCTGCATGGCCATACTGTTGGCATTTGTAACACCTCGTTACTAACGTGAAGTCCCTGACGGGGCAAGATGTCCAATTTATAAAAATCCTTGATTGAGGTATTAGAATTTTCCGTATACTGGCCGCAACTTCAATAACGTAGTTACTAGTCGCTGCCTCTCTCTTCCCTGATTTGTGGCTTAATTTTACCATGGTCAAAAAGGATTCCAAGGACATCGCTGGTAACTTGTCGGCAACATTTTGTTCATATATGCACTTGAAGACCTCATTTTCAGCCAAGGAGTTCGGCACACCTACAACCACGATCCGGGGTTTGCGCTTGTTGGGTTCATCGGCAGTAAGTCCAGATGTAGTGAGCTGGACTGCGTTCTTCAGCTTATCAGCGTCTTCTTTCGTCTCGGTACTTATTATCACGCCACCATTTTTTGTTTTTCGGACACCACGTACTTGTAGCTTCATTTGCTCAGGCCGTATGATTTTTTGCACTAGTTCTTTTGTTTCGTTACTAGTTTTCAATTTATCATTGGGATAAATGGCGACAGCGCCTAAATTATTAGGTCTAACAAAATGGTTTGATCCCTTTTTTACCATATCGGCAAAAGAAGCATTTCCCGAATAACTAGAGTCCCGAATCGTCTGCTTGAGCTCCAAAATTTGTTCTGTCAGGCCGCGCTGTTGTTTAAGGCTATCTATCATGTTATCCGCGAGAATAGCTTTTTTCTTCAGCGACTGGTAGTGGACTGCCATCTGTGACGTACCTGATTCTACTTTACGGCAAAGGTTAGTTATCTTCATTTTCTGCTCTGTGTTGAGTTTCCCATCCGCGGCAATAGAGCAAACTTCATTCAAGTACTGCTGGATGGTGGACATCCATCGCTGGATTTCAGGCGTTGAAACGATAACATCAGCCGTGGTCGACTGCGACGGAGAGGCGGAGGGTTGCGCTGGCCCCCTTGGATTACAGGGGCTGTTGTCCATTTTGATAGTTTTAACTAAAAGTTCACTATAGCGTCCATGTCCGTGTGTTCACTAAAACTGCACACTATGTAAAATTACTTAATGCATTACGACGGTAATACAGTAAAGTAGGTCACTATTATTTAAGTAAATATTAATATTGCTAATGAGCACGTCTGTACGCTGCGAGTGCAATGAGTGCAATCCAACAATGTTCGAAAAACAAACCGATATTTCACAAAAATACATCAACAAAAGCGCAAATTATTTCTCTAACTATATTGAATCAGATGATTTATTTGGAGGAACCAAACAAATTCATTACCGCAATATATTTTTTAACGCAATTAAGGACCCACTTGTGTTCCAAGGGCTTTCGCATCTGTCCGTTAATCGAGATACACACACATGCGCATACGCACGTTACCGTCACGCACACAAACACGTAGTTTACGTTTGATTATGTGGGTATCTATGGGGCGCGGTGAAATAATAATTCTAACGGTTTTATGGCATATGGATAGGGTATCAATTTTCGGAAACTAGTACCGATTTTTTTGAGTTTGAGGGCTTGTACCGTACTCGTCATTTTAATTATGGGCTATTTTGGATTTTGTGCACTGAAATAAATAATTTAATACAATTGTACTAGGCGATCAGAAGAGCACCACTATAGCTCTTTTAGCCATATTGTGATGTTTTTGATATTTATAAACTCCAGTTCAGAAGCGCCAGATTCAAAGCCCGTCGCTTTCAAATTTTAATTGAATTGTATTTCAACGGACTTTCAAGAATCTAACATGACTAACTTAAAATTAACAGTGAAACCATAATATTCCTTTTTAGCATGAACTGTCTTATCTAATAATAAGCACTTACTTGCAAAAATATTCTCCTCTCGGCGCGGACAGGCAAGTTCCGCCATTTTTGCATGGCGAGGGCGAACACGACACGAAACCTGGGAAAACAAAACATCACATTAGCATTCTATAATATGAGCACTAACTGTTACCTGTGGCTGGGCCTGCGAAAAATATTTCTTAGAATAGGGGATCGGACTGGGTAAAGAAAACGCCATTCTATTTTGTCCGTCAGACAGGTAATACAAAAATATTAGACACGTATTTTTTGTTTTATCAAAATATCAAAAAATTACTTAGTTAGAACTCATTAAAGTTGGAGAGTGGGGGCTTACTACGTCACAAGTAGGTATAAAACTTACCTAAATGTGACGTCATGCGCCATTTCAACTCAATATATCTCCGTAATTTTATGACCACGTGAAAAAAGAAAAAATACGTGTCCAATACTTTTCAATAAACTACCCGACGGACAAAGAAAAAAAAATAGGATTATCCCCTATTTGAGAGAAGAGTAATATGACTTCTTGACCTTCTTATCATTGTCGCAGTCTTGGGTATTTTTGGGAAAATCTTAGAAAAAGTTATGAACAAAAAAATGCTGCAAAAACTGCAAATAATTTAATATTTAACAGCAAACAAGCTAATAAGAAATCAAACTAAGTACTCTCCCAAACCGAAGAGCAATGAGAAAAAAAAGTTGCTACATTAAGTTAAACTAAGATGAAAAAAAGTATGCTACAACTTCAAAAATAACATATACCTAACATATACCTAGTTATTCTTTATGGAGTTGCAGAACAAAAATGATATACATTTAATCTGTCTGATTAATTGCTCGAACGTTGAGACTATAGCAGTCATTATACGAAGCTATAGAAGGTCATCTAGGCCACAGCTGAGCTTTGAAATGAATGAATAAAGATTCTGAATATTAGACAGATCTTGATAAAAGTCGCCATTAGATTCGTAAAGATTGTGAAAGAATTTTTTATTCTGTAGCCTGAGGTCAATGTTGCCATGTATTTTAATACATGAAAACAATAATTAGAATACATTATATCTTATCTAAACTGAGTTACCTAAATCGAAATAAATTTAACACGGACACAGCATTAGCATTTCTAATAAGCGCATAATATTTTGCACAAACTTGAGTTTTTGATAAGTTTTTTCCTAGAAGTAGGATTTTGACTTGTATCAAATTATTTGCAAGCAAAACATCTTGGCCTGATAATTCTGCACCGACGTGTAAACTTCAAGTGTCAACTGGCGGACAAAAATTTTAAATAACAAATAAATACAAAATAACTCTAAACGAGATGGATTGGCGACAAAAGCATCGGAATGATCCGGTGGTTAAGTGCGAGATACAGATCAAATGACGGGCAGTGCTCAAACATATTGCTCGTGTCTCCGAGAAGAATTGCTGATGCTCTGATAGTGGGTTTAAATGCATTTTGGGAAGGACGTTGAGGTGTTTGGGGAAGAAGGAACAATTTTAGAATTTTAGTTTGTCTGTTTTTTTGGATGGAAGTGCACTTCAAAACCCTTTTTACGATAAGTTTGCTTAGCAGTGGATTTTGTTACTCCAAAGATGTGATCTTATAGGAACTTAACTACATAAAATTGAGAATAATCGTACATGATAATTTATGCACATATTTCAAAAGCACCTATCTACATAAAATATTCAGATACAGCATCAGATATTAAAGAAGATTGCCCTACAAAAACAGTAAGCAGTAGCCATGAAGAAACTTTAAACATTCGATTTGTTATCAACACTTGATTCTTGATACGATCTCGATGTATCGATCAGTCAGAATCGAGACCACCCAAACGAATCGGATACATTTAGTCCAGGAAATTGGACTCAAAACGGCGGCTTTTATTTAATTTAAATAAACAAATAAAAATAGCGAGGGGTTAAAAACTGTGGTTGTTGGTACTAAGAGTAGTCATTGTTTATTTTGCTTACACAATGTAAAGTTGTTTCATAAAAAGATGTCATCGATTTTGTTCGTGCCAGCAAAAACTATACTTAGGTACTTGTTGATCATTTTATAGATGTTGATGTTGCTGTACACAAGGCGATGCATCAAGCCGTATGGCTGCATAGCCGTATGGAGCTGTATAGCTCCAGTATAACACGACCTCGTTTTGTAAATATTTCAATTTCAATGTGAGATCCGGTTTAACTGGTTTTGTATAGTTAGATTAGTCGTCGTGCGAACCTAAGTGATAAGATGTGATGTATAACAGAAAAACAGGTAATATATAGTTTAAAACACTGATAAAGGAGGGAAAAAAAAAGATACGATCGATGGACTGAAAGATGAAAAAAAAAAGAGATTACTGATACTGTCTACTAAGATGATGATAAAGAATTTGGAAAGTAGAAGCTATGCTGAACCTATTAAAAATTAATTGAGATAAGCACAGGAGAATTATGATGTATTGATGATATTATCAAAAAGCAGGGGGGGTACTATGACGCTTAAAACACTATTGTTCCATTCCTATTCCAGAGTGGGAAAGAGATGGAGCTAGACGACCTGTATATCTCCGTCTCTTTTTCACTCTGGAATGAGAATGGAACAATAATGTTTTAAGACGTCATGGTACGCCACCTGATGTTTGTTTGGTGTTGTTCCATGTTGCGGAGTGAAAATACAGATTACCATGGACTTCTGATTTGTTTTTTCGTGGGAAATCATTTCAAATGTAAAGTTAAAAACACACAAAATTACTAAACATATTTACATTAAAAAGCTATCACTCAAAAATATGACAAGATTAAGTAGACATTAAAAAAAAAACATTTTTGCAAAATACACACCAGTGGGAAAATCTAACGAATTTCGCTCAGTTTAAGGTTTTAAGCAGAATCAATAAGATAAGTTAACAAATATTTGGAAAGTGATAAATAATTTTTGGTAAAATTAATACATGATAAGAGTACTTTTTACTTGTTTACTTAACTCTTGTTAAAATTGTAAACATGGTACTTGAAAGTGTAACTCTACTTGGGTGTGGGTTAGTCTTACGCAAACTTATTGATGGATGATGTTTATTTTTAGGCAATGTATGTTAACAAAAACTGCTTTTTAATAATGAATAAATACATTAGGCTATTTATTCATTCCTTTTTCATTTCGTTTTAGCTAAGCAGAGACGTAAAGATTTCAGTGTGTTTAGTAAGTACATAAGTTTACAAGGTGTAGTAAACATTTGTGATTGTTTGTATGTGTGTGAAAGCGTGGTTATAGGGCGAGGATCAGACGGGCCGCTTTTAAAACACGTGTGGTTCACACTTACCGATTTCCATAAATAAGAAAAAAAAATACCTACCCATTTTATATTTGATTTGGGTCGAGAATCATTAGCATAGTTACCTCTTCGAATTTGACAAAGTTGCTAAACAACACCTTGTATACTAAAGGCGGAAATACACTTACGTGTCGTGGCGTGTCGTGACGCGCCAGAAGCTTAAGGTTTCATACATCGTTGCGACACGACACGCCATGCAAATATGTCCCTAACCATATTAAATTTTAATGTATGAAACCGATTTGCTTCTGGCGCGACACGACACGCCTCGACACGTAAGTATGTTTCCGTCTTAATTCTAGCTGATGCCCGCGACTTCGTTCGTGCGGAAATTTTGATGGGTTTTAAGGGTATGTAAAAAAGATGTTGGCCGATTCCCAGACCTACCCGATATGCACACAAAATTTCATAAATCGGTTTAGCCGTTTCGGAGGAGTTTGGTAACAAACACCACGACACGATAATTTTATATATTAGAAATTAAAAAGAGGTAAAGTTTGTATGTAGGGGATAATATTCGGACTGGTCCAATTCCGAAAATTGTATTACTAACAGGAAGCGACATTATCTCCGAGTGTCAAAGGCTACATTTTAAATGTCCCTAAGTTTAATTTCCGTACATAATGAAAGCGCAGACGCAACCAAAAGATAGTTTTCTATATTCACTTGGCACTTGTTGTTTTTTTTGCATTATAATATAAGGTGGTATCGGTAGCAGTGATATTGCTACAAACCAGTATTTAAATCGAAAGTAAGAAAAGTAGAAATAAACAGTACATTTCTGTGCACAATGTTTTCAAATATGCATGTCGATGCTCACTCCTCTAACTCCCAAATTCAAGTTGAAAATCGCGTACCATTCCATACTAAAATAACAGCGAATAATATCCAAAAATGACAGGAAGGAGAATAACTCATCAATCGTGGGCACTTGATAGGTTATCATCACAAATATAAACATGTTCGGTGATTGACACGCGTGGGAACAAGTTCATAGTAAGTCAACATTGATAAACTAAGTTAGGTTTAAGCATTTCACTGGTGTTGCGCAATTTGATCACAAGACTGTGCGTTGATGGAGTAATAGATGATGCCCTACATCCTGGCAGAGAAAAGACCTGTGACTCAGTGGGAGAGATAATATACATATTTGACTATGGTCTCCATATGATTTTGTATACACAACAACAAAAACTTACAACTTAGCAATACAAACTCTTTGACAACTGAAAGAAGGTTTTTTGCAGAAAACGCCTTGTTTTGAATTTGATAGACACAAAGGCAAGGGGGTAACATGGCCAGATATTGCATAGGTTTGGAAGGAGAAAGGCGAGGCGCATGCCCAGCAGTGGGACTAAAAAAAATTTAGTAATTTGCACCCTCAAGATGGACATTAGACAACCCTAACAGTTACCCTACGGTTAAACCTAATAACCGGGTTATATTAAATCTGTTTGTTTGCTCCTAACTACTATACAAATCTATATTATATACTAATATAAAGCTGAAGAGTTTGTTTGTTTGCTTGAACGCGCTAATCTCAGGAAGTACTGGAGGCCTACTCTCTTTCTCCGAAACGTAACTTCGGCAACGAACGAAAATTAAACGTAGTATCGTTTGTGACCCGACTCTATATAATTTGCGGACGCACACAAGAAGTTCGAATTTACAGACAACGTATGTATTGAATTTTATTGTGTGCGTGCTCAAATTATATAGAGTAGGGTCACAAACGATACTACGTTTAATTTTCGTTCGTTGCCGAAGTTACGTTTCGGAGAAAGAGAGTAGGCCTCCTGATCCGATTTGAAAAAATATTTCTTTGTTAGATTGCTTATTTATTGAGGAAGGCTATAGGCTATATATTATCACTATGACGCTACGACCAAAAGGAGCGGAGCAGCAACAAAAAATGTTGCGAAAACGGGGAAAATGTGACGCAGACGAAGTTGCTCAGGACAGCTAGTTATACTATACAGACAGAACGTATCCTCGACTAAAGTTATCCAACACAACCAGATCCTGCTGAACACAATAATTTTCAAATTAGCGACAATATAAATAAACTAACATTAAAATAATGTCCTACAATACCAAACCAATTCTATGATAGAATTTGACAATGCCCACGCGCATTGTTTTGAGGTAGTCAATGACACAAATAATTTCAGGTCACTCGTTCAACTGAGATCAGATAAATGCCATGATCCGCATACCGAACGGTTTGAAAAGGGCTTTTGGGAACCTTTCATTTGTATTATAGGCTAAATGTGGGCAAAAATAGATTGTTTAACCAAGGAGAAATAAATAAAGGGTGTAAAACACCTCTTAACGAAGCCGAAAGGCACTGGTTCTCTCTGTCATTGCGATCATTTTTTTGTTCTACACCATACCTGGGAACCTTCTAGTTACGGAGATATTAGGGGTCGAAGTTCCAACTTTTTGACAAGTATTTTTTTAAATACAAGTTTTTAATGTAATATTTTTACTTTAAACACCTCCACGATCCCCATACTATTCAATCCGTTCATCAGCACAATGTTTTGAGTGCGTTACATTGAGTTCTACCACAAAACATGATTTTACACCCCCCAAAAAAAAGTCGTTTCCCAGCAATAATTTTTGCGTAAAGTTACTTAGTTTCATGTACAGAATGCTTGGTTGACGGCTTCGTGATGAGGTGATTTACACGGTGTATAAGCAGTCCTATAAATAAAATACTCTAAGTCTTAACTTTTGGTATATTATTTAATGACTCATAACAGAATGATCCTGGAAATATTGGAACGAAAATGAGTAACTTACACTATCATTTACGAGACATCTTCCGTGATTATTGTTTATTTTGAGCTTCCAATGGTGGTGGAGTAAGTTTAGTTATAAACCTTGAAAGATTAAAACAGTGTAAATGAGTAAATTGTGTAAGAAGAATTCGATATTCAATCTTCTCTTCATGCAACCCTCTGTCCCCGGATTGATCTTTAGAGTCACAAAAATGACGAGTTTGGTTTCTAAAGGCCTAGTTAACTTATTCTAACCGTTAAACTTACTCCATCACATACGGCATATCATCTTCCGTGATTATTGATAGTTTTGAGTTCCCAAAATGAACAAAAACTGGGAACTCAAAACAGTCAATAATCACGCCAGATATCCCGTAAGCCATAAGTGATAGTGTAAGATTAACTTATTCTTTAAATAGATCCCGAAGTAAAATATCCTACAGAGTTTCGACCTCCATCTTCCCTACCAACAGACGAAAACACACTCGTTAAGATCCCCGAAACTGCGAAAGCCTCCAAAAGTTAAACAAAGCGAGAAGTCTGCTTCGTTTTTAGCATAACTTGCCAAATTCGCGTATCGGACAGTGGTATAAAAACTGGCTGCGCCTGCCAGCACCCTATAAGGTCATCCATTGTTTTGCTGGAGAGGAACGCAGGTCCGGCGGGAGACTGGCTGATAATTTTCTGCCCATTGTGGTGTGGGTTTACGGAGAAATAAAAGGAAGTTTTAATGTGGTATGGTTATTTTTGTTTAGGTTAAAATGTATTTTAGTGAATTTTCGGTAATGAACTCAGATTATCTATAGTCCTTGTTTCAAGAAAATTAATAAAACGATATACTATACAGACAACAATTCTGGAATAGAATAAGTGGAGCGAGGCCTTTGCCCAGCTATTGGGTAAGTATGGGCTAGCATAAGCATAATCAGCCTATGATGTTCCCACTGCTGGGACACAGGCCTCAAATAACAATGATATTCTATTGGACGTTCTTCCTATTTTACTCATTAAGGTCCATTTAGCTTAAAAACGACTTAATCTAAACACCTGTGACAGCTATCCGCCATTAAATTGCCGATTGGCAATTTTAATCTGCAACCAAAAACCGGTTTGATTTTAAAATAAGTGTTGCAAAAAGCATAAATTATGTAAAACAAAATATGTATAACACTGCCGTCACTTCCGATAACCTAGTTAGATTTGGTAAAAGCATTTTTAATGTCACAGCAGCTTACACAATATTTATATTTTTAGCACTATATAATTATTTTACCTTTGCCAGCATCCCAACAGCAATCCAATCCTATTCTAATGAGTCTGTGTGATTTTGACAGCGATGCAAAACTGGAGGTAAAAACATCGAAAAAGCCTTAAAAAGTTTGTCATAAAAAAAGAAACGATTAAAATCTTAACGTTCTTTTTTCAAAAGACTCAATAAACAAAATGGCGCTTCAACTTTTGGCTAGTGCCTGCCAAAGTGATAACATCACTTATTGAATTAGTATTGACAGATGACAGGTCTACCTACTGTTTTTATTTAGCGATAGATTGGCAGCTTGTCACTAGATTGGTAGTGTTAGCAGACAGCTGCTTTAGTGCACACTTTCAATACTTTTTCCTCATGAAGGTATGACATCACATTTTGATTGTTATTTGTGGTTCGTTATTAATTTTGCACACATCACTTTTTTATGTAGGTACGACATCTCGCAGGTCCACCTATGAAGTTGGTTTCTTCTAGCTCTTTACACAAACGGTTAGCTTGTCATAGTTGACTTTGAAATAGATTAGAAGGACATTTTTTAAATTTAAAAACGTTCAAAATCTAGCTGCAATCTCAGCGACAATCTCTCAAAAACTTGTCGAATATTTTAGTACCTTATTTAGAAGTTTTTAGATTGACATTCGATTGCTCTTTAAATCACGGAAGTTACCACTCTGGTCCGTTGTCAATATCCAATCAAAATCACAAAACTCGTTCGATCCATCCCTGCGCAGACGCCGTATACAGCGCTTGATGTAGAGGACATTGATGGATGTCGGCCACTGCTTGAGGAATGACTATCAAGTAATGACTGGTCTCTTATTGATGTTTTATATTGATCACTTACTTTGGTATATTGCGCTTGCATCGCTTTACGTATACACCAAATTTGAAGTATGACCACTGACGAAGACGTTTAAAGAACCTGCTTGGGTAATTGGTATAATGTCGAATTTTCTTCATGTTAAGAAATTAACAAGATTAAACTGAGGAAATCATCAGAACCCTATAAACATATTATAGAGATAATGAAGAAATCAAAGAATAAAAACGGTACAAGGAAAGCTCTAACAGAGAACGGAAACAAGTTGGAGAAGAAGCGGTACAAAATAACTATCAATGAGTTCAAAATAACTCTAATAATCGTAGGTAATTTATTTGATAATTATGTGGACAATATTACAATGGAATGTTGGTTGCCTACCAGTTAAACATACCAGTACTTCATATAACACGTAAAATTTAACACAAGGAAACAACAACAATATCAAATTCAAATTAAACATGTAATTACACGCAAAAAAAATCATCATATTCGACTATCGAGACATTCAGGAAGTGCTGATAAGCCTATCTGGACCGTGGGAACATTGCCGTAAACCACTGATAAGAGTACTAAAAATATATAAATATTTGTTTTAAAAAAATATATTTAAAATCGCCTACGATCGCGCGTTTCCGCAGAGTATGTGATAGTGGCGGTCAAGTTACAACTTGATCTGCATTCACTGGCGATAATGCTTGGGACGTAAACTATGTTCACATATATAATGATAGATAACACACATACAATGATAACTATTAAATAGTTATAAAAATGGAACTGGATTTGTTTAATTAAAAAAAAGGATAATTGGTTTGCCCGAACTTGGCTTGACACACTACCGTGCGTCTTTAGTTGCATTTTATTGCTGCCCCCCTAGCATGACCGTTCTATCTCTATTCTACCAAGAAACGACAAGAAATCTTTTCTATACAACTTGACATTTCTTCTGCCCGAGCATGGCGCGCCCCGTCGACTCGCGTTTCTACGAAGACATAGACAGAAATTCTTTCCATAGCAACAGGGACGTATCACGTGATGTTTATATTCTCTGAATATTATTACGTTTAGTTAACAAAAAAAAGTTGGCAATTGCACGAGTTTTTCATTTTTCGTGGGCGGGATGGTGTTGCTGCATCCTGGATCCAGGCCTGGATCTTTTTCGCGAAATTAAACCTAAATATTTTACGTAACATTTCAACCTTTTGAACGTTACTCAACGCAACCACGAAACGCATTTCTCATATTTAGTTTTTAATAAGACTAGTTTGACATTTGTCAGAAGTAATGTTTCTACCCCCAAATGTCAAAAGAAGAGAAAATATGGTCGTCATGCTCGACGTTGTAGACTTGTGTCGACTGAAGAAAGGAAACATTTCTTTTCTACATTCTTAATATCGCCATGCTTGGGACGATAGAAATATCTGTCAAATTGTCGATTCTTCCGTAGACATAGCTCGTTTCTAGGGCGGTCATGCTAGGCCGGCTGATCTTAACTAAATTCATTGGGAAAGCGTCTATAATAATTATCTAATTCAGGTTTAAGAGCTCACTTATAAAACGTAAAAGCTTTCAGTTTCTTCACTTATGTTTTTTTTTAAATCCCATCTTTCTCATATTACAACAAAAAGAATAACCGCCTAAATTAACTGTTGGTTGACTAAAATCTACGACAAAGACGCACCTCGATCCCAGTATTTGCATATTTTCGAGTAAACTGACACGGCGACAAAGATAATGTAAACCCAAGATAAGGAAGAGCTTGGCTAGTAAGAAATGGGGACACTGTTAATACGAAGGTTTTTAGGAGCATTTGTCATGAAATGCTCCTAAAAACCTTCGTATTAACAGTGTCAAAGACATACTATATAAAGGGTGTAAAATACCTATAAACGAAGCCGAAAGGCACTGGTTCTCCCTGTCATTGCGATCATTTTTTTGTTCTACAACATACCTGGGAACCTTCTAGTTACGAAGATATTAGGGGTCAAAGTTCCAACTTTTTGACAACAATTTTTTTTAATACAAGTTTTTAATGTAAGATTTTTACTTTAAACACCTCCACGACCCCCGTACTATTCAATCCGTCCATTTCCTAATATTTCTGAAAATTATGAACCTTTGTTGGGTTCAATCTCTGGTGATGGATAGCCGTTCTGACCGAAGCGTCTTTGTAACTTTGTTCGATTTTCTTCCGCACACCATATCTCTGTTGCGACAGCACCAATCATTGTCATGTACCTAAGTTTAGGATTTTTTTAGGAGCACCGGAGACATTATTCACGAAACAGTTTTCGTTGAAAATCAAAGTTACTGACTATGGCTGACACTGAAGATATACTAGCAACACAAACCTTGTATCCGTCAAATACACAGATATCTATGTTAACATGATACAAGTTACAAGAAAAAAAAGTACATCCGATGTTTATTTGTGTATAAACAGCTCATTATTGTCATTTTGACAGCATTATGGGATTCTGACCACATGTTATACTCTGTGTACTTACTTAAAATTCATGGTTGTGACACGAACCCTGCGGGGGTATACGCTTACAAATATATCGAGTTATAATTTAGATATTTAAAATCGATTTCCGATTTCGTAAATACTGTTTGAAAAGAGAGTTTTTTCATTCATTTTATCTAAATGTGAAAATAAATAGGTACGTGAGCTGTGATTTAATATTCATGAACTCCACACCAAACTTTAGTTAGTCACCAGGTGTATGAAGGCAATGAACGATCGAAAAACCTATTTACAACATGGAAGGAGTCACATAGCCAAGTTGGCATTTCCTCACGGTTGAATAACTTTCCTCGTTATACAATATTACACTCCCAACTTCCAGTCAATTGATAAACAAAAACAAGTTTAGCCATAACTACAGCTTTAACGAAACCACAAAAAAACGTGAACCGGACACCACGCAATCTAGTACCAGATACCAAATACCGAAAGACCGATACCCAAATCTGGTAACGCTAATTGTCAAACTCTACGGGAGTGTAATCGGTTGTTGATGTTCGATGAATGCCGATATGTTCAATACAAATCGTATAAAACAATAATTGCTTGCGTTTAGCGATTCCACGGTGAATCAAGCTTGTTTGACAGTTGTAGAAGCACCGCCATTTTGGAATGCGGGATAGGAAAATCTTTCGCGGTTCTCATAGATTTTTGGATGTTTTCACTGTGTTGGTATGCTTGGTAATGTGGATTATTGCTTTAGGTAAATGAAACAATGTTACACAATGTTACAATAGGGGATGATCACATTTTTTTTTCTTTGTCCGTCGGGTAGATTATTTATTTATTTAGGATCTCCAACAAAGGATGTACACAGATCATGTGAAATAGACTGCACTTAAAAAGTACCACGTAGGTGAACTCCTTCACTTACAGGAGACCACAGCATGCATAATTGAATTAACATTATTGAAAAGTATTGGACACGTATTTTTTCTTTTTTCACGTGGTCTTAAAATTACGGAGACATACACGGTGTAAATCACCTCATCACAAAGCCGTCAACCAAGCATTCTGTACATGAAACTAAGTAACTTTACGCAAAAATTATTGCTGGGAAACGACTTTTTTTTGGGGGGTGTAAAATCATGTTTTGTGGTAGAACTCAATGTAACGCACTCAAAACATTGTGCTGATGGACGGATTGAATAGAACGGGGGTCGTGGAGGTGTTTAAAGTAAAAATCTTACATTAAAAACTTGTATTTAGAAAAATACTTGTCAAAAAGTTGGAACTTTGACCCCTAATATCTCCGTAACTAGAAGGTTCCCAGGTACTGTGTAGAACAAAAAAATTATCGCAAGGACAGGGAGAACCAGAGCCTTTCAGCTTCGTTAAGAGGTGTTTTACACCCTTTATTGAGTTGAAATGGCGCATGACGTCACATGTAGGTAATTTTTATACCTACTTGTGACGTAGTGAGCCCCCACTCTCCAACTTGAGTTTTAACTAAGTGTTTTTTTGATATTTTAATTAAACAAAAAATACGTGTCTAATATTTTTGTATTACCTGTCTGACGGACAAAATAGGAATATCTTTACCCAGTCTTCACCCCTATTGTTTCTCTTCGATAAAATGAAGTCACAAAAGTAACCAGTAAGGAAGTAAATGGTAGAATAGTCTACAAAATTCCCAAAAACAGGTCCAACTTTAACCGATATTTTTCAAAATACGATTGGAACGGGTAACTTTATGATATCCACAAGTAACATAGCACATAAAATCACGACTGTTACCCCCGAAGGGTTAGGCAGAGGAGTATCTAAAAGTGCACCCACATTTCGTTAGGTATGTTTAAGTCCCATGTAATAGGGTGCGAGCCTATTGCCTCAAGTGTCTATGTCAAATTGAAATAACGGTATGACTTTTTGAAATTTGACTTTACGAATATCGTAAAGTCAAATTTCAAAAAGTCATACATTTATTTCAATTAGTAAGTTTAACACTAGTTAAACTTACTCATTTTCGGGTCATTAACGTCACAATAATCAAAGTTGACGATGTTATCTCTATTGATAAGCGAAGTTAATGAAAAGAAATCGTATCCGCGCTTATCAATCATTATGATTCATTATTGTTGTTTATTTTGATAATTAAGCGAGACTTTCAATGGAGTTGCTGTTACAACGTAATTGATAATCACTTTCAAATAATAACTAATTAGTTAAAATAATTAGGAAGTTTATTTAAGAGTTGTGATAAAGAATTTTTGTGAGTAATATGATTTATTTATATTGGTGTTAATATTTAATGATAAGAAAGTTTTGTTTATGGGCTTTGTTTTAAGTGTTGATTAATGTTGTCAAAACGGTATGCAAGTATGATTAAGTAAAAATAACAGCTCGTAAAGCTCATTACCATCATCATCAGCCTATAATGTTCCCACTGCTGGGACATCCCCATCCCACGCCTCCTCTCTATGAGAGGGAGTGGGCTGTAAGCCTCCACGCGGGCCCAGTGCGGGTTGTTAGATGTCACATGTCTTTGAATTTTTAGTTCCTTCAAGGACATGCTGGTTTCCTCACGATGTTTTCCTTCACCGTTTTTTAGGGCAGCGGTGATGAAATAAATTACACAAAGTAATGCGCCTGCTTGGGTTCGAATCCACGGCTTACTGCTCGTAAGTCAGGGCTGCCACCATTGGGCCACCGCTGCTCTCCTCGTGCAGCTCGCTCGTTCATAACATCACGCCTGTAATCCCAGAAGGTTTAGGCAGAAATACCTAAAAGTGCACCCACATTTCGCCAGTTATGTTTAAGTCCCATTTAATAGGGGGCGAGCCTATTGCCATCAAACAGGCCCAAATCCAGACACCGTGGCTGCTACTGAGAAATTCGTGATGGAAAACCCAACAAGAATTTAAACCGAACCGGGAATCGAACTCAGCACCTCAAGCTCAGCATTCGCTATTGCGAGACCAACGTCAGTAATTCAAATTCATCATTATAAATTCCGTTAATTAAATTAAACAAGAAAAATACAAATGATTATGTCCAATATGGCTGTCGCGGAAGCTGGGCCAGCATACACCATTATGTACCGTTAGTGGACATTAGTGGCCCACTACTTACACTGTGTGGGTGTCGGCCGGTTTTGGGTTCCTACCGTGGTGAGGTTATTGTTATTTAATCAGTTGTAATGGTATTATGGGTTGTATTAGTAAAGTCGGTTTCTTCACTTTTGGCTTTAGGAATTTGCTGAAAATCAACTACCTATCTACTTGTAAGCGAAGGACCTGAAGTGGTAGTCGCTTTCACAGGCTTGTCATAATTCTACCACAACTATCGACAAGATAGATTTTTAAACTGACCTGCCCCCGTATTCACAAATACTACGATTCGATTTCGCTTTGGAAAGTCCTATGTCTATCCTTTTCTGCCATAACGAAAGCGAGCGAGATAGACATACGACTTTCCGAATCGAAATCGAATCGAAGCCTTTATGAATACAGGGGCAGATCATTAACACTGGTTTGACATAAGCTACCGAATCCTTATGTTACCATTTTAACACTGAAACCAGGTACAGTAGTAGTCATCATCATCTGCCTAGCCTTTTCCCAAACTATCTTGGGGTCGGCTTCAGTCTAACCGGATGCAGCTGAGTACCCGTATTTTACATGAACCGACTGCCTATCTGACCTCCACGACTGGATGTCAGACTTGGCTTCTGACTATTAGTAACGACTGTCAAAGATCTACAAACAGCCGGGACCAACGGCTTAACGTGCTTTCCGAGGCACGGAGGAAACTCGGTATGTAATTTTGACCTATCCGCGGACCAACCTCGGCAAGCACGGCTTATCCTTAAAGATCGACCCGTGCAGCTGTTATTATTTTGCCCCGAGCTCCTCGATAGTGTTAGTGACCATGCTAGTTTAAAAACGTTTATGGTTAACACATCCTGTGACTTATTAAAACCAGTTATCTCCAAACCGTAGAGGTAAAATAACAGTTGATCACCAAACTTAATCGCCGTGATCAATTAGTGGTCTTTCACTGTGACCGGTAAGTAATTAACGACAATGATGAATTGTACTTGTCTATTTGGTAGTTATTAGATTTCTAATTAGATTTATTAATTATTTATCGGTTCATAAGTGCGTGCTTAAAAAGCAGTGCATGTTATCCATTACTTTTTAAGTTTGAAAACTGCTGTGTAAAGGTACCTAGACATGCTATAGTATTAATATTATAATATTTGTGTAAAAACTCAAATAAAAATTATTCTATGCTATTCTATTCTATTAAAGCCTTAAGTTCTAAGCCTTAAGTCTCTGATGTTATGCTAACTTCAGAGACAAGCAAATGAAAACGAACGCTTATTATTTTACATAATTTTAGTTTTGTGTTCTATTCTAGGTACACATTTTTTCATATCTAAAATACTTCTATTTTTGGTATGAAAAACCGTATTGTTCTAGCTGACAGCAACTCAAAATAATTTACTATTCCTTTCAACCATAATTTAATACCACACCCTATAATTATTGCGTCCTCTAAACTAAACAATTAACTTTCTACTATACAACATCTAGAAATATCGACACCAATTATTATTACGACTCGGTATCGCCAGGGGTCGTGCCCACCCTCCGTAGCGAATAGCATGAAGCGACGTACGCGCAGCGAACGGTCACAGTTTTGCGACGATATCGAATATGGCGGGGAGGGGATGTTACTTATTATTACTTTATCATTTGGAAAGGATGTTTTGGGGGCAGTTTATTGTAAGAGTTTTAAGGGTGCTATTTTATTCTCTTACGTAGGCAATGTGTAGGTAGGTATAGCTTGGCAAATGCCGAGTTTTCAAACCAATATACGATAGATGAACACCTTGTGCGCAAGGCAACTATTCAAGCTATACAAAATGAGTTTATGCGGATCTTAGCAAAGCCATGCTATAGTGGAAGTGAACAGCTTGATGTATCACTGTGCGAACTACAAATAAGTTCACCTGTACGATGCCAACGAAAGATAAAAGATAGGAAAATCTCTTTTGCTTGAGAAGACCCTCGACTCTTTAACTCTCGTACTATGACACAAGCTGTCTTAAAGCAGAATCTGAAGTGACGGTAATATGAAGTATTTAATCTTCCTAAACGTCAATACAAAGTCTTCTTCTAATCAAACTTATGCATGTCATGACCGCCAAACGAGTTATCCCACATCTTCGTCATCCCAAATTCAAAGTAGCAACCGTACCACAGTGACCCATGGCAGCGAAGGTCGTGTAATACGGCCGATACTCTGATACTATACTACTACTAACAGGGGCCTCAAATCAACGGTGGTAACGGATGCCGTCGTTTATACTCCGCATCCGCTCACAAGGCGACACGATTTCACTTCGCTTTTATATCAATAGCATCTCTGTGGAACTAGATATGTAGTTTCGGGAGGTTAATCTGAGTTTGAGAAGAGTGATTAATAAGAGTTCAAAGCTTAAACAAAGGTTGTTAAGGTACTACAGAAAGATCGGGTCACAGTCCCAAACAAGAACGTAGACGAGGAAAAAGAAGTATACAAGGATCATAGCAGGTGGCTTTCTGTGGTCTCTGCCCACCCCCATGTGAAAAAGGCGTATGTTTATTCGTATATATAACAAAGGTAAAATAAACTCACATAAACAAATGGGATGACTAAAGGGAATGCATTCTGAGAAGAGCGATAATTGTATAGATTGAAGAGGACGACATTTTTTGTCATTCTCAAGAAAATTAGGAAAAGGATAGAAGGAGAATATGACAAATGGCGACGAGTGCGCCAAAATTTTGAACAATATCTTCATAAAGGAGAATAAAAAAGTTCTTAATAAATCATAAATTATGCAACTGATCCTGGACGACGAATAACAAAGACACTTAGATCCAGGACAAATAGCAATACACAACAAACGTAAAACCCTCAAAACAGTAATAAACATCTGAACGGTCTAAAACGCATATTCTAGATGAATACTCAATCATAAACCTCTCTTAAGCTAATTTTGAGAATAGATTGCCCTGTATAAAATCTGTCAACTGTAAATCATGAGGCTCAAGAGCATCATTCTGCAATACTGAGTGTAGTGTAGACCTAACACAGGCTTCTATAAAAGTAAACTAAACCAAACGTACAATAATAATAAACGGTGAAGGCATAGTTATAAAAGAACTCAGTTCTTCCAGCGATAGTCATAAGTATGTTGCAGAAGCTAGAATCCATTTTTCAACAAAACTAAATGGGAAATGAATTGTTTACCAAATTGATTTCGAACTTAAATTGACCGTAAATTCAAATCATTTGTATAAAACTGCTCTAACAGGTGCAGAGTGTCAATTTAGAACAGATTATTTTCCTGATGGTACACTTACAAAATCCACCGCCATCAAAAATTGCTTACCATCATTCAGAATTGTGTAACATCGCATAACAAGATCCAGGCAAAAAGGCCTGCATTAACCAGACCAGGGCACATGGCAATAAGGCCGTTATAATGCATATTATGGTCTAATGTAGTTCCCGTTATTCTGAGAACGATGGGCATAAAACATGGACTCCAATCGAGATTTCAATGGGTGTTTAGAATAAGATTTTCTTAGATATCGATATAATATAGATGGAAGTATAAAAGGAAATGGTAATATGGTAGGTATTGATGGTTGGAAGAACTTAAGGAGATTCTGGGTCAGGGTATTTTCAGGAGCTCGTGGCTAAATAATAACAGCAGCACTGGTCGATTTTTAAGATTAAGCCGTGCTTGCCGAGGTTGGTCCGTGGATGAGTGACCATAATTGCATACCGAGTTTCCTCCATGCCTCGGAAAGCACACTAACCGTTGGTCCCGACTTTCATTTGTAGATCTTTGACAGTCGTTACGAGTAGTCAGAAGCTAAAAATCTGACATTCAGTCTTACTAAGGGGTATCGTTTTACCCAGTTACTGAGTTGTGGAGGTCAGATAGGCAGTCGCTTCATGTAAAATACTGGTACTCAGCTGCATCCGGTTAGACTGGAAGCCGACCCCAAGATAGTTTGGGAAAAGGCTAGACAGATCATAAAATGTTTATGGTTTAATTTAAAAGTATCGTTGGGAAACAGTCACTGATGATCATCTTAGCAACGATAACACAACGAACCACAAATATTATTGATTAAGGTATGAACGGAGTCAACTAAATGAATAAAATAAAGCAAAACATATGCAAAGAACTGTAACATATGCAAATACACTAAGAATAATTTAGTTACATGGGACAAGAGCGTTAAACGACTGGAATGAATTCCATTCTCAAACTGGACGCAAAAGATTTCAGTACTTAACAAACTCATCATCATGAGCAGCCTTTAAAATAAGCAATAAGTCGAAACAAATCCAGAAGTACCCGCTATTAGCCCAAAAGAGGTCGAACGATACATCTTTCAACCTCTATGTATAAAGAGTTCACTAAACTTTTCTGACCATTAATCTCTCGACTCTGTTAACATAATCATCGAGCGGTTTTCATGCGACAAAAGCGCTTCGCTGTCCATTGTTCGGTGATGAATCGACGGGCAATTCATTAATACCGTTTGAACACACAATGGATGACGAAATTGTGAACATGGTCGCACAATGCTGAGCTAATATGTCGCTGTGTCATTAATAATTTGATTGGAGCTTTCTCTTGAGACTTGAGGTCTGATTTTACTAGTAATGGGATCCCATTACTTTGTAAAATATTATTTACTATCTATCTTCTTCTAATATTCTTATAATATTTTCGTAATCGATCGAGTCCAAAGCATTCGAGTATTTAGCAAAATTAAGAATGTCTTCGTATTTTTTATTTATTTATTTATTTATTAACCACCAATTATAGCAACATTACAGACAAGTCCAATACGATGCTATAAGTCACAAAGTACAATTACATTAAATATAATAACAAATACCATTACACCCAGTATAATAGTAATAATTAAATATGACATCGTTTATAGTTGCACACCTATTTCTAGTATTATTTGTGCTGTTTGAATAAATCTCTGCAGGTTTTGCCCAAATATATCTTCCGATACCGTTATAATATATTATGCATGAAGATGATTGTGAGACAAAGTTTTTCTTTAAATCGTTTAATGACGGAAAACTAACAGCAAGCTGATTTTATCATTATGTCGATAACTTTTCTGATGACTTAGATAATGACCTATCAAGCTATGCAAAGCCAAATAAAGCTGATCTCTCATAGTACGGGAAGCTCATACTAAACAAGGTTACACTGGATATGGTTACACTGGATATGTACAGAATGATGTGTCCCCGTGTCTACAACCTTTAAACCAAAGAACCTTAAAATGTTTTCGATTCAAAACACAAACTGAAAACCGTCAAACTCAGAATCTGTCAAACTTTAAAAATGGAACACCAGATACCAAGAGCCCAAAAAAAAAGTATAATAAGCACCATCTTGTTAGGTAAACAATACAGTTCACACAAGCATAGCACGCATTAGGAGCCTCGAAGGACTTGAGGACAATCGCTCTATATAAGGCCCTTACATCGCCCATCCATTGTTATGGTGAACGCTGATAATAGGTTCCGAGATACCCTTTGCTTTTAGTTTGGAAGTTGGAAGAACTAGATACGTATTTTAACTTGAGTTTAGAAAGCGACAATTGCTAACTCGAACCCGTAAAGTAAGAAATAAATGTATTTTGATGAAACACAGAAAGAAAAACTGAGGCATACACGATGACTCCCTAAGTAGGACAGCAGGAAAAAAAAACCGGCCATGTGCGAGTCGGATTCGCGCACAAAGGGTTTCGTACCATTATTTATAAAAAAGAGCAAAAAAAAAAAACACTTTTTAGTATGGGAGCCCCCTAAATATTTATTTTATTCTGTTTTTAGTATTTGTTGTTATAGCATCAACAGAATTACATAATCTGTGGAAATTTCAACTGGCTACCTATCACGGTTCATGAGATACAGCCTGGTGACAGACGGATGGACGGACAGCGAAGTCTCAGTAATAGGGTCCCGTTTGACCCTTTGGGTACGGAACCCTAAAAAATAAAGAATGTGGGAAGCAAAAGAAGAACGGCAAATCACGATGTCATAAAAAGCAGCTATGCTTGAAAACTTCTTAATCGAAGTTCCACGCACAAAATAGTGATCTTAAGGTCCAAAATACACCATTTTCATCACAGTGAGAAATAAGTAGCCTTGTCTTTTCATATCCACGATTATGTTATCAGAACAGCAGCAAAAAGAAGCGAACAAGGACCAAATAACCCACATAACCAAAAAATCTGACTACAAAATCCTGAGAACGTTTTAAATACATATAATAAAACGACAAACTTTTACGTAAAAGAGGTGCACTTTCGGCGGATTTTATTAAGACCAGCTAATAATACGTGTAACACATCTGAAGCACCGAATTGAGAAGTTATCCGCAATCCAAGACTGGTTTAGTAAACGATAAATATTGATCTCAATTACATTGAGAGTTTTTGCATTTGTCCATTTATGATAGGGTTGTGCGGTGAAGAAAGGAAAGTTTTTCTTGTGAGAAACAAAAGTACTGATACGATTTGTTTTGTTATCAAATGTCATCAATCTTCGCAAAGTATCAAATCAAAGCCTTGAACATTGATTTACTTTAGGGCCGTAAGTTTTTTTTTTAGGTGGGTGATCCTCATCCTCTAAAGAACCTGGATCTGTAGGTGAGCTTTTGCCTGACGATTGCAGTCGGGTTTCTGTTGCAACATCAAGCATTTTCTAAAAACTGATTCACAAACAAAAATAGAGTTCAAAAAACAGGTTGTATATCGTTCTCAATTAGTACAATTGTTATGTTTTTAGTAACTGCTACTTTCAAAAAACGGACTTCTGACCCCAAATAACGGTATCAAAAATCAATGTCACCAGCAGCCCTACAACAAAATGGTATTATGCCGAAGAACAGGTTACCCACATATTAATTTTAATTGCCCGGTGAAATCGTGCAGTGCGCTTTGCACTCATAACATAACGCCTTAAATGGCGGGTCTCAGCAGTAAGCTAAGAAAGTGGATGATCTAGACTTTCTTCGACAAATATGAGCTCAGATATTATGTGACTGGATTTATATGGACTGCCGATACTAGTGTGAAATTTGGTTGTTTACTTTGTGAAGATTTTATAGAGAGTTGAAGAAAAAAGAACTGCATGGTTACCAAGTTTGATAAGTTAATTGCTTTGACAACAAATCCGAAAAAATACAAAGCTGGTAAAAACTTGAAAGGTATTTCTTTAAAAATATAATTTAGGTAGGTTTAAACATTAAAGATTTGTTTTTTTGTACGAAATGTAAGAAAAAAATAAGTTAAATCTTACATAATGTAAAAAAAATATGTACACATTCAAAAATATTTTTATAATTTGAAAAGTCTTTCACTATTACTAAAAAAATATATCCTCTGCGCAAGCGCATCCAACGAGATGATTAAACAAATTGCCCTCAATCGACGATCCGCGTTTTTCTACATTCCGCCGCTAAGGACCAGTATGTTAAATGCGCAAGCATTAGGAAATAGGAACATACCTAAATAATTAATTAGCGTTCTTCCTTTAAAGATGGACTAGAATTTAAAAGTGCAAGAGTGTGGCAATGCAAGCTGGTATTTTAAATTTTACTAGCTGACCCGCGCAATTTCGTCTGCAACAACAATTTTGATGCTCTGCTCCTATTGGTCGTAGCGTGATGGTATACAGCATATAACCTTCCTCGATACTATTATCGATACTCTTTTCTTACTATATAAAAAAATAACAATTGGAGCTAGTAGTTCTCGAGATTAGCGCGTCCAACCAAACAAACTCTTCAACTTTATAATATTAGTATAGATTGCAATTCACAGTCCAGTTCGAAGTAAGCTAAAAAAACATTTACCTACTTACTGAAGATGGTAAAACTGGTACGGACAAATTGCAGACGTGTCTGCGGACACCAGACTAGAAAACATCATTATCTGCCTAGCCTTTTCCCAATTACGTTAGGGTCGGCTCCTAGTCTGACTAGATGCAGCTGAGTACCAGTATTTTGCACGGAGCGACTGCCTATCTGACCTCTACAACTCGGTTAGTACTGGGTAATACAGACTGGTTGTCAGACTTTCGGGCCACTGACTATTTCAAACGACTGTTGAAAGATCTACAAATGACAGCCGACAACGGCTTAACGTGCTTCCCGAGGCACGGAGGAAACTCGGTATGTAATAGGTGGTCACCCATCCACGGAGCAACCTAGGCAAGCGCCGCTTAACCTATAAGTCGACCCGAACGACTGTTGTTAATTAGACTAGAACAGATAATGTACTGAAATATCTTTAAGCGTGCGGAGTGCACAACCGGTATCTGTCTGAGATACATTGAGAAGGACCAAGAAGCATTCTAATATTTATAGGTCTATCAGTTAAAGACCATCAACATCCAATTAATTTTCACAGCCCAATATAACCCAGAAGGCCATTAACGACTTCAGTGTCCCAAGTGGCCCAAAACGACACCAAACTATCGTCTACCGCATCTTAAGCTACAAGTCAACGCCCACAAACTTATACCCACTGTTACGCAATTCCCTAACGCCATCTTATTAAAACTACCACGGTACAAATCGAACATACTACTTTATATTCCCAGTTTATCTGCCTGTTTTATCATCCGTGTACCACATTATTGCCTCAGGAGTATGTGTCGCTAGTTCATTAGTACAACATTAGTCAGCCGAGGTTGTAAATTGGTCTGTTTATCTGGCAAACCCACGCTTGACTTTAGTGCTAGGGACTGTGGCCAATACGCAAATCTCTGGCTGTGGAAGAGTTGGTCCTGGGGTACGGATTGGTCCAATGCACAAATGTTGGCTGGTAAAGATTTGTTCCAAAGGTAGTGTTCGGACCAGTACGCCAATATTTGTGTAAGGAATGTTTTCCGTCGTGCCGAATATTGTCGTTGGCGAATACGCAAATGTTGGTAAAGGAATAAGAACTTTATTTTTTACAGTGAGAAAACAGCTAATATGCAAACATGGCGTTTCCGTTGGTCACGAAACTGGTTTACTTTTTGGTAACGGTGCGGAGTGAGGTTCTGAATTTGGACAAAGTTTGGGGCACTACATACTCGTACTTAACCAACTCAACGAATTCCGATGAAAATCATGACCTTGATTAGGGTATTAGATGGAATACTTTTTAGGTTTCGTAACACAAAGGGTCAAACGGGACCCTAATACTGAGACTTCGCTGTCCGTCTGTCACCAGGCTGTATCTCATGAACCGTTAGTCAGTTGAAATTTCTACAGATTATGTATTTCTGTTGCCGCTATAACTTTGTAGATAAATACTACAGTTATACTAAAAACAGAATAAAATAAATATTTAAGGGGGCTCCTATACAAAAAAGTGTTTTTTTTGCTCGTATTTATAAATAATGGTACGGACACTTGGCCGGTTTTTTGTGCCGGTGATGAGCTCCATTGGGACAACATCCGACCTTCAACCATGCGAAGTCGAGGGAGAAACCTAGTTACAAAATGAAGTAGCCATCACAATATCCTTTATCGCGTACCAACACGATCCTCTCAAACCATAAACCCCGCCAGCCTTACCATACAACAATAACTTATGAATATTACCCCAACGACACTTCCCTACACTTCAAATAATCTGAAAATGCAAATACGAACAAGTGGCCTATGGTACAGAGATACTAGGAATTTATAGAATTGATACCTGTGACAAATCGTTATGGTTACGGATAGAACATGGTCTATGGTCTAGTGTCTATGGTCTATGCTCCTCGTAGGGGCTCCTGCGGCGCTACATGACAACACGATTACCGGTTCGAGTCCGATACGATGCTGGTAATGATAGCTTTACTGATAGTGGGGTCAGTTTAGGGCTTTGGCGCTATATTGTTCGGTGTAGTCGTCGACCAATCAAGATAGACAAAACCAGTTTATGCGGATCTCTCATTGTACGGGAAATCTATACAAAACGAGGCCATGTTTTACCGGAATAGTATAGGTTGATGTGTCGTCGTGCGTACTGTAAATTTGACAATAATGTTTATTAGTGTTTACGTCTTACGACATTTCATAAAAACTTTCAAGTCCCTATTTTCTGAAATTACTGAACCGATTTCAATGGGAACTTCATACGTTTGTGCAGGATACATAAGTCTAAAAAGTTAAAATAAAAAGCATTTTCGAAAAATAGTGTCACAGCAAAATTAGACCGATTATAAATTATCAATAGATTCAGGAAATTCCAATTATCTTTTTTTTTAAGACATATTTCGATAAGTTTTTTAAAGTAACTTTTTAGACCTACGTATCCTGCTTGTGCATATTAAGTTTCATTAAAATCGGTTTAGTGATTTCGGAAACTAAGGACTTGAAAGTTTGTATGAAATGCCGAAAGGTGTAAACGCTCTTCAGTCCATGTCATAGGGGGTGAGGCTATTGTCATCAACTGGGCATAAATCTCCAGCCTGCTAGAGAAATTCTTGATAAAAAATCCAAAAACACTGCCTGGTTTGGAAATCCAAACCTGCGCTTGCGACTCCTGACCAGACCAGTAAGTGAGTTCTTCAATTTTCAAATTTATTGTTAGAAATAAGGACTCTCTCTTTTGCCTTTAATGGTAATTTTTTGAGAATATAAGTTTCCACAGACCTCCTAGTGACATAATTAAAAAATATGCTGTATTAAGACCTATAATTATTTGAACAAAGTACAGTCATAAAGTACTTTCACTAATCTGACCTATGACCATTTATTGTTACGATCACTAGAGGTCAATGTTTAGCAGTGGGCGTTATAATCTTATTGATCACAATCAATGCCAACGAAAAAGCAGGCGCAAAAATCCATTCAGAGCACCTAGGAAACTCAAAATCAAAGCATTTATTTCAATTAGACCATTACAGGCACTTTTGAAAGTCAAAAATAAATAAAAAAAAGGAGCAACCAACTTTCAAAACATTTCAAATTAAGAACTAAAACAACTTTCAACAGCACTGACATTTAGCTTTTTGGTAGCTTATGTATTTTTTTTTAATTTAACTTAGGTACATACATTATTTTTATAGAAAATCAGTCGGGTGCTGAGCATGATGTCCTGTGTTAAATTCCCGGGTCGGACAAAATGTTATTGGGTTTTTCCATCACGAATTTATCAGTAGCAGCCACGGAGTTTGGATTTGTGCCCGGTTGATGGCAATAGGCTCGCCCCTATTACATGGGACGTAAACATAACTGGCAAAATGTGAGTTTACTAATGGGAACACCTCTGCCTACTGCCTAACACTTAGGGGATAACAGGTTTGGTGTAATGTTATGTAAAAATAACACCGCCATTTTGTTTGTCAACCGACAGCGCCGTCCTGTCATTTAAACGCCAAAACAACGATGCTGTACTATATCGCTTATAAATAGACGCTGTACTTTATCTAGGCTCTCTCTAAAAACCTAGCCCTAACCTCAATGTTCCCCATTCAAACCCCACCCAAAAGTTTCACTCAATTAAAGACTTTAACTCGTCCAGCTGTGGTTGACTCCGACAATCCGACACTTGAATAACCAAACTGTCTCTTTCCTCTGAGTTACCCGCGTTACTTCTATAATAGTGGCCTAATGGGCTACGTTAAATCGAAGCATAAATCGATCCTATAGAATAGACCCATTTATCAGAACGACTTGAGTAATACCTGGCTGGAGATTTTCAAGAATGGCGAGATCTAACAGCGTCAGCGGAATCGTGTAACTAGGTTTCATTGAATTTTGAGAAAATATGGTCCTGGGATGGCCGATTAAATTAGATAGTTGAAGTTCTTTACATTATTTAATGTCGCAACTGTAATCTCCAGAGGGTTATGCAGCAGGGTACAGTGGGCTGCATCACTTGGGTACCCTCCTCGAAAGCACCTACGTTCGAATCGGGGGAGATGACAAAAGGCTTACTTCTTTAATCTTTTATATTTGACTTAGTATATCTGGTGAAATTTATATGTATTTGTAGCCAGAAATAGTACTAACAATTAAAGTATAATAAGATTGATAAGTATAAGTAGACGAAGTCACAAGAAACTGCTGATTTTGCCAACAAACATGCCCAAAAACATTTAGCCACTAATAAATATAAATCTTCACAAAATAGCGATTAAAGACAAAATAGTTACACAGTTCAATTACTTACAAGAAATTGTAGTAATTAACAGAAATTGTGGCATCTTACTCTACGTGATTAAATGCGGTTGATTGAAGTTTGTGAGGCAGGCGAAGCCGTGTGCTCGAACTAGTTAATTGGTATAAACAAGCAAGTAGCGATCAAAGGTGCCGCGGACTAAATGTCAGGGTTATCAGCATCTTAGGTTATTGGCGAATGCATTTTTTGTACTGAAAACATTTTCCTATTAGTGGAATGCTGGTAGAAGAATATTCTACAAAAAGTAGAAATATCGATGGCAAAACAAAAGTAATAAGACACCGTTCAGAAGAAGGTCAGAACTTAGGGTATACAATAAAATGCTATATACTAAAAAAAAAAAAAAAACTTAACTCAGACATCGGAAAAGAGTTTTCTAACATCGTCTCAGTTCTATTTTCTCCCGTTACTTTTGTGTTATTTGTGTTTTGGCTTTTTTGGCTGAAAAAGTCTTATTACGATATTTTAACATTATTTTCTGTAATTCTTCTGTCAACCAACCCATCTTGAGCAAGCGTGGTAATGAATGCTCGTGCCTTCTCTGTTTGAGAAGAGGCTTTTGCCCAGCGGGACAGTAGTAGGCTGGCATTATGTATTATATTATTTGTTGGCCTGTCAATTTTATTATAGAAGCAAAAAAAAATGATAATTAACGTGGCCAACCCTAAATCAGACGCAACAAACTGATTGTTTCGATTGGTCACGGCAAATAAAGATTCTGAATCAATCAGTCGGCTGATAACAAATTGTATGAGATTTTAATAAAGACCGAACTATTATGCGTTTATCTTGGTGTTGATTAATTTCGTAACTTACACAGTTCAAGGTCCTCTTGTGTTTTTATTTTTGTTACTTGATTTTACTTTGCCTTTCCAGCCATCAATATTTCGTTTATTAAGTCGAGCCTAAAATTATTATAATTCTACCAATATTATAAATTGCGGAAGTTTATGAGGATATTTGAATGTTTGTTACTCTTTTACGCAAAAACTACTAAATAGATCTGAATGTTTGGCATAGATAATAATCTGAAATAGCACATAGTATACTTCTTATCCCGTGGGCCAGTTACAGAACAAAACGCGGGTGCAGCCATGGGCATAAGCTAGTCCAAGAGTAAAAAAACAGTTATAGTACGTCCAATTGAAATAGCCTGATTTTCTCAAACATCTACTGCCTTTTTTTTACCTCCAAAATTAAGGCTAAAGTCTACTTGTGCAAAACTCACAAAGTCGCAGCAAAACCAAAATCGTGTGTGCGGGGGGGGGGCGGGGAACTCCGCGTTTGACACCTTGGCTAAAACTGCAGTACCTGCCTATTAACCGACTTAAGTAAAGGAGGTTATCAATTCGACCCTTACGTTTATTCTTATTTCCAGGAACCACCATACAATGACGTAGTAACAAAAATCGATTGATAGAAACTATTTATTTCTTGAGAGCAAAAACCAAAAAAATTGATGATATTATAATAATCAGATAAAGAAAAAAAGTATTTTTACGAAAACTAACTAGCCAATTTTGAAGACAAGGATGTAAAGGTATTTTTTGGCTCGATAAATTTAGCGATTTAGCGTCTATTGCCTTGGAAGGATTGCTGAAACTGAACTCGGATTCGCGTTGCGCGCGAGATACCTCTTTTCAACGCCTGATTTACCCAACAAGAGCGAGATAAATGAACTTGAAAAAATAAACAATATAATGTTGCACTAAAAATAATTGCAATTCATTAATAACTTTAGTCAAAAAAAAACCTTGTAAACCCGCGCGAATAATTCGACGGCCTGTCAAGTTTACTACACTGAGCCCTTAAGAACCAATATTTCACTTACGAAAAAAATTTTCACAGACCAATAAATATTAATGACTTTATACATAGTCATAAGAAGCTACTGTCTTTTGTTAATCACACGCTTATCAATGCATTTATGAGCGCCCAAAAAGACTACATTCATAAGATACAAAGTCAATATTTAGGATTACAAAATTTTAAGTAACGAAGACCTACGTCTAAGGTATCCACAAAAGCTGGTCCTTAGAGACGGTTTTGACCATGAGTGGTTACAAGTTAGGACACCCTTGGGGTCTTGGGGTGGTCTTTTGTTCCAAAATCGGTCCTGGGGGTCTAATCTCTAAGCACGAAATCCGTAGTTTCGGCCGAAGTTATGGTTGATTCCTACTCCGTATCACTTACGGACATAAGATTCGTTAGAAGTCCGAACTAAAAATTTATGACAACACAATTGAACAGTTGCCCTTACTCGCGATGTGTTTTCAAAATTCATGAAACCAAAAATATTAGGGAGTAGGGTTCATTTCGAAGTATAAAACTATTTACGGACGGACCCGTATCTTCGTTGACGGACTTAGAGAGTAGACCCCCTGACAGCATCATCATCTGCCTAGCATTTTCCCAAACTATCTTGGGGTCGACTTCCAGTGTAACCGGATGCAGCTGAGTACTAGTATTTAACATAAAGCGACTTTATAGCTGACCTCCACAACCCAGTAACTGGGTAATACAATAAAATTCCTTTGGTAAGGCTGGATTTCAGACTTTTGGCTTCTGACTACACGTAACGACTGTCAAAATCTACAAATGACAGCCGAAACCAACGGCTTAACGTGCTTTCCGAGGCACGAGGCCAAACTCGGTCCTGACAGCATTTATTCATTTTTAATCTTTTCACTGGATGCGTTACCAACTATTCCTTCTTCTCCACTAACTATTCCTGAATTCTTCTACTGCCTCTACTGATTATATTTTCGCACTCAAAATGTTGGTTCCATGAAGAAAATTGTTCAGTTTTATAGTTATCACAACTTTAAATCTTTTCAGATACATGCCGTATAAAAAAATCATGTAGCTTTGTGGATTCATAACCATGTTTATTAGCAAAGCAATTATTATGACTGACAAGTTCCATTTTGCATAAAGGAGTAACTATAAATACTACTTCTGTTACATATACATATAATCGGATACATTCTCACGGAACGCGTCAACTGCGAGTATAATAAGAATTAATGCGCAGTATTGACCTTAGTAGATTATTATCTCTAATAGCTGGGTATGACAGCAACCTGGTCAGGTAACCTTGGTCTAATGGTTGCTGGGCATAATAGATCAGTCTTTGACTAATTTTCCACATGTCATTCCGACAATTTGTCCGGCGAACAATCAAGGTTTTAGCTATTAGATGACAAATAAATTGGGAAAGAATAAGTAGGGTAAGTTGGTTTAAACTAGGTCAGGTAATTGTTATCTAGAATTGTTGTGGCCTCATATTGAGAATTTGTTTAGAAAAATTATAAAAAGATAATGAGTTAAAAATGTGTGCATGTAACAATCGTTAAAAGCACAGTATGCAAAAAAGACTCAATCAGATTTGCTTTAAAAATAGACACTGAACAAATTAATTTGTTTTTTTGTTTCTATAGGACTTCAGCACTACAGTTTCTTATACTTGAAAACTGATTTTTTTAAACCTTTTCCCAAATGATGGTAATATAATTAAAACCTTTACTATAACTACATCACACCGATAATAATACCACCTAATTACCATTTGTCATCCACACATCTCCCTCATCCTTTATATCCGTTCGTCCGCGCCCTCGGCGTCGCCTGCGCAAGCAACGCGCACAGATGCGCGAGCGCAAGCGTTCCCACCGCATCCCCCAACGAAAACACAAGTGCGTCCCATCTGGCGACGCGGCGACGATCACTCACATGTGTATCATTGATTTTTACGACGTATTTGTATGAAAAACATTGGTGTAGTGTGTAAATTGTTGAGTGTGTGTATGGGGTCTTGAGTTGTTGAATAGATCTGTCGGTAAAAGAAGGCTTAAAGCTCAAAATCAGAAGCTCAATTCTGTTGAGTTCAGATGTGATGGTGATGAGTGTAGGTTATGCTGATAGGATTGTAAGCGAACGATGGTAGCCAATGAGGGACCTACTGTCACTAACTTTGGTTAGTTTAGGCATAGCTCCCTCTAACTAAGTTTGCGTGGTTTCAACCTTCTGACTAGTGTAGAAAATTTCAACAGATAAAGAACACTGGCAAAACCAAGTGATAAATTAAGTTTATTTTTCAAACGGATTTTTACAAACCCTTTTACACGTTATCTTTTTTTTTTAAACTTGATGTGGTTACTGGCTGAGGTCATTTGAAGAAAGAACCACAAAAACGTTATTGACAATTGCCTTTGTACCTTCAGAAAAGCGAAAGAGGTAATTAAAGAATAAGACACCATACTTAATTAATTACATAAAGAAATATTACGGCTAAATATTAAAAAAAAACAACACAACCAAACTTACTCATACTGACACAGCATAAGTTAAATTCAAAGTAATTAAATTTTAATAACACAAAATTTATACACATAAGTTTTGGACATAAAAATCTTAAATCCGTAATTGTTATGGCCGGCAGACGTTTGTTCTCACGGTTAAACTTAACATAGCTAATTAAACTTAGTTAAATTTAAAACGTAGAATATTAATTTGATGGGGTTTTATTACAAGGCGAGTATTATCTTTGGTGGCGCCATGGACCGCCTGCTTGGAGATGTCTTTTTATCGCTATTATTATTGGGAACAAAGTTTTTCAAAGACTATGAAATTTGAGGTTAAGTTTCTCTTGGTTGTAGTTTAATGTTAGGTATTGATGAAAGACAAGTGACGACTTAGAGGCGTTCGTGAGAGACTGGCCGGAGAAAACCGCACGGAGAGAATAGTGGAAGGCTATGGGAAAGAGATCGTTGCCCAACAGTGGGACTAAAAGGTTCAGAAAAAAATATGAAACAGAGATGCGCGTGTTCACGAACGCTAGGTGGCCTTTAAGTGAATGCCTTTATTAAAGAGCATTGTTGGATTTCCTACTCTCAGCTTAGTGCCAAAAAAGCGCTCTGTTTCCAAAAATTTCGCAGTGCGCTTTAATTTAGGCATTTATTTTGTTATTGCCTGTTTTTTGCAAAGGGCTGAAGTGTTTTTTAAGTCTGTAGTACCAATTTTTTAGGCGTTGCGAAAAGCTTATTCTTAAACTGTTGTATTGCAGCATTCAATAAAACACACCGACATCATTCCCTGGAACCAACTTCCATGTTGCATTTTTCAAAAACTTATTTCCAAACCGAAAATTATACCGTTAATAAGATAATTTTGTTTTTTTGAAAACCTTCTTATTTCTATGGTAGCCGCAATTGACAATGTTGCCGCCATTAAGAGGTTATGACGTCATTAAACAGTGCCGCGTTGTTCCCGCACTTCCGTTACACGACACAGGTGGGGTGCTCTTGCGCATGGCTTTTGCATACTATGTTGCATTGCGCTCGACCAATGTCTTGGAATGTAATGTCGTTATGAAATAAATGAAAATTTAAGTGCATTGCAAAAGGAATCTTCGATTATATTATGTTTCTCGTAATTTTATTTAAAAAAAGAAGGTATTTATAAGGACCACTGCCCACAAACTCGTACCAAAAAAAGTCCAATTTCATAACGATCGGAAAATAACTAGAACAAAATGAAATGAGTGAAATGTCAAAAGCTTAGATCAAACTCTAATCATAGTAATTTCGAAACTACTTTAATAAACTACCAAAATAATCTATTTAATAATTCAAAATACAAACACCGCCACTTTGACGAATAAAAAAGGACAAAAAAAACGACCAAATAAAGGTCATACGTATTGCATGTTACGCTCATAGAAACAGTACATTTTTTGTCGGGCTTTTGTGTTACATTTCATATGCCATTAAAAGCATAAAAAAGGGCAAAAGCGAGAAAAAAGATACCATAAAAAAAAGTTTGGGTTCGAAACACGTGGGCGTTCGATAGCATAAGGCGATTAGTTTGATGCTGTGTAGCTTTTTGAAGCTTTTGGTTGATCAATTGAAAATAAAGAACTTGAATATTTAAAGCAGAAGGAATGAAACATAGGATTTTCGGTCGTTTTGATAAAAAAAAAAAAAAAACTTTTTGATCCTTGGGTACAGTGTTGTGTCTTTTTAAAAAACTTCTTAAAAGGACCTAGAAACTAAACCAAAATAGCTCAATATTTTTTACATATAACATACAAATATTCTAACAGCCTCAGAATTTCTCAAAAACAAAATGACACAAATCGATACAGTTTCACCGCGCGCGCAGTAGACTTGACCGGATGATAGATATGCACTTGTGCGGGAAAGAGACTGCAATAAAACTCCACGTGTTAGAGAGAGACGACAATACACGTGGCGTACGTTAGTTGCAGCTGCCGCTGACGTCACAGCTAGGGAATAATGGGACCCGCTCAAGCGTAGACACACGCATAAAAACATGATGTGATGCCACCTTTGGTCACTTTCTGACATACCAGAATATCCAGTTTGGAGGGATAACTGCGAAATTCTTGTTCTTGTAAGTTCAAGTTTAAGGAACTTACTGTACAAGTACGGACTTGCTCGAAAGGGAGGTTTTTAATATGTCTGTTATTTTTCGAATTTGTTCATGCTTCATGAACAATTTCGTCGATGACATCAGCTGTCTACCTAAAGTAGCAACTGCAACTAAATCAAGATAACAAAAACACATCTGCAGACTGAAACTATCAACTATTAAAACATCGGTCAATCAAAACTAACAATTAATAAATACATGCAATAGTACAATAGATATTATTAAACAATGACCTGCCGATGTCAGCCAGGTTCGATGCACAATGCAAGCAACATACGCGTGCGACTGAGTCTAGAAGTATTGAAAACAATTGGTTGGCCCAGGTGCTCAGGTGCCCAGATACCCAGACAATTCGTGACGCCCAAAGATAAGGTAGCACTATAAATAAGCTCTAATTACTTCCTATGTGCCTAACATTGGAATTAGAATTTTCATTGCTAATTAAATCGAAACAATGAGCTTTCTGTGTTGTCCATTTAATATATTAGGTTGTAGAATTCGAAGATACAAGGTAGATAGGATACAGAGAGACAGAAATAAAAAAAAAAACAGTATGAGAACTTTAGAAAAGGTAAAAGCCAATAACTACAGCTTTGATGATAATACGCTGAAGGAGGGAAATATTTTAACTGTAACCGCAGACGTGTTAACAGATATAATAATTTTATCAATAACACAAGAAAGCTTATTGAAAAGCAATAACAATGACCTCAAAAGAAAATTTCGAATCCAATAAAACAGATGAGAAACGAAGATGAGAAAATGTAGGCACACCACTATCTAATATTATACCGAGTAAGCCGAGTCATTACTTACCTTACAATACTGTCTATCATCGGGAATGGAATCGTTGGAACCCGTTATAGAAGGAGCTTGGCCCAAAGATGGATCTTTAGCAAAATGATTTACATTTACTCGTGCCTTTCTACTTTCCAGATCGGACGTAGATTAAGATTTAAATAAGACCGGTAAAGCGGGGTTCGTAATATTTAGTATCCTGCACTTTATGTCATTCTGGATTCAATTTTTGAAAAACTGTGTAAGAATCTTCTTAAGAAATTCGGAGCAAAACAATCTTCCATTTCTAAACTAAATATCTACATAACTAACCGAATAAAACATGAATCAAATTCCAACAATTACATTCCAAAATAATTTGATCTAACTCTGTCCGAACACGAACTCTTAAGAGCCATCACAGAATGGTGATTTAAATTCGTCATGATAATAACTGACTCCAGTGTTCTCAAATGTACGTTATTGTGCTCCACGGTCCATACTCGCAAATTATCGCAGTATAATATTGAAATTGTTTATGGGTAAGCGTAAAATTGGGATATGCTTCAATACGATTTCGTTGCATGTATATTATGTTTGATGATTCATTGATTACACCACGTCACGTACGATAACGCAAAGCACATTATTTGTAAGCAAAAGCATTGTTAGATAAACCAAATAATGACTTGACAATATCAATCTTCATTACTTTATCAATCAAAACCGTTTCCCCAAATCTACATACAAGAACTATCAAGAGATAAAGCCTATAATCTCACCACATTAAGCGGAACGATTTCAACAAATTAGCCGATGTTGAAAAGGCGGCTTCTTCCTAGCATTAATTAATCACGAACGATAGTAAATCGAATACTTGTATATTAGTCCGAGGTTCACAAACGGCGTCAGCAGCGAAGTAGTTGCCGTACAATATGTCTTCTACCAGTTTCGAAGCTACAGCTTTTTGATGGGCATGTAATTTTTCAAAGTGCCTCACTTATTGCGGTTATATTTTAAAGTTGAGCAACTTGTTTTTGTTACTCGTAGTTTGGGTGTTGGCTACTTTCGAAAGCGATTATAGTTTTGTGTAGAACACTACTGATCGACGGCTTTTCAGTATCTCTATTGAAACAGGTTCCATAGTATGACATAATAGTACTACTTAAAGCAGAATTCGCCTACTTTTAGTTTTCCTTTAGTGGTCCACCGATTGAAAACACTGATTTCATTTCTAGCTTTCTTGATCAGCGTTAGAGATAAACTCATCAAAATAAAGTAGAAAAAATTGTATTTCATTTACACTACACGACTCACATCCACAATCCTGTCCAGGCCCAATCCTTCTCGATTCATGCATAAAATTAATCATAATTATCCCGTAGCTCCATGAACAGCTAAATTATGAGCACCGTCATTTAGCCAGGGTACCAGACCCGCTAACAATGACTAATAGTCTCGATGAAATAGATTTGTTGTGTGTGCCAATTATGGAACTGGGTGATCGTAAATTACGTCGTTAGGACAGACAGAATCTAAGTGGTGTGTTTTATGTGTAGGAATATGATGAATTTTAACACTGGTGGCTGTAAACAATTGTGTAGTGAGAGGCGCTCAAGGCGAAATTGTGAGCCTGGAATTGAGTTTAGATTTCAACGATTTCGAAAGTATGGCCCTTAAATTACAGCACCTGTTCTCTTTGCTCTAGCCGCTTTGTGCGTTCGAAGAAAGATATCATAAACCTTCTAACAATAAGGTGTTGCATCATTGTCACAACTTGTGAATAACATGCGAAACTCCGACCAGTCCATTAGACGCTATTCAAGCGTCATATAAGGCTTTTACTGAAGCCTTTGAACAAAAGCATCATCTAATTAGAATCAATAGTCATGTCCAATTTTCTTTTAAAGGTCACGAAATGGTTTGCGACCCACAGGTTAAAATCCCTCAGGGAATCAGCTTAAATATCCCATATACGTCTAAACCACAATAGCCTGGATTCACGATTTACTGTAATACCCCTACTTTAAGCCCGTAAACGGCATATTTAGGCCGACTGGCGCAGATCCAGTGAACACCATTACTTTAGCTAACAAGCTGTTATATTTGGAGTTCTTGTTTTCTGTAATTTTGTTTTCATTGTTTACGGTTATCAATGTGTCAACAATATTTATATCAAGTATGAAACTAAATTGCTGTACCACATATGGATTTAACTATAGAAAGGTAAATGGTGCAGAGTTAAAGTCTTTAACTCACCATACATAATTGAATGTGCTGCAATGATATAGTTTAAGTATCAATATTTCATTGCACTATTATAGGTACTCATTTCAAATAAATTGTTCCTTATCCTGCCATCATTAAACTTTGATATTTATTAACCCCGACATTGCGTGACTTATGGCGGTGAAAGCGCCCTCTAAATGATAAATTTAAAGACTCTTAAGAAGACTTACCCGGCGTCCCACACCGACATGCATTATTAAAGTCGAATATTAAAATTCACGTTCTAACAAAATTTATTTAATCGCATAAAACATTCAAGTTTGACCGCAAACAATAATCTGTGTATAAATCATAGTGGAGGCTCACACGCGAGGTGAATCACTGTTCCGAGAAAGCGGAAACGGCCAAATTCTCCGTTCGTTTTTATGGTATAAAGCGACGGAATAGCATGACACGGTTGCCATCGCTCCCGACTGGGACTTTTTGTTGTTTTTATAAAATAGACGGTTAGTACGAGCGTCGTGCGTCGAGCACCTGCGCCCGCGCACCCGGCGCAAATCTCGGAGGGTGCGACGCCTTCGGGCTGCGAGCGAAGGGAGAAGAGCAGGTAAACGGTCCCCAGCCCTCGCTGTAGCAACCGAGATCAATGAAACTAGTTTCGAATGCGAATATGCATCAAGATGCTTGTTACTTGTGATAACATATCTAATCAGTTTAGATGTAATGAACATAATTACAGAAAAGAAAATGCTCGGATCTGTTGTGTTACGCAACTACCGTGCAGCTCGCATGCGCAGCGTGCGTGTGTCCGCGGCTGCCGACCATCGGGCCATTCTCAGCACAAATCATCACAGACAGACAAAAAACGAGCCATGGAATAGGTTTAGAGGTATTAATTACAGCAGCGGCAGCGGCCGACACGATACTCCGGTATTATATAATTAACCATTACCGAGTGTGTCGAAATCCCACGTGGAGGTTATTTTATTCATTAAATTGTCGTATAAATGATGTATTTTGGTTTATTATTCGCGCCGACATAATTATAAAGCTTGATAAATCATTACATAATTTTCATTTTAGTTTTCTTCGTCTTCTTCTATGTGGACGATGTTATAATGATCTCTCAGGTCCCGAAATTGCTGGTGATCACGCGATTTTTGACAACGATGAAGTAAGTAGTAATTAAACTTGTTTATAATCCACGATTCTGAGATACGGGTTGAATCTAAACAGATTTAAATGGTCTCACGGTACGCAAATGGGTATTTAACCATCAACGGTGACTGGCCTTCTGGTTTCAGTAGCTTTATAATAATACTTAAGCAATTACGCGTGTCAGTCAGGGCCCGCGGACCAGATGTCGATTTTAAGCTCATACCGTTATTACCAAGACTTGCAAGTCCGTCTGAGTAAAGGATAATCCATATAATTAATGCTATTGTTTCAGCAGGATCTCGCGCAGTTGAAGCCACGTTTAAATCATTAAGTTTTAGTTGCCCATCAACTGTAGAACGGTCTAGATTTCTTCCAGTCTCGCAAGCTTTGCTGGCAGCCACTTCGTGTTGAGCTCTGATGTGTATGTGGTCGGATAAACGTTAAGCTCAAAAGAATGTCGAAATCTCTAAACAATAGGCTGTTTAAATAAATGAATCACTAGAAATCAAAATCCAAACGGAATTTAAACAAGAATTTCGCAACACATTGGGTCCTTCCAGGCGTATTTATAATCTTCAGATTAACAGTCCATGAATCATCAAAATATAAGATGATACTTAACCGCCCACACCAGAAAAAAAAACAAAAGCAAACTGGGACACCCCAGACCATCCCTTCCATAAACCAACTACAGCTCATTAAAAACACCACGACGTTTAAAACAATGGACGCCAGCAGGTAGATGAACAAGTGCAACTTTATGGCTCTTTGTAACTCGCCACAATGAGAAGGACCTGACAACACAACTTTACCGGATTCCACTCTTCCGGACAACGTAGCGTAGGTACTCCATTATGAGAGCACTTTAAACAAAAGTTTGGGTTATTAAGTGTTGACTATGCTTTTGACTTTGAAGGAAGTTGTTAAACGATAAAATTTTAAATGGCACTTGTTGGTAACAACATTGGTTTTTGGGGAAAACTTTCGTCGATGCTTGAAGCGTGTGATGTGGACTTGTCTAAGGCATTTGATTGAGTTGACTATCTTTTGCAACGATGTTTTTTGATGTCTTATTGTGTATCTAAAATAGCCAAGTAAATAATGTTGTAATACGGACCGGGTATTTTATTTACTAATGCCTGGTTATTGTTGAAAAAACAAGCGAAAAAAATACTTCAAAAAATTTTAATTGCCTGTATTTATATTCTGACACAAGTCGTTTCTTTAAGTACCATATCAATCATGAACATTCAAAATCTTTGATACCACGAGACAATACATAACAATAATATAGGTAAGTACCTAAATCAGCCAGAATCCGGAACCATTCTAAATTGTCGATTTAGATCAGCCAGTGTCTATTAGCCAATGAGGTTGGATTTCGACAAGTTACCGAGGTCACACCGCAATGACTGTATAGACGACACACTTGTGGGCAGTTTTGGTGCTATATTTTTGAGGTTTTTCAAGACGTAGTATGAAGTTATTAATAGAATTGTTTGTAATGATAATACATATATTGTTTGAAGTGAAAACTTCTTTAGCGGCGCTGTGCACTTTTGTGATGGGTAAAAAATGTTAAACTTGCGTCAGGACACGTGACCTAATCGAAAATTTGTAAGACGGATTGACATAAGGTTACAAACGATTTCGAACTTTATAACATATCTCATTGAGTTTGGGTTTCCAAAACTGGATAATTATCGCACAAAGAAAACCTTCGGTTTCTCCAAAGAGGTAAAATTCGTAAGACGGATTGTAATAGTTCTGAAGTGATAAATTTTTAATGTAATATAAATTGTCATGTTAGTGTACGATAGCGCAATAATGAATATTGTATGTTACCACATAAATGATAGTACTTTTATACTGATAATTAAAGCAATTCGTGCAAAATTATTCCCTAACCATTACAAAATATTAAAAATGCACAACGTTAATATTCAAGTTTTCAGTTTTGCCGGCACTCCCGGAGTGCAACCAGTTTTATTTTTATCATACGTCTTAGTGAAGTATCCAAGTCCTTTTACGGAGATGAGGTCTGCATCCCAGCAGAGGGAAGTTAAGGCTGATTATGCGTAGTGCGGTTACGATGATGAGGATTTTAATAATTTTTTTTTTAGCTCACAACTTGAATAGAGTAATGTAGAAGAAGAACACAAATGCTGTCATCATCTGCCTAGCCTTTTCCCAAACTCTCTTGGGGTCGGCTTCCAGTGCAACCGGATGCAGCTGAGTACCAGTATTTTACATGAAGCGACTGCCTATCTGACCTCCACAACCCAGTAACTGGGTAATACGATACCCTTTGGTAAGACTAGATGTCAGACTTTTGGCTTCTGACTACTCTTACACTACACTTCTGACTGCCAAAGATCTACAAATGACAGCCGGGACCAACGGCTTAGCGTGCTTTCCGAGGCACGGAGGAAACTCGGTATGTAATTATGGTCACCCATCCACGGACCAACCTCGGCAAGCGCGGCTTAACCTTAAAGATCGACCCGTGTGGCAGTTATTATTTAACCACGAGCTCCTCAAGAACACAAATGCAGTGTTGACCCAAATAAATTGAAATAAAAGCAGAGGCATGATGATGACGAAACGCACAACACGCGTCATCAATAATTTAACCGACTACACAGTAAGATCAGATAGTCTCCCATTCATTACTCGTCCATATCCACAAGCCATTCATAAAGTATCCAGTTTCAATCGGCTGGTGCCTATTTCGGCTGTGCCTGCGCATACGCACGATAGCGACGTTCACACGGTACGATAGAGCTTCCGAGAGCGGCCTTCCGCTGACTTGTCCGGACCTGACCCGCTATCATACTGCGGACCACTTCCGCCGGACACCGCAAACGACAATGTTTGTCTCAGTATCGTAAGTGATAATGATAACTTGGTTATTTTTTAATGTTTTTTTTTTTTGCCTTTTATGGGTTTTTAGATCAAGGTCAACGGGGAATGAAGGATCGATTCATGAAAAATTATTGCGCAATTTTGGTAAGAGATAATTTTGAATGCTCTAGTAACGGTATCAGTTTATTTGGCAAAGTATGTGTTTGTAACTAAGAAAATCTGTGTTAGTTACCATAACATTAAACTATTACTTCTGAAAGACCCCAAATAAATTGGGATAAGGACAAGAGAATTATGATGATGACTTCTGAAGAAAACCAAGAGACACACAGACAGATTTCAGAATTAAAAAAAAATACTTGCCCTGTCAACGGATTTGCCCACGAGGAGAAAATTTAACACACATTAGCGAACTGCCGGCATAAAAATGTATCCTGTGCCCTAACCCAGGTCATGGATAACCTGTGTAGCAAATTTTCTCCAAATCTGTTCAGCTGTTATCTTGTGGAAAAAGGTATGAGACAGACAGACAGACAGAGATTTGCTTTGGTAGTCAGTTTGAGTATGTATGGACTCTATTCATCATCTGCCTAGCCTTTTCCGAACCTATCTTGGGGTCGGCTTCCAGTCTAACCAGTTGCAGCTGAGTACCAGTATTTTACATGAAGCGACTATCTACCTGACCTCGACAACCCAGTAACTGGGTAAAACGATATCCACTAGGAAGACTGCATGCCAGACTTGGCTTCTGACTACTTGTAACGTCTGTCAAAGATCTACAAATGACAGCCGGGACCAACGGCTTAACGTGCTTTCCGAGGCTCGGAGGTAACTCGGTATGTAATTATGGTCACCCATCCACGAACCAACCTCGGCAAGCACAGCTTAACCTTAGAGATCGACCAGTGCGGCTCTGTTTTTTAAGTATGGACTCTATTATTTGTACAATACTGGCAAGGCGAACGTGTGAGACAACAGAATCTCCCAGCGATTGCCGCTGTTTCCTTACTTTTATGCGCGTGTGCGCTCCCATCATTATCCGACTAGCTGCGCGCGCAACGTTACGAAAATATCATATTCACACGAAATTAATTGACGTTTCTTAATATCGCCTTCATTGTTTTATAAGATAAACCGATAAATGAAGAAATCTGTGAGACGCACATTACTCTCATTTGAATTTAGATTCTAAGATTGTAATGAAATGTTGCTACGGAAGTCGTAAGTTGCTTGAATTAAAATGACGGAGCTAGTTATGTTTACATTACAAGACAACTTTCTGTGTCCAAATATTTCGTATCTTGAGAACCAATCTTACTAATTCAGTGCAATGAGTTAGAGGTCTTTAAACAGTACTTAACACAATTTTGGCAAGGCGTTATACCTGTCACTGTCGCGCAACGGTTAACCTACAAGTGCAAGACAGAGATAAGAACATATCAAAAGCAAAAGTCCGTGCTAAGAAACGCTTATCAATTTACGTCTTAGTTTCGACCATGGAGTAAATTTTAGACTAATCACAAAAAGCTCCCACTCACATTCTTAGCCAAAGCACTTAATTGAGACAATTTAATCTTCTTAATATTTATACCTATCAACATAATCTCTCTACTTACACAGATAAACAAACATTCACGAAGCTCACCCATACATGCTGATACCCAGACACAATTAAAGTGACAACCCAACCAAGCGTTAAGCATCAGTCTGGTCTGAGCGTCAGTAGACATCATGCACCAATTGAGTTGAGCCATTCCGTAATCCAATTACAGCAGACCGTATGACCTTATACCACCTGTAGAACGTTACTCAAAGATTGACAAGTTGATTGTAAGTTGTGGGTTTAATTATGATAGTTAGGATGATTTTGAAGTTGGTATTGTTTGAAGGTATAGATGGAGTGATGTTAATGTCGACTAAAATGCAATTGGCATGATATAATATAGACCTTTTTGAGAAATTTCGTTCGAAGGTAGGTTTAGAATATAATGTAACTCGCACAAAATAAGTTGAACGAGAAGAGAACATTGAGATAATCTGAGAAACTGGAGTTAACGACAACACAGATGCAATATAGACTCATGTCTATTGTCTATATTATATAACATAAGGCAGTCATTTTTGAAAAATTTCGGTCGGAGGTAAGTGTAGAATAACATGATTGGCATAAATAAGTTGTGCATGAAATGAGACGAGAAGCTTGAGATGATCTTGAAGTAAGCATATCTGCAGAATACGAAACCTATAAGCAAAAAGAATAAAACGAGCTTAACTACCACTTAAGTGCTTAGGATAAAAACATACGTTAATATAATGCTCAGTTAAGAACCATAAATAAATAGCTACATATCCATTGAAAGATTTCACATGGACACATCACATGTCTCAATTACAATTTCAAATAAAAACAACTCTCTCTCACATCTTATTCCAGTTTTTGCATATTATAAAGGTACTTGATGATCTATTCTTGATTGCACTTCGGTACCGCTATGTTGCTGCCGCTGACCGACTCAAAACAATGAAAGGTCATTTCGTAATTCATCATCTGCAGTCGCCATCTTATCTTGATGCTTTATCGTATTTGTTTTAATAACGAAACAGTTGGACGGTGGCTAAAGGTTTTTATTGATACGTTTAGATTTGTTGGTTTGATGAAAAGCTTTGGTTGAATTGATTTTGCTATGGCAGGCCATCAAGGAGGTCTAGAAGAAGTTGGTATGACTTCGACTAAGAAGCGTTTCTGGGAGATTGGCCGAAGTAAACGGCATTTGGGCAAATTCCTCCCTCATGGACTTCCATACGGGAATTCTATGAGGAAGGAATTTGCCCAGCAGTGTTTGGGACATACAGACTGAAAAAAAACAACCTGCATCACTAACTTACTAAATCATTACTGTAGGTTAGAACTATGACAGGTATAAATATAACTATAAGATAGTTGATAAGGCAAAAAAATATCTAAAAGAAGACCAAAGGCATCAATAAATCATTTTTGACGATACGAACATTATCAGCAATCCTATTTCGATTTCAATATCACACATACACAATGAACTTGCTGCCAAATTAAATTACACACCCAGTTTTTGCTCTAAAGTTAATTTAAAGAATCATAATGAGTTTCAAATCCAGAGCTCCGTACAAAACAAAAGATATGTACCATCATGAAATAATAGATTTGTAAGACAAAAATGATTAATGATAGGTAAGTAACAAGTAATGTACGGTACGGAGTTCTCAAAACTTTCACACTAATGATTATAAAGACAAAACCGATTCAAAAACTTGATCTCTATGCGTCTTTAGTGATTTATAATGTGGAGTATGGTCGGCAACATTCGCTGTTGACATGGGCTTTGATGGATTACATTAACACTAGTCTGTATTAAATAGAATACTTGAACTTTACTACTGATTCTGTTAGCCAGTGTCATCTCACTGCTAGACTTCATTGGGCTAATGTGGATCACTGAACTTTATCGGAAAAATTAAACCCCTCACAAATCATTGTCCTCCGAAACTGCAAGTTTGTTTCGATGTCCTGATAAACGATGTCGTCTGTGCAAATATGCTCTTCTTCAATTAACCTCGTCGTTTATCTCATTATTCTCAAACACCCACATATTTCTTAATTGAAGAATAAATTAAATAATAGGTACTTCTCTCCCGAGCCCATCACCAAGCCAGCACTAAACCAAAATATTTTAAGCTCCACCAAGTGAAGATTCATAAAACGTAATCTCTTGGATATGGCGTCAGTAAAAGCCCGAAACCCACAGGTAACACGGTCCACAGTTTATCAGGGGCCCTCCACATGCTTAACACGTATGTCCACACGGCACAATGTATTTCGGAATAATTTAAAATCAATTATGTGCGGTTAGAAATTCCACAGGTCTTAAGTGGACGCTATTTCAAAGAGTGATTTATTTGGCTGTAAGATTTGTGCTGGCACTTTCTTGTTTAAAAAGTACATGCTTGAAGCATTCTGCCTTTTTCTTATTCTTAAGATTGTTAATATAAAATCGAATTTCTCATGCTCGTCCTTCGCCTAAAAAAATGACTAAAATTATCCGTACCGACAGGCAACGGCTTTCTATGATTCTTTTAATTCAGGATATTACAACATAATCCAAAAACATAAAATCTACTCCATTATTAACAGTTAGCCAAAAACTACACAACGGGAAACGGTTTGGATCCTAATGACTCAACAATAAGAAACACTCACTGCGATATCAATTTTCGAAGTGGCTAAATACCACCAGACATTAGATCACAGACATTGATTGCCATAACTTGAGATAAGCTTTGCTTTCACGAACGTCTAGACCACTAAAGAGAGAAGTACCGAAAGACCACTGTCAATAAAAATGGGACCAAATATACACACATAAGAATAAATAAAGGTATAGCTAAAACAAGTGTGATCTTAATTGTTATTTGAGACTTCCTTATTTAAGCGAAAGAGATTACTTCATCATCGCCATTTTCTATACCAGTCCTTCTGCTTAAACTGTCTAGTTTTTGTCTGGATTGACTTACGATGCAATTAGGAACCAAACTGGTAATTTACAATTGACAGGTTGAAGAAAAAAAGCAAGACAGGCAGACGTGAGGCGGTATTTAAAAATTATGAATTGGATCTAGTGGCGTGTGATGGACTTTATTAATTTTGATTGCGAATAGTCGCAGATATTTAAATTACTTCGAGAGAAAAGGATTTAGAACAGTCAGATGTGGTAACGAATATGGAAGTTTGTTAGGAGAAGGAGAATTTGAAGTTAGAAAAAGTAGGATTAACGAAGCAAGCAATTTCACTAAAGATGAAAAGTCAGAAGGTTAAAACTTCAACTGTGGTTACTTTTATAAAACTAGCCTTGGAAAGGGTTCTGTTTAAGTTATTGAGGACGGATCTGCCAAATACCAGCTTGACGCAATTGAGTCGGTTGAAAAGCGGGCCAAGAGGCTCATTGGCAATGAGGCACTGGTCAAATCTAAGCTCCAGAGCCTTGAACATCGTCGCCGAGTTACCAGCCTATCGGTTTTTTACCGGTTACATTTCGGGGAGTGTGCGATGGAATTGCATGACCTAATTCTAGCTAGCTCGTTTCATCATCGGACTACCAGACGTACGGCGATGCGACATCGGTACATGGTGGACATCCCACATAGACGCACTAAGCGCTTTGGGAATACTTTTATTATGCGTACCGCTAAGGAGTGGAATTCCCTGCCAGAGTCTGTGTTTCCCGATAGCTACAATCTGGGGGTCTTCAAGTCAAGAGTGAATAGGTTTCTTCTAGGCAAGCGTGCTTCACCGTCGACCACATCATCGCTTACCATCAGGTGAGATAGTGGTCAAGCGCGAGCCTATTGATAATAAAAAAAGGACATTAATAAAACGTTTGAAGATAACAGACAGTTTTCAAAGGAACCGTGATTGAAAAAAGATGAATAAAAGTTACACCGTACAGCCTAATCCTAACTATAATATTATAAATGCGAAAGGAAGTTTGTTTGTTAGTTACCTTTTCACGCCTAAACCACTGAACCGATCATCATCCCGAAAAAAAGTACTGATCCCGTGGAAAACAGCAATAACGTTCTTATCATAATAGATGGCGCCACGTGTCCGAGACGGTTATTTTCAAATTCTATATTACGAGAACGAAGACGCGGGCAAAAGCTAGTCATAAATAAAATCATAATTTCACAGAAAACGACACTGATAAATCGATACGAGGACAACAGAAAAATAAGTAATTAATTTATCGATACACATTCGATGGCCGTACAACCGATAGAATGCATTAATGGACCATCGTTTTGTTATTCATATCAATTTAGAAACTATGACAAACCATCGTAGAATAGAAATGCTGACAAACTTAACTCTGCGGTTGGTATTAAAGTAAATTATGCTTCAAATAATGACGAAAAAGTTTTGTCAATTGTAATTAATATGTTTGTCGACGTTTTTAACGTGGGAGAGGATTCAGACACTTGATACGGGAAAGATACCCACAACCCTTTGGTTTTGGACTTTGAAAGCACCAAATGGACAAATAAAAGGTAATAGCCTAGGTAATAGATAATATTTACATGAAGCTTAGTATGTTAAAGAATCGTCAGGTTTCTTTGACCAGTAAAAAACAGAAATTGTTTGAATTTAGGAATTTACTTTTCTTTAGTCAATACCCTTAAAAGCAGTATCTGTTACCTACGGAGAAATTATATTACGTGAAGCTGATAAATGTTTGAAAGAACTCATAAGTCTACTGTCCTAGTCACAAATCTGACGGCCGTCGAAAGAACCAGTCTTCATTTTGAATAGTTTTGACCTGCTAAGATACCATACCAAAAAAATACATAACTGTAAGCAAAATAAACTTCACTCAGATGCAAAGAATAATGCATTGGCCCATGCTCAAGCCAGCAATAAAAGTCGAAAACAGATCAAAATCTAACACGTTTTTTTACCAAAGATGATTTCAATGTTAATTTTTTCATCGCTCTTCTCATTCCCAACCCACATTTTAACACTTTTTCATTTTTGTATCCCGCCACAAAACTCGCTTAGCTCGAGGCTATGTTTGGAGATCGTGACAGCAGCGCGGGCGCAAGCTTATTATTAAAGCAAACGGACGAACGGTCGGCCGATAACTACTAGTGCATATGCATGGACGCAACGTAAACACTAGAACAGAATGTGTTTGAATATTTTGAAAGAATCATCCAGGATGCTAGAGAATACTGTTTGGATTATGCTGTTTTAAGGTTCAGGTAAGGTTAGATTTAAAAGAGGAGGTGTGGTGGTGATTAGATTACATTATCAAGAGATCAATAAAAATGTAATTAGTATGGCTTATCTTTGAGAAGCATTACTGTAATTAGATTTTAGCCTTTTAAAGCAGCAGCTTCAATGTCTTCGATCAACAAAGCAAGCGATGCAACCGTTATAATTATAAACATAAGCAAAGCATTACTTCCCAATAAAATTCCATCTTCAGAAGACAAAGCTGGAATCTTTGGTGACATTTCTTTGAACATTTTTCTATTTCTCACAAGAACCTGAAATCATGCGGGTGTGTTATGCAAAAATAATTGTTTTGAGGTTTTCCACGTCACCAATGAGGCTGCGACATGTTTTTATTGCGCGTATACCACCAGTATTGTATGGGAAATGTTGGTTTCTCATGCGAAAGTCTTCCATTGTCTGCCTTTTTTAGCTTAATTTCACAATATTGTTATTTATTTGTTAAAAACGAACGTTAATCAGCCATATTAACTGTGATTCGTGTGTTTAATTTTAGGGACAAAAAATTAATGGTTCGTAAATAGTCGTAATGGATATTTACGATTATAATGAAGATGTTTATTGAAGCGAGTTGCTAGTTATTATTTTCCTTTTATGGACGGGTTTGGTTTGCTGTAAAATCTATAATGCTATAGGTATTAAATATTTTAGTTATACTTCTATTAAATACCATAAAAGCACATATTCTCTCCACTTAGATTTTAGAAATGCCTTTGAAAAGCTCACGGGTGTAATTATTATGAGGAAAGTTGACGAATTGTCGTGTCGAGGTCATGATAATCACGGTCTTACATGGAACTTGTCACAAATATGGATAAATCATAAAACGCTCAGGACAGATTTATCACTTTCAACACTCGTCCCCTCTTAGTTCGTAAACCTGTCTGTCAGGGCTACCACTTTAAACAGTCTAAAAATTTTGTGATTTTCTTGCCCAAAAATCTCTACTTAAAACTAGGTTCATCATTATATTCATCATAGATTGGGTCTTTGATGTTTACCTACTTCAAGTACTTTTGAAGTAGGTATGCTTATTTTTATATGCTTGGCGAGAAGATAAATAGAACACCTAGTAACCGCCCGTAATCCCATAAAGCAAGTAAAATCTTATGTAATAACGCAACAAGCCTAGACACTTAAGGATAAAAGAAAAGATAGCCAGGTAATCAGGTATATGCTGGTTGGTGGTAACCCTATCTGACATCCGTGAGGTCCAAACACGGCCGTGTTTGAGCACCATGCCGCTGCGCCGGCGCACTGTTGTGTGAGCAAACATCGCTAGCAGATAACTTGGGATAGATACTGAGATGCGTAGTATGGGTTAGGGAATAGCTGAAGATTTTGGTGAAGAATCTTGCTAGAAACCTGACAAAGAATTAAGAATTTGTCATGTTGAAGGTGGAAACGAAATGGTGTTGCTTGCTCAGACCATAGATCATAAGAAAATTCATGATAAACAAGAGGTTAATACAACTACGGATTAGAAATTTAATAAAGACTAAGAGGCAGAACAATTTTAGCATAAAATTCAGTACATTGAAGAATCAGTTAATGCATAAAACCCTTCACGATAATAACAAAGCCAGAAGTCCAAAGAGTAGTTAATTGCAACATAAAGCCAACTTTGGTGATTTTTATAGCATTGTTTAAAAATCTAGCTAATACGTAAAGTAACTACCAAAAAAACAACATACAAACTCATAAAAAATTCCCACCGGCTAAAGCTCTAATCACTTTCATGCTTATTTTACAGTATAAAGTTGCTCATTGTAACTTTTACAAGCTTTACAAATTTATAGGTGCTGATTTAAGCAGTCTTCTTTTTTAAGCAGTGTGCTTGAATTTATAAGAGTAAATTAAGTTGTACGGCCATTGATCAGTTTATGACGATCTGCAGAAACGATGTCGATTTTATGATCTATGTAGACTTCATTTGTTTTTGGAATAGCCTTTGCGGTAAATCTGGATACTGCCCAATCAGTGGATCATTGATTCTCCTATTCATGATGCACATCATTATTTTTGTTAAAACATACCATGTTTTCTGTTTCTGATTTCCTCATTATTTTACATTCTACGCAAAATGTCGAAACCTTGTCTAGTATATCTTCTGCTTGTCCAGTATATATAATCTGTTGTATCTTCTGCTTAAAATTCGACATTCTCGAAAAGCATTCTTTGAATGGTGCAAAAGCATTGCTAACTAGTAAGCTTATTTGGTCAAACGAGCTTTTAGCGCCCTCAACGACTTATGAACCGTTTCAACTATGTATTTCAAAGACATGCCAGAGCATAAACTCTTCACCATAGCGCCAACTTGAGTGGTCATTACCATCATGAAACCACCATTATGCAACGGAAAGACCTGATAGTTAGTGTCTCATGGTCGTAAACACCTAATTAGCAATTTAGTAAATAGTTCCAACCTGTAAGGTTAGACCACACAGGTACTCTGCACTTATATGGTGAAACCTAGGTTTGTCCCAACGTTTTGACGAAATAGATTCTGATATTCAATGCAACAAAAAGTTTGCTCCTAATTTGGTAAGACCAGTCAAGTATCATTAACAATTATTGCTGATTTATGTGAAGTCTGGCAACATTATGATAATTTCTTTGAGTATTAAGTTGCCCTGTGATGTGATTGGCTGAAACTATAAACATGATATGATTGACGTTGAAACGAAGCATTTTAAGCTCCACACATAAATAAAACATAGCTAACAAAGACCTGTAAGATTTGACAAAGTTGCTGTAGAAACACGTTATATTTAAATAAACAGGTGTAACAAAATGAAGTATTTTTGTACAGAAAAACTAAAAATCAACGTATTGTAACCTCTGCGAGTTGAAACTGTTCAAATATTCAATGTTTCTCAGACTACGTACGTTACAAATAAGTAAAGGCGATTCGCAGAACAATTTCTTGTCGCGGACACCCGAAGGCATTTTATGATTTCGCAAATGCAACCTTTATTTTACAAGAAATAAGGTTGTTTGTTGATAGCGATGTTGTTACAGATGCAAATGATGTAGATTAAACGAGGAATTGGTCATATAGGGTACACTTTAGTTGAGATTTATTCGTGACAGTGTCCAGTGACCCCGGGCGAGCGGCCGCGGCAACAACTTGGACAATTGGCCATTAATTGCGCGTGTTTATAGAATTGGAGCGAACCGTCTCTTTGTACAACATGGCAACATCTGCATGGCTGGTGAACCGACGAAATCTACTAGGTTATTTGTCAAAACTTATCAATTACAAATGAAGTATCTGTTAGTAAAGATGACATAGGTGTTTTTATAAAGGCAGAAAATAATAAAGCTAATTTAATTTAAGTTTTTAATAATCATACCAAAAACAAAAGTAAAAACAATTATTCAGACGACAAAATATAGTTTATTAAAGTTTTAGTTTCTGTAAGTTTGATTTCAATCCGTCAAAGAGATGCATGCATACGGACAACACCCTTGAACCTGCGGATTTTATAAATAATTTTACCACTACAAAGGATCAACCCCCTTGCTCATAAACTTGACACCCATAACTTTTACCTGTCATTGTTATATTCTCGTAAATAGAGCGAGATAGCAACGGTACAACTAAGCAACTAAAGAGATTTTGCCTTACCAAGAATTGTGATAGTAACTTCATGAACAATGGGGTTAATCTTGCAGCTAATGAGTTATTTGGTAAAGCTTTAGTTAACAAATCAGTAACTATAATATCTTCTACTAATCTTCGAACAGCAAAAATCGTTTTCTATGAAGCATTGTAAGACCCGCTTGCACCTTAAATCATTGAATGCAATTGACGGTAATGAAGAAGAAAATTGAAAAAAAAACATAGAATGATGAATGTTTTAAGTGCGTTTCGCGATAAAAGCATACAGTGAGAGGTGTAAGCAGGCGTTAATCTAAGAAGCTAAATAATAATATGATTATAAGCAATATACCGGCCCTAAGGACGGTTTAATCTTAAGTTAAAACAATCTGAGTTAACTAAATCACGCGTGCAGAATTACGTATTTTACTGTCGGTTACTCCCGGTTCAAATACCTTTGAACCCAGATAAACCGACTATCTAAACGACTATAGCGAAAACTGCAAAACACACAAACGGAAACCATTAATGATTTCAAACAATATTTGAGCCGTTGTGTTCATAACATTAACCGTACTTTGTTTGGGTAGACCCGATAATGTACTGGATGATAGTTAGATAGACGAATAGTTATTAGTGCTTGATAAAATTTTGAGGATCGTTAAGAAAATAGGGCTACCTACTGATAATGATACCATGACAGGAGGATGGAGGAGTAAAAGTTGAAAAAGAAGGCGATGTTAGTAAAAAAAACCTTTAGGGATAGTAGTTAATTTAAGCCAATATAACTACACTATTCTTAGCTATATTTATGAATGAACCAGCTTGTGCATAGTAACGCCTACAAAGATCAACAAAATAGGTACACTACCCAATGTGTGAAGAATGTAAAAATCGGTCATAACATAATCCAAAGCAGTTGACAGAAATATGAAATCCAAACACTTGTTCTCAAGCCAATAAAATTTAAAATGAGCAATATTACTAAAAACAGCAGTATAAAATCGAATCACAGAACAAATTTAAGTTGAATTGCGTCCGTTTATCATCGTCGAATACAAAACAAGTAACAATTACCAAAATAGAAAAAACAACTTTCCCTCAAAATCGAGAATTTATGTACACATTGTCCCTTTCTAAACTGTAAAGTGACACTAAGGTTGATCAATATTCAAAATGTCCCGGCCGAGTCCCGACCACAGAAATCGTGTAGAGATGCATCGAATACCAAATGGTTGGCACCAACATTGGTATTCACCAAGACCAGTATAGGCGAACACGCCGAGAAGTTGATGTATAGAATTAAACTGTTCTTTCTTATCACTAGATCTAGGATATTCCGATATTCTAGATGTTTTTACCGTACACGGATTTTTGAGAAACGCCTTCACTTCAAATCTTGCATTTTTGGACTTGTGATTCCGGAATGTATTGGAGTAAAATAATTTTAAGGGAGGAAAAACTAAGGTTTTGGCAAACACCCAAAGTTAGCTTATAAGCCTAAAATCAGAATATGGAGGATGCATAAAGCAAAACAATATTTTAGTGGTAAACGTAGAAGACTGCAGTTGCGTGCAGTATGAAGTGGACACTATTGAAGTGGAAATTAGCCGTGTTGTTAAATTCTAAGCAAAACAGACTTTTGCCAATGAAAAATCTAATAACACATGAAAATACACATACTTCGGATCAACGAGAATCAATGATTAATTAATCAGTTATAGGAAATTAAAGACAAAAAGATAATTTTGTAGAAAGGAACCCCGCAAATCAAGCGCCTAAGGTAATTTAGGAAGATAATAAAACAGACTATTGATAGTTTCCTTATTGGGACTGAGAAATATTTTGTGTGATCCCTAGAACTTACGGGCAGATAATGAATCGAACGTGGTTTATGATTATTGCCACCACCTTATGCCTATAGCTGAAGATGGCAGAAATGTATACAAGATTAATGTTTTATATATCCTAGAACTAACGGTAAGACTCATCTCAACAAAAACCCTGAAGTAAGAATGATACACAGAAATTACGAACATTAAAGGATTAGATCGAAAAATAACTGCAATTGGCGGAACTAACTTTAAGGAAGACATTATTACTTGGGATCCAGCCAATACCAATACACCTTATGGTGTTAGTTACCTATAAAGTAAAGGATGAACCAAACGTTCATACATATTCAGAGAGGATGGGATTAGGAGATTTGTATGTAGATGTTTTAGCCACACGGCCAACATATCGGTTGACGGAAGACGTCCCGAAAACACAGACTTTGTTTTGGTCTCTTTGGAGATGTGGATTTTGACAAAGATTACAAGGTTTATAGTAAGATTACTAAGGTTTATAGTAACATACCCAGCAGTGGGTGAATTCAGGCTGTAGATGATGACGATAGTGACTTGAGGAAAAGTTGGTGAGAAACCTAAGGATTGTGTTTATTTGAATGTAATCAAGAATAGGCAGATAGGTGTAACAAATAGATAACTAAAGAAAAGCGCATAGCTAACGGCCAAATAACTACATATACAGACAGCTTGTTCTAAATACAATGTCTGACGTGGGTACCTAAATATTACAGCCTACAAGCATATGACTACTAGAATCAAGGTACAAATATCAATGTACGGTGCTGAAAGCAAGCCGATGCTATAATACGAGCTCGGGTTACGAGCCGCGCTTAACGTCAACAAACGCGGCACAATTAAAAAACATTAAAAAATTTGATGCGTTGAATTCACTCCAGTTTTTAAAACGACTCGTTTCACAAGTCCCTACTGTGAGAACCGACCGGTAACCCGACTAAATGAAAAAGACACCGGCCCGCCGAAAGCTCGCTAAGCAAGCGCGCCAACGCAAATCGGCCGCGTAATCTTGCAGACCGCGCTTTCATAAGCTCAACTGCATACTTGTATAACTAGCACTCACCTTCAACACCATGTATTCTGGTGGCCAGTGTCGACAGCACGATGAAAATTGACAGCAATTGAATCCCATAATCCGGTATAAAGTTCCTCGACCACATTTTGTAACACAACATTCACACATGGATCACACACATTTGTTTTACTCCTTCTATGTCGTTTGAACACTAAATAATCAACACTCACGGAACCAAATGTAAAAACTGACACTTCATTTTGTTTTTGAACTGTTGTTACGTCGAAAACATTTGTTTATTGGACATTTTAGCGGTAAAATACGTTTGAAAATAACGTAAAGCCCGGTAGGAACATGCGCAGCCGCGTCCCGCTCGCATCTGACGGCTTTGTCCGTAAATACACAGCGTACGGTAAATCAAAATGGCCGCCGGCGCGGTTGTGTGCGTGCGCACCCCTTGTAACAACACATATTTTGGTATCTAAGCTTTATCATTTAGTTGAGGCACTAGTTTTCATAATTTGAAAACAGAACATAACTGATTTAAGTCATGAATTGTAGAATATTTGGCTAAAACACCGTGAGAACCGAATTACGCACACATACAAACGTACGCGGAGGAATGTTGATTCAATGGAGAAATCAAGCGATTCAGCAGCACTGTGTGCGCGCAACCAATCAAGAGCTTTTGAACTTTGTCGTTTATGCGCCACAACAAAGATGGCGCTTTTAGTTGTTGTTACTAGGGGTTGAATTAAGAACCAGAACATATTTGATTATGAACTGTTTCATTTTTTTAACGGATGATAAAATTATTTCTAAAAACTTATCATAAAAGGAACTAAACAACGGTTACTCAATATAGTGCCTTTGGTCATGGCATTGTTTGATCAATAAGTTCGTCGTTCCGACTGTTATTGTGAACCTAGCTAAAGGGTGGAACTCGAATCGTTTTTATTATTCATCGCAACTACAATATTTATAACAATGGCGATGTGTTATCAAAAACATCCCTTCGAAATAGAAACAGAGGACCGGCTCACTACAATCAACACTAAAATCTTTGAGATCAAGAAGAAAATACAACTTTCAGGTGCGTATGATTGATAACATTACAACTATTACAAGGTTGCTGGTTTAAAAAAAAAAAACATGTTTTTAAGATCAAGAGACATGTACTGCGAGGGCTGGTTAGAAGTGGCGCGGGAATACAAGTCATCGTAGAAATTGGGGAGGCCTTTCCCCAACTCTGGGACATTATAGGCTATCCAAGAAATGAAATTCAAGTTAAATATTGATGAAAACTGCATCGATTTGACTTAAATAAATAGTTTGAACGATTCAGCTTCTACCTTACCTTCTTTCAAAGGAAATCCTAAATCAAAACCTATAGTGTGTTTTTAATTAGGCATTGATTACGCTGTCGCTTAGTGATAGTGAAAACGAACTTACGTCTTAGTTGAAAATTAGTTCCTAGTTTTTGGTACTGATATATACTACCAAATACTGGACAGATTAAACACCAAGTTAAGTGTAAGGTAACACAATCTACATTATTATGTTTCACAGCTTCATTCGAAGCGATTTATTATTTACGTATTGTAGCAGCGCCTCCATGTACCAGCCTTGCACGGATTTTTAGAGGTAAGTAATTTTTTTTTTTTTTTTTTTTTTTTTGTCGGTAGTTTTGCTACTGTCAAAACTATCCGTTCTGCCCCCACTACACTATTTCTCTTTAACGGTCTGTTGCCATTTTAATATCATTCCGCGTTTCCGTGCTCAAGCCTTCGCACGTCTCCGCTCCTACGAAATAAAGACAGCTCCTCATAATGGGAAAGGGAAAGAAAAGGAAGTCTGAAAAAACAGAAGAAGAAATACGGCGAAAAATACAAAAATTACAAAATAAATTGCAAGCAAGGACTAATCGCCGTACCAGCTCTTCATCTGAAGAAGACTTACACAGTAAGTTACACAAAATTGCTAGTGATGCGAGGTTACTAAGTTTGGGTCTCCTCTGTCATTATATAAATTGATGCGTACTGCCATACTGGGGCTGATACTGTCATAAACTAATTATAATAATGCTTACTTACCTAAGTGATGCGAGGCTACCAAGCTTGGGTTTCCTCTGTCACGTAAAAAGTACTGCATTTATTACCGGACGTATTCTTGAAAGAAACGTTTTCCGCAGATTTTTCGCACCATCAACTGGATGTGTACTGCGATATGTCACAAAATGAAGCCTGCTTGATTCAAGCTTCGCCGCTTCCCGCTTTGCCGCTTCATGCCTCGCCACGTGCATCGTCGCATGGCTCGCCACGTGCCTCTTCACGTGCTTGTTCTCCGTGCCCTGCTTCGCCACCACCAGCTCCACCACCGCTATGCACCGCGCCTCCGTCGCCTACACCCGGCACTTCGGCAGAAGCACAGCCAGAAGTAATGGAAGAACCGGACTTGGATGAAGACACCCTACAGTTACTTGGCGATGCTCCTAAAACGGACATTACCATGGGTCCGTCTGTTCACAAAGACATTGCCAATCGTTGGCAAGATATCCTTACCAAAGGCTTGGCTAAGGATGTAAAAGAAAAACTTTTAAAAAGTTATTTCGTGCCTAACAATTGTGACCTACTGCTGGCGCCAGCTCTCAACCCGGAAGTAAGGGCAGCTTTGCAGGATACTCTGGTAAAAAGAGATTCGGCACTTATGTACAAACAAAATCAGCTTGGTGTAGCATTATCAGCCTTAGCATCCGCTACTGACATGATAATACATAATGAGACATCAAAACAAAAACTTTTAAAACCCATCAGTGATGCTTGTCGTATATTATGTGACAGTCATTTTTGGGAAACAAAAACAAGACGGAACTTTGTAATTTCGTCTATAAATACGAGTATAAATTTAAAAGACGCATTGCTCGAAACAAAAAGGGGCAGTTTCTTATTTGGAGAAAATGTTACGGACAAAGTTAAGGCAGCCAAGAGCATACAGCAATCGGGAGATGCCTTAAAAAACGCCCAAAGAACAAAGCCCAAAGTTATCCCAAAGGGTCAAAATAAGGGTCATTTAAACTACAATCCTCAGCACCGCAAGACGGGCAACAAGCAGTACAATACCAGGCGAGCTGCACGCCCTGCGTATCGGCCGCCGCCACCGCCGCAACCGAGCGGCAGTTCACGCCGCTGCTCGTCCCCGACGAGGCCGCCGCATCGGAAGTAACTCAGGTACCAATCGCGGGCAGACTTCAGTATTTTTTCAAAATGTGGTCTGTTGTCACTTCTGACAAAACGATTCTATCCTGGATCAAAGGGTATCAAATACCTTTTAAATGTTCGCCATATCGTACTGATTCTCCTAATGTTTTACCTAAAAACATGAAAGAAGCCCAAGATTTTGATAAATCGATCAAAAACCTATTAGATATGAATGCAATATCCCATTGTCATCCTATTAAAGGAGAATTTATATCAAGTGTGTTTTTAGTGCCAAAACCAAACGGCGACAAGAGATTTATATTAAATCTTAAATGTTTAAACAAATTCATAGATACCAAACATTTCAAGATGGAAGATTATCGTACAGCCTCAAAGCTTGTAACAAAAAATTGTTATATGGCATCAATAGATCTAAAAGATGCTTATTTCCTAATTCCCGTACATAAATCTCACCGGAAATACCTCCGTTTTAAATACAATAACATCCTTTATGAATTTAACTGTTTACCGTTTGGTTTATGCACTGCACCTTATGTTTTCACAAAATTATTAAAGCCAGTTATGGAATATCTAAGAACCCTTGGAATGATATCCGTTATATATATCGATGATATTTTTTGTATTGGGACCAATTTTGTTGAATGTCAAAACAACGTTGATTTAACAATAACATTACTTAAAAAATATAAGTTTTTAAACTGACATGGTCACTAACACTATTAATAACATTTACTACGGGATATTTACCATGTGTATTATTTGTTTCGAGTTCCCGATATTTCGGCGCTGTTGCAAACGCCATGATCACGGATAAACTGAAGTTACTGCGAGTGGGTGTTTATGTGCAGACAAATCGGTCTACCCTCTTCCTTGTTCGTTTTTTGTGCTCCGTACCACTACCACTGTCACTCACAACTCGATTCTGTTCCCGACACACGAAACTCACTGTGTCCACTCGCGAACTTTTTACGACCCTTTTTCGGTTTTTACACAGTTGAACCACTGGATTCCAGGCTCTCGACAGTTGAAACCCATCCTCCCGGTTGAAGTTCTTATATTTAGTTATTTCAATCGCTTCTCTTACCAGTCTGGGTATATAGTGGCGTTCTGTCGAGATGACCTGAGGGTTATGTAACTCAATCCAGTGGTTCGAACCTGATTCGATGAGATGTTGAGCTATGGCCGATTTTTGGGTGTCATTATTTTTCACCGCCCTGATGTGCTCCGCTATTCGACAAGCTACCGTACGCTTCGTCTGACCGATATACGACTTGCCGCAACTGCAATCCACTTTATAAACACCGGGTTTTTCCAACGGAAAGTTGTCCTTCGGCGAACGCAGCATCTGAGACAGTTTGTTCAAAGGAGTGAAGACAGTCTTTATGGCGTATTTCCGAAGAATGTTAGCAACCTTATCTGTCACTCCCCTCACGTACGGCAAAAATGCTGGCTGCCTCTCAACCTCACACTTCCGGTGCTTATGAACAGTTTTTCGTATGACTTGTGCGGTTTTCCAAGTATATCCGTTCCTCTGTAGGACCCTCCGTACATGAGTCAGCTCAGCACGTAAATGTTCCTCGTCACATAAATCATATGCACGGTTGGTGAGTGAAGTCACTACAGAGTTCAGGTGTCTGGGATGGTGGTGAGAATCAGCGTGTAGATAACGATCCGTGTGAGTCGATTTCCGATAGACTGAGTGGCCTAGAGAACCGTCTACACGAACCTCTATTTTCACGTCTAAGAATGGAATTGTCCTCTCATTTTCCATCTCGAACGTAAATTTTATCCTACCATGTATGCTGTTAAGGTGTGCCAAGCATACTTCTACCTCCTGTTTATCTCCTTCAATGATACAAAAGACGTCGTCAACATACCTTTTCCACAGTTTTATGGGTGTAGATACAGTGGAGATGGCTAACTCTTCAAAATGCTCCATCCAAATGTTGGCTACTACTGGAGCCACTGGACTGCCCATAGCTACACCATCGATCTGCAGGTAATATTGACCTTGGTATATGAAGTAACTGGTAGACAAACAATGATGTAGTAATTTCACGTATTCTACAGGGATGTTATTTTCTTGCAATTTAACCTTAACCACTTCCATGCAGTCTGCCACTGGTACATTTGTGAAAAGGGACTCAACATCGAAACTGATCATTACGTCGTTACTTTGTAGTTTGATGGATTGCAAGATGTCAATAAAATGTCGAGAGTCCTTCACATAAGATGTTGAACGTCCAACTAATGGTTGAAGAACACTAGCTACATGTTTCGCTAGGTAGTATGTGGGCGAGTCAATCTGACTGACTATGGGTCGTAGCGGAACATTCTGCTTGTGCACTTTTGGTAAGCCATACAATTTAGGCGGCTGTATATTCCTAGGACGGAGCAAGTACTTAGCTGTATCATCTGTGATAATATGTTGATACTCCTGTATTATTTTACGTGTACTGCGATTCGAACGTGCCGTCGGGTTGTAGTTCACTAGTTTGTAGGTGTTCACATCACTCAATAAGTTCCGGATCTTAGCATCGTATTCGGTAACGTTCATAACCACAGTAGCATTACCTTTGTCCGCTTTAAGTACAAGTACGTCCTCATCATTGCGGAGGTCACGTAGTGCGGCTAATTCATCGGCAGTGATATTCGATGTTGGAGGTTTAGCGTGACGTAGCGCTACGGCGGTATCCTGTCTCAGCACATCAGCATCACTCGCCGGTATCATATTTCGTCTTATAGCCTCCTCTACACTTCCGATCACCCCTTCGTAAGGTATGCGTTTCGGAGTAGGAGCAAAATTTAACCCTCTCTCAAGGACGTTCAGAGCACTTTGTGATAATTCTTTACTAGACAAATTAACAACCGTTCGAGTTTCTTGTGAGTTATCATTGTAGGGGCTCACCGGTTTTTGTTTTTGAATTAACGATTCGTATTTTCGCTGCTTACTCAATGCACTAATGTCTCGTGAACGTTCGGCTTGCAAGTAGGTAATACGATCACAAGTATCGAAATCCCTAGTTGTCAACAAAGCACTGCATTCAAGATGTAAACAATATAACTCACGGCGGATCACATCAAGTTGGTATCTGGTATTACGGATAACCTTACGCAACAATTTAACACTCGCGTTTCGTAGAATGCTTGCGGAACCGTGGATGTCCTGACGAGAGAATACGTGAAATTACTACATCATTGTTTGTCTACCAGTTACTTCATATACCAAGGTCAATATTACCTGCAGATCGATGGTGTAGCTATGGGCAGTCCAGTGGCTCCAGTAGTAGCCAACATTTGGATGGAGCATTTTGAAGAGTTAGCCATCTCCACTGTATCTACACCCATAAAACTGTGGAAAAGGTATGTTGACGACGTCTTTTGTATCATTGAAGGAGATAAACAGGAGGTAGAAGTATGCTTGGCACACCTTAACAGCATACATGGTAGGATAAAATTTACGTTCGAGATGGAAAATGAGAGGACAATTCCATTCTTAGACGTGAAAATAGAGGTTCGTGTAGACGGTTCTCTAGGCCACTCAGTCTATCGGAAATCGACTCACACGGATCGTTATCTACACGCTGATTCTCACCACCATCCCAGACACCTGAACTCTGTAGTGACTTCACTCACCAACCGTGCATATGATTTATGTGACGAGGAACATTTACGTGCTGAGCTGACTCATGTACGGAGGGTCCTACAGAGGAACGGATATACTTGGAAAACCGCACAAGTCATACGAAAAACTGTTCATAAGCACCGGAAGTGTGAGGTTGAGAGGCAGCCAGCATTTTTGCCGTACGTGAGGGGAGTGACAGATAAGGTTGCTAACATTCTTCGGAAATACGCCATAAAGACTGTCTTCACTCCTTTGAACAAACTGTCTCAGATGCTGCGTTCGCCGAAGGACAACTTTCCGTTGGAAAAACCCGGTGTTTATAAAGTGGATTGCAGTTGCGGCAAGTCGTATATCGGTCAGACGAAGCGTACGGTAGCTTGTCGAATAGCGGAGCACATCAGGGCGGTGAAAAATAATGACACCCAAAAATCGGCCATAGCTCAACATCTCATCGAATCAGGTTCGAACCACTGGATTGAGTTACATAACCCTCAGGTCATCTCGACAGAACGCCACTATATACCCAGACTGGTAAGAGAAGCGATTGAAATAACTAAATATAAGAACTTCAACCGGGAGGATGGGTTTCAACTGTCGAGAGCCTGGAATCCAGTGGTTCAACTGTGTAAAAACCGAAAAAGGGTCGTAAAAAGTTCGCGAGTGGACACAGTGAGTTTCGTGTGTCGGGAACAGAATCGAGTTGTGAGTGACAGTGGTAGTGGTACGGAGCACAAAAAACGAACAAGGAAGAGGGTAGACCGATTTGTCTGCACATAAACACCCACTCGCAGTAACTTCAGTTTATCCGTGATCATGGCGTTTGCAACAGCGCCGAAATATCGGGAACTCGAAACAAATAATACACATGGTAAATATCCCGTAGTAAATGTTATTAATATTACTTAAAAACTTAGGTTTCATAATAAATACTGAAAAAAGCTGCTTAGAACCGCAAACACTATGCAAGTTTTTAGGTTTCGAATTCGATTCGAAAAATATGTTATTAAAATTACCTTTTACAAAAAAGTCAAAATTAAAAGAATACGTTTCTAGCTTCTTGAAAAAGCGCAAATGTAAACTTCGTGAATTTGCTCGGTTCATAGGATTATTAATTTCAGCTTGTCCGGCAATTCAATATGCATGGCTTTACACTAAACTTTTTGAACAATTTAAATATTCCTGTTTACTTAGAAATTCTAGCTACGAACAGTTGGTTCATCTCCCCAACAGCTTACATTGTGATATGTTGTGGTGGTTAGACCATATCGATCATGGTTCATTTCCTTTAACTTGTAATCAATATGATTTAGAAATCTTTTCCGACGCGTCATGTACGGGTTGGGGAGCTTATTGCCGCACAGATAAATGTTTTGGCTATTGGACAGATACTGAAAGAACTATTCATATTAACGAGTTAGAGTTAAAAGCTGCTTTTCTCGCACTAAAATGTTTTGCCCACGAATCATATAATTTAAAAATACTATTACGCATTGATAACGTAACCGCTATATCCTGTATAAATCGCATGGGTAGCATAGACCAAAGATAATTATGAAGCAGATCAATTATCTCGTATGAAGTTTCAAGATACTGAATGGGAACTCAATGTCGATGCATTCAACCAAATAACACATTGCTTTGGAGACCCTGAAATAGACCTTTTCGCGAGTAGGTGTAATGCTAAGTGTCCCAGGTATATAACTTGGAAAAACGATCCTGACGCTTTTGCAATCGATGCTTTCACCGTTTCATGGAAAAATAAACTATTCTACGCATTTCCACCGTTTTCACTTATCACAAAAACAATGCAAAAAATTATTAATGACAAAGCAAATGGCATAGTAGTCGTACCATATTGGCCAACACAGCCCTGGTTCCCTGTTTTCCAAAAGTTGCTTTGTTCCAAACCAATCTATTTTGAACCACACGTAAATTTGTTAACTTCTCCTTTCAGAACGCCTCACAATTTACACCGCACCCTGAAATTGGTTGCCGCGAAGCTCTCAGGCAAACATTATTAAAAAGACATTTATCTAATAAATCCATTGAGATTATGTTATCATCATTGTCTGATTCTACTTATAAACAATATGATGTTTGTATAAAAAATTGGTTAAAATATTGTAATGAAAATAGGTATGATTATTCCTCTGTTTCAGTCCCTATAGTGATTCATTTTCTTACTACAATTTTTGAAAAAGGGGCAAAATACGGTACAATAAATTCATATAAATCTGCATTATCGTTGTTGTTAAGTAATGTGGCAAACGATGATAGGATCAAGCGATTCATGAAAGGAGTTTACAGATTGAGACCTAGTAATCCAAAATATAATTTGACGTGGGATCCAACCACTGTTCTAAATTATTTAGCACAAAAATGGCCTAACACAGATCTTGATTTTGAAACTCTTTCCAAAAAGACTATTACTCTATTGGCTTTGGTGACCGCGCATCGAGTTCAAACATTTTCATTAATAAAATTATGCAATGTTCAAGTAAATTCCCCTATTGACATAATTATAACAATACCAGATTTGATAAAAACTTCCAAACCTAATTCTTCACAACCAGTTTTAAGATTACCTTTTTTCGACACTCGTCCTCAGATTTGTCCCGCTAGATGCGTAGAGGTTTATATAAATAAGACTCAACCGCTTCGCAAAAATGATTATTTATTTGTTAGCTACAAAAAACCACACTCGAAAGTTTCATCACAAACACTTAGTCACTGGATAAAAGATACACTTTACAGTAGCGGTATAGACACGTCCATATTTAGTGCACACAGCACTCGTCATGCAGCCACATCCTCAGCCAATAGACTCGGAGTCAATATTGACATAATAAGAAAAACTGCCGGATGGAGTGAATCATCTTCTGTCTTCGCAAAACATTATAATAGGCAAGTTGTAACCGATCCTCATCAGTTTGCAAATACAGTACTTGCAGGTGGTCATAATCTGTAAAAAATACCTTATATTAGATTATGATTATAAATAAACCAATGTAAAATAACGTTAATCCAATGATTGCTAGTTAGAATAAAAAATATGTGTTATTACTCACCTATTTTATTGTATTTCACATTTTGTCTCTGAACATCTACAATACGTAAATAATAAATCGCTTCGAATGAAGCTGTGAAACATAATTAAAAATCAAACGAACTTACCAAGTGAAGTTCGATGATAATTATGTGAACAGCTTCATTCGAAGCGATTTATACCCTCCCTAGAAAAGTTACCTACCCTACCCTAGATAAATTAAAATGTGAAATATTTATTAGCTTTCAACAAATGATATTAAAATGGCAACAGACCGTTAAAGAGAAATAGTGTAGTGGGGGCAGAACGGATAGTTTTGACAGTAGCAAAACTACCGACAAAAAAAAAAAAAAAAAAAAAAAAATTACTTACCTCTAAAAATCCGTGCAAGGCTGGTACATGGAGGCGCTGCTACAATACGTAAATAATAAATCGCTTCGAATGAAGCTGTTCACATAATTATCATCGAACTTCACTTGGTAAGTTCGTTTGATTTTTAATTACTCTAGTCTCACAATTTTCGTCACAGAGGGCCAAAGAAAATCCAACTTCGAAGAAAACGAAGCAGAGAAGCAACAGAACAATGACCTCATAGATACTTTAAAGAAAGAAATTAAAACGAGGCTGATAGAGCTAGCTCAGGCCAGAGCCGTGATTGGAGAAGAGGAGGTGCAGATCAAGAAGTATCTGAACGATGTTTGTCCTATGGGAGATAAGAGTGCTGACAAGGTAACGTAGAATATTGTACCACTTTGATCTAGTAGGAGCTAGCACTTCTGCTGAACATGAGCCCCTGGGTCGATTCGCAGGTCAGACAAAGTGTTGTTGGATTTCTCAATGAAGAATTTCTTAGTAGCGGGCACATGTGCCCTGCTTTGTGCCCTGTTGATGGCAATAGACTCGTCCCTTCTTACATGGGAATGGTACTTTACGATAACTGGAGATATATGTGTGGAGGTACTAAAGAGACTCCTACTCCTAACATTTAAGGGATTAAAAACGTGAGAATTTACGTTATTTCTGAGTGTTTGTTATTCATCTAACAAGAGAATATGACATAAATGATTGGTTCGAATTGTTTGATGTCGAAACAAGAAAAATATAATTCAGTCTCCTTATTTTACAGATAATACACAATCTAGATCTAAAAGTAACAGAACAAAGAAAGATTCTAGATTTACTTAAATACGAGAAGAGAAGTAAAAAGAAGAAGCTGGCAGAATTGGAGAAAGAATATGAACATCTTCTGATAGAAAACAACAAAGGAATATTGGTGAAATCTAAAAACAATAGCAAAGCTAGGAAAGTAAGTATGACCGTCATTGTGGTATAACCAATATATATACTTAGATGTGTATATTTAAAGTGAAAACCATTTTGGCGTGTCCAAAGCCATCTTCAGCATAGCCAACTATGTAGGGTTCGGTCTCCAGTCTCACCGGATTTAGCTGAATACCAGAGGCGTGACTGCCTATCTGACCTCCACAACCCAGTTGGTACTGGGTAATATGTTGCTACCCTAGCGGTACCTATGTTGTGGAGTTCAGATTGGCAGTCCCTCTATGTAAAATACTGGTATTCAGCTGCAACCGGTTAGAATGAAAGCCGACCTCAACACAGTAGAGAAGGCTATATGAAGATGTTGATGAATTGGTGCAAATAACTGAAGAGAATCTAAAACAAATTTTAGCGTCTCAGTTAGGTAACACGATTTACTTTTATGACATCGAACTAATACGATTAAATTTACACGCAGCACGTTTCACACTTAGAAAACGAGATACACAAGGTTCTCATCCAATGGACTGAGGCGGAGCTGGTCAAGAAGAAATACATCTCCATTAGGTTAGTCTGAATGCTCATCACAATATTGTTCATCCAAATGAAGAAGGTAAAGATGAAGAGCCCGAACCATTGTCATTTTGTAAACAAAAATAAAACTTCTTGTCTGCAATCCCCGAAGAATTAGGCAAAGGTGTTAGGCAAACAGTTTTCCCACATTTATCCTGAAGTGTTTAAAACCAATGTAATAAAGGCAATCCTATCGCCATCAACCAGGCACAAATCCTTACCCCCAGGGTGTGCCTGAGAAGTTTCTTATTTGGATCATTTCATAATAATTACGTTTTCACAGGCAAGCCCTGCTAGATGATTCGGTAAAATTCGAAAGTTCGTTGACTCGTATTGAAGATCTCTTAGCGAAACAGAAAGAAGAAATTATGAAACTAGAGGTAAAGTTTACAAATACTAACCTGTTTTAGCCTGTTATATTTAGTTTTTATTGGACCTAATACCACCTTTTTTGAATCCCTTGATCTAACAGTCTAAAAAAACCCATAAGTAATCTTGGCTTTAGTACAGACAAATGACAAATAATTTTCTTGCACATCCATATCCAAATTCACTTGGGGTCGGAGTAGCATGTCTTCTTTAGAATTCATCCCCTTTCTAGCCATTTCGAATCAACTTTTACACAGTCTACCAATCGGTTTTTTAATCTTCCCTTACTCTTATAACCTTCCACATTTATCTTCAAAACTTTCGTCACGACATTTTCCTCATTACTCGCATCACACGACAACGGATTTACAGAATACAGTCTATGTAATAATAACTCTGTGGCACATTGCAGCATATTCGTGAAGAAGCAGGAGAGATGCGTATACGCGCAACAGCAGCAACTGCGGCCGAGGCTGCGCGAGCGCATGACGCCGAACATTCAAGAGTGTCGGAAAGAGCTTACTTCGCACAACGCTTCGCCGAGAGGAAAAGAGAATTGGAAAAGCTGGAGAAGAGGGTATTTCCTCCACAAGGTAACCTTAAGCCCTATTATTGACGTGTGGCGCCATCTACACCGCCACATACGAACTACACTGACGTACGTGTTATATGGTGTTTTGGCACATGAATGATATGGTAATAAGGGCGCTGTTGGTTGGAATATAGATTAACTTCGAAAATTATCGTGAAAAAAAAAAGAGAACCTATAAAACACTATTTAGAGTGACGTCATTTTATTTCATAGTTTCTTCTCGGCAAACCCTTAAATTTGATACCCATAGCATGGGAATGCATAAAAAATTACTAGTACTCCATCTTCGGGAGTCCACATATTGGATCTAGAATGACGTCACTTAGCTAACTAAGCTCAAACTAAACATGTAACTACGCAAAATTTCAGCTTGATCGGAAACCGGGAAGTGGGTCAAATTTTACTTCTAAGATTTTTTTACATAGTTACTGGTGAAGCTAATAAAACCGTGCTAAAAAGCAGGAAGGCGGCGTTGGTCCTGATTAAAACAATATAACCTTTGTAATGATAATGAATATTTAGGGGTATGAAGAACAGGGTGTAAAATTCCTCATACCTTATAGAAAAGAAAGGTTTCTCCGACCAGACGATGTTATGTCTGGTGGGCAAATGCCCGACAATAGGGGTGAAGACTGGGTAAAGAAAACGAAATTCTATTTTGTCCGTCAGACAGGTAATACAAAAATATTAGACACGTATTTTTTGTGTTATCAAAATATCAAAAAATTACATAGTTAAAACTCATTAAAGTTGGAGAGTGGGGACTCACTACGTCACAAGTAGGTATAAAAAGTACCTACACGTGACGTCATGCGCCAGCTGTCCCGCGCAACTTCGTCTGCGTCAAATTTTCCCCGTTTTCGCAACATTTTTCATTGCTGCTCCGCTCCTACTGGTCGTAGCGTGATGATATATAGCCTATGTCCTTCACCAGGTTGAAATCTATCTTCTTGCCAAATTTCATTAAGATCCGATCAGCCGTTTAGTCGTGAAAAGGTAACAAACAAACAAACAAACAGAGTGACATTCGCATTTATAATATTAGTATGGAAGTATGGATTTTATGACCACGTGATAAAAGAAAAAATACGTGTCCAATGCTTTTCAATAATCTACACGACAAACTAATAAAAAGAAATGTGATTATCCCCTATTGTAGGCGGGTTTCTCTATATATTCATAAGTCTATGTAAACTTTGCTTGCGAGATTCAGACCATATTAGTACTTCAGTTTTATCGTAGTTGGCGCTGTAGTACTTTTTGTTATAAGTTGCTTTTTGTAGGTCGCTTAATAAATAAGGTATCATCATCATAATTCTCCTGCCCTTATCCCAATTTATATGGCATCAGTAAAAAAAAAGAGAGCAAAAGTATAATGTAAATTAATAAAAATACCCGAAAAGCCCGGACACCCGGTTCTGGATAAAACCCGAAAAAACCAGTACCGATAAATGGCATGTTTTCGTTGCCCTTATAAAAATAAACATGCAGCACTATAGGTATTAGAGTTATCCTCACGATTAACACAAAATCCATCGATTATTGTAATGTAATATTACTGTTTAATTTACTCTTTCAAAAATCATCTCAACCACAGAACGATCTAATTCCACATTAACATAATTCTATTTTTTTAATCTCCCTTGGTTCCTTGCCCACAGCTCGGCCAGTGGTGCGTCAAGAATCAACAAGATCTACGGAAGGAGAAAGTGCCCCAGAGGAAGTTTCAGCTTCTCAGCAGATGGAAGACACCTTCCAGAGGCTAATGAAACTGACTGGTAACATCATCTTCATCTAATAAAAGACACATCAGTATCTTTCTGGCCTTATGTGTTAATGGCTTATGTTTAACATAACACCAGATAAAGTAAATATAACCTTAAAAAACATTTTTATACTGCCTAAAATAGTAAATGATCACCAGAAATAGTAAATGATCACCAGAATTAAAAACCTGAAAATCACAGCTCCGAACTAAGGCGTAGTCGACGGAGCCCCGCTACGGGGGCTCCTATTTCTCTCTGCAGGGTTTAAAGTAACCTAACACGAAAGGGATGTCGGGGTCTTAGTTCGCTCGCTCCGCTCGCTCACTAGACCCCGCCATCCCCTTCGAACCTAACCTGTCCGAGTCGGGGTGCCCAATATCCCGAGCTCGCTTTGCTCGCACTTGCTTCCTAAGTTCTTCTTGCCACAAAATTTGGTGATCATTTACTATATTTGGTGATCATTTACTATATTTGGTCTTTGAATACAATTTTTTTGGTGTTTAGTATTTTTTTTTGGGTAACGTAGCTTAGGATCTCAAAGTATTTTTTGGTGCTCATTATATTTAATCCCTGTGTTAATTAGCATGTCACTACCTAGTACCACTTTAATGAAATCGTGTTCGTGTGTAATTAAAGTGGTACTAGGTAGTGACATGCCACCTGGATGGATGATCTCATTCAAATGGTCGGAGGAAACTGTGTTGCCATAACACAAAACCACCATAAGTGGAGAGATTTGGAAGAGACCTACTACACTCAGCATTCGTTGGCCAAGGGTTGAAGATAAAACACCGTGGAGCTCTGCCCCGCTTGGGCTGAGCACCGCCGTGTCCTCGTAGCGGCGATTGGCGGCGGTGACCTCTCGCGTCCGGCCCTGGTTCAATCCATGGCCCGGAGCGAGAGGGAATGGGAAGCCGTCGCCTCCTTCTGCGAAGCAGTCATGCTAGCGAAGGAGGTGGCGGAACGTGAGAGGGAGAGAACCTCACGTCCCAGCCGCCGCGGGAGACGCCCCGGGCGTCGGGGGGCAACCAGTGGCCCCCGGCCACCGTAGGCGCGAGCCTGTGGACGGTGAGTAATGGGCTAGCTCACCGTCTGTCCGTCTCATGACGACAGGCCGTGTCGACGGCGCGTACGTGTTCCACGCGCGCCTCAAGGAGATGTCAGCAAACAGGAAGGGGCCCGAGAGGGCCGATGCCTGCCAGGGCTGCGGGTTGTTCGAAAGAGATACCGCGGCCCTGGAACACAAAGGGCTTAGAAGGAACATGGGTGGGTTTTAGTCAGTCAAGTCTGACACTCCCTCCCGCTCCGCCCAGAGCGGGAGAAGTCATTTGATGATTTCCCATCCGCAAAAAAAGGGTTGAAGATAAAACACAGTCAGCTTGATAATTATTTCTAAACCATGTTAAATGAAGTGCTATTTCTTTATTGAAGTGAAACTTCTTATGCGAATTCCAACAAGCTTGCGTTAAACGTTTAACGCTACCATGGAGGGGGAATAGAAAGAGACAGAGCAAGAGTGAATGCGTGGCACTCGAACGCATGCGTGTAGTATTACGAAGTTTCACGTCTTCCGCGCGGAGGGACTCCACGCACTATTTTTGATTTATCATGGTAGGACAAAGCAACAAATATAATACACTATTACTACAATATAGTTACAATACAGTTGATTACATAGTCGGTGCCCTACCCAAATTATCATCCTTCCAAGTAACGACTATAATTACATGGAACAACATGGTACTGCTTCTATGAGACAGGCTTCTTTTACAGGAGTGACCGACGCCGAGGAAGTATTCAGCAGGTTCCAAGGTCAGCGCGACACATCACAACGACTCAGCTACCTTCAGCAGACCACGGAGGAAGAGAAACTAGAGCTGGAACAGACCCAGGCGAGCATGATGGCAGAACTTGAAGCTTTCAAGTTTGCCTCCGTTAAGGACAAAGATGAGTGAGTGCCATCAAAATTAGAGTTCATTTCATCTGAGTCATTTAGGTCATCTTCTAACAAACGGCTTACGGGCCGCTCTCAGCCTGTAAGAGGAGGTCTGTGTCCCAGCAGTTTAAAATATGGGGAAAAAAAAATGCCCGAACTAAATAACACAAAAAACTGTAAAATAACTTTAGCTTCAGAAGTCGGTGAACTATTGTTATGTTGATTCAGTTTTTTTGCCACCGATTTCTGAAGCTAAAGTTAGGATTTCGAATAAAAAAACAAGAATTTTAAATATCGCTCCGAAACCCGCACCGGCCCGTGTGATGGATTTAAGCCCACTCCCTCTCAGAGGAGGCCTGTATCCCAACAGTGAGAACATTATAGGCTGATGATGATCCATGAGAAGTGTGTTAACCCGTAAAAAAACAAGGTTGCCATTTATTTACCCACAAGTCCCGATCTATTTTTTATTTTTTATCGTTAGATGGGGTCTAACCTTACATAGACAAAATATTTTATAATAGGGCCCAGGACCAAATAACAGCACTAAAAGAAGAGATAGCAGAAGAGAACGAGATCTTTGCAGAACTAGAGAAGAATATGGATGAGCTGGATACCCTGCTGTTGGAGATCAAGAGACTGCTGTATGAGCTGTGCAAGCTGTTAGACGTAAGTGAAAATCTAATACTAATAATAAATCTGAAGAGTTTGTTTGTTTGTTTGCTTAAACGCGCTAAGGAACTACTGATCCGATTTGAAAAAATATTTCAGTGTTAAATAGCTCATTTATTGAGGAAGGCTATAGGCTATATATATCACGCTACAACCAATAGGAGCGGAGCAGCAATGAAAAATGTTGCGAAAACGGGGAAAATGTGACGCAGACGAAGTTGCGTGGGACAGCTAGTATAAGTATAAAAAGAAACTATAAGTACTTATAGTAGTACAAACCTTTAAAAGTTTTTTAACTTTCGCAGCGGCAACCGTATTTTAATGAGAATACAGCTCAATGTTATTTGGACAGTATTGAAGTCCAAGTTTGTGTGAATACTTGGTGCACAGTCGAATATTCTTTGTGTCTTGTTGTACCTACTTGGATAGAAATGGTGCGCAAAAATCATTTACGGATGAATGATATTCCATGACGGCGAGTCCGTTATAACTCCCAGACAGATAATTATGTTGCTAGCGAGTTTGTGACTTCACTTCTTTTCCAAGCAGCAGCGTTTTGAATGCCTCTTTTTTATTGTGACGTTAAAGAAGTCCCGACACTCAGCCTGATTTTAATTATTGTTTTTTTCTTTCAGATTATTCCCGAGCCAAGCATGCCAGAATGGACAGCCGAAGCCAGAGACGTACAAGAGCTGGTGTCGGTGCTGACCATCCGCTACGAGAAGGCACGAGCTAAAGGCGAAGAAATCAAGGAGAAGCAGAAGGATACTACAATCATCATGGTCCCTTCTACAGTAAGATTATCATCATCGTCATCATTAGCCTATTATGTTCCCACTGCTGGGACACAGGCCTCCTCTCTATGAGATGGAGTGGGCTGTAAATCCACCACGCGGGCCCAGTGGGGGTTGGTAGATGTCACATGTCTTCGAATTTTTAGTTCTAGGACATGTCGGTTTCCTCACGATGTATTCCTTCACCGTTTTTGAGGGCAGCGGTGATGAAATAAATTACACAAAGTAATGCGCCTGCCTGGGTTCGAACCCACGGCTTACTACTCGTAAGTCGGGGCTGCCACCACTGGGCCACCGCTGCTCTCTACTGTAAGATACTTCACACGATGTAGATCTTATGGATATTTACGGTAAAAGGCGAATTTCAGTAATTAAACTCAGCGTGATCACCACATTATAACCAAGTTAAAGTGCTGTCCGTGTCGTCATTGTTTTTGGAATATTAATACTGACAGCTAAAAGTTTACACTTCAGCCAACTTATCTGTGCTGGCGGCAAAATACAGAACTAAAATAAATGTACCAAGTTTGACATATCGATGCATTTTTTCTTGACTAGCAGTGCCACCTTGAACTGCACACGAGTGGTCATTTTGGTGATTGCCTTCAGTTTTAATGGTGGGTACCTTAGGGCCTTATTACAAATTCTGGATTTACTTCGTCTTGTCTCATCTATCGCTCGTAATTATTTGAATGTCTCATATTCGTTTTTATCGATCCAAAAAATATCGGAGCATCGATAGAACTTGATGCGATACTCAGATCTTTTGGATTTTGTTGTACGTAAGCTATAATACCATCGTTTTAATTTCTCCAGCCGGCCAGCGCAGCAGCATCGGTAGCCGGTATGAGTGGAAGCCAAAGCACACCCAAGGAGTCTGAGAAGAATATACCCACGTACAAGGAGCTGTTGCAGAAAGAACCTGTTAAAGCCCAGAGTATGTTTCTCATCATCTTCCTGCATTATCCCATGTTATTTGTGATCGGCGCAACACGTTTTTTTCTTCCATTCTCCCCTGTCATTAGTCACGCGGTCATGTATTCCTTTTTCTATTTTTTTTTTCGCACAATCCATCCATGCTTGGAGTCTCTTTGAAGGATCGCATCCGGAACGAGGTGATCCGACAGAGAACCAGAGTAGTCGACATAGCCCACAGGATAAGTAAGCTGAAGTGGCAATGGGCCGGCCATATTAGCCGTAGAACCGATGACTGTTGGGGTTGACGTGTTCTTGAGTGGAGACCGCGAATTGGCAAGCGTAAGGCGGGACGTCCTCAGGCTCGGTGGAGCGACGATCTTCGCAGGGTAGCTGCTAGCAACTGGATGAGAGTTGCCAAGAATCGGGTTTAGTGGCGAGCGATTGAAGAGGCCTATGTCCAGCAGTGGACTGCGGTAGGCTGATGATGATGATGACAATCATCAATCCATCCATCTTTTCTTTGGTCTTCCTCTGAGGTCTCCATGAAGAGGGCTTCATCCAGCGCAAAGTATGTTACAATTTTTTTCAGCTTTTTAAGTTCATAGCAAAGTCCTACAAAAACTGTGGTCAAGCTGGTGGCTGCATTTGGTAGTTAAACTCAAGTAGAAGACGGTGCGTGTGCGGAACTAACTTCAACATCAACGAATCAAAATTCTAAATCAGATGCCTACAGCCTCAGTTTTCTGGTCCCCTTGGTTCACAAAAATCTATATTTTTGCGATGTAATGCGATTGAGCGACACGGAGAGGCCTCGACAAAATCGCATTAAAACGCAGTGTGCCTGATGAAAATTAAAACAATTATTTTAAAACTTTCAGCTTCAGAAGACGAAGAAGACATACCATCGCGCTGTTACTTGAAGAGACAAGCACAACTTATAGTAGACACTAAGTGCAGGAGGAAAGGTTTCAGATTACCGTACCCAAGAAAATAAGAAAATTTCTTATAAAGAGCAATAAATGTGGAACCCGAGGCATTTAACAAAGTCAAAGTCAAAGTCAAAATTATTTATTTGCAATAAATGTGGTATAAGAGATGGAAAAAAATGAAAGTAGTTCAGTGACACATTTCGCCATAAAAATGGCATGCAAACATTAATTAAATAGCTGTTAATTTTAACATACAACACAAACATTAAATTAAGTAACTAAATAAAGTTTATTTTAAGTTTAACACACTCAACACAAAACCAAAATTTGTGATAAATACTACAAACAAAGAACATCTTAACATAAATAAAATATTTTTAAATAAACAAAATCATACATTATGATGATGACAAATTAACGCGAGACGTGTTAAATCTTTAGGCATGCATGGGTTATTTTTTTTTTAATAATGTCGACCAAAGACCATTTCTTGCCTACTTTTCTCCGAGAATGTTAATAAATGTTTATATCTTTACACCATTTTTTATTTACCGCATCATACATCAAATGTTGACTAGAATACAAAATTTATTGATATTACTAGTAATAAGCCACGTTACTTTGTAGTGAATGAATAATAAGAGTAAAGTAGTCAACTTGTTCGTCAAAAATGCAATTTTCTCAGTCGATTCGTAAAGTGTAAATCCTTTTTCGAAAACTCAAACCCAAAAAACGCAACAACGCATAGACAAACCAATCATCCCGTCTTTATTATACAACGTTATAGAAATCAGCCGAAATTAATTCTTCCATTTAACTTTATTTATTTATTGTTTTTAGTTTTTGATAATTATTTTAAGGGGACATATTGATATAAGTATTTTACTATTTGGGAAATATGTTCCATCACTCTGAAAAAAATGCTTATCTTCAGCTTGTGTGCCCCTTGGACCCACGACTCATCAATAAGGTTGTCCGAAACGCAATGAAGAAAAAATATTTATCATTTCCTCGTGGTAACTATGAAAGAACTACTTTTTGTAATTCATCCAGAGATGTGCTAGACTGTGTATAGATAGTATAGGAGTTTATTTTCATATAATTATTTGGCTAAGTGGCTCTGATGGGAAAGGGTTTAAATCACAAAGCTAAGTTTTTAAATATCAGCTCCAATTCAAACCACTTTATGATCATTGTACTTAACCTTAAAATTAACAGACTTAAAAAAAAACCTTTCTTCTTCTTACTAAGCTTTTATGATGCACACTATTTCTGTTTTCTTAACTTTTTTTGTGAATTCGTGGACAATGTTGTGGGCTACATTTGTGGTAACATAAATATGGAATAGACTGTGTATAAATGTAAGTTTTAAAACTGACATGGTCACATTATTAATAACACTTACTACGGGATATTTACCATGTGCATTATTTGTTTCGAGTTCCCGATATTTCGGCGCTGTTGCAAACGCCATGATCACGGATAAACTGAAGCTATTGCGGGTGGTTTATGTGCAGACATATCGGGAAATCGAAAAAAACAATAAACATGGTAAATATCCCGTTGCAAGTGTTATTAATTGTGTATAAATGTATTTCTAAGTATTGTGCTAATTTAAGAATCTCTAGTTAAGCTTGCCATGTAACTGTTTTTTTCCCTAACAAATTAAAATAAAATCACAAATCTAGAAACCTCTTTAAACCGTAGAACAGCTCCGCTTTTAGGCAGCTCACAGCTATACATCATCCCTGATGCAACCACTATCGAAAACCGTAGTGCAAAGCCACCAAATGGCAATGACCGCACCGACGACAGTGGTACAATATAAAACGGCACCAACCCGCAATATTTCAATCAACGGAAGCATTTTCATTGACTTTGTACACTCACAAATAACAACAGTTACTTCCACATAACTCCTGAGTTCATGAAGTTAATTTCTTTTGACCATCTATTTCAGACGCTGACAAACCTGATATAAAGTTACCACCAGCTCAAAAACAAGAGTCACAGCAACCATCCCTGGCCACGCCATGCGTCGACGTCACGCAGGCTCACCTGGGATTCGAAAGAATTGGACTCACGATCCTCATCAGGGAACTCAATTCACATAACCATTTAGTGAAACTGCAAGCCATACATACTCTGCTGGATCAGGTGCACCACTAAATTATTTTGTAAGGGTGTCTCCCTCCCATGATATGATTATATGTGTAACCGCATTATCAGCCTGTAATGTTCCGACTGCTGGCCCACAGGCTACACAAGCCTCCTCCAGGCTCTCTGCTAGAAAGAGTGGGTTATAATCCCACACGTGGCCGCAGTGCTGGTTTCTGGTGGTTTTCGACTTGTACTTGACTTGACCTGCCTGGGCTCGAACCCATGACCTACGAGACTGAGTATTTTGGATGGATAGGTGACTGTTTGTATGGCCAAACTATAAAAAGACACCATTATTTTTCTAAGTCGCTAATTGTAGCGTGCAGTCAATTAAGTAAAAATACTGTTACATGTTTTATCCTCAAACAGGTACAAATATCAGAAAGCGTCTACTTTATTGTCAAGCGTCATGTCGTGTACAGACTCATAGACCTGATGCAGGATAAAGAACCCATCATCCGGGAGAAGGTAGCCATCATCCTCACACGCCTAGCAAATTTCTACCAAGGCAGGAAGCAAATCATATCTCGCCCCATCGTCATCGACCACCTTATCAGCATGTTCATGGAAGACCGCAAAGAGATAAGATATGCAGCTTCCCTCTGTCTTAAAACACTAACCAGAGATAGATGCATTTGCGAAGTCATCGTAAAGAATGATCGAATCATCGAGAGCCTCCTGAAAATGATCAAACACGACTATATGGAAATTGTGTTATACCATTTAAACTCGCTAAAATACTTATCAGAATGGGACCCGGTCAGACCGCTGAAAGCAAATGCGTTTCAGGTGATGAGGGAACTTTTCATATATAGTCATTACAGAGTGGTCCAAGCGGCAATGGATTGCATGGCACAGCTTTGCAAACACAGTGTGGGGAAGAAATTGGCAGACATATATGATATAAATGATGATATAATGATTTTCCTACTGTCTCCAGACATTGAGGTGATTGTAAGCACTCTTGGTCTAATGCAGTACACAACGACGACGGAGCGGTCATTGTGGCGAATGAAACAGTTCTGCTATGACATTGTCAAGCGTTTAGTAACTTTGGCACTTGCACATTGCCAACCAGTGCTGCAAACACGAGCGATGCAGGTATTGATCAACCTCTGCGAATGTTCTGACATCAGGATCGAACTTAAGACCCACTGGGAAAGGGTTGTTACCGAAAATTTAAAGATAAGGCCTCATGAGTCTTGGTCTTGTACTTCAGAGTTTACAACTTATGGGCTTGCAACTGGTTACAACTACAAAACCATGTGTGTCGAAGACGTGAAGGTAATCGAGGAGGATTACGGTGATACTGTAACACCTGACGATGTTTACAGCTATATGAGCCGCATGACTGTCGTAAAGAAGAATCTGATTGAAGCTATCAACAAAAGAAAAGATAAATATTGAATTTATGCTTTGAGATTATCACGCGATCAGAATGCACTTGTCTTCTATGTCCATGTCCATCGCCTTATTCAAACAAGAGGTTGTCATTTTCATAAAAGATTTTATTGGTACAGTTTAATATTTTTATAAGCTGATTAAAGTTATTCGTAAAGCCCACGTTATTTTATAATTTGTCAAGTGGATCGATATCAACTGTTCACCAGCCCCGTATTTACAAACTCTCGGATTCGATTTCGATTCGGGAAGTCGTATGTCTAGCTCACCTGCTTTCGTAATGCCAAAAAAATATAGACATACGACTTTCCGAATCGAAATCGAATCCGAGCGTTTGTGAATACACTTAGCAATCTTGTCAATTTAAATAATGCTGTACTAAATAAAATAAGAACTTTGCTTAACACAGGAACAATAAAACTTAAAAAATAAAAATACACTTTATATATTTTTTCGCTACGTTTCGGCAGCACTGCACTGGGTCTTGGTCGCGGCTACACTGGCGCTGTCGGCGTCTTCGAGAAGTGACAGATTTGCCAACTACCCTCTCTTGATTGCGCATTGATTATTATCGGTTTGACTGTCAGAGAAACATCTACAAATACATAATTCTTAAATTGACGCCGTTCGAGTTCCAGTATAAATCTTTATACTCATTTATTTGAAACTTCCAGCGGGATTTAGATTATTTTATGGAGTGAAACCTTCTTAAAATATCTTAATCCAACCTATAAAAGAGAATCTGTGCGTCGCAGCGGCGACGTCAAGCCGTCAAAATGAACTTATTCGTCAAATTATTTTGCCCTATTTGTTTCATGTTTATTTGGTGGACCCTTATAGTTCGAAATATTTACAAAAGAGAAGAGGTCGCTCGACAAAACGCGGCTGTTTAGTTTTTACCTTGTTTTTTAGATAATATTATTAAGAAGCCCAAAAATGTTCTGTCCCCACAAGAATTCGTATCTCCAGCTGACGACTAGCGTAGACCCTAAGTTGGTCAACAAGGCAGTTCGGAGGGCCATGCGGAAGACACAATTTGATCCCCATGACGGTAAATACTCGAATACTATATAAGTAAGAAGGCGAGCAGTATGTTACTCGTATAATCTGGATCTCTTCGAAGTTCGAGAGAATCAGTTTCTTCTAGGCAAGCGTACTCTACGCTATGCCGCATCATCGCTTCACATCAGGCGAGTGGCGGCCAAACGCAAGCCTACATTGTATAAAAAGTACATACCTTATACCTACTCACAATAGGATAGGCGACTACCTAAGTACTTACATATCAAGTCATAACGATATATCAATATTCTCCACAAACCTTTACCAATATCGACGATGCTTGAGGTATACGGATTAAAGCAGTAATTCTAAGCACAAACGTAGGTATACGCACGCCTCAGTGGTGTGCAAAAATTCCAAAAAGCGGAGTAGTACGATCAATTATTTCTTTGCTTTGTGTTCCATTTGTAATGTACGGTTCTGCCTAAGAAATAAAATCGAATGAAGAGTGCTCTATGCTTCAGGGTTATGAGTATGACCTAACTCTTCCTAAAAATGTCTAACGCCATCGCAAGACACCAGGCGTATCTGGCGGGACAACCTTGGCGCCTATAGAAATATTGGTCTAGTTGCCCTGTAGCAGGACAGCGCGGGCTGATGATAATCATTTCGTCTTTTAGAATATCCGCCAGCGCAAAGAATGGTGTCAATGCAACCATCCCTATACGGTCCGTGGGTAGATATCACACGCAAGCGCTTGGGCTTCGAACGGCTTGGACTGCGTAACGTCTACAAGGATATCCACTCTGATGACAGCTTCACTAAGCTGCAAGCCATTCATACTATACTGGATCAGGTGATGATAACTTATAATATTATATATTTTTAGTCTCATTACCAGAAATCGGTTTAAAAAGTAAAACGGTTTGACCTATACCCCATTATCTAATTAATATTCTATTATACTAATATTATAAATGCGAATGTCACTCTGTTTGTTTGTTTGTTACCTTTTCACGACTAAACGGCTGATCGGATCTTAATGAAATTTGGCAAGAAGATAAATTTCAACCTGGGGAAGGCCATAGGCTATATATCATTACGCTACGACCAATAGCCGCAATGAAAAATGTTGCGAGAACGGGGAAAATGTGACGCAGACGAAGTTGCGCGGGACAGCTAGTGTTTAAAAAACCCTTTAAATATCCAATTCATTAACCAGAATGAAAGAGAAAAACCACCCAGTTGCGGGCTAACTCCGTGAGTTTGTTGGATATTTTTTTTATGTACAAAAATTCAATCTATGCGTGATCCGGTTAGTATAGGCCAAAGAGTATAGTACCGTATAGTACTATAGATGGAATAGAGAGCCCACTCAAGCGAATTTTTGACACCTATATTGAACGGTGTCGCCACCTGATACTAAATCCGTTGAACTAATCCCAATAGCTATAGGTGCGTACATATACTTATATCTATATCTTTGTTATTGAATAGGTTTTCTATGGGTTTCTGTTTTTATTTCTTTTTTTACACTGAACTCAACCACACTTTCTGGATCTAAAGCTCCAGAAAGTGCGTCGAGTTGAGTGTAAAAAAAGACAGAACCGAGAAACCACATAAATTACACAAAATGGGAGAGATCTACAAGCATGCGCACACGCCGATAGTCGCCATTTTGTAAACAATCTGTATGATAGGTATTGTTGCAAAACCTAAAAAAAAAATATTCGCAATTACAAAATGCTTTTAAAATAAATAAATGGTTTAATCTTGTTTAGAGTTTAAATTCATTATTTTTAACTCAATTTTTATTCAAATCTAAAAGGTATTTAACACACACTGGCGATAATTGGCGTAAGCACCATCTATGTCATTTTAATGTACTAAATCTCTAGTTTATGCGGATTTGGTAAGAGATGGTGCTAGTATCTTTGTGTAAAATTGGACGCCTATGTCAAGTATGGCAGTGTCCTCCCCCTGCTATAGGCTCATTGACCCAAAATACGGGTTAACTTTTATTTTAGGGTTTTGCACCTAACCGTAACAGCTTATCCGATTAAAAACCCTGTACGGGTAATTTTTTCGGTCCCCAATTATGACACTAGTGAGTAATAGAATTTCCCATGGGAATCTGCAAGTCAATTTTGGCGTGGGTCTTTCATAAACTCTCTTGAACAACAAACCCGTTTAATGCAATGTTAGCTTCACATCGGCCGACCGGCAAGCTTATTTTGACACTGCCCTTGTTCACTCATGTTCGGGATGGCTCTCCACCATTAGAAATGAACCTAAAGTGACTTTTTTTCGAACATAAATGTTAGATTTCGCCGGCAGTGTCGAATCATGAATCAAGGTCCGTTATCTGTATAAAAATGATAAAATGCCATTTGAATAATCAGCAGTTGTTTGTGTACTAAATACCTTCTATCTGCCAACAGGTACAAATATCAGAAAACGCCGTATTCCTTGTTGAGCTGAACGTCATACACAGACTTATAGAGCTCCTGGAGGATCGCGACCCCATCGTGAGAGAGAAGGTCTGCATAATCCTCACGCATCTCGGGAATTACTTCCAAGGCAGGACCCGTATCTTGTCCCAACCGATAGTAATAGATCGCCTCATGTTTCTGTTCATGCGAGATCGCAAGGAGATAAGATACGCCGCAACCAACTGCTTCAAAAGCCTTACCAGATGTCGACTCGGTTGCGATGTCATCACCAAAAACCACAATGTAATCGAAAACCTCCTCAAAGTCGTCAAAAATGAACACGTAGGCATTGTCGTATTACACTTGGAGACACTGAAGAATCTAACCGATTTGGAACCCACAAAGGCACTGAAAGCGAACGGGTTCCAAGTTATGTTGAAACTGATGACTAATGATGACGATAGAATTGTAATAGGCGCGATGGAATGTATGAGACAAATCTGTAAGCACAGCATAGGTAAGAAACTATCCGACAAGTATGACCTGACGAAATTCCTAATACCTTATCTTTATTCTACAAATCTAAACGTCGTTATAACCACTTTGGGTCTGATGGAGTATACTTCGATAACGACGATGTCAAAATGGCGAATCAAGCAGTTTGCATATGAATTGAGTTGGCGCTTGACGGATTTAAGTGTATTGATAGATGTGCCCGTTCTCCAGCTAAGAGCCATGCAGGTCATGATCAATATGTGTGATTGTCCAGACTTCAGGCTTTTTATCAGGAACAACTTAGGAACGAAGATTGTCCACAGCATAAATATTAGGAAGCCGGAACATTGGGACGGTACTACGGACACAAAACATTACGGTGTTGACATGGGACATTACTACAGGACGCGGTATGTAGAGCCAGACGAGACAATCAAGGTCGATCTTGGTGACAACGTGGATGCTTTAAATGTTAAGAGCTACTTGGAGCGGGTCAACGAAACAAAGGACCGCCTACTCAGAAAAATGAACTTAGAGCCTTATAAAGACTGAATAAAACATAATAAAAACGAAGCAAAAATTTGAAAATCTTCTTTTGGTTAGTGAATTTTATTCATGTAGCATTTGTTAGATATCAAGGTATTAGAATTCAGACACAATATTTTTAATAATAAGCATTTATTTTATAAATTATACGAATTACAATATTTGAGCTAGACATTTGGTTTTTATTTAAACACGTTTTGTGCCTCGTGGCATACTTAAAGCTACGTTCAGTCGGCTAGACTAAATTATAAATTATTATGTACAAAGATACAGGTTGTCGATATTACACCAAAAATATTTGTAAGTTACAGTTCGTAAGCAACAAATAACATTAAAAATAGAGACGTATGCTTGCAGAAATATCATTAAAATAAAAATTGTTATAACCGAGAAAACTAAGTAAAACGATTTTGATTCCATTCACAGAATATACAATGGTTTAAATTTTATTGTTCTTTCCGTCCAATGATATCAAAATATAGAACAAAATATAAATATGAACTGACCTTGCATTGTAACCAAAGCGAACGGTCACGCGAAAACACAATCGTGGTTATCAATGTCACACATTTGTATAGGGGGCTTTCTGTGTTCGGCAGGACCACGCGTACGCGTTCGCCGGACAAAATAAACACAAGTTGGGTTGTCTCTCGATGATCGTTTTGGTTAGGACGCAACCTAACCCCGAGAATTTTGTACACAGAAACAATTTGCCACGGGTAAGTTGGAACAAAATGGCATTTAAAAAACTACATAATTCTAAAATCACAAATTGCGAAAAGTTTTCAGCTCAAATATTTGAGCGAGTAACACATTAATTGAGAAAAATCAAAAACTCGAAACCTTGAAAACTCTTCAAACACTGGATATTTAGTGAAAGTTAATTTATAAAATTCTTTTCAATGCATTTCATAAGTCCGCTAAATTTATGTTTTTAATCATGTTTTTAAGTCGATAAAAATTAATATCAACCACTTTCGGTAAATAAGACCAATAGAAAAAACTGCATTCAAATTCAAGAAATATAAGAAAATACATGAATATAATATAATCAATACAAATAGCAGAGTTTATAAAATAACATAATAATATTCATACATAAAACAAAAACATTAATGATTCTTCGAGTACAAAAAGATCAATATCATATTTTCAGAGTTACTAACCTGTATGTGTTTTCAAGAAGTGTATAAAAGACTATTTTGTGCAGTATTGGTTTTGACATTATTAGTAATACGTGTTATGATAAATATACATATAAATACTGCTTTAGAAATATCAATTACAATTTGAGTAACCTACTTATCCTTAAGAAAATTCAATGAAAAAAATCGGCTTGAATGTAGGCAAAGAGACGTTATCAGCGAAATCAACGATAGAGAGATCCCGTGACCGCTATGATTTAACATAGTAGCTTTTCAGCACACCTTTGTTACCTGACACCTGTCAAAGCCACCATAAGGCCAACCTGTAGTAAGGTACTACAGCAGAAAATGATTCAGCTTTTATAAAATGACGTAGGTCGAGCGGTCACGAGATCTTGGACTATGATGGGGAAAGCATATACCTAACGTATTATACTTACTGACATAGGCTACAGACAAGCGATTGTCGCTTACATAGTTCCTCAGATGTAGTGAAGCGGAATTGGTGGCATCGATAGCTTTTAAATGTGGTTATCGATATCGTTTTGGCGCAGTCGCGCATCACTAGTTATAATATGCTTATGCAGCGATTTTTTGCCAGATTTTAATTAAATAGACTACACGAGCGTTGAGTAAATAGGAATAGATTTTACTTGGCTATTTTTTTTAAAAGTGACTATTAGGTACGATCTAGTAATGTTCATACAAATTATTCTATCTATATTTGTGTCTATATACCCCATTTATGTTTCAATTTTAAAATTAACTTCTATTACACACATTAAGGTTATATTTGCCAAAATCGTGTTTAGACTACATTTTGCGCCAATACTGGAATTTGATCATTTATTCTACCCAATTATACTATATTTTCTATAGTCTGTTTTTTAATTATGTGGACAATACCTGGGTTACTTGTTTTTTGCGATTCAAATAGTGATGAATTCACGTTAATAAAGTATCGTTTTTAAATAATAAAGTCAAGTATCGCTTTTAAATAATATCGAATTGAACTGGCAACATTATTTGTAAATTTGACATTTGCATGTGTCAATTCAGTTCGCGGGATTAAAAAACACACTATAGCTAGATACAATAATATCGATACTGGAAAACTAAAGATTACTTTTATAAGGTAAATTCTAGAATATTATATCTAATTGCATTGAAATAAAGGTACCTAGAGGAATTCCAAAAGTGTTACGTAGGCTCAATCATATATACACTTTGAAACTCATTGACAGTTTGTTCAAAGAATGCATGCATTTACTACCCACGTTGCAATTAAATAACATAACACTAATATACACGGTGTAAATCACCTCATCACGAAGCCGTCAACCAAGCATTCTGTACATGAAACTAAGTAACTTTACTCAAAAATTATTGCTGGGAAACGACTTTTTTTTGGGGGGTGTAAAATCATGTTTTGTGGTAGAAGTCAATGTAGCGCACTCAAAACATTGTGCTGATGGACGGATTGAATAGTACGGGGGTCGTGGAGGTGTTTAAAGTAAAAATCTTACATGAAAAACATGTATTTAAAAAAATACTTGTCAAAAAGTTGGAACTTTGACCCCTAATATCTCCGTAACTAGAAGGTTCCCAGGTATGGTGTAGAACAAAAAAATGTTCGCAATGACAGGGAGAACCAGTGCCTTTCGGCTTCGTTAAGAGGTGTTTTACACCCTTTATAATAATTACACACGTCAGCCAACTACAAGAAAATCTCACTTTTATAGCCGCTACTACAATATTGCAACCACCCTGCAGAGGGACTCCCCATTTTGGAAAAACAAATCACGATTCTTTAAGTTTACATACAGCGACACATTAGGATATAAATTTCCAGTATAACATGACCTCACTTTATATGCATTCCCCGTATAATGAGAGGTCCGCATAAACTGGATTATACAGCTTGAATGGTCGTCGTGTGTACCAACTGCTTACTGCTATTGCAACCGACTCTCTGATAGAGAATTAATAAACGATACTTTGGTTCAGTTGAACTTCATCTTTCACTTGTAGATAAGACAGTTGTGCGAAAGTGATAGAAATAACGCCCAAAATACATACTTAGTGGCGTTTTCACTTACACTACACCCCACCGCTACAGCGCTGAGCGGAGCGTAGAAAAAGTGGTGAGTGGTTTTACTTAGGCGTCGCCCAATGTATACAGACGCCAGCATAATCCAGCAACAACAATCTGTCAAATTTCTTTAATAATACATTTTCAACCTTATCGTTAAAGGATACGGTTCAAGGTTGATTGGGAAAATTTGACAATTTCAAGTAGCTTGACCTGCTGGCGACTGCACGTGAACGGGCTATAACGACACTGGTTTATTACAGACAGTCGCTACTTCACAATCTACACATTAAATACACTAGAGTTATTTTTGCCTTAAAATGTCATATCACAATAACACACCTCTCGAATTTTACAATAATACACTTCACTAACAATACTATAGTACTAATACAAAATTGAAGTTACCTTCCGCCACATGCTCGAATGACACATGAATTCAGACAAATGTCTTATTTGCAACACATCCTGCGTTTCACACAAATAAACTTGCAAGAAATAGTTGTCCTAACTTCGACTTTTCCTTCGTCCGACTGTAAAGACAGACTACAGACTAAATAATGGTATACTGTAGATAAGACATTATTATGCCGTACACCTAAAATGCCGTTTCTACAGAATATTTATATGCCATAGATGTGGGACATTCTGTCACACCATATTTTACACACTACTACTTTGACATTTCTATGACATGACTATAAGACATGATAATGTCATATCTATAGGACACCTTGCATCACATATACAATGATACAGAAATTGAGACAGCCCACAAAGTCTTGCTAGTACTACCTATAGGACATTTTTGTCATATCTATAGGAGTTCCTTCACTTTTTTAACAATACTACTGGAATTCAGGCGACACACAATATTGTCTTGTACCTACGTCCCGCTAGTCTGTACAGGAGTCAGTGTACTGAATGTGCTCGTAGAGCGCTTTGCACAAGTCGTGCAGAGTTTGGTCTCACCTGCCACCACCGCGCTTGTTCAGAGGGTCGTACACTTCGGCTTCGGAATCGATTTCGTCTTCGGAAAGAGAGAGGGAGCCACCTACCCGCCGGGTGCGTAGGCCTTCCTGGAATTGGAAATTGTTCGGTAAAGAATGGCTCTGAGAGAGTAATGTGGTGTGTTAAGGGTGGAGATGCCACGAATAGTTATTTGGCCGAATACCGAATATTCGGCAAAGCTCTTGGCTGAAGCGCAGAATATTCGGCTGCCGAGTTGTTGGTGCTTCATACTGCGTACTACGTACTGTATATTGCGTTATTTATTTCATGATTTGCTATTCGGTATTTGGCTGAATAGTTTGCAATATTCGGCCGAATACCGAAAAAAGTGGCCGAATAGCCGAATACGGAATAAATGCCGAATATGCGTGGCATCTCTAGTTAAGGGTGATGTGAGAATTGGTTTTATGTGTTTAATTGTGAAGACTAGTTAGTGACAATATTAATCGCGTGAAATGCTTTAACTGCATTTGTATAAAAACATGCTTTAACTTTAGTAATACTTGTTTTAAGTTTTTTTTTTCCGTGAGTGAGAGCAATTGCCTTAAAAATAAGTGAACAGTTAAAAATGAGATCTTGAAAGGGACCGTAAAGTGCAGGCATGGTGTACCAAATAAGTAAATACTGAAATAGCAAAGCAAATAATATAAAACAAGCTTTGCAATTTCTACTTTACGTTATTTTAGTAGACACCTAGTGACAGAAAGATGGACCCATGAGAATTCATCGAAATACTATATTAGTACCTGTACCACAACTTCGTAAATTAGTTATATAGCAGACAAAACATAGCATAGTATTAATAATACTAAAACTAAAACAGTTGTGCTTCAATGTTGGAATTAGCAATATTATGTGTACATTATTGTACACATAATATTGCGTATTCCTAAGCTTACAATGGTGTTCTTATCACTGATAGACAACTTTTGGATAGACTGTACGAACATAAAATAAAATGATAAGGTAATCAGTATACTGCTAATACTGCAGAAATTTACAAGTAAAAGTTATTTACAGTTTTATATAAAACTAGCTGTCCCGCGCTACTTCGTCTGCGACGCGTCACATTTTCCCCGTTTTCGGAACATTTTTCATTGCTGCTCCGCTGCTATTGGTCGTAGCGTGATGATATATAGCCTATGTTACTTCCAATACCTCCAAGAATATGTGTACAAAGTTTCATGATGATCGGTTGAGTAGTTTTCGCGTGAAAGCGTAACAAACAAACTTACATTCACATTTATAATATTAGTAGATATATATACAAATTAGTCGTAATTCTGTTAAACATACCATATCGTTCGCTATACAGTTTATACCATTACCACACAATATTAGCATTACATAAAAATGTGTGATTAATACAAAAAACACCTTTGATAGACAGAAAGAAGAGGAAATACTTGAACTGAGAAGTCCTATTTTAAGAACACAGAATATTTTTTACTTATTAAAACCGTACCAGGAACAAGCTTGAAATACATGAAATAGGGATGATGACTGGGTAAAAAAAACGAAATTCTATTTTGTCCGTCAGTCTGGTAATATTAGATACGTGTTTTAGGGTTCCGTACCCAAAGGGTCAAACGGGACCCTATTACTGAGACTTTGCTGTTCGTCCGTCCGTCCGTCCGTCTGTCACCAGGCTGTATCTCATGAACCGTGATAGTTAGCCAGTTAAAATTTCTACAGATTATGTATTTCTGTTAATGCTATAGCAACAAATATTAAAAACAGAATAAAATAGATACTTAAGGGGGCTCCCATATAAAAAAGTGATTTTTTTTGCTCGTTTTTATAAATAATGGTACGGAAACCTTCGTGCGCGAGTCCGTCTCGCACTTGGCCGGTTTTTGTTTTATCACATGAACAAAAAAAATACCGAGTTGAAATTCAATAAAGTTGGAGAGTGTGGGCTCACTACTTCACAACTAGGCATAAAATTTACTCAGCCTTAACGTCATACGCCATTTCAACTCAATATATGTCCGTAATTTTTTATTACGTAAAAAAATAAAAAAATACTTGTCCAATACCTTTTAATAATCTACCTGACATACATCATCTGCCAAGCCGTTTCCCAAACTATCTTGGTGTCGGCTTGCAGTCTAACCGGATGCAGCCGAGTACCAGTATTTTACATGAAGCGACTGCCTATCTGACCTCCACAACCCAGTATTTATTTTTTATTTATGGGGTAATACGATACCCCTTGGCTTACCAAGGGTCAGAAGTAGTCAGATTCCAAAAGTCTAACATCCAGTCTTAACTGGATGTCAGACTTTTGGATTATGACTACTCGTAATGACTGTCAAAGATCTACAAATGACAGCCGGGACCAACGGCTTAATCTGCTTTCCGAAGCACCGAGGAAACTCGGTATGTAATGTAATTATGGTCACTCATCCACGGACCAACCTCGGCAAGCACGGCTTAACCTTAAAGATCGACCCGTGCGGCTGTTATTATTTAGTCACGAGCTCCTGACAGACGGACAAAGAAAAATAAATGTCATCGTCCCTATTAGTATTTTTGCGAGTGCTTGAGCATATGTGCAAGCTTTGCACTCCGCCGTCTTACAAACCACAGTTTGCAGATCAGCAGATCTAGCACGAACGTGCATAATAAACTAAATGCATTTCCGATCAACTTTACAATCGATTTTTTAAACGAGTTTCGTAATAAGCCTATAAATGAAGTTTTAAAACAAAAAAATATTCTGTGTGAAACGTGTATTTTAAAATAGTTAGCATTTCCTTTTCCTTTACTCCGTGCGTTCGCATCAAACCATGACCAAAGACATTGATTATTAAAATAGGACCTCAAAACCATCACAAGCAAAACACAAAACAGACAACCAAGCCAGTGACGTCACAGCTCCCACAGATAAAAAAAATAAAAAAGATACAACTCTACACCATAGATCAAACTACAGTGCTTTGCTGTGAATATGTGCCCACCAATTCTGTATCACTGATCCAAGCGGCGCCTCCATCCATCTTTGACATCTGAATATTATACGTTTGGTTTCAGAATAAGTTCGCCAGATAAAAATGGTAGAAGAGACACCGAAGCGAAAACGGTCATTTGAAAAAATTAACCGTGAAAATGTATGGAACAGCAGATTTTTTAAAATAATGAAACATTTTTTATATGACAACGTCTAATAAATCGATGAACGCCGGCTGCACACACGAAAGAGGATGACTCATTGTAACGTTACGCTCATTGTAACGTTACGCTCATTGTAACGTTACGATCGGTGCGAGAGCGCTGCACGAGCGAGCGAAAGGCACGATCGACTTGAGCGTTCGGCTTGGTATTGGTATTATTTCAAGTATTTATTCTTTAATTATTAAAAATCATCGGTCGGCGAGTGCAATAATAATGGGTTATGTAGTATGCAATCATTTCATCAATGTTTTGTTATAACGTTGTCACGTTAAACTATTGTCCGAAAAAAAAAAAACGGGTACTTTACAGACAACCAATTCATTTTGTGGGTTACGTGCTAACCGTTTTCGCGCGGTTTACCTTCCATTTTTTAGTGATAGTTACAATGTTTGTTACTTCACAAGGTAGGCTAGAATTTTGTCTAGACTAAGGTGATTAACATTTTGTTTTTTTTTTGACTCGGTTTGGCTTCCAGTATCACAGGATGCAGCAGGTTATTATTTTAACCTGCACATTTTAACCCGTTTACATCGGCACAGAAAATAAATAAGAAATAACGTTCATTTCATGACAGTAGATTTAAAATGAGTTCTAAGAAACTGACAAGACAATTAATTATTTGAAGCCAAATTATAAGTAATTATAACAGCCAAACTACAAGAACTGAAAAGGATACTAGTACCATCCTAATTATAAACATTTTACATAAGCGTTAAGACTGAATTAAAAAACATCACACCACTGATAACAGAAAAACTAAATTATTTCTTACTGAAAATCGATTGAGGGTATCAACTTTTGTTGTTCAATATAACTCATCATCATCAGCCTATAATGTTCCCACTGCTGGGACACAGGCCGCCTCTCTATGAGAGGTAGTGGGCTGTAATCCACCACGCGCGACCATGCGTGTTGGTAGATGTCACATGTCTTCGAATTTTTAGTTCTAGGACATGCCGGTTTTACGATGTTTTCATTCACCGTTTTTGAGGGCAGCGGTAATGTAATAAATTACACAAAGTAATGCGCCTGCCTGGGTTCGAACCCACGGCTTACTGCATGTAAGTCGGGGCTGCCACCACTGGGCCACCGCTGCTTTCAACTAAAACTCACTTCGAAAGACTTAAAAAGGCAGCATAATCTGCCAAGATTTTCTCAGACTATTAACATGTAATAAATAAATAAAATCGTGGGTCTACCTCCAGTATCCCAGCGCTGGGCTCCGACGCATACCCTTCAAAGTGCCGCTGGTCTTCTTCGTAGTCTGATGATGAGGAGGAATCGTTGTCGGCGTCCCGAGCAGTTCGGACTGAGCATACCATCTGGGCTAAGTCCGTGAATGTGTAACTGGAATAGGGGAAGAGAAGTTTGCTTAGTTTATGGTCAAAGGTGGGGGTTATGGTTTATTGGATGATGATAATGATCATCAATTCGTTATTCTAGCTCTTTTGGAATTTTTGTTCTTAATAGGATTACCTTTGGCCGCAACTCGCCTGATGTGAAGCGATAATGCGGCCAGCCCCCGTATTCACAAACGCTCGGATTCGATTTCGATTCGGAAAGTCGTATGTCTATCTCGCTCGCTTTCGTAATGCCAAAACAAGATAGACATACGACTTATCGAATCGAAATTGAATCCGAGCGTTTGTGACTACGGGTGCTGAGGTGGAGCACGCTTGCCTTAAAGAAAACGATTCACTCAAATTTTGAATAGATCCAGATTATAATGATGAAGGAACAGACAAGCCGGTAGTGAATTTCACAGAAAGGCGGAAAATAATAACTTCTTACATCAAATAAAAAAATTAAAAAGGTTTTTTTTTTTTAAGTGTAAAACTTCTTTAGCGGCGTTGTGCACTTTTGTGATGGGTAAAAAATGTTAAACTCGCGTCAGGACACGTGACCGTCAGATTGATTAGGTTACGAAGGAATTTGAACTTTATGACATATGCCATTGCGTTTGGGTGTCCAAAACTGGAAAATTCGTAAGACGAATTGACATTAGGTTACGAAGGAATTTGAACTTTATGACATCTGGCATTGAGTTTGGGTTTCCAAAACTGGATAATTATCTTATGCACAAACAAAACCTTCGGTTTCTACAAAGAGGTAAAATTCGTAAGACGATTGTAATAGTTCTGAAGTGTTACATTTTTAATGTAATATAAATTGTCATGTTTGTGTACGATAGCGCAATAAATGAATAATACTATTATTAGAATACTTTTATACTGATAATTAAAGCAATTCGTGCAAAATTATTCCCTAACCATTCCAAAATATCAAAAATGCACAACGTTAATATTCAAGTTTTCACTTCTGCCGGCACTCCCGGAGTGCAACCCGTTTTTTATTTTTAAATTAAGCTGGGTGTAAGTCCATTTGGAAAATCGTCAAAATGACATAAGATAATACCACAAAAGGTAGTAATTGTTCGTTTTAAAGACTCATGAGATGCCATCTCACTTGTTGAGTACATCATCTGCCTAGCCTTTTCCCAAACGAAAGCCGCCGGAAGCTGACACCAACATATGGTGTCGGCTTCCAGTCTGGATGCAGCTGAGCACCAGTATTTTACATGAAGCGATTGCCTATCTGACCTCTACAACCCAGTAACTGTGTAATACGATACCCTTTGGTAAGACTGGATGTCAGACTTTCGGCTTCTGACTACTCGTAACAGCTGACATTTGTTGAGTACTTTATTTTCGCATCCATATTCATACTTTTGGTCTTTCTACATATTATTTGTTTATCAAGAAATACTTTCATTAATATAGAAAAGTGTTTTTTTTTTTAACCTTTTGAACGCCGAAGCATAAACGCACGCGCGTGCCCTCCACGCCAAGCTACAAATTTACCGCAAACACTTACAATTAAAAAAAAGGGATTTCAAAAGTATTCTAAGTTTCTTCTTGATAAGACATTTTATATTTAAGATATATAGATCACATTTTAAAGATATATGAATGAACACACACAAAAGTAATGATTTAAATTGCTTATTTCGTGTTATAGTGCACCACATTTTTTGTCACATATTTGTGTCGTTGGCGTACAAGGCACGCGCTTTCTTGTCACGTATAAGTGACTTTGGCGTTCAAAAGGTTAATTTCTGTAAAAGCATAGTACATTTAGGTCATATAAATAGGGTTGTGAACTTACATGTTTTTGCCATAGAATGGCATACAAATATTTGAACATGTTAAGCAATGTTATTTTTAATACGAAACTTCTTTTTAACAAAAGTATCTCGCAGATCCATGTCCAAGATACATGTAGATTTTCAAGAAGTCTATAAAAAGTTGTATGGAACAAAGTGAGTAATTTACTAAGATTAATAAATCATATTGAGCCCATAACGACGAGTATTGTAAGGTTAGGAGTCCAAAATTCTGATAACATGAACATCATCGACAGTGTACTAATAACTAGTGTTATCATAGTGCAAATGTACTAAAATATATATTAATAAGTGTGTATGAAAAGTGAGCTAATGAAATGTTTCAACCAAGTCTTTATTGTAATACATACACCTTGTATCCTTTATGCGGTAAACGAAGCAATTCTGTGTCAAAGAGAAGAGAAGTTTTATAAATCCTGACCACATACCAGTTTTGTCAGGCTTCACAGAAGGTAGATAAGTAAGGAAAACACTTGTGCCAGATTTTGTCAAAAAGTACCAACCCACATTCATCTTATCATCGTAATTTCATAAAGGATAGTTTATTAACTATCCTGATGATGAGTCTACAATATATTGCAGACACTTCATTATCATTCTGTTGCCCTAATCCCAATTAATTTGAGGTCGGCGCAGCATGTCTTCTTCTTCCGTACTTCTCTGTCATCTGATCAGAGACCTCCTTTCTTGCCATGTAAATATTGTAGACTTATATTAGTATCTAAAACAAATTCATTCGTTCTCATTCTTTATATTAGACTAGCTTATGCCCGCGGCGTCGCCCGCGTGGAGTTGGTTAATTGTTCCACGGGAACATACTATCGGAATAAAAAGTATCCTATGTGTTAATCCAAGTTATAAACTACCCGTGTGCCAAATTTCATCCAAATCCATTCAGTCGTTTTTGCGTGAAAGAGTAACAAACATCCATCCATCCATCCATCCTCACAAACTTTCGCATTTATAAAATTAGCAGGATTGTTTTAACCTTCATAGTAACACGACAATTCAAATTCATTTACGTTGCCCGCACTGTGGTTCTTTTTAGAGAATGTGCCACAGTATTATGCTGAACGAGCGTTTTGAGCTGACATAGTTTACCATATCTTCTGCTTTTTACTTCATTACTTTGACTTAATGAGATTGTGGGTTGGTACACTTTAGCATAACCGGCCCCATTTATTTTCTAACTTACTCTGTAATCGAGGGTTGCGGGTGACTTTTCCTGCCATCAGTTCCGAAGCCACTAGGCCTCCTGCTGCTACGCCGCTGACCTTCGTAGTACGTTGTCCCATAGCGGTACCTCATAGAACAATAGAACGTTTCACTACTGCCACTCACTGCCATCCACCAACTTCGCCTGACCGGTTGAGAGAGAACGAACTAACCACCCAGGAGTCGACCGGTTGAGTTAAAATGATCCAAGCTGTTCAGCTACTCACAGAGAGCTGTCGTCGTGTGTCCTTCGCCTTTGGTTTATTTTTCGAAGGGACCACATGATCATTTAAAAATATTAAACAATAATAGGGAAAGAATACAAAATTGCTTTTAATGTGTTCAAAATGCAAGCACAGTGGCGATAATGGTGGGTGAAAGGATGGTAAGTACAAGTGTCAATGGATTTTCGCATGCATCATTTCATGGGATTTTTGGTCTTCACTACGGAACCCCAAACTCGAAAACGCTTTACAATATTTAGCAGCATAAGTTCATAAACTGACATGGTCACTAACACTGAAAACGGTACATTTATCCGTGATTATAGTACTTGCAACAGCTCCGAAATATCGGGAACACAAAATAAATAGCAAACATGGTTTTTATCCCGTTTCTAGTGTTAACGTCGCAGCATGACAGTAAGGGCCTTTTTCTATCATGCGTGTTTGCGCCCGCGTGCAAGCCAGGCACGCATACGTGCTGCCCACTACCTATCTTATCATACATGTCTTTATTGTCATGCGCGCCGGCGTGGCGAAAATAATCTACTCTGCGTGCGGCCCGCAAGAAGCATGCGTGCCTGCACGCGGGCGCAAACACGCATGACAATAAAAGGCCCTAAAAAGCAACTTAAGTTTTCAAGCGTTTGAGGACTACAGGTTTCGTAAGCTAAGCCAAATAAAAAAACGGTTAGCAAGCAAAACCTTTCCAGATCCCTTTAAATCAATGATGATGGGACCCCTTCGAAACACGCATCCACCACCGCTGTTCTTCGAAGTAGAACTCCTCAAGCCCGTAGACCTCACTATCTCCATCCTACTCACTCAGTCAATGAAGGCGCATCGTGCCGTCTCCCTTCCGCAGCCGCGGCCCCGCTCACGCCCCCGCCGCCGCCCCTCCGCTGCCCCTCGAAGTACGCGGCCCCGTGCCGGTAGCCAACTTCACGGATTTCGTCAAAGGAGCCAAACTGTAAGGTCTTGTACGCGTCGATAGGGGGGCGGATGTATTCACAGTAGTCTGATTTCTTTACCTCCTGTTGAGAGAGGATTGTGAAGATTAATACATGGAAGAGGCAAGCTATCCTCAAGTTATTGCCACAAAATCGTGTTTATCAGTTGGTTCAACAAGACAATTTTATAAGGGCAAGCGTCGGCATGCGTAAGGTGGGTCGCCCTCAAGCTCGGTGGAGCGACGATCTTCGCAGGGTGGCTGGTAGCAACTGGATGAGAGTTGCCGAAAATCGAGTTCGTGCGATTGCAGAGTCCTATGTCCAGCAGTGAACTTTTGTAGACTGGTGATGATGAAGAATTACATCAGACACAAATCAGACGCGTTTCACAAAATACTCGTAAATGTCTGTGACAGTTAATCCATTTAAAAGTTAATAATTCTCAATGACGAATCTAAACCAGATGATTATTGAAATATACTCAATCTGTAAAAAAAAAACAACCGAATTCCGAACCTCCTCCCTTTTTGAAGTCGGTTAATAATGTGTAAAAATCAATGGTCGTGTAATGTATTGCTAATGTCTATTACAACATAACTGATTTTGCGATCCAAGATTTTGTTACATCCCAATTTTTTTTTTAATACTACTGTTTGGATACCAAAAATATGGTATTCGCAAATTAAATTAATGAAGATTGCCATTCAACGTGGCAATGCTGCCAGTCTTCTGGGCACGTTTCCGGATGACAGCGATGTGGAGGAGTATTTTGACACCTTCCTGTTGTTTTTAAGTTAGTTTATATTTAGTTAGTTAGTTTTAAAAAGGATGGTTTACCTCTAATTGTCTGTTGCACGACACATAAGCCAGTCGACTCTGAATATCTGGCAAGTTGGGGACTTTTACTGGCGTCGTGAATGGATTCCATCTGTAAACAATACAACGTCCACTTCACAATACCGTCCAAGAAAAAGGGTTACACTATTTTAGTTAGCTCTGCTAACACTCAAGCTTTATACATATATTAATATTATAAAGCTGAAGAGTTTGCATGTTTGTTAGGTTGAAAGCGCTAATCTCAAGAACTACACATTTGAATTGAAAAAATCTTATAGTGATGGCTTTTCATTTTCGAGGAAGGCTATAAAAAAATTACGCTAAGACAAATAGGAGCATCAATGAAAAATGTTGCAAAAACGGGGAAATTTTTTCGCGCAGGCAGAATGCTATGTTCGACGTTGCCTATTATCAAAATGCAGGGTGCATTCTTATATGAACCAAATTAATAAAACAAGACGAGCGCTAATCCCACCGACAAACTGTCATGCAGTTAGGTGGGTTTATAAAATTTTACAAAGTGTTTTGGTCCAGAATAAATGGTTTATTTATTTAACAAAGTAATCGTTTTACAGTGTTATACAAATTATAATTAGCGCCCAAGATGTATTCATAGTAACTTTCTACATCTCCGCCACGACGTGGGCATGTATGATTATACATCTCCGTTTTAGAGGGAATTCTGAGGGGGACGGCGCGAACGCAGTCCCCACTACCAAAAATTACGCATCCGAGTTATCCACATTAGGGATAATCGCAGGGGTCAACCCAACCGCAGTGCAATGGGAAGGCCTCGCCCTGGGGGAACCGCCTATTTGATCACGGTTTCCCCTATGCCAGGTAAGTATGATTTCACTACAGTAACGCGCGAGGGTCGTTCAACGTCGGAGAATCTTAACACCGCGATTCAGAAACGTGACGTCACGGCACAGTGACATCTAGTGGCGAGGTTTGTGAAACTTTGAGCGGACTGTTTATGTTTTGAAGAGATGGAAATTGAGGATAATAATGTTTTATTGTTAGTCTTTTTTGTACAGTATCATGTGAATGCAATTAAATGAAAAAAAAAATGCATAAACCGTTTTTAACTCGAAAATAATCTTTCTCTAACATATAATAGCGCCACCTAGCGAGTTCACGCGACAACACAACTGTCAAATAAGCAATGGCGGCTTCCCGCCATTTTTTCAAAGTCGAATTTACATCTATGCGTAGTTTCTAGTCGCTTCCAGCAAGTGATCATTTCGAATTTAGAATTGAATTCAATGGCATAACGCTCCGATCGAATTATCGTAATAACAAGACATTAAAGGGTATTGGGTAAGTTTGTATGGACCAGTGGCATGATTTTTTTTCACAGCGGCCACAATGTTTATTGTTGGTAACGTATAGTGGAATATATGATAAAATTACTCCTAAAATAATTTTGCCGAAAATTATATCGGAGCTGAAATATCTGATGTTAAAGGTGCGTTGTTCCTACTAACAGTTTGCATACTGTTATGTATTTTATCGGAATTTCCTTTCGTTTGCCGTATGTCATTACTTCCCAGAATTGGATCCTTAGCGGCGACACTATCGAATGGTGTATTAATACAGGATGGTTTTTTTTTTTCAGAATTAACTGGTTCGATTCCAGGTTAGGAATACTGATTTTTCAAAAAACCAATGATGCAGTTTTAGTTTTTATCAAAATCGGCTCGTGACTCTTGATTTTTTTTCGCTATTCCTCATTGTTTCAGATTTGGCCTTTCACCCACTTGAAAAATTCACCCTGTATATCTCGGCACCGATGCATTTTGGAAATAATTGTTCATAGAAGAAAATGAATGTTTTATTGTATTCTTACTAATGAAATATTTTGCACTAGTGGCCGCATACTTAGATAATCATGCCACTTTTACCCAAACCCCTTAAGACTTCTGATGTAAACATGGAGCTTTTTTCGAAATATGTTACTATTAATGCAAGATGCAAGATGTATTCACGATATCCTAGCAATATTAAAAACCTAAAAGTAACTCTCTCTGGATGTCACCCTTTAAAAAATCAAAATATTTTATTTTACATAGGCCTACATGGGCCTATTGTAGTTCTATTATAATTCTCACCTCTTCCATAGAAGCCACCACCCAGACAGGTCGTCGCCATAATTGGTGAGGTCCGTATCGTCCTGAGACCCCACGTCTATAGCAAGGATGTGCTTAGCGCCCAAAGACCGCATCACGTCCGCTGTAATGTTTTACATATTAATTTATAGACGATATCCTAGAGAATGAAATCCTTTCAAAATAAAATTAACTAGACTGTTACAGTTGTAAGGCTAAGTAAATCGCTCATCAAAAGGCCCGAATTATTTCGAGTTTTTTTTTTTTAATGTTAATGAGCTGAATACTCTAAATTGCAATTAAAGAACAAGCTTTAGAAAAAAAAAACCAAGCCACATCCAATTTTTTTTCATTTTCCAAAGTTACGAAGTTATCTTAAATGATTTCGGACCGAAGCAGTCGGTAAATATTGAGAACCTTCTTTGCTAGAAAACTTTATATGATACCCCACGAATTTGACACATTTTGATAAAGTAAATCGAAATAATTAATCAATTATGGAGATTATGTGGATTAGTACTTTTTGGCATTAACTACCGGACCCTAAGATTCGAGATATTAAAACGTCATCTCAACTTTAATTTGAAGTTTTGTTTCTTAGATATCATGATTAAAATTACACACATAGAGATACTTAAGTAATTCGTAGATACGTTACCAGGCACATTGTTGACGTAGCAGCCGTCAAGTAGCAGATGTCCATCCATGGGGTCGCAGATAGGCGGGAAGATTCCAGCTATACTCATTGAAGATCTGCAGTACCTCCATAGCGTACCTGATGATACTTCCGCCATTGAACGACCGACCGACTAGGGGCCGTTGCCATCACTTACCTTCCAACGCTAGACTGAGTGACAATATACGTCTTTTTTATGGCTGGTTGGTTTGGTGGATCGTTTTTACTTTATGGAGTTATTTAAAAAGAGAATGAAGTTTTTTTTTTCAGTTAGTTTTTTTTTTTAAGTAGTAATGGAAGAGAATTTTAAAGTGAGAATTTAGACTGATTGATAGTGAAGAGAATGTGTGAAAAGTTTTTTTTTTTTGTGAAAAAGATAGAACTGTGCTGGAGAGAATTTTTTGCAAAAGATTTGAGTTAGAATCCCGTTTCTACAAGACTATTCCCAATAACGTCGCGGTTAACTAAGTTGCATTTTTGTTAGTTTTTTTTTTTTTAACTTGACAGGAATTCTACTAATAGATTGTTAATCTAACGAACTAGGACTGTTTGACAAATACGATTGGTTTGAACAAGTTTACATTTATACTGTGTCTAAGAAACATAAAAAGAACAATTCTTTTTTATTTACGTTTGAACTAGTTATTAAAAATCTTGATTCAACCGTTTATTTTTACGGACAGAGTCTTTACGACAATATTTTCACTCAGCCTAACACGTGCGAGCGTGTTCAGTCAATCGGCGCACACGCAACACACTTGCAGCTCTGTGATTGGTTTACCTGGGAGATTGTTGACGTAACCGCCGTCCAATAGGAGGTGGCCGTCTACAGGATCGCAGAGCGGAGGCATGTAGCCGCTCAGCGACATCGACGCGCGAATGTAACGCCAGAGCGAACCTACAGACATACGACATTCTGACCGTTCTGCTTACTCCCCTAACATGTGTATTAGTCAAAGTTAAACAACACAGTCCATGGATAGGAAATGAACGTGAGAGAGAAACGTATCTTAAAACTCAGAAACCTATATAGAATTCAAGTATTTGAGTTATCTATGATGAGAATAGATATTGCTACAAAACATGCACCATGCTACAATGACAGCTGCGGGAACTCTGCGGCAAACTACACATGGAATTAAAAAGGTTAATTAAATACATAATAAAACAAAATGAGAAAACATAACTAAGAACCACACTCATGCATATACATGGAGATGAGAGAATGTATGAGTAATGTATGATGATTTAATACATACAAACTTTACATCACATCCAACCCGACATTGTATGGACGATTAATTAAATAATAAATACTTTTTTTTTTAATGCATGAACTCCCAAATAATTTTAGCGTTAGGTAAACCAATCACAAGCGCTTTATAAAAAGTAATGGCAACTTCCCAAAGGCAAATGTCGGATTCGTATCGTTGTTAAAAAAAATCGGATAGTTTTACCAAAAGAGAGAGACAAAGAGAGAGGAGATTTAAAACATAGAGTGAGGGAGTGGGGGGGGGGGTAAATACTAGTAATACACATAAATATTGCATGTAACAAACACACTTGTAACATCATACAAACATATAAATGCAAGTGAGTGTGGTTTGTAGACTGTGGCGGACAAAATGAAACCAAAAACTGTCACAATGTATTTAGTGACGGGCAAAACGAAATGACACGAACATATATTAGCACGGTATACCTGTAACGTCTATTGCCATCATAGATATGTTGATCGTATGAAGGTATAGGCGCCCGCGTGACTTATGTGGCCTAATGACAGCGAAGTGACAATACAGGCTGGTAAGAACACCGATGCGAAAATTGTTACCACGTACAGTCAGTGAGCAGCATTACCTGACCCATTTGCCTCTTTTTGGCTTTGTGAAATGGGTCAGGTAATGGTGTGGGGCACTGTACTAGACGTCATTCTAAGCCCACACATCGAAAGGAGATGTTCCAGAAATGTATGGAGCCTGGGCCAGCACAATGTACACTATATTATTATGTAAATATTGCTAGATGTTACACTAACCGTTTTTTATTAATTAATTTATTAACTTGGTCAAAGAGAGCAACACAACGTAAAAATTAAATATGGTGGATCAGATCAACACGTGATCAGCAGGCGAAAAAAGTCATTTTAACAATGACATTTGATTGACATGTCCAAACACAAAGCAAAATAGACTCAAAGACGGCACTTCTTTCTTGAAACTGTCAAAGTCGTCAAACGTCAAACAACTGTCATGACTGCCCTAAAAAAGGGTTATGGTAGTAAAAAACTTTTTAAATGATAATTATCAAACGACTGTACCCTTCTTCAAATTAATTTGTTAGTATTTTTATGAATTTTCCCTATTTTTTTTTTCTATTTATCTATCTAGTGTACATAGTGGTAGCCCAAAATCAAACATCTCCTTTGGATAGAAAAATTAAAAATTTCGATGTTTAGAATGATGTACTCAGTACTGGTAACTGTTTTCGCGTATGTGCTCCTTCCATCCTGTATATCGACGGTGGAAAGATAAGCCGCAAGGGTTACTCGGCTTGCTGTTTGAAATGCAACGTTCAGCTAAGCGCTTAGAGTTGAAAATTCAACAGAGCGTTACGCCATTTCAAATTTCCACCGTCGATCTAGCAACATTGCTTCACTAAAGCCGTGTATAGACATTAATGTAAGAATGTTAGGGCGTTTACAGACGTACGGAACGCTTATGACGTCATAACTAGCTGAAAACGTTGAAACAGCTGCAGTTAGCTATAACATTAAAAGAATCGCAAGTCTGTGAACGCCTTGATACAATGTCTGTCATATAAACAGAATCTGGTCAGCAGATTATACAACGACAACAATAATTTCACAATATTTTTAAATTTTAACATGCATCACATCAATACGAAAATTTTTAGATGGTCGATTATACAATGGCTTATGTTGGCGCATATTTACGTCCTTTTTGGTCCTTGAAAGTAGTTGGAGATTGTTTCCACTACAGAGAGACAAGGATGTTTTGGCTTTCCAATGACGTTAACATGAAATCGCTGTTAGTCGACAGTTGTGACATTGTTATGTGAAAAAAAAATATGACGATATTAGTGACTCGCCAAAAAACTCTTGTACAGCTCATATCGGATCAGGGGCCATCAAAATAATGACGAATCTCCCGTCTATAGTAAAACAACCTCATAAGAACACGAAAATGACCGCAAAATGCGCCCAAAATTGGCCACTTAGTAAAAAAAAAGCCAGACATTTCCATTGAAAAACAAAAATATTTAAAGCAAATTATATCTTTGGTTAGTATAGTGCAAATAAGCTATAAATTAATTTAAAAAAAAAAAAACTTAAAAAAAAAAAACAGTTTCCTGTCCACGAAATGTGTTGTGTTAAGTTTGATCCTAATACTACTATAGCGACTTAGTGATAATTTATTTAATTTAATGATAACAGCGCAGTGCAATTTTTGTGTAAAAAATTACACACACAATTTTTTTTTTAAATAGCTTCATAAGACACACACACAAAAATAATTGTTTATTCAGAAAAATTGAGTTTTAAAAACATTACTTCGGTAAATATATGAAACCTATTAAGTTGCTTATATACCAACGACTCATCGACTATATTTTCGCTATTGCTCATTAGTAATTTCATCAAACTATGTTTCCCACAGATAATAAGTTTTGTTGATCATTACAAAAGTTAATACACACATCAAAAGTGTCTAGGGATCAAGCATTTTTATGCGGATTTCTTGAGATTGAGATGTGGCTTTGTAATAAATTTATGATTTTATAAATTTATATGGATCCTTTTTGGTGCATTTCATAATTTGAATCAGGAACTGTGAATCAAATTCGAGTAAAAGATGTAAATCAGCTGTCAATATTTTCCCTATAAAAACATACAACGCATTGAAGACATTATTAGTGCTACTGTTTCCCTACTACTGATTAAAACCAACGTTATTTTGGAGCGGCGACGTCATTTAAGCAGGGAAGAAATGCTCAGAGCCGTGGGAATGATAGAAGCTGGTTCCCGGCAACGTACTGTGGCTTTAGCTCTGAATACAAGTCAGAGTGTTATCAGTCGACTTTGGACACGTTACCGAAGCACTGGTACCGTGGCTGAGCGCCATGGAGGACGGTATCGCTGCACCACACGGAGACAAGACCGATACATTCAAATCTTAACTCGAAGAGCTCCAACAATAACCGCCATGATGTTAGCCGTGAGGCTTCATCACTCTTTAGGGAACTTAATTAGCGACCAAACAGTCAGAAACCGCTTGCATGAAGTGAACCTTCATTCCCGAAGACCGCTACGGGTACCACCTATAGCAATGCACAATCGTAGGATTCGATATCAATGGGCTCTTGAACACAGAAATTGGGCAGAAGAACAATGGCGTTTCGTGTGCTTTTCTGATGAGTCTCGTTTTGGTATGAGACCGGATACAAGACGTATACGACACTGGAGAACCCCTGGACGCCAACAGCGATTAAAATCCTGCCAGGAAGTCCATCCTTATAGTGGTGGAACCATCATGGTATGGGCGGGTATTTGGATCGGCGGAAGAACTGAGTTGATTTGGATCAGAGGCAACCTCAACGCTCAAATTTATGCTGAGACGATTGTATCAGACGTCATCGTTCCTCTACAAGTGCAAATCGGTCCCTTATTTCAGTTAATGCATGATAATGCACGACCGCACACCGCAAGAGTTGTAAGACAGACTCTCGCCGCAGCTAACATCAATGTCCTGCCCTGGCCTGCTCAGTCGCCAGACTTGAACCCGATTGAGCATGCATGGGATATGCTACAGAGAAGAGCTCTGCCGAATATGGAGGGTATCCAGTCGCAAGAAGACCTTTTTTTGTTGTTGCAACGAACATGGGCGGCCATTCCACAGCGTGATTTGGATGAACTCATTTTGACTATACCAAACCGATGTTCTTGTGTTGTTAGTGTTCGCGGTAGAAACACGGATTATTAATTGTTTAAGTTACCCAATAAAATTTTAAAGAAAACTGTTATTTCAGTCTTTTTTTCGAACTTTAATGTTAGTGGTTCAAATGTCAAAAATCCCTTTATTAGAAAATGGCAAATTTCTTTATTAATGCAAAGGTGACTTGGTTTATCGTTACTGTGACAAACGAAAACACTTTATTTGATGAATCCTTAAAGAAAATTTTAATTAATATCAATCAGGAGAAAAGTTATTGCAAAAATATATGTTGATCCCTAGACACTTTTGATGTGTGTATTTATGTTTGTAATAAAGATCTCTTGGCCTACCATGAAGTCTTAAAGCAGTATTGTTTTACTCTTCTTCCAGTGTGGGAAAGAGACGGAGCTATACAGGATGACTAGTGTCATCTCTTTCCAACCTTTCGAAAAGGCGTAAAACAATAGTGTTTTAAGACGTCATTGTAGGCCACCTGTACCCCAGCGTCCTTATAGGCACTATCTACTAGATAAGTTGTCTGTAACTCTTTCTATGTTCGCACAACAACATGTTCAAATTTCCAGTGAAACATGGCCCTGCTTTGTAAAGATTTCCTGTACAGTGACAGATCCACTTATAGTGGATTTGCATAGCTTGATTGGTCGCCGTTAGTTGAAACAGGCCTTGAAGTATTTAAATTACGTAGAAACACTTTTCAAGTCCTCTATAACACTGCCATTGTAACCGAAAACACAGTAACTTCACAAAAACATTTTCGAAAAATAGTGTTACAGTTAAATTAGACCGATTATTATACTGCCATAGCTTTAAGTATCTGCCTACTAACATAATATGGACTTATGTCATTTAATGTGTGCTAGTCTGAAATAAATATTTTCTATTGTTTTCTATGGAAACAGAAATTTACAATTATCATTTTCTTAAGTCATTTCGAAAATGTTCTTTAGAAACTTTTTAGACCTACGTATCTTGCTCATGCGTATGAAGTTTCATTAAAATCGTTTCAGTCATTTCAGAAAATAATGACTTGGAAAGCTTGTATGAAATGCCGTAAGGCGTAAACGCTCTTAAGCACTGTTTTCAATTACAACACAATAATAGCAGAACATCACTTCCAAATCAAAAATTCAATCAGAGGTGTTCCTATGACCCTTAAAACATTATTGTTCCATTCCTATTCCAGAGTGGGAAAGAGATGGAGCTAGACGACCTGTATAGCTACGTCTCTTTTTCACTCTGGAATAAGAATGGAACAATAATGTTTTAAGACGTCATGGTGCGCCACCAGGACTTATTAAAGTGAAACTTTTATTACATCGTCTCAAACTTTTTCGTCTGTGTGTTGCATATCGCGTGACGCTCGGCCGCGGAGTAGGGATAAAGTGAAAGAAAAAACTCCGCGGTTTATACCCTTAATGGAATATTATTCCAAAAAAATTTAGTTAAATGTCTATAGTGTGAAAAAAAGTTTCACTTTTACCGTGGTTTCATAAAACCACACAATCCTTTTTGTTTGTCTAACATGTTCAAAGTCACCACGTCACTCACCATGTCGATGCACCCTCATGCAGGAGGAACTGATGTCGGTGGTGACGGTGAAGTACGGCAGCCACAGGTCCTCGATGTGCACGTCGCCGAAGGTGGATCGTATGGTCGCGTTGAACTGGCGCCCGGAGAACATCGAGGTGGCCGGGTATGTGAGGTCTAGGAGCTGTTTGCCCCATTGGGTCATTTTCTGGAACATATTTAATGGTGATTTAGATTTGATCGATGGATTTGTGACTGTGCGGTTCCATTGGCAAAGTATTCTAATAAAAACACGTTGTCTTATAAATCTAATCTAATATCTAATGCTAATAATAAAGCTGAAGATTTTGTCTGTTTGTTTGCTTGAACGCGCTAATCTCAGGAATTACTGGTCCGATTTGAAAAATTCTTTCAGTGTAAGGTAGCCCATATATCGAGAAAGGCTACAGGCTATCGGTTTGTATTTTCCGTGCCTCCCAGACAATATAAAAGTTATATTTTATCACTAGCTGTGCCCGCGACTTCGTCCGCGTGGAATAAGGTTTTTTTTCTAAAATAGAAGTAGCCTAAGATGCTCCTTATTACATCAGCTATGTGACAGTGAAAGTCCAGACAAAATCAGTCCAGCCGTTCCAGAGATTAGCCGGAATAAACAGACAAAAATTTAAAAAATGTTATTTCGTTATATGTACCGTATATACACATTCAGATGCATTAAGTAAAAAGCGGATAATATATTAATATTACAAACAGACACTTCAATTTTATTAATTTGTAGTACTAATATCTTTAAAAGACTAAAACATAGCAGGAATACAGAGTTTTGTACCGTCATTCATATAGAAAAAAAAAAAAAAATGTCGGAATAAAAGGATAAATGCGACTACATACCACAGACCACTCCCTCGCCTTCTGTGTGACAGTGGTGATGTTTCTCTCCATACACCACAGCGCTCCCATGAACGCGCCGATACTCACACCGCCCACCATGTCGATCGGGATACCAGCTTCCTGGAAATCGAATCATTCACTTTTAGATGGTAAAGTTATGTTTTGAAACCGATTGCGGAACGGCTTCGGACACCGGACACTTATTATTTCCTCCGTGACTCGGAAAGCACGTTATGCCGTTGATCGTTATTTGTAGATCTTTGTCAGTCGTTGCAAACTTGTAGCGAGCCCCACCGACGTGCCCGTCAGCCAGCGCGCCAGGCGGGAGAAGTGCGAGTGTGCCTACCCACAGGTACACTATACATAGTGTGCCTACCTGTATAGTGTACCTACCTGTATAGTGTACCTACCTGTATAGTGTACCTACCTGTATAGTGTACCTACCTGTATAGCGCGCACCATGCCCACATGCGCCGCCCCCCAGCACGAGCCCCACCGACGTGCCCGTCAGCCAGCGCGCCAGGCGGGAGAAGTGCGAGTGTGCCTACCCACAGGTACACTATACATAGTGTGCCTACCTGTATAGTGTACCTACCTGTATAGTGTACCTACCTGTATAGTGTACCTACCTGTATAGCGCGCACCATGCCCACATGCGCCGCCCCCCGCGCCCCGCCGCCCCCCAGCACGAGCCCCACCGACGTGCCCGTCAGCCAGCGCGCCAGGCGGGAGAAGTGCGAGTGTGCCTACCTGTATAGTGTACCTACCTGTATAGTGTACCTACCTGTATAGTGTACCTACCTGTATAGTGTACCTACCTGTGTAGCGCGCACTATGCCCACATGCGCCGCCCCCCGCGCCCCGCCGCCCCCCAGCACGAGCCCCACCGACGTGCCCGTCAGCCAGCGCGCCAGGCGGGAGAAGTGCGAGTGTGCCTACCTGTATAGTGTACCTACCTTTATAGTGTACCTACCTGTATAGTGTACCTACCTGTATAGCGCGCACCATGCCCACATGCGCCGCCCCCCGCGCCCCGCCGCCCCCCAGCACGAGCCCCACCGACGTGCCCGTCAGCCAGCGCGCCAGGCGGGAGAAGTGCGAGTGTGCCTACCCACAGGTACACTATACATAGTGTGCCTACCTGTATAGTGTACCTACCTGTATAGTGTACCTACCTGTATAGTGTACCTACCTGTATAGCGCGCACCATGCCCACATGCGCCGCCCCCCGCGCCCCGCCGCCCCCCAGCACGAGCCCCACCGACGTGCCCGTCAGCCAGCGCGCCAGGCGGGAGAAGTGCGAGTGTGCCTACCTGTATAGTGTACCTACCTGTATAGTGTACCCACCTGTATAGCGCGCACCATGCCCACATGCGCCGCCCCCCGCGCCCCGCCGCCCCCCAGCACGAGCCCCACCGACGTGCCCGTCAGCCAGCGCGCCAGGCGGGAGAAGTGCGAGTGTGCCTACCTGTATAGTGTACCTACCTGTATAGTGTACCCACCTGTATAGCGCGCACCATGCCCACATGCGCCGCCCCCCGCGCCCCGCCGCCCCCCAGCACGAGCCCCACCGACGTGCCCGTCAGCCAGCGCGCCAGGCGGGAGAAGTGCGAGTGTGCCTACCTGTATAGTGTACCTACCTGTATAGTGTACCCACCTGTATAGCGCGCACCATGCCCACATGCGCCGCCCCCCACGCCCCGCCGCCCCCCAGCACGAGCCCCACCGACGTGCCCGTCAGCCAGCGCGCCAGGCGGGAGAAGTGCGAGTGTGCCTACCTGTATAGTGTACCTACCTGTATAGTGTACCCACCTGTATAGCGCGCACCATGCCCACATGCGCCGCCCCCCGCGCCCCGCCGCCCCCCAGCACGAGCCCCACCGACGTGCCCGTCAGCCAGCGCGCCAGGCGGGAGAAGTGCGAGTGTGCCTACCTGTATAGTGTACCTACCTGTATAGTGTACCCACCTGTATAGCGCGCACCATGCCCACATGCGCCGCCCCCCGCGCCCCGCCGCCCCCCAGCACGAGCCCCACCGACGTGCCCGTCAGCCAGCGCGCCAGGCGGGAGAAGTGCGAGTGTGCCTACCTGTATAGTGTACCTACCTTTATAGTGTACCTACCTGTATAGTGTACCTACCTGTATAGCGCGCACCATGCCCACATGCGCCGCCCCCCGCGCCCCGCCGCCCCCCAGCACGAGCCCCACCGACGTGCCCGTCAGCCAGCGCGCCAGGCGGGAGAAGTGCGAGTGTGCCTACCTGTATAGTGTACCTACCTGTATAGTGTACCTACCTGTATAGTGTACCTACCTGTATAGCGCGCACCATGCCCACATGCGCCGCCCACCGCGCCCCGCCGCCCCCCAGCACGAGCCCCACCGACGTGCCCGTCAGCCAGCGCGCCAGGCGGGAGAAGTGCGAGTGTGCCTACCTGTATAGTGTACCTACCTGTATAGTGTACCTACCTGTATAGTGTACCTACCTGTATAGTGTACCTACCTGTATAGCGCGCACCATGCCCACATGCGCCGCCCCCCGCGCCCCGCCGCCCCCCAGCACGAGCCCCACCGACGTGCCCGTCAGCCAGCGCGCCAGGCGGGAGAAGTGCGAGTGTGCCTACCTGTAAAGTGTACCTACCTGTATAGTGTACCCACCTGTATAGCGCGCACCATGCCCACATGCGCCGCCCCCCGCGCCCCGCCGCCCCCCAGCACGAGCCCCACCGACGTGCCCGTCAGCCAGCGCGCCAGGCGGGAGAAGTGCGAGTGTGCCTACCTGTATAGTGTACCTACCTGTATAGTGTACCCACCTGTATAGCGCGCACCATGCCCACATGCGCCGCCCCCCGCGCCCCGCCGCCCCCCAGCACGAGCCCCACCGACGTGCCCGTCAGCCAGCGCGCCAGGCGGGAGAAGTGCGAGTGTGCCTACCTGTATAGTGTACCTACCTTTATAGTGTACCTACCTGTATAGTGTACCTACCTGTATAGCGCGCACCATGCCCACATGCGCCGCCCCCCGCGCCCCGCCGCCCCCCAGCACGAGCCCCACCGACGTGCCCGTCAGCCAGCGCGCCAGGCGGGAGAAGTGCGAGTGTGCCTACCTGTATAGTGTACCTACCTGTATAGTGTACCTACCTGTATAGTGTACCTACCTGTATAGTGTACCTACCTGTATAGTGTACCTACCTGTATAGTGTACCTACCTGTATAGCGCGCACCATGCCCACATGCGCCGCCCACCGCGCCCCGCCGCCCCCCAGCACGAGCCCCACCGACGTGCCCGTCAGCCAGCGCGCCAGGCGGGAGAAGTGCGAGTGTGCCTACCTGTATAGTGTACCTACCTGTATAGTGTACCTACCTGTATAGTGTACCTACCTGTATAGTGTACCTACCTGTATAGCGCGCACCATGCCCACATGCGCCGCCCCCCGCGCCCCGCCGCCCCCCAGCACGAGCCCCACCGACGTGCCCGTCAGCCAGCGCGCCAGGCGGGAGAAGTGCGAGTGTGCCTACCTGTATAGTGTACCTACCTGTATAGTGTACCCACCTGTATAGCGCGCACCATGCCCACATGCGCCGCCACCCGCGCCCCGCCGCCCCCCAGCACGAGCCCCACCGACGTGCCCGTCAGCCAGCGCGCCAGGCGGGAGAAGTGCGAGTGTGCCTACCTGTATAGTGTACCTACCTGTATAGTGTACCCACCTGTATAGCGCGCACCATGCCCACATGCGCCGCCCCCCGCGCCCCGCCGCCCCCCAGCACGAGCCCCACCGACGTGCCCGTCAGCCAGCGCGCCAGGCGGGAGAAGTGCGAGTGTGCCTACCTGTATAGTGTACCTACCTGTATAGTGTACCTACCTGTATAGGGTACCTACCTGTATAGTGTACCTACCTGTATAGTGTACCTACCTGTATAGCGCGCACCATGCCCACATGCGCCGCCCCCCGCGCCCCGCCGCCCCCCAGCACGAGCCCCACCGACGTGCCCGTCAGCCAGCGCGCCAGGCGGGAGAAGTGCGAGTGTGCCTACCTGTATAGTGTACCTACCTGTATGGTGTACCTACCTGTATAGTGTACCTACCTGTATAGCGCGCACCATGCCCACATGCGCCGCCCACCGCGCCCCGCCGCCCCCCAGCACGAGCCCCACCGACGTGCCCGTCAGCCAGCGCGCCAGGCGGGAGAAGTGCGAGTGTGCCTACCTGTATAGTGTACCTACCTGTATAGTGTACCTACCTGTATAGTGTACCTACCTGTATAGTGTACCTACCTGTATAGCGCGCACCATGCCCACATGCGCCGCCCCCCGCGCCCCGCCGCCCCCCAGCACGAGCCCCACCGACGTGCCCGTCAGCCAGCGCGCCAGGCGGGAGAAGTGCGAGTGTGCCTACCTGTATAGTGTACCTACCTGTATAGTGTACCCACCTGTATAGCGCGCACCATGCCCACATGCGCCGCCCCCCGCGCCCCGCCGCCCCCCAGCACGAGCCCCACCGACGTGCCCGTCAGCCAGCGCGCCAGGCGGGAGAAGTGCGAGTGTGCCTACCTGTATAGTGTACCTACCTGTATAGTGTACCTACCTGTATAGTGTACCTACCTGTATAGTGTACCTACCTGTATAGTGTACCTACCTGTATAGTGTACCTACCTGTATAGCGCGCACCATGCCCACATGCGCCGCCCCCCGCGCCCCGCCGCCCCCCAGCACGAGCCCCACCGACGTGCCCGTCAGCCAGCGCGCCAGGCGGGAGAAGTGCGAGTGTGCCTACCTGTATAGTGTACCTACCTGTATAGTGTACCTACCTGTATAGTGTACCTACCTGTATAGTGTACCTACCTGTATAGTGTACCTACCTGTATAGTGTACCTACCTGTATAGCGCGCACCATGCCCACATGCGCCGCCCCCCGCGCCCCGCCGCCCCCCAGCACGAGCCCCACCGACGTGCCCGTCAGCCAGCGCGCCAGGCGGGAGAAGTGCGAGTGTGCCTACCTGTATAGTGTACCTACCTGTATAGTGTACCTACCTGTATAGTGTACCTACCTGTATAGTGTACCTACCTGTATAGTGTACCTACCTGTATAGTGTACCTACCTGTATAGCGCGCACCATGCCCACATGCGCCGCCCCCCGCGCCCCGCCGCCCCCCAGCACGAGCCCCACCGACGTGCCCGTCAGCCAGCGCGCCAGGCGGGAGAAGTGCGAGTGTGCCTACCTGTATAGTGTACCTACCTGTATAGTGTACCTACCTGTATAGTGTACCTACCTGTATAGTGTACCTACCTGTATAGTGTACCTACCTGTATAGTGTACCTACCTGTATAGCGCGCACCATGCCCACATGCGCCGCCCCCCGCGCCCCCCCGCCCCCCAGCACGAGCCCCACCGACGTGCCCGTCAGCCAGCGCGCCAGGCGGGAGAAGTCTGAGTGTACCGACGCTTCCGACATCAGGACCTTACTGTACAGCTCGCTCTGGAAATATTATCATCAAAGTTTTAATATGTAGTCAAGAAAAAATTAAACCTAAACCCCATAGCCCAGAATCACATGGATTATATTAAAAATTAGATTCAAAACAATGTCAGAAAATTTTAAGACACCTGACCCAATGAGGGGTACAACATAAAAATCCATGTTTTTTTTTTGGGAAGGACACCAAAACTAAAAAGGGTTACCTCGTTTTCAGTAAATCATACTGAACCAAATAACTATCGGTTATTAAAAAAACAGCTGTTTCCTCCAAGACCTACACGGTGAAAATGTACACACAGTGGCACAGCTGTTTTTTGTTTTAACTTTACTCACAATGCGGTACTGCGATTTGCGAGTGAACATCCTGTGCGGACACCTCACGTGGTGATGCTGGCTGACCCAGGTCCTCATGTTCAGCCAGTGGACTGTCCCTGAAGGGTTCGCGCCACCCTCACGGTGAAGAAGGACCAGTTCCTTCTGAGTACGGATGGCGAGACGCTCGATTTCTTTCTCAATCTGGAATGAGCAGCAGAAGGACATGAAGTATAGCTTCATCAATACTGCATAACTTTTTACTAGAATCTTGATAAAATATTTCCATCCTCCTTCTTTGAGGTTCTAAGTTTCTTTTCTTGCCCATCCTGCAAAGCCACCTGCCAAGGTTTTAAACGAAGCCAAAGAAAAAGCTGTGCAGGTGGCTATACAAAAATTAAAATATATAGACTTCGTAACATTTAGAGCGTTCAATTTAAATATTTTTATTTTTAACTGACTTCTAAAAAAGGAGGAGGTTCTCAATTCGTATGTTTGTATTTTTATGTTTGTTCGCGCATTACTCCGTCGCTTGCCAACCGATTTGGAAAATTCTTTTTTGTTGGAAAGGGTATACTTCCCAAATGGTCCCATAGTCACCAAGTCAGGATCTGATGATGGAATCTTGGCGAAATCGAGGGAACTCTTCAAATTTTATAGGAAAACGTACAGCGATTTTGGTATTTTCTACAACAAGTGAAGCATTTGCGTCCAATAAGAACCATTTTACCATCAGATCTGATGATGAATCCAAGAGACAGGCTTCGGAACTCCATAACAAGGCAATGAATCTTAGCTGTGTTTGGGCTTGTTGGAATCGTAACGGTATGCACTTTCCAGGTGTACCAATAATAAGTTTAAAAAAAAAAACTGTTTTAACCGACTTCCATAAGGAGGAGCTTATCAATTCGATTAGTTTTTTTTTATGTATGTACACCGATTACGCTGAGATTTATGATCCGATTTGCGTGATTCTTCTTTAGTTTGATGTGGAATACCTGCCATTTGGTCCCATAAAAAATTAATATAGTTTGGCCATATAGTTTTCATTTTATTAAAAAAATTGTTATATGTAAATTTTTCACGTATGTACACCGATTTCTCCGTGATTACTGGACCGATTTAGATGATTTTTCATTCATTTGGTAGAGAAGCTTGCCCGGTGGAGCCATATGAATTTTATTATCTTAGCTTAGGTACTTTTTGAGTCATCCTCTTTATTATGCATTTTGTCCTTTGTCGTATGTATGGACGATGTGCTGGTGTCTAGTTACAATGTAAAAATTATACTTGACTAGGATTACAGTGAGATACCACAACTGAAAAGGCTAAAATAAAAACTTTTTTTTAAAAAGTTTTTATTGTTGAAAATCTGATGAACTAAAATGTGATGATTTTTTAAAAGTCATACAACAAAAGTTGTTGATTATGATGTTAGTAACATAGTCCTGAGAGGTTGTCGGTGTTTTATAAATAACCCTGTGTACTTGGTCGGGTATTATTTGAGTCCATCGACAAATAAAGAAGAACATCGCTGAGGTGTTAATGTCGTGATTACCAGAAACTTTGATAGATTTAACTTGCGTACTTCACATTTTCTTATGAACATTTGACAACTCATATGAAACTATATTTTTTAATAAATTGTAAAATAACCATCACTAAGTGTGCACGTTATTTTGTTTCAAACTCAAAGTATTCATTTCAATTAGACCATTACAGGCACTTTTGAAAGTCAAAAAACAGAACAAAACGCAAAGCTACAGTCCCAGAAACAAAAGGCATAATAACTTGTGAAAGTACTGTAGTTGCCCATTCCAAAGCGTAGATCTCTACGGAAAAGAATGGGCAAAAACTCCAAGGACACTCTTTTAAATCAAAATATTGCTACAAAATTTTGGTTACGTCAATCTTGCTTAGAATTACAAATATGTGAGAGCGATGTAGAATTACGTGCAAGTTAAGAGCGTCGAGAGTAAAAGAATCGAAATCAAAATATTTTATTTTACATAGGCCTACATAGCACTTATAAAACGTCGACAAAAGGTGCACGGTTCGGGTTGGTCGTTTCCTATGGAGAAGAACCAGCAAGACACTCCATGGTTACTCTTTTAAATCAATAATTCAAACCTTACCTTGCCAATACTGGGCTGTTTATCTCCTAAGGCCACGATAAGAATACAATCAGCCTGACGTATACATCTCTGAGTCCATTGTGTAAGACTGGGATCACACTGGTATAGAGCCACCTGGAAACGAAAAAAAATTGTAAAACCTGAATAAGCCAAACACCTGAATAAGTAAAAAAAAAACTTTTATTCACACATTGACTCCTCAGAAAATTGTAGTGTCAATGTGTGAAGAAAAGTTTTTTTTTTAATCATTCGCTTAAATACCAGTACCAAAAGGCCTTCTATTGGTATTTTGTTGCAAAAGCTAACTTATGTGACGATTTTTCTGTAATACCTTATGTTTATCCTCTTGCTGTGCTAACCACGAGCTGAGTCTGTATTCGTTGTTAGGATCCATGATGGTCAGACCGAGCAGCTTTCTGATCACATCAGAAGTCAAACGTACCGTGGGACCTGAAAATTACATTGATCATAAAGATTTTGCTATTTTAAGCATTGTAATTTTGTGTTTAAATGTGGATGAATAAATATGTTTCGTTGTATCGAATAATTTCAAACTGAAAATTGAGATCTGCTCAAAGCAAAGATCTCCACTGCACCTAGCCAAAATAAAATGAAATTAAAATATTTTACTGTCAGGCATCAAGGCCCATAGGGTGTCAGTATTACATCTTACTTAAAAACTATAATAGTAACATGCAGGAACACGAAAAAAAATAAAGATAATCACAATCACAGGAAGGTTTAACAATCTTTGTTGCCAACATGTAGCTAGGTAAACCTCCCCATTGTAGGCCCCATCCAGCCTCTCTGCAAATACCGTCAGAACGCGGTGGGTGTCATCATCTGCCTAGACATTTCCCAAACTATATTGGGGTCGGCTTCCAGTCTAACCGGATACAGCTGAGTATCAATATTTTACATGCAGCGACTGCCTATCTGACCTCCGCAACCCAGTAACTGGGTAATACGATACCCCTTGATAAGACTGGATGTCAGACTTTCGGCTTCTGACTACACGTAACGACTGTCAAAGATCTAAAAAGGACAGCCGGGATCAACGGCTTAACGTGCTCTCCGAGGCACGGAGGAAACTCTGTATGTAATTATGGTTACTCATCCACGGACCAACCTCGACAAGCACGGCTTAACCTGACCGCTAGAACAATGCCCACATAAACTTGCAAAAACTAAAATACAGATACAAAGGACAGCTACATGTAAAATACTAGTATTCTAGTTTAGCCTGATAGCCTGGATAATGATCCCAACAAATTTAGATTGAGAAAAGATTAGGTAGATGATGACTTACCCGTGGCTGGAAGAAGACATCCACCATGCTGCCCTCGTGGTGTATTACGACCCAGAGAGAAAGAAAGGAGAGGCTACTACCCCAGCAGTAGACTCATTCATCATCTGCCTAGCCTTTTTCCCACCTCCGAACTCCGGTCTTACCGGATTCAGTTGAATACCAGTATTTTACAAAGAGCCACTGCCTGTTTATCCTCCACAACCCAGTTATGCAGTGGACACATATTATTTTCATTATATCCTGATGATTCTTTAGTATTATATGCTGCATGCGCAGCATGACCGCTTTTGAAACGAGTTTTGTTTGCGGAAGAATCGACATAATGACATTTATATATTAGAAATAGCCACTTTTGTTAAGAAAAACATAAAACTGTTTAATTTCGATAAGAATGAGCGCCGCAAAACTAAGTTAATTCTACCAGCACCTAGATTAGAAATGTATAAAAAGAGTCCAGAATACCGAAGCATACAAATATATAACAAATTACCTAAAAATATCCGGTCCACAAAGACACTATGTGTATTTAAAGCAAGGCTGAAAACATTGCTTTTATAAAAATGTTATTATAGTGTACAGGAATTTATGGTTGATGGAAACCTAAAATAGAGCTCAAATTACATGTATGTGTTTGTGTTAATTACAATTATTTTCTTTTATAGTATGATGAGGTGCTAGATATGTTTTTTTTATGTTTATATTTTTTATTGTGAATGTTCCTAAATGAAGTAATAATAGAACTTTTAGGTTATTTTTAAGTTAGTTTTAAGTTATTTTGCTGCGCCCTAACAGGGTCATGTACTGTCTAGTTTTAAGCCCATAGCTTGTAACTGAGAATATGTACATTTTGCAATAAATAAATAAATAAATAAATATTGTCATGTTTGTGAACGGGCGCTGCCAGTTGTGCCTGGTCGTCTCTTAGCTGCCACGGCTCATTTCGAACTAATTATTTTATCTTTTAATATTATTCTTTTTGTTTTTACTATGGATACTTAACGTGCACGTCTTGCTACATCGTTCTCACATAATGTACCATCTCAACATGGATGATGTAACCAAGGTTTTGTAACAAGATTCTGATTTAAAGGAGTGTCCATAGAGTTTCTTGCCCATTCTTCTCCACAGAGATTTACGCTTTGGAATGGGCAACTACAGTACTTTTACAGTTATTATTTATGGCTTGTGACTGGGACTGTAGCTTCATTTTTATTGTTTTTCGACTATTCAAAAGTGCCTGTAACTGGCCTACTTGAATTGAATGATTTGATTTTATAGACAATGACATTGTGTCAGTTTGACGATTCGTCCGTCGACATAGCTCGTTTCTATGGCGGTCATGCGACGCGTGCTGATGCATCATATGCTCATTGTCCTTCAGTATCTGATGTGCACTTACCAATGGCTGACAGAGAGTGGTACAGTTCGTAGGTGAAGGCCGTAAGCGGCACGTCGTCACTGACAGGCACGACGGCCACTGTGGAGAAGTTGTGCTGCGACGGACGCGGCTCTATGGCCGCCGCGCCGCCCAGACCGGCTGTCGGCTTCTGCCAGGATCCTGGAGATACAGAGACAATGTTTTTATAACAAAGAAACAGGTAGAAACTACAACTCTGGCATTCTTTTACTTATTGAAATGTTCATTTTATGACCTCCAAAGTAGATGAGAGACTGAAAAAGATTCAAGATCGATTTATTTTGAATCAACATTAAGAAAGCAGTAAAGTTATATTTTATTTAAACTTAAACAATTCTGGCTTTACATATTTTGTGAACCACACTATGATTTCTCCTGTACCGTGGGTGCGTTTACGAACATTTAAACTAACATACACAAACAGCCAGACCCGGAAAATTATCTGTAGGCCATACAAATGCGCCGAAGAAGTGAATCTTCGAAATACTACACGCATGTGTTCGAGTGCCACGCATTCACTCTCGTTATTTTATTGAGCTTCTAAATAATATTTTGTTGTTTACTTGTTGTATTATTTTTTAATAAATTAGTTTATCGAGGTTATTCTACTCATGGAAATTGAGCGAAGGCTGGTCACACCAGAATCGAATGCATGACTGTTTGCACGCCATCTTGCGTACCTAGTAGAACTACGTAGTCACCAATCTTGCAATACTGCCCTCTTAGTGAGTTTTAGAAAATATTCCCCTTCATGGTAGCGTTAAACTTGTTGGAAGTCGCATAAGAAGTTTCACTTAAAAAAAAAAAGGCAATACTGGGAACTCAAAAAAAAAAGAAAACTGCATGGTAAATAACCTGTTTCTAGTGTTATTGACCTTGTCAGTTTAAAAAGTTATACTCACCCAAAATCCTATGCCCCAACAGATTAATCAGCCGAGTAACCACAACAGGGAACCTAAGTTTAATAGCATTAAACAGTCCCTCAGGCAACTTCGCCAGCTCAGAATCCCTCACAGCCATGACTGTAGTACTTCTTCTAGTCTGTGTGACCATTTCTACAATACCGACTAGGTCGCCCTTGCCGTATTCACCGACCAGCTCTTTCTTGCCGTTTGGATGGGTGATGACTGAACGCAGACGGCCGCTCAGGACTATGAATGTGGATCCAGATTCTTCGTCTTGGCGGTAGACGGCGCGGCCTGATTCAAGAAAGACCTGTGGAGAAGAAAGAGGTTTTCTTTTAGTAGGGGTAATAGAGAATACCCCTATTCTCTATTACCCCACACGATCATATTGATGATGATCACATTTTTTTTCTTTGTCCGTCGGGTAGATTATTGAAAAGTATTGAACACTTATTTTTTTTCACGTGGTTATAAAATTACGGAGATATATTGAGTTGAAATGGCGCATGAAGTCACGTGTAGGTAATTTTTATACCTACTTGTGACGTAGTGAGCCCCCACTCTCCAACTTTAATGAGTTTTAACTAAGTAATTTTTTGATATTTTGATAAAACAAAAAATACGTGTCTAATATTTTTGTATTAGGTCAGACAGGTGTCTGACGGACAAAATAGAATGTCGTTTTCTTTACCCGGTCTTCACCCCTATTGTGCTCTATTGGCGTCACGATAAAAACAGCTACAGTTCAGAAGATTTTTGAGATAGTGCACCTTCACTAAGGACCTACATATCTTCTGGTGACTTTTAGAGATATTTTTGCAAACTTTGTTCATTGGAAAGTTCTGGACTTGGATTTTAACAGAACTCTGTGTTACATCTATAATGGGTTATTTTACTCTGATATCCATATCAGCACTCTTAAATGATGTTAATATGGATTTAACTCAACTTTCAAGAAGGCTCATTATTATAACGAAATAAATATATTTATAACGAAATAAATATATTTATTTCGTCATTTTTTAGGTACACACAGATTTAATTTTAATTAGTTTCTAAACCTTATGTTCACTCGAGAAAATGTATAAAAAACATCACAAAATCTTCATCCGATACACAGCATCATTGCAAGTCGAAAAAGTACAAAAAATTGTCTATCAGACTGACTTACCCAGTCTAGTGCGAAGTCCACCTGCCTCACGAAGGGAGACAGTCTCCGCACCACAGTGTTAGCAATATGCAGGACTACTGAAGGTCGCTCCCTCATGATGCTGTACACGGTAGTCTTGGACAGTAGGCCGATGCGCGAGAAGTGTTTGGCGCGGATGGAGAAGAAGCTGGGCTCGCCTGTTAGTACGGCGAGACCGCCTTCTACTTCACCTGGGGAATAGAAATATTATATCAACAAAGGTCTTCCTAGAGCAACCTACCACAAGTTACCATAAAGACGCTTTATTTAGGTAGATTCTAGACTATATCAAATCATTTATTACATCCATAATGTACACTTAACAGGTGGTCAAATAAAAAATAATAGATACAATTATGGACCCTGTCGGGCACAGCAAATTTTAAATAAGTAGAGAGAGGAAGAGCTCTTCTTAATTTTCCTTATAATAACAAGAAAAAGAAGAAAAAATACAATTATTATAATTTCGAATAATTTTATATCCTCTTCAGTCTCGGGTCGGTCTCAACTGAGCGCGGACGCGTATTGCTTGCCGAAGTGACAAGTGACTCATCGCGAGAATAATGTCGTCAAAAACTGTTAAATGTGTGAACTGCAATGTTGTGATAAGCGAACTGCTGGCGTTTCTAAGAAATGTGTTGGAATTTATGGATGAAGAGAGCATTCATCAGTTGTGTACATCATCCTTCACAGCTGATGAAATTGTTAAAGCGAAAACACTGCTGTTTGAATCGCTTGCCACATCAAAGAAGATGCCAATTAGGCGAAAAGACGGTAAGAAGAAAATGTCCAGAGATCTGGATGATATATTATGCCTTATGAAAGCAACGGATCCGGACCTATTCCCTATATTTGTGGCCAAGGAGTTGCATAAACTTCCACCTGTAACCTTCGATCATGTGGATGCGACCCGACTTTTAAAGGATATTTTGTTATTGCAAAATAAGTGCAAGGCGTTGGAAGATAAAATGATAACCAAAGAGCAATTTGATACGCTTAAGTTCGAGGTGCAAAATATGAAATGTGCATCATTAGTGGACAATTACTATACGCCTAATATTAATATAAACAGAAGGCGAGGAGCTTGTCTGGAGAATAGTGCCATTTTAGATAATAGTGGCCCTATAGGATTGCAGTATGTGCCGATATCGTCAATGCAATTAACAGCTGATACAAAGGCCAACGACCCAGAGAGGGTGAATCCGTCTTCAATTGTAATAGATTGCACTAATGACGGTGACTTGAAAAAATGTAAACAAATAGACGCAGCGATTGTCAAGGGTGTGAGCGAGATCGAGACATCAAAAAGAAGCACACGCAAGAGCATGACGTGTGCAGGGACAGAAACGAGTAATGCGGCTGGCGTGACCTTGAGTGAACCAATCACTGCGCCGACGTGTACGCCTGAGCCGAGCGAATCCCCTACCATCGTTACGTTTGCTAAGGCGGTGTCGACAAGAACTAGTGCGGTATCAAGTGATCTACAAGCAGTGAATTCGAGTTTGTGTAAATCTGATGTGAATAGTGAGCAAATGGTAGTGGACCATGATAAGGATTGGAAGCTAGTACAATACAAATCATCAAAACAAAATAGGCTAGTTAGTCAGAGGGGTCGTGCTTCCGCTGAGCCTAATATTAATTTTCGGGCAGCTGATGTTAAAGTGCCATTGTTGATTTCAAACGTTAGTACTGAAACACAAGAAAATGATATTATTAGCTACATTAAGACTAAAACAAATGAGAGCGTATCCTTGAAAAAATTGAACATTAAGTCTTTTAAAAGGTACAACGCTTATAAGGTATTTGTTTCCAAACATAAAGTCGATGTATTTCTAAATGACCAGTTGTGGCCGGATGGCATTACCTTTAGGCGGTTTGTACATTTTATGTATAGAACCAGACAAGAGTCTAGAGTTAAAGTTGATTAAATGTTTTTAATATGTTAAGTTACACTATTAACTACTCAACTTTTACGAGCTTTAATTGTAAGTCGGCAAAACGCTCTGTTGATGATATTCGAGCTATCTGTGCTTGGTCAGATATTGTAGCCCTCCAAGAGACATGGCTTCTTCCTCATGATATATTGATGTTAGGTACCATAAGTCAAGACTTCGAATTTACGGGTAACTCAGCGGTTGACACAACCGTAGGACCGTTAACAGGAAGGCCGTATGGGGGAGTGGCCATTCTCTGGAGGAAAGGCATGTTTGAGTCTGTCTCTGTTTTGGACTGTACTAGTAAACGGATTGTGGCCATAAAGGCAGCTATGGGGGAGCGCTCCATTCTTGTTTTTTCTGTCTACATGCCTACAGACTCATCAGACAATTTGACGATCTTTACTGATGTATTAAGTGAGATAAATGCTATTGTAGTAAGTTATGATGTTGAAAATGTGTTTATACTGGGCGATTTTAACGCGCACCCCAAACAAAATTTTTATAATGAATTGACGAACTTTTGTACGGACCAGTCATGGCTGTGTGCCGATATAGAATTTTTAGGTGCTGAGCAAAATCACTACACTTTTATTAGTGATGCGCATGGGTGCAGAAGATGGCTCGATCACTGTGTGGTATCTTTATCGGCTTGGCAAACTGTTGTAGATGTATGTATTAAAGAGGATGTATATAACTCTGATCATTTACCCATCTATATGAAATGTGATTTGGGTTTGGTAAGGTCAAAACTGGTGTCTCAGACTGTGCCCCGTAGTGCGATTGTATGGGGTGAAAGAAACTGTTCTGAAGTTGACAGGTACAGGCTTTTATGTAATAGTAAACTGCGTACTATCGACCTTCCCCAAGAATTTACGGAGTGCAGTCGTGGGTCATGCGGTTCGGTTGAACATAAACTTATTTTAGACAAAATGTATGATCGGATTGTGAAGGTTCTTAGTGAGGCAGCTATGCAATCTAAAGAGACCAGTGAATATAGGCCTCACAGAAAATATAGATCTCTGTGTGGCTGGAATAAACATGTACGTGATGCGCACAGTGAGGCTAGGCTTAAATTTAAAACCTGGATTGAACATAAACGACCAACGTGTGGTTATGTTTTTGAACAAATGCGAGAGGCTCGTAAAGTTTTCAAAAGTCGCTTGAATTGGTGTCAGAATAATCAAGAACGTATTAAAATGGACATATTAGCAGAACAACGAGCTACTAAGAACTTTGGCAAATTCTGGAAATCCACAGGCAAGTTGGACGTTAGGCCTGGTCTTGCTGTGAGTGTGGAGGGGATGAGTGATCACGGGGATATTGCAAAACTGTTTATGAAACATTTCCAGGTGCAATCTCCCCTTGGTCCCTCAGCTCCCTCTGCAGAGGCTGAGTGTTGTTGTCGGGTTCAGGAGACATTTGTGCACTTCTCTGCCAAACAAGTCAAGAGAGTCATACAGGGAATGAGCAGGGGCAAGTCTCCAGGTCATGATGGACTCAGCATTGAGCATTTGAAATTTGCGGGAGTCCACATGCCGAGGGTCTTGTCTTTGTTCTATAGGATGTGTATAAGTCATTCGTACCTACCGGAAAATTTTATGAAAACGCTTGTGGTTCCCATCGTTAAGAACAGGGTGGGGGATATATCGAATAAGGCGAATTATCGCCCTATTTCCCTGGCTACAATCATGGCTAAGGTGTTGGACAGTATGCTTGACTCATATTTGAAAACAATTCTAAACCTTCATGAAGCACAGTTCGGGTTCCAGCCTGGGCTATCTACTGAAACTGCTATCTTGAGTCTCAAGCATACTGTTCAATATTATACTGACCGTAAGACGCCCGTGTACGCCTGTTTCCTCGACCTCTCGAAGGCCTTCGATCTCGTTTCCTATAAGGTGCTTTGGGACAAGTTGAGGGACAGGGGTACCCCTGCTGAAATACTGAAAATCTTCCAATACTGGTATGCCAATCAACAAAACCAAGTAAAGTGGTCTGATACACTCTCTCCGGCATATGGATTAGAATGCGGTGTGAGACAGGGGGGTTTGTCATCCCCTAGGCTCTTTAATCTATATGTTGATGGCCTCATCACCGAGCTCAGCAGCATGACTGTCGGATGTCGAATAAATGGGGTGAGCGTCAATAACATCAGCTACGCGGATGACATGGTGCTGCTGGGCCCGACTGCTGGGGCAATCAGGGGATTGCTCAGAGTCTGTGAGACTTATGCTGCTTCACATGGACTTATTTATAATGTCACTAAGAGTGAATATATGATCTTTAAGGCCGCAGGTAGGTGTCCAGACGCTGTGCCAGAACTTATTAGGCTGAATGGGCTCCTTTTAAACAGAGTGTCTAAGTTCAGGTACCTTGGACATTTCATCACTGACGACCTTAAGGATGATATAGACATTGAGAGGGAGCGTAGGGCACTGGCGGTCAGAGGTAACATGTTGGTCCGTAGATTTGCTCGGTGCTCTGACCTAGTCAAAATTACCCTTTTTAAGGCCTACTGTCAGAGTTTTTACACGGGCAATCTATGGGTCAACTACACTAAGAGATCGCTGGATGTCCTGCGCGTTCAATATAATAATACTTTCAGGATGTTGTTGCGACTGCCCCGTTTCTGTAGTGCCTCGGAAATGTTTGCTGTGGCCCACACAGATGGCTTTCAAGCCATAATACGAAAAAAAACCGCTTCGCTGCTATGCAGAGTGCGGAGTAGTCGCAACTATATCCTGAGAGCTGTGGCGGAGAGCTATACTCCGGATATCAGGTGTTTTGTGCGGAGGGTGATAAGGTAGGAACTATATTTTCCTGCCTTGTCATCCTTTCACAAAAATAGATTTTATTTTTAAATCACTTTTACTAACACTAGAATATAAGCAGTTTGTATTACTAACAAAATATGGATCCTCGTTGTCCGAAATAAATGAATTTTAATTTAATTTTAATTTAATTATGTTAGTGACAAGCACCGATAGGATTAAACAATCCGTTGTTCAAAATATATCTTGCACGAATCGAAAATCTGCACGCATAGCATGACCGCCGTAGAAACGAGCTATGTCGACGGAAGAATTGACAAACTGACACATTGTTACTGTCTATCTGTCATTTTATTTCGATTCTTCCGTAGACAAAAATCGTTTCTACACGGTCATGCTACGCGTGCAGGTTGCACCAGATGGATTTTTGGCAGTCTGATGACTTGGTTTTTTTTAGCAGGTTTGGACAAGAAACAATAACTGGGATATGAAAAACGTGCTTTTATATTAAAAGGGGACTCCGACGGAGGGGACCGAGGAATTTGAAGAATAGGTATTTGAAGAAACTATTGCCGTCCGACCGACTAAGCCCCCGTAAAGAGCGAAAGGGACAACTGCAGCTCAGGCTGATTTTACCTACAAAAATCTTGACCAAAAGACGTTTTGTATTACTCTGTCTTCTTCTTCAAAACTAAACTGATCTAAATAGTTCTTACATCAATATTTAGAGGAAAAGTATATCTATGTTTCTATTATTTTCTTTTTTGTTAAAAACTTATCTAATTTGTCTGATAGTCGTCTGAACACGGTTTTTGGATTGTCAAAATTCTTTTAGTGATTATGTTTTGAAAAAAAAAAGGAAATGATAGGGGCATGTATTAATAAGACCTAGATTTTTTGGAAAAAATCATTGCTCTAGACGCATTATTCACGAATAAAACAGCGGAATACGTTTGTATGGAGAAACGCCCACTAGAGTCCCCCTCTTAAGACATTTTCTCTTGTTTTATCATAATTCGTGTACCTGGATAAGCAGTGAACATGTGCACTTCTCCGTCTCCCTCCGCCACTCTCTGCGAGACCAGGAGAGCGCCAGATAGCAAGTATACTAGCGCCACATCCTAAACAAAACAAGTAATTTTACTTATGTAGTAATTACGGTATTGTAGACACAGTTAATTTTCAATGGAATCTTATGGCCACATACATCAATCATGAATAATGGAGAAAGCAAAACAATTAGTAAGAAACGCCTTGAGAATGTAACACAAAAACAAACTTTGCAACAGGGGTGAAGACTGGGTAAAGAAAACCACATTCTATTTTGTCCGTCAGACACGTATTTTTTGTTTGATCAAAATATCAAAAAATTACTTAATTAAAACTCATTAAAGTTGGAGATTGGGGGCTCACTACGTCACAAGTAGGTATAAAAATTACCTACATGTGACGTCATGCGCCATTTCAACTCAATATATCTCCGTAATTTTATGACCACGTGAAAAAAGAAAAAATACGTGTCCAATACTTTTCAATAATCTACCCGACGGACAAGAAAAAAAAATGTGATCATCCCCTATTGGAAACTACTTATTAATTAAAGTTTAAAACATTTATAAAATTCGTGATCTACTAACGGGGTGTTATTTATTTATGAAAATTAGATGTGGCTTTTTTTTCAGAAATATGGTCATATTTAATTCCTTTTTCAAGAAAATAATTTGTCAAGTCTGGTGTCCATTTTAGAGGGTGGAAGGGACATCGACGCTAAAACGGTCAAAAAACTTGACAGTGATATTCATGGTCTTATCATGGTATGCAGAACTGTCAATGAATCACACTAAAACCATACCTGACTAATCTCCGGCTCACCGGGGATACTATAATACAGCTTATGGAAGGAAATTATAAAGCAGTTTAATAATCAAAAAGTTTAAGTGGAAAGCGCCAGGGAAGTCCGCGCAACTCAAATTGTCTTATGTTTTTGGCAATTTGCCGGTCAGTGTCACGTTTTATGTTAGTCAAAATTTTCTTCGCAGCCGTAATATACCGTTACGTACCGTATTTAAATAAATGTATTCGGTAAAGCCTTGGATTCAAACCCAGTCGCATTACTTTGTGTAATTTATTTGATCGCCGCTGCTCACAAAACGGTGAAGAAACCGGCATGTCCTAGAACTAAAATTCGAAGACATGTGACATCTACCAGCCCGCACTGGGCCCGCGTGGTGGATTACAGCCCACTCCCTCTCATAGAAAGGAGGCCTGTGTACCAGCAGTGGGAACATTATAGGATGATGATGAGTTGGTAAAGCCATATTTGTTACGTTTGCAAATTATATTTTAATCGATACACAACCTGACATTGCGAAACTGACCTGCAAATTTGCAAAATACTTAGGAAATTCGAATTTCGCAGGCTACCCTCGTTTTCACCTATAAAAGACGCTAGCTTGATAGATTTTTGTCACAGGCGTTTAGAATAGTAGTTTTAGATCTAATCCCTTACACATTATATAGGAACTAGCGAGCAAACAAACCAAGTTTTCTTCATTTATAAAATCTATAAAATCAATAGTTTACTGTAGGAACAGATACTGTTTATTTCATTATAACAGTTTTTATAATCTGGATCTAATCAAAATTCGAGTGAATCGAACGGATTTTGATGCGGTTTTCATAAATAGACCGAATGAGTCAAGAGGAAAGTTTATTTGTATTATTTATCCCTGGAAAACACATCAAAATTTCCACGCGAATGATGTCGCGGGCTTAAACTAGTTTAGTATAAAACAAGTGCTAGTCGTACTCACACGCGCACAGGGTTCCGTAGCACCAAACAATATGATACAAATATTTTGAAGGCTAATTCATAAATATGGAGTATTGAATTACATTCAACAGCACAAAAAAAAAATGTTTGTCATGGTATGTTAATGAAAAACAAAGTTAATGCTAAATAAAAATAAATTAAAAAAAGTAAATTTCTCAAAAACTAAACATCAAATCTTATTCAAATCAATTTTCATTGAAAGCTTTTTTTACGTTCTACAAATTTACACTTTTTAAGAACTCTTCTTACATTATAAATTAGAGGGGGGGGGACATTTTATCACTTTAGAAGTGTCTATAATAAATAAAAAATTGTTTTAGGGACCTCAAGGTCATTTTTAAAGACCTATCTATAGATATATATAGATACGTATTGGTTCGACGTTTTTTTTAAGTTTCAGTTCTATGTATAAGGGGCCCCCGCTTCATAGTTTTTTTATTTTCTTGTATCAAAATCGTAAAGTGGTTAATAGTTTCGGGAAAAAGGAGCTCTGACATACGGACGGACAGACAGATAGACATGACGAATCTTTAAGGGTTCCGTTATTCCCATTCGGCTACGGAACCCTGAAAACGAATACTTATGCTTATACTCCTACTTTTTCTCATGCGATTATCAAAGTAACCTTGGTTGATCCATTTGTCCACCATTCCCTAAATAACTGATCTTTTAACCTAAACACTTCTATTCTAAAAGCCTACGATATCAACTTATTTACAAGTTTAATAAGCATACCTTATGACTCTCCTCCTTCATGATATAAGTCCCGGCAGGCAGATCTCTAACTTGCACGTTTCCTTGCAGCACGGTGTCAGAATCAAGGCCTAGTTCCTTCACGAATGCCTCTGTTGCTATTTGTATTAACGCCTGAAAAGATAAGTTTTATATTAAACTAGCTGTCCAGCGCAACTTCGTCTGCATCATTTTCCCCGTTTTAGCAACATTTTTCATTGCTGCTCCGCTCCTATTGGTCGTAGCGTGATGATATATAGCCTAGAGCCTTTGTCGATAAATAGGCTATCTAAAACTGAGAGAATTTTTCAAATCGGATCTGTAATTACTGAGATTAGAGCGTTCAAGCAAACAAACAAACTTGTTTCTTTTATGCAATAAGCAGTTTAGTTGCTTAATTGTTGGGCGTGATTTTTCACGATTTATTTTCGGAGATTATTATTGTGCTATAAAACAAGTGATGAGGAGGGATGGAACACATGTGACTAAATGAGTCAGTATCATCCTAGCGTTTTCCCAAACTATCTTGGGGTCAGCTTCCAGCTTGCTTGGATGCAGCTGAGTACCAGTATTTTACATGAAGCGACTGCCTATCTGACCTCCACAACCCAGTAACCGCGTAATACGATACCCTTTGGTAAGACTGGATGTCAGACTTTCAGCTTCTGACTCGTACGTCTACTCGTAACGACTGTCAAAGATGTACAAATGACAGCTGGGACCAACGGCTTACGGAGGAAACTCGGTATGTTATTATGGTCACCCATCCACGGACCAACCTCGGAAAGCATGACCTAACCTTAAAGATCGACTCGTGCGGCTGTTTTGAACTAACTTTTGAATTACCAAAGGTGATTTTTGTTCTCAGTGTAAGGGACAAAGTTACAAACTTTTACCAAGATTTCAGTACATGAATAAATTCAGTAGACCGAATCCATGGTTGTTAGTTTGTGTCAGACATTAATATTTTTACAAATTACCTGTTCGTCAAGATTATCAGTATTGTGCTTCTTGAAGGAAGACCCTTCCCGAGCCCTCTGCAAGGACGGCGTCGGCTGAACATCGGGTTGCTGCTGCAAGAAATAAAACCGTTTAAATCTCCATACAAGGCGTTAGGCGTTGAGGCTCCGTACTTGTGGCAGTGCAAACAGCATCCTGAATGTGCTCAGCCACAAGATGGACAGCCTTCTGTGGCACTGCGTCAAGCACAAGTGCACCCGCCCGGAGTGGCAAATATTTCAATTAATTATTTTTTTATCATTTATGTAATTGCTAATTATTTTAATGTATTTTATTTTTGAGTAATTCGTTAATGTAATTTTTAATTTTTTAATGATTTTTAAACATTTCGATGTACCTAACATAGTTTTTTTTTAAGTAGTTTTTGGACCAATGTCTGAAATAAAAGATTTTATTTTATTTATTTATTAATCTTCTTCATTTAAAAACCATTTCTTTCAATTAAGCCATAAAAAGTTTAAAAGGGACTAAGTGATTTGAGTTATTAATAAGGAACTGGCGGAACTAAAGCGATCCTCGTACAGGATTCGGGACAAAATTCGCTTGAATCGATTCAGATTACTAATTTGTGTTCACACTAGGCGGGAAAATTGTCTGTGGTTTCGTAATAATCGGGATTCGCCTTAGTTAGGCCAAAGTCTACGTGTACGTCGTAATAAACGTCTCGAGACGCGTTGATTCCGTAAGTAATAGCTCATTTTGGAAGCTCTCAAGGGGTACGATTATTATTAAGCAACACAGTTTGACTCTCACCTGCGGCGTGTTAGACGCTATGTCGGGCACCATATCCGGCTTGGGTCGCCGCCCCGATATGTGTATGGGCGAAGACGTCGCGTGACCCTCCTGACATGCAAACACACACACAACTTGTTAGTTCACACACACGCATTGTTTATTCTACACTCTGAATGAGGCACTCACACTTATTCAAGGCACTAGGACTTTGTTAGACATTGTTATTCTTTATTGCACATAAAATTAAACGATATACACACAAATAATATACAGGGTGTAACGGAAAGGGTATATACATACTTAAGGGTGTGCTATAGACATCAAACTGAACATGTTTCTCCATCGGACAAACATCGTAATAGCGAAAAAAATATATGCTGCCCCATACAAAATTTCAATACCTATTCGACAATACACATGACCCAATATACATGTATGTATGGGGCAGCTGATTTTTTTTTTTGCTATTACGATGTTTGTCCAACAGAGAAACATGTTCAGTTTGATGGTCTGTAGGATACCATTAAGTTCCGTTACACCTTGTATAGCTTATGTACAACGTCGAGCTTAACCTTAGAATTGGATTATTAGATTCAAGCTGGAAGTCTAATGAGTACTTTAAATCGGTTTGACTGTACATGACCTGGATAAGGAGAAATAGGTAAACATTTAGCCTGGTAGTTCTCCTGGAATATTGTTTTTGAATTTACTAGGTGAGACAGTAACGTCGCAACAATCTGTAACATCATTCAGCACACACAAACAGACAAGCATAAAACCATTGATTGATTTGAATTTTTTTATTCTTATAAATCAATGAATCACACTAATTCGAGTACCTATGGGAATATCTCGCACAGCGCAACCACAGCCACAACTTTGCACCCGACCGGCCGCAGAAAAAAAAATGGTCGGAATGGTCCGGTCGTTCGACCGATCGTGCGGTCTAACTTCCTACCAAGAAGACGTGAATAATTATTCTGCTAAAGCGGCTATTTCAGGCCCCCAGTTTTATACAATATTGAGACCGGTCGTACGATAAATCGTGGTCGCAGCCGCGTTGCTCATAAGATTTTAGATTCACAGAATCGGTTGCGCAATGCCACAAAACCGACATGCTATTTAAAAGTAGATAGTTCTTTCTTACCAAATGCTCAGACATAGCTCTGTCGCTGTGGTGTGGAGAATGCATGTTGACTCCGCTGTCAACGTTATTCATCTTAGATGATTTGGCGGGAGAGGACGTCACTGTTGTCGGGCGGCGTCTGTCGCGACCCTGAAAAATGATTTATCATTGTTTAATTATAGAGTAAAAAAGGCGGAACTGTGATTAGAATGACACTATATTGAAGCGAATTTAGTTCTAAGATGAAAAACTTCATATTCTCCTATGTTGTCGGCACTTCAGCAGAATCACTCCAGCCATGAGTTATTACTAGTACGTACGGCAAAGTAGTCTTTTTAGGGTTCCGTATCCAACGGGTCAAACGGGACCCTATTACTGAGACTTCGCTGTCCGTCTGTCACCAGGCTGTATCGCATGAACCGTGATAGTTAGCCAGTTGAAATTTCTACAGATTATGTATTTCTGTTAATGCTATAACAATAAATACTAAAAACAGAATAAAATAAACATTTAAGGGGCTCCCATACAAAAAAGGGATTTTTTTGCTCGTTTATATAAATAATGGTACGGAATCCTTTATTGGCGACTCCGACTCGCACTAGACCGGTTATTTCAGTTCTGCAGTCACGAAAAGTTGACCGAACACGCAAAAATAATATAAACTCTAAATATTCACCGGGTTGACCAACTCAGCACTCAATCCAAGATACTGATGTAGGGCCGTAAATGTGACCCTTTGTAGACGCACCATAATGATCTGAAAACAATAAACCAAATTCTTTAGAAACAATTTAGAGAACACTTAAGAATAAATAACTACTGAATTTTGCATTTCTCTTCAAGAGTTATATTTCAAGTACTAAACTCAAAGCATGTATTTCAGTAAGACCAGGCATTTTGAAAGTCAAGAAACAAAAAACGCAAAGCTACAGTCCCAGACACAAGGCATAATAACTTGTGAAAGTACTGCAGGTGCCCATTTCAAAGCGTAGATCTCTATGGAGAAGAATGAGCAAGAAACTCCATGGACACTCTTTTAAATCAACTACTACAGCAACAACAAATATTTGTTTTTTTTTTACAGCTGGGTGCAGAAATCAGATATTTGATTAATGTTTACATAATATTTTCAACAGACCTGTATAACTCTGACAAATATGTCCGGATACTCCTTGAAAACTTCTTGGAAAGCTCTCATCGGCAGCTTGATGACCTGGGAGTCTTCTAACGCTTTTGCGTTTACCGTTTTGTATGGTTGTGAATGACCCTGGAAATAAATGTACATTATTAAGTAAGGGATAATATGCTAAATATGGATAAATATAATAAATATATTAGGCAATAGGATATGAGATTTTTTTCAGCCTATATTGATAAAAGTAATTTTTCATTTTGGTATTGATTATTGTCAATGCGATGAAATTGACTCAATCTAAATTTGAAAGTAGTCGGAATCAATTTGGACTGCCAATTTTCAGGTTGTGCATTGTGGGTATATCTCGAGAACCTTAACTTCTTGGAGTAACCCACACTCTCAACGTTTCCTCAGACTAGACATCCGAATCTCGAATGCGAGAGACATTTCTTTGACTAGAATAACTGATACACATTGACCCAAGAACGAAACAATAGGGGGTGAAGACTGGGTAAAGTAAACGACATTCTATTGTGTCCGTCAGACAGGTAGTACAAAAAGATTAGACACGTATTTTTATCAAAATGTCAATAAAATAATTAGTTAAAACTCATTAAAGTTGGAGAGTGGGTGCTCACTACGTCACAAGTAGGTATAAAAATTACCTACATGTGACATCATGCGTCATTTCAACTCAATATATCTCCGTAATTTTATAGCCACGAGAAAAAAGAAAAAATACGTGTCCAATACTTTTCAATAATCTACCAGATGGACAAAGAAAAAAAAAATGTGATTATCCCCTTTTGGAAGTCATGGAGAGTGGCATTTACCCGGCAGTGGGCTAACACTATCAGAATAACTGATTCTAAAGTAAACTCATTATTATCTACGTACAGTGAGCACATCAGTGAAACTAAGCAGCGAGGTGACACTCTCTCCCGCGCGCACCACCTTCAGCGACAAACTGCTGCCGTCCTGGTTCGTGATGTACACGTTGACGCGCCCGTTCTGTACCACGTATACGTTTTCATCTGTGTCACCTGGAATGGAAAGCATATCATATTATTATTGGTTATATTGATTGACTTCTAGAGAGGGTCTTTAAAAGCTAACGTCAGAGCGGTAAGGGAAACATCGTGTTGTTTCGTTTTACTTTTTGGGTAGTGACATCATAAAGGCACAGCAATATCTTGAAATACATTCCAGACAGGTCAGCTAGACCCCCACAACTTCGCCTTCGTCACATTTTCTCCGTTTTTGCGACATTTTTCATTCATGCTTCGCTCCTATTGGTCATGGCGTGGCCTATATAGCCTTTCTCGATAAGAGTTTTCCAAAAATAAAAGATTTTTTCTATTCGAATTAGTAGTTTCCGAGATTAGCGCGTTCATTATAATATTAGTATAGATGTATAAATACCTCTGTGCCTTTATGATTATTTATTTTGGAACGTAAAATGTCGGAAAACATTATCTGTTGTACATGGAGCCTTACTCTAGCATCACAATAGAACTGGCACAAAATGCAGTGGTCACTAAAAGTAGAATCTGGAAATCACTATGAATTTCCTAAATAAGCATTTGATTTTATTAAGAAGACCTATCAGTTGAAAGAAAACTTGTAAAGAAAGATCAAACATTGCACATACTTGTAAAAATAATCGCCCATTCTTCAACATACTCACTTCCAAATAAATGATAAGTACATATTCAAAGTGAAATCCACTTACCGACTTTAAACAAGAAAGCTCCAGCAGGTAGATTAAGGATCTCCGTATGCTTACAGAGCATGAGGAACACGGGCTTCTCGAAGTGACCAAACACTCGGATGCTGTGCAGCATATACAGGGCATCTGGTGGAACCCTATCATCGCTCGTCAGGTCTTCTTCTAAGTACTCTGCTGGAGGTTCCAGTACCTTGGCAAAGACATGAGGTGGGTTAGCCATTTTATTCAGCGGACATTTGTAAGGAAACTGAATTAATGTTATCTGGAGGAAAAGATCCATAACATTAGGTACACGGTACACCCACGTTTTACCAGTTATGTTCCGCCTGGTAACAAAGATGTTTCATACAAATTAAAATAGACTCTAGGGCATTGTGACTGAAGAGCGTTTTTAGAACTGCCCGGCCTGAACCAGTATTTGTAACTCAAAACCTACGATCAAGTAGGTTTAACTCGAGTAATAAACTCCGTAACAGGAGGTCTACTCTCTTTCTCCGAAACAAGAAGACACACACAAGAAGTTCGAATTCACAGACAATAGGGGATAATCCTATTTTTTTTTTCTTTGTCCGTCGGGTAGTTTATTAAAAAGTATTGAACAAGTATTTTTTCTTTTTTCACGTGGTCATAAAATTACGGAGATATATTGAGTTGAAATGGCGCATGACGTCACATGTAGGTAAGTTTTATACCTCTTTGTGACGTAGTAAGCCCCCACTCTCCAACTTTAATGAGTTCTAACTAAGTAATTTTTTGATATTTTGATGAAACAAAAAATACGTGTCTAATATTTTTGTATTACCTGTCTGACGGACAAAATATAATGTCGTTTTCTTTACCCAGTCCGATCCCCTATTAACGTATTGAATGTTATTGTGTGCGTCCGCAAATGATATAGAGTAGGGTCACAAACGTAACTACGTTTAATTTTCGTTCGTTGCCGAAGTTACGTTACGGAGAAAGAGAGTAGACCTCTGTGATGAGAAAATACGCAAAATTTACGTGTTTTCGGTTTTGTAAAAACCAGTCATTAAGGTTGCAAATATCTAAGTCTAATAAATGTCTAGTGCTAATAAAAAATCAAAGTCATGATCAACACAAAGGTGGTTGTATGCTTCGCACGAGTAAACATTGCGTTTTAATTTACCTTTTAGAGAACAATGCGTATTCTACAATGCAAAAACAAAACGCGAATAACACACAAGTTCTCGACATAAATTGATAAATATTTAAACGTAAATATGACGTTAGCAGCGCTTGTATTTTTTGAGTAAGTATTACAGATTTGGCAGAGCAGCGATGGCCCAGTGGTGGCAGCCCCGACTTACGAGCGGTAAGCCGTGGGTTCGAACCCAGGCAGGCGCATTACTTTGTGTAATTTATTTCATCACCGCTTCCCCTTAAAACGGTGAAGGAAAACATCGTGAGGAAACCGGCATGTCCTAGAACTAAAAAATTGAAGACATTTGACATCTACCAACCCGCACTGGGCCCGCGTGCTGGATTATAGCCCACTCCCTCTCATAGCGGGGAGGACAGTGTCTCAGCAGTGGGAACATTATAAGCTGAAGATGATGATGAAAACAACCCTCTGCCTCGTTGGTCTAGTGGTGGCAAGCGCTACTGAGCATATGGTCCCGGGTTCGATTCCCGGGTCAGCCAAATTTTTGTTGGGTTTTTCCATCAGGATTTTCTCAGTAGCAGCCACGGATTTGTGCCCGGTTGATGGTAAAAGGCTCACCCCCTATTACATGGGACTTAAACCTAACTGGCGAAATGTGTGTGTGTACTATTAGGTACACTTCCCTTCGGGGATTACAAGCGCGTGAGGTTATGAAAACAATTGCTTTGCTTTTTATGACACAGCTTTCAAGGGCATAGAGAAATTATACATCCTTCTTCGTTTGCTTTTCATGTCGAGGACTTATACATATTTTGTCCACAGAAATTCAGAAGAAAGTTTTCCTCAAGTATGCTCACCTTCAATTGCTCAGGAGCAGTTTCCTTCTTCAGCTGCAGCAGTTTCCTAGCGAACCGCATGACGGCGCGTCTCTTGCGGCCTTGTCCTGAGTTGGAGATGGATTTGACCTTCCTCAGCATACGCCGTCCGTAGAACAGCATCTTGTCTCGTTTGCGGAACCTCTTTACTGGGTCCCCTGCTGCCAGACCCCCTACGACACCGGCTAGTTCTGGAAGAAGGAACAGTTTGGAACATATCATAGTTATTTTTTTTTGTGATCATCAACTAAGGCATGAATTTTATGGATTGACATTTTAGCTTTGAGACTCCTTCTGTGTGGTGCGCCGTTGACGTAATTAGGACTGCATAAATATTTTCTTTTAAGGTAGAAAAGAGCAATAAATGGTTGGGTTTTCTTTACGAAGAAAAAAACATTATACTTGACTTTCAAAAGTCAAAAGAAAAATATGCAATTTAAACATCACACTACCTACACAGCTAGCAAAACGCGAGAGACGTGGTATAACATAATAAAACAAAACTAAATTGATTTGGTGATTTTTCGCGGTCATAAACACCTACAAAATTATACAATCATATTTTTTTTATAGATATATTGATTATTTCACTGGTTTGAAATTATGGCTGAATAGAAAAAAAAACAGTGACCAGCGGTGGCCCAGTGGTGGCAGCCCCGACTTACGAGCAGTAAGCTGTGGGTTCGAACCCAGGCAGGCGCATTACTTTGTGTAATTTTTTTCATCACCGCTGCCCTCAAAAACGGTGAAGGAAAACATCGTGAGGAAACCGGCATGTCCTAGAACTAAAAATTCGAAGACATGTGACATCTACCAACCCGCACTGGGCCCGCGTGGTGGATTACAGCCCACTCCCTCTCATAGAGAGGAGGCCTGTGTCCCAGCAGTGGGAACATAATAGGCTAATGATGATGATGATGATGAGAAAAAAAAACTTACCTTTCGACCTCCATCTTCTGTAATAGTAGAAAAATACGACTACTAAGGATACGAGGAGACAACCGCAAATTGACCACAGCAACTGCGAACAAAAGAAAACCATGTTTTAAATACACATAAGTTTCAAATTATAAGATGCGTTTGGAGGACAAATACCGAATTGAAGGATTAATAATTAAAAACTTAAATACTTATTATTGAAATAACTTATAAAAGGCACGTTTACTGTGGAACTATACGGCGAAGCGATGAGTTACAATTAAATTAACTATTTAATTTAACAGGATTTGCTTAGCAATCTGACGGCACGGTTGGCGCAGTGGTTGAGGGATTGACTGCTGCGCTACGTGTCGCAGGTTCGATCCCCGCACGGAAAAAATATTTGTATGGCCTTCAGATAGTTGTTCCGGGTCTGGCTGTTTGTGTATGTGACTTTAAATGTTTGTAAACGCACATACGATACAGGAGAAATTTAGGGCAGAAAAATAATAAATCCGCGTCAGTTCCCTAGCTATTTAATAATAATTGTTTCGCAAATCAGCTGAGCGTCAGTTCAGAAATCACCATGCGTATCTTAAAGTCAGATAGACATCTGTCCCCTGATGAATACGGGTAACCAACCGCACCCGGTAAGACTGAAAGCTGACCCCAACATATTAAAAGTCAGGCAAATGGTGATGTAAGCTTAAACTAGTGTCACTTAAGGGACATCTTCCATGATTATTATTGAAGTGAAACTTCTAATGCGACTTCCAACAAGGTTGCATTAAACGTTTAACGCTACCATGGATGGGGTATGAAAGCACTGTTGCGTTAAACGTTCAACGCTCCTGGGAAGGGGGAATAGAAAAAGACAGAGCGAGAGTGAATGCGTGGCACTCGAACGCATGCGTGTTGATATTTCTCCACTCGAAAATGATCATTAAAAGATGCGATCAATTGTGAATTGTAAGCAATGTTAATAAAGTTTGTCTTAAATAAACAATATGATTTCACTAAAAAACAATTTCTACCCCTTCCTATTTTCATTTCCACATTACGAAGTTTCACTTCTTCCGCGCGGAGGGACTCCACGCACAATTCTTCAATTATTTCAAATGATAATGTTTTCTACGAAAGTTACTTTTTCGACATACGACACAAAATAAATATTAACCAAGCAAACAAACCTTCGTTCTGTTTGTTATTTTGGCAAGTATCACATCAATGTCTCCTTGAACAAGACGTGTGAAAACTGCGCATAAAGTGTTGAATTGTTAATGACATTATAGGTCTGGCATTATATCAACTAGGATAATACAAGCCGTTGTTTTGCATCCGCGTCAAATTCAAGGAGGTAACTATGCTAGTGATTCTCGTCCCGAATCAATAATAAAATGGGTAGGTAATTTTTATTTTTTATATTATTGACGGAAATCAGTAAGTTTGAACCACCCGTGTTTTAAACGCGGGCTGTATGATTTTCGCCCTATAACCGCGCTTCCACACATAAAAACAATCTCAAACGTTTATTCTAAAATTTCTTATTCCCTAAACCACGTTATGGGGGTTATTCTGAAATACTGACACACAGAAAACAGGGTTTATTAATAATTAACTAGATAAAGTAATTTTAAAAGATTATTTATGTATTCTGAATTTGACAACTTCCTGAATTTTGACGAGGATGCAAAACAACACCTTGTATAATTACGTACGCAGGATTGGCCTGTTATTTAAGTTACTGTTGCATTGGCTTCTCCCGATGACTTTAGTGATTTCGAGCTCAGGCCAATGCGGATCGCTGGTGGAACCGCCAGGCCTACGTAAAGATAGTTCAGAAGGCGTCGCGGCAAACATCGTAGGACATTCTTTATGTTATCAGCTTCGATCAATACTATTATTGATCGAAGGTTATCAGCACGCGTAGCATGACCGCCGTAGAAAAGGGCTATGTCGACGGAAGAATAGACAAACTGACAAATTTTCATTGCCATTTTGTCGGATTTTTCCGTAGACAAAACTCGTTTCTATAGTGGTCATGCTACGCGTGCAGTATCACAAAAAAAAGTAAAAGCTTGCGTTCGCAATTTAGTCTCTAAACATGTGAACAAATGTTTGTTATAAAAAAAAGTCACAATTGAATGTCATGATATGATGATGAGGAGGAGCTCGTGTCTAAATAAAGACAGCCGCACGGGTCGATCTTTAAGGTTAAGCCGTGTTTGCCGACGTTGTTCCGTGGATGGGTGACGATAATTACATACCGAGTTCCCTCCGTGCCTCGGAAAGCACGTTAAGCCGTTGGTCCAGGTTGTCATTTGTAGATCTTTTGACAGTCGTTACGAGTAGTCAGAAGCCGAAAGTCTGACATCCAGTCTTACCAAGGGGTATCGTATTACCCAGTTACTGGGTTGTGGAGGTCAGATAGGCAGTCGCTTCATGTAAAATACTGGTACTCAGCTGCATCCGGCTAAACTGGAAGCCGACCCCAAGATAGTTATTATATATATATATATATATTAGTATTCGCTTTATATTTGGTCTCCGTAAATATGACCACGTTTCTCACCTTCGCAAAGAACTCAAGTGGCTCCCAATCCGCCTTCGCAGGAACACTAGGATTCTATGTCTCCTCTTCAATATCCTACACAACCCGTCCTATCCTTCTTACCTGCGCGAGCGTTTCTCTTACGCACGCCCCAGTGACGTACCTTGTAGATCGCACCTTAGATCCATCCTTAAATCCCATCCTCACAAATCCAGCTATTACTCCTATTCCTTCTCTATTCATGCTGTAAGGTTGTGGAACTCACTTCCGCCTAACATTCGTGACTTAAAGACCATTTCGCTATTCAAAAACCGAGTGAAAGAGCATTACCTTTCCTCTCAAATCTGATTTATATATGTATTTATATTTGTTTATATATCTTAGCATTATGTATTTACATTTAGTTATATGTGTATTTATATTTAGGTAATAGTATAGGTTAAGTTAGGTTAGGCACATAAACATATTTTTCTTATCATTCTCTCACACACTATCGTCTACATTTCTTTTTCATTTATCCTTTCGCAGGTCTGCTGGCAGAAATTTCGTATGAAATAAGCAGTACCTTTGTACTCAAATGTTTTATGTTTTTTTTCCTGTGTTCTCTACTGTGTGTACATAAATAGTAAATAGTAATAATAGTTTGGGAAAAGGCTAGGCAGATGATGATTTGAATGTCATGATAATAATTTCACGCGGACATAGGTCGTAGACAACAGCTAATTCGTCATAATACCTACTGGAGAATACTGGAGTTCCTATTGCCTTTTTCACGTACCTAGAGATTTAGGTTGTGTTTGTCCTTTTTTTATTGGTTGGCACAACGTCGAACAAATTTTATTACAACATTACATAGTAAGTTTTTCATTTATATTTGTATGTTGAAATTATGTAACAATTGACTGTATTTATGTAAATAGATAAAATCTGTTTTTCTGTTTTCATACTCCTATGTTAAATAAATGCATGCCGTGGCAGCCTTTAATTAAGGCTACACTATATTATTGTAAAAATAGTATGAGTAGTTAACATGTATTTTTGGTGTAAGCTTTGTTGGTTGTCCTTAAATGAATAAATAATGTTTAAACATTTTTTTCGTTGCCATCAATACATGATATAGGGTGCGGTCAAACAGAGCGGATAATCAACATTTTTTGTATCAATCGTATCGCGATTTCGTAGGTACTAGGTACGCAAGTCGAATTCCTAAGTTCCTGCCAAGACCTTGAACCAATAAGATTTAACGTTCCCTAAAATAATGTTATATTCTAATCTATTAAAGTACGACCTTATAAACAACTACTTTACATACGATTTATCAAGAACCGCGATAAAATGTGTCAAACCACAAGACCTTGAGTTTTGTTACTATTTTTGCAACGTATATAATTATAACCAGTTTTTGACATTGAACTGACGAGAAAACTGCAAATATTAACATTTTGAGAAGACTAATAAAATTGTACCTTCACGCTAACTAGTTGTACGATGTTAGATAAACAGTCTGTGGAGTAAATAGTAAACAAGATCGTAACAAGCGCGACAATGGCGTCATATGCGAAAGAAAACATAAACACTTGACTTCATAAGTAACGTGTTTATGATTTACTAGCTGACCCGCGCAATTTCGTCTGCGTCACATGTTCCTCGATTTTGCAACATTTCTCATTAATGCTTTGCCTTCCTCGATAAATGGGCTATCCAACACTAAAATATTTTTATCAATTCGAACCAGTAGTTCCTGAGTTTTGCGCGTTCAACCCAACAAACAATTTCTTCAGTTATTTCTTAGCCATTAAGATATTGTTTTTAAATTAGTTCATATTTAGTCGGTTAGTTTTGTAAATATTTAGTTTTAGAAAATAATTTTATTATACCACATATTATTTTTTATTAAGATATTTAATTAAATACATGATTAAATGAGGAGCAGCGGTGGCTCAGAGGAGCAGCCGTGGCTCAGTGGTAGCAGCCCCGACTTACGAGCAGTAAGTCGTAGGTTCGAACCCAGGCAGGTGCATTACTTTGTGTAATTTTATTTCATCACCGCTGCTCTCAAAACGGTGAAGGAAAACATCGTGAGGAAACCGGCATGTCCTAGAACTAAAAATTCGAAGACATGTGACATCTACCAACCCGCACTGGGCCCGCGTGGTAGATTACAGCCCATTCCCTCTCATAGAGAGGAGGCCTGCGTCCCAGCAGTGGGAACAATATAGGCTGATGATGATGATGATTAAATATCTAAATTACCTATCACAGCTAACTCATTTAAATAAAGAGACAATAGTAATAAAGTTTTGGAAAATATTTTGACCACTTTGTAACCTTCCACCATTACAAACAATCACCTTTTTCCGCACGTATCTTGAGGAAGTTCAAATTAGGTTTTCCTTTAAAATTCCAGCTTTAACACCAGGTAAACTTAAAAACTGTACTTAATCAGGGTCAAAAAATTAAATTATTGATAAGCTCTATAAAATTATTCTTTCCTTGGACAGAATGTTAAATTAAGATACTGTCAGCCTACACGACCACCATACCACCACAGCTGGGCGAATGCCCCATGACTTCCATTTCGAACAAAGGCTAATGTGGGTCAACGGTTGTTGGTTTTGACCAGCTCTTCCCTCAATCTTCTACGTGGTATACCGTATCGCTTCTGGCTGTGTCAGGTCGCCACATAATGGTTCATCATCATCTGCCTAGCCTTTCACAACTATGTTGGGGTCGCCTTCCAGTCTAACCAGATGCAGCTGAAAGCCAGTATTTTGCATGGAGCGACTGCCTATACAAGTGGTTATGTTGTTTAAAAAAAATAAGTTAATCCCAACACAATAAATACTAAAACATAAAGAAGCCGTGCAGCAAATTGCCAAATGACAATAAACCATTATCATTACACTCACGCGATATTGTTTGTCTCCCAGCTGGGCAGTTAAAATGACGCATACGCATGCCACAAAGAACACCATAATCACCACAAATCACATCACATAATTATTTATTTAATAGTTAAGTATTTCAATGACACTTTGTTAATATCCTGATTATTCTGCACTAAGTACTTTTTATTTATATTTATTTATTTTTCGCGAATAACACGTCAGTCTAACACAAGACAGAATGGATCCACTAATCGTTAATTCGTAAACAAGTTTAGTCCTTGCACGCGACTTTTCATTTTCTGTCGTAACTTCGTAGGCGCAAACGCAACTATAGCGCGACTAGCCGCGTTGCGACACACGAGACGTTTACGTTTAGTTTGTAACAACAGCTGATAGTGATGATGTTATACGAATTCTGAATAAGTTTCCGGCAGTATTATCTACGCATTGTGACCACATTGAAGCCACTGAGGTTCGATATCACTGTTTATAACGCACTAGCACTTGCCTAGATTCAATTTTGTACGATGTTCATTTTTTTTTCCAACTGTTTCTATGTCAACAAGTAAAGATTAAGGTCTAATTTCTGCCATATAAGCATGTGCTGATGTTAGCGTGCTATTGTCTAATCGCACATGACTTAGGTAATGCATACCACGTGTGACTTTCAATAAGTGATAATGAGGTGCAAATGGTCATAGTTGTAACAAAGCAATGATTCACATGTTCAAAGACAAAGGGAGTGCGTATTTTAACTGTAATTTACTGCTTGAGTAAGCAGGAGATAGCTATAAGACCACACAGGGCGATTTTCTGACCACCACCTGTTAAAATTGTCTTAGAACTCAGCAACTCGATCTACATTTATTTTATCACCACTGCTCCCAAAACGGTGAAGGAAAACATCGAGCGGATGTCTTCCAACCAAAAATTTGAAGTCATGTAAAACCTAACAACCCGCACGGGACCAGCGCGGTCGATTACATTCCCTCTTATAGAGAGAAGGCCTTTGTCCCAGCAGTGGGAAACTGGTAACATTATAGGCTGTTTATGCAAAACAGTTTCAGTAACCAGGAGATTAGAATTAGCCCTCCCACAACGATTTTCTGACTGAAAAGATCCGAAGCTTTCGTATGGGCCCAGTGACAAGATCTTCGATTTCTGATTATTGCATCACCACTGCTCTGAAACGGTGAAGGAAATTATCTTGAGCCTGTGAGGAAACAGTCTTATCCTAGGAACTAGAACCAAAAGAGATGTGATATCTACCAAATCACACTGGGATCGCAGAGGTGGGTTACAGGTTGGTACAGCTCATTCATTCCCATACATACAGACCTTTTGTCAGCGTCCCAGCAGTGGGAACGTTATAGGATGACTATGTAGTGACATAACACGACATTTTACAGATTATCTCACACAGACAAACAGAATAAAGGTCATGATTTAATAATTGATTAATTCCTCGCTCGCCTACGTCTTAATTAAGAATTCAAACTCAAGTACCCATTTGTTGTTTTTATTGTCAACAGCGCGATTAATTCCGCTTAAAGGCATGGCCATGCTGCGGAGAAACGTGTTCAAGTTCTGGAGGTGTGTCAAACATACGTCGCGTCGCGTCGCTTAGTTTCATTCGGTATTTAATTTATTGCTCTCAAGGTCGCTTAAATGCAGAAAAACTTGAGCAAATAAGTTAATCAAATTGACAGTCACGACGCACGGCCTTGGGTGAAGAGCAAAAACGTAGTAAACATGCAAGTATTTACCACGTTCTAATTTATGATAGCAGGATCTAATTCCTTAATAAGGTGTTTTCGGGGCTGCCAAAGATTATTATGACTTCAAGGAATATCATACATACAAATGCTATTATAAATAAAATAGATGCATCAAAATGAGCACCTATTTCATTATCATTTTACGGCTTGCTTTGAGCAGTGGCTCAGCTAGCAGATTCTATGCTACAGCTAGGGTCGCAGATTAATATTTGTATGACTTAAATTCGTTGATTTTGAATTCATGCATAAACACTCTTCGAAAGCAGAGAAATCGGAGTGTAAAGAATCATTACCTCTCCACTTTCCAAGTAAACTACCACCGCGTGGTAGTTTACAGCCACGACGTGGAGATTGTTTATGCCCTTCGCATTAGATTGTGTAGGATTCTCTATTGCTGCATGCTAAACTGTGGCATTATCTAAGTATGTGTGCAATTTATTGGAATGAATAAGTGATGCACGTTACTAGAATCAATATAACTCGATCAAAGAGCTCTTCATATGAAGCTATGAAAAGACCTCAGGTGGACCACGCTTGCCTAGAAACCGATTCGATTTCGTATAAAATAAAACAAATATGAGTAAATTATCACGATCAATAGCTGGGAGCCAAATAACACAATGATGAACAAGCGTTCATGGTGTAATCCTGCCGTGCTAGCGATATCAGCAGTAAGTGCATTTTTTGTCAAAATGAGTTTAATATTAATCCTGAATCAGCGGAATGAGCTCTACGATATGTGCTGACAGCCGTTTTAATAGCTTATCGGGAACCAGTAGAAAAGCAGTAAGTCCAATAAATGAGAAATCTTCCCTAAGATAACAACAGTAAGTGTAGTTACCCTCGATTTGCAAGGAACGTGCTATCATTTAGGTTTTAATTTACTTAAATTATTTGCAGTAACTAGTAGAAGTCACGAAAAACAAAATTGTAACAAAAACTTAGCGCGCTAATTTCTCAAAACTATGCAAAACATACTTACTGCTCTTATCGCTAGCGCGGCAGAATTTGCGATACACTGGTATAAATAACACAACTTGGCGGGGCGAATTGTATGCCGTCCTCATTGATTAACAAAAAGAAGTACAACATAGAGAGCTGTAGAAGGAATGCCCCCCCCCCCATTCCTTCCACTGCTCTCTATGTTGTGTTCCTTTGCACAGGAGTGGAACACATCAGGCTAAAAAAAAACTAAACATAACCAACATAACCAAAATCTTTCGATCTACTTTCGATCTTTTAGACCACTGGTAGCTGGTTCCGTCTGGCTACCGCCATCTCCCGCGAGTTCTAATTCTAACCAACAGTAGCCAGATATTATTTTCAAAGTGTTGGTAGTACTTAAAAATCATTTCGTGAACTCTTAATAAACAAAAATAATTTTTCCTCAATCACGAGAATGTCATGCGAACACGCATTGTGATTTGTGATAACTTGATAAGTGTGATAACATCAACACCACAACGACGTCAACGTTGAATACAATGTCCGTCGTCACTGATATTGTTTTACGCAAATTGGATCAAAATATTTATACTCTATCACACATATTATTTCACTTATGATTAGATTGCTGAATCGAGTGCGTACTTCACGCACTTGATACAGCGTTTGGCAATTTATAGGTCAGTTCAGACTTTGGTTATATTTATTAGGGGGCACACACATGTTCGGCTCGGCCCAAAACTGGGCTATCATCCGAAGGTGCTGGGGTACAGTGGGTAGCGTACATCAGTTCCTGTGAATAAATGTTAATGAAGATACCAAACTAAGAATACCGAAATTAAGAATCCACGGCAGAGTCATCTATGAATCTTCACCTAAGCAGGTTTCCTTGCTTCTGCCAAACAGTCCGGAATGTGTTTAATGACTTTCAGGTTGGCGAAGAGAATACATGTCCAGGTGGGAGATTCAGCAGCAGGAACGAAATAATTAGATTAGGTAGTACATTCTCGCCACTGCTATAATAGCAGTGAGTGGATTTTCCAGTATTTGCAGAACCAAAAAATCCGCCCAAAGCCATGACTACACTATTCGGCTATAACTAGGCTTATGACGATCGACAATGTTCGTTCCACGTCTACTATCGCTGAATCATGTTCGGGGTATCTTTTTCTTGAAGTGCCGAACGTAGGTATATCTACAAACATTCGACTTACGCTTGGGAATACCGAATCAAGCCAAGCAAATGTGTGTACCGCGGGCAAAAGCCCCACGCCCGTGATCGGAAGTTATCCCACGGAGACATGCCAGGATTAAAAGAATAGTAAATCCTCTTAAGTCCAGGTCATAGTCTACCTGCGTACCAGATTTATTCGAAAACAGTTCAGCCACTAAGGCGTAGAATAAAAAGAATAGTAAATCTTCCTAAGTCCAGGTCATGGTCTACCTACGTTCCAGATTTATTCGAAAACAGTTTAGCCGCTAAGGCGTAAAATGGTAACAAACAAAGTTTTGGCTTAGAATTAAATGGCTAAAAGAAGGTGACATACATCACTATTACTTGTCATCTCAGCTGAAATGTGAGTGTTTAGCGATTTGCCATCGACACGCTAAGAAGAAGCTGAGATGACAAGTAATAGTGATGTATGGAAGAAGAAAAGGTATGCTGCGATGATCTCAAATATATTGGAATAAGGGCAGAAGAATGTTGAGACAGAATTACCCAGTATAAATAGATTCGTGTTGATGGTAAATTCGGCCCCGACAAGAGCCAGGCAGTTCTTTTCTCTAAACAGCGTAAAATTAAGCCACCCGCGCTCAGCCCGATCACTATGTACGGTAAGCCTATCCCTTGGGAGAAGCAAGCCAAGTACTTAGGAGTCATACTTGACAACCACTTGTCTTTCGCGGCGCACATCAAAGCAGCTCGCGACCGAGCTGCGTTTGCTATGGGTAGGCTTCATTTCATGATTTCGGCAAAAAGCAAGTTGTCACTCAAGTGTAAGTTGCGCCTTTATACCGCGGTGATCCGCCCCATTATGACGTACGCTTGCGTCGTGTACGCTCACACCAAGCCTAAGTACATCCATAGGATGCAAATTTTACAGAACCGGTTCTTACGTAGAGTCACGGGAGCCCCTTTTTATGTCCGTAATGACCGTCTACACGTAGACCTTAGAATGCCCACCGTCCTTCAGTTTATGAAACGTCTTTCGAAGCGTTTCTTCGATAACGCCATTAAACACCGTAATCCCCTGATCGCAGCGGCCGCCCGTTACGAACCCTCGCGCATTAGTACAGTACGCCGTCCTAGGCATACCCTTGACCACTCCAGATGATGCTATCACCCTCCTCCAGGAGAGTAGCAAAGAGACTAGCACTCTTAAAAAGTTCCGACTCAAACCGCCGTCTTTCCGACCTCGCCGTCGAGGTCCGTCGCGACGTCCCGGTCCATGCCCTCCCCGACCCTCGCTCGAGCCAGCCCGCGATGCTGTGCCAGTAGTTTTAAATCAGCCCCTAAATAATGATACCATTCAGATCCAGCCTGTCCCCATGCAGTCCTCCCCCAGCGACGCCCTAAGCCGAGGTTCGTACCCCACAGGGGGTGCCCTTAGCGTGCAGTCGCTTAGTTTGTAAGTTTTTATGCCCTGGCTGGAGGCCTTACTCTAAAGGCACCCACAGGATAGTCCGGTTAAGCAGACGACAACCTCATAGGTTGAACTGCGAGATGCCATTCATAAAAAAAAAAAAAAAAAAAAAGGTAAATTCGGTACAATAGCATTGTCAGCCGAAGCAACAAATGGTTTCAATACATTTTTATGACTCATGCTTTATTGGCCAAGACTCTAACAGCCAGTTTCTTCATCAAAAGCAACGGCCAAAGTAACGTCATAAAGTAAAAGTAACGGTTAAATTCGTTTCTTCACAATTTTTGTTGGTGGTTTAACTGTTACTTTTGCCTTTAACTGTTACTGCTCAATAGGGTGCTGCTAAAGCAAAAGTCACTGTCATTTTGTCAAAACTATAGCACGTTTCACTGCAATTGTACTTAGATTTTATTTTAGTAGGTATTAAAATGTTATCACGATATTCGTCCAGTGAAAGTTCAAGTTCATCAGACGATGAACTTATCGTAAGTTACTTAACGCGTAGGCGTAAAAAGTTTAATATTCGCAAAAACCATTTCTTATGGGACGACGCTGATTTTCTGTTCCGATACAGAATTTCAAAGGAAACAGTTACATACCTCAGCATACTGTTACAAGATAAACTGACGCCGAGCACAGAAAAGTAAGTTTATCTTCAGTTTGTATTTTATGGGACTACGAGTACTTAACGAATGCACCTATTTTAGGAAAGCAGGCAGGTCATAAGTAGACAAAAAATCTCTCCATGGAATTAATGTCAACAATAGTGTTAATTCATTACCTTTTGATGATTTACAGGAATAAAGCTCTATCTGTGAAAGAACAATTATTGCTGGCTTTACGATTTTATGCAACTGGATCAATGCAACAAGTTGTAGGCGATATAGCTGGCGTTCATAAAAGTACCGTATGTAAATGTGTTTTCAAAGTATCACACGCTATAGCTTCTTTATCAGGGATGTTTATACAAATGCCAAGAAATGAAGAACTAGAAAACATATCTTGTAAATTTTATGAGATAGCCAGATTTCCAAAAGTAATTGGAGCTATTGACTGTACCCATATAGTGATTATGTCACCTGGTAGGTACCTAATATTTAATGTCAACCTACACTATAACTACTTAATTTGCCATGGTTATAGTATCTTATATATTAATAGGGGACATGGTCTGCATGTGCCCTTTTAAAACAACTCTTTAATCAATACAAATATCCTAACATCTTTACTAACTGGCACATTTCACAAAATATGCATTAAGTATTACAAATATAATTTGTTTCAGGAGGTGAAAGGGCAGAGCTATATAGAAATAGAAAAGGTGTATTTTCATACAATGTCCAAACAATATGTGATGCAAAGCTAAAAATAAGAAATATAGTCTGTCGCTGGCCTGGTGGATCCCATGACAGTACTATTTTTAACAACAGCAATGTTAAAGAGTTATTTGAGCGTGGCCAGTATAGAGACTATGTTTTGCTAGGAGACTCCGGCTATCCGGCGGAGAGATATTTGTTGACACCTCTTAGAAATCCTACAACCCCAGGAGAAATATTGTATAATAAGAGTCACATTAAAACAAGGAATACAGTTGAGCGTTCATATGGAGTATGGAAACGACGATTCCCATGTATTGGCTCAAAGCTCAGATTAAAACAAAGCCGCATAGAAGCTGTAGTTGTAGCCACAGCTGTGCTTCATAACATATGTCGGGAACGAAATGATCCTGAACCAGATTTACCAATTCAGATAGAACTAAGGAATGATGATAGTAATGTTCCTAACTCTATAGATAATAGGAATGGGCAAACTATTATCAGTAATTTAATTGAAAACTACTTTGACAGGTCAGTCAAATAATCTACTACTTAAGCTATAATAAATCTCAATAAATGTTTATTATAAATAATGCACATACACTATTTTTGAAATCACAATATTATTTCTAGATTAGCGGCACATTGAAGACGGGGTGATGAACCAAATTTCAAATAATAATTTCTATTTGTCTGCTGTAACCTTCTATCAAGATTACTTAAAAGATTGAAATATGAAAAAATTAAAGAACCATAAAATTATATAAAAATAAAACTTTATTAAAAACCATTATTCTGTTTTCTTCCTTAAAATATCAATTTCTAACTTAATTTTAACCACTTGCAAGTCATGAAGCTCTTGTTTCCTATTTTCATCGTTTTCGAAAGATTTCCTTATCAATTCCATCTCCAATCGAACTTTTTCCTCTCTGAGATGAATTAAAGAACTTTCACGTTTGCTCTCAATGTTTCTGGTCTTAAGTTCAACCAACTCTTTTTTCTTTTCAGCCAATTCCAAAAATGACTGTCTTGTGTGATGTGGCGTGGCATTTATAGTTTTTCTTACTGCTTTATTTTTAGAACTTACAGGAGTAAATACTTGTTCAACATTTTCGACAATGTCAACTTCTTGTAGTTCAACCAAATCAGTACTGACATCCATCACATTGACTGCGGCATAAACTGGTGTTGGAGGTTGTTCAACAACTATGTTAGAACATATATCTCCATCATAGTGAGAGCCAAGTCCAGAAGCCGACTCTTTTAGGATGCCAGCCACCCATTCATTGGTTGTAGATAATGGAGGTGGCGGTGGGCCTCCACCAGTCTGCCGACGCAAGCGGTTCATTTTGCCAGCCTCCTTTCTTGCACTTTTTTTTAGGTATTCCCACTTACTTCTTAATTGTTTGACACTGCGGTAAGTGTTGCTTGAAGCGTTAAATTCATTACAAATTAATTCCCAAGTTTCTTCTTTTTGTTTTATTGCTAAGCCATTGGTTTTTTTGTTCAATATTACTTTTGCATATTTATTTATTAATTTCTTCAAATTTTCAATATCATTGTTAGTGAAATTGGAAGATCTGTCACTGTAAATAATAAAACATTACAATTAGAGATCTTTAGAAAAAAGACAACTATAAAAAGACTTATGACAAACTTCTAACTATATTATTATTATAGCTAGCCCATTTTGTCCCACTGCAGGGCAAAGACCAGTCAAAGACTAAGTTTGTGCACCATAGGTCAAGTTGTGGTGAATACACATGTCCATTAGCTTTCGCTTCAGACATATAGTTTTGATATAAAATTCAGGTCCCCTAGAGTAAATAATAAAGACAACATACCTGGTAGTCAAGTTAATATCCAAATGTTGTTCATTAATTCCAAAAAGCTCCATTTTAAAGTAATATAGTCGATAACAATTTAGTTTCAATAAAAACAGTCGTTCGTTTTTAAAGAACTGGGCATTTGACGTTGACGTTTGGCACTACTTGACAGTTATATTGCGATGTTGTCATGTGATAAAAAACCTCCCCACGATTTTTTGGGGTAATTATGACGTTTGCGTTATGGCAACTCTATTGACCTTTAGTTTAGCTGTTACTTGGATGAAGAAACACATTTGCTTTATGATCAGAAATGGTCAAGTAAAAGTTAATACTTTTACTGATTGCTTTAGCTGTTGATGAAGAAACTGGCTGTAAGAGTGCAATGTCCTGCGGGAGGGGTCAAAGTCACAGAAGCGTGTCGCGAATTCGCAAATTGCATTGTTAAAAGGACGAAACAAAGCTTATTATTAATTGGTAACGTACTGGCTTTTTCCACTGAAAAAAAGATTCCTTTTTTGTTTGATTTATTTATATAGGGCGTTATTATTTCATTTATTTTTAGGGTTTTAAAGAAAAAAAATTATATATTTATTAAAGGTTCCAGTGAACCCAACTTGCTCTTTCCAATTTTTTTATCAGTGTTATTTATACTAATAAGTAGAATACATTGTTTTTAAACAGAAAATCTTCTTTGATCGTAAATGAAATGATGTTTATTTTTGCAAATAGGTTTTCACAAACACTTTTACACATAGTCTCTTTTTTAAATAACCTTCCACATATAAGTCCGCACTTCATACGGTCGTTTTCTATTCTTATCAATACCTATGGTGGCCCAATCGTTGAACGTTACTATAAACAGACAGAGATTGTTTTAGGAACAGGAACAAAAGTTTTTATCTACTAAAACCTGATAAATGATAGGCATTTATCTAAGCATTTAAAAACATCTAAACAGAATCGCAGTAGTACCTACAAAGATAAGCTAAGCAAAGATAATACTTGATAATTTTGACAATTTAAGTACATTCAACTATCACTACAAAATAGGATGAAATTAGATTTAGCCCACATTTACAGTCTTCTTTGTTTAAATTATTTTGATTATCAGACAATCAACATAATTTTTATGGCATTACTTCAACATAACAAAACAAACAATAAACTCTGCCTATTCTGAAGTATGGCTATCACATACACACATGAAATTGTAATGTCTGCATTGAATTCACAAATAGATTTAACATTTTTGAGTACCAGGCTGAACAAAAATTGACCTCTCTTTATACTTATTATTTGCCTTTGACACGCTAAGAATAGAATAAATAATCTTTACTAGCCTGTAATACAGAGAAGAAGAACCAGACACTATTTCTGTCTTAGTCAGACTGTTGACCATTATCTATTCTAAAATTATAAAGCTGAAGAGTTTGTTTGTTTGATTGAATGCCCTAATCTGAGAAACTACTGGTTTGAATTGAAAAATTATTTTAGAGTTGGATAGCCCATTTATCGAAGAAGGCTATGGGTTAAATAAAATCACGCTACAACCAATAGCAATGGAGCATCAATGAAAAATGTTGGAAAATTATGCAGACATAGTTGCACAGGTCAGTTAGTAATACATGATATTAGAGTTTGATAATGTGCACTGGATATTGCAATTTTATTTAAGATACCGAAGATGTCACTTTAAATACTATATCAAGATTTGTGAGTCACACTGATGAAGTATTATGAAATTGTAATTTGGCAGCTTTACTGGGTATGTAATGAATCAAGCTCAGTACAAAGTTTATTTACTTTGGATGTTGATTTGAATGAAAAAAAAATAGTTTTTCCTTGTTTATGGGTTTTTGGTGTTTTTGTACTTTTTTATTTATTTCAGCTTATGGTACTTGGTAATACTTTTGAAAAAAACTAGATTTTCCTTCATTGGCAAAAAAAAAAACTGTCAGCGACAATAGGTACTCTCCGCATATAAATTTCAATTTGAAGTATTGTTGTTCTGAATAATAAACCTCTTTTGTGTATTTTATCTATTCTATTTGAACAGTCTTTTCATCAGGCCATAGGTCAGTGCCAATTATGAAACCAAGTCATCACAGATAGTCTTAGTTTTATCAATCTTCTTGTAAGCATATCAATAATAATATAGCATATTGTATTGGTTTGAAGATAACATAACATATAATTGAATTTAATTGAAAGATAAGAAAAAGGGTAGGAATACAGGCACCGAAAATGAAATTTAAACATGAACAAAGAAAAATCATACGGCAAAGTAAGTGGAAAGAAATTAAGTTTTTAAAATAAGTACTGTAAAGTGTGGTTGATAATAAAGTACCGAAAGCAAGCAAACTAGAGGAAGTTTACACGATAATTTATCGTTCATTAATTGATAGCCGGACCATTTTCAAATCTATTCTTACACCGAACGCGGAAACATTGATTTCAAGGATACCGATTTCTATTATTATAAGACCTTACCATTGTAACCTAACAAAACACTTCCGGTTTGATAAAATGATCATGACGAATTAGTTTATTTTATCACGTACTTTTCACAGGAGTAATGAAATTCGATAAACTTACACCGAAAAATCAATACTTACTTGGTTGTCTTGAAAATTGTCTGACCACTCGGACGTCCATGTTTTCACAGCAAACATGTTCGAATTGTCGTTTATATTGTTCAGAAGACCTACCACGTCCATATTCGTTAAGTATTTCGATTTTTATTCAACTCTATTCTAAAAATTCATCGCGATTCTATGAAACAATCAGCTGTTTGACAAATAAATAACAGAAAGTGAAGGAGGGATCGCGGGGAACGGGGTGGAATGCCATAGACAATTGGACGGAAGTATCGGCGGGTCGGCATCATAGACAACCGCAAAACCATCTACTCTATACTTTTTTTTTTATTGGTCACACAAACAATCATTCAAATTGTTCATTCTTTCATAAAAACTTCATACCAGATCTAATCAATATTCTACCATTCGTTTATCTTCAATTCTTCATTCCGTTCACGACGTTGTTAGCGAAAGGGTGAAAGTTTTGTATCTGTTTGAAATATTCTGATTATCTAAGTACCATTGAAGTTCTTCTTCCTTTGTTATTGCTATCGCAGTGTTATCATAAATGTAAGTTCTACTTCTATTTGTGTTCGAGGCGCAATTCTGTCAATTAAAGTGAAGATCGGTCAAAATGGCGTCCCACAAATGTTACACGTTGCTTTTACGCTTTCTTCCAGATGTCGTCGTCTCGTTACCGAGAGTGGGATCTATCTTGCAAGGTTTATGTGGGAAACCTCGGGACAAATGCGTCCAAATATGAAATAGAGAAAGTGTTCTCTAAGTATGGAAATATAAGAAATGTGTGGGTGGCCAGAAACCCGCCAGGTTTTGCGTTTGTGGAATATGAGGATCCACGTGACGCTGAAGATTCCGTGCGAGGGTTGGACGGCACGTAAGTGTACATTGTAATTTTCTGCATTTAAATCTTCCGTGTTTACCCTGTCTTACATTTCTGGAACCTACTTCTTGTGATAAAGCTGGTGTTGATCCGCCATTTTAGTTTCACTTGACCCATTTGTTAACTGCTACCCTTGCCAAATGAATTGAAGTAGATGCCTGAATTTATGTAGATGCCTAAATAGGTAGTTATTCGAAATCGTACACTTGTTTCAGTACCACATGATGTTTTTTATTGAATAGTAATTATTACTCCCTTCGGATGCATAATTATGTGATGAGCACCGGCTCTTATTTTTTTTTGTTTAAATGTATTTACTAAAAACAGTATGTAGACATTTGCTCATTGATCGTCACAATTCAAATAATATAAAAACCGTAACTGAACCCTAAATTCGCATGCTTTCTTGAACCTCTAATAGCCTAATGGTTGAAGCGTCGACTGCCGATCAATAGGTCGCGAGTTCAAATCTTCGCCTCGTTTTCTGCACGCTCCTTAGATCCGTTTCACCCTCAATGTGTAACGCTTGAGTCATAAGTGTGCTAGATTATGGTACCTCCATATTGAGACTGAGATGTGATGTTCTATATGGATAGCACTTGTCTTGGAATGGGGAACATTTTTTAAATTAATTATTAACATATTAGAAAGAGGGAGGCCTGCATTCGCATTTAGCATACAGACGTTCAGGAACCCTATCTTTCTACCAAAATAAATCTTTGTCCAGTTCAAATAGCCTCTAACTGGGTGAATTTACTTCCCGATTTTAAACTCGCGCAATCGAGCGCCAATTTTGTTTTGTTTCATGTTTATATGTGATACACTTGTACTTAGTTTTATTATTATTTTTAGTCGATGCTGTGGCACTCGCATTCGCGTGGAAATGTCTAATGGCCGCACCAGAAGAGATCGCCGATATTCTAGGTATGTACCCTACAAGTTTTTCATTCTCTTTTTGGTGTTGTTTACCAATTTATTGATTTCAAAACAAGGAGGAATAATAATGATTGTGTCATTTTAAATGATTTATAACGCTTCCATAATCATGGAAAGTGTATGTGTAAATCATTAACAATAATTGCTTTATCCGTAACAATAAGTGCCTTTTATCTTTGAAGAGGAGCAAATGGGTTTATTCTCAATACTCATTAGACTTGTCATTAACAAATAATATTATCATTATTTACCTCTAAAGAGTCCATGCTACAATTAGCAAATATATTTCAAGACTACATTTATTTGCTTTTGACACTATACTTATAACAATAATTTTAAGATGTTCTTGTATTAATAATATCTGCTATAAAAAATAGCTAAGTAAGTTGATCTGGAGATATTAAAAGTGGTGGGTGTTGGAACGTTTGCAGGTCCATTTTATCAACCAACCACCAACACACCAACGACCTCACCACATGTCTTCACCACAACTACGGCTCGTTAACCAATCTGACATCCGCGAACGCCGCTCGCAACAACATCCCGCTCAACTTCTGCGATCGGCTCTTCAAACTTCTGCGCGCAGCCGAAGTCTCCAACATCTGCGTCCCTATAACTTACCTCCTGACCGCCATCACCTAGTCCCCAACCGCACTCCGAACCTGGACTAGAATCAAACGCATTATAGAGGCCACACAGTATAGGAACCAACAAACATCCTGAATGTCATTGCAACTCCTAATGCTTCATCGACTGCACACACTCGTCGTCACCGTGGCACCGAGCTAGAATACAACCTCACGGCGATCAACTTCCCCGTGTTACCGCAATTTTTCTTGAAACTTCCACTTAATGCCACCGTTCGACGGAAGATAACATTGAAACTCGCCTCCGCCTCAGTAATATCCCTTCGGCCTCACAGCAGCCCCACAACGGTCAACCTTCGCAGGCTCACCATGTCTCGGTACTATTTAAATCCTATACTTAGAACCTTACCTTGCCTATGCTTAGAATTAGACAGACGTCGTGTTGGCGCTCAAAGGTGTAGGTAATTACGGATTAATGTAATGTAGACTGTAAATATTAAATGGGCCCCCAATCAAGTTGCAATACTAAATCATATAAGATTACACAGAAGAGATGTCAATTCAACAAAGCGGTGAATAACTAAATTGATTTCTTTACAAAGAGGGATAGATTAAATTCAAGCGCTGTTTAATTGAAATTGCCCTTGAGGTGTAGAAGTTGTTCTGTGTTTAAGTAGTGGAGAGTTTGGACTCGTCATGACGTGGTTATGTTGCTAGATCCCGCAGTCGCAGTCCGCGCAGACGTTCGTTCTCGCGCGGCAGGTCGGGCTCGCCGCGCCGCTCCCCGTCCGTGCGACGCCGCTCGCCGTCTGTACGACGCTCGCGATCCCGTGACCGACGCAGTCGCTCGGACAGTAAGACCAGGTAGGTGCGTCAAGCCCAAAGAATTATCTTTTCGGAATTAATTCCCTGACATTTTAAAACTTTATTTACTTTTTTTGTTGTTTTGTTTACTTGTTTACTTTATTTTGTTCGTGAAATGGGCTAATAGGGAAATTATTTAATTCACGCACCCACATTCACAAAAAGCAACCCGGGTCTTTTTAATTAAAATCACAATGTATTTTAAACACATTTTATAATATTTTCAGAGTGTGAAGATGCTATGGCAGTTGAAGAAATAGCATAATTGGACAAATATTCTGTAATATAAGTGATGTGAAGTGAATAGAGCGATTCTGTGTATGAATATTAGTAGGTTTTTCTAGACTATGGTACAAGCAGCTTCATTATTTTGTCTATTGTAATGCAATTACTTTAATTCGCTGTAAGGTTGTATATTTTTTATTGCTGTAGATACCTTACAAAGTTGTATAATTTTCTTGTTTAAGAATCACTATAGTTTACAAATATATTTAAGATGACTTAATAAATGTGGGAATTGAAAGTTAAATCCTTTTTTTATTCCATAATATAAATATTATAAACTATTAAAAAATATATACACTTACTTATTTTAATGTACTAAAAATAGTGTACATTTTATAATACATAACATGTTTATTAAATGCAAACAATTGTATAAGTCAAAAACATTATCTAAAAATAACATTAGATAAATCTTTAAAACTTGATAAAGATCTAATAAAAGTCGAATTTTCACAAACAAGAATCACTATTTTGTCTTCAGAAGAACTAAATTTAGAGGAATGTAAATATTTTAAAATTGGCACTAGGTAAAACTCCTAATTCGATTTCGTTTTCATACTGACTGCCTTTTGCCTTCTAACAGAGAAAAAGTCAAAATATACACATGTACCAATAGCAACTAGCACTGTACCAAGTATGTGGTAAGTATTTAAATTATTCTTAAAAACTATAGTCGAGATCAATAGAGAAGCAAACTTCCTCAAAGTTAGAATAAAAGTCACTGTTACCGAAGTTTCTTTGGTTGCTAGTTCATGTACTGAGTGCGTACAATAGAACTGGGAAATAATATTTAGTGCAATCAGTAACCAAGCATCTAATCGCAGATCCGATGATGTGTCCATTAATTGAGAAGAGATTCCGAAGAATACAGGCAATGGAATTGCATGTGTGTAGAACAGCATCTGTAAGAAGGAAAGGAAATACTTTTTATAACACATTTGCTCGTAAGTATATCGTTTGGGTCTCTTATTTCACCAATTTCAGTATCGTAATGTTATGCATTACGCACTAGTGCGGTAATGTAAAGTAAAACGCACGGTTTATCAAAATGCTCCGTCTAAAACGAACGGTACTTTTTTAAATCTTAGCAAAGAGTTTTTATGTCAGAAAAGTGGTCAACATTTTATGAATATGATTAACTTTGGAGATAAAATATAATAAATAAACATTTTTAGTTCTTTAATCTAATTAATTTTGACCATAAATTACAACCATTTATCTGTAACAAAACACGAAAATATTAATTTACTTTATTAGTAATACTGGCTGTATTTGTGCCTTTGCCTTAAAAAAAGCGCTGATGCGTGCGCATCGCTTATTTCATAATTTGTGAACAAGTAAAAATTATTCCGCGCGCTTTTTCTTTTCACTGTATTGTTTTCATTTGAAAATGTCGTCAGTTTTATTTATTTCCTCGCAAATCTATATATATAAAAGAAAGTCGTGTTAGTTACTTCACTTATAACTCAAGAACGGCTGAACCGATTTAGCTGAAAATTGGCAGGGAGGTAGTTTAGAGCCAGGAGAAGGACATAGGATACGGTAGGGTAGGGTAGGGTAGGTAGGTAGGTAGGGTAGGGTAGGTAGGTAGGTAGGGTAGGGTAGGTAGGTAGGGTAGGTAGGTAGGGTAGGGTAGGTAGGTAGGGTAGGGTAGGGTAGGTAGGTAGGGTAGGGTAGGTAGGTAGTAAGGGTAGGGTAGAGTAGGTAGGTAGGGTAGGGTAGAGTAGGTAGGTAGGTAGCGTCGGGTAGGGTAGGTAGGATAGGGTAGGTAGGTCGGATAGGGTAGGTGGGTAGTAAAAAGTGCATTGCAACGCATGCTGGGTACAGCTAGTATGTTATAAAACGTCGTATGACATACGTGCGCTTTGATAATTACAGCCTCTACTTTCTTGTAGCCCTCGCCTACGGCTCGGGCTGTCAACATCGCCTCGTCTGTAATTTTCAACTTACCGCGCTTATATCATAATGTACTATTAAGCAATTTCTAAAAAGAGGGTGGTGTTGTATTCAACCAGCATCTTTTTATATAGTAATATTTCTTTAGTATGTTCTATTCTTTTTTTTTTATTTACGGATCTTGAAATGCAAAAAAAATACATTATTTGCCAACTGTGCACCAAGTCCTGATAATCAAATTATTATAAATTAAATTATTTTAAGAATAAAGCCCATATCAACAGTGTTTTTGCAGCACAAAACAACTATCTACATTGTTTATACAATTAGTTCAAACTACGTAATAAAAGATAATTTAAATTACGCATTCTGTTCTGTATCGCAAATATAACTATTTACATACATTAAAAGACAAAAAATGTAAGTAGAAAATGTTTTCTACCCATATGGGTAACAAATGTCAATATGCAATAGTCTGATTAATTCATTACATTTAGGCAGTTACTGGTAAAACATGATCACAATCAATTGGACGAAAATGGTCCCTAGTACACAAATCAAACTTGTATCTGGCAGGAAAGCTTACTTATTCCTGCCAACTTTTTCAAAATGACGTCTTACCTCATTTGGATGTTTCCCATACTTTGAATACAACCTCTCCTGTTGAAGACCAGTAAAGGCTCCAGTTATCAGTGTAGCCAACAAAATAGTCACACCAATGCACCAATATAGGAAGGTTCCCTGATTTTCCTCATCTGTAGGGGCTCCACCATACATGGCCAGTGCTACGCCAGCACTGATAAGTATTGAACCAATAGCATTGTTTACTTTTGGCATTTGTTTCTTGACGCAACAATACACAAGCATGCTGGCCGGAGAGGAAGCAGACCTGAAAATGGATAATGAAAATAATGGCAAGTAACTTCTAGTACAAGTTCATTCAGAATCTGCAATAGACAAAAATGTGTAAGGAGCATGATTCTGCATAGTTAAGATTTATTTCAAGCCATGGCCATGGAGAATCCCATTCCAAATTCAGAATTTCCGCTCTAACTTTTAACGCCTTTAGGATTTCAAATATTCTTTCATGCTCACCTTGAGTATGTAACTTACCATAGGCTACAGTTTTGGCAGTTCCTTGTAATGGGGCTTAATTGGAGGGAGTTCATGGTCGACTCAATTAAGATTATCATTGGGTCGAACCCGAGTTGATTTTCCTAATTGCCCAATGAGTTATCAATAATCATTTACTTGGGACATGAATGGGTTTATGATAAGAAAATATAATTACCGTATAATCATATGCAATGTGGAAGGCACATGCAATGCATAGACATAATTATTGGCCACAGTAGTTATGAAGAAGAGAGTGACTAGCATGACATACTGCTTTAGAGGTATCTTTGGACCTACCTGAAATAAGAAGAATATTAGTTTTAGACTGAATTGGCAAGGGTGAGGGGGAAGTCTTCAAGCTAGGTGGAACGATGATCTTTACAGGGTGGCAAGTAGCAGCTGAATGAGATTTGCTGAGAATCGAGTTATGTAATGAGTAATTGAAAAGGCTCATGGACTGCAGTAGTCTGACAATGATAATGATTAGTAAAATAGGATGATGAATCAATAGCACAGAATCCAATTAAAAGAAACAATTCTGTATTGCTTCAATTTAATAAGCATGCAAATATACACTCCTGAAGTAACAATAACTCTTATTAGATTCTTTTTAAATGCTAGAAAAACAATTGAATAGTTGAGAGTAGAAAAAAACGTGTGCGTGTGGATTGAGAGATCTTTTCGAAAAACTCTTCCAATCCCACCCAAATTATAAGAGGATTTAGGAAATAATTGTAAAAACTTCATGGTAAGGTATGAAATTTGTAAAACCTAAACAAAGAAAGTTAGAATTCATTAACTGGATCTCTCAATCTGGACAACTGAAGAAAAAGTCATAACGCGTATCCAAGAATATACTGGCTATGTGTTTATAATTTGCATTTTAATTAATTGTGAAGGATTTGTTAAAGCTGCTAAACAAACTTTCAATTCGTTTCAAAGCCACGTTTAAGATTTATAACAGTTTATATGGATCACTCAGATTGGACAATTTTCAATTGAGTGATCTTGTAAAACACGACCTAGTACTGAAAAAGTATGAATAATTATCATGTTTATTACAAATTATGCTTCTGGGAGAATTTGTAAAACAAAAATCGTGATTGAAATCTTACTGGTTCAAGGGAAAATGAAAATCTTGTTTTTCGTCGATCGTCCCAACTGAGAGATCTTTATTTTGAACTATATTTAATAAACCAAAACTTATAGGTAGAAGGTAGATACATCAGAAATTGTTCAAAAGGTTTTACTAAAATTTGACGAATCAGTCGTCCCTGTAAGTGTTATACTTTAAAAGATAAAACATTTTTTACAATCCTTAAGGAAAACGTTGAGTAGGGTAGACACACTTTTTTAATTTGTCCGATTTTTTTTTTGGGTGACGATATGCCTACAACAAGACTTCTTTATCCCAAAGATGTTCGTATGATTTGTTCACTGATTGATCTAACGGTTGTAACTCATGGGTTGTGTTAGAGGGTAAGCAATATAATACGATTCGGTTTTCGTCTGCGGCATCCACAATCCTAGCATCCAAATGCGAAGCAGCTCCATCAAAAACTAGCAAACATTTTCCAGGCGACTTGTAGTTGCCAAGATGATGACCTAATTCCAGCTAGCCCGTTTCATCATCGGACTACCAGACGTACGGCGATGCGCCATCGGTACATGGTGGACATCCCACCTATACGCACTAAGCGCTTTGGGAATACTTTTATTATGCGTACCGCTAAGGAGTGGAATTCCCTGCCGGAGTCTGTGTTTCCCGATAGCTACAATCTGGGGGTCTTCAAGTCAAGAGTGAATAGGTTTCTTCTAGGCAAGCGTGCTTCACCGTCGACCACATCATCGCTTACCATCAGGTGAGATAGTGGTCAAACGCGAGCCTATTTATAATAAGAAAAAAAAAAAAAAAAATGATGGATGAAATCTATAAATAATTCAGTAGTCATGCTACCTTTTGGTGCCATTTTGACTATAGTGCCATCAGGCAAATTATCGTTAAATTCAGGCCTTAGCCTTTTACCCTTGAATATTATCATTGGTGGTACTGAGTTACCTAAAGCATTGACACACATAGCGATGGTGACGTTTTCAGCATGCTCCTGTGCAATAAAATGTACTCTTTTACTGCCTTTTTGTTCAAGAACATGTTGTTGGTGGTGCAATGTTAATCGACAGCCTTTTTCATCCATATTATATAAACGTTCTGGATGCCGAAGAATTTCTAACTCATCATATATTTTTTTTATTGCCATGAAATGCTGTTGCATAATGTAATTGTTCAATTTTTGAGTCCTTGCAGAGTTCATAAACTGTGCTTTGCGAACTGAAATTTCAGGGTTTCGTTTCAAAAAATTCCAAAGCCATTTTCTACCTGCTATGCATTTGACGTGATTGAAAGTATTTAGTATTTTATTGGCTTGACAAAATAAGTAGGCTTGCTTTCTTACAATCTTGCGAGTCAACGGAACGCCTACTTGAGCAAGTATGTAATTATGAGTGAAATTATTTATTACCTTAATATTTCTGAACTTTTTGTGTGTAAGATTTAGTTAGAATTAGAATTACGAACTTAGAATTCCTTAGTAAGAGCACTACACATACAGTACCTAACATAGCAGAAAGTTGTTATTTAAAAACGTAATTTTATATTATTTAAATTATGTAATGAAACCAGACACAAACTTGTATAAAAACGTTTAAACTGCATCATAATTTGAATTGTACCGGTAATGATTCCGACCGGCGATATGGTCACCCTACTCAACGTTTTCCTCAAGTATTGTAAAAAATGATTTATCTTTTTAAGTATAAAACTTACAGGGACGACTGATTCGTCAAATTTTAGTAAAACCTTTTTAACAATTTCTGATGTATCTACCTTCTACCTATAAGTTTTGGTTTATTAAATATAGTTCAAAATAAAGATCTCTCAGTTGGGACGATCGACAAAAAACAAGATTTTCATTTTCCCTTGAACCAGTAAGATTTCAATCACGATTTTTGTTTTACAAATTCTCCCAGAAGAATAATTTGTAATAAACATGATAATTATTCGTACTTTTTCAGTACTAGGTCGTGTTTTACAAGATCACTCAATTGAAAATTGTCCACTCTGAGTGATCCATATAAACTGTTATAAATCTTAAACGTGGCTTTGAAACGAATCGAAATTTTGTTTAGCAGCTTTAACAAATCCTTCACAATTAATTAAAATGCAAATTATAAACACATAACCAATATATTCTTGGATACGCGTTATAGCTTTTTCTTCAGTTGTCCAGATTGAGAGATCCAGTTAATGAATTCTAACTTTCTTTGTTTAGGTTTTACAAATTTCATACCTTACCATGAAGTTTTTACAATTATTTCCTAAATCCTCTTATAATTTGGGTGGGATTGGAAGAGTTTTTCGAAAAGATCTCTCAATCCACACGCACACGAAAAAAACCTTCAATTGTTATTCTGAAGTAAGAATTGTTTTCATTCATGTTGCTACATAAAGGTAAGTATTGGGAAAATGCCTGAAGGTTTAGTCAGAAACTTGGTGGGTTCATAAATCTACTATTGTTTATCTTGACACAATGATTGCATCTAACAAAAATAAGACAGGTTTCAGGCTTTATTTTCTGTTTGATGCAATAGTACTGCACTACATATTCAACAATTTATAACTTTCTTGTAAAAATAAAATTCAAAATAGTGGTTTGATAACCTAAATGAGAAAACAAGTATCATTTTACAAAAGGTTAATAACAAAATACAAAGTTGTACCAAAGCGAGTAAACTAAAAGGAAAATAACAAAAATAAATACGATGTGAAACAAGAACTGACGTAATTATTTTCCATGTAAATGACTCACCGTTCCAAACTTTGTAGTGACTACGAACCCATATAGAGTTATGAAGAAGAATTGTAGAAATGTAACTAAATTTGCGCTGCTTGGCTTCCTAGCCATCAGAATTTCCATAAGAAAAGCGCTGGAACAGCATCCCAAAAAAACATTTACTGTAGTACGCGAGACACCCATGTTTAATCCTTACGGTTAACGCCTAAGATTCAAATGTTATGTTAATTATGAATTTTCTGGTATAATCACATCTGGTAATTTAAAATAATGAATAAAATTGCGGAGAGATTTTTATATTTTTCCCGGCGCCCGCGCACCCAGCCGGCTTGACACTTCACGCTTTTGACACTGACAGTTTATCAATTTGTCAGCTATTGTGACGTGCGAACAGTCACGTACAATCTGTCAAAGTATTGTTTTCCTTAAGGGGTTGCCATTCCAGCAGTTTTAAAATTAAACCAAAATAGTGAGAATTGTATAATATTGTGTAGAAATAATATCACGAGTCATTTAGTTACTACTTGAAACTGTCTAAAGGTGGATACAGACTTTGCGAGGCATGCGCCACGAACGGCGCACAACGAATGCCCCGGCCATACGCTTGCTTGCCCTCGCACGTGCGTAGCACATGCCTCGCCATGAATGTAAAAGTACACACCTTGCGAGGCATTCGCTGTGCGTTGTTCGCGGCGCATGCCTCGCAATGTCTGTATACGGCTTTAGACGTGTTTTTTCTAAATCCAGGTCAGCTGCGCAACGTTTTCGTGTTATAATAACACAAAAAATGGTTTACTAATTTTATCCTTGAAGTATCTAATTTTTACTACTATACTTACTTTATAAGAACTAAGATTTTAATACAAAAATGCAAAACATTCACCAACGAGAACTTTCAAAGTCAAAGTCAAAGTCAAAGTCAAAGCATTTATTTCAATTAGACCATTACAGGCACTTTTGAAAGTCAACAAAAACAAAATAAAACGCGAAGCTACAGTCCCAGTCACAAGGCATAATAACTTGTGAAAGTACTGTAGTTGCCCATTCCGTAGCGTAGATCTCTATGGAGAAGAACGGGCAAGAAACTCCATGGACACTCTTTTAAATCAAAATATGTTACAAAATCTTGGTTACATCATTCATGTCAAGAATTACAAATATGTGAGAACAATGCAGAAATACGGGCAAGTTAAGAGCGTCCAGAGTAAAAGATTTAATCAGTAATAAAAAAATAAAGTAATTAAAATAAACCGTGGCAGCTAAGAGATGACCAGTCACAACTGACAGCGCCCGTTCACGAACATGACGCATGTATCAGCCATCATTCAACTCAACCATTTTGAAGGGAACTAAACGACCCGACACACCCGCCACCATCAGCGTGACATCTAAGTGAGCATGACATTCACTCAACCACCAGGGTAATTTCGCGTCAATGAAAGATTTAGTTACTCATTAAATAGTGGCTTTACAGTACATGGTACTCACACATGTGCTATGAAATTATATAATACTAAGAGATTGAATCTATACAATGCAAATATATTTTTACAATCTTCTGCAGCTTTCACAATAACTTCACTTTCTAATTCTGATGATTCCGATTGCCCCTATGGTTGTGGAGCAGGACCAGCATTGAGCCAAGCATTTTTATCATCAATATAATCCCCCAACTTATAATATGCTTGCCTACATAGTGTGCGTTTTATGCAAGATTTAAATTTCGTTTCATTCAGTTGTAGAATGTGGGGAGGTATTTTATTGTAACATTTTAAACAGTACCCCATGAAAGATGAGTCTACTTTAGCTAACCTGAAACCTGGCTGAACTAGTTGGTCTCTGTTTCTAGTATTATAGTGGTGCCGGTCACCTCTTTTACTAAATAAATGCAGATTTTTTCTAACGTACATGATGTTTTCATAGATGTATTGACAAGGTACCGTCATGATGTTAATTTCCTTGAACAGTTCTCTTAGAGAATCGCGCCTACGTAGATTATATATGGCTCTGATAGCTCTTTTCTGCAGAATAAATATAGACTCGATGTCTGCAGCCCGTCCCCATAGTAAAATACCATATGACATAATACTATGAAAATAACTATAATACACTATCCTCGCGGTATCTACATCAGTAAATTGACGGATTTTTCTGACAGCATATGCTGCTGAACTTAGCCGTCCTGCAAGAGATGTTAAATGAGGACCCCATTGTAGCCTTGAGTCGAGCGTGATCCCCAAGAAAACAGTTTCATCGACAAATTCAAGTTTCTCTTGATTCAATACTATGTCACAGTCACTGCTTTTGACATTTGGTAGAGAAAATCTTATGCACTTAGTTTTTTTCCCATTTAATACTAAATTATTTGCGGTAAACCATTTATGGACCTGCATTAGAGCGTTATTTACATCGTCAAGGTTTGTTGCACGTCTGTTTATCTTAAATATTAACGAAGTATCGTCCGCAAACAACACCATTTGTGGTTGGTTTTTAAATAAATGGGGAAGGTCATTAATATATACTAAAAAGAGGAAAGGACCCAATATCGAACCTTGTGGTACACCCATTTTTACTTTCAGAGCCATTGAATTTACACCATTTACCTGTACTTGCTGCTGTCTATCATTTAAATACGATTTTACTAAACTGAGCGCAAGTTTACCTAAGCCGTAATGCTCAAGTTTCAAGAGCAAGGTTTGGTGATTTACGCAATCAAATGCCTTCGAGAGGTCACAGAAGATTCCTATGGCATCTTGTGCCTCTTCCCACGCAGTATATATGTGTTTTAATAAAGTGACACCGGCGTCAGTTGTACAACGTCCCTTGGTGAAACCATACTGTTTCTCGTGTAAGATTTTGTTGGTGTTAAAGTGGGTGAGCATTTGATTAAGCATTACCTTTTCAAACACCTTGCTGAAAACCGGCAGCACGGATACGGGTCTATAATTATTCGTATCTTTACTGTCCCCAGATTTGAAAAGTGGTATTACCTTGCTGTATTTCATAAGGTCTGGGAAGACCCCTTGGTCCACACACAAATTAAAAATTAAAGCCAAGTACGGTGCTATAGTGTCAATAATAGCTTGACACACTTTAATAGACAATCCCCATAGATCTTCTGTTAATTTGATTTTGATTTCCTTAAAAGCTTTAATGACTGCTATGGGGTTTATATGCTTAAATTGAAACTCAACCGGGCATGCTGAAACGTTCGCTTTTAATAAATCAATAGAAAGCAAGGGTGAGGAATTTAAGGTTTCGGTAGTTTTAAGTGGGATATTGGTAAAGAAATCTACAAATTCTTGAGCTACTTCGTTTTTAGAGCTTAGAAGACCACGTGAAGTCTCTAGTCTGATATCATTATTATATTTTTTATTTCTATTGGATTCACTATTGATAATTTTCCAAACCGTCTTTATTTTGTTATCGGCGGACTTAATCTTGTTGCTAATGAATAGGGCTTTGGCTACTTTGCAAGTGTTTTTAAAGATTTTTGAATAGGTTGCAACATATTTATTAAAAGTTTCCGAGTTGATGTAAGGCTTAAGGCCGTACAACTCAAACAATCGCTCCCTACTTATCCTAATACCCTTAGTGGCCCAGTCACTGAACATAAACTTAGGGTAAATAGATTTTGTTTTCATTTTTAATGTATTATTGAACTCTACGTGAACTACCGAAAAGAATTCCTCATAAAATTGATTTGCATTTTCAATTATATGGCCCGGAATGCCTAAATTACTAATTAAGTTATTATTAAATTTATTCAAATTGCTGGGCGTTATTTGTCTAGAGTTTATCTGGATTTTTTGTAATGGTGTGTAGGACTCGAAAACAACGGTTTGCCCACTGTGATCAGAAGGGAGGTAATTTACAATTGATTTATCTAAGTAGTCGCAACAACAAAAAACATTATCAATACATGTAGCAGTATTCGTAGTAATTCGGGTTGGTTCCGAAAACACGTTTAACAAATTAAATGATTTAAAAAGGTGTAATAATCTACTAGTATTAGAATTTTTGTCTAAAATATTAATATTAAAGTCACCACAGATAACCAGAGATTTTTTACCTGTTGCAAGTCTTGCTAAAGCATCTTCCATTACTGACTCAAATAAGGAGTAGTTTTGATAATTTGGGGGTCTGTATACGCACACTATTATATGCTTATCCAGCTCAACACAAGACAGTTCAATATTATGCTCAACCGATAGATCAACAATATCGCTTCGACACTTAAATTTAATACAATTTTTAACTAAGATTAATGAACCCCCACGCATTTTCGATTTTCGGTTAAAGCAACTGCCCACACTGTAATTTTCGTAATTAATTAGCATTTCATAGTCTCTTAACCAGTGTTCAGTGAAACAAACAATTTCAAACTTTGTTTTTTCTAAAAATAATTCAATCTCTAATTGCTTTGAAGAGAAACCTTGAATGTTTTGATGGAATAATTGCAAGGAATTCTGCTTAGCCCCTTTTTTACATTTAGCTATTTGATAGCGAGAAGGTATAGTGCTACTGGTATCTTCTTTTGTCTTATTAACTAGTTTAAATGAACATCCGGAGTGAGCCCCAAGACTCCTGTGCCACTAGATAACAAGCTCCTATCACTAATACACCCTAATTGAGAATTTTCCATGCTCACACATGGAACCTCCTCAGCATAAAAATTGTAAACAGAACTTCAAATGGAAGCGACTTTCGCGTGGCCCGCGAAATTCAAATTTCCTTACGTTTTTTACAATTTAAATTTAATTATAATATGATACGCGGCCGTAAAACGTACGTATTTACAGAACTGTAGTCTATAAAAACATCAATACAATCCCTTTTATTTCATTTAATCCCAATGAATGATTACTTCTTGACAAAGTCATTCTTTGGGGTTAAATGAACTTAAAGGGGTTGTATTGATGACTTTAATGATTACAACTCAGTGAAGCCGTAATAGTTACGGCTGCGTATTCTAAAACTGACACTGACCGGCAAATTGCAAAAAACGTAAGTTTACTCCCCAATACAGTTTTTAAGAAACTCTATTGAGGAGTTACAACAAGACCAATGGCAGCCCGAATCATTTGTAGAGTTGCCATCATGTAATGGTTTAATAGATCCCAAATCCCTTTATTTTGACCAAATCTAAACTACCTACAAAAATTATAGTTGGTTATTTTTAAACCGGTTGGTGGTTTTGGTTGGTTGTTTTTTTAATTTCATAAGAAAGTGACTCCGAGACCATACAGTAAATTTTTTGGTTGTCTGTCCGTTTTTTATTGTTTTCTTTTGTGGTCCCAATTAATTATGAAAAGATCGTGTAATCCTAGACCGATGACCAGGAAAAGTAGTTGGCTGTCAAAATTATATCTACCTTATAACACGGTGAATATAAATATCTATTGAGTTTTCTGGGGCAGCTAACATGAATAAAAAAAGAGTATTGGGTTATGATGCTATAGTACTAGTTATATGTATAACTTTGGTAAAACCCGAAGTGTGACGTTTGATTATTAGTAATGAGGATGTTATGATGAAGCACTCCATATTGCTGATAGTAATAGGTAGCCAGTCCCACTCGCAATTATAATGGCCTTATCTAATTTCCACTTGCTGCACTTTGTGGGGCTTGCGGCTAATGGATGCGTGGAAACCTCTTGAATCGATAGACCTGTTAGGTTAAAAGTTGCGGTAGGAGTCCATGGATAAGTGACCGTTGTCATGAAACATTATGAATAGACCCTTCCGTACCTTGGAGAAATTGGAAAGCCCGTAAAGCCAACTGGCCTTCTGCTTCAATTATCCTCTAAAATAAGGGTTAAAAAAAAAACACCAAGGAGGTTTTTAGGGTTCCGTAGCCGAATGGCAAAAAACGGAACCACTATAGATTCGTCATGTCTGTCTGTCCGTTCGTATGTCTCAGCCACTTTATTCCGAAACTATTAGGATTACACAGTTGAAACTTGGTAAATAGATGTATTCTGTAAACCGCTTTACGATTTCTAAACAAAAATAAAAGATTAAGGGGGACTCCCAAAACATGGAACTGAAACTGAAAAAAAATAACATAAAACCTATACGTGTGGGGTGTTTAAAATTACATTGAGATTCCCAAAACCATTTTGTCTCAAAATCAATCGTTTGAAAGATAGACACTTCCAAAGTGGTAAAATGTGTGTCCCTCTTATTTCTAAAGTAAGAGGAGGAAAATTCTGAACGAAAAAGATACTGAACTGAAATACTGGAACGTAAGTAAAACTTTCAACGAAAATTGGTTTGAATAAGATTTGATATTTAGTTTTTGAGATGTGGGACTTTTTCACCAAACTGCAGAAGTAACTTTGTTCTTCATTAACACACTATGAAAAACAAATTTAGTTTTTCTGTCGAATGTAATACAATACGACATATGAATGGGCCTTTAAAATATTTTTATTATATTGTTTGGTGCTACGCACGGTACCCTGTGTGCACCACCACTTGGCCGGTTTTTATTGTGAAAAATTGACGATTATAGTCTAATGTTACGCAAGGATGGAACCTAAATGATAAATGATAAATGATGTTTATTTTGCAAGTAGGTTTTTACAAACACTTTTACACGTCATTTTTTTTTTAAGCTAGATGGGGCCGGTGTTTCGTACCTGACTACTCTGAGAAGAAACAGCCGAAACAAACTCAGAGGTTCCCTGTTAACTTGTTACTCTTTTAAAGTCCAGACATTGCTCAATTTACATGAGGACTATGCAGATTAGTATCTGAAATGGTCTTTTGAAGAAAGAACCACACAGATGAGTGGACCTGTCCAGTCAGTGCAAGCATTTGTCAGTTATCGTGTAGCTCGACTTATAACTTAAGGAGCTCAACGAAACGACGAACAATACCAAAGAAAGGACATTTGGGTAGGTCGCTTAAAGTACTCAAACTGCCAGATAGTGGTGGGAGAAAAATAATGTGACCTGCATGGTCCTCACATTCACAATAATTAAATGTAATTAATAATAATTTACGAAATTAATTTTACAAATCACGAATATCAATAAATGTCACAATAATAATAAAAAAGTAAAGTAAGTAGTAAGTAAAGTAAGCTGGAGCACGCTTGCCTAGATTGAGCTCTACAGACAGACTGTCCACCAGATGAAGACTGTCGGAATAGGATGAATGGGCAGTGCGGACATAGGAGAACCGAGTGTTGTGGTTTTTAAGTTGGGAGAAGCCTATGTGTGCGTGTGGTGTCTAGGGGATGTCATCATCAATGTGGTAAAACTGACGAAAGTATTTTGCAATCAGTACGTAGAATTTGTTCATCAGTGTCCCTACTCAAAGTTAAGTCATCATGAAACATTTCCAATTCTCTGCTGTACCTACCGTCCGTTACTTTAAAATAACAAGACGTCGTCCCGGAAGACTACCAGTACCAGTGCTACCAGAGAGAGTTCATGCGTAGTTGAATGAAGTTGCACAGCCAAACGGACCAGCAGACATCGACCCTTGCTGGTTGAGGAAATATCAACATTTTGAGGTCAAACAAGATTGGTTATGGAGTGGAAGCGATGGGGAGCGGTCTGAACGACTGCCGGACTGCCGTGCCGCGTCGCAACAGCGTCAGTTTGTAACGAACCGCTCAAACGAGCTTCGCGCCACAGCCGCCGACACCGGCCGCTTTGGATAGCCATTTATCCAACTACGAGTCAATTGAAGTCGGCACTGGCAAGTCCGCTTCGCCGCGTTCAGCCGCGCGGACGTGTCGTTTCGCGCCAAAATGGTCGTTCTACTCCGATTTCACACATCGAACGTTTAAAACATTTTCGATCGCTTTTCAACTGTTGTTTTTATAATCTGATTAGAATTAACAGTTTTCTAGTGCAGTGATATTATCTGTTAGCAAATGTGTGGTGACTTGTGATTGTATTTTGTTAGTTATTTCTTTTCTAACACAATGAGAACGGTTATGGTTTTTGAGTCAAGTGTGTACAAAATTGCACTGTTGGGAAAATGTTGACAGGATTACTAGTGTTTTGTGTGCTCGTTTCACATATATTCCCATCAGGTAAGTTCGCTTGTTATAATTCTTTAAATTTTAATGTGACCTTCGCTATTGAACAACTTGTTGTTTCCACACAACTTGTATTGCAAAAAAAAATTAACAGAATGCCTTCAAAAGAACAGCAAGTGAATATATATTTTTTTTATCTTAATCACAATTAATGAAAAATCTGAGCCTTTCTACCTGTTGGTTTTATTTTTATTTGAGGTTTTTTAAGTTAGCAGCTTTTCAGTATAAATCCTTTCCAGTGGGGTCTATGGATTATGCCATGCTTCCATTACTTACATTTATGGAAGAAGGTAATGCAGCATGGAAGTTCCACGCTGCCGGCTGGAACCTACCCACGCTACACTAACAGGCTACTTACCTCCCCAAATGCAAACCTACCCGCATCAGTGCGTGCCGGTATTTTTATTGTTCGCACGGTTTGCTAAATAAAATTAACGTAGTTTGCTCGGTTGAGGATATGGAATGGACTATGATCCAAAAAAAGTATTAGGTAGGTGCCTACTAACATACTTACCGTATTTACTATACGGCGGCTTTATGATTCTGTATTTATAAAACATTGAATTACGATAATATGGGTTGGGTACTTTAGTTTATTAATTAGCTTCCTATGTAACGCTATTTACTAAATTGTTGTCTGCAATGAAATTGGATGTCTTGAGGCTGGCGACAGATCCGTTTCGTCTGACTTTTTAAAATGAAACTTGTGCTCTCTGCAGCCAGTTCTATTGAATAGATTTTAAAACTAAATCTACTCCGATCCAACAACTATCAATTTAGGTTTCCATCTTATCTTATTATTTTCTTCAAGAAATATTTTGATCCCTAAAATCGCCGAGTCACTAAAAAGTCGTCACCAAAGAGTGCAAAACTTTCAAACACAAACCACATAGCGTACAGTCAGAATTTTCGTGAACGTTCGAAAGTTCAAGTAGGCTATTTCCCAATTAAAAAAGACTCAATTTTTGAACTCGTAAGGTGTGCTTAGCCTAGCGTTTAATACGCCTACGTCTTACCTCTGCAGATGCAAGGCTAAAGATAGCTCAGCGTTTAAAGCTTGTTTACTGCGTCTGCAACCCTATCAATTAAGGTCTTTTGCTGCCAACACGCACCTTGTTTGTTAATCACGCTTGTTTCTTTCGATAATTATGGCAACACATCTAGTAAACGTACAGAGTTACAGACAAGAAATCCATGGTAACAAATCATTTTTACGGTTTAATGGTGGGTTGATTGAAACCAGAGAATAGAATAGTCTAGACAAGAGCTAGACGATTACCAACAACTAAATGTTTGACCACCAAGATTAGATTTGATTATTTTTTGGCATTAAGATTTTTAACCGACTTCTAAAAAAGGAGGAGGTTCTCAATTCGGATGTTTGTATTTTTTTTATTATTTTTTTATGTTTGTTCGGGCATAACTCCGTAGCTTGCCAACCGATTTGAAAAATTCTTCTTTTGTTGAAAAGGGTATACTTTCCAAATGGTCCTATAGTCACCAAGTCGGGATATGATGGTGGAATCTTGGCGAAATCGAGGGAAGTCTTCAAATTTTATAGGAAAACGTACAGCGATTTTGGTATTTTCTACAACAAGTGAAGCATTTGCGTTCATTAAGAACCATTCTACCATCAGATCTGATGATGAATCCAAGAGACAGGCTTCGGAACTCTACAATAAGGCAATGTATCTTTCTTATCTGTTTTGGGCTTGTTGGAATTGTAACGGTATGCACTTTCCAGGTGTACCTAAAAAAAACAAGAAAAAAAAAATCTTTTTTTCATCGACTTCTATGAGGAGGTTATCAATTCGATTAGTATTTTTTTTTTAATGTATGTGCACCGATTATGCTGAGATTTTTGATCCGATTTGCCGTGATTCTTCTTTAGTTTGATGTGGAATAGTTGCCATTTGGTCCCATAAAAATTTAATGTAGTTTAGCCATGTAGTTTTCATATATTTTTTTTTTGTATATGTAAATTTTTCAGTTATATGTACACCTATTTCTCCGTGATTACTGGATCGATTTAGATGATTCTTCATTCATTTGGTAGAGAAACCTTGCCCGGTGGACCCATATGAATTTTATTATCTTTGCTTAGGAACTTTTTGAGTCATCCTCTTTATTATGCATTTTGTCCTTTGTCGTATGTTATGGACGACGTGCTGGTGTCTAGTTACAATGTAAAAATGATACTTAACTAGGATTTAAGAGAGATACCGCAACTGAAAAGGCTAAAATAAAAACTTTTTTACAAAAAAAAATAACCGACCTTCAAAAAAAAACACCAAAAAGTGGAAAATAATTTTAGTTTCGGAAGTCGGTGGCAAAAAATTTAGTGAAACAACCAAGTCTTTATATGGCTTCGGTTGCTTTAAAATTAGGAGAATCCACAATCTTGCCTCCTAAGATAATGCATGGACAGAACCAAACTAAATTGAACAAGAATGTGAAGGACCCAAAATCATGCTTTCAATGAAATCTATGAACACTTTGAATACCACAAGGTTTCAAACAATAACCCCGGTGTAAGAGAATCATCTGTTTGGACTTAAAAAAATCTCACACCACTCATAGACCTAAATAACTGTCTTCTTTGAAAGTTTCAAGTTATACATAAGTATAAATATACCCTATCCTGTGCTTCTGTAGCGTTAGCCAGAGATCAGATTAATACATGTTGTTAATTGCATAATTGATGTTTATAAGGAAAATCCATTGTTTATAATCAAAGGCATAGGAAGCATGTAAGATAAACAACAAGAAGGTCACGTCGATTAAAAAGTTATTCTTAAGGCTACTGCACTTAAAAGTTGTTGTTATGTTGGTGACATTTCAGTGTTCATTGCAACATTCATTTAGTTTGCTCGTAAGAGTAATCTTCATCTTCGTTATCATCTTCCTGCCTTTGACCCATTATATTTGTCGTTGGCGAAACAAGTTTTTTGTTACATTCTCTCCTGTCATCCGTCACGCTAGCCAAGCCACCTACTCTTTTTTCCTTCATATCCTTCCTCACACAATCATAATCTTCATCTTCATTTTGATAATTTACATGATCATGTTCCTATGTCCTAAGTATGCTTTCAATGAAAGGCTACTACTAGGCTACTAGCTTTCGCCTGCAACTTCTCTCACGTGGGAATCTGAAATTATCCAGAGAATGAACTACATAATTTAAAATTATTGATTGACCACAGAATTTCTTGTACCCTAAATCCTTCCATGCTCCAAATCCTTGGCTAGGCGTGTGTTGTAAACGCTAGAAAGGCTTATTTTAATATAGGTGTGGAATTGTGGATTTACCGAATGATCTAATGTTATGTGTGTCCAAAATTCCACAAATACTCGACACAGATACGGAACCAATTTCGCGACAGATTTAGATTTTAATTTAGGTACAATACATTGACCCAATATCAAACAGCAACAGAATAACGTGCGAAAAATATATTAAATTGGTGGAACCATAAAATTTAGGTTAATCACATCTTATTCAATTTATGGGGAACCAGATAAACTGGATTTTATACAAAAATCTTCTTCGAGAAATATTCAGCTTTCCTACGCTTAATAAATTCCCAGATAAAAAAGCAAATCACAAATGCAGGAAAGTAATTCAGAATCATCTTCTTGCCCTTGTCCCATTTGAATAAAAAGGGGTATTTCGGTTAAAGATAGAAAATTAGAAAAATTAGAAAGAAAATTAGATATTAACAATTTACAAAGCTCAATTAGAAGCTGTAACGACACCTACATGCACATGCCATAATGATGACGAGACATATATGCAAATGAGAACCTACAAGAACCACAGACTTTTGGAGTCGTCTGGCATGCGAAATCATGATTTTTGAACGTCACATGGTTGATCGCACAAAAAATAATTGTGAATTTTAATTTGTGTGACGTCTGCAATGCCCCTTGATGATTCTCGTGTCCATTGAATCATTTGAAACAGTCCTTTAACTTGAACGATGGCACCAATAAAGAAAATATTGAAGCAAGTAAGTGTGTTTGTAACAAATCAACTAATCACTGCCACGGTCAGTGCCACGCGCCAAATGGCACGAAGAAACGTAGCATAACTCAAAATAGAAGTCTTCAAGTATTTGGCAGTACCAGTTGTACAGATAGTGGTATTGCTGGAACTATTGTTCACGATTAACGAGGAAATAGACCATCAATTAGAGAAGGCAATAAGATAAATAATCATAATAAAGAACAAAAAAAAAACATTTTACAATAATAGGATGACGGACGTGGATGATGGACGTGTTCGCTCACAATGGGCCTCATCAGACTGCTTAAAGTCACCCAAAGGGCAATGGAGAGGGCTATGCTCGGAGTTTCCTTGCGTGATCGAATCAGAAATGAGGACATCCGCAAGAGAACCAAGGTTACCGACGTAGCCCGAAGAATTGCCAAACTTAAGTGGCAGTGGGCAGGGCACATTGCTCGCAGAACGGATCGGCGATGGGGCCGAAAAGTTCTGGAATGTCGACCGCGAACCGGAAGACGAAACGTTGGAAGGCCTCCCACTAGGAGGACCGATGACCTGGTGAAGGTTGCGGGGATCCACTGGATGCGAGGCGCACCGGTCAATGTGGCGTCACTAGGGGAAGGCCTATGTCCAGCAGTGGACGTCTTTTGGCTGATATGATGACAATAATAGGTACTAAAGACAGTTTTAGAAAATTATTTGTTACCAATACAGGTTAAACACATGATGACAAGATGACAGAAGTGGCTTGAACTACAGCTAGGTTAAATAGATAGGGTTACTTGCCAGTGAGCCCTTTCAATAATCCAGTCGTGATTTTCATAACTTGGAAATCTCTAAATAGACTCCAAACCCAATTCGGCCGTAGCAAACACAATCTATAGAAATTGCCGTGTCCATTGAATCATTTAAGATAGTCCTTTAACTTGAACGATAGCACCAATAACGGAAATATTGAAGCCAGTAAGTCATTAACCTCCATCCATAGAGATGGGGGTTAATGACGGCTCAGATCTCGAGTGTGTATGCGGCCTGTCTCCACAGACAATGGCCCACCTTCCATCTTGCGCTGCATGCCCTGAATCGGCGCACTTCACGATCTTAAGACTGCACCTGCATATAAAATAGTGAAAAATTGCCATCTACACGCTTAGAAGACTATTTGTTGGTTGTAAGGGTGAGAGTTTTTCTTACAGGTCTTCCAGAAGCGACACTATTTATAACAGCAATAAAAGTCACAAAGTCACAAGTGTCTTCTGTGGATTCTAAAGTAAAAGCACTGTCAACTGTGCACCGATTTCGCAAAAGCGTTTGACACCAGTAAACTACATAATCTGTGATATTTATAAGGTACGAATGCACCTAGAATATCCTAGTAAACATTGCGATGAGTCGGTTGTGACAACCCGCTATTTTTACTACCAAGAGGAGTGAACTCAATGTTTTCTGCCAAGATTAAATAACAAACAACGTGTTTTAAAATTAGCGTACGTGTAGACAACACAATGTCTGGTTCAACATTGTTATAACAATATATAATCAATGAAAATGTCTAATGAGAAATAGAGCATGTGGAACATGGCGCCTACCCTAAAAATATCTTCGATTGCATTGGCCTTAGTCACTATGATTGGCTCTCTGTTGCCATTTTAATTATAATCAGAGAAAGATGAATGTCTTTGAAGCTATTGCTTGGATAATTTAATCCAATATATCAACACCTAGGTCTTGTAGATATTGATCCATCATTAGAAATATCTAATCTTCTTGGTAGCTAGGTGTTTTTACCGAAGAAAGCGCCTTAAATATTTCTTAATCGACAGCATTACAAGACAGTGTTTCTTTTATGACGAATGTTACAAAATCGGTGATAAGACTTTATTTTTACAGCTGCTGGCTTGCCAAGAGGGCAAGCATGTGTTTTCCGCGTGGAGATTTTTCTGTTTTTGCTGCTAATTCCTTTGGATTCGCCAATTTTTTTTCTAGACGTGACTTATGCAGCACTAATGACCTAACAGTGACATGACAGGCGACAGCTTGTTAAATGTCAGGAATTGACAAAGTGGCAAATTATTTATGTATGAAACTGTAATTACCTACGTCATAATCTTACAAAAATTCACCTCATATACCTTATATCTTGTTGTTATTTTATTATTAGTAGACTTTACCTTCAGTATGTTTTTGCAACTAAAATTCTAGCTCGTTCTTGTGTATTGTTTTTCTTGAAATCTTCCGGTAGTTTCAATCAGGGCTGCAAAACACGAGTAGCCTTGAAATCGAGTCAAATTCCTTTGACCAAATCATAGTCTAGTAATAATTGACCCCAGAAATTAGAGGTGTCAATTGAAGACAACATAACAAACGACAGAACATCGGGTTATGCTCTTGAACTAAATAATTAGTGAGGAATTTCAGAAATTAGCTTGCCAAAGTACCTTTGCATAAGATACCATATTTAGCTTATGACGTTCCCACTACTGGTACACAGGTTTCCTCTCTCTGAGACAAACTGGGTCATAATCCAACATGTAGGTCCAGAGCCGTGATGCTAGACAAATTAGTTGGAATTTTCGGTCATAATCATAACAAACAGATAAGACTACATGCTTGTGAAGAAGAATATCTATCTAAAAAACATCGGAAGCTATTGCCGTTGAAATGGCTTCAGGTAATCCTATTGTGATGGCATAACGAGCTCTGCAAATAGTATTAACTGCTAGCCTGCGTAACTGTTCGCCAGAAGCCGTTAGGAAATTTCCCACAAGTTGATACTATAGGACTTTTCCTACTTATATAAGAATGTTTTCGCCCAGAGACTTAGACTCCTATCATGACCTCACAATGAAATCGGGCAAACTGATGAAAAAATACATGTTTGAGAAACATTCCCGAATGGACTGAAGGGGCGAGTGTTTTAGAGCTTTTCAACTCGAAAACGCCAAAAATACGTTTTCCGAGAGACGTTCAGTTTTTGGAGAAGCATCCAACAGAAGATGAACGAAAAATAAATATCTGTGTATCGATTAACGGCACAAGAGTCCATTGAATTACTTAATTGCTCCGAATCAAAGCACACAAAAGTTTTATTTCCCTGCTACAATACAAGAACGGAGCATTATACTTCCAAAGATGTTGGTATACAAGACTGTATCCGTATCCAAGTGTGCCAAGAAACGGTTGACCTGGCCGCATGGCGCCCCATTGCTTTGCCTGAGAATCAACACATGGGAACAGGCCGCCACACATACCCACTGGAACACTATATTGGAGCTTTGTGGTGGTTTTTACTTGTCTTGATGTTCTGATTACGATATTTATATTTATGCCGAAATGCAAATTATTATACCGTTTATGTGCAAAACTAACACAAACGCTGTAATTATTTGCAATTTTGATGTTGATTTAAATTTTCAAATTTGATGGTGATTTTGGGAATGGAGGATAAAAACGTGTGGCACCGACTCCAAGTAACGTGGGTCAAGGATGCATTACCTGCGGAGATGTGTCAATTATTTGTTCCAAATAAGTATAATCGCTCTAGAAAGCATAAATTGTTTAACTTCCCATTTTGTCCCCCTATACTGCGAATGCTTACGATGCTCAAAGCGCTCGTGGAGACCAAACCTGGATTGAACTTGCTGATGAATGGAAGACCATAATGTTAGAATGTTTGTGGTTCTGTGAGAAGATCGAGTAAAAGGATTACTTAACTTAATTTAGTGTTAGGGCTTATGCTGTATAAATAAATAAATGCTGATGTTTATGTTAGTTAATGTTGAAGTCTTTAAGTTGATCTAAAACGAGGACGTCTTGTAAGTTCTATGAATGCCTCAGATGCCACTACAAAAGTGGCGAGCTATTTAAATTCAATGTTCTATTGTAATGATTTTACTAAGTTGAAAGGAAGTCGTTTGGGATAAGGAGAGACAAAACAAACGAGACAAGAGGACGACAGAAAAGATGGATTAATTATGGATGAATTTTAGCTAATTTGCTAGTTGACGGAATAATGGAAGAAAGCTTGTTGCGCCGGCCCCATTTAACATGGGACGCGGTCAGGATCTTGATGAAGGAAAACTTTATTTGTGTGTATTGGATTTTCCTAAACGCATTTACTGCAGTACAAGATAAAACAAACGATACTTCTCAGTTGAGTTTAAGTAAATAAAACTAGCATTATTGCAGCCAACCGTTGTTTAAACACACTATATTTACATAAAGCAGATATAAATGGCAGAGATAACCTCTACATCGCAGGTACATACGCGGCTTTCACTTAGGTTACCAGCGCAATTAACTTGAAGGATATTAAAAATAACCGACTTCACTTGATTTATGTTTACTTTTTTATTTACGAGGTGAACTAGTGGAATGAGTCAGCATTGCCTAAATTGGTTGCCTCAGGATCAGCCTTAGGGTAGACAGATAACTCAAACTCATAGCATTTATTTCAATTAGACCTTTACAGGCACTTTTGAAAGTCAAACAACAGAAGAAAACGCAAAGCTACAGTCCCAGACACAAGACATAATAACTTGTGAAAGTACTGTAGTTGCCCATTCCCAAGCGTAGATCTCTATGGATAAGAGTGGGCAAGAAACTCCATGGACACTCTTTTAAATCAAAATAACGTTACAAAATCTTGGTTACATCATTCACGAAATCAATCTTCGAACTTGGACCATCACCATTTCCTAATAGGGAGTTTAAACGGCTCACTACCTTACCTTACTAATACATATAAATGAGAAAGTTTGTGAGGATGTAGGTATGAATGAATGATGGCTGGATGGATTGATGGGTTGGTGGATGGATGTATACATGTTTGTTATTCTGTCACGCAAATACTAGTAAGGATTTGAAGACGAGAGAGTTAATGGCTGCCATTAGTTCTGGTTCACCCATCGTACTCCTGACCTTGGCGCTCTCACGTCCAACCTTTACCACACCAAAGTCAATGTCAACTTTGTTTTCCAGCTTTTTTTGTTAATTCACTGACCTCTCTGTCCACGCCACGTTGTTATTCACCATCATGCGTCTAATTTATTTTAATCTTTAATATTTACGAGTATTTTACCCTCGAGAATTTCACCTTCTAACGAAAATAGATGAATCTCGGGTTTGTTTGGTTCTGGAAAAATATAATGTCGTGAATTTTATAGATCTTGGATATGCATTAAATTCTGATAGGATTCTGTTTTGTTTGCCATAATTTTTGTTGTGTTAGAATCTGCAGTAGAATAGTATAGAAGAGATACAAGTACTTATCTAATACTTTTATGCGTAGTGTATGCCATTTATGGGTGGTCTGAGAAGTAGATATTCTTGATAAAATAATCAAGGATGAAGAGGAGAGAAGAAGAGAGCCGTCCTTTAATCAATTGAGGGTTAAGTGCACTTTTATACCCCTTGAACAGTTGGTCCGTCTGTCACCAAGAGTGAGGTCCTCTTGGTGACAGTACTGACAGTCTGACCATGTGTTCACAGGACACATTTTGAGGTTCATGCACCATCTTCCCAGCATCACGTGTAAGTACTTTTATTTTCGATTTTTTACGTGGTCACACAATTAAATTCAATCAGATATTGGTAAAAACAATTTCAACGCCTCACGTTTCCTTTTTTTTGTCTACAAAAATTGCACGTGAAACTCTCACAAGAAGAAATAAAGCGGACGTTGTCTTTCCGCAAAGAATTCTTATTATACCAGAATCTGTCCATCTTACTAAATGGGATAACACACTACAATGCGTAGTTTGGGCATCAGATATTTTCGATACGACAGTTAAGGATGAACGTGGACATTTCTATAAGAACACTTAATAAAAAAAACATTCCATGAAGCTCATCTTACCTACAGCATTAACTACAAGACCTTAGCAAGAGTATTGACCCCTGACCTCAACTTAATCAACGAGGATGAACTCGTACACAGGACGTCTCATTAATCATTGCAGTGAGAGGTCAGCTTACACTGGACATGTGTTAGCAAGACGATACAACATGCAATTTCCACTTTAAACTGACCTAATGGAAGTGAATAGTTAGCTTGTTATGTCGTAGGCCTATCCTTCACACCGTACGTCGTACCTATCTCAGTGAAGTCTGCCACTATAGTAAACACTGTACGCAAACAACCTGGCGACTAAATATATCTTCATGGTCGAATGTTTATCATTAACGCTCACTGATTATGTCATACACGTATAGCTTCTGTAGTGTCCATGTACTGTCGAAGACTCTGCCATCTTTCTTTTGGAACAGGTGGCTTCAATACTTGGTATTTCATCTTCAGGTATTGATATGACTACAATAATTTCAACCCTCGATCAACTGATCAATCTAACTATCGCAATAAATTCGAAAGTAAATCCGTCTGTATGTCTGTTATCTTTTCTGCCGGCCTAGCATGACCGCCGTAGAAACGAGCTATGTCTACGGAAGAATCGACAATTTGACAGATATTTCTATCTTCCCAAGCATGGCGATATTAAGAATGTAGAAAAGAAATGTTTCTTTTCTTCAGTCGACACAAGTCTACAACGTCGAGCATGACGACCATATTTTCTCTTCTTTTGACATTTGGGGGTAGAAACATTACTTCTGACAAATTTCAAACTAGTCATTAAAAACTAGATACGAGAAGTACGTTTCGTGGTTGCGTTGAGTTACGTTCAAAAGGTTGAAATTTTATGTAAAATATTTAGGTTTAATTTCGCGAAAAAGATCCAGGCCTGAATCCAGGATGCAGCAACACCATCCCGCCCACGAAAAATGAAAAACTCGTGCAATTGGCAACTTTTTTTTGTTAACTAAACGTAACCTTTTAACTTTCCATAGCAACGTCCCCGTTGCTATGGAAAGAATTTCTGTCTAAATCTTCGTAGAAACGCGAGTCGACGGTGCGCGCCATGCTCGGGCAGAAGAAATGACAAGTTGTAAAGAAAAGATTTCTTGTCGTTTCTTGGTAGAATAGAGATAGAACGGTCATGCTAGGGGGGCTGGCCTTATTTATGGCTGAATAGGGGGTCTAAAATGGCCGCATTGGCAGAATCATAATAGTATAATAATATTTTATGAATAACGTTAAAATTAATATCATGAATTGTCACTCTGTGATAAGTTTACGAATTGTAACGTAATTCATAATTATTCGAACATTTTAGACCCCCAGTTTGATTGCCAGTATGATCTGGGTTAAGCCATCTAATACTTTTTGTCCTGGTAGTATATTCCCGAAAGGTAGACGATTAGTCTAGATATTATATTTAGACGCACTGCAAGTTACCATCCCTACTTTATTGCTGTTCCACCAATTCGCACTAAGCGTTTCCAAACGTCTTTCATAATGCGCACAGCAAAGGGGTTGAACTCTGCGTCTGTGTTTCTGAACGCTTACAAACCCTAATCTCTTCAAAGTTAGAGTGAACAGGCTTCTTCTGGTAAAGCTCGTACCATCGTCGATTTTGTCTCTGTCATCTTTGACCTAGACTAGAGTCAAGAGCAAACCTAAATAATAAAAGGTCACCAACTACCTCGCTCCACGCGGCCGAAGGGGTACGTTTATTAACAAAGATAAATCCTGTCGCTGTGTTGTGTTATATTGATCAATATGTTAACTGCACTTAAATATTGCTGCCATGCTGATTGCCCGCATCAGGCAAGCCAAAGGTTAAGTGGGTAATATGATACTTCAGACATCCTGTGAAGCTTCACATAATTCAATATATAATACTAGCCATACATTAAGCTGTTTATACATTTATTATTGTTGATGGTGACTGTACTGATGTTTTATGGCAGCTAGGCGCTGCCTTAAAACATGTAGTAGGTAATAGTAACATCGATCGATCTTAATAATTGTAAATATACGCATACAAAAAGTAATCCTGGCCGTCTGCGTACATAGCGGCCAATCATAGCGATGTGAAATGTGTATCACAAAATGGTCCACACAAGCCCTGAATGAAAAAAATTGTGCGTCGAGTCCCTCCGCGCGGAAGAAGTGAAACTTCATAATACAACACGCATGCGTTCGAGTGCCACGCATTCACTCTCGTTATTTTATTGAGCTTCTAAATAATATTTTGTTGTTTTCTTGTTGTGTTATTTTTATTACAAAATTATCACATAAGTTTATCGAGGTTATTCTACTCATGGAAATTGAGCGAAGGCTAGTCACACCGAAGAGTCGAATGCATGACTGTTTGCTCGCCATCTTGCGTACCTAGTAGAATTACGTAGTCACAAAGCTTGTAATACTGCCATCTCTTAGTGAGTTTTAGAAAATATTCCCCCTCCATGGTAGCGTTAAACTTGTTGGGAGTCGCATAAGAAGTTTCACTTCAAAAATGGAATTCATGGAGAGAGGCCTTTGCCCAGCAGTGGGATGACGCAGTGTCACAGTTACAGTATTAGTGTAGAATTGTGTTCGCAAATACTGGTGAACTCTCCCTTCCCTCACTCTCATAGTCTGATATAATTACAAAGACTGCGCCAATCACCTCCAAATTGTTCCAACAATTCGATTTATAATTTTTACTTCATATCCTATTTCGTACGTTTCCTACTCTTTTAATTTCAACACGAAATCCTTGTGAAATAATTAGTAGTTCACGCCGATAACGTTAGCCCGAGGCACTAATCGGCGATACGAACACAAATACGAATGATTTTTTAATCTAAATCGAAAACTGTACAGTTATCCTTGGAATGGAACTCGGTTTTTAATGAAGGTCTTACATGCAAATGCAAAAAGTATCATGTATACTACCTTTATGTTTACAACGCAAGCTAGTGTCTCTGTAATGTGTTCACGTGTGGTAAGCGCAGACGCATACGTTGCATAAACCGTCGTTTACGGCACAATTTTATAAGCTACCTACTAATTGCTAATTGCCCTTCCTGATTTAAAGGTCGCGGCGTTCGTTTATTTATACCTTGGGTGGTTTGTCATAAGGTATTAGATGAATCTGTGAGTAACACAGAACTATGTTTGCTCAATACAGTATTTTCGATATCAAATTCACCCTTATGGACTTGTCTTATTACAAGTGTTGATGAAACGGTATACTCTCATTGTATAAAACAAAATAAATTTTTGAAGGCTGTTTGATTTATGTGTTCAAAGAATTCTTGCAAATGAATCATCAAGTGGCCGTCCCTTTCATCTTGACCTAGTTCATTTATGTTCTCCTGCCCGTACCTATCCACAATCAACTGATTTGGGGTCAGTGAAGTGTCTTTTTCTTCCAAATCCAAACTAAATATTATCGTCATCAGTGACCTTTTTAGCCACAGCATCACCACACAGTCCAACAATCGTTTGTTGATTCCTCCCCTGCTCGTACAACTATCTAAATAATTTAAATCCTTCAGTGTTTTGAAAGACTTCTTAATTTCTTCTTTTCGTTTGGTTAGGGCCTAACCTGCTGTCAGAGTTTTTATGCCGCCCATGGGCCTCTGATATGAATTCTTGTCATATCCCACGTTACGTTCAGCAGTCATTCCTCACTCCTCTACACCGGAAAGGGCATATTACCTATGCACATTGCGATGAGTTGTCGCACGGAATATTGATGTCTCGAGTTTTTTTCTCGTATTTGCTCAATGATTTACGCAGTTAATAATATCTCATGATTCATAACTCAAGTACCCTTATTTGCATGAAACAATGTACAGGGCTTATTTGTTGTAGTGTCAGCCTCGCTACAAGCCTCGTTTTAAATACTCGTACGGTTCAAGGAGTCGGAGATAGTGTCTTTTGTTGAGCTGTTTGCCCCCAACGCTATGATGTCAAATAGAAAATGTTTAGAACCTTGGCGCTATATTTTGTTTCTTTATAATCCTGAGTAGTCTATTTTTATTAAAGATCATGTGATATCGGTAAATAAAGGTTTGTGTTGTCAAGTATGCCTAGTAAATTATTCTATACTTTATAGATTGCTTTCAATCAGGTATGGCCTAGGGCAAGACTAATTAAAATTATAAAGAAGTCTGATATCCTGCCCGACTATGGAAGCCGATGAACTTATAGATATTCATAGCAACAATCCTGCAACATAGCTCCACACTGCATAGTTTTTATTACGTAATTAAAACAAGAAAAGGAAACCCTAACAAAACTGGAAAACAGTTTCGCTGATAACAAGCAGTGTAATCGTATTAAATAAAGAAGCAGTAATTATCAGACTTCCTAAATTTTAAAGCTCTAAAACAGCTTGTATATCGTACTTGCCTATGCTTAAAAAATATATATAAATATTTTATAATGCTTTAACAAGCATTAGTAACCTGTTGAGGTCATCAATAAGAAAAGTACGGGCAATGCTATGTGTTCGTAAATATTTGAATGTCTTTAGCAATGTCTTGTTTCTAGGTTATCAACCTGCGCCTAATTCGGTGTATGCCATGTCTCTTTCAATAGCAGCAAGTTCGCCTTCTTCACACAGAAATACTCAGGTAGTTTCAAACTCAGCATCATCTTCCTCTCCTTGCCCATTCTTCTTGAGGTCGGCGTAACACCTTTTCTTCTTCCATTCTCCTCAGACGTCACAGCATCATTCACTCCTGTCTTTTTCATATTATTCATCCCACCATCCATTCATCTTTTCTTTCTAGGTAATTTCAAACTCAAGTCTAATGTTTCAAATATTATTATACCAGTAACAGGCACTTTCAAAAACAAAAAGATGAAACTAGAGTCAAGGTAAAAGGTAAAAGACCAGTGAAAAAACTAGGTTTTCCCTCTCCCTTTAAATCTCGATTTAAAATACCCATGGTGGTCAGGTTCAGTGACGTCAGCACAGGTCAACGACCGATAGAGTTACGTACACATACACAATAGAAACGTACTCGCGGAACTCACTACGTAATTTATAAATACAGGGTTCGATTCTTTGTTATGTCAGTGTTCGTGCATTGGTATGTGGTGTGAACGAACTGGCTAAATGGCTGTCCAGTATTGGGGAATTTGTGGTTTTTCTTGCAAATTGTGAAGTTGTTTTCAGCTAAGTTCGCTGATCCTAGGGGTAGATCGTAGGTCGTCGTTTCGCTAACATCTTTGCTTTCCATTCGGGATCTTCCTTCGGGTGACTAGCCTTCATAAACTTCGCTGGTCTTCGGTTAACTTCGCTTCTTCACCTGCATTTGTTTCATATGTGGACAGTTATTGGAACAATGCCCGATCATTTGCAATGGTATCACCATGAGAATGTTAAGTGCATTGGCACCATTCGAAGTCATATAGCAGAACCTACTTAAATGTACGACTAAGTTAGCAATACCGGGTCTTTGAGAAATCAAGCGGTGTCTTGACAACTGTATGGCTTTTGGCACGATTAGCTTGTTTCATGGAATGTAAAGACATTGTAATGTTATACAGTTATTTATGCATCAAATGAGACGCCACGATGGGAAGTCAGCCTTGCTGGCTGTGAAAAAAGACTTAAAAACACCTGTACGGGATTATAAACGTAGAAACTGCAGCATAAGATGAACAGAGTTTGCGCAGCTTCTTCTGATTGAACAGTCTTTTATGCCTACTATATTAGTTTTATGACACGATCTTTTAGAAAACATTTTTCTATACTCAAGCTCTTTAAGCCCCAAAATTCAAATCATTTGCATTCACCCAGCCATAGCCAGTTGCAAAAAACTAACACAAGCAGTTCAACTTATTTTTAAGTGAAAACCAGCCCGCAGTTATCCAGTATCGATTTCTTGCAATGCAGACAGTGTGTCGAAGACGTGTTTGCATTTAGAAGCGGCTTTCTGTCGGAACGTCTTACGCAAGGTGGGTACAGGTCTATAAATAGAATGGCTGCGAGTAGGCTTAGCATAACGAGTCACGAGTTATATTCATGGAAGAGGCTTCATTTCACCAGGTGGGCGTTTGTAGAACCGTAAGCATTTAGTAGTTACATTTTATTAGTACACGGAAGGACACTAGGCAGTAACTGACATAGAAGCATATTAAGAATTAGCTGTTACCCGAGGCCTTCGTTTGCGTGAAATGTGAAATGAATTCTTGCACCTTACCTTAATTCTTTTTCTAAAATAAAGTGCTTATGTTAGTCTTTATAACATCAGCTACCTGCCAGTAAAAGTCCCGTAAAAATCGGTCCAGCCGTTCCGGAGATTAGGCGGAATAAACAGATAGACAGACAAAAATTAAATAAAAATGTTAGAAGTACTGTAAAATGCATTCAATAAAAAGCTTTTAGTTTGGAATTACAAACGGTCACTTCAATTTTATTTATTTGAGTAGATTTCGTATGATGTGGTTACTTTATGAGCCACAGATAGTCCACAAAATGCAGGTTTTGATATATGTGAAGTTAGTTGCAGACCAGCAAAGTTTTCCGAAGACCAGCGATAATACCCGAAGAGACGGTACTCAAACATTTGGGACATAGATTTAGGGTATTGCTGATATCTTCAAAGTAGCAAGCTTCTGACCCTCCTGATCAGAAGGTCTAAGTAGCTAAATGTCCATAAATAGATGTTTTGCTATACAGACCATCTGATAGTTGGACGTTTTGCTACATGGACATTTTGGTAATTAGACTTACTATTCATTAGACGTTTCGCGCTATTGGACATTCAGCTAGTTAGACCTTCTGATCCGGAGGGGATGTTGATGTCGTAGAACAAGTTTATGAAAGACCAGACTTGGATCCAGTTGAAAATCACACACAATATTAGATAACATTGTGTGTCTCACGGCTGCGCCAAAAAGACCCAGTTCAGCAAACTGCCGAACAGCTGGTGCCCGACGCTGATTTTCAACTGGACCCAAGTCTGGTCTTTCATAAACTTGTTCTACGACATCAACATCCCCTCCGGATCAGAAGGTCTAACTAGCTAAATCTTTTCTTTTTTTCTGTTTAGTTTTAATTATTTTTTTGTTGTGTGCACTTGTTGACTTGTGGCATGGCACCAAATAAATATGTTTTCTTTCTTTCTAAAGAAACCGTCAGAAAACTTTACTGCATTTTCCCGTATTTGAGAACCGAAGAAAGTTGTTTGTTTTGAAAATAACACACATTTCAGTTGATTAGATGCCAACGACAAAAGTCCATAATTTTTTGTCCTTTCATCCATGAAACGACCAAAGTCTGTTTTGTAACTGGACTGACGATATTCTGACGTCAAGATTTTCTGATGACGGACGAAAATTACGTTTTAAAAGAAAATGGTCTTTTTTCTCGAACATCTCAAGGTTGCTTTGAATTTAGTAATAATCGCTCTTATGATAATTTCGTTTGCTTTGCGGCTTTTTTTGTGCAAAATCTGACTGTTCAATGTAAATATAGATTTAAATTATTTTTTTGGTTTTCTTTCCTTATTTGATGGGTGAGTAGAAATATTTTTAAAGAGCATTGACGTATTTAAATTGTTGTTAGCTTTTCCTTACTTCAAATAATAAAAAAAACTAGTAAAAGACTGTTCAAGCTGTCCAACGGCTCGTAATATCTTAAATGACAGCATTAGCTTAAGTAGTTAAATAATAGGTCTTTACCTATGAAATTGCCGTATTGCAGTACAGACTTTTTCAAACAAAAAAAAGTTTTGATTGGCTATGAGTTCTAAATTCAAATTAATTTTGTTTTAAAAATATGACATTCTATTTACAAAATCAGTCTTTTGTTTATTCATTAGCGTTGTATTTTCATTACATTTCAACATTTTTCCTCATAATGGATACTTTGAAATTTCGTGTAATTATGGAATATGAGTTCCGTCGTGGCACCAACGCGGCACAAACGACCCGTAACATCAACGACGTTTACGGAGAGAACTGTACAAACGAACGCACAACCCGTTATTGGTTTGCTCGGTTTCGTTCTGGGAATTTTGACTTGAAAAATGAACCTCGTGGTCGTCCGGAAACTTTGGTCAACAATGATGAATTAAAGGTGATTGTTGAAGCTGATGAAACTCAATCTACAGCTGAGCTGGCAGCAGCTTTTGATGTTAGCATTAAAACAATATTGGTCCATTTGCGACAGATTGGCAAGATAAAAAAGCTTGATAGATGGGTGCCCCACGAACTTAACGATCGCCAGCGCAACGTACGCGTCGAGACTTGCCTTGCGCTGCTTAACAGGCACAGAAATGAAGGAATTTTGAACCGAATTGTTACGTGCGACGAAAAATGGATTCTTTTTGACAATCGAAAGCGCTCAGCAAGTTGGTTAGATCCTGGTTCGGTACCAAAGCAATGTGCAAAACGAAAAATGACCCCTAGAAAGGTGATGGTCACAGTTTGGTGGTCTAGTGCTGGTGTGATTCATCATAGCTTTTTACAAAACGGCGAGAGCATTACTGCAGATGTGTACATTGAAGAACTGACCACAATGATGGCGAAACTCGCACGTCTGCAACCAGCTTTGGTCAATCGGTCGTCTCCACTGCTACTTCACGACAACGCGCGGCCCCATACTGCACAACAGACCGTCTCTAAGCTGCATGAGTTGGGTTTGGAAGCTCTCCCTCATCCGCCATACTCACCAGATCTTGCGCCTTCCGACTATTACTTTTTCCAAAATTTGGACAACTTTTTAGCGGGAAAAAAATTCAATTCCCGAGAGGCAGTACAAAACGCCTTTGAAGAGTTTGTTGTCTCCCGTCCAGCTGATTTTTTCAAGAAGGGCATCCATAAACTGCCACAGCGTTGGCAAAGATGCATTGATTGCAGGGGTGATTACTTTGAATAAAAGAAATAAACAAGTTCGAAAAAAAAAATACTTTAACTTTTTTCAAACAAAACGGCAATTTCATAGGTAAAGACCTAATAAAATAATTATTGCCCGTTGTTACTTATATGCACACAAAATTAAAATAAAAGACAATCAATTTTATTGTCTTCTTTTTTTATGGTAAACCTAACCTTACCTGGTGTCATAGTTTTTATGCCGACCATGGGCCTCTGACTTGGCTTTACATGCCGCCAAGAAAGATCTCTCGGGCTGCTATTTATTTTCTCACGATCGACGTTTTTCTTCACTGAAGCGAACGATAATTATACAAGATGCACATGAATCTGAAAAATCGGATAGTGTGCTATTAATAGATAACGCCCACCCATATTTGAGAAATTAATTAAGTCTATTGATTACATAACACCTGTTAAAGGTTACCGAAAACGTCCCAACAAATGATGATAATAAAAACTAAAAATAGAAAGAGCATGTCCTAGTTAGCATTTGAAAAACACGTTAGACTAGAAAGCATACAACTAATTTCCCATATTTAAAACTTGATATTGTCTTATTACAAAACACATAACCAAAAGATCACTAGAACATCCAAAACGTTCTAGAAAAACCTGTTAATCTAGGAGTTAATGATAATGAGCAAACCGATTACCAAACGGACGTATGGAAGGCTATTTTCGGCGGCTACTTATTCCATTATAGGTTATTAAATGTTTTAGTAATGAGGCTAGGAATAGCTAAGAATTTTAAATAGTCTTATTTCTGTCTGGCTGGCTGGATGCCCTTTTTTTGCCCTTTGTTTTTGGGCAGGTCACTGCACTACAGCTACGGTTTTCTAGTGTGGCGCGTGAGACAGATGAAGAAAATTCCAACGGTTTTTTTGATGGAAAATATTCACGGTCTTCATAAAATTATAACTGCGAAAAGTTGTTTTATCTTGGATTTTTTAATTAAAACGGTAACGGTAGGCCGTGGGGTTGAATTAACACCTAAGCATCACTGTCGAGTTCGTTAGTTAAATAAAAAATCCTCAAAACTAGGCACTAGGTGTCTTGTTTTATTCCTCATACTTTTTTATTAAGAAAGAATACGTAATAGGACTAATAGGCCGCCAGCCGCTGGTAACTTGGTTTTACTTTGACAATGGTCAAGCGTAGTACGGAGTTTCAATAAAATAAGATCCCAGCTTATACTAAGTAGGTTTGAATTTGAAACCACTTAAAGAGGCCTACATGAGTCCATGTAAACAAAATTATAGAATACGTGTAGAACCAATTGGCATGGTGACGACAAATCTGTACAATTTACCCGCGCAGGCGACTGCACGGCATTATCGGCACAAACAACATTACTTGTCAGAATTCTACTCGTTTTGGTCGGTTATGTAATACTTGTTAGGTCCGGTCCCACCTCTATAAGCCTCTCAGTCAAATACAGAATAGATTCCTAATTATTTTTCGTGCCAACTTTAAACCACAATTTTAATGTCCACAAAAATAAATCTCATCTATGAAATAACATCAGATTCAATATGTCTGCCAGTAAAATGAAAATCCTGATCGGGTAAAAAGTCCCATGGTGCGTCAGAAACGCCCGCAAAATTTAAACTTTCTTACTTTTTTTTTACAATTTGCTAGTCAGTTTCAGGTTGTATGTTGGTGTTAATATGATTCGCGATACAGTAACAATTATCGCATAAACAGAGTTAAAATAATCAATAAAATCGTCAATACAACTCTCTCTGAGTTTACCTCATTTAATCCCATAAAATGACTATTTTATTAAATAAAACGCAACTAACGGACCAGCAAATTGCAATTTTTTTAAATACCTCATTGGCGTTGCGGGTTACCCTAGTAGCGCTTACAACTTAAATCGATTAAGAAATCTCTGCCTTTGATAAGATGCGATTCTGATTTGATTTGAAAATGCAAAACTGCAACAATTTAATGTTTCTACGAGCTCTATAGTTACCAGATGAACTTATTTATTGAAACTATAAACATAACAAAATTTAAATAAACAGGCCCGTTATTGCCAGACTCTGATTGCTCATATTTCATAGTAGCTATAGCTTATATCTATAAGTACCTGTTTGGCTTGCAAATTCGCAATAAAATAAACGGTTTTATGCTCATAGTCAATTTCCTTAATCTGTATGTTAATATAACGACGTCGGTGTCGGTAGTTGGCTGTCTTATTTAGGCCAGATAGGTACAGTCACGTCTAATAAATGTATACACGTAGCAACTTTTAAAAGTGATTTTCTCCTACTGTATTGATTAAGGTTTTACGTTTTCACGAACATGGAATTTTGGAAGGCATACTATTACGAATTAGGTCTTATCTCAACGTAGAAACCGTAATTTCACGAGCAAATCACTTTTCAGTTTTGCTAAGTGTATATGTTACGGGCAATTTGATAAGTCCGGGCACTATTAATAATGGCCGGTCTGTATTCATAATGCCCGACTTAATTGGGCGATGTGATTAAAACAGCATGATTAATCACTTTTCCCGGCCATTATGAATAATGCCCAACCTATCTTGGGCAAAGTAATAAAATAGGTGAACTGTAGTGTTTTTGTTTATTAAATGAAATTAAACTTACAAAATTTTCATGAAAATTTAACAAAAAATAACCTAACCTAACCTAACCCAATTGCCCGGCTACAAGTAGGGAATAATTCATACTGCCCGGTCCAAGTGATAAATTCAAGCTATGTCAAACACTGACTTATTACATGGACCACGGGCCGTCGGGCATTATTAATAATGGCCGGTCAAAGTGATAAATTAATCACTTTGCCCATCGCTCTTGGGCATTATTAATAATGGCCGGTGCTTATTAATAATGCCCAGTTAATCACGTTGCCCGTAACATATACATATTATTAGACGTGACTGTACTGCGTAATTAGAGGGGCGCGTGGCTAAATTATAACAGCCAATCGGATCAATCTTGGTTGGTCTGTGGCTGGGTGACCCATTACATACCAAGTTTCCTCTGTGCCTCGGAAAGGCACGAAAAGTCGTGGTGTAATTTTTGACAGTCGTTACGTAGTCAGTGGCCCGAAAGTCTGACAACCAGAATTACCAAGGGGTATCTTCGTATTACCCAGTACTAAACGTCTGGTATTATTTAGCTAGGAGCTCCTCAATCCTCACTCATTGCTAAATCACCTAAGTTTGCGTCTTTAGTGTCCAATTTAGACATCCACATACAATTTTCATATAGTAACAGTTTATTTTCGTACTGTCTGCGCTTTAACTACGTGAATTGGTGTCAATAAATTCTTAATTGCTTTATTCAGCTGTACAAAAACAATATTGTTGGGTGTTAGCTAAACTTATTTGAAGAACTCTTTATGGCATTTCCTTATGTTGTTGTTGTTGTTTGTGGGGTGAAAATTACACTAGTAATTTCGGAGAGGTCCTTTAAGAAAGGGTGTTTTCCGTGAAAGATTCAAGAGTTCAAGACAAAAGTAGGAATAAAAACTTGAACCTACGTGGCACACGTATCTAATTATCGTTACTTTTATAGTTTTATATGGGATTAAATATAATGAGCACCAAAAAATACTTTGAGATCCTAAGCTAAAAAACACTAAACACCAAAAAAATTGTATTCAAAGACCAAATATAGTAAATGATCACCAAATATAGTAAATGATCACCAAATTTTGTGGCAAGAAGAACTTAGGAAGCAAGTGCGAGCAAAGCGAGCTCGGGATATTGGGCACCCCGACTCGGTTAGGTTACTTTAAACCCTGCAGAGAGAAATAGGAGCCCCGCGTAGCGGGGCTCCGTCGACTACGCCTTAGTTCGGAGCTGTGATTTTCAGGTTTTTAATTCTGGTGATCATTTACTATTTCTGGTGATCATTTACTATTTTAGGCAGTATAAAAATGTTTTTTAAGGATATATTTACTTTATCTGGTGTTATGTTAAACATAAGCCGTTTTGTATTACAACTTTAAACAGTTTGTACGGAAGACTTACCACCAAATTCCCACGCACATAGCTATGCTGGGAATTTATTAGTGAACAATTTTCCCTAGGCATTTATTAGTGTGCAGTTTTTTAGGGCCATTATTAGTGAGAATTTTTCTGGGCATTTCTTACAGTGCAGCTTTTATTTCATTTAAAAATTACCATTTTTTGTCTCTTGTTCCAGGGTTGTGTTCTAGTCTGCTATGCGGGCGCACAGAGAAGCTAGAGCTGGGCAGCAACAGCGGCGCGGGGGCTGCGCTGGCGCTTGCGCTAGTGCGGCCTCCCACCGCGCCTCGCACCGCCTGCCAGCTCAGCCTCACCGCCCCTGACGCTGCTGCCTTCGCTGTTAGGCTTATTGATGTTAAGGTAAGGATTTTAAATATCTGTTTCTTATTTTATTTCTCTCATGGCAGAAAAGTCTATCGTAAAAATCAGCCAGTTACTGAGTTTGGCGGTAGGACCGACTGCTCTCGAGTTTCTGATGTAAATAATAAAACACCTAGAGGGGCTCTCCTAACATCACGGTTTACAGTATAACAGCATGTAGTTGAACATAATAAGCGATTCTACCCAATTTTCGGACACTAAATTGAGTCACCATGCAAAACTGCATTGCTATAATATCATAGTCGCTCCCATAAGACCTTTGGGGAAGACATTAATCCCATCGAATCCCTAAAAAGTGCAAACTTTAGTCAACATTGAACGCAGTAATTCACACACAAGTCACGGTTTAATACAACTGCTAAATCGTGAACAATAAACACAAACTTATCGAACGATCAGATCATCGGAGTGAAACCTTTTTTTTATAAACTCTACTCGTAACCTATCTCGTAATGGCGGCTTCGATGTTAATCGATTACGTTACCACTTAGCACGTTTATCGCATGTTTGTATTCATAATAAATCAATACTGCGAAGCCGTATTGCTATGACAGGTTTCAGGATAATAGGAAGTTTTGATGAGTTTTTAAAACCGCTGCGTATGTGTTTATGGAGCTTATACCCGTTTTCGCGAACAATAGGCCATGGTGCATTACAAATTTATGAGCTAATTTTGTCCTATCCAACTGCGCTCAGATCTGGCTGCCTATTCACAAACGCTCAGATTCGATCTCGATTCGATAAGTCGTATGTCTATCTTGTTTTGGCATTACGAAAGCGAGCGAGATAGACATAAGACTTTCCGAATCGAAATCGAATCCGAGCGTTTGTGAATAAGGGGGCTGGTCACCGAGTCCCAGAAGTTCCACCTAGGAGTTTACCGATGGGCATTGGAACGCAGCATTCTGAGCGTCGAAAGACAAGACAGGGTTCGGTTACTTGGGCTCGAGGAAGAAGAATACGTATTGCACAATACGTTCCTTAACGTACTTCCTCGTCAGCACAGAGGTCCAAATAAGAAAATTTTATTGAAAAAGAAGATATTGATAGAGAAACCCAGGCAAATGCAATGCTGGGTTTCTCTCTGATTATTTCATTACCTGTTCCAAGGTTCCATGACCCGTATAATTATAATAATTATAATCCATGATCTTATCTAGACTTTAATTGACGAGTATGACTGCAATGTGTTGAAGACTGCGGTTAGGTACAATGTTCATCTATGAAGGTAAGTTCTATTGAAAATTGTGGTGCAACACACTTACGGTAGTGACTGATTTGCTTGAAAGCGTTGCTATAGCCAGGTCACGATGTCTATGAGGTTTTCAACTAGTTCCAACTATGAGTAGATTATTATCAGTTCTGGGAGGTATAAGTCACTCTTTAAATAACGGAGTGTGAGCTAAAACAAAAGGAGGAAGGCACAGCTAACCTTGTCAGGACACTCATTGGATAAAATCTTGTTCACAAAAAGGTGGAGTGAGGATTAAAAAAAAAACAGGTTTCGTAGATGATTGTGAACGACCCTACTACCGCCAAGCACTTAGTTCCGCTATTATATATCACTGCTATGCTCCGGCCTCAAACTTCAGGTTCGTATTTTAAGATCTATTTGTCACCCTACGACAAAAAAAAATCTATGCCACAATTATAAAATTAAAAAAAAAAAACAATATCTATGGTTGGCGGTACCCTTAATATCGGCACTAGCTGCAACCAGATGGCCTGTTAGTTTACCAATCAATCTTATAATCGGTAATTGTTCTAAAATCTAGGTGTAAATAGCATTAGGTAATTGGCTAGTGACATAATCAAGTAATTAAATGTGTAATAGGAGTCCAAATGATGATTCCAGTTAGGTTGCAAGTTTTGATTACAAAATAACTAGGTCGTTGCTAATTGGTGTGTGCAATAGTGTTTTGGTACTTTATTAATTAACACCATTATTATTTTCAAAGGCAGAAAGATTAAAAGTAGTGCCAATGACAGAAAAGTTGAAAGGAAATCGTTTGGCTGGGTATGAGGAGAGATGAATTGCTTCTAAATAAAGCTGTGAAGAATATACATTTTTCTGTGAAAGGAAGCCAAAGAATAGTAAGGAAATATATGAAAGAAGAATTAGATGACGAACAAGAAGTAAATGATTGCATGATGATTAACAGGGGAAATGGAGGAAGTAAATGTGTTGAGGTTACCCCAATTAAATGGAAACAGGGGCAGGAAGATGAATATTATGAAAACAGTTCTGAAGATTTGACTGTTCTATTCCGATCCTTGGAATTCGTTGTATAGAAGACTTTTACAGTAAAGTAATAGAAAATCGAATTTTCTGGAGAAAAAAAAAAACGGCGGATTCTTAATCATGTAATTGTAAGCACAATATATAGGGCGTGACTTCCTCCAAGATTCGTCACAAGACGTTTGTCTAGACATCGTGACAACGGAGATCGTTACAGATGTGGTTTTCCTCAATATGGCATTGACCTCAAGTAAAAACAGCTATTACGGTCACAGCTTTTTCTTTTCAAGATTTCCTTGTCGGTAAACGTTTTCCTCAAAGGATGTCTTCTCGCATATTCCGGTAGAGAATGCTTAGAATTTTTGTGGTGAAGCTCGTGTGAAAATATTTCTGTATTTTTTAAGTTAAACTTCATATGCGACTTCCAACAAGTTTGCGTTAAACGTTTAACGCTACCATGGAGGGGAATAGAAAGAGACAGAGCGAGAGTGAATGCGTGGCACTCGAACGCATGCGTGTAGTATTACGAAGTTTCACTTCTTCCGCGCGGAGGGACTCCAAGCACAAATTTTTTAGTTGGTATTGGAAGACCGCTTTGTAGTTGGGATTTACGATCAAAGGTTTGTATAGGGAGCCTATCCAGCTCCTCCACCCTACGGCCTAGGACATTCATGATGATGTTCACACGTAAAAAAAATGATGGTTAGAGGAAGAAAGTTTATTGAAAGAGAAGAAGCGGAAGGCAAAAGAAACGATGCATGAATTGTAAGAGGAATGAAAATGAAAAAAAAAGGAAATGATAGCGTGACAGTTGACTGGGGAGAATGGAACATGAAAACGTGTTCCGCCAACCCCAAGTGTAATGGACAAGACGAAGGAAGGACACAGAACAAGAGGACATGAAGGTGGTAAATTTGAGATCAAAGAACTAAGATTATACAGGGTGTAACGGAAAGGGTATATATGTATATACTTAAGGGTGTTCTATAGATCATCAAACTGAACATGTTTCTTTTCATAATAGCGAAAAAAATATCAGCTGCCCATACATATGAATCGAATAGGTATTGAAATTTTGTATGGGGCAGCAGATAAATTTTCGCTATTACGATGTTTGTCCGATAGAGAAACATGTTCAGTTTGATTGTCTGTAGCACACTCTTAAGTATCTATATACCCTTTCCGTTACACCCTGTATAACTGAGAAATACTGAGATTGAAAGGCAAAGTGATTTGTACTGATGTTAAGAATACTTTGTTAAGAAATAGAAGGTCATAAGATTAAAAGTACTTGTTGATTTATAGTTTAATAAAATTGAATGATTTAATGTTAGTTTTGATTATAAAATGTCCTCGCTAGAGAATTCGCAATTTTATAGGTTTTTTTACTGTAGAATTTACATGTAAGTAGTAAAATCAATTATTTCATGGTGTAGAGTTCCGCGTGAGTCACTGCACGTGTAACAAAACCGAATAATCAATTATGCGAGTCGATCAGTTATCGAAGTTTTATCAACAACAGTGGAGCCTTTTGAGGAATGAATGGTTTTCAACTTCACATGTAGAAGATTTTGTTACGACATTAATCCAGACGCGAATATACTCTGTGTATGTTACTGTTCATCCAAGCTACACTTAATATAAGCTTAATTCTTGTACTCCGAAACATCTAAGTCGAAATCTCGTTGGAAATGGAGGTGACAAACAATTTTGTTAAGTTTTTGTGATTGTGTCTACGTATTGGTCGTAAAAATTTGAGACTAGAAGAAGTAGTGTCTGTAAAAAATCCTATAATTTTGGAGCATTTGGAACAGATTGAGACAGAAATATGCAACCGGCGTCACACAATGCTACACATTCCACAGTATAACTTGTTGTGTATATTCTTGCCCGACGAGCCAGCCCGCGCCGCTGAGCATGTAGCTTTAAATTCCCCAAATAATAATAATATGACCCAGCCTGTCCCTTGCTGCCCACCCTTCAATGACGCCCTAAGCCGAGGCCGAACCCCACAGGGGGTGCCCTTAGCGAGCGGTCATTTAATGTACCTAGTTTGTAAGTCCTGGCTGGGGGCCTTAAATTCATTTGAGGTCACCACAGGATAGTCCGGGTTAAGCAGTAAAAACCTTAGCAGGTTGATCTGCGAGTGGCCATAAAAAAAAAAAACTCTGTGTATAGATTTCCCGTAAAGTGAGAGATCCGCATAAACTGGAACTGGATAGCTTGATCATCGCATCGTGCGTACCTCAGAATACGGGAGCTGCCCTTCAATCCTATTGTGAATCTGTCTGAAAGCACATTTGGTCACTTAATTCATTGTAACACGAATTATGTCAACTCATTAGAGGTCTAAAATGACAATGCAGCCTAAACTGGCCTTCCTTGTTTCACAATCATGCCACAATGGCTGTAATTGTGATAATCATGTCCATATTGACTTGGACACGCACTCACGGAAGACAATTTGCAACTCATTGTGCAAGAGTTGCAGTCATATTTATTTGGTTTTAGGTCTCCAAGGACAATTTTTCGCAATACAAAATTGCCTATGTTGGTCACACATTATTGTCACATTAAGTGTTTCTTAACAGAGCATAGGGCTGCACCATTGAAACGAAGGTAATTTCAACAATACACATACGCTGGCCTAAATAAAAATCATGGTAAAAGATTTGTTACAGTATTCTGTGATTTTCTTGATGTCTTTATAATGCTTGTCTAGTGTAGCTTTATAAATCCTTTTTTGCCAAATCCGTGCGAAATATATGCATTTGTCAATCATCCTAAAGATTTTTCTTGCTAACAGTGTCCTAACACTGCAAATCTACAACCCAATGTGTAATACATCTTACAAAATCCTGTTATACTATGGTGCCATCCCATTGTTTGCGACACCTAAGCTCGGTGTAGTAATACGGAACCCATTACAGTCATATATGGTGGTCAAACGAAGCGTGGACAATGGTCTAACAACTGATGTTTGGACATCATGGCGCCTCTTAGTTAGATGTGCATTATTATGGTGATAGTTTGTATTAATATGTGTATCGTACGATTATTATCAGTAATAGAGCAATTGCTCTGAGTATGTCCATATCCATATAGGTTAAGTAAGTATTTAGTTTCTTTATCAAATGTTGTAAGGTTAAAGCCTGCTTCCACAATAAATCTCTTCAAGTGTTTAAAGACACCAAATTTTAAAAATCAGTCTGGTTCTGTCAAACGTTTGAAGACGACAGGAAAGGTCTAAGAATTTTCCGAATTAAGTTTAAGTTGAAGTTGAAGTTAAGATTCGGGCACGCAAAAGATTATTTCATATTTAACTAAAAAAACAAAAATTTTAACTATCGCTAGATGTTGGTTGTGACCTCTCACCACCTGTTCATCTGCCTAGCCTTTTCGCAACTATGTCATAGATCTACAAATGACAGATAAGTGTCAAATGAAATTATTATAGTAGTACTTTAGTTTTCACAGACTTGTGATTTATGTTAGCTTATTATTAAAATTCTCCTGAGAGCTGTAGTTCAAAATCAAAAACAACGAAAAAGTAAGAAAACTTCCCTTACCGGCTTTCCCGTTAGAGGAAAATCACTACAGACACACAGAGTTCATTTGTATGTAAATAAGTTCTGTTTTTACCAGAAAAACTCAGAACGAGATCGCACGGATAAACCTAACAATACATCAATGTATCTCGCTTCAGGAAGTAATTTGAAAAACAAGGTCGCCTCCAAAATCAAAGAAAAGCGTTGAAATGGTTATTGTTTGACGTTTCAAACAAATGTAACTGCTACAGTTTGTAGCGTTGTTTGTTTAACTTTTTGTCATCGTTTCAGTTTTGGTGCGTTTTTGTAGCAGGTATGATAAGATTGTTAAGATTTTATATTATCAATTTTCATGATCATTATCAACATCATCGTAGCCTTTTCCCAACTATGTTGCAGTCGGCGTCTAGTCTGATCGGATGCACCTAAATACCAGTATTATACATGGAGCGACAGCTTTTTGTAGAAGTAATGAAACAATATGATGTTATTACGAATTAGTGTTGTCGCAAAACCCTTCAAACATAAAGAAATAACAAGGTTTGTAGGATTTCCAGGGCCGTCCCATGTAATAGGGGGCGAGCCTATTGCCATTAACCGGGCACAAATTTAGCCACCGTGGCTGCAATAACATTATGCTACACCCGGGAATCGAACCCAGTACCTCATGCTCGGCAGTCACGCAGTAGCTAGAAACATGAATCATCATCTGCCTAGCCTTTTCCCAAACTATCTTGGGATCGGCTTCCAGTCTAACCGGATGCAGCTGATTACCAGTATTTTACATGAAGCGACTGCCTATCTGACCTCCACAAACCAGTTAGTACTGGGTAATACGATACCTCTAGGTAGGACTGGTTGTCGGGGTCAATTTTCATGATAAGAGAATATTATCATACATACCAATAGGACAAATAGAATCATTAGATATCCGGCTCGAAGGACAAAATGGACTACACTTAAAATCAGTTACTAATCCAGTCATAAGAGTTACACCCGTCAGTAACAATTAACTCAATGTAGTTACTTTATGACTTAAATACAAATAATATACATTTAGCTATTTATACTACAAACGGGTATTCCGATTTATCACCTTTATTTTTTAATTACTGATTTAATCTTTTACTCTGGACGCTCTTAACTTGCCCGTATTTCTACATTGTTCTCACATATTTGTAATTCTTAACATGAATGATGTAACCAAGATTTTGTAACATATTTTGATTTAAAAGAGTGTCCATGGAGTTTCTTGCCCGTTCTTCTCCATAGAGATCTACGCTACGGAATGGGCAACTACAGTACTTTCACAAGTTATTATGCCTTGTGACTGGGACTGTAGTTTCGCGTTTTATTTTGTTTTTTTTGACTTTCAAAAGTGCCTGTAATGGTCTAATTGAAATAAATGCTTTGACTTTGACTTTGACTTTTGCTTGTAATATTACCAGTTTATTGTTTTTGAAACCACTAGTTATGCGTTAAGGATAATTCTTGTGTTAATTTGAACTATAATCGTATTTGTCGTTACCTGATCAATCATTATCATTTTATTAATATTTTCAAATGTTGCGCTTGCTTCTCTTATGGTGCCTCGTTTAGATTACTCAGCCTAAATCGTTTCCATTGATAGCAAACAGACCTCCTCTCTGAGGGAGGAAGGGAATGTCTCACCGTTTGCAAAATAATTTCTTTTTTTATAGCGCTTTAACTCGAGATTGAAGCAATGACATTAAATGAAATCAAATCATTAAATTCTTGGCGATTATGGGATAATGGTTGTAAAAAATGGAATGAATCCTTGTCCGTATTTACATATTTTTGGGGCAGGCTGTACATATATAGATGTTCTTTTATAATAAAGTTCTCCATGTTTCACCGTCACATGGACATGCAAATAGTAGGTTTAAAATTCTAAATAAGTGGCGTGTCATTGTATTACAATAAGAAATTTAAAAAATCATCTTGTTCACGGTTATAAAAAAAAATACGATCAATAATGTCAAACATAATAAAATTATGCTAACTAGAAAACCAATAATATTTATGTCAATTTAAGTAACATTCGGTAAATGAATCAGTCAGTGTATCATGATTAAGATTAGTCGAAGTAGTTTATTGGAATCTTTGATAGACAAATATCAATGATTTAACCACAGTTCTATCTCAATTATAATAATAATAACATGTGATACAGGATTATCCTAGTACAAGCATCGAACTTGTATTGAATTGTTTAGTTAAGATTATTTTTTATATTTGACCCATTTTTGGTTCAGAATAAAGATTTATTATAATTATAAAGATTAATTATTATTAATTGCTCTATTGTCCAAAATATACAAAACATCACGCTGAAAAGAGTCAGGCGGAGGTGTACCAAAAAGTACACTCACACTTTGCCAGTTGTTTTTAAATCCCATGTAATAGGGGGCGAGCCTATAGCCATCAACCGGGCACAAATTGAGACTCCATGGCTGGCTACTGAGATTTTTTTTATGGATAAACCAATAACACTTTGCCGAACCGGGAATCGAACCAACTCGACTTTATGCTCAACAATCGCGATTACGAGGCAGTGAATATTACGTCTTTTTACTTATCTAACGATGCATTATATATGTGGCAACAAACTACGTCTGCGTTGACCTTAAAAAGTCGGAATGGTCGTCGACTTCTACTGACACCGTTTTTTGGCTTTGCCCTTCAGGAGTTTCAGCTGTCATTAATATTTGTCTTATACACAGTATCACAAATGTCTTGTAAGGTGTTGTATCTAAATTACTGTCACGCAATAATTAGCCTAGACTAGAAAGTTTAGTTAACCCACAGTTTGTCACTGTTTGTGCCGGCTAATCTCCGAAACGCCTGGACCGATTTTGAGGGGACGGCGACTCTTACTGGCCGATAGCGGTATAAGAAGTAACTTAGGCTACCTTTATTTTGGAAAAAGGATATGTAAAATAAACCTTTGAAATTGAACAACATCCGATTCAATTACCTAAGGAAGTAATATTTTTATAATAATTTCACGAAGGTCGCAGGCAACAGCTAGTATATTATAAAACTTTAATATTATTATATTGTTTCATTCTTATTCCAGAGTGGAAATGAGACGGAGCTATACAGGTCGTCTAGCTCCATCTCTTGCCCACTCTGGAATAAGAATAAAACAATAATGTTTTAAGATGTCATATTAACCCCCCTGATAGCACTTTTTTCAACTGCAACCTGAATTTTGGAACATTTTTCAGTATGTGGCTATGCATACTGCTCCATCGATCGATATTTGCTATGTTACGTAACATACCAGAGCAGTAACATCGATTGCATAGGCCGATTCACAGCGAAACCTAGTTCTAACTGGCTCGACCTAGATTTGACTAGCACCAGTCACAATGGGGCTAACCTAGTTACCAGCCAGCATAACAGTAGTAACAGATTAAAAAACTAATGAATGAGTTTTTTTAATTCAACGTTTTAGCATAATCTTAATTACTGTTTCCATAAAAAAAAAAAACAGACTAAATTCGCAGATTTGAACTGGTTACCTACTTGCTAATTTAATTTTTTTAATTGTTATTCATGTTTCTAGCTGAGCTTGGCTCTAGAAGGAGCTCGTGGCTAAATAATGACAGCCGCACGGGTCGATCTTTAACGTTCCATATCCATAATTACATACCGAGTTTCCTCCGTGCCTCGGAAAGCACGTTAAGCCGTTGGTCCCGGCTGTCGTTACGAGTAGTCAGAAGCCAAAAAATCTGACATCCAGTCCTACCAAGGGGTATCGTATTACCCAGTTACTGGGTTGTGGAGGTCAGATAGGCAGTCGCTTCATGTAAAATACTGGTACTCAGGTTAGACTGGAAGTCGACCCCAAGATAGTTTGGGAAAAGGCTAGGCAGGTGATGATTCATGTTTCTAGCTACTGCGTGACTGCCGAGCATGAGGTACTGCGTTCGATTCCCGGGTCTAGGAATCTTGAATGTTTCAAGAGCAGCCACGGTGTCTAAATTTGTGCCCGGTTGATGGCAATAGGCTCGCCCCCTATTACATGGACTGAACATAACTGGTGAAATGTGGGAGTAGTATTAGGTACACCGCTGCCTAACCCTTCGGGGATTGCTAAAAAAAAACTCAATAAGCATTTATTTTAAGCATTATTCACTTTTGAAAGTCAAAAAAAACAAAATAAAACGCAAAGCTACAGTCCCAGTCACAAGGCATAATAACTTGTGAAAGTACTGTAGTTGCCCATTCCGTAGCGTAGATCTCTATGGAGAAGAATGGGCAAAAAACTCCATGGGGTCAGAACCGGTTCTTACGTAGAGTCACGGGAGCCCCCTTTTATGTCCGTAATGACCGTCTACACGTAGACCTTAGAATGCCCACCGTCCTTCAGTTTATGAAACGTCTTTCGAAGCGTTTCTTCGATAACGCCATTAAACACCGTAATCCCCTGATCGCAGCGGCCGCCCGTTACGAACCCTCGCGCATTAGTACAGTACGCCGTCCTAGGCATACCCTCGTTACTCCAGATGATGCTATCACCCTCCTCCAGGAGAGTAGCAAAGAGACTAGCACTCTTAAAAAGTTCCGACTCAAACCGCCGTCTTTCCGACCTCGCCGTCGAGGTCCGTCGCGACGTCCCGGTCCATGCCCTCCCCGACCCTCGCTCGAGCCAGCCCGCGATGCTGTGCCAGTAGTTTTAAATCAGCCCCTAAATAATGATACCATTCAGATCCAGCCTGTCCCCATGCAGTCCTCCTCCAGCGACGCCCTAAGCCGAGGTTCGTACCCCACAGGGGGTGCCCTTAGCGTGCAGTCGCTTAGTTTGTAAGTTTTTATGCCCTGGCTGGAGGCCTTACTCTAAAGGCACCCACAGGATCCGAGTCCGGTTAAGCAGACGACAACCTCATAGGTTGAACTGCGAGATGCCACTCACAAAAAAAAAAGAAACTCCATGGACACTCTTTTAAATCAAAATGTTACAAAATCTTGGTTACAAATATGTGGGAACAATGTAGTAATACGGGCAATAAGAGCGTCCAGAGTAAAAGATTAAATCAGTAATAAAAAAAAATATAAAGTACTTAATTAAAATAAACCGTGGCAGCTAAGAGTGACCATGACCAGTCACAACTGACAGCGCCCGTTCACGAACATGACGCATGTATCAGCCATCATTCAACTCAACCATTTTGATTGACCACTGCAGGGTGAAGTTATGTTATGTTTATCTCTTGCTAGAATTGCTAATGTCTTGAGCTGACCCCATGTGACATGGGACAAGGACAGCAATCTTGTGATGCTGTCTCAAACTAGAAAAAAAATAGTCCATAGAATCTGTGGGATAGACCATACAATCTATGGTCTATCTCGCATCGGGATAAAAAAAAAAATGTAGCTATTTCTATCAGTAAAAGTTTTTTGTAAATTAGTTCAGTTTTCTCAGAGAATATCTAACAATAAAAAAAAAGTGCGTGGAGTCCCTCCGCGCGGAAGAAGTGAAACTTCGTAATACTAAACGCAAGCGTTCGAGTACTCTTGTTATTTTATTGAGCTTCTAAATGATATTTTGTTGTTTTCTTGATGTATTATTTTTATTACATAATTATTACATAAGTTTATCGAGGTTATTCTACTCATGGATATTGAGCGAAGGCTGGTCACACCGAAGAGTCGAATGCATGACTGTTTGCACGCCATCTTGCGTACCTATTAGAACTAAGAACTACGTAGTCACAGATCTTGTAATACTGCCATCTCTTAGTGTGTTTTAAAAAATATTCCCCATCCATAGCGTTAAACTTATTGGAAGTCGGTTAAGTTTCACTTCAATAGAAAAGTATGGAAGAAGAAGACAGTCTGCGCCGACCTCAAAAAAATTGGGATTTTATAAAGAACAGGAGAATGATTATTTCAGGGAAATACCTTTTAAAAACAACTTGACGCTTTGTTATATTTGTTAAAGTTTCAGTAGTTAAATAGACTACTTTTGATACGAAAAGGTTCAATAAACCCATTTGCCGTTTGCAGTAGCACTAGGCGACGCCTAAATGATTACCTCAATAAAAGCGATTCTCGGAGTTTTAACTTTCAGTGTCGAATCGTCAGTTGAAAATACAACAGCAAACTTTAATTTAAGCACTAATTTAAGACTCGCATTAATGAAACTCGCACTTTTACTTCTAAACTAGTACATTAACCGTCTTATCTAAATGAGGCAAAGTAAATAGTTTTGTATTTACATTTGACGCGTCTGCGTTTGATTGTCAACTGTTACGTCACTTCGCTGTCTGCGCACGATTGTTTTATGGTGTTGAAACAACAAAGTCTTTAGTTTTTGCCTAGCTTTTGTTATAGCGGAGATCAAAGAAGAGATAATATAAACATCATGGAGAATGAACTGAAATGAACCATTGCAAATAGATGCATTTTCGGTGGTCCAATGGTTGAAAAGCTGGGCATGGCAGCATTACTAGGCTAGATTTGTTGTAAGAGCCTAAGCTGGCGTTAGAATTATGTAAATACGTAAGTACGTTTTACGGCCGCGTATCATGTTTTATTCAACACAAATCTGACACTGACCGGCAAATTGCAAAAAACATAAGAAAATTTGAATTTCACGGGCCACCAAAACTGACTTAAATATTATGAAATAATTACATTATTTTCATATTATCTGTTTGACATTTTCATACCTAAATATTTGACCAATTTATAATTTGAATGTTATCCTAATTTATTTCATTCAATGTAAACTTACAAACCAACCAAAATCCTGAAAATGTAATTGTACGCCTAAAACGGCAGAATATTATGAACTTTTATAACCATGACTCTGTAAAAATATTCTGACAAATAAATATACTATGACTATAATACGCACATGAATCCGAAAACTCGAGAGGTGCGTGTCTTGGGTTAGAACTTTAAACCTATGACTGGACAGTCCGACGGTCACATCACTAGGCTATCACTGCTTACGATGATCCGCTAGATAATAAACGAGAGTAATCATGAGAAGAGGGCCAAAGGAAAGTAAGGCCTTTGACTTATGGACAAATGCCAAAAGCCTCACTTTCTTTTTCCATACACTCGTGTCTTTAGCATTTGTGAGCTAGTTTTTTCGAGAGAAGTCATGATCAAGACCATATCCGATGCCGACATATACAACCTGTTTTTTTTTATATCCCATAACTCTAGGATATGATTGAGACCGTATCAAAGAATCAACTGGCATCTGTTTTATGTTTCAATCATACTGTTTTTTTTTGCATTTTCTTACCTTTAAATATGAATTATTGGTTTGAATCAAAAGAATTACTCGTATTTATCCATGAAACTACTACTATTTTACTACACTACTGCGAAGTTTGGCAACCTCACAAAAGTAAAGATTCGTCATACTGGTGTCAATTTTTGACCTAATTTAATTATGATTGATGATATCTCCGAAACTATGCATTTTTAGACCACCTATTCCAGGAGTTATAGTATTATTTTTACGTAACCCTAGAGTTATGGGATATAAAAAAAAACAGGTTGTATATCTCTTTTGCTAATTCTAAAGGATTTCTAGAAGCCTATAAAAGTTATGTCACAATCGAATGTATTTTTCTAACATCATCAACACAGTTCTCGGCGACAAAACCTGTTTCTATATAAAAAATACAAGGACGTCTATATTCGTCGCTTGGTCACTTTATTTTATTTTCTAGCCTAAGAATTTTTGTGAGACAACATGTCTGTCATAAAATCGTAATAATAAAGTTAGGTTAAGTCGAGAAAGATAAGCAAATCAAGTATCTTGACTTGGCTCGCGAGGTGGTCGACATGTGGGATGTGGACTCAGCGATCATTGTGCCGATAGTCATATCAGCCAATGGCCTAATTGCCAAGAGCCTTGACCAATAATTAACGAGGCTCTCGTTAGGCAGCTGGATCAAGGGCTTGATTCAGAAAGTGGAACTCCTGGATACGGCTCGGATTGTCAGTTGAAATTGAGACGGTTTGATGGCTATAGGCTCACCACTACATGGGACTTAAACGGACTACGGAAATGTGTGTGTATCTTTAGGTACACCGCTGCCCAACCCTTCGGGGATTACAGGCTTGAGGTTATTTATGTATGCCCTAAATAGCAAGCGGCATAACCCTTTTTACAAACAAACCCATCTCAAGGAACAATGGAAAGGGCGGGGAAAGCACTTTCTCCAACAGTGACTCTTAAAGCTGTTCCTCATACTCTGTTTTGAACTTTTAATCTGCAGCTGCATATACTAGGCTGTCAACAAGAAATACTTTTAAAACGTGGGCGTATATTAATATGTCTGATTCTTTTGAAATGCCAAACTTCATCCGGGTGCAATCTCCTTGTTGGTCTAAGATATGATTCATCACGTCTTTACAAACTCAGATTTAGGAAAAAAAAACTTATACAAACATTTTCCGCTTGGAAACTACAGGTTTAAAATAGATTGTATTTTATTGAGTAATACCGGTTTTGATAGGTATTATTTTATTTATTTATATCAGGATCAAAACGGTATAGTTAGTACAAACTCGGCAGTCATTATATTATATGCAATTTAGTAATCCACACGTTTTATATCAAGTCCTTGACCCAACAAAAACTAGAGCCTCCACAGATATTGGTCGAGGCTCTTGCTTGTTACAACTATCAATCCAAAGGGTCAGGCAAGGCAAGGCAGAGTCAACAAATCGACAGCCTTTAAGGCCAACGCGCAAGCTATATACTTTGGCTTAGATAATTACTAGCTTATGAATTGTCCTACGAGATCGTAGTACCGGGATATCCTATGCGACAATCCAGGCTATAAAATGTGTCCCAAATTTCATCCAAATCCGATCAGCAGTGTTTGAGCCAAACAGTAACAAACATACGTCCATCGATCCATGCTCACAAACTTTCACATTTATAATAGTAGTAAGAAGATAAGAGACATCTTACTGCATATGCCAGTAAGATGTCTTATTGCATTATATGCAGTAAGATGTTTCCGTACCTATCATGCATTAAGGGGTCATCGTTGTGCGAAACTGACAGGAATAATGGTGAGTTAAAGCAATTGCCAGGAAAGAGACATGACACAAAATAGTGGAAATCTAAAGGACGGACTCCACCCAAGCGGAGATGAGACTAGAGAAGTAGATGTGTCGTAAACAACTAATAGAATTTCGTTATTAACCCTTCACGTTTGCTTAGCCAGTGTGGAAACAGTTGAGCAGGGAGATGTCTCGTTATTATTTAGGCCACCGCCGACGTAAAGAGACGTGAGTGGTGTGCGGTAAGTGGCGTGTGGTGAGCGGTGTGCTGTACATCTCTACTCTCCGCTTTGCACATCTCTACTCTCCGCTTTGCACATCTCCGCATAGCTTCTCTTTTACGCATTTCCTCTCGCTCAGTTCGTCACCGTTTTGTGTGGAACATGGCCGATGAAATTGATGATGAAAGCACGTGCCACGTTTGAAGAACGTTTATTAATCTTTGTCCAAGATCATTTCTTTGTCATTAACTGTAATTATACTAATACACCAATTAAAGAAATTGCGTGAGACAGCACGGAATCCCCGTGTTGTAACACGTGAGATGGTTCGCGGGGCCATGCGAGTCATGCGATCGGTTGATCTGCAGAAGTGCGTCGTTCTATTCTATGTCTTTGTCTTGTCTATGATTTGGTCTGAATTTTCACATGCATTTGTTTACATTTCTCGATGGGGTAGAATTCTTCTTTTTAAAAAACTTACGGGTTATTTTTTGTCTTTAAAAGACAAAAGCTTAATTTCTAGATCAGTTATTTTTATTTTGAAATTCCATCAAGCAAAATCTAGAAATACCTACAGTTATAGCATCAGACTGATCGGAATTTTTATTATGTTGCCCAGTATGAAAGTTAACGTTTTAAAACTTGACATTGAAAGTTTTTAAAGGTGATATGATCTTGATTTTGGTAAATAAAGATATAAAAAACTAGTCTAGTTTTATTAAAATAGTAATAATAAAGGCCGTGACTACGTTGATATCTCTGCAACGTGACAAAAACACTAACTATGTGTTGAATGATCATTTAGAATTTTTATTTATTAGATTATTTTTAGATTATTATGACAAATAATCTCGAGGGTTCGAGAGAAGTGGAAGAGAGAGGTGGAGCGAGGCCTTTCCCAGGAGTGGGACAGAGCAGGCTAGTAAAAAAAAACCGGCCAAGTGCGAGTCGGACTCGCGCATGAAGGGTTCCGTAGGTACCATTATTTATAAAAACGAGCAAAAAAATCAATTATTTGTATGGAAGCCCCATACAAAAAATTGATTTTTTTGCTCGTTTAGTCTTAGATAATTAATTTATTCTGTTTTTGGTATTTGTTGTTATAGCGGCAACAGAAATACATAATCTGTAGAAATTTCAACTGCCTAACTATCACGGTTCATGAGATACAGCCTGGTGACAGACGGACGGACAGCGAAGTCTCAGTAATAGGGTCCCGTTTGACCCTTTGGGTACGGAACCCTAAAAAATTACGAATAAGAACATTTGCACTTTACAAAATCCTCGTTTTGATTTTACCGTATTATATTTTTTAATTAAGTATATGAAAGAGAAAGGAGTAAATGACGTCTGACGTCAGACGTCTGAGAGAATGGAAGAACAAAACGTGTTGCGCCGAACCCAAGTAGCACGGGACAAGGGCAGCAAAAAAAAAATATTTTTTTTCTACAAGCTGTTGTTTTGCATCCTCGTCAAATTCAAGGAGGTAACTAACCTAATGATTCTCGTCCCGAATCAATAATAAAATGGGTAGGTATTTTTTTTTTCCTATTTGTGGAAATTGGTAAGTGTGAACCACCCGTGTTTTAAACGCGGCCCGTCTGGTTCTCGCCCTATAACCTCGCTTAAATACACATACTAACAATCTCAAACGTTTATTCGATAATTTCTTATTCCCTAAACCACGTTAAGAGAGTTATTCTGAAATACTGAACAACTTAAACAACCAAAAAAATCAACGTTTATTTATAATTAACTAGGTATCGTAATTTTCATTGAATATTTATGTATTTTGTGATAACCTCCTTAATTTTGACGAGGATGCAAAACAACACCTTGCATAGTAATCGTTTTCTTATCGTCAGACCTGTGAGAACATAAAAATGAAATTACACTTGAATGAAATCTTGGCCTATGGCAATTTTTGCACTCTCTTACTAGCTCTTGGCCTGCAGGCAAATAGCCTGGATTTTCTAAATCAAAACAATAAGCCCATTTATTCAAATTAAGCCAGCACGCGTAGCATGACCACTGTAGAAACGAGTTTTTTGTACGGATGAATCGACATAATGACAGATAGACAATGACATTGTGTCACATTGTCGATTCTTCCGTCGACATAGCCTGTTTCTACGACGGTCACGCTACGCGTGCAGGCAGCCCTTCGCAACTTCCTAGTGTTTTAGCTTAAGTAAGTGAGGAACGAATTCCCCAGCGACACGTCTGTAAAATTAGAATTGGTCATCCTCATTACGCTGGTGGCTTCAAAATCCTACTAATATTATAAATGCGAAAGTTTGTGGAGGCATGGATGTTTGTTACTCATTCACGCAAAAACTATTGAATGGATCTGGATGAAATTTGGCACAGGGCAGGGATAGATAACAGTCTGGAATAGCGCATAGGATTTGGTTTTTTATCCAGGTACTATGTAATGGGGCACTTACCGAATATCTTACCGCTCTTAACTTGCCCGTATTTCTACATCGTTCTCACATATTTGTAATTCTTAACATGAATGATGTTACCAAGATTTTGTAACATATTTTGATTTTAAAGAGTGTCCATGGAGTTTCTTGCCCATTCTTCTCCATAGAGATCTACGCTACGGAATGGGCAACTACAGTACTTTCACAAGTTATTATGCCTTGTGACTGGGACTGTAGCTTCGGGTTTTTTTTTTTTTTTTTTTACTTTTAAAAGTGCCTGTAATGGTCTAATTGAAATAAATGCTTTGAGTTTGAGAATATAACGCTAGCGAAGCCGCGGGTACAAGCAAGTAACATCATACATATTATTGAAATCAAAGCTTGACACGAATTGGACCACGTCGCATGCGCACGTATCATGATAGATGCTTGAACTCTGCTCAATGCAACGGACAGTGTGATGATTGCAATTGCTTGCATTCACGATTGATCAATGTCAATTGGCGAGGTCCACAGCATTGGCACACTTACAGCTAAACACTTGAACTGTGATCCTTTGGAATTGTATGCAAAGCTCGTTTGCTTGTAAATTTTTCCATGATGATTGGTCATGGCTGATTTTAATTCTAAAAACATTTTGATTACTTTGTGCAGTTTTAAATTTGTGTCAAAAACATTTATAAATGTGACGCTCGTATGATTAAGGAACCCGAAAGTCTGAAAATCAGTATTATCGAAGGGTACTGTATCACTCAGTAAGGGCCTTTTCATTGTCATGCGTGTTTGCGCCCGCGTGCGGGCCAGGCAAGCATGCGTGCTGCCCGCAACCTATCGTATCATACATGTTTTTATTGTCATGCGCGTCACACGCGCGCCGGCGGCGGCGCGGCGTGGAGAAAATAATCTGCTCTGCGGGCGGCCCGCAACAAGTATGGCCACCTGGCCCGCACGCGGGCGCAAACACATGACAATGAAAAGGCTCTAACTGGTTTTGCTGGGGTCATAAGCAAATGCCTCATGTAAATTTCTAGTATAATTCAACTGAATCCGGTTAGGCCTCACCATTCTTGGAAAAAGGCTAGACAGATGATGATAAAAACTCATTTAACGGATTTCTACATCGTCTTGTCTTTTACTGTCAAGACACAAAGACTAATTATCATTTGAGGTTTTGTCACCGAATAATCTCGATCAGATTGTACAAATCTTTTTATGATTTTTTGTTTTTTTTTTTTTAGGTTTTCATTTAGATCGAACTTGTAACGTAAGATGTTTTTTGGACTTTCTTGTTCTAACAGGTTTTTGCGATTTAAGTACTTAATTACAACGATCGACCAGTTCCCCTGTGTGTATGTATTCACGGAGATTTTCCACGACAGCGAAGGTCGATATAGTTACAGGGCAAATAACAAACAATAAGACATTCCCCTTTGGTATAGGAATGAACAACAAGTGGGACGAATTGGATGCACCGTTGATCGAGGTTAAATAGCATCACTCGTGTCCATCATTGCGTATTTTGTTTTACTTTGTTGAATATTAATACATATCGGCAATATTTGCTTTCTTGGTACCTATAATGGGCACCTGCATATCATGCCTTCTCCGGTAAATCCAGCAAAAACAAATTCAGATCATGCCAGCGTTTCTTAGATCTGCCACGGCGACGGCGCCCTATCTTTTTTTTTTTATTCGTGTGGGAAATCATCAAATGACTCCTTCCGCTCTGGGCGGAGCGGAAGGGAGTGTTAGACTTGTACTGAATAAAACCCCATCCACGTTCCTTCTTAGCCCTTTGTGTTCCAGGGCCACGGTATGTCTTTCGAACAGTCCCGCAGCCCTGGCAGGATGCCTGCATCACCCTAAATGACCCCAATGCATGGAAATGTCCTCTCCCCATGAGTGCCAGTCCTTTCGATCCAGCTTACGTAAAACCGTCCATAATCAACACAAAAATTTACAACCTGTCCATAGTTGAATTAATTAATTGTTTATCTATTAAAACCCAAACTTATCACTTGACTTGCATTTAATTTTGACACATCGGTTAATTCCTGAGTGTTTTCTTTGCTTTGTCCCATTTACCAGTTACTTAATTGTTAGAATACCTAACTCTAACTGTTACTGTGTTGTTTATTATCTGGGTCACGGTAAAACGCTGGGCTGTACACCCTTCGTAACCTACATTGACTAGAACAGTGTTCCGTAAAATGTGTGCCGCGGCACACTGCTGTACCGTGGTCATAAGTTGGTGTGCCGCGGAAAATACAAGGTGTTTTTCTTCAAAAAACTTTCTATTTTACCATTTTTATTTGTGGTATCTCAGACAAATCCTTGTCAAGTATGAATTTTTAGAAAAAATACCAAAATCGCTTCTAGGGTGCTTATATTTGGAGAGTTCCCTCGATTTCTCCAGGATTGAGAGAGATGAGGATTGTGGCCTCAGCCACATGGGAAGTACACTGTTTCAAACAATGCCCATAAAATTTGAGGGTTGCCCCCAATTTCCCTGGGATCCCATCATCACATTCTGACTTGGTCTGACATAGATCCTCCTTCTTTTGAAGTCGGTTGAAGAAGAGAACCCTTAGGACGATTGACGAAGAGTTGAGCAGCCCTGTTAACGAATACTCCAAATTTAGACTGCCTATGCTTAATAAAACTAGTGTCAAGGATGCAAAACAACACCTTGTATAACAGCATACTTTCAGCGGTAACAGTTCATAAGGAACTAAACATAACAAAGTCATGAGTCAGTCCAGAAATAATACAATTGCGAAAACCGTAGCAGTAAGCAGTAGGCGTCAAAGCAGTAGGCGTCAAACTTGGTCCGTATAAATCTTTTATTGTCCTTTAATCCGGAAAATTGCTGGTATATTTTTTATGGAAGGCAACTTTACGTGGGTTGCCATAGACACCGTGTGTAAACAAAGAAAACATTACAGATAGCTGCTTTAATACAAGTCAATTAAGTCCAAAATGCACTGCGTTCAAGTTTGCCGAAAACAACAAATATTTTAATGGAAACGTAAAATTGTATCTAAAAAAAAATGCCTTAGCCATTAAGCAATTTATAAATGGTTATCGAATAACTTTGTTTACCTTATCACGAATGTTTTTGGTTTCAGGTACTTATGCCGTCATAGTTATTTCAAGATATCACTACCGAATTTAGCAAAGACATAAACATGCAGTTTGGACTAGATAAATGTAAAACAGTACATATAATAAGAGGTAAAATTAAACCTGGCGACTATGCAATCAACACTATTGACACAATTACAGCTATGGAATCCACCGATTTATATAAATATTTAGGATACAGGCAGCTCAAAGGACTAGATCACACAACAATTAAACAAACATTGAACACAGAATACAAGAGAAGGGTGGGCGCAGTATGCAAAACTCAACTCTCCGGAAAACATTTAATAAAGGCATTGAACACATACGCGATCCCAATATTAACATACTCGTTTGGAGTGATCAAATGGTCAAAAACTGACATCCAACAAATAGAGAGAACGACACGCACTACACTTACTAAACACAATAATCTACACCCTAAATCTGCAATAGAAAGGCTTACTATCAAACGGCAAAACGGAGGGAGAGGTCTTATCGATATCCATTATCTTTGGCAGAAACAAATAACTAGGTTAAAAACATTCTTCCACAGTAAATCTCACACAAGTAACATACATAAAGCTATAGTAATGAACGACAACAACTACACCCCACTAAACCTAAGCGATCAGACAGAAACACGAAACACCAACAACGAAAACCCACAAAAACAAAAGTTAGAAGATTGGAAGAAGAAAGTGTTGCACGGACGACATCCCCATGATCTTGAACAACCTCATATAGACACAATAGCGTCAAATAAATGGCTTAAAATTGGTTCTTTATTCCCGGAAACTGAGGGCTTTATTATTGCGATACAAGATCAGATCATAAATACTAAAAATTACAGGAAATTCATCATAAAAGACCCCACGATAACTAACGATAAATGCCGCAAATGTCACACTCAACCAGAGACCATCCAACACATCACAGGAGCTTGCACAACACTCACACAAACAGATTATACTCACAGGCACAATCAAGTAGCAAATATCATCCATCAAAACCTAGCACTCAAACATAAACTCATTCAAGACTCAAACACTCCTTATTACAAGTATGTACCACTACCATTTCTAGAAAATACCACTCACAAACTCTTTTACGATCGCGGCATTTTAACGGATAGGACCATTCACTACAATAGACCAGATATAATCCTTCTAGATAAAGTAAATAAAGTCACACACCTCATAGATATAGCCGTTCCTAACACACATAACTTACAAAAAACAATTTGTGAGAAAATTAGTAAGTATGCAGAATTGAAAGAAGAGGTGACCAGAATCTGGAGGCAAGAAAAAGTGTACGTAGTACCAATAGTAATCTCCACTACGGGTGTTATACCCAACCACCTCCACCATAGCCTCAAATTAATAGATCTCAAAGACTCAATTTACATTACACTCCAAAAAGCCGCGATTTTAAACACCTGCAGAATAGTAAGGAAGTTCATGCAAATCGAGGAAAATGAAATTTCTCCTCACAACTCACACACACACACGCTACGTTGACTTGGTTAAGACCCGTTAACGTAGCTTAAACTAGCCAAAGAGCTAAGAAACAGAACATGTTTTCCAAAATAATAATAATATCCATTTATTATCAGGTTACAAAGACCCATAGATAAATACCTTAACCTAAATATACATACTACTATAACAACAATTCTGTTAGTATATGAAACTTAAAACTACGTTAGTATCGCTTCACTAGCACGATGTTTTGTGCGTTCGTGTGGAATTTGTCCGCGGAAGCGACGGAACACCACATCCTGCGGCCAAAAACTTTCTTCCAACACCAAATGCAGATAACACGTTGGTATGCGCACCACAAACGCCTTGAAATTGACGTTGCGGCGCGACTCCAACAGCTGCACCCTTGGCGTGTACTTCAATTTTTGGCGCACGTACTCCTCGATGTTCTCTGCCTCGGTGGTGTAGTGTAGGCGAGAGATGTACACCGGGGTGTTCGGCTTCGCGGCACGCAGTTTAACGTTGGGCTCTACAGGAGCCTTACCGCAGCGGTTCTTACAGCTTCGCTGACGGCGTTTCCTCCTTTGCACCGTCACGAAACCGTCATCATCAGCTCGGTCTGTTGCCTTTGTAGGCACGGGCTGCGCCGGGAGAGTAGCAGGGGTACTCGAAATTACCACTGGCTCAGGTGGTCGCGTCGGTCGGGCTGCGCTGCGGGGAGGAGCTGCGTGGACGGGAGCGGAGCTGCGAGGCGCGCTTGCGGCGCGCAACGCTGACTCAGCAAACGGCGCCGGCGACAAAACTGCTGACGCGTAACTCGTAGCCGATGCATCGAGGCAGCCGGCTCCCCGGCGCGTGTTTACGTTACTTACACGCGCCGGTGACCCAGTTAATGTCACAGCGTTGCGCAACTCTTCTAGTTGTGAGCGCAAGTCTGCAACGGTGCTCTGGGATGAAGCCAGATTACTCTGCACATTAGCCAAACTAGCCTTTAGGAAGACGATGTCCTTCAGCAGGCTTGTCACGTCGACGTGGTCGAAAGTGACTGGAGGTAATTTATTCAAATCCTTCGCCACAAACGTCGGCACGTCGTCAGGATCGGTCGCTTTCAGCAGCGTGATGATATCTTGCACGCTTTTCCTTGTCCCGTCACGCCTACGAGACACCATCTGATCGCTTTTATTGAGCGACCGAAACAGAAGCAGCTTCGCAGCAGCAATGTCGTCCTCGCTGAAATTCGATACACAGATCTGAATGGCGGACACCTCGTCCATCACGTCCAGTTTCTGTTGCAGGAACGCCAGCAGCTCGTTTGCCACAAGTGTGTCACTCATGGCAACAAAAGTTTCGAGCGTCGGCTTACGCCGCGCTATACTATAATTATAAAATTATGACGCGTATCAACTACGTCCGCTCAATAGCGCGGTGCACTCACGGCTCCAACTCACTCACGACCAATAATCAGTCATAGGTCATCCAAGGCTCAGTAGTCAGTATCACTGAACATCTTTCCTTATTTTCACTATCAATCAATTATCATAATTCCATTGTTGGCTATTGGGCTTTCCCGACTTCCAGATTAATTACATTTTTCTTTACTTATCTTTTAATCTATAATTATCTTATAACACGTGGAGCTTCTCATTGCAACAAAATGGCGTTTCTAATGGCACCTTCGAAACTCTTATAGATGTTCGTAATTATAGTAAAGTTATGATTGTGTATGAGTCTAGTAGGAGAAGAAAGGAGAAACGAAGGATAGACTATGTGATACATGATATTTTATGGCTAGTAAGGGAGTGACTTTTGAGTTGACGATTTATAGAAGTATGGCAGAAGAAGACATGCTGCGCAGTCCCTAGATACATTGGGATAAAGACAAAGGAATGGTTGCTAGCACATAACAGGAGCTAATGAACGCTACTGAAAGTGCCAAACACGTCGCCAAATTTTTGGCTAACTCAATTTCAATTGTTATCGACACGCTAAGAAGAAGGACAAAGGAATGATGATGATGAGTATCATGTTAATAATATGTTGTTTAATGTATAAAAGCGATTTATATAAATTAAATGAATTCAGCAAAGAATTCACACTCATGGCATCACTTTTTGGTAAAACTAAGTCATTAACTGAAGAATAAGAGAAACAAATTTTGGTTGCAGTTTGCCAAGTGAAATCGGTAACGTAAAGCTGTCGTTTCGTGTCTGCATGACATTATGCTATTTGTGAATCAGCAGATTTTGTTCTCTTCGTTTTTAGGTTGCTTTCTAATAATATTGTCTGGTATTTGTTAGACTCATTAATCTCCATGAAAATATTGCTTTAGCCTCATTCTATGCGTCATACCAATAAAGTACCATTTGTTATTTGACATAGTTATAATACTTAAGTAATTTTACTGAACAGTTCTACTCCGACATCCTTATTGTCATTTGTGGCTCCGTATCGAATCCTATTAGCAAAACGACACTTTGACAATTGACAAATCGTTCCATGAGCCAATGGTCCTAAAAACAAAGGAATGGGGATTATATTTGTTCATTCATAACACACATACATGTTAGTTTTTTTTATAGGAATAATACAATAAGGATCTGTTCAAGACAATACACTGAACCAAATAAAATTATGCGGTTTGACGGATGTCACATATCTTCGTTTTAAAAGGTTTTGATGAAAGTCAAAGATTTTTTTTTCTATTTGGAGAGCAGTGGCGATGAAATAATTTAGGTTAAGCTACCGTAATCACGTTCCCTCTCTTATGTTTTTTTTTTTTTTATGAAATGAAGATTGCTTTTAAAAAAATAACGGCACACAAGGATCCGGAGGTCAGTTACTGCACAAAGAAAGAAAATAAATAAATGCTTTATTCGCATTCTTAAGTTATGATCTGGAAAGGGCGCATGCCAATCTGAAACGTTACAAGAATCCGTTGCACAAATTTATTATGAAGGTATCGTAATATCTTGATGGCTTTGTTCAAAGGCTTTACGGTTACTTTTTGAAGTGAAAACATCTTTAGCCGCGTTGAGCGATTTTTGAAAGGGGAAAAATCTACGCGTTTAAAAATTCAAAAAATGAACTCATTAATTCTATTGTTTTACGTTTTAACTTCTTCCGGCAGTCCTTAAGCTGACTGCCTCTGATTTTTTGTTTCAGAATTTCGAGGAACTTGTTTAACGGAATCAGATTTGCATCGATTTCGGTATTAAGTTTGATATTGTAATTGACTACATTGCTTTATCATCATCTGCCTAGTCTTATTCCAACTATCATGAGGCGACTTCCAGTCTAACCGGATGCAGCTGAATACCAGAATTTTTAAAATAATTTGAGCGCCAGCAAAAGCCCTCTCTCTCTTAATTTAGCCTTTTTCCAACTAAGTTGGGGTCGGCTTCCAGTGTAACATTGATATGTTACGAGATTGAGACGTGACTGTGTGATCACAGTCACGTCTAACAGTATTTTACATGGATATCAAAAGACCTTACTTTGATTGTTCTAAAAAACTTGATTAACATAACTTAAATAAACACAAAACCACCGTTGAACGCAATTAAAAGCTATATAGATATCAGCATCTATCTTGAGATTAAATTAAGCTAAAATTGGCTATACTCGACGGAACGGGCGAGAAGGCTGCAAAACCCGCCGGGGACCCGCCAATCAAGTTCTAAGAGCTAAAAATAGCTCGACCAGCAGCCATTAACGGTGCGTACGCGCAACTCAACACGTACATTTCTCCTTTCAATCACAGACTAATTTGTACCTTAAGAGATGATTAATAGAAATATAATTTGTAGCAATCATATTTTTTTTTTAAACATTTATTTATATATGCGAGTATATTCGGCAAAAGCTAGCAGTATCGTCACAACATTAATATTTTCCCCATAGTTTGTCCTTTTTAACCCCCGACCAAAAAAGAGGGGTGTTATAAGTTTGACATGTGTATCTGTGTGTCTGTCTGTGGTATCGCTCCTAAACGGATGAACCGATTTTGATGAAATTGGTTTCGTTTGAAAGGTGTTTTAATCGAGAGTGTTATTAGCTGTGTTTCGATAAAATCTGATCAGCCGTTTGAAGGCCATCACCTCTTTTCTAGTTGAAGGGAAATTAACAATTTCCACAGGTCTGGTCGATTCGAAATTTGAAATGTTGTCACTTGTCACCATGGGCATTGCCAGGGGGGTGGGTGCTAACCCCCCCCCCCCTCCCCCCAGAAAGTTTATTTTTTTTATTTTTGCTGTTTTCGTTAATTGACGAGATGACACGCAACACCGAGAAAAGTGGAAGCAATGGGGGAGGCCTATGCCCAGTATTGGGACAGTCAAGGCTAAGATAAAACAAGTAAGTTTAAAAAGCATGAAATAAAAATTTTATTAAAAATTTAAAAAACCATCGACACAAAAAACCTCTAAAAAACCAAAAATAAAATAATCTAAGCGTCTTAGCGTCGGGGGACCGCTAAGTAGACCGCATAGTACAAGCACATAACAAAGCGGACTAATAAATTTTATATTCTTATTTATGTTTTGATATTTTTTTTAGTATTGTATAGTAGTTTGTTTGTAGTTTGTTTTAGTATTTAATGAATAATATTTTATAGATATACACCTACCACTGTTTGTCTCTGCATCACCCAAAGGTCGACTGGTAGAAAATACCTCTATGGCATTAAGTCCGCCTCTGTCTGTACTGCTTGAAGTGTTAAATAAATATTAGTTTCTGATGTGTTTGGGTTCGGTTCAGTTTGTTTTGTTCCGTCTGTATTACAGATTATATGCAATGTATTAGTCTGGCTTTAGTAGTAGGCTTTTCAAAGCCAATTTGAACTTGAAGGAAATAAATCACTAACTAAATAAACTTGAAAATAAAAAAAAACTTCAGTCACCTCATTTACTATTAAGTATTTAGATTCTATCAGTCATGTTTATAAAATAAAAGATTTCTAACAGCAATTTCAACTTAGTGGTAATTTAGGAACTGCATTTAACGTCGTCCTATTAAAATCTAAAATTTAATAAATAATGCCCATAAAACTGTAGAATGATTTTTGACGAGTTTAATTCTAACTTATGCAATGTTTGCTCGAAAGACGGCTGACCTGACTTTGTTAAGCCCACGTATCCATACTTATATCTATATATCTGTATTATAATTAACTACATATTTAATAATAATATTATAAAGCTGAAGAGTTTGTTTGTTTGTTTGGTTGAACGCGCTAATCTCAGGAATTACTGGTTCGAATTTAAAAAAAATATTTTAGTGTTGGATAGCGCATTTATCGAGGAAGGCTATATAACGTTATGCTTATACCAATAAGAGCAGATTATCAATAAAAATGATGTAAAAACGGGGAAAATTTGAAAATTAATGTGGAACTTTGTCTGGCGATCCAGTTACCTTTTCACACTATAACGGCTGAACGGATTTCGATGATCACATAGGTTCAAGAACAAAATAATTATTCTTTGACCTATGGGCAATTCTCATGGAAAATCTCTGATTTCCTAATTCAAACCTCACCGCGGGAGGTCCCCTCCTCCCTCCCCTACTTTATCGATCGTTAGGTCTTCGAAATTTAAAGAAAAGGCAGGATTGATGGACGAGGCAAACACAGGCCGAATAATAACGAAACATCTTTTGTTATAGGCCATGGAAACCTTCGTTTAGTAAATTGAACAAGCGGCTTTTATGCGTATAGTTTATAGAGGTCGAAAAGGTTTTGTGCTAAAGGAAATTATGTCAAAATGAACGTACCTTCCATCATTATAGACACCAGCTGTGATAGCCTAGTGGTATGACCGTCCTCTGCTACCTTCATCATCATCATCATCATCAGCCTTTAACGTTCCTATTACTGGGACACAGGCCTCCTATCTATGAGAGGAGGCAGTAATCCACCACGCGGGCGCAGTGCGGGTTTGTAGATGTCACATGTCTTCGAATTTTTAGTTCTTTGATTTGTCGTTCGACATTCAACGTTTTTGAGGGCAGCGGTAATGAAATAGATTATATAAAGTGCGCCTGCCTGGTTTCGAAACCACGGCTTACTGCTCGTAAGTCGGGGCTGCCACCACTGGGCCACCGCTGCTCTCTACTACCTTCAGTAGTACTCTCCTGATACTACGTAGCAAAAGACCATCCCGGAAAAGTATTTAAACTAGGTACAAGTTTTTGTTAGTTGGTACCTTTACCCCCGGTTTCGCCCGCGAAGAGGTCAAAAATTATCGGTAAATTATAGGTCGATAAGACGTAAAAAGGTAACAGACAGAGTTACTTTCACATTTTTTTATATGAGTATTTGGATGTGGAGATTTGTCACAATGACTGTCAATGTTTATACTTCTAATTATTGTACTAAGGACACTATTTCACATAGAAAAATATCAGAGTAAAAAAGAAACAGGAAAATCATTCGTTAATTAAAAGATTTCGGCAGAAAAAGTTAAAGGGGGCGGAATCTTCCAAAAAATGGTGATGAATACACTCTTGCGCAAGTATTTCTGAGAACACAGGTCGATTTTTAAGACCAGTTCATGTTTTGGACTTTGCAAAGTGATAGTCAGGATTTAACGGTTTCGTGACGACACATATTTGTAACATCTGAGAACATACGTCATGCTTAGTAGAATATGTGAAATGTTTCTTATTTACAACTATTAGAGTAAAATTCGTAGTACGTCTATTTCGTAGAAGGAAAACCACAGGTTTAAAAGCAATATTTACTTAGCTTAATACATAGGTACACATGCAAACAGAGATAAAAACACTTATTATAAAAAATCCTTCAAAAACATTGTCAAACTTTAGATGACATGGCGACGCTGTGATGATTACACAAAATAAATGTCATCGGGTCGTACCTTAGTGCATATTATTAAAATTCTTTCTCAATTCTACAAAACACAAACTAAGTATATAACAAAACCTACCAGGGCTGCGGGACTGTTCGAAAGAGATACACTGGCCCGTGGAACATGGATGGGGTTTAGTCTATAGCGACGTTGAAAAAGCAACTTACTACAAAAAGTACTACAGCGCCATCTATGACAAGACGGAAGAACTAACATCAATTTCCTACATCTCGCAAGCAAAGTTTACATCGACTTAAGACTATAGAGAAACCCGACAAAAACTATCGGTCAGTTGCCCACCAGACTTAACACCTGTCTGGTTGGTGGATCCTCTCATTTCTGAGGAGTATTGAGGAACTTTACACCCTGTTCCTCGTACCACTAAAAGTCAATACAAATCTGACACTGGCTTCTGCTCTGCCAAGAGCGGGAGGAGACATTTGACGATTTCCCATCCGTAAAAAAAGCATATAACAAAAGTCTCTATGGACAAAAGCGCGACCACTGAACATGAGGTACTGGGTATGATTCCCAGGTCGGGCTAAATGCTTTTGGGTTTTTCCAGCAGGAATTTCTCAGTAGTAGCCACGGATTTGTGCCCGGTTGATGGCAATAGGCTCGTCCACGGGACTTGATACATAACTGGCGAAATGTGGGTGTACTATTGTGTTCACCTCTGTCTTAAGCTTCTAGGATTACAGGCGTGATGTTATGTTATCTATACAAATAAATAAAATTGAAGTGTCTGTTTGTAATATTTAAATAACCGCTTTTTACTACATGCATATGAATGTATATACGGTATATAAGTATACCAAAATAACATTTTTTAAATTTTTTGTCTGTCTGTTTGTTCCGGCTAATCTCTGGAACGGCTGGACCGATTGTGACGGGACTTTCACTGGCAGTTAGCTGATATAATAAGGAGTAACTTAGGCTACTTCTACTTTACAAAAAATCTAATACTACGCTGACGAAGTCGCGGCTAGCTAGTGTCGTATAAAACAAAAAGACACATAGGTATAATGTTTATCTAAAATTATTGCACCAAGTAAACTGTACCAGCGCCAGTCAGGCGAATTGCCTTTTTTAGTTATTTTGATGAACCTAAGATAAGCAGGCATTGCTGGTAATATTGTATTTAAAATAAACTGTGTCGGCGCCAGTTAGACGAATTATCTTTTTAGGGCTCCGTACCCAAAGGGTCAAACGGGACCCTATTACTGTATGGTAATGGTACGGAACCATACGTGCGCCAGTCCGACTCGTACTTGGCCGGTTTTTTAGTCCTCTTGTTCTTAAGTTAGGCAGGCATTGCTGGTAATATTTTTAGAACTGTATTGTGGGAACCGACCTTCGTATGACGTAAAAATGACTGGGTAATAAAAAACATATTGCTTACGTATTTTATGAAAGGTCGTTGCCCGTCCGAATGTATCTTATTTAGTTTGGCTCAGGGGTTGTTATTGCTGTCTGCTGGCTTGATATTTTCGTTGAAATATCATACAGGGTATTTTTGCAGGTCAAGCGTAACGCATTTAGGGAAACACGGGGGAATCGGAGCCATCGGGTAATGAGAACCATCCTAGTTTACATACGTGTATCTAAACCAGTTAGATCCCAATTTCTTTTGACATAGTACAGCAGGACGTGGGAGAGGTATGTGTGACTAGTCTCATCGTTTATTATTTTACTTTTGGTGCATAAACAGACTATCTATCGGTATCGGTATCGGTAACTAAATTGTGAGTATTAAAATTGTTTTATTTCAAGTGTTGCCTCTTTTAACATGTAACTTTATCATTAGAAAATTAGATAAAAAGGTTCATTTGCATAAATAATTTAAAACTGTATCTTGAAAATTGAATGAAAACTTAAAAATGAGTTTTGGGGTAATGGGAGCCAAATAATTCTCACTACCCCACTTCGCAAGTGCTTTAACTTGTCTCGGTTGCCTCGAAAACGGGATAGCGTTACGAAGAAGAATAAGGAACGTCTCATGAAAGTCAAAGTCAAAGCATTTATTTCAATTAGACCATTACAGGCACTTTAAAGTCAAAAAAACAAAATAAAACGCGTAGCTATAACAGTCCCAGTCACAAGGCATAATAACTTGTGAAAGTACTGTAGTTGCCCATTCCGTAGCGAAGATCTCTATTGAGAAGAATGGGCAAGAAACTCCATGGACACTCTTTTAAAAGAAAATAATAAAACAACTGTTAAAAAAGCAAATAAAAAAGTTAAACAAAAACCTATTTTACACCATCATCAGATGAGTCATTTAATTTATAATATCTATTTATTTATTTATTGCAAAAAATATAATATCATATAATATAATATAATAATATAATATCTAATAAAATAAAAAATAATATAATATCTGCTATGATGCTAGAAAAATCGGGTGCGGGTTGGTAGATGTCACATGTCTTCGAATTTTTAGTTCTAGGACATGCCGGTTTGCTCACGATGTTTTCCTTCACCGTTTTTGAGAGCAACGGTGATGAAATAAATTACACAAAGTAATGCGCCTGCCTTGGTTCGAACCCACGGCTTACTGCTCGTAAGTCGGGGCTGCCACCACTGGGCCACCCCTGCTCTCTATTATGCTTATGCTTCCTCTGAACAGCTTGATTCTCTGTAACACCATCGATTCGTAACGTTTCCCAGGGAACTTACATTTTCATTCCTTTCAGCCCTTTCCACAGCTGTTTTCGTAACAAAAAACCCCAATTATCACTGTCTCAATAAACCAATTCTCCGTTCCACTAAACTACCTCGTAACTAAACGTGTGTGCGTCCATTCGTCCATTGCATGTCATCAATACGTCACCTTCACCTTTTATTAGCAAGAGTTAATTGGCTGAACTGTTTGTCCAACGAACGGCCGATACGGTCGGTCGGGCAAACAGACTGACTGCCTGACATTGTGACCCAACATGTGTGGGAACCCTGTTACAACATGTAATACGTACTGGTCGAGTAATTGGTCCTTAGGGATTTGATGAAGCATAAGCATATCATAATCGGCTTGTAATGTTTCCACCCACTGCTGGGACACAGGCCGTCTCTTTATGAGAAGTGGGCTGTACCACCATGCGGGCCCAGTGCGGGTTAGTAGATGTCACATGTCTTCGAATTTTTTGTTGAGAGCAGCGGAGATGACAAATTACACAAAGTAATGCGCCTGCCTGGTTTCGAACCAACGGCTTACTACGCGTAAGTCGGGCTGCCACTACTGGGCCACCGCTGCTCTCTGATGAAGCGATTGATTAAAAACCTAATAAAAAGGGTAAAGACATGAACGGCGTGCTTTCTACTAGACATCCTGGAATCTCTCTAGGAGCATTCGTGATAACCATCATTTGTATTGTTTGTGTTTGTATTTCTCCGCTTGTCCGCCTTTCTCGAGACAGAGTGTTTCCAAGAGGCGACCATATATGAGTACACAAGGCGCCACATCAAGAAATACTCTTCCAGTATAACGTGGGCTCGCTTCGTATAAATTTCCAAAACAATGAGAGATCCGCATAAATTGGGTTTGGAGAACTTGATTAGGCGATTGAAGGTGGATACAGACTTTGCGAGGCATGCGCAACGAACGGCGCACAACGAATGCCTCGGCCATAGTTGCTCGCCCTCGAACGTGCGTAGCACATGCCTCGCCACGAATACAAAAGTACACACATTGCAGGGCATTCGCTGTGCGTTGTTAGCGGCGCATGCCTCGCAATGTCTGTATACGGCTTAACACACTGCCACGCACCACGCAGCGTAGCGCGTGAATGCGTGTTTTAACGTTGCTTGTAAGTATCTCCGTTTGTATAGAAAACTCGCACAGTCCAACACCCAGAAAATGCATCCACGCGCGTTCATTCAGCGCGTTGACACGCAAAATGCAGCGTAGCAGTGTGATAATCGCCTTAGTCGCCGTGCGTATATAATTATCCTGTTTATAAAACTGTGCTAATATTTGCAAATTAATTATTATTTTCAACTAATACCTCCCACATACATTTACCGACTCGCACACATTTGGTATGACATTGATAGACTACAAACGACTTTGATTGACATCTTGTGAAGTATGTCAAATAACACCGTCGTGCACAATGCCATAAAATACGTGAAATCGTGTATGTGTCATTATTTTGCTAGGAAGTGTACACTTCTTTAGCACAGGTTTGCACGTTTTACGAAAATAATTGCCAAACCGGGTACATACTGAGTTTCCTCTGTGCCTCGGAAAGCACATTAAGCTGTTGGTCCCAGCTGTCATTTGTAGATCTTTGAAAGTCGTTACAGGTAGTAAGTGGCCTGAGAGTCACCTAGTTAGACCTTGGTAACTGGGTGACTTTCAGGCCACTGACTTTCCGAGGTTGGTCCGTGGATGGGTGACCATAATTACATACCGAATTTCCTCCGTGCCTCAGAAAGCACGTTAAGCCGTTGGTCCCGGCTGTCATTTGTAGATCTTTGACAGTCGTTACGAGTAGTCAGAAGCCAAAAGTCTGACATCCAGACTTACTATGGGGTATCGTATTACTGGATTGTGGAGGTCAGATAGGCAGTCACTCCCGGTAAAATACTAGTATTCAGCAGCATCTGGTTTGACTGGAAGCCGACCACATCATATTTCGGAAAAGGCTAGGCTCGGGTGATAGATTGCCAAACCGGATAAGAATCATATTGCTGTTTAGTTTCTGAAAAGTGCTGAGTACTTAGTTTTAAAGGAAGTATGGCTTACAGCATACTCTTAAACTTCCGTACTTGTGTGTACTTAATAGTTCCGTGTTAAATAGTTATTGATGAATTGCTAAGGCAATATATTAAATTTGTGTATTGATCCGGAAAACGGATGTACTGATTGGAATAATTTACTTTACGCTACATCAGGACACGATTTTATTTTGGTACGGCATTTTTTTTTGTCTCAAAAAGTGTGGGAGGTACCGTAGCATACTAAACACGTAGCTTACACGCGGGTTGTTCGAAAGCAAGTCGCGCGTCGCGTCTGAGTGCCAACGACGAATTCGTGGTGTGTGTCGTCCCCGCCGCGCCATCTGCGGAGGACATTTTGACGTACCTGCAGTGAACGCAGACGGCGCAGTACACAGGGTTATTTGTAAAACACCGACAACCTCTCTCGACTATGTTACTAACATCATAATCAACAACATTTGTCTATGACTTTAAAAAAATCATTATACTTATTTTAGTTCATCAGATTTTCATACAAAAATAAAAATATTTAAATTGAACGCTCTAAATCTTACGAAGTCTATGCGAAGCAAAAGAAAGCGATAGTACAATAGCGAGGGGAGCATAGTCGTAAAATTTAGAGCGTTGAATTTTAATATTTTAATTTTTGTATGAAAATCTGATGAACTAAAATATGACGAATTTTTAAAAGTCATAGAACAAAAATTGTAGTCATAGAACAATAGTCCTGAGAGGTGGTCGGTGTTTCAAAAATAACCCTGTATACACTAGAGATATACTTGTAGATTTAAAAATAGTGTAATTGGATGGAATAAAATCTTATTTATGTTCTAGTGAGTAGTGGTCACAAGCGCGACTGCTGAGCATGAGCTCCTGGGTTCGATTCCCGGGTGGGGCAAGGTGTTACTGGGTTCTTCCATCAGGAATTTCTCAGTAGCGGCCATAGTTCGGCCCGGTTCAAAAAAAAAAAAACTTATAGGCCTACACGAGCACTTGTAAAACGTCGACAAAAAGGTGCACGGTTCTCGGGTTGGTCGTTTCCTATGGAGAAGAACCGGCAAGAAACTCCATGGTTACTCTTTTAAAATCATTTGGCTTTACAATTTTTCTATGTTACAGCGTTGGCACTAAAGTATGAAAGGACATCATAGGCCCGACAATAAGTCGTTGCTTACTACAAAACGTAGAACAAGATAAAAAAATATTGAATTTCATAGCAATAGGCTCGCCCCCAATTACACGAGACACACAACTGGCGAAATTTAGGTGTAAAAGATACATCTCTGCCTAACACTTCGGGGATTACAAGCGTGATGTTATGTAATGTTATTTCATTTATACTTGTTTTCCATCATCATCAGCCTATAATGTTCCCACTGCTGAGACACAGGCCTCCTCTCTATGAGAGGGAGTGGGCTGTAATCCTCCACGCGGGCCCAGTGCTTGTTAGTACTTGTTTTCCGTGCATTCAAAAATCCTATAGTGCAGTTTTCACTTGTCGCCTATGGACCTACAGATGTGTTTACGCACATAACCAGTACTGTCATACGGAAACTAAAGGTTTATAAAAACCGGCCATGTGCGAGTCTGACTCGCGCACGAAGGGTTCCGTACCATTATTTATAAAAACGAGCAGTAAAATCACTTTTTTGTATGGGTGCTCCTGCTCCCCCTTAAATATTTATTTTATTCTGTTTTTAGTATTTGTTGTTATACCATCAACAGAAATACATAATCTGTAGAAATGTCATCTGGCTAACTAACACGGTTCAAGAGATACAGCCTGGTGACAGACGGACGGACGGACAGCGAAGTCTCAGTAATAGGATCCCGTTTGACCTTTTGGGTACGGAACCCTAAAAATTTGCATAAAACCAAAACAGCGTTAAATTCATTAATATTCTCTCAAACTAGGAGAGGCATACTTGTTTTGTTACATAAAGATTATGAAACCACTTAAGGAGTCTTACGATTCTTGTCATGCCGCCTATGTATAGACTATCGACATAGGTGGCGGTCAGGGCTGTCAAACTTAATTTTGGTCCCTTGATGTTTTGAAGGGATGATATAAAATAATTAAGTTAAACTGGCCCCTTTATTCTTATGCAACAAGTTCTAGATATGGAAATATCGGCAGGCATACCTGGCATTCCTGTCATACCTGGCATACCTATCATACCTTTTTTTTTTTTTTTTTTTGCGGATGGGAAATCATCAAATGACTTCTCCCGCTCTGGGCGGAGCGGGAGGGAGTGTCAGACTTGTACTGACTAAAACCCACCCATGTTCCTTCTTCGCCCTTTGTGTTCCAGGGCCGCGGTATCTCATACCTATACCTATCATACCTGTGTTAGGGTTTGTGAATTTTGACTTTGCTAATTGATTATTTTAATCGATATTCGTAACACTTTATTTTATTATTTTACGCTGGCAAATTTACCCTTTAATTATATTAATGGTCGCTCTGTGATCGATGGATGAAAATGGCGGGAACCAATCGGAGCACTTGCTTCGCCCGCGCGAAAGAAAAGATTTTGCGCGGGAAAAGAAGGAACGCTTGGCCGGTTGCGCGGGCCACTTTTGGGTTTTGGTACCTACTGATTGTAAAATATTGATTTTTGTAATTTGTATGATGAGCTGTTCATAATTTCATATGAATTAAAAGACAGTTTTTTATAATCATTGTATCATTCAAATACGTCATGTTACTGTTGGGGTTATACTACACCTGGCATAGTCTGGTATTTTTCAGTATCTATCTATCAGGTATTTCTCAGTAGCAGACACGGACTCTAGATTTGTGCTCGGTTGATGGCAATAGGCTCGCCCTCGATTACATGGGACTTAAATATAACTGCGAAATGTGACCTCTGCCTAACCCTGTTGGATTAACAGGCGTGAAGTTATGGTATGTTTAAAATAAAGACATGATTCAGTGAACTAGAAAGAAAAAGAAAAAGTCAGTCCTTAGTTCCAGTTATTTATAAATAAGGGCAGTCAGAATATGGACCCAAAAACATAGTAGATAGTACTGATATTGCAACTATTTCACGGCCCATGGGACAACCCTAATAAGTTCTCGTTATGTATTCAGGCTACGACTCGCGTTACATAAGAGTAGTTAAGAGTACCAGTAATTATGTCACAAAGGACCTTCAGTGTTTAACCATGAATAGTGTGAATATATTGTACTTTATTACAACAACACAAGGGACAAATTCTTAAAAACACAACAAAGTTAGGAATCAGGACTTACTTCGTGAAAATCCATGACATGAAATGGTATCCAAAATATTTAGTATTAATAATATCCGCCAGTGTGTGGAATTCATTGTCGGCTTCTCTGTTCTCTGATAATTATAAACTGGGTCTCTTCAAACTTCGAGTGAGTCGGTTTTTTCTAAGCAAGCGTCACATCAGGTGAGTTGAGAGCCAAATGCAAACCTTTTCAGTATTAAAATTAAAAAAAAAACCGAGGCAAGGACTGCTGACAGCTGAAGTGAAAACAATGGAATCAATGTGTTCTTTTTTGAAATTTTAAAATATTCGCGTCGCTAGTCTGCGCAATACGTCACGTGCATGTCGAGATCATCGGTGATGCGAAGCCATAGGTTTTCCCCTATCAAAAATCGCTCAACGCGACATCAAAAACGTAAAAAGACCCAAGCTTGAATGCAGGATGTTTGCAGGCATGCAGGAAGTTTGAAAATGTGCATGCTACATACAACTGTTTAGTTAGCGAGACCCGACCAAGCCCCTAGTCATGTCCCGAGGCCGCCGAAAAATGTGTTGGGTATTCATCCTAGCCTTGGTCCTACATACAGCGTGAAAGGGATACCGACGCTAAAACAGTTACCACGTAATGCAGTTCATCATTCTGAACCCAATTTTTCATCGGTAATGTTTCAGCGTCGGTGAGCCTTCTACCCTGTAAAAATCTCAAAATTAACTACAGTTATAATGGTTTTTCGACCAGCATGCTTTGCATGACCGCCTAAAAATCGTCGACAAGAAGAATCGACAAACTGACACATTGTCTTTCTGTCATTATGTAGGTTCTTCCATAGACAAAACTCGTTTCTACAGTGGTCATGCTACGCGTGCAGTTAGTGGTTAAAACATGATCAACGTGATTAGCGCCAATGAGACGTGAATCAAACTTAACACACAACAGGAGAAATGTGAGTGAAACCTTTGCACATGCCTTCGGGGGGAACAGTTATGTAAGGTCTATTTGATCGCTGGATAATATCGTGCTATTTAACACGCACGAATCTGTCGGAACTATAATTAAATGCTGATTTCAATCTTGTAAGTTATAGCTTATAGCCTAAGGTTATGTAATAAAGTTATTATTTATTAATCATATCGAGCAAATATTTTTTTCTCTCGACCACGTTGGGAGTTCCCACGTTAGGTGATAGACATTAGAAAATTTCCTTATCTTATTTTTTCCTAGCTAAGTCTACGGAAAGTCGTATATGTCCAGGTCCCTCTCTTTCGTAATGCCAAAAAAAAAAACATAAAAAAACGAATCGTAGCGTTTGTGAATAAGGGGCTGGTCCAGAGTAGTCGCGGCTCATCAGCTTTTCTGTGGGATTTAATTTGAGCATGAATCTGATCAAGGTTATTCAATAATACCATGTATCCAGAGGCCGGAGGTGCTAACGTAACGTAAATACGTCGATTTTAAAATTAAAAAAACAAGTTTCGGGTTAGTATAATATTTTCATAATGTTAAAATTTCATTCATACCGATTGTGGTTTATGCAAACTATTTAACAAAAATGCTATAAGATAATTGTGTTTTCGATTCAAAAATCGACGTAGTTGCAATTACGTTAAGTTTACACCGCACTCTCGTGTAAGGGCCTCCGTTGCTTTTAACATATACAAGTTCAAATTGTGTGTAAAGCGAAAACGAAATCCTAAAGCTTCTACTTCATTACTGATGGACAATGCACAGCCTTAACCACTCCGAGTCTTCCTGCATGAAATGCACAAAATAAGGATTTTCGACAATCATCCCCTAAAAGTGCTTAACGGCTATGTAGGCTTATTAAACATAAATTACAATAACTAAGTGCATCCAAAACAAGTACACACACCTTGTAAGTCAAAGTATAATTAATACCCGCATCCAAGTACACGACCTTAAAGCCATTGTTCGATGTTTACGCGCATTGGCGCAAATACATTTGGTACAAATTGCAAGAAATCTTTAAACACACAGTCATTATTATGCACAGCTCACAGTACCTGGGTTGTCGTTCGGAAGGTAGGCAAACAACCTGCGCATTGTAATGAGAATGGTCATTTATTTTAATTACATTTACGTTGTCTTCATACTAATTATCTTGCTTTAGACCGACTTATGCGTAGACCGAAAGACGTCGATTAACGTTAATGAGACATTATCTTAAGATTAATTATGTGACATCAGTCGTCTACACTGAGGTATTACTACTACGTATAGAGAAGACAACGCGTTGCATGATTTTGCGCCACGCTTTGCGGTGAGCTGTACTGCAACCATCCAGTGAGTATCCAACGCCCGCAAAGACATGTCGTGTTTGGCTCGCATAAATTACAACATCAAAATGCCTGGTTGTATACTTAAAGACTGCCGTAAACACTCCAGAACATCAAAAAAAAGTAATGGTATGACATTTCATCAATAAGTAGACGTATAAACGTTTAAAACTCTGATTTATAGTTTTTCGCGATGTAATAATGCTCACGAGAATCGGGTTGCCGGGCGCCGCCATTTTGCAATACAACATACGACTTGCAGTTACGCTACGTTGAACGAAACGCGTAAGCGCCATGAAATTCTTGGCGCTTATGACGTTTTGGTCGCGAGAAAACTATTCCCTCTATGCGATCTAGCGCTGCATGTTGTAATAGTTTGGTTAGACGACATAACTATAATTTTAGCGCTGCAGCGAACTTTAGTCTAACTCTTGCAAAAATGAAGCAAATCTTTGGTTCGGCGTGTCTGTTCTATACGCTAGTAATATAGTTCAATGGTCGTCTACTTGAAAAGATATTAACATATGTCAAAATGACAACCTACAGAGAGATCCAATCATCAACTAAACCGCCAGGTGGCCTGCCATGACGTCTTAAAGCAGTATAGTTCCAATTTTATTTCAGAGTGGGAAAGAGATGGCGCTAGACGTTCTCTGTAGCTCCGTTTCATTCCCACAATGGAGTGACATTAAAAAAAAACTGCTTTAAGACGTCATGGTAATCCCCCTATTCGTGTTCATGCCATCATCATCATGGTTCTGCGCTGCTCTTGGTCTTTGTTACCTGCGATGGAGACGGTGGAATTCTCTGTCAACCGACAAATACAAAAAGAATCGCAGGCTGACGGCGGACTGTAAAACTTATGCCAAAACCTTGTAACAAGCCACCTGATCATGAACACCTGGACAAACAATTCGCCATCTGTTACAGTCTAGTGAAAAAAATTGAATAGACATGATTATTATTTTCACGCAAGGTAAACAAAATATTGACCTTATTTCTAATGGAGCGTGAAAAATTACCAGCACAATGGCATGCATACATCTGTTTAAAATATGTCACGTAGTGTAGCAGGTGATAATACAGCCTAGACCGATAAGGTGCGTACTTCTACCTAATGATAGATGAGTCAGCCATTTTGTGAGCCTATAGCTAGTTCTTGTGCTCCAAACATGACTAAGGGCGCAGTACCAACTACGACTGATGAGTCGTAGTCGTTGGTACTGCGGCAGGTATATGATCTTCCTGCCCTTGTCCCATTTTAGTTATGGTCGGCGCAACACTTCCTTTTTAGGGTTCCGTAGCCGAATGGCAAAAAACGGAACCCTTATAGATTCCTCATGTCTGTCTGTCTGTCCGTCCGTATCACAGCCACTTTATTCCGAAACTATTAGGACTACACAGCTGAAACTTGGTAGGTAGATGTATTCTGTGAACCGCATTATGATTTTTGTACAAAATTTAAAAAAAAAATTTGATAAGGATATCCCCCCATACATGAAATTGAAACTAAAAAAAAAAAAAACTATCAAACCTATACGTGTGGGGTGTTTATAGATAGGTCTTTAAAAATGACATTGAGGTTCCTGAAACCATTTTTTTTCTAAGTCAATTGTTTGAAAGATAGACACTTCCAAAGTGGTAAAACGAGTGTCCCCCCCTCTAATTTCTAAAGTAACAGGAGAAAAAATTTGAAATAAAATATGGGGATGTAGACCGTAAAAAAAACTTTCAACGAAAATTGGTTTGAATAAGATTTGATATGTAGTTTTTGAGATATGGGACTTTTTCACCAAACTGCAGCAGTAACTTTGTTTTTCATTAACTTACTATGAAAAACAAATTTAGTTTTTCGGTTGAGTGAAGGTTTACTAATGAATGACCGTTCAAAACATTGTCATTATATTGTTTGGGGCTATGGAACCCTGTGTGCGAGTAAGACTCGCACTTGGCCCGTTTTTTTTCCAGTCAACCGTCACCGTACCTCATACCTTCCATCCATCTTCCAGTTGGTCTTCCTCTCTCAATCGCTCCATAAACACTTAATCATCTTTCTTTTAGTCACAGCCCCTTACATCACATGCATGTATCAAAAGACCAAATATTTTTTTAGTGTCTTTTCTGATCCTTTGAATCACAACTCTCTGATGATCGTATCGCTGCCTACTCCGGTGATGTGGCCTGTTGACTGTTTGTGACCATGCGTATAATCGACACTTGTGTATAAGATAATGCGTATATTCAATCAATGAGATGCTAAGCAAATGATGTACTCTAATGTAGTATCATGACGTATTAGTTTATCGCTAACAATCATCTACTATTCTACTGTCAATGTATCAATAAGTGCTCGTTAGTATGACCATGGCCTGGCTCCTCACAGTTTAGATAACTATCTCTTACTATACAGTTTCAATGGTAATGAGGAAAATGTTGTGAGGAAAGTTTTGAGTATGAATGTGGATGGGTATTATAAGAATAGAGGAAGACCAAAGAAACGATTGTATAGAGGATAATATGACAAGAAAGGAGGTGTCTGATGACAAGTAATAGAGAAGTATGGAAGAAGAAAACATGCTGCGCCGACCCCAAATAAATTGGGATAAGGGCAAGTGATGTTCAGTTTCAATGGTTCGGAAACAAGAATTCAGTGGTCTGTTCGTTCTCTATGTACAAATATATATTTTGTCGATCAACATGAAAATCGACGGTGGTTTAAATTCCCGTTGATGGATTTTCATCTGTCGGTGCTGAGCCGAATTATGCACATACGCCTAGTGACCCTTACGATATAAAAAAAATCCACCGTCGAAATATTACAGGCTTGCAAGAGATACGTCAATATGACGTCAAAGTAAGGCCTATTGTCTCAATTGTTTGGAAATCCGAAAATAGATTAATTTTACAGTTACTCGTGCATGACAAAACACCTGTTCAAAGGTCTTTTGTGCGGTCCAGCGTGCTAAAGGTGGCATCTTCTACTTGCTTCAAATAAATAAAAGGTTCTCGTATTTTTTAAAATATTAGTTTAATTACAACAAGGACAGGACAAGGATGTCTAGTAACACTTTATCATGACAACTTCGCAATAAAAAAGTCTTATAACTTAATCCTTAACCGTTTGCCTTTTTTATATCTAGGATCTTTAAGCACGAAACAAAACTGTGAGTTAACTCCATCATCTTACTTTTCAATAAATTTCAAAAACCGTTTCACAAAATGTTCATTCTCCAACAGTGCCCGTGTGACAACGTCACTCGAGCGTTAAAAGATCCTTTTTTTTTACTTTTGGCGCTTTCACCTTAAAACTGCTATAAATTAGCTGTCTAGTCTTTTAACAACAACCCAACAAGCTTTGTGCACATCGCCAATTCTCTCTCTAAATGATTTTCCATCAATCGTATAGTCATTATAGTTTACTTCCAGAACTTTATCATAACCAAGCTTAACGCTCATGTTTTGAACAACTTTCGAAGTTGCCTGTGCAGTTACTATACTCGGAATAGAATCAGCATTGGTAATCTCTCCATTTTCAATATCTAAGGGATTTTTAACATTTTCACCATTGCATAGAAGCCGTCCAATTTTATAAGTAGATACAGCAATCAATCCGGCAACATTCCTTTGCTTGTAATCCGGCAAAGTTGCTATACACATTACTTCCATCAGACAGTGGGTATTATAGCGTTCAAATAGGTCAGCCTTTGTGTCGACATCTATGGTAAAGTCATAGAAAGCTTTTACAGATTTGTGTTTACAAGTTTTTCTCAATTTCTGATAGTATGTTTCACCTTTTGATGCTAGTACCTGAGTAAAGACAAGTGACACTATTAAATATTATAATTATAATCGGGAAATTATAAACCTAGCCGCAGAATTTTTATTTGGCCTCAGAACCCTACCTCTAATTTTATATGTATGGCACGGGAAAATAAGATGGCTTCTAAAAAACTAATTCGTCTCTTTTTACAACGCCAACTAAATATTTCAAAGAAAGCGTCAAATAAAGAGCAACAATTATTTTTACTTGTCTCCTTGATTATACATCACCGTCTAAATTACTAACTCAGCCACGGATTTTACAACTTGCCAATATTTTACGTTTTACAGCTTCAACGTATGTTCCTTTAAAATAATTATTTCAGGCATCGACTCGAAAAAATAATTAATATTACATGCATATAAAGGGATGACGGAACTTGCGGCACCCCGACTCGGACAGGTTAGGTTCGAAGGGGATCGCCATCCACTTCGTGTTAGATTACTTTAAACCTCGCAGACAGAAGTAGTAGCCCCGCGCAGCGGGGCTGCGTCGACTAAGCCTATCACAAAAATTAATGTTATCATACACCTTAAAACTTTAGGTAAAAAAGTCTATTCTACCCAAAAAAAAAATGCTACGATGGTCTTTTTTCTATATTTAGTGGCTATTATTTGATGGTTATTGAGGTACATTTTATGATCAATAAATTATAGGACGAGTTATGAATTAGTTATACATAACTAGGTTTTAAACGTATACTAAGTTATACAATTAGAAGTCTATAGAATTACTTTATGGACGTCATATATAGTTATTTTAGAAGCTTACTGCTTGAATTCATATCACAAATATAGATGCTTTAAAATAAAAACCATGCTGAGATGTATTTACAGTAGCTGACAATGCTGAGATCGATGATATATGGTGGCAGAGATAGTACTTTTTAGATGCACATTGATGGTGGCCGAGTTAGTAATTTAGAGGACAAGTTATTTTTTTGGACGACAAAAATGCTATTAAATAGAAGTCGGTTTAATTACTACCCATTATAATCTAACACTTGAAAATATTTTTTGGATTCTTACCTGTATCTTGTTAAACATCACTCCAACTACTTCATTGGTACTTGTGTCTACTGCCACAACGCTGATACCGTCTTTGGCAGCATCATAACACGTTTGCAGTAGTTCCTCATCAGCTCCAGGCTCTTCCAGAATACCTACGGCTTTGCAAACAACCTCGTTCCTTATGAATGCTTCCCGAAACACTTTTAATGCTCCATCCAATGTTTTGTTCGTCAAGGGCTCACATTTCACTACACCGTCTTTTGACACCGCCGCCCAGGATTTGTTGTAAGGTAATTTCTGCCATGTGCTGAAATTGTAAACTTAATTATTTTATGGTATTATTCGCTAAGACTTTACTTAACTTTAGTACAATTTTCTTGTACCTAAAGAATCTGCGAAACATTTTTATTGGTACCTAATCGCAGTAAGTTGAACTAAACACCATAAGAGGCAATACACGAATGATGCCTTTTTTAAATCTGAACCGTTTAAAGCTTCTGGAAATTCTTATTGTAGATGCGGTTCTCACATAAATCAAAACTAAACATGAAAAATACAAGAGAGTTATTTTTCCTCAAGTTTAAGTTAAACAATGAAAAAAAAATGCAGTTTAATTGCTTATACCTAGATCATTTGTTTTGACTAAATATAGTTTGGGGATCGTTTCTTTTAAAAATAACACAACGGACCTAAATGGGGTTCAGTGAAAACGTTTTTGAAATATTAACGAAGAATGGCTCACCAGTTTTAGTTGAAAGAAAGGCAAAATCAGCAGATGAAGGTTTAAATGTTTACAATAGAAACTTGATATTTTTGTTAGATATCATGCAAAACCTCAAAAACACCTGCTAGTCTTGGCAACAATCATAAAAACTTAATGAATTAGGTATTAATAACTCTTCTGATTATAATACAACAGACAAACTAAGGTCAATGTAAAGCATGTTGTAACAATCGTTTTAAACGCCATTTTAACCGCTATTCAAGCATGAAGACACACCTGTTTCAATGGCTTTTGTAGAGTACGAATGATAAAGTTAAAAGAACTATCATTACATACTGCCACAAAATAAGTCATCAATGTATAAATTTGTCAAAGAGCAGGGACTCGACTCGAAGGACCAAAAAGATTTTGGAATTAGCACCATAAAGTGCAAACGTATTGCCATTCCATAAACAATGGGGCTTTTAGTATCGTGTTCTGCTGCCTACACATTTAAGGAATAGATGAAAGCTATTTGCTACTGACTGCGCCAAAGACGTAGCAGAACTCTTACCCGGGCCTTTTTTTTTTTACGGATGGGAAATCATCCATTGCTCCCCCCTTCTGCTCTGAGCGGAGAGAAAGGGAGTCTCAGACTTGTACTGACTAAAACCCATCTATATTCCTTCTTAGTCCTTTGTATTCCAGGACCAAACAGTCCCGCAGCCTCTTCCCCTGGCCATATATTTCCATCGACACACTAAGACGAAGTAGTCTCTAGATAGGTTTATCAATGGGCTTTTAACGACTGACAGTCCCAGTTTTTCCAGTCAATTCAGCCTATCGCAATACACAGCTGAACGTAAGCATCTCCCAAGCAGCGGCGGTCTTTATGATGTTGTAAATCGGTTGGAAACATAAATTAAATTATAATCTGTCATGCTACATATTTGTATTGCGAGAAAGTGGCGCCTACGCAACCTACGGCGTTTTGACGGTGAAATCTGATGACGTACGGTATGGTATGTTCATAGTGGCTACTAGGGCTATTTCTTTTGAACTCACTTTGATGAGTGAATTTTTTATGGTCATAATATTTTCCGAGTTGAAATGCTCTTGAATGTGTCTAAGCGTTTTTGTAGTTAAAGTAGAACTTTAAACCACACGTCTGGTAGTAAATATAGGTTTTAGTATATTTCTTCATGCTCGGTCTCTCATTGTTGAGGATCGTGACCTATCTTGTTGATATTTAAAACTTTACAATTGAAAATTGGTTCTTATTACTCCGACATTAAAGACATCGATCGGACAATTAAAATAATATTTTTCGTCTTCATCGACACAGCTCTATGACCACCTGCCATTTTTTCCCATCTGTTGATTGAAGCGAAAAAAAGTAACCGAACAAGGTTTTTACATACGGCTGCTACGTAGATAGAGGTGGATGTGGGTTCGATAGTCGAATGGCCATTCCGTAGGCCAACGACTCTGTTACGCAAGAAAGCGAAAATTGATAAAACAGTCGATTTCTTGAGAGTTAATATAATAATAAACGAAGAACTACCAATAAATAACTGCCACGTCGGTCTAGCGCTCGCAAACGAGACTGCTGAGCACAAAGTCTTTTAGATTTCCAGATCGAGCAAAAAGCTATTGGGATTCTCCATCAGGAATTTCTCAGTCCCTGGGGTCAGAATTTGTGCCCGGTTTGATGGTAAATAGGTAGTCACCTTGATCTGTGGATGCAATAAAGGTGCACCTCCTTCTAACCTTTCAGGGATTTCAGAAGTGAGATATGTTACTTATGTCTTACTAAGATTAAACCGGAGATTAATGAAATAAACTGAAATAGGAAAATCAAAACGACCGATGAGAAATGTACATCGTTTAAAATTAAAAGCATTAGATGTTAATGCCTCAAGCACGATTTTGTTATAAATTTTATGAAGTCGTGTCATATCGATTCGTTCGTAAGTGGAAAATATTTGTACGACATACGTCAAATATTGGTTATCAATTATTTTTATTGTGGATATATTTCTATTTTCAGCTCGATATGTCATAAAGTTACTACGTGTAAAATTTCCTATATCTTTGTCAATGGCTAATATTTACATTAAGGGAGTTAAATTGTATTTTATTGACAGTCCGTCAATCATTGAACGGATATAACCTTAAAGTGACAGAAACTTCCCTATTTATTATCTTGGACAATAGGAACCGTTCATTTATTTACTAATGACACACAAACACTTCCTTTATGTAGGTAAAGTAATACGTAACAATAAAAGGAAAAGTTCTAGAAATAAATAACTTAGTAAGGTAGGTATATAAAAGAAAATGGACGCACTAAAATTTCAAAGGATTCGTATCCGGCTCGAAGGACCAAATTTGTTTACCACTCTTAAATCCACAACCACTTATCTATATTTTTTTTTATGCGTGGGTGTAGTATACTAATTAACATGAATTAGCATTATTATTAAATAAAGTATCAATAAAAATTTCCGCTTATCGTGCAAACGTAGCGAACATCACGTATCCTCTGAACTTGACCGACTTATCGACTGTTGTGGCAATTCCGTTTCTGATTAATACAACCTTTAAAACCTTATAAATACTGGTATGTATGACTTACTCTCAATATAGCTTTGAAAATTAATCCATTTTAATATTATTCTGTCGTCATTTATCCTTAGATATTTACTGAGCAGTTGTATCTTTAGTCTAATAAACTTTCCACTGTTTGACTTCTGTCAATTCATTTTTCTGATTTTCTTAAGTCAGTTTTTAATGTATTTTACCTCCGATTTCGCATCCCTGTGAAAATCACAGCGAACTTTATATTCATAACGATACGATTGCTTTTAGGTCGCTCTCACTGACAAGTCAATGAAATTGACTGTGATCTTTATTCTCAACGAAATTAGCTAGCTGTTTGGTTCCTTCTTTGTAACTTTAGCCTTTACTCTTCTCCTTTAATTTAACAGAATAATCAAAGCACATTTCAGTGCAACACATTTCAAAACCAGAGCAATATAATTTGCTCTTTGACCCAAAAACTTCTTCCAAACGAGGTTTCTTTGCACCGGTGAGCAAATTAAAAGGACCTTGACAGGCCAGGCTGCACAGCAATTCACATGATATGGTGCAATCGAAACATTCATTACTGCAAGTGACTTGAGCAAGAACTTGCGAATTGTTTCGTCAGTGCATCTTCTGCATACAATGATGGGTGATGTTATAGTTTTGATTGCAACCTTTTTGGTAGTTTGGTACATAAAGTTCCTCGCACCTCAAGTTTAGATCGATGTGGAGCAAAAATGGGGAGTAAAATTAGAAGCAGATGTCTTGTCGTGTGAATTGGTACGTTTCCTTTAGCTGTCATGACTAGGTTTTGCCTACGGTTTCACCCGGGTAAAGATAGGTAATTATTCTACGGAAAATAAAACAGGAATAAATAATATCCATTGTCGTAACGCAGTTCAGAGTCTATCTGATTGAATACCTTTGAAATACGATTAACCATTATAGCGTAAAAATAACAAGCAGACAGACCGTTTTTTTTTTCGCTAATGGAAGCAAAGATAATAATCAGAAGAATAAATATTTAAGTACTTAGTTCACAATTGTATGGGTAATTCTTTTTCTGCGATTTTTCTTTATTCATTCGGTTATTCCCGGCTACTTAAGTAATCATTTGCACAGTATTAAAGGTTTTCGTTAAAAAAAAAAAATTTGTCTGCGGTTTAAAAGATGAGAGAGAGATTTACTCTCTAAAGTAATCTTAATCACGCATTGAACTTATTGAATACATCTAGACATTCGCTTGGATACCGTTTATAGGAAGGCACAGTGTTAGAAGAAGGATACCCACGAGATAGACCGATGACTTAGTGAAAACCTCTGGACTGGTGGTATATGCTTCTCGCATCTTATGGGAAAACACAAGATTCGAGAAGCATAATTATACACAGACCAGCCCAAATGTGCCACTGGGAGAACCAAGCAGAAGAAGTTCAGCATATACGTCCTTCGGCTGCTATGACGTTGTTTCAATAGCTTCTTCTTCTTCCTAGCTCTACCCCACTTTAGGTGGGGTCGCCTCTCCTAATTTGTGATGCCAAGACAATCTGTCCTGGGTGGTCGGCTCAGGCAGTTCTTCCTCCAATACGAGCCGTCGCTTCAGTAGCTACTAGCTAACTTTCTTTTGGCTGCTCTGTTTATTACTTTTATAATCTGTGCCCAATCAAGCACTCGCTATCTCCTAAAAGGATTAAAGGCTATCTGTACGTCTATCTGTCTTTCCCCTGTCACAAGACGTACTCATTAAGATATGCTAGGCCAGTGACCGAGAAACATAATGGCTTAGCTCTAGATCTGGGGTCAGAAAATTATGATATCTTTGCTTGGAGTATTCAAAGAAGATATAGATATATATTATTGTTAGGTCAAAGGTTAGGTAATAAATTAGTTTTGTGATTGTGATTAACAATTTGACACCAAGTCTTAATAAACGAAACTAATACCTATTGGATTCAGTTTTTCATTCCGCATTTTAGTACCAATTTTATCATATGCTATCATATCTTCATGCATAGGTTATCTGCCTAGCTTCATCCCAATTATGTTGACCGGTTTCCTACCTAAATGACTAAAGTCTTCTCGCATTAAACGGTCAAACAAGTACGTAGTAAACAAGTATACGATAGTATATCAAGGAGTGCATAAAGCTACAAATGACAGCGGGTTCATTGCATGCAAGACCAATTTAACCATTTCCTTCAATTGAGACCTCACTACTTGGCTGCAATGGCTGATCACTCTCTTTGTGTTATAATTTATAAGCAGGAACATATACAAGATGTTGTTTTGCATCCTCGTCAAATTTCAGTAGGTGGTCACAAAAGACATAAATAATCAATTAAAATTACGGTACCTAGTTAATTATTAATAAACCCTAATTTTTTGGGTTGTTTAAGTTTGTCAATATTTCAGAATAATCCCCTTAAACGTGGTTTAGGGAATAAATGATAAATGATAAATGATAAATGATGTTTATTTTGCAAGTAGGTTTTTACAAACACTTTTACACGTCATTTTTTTTTAAGCTAGATGGGGCCGGTGTTTCGTACCTGATTACTCTGAGAAGAAACAGCCGAAACAAACTCAGAGGTTCCCTGTTAACTTGTTACTCTTTTAAAGTCCAGACATTGCTCAATTTACATGAGGACTATGCAGATTAGTATCTGAAATGGTCTTTTGAAGAAAGAACCACACAGATTTGAGTGGACCTGTCCAGTCAGTGCAAGCATTTGTCAGTTATCGTGTAGCTCGACTTATAACTTAAGGAGCTCAACGAAACGACGAACAATACCAAAGAAAGGACATTTGGGTAGGTCGCTTAAAGTACTCAAACTGCCAGATAGTGGTGGGAGAAAAATAATGTGACCTGCATGGTCCTCACATTCACAATAATTAAATGTAATTAATAATAATTTACGAAATTAATTTTACAAATCATGAATATCAATAAATGTCACAATAATAATAAAAAAGTAAATATGCATGTCAAATCAGTAAATGTCACATAAAAATTATAAAATATAAAGTAAAAAAAAAAATAATAATAATAAAATACTGAAATAAGTATTCATGTCACATCGGTAAATGTCACTTAAAATAATAAAATAAAAACTGTAAAAAAATAAGGTAAAAATAAAAAATAAAAAAATGTCACAGTATATAAAATAAGGAATTAACAATGAACAAGCAAAGTCCGAAATTTCGACATTCACAGAGCAAATTTCATTGGAGCAGTTTAATCCCAAGCCTTTTTATCTTCGAGATAGTGATTAACATGATAGTAGGCTTTCAGGCATAGCTTCCGTTTTATAAACGATTTGAATTTATTTAGGCTTAGTGCTTGAATATGGCTCGGAAGCTTATTATAAAAACGTATACATTGGACGTTTAGATCTGAACGTTCCCCCTACTTTTTTGAGCCTCGTTGCAGGAACAACAAATTTGTGTTTGTTCCTCGTATTTACGTTGTGGATATCACTGTATTTTTTAAACAAATTAATATTTTTATGTGCGTACAAGAGGTTTTCATATATAAACTGAGAGGGCACAGTAAGAATATCAATCTCTTTAAATTTTTCTCTGAGGGAGTATCTGGGACTTAATTTATAAATTGAACGAATTGCCCTTTTTTGCAAAACAAATATTGTCTGAATATCGGCGGCATTGCCCCACAAGAGAATACCGTACGACATCACGCTATGGAAATAACTAAAGTAAACTAAACGGGCTGTCTCTAAATCAGTTAAACCACGAATTTTCCTAACGGCGTATGCTGCAGAGCTAAGTTTTTTTGACAATTTATCTATATGCGGGCCCCACTGAAGCTTGGCATCCAGAGTTATGCCCAAGAACACTGTGCTATCTTCCGGTTTCAACTCTTCATCCTTGATTAGTACCCTAGTTTCTACTTGTCTTACATGGGGTATCGTAAACTTAATACATTTGGTTTTTTTCTCATTTAGGAGTAGATTATTAACATTAAACCAATTAACGACTTTTGCCAGGGCGTTATTAACCTCGTCCGTAACTATCTGCTGACGTTTGAGTTTAAATAAAAGAGAAGTGTCATCTGCAAACAAAACTATGTCATGATTATCCTTTATGAGGTAAGGCAAGTCATTTATATAAATAAGAAACAAAAATGGGCCAAGAATTGAGCCCTGGGGTACCCCCATTCTTACAACGGATCCGGGAGATCTTTTTCCATTAACATCAACTCTCTGAATCCTATCACTCAAATACGAAGTAAGAAGATCCAGAGAGGCGTTACGGATTCCGTAGTGGTGTAGTTTTCTGATTAATGTTTCATGAAGAACGCAATCGAAAGCCTTAGACAAATCGCAAAAGATGCCCAAAGCATCGCATTTGTCCTCCCATGCATTATAAATGTGGCCTAAAAGTTCAACACCTGCATCAGTAGTTGAACGACCCCTTGTAAATCCGAACTGTTTATTATGTAATAACTTATGTTTATTAAAAAAATGTTGCATTGGTTCTAAAATTAGCTTTTCAAAAATTTTACTAAATGTGGGTAGTACTGAAATGGGTCTATAATTAGTGGGGTCTGATGTACTACCCGATTTGAACAATGGTATTATTTTACTATTTTTCATTAAATCAGGAAACTCACCACGGTCAATACAATCGTTAAATATTACAGCTAAAGAAGGAGCTACAATGTTTATAATGGACTTAGCAACGTCCACGGAATGACCCCATAGATCGGCGGTCTTTTTAACATTTAAGGTGTGAAAAGTTTTAATTACATCTTCACAAGTGACATATTGAAAATTAAATTCGGAATTACAGGCTGAAACGCTTTCCTTAAGTAAAGACTCGGCAGCAGCAGGTGATGAGTTTAGGGATTTGGTAGTCGATACAGGAATATCCGCAAAGAAATTTTCAAAGGCTGTGGCAACTTGAGTGGCTGAATTTAAAATTGTATCGCCAATAGCAAGGCTGTAGTCACTATTTTGGTTGCAAGACCTTCCCGTTTCGCTATTAATAATGTTCCATGTCATTTTAATTACATTATTACTGTTTCTAATCTTTGAACTCAAGTAACGTGACTTTGCTAAAAAACAAACTTTTTTAAATATTTTAGAATAATTCTTAACATATAACTTAAATTCTAAAGTGTTTTTATAGGTCCGCTCTGCATACAGCTCATAAAGACGTTTTCGACTCTTATGAATACCAATAGTGGCCCAGTCGTTGAAGGATGCGTTACTATTAACCGAGATTGTCTTAGGAATAAACGTGGTATTAAACTGTGTGCAAAACATTCTGAAAAAATCGTTATAATGTTGATTGGGATCATCATTAGTTGGCAATAGTGGTAATTTAGACAACAGCTTAGTTTTAAAAGTGTCCAGGCGACTTTTAGTTTTTGGATTAACATTGATATCCTTTTTAGCGACTTTCTTGTCTACATTTGGAATTGTGATCAATTGCCCACAATGATCTGAATCTAATAAGTTAATAATTTCTTTGTGGGTAGGTATAACATCAGTGTAAATATTATCTAGGCAAGTGGCACTAGTTGGGGTTATTCTAGTGGGCTCCAGAAATAAGAAATTATCAATTAAACGTTTGAGATTGTTTGTATGTGTGTAAGCGAGGTAATAGGGCAAGAACCAGACGGGCCGCGTTTAAAACACGGGTGGTTCACACTTACCAATTTACGTAAATAAGAAAAAAAATAAAAATTACTTATCCATTTTATTATTGATTCAGGACGAGAATCATTAGCATACTTACCTCCTTGAATTTGACGAGGATGCAAAACAACACCTTGTATAGAACTTGCACTTCCAGGCACATTGTGATGTCTTATATCTGGGTTGTTGAGGTAGGCAGATAGGCAGGCGCTTTTGTAAAATACTGGTATTCAGCTGCATCCGTTTAAAGTAGAAGTCGATGAGTAGAAGTCAAGAAAAGACTTGGCAGATGATGATGTACAGTCAACAAAATAGTTAGGTATACAGGCAAAAAAAACGAAAACTAAATATCGATTTGATAAGACTAGGGCTTCCTAGTCTTATGTTGTAATTTTACAAAATACGAAATATTAATGAATATTGTAGTGTAGTCGATGGATTTTTCTGCCTGTATACCTAACTTTTTTTTTGACTGTACGTTTCCGGAGCCGCGTCCGCCATTAGTCCTCAACGGTCTAAGCTAACTTTAAAAATACAGGAAAAAAACTTAGAAAGGTAAATAAAGTGTGTAGTAATCATATGTGGTCCTACGCCCCTATGGTCACGTATCACACAAACGAACTCGCATTTGGTCATATTTAATTAACATCAAGTTTCGCTAACAAGACTTTAAAAACATATTATTCTTATATTTTGTCTTAAGTCATCAGTATTTTTGTAATATTTAGTGATCGTTTACACCCTGGTGTCGTTTTCTCTATAGATTTGGAAGAATCATGATGGTCCATCAAACAAAGCAATGTCTTAGCAGTTATAAAGAGCTGGTTGATTTGTTAAATCCTTAGTTTAATTCATCACAGGCTTTAAACCTAGTTCGGGAGCAGTTTGCTAAAAAAATAGACACAATTTCAGAGGTTAATTTTTTTGTGATTAGTCTTAAGTATCTTGTTGGCAAATTGTGTGAACATATGTAAATTTTTCTGGTCTAATAAATATTTTTGTTGTTATTAAATCTATAACATAAATTAATAAGAACTCTTTCTATTGTTTGTTTCAGGTATGTGGATGTGATAATGCTCCATTGGCTTACTACATGAGGAACAAAGAAGAAGCGATGTATGTACAGTTAATTTTTAGCGGTCCTTTTCATAGGTATGTTATATTAAAGATATTATATTTTCTAAAAAGTGATAATCGCAAGTAATTGCCTAAAAATTGAACTATTACAATATTGACTCTTGGCGCTAATATCGTCCCTTTGTTGGTAAAACCGATTATCTACAAGTTTTGGATAATGGTTTTACCAATAAAGGGACGATATGAGCATTGAAAATCCAGTAGATCGCTTATTTTATTAGGCATTCATTTAGTTGTCACATAGTGTTAGTGTAAACGCTATTTAATTTTACCTAGCTTAGAGCATTATTAGTCAGAATATAAGGTTTTACGTAACAAGGTCGGTCATGGGTGTTTATTTTAGTAATACAAAGCTCAGATTCGTTCAAATATAAATTAACTTTGTTCTTCGCACAGCCCAAACATAAGAGATCAAATTAATACGTCACTCATCTCAGCGATTAAGTTTTTATGAATTCTGTTTAATTGGGATTCTAATGACGTTTATTTTATTCATAAAAATATGAGATAATTTTGGTTTCATCATAAATCGTAAGTAAAAGATCCCCAGACAGGGTTACGTCATTTCAAGGAAAATGTTCATCTCAATTCTTTTGGAACCTATTACATAATAGTTTCTACCATAACTAGAAATTTTTGTAGGAAGGAGTATTAAAAGATTCATCATTATCGCAGAATGTAATTCCAAAAGGATGCTCCAACGAGTACCTACTAATCTTAACTATGTACTAATTAAAACAAATAGCTATTCATCATCTGCCTAGCTTTTTCCCAAACTATCTTGGGGTCGGCTTCCAGTCTAACCGGATGCAGCTGAGTACCAGTATTTTACATGAAGCGACTGCCCATCTGTCTTCCACAACCCAGTAACTGGGTAATACGATACCCCTTGGTAAGACTGGATGTCAGACTTTTGGCTTCTGATTACTCGTAACGACTGTCAAAGATCTACAAATGACAGTCGGGACCAACGGCTTAACGTGCTTTCTGAGACACGGAGGAAACTCGGTATGTAATTATGGTCACCCATCCACGGACCAACCTCGGTAAGCACGGCTTAAAGATCGACCCGTGTGGCTGTTATTATTTAGCCACGAGCTCCTAAATCAAATAGCTATTAACATCCGTTCCGAGAGCAGTGGTGGCAGCCCCGACTTACGAGCAGTAAGTCGTTAGTTCAAAGCCAGGCAGGCGCATTACTTTGTGTAATTTATTTCATCACCGCTGCTCTTAAAACGGTGAAGGAAAACATCGTGAGGAAACCGGCATGTATTAGAACTAAAAATTCGAAGACATGTGACATCTACTAACCCGCACTGGGCCCGCGTGGTGGATTACAGCCCACTCCTTCTCATAGAGAGGAGGCCTCTGTCCACGCAGTGGGATCATTATAGGCTGATGATGATCCGTTAATCACTACTTATGTCCACATCTATCACATCAAACACACGGCAACACATCAGGCTTTAAATTTCCAGTATAACATGGCAACGCTTTGTATAGAATTCCTATACAATGAGCGATCCGCATAAACTGGTTTCGTATAGCTTGATTCATCGCCGTACGTACAAGTCATACAACTCTCAATAATCAACAATAGACTCTCTACAATGCTGCAACTGTTGGCAAAAAAAAAAAGTAGGTGAAACTTTCGTTTCTTATGTTTACTTTCTCTATTGTTTCTTAAACGACATTTGTTGTTAGGTTAATTAACTACAACTGGTTGTACCATTTGGGGTACACCTTAGTTACATGGTTAATGTAAATGTTCAAATAGGTTCTGGTCACATATCACATATTCATGGGTGGAATCTAAATCACAATAGATTTCGAAAAATGCATTTTTCGGGCATATTCAGCCTACGACGTCCGACGACTGTGATTCAGTTCAGTGTTCCTCTCTGCGAGAGGTAGTGTACCATTCTAGTCAGTCCCATGTAATAGGGAGAAGCCTTTTGTCATAAACCGGGCTCAAAACTAGACTCCGTGGCTGCTATTAACAAATTCCTGATGAAAAAACACATTAACACTTTGCTCTACCTGGTAATCTAACCCAGGACCTCATGCTCAGCAGTCGCGCTTGTGACCAACGAAACAGTCTTTTAGAGTATTTATCTGGAATTGGGCAGAAAAAAAAAACTAAGCTAAACTAAGGAATAGCATAAATATATTGAAGGCTGGATAAGCTCGTACCATCGTCGACTTTGTCTCTGTCATCTCTGACCTAGACTAGCGTCAAGAGCAAACCCATCTCAAACTAACGGGTTGCACTCCGGGAGTGCCGGCAGAAGAGAAGACTTGAATATTAACGTTGTGCATTTTTGATATTTTGTAATGGTTTGGGAATAATTTTGCACGAATTGCTTTAATTATCAGTATGAAAGTACTATCGTTTATGTGGTAAAATATAATATTCATTTATTGCGCTATCGTACACAAACATAACAATTTATATTACATCAAAAATTTAACACTTCAGAACTATTACAATCCGTCTTACGAATTTTACCTCTTTGGAGAAACCGAAGGTTTTGTTTGTGCATAAGATAATGATCCAGTTTTGGAAATCCAAACTCAAAAAGACAAATGTCATAAAGTTCCAATTCCTTCACAACCTACGTGATCTGACGGTCACGTGTCCTGACGCGAGACCTGACGCGAGTTTAACATTTTTATCCATCACAAAAGTCCACAACGCCGCTAAAGAAGTTTTCACTTCAAAAATAGAGACTAGAGATGTCGCCAAATCAGTACATTGTGCGAAATCGGGGCAGTCGCTAGTTAACTATAATGATATGCATCACATCTTCAGAGCCAATAGACTGCAGACGTCATCACATGTGGCCTCTCACAAGTGGCTCGTTTACGTTGATAACACTGATGCTCGATGCAATTGATCTCCTTAGCAGTTTGATCATTGGTTTGCATGTGAAAATCACGCTGACGATTGGTGATGAGTTCACTGAGACGCGATTGATAATTTGAAGCAACGATATAGGTCAATATGCATTTTGTTTCTGAAAATGCTGACTGATGTTCTTCTTTTATTTTAACGATTGAATCATTGGTCATTTTGTACTAACTACGAGTATGTGTAATATGTGTATACAGCAAGGATCAATATTTTACAGTACATGCCCTGTCACCTGCGCACGTGATGACCTTTTGACTGCTCAATGAGAGGAGTTTGCTTAGCTGAATTTTGGACCAACACATTTGAAATTTTTGTTATAGATACGCTAAGACGAAGAGACCAAGACTTTAACCAGCAGTAGAATTATGTTACGTCGCTGATCAGCGTTGAGAGACTAGTGCAGACGGCTACACATCTAATCTATTAATAAAGCTGAAGAGTTTCTTTGTTTGCTAGAACGCGCTAATCTCAGGAACTACTGGTCCGATTTAGAAAATTCTTTCAATGTTAGATAGCCCATTTATCGAGGAAGACTATAGGCTATATATCATCACGCTACGATAAATAGGAGCTGAGCAGCAATGAAAATGTTGCGAAAACGAGAAAAATGTGACGCAGGTGAAGTTACGCGGGACAGCTAGTCAAGATATAAATTTCCAGTATAACATGGCCTCGGTTCGTATAGATTTCCAATACAATGAGAGATCCGCATTAACTGGTTTTGTATAAATTGATTGGTCGGTGCGTTCATAAGCTTTCATACTTTTCGTGACTGAAAGTTCTCTGATCTTTTCTCTTTCTGAGCCATAAATAAGACAGGCAACAACCTCAACTTTGAAATGAGATTGTTTTAACTTGCTACGACTAAGGGTCAGCTCACACCGAGACGCGACGCGACGCGACGCTGCGCGCACCTTGAGAATTCAGAATATGTTGCGCAACGTATTCTGAATTCTCACATCGAAATGTGTATCTTTTCGTGTAGAAAATAAAGTTATATTTTGAATCGCTCTTTTAAAGTGTGCGCGCAGCGTCGCGTCGCGTCGCGTCTCGGTGTGAGCTGACTCTTAAAGGAAATTGACGGAGTTAATTGTTTACAATTAACATTGTTATCAATATATACATTGACATTTTATAAAGCCTTACTTTACATAGTCGTTTTCCTTTTAACGATAAGATAAACAGTAAATTATTCATCATTTACTAGGTACTAAAAGGTTGATTGATTTCTGGGTTCGAAACCTAACAAAGATAATCCAACGTTCCCGTTTCAAAATGCCGACGTTACTTCTTGATATGTATAGAAAACCTTTAGAGAAAACCTTTTAAAGTTATCTCACACAAATATAATTCTATGTCTTCCTACATATAAGTGCAATAATTACTCTAGTTTGTTCAACTGGAGAATTGAAATGTTCAATAGCTTACTATATCATGACATACAAATTTATGACTATGCTGTAATATTTGACTCTAATTTAAACTTATTATATGATTGTACCATGTTTTCTAGCAGCAGTGGTAGATTAAACAATTGTGGAATGAGGAACATCTTTGACAATTTAAAATATAATATTAAGGACTATGGCAATTCAAATAATATAATTCCCGAAACTGAAACGGATCCTGAAATTCAGAATTCCTCAAGGAAGGCAGATTTTTTTCGTATTATAAAAGTATAAACATCCTTCATCAGAACATAAATGGACTTGCTAGGAAAATGGATTTATTATCTTTATCTCTGTCGTCACTCCAAGACGCAAAAACTCCAGTAGATGTCGTTTGTCTTACAGAACATAGTATGCTGAATACTGATACGGATTTAATAAATATTCCTAATTTTATTCAAGGGTCATTCTTCTCAAGGAATAATCGCCGAGGGGGATCGTGTATCTTAGTACGCAATAATCATGCGTTTAAACCAATCAATACTGTAAAACAATATTGCGTTGAAGGCGTTTTGGAGTGCTCGGGCATCGAACTGTTAAATCATAATGTTTTAATTTTCTGTATATACCGACCTCCAAGGTCAAAAACAGGTGACATAAACACATTTTTTGACACTTTAAACCAACTCCTTGGGAAGCACTGCTACAGTAAAAAGAAAATAATAGTTTGTGGCGACTTTAACATAAATGTATTAAACAAAAACAAAATTACTACAATGTTTATGGAGACACTAGCTTGTCACAACCTACAGTTGGGACTGTTTGAACCAACAAGGACTATTAGTGGAGCATGCATTGATAATTTCATGTATAATATTCGTGGGTGTAAATGTAAAACTATGGAACTTGCGTTATCTGATCATACGGGACAATTACTATCTTGTCCCGTGAAACTCAGCTGCTCCCAAAAACATTGGTATGTAAAAAAACGAGACTACAGTAAAGATAATATTAAAAAATTTAATGATTGTATAATTTCGATTTCGTTTAATGAAGTATTTAATAATAACGACCCACAGGAAGCTTTTGACATTTTTTATGATTTATTTACTTTATTTTATAATTTATGTTTTCCATACATTCGAATTCGAAGATATTTTCAAATACGACCCCGGTGGATGACTAAAGGAATAAAAAAATGCTGCAAGCGTAAACAACAATTGTTATGGAAGTATCGTAAGAAACGAAATATAATAAACAAAACCAATTTTAAAAATTTTGCGAGTAGATTACAACGTGTTATAAAACTGACAAAAAAGTCTCAGAATCATTACTTTATCCATACAGCTCAAAACAAATGTAGGGCTACTTGGAACGTTATTAGTAAAACAATGTGTAATGTGCCAAAAAGCGAAATCAATGAAATTAATATAGATGGTAAAGATTGTACTGATGATCCACAGACCATTGCGAATAGTTTTAATAATTTTTTTATAGACCAAATAAAAGGTAACACGAGCTGTACTAATAAAACAGAGACCTTAGCTAATCACTCGGAAACATTATTCATGTATCCAACTACACCCCAAGAAATACACAAAATAATTGTAAACTTAAAAAACACCAACAGTACTGGATATGACAGTATATCGACTAAAATTCTAAAACAAGTGCCAATTAAAATATCCTACATTTTAAGTCATGTCATTAATCTGTCGATCCTAAATGGATACTTTCCTGACAAACTTAAATTAACAATCATTAAACCTCTATTCAAGAAAGATGATCCCACCAATATGAATTGTTATAGGCCCATAGCACTAGTACCGGTACTCTCTAAGGTCTATGAAAGAGTTATTTATGACAGGATTAATAACTATTTTGAAAAGTTTAATTTATTTGCTAAAGAACAGATAGGTTTTAGGAAAAACAAAACCATTAATATGGCCGTCTATGATTTTTTGACTACAGTCATGACTAGCTTAGACAATAAAATTCCGGCGTGCGCATTGTATATGGATCTCAGCAAAGCCTTTGATTACGTGGATCACCAAATTCTGCTAAATAAATTATATAAATATGGAATTCGAGGCACTTCATTACAGCTGATATCATCTTATCTTACCAACCGAAAACAGTCCACATTAGTTACTCGAGTATGCACCAAAACAAGTACAGAAATTAACTACACTTCAGAATACAGAGAAATCAAACAAGGCGTTCCACAAGGAAGTGTTTTGGGCCCTCTGCTATTCATCATTTATATAAATGACCTTCCCAAAGTAACTAATCATCCCACTATACTTTTTGCTGATGATAGTACTGTCGTTTTTACAAGTAAGGATAAATTATCCCTAGAACAAGATATAAACAGCACTCTAAGTGATATTATAAAATGGCTTACTAATAACAATTTAAAAATGAACTTTGACAAAACTAAAATTATGATATTTCGCAATCGTAAAGCCCAATTTACTGACATTAATATAGATTATACAGGAAACAAAATCAATGAAATAGCTACCACTAAATTCTTAGGCATGTCCATTGATTATAATCTGAATTGGAAGACACATGTTGATAATTTAAATCAAAAATTAAATAAACAATCATACGCCCTACATATGCTGGCAAAAACGGTATGCACTTCTGCTGTACTTGCAGCATACCATGGCTATGTGGGATCCTTGATAAAGTATGGTATTATATTCTGGGGTAATTCCACCAATAAGGATATTGCATTCAAGGCGCAAAAGCGGTGTATAAGGGGTATGTTTAATATCAAGCAGACTGATAGCTGCAGACCATATTTTATTAAATATAATATATTGACATTGCCGTGTGTCTACATTTATGAGATTGCTAGCTTCGCAAGAACTAACAAACATCTTTTTGATAAGTACAGAAGTAAGCGGCATAGTGATAAGATTTGTTGCAAATCTAGCAAAACGGCCTTATATACCAAAAGCATTTTCAGTATGGCACCGCGTATATACAATCACTTACCAAAGTCTATACTAGAAACCGTTTCCAACGGCGAATTTAAAAATATATTAAAAAAATTCTTGCTATTTAAATGTTACTACAGTATTCAGGATTATTTATTAGATGATGTAAGGGCATTTTGTTCCAGAAATATTGTTGTTGATGTGACATGTGATTAATGCAATAATAAATTTTGCCTATTAGTATTATTTTAACAATTATTTACAAATTCATCTTGACATTTCTCATTTACACATGATAATACATGATTTTAAATTTTAATTATTCTAGTGACATTATTATTTGCTTATGTTTCTTTATTATTTGATACGGTTAAATTACCAAAATTATATTATTAATTATTTTTGCAATGAATTGTATATTAATGTTGTCAAACAGACAAAACTTGAGATTTGCATGCCTCAAGGCGTAATATGGCTGAACTATGTTCTATTCTAACAACTTTATGTAATTACCCATGTTAGCGAATAAATGATTTTGAATTTGAATTTGAATTTGAGAAACTTAAGTAGTTGTTATTTTTGTCATCTTTTCCAAAGATTTCCGTATTCCAAATACTTTAGTAAGAATTTCAATTAACACGTTCGACAGCTAATATCTAAGTAATCGTCACCAAAAAAATATTCTCACTGTTATTTTCTTATCCCTTAGAAAAAATATTAAGAACGTGACTTACGTATAAAAACCACAATATTCTTTAATATTCTATACAAATATTAAATCTAAGTGGCTGCGTAAATACAGTCGCATTCCTTACCAGGCTTAACACTCGACCAATTTTGAAAGTCTTCATTATCTATCGCTCTTTCTGGAGTTTGGAGTGTTTTGTAATCGGTTGGTTAGCCTGTCGATCATCTACCATTGCCTCCTACGATGGAAACCAGTTTCGTACTGAGTCAACAGAACACAAAAGGACTGACGCCATGTTTGTGGCATGGAAGCGTCATGTGTCAGTTTTGCATATCAGTTTGTCGTTCATTTTAGGTTGGGTTAGCGAGTTTTGGTCTTTTGCATATGTTTTTGAATGATAACAAACTATTTCTGCATAGACTTCAAGCATAGTTGTGACTGCATGAGGTCCTGAGTTCAATTACAAGGTCGAGCAATGTATAAATGGGGTTTTTCACATCAGGAATTTCTTCACGGAATCTGGATTTTTGCCCAGGTGATGGCAAAAGGCTCGCCCAGTATTAGACTTAAACATAACTGGCGGAATGTGGATGTACTAATGGGCACCTCTGCCTAACCCTACGGGGATTAGCGTGATGTTATGTTAGCATAAATAAGTATTAGGAGTATTATCCAAATAAATTGGGATAAGGGTAGGAAAATGTAGAAAAATGGATGTATCAGATAATTGAAGTGAAACTTCTTAAGCGACTTCCAACAAGTTTAACGCTACCATGGAGGGGGAATATTTCCTAAAACTCACTAAGAGATGGCAGTATTACAAGATTTCTGACTATGAAGTTCTACTAGGTCCGCAAGATGGCATCAGCTTGTAACGTTCTCAAAGCAGTGTCAAAAGCCTCTTTGAGAACCATAAAGTACCACACTGGCGCAGTGCAGTTGATGTCTTTGATTTTCTAGGGCCATTCCAGCTTCTTCACGATGTTTTCCTTCACCGTTTCAAGAGCAGCGATGATTTGAATTGGAACCACCACTGCTTTTCTTTAGGTAGAGTAGACCGTTTGTCAAATGATAATGACCATTATTTACTTACTTCTACTGCTTCTACTACTGCTTTTGATGTATCTAGAAACTTGATCCTTAATGAAAAACCGCTGTAAAATTAACAGACACTTTTTTGTTTGGGCTTCTAGGAACGTTTTAAAGAGTATATTGTCAGTAGTGCTAAGTTAATTTGTTTTAGTTCTAGGTGACCTTTGGATGTGACCGATGAGTCCACAATACAATATTAGACAGACGGCAGAAAAAACTGCCGGATATGACGACTAGATTATTTTATATGATTGTGCTGAGCAAATATGTTTCTTTTATGTATTATGTCACCGTCTTTTCCAGAAGGCAATGGTCGGTACTATTAAGTATATCACTTCATAACCCGTCGGGATTATAGAACTGATGTTATACAACAACGTGACAAATAGCCAGCCCGAGGTCCTGTGGTTTTATTGCATTTAAAACATTCTTGAAAAAAAAATAGCATTCTACGATAAATGCGTACAAAACCCATAAAGTTATGATTTCTCATAACTCCATATTTTTTTATGAATACACATACGTCAATATGATTCTGAGTAGTGTTGATCACTTTATGATTGGCTCATGTCATCATGTGTTATCTCGTTACTAATGAGATTATCGCAGTTTAAAGTAGTTCCCCGTTAAAAATAAATAACACCGCTAATAGCAATACTAAAAATACATTTGTTTTACGAGGAATTGAAGGTAGGTGTTTCGATAACCTAATTCTATGCCGGATTTTCCCTTGATGGGAAATTCCATATTTTAAGATGAAGCACACATAGCATAACAGTTTTGCTTTAAGATATCTTAAAAATTCAAAATATTTTATTTTACATGGACACTTACAAAACATCGACAAAAGGTGCACGGTTCGGGTTGGGCCTTTCCAATGGAGAAGAAAACTCGTCTATAAATTTACAAGGCCTACAATGTCCACACATTCACAAACGATCGGTAAATGAAAAATAATCTATACACGAATAAAAACAAACTACATATTTTAAGAAGACTAAATTAAACAAAACAATTGACACAAATGTCAGTGCTGCAACTATTCCGAACAAAGACGGTGCAATTTATTTTAAAACGGGTATGATTTTATCAATAACCTAATAAATGCATTTTTATTAACCTAATAAATAATATTTGTTCCCAAAATAGTAGATCTGTCACCTAAATGGAATCATCAAATAATATCAAAACGCTTACCTAAATATTAATTAAGAATTACTTGGAAATAATATCAATCATCAAGTAATTTTATTAGGTTTCAAAATAATAGAAGTGTCACGAAAATTGAATCATCAAACAATGTAAAAATGTTTACATAATACTCCAAACCACAGGTCCAAACTAAGGCGTAGTCGACGGAGGCGGAGGAGACGGGGGCTCCTATTTCTCTCTGCAGGGTTTAAAGTAACCTAACACGAAGGGGATGTCGGGGTCTTAGTTCGCTCGCTCCGCTCGCTCACTAGACCCCGCCATCCCCTTCGAACCTAACCTGTCCGAGTTGATGTGCCCTATGTCTCGTATTAGGCATTTCTTCATAGAAATAAGGAACTGATCTATTTATTTGGTGACAGATCTACCATTCTGAGCACAAAGTCATTATGTAATAAAACTATTATTATAGATAAGAACGAAGTTTATATTCATCTAATGCACTCAAATTTTATTGGTAATTTATCTCTTATTTTACACATATATCAACATTTATTTGATAATTCATACCTGGGAATACTTTTTATTTATCTGAGAACGAAAATATTTCGTGGCGATAGATCTATTTATTAGGTGATACAACTTTGATGACAAATATAAATTTTGGTGACAAGAAATATAGTTCCCTTTTAAAACATCTGAATAAAATGAATGGAAAAAATAAAATTGGGAATAGTTTGAGACATTTGTGTCGAGTACATTTGTGTCGTTTATGAGCTACCAGGGAAGCCGCATGAGCAGAAGGAACTAGAGCCAAACTTTTATCTTCAACTTCTTTATCTGACTTCCTTATCTTTTGTAAAAAGGTATTTAAAATAAAAGATCTGTTAATCAAAATATGGTAATTAAGGTTTCATGTCAACTGCTAAGTATGCAATTTGCAATAATTTCTCAATAAACTAATCAATAATAGTTGCAAAATGATTACAGTAACTAAACTGACCGGTTTGTCAGCCAAATAATATAGTTGTCACTCGATGCGAAAGTTTGTGAGTATGGATGTATGGATGGATGTTTGTTACTCTTTCACGCAAAAACTACTGAACGGATTTGGATGAAATTTGGTACACAGATAGTTTATAACCTGGATTAACACATAAGATACTTTTTATCTGGATAGTATGTTCCCGTGGGACAATTATCAAAATCCACGCGGGCGACGCCGCGGGCATAAATTTGTATTTAATAAATTCATTAGGGTTCTAAATACAGAGGTTTGCACGACGACCAATCAACAATAGAAAACCAGTTTATGAGGATCTCACACTGTACGGGAAACCTATATACAGAGCGTGTGTACGAGTAATGATAAATATAAATAATTTAAAAACATGGTAAAGTGTTATCCAATGAAAGTCTAAAGAAAACTTTTTGTTGGTTTCAAAACATATTTAAGGCTATTTTAGTGGCAAGAGGTAATAAAATAATTTTACTCAGGGAAGTACCACAACCCCTAGATTTATAACATAAAGCAAGCAGAGGAACTGTATTCTAGTTGAAATGCGTAGATACCAGTTTAATTGTTTGAGGCTTTTGGCATTGCCTCTTTAGGCTGGACTATGAAGCCTGCTGTATGAAGCAGCGGTAGCCCAGTGGTGGCAGCCCCGACTTACGAGCAGTAACCCGTGGGTTCGATTCGAACCCACGCAGGCGCGTTACTTTGTGTAATTTATTTCATCACCGCTGCCCTAAAAAACGGTGAAGAAAACATTGTGTGGAAACCGGTATGTCTTAGAACTAAAAATTCGAAGACATGTGGCATCTACCAACCCGCACTGGGCCCGCGTGGTGGATTACAGCCCACTGCCTCTCATAGAGAGGAGGCCTGTGTCCTAGCAGTGGGAACATTATAGGCTGATGATGATGATGATGATGAAGCCTGCTTATTTGCCATTCATCTACATCATTCTCCTGGCCTTATTCCAATTTATTTAGACTCGGTCATGTCGTCTTCTTCCATACATCTCTATTCCTCCTCCTTTCAGCAGTTACCTTCTTTTCTAGCCACAACATCCCTCATACAATCCATCCATCATAACTTTGGCCTTCTCCTCTGATGGCAAAGCATTCCTCACGAAATTTTCTTCATTACACTGCATTACATGCTCATACCAAAACACAAAACGCTCTAAAACTTCCTTACGAAGAAATAAATCACGCAGACTCAATTAAAAACGGACTTGTGACGTCAGAACAGTAAAGGCTTTAGCAAAAGATTGTCCGTTCGCTTATGTCACCTCCAAGGTTGTGTGGGTGTGTCTTTACCGTCACAGATACATACTGATTAAACTGCGTAGTAGTAGGTATTGTAGTAAAATAGTTCTGTATAAGAACTGAGAACTGTTCCGTTAGTGAGGTCATTAGTCACCTGTACACTGTCTGTGTTTTTAGTTAAGAACTAACATAGGTTTAAGAATATTGTTACTAATCCAATGGATGTTGGTCATCTGAATAAAAATGAATATACATAAAGGGTGTAAAACACCTCTTAACGAAGCCGAAAGGCACTGGTTCTTCCTGTGATTGAGATCATTTTTTTGTTCTACACCATACCTGGGAACCTTCTAGTTACGGAGATATTAGGGGTCAAAGTTCCAACTTTTTGACAAGTATTTTTTTTAGATACAAGTTTTTAATGTAATATTTTTGAACACCTCCACGACTCCCGTACTATTCAATCCGTCCATCAGCACAATGTTTTGATTGCGTTACATTGAGTTCTACCACAAAACATGATTTTACACCCCCCAAAAAAAAGTCGTTTCCCAGCAATAATTTTTGGCGTAAAGTTACTTAGTTTCATGTACAGAATGCTTGGTTGACGGCTTCGTGATGAGGTGATTTACACGGTGTATAAGTGCGACGAAAGATCAGGTTGTAATGGTTTTCTCAAGTTTTTGAGACACTTAAAGTTGGTTTTCTTTTACTGTGAGTAAGCTTTCGTTGCTACGACTTGTGACTTTAGAAAATAATGTGACGTGAACCCTACCATTAAATTAATTCGTCGTGCATAACTAATGGCACCCTCCAGGACTTGAATGGCATAGCTGTCCAGGTCACTTCGTCGTACTGGCCTCCTATTCACAAACACTCGGATTCGATTTCGATTCGATAAGTCGTACGTCTATCTTTTTTTGGCATTACGAAAGCGAGCGAGATAGATATACGACTTTCCGAATCGAAATCGAATCCAAGCGTTTATGATATGGGGGCTGGTTGGACAAAATTTGAGCCATATCTTGGACTCTCTCTTGAATCAAAGTCAAGAAGAAGAAATGTAAAAATGAATACTGAAGTAACCTGATTTTTCTTACAAATTATGTCTTAATCAGGCATTCTAACCGCAAAATTATTAATAAATGACTTAACCGTCTCTTGACATGTTTTAATAATAATATTCGATTGCAGATTGTGGCTTTTTATTAAAGGCCGCAATCAATCATCCAAATAATTATTACACCGTTAAAGTTTCCTGCAACTTACACAAGTCATCATTATTTTTGTATTTCAAACTAACTGTCTTCATTAACTGGCGTGCATTGCATAAAAGTTTAACATTTAAATTAATTATTAAACTGAACCTTTTATTGTAAAGAAACTTTATTAGGCAGGTACTTAATTTATGTATAGGAGATAGTTTATGAAAAGCCCAGAGTCGATCGGGACAAACTGGATCCAATATGTTCATTGTAATGCACAATTTACCCCACCGAAAGAGTAACACCGAACTCAATGGGGTATACGAGCTGTATGCTGTCAAAGTATATATTAAAAATCATGACTAACAAGTGCCCCATCGATTTCGGCATTGCCCTTCCGGTGGAGTAAATTGTGCATTATAATAAAACTACTGGTAGCCATTTAGTTCCAATCGAGTCTGGGATTTTGGTCCATATATAATGGACCATGTCCTTACAGGTGAAAGTTAAACCTTAGACGGTTAATTGTACGCGGTTTGGTGAAAAACTGACCAAGATCCAAAAAAAAACGATCCGGCTCGAAGGACCAGTTTATATTTTTCTCACAACCAGAACTTAGCCTATGACAAAATATTAAAATAAAATTAATCATAATATCAAAATAGAACTAATACCCAGTTCTAATGCAATTCTGTTAGTAATTTTACGATTTTACAACCATTTACAGTCAGGTCGTCACATATTCATTTCTTGACATTTTCCCTTTAGCAGACGTGCAGGTATTTCAATGAATATTTCCATTCATAGTTAGTCACAATACAATGAGGTCACAGATGTTATATTGTTTTACATTTACAATATTATGAAATTATATTACTGACACAGTAATATTACAAAGAGGTAGAATTTGTAATCCACCACGCGGGCCCAGTGCGGGTTGGTAGATGTCACATGTCTTCGATTTTTTTTTAGTTCTAGGACATGCCAGTTTCATCACGATGTTTTCCTTCACCGTTTTTGAGAGCAAACCCCGAGATATTTTCCCTCTCATAGCGAGGAGGACTGTGTCCCAGCAGTGTGAACATTATAGGCTGATGAAAGTTTACTCAGGGCGACTCCAAGACACTAAATTAGCTTATGAAAGTTTGTATTTTTAGATGTAGGAGGGGTAATTTTCGGCACTACTGATCCGATTTTAAATGTTTCATTAATGTTAAACTACATTATCCCCAAATAGCATAGACTACATTTGAAACGTTCCCCCGGAATAATTTCGACCATGACGCGAGCGGCAAAAGCTAATTTAGTGTAAATTGGAAAGATTTAATAAATAGTTGATAAACCTGCTTTGATATCAAAGTCGAGAGAAACGAGGAAGAACTTAGTGGTTTCCAGTTGATTATCATACAAAGGCATTGTTATAAAAATTTCCTTCGCGTGCGGACTTAAAAAATAATTTGTAGGCAATTAATCTTATAGACAATAAGTAGTTATAGAATAATCACACCTACAGAGACATCAAACTTGCTATTTATTACTAGTCATTTGAAATTCGTAACTTTTAATAAAATTCTTGCTTCGCAAAATCTTCTTTCCCCACATTGATGCGTCAGAAAACAAATACTGTCTTCAGTATAATAAAAATGGCCCTTTAATTTGCGCACCCTTTATTGATTGTTCTTTTCGTCATCACTGAACTAGCTAGACATATACATAAATTCCATAGCTCCTTGATGTATCCCCTCTTAGCTCTATATCGGTATAATAATATGCTTGCTTGACCATCATCTTTTGTAACTCAAATAGGTCAGCAATACTAAATTGGAGCAGGGATTCTATAGCTTCTTTTATGTGACCAGAATTAGTTAGAAGGTGAATATCACGTTTAATGATTTGTCGGGCATCTGAAATCAAGGTTTCTTTACTTAACTATTCTAGACATTTCTGCGAAAAGCTGTGCTTAGGCTAACATTTTCCTTGTCATTAACCGATAACATATTTATCCTGTAGCCAAGATCCAGTTTAGATAGCCGTTTGTTAATTAACTTACAGATCGTTGACATTAACAACCAGATTGGAAGCCAATCTTTTTCAATTTTATGGATTTTGCTCAAGCGTTTGATTGACATACGCATGCAATTATCCAATCAGTCACATTATGGTCGTAGTCACACTTTTTGACTATTTTCGATCATTCTTCTGGAGTCATAATTATCTATTCATCATTATTGACAGCATGGTTGACTTCAAGCCTCCTTTCATGTACCATGCTTCCCTGGTTCTGAACGTCATCACAGTTTTCCCCGCGATCTTCGTCTGATCCATCGTCCTCTGCCCCTCAATTAATTTCAATCCTTCGTTTCTTATATCTTTTAAACCTTTTTTTATATATAATTTCAGACCAAGTATGTATGAGTGCTTTTAACTTTACTTTAATTAAAGCGGTATGTTTTTTTTTCTGTGCTCACACCACAAATTTGTATTTTATGTCTATACGTGAGGATTTGTCATTGGGTCTCTGGTGACTATTGTTCCCTTTCTTGTTTGTTTTTATTAGCTGTAAGTCCTCCATGTTCTAAATAAATAAGTGCCTAGCAACCCTACAAGTCATGTCACATCGTCTCTGTCACGTGGCATTTTTTTCTACTATAAACACGGAGGTCGCTTGATTGCAGGTCATTCTTTACTAAGTATACGTATAATACTGGCATCACAGTTAACTGCGAGAGTTAACAGCCTTGGATTGTACGGTTCTAGATCCTAGATAGAGATATTCTTGTTTGTTAGTTTGTTAATGGTAGTTAAAAATGACATAATTAACCAAGGAACTAATATAAGGGATCCGTACCATTAGTGTTCGGAATCTGTTTTGTTACTTAGATCAAAAAGTTTGTGTGGAAAAAAAGATTATTTTTCAAATTCGAAAATTATTTATTCCATATATCTAAAATTAAAGTAATCAAAACTACAACTACTTGGTTTTCAGAAATTCAATTAACTCAAGCTAACTAACCTAATATCAATTAACTGAAAGCAAGAAGTCTTTTATAATTCAGATGCCAATCTAAAAGCTCATCATCATGACCTTATGTACGTATAGGGTTGCGAACACACCTGCGTTCATTCATAAAAACCGATGTAACATCACACATTCATTATTCAAAGGTTACTCAGTCCTCAGAAACACTTGTGTGTAAAACATTATGCAGAGTTATAAGAAATAATGGATATAGCACTGTTTTTACAAAGAATCCAAGTTTACTTAGAAACCAGGTTATACCCGTGCCTTATACAACAAAGTTGTACGTTTTCGAACGACTGCCTATCTGATCTACACAACCCACTTAGTACAGGCTAATACGATATCCCTTGGTTAAACTGGCTGTCAGACTTTAGGGCCACCTGTATTGACTGTCACAGATCTATAAATGACAGCCGGGACCAACGGCTTATCGTGGTTTCCGAGTCACGACACACAGATAAAGTTACTTCCAAGTTATAAAGAATAATGCATTCAGCACAGTTTTTACAAGGAACCCAAGTTTATATACAAGGTGTTGTTTTGCATCCTCGTCAAATTCAAGGAGGTAACTATGCTAATGATTCTCGTCCCGAATCAATAATAAAATTGGTAATTTTCCTTTTTTATGGAAATTGGTAAGTGTGAAGCACCCGTGTTTTAAACGCGGCTCGTCTGTTTCTTGCCTTATAACCTCGCTTACACATATACAAACAATCTCAAACGTTTATTCGATAATTTCTTAGTCCCTAAACCACGTTAAGGGGGTTATTCTGAAATACTGACAAACTTAAACAACTGTTATTAATGATTAACTAGGTACCGTAATTTTAATTGATTATTTATGTCTTTCGTGACCACCTCCTGAAATTGCAAAACGACACCTTGTAGAAATGCATCATACATCATGTATTTGAGCTCAAGGTTCCTTGGTTCACGTCCGTTTAGACCTTGGAGTCGCCTTCACGTGGGCAGGCTTTAGGCTCAATACCTAGATTTGTATCTTGAATAATGAGACAGATTTTGTGTTGGTTTAGAATTACTTATAAAGCTAGGAATTCTTCTACCACAGCTAAATCAGTCGAAGAGTTTATGGGTACTGTGGTTTTATCATCGTCTGGGCTTTTGCCAATAATAATTAAGTTTGGTCGAATGCCATTCCAAACCGAATACAGCTGAATACCGGTATTTTACATGGAGCGACTGTTAATCTGACCTCAGTCACTGGGTTGTCAAAGTCTTCCTAAAAGGTATCGTATTACCCAGTAACTGGTACTGGATAACACGATAACTTACTTTCGGACTTCTTATGGCCTTCAATTGTTCCTGATTACTTGATAAATCGTAGATTATCGATGATATCGAATCGTAGATATCGAACGGTTAACGTGTGTTGGAGGTGGAGGACAACCACCAAAACCTAAACGAAAAGTATCTCAAGCTTGATTGTTTTATTTTTCTTTTTCATTGGTCTCTTGTTTTTTGTTATTCTGTCAGGTTATGCAATGATTCATTATTTATTAATTGTTTAACACTCAATTAGTTATCAATTAGTCAAATCGTTACTGGTTATAAATCTTCATTCGCGGTTGTCAGTAATAACCAATTATGCTTGACAAATAACTTAGAATTTCTTATACACAATCATATAGAATTGTAGACATGTTTGTTTTCTCAGATTTTCTTCCAGGAAAATAGAGGATAATTATGTAACTTGATAAGTTGTTACTATTATAATATTATTACTTATTATTATTACATAGTTGTTATTACTTATTATGTTATATTTATGTTGCAGACAATGTTGTGTTATGTTATGGAATTTGGTCACGCCAAACTTAGCTAGTTAAGTTTGACAGTATTTCAGTGGTTTAGGGAATAAGAAATTATCGAATAAACGTTTGAGATTATTTGTACGTACGGAAGCGGTGTTATAGAGCGAGAACCAGACGGGCCGCGTTGAAAACACGGGTGGATCAGACTTATCGATTTCCGTAAATAAAAAATTAACCTACCCATTTTATTATTGATTCGGGACGAGAATCATTAGCATATGTAGTTACCTCCTTGAATTTGACGAGGTTGCAAAACAAAACCTTGTATTATGGTGACTTAGTTCATAGTTAGTAGTTTTAAATTACTCATACATCATAACTAGATCAGCTAAGATCTATAGGCTAGAAACTGTGTCTAGGTGAAGGGCTGAAGGTCGGACGAAAGGCGTGACGGAGCGATTAACTTTTATGACAGTAATAAATGCCGCCACCCTATTATTGTGGACGTAAATGATTATTGTGATTACAAAAGGTTTTTCCTTAGTTCCGCTTGACTTCTTGATCTCACAGACTAAAGAGGAAATTGTGCAGGGTGAAATTAGATTAGCTAGCGATACTCAGCACTCTTCATGGGTGGGTTACTTTGCATAATAGGCAGATGAGTGGAAATAATTATTTTTAGTGTTTCGAGAGCAACTTGAACTTTTGTTTCTCAATATCCGATATATTGAGAAACAAAAGTTCAAGTTGCTAGAATAAATAAAATATAATAAAAATAGCCTTTATTTCCCTATAATTTAGTTACATATCTATATATTTTTCACAAAACTTAACCTATTAAGGGGTCATCCATCTCTGGATGAAGGCCTCCTCCATATGTTTCCATTTATTCCTATCTTGGGCCGTCCACTCTATCCCTGTCAGTGCAACGATATCGTCTCGCCATCGTTGCAATGGTCTTCCGCGACATCTGTTTCCGTTTCGTGGATGCCAGTGCAGGACGCGCTCGCTCTACCTGTTGTCTGTGACTCTCGCGATGTGGCCTGCCCAATTCCACTTCAGTTTCTCGGCCATAAACAAAGCATCAGTTACTCTGGTCTTCGCTCTGATGTCGCTGCTCTTTATTCGGTCACTTATTTTTAAGCCAAGCATGTTTCGACTAGTATTTATTACCTAGTATTAATGTTGTTTAGTGCTTATAAACATGTGTGCTAGGTACATTCACTTTTATGCTACCAAGACACACAGGCATTCTAAACGGTACCAACAAAAAATCTTGGCGTCAAGCCTTGTACTGAATTCACAGTACTGTCTGTTTGGACCCCGCAATAATATCACTTTGTGTCGCTTTAACACCATACGAGAAAATAATTTAAGATTTTGCACAAACTCTGACAAGGTACAAGAAAACTTCCTCATACCCGCGGTTCTCTCGCGTGCTGGTTGGAATTGATCCCACAATAGCATACCGTGAAAGAGAAACGTAGAATTACTTTCGCACTCATAGCAGCTAACTTTAGCTACACTTTAATCGAAACAGTAACATTTTAGCAAAAAGTCTTTTAAAAACAAGCTTGTTAGATCTTCAAATCGACATACTGCAATATCAATCTGCATTGCAATCGAATAAAACTACACCCTGCAGACAAAAACATAAAATATCCTATCTACTTAAATTACATAAACTTTCCGCTTCCTACATTTTCACTTTTAGACATCACAGACAATTTATCAATTGTCTATGAGCAGGAAGTGCCTAGCCCCTGCCCAACCGGAACCAAGAACTGGCCAATTACGTTTCATGATTGTTGTAATAACTTTAGTAATTAATCAACAACTTGCATTAAATGATTATTGAAAACTTCAAATGGCCTTTGAGAAGGTGAAAATTATATTTTAATGTTTAAGGTTCTGGTTGTCCTTATGTTTAAAATTTCTCTTTTGCTAATTAACGATTTTTCGTTTAAGATTGTAGGATTTCAATTAGATCGCTATCAGAGTCTTTTCCTTTGCCTTAAACGATAACGAGAGCTCTAAGAAATTCGTTCTTGATGACCTTATGCCTACGTCAGTCAGCGGAGTTCGCACAGCAAAATTGTTGGCCAACCTATTTTAACTTTTTGCCATGGATGCCTACGCTAAGAAGAAGTATCGTTGTTTTGTTACATTCTATTCTTCTTCTATGCCTTGAGTCCTCCCTTCCTTTCTTCTCACTGTTCCCTATCCCAGTAGATGAGATGGGATGGAGAACAGTCTGGTCACCAACTTTTAGAACACCATTCTTGAAATATGTCCTATCTCAGCTCAGCATGTAAAGTCAGTCATTTCGCGAGCCAAGCATAACTTAATTGCCTACATAACGTCATAATCGTGTTATAGCGTCAAATACTTCCTGCACGTAACGTGTAACGCTGATGCAACTGCATTCACATTTACTGTTCCTTTGTCTCTCACGCCATGTTCGTGTCACAGAAGATAAGCAGTAATTTAGTTTAGAACAAAACATGCAACTGTTGAGGCCTTTAGGAAGAAAGTCAATTGCACTTTGGAAGGACAAGCTACTGCTTTTAAAAGAATTCTGGAGTTAGGAAACGCGAATAAGAAATTTGGAAATAGTTTTGGAATCAGTGCGTGAGACAAAAATGTGTTGAGCATACCAAATGTTTGTTACTAACGTCATTATAGTAAAAACTGTCTTTAAAAAAAATACTGACGTTGTTAAATACGCACAAAACTACTAACAACCATTTCGTAACTGGAGGAGAGAATATACCGTGAAAAATACATGAAACAATAAGTTTGGTTTGAACCATCTCAATTTACTTTCGATGCAGCATTTTTCACTTCTCTCTTGAATGCTAATTCTTAGATCTCCTTCATCATATTCACCTTCTTAGCGTGTCGAATGCAATCAAAATTGTGTCGGCCCAGAATTAGCCACAAATTGTTCGCCTTCAGTAGCGTCCATCAGTTTCTGCAATAAACTAACAACAGGACATGCAGGACACGATATCAAGTACCCTATCGTTTGTGGAACAGCATCACCATTATCTTATGCGGTTGATCGGTCCTAGCTTTTCTTCTATCATCTTTCGTAACATCCTTTTGCTCAAAGATCTTATCAAAATTTTCGTCTTCACAACTTTCAAATTCTCAGATTTTCAGCTCAGTAACTTTAGACAATAGTTTAATTGTTGGCTTACTAAGTTGCTTGTTACTAACTCATGTGCAACACACTGGTTACCAACGAGTTGGGTAAGAGATCCCATTGTTAGGATTTTCATAACACCTATTGTTTAGCGTTTCAAATTTTTTTATCATTTGTGTTCGTCGGTTTGAGTTTCTGTGTATGTTTATGGCAGAGTTATGGCGATAATTCATGCTATGTGGTGGTAGAGGAGCTTAGATAAGATTGAATTTGCTTTGTAAATCGCAGGACTAGCAGAAGTCCACGGTGACTCTAGTAGACATGCAATAATATGCATTCTTGCTTCTTTTTCGCTACGACTGCTTTTTAAATTCATCAACTCTTATGAGATATATGAGAGACAGGGTGGTAAGTACTTCATCTTCCTTTATAAACCAGCAGATGAATCAGAGGAGCTTGTCTAGATCTTCTAAAATCATGGCCTTTCATCTGCAGTGTACCTAGAAGATTATTTTTAACTAGAAAGTTGTTCAAGTTCTTTCTATCCCATTTAACTGCATCTTTTGTCCAAAAAAATTGCATTGCCGTTACATTGCGTTTGGTGATCCGATCTTGGAGCCGGATTTCCTACTTCAATATACAACAAAGCTGAAGAAAAACAGAATTTTATATATTATTTAAAGGAAACAGATTCATCGTCCGTGATTACGGTGCTAATTTTGAAACGGGTACAAAAAATATGTGCAATTTGAATGAATCGTAAATTCTTGCATTATACGTCCTTGCTTACACATGGAATACCAAACAGGTCGTCGGTACTATTCCAACTTGCGTTAGATCGACGTTTGAAGCGTTTGGATTTTGGTTTAAGAGGGTTTATACCTTACCGCTTTTCATACAAACTTTCATGTCCTCATTTTCCAATGACTGAACCGATTTCAATGAAACTTAATACGCATAAGCAGGATAGGTCTAAAAAGTTACTAAAAACATTTTCCGAATAACCTAAAAAAAAAAAATATAAATTTCTGTTTCTATACATAATTTATAATCGATCTAATTTAGCTGTAACTCTATTTTTCGAAAATGGTTTGAATGAAATTTCATTAAAATCGGTTCAGTCATTTCTGAATATAAGGACTTGAAAGTTTATTTGAAATTTCGTTAGGCGTAAACGATCTTATTTACTCTGCTCATGTAAAGTTAATAATATCCGTCCGTTATTTTATCCGTTAATAATATCGTCATCATCCACAGCCTGAAGTCATCCACTGCTGTACGTCGATTCTGTAAAATTCAAACGACAACTCACATCGCTATCCACTGTCACTTCGCGTCAGGTTCAAAATGACCTTGATTTTGTAGCTAAGGGAGCGTCGTAGTGACGGGGGAATTACCTTACAGAATGCCACGTCTTACGTCATCTCATACTTTATCTGTCAAAATCTCCCTGATAATTTAGTTCAACTCGCTGACACGCTCGTAGTGGTGGCGCTAGTGTAAATTCGAATTATCAACCGGGTTTTTAGAATGCCAATCAAGTAACTCACAGCGGATTCAGATTCGAAGTTCTAAGTGAGGTCTTACAGAATCACACCGCTGGGTATAGGCTTCTTTTTTCTTGTGCCAGTCTCCACGGTCCTGCATCAGCCTCATCCAGGTTTTTTCTCCGAAAACTATTTCGTCTGCCTTGCTGCCGCGCGCCGTTAAGTTAATTTATGTAGGTACAGTTTTTGGCTGAACCTGTCTGAAAGGAATTATTTTAAGCAAGCGTTCTCCATCGTCGACCACATCACCTCTTACCATCTAATGAGGATCCGGCGAATTATGAGTTAGGTAATGTAAAAACTTAAATATATTCAAGACTGAGCTCACTTCAAATTGCGAAAGCTAATCCTCATCACTTAAAAATAAAATAATTTCTTGCATGACTTCCTGAAGCATGCGACTGGACATCTTCTACAACAGTTAAACTTAAGACTTTTGATAGCCCAGGGTCTTATTGGCAGTCCAAATGTAGGACTGACCTTATTGGCAATGTACAACGTCAACAATTTTTAAACAATGGTTTTTAACAATTCAGTGTACGTACACATGCTATAAATATTTAGATCTTAACCAAATTGGGCAATGTTGCAGAATACCTACGATAAAAGGATCTCTGAAACAGGCTGATTTATGTAGCCGTTACTACATCTATTGTCTAAGATTTCAATTTTATAGTCCTGTTTTGTATTCTGGTGTTATCCATTCTGTCCGTCCTCTGTGTTTAGACTTGAATACTTTTTTTTAGGAATGCACATGGCATAATGAGTTTATAGCTCGCTTAGGATTTTGGAGTTGTATCTATCTTGAAAACGCTATGCTGAAGATTCAGCTTTAGTTTACTTTTATTCTATAAGAGTCGATTTCAAATCTTGACGATTTCAAATCTCAAATTTTGTCCGACCAGTATGTCAGTTTGCTTGCTTTACTTAAATTTTAGAATGTTTTAGCGGATAGGCAAGACGGTAGTTAAGGCTAATTCTGTAAAAGGGGTTCCACACTTACAGATTATTTCAACAGTAATCAACCTAGGCCCGCTATCAGCTATGAGATCTCAAGATCGGCCACTGCATTTCGTGTCTTGGCGGCAGATGTTCTGTTAGATTGATGAATTATGGAATTACGAGATGTCTGACTCATAATCCTTTATCTCGTCGATGTGACTCGTCGCCGCGTCGTTAGTGTGAACCCAATAACTGATTGTTTTCGTGTCATTAACAGAATGACCAGCGTTAAGCAACAACGGACTAATACACAAAACTCAATCATCATCTTCATAATCACTATTTCCATTATGTTGCTTAATCGCCTGCTCGAGTCTGAAATTATTTTAATAGTAACAATTATCGTGGCTTTTGAAACAATCGGTTTAGTTTATTACTTAATTTTCTTGAGTTTTAGTTGAAGCATTCTTATTCTCGGCTTGTCTTCCAAAATTATCAGTTGGCTGTCAATGGAAGAACTTAGAATTCTGCAATGTTCTGTTTGTATCGGAAAGTTAGTATTATAACTATATCTATTGAAATTATATAGTTAATATAATTTTAATAGATATAGTTCTTTAATTTTGGGTATGTAGTTGGGTCTACATACCCAAAATTTTTAAGTGAAAACTTCTTTAGCGGCGTTGCGCACTTTTGGGATTGGTAAAATATGTTAAAGTCGCGTCAGATCGACCATACGTCAGATCGTGAGAACGTCAGATAGTCAGATCGAAAATTCGTAAGACGGATTGACATTAGGTTAGGAAGGAATTTGAACGTTATGACATCTGTCATTGAGTTTGGGTTTCCCAAACTGGATAATTATCTTATTCACAAACAACCTTCAGTTTCTCCAAAGAGGTAAAATTCGTAAGACGGATTGTAATAGTTCTGAGGTCTAAATATTGAATGTAATATAAATTGTCATGTTTGTGTACGATAGCGCAATAAATGAATACCTATTGTATTTTACTACATAAATTATAGTACTTTTATACTGATAATAAAAAGCTGTTCGTGAAAAAATATTCCATAACCATTCCAAAATATCAAAAATGCACAACGTTAATATTCCAGTTTTCACTCCCGGAGTGCAACCCGTTTTTTTTTGTTAAGTTGCTCATGGTTTTTTTTTGTTCCCGTTCTTTAAACATAGTGAAATACCTGCAAAGGATTTTTTTTTTCCTTTTTATAAAAATATTGCCACACGAGGAATTTCTCCTGTATCGTGGGTGCGTTTACAAACATTTAAACTCACATACACAAACATCCCAGACCCAGAACAACTATCTGTGTCTGTATCATACAAATATTTGTTCCGTGCGGGCCGGGATCGAACCCGCGACATGCAGGCAGCAGTCAATCGCTTAGCCACTGTGCCAACCGTGCCATCCAAACTTAACTTTAGAGACAGTCCGTAGTCAGTACTTTACCTGATAGTTCTTCATAAATTCGTATGCAAAATCGTCTCGTAACTAGGTATGGTATACAAGAGTTTTCAGCTCAACCTCAATCCAACTCATAACGAAACGTATAGACTGTTTTCCGAATACCTCAACCATCACCACCAATTATACCAGTCACTTCCAGTCTTTGTCTGCATGTATTTCCATCGATTAGACCGAAAACAATTACCCCCTGCCTCGGTCAGCTATTCACGTACTCATTCGTCTTTTGGCAACCATTGTGTTCCTGTCAAAATTTCTGACACCTATGACGCAAGACGATCGGAAGACCAGTTTTTCGTGGTACCAACAAATTCTTTTGTGTTTATTTTTAACTGGATTGTCTTTAGCATTGTGGCAATGTTAAGGTCGGTCACGGCAGTTAATTATAATGGCTAACGAAAACACGATGAGTTCAAATTCCCATGACTATTCATTTCGACATGGATCATGACTTGTTAAAGCATATTAAGTGCAATCAAATACCGCGAAAATCGTTATTGTATCTTGAAAATAAATACTACCACGATACCATATAATCGTGTTTAAAACAACAACGACATTTTATAAATGGACTTTGAGATGAAACATGCGTTGACACAAGGATTGTGATCCCGGAATATTTAGGTCCTAATTCTTCCTACCTCATGTACCTCACCTTAGCCTAGGCAGAGCCCAGGTTCCTATAGTGATCCCAAGTATATAGCGTGAGAGCCTATTCCTATCAACCAGGCACACATCAAGACCACCGGCCTTCTATTGAGAAATTTTATATTCTGATGGAATCCCAAGACCTCCTGCTTATCAACAGTAGAACTTTTAATTCGTGTGTAAAAACATCTTAAAATTGTTTATAAACGCTAGGTATTATCCAAATTAATAAACTTTTGAATCAATCTAACTCTATTCCTTGTTTCTTTTCAGGAGTCATTAGCAGAATGGGAGAGGGGCATCACAGGCATGACGGATGTTCAGGTGCCTCCAGTAGCAGGGGCGCTAAACCGCAAGTGGAGCGCAAGAACAGCGGCGCACGCGCAAGACACCGCCACCGACCAATCAGCGCCCGTTAACAATAGTACTGATGCTTGCAAGCTGCTTATTGTGAGTATATCAGATATTAAGTTACCAACCAAGATTTAAAACAAAAATCTTCAGTGTGATTGGTTAAACGTGAGCAATACTTTAGGGGAGTGAAGTACCAGTACACGGGGTGAATAGGGACACGAGGGTGAATCGGGACAAAACTTTGAATGGGATTTCATAGTTGAATACAAATAGTTCGTAACTAAAAAGCCAATGGAATCATTTCTGTTTTAATTTAATAAACAATAGAGTATTTTCAGGCTACCAATAAATGCATTTCAAAGTTTCGTCCCGATCACCCCCTCCTGTCCCGATTCACCCCGTTTGCAACTTTTACTATGAAATACGATCAAAATCTGCTGTTGCCAACATTTTTTCGAATTACGCGACCAAAAATGTATTATTGTAGTTTCTTGGTCGATCCCCTAGTTAAAATTGTTTATTTTCATGAGTACTGCACGGTCGTAAAGTATTGCCGACATGTACCAAATCACTCAATATAAGTTAGTCGCGCTGTACCATTTTTATAGATATTTAAAAATCGTTACGGATAGTCAGAAACCCGAGTCTTAAATAACGGGAAGAACAGGGGTTATTCAGTTACCAGGTAGGTGGGTCTTGGAGATCAGATAAGCAGTTGATCAATATGAAATATTGATATGCAGCTGCTCCCCTCTACAATGGAAGCCGACCGTTACAGTGCCGACAATTAGGAAAAGGCTACGCAGGTGATTAAGAAGATATAGCCGAGCCCTTTGTGTTTAATGGAAACTGCTCTTCGTTTATTGTTGGCATAATCATGTCATATAACGGTAGTCTTGACAAATGAGGATCCAGATTCGGAGCTGTTCCAAGAAATCCTCGTCCTCGTTTATGATTAAATCGCGGAGTTGTTGCTTTACAATCCTGGCTAATTAAAGCGTCATTGGTTTCAAAAGTCATTATTCCGACCTTCACAACATTCATTAACATTACTTACTTTTGAAAAATGAGGTCCAAACAATCTCTTTCCGTTATTTTTTCAAAGAAAACTTTCGAAACTTTACTTGTGATCCAAATCTCATTGTTTTAGTGAACAGATCTAACACTAAAAATATTTAATTAAATGTTTGTGAGTCTGCAATGTTTTCTCATGACTATAAATCAGACATTGTCAATGTACAGTCAACAAAATAGGTAAACAGGCATAAAAATCCATGCACTACTCTGTATTTCACTAGTATTTCGAAAACTAAATATCGATTTCTTATAAGACTAGTCATATCTTTTAAATGTTACTAAAGATCAAATATTAGCGAATATTGTAATAGTAGTTGATGGATTTTTTTGCCTGTATACCTAACTATTTTGTTGATTGTACATATATTATGACCAATTTAAGCATTACTTGTCAAGAAAATTTGTATCGATATGTCAAACTTGGTGCATTTTTATTTTTACACAAACCACTAACTGTTGCCTTTTTTTCCTTTTCCAATGAAAGTTACTCCAGCTCTTCTTCTTCAAACTTTGGCCACCCAATGCTGAGTGAAGGTCTCTTCCAAATCTCTCCACTTTTGGCGGTTATGTGTCATGGCTATCCAGTTTCTTCCGGCCACTTTACTGAGCTGTTACTCCAGCTATCTGCCAGTAAAAGTCTCGTCAAACTTGATCGACGAAAGACACACAGACTATATTTTTTATTTTGTTTTTATTAATTTCTTTACATCATTTCATATGGATTCATTAAAAAAACTGTTATTACAAGCTTACAATTTTTTTGATATTACAAACAAACGAACGGAGCGGAGAGGAGACGCACGGGAATTAACCAACTAGATAAGTTAAGAATTTCAACTTATGGTTGATTTAAGCCTCATTTACACGATGCAAGAACTTGCATGCAAGTTTCATTACATTGCAGACTATTGACGGGCAATTAATTCAGTTAATCAAACAAAAACAGCAATGTAGTGAAACTTGCATGCAAGTTCTTGCATCGTGTAAATGAGGCTTAATTCATCATCTCGGCTCTCCTATGGTAGCCGCACTCGCTCGCTCCACTCGTCTCCGTTTCAATAAAAACCGGGCCTTTTGTATAGCTTGGTGGTACGCTTATTGTATTACAAGAATATTCGGGTTAATTGGAGTTAAATGTCCTCAATTATATCTTCTGCAAGTACTATGTGTTGTTGTTATCTGCCTAGGGGGCCGTTGTTAATGGTTCCCGCACGCTCTGGGACGAAAAACCCATCAGGCTTATTAAGATTGCAGATATTGCTACTTCATCATCTCTTTGGAATTTCAAGTGCTTCCATTAATCATAAGCCTTAAAGTAACTAAACTTAAAACTTTTAGGATATCGCAGTTTTACGAGAATTACAAACCAATTATGCAATAGCAATAGTAAGCTCTCTTTAGTGTTAGAATCGTGCTTAGTTAAACCATTTCTTTTCCTATTCCAGTACATCGGAGACGCCAAAACCCCGATGTGGCGCTTAAACCTCTGCGGAGGAAACGCGGCAGGAGTGGCAGCGAGAGCCGGCACCAAGCTGCTGCCCTCAAAGCTGAGGATCGTCTGGAACCCCCCCACCTCTCCCTACCAGCATACTGAGAAGTTGCGGCTGGTCGTCACTGCGGTTAATAGTGGTAGGTAACATAACTTCATGATCACGACCTCCGCGGTCAAGCTAAACACGTACTTATAACGATTACGGAAAGAACAAACGAAAACGTTTAGAACAGTCGTGCTTCTAGTCGCAACTTGCCTTGAGGACTAACGGTACTCACGCGAAGGGAATAAATGGCGCAAGTAACGTTGCCTCTGCTGGGGTGATTGTGGAGAAGCAAGCGTGTCCCCGCACCCCAGCCAGAAGAGACGAGGATGAACACCGTGTGGTTTTAGTCGCCGGCTCCACGCCGGAACACATCCATTGAGGATTTTCAAACGTACATTACGTTGCCTGATGTCGAGAAGTAGATTTGGACGGGCCGCACTGAATTGCTTGAACATCCAACATCACTGTATTGACATTGTGTTCATCTATTAGATGCTTTTTGATGAGAGTGACACTGTTTTGGATTGAAATGCAATGCGTTGCGGCCCGAAGCAGCTGCAATGTGCGCTTAGCCTTACCATGCATTTGCCCAACGGTTTCAACAGCCGCAGCGGTGTCTCAAACGAATGCGTGACATGTTTTAATGATCGTGTCCTAATGCGTTGCGAATATAAGTTGAGCTACTTGTCTATCTAATGATAGTAATCTTTGAGTTTAACAGGGTGGAATAATTTCTACGCATTCGTGACTGCATGGGGATATGTCAATTAATTATGGTAGAATATGCGAGTCGCCCGTAGTAAATATATTAGAAATTAGACACCATTTTGATTGATTGACTTCTTTGTAGGGCACACTCAGTGGGTGGCCCTCTCTTTCAGAAATCCATCTTTTTTATCCATGACACAAGACAGTGTACCTCTTATCAACCCTCATAATAATATTAGTAATGCATTGGCATTCAATACCAAAATTAGAGCATTTTTGACATAGTTTTGAACAATGGGCCTGAGCCTATTTTCAAAACTGACACCCAGCAATGAGACGCTTAGATTTAGGAATTCCTTTAATTATCGTTAGTGTGTTAGTCAAAGCAGAAATCAGTTAATCAGTTTCATTCAACAATCTCCATCTCCAATTCCAGGTTCAATCTGCAACAACGACTCCCAGTTCATTTGCGGGGTGACCAGCCTCTGCATATCCTCATACCTGGTCTGCGATGGAGTGCGTCACTGTCCTGGGGGAGAAGACGAGGAACCTGGCGCCTGTTCCCATCGCCACGACCCCCCACTCCTGGAGCTGCTGAGGAGGTTCGCAGCAAGGAACCAGGAGTTGTTGGGCTTGGATCAGCCTGATGGGCAGACGAAGCCTTCTGTTATAAGTGAGTATTATTTTTTAAAGGGAATCAATTTTTTGGTTATTTTTGGTGGAATGGCCTATGGCTTCAACTTGTTACTAACCGAACAACTCCTTGACTATTTGAAAGTCATCATAATGGTTTACTACTGATACTGTTAGCCTGTGTCATCCCAGTGCTGGGCAAAGGCCTCTCCCCATGACTTCCAACTGTCTCAATCCAGGGTCAATGTGGACCACTGGTCGCTGGTCTTGTCTAACTCGTCCCGCCATCTTTTACGAGGTCTATATACCGCGACGCCTTCTGGTTGTATCAGGGCTCCAGAAAGGCTGGTTATTTTGGCCCACAGATCATTTCGCCCTTTTGGCATTGACTTTGAGATCAAAATCACTACAGCAACTAACAGCACTAAAAGCAACTGCTAGAAGCTTTTGTACGTGTACTTTAAAAGGTTCATACAATCTTTAGTGGTTTAATTCTATGTCTGTCTATTGTCTGTGTTCGTGTCATCATCGTACGTCATCCCAGAGTTTTTTGTAATTACACGGTAATGGCCCCATTATATCAATAGGTGTTCTCAAAACAAATCACACCATAATAATATTGTAATAACTTTCCTTATTATTTGCAACAAAACGTACATCAGTATGTATTCTACATTATTTTTCTACTATTGTTGAATGGGAATATTGGTTTGTCATTCATACATTGTTGACGAAAGGGATAATGGATCAATAAGCCAATAAGGGAAACCTTACAACAAATACACAATTTTTGCACACGATTACGTGTACAACGTATTTATTAAGGAAAACGCTTCTTGTGAATGAGTTTCCAAATGGGTTAATAAATATGTACTGAGTACTTATAATAATACGTACTAGAGGGCCTTGACAAGTTGCAATGGCTTACTTAGGCTTTTCATAATAACACAACGAATATCTGTAAAGATGAAATAAGTTTTACGTTGGCCCAAAAGTCTATTGAATTCATTTTTGGCCGTTCCATGACTGACTGATTCTCGTGACTGCTGACAGAAGGCTGTCACTTTCTCAGGAGTTAGGCCAACAGGGCCTTGCATTTACGATCAGCCTCATTCCATCAATTTTTACGCCTTCCCCCATACCTCCTAAAATTCATGCTTTTACTCCAGCAGCAGATGAACCTAACTAATAACAGGTGACTTGACTCTTTCAGTGAAGATCAGCGAAGGTGAGAAGTCTTCGAACGCTTTCATGGAGTTCGCAGCCGCCCTGAAGCCGTACGGACCCTGGAGCTACCTCGTGGTGGGCATGCTGGTCTGCGCTACTATACTGATGTTCTGTTTGGCTTGGGGTGAGTAGAGATGGATTTATTTGTTATTAGCTTGCAAAAAGCACTTGCGTTCCAAAGAGTGGATTGGTGACTTTGTAAAAGATATGGGATACCTACAACTAAATGAGGATGCAAAGAATTGTGGTCAAGAGAAGGATTTGATACAGCAGTGGGTGGCTCCGATGATGATAAATCTCCGATGATCGAAAAGATAAAAGATGCTAATAGATTATCTCTTGAGTCGTTATTGCCGCAACGATATTTTAAATCCGTTAAAAATGAATAGACTCTGTTTTAAGTTTGACGTCGCCTAAAACAATCAGCAAGTCCGATATTGCCCGTCTCATAAATATTCTAACCAATGTTATCTGCTTCCAGAATGCTGCTGCAAGCGCTCCAAACCATCAGACACGCCAGTCAACATCCCGCCATCTTGCATCGACCTGTCCCCTACAGTAACAGTCACGGCAGCTTCGCAGCAACTCTTCACACAGCCCCTCCCCCCCTCGCCGCCAGAGTACGAGCCACCACCCTCGTACTCCTCACTGTTCCCGAGAGCCTTCAAGTCTTCCCCCACCCCGGTACCACACTGCTCTCACCAGGAACCCCCAGATTGAAGCCTCTGACTTTTAACGTAGTTCTTAACTTTAAGTAGACTATTACAGTTTTAGGTTAAGCGTAGTGGTGACGCAAAGACAGTGTTTGACACAGGACTATATTTTTAGTTAAGACAGAAAAATTGCAGACTAAATATGTGATGCAGGAAGATGAGTAATTTGTAAAAAAGGAAATAATACTTCGTATAGAACAGTTTTGGGCCTGTCACACGAAACTAAGGACGAATCTGGACGCGTTAAGCTCATCAAAATCCAGGGCCCAGTGTCAATAATTCACAGCAATGATAGCACGTAAGAGCTGTCTGCCGTGAAGGCAGTTTAAACATGCTGATTACATTAGTTTCTTTAGTTTATTTTCACCCTAAGCTGACCACGTAGTATAACGCCTTAGAACTGCCGAGTCATACCCGATGGCACTATTTTCCTCGGAGCTAGTGTTTGCTTTCTCTACGAAGTATTATTTTCTTTTTTATGTTTTGTATGCCTAAGACGTGATATGACGTAATTTCTATTAAAAATGTCTCGACGATCCGTGTAAGGGATCAATTAAACTGGTCCGGACACATTGCAGACCAGCTGCGGACACCGGACACTGACAGAAAGGTACGTTAACAAGAGCGCAGTGTCCGGGACGGCGTCCGCAATTTGTCTGTCCTAGTTTAAACGATCTTCAAAGTGTAATTAATCAACTGTTGACATAATAACCACTATACTAGACAACCAATGAATCATTACATTTGGAATTCACGGGTAAGTTGACGCATTTCCTAGCTCAGACGAGACCTTTGTTTAGACTTGGTAATTCCAAATGTAATTAGCTCTTCGCATTCCAAATATAAAGGTCATTTTACTGTGAACTATTAAATCTGACTTCAATTTGCCCATGTTACAGACTTGTTTTTCCTTAAATGAGAAATTTTGCTAGTAAACCTACCTACCTGAATACGTAGAGCCGAGGGACGTCATAATATAACTGATGGTTTTGTCAACAACTAGTGAACGATTGATTTTTAGTCAAATTATTGCTATTAAACCTTTATTCGTCAAATATTCAGAGCAGGGTGGCATTCCAAAATGTATTATTAATGTAAAATCATTCTCAAAAAAATATTTACACGTTAAAAAATACTTAGTACACACTAACTTATGTGTGCAGGTGGGAAAACACAGAACTAAAATAAATATACCAAGTTTGGCATAATGATGCATTTTTTCATGGCGAGCAGCGCCATTTTGAACTACATACATACTTAACTAAAGTGGTCGTAATCTTCATACTCATACCTACTAAAGAATCTTTGAACTCAAGTTAATTGGCCTTTTAAGTTTGATACTATGGTTACTGGAATGCAAGATTTCATAATAGGTATATTTTAAAGAGGTAGGTTTAAGTAGCACCTATGGGTTAAAGAAAGACACACAATAAATTAAATTAAATAGTCTAAATAGGATTTTGTTTTTCCAAAATGAGTTAACCCACAATCTCTTAATAAATTCAATTAAAGACGGCAAACTAATCCTACATACTAAATGTCCAAAACATAGCTTAGAAGAGTTTAATATTCACATTTCTTATATTAAAATAAAAATAACAGTATTTACATAAACTAACTAACTAAATATAAACTAAATTAAGCTTAGAAGTGATTTAAAAATATTCAATTAACTACCCAAAACCATCGCAATTGCATCTGAAAATGGAGTTTGATGTGGGCTGGTACATTTTGGCACAACTAAGCTCTTTTTGATATGATAAAAAGTACAGACGGTAGCTAATTAGAAAAGCCATGTAGTAAGTACAATAGGTGTTAATTTTTAATATTTTTTCGCGTTATGTCACGTAAGGTTGGCATTATAAAATAATATTAGTGCATTATATTGTTATAAAAAAAAACTCCATTGTTTTTGGGACCAAAAACCCTCGTTCATGAGATTTACTCATAAAAACTCTTCAAATTATTTAAGTTCTATATAAAAATACCTAATGTGTGTCTAACAAAAAGTGCCTTAGTATTTGTAGTCCTGAATTGACATGTAAGTTAAAAATTAGAATAAAATTATGAAACATGGTGTATTTGAATGTTTGGCGGGAAACGAAGTTATGGCGCCATAATTTGTTTTACAACGTGTTGATTTGTTTTATATTTTTTTCAATGATGTGTTGTAAAACTTCAAAAAAATTGGATTTCAGTGCAATACAAAGTTAAAACTGTAGTCAAAATACCATTGTGTAAATAATAACCCATCTTCCCACAAACAATGGTGACCCAGGATCCATCAATGAAATGAACTGCCCCGTTAATTTTGGTAGCTTGGAGAAACCAGCCAGACTTAAGACTGGTTTTTACTAGACTACAATCAATGCTTAGGTTTTGAGTAGTATTGGATGCTGTTAAAAAGTTTACTGCTGCAGAGTAGAGGCTACCAAGATATAACAGGCGCTCTATTTTAATGTTACGTAGTTAATTGATTGACTGATTGCTAGTAACTAGGTACCTTCAATTAAAAATAATGACCGTGTTTAATTTTTTTTTTAGAACTATCGTGTGTGCTTTGTTCAAAATCTGATATACAAAAAACTAAAATAATGTTCTAGAATGATGTTTGATTGATCCCTCTATTTCCTTGGTACAGTCTGTTGTGAAATATTGCATTCAAATAATATGTTTTTAAGTCATAACAAACATTAATTGATATAATTTTGTTAATTATCATTATTCTCAATTTTGTCTGCAAGAATGTTTTCATTTAAGAATAGGAAATCGTGTCTGTGCTCCATAAAGTTTTGCTAGTCTTTTAGTTTCTTTATAACTTTTTAATATCTTATTAGTATTTTACTTTAATACTTATAATTATAAGTTGTGTTAAATATTAGTAAGTAAAACTGAATTCCATTGTATGAAAAGAAAGTGATATGTATTATAGTAAAATATTAATGCGAAAAAGATAAAAAATATTTATTTGAAAATTTGCGTTTTATTTCTCGTTTTTTTCTGCGGCTTCTATCCGACGAAGTATAGATGTCCAAATAAACATGATCCAAAGTTGTCTCTTATTTTAATTCCAGCCGAAACGAGAGAAAACCAGCAAAAACCCTTTATCTTCATAATATCAGTCAGAAACTTTGTAAAATGTAAAAGCTACTAAAAATATTATTTAAAAATTATTATTATTTAAAAGCTACTTACCATTGAAACCTATTTCGCCCAGTCAAATAAGCTCATAACGCAATGCCCCCCCCCCCCCTTCTGAAACAAACGGGCCAACAGTCGCACTCGCATACACAGGGTTCCGTAGCACCAAACAATACCATAACAATATTTTGAACGCTCATTCATATGTTTACACTCAAGAGCAAAACAAAGTTACTGCTGCAATTTGATGAAAAAGTTCCATATCTTAAAACAATAATATCAAATCTTATTCAAATCCTGCAAGATAAAATTAGCACCATAAATTCAACTAAAATATTCCAGTAGTTTACGAGATAACCATGCTATATGCATGGGGTGGCGGCGGTAGTCACAGTCTTACATTTTCATTTCCCGATAAAAACTCACTTGTATTTAAAATTTCTTCTAAAAATTACTACTCTCTGCAAAGTTAAAGTGAACAGGATTCTTCTGGGTATACTGTTACCACCGTCGACTTTGTCTCAATCATCTCTGACCTAGACTAGAGTCAGAGTCAAGATCATCACAAAAAAAAACTACTCCTAAAATTCTGTTAAATACGGACGGACCGAACGGCAGACGGACAGACCAAAAGACCGGATCTCAAGGAATATTAGTACCTATTAGTTCCATGACTGTGACCGGGCATACATTTCTGAACGTTGTGACAATCTGACAGAACACTTTGCGACGATGTCATATGTCATTGTCAATGTCAGCGTTGTTTCATAGTGTCATTCTGCTAAATAAATATACTTCGATATTTTACAAAAAAAAACATAAGAAAATGCTCTAATTCCAGTGTTTCTTATCGTCAAATGTTGATTTAGTACAACTACAAGAACGAAATATCTATAATGGTCTATATGTGAATGATTAAAAGTCTTTATTTCATCAATTTATTGCCATTTTCATAACAATAGATTGAACAACAAACCTATGATACCTTTGATTGGTGATGATGTGAATAAACAATAATGAACGAACAGAAGAAGAATATTAACTGTCGAGTTTGCTTACGGTATGATTTTGAAATATCTCAGAAATGTTTGTCGTTGTTTGAAAAATACAACCAGTCATTAATATCTGAAAAAATTAAATATATAGCAAATGTTGAGATTAAGGAGAATGATGGATTACCCAGTAAAATATGTCCAGAGTGCTTATTGCAACTTGAAACAGCCATAGTCTTCAAACAGAAGTGTGAAACATCTAATAAGATCTTGCTAGGCACAGTTCAGCAGCCATCACAGATATGTAAGGTGACCTTTCAAGTTCCTATTAAGAAGGAAGTAGATTTGGTATTTGAAAATAAAATAGAAAATGAAACAGAAACAACAAAAATAGAAATATCTGAAACAGGAGCTCTAATTGAAATACCCGATAATGTATTCTATGAAAATAAAAAATCTACTGATAAAGAATCTCATATCAAAACACAGGTCACAAAAACTCAAAAAGAAAAACCTGAAAAAAAGGAACTGGTAAATGTCTTACCTGTTAATGTAATACCTAAAAACGAGGAACCTGACTATGAAATAATTGACAATGATGAACATTTAATTGATATACATGAAAATGATAATGTTGAAAAACTAGAAAATGATGATGAAAATGATAAAGGTGAGGCAGTAGTAAAACCGAGCAGGGCTATAAATTTAAAATTGATATGTGATGATTGTGGAGGCTCCTTTAAAAGTAAGTGTAAGATTTCTGTCCACTGGAAGAAAGTTCACCTCCCCACAAAGCTAATTTGTCCAACTTGCAAAAGAATGTTTAAATCTTACAAAGCATTCAATATGCACAAGAAAAGGAAAACAAGAAGCTGTCAAGCTGCCTCTAATGTCCGCATCGAAGGTCTGGGCAAAAAAAGAGTATTTCACTGTAAGGATTGTGTCTATAGTACCAAAAGAATCAAGGATATGGATGCCCACTTGGCAATACACAGCGGAGTCAGGCGGTTTCAATGTAAGGACTGTATGCAATGTTTCACTCAGCATGCCTCACTACAAGGACACCGGGAGTCAAAACACAAAGACTACAGATGTATCACAACATGCCACTTCTGCGGCAAGATCATTAAAGGCCGAAACAGATTCTACAAACATGTGTTGCAACATAAACCTAAGTCAGTACAATGTGAGGTCTGCAAGAAAATTTTAAAGAGTAAAGCAATTTTAATAAATCATATGAAAAGACACGATGAAGTTAAAAGTTACACGTGCGAAATATGTTCAGCCAACTTTTTCACAATGGGTGAACTTTGCAATCACCGCAGGAAGGTTCATTTTAAGGCTAAAACATTTAAATGTGATATGTGTGAATACACAGCATACACAGCAGCCTTATTGAAAACACATAAATCTCGGCATACTCACAGTAACGTAGCATGTTTGCAGTGTGGCATGTTTTTGGAAAATGCTGAGAAGTTGGCTATACACCAGAAAAGGCATGCCGAAAAGAATTTCTGCTGTCCTGAATGTGACAAAGGCTTCTTTCGTAGAGATTCAGTTCGTCGGCACATACTGAAAAAGCATTCAGAACCTAAAAAGTTGGGGAATTTTGTCATAACTCTGAATCCTATTTTATCATAATCTCATAAAACATTCAACCATTTCGTTTTTGTCTATTTATGTAACTAAGTTGGCAATAGCCATTAAGTAATTAACAATAATCAAGCAGTATTTTTTTTTATTATCTTCTGTGAAGGTAAAGTTTTTAAACTTATAAGTTTAAAAAAAAGATTTTTGTGCAAGCCTGTTTTTGGAGGTGTCTGTAACATTATTTACTTATACTGTTTGCAGTACTTATGGAATTTTTATTATTGGTCGGTTTAAAGATGTGCAATGTACAAAATTACAAACATTACTTACGTAGGTATATTTATTTTATGAAGAAAATACAAGATTTTATAATATTTTTTTATTTTACTAAGGCTGGACGACAGAGATTAGATAATTAGTTATTGCTGTTTTATATTTACAAGCACCAATCATATGTTATAGTAGTATTGTTTGTGATGAAATATAAAAACTTGAAGGTAAAAAAAAAGCCGCAAGTGGTTTTTATGTAATGTATGTATGACTTAGTACCATACCTACTTTGTAAATAATAACACTCAAATACACCTTTATATAATTCGTGTTCAAGCTCCTTTTCACTCACTTCGGGCTACTGGATAGTCAGTCCCGTGTGTGGTGGAAAACTGTATGATTGGCCTTCACACTAAGGCGTTATCTAAGCTCAATACAGTAGTATTTCATAGTAAAAGGAAACTTATAAGCATAAAGTTTATGTGCATATTCCAGTAAGCAATTGTGGTCAAGCGTTTCGTACGAATGGGCTAGTAGAGTCCTACTTACACACTTTACGCATTGTCAATCTGAACATGTGGAAGGAAATATACTTATTTTGCAGAAAAAAAATTAAGAAAATACAATTAAGTATTGTAAATATGTAGTAAGAAATACTCGTGAAATAAAATTACGTATTCTGACTTATAGTTTTGCATTTTACTTCATTTACGCCCAGGGACGGTTACCGTAAACATACCGTAAAAAGGTAAAATTACCAAAACAGGGGGTCTACTCTCTAAGTCCGTCAACGAAAATACGGGTCCGTCCGTAACTACCTTTATACTTCGAAATGAACCCTACTCCCTAACATTTACGGATTCATGAATTTTGAAAACACATCACGAGTAAGGACAACTGTCCAATTGTGTTGTCATTAATTTTTAGTTCGAACCCCTAACGAATCTTATGTCCGTAAGTGATACTATAGTATCTGCCTACTACAGACACTTTATACTCACACTTATCATCCATATTCATACTTTTATTGGTTTTCCATTAGCATATTACGATTTGTTTCATTTTTATAAATATTTTCTTAGTTTTCTTTGTTGTGACATTGTTTACATCGAACTTGTCAGCTGTCATTTACTTTTATTTTTAATTGTAACCAACCAAACTCTCTATGAAGGTTTCATTTAGATTATATATTACTAAAAATTATTATCATCAATTCGTCAGTTCAAATTGTTGTATTTTATAGTTAATTGCGAATATTTGCTGTGTAAAGATATTCTGAGTTATATTTCTAAAAATATTATGTGCAGGGTTTTTGACCATTGTTACTGGCTGTTTTTAATACTGGCAGGTTGCGTCTTACTAGAGCGCAGCAGTTTTGAATCTAAAAAAATGATTGGAAGAAAAGAAACGGAAGATCAGGGTATAAAAGGGATTTCTGACAGATGCCCTGGTTCGAGTCTGGAGTTAAGAGTCGGTTCAGTCTGGACACGAGAAATCAGTATAGTCTAAAATCAAGAAAACAGCTAAGTCTAGTTTGGAGTCAAGATCTGTCATATCTTGAGTTTTGAGCACAGCCTGGTGGAGTCAAAGAGCGGCCTTCGTTTAGTGCTGCCGTGGCTGTTGCTAACTGTCTGCTGGAAGCTGCTTTGCGAACTGACGAGCCTGGCACTGGGGCTCATTACCTGTCTGCTGGAAGCTGCTCTTCGAGCTGACGAGCCTGGCATTGGGCGGTACGTGTCTGCTGGTGGGTCCTACCAAATCGCCCTGCATCAAGTTCGTCGTGGTCAAGCTCATCTTAATCAAGCCAGCTTTCTACGACTGCAAGTTTGTCTTCAGTTACTATCACGCTCAGAGATTTGCGGAGATATTTAAAACGTTCTCGGTTAACCTGCCCTTCACTTTTGTACTAATTTATTGTATTTTTCATTTCATCATTTATTAAATTCATTTTCCCCTAATTACTTTTTTAATGTATAAATCTGTTTACTCCTTTCATCAAGGAATAAGCAAGTTTGTTACAATACGGAGTAGGAAACAACCGTAACTTCGGCCGAAACTACGGATTTCGTGCTTAGAGAGTAGACCCCCAGTAAAGTTGTGCTACGTTAAATATTAACGTTAAAAATAACGATAAGTAATATGATTTACCGGTATTTAAATAGCGTTATTTATAGCGTTAATTCGCTAAAAACTGGCAATAACTAGTGCGACGCGCGACGTTACTAAAACGAAACTCGGTTCTTCTAATCGGAGAGGGAACAGCTAGCATTTTTCGACGATCGGTCAGATATTTACAGAAACGAGACGATTCGCGCGCGCTTTCATTTCATATGAATATATCCATTTGTTGTTCTAATGATTAGTTGTTAGTCTAAATCATCAACCAACATAGTTAGAAAGAGATAGTCGTATAAATGACCGGTATAGTAATGGTAATTTTACCGATACTAATATTAGTAATTAGATAAGCACCTACTAACGGGTATCGTTATTAATATCGTTACTTTTTTATTTTTAGCGGTACCGGTTATTAGTAACGTTATACAAAAAGTAACAGTAATTCCGTCCCTGCTTAGGCCCCCATCAAAATCGCCGTGGGACAAAAATGGCTAAGCATGGGTTTTCCTTTCAAGGACGTACGCTGATTCTCTCCCCCCCCCCCTAGTGCGAGGAGCGGACACCCGCTGATAAATTAATCCTCGTCTCACGCGCTCAGCGCGCCTTTTTGTGTCAAAAAGATGGAGAGGTAGACCGCAAACTACCTGGATGATAAATGTGCGGAAGGACATGCAAAAGCTTTGCTTTACGGATGATGATTACCAGCTTCTCTAGTTCTGTGGACTCGTATATCGTGTTTCTGCATCAGCTGTGTTTTAATTTCGACAGATGAACCATCGCGGTGTCGTCCAACTTCAGTTCGGTGTCAAAACGCCACGCTTGCGTTCGACTGTGCTAGCAGAATACGATATTGCAGTTGTACCTATCAAACGTCGCACGTCCTTCTGAAAATTTATGTTAAGGTCGCATGTAATAGGGGGCAAGCCTATTGCCTTCAACGGGCATAAATCCTACTCTATGACCGCTACTGAGAAGTACCTGTGGGAAAAACGCAATAACACTTCCTTCCTTCACATCCCGATACCATCCAACACAATCATAACAAAGCGTGGAACACTGATCAAACCTCTTTGTTCTGAAGTTGTGATTAAAATCGATGCACACTGTCTGTTGCTTGCTTTATTAATAAACTATACATTGTAATTAGTTGTTAAGGCTGGCTGGTCTTGGGTACTTTATAAGACTTTATTGGATGGGATCCAGCCATGAAGCCCTCGATATTTTAACGTGGCTTAAGTAGGTACTTACCTACTTTTTTTTAGTTTATGAACGAAGATTGGGTTTAACTTTTATCAGAAAATTGGAACATGAACGAAAAGTTGCATAAGAATAGGTGAACTACATAGAGAATTAATGTGCCAACTTTTTTTTCCTTTGCTTATATTGTCCCACTGTTGGGCACAAGCCTCCCCCATAGCTTTCTCTCCGTGCAGTTTTCTCCGCCCAATCACTCACAAACATCTTTTCCAAAGTAAAATTATTTTCTCCGCTCCGCTTTTATTTAGGCGTTCATTTAGATGAAGCTCGGTTTTACTGAAAACTGGAACAGTTGTGTTCACTTGTAAACTCCTTATCATAGATTTCCCGGACTCCCGGACCCACGTTTGTTTTGTGAAATATTTCTTTCTTGCAGCAGAAGAAAAAACCAACAGAAAAAAATGGCCAGAAAATATTTGCATTGAATTAGATAGATCGCCTTTATAACCAATCCAATCCTTTCCGTTCCGGTTTCGACCTACATTTGAACCGTGAATGCCTCTCCGGTTTCGTAGAATATAAAATATCGTACTCTCGAATATTTCGGATTTTCAGCCGGCTTCGGATCAGTTACTTATGAAGTCAATACGTCCCTATTTTTTTTTCCTAATAAAAGACCGGGAGAATTGGAAAGGATTCAGGGGTTTTGCTCAATAGTAGGACAGTACCTATAGGCTTTTCATTCTTGGCGGTTTAGCCATAGCACAAAGAGAGAGGTGGAAATCCAAGTTCAACACCATGCGCAGCTGTAGGACAGACCATCATCATATCAGCTCGGAATCACCTACTGCTTTAGAACCACACTGCCTGCACCTACTCGGCCGCGGCACCACCCTAGGCCGCATCACCACTTCACATCAGACGAGTGCAAGCGGCACGCTTAACAATTATTCGTTAACTACTACTAATTAGTCAAAAAACATGAAGAAAACCAACTAGGTACCTACGAACTTTAAAATGTCTGTAGGTCAATTCCGCTGTCTACATCCGCTCAAAAGTTTCGAGCTGATCAATTTGTTGCAACATTTAAAAAGTTAAGCTCGCTCGTTAAAAGTTTGTAAAAGTGATTGTTTGGAAAGCACAAGTTAATTAAGTTTAGCTCCGCTTTTTTATGTTCGTTAAACGTATAATTATGTTATTCCTAAATAAAATATTTATTTGCATTTTGTAGTCATATACAACTTTTTATGTTTTCAAAAAACCGGTTTTTGCAGCGCGGTAGCACTGCACTGTTGCTTGCATCATAGATTAAGCTAGGCAATGCAGAGATGCGTCAGGGAAACTCACTCTGTAACTAGTTTCGCCCAAGAGTTTTTCAAGATTGAAATAATTAGGGGATCCACAGGATCCATGTGAAGACCAATACTGGACAGTATTTGTCTTCACGTGGATCCCCGTAGCAAGTAACAAATTTTTTGTCAACAAAGTATCGCTCCTTCAAGATTAAAGCTGCAATCAACGTTCTCTGAGGGACAAAGAGCCAACCCACAAAGAAAATCGACTGGCAAAATACTATTATGTGGCAGAAACCGCAGGATACTCAAAGTGATGTCAATTGGTGTCTTAACGACGACGGTCCATTCGTACAATAGGGATGATGACTGGGTAAAGAAAACGAAATTCTATTTTGTCCGTCAATCAGGTAATACAAAAATATTAGATACGTATTTTTTGTTTTATCAAGTTAACAAAAAAATACTTAGTTAAAACGCATTAAAGTTGGAGAGTGGGGGCTCACTACGTCACAACTAGGTATAAAATGTACTGAGCCGTGACGTCATACGCCATTTTAACTCAAAATATCTCCGTAATTTTACGATTATGTGAAAAAAGAAAAAATAAGTGTCAAATACTTTTTAATAATCTACCTGATAGACAAATAAAAAAAAATGAGTCACCATCCCTATTGGTATTATAACGTAACCAATAGGTATGGTACCTACCTACAAAGTAAGACATACTTTCTGCATTTTCTACTTTCTGAAACAAATAATCCGACTTCCAACGATTGCATCTGTTTTATGCAGCTAATTAAACGCGTATCATTAATCTACCTGTTCATAAATTCTCTCACCTGAACACTGCACGCATGATCTTTGACTGCGCGGCGCCGCCGCTCGTCGCCAGCCGACCGGCCAGCCAGCCAAGCCACCGCCATTTTTGCCTCAGTCCAGTTATACCCGCGCCGCGTGTAACACGTGTCAGTGCCGATTTTGCCGCCGAAAACGATCGTCAACAAAAATGAATCTGTTTAAAAGTGTACATATTTAAATATTCCCACGTCCTTAATTGTGTAACAGCGTTGAAAATAAACTTAATGTGTGTTTAAAGTAGATAAATGTTTAGATTTTATGCTAAAAAGTAGTGTTGCAATTTCTTTTTCGTCTAAAACTTTTCGATTGGAAGATTGTTCAGATCGCTGTTGTGATTCCATAAGTGTTGTAAACAGTGATTTTATCGTCTAATCAGTGTCGTGTTGGATTCTAATTGGAGCTGTACCGGTCCGGAGCTGATATTTCGCCGTTCCCAGGCGTTCTTTGGCAACAGGTTAGTGGTGGTGTGCGTGAACCCGCATGAATTCGGTTGCATGTAAACTGTTTATAAATAACGGTGATTATTACACCTACGTTTGTTTATTTCTACGTATTTTCACGTGATTTTAACGGCTTTGTTTTAATAAACCTTTACAGGCCGGTATTGTCTTTCGAACTTTAATTATTGGTCGTAAAGGCTTGGCGACTTATAGTTACTTTATGTTACATCATTACATTAGGTACAAGTTGTGATTGTAGGACCCATTCAATATACCATTGGTAGGTACATAGCCCATTAAGTAGATAAGGATTATGGGATCTACCTGTAATGGTTGTCACAAAATAAATTGGCTAATGTTAACAGAAAAGGGGGTGAATGCTAGCGGGAAATGAATGAAGAAAACGTAGGTATTGCGCCGATACCAAATAACATCGGACTAGGCCAGGAAGATGGTGACTCAGACTCTTATCATCATTCATTTTCAGACCTATGTAGGCACCCTTTGTTTTGTTTTTGCGGTACACAATTTTTTTTTTTTTTGAAACGTTTCCCCACACTAGGAATTTCTCCTATGTCGTGGGTGCGTTTACAAACATTTAAACTCAAATACACAAACAGCCACAATAAAGGTTCAATTTTATGAAGTCCTATGTTGTTTTCTATAAATCTCAAGTAAACTAGCGGAATACCATAATTTGGTGTAGCCAGTTATGTTATCTTCGATGTAAATCGATACTTTACTTAATATTTTATTATTTTCCCAGAAGTAAACACTTATGAAGTCTTATAGACCTACTTAAATATATATATCTAGTATAGAAAGTCATTCTCATGAATATTTCAATAAAAGTTAGTCACTATTATGTAGGATCGAGTAAGTGTAATACCTACCTACCTACGCACATTTTTATCTATTTTGTCCTTTTCAAAACTGCTTTCAAGTGAACAGTAAACTTATGCCGCATATTTGCAGTTTACAGCAAGTCAGCAACATTCCGTTCGCTCATTTTCTTATTTTAACATGACTTTTTTCTACTTCACATACAGATCGCTTTCTTTCTGCCACGGGGGCTACTAGTTAGTGGCAGTAGCTTTCAAAGCGTTTCGTATTTCTATAGTGACATGCAATTAAATAGGACTATCTACGATATCTTATTTATGCCAAATTCTATTCGTTTTTTACCTTTCTATCATTTTGTGGTATAGACGCCCTCTTGATTTGTTACAATAACGAACATCTTTCGATGACCAATTTCCCCAATATGCTAATCAACACACAACGGATAGGAAAAAGCCTCTACGACAGCTTGTTGTCCCTGTATTTTGGTGTTATCTCGGCCATAAAACAATCCTACTAGCTAAAAACTGCATGACTCCCTGCCCAAAACGCGTTCGTCACGTCGATATGAACGGTGTCTCATATTCTGTGCTCATTTTATAAGGACAAACCGTCGATAAATGTGTCGTGTTTCGTTTCGTGAACTCATCACCCTTACACCAACGACACTAGTATTATAAGGAGACAAGGTTTGGATATAGGAAGTAATCTCAAAAAGTTCTCTTACGATTTAAAGAATTCTTCCACTTACACTACAACTTTGGCGAGAGCCTTTGGATAATTTTCGTGTTAAAATTAAAACAAGAACATTCACACGGGTAGAAGCTAGTCTTCAATAAAACACAGGCGATATAATTCCAGGAACAGTAAACTCAAACGAAACATGCATCTGTTGTGTATAAACTCTAGAACTTGTCTAGCTTATGTACAAACTTGTTACAAACTTAGAAACCCAACGTCTCAGTATGAGTTTCAAGTTCGAATGAGCAACTGTTATGAAAAGTAATTCCAACATTTCTAATTAAAGTTAGACGTAGACTGAAATTCTTGAGATTTCTTTTATAGCCTAATAGTATTCTCTACTTCATTCCAGGGTCTTCATAAACAAGGTTATAATGTCTAATCGTTATATTTTGGATGAGCACAACTTTTAACAGATGAGGCGGGAATAAAAATGCCAAGATTTATCAATTTAACACGCGATAAACTGTGCCTTTTCGGTAAACTGTCGCAAGAACCTTCATTTTTTACTGATCAATAAATTATAACTTTATTAATAAAATAAAAACTTAAAAACTGATGTTTGACGATGCATTTGCCAACAGTTAAATGATACTTAGTACTATTCAATTAATCAAATATTTTTCTCCCGTTTCTAAGGTCTTCTCCGTTCTGTACCTTCTATATTTTTATTGATGGCCAGTTCTTTTCGAAAAACTAATGGTTGTTGAAACCTCATTAGTTACTGAGGAGGTGTTAGGGGACCGGACTGGGTAAAGAAAACGACATTCTATTTTGTCCGTCAGACAGGTAATACAAAAATATTAGACACGTATTTTTTGTTTTATCAAAATATCAAAAAATTACTTAGTTAAATCTCATTAAAGTTGGAGAGTGGGGGCTTACTACGTCACAAGTAGGTATAAAACTTACCTACATGTGACGTCATGCGCCATTTCAACTCAATATATCTCCGTAATTTTATGACCACGTGAAAAAAGAAAAAATACGTGTCCAATACTTTTCAATAAACTACCCGACGGACAAAGAAAAAAAAAATTGGATTATCCCCTATTACAGGTACGTAACGCCTCTGCGTAACCCGCCGCGAAAACATGCGTGAAGTTATATAGTCTCATTAGTATTTCGTGCCGGCAATGCACACAATTTCGAATACTATTGTAAAAGCAAGACATTGTTTCTTGGAATTAATTTACGCGGCAAAGAACTGGATTACGGAGCGGTCACCTGACGGCCCGTTATATCAGAATCACGTGTTTCTTCTTGGACTTATTAACTGACCAATATCATCGACTATCGGGAAATCGATAGTGTCGCCCCACTATGGTAATTGACCCAGTAGGGGTTCAAGAAGGCTAATTAATATCACAGGATACGGGAATTTCTTGAAATGTCATTGAAATTAGGATTCAGAAACTTTGTAAGTTAAAGGCTTCTTTCTATTAGCTTCTGCCAGCGACTTCGTCCGCGACGAAGTAACATATTCTATGGACTCAGATTACCGAGTCGGATATCTTCTATTGAGAGTATATTGTTGAGTATATTCTTCATAACCAATTCATCGTACATCCAACAAAATTTTCTTCTTTTTAATATTAGTATTGTTACGCCGACTGCTTTACGAGAACATTCTAGGACTACGGTCGAGTCTAGAATGTTCCACGATGGAAGTGTCTAGAAAGTTCGAGAAAGTTCTGGACCTTTCTGGAATCTTCTAGAAGGATTGGTTCCACTATAGAGCCATCTAGAAGGTTCGGGAAGGTTGTAGAACTTTCTCGAAGGATGGGTTTCCCCTAAGGAACTACCTAGACATTCACGGAAGTTGTGGAAGTTTCTCGAACATGGGTCGGCCGTATAAATAGGCGACGGGTTAGCGGAAGTGAGTTAGTCTGATTTTGGCTACGAAACGAAGCGATCGAAGTGAACGACTAGTGCGATATCTAAGTGATTAGTGATTAAGTTTAAGTGTTTGTGAAGTGTTTTAACTGTTTTAAGTTAATTAAAGATTTTTAGTGTTTATTTGGTAGTGTGTTAATTTGTCCTATACCCAGCTCGTAACAGTATAGATGAAACGTATGATAAAGCACTGTAGGCAGTACCGTTCTCAATATTCCTGGTATTAATCGATCCGGTTAATTACGTGTCACGAACAATACGAGAATAGTATCGAAATTACAGGGCGACAAAAAGTCGTCGACATCGCTGTAAACAGGAAAAGTGCTCAGAAGGCTGGCCGCTGGAAAAAAAAGGCCCGCCCTCTGGTCACGTGAAGAGTCGACCAACCTTTTGGCGATATCCCGAAACACAAGGTGTTGGGCCCCATGGCCCTAGTGTTTCAACCCCAAACGGCTCAAATACATAATTACTAATTAAACAGCTCACCGTGCTAGGAAGATGGGATGGCGCAAGGGTGTCGACGCAAGTCGCATCCAACACCAAAGGCCTACCCAACTTCCATGGCATTATGGTCATACCATCTGGTCTCTTTCCATCGACGCGTGTCAATCCATTGGGTTCTAAGACAGGTGGCAAGAGCGCGACGAATGATGATCATTAATGCTAGCGTGCCGCGCTATCCGACCTGCACTCTTACTGCAGGAAAGGCCATGGTGTTCGACTGCTTCACCACATCGACAGCGATGTGGATCCTAACTAGGAGCGCGCAATCGCAGACAATGGCAGACATATAATAAACACTAAATGTTTATTCAGGTAGAATATGATTGAATCAGCCAGAGCACCCTGGGCAGTCTGCCCGGCTACCTTGCTGATTGGTTAATATCCACGGCATCAGAAATAGGTACATATTATTTGTAAAAGTGACATTTGTAATAGTTTGTAACTGAAAATCTAAGATAGTCAGGAGCCCGGAAGTTTGATATCCAGTCTTACCAAAGGTAGTAAAAGTAGTAAGTAGTATTACTTAGCAGCTGGGTTGTGGAGGTCAGAGAGGCAGTCACTCCATGTAAAATACTAGTATACGGCTGCATCCGTTTAGACGGGCAGCCAACCCCAAGCAGCTGATGATGGTGTATGTCACGGAAATGACAAAAATAGGGTTCAATTTCGTATCAGCTTTAAGGTCACGATTTTTTTACTTCCGTGTCCATAACACGTGTATTACTTAAGTGACGAAGTATTACTTAAGTGACGAAACTGTAACAGAGAGAGGTGACAACGACCCAGTCAAGATGAGACCCACTTTACAAGCCGAAGAACAAAACACATTGGCAATTCGCTATGTTGTCGTAGAAATCGACACACATTATGTGATAAGTGAGAAAAAATCATGTCGTGGGAAAATCTGCCTGGCAGCTAAAACACCGAAGGCCTCGACCATTTGAAAATTAATCAGCTATGATGGAAAAGTCAATATTGCACTTCCTGAAAACTTACATCCATCCTATTCCAAGTCGTAGAAGTAATCTTACTGTATAAGATTAGCTGCTTTCTTGTGTAATAAAGATTAGTATTGATTATTGAGTTCGAAAGGGGGCGTTCATTAATTACGTGAAGCAATTTTTGTCGATTTTTCAACCTCCCCCGTGGTGAGATATCGTGAGAGATATATATAAAAGTAAATACGTTATTCTGTGGTTGATTGCGATGGATTGGTTTAAAAAAACAATTTGCTTAATTAGTTTAATTGAATATTTATTATTAAATATTATTGTTTAGTATTTAGCCGTATTTTCTTGGAGGAACTTGTTTACTTAAACCTCGTTTTACACCGTTTTTATGCGGAAAACACGAAACGTGATATCTCTTTCCCTCGTGAGATTTGGCTCGACACCCTCTCCCTCAAAACGCCTCGCGTAATTAATGGACGCCCCCAAACGCTTTCAAAGCAATTGCCAATTATCTAGGCCCTTTGCTAGATAACAGCTCAAAAGAGCAGCTGCAGCTCTGCAGTCCAGCTGGACTGCAGGCCTTAAATCAGCGGTAACTTTGACTTATAGCTGGCCTAGCATAGTTTGGAGTTTTAATAGAATTAGAAACCAGATTAAATACTGGTTCTATTACCCAGAACGTGTGTCCTATTGTCTATTCAATACTCAAATGGAAGCTTTTTCAATGCCGCGCCGATTCGTTTTTCCCACTATCTTGTTGAATCCTAAAATGAGACATAAATCTCACATCGGAAGCTGGTAACTTGAATCAAAGAAAACTTATCTAATTTTTATATCCAACAAGACAGGTTTTTGTATTTGTGTGATTTCGGTTTTGTAGATCTTTGACAGTCGTTACGAGTAGTCAGACGCCAAAAGTCTGACATCCAGTCTTACTGGGTTGTGGAGGTCAGATAGGCCGTTGCTTCATGTAAAATACTGGTACTCAACTGACTCCGGTTAGACTCGAAGCCGACCCCAAGATAGTTCGGGAAAAGGCTAGGCAGGTGATGAGAGTTTGCAAGAATACCGTGCTAAATGCTCTTGCCAACTTCATTTACAAGTAAGATGGCGTTGCTTCAACAATGAAGAAAGCCAGGTCTCGATGGGCAAATTACAAATTCTTAGTTTATTTGTCTAGCCAAATGATTACATCAGTAATTGCACTAGTTCCGGATGTTGCATAGTCAATCGATTGATTTTTGCTCTTGAAATAGTTTATTTACTTTAAAATAAAAGCAAGAAAATTAAATAATTAATAACATAACTTTTCATTTTTTATTTAAATGTTGAATAAATGTAATTATTGAATATTTTTTATATGAATTATGATTATTTCTAATTTTAATTTGTTGGCTTTGCCTTTTAAATGTAATTGATAGGTAATGAAAGTATGTTTTGTCTTTTTATTTTTCTAATATGTTTAATTTTTTCATTTAATGTACCTATTCTATGATCCAAATTGTTGATTGAAATAAAGAAATTATTATTTATTTATTTATTTATTATTTAAAATGTTTTGCGCAAACCGTTTTTTGTCTTGTGTGTTAGTCGAACTTAATTTGGGACCTAGTATAACACGGCATGTAAATTATGCCTAGCTTTTAATTTACGACCAACTTATAGTAGATCTGTACACGAAGTTGCACATTTCTTGTATAAAATGGTTAATGAGAGATCTGCAAAAACTGGTTTTGAATAGCGAGATTGGGCGCTGTACATACAGCTACTAACTAGATTATTTGTTAAACGGAGTCAATGCCCTGAACATGCAAATTAGATTACATTACAAAATATAGCATAATATTTAGATCCGATGTTTCGTAATGAGTATGTTTATAAGATGCATCGCGATTTGTGATAGTTCCCAAGTCACCACCTATGATGCAATGATCTCGACCAATGCAACAGACATACTTACTATCCTTATTATGTAGATAATCATGTCAATTATCTCAAAAAATACATTCTATCCTACCAGGAAATGCAACAAATTAATCACAAACTTAATTAAAATTCCTCACACGACCGTATACATACATATACAAGGTGTTGTTTTGCATCCTCGTCAAATTCAAGGAGGTAACTATGCTAATAATTCTCGTCCCAAATCAATAATAAAATGGGTAAATAAATTTATTTTTATTCTTATTTACGGAAATCGATAAGTGTGAACCACCCTTGTTTTACACGCAGCCCGTCTGATCCTCGCCCTATAACCGCGCATTCACACTTACAAACAATCTTAAACGTTTATTCGATAATTTCTTATTCCCTAAACCATGATAAGGGGGTTATTCTGAAATACTGACAAATTTAAACAACCAAAAAAATCAGAGTTTATTAATAGTTAACTAGGTACCATAATTTTAATTGTTTATTTATGTATTTTGTGACAATCTCCTGAATTTTGACGAGGATGCAAAACAACACCTTGTATATACATAGACATCCAGCAGAGACCATTCTGACAACCCTAAAACCTGGAACATCAGTACTAGAATCCTACAAAGGGAAATAATTAACCACATTACAACAAACCTATCTTGAGTAGACGGCAATCACTAAGAGGGCTAATTTACCTCGTATGTCAAGACACAATAAGTCTGAATGGGCTAAGGATTATAGCGTAGCCTATTGTCTAGTATTGGCTAACTGTACTACATGACACACTTAATCAAAATGTGAGGTCTTTGTCGAGTCACGGACTGATTTGATCGATCGGTACGTCACGTTTTTGTTCCAGGTAAATTCATACTTAGATAGAGTAGGTAAAGAAATGTTTAAGGCATACGGTGATTACGGTTTTTGAGACAATTTTAGAATTGAATAATCGTGAATAAGAAACAGTTTTCAGGGTTCCGTACCCAAAGGGTCACACGGGACCCTATTACTGAGACTTCGCTGTCCGTCCGTCCGTCCGTCCGTCTGTCACCAGGCTGTATCTCATGAACCGTGATAGGTAGCCAGTTAACACTTCTACAGATTATGTATTTCTGTTGATGCTATAACAACAAATACTAAAAACAGAATAAAATAAATATTAAAGGGGACTCCCATACAGAGAAGTGATATTTTTTGCTCGTTTTTATAAATAATGGTACGGAACCCGTCGTGCGCGAGTCCGACTCGCACTTGGTCGGTTTTTTCTCTTAAACTCCAAAATAAATTAACATTTTTTGATTTTCTGCGTATACCGAACACTGAAAGATACTTTAGTGCCGATTAAAGACATACACATATTTGCGAGCAATAGACGGTACAAGTCGTTCTTTCTAGTGTCAAACGCTCGCTTGTCAAGAAGCATTCACGTGTCAAAATCGAAAATTTTCGGGATCAAAATATTTGTATGAAAATATACCCAATGTCTGCTGTATAGTCTTTTAAATCTCTTTGATACCGATACATTATCTGTCTGTCTGGTGTCCAGGACCGTGTCCGCAGTATGTTAGCACCGATTTTGACAGAACTTTAATTGCTTCTTTAAAAGATTCACCAACCAAGTTAAAGACTGTAAAGATACATGAACCGTGGTTGTTTACCAAATAGACTTGTAAGGAAAATAAACTGTAGAGAAACTTAAGTTAACTCAATATTATACCGGTTGGCTGATAACGTGCCGATATCTGTAAGTTTTCGCTTCAGTGAAGAAGAAATGAAAGGAGCCTTGTCAATCGGAACAATACACTACCAAGTTGGTTTACAAATGTAAGGTAGAATAGTTTATTTACCTTGTCTTGCCAATTCCTTTCAAAATATATAATAGAAAATTCTTTTTTAAATAATAAAGTTAAAGAGTATGACTGATGTTATGATATGATGCGACAAAATCAAATAAAATATTTTATTTCACATAGGCGTACATGACCACTTATAAAACGTCGACAAAAAGGTGCTCGGTTCGAGGTTCCTATGAAGAAAAACCGGCAAGAAACTCCATGATTACTCTTATAAAATCATTTGGTTTAACAATATTTTTGATATTACAGCGTTAGTACTTAAGAATGGGAGGACATCGTAGGCCCGACAATAAGTCGTTGCTTATTACAAAACGTAGTATCTAGGGCTTTCAAATACCGGATTTTTTCAATACCGGTACCAAAACCGGTATTGGAAGTCAATACCGGTAATCACGGTATTAATACCGGTATTGAAGGAAAGTTCAATAAGGACATAAAAAAATTAAATTAAAAATTTAAAAAAACCCCGACAGACAAAACCTCTAAAAAAACAAAAATAAAATTAATCCAAGCGTCGTAGCGTCGGGGGTCCGCTTTGTTTAGTGTATGTACTAAGAGGTCTACTTAGCGGTCCCCCGACGCTACCACGCTTGGATTAATTTTATTTTTGTTTTTTTAGAGGTTTTGTCTGTCGGGGGTTTTTTAAATTTTTAATTTAATTTTTATTTCATGCTTTTTAAACTTAAATTATTTTTTCTTAGCCTTGACTGTCCCACTCCTGGGCTTAGGTCTCCTCCCATTCCTTCCACTTTTCTTGGTGTTGCGCCTCTTCTCGCTTATTAACGAAAACCAGGAAAGATTAAAAAAAAAACTTTTAGCTTTTAGGGGGAAGGGGGGTGTGCAGCCTACGTCCCTGGCGATGCCCATGGTTACAAGTGACAAGAATTCAAATTTCCAATCAACTAGACCCGTAGAAGTTGTTCAAATCCCTTCATCAACTAGAAAAGAGGTGATGAGCTTCAAACGGCTGAGCAGATTTTCTCGAAACATAGCTAAGAACACTCGATTAAAATACCTTTTAAATGACACCAATTTTATCAAAAACGGTTCATCCGTTTGGGAGCTACGATGCCACAGACAGACACACAGATACACACGTCAAACTTATAACACCCCTCTTTTTTGGTCGGGGGTTAAAAACACGTGTAAAAATGGTCTTTGTTGTTCTTATTTATTCTAAATACCTTAAAAACAGCTCTCTTATACAGGGTTACTGATAACTCGACGTATTGCAGGACGTCATTAAACTACCAAATGTTCTACCGAAATGTTTTGTTTGAAATATCCCAAATTAAATAATTCGAAGCCAATTTAAAAATGATTTACGGCGCGACTCTACTGAAATTCGAACTACACAGTATCATATCATAACCTTTACAACATCTTAAGATTACTCCAGATAAATAAAGCGCCTAGTTTACTTAAAAATTTTCAAAAGCTGTACTTACTTATCTACTAAATCAGAATTTTAACGTTCTACAGACCCAAACCGCTATTTAATCTGTCTTCGACAAAGTTTTCTAGACTAAGAACATTTTTTATGCCTTTAACGCTACGAGCATAATTTAAACTTTTACGACATCAGCGCAAAGAGACCTCGAGATCTTAAATAATATAAATGGGAGTGTTAAAAGCAGGGTCTGTACCGTCAACTCTTATTATATGCCGTGAGAAAGAGATAGAGCTATACTGGGTATTTAGCTTCATCTCTCGTTCACATTGAAGTCATCTTCAACTACTTCTGCCATTGTTTCTAAACTGGATTTGGCGCAGCACTTTTTATTCATCCATTTTCGAACGTCGCACTATCATTTACTCCGTTTTCTTTCTTATCATTCTTGACATGATAATTCTTCTTTTTTTTGGTTTTCACGTTCTACATTCATTCATCGTTCTTTTACTCACAAGCGTTTCATTCATCCACAGTATATGCATATTATACCGACAAGTTCTTTTCAAGTTTTCTGTCAACAGGCGCGACGCTGAAGTAAGCTGAAAATAAAACTGCTATAGCTTTAAGAGATGATGACAGGCCCCCAGTTCATTGTCCCAGCTGCAAAGGTCACTATTGTCACAAGCTATTAAAGAAACAATAACCCTGAATAACTTTAATCCATATTTGACAACAGCCTCTACGCATTACAATTGTGGGTACTTATAAAACCACTTGTTGAGGTTCTAGTTGGGTTTAACTGCTTTGGGCGAACAAAGGTGTTGTCTGCAGAATTTGTGGCGTCTTTCCTGAGATAATAAAGATTTTCAAATGATTTATCGCTGTTGTATTAAGTTGCTTTAACAATTCCTACTAATTATCGTTTAAAAAAGCTTTTGACCGGTTCTCTACTGGTCAAAAGCTTCTTGAGCACCACAATATTAGAGTTCCAAAATCATTGTTTTAGTTTTTCGATTTTCCTTTTCCTTTTCTGCAGTCTGCTGAGAATTACACCCACTGAAGATACGTCTCCAAGCTATGCTGACTTCGGCAGTGTCAACCCCGGTCAGTACATTGCTGGTGGTCTTTAAACGGTCATTCGCATCATGCTCATCCTTCAGGCATTACCAAGTATATCCTGCTAAAATCGACTGTCCACAAATGACAGCTTAACGAGCTTTCGGAGGCACAGGAAACTCGGTATTTGTAATGGGTGGTCACCCATCCACGGACCAACTTAGGCAAGCGCGGCTAAACTTGAAGATAGACACGAGCCGCTGTTATACAAGTAATATTAGTATTAATTAACTGTCCGCACTATTAAGAGGGCACCGAGCTGGCACTAGATATCTATGCGCTCCGTGTATGTGTGCGTAAGACAGACGCGCGCGACGCTCCGGGAAGAGCGGCGGCTCTAGTTATAATGGGCTGGACGCGCGCTAATTTAGGTATTTCTTTCATATTATTAAAACCAATACACATTTTGAAAAAATGTATATATACGTTATAGAAAACATGTAGTTTTGTTATTATTTAAAAGCTGATGACCTTCCGTGAAGGTTTTACGCCGTACTGAGGATTTATTTTCTTTTTTAGAGATTACTCTGGCATTATTTTCTATCGAGAAAACTACAAGTAATCGTGTTTCTAAAGTGTATGATTCATAGAGTGAATCCTTGAATATCTTATAAATTAATTTCATAACTAAAGGTTAAGTAATAACGATGCAGCAAGGGATCATACAAACGGAATTATTTTGAAATTACACATCGTACCCTCGTTGCGCTCTTAACATTTTCTGTAAACATATTGTTCCGTTTCCACTAACAAACCGTGAAAACGGTTTTTTGGGGCATAGTTCTTAATATAATAAATATTTGTACCTTGTTTTTAATAAATAAATAATAATTATGTAGCCACGATCTCCTCAAAATCCCCAGCATGGGTATAACAAGATTTAAATTCAATGTCGGTACTGTTCAAACTAACTTTTCCACAGTATCCATTACCAACGAGCTCTGACAAATACATAACGGACGGCTCACGGCACTTTGTGATACAGTTAGCGAATTTGTCGTAACCATAATTAGTTGCATAAAGGGAAGATGAAACTATAAAATTCCCAACTTCCTGGGTGAAAGTTAGGAGCTTCAGGTAGGCTTAAGTCACGCGCGATTAGATTTCAAAACTATTTCGCAATAAACTTGTGGTTACTAGGGTGTAATTATATATTCCAGAAGGTGTTGTCGTTTAAATATGTAATACTAGCTGTGCCCGCGACTTTGTTCGCGTTGAATTACTTTTTTTACAATAACTTATTACATCTGCTATCTGCCATTGAAAGTCCCATCAAAATCGGTCCAGCCGTTCCAGAGATTAGAGAGAACAAACAGACAGACAGACAAACAAAAATTGAAAAAACAATATTTTGGTAAATGTACCGCATATAAATTCATATGCATGTTGTAAAAACGGTTATTTTAATATTACAAACAGACACTTTAATTTTATTTATTTGTATAGATTAAATGTGATTTACGGTAGCGTAAGCCTCTTGCATGACCAAAATGCATAAATTGTTCACCAGCACTTCAGAGCACTTCAGAAGATTTTTCGAAGAAAGGACGAAGTTTACACCTTTATAAAAAAAAGGGTTTTGCTTCGGGCGTGTCCGCACGTTACTGGAAATGTTGGGCGAAACTTAAGTCGCGAAATTAAAGACTGATTGTATGTATTTAGACTATTATCGACACGCTAAGATATATTTAAGGATATTCAGAGGAACCACTTATTGTGTTAGAAGTGTTGGATGAATATTTCTTCTTGCCTCCATAAATTAATGATTTTCCCCCTCTTAATTACATTGCATGGAGTTTTTAAACATTATACTTGTTGGGATAAATTGCAATCGCATGTATCTTGTCAGATTATGTATTAAGCTGCCTGGATTCATGTAAATGCAACTTGTCAGCCCACAAGAAGTATGTCACATACAAGGCTCGAGGTTTTTAACTCCTAAATTGGTCTTATTGGCTCAATTTATCTTGGACCGAAAATAAATATCGAAAGTAGGTCATTGTAAATCGCTACAAAATTGTCAAATGATACAGTTATGTATCGATACAATAATTGGCAATAAATTATAGGGTGTCGCAATAAATTGCTGTTTATTTTATTTGTATTGCCGCAATCCTTTTATGATTCGTGTGAATATTCAAAATTTGGTAAAGTAGGCTTTGGATTTGAAGGATAAAAGATGAAAGTCAAGATCGGGATTGAGACCCCGTTGGGTCGGAGATGCAGGAGTATGAAAAGATTTAGATTTATCATTGATGATTGCACTGGCTCAAAGAAACAATAAATAAACAACTTTCCTTTTTCATTCTTCCACCTTTGCATCAATTTAATTGAGGTCGGCGCAACATATCTTCGTCTTCCCCACGTATTTATAAGTCGACAACCATATAGTTTAATAATCATATTAACTACCCCCACAAATCACTTAGACTCGTTAAATTGTCGCAAAATTCTCACGTATACCTTCACAGCCTTAATCCACTGACCCCGGGAAATAAAACTTCAGCAGACTGCAGTTATGTTCATCCGTATGTCCCTGTATTGTCGTAACATAGAATCGCCCACCCGCTGTGGTGCTCCGACATTATAGTAGTTTATGTAACACCATTATCTCCACCATAACATAAACTGAGATGGGAGGAGTATTAGATTTCCAGGACATGTCGTGTTTTGCCATGATTGTTGAGGTTGTTCGAGGTTTTTATGGATTTATCTCTATGTATATGGATTTATGGGAAAAAAACTTTTATAATAAATATAATCGGTACATGGATATTTCGCGTTTGGTCAAAATCGTAACTCATCCGCCATCTTGTTTTTTTTTTTATATTTCTCCGATTATTTTTTTTACCAACAGGGCCAGCTTCATTTTAGGGCCCAAAGATCATTATTTAAACGCTGTAGGGAATACAATCAAACTATAACTTACAAATACAATCCGTGAAATGCATTGTGCCAAATAAAATCGGTTTCGATTTTCATAATTATCGTCATTATCAGAAAAAAAAAAGAATTCTCAATAGAAACATCCAATTTGCATTTTTACTCCAAAAAGTCAACATCCAAAGCCAGCTTAGAGAGAGCCATTAATCCTCATTGAAGCTGTCGATACTTATGTTATGTTAAAAGACAGTAACACCCATTATTTAAGCTTTTCAGTCTTGCTTCTAGTCTCTTCTTCGGGGGAAAAACGTCAAAAGGTGGATACAGATTTTGCGAGGCATGCGCCACGAACGGCGCACAACGAATGTCCCGGCAATACGTTGACTCGCCTTCGCACGTGCGTAGCACATGCCTCGCCACGAGCAGTTTTTCATACTTTTGTGCAAACTGCAAACTATGCAACAAGTATGAAAAACTGCGTCAGCTATGCGAGCTAAACTAACTTAGCTTAGCTCTTGGTCTGCAACCCGTATAAAGGTACACACCTTGCGAGGCATTCGCTGTGCGTTGTTCGCGGCGCATGCCTCGCAATGTCTGTATACGGCTTTAATCCCGAAACTGACTAAGACAATGTGCACACTAGACCATAGATAATATGACATTGTTGTCTGTCCTCTAACTTCAATTGTCGGATTTGTTCATGTAAGAGTGTGCGACGGTTTGTCCAAATATATGAATAGATCATCTGAACGGACTAATCGTTAAACGGATCGAACAGTCTTGATCTATGCACAGCACAAATACTAAAGGATTTGTTTCTGGAAATGTTTGCATATGCTCCGGTGGCGTTGATCTTGAAGCCTTATCAGTCACATTTTGGCAGCAATTTAGATGAGGCATTACGAATCTGAAATTCGAAATAATCTGAATAAAGAACTGAAAAAGACGTAGCCTTCACAGACGGGCTTGACTTAGTCTGCACATGTCCTAAAGCCAAATCTAATATTGGCTGTAGCAAGCTCATAACGGCTGCAAAAAGAAAGTCATTTGAAGGGATCTGACCGGAGTTATAACCCGCATTTACTGAACTGAACGTAGCTAATTTATTGGAATTTCTAACCTGACTTTTACGGCGGGTTTTCTCGTATATTTGATAAGTAAAAGTATTTTAGTAGCTTGGGTTTACTGTTACGCGTTCTTTGTTGTTTTCCCCAAGACTTTTATAGCCTAAGCTTTTGGGAAATGTTCACATATTCCATCGCAAAGTCATCAATCTTAATTTAGCTGTATTTCGAGGGATGTTTCAAGTTTTATAAGAAGTTCGCTTACGAATATCAATCAATATGAGCGAACTTTCATTCTGTCTGTCTGCTATTACATCATAATATGTCTACAAATGGAATAAATAAACTCGATTTATTTACCGGAGGAGTCCACTTCAAGGCTTGAAAAGTTTGAATCCGAGATTAGGACACTTCAAGGCTTACAAAAAACCCGTTTTTAGTAAAAAGTAAATCACTAGTTTACTTGCTAGAATGTGTAGGTAAACTAAATTAAAACTCAATCAAGAAAGTAACATTTATTATTCAGCCTGCTCCACCATAATGCTTAAAAGTACTTAGTATAGATTTTTATTATACCTGTGGCTTTCATTCATTAAACATTAACGTGACCTCAGGTAAATAAGGATCATTTGGAGACAATTTGAGTTCGGCGGCCATTTTACCCAGTGCTCAGAATGGCGCGAAAGGACAGCGTAATGATCAGAAATGGCCGTAACGTTTATAACGCTTTGTTGTACTTACTGATCATGAGTTGTTTTAGTGTTTGTGAATTAGCTGTTTATTTTGTTTGAATTAGCTGTTTATTTGTTGTGGGGAAGGTCCAGCAGGAGACGTGTAACGTGTGTTAGATAATAATGATGCTTTGTTGAACATAACAGTCTGCTAGCAAATTTCATACAACTGTGGCAGGAAATTTGTAACTGTCTACTGACTGAAGCTGCAACAGTAATTATTCACCAGATAAAACGGGCGGGCACGTAAAACAAACTTTGTGCCCTGAAACCGCAAGATGGGGCTGCGACAGACTAAAGGAGTTGGTGGGACGGTTTGGATGTCTTCCTTAGGAATTGGCGGCGAATCGGGACCAGTTGAAAAAATGGAGGGAAGCCTTTGCCCAGCACTGCGACAGTACAGGCTAGCTAGCTAGTATGACGGAGTACACCTATCTTTTGTAAGAAGAAACAGCAATACAAAAAAAAACATTATTTAACTAAGACACGATTTGCAACTTTGTATTTACTCCATTTAGCAACACGTTTTGCTTCAAGCAAACAGTTTTATAAATTAAAGCATTTACGTTGTTAATTACAAACTATTACAGGACTGTAATTATGTAACTAATTCTCTCAAAAGATTCAGACTAGGTCGTTCTCGTTATTACTGAACAATTAGTATCTTGTCTGCTAGCGGTTAGATTGGGTTGAAGACGTAGAATTTATGGCTGATATTCAGTAAGGTTATTTATAAAATCAAATTGAATCTATAGATAAATAAAATTTAAGTGTCTGGTTGTAATAAAAAAGTAACAGCTTTTTACTGAATGCATATGAAAGTATATAAGGTACTTACAACAACAAAAACATTTTGTTCAATGTTGTGTGTCTGTCTGTTTGTCCCGGCTAATCTCCGAAACAGCTGAATCGATTTTGAGCGAACTTTTACTGACAGATAGCTGATGTTATAATATTAATTTCACGCAGACGGACGTCGCCGGCAACAGCTATTTATACATAAAATATGTCCTGTGTTGAGTTTAGTTTTAACACCACAATTGTTCAGAAAGTGCTTACAAAGAACAATACTGTACCTCAGTCATAGATTCAATTTGATGCTTTTAACTCCCAAGTATTGTTGCTAGGTGTTTTCCGTCTTCTTAACATCAATATCTAGCTCTTAGTTGAGTCTCAAGGTTCACAGCGCAGTGGTTGAGCTATTGGCTGCTGCGCTGCATGTCGCGGGTTCGATCCCCGCACGGAACAAATATTTGTATGGCCTACAGATAGTTGTGCCGGGTCTGGCTATTTGTGTATGTGAGTTTTAATGTTTAAAATGTTTGTAAACTCACCCACGACACAGGAGAAATTCCTAATGTGTGGCAACTACTGGCAACGTTTTTATAAATAGAAGATAAAGAAAGATCATAAAAGCATTTAGGTTGGCAATTAATTTTTCTTTATATTTTAGACCTTAACTAGTAAATGGTTTCTTTCTAAAGATAAATAAGTTAAATATCACCCGGTTTCTGACTTGAGAACATATCAAACTCTGCAACATTATGGTTCCCAATGATTCTTTCAACGTCGCCGAAAATTCAAAGTTTCTTTGATTTTTGCGTAGGAAATATTAAATTTCAAAGGAACCCGCTCACGGTAAACTTTAAATCTTAAGCCCAATAGCAATTACACTGCTATTTTTGGGTTTGTTTCTACCGATCCCGAGATCGGATGGACTGATCTCGATTGAAACAAAAACCAGTTTCGAAAAATATTATACTTTAACTCTTGTCTCTGTAAATTGGGATCAGTTTCTAAAAATAATATACTTTTTCTTGTAGCCACGGATTTCGGGATCGTTAGATACAAATATTAATTAATTTTTCGTTGGAAACGGATCCCGAGATCCGTGGAGACAAATCGGCGAGATCAGTTTTTGTTTTTATTATTGTTTATTTTAAAAGTATTACAAAAAGTGTACATTTAGGCGCAGTAGTATTATTTCTCAAACAATGGTATAATTAGTACTTATAAGTAAACTATAACTAAAACATATTCAAACGAACTATCATTCAAATGTTTGGTAGCGACCTGCCCGATCTAAGTTTATTTAAACCTGTGTTTCAGGCCATCACTTTAGATAGCACAATTTAATTAGGACATTAAAATTATAAAATAAAATTAATCTACAAGGTGTTGGTTTGGCATTCTCGTCAAATTCAAGGAGGTAACTATGCTAATGATTCTCGTCCCGAATCAATAATAAAATGGGTAGGTAATTTTCCTTTTTTCTTTTTTATGGAATTCGGTAAGTGTAAACCACCCTTGTTTTAAACACGGCCCGTCTGGTTCTTGCCATATAACCTCGCTTACACACATACAAACTATCTCAAACATTTATTCGATAATTTCTTGGTCCCTGAACCACGTTAAGGGGGTTATTCTGAAATGCTGACAAACCTAAACAACTAAATAAATCATCGTTTATTAATAATTAACTAGGTACCGTAATTTTAATTGATTTTTTATGTCTTTCGTGACCACAAGCTCAACCTGCTGAAATTTGACGAGGTTGCAAAACAACACCTTGTATTAACAACTACAAGTATAAATTCAAACCGATCTCGGGATTGGTGGAGACAAACCCCTATTTTTAGGTGTCCATTTGCATATTTTCATTACTGTCACTATGCCATAACAATGGGATAGGCATATAGGATTCCATTTCAACACTGTGCATGCCAGATCCTCATTGTTCCACCATCTATTCATGCAGGAATGCCTTTCATTTCGCACTGTATGACGTAGATGGCCGGTGCATTTAACGTCAATAAAGCCACTAAAATGGAGGACCGTATTCTGGCCGCAGCAAAAATTTTAAAGGAATGAGGGCAGGTATTTTCTTTTTCATGATTCCGTTGACGTAGGTAAGTATTTAATATCAAACTGCTAGAAAATAATTTAGCTATGCTCGGCGAGAAAACTTGTCGATATTGGTATAGAAACCAAACAATATTTTTGTGGCACATTTGAAACGACCTTTACAAGACCTACTTATATTAGGAGTTATAGACGGGCGAAAAGTAAACTTTCAAAAATGTGGATTCAAGAAATGACGTAGTGTGGCCATGACTGTTGGAATTCTGGGTGATGCATCCAATTTGCGGTCAGCAGTAAGACCTTCCTATCCAGGGCATCAAGTTCCGTCTGAGCCCATTTGAGTATGCCAAAAGAATACATCAAAACCGTTGATGGCGTGCTCCTTGTGTAAGCCAGAAGAATTCTTAGCACCTTATTCAGGCGGCCAAAGAAGCATTCCCTCAACGATGCTTAAGTCTTCCGACATACCCAAATACTACAATACATAGGTTTCTGTCGAGGAGAGTGATCTAAAGTGTACGGAAATTATACTGATTATTATAATTTATGAAAGTTATTTAGTGTTTTTTATATGATTGCTACTTGAAATATTGGTATAGTTTATTATTTCTTTGTCATTTTGCTTATTAGTTTCATTTATAATAAATCAAAAGAGAAATACAACTATCATGATGAAAGTAAAATTCGGTATTGAAAAACGGTGGTTATCCGTATAATAGGGATATCCGGATAACCGGATTGCAAGCCCTACATGCTAACAAATCTATACAAATAAATAAAATTTAAGTGTCTGTTTGTAATATTAAAATAACCGCTTTTTACTACACGCATATGAATGTATACAGTATGTTAGGTTAAACGAGGGACATATTGAGGGCGGGTATCTAATCGAATACTGAATATTCGATTCTCGTCCGAAATATGTAAAAAACCTATAACGTATATAGAAGAATTTTTAATGTTTTGTTTAGTGCCTAGATATTTTGGACTGTCCTAAGCCAGGTAAGTTTAAAGTATGAGGGGAAAATGGATTATACCTAAGAGTCATTGCCACGCTCACATGTTCTGCGATAGTATTAAGTCGCTAGCGCAAGGGTGTATACACGTTGCGTGTCATTTGCGAAAATTTTGGTATGGTTCAAAAAAAACTTTTTTATTAAATTCCACACGGACGAAGTCGCGGGCACAGCTAATATTTCCTAAAACTAGTGTAACAGGAAATGAGCTTTTATTACAGGTATTTTATATTATTTGAATTGAAATATCGTTAGGGTATCGTTTACGAGCACTATAATATTGAGCCCTTGCCGACATTTAGTACCTGTGCCAGATGAATTATGTGCTCCTTTATCTATTGTTAGGATATCGATATGTTTTCGCTACCGTGAATGTACAGAATCAGGATGGAATGTACAGAATCAGAGCGGGAAAAGTCATTTGATGATTTCCCATCCGTAAAAAAAAAAAAGGTGGCATTCTGTCAAACGAGATTCTGATGAAAGTAATTGAAATTATCCGTTTTCGTCATAAGTTTCTTCAGTGAAAACGATTCAGCAACGAACATAGATTTTTCTTCTTCGTTTCGTTCGATTTCGTGGTTTAGTTAGAGAACGTTATTCGAGGATTATCACAGAAGATTTCCGAGCTACTGTAGTTTTTGACAGACTGTTCATTATCTCATCTCAATGAAATCTCAAGTTGCCCCATAGTAAAATGCCTTAAAATGTTCTAAAATTTTCAGTTTACTATCTCTTTCGAAATCCTTGATGGTTATTTAAAGCCATGTTCAACGAAATTGTAAACCAGGATCAATTTAACTTAGTTTTACGCTTGGCTTAAGTTTCAAGCGTGTTTAATGGTTACATCACTTTGGTTACTGTTCGATCAACACAATAAGTAATTTTATTGATATTTGACATGTTATTTAGCGGAACAAATACAATTTCATGATTTTGTTGAAATACGATAGAGATATAAAACTCTGATTTTATAGGTAAAATACACAGGTAAACAGAAGATCGCAACAAAGTGACATTTTATCTGCAATTAGGATGATGTGAAAATCAGGGTTTTAAATTAACATAAAAGATTATGCAACTCCCGTTAAAAGTCATTTCAGAAATACTAGACGCTCTGAAAGTACAATACTGCTATTTTCATCTAGGTCCACAAGCCTACACTATAAAACCGAAATATTCTCAGAAATCGCCTGAAGTGGTCATGGAGCGATTTAAATACACACAAATCACATAAATAAATAAATAAAATTCGTTTATTTCAGGTCCTTGACCCATATTAGTAACAACAATACAAATACATTTTAGTCAATATTCATGCAATAAAAAATAATGTAATAATTAAAATAAAACAAAACAATATGACAATGAATAAAATTAAGGAATGAAGTTATATCACCAGCAAAATATAATATCCTCATTACATTAAATCGATTGGTGCCAAAAGGCACACAGCAATATAAAATAAAAACAGAATTATATATGACAACGAATTAAATTATGGAATTAAGTAATGTCAGAATCAAAAAAATATAGTATCAAAAAGACTTAAAATCTATATAAAATGACAAATTAACCATAAACAATATGTCTGCTCCAACAATGCCTTACGTAGGGGCAATCCAGTCGCTGAGCAACCATCGCCAGGACAGTGTTGGAGCTGGCCCGCACCCTGCACACCAAGGACGGTGTGCGCTTCCGCAAACATGCCCGAGGCGCTGCAGAAGCGAAAATATAAAGCCATAAACAACAACCATTTAACAAAACTCTTTACATGCGGGTACTTTTATAAACAGCACCATTACTTTGTAAAAGCACTATTACTCACTACAAGCTAGAAGCTAATCCCTGCACCATGGTTATTTGTTGTTCAATAGTTTACTGAAGGGCAATTTGCATGAAATTGGTGCTTGCGGTCCCGATCTACAGGAATGAGGCCTGCTTTAGCCTTTTATCCGTAAATCAACGAGAGTAACGTACCTATTTATTTCAAAAGCATGTAGTTACTAACTGTTTTCTCAAAGATTAGTAGCTGTTGGTGGTTGAGTATACAGTTTAATGCTGTTTTGCTTTAGAAGTTAAGGCGGTATTAACAAGCGATGTCTTTACTTGTTGGCTAGAACGAGGTTGTTAAATAGATATAAGTTCGACGGTCTGATGCTGAGGGTCCAGTTAAGCGGTACTCGCCGTATTTCTGCAACGTCTTTCAACATGAAGTTTTCTGTAGTTAATATCGATTCAATATACATTTTTTACATTTCCGCCATCTTCATTAACACTAAAAACGGGTACCATGTTTGCTTGTATTGAGTTCTTGATATTTCGGCGCAGTTGCAAGCACCATGATCACAGACAAACTGAAGTTATTGCGAGTGGGTGTTTATGAGTAGACAAATCGATCTACCCTCTTCTTTGTGCGTTTGACGCGCTCGGTACTGCCGTAGAGCCGTACTCTATCGTTGACTTTGTTCAAATCCTGAAAGGCACAAATTAGTTTACACGGTCTCTTCAACAGAGATGTCTCAATTCATAAGAATCAAAGAGAGAAATCCAGGGTGATATGGAATTATGGAACACTAGTTGTCCCGCGCAACTTCTTCTAAATAATTTTTTTCAATATTTTCCCCGTTTTCGCAACATTTTTCGTTGCTGCTCCGCTCCTATTGGTCGTAGCCTGATGATATATAGCCTTTGTCCTTCCTCAGGTTGAAATCTATCTTCTTGCCAAATTTCATTAAGATCCGATCAGCCGTTTAGTCGTGAAAAAGTAACACACAAACTTACTTTCGCATTTATAATATTAGTTGAATTAATAATAATAATTAATTCTTCACAATATACTACAATATACTTGAAGATGACAATGCTAGTAAACGATTGTAGGTTCTTGTAAACTTCAAGCGTAACATTCTTCGAATAAAACAATACCGTTTTCTTCTTGTTGATCTTTCATTTTCGTTGAATTGGTATTGTGCTGTGCGGTTCGCTTGATTCTTGATACCTCTTTGAAGTTCGATTTCTTAACACCCGGATTTCAACGGAACAGCACTGCATACCGCACCGGAGACGTTTAAATAACTTTTGTATTCTTCTTCTCTTAGAATCTACCAGGGTTCGAAGGATATATATCAATGGATATATATCATAACATATAATTATCCGATATATATCCACCGATCCGATATGTATCGACGGCACGGTTGGCGCAGTGGTTGAGCGATCAACTGCTGCGCTGCGTGTCGCGGGTTCGATCCCCGCACGGAACAAATATTTGTACGGTCTACAGATAGTTGTTTCGGGTCTGGCTGTTTGTGTATTTGAGTTTAAATATTTTAACGTTTTTGTTAATACAGAAAATCCTAGTGTGGGGGCAACGTTTAAAAAAAAAAACTTTTTTTGATAAATATCAATGTTTTATAAGTATTTTTAGGTATGATTATTGACTTATTAGAATTATTTATAAAATGGTTTTATGTTTTTGAGTTGATTATTTGATAATAAGATAATATGTTTTTAGTTGATATTGCCTAATCTAGAAGATTTTATGTTTTGGATTCATTTGTCTGATTTTAAGTACTTACCTATATAAATAAACCATTCAAACTTGATATATATCGGATATATATCATAAATATCCGATATTTTGATATTTATAATAAATATCGGATATTTTCGAACCCTGGAATCTACATTGCATGTGCGAGTGCATTTTCATTGAAGCCTCATGAAAAAAAAATCACGACTATTAGGTACCCCTAAGTACTTACTTCCTTATTTGTTCGTTAGTCTAACGATTGCAAATGCGACTACTGAGCATGAGTTCCTGGGTTTGATTCCAAGGTGGGGCAGTGTTATTGGGTTTTTCATCAGGAATTTCTCAGTAGCAGCAGACTCTGTGCTGGATTTGTGTCTGGTTGATGGCAATAGGCTCGCTTCCTTTTTCATGGGACTCTTATCATAACGTAGCTGTTACTCATGGGTACACCTCTGACATACCCTTCTAAGATTACAGGCGTCATATTATTTGATTCTCTATGATTTGTCTACAGGGTTTAACGGAAAGGATATATACATACTTAAGGGTGTGCTACAGACCATCAAACTGAACATGTTTCTCCATCGGACAAATATCGTAATAGCGAAAAAAATTTCTACTGCCCCATACAAAATTTCAATACCTATTCTACCCAACCGAACAATTTATGGAGCAGCTGATATTTTTTTCGCTTTTACGATGTTTGTCCGATGGAGAAACATGTTCAGTTTGATGGTCACCCTTAAGTTTGTATATAGGGTGTAACGGAAAGGGTATATACATACTTAAGGGTGTGCTACAGACCATCAAACTGAACATGACTGTCTCTATCGAACAAACATCGTAATAGCGAAAAAAATATCAGCTGCCCCATACATTTAGGTCGAATATGTATTGCTATTTTGTATGGCGCAGCAGATAATTTTTTCGCTAAAAAACATGTGTTATGATGAGAAACATGTTCAGTTTGATGGTCTGTAGCACACCCTTAAGTTTGTATATACCCTTTCCGTTACACCCTGTATAATTTCGTCGAATACTAAGATAAGTCACTCCAATTATTAATATGACCACTGCTATCTTCTTAGGATTAGAACTCTCTGCCCACTGCATCTCGAAGACTATTCTATAAGCCATGTGACCGCATGCAAGATAGCTTTACTTAGCTCTTAGTCTTGACCTACACTATTTCATAAGCTTGCTAAATCTATTATGTCTATTACGTTGGAAGTCAATTATTTGCCCATGTCTTTGCCTAGACTTTGTCACTTTTCTTTAAGTCTGTGCCATTCTCTAAGTTCCTCGTTCATTGTTCTAAACTTAAAGGAACTTCTGAATAATTCCATTTTAACATAATACATTTCAGTAAACTACAACTTGGACGTACAACTTAGGAGATACGAGGATGTAGTTTTTGTGTTATCTAGCCTAACTTCGTGCCGCAGAAGTTTTGATACGAGATTCTAGCTCAAAAGTTCTTAGGGTCAATTCACAGCGCGCGCCTAGCTGGCGCCTGCGCTCCCCTCTTTCATTCTGCGTGACCACGTGGTTACCACATCGCAACGACAGCGACAACACAACCACATCGACATTTTGTCGGTACCACAACGCAACTGCAAAAAGCCGCTGTGACACTATTCACACGTAACCACAGCTTGACCACATTTTGTCGCTACGACGCACGGTGGGCTGAAATCGCGAAGTTGGGACTTAAGGATTTTTAAATATATATTTGCATTGTATATACTTATACCATACTTTTATGTTTTGGAACTTTTTTTTAAAGTAGGTTATTACCCTAAAATTTCAGAGATTTAATTTGTATGAATAAAACAAAGAATTCGATGCATGGTGCATATTATTAGGATTATTATTATTAGTTTGTTGTAAATATTTTGTGCAACTGCATTCCACACCACTCTTTCCACAACACCAAAACCGGTTTTCTTATCAGTAGACGAGTCGTCATTAGTGACGTGCGCCAATCAGAGGGCAGTAAATTTGCAGGTAAAAAATATTTGGGGTAGCAAGTTGAAAACAATGATATCAGTTCGTTGTAACCACCCTTTACATACGGACTACCCGCTCGTTACTTGATTTTTGTTAAAAGTTGATTTTCGAGAATTTTGTGAAAATGTTTAGTGATTTAGTTACTAATGTTGATATGTTTGTGAAATTGAAATCAAGTGGTAGTATTAAGGATCATAACTTTTTATACAGTGCTATCAAGTCAAAATTGTGTGATTTAAATCAAGATAATGATAATTTGCTAAAGGAATTCTGCGCAAAGTATTGTTATAATACTTATAAAAAATGGGAAAATGCTAAACGAAAAGAACATACATTTAGAAGTAAATACAGTGATTGGTTGGCATCGGAGATAGTTTGGCCTGAGTTTATGAAAGATTTTGCAAAAAACGACGACGAACCAGTTCCTAGCACATCAACTACATCTCATGAAAAGGTGTCTGTTGGTACATCAACTCAAGTAAGTCCGAGAAAACCATTTACAGAATTAGGTCCTAAACAAAAAAAGAGACGTACGGAACTTACTACGCAAACTATTGCTTCAGAGGAGTTGTCACATGCCCATGTTTTTAACTTAAAAGCAGAAGGAAAGGAAGATGTTGCTGACATATTACAGCATCTGCTCAAGCATCCACAGGACGTGCAAAAAGTAAAAGATTGTCTTTTTGGAAATAAAAAGAAATCAGTATTCTCTCCAGATGAAGCTTTAGGCTTGTTTTTGTCTTTGAAATTGTCAAAATGGCAATATAATACGCTACGAAAAAGTATCGCAGAAGTAACTGGTACCAACGTATATCCCTCTTACTACGCACTGCAAAATGAAAAAATTAAATGTTATCCACCTAAAACTGCTATTGTAGTAACAGATAAAACGGCTATGATAGAATTGCAGGCACTATTGGATATTACTGTGAAGAGAATTATAATGTCAAACGAAATTAGTGAAACTTGTAAAGATTTGACACTGATTAGTAAATGGGGATTTGACGGAGCTTCGAATCAAGCCAATTATAAGCAGAAAGTTGGAAGAGAAAATGAAGAAGATGAGGACTTTGACGATTCTAGCGTATTTATGGGTAGTTTGATTCCTATCAAATTAGTGTCTGGTGACAGAGTTATATGGGAAAATGATTCCCCAAATTCCTCATTATGGTGTCGTCCGCTGTTTTTTAAATTCATGAAGGAAAACAAATTCAGCATTTTGCAAGAAAAAAATGCGATTGAGGCAGAGATTAACAATTTAGTTAAGACAGTGGTTGATGATTTGACCATCTCGCACAACCTAATACTAACCATGATAGATGGTAAAGCGACTGCAGTTCTTTGCGATACATCAACACAAAGATGTGACATATGTAAAGCTACTCCAAAGGAAATGAATGATTTGTCCTTGGTTTTGGCAAAAGAAATTGATGTCGATTTATATAAATATGGTTTATCGTCGTTACACATCTGGATACGATTCATGGAATGCATTCTTCATATAGCGTACAGATTAGATTTGAAGACATGGATGGTGAAAGGTGACAGTAAAGCTATTATGGAGAGCAAAAAGAGAAATATTCAGGAAGCATTTAAATCCGAAACAGGACTTTTAATTGATGTTGTGAAACAGGGTCATGGTACAACAAATGATGGGAATACTGCGAGGAGATTTTTCGAAAACCCCGATATTGCAGCTTCGATCACAGGAGTAAATGAAGAATTAATAAAAAGATTTAAAACTATATTAGAAGCAATTTCGTCGGGTCACCGTATTGATATATTGAAGTTTAAAGATTATACCGAAACCACCATGGAACTATACATTGAATTATATAATTGGTTTTACATGCCTGCAAGTGTTCACAAAGTTTTAGCTCACGGAGCAGCTATTATTGAAAGCTTGGGTATAGTGCCCATTGGAAAATTATCCGAAGAAGCAGCTGAAGCACGCAACAAAGATTTTCGGAGATATCGTGCTCATAATTCGAGGAAATTCTGTAGAAAAGCTACTAATGAAGATATTTTGAACAATTTGTTAATCAGCTCTGATCCACATATTTCAAAGATACGACACAAACTGGTGCGAAAACACAAAGCCTTTTCAGAAGAAGCAACAGCTTTGTTGATCGTTAAGGATACATTTGTTGACGATGATGATCAAGAAAATTTAGGGGTTTTAACTGAAGACCCGTTATTGTCAGAGCATGGTGTTGAGCATGGTGCAGGCCCCTCCTAAAAATATTGGTAAATGATTTGAATTTTGAATTTGTCTTTGTAAGTCTCACACATACAGAACACAGATTTGTAGTCGTGGATTAGGCCTATTGGGGAGACCACTGATAAAAAAAACGCGCCTAGTTCTCTACCTCTGGGGTGGTGTGGAATAGAGAATACAATAATTATCACTGCTAAGTATTCTAAGATTTAGGTGACTTTTAAGATATTTTCGTTCAAAAAAATCTAAAAAAGTCTAACTACCTACTAAGTCACAGTAAACTACAGTAGACGATTAGATGCAAATAAATTGTACTATTAAAATACTTATCCAACAATTGGAAGAAATTTGAGATTTTGTAGACTTAAATGCGATTTTAATAAGAAAAAAAATTAAAAAAAAAATTCTCCTAAATCGCAGCAAAGCGCAGTAGCTGACTAGTTGTAAAAATAAGCTAATAAATAGTACTATTTTAATATATACATCGCAGTTGGAGATGTTTTCAGATTTTTGAGATTCTTTAGATTTTATGATTTTTTCTATACAAAAAAATATTTAAAAAATTGTAGTACAAAAAATAATGCGTAAAATAAAAAGTCATAGAACAATAATTTACTGTATTAGATAGTAGAACAAATTTGCATCATTAATCAGTAAAAATAAGATGACTTTTTTTTTAATGTCCTAAGTCCACTACGTATATAAATCAACCCACCGTGCGACGTGGTGTGGTTGTGGTACGTGTGAATTGACCCTTAGATTTACTATCGTTTATCATCATATGTCTATCCCTTTTCCAACTGTGTCGAGAGGTTCGCTTCCGGTCTAATCTGACACAGCTCACTCAGCTGTGTGAACCAGTATTTTACATGGAGTGACTGCATATCTGACTTCCACAACCCAGTTGCTGAGCAACACAATACCACAGTATAAATAAAATATTTATACTGTAACAATACGTAACATCTACAGTCGTTTAAGTTATGGGGTACAAGTAAGAGGTTGTTAACCAATGCGATAATGGGATCTATAATTATTACTATAATACTGTTTTAGGTTACAAATAAGATAAGAAACAGTCTTTAAATGACCTTGCTTTAACATTTTAATAGTTTTATGCAAGTTACTAAAGTTTTAGTAGAAAACAAAAATAATAGAATATCCAGCAAAGGTAATGGATAGTTAAAATATTCTGATAACCTGGTATTGCATAAAATATTATCTCCAGTTTGCGCTGAATACATAGGATCTTTCGTGGATTGATCTGTGCAATCCAAGATGCGTCTAAAGAGTTGTTCTTTTGATTTTGTGGTTCTATCCGGATCGAAGTACCAAACTTAAGTTGTGAAGGTCTAAAAGGAGTTACCTAATAAAAAACCTTGGTAATACGAGTATCCTAAGTTGTGAAAAGACAGATGTTAGTTTAATGTATAGTTTTAAGAGACAATCATAAAATTAATAGTAAATAAATATTTTTCAAAAGCAGTGCGTTACATATTTCCAACTTTATATCAGAGAAATTCTCCAGTTAACACTACTACTAATATCTAACTACATCAATCTAGCTAAAGTCCTACCTAACGTGAATAAATCAGACTGACCGCAGCAAGCGCAGCGTAACTTCTCCGATCCACCGATCCTTAAGCTGCTATAAACCGCAAAAGCCTCGGCTTCGGGCACCTCCAGTTTGTATTTGAGCGAATTTTTTTTTTGTAAGGGAGCCCCCTTAAATATTTATTCTATTATGTTATTTAGTATTTGTTGTTAGAGCGGCAACAGAAATACATAATCTGTAGAAATTTCAACTGGCTAACTATCACGGGTTCATGAGAAACAGCCTGGTGACAGACGGACAGCGAAGTCTCAGTAATAGGCATAGCCAAAGGGCACACGGGACGTGCCCTTTGGCTATGGAACCCTAAAAACTAAACCACGTTCAGAATTGAAACAGCAATATTCTAAAGTAATGATGGCGCTGACAACACGCAAACGCAGTGTGAAGTTTGTAAGTTTGGATGGAGGGAGTAATATGCGAAACTACTGATCTGATTTCAAAAAGTCTTTCACTAATGGGAAGCTACATTATCCGCTAGTGTCATAAGCTATATTAAAAAAGTTCCCGTGGGGTTATTTCCGACTATAGCGCGAGCGAAGCCGCGGGTAAGAGCTAGTATATTCTTCTGGACACGCTATAAACAAAACATACCTTCAGCTGAGATTAAAAACAATTTAGAACTGGATTTAATTGATTAAGGACTAAGCAGAAGGCATATAAATAATGATTCTCGGCCATCAACCTCAAGAGTGCGGTAATAAGCGAAATCGAAACAAGTGTCTCTACTCTCTTAGTGTTGGCTTCAAATTATGCTTGAATGTTGCTACCTGGCTGGGAATCATATATTTTATCTGTTCATATCGATGTTGTAAAGGGCAGAAATAGTTCGATGCAGTGAAAATAAGAATTTGTCATGCCCTTGACCGGAGCCTTGAAACACTATCTTAACTTAGATTATAGGATTATGAGGAGTTAAAGAATTCTTCAAGAGTAGTTCAAGAGTTCTTAACTTGACAAATTTTGACACAATACAATTGAAAAGTCTTATCCTATTCTGAATTGTTAATAGGACAATTATTGTAGTTCTGATATATTTAAATTCTCCAAACAATTATACCTTTTTTACAAACATACTTCAATCAATAATACTTCGCTACTTAAATATATTTAATAAAAAAAAATTAAGTCAGACTCACAGTTCCATTGCATTTCGTTTTCTACGTCGGAATACTATATTCTCTTGGTTTCTTTTTAACCACTATTTTTTCTTCTCTCAAACAATTTCTTTCTATGTAATCTCACGATTCGCAATCAGTAGAATCTCCTCGACAAATCTGTAATCACGTCATAAACTCATAACCTGACATTCCGGTCGGAAGCCGGTTGCTAGCATAACATGTTAGTCTTCTTTACTATAAATAGTTATCTCTCTATCCGTTATTTTTATTTGGATAGCCTTTAATACTGTCACCGTTTACTTTCTTCATCTGTGTTAAACAGATTCTTCTAATGCCTTAGCAGACACAATATAAGTTGATTTCGCTGATTATCATCATATTCCTGATCTTGTCCTATGTTATTTAGTGTCGGTTTTTTCCTTTCTCGTCGATCATCCGTCACGCTATCATTTACTCCTTTTTAGGGTTCCGTATCTCGAAAGGAAAAAACGGAAACCTTATAGGATCACTTTGTTGTCCGTCCGTCTGTCTGTCTGTCAAGACCCTTTTTCTCAGGAACGCGTGAAGGTATCAAGTTGGAATTTATATCAAACACTCAAGTCTACTAACTGTCCCTTGGAGCTGTGAAAAAATCAAACTTCTAAGCCAACGCAATCAAAAGATACAGCCGTTTATGCCGCAAATTTCCGCAAATGTTCGACACTCGCAAGGGAATCAAAACCTACAGGGTACTTCCCGTGAACTCAGAATCTTGAAATTTGGTACGAAGCAACGTCTTATAGCATATATAAAGGACAAATTGTGAAAACCGTAAATTTTTAGTTACATCGTATAGTAAAGAATATTTTTAATAATTACGATTTAAAAAGTACGGAGGAGTAAGGAGGAGCTCGTGGCTAAATAATAACAGCCGCCCGGGTCGATCTTTAAGGTTAAGCCGTGCTTGCCGAGGTTGGTACGTGGATGGGTGACCATCATTACATACCGAGTTTCCACCGTGCCTCGGAAAGCACGTTAAGCCGTTGGTCCCGGCTGTCATTTGTAGATCTTTGACAGTCGTTACGAGTAGTCAGAAGCCAAAAAAAGTCTGACATCCAGTCTTACCTAGGGGTATCGTATTACCCAGTTACTGGGTTGTGGAGGTCAGATAGGCAGTCGCTTCATTTAAAAACTTGTTCTCAGCTGCATCCGGTTAGACTGGAAGCCGACCCCAAGAGAGTTTGGGAATAGGCTAGGCAGATGATGGTTTAAAAAGTACGGAACCCTCGGTGTCCGACTAGCACTTGGCCGGTTTTTTTTCTTTCATATCATTCCTCACACAATCCATCCATCGTTTCCTTGGTCTTTCTCTCCCTCCCCATCCATCGACATTTATCTTTCGAAGTTTCTCTAATTTCATTCCTTACTTTATCCATTCTTGACACACAACACATCCACCTCAACATTCTTATCTCCGCCACATGCAATATTTTTTTCATCCATCTTCTTCACAGCCCAGCATTGCGATCCGAGTTCATTTCTTCGATCTTCGCGTTGATATTAGCTGAAAGAAAGTTCTGCTACCCATCTCTTTAAAAGTAGTTTTCCTGGTTACCACTTGCTGGTCTAAGTTCTTTGTCATAGCTGCAGCGTATGGTGTTCTATCCTTCTGTGTATTTCAAGCTGTATTTTCATTCCAACTAATTTCATTTGTTATTCGTTTTGTTTAAATTATGTATATTGCAGATTCGTTTTGATATTCACTTTTGGCATAGATGTAATTAAAGCAATATTATTTTTTTTATATTTCTAAATGTTTTTATATTTTTTTATAAGGAATATTTAAAAATGTATCAATTTGTGTAACAAATCAATAAAGGAATTTCATGATTAATAATTACTATTGCTGATATATATAACTATTTCATAAAAAAGTGATCATGTGGTGGAAAGTCCACTACAAGATCACCTTATTAGTTTTAGGGTTTAGCAAATAACCTTTTGAATAATAACTATAACAACGCTATTAAAAAAATACTCTCGTCGTTACTATTTTATCGCTTGCCAATTCATAGTTCCCACAATTAAGTCATTATTATTTTCCATGAGCGACTACAAAAGACTGTTTCGTAAAACGACTTCATTTGAGCCGTTAATTAAGAATTACTTAAATGGAAACAGAAAAAGATCGCAAAAAAAAATTAACTCGAGAATTTTTAATTTATTATGAGAAACATAACTTTCCGAAGCGCTTTTTGTCGATTGTTCGTCCCAAGTTGGTATAGGACAGCATTCTTGTCAATTATCTCTATAATTGCGTGACACATCGATTCGTTAAATCGCAGCATAGAATAACCTACCAGTATGTCCACTCCACTGAGACTTTAGATTACTTACTTGAACATCATCCAAGGTTTCTATGGCATTATTTGTTTCCATCAAATATCCTCCACGACTTAAATGTACTAGCGTCGTCTTCTTTTAAAAATCCCACTCAGGAAAATAAGTTTCATTACGTCTTTCCTTCCAAAAAGTATTACCATGGCATAAACTTTTCCCATGTTTGTCGTGCCGAATTGCTGATATTATAGAAACAAGAATTCAAAAACAGTTTTGTCTCTTTTTAATAAAGCTGTAGGTGCAAAGGAAAAGAGGGACACTAAAGTTTGTCAAGTGCTAATTTGACAACATTTTCGTGTTACGTCATAAACTGATCTATGTGTGACCGTCGCCATGTTTTGCGCCGAGTTTTCTGGTAAATCTGCTGTCAAACGATTGCGCGCTTTTGTTTTTTCTTGAGTGATGATGAATGAAAATGGCGGAAATTTTGCTCCCGAGATTTTTGTAGGTAGTCACGCTCATTCTGTATATACCCAGTCCATAAGCTTTGAAGTCAGTGATTTTATTGGTGTGAACCTTCTGTTCCTACCTTCATAGCCCTGCTTGTCCATGTCCGCTTCTCAACGTTTTTTTGCCGCCACTACTCGTGACGCTCTTCAATTGATTTTGCATGCAGTACACCTGCTGTGTTGACAAACGGCCGAGCGTATTGTTTTCGCTACATTACGTGATACAATACGGCTACAATTTCCCTATCGGGTTTAAGCAGTTGTCTGATCGAAAGTGATTTGTTGTATCCGTTTGCTGAAAATAGATTGTTTGCATATATGCATAATGATGTTTACTAAAAAAGTTGAGCCAATAGTAACACGTTTTAATGTTTTTGTGTTATAACCAGCCTATAAGTTTCTCACTGCTGGAATAAAGACGTCGCTGTGAGTAATATTTTTGCTAAGGTAGATATTGCTTTTATTGCAAAATTAAATTTTGACAGCTTCGGAATCTGATCTACTGAGACTTAATTTTTCTTTTAGATCAACAGGTACCCATGCTCACGTTCACAGTTCTAAATGAGAGAACTGTGTATATATTACAACAATTAACAAACCAATAAATAAAATAACAATATACTATAAAAGGGCGTCAAAAAACTACTCCTCAACGCTGTCAGCTGGTAATGTGCCCAAGAGAATGGCAGCATTTCCACGTTGTTACATGGCAATAATTAGTCTTTGGCCAAAGTAAAAGCCAGGCCTTGGGTCACAGCAAGCGTCAACTAGGCGTTTTGAAATTTTCTCGGACCCCACGACCCCAGAGTACCCCAAATGGCTCGAAAAGTTAACTACTAAAGTTAATAAGTTGCTGTTTATAATAATCCCAAATTACAACCATTCCAATAAAAAAAATGCAGTTATGTTATGAATCATAGCAGAAGTCGGGGTCGAAGGTCGTAAAGTGGTTTTGTCATAAAATATCCGTTCACCATCGGAGGTCGGAACTATTATTCGAATCGAAACGTGGGATCGGAAGTCCTCACCATTGTATAAGAAAAAATTCCATTGATAAGCGACTTTGTATTTTGTCTTTACGTTGCTTGAAGTTAAGGAAATAAATACACCATATGGTCAAGCAGACATTTAATAACAATACTTCATCCTCATTTTTAATTCGAATCATCAGCATCTTCCCTTCCTGGTCCCATTCTACATTTTCTTATATCTCCTCCCACCATTTAACGCTAAATAGTTTATTGTATTTTTTACTAAACAAAATAAAATATTTAAAGTTAAGATGACTAACAAAGTACCTAATTAATGTACTAATAGGCCTATAAAAATCCATGTTAAGTAAAGTGGATCATAAGTATACTTACTTTAATTACTTTGGTATTTGGAATTTAACATTAATCATGTTTATCATTACATTATTTAATGATTAAAAAAAATAAGTTCTTACTGTTTCGAAGAGAAAACTAATAAAAAGGCAACATGCAGATGTCGTTTTATAGAATTAAAAAAAACAATTCTTGTCGCAGCGGTCTATCATCGATTCGCGGTTCCTGTCGACTTTTGAATAAATTGTATCTTTATATACATCTTTTGTTTTAAACATACATAAGTTGAGCAACACGTCCTTCACATACAAGTTGTGTCAAAACAATAAAACAAATGAAAGCGACTGTCAATTACTTCAACAATATTAATTGCCATATTTACAAGTATAAATAAACATGTATGTTTTATTAATTTTGAACTTTCAACCGTTGTTTCGACAAGGTGACGCAAACTTTTTGTTTTGCGCAAGACCCTTTACAATTTGTGTGTCAAAATGTTTATTAAATTAAGTAATTATTAATTGCTGCGAGATTGGTAATTATTTTGTTGTTTCTGGAAGCAATTTTGATATCTTTGTTGAACGAGCTGGGTTTTGATTTATTTCCTTGTCTGAAAGACTTGGTTATGGAAGAATTTGTGACATGAAAATACTACTCTGAATGTTAAAAGGATTTCAACTATCTACTAAAATAGGTCACGTAAATTTATACAAATAAATATTGACATATTTTATCACCGCTGCCCTCAAAAACGGTGAAGGAAAATATCGTGAGGAAACCGGCATGTCCAAGAACTAAAAAATCGAAGACATGTGACATCTACCAACCTGCACTGGGCCCGCGTAGTTGATTACAGCCCACTCCCTCTCATAGAGTCCTCTCTATGAGAGGGAGTGGAAGGTGGAAGGCCTCCTGGCCTGTGTCCCAGCAATGGGAACATTATAGGCTAATGATGATGATGAAGATGAAAATTGAATTATGCTGCAAAGACTGATGTGTCAGCTTAGTTCGATTTACCAAGATATTCGGAGATTAGACAGGACTACCTTATCCAACACGAAGAAATTATTTGAGATTATTGAATTATTTATCATGTCTGTTTTTTTCCAACTATTTTGGAGACGTTTTCGAGTCTAACCTGGTGCAGCAGAATACCAGAGTTGTTCATGAAGCGTTACTGCTCATACCAGTTGCTGTGTAACACGATGCCCTAGTCGTCAGTCTTTTAGGCTTTTAGACCCGTCACACCTTTATCATAAGCGTGAAACAATCCAAAGAAAACTAATTACCTAATGAAATTATATTTCTCGCGTACAATAGATACCATACAAGACAGTGTCACATGCCACACGGCGATAATCTATTAGTGTCAGTTTTTAGAACATAATATCTTAGTTACAGTGCATGTGAATGCTAATCCCCTGTGTTTCTCACGATCCTGCGAACTTTAGACTGGCACGACACCTGATGACTTAGATAAAGTTGCAGAATGTAGGCTGTAGGCCTTTGAAGAGGCTGGAAGGTCAAGGATGAACAGGGCTGGCTGTAACAGTAGCTTCGTTTCGCGAGAGGATGGTTTAAATTGGTAAACGGTTCTCGTGTCGTGAGCTAAAAGGTAGACAATCACAAGCCAAAACTGAAAATGTTTTTATACTTTGCTTCACCCAAAATCATTGCTTCATCCACATTGGAAGACATGAGAGAACTGTCCTAGTCATGTTCATATTCTTATAAAGTAAAAATGCATACCTACACTCCACTTATTTTGAGTGAAGCGCAAGTTTTTGTCAGTCGTACTGTACCCAATTTTGAAACGTTTGATATTCTCCTCCAGATAGCAAGCTAGTTTCTTTGTAAGAGGTAATAAGCTCAAGAAACTATTAATAAAATACCCATCGCCTTGTATCTTCAAACGGGTTCCTTCGTTAGGTGACATGTATGGGAAATGTTTGTAATTACGGGCTGTGCATGAGAACTATGGTGTAACAGGAAAACGTGTCGTTTAAGTGAGGGCTTATGTCAGATAAGAGTGTAACTGATATTTATAGATCTAACTTTAATTAATATTGTAATAGGTTGTGACGTATGAAATGTCGATGGATTAAATATTGCTATTGATTAAATAAATATATATATTTTTAAGTCTCCCTTTTACAACAGCTTATATTTTTTTTTTGGAACGAAGTTCTTTATTGCGCGTTGCGAAAGGGGGCTAGACGGAAAAAATTAAGACCAAAAGTTGTAACGACACTTTTTGCTGTAGTTGTAAGCCGTGCGGCGTGTGCGTGTTTCTTTGTCTGTCTCTCTCTCTCTCTCTCTCTCATAGAAAGCAAGCCAGTTATTTTCGTTTCGTCATGAGCCTACTGATTAAGTTTATATTACATTATATTTAATAATAAAAAAAAAAAAATTAAAAATAAAAATACAATTCCTTCACTAATTAATCTGAAGGAACTTCGTACCATCCGGGTGTCCCTTGACACCTCTCAAGTTCTTTTTTTTCATAATTGAAATTTTACTAAAGGCGTAGATCATCCTTGCATATTCCAATTAAGAGTATGAGTCATAACCAAATTTAAAATTGGCTTGAAAACACACGATGTAAAGTGAAGCGCAATTTTAAATTAGTCGAACTGTACTTACCTAATGTTGAAATGCGAACTCCTTTGCTAAGAACGTCATGTTTTTTTTTTAACAAGAGAAACCTTGGTAAGCTTACTATAATAGCTTTGAACATATTTAAGTCCCCAACTAACTACAACTTTAAAGTACACTGAATAACATGCAAAATTGAATAAATCCAAGTTAATCCTAATTGTCTAACATAATTGAAAATGGTGTAAGCATTTAATCTTTCAGAATAAACAAGCTTGTTTTGTTTTAAATACAGCAACTTAAACTTAATTCTCGTGTTCAGCAGGCATTAATTAATTGTCTTACAGATTAAGTAATTATAATTGTTCGTCTTTGAACAATTTAGGTTGTTTATATAAGGCCATTCACGGCCTTGGGTGATGCGATTTGCGACGCAACTTGCGCCTACTTAGAAGAGGCGCATCATCTTCTTTCCTTTATCCCATGTTACCTGGAGTCGGTACAAAACGTTCTTCTTTCTTCTCCTCTGTCCGCAGGCATCGCTATTATTCACTTCCTCGTCTTTCCTTCTCTTTGACCTGAATATTGGTAGTCTTCCAGACTACTTAGGTGCAAGAGGATCTCAGTATTTTTCACAGTCGTAACACGTAGTTACTGCGACCTAAATCATGAACCTACTAACACGTTAACAAAGATAATTTCATGACCGATTCGTTAGCCAATAGGCCAATCCATTGCAGCATCTTACTTCACAAAATTAATTGCTTAGCTATAGTTAAGAAATTAATTGTTATCTGTTTTATGCTAGTTTTTGTCCGCCCCCTCGCCTAAGCAAATGAGTATCGTATTAAAAGATTGCTCAACGATTGCGCACAAGATGAAGTGTTACAAAAAGTGCTTCCATATTGATCTCTTATCGGTTGGTTCGGAGGCTCCATTGAGGTTAGTGTTACTAAGATGTTAGGTGAGAAAAAAAGTCTTTGTTTTGCATATTGACCCGCGGCCTTTTGTAATCATTGACTACTGATCTGTGTGTAGCCGAATCAGCAAACATGCCTGATGCGCTACAGAATCGCGGTAGCCCCAACAACACCCGGAAGGCGTTGTTATACTGGACACGAAGAGCGTTGTTGGCCCTCTGCGTATGTGTAACCCACAGGCTGCATGTAAAAAATGACTGACAATAAGCCTTGAAAAGGATGATCTTAACCGGTCTCGTACATCTAGCAAACCGACGCGGGCGGCGGGCCAACATATAACATAGAAAAAAGGCAATATTTTTTATTAATATTGTCTCCTTTTATTTCAATCCTTTTTGTGTTTGGATATTATTCCTTATTTTATAGTTGACGCCGGAACCTTTTGAAGCTTACCATGCAAGTACTTACCTAACGATGTCAGTTTGGGATCCTACGGACGAAAACCGCACGGTGACCGTGTTGCCGGCAACCGCACATTACGGCTCGAAATCCAATGAAACGCACTAGTGCCTCTCTCGGTTCCCTCACTACGAGTATGGCTGTAGTCGAAATACAAATCTGAATTCGTTGGTTATTTTGAGGCAGAAAATGGCAAAACAAATTCATAACTGAGGAGCGTCGGAACAAAAACCGATAAATCACATTTTGTCATTTTTTTTTATGATGCCAGTTGGTTGTTCTCTTACATATGCACTATGCTTAATCTTAACCGGTCAAAAACTGATTAATCCGCTCTGAATTCGTCCGCAAAATACACGGATCTGAACATAAACCGATAACGACATCAATCATACTAAACAACGATTGCGATCGGAACAGGGGGTCTACTCTCTAAGCACGAAATCCGTAGTTTCGGCCGAAGTAACGGTCGTTTCTTACTCCTTATCACTTACGGACTTAAGACTTAAGATTCGTTAGGGGCCCGAACTAAAAATTAATGACAATACGATTGGACAGTTGTCCTTACTCCCGCCCGATGTGTTTTCAAAACTCATGAATCTCAAAATATTAGGGAGTAGGGTTTATTTCAAAGTATAAAGCTAGTTACGGACGGATCCGTATTTTCGTTGACGAACTTAGAGAGTAGGCCCCCTGATACCGATAAACACTTAACATTTTTTTTAAATGTTTTATTTAAAACCGATATATCCAGTTGGTTTGGTCAAAAACCGATATATCCATTTTCCTTTTTTTTATAACTCAACAGGTACCACAGTCACGAATGCAGTATTTAGGTTTCCAAACAGTGATGCTAACACCAATAAATTGATAGATTTTTATTAACTCTAAATTAGAAAACCATGAACTTGGCCATATTTAACACTTCTCCACAAAAAACAACAATGTGATTTATCGGTATTTGTTCCGACGCTCCTCAACTGTATTTATTTGATAAGGGCAAGTATATAATGATTTTCCAATGGTTTAGGCAGACGCGATATGTTACCTATATTTCGCCAGTAGTAGGCAATAGTATATTGTGTATTAAGGGCGGTAAGTAAGGAATTACGATCGAGGCTCTAGTAGAAGCCCGAAGTCGAAGACTGAGGGCTTTCTGAGTCGAGGTTCGTAATTCCCGTACCGCCCGTGAAACATACAATGTTTTTCATCACACTTGCGAGTTAATAATTACGAATATACACAAGTCAGCACATATTATTACGAAATACGTGAACTGATTTGCGGATGGCGGGCTGTTTGCCCACACCACAGATTACCTATACAAATGTTTTTTTCAGAAACGTTAAAGACAAATACTTACCTAGGTATACAGCCATGACGGAGTATAAAAAAAAACGACGTTTTGATACAAAAAACTATCGATTATTTAGATTATATAGTTGAGTAATTAAATAACATGTAGCGAGATTGAATGAAATTCCTGTTTAAATAACATTTTAAGACAATTTTTCAATTGCGTGTAAACTCCTTGCTTGATGAACTTGCATGACCTGTGTGCTGTCAAGCGGTGCTGTAAATTAAAAAAAAATTACTTACCGCCCTAGGGTTTTATATGGGGCATTACAGCCAAGTTCACCTGTATGTTATGACACTGTTTACGTGCAAGTGTGATGAAAATTAAAAAAAAAATTACTTACCGCCCTAGGGTTTTATATGGGGCATTACAGCCAAGTTAACCTATATGTTATGACACTGTTTACGTGCAAGTGTGATGAAATAGTATATTGTGTATTAAGGGCGGTAAGTAAGGAATTACGATCGAGGCTCTAGTACAAGCCCGAAGTCGAAGACTGAGGGCTTTCTGAGCCGAGGTTCGTAATTCCCGTACCGCCCGTGAAACATACAATGTTTTTCATCACATTTGCGAGTTAATAATTATGAATATACACAAGTCAGCACATAATATTACGAAATACGTGAACTGATTTGCGGATGGCGGGCTGTTTGCCCACACCACAGATTATACAAATGTTTTGTTCAGAAACTATAAGGGCAAATACTTACCTAGGTATACAGCCATGACGGAGTATTAAAACAAAACATTCAACGTTTTGATACAAAAAACTATCGATTATTTAGATTTTAGAACATTAGTTGAGTAATTAAATAACATGTAGCGAGATTGAATGAAATTCCTGTTTAGATAACATTTTAAGACAATTTTTCAATTGCGTGTAAACTTCTTGCTTGAACTTGCATGACCTGTGTGCTGTCATGCTGGGCTGTAAATTAAAAAAAAAATTACTTACCGCCCTAGGGTTTTATAGGGGGCATTACAGCCAAGTTAACCTGTATGTTATGACACTGTTTACGTGCAAGTGTGATGAAAAATAACGAAGAGTTTCGGAAGTATTTTTTTTAATTCGTGGTATTCCATACAAGTTCTTGCTATGTATTAATTTTGTACAACATCGCTACAAATACAAAGAGTATCGCCAGCTTCATGAGCTCCTAGTATAATATTCTACCGTACTTCTCGTTTTTTGAAGTCGCTTAAAAACCGTTGTTTCCTTTTCAAACTGCCGGAACTATAAATATTCCAACCTCCATCGTTTTAATTGCTTACCAGAAGTCTAAATCAAACATAACACCTCTTCAAAATAAACAGGAAAATAATACAAGTACATAAAAGCACTATAAATCTTAGATCCTCGTTATGGATCGGAACGATTAACAAGATTGCGCAGGAGTATCGAATCGGCGACCCACGCGGGCACAGCAACCGGTCGCTGTTTGCACTTACCGTGAGAATCATGTTAACATTCTGTTCGTACAAGTTTTTGTCGATTTTGGGGTCAGGTAGGGTGGTGTTTAGTTACAAATAAATTAGCGGGTTGTAATAATTCTATTTTTGGATAAAGATCACTTCTTTCACTTCTTCACTTTCACAATATTTCCGCAAAAGTTTTTAGAGGCTGGTCTCAGAAAACCGTAAACATAAAAAAAAATTGAGCGGCTTGCCTTCGTTTCCTATAAAACAACCAACACAACAAAGGTTAGAATCTTTATAAACCCATAGGGACACTATTATCAATATCAACAAGTATTTCAAAAAACAAAATTCGAAGTCAGAAATATCAGAAACACAATTTGCAGTAAAATCGCTGGCACGTCGAGTTACCTTTGTGTTAGCGGAGTGAGTGACGTTCCATTTGGCTGTCCCTCCCGAGAATTCTAGCAAGACAATACTTTTAGCTATGTTCTTTGTACAGAGGTTTATTATTTTCTTTACAAATAAATATTAACTTTATTTTCTCTGCGGTTTTATGAACTTTCTTAAAGGTCAACGAATTTCCGAGATCAAGGAAGGAAATCGGTTTTATCTTTGACTCTGTGAATCTCATCTTTTATTTTGTCTGAGTAAAAATAATAAATATACGCTTGAAAAATCTGGAATGAACATTGTTGTTATTTAAAACATGTCTTGTAACAAGTAATTCGGCTTCTAATTAGTTATACACCGTGTAAATCACCTCATCACGAAGCCGTCAACCAAGCATTCTGTACATGAAACTAAGTAACTTTACGCAAAAAATATTGCTGGGAAACGACTTTTTTTTGGGAGGTGTAAAATCATGTTTTGTGGTAGAACTCAATGTAACGCACTCAAAACATTGTGCTGATGGACGGATTGCATAGCACCGGGGTCGTGGAGGTGTTTAAAGTAAAAATCTTATATTAAAAACATGTATTTAAAAAAATACTTGTCAAAAAGTTGGAACTTTGACCCCTAATATCTCCGTAACTAGAAGGTTCCCAGGTATGGTGTAGAACAAAAAAAATATCGCAATGACAGGGAGAACCAGTGCCTCTCGGCTTCGTTAAGAGGTGATTTACACCCTTTATACCTACTAGTAATGTATAAATATCTATCAATATAAGTATCTGACAAAAATGTCTATCAACGTTGATATTATAAGTAATTTTATCAATCTTCTAGTTCTAGTTACCGCTAGCGTGTTGTTTAGCATCAGGTCCTGTGGTTGATTCCCGGATCGGGCATAGAGTTATTGGGTAAGAGGATCAGAATTTTGAGGAGCTCGTGGCTAAACAATAACATCCGCACGGGCGATCTTTAAGGCTAAACCGTGCTTGCCGAGGTTGGTCCTTGGATGGGTGACCATAATTACATACCGAGTTTCCTCCGTGCCTCGGAAAGCACGTTAAGCCGTTGGTCCCGGCTGTCATTTGCAGATCTTTGACAGTCGTTATGACTAGTCAGAAGCCAAAAGTTTGACATCCGGTGTTACCAAGGGGTATCGTATTACCCAGTTACTGGGTTTTGGAGGTCAGATAGGCAGTCGCTTCATGTAAAATACTGGTACTTAGCTGCATCCGGTTAGACTGGAAGCCGACCCCAATGTAGTTTGGGAAAAGGCTAGGCAGATGATGATAAGGATCAGAAAGTTGCGTGTGCAAATCACGTCAGGGTTACCAGTTTAGGAGTAAGAGAAACACAGGGTGTAAAGTTCCACTCCACCATTGAAAAGGGAGGATCCTCCGTCCAGACTGGTGTTAGGTCTGGTGGGCAACTGCCCGACAGTTGTTGTACTTTTTGTTATAAATTGTTTTTTTTTAAGGTCGCTACAGGTTTTTCCATCAGGAATTTCTCAGTAGTAGCCACGGAATCTAGATTTGTGCCCGCTTGATGGTAATAGGCTCGCCTTCTTTTATTTCTTTAGGACTAAAACATAACTGGCGAAATATGTGTGTACTACTGTACAGCTCTGCCTAACTCTTAGAGGATTACAGGCGTGATGTTATGTTAAAATAAGTTAAACACTTTCTTTCAGGTTTTGCGAAAAAAAAAAAGCTGCTCCATACAAAATTTCAATACCTATTCGACCCAAATGTATAGGGCTGCTGATACTTTTTCGCTATTACGATGTTTGTCCGATGGAGAAACATGTTCAGTTTGATGGTCTGTAGCACACCCTTAAGTATGTATATACCCTTTCCGTTAGACCCTGTATATTCCTAACGTAATTTTCAGCTAATTTACCTAACCTCGTATCATTGTCACTGCTTCCAATCGAGTTTTCAATGAATAATTTAGAGCAGAACTCGTGTGAAATAATTTGCTTAACGTTAGTCGTAATAGAATTCTTAATTAATCAACGTTTCTTGTTGCGTGAATATGTTGGAAGAAACGTGTTGTGGGATTGTGTGTGAAGGGTGAAGTTACGTTTAAAGAGACAAATCTATCTATATATATGTATACAAATATTTGCTGTTCGTTTGTTTCGCCAAAACTCGAGAACGGCTGGGCCGATTTAGGTGATTTTAGTTTTGAAATGTTTGTCGTAGTCCAGGGAAGGTTTCAAAGGTGAGAAAGGTAGCGTAGGGTTGGTAGGTAGGATAGGGTAGGTACGTAGGTAGGTGGGATAGAGTAGGTAGGTAGGATAGAGTAGGTAGGTGGGGTAATAAATTAGTTAATTACAGGGATATATAACCACGACATCGAACAACTGTTTACTTCAACGGGAAATACAAAAAACAGTTCTATAAAATAAGCATCAATACTGCATTATTCTATAAAGCCGTGTTCTCTAAAACTAGGACATTTTCCAGCCTAGTTGTAAAGCTAAAGTAAAGTAAGAAGCGCGCGCTGTTTAGTAAACACGTCTTTGTGCTCGAATTGTCTGAATAGAAATGACCACTTTTGCGCAAAAGAATGGTGAGGCTGAATGAGAAACTCCTTTGCTTTCACGTGATATTTATTTAAGAGGTAAACGTTTTCGTGCAAAAACATTTCTGTGGATTTCGTGCGAGTTTTTATAAGTAACAAAATTTAAATGGGCATGATGTGGTGACAACGAAAAAAATATATAAAAAAAGTCGTCTTACTGTCCACCAGTAGTGTATAGGGGGAATCATTTTAAAAGGTAGTGCTTTTTTTATCATGTCTCTGACCCGTGGTGAACTCGGGGATCGGGAATCACAGTATGAAATAATTGTGTTCAATATTTGGGACCTAACGACTAGATCAGTTTCAGTACAAATTTAATTTACGTTAAAACTATCGAGTAGGTGCAAAATTCTCACTAGGAGCTTCTTTTCGTTTCCAATTACCATGTAAATTATTTTTGGTAGATAACTTATTAAAGTACCTACCGAGAATGTTTAATCGAATTGGTAATAAAATTGAAATACGTCTGTTGCTTAAAATCCAATAAAGGCTTTTATCAGTAAAACTAAAAGTGGGCCAATTTATTTAGCGTTAGAGCGAAAATCAATGATGCTGAAAATAATTGCGAAATAAGCCAATTTGATACTGATGGTAGAAAAAGTTATTCCTGGATTATTGCTTTGCCCTACAAGTCCTGCTGTTATGACTTACGGCACCGAAACGTGGACACTCACGGTACGGTTGTTCCATAAATTCAAGGTCGGTCTGCCTGCTACGGAACGAGTTATGCTTGGAGTCTCTTTGAGGGATCAAATCCGGAACGAGGTGACCCGACAGAGAACCAGAGTGGTCGACATAGCTCACCGAATAAGTAAGCTGAAGCGACAATGGGCCGGCCGTAATAGCCGTAGAACCAATGACTTTTGGGTAGACGTGTTCTTGATTGGATAGACCGCGAATCGGCAAGCGTGAAGTGGGATGCCCTCAGGCTCCGGTGACCGACGATCTTCGCAGGGTGGCTGGTAGCAACTAGATGAGAGTTTTTGTTTTATTTGGTTTGCTCTTGCCACTAGTCTAGGTCAGAGATGACAAAGACAAAGTCGACGATGGTACGAGCTTATCTAGAAGAAGCCTGTTCACTCTAACTTTGAAGAGATTAGGGTTGTAAGCGTTCGGAAAGACGCAGGCAGAGAGTCGAGAATCGAGTTAAGTTGCGTGCGATTGAAGAGGCTTATGTCCAGAAGTGGACTGCTTGTAGCCTGATGATTATGAGGTACAGTTTGTGTACCGAAGATTATTTATACTTTTACCAGTATACTTCAAATGAAGTTATTATCTAATAAGTAATGACTTGCCAATCTTTTGCATTCAACAACATTCGTTACAACTTACAACACACAAGATTATCTCGATGAATCATAAACGCAATCAAAAACTTTGTTTTATAATTTCATAGATAACATCCAACTTCAATCTAATTTATAATCCAACCATAATTTAAACTGTCAACTATACAATCTGCTGACATGACAGCAAACTGTCAAGATTAGCGGTCCAATTTCAAAACACAAACTTTACTTGAAATTTCGCCGTGGCGCTAGTTGCAAAAGCTTACGTCAAAACTGTCAAATGCATTACTTGAAAATTGTAGTTCCGATTTTCGCCGCGTGCCTTTGTTAACTGGTTTTAATCTAATTGATGTAATCGGATTTTAATTAAGTGTTGAGTAGACAGCTTCATTAGTTCAGACAAAGGGTTACATAATCCCTGTAGCCAATCGATGTTGTAATGTTTTTTAGCCGGCAGTGTTTGAACTTTTTCTCTTGTGTTTTAGCAGATGGGTCAATTAATTTATTCGTTACGCTTAAGTAACGCCCTGCGGTTTTGTTTGCATGATTGGCGGATAATCGGTCTGCTGTTGTTCGCTTCCGTGTTTCTTGACATTTAGTAAATTCTACACATCACGCCTGTAATCGCCGAAGAGTTAGGTAGAGATGTACCTAATAGTACACCTAATTTTTAAACCCGACCAAAAAAAGAGGGGTGTGATAAGTTTGTCCTGTGTATCTGTATATCTGTGTGTCTGTCTGTGGCATTGTAGGTCCTAAACGGATGAACAAATATTGATAAAATTGGTTTTGTTTGAAAAGTGCTTTATTTTTTTACCAGTTATGTTAAAGTCCCATGTAATAGGGGACGAGCCTATTGTCATCAACCGGGCACAGATCTAGAATCTGTGGCTGCTACTGATAAATTCCTGAAAAACCCAATAACACTTCGCCCGGCTCGGGAATCGACTCAGTAGTCGCACTTACGACCACAAGATAAACGAGTAGTCCATAAAAAAATTGGGAAATTATTCTATGTGGTGAAAATTCTAGCTTTAACTAAGGATAATAAGGAATAGTACCTATGTTTTTTCCTATAAATATTTATGTTAGTCTTACCTACAGCAGTAAAATAAAAGATTTTTTTTAATTTCAATCTTTTCGTACCTACACTTATCTATTGTCAAAGATAAATAAATTTAATCAACATTTTCTCAAGTTAAATTTTGAAAGAAAAAACATTTGTTTGTCGCAGGGACATTACGTGCATACAAAATAACAATGAAAACAATACAAAGCATAACAAACATTTGTAAGTACAATAAATAAGAAGGAACAAAAAAATAAGTTAAAAAAGTTGTATTGCATAAACGTGACAAAAAAGATATAATATTCTGACTTCTAAATGTATTAACTTTCCTATTTACCAAAAATCGATACTTCTTGATGGATAATTTACGAAACATAAGTGCAATCTGCAGTGTTGTAAAACTACTCACACGTAGTGTTTTTACGTCACTCATTCCCTGCCTCAGTCATGATAGCCATAGATATGCGCGGCAAATTGTAAATTATCATGGCGGTTAACCAACATTGTTAACTTCGCTGTAATGATAGTCATTTTGTACACAGCTAAATACACCCCGGAGTGTAAAATAAAGAAGCAGAAGGCTCACTTGTCAAGAAATCTGTTTTTTTTTTCATAAGTTTACTGGAGTAGTTATGACTTATCTTGTAATTTTAGTATGTCATCTATAGGTAGCATGCGCAACTTTGTCTGCTTCACATTGTCCCCGTTTATGCAACTTTTTCATTGATGCGTCGGTCCTATTGGTCGTAGCGTAATGATATTATGCAATAGCCATCAGAAATCGGTAACTGTTAATCATCCGTGTTTTAAACGCGACCCGTTAGATCCTCGCCCTGTAACCGCGATTTCACACATCCAAACAATCTCAAACGTTTATTCGATAATTTCGTATTCCCTAAACCATGTTAAAGGGGGTTATTCTGAAGAACTGACAAACTTAAACAACAACAAAAAGCAGCGTTTATTAATAATTAACTAGGTACCGTCATTTAAATTGATTATTCATGTCTTTTGTGACAACATCCTGAATTTTGACGAGGATGCAAAACAACACCTTGTGTAACTTATAGGAGAAGCTCGTGTCCAATTAATAGGAGCCGCTCGGATCAATCTTCACGTTAAGCCGCGCTTCCCTAAGTTGATCTGTGGATGGGTGACCAACCATTACGTGCCTTGGAAAGCACGTTCAGCCGATAGTCCCCGGCTGTCATTTGTAGATCTTTGACAGCCGTTACAGGTAGACAGTGGCCCGAAAGTCTGACCACCAGTACCAAGAGGTATCGTATTACTCAGTACTTTTATTATTGGTGTGTGCTAGCTGACATGTGACATTAATTTGATGGAATGGATTGTTCATAAAAAAAACTTGAACACTATTGTATAGAATCTGGTTCTTCTAACCTAACAGATAGATGTGTTGCTGGGGAATTTGTTCCGCCACTTCTTCTTCCCAGCTAAAACACTAGGAAGTGGCGAAGGGCGAGCGTTTTGGGGGACTGTCTCTTGTAATTTTGACGTTCAAAAAGTGCTGATTATCAGCCTAATTTGGGTTCATGACTTTTGATTTTAAAACTAACTGGGAAATTGTGAAGGTCAGAGGCAGTCGCTCTATGTAAAATACTATGGTATTTAGCCGCATCAGATTAGACTGACAGTCGACACTGGCATCATTGGTAAAAGGTGAGGCAGAGAAGCGCTGCCTAGAAATAAAGTCGTGCGACGCAGAAGACAATGATTTTTTGAGGCGATCGGTTCGTTTACAATAAGGCCTGCGACCTTCCTTACTCCTTCTTCTCCAGAGGAATATTATCCTTGAGAATTTCCACTGAAAAAGAAGTCGGTTAGCAGTTGTTGGGACTCCTAGAATTGTGGACTAATGAGGTTCTTTTTCGTTTATTCCCTCTGTGTTGTCTTTACTATGGCAATGTTTTGAGGTGTAGAAGAAGTTGTATTCCGTCTTAATTGGATTTTAGAGTCCCGTACAACTAATTAACCTACTTGGGACTAGCTTAGAGGTGCGCTTCTGAAAGTGATTAGGTTTCTTCGCTTCTCTTTTAATGCTCATGTTTGGTACATAGACTTACTTGTGCGAGTGCCTTTAGATTTACTGTTGGGAGATTTGGAATATCCCGAAAACAGGGACATGCACACACCCCCCTCCCTTCCATCTACAAGCTCGGGTTTTTTTTGTAACTTTTCTTATTTTCGTTAATTAGCGAGAAGAGGCACAAAACCGAGAAAATTGGAAGCGGAAGTGGAAAAGTGGAGAAGTGAAAAGGGGGAGCCCTATGCCTAAGGGTGGGACAGTCAAGGCTAAGAATAATATAAGTTAAAAAACCATGAAAAAAAAGCCCCGGACATAAAAAAAAAAACATCTAAAATACCAAAAATAAATTGAAAAATTAATCCAAAACGCCGTAGCGTCGAGGGACCGCTAAAGAAATCGCTTAGCAACAAAGCGGACATTTTTTTCAAATTTTTAATTGAATTTTAGTCACATGCATTTCATTCCTCCTCATTTAATGCATGACCAAAAACGACCTACTTATCACATTTAACCTTTACGTGAGTTGTAAACAAGACTCAGTTATACGCTAAACGGTTACAAACTTAACCGTTTGGTCATTTGATGTAATCTGTGTGTAGGTTACTATATGCAGGCAGTAATTATAAATTTTACGGCCTATCGTAGTTTATACGTATAGTTTATACGAGAACGTCGGAAACTGTTGCCTCGTCTGCATCTTACTATCTTACCTAACATTATATGCAACAGGCTGTCACTTCTCGGTACTTATTTTACTATTCAAGATTCTTTATTTGCATGAAATATGGTCTTATAAATAAAAAGGTTTCACACATTTCGCCGACTGATTTCAGCATGCAAACTTAAAATTAAATTAAAATTCCTAACAAAATGTAGTCGACATTTAGGTAAGTGTTAAACTTCTAGACGTAGTTACAAATTTTACAAAACATTTTTAGAATTTAATATACTTCTGTGCAGGATACAGGATAAAGTAATAATATTAGAAAAAAATATAACAAGGAACTGATATAAAATTAAAAAAATTAATAAAGGAATGTGAAAATAGGAACAATAGTTTTCAAAAATACTTAACCATTATCTACTTAACCATTACAAATGGGTTTATCAGCTAAAAACTCATTTATTGTGTAAAACACATTATTACAGAGCCACTAAGGTGTAGTGGTGTAAGGGACATAGAATTACGATGCTGGCTGTACTTGAGGAGTGTTGTATGGAGAATTTATCCACCTATGCCCAAAATACGCTCTTTTGAGTTTGGACATCAAGGCGATAATCAATTAAATACAATGCAGAGGTTATTCGACGCGTAACCAAAAACAACGAAAAGTCAGCAGTTGCCTGTGTAGGTCTTGCTTTTGCATGAAACATTTTCTAATCTAAGAGGTTTAGAAATACGTACTGAATCCTTGGTTCAAGTTTGTATCCCGATCTCTCCTAAACCCCTACTGCTGTCCTTGTTTTTATACTTGTAATAAGACAGCATTACATCACTTTTATCACTTAGATTTATCGATTCCATAAATTTTACTTAAAAACACTATAAATCCTAGTGCGTAGGTCGATACACACAAAGTTCAACTGCGTAGGAGTGGACAAAAACTCGTTCAAACTAAAACATTACAAAATTAAGTTAGATTCGAGGTCTCCAGGGCGAGGTCTAATGCGCAGACGAGAGATTTTTATCGGTCTGAGGAGATTTGCGGCGACTTACTGCCATTTAGAGTTGGTAAAGGTTACTAGCATTGAGCGAATTCTTATCGGCTGAGAGACTGAACACACTTTGCAAGATGTCGCTTTTAAAATACCAAGCGATATTTTTCTATTCCTCATAATAATTAGTACCCCGCATGCAGTATTGTGCGTTGATCATCCAGCCGAAACATTCACAAGATGTTGTAATCTCTCTTTTAAAAACGTTATCTCTATCAGACAAGTTTTCATGTGAATGATTTTCCAGTGGGGATGCGCAGTAGGTCAACCTCAAAGATCGGTCTACCTTAACGTAGACCTAATTCTCAAATGCCTGCAATTTGCTGTAGAAAACCATTTGAAAGGTGCAGTCAATAACAAACAGCACTATGGGAATTAAATTCCGAAGAACGACCTAAGCGGCCAACACCGCCAACCGTTTCTTCGACTAGCTCTAAAATAACGTTTGTCCCTGATTATATTGTCTACAAGCACATTACGACGCTTTTCTCTCATCTGAAAACTAAACCTTTTATCAAAGCTCGGTGCTGGCCTTATTTTTACAGGCCATTCGCACTCCTGAATGCCCTCGTCCCCTCTCGTTTAGCAACAGGTCTATAAGATCCCTCTCACAGATAAAAAGGCCCTTACTATGTGCTTCATTTTGTTGCTTTTACAATAGACCTTGCGAGATATCTTTTTTTTTGTTTCAAGTTGTTTTGTGTAAGTTGAAGAGATACTGTGGTGAAAGAAGGTTTCTCATTTGAGGGCCAAATGGTATTTGTTCTGTTTTTTAACATTAGAGAAACAATACCCGAAGGTACTTTAATAAAAAAAGCGCGTTCTAGTTTCGTTCTCAACCTGGCAAAAAACCTCTAATTCCCATAAATTTTGAGATATCAGATAGTTCAAAAGTTCAACAATAAAATAAAGGATTAATATCCAAACAAAAAGGGATTGAAATAAAAGGAGACTATATTGAACAAAAATATCACTTTTTAACTATGGGTGCGAGAGAGTAAGAGAACAGCGGTGGCCCAGTAGTGGCAGCCCCGGCTTACGAGCAGTAAGCCGTATGAAATTTATTTTATCACCGCTGCCCTCAAAACGGTGAAGGAAAACATCGTGAGGAAACCGACATGTACCTAGAACAAAAAAATCGAAGACGTGACATTTGCCAACCTGCACTGGGCCCGCGTGGTGGATTACAGCCCTTCCTCTCATAGAGACGAGATCTGTGTCCCAGCAGTGGGAACATTATAGGCTGATGATGATGATGAACTAGAGAAAACTTCAGCAATTTAGTGACATGACAGTTTTGTATCTCTGATTAATCAAATGTGCCTAGGCCGGAATTTTTTGGACCCTACGATGTAGATTTGTTTTTAGGGAAGTCTTTTTTTTTTAGTTCCAGAAATCTTATTGCATCACATGTCCTGAAAGTAGACTTTACTTTCTGTATCTTACACATGTAAAGGAAAAGGTTTACCTAATATACATTCCGGATATGAAACTGATCCGTGTGTAACTAATATTAAAATAACATCAACATTTCGGACACGCTCTTTAGCAAGTGTTCATCGCACGCAAATGTCAAACTACCCGCAATCGCACGTGAAGTTTCCGACTCATCATGACATATAAACGAATGGTTAAAATGTTGCTTCCTGCACCAATTGACTTTGACTGCCTCGCTGGGCTGGTGGTCTAGTTTTAGATTTTTCCATTAATAATTTGTCAGAAGCAGCCTGGATTCTGGAATCGTGCCCGGTTGATGGCAATAGGCTCGCCCCCTATTACATGTGACTAAAACATATCTAGCGAAATGTGGGTTATGTCTAGCCCCTTGAGGATAAGAGGCGTGATTTTATATTATGTTTTTTTTAACGTTTACCAACCGGTAACGATCGAGAACCGATAGTAGCCGAAGTAAGCTTCGTGTTGTTCAAAGTCGTGATTTTAATTCCGCGCTCCCAGTAAAAATAGGTACGGAACCGTTCGATAGTATAGTAGGGTCGTGACTGGCTGCCTTTATATTTTATACCGGCTCTCGATTGACGAGCCGAGGTCTGACGTTTCAAAAGAGGAGAAAATGCTATTTCACTATTTTACGAAATACGGTACTCGGGTTTCGCGTGCGGCTTTTGCGACCTCATCTTCAAACGGTGTTCGTTATTTCAAGGTTTTAAAGGCTTGTGTTGGTGTTATGTGGGAGTAAATATAGCAAAAAAGTATGTTAAGATTATATTCTTGTAAAGTATATTAAAAGTCGTCCGACAGAGGAGAATGCAAGAAGAAAACGTGTTCCGCCGACCGCAAGTAGAATGGGCCATTCCCACGGGGGTAGGCAGAAATCACAGGACACTACGATCCTATCCTTCTATATTCCTTTTGCCATACATCACATGTTCATACATCTACACGCGTAGCATGACCGCCGTAGAAACGGGCTATGTCGACGGAAGAATCGACAAACTGACACATTGTCACTGTCTATCTGTCATTATATGGATTCTTCCGTAGACAAAACTCGTTTCTACAGGGGTCATGCTACGCGTGCTGGTCATACACGCACGCTGGTTACGAATACCTCACTAATAAGGTCAGTGTGTCTAGCCATTTCTCGTTGGAAGCGCGAACGGCAAACGTCTAAAGAACAGAAATTGATGAGAGCAATAAACAACATGTTATTGCCATCCCAGTGACTTATCCAGTAAAAAAAGATTGAATTAATAAACCTTTGCCTGTATGCTATTTTTAACCCCCGACCAAAAAAGAGGGTGTTATAAGTTTGACGTGTGTATCTGTCTGTGGCATCGTAGCTCCTAAACGGATGAACGGATTTTGATAAAATGAAATTTGAATTCTTGTCACTTGTCACCATGGACATCGCCAGGGGCGTAGGCTGCACAAACCCCTCCCCTAAAACTCAGATTTTTTTTTAATTTACAATTTTCCTTGTTTTCGTAAATTAGTGAGAAGTGGCGCGACACCGAGAAAAGTGGAATGAATGGGAGGAGACCTATGCCCAGGAGAGGGACAGGCAAGGCAAAAAAAAAAAAAGTTTAAAAAGCATGAAATAAAAATTAAATTAAACATTTAAAAAAACCCCGACAGAAAAACCTCTTAAAACCCAAAAATAAAATTAATCCAACCGTCGTGGGACCGCTAAGTAGACCGCTTAGTACAAACACTAAACAAAGTGGACATTTTTTCTAACATACTTTTGATAACAACTAAATTATTGCACTGTTGTCATCGCTCGGCGCTGAGCCCGATTTCGAACATCCAATTCTCTAGCTTTTGCTCGCGGCTTCGCTCACGTTATGTACGGCAATTAACCCACGAGAACGTTTAAATGTAACCTGTAAAACTCGGGGATAATGTAGCTTCCCGTTACTGAAAGAATTTTCGGATTCGGATAAGGCGTTCCGAAGATTACCAGCTACATACAAACTTACAAACAAATACCTCAATCCCAAAACCGAATATTAGTATGGAAGCATAGATTACTTTTATTGTTGTTGTAACCTTGTTTTAGTGCATTATTCCAATATTATCACTTGGTCCGTAATCTGAAATATTCTGAGCATGCGACGTAGACACTGCAGAACTTAGATCACGTTTCTATCTGGTACTCAAAGTTTCCCAAATGCAGACAGGATCACTCACAAGTTCACAACGCTATACACGTAATATGATTTCCAGTGATTCCTTTGATACCGAGAACATATCTATCCAGTTCAAAAGCAAATTGACATCTTTTAACCTGACACACGATATTTGATTCCCAGTAATTCCTTTGACATGAGAACCCGGAAAATTTCTCTGCCTTTTGCACAAAAAACACCGTTGCATCACAAATAGCTCGACACATCCGAAGTTTTCCGAACTAACCATATTTTTTTTGTTCCAGGTAAAAATCCAGTTCCATTTGGAGGTCAGATGCAAGGCCTTTGTCAAGTTCGAAACGAAATATATTCAGGGTCGAGCCGTGAAGGGTATTATAGAGCTTAAAGCCTATTCATCGTACTGCCAGGTTGGTATAGTAATAACAAGAAAAAGGGTTTACGGGATTTTTTTGGATGTTTTGTTATTTTGTTCCGTGAAAGCGGTATGGTTTATCTACGGGGAAAAAGTTTATTGTGGTTAGATTATTAAGTTTACTTTAAAGGTGCCTACAGGCCCTCTATTCATAAGATAAGTCGTATGTCTATCTTGTTTTGGCATTACGAAAGCGAGCGAGATAGACATACGACTTACCAAATCGAAATCGAATCCGAGCGTTTGTGAATACGGGCATACGGAGGCAAGTGACAGGTCAAAGAGTATCAGAAAAATTATCTGCGTCTCTGTCAACAGGCTAAATATTTCGACAACAGTATCTGGGTGAATATCAACAAATGCCATTTTTTTTATCATATCGGTGAACTTTTTCATTTATATTTTTTTTGTATATTTTTCAGGTTTAATGTAATCTTTAAGATATCAAATATCCCCAAATTTAATATCATCAACGTATCATTTAAGACTAAGGAGAAAATTCAGTTTGAATTCTGGTTTCCACCGATATGACAAACCGGCACCGATTATTTTTTCTGTACACCGGTATGATAGTTTATCCACCGAAATGATGTACACATCCAGCGATATGATAATCTATCCACCTTTGAACATCAAATAGGAAATAGTTAGTAGGTACCTATATATTTTTACAAGGGTGACTTAGAACTGACGACCTGAACTGAGGTGCTTATATAAGTAGATCACATCCAAAGAGAACTGAGTTGCTAGAAATTTAGTTGAAATATTTTTTTTTGAAATTATGTACCTATTTTATTATATTTACTTTCTTTTTTATTATATTTACTATAGGTACTATGAATTAAAAAAAAATATCATTGTCTTTGTAATAGTATTATACTTTACTTACGAAATGACGCGGGATCTACCGATATGATAAAACGAATCACCGAGATGATAAAATGATCTACCGATATGATAAAGTAATCCACCGATGTGACAAAACTGTACGTTGATCATGAATCAAAACACCGATATTAGATATAAGACACCGATAGATTTTTTCGGTGTAAATTATCACATCGGTGGTAATAAAGACCACCGATTACAGCGATATGAGAACAGCGACGTGAGAAATAACACACTTTTTCGAAAATTAGAAAAAAATCATAATATCTAAGATAAATTCAATAACAGTCAATGAAGCTAATTTACTACCTCTGTTAGAACCAAACAACAAAAATAAAACTACTCATTACACTAGAAAAATGCAACCACCGATACTATAAAATAATTGTCCGGGAGCAACTGAAATGGCGTACTTATGTTATTGGCGAGAATATGCAGCGATTTGACACAAATCCGTCCTGACTGCGCACTAGCACACACTAACGAGGAAAATAAAATTGGGGTGGGGACGCTGTCGGACTCGTCGATGTAAAGTTAGGTTTAAATTACTTTTGTCCAGCGATATGAGAACATTTTGCAGGACAGGTACGTTTGTACCTCTCAGTAATAATAATCGTTAATTATGTAATAAAATATGCTATATATTAACAACAAAACTAATATTCTATAAAATAGAATAAGTTATATACTTAACTTACTTATTTCTATTAGTGTATAAGCTTTTTTGTTTGTAAAAAAAGTAGACGGACAGCACCGATTTGAAAAAAATAGAGGTTAATGAATTTATTTCAACCTTTGTTAATAGTCCTAGGCAAATTATATTTTTGCCACAACCCAATAACTACCTATTAAATACTAAAAAATATAATTCAGTACGATATTCCTTTTTTCAAATACTAATTTCACCGAAGACAAAAAATAAGTCATTTGGGAAATTCACCCATCTGATGAAATATTTATTCTTTATTATCTGGATCGGTTTTTAAAGGAATGACCGTTCAGAGGGTATTTAGTCTGACGGGCCCAAAAAGAATGGCATGTGCCACCAGACAGACCGTTATCAAAAATTGTCAACGTCCGAAAAGACCGGTGATAGAATGATTTCAAAATTAATTTAAAGGGACAGTTTTCGACATAACAAATATAGCGGCTTACTTATATAGCGACTACTGGCTTGCCAAACAGCCGGTCTAACATGACCGCCGTAGAAACTGGCTATGTCTACGGAAGAATCGACAATATGACAGATATTTCTCATTTTCTATTCTTCAGTCGACTTAAGTCTACAACGTCGGGCATGACGACCATATATTTTCTCATCATAACCAAGTCTCTGAATGTTGAGACATTGCTTATGATGTCTGGCACCAGTATCAGAACCTGAGTTACTCACGTTATTCCTGGACCGACTTCTAAAAAGGACATTCTGTGTCCTATACATACTTTTCAAATAATTTTTCAAGCACGTTTAGGTTATTGACTGTTGAAGTATATCTTTTATCCCAGCGATCCTAAATTAATTATCTACATATAAAAAACGCCTAGTTGACGCTTCCCGTGACCCAAGGCCTGGCTTTTACTTTAGCCAGAGGCTAAGTATAGCCATACAACGTGACAATGCTGCCAGTCTCTAGGGCACATTACCAGCTGACAGCGTTGAGGAGGGTTTTTTTGACGCCTTTTTATAGTTTATTGTTATTTTAGTTATTTAATTTATTAATCGTTGACATCTAAATGATAGCAATTTATTGTTTGCTGCCCAAAATTTAGGTCAGAATCAAGGTCATAATAGTTAATACCTTTATTGTCTCAATAACCAGTCTAGACTGAAAATAATAAGATTTTATACTAAGTATAAGTACTAACCTAATTTTATTTTGCATAAAAGAAACGTTTATTAAATTGACGTGCTTAATCTACCTTTTCTCCCGCTTATGTAAAATTGTAAACCATTTTTTTACTGTTTTGTGTGCAGTACTTTTTGTCGTCAAGCTGTTTAAAAGACGCCTAGCTTTTTTGGATTAAGTACCTTTTGGCACATATTATTTACTTAGGTATTTACATAAATACAATTCAAACGCAGTTGATTGTGCACGCAGCTTATAATTTTCTTAATTATTTGAAAACGATAGTTGTAGATAAAGACATTTCAATGCAGATTAAATTGTAATTTTATGACTTCAGAGATTTCAATGCACATAAAATTATAATTTTATGACTTCAGAGAATAAAAAGATAAATAAAAAAATATGGTTATAAAAAAATAAAAAATGAACTATGGAGGTCATGAGTTCATGATATACAATCGGCCACCCTAGACCGATAATTTAAAACATTTAAACATACTTGTAACATAACATCACGCCTGTAATTCCCAAGGGGTTAGGCAGAGGTGCACCTAATAGGACATCCACACTTCGCCAGATATGTTTAAGTCCCATGAATAGGGGATGATGGTGCCCGGTAGATGGCAATAGGTCTGTGCAATCAACCGGGCACAGCGGTGCTACGTCGGCTAATGCTAACACAAACAATTGATGAACTTTAGCTAAATTAAAACACTAAAAAGAAATTAATCTACCCAAAAAAAGGTGCTACGATAGGGATGAAGACTGGGTAAAGAAAACGAAATTCTATTTTGTCCGTCGGACAGGTAATTCAAAAATATTAGACACGTCGTATTTTTTGTTTTATCAAAATATCAAAAAAGTACTTAGTTATTTTAGAAGCTTACTGTTTGAATACATATCACAAATATAGATGCTAAAATAAACACCATGCTCAGATGTATTTACAGTAACAGTACATCGATGATATTATGGTGGCTGAGACAGTACTTTTTAGATGCACATTGATGGTGGCTGAGTTAGTAATTTAGAGGGCAAGTTATTTTTTTGGACGACAAAAATGCTATTAAATAGAAGTCGGTTTAATTACTACCCATAATAAACTAGCTGTCATCTTATTATATTTCTAAATTCCATCAACGTAATTATTCAGATTTCAATCAAAACCATTTACCACCTAATTACCGACTCACTAACTAATACACTCAATAATACATTCACTTCAGGAAGATATCCACCACGCTCTATTTTGTATGATCATCGTGTACCAGCTAGTCGTAATGTTTTGACATTAGGCTTACGTCGCACGGTCGCGATTACGCGCGATTAACCTACTCAAAGACTGTTTAATATGTCGACCGTTGGCACCAGCAGTTCGCGCGTTAGCTAACCGTGAGAAGTCGATATAGAGGGGGACAAGTCGTGCCTTTTCGCTTAGGGTCAGTTCACACCGAGACGCGAGGCGACGCGACGCTGCGCGCACACTTTTAAATATAACTTTATTTTCTACACGAAAGGATACATATTTCTTTACAGGCGTCACGCGGCGCAGCGCTGCGTGGCGCAACGTATTCTCACAAGGAAATGTGTACCTTTTCGTGTAGAAAATAAAGTTAAATTTTGAATCGCTCGTTAAAATGTGCGCGCAGTGTCGCGTCTCGGTGTGAGCTGACCCTAAGTCTCGTCTATTAGCCTCTATCATCGTATATGCCATTTTAACACCGGATCTTTAATATGTTTTTTTTTTTGCAAAAAAGGATTCTATTCTGTTAAATATCCAAACTTGCCTTCAACCGTGAAAACAAGCCACAACCGTGTTGTGGTAGTGCCAGCACACTTAGCATGACCACTGTAAAAACGAGTTTTTTCTACGGAAGAATCGGAAGAATAAACAATGTCACTGTGTCAGTTTGTCGATTCTTCCGTCATTATTCCGCCGTAGAAATGGGCTATGTGCCCATTTCTACGGCGGTCATGCTACGTGTGCTGGACCTGGAGCAACGGTAATCACGCGAAGGAAACAAATTACAAACGTGCGTTTCGTTTGACGTCTTGACGCAAGTCGTATGAGGGTGTAAACTTCTGACAATTTCTAAAGTCGCGCGCAGCCGCGTTGTACGAACTTAGCCTTATACTCATAAATCGCTAAGTAGTAAATATAGCAATATCGCGTGTTGTCTACTGTATGTCTCGTCACGCGATCACTTGTGTTTTAATATGCATATCTACAAACATTTTCTTTGTTTTGTACATTTCGAAAGATAAATTATGCAATTGTGGTTAGATTCATGTAGCTAGATATTGTATTTGTGCAATACCCTAACCTCATAATAGTACACATAGAACTTAGTAGCTGAGTTAAAAAAAAAAAAAAACTTTAGAAGGGAACTTATTTAATCAATAACCAATACTTTTTTAGTTTACTTAAAGTTCTCTAGTCAACGAATTAATAAAATTAAACTTTAATATATTTTTACCAGTAATTTAAATTATCTTAAAAATCTAAATGAGATTTTTTTCAAAGAGAAAGAAAACTATACAGAGGGATCGGTAAAGCCTGGTCAATTTGACTGAAAAAAGTGTGATAGTTAATTATAATTAATAATATTGTAACTAACCTTACCTGAAAGATGACACTGATGTTGCAAACTGTGTTCTGTTTATCCTGATATACAAGGTGTTGTTTTGCATCCTCGTCAAAATTCAGGAGGTGGTCACAAAAGACATAAATAATCAATAAAAATTACGGTACCAAGTTAATTATTAATAAACGCTGATTTTTGTTGTTGTTTAAATTTGTCAATATTTCAGAATAACCTCCTTAACGTGGTTTAGGGAATAAGAAATTATCAATTAAACTTTTGAGATTGTTTGTATGTGTATAAGCGAGGTTATAGGGCAAGAACCAGACGGGCCGCGTTTAAAACACGGGTGGTTCATACTTGCCGATTTCCGTAAATAAGAAAAAAAATAAAAATTACCCACCAATTTTATTATTGATTCGCGACGAGAATCATTAGCATAATTACCTCCTTGAATTTGACGAGGATGCAAAACAACACCTTGTAGTTTTCCTTTGAATAATATTTAGCTGTTTGAAACCTGCATGTTATTTTGGAAGCGCTTCTGCTGAGCATGACATCTTAAGTTTGATTTCCAGATTGGGTAAAGTGTTTTTCCGTGATTAATTTCTCCGTAGCAACCCGAAGACTGGATTCGTGCCCGTTTATTTAGAAGAGGGTCCCCACCATTCCTTGAGACTGCAACAAAAGTGGTAAAAAAGGAGTGTAGTAGTACAGGTACAACTTTACCTAACCCATTCATAAGATAACATGATGATATCATGACGTTACGTTATGTTTTGTCATCGAACCACAGGTGACCAATGACCAATGCAATTTAATAAGAATGACGCTATTACTTATCTAAACCTAATGCAGCCTTGGCACATTAGAGAACGCAACATAACCTCTGAACATTTTGTATTTAATGTCAAATTCGTTCACAATAGTGACGCAAGCGCGGTTTAAGGTCGACACACATAACGCCGCGTTTAACCGCAGGCTTGCACTTAATGTGGGAACTGACTCTGCTTTTTTACTTTAATGTGTTGCTTTTCAAGGTGTTATAATTATTATCTTTTTTTAGGTCGCGTTAGACCGCACTTGCCTCGGTTGGTCCGTAGAAGGGTGAACACCCGTTACATACCGAGTTTCCTCCGTGCCTCGAAAGGCACGTTAAGCCATTGGTCCCGGCAGTCATTTGTTTATATTTGACAGTCGGTACAGTCAGCGGCCTTAAAGTCTGACAGCCAGTCTTGCCAAGGAGTATCGTATTACCCAGTACTAACTGGGGTGTGATTGTGGAGGTCAGATAGGCAGTTATGTTACGTTTTAGAGCGCTCTTCCATTAACCAAGCAAATTTAAATATTCTGATATAAAAAAAGTTCCTCAATGCAAAAGAAAAAACCGGCCAAGTGCGTGTCGGACTCGCGCACCGAGGGTGATGTAACTAAAAATTTAAGGTTTTCGCAATTTTTCCTTTATCTGTGCTGTAAGACGTTGCTTCGTACCATATTTCAAGATTCTGAGTTCACGGAAAGTACCCTGTAGGTTTTGATTCCCTTGCGAGTGTCGAAAACTTGCGGAAATTTGCGGCATAAACGGCTGTATCTTTTGATTGCGTTGGCTTAGAAGTTTTATTTTTTCACAGCTCCAAGGGACAGTAGACCTAAGTATTTGACATAAATTCCAGCTAGATACCTGCACGCGTTCCTGAGAAAAAGCGTCTTGATGACAGACAGACAGACGGCCGGACAACAAAGTGATCCTATAAGGGTTCCGTTTTTTCCTTTCGAGGTACGGAACCCTAAAAAAGCCAATAAAACTCGACTGCATGATCCCACTCTTAGCAGTAAATCTTGCTACCTTGCGGATTATTACAATATAATCGTTAGAAAACCAAAGAGCACAGATATAAAGTACAATTTTAAAGGTTACATTCCCATAGAGGTAAGGAAACATAAATTTAGTTTTAACGACTTGAAAACATAAATAAGATGTTTTCATCCGTTTATGTTTTCAGTTCTTGGTACCTGCGTTTTCTTTTACTGTGTCGTTACCGGACTATAGTGCTCGGATTCTGACAGGTATTGCTATCTACAACAGTCATTATAGTCCCCACGAATATTCCCATATGTTGGCCGCCATTTTGTATCCTTGCTGCATTTATTATTCTTTATGTAAGGAAATAATTTCGTACGGTCTTTTTATCTATCTCCTAAGGACCCCTGCCGTGTGTTACGAAATAGTCTGCGTTGAACTTTAATGCAGTTGATGGATGATTGATGTGAATTTGAGTGGGTTGAAGTTTATACTTTTAAGATTAATTAGATTTTTATTAATATAATAAAGCTGCTCTTCTGCTGCCAACAGTAAATGTTCATCCTAATGCAGAACCTGCTAACATAAAATCGAGAACTCTGCTGCAAGGCAAACGAGGCAGTTTTACTGCTGATCTATTAAGCGGTCTTGCCCTCTTATTAAGCTTGGCTTGCCCTCCTAACTTACTACTCTCATGATGTTAGGGTTTTTAAAGAGTCTGCGTGCCCTAGAGGGCTTGCCCTATTGGTTAGCCCTTAGGCACACCACTGATCAGAAGACTGATTGGTTTTACAGACTGTTACCGCTTTCTATGCATCAGGTGAGCCGGTTTGATAGCCTATTTAAATGTTATACGAAATGTTTTGTGGTTGTCTTAATTTGTTTTCTAAACTGCCAAGAAACTGCACACAGCACACCAAACAAAACCTTCAAACACTTTCGCCCAGTGAAAAAGCCATTACACATTCACAGCATAAACAATATGTTTTGACGTTTTCATTTTTTAAAAGAACATTCTCACACTATCCGAACTTCGCCGAACTGTCACCTTTCGACCCGGACACCGGCTTAATGGTCTAAACTTCTAAAGACAATAGTTATGGTTACCGCCATAACCTTTCTTGCTTCACAAATCACTGTAATTATAGTTTTTCGACGCTAGTGAAAGTAGTGGGTAATGTCGGACGAGTAATCTCTTCCCGCCATTTTGTTTTTTTTTTCGTGCGTTATGTCTGTGACGTAACGACATTGTTTTATTGTCTATGGTAGTGTTTATGGCTAATTTGCTGTGAAGGAAATGTGTGTACGACAATTCAAATGGTGGATGTATTCATTCTTGACAGAAAGAATATATTTAAATGACCGTTGTTGTTTTACCTGAGTTGTAACTTCTTGTTACATGAGTTTCAACATTATTCTTTGAGATCATTTGAGTTCTAGCTACTAAAATTATATAAACAATAGCTTACTAACCAATTTTTTGAACTAGTGGACTTCTCATGGAGGTAGTGGAACTAAAGAACGCCAGATGCTAATATCCTTCACCTGTTTTTGTAAGGAATGAATTGAAAGAGTACACAAATTTGAACGTCTAAAATTAAAGTACCCACGGGTAAACTGTCAATATTCAAACCATCGAAATTTCAAATATCGTTTTTTTTTTTAGGTATTTTAATTTTCGATGTTCAAATATGTATCCATTTCAAATCCAACAAAATATCTATTGCATTGTATGCTCCTCCCACATGTGACATAACCTGCATTTATTCCAATGACTCACCTGCCCTTGCACTCCAAAAACACACCTTACTCTATTATTAAATCCGGCTTCCATTGTCCTAAAACCTTACCTTCCCAAATATGGGCGCAGTCCAAATTCTGCACAACGAAGACGCTTATTACGTAGGCTGTAAGGTCTAATTTCCAATGACTATCGAAATGTCGCTCAGATGCATTGTTACGATCTAGGAGTCGTTTCCGGTTAATTTTATACGGCTTTACCGGCTGCATTAAAGTTGGATGGGTTGAACCGTATGGTGTGACTATGGCTTCCGTACTGATGGCAAGGAAATTGCTTTTGTAGGTAACTTGTTAGAGCTTTTCTCTTCCTTTAGTTTTGAGGTTAGGTAAAACCAAATGGGGCTTTCCTTGTTCGAGTTATAAGTTTTCTTATGCTAAATTGGAGATAGAGAGAAGTCTTCAGTCATTTATTCTTGCTTCTTTACTGTCTTGATGTTCATCGTATATAAGAAATAATAATTAAAAAAAAACAGTTGAATGGTGCATGTGACAGATAGCAATATTTTAACAGGCTGTTGCTATTTTGAAACCACAACTTCTTTATTTTTACTTCAGTAGAAAGTTACCACAACAACATAACAGCCAATATTATTCCCAGCAGTGCTCGTTGCTTTAAGAAATAAATAATGTAACAACAGTATTTGTGCATTAGGTACAATCGAGGACAGAGCTCAATAACACGAAGTACAACTGTTATCAGAAGCAGGTACACTTGTTGCCAAAATACTAATAAACTCGTGTTGCATATAACACGGGTTGAAAATAACAACAATATGCTATCACGTCACCTCGCCGTCGCAATGTGAAGATAGCGTGATTGTAGTGACAGTTCTACTGGTAGTACTGTCGAGAGCAGAACTTTTTTCTTTTTCAACGACTAATAAATAATGGTTTTTAATTTGACCCGTATGTATGTAATATTGTTGGAATAGTGCAATATTCATACAAGTTAGTCTATGTGGGCTACTAAGCACGTGTGTAAATATGTCATGTTTGTCTCCTTTTTTTCAGGAACTAGAAATTGGATAGTTTTTTTTGTTTTTCTAACTTCAGTGTTCCTTTCAGTGTTACTTTCTATTCTGTTTCCGTTTTCAGAGGCTTACTAGGCGATATTTAACGAACATTTAAGGTGTATGTGTCCCATGTAAAATTGACAATTAAAAGCCCTCTCGATGCTGGATCCAGTCTTCAATTTGTCTATAAAATTGCTTGTTCAATAGGAAACCCCTACGAATTCGGCATTAGTATTATACTTAACAAATATAATTTGGAAACTTTGATGTTTACACCAATTTTCAGCTTTAATATAGAATGTCAAATTCCATAGCTAATTCTATTTTGAGCACGTCTGGCGTCAGAATACCAATTCCACGCTTAATTTTTGTTAAGTCGGTTCTCCGGTCGTTTTCCCAATATCCTCAAAATACAAATAAAGGGTGTAAAATACCTCTTAACGAAGCCGAAAGGCACTGGTTCTCCCTGTCATTGCGATCATTTTTTTTGTTCTACACCATGCCTGGGAACCTTCTAGTTACGGAGATATTAGGGGTCAAAGTTCTAACTTTTTGACAAGTATTTTTTTAAATACAAGTTTTTAATGTAAGATTTTTACTTTAAACACCTCCACGACCCCGTACTATTCAATCCGTCCATCAGCACAATGTTTTGAGTGCATTCCATTGAGTTCCACCACAAAACATGATTTTACATCGCCCAAAAAAAAAATGGTTTCCCAGCAATAATTTTTGCGTAAAGTTACTTAGTTTCATGTGCAGAATGCTTGGTTGACGGCTTCGTGATGAGGTGATTTACACGGTGTATACAGAAAATATCCTCTCTATAAGAACATCCAAATTGTCCTTGAAGTTCAGTAAGATAATTGCAGTCTCCTCATCTGTCTAGCCTTTTCCTAAATATGTTCTGCGGCTGTGTGTCGGATTCCAGTCTAACCAGATGTAACTGAATACCAGTATTTTACATCAAGCGTCAGCTTATCTGACCTCCACAAACCAGTTAGTATTGGGTAATACGATACCCCTTAGAAAGAATGGTTGTCAGACTTCCGGGCCACTGATTAACTGTAACGACTGCCAAAGATCTAAAAATGTCAGCCGGGACCATCGGCTTAACGTGCTTTCTGAGGCACAGCGGGAACTTGGTATGTGATGTATGGTCACTCATCCACTGTGCGGCTGTTGGTATTAAGCCGTCTATTAGCTTAAGTCGAACTTTATCTCCTTTTGAGATCCTAGCTCAGAAACTGCGGTTACTCTGACGTTTTCCGCTTCTTTTTGTAAACTTGCAACTTACCAGCTCATCCAAAGTTATCAGACATAATTTTACGCCTATAAAAACACATTATTCAGACTATACGACAACGTAAGGTTTCAGTGGTCTTTTTAAAAGCTTTTATGATATATAAGTGTACCCAGATCCGTAGTTTATACCAGCTACGATACACCGCAATGCAAAACTTATATTTTTAAACATTAGTAGAAATTGTGTTCAAAACTTTCAGTTATGTTAATGTTATGTAGACTTTGCACTGAAGTTTTGAGCAGTAAGGCAAGTAATAGTTAGTTAAACTTTGTAGGAAATATAAAGTTTGAACTGTTAACTTGTAAAGTTAACATTTGTGTTAACTGTTTGTGTTTGTCTCATTATATTTTATCGCTTAAACACACCTTTTTAAAGAAAAACAAACATAGCTGCATTTTACATAAGTGCTTAGCATAACAATTATAAAAGACGTAGGAATTACAAGGGACTAAACACCATGCAGACACCTTGCCTTACCCTACGAGAAATACAGATGAACTTATGTTAGGTAGTTACATGGGAAGGTCTTAAAGTTTCCTGCCTACACACATTCGATTAATCAGAGTTGGAAATCTGTCATGTCACTATTCTTGCTCTATAATCGCGCTTACACACCTACAAACATACTCAAAAGTTTATTCGATAATTTCTTATTCCCTAAAACATTAAGAAGAAGTTTTGAATTACTGACAAACTTAACCAAAAAAATTTGCGTTTATTAATAACTAATTAGGTATCGTAATTTTAATTAATTATTAATGTCTTTTGTGACAACCTCCTGAATTTTGACGAGGATTCCAAACAACACCTTGTATAGCTGAAGCCGCAAACTTTGTGGTATATGAAATACTAGCTGTCCCGCGCAACTTCGTCTGCGTCAAATTTTCCCCGTTTTCGCAACATTTTTCATTGCTGCTCCGCTCCTATTGGTCGTAGCGTGATGATATATAGCCTATGTCCTTTCCCAGGTTGAAATGTATCTTCTTGCCAAATTTCATTAAGATCCGATAAGCCGTTTAGTCGTGAAAAGGTAACAAACAAACAAACATACAAACAAACAAACAAACAGAGTGACCTTCGCATTTATAATATTAGTATGGATTTCCTCATAAACTTAGTCCTTTCTCGACTATAATGGTCCTCATTAGATTAAGTACCAAAAAACCTAAGCCCTCAAAAAAAAAACAAAAAGTTTTAAATTTACTTACCGGAATGTCTTTGACAAATGACTTCAGCGCAACGGACATGCCTCAAAAGGTCGCGGTTATCCTAAAGCCTAAAGCACAAAAGTAAATTACTAAGATGGCGTTTACTCAAAGAACAAAAGCACTTAATTTGATGTCTTTGTCACGTTTCCTCAAGAGGCTGTTTTTTGACGTCCATAAAAGTAATTTATCTTTAAGAGAGGGTTTCCTGTTGTAAATGGGTGACATGACATGCACGTGTAGTTTTAGGTCTAATACTGTAAAAGTGGGTAAGTTCCGCTCGCCACCCTCCAGCTAAGCCCCCTCCGGTGGCCACTGGGACATTGTTTCTTAGAAATTAAAAGTTAGGCGCACTCGCCACCCCCAACGTTGACCTTTTCGGTCTCAGAGAGAGAGAAATCCTAGTTGCCATCAGAGGGGGCAAAGCTGGGAGCACAACGTGGAGCTCTGCCCCGCTTGGGCTGAGCACCGCCGTGTCCTCGTAGCGGCGATTGGCGGCGGTGACCTCTCGCGTCCGGCCCTGATTCAATCCATGGTCCGGAGCGAGAGGGAATGGGAAGCCGTTGCCTCCTTCTGCGAAGCAGTCATGCTAGCGAAGGAGGTGGCGGAACGTGAGAGGGAGAGAACCTCACCCAGCCGCCGCGGGAGACGCCCCGGACGTCGGGGGGCAACCAGTGGCCCCCGGCCACCGTAGGCGCGAGCCTGTGGACGGTGAGTAATGGGCTAGCTCACCGTCCGTCCGTCTCATGACGACAGGCTGTGTCGACGGCACGTACGTGTTCCACGCGCGCCTCAAGGAGATGTCAGCAAACCGGAAGGGGTCCGAAAGGGCCGATGCCTGCCAGGGCTGCGGGTTGTTCGAAAGAGGTACCGCGGCCCTGGAACACAAAGGGCTAAGAAGGAACATGGGTGGGTTTTAGTCAGTCAAGTCTGACACTCCCTCCCGCTCCGCCCAGAGTGGGAGAAGTCATTTGATGATTTCCCATCCGCAAAAAAAAAAAAAAAAAAGTGGGCAAAGCTCAGGGTGGCATAAATTTTGTGTTGTCGCCTCGGCCAATTATCAGTTAATTCTACTTCCTATTAATATTGGAAATGCGAAAGTTTCTGAGGATGTACGTATGGATTTTTGTGACTCTTTCACGCAAAAACTACTAAATGGATCTGGATGAAATTTGGCACAGGCAAAAAGTATCTTATGTGATATTCTAGACTTTTATCTAGTCTAGAATATCACATAAGATACTTTTTATCCCGGTAATTCGTTGCCGTGGGACAATTTCCGAACAGAACACGTCGACGCGAGTCATAATATATTTTTCAAGTTATGACTGAAATATTTTGACGACACGGTTGGCGCAGTGGCTGAGCGATCGACTGCTGCGCTGCGTGTCGCGGGTTCGATCCCCGCACGGAACAAATATTTGTATGGCCTACAGATAGTTGTTCCGGGTCTGGCTGTTTGTGTATGTGAGTTTAAATGTTTGTAAACGCACCCACGATACAGGAGAAATTCCTAGTGTGGGGCAACGTTTTAAAAAAAAAAAAAAATTTGTTCAGTATCACGAACTAAAAGGCAGAGTTCGCAGAGTCCTTCCATGGTTATATGATTTGACATTCGAAATCATCAAAAAGTTCCTACTGTTAAGGTAAAATGTACATAGTCAGTCAAAAACACAAAGAAATAATATCAAAGGAAAGTGATAACAGGCATTTAAAAACCAGCGGAAATCTCTTTGTTTAGAAAACACCTGATCTCACAAAACTCCAGCCCGATTTATTGTAACGACTTCTGTGCTCGCCAGTACACGGCATCTATGATCGTGTGTAACGGGTTACGGCTAACGTTTTAACGACTACCCGCACGCGACACACTGATATTTTTAACTTAATTACATTGCTTACGGGACATAACTAATTTTTGTAACCGTTTTACTTATTGTGGACTTTTTATAGGACAATTTTTACTTAGAGTGGCATTTGTTTTGTGTAAGAGCTCTTTTTTGTTTTGGTTCTACCTTAGTCCATTCAGTATCATCGCAATCTCCTTTCCTTTTCTCCAACCTCGTTTCGCCCTCCATTTGCATATTAACTTCCTCTTGCTATTGTTTCCCTTCTAAATCTTGTACTACTAAATCACTCCACGGACTGCTGCTCGGCCCAGTAGTTGCATCACACGTAGCATACACATGATCTTCTTTAATTTCATTCATCGCGTGGCTACATAATAACAGCCGTTCTGACCAATCTTCAGGTTATCTGTCCTTGCCTTGGTTGGTCTTTGGGTAAGTGGGTAATGGGTGGTCACCCATTACCTACAATACCGAGCTTCCCCCGTGCCTCGGAAAGCAAAGTCTGACAACCAGTCTTACCAAGCGATACTGTGTTACCCAGTACTAACTGGGTTGTGGAGGTCAGATAGGCAGTCGCTCCATATAAAATACTTGTATTCAGTTGCATCTGGTTAGACTGAAAGCCGACCTCAATATAGTTGGGAAAAGGCTAGGCAGATGATGTTGTAGGATTTGTTTGTATAATCCTATAACGTCCACACTGCTGGGACACACGCCTCCTATGTCTCTTATCTTAGCTGGCTTATAAAATGACATTAGATTCGAATTAAGAGCTCGTACTATCAACTCCTTGGTGGTTACCTGGTGAAGATTGCAGGGATTCGCTGGATGCGAGTCGCACGGGACCGGTCAATGTGGTGAAACTTGGGGGGGGCCTATGTCCAGCAGTGGACGTCTTTCTGCTGAAACACCACAACTCTATACACGCAAAATTATCTTCGGTCATAACGGGAGGTCAAAAGCCGTAATCCGTAACCAATATTCCGTATTGATAACTAGAATAAAACCATAATCCAGACTCAGTGCGAGACGGGCCTGTGGACGGTGAGTAACGGGCTAGCTCACCGTCCGTCTTATGACGACAGGCCGTGTTGACGGCGCGTTCGTGTTCCACACGCGCCCCAAAGAGATGTCAGCAAATCGGAAGGGGTTCGAGAGTGCCGATGCCTGCCAGGGTTGTGGGACTGTTCGAAAGAGATACCGTGGCCCTGGAACACAAAGGGCTAAGAGGGAACATGGATGGGTTTTAGTCAGTATAAGTCTGACACTCCCTTCCGCTCCGCCCAGAGCGGGAGGAGTCATTTGATGATTTCCCATCCGTAAAAAAGACCCAGTGCGAGTAGATAGGAAATCGCTCGGTCGCTCCATGTAAAATAATAGAATTCAGCTACATCCAGGTAGACTGGAAGCCAGCCCTATCATAGTTGGTACCGGTGTATATCTCTCGTCTACATTACACTACTGAGGCAGAGAACATCGAGGAGTACGTGCGCCAGAGACTGTAGTGTACAAGTATACGCCAAGAGTGCAACTGCTGGAGTCGCGCCGCAACGTCAATTTCAAGGCGTTTGTGGTGCGCATTCCAACGTGTTATCTCCATTTGGTGTTGGAAGAAAGTTTTTGGCCGCAGGATGTGGTGTTCCGTCGCTTCCGCGGACAAATTCCACATGAGCGCACACAATCATCGTGCAAGTGAAGTGTTACTAACATAACTTTAAGTTTCTTATTACTAACACAATTGTTATAGTATGTATAATTAGGTTAAGGTATTTATCTCTGGGTCGTTGTTACCTGAAAATAAATGGATTATTATTATTATAGTTATGGAAAGGATACGCAGATGAGGAGGAATAGATAAGACGTCGTCAGTAACCTGCTTTCGTTACGTGAGTCCATACACCTTCAACTCTTTAAAAGGCAAAATATAATTGATGTTTTATTCTACGTGTGTACTTCCGTATCGTTTGCAATAAAAGTCAAAGTTGAATGTCTCAAAATCCTTATATGATCATTGAATACCACCATATTCGATAACTTTGGCACACTATCGTTCGAAATCTTTTCATTGCCTCAAAAATTAAAAATTCAGCCGACAAACCGGGCCAATGCAGCGAATTCAACTATGTCACTCTTGTCCTACATTTTAATTCTTTGATTCGTCTTATGTAACATCACCATTTTAAAAAGATACGTCGTTATGTATTTATTATGTAAGTCCAATTTACGATGGTGATTGATTATAGTAAGTCTTTTAATTCGCGATTTTTTCGTTTTTGATTGCATATGGTTGCTTGTGTTTGATTGTTTTATGTGGTTATGCGAAGTTATGGTAATTTTAGCGCCATTTTGGGTTTGTGGGACTTGATAAATTGTTTTTTTTTTGTGCCACAGTTTTGATAAGGTCGTTATGATCCGGAAGTGTGTTCAGGATCTTTTTATATGAGAACATCATGATTTTTTAATACATTTTTCAGAACATTACAAAAATATTGTCCAACGTTTACTAAGGCTTATGGATTGTTATCTTATAATGATTTTCAAAAATACTGAAAAAATGTGGTATTCAGCTGCATCCGGTTCGACTGGAAACCGACCCCAAAATAGTTAGGCAAAGGCTAGGCATATATAATAATCAAATTATGATTTAAGAATGGCCATGTTTAAATCTTGCTAAGACTTCGAGCCTATAGATTCCCAAATGCTTTCTTTCTATAAACAAAATTATAAAAAATCTGAAATGTTATGTTTGTATTTAGGACCTACACATTTTTTGTTAATAATTTGTTCAGTAAAGATACACTCACGATGAGGACTCTTCACAGTGGCCTAGTTTGTTTGCGATCACAAATTAAATATGTATAGCGTACCGAAATCTATCAAAATGAATAAATAACTTGTGGTGCCTCCCTAAGGATACACTTCATCATTTAATTTTACAGGATAAATCCCTTACTATGTAGTGAAGTTGTTTACTGAGAAGTAAAGTAATCTCGTAGAAGAAAATTAAATAAGTTAACTGAACTACTTAAGTACCTTTGGTTTTTAGGCAATTATTGATCAACAAGGAAATGAGAAGATTAATTACTTTTCTATTGGAAAGTGTTCCGAATTTTGAATTAAGTTTTGTCCGTAAGACTGAACTCCCTAATGGCAGGATTTTCGATAAAAGAAACGAGTACAAAAATAATGTAGGTGGTGTGTACCTGAATAACGTGTAGGCAGCAAATTCAATTTCCTTCAAAAAGTAATTGGCAACAGGCAAGTTTTCATTTTCCAATTAAAATATTTACACTGTACACAATATAACACGCAGTGCAAATTACCTGAAGCGTAACTTTAGGAAACCCTAAAAAGATTTGACTTTACCGACTTACCCGAAAAATTAAGATAAGAAATAAAATAAGTAAAAAAAATAAAATAAGTAAACTTATTTTATTTACCATCGACCCGCATTCTCCAGTCATACCGCGGTCATGGCGCTTGCAACAGCGTCGAAAATCGGGAGCTCACTTTAATTGATAATCACAGAATATATATATCCCTTAACACCATCATCACTTATAAACCATCATCATCTGCCTAGACTTTTTAGACCAACATGTTGGAGTCGACTTCCAGTCTCACCAGATGGAACTGAATACCAGTATTTTACATCAGCCGACAGCCTACCTGACATCCACAACCCAGTTAGTACTGGGTAATACGAAACCCCTTGGTAAGACTGATTGTCAGACTTTCAATCTACTGACCTGTAACGACTGTCAAAGATCCACAAATGACAGCAGGGACGAACTGCAACGGCTTAACGTGCTTTCCGACTTTTCCGAGGTACGGAGGAAACTCAGCATGTAATGGGAGGTCACCCATCCACGGACCAACCTAAACAAGCGCGGCTTAACCGACCCAATCTACTGTATTTATTTATCAACAAGCTCCTCTAGATGTATAGTGTATTTACACCGTTAAAACAGCGTTTAACCCTAAAAAAACGATTCTGTGGTTTTATGAAACCACGGTAAAAGTGAAACCTTTTTTTCACTTCAGTAGCTCAAACATGTCGGTTTTGCTGCCTGAAATCAGTGAGCAAAATGCGATTTTGCTCACTGAGTGAGACAAAGTAACATTTTAATTTTGTTTTTCAGAAAATCCGCGAATATCTTATTCAGCCTTGGGTTAATCGTACAATTCGAAACATTCACACTCTATCTCTTTCTCGCCATTAGAAAGAGAGAGAGACAAAGACCAGCCCTTTCGAAGTTCCGATTTTGAATTCGACCTCAAAGACAAACACGTTCGGAATTTCGTACTAACTAAAGAAATTTTGCAAAAAGATAAATATGTCTTTTAATGTAATTTATTTAATTTTTAACTTATTGTTGTATTTAAACGAAAATAAGTATTTACTGCAAATAAAACTGATATTTAACCTGTAAATATTTATTTCTAGTTTCAATAATGTTAGTTTATATAAATAATAAAATATCATGGTGGCTATTTCTGAACACGCTTTAATTTAAATAAAAGAGCGGGAATAAAATTTCGTGGCTGGCGTAAAGAGTTGAATATGTTAAAAATATTAAAATAATCGTAACATATTAGTGAAACTAGCAACGAGAACAGTATGTTAACACCGGAAGAGTTAATACAACAAGTTATTAATGCAGAATTAAGTTTCCTACCTGAGAAGTCTCGCAAGAAATATCTGAAAGCATACCATGTCTTCAACGATTGGAGACTTACAAAGGGCGCAAGCAGTTTTTCGGAGACGGTGTTGCTATCTTATTTTTTTGATTTATCACAAACGAGGCGATCATCTACAATGTTATTTATTTTGATTCACAATAAATAGTTATTTCAATCTATTCCTGTTTATTATTTAATCTCCTAAAGTGTTCTCGCTGCTGAAGTGAAAAGTTATGTGTGTTACACGAGGGCAAAGTTTTTTGCATTTCGTGCCTTTGAATCCCTCGCCACACTCAGGATTCAAAATCGGCACTCGCAGCAAAAAACGACTTTGCTCTCTTGTTGCACAAATAACTATTTCACACTATAGCGCGGAGTAGGGATAAAGTGAAAGGCGCTCGTCAGAGCGCCTTTCACTTTATCCCTTCTCCACGGCCGACCGTCAGCGTCACGCGACATGCAACACACAGACGAAAAAGTTTGAGACGATGTAATAAAAGTTTCACTTTAAAAGGTTCCAAAACCGCTGACAAACAGAACAAAAGCTTTCTCGCTTCCTTCATTAGTCTAGTCCCGGTTTACAGGTAGTCGTACATTTTCCACTGTCCTTACTCGTACAACATTGATTTTAAACCCTTTGAGGGTCTGAAGGGTTTAAATCAATGTTTTATGGGCTTCGTGTTGAGTGAGAGGTGCGACAGTTAATTTTGTATTAGAATAAAAAGGTATCTTTGAGGTTTGAGTTTCGTCACCAAAGGGCCCAGTTGGTCCTTTCGTTTCGTCATATAAAACTCTCTCTTTCAAAGGAGAGATATGGTAATTTATATTACTTGAAGTTCTTTTCTGAAGGCAAAAAGAATACTATCATTAAGTACCAAAAACTTATCTATCCTTAACTATATCGTGTGGACTATTATAACCACAACACACTACACACTTCGAGTTTAGAGTTTTTATGCCGCCCATGGGCCTGTGACTTGGCTGTGTAGATTGCCATCAAGAAATATCTCTCAGGCATGTCTCGTCTCTTTTCCTCACGATGCTTTCATTCACCGGAGCAAAGGATAATTATACATGAATCCGAAATATCAGAGGTGCATCTCTTGGGGATCGAACTCGAGACCACATGTCATGTAAGTCGAGATTCAGTATGACTTGGCAGTCCGAAGGCCACACCACTAGGCTATCACTGCTTTTAGTTTGCCTGCCTGCTTTAAGTCTGCCTGCCTCCTTATAAGTTATTAAACACATAACACAGTTTCCTCGCTGATTTAAGAGCGTTTTTGGCGACATTTCATACAAACTTTCGAGTCCTTTTTTTCCGAAATGACTGAACCGATTTTAATGAAACTTCATATGTATAAGCAGGATACATAGGTCTAAAAAGTTACTTAAAAAAAAAATCGAAAAAAAATGTTACCGCTAAATTAGACATAAATTATCTATGGAAACAGAAATTTCCAATTATCTTTTATTTTTAAAGAAATTTCGGGAATGTTTTTGGTAACTTTTTAGACCTATGTATCCTGCTTATGCGTATTAAGTTTCATTAAAATCGGTACAGTTATTTCGGTAAATAAGGACTTGAAAGTTTGTATGAAATGCCGTGTAAACGCTCTTAAAAGAGAAATTATGCATATTCTTTACAGCCAGTTACGTTTACTTATAGTCATATTAAGCATAACCAAACCATAATTATATGCACATATTAATTAAGTATAGTTGTAAACACAGGTTTTAAAATAAACGCCCGTGGGCCAGGATACAGTTATAAGCTTGAAACAAAAAGACCAAGATGCAATCAGTCATTTTCAGACCAAAAACAGGTCTGATCTAGCTCATAGCCGAGTTAAGTCCAGTTTTTTGTCGCGTAATGATTATTCTGGTCTTAATTGAATCGATTGTTATGTATTTTACGTTTTGACACCTGGATTACGTCTGCTTCTTATAGAGCAAGTTTGTCAGTGGGCATTGACAGAATTGACGAAATACGAATAAATTGCAAAAAAGTGGAGCTGATATCACTCATTGCGGTTTTTATGTGCCAGAAAAAAACAGAAAAGAATTAAAACACGCCTGGTCTAAGTAACTACGCAGTTTTCCACCTAACTTAGAGCATTTTTCTGCGAAAACTCTCTGAAATACATGCATTATCTGTACGAGACGTTAAAAGCGGATTTGAAGAACCGTTCAAAAATGATAGTACAGCACTTAGGTCACGCAGGCGGACACGATCCATATACTGATAACCACAGATAAGATATTTGTTCAGGATATTTGATTTTGTAATGGCACCCGTGTCATGTCACAGGATATCTTAGGGACCTAACCTAAGGAACCTTGAGTAGCGATCTGTAAGTGACAAAGCCGTACTATTGAGCACAAGTGGCATAGCACCTTAATTATCATAATTATAATGTTCTGCGTCAATTCGTGTGGCTTTTTGTACGCTTGATGAATGGTGTGTAAGATGATATTGTGTTAGTTGATATGTTTAGATGGTACGAATATGTGAACTCTGAAATGACGGCTAGTATAGAATTGTATCGATGGAATAAAAGAGCTTCTTTGAATCCAATTAAAATTGGGAAAAGGTGATTGATCTGACTGCCATGCGTGTTAAAGTCTCTTGCCGGTCCGCAGTTTGACACTGTACAAATAATTTGGCCAAATGGGGTATTATCGACCCGTTCCAAAAATAATGCCTGTTTGGAGCTCTTCTGCAGGACATGCCCCACTTCCTTTCTAGCCAATCTTGCACAACCACCTTCACTGTCCAGGTTTTACGAAGCCAACGAAAGGGGTTATTCCCTGACTACCCCGATCCCCGAGGCCCCCGTACCGGAGGACACCGATTTATTTAATCTTGACAACACAATTAAAAGTCAGTTTACCTTGTGATAATAATTAAAACCTGCGATTGCTCGAGGAGACTCAATATTGTATTCTCTAATTATAAATTTTTCCTTAACCAAGCATGACTTTATCATTTTCTCGTGATTCTTAAAGTCAAGTTAAAATTTTAGTAAGTAATAACATTTCATTTAATATGTAATCTGCTGACGGTACTTTTAAGTGAAACAGATTTTTTATTGAGTTTATCAAGAAAAATAAATCGGGAATATCGGGAATCGGGGCACTCAGGGAATAACCCAACGAAAGATTGCACAGCTCTTTCGTTGGTTGGTGGCTACATACTGGTCGGGAATTATTAAAATCCATAGACATGCGAAGAAGAAGAAGCCCGTCGTCTCTGCACACATTTTAGAAGTTTTCCAGTGGTGGATTTAACAGCCTCTTTTTTGTCAGTTGTAAACGTTCTATACAATCATTGATAGCTCTAAAAGTAGGTTAATTAGAAATATTACTTCAAGCGACAATGTTTGCTGGAGCCTATATTAATAAATCATTTTCTCAATAATGGCACTCGAGAGAATTTCAAGTAGCCATAATTTCGTCAACATTTGACGACCTTAAATGGTTTTGCTAATAAAATAAGATTCTCAAGAATTCTTCGATTGAAACTTGAATCTTGAACCGTCAAATATAAGCGTTTTATTACCAGGGCCTTCGCACACTGCGACTGTTTGCAGCGACGCGCGACAGTAACGCAAAAGGCAGCGAACGGTCGCTGGCTGTTGGTGTACCTTCGGCCCCAAACCACGATTCTGTATCATTACTATACTTCCCTGTTCCACAAATTCGGTGCCTCCGATGTCGTCGGCAAAACAGTCGCACTTTTGCATCGATACAATACAGAATGTTTCGCAAATGATATCAATCGGATACATAATGTTATATGTGTTCCGTAATATTCATAGAGGTTGGAAAACTGCTTCGTTGTTTTAAGGCGGAAACACACTTACGTGTCGGGGCGTGTCGTGACGCGCCAGAAGCATATCGGTTTCATACATTTAATATGGTTTGGGACATATTTGCATGGCGTGTCGTTGCGATACCCCACGACACGTAAGTATGTTTCCGCCTTTAGTGGTCGCTAGCGCGCCTGTTGAGCATGAGATCCTGGGTTCGATTCTAAGGTCGGGTAGTGTTATTGGGTTTTTCGATCAGGATATCAGTACAAGCTACGGAGTCTAGATTTGTGGCCGGTGGATGGCAACACGCTCGCCTATTACAAGGGACTTAAAAATAACTTACGAATTATGGGTGTACTATTAGGTTCACCTCTGCCTAACCCTTCGAGGTGTACAGGCGTGATCACGTGATGTTATGTTACGAATATGGCAAAATAAACGTACTTCTGCATCTCTCGGTTATTCGCATTTGCAATGCACGACAGCAGCGATCAAAACGCGCGTTAAAAAGTTGCTATTAAAAGTCGCCGTGGACGAAGAGCCTTAGAGCTTATACGTATATTATCAATATCGATAACCATATACCATACCTCTATAGATATTACGAAACAGCTGTAACACTCTGTATCGGATTGATATCGTTTGCGAAACATTAGATTATAGCAGGTATAAATATTTATGACAGTTTGGACTCGGAGTTAATGTGCTCTAATGGGCTGATGCCCTATGCCCTATAACCTAACCTAACTTGGGGTCAAGTTCCAAGTTCCCTAAGATGATTTTTCATACATTCATTCCCAAGTTCCCCAAAAAGTTTTTTTTTTTTGTAAAGTTGATGATTCTTGATCATTCCTCGTACTGACGTCTACAAAAGTGTTAAAATAAAATAAAATCAGTTAAGATATATTTTCTTTTAAATCATTCGTTGATTTGGACCATAGTACAAATGGACGGGGAAAAACTGGGAAATTTTCACATCTGCATCGGTTTCATCATCATCAGCGTATAATGTTCCCAGTGCTGGGACACAGGCCTCCTCTCTATGAGAGGGAGTGGGCTGTAATCCACCACGCGGGCCCACTGAGGGTTGGTAGATGTCACATGTCTTCGAATTTTTAGTTCTAAGACATGCCGGTTTCCTCACGATGTTTTCCTTCACCGTTTTGAGAGCAGCGGTGATGAAATAAATTACACAAAGTAATGCGCCTGTCTGGGTTTGAACCTACGACTTACTACATCGGTTTCTAATGTATTAGGAACATCGGGTTGTGACTGTTTGATAAAGGCTCAGAACGCGTTGTGGTCGAAAATCAAAACAGCTTTAAACCGAATTTCTCATTGTGGTCGTTTTGTATTTCCCACATCGCTATGCGATCGCATTTAAAGAACCACAACGCAAATATTGCTCACTGGTCATTTTGAAATTGCCACATCGCGGTGGTCGGTTTTTTAGCTAGCACTAGGCTAGCATAAATCTAAGGTAGTAAAAAAAGGAGTTCTGGGTAGGTAAGTGTAGAACTCGGATGCTCTCTTGTCACCGTCGGCGTTTCAGCTGTTTTATAACCCGATAGCTTGGCACGCGACGATGGCAAAAGACCGGACGGTATGTCTTTGTTTCCTTGGATGGGTAGGCATTTAGTGTAGGATGAAATACATATTACATTAGACCCCATTGAGTCTCTAAAGTAATTTAACACCGTAAGCATTGATTCGGCGACTGTACCATTCTAGATTTGGTTCAAGATAGAGTCGTACAATTTTGTTTTTTTATTTACTTTGGGGAATTTGGAACTTGTGGAAATAGGGCATCAGCCCTCTAATATGTAGCCGGTTTATGTTATCTGTATATCTTTATCTGGTAGTTGGCATATTATGTTTATGTTAGGTCTTTTTATAGGAATTGGCTCGTGTTTTTTGTTTTTATCTGCCTTAAATCCGGACCCCTGCTCTGAACAGGGCCTTGAAAATCCAGGTGTTTGTTTTTATTTGGGTATCGCCTATTACCTAATGAAAGCACTACAAAATATTTATTTAGGTACTCACGGTCGCGTTTCAGGTTTGAATATAAACGTATTTAGTAAGAAAACCTTGTCTATAATAACTAATATATAATCTTATGAATATTAGGGTCATTTTGTATTCGGTTCTTATGGCCGAAACAACAAAATTTAATGGTCATTGAATCTTGAGAGCAGAATATTTGACCTACAAGACTGCACTAAATATAAACTTCGACTATTACGGAGACAAGCACATTCCTTAAAACACAATGCCGTGGTCAGTTTACGTACTAAACACATTATAGGCTATTAATTTCATGAAACTCTGCCCCGAGTCCCGAAACTATAACGATCTTAGATTCTCTGACAACTATTTTGATTTAAATCTAAGTTAAACTGGATTTATAAGTGTTATGTGAGTCATGTGGAACCCAAAATTGTTGGTAACTTCGTCTTGACAAAAGACTTGGATTATGTAAGAGAGAGTGAGATTGCAAGAAAGATGTTACTTTGAGACTGTTGTTTTTCTCAACTTACACACATTATATGAAATATGAATTCAACAAATATCGAATCCAAAACAAATAGGAAACATGGTATGTATCCCGTAATAGTAATAATAGTGATATATAGTGATAGTGAATTCAACATCACCATATCTGCGGGAATATGAATCAGGAAATAAAATTAAAAGTTTTGTTTCAAAACAAACGTTTTGCAAACCGCTTTCAATTTTAGACGAAACACTGTAAGATGATTTACCATTTTTAACTCAGTGCGGAGGCAGACCCAGCTTTCTGTCATTATAATTATTAATCCTTGGCTCATTTAGTTCGATGAAACAGCTGACCATTAAAGGCACAACGGATAAGCAGATAGACAGCAAACAAGTCTAGATCGAATAGAAAGTTAAATAAAACAATGGGCCGTTTAGTCAAGTACTTTCTCCTGGCCTGAAACAATGAGTTTAATGTAAATGTAACTGGGTACTCGTACGTACCTAAGTGGTGTTACGTAGACCTGGTTAGATAAAAGTGATCTGTGTACATCCTAGCACTTTCACAGGCTTCTGGTACATAGTTTGTTGAAAGGAAATAATTGTATCTTGATAAGGAAGTGTGTTGTTCCCAGAGAACAACAGGGCTATTTATTTCTGTTTGTATAAAGGGTGTAAAACACCTCTTAACGAAGCCGAAAGGGACTGGTTCTCCCTGTCATTGCGATCATTTTTTTGTTCCACACCATACCTGGGAACATTCTAGTTACGGAGATAATAGGGGTCAAAGTTCCAACTTTTTGACAAGTATTTTTTTAAATACAAGTTTTTAATGTAAGATTTTTACTTTAAACACCTCCATGACCCCCGTACTATTCAATCCGTGCCATCAGCACAATGTTTTGAGTGCGTTACATTGAGTTCTACCACAAAACATGATTTTACACCCCCCAAAAAAAAGTCGTTTCCCAGCAATAATTTTTGCGTAAAGTTACTTAGTTTCATGTACAGAATGCTTGGTTGACGGCTTCGTGATGAGGTGATTTACACCGTGTATGTTGTGAAAGGGATTTCGTCAATAGGTTGGGTATTAAAATCCCACTGTCTGCTAAATTTTTCAATCTGTCAGCCAAATTTGGACAATCTACTCTTTTGACCATTCATTGTTTACGGTCATTGAGTTATAATAGTAAATTACATTATAAATACAACCTGTTTTTTTATATCCCATAACTCCAGGATAAATGATTGAGACCATATCAAAGAATCAACTGGCATATAAATTTTGTTTCAATTATACTTTTTAATTTTTGTTGTTTTTCGCATTTTCTTATCTTTAAATATGAATTATTGGTTTGAATAAAAAGAATTACTCGTATTTATCAATGAAACTACTACTATTTTACTACACTACTGCGAAGTTTGGCAACCTCGCAAAAGTAAAGATTCGTCATACTGGTGATAATTTTTGACCTAAGTAAATTTTGATTGATGATATCTCCGAAACTATGCATTTTTGGACCACCTATTCACCTATAGGAGTTTTAGTATTATTTTTACCTACAGTATATAACCTTAGAGTTATGGGATATAAAAAAAAACAGGTTGTATATATTTTTCCGAATATTTCCTAGTGTGTTTTGATTAGAACAATTTATTGCCCTAAGATTTGTCGTAATAATAAAAACTCTTAACTCTTCTCTCTTCTGGGTGATGTAAGAAAAGATTCCATAGAGAGTTTAAATAAATGTTAAATAATAAAAGTTCGCGAGTCATCGCTAAGTACTGGTCGGGCAAAATTTTACTCATCGGTTAAAGAATAATGTTACGTCGTCTGCTTTACGAGAAAATTCTAGGATTACGTTCGAGTCTAGAGATGATCCAGTATGTCTAGAAGATTCGAGAATAATCCTAGAATTTTGCACAATGGAAATATCTAGAAAGTTCTAGACCTTTCTGGAACTTTTAGAAGGCTTTGGTACTATGGAGCTATGTAGAGGGTTCAAGAGGGTTGTGGAACTTTCTCGAAGGCTAGGTTTCCCCTAAGGAACTGCCTAGACGTTCACGGAAGTTGTGGAGGTTTCTCGAAGATGGGTTGGCCATATAATTAGACGACAGTTTAGGGGGAGGAGGCAGTCTGATTTTGGATACGGAACAAAGCGACGTGAACTACTAGTGCGATATCTAAGTGAACAGTGATCAGTAGGTACCGTATTTGTGATAAAGTTTAGTGTTTATTGTTGAATAAAGATTTTTAGTGTTTAATGGTAGTGTGTTAATTTATCTTATACTCAGATAATATCACTCACAAGTTGATGCTAAAATATTTTTATGAATCCAACAACACGTTCAAGTCCCAGTACAATCTTAGCTCAGCGCAAACGTGGCTTCAAAAGAGATTAGCACAACTTTGCTACATGTTGCCGGGAAGCTGGCGAAGTAAATACTCGTGTGTGATATTGAGCTTTGTTGGTTATCCCTGTGAGAATAGCTCTGTTGGATGCTGTACGACCTTCTATGTAGTTAGTGCTTGTTTACGCTCTTTTAATGGAATAAAGGAGCTCGTGGCTAGATAATAACAGCCGCACGGGTCGATCTTCAAGGTTAAGCCGTGCTTGCCGAGGTCGATCCGTGAATGGGTAACTATAATTACATACCGAGTTTCCTCCGTGCCTCGGAAAGCACATTAAGCCGTTGGTCCCGGCTGTAATTTGTCATTTGTAGATCTTTGACAGTCGTTACAAGTAGTCAGAAGCCGGACATCCAGTCTGTTACTGGGTTGTAGAGTTCAGATAGGAAGTCGCTTCATGTAAAATACTGATACTCAGCTGCATCCGGTTAGACTGGAAGCTGACCCCAACAAAGTTTGGGAAAAGGCTTGACAGTTGATGATGATGATGCAAATAATATTTTTTTTTACTAGTTAGTTCAATTTACAAGTTTTTGGGAAAGGCCTCTCCCAAGTCCTTCGAATAGCTTAGCATAGCGTCCACAGAACCTTTGCCCATCCAGTGGGAATGTATGGACAGTAAAAAAAAAACGATTTCTTATAATAAAAAAAACGATTTCTTATAATAACACAAGTATTGGTTCAATTTATTTCAAAAACTGGTCTATACATAGGTAGTTTTAGTAGGTAACACGTCAGTGGTAAGCAAACTAGTATAAACGGGCCTCTTATTCTAGTTACCATATTCGTTGTGTCAATGGCAGTACTCTTCTTTCTTTCTTTTTAAAATACATTTCCCCACACTAGGAATATCTCCTGTATCATGGGTGCGTTTACAAACATTTAAACTCACATACACAAATAGCCAACCCGGAACAAATCAAATCAAATCAGTTTATTTGCGATAAGTGTTGGTACAATTTCGGTCTTAACATAAATCAATATAGATCCAGAATACTGTGACATGCAAACATTTGGGTTTATACTTAGTCATATTATAATGTTCATAGATATAATCCAAATAAAAATGTAAATTGAGTAGCAATATTATAAGATACATTTAAAATATTATTGATGTCAGAGAGTAGATGCTTATCTATCTTAGTATTATATTTAATCCATAATAATATTATAAATGCGAATGTCACTCCGTTTGTTTGTTTATTTGTTTGTTACCTTTTCACGACTAAACGGCTGATCGGATCTTAATGAAATTTGGCAAGAAGATAGATTTCAACCTGGGGAAGGACATAGGCTATCATCACGCTACGGCCAATAGGAGCGGAGCAGCAATGAAAAATGTTGCGAAAACGGGGAAAATGTGACGCAGACGAAGTTGCGCGGGACAGCTAGTTGCTATTTTAATCTCTTATTAAATATGTCGCTTACCAAAACTGAACAACGATCAACTATTTATTACATTTATTTGGTCCAATACTCTTCCATTTCCATATAACTAGATCCAAGATTACACTAGCAACTAGCATTCTGTCTTCTCCAAATAAACACAGCAGCACTGAAACAAAGGCAAACCATCTCAGCTCTCATCCAATCTGTCCAACTAACCGAGTTACACAAAGACAACCAGGATAAAGTTTGACAAGATTTATTAGCAACTCTGTACCCAGTATTAGTCACATCTGGGTATCTTTGTAATCTATGTCATTGGTTCACATCTCATTGCGTATTCTGGGTATGTACTAGTAAACAGTCGGACGGCTACCTATGTGGATAGCTTATATACAGCGGTTAATTTTGGGTAGTGATGGAGATATTGTGAGGTTTAAACGAAGTAATATAATCAGTCAATAATGTTCCTACTGGTGGGACACAGGCTCTGAGAGGCCGCAATCCAATTTTCGAGCCTAGTGCAGGATGGTGGTTGTTCATCATCATCAGCCTATAATGTTCCCACTGCTGCGACACAGGCCTCCTCTCAATGAGAGGGAGCGGGCTTTAATCCACCACGCGGGCCCAGTGCGGGTTGGGTTAGGTTAGCTCAGCTGGTGGATGTTACTCTTCGATAAATCTATCTATATATACAAGGTGTAAATCAACTCATCACGAAGCCGTCAACCAAGCATTCTGTACATGAAACTAAGTAACTTTACGCAAAAATTATTGCTGGGAAACGACTTTTTTTTTGGGGTGTGTAAAATCATGTTTTGTGGTAGAACTCAATGTTACGCACTCAAAACAATGTGCTGATTGACGGATTGAATAGTACGGGAGTCGTGGAGGTGTTTAAAGTAAAATCTTACATTAAAAACTTGTATTTAAAAAAATACATGTCAAAAAGTTGGAACTTTGACCCCTAATATCTCCGCAACTAGAAGGTTCCCAGGTATGGTGTAGAACAAAAAAATGATCGCAATGACAGGGAGAACCAGAGCCTTTCGGCTTCGTTAAGAGGTGTTTTACACCCTTTATATATATGTATATACAAGGTGTTGTTTTGCATCCTCGTCAAATTCAAGGAGGAAACTATGCTAATGATTCTCGTCCCGAACCAATAATAAAATGGGTAGATAATTTTTATATTTTTTCTTATTTACGGAAATCGGTAGGTGTGAACCAGCCGTGTTTTAAACTCGGGCCGTCTGTTTGTCGTCCCATAACCTCGATTCCATACATACAAACAATCTCAAACGTTTATTTGATAATTTCTTATTCACTAAACCACGTTATGGGGTTATTTTGAAATACAGACAAACATAAACCACTATAAAAATCAGCGTTTATTAATAACTAGCTGTACCCAGCATGCGTTGCAATGCACATTTTCCTACCTCCCTACCCTATCCTACTTACCTACCCACCCTACCCTACCTACCTACCTACCCTACCCACCCTACTTACCTACCCTACCCTACCTACCCAACCCACCTTGTTTTAAAACATCGTCATGAACAGATTTAATTTAGTAAAGTACTGAGCAGAAGATGCAAATCAGCCAATATATCCATATATTGGCTTGGAAAAACGACGCGGCAATCAATGTACAGAAGCGGGCAAATCGTCCATCTTTTGCGTTCCTCTGGGTTGTTGAGCATAATGAAAAGAAAGATAACTACAACTATAAAACTACTATTAAACAGCGTATACAGGACAATCATAGACGTCTGTACCAAAGGACAATAAATCAAAACTTTGCCGTTTTGACACACAGCCGTGCCTCTCGAGTTATTTGATTAATAGCTATATGTTTACCCCAAAAATTGCCATGTCCAAATGACAGGATTGCAGAAATATTCATTGATTAATGTTTTATGAGACCTCTGCCTTTGCAATGTGTTGAGAAAGTTACTGAAGTAACAAGAAAGTTTAGCTGTATTAAGATATAAATACTTCAAAGTGAATCAACTATACAGGGTATACTATGTTTTAAATTGTGGATAATCTTAGAAATGTTTTTGACAATTTCATCATCGTCATCTGCCTTGCCTTTTCCCAAACTATCTTGGGGTCGGCTTCCAGTCTGTCTGCAGCTGAGTACCAGTATTTTACATGAAGCGACTGCCTATCTGACCTCCACAACCCAGTAACTGGGTAATACGAGACCCTTTGGTAAGACTGGATGTCAGACTTTTTGGCTTCTGACTACTCCAAATTACTGTCAAAGATCTACAAATGACAGCCAGGATCAACGGCTTAACGTGCTTTCCGAGGCACGGAGAAATCTCTGTATGTAATTATGCATATGGAACGTTAAAGATCGACCCGTGCGGCTGTTATTATTTAGCCACGAGCTCCTCTCCCACACCATTTATCAAGCGTGCAAAAAGCCACACGAATTGACGCAGAACATTATAATAATGATAATTAAAGCGCTATGTCCCATGGGCTCATGGGTAGTGGGCTCATATTTAATTTAATTTATAGGACACAGATAAGGAATTGTGGAATTTAAACACAATACTTAGAAAACTTTATGGTTCCTGGTTTAAACCACACTCTGTGTCAAGTTTAACCTTCAACAACAACGTTCCCACACTCGTAAAAACACTGAAAGAAATACTATGAACACCATTTTATTATATCGCAATCCTAAAGTTCCTTCTATGTCTCTATTTCTTCACTTATAAAAAAACAGAATTTCAAAAAAAAAAGAGTGTGAACTGTTGTTCAGCGCTGCCCACAATAAAGAAAAAATAGGACAACGTCAAAGTTTACGAGTAAACTAAAACACATGACTTAATACTACCCTTATTGACTCATAAATCTAAAGAGCTTAAATTAAACCAAATGATTACATACCTTCACAAAACTAATAAAATAAAGTCAGAAGCCTGATAATCAATTTTAGTATTTCAAATATTAATACCAATTTCCAAGTATGTCCTATGTGTATCTAACATCAATCATAAGTCTCAAAAACGATAAAATTACAACCTTTTCCCACGTCGTTAAAACCATTTGTCGGACACGTTTCCGTGGAAACCCTCCCCCCCCTTCTGCCCCTCATAATAAAGAAGACAAACATTAAGAAACATGTTCCCACGCAAGAATCGTGTAATTACTAAAGTTTTGCTATTACGTGTTCATATCGAAGATCAGTTCAGAGTTCGGATTATGCGGTTTTCAAGAAATAAAGGACTATTATTTGTATTAAAATTGTGTCGTCATTTGAAGATGGACCATTGTCGTGCAATGCAAAATGGGTTGTTTTGTTAAAGACCTTATGTTCTGCAGCGTTTGCGACCAAAGAGACAGACGGGAATTTGCACTAATTAATGAAGATTTAATTATAAATACTGCATACTTACGCCGACAGCGATTTTAATATACACATAAAAAGATACAAAACAAATAAAAACGATCAATATTTCATTAAATCTAACCTCAAAAAACTTACAAAATTTGGGAACACAAACTACGTACGTTCAAGACAAAAGAACGAACCAATTTGACACAAATTCGTCTCGAGACTCAGACCGCATGGTACATTAAGAGAATACTTTCAAGAAAATGAAATGAAACATGTGACGACATTTTATGAAAAAACTAGCGTTTCCCCGCATTTCCTGATAAATTGAATTTATCATATCAATTTGCAGTCCTGAATGTGACTTGTATTCTTTCTTTATTTAGACACTAACACGATGTCAGTTTTTTTTCGGCTTGTTAAGCGACGTCACAGGACTTGGCTTAACAAACCGTCGAGAAAAATCACTCAGGCGTGCTGGTTTAATTTCCTGACGATGTTTTCCTTCGACACCATAGCAAGTGATAATAGGGGTGCGGACTGGGTAAAGAAAACGACAATCTATTTTGTCCGTCAGACAGGTATACAAAAATATTAGATACGTATTTTTTGTTTTATCAAAATATCATAAAATTACTTAGTTAAAACTCATTAAAGTTGGAGAGTGGGGCTTACTACGTCACAAGTAGGTATAAAACTTACCTACATGTGAATGACGTCACCATTTCAACTCAATATATCTCCGTAATTTTATGGCCACGTGAAAAAAGAAAAAATACGTGTCCAATACTTTTCAATAAACTACCCGACGGACAAAGAAAAAAAAAATTGGATTATCCCCTATTGTGCAATAAGAACATGAATCCGAAAAATCTGAGTCTGTATCTTGCGTTCGAACTCGAGATCTCAACTTGGCAGTCCGAAGGTTACTCCACAAGGCTATCCACTGCTACAATGGTGGTAATGATCATGATATCACATTATGAGGTCTTATAAATACGAGAAAGTCAGGCTGTAAAATGAAAAAAAAAATACATTTATTTTCTTTTAAGCTTTTAGAAGTTTACAAGGGGTCTTTAATTAGCATAAAAGGACTTTGCTTTCAAATAACAAAGATTAGAAAAAAATGGAAATTTACTTTAGAAATGAAAAGAAACCTCGAGAACGATGAATATTTAAACAAGATGGCTAGTAAACTGTCTCTGAATATTTTTTTTAATATTTTGCTGATGTTATAATTTTTATACACTATTTTGTGTGAGTAGACAATAAGCAAGGGTGGCATTTGGTATTTCTATTAACTGTTTTTAAATCAAACCCTTAATTACCTTAACTTTTATCTGATTTCTCTGCTTGAGTGTAATATTGTATGTGAACGTCTATGTCGTTATGATATACTACGAGTACTTATTTACCGATTGTTTGTGAATATGTGGACATTGTTGGCCTTATAGATTCCTAGATCCTTGGTAACTTTTTATCTTGTTTAGTAAGCAACGACTTATTGTCCTGCCTACGATGTCCTCCCATACGTATAGTACTAACGCTGTTACATAAAAATATTGTAAAACCAAATGATTTTAAAAGAGTAACCATGGAGTTTCTTGCCGGTTCTTCTCCATAGGAAACGACCAACCCGAACCGAGCACCTTTTTGTCGACGTTTTATAAGTGCCCTTGTAGGCCTATGTGAAATAAAATATTTTGATTTTGCGGAGTCTAGTTACAAATAATGTAAACTTCAGAATCACTATTGCAAGATAGCCCCCTTTGTTATTTAAAGGGGCTATGCTATAACTTCATTTCAGCAATCAAATCACTCACCATGCCCCAATTCAAACACAACCTCCCAGATTGTAAGCCTATATGCAGCAGCCTATTTGAGATTCAGCCTGTGAATAGTGCGCCATATTGTTCCGGACGAGGCCTTCGGTTAGCTATTCTCTTAGCCCGTGGGCCGTGCACTGTATTGTTGCAGACTGTTACATGGGACTGCGTTATATTGTTGGCCTTGCTCTTTGTACTCGTGTTACATGTGATTTGTCATCATCATCTGCCCAGCCTTTTCCCAAACTAACTTGGGGTCGGCTTCCATTCTAACCGGATGCAGCTGAGTACCAGTATTTTACATGAAGCGACTGCCTATCTGACCTCCACAACCCAGTAACTGGGTAATAGATACCCCTTAGTAAGACTGGATGTCAGACTTTTGGCTTCTGACTACTCATAACGACTGTCAAAGATCTACAAATGACAGCCGGGACCAACGGCTTATCGTGGTTTCCGAAGCATGGAGGAAACTCGGTATGTAATTATGGTCACCCATCCACGGAACGACCTGTGCGGCTGTTATTATTTAGCCACGAGATCCTCCATGTCCTTTCATGTGCTTTGTGTCGATTGATAACATTTTGTGCTTTTCTTTAAATAATTTAATATTCTTCAAAACGATTTGAAGATTGGGGTGCGTGGCGATATAATAACCGGTTGATCTTCTGGGTTAAGCAACGCTCGCCGAGGTCGGTCGGTGGATGGGTGGCCATTAACACAGGTACCTACTAAAGCTCTTCCGTGCCTGGGAAAGCACGTTAAGCATTATCTACTTTTTATTTTGCTTTTATGAGTGGTTACGGCTCAAACTTATGTAGATACGCAGCAGACAGCGCTTTTTTTTTGGAATTTTACTAATAATTTCATGTTTATTTGTTTCAGGTATGTGTTCGTACATCTACTTTGACTTAGAATGTGTAAGTATAGGAGAAAATTGTTTTCGTCCTTGATTTGATATCTATACTAACATAATAAAGTTGAAGAGTTTGTTTGATTGAACGCGAATCTCGGGAACTACTGGTTCGGATTTAAAAAATATTTTAGTGTTGGGTAGCCCATTTATCGAGGAAGGCTATATACCATCACGCTACGACCAATAGGAGCGAAGCATCAATGAAAAATGTCGAAAAAACGGGGAACATGTGACGTATAATAGGAAGTAGCGCGGGTCAGCTAGTCGAAAAAATTCAGCGAAGTAGGTTGTTAGACGAGACGCAAATACAAAGTTTAGCCACGTTATACAATGCAAACATCGAAACTGGAACCATAACTCATGTTAATGCGGACACAAATATAATTTCTGGCATATTTCCACCAAACACTACCTACATACTTTGTCAAGTGGAATGCCAGCTTGAAAAACAAAATGGCACTTAATATTTCTGTTATTATCTCCCCCGCAAGCGAGGAAGTGGAGTTTTCTCTCCAAATAATAAAACTTTTGAAGTCGTAAATTGACGGCGAATTGTTTCCTCTTAAATTTTCAAACGGAATAATAAAGTAGTCAGCGATTTTAACTTCTGGAAACAAAAGTATGTATATAACATCACGCCTGTAATCCCTGAAGGGTTAGGCAGAGATGTAACTAATAGTACACCCACATCTAGCCAGTTATGTTTAAGTCCCATGTAATAGGGGGCAACTCTATTGCCATCATCATCATTAGCCTATAATGTTCCCACTGCTGGGACATAGGCCTCCTCTCCTATGAGAGGGAGCGGGCTGTAATCCACCACGCGGGCCCAGTGCGGGTTGGTAGATGTCACATGTCTTCGAAGTTTTGGTTCTAGGACATGCCGGTTTCCTCACGATGTTTTCCTTTACCGTTTTTGAGAGCAGCGATGATGAAATAAATTACACAAAGTAATGCGCCTGCCTGGGTTCGAACCCACGGGTTACTGCTCGTAAGTCGGGGCTGCCACCACTGGGCCACCGCCGCTCTCCTTGCCATCAACCGGGCACAAACCCAGACTACGTGTCTGCAAAACCCAAAAACACTTTGCCTGATCCGGGAACCTAACCCAGGACCTCATGTTCAGCGGTCGCGCTTGTGACGCTTGTGACCACTAGAGCAAGGAGGCAGTCAACGGAGATTTGATTCCAATTTCCACTACTATCTAACACTGGTATTCTTAGTCATGAGCTGAACTACGTCGAACTTAATTACCTACGTCTACATTCCGCCCTGTTTGTTTATAAATTGACACATAAACGCCTCCTTTTCAACTGTCAAAATTGAAGTACCGGAAAACTATTAATTATATACATCTTTAGCATTTATTGAAGCAGAATGAAACTATGGGTTTGACAAAGATAGCTAGTGTGAGGAGGCATCTTATTCGATGACGGCCAAGAAATTCTAGGAATACGATTTGGTGGATGTATTCAACTGTTGTCGTGGCAACAACGGTCGACTTAGTTTCCAAATGCAAAACAAATAGTACGGTCAAGATAGACATTTCAATTAACAAAAACTCGGATCGAGCTGAATTTGGCTTAGGAAAAAAAAAATTATAACACCATTTTTGTAGATAATTTTATGATCTGCAATTTTGGTTTTGTCTGTGCCATACTTTGATAAAACTTACTGTTTTAGTGAAAAATAAAAAAAACCGAAAATTTTGACCTTTGACCTCGAATAACTGTTTTAGCACACATGAAATCAATGGGAACTTTTGGCAAAAAAACACTTTTACCGCGGTTTCATAAAACCACACAATCCTTTTTGTTATTTGATCACTATTTTGTGTCTAATTTGACCGGGCTAAAATAAAATACTTCGTTTGAACACGACTACTGTCTCCAGTCTCGAGGCTCCTTGGAATTGAGATCTGCTGTGGACACAACATCGTATTTACCGAATGCAGATGCAACACAAATTCTATAACAAGGAAACGGGGAAATTATCTAAGAAAACAGTTCACATCTCTGCACATAGAAGACATTCTGATCGTTTTGCATTGTACAAGAAATGCTGCATGCATTTTTAATTATAGTTGCCACAGAGCCAGCGGTTGTTAGAAAAACGTAATCTTTGAGTAGCTGTTAATGGGAAGATTTCAAAACAACATTTAAGCAGGGTATGCTTTGAAACAAATTGCCTAGCTTTGAGGAAAATCATATCAAAAGTATACTTAGAATGATTCGTGAGTCACCTATTACCAGCTAGATAGAATAGACCAGAGGCATAGACAAGCGTCAACCGCTTTCAAAGAGAATTGTGATTCCACAGCGTATTTCAACAAGATTGACATAATATTTTGGGTAGCTTCTGTCAATCCAATACGTTGAAGCCTTGTGGAGCTTCAATTCAAGGAATGTTATACGGTGAATTTTTCAAATGGGCGTGGATGGCCAAAGCAGAAACTATGATGAATAGCGAAAAACACTCAAAGGAGACACGAGCCCGATTTTGATAAAAACTAAAACTACATCATTGGATTTTTGAAAAATCAACATTCATAGCCAGGAATCGAACCCGAAGATGAGATGGATCGGAAACCAAAGGAAGAAGAGCTCAATATCAAGGTGTGGGTCGAAATTAGTGCATTTCAGCTTATTTTATACTTAATTCATTTCTACATAAAGATGTGACAACAATAAAACATCAATGAAATAAATCGTCTTCCGTCGTACATGTCTTGATTTCTTAGATACGTTATAATACTTCTCCTACACTATTGCATGTTTCACGCATATCGGCGACACCGCTCTTACTTTCGAAGCGATATAACAGTACACACGTAACGATAGACCATAGTAACTGTGCGCCATTTTGATTATCTAGAATCCTAGATCTAATTAGCATGTGCTTGGTAGGTAGATATGTTTTAAGTAGACACTTACATAAAAATGGAGTGGAATGTGATGTCGATGTCGTTTAAAGTGATAGCATTTTAGATTATGTCAGCGTAGGTATCAAATAGATTAGCAAAATGTACGGTTTAAAAGTGTTTTTTTGTGCAAATTGCTAAGCTTTTAACAAATTATTATGTGTAGCTGTCTTATATGTAATATCCTAGCACTTGAGGCACCTCTGCTTATCCTCTTACTTAGCTTAACTTAAAGGATTTCAGGCGTGAATTAATGTGGAGTGTGGTATCCCTACCTTGGAGATGGATGAGTGTTTGAGTAAAGCTGATCGCTTTAAATGGCGAGCCTTTGTTGAGGACTGTATATGCTCTAGACTGCAATAGGCTTATGATGATGGTGATCTTCATCATCATCAGCCTGTATTCGTCCACTGCTGGACATAGGCCTCTCCCATGACACGCCACTGAGCACGATCCTCGGCCACTCCCATCCAGCTCTTGCCAGCCGCCTTGCGAAGATCATCGCTCCACTGAGTCTGAGGACGTCCTACGCTACGTTTACCGATCCGTGGTCGTCTCCACTCAAGAACTCGTCTACCCCAACGGTTATCGGTTCTTCGGTATACAGTAATACATTATGTTAGTTTAAACGAGGGACATATTCAAACCCATAATAGTACATGCCAACATGATACTAATAAAAATATAAACAAAAAAAAAACACTGATAAATAACAGACAGAACCATAGGTACCAAAATTTTCGCAAATGTCACGCAACGTGTATACACCCTTGCGCTTGCGACTTAATACTATCGCGGAACATGTGAGCGGATCAATGATTCTTAGGTATAATCCATTTTCCCTTCATACTTTAAACTTACCTGGCTTAGGACAGTCCAAAATATCTAGGCACTAAACAAAACATTAAAAATTCTTCTATATACGTTATAGGTTTTTTACATATTTGGGACGAGAATCGAATACTGAATACCCTCCCTCAATATGTTCCTCGTTTAACCTAACATACTGTATATGGCCGGCCTATTTCCACTTTAGCGTGCTAATGCGGTGGGCTATGTCGAAAATCTTGGTTGGTGATCTTAGGAGTGATGAATTCTTCCACAAATCGTATTTAACACATTAAAATACCTGTTATCGTTACTTGATTGTCACAATCACGTTATTACTGTACTAAGTGAAAAAACGGAAAACAAAAAAAAAATTGAATCGGGGGCGTCGGCCACAGGTGCCTCGACCACTGGGGGCTTAAGCCACGGACCCAATGGAACAATGTGAACAACAAATACTCGTAGCTAGCTGACCTTTCTTTATTTTGTTCATTTTATTTATAATATACATATGTCAAAGCCCAGAGCCCGCGGCACGGCTTATATAAAAAGTATTCGGTTATACTTTTTCAGGTTAGCCTAAAAAAATCTTATGTGGTTTTTCACGTACCAACTCAATAATCTACGTAATTTGGCAGTACAGTAAGCAGTTATTTGGATATAATTAACTAGCAAATCTTTTATCACACATATAGACAAACAGTACGTCTACCATGAGTTGTCATAGTTAGATCGCTTGACGTAACTACAATAGTTCCGTCAATACGCAAATACTATAGTTAGCTTTTTCAATGGTACCATGAGCTGTGTTGGTGCTTACTACCAAATTCTAAGCAAATGAAGCCCAAACTTGCAGTCGCTGTAGTATAGTTTACTACACGGTGACGTAGGATAGATAACTATAGTGACTCATACTGCACATTTTAGTACCCAACTATCCGCTAGAGGAGCTGTAAAAGTTCTCATACATTTTTTTAACTACAGACGCTAGCGAGTATAGATTGTTAAAACTCATGGTAGACGTACAGTAAGACTCACGTTGGCATTAATAATGTGAGATAGAGCTGTCATTCCACGCTCTGCTCACCCCCAAAGCAATCACAAACGCACTGTGAGTAACACTAACAAGTGACACGGCAATCCTTCGACAAGCTTTAGGGGTGCAACACTATTTTGTCGGCAGCCTCTATCTAATCTAATACTAGTAATAAAGCTGATGAGTTTGTTTGTTTGCTTGAACGCGCTAATCTCAGGAACTACTGGTCCGATTTGAAAAATTCTTTCAGTTTTAGATAGCCCATTAATCGAGGAAGGCTATATATCACGCTATGACGAATAGGAGCGGAGCGGCAATGAAAAATGTTGCGAAAACGGGGAAAATGTGATGCAGCCGAAGTTGCGCGGGACAGCTAGTTTAGTTATAAACAGACTCGATCTTAAGCAATTATTAGTATTTTGCCTGGCCTTACACTAAAGGCACTCACAGGATCAGAAGCCAGCCTCATAGGTTGAATTGCGACATGCCATTTCCAAAAATGAAAAATATTTTAATCAATTACTGCACAAATTTGGCTTATGTTTTATTAGTCCAGACTCTGGGTGGAATCTACCAACGCTGGCTGCATCATATTCGGCATAATTCGACCAAAGCCGAGTGGTTTTTTTCCCAAACGTATACCTAAGCCTACATGACGGATAAATAATACATTATTATTATAAAATATTTCATAATTTAAAATTTAAAAATATACAGAATAATTTTAATATTCTAACTCAAATAATTAATTGATCTCTAAATAAATGTCATAAATGGTTCGTTATTTAAATAAAAAATAGTTAAATTAATAATAATATGGACTTGTTTTAAGTGAATAAGTATTATAATTAGTATTTATGTATTTATTTATGAATGGGTGAAGTGTTATCAATTAGATTGTTAGCTTGTAAAAAAAATGCTTAAAAAAATTTGCTTCTTCCTTTATTTGAAAGTAACCGATTGGTACGTAGTCCTGGATAGCGTATTGTCATCAGTCTCGTCTAATTCCTCGAGGTTGCAGGTAGTTTTGCACGACCGACGAGGATAGAAGATTATCTTCTGGCAGCAAACCAAAAGATTCGAGTCTTTCTTCATACTTTGCTACTCTTCCCATCACACACAAACCATTGGCCTCTTGTCCGTGGTCAAAAGATTAGCCAGCAAGCAAGAAGGGCTCTGATAAGTAAGTGGGCACGATGCATAATCTCTTGTAAACGTTCTTTGAAACTGTAGCAACCTTCATGATCATATCATGATTGGTGGATTTAGCAAAGCATTTTCCTTCACTACAAAATCTAAAACCGCGTCAATTTGTCCAGTACTCCAGTGTTGCCCACTGTAAACTTCAACAAGTGACTTGTGAACTATTTCCTAATAGTTGACCCATTTCGTAGTTGCCTGAAAACTCCTATTAGTTGTGATTTCTGTTTAATTGCTGCCGTGTTAATTAACGTATGTCGGTCAAGTGGGAGTCGGTACTGATGCTGAAATTCGGGTATTTGGTTTGAATAGTGTTTGTATTATTAATTTATTTTATACGGTTTTATATTAAAATAATGAAGACTATCTTTTTCGGTGTCGTATTTTTCTGAATAGAGGTCAATGCGCAGCTATAAGCACTGCACGGACGGGATCAGCATCGAGAAATTTAAAGCCACCACCGTAGGGATCAGCCGGCCTAGCATGACCGCCGTAGAAACGGGCTATGTCTACGGAAGAATCGACAATTTGACAGATATTTCTATCGTCCCAAGCATGGCGATATTAAGAATGTAGAAAAGAAATGTTTCTTTTCTTCAGTCGACACAAGTCTACAACGTCGAGCATGACGACCATATTTTCTCTTCTTTTGACATTTGGGGGTAGAAACATTACTTACATTACTACAAATGTCAAACTAGTCTTATTAAAAACTAAATACGAGAAATACGTTTCGTGGTTGCGTTAAGTTACGTTCAAAAGGTTGAAATGTTATGTAAAATATTTAGGTTTAATTTCGCGAAAAAGATCATGGCCTAGATTCAGGATGCAGCAACACCATCCCGCCCACGAAAAATGAAGAACTCGTGCAATTGGCAACTTTTTTTTGTTAACAAAACGTAATAATATTCAGGGAAAATAAACATCACGTGATACGTCCCCGTTGCTATGGAAAGAATTTCTGTCTATGTCTTCGTAGAAACGCGTGTCGACGGTGCGCGCCATGCTCGGCCAGAAGAAATGACAAGTTGTATAGAAAAGATTTCTTGTCGTTTCTTGGTAGAATAGAGATAGAACGGTCATGCTAGGGGGGCTGGTCGAATCGGGATGGTTTAGTAAAAACATATAAAACACTAAGCTTAACTCATAAACTTATTGTAAGCTGTTGGTGTTTACTTACGATGGACAGTGACCTACAATGGGTTTTTTATTGATTACTGATTGGTGGAGAGGAAAAAGTTATTGCTTCCTCCATCACCGATATTATACGAATATCTAAAGAGAATTGTGATATAAAATTGCATTTATGTTGTCGTTGTTATGTAAATGTGTTTACTCACGAATCATTGGAGTAGAACGTGAGTGTATAAAGTCTCTTCCGAATACTTCCGATTACCTATTCGTATAAATGAACCTTGATTGCTGTATCGTAACCTAATCATGCTTTATTGCATGCCAGTTGCCATAACTAAATGGCCTGGGGATTCTTTAAGACACTGGGTGGAAAGTGATAATTTTGTAAGCAAAAGGAGACAGTGGGATGATTGCTAATCGTGAACTTAAAAACGCGTAGACGCCTCAGCGGCCGCTGCTAGAAGCGGCATTGCCAACTCTTTCCTTGGAAAGCCAGTCACCGTTTACTTGCACTACAGTACAAATCACGTGTAGTGCTGCGTGTAGGATTTAATTCGGCATATCTACTGGATAGTACAGCACCGTCCTGTATAAATTTTAACCAATAGAATTGCATAAAATCGAAACCCCGCTCATTCTTAGCATTTCAATTGGTCACAAAATTTGCACAGTTTTGCTCTCTTTTCTTCTCCGCTCCAGTGAGAGAAGTGTTGCACTCAACACACTTTTGGTGCCACGACTTTTATTAACACTGCCGACTCTAAAAGCTTTTGATTTCGTTTTTATTAAGTATTTTTACATAAATAAGTATCTAAGAGCATGGGCATACTGCCAAGATCTCACCAAAAATATGATTGCTTCATAAACAAAGTTACAAGCGAATCTAAAATGGCGTAAACAACTGTTTATTGCAATAATAAAAAAGTATTTATTGTGTTGTAGTAGTTATATGAGAGTTCTTGATGAGTTGTTGAGATATTTGAAGAGGTTGAATCCGGGGTAGTATTATATTAGTAACGAAAATAAATACAAAAATATCAGTTTAAACTGTTTTATTTTTCATCTTATCTTGTTTTACCTTTTGTAGTAAGCAATGACTTACTGTTGGGCCTACGCTGTCCTCCCATACTTAAGTACTACTATCGCTGTAACATTCAAATATTGTAAAAACAAATGATTTTAAAAGAATAAGTAACCATGGAGTTTCTAGCCGGTTCTTCTCCCTAGGAAACGACCAAACCGAACCGTGCACCTGTTGTCGACGTTTTATAAGTGCCCATGTAGGCCTATGTAAAATAAAAGATTTTGATTTTGGTTGTTATAAGTTATAACATTGCTTTTAATGGAAACGTTTTCCAATAACGTTTATCAATAAGCGTCGATTTTAAGCCTTACGTAGGCTCACTAATACTTTAGAAATTGCAAAGAGTTCTCCATTTCTCTTACAACTTTACCTAAATACCTGTGAATACTTTAACTTTGTGGCATTTTTACTTAACAGCCTACTTTCCTCTCTGTGTTACCTACCAGATCAGATCTCCATTATCTTGGCAGTGACCAAGTAGTTCCAGACAGACTTAATATGGTTATAAATTATTATAATAATAATAATTTATAATTAGCAATTCGTGCCATTTATTCAATAACTAGCTTTTACCCGTGGTTTCGCTCGCGTAAATTTTGAATTAAATTATATATATTATGTCCTTTATTCATTTATAATCTTATCTTTTATACTTTTACATATTTCTTACAAAAAAAATAACAAAAAAAGAAGAGAAAATATGGTCGAAAAAAAAAAAAAAATTGTATTCTATTATAGTATTTTTTTTCCAAAAAAAAGGACTGTGCTTGAGGAAAACCACAATAACGCTCTTGTGATAATAGACGGCGCCACGTGTCCGAGCCGGTTATTGTCAAATTCAAACATGAATGATGTAACCAAGACACTCACATATTTGTAAGTCATAACAATGAATTACAAATATGTGAGAACGATGTAGAAATACGGGCAAGTTAAGAGCGTCCAGAGTAAAATATTGAATTAGGAACTTAGGATTCGTACCATTCCACCATCCAACTTTGCTTTGGCTAGGAAAGTTATCGCAAAGTTAGCTTTCTTGTCCAGTCTTCCTCCAACAATCATTCCAATAAATCGTTCATTTCGTAACAAAATACTTAAAACTTACTGTTTTTAACGCATTATCGTCATTGATATATAAAAAATTATCGTAAATAAAATTTACGACACGACTTCGAAACCCGGAACTCGTACAATTACGACATGATTACGTGTGAGTCCTTTTGTGACCCTAATACGTTGTCTCCTTGCTTATTTGGAGGTGCATTGTGCCCCCTAATTAGGACGGAAATAATTACATTGCATAACTTTGTATATATAGCATAGTGCGTAGATCGTAAATCAGGTGGAGATTGGTTTCAAATAGTGGGTGTCGTTTTCTACCAATGCTTTTAAAAGGATTAATTTATTTCAGACTCAATTATCAATAATTTGGTTAGTTTGTACGCTTAAAAAGAATGTTAGTAATTAATTAAATAATCAGAGACAGAACACGCCACATTATGACCATAAAAATCAAAATAAAAAAAATATATAAACATTAAAAAAATAAACACGTAACATAGGTAGGTATACTTTTTTTTGTTTAATTCCATACTTTTCGGTAGGTTATGGCTATTGAATACTAGGAGGTGCCTGATAAATGAAGAGTAATAGAAAAATATGGAAGAGGAAGACATGCTGCGCCGAGAGCATGAAAATGATGATGTATTTATCGAATAAATTTTTGACAGTTAAATTTTAGTTTATTCATTTTCCTACCTATAAATAACATTTTTAAATATTTTTACTAGCAAAATGATATAAAAAAAAAAACATCCGGAACAAGGTCCGAGCTACCGGTGGTCAGGGCTCTTGATAGACGAACCTCTGAATAGTACGCGCCGTGTCCAGAAGTACACAGTTCCATTATTGTTATATGTAGAATGTCACTTAGTAGGATCATTTCGTGCTCAAATGACATTGAAATTGGTAACGTAAAAAAACTCGCAGAAAAACAACATGGACGTTAGTTCACAGTGCGGTCTCCAGCCAAAATATCCTTGTACACTTGTACAGCTATACGTAAACATTGCTCAGTTGGGATAAGTTATGCCAAGAATTTTCGGCTCTTAATGTGCGGGTCAAATTCCTTCTGGGGTGGGTATTTACCTACAACTTTGGGGTGAATTTACTTTCTTTAGGGGTATTGATACTGAAAGTTATTTCTGTTTCTCAAGTTAGATCCATTAGCAGGCAAATAATTTCATTAGTTTCTTGTATTGGAATTACTTGAACAAGAAGGGTGGCGAAAGTTTTCCCTAATGTTAATTGTTTCTGTCTCCTTCTGGGGTCACGCCCGCTAGAAAAGATTAGACGAATAACCCTTAATTATTTTTATCTCGAAAATGTCCGCAATTCGCGTGTTGTGTTGAAAGGATCGTTCAAACCAAGGACACGGACGACTCCATACAAATACTTATTGAAGTATTGGATGCCAGTGTCCGTCCGGCTCGTGTCTGTGTCGGGCCCGTGTCCGTAATTTGCCCGTACCAGGGGGCCTACTCTCTAAGTCCGTCAAAGAAAGTACGGATCCGTCCGTAACTAGCTTTATACTTTGAAATGAACCCTACTCTCTAATATTTTCAGATTCATGAGTTTTGAAAACACATCGGGAGTAAGGACAACTGTCCAATCGTATTGTCATTCATTTTTAGTTCGGGCCCGCCCCTAACGAATCTTATGTCCGTAAGTGATAAGGAGTAGGAAACGACCGTAACTTCGGCCAAAAGAACGGATTTCGTGCTTAGAGAGTAGACCTCCAGTTATGCCGATTCTTTAGTAATGTAAGACTTTTTTGTAGTCTAAACCTTATTAGTTTTTTAACTGACATGGTCACTAACACCATCAATAACAGTTGTAACGGGGCCATGTTTACGAATAAACGGTTTATCCGCGATCATGGCGTTTGCAACAGCGGTGAAATATCGGGAACTCGAAACAAATAGTAAACATGGTAAATATCCCGTTACAAATGTTATTGATAGTATAATTCTTTTCCCGATATTTTCTTTCTCGCTAGTGCCCCTAAAAGAAATATGATATTAAAAGTGCCAAGCCTTTCAAAGTGCTTTTTGATTTAAATGAACCCCAAACGATCGCAGTTTAGTCCCACAATAAATTATAATTAATACAAGCCAAGACTGTTTAATTGGCTTTCAAATTGGGTTTAGTAAGCCAGAATTACTAATTATTACAGTAGGTATCATAATTTCTGATAGCCGTGGCGGATTTAACTTTGGTTTGTGAAAATATTCTCCTCTGGGAAACCTAATAAGTTAGGTTGGCCGGGGGAGTCCTTTTTAGGGTTCCGTACCCAAAGGGTCAAACGTGACCCTATACTGAGACTTCGCTGTCCGTCTGTCACCAGGCTGTATCTCATGAACCGTGATATTTAGCCAGTTGAAATTTCTAAAGATTATGTATTTCTGTTGATGCTATAACAACAAATACTATAAACAGAATAAAATAAATATTTAAGCACTTTTTTGTGTGGGAGGGGCTCCTATACAAAAAAGTGATTTTTTTTGCTCGTTTTTATAAAAATGGTGCGGAACCCTTCGTGCGCGAGTCCGACTCGCACTTGGCCGGTTTTTATATTTTTTTGGGCAGTCGTTAGGACGCTTTTCTCCGCCCCGTGTCTGCTTTGATTAAAGAGATCTTACGCTCATTAGCTCGTGGCGTTAGTGTTTTTGGATTTTTTACTGTTGGTTTTTAATTAAAATGTAGCCGTGTCGTTTATTTTATCAGCTGCCTAGCCTTTGCCCAACTATAATGGGTACGGCTTCCAGTATAACCGGATATTTGTACCTACTTGTAGGAGTAACAATTTCCATAACCTTTTTAAAACCTTCCTTGTGTAATAATCCTTTGTAAGTAGTATTGCAAGCATACACCGTGTAAATCACCTCATCACGAAGCCGTCAACCAAGCATTGTGTACATGAAACTAAGTAACTTTACGCAAAAATTATTGATGGGAAACGACTTTTTTTTGGGGGGTGTAAAATCATGTTTTGTGGTAGAACTCAATGTAACGCACTCAAAACATTGTGCTGATGGACGGATTGAATAGTACGGTGGTCGTGGAGGTGTTTAAAGTAAAAATCTTACATTAAAAACTTGTATTAAAAAAAAATACTTGTCAAAAAGTTGGAACTTTGACTCCTTATATCTCCGTAACTAGAAGGTTCCCAGGTATGGTGTAGAACAAAAAAAATATCGCAATGACAGGGAGAACCAGTGCCTCTCGGCTTCGTTAAGAGGTGTTTTACCCTTTAGTTGTAGTTAAACCCAAAAGATAGCGATTAGGTCAATAATAACCGCAACTGTTATAGGCATTCTTATTCTGAAAAAGAAAGAATTTAATAAACTTTTCTGGACGCGTAGTATGACCACTGTAACGAGTTTCGTTTACGGAAGAATCGACATAATGACATATAGACGATGACAATGTGTCAGTTTGTCGATTCTTCCGTCGACATAGCCCGTTTTTATGGCGGTCGAGGTCACGCTACGCGTGCTGGGCGTGTTTTGGCGGTTTGTGTTTGGCACCTAACGATAGCGGAAAATATGAGTGGAATGTGATCGTATTTCTGATAGTAACCGCGATCTATATTATGCCTTATTGGTTGGCTAAACATATGTTTAATGAGAATCATGAGACTTTGATTCGGCAATATATTTGTTTTCCCACCAAACATTTATACGGCGTTATTATGGCATCTAGCTTTTGCCCGCCATTTACTAGCGATCCACGTGACCTTTGCCCAAGAGTAGGCACCCTACCCCTGGGCAAAGGCCTCTGTCCACTCTTTCTTGCGAACCCGCGCGGTCTCCTTCCAGTTCTGACGGAACCTATCCAGTCCGACGCTTCCCTCGTGGCCTGCCGCGAACCCTTCCAATAAATAAAACATTTTTAGATCGGATGACTTTTTTCGGATATAACCGCAGATTTTCTCTTAATTAACAGTAAGTATGAGAAAATCAATTTAATTACCATCGTTTGCGAAAAAGTTATACATAATGTGAAAAACCATAATTCCGCACGAGGCCCGCTTGGTGGATTACCGTCGACTTCTCACAAAGATTAGACCTGAGTCCCAGCGGGCCCCACATTGTCCCGATTAATGATTATGTTGAATGCGCGAAACGGCTGCAATTGAACGTGGCAGAATTAACATAGATTTGACTGTTTGTTTAGGGTTCGTACCCAATGGGTCAAACGGGACACTATTACTGAGACTTCGCTGTCCGTCCGTCAGTCTGTCCGTCCGTCTGGCACCAGGCTCGCGCACGAAGGGTTCCGCCCTTTGTGCGCGAGTCCGACTCGCACTTGGCCGCTTTTTGTTTCTTTGGCGCTCTTGACAGGCGGCATTGTTGGTGAACATCTGTGAAATTGACTGATGTAATCGTTTTGTTAAAACAAAACGGCACTGTTGGCGTAGCGGCTGAGCCACTGGCTGCTGCGCTGCATGTCGCGGATCCAAAACCCGCACGGAACAAATATTTGTATGACCCCGTAGGTCCTGTAGTTAGTTGTCTCGGGTCTGACGCCAAAAAAAAACGTGCATATGTATATTCTATGTACGTTTCGACGTCACGGGATCTTTTGACGCTTATATTTATTGCCAGGGACAAATGTATAAAGACATTTTATTTCTAATATGCTAATCATAGGACAAATCGTGTCTATAGCATTTTACAATTTATAGAAACCAATCAATAGCAAGCTATTACTGCACAGATAATCTAGCTTTACCATCTTTTTTATAGCTCTGTGTAATCCCATTGTTGTGGCGTATGCGCATCGAACGATTTGTTTCCCGCCATTGACTGTTATGACTGGTAACAAAGTGGAGAGAGCTATGGTTCTACACCAATAAATTGTTGTTTTCTATTGTTATGTTGATACCCAATATGAAGTTAAAGGAACATAGGCGAAATGAACCACTTTCATAGTCAAGTTACCAAAGTTAAAAAAGTCTGTAGACAGAAAGAGTTTTTTGAAAGTGATGAATAAGTTGTTTTGCTTGGTCGTCAAAATTCCTGAAGTTGTCCCATAAGACATAAATAATCAATTTACGGTACCTAGTTTATTATTAATAAACGCTGATTTTTTTGGTTGTTTAAGTTTGTCAGCATTTTAGAATAACCCCCTTAACGTGGTTTAGGGAATAAGAAATTATCGAATAAACGTATGAGATTGTTTGTATGTGTGTAAGCGCGGTTAATTAGGGCGAGAATCAGACGGGCCGCGTTTAAAACACTGATAGTTCACACTTACCAATTTCTGTAAATAAGAAAAAAATAAAAATGACCTACCTACCCATTTTATTATTGATTCGGGACGAGAATTATTAGCTTAGTCACCTCCTTAAATTTGACGAGGATACAAAACAACACCTTGTATCGAGTAATGTTAAGAAACACAACATAAAGAGAGCTGAAAAGAACTCAGGGTCAGACCTGGTTGAGATACTTGCAGGTCAGAAAAGAATGAGTCATGAGGGCGTAGGCCTTTACTAAACAGTTGTTGGAACAAGGAGTGACCCTAAGATTGGAAATAAAGGTTAAAAAAACGAAAACTTCACATATCATCATGGTAGATTATGAGTATCTTAAGTATGTCCGTAACATCCTCATCAAGACTATCCTTTTTGTGGAAGCATTGTCTTTGTGTACTTCTTTCGTCATATACAAAATGTCTTCCATGTTTCCTACTTCGTTGTTCAAAGATTTCCATGTGATTGTATTGAGTTTTCTAGGGTGAGAATTTCCTACATCTCGCTTGAGATGTTGTCTTTGTAGATTACTCAGATTCCGAGACAAATCGTGGTTCTTAGCGAGTAGAAGCTGTAAATAATGGTTGATTTTCTGGGAAAAAAGTTGGGTCGTTTTGTTTCGATATTAGCGTCTGAGTCACATTTTCCCCGTTTTTGCAACATGCTCCGCTCCTTTCGGTATTAGCGTGATGTTATATGGCCTTTTATAGCCTTTGTCAATAAATGGGCTGTCACAAATTAAAACGGTTGTTTAATTCGAACAATACTTCTCGAGATTAGCGCGTTCAACCAAACAAACTAACAGAGAAAAAGCTAGTCTACCCCAATATTATAAAGCTAAAGCTCTTCAGCCTATAATATTAGTATAGATCAGCTTTTTCTCTTTCTAGTATTCCACGGGATCGACTACCAAAACCAAAAGTCCTAACCGTTCCAACATTTAGACCCGCTCAGCTGTTCAGGTGTGAAAAAGTAACAGACACTAGACAAACAGTCTAAGTTACGTTATTGTTGGTCTAAGTTACGTTATTTAGTTAAGTTATTGTTAGTCTAAGTTACGTTATTATGGTTTCATGGCCGAGCAATATACTTCATGCGAATTCTTATTTACCGCAAAAGGCTTTTATAAAGCTAAAGAGTACTTTTACTATGCCGAGGTTTTATGTCAATATAATATTATACTTTTTCATGTAATTTGAGTTTTCTGCTGTAATGGCGTGACGCCTCTTTAATTACCAAGAGTAAAAAATATTATTAATGTAACAATAAGCTGAAAAGACAGTGAAATAACTTTTGCTAGCATCGGGAGATATGAAATACAATGCCTGAAACTATGAATACTCCAAATTAAAATGAATAAGCGAATGTTTTTATCTAGATTTATTTAAAAGAGAACTCTTATGAATAAATCTAGATAAGAAACATTTGTTACCTCTTTTGAGGCACTATTCGTTCTGCTTTCTCTTCAGGCTATTTATCAACTTGGAATTTATTGCCTAGGTCGATATCTAGACGTAATTATTGTTATATATCTAGCTCGGGATGATATTTGAACGGAAATCGGAAGATAAGATCGGCGTTATTTATTTAAATTACGGTGTCGATGAATCAAAGAGCAGCCATACCGATAAAGACTAAGCTTTATTGAATTGCACTGCGATAATTGGTCTTTCTTTCGTGAAAAGTTTCGATACCAACCCGTAATGTAGTTTCGGCATTACTACTACACAGGACGCTCTAAAAGACCTTTTTAGACACGGGAGTGTTGGGAAAACGTAAACGTAACAATGCGAAGACCTTTTGGAACGTCATTTGTAGATTTTTGACAGTCGTTAAAAGAAGTCAGAAGCCGAAAGTCTGACATCCAGTCTTATCAAGGGGTTTCGTATTACCCAGTTACTGGGTTGTGGAGGTCAGATAGGCAGTCGCTTCATGTAAAATACTGGTACTCATCTCCATCCGGTTAGACTTTGGGAAAAGGCTAGGCAGATGATGTACCTTGATGTGTCCCCGTGTGTACAATTGTAAGGTAGGTGCTTAGCTTGATACTCGGATATTTACCCTCAATAGTTTTGCGAACGACAAAGTAACGCTTCCATACCCTTCTATTTACATCACATCGAACTAACTAAATTAAAACATCCTGCTTTTACAAATATTGTTTTATTAAATTCACTAGCTGTACCCAGCATGCGTTGCAATGCACTTTTTACTACCCACCTACCCTATCCGACCTACCTACCCTATCCTACCTACCCTACCCGACGCTACCTACCTACCTACTCTACCCTACCCTACCTACCCTACCCTTACTACCTACCTACCCTACCTACCTACCCTACCCTACCTACCTACCCTACCCTACCCTACCTACCTACCCTACCTACCTACCCTACCCTACCTACCTACCCTACCCTACCTACCTACCTACCCTACCCTACCTACCTACCCTACCTACCTACCTACCCTACCTACCTACCCTACCCTACCTACCTACCCTACCCTACCTAACCTACCCTACCCTACCTACCTACCCTACCCTACCTACCTACCCTACCCTACCTACCTACCCTACCCTACCTACCTACCCTACCCTACCTACCTACCCTACCCTACCTACCTACCCTATCCTACCTACCCTATCCTACCTACCTACCCTACCCTACCCTACCGTATCCTATGTCCTTCTCCTGGCTCTAAACTACCTCCCTGCCAATTTTCAGCTAAATCGGTTCAGCCGTTCATGAGTTATAAGTGAAGTAACTAACACGACTTTCTTTTATATATATTCATTAGTTTATTATAAAAGCTTTGTTTAAGAGGGATTCTATTTCCGTTGTGTTTTGTATTGTGTTCGCTGGACAAAGTAAACGTAGTTCACAGTGGACTTACCTTTGTTAGTTCTTCTGGAATATTGTTGGAAATACACGTATCTTCATTACATACATTATAACAAATAATTAAAATTGAAGTTTCTGTTTGTAATTTCAAAATAACAGCTTTTTACTGAATGCATAATATGAAAGTATATACGGTAGTTACTTTTTTTTGTCTGCCTGTTTGTTTCGGCTAATCTCTGAAATGGCTGGACTGATTTTGACGGACAGGTAGCGGATATTTTAACGAGTAACTTAGGCTAATTTTATTTAAAAAAATAATAATTAGGGTAAGTACCATGCAAAAGATTAACACCCTTGAAATTGTTAATAAAATCGGGAAATAACTTTCTTAATATATTTTAAATTCACGTGGACGAAGGTAACCAGGGCAACACCTAGTACATTATAATTTATACGTAACTGAGTAGGAAAGATTTTAATTACGAGTTGATTTTGTTCAATTACCACGAAAGTTAATAGAATTTTCCAACAGATTAAGTTTTTAAGAGGAAAATAAAATTGTGAATCATAAATTCATAATGTGAGTTTTGGGTGGGCAGCATATCAGGATTTGATAACACGCCAATTAATTGTACGAGACTAGGAGTTTCAACAAGCTGTAAGTTCAAGGTCAAAAACTAACCTTTTATTTTAATTTTGTCTTTATAAGGCACCTCTCCCCTTCTCCTCCTCCATAAACATTACAGAAAATAAAAGCGTGTTAATATTACATACATAATGCCTTCGCAGAAATAGTTCATTTTTTTTAACTAAAATATCATAATTTTACTTCAAACATTTTACTTCAACCCCTCATAGGTCTGGGATTCCCGATACGTCACTCTTAAGTCTCAACCCCTATTCTCGACTCACCCCTGTCAGATTCGGTTTATACGAAATATCGACAATACCGCGGCTAAAGCCTGCTTTCACCAACATTAAGCTACATCTAAATGAAAGCCACACTGGGTTTCAATGATAAGCTTAGAGAACCGAAAGTTCAAATTTCAACAGTCCGATAATATTTACGCATTATTTTAGATATCGCTTATAGCTATAAAAACAGGCATATGTACGATAGACAAACCACAATGATTGACATCCGACTTCGGTATGTTTACTGTTTACCCGCAAAAGGGTTGAATTTCGGCTTTCAAAATTAAATTTAGCATAAAACGACATAATTCCGTACATTATTTAGTTGAGTTTGCTGAAATTGGATTAGTTGGTCTCAAACGGGTCGTTTTAATCGGGTTTTAGGTTTGTTATAAAATTAAGTAACCTATTTTGGTAAAGTTTATAAATGACTTATTATGTTTCCGTAACGACTATTAACGTGTTCTGTGTTACATTGTCAATACCGGTCATTGGCCTTTCCCTAATAAATATTACTGTTCCAAAAAAAAAATGTGAGTATTTATCGTATTTCATCGGTAAAAAATTATGAGGATGCCGCTGACGACGGATGCTTGGGAGACGTAAATTAACACATTTTTTAAAATAAATAATGTCAATTAATGCAGGTTAGTCGAGATAAGTCAATGACCGCAATTGCCATTCTAAAACGAGACGACTAGTTTTTTTTTTACTGCGATGGGTTTGCTCTTGACTTTAGTCTAGGTCAGAGATGACAGAGACAAAGTCGAGGATTGTACGAGCTTACCCAGTTGAAGCCTGAAAGTTTTTAAAGAAAATTAAACATAAATCCGAACATAATCAGCAATGATAAAAATAAAGTATCGTACTACCTAATATACTTCTCTGGCAAGTCCCAACCCTCATCAAATAAAAGTAGATAATACAAGAACGTATTAGTCTGCGGCGTTCTAATCAAATGGTATTGTGTTTATTCCAAGCAAACTTAATGCAAATAAAATTCTATATAGATATTAACAAGAAAATAAGAAAAAACTACGCTCTTATCAATTGAACCCACGATTCGCTCTGTTAGAAAATTAAATAGTGCTCAAACTCAAAACATTTATTTCAATTAGACCATTACAGGCATTAAATTTAACTCAGCCATATTGAAGGGGGTTTCCTTCAATATGGCTGAGTTAAATTTCCCGACACACCCGGTAGCATCAGCGTGACATTTGAGTGAGCATGACATTCACTCAACCACCAGGGTAAATTCGCGTCAATGAAAGATGTAGGTACTCAGTAAATGGTGGCTTTACAGTACAAAGTACTCAAATGTGCTATGCAATTTTATAATACTATGAGATTGAATCTGTACAATGCAAAGATATAAAAAAAATGCATGGTTGCTTCAAATCCAGTCTCGAGTTCATTGAATATTTAAATATATATTCTGTACAGGATATTTGTTTTTTTTTTTTTGCATTATCTTTCTAGAAAAATCATTGGTTTTTAAGACGCTTTGATGCTTTAGCAAACATAGGTTTTAAGTTTTAATATGTAAGGCAAATAATAATGCAAAAAAAATCATAGTTCTTAAAAGTTCTAGCTGTTTTTTTGCCTCGTTTCCGCTTAGTATTTATTTAAGTCTAGTCTGAATATTATATTTTTCCTGTTATCTTAGCTAGTTAGCTTACATTAAACTAAAAGTAATTAAAATACGTAACCCATTTTTTATACCATTCATATTTTAATGTAACACATTCCCAGGCTAAATCTCAGCAATATTATGACCTAGCTAATCACTCCACAAAGAATGAAAATAGAAATAGCATTTCTATTTTCCTCCCCTATTCGTAGCGGGGTAACCGTAAAAGCCACCGGATGTTCTGTGTGCTTCCCACACGCACCAGATCTTTTGCCGTTCCACACTGACTGTGAATGTGTGAAGTCTGACTGTGAATATAAAGATGCATGCATAGGTAAAATGCGTGTAGATTTATGTACTGAAAATGGGATATTTATAGGGTTGATATCCGTCCGGGTTTCCCCGGATTTGTCCTAGTTTAGAGGGCATCCGGGGAGCGTCCGGGCGGGGCTTCATTTGTAGTCCGGGTTTAAAAAGATAAACAAACTCGTTAGTAATTAAAATAAATGCATTGATTTTTACAATTCCTTTTAAAAGGGAAGATATTCTAAATGCTAATTTAGAGAGTGATAAATACAAAAAAAAAAACTGAAAAGTAAAAAGGCAAGAGGCTGAGGAAAAAGCTTTTTTAGGTCTGGAGACAATAAAAAAGATCATTTATGACATTTTCAACTGTTTTTATTACACTGACTATGTTTAAAAAAACCTGTTAGAATGTCCGGGTTCTGGGCTCTAAGATCCGGGGTTTTCACGCGTCTTGTCCTGGTTGCCAAATATTAGGTTGGCAAGCCTAGATATTTACCATGTTTACTACTTTTTTTAAGTTGTAATAAGTCCCAAATCGGGATAAGGGCAGGAAGAATGATGATATATGTACTACTTGTTTCAAGTTCCCGATGTTTCGGGGATGTTGCAAGCACCAGTATCACCGGTAAACTGAAGTTATTGCGGCGAGCCGACAAATCGGTCTACCCTTTTTCTTATTCATTTTTTGTGCTCGGTACTGCTACCACTGTTATCTCGAGGACTATGTGTCCACTCGCAAAAAAAAATCGGCACTTTTTAGGTTTTACACAGTTGAACCAGTGGATTCCAGGCTCTTGACAGTTGAAACCCATCCTCCCGATTGAAGTTTTTATTTACATATTGTAACAAACTTGCTTATTCCTTGTAATGAAAGGAGTAAACAGATTTGTACATTAAAAAAGTAATTAGGGGAAAATGAATTTAATAAATGATGATATGAAAAATACAATAAATTAATAAAAAAGTGAAGGGCAGGTTAACCGGGAACGTTTTAAATGTCTCCGCAAATCTTTGAGCGTGATAGTAACAAGACAAACATCCAGTTGTAGAAAGCTGGCTTGATCAAGATGAGCTTGACCACGTCGAACTTGATGCAGGGCGGCTTGGCAGGACCCACCAGCAGACACGTACCGCCCCAGTGCCAGGCTCGTCAGCTCGCAGAGCAGCTTCCAGCAGACACGTACCGAGCCCCAGTGTCAGGCTCGTCAGTTCGCAGAGCAGCTTCCAGCAGACACGTACCGAGCCCCAGTGCCAGGCTCGTCAGTTCGCAGAGCAGCTTCCTCACAGCAGCTAGCAGCAGCCACGGCAGCACCAAATGAAGACCACTCCTTAACTCCACTAGGCTGTGCTCAAAACTCAAGATATGACAGAGCTTGACTCCAAACTGTAGACTTAGCTGTTTTCTTGATTTCAGACTATACTGATTTCTTGTCTCCAGACTGAACCGAACTCTTAACTCCAGACTAGAACCAGGGCACCCGTCGGAAATCCCTTTTATACCCTGATCTTCCGTTTCTTTCTTAGATTCAAAACTGCTGCGCTCTAGTAAGACGCAACCTGCCAGTTTTCAAAGCAGCCAGTAACAATTGGTCAAAAGCCTTGCCCATAATATTTTTATAAATATAACTCAGAATATCTTTACACAACAAATATTCGCAATTAACTATAAAATACAACAATTGAACTAACGAATTGATGATAATATTTTTTAGTAATAAATAATCTAAATGAAACCTTCATAGAGTTTGGTTGGTAACAATTAAAAAGAAAAGTAAATGACAGCTGACAAGTTCGATGTAAAACAATGTCACAACAAAGAAAACTAAGAAAATATTTATAAAAATGAAACAAATCGTAATATGCTAATGGAAAACCAATAAAAGTATGAATATGGATGATATGTGTGAGTATAAAGTGTCTGTAGTAGGCTGATACTATAATATGAGAAAAATTCTCTTTATTTCCGTGTAGAAATTACTGCATAAAAAGGTACATACAAAACTGCCAGTTTGCAAGTTATAATACTTGCAGCTGCGGTCTACTAACCTTGCAAACTAACTTCAGCTCAAGTTCATACATAACTTCGTTCGGACCAGAGAGATGAAAACCAATTCAGAATTTCAATCCTGTGATTAATTGGAAATCGTTCGGATCGATATTGGTAATCCATTTAATTAACTTACAGACACGATCTGTTCTGCTGGGACCCAAATCAGTCGCGTGGATTAAGGTGTCAAAGTCAAAAGTGGATGCTGGATACATCATGGTACCTAAAGATAATTCAGATAGGACGTAATTGTGGACAGTCATTAAAGCAAATTTCTTCAAAGATAAATCACGCTATGGTGCAGCAAAATAAAGTTCGCGATCTCTAACATATTCTCAATGCCTCAAAAAGTTATCTATACAGTTCTGACTCTACTATCTATAGTCAAATATTTGACTTACCAAGTTACTAGGAAGTTCTAACTAAATACATAGTATCTATTTAGCGTTGCATCGACGCGTATACATCACAATTTTTTTAGGGTATTCTCATATTGGAACCTCATCTATCATCAGAGGTGCTATTGCGCGTAGCAGCATCGACGATGTGCTTGGCACACTGTTTCTCTCTCTCTCTTTCTCGCTCTAGCTAATGAGGGTTTTGTTTGAGCGACAGAAAAGGATAGAAGCAATGAAAAATGATTCCATGCTGATAGATGTGGCGCAACCCTTAGCATAGCATTAATTCGGCTTTTATACTTTATCTGTACTACCTAAAGTAACCTATTCTTAATATAAGTTTCGGTTTGTGGTAATAATGAAGTATGCTAAAATCCGACGTTCAATTCCCCACGCATTATGTGCTCTGTGGCTTACAGCCTTTGTGTGACTATCAATTCAGAGCGAGTCTCTCAGAGGCACAGAGGCTGTGTCAGCTGTGTGTGAATGCATTCGGCTGCACCAACGTTTGTAGTGTGGATACATTTCAAGTATACGTAAGTATGTGCATCATTATGTTTTGGCCTCAATCATTATCTATCTGCATTTTCAGAAATTTGAATGCAAAGTAAATAAAATACAGGTTTTATTACCTCAATTTTATTTCCTTTGCATCACACATACGTTTAACCGCCGAAAAACACGTTTTGGTGTTATTGGGTTTTTCCATCAAGAATTTCTCAGTAGCAGCCACGGAGTCTAGATTCGTGCCCGATTGATGGCAATAGGCTCGCCCCCTATTACATGGGACTTAAAACATAACTGGTGAAAATGTGGGTGTACTAGTAGCTGTACACCTCTGCCCTTCGGAGATTACAAGCGTGACCTTATGTTATGTTATTTTCAGAATTAATCTGAGCTCAATGAAATCAACAAACCTTCAATAACGAACTAACAGAGGTCCACAAACAAAGTCATTGTTGTGAACTCAAATCTCCTCCGTTCGCTTCAGATTACCTTTGCCTTTTATGGTTCGATGCTCAACATCATTATTTCTAGAATTCCTTGGAATAGAATAGAATAAAATAGCATTTATTTGCAAATATGGGTAATACATAAGTAGGTAGTAGGTATACATCAGAGTTCTGCCATATTTCGCCATTCGACATGCAAAGAATTTTAATTTTAAGAATTTTGTAAAATGAAAATGCATTTTACAAAATTCTTAAAATTAAAATTCTCATTAAAACATTACAGTAATTGTTACATTCAACAAATAAAATTATTAAAATTCAAATTGTCATTAAAACATTAACTTAATTATTACATTATAAATAAACAAACAAACATTAAAATTCCAGGTCATAGATAATATGCAACATTTCTTAAGCTAATCACTAATTAATAAATAAAAAAATACAGGTATTCAGAAAAAGGTTTTGTCCGTTAAAAACTCAGTTACACTGTAGTACGTTTTCTCTATTAATAATTTTCGAAGTGTACTTTTGAATTGCACCGTTTTCAAACCTTTCCAAGCAATTGGCAATTTATTATAAACAATTGGGGCCATGCAATAAATACTTTTGCGCATCATAGTTGTTTGACACGATACGTGATTTAATTTTGTATTCGAAATATCGGCTTTGTGTTCTCTGTGTTTCAACAATTATTATAGCAAATGGCAGCACAGAAACTAAAGACACAGAATTTTCTGATAAAAATAGAAGTCAAAGTCAGAGAGATTTCTTAGGTTGAAAAATGGTTGAACACCTTGTATGTATAACTAGTTTCCTCCATGCCTCGGAAAGCTTGCTAAGCTCTTGGTCCTGACTGTGATTTGCAGATCTTTGACAGTTACAGTACGTTACAGCACGCGTAGCATGACTACTGTAGAAACGAGTTTTGTCTACGGAAGAATCGACATAATGACAGATGAAAATATGTCATTTTTCTTCCGACAAAACTTTAGACAAAACTCGTTTCTACAGTGGTTATGCTACGCTTGCAGATAGTCACTGAACCCGAAAGTCTGACAGCCAGTCCTACCAAGGGGTGTCGTAGTAACCAGTACTAACTGAGTTGTGAAGGTCAGATAGGCCAGTCGCTCCATATACATATAAATACTGGTATTCAGCTGCTACGGTGAGGCCGATCCCAACATAGTTCGGAAAAGGCTAGGCAGATGATGATGATTACATTTGTCCAATAAATAAATCCTGTAAAACAAAAACCCTCATCCGTTTTCATTAGCAGTCCGTTAATTTCATTTCCATGGCTCTCCTAAACAAAAGAAGACCAAACGTTTTAATTTCCACATTTTTTCTAAAGAGACTCGTTCAAAGATCTTTGGAAACACAACACCTCGGCTATCGCACTGCAGACAAGGAATGAAAAACTCCTTTGTTTGTCGTAATAGAATATGGCTGGGACAGGTGTCATGGCGGCCATGTCTAATTAGATGCCACTTCCTTTTCATTTTTGTTGAATTTTCTTGAATTTTATGTAGACGACGAAGTTACATCGCCTTTGTTTTGAAAGAGAAAAATACACAGTTGTGAAGAACATACATATCGGCCATTCATGGAGAAGGAGATGTATTTATTAACATGCCCATTGCCACCAACCGGGCACAAATTCAGACTTAGGGCTAAACTTTTCGAGAGGGAATGGGATGCCGTCGCCTCCTTCTGCGAAGCAGTCATGCTAGCGAATGAGGTGGCGGAACGTGAGAGGGAGAGAACCTCACGTCCCAGCCGCCGCGAGAGACGCCCCGGACGTCGGGGGGCACCCAGTGCGCCAAAAAAGGAGGCCTAAACTTTTTCGCGACTTGACAATCGAATCCAGGACGTCATTCTCAGCTTTAGCGCTCACTATCACTAACCCAACAAGGCAGTTAGAATGATTGTTTCGAAATAAACCTCAAATCGCCTCAGGTGAAAATAAACCCACACAAATGTCTCCACATAAAAACAGCTTAGTTATAGTCAATAAACGTGACCTTGAACCTTCTCTTGACATCAACAGTGCCCAAGGTGACGAACTTTCTGCCAAGAACTTACTGTTGAATATCAAATCAGTCTGATCAGAAATTATGTACATCTTTAAAAACTTTTAGTTCGAGGGAGTAAGGAATAGTCATGAATTATTCGCCTTTCGGTTTACTTTACATAAGTGTTGAAAACTTATGCCCGTTTTCACTTAGGCTGTGGGACACCTAAGCAAATGCCTAAATAAAAAACCTCCTTGTCCTGGGTGCCGCGGCTTTCGGGAGGTCGCGTTTGGCCGCAACTTGCCTGATGTGATGATGCGGCCTGATTTTCATCTTTCAACGTTGAGCTGTCCGTTGAAAATCAAGAAGTGTGTTTTTGAAATGAAACTTCTTATGCGACCTCCAACAAGTTTAACGCTACCATGGAGGGGGAATATTTTCTAATACTCACTAAGAGATGGCAGTATTACAAGATTTGTGACTACGTAGTTCTACTACGGTACGCAAGATGGCGTGCAAACAGTCATGCATTCGACTCTTCGGTGTGAGCAGCCTTCGCTCAATTTCCATGAGTAGAATAAACTCGATAAAGTTATGTAATAATTGTGTAATAAAAATAATACAACAAGAAAACAACAAAATATTATTTAGAAGCTCAATTAATAACGAGAGTGAATGCGTGGCACTCGAACGCATACGTGTAGTATTACGAAGTTTCACTTCTTCCGCGCGGAGCCACGCACTATTTTTTTGTTTAGGCATCTTGTGTTGTTGTGCTGTATTACCCAGTACTAACTGGGTTGTGGAGGTCAGATAGGCAGTCGCTCCATGTAAAATACTGATGCTAAGCTGCATCCACTTAGACTGGAAGCCGTCATCAACATAGATGGAAAAAGGCTAGGCAGATGACGATGATCTCGTGTTGCATAGTGTTACTGAAAATAGGCGTTATATTGCCATTCGGCTTGGTGGCTTACAGAATAAATATTTGTCTTTGTTTGGACACAGTCTAATAAAATGACCTAGAAAGGTGTAAAAGGCTGCCACAGTCTAAAAATCAGTGTGACAATATCGAAACAGTTTGACCTTTGATCTTTTTGTGTAACTGTGTCAAGTTTATTAAGTCAAGTTTATATAACACGGTTCAGTTATTCTTAGAAACATCTAAATAAAGAAGAAATATTGCTATCTAGGTTAAAAGCCTCCTAAAATCTGAATATCCTAATCGGATTTCATACAAACGTTTTATTTTGAAGTTTTTACTTTGTAAGTTTATAAGCTCGTCCCCTATCGCAAAATGTGGGCATAATATTAGGTATGTTATTTTTTATTTTGTCGAGGCACATATTCCCTACACAAACGTATCCTTTTCAACTCCAAGAACATAAACATAGAACGTTAACAACCTCTTTCAAAGAAAACCTCAAGGCTACACCAATTAGATTCACATAACCGTCCAAGGAACACAAGATTTTCCATATAATGGTAGCCAAACAGGCCTGTATCGGGATCCAGCCTGTCCCCATGCTGTCCTCCCCCAGCGACGCCCTAAGCCGAGGCTCGTACCCCACAGGGGGTGCTCTTAGCGTGTAGTCGCTTAGTTTGTAAGTAGTTTTATGTCTTGGCTGGAGACCTTACACTCAAGGCACCCACAGGATAGTCCGGTTAAGCAGACGACAACCTCCTAGTTTGAACTGCGAGAGGCCATTAAAAAAAAAAAAACTCGTAAAAACTGACACCAGGTTAGAAAAAAAAAATTGTCTATATCGATTATCGGTTAAAGAGAATGCTACTTTGGTTTCGAAAAGCGCAGTAAATAGAATACTACACCTTTTTAAAAAAAAGTTAAGACTTTAATAAAAGTGGCCTTCTGCTAGCGGAAACTGATGAAACAGTAAAAAAAGAATATTGTTGTAAGACGTAGAAAAGCGAGTTCCAAGTTTTATAAAAGAGACTAATGTTCTTATTATTTTATCACTATCTTAAGTACTGAAAAAACTTTTTACAAAAAAATATAACCGACTTCAAAACAAAAAAGTTGAAAATAATTTTACTTTCGTCAGTCGGTGACTTGTTTGTTTCATGTACTTGTTTGCCACCGACTTCCGAAAGTAAAATTATTTTCAACTTTTTTGTTTTGAAGTCGGTTATATTTTTTTGTAAAAAGTTTTTATTTTACCCTTTTCAGTTGTGGTATGTTACTTAAATTCTTATCTAGTATCATTTTTACTTTGTAACTAGACACCAGCACATCGTCCATACATACGTGAAAGGACAAAATGCATAATAAAGAGGATAACTCAAAAAGTACCTAAGCAAAGATAATAAAATTCATATGGGCCCACCGGGCAAGCTTTCTCTGCCAAATGAATGAAGAATCATGTAAATCGGTCCAGTCATCACGGAGAAATAGGTGTACGTGATAAATTTACATACAAATAAAATTAAAATAAAAAACATATAAAATGAAAACTACGGGGCCAAACTATATAAAATTTTTATGGGACCAAATAGCAACTATTCCGCATCAAACTAAAGAAGCATTACGCAAATCGGATCATAAATCTCAGCGTAATCGGTGTACATTCAACAAAAACTAATCGAATTGATAACTTCCTCCTTTTAGAAGTCGGTTAAAAAAAGAAAAAGTTTTTTTTAAAATTATTACTTGTACCTACACCTAGAAAGTACATACCGTTACGATTCCAACAAGCCCAAACACAGCTACGATACATTGTCTTATTATCGAGTTCCGGTGCCTGTCTCTGGGATTCATCATCAGATCTGATGATAGAATGGTTCTTATTGAACGCAAATGCTTCACTTGTTGTAGAAAATACCAAAATCGCTGTACGTTTTCCTATAAAATTTGAAGAGTTCCCTCGATTTCGCCAAGATTCCATCATCAGATCCCGACTTGGTGAATATGGGACCATTTCAGAAGTATCTCCTTTCGAACGAAAAAAGAATTTTGAAAATCGGTCCACAATTGGCAGAGTAATCGCGTAACATACACACAAAAAAAAAAACATACCGTCGAATTGATAACCTCCTCCTTTTAGAAGTCGGTTAAAAAGATAACAGTATTTACTTTCCTAAAAAACTTTATTACACTAAATTACAAAGCGCTCGTTTCTGAAAAAAAAAAGATAAAATCATTTTCGTGGCATCCAAGTTAAAAGCCAAGATAAAAGGACAGACAACTCAAATTTCAATAGACGGATATTGACCAAAATTATATTTCTGGTACGATAAATCATTTTCCCAGAGGTTTCTTTGATGTTTCAATATTGGGAAAAATGTCTAGAGGATATCAGATACTTCTGAAAGTTTTTCTAGGAAATAGAACAACAGAGATTTAGAGTTAATTGACGATCATTACTATCTTCATTTTGTTATCACTGATACAAGTTTTCTTGTTGACTATATCCTGTTCATTCGTGTCAATACTCGAAGAACTCAATATTGAACAAATACTGTCGTCGCTTGTGCAGTTATGAATGCTCAGATTCTTTGAACACGGTACCCGCAACAATGATTCCATGGAGCGTTTGGTGATTCAGGGTAGAGTCAAAGGCACGAGACCACGTGGTCGATCAACAACCCGATGTATTTACTCCCTTAAATCTGTCAGCAAGATCCCTTTGGCAAAATGTGCTCGATATGCGGCCAATAGAGACTGGTGGAAAAGGATCGCGAAGGCGCTAAGCGAACGACTAGAAGAAGCAGATTTCGGAATTATTTTCTGATACCCCTAGCAGACGAGATCTAGAGTGGAGCCCGCGCATCAACAAACATAGTGTGGGACACACCCCAGCTATGTGACTGTAGCCTTTCAAGAGTTGTCTGGGACTGACTGGATGCGGCGTTTGGAGGACGGGGTGGTGTGGCGTAGCTTGGAAGAAGCCTATATCCAGCAATGGACTTACAAATCCTCCAGAATAATGAGAATTTATTTGTGTTAAACAAACATAACTCTCTATCTTATTTGTAGTAAATAAAAATACTCTATATCATCGTCATAACCACAAGAAACTATACAAGTGCTATTTGGCAACATTAAAACCACAACACAATATCTTTAGCGTTTAGTTACAAACACAATCCACTTGAAGCCTCACTAATGTGCCGTATCATATTAAAACATTACAATAACAGCCCCCAAAAAGAATATATTAACATACAATTACTGTCAGAAACATTTAGCGACCGAAAAAGACGCATAATTTGCATTGAAGGCTTGTATCTGTACTGATTAGCATTTACCAGTAAATTCACGACTGGAACAGAAGTGCACCATTCATGTGTCTTGAATATCACGGTCTGGGCGACAACCTTACGTTACGCCCTGAGCCCGACCTCAAGCGATGCGATTCGCGACGCAAGCTCCGTCAGGTGGCGCGTGTGTGTCACTTATGATTGTTATCTGATTAGGTCACAGACTTGCGTCAAGCTACATCGATAGTGGGTGTAAAAATACCCTTGACGAAGCCGAAGGAACCTGTTCTCCCCGTCATCGTTATTGCGATATATTTTTTTGTTCTTGTTACCTGGGAACCTTCTCCCATTGGAGCTATTGGGGGTCAAAGTTCCAAATTCCAAACCAGTTTTTTTTAAAAATACAAGTTTAGATAAATAACTTTACATACTTTCATGAGCCTCGTACTATTCAATGCATCAATCAGCACGATGTTATGAATACGTTTCATTAAATTAATTTTTCGGGCAAAAAAAAGAAGTTTCCCAGTTTTCTTTTGCATACCGTTACTTAATTGATGCTGAGAAAGCTTGTTTGACGGCTTCGTGAAGCGTTCATTTACACACTGTACTGTCTTTGCTCAAAATCGCGTAGCGACGGGATAACTTGTGCTGTTGTATTTCTTAAATTTGCTATCTGTTCAGTCGCAGTTTCCACACGCGAGTCGCTTGAGCGTATAGTTTGTGGCCAAGTGGTTAGTCTTACCTACTGATCGTAAGATCAAACACTAACTTTAAAACCTAAAATCTTAAAAAATAAGATATACTTTCCTTTGGCCACCTGATTTATTCCCGACATCATGCAATTGACATTTGTTTTCGGATTTTGAAGAAACTTAACCTATTTTGTTCTATTGGAGCGTTTCGCTTCAGTGAACTAGATATATGAAATAAATTTTCAAGATTTTCTTTGTTTACGTATTATTTTTCGCCCTGATTTATTTTTACTACAATATTCTTTGGTTGAAGGTCAAAAGACGTGACATTTTCCAATAAGCTTATAGAGGATGTCTAAGTTAATTTCCTAAAGAGTTTTTCTTATAAATAGCTTGCTTGTGAAATCGTGACTCAGGAATGACGTACCTTTAAAGGCAAAGTCGCAAAGGTATAACGGAAGGCTTAATAAATAAAGTCTTGTTTTTCTTAAACCCTGAAGCAGCAATGTCGGTGCTGCATAATTAATTAGGTGGGATAATTGTAAAAATAAATTGATCCAAGCGTCGTCCTTGCGTTGCGGGGGACCGCTAAGTAGACCGCTTAGCACAAGCACAAGCACAAAACAAAGCGGACCCCCGACTCAACGACGCTTGGATTAATTTAATTTTTGTTTTTTGAGGTTTTTTGAGTCGGGCGGAAGAAACACAGTAAATTAATTGATTGCGTGTCCATTCATCCCGTTTAGGACCAATAGCGTGAATTTAAGCGTCGCTAGACCGGATGCGTAGGCGCAGAGCAAAGGACGGGCCAATAATGTTACGCCCACGAGTACTGAAACAAAAACTACCCACGTGATTTTGTTAATATTGACCAAGGAAACAATCAATTTATTTACACGGGGTGAAATCACATGGGATGTTTATTGGGGATTTTCTTTCAGTAGGTACTGAGACTGACTGACTGTTTGTCTGTCTTGATTGTTGGTCTAGTGGTCACAAGCGCGGCTGCTGAGCATGAGGGCTTGGGTTCGTTTCCCAGGTCAGCCAAAGTGATATTGGATTTTTTCATCAGGAATTTCTAAGTAGCAGCCACGGAGTCTTGATTTGTGCCCGGTTGATGGCGATAGGCTCGCCCCCTTTTACATGGGACTTAAACATAACTTGCAAAATGTGTACTGTTATGTACACTTCTGCTCTAACCCTTCAGGGATTATAAGCATAGAGACGATAGGTGATGACAAGTTTTTGAGTCGCCTTGTTAATAAACTGATATGAACAATGTAAAACAAAACGGTAGAAGCTTTGGCCAAAAGACTAAGGTGAGTCTTTTGGCCAAAGCTAAAATTCCTTCGACAGTATTTATGATTTCACTTAAATGCCCTTAATTTCATTATATGGCAGCTAAGTTCCAATCCAGCCCAAACATGGTCGTTTCATAAAAAACTTGAGAAAAAAAAATACTTCACATAATATTGTCATGTCATACATAGGAGCTCGTGGCTAAATAATGACAGCCGCACAGTTCAATCTTTAAGGTTAAGTCGTGTTTTCTGAGGTTGCTTGGTGGATGGGTGACCAATTGACCATAATTACATACCGAGTTTCCCCCGTGCCTCGGAGTGCACATTAAGCTGTTGGACCGGCTGTCATTTGTAGATTTTTGACAGTCGTTACGAGTAGACAGAAGCCAAAAGTCTGGTATCCAGTCTTACCAAGGGGTATCATATTACCCAGTTACTGGGTTGTGGAGGTCAGATAGGCAGTCGCTTCATGTAAAATACTGACACTCAGCTGCATCCGGTTAGGCTGGAAGCCGACCCCAACATAGTTTGGGAAAAAGGCTAGGCAGATGATGCTATACAATACCATCATTATGCTTAAAAAATAACTTAAGATAAATCGACTAAAAGTTACCCCTAAACCAAACCAGACAAATCGTATTTGTAAGAACTCAGCATTATTTAGGTATCTCCCGAATATTTTATTGCGAAGCATGGGAGCAAATAGCAATACTGACATTTACGAGAAAATACATTGAACTGAAGAATATTTTAATAAAACTCGCTCTAATCCACAACAGTACTTCCAATTCAAAGATTTCATCCTATACCTGATAGAAAATCGACGATGCAATCTTATTCGCAACTTCCCTGGCATGCTGCCACGTACATTCAATCTTACTAGTATTGCATTTTATTTCGAATCAGACAAGTTTTCCATCTCCTCTTAAAAAAAAATATATGTTGGGACGTTTTTGAAACGGGGCCTGTTTCATTTCCGTGTAAGGGCGCATACAGGCTTCTCTCAGTTGAACAGGAGCAGGTTTTATACATGGTAAATACTTCCAATTTGCAGTAGCTTTCAACGGATTTCGGCAAATAGCGGTGATATTGCAGCAGCATATCATAGTATTCTATGGTCGGGACCAGTAACAGATTTACAAATTTTCAAGGTATAGGCTGTAAAGTTTTTGCTCTACAATAGGGATGATGACTGGGTAAAGAAAACGAAATTCTATTTTGTCCGTCAATCAGGTAATACAAATATTAGATACGTATTTTTTGTTTTATCAAGATAACAAAAAAATACTTAGTTAAAACGCATTAAAGTTGGAGAGTGGGGGCTAACTACGTCAGAACTAGGTATAAAATGTACTAAGCCGTGACGTCATGCATCATTTCAACTCAAAATATCTCCGTAATTTTACGATTACGTGAAAAAAGAAAAAATACGTGTCAAATACTTTTTAATAATCTACCCGATAGACAAATAAAAAAAAAATGAGTCACCATCCCTATTTTTATGTCCTAGATTATTTTTACAAGCCATCAATTTCGTTGAAACTGCACTAAAATATTTTTTGAGCTAAACAAAGCTCAATCATGTACGATTAATAAATGAGGGGGTATATTATGATGCCACTTACAAAACTTCAAAGAGGCAGCAAAAAAAAAAAAGAAATTATGTCCCCAAATTTGCCGTCCCGAAGATCTGCCGCAGCCGAAGGCTCCAGACTACTCAGCCTGCTGGTAAATCCGCCACTGGTCGCGACAGCCAACGCAACCAATACAAATGATCACCGATCACCGTGCTCACACGTCCGTTCTGTCATCGCTCACCCAAACATTTTTTGACTACCACAACTCAATTCCTAGCAGCTACAACGACACCTTTTACACCAGCACGCGTAGCATGACCGCCGTAGAAACGGGCTATATTGACGGAAGAACCGACAAACTGACACCATAGTCATTGTCTATCTGTCATTCTTCCGTGGACAAAACTCGTTTCTACAGTGGGTCACGCTACGCGTGCACTGCTGCCGCAGTAGCCACTATTTGCCAATAATAACTCTATACATGGGAAATATGAATCTTTCTTTAGACAGACAAGACCTGACATGACAAGACCAATATCGTATTTGAAAAGGTTTATTCAAAAAATATACCTAGCGTTATATCGAGTCTAGTAGCTAAGTATTGATAGATTCACAGTGGGTAGGAGTTTGCACTCAACTCGTTCAGATGCGGCGATATTAAGGCGGAAACACACTTACGTGTCGTGGCGTGTCGTGACGCGCCAGAAGCATTCGGTTTCATACATCGTTGCGACACGACACGCAATGCAAATATGTCCCTAACCATATTAAATGTATGAAACCGATTTGCCTTTAGGGTGTGTCCAGACGCAATATACAGCAATATACAGGGTTATTTGTAAAACACCGACAACCTCTTAAGAGGTAATTCTACTCATCATTATGAACAACTTTTACTATGAAAACAAACCCGAAATCGTGAAAAAAAATCGGCTGTTCCGTACATTTTGACGAGTTATGTGAACATAAAGTCTGGAATAGCTGATTTTTTTTTCACGATTTCGGCTTTGGTCTCATAGTAAAAGTTGTCCATAATGACGAGTAGAATGACCTCTTAAGAGGTTGTCGGTGTTTTACAAATAACCCTGTATAAGGAACCTACCCGAACCTGCCAAATTTCCCAATCAACGTGGAACCTAATTCTTTAACGATAAAGTTGAAAATCTATTACTTTCTATTAAACAAATTTGACAGATTGTTGTAGTTTGATGTTCCGGGGTCTAGACTACCACACCAAAGCCACAAAAAGGATAAGGATTAGATTAGATTATGGGCAACAATAAGTTATGTAAAATCTCACCTAGGGGAAACATAACAGATGCTATTAAGACGCAAGCAACGCACTGTACCTAATGATTTTTCCATGAAATACACAACATATTGACTATCAACGTTTTTTTTTATTCTATTTCCTTGCTAGCACTTTGGTATTCAAATGTTTCCCTTTCATCTATACCGTATTTACATAGGAGATGGAAACGGGTAAAAATAACCGGTTATGACTTGTTTCCGTAGTACGAAACGTGGACTAGATGTTTTCAAGTATTGGTTGATATTTTTATTGAGGACTTATGAGGTGGAAAAAGCTTCAATATTTGTAAGCCATTTTTTATACTATTTGTTAGGGCTTGCTTTTAATTTTTAGAGTATAATATCATGAAACTCGAATCAAAAAGTACCTATTTCTGTGGGTTTCATTGTCTTCATTTCAGGGAAGCAAGATTACTTTGTGGGTGTCATGTACAGTCACGAGCACCCATATGTAAACACCGAGCAACTTTAACAAAAGATTATCTTTTACTGTATGTTTTGATAAAAAAAAATCAAGTTGTTGCGAACATATTATTTTGAAACTCAATAGTCTGCTCAATTTAGACATCCGAGGGTACAAAAATTCGCACCCAGCTCAAAGTTGGTAGGATTCTTCAAAACATCATCATAGAAGTAATCTATAAAAAAAGGAATTTTTAATAGATAAATACCTGATCTACATTTTTTGTCTGAACTAATTTTCTGATAAAACTTACCGTTTTGCTGAAAATCGCGAAAACCCGTTTTTGTGACTTTGACCTTTTTCCAGGTCCTCCGAAACGGCTGAACCGATTTGTATGGAATCTTTTGTGCATATCGGGTAGGTCTGAGAATCGGCCAACATCTATTTTTCATACCCCTAAAACCCATCAAAATTTCCACGCGAACGAAGTTGCGGGCAGCAGATAGTTATCAAATATATTCCGTTGATCCTTAATTATTAATTAAACTTTAATAATATCATCCTTTTACCACCAAACCCGTAAAATATCACCAAGAAATATTTTAATGAAAAGCGATTTTCAATGAAATTACGATTTTAGATAGCCATTCCTTTACCGTGAAAGCCGTTGATTGATATTGGCTATTTTACAGCTTTAAACAGATACCAGAGAATCCATTATACGAAAGAGTGATGACACCCGATCCGTTTTACTTTTAATAACGGATCGTAATTTAAAACGACCTTCATTCATGGAGTTTATTGGAGAACAGTTATTTGGTTTTATGCGGGGAAATTGTGAAAGGATTTTCTTTTTTAAGAGCGTTTACGCCTTACGACATTTCATACAAACTTTCAAGTCGTTATTTTCCGAAATGACTGAACTGATTTTGATGAAACTTCGTACACATAATCAGGATACACAGATCTAAAAAGTTACTAACACATTTACGAAAAATAGTGTTACAGTTAAATTAGACCAAATTTAAATTTTCTATAGAAACAGAAAATTCCAATTATCTCTTGTTTTAAAACACATTTTGAAAATATTTTTAGTAACTTTTTAGACCTATGTATCCTGCTTATGCGTATAAAGTTTCATTTAAATCGGTTCAGTCATTTCGGAAAAAAACTACTTGAAAGTTTGTATGAAAAGCGGTAAGGTAAAAACGCTCTTAAGGTTCTTTTTTTAATGGTAGTTAGTACAGTTTTGGTAAAATTATATTATTAACAGAGCAATTTATTTGTTGCAGGTAAGCAGAAGTTGAACACATTTGAACCGTGAGTAGATTATAACCAAGCCCCTGTCACCGAGAGGATGACTTTGTCCTAGCAGTGGGAACGCTAAAGGTTGTTTTTGGGAAGCAGAAGTTGCAGGTTCAGATATCAGGTACTATGAAACTCAATACAGAAAGAGAAGGTATGGATAGCTTATTTGCGGACTTAAAATTATTTATCCCTTTTACAAACTATCTAAACTTTAATATTTGTCCGATGTCATTGCTTTCACAAGTTAGCCGGACAGAAATAGAAGCAATTGTTGAATATCTCCCACGCAAAGACGTTCAAACTTTATTGTACGGTCAAACGCACCTCAGTAGCTCACTTGAAGTGCCAAAACCGGCCTTACTGCTACGCAATCAACGCGATCCTAATTTCAAATTGTTACGAGGAGGTCCGGTCGACTGTACTCACGTTGTGGTCTCAGCGATTAAGGGCTAAAGGATTTATTAATACTACTAATATTATAAATGCGAAAGTTTGTGGGATGTTTGTTACTCTTTCACGCAAAAACTACTGAATGGATTTGGATGAAATTTGGCACACGGGTAGATTATAACCTGGATTAACACATAGGATACTTTTTATTCCGATAGTATGGTCCCGTAGGACAATTATCGAACTCCACGCGGGCGGCGCCGCGAGCATAAGATAGTTAATAATGAACTTGTGTGAAAAAAAATACATTTTCCTTCAGTTGGCCGTATGTCATTACTTCCCAAAATGTAATTCACAATGGCGACGCTATCGAATAGTGTATTAATACAGTGAGTGTGTGTTTTTTTTCCAAAATCCACGAGTTTGATTCCTGGCTAGGAATATTGATTCATCCAAAATCCAATGATACAGTTTTTGTTTTCATCAAAATCGTGATGGACACTACTTTCAGTATTTATTGCTGTTCGTTAAAGTTTCGCATTTGGCTGTCCACGCCCAATTGAAAAATTCAACCGGTTCAAGGGTTCATAGTTACCAGTGGCGAAGGGTCAAAATTTTGTAAGGGGAAGCCGACGAAAAATATGAGATCATTAATTTTGTTTTTAAAGTGAAACTTTTATTACATCGTCTCAAACTTTTTCGTCTGTGTGTTGCATGTCGCGTGACAATCGGTCGTGGAGCAGGTATAAAATTAAAGGCGCTCGTCAGAGCGCCTTTCACTTTATCCCTATTCCGCGGTCTACTCCGCGCTATAGTGTGAAAAAAAGTTTCACTTTTACCGTGGTTTCATAAAACCACACAATCCTTTTATTCGTCATCGCATTTTTAAATTTCATTTTGATTGTCAGCGACCCCGAAAACCACGAAAATGTCACCCATGATCAGTATACACAAAAATTTTCGAAGGACCCAACTTGATCTTTTTTTCATAACTTATGTATTGTAACGATTAAATGCACAGGAACTATAGAAAATATGTTTATTCATAAAAGTGAACGCGTATAAATACAATGTTTCATGTCTATGCTATTAACCGTTGAGGAGTTCCCTCATGAGAAGAGGACCCTGGCGGTAGGATGAATTCATGATACAAATCGTCATTATCCATCAAATATAAACACGTATGCAAAGTTTCGTGTCTGTGCTATTAAACGTTGAGGAGTACCCTCGTGAGAAGACAATCCTGGCTGCAGGATGAGATCATGATAGAATTCATGTGTATCCATCAAATATGAATGTGCATACAAATTTTCGTGTCCGTGATATTTACCGTTGAGGAGTTCCCTCGTGAGAAGACAATCCTGGCCGCAGGATGAGATCATGATAAAATTCATGTGTATCCATCAAATATGAACTCGTATGCAAAGTTTCGTGTCTGTGCTATTAAACGTTGAGGAGTTCCTTCGTGAGAAGACGATCCTGGCTGCAGGATGAGATCATGATAGAATTCGCCATTATCCATCAAATATAAACACGTATGCAAAGTTTCGTGTCTGTGCTATTAAACGTTGAGGAGTTCCCTCGTGAGGAGACGATCCTGGCTGCAGGATTAAGTTATGTCTGTCATAAAATTGTATTGTTTTTAAAACCAAAGGTGTGCGCTAAATTTCAGCTCAATCGGGCATCGGGAAGTGGTTCTATTTTAGCTTGCTATACATACAAACATTGAAAGTTCCCTGTCGTAACTCGAAAATCTTCGGCTTACCTAGTCCTTACAAAACGCTGCTGATAGCTGCGAAGTCACGTGTCCGCGTTCATACGAATTTAGTTCTGAATTCGGACACCCGAGCGTCGGCTTACTGGCGCCACATGTTGCTTTCTTTGTTGACATGAAAAATGCTGGCATTTATGTAATGTTTTCAATCCTATGATGTATTTAATGTCTGTACTGTGATGTGATAACCTCAGATGTGTACATAATTTACCATTTGACTACAGTAGACACTAGACACTACGTATAGTGCCTTGTTCCCAAAGGGAAGCCGGCAGGAATCGGCTTCTTAGGAGCCTTCGGGCCTGATAGTTACATCCCCTTCCCAAACATTCGGGATAACAGAATAACTTAGTCCACTGCTTGACTTAGGCCGCTCCTAAGTTGAACCAGAATACCAGTCCTCCGCCTCCTGCATCCAGTCTGTCCCAGTCACCTCTTTAAGATCGTCAGTCCATCTAGCTAGGGGGCATGTGCTGATGTTATTTTATCAAATACCTAGGTACTTTAAATTCCATCTAATTACGCTATTACGGGCAATATTTTCTGATAACCAACAATAAAACGTTTTATTATAATCCATTTATAATAATTATTCCGCAATCAAGTCAGATGGCATTAAAAATTATGTAATTTCAATTTATTACTAATTAATTCTAGATTTTATCTGAATGCTGCTCTGATATTTTCTGAACTATGTAATGATAAAAATGATAATCAAGATGATAAATAATCCAAATGAACAAACATAATTTACGTCCTTTTTAAGAATTAAACCTGTTCTACATCCACGTAATAAAAATGTACAAAAACGCCCCGTGAATGAAACCTTTCATCCATATTGATGGATGACTTGTTACTTCGACAGCTTCCGAGATTGGAGGATTTAGGATTTCATACATTTTATTTATTAGTATTGCTGCTAAGGAAAATATAAGGGTAGGTTTGTAATAAAAAAATGTTTTATTTTATGTCCTTTTCTGAATAAGCCTGAACGACTCATTTGGAATCGACTGAGGACTCTCGATCAACTTTGGATGTCATCATCATCATCATCTGCCTAGCCTTTTCCCAAATTATCTTGGGGTCGGCTTCCAGTCTAACCGAATGCAGCTGAGTACCAGTATTTTACATGAAGCTACTTTGGATGTATGCAAGTAGAATATATGTACATTACTATTGACGAAATTCTTCAGATTCTCTATCAGATGATCTATCCAAGTTTCTATTATCTAATTTTTTTATTCATTTTATATATTTTTCTTCTGAAAAAAATAAATCTTGGCTATCAGGCCATTGGCCGTGACGACTATCGGCACAGTGATATCGGAGCTCACATTCAACATACAACTTCGTGCACGAAGTCGAAATATTTTATTTGTAAGGGTCAGCTCACACCGAGACGCGACGCGACGCGACGCGACGGTGCGCGCACCTTGAGAATTCAGTACGTTTACCATGAGTTGTCACAGTTAGATCGCTTGACGTAACTGCAATAGTTCCGTCAATACGCAAATACTATAGTTAGCTTTTTCAATGGTACCATGAGCTGTGTTGGTGCTTACTACCAAATTCTAAGCAAATGAAGCCCAAACTTGCAGTCGCTGTAATTTAGTTTTCTACACGGTGACGTAGGATAGATAACTATAGTGACTCATACTGCGCATTTTAGTACCCAACTATCCGCTAGAGGCGCTGTAAAAGTTTTCATACATTTTTTTAACTACAGACGCTAGCGAGTATAGATTGTTAAAACTCATGGTAGACGTACAGAATACGTTGCGCAACGTATTCTGATTTCTCACAACAAAATGTGTATCTTTTCGTGTAGAAAATAAAGTTCTATTTTGAATCGCTCTTTTAAAGTGTACGCGCAGCGTCGCCTCGCGTCGCGTCTCGGTGTGAGCTGACTCTTACTCTTTCTCAGCTTTCACAAGGTTCTCGTCATGCGGGACGGTACACATCGACTATCATCACGCGGCAGTTGATCGGTCTATCACCACTATTCATATATATCATTAATTACTTACTAAGCTACTCCTTAAAACTACAGCTAGCTGCCAGTAAAAGTCCCGTCAAAATTGGTCAATTATTTTTTAATAGTATAATTAGATTAAAACAAACGGAAGAGTTGATGACTCTCATCTTACTCTCAATGTGCTTACTGTGAGATGGTTTATTAAAAACCATCGTACATTGTGATAAAACGATTTTTTATTGTTATAAAACGAAACATTTTCATTTACTTTAAATTTTCTTAAACTCTTAAGACCCCCACACCCACTTACGCTAATTTCCTACACAAAAACAACAAATTTCAACTGAGAACATCAAAATCTCTAAAAGTTTATTTTCGAATTGAGACAAACTCCTTTATTAATACTTCAAAGCTTAAGGGCGCTACACACTTGTTAGGGTAGGCACATTTAATTCGGCAGTATTTGTTGAACAAAGCCGACACGAAGGATATACTAATACTAACTACACACTGGCTTTCATTTAACTCGTGCCTCTCGGTGAATTCCGTTCGGCATTTATTATTTCTGAATTATGATCGGGTCTGCTTTGCACAATTTGAATTGAGCCGAGCGGCTTTTTCCTCAACATATTTTTTTGTTAAAATAAAATAGGCTTGCGTTTGGTCGTAACTCGCCTGATGTGAAGCGAAGCTGCATGATTCTAGGCACCCTTACTTTGAAGAAACCGATTTACTCGAACTTTGAACAGGTCCACATTATTATGATAAGGAAACAAAAAAGCCGGCTGTGAATTCCACAGATTTGCGGTACTACATATTTCTACAATCTACATACAGGGTGGAATTTTGAGAACCTTAACCGTTGTAGCTACAGGAAAGCGGGCTTAGGAGTAGTGTCCTAAGACCGCTCTCCGGGCGGTGGCATTATCGAATAACGGTACTAACCGTAATTCGATAATGCCGCCCGACTGTACTGAAACATGCCGAACAAAAAGAGGCACCCCTAAATTATACTTAGTAACCACGTATATCATTGCCAGTACACACAAACAACTTTGATAGCAGTTTTAATTACATTGTCAGCAACAGCTTCCCTAGAGGTGAGACTAGCTAATAATCTTATCCTTTGTCTACCAGATGTGAATGAACTTAAGATAGGGGAGGAGAATTCTTCATTATTTTAACTAAAGTACGGTGTACGGGCTTGTAGCAAGGGACGAAAATACTGAGTGAGGTGGCTAGGAATGTTCGGTTTTGTGGGACTGTCGCAATTGTCATCTATATTTGACAATAAAAGTTATTTTGAAAATTTTAGCAGACACTTGGGGAATGTGAAATGATAGATTGTAAAAACGATTTGGTTGTCTTTTGATTGATTTGCCCTATCCCCGTATCGCCCTCGTACTAGTTTAAAACTGTATCACGAGATCGACGACGAGACGTGGTCACTAATTACTAGTCCCTATGCTTTGAGGAACTTAAAACTTGGGAAAATGAGGAGTCAGCCGTTTTTTCAGTCAACTGATCTTAGGTAGTCAGTGACCCGAAAGTCCTGATAACCAGTCTTACCAAGGTATATCGTACTACCCAGTACTGGTTGTGGAGGTCAGATAGGCAGTCGCTCCATCTAAAATACTGGTATTCAACTGCATCCGGTTAGACTAGAAGCTGACCCTAACATAGTTAGAAAAGGCTAGGTAGGCAATGGTGACTTATGTATTTTATTTTTATTTATTTATTAAAACTTTATGCACAAGTATAAAACACTGTACAAAGGCGGACTTAATGCCTTAGGCATTTTCTACCAGTCTACCTTAGGGTGATGCAGAGAGAAAACATAGTAGGTGCAGTATAACAGATGGTTAGAAAACATTTACAAAAATAAAATATAGCGATACATACATAAATACATACAAAAATACATACATATATATATATATATATATATATATATACAAGAAGTAAAGAGAGAGACAAACTAACAACAATTTAATTATGAGATGAATCTGCCAGCTTCTTAAGTAAGTGTTCGCGAGCTTTAACTTTAAATGTGAACCGACTGTTGGCCAACCTGATGTTCAGAGGGAGCGCATTCCAAAGGAAGACAGCCTGGACAAAGAAAGACGACTTGAGAAAACCAGAGCGGTGAGAAGGACAACGCAGAAGGCGATTATTGGAAGAACGAAGATTTTTACTGTGCGCAGAGCATAAATATTGAAGATGAGTAGTCACATAGGAAGGAGAAGTAGGCTTATTAAGAAGAGAAAATAGGGTAGTCAAAGCTCTCAACGCTCTGCGCTGCCGTATGGGCAACCATTTTAATAGTGACCGATGTGCGGAGACATGGTCATACTTACGAAGATTAAATACGAATCGAATGCAGTTATTAAGAAGTCGGTCAAGTTTATTGAGGAGATCTGCATTCAGGTCGTAGTAGCACACATCACCATAGTCAATTATGGGGAAGATTAGGGACTGTACAAGCATTACCTTAATGTGTGATGGGAGAATATTTTTCAGCCGATAAAGCGACCGCAACGTTCCGGTGACTCTCTTGCTCACAATCGCAACCTGCTTACGCCAGTCAAGGCAAGTGTCAACATGCAAACCCAGATCCTTGACATCAGAGCTAAACGGAATGACTGCGCCGTCAAAGGTAACCGGTGGCACCGTTAAGCCATTCAGCCTACTCAGGCTATAAGGGCTCCCTACAATAATAGCCTGGCACTTGGTTGGGTTAACCGCCACCCCGAAACGATCAGACCAGTTTTTGACGAAGCGTAAATCCCGGTTTAGCTCCTCGATCGCACCGGACAAGCTGTCAACACTTGCCTGACAGTAGAGCTGTAAGTCATCAGCATAAAGATGATACACACACTGAAGCTCGGTAGTTATGAGATCTATAAAAATAGAGAACAAAAGTGGAGATAAAATGCCGCCTTGAGGGACGCCAGAATCAAGATCACACCAGCTGGAGCCAGAGTCACCAGCGAGAACTGACTGCTGGCGCCCCCGAAGATAGGAAGAAAACCATTCCAATACCTCGGGAGAGACCATGAGATAGGAGAGGATGGATAAAAGGACTTCGTGACTGACGGTATTGAAGGCATTGGAAAAATCAATTAAAACTAAAACCGAAACTTTAGTGTCTTCCATTCCCCGCCTTATATCGTCAGTCACTTTAAGGAGGGCTGTTACGGTACTATGGCCGGGCCTGAACCCAGATTGCAATGGACTGATAAGGGAGTTGTGGTGGATGAAGTGGGAAAATTGCTTGTGAACACAGGCCTCGAGTACTTTAGATAAAAAGGGAAGGATGGAAATTGGTCGAAAGTGGCTGAGAAGAGTGGGGTTAGAAATTTTAGGGAGTGGCCGAACATGGGCTTTTCGCCATAGAGAAGGGAAAACACCGGAGTAGAGGGAGAAGTTAACGACATGGGAGATTGCAGGTAGGAGCTGATCAAGAGCCGTCACAATCATGTGACGACTGATGTTATCACAGCCCACGGCTTTGGACTTAAGGGACAGGATTATCTTCTTGATCTCTCCGGGATCGACTGGGGTAAAGACAAAGGGAGAAATATTGGGTCGCGTCAGACCAGCAAGATAGTCAATGGTTTGACATTTGGTTAGACTATCAAGAGTGGGGACAGTGCAGAAATGGCGATTTAGATCGTCCAAACCAAATGCCTTAGGAAGGTCTGAATGCCGCGATTTGCCGATACCTAGAGTTCTGAGGAACTTCCAAATATCAGCAGGAGAAGCAGAAGTGATATTATCGAGAATGTGGCGGCGTTTAGCGTTGCGTACCATCTGATTACAACGATTGCGAGCAGTTTTGAAAAGGGTCCAATTGTCCTCGGACCGATCCTTTTTATATTTCCGGAACGCGCGATCCCTTCGTCGCATTGCCATCCGAACTCCATTATTCATCCATGGTGCAGGTGGGCGCTTCAGCTTGACTTTCCTGACAGGAGCATGGGTGTCATACAAGTTGATTACAATCGAATTAAGGCTACTTACTTTTTCATCAACTGTTGTGGCTTCCTCCAGGGGCGTCCAATCAATATTGGAAGCATCCTCAATAAGTTTCTCTGTATTCATCCGCGCAAAGGCACGCCTGTACTGGAACGTAGGTTTGGGTTTAGGAGGTTTAAGGACATAGGACAGGAAAATAAGGTCGTGATGGGAAAAGCCAGGAGCGACATGTTGACCATGTGAGGGGACTAGGGAAGGATTAGATGTGAGAATCAAGTCGAGCCAAGTATCATCCCCGACTGTGTTATGATGCGTTGGTTGGAGAGGCAACACATGGAGACTAACTGCCTCGATCAGATGTAGGAGTTTACGGGATCGAGGGGAGTTGTGGGCAAGGAGATTGGTGTTGAAATCGCCCATGACGATGTGATGTGCATACTCCGAACCTAATGATTCTAGGACCGATTCTAATTCGATGAAGTAATCAAGGGACGGGGGACAATACACAACTCCAAGAACGGTTTTAGCTCCTTTGACACAAACTTCTAAAAAAAGAAATTCAGCCAAATTATTAGAGGAAGAAGAAGCGAGAATTTTAAAGGAAAAATCAGCTCTAAGGTAAATTGCTACACCACCCCCTCTCTTACCGATTCGATCGTTCCGTAGAAGAACGAATCCTGGTAGAGGGTAAGTGTTAGATGCAAGCTCAGGTTTTAGCCAGGTCTCTGAAATCAGGACGGCATGGACGTTATTGTTCGTGAAGGTATCATAAAGCTCGTTGTAGTGGCTGGGTATGCTCTGGGCATTGATGTGACAGACATTAAACAGTCGGTCAAGACTATGGTTAAAGCTTTGACGTAAAATATCACCAAGGGTGTCTGTAAGGGAACAAAAACTATCATCAGAAGTGGCAGTAGAATCGTTAGCTGAGAAAAACGATTCATTATCAAAAAGTGCTGTCATAGATACAAACAAAATATTAAATATAAGAAAAAAAAATATATAGTAAAAATAAAATAACTCTAAAAAAAATAAAAAAAAAACTACACGCAAAACAAGTACAACGGTTGCATCTCTGCACCACCCGCCAGCTAACATCATCATTAAAAAACACAGTAAACAACCAAGCAAAGACAATGAGACCCAATGAAATAGTGAAAAAAAAAAACATTAAAAACAAACCCAAAATAAATACAAAAGTAGGAAAGTAGTAAGTACAGATAAATAATATTATGGCATTCGGAACGCACCTTACGCCCTCAACTTTCGTGAACGTATCCGATCCTTGAAATTGAAAACCTGATGTCATGTCAGATTTGACAGTCAATACAGTCATGACAATTTGGATTAGCAATGTTATTTAAAAGGAAATTAATGACAAATAAAATGGTTGAGGGTAAACTAATGTACGCAAGACATGTTACAATCTAGGAAGAAAGATAAAAAAAAACAAAGTAACAAAAACATGATTACGAGTCAAAAGTAATTATAGGTTATCATTACCAAACAGCAAAGATAGCAATATAGCATAAGGTAATTAGATCCTACGCAACGTAGGTATCTAACTGCGTGAATTTTGTAAGATAATATAAGAGTTTTATTACCAAAATATTAACGAGTCTTATTTTTCAGGCTATCTCCAGAAGTTTGCACCTTGGGATACTTTAGCAGCAGCGGACTCAATTCTTCAAATGATGTGATCTTGTGTTTACTTCCATCGGGGACTTTAATTACGATGACACCGTCCTGAGTCCAGCATGACCGCATAGAAAAGTGTAGCCTCGCTTTCCCAAAGATGGATTGTCGGGTCTTGGTCAAGAATTCCTTGACGGAAACAGAAGAACCCTTAAGACCTGTCTTCGCTCTCCATACCGCAGACCTGTCGTCATAGCTGAGGAATTTTACCAAAATAGGCCTGTGGTGATCCTTGTTAGCTGCACCTAGTCTATGGCAGACCTTTATGGAGGAAGCGGTAACTGACTTAAGGCCCAGCTTCTTGTTTATTACGTCCAGGACCACTGTGCTACTGACCTCGCCTTCAACCTCTGCTATGCCCTGAAAGATCAGCGCCTTCCGACGATGCCTGGTCTCCAATTGGTCAACTTGTCTAGCACACTCGCTGATCTGTCGCCTAAGCAGACTTAGCATGCTGAAGATTAGCTCCCTAAAGGTACGAAACTCCTCAGCTACCCTCGCCACGGTATCTTTGGCTGGTCCTGCACACTGAATTTGCGCCTCCAGTTCGCTCATCTTCCGGACAAAGCTATCCTCTAGGCTTTTCTGTGCCGATGCAATTTCATCAAGCTGTGACATGGTTTTCTTGTGATCGGTGACAGTAAAAAAACGGTGAAGTGAAGTGATGTGCTGGCAGGTGGTGGACAGTTATAGATTTAGTCACATGTGTGAGCTACAAACGTAAGTACTCACTATGCACAAATTATACACTGATATTTTATGAAAAATAGGTGAATAAACTGTGTATTTCTAATTAAAATAGTAAATCAATATTGGAGATACGTCTGTCTTTTTTTTACACCTACCCGCGAAAAAAAGATTGGATTTAGTGAGGAAAGTTCGATTTACATGCAACAAAACCTCCAGATGATTTTAGTTTGATATATTAATCAGACATTAGCATAGGATTGAATAGTTTTTTATTCTGAAATGGTTAATAGTATTTTTTTCATATAGAATAGACAAACAATTCAGATCTGTTTTATATTTCGTAAAAAAATACTGCACACTGTTATCCTATCTGAAATATGGTGAGCGTTTTAATGTGCTCGGGGCAATGTTAGCAATTTCGTACAGGTGGTGCCAACTATTCATATTCAAGAAAACACAGATGGGTCTGCAACAGGTCCATTGTGCATTGAGGTTGAAACATTCACCCCGTAGCCAAAATTATAAGCTGAATTTCAGCTAGATGATAAATGAATTACTGGTCGTTCAACTTGTTGAAAAGAAAGAAAAAAGATTAATTTCAGCAGTATAGAGATACACAATAGTAATGCAATTACTGTTTCTACCACAGGTTTCTGAGACCATGATCATTGATCATGTTTTGACCAGTCTTTTTCTGATTATCTGCTTTAAAGTCTTGTATTTGCTGAACTGTTTTGATTGGTTGACCAGAGCCAATCAAATCACTTTATTAACGACATTCATTGATAGTTTCAACTCTACCAAAAAAATCTACATATATTCCTTTGTCCACATTTATTCCTGTGTCCACTCTTATTGACCGTTTATTTTGTGTCTTCTCCATGCACTTGTTGAAAACCCATTGGTTTGTCTTTTTCTGATCATCTATCCTCTATTATATTATTCTCGTTGTCATTCCAAATGCGGTGCATATGATCTAAATTTGCACGAAATGCCGACTTGCAAAGTTGCAACAGGTTTATAATGGCACAGTTGCGTGTCTTGCAGACTATACAATCTTCTTCTGTCTGCCAGCTGTTCACATTTACGTAATGCTAACTTGCTATTGCCAATCGGGCATTTATAAATCCGGGCTCCTAAAGACGTTATTGACTACTGGAAAAACCCTATAACACTACTTTTAACACTATAAGTACTTAACTATCGAATCAGTAGGTAGATACATATTTCCATCAACCATGTTTTCTTGCGTTATACCATGACTTTCAAATGTCTTATTCCCAAAGAACACAAAGTCACTAGGCTGAAGCCACAGCTAGTATTTAAATAATGCTGGTGATACTTGCAACAGGCTGCTAACAGCACTGTTGCATTGAATGCTTTGTATCTGCGAATATGTTTGTGTAGCTTAATTGTAGTGTTTTCATAGGAGGAATATTGGGCAGCATGTCTGTCTTTTATGGTTTCATTACATAAATATTTGGGTTTGACGCATTTGGTGCAAATCTTAACTTGTGCACCATGCTCAAATGGTGAACTAAGCAACTGGTGCACTTCTCATGCGGTACACTTCGCAACTGGTGCACTTCGCAAAAGGAGCACTTTTTAAGATGAGTGGAGATTCGGAAAAATTGGGTTTGCAACCGGTTGGAGGCTGTCATGACTCGGGTGTAGGTACATTTTCTAAAGCTACGCTACGTAAGAGGTAGCCGGCAGTGTCACCATCCTGGAGACATTTTGCTAGAGTTACATGTAACCGAGTCGCCATAACCCTTCTTTCCTTCTTTTTCTTGTGGTGGCCTAATATTTATTTCATTCTGTTTTTAGTATTTGTTGTTATAGCATCAACAGAAATACATATTCTGTAGAAATTTCAACTGGCTAACTATCACGGTTCATGAGATACAGCCTGGTGACAGACGGACAGCGAAGTCTCAGTAATAAGGTCCGTTTGACCCTTTCCTACGGAACCCTAAAAATTAAAACTAAATAGAAAAAGATAATATTGTGTCACACGGCTGCGCCAAACAGGCGTAACGTAACCAAAAAAAAACTTACACATTCAATTATTTATATCTAAATGTTAGTTCTTTCTCCATTCTGTCGCAACTGAAAAATCAGGCGAGGATATCAATAATTGCTTTATCCTCTCAGATTGACCTTTCATCGGTTGCAAGCACCAATGAGGATGTCCATTACCAGGTGCCCTAGCACTATATATTGCCCCAGCGAAAGTTAACGGGGTAATAGAATTCGCCTTTATCAAAAAAGAACCTTTTAAAATCGAGAGTGCCAGTACTAATTGATCGGTAGTGAAATTAGATGCTACTCCGTTCCAGAAGTCTTTTGAAATGGAATATTTATTCACGAACTTTCTATTCTCTCACAGATCTATTCTGTTTTCTTAAGTTATCTCTTTGGTGTCCATATTAAATATTTCATGACGGAACCATTCATTATTCATATCTATACTAATATTATTTGTTTGTTTGCTTGAACGCACTAATCTCAGGAACTACTGATCCCATATCATCACGCTACGACTCAAAGGAGCGGAGCAGCAATGAAAAATGTTGCGAAAACGGGGAAAATGTGACGCAGACGACATTGCGCGGAACAGCTAGTAATAAATAGCTGAAGAGTTTGTTTGCTTGAACGCGCTAATCTCAGGAACTACTGGTCCGATTTGAAAAATTCTTTCAGTGTTAGATGAAGGCCATTTATCGAGGAAGGCTATAGGCTATATATCATCACGCTACGACCAACAGGACCGTTCCTGTTGGTCCGTAGCAGCAATGATTTTTTTTCCGAAAACTGCGAAAATGTGACGCAGACGAAGTTGCGCGGGGCAGCTAGTATTCATATAAAAGTGTGAAATTGATTGGAAGTGACGGACTGTTCCGTCGTAAAACGATATTAGAAACGATTGCGAATGTATGAAAAGTAGTAAAAATAATGATTCCGTATGAAAATCGACGTACGCACGGCGGCGACCAATTAAGCTCTACAAAACCAGTATATGCGGATCTCTCATTGTACGGAAAATCTATGCAAAGCGAGGCCATGTTATACTGGAAATGTATCGCTTGATGTATTGCTTTTGATGTCGATACTGTTAAGCAGACACACTTTGGCAAAATGTATTTTGCCTTGTAAAGCTAAACACACATTATAGCTGCATCTGGCTGAAAAGGATCATGTTTCCATGTGAAAAATGCGCAAGGGCGGCTTAGGAGGATACACCATGTAAGAAAATAATGTAGGAGGGTTTTATGATGCAGTTCGCCCCTCCCATATCTCTAAATGTACACAAGCTTATGAAACAGATTTTTTTTAGTATTTACGGGTTTTTGAGGAACTCGGGGATAAAAATAATAACAGCTGCACGGTCCCTAAGGTTAAGCCGTGTTTGCCAAGGTTGATCCGTGGATGGGTGACCATAATTACATACCGAGTTTCCTCCGTACCTCGGAAAGCACGCTAAGCCGTTGGTCCCGGCTGTTATTTGTATATCTTGCAAGTCTTAAAGAGTAGTCAGAAGCCAAAAGTCTGACATCTAGTCCTACCAAGGGGTGTCGTATTACCCAGTATTACCCGTAGTTACTGGGTTGGGAGGTGAGATAGGCAGTCGCTTTATGTACTAAATACTGGCACTCAGCTTCATACTGTTAGTATGGAAGCCGACCCCAATCTTGGGGTCGCCTTTACCCAAACTATCTAGTTTGGGTAAAGGCTAGGCAGATGATGATGACGCGATGAGGACGAGGAAAACCGGACGAGCTGTACGAAAACAGCGACCAGTGGTCCACATTGGCCCTGGATTCAAACAACTGTAGGTCACGGGGAGAAGCCTTTGCCCAACAGTGGGATGACGCAGGCTAACAGTAGGTATCAGGTTTTTTCTTGGTCCTTTAAAACTTTTAACATGTCTATAACATTTAAACACGGAATACATACTTGATTTTGTCCGTAAAATAAATCGGCGCCAGTTAGTCTACACCTACAGCAAACTGAGCACTTTGAACTAAAAACGTTTTACTGCAGTTTAATTTCCGCTTAACTTTGTCTACATACCTAGTCCTAATGTAATTACTATTCCGGTTAACTGTGGCTATTTCAATAGACTAACTGAATAGAGGATAGTTTGCGGATCGCTTTGTAGGGTTTCGGAAACTAATGAGGAACAATGTGGTTGGTATTACGGGAAGCCGCTTAAAACTATGATGTCGAAATTCAAAGGAAATGTGAAATATGAAGGTACACAACTGCAACAGCAAAGCCGCTTAAGGGTTGCGCCTCCTCGCGGGCCTATGGACGGTGAGAAATGGGCTAGATCACCGTCCATCCGTCTTATGACGACAGGCCGTGTCGACGGCGCCGGCGCGTTCTTGTAGCGACCACAAAAAAAGCAACATACTACAAAAAGTCTACATTGCCATCTATGATACGACGGAGGAACTAACATCAATTTCCTACAAGTCACAAGCAAAATTTACATCGACTTCAGTATATATACAGAAACCCGATAACAACTATCGGGCAGTTGCCCACCAGACATAACACCTGTCTGGCCGGAGGATCCTCCCTTTTCTAAGGAGTATCGAGGAACTTTCCACCCTGTTCCTCATACCCCTAAATTCTAGTTCCATGCGCGCCTCAAGGAGATGTCAGCAAATCGGAAAGGGTCCGAGAGGGCCGATGGTCAGGTTTTATTACCGCATAGTACTAACACTAAACAAAGCGGACCCCCGACGCTACGACGCTTGGATTAATTTTATTTTTGTTTTTCAGAGAAGACCTCTCTCTCGTCTGTCGGGGGTTTAAAATTTTTAATTTAATTTTTATTTCATGCTTTTAAAAACTACAACATGGAAACTTATAAATTAAAAAAAAAACTGATATTTTTGGGGGGAGGGGGGGGGTATGCAGCTTACCCTAGGTGATGAGCTTCAAACGGCTGAGCAGATTTTCTCTATGTTTCGAGAAAATCTGCTCAGCCGTTTGAAGCTCATCACCTCTTTTCTATTTGATGAAGGGATATAAACAACTTACATACAGTAGACCGCTTAGCACAAACACTAAACAAAGCGGACCCCCGATTATAATCATTAAACTCTTCAAGACTTTAGTGATTATAACCCAGTAAAGCCATATTAGTTACGGCGTATCATATTTTATTCAATATAAAAACTGAGACTGACCGGCAAATTGCAAAAAACGTAAGAAAATCAGAATTTCGCGGGCCACCCTGTCGCTTACACCATAATAACCAAATAATGTCATTTAAAGCTGTTTGACAGAGCAGCTCTATTCTATAAGCTAATGATATCGCCGTCAAAGACATCAAACGCGATAGTTTCAATCTGTTGCGCCCATTAAGGGAGGCACCCACGCGTCCGCTTTGACTAAACCTATTATCGTAATATTGATGGTAACGTGTATGTAGATAGGATATTGATCGTTACATTGATAGGTAATGTGTTAGTATCGGTAAACGGATTGGAGGGTACTAGTTGCTGATCATGCATGGAGTGGATTTTATATCACAAAAGAGGCTGAAAGGGGTTAGGTCTTCATTCTTTATCGTTAAGAACAAAATAAATTCTGGTTCAAACCATGTAGTTCACTAAAAATAAATTAAACGCCGTAATGTACTTTTCTATGACCAGAATGAATTCTCTGGCTTCTTACCTTGAAAATCACAGACTTTTACACAACTATTTATCCCATACAAACACTTACGCGCGAGCGAACCCGCGGACAACAACATATATATGGCGAAGGGCGGGCGTTTTGGGGGACTTTCTCTTGTAATTTTGACGTTCAAAAAGTGCTGTTTATCAGCCTAATTTGAATAAATCACTTTTGATTTTGATTTTGATATAAAGGTCCATAATTTTCGACATTATTTTGCGGGGGTAAAGCACACGTGTCAATTTTCGAACTCCACGCGGGAGAAGCCGCGGGCAGAAGCTAGTAGGCTTTATAACATTACCCCACAATCAATAGGAGCGGCGCATCAATGAAAAATGTTGCAAAAACGGGGGAAAATATGACGCAGACGAAGTTGCGCGGGTAAGCTAGTAACTAATAAACGAGGAACATACTGGCTTTTTCGTTCATTAATCAATGTTTCTCTCGACAGTTACAGGTTTTATTTTCGGTCCCCAGTCAACATGGATAGGTAGAGTTGGTTACGAATTTTAACACAAAAATATTGTTCTCTAGTGTTAATCAATCAAATATTCGAGGTAATTTACGTGATGGCTCTAGATCGAAAGAACTGGAATTTATGGGGAGAGACCTTTGCCCAACAGTGGGATTATGTAAGGTAGCAGTAATTTATTTGTTTACCTTGCGAACAGTGACAATAAATACTGTATTTGTTAATAGGTATCGTTAATATAAAAGTAGCGGTGCAGCTAATTATAATTACGATGTATCTACTAATCTACTCTGTTCATAATATTGACCTATAGGTTGTTTAAAGCCAGAGAAAATGTCTAAGAATAAAAAGAGCCTAACCTCGTGAAAGCAGAGAAAGATAAGCAATTCAAATATCCAGATCTGGCTCGCGAGGTTGTCGACATGAAGGAAGTGAGTACAGCAGTCATTGTTCCGATAGTCGTGTCGGCCAATGGCTTAATTGCCAAAAGCCTCGTGCAACATCTGGGTAGGCTTTCGCTTGGCAGCTGGATAAACGGCTTCATTCAGAAAGCAATACTTTTTTTTTATACGTTGCCCCACACTAGGAATTTCTCCTGTATCGTGGGTGCGTTTACAAACATTTAAACTGACACACACAAACAGCCAAACCCGGAACAACTATCTGTAGGCCATACAAATATTTGTTCCGTGCGGGGATCGAACCCGCGACACGCAGCGCAGCAGTCGATCGCTCAACCACTGTTCCAACCGTGCCGTCTAAACTTCTGGACACTGCGCGTATTGTTAGGAGGTTCCTCTCTCAAGAACCCTGACCACCGATAGCTCGGACTCTGTTCTCAATCCACTACTGTGCGCTACTATTTTTTATATTTTTAAATGTTCTTTTTTAATATAAGTTTGTAAATATATTTAAAAATATAATTAGTATGTAAGTAAATAAATAAACAAAAAACGAACCTCTAAATATCTGTGAGAACATGACACACAGTTTTTGATAAATCAAGTCACTCATATTATTTTCAGTGTGTGTCAGTCTCCTTTTATAAGCGCACTATGTTTATAATATTGTTGGTAAGGAAGAGGATTAATTAATAACCGCTATTATTATAATAAATATTATAACTGAAGTCTTAAAGACTTCCTTAGGCTACAGTGCTTAAAGACCGGTAATATTGATATTTTATTAGTAAAGGAAATAGTATTTTAATTAAATTAATTATTTATCGTTAAAACACGGAAACGGGTCGTACGTAACTTTGACATTGTAATAAATAGGGTGATTAAAATGCTCACAAAAAAGGGTAAAAGTAAAAACAGATTATTGCAGTATTTTTTTATGATAATGAAACTTACTTGTGAGTACACACGACAACAATCAAGCCATACATATCCAGTATAACCTGACCTCGCTTTGTATGATCCCCCTTACAATGAGAGATCAGTTCAATTTGGTTTCTATAGTTTGATTGGTCGTTGTGCATACAATACTTAAGCCCATATTTAGCATGGTAATACATTTTTAATTTATTATTATTTTTTACACAATTTTATTTTATTTATTTACCTACTTTTGCCGTCACAAATGTATGAGAACGGACTGAAAGCTTCAAGTGTTGTTAACCTGACTCCTAAAACATATCAGATTTCCTTGAAAAACCTTATTTTATTCTCAAGTTAAAACGTTCCAAATGCGCCTCACACCTTAATTTTGAGTGTGTGTCATTAAGTTGTAGGTACCTAATCGTCTGGGCGGACCGACGTTTTGGAACCTTATCCTAGACTCACTCCTACACAAAATGGCTAGTATGGGCGTCTATTGCCAAGCCTTTGCAGACGACGTTGTCCTAGTTTTCTCAGACTTTTCGACCGGCCCCCTGCAGCAAACAGCCAACGACACGTTAGACGTTGTATCGGAATGGGGCGTCAAAAATAAGCTTCGTTTCGCCGCGCATAAGACCAATGCGATGGTGTTAACGCGAAAGCTTAAATACGACGTTCCGGTACTTCAGATGTCGGGCACCCAGCTGAACCTGGTCAAAGAGGTCAAGCTGCTAGGTCTCACTATAGACTCCAAACTCACCTTCAACGCGCACGTGTCTGCGACCTGTAAAAAGGCTGCAGACATTTACAAGCAACTGGCATGCGCGGCAAAGGTGACTTGGGGCCTCAACAGAGAGATAATTAGGACAATATACGTGTCCGTGATAGAGCCCATCGTGATGTATGCAGCGAGTGCGTGGGCCCCCGCAGCTGAGAAACTGATGACAAGGAATCAGTTTGACTCATTGCAGAGAGGCTTCGCGCAAAAGATCTGCAAAGCATACCGCACGGTGTCTCTGACATCGGCACTTGTTCTGTCAGGTCAACTGCCCTTAGATCTCCGTGTAATCGAGGCCGCAACCCTGTTTAAGATCAAAAAGGGTTACTCTCAAGAGTTCTTACCGCCGGGCCACGAGCTAGAGTGCAACTTGCACCACTCCCAAAAACCCCACCCAGCGCTACTTACAACAACAGAGTACGCACGCCTAGAGGACTTGACTCCAGAAACCCTGGAAACCCATCAAGTAATCGGCCCCCAAATATACACCGACGGCAGCAAGATAGAGGGGAAAGTCGGAGCTGCCCTAACCTGGTGGGAAAACGGTAAGGAGTCCAAGTCCAGCACTTTTGGCCTGGAGCCCCACAACACGGTCTTCCAATCGGAACTGTACGCTCTCTTCAGAGCTGTCAGGATGGCAAGAGAATCTAGGTCGGCCTCCGTAAGCATCTTAAGTGACTCAAGATCGTCACTAGACCTGCTGAGGAGTCCGTCTGTCACTCATCACCTGGCACTACAAATCAAGAGATGCGTACGCGAGATCAGAGAAGAGGGCCGTGAAGTGAGGCTCTTTTGGCTCAGGGCCCACGTGGGAACCGAGGGAAATGAGAGAGCGGACGAGCTAGCCAAGGAGGCAGCCTTAACAAAGGAGACAGCGGACTACAGCAAGGTCCCCGTATCGTTCGTGAGAAGGAAGATACGGGAGGGGACTGTAAAGAAGTGGCAAGCGCGATACGAGTCCTCGAGTACAGGAGCGGTCACCAAAGTATTCTTCCCAGACGTCCTAGCGGCGAAAAGAATACTCAGAGACGCAGTTCTCACACCGGTCCATGTACAAGTCCTAACAGGACACGGAGGATTCTCAGCGTATCTCCACCGATTTCACCTCAAAGACAGTCCCTCGTGCGTCTGTGACCCCAGCTGCGATGAAACAGTCTGGCACCTGCTCTTTGAATGCCCAAGATTCAGCCAAGACAGAATGGAGCTGGAAGTAAAGATCGAAACCCAGCTGAGCCAGTCCATACTCCACACCATCATGGGGAGACCGGCTACCAGAACACCATTCTTGGCATTTGCGAGCATAGTCGCTAAAGTTGCGGCAGAGGCCAACAAAACGGACGCAACCTTGCGAAGGCGAAACCGACTACCATCTAGGCACACAGTATCAACAACCACAGTAGGTACAACTCAAACAACATCAACAACAACCACAGCAAGTACAACACAAACAACATCTACAATAACGACGATAACAACAACAGCAACACAAAACACAACACACACACCACTCACCATAACACAAGACATACACGCAAGCACTGACCACCAACAAGCACCAGCGGAAACAGCAGCAGCAGCAGGGGCCAGCCTACAACCATCCCTTAGCGCCATGCCCATCACGCAACTCCTGGCACTCGGAGGAGACGGAGTCCCAGGCGTCAGACTGCGTCCTGTTGCTCTGTTTATGAATAGGGAAACTGAAAAGTTAGGCGTGGGCTTCTGCATAGGCTCAAGCCGACCTGCGGCCCGCATACGTATTTCGCCAGGCCTTGCCACCTTGATCAACGGAAGCACCAACAAAACGAGCATAAGAGGCAGTAAGTACGCCGCACTGCCTCAGGTGGAAGTAGCCAATCACCGATGCCGTCTAATGCGATTCAAAGGAAAGACAATCGCATTACTCGAGTGGAGAGCGGAAACTCCATTTGCTCAGGCAAGCTCGTTGCTTCAAAAGATCAGGGAGGTAGGAGAACACACGGCAGTCACAGCCCGCCTCATTAGTATTGACGCGATGGTGGTCGGAGGAGAGAGAGGAGACGTCGCTGACCGCTTCGGCTGTTTGAAAGCCTCAGAAAAGCATGAGGTAGTCGTCTATGAGGACAGAGGGGAAACTCTAAGTTTTCTCAAAGCCCCCAGAGACCCAACAGCCAGCGCGACGAATCCCACCACAAGCCCGACCATACAAAGCGGATCCGAGAGGGCTCAGCAAAAGGCAGCCGCCGAAAAAGCCGCAAAGAAGCAGAGTGGTGCCACCAGCCCGGAGGACGAGGCTCGAACGAGGAGTCGCCTGAAAACCTTCGGCACTTTCCTCAGTGCACTACTCCCAAGCACCAGCCGCGAATCACCAGTCGAGAAGCAGGGAGCAGCATTGGCAAGGTTCTTTAAGAAAACTCCAACTGAACCAGCCCAGCGGAAGCCTACGCCAACAAGAGCAGACAAAGGGCAAGTCAGCCCACCTGCCCTCGCAGTAAGCTCGGGCACCACGGACCATGTGAAGAGCGCCTTCCTCGAGTACGTTGCAATCGTGAGAGCGACCAGAGAGGTCAATCTCTTGACATGCAAGAAGATCCTGCAGACCTTCCAGAGGAATACAGAAGGACTGCTAAGGGTACTACTCGAGGAGGCAGGGGCAGCCGTGTACGACAATGCCAGATCCCAAGTCATCAAAGGAGAAATGACAGGGTCGTACATGGCAGCCTACAGCGCGAAGAATGGTTTTGTGGCCCTGGACGAGGAGAAAACAGAGCGCGCCGGGAAGCTGCATTTCAAAACACCAAACGACGACCCGATAGTGGTTACCGCCAAATGTACCAAGATCATGCTGGACGATAAGATTCTCGAAATGGCACAGTCCATTTCGGGAACTTCAGATAACCCGGCATCACAGGAAAATTGGGCGTTACCCAATATCAGGTGGGTAAACGGAGTTCCGGGTTGCGGCAAGACAACCTGGGTGGTTAAGCACTTTGATGAGGTCAAGGACGTAGTAGCCACCACGACGACCGAAGCTGCCAAAGACCTAAGAGAGAAGCTTGCGCACCGCTTAGGAGAGCGAGTAAAGACAAAGGTGCGCACTATGGCCTCAATCTTAGCCAACGGGTTCAAGAAAGAAGAGAAATGCTACCGCCTCACGGTAGACGAGGCTCTTATGAACCATCTTGGGGCCATAGTCATGGCAGTAAAGTTGTCAGGAGCCAGCGAGGTTGTCCTCATCGGAGACATAAATCAGCTACCATTTTTGGACAGAGAGAACCTCTTCGAGTTAAGGTATACCCGTCCAAACCTGGTTGCTGGCATCACCCAGGAGCTACTCTGCACACACCGGAATCCAATGGATGTAGCCCTAGCACTGAGCGAGATATACTCCGGTATATACTCCTCCAAGTCATCGCTGTCGCGGGTCCACTCACTGAGCGTCAAAGGTTACACAGGAGCGCAAATACCTAGTACTGCCCAAAATACCCTATTCCTGGTTCATACGCAAGAGGAGAAAACTTCTCTCATCAGCCAGGGATACGGTTCCGGCGAAGGGTCACGCACGCTAACCATCCACGAGGCTCAGGGTCTGACCTACGACAGCGTAATCATCATCAACACCAAGTCCAGGAGACTCCAAATCCACGACAGCGTCTCCCACGCGGTAGTGGCGGTGTCAAGACACACAGTCAGTTGCGTCTATTACACCGACGACGCCGACGACGCCACGGGCCGCTTTGCGAAAAGAGCGATGGATGCGCCAACAAAAACAGTCGTCGAGTACAACTTGAAGACGGCCATGCAGCATCGAGATGAAGCCGTAGTGGAAGCTTTGCTAAGGCTGGCGAAGTCCCTGGTCGGTAGACGCACGTAACCACCATCCAACAAGTCCCAATCCAAATCCCAAATATAGTTATAAAAAAAAATAAAAAAAAAAGTTGTTAAGTAGAATTAGACAGATATTGTAGAGCTGCATGGCAGAGTGAGTCTGTCATACTCACATAAAAGCTCTGCCGATGGTGGCGCTGTACAGCCGGTCGTTAAGTTCCCTATAATATGGTTGAGCTAAGCGACGCGGGTGTGCAGGTCATGTCCGTGAACGGGTGCCGTCGATCGGAGCCGGTCAGCTCATTTTGCCATATAGTTCTCAGTAATCTAAATTAAATTAAATAGAAACTAAATAAAAAAAAAAAAAAAAAAAAAAAAAAAAAAATTGTATTAGCTTTGGTGATCATTTCAGTCTCCACATTGTAACTGCCAGCGTATTAATATAATAATAATAAAATAAAATAAAAAAAAAAAAAAAAAACACAAAAAAAAAAAAAAAAAACACAAAAAAAAAAAAAAAAAAAAAAACAGATTTTAGTTCATGCATGTATCTAGAGAAAAAAAAAAAAAAAAAAAAAAAAAAAAAAAAAAAAAAAAAATTGGTGAACCCACGTAGATATAAGTAGTTAAGTAACCTGAACGATGACAAATTATGTGTCCAAATGGAGCACGATTAGAATAAGAAAATAAAACTCAGCCCAAAAAATAATTTTATTCAAACAAGGGCGCGGACCACCATGTCTGCGGTAGTATTTACTCATTTAAAAAAAAAAAAAAAAAAAAAAAAAATCTGGGCGCGTGTGAAACTTGGCTCAAACTCACACGCTCGCACACCGCGGGCAAACACTTTAAGTTTCTGAGGTCCGACGTTCATTTAACTTGTTCTCACTTCAGGGTTTATGTTTTTAGGCAGAAATTATGGCGAAGTGGTTTCTGTCTTACAGATTGTGATGCTTGCGCTAATAAGGCTCTATTTCGCTGACAATGTGCACAGAGAGGTTGTCTTGAAACGCACAGCTCTCCTGTAGCTGCCCACATAGTATGACCGCCGTAGAAACGGGCTATGTCGATGGAAGTATCGACAAACTGTCACGTTGTCATTGTCTATCTGTCATTATGTCGATTCTTCCGTAGACAAAACTCGTTTCAACAGTGAGCATGCAACGCGTGCGGCACATTGGACTTAGTAGGACGTTCATTTGTTTTGCAGCCACGCATCCGTGCGTAGCGTTTATGTGGGATGACCGGAGGGATCATCCTACAGTCATGCTTCACACTTTCAGAGCAATTTAAATAAACGTGCGTTATTTAGCCATGACCATCCGCGATGGAGCTGCGCCTTTAAAAACTTTACCAAACGGGCATGAATACACGCATACTCAAAAGTTGACGAAACGAGACACAATGTATGAAAATCAAAATAGTTACGAATCCGGCACTTTTGTAATGGTATTTTGTTAAGTTGGCGAAATGGGAAAGAACCAGACGGGACGTAGCCCATTTTATGTGTTGCTGCTTTCATTTTTTGGAGCGCGTAGGAATAACCTTTTTTTTTTACGGATGGGAAATCATCAAATGACTTCTCCCGCTTTGGGCGGAGCGGGAGGGAGTGTCAGACTTGTACTGACTAAAACCCATCCATGTTCCCTCTTCGCCCTTTGTGTTCCAGGGCCACGGTATCTCTTTCGAACAACCCGCAGCTATCGAACAACCCGCAGCAGCATGGGAGCCCCTTAAATATTTATTTTATTCTGTTTTTAGTATTTGTTGTTATAGCGGCAACAGAAATACATATAATCTGTAGAAATTTCGACTGGCTAACTATCACGGTTTATGAGATACAGCCTGGTGACAGACGGACGGACAGCGAAGTCTTAGTAATAGGGTCCCGTTTGACCCTTTGGGTACGGAACCCTAAAAAAAGGAATAATGTACTAGCTATCATGACACACCTACAAACATACTAATATGCAAAACTTCCACGTTCCACAAACTTTTCTGGCTTCAAAGCTTACATAACTGTATTGAATGCAAGGTCAGTATTTTAGCGCTGAAATACAGGTATAAACTGAACTATTTTCGCACGATCGATGTCAGTTTGTGTGCCAAGATCCGATCGCATATGCATATATTGAGTCTGGACAGTGGAAATGCCCTTGATTTATTTGTGAAACTGTCTTTTAATGCTTTTATATGAAAAAGAAAGAAACATTAGTCATTGTATTTATTGAGGACGATGTCAGTGGTGAAGAACTTTACGCCATAATTGCTGAACACATAGTGTTGGAATTTGTTATGGAAATCCACGGCAGACTGCCTTAACTCTGAGACATCTGAAAAACTTTACGCCATAATTGCTGAACACATAGTGTTGGTATTTGTTATGGAAATCCACGGCAGACTGCCTTAACTCTGAGACATCATCTTTTTGCTCTCTTTTTTACGGATGGGAAATCATCAAATGATCCTGCTCTGGGCGAAGCGGAAGGGAGTGTCAGACTTGTACTGACTAAAACCTACCCATGTTCCTTCTTAGTCCTTTGTGTTCCAGGGCCACGGTATTTCTTTCGAACAGTCCCGCAGCCCTGGCAGGCGTCGGCCTATCGGACCCCTTCTGATTTGCTGACATCTCCTTGAGGCGCGCGTGGAACACGAACACGCCGTCGACACGGCCTGTCGTCATAAGACCGGATGGACGGTGAGCTAGCCCATTACTCACCGCCCACGGGCCCGCGCCGGCCACGGGCCTACGTCCGGGGTGACTGGGACGTGAGGCTCTGTCCAACTCACGTTCCGCCACCTTCTTCGCTAGCATGACTGCTTCGCAGAAGGAGGCGACGGCTTCCCATTCCCTCTCGCTCCGGAGCATGGATTGAACCGCGGCCGGACGCGAGAGGTCGCCGCTGCCAATCGCTCATCTTCCTGCCCTTGTTCGATGTTATTTGGGGTCGGCGCAACACATTTTATTTTTCTTCCATTTTCCCCTGTCAATCGTCACGCTATCATTTTCCTCCTTTTTCCTTAATATCATTCCTTTGGTAATCCTGGGTATACAAAAAATAATGAAGCGAATGATGCCATGGTGGAATGGAATCTAGCTGTGGTATGATTGAGAGAAAATCCATAGGGATGATTTCAATAAAGCACTAACTTCACACATAATATTACCTACCTGTTACCCAGAAATCCAGGAAAGAGAATTCAATCTTCATTACGAGTCTTGATAATGACAGCGGTACGACAATTATTTGTTTGACGAGACGTGGCACTGCTGTGGTCGTAGCAAATGGAGAAACGGGGTAAACAAACCCTATTCCAGTATTAATATCTAAGGAGGAGGATATTGATTACTTAGCAATGTTGCTACAGATGGGTCTGGAGTTTGGAGAAACCCTTGAGGCACAGTCACGTACATTCTCAACAATTTGAAGGACTTCTGGGAATATGTTTGCAGAACATAAAATATCTGAGTCTAGACTCACCTGCTTGGGAATTTATTAGTTAGTTTTGAATGAGAACAAGTCTCTTTGATTCCCTAAATTAGATAGTTTCTAATATTATCTTTATTCTATTTGCTCTGTAATTGGGCGGCTATAGCAATGATCCTTTTTTCTCTTGCATTTGCACGAGCTTTGAGTAAGGTCGGTGCAGCTCATGTCCTGGCCAAAACATTAGCCAGTTTGCCATAAAATGAAATATCTAAATACTAATAGAAAAAAAAAACTAACATTATCAAGTAGCGTTCAATTTCAAACCTTTCTTTAATCAATCCCAAATAAAAGACGGGAAGTACTCCTAAATTACGAGCTACTAAACAAACGTTACAGAACAAACATTCTCCGAGGATATTGATCACTTCTACCAAATACCAGCAAACTGGTAGGAACAGCCAGAAGGTCCGGTTTCTTGAGTAGCGAGGCACGCACGTTTAATTTTTTGGATTCATGTGCGTATTGTGTAATTTATCACTTGCTTCGGTGTATGAAAACATCGTGAGGAAACCAGCATACCTGAGACATACTTCTCGACGGCATGTAAAGCCAACTCAGAGGCCTATGAGCGGCAAAAAAACTATGACATCAGGCAGGTTAGGCATTATTTAACCACTCGAAATGAAGAAAAACTTAAATCCTCAAGCAGCACGTGGAAAACCTAAAGAGTGATAAAAAATAATCGTCGCGTTCGGCATAAGACAACGAGGGCTTAGTTCGGGGTGTCCGTCTGAATGCGTGCGAGCCTTTGTTGTTTTTTCGTTCTTTGTATGGAGTTGTTTTTCTGCTACGTATCTACATATCATGTTCGTTTATTGTCGAACCATGAACCGAACGATCCAATCATACAAATTGATCCCCTGTTCAGGAGTCCGGGAGTTATTTTGAAGCTGTATGAATGGGAGCCTATTACGAGTTCATTGGGGTCTTTGGGTCTAAGTAAGGATCCGTGTGTATTAGAGAAGAGATAGTTTTGAGATGACGTGATCGGAATGAAGATGGTATTAGAAGGATAAGGAGTTAGTTATGAGATGTCGTTGAGATGAGATGGGAAAAATGAAGCGAGAACGTGGATGTCGACCATGACAGGACGAGTAATCATATAATTTTTTTATGGGTTGCGGTACTTGCGGTGGTTTTTAAATCGTAAACAAAGAGTGTTTTAGAAATTCAAGAAGTCTTCATTAACGGCGATGTACATAACATATCATCACGCCTGTAATCCACAAAGGTTTTTTTTTGTGAGTAGACTCTCGCAGTTCAACCTAGGAGGTTATCGTCTGCTTAACCGGACTATCCTGGGGGTGCCTTGAGTGTAAAGCCTCCAAACAGGGCACTAAACTACTTACAAACTAAGCGACTACTCGCTAAGGGCACCCTCTGTGGGGTACGAGCCTCGGCTTAGGGCGTCGCTGGGGGAGGACTGCATGGGGACAGACTGGATCTGAATAATATCATTATTTAGGCGCTGATTTCAAATTACTGGCACAGCATCGCGGGGTGGCTCGAGCGAGGGTCAGGGAGGGTTCTCCAAAGGGTGAGGTAGGTAATGTGGGTGTACTATGAAGTACAGGTGTACTAGTGATGCCCCATAAATCGCATGTAATGCAGGATTCAAACATATATGATGATCAGGCGCGCTTGGAACCACTCAACCATCAAGGCAGTCAGCCAGCCAGCGATGAAATTAGAAAAAACCGTCTCTGATATTTTACAAAAACATATTTCGGGGATTCAATTTGAGTGTGGCTTCTATTTGCAAGGCACTACATGTTATTTAAAGCACCCTAACATTTTCCACTCCCTCAAAGGCCACTCTTTTAGCCCACGTATTCGCGTGGGATTCACAAACGGCTCTATATTCAGTCTCACTAGATTTCAGGACTATTTCAGTACCAATGACGTCTGAAAGTAAACACTATACCAAAAAATGTTACCTAAACGGCCTAATGTGCCTAAAATGTAGGCCTTTTCGGTAAAAAATGAAATTTGTCAAAACTGAAAATATTTTCGGAGACCTAAAGCGCGTTTGAGCACTTTAAGCTTAATTTGCTCTCCTTTAGAATTTACTTAAATCGTAAATAAGGTGGCTTTTATATACTGAAACGAAGCGCGATGAATGGGCCGACGTGTAGCCACTAATGTGGCCACAATTTAGTCTTATGAATGAGACTTTTGATGTTGAATTTTAAAATGGAAAATTTGGATATATCATACTGTCCGTACTTAAACCTTTTTCTAGTGTTTTGGGATCGGGTTATACTGTGGCAGAGCTAACTGAATTATAGCATACAATATTGAATTACTAAATTGTTTCAGTATAGGATGGGTATTATAATAGTACACCTAGTTACAAAGGTCATAGGGCGAAATTGAAGTCAACTGAAATTCTTTCCCTAAGTAGTATAAGCATACTATTTTTACTGGGATTAGTTTACCTATATACAACGTAACATCACGCCTGTAATGTTTTAAGGGTTAAGCAGAGGTGTACCTATTACTACACCCACATAGGGGCATATAGCCATCAACCTACTTCTACAACTTTTTAGAAATTTCTGATGAAAAAATCCAATAACACTTTCCCTACCCCGGGAATCGAACCCAGAAACTCATGTTAGTAGACGCGCGTGCACTACAGGTGAGGCTGTCCTTTACTTTCCCACCTACCAGCATTTCAGTAGAATATTATATCTGCAAGGAACATCCTACTGTCTAAAAGGCATTAAGTCATACGACATAATGCGGGCATCATTATACTCGCTACGCACTCTGGTAATGATACGTTTTGTCCCCTCAACTGTCAACTGCCTCGAAGTGTCATGAAGGTTAATTAGACAGGCGTTGACTGCTGGAAAATTATGTACAGATATTAATTAAAATACTAGATATTTTGATGGAACAGTACTGTTTATGTTAATACTTAGATGTGTGAACAGAAATTTTTAAAATCAAAGCTTCTCCCAAGCCACGGGATTATCAGTTCTCTTAAAAATGGCAATTTTTTAGTTATCTGTTTTTGAGTCTTTTGAGTCCAGTACCTGGGTATTACGATACCCCTTGGTAAGACTGGTTGTCAGACTTTTGGCTTCTGACCACTCGTAACGACTGTCAAAGATCTACAAATGTCAGCCGGGACCAACGGCTTAACGTCTTTTCGAGGCACAGCTAAAAACTCATGGCATGTTATTATGGTCACCCATTCACGGTCCAACCACGGCAAGCACGGCTTAACCTTAAAGATTGACCCGTGCGGCTGTTAATATTTATTTAGTAAACCATACAAATACCAAGTACCTTAATTGTTTTCTGATCCAAATAAAACAACAAATAACTTATACACAAATCAAAGTCATCTTGCAGAAAACTGGATAAAATATACCTCTTTAAACATTTAAACCGCTCAATAAGTATTAAAGAAACACTTTCCCCGATTAAGAAAGTCAGATATTCATCCTCGAGACTGGGAAGGGCTCAATACTTTTTATAAAGAGTCGTCTTCAATGGCGGCATGAAAGAGGTTGAATATCTTTCTTTTGAAGAGGTCGGGAAGTTACAGTCACGGACGTTCTCGGTAAAAGGCTTGGTTGATTAAGATAATACTTCGTTTTAATGTTATTATAATTTGCTTTTTCATCGGAAGATAAACGCAATAGTTGTTGAACAAATTTCATGATTCTTTTTTCAGGACTTGGAAACAGCATATATATTCATGGTGATACAATCGTACAAAAGTGTGAACTAGGTACTTATTAGATTACCAGATTTCATATTTGATAACGCCCCATAAAAACAAATATTTTGACCCATGCCTGCATCTACTTGTCGCTGCGTAATTCGTATTATTTATTTTTTTGTTCATGACAATGTGAATCTGCTCACCGCACTGTATAATATACTAGAACACAAACCTATCTTTGCACTATCTCAAAATTACCAGGCAAACATAAAATCACAGCAGATCTACGAGCTATCAAGTCAAAGCTCAGCCAGTAATTATACACCGTTACTCGGATGCAGCTTGCAATTAAATAGAATCTGTCGTCCACGTTACTGCTAGATTGATAATATTATGATAGACACGCGATTTTTGCATTAATTGCTATACGGGTAGGCGTGGATAGAGATGGAAATTCCTTGGTTTGATATGAGGGCTTGACACGCAAGTCAAGACAGGTGTCACTTGTATCTACCCATGACGACCAATCAAGCCATGAAAACCAGTGTACGCTGATCTCTCATTGTACGAAAGCTCAAACAAAGCGAGGTTAGGTTATACTGGATAGCTGATGATAACTGATGCGACGCCATGTGTGACTCTCATTTGTCGAATTTCCAGTGTGATCAACAAAACCAGTATGTAGTTATGGTGTGAGTTTATGAGGTACTTTTTCATCATCATCATTTCAGCCGAAAGACGTCCACTGCTGGACTCGGGCCTCCTCCAAGTGTCGCCACATTGACCGGTCCCGTGCGACTCGCATCCACCCGATCCCCGCAACCTTTTCCAGGTTATCCCTCCACCTAGTAGTAGGCCCTCCAACGCAACATCTTCCGGTTCGCGGTCGCCATTCCAGAACTTTTCGGCCCCATCACCCATCCGTTCTGCGAGCAATGTGCCCTGACCACTGCCTCTTAAGTTTGGCAATTCTTCGGGCTAAGTGCGTAACCTTAGTTCTCTTGCGGATGTCCTCATTTCGAAAACAAAAAGAAATTCCGACAAATTTCTGGAGATCAGTTATTTTTGCAGAATGAAAATAGATATTTGATGATTTTCAGTATATCAGTTTGCATAGGAAAGAGTGATCTTTATTTCAGGAATACCGCGTATTTTTTTTAAACCAAATTATCTACATATTTTATAATACCTACAATCCTATATATAGATTAAAGTTATCAAAAGACACGTTAATGTAAGTGGAGAACACATTGCGGCGCACCGCGCACCTATGTCCCGGAGTGCAATTTGTTCCGCACTGCACATTTGAAAGGAAATGAAAGATGCGAACCTCTTCGCAGTAAATCTAGGACGCTTATTCATTACTGCTGCGCAGAGAAAAGAGAACGCTGAAAAAAATACCTAGAGGTATGTTTTTTGAAGTGAAAACTTCTTTAGCGGCGTTGTGCACTTTTGTGATGGGTAAAAAATGTTAAATTCGCGTGAGGTCTCGCGTCAGGACACGTGACCGTCAGATCACGTAGGTTGCTAAGGAATTTGAACTTTATGACATCTGTCATTGAGTTTGGGTTTCCAAAACTAGATAATTATCTTATGCACAAACTAAACCTTCGGTTTCACCAAAGAGGTAAAATTCGTAAGACGGATTGTAAAAGTTCTGAAGTGTTAATTTTTTTATGTAATATAAATTGTCATGTTTGTGTACGATAGCGCAATAAATGAATATTATACAAAAAATTAAAAAAATAAATGAGTATTTTACCACATAAATGATAGTACTTTTATACTGATAATTAAAGCAATTCGTGCAAAATTATTTCCTAACCATTCTAAAATATCAAAAATGCACAACGTTAATATTCAAGTTATCACTTTTGCCGGCACTCCCGGAGCGCAACCAGTTTTTTTTTTATTCTGTCTTACTGCTAGGCAAAGGTGCTCCATGTAAAATACTGTCTTCAGCTGCATCTGGTTAGACTGGTAGCCGACTCCAACCGATCTGGTAGTTGGGAAATGGCTGGGCAGGTCATGATCATGCTGGGCAAAGACCTCCCCTATTCCTTTCCTACTCTCGGTGTTTTTGTTTGTTTAATCAAAAACTCCATTCGTAGTGATATCGATGTCTTTACTGGTTCTGTAGCCTCAGTTAGGACTAATCTGAGAGTCTTGATTGAATAATATGTTTTTTTTTTTATTTATTTATAATATTTAATTTTTCTTTCCCAAAACTTTTTCATTCATTTTGGTAAAAGTTCACAATTTCTAAGTTTTGTTTAACCACCTTATATTTTTTTTTTTATATAGTAAATGTTTTACTTAATATGCATGCTAGATTCACATCCAGTAGATGTCAATCATTAATATTGTTTTTTGAACTTCCTTATTTCATTTGTGATTTTACATCAGTTTTGTGAATTAAAAAAAATTAAAAATAAACATTTGCTTGGCAGAAATCAGACTTACATTAACCTTTTGAACGCCAGAGCATAAACGCACGCGCGTGCTCTCCACGCCAAGCCACAAATTCACCGCAAATACTTACAAATAAAAAAGGCATTTCAAAAGTATTGTTAACTTATTTCTTGATAAGACATTTAATATTTAAGATATATAAGATCACATTTTAAAGATTTATAAATAAACACAAACAAAAACATTGATTTAAATTGCTTATTTCGTGTTATAGTGCAGCACATTTTTTGTCAGATATTTGTGTCGTTGGCGTACAGGGCACACGTTTGCTTGTCACGTATATGTGACAATGGCGTCCAAAAGGTTAATAAACTTACTTCTTATCTTCTTGATAATGCTAACAAAACTCAAATACTTACTAATAACTACTGCAATAACAATTACTTAAGTAGGTACTAGGAAATAGGAATTGAACTGACTGGAGTTGAACAAAATCTTGTTCATAAATAAACATTATTTCATCTTGTGTGATAGCTATTAGCCACAGACACTGCTTGAAATGAAGAGGGAAAACCGGCCAAGTGCGAGGCAGACTCGCGTACGAAGGGTTCCGTACCGTTTATAAAAAGAGAAAAAAAAACATATTTTTTGTATGGGAACCCCTCTTAAATATTTATTTTATTCTGTTTTTAGTATTAGTTGTTATAGCAGCAACAGAAGTACATAATCTGTAGAAATTTCAACTGGCTAACTATCAAGGTTCATGAGATACAGCCTGGTGACAGAGAAACGGACGGAAAGACAGCAAAGTCTCGGTAATAGGGTCCCGTTTGACCCTTTGGGTTCGGAACCCTAAAAAAAAACACATAGGGGATGAAACTAATGGTTCAGTAAGCCAATCGGAATCCCAAATCCCGTTCATATATTATGTAGCTTTCTTGACGGTCCATCTTCATCAAGAAACGCGGATTAAGAAAACGCTTGATAAATGAACGGCACCCTTGATTAGCACGCCTTCCACATCTATCAATATTATCAGTCATTAACTAAATATTTTATATCCTGCGAGAGATGGCGTAATTACAGTAGAAACGTATCCGACAAGCTGACGAGAATTTCTAGCGGTTATATCGTGATTAATCTTTGGAGTTAAACGGTCATATTTCTGCTAGTAAAATGTACTTGTAACTGTCACGGAAATGGTGGCAGATAAGGTCAAATAAACACTCCAGCGAACCAATCAGGGGTAGGCCAAAAGTACAGAAGTAACCTTTTTATATTTATCGAAAAGTTTGTCAACTGGGAAAAACTAAAAACTGGAAGTCACGCCTGTTTCAATAGCTTCAGAAGCCTGCTTGCTAATTGTTTCCTGGCAATTATATTATCTGTGCTTTAACGGGAGCTTCTCATATTTAGGAATTTTAAACTGCTTTAAAAAAAAAGCAGCAAGAAATTATATCCTTGGAAGACTAGATCTCCTGAAATTGCAAATTGAACATATTTCTGAAGCATAAACAAAAGCAACATGAAGTCCAACGTCAAATCAATGTTCCTATCCGTACATATCACATTCTCAAATAAAACACACTCCTAAGGCTGACCGCAAACTTGACTCAATACAGTTTTAGGACTTTCCTCACATAGACAAACTGCCTTAAAACTAAAACGAAACTGTTTTGTCTACGACACGTCGCGCACCTAAAACGAAACAGTTTTGTCTACTACGCGGCGCAATATCTTAACTGCAATAGATTTTCAATCTTAAACTTAAAGAATACGGTTCAAGGTTGATTGGGTCAGTTTCGGCTAGCTTAAACTGCTGGAGTCAGTACGTCGCCAGACTGTTTTGTCGACTTGTCGTTGATGTGCGCGCCCGCATACATACACAAAAGGGATACCAACAATCGTTAGTCAAACTTGTTGCAGTGCAGTTCTTTTTGTATTAGACAATTTTGTCTATGAGACGTTTTGTTTGAAGTTTGCGCGACTTCATATGTTTTGTAAAGCAATAGTCTGTCTTAAAACTGTCGTGGTCGTGACTCAAGTCTGCGCTCAGCCTAAATGAAACAATGGAAGCTTTACGATTGGCTGTGACAGCACGAGATTAAGTTGTGAAGGAGTGCATTGTGTTTATTTGAATTTAGAATATTATGGAGACGTTGTACGTGTAGTCTTGCCTAAGGTTCTATATGCAGATGCTTTTGTTTTCATAATTGTGTTTTCTCCTTCAGTTTGAAGTAACAGCTACATGGATCTTTCGGCGCTTGAGTGGCATTGACATAACTCCTGTTATGACAAACGAACCGTTTGTTTGCAAGAAATTTATAAATGTTTGTGTTTACATTATTAATGGTTTTTACGTGATTCATCATCATCATTAGCCTATAATGTTCCCACTGCTGGGACACAGGCCTCCTCTCTATGAGAGGGAGGTTTACGTGATTACCGCGTTACAATGATGTCTCCTTTCAGGCATGTAACAGAAAAACCTACTGTCCATACCAAGACACCATGTTTTGGCTTCCTCCTTTGATCATATTTTCGTCATGGAAAAAAAAACTTTATAGTCCAAACCCATGTACTTCTTCTTCATGTCGCTGGCACAACACTTTAGAATAATAATAGGGGATCGGACTGGGTAAAGAAAACGACATTCTATTTTGTCCGCCAGACAGGTAATACAAAAATATTAGACACGTATTTTTTGTTTTATAAAAATATCAAAAAATTACTTAGTTAGAACTCATTAAAGTTGGAGAGTGGGGAGTGTTGGGAGTGGGCAGGTATAAAACTTACCTACATGTGACGTCATGCGCCATTTCAACTCAATATATCTCCGTAATTTTATGACCACGTGAAAAAAGAAAAAAATCGTGTTCAATACTTTTCAATAAACTACAAGACGGACAAAGAAAAAAAAATAGGATCATCCCCTATTGGGAATCTCTGACAAAATGTTTGGTATTTCAACAGTGGTTTTTAATAGGAACAAAACATTAACTTTTCGGTAGCTTATGTTAAATAATTAGCAGAGGTCGGAATTAGGTAGAGTTATTTATGTACTTACACTGATTTCATAGGTACAGCAAAAGAATAATGTGGTACCGAAGAGTACTTCCACCGCGTCGTCTGTGGCAGCGCAAAGATCACGGCTGAATGTTGTTGGTCTAAGAGGGCAGGATAGGAGGTGGAGCATAGTTGCGACACAGCTGCACAACCACACCCTGCTGCTATTTGATTTAGGTAGCCCCACATAACGAGGTTAGAGTTGCACCTTGCCGCTTGAGTCCTTAGCCCACACGTACTATAAAAGCCGAAAATGTTTTAGTAACTTTTTAGACCTATGTATCTTGCTTATGCGTATTAAGTTTCATTAAAATCGGTACAGTCATTTCGGAAAATAAGGACTTGAAAGTTTATAAAATACCGTAAGGCGTAAACGCTCTTAACACATGGTCTTAGCCGCTGACACAACCATGGCGCTTTTTTTTTTTTTTTGAATGGCATCTCGCTGTTCAACCTATGAGGTTGTCGTCTGCTTAACCGGACTAACCTGTGGGTGCCTTTAGAGTAAGGCCTCCAGCCAGGGCATAAAAACTTACAAACTAAGCGATTGCACGCTAAGGGCACCCCCTGTGGGGTACGAACCTCGGCTTAGGGCGTCGCTGAGGGAGGACTGCATGGGGACAGGCTGGATCTTATTGGTATCATTATTTAGGGGCTGATTTAAAACTACTGGCACAGCATCGTGGGCTGGCTCGGCAACCATGGCGCAAGAGTTCCTCAGATGATAAAGAAAGGCGCATCACTTTGGCGAGACTTTTGAAAGTTCATCACTTTTATTACGCTGCAACATAATTATGGCTCTGCTAACCGGAAAATCTGTAACACAACTTAGTTAGAACATCTAAAGATGACAGTAATATATCAATATCAAACCCAACTATCCTGAAACCGAGAACTCTGACACAGAAACTCGAAACTCCATTATCTTGAATTCGAAATAATTCACGAAACATCTCCTTTCGACAGTGAGGTGGAAGTATCGAAGTTTCTACTTCGGATTCGGTTTATAATACGGCTCAAAGTCATGGAAGTTCGTTTGAACGTCAAAGTATCGGGCACTTGTATTTCATACGATTTGGAGTAGCTCCTGACAAGGTATTGATTACAGGTTGTAAAAGCGAGCGTTCAGGGAATAGGAGACGGAGTATGTTTGCCCGGAATTCATTACGGAAGCTTTAATTTTTACACAAGTAAATAAATAAATTAATGGTTGATAAATTATTTCAGCGGAACTTTAGTTCCTATAAAAAGTTCGATTTTGCAGCCAGTATCTTTTTGATCTTATGCATACATTTTATATTAAACTTATGATGAGAGACATTAAACCTCTGTGGTAAACTTATATCTAAATAAAAAATTAAAACTGTGCAATAATGAGATTTCATATAACTTTAACCACTATGCCCGACAAGATTTTGACACATGACACATCAGCTGAATCGGCGGGATGATTAGAATTGTCATGAAATTCACGAAATTTTCATCAACTTTCAGCATTCAATTTTATTGTGAAAAATATGTCATGGGATCTGTTTAATACGATAAATTTGATGTTAATATCTCCAATATCGTGTTGAAGTAGCTAAAATGGAGTCAATATATTGCGAAATATGTGTAAAATACATATTACTAAACCCTTTCCAAAAGTAGGTACCTTAGATGCGCTGGAAATAATGTACATGGGCAAGCTTCTCGTTTGCTAAAAGAATTCGAAAAGTCAAAATAAAAACAGTAACATTCTATCTGCGTTCTTATTTTTGCCATTATTCATACACAATTTCATATTAAAACACAATCAAAGTCTTGACAAATATAACTAAAAACTATGTTGTAAAATAACACTTCTTAGTGCTGACCGAAAACCCGGGTTTCATAATTACGATTAATAAGTTGCATTCAGCCTAATCGATAATCGTAATTAAATCGAGTTTGGAAAAAAGAGTTGAGACTGAATAAAAACTTATTGGTATAATTTCAAATAATTATTTAATTTACAAATAGGTCATATAATACTATCTTTTTCATTAAGTAATTATTAGATCGAAAACAGCTTATAATTAATTAATGAACGTTGACTTCAAGAGAAGGACATTTATTACTAATAAGAACAACAGAAGTCTGTAAACCCAAAAAAAAAACAAGTCAACATTTTGATGATTTTCTTTCTTTGAGAAACTTATAGGAGAAACTTTCCGTTGAACTAGCTGCGTGAAATATAACAAGGAATGAAGTCTCAAAGTTCAAGCAAATTAAAACAACAGAAAATGGAATGATTTTCAAATTTAAGCACAGACAGCACCGCTTAATTCGCGCTACGCTAGTAATATAGTTCAATGAATTCGCGCCGATTCTTTTCTTTTTCAAAGTTTAAATTAAGAATGCGCTCGCAATTCTCATAATTTAAAATAAGTATTTTAATTTTATTAGATATAACTTATTACGAATTTTGCTGTGTAATGGCCGGTTTACATTATTCCAGTCCAGTGCTGGACTGGATCTGTAACATTTACATTATTCCAGTTATTTAGAAGCCGTTGAAGTTTGAACACTACAGTGACAATGATTTCAAGAAGAGATCAGTTTCGAAAATATTTCAAACGTGCTCAATCACTCTTGCTACAAGAAGTTATTAATGAGGTTGATAATTTGTTGATATTTTGTTGTTCATTTCACTTTGGGTTGGTAAACATTGCCACTAGCACCAGATGTGATCATTCCAGTTGCACTGGATTGATCGCACTGTATTCAAAAGTAGACCGCGAATCCAGTTACTGGACTGGAATGCTTACTGGATTCAGTTCATTCCAGTGCCGGTTTACATTATTCCAGTAAGCAATCCAGTACTGGACTGGATCGCTGGACTGGAATAATGTAAACCGGCCATTATGGCTGATGTTTGGAAGAATGACCAGGAATCTTGGAAGGAATAGTAAAATAATTATTTTGATCCATCAAAGATAAATTATATTTATTTTTCCAAGATTTTGTATCGTTTGGCCCGAACGTATGAAAGCCAGTCTTACCAAGGGGTATCCTGCTACCCGATACTAACTGGTTTGAGGAGGTCAGATAGGCAGTCGCAGGTCGCTCCATTTAAAATACGGGTCGGTCTGCAGCTGCATCCAGGTAGACTGGAAGCCAACCTCAACAAAGTTGGGAAGACGCTAGGCAGACAGATGATGATGATGGTTGACAATCGGCAATTCATAAGCCGTTTCAAGGATAATTAGTTTATTCTTTCAAAACGGTTCACTGAACAGTCTAAAAAGGTTTTTTTTTATATCTGCCAATTTCAGGTTATCCATCATAGGCCGTGAGCAGTCACTTGAGTGAAGCTATGCACAGCAATGGATATGAACCAGAACCATCAGGACATGAGTCTTTTAAATGTTTTTGGAGTTGTTATACCCAAGCTTATCTAAGTAGTATAAAAAAATACTATCGATTGAAAGTATTGGTCGGAGAACGCAAAAGATAAACAAAATTGGAAAGTCATGGGCATCCCTTTGACCAGCAGTGGGACAGACCAGGCTGATAAAAGAGTAAATACCCATTAACCAACTCAACCTCCTAACCACCATCATCTGCCTAGCCTTTTTCCAAACTATCTTGGGGTCGGCTTTCAGTCTAACCGGATGCAGCTGAGTACCAGTATTTTACATGAAGCGACTGCCTATCTGACCTCCACAACCCAGTAACTGTGTAATACGATACCCCTTGGTAAGAATGGATGTCAGACTTTTCGGCTTCTGACTACTCGTAACGACTCTCAAAGATCTACAAATGACAGCCGGGACCAACGGCTTAACTTGCTTTCCGAGGCACGGAGAAAACTCGGTATGTAATTATGGTGACCCATCCACGGAACAACCACAGCAAGCACGGCCTCGACCGGGTCGACCTTAAAGATCGACCCGATCGGTTGTTATTATTTTGCCACGAACCCAACCTCCTAACCATAAATAAATATAACCACACCTAACCAATAATCAAACTATATAATTCTTTTTTACTATGCCTACCGAGATCCTCGGCATTCTACCAACCTTCGGATAGTTCAAAACAAAATTCACAATAAATTACCTATAATAGTAAATTTAAACACCTACAATATAAATTGGAACAGAGAACGAATTCCTAATTTAAATTTTGAAATGGAAAAAAAAATCGGCGCGAATTTAGTCATAATATCAGTCTGTGCTGTTTATTGTTGGGTCGGAATGTACGAAAAACAATTAAGATTAGCATTACGAAAGCTTAAAAAAATATTATAATAAATATGTATTGTATTTTACGCTTAAAATAAATTTATTTTAATTTTCAATAATCGATTTCTTAAATTCTTTAATTTAATTACTCGAGTTAATCGTTGTTTTCAAAAATATAATCGATTGGAATAATCGCTTTCACACATCACAATAATTAAAAAAAAAAACATATGGTCGTCTATTTCAAATACAAATTAAGTGGTGGTAATGAATATTAATATTACGTGTTATTGGTCCTGTTTTAGTAAATAACGCTAAGATCTGGGCATTTTCATGTGGTTTATAATATTTGGAATGATATTTGTCATAATTGTTATCGGATCTATACGCGTGTGTGCGTTATATGTGAAATATAAAAATGTAAACACGCACGATTGGCGCGAAACTTCGACTTTAGATATGAAAATTCATCATTACCACTGCTTATTTAAATTGAACTATGGATGAATTCGCACCATAATTAAATGACGAGATGATTATTGTCTATATAGTGGAGCTCGAATGTTCGAAAACCACAATTTTTATGATTGTTAGCCTCGACCGGCACTGCCGTCAAAATGGCGGTGACCATATTTTATGCACTTTAATTTTATAAGGGTAAATTAAGAAACTTGCGCGCTAAATACAGAAGTTTTAATGGCGTTGATATATGAGATTTTTGTCCAACTCTCTTAATTAACGCACACTCATAGTATTTGATAATCAGAATATTAAATAAATACATAAATAATGAGGACGACGAATGACTTAATTGCTAGCCCCTTTCGGGGCCGATACCAAGCCAGCGGAGGTATGAGCTTCGAGCCCCTTCGGGGGCCCGTACCGAACTATATGGTTAATGCACTGTTTTGGTTCTAAGCAAAAAATACGGTTTTGTAGTGATTAATGATAACATTACTACGTAGTTGAAAGAAAAGTTGTTTTACCAAAACTAGCCCTGTCAAATCATGACGCCCTCTAAAATAAAATGTATGAACATTATTCAATACTTACATATATATAAAGTCACGTGCTTTTCGTACGGGGGTAGACAGAAACCACAGAACGTCACCTGCTATGATCCTATCCTTACATATTATTTTACCTCATCCACGTTCATACATCTGGTCATACACGCACGGTACGTACCTACAACAGACATGAAAAAAAAAACAAGCATATGAATCCTGATCTTGATCTTTCTGAAGAACGATGCCAAAACGATGAACAAAAGGTATCAAGGCAGATGTGAGCTGCCTTGATACCTTTTGTTAGCCGCCTTTCACTCGTCCTCTGACTATTCAATAGGTTTTGGTAAATCTTCTTGTGTAACTACGAATAAGAAACTTTGGAAGGGCAATAGAAGCTAGCTCACCAGGCAGAAACTGCGCATACTTAACAATTGACCGGCTATTTTATGGTTTCGCTTTGTTTTAAAAGCATTATGCCCGAGGTTCAATACAAAAGTTCGCACACTTTGTGAAAACAATCCGACATTATATTTTGCTACACCTGATGCATAACTTTACAGTTTGCTAACAGCAATCAATTGAACTAAAGGACAAAAGACGTATCAGCAATCAATACTTTGAGTTAACCGAAATGAAGCCACAAGAAACGTAAACACCATAATATGAAAGACGTAGTCAACATCAAAAGCTAAACGACGAAGGTTGGAACAGTTTAACCAAAACCGAAAAACATTCGAGAACATCTCAGAGAAAAAAAATCTTTAAATTAATTAAGAAATCGAATTTAAACTGCCATCCAGCTGACAAACCATGATTCAGTCTCATTCAGTCACAGTAACGTAGGGTTATAGAAACACTACGCTGTCGTTCTGTGGATATTATAGGGCCCTATACCAAGTGACATTATCAGCTTTAACAAAAGTAAAAAAGACTCCAAATTGAGAGTCGATGCAGGAGTGCGAAGCGAAGTGCCAAGCGCTTTCAAAACGCTCGTAGGCACGTTTAGGTTCTAAGTTTTATCAAAACAACACTTTTGTTCTAAACAAAACCCGTCATTAAAACCTTTAACAATGCATATCAGTTCTTCCATGACGTGCTTAAACACCCTCATTTTCTGTATCATCCTTGATTCCTATCACTCTTGCATTGTGATAGCCATCTCTCCTGCCTTGCTACTCGACAGTGAAACGTCGATATAATCTGCAGCTGACATGACAAGAGCTCGATAGAACTGCTCACTATTAAACAATAAACTGCTAAATCAGAACAAACGTTCTGATTTAGCAGTTTTCTGATGGTTATTGGGGCTGGTTGATTGCAAATGTACTTTGAGCTCAATGGAAGATAGAATGACTAGGACAACGGACTTGGATTGACGTGTTAGCACCATTGTTTGCTCTTTTCATATTTTCATATATACATTCATGTGGTCTATATCATCCTAAAAAAAAGTACACTAAAAGTATCATACATTCGGAAAGGAGATAATCACACATACAAAGATTCAAAATTGTAGCCGAGCACAAACGAAATAAAATGAATTTATCTTGTTTCAGAATGAGACGTAAATTATAATGAGAAACAAGTTTTTTTCAGTTCAATTAACAATTATATTTCTTCGCTTCATTCTTCAGATATAGTATAACCAGGTAGTCCTTTTAAGCCTACAAGATAACATGCACACTTTTAAGAGATTTATGAAAATCGATATAAATATCGACTTTTTACAGTTAAATCGATTCTAACACGACTAGGTACCACACCACTAGTCAGGCTGTCATTCTTTTTTCGTGCACGGTAGCAAGCACACGCGCGCTTCTTATTCATAAAAATGCCGAAAAAACGCACTCGGGATTCTTCTCAAGACAATATAGAATATTATCAGCGAAAAATCAAGAAGCTGGAGGATGAACGTAACCGAAAACGTCGAAGGATTTTAATTCAATCTTCATCTGATTCCGGTATGTATTACATCTACCCTCAAAAATTAATTTATGTTATTCATTTAAATATAGTTCTTGCCTGGCGGTTAACCGTGAGTTAACACGAAGGAATTATTATAATACTATTTTGCCCGGCGGTTAACCGTGAGTTAACACGAAGGCGATGTTAGAATAACTTTTACCAGTGTGGTTAACCGAGAGTTACTACGAAGTCTATTTTCAACTATGATTTAGACCATACATAATAGTGTGATTTAGTAATTGAATCGCCTGGCGGTTAGTCGAGCGCTAACACGATGGCCGTACGAGCTACGAGTATTACCTACTATATACAAAATTATAGTCGTAATCAATTTACCCTCAAAAAAAAAAAAAAAAACGTAACCAAATGGATTTTATTCATAATTCTAGCGGTTAACCGTGAGTTAACACGAAGAATGAAAATGTGTTACTAAAAGTTTCGTCTCGTGCCTTCCAGATGATATCGAATCCTTACGTTCTGCCCCTTGCGCGAACGTAGAAGATGAGTTAACGGCGATTGGAGACGCACCCAACGACACGCCTGACGAGACTCTCATGCCGACTGTGGAGGCTTCAACTCCTAGTCAGGAAGATAATACCTGCCCAGAGCTCGATCCAGAGTTACTCATAGCACTCGGAGAGGAAGCAGACAATATTCCAAAGTTTGGTGATAAAATACATCACAGCTTAGCTCAGCGATGGGAACCCATCCTTAAGAAGGGATTATCAAGGGAGACAAAAGATAAATTATTCAAAGACTATCTAGTGCCTGAAAATTGTAGTCTTCTTCAAGCGCCCAAGCTTAATCACGAAGTTGCGGCCGCAATTTCAGAAGCGTCTCGCCATCGAGACAAACGCAAGGAAACCGAGCAGCAACAACTAGGTGTTGGCGTCTCAGCTATAAATAAAGCTTTGACAATAATGCTTACTAGCGACAATAAAATTGAAGCTATTAGGATTATAAGCGATGGATGTCGTATCCTGACGGATCTTCATTACCAGGAAACGCAGTCGCGAATTAGCATCATCAATTACTCGTTAGCTAAACCCTTTCTAAATGTCGTTCAAGATTGTGAAAGAGACGAAACGTTATATGGAAACAAATTAGGGGAAAAAATAAAAGCTTCCAAAACAATTGAGAAGCAAGGAATGTCGATCAAAAAGTTTCCCAAAGGTCAAAAGGGTACCACCACCACGGAACCAGTGGCAACCAATTCACGTCCTCAGTATCGACAACCAGGCAACTACCAGGGAAACTGGTCAGGCCCCCCTCGCGTTCAACAGACCAGGGGGGGGCGGAGAGGTTGGACCAGGGCGAGCGCGGCCACGAGTCGCCGGCCTCCACCTCGGCAGCAGCCAACATCGAGCGCGGCCGGAGCGAACAAGGCGAGGGGGTTTGCGACGCGCCAATAAACCAGGTACAACACGCTGGCAGATTATTTCATTTCTATGATTGTTGGCTCAAAATAACATCTAATTCTGTCATTTTAGATTGGATACGTAGAGTTTTTCCTATACCGTTTGAGTCTAATGTAATACAAACTCAAGTACCAGGCATTTCTAGGTCAGCGACTGAAAAAGTCGATATGTCTTTAGCTATCCAAAAATTATTACAATTAGGTGCAGTTAGCCCTTGTGAACCCGCTGAAGACCAGTTTATTTCAAAAACATTTTTAGCTTTAAAGCCCAATGGTGATAAACGATTCATTTTAAATTTAAAAAACTTAAATCAATTTGTTCCTAAATTACACTTTAAAATGGAAGACTACCGAACGGCATCTAAGTTATTACCTATTAATGGCTTTATGGCGACAATCGATTTAAAAGAAGCATATTTCCTTATACCAATTCGTAAATCAGATCGCAAATTTTTAAGATTCCAATTTGAAAATGAGAACTTAAACATAATTACCTATGAGTTCAATAAATTGTATGCCATATGGCCTTTCGATAGCTCCTAGAGCCTTTAACAAGGTCATGAAGGAAGTGATTTCCTATTTACGCTACCGAGGTTTCAAAAATGTTGTTTATCTGGATGATATTCTTTGTATGGGAGAGGATTATAAGGAATGTCTCAAAAATGTTAAAGCCACTATAAACCTTTTAGAAAGTCTTGGGTTCGTAATGAACTACGAAAAAAGCTCTCTTACACCTAAACAAACGTGTAAATTTCTTGGATTTATGTTTGATTCAGTAAATGAATCAATTTCCTTACCATCGGATAAAAAACAAAAAATTATTAACCTCGTTGACAAATTCTCAAAATTGCAAAAGTGCTCAGTTAGACAATTTTCTCAGCTAATTGGAGTTTTGGTAGCCGCATGCCCTGCGGTCAAATATGGTTGGTTGTATACCAAAATTTTAGAAAGGCAGAAATTTCTAGCCTTACAAAAAAATCCCAGCTTTGATAGACAGTTCAACCTGCATCCTATAATTTTAGGCGATTTAAATTGGTGGAAAACGAATGTGCTGAACTCAAAAAATACCATTAAAACAGCTACCTTTGAATTAGAGATTCATACGGACGCTTCGCGTACCGGTTGGGGAGCTGTGTGTAATAAAGAGCGAGCTCATGGAGCTTGGAAAAATAGTGAACTCGATTTACACATCAACTATTTAGAGTTATTAGCTGTTTTCTTGGCCTTAAAGTATTTCGCAAGCAAACAATCTAATTGTTCTATTCTACTACGTGTTGATAACACAACAGCCATCAGCTACGTAAATCGCATGGGTGGCATCCAATACTCCCATTTAAATGACCTTTCCAGAAAAATTTGGCAATGGTCCGAACAGAGAAGTATCTGGTTATTTGCCTCGTACATCAATACTAAGGCAAATTACGAAGCAGGTGAAGAATCTCGGAGGATAAATCCCGACACGGAATGCGAACTATCCGATTTACCCTTCGAACGAATATCCAAATATCTCGGACAACCCGAAATCGACTTATTTGCTTCTAGGGCTAATGCCAAATGCCAGGATTATATATCATGGAAAAAAGATCCTGACGCTCTTTCTATAGATGCCTTCACAGTAAATTGGGAACATATTTTTTTTTATGCTTTTCCTCCTTTTCCACTTATTCCTAAGTGTCTTCAAAAAATCATACAAGAAAATACCAGTGGCCCAATTAATGAAAAGTAAAATTTCCGATATAATTTGGATAAACCCTAACGAACATCATATTGAATCATGTTACAGAAATCCCCTTACCCTGGGTGCCGCAGTACTCTCAGGCAGGCGTTCTCACTGCGCGGCGTTCCCGATTCAGCCCTGGACCTGATGCTGGCATCGTTATCAAAGAGCACGATGCAGCAATATAACGTGTCGTTCAAGTTGTGGTGGCAATATTGTGCAAGCAATGATTATCACTTTTTTGATTGCTCTGTTCCGATAGTGTTAAATTTTTTAAGTGAACAGTTTAATAATGGGAGTTCGTACGGAACTCTAAACAGTCATAGATCCGCATTATCCCTCTTATTAGGCAATAATATCGGATCTGATGACCGAATTAAACGGCTACTAAAAGGAGCGTTTAAATTAAAACCTAGCTTCCCCAAGTACTGCACTACATGGGATCCACAGATCGTTCTTAATTATGTTTCAAATTTGTACCCCAATAGAACCCTCAGTAGGAAAAAAAAATACGAAAAAATTAGTAATTTTGTTAGCACTATGTACTGCCCAACGCGTTCAAACTTTATCGTTAATAAAGCTTGAAAATATAACTATCGGGTCTAGTGGTATAAACATAGCCATCAAAGACATTATAAAAACATCCGCGGTAGGTCGTGAGCAACCGACCTTAATTTTGCCGTACTTTAGAGAAAACCTTCGCATCTGCCCCGCGACCACTCTCGAGGATTACCTCAACGTCACAGACAAAGACCGACCCGCTAATATGTCCAATCTCTTAATAACTGTGAAGCGCCCTTATAAGGGTGCGACAGCACAGTCAATAAGCAGATGGATAAAGCAGATATTGGCAGAGAGCGGCGTGGAAGTGGCGACGTTTAGCACTCACAGCACACGTCACGCCGCCACGTCTGCGGCCTCCGCTGCCGGAGTCTCTGTAGACACTATAAGGAAAACCGCGGGATGGACTAATGCGTCTAAGGTTTTTGCTCAATATTATCATCGTCCAATTGTAGCTGACGACAACTTTGCACAAGCGGTCTTACATAATGATGATTGATGTTTATTGATTAAAAATTAAAACCATATCTTTTCTTACAAAAATCTTTGTTTTAATTGAATAAATACAAAACTTTTCTCTAAACATCTACCTGGTTATACTATATCTGAAGAATGAAGCGAAGAAATATAATATATGATCAAACGAACTTCTTAAGCGAAGTTCGATCAATATTATATGAGTCGCTTCATTCGAAGATATAGTTACCCTCCCAACCCAATCCCACAGATAAAGTTTTGCATTTGCCTCACTGATCTCTAAAAAGAATGACAGCCTGACTAGTGGTGTGGTACCTAGTCGTGTTAGAATCGATTTAACTGTAAAAAGTCGATATTTATATCGATTTTCATAAATCTCTTAAAAGTGTGCATGTTATCTTGTAGGCTTAAAAGGACTACCTGGTTATACTATATCTTCGAATGAAGCGACTCATATAATATTGATCGAACTTCGCTTAAGAAGTTCGTTTGATCATATATAATAACGAAGTTACCAGACTGAAAATCCGACCTTACACTAAGTACATCGGGAACAAGACTTGTTAGTTTCAACTTGAATAGATGCAGTTCGCAGACTTAACTTTGGACTGTCTTGTACTATCGCCCGACGCGCGACGTGGCGTCAATTTTTTGTGAAAAGCTATTAGCTTATGGTCTGAAATATAAATAACCATTAAATAGAGAACCAGCTGAATTTCAAATCAATAACAAAGGAGCATTTCCTTTTTAACATTCATAGCAAATCGCGTTTTAAAAGTTTTTTTTTTTTTTTTCATGTCTTTGCATTCTTTGTTTTGATTACCCTCGCTGCTTGCTACTTGGGTCGGTAAAATCGATACCTGTCGATGACAGCGCGGTCGGGGTTCGATGCTCAATCTGTGAACTTAATGAAAACTGCGGAAATTGTTCTAGAACCACAAAATTGTTCCGTCGGTATTACCTCGCGCGTGTTTTGTGGTTAGAGTTTATCTTTTAATGGCTTGGAAAACTTGGGTTAAACTTTATGGTGTACGTGTGGTGCAAACATTGTTTTTAGCGAATGATTATGCCGCAGCAGTTATTACATAACATCACCCCTGCAATAGGGAATAATCCAACTTTTTTTTTCTTTGTCCGTCTGGTAGTTTATTGAAAAGTATTGGACACGTATTTTTTCTTTTTTCACGTGGTCATAAAATTACGGAGATATATTGAGTTGAAATGGCGCATGACGTCACATGTGGGTAAGTTTTATACCCACTTGTGACGTAGTAAGCCCCCACTCTCCAACTTTAATGAGTTTTAACTAAGTAATTTTTTGATATTTTGATAAAACAAAAAATACGTGTCTAATATTTTTGTATTGCCTGTCTGACGGACAAAATAGAATGTCGTTTTCTTTACCCAGTCCGGTCCCCTAGATGTACCTAATAGTACACCCACGTTTCGCCAGTTATGTTTAAGTCCCATGTAATAGGGGGCGAGCCTATTGTCATTAATCGGGCACAAATCCAGGCTCCGTGGCTGCTACTGCGAAATTCCTAAGGAAAAACACAATATCACTTTACCCGACTCAGGGATCGAATCCAAGACCTCGTACTCAGTAGTTGCACTTGTGACCACCAGACTAATGACGCAGGCAATTATTAATTACTAGCTGTCCCTCGCAACTTAGTCTGCGTCACATTTTCCTCGTTTTCGCAACATTTTTCATTGCTGCTCCGCTCCTATTGGTCGTAGCGTGATGATATATAGCCTATATGTTATTTATAATACCTCAAAGAATATGTGTACAAAGTTTCATGATGATCGGTTGAGTAGTTTTCGCGTGAAAGCGTAACAAACACTTTACTTTCGGATTTATAATATTAGTTAGGATTGACTAAATATTATAAACTTTTGCAGTTAGAATTACGATGACAAATAATTCCTTCAGGATCGTCGTAATAGAGATTTGATTGTTCCATTGTCTATCTATGCAGTCATCTTGAGATTAGTTGAAGTGGAACTGGACAGGCACTTAAACAGCTTGATTGAATTGATGACTATTAAGGCGGGGTTAGGTAGTCACTGTCGATGACAACTGCGGTCTCTAAATGTCATCATCACGCCCGGATTCATTAAAAAGGGTTGACAGTAGTTTATAGAACTCTCACATTCGACAGCAATGTAATTAGAACAACTAAAATACTGATATCTATACTTATATTATAAAGCTGAAGAGTTTGTTTGTTTGCTTGAACGCGCTAATCTCAGGAACCACAGATCCGATTTGAAAAATTCAGTGTTAGATAGCCCATTTATCGAGGAAGGCTATAGGCTATATATCATCACACTACGACCAATAGGAGCGGAGCAGCAATAAAAAATGTTGCTAAAACGGGGAAAATGTGACGCAGACGAAGTTGCGCTGGACAGCTAGTAATTTATACACGATGAAACCAAAGCTTTCGTGTGATGTCTCGGACCAAAGGAATTGATGCGATCAGCTGATCAACTTGAATGTTAAAACTCATCATCATCATCTGACTAAGTTCCTAGCCTTTTCCCAAACTATCTTGGGGTCGGCTTCCAATCTAACCGGATGCAGCTGAGTAAAATGCTGTTACATAGCGACTGCCTATCTGACCTCCACAACCCCAGTAACTGGGTAATACGATACCCCTTGGTAAGACTGGATGTCAGACTTTTGGCTTCTGACTACTCGTAACGACCGTCAAAGTCAAAATCTACAAAAAACAGCCGGGACCAACAGCTTAAAGTGCTTTCCGAGGCACGGAGGAAACTCGATATGTAATTATCACCAATCCACGGACCAACCTCGGCAAGCACGGCTTAACCTTAAAGATCGACCCGTGTGGCTGTTAATATTTAGCCACGAGCTCCTCCACAAGAAGGATGTTAAAACTAAGAAATAAAATTAGAATTTGCAAAAGTCATAGAACAAAAGTTGTTGGTCTGAGTTACAATGAGAGGTTGTGTGCTTATTATGTTGCACCATGCATTAGTTACCTACTGTTCCTCATTGCAGTATTTTAGCTTTTTCTTTTGCTAGGTTATTTTCCAACATGGCCGCTAATGGACACGAGATTTTCTCGTACTTATTTTTACGCTGCACTGTCTTTTTTTTTCGGTTTTGCCCCGAACCGTTTAGAACCTCAGAACAGTAAACTAGGATCGGTCTTCAATATTCCCCTCCTTTAGGTTTTTACTAGGAATATATTGAACGGCAAACGTTTTATTATGACTTTTCCAAGGCGCATTAATTATTCTTGAGGGGTAAATGTATTTTGGTGTTACGGGCCTTGACAAAGTGACGTTTTATCAGTGTTGATGGAAATGTCAAGTGTGTCTAATGATCCAGAGGTCGGAATCAGGTAGAGTTATTTAAGTACTTGCATCGGAATCTTGATATTAATATGGATCTTCCCGGGATTTCTACAAGAAAGTTAAAAAGAAAAGTTTGTTTTATTAAAAAGAAAAGAAAATAACCTATAAACAATATACTTCATCCTTTTCAGGTTACGTATACTACAATACCTAACGCGTAATTCCAGACTGAATACAGGCAAATATTCTCCAGGTAGCACTAATCTAAACGGGATTCGCTCCGAGTAGAAAATTGAACTGAAATTGCTCGGAAAAAATGCACACGGCATTACGACTAGATGGAAAATGCTCGGTACGTGCCCCATATGAGTTCTCGGTAGAGGACGTCCTCGTTAGGTTAGGTTAACGAAATAAATATAAAATAAATGTAGAGGTTTCTCAGGCGTTTCATGGTTACTCCCCGAGCTAGATTTTTAGTATGCGTGGGTTTGAGACGGAAATTACAGGCTTAGACTTTTAAAAAATCGTCTCGTGACTTACAAGTTACAATGCAATTAAATGTAGTTACGTCATAAATAGATGTGATCTTCGAATTTTAGTGAGGACATTAGCTAGTTAAAGTCTGAGGACATCCATGAGTCCTCATAGATCTATACAAATAAATAAATTTGAAGTTTCTGTTTGTAATAGTAAAATAACCTTATTTTACTACGTGCATATGAATGTATATAACGTACATTATACCAAAATATTTTTTTTTAAATTTTTGTCTGTCTGTCTGTTTATTCCGGCTAATCTCTGGAACGCCTGGATCGATTTTGACGGGACTTTCATTGGCATATAGCTGATGTAACAAGGAGTAACTTAGGCTATGTTTTTGCATGTGGCATTCTATTTTAGAACAATTAATTATAATTCAAATCAAAATGCAAAAACGAAAAATAAACTAAATAATTTTTTTGTTAAGTTCCACGAGGACGAAGTCGCGGGCACAGCTAGCCTTTTCCCCATCGGGATAGGCAGATACTACAGAATGCCACATGCTACGAGCCTCATAAACTTCTTTCTTATAAATGGTGGTCGCAAAGATAGAAAAAAAAGGAATAACTGATGAAGTATAATAAATAGCATGCGAACTTAAAATGTACCAGACGCACATTACTAGGTATTCGTTACTCGTGGTCATGGAGGCTCTTATTAGACCTTATTAATAAATAACTAGCTGTGCCTGCGACTTCGTTCGCGTGGAATTAGATTTTTTCTAAAACAGAAGTACCCTATGGTACTCCTTATTACATGAGCTATCTGCCAGTGAAAGTCCTGTCAAAATCGGTCCAGCCGCTTCATAAATTACCCGGAAAACACAGACTGGCAAAAATTGTAAAAAAAAAAATTGGTATAATCATATGTACTGTATATACATTCATATGCATGTAGTAAAAAGCGGTTATTTTGAATATTACAAACATACACTTCAATTTTTTATTTATTTGTATGTATAGACTACATACTTACCTCATTCTAGCCAATCTATGTAACCGACATCACCGTTTGGTAGCAGGTGTTCCATGTCTCAGATTAAGAGATAAGGTATAGTATAGATAGGTACTTAACTTAACGATCCTTTTACCTCTTAAGTGAAGGACCAACTGTTGTAGTTTTATTGTAGGTAAGTAAGTACTTACTTAAGCACCTATTCCGCAGACCGTAATACGAATTAACACGGCCCCAAAATCTGATGATGTTTGCACGTCTTTTTCAAGGGATTATTGACTTTATATTTATAAAGTCAGAAGTCATTTACATACCCGTTGGATTTATTTGTAGTACTAATTTTATTGATCAGATAAACGTAATTGGGTTTCGTGCTGAAGAACCGTATTGCAAAAAACTGAAGAAGTCTTTTGAATTGGAGAAACGTGCATTGAAAGAGCCAGTAGATGAGGTTATATTCATCACTACGACTTTTTTTATACCTACTTACTATGCCTCGCTAAGTCGCTATGCTTAACAGTGAAGGAAAACATCGTGAACAAACCGGCATGTCGTAGAAGTAAAAAAATCGAAGACATGTGACATCCACTAACCCGCATATAGCCCACTCCCTCTCACAGAGAGGAGGTCTGTGTCCCAGCAGCGGGAACATTGCTGATGATGATGGCTATGCCTCGATGGCAGACAAAATAATCACTCAGTAGCGAGCGGTCTACTGTAAGACTAGAGCTGTGGCGAGATAATGCACCTAACCCATTCGTTCCACCTGCTGAAAATCTCCCACCTAGACATGAGTTGCCATGGCTGACCTGAATAGACTCCGGACCGAAGCTGGTCGCAGCCAGGAAAACCTGCTCAGGTGGAGATTCATTAATGACTCTTCCCTAGAGTGCCAATGTGATGCTGTTCCACGAACGATGGGGCACTGAATGTGGTGTACTTTCGTTTGTTCATTGCAGCAACTGATGGACGCTACTGAAGGCTCCAAAATAGTGACCAGTTCCGGGAAGACACAATTTAGATTGCGTGAAATTATATATACATATTTTTTACGGTTTTTTAAATCCTTGCTCCACACTAGGAACTTCGCCTCTATCGCGGGTGCGTTTACAAATATTTAAACTCACATACACAAACAGCCAGACCCGGAACAACTTTCTATATGCCATACAAATATTTGGTCCGTGCGGGGATCGAACCCGCGACACGCAGCGCAGCAGGCGAGCGCTCAACCACTGCGCCAACCGTGCCGTCAAATTAAATTTACATTAATAGTCTATTAGTAGGTGGGATACTGCAACAAAATAATCCAGTCACTATGCGATAATTCCATTGTTTAATAACTGTTGTAGGTAAACTCATGTCATACTGAACCAAAACAATTGAAACTAATAAAAGCTCATTTGCGTGAATACAGTAAGTTTTATTCGATACTAGCTGTACCCAGCATGCGTTGCAATGCACTTTTTACTACCCACCTACCCTATCCGACCTACCTACCCTATCCTACCTACCCTACCCGACGCTACCTACCTACCTACTCTACCCTACCCTACCTACCTACTCTACCCTACCCTACCCTACCCTTACTACCTACCTACCCTACCTACCTACCCTACCCTACCTACCTACCCTACCCTACCCTACCTACCTACCCTACCTACCCTACCTACCTACCCTACCCTACCTACCTACCCTACCCTACCTACCTACCTACCTACCCTACCCTACCTACCTACCCTACCTACCTACCTACCCTACCTACCTACCCTACCCTACCTACCTACCCTACCCTACCTACCTACCCTACCCTACCTAACCTACCCTACCCTACCTACCTACCCTACCCTACCTACCTACCTACCCTACCCTACCTACCTACCCTACCCTACCTACCTACCCTACCCTACCTACCTACCCTATCCTACCTACCTACCCTACCCTACCCTACCGTATCCTATGTCCTTCTCCTGGCTCTAAACTACCTCCCTGCCAATTTTCAGCTAAATCGGTTCAGCCGTTCTTGAGTTATAAGTGAAGTAACTAACACGACTTTCTTTTATATATATAGATGTGTGTTACCAATGTGTTGTGGCGAGTCATTGTGGTCACTATTCAGTAATTACGTACGTCGGTCACAATATATTTATTCAATATTATTTAACGCAAATCAGCAGTTTACATGAATTTTATTCCATACTTAGACCAGAAACAGTAATACGATACCCCTTGGTAAGACTGGATGTCAGACTTTTCGCTTCTGACTACTCGTAACGACTGTCAAAGATCTACCAATGACAGCCGGGACCAACGGCTTAACATGCTCTCCGAGGCACGGAGGAAACTCGGTACGTAATTATGGTAATTACGGTATATAATTACCACGGACCAACCTCGGCAAGCACGGCTTAACCTTAAAGATCGACCCGTGCGGCCTATATTATGTGCCTATAAAAACTCGATGATAAAAAAAGCTGAACTTTGCAAAATGTAAATTGGACGCGTGTGTCAGAATAAGAACGACTCATAAATTGTCTGCCTGTCTCCATAATATGACTTGTGAATGTGTATGTTTTATATCACTATGTCTCCGAGGTAGTTTTGGATATAAAAATGATTTTTTTGCTTATTTTACACGTCTGTAATGGCGCCAGTTGGCGGCTTTAGGTGTAGAATATAATGTAGGTAATATATAACAAATAATTTCATGTGAGTTAAAGGTTCTTTATAGGTTTATGAGATGAAAAGATGAATAGATTATGTGAGAAATGATATATGAAAGAGACAAACTAGAAGAAGAAATAGATTAGAAGTTATTAAGCCTTGTGACTGGGACTGTAGTTTCGCGTTTCATTTAGTATTTTTGACTTTCAAAAGTAGAAGTAAGACTTATTGAAATAAATGTTTTGAGTTTGAGTTGCGCCGACCCAAAGTAGGATGGGACAAAACCACGAAGATGATAAATGCTACTAAAACCAGAGGCAAAGCAGATTTTTTGGGCTTTTCAATAACTGTAAGTCAATCCGATATATTTTTGACATTTCCGACCCTCAGCACTACAAAACCACCTAATATATGATGAAATATTTTTAATGAAAATCACAAGATTTATGTAGCGTACGTCAACGATCATCAATATTGTCGTAAATAATCCTAACAATGCCTGAAATTATCAAGCTGTAGCAAAATAATCATTATTTTCAACTGGACTGTAAAAACTTTCGACCGAGTTTTCAACTTCACGCCGGCTCTTATTTCCGATCATAAATTGAAGTACCCACTGAACAAAAACTTTGTGAATTTTTCATTAACCCGTGAGCAATTACCCAAGAGAGTAGTACTACCTTAGGAAATGGATCTTTTACTTTTACAAATTATGCGATAAATGTTAACAACTCAAGTTACTTTGGAGATATTAGTTGAAAGGAGAACTGAAGAGTTTGTTTTATATCGTATGTTGATTGCTGATTGACTGCTTCTAAAACGACTTTTATTAAAGAAAAAAAGAAAGAAAACTTATTTATTTATTTAACACTTCAAGCTCATAGTACAGAGGCGGACTTAACGAACTTGACGAACTTCCTTACTGGGTTTAATACGAAAGCTTTTGGCTACATGATAAACTAATTCATTTATTGAACTTAATCGTCATAAGTAGTCATAACTAACCTTTTATCAAAACGAAAAAAAGTTCTTTTGTATTAGATATAAATAGGGTACCTTAAATTGGACTTTGTGAAGGTGTACCATAGGGTAGACATTAGCTAAACCCTTAAGGAATTCCAGGCGTGATGTTATGCATGTGAGCTTATGCAGTTTATGTCCAAAAGTAAACAGTATTTGGCAACATCGCACGGATAATCAAATTCCAAAGTACACGCTAGCACGCTAGAATTTGGTTACACGTCAAAATTTCATTCGCGCGTTCAAATTAACTTCCAACAGGCGAGAATTTCACTTCAGCAGCGGTACACTTGCCTGCCAAATGTAAATAATTACCGCCAAAACTTGCTAATTAGCCAGAAATGTAGTGTGTACAATGCGAACTATTTTGTTTGAACTGCGACTATTTGGCAGCTACATTGAAATTGAAACTAATTTCTCGCGCATGTGGTGTGTGCAGAATCAATTTGCTTTTGCAGTGTATTTACTTTCCCCACTTTAATGAATGTTTTTGAAATGCTTCTGTGGGAAGGATTCCAAAGGGGAGCCTTCCCCGCACACACGATTGTTTTTTTTTGTGTATTTTCTAGTTTTGCACACGCCGACTTAAGCCTCACGCTGGTATTCTTATTGACATACTGAACTTAAGTCGGACTAAACACCCTAGGTCGAACTGCGAGACGCAAAAAAAAACCTCACCTCCGCTATTCTTTTTTTTAAATTGATTTTGTTGCGGGATTTATGATATTTTAATTGTTTCTCTAGGACTTCGCCGAGCTTCATTGTCTTGGCGCTTTTCTGGTGGTCACCACTGTTGATTCCGATTTTCTGGAGTTGCAGTGGTTTAGGAATAGTGTGGTGGGTTTCTCCCAATTATAAAAATATCCCCATTTAATGATAAAGAAGTTTTCAGCGAAAAATAATCAGTTATATACAGACGCTAGCACATCAAGCTCCAACAATCTGTCAAATTTCTTTAATAGATTTTCAACATTATTGTTAAAGAATTAGGTTCAAGGTTCTTTTGGGAAAATATTGACAGTTTCGGGTAGCTTGATGTATGTCTGTACAATTGATTGATTGATGGTGGCTTTAATAAATACTCGATATGGATATCATACTATAGGGTTCACAACATTTTTGAGTCTGTTTCTTTTACTAGCTCTTTAACAATGTTTTCAAAATGGCAGACGTGCAAGCCTATTATAAAGTTTAATCGAATGTCAATCATTTCAATGAAGCTTGAGGCAAGCCTCAAGCTTATATGTCTAAGGCTTATTCTGAAACGTATATATCAAGATATATACGTTTCAGAATAAGCCTTAGACATATTGCAATATGGTATTACTGGTTTCGCAAAGTAATCTGTACTAATGTTCGAAATTAGCTCTCAGAGATCTGTCTGTTGGTCGGTCTGACTGTCTGTTAGATTTTCATGTCTGGCTAAGCGCATTTCGACGCAATTGGCGCATGGCACACAGATTGACCATGATCAGATTCACAGGGTTATACTTTTTATGCCGAATATTGGATACGTTTTATTCCAATAAAACATTCCCTTGGGATGATTTCTGACATTCAGGCGAGCGAAGCCACGGGCTAAAGTTAGTTTCTTCATCATTTCAAAATTACTGTTTTCACGAAGGTTTTTTAAAAGGATGTTATTTATCTCGACACGAATTCCTTTGATCAGTCTATTCTCCAGAAGTCCGGTCTGTTAACTATTTTTCATAACGTAACGGACATATTTCCGGGGTCCTATCCAGTGCGCATAATTTACCCCTTTGAATGCTTTTACCCACTTAATGAAATTCCGACATCTTTATTTTTCTTTTCAAGTTTCGACCAGAAAGAAATTAAATCTTATTCGTTTCGTCGGAACGGAAAATGTAATGAAAATTTAATTTTGTAAAAGGTTGGCTTCGTTTAACATTTTGTACGTTTATCCGAGATTTTTTTTCTGCATAAATCTCGTCGCGGGGATTAAAATATTCAAGTTTGCGAACAATAGATGCTTCATAAAAAAATGAGCATTGGCTTAGGTACACATGCTTCCATATCAAGCAATTAAACAATTCTCACACGTACGCCAATCGACCGCGCGGACGGGCAGCGCGAGGCGCGGAAAAGCAAATTGCGCCGTTCGTCCGCGCAGACAAGCGGGGTCGTGTGAAAACTGCATTTGTTTAGACGCTTGTGCGACTCACAGTGACAGGAATAAAGCTTAGTCAAACAACGAAATAAGTAATACGATCTGATCCTTAGGTGGGTACATTTAATTTATAAACCGCTTTTCAAAGTCAATATTCTAAAATACCGCTTCTCTGAGTAAAACTATTTAAACTGCTATAACAACATTAAAACACTTCGTCCACAAGAAGTACTTTAAAACTAGCCTGAACTTCTATACTTTAGAGAAATCCAACAATAACAAACTTAAAACTTAATGTACTTTCAAAAGAAAGTATTCCTTTAATCCCTAAAGGATTTTACTACAGTAAAACTCAAAGAAACGGTTTTCAAACTTCAAATTACAAAGAATTAACATTTCGAATTGATGTTAAATGACGAATATTATAAGTCCTCACAATATTTGAAAACCATACCAATTAAAACCAGCCGGATAGTCTGGGTGTGGCTTATGTACAGCTCTCCATGACTGCGCTGTGACGTTTGATTAGCAAAAATGACTAAACAGCAACAAAAAAAAACTAAATATCTGCTCCTGCTAAATATATTATATCCTTATTCAGTCATATGTAATCACATACATATTCCAGGCGTAAGTCATCGTCTGCCTAGCTTTTTCCCAACTATGTAGGTCAGCTTCCAGTCGAACTGGATGCAGCAGATGCAGCTGAATACCAGTATGTTACATGGAGCGACTACCTATTGTGGCCCGACTTGCGAGCAGTAAGCCGTGGGTTCAAAATCAAGCAGAGGCGCATTACTTTGTGTAATTTATTTCATCACCGCTGCTCCCAAAAAAGGTGAAGGAGAACATCGTGAGGAAACCGGCATGTCCTAGAACTAAAAATTCGAAGACATGTGACATCTACCAACCCGCACTGGGCCCGCGTGGTGGATTACACCCCACTCCCTCTCATAGAGAGGAGGCCTGTGTCCCAGCAGTGGGAATATTATAGGCTGATGATGATGACTGCCTATCTGACCTCCACAACCCAGTTAGTACTGGGTAATACGATACCCCTTGGTAAGACTGGTTGTGCAGAATTTCGGGCCACTGACTAACTGTAACGTCTGTCAAAGATCTACAAATGGCAGCCGGAACCAACGGCGTAACTTGCTTGCGTACATAACTAAAATGCTCGTGAATATGTTCCAAATTCTAAACTACATCTATGCATCTTGCAAGCACTTTGTAACTTTGCAAACTTTTCCCTTAAGGGGAGAAAGTGTCCCCTCACTTAAAAGTAGTACCTAAGTTAAGAGACGTTCAAGCGCTCACTTGGTATGCTCAAGTTATTTGGAGAGGATTAGGAGACTATTTCCTGGATAATCTACATAGTGAAGGGATTGGAGGCACTTTCTCTCTTTTTCTACGAATCATCTAATGATTGTAAACATTCTAATCTTTCATCTTAGGTGATATGTGGCCTCAGATAGTTGGTCAAATGGGTAAAGGACATCCTATTAATTAATATTATAAACGCGAAAGTTTGTAAGTATGGATGGACGGATGGTTGTTTGTTACTCTTTCACGTAAAAACTACTGAATGGATCTGGATGAAATTTGGCACAGGGATATATAATAGTCTGAAATAGCACATAGGTTACTTTTTATCCCGGTAGTGTGATCCCGCGGGACAATTACCACCAATAACCAGGGTTCATACTGTTTTTAAACAACAGAAGGATTATCACATTAGACTTATATTTATTTTTCTTTGCAGGTACTTATAAACGCTGCTTTTCTCCCAAACAATGAAACATTACCAAGTATTGCAGTGAAAAGTACGAAACTGGTAAGAAAGGAAGTAGTTTTAACACCTTCATACATGTAAGTTAGCTCAATAAAGTTGTTCCGCCGGGAATAGGGATGGTGACTCATTTTTTTTTATTTGTCTATCGGGTAGATTATTAAAAAGTATTTGACACGTATTTTTTCTTTTTTCACGTAATCGTAAAATTACGGAGATATTTTGATTTGAAATGGCGCATGACGTCACGGCTCAGTACATTTTATACCTAGTTGTGACGTAGTGAGCCCCCACTCTCCAACTTTAATGCGTTCTGCCTAAGTATTTATTTGTTAAATTGATAAAACGAAAAATACGTATCTAATATTTTTGTATTACCTGATTGACGGACAAAATAGAATTTCGTTTTCTTTACCCAGTCATCATCCCTATTCGCCGCAGTGTAGTCAGAGCCTTACCCATTCTCACAAGTTTCTAAACAAAATATTCTTCATAGCTATTGCAATTCTCCGTAAACTGCAATCAAAACACGGAACAGAAATGCGATCTCTGATTCAATTAGTCTCGGATAACAGCTTGGCGATACAACTCAATTTACCTAGTAATCTCAGACTACCTTCTAATCTTTCCTACTGTAATCTTCGTTTCAATGATCGGAGCCATATTCAGGCCATTTCGCTTTTAGATTTCGTCACGTGTAGACGTTTAATGTGTTCCCTTGTAAGCGTCGATAAGACGTTTCAAATGCTTCATTGCTTCTGATATTGAAATCCAGCGTTACCAAAGATATAATATGTAAACAAAGAAATGTATAACGTTATATTTAATATGAGGTTATATTGAATTGATTACCTAACTATACAGATTAAATAAAAAATGAAAACAAATTATCGCAACTAACTAAACTAACAACAAAATAAAATATGACGACGAAATATTGGTCGATTGGTACTGTGCCCAAGAGACTGGTATTGCCAAGCTATTTGGCAATAACCTAGTCTTTCGCCAAGTGACAGCCAGCCCTTAAGTCAAGTATCGATAGTGTCGATTGGTAGAGAGACCTTTAGATTTTTATCTAAATGTATATATTTAGTCGAATTTTAATTAAATTCCCTCCAAGCTTTTAGACGGTACTCGATTTAATTTGTAGGAAATCTTAGAATTATTTCAGCCTGACTTATATTTCACAAATATTCAGCGTAAAGAAATTCCAAAGCACTTATTTCAAACGTCGAATTCCGAGGACCCAATAAATGTAAGAAAACATATTCGTCCCTTTGAAGAGCAAAATAGCCAAATTCTCGCCCACTTTTGACTTCAAACAATGGCTATTGGTCCCAAAGGCGCTCTTCCAATAAAATATTTAAGGCCCACTTTTCCTTTGATAAATAAACATTTATTATCACGTTGTGCGTGTTGTGGCCTAAGATTTGAATCGTTAGATTTGCGTTTCCGTGTCAAAACACTGTCAAATTTCGTTGACAATGACATTTGAATAATCTTGTATAGCTAACAAAAATCTTATATGTAAATAAAATTAAGGAATAATATCTAAACAAAAATGGATTGAAATAAAGGGAGACTATCATCATCTGCCTAGCCTTTTCCCTAACTTTGTTCGGGTCGGCTTCCTGTATAACCGCATGCAGCTAAGTACCAGTATTTTACATGAAGCGACTGCCTATCTGAACTCCACAACCCAGTAACTGGGTGATACGATACCCCTTGGTAAGACTGGATGTCAGACTTTGGCTTCTGACTACTTCTAACGACTGTCAAAGATCTACAAATGATAGCCGGGACCAACGGCTTAACGTGCTTTTCGAGGCACTGAGGAAACTCTATTATATGTAATTATGGTCACCCATCCGCGGACCGACCTCAGCAAGCACGGCTTTATCTGGAAGATCGACCCTGGAGACTATATTGACTTCAGGAATTTAGTGACGTGATAGTTTTGTGTCTCGGATTAATATAATGTGTGAAGGACGGAAACTTTAGCACGTAACTGATATCATTGCATGCAGAATGTATGAATTCAGTCTTCGCAGTATGCGGACAATATTTGCGTGACAAACACAATTTTTGCAAGACATAATACACATACTGATACTGATACTGCTAGCCTGCGTCATCCCACTGCTGGGCAAAGGCCTCTCCCCATGACTTCCAATTATCTCGATCCAGGGCCAATGTGGACCACTGGCTGCTGGTCCTGTCCAACTCGTCCCGCCATCTTTTACGAGGTCTACCGCGACGCCTTCTGGCTGTGTCAGGGCTCCAGAAAGTGGTTATTTTGGCCCACAGATCATTGGGCATGCGGCAGACGTGGCCCGTCCAGTCCCACTTCAGCTTAGCGGCTTTTGGAGCAACATCAGTAATTTGTGTTTTGGAGCGCAGTGTCGTATTGCGTACCCGGTCGGTTAGTTTGACGCCTAGAATGCTGCGCTCCATGGCACGTTGGCAGACCTTGAGTTTGGACTTTTGAATATTTGTCAAAGACCAAGTGCATTCTTCCCATTTTGACCTATGGATCATAGGTCAAAATGGGAAGAATGCACATGTCCATGATTGTGCGCTTTAGCGACAAAGGAAGGTTTCCCTTATAATAGTTTAAATTTTTGCGAACGAACTTTCGATCTGGATCAAATCCTCCGAGACATAAGAATAGGCTGTTATTGTCATATTGATAAATGATAAATGATGTTTATTTTGCAAATAGGTTTTTACAAACACTTTTACACGTCATTTTTTTTTTAAACTAGATGGGGCCGGTGTTTCGTACCTGACTACTCTGAGAAGAAACAGCCGAAACAAACTCAGAGGTTCTCTGTTAACTTGTTGCTCTTTTAAAGTCCAGACATTGCTCAATTTACATGAGGACTATGCAGATTAGTGTCTGAGATGGTCTTTTAAAGAAAGAACCGCACAGATTTGAGTGGACCTGTCCAGTCAGTGCAAGCATTTGTCAGTTATCGTGTAGCTCGACTTATAACTCAACTATAGAACTGCTTAACGCTTTATCAGTAAAAGGCCTGAAGTCTCAAAGGCACAGAGGAGAGGTGACTGGTATTTGGGACAGACCTGAATATTAAGGCGTTAATACACGGTCGGGGTATCCTCGGGGAACGTGAATTGTTTATCCAGTTATTAGTGGATGTCAGGCATTGTTGGTATAAATGTTTAAGTGGGTACTTATGCTTGATTTCACGGACACTAGGTGACATCTATAAACGGGCATTTAGCTAGTTGTTGTTGTTGTGAGTTTCTAGTAGATTTGAGAGCAGACGATTTGACTTTGTATATCATGTGTTTAGTGCGGTTTAAAACTTCTAGTATCAATATCATTCATGACTATGATAACTATCCTTGTTAAAAATGATGAAACAGAATTAAATACCGCATGTTTTTGTTTTCTTATACGAAAAAAAAACAATTCCGCTACACGTCCACTGTCATTATTACACATAAAAGGCAAAGCATGTCAATATCAATCAAAATGAATTAATCTTGACCTTATTTACCAAAAGCTCAGCCATAAAACAACCCGTTAGCATGTGCAGAAACCACCCACATCCCATGTTTTTGCACCTGTCAACCGGAAGTCACCAGTTAATTATTAGTTTTGATGTAACCGCTACAAAATTGCTAACTCAATCAAAAAACAACCTTAAAATTATCGTGTTAAGATCTGAAGAGTAATTACACCTGATCGGACAGGTCTTTGACCCTGCGCAAGAGCAATCTTTAGTTCATTCACGTGCGAGCACCTGCTCAGTTGTAAAGCAATGATTTCGTTTCTAGTACTGTAGCGAACAATGGTGGATGATTAAAATTGATTTCGTTATTGATCTCGAAGTGTGATAAACGGTATTTTATCGAGAATACGGTTAACTTCGTGCGATGTTGCAATTGATATTGCAGGGTCATCGTTTTTGGTGGTTCTTTGATTTTTAATTTGATATGATCAGTGAAAGAAGTCGATTTTTCTGACTTTGAATTGTCTATTCTTCATTTGCTTTGTTATTATTTGGGTTATACGGTATTGTATTCTCTAGCAATCGAAATCGGTTCTTCTGTCGCTCTTTTTCAAGCCTTTCGTGGTTGAAGTTTTAAGATTTTAATGCAGTTTGCTAGCGAATCAGAAGACGCGTTGTTTCATCCACAAACAAGCAAAGTCTCTATCTAATTTAAAGTGAACACAATGATAAAATAGTGTTGTACCATAATCTCCAGATATAATTATTCAGTTTCGTGGAGGGGCTCGTGGCTAAATAATAACAGCCGCACGGGTCGATCTGTGGGTTAAGCCGAGCTTGCTGACGTTGGTCTGTGTGATGGGTGACCATAATTACATACCGAGTTTCCTCCGTGCCTCGGAAAGCACGATAAGCCGTTGGTCCCGGCTGTCATTTGTAGATTTTTGACAGTCGTTACGAGTAGTCAGAAGCCAAAAGTCTGACATCCAGTCTTACCAAGGGGTATCGTATTAACCAGTTACTGGGTTGTGGAGGTCAGACAGGCAGTCGCTTCATGTAAAATACTTCCACTCAGATGCATCCGGTTAGACTTGAGGCCGACCCCAAGATGGTTTGGGAAAGGCTAAGCAAATGATGATGATAATTATTCAATTTGTTCAGTCTCCTGTAAATTTGCTATTTTACTAGAACAATGCTTTACATAACTGAGTCACTCTGAATGTCAAATAAGCTGTAGGTAGTGAGAAGTTTTATTAATACTTAATTATTTATTTTCTATGTTAAACATTACAATTTTGTCGAAAAACACGTAACGGTTAAATTCCTACTGTTTGATTAGTAGTAGTAGTTATTTTTTAAACGGTCAATGAACCTCCGCATGGCCATGAGATACGCACATTAAGTTATTAAAATAATTATATGTATTAAGCAGGAGTTTGAGATTTATGTGTTACAATTATAGTGATTTCTGCTAAATGTTTTAGCAGACACTGCCTTAAAAAAATATTGCAACAAAAGTTCAACAATTTAGGCAAACAGACCGATGACATCAGTAACATTAGGAACCATCTGGAAAATATTTGGACTAATAAATAACGCCTAAAAGCATCATCATCTAGCCTAGCCTTTTCCCAAACTATCTTGGGGTCGGCTTCCAGTCTAACCGGATGCAGCTGAGTACCAGTATTTTACATGAAGCTACTGCCTATCTGACCTCCACAACCCAGTAACTGGGTAATACGATACTCCTTGGGAAGACTGGATGTCAGACTTTCTGGCTTCTGACTACTCGTAACGACTGTCAAAGATCTACTAATGACTGCCTGGACCAACGACTTAACGTGCTTTCCGAGGCACGGAGGAAACTCGGTATGTAATTATGGTCACCCATCTACGGACCAACCTCGGCAGGGACGGCTTAACCTTAAAGATCGACCCGTGCGGCTATTATTATTTAGCCACGAGCTCCTCACGCCTAAAAGCTTCACTTAAAAAAAAATAAGATTCTCTCTATCTGTCTTTCAATTTTGCTATTCAGAAAAACGATATTCCTATAATACAAAAATCGAATCACTTTTGCCATGAACAGTACTTTCTTCCAAATATTGATTCAGTACAGTCGGGTAGAATATGTGTTCTGTGTTTGTTCACGTAGCACCTCATGTGTGACACCCGCCTCGCCAGTGCGGGGCTTCGAGTTCGATTCCCGTGCACGGATTTGTTTGCTTATTGCAATGTACAAACATTTGTGTTCGCTTGTATGTTTGCTTAGAATTTTGTATTGTTTGGTTGTTAAACGAGTTTTGAAGGTGTTCTAATGTTGTTGGTACTTATGCACTTACGTCTGTTCAGTGCGGTTGGTAAATACCTAAATACCATTTGGGTAATGTACTGCAAGCTTCGCACCAGACCATGTAGACATGGTTTCACGTATCTTGACAGATATTTGACGATATTTTTTCTTGACGCTAGCTTTGGTTAAGAACTTTAAATTTTGTGGAATCCTAAAGTTCTTAATTTATTTATTTAACACTTCAAGCACATAGTACAGAGGCGGGCTTAATGCCATAGGCATTTTCTACCAGTCAACCTTTGGGTGATGCAGAGACAAACAGTGGTAGGTGTATATCTATAAAATATTATACATTGAATACTAAACCAAACTACAAAGGATACATAAAATACTATAAAAATATATCAAAATATAATAATATTAATCTCCGCTAGCTACAATCATGTGTGTCAAGTCTATTTATAATAGAGTTTCTGTAAACACTACTGTTGAATATTACTCGTATGACTCAAATTTTGTCAAATTCTTCATGGTACAGACAATCAACCTACAACAATCTGTCAAATTTCTTCAATAGATTTTTAACTTTATTCTTAAATAATTATGTTCAAGGTTGATTGGGAAAATTTGACAGTTTCGGGTAGCTTGACCTGCTGGCGTATGTACAAAAATGTTTATTGAAGTCCCTAATACGTTGTTTATGTAAGTATAATTGTGATCGAGGCATGACGTGATATTATGTGGTCAGTGCACAGAATACGAATATATTCCAGAATTTAAATGATAATTAACAATTAATTACACACAGATTCCGGCCCATACGATCATCTAGGCATAATCGACTACCTAATTGTAGCTAGGGGTCAACCATAAATTACGTCACACGAATTTCATGATTTTTTGCCCCTCCCCCGTCCTTGTCACAGTTGGTCACATTTGTGAGACTCCCCCCTCCCTATTGTGACGTCACATATTTTACAAATTTACATTTAGAAATTATTGAATGAAAACAGCGGTCCGAAATTATTTTGATTTCCAGTAAAATTATTTTCTAATAAAATTATATATCTGTGTAAATATAAGATACCAATTGTATTGCCGACCACTCGTTCTACTAGAGTTACACGCCGACCAGCTAGGCCCCATTTTTTAAATGCCGCCAAACGCATATAATAGTTGTATTATAATATAATATAGTTGTATATGTTTTTGAGGTTTTCGTAAAGTAATAGTTTAAAGTTCGTGTTTTAACACTTAGATTATAGTAGATTTTGAAATGTGACGTCACGAAATTTAGGACCCCTCCCACCCCCTTGTCACACAATATCACACTTCGTCGCCCCCTCCCTCCCCCTTAACGTGTGACTAATAGGTCATCTACAAGTTTTTAAACTAACATGGTCACTAACATTATATCTACCCTTTTTACTTTTTTACGTTTTATCACAAGGTTCATAAAACATAAACGAAGCAAAAGGCGTATTATACGAGTATGTGGCTATGTGCTAATCTTAGCATACGCTAAGAACGCAATATGTTGGCTTATTTATGTCGTTTCCAGGTGGATAGGTAGGTACCTATCTTCATTATAACGCTCAAAAACATACATAACTAGCTGTCCCCGGCATGCGTTGCAATGCACTTTTTACCTACCCTATCTACCTACCTACCATACCCTACCCTACCCTACTCTACCCTACTCTACCCTACTCTACCCTACTCTACCCTACTCTACCCTACTCTACCCTACTCTACCCTACCCTACCCTACTCTACCCTACCTACCTACCTACCTACCCTACCCTACCCTCCCCTTCCTACCTACCTACCTACCCTTCCTACCCTACCTACCCTACCCTACCTACCTACCCTACTTACCCTACCCTACCTTACCCTAAACCTTCCCTGGACTACGACAAACATTTTAAAAGCAAAATCAGCTAAATCGGTCCAGCCGTTCTTGAGATATAAAATTACAACGAAAAGTGGCATTGATGTTTATATATAGATAGATTATAATTAATTCTAGTAACCTCTTCGTAAAGCTATTTTCTGAAAGGGAAAACGCTAGGCAGATAATCAGTTCTGACTGATCCCACTTTCCTAAGTAATTATATTAATGTTTTATCTGTTCTAATCACCCATTCAGAACGCGTATCGCATTTTCTATTAGTACGTGACCAATCAAATACTAATTGGGATGATAGCTAATTACTTTATAACCTACTATTGCCTCCGATTCAGAATCAGGGCTCTGATTAGTAAGTCTTGAAGTAACTTTTGTGATTGTTTCAGAAAGATATAACAACTTCTATTTGCAACTTTTATATGTGTGGTTCTTTCTTCAAAAGACCATTTCAGATACTAATCTGCATACTCCTCATGTAAATAGGGGATAATCCTATTTGTTTTTCATTGTCCGTCGAGTAGTTTATTGAAAAGTATTGGACACGTATTTTTTCTTTTTTCACGTGGTCATAAAATTACGGAGATATATTGAGTTGAAATGGCGCATGACGTCACATGTAGGTAAGTTTTATACCTACTTGTGACGTAGTAAGCCCCCACTGTCCAACTTTAATGAGTTCTAACTAAGTAATTTTTTGATTTTTTGATACAACAAAAAATACGTGCCTAATATTTTTGTATTACCTGTCTGACGGACAAAATAGAATGTCGTTTTCTTTACCCAGTCCGATCCCCTATTGAACAATGTCTGGACTTTAAAAAAGTAACAAGTTTACAGAGAACCTCTGAGTTTGTTTCGGCTGTTTCTTCTCAGAGTAGTCAGGTACGAAACACCGGCCCCATCTAGCTTAAAAAAAAATGACATTTATAAGTGTTTGTAAAAACCTACTTGCAAAATAAACATCATTTATCATTTATTTAGTTTATTAATAAACTTTGTTTTAAGACGAATTTAAACCAACATGTTATTAACTTATTAGATGGTGTTATGGAGTTTTCCAATGTAAAAACTGAATTACCCGGAGATTAGTGTCTTGTAAATATTTTATATTTTATTTAAGTGAACTAAGTATTTTTCTTCTTTTGCTATGGTGGGTGCTGACCTGCTGGCCTATCATGACGTCTTAAAGCAGTATTGTTTTACTCTTATTCCAGTGTGGGAAAGAGACGGAGCAATACAGAATTTCTAGTGTCATCTCTTTCCCACACTGGAAAAACAGTAAAACAATAATGTTTTAAGACGTCATGAAGTGTGGGAAAGAGACGGAGCTATACAGGATGTCTAGCGCCATCTCTTTCCCACACTGTAAAACCAGTAAAACAATAATGTTTTAAGACGTCATGAAGTGTGGGAAAGAGACGGAGCTATACAGGATGTCTAGCGCCATCTCTTTCCCACACTAAAAGGAAAAGGAGTAAAACAATAATGTTTTAAGACGTCATGGTAGGGTCGTCTATCGTTACTTATTTCGTTGTTTGACTAAGCTTTATTCCTGTCACTGTGAGTCGCACAAGCATCTAAACAAATGCAGTTTTCACACGACCCCGCTTGTCTGCGCGGACGAACGGCGCAATTAGTTTCTCCGCGTCTCGCGCCGCCGGTCCGCGCGTTCTATACGTGTGAGAATTGCTTGATATGGGAGCATGTATACTTAAGCCTATGCACATTTTGAAACAATAATGCTTTAAGATGTCATGGTAGGCCTTCTGGTGTCAGTTTTTATGCCGCCCATGGGCCTCTGACTTGGCTTGAACTATTAAAGTGACAGTGGGTCGGGTACCTACTGGTACAATATTCTGCATCGTCCCCTAACCTGATTTAACCAGTTCCACACGACTTTAAATTTACCTTCCTCTTCAGCCACTGTGGTGGTCTCGAACCTGACCTCATATTTACAAAGATTAATTCTCTGAACTGTCCCTTCGAATTTGCCAACAATCACATTTACCGGCCTAATTTCAATGAACTTAATGTGAATTATAAACATCTGAAACAGGCACCTAATACAATTATAAGATTAAAGAAACAATCCCGGCAATTGAGTTTCGGTATTGGATTAAAACGTCTGACTTAAGCTGGTTCCCGGCTAATTAAATATGGATGAACATTAACTGATTAACTCGGCAGGAAAAAGGGTGGGAAATTGCTTTATTTTGCAGATTATATTTTGTAGATTTTTTTTTTATGTATGGCATCTCGCAATTCAGCCTCTGAGGCTGGCTACTGCTTAACCGGTCTAATCCTATGGATGCCTGGAATTTAAGGCCTCCAGCTAGGGCAGCAAAATTATCTGAGTTAAGCGACAGCTCGCTAAGGGCACCCCCTGCGGGGTTCGGGCCTCGGCTTAGGGTGTCGCTTGGGGAGGGCAGCAAAGGGACAGGCTGGATCTGAGTGATTTCATTATTTAGGGGCTGATTTAAAACTAAAGGGTCAGCCTCGCGGGCTGGCTCGAGCAAGGGTCGGGGGGGGGGGGGGTAGTGAACAGGGACGTCGCGACGGGCCTCGACGGCGAGGCCGGAATGACGGCGGTCTGTGTCTGTGTTATATTTTGTAGAAGACGAGACGATATTTTTATACCGAGTGGAAGGCCCCACCGAAGCATAAACGGTTACCATGGAGTTTCTTGCCGGTTCTTCTCCATAGGAAACGACCAACCCGAACCGTGCACCTTTTGTTGACGTTTTATAAGTGCCCATGTAGGCCTATGTAAAATAAAATATTTTGTTTTGATTTGATTTGACCACGTATTCCTTACATAATTCTGCCCCCCATGTAGAAATTTTTCATCGGTAATAAAAATAAAAATAAACTGCTGTTCCTTATATTTTGTCGTGTAGGTCACTTCTTAATATAAATTACCGAGAAAAGAAATATAATCAGAATGGGTTCAGAATTTTATACTCAATACGAGATAACCGTTTTTGCGTTGAAGTCCCTTTCACTCTGTATGGTAACAAACATATTTTCGATTGCCTGGGCACAATTTTAAGCTTTTTCTTTTTTTTTCTATATAGGCCCAAATAAACCAGATGGTGGCATTGACTACTGAAGATTATTGCTATTCCACTAATTCGCACTAAGCGTTTTTAAACGTCTTTCACAATGCGCACAGCAACTCTCTGCCTGCGTCTGTGTTTCCGCACGCTTACAACCCTAATCTCTTCAAAGTTAGAGTGAACACGCTTCTTCTGGGTAAGCTCGTACCATCGTTGACTTTGTCTCTGTCATCTCTGACCTAGACTAGAGTCAAGAGCAAACCAATCGAAATAATATAGTGCGTGGAGTCCCTCCGCGCGTAAGAAGTGAAACTTCGTAATACTACATGCATGCGTTCGAGTGCCACGCATTCACTCTCGCTCTGTCTCTTTCTATACCCCCTCTATGGTAGCGTTAAACGTTTAACGCAATCTTGTTGGAAGTCGCATAAGAAGTATCACTTCAAAAAAAAAAAGATGCGACACTCGTGAACACAAAATAGAAATAGGCGCTCGTGCATACAACATTTAATAGAAATGTAACATATTAAATGTTAAAATTCCCTCTTCAACATATAAGAGTAACCCTTTTCCATCAAACGCAGCGTGAAATAATCTTCTAGCTAGCGTAACGTCTACCCAAAATTTTCTCTTGCATTTTAAAACGTTTACGGCACGCTTCAAGAACTTAAAATATACTTTGGCGTACATAAACTTGGTAATATTCTCCTCAAGAGGCTTATAAACGCTCAATTTAACATCATTAGGATACAGTCGGTGGCAATAGGCTGGAATGTGCACAGCTGAACTCGACACTCTCCTTTCATATTCGGAATTTCGGAGTAGTAAAATGTCTATAATCTAAAAGGCTTGAAAAATTAAACATGCTTTATCTACCTACAGTCCATTATACGGAGGTGTAGTGCATGTACACATTATAAGCTGGTAAAGTTTGTAAGTCTGGATGCAGGGGATAATCTTTGGAACTACTGATCCGTTCGCGGAAATTCTTTCACTAATGGGAAACTATACTTACCCTGAGTATCATAGGCTGCCAGGGGGGTTACTATGACGCTTAAAACATTATTGTTCCATTCCTATTCCAGAGTGGGAAAGAGATGGAGCTAGACGACCTGTGTAGCTCCGTCTCTTTTTCACTCTGGAATAAGAATGGAACAATAATGTTTTAAGATGTCATGATGGTACGCCACCAGATCGGGCAATGGCTAGTTTCTAAGTATACTTTTCCTGCAATAATTTGACACAATCTCCTGCTTCTTCGCGTCGATTCCTCGATACTTCACGTCGGGGGAATCACGACCCTCAGTAAAGAGGAGATCCTCATTACTAAGGGTCGCGATACCTTACGTTTGATATTTCGCCATCTTTGTCTACCCTTAGCATTGAGAAGCGCGTCGTGGAGTGTTGTGCTCAGCAATGACACAACCTAAAACAATTAAAACTAAGTCAAAAACCTAAATAAGGACACTTTGTTACCTTCCTACTTCAAAATAACCGTTTTCTGTTTAGTTTTCATCTCAACGTTGTTTTTAGTCATTTACGGAGACAATAACCTTTTCAGGTTTGCATTAGGAAAGTAATTTGGCATGAGTACGCTGAAAGTAAAGGTTGGAACAATTAATTGTTAAATGTAAATATTGACATTTCACTTTCGTAGATAAATAAATGCAAGTATTTTCACTCTCATTTTCCTTATACTTCGTGATTAGTTTAAATAGTACACTCAGAAATCACCACCTGATTTTACAAGCGGTAGTGGCAAAATTCCATGCACCTGGATTGGCACTGACAGATGCCAAGTCAAACTGTTACTATCACTTTCTCGACTATTACGAGGAGGAAAGTTAGATACTTACTCATAAATTGATAAACTATCAAAGACAATGTGCCGACCCCAAGTATTACCAGGACAAGGGCAGGAAGATCATGATGATCTAAGACAAACAGCAACAGCGCGTAATACGTACTATTTCTGAAATTTACTTCTAGTGCGAAGGAATACGTTACTCATGGATATCTTATTGTTTTTTTACGGATATGAAATCATCAAATGACTCTTCCAGCTCTGGGCGGAGCGGAAGGGAGTGTCAGACCTGTACTGACTAAAACCTATCCATGTTCCTTCTTAGCCCTTTGTGTTCCAGGGCTACGGTATCTCTTTCGAACAGTCCCGCAGGCCTGGCAGTCATCGGCCCTCTCGGTCTCCTTCCCATTTGACGCCCGGGGCGTCTCCCGCGGCGGCTGGGACGTGAGGCTCTCTTCCTCTCACGTTCCGCCACCTCCTTCGCTAGCATGACTGCTTCGCAGAACGAGGCGACGGCTTGAATTCCCTCTCACTCCGGACCATGGTTTGAACCAGGGCGTCCGGCCCTGGTTCAAGGTGGGAGCGGTCGCCGCAGCCAAGCATGGATATCATTTGATTATAATCATCATCTTCCTCTGCTAAGTAATGCCTCTATATCTGCGATGGTAACAAGGCCATGTGCTCCTCTCGCCACCGGACGTCGATCACTTTTCTTTCCAGTTATTGGACCTCACTCGGTCACAGCTACACATACAGCATACCTACTCCATCATTTAGGTACTCAACTACATTACAATACAACACGTCTACAGCTTTCACCTAAAGTGTTTTAGTAACTAGTTATTTATCATAAATAAGCTCATACATAATAGTCTAGCTGTTACTTCCATGTGACTTCTTACAATTAGAATGTACTTAACATGTTCTTACACAATTTACGGTACTTGGTTATGAGCTTGTATGTACCTACCTAATTGGCCGGATTTGTCGCATTTTTTTGGGTGGCTGATCAAACTATTGCCGTGTATGATCTTAATGTTACACATAACATCTTCCCTATAATCCCCGAAGAGATAGGCAGAGGTGTACCTAACTATACAAACCATATTTCGCCAATTATGTTTGAGTTCCATATAAAAGGGGGCGACCCTATGACCATAAACCGGCAGCAAATCCAGACTCCTGCAAATCCAGGCTGCTGCAAATTCAGGCTGCTGCTGTGAAAAATACTGATGGAAAAACTGAACACTGCCCGATCTGTTTTTATTTTTTTCATTATAGCGGTTCAAAGAAGACACCTACTCTCTAAATTTCAATTATGTAGAGCCTACAGTCTCGTTGGGAGCAGCGGCGGCCCATTGGTGGCAGCCCCGACTTAGGAGCAGTAAGCCGTGGGTTCGAACCCAGGCAGGCGCATTACTTTGTGTAATTTATTACATCACCGCTGCTCTCAAAACGGTGAAGGAAAATATCGTGAGAAAACCGGCATGTCCTAGAACTAAAAATTCGAAGACATGTGACATCTACCAACCGGCACTGGGCCCGCGTGGTGAATTACAGCCCACTCCCCTTCATAGAGAGGAGGCCTGCGTCCCAGCAGTGGGAACATTATAGGCTGACAATGATGATGATGATGACAGTCTCGTTGTAAAATGGCTGTGACATACGGACGGACAGATAGACGGACATGGTGAATCTATAAGGTTCCGTTTTGGCCACTTTGCTAAGGAAGCCTAAAAATTATAGCAATGGCAGGAAGACCACGTGTCTTTGTGCTTCGCTAAGGATATTTTATTTTTACACACTTTATTAAGATCATAAATACTATAGTTATTCCATATCGGTTAACTGCTATTTCTAGATAACATAAAGCTAAAAAGTTTACGAGCCTGCGCAAGAGCACATAACATTGTATGATAATAATGAAATAGTTTACGATACGATCTGCGGCGCTTTTCATCAGTTTTATAGTTTATAGTGCAATCTTATCGATAGTCCGGATCGGTGGACCAATAAATATTAATGCGCTATCGATCTACTAAGTGGGCAGTGGTAGGAATTTTTAGGGCTCTTAATATGAGCTATGTTGCAACTTCAAGTACTTGTATATCATAAAAGCAAGTCAGTTAATGTGTGTCTCTGCAACATTAAAGTATTATACATCGAATACCTAAAGGAACATTTTTAGCCGTGCTTGCCGAGTTCGGTCCGTGGATGGATGACCATAATTACATCCCGAGTTTCCTCCGTGCCTCGGAAAGCACGTAAAGCCGTTGGTCCCGGCTGCCATTTGTAGATCTTTGACAGTCGTTACGAGTAGTCAGAAGCCAAAATGTCTGACATCTAGTCTTACCAAGGTGTATCGTATTACCCAGTTACTGGGTTGTGAAGGTCGGATACGCAGTCGCTTCATGTAAAATACTAGTACTCAGCTGCATCCGGTTAGACTGGAAGCTGACCCCAAGATAGTTTGGGAAAAGGCTTGGCAGACGATGACCTAAATGAACATTTTTAGTAGGTAGTAGTATAGAAGGCCTTGGCCCAGCAGTGAAACAGTACAGGCTAGTTAAAAAATGTATATTAATAGGTTTTCTTTGAGACCTGAAGCAGCATTGCATTGACGTGTTTGGATCTCAGAATGTGGCACTTCAAAATTGGTCCTAAGTTCCACAACGCACTTGTGATTGTCTTGGTGTTACCAGCAGTTATACATCGATGTAGGTACATAGGCATGTCATCTACTCATCATCATTTCAGCTGAAAGACGTCCACTGCTGGACATAGGCCTCTCCCAAGTGTCGCCACATTGACCGGTCCCGTCCGAGTCACATCCAGCGGATCCCCGCAAACTTTTCATCTACTCACCTACTCTAATATGTGCTTATTAAGTTAATCAAACCATACGAAATCGACCAATAGAGACAGCCATCTCTTAAGCTGGCGAATTTGCCACGCGGAATCTCTTTGAAATTTGTTCACCTTTCATCCCTCAGAAATCTTTCAACCTCAAATATTATATTTCCGGAACTTACTTCAACGCAACAGGTCTGCTGTACGTGTTGCGCCTGAACTTAGATATTAAATGTTGCCAGAGTGAATATTTTATTGAATATGTCGAGTAAATTGAGAGACACATCCATCACTATGGATGACACTCTATTTAATAGCTTCTTCTTACGTTTCTAATAAAAGTCAACTTTGAGACAGACAATATTGACAGAAGAGTTGAGGATCAAGACGGCGTCATTTGAAAAACTTGTTTAGGTTTATTTTAAGATCTTCTTTTGTTAGCATATCGAGTGTCCCAGTGTGCTGGGCCAAGGCTTTTCCTTCTCCTGTCTCCTTCCAAACCTCTCTCTCGCAATCTCTTGCCATGTTCGCACTGCAAGGTGTTTGCATAAACTAATACAAGGTGTTGTTTTGCATCCTCGTCAAATTCAAGGAGGTAACTGTTAGCACAGTTACCTCCTTGAATTTGAAAATGATTCTCGTCCCGAATCAATAATAAAATAGGTAAAAATTTTTTTTTTTCTTATAACTTACGGAAATCGGTAAGTGTGAACCACCAGTGTTTTAAACGCGGGCCGTCTGATTCTCGCCCTATAACCGCGCTTCCACAAATACAAACAATCTCAAACGTTTATTCGATAATGTCTTATTCCTTAAAACACTTTAAGAGGATGGATAATAATTAACTAGGTACCGTAATTTTAATTGATTGTTTACGCCTTGGGTGACAACCTCCTGAATTTTGACGAGGATGCAAAACAACACTTTGTATGTATGTCGCAGGTATGTTTTCCCAACAATTTTTATTAAAACGAACTCAAAACAGAACACAAGCTAAACAAATTGACTGACTTCTTAATTGATCATAGTACAATTTTATTACTGAATTACATCATAATCATCTTACGAAACACAATTTAAAAAAATTCAATTTTAATCACTAACGCCATCTCAAACCTGCGCGTGGGCACCTCACCAACGCAAGCGCAAATAAAAAACATCGCAGGTTACAATTAACACCAATTAACTAAGTCCTACTCACACAGTAAGTAAAGACTTTATTACGACAAAACTGAGGTAATGTTTCTAAGGCAAAGCTTTTGAACAATAAAGTCCTATGTGGGCGTGTATTGCACGATCACTTGGTTTTGTGTTCCTTATATGGATGAGATAGACGAACTGATTGCCTGTCAGAAGGAACGTTTTAGAACGCAATAAAATGGGGAATAGAAAAATATTTCAAAGTGTTGGGCAGTTCTCACAGTCTTAAAGTCTTAACCTTCGAGCTTCTAATAACCTACTTCTTGAAATTCCTTCACACCGTACTGGTTTTATGTCCACTTCTTACGCTGTCTCAACAATAAAACTCTTGAACGCGCTACCCCATTAAATAAAATAAAATTATTATAAATTATTATTAATTAAATAAAAAGGCATTAAAAAAGCTGAAAGCAAAATGGCTTTCAAAAAGCAGTTCGGAGGTGCTATTTAAAGTCAGACTAATTTGCTCGGAACCTAGTCTGTCAGTGTTAATAATTATTGTAAGGTTTCTTGTATAAGGGAATATTTGTATGTATTATAATATATATTAGTTAATTTGATCAGTATATATGTATACATATGTATTAGTATGTATCTATTTATGTATATCAGTTTATGTTAGCTAAATGGTATTTTTCTTATTAATTTTTTTTTTGTACTCTGCCACACTGCTGTCCTATTTGACCCAAAGGTTGACTGGTAGAGAATGCCTTGTGGCATTAAGTCCGCCTATGTACCACCTATATACGTGAAGTTTAAATAAATAAATGGAGGTCTTTAGTTTATTGAGAAGTCAGTAAATTTTCCTGAATGCAGCACAGACCTACATAGTAATGTGACCACATAGCTATCAGGATTCAGATTCAACCAACCTGAGCAAAAAACATGAATAAAACGCTTAAAATACCTAGTATCCTTTTTCGTGTAGTGTCTAACCTGGTGTCTAGAGTTTTTATGCAGCCCTCGGGGCCTCTGTAATATTTCTCAGGCATGCTGGTTTGGTTTCCTCACGATGTTTTCTTTTGCCGAAGCAAGAGACAAAATATACAAAACGCACATGAATCCGTATAATCAGAGGTGCATGTCTTGGGTTCGATCTCGAGACCTATTACGTGGCAGTCCGATGATCACACCAATAGGCTATCACAGCTTGTATTAGCTGAAATACCTAGTTATTATAAACGCATGGTTAAAAAACTGCCTCCTTGTCACGATACTTCTAAAATAAACAAGATAAAAAAAACGGATTCGGCAGTGCCGGGAGAAGTAAAAAAATGGAAAATTAACGTTGTGCATTTTAGATATTTTGGAATGGTTAGGGAATAATTTTGCACGAATTGCTTTAATTATCAGTATAAAAGTAGGTACTATCATTTATGTGGTAAAATACAATATTCATTTATTGCGCTATTACACAAACATGACAATTTATATTACATTAAAAATTGAATACTTCAGAACTAATACAATCCGTCTTACGAATTTTACCTCTTTGGAGAAACCGAAAGCTTTGGAAACCCAAACTCAATGACAGATGTCATAAAGTTCAAATTTCTTCGTAACCCTAATATCAATCCGTCTTCCGCATTTTCGATCTACCGATCTGACGCGAGTTTAACATTTTTTACCCATCACAAAAGTGCACAACGCCGCTAAAGAAGTTTTCACTTCAAAAAGCTCGCCGCAAAACCACATAAAAAAAAAACTTGTTTAAACATATTTAACGAAGTAGCGGAAACAAGAACATTCTTGTTTTTCCGTTGGTTGAACACCCTTTAGTGAGGGGAACTGCCGAACAGTCCCGGGAATGTCCGGGATGAATGGTAGCCCGTCAAGTGAGACTTCCGCAGGGCACCGGGAACCGTGGCCGGCCCGGTATGGACCGGTCACGATCACTATTAAATAGGGGTTGGCCCAAGGTAGATGCGGAAGCGATTTATTACAAATTCATTTGGTTTTTAAACGACCATTGCCTTCAATAGCCCGTGAATATGATTCAGAACTGTTATGAATGTTATAAGTTAAGTTAACAATAAGTTACCTACCTTATTCTTAGTGATCTTAAAACAGAAAATGTTTTTCCATTTTAAAGGTACAGCCGAGAAATATAGGTACAATGTGTCCGTTCATAGACTAGCGATAAAAGGCAGCATAATAGCTAGAAACAACTATTCTACTTTTACACATATTTGTTGATTTGCAACAGAATTGTTGACAAAAGAGTTTGCATATTTGTTGATTTACAACATAATTGTTGACAAAAGAGTTTGCTTACAAAAAAGTTGTTGATTTGCAGAATTTTTTTTTGGAGGTCAGAGTGTGTATATGTTGGCGATGCTGCCAGACCTGTATCACTATTGAAGGCAGAAACAGGGACCAGAATCTCCGACACAGCCATCGCATTGGCGTCCTCTTATCAAAAAACCCCGGCCACCCCCCCCCCCTCCGTATTGGAATCTCTTAGATTTAGTAAATTTTATTAAGTTTTTGTCGGGTTGTTATCCAAAAAAAATTACATAAATAAAGTATCTATTTTTTATTTATTTTGAGACCTAATAATATCCTCACGGATCGGACAGGTTTTTTTTTTACATATTGTATATTCTAGGTACTTATATCTAGAATATCGTTAGTCCCGTGACCGGACACATTGTATAATCAAATCAGCATAACAATCCGACTGCTTGAAACACAGGCCTACTCTTTGTTGGCTGAATAATTTATATCTTGGGCTAAATAATTAATTACAGATAATGGTATTGCCACGGGCTAGTCGTAAATAAAACGCTTGACTAAGCATTTCGCAAATGCGACCAAATAAACAAAATGTCTCTTGTAACTTGTGGCACACAAAACTGAATCTTTAGTGTTGGTTACACTATCGCCCACGGCCGAGCAGAGCGACAAACAAAGGTCAATATTGGAAATCTGATATCTGTGCGAGAAATAAATCGATTTATTTTATATAGATGTCTATATCGATTGCTGCCCAGCTGTGTTAAGTAAAACAATACCTAGAGCTAGACAATCACAGGTCGTAGGTGTGTAAGTGAGCTTGACTTATTGTTTTGTATTATCAACTTGAACGATGAGCATAAGCTCCTCATTTTTCCCCATAACTTTTCTGACTTCTACAATCTGTGGCACCACGGCACTTACGGTAGTAGTATGTGGATGTTGAGCTGTGATATGCTCTTTGCTCTTAAGTATGCCGTCAAAATGTTCTTTACTAACACTGCCATCGACGACGACTTTGAAGTGGTGCTATTTCTGGCAAACAAAATAAGGAATTCTGTCGTGCCAGAAAAACGAACAAGAATAATCGAATAAACACTTGTAGAAACCAGGTATTTTCTTTTTAATTTAAGAATATTCCAAGAGGTTCCAAGAGAATCCTTGCGTCATGTTGCCGTCAGGATTGATGAGCCGAAATCAGTGACAAAGATTTTTTAGGGTTCCGTACCTATAACGGAGAAAAACGGAACCCTTATAGGATCACTTTGTTGTCCGTCTGTCTGTCAAGATCCTTCGGGTCTTGACCCTTGAAACAACCAAACTTCTAAGTAACCGTAAAAAAATACGACCGTTTATGCCGCAAAAAACGTAGATTTCCATACTCTCAAGGGAATCAAAATTTATAGGGTACTTCCCCGTGAAATTTGGCAAGTAATATCGTCTTATACTACAAGTACAAGGAAAAGTTTGAAAATAAACGAAATGAAAAATAGAATGTAGTATACATTTGTAATTAAATCTTAAAATAAAACCTCGAAAAAAGCTTCGATACGTGATTCCTGAACTTTTTTTAATATGTACTACCTACAAAGTACGGAACCCTCGGTGGGCGAGTCCGAATCGCACTCTTTTTTTAGCGGCATAATTCCGCGGGTTTTAATGCGTGACTGCATTTAAAAGATATGCTTTCGTTTACTTTATGATGTAATTAGTGATTAATCAATGTCAGTCAAGGGGACATGTCCCTAGAGTGACATAAGAGATGGGTAGAAAACGGGGAAGGGAAGAATAAACAGCAAAAATCTTAACTTAATAATAACGCCATTACAGAAATTGGAACGTTTTTGAAAATGATCGCGTTATTTAATAAACGTGGAATAGAGTTACAAAGAGATGGCATTCTGGCCTAGAAATATTGTCAGCAGTATGTCAGTGATAAACAATGATGGGGAGTTCAAAAACGTATTCCTATTTATGAAAGACGTCGTTCTAATACGAAATGCTTTTGAAGTGTTAACCAATTGTCTTGATTCTCAGTAAAACCTTCAAATTAAACACATTTTCAAACGTGGAGGTTTGGTTTAACTTTACTCCGTGTGTTAATCTCTAATTAACCAACACAGACTCAACTCACGTGTAAAGTGTGTGCAAGCAGTAGTATTCCAAAAATAAAAACACAATTCGAAAAGCACCGTACTAATCTTTACTTGTATTAAATGGACTCCCTAAATCGGATGCACTAAAAGCGAAAAAATCCTAAAGCCGCAGTCTGGCTGAGATTTATTGGCAACCGTGCTTGAGATAGGACGTGCCTAATGGATCCCACTGCTTTTGACCTTTTTCTGCCTCTCTGAGAGGTTTTACCGTTAGACCACGGCAGAAGCGATACAGATTTTAAGGACATTTTAGAAATCAAACTTTATTTAAGTTGAAAATGTTCCAAAGAGTTGAACGTGTCCATATCCACTTGACGTAGCGCAAATCCTACAATGCACTTGCAGCATACAGGTGGAGGGGGGTTTTCAATTCAGGATGAGGAACATTACACCCTATTCTAGCATACAAGCATAATTCATACTTACGACATCTTTTGTGAATCGAAATGTATTTATTGTAACCAAATTGCATTCTTGAGCATGTGCAGATTTCTGGCAATATCTCGACATGAAATATTCCAATAAGATGCATCACAACTGCACAACAACCGTAAACCTTCGCAGAAGAGAGAGGCGGCCCCTTAACAAGTCATCTGTCACTACAGTTATTTCTTCCAGCTGTATTAGACCTATTCATCACTTGAGTCAAACGAAATCTTCGCGTATATTTCATTTACGCTTCTTGCCTCTACCGGCTTAGTTAAATTACATGGAGAAGTTACAAATGGAGTGCTAAGACGATTTTGTATTCCTCAGATTACAGTGTTGGCCTTGGGGCAAAATGGCTGCCATTAGACGATGAATTCGTGCTGTATCTTGGTGGTTCTTCTGCATAGCATACAACAAGAGACCGAAAAGGCTACCCGTATAGGGGTTTTAATCGGTGTTAGGCGAAAAATCCTAGAGTTCATTTTTGTACCATTTAAAATATGCATCGGAGTTAGCTTGCGCTCGGTTCTTTGTCTCTTTCGTTCTGGTTAATCAGCAATATTTAAATAATTAACCCATATATTAATAATTATGAGGGTTGTTATAACCCATATAATGATTAATTTAACATCCAATCGGTTCCTGGATAGGAACGACAAGTTATAAAAGAGACAAACAATGTTGAGGCGATTTGGACCTTGAAGAAGCGTGTGTAGGTACGTCTTTCTAAAGGTCGGTATCGTGAAATAAGTGACTCCTTTGGTATTGCAGCTCTTCATCTTCATGGGTAGCGGTTACCTTGCCATTAAGTACCTATGTGTGGTATAAGTACATAAGGATTTTAACTTACCAACGTGAGGTACAAAGAAATAAGTGTTACAAATGAAATCACAGGCACACATTTTTATGATTTCATTTCCATTTTACCACGAATCAGTGGCATAGTTGTTGGGTTTCCACCTGGATGCTATCTGTGTCGTACTGGTACCTCAAAAAATCTTCCCACATTATCACTTCATTTGGTTACCAATCCGTGGCAAAATTGCCTTACTTTCTACATAAAATAGGTAACTTAACTATAGTAATTCTTCTAAAAAGCAATAAAAAGCGTTCTCACAATATATCATTAAGTGCCAATGGTGCAATGGTGTTAATGAATGATAGCACTACGATAGAAATCGTTCGGTTCCCATCGAACGCTATTGTTGGTCGTGATAGACATCTGGTCTAGTTCAGTTTGAAGGTAGATAAGTACTCGTCTGGGAGCGGTTTCTTAGATATTGTTTTGTAAGAGAATTGTTGTGTACTTTATGATCTAGAGATTGTTGATAAATACATTCATAATTGTTTGTTTATCGGGGTTCCGTGCCCAACGTGTGTCAACGGGGCCCTATTACTAAATCTCCGCTGTCTGTCTGTCCGTCTGTCACAAGACTTTTTGTTTTAAACTGACATGGTCACTAACCCTATCAATAACACTTGAAATGGGATATTTACTATGTTTACTATTTGTCTTGAGTCCCCGATATTTCGGCGCTGTTGCAAACGATACGGATACAATGAAGTTATTGCGGGTGGCTGTTTATAAGCAGACAAATCGGTCTATCCTCTTTCTTGTTTGTTTTTTGCGCTCCGTGCCACTAGCACTGTCATTCACAACTCGATTCTGTTCCTGACACACGAAACTCACTGTTTCCACTCGTGACATTTTTACGGCACTTTTTCGGTTTTTACACAGTTGAACCACTGGATTCGGGATAGTGCGAGTTCGACTTGCACTGGGTATATCTGTTATAACCGTATCGAAAATAAGTGATCAGTTTCATATTCTTGGTTCCATAATATTGCTACGCGATCATATGCAAAATAAATAGTCCTGTCTACGGTTGTTATCACTAAGAAAATTTACAAAAATAAATTCTAACTAGAGAAAAATAAGGATTCAATTGAATCAAATCAAACCTCGACACAAAGAAACATTGTTCAGTTAAATAAAAAACCAAAAAAGAAAGTAACAAGTAAGTACGGCTATTCATTTCGCAATTCAGCTAATATTGTTTAGAAACTTGAATGAAACAAATGTAAAACAGAGAGGTTTTATAGTAGAGTCGGGAACATTTAAGTTCTTCCATTCCACTTTGTAGTCTTAGATTCCACTTCCCCGCATGTACTGTGGTGCAAGTGAGAAGATGATCTCTCACACTATGGTCTACATTTCTTTTTCATTTATGGTTTCGAAAGTCTGCTGGCAGAAATTTCTTTTGTTCTAAGCAGTACCTTTGTACTCACAATATTTTATGTTTTTTTCCTGTGATAAATAGGAAAATAAATGAATTATCTGACTTTTTTCTTTTAAACATATTTTTTTATACATATAAAGATTTATGGTTCCAGTTGACTAGTTAGGCTTAGGTAATTAATTTGGGTTACCTCAAAATAATAATTCATCTATACTACAAATAAATAAAATTGAAGTGTCTGTTTGTAATATTAAAATAACCGCTTTTTACTACATGCATATAAATGTAAATACGGTACATATTCCAAAATATCATTTTTTCCATTTTTGTCTGTCTGTATGTTTGTTTCGGCTAATCTCTGGAACTGCTGGACTGATTTTCACTGGCATATTATTATAGCTGATGTAATAAGGAGTAACTTAAGCTAGAAGTAGCCTAAGTTACATGCCCGCGATTTCATCCGCGTGAAATTTAAGAAGTAAAATTTGACGCGGACGAAGTCGCGGGCATAGCTAGTAATAAATAGAATTCTGAACAACAAAATGTTACGTAACAACAAATGACGCACCAAACATACTCGACAGTGCTTCGTACATAAAATAATCTTAACAACAATTTTAGACGCTAAACATCCTACCAAATCGCCCTTCCTTGTATCTTGGACCAAACCCCGGTACTGAGCAAAATGGTATCCCCCATACAAACGAGCCATTTGTTTAGTTACGCTCTTTTGGAAAATTGCATTCTACTTCAATTGCTGTTTGCATTTATTGCACGATTACGGAAACATGTTGAGATGAGTTGCCTGTTGCTGTCGTAAGAGAAAACTGTCTTTTAACGAAAGGGTTATTGGTTGGGATTGTTTTATTTGAAACTAGCTGTCCCGCGCAACTTCGTCTGCGTCACATTTCTCCGTTTTCGCAACATTTTTCATTGCTGCTCCGCTCCTGTTGGTCGTAGCGTGATGATATATAGCCTATATCCTTCCCCGGGTTGAAATCTATCTTCTTGTCAAATTTCATTAAGATCCGATCAGCCGTTTAGTCGTGAAAAGGTATCAAACATACAAACAAACAAACAGTGTGACTTTCGCATTTATAATATTAGTATGGAAGTATGGATAGGACTTCGTTTGGCCAACTAAATATACAAGGTGTTATTTTCATCCTCGTCAAATTCAAGGAGTTACCTCCAAGCATTTGCTAATTGACGAAAATAGGTAAATGTGAACCACCCGTGTTTTATACGCGGCCCGTCTGATTCTCGCCCTATAACCGCGCTTCCACAAATACAAACAATCTCAAACGTTTATTCATAATTTCTTATTCCCTAAACTACGTTAACAGGGTTATTCTGAAATACTGTCAAACTTAAACAACAACAAAAAAACAGCGTTTATTACTAATTAACTATGTCCCTTAATTTTAAAGGATTATTTATGTCTTTGTGACGTCCTCTTAAATTTTGACGAGGATTCAAAACAGCACCTTGTATACGTGACGTCAGTGGGTTCCCGGGTCGGGCAAAGCTTTATTGTGTTTTTCATTCAGGGATTTCCAAGTAGCAGTCACGGAGTCTGCATTTGTGCCTGGTTGCTGGCAATAGGCTCGCCCCCAACTATTTGGTGGGTCAACTATTGGGTACACCCACATTTCGCCTGACCCTTCGAGGATTATAGGCGTGATGTTATGATAGACGTTTGTGACAGAAATAAACAGAAAAAAAACACGTTACATAACAACATTATAATACAGTCTTATCTCACAGCCCCCGAGAGAAAGTAGTAAATTCTACACATTCCAGCGCAGCTTTTCCTTCGAACGATCGGAATGATCAGTTCCACTGAACACTAACTGGAATGCACAATTTGCTTAAATTTACATTTAAATGGCATAGGCTTGCCTTTTTGCCATTTAGTCCAGACAACAAATGTATTAGTTACGTCTCTGAGGTACGCACGGCGAAAATTAAGCTATACACTACCAGTTCATGCGGATCTGTCATTATATTGTCAATGTATACATAACGAGACCCTCCAGTATATCGGACATGTATAACTTGATGTGTCCCCGTGTACAACATTATTTGCTTGCTTAGGAAGAGGTGTTTGAAAGGTTCTGTCGAGACTATGGGCTGCAGCGTCTTCAGTTTAAGAACTGTCATCATCATCATCATTTCAGCCGTGCGACATCCACTGCTGGACACAGGCCTCCCCCAACTGTCGCCACATTGACCTGTCCCGTGCGACTCGCATCCAGCAGACCCCCCAACCTTCACCAGGTCATCGGTCCACCTAGTGGGAGGCCCTCCAACGCATCGTCTTCTGGTTCGCGGTCGCCATTCCAGAACTTTTCTGCCCCATCGACCATCCGTTCTGCGAGCAATGTGCCCTGCCCATTGCCACTTAAGTTTGGCAATTCTTCAGGCTACGTCGGTAACCTTAGTTCTCTTGCGGATGTCCTCGTTTCTGATAAGAATTGTTATGTTTTAATATTAGTTGTGTGAGGAATGAATTGAAGGAAAAAGGAGTAAGAGAGAAATGAAGAAAAAAAAAACGTGTTGCGCAGAACCCAATTTACATGAGACGAGGGCAGGAAGATGATGAACACTAATAAAATAACAATACATTCTTGCTTTTTCACCCATTTTAGGGTTTCGTACCCAAAGGTTCAAACGGGACCCTATTACTGAGATTTAGCTGTCCGTCCGTCCGTCCGTCTGTCACCAGGCTGTATCTCATGAACCGTGATAGTTAGCCAGTTGAAATTTCTACAGATTATGTATTTCTGTTGATGCTAAAACAACAAATACTAAAAACAGAATAACATACATATTTAAGGGGGGGGGCTCCCATTTAAGAAAAGTGATTTTTTTGCTCGTTTTTATAAGTAATCGCACTTGGCTGGTTTTTTATTGATTGAGATACTAAATAGAAGGTTAATAAGGTTTCTGTGAAAAAACTCCACTCGTTTAGAATTTATAATAACAGAATACGATAGTGTCATACTGCTATTACACAAATGAGATAAAATTATACAGAATTGAAAATAAACACCAGCATTTCACAGCATAACTAAAAACATTCTATTCAAAATAAATCAAGTTCCGAATATTTTAACGAACTCGGTCCAAATAATTCATTAACGTTTCGTGTTACAGTTTGTATTCAATTAACAAAAATATGTATAAAGTTTTCTATTTTTTGTCGTTTCAGTTTCACGGGGCGTTAGCAAAATTCGTCAAAACTGGATACCATCTGAAAACATCAGCATCATGGATTCCGAGAGGTATGTTGCTATAACCTGATGTTCATTTAACATTTTAAATTTATTTGTTTTCAATTATAATTGCTGTTTTAGGCGATTTTGTGGGTAACGTTTAGGATTTCAAAATATTATGCAGGGTATTTATAGAAAGGTTTCTAAAAATTAACGACTCGATAGGGTGAGTCATTCTGATAATAAAGGGTGTAAAACACCTCTTAACGAAGCCGAAAGGCACTGGTTCTCCCTGTCATTGTGATCATTTTTTTTGTTCTACACCATACCTGGGAAACTTCTAGTTACGGAGATATTAGGGGTCAAAGTTCCAACTTTATGACAAGTTTTTTTTTAAATACAAGTTTTTAATGTAAGATTTTTACTTAAAACACTTCCACGACCCCGGTACTATTCAATCCGTTCATCAGCAAAATGTTTTGAGTGCGTTACATTGAGTTATACCACAAAACATGATTTAACACCCTCCAAAAAAAAGTCGTTTCCCAGCAATAATTTTTGCGTAAAGTTACTTAGTTTCATGTACAGAATGCTTGGTTAACGGCTTCGTGATGAGGTGATTTACACGGTGTATGTTTCTATAGGAATATGTTCGAAAGAATTTTAGATTTGTAGATAAAAATCATCATAATCGCCTGAATATTCACTGGATGCAACTGAATGTGCCAGTATTTTACATAGTGCGACTGCCTATCTGACCTCCACAACCCAGTTAGTACTGGGTAATACGATACTCTTTGGTAAGACTGGTAGTCAGACTTTCGGACGACTACCTGTAACAACTGTCCAAGATCTATAAGTAAGGAATGACTTTATTACCATTCATCATCATCTGCCTAGCCTTTTCCCAAACTAACTTGGGGTCGGCTTCCAGTCTAACGGGATGCAGCTGAGTACCAGTATTTTACATGAAGCGACTGCCTATCTGACCTCCACAACCCAGTAACTGGGTAATATGATACCCCTTGGTAAGACTGGATGTCAGACTTTTGGCTTCTGACTACTCGTAACGACTGTCAAAGATCTACAAATGACAGCCGGGACCAACGGCTTAACGTGCTTTCCGAGGCACGGAGGAAACTCGGTATGTTATTATGGTCACCCATCCACGGACCAACCTCGGCAAGCACGGCTTAACCTTAAAGATCCACCCGTGCGGCTGTTATTATTTAGCCACGAGCTCCTCGACTTTATTACCATTATAAACATGAAATTCTCTTACACCCCAATTGCGATAAATTGCTTCATATGTTAGAAAAACTCGTCTGTTAAACAACGTAAATCATCATCTGCCTTTTCCATATAACTTTATTGGGGTTGGCTTCCAGCCTTACCGGATGCAGCTGAATAACAATATTTTACATGGAGCGACTGCCTATCTGACCTCCACAACGCAGTTAGTACTGGGTAATATGATATCCCTTGGTAAGACTGGTTGTCAGGCTTTCGGGCCGCTGACTACCCGTGACGACTATCAAAGATCTATAATCGAAAGCCGGGACCAACGGCTTAACGTGTTTTCCGTAGCACGGAGGAAACACGCTATTTAATGATGGTCACCCATCTACAAACCAACCTTGGCTTTACCTGAATATAGATCCGAGCGGCTGTTATAATTTAGCCACGACCTCCTCAAATCAACAACGTAAATAACGGAATGATTCCTTTGGTCTTTATACTGGCATAAATGAAAATAGTTCTTTCAAACAAAGCAACATATCAATCACTGTTCTAATGTTTTATATGAAAACTTCAGTAATAAATAACTCCTAACGAATAAAATGTTTCACCGCCAAAACTAAGGGTGTACCTATATTTATATCGGGGAACAGTTCTATCATCCCCACTTGTTACCCTAAATACCCTCGTCATGTACTACGTACGAATGGTACAATTTATTGAGTGCTAACTCACATCTTTTATATCTACATAATATGTGGGTACGTATATTTTATTGTTTCTAATGGAGAGAGGATTTTCATGTAAAAAAGATTTTATACAAATGTACTATCAGAAAAGTTCGTGGCTAACAGCCGCTCGGGTCTATTTTCAAAGTGCAACTTCTTATGTGACTTCTTACAAGTTTGCGTTAAACGTTTAACGCTACCATGGAGGGGGAATAGAAAGAGACAGAGCGCGAGTGAATGCGTGGCACTCGAACGCATCCGTGTAGCATTACGAAGTTTCACTTCTTCCGCGAGGAGGGACTCCAATAATAATATACACCGTGTAAATCACCTCATCACGAAGCCGTCAACCAAGCATTCTGTACATGAAACTAAGTAACTTTACGCAAAAATTATTGCTGGGAAACGACTCTTTTTTGGGGGGTGTAAAATCATGTTTTGTGGTACAACTCAATGTAACGCACTCAAAACATTGTGCTGATGGACGGATTGAATAGTACGGGGGTCGTGGAGGCGTTTAAAGTAAAAATCCTACATTAAAAACTTGTATTTCAAAAAATACTTGTAAAAAGTTGGAACTTTGACCCCTAATATCTCCGTAACTAGAAGGTTCCCAGGTATGGTGTAGAACAAAAAAAATATCGCAATGACCGGGAGAACCAGTGCCTTTCGGCTTCGTTAAGAGGTGTTTTACACCATTTATATCCTAATAGTGTGTGGACCGCGTGCGCGACCAACCTAGGCAAGCCTAGGTGGATGGCAGACCACCCATTACATACCGAGTTTCCTCCGTGCCTTGGAAAGCACGCCGTTGGTCCCGGCGGTTATTTAAAGATCTTTGACAGTGGTTACAGGTAGTCAGTGGCCCGAATGTCTGACAACCAGTCTGACGAAGGGATTTCATATTACCAAATACTACCTATTTATATTGTGGAGCTCAGATCGCTTCATGTAAAATACTGGTATTCAGCAGCTGCCTCTTTACCTCGGTGGTCAGGTCTGTTTGGTATACAGGAGACTATCAATTTTGACGGCACGGTTGGCGCAGGGGTTGAGCGATCGACTGCTGCGGTGCGTGTCGCGGGATCCCCGCACGGAACAATTATTAGATAGTTGTTGCGGGTCTGGCTGTTTGTGTATGTGAATTTAAATGTTTCTAAACGCACCCACGATACAGAAGAAATTCCTAGCGTGGGACAACGTTATTAAAAAAAAAAAACAATTGTGTGAGTGCCGTATTCTCAATTAATTAAAATCACCTCTCGAAAGTTTGTCATAAACCTTAAAAAAATATCGAATAAATGTAGTAGAATGTGGAATAAGTTTCCCTGTACACTAAATTGCCTGTTTGACTGTACATTCTGTTCTTACTTTTATAATAATTACGTTTGGGAGGTAATGTCCCTTGTCAGAGCAAAAATGCGACCTTTTTTTGGTACATTAGGGAAGGGCATTATTCATAACGCTGGCTCACTACAGGTTTCAGACCAAAACTCCTCACGATTTAAAAAGCAGAAAAAGTTCGAGATGGTGACACTGAAAAAGTCACTTTGGTACGACTGTGTTCCTGATGATCAGGTCCGAGGCCCTAGCATGAGCACGAAAAGTAACATAAGGAGAAGGGAATGACCCCATACATTCCTGGGCCCAGGTGTTAACTCAATCAAACTAGCCTTATTTGTAAGAGGATATAATAACAAGACCTCACTGAAAATTTGGTGAAATTTGGCTATCCAGGAATCAAGTTATATGAAGTATAGTAAAAGTGAGGTTATATTATAGCACTGTAGTTTTTTTAATGTTTCTTACGAAATAATTCTAAATGGCTTCGGTTGTGAAGATTCTTGGAAGATGAGGCGATATTATCAGTTAGATAAACTCACCTCATCTTCCAAGAATCTTCTTCCAATAGAGTTACTGCGACTAGTCGCAATCGTTTATTTTACACAGCAACCCATGTCGTCAATATCCGATCGATAGGCGTAAACAGTTGTCCAAAATAGAGAGCCAGGTAATTTAGAGAAGCAACATCCGTCAAAAATCTTATGTTACGCCGAGGTCATAGGGTTAAACAATAAAACATGGAAAATACGTGCGCACTCAACGAACGAGTGACATCTGTCAGTCGGTGACTGACTGATGTCAGGCAGAAGTGTTGCCTGAAAAAAAAATTAAAGGAATTCGATTCGCTTTGAATCGATTCCCCGAAAAATAACTTGTCACTCGATGTTCATACATATTCTGATTTATTTTACTGATTTATTCTTAATCGATTACTAGCAATTTAAGCGTTATTTAATCGATTATTTAGTTTCATAACTTAATTTAAGTTTTCTCGCTTCCTAGATAGAAACGTGGTACCATATTTTGTGATTTTCTTTAGAAAAATATAACGGTATTTTTAATACACATTTCAACTAGTCAACTGCTGGGAACAGAAGTCCACCTATCCTTTGGTTTGCGACAAGCACATACACGGTGTAAATCACCTCATCACGAAGCCGTCAACCAAGCATTCAGTACATGAGACCAAGTAACTTTACGCAAAAATTATTGCTGGGAAACGACTTTTTTTTGAGGGGTGTAAAATCATGATTTGTGGTAGAACTCAATGTAACGCACTCAACACATTGTGCTGATGGACGGATTGAATAGTACGGGGGTCGTGGAGGTGTTTAAAGTAAAAATCTTACAATAAAAACTTGTATTTAAAAAAATACTTGCCAACAAGTTGGAACTTTGACCCCTAATATCCCCGTAACTAGAAGGTTCCCAGGTATGGTGTAGAACAAAAAATGATCGCAATGACAGGGAGAACCAGTGCCTTTCGGCTTCGTTAAGAGGTGTTTTACACCCTTTATGTGTTACTAATAGAAATGAATTAAGTATTAAATAAAAAAAAAATATCTAAACGAATATTCAATTTTAACATTGTTTTGTATTTACGTTACGTACACTGAGGTCCACGGTTAATAATTAACATGCGGGCTCTATTTTGATATGTGAATTGAAATTATCGCAACGATTAAAATAGAAACTCCGAAAATAAAAAATAAACCTAAAAACTAATACAATGCTTTAACATTGTTTACGCCAAAATACACTAAGTAATGTGCCCCATTCAGGATATCATATCCCGCGATATAAATACAAAGAACATTGTTGTCTATTTTCTCAAGCTTACTGGCTGTATTTTCAGAACAAGGGAATTTCCTGTAATTTATTTTCATTGCTTCCTACCTATTTTGCTAACAGGAGATTGTCCTGACGTCCTTAACAAAAGCATGATCTTTTTATATTCAAATCTGCAAACAAGATGGTGGATCCCGCTTTACAAAAAACAAAGACAGTCATCTCTTACGAAAGTCAGGAAAATTGTCCAACCGAGGATTTAACGTTCAGAATAAGTACATAAAATTAATAATTTGTGGTGTAAAATGTCGTTAACCCTACGCCAGAAACATAAGAAAGAAGATGTTTTAACATATTATTATTACCTATCTTCATGAGAATTCAACCTAAGGATGAATGGAGGAGGATTGACGTGCCGTCAATACCCCTATTTTCAATTGAACATCTAAACATTCTGACTGACAGTCCAACATAAAAAAAATGTATAATAAAGTTTTCAACACTGGAGAAAATAATATCAAACAGAGACCTAGCTGCCTTTATTGCATGTCGCTTGATAGGTTCACCATTATTTACATGGTGAAGAGGCCTTTGCTCAGCAGTGGGATGGTATAGGCTAACAGCAACATAACATTGCTATGCTTTGTTAAATTAAGCGGTCCGTATCATATCTTCTCTTTAATTTCTCCATCTCTTTACTTCACGAAGACCTTGACCTACCAGGCATTCGTAACTGGTGCAAAGTGTAATATGGCCACATTAGATCTCCAAGGAGAACTGATTAAGTATGTACAGGATTAGGTGGAATAGAACAATGTAACGCGTCCTTTGAGATAAATATTTTAGTAGCTGGGCTACCTGAAATTTCCTTTATTTTGGGAATGTTTTAGATTCTTTGTTTTCTTGGTTTACTGGTAACAACATTGATATTTTTATCCTAAGTTTATTTTGCCTTTTGGTTTTCTGAATTAAGCAGATTTTTTTTTAAAGTTTAAAACCTTACATTTTACAAAGATTTTCAGCATTAATGGTCAATTATTTCAGATAGTATACAAAATGAAATAAAACTACAATTACATAAGAAATACCTGTACGCTTCACAAAGCCCAACAATGAATCTTTTGTCCGTCCATTTTCACTTATCCGTAATTACATACAATTGCCTACATTTCTATTGTCAGACGAATTCGCCAGTTAGTAGTTACATCAAATTATACGGATATCGTGTGCTTTACGTTCGCTATTTGCTAGAATAATTACAATATGAAACTACATTTTGCCCACGGCGTGGTCGGAAATTGTCCCATTGCACAGGAACGAACTTACTTACTGCTTGGAAATTGTTGTACCCTATTTCCTAACTCAGATTATGATATATCCGAGTGCTAAGTTTCATCCAAACTTATTCAGCCGTTTAGACGTGAAAAGGTTAAAGACACACCGACTGACAGACAGACTACTACTTTCAAATTTATAATGTAAATATGAATTCATGTAGCTACGCGCATTCGTTATAATTGAGATGCAAATTAATTTCCGTATAGTTTTTTGTGTTTCAATCTCACGTTCAAATGAATCGAGAATACTCTCGTATTCATAGGTAACCGCAACATCGTATGAATAGTAGAGCGAGTTGTTATATTTTGAGAAAATATAACACAAATGTACTGGTTGAAATGTTGTCTTTTATTTACGTGGGCCCACCCACGTAAATAATGGGATACACAAGCATTATATTCGGGAGAAGGAAAGTTAATATAATGAACATGGAATTTTAAAATATTGTGAATGTTATCATAAGGACAACATTTTTAATACGACAAATTAATATTTATGTGCACTAGCTCCCGGTCTACAAATAATGCGTCTTACAAACATTGTACATACAAATAAATCTATTTGTCTTCATTCCAGTATTCCCAACGGCTCACGTAGATATAAACGAATCGATTGAATAATTCTCTTAGCTCGTATTTCAAAGCAATTTATCACCAACATTCCTAGATTGCTATTGAATATTTAAGTGGACCACCAGGGGTACAGCAACTTAGGTAATTGGATGGACATTAGTCAGAAACTTAGGCTGACGAAGCCAAAAAATCTCATGAAAACTGGAACAAATAATTAGGGAATGCCCTAACTTTATGAGTTCATGAATTTGATTTGGAATTCTGTAAGTATAATTCAGGGGAAGTTTTCGAATAAATTTTTTGTTCGTTTTTGTAAAAAATTGTTGAATGTTTTTCCACGTGTGAAAAGCTTTTGAATTTTTGATAAAATTAAACTAGAAAGCTTTTAATAAAAATAACCTTACAAAATAAAGTTTGGTTTAATTCCACTTGATAAAATTCTGTTCCAAATTCATGACATAACTTTTGTGTAAAAGCTATTTTTTCGGATGTGACTTTGTACGTTGTTGAAATTTTTTTCTGCCTTTTCCTCTATTTTACTTTCACACAAAAATGTTGCGGTAGTGTGTGTGGGAAGATACAACATCTAGTAGCCTGGTTTACATCTTCTGATAAAACTAAGGATGCTTAAACGGTTGTACTTTCAAACATAATAGGTATGAAAATATGTATGGGTCTAGTAGAGTTGCCTTTTGGTTTTAACGCATTTTAGTAAACCCCGACCAAAAAGAGGGGTGTTATATGTTTGACGTGTATATCTGTGTGTCTGTCTGTGGTATCGTAGCTCCTAAACAGATGATCCGATTTTGATAACATTGGTTTCGTTTGAAAGGTGTTTTAATCGAGAGTGTTCTTAGCTATGTTTCAAGAAAATCTCCTCCGCGTTTGAAGATTGTCACCTCTTTTCTAGTTGATGAAGGGATATAAACAGCTTCAACAGGTCGTGTCGATTCGAAATTTGAAATCTTGTATCTTCTCAGTTGTCATCATGGGCATCGCCCTTCGCTAAAAGCTCGGGATTTTTTAAATTTATAACTTTCCTTGTTTTCGTTTGCATTGCAACACTGAGAAAAGTGGAAGGAATGGAGAGAGGCCTATGCCTCGGAGTGGGACAGTCAAGACTAAGAAAAAATAATACAAGTTTAAAAAGCATGAAATAAAAATTGAATTTAAAATTTAAAAAAACCCCTACACAAAAATACCTCTATAAAACCAAAAGTCTGACGCTACGACGACGGTTGGATTAATTTATTTTTGGTTTTTAGAGGTTTTTTTTGCTTTGCCGCAGTCGTGCAATAATAACACTATTACACCTTTAGTGAAACCACTGAAATAACAACACCGACTGACATAATTTAACATCATAAAACTAATCTTAAATAACCCATTGTTATGTCAATAGCTTACAATAAATATACACCGGTCCAACGATTTGTCATCTCGGTCAAGGCCGCCATTTTTTCGCATTTTCGCGGCAAAAAAGATTGTATACTTACCTACGGAGGTCGAGTTGACTGCAAACATGGAAGAAAACCAATCTAGCGGTGACGATGTGAGAATAAACTTTGACACAGTTAGTTGTTTTTGGATGGCTGAGTTATTATTTTAGTTATTTTTCACTGTGGTTGAAGTTGTGAGAGATCATCAACATTCTCTTGCCCTTGTCCCAATTTATTTGGGGTCGGCCGTCGGCGCAGCATGTCTTCTTCTTCCATACTTCTCTATTGCTTGTCATCTCGTGAGACACCTCCTTTCTTGCCATATCATCCTTCACACAGTCCATCCATCGTTTCTTTGGTCTTCCTCTACTCCTATAACCATCCACATTCATACTTAAAACTTTCCTCACGACATTTTTCTCATTCCTCCGCATCACATGCCCATACCACGACAACCGATTACCTTTATCTTTTCAGTCACCGGCGCCACTTTCAGACTTCCTCTTATGAACTCATTTCTTATTTTATCCATTCGCGTAACACCACACATCCCCCTTAGTATTCTAATCTCAGCTACATGCAAATGCCTTTCATTCATCCCTTTTGTGGCTCAACATTCTGATCCATACAAAACAGCAGTAGTTGTGAGAGATATCAAATTCAAATTCAAAAGTTTATTGCTCAACACAGCACATAATAACATTCGTGATTTAAAGACAATTTCACTGTTCAAAAACAGAGTGAAAGAGCATTACCTTTCCTCTCAATTGTGATTTATATATATGTAGTTATATTCTTATTTGTTTACATATCTTAACATTATGTATTTATATTTAGTTATATGTGTATTTATATTTAGGTATAATATAGGTTAAGTTAGGTAAGGCACAATAACTCATTTTTTCTTTTTATTCTTTCACACACTATCGTCTACATTTCTTTTTCATTTCTCCTTTCGCAGGTCTGTTGGCAGAAATTTCATATGAAATAAGCAGTACCTTTGTACTCTAATATTTAATGTTTTTTCCTGTGTTGTCTATTGTGTGTACATAAATAGTAAAATAAATAAATAAAATAATAATACATTTCCAGATGTCAAGTGCATGTCCACTGTGTTGTACCAATTCAGGCATGCAAAATTTATCATAAATTCAAATTAATACTTTAAACAATGACATTAATTCAATATTGATACACTATACAAAAAAAAACATCAAATAAATACATTATACAATGTCATAGATTCAAAATAATACCCTGTACAATGTCATAAATCCAAATTAATAAGAAGTAATGTCATAGTTTCAAATCGATATGTAAGTACATAATGACACTAATGACAGGGTATTTAATGTCAAAATAATAATAATATTGTATGAAATAAATCGGACTCAAATATCCATACTAATATTATAAATGCGAAAGTCACTCTGTTTGTTTGTTTGTTACCTTTTCACGACTAAACGGCTGATCGGATCTTAATGAAATTTGGCAAGAAGATAGGTTTTAACCTGGGAAAGGACACAGGCTATATATCATTACGCTACGACCAATAGGAGCGGAGCAGCAATGAAAAATGTTGCGAAAACGGGGAAAATGTGACGCAGACGAAGTTGCGCGGGACAGCTAGTCCATACTTCCATACTAATATTATAAATGCGAATGTCACTCTGTTTGTTTGTTTGTTTGTATGTTTGTTTGTTTGTTACCTTTTCACGACTAAACGGCTGATCGGATCTTAATAAAATTTGGCAAGAAGATAGATTTCAACCTGGGGAAGGACATAGGCTATATATCATCACGATACGACCAATAGGAGCGGAGCAGCAATGAAAAATGTTGCGAAAACGGGGAAAATGTGACGCAGACGAAGTTGCGCGGGACAGCTAGTTTACTTTAATGATATGTTATTAATTGTGTTATTATTAAAGATTTCTATCTGACAGGTATTCATTTAAAGTGTAGTACTGTAACATGTCTTATTTATCAGTAGATTATTGAGTTGCTTCTTAAATACATTAATATATTTAATACTTAATAAAGCAATAGGTAATTTGTTATAAATATGTGGTATATTTATAACAAATTACCTAATGCTTTGCCATTCCTAGGAGGTTTTTATGGAATACCGCTTTTTTGTGTTGCTTACTGCTTATTTTATTTCTATGACGCGAGCTGTGTAATGTTTCAAATAACTGGAAGTTTGTCTTGACAGTTACAGCCACCTCACATGTGTATATAATAGACAGGGTACCGTTAATATACGGAAATAGTTAATTGGACACCGAATGTGACAGAAACCAAAATAATTGCTTTATTAACCGAATTTCCTGCAGAAAAGGAAAAGAAAGGTTTATTCCACATAGAGCAAATATTGAACGACTGTAAAATATACTTAGTAAAGAAGTTAATTGGAATACTTGAAGCCACACACGACGTTGCTAACCGTCGTTTCAGTGTGACGCTTAAAGAATTCCACAAATCTATCGGATACCCTATTTCCTCAATTGATTTGAAATCGCCTTGGGACTAAATTTACAAGCAATAAAAGCACTAAAACAGTTTTGAGTCGTTTCCCGCGGGCATACACGAGTAACTGGAATGTTTCAGCGAATTTAGCTTGTGCTTTTTTTGTAATGTTTTACGGCGTTTAGGTATATTTACAAGTTTTTTTTCCTGATTTAAATAAGCTATGAAGTAAGTATTTAAAGTCTGTGATGAAAATTATTGTTATGTAACTTTGTAGATAAAATATAGTCAATCGTTATTCACCGACTTAAATAATAGAGGGTAGGGTGATTAGTTAAGCCTTGCTTAAAGATAGAAAAAGCAAAAATAAAAGAAAGAAAATTGAGTTTATTGGCATTATAAAAACAGAAACACCTTAAAATTAAACAAAATATATAATTAAAAGTACTAATGCTAAAAGGTCCTCAGCTCAACATAATGCCAATAGCCTTGCTAATATAGTTCTTGCTTGTTGGAGTCGGCCTAACATTGAGAAAGTTATCGGCTGATTACGGTATGCTTATGCATAAAGAAATTACCAAAGAAACTTAATTCCCCATACTCAAGTCATCTTTTTGTCCGTTTTTCCTTTAACTCAAGAATTTACTTGTCCCAAATTTTCAGTACGTTGAATCTATCTACTATATCCTTGAATTTAAAAGTAACTTTATTTTAAACCTCGCAGCCATTACGGAGATAGTACCTTCTCCTTATCTACCTAAGGCTGAGAATTTCCCTGAGGACCTAAATCTTATTAGGTGCACGATTTAAGGTAGACAGTTCTATTAAGGGTCTTTGTGCCGCGAAGGAAATTGTATCAAAGCAGGTAATTGCATGTCACGTCTCGAGAATTGCTGAACAGTATTTGATAGGAATAAAATTAAAGAGCATGAGTTAAAATGTAATAATAAACAAGGTGTTGTTTTGCATTCTCGTCAAAATTCAGGAGGTTGTCACAAAAGACATAAATAATCGATTAAAATTACAGTACCTACCTTACCCATAACGTGGTTTAGGGAATAAGAAATTATCGAATAAACGTTTGAGATTGTTTGTGCGTATGAAATCGCGGTTATAGGGCGAGAATCAGACGGCCTGCGTTTAAAACACGGGTGGTTCACACTTACTGATTTTCATGAATAAGAAGAAAAAAAATTACATACCCATTTTATGGGTGGTATTATTTTATGATTCGGGACAAGAATCATTAGCATAGTTACCTCTTTGAATTTAACGAGGATGCAAAACAACATCTTGTATAAGTAGTAAGTAAATTTAATTATATAAAAGTATCGGAGGAGCTCGTGGCTAAATAATAACAGCTACTGGTGTCGATCTTTAGGTTAAGCCGCACTTGTCTAGGTTGGTCAGTGGATGGGTGACCACCAATTACATACCGTTGGTCCCGTCTGTCAATTGTAGATCTTTGACAGTCGTTAAGTTGTCTGGTACCCTAAAAAACTGACAACCTTAGAGTCTTACTAAGGAGCATCGTATTACCCAGTACTCAGAGTTGTGGAGGTCAGATAGGCAGTCGCTACATGTAATACACTGGCATTCTGCTACATTCAGTACTTTCATAAGTTATTATGCCTTGTGACTGGGACTGTAGTTTCGCGTTTTATTTTGTTTTTTTTTGGACTTTCAAAAGTGCCTGTAAGGGTCTAATTGAAATAAATGCTTTGACTTTGACTTTGATTCGCTTCGACTGGAATCCGACCCCAAGAAAGTTTGGAAAAGGCTAGGCAGATGATGAGGTATAAAGTATCGATAACTTTCGCGGCAGTCATTCAAAGATCTTTGACAGCTTTCCGGAGTCAGAATCCCAAAATACAACGAGTCTTTCCAAGATGTATTGTGTATTGTGTCGGGAACAGAATCGAGTTGTGAGTGACAGTGGTAGTGGTACGGAGCACACAAAACGAACAAGGAAGAGGGTAGACCGATTTGTCTGCACATAAACACCCACTCGCAGTAACTTCAGTTTATCCGTGATCATGGCGTTTGCAACAGCGCCGAAATATCGGGAACTCGAAACAAATAATACACATGGTAAATATCCCGCAGTAAATGTTATTAATAGTGTATTGTGTTAGGTTAGTAGGTAGTGACTAGGTAGTCATAAGATAGGCAGCCCTTCCATGTAATACACTGGTATTTAGCTATATCCATCATCATCTGCCTAGCCTTTTCCCAAACTATCTTGGGGTCGGCTTCTAGTCTAACCGGATGCAGCTGAGTACGAGTATTTTACATGAAGCGACTGCCTATCTGACCTCCACAACCCAGTAACTGTGTAATACGGTACCCTTTGGTAAGACTGGATGTCAGACTTTTAGCTTCTGACTACTCGTAACGACTGTCAAAGATCTACAAATGACAGCCGGGACCAACGGCTTAACCGAGGCACGGAGGAAACTCGGTATGTAATTATGGTCACCCATCCACGGACCAACCTCGACAAGCACGGCTTAACCTTAAAGATCGACCCGGGTGGCTGTTATTATTTAGCCACGAGCTGCTCATCGTATTTAGCTACATCCGGTTCGTCTAAAAGCCTACCCCAACATAATTGGGGATACCTCATCATCTGCCCAATGCCTATCTCTCTGCAATGGATATAATTATGCTCTGGTTGCAATACATCCATTACAGAAGAGACAGACACCGTAGGTGTTATGAGCGTTTACATCTTACGACATTTCATACAATCTTTCAAGTCCTTATTTTCCGAAATGACTGAAACAATTTTAATTAAACTTCATAGGCATAAGCAGGATTCAAAGGTCTAAAATTTAACTAAAAACATTTTACACAAATAGCGTTACCTACAGCTCAATTAGACGGATTATAAATTATCTATAGAAACAGAAATTTCCGATTATCTTTTTTTTTAAAGGATATTTTATAAATGCTTTTAGTAACTTTTTAAACCTATTAGGTATGTATCCTGCGTATTCGTATTAAGTTTCATTAAAATCGGTTCAGTCATTTCGGAAAATAAGGACTTTAAAGTTTGTATCAAACGCCGTAACGTGTAAACGCTCCTGAGATTTATCAACTGTCATTTTACTCTCTGACTGTCTCCTTGGTATAGTGGTCACAAGCGCCACTGTTGAGCATGACTTAGGTTCGATTCCCAGGGTGGGCAAAGAACTTCACAGTACGAGCCACGGTGTCTGGATTTGTGCGCGGTTGATGGCAATAAACTCGCCCCCTATTTCATGGGACTTAAACATAACTGGCGAAGGTGTACTATTAAGTACATCTCTGCCTAATCGTTCGGAGATTACTGGCGTGATCTTATGTTACTTTAATTTAACACTAGTAAATTTTAATATCGAAATTCGACGAATTGAAATTCAATTTGTGACAGCATTCGCTCTTGAATGTCGATGAAAATTGAGTGACCGGTCCTAGATAATTCAACCGCATTCCGTATTAAGTTATACCAATATGATATTTCAAGGATTAATAGAATTTATAGGTCAATAACTAGATTTGATTTCAAAGGTATTTAACCATATTTCAATAGAGACGGTTCTTAGTAGCTGGCTGGCTAGCCTTGAACTTATAGATCTTGAAAGGAGTTTGCCCCTGGCTGGGTTGGCCGAGCCTTGAATTTAATACAAGGTGTAAGGTACACAGACGCGAAGACGCTTACCGTACTCGGTACATCATTCTGAAACGTATAGAAATCTGTCTCCGGTTATTTAAAAAAAAACACCTTGTATATGACTAGGGTTTCCTCGCGGCTTAGCACCCGTTACGTACGGAAATTAACCCACGGGAAAGTTTTAATTTAAATGTAGCCTATGACAATCGAGAATAATGTAGCCTCCGTTAGTTCCGAAGATTACCCCTACGTACAAACTTACAAACAAACTTTAACAATGTTAGTATAAAAGACTAGTACTCTTAAAAAGTTCAGACGCAAACCGCCGTCTTTCCGACCTCGCCGTCGAGGTCCGACGGGACGTCCCGGTCCTTGCCCTCCCCGACCCTCGCTCGAGCCTGCCCGCGATGCTGTGCCAGTAGTTTTAAATCAGTCCCTAAATAATGATTTCATTCAGATCCAGCCTGTCCCCATGCAGTCCTCCCCCAGCGACGCCCTAAGCCGAGGCTCGTAGCGCACAAGGGGTGCCCTTAGCGTGTAGTCGCTTAGTTTGTAAGTTATTATGCCCTGGCTGGAGGCCTTACTCTTAAGGCATCCACAGGATAGTCCGGTTAAGCAGACGACAACCTCTTAAGTTGAACTGCGAGATGCCATTCATAAAAAAATACACTTTAATTGTTGTCTAAAATGCTGACAACGCGATAATATTTAGCCATTGAATTCGTCGATGAAAATACTGCTAAAATCACGCAGTTCCCATTATTTTATAGTGCCAATACAAATTCTCCTTAAGAACTATTTCTGTACAAATTCTTTCTCTGCGTAATTTGATAGGACATTTGGCTCAACAGAAATGGAAACGTGTTTTTTCAAACTTCCTATTTCACGAAAAATGCTTTTGCGGTTATTTTGTAGCTTTGAACTATGTTTAATTCATAAAACCGGTATTTGCATAGGCCAACCCGCGCGACAGAATTACCATTTCCCGATGTTTTATTCCTTTCTTTGCCTTTCACACGGAAAATGTTTCTCTTTTTATATTTAATCGGTATATAAAAGGGATGGTGGGGCGGATTTACTACTGACGGATTATTGTATAATGGGGAGCAGTTTTTGGTACATTACAAATGATAATATGAACATCGAGGATGACCTCGTGGCTAAATAATATCAGCCGATCGGATCAATCGGATTAAGCCGCGCTTGCCTAGGTTGATATGTGGATGGGTGACCACCCTCACATACCGAGTTTCCTCCGTTGTTCGGAAAGCATATTAAGTCGTTGGTCCCGGCTCTTATTTGGAGATCCTTGACAGTCCTTACAGGTAGTCAATGGCCCGAAAGTCTGACAAGTCTGACTGTCTTACCAAGGGGTCTATAGGGGTAGGAATAGTATTACTGTACAGTACTTACCGGATTGTGGAGGTCAGATAAAGCTGGTCAGATATTTCCGCCTTCTGTATATAAAGTTTAATAAAAACACTCCATATAAAAGTAACCAAGCTTACCTTACCGCTCCATATCCCCAATAAACGCAAGAAAAGTTAGTAACTTGTATTGCGCAAGCGCACTTGTAATACAATGATAATCACTTTCGCTGAGCGTATTGACATGCGCGTGAGTGCTACCGGCTAACGCGCTGCGCAGGTCACCATGAGTGTTTTCATTATTCGGATAGTCTTGATACTGTCGCTTGTTGATTATTTTTTACCTGCAGAGATTTGATATAAGTACTCTCCACACTTTTTAACATGCATGCATTTAACTCACCCTGATTCGTGGTTTTTAACGAGGTTTCGATTTTTAACATACTATAAGAAATACGTCTAATTCAGGAGGAGGAGGTCAGATAGGCAGTAGCTCCATGTAAAATAGTGGTATTCAGGGACATCCGGTCAAACTGGAAGCCGACCCTAAAATACTTAGTTGGGAAAATACTAGGCAGACGATGATAAAAAAATAATAATATACCTATAATCCGACATTGATCTGAAATATATTTTTATTCGTTTTACCATGGTATCGAAAGTACCTACTTGTTTTAAATTATTTATTCAAGACTTCCCTCTTTAACTGTGTATTCAGTATTGACTTTTAATCGAAAGCAATATTATCTTTAAAAAATGAAATTCTTCGAAACACTCAATAAAACAATATGTACAAACAATGAAAAGCATATTTACGCATGGTCCGAAATAAATTAAGTTAACAGATGGAAGCTAATGTTGTTCCTTAATATCCGAAAATAATTATGAATAGGGAAATACAATGCTTGCGTTGAGGCACTTTTATACATAAATACAAACAGTATTATCTACCTTAACGAAATAATAATGTATGACACGACTGACCCGAATTATGAATCCCTTTGTGTATTCCTCATAATGTATATTACAATGTCATTAATATGGTATATCCAACAAGCGATTCTTATACAATAAGATTTGGTTTAACAAAGCTACTTAAAAAATGTGGGGTTATTTATAGTTCAGAATGTTGAATTAAACGCAGTGGAGCCATGATCAAAAGCAGCAAGTAAAATAAACAATACTGTTGAATTGAGACCATATCCTAGAATCTTCGACCGCATGGTGCCCCTACTCGTATGACGCAAAGCAAAACATCGGCGCCGGCGCACGGGCCCGACAAACAGTGGCATGCGGCTGTCACATTGTTATTGGTTGTTATTCGTGTTACGACACTGAGTGACTACTATCGCGTGTGCTTATGGGATCAGGTTGTTGAGTTGTTGGGCGCAAATAGTTAACATTCAGAGACTCCTAGTTAAACTGACAGGCAGACATTACATGGCAGTTTTATTTTCATCACCTCTGCTCCCAAAACAGGGTTATAAAACCGACAAATCTTTGAAACAAAAATATTAAAGAGATGTGACAACAACAACAAACCCGCACTAGGCATGTGGGATGATATCCATGAATTACTGCCTCTCATAGAGAGGAGGCCTGGGCCCCAGCAGTGGGAACATTAAAGGCTGAATTTTATGCTGTTTATAATGGGCATTGACCCATTATGCGATGACGGAACTAATCCACATGCATGATCAAACCATAATACTAATATACTTACACAGGACGCTGGAATAAATAAAGTTATGTTAGGTCGGTATCAAATTGAGGAAAAACTACGAAAGAGAAGCGAACTTTTCTATTACGTGCTCATACGTAATGGATAAAGAAACTCTATTAATAATAAGGAAAAGAAGAGCGATAACATATCAACGCTCGTACTTTAACTTTTCCGCAAGTGACAGCTCAGTAGCAATATTTTCGCGAGACCAAAAACGCGATTCAGTAAATCAAGACCATCTTATTGTTAAAAAAGCGAAGTGAAAGTTTTGCTCGTGAAACTTTTTGATATATTACTTGCTTGCGTTTTTCGCGACTTCGTTCCGTGTGGTTTTAGGATTTTGCTGTACAAAGTTTTATCTCTTTTGGTATTGATTTTAAATACAAAATAATGAATTTGTAAGAACACATAAATTCTTTCGGTTCAACTTTTCTAAAGTTCAAGTTTGGGTTAAGTGCTTATTAAAAAAAAAAAACTGGTTTTCAAGAGCACTTTGCTCTGAGCTGAACTGTGTTCAGATCCATTTGGAAACGGAACGGATTTGGATGAAATTTGGTACGTAGATAGCTTAACCCTGTTTTTTTTATCCTGCGCGGGTGAAACCGTGGGGCGCAGCTAGTAATAATTATTATAAATTCGAAAGTTTGTGAGGATGTATGTATGTTTGTTACTCTTTCACGCGAAAACTACTAAATGGATCTGGATGAAATTTGGGGGATTGATAATAGCCTGGAATAGCACAAAGATACTTTTTTATCCCGATAGTACGCTCCCATGGAACAATTACCGAACAAAACGCGTGCGAAGCTTTGGGCATAAGCTAGTATTCCAAAACAATTATGAATCTGCCAGCTCTTGAACGTAGTTTAAATGTGCTTTACGTGTAGTGCGTGTTTTAAACTTCAGTGAAATTCGCCTTAGCTAAGCCCCATCAAATAGGTTCAGCATTTTAAACAGACAGACAGGAACAAATTCTTTGTACATAAATGAAGAATATTATTTATATACAGCTTGGTTCCCTCCCTGTTAGTTTCTGACAAGTTTTTCTAACTGAGATTGCGCCGGGTTTGCCAGCTCGCGGTTATAAAGTTACGCATTAAATGGGGCAGCTTACTGTGCCTACCTTCTTAAATTGCTTGCTTTTAAAAATACTGTGCGGTTGGTATCATTCTTGTAACTTCTAATTGTTGGCGATCTTGATAATTTTGGGGATTGAATAAATTAACCACGGAAAAAATACTTTTTGATCCTAAGTTACGTTACCGAAAAAAAAAAAAGTACAAAAAAAATGTATTCAAAGAGCAAATTTAGCGAATGGACGAAAGAAAAGCACTCTTTCAAGCCTTGAGTTTGCGACAAGCGTTCTCACTTACGACTCGCGATATCTGAGATCTGGTTTTGATACGCTAACCCACATTTCGGGTGAACCGTGAACACTACCTCGATCACTAATATTCACGTTCGGTAAAATTTACCAGAAAATTTACTAAATGTCTAAGAAAATTAAGAACAGAAAAAAAATGCGTCAGTTTCGCGGCAAAATTTCGATACTATGTCATATTGACCACCCATACTATATCATATTACCCCTTGGTAATGGATGGATGTCAGACTTTTTGGCTTCTGACTACTCGTAACGACTGTCAAAGATCTACAAATGACAGCCGGGACCAACGGCTTAACGTGCTTTCCAAGGCACGGAAGAAACTCGGTATGTAATTATGGTCACCACGGACCAACCTCGGCAAGCACGGCTTAACCTTAAAGATCGACCCGTGCGGCTGTGAAAGTATTAGCCACGAGCTCCTGTGAAAGTATTATTGGGTATTTCTTATCATTTTCTTAATAGTTTATTTTCGGGTTCTCCTATTTTTGTACAATTCATTGCTGCCGTAGAAACGTATAGTTCACAACAATGTGGACTATTTCCTCTATTTTTCCGCATAGCAACAGCATACAAAGTGACATAAGTACATATTCATACCATTCAGACACGTGCGACCTTCGCCGTGACCTTGGGTATAAATCTGCGAAGGTTAACACCTGAGTTCTTTGTTATACTCACGCGTAGGTAGGTTTAGAAGGAGTAGTCCTAACAAATACGAAAGTATTCGTTGAAATGCAAAACCCCTGCTGAACTGCCTCATTGGTCCAGTAGTCGCAAGCGCGACTGTTAAGCATGAGGTCCTCGGTTCGTTTCCCAGATGAGGCAAAGTGTTGTTGCATTTTTCCATCAGAATTTCTCTGTAGCAGCCACGGAGTGACCGGTTGATGGCAATAGGCTCGCCCCCTACTACATGGGACCATTCGGGGATTAAAGGCGTGGTATTATGTTAAATGCAAAACCCTTGAAAGTGGTCACCACTTGTCTAGACCCTCTGGTGCTGGTGATTAAACCCAGTCCTTGGGTATATATAATACAATCCTTTATTTCAGGCAACTAGGCCAATAGACCACAATACATATACACCGTGTAAATCACCTCATCACGAAGCCGTCAACCAAGCATTCTGTACATGAAACTAAGTAACTTTACGCAAAAATTATTGCTGGGAAACGACTTTTTTTTTGGGGGTGTAAAATCATGTTTTGTGATAGAACTGAATGTAACGCACTCAAAACATTGTGCTGGCGGACGGATTGAGTAGTACGGGGGTCGTGGAGGTGTTTAAAGTAAAAATCTTACATTAAAAACTTGTATTTAAAAAAATACTTGTCAAAAAGTTGGAACTTTGACCCCTAATATCTCCGTAACTAGAAGGTTCCCAGGTATGGTGTAGAACAAAAAAATTATCGCAATGACAGGGACAACCAGTGCCTTTCGGCTTCGTTAAGAGGTGTTTTACACCCTTTATAAGCATAAAGAGACTAACTATAAACTAATACATAGGTACTTTATAAAACTTTAAACTATTGTACAAGAAGTGACGGCGTCGTGTTGCGCTGCGTGGTGTCTATAAGATTCCCAGTGGTTTGGTGGCCACGAAGGTCCACTGCAATGGAAGGTGTTCAAACAGTGGGCATCTGTTAACAATGAACCTTGACTCAGTTACCTTAATAAAGACCCTACGAAGCACTTTCAAAGCTATTTATAGGTTTCAATTATTGTCAACTTAAAAGGTTTATTATTATATTACCATTATCGCTCATGGGATGTCACTTTATACCGAAGATGGCTGACAACCAGTCTTACCAAGGGGTATCGTATTACCCAGTACTAACTGGGTTGTGGAGGTCAGATAGCCAGTCGCTCCATGTAAAATGCTGGTTTTCAGCTGCTTCCGGTTAGACTGGAAGCCGACCCCAACATAGTTTGGGAAAAAGGCTAGGCAGATGATGATGATGTACGGTTTATATAATAAAAAAAATTCTATTCTATTAATGTTTGTTCAGACTTTCAGAAACGAAATGTCTTGAATAAGTCCACACTAAATGGCAGATGCACAATCTTGCAAATTAAAATAGACATTCCTCTATATTTTGCACTTCCCTAGTAGGTATTTTGACCGGTCTAACTGTCACTTTATCTAGGCCCTTAGGCCATGATTCTTCGAAATTTCTTTGTTTTAATTATCAACACAGGTCATCAATTTGGACCTTCTGTTATAGAACTGCCTGTGGTTCAGTGACATGGTACTAACGGTTACGATTTCAATCTTATTATAATGAATTCAGGCCTTTCTCGTATTTCACTTTATTTATTTAGTAAGGGGTTAGGTAATATTTATGTTTTTTCATATTCTTTTTTCGTTTTTTTTTTTTAAATTAATTTTCTCATACTGTTTCATATTCTCATCTAATCCATTAGTTACTTTTTACTTTAATCAACTAAAACCTAGCCAAAGCTGAATATTATAATTTTAATTGCTACAAGGATCTTATGACGGTCTTATGACGCTGACATTTGACATTCGCTCTTTTTTTATATAGTATAAAACAAAGTCGCTTTCCGCCATCTATAGTACTCAGATCTTTTAAAGTACGCAACGGATTTTGATGCGGTTTTAGCAATACATAGTATGATTCAAGAGGAAGGATTATATTTATCACATATGGTTACGATGGTTTAGGTACATCGAAATCTCGCTAACAATCGTTACGGTCATACAATTGAATCTACTTATTCGCACAGCATACATACAAATCACAACAAATACTCACCTACCCAATAGTTACTAGTTACCCTGTTATTCTATTATCTTGACTTTTTATTTTACTTTTTTTTTGTACTAGAAAAAAAATAATGTCTAATAGTTAAACATCAATTTTTTTTAGAGTTAGCACATCAGAATGTACTTAGTGCATAAGCATACTGTGTACGATTTAATTGTCCTCTCTCTTGACTCCTTAACACAGGTTATTTATTAACCTAGCTAGAAATACAGTACCTTATCCACTATTTGATTGTAGTCTTTGTAAACTAATATAACGATTTATAATTTATCGGAAGTCGCGGGCGCAGCTAGTATAGCATAGTTATATAATGAAACAACAAGCTGCTGGCGTTACTTCAGATTTTAGTCACGCGCCAAAAGATCCTCACACAGCCACAGCCTACGTCTTTTAAAAACAGATAAAACCTCTGTCCCAATGATGGATGGTTTAAAATGAATGTAAACCTGGGCCTATTCATCAGTCGAGCGTCGTTTTATTTTGAAGACGCCTTTTTATTTTTAAAAAACCTTGGTAAGAATGTTTTTAAAACCCACCATTGTGTGTTGATAGAGATTTATCTTGGCCGGGGAGTGGGCCAGGGTCAGGTGTCACGTGCTGGAGGCTATTAGCTAGACTATTAGACATCAGTGTTGACATCACAATTAATTAGATTTGTGTTGCTTTTTTCAATCAAACATTACTGGTAATATGAGTTGTTTCAAACACTAGCTGACCCCGCAACTTCGTCTGCGCGAAAGTCTCCGTTTTTGCATCATTTTTTATTGAAGCTCCGCTTCTATTGTTCGTAGCGTGATGTTATATAGCATATAGCCTTCCTCGATAAATGGGCTATCCAACACTAACATAACTTTTCAATTCAAACCAGTTGTTCCCGAGATAAGCGCGTTCAACCAAACAAACATACGTTTTAGCTTTATAATATTAGTAATTATAGATGTAACAATGACGGTTTTTTTTTTGATTTCTGTTACAAAACAGCCGTATGAAATTCGCGCTCGCGTGTGCCTGTGACCTATCAGCTGTAAGCCGCGTGACGCCGTTCTGTCTCATTACTATCGTATCGTGCCACAATGGTTAGGCAGAGTATCCGCACGGATCGCAACCCCGAATTTCATATGGGTACGGCATACGGCAATACGGTGGTGACGCGGATGCAAACAAACAACACTTTTATGAAGAATCTGCTTATTAGTACTTACTGGCAGAAACACCGTGTTTATCTTTATTGTCCCTCATCTTCATACGCACGACCTCAAATTGTTAGTAGTAACGACCAGATTCGTGTATCGGTACATTTGGGCGATGTTTGCGGGACGTAATGGCATGACATTTGTTCCGGGGCGACATCTGTAATGGTACCCGCGACACGGCTGATGTGCGGTTGATATCTATGTTAATACTGCATTGGAGGCTGTACTACACGTAATATAACACCACGCCCGCAATCCCCGAAGGGTTGGTTGCATTGAGATGGCTTTAGGACCATCCAATCCATACAAATTATTTATTGATAATCCAAAAATACTATCTGTAACCGTTTAACGCCTTTATGGATTGTGAAAATTAAATAACTTACCATGGATATTAAATACGTATAAAATGCGCAATAAATTATAATAGTAATAAAAAAACAATGAATAATTAAAAAAATACATGATTTTAACAATGTTACAAATTGATTGAATCAATGTATTAAGGATGTAAAACACCTCTTAACGAAGCCGAAAGGCACTGGTTCTCCCTGTCATTGCGATAATTTTTTTGTTCTACACCATACCTGGGAACCTTCTAGGTACGGAGATATTAGGGGTCAAAGTTCCAACTTTTTGACAAGTATTTTTTTAAATACAAGTTTTTAATATAACATTTTTACTTTAAACACCTCCACGACCCCCGTACTATTCAATCCGTCCATCAGCACAATGTTTTGAGTGCGTTACATTGAGTTCTACCACAAAACATGATTTTACACCCCCAAAAAAAAAAGTCGTTTCCCAGCAATAATTTTTGCGTAAAGTTACTTAGTTTCATGTACAGAAATCTTGGTTGACGGCTTCGTGATGAGGTGTTTTTTTTTACACGGTGTATACATACTAATATGCAAAACTTCCACGTTCCACAAACTTTTCTGGCTTCAAAGTTACTTAGTTTCATGTACAGAATGCTTGGTTGACGGTGATTTACACGGTGTATAATCTTTAAAACAATAATTATAACATTCTATTTAATAATATAAAAACACTAATTTATTAACTAGGTAACTAAAAATATAATATATCACATTAAGCACCCAGTGTTCTTCCTCCTCTCTCCTACTTGATCTTGCTGTGCCCGACAGGGTCCATAATTGTGACTTATATAATTATTTCCCTTCCATCTATGTATTAACATTATGGTACGCAATAAATAATTGAGAATTGAGAAAACAGGTACACTGTAACGTTGGTTAAGATACAGGATGCTTTTACGGTGCCGTGGGATGAATTCCGCGGGCGAAACCGCGCTAAAGTTACAACTTTGTACTAATGCTAATGCTTATGATGACATATACCTAGTGCTAACACGGACACACGTAGATAGAGTGACTAGACTAGACCTAGATTTTTTGACTAGGTAAAAGTCCATTATCATATCTCAATGCACTGCAGATGGGTTTTATCGATCATACATCTTAATATAAAAGGCTACCTCTCTTTAAATAACTAATATAAGAACGTAATCCTTCCATTAAAACACCCACGATTCTGGTTTTATTCTTACCCAGAACCAAACGAACTCTTTGAATAAAGATCAAAGTGCAGTTTCCATTAGTCTCGTAAAATAAGAATAACTACCGCAGTTATCCCTCCTCGAGGTCACGCCAGTGGCCTTATAGCCGCTAAAACAGCAATACTGATGAAAGGCAACCGTTCAGCCGGGTTCCTGTCTACAGACGGCTTCGATGTGTAAGCCCCTTTAAGCCGCATCACCTGTTGGTCATGAATGAATAATAAGCAGGTAGACATTGACAAATGGAGTACCTACTAGTAATGTTAGGACCTAGGTGTTTGCGGGAAACATCACTTTGTTTTTATGATTGATTTCTTGTTTTTCGTGCCTACAAACAAACAATTCTCGGGGGGCTATTTATCAGTGACTTTACTAATAAATATTTTGTCCTATTGAGAGCTTTGTTCTTTGTTTGTGAGAGCAGCGGTGGCCCAGTGGTGGCAGCCCCGACTTACGAGCAGTAAGCCGTGGGTTCGAACCCAGGCAGGCGCATTACTTTGTATAATTTATTTCATCACCGCTGCCGTCAAAAACGGTGAAGGAAAACGTCATGAGGAAACCGGCATGTCATAGAACTAAAAAATCGAAGACATGTGACATCTACCAACCCGCACTGGGCCCCCGTGGTGGAATACAGCCCACTCCCTCTCGTAGAGAGGAGGCCTGAGTCCCAGCAGTGGGAACATTATAGGCTGATGATGATGAGCTTTGTTCCGAAAATATTTTCGTAATCAAGCCCGTATGACAGCGAAACTAAACCGAAACCACTTATCTTTCCTGGCTCTAAAACAAAAGAATCTTTAAATAGATCCCATTTTAGCGCTCACTGGTGCAAAGGTATATACTTCTCATCCATCTTCTTGATGACTCTGTTGCCTTACTAGTTGAGACAGCATGTTTGAAAGTGTTGGATTAGTTGGATCCAATCAGTTTTGTGTAAAGTATCACGGGAAAGACTGGTTCACCTGTTTCTTCAAATGGGTGTCATGGGAATAATTTTTTTATCCTAGCATTAGGACGTACTTGAGTAAGTTTTATTTAATTTACATAACATATCATCAAGCCTGTGATACCCAAAAGGTTTGGCAGTGGTGAACCTAATAGTACGCCCACATTTCGCCAGTTATGTTTAAGTTCCATGTAATAGGGGGCGAACCTATTGCCATCAACCGGGCACAAATCCAGACTCTTTGACTGCTACCGAGAAATTCCTGATGGAAAAAACCGGGTAAGTGCGAGTCGGACTCGCGCACCGAGGGTTCCGTACAAACCAAAATTACTGAAAAGAATACATTGCTTCATGTCAAATTTTAATTTCTAGATCGACTGGAAGTACCCTTTAGGTTTTGATTCCTTGCGAGTAGTTGCAAGTTTGAAAATATGCGGCTTAATTTGCTGTTCCTTTTGATTGCGTTGACATAGAAGTTTGATTTTGTTACAGCTTAAAGGTATTATAGACTTAAGTATTTGATATAAATTTCAGTGTAATACCTTTACGCGTCCATGAGGAAAGGTGTAGAAAGTTTTAAATTATTAAAAATATTTTTATTATATGATGGAACAAAAAATTTACGGTTTTCGGAATTATTCCTTTATCTGTGCTATAAGACGTTACTTCGTACCAAATTTCAAGATTTTGAGTTCACGGGAAGTACCCTGTAGGTTTTGATTCCTTTGCGAGTGTTGAAAATTTGCGGAAATTTGCAGCATAAACGGCTGTATCTTTTGATTGCGTTGGCTTAGAAGTTTGATTTTTTTACAGCTCTAAGGGGCAGTAGTAGACTAAAGTAGACTTGACTATTTGATATAAATTCCAGCTTGATACCTCGACGTGTTCCTGAGAAAAAGGGTCTTGACAGACAGACAGACGGACAACAAAGTGATCCTATAAGGGTTCCGTTTTTTCCTTTTGAGGTACGGAACCCTAAAAATACAATAATAAATGTTAGAATGGATTGGTCGACCACACCAAGCGATCAACGTCGACCGATGGTATCGATCGACGATCGATGGTATCGATCGATTGGTGTTGTAATACCCTAACACTGCCCCCCGGGAATCGAAACCAGGACCTCATGCTCAGCAGTAGCGCTTGCGATCTCTAGAACAACAAGGCGGTCATTTAGTTGTTTTTTTTTTATTATTTACAGATTTACGCAAACAAATACTTACTAAGTGCCAATATTGTAGAAACAATGACAACATTCAGACTACGGAAAATTCCTCAGCAAATGCGTTTGCAAAAGCAAGTAAACGTTTGCGTCGTTACCAGAGACAAGTGTTGTACCTCCTCGGCATACATAATTCAGAGAAAGCCTCCCATCTGTGAGCCGTGATGCGCCTTGAATCCTACTCAGCCATATTTATCGGTTGGCACACTTTTTATATGTAGGTATCTTAAGTGGGTTTTGTAAATCTTGTGTGTTTTTTAAGTTTGACGTCGTTTATCTTGTAAATGCAGTTTTTGGAGTAAAAAGAATTAATTGGTTTTACGTTATAAATAAAATAATAAGTAAATAAAAGTTTAATTCGGAACAAAAACACAAGACTATGTGGTGGTAATTCCTGAACCCCTTCCAGTATACAAGGTGTTGTTTTGCATCCTCGTCAAAATTGTTGAAAAAATATTTATGTATTTTGTGAAAAAATGTTGTCACAAAATACATAAATAATCAATATAAATTACGGTACCTAGTTAATTTTATTAAAAACACTGCTTTTTTGTTGTTTAAATTTGACAGTTTTTTAGAATAACCCCCTTAACGTAGTTTGGGGAATAAGAAATTATCTAAAAAACGTTTGAGATTGTTGTCTGTGTCGAAGCGCGGTTATAGGGCGAGAATCAGTCGGGCCGCGATTAAAACACGGTTGGTTCATATTTACCGATTTCCGAAAATAAGAAAAAAAAACCTATAGTATATTTATTATCAATTCGGGTCGGGAATCATTAGCATAGATACCTCCTAGAATTTGACGAGGATGCAAAACAAAACCTCGTATACTTTAGAATTAGCATTCATTTTTCGAGGTGTATGTTTGGCATAACTCTAAGCCGCTTCTTCAAGAAAGGGATGAGGGTTTTGAAAGATATATGGCCATTAAACTGGAAACAATGGTTTATCCAATGCGAAAGCAAGTGTTTGCTTTACACGTATGAAGGTCAAACAACTGAATCGATTTTGACGACGATGCTGCGGGTGAATTTGTTTGTTTGCAAATAGCTGTTTTTGTTGAAATAGTTCTAGATTCTTCTATCAACATAACATCACGCCTGTAATCCCCCATGGTATAGACAGATGTTTATGAAAAACTTATAGTACTTCCAAATTTCGACAGTTATGTTTAAGTCCCATGGCCCGGTTGTGGCCTATTGCCATCAACCGGGCATAAATCTAGACTCCGTGGCGGCTATTGAGAATTCTTAGTGTTTAACCCAAAATTACACTTTGCCCCACCCGGGAATTGAACCCAGGACCTCATGCTCAGCAGTCGCGTTTGGGATTACTAGACCAATGAGGCAGTATTCTGCTATCACTACATATATATAAAATCGATTATGGCTACGTTAAGAGGGCACTCTAGTCGGTATTTGAAAGTATTAGAAGGTATTTGAAGAAACTATTGCCGTCGCGCTGCGCCCGACCAAGCCCCCGTAGAGTGCGAAAGGGACAACTGCAGGTCAGGCTGATATTACCTACAAAAATCTTCACCAAAAGACGTTTTGTATTACTCTGTTTTCTTCTTCAAAACTAAACTGATCTAAAAAGTTCTTACATCAAAATTTAGAGGAAGAGTATATCTATGCTTCTATTATTTTCGTTTTTGTTAAAAACTTATCTAATTTGTCTGATAGTCATCTGAACATGGTGGTAAAAGTTTTTTTTCGGGTTTCTGGATTGTCATAATTCTTTTAGTGATTATGTTTTGAAAAAAAAAAAAGGAAATGATAGGGGCATACATGTATTAATAAGACCTAGATTTTTTGGAAAAAATAATTGCTCTAGACGCATTATCCACGAAGAAAACAGCGGAATACGTTTGTATGGAGAAAAGCCAGCTAGAGATCCCTCTTAATAGCCCACACTACAAATATCCGTGCAAACAAATACATAATACAGCAATTTCCTTGACAAGAAAAATAATAATCTCACTTTTTCCACACACGTAACTTCCTAATATTACGAAATGGAAAGATTAATTTTCGCAAGAACCTTAAACTCGTATTTTATTGTATTAAATGGCTGGATAAAAGATATCTCGCCTATATTCGAGATGAAAAATATAATTAGATTTCTTGATGTATTAGGCTTGTGATGATATTGCAAGAAGATAATAAATGGAAGTAATATTGTGAGGGCCTGTAATAGATCTTGTGTTGTTACTGGTGCTTTATTAATACTAATGTGAATTAGAGGATCAAAATCCAAAACAAAATCAAAATCAAAAGTCATTTATTCAAACTAGGCTGATAATCAGCACTTTTTGAACGTCAAAATTACAAGAGACAGTCCCCCAAAACGCCCGCCCTTCGCGATCTTTACGTTAGTCATGCTAGCAAAGGAGGTGGCGGAACTTGAGAGGGAGAGAGCGTCACGCTCGTCCCAGCCGCCGCGGGAGACGCTCCGGGTGGCCACCGTTGGCGTGGGCCTGTGGACGGTCAGTAATGGGCTAGCTCACCGTCCGTCCGTCTTATGACGACAGGCCGTGTCGACGGGGAGTTCGTGTTCCACGCGCGCCTCAAGGAGATGTCAGCAAATCGAAAGGGGTCCGAGAGGGTCGACGCCGAGGTTATGCCGCGCTTGCCAAGGTCGGTCCATGGATGGGTCATCCATTATATACCGAGTTTCCTTTCGTGCTTCGGGAAGCACGTCAAACCGTTGGTCCCGGCTGTCATTTGTAAATCTCTGACATTCGTTAGTTGTTAGCGAATCGGAAGGGTTCCGAGAGGGCCGATGCCTGCCAGGGCTGCGGGACTGTTCGAAAGAGATACCGTGGCCCTGGAACACAAAGGGCTAAGAAGGAACATGGATGGGTTTTAGTCAGTGCAAGTCTGACACTCCCTGCCGCTCCGCCCAGAGCGGGAGGAGTCATTAATTTGATGATTTCCCATCCGAAAAAAATCGCTCTTGTTCGTATGTCTTTTTTTTCTGTGTTGAGGTCTCAATAAACTTGATGTGGTGGTAAGGAATGCAGACGCAATGCTCTCATAGAATTCTACTTAGATGATTTAATCAAATTTAACGATATACAACAAACCCTAAGAGCAATTTATAGAGCGGTTTGCCATATTAACTAATGAGAAGTCGCACTAATACGATAATTAGGAGAAAAGATCTCACTCTTAAAACACTAAAGTGGAACACACACAGAGAGCAGGGCGTGGGAGTGCGGTGGCGGGTGTACTTTTATGTACTTATATTTACGACATCACGCACAGCATGTGCTCATGGAGTGCAGAAGCGTGGCAGATCAACGGGGACGGAGTCTTCAATCTCCGGCATCGCTCCCGGAGGCCTGCAGCAGCCTGAAAAGGCTGCTAGCTTTCTGGGAAGACCTGGGATGGATGGAGTAACAAGAGGATTTTCAGACGTACAATGGCCCAATAAAGAGGCTAAGTCCGGAAACAGCCCTGCTAACCTATGGACAAAATCACACAGAGAGCGTGCGCGGGACGAGCGCGGGTCGGGTGAAGCGCAGGAGACCCGCTTTCTGTTTGATTTGAGGTTTTGTGGTATGTTAAACTCGAAAAAAAAGAAAACCACAAACCATTACCACAAAATAAACAAAAGTTTCTACGTCTTCTCATCCTAATTCATCACAATTTTCTTTGGCAGACACTAAAAGTTTTCGTCTGTAACATTAATCTTTAACCTACAAAACTTCGGAGATCTCTCGATCAAGATCCAAGAGTTTCCAATCTCCAATTAGTATCTTATTGAGCCGAAAGTTTTTCCGTCGCTTTTCTGCCAAGGAGAAAACTAAGTTACGAAAGTATGTGGCTAAATAATAACAGCCGTTCGATTCGATCATCAGGTTAAACCGCGCTTTTCTAGGTTGGTCCGTCACCCATCCGCTGAGCACCAATTACATACCGAGTTTCCTCCGTGCCTCGGAAAGCACGTTAATCCATTGGTCCCTGCTGTCATTTGTAGATCCTTCGAATCATTTTTTCGTGAAGACTTTGTTTGTCTGAGCCCTTTTTAAGAGCGTTTACACCGTATGGCATTTCACACAAACTTTAAAGTCCTTATTTTCCGAAATGACTGAAACCATTTTAATGAAACTTAACATGCATAAGCAGGATACATATGTCTGTAACGACCTTCAAAAAGCAACTTACTACAAAAAGTACTACAGCGCCATCTATGACACCACGGAAGAACTAACATCAATTTCCTACATCTCGCATGCAAAATTTACATCGACTTAAGACTATATACAGAAACCCGACAACAACTCTCGGGCAGGTGCCCCACCAGACATAACACCTGTCTGGTCGGAGTATCCTCCCTTTACTGAGTAGTATCGAGGAACTTTACACCTAGCTCCTCATAAAATGACTTTAGAAAATAAAAGATAATTGGAATTCTTTTGTTTCTATAGATACCTAATTATTATCCGCCTAATTTAGCTTTAACACTATTTTTCGAAAATGTTTTTTGTAACTTTTTAGACCTATGTACCCTGCTTATGCGTATGAAGTTCCATTAAAATCGGTTAAGTCATTTAGGAAAATTAGGACTTGAAAGTTTGTATGGAATGTCGTGAGGCTCTTAACAAAGCTAGGCTAAGTTAAGGAGGTACTATGGCATCAAATGATTCTGTTGGATGACATACACATCCTCAGCTATGTAGCTGACCATATCTTCGATGGCAAGACAGCCTTATTGTTTGTAATAAGTCCCTCAAAAACGTCAAAGTATTGTACGAAGTTGAAAGCATCACCAAGTTAGTTTTAACAAGTTGTTTTGTTATACTTTTGATCGGTAAACTGTTGTTGTTCTGTTGATCGACACGAGGAATTAAGTTGTTAAAGTTACCTCAAAGAAGATAGAATAATAAATTGAATCTAAAACGATAAGTTGGATTGGATCTGACTAGGAAGTTAGTTTTTAGGGTTCTGTACCCAAAGGGTCAAACGGGACCCTATTACTGAGACTTCGCTGTCCTTCCGTCCGTCCGTCTGTCACCAGGCTGTATCTCATGAACCGTGATAGTAAGCCAGTTGAAATTTCTACAGATTATGTATTTCTGTTTATGCTATAACAACAAATACTAAAAACAGAATAAAATAAATATTTAAGAGTTCACTTTTTTGTATGGGAGCCCTATACAAAAAAGTGATTTATTTTGCTCGTTTTTATAAACAATGGTACGGTACCCTTCGTGCGCGAGTCCGACTCGCACTTTTCAGGGTTCTTTTTTATCCAAATCAACTGTGAACGAGTTAAGAACTGAGGTTCACACTACGCTTTTTAATATTTCTCACAACTCTCTATTCAAATATACTGGAAATTAATTCCTTGAAGTTTTTTTCAATTGAAATAAAATAATATTTTATGGTTTTCCTTTCAATTAATTTATTATGTTTCTTAAGAGATATTTGATCCTTTTTCTTGGTCCTATCGATTGATGCCATAAAAGTACAAAATGAAAATTAGTAAAAAATACTGATTGGACGTTTGTTTCTATTTAAAAACAAAGGAATGTTTTCTTTGAGTAAAATTTGCTATCTCCAGTATTTAGAGTAATTTCATTCCAGATGAGGTAGAAAATTGTATATCATTTTTGTTAGTCATCAAAACTTCAAGCTAAGTTATTTTAATTGCGCGATGATATTGCATAAAGACTTGTATAACAAATTACATAGTTTATAGTGCTCGAATTGTTTATGTAATCACTGAAGTTTTTGCTTTTATTTGGACAGCTTTGAAACCTAAAGCGAAGTTTTAAACATCTCGAGGGAAAATTCTTGAACAAGCACAAAAAAGGTAAGTACTTTATGAAGTAACTTTCCAATACAAACTTGGGAGCGGGCGACATTTTATTTTAAGGGTTCCGTACCCAAAGGGTCAAAGGGGACTCTATTACTGAGACTTCGCTGTCCGTCCGCCCGTCCGTCCGTCCGTCACCAGGCTGTATCTCATGGACCGTGATAGGTAGCCAGTTAAAATTTCTACAGATTATGTATTTCTATTGCCGCTATAACAACAAATACTAAAACCATAAAATAAATATTTAAGGGTGCTTTTATACAAAAAAGTGAATTTTTTGCTCGTTTTTATAAATTATGGTACGAAACCTTTCGTGCGCGAGTCCGATTCGCACTTGGCCCGTTTTTCCAGTTGATTTCATTCGTAAAATAGGAGTAATATTTTATTAGGATTTTCTGTTCCCATTTAGGAAAAGTTTTTTTGTGACTTGTTTGAAATTCATTTGGCACTAAATAAGGCCTAAACATAACATCACGCATATCCACAAAAGGCTAGGCAGAAGTTTACCTCCAGTACATCCGCCTTACACCGCAATCACCGATTAGACCGCAAATCGGTCTAGACAGTTTGAAAATTGACCCTTCTGGGCAAACCAGTTTCCCATACAATTTAAGATTTCACTGCCGATAAAGTACCGACAACATGATAACAGCGTGTATCTTGTACAGTCACAAGCACCCATATGGGTACTAGCAAACTTCATGAGCATTTTCTCCAATAGGGATGATGACTGGGTAAAGAAAACGAAATTCTATTTTGTCCGTCAATCAGGTAATACAAAAATATTAGATACGTATTTTTTGTTTTATAAGTTAACAGTTGGAGAGTGGGGGCGCACTACGTCACAACTAGGTATAAAATGTACTGAGCCGTGACGTCATGCGCCATTTCAACTCAAAATATCTCCGTAATTTTACGATTACGTGAAAAAAGAAAAAATACGTGTCAAATACTTTTAAATAATCTAACCGATAGACAAATAAAAAAAAATTAGTCACCATCCCTATTGTATTGATTGTTATTTTATGTTATTACGAACATAGTATTTTAAAGCCAACATTATTATGGAAAACAGGTCATAGGTTAAAGTTGAAATCGTCAATTTACGAGGAAATCGAATTAAATTTTGTCAATTGCTATATACTTGTGACTGGGACTGTACAGGTTACAACCTGTTATCAGCGACAGTCGACCGGAAGCTACAACTTGTGTCAGCTGACATCCGGCGGCGCCGGCGCTGCCTCGAGGGTATTGTGTTTGAGATTAAGTATCAGCTGTTTGCGGTGTTTATCAGAAATATGTGGTGTTTATTGATATCTAACATAGTGTTTTTTATCTGCTGAAAGTATAGAAAATATTGAAATAAAGTAACAGTATGATGGATTTTCGATTCGTAAGTTTTTTTTACTTTTTGGCCCACTATTCTTAACTGTAAAGAGGAGCTCGTGGTTAAATAATAACAGCCGCCCGGGTCGACCTTCGAGGTTAAGCCGTGCTTGTCGGCAGATGATGATTCTTAACTGTAAAGTCTAGGAATTTCAGCTTTATGCTGCTGCCGCGGAGACTGGATTTGTGCCCAGTTTATGGCAATAGGCTCGCCCCTTACTAAGTGGAACTTAAACGTAACTATTCTAATATCACGTACTATTAGGTACACCTCTGCCTAACCTGTCGGGGATTACAGGCGTGATGTTATGCTTATATAAGTCTTTAGGCTCATAAACCAGTTTTTAGGTTTAAAATTGATAGGTTTTTAGGAACAGACTGATAATTCTGAAATGACATCGTTAACGGCACGGTTAGCGCAGTGGTTGAGCGATCGACTGCTGCGCTGCGTGTCGCGGGTTCGATCCCCGCACGGAACAAATATTTGTATGGCCTACAGATAGTTGTTCCGGGTCTAGCTGTTTGTGTATGTTAGTTTAAATGTTTATAAACGCACCCACGATACAGGAGAAATTCCTAGTGTGGGGCAACGTTTTATAAAAAAAAAAAGGATTGTGTGGTTTTATGAAACCACGGTAAAAGTGAAACTTTTTTTCACACTATAGACATTTAACTAAAAATGTTTGGAATAATATTCTATTAAGGTATAAAACGTATAAAACTTGGAGTAGTCTTGGAGTAGACTACTCCGCGGCCGAGCGTCACACGACATGCAACACACAGACGAAAAAGTTTGAGACGATGTAATAAAAGTTTCACTTTAAAAAAAAAACTGTTTTAATGCCAGTTACGCCATCAAGGAATCTTTACAAAACAAAATAATATCATTGTTAACCTCATCATAATGTTTAATATCATTATCGCAGCCCCCTCCCCTCATATTTATATTGATCGCCGTTTTACAATAAACAGCGACAGTAAGAAATTCCCATTTTGTGGGAAAAACGACACTTGGCAAACCCTATTAAGTTTTCATTATTCCTCCACGCCACACAATTGTAGACTCTAATCCTCTGTCATAAGATACAATGTCACCCTTAATAATCTTCCTCGGTGATTACAGCAAATCGCCCATGAATGGAAGAAACATTTATTTTGAGATATTTCCTAAGATTAGATTCATTTGAAATTTTCTGAAGTGTTTATATTTAAATATTGTTGTATAATCTTCGAGTAATTTTATTTAACGTCAAGACTTTATTAAATAAAAAAAAAACCGAGCAACGTAGCAGAATTTAATTTATCCTCTCGCTCGGTATATTCTTCCCGACCTACCGTAATAAACTTTGCTTGCAGATAGAAAGTACTAAAATTGACTTATCTTCTGTAACAAGCAAAGCGCGGCCTTTTCCTTATATAGGGTGACTGTAATTAATGACTTAAACACAAATGTAAACATTGTACTCATGATAACAAATAAGTTTCTCAAAGAAACCTTTTTTTAGGGTTCCGTACCCAAAGGGTCAAACGGGAACCTATCTACTGAGCTCGCTGTCCGTCTGTCATCAGCCCCCCTAGCATGACCGTTCTATCTCTATTCTACCAAGAAACGACAAGAAATATTTTCTATACAACTTGATATTTCTTCTGGCCGAGCATGGCGCGCCCCGTCGACTCGCGTTTCTACGAAGACATTCTTTCCATAGCAACGGAGACGTATCACGTGATGTTTATATTCCCTGAATATTATTACGTTTAGTTAACAAAAAAAAGTTGCCGATTGCACGAGTTTTTCATTTTTCGTGGGCGGGATGGTGTTGCTGCATCCTGGATCCAGGCCTGGATCTTTTTCGCGAAATTAAACCTAAATATTTTACATAACATTTCAACCTTTTGAACGTAACTCAACACAACCACGAAACGTCTTTCTCGTATTTAGTTTTTAATAAGACTAGTTTGACATTTGTCAGAAGTAATGTTTCTATCCCCAAATGTCAAAAGAAGAGAAAATATGGTCGTCATGCTCGACGTTGTAGACTTGTGTCGACTGAAGAAAAGAAACATTTCTTTTCTACATTCTTAATATCGCCATGCTCGGGACGATAGAAATATCTGTCAAATTGTCGATTCTTCCGTAGACATAGCCCGTTTCTACGGCGGTCATGCTAGGCCGGCAGACCAGGTATGTCTCATGAACCGTGATAGTTAGCCAGTTGATATTTCTACAGATTTTGTATATCTGTTGACGATATAACAACAAATAATAAAAACAGAATAGAATAAATATTTAAGGATTTGCTCGTTTTTTATAAATCATGGTTCGGAAACCTTCGTTAGTGAGTCCGACTCGCATTTGGCCGGTTTTTTTTTTATATTCATTGACAAACCACAGCCGTATGAAATTCGCGCACGCGTGCGCCTGTGGTCTATCAGCTGTTAGCCGCGTGACGCCTTTATTTCTATAGGTACATACTTTTGAATGATTGCAACAATCTGAGCGATTAATAATGATAAGATAATACTTGTGTTCTTCAAGAGTATGTTTTTAAATTCAGTTTTATACTCCCTATTTTTGAACTAACCGACCGTGTACGCCATACCACAGTCCGCTCCAAAACACAAACCAGTGATGTTGCTCGAAAAGTCGCTAAGCTGAAGTGGAACTGGATTGGCCACGTCTGCCGCATGCCCAATGATCTGTGGGCCAAAATAACTATTTTCTGGAGCCCTGACACAGCCAAAAAGCGTCGAGGTAGACTTCGTAAAAGATGGTGGGACGAGCTAGACAAGACCAGCGACCAGTGGTCCACATTGGCCCTGGATCGAGGCAGTTGGAAGTCATGGGCAGAGGCTTTTGCTCAGCAGTGGGATGACGCAGGCTAACAGCATCAGTATTTTTGAAAAGCAACCCCTGAGTACCCGATCGAAACAGTGAAGACACAGGGATGATATCACTATTATCATCCTGATTTTATATTAATTACAAACTTTTGATTGAACGTCTTTGAAGTCTTTGCAGACTGAAAAGGATCCAATCTAGATTTAATTTCTTGTTTTAAAGACTTGAACTGAAATTGAGAATTTTAACGGTTCATTAAAATACAAGATTTGTGATAAACTGTGTTAGACGACTACGATTGCGAAATAGATTGGTTTTCACTTGTAAAATATATGTTTTCTTTAAATAACTTAACATGTTACCATAGACTGCGGTAATAATTTCTCTCAAAACGAAGAATTTGGTGATAATATAATATTAATTATAAACCTACTTTTATTATACAGGGTGTAATGGAAAGGGTATATATGTTACCGCCCAAACCTGATTTCAGGCCAAACTAGTTTGTCCTAGGCCAAACCGGTTTACAGGCTTATCGTGTCAACATATACTAACCCAAACAAAACATCTACAATGCGACCAACTTGGATGCGGCAACGCTCGTTACGCTCGCTCGGCTCGCGCGTTTATGATCACAGTTCAAACCTAACCTAACCCAGTAGCTCTATATGATCCTGTTATGATGAGCCCTAGTTTGGCCTAGGACAAACTAGTTTAGCCGGAAATCGGGTTTGGCCGGTAACATATACATACATAAGGATGTGCTACAGACCATCAAACTGAACAGGTTTCTCCAACGGACAAACATCGTAATAGCGAAAAAAATAACAGCTGCGCCGTAGAACAGCTTACCTAGGCTGGGCGCGGGCAAATATTCTGTCAAGCAACAATCTAAAGCTATTATTGTCGCCATCCTACTACTAACCTTGCAAATCTACTTACCCTAAATTAGTCATTTCAACTTAATAAACTATCAACTTACCGCAAATACCTAACTACAACGCACGTCCACGTAACTGCTTTCACTGCACACAACACAAATAACAAAAACAAAGTCAAACTATAATACTAATCACTATTTTGTACCTAGAAATAAATTCTAATTGGCCGTAATTTGATGGTCTGTAGCAAATCCTTAAGTATGTATATACCCTTTCCGTTACACCCTGTATATATACTTAGATAATGTTTAGATGCATCGACAACGCAGTTGCTTTTTGTAAGCAACGTTGGCAAAAACAGTAGGTATTAATACAAAAAAGTTGCTTAATGTTATCATGTCGCCAAATGTCGCTCTACAAAAATAACTCAGTTGTGGACGTTTAACAAAAAGAAAATACATATAATATTACATCAGTATAATCAGTATCACTTTAACATAAATTTTATGCAAAATTTCCCCATTTCACCTTTCTTTCCTTATGCAAAAGTTCGTTGCAATAGCCGCAGCTGTCAACGAGGCACTCCTGCGCAGGCCAGCTGTTGCGCGTGCGTCGATGTGCAGCCAACCGCGTCTGAACCCGCTTGTAAGCTCCCCAAGTGCTATTGCTAATAATGTGAGGTTTAAAAGATCGTTAAGAAGAAACACATCATACGTTAATAATTTACATGATTATTACATCTATACTTCTGTACATTGTAAAGAAGTAAGTTTTTATGTTGTGGGTAATCTTCGGAACTCCTGACCACCATCACCATCCTCTTGCCCTTATCCCTGTAATGGGTACATATACACACACATTAGCGTATTCATTCCGTATAAAAAATTAAACGAAATAACTTTCAGTTAAACAAATAATCTCAAACTAGGGGGAATCAGAAATGTCCTCATATGTAATTGTATTCTACAAAACAACATAATGTTCTATGTTGGTAGCACATAAGTAAAACCATGTGCTTAGTGTCACTTAAGTTCTTGTCCATCACACCTCAGACAAGATCTTTCACGTTGAAAACAAGGTTATTTATTTATTTATTTTATTTTTATTTATTTATCGCAAACACTACTAACATTACAGGGAATTCCTAATGCGTTAGCGTGGTCCTTAATTAAACTATCTTAGGTATATACTATCTTAAATAACATATCACATATAATATTGTTTTTGTGAATTCATTCAGAGAACAGGAAAATAAATCAATCCTGTCAGCAGTGTCATTTAGTGCGTGCAATGCGCGCGTCAGTGGCGTTTATCTTCAAAACATCCCAGTTTAATAGAAGAATCCTCCCTATTGGTTCCTATCTCCGTCTCATGCTTCCATACATGTTTATCAACACCATATCCGTCTATAACTTCACTTGAGGTCATCATGGACTCCACACTTAATTCGAACACGAACTGTCTTCCATCCCTTTCTTACACAGCAAGTTAGAGTGAGATAGAAGAATTTTTCAAATCGAACCTGTCCCTTATTGCAGGGAAAGGTGCGGTGTCCGTTGTTTCGCTTCCTTGCGCAGGAGTCGATATTTTTTTGTTGGATTTTAGTATTATGTCCAGGTTCGTGGTCGGACTTGGTTGGGTTTCGTTTAGGAATAGTGTTTCAAGTGTTTGATTTATAAAGTTGTGTTGATTTTACTTAAATGTGAAGTAAGGATGAATTATTTGAGATTGGAAGAAGACAGGTGAGTTTGTCTATGGAATTTTACTCTCAAGAAAAAGTTAACGTAAACGTTAACGGTTAACACTTTCAGTTTTAAGCACCGAGCATAAGGAAAAATTTTTCTTTCGTATGCGGTGGACAACCCGCCTACCGAGTCGTCGTTATACGTAGCTTTGGGTGAATTTTGAGTATACAAGTAAAAATGAATTATTTGAACTTAGCAGCGAAAGTGTCGTATTGAATAATTTATTTGTGTCTGTATTTAAAGATGCAAGTCAGTTTGAACTACTTACCTTTAATTTGCTCACTAAGCAACAATATAAATGTTGTAACTTTGAAGATTTCGGACCAAGGAATAAAACATCTTTAATTTCAGCATTTAACAACTGAAGAAGAAATTATTTAACATCATGTAAAGGTTTTTCTTTATTCTTTAACATCTGAAATCATGTAGTACGAATTTTCTTTTTACCTTAATTACGGTAAGCAGTAAAAAAGTGAAACGTTTTTCCTCATCCAATATATCGAAGGTTTTCCTCAGTGAAAAATCCTTTTAATGTGTTGTAATATTTCTTTTGCGTCCATATTTCTTTTATTCCGTAAAGGATTTTTTTTTGCACATATCTTTGGATTAAAAGCATTAATTCAGTCGTTATTTTTGATCAAGAAGCGAGTATTTCATTTATCTGTTCTATATTAAATTAATATTTTTAAGAGTTTGTAATTTTGAATGTAGGAGATAATCTCTGGAAGTAGCTATCCGGTATTAAAAATTCTTCCATTGATAGAAAGCTCCACAAGTGCCGAATTTCATAGCAATGTGTTTTTCACGCGGGTAGAGCCATTGCCTAGTTACCGTTTTCCAATACGCCGTTAAACGTAACTTTTATAATAATATATCACGCCTGTAACCCCCGAAGGGTTCGGCAGAGATTTATTTATTTATACAAATCTTACCTAAAACTATCATTACAGATCTGCGATCCAATGCGATAGATTGGCCTTACTAACTAAATCCTACATCTACATCTTATAAATAATATACTTTATTCTTAATCTAAGTAACTTAGTATATATATTATAATGTAACTTTTGCAAATTCACTCAAGTTGCAGCACAATACATCAACCCTCCCGTGAACCTCATTCACCACCCGAATGGCTTTAGTGAGAGGAGTTCTCGCCAGTAGGTTGGATCTGGTTGCAGGCGCAGCCAGGAGGGGCGGGCGTCGCCGCCTCCACACGTACCGGTCTGGCACGCAAAGCTCTAGGTGCCGCAGCAACCCGGGAGGGGTTATGAGCCACGCCACGTAGTCAAAATCAAAATCAAAATATTTTATTTTACATAGGCCTACATGGGCACTTATAAAACGTCAACAAAAGGTGCACGGTTCGGGTTGGTCGTTTCCTATGGAGAAGAACCGGCAAGAAACTCCATGGTTACTCTTTTAAAATCATTTGGTTTTACAATATTTGAAGTTACAGCGTTAGTACTTAAATATGGGAGGACAGCGTAGGCCCGACAATAAGTCGATTGCTTACTACAGACGGTAGTAATAGGGAAAAAAAAAAAAAAAAAAAAAAAAAAAAAAAGCTCGTAGCGTATTTAGTAGCTTCACTAAATACGCTACGAGCGAGATGTCCCTAATAGTACACCCACGTTTCGCCAGTTATGTTTAAGTCCCATGTTATAGGAGTCGAGCCTATTGCCATCAACCGGTCACAAATCCAGACTACGTAGCACAATCCGGCTGCTACTGAGAAATTATTGATGGAAAAACCCAATAACACTATGCCCAACCTGGGAATCGAACCCTAGATGTTCAGTATCAGGGCCGATGCCTGCCAGGGCTGCGAGACTGTTCGAAAGAGATACCGTGGCCCTGGAACACAAAGGGCCAAGGTATCTCATGAATGGGTTTTAGTCAGTACAAGTCTGACACTACACTCCGCTCCGCCCAGAGCTGGAGGAGTCATTTGATGATTTCACATACGAAAAAAAAAAAACGGTTTCATTAAATTAGCAAAAAAAAAAGGATTGTGTGGTTTTATGAAACCACGGTAAAAGTGAAACTATAGACATTTAACTAAATATTTTTGGAATAAAATTCCATTAAGGGTATAAAACGCGGAGTAGGGATAAAGTGAAAGGCGCTCTGACCAGCGCCTTTCACTTTATTCCTACTCCGCGGCCGAGCGTCACGCGACACGCAACACACAGACGAAAAAGTTTGAGACGATGTAATAAAAGTTTCACTTTAAAAAAAAGACATCTGTAACTCTTTTAATTACCACTTTGACCTGTAACGGTGCAAAAACTAGCTAGCAGTACTCATAACAGTTAAGTCTTAACATCTTTATTAACCAATAGTTAAGTAATGGTGAAGTTAAACTTGATCGGTGAAGACATAAGTCTTCAGGATTACCGGTCGTTCGAATGTAATCTGCATATTGAGTGCTTCGTAATGCCTGTAATCTTATTTTCTTGTTATCTGCTCACTGTTTATTCTCTATGGAAATTAACTATAGGAAATTACGGTGTTTTAGTTCGGGGAATAGATTTTAGTACCTGTTTAGTTAACAAAGAAAGGATGTTCCTGACCATCATTGGCCTGTCCTTATCGCAATGTATTTTGGTCGGCGCATCATGTCTTTTTTAAACCCCGGCGAAAAAAGAGGGGTGTTATAAGTTGACGTGTGTATCTGTGTGTCGGTCTGTGGCATCGTAGCTCCTAAACGGATGAACCGATTTTGATAAAATTGGTTTTGTTTGAAAGGTACTTTAATCGAGAGTATTTCTATGTTTCGAGAAAATACTCTCAGCCGTTTGAAGATCATTACGTCTTTTCTAGTTGATAAAGGGATAAACAACTTCCACAGTTATAGTCGATTTGAAATTTGAAATCTGGTCACTTGTCAGCATGGGCATTATTGGGAGCGGGGGGCTGCACCACCCCCACCCCCTTTAAAAAAAAAATCTTTCATTCTCTCTATTACTCGTCATCTCATCAGATACCTCCTTTCTTGCAATATCATCTCTATGAATATCTGACCGAAAGCATGTATTTATTTTAACTTTTTCTTCAGAGTTACTTTTGCTGCAGCAAGTCTTTTTTTCATTTGTTAATTGATGTTTTTCACTTTCACTCCACTTCTGCATCACTACCTACTCCTAAAACCATATGGTTTTAGGAATAGTTGCAGTAATCAATAAAATCTGAGTTTTGCCATCCTCGTGTATGTTTTTAACAAAATCCAGATTAGAAAATATGTATGTAATTCTTTCTTTCTTTGTCGTACGGTTAGTGCCACATGGGCCGCCATGGGCCCATGGCGAGAAATATCGCTCAGGCATGCTGGTTTCGTCCTTTATATTTATGTAATGTTAATTCTATCTCTAGGAGGGCTAGTCCACTTTAAAGGATTTACTTAGGATGTTATCTCAGAACTAACGCAGCATCAAATTTCATAATAAACAATAGTTCTTATCAGTGAGGATCTCCATATGCAGAACCTCGTAGGTGTTTAATTTGCATGCATTATGTAGGAACCGTGCTTTCTATTTTCGGAACAATATGCTAATGTCGCCATTGATAAGAATCTTCGCGGTCGTTTTCTATCCGATCCAAGGCGCCTATTTAGTTGTGTGCATATTTTGATATAGACAGATAGTCTACCTACGATATGAAATTGATAAGCAGAGAAGTACAGCATCATCTGGTTAACTTCTTCACAACTATGTTGGCGTCTGCTTCCAGTCTAACCGGAAGCAGTACGATACCCCTTGGTAAGACTGCTGCAACTCTTTCACGCAAAAACTACTCAATGGATTTTGTTGAAATTTTGCACACAAATATTTTATAGCCTGGACTTTTATCCCGGTAGTACGGCCCCGTGGAGCTCGTGGCTGGATAATAACAGCCGCACAGGTCGATCTTTAAGGTTAAGCCGTGTTTGCCGAAGTTAGTCCGTGGATGGGTGGCCATAATTACATACCGAGTTTCTTTCGTGCCTCGGAAAGCACGTTAAGCCGTTGGTCCCGGCTGTCATTCGTAGATCTTTGACAGTCGTTACGAGTAGTTAGAAGCCAAAAGTCTGCGACCAAGGGGTATCGTAGTACCCAGTTACTGGGTTGTGGAGGTCAGATAGGCGGTCGCTTCATGTAAAATACTGATAGTCAGGTGCATCCGGTTAGACTGGAAGCCGACCCCAAGATAGTTTGGGAAAAGGCTAGGCAGATGATGATGAGTAGGTACGTACGGCCGCGTGGAATTATCAACGAAGGACACGCGGGCGATGCCGCGCGCATAAGTTAATGAAGTACAGTTTATTTCAGGCCCTTATACATAAATGTTATTCAACACAATGTAAATGTCACATCCTTTATGTAAAGTATGTCGATATATTCAATTACTTTCACATCATTTACTATCGTTATTGGGACCCCCGAGAATAGACTTAACAAGTTATAGAATGTGGGATAACGAGCTTGCTACCTTTTTACAACAATATTATTGCGTGGGCACTTACTCAATTATGTACACGTATTTATATCTGAATAGAACTTTTATATGTTTGTTGTAGTTGTTAGTGGTTGAGAGGTTTATAAGGTGTGTAAACAAGTACGAATTCGGATTATAGGGCAAAAGAGACTAATTTGAATATAAAATACTAGCTGTCCCGCGCAACTTCGTTTTGCGTCACATTTTCCCCGTTTTCGCAACATTTTTCATTGCTGCTCCGCTCCTATTGGTCGTAGCGTAATGATATATAGCCTATATCCTTCCCCAGGTTGAAATCTATCTTCTTGCCAAATTTCATTAAGATCCGATCAGCCGTTTAGTCGTGAAAAGGTAACAAACAAACATACAAACAAACAGAGTGACATTCGCATTTATAATATTAGTATGGAAGTATGGATTATATAAGATTAAATTATAATCTCCAGCCCTGTCCAACTTGCCTTGCCTACATTGAAAAACGATAGCTTTTTGGACAAAAAATACCTTCTGTTTAGTGAGATAAACACTGACTCTAGCATAATCGGGTAAACACAAAAATACTTTTATTTTTAACTAAATAAGAACCCATTATTAAAATACCCGTATGTGGCGTGTGTGTGCGGTGGCGTGCCTAGGGGCCAACAATACGGAATACCCCATAAAGCAAGCAGACTGTTCAGAAACCCTAACATCATGAAGAGCAAGCATCATCATGAGTAAAATGGGCAAGCCAAGCATTTAGGCTTGTAGTAAGTAAGAAAATTATTCCAATCAAATACTCCATAAGAAACGTTATCACTTCATTATTATTTCTTGATCGGCATATTACGTCTGACAGACTCCAGTCTAGTAATGGCCCTAGACCTTAGATCAGAAACAGAGTGCTGGCGTCAAATTATAGCCCTGTGGCACTGAGTAACGGATAAACCATATGTGGAGGGCGGGGCAAGGGATAAGTGACAGCGATTTGTAATTGCTTCGTTCCTGTTTGGTGTGGTGGGCTGGCCGCATATGATGGGGCTCCTCATGTAGCTACCTAGCACGTGTAGACATTTTTTTTAAATTAAACAAAAGTTTAAGGTGATTTCTGACTGTTATTTTGGCATAATATTGACGTCGAAATGTTGTGATCTTCTCAATAAAAGAGTTGATTCTATTGCGCCAAGAATTAATTGAAATATAATTAGTGACACTGTGTACTGTTCTCGAAAAGGCATGTCCTGTTCTACCGTAAAACGGCATGTCCTAAATCAAAACTTCGTAGGCGCTGATCGAGGTCCTACGGGGTGAAAAAAATCTTATTTAAGAGCTAGTACGGTCCAATCTATACATCTATAAATACAAATAAATAAAATTGAAGTGTCTTTTGTAATATTAAAATAACCGCTTTTTACTACATGCATATGAATGTATATACGGTACATAGACCAAAATATATTTTTTGCAATTTTTTGTTTATCTGTCAGTCTGTCTGTCTGTTTTTTGTTTCGGCTAATCGCTGGAACGGCTGGACCGATTTTGATGGGGCTTTCACTGGCAGATAGCTGATGTAATAAGGAGTAACTGAGGCTATATAATATAATTCCACGCGGACGAAGTCGCGGGCACAGCTAGTGGCTAATAAATAAGGTTTTTTAACGACAATCTCAGTAAAAGTTTGTCTGTCATGTCTTGTCCCACACGATGCGCGCCCACTTACCGTATCGCTGGCTCCGTAACATTGCTGCTTATAAATATTTCACGTAATACACGTCGAAAGGCCCGCGCAACCCAGCTGAGGGCTTGTTCCATGTTTAACTAGAATACGGAAGAAGGGATATATCAGAAAAATAGTGCGTGGAGTCACTCCGCGCGGAAGAAGTGAAACTTCGTAATACTACACGCATGCGTTTGAGTGTCACGCATTCACTCTCGTTATTTTATTGAGCTTCTAAATAATATTGTATTGTCTTATTGTTGTACACTTTTTATTACATAAGTTTATCGAGGTTATTCTACTCATGGAAATTGAGCGAAGGCTGGTCACACTGAAGAGTCGAATGCATGACTGTTTGCACGCCATCTTGCGTACCTAGTAGAACTACGTAGTCACAAATCTTGTAATAGCGCCATCTCTTAGTGGGTAATAGAAAATATTCCCCCTCCATGAAAACGTTAAACTTGTTGGAAGTCGCATAAGAAGTTTCACTTCAATAATATAGTTGCGGTATATGCTATTAGCCAACTTCATGCAGTTCAGCGAGCAGAGGTGGCAAAGTGGTGGCAGGTTCTACTTACGAGCAGTAAGCCGTGGGTTCAAACCCAGGCAGGCGCATAACTTTGTGTAATATATTTCATCGCCGATGCTCTCAAAACGGTGAAGGAAAATATCGTGAGGAAACCGGTATGGCCTAGAAATAAAAATCCGAAGACATGTGGCATCTACCACGCGTGGCCGATTACAGCCCACTCCCTCTCATAGAGAGGAGGCCAGTGATCCAGCTGTGGGAACATTCCAGGCTGATGATGCTATGCAGTTCATTGACATTTTGAAAACAAAACACTTTTTATTGAGGATCAAAATAATATTAGCTCGCCAAACTCTGAAGGTGGGTTGGGGGTAATCTAACCACAATAAAGCAAACAAGAGAAATAGGTTTTAAATGATATGAGAATTCTTTGTTTCTAAGTCTATCGTTTGTGGTGTAATTGTGGTAAATGGGACAGTTATACCGTATAACTCTACCATTTACTAGTACAAATTATACCTACTAGTAAAGGATTTTGTCATAGTAGGTCTGTTAAAGTCGGGATTTCTCAGTAATTGGCTGATAAAGTTCTGGAAGACATTTCCTGGAAAATATTGATATTAATTCGTAAATAGGGTGACTGGCGAATAGGGGTGATCCCATTTTTTTTCTTTGGCCGTCGGGTAGTTTATTGAAAAGTATTGAACACGTATTTTTTCTTTTTTCACGTGGTCATAAAATAACGGAGATATATTGAGTTGAAATGGTGCATGACGTCACATGTAGGTAAGTTTTATACCTACTTGTGACGTAGTGAGTCCCCACTCTCCAACTTTAATGAGTTTTAATTATGTAATTTTTTGATATTTTGATAAAACAAAAAATACGTGTCTATTATTTTTGTATTACCTGTCTGACGGACAAAATAGAATGTCGTTTTCTTTACCCAGTCCGCACACCTATTTCATACAGCTGTTGTATTATTGTGATAGAAGTGAATGAGTATAATTTGTTTCTTTGTGAAAGTTGTTTGTTATCATGAGTACAATCACGTGTTGAAGTATCGGTCACTAATTACCAGTCTCGCTGTATAATTGAATACTACCTACTTACCACTGTTTTTATCGTCCTAAGCAGATGATAGATAAATTACTTACTTATAATAGAATCCAATCTATCAATCAATTCAACACCAGTAATTGCTTCCCGTGTAATGTATCAATTTAACCCCTAATGAGTCTAATTATTCACAAACAACATAGTTTACATAAAATCACGAATTCACACAGATATACCTTATATATTATGTAGAAACTAGGCGTTACTATACTGCGGTGCCGATTTAGTTTCCAAAAATATAAAAATAATGTGTTTATGGGAGGATAACTTTTACACTCGGACATCAAGATCAGTTATCGCTTCAACTATGAATACTATTGTAGCGACCTACAAAAAGCGACTTATAACAAAAAGTGCTACAGCGCTATCTATGATAAAACTGAAGAACTAATATGGTCTGAATCTCGCAAGCAAAGTTTACATCGGCTTAAGAATGTATAGAGAAACCCGACTGTTGGACAGTAGCCCACCAGACATAACACCCGGCTGGTAGGAGGATCCTCCTTTTTTAATGGAGTATTCACGAACTTTACCCTGTTCCTCATACTCCTAAACTATGAAACATAATATGATTTTTCTATATCGTCGAGGGCAAACTATATATATATATATGTTATACTGAGTCGGCTCAGTAGGTACTTAACTAAAAGTTTGATGCTATCACTAGGGCTCATTGATTTCTGTAGTGTGAAGGCATCACGGCATGACGGCACGCAGGACACGATCGCATGATAGTTAGGTGTTTTTCTCTGGATTATTATTCTGAAATCACGTTCAGTGCAAATTACATCAATTGGAAACAAGAATCTGAACAGACTTTAGATAGGCGGCATTGAAACTATTATAAATTATGCATCACACTACGACTGGATTTACATACACAAACATTATATATTATGTATTATATCTGTGTGTAACTAGCATTACTAATGTAGAATTCGGGTAGCTCTATTATAAATGCATTATTATTTCGTATATTCTAACGTGAATTTCCAGTTGAAATGGAGACATGTTTTCCTTTGATATGTGAAGCTCATTTGTGTGGTTTCAATTAGAGCTATTCCTTTGTTAAATTTGAGGTATTTACATGTGAAGGCTATAACATACCGAGTTTCCTCCGTGCCTCGGAAAGCACGTTAAGCCATTGGTCCCGATTGTCATTTGTAGATCTTTGACAGTCCGTAGGAGTAGTTAGAAGCCAACAGTCGTACATCCAGTCTTGTCAAGGGATATCGTATTACCCAGGTACTGGGTTGTGAAGATTAGATAGACAGTCGCTTCATGTAAAATACTGGTACTCAGCTGCATCCGGTTAGACTGGAAGCCGAACCCAACATAGTTTGGGGAAAGGCTAGGCAGATGATGTATACAGGTGAAGGTTAGGGTGATGACACGTTATGGAAATTTTACCACTGTTCTTTGTGTTTTGGGTATTAGGTACACATCTATGTAGGTATTATACATCTCTGTAGCCTTTTCCTAATTAATACATCGCACATTGATAAGAAGACCGTCACTATACGAAAAATGATGTTTTACTGTTAGCAATGCCATCTCTTAGCGCGCGAAGATACATTTTTTTTGTAAAAACACCTGTCGTTGTAACTATAATATTTATTGGTAGATGGCGTTAGTGTCGAACTGCTTTATCGACAATGTTGATGCGATCTGTTATGACATACCGCCATTTTTTCATTCGTGACTGTGAAGCTAACAAAAACGGTTTGGTCTGGTGTATTCCATAGCGACATCATCTGGTTAAAGGCGATTTGGATTAACCATATTTCCTAAGTACGAATTAACTTTAATACGAATACCGACACATTTTGTTAAGTGTCGTGAATTACGCTACATTATTTTGTAAAAATTGCTATTTTAAAACGATATACTGACGTTTTTTATTTAGTGCCACTCTTCGTGTTACAGAATTTGAAGTATCCGTGTAGGTGATTAATTCAGAATGTCATTATTACATTAGTGTCATTCTTCCTTTAACCCAAACAGAGGGTTTGTATTCAATTGGAACGACATACTGACATTTTTTTTTTAGTGTCGCTCTTCGTGTTACAGAACTTAAAGTATTTGAGTTGATGTAGGGATGCCCGATCTGAATCGATCTTCTAGAAGATCGATTCACGGCAATACGATCTAACGATTTTTTGAATCGATTCAACAGGATACGATTTCCGCTCAGATTGAATCGTATGCCTGGAAGATCGTTTGAAAAAATCGTATCAATAATAAACAAAAATGATACAAACTATAATGATGTTTGTGATCTTTGCCAACACAAGCATTTTGGCGGGGACAGAGTATTACAACAAAGTAAGATTACACCTACCCTCCTCCATAAAAATTAGCTTCGAATTACTTAGGACTGCGCCGTGTTTGAAATATGAAATGAGGGTATGTGTTCATATTTTGTTTATTTTAATCCGCTGTGTACACGTTCTCTAAGTTGTTTTCATTTCATTGAACATATCGTCGCCCTCCCCGCTAACTGTCGTATCTCACAAACTGACGTATCTGCACTGACATTACCTACGTGTTCCTAGCTAGATTTCGAATAAGTTCTCTTTAATCGTCGTATCTGTGTCGTTTACCGTTTAGGAGATAATCACGTATTTGGTTTTGCGTAAGTGCAAAAGGAGGGAAAAAATATTCTCTCTACCTGTCGTATGAACATACTACAGTTAGAAAGACTTTTATTTTTTGTCCCGATTCAAAATTATTGAAGTATGTACATAGGACACTTAGCTAGAATTTTTTCTAAGCTCGTCACACATTTTATTTTTCACTTACGTCGTATAGATCAAAGCTTTTTAACGAATACGAAGTCACGTTGCGGTTCGCACGGGGGGTGCGGGTGGGTGCATGTGCATAGCAAGTGGACCAAATCTATTCAGTCGACAAATTCTTCGTAGAGTGACAGGTCGCGTCTCTGAGATCGCGGGCTGCGTCGACGCCGCATCGAGAACGATAGGATTTAGTTCGTAAGTACCTATTATAATATTATTTAATTTTGCACGTCGGCGTCGATATTTTTAGATGCCATGTTTACAATTATGATTTTGAGTTGTCCATTTTTGCATGCAAAAACACTGACCTGAAATTTCGTGTCATTCTGTTAGAATATTGATAATTTTGCATCTAAATACCTTATTAGCTTTATCCAAAGTCGAAACTAACCGTTTTTTAAACTAGGTATTTTTGTTTGCTTCAGATTATTACTAGAATAATGCCACTCAAATCTGATTTGGATGTTATCGTAAAGTGGAGGGATGGCTCAAAAAATTGTGTACCAATTAAAGATTTGAAATGTCTTCGCAAAGGAGAGAAAGTAAACTGCGTTGGTACCAAGGTAAAAATGTATTACAATAAAAAATGGTACTACGGCGTCGTAATAATGACAGAGAGGGATATCCAAACAGAATCAAAAAATAATGAGTATGTCGAATGCGAAGGCTCGTCTGATGACGAACCTCTAAGTATTGTCAAGGATAAGCAAATGGCTGTCGAGAATGAGAAAAAAGACCCTTATTGCGATATTGACTTAGAAGATCCACAGGATCCTGACTATGTCATAGAACCCAAGAGACAGAGAAGAACCATGCGTTTGCAAGACTTACCATGTGAACCAGATTTATGTTGCGTCCCTGTCTTAACAAAAGAATCTGTAGATTGTCAACCTGAACAACATTGCGAAGTTATTGGATGCTGTTCTGAAGTATTTAGCTCTTGCCATAGGTGCTTTATACTCATATGCTGGGATCATTTCGTTAATGATTTGTCTTGTGAACAACATGGTCAATTAATTTCACAGAATTTCACACATTTAAAACTACCTAACAAAGAGCACAAGCATGCAGACATTTCAATACATACTTCAGAAGAATTACAAATCAATGGCTTGTCATCAGAAACCCAGGCCGAAGATATAGAGCACGCCGATAATTATATGCATACTTTAGAAAACTTACAAATCTATGATCTACCATCAGCAACACAGGCTCTATATGTAGAACACGCCGACAATTCAATGGATATTATAGAAGAATTCGAAATCTACGACTTGCCATCAGAAACACAAACGCAAAACCAACTCTGCGAAGCTGCTGGGTGCAATAAAGAGGTTAATAGTTCCTGTTTTAGATGCAGAATTCTATTGTGCTGGGATCACTTCAGTGATGTGAATTGTGATGACCATCGTCAGGTATTATCGCCTAGTATATTACAACCAATAGATGTCACTGAGTGTGTTATTTTTAGCAATGCTCAGGTATTTCCCGAACATTTTGAAGTTGAGGGGTCGCCACGAGAGATTGAAAGAACAAAAACAAAAAAAACGGATGTAAGAAAATTAAATCAGTTTAAGAAAAACACGGGCAAACAGTATACCACTCAAGTTCTTAAAAAGATTGTACCAGAAAGGAAAATTCGCCCTTCTTGTCAAATTTTCAACTGTAAACGCAGTTGTTATCGTTTCACAGATGAGATTCGTGAAAATATATTCCAAAGTTATTGGGACCAAGGAAATCTTCAGTCACAGCGGGAATTTATTGTGAGGCATGTGAAAAAAGAACCTGTTAAACGTCAAACTGCTGGACCGGAATCTAGAAGGCAAGCCACTCTTCAATATTTTTTTCCTCTTCAGAATCAGTCTCTCCAAGTTTGCCAAATGTTTTTCTTAAACACTTTAGGAATAAGTTTTCGTACCGTTAGAACATCACTTAAAAAGGTTACAGTCACCGGTACCGTCGAAAAAGATAAACGAGGAGGGCGTAGAGAATCCTTAATTGAAAATGATTCTATAATTCGAAAAATGATCGAACAGCATATTGATAGATTCCCGAAGGTTGAATCTCACTACTGCAGGGAAAATTCCTCTAGAGAATACCTACATTGTGATCTGACACTACCCAAGATGTACCACATGTTTAAACAAGAGAATAAAAATTGTTCCGTAATGCCCAGTTTTTCGTCATACAGAAGGGTTTTTAAATCCAAAAACTTGTCGTTCCACCGCCCAAAAAAAGATCAGTGTAGTTTATGCATGACATATTTAAAAGGTTCTGAGGAAGAGAAATTAAAGATTTACGAAAAGTATACGAAGCATCAACAAGAGAAGACTTTGTTTAGATCAGAAAGAAATAAATGTAAAATAGCATCACAGCAGAACCCAGCCACAATACAATGTGCTACATTTGACCTCCAACAAGTCATAAGCTTGCCTATAAGCAATGAAAATGCTGTTTTTTACAAACGTCGTCTTTCAGCGTACAATTTCACAATTTACGATATGACTTCTGGAGCCTGTTCGTGTTATACATGGCATGAAGGAGCAAGCAAAAGAGGGTCGTCAGAAATTTCGACTTCACTGTATGACTTTCTCAAGAAGAGTGACGCAAGAGACATTAAGATTGTTTATCTGTTTGCTGATGGATGCAGTGGACAGAACAAAAATTCCATTGTGGCATCGACCTTACTGTATGTCATAAACAATACCACAAATATCCAGGAAATCACTTTACGGTTCTCCGTGCCATGTCATGGACAAAGCGAAGGAGACTCCGTACACAGCACCATCGGCCATGCTTTGAAAACATGTGGGGATATTTTTGTACCGAGCCAATTACCTCCAATTTTTAGATTGGCACGGAGAAATAAACCGTACGTAGTAAATGTTCTCACATACACTGATTTCCTCGATTTTAAAAAACTTTCAGCCGACCTAAGGATGCTTTCTATCCGTAAAGATGATGAGGGCCGATGCTTGAACTGGACTGAAATGATGGAATTTTCTGTCAAGAAAACTGAGCCCGAAAAGATTTTTTTTAAGAATAGCCACGGTGAAGAGATTCCACGTTCTCTTTCTCTTAGGAGACAGGTCTCTGTATTCTTAAGAGAGGAAATAGGACTTCTTAATCCGACACCGCCCAAAATTTCAATAGAAAAATATAATGACTTATTGTCTCTAACAACAGGAGATACCCCAGTCATTAAGTTGCCGGAGCATGTGACATTTTATACATCACTTTCTCACTAATTACTGTTGATTTTACTAGCTGGTTGTTTAGAGAATTTAGCTCTTACGTTACTATTAAGACGTTGTTTACCTATAAAATAATCATTGACTTGATTTCTAGTTCCTATGTTCAATAAATAAGACTGTTAACTAATGCTTTAATCCTAGGTGAATTAAGTCCAATTAAAGCCTAATATTTTTGCAAAGACTGTGATTGTGATATTAGAGTAAGTAACTCCAAATTCTAAGACCTATAGTTCTTAGAAACAAAATGTATACTAAGCATTAAGTGCATTAATTATAATAGTTATAAGCACAAGTATAGACTTGAAATATAAAATAAATACAATTTATTTGTAATAAGGTTAATTTTCAATTCATGTCATTAAGGGTTCTTATAGTTTTAAACATATTTAGTACTCAGTTAAATTGCCAAAAATGTTAAAACATTATTTTTTGTAACTCCTTAAACGTAACTTGTAACGTTTTAAGCTTACAAACAAAATTTATTAATACTTTTAATAAATAAATATCACATTAATAGACTTTTATTTATATTTTATACCAAATAACCGCGTCGTAACAGACACAAGTTGTGAAACAAAGTTCTCACAGAGAGACGTATCTGCTTCAAATTAATATAAATAAATAAATAGATACCTTAGGGCTTTAGGGCGACTACTTACAAATAGAATAAGCCAAGAGCTATATATATATATTTTTAATTCATTGATAAAGCCACAACTAACGCAACTACAGTAATTTGACTGTAACGCCCGACCGAAAAACGGTTGCCCTGGAAAAACATAAATTGCTAGTTAGGACAGTTAGCCGGGAGGGTGACGATATTACTACGATACGATACGAAGTGTTCTATTTTGTGAGCGTGACATATTATTTTAAAATACTGTTTAAATATGGCTCCACCAATAAAATCAAGCGTTTGGACGTTTTTTATTAAATGTGACACCGGTGGACAGTGCAAATTATGTAAACAGAATGTTAAAACAAAAGGAAATACTACGAATTTGACAAATCATCTCAAACGTCATCATAAAGAAACTTATTCTGATTTAAACAAAAGTGGAGAAAGTTCTACTACAGCAATAGCTGAAAGCGTAAGTGTCTTTAAGTTGTGATGATATGATTTTTTTAAATATTTCTTGAAAGATATAAAATAATCATTGAAATATTTGAACTACTTTTGTCTTCATTTAAAGATTTTTAAGAGCTATTTTTCTGTATTTATTACCACCCTTTTTCCTTTTTTAGGCTATTGAACCTGCTCCTTCGACCAGCCGAATGAGTATTAGTGATGATAACTCAAGTGAAGAATCATTGAATATTACTCCGCTAAATACATCAACGCCAAAATCGACGGTAAAACGTCAGCCCCGTATTGATGATGTTATTTCTAATATTCAAAAATTTCAAAGAGGTGGGACCAAAGAACGTAAATTGACTAATGCATTAGTATATTTTATTACGGTTGATGATTTACCTCTAAATACCACACAAAAAAAAGGATTTCAACACTTGATGAAAGTCGTATGTCCAGCTTACTCGGTACCAAGCAGAAATACAATTACAAGACTTATTGACGAAAAATATGAGAGCATTTCTAATGTCATAAAAGCGCAACTAAGGCAGGTTCATAGCTTTTGTTTGACTACTGACGTTTGGACAGATACGATGAACACAAGGAGCTACTTAGGTTTGACTTGCCATTTTCTGCACAAGAACTGTATAAAATCAATCGTTGTAGCCGTAAAAGAATTGGACGAACGACACACAGCTGAATACCTCAAAGAAGTTATCGAATCGCTCTGCAATGAATGGAACATTAGTGAAGAAAAGATCTTAGCAGTGGTTACAGATAATGGTGCAAATATTGTCAAAGCCATCCACGAACTACTGGGCAGAAATAAGCACTTACCTTGTTTTGCACACACCCTTAATCTAGTTGTGCAAAAAGCTGTGGAGGAGACCAGAGGCTTTGAGACATTGGTAAATAAAGTCAAAAGCATCGTAACATTTTTTAAACATAGTGTTTCTGCACAGGATGAATTAACAAAACTCCAAAAAAATAATAACGTATCACCAAAGAAGTTGGTACAAGATGTAATCACCAGGTGGAATTCAAAGCTATATATGTTACAACGATTCATCGAACTTTGTGATTACGTAAGCATTATTCTACTTCAAAACCCAAAGGCGCCTGCTATGCTTGGTGGCAATGAAATGGCCATCATAAAGGAAATTATTAACGTTTTGACCCCTATAGAAAACGTCACTAAAGAAATCTCGGGTCAAGATTATGTAACGAGTAGTATAATCATACCAATTATTTTCTGTATGACCAAATCGATTGAAGCAGCCAATACCGCAGCCACTTCTGATGATTCTGACATAGGCTCAGAATTTAAAGCGAAAATACTCGGCGAAATTATTAAACGCTTTAAGAATATTGAAAAAGTACATCTATTGGCGATTTCAACAATTTTGGACCCCCGATTCAAGAAACTATATTTTACCGATGCTCAATCTTGTGCAAAATCACTTAATGACATAACCGATTTACTGAAAAGTATGGACGGCAATAAAAAATCGTCAGGGATTGCGCAAAATGTGGTTTTGCCCGACGATGAAGATCATTTGGAAATTTCATAGCCAGTTGGTGTCAGAAACGAGTAAAAATATTCCAAAAGAAGGACTGGATGACATTTTAAAACAGTACTTGAGGGAACCGTTGCTTACTAGACAAGCAGAGCCAATCACATATTGGACTACCAGGTCTACTATCTGGCCGGACTTAAGCTGTTTAGCTTTAAAGTATTTGACGATTGTTGCAACATCTGTACCTTCAGAACGCCTGTTTTCTTTAGCGGGAAATACTTTGACCGATAGCCGTAATAGGCTAGATCCAGTCCGTTTGTCTAAATTATTATTTTTGAAAAGCTTAAATGCAGACAGTTGGGATCTGTAGCTTTGTAGTGTTTAAAAAACTAAAATACGATTATATAAAATAAAAAACTTTGCATGCGTATTGCGTACTGTGCCTTTTTATTATTTTCATAAAATAGCGATACGATTTTCCAAGATCTAATGAGATCGATTCAATGCAATACGATTCAGATCGTGGATCGATTCGCGAGGTTACGATTCATTACGATCCAAAAGATCGATTCAAATCAAAAGATCGGGCATCCCTAAGTTGATGATTGATTCAAAATGACGTATTTTTGACGTGACAACGTCTTATAAATTGGTTTGCCGGTTGACACTTCAAGAAACTGCGTTACGCTCCGCTCACGTTATGCGCTCACAATGAGAGCGAGTGAGAGGCACGCGTGCCTTTCACTTTTTATGTCTGTCTCTCTCGCTCTTAGGCGGGCTAACCATGCCCGAGTGGAAGGGACGCGTGCCTCTATATATGTATATTTGTATATAAATACGTATGTATGTGTAAAGGTAAAAATAAAATTTTGTTAATATGAAATTCAGTGCGAGATTCTTTGTATAAATTAATGTTTTAAATATAATTCTTTGTATAAATAAATGTTTTAAATTGTTACTATTATTTCATCCTTCTTCCTACTATACGAATGAATATTCACATTAAAATTATTTTCCACTTTACACTCAAAGTCGTTGTCACGTAAAACTTTCGCCCGTATACCGACTTTACAGGCAACCAATTTTTTTTTTTAGAGTCATTCTTCATTTAAGCTAAACAGCAAGTACGCAAAATAACGAGACCAACTAAGAATTTTGTTTAGAGTCGTTGGGATATTTAAATATTAGTAAAGGTTATTATCAATAACATAATACTTCTAAACTCAATTAGTAAAAGATTATATTCTATAGGTTCAACTATATTAGTAATTACTCGTGTTACGTTTTATTAACATGAGTAATTCTAACCATAATTTGCTTGATTTTAGACTTAAAATGCCTTTACCAAATGCAAGAATAAACAAACTGAAGAATATTTCTAGAAGACTGTTTGAGGACGAGGACACGCTAGATGATAGAGAAGAAAATTTAAAAAAAGAACTTGTCATGGTATTCAGACTAAACCCGTCCGTTTAGAAAGCGCAAATAATAAACCATCGACAAACCAGACCTCCAATAATCATTGTGATTTAACTTGCAATGAAGACGACGTTAACCAGAACGCAAATGAAGATATTTCTAGCCACAATCTCGGATTTGATATTGTGTCTTCCCATGAAATTACACCTAAAAATCGCCAGGAAGCTGAACAGGTTACTTATTGCCTTGTCTACAACAGTATTAGATTCTTACCTTGTAATGTCAAACTAAGAATAATATTCAGAATACACTACTTACCTACTTACTATTTTATCTAATAACCTGTTAAGTCTCAAAAAAAATCATTGTCTGTTCTTTGTCCCCCATCTGTCATGCATGAGTTAAGAGACGCGTCTCTTTTACTTCTCGTATTATTTAAAATTATAACTTATTTTAGGATGAACAACTTTATGTGGATGAAAACAAATTCCAGGTCATCTATCTCCAGACATCGCCAGGAAGTAAAGAGGTGTTAATGAAATTAGGACGTATGTGTTAAAATATTTAGAAAAAATGTCCTTATTACATCCAGATTTTGATTTTATATTTTATTCTGACAATTGCTGTGGGCAACAAAAAAACCAATTCATGTTATCTCTCTATTTGTATGCAGTAAAAAATTTGCCAATAAAATCCATAACCCATAAATTCCTCATCAAGGGTCACACTCAAAATGAGGGTGATGCGGTGCATTCCACAATTGAGAGAGAAGTAAAAAAAAATGCTAAGATCTGGTCCTATTTATGTTCCCGACCAATACATTGCAGCAATAAAGAACGCACGAAAAAAAGGAAACGCGTACATTGTTAATCTGATGAGAAAATATTTTTTCAAAAAATACAGAAGGAGAAAAGGTTAAGATAGGTGATATTAAAATCATAAAAATGATAAAAGATTTAAATGAACCTGCTTCAATCAAAATATTTTATAAGATATCTTACTTAGAACAGAACTTTAAAGAGATTAGACTAGAAGTTAATAGGGTAGCTACTCGGGGGCAACAAGCAGGTAATAGGTACCAAGTTCCTAATGCCAACACTTTATTGACACCTCTTTATGCAGCTAAGCTTCCTTTGGCTGAAAGAAAGAAAAACGACATCAAATCGTTGATTGATCAAAATCTCATTCCTAATTATTACGTTTCCTCTTATTTTGATAGAATCCTTTAAGAATAAGTTTATTTATCTGACATAGTAATTTTCTTGATCTCAATTATTAAGTACAATATTTATGATAAGTAATTAAACATGATTGTGATATTCAAACAAACTTTGTTCCTATTTTTGATAGTTATTTTGTTTTTAGAACTATTTACTTTATTTTCCAGGCTATTTGATGTAAAAAAGCCTTTTACAACACGATCCTTAATTTCAGTGTTTATCTTAAACATGTCTAATTTTTGGTTAAGTAATAATTTTTTTATGTTAGGTATCATTTTTATACTTAACTTAAATCTTTTGAAGTTTTGCAATTATAAGTTAGTCTGAAAATATCAATAAAAATGTGATTTACCTAGTTGTTGCCATCGCAAACAAATTAATGTTTAAATATTTTGTATGAAACTTCGCAATAAAATTATTTTCTAAGTAAAAACAGTTTTTTCTTTGCGTAATCCAGTTTTTTCTATTGTCATTGTGTCGGTAGGTTGTCATGAAATAGGAAATGTTGAACATTTTAATGAATGCTATAACGTCACTAAAAAAGATTTTTGAAAAAATCTGTTGTTTACAAATAGCTTTTCTTAAAAAAAAAATACATTCTAGACGTGTTTAATGCTCTCTACAATAAAAACCATAAAATGATATCAATTTTGTATTCTTTTTGGTTCAAAACTAGTCATTACTGTTTGGTAAAACTTTAAATGCTTTTACTGAAAAAACAGCTATTTTGGTTAGTGACACTCTTCTTATCAATGTGCGACATAAAGATCGGTTTACAACCTCATCGCATGCAGATGACTATCACCACCCAGTTTATGGGATTCAAGATCAAGATTCTTTATTTTCATGAAATATAGTACATGATCATATAAATAAAAAGGTTACACTTATTTCGCCGACTTATTTCAGCATGCAAACTTAAAATTAAATTAAAACACCTAACAAAATGGAGTCGACATTTAGGTATCAAACTTCTAGACGTAGTTACAAAATACGAAATACGAAAGGTGATGTCGAGCTACAGTTTGTCGCACAAGCGTACATTCGACCTATAGTGAGTCGCAGTACAGTTTTGTCGCACAAGCGTTAATCGCGCTTCCGTGTGTCGACCTCACGTTATACACTGTCATAAGACTGGGTGTCAGACTTTCAGGCTGTAAATATCGATTTAAAGTCGATTTTCACGTAAAAAACAACACACTCACGGTTTTCAATTACATACGTACTATTACCGAATCGATAAATAAATCAAAGCCTGAAATTGTACAATTAACTGCAACATAACCGTACAAGTTGTAATTGAAAAATAGGTAAATTAAAAACTTAATAACGTAATAGCTTGTAAACGTCTCTAACAGAAAGATTATGATGGATTATGCAGCATGATGTAATCAATAGGAGGTGTGAAATAAATACATAATACCTATTATTTGAACATTACATAGATATTACGCATTCGTTATGTTATTATGTGCCTGCAATTAGTGACGGTCAGATAGATATATGTACAGCTAAGTCATACTTCATTGAAACAAAGAAACGATTGCTTGTAGCGGAGCTAAGAATGTTGAGATTGATGTTTAATGTGACAAGAATGGACAAAGTAAGGACTGAACATATTAGAGGAAGCTTGATAGTGGCGCCTGTTACAGAAGAGATAAAGGAACCCGTTTTTCTTGATATGGTCATGTGATAGGGATGAAACGCATACCTACGACTAAAATAATGAGAGTGTTAATGAATGGAGAGAGATTGAAAGGCCAAAAAAAGATGGATGACTGGTCATCATCATCTGCTTAGCCTTTTTCCCAAACTAGCCAGTAGTCTAACCGACTGCCTATCTGACCTCCACAACCCAGTTACTGGGTAATACGATCTTAGTAAGACTGGATGTCAGACTTTTGCCTTCCGACTACTCATAACGACTGTCAAAGATCTACAAATGACAGCCGGGACCAACGGCTTAACGTGCTTTCCGAAGCACGGAGGAAACTCAGTATGTAATTATGGTCACCCATCCATGGACCAACCTCGGCAAGCATGGCTTAACCTTAAAGATCGACCCGTGCGACTGTCATTATTTAGCCACGAGTTCCGAGATGACTGGTGTGAGGAATAATATGATAGAGAAAGGAGTAAATGATCGTGATCTGGTAATCCCGTCACGTTCGTGACTGACAGGGGGGAGATTGGAAGAAGAAAACGACTTGCGTCGACAATCAAATCAAATCAAATTATTTATTTGCATAATACAGGTAGTTATAGAAAGATGTTACAATTAGATATAAAGTGCACTGTAACATTACCTAACTAGATGTGCAAGTATACAGAGTGTAGTGGAAAGGGTATATATGTCGCAGGTTTTTCATAAAATTAGGTTTTTGATCAAAATATTTTTATTCTTTTTTTAATTCTAACTCAGTTTAGTCGTATTTATTCGCAGCTCATCAAAATCAGATTAATATAGGAAATTGAAACATTTCATTTCATAATTGGATTGAAGAAGGAGAATATTGATTGGATCATGAATGTAAAATTTTGATAAATTAATAATTGTTTTCTTTCTCGTTGCAAATGATGATGGATTGCTGATTTATTTCAGTTAAATTGATTTATTTGTCATAAAACAAAGCAACCCGTGATTTTGACAAGAACTTTATCATAAACCCAAACTAGTTCAGGTTTTTTATCAAAAATCTGGATTGTTACAGGGTTTTGATAAAATTGAGTTTAAAATGTGTCATCTTCCGGTTTTTCATCAAAAACCTAGGTTTTTGATCAAAAACCGCGGCCGACCGTCAGCGTCACGCGACATGCAACACACAGACGAAAACGTTCGAGACGATGTAATAAAAGTTTCACTTTAAAAAAAAAGGATTGTGTGGTTTTATGAATCCACGGTAAAAGTGAAACTTTTTTTCATACTATAGACATTTAACTAAATGTTTTTGAATAATATTCCATTAATGGTATAAAACGTATAAAACGCGGAGTAGCAGAGCGCCTTTCACTTTATCCCTACTCCGCGGCCGAGCGTCACGCGACATGCGACACACAGACGAAAAAGTTTGAGACGATGTAATAAAAGTTTCACTTTAAAAAACTAATAATAACCACAAGTAGAATGGGACAAGGTCAGGAAGATGATGAGTTAAACTTCCCATTCTGCCCATTCTTCTCCATAGAGATCTACGCTTTGGAATGGGCAACTATAGTACTTTCACAGTTATTATGTCTTGTGACTGGGACTGTAGCTTCATTATTATTGTTGTTAGACTATTCAAAAGTGCCTGTAACTGCACTAAATAAATGATTTTAATTTGATCTGACTTCATTGAAACATAGTTTTTATTTTTCGATTTTCCTTTCTTCTGCCACTGACTTTTGCTTGAATGTTTTAACAGTTTCAGCCTAAGGCCAAAGTCTATAAACAACGTGGTTTTTCTTAGACATTATTATTCCTATTTCTATGTTGCTCTTGTGATTTGACAGTTGTGAGACAGGTACAGGAATAATGTGTAATCAAAGTACTTGCGTGCTAAAAACCGCTTATGAATCTCGACCTTAGGCATAAACATGCTCAACCAGTGGCCCCCGGCCACCGTAGGCGCGAGCCTGTGGACGGTGAGTAATGGGCTAGCTCACCGTCCGTCCGTCTTATGACGACAGGCCGTGTCGACGGCGCGTACGTGTTCCACGCGCGCCTCAAGGAGATGTCAGCAAACCGGAAGGGGTCCGAAAGGGCCGATGCCTGCCAGGGCTGCGGGTTGTTCGAAAGAGATACCGCGGCCCTGGAACACAAAGGGCGAAGAAGGAACATGGGTGGGTTTTAGTCAGTACAAGTCTGACACTCCCTCCCGCTCCGCCCAGAGCGGGAGAAGTCATTTGATGATTTCCCATCCGCAAAAAAAAAAAAAAAAACAAAAAAAAGGCATAAACATGCTATTCTCGGGTGACTAGCTATTTTTGATAAAAAAAGATAATGTATGTTCAGTATGTTTCTTAAAACTAAGCAATAGAAAGCACAAACAGAGTAAACAATGTTTAAATCGTAATAACAAAGTAAATAAGTTACAATAACTTAGTAACTCGACTGAACTCGCGACGCAAATCAATGGCTCGGCAGAAATAGCTTCCCATTCAACAATTTCCAGTAAATAATATAATATATAGGAAACAAGAAAGAAAGAACTTTTCTCGTTTCTCTTCCGCAATTTAGCTAAATCGATTTGCGCTTACGATTTAAGGTCATAGCACATGTATAAGCACTGCACGGGGTCGGCATCAAATTACCTCAATTTTGTTGGGTGATCCCGACCCGAAGCGATGCCCACGAAGTATCAGGCATCATCATTTATGAGCCCCACTTGTACCGTTAATTACTGAATGCGTTTAGCTCTAAACATATTAATAACACAATTCTATCTCTGTCATTTTCAAACGATTGACAGGAACAGAACGATTTTTAAAATACGTTTAGACGTAAACGCATTTGATGATTTGACGTACAAGTGGCCTGAGTGTCCGTTACAGTAAAATCGCCGAAAGTGGCGATGCTCATCCCTAGCAACCCCATAGGTAAATGTGCGTTGACCTTCATTTTCACACTCGAGTAAGCACGGGAATACTGAAAAATGTTCATGATTTACTGTGTATTTACAGAGGAGATTTATTAAGAATTGGATTTGCAAAAGAAAATATACTTTTGTTAAAGAAACACTTCGATAAATTCAGTATTGTTTTTCGTGGTCGTCTGGAATTAGGAGTGCCTCAATCGCTTTACTATGTTTTTAATATGTAAGTCGGATTTGTTAGTGTGTTCTTCATCTTTATAGACTGATATTCCATTGATGATTCTGAAGGTACTACGTATTTTGGCTTAGCCTCTTTTGGAGGCATTTTTTTTTTGCAGAATAGTTCCCCTACTTATATTGTATCGTATAATAATAAAACATATAGTTATAGACATGACGAAATAATTCATATTATGGTTCCATGATTGCCAGTTTAATAAGGAAACTAAATATTCGCCAGAAGACGTTAGTGTTTTTGATTCTCGCTTGAGTGTCCACAGAAATCCTAAAACCGGCCAAGTGAGAGTCGGACTCGCGCACGAAGGGTTCCGTACCATTATGTATAAAAAATAGCAAAAAAACTTCTTTTTTTTTTTGCAGAATAATCATAATAAACCCTACTTATATTGTGTCGTATAATAATAAAACATATAAGTATATTGATTGATTTCTTCCATAAAGTGTCCAGATTACAGAGGATACATTAGAAAAAAAACAAAATCAAAATATCACTTATTTATTATGATTTCAAGATTCCGATTAGATTTCTATGTATTCTTTCGTTTATTTACTATAATAAATACGGTTACGGTTTTTGGTGTAATATGAATATTATACGTAACATAAGTGGTCCGAAGCAAAATTGTCTCCTTTATCATGTTGCTATTCTAGTTTCAAGCAATGACATTTTCACAGAAGATTACATTAATATATAGATGATACATTTAATATGTAGATGCTTGATAAAGTTTTAAAACAGGTCCTGTTTATTTATTTATACAAAACAGTCTTCATTGTAAATAATCTTTTTTAACAATCATGAAAAGCAATAAACTGTAAATATAAATTCTCTCTCGAACTGAAGGCTATTAAATTAATCACGGGTTTCCAATTATAACAGTCCATACGTGGAATTAAAATGTAAATCCTTTCAATGAAATGTTCGATATTTCCCCGAAGCTTTCTATTGTAAACAAAATATATTTATTCAAGCACGGTATTGTACAGACAGCGCCAGTATATGCTAACCCCTCAAGTTTTAAAATATTACACTGCTTCACTAAATAATATTTTCAAAAAGAATACTTTCAAAAAGAACTCGATGTTTTCACCCGGATGCGAACCATCGCTTTATTGAGAAGCTTCTTACGAATACGCGGTTTAACAAATTAGCCAGCGAGCCCTTGATAATTGCGATGAAATTGGTATCTATAACGTCAGAGTCACTTTATCTTTAGGTCTCTGTCTCATCGATCTATGTTAAAATTTGAGGGTAGATAGGTAGGTTCGTTCCCGAGTCGCATAGTTAACTATACGACTCGGGAACGAATTTCAAGGGAATTTATCAGGTATATTTGTCAATGGAACATTGTGGTCGGTGGCAGTTTGCAACAGGCGCGATTGCACGACCCACTTTACTCTGTAAATATTTACTACCGCCATTTTCAGTATTGAATAAATAAGTTCCATGAAAATAAAGGCTCGTTGACATGAGGAAAGTTTTTCGCCCCGTGTGTGTAGTTATTGATAAATGATGTTTATTTTGCAAGTAGGTTTTTACAAACACTTTTACACGTCATTTTTTTTAAAGCTAGATGGGGCCGTTGTTTCGTACCTGACTACTCTGGGAAGAAACAGCCGAAACAAACTCAGAGGTTCTCTGTTAACTTGTTACTCTTTTAAAGTACAGACATTGCTCAATTTACATGAGGACTATGCAGATTAGTATCTGAAATGGTCTTTTGAAGAAAGAACCACACAGATTTGAGTGGACCAGTCCAGTCAGTGCAAGCATATATTGAAAGAGGGCTTTAAAGTTGACGTAGTCCGACGGTCATACCACTGGCTACGCTATCTCTGCTTCCAAATCATCACGAGTTCCAACCTCAAGCACGCACCTCTGATTTTTCGGATTTATGTGCGTATGTATCATCACTAGCGTCGCTGAAAACATTCGTGAGGAAACCAAACATGTCTTAGAGATTTATATCGACGGCACGTTAAGAGCGTTTACGCCGCACTTCATACGGGTTGAACGACATTGTTCAAGTTAGATATTCGTCAAATCGGAAATTCGTCAAATTTAATATTGGTCAAAGCTGCAAAACTTTAAGTCCTTATTTTCCGAAATAACTGAACCAATTTTAATGAAACTTAATACGCATAAGCAAGATACATGGGTCTAAAAAGTTACACCTAAATTAGACCAAGATGTAAACAGTGTAAACAGTGCTTGTTTTTCACGATTTGAAAGAACAAACCGGCAAAGTACGTGTAAAACCACGCACTGTGAAGGATTTTTAAGCAGGTAGTATTTTCGCATGCATAACATTGATTTAAGGTGCCTTGAAAATAACTTTGTACTTCAAAGTATTTCTAGGAGCAAAACGGCTGTTTGACATCCGGGCAGAGTTATAGACATGACGAAATAACTCATATTATGGTTCCATGGTTGACAGTTGAATAAGCACATGTCCACATAAATCCAAAAAAAGGCGATTATTGGACGTACAGTGTTTGCAAGACTCGCCTGCAAGAATTGTTTGGCCTCCTGCCCGAGCGAGAATCTCCTTTTCGTATAAACGAGCTTCCCAGCTGAATGTACGATGATTGTAAACAACTGTGAAATGATACTTTACACAGACCGCCGCCATTTTGTTTGAAGTTAATTAAACGAAGCGGTGCGCGGATTGTGTTTGTACGATCTGTGTGATTGCATATAGTATAAATATGTTATGACACTCGTGTTGTACCATTGCTGGATTGTATATTATTGTTCCCTTGCAGTAGTCAACTGTAGCTATAGCTGTAACCAGCTAATGTTTCGTTTCGGGGAAATGTTTTATGCACTTGAAAATTATAATTGTTCGGCTCAGTTTTTGGACATTTTTGAGGTAAAACCTTGTTTATGACTAGGTGACTAAACTGATCTACATAATTATGTGTGTGCTAATTACATATCCTATCCTACTAATATTAAAAATGCGAAAGTATGTATGTTTGTTACTCTTTCACGCGAAAACTATTGCACAGATTTCGATGAAATTTGGCACACAGGTAGTTTATAACCTTGATTAAGACATAGAATATTTTTAGCCGGGTAGTACAATCCCGTGGGACAATTACCGAACTCCACGCGTGCGAAGCCGCAGGCATAGGCTAGTATATGTATACGTCGGGGTTCGAACCTTATACTAACAACTGTCGGGATCTAAAACAGTACATTTTAATTGGTTCATCTCTAACGCATGATTTAGGTTAAACAACAACCGTGACACAGCTTGAAAAAGAACTTTATCATGATATATTTATAACTAGCTGACTCGGGCAACTTTTACATCACATTTTCCCCGTTTTTGGAACATTTTTCATTGATGTTCCGCTCTTATTTCCGTTGGTAGCGTGATGTTATAAAGGGTGTAAAACACCTCTTAACGAAGCCGAAAGGCACTGGTTCTCCCTGTCATTGCGATATTTTTTTTGTTCTACACCATACCTGGGAACCTTCTAGTTACGGAGATATTAGGGGTCAAAGTTCCAACTTTTTGACAAGTATTTTTTTAAATACAAGTTTTTAATGTAAGATTTTTACTTTAAACACCTCCACGACCCCCGTACTATTCAATCCGTCCATCAGCACAATGATTTGAGTGCGTTACATTGATTTCTACCACAAAACATGATTTTACACCCCTCAAAAAAAAGTCGTTTCCCAGCAATAATTTTTGCGTAAAGTTACTTAGTTTCATGTACAGAATGCTTGGTTGACGGCTTCGTGATGAGGTGATTTACACCGTGTATAGCCTTCTCGATAAATGGGCTATCCAACACTTCAAAATCAACATCATTTTTTAATTCAAACCAGTAGTTCCCGAGATTAGCGCGTATAACCAAACACACAAAGAAACTCTTTAGCTATTGTTCAATATTAGTATAGATTGTTTCGTTTAATTTGTGCAGACTACAAAACCTTTTCTTTTATTAAATTTAGATCTATATAATCTACATCTACACCAGTTTACTTAGAAATAGATACTACGCTACTACCGCACTACTTTCTAAATTAACATAGTTCTTCTAATTGGTCTAAAAGCTAATTTATCTCCTCCCAATTCCACCTTTAGTTCGGAAATCGCGTTAAGCAAACACGGGCCTAACAAAATAGCGTAGTAATGAATGTTAAGTGCAAAGTTAACGGTTTTCTCCAACTTTTAATGTGTACCGACTACCTTTACCTTGTCGGTACCTATTGACATAAGCAGATAGGCACATTAAAGCGTGCCGCTTACATGTTTTTGGTGTGACTGAATGAATAAGGTAATTTTGTTTTTAATTTGGATTTAAATTAGGATGTTAGGTGTGGTGTGGTGGTTTTGAAAACCCGATCTAGATCGCTAATTTAGTGATTAAATAAGTATGCTTTGATCGGCTACTGAAGCGATCATCACCATTGAGATTAAGTTACTTCTCATCAATAAGAAGGTTCTGGTGGCGTGCCATGACGTCTTAGAACATTATTGTTCCATTATTATTCCAGAAAATAGTAACCCCGGTTGTCTTATGCGGGTCAAATCTGCTTTAACTCTCCCGTAGGTAAACAAGTAGCTGTATACAAGGTGTGCAGGACAATTATTGCCAAACTGTATACTGACCCAGACCGGGGTTGCTCTGAGTTTGATCGCAGTATGCCTTTGTAGTTGAAGAGCAAACTGTATACCTATTCAGAGGTGTCTGAATAAATATACATTTTGCTTTAAAATACAGCAAAATACATACCGAGTCCAGACGGCGAATTTACAAAGGCCTATGACCTTTTGTTTATGCATATTACTCGCCAAAACCTAGTCTATTTCAGTAAAAAAAAAGACTCAAATGGACTAGCTTTTTGCCTGGATATTTTCAAAGAAAGTGCACGGTCAAAACCTAATAAGTACTGTATTATACACATCCAGGACAATTTGGATACAAGAGCGAGCGAAGCGAGCTCTGGACTTGGGGCACCCCAACTACTAGGTTACTGTAAACCCTGCAGACAGAAATAGGAGCCCCGCGTAGCGGGGCTACGTCGACTATGCTTTATAAGCGAATTACATACAAGCGAGCAAAATGCATACATTATCAGATTTGCTCTGAGCCCGTATGTACTTTGCTCTAATTTTTTGCGAGCAAAATGCATACCTTCTCAGATTGCTCTGAGCTCGTATGCACTTGGCTCCAATTTATTTGTGATTTTAATGAGCACGATGTAGTTCAGTACAGACTACGGTTGTCTGGGTCAGTAAACAGTTTGGCAATACGCGTACAGGACACCGACGCGAAAACGCATACCTAGAAAATTTTCATCAGGAATTTAAAAAAAATGCTGTTTCCTATAAAAGTGCATACACGGTCAAAATGTATGGAACAGATTTTTTTTTTTAATTATCGATGGAAAATTTCTATGCAGCTAGCTATTGCTATTCAGAATGAGGTACTGAGTATGTGGTAAGCGTTGGCCCGTCAGTGTCACTAAACACCTTGTATAAGTATCTTGAGAGTTTGGAGACTTTCAGGAAAGTTAAATTTAGGTAGGCACGTTTGTTTTTTACATAATCTAAAAAGGACGAGGTTCTCAATTCGGCGGTTTTTTTTTGTATTTATTATTACCTCAGATTCAGATTTATTTATTTGCCAACAATGTAGGTACAAGTTTAAGATGATACATTAGCTGAAGGTTTCCGCTACATTCTGCATTCATGCAAATTCATAGAAACTTATTAGTTTCTTTAGATACAATCCTACTTATATTTTAAATGCGAAAGTTTGTGAGTATGGATGGATGGATGGATGTTTGTTACTCTTTCACGCAAAAACTACTGAACGGATTTGGATGAAATTTGGAACACAGATAGTTTATATCCTGGATTAACACTTACGATACTTTTTATCCCGATAGTATGTTCCCGTGGCATAATTATCGAAGTCCACGCGGGCGACGCTGCGGGCTTAACCTAGTATTATTATAAACTAGCTTCTGCCCGCGGCTTCGCCCGCCTTTTTTCGGTAATTGTCCCGCGGGATCACAGTACCGGGATAAAAGTATCCTATATGCTATTCCAGACTATTTTCTATTTTTACTAACTACCTCCTATTCTACCAACTTACCCTACCTACCTACCTACTCTACCCAACCCTACCTACCCTATCCAACCCTACCTATCTACACTACCCAACCCTACCTACCTACCCTACCCTACCCAACCCTACCTAACTATCTACCCTGCCCTAGCCTACCTACCCCACCCTATCCAACCTACCTACTACCTCCTACCCTACCAACTTACCCTACCTACCTACCTACTCTACCCAACCCTACCTACCCTACCCAACCCTACCTACCTACTCTACCCAACCCTACCTACCTACCCTACCCAACCTACCTAACTACTCTACCCAACCTACCTAACTACCCTACCCAACCCTACCTACCCCTACCCTACCTACCCCTACCCTACCCTATTCCTTCATTTTTCTGATATTATAATGTAGGTAGGTAAGGTTACCACGCTCAACTATCTCCGGGTAAACTATGTTCTCCTAGTACCTCAATCCCGACCACGCCGCCCCGGACACGCTCGCCAAGAACATAACGCGCCAGGGCATCACCAACTCCACGCTCAACTATCTCCCGGTAAACTATGTTCTCCTAGTACCTCAATCCCGACCACGCCACCCCAGACACGCTCGCCAAGAACATAACGCGCCAGGGCATCAATCATCAACTCCACGCTCAACTATCTCCTTGTAAGCTATGTTCTCCTAGTACCTCAATCCCGAACACGCCGCCCCAGACGCGCTTGCCAAGAGACCTTATATCAAACTGCGCCCCGCAGTTTTTTTTTTTTCGGATAATAAGTAGCCTATGTGTTAATCCAGGGTATAACCTATCTACATACCAAATTTCAACCAAATCGGTCCAGCCGTTTATGCGTGAAAGAGTAACAAACATTCACACATCCATTCTCACAAACTTTCACATTTATAATATTAGTAGGATTAACAATTAACATGTCATTAAAATTAAAACTAATAAGCATTAAAAAAAACACAACTCCGTGATTACTGATGTCTGTGGGAAAAAAGTCAAAGAAGCAAACAAAAGTCACTGACTTCCGGAAATAATAGTAGATTATGCACCAAGGGGATAAAGTAGTGTCTTATGTAACGGGCGCCGTATTGAATCCCGAGCAAAACGAAGGATTTTAGCGTTAACTCCCGAGCGGAGCGAGGGAGTTTAGAGTTAACTCCCGAGCAAAGCGAGGGAGTTAAGACAAGAATCCTGAGTGCAGCGTGGGAATCAAGGTCGCCCAAGACGAAGGCACCTTTATCCCCGAGGTGAATACTGTACTTTTCACACCATCTACGAGAGAATAAAAGCAGTAGTACTAGAATCAAGTATTCCGGAGTCAAATCACTATCGTCACTCAACATTTTTGTGAGAATTTGCAATATTTTAAGTAATTTTTTGTATAACAATGAACAAAGCAAAGCAATTTCCAGTATTCGCGCCTCTTTTTAATTTGTGTTCTATTTTTCTTTTAATTATATTCTATCTCGTGGTGGCCAGTTCGATTTTTGAACAATTAATTTTTTTGTGCAGATAATAATGGTGAATGCGTGAATATTCGTATGCGATTTATGTTCCAAATTCAAATCACATTATTGACCAGCGGGTCATAATGAAATTCAGCACAATATTATTGTCCTGCTAGACCTCAGGTCTTTAATGACTTACTTTAGGTTAGGTTTGCATGACATATAATTTGACATTATCGAGCAGGTGGTGTGAAAAGTTATTTTCAAGTTTTTGGTGTTTTTTTTAGAAGTCGAAATATTTTTTGTTTAGATAGTAAAACCTGGATAACCGGGTGCGATGTAAATTTTCATGCGCTTCTATTGTGCAATGTTGTGGATTTCCAACACGTTTTGAAGCGTGATGATAAAGCGCCTGCAGTGCTTACGTGGGGGCTAAAACTGCAGTCGTAACCCCATTGCTACAAGATTCGTAGAATTCGTACGTGTTCGCATAGAACTTTACAACGGCCATTACTGTTTTACAGTTTTCCTATTTTGTGGAGCACTGCATGAATAAATCTTGCATTTATTGCGTTCGGGTCTCGATGTTATTACATAGGATAGAATATTTAACGCTTTTAGTTATCAAATCACGACATACGAACACTAAATGACATATCTGCATTTCTGCAGCTACCAATGATTTTGTTTGAACAAATATTACTAGTAATTTTACTTTTACCGCAAGAACTATTCTGGTACGGGGACATCGTGACGCAGACTTTTGCCAAAGATTCCTGTACAATGTTTCTATACGTTCTATACGACAGACACATTTTTTTTTAAATTAGTAAAAGTTTGTCTCTTAAAGGCGTTTACGACATTTCATACAAACTTTCAATTCCTTATCTTCTGAAATGACTGAACCGATTTGAATGAAACTTCTTACGCATAAGCAGGATACATAGGTCTAAAAAGATAAACATTTTCTAAAAATAGTATTACAGCTAAATTAGACCGATTATAAATTATCTACTTATAGAAACAGAAATTTGCAATTATCTTTTTTTTTATAGACATTTCGAAAATGTTTTTAGTAACTTTTTAGCCTTATGTATCCTGCTTATGCGTATTAAGTTTCATTAAAATCTGTTCAGACATTTCGGAAAATACGGACTTGAAATTTTGTATGAAATGCCGGAAGGCGTAATAGGTGTACACAGTATTCGAGTTACAATATGCGAGTAAAGATATCGACAAACTTATCCTGTCCTTCTCATCTATTCACCGGAAAGAAATGACCGTCATCAATCATAAACTAATGATACTTCTCCTTTGTCCGCAGCCGGAGTGAGTCGGCTCTGAACAGCCCAACGGAGCCTGACGTATCGCTTGCGGCATCCCTCACCGACCCTCTGGAGGCGCACACCTTGGACGAAGCCAGGAGGAGCATCAGGTAACGTGCCATAAGTTAATTGGGGTTCAGGTTTTGTAGTCTAGTTCTTAATGAATGATTAGCAAAATGTTTACTTCAAGAAAATTAAAAGTACTTGCAAAATGATACATACTTCCATACTAATATTATAAATGCGAAAGTAACTCTGTTTGTTATGAAATTTGGCAAGGATATAGATTATATCTTTGGGAAGGACATAGGCTTTTTTTTTTTCACTTATAAACATAAAAATTTTATCAAAATTTGTCGCTGGCACAGACAGTTATGTTAATATAAATAGTCATGAAAGTACGAAAAGCGAACAAAAAAAGACGAAATGGTCCAAATATTAACTTATCAAGTCACATAACATAAGTACGACCTTGACTTCTTACAGTGACTTGGAAAACTTTTCTGCTAAAATAAGTTGGAAACAATACTAGACATTTATCGTATCGGTCGAATTGTTAGAACACACGACACGTATAAAGACTTACCGATGAAATCTCTCGAGGATATGTGCCGCAATTAAGTGGTTCTGTTGGGGATATTGACAGCTTTGTAGGTATTGGAGAATAAGATGATGTAGGTATGTCATTGACAACTTCATTTTTCGTATTGAATTAGCTCTAACATACTCATTTTCTGGTGTTACAGAGATCTTCGGATGAAGTATCGTGCTCAGGCTCACCAGCTCCTAACATGGCGTCGCGCGCATCGCACTCAAGAGGAACTAGTCACTCGCCTGCAGAAGGAGAAGGCGGAACAGCTCAAATCTCTCTCCAGCCAACTTCTGCTCTTCGAGTCGCGCCTCGTACGCAAACAGAAGGAGATCAGCAGCATGCTCGCGGTACGGGAAACAATCATCATGAAACAACAGAAAGTTATTGAATCTCTCCAAGCAAAGTTACTCGATAACGGTATAGAATCACAAAATATCCCAGATTTTAGGGACATGCTCCAAGACTCCCACATTACTGGAGACTTCGATTCACTCAATGATTCAGATTCTGCAGTCATCATGGAAGATGTTGACTTTGACAGCAGTAACACCCCCAATGTGCCAAGATTCAGGTCGACGAACCCCGACAGCGTCACCATTGTCCGGTCAATATCGGATGCCATAGACCCCAACCTAAAATACAACGTAGTGCGGCGGTCGAATGGGTTCCTACGAAGACCAGAAATTCTGGAAACTGTGTACAGCGTGGAAGAAGAGGTCGATGGAGACTCCACTAAAGGTCTCAGTGCGCAGAACAGCACAGAAAAGGAACTGAACGATGCAAACAAAACTGATGAAGAGAAATACAAGGAAACAAGCCTCCTCGCTCAAAGGCGGGATAACTTTCGAATGAGGAGCGTAGTCCTAACCGCAGAGGTCAAGAGCATAGACAACGATAAGGATCTAAAACCGAAGAAAGAGGTGTGGTCTTATACTTATGTGCCAAAGAGGATGATGCCGGCGAACGAGTCTGATGATGATGAGGGCACGTCGAATGCCGAGAGTGATGAGGAGCCAGAGCCGAAGTCCACCCACGTGGTGACCTACAACCGAGTGATGTCCAACCACAGGAACGTAACTAAACCGAAGGACGTGAAGTACAAGAGGATAAACAAGGCCAAGTCGAAGAGTTTGGAGGAGCTGCGAGGGAGGCTAAAGAACTGGGTGGAGAAGGGAAACAAGCTGTCAAACATACCTTTAGAGCACGCGCAAAGTTACGCCTAAACTGAAAGTTCCTTTTTAATAAGTGTTGAATTCTGCGTGATTCACTTCTCAAGTGAACGAAGATTTACTTTACATCACAAGTCGAGTAGATCACAATTAATGATAGGATCCAAGTACCTTTTAAAATAAGGGTTGTAACCAGCTTGACGACGAAGGCAAATCTATTGAAAATATTCTTGATACTCAGACTATTGTAAATAAATATTTCTTGTATGTTGAATAGATATTGTGCAACATTAAACTAGGATAAGTTAGTGGTTTGTTTTCGAGTTTTCTATTGTTTATGAACTCAGTGTCTAACACTAATGTTTAAACTTTTAAGGATACAATTATTTACGAAGATAAAGTATTCACTAGTAGTGATTGTTGTACGGAATGAATACAGTTTTATGTATACCATGTACTTTCTTGTATATCTCAATGTGTCAGATTTATCTTGATTATTGGCCTAGAAAATATATTCTTATAATACATAGATTCAAATAACTCATGTTTACAATTTTTGAGCTTATCAATGGCAGTGTTATTTCAATATCTAAAAGTATTGTTTAAAATAATAGAGATCATCTTTTCATTCCATTCGCTTACCCTTTGGGTTTTGACGGAAATAAAAAAGCAATTATTCATCCTCTCATAAACAAAAAAATATTCATTTTATAATAGTACAAATAGTTTTTCAAGTAATGTTCCATAAACAATAGAAAACTTAGAAAAAAAAAGTATATTTTCGCGCGCACGACTGATTTTGAGTATTTCATTTTAAAATATATAAAAATTTGTATAAAAAATCGCTTGATTGGAATTGAAAATTTCCTGTGATTTTGTGAATGTCTCGTCAAATTGTTTTCGCCAATTCGTTGTTACTTAAGATAATTAAAAGCAGAATAATAATTATTATTCTGGAAATTTATAATAATTTAGATATTTATTGTCTCGGTGCCAATTATTAAAATAATTTTTCTCTTGATAATAAATAGTTAATATTTTTTCCGTATATAGGCTGGTCGCTTATATTTTACCATCTTCGTTTGATAGAGATTTAAAATTTTATCATGCGTCGATGAAAATAAATTCTAAAAAATGACATTTGACCTCCAACTAAATACCTACTTGTCTACGAGTATATTCACGAGTTTTAAATCAGAAAATTAGTCCTGTTGTAATACATACTTCACAAAGTATTGCTACTCAAATATTTCATTAGTACCGATCTCAAAAACTAATTAATCTTATCAAAGAGGTTTACCAAATTAAGCAAATGAAAAAAATAATTGTATGAAACATAGCCCTCAGCTGATCAGACTTAAAGCTAATATAAAAATTATATAAAATACACTTTGTATTTTCTCTCTAATATAAAAAGTCCAATTAACTTAAGACTTTTTGCACTAAAATGAAGTTACAAAAAGGTTGCTAAAACTTTTAGGCAACGTAACTCTTAATTGGTAGCACTAAGTACAGGCAAATGCTGCGTTTGCACGTTCTTATTTGTGCTTCGTTTGCACGTGTTCATGTAGTTCTACTACCTAATTAGAAGGTACAGTGCAAGTGTCCGTTTACTCTTTCGTTCAGACAAACACGTGTTTTTGTTGCTTTCATGTAATTATACAACGTGTTTTAGTTGATTTGAACAAATGTTGTGAACTTTTACAGATTTTTTTTTGTTATTGACGTGATTCGCGATTTTCGCTGCTATTTGCGATTATCTTGTCAATATGCATTTATTTGGTTTTTAACAGAAGGATTTGTCAAACGTGTTTTAATGCTATGGATATAATTAAAAATGATTTTAATTTTGAACATAGTAATATTGATTTGAATCAAAATTTTTTTTTTATACTATAACCAAAATAAATATCTAAGAATATCCCAGTGAGAAATCAGTATTATTCCAAAAATACCGTTTTTATATGATTATCAATATCAGTCAACGATTATCATTTATCATGTCCATAAATAAGCAAACCTAACATTGTGTAGCGATAAATTATATGAAAAACTATCTGCTGCCCGCAACTTCGTTCGCAAGGAAATTTTGATGGGTTTTAGGGGTATGAAAAATAGATGTTGGCCGTTGGTAGATACAAATCGGTTCTGCCGTTTCGGAGGAGTTTGGTAACAAACACCGCGTCACGAGAATTTTGTATATTAGATAAAAGAGTTACAGAAATATCATTCTGGTTCGAACATAATGTCATTTAGAGCTACTGAATAATATAATATTTTCAATAAGCGACCATTCTGTATACATCCTACATATCACTTTCCGCTGTAAAATGGACGATAGCTTTGGAAATATATTTTAATATAATAACTATGTACACCGCATTCCTAATAATAGTCAACCACTGATATTGAATTGAAAATAAATATATCAAAAAACAATTTTGGTTTGGTTTCATTTTTGAACACCTTGTGTGGTCATCGGGAAAATTTTGAGTAAGAATGTGGATGGATGGGTATAAGAGAGAGGAAAAAAAAAAGGCCAAGTGCGAGTCGGACTCGCGCACGAAGGGTTCATCGGTTTCACGAAGGGGAAAAACACTTTTTTGTATGGGAGCCGCCTTAAATATATATTATATTTATTTTATTCGGTTTTTAGTATTTGTTGTTATAGCGACAACAAATATACATAATCTGTAGAAATTTCAACTGGCTAACTATCACGGTTCATGAGATACAGCCTGGTGACAGACGGACGGACGGACGGACAGCGAAGTCACAGTAATAGGGTCCCGTTTAACCCTTTCGGTACGGAACCCTAAAAACAATGGATGGACTGTGTGAATGATGATATGGCAAGAAAGGAGGTGTCTCATTAGATCACACGGAGAAGACATGCTGCGCTGACCCCAAATAAATTGGGCAAGAGACCATATTTATACTGTGGTGTAAATCACCTCATCACGAAGCCGTCAACCAAGCATTCTGTACATGAAACTAAGTAACTTAACGCAAAAATTATTGCTGGGAAACGACTTTTTTTTGGGGGGTGTAAAATCATGTTTTGTGGTAGAACTCAATGTAACGCACTCAAAACATTGTGCTGATGGCCGGGTTGAATAGTAAGGGGGTCGTGGAGGTGTTTAAAGATCTTGCATTAAAAACTTGTATTTAAAAAAATACTTGTCAAAAAGTTGGAACTTTGACCCCTAATATCTCCGTAACTAGAAGGTTCCCGGGTATGATGTAGAACAAAAAAATCATCGCAATGACAGGGAGAACCAGTGCCTTTCGGCTTCGTTAAGAGGTGTTTTACAACCTTTATATATTATAATACATACAAATAATCCCTAAAACGAGAAACCTTACAATAATTACTAAGACTGACAGACTGGGTTGTGAGCAATTTAGTCTGACTTTAAATAGTACTTCCAAACTGCTTCTTGCTTTAACACTTAGTGGATTATGGGCGAGATGTTAAGCATGTCCATCAAGCATCAACATTTAGGGGTCCTAAAGTACTTAGGCCGAGATCTATAAACGTTACTTAGCGTTAGCACTTACTTTCGCTATGCGTTATTCCTGTAACTGTTGCAGAACTTTCGAACTACACGTTCATGATAGTGACGCTCGATAGGAACGTACGAACCAAGGCACGCGCTAAGTAACGTTTATAGACCACGGCCTAAGTACGTTAAGACATCTAGTAGATACAATATGCCGTACAGTGTACAACAAATCAGTAAGTAAACGAATATTTATAGTAAACATAAGATTTAACGAGCGGCTCAATATCGGCCGCAGTAACTTACCTCGGGTTTATGGCCTCCTTCGCGTTCTGTTGTGCAGTGAAACGGTAAAATGTTTTAGTATCTAACGTTTTATGACATCCTGCACGAGTATTGGTCAATATTTTTTGACAGTGGCGTAGGGTTTCTTCGAGTGCCTTCGGCCTCGTGTTATTCATCTTGGGTTTTGGGAGCTGGGGCTGACTAGATGCTCGGTCGTGTGGCGCAGTTTGTAATCGTAATAAATGTTTTTAAAACAGTTTTAACAGAAAAACACTTTTAAATGTAACAGATGGATCAGAATGTTAGGCCACATGAATGAAAGGCATTTGCATGTAGCTGAGATGAGAATACTAAGGGGGTTGTGTGGTGTTACGCGAATGGATAAAATAAGAAATGAGTTCATAAGAGGAAGTCTGAAAGTGGCGCCGGTGACTGAAAAGATGTGTGGTAATCGGTTGTCGTGGTATGGGCATGTGATGCGGTGGAATGAGGAAAACGTCGTGAGGAAAGTTTTGAGTGTGAATGTGGATGGTTATAGGAGTAGAGGAAAACCAAAGAAACGATGGATGGACTGTGTGCAGGATGACATGGCAAGAAAGGAGGTGTCTCATGAGATGACAAGCAATAGAAAAGTATGGAAGAAGAAGACATGCTGCGCTGACCCCAAATAAATTGGGATAAGGGCAAGAGAATGATGAGATACAATAATGTTACCGAATCAAACTGTAACCTTTTATATGTGTTAATAAGTGTTAATATGTGTAACTGAAATAATCAATTGTAGCTTTAGGTATAAGTAATTGCACAGCAGGGCAACAACGCGGCCGCAAGACGCGCACGATCTTCAGTACATTTGGCAACGCTGCGATTAACTGTTACACTTTTTAACACTGTTAACACTCTATATCTGTTACAGATATGTTACGGTTACACTTTTGTAAGTGTTTTGGGTTAACACATTAACAACACATTTATAAGTGTTACAAATTTGATTCTGTTACCAATTTAACATAAAGTTTACAGAATTATAAGTATACATTTATAATTCTGTAAACTTTATGAAGGTGTTTTTAAGTCACTGGGAGAAGTTTTTGTACAGCAATAGATAGTTGATTCACGACCCACGTTAAGTCTTCTTTTCGCGTGGTTAGTATCTAATTTGGTGTCTGATTTGTTATCCCGCCCATGGGCCTCTGACTTGTCTTAACATACTATAGAGAAATATCTCTCAGGCATGCTGATTTCCTCACGATGAGCTCCTTCACCGAAACAAATGATAATTATAAAATACGCACATTAATCCGAAAAATCAGACGTCTGGTTCGAACTCACGACCGATGACTTGGTAGTTCGACGTTCACACCACAAGGCTATCACAGGCCGGGCAGTTCAAAATGTTGAGGTCTGCATTGCAATCCACACGCAGGATGCATCGTACGTGTAAAAAACGTGAAAAACAATTGACCAGCCCCCGTATTCACAAACGCTTGGATTCGATGTCGATTCGGAAAGTCGTGGGTCTATCTCGCTCGCTTTCGTAATGCCAAAACAAGATAGACATACGACTTATCGAATCGAAATCGAATCCGAGCGTTTGTGATTATGGGGCCTGTTAAGTTACTAAAGTAATAGAATTGGCTGCTTTTCCAAAGTCAGCAAGTGATTTAAGTTTTTTTTCTAAATCAAAAGAAAATGGCCACCACCAGACTCTTGATTGCCTACCTATCTACTTATACTAATGGCCGCTTTGCCGCCAAAAAACTGTCGTCAGATTGATTTATTGCTAGGTATTTTAGTCAGAATATTGACCATTCAATCCTAAAGAGCATTTTGGGAGCAGCGGTGGCCCAGTGGTAGCAGCCCCGACTTACGAGCAGTAAGTCGTAGGTTCGTACCCAGGCAGGCGCATTACTTTGTGTAATTTATTTCATCACCGCTGCTCTCAAAACGGTGAAGGAAAACATCGTGAGGAAACCGGCATGTCCTAGAACTAAAAATTCGAAGACATGTGACATCTACCAACCCGCACTGGGCCCGCGTGGTGGATTACAGCCCATACCCTCTCATAAAGAGGAGGCCTGCGTCCCAGCAGTGGGAACAATATAGGCTGATGAAGAATCCTAAAGATATAGGGGCAAGATAAATAGCTGCTATTTATCTAGATTCCACAATATTGGCGATGAAAGTACCAGAAAGGTAACAGAAATGAACAGAAAATAGACGCCTATAAACCATCTGGTTGCACTATTTTAAAATCCATCTAACGTGATGGACACGGACAATTCGCTACAGCAAAATGTTCCCAAAGAAATGAAACAAATGTATGGAAATGTACTAAGCATGCCACGCGCCGCGGCGACCAGCGATGCGACCGAAGAAAATTCGCGGCGTGCTTTCCGCGCCGCCCGTCGCGCCGCCTTTCGCGTCCGTTCTGTTTCGGTATATATTATTAAAGCGTCCTGTGTTATCCATTTCAGATCCAGCCTGTCCCTTTGCTGCCCTCCCCAAGCGACACCCTAAGCCGAGGCCCGAACCCCGCAGGGGGTGCCCTTAGCGAGCTGTCGCTTAACTCAGATAATTTTGCTGCCCTAGCTGGAGGCCTTAAATTCTAGGCATCCATAGGATTAGACCGGTTAAGCAGTAGCCAGCCTCAGAGGCTGAATTGCGAGATGCCATACATAAAAAAAAAAAAAAAAAAAAGTGTTATCCATTAGTGATATTTTCCGTTAGTTAATAACCATCACTATTGCACCTAGAACACTAGATGCGCTTTGAGGAATAATTTAGTAATAATTTTAATTTCTGATCGCAACTAATGGTTACGCTTCGAGGAATAATTTAGTTGCGCTTAGTTCGTTGCTCTTAAAAACCTTTGAGGAATACCCCCAACTCACAGCAAATAAATGTACCATATTGTTCAAGCGAATCAACTACAAAAAGAAAACAAATGAATACATTCATCAACGAAAATGAAAAGATTCCCCTAACTATACAATTTGTACAAAATTGAATCAACAATTTGCGAGCTTCTCTCACAAAGCGCGACTGTACCTAATCATGGCCGGTGGGGTGATTGGCACCCCTACCCCTGGTACCCAAGTACCCCTTAGTACCCCAAGTGCCCCTGATAGAATTACTTTGGCTGAATATCTCGAATTCGCGCCAATTCTTCGTCTCGGTTCAAAAGCGTTGATTAGACATTTGGTGTCAATAGGAGTTTTTTGCAAAGATTTCTGACAATAAATTAAGATTAAGATAGAAAACTGTAGACACTTTTTTATTCGTTTTGAAGGGTTTTTGATGGAACCTGAGCTTTTTATTTATTTTTGCTGGCAAACGATTTTTTTGTAGGTATATAGTTACTACTGCTAACATAAACTTGAACCCAAAAATGGTCTACTTGAAGACAAGAGTACGGGAGGACGCATGACAGTGTAAACGAAACCAGTATTTACCTGAAAACTATCGAAACTCCATATTAATGCTAGGGCAGCTCATGTACTGATGTGCGGCCTACTGTACCTGCTTCTTCATAAGAACTTTGAACATATCATTAAAACTAATTCTAATAGGTATTGTCTAGATCTTTTATGTTAAGTACCTATTATGTATTTTAATTTAAATGAATTATGGTTTTTCATAACAAAACTGAAAATCTTCAAGAATAAAATGCGTAAGGCATTAGTTCAAGTAATTTTGACATAAATAGCACTTGAGTGCCTCATATTTCTTAAGGATTTAAACTAATGAATCTTCAGAATCCACAAATGAAAACAAAAATATGATGAAACAACGCAAAGAAGAAAAGTGTTTTCATTCAATTTAATTACTATAACGAGCTTCTTAATTTTTAAAAATGCTAGTCAAAATAAATACCATATTTCATAATATGTGGAAGCAGTGGTGGCCCAGTGGTTCGTCGTGGGTTCAAGTCCAGTCAGGCACATGAGTTTGAATCATTTATTTCATGACCACCCTTCTCAATACAGTAAAAGATAACATCATGAGGGAAGTGGCATGTCTTTGAATCTAACACACAGACAAACAAAACATGAACAGAACAACAGTTCAAAAATTTTCATGTCCACTAATTTAAGATAACTATTGATATCAACTTCGGAATAGGTAACTAGATTCTAATAAACTAAAATTGAATGTTCGCTCCAAAACCAGATTTCCCGGGGGACGATATCAGTTGAAACTGAGACGATACCGCTGACATTTCTAATTAGTATCGGTATCCGAATACCGCAAGGCCGACTATTATTTGATTATAAAATAACTTTAAACTGCAATCGAGGATTATTGGATTTTAGACAGTCAACATTAAACTGTAGTTAACACAGTTTCCGTTCTGTCGGTTTCAAACGCACTTTCTCTCTTCAGATTCCGTACAAGATTTTCAGGTATTTGCTGACCTTGAGGGATCAGATGATATTATGAACGGACCGCAATGAAAGAAGACTCGCAGACACTTTCTTTTAGCATAATCAACCTGTAATAGTCCCACTGCTGGGACAGGCTACCTCTGTGAGTGTAGGCCTTAATAGGGGATAATCCTATTTTTTTTTCTTTGTCCGTCGGGTAGTTTATTGAAAAGTATTGGACACGTATTTTTTCTTTTTCACGTGGTCATAAAATTACGGAGATATATTGAGTTGAAATGGCGCATGACGTAACATGTAGGTAAGTTTTATACCTACTTGTGACGTAGGAGTCCCCACTCTCCAACTTTAATGAGTTCTAACTAAGTATTTTTTTGAAATTTTGATAAAAAAAAATACGTGTCTAATATTTTTGTATTACCTGTCTGACGGACAAAATAGAATGTCGTTTTCTTTACCCAGTCCGATCCCCTATTAGGAGATGATACAATGACGTCAGCAACTCATATCACACACAAACTTCCAATTAAGAAAAGGCATTTCAAAACAAAATATTTCTTAAAATTCCACTCAAAATGAGTTTAACAAAATAACATAATTAAACCTCGCACAATTTTCTACTGCTCATTACATTTAAATATTCTTATTATAGAGAATCTTCCATAATCCTGTGTCTACTGCGAAAGAACGAAACTTTTGTAATTAAGATGTCAGATCGATCTCAAAGTCTCTGAGAGAATAATTAGAACTTAGAAGGTTCGGCGTGAGTTGCGTCGAGCTCAACTTGAAGTGAGCTGTGTTCGGCTCAACTTGCACAGGTGCAATAGGGGATAATCCTATTTTTTTTTTCTTTGTCCGTCGGGTAGTTTATTGAAAAGTATTGGACACGTATTTTTTCTTTTTTCACGTGGTCATAAAATTACGGAGATACATTGAGTTGAAATGGCGCATGACGTCACATGTAGGTAAGTTTTATACCCACTTGTGACGTAGTAAGCCCCCACTCTCCAACTTTAATGAGTTCTAACTAAGTATTTTTTTGATATTTTAATAAAACAAAAAATACGTGTCTAATATTTTTGTATTACCTGTCTGACGGACAAAATAGAATGTCGTTTTCTTTACCCAGTCCGATCCCCTATTAGGAGATGATACAATGACGTCAGCAACTCATATCATAACAAACTTCCAATTAAGAAAAGGCATTTCAAAGCCAAATATTTATAAAAATTTCACTCAAAATGAATTTAACAAAATAAAATAATTAAACCTCGCACAATTTTCTACTGCTCATTACTTTAAATATTCTTATTATAGAGAATCTTCCATAATCCTGTGTCTACTGCGAAAGAACGAAACTTTTGTAATTAAGATGTCAGATCGATCTCAAAGTCTCTGAGAGAATAATTAGAACTTAGAAGGTTCGGCGTGAGTTGCGTCGAGCTCAACTTGAAGTGAGCTGTGTTCGGCTCAACTTGCACAGGTGCAATTAGATCGACTTCGAGCAGCTCAACTTTTGCAGAACTTCAAGTTTGAAGAGGCATTTTAACTGGATTGGTACTGCGTGATGCATGTATCCTATTGGTACGATGACTAAGTTTTATAGACCTACACTGTCACTTACAAGATATCTTCCGTGATTTTCAATTATATCCTTAAGTGACAGTTAGTTAGGTGGCCGTGGCCGAAAAGCACGCTGTCACACTTGGCATCGTGTCCGACAGAGATAGTATCAGTGATGAGCGGTTAGACGCTAGTCTGCACGCACATCTAATTCGTACGCACTCACACAGCGTTCCGAAACGTAAGGCGCGCGTAAAAAAATACGAAATGGCCTTTGGAAGATAGTGTTTTATGAAAAAACCACACCGTGTATCAATTACGAATAAAATGTATTGAATTCTTTGATAATTGTGCTGTGTCGGTACCGACTTTGTTTTGGAAATTTGACACTTCTTTTATTACTAATTTACGACCAAAGTTGCGTTAAAATTTGCAATAAAAACGAATCTTTGATAGCTCGTAGCTTTTTAATGGCTTTTTATTTTCCTATTCTGTTTCCGTACAGACAAAAATAATAATGAGACAATACCAAAGCATGTTTTACTTTGGATGTGCAGTGTCAAACAGTGGAGTAAAACGCCCCCGAAGTTTCTATGGAAAAAATGTCGAAAAGTGTCACCTTAAGTGGAACAAACGCAATTGAAAACAACAACGGCTGGACGTTAAAAGTCGAATTAAAGTATTTGGTCTACTTATTAATTTATATTTTTCCTCTAAAAATAATTTTAGCGGTGTAAGTTAGAACCTCTTAAGTGTGGCCTTGCTTCCACATCTTGTATATTAGATGGCTGAGCTTTACGGCCCATGTACCGAGCCTCGGTTAAATATTCAGCTAGCATCTTCCTTATTACGGACACAGCAAGATATGTGTTACTGGCAAATGGTGTAAAGGAATAGAAGTAGATTCCTTATATCATTTTATGCATGGTATGCTCAATGTCGTGAGGAAAGTTCTGAATATGAATGTTGATTGCTATAAGAGTAGAGGAAGACCAAAGAAACGATGGATGGACTGTGTGAAGGATGATATGGCAAGAAAGTAGGTGGCTGCTGTGATGACAAGTATGGAGGAAGAAGGTGCGCCGACCCGAAATAAATTTGGACAAGGGCAGAAGAAGAATTTTTTGGGAGACTTGCTTTTTTTTACGGATGGTCAAATGATCCAATCATCCCCAGTCATAAAATGACCCCTCCTGCTCTGGGCGGAGCGGACGGGAGTGTAAGACTTGTACTGACTAAAACCCATCCATGTTCCTTCTTAGACCTTTGTGTTCCAGGGCCACGGTATCTCTTTCGAACAGTGCTGCAGTCCTGGCAAGGACTGCCATATGTTATTTTGATGTTGCGAAAATGCTGATTCTCTGCATCATTCGGATAATAAATAACTTCAGCTTCGATTTGGAACACCGAGATTCACATTGTTACCAACTATGTTATTAGATTCGCACACGGGTTGTACACTCTTAAATAACTACAACAGTTTCAAGTATTGTTGTTGGTTTCCGATCCTCATGGTTTCAACATTTTCACATACAACGTTAAGTAACTTTGATCTACATTCGCACTTGGTCTCGTAACGATGCCACACAAAATAGTTTGAATGCTTCAAGAATGTTTGAAGCTGGAGCTGATACTCTCATACTGAAAAGGGTTACCATATCGCAGTTTAGAAACTCCAGGCAAAAAACTGATCATTTGCAGAAAAGTCCGGACATCTCTTTTCATATAAAGGGTGTAAAACACCTCTTAACGAAGCCGAAAGGCACTGGTTCTCCCTGTCAATGCGATCATTTTTTTGTTCTACACCATACCTGGGAATCTTCTAGTTACGGAGATATTAGGGGTCAAAGTTCCAACTTTTTGACAAGTATTTTTTTTAAATACAAGTTTTTAATGTAAGATTTTTACTTTAAACACCTCCACGACCACCGTACTATTCAACCCGTCCATCAGCAAAATGTTTTGAGTGCGTTACATTGAGTTCTACCACCAAATATTTTACACCCCCCAAAAAAAAGTCGTTTCCCAGCAATAATTTTTGCGTAAAGTTACTTAGTTTCATGTACAGAATGCTTGGTTGACGGCTTCGTGATGAGGTGATTTACACGGTGTATAAAAGTCTCGTGTCGCGGTGCTTGTTACCAAACTCCTCCGAAACGGTTGAACCGATTTGTATGAAATTTTGTGTGCATATCGGGTAGGTCTGAGAATCGGCCAACATCTATTTTTCATACCCCTAAAACCCATCAAAATTTCCATGCTAACGAAGTCGCGGGCAGCAGCTAGTTTTACTATATGATTCTCCATTTTAAAAGCGATAACATTACTTATTCCTCGAAGGATTAGGCAGAGGTGTTAATAAAATCCTTTTCATATCGAAAAGTTGGGATAAATTATAAGGTCTGACAAAGTCCGGACGAGTGTCCAAAAGCTGGACCTGTCAGAACAAATCCAGACGGATGGTAACTTTAGTGCAGACCCAATTCTATGTCCCATTAATTTGATACTTGAAAACTTACGACTGTTTGCAAACGTCCGATTTTATAGATCTACAAGTTGGAAGGACTTCTTTATAACACCGATAAATCAAGATTTTATCGTTTTGAATGGCTTAGCAAAAGTATTCATCAACTTTGTATTTTCTCTCTAGGGAAAAGCAGGAAACAGGAATAAAGGCATGACCACTATAGAAACGAGTTTTGTCTACGGAAGAATCGACATAATGACAGATAGACAATGAAATTGTGTCAGATTGTCGAATCTTCCGTCGACATAGCCCTTTCTACGGTTTATGCTACGCGTGCGGGTCTTGGTTGCTCACTAAAATGTAACTGCTGCTGCTGAAAATTATTGACTTAGCCAAGGCAAAGTACCAAAAACAGGTGAGGTGCCATCAAACACATGTGATAAAACTACATTGTAAAATGTATGGTACAGTACTGTTTTTAATAAACCTATGACGAATTTCAAGCCTTTCATTGGCCCAGAATCATGTATTACATGATAATGATGTTGCCATCTAGCCGATTTTGGCCACAGCGACAGCATTCGACGGCTTTCTAACGTGGTTGTCGAGAGTTTTGGTGTGCTGTTCTTTCACGTGCTCTCAAGTAGCTAGCATTTCGACGGCACGGTTGGCGCAGTGGTTGAGCAATCGACTGCTGCGCTGCGTGTCGCGGGTTCGATCCCCGCACGGAACAAATATTTGTATGGCCTACAGATAGTTGTTTCGGGTCTGGCTGTTTGTGTATGTGAGTTTAAATGTTTGTAAACGCACCCACGATACAGGAGTAATTCCTAGTGTGGGGCAATGTTATTAAAAAAAAAAAAAAAAAAAAAAAAGATAAATTGATATCCAACCTTGGCCGATAAACTCCGAGCACAAAGCGGACATTTGGTGGACATCCCACCTATACACACTAAGCGTTTTGGGAATACTTTTATTATGTGTACCGCTAAGGAGTGGAATTTCCTGCCGGAGTCTGTGTTTCCCGATAGCTACAATCTAGGGGTCTTTAAGTCAAGAGTGTATTGGTTTCTTCTAGGCAAGCGTGCTTCACCGTCGCCCACATCATCGCTTACCATCAAGTGAGATAGTGTTCAAGCGCGAGCCTATTGTTAAAAAAAAAAAAAAAAACAGGACCCTCTAGGCCATGGTAAAAGTTTGTGTCACGATATCACTCGCGATGATGTATAGATACACCACCGATACATTTAATGGACGCCTTTTCTTGGAGGAGGAAAACGTAGATATTGAATGCACTTAACACTACGACTATAACAACTGATTCAGCGGTTTCCGAGATAAGTGTGACCAAGACAGTCATACAAAAACCCTCTTAGGATGGGGTTTGTCAATTTAAGCTTGCTCTGAAAAGAATTTTGGGTCATTCTTTCCTGAATAAAGCTATTCATACGCTTAAAACCCTCGCGCTAATGTCACGTAAGACCCCATTAATGCTTTTATCCTTTTGGATGAGGGTAATGACTCCCATTCTTTGTGAAATTTTCCATGGCATAGTTTAAGGTTACTGCGTTACAGAGACAAGAATTCATGATATTACAGTAGAGGAGCTCATAAATAATGTCAGCCGCTTGGGTCGATCTTTAGCTTACCTAGTTTGGTCCGTGGATGGCTGACCATCCATTGCAAACGACGAGTTTTCTGAGCCACGGACATTTTTTGCCTCGGAATAAAAGTTTTTGGTCCCGGCTGTCAAAGATCTTTCGGGCCACTGTCCGAAAGCCTGACAACCATTCTTAGCAAGGGGTATCGTATGCATACTAAAATTAAGTTGAGGGTATAGGTACTTTTTAATTTCACTCCACGCATAAATAACACTTTGTCACAAAACCAATTTATCTCGTCTGCTCGACGTCCGTATGTCACTATAGGGATCCAGCAGAATATCAGCGTCAGGTGCATGCCTGATAACATGCTGAGCTGAACTCTCATTTGGTGCAACCTTGAGACGCACACAACGCCTTGTATACTCGTTATTTTATTTGAAGTATTGTAACAAACTTGCTTATTCCTTGATGAAAGGAGTAAACAGATTTATACATTAAAAAAGTAATTAGGGGAAAATGAATTTAATAAATGATGAAATGAAAAATACAATAAATTAGTACAAAAGTGAAGGGCAGGTTAACCGAGAACGTTTTAAATATCTCCGCAAATCTCTGAGCGTGATAGTAACTGAAGACAAACTTGCAGTCGTAGAAAGCTGGCTTGATTAAGATGAGCTTGACCACGACGAACTTGATGCAGGGCGATTTGGTAGGACCCACCAGCAGACACGTACCGCCCAATGCCAGGCTCGTCAGCTCGAAGAGCAGCTTCCAGCAGACAGGTAATGAGCCCCAGTGCCAGGCTCGTCAGTTCGCAAAGCAGCTTCCAGCAGACAGTTAGCAACAGCCACGGCAGCACTAAACGAAGGCCGCTCTTTGACTCCACCAGGCTGTGCTCAAAACTCAAGATATGACAGATCTTGACTCCAAACTAGACTTAGCTGTTTTCTTGATTTTAGACTATACAGATTTCTCGTGTCCAGACTGAACCGACTCTTAACTCCAGACTAGAACCAGGGCATCTGTCAGAAATCCCTTTTATACCCTGATCTTCCGTTTCTTTTCTTCCAATCATTTTTTTAGATTCAAAACTGCTGCGCTCTAGTAAGACGCAACCTGCCAGTATTAAAAACAGCCAGTAACAATGGTCAAAAACCCTGCACATAATATTTTTAGAAATATAACTCAGAATATCTTTACACAGCAAATATTCGCAATTAACTATAAAATACAACAATTTGAACTGACGAATTGTTGATAATAATTTTTAGTAATATATAATCTAAATGAAACCTTCATAGAGAGTTTGGCTGGTAAGAATCAAAAATAAAAGTAAATGACATCTGACAAATTTGAAGTAAACATGTCACAACAAAGGATATAAAGAAAATATTTATAAAAACGAAATGATTGGTAATATGCTAATGTAAAACCAATAAAAGTATGAATATGGATGATAAGTGTGAGTATAGAGTGTCTGTAGTAGGCAGATACTATATTTCCCCAACGACCCCGAGAAAATTTTTGGCCTAGAACAAAAATTTTGGTAAGGTTAAAGTATTACAACATTCACAAAACTTTCATAACTCATTCAAACACACCGACATCTTACGAAGTTAGGCCAGGTAGGATTCACATTCAATGATCACTACTCCACCTGATAAATCAATAACAGTAGGCTTATTTTTGGAGTTGTAATCCGCTCGCGTCTAAAACCCATAATAAGATGAAATATAAAGACTTTTAATAAGGGATCCACCCCAATCAACCTTTAGAGTTGAAGATTAGCGAAGGCTTATTTTAAGGAAGTCGCAACCCGCTTCAGTCAACTTTTAGAGTTGAAGATTAGCGAAGGCTTATTTTAAGGAAGTCGCAACCCGCTTCAGTCAACTTTTAGAGTTGAAGATTAGCGAAGGCTTATTTTAAGGAAGTCGCAACCCGCTTCAATCAACCTTTAGAGTTGAAGATTAGCGAAGGCTTATTTAAAGGAAGTCGCAACCCGCTTCAGTCAACTTTTAGAGTTGATAAGAAAATAGTATAATAGAAGGTTAGGTAACTTGTACCTAAAAGCACTTCAAAGAGTTATCTGATAAGATCAGATATAGAAGAAGATTAAAAATAATCTTTTAATGGTTTAAGAACCAATGAAAGAACATAGAAAATAAAAACTATAGAGTTTAAATAGACCGAATAAAACTCTACAGTTAGAAGAAGGGAAGAGGATAGAGATGAGTCATGAGTAAGTATAAGATAAAAAAGTTAAAAATAAAGTGTCTAAAATTAAAAGGGAGAGAGAGAGAGTCAAGACAGTCTGAGTTATTATTAAGAAAGATTCTAAAATAGCCTACTTGAAATATTCAAGAGCGTTGAAGGACTGTCATGTGTGGTAGTCTATACTTTTGCGCTGAACCAGCGCCGATAATAGTTCGAGCCCACGACACTAAACCTATTTTGATGAGACTCGTAGATGATATAGATAAATATATGATAAGTGTTTAAGATTATAAGTAGATTAAGTGATGTAATATGATGAACATATTATGATGAAAATAGTTGCCAAATATAATCTCTTGTGGAAGTTGTTTTAGAATTTAGTGAATATGTTTAAGATCAAGACTTGATTTTGCGTTAGGCGCCAAAATGTAACAAACTTGCTTATTCCTTGATGAAAGGAGTAAACAGATTTATACATTAAAAAAGTAATTAGGGGAAAATGAATTTAATAAATGATGAAATGAAAAATACAATAAATTAGTACAAAAGTGAAGGGCAGGTTAACCGAGAACGTTTTAAATATCTCCGCAAATCTCTGAGCGTGATAGTAACTGAAGACAAACTTGCAGTCGTAGAAAGCTGGCTTGATTAAGATGAGCTTGACCACGACGAACTTGATGCAGGGCGATTTGGTAGGACCCACCAGCAGACACGTACCGCCCAATGCCAGGCTCGTCAGCTCGAAGAGCAGCTTCCAGCAGACAGGTAATGAGCCCCAGTGCCAGGCTCGTCAGTTCGCAAAGCAGCTTCCAGCAGACAGTTAGCAACAGCCACGGCAGCACTAAACGAAGGCCGCTCTTTGACTCCACCAGGCTGTGCTCAAAACTCAAGATATGACAGATCTTGACTCCAAACTAGACTTAGCTGTTTTCTTGATTTTAGACTATACAGATTTCTCGTGTCCAGACTGAACCGACTCTTAACTCCAGACTAGAACCAGGGCATCTGTCAGAAATCCCTTTTATACCCTGATCTTCCGTTTCTTTTCTTCCAATCATTTTTTTAGATTCAAAACTGCTGCGCTCTAGTAAGACGCAACCTGCCAGTATTAAAAACAGCCAGTAACAATGGTCAAAAACCCTGCACATAATATTTTTAGAAATATAACTCAGAATATCTTTACACAGCAAATATTCGCAATTAACTATAAAATACAACAATTTGAACTGACGAATTGTTGATAATAATTTTTAGTAATATATAATCTAAATGAAACCTTCATAGAGAGTTTGGCTGGTAAGAATCAAAAATAAAAGTAAATGACATCTGACAAATTTGAAGTAAACATGTCACAACAAAGGATATAAAGAAAATATTTATAAAAACGAAATGATTGGTAATATGCTAATGTAAAACCAATAAAAGTATGAATATGGATGATAAGTGTGAGTATAGAGTGTCTGTAGTAGGCAGATACTATAGTATGTCATGGTGTTACTAAATTTTTTTTTTTTTTTTTGTATTTTGGCACCTGTTTTTATATAGATATATTTATGTAATCTGTGTCATTTAATATTGTGCTTCTGTGTGTTGTGCTATGTCTTTGTGTGCAGTACAATAAATTATTGATCTATCTATCGACACAGTAGTAACTGGGTTGTGGAGGTCAGATAGGCAGTCGCTCCATGTAAAATACTGATACTCAGCTGCATGCAGTTAGACAAGACACCGACCGCAACATAGTTGAGAAGAGGCTAGGCAGATGATGAGGTATCTAAATATGTCTACAAAGCAAAACAAATAGCAAGTTAAGGTATATAAGTACGGTTGGGTGATTGAGTCTCTCAACGAAAATACAGTAATGAATTTTGTGATAAATAATACATCATCATAAAAACCACCAACATCGACTATATTACCCAAATTCAGGAAGGTCAGCCAGAGCTCTCTACTTTTAAGCTAAGCACTCCTACATTTTTTAATAGAGGGTAAGCCTATTGCCACCATCCAGGCACAAATTCAGTCACCGCGGCTGTTACTGAGACTTTTCTGATGGAAAAACCCAAGACCACATTATTATACCTGGGAATAGAAGATCATCTAAGCAACTCAGCAAAAGCGCTTGCCCCTATAGAGCAACGGTATAAAAATGACACATTTGTTGTACCAACCTCGATATGACGAATAAAAAGTTGAAAGTCGGGCTCATTTTCTCGCTAACGAGAGCAAAAAACATGCCTGCAATTTTTCAGAAAATGTCTGATCTAAAGGAAAAGCCTTTAAAGAAAATAAAATCACGTATATATCCACGGTAATGACATGTCAGCGCTATGTTATAACTCGCTGTGGGATATATTTTCTGAGCCTGATAAACAGCGAGCTGCAAGTGTGTTTTATCATTTTAGCTTTTGTACACGATGATGAGGGATTGTGGTGAAGTGTGAGCTCGAAATAGTTTAGAAAAAAAAAACCCCAAAAATCAAAGTCAAATATTTGAGTAAATAAGGTAGGTAAAAGATAAGTATACAGACCCAAAGAGTGGAATGGAAGGACACCGACGCGGAAACGGTTACGACATATTTATAATATATCATTCTGAACTCCCCTGCATGGAAAAAAATCATCGGTTATTCAAAAAAACCCAGCTTATCCCTACAAACGTGCAATACCACACGGTCAAATGTATGGAACAGCCGATGAAATTTTTCTATGTTGGGGGCTCGGAATGATTGATTGATTGATGAAATTATGGCAGACTAACCAGAGAAGGGAGGAGAAAGAAAAACATGTGAAAATCTATGGGTCTTTGCTCAGCATTGGGTCAGAATAGGCAAAAAAAGTCTAACGTGGACTGAGAGTGGACTGTGTAAAAAATAGTTAACCTAAAAAATGTTTCTTGTTCATCACTTTTCGCAATCTTTAAATCTTCGTGAAAATCACAAAAATCTTGAAGATTCCCTTTATTGTAGAAACGAGTGAATTAAAAAACCAGCCAAGTGCGAGTCGGACTCGCACACGAAGGGTTCCGTACCAAAATTTATAAAAACGAGCAAAAAAATCCCTTTTTTGTATGGGAGCCCCTTAAATATTTATTTTATTCTGTTTTTAGTATTTGTTATAGCATCAACAGAAATACATAATCTGTAGAAATTTCAACTGGCTACCTATCACGGTTCATGAGATACAGCCTGGTGACAGACGGACGGACGGACCGACGGACAGACGGACGGACGGACAGCGAAGTCTTAGTAATAGGGTCCCGTTTGACCCGGGTACGGAACCCTAAAAAGGTCAAGGTCTTATGAAGAAACTGTTATCAAATAGCAAAACGTGTCATTTATAAACAAAACTTAAAACTATTTACCGAACGTGACTTTTTACTAAAAAGCGTTATCGCTTGACCAACTGACGGTACCCAGTAATTGTATTTACGCAACTTTCTTTTGAAATATTGATAACTTTTAGGGTTCTGTCGTAGATTTGAAAAACCCGTATGTATCGCGAAGTTTGATTATTCCGTGATTTTGCCCACATTTGTTTTGGTTAGTTAAACTTATTGCGCAATCCACAGTTTTTTGTGTACCTGCATACGAAGTGTCCTAGCGCAGGTTTTAAGGTTTTTATATTGGGTTATCCAAGCATGCTCGGACACCTGGCATTCTCTCAGCAGGGCTGTATTTCAACTTATGGGCCCAGGGCGGGATTATAGATGTCCCATGTCTTCGAATTATACGATCTTCCCCTTCACAGTTTTGAGAGCAGAAGCGATGACATAAATTATAGAAAATTAACGCTCTTGCGACTCCGACGTTTCAACCCACGACATGCAACTCGGAAGTCGTAGCTCATCTGTAGCGTCCCCTGCAAATGCTTTAGAGATCGGTTGGCTATGAAAAAGCCATAAACAAAAGAGTAACTTACTCGCATTTATCGCTAATTTATCTTCATGAAGTGTGAATGAATCTGTGCGAGGTGTTCGTCTGGTTACAGTTGGTCAAAGGAGTTAACACGGGTAAAATTCTTTGAGCTCCACCTCCATCTGGCTCGACACATCTGTCAATTATGACAGAAAGGGGTGTCATGATAAAGGAGGTTATTATTAATTAATAATAACTTCCTTTATCATGACACCCGCAGCAGAACAAATTTGTTCTGCTGCGGGTTTGAAAATAAATAGATCATCATCTGCCTAGCCTTTTCCCAAACTATCTACCGTTCAGCTTCCAGTCTAACTGGATGCAGCTGAGTACCAGTATTTTACATGAATTGACTGTCTATCTGACCTCCACAACCCCGTAACTAGGTAATACGACACCATTTGGTAAGACTGGATGCCAGACTTTTGGCTTCTGACTACTCGTAACGACTGTCAGAGATCTACAAATGACAGCAGGGACCAACGGCTTTACGTGCTTTCTGAAGCACGAAGGAAACTCGGTAGAACGTTTAGCACGGCTTAACCTTAAAGATCGATCCGTGCGGCTGTTATTATTTAGCCACGAGCCAAAAAAAATGGAAAATGAAATATAATTTAATAAATAGATATTCAATATTATACTTCATCATCATCTTCCTAGCCTTGTCTTAAACTATTTTGGGGTTGGTTTAACCTAACCAATATAATTCAATATTATACTTCTGGGTTGAAAAATACTAATGAGACTGGGAAAATGATCATCTGCCTAGCCTTCACCTAAACATATTGGGGGCGACTTCCAGTCTAAACAGATGCAGCTGAATAATTCAGAAGAGTATATACAAGGTGTTGTTTTCATCCTCGTCAAATTCCCGGAGGTAACTATGCTAATGGTTCTCGTCCCAAATCAATAATAAAATGGGTAGGTAATTTTTTTTAAATTCTTATTTACGAAAATCGGTAAGTGTGAACCACTCATGCTTTAAACGCATCCCGTCTTATCCTCGCCCTATAACCGCGCTTTCACACATACAAACAATCTCAAACGTTTATTCGATAATTTCTTATTCCCTAAACACGTTAAGGGGGTTATTCTGAAATACTGACAAACTTAAACAACCAAAAAATCAGCTTTTATTAATATATACCTAGGTACCGCAATTTTAATTGATTATTTATGTTTTTGGTGACAACCTCCTTAATTTTGACGAGGATGCAAAACAACATCTTGTATATCAGTAGTGAGTATTCTACATGAAGCGACTGCCTATCTGACTTCCCCTTAAAAAAAATACTGGAACAATAATATTTTTAATTTAAATTACCGAGCTAACATTATTTTCGTTTTTAGATTATAAAAATGTAAGCAGCTTATACTGGAAGATTTATTATTTCTGTTTGTAAAGTATCAGAAAATTCTTTAAAATAAAATACCCACGGAACCCACGTACTAGAGACGCACCTGACATAGCTTTACTTATATATAAATCAGTGCATGTGAATTATTTACAGTTTATATAGAACACATCGTGGGAACTATTCCATTTGTTTGTTTGTGTGAACAAAATTTAAATAAATAAATAAACATGAGGAATTTTGTGGTTTTAGTTTTTGTTCTGTATTTGTGCCAGGTAAGGTTTATTTTGCTTTTTAAAACAGCAGTTTCACTTTTAAAAAAAACGTACTAGTTTACTTGTTGAAATATTGTTCAAATTATTTCGTTGTTATTATTATATTTGGAAAGTTGGTTAAGAGCGTTTATACCTTAAGACAATTCATACAAATTTACAAGTGCTTATTTTCCGAAATGACTGAACCGATTTTAATGGAACTTCATACGTATAAACAGGATACATAGCTCTAGAAAGTAAAAAGTGAAAAAAAAACATTTTCGAAAAATAGTGTTACAGCTAAATTAGACTGAAAATATAAATTATCTAGAAACACAAATTTTCATTTCATGTTTTTTGTAACTTTTTAGACCTCCTGCTTATGCGTATTAAGTTTCATTGAAATCGGTTCAGTCATTTAGGAAAATAAGGACTTGAAAGTTTGTATAAAATGCCGTAAGGTATAAACACTCTTAAGCCTAATTTACATGTACCGTATAAGTGCGCCCGAATGCCAATCAAGCTATTAAAACCAGTTTATGCGGACCTCTCATTGTACGGGAAATCTATACATAGGGAGGCCATGTTTTGCTGGAAATGTATAGCTTCATGTGTCACCGTGTGTACAGTTGTGAGGTAATGCCAAGGTAGTACATCAGCTGGCCTACCATGAAGTTTTAAAGCAGTATTGTTTTAGTCTTATTCCAGTGTGGGAAAGAGATGGCGCTAGACGTCCTCTATAGCTCCATCTCTTTCCCACACTGGAATAAGAATAAAACATTACTGCTTTAAGTCGTCTTAGTAACTCCCCTGTACCTTGTACTAGTTGCACTTAGTCGAGTGCGTCGTCTTCGCGCGCTAATGGCATGGTTCTAACCTAACCTAACCCAGATGGTACACCCACAATAGGGGGGATCCGACGCAGGAATATATGAGGAATAAAATACTAACCTGTATTAGGTTAGTATTTTATTCCTCATATATTCCTGCGTCGGATATAGTATTTATCCGTCGAGTATAGTATTTATACTAACTGAATATTAGTTTAAATGTGCATTATAGAAAATGTTAAATTAATCCATATAAAATTAGGTAAACAGAAATTATATCAATAATTCATTATATCATTTCATCGTTATACTAAACAAAAATTATATCAAATGAAATTATGTCATATGATCATTAGAACTTTTGTTATTATAACAAATGGTACGCACCCGTTTCTACTATGTCTAGCCGCTCTGTTAGTTTTGCGAAGAGGAAACTTGCAGTAATTTGTAGTATTTTTGTAAAGACACTTTCATTTAATTTTCAGAATGCAACAGCCTACTGCTGCTTCCGAGACCCTTTCATGCTACCAACTACACCTTGCACCAACTTGTGTGGCAACTCTTGCGCCAACATGGCCAGCCCCTGCAACTGCGGCGTGCCCTGCAAATGCTTCAGAGATCCGGCCAACATCTGCAATGTTTGCGACACACCATCACCAATGTGCCAATGTATGTCCAAGTGCGGTTGTGATGGTCTCAAATATCCTATTTATTTCCCCGAGGTGGAGTACCCTGTGACTATACTGGAAATCGATCCGTTCTTTTATAGGACTTGTTTTTCTGTTTAGATGTTGAAGCAATAAACGTATGGAATTGTTATGATGGTTTCTGTTTATTAAATTAATAAAAACACATCCATCCGAATCCTCGGTGTGTTTTCTGTAGCAGCTGAGATTTTCAATGCTAGGGCCATTTCAAAAGTAATTCATTATTTACTCGAAAAACATAAAAATTTAACCCCTTATTACACGGGGTTGAAGTGGGATTTGACGGCCATCTCTGTAGAATGCATCCGGCCTATCGGGATAGCGTCGTCACTCAGTGGGTGCCAGAAGACGAGTGTTGTCATCGAGGGAGGCCTAGAAAACGCTGGCGGGAACACATAGAAGCGTTTGTGACAGATTAGCCGGGGAAAACCGCACGCAGAGAAGAGTGAAAGGGTGAGAAGAGTAATTGGTGAGGCGAGCTAAGAAAAAAAAAATATCTGCAGCCAAATTGGGTAACACAATTTTATATACTTTAGGGGTATAAGGAACATGGTGTAAAGTTACTCGATACTCCTTAGAAAAGGGAGGACCCTCCAACCAGACAGATGTTATGTCTGGTGGGCAACTGCCCGACAGCTGTTGTTGGGTTTCTCTATATGCTCATAAGTCAATGTAAACTTTGCTTGTGAGATGTAGGAAATTGATGTTAGTTCTTCCGTTGTGTCATAGATGGCGCTGTAGTACTTTTTGTAGTAAGTTGTTTTTTGTAGGTCGCTACAATACAATACGAAGGATTTTGAAAGAAATTCCTAATCTATTGATTTATGAGTTTGAAATATTCGACTGCTAGGTAACATAAATAACCTTATGAAATTATGAATGTTCCTCAATTGTCAGATTGAAAGGCATTGCCATCGTAAGTGTGTTGCGAAATTAACTCTAAAACTATTAAAGTAAGGAAGCAATCTTCATGAACAAGATATTCCGGTCAAGGGTTACAAATTAGTTCAAACCGCGTCCAAGTTATTTTGAGCCAATTCGAATTTACGGCTTTGCGGGATTAAGCGGTGTTACACCCAGCTCTCTTGAAACTTAATAAGTTATAACCCGGGGTTAGTAAACCCGTAGGTACTTTGTAGGTACGCGAATATCTTGCAATTGCTATCAGAGATATTGTTCGGTTTATAGATACCCTTATAAGTGTTGAATAGGAATGTGGATGGGTATAAAGGGTGTAAAACACCTCTTAACGAAGCCGAAAGGCACTGGTTCTCCCTGTCATTGCGATCATTTTTTTGTTCTACACTACACCTGGGAACCTTCTAGTTACGGAGATATTAGGGGTCAAAGTTCCAACTTTTTGACAAGTATTTTTTTAAATACAAGTTTTTAATGTAAGGTTTTAACTTTAAACACCTCCACGACCCCCGTACTATTCAATCCGTCCATCAGCACAATGTTTTGAGTGCGTTACATTGAGTTCTACCACAAAACATGATTTTACACCCCTCAAAAAAAAGTCGTTTCCCAGCAATAATTTTTGCGGAAAGTTACTTAGTTTCATGTACAGAATGCTTGGTTGACGGCTTCGTGATGAGGTGATTTACACCGTGTATAGATTTTGTATCTAGAGTATATATGAGTATCTAGATTTTGTATATATATTTTGTAACATATTTTGATTTAAAAGAGTGTCCATGGAGTTTCTTTCCCATTCTTCTCCATAGAGATCTACGCTTTGGAATGGGCAACTACGGTACTTTCACAAGTTATTATGCCTTGTGACTGGGACTGTACCTTCGCGTTTTTTTTTGTATTTTGGCTTTCAAAAGTGCCTGTAATGGTCTAATTGAAATAAACGCTTTGAGTTTGATATATAACGAGTACAGATTCAAGATTTTTTATTTGCATGAAAGACTAAATAAACGATGAATGGACTGTGTGAAGGATAGAGGAGAAAGGAGATGTCTGATGAGATGAGATGTAATAAATTGAGATAACAGCTGGAGAATGAAGATGATTTCTCCAAAACGTAGTATAGCGAATAGAAGTGTAATGTTCTTGCTGTACTAAAAGTATTTTTCCTTCTACATTTGTTGATATAGTAGTAGTCGGTAGCGAGCATTTGGTTGTAGCGGCACTAAATTACTACAGTAACAGGAGAATAAGTAGGTACTACAGCGCCATCTATTACATATATGAAAAACTAACATCTAAATCCTAAACCTTATTATCCGGTTAGTTAGCAACCTCGACAAACTAAAAATTAAATTTAAAACGGAATGTCAAACTGACAATTTCACCGTATGTCAATGTCACTGACGCCTAAGGCCCTTCATACAAATCGGTACACATACGGTGGCAGACCGGGTGGGAGCAGACGGGAATAAACCTTTATTTGGGTCGGGGTTGCCGCAGCATGCATTTTTCTCCCATACTTCTCTATTATTCGCATTAAAAGAATATAATCACAATGAAAATAGATTTCAAAAAAATATTTTGTCGGGCCAAACCTGATTTCAGACCAAACTAGTTGGTCCTAGGCCAGACCAGTTCACTGGTTTATAGTTCCAGGATGTACTTACACTAACACAAACCAAGCACTTTACACTGCTACCAACAACGCAGAAGAAAACTAGGAGACAATAGTAGATTGTATCATAAGGGAGCAAAATAATATTTTTACGGCGAGGGCGTTTTTTTGAATCCAGAGCGAAGTGAGGGATTCTAGAGTAGAATCCCGAGCGTATCGAGGGATTCTTTAGTAGAATCCTGAACGTAGCGAGGGATTCAAAGTACGTCGCCCGAGCCAAAAATATATATTGCCCCGAGTGGTACACTCTGCTTTTCATCACCCACTATGAGAAAACAGGCACCTCATATTCTATTGTAATATGAATATTTAATGAAACATAAAGTAACAACTAAATTGAAATTAAATGGTATCTAATAATAAAACAACTAAACACTTATATTAACATTTGAGACATTTTCGCAATTATAACAATTTATTGTTATTCAGCTGGCGCGATGGCGGCGCGACTATGGGCCGTCGTACCAGCCAGTCTTTATTCAAACAATATTTGCGTTCGATTTCTTTGGCGCTGAACACTAAGATGTTCCAAATTCAAAAGTGCGCCGCAATTATCTTTGCGGCGCACTTTTTGAAATAAAGAGGAATAAAAACTCATTACTGCCTGCTAAAAGTTTTTTATAGAAAACACTACCTTTGGGTGCACTTAAAGGCGAACCAAGTCGTCCTTTTCGAATAGGTGGGATGAAAAAGAATATTTTCCACAGAAAGAGACTTTAAAAAATATGCAAGAACGAAATAAGTTTAATCAGTTCTACATTCAAAGTAAGAAAATGTTAGTAGGTACTCAACGAATATAACCCAAAATATTATTCAAAAATACCCGCAAGAAAATTATGTACCGTGAAATATTCGGGAGACCATTAAGTCTTAATTATTCAAAGCCTAAATTACTTTTTGGCGCGAAATGCCGGCAATATTTAATTTTGTTGTGAGCAGTTCGTATGCGAGAATAATAAGTTGATTTAATTAATTTTCCTTCGTAATCCGGGTAGACGGATGTTTGTTTACTAGCTGCAATTTTAAAAGGGGCAGAAAATTATATCCCTGCCCGAATAAGATGCGCGACTGTTGAGCATGACATCCTGGTTTGATTCCTGGGTCAGGATATCTCAGTAGTAGTCGTCACGGAGTCTATTTTTGTGCCCTGTTGATGGCAATAGGGTCGCCCCCTATTACATTACATGAAACTTAAACATAGCTGGCGAAATCTGGTGGTACTATTAGTTACACCTCTGCCTATCCCGCCGGTTTGGTTGAAGTTCTACGGACCCGAAGAAAGCGCTTCCACTTTTATTGTGCAAACCACCAGTTCACACAAATGTGGAAGCATAGCGTGGAATTCACAGCCGGCTTTTCTGTTTCCCGTACATTATAATCTAGATCTCTTCAAAGTTCGAGTAAACTGCATGCTTCACATTTAAGTGATATAGAGTTCAGAAACGCTCCATTTTCAGACAAAGATTAAAAAAAAAACTTAATCAAAATCGGTTCATCCGTTCAGGAGCTGTAGAGCCACAGACAGACGCTACAAACTTATAACATCCCTCTTTTTCGTCATTTAAGTAGCATAGTATGGGGAAATCCGAATCTAAACGTCACACAAACCCTGCTTGCTGCATGTTGCATGCTGCATTCTTGCTTGCATGCTGCATGCTTGCTTGTTTGCTGCAGGCTTGCTTGCATGCTTGCTTGCATGCTGTATGCTTGCTTATAAAAATTATGCTTTAGAACTTTATGCTTAATAAATTTATGCTTTAGAATATTATGCTTAATCATTATTATGGTTAGAGAAATTATGCTTGAACAAAATTATGCGTAAGCTGTTATGCGTAATTATATTATGCAAAAATATAATTAAGCCAAACAAAATTATGCTAAGTTATATTAGGTCTTAAAATTTTATGCAAATGGATAGGGAACCTAGGCTTATATTATATCACAATTTTCGCGGACGAAGTAGCGGGCAAAGTGCTAGTCTCTTATAAGTTTCTATTTCCCCATACGAGGTTATGTGGGTATCCATCGTCCTGAAGCGATCTAGACCAGCGGTAAGTTACAACATCAATATCTGTGGCCTGTATTTGTGCAAAGAAAATGTTGGTAACTCGTACTTAACTCAATTACATAATTTCCACCATAAACTTAACTACTTAGTATCCGCCCACCCTCTAGATACATTTATAATCGCAGGGGACTTTAACTTTGGCGGCGACGTGGAATGGCAGCCGTCTGACGATGGTACTGGGTTATATCCTGAGAATGTGTCCGTTCGATGTATTTTGGATTTCTTTGACACAATAAATGCGTGTAACCTGTCCCAGTTCAGTGGTGAGCGTAACGTCAACGGCAGATTATTAGATCTTGTTTTCTCAAACAGCGCTATAAAAGTGAATGATTGTGGTGACCCCCTGGCGTTGCCTGTTGATGCACACCACAAACCGTTGGTTATTAACGCTGGCTTCGTTGAAGTTCACAAAATCATTGAGAAGCCTGGCACAAGATACATATTTCATCGAGGTGATTACAGTGCTATTACGTCTGCACTAGACCTTATAGATTGGAAAATATTGTTTTCTGCTGGATCTCTGGACCAGGCCCTTAGCCTTTTCTATACCAAGCTAGATACGAGCTCAGGGACTTGTACATTCCCGTAAAACCATTTAAAAAATTAACTCATCCCCCCTGGTATACCAGTGCTTTAATAAAAATACTAAAAGAAAAACACAAATATCATAACAAATATAAGAATTACTGCAACTTATCAGATTACCACTCTTTTTCTCTCTTACGAAACCGGGCTAAGGAATTGGAGGCGGTTTGTTTTGATGCTTATATGGAAAAAATAGAATCCTCAATCGCCATAAATCCTAAATGTTTCTGGTCGTACGTCAAAAGCAAAAGAAGTGGGAATACACTACCTAACGTATTTCACTACATGGACTCGTCCGCTGACACTGGCGAAGGTATCTCTGAACTTTTTTCCACCTACTTTCAGTCTACATTCCAAGAACCCGACTCAAAATCTGACGATTTGGATGTTAATGTAGACATTCATTCTTCTAGCTCGGTGAACCTGAGTACGGTTAGCGTGTGTCCGGAGATGGTACTCAAGCTACTTACAGGTTTGGACCCATCTAAATCTGGTGGGCCAGACTTGATACCCCCCATTTTTATAATTAGTTGTGCAAAGAGCCTGGTGGCGCCAGTATTTTTGCTGTTTGAGCGGTCGTTGAGAGAGGGTATCGTCCCTAAGATATGGAAATCGACATTTATTACACCGATTTTTAAAAAGGGGGATAAATCTAAAATAGAAAACTACTGCCCCATATCCAAATTATGTCTTTTCTCTAAAGTTCTTGAACGAGTAGTACACACGGAAGTTTACTCTGCTATGAAACGCCATTTCGGCGACGAACAACATGGTTTCCTCAGAAATCGGTCAACTGCCTCCAACCTAATACTATCCAATGAAATTATAACCAATGGGATGGAAGAACGATGCCAGGTCGATGTGATATACACGGACTACAGCAAATGTTTTGACCGTATAGATCATCGGGTGCTTCTTCAGAAGCTATATTCCGCAGGAATTCATGGTGATCTATTCCGGTGGTTCTCATCATATATAGATAATCGAACACAGGCTGTGGTTTTGCGTGGGTACGCGTCTGGATGGAAATCTGTACCATCAGGAGTGCCCCAGGGTTCAATCTTAGGACCATTATTATTTACAATTTTTATTTTTGACATAATTAACTGCTTTAGATTCTCACATATCCTACTATACGCAGATGACATGAAGGTCCTAAAGTCCATACGCACATTATCTGATACTGAGCTACTTCAGTCCGACCTTGACAGATTCGTACATTATTGTAAAACCAATAAATTACAACTAAATGGAGCCAAATGTTTTCACGTAGTATTCTCTCGTCAGAAATCTATTATTGGCCCAGGCTATACACTAGATGGTACTTTTATAAGTAAAGAAACCAGTATTAGGGATCTTGGTGTGGTACATGACAGCAAGCTGCTTTTTGATAATCATGTGGAAACGATTGTCAACAAGGCGTTCAAAGCCTTGGGCTTCATTATTAAAGCTTGTTCTGGCTTTCGTTCTCTAAAACCATTAAAGATTCTTTATTGTTCTCTAGTGCGTAGCCACCTTGAGTACGTTTCTCAAGTTTGGAATCCTCAGTATGAGATCTACAAATCTCGTATTGAGTCTGTTCAGAGGAAATTTTTGCGGTACTTGGACTACAAGGCTGGGCAATTCTCAATCGACTATGAACACCGTTGTAAGCGATATCATTTCTTACCGTTGGAAGTAAGACGTAATATCAATGATATTTGTTTTTTAGTGAACATCGCAAACGGCTCGGTTGATTGTCCCGAACTACTCAGCAAAATATTTCTTCGTACTAATATCAACAACCTAAGAAAACGGCCACCACTTCATGTACCATTCGCATCGACAAAGTACAGGCGCAACGCTTTCTGCATACGTAGTGATCATCTAGATATCGATTTATTTTGCACCAGTGCACAGAAAATTAGAAAGATATTGACCAGGGAGTATTTTGGTGACAGCCATAAATAGGATTTTACACTGCACTTATTTTGGTATTGCACGACTCGACATGCTCAACATGACATGTTCATGCTTTTATGCTTACATTTTAATTTGTTACTAATTACTCATATCGCTGTAATTGGTCAACGCAATTAATAAACAAACTAAGTAGATATAATATATGTGGAAGCTTGTTATTAGCAAATTTTATAACTTATACATGTTACTTATAATTGTTATTAGTCTGTAAGCTTTCTTTAAAACTAAATAAATAAATAAATAAATACTGCCCCAATTAAAAATAACCATACTGTATATTTATACAGGTAATTGACTAACATGTGTTGGAAGGCTAGCTAAACATTAAATACTAACCTTCCCAATTAATATGCCGTTCAGAATGTAAGAGTAACTTTAGAAAGGGGTTCACCGCAACTGTTCCACTCACGACTCGAACTCACGACTGTACGATCAGAAACGGTAGTACCTAAGTACACTAAGGAACTCGTGGCTGAATAATAACAGCCGCACGAGTTGGTCTTCAAGGTTATGCCGCGCTTGCCAAGGTCGGTCCATGGATGGGTCATCCATTATAAACCGAGTTTCCTTTCGTGCTTCGGGAAGCACGTCAAGCCGTTGGTCCCGGCTGTCATTTGTAAATCTCTGACATTCGTTAGTTGTTAGCGAATCGGAAGGGTTCCAAGAGGGCGGATGCCTGCCAGGGCTGCGGGACTGTTCGAAAGAGATACCGTGGCCCTGGAACACAAAGAGCTAAGAAGTAACATAGATGGATTTTAGTCAGTACAAGTCTGACACTCCCTTCCGCTCCGCCCAGAGCGGAAGGAGTTCAAGGAGTCATTTGATGATTTCCAATCCATAAAAAAAACGGCATACATATTAGGAAGTACTTTTAAAATAAAGGATTAATTCTGAAACTGAAAACTTTGGTGTGGACATCGTAAAATGAGATTATGTTCGATAATCTGGAAAGTCGGCAGGCAGCGTACCACCCTAATCCGTTTAGTGTAGCATTAGGAATATAGGGCTGGTAAAGAGTTCAGATAAGAGAGAAAATCATCATCATCATCATTAGCCTATAATGTTCCCACTGCTAGGACACAGGCCTCCTCTCTATGAGAGGGAGTGGGCTGTAATCCACCACGCGGGCCCAGTGCGGGTTGGTAGATGTCACATGGCTTCCAATTTTTAGTTCTAGGACCGGTTTCCTCACGATGTTTTCCTTCACCGTTTTTGAGGGCAGTGGTGATGAAATAAATTACACAAAGTAATGCGCCTGCCTGGGTTCGGACCCACAGCTTAGTGGTCGTAAGTCGGGGCTGCCACCACTGGGCCACCGCTGCTCTCATTAGTTACTTCGACTAAACTAAAACACCTGCATTTCGGAAACGTGACGCTTTTGAAGATTTTGTCTCTTAAAAATCTATTTTTATTTTTACTGAATACGTGTGTGTACTGGAAGCCGACCCCAACGCAGTTGGGAAAAGGCAAGGCAGATCAGTTAAGCTTTAATCCATAAAGCTTAACTGATCTGCCTTGCCTTTTAACTGGGACAGCTTGACAAGGAACGACTGCTTATCTGACCTACTTAGTACTGGTTAATACGATAACCCTTGGTAAGAATGGTTGTCAGACTTTCGGGCCACTGTCTTTAAATGACAGCCCGAGATACGCAGGAAACTCGTAAGTTATGGATGGACACCCATCCATGGATCGACCTAGGCATAAGCTTGACGATCGAGCCGTGCGGCTGTTATTATTTAGCCACGAGCTCCTCATTTTGAAATTACGATGCCGTGGGGTAATTTCCAACAGGGAGCGGACGAAGCCGTGGGCCAAAGATATTGATATAATAAGTTCTACACCCCTAAAAATATGAAAGCATAGATGGCCTAGTTTGATTTCGTGACATTTGAATTCACATTTTAATATTTAATCATTTTTAATTCCGTCGGTCAACCCTAGTCGGGCGGGTGTTTAACCGAAGTTAAATATTAACGGTCAGCCACATTCGATATAATTATTCATGGCCAATAAGCCCAAATGCCGAGAATTTTCAAACATTTGTTCTGTACCGACTTTTGAAAGGGATGACCAGATTACAATGACCTTCATTCGGGAGTTCAAATCAGATAAAAGAACACTAGAAAGTTCTTACGGTATCGAACGAAGATTTAAATTGTGTGCAGCTCGTCATCAGCCTCCCAACTCATTAAGGATCGACGCAGCACGTCTCCTTCTTCAATACTTCTCTATTACTACGTAATCTTAACAGACACCTCCTAGCAAGTAATATATGGATGCCCTTTCATTTGATATACAACACGGCACCTTTCAAACAAGGTTTTTTGTTTTCAATTTATGACCGAAGCACTTGCCTCAACTCGCCTGCACTGCAGTGGTCTCATGATGTGGTATTCTAATAAACGTAGCGTTTGCTTTGAGGTAACGTCTCAACCAGTCAACAATTAACCCGGGCAGTGAGAGCACGTTCCCCCAAAGTCATTCATCTACTTACTGATAATTTGATGGTTTTATTCTAAACCCTAACTAGTGTAACTAGTGAACACAACATTGGAGTTCATGTTTCGCAGAAACAATAGATTGTTACAAATTGCATAGGTTGCGTGTTGCGTAATGAGGTTACATTACAGGCAAATTCTCCCGATGGGGGGAGCGTCTCACACCAAAGCACGTTTTCAGTGAGCCATATAAAGTTACTTCTTAAGTCTATCCATAAATTAAGATAACTTAATCCTGCATGGTCATAAAGTAATAACAGAAACAGCCTATAAATGTTTTTAACGAGAATTTCTGTTTTATGAGCTTTGCAGTCGTAATGCCCACGTGAATAAGCTTTATGCTTCTGTGTCTGTACAGGTGCAATGACGAGTTAATGTCTTCATACATGAATTAATTATTCTTAATTCCGAGGCCTGCCAGCGACCAAGAGATCAATAAACACAACCTGTTGCAGTCTAGTGTTGGACATGGGCAGAATTCCGCCAAAATCGGCATCAAATATCAACCTACCAAATAGGAAATTATTTATTTCCTGAAATTGGCATCTCGCCGTTCAACCTATGAGGTTGTCGTCTGCTTAACCGGACTATCCTGTGGGTGCCTTAAGAGTAAGGCCTCCAGCAAGGGCATAAAAACTTACAAACTAAGCGACTGCACGCTAAGGGCACCCCCTGTGGGGTACGAACCTCGGCTTAGGGCGTCGCTGGGGAGGACTGCATGGGGACAGGCTGGATCTGAATGGTATCATTATTTAGGGGCTGATTTAAAACTACTGGCACAGCATCGCGGGCTGGCTCGAGCGAGGGTCGGGGAGGGCATGGACCGGGACATCGCGACGGACCTCGACGGCGAGGTCGGAAAGACGGCGGTTTGAGTCGGAACTTTTTAAGAGTGCTAGTCTCTTTGCTACTCTCCTGGAGGAGGGTGATAGTATCATCTGGAGTGACGAGGGTATGCCTAGGACGGCGTACTGTACTAATGCGCGAGGGTTCGTAACGGGCGGCCGCTGCGATCAGGGGATTACGGTGCTTAATGGCGTTATCGAAGAAACGCTTCGAAAGACGTTTCATAAACTGAAGGACGGTGGGCATTCTAAGGTCTACGTGTAGACGGTCATTACGGACATAAAAAGGGGCTCCCGTGACCCTACGTAAGAACCGGTTCTGTGAAATTGCACACTTTGTGAAACCTACCTACATACTTTCAAGAGTTTGCAAGGGAGGTGGCAGGTGCGACACCGAACATAAGCATTTAGGAATTGATGTTGAGCAGGAGGGCATACTTACTCAGTTGTTCATTATTCTTGTTGTTCTTGTCTTATTTATTGCTTTTCTTGAAGTCCATTTCCAGTTTTCCGAATACAGATGTGATCTTCATGTAATTCTCAGGACGACAAAAAGTATTTACAAGGAAACTTAGTTTTATTTTAACATGCATACTTACAACTATTTTTCTTGATCGTGATGATTGTGCAATTATGCTATGTTAAATGGCTTCTTATAATAATAACAGCCGTATGGGTCGACTTTACGACTTTATAAGTTTTTTTATCTAAGTCATATTACCTAGTACTTAGTGTTTTTTTTCTTACTAGTAGGAAGGTTTGTTTTTGTTTACCTTGTTGTGGGTATTAAACGTTAAGGTATTAATCGATAGAATTTGATGATTTCCCATCCCGAAAAAAAAAAAAAAAAAAAAGGTATTAATCGATACGTTAAAAACAGAAAAGAGCTTACAGAATATTAATTATGGTATTTCTAAGATATTAGTTCTCCTGAGTCCTAAGTTTCCTAACTGACCTACTTGCCAAACAGAAAGTTTATCTTACGGGAATATTCATGGTTGGCGAAATGAGACTCATGAAGATCAAAAACAAAATAATTACGAAACAGCACTTTTGAGATAATATTTTATTTAGTTTGTGAATCAAGAAAGTAACGAAACGGGATGAAGCCTCCTCGAGGTCATCCCGCAATTTTCAAAAACAAACCAACAAAAATTGCTACTCTTCTATTTGTAGCGGAGTGAGCTTAAAATTAAAAACATCCAGCTCTACAGTTTTTTGCTTGTCGCAAAAGTTTCATTATTTCCCCATTCGAGTTTCTGACGAGTTCCCGAGATGTGAGAATTAAGATGGATATTCTTTAACCAACGTATCTAAGCAGGCGGCAAACAGAGAACTAAAATAAATGTCTTAACGATGCATTTTTTCTTGAGAAGCTACGCTACCTTGAATTAAAAACTTAAAGTAGTAGCCATACTGTGCTTCAATTTAGTTTTGATAAAAATACAAGAATGATGGCTAAATTGGCTAAGCCTCGACGAACATCTGTCAAGCCTCTGACTTGGTAGTTGGATTAAGGATCTGATTCAGAAGGCAGTACTCCTCAATACGGCCCATAATGTAAGGAGGTTCTTGGCTCTGCAGCCCTCAACACCGGTAGCTTTGACCCCGCTATCGACACCGGCGGAAACCTATTTATTATATTTTTAAATAATATTGTTGATAAAAATATTTAAAAATGTAATAGATAAGAGAGAAAATAAATGAGTGAGAACATTAGAATAAAAAAAAAATGTACAGTAATATATATGACAGTCCTTCGTGTTACTGGCGAAAACATACACATGAAAAAATGATTAAATATCTATTTCTCTCTCTCTCTTCTCTTAGTTGCTAAATCTCATGCTCAGTTACAGCAGGTACAGACAGGATCAGTATGTGCTAACCCCTCAAGTTTTAAAATGTTACACTGCTACAACATTCAATTCGTAGCGAATAATAAACTAAAGAATACTTCAAAAAGAGTTCAATGTATTTGACTTGGATTCGAACCATCGCATCACCGATCTTTTGTATACTTATGTCTTTTGAGAGGGTAAGCACTTTATCCAGCCGTGTGTATAAGAATCCTGTGGAACGTGGTCACAAATAATTATGTCGAAAATAACTACGCCACCTAAGATTTTAAGACAAAAAAAAAATCTGGATAAAAATGGATGTACCACCTCCACGATTCGTCCGCCATAATTATTGTGGCAAGAATATTAATTTTCCCGCGACCACAGTGTCAGTCGTTAGCATACTTTTATTCCGGCGTGAATAATTAAGATGGGACGGTTTCAGGAGATTCTTCCTAGTTACAGTCTTATAACTGTCTTAAGACTTTACTAATTATTATGCTAATCTTATTTTTTGTCGGTGTAAAAAGCGCGAAACAACGGTTTATTTTATGTTTCGTTTTGGCTGTTTACATGGCAGATATTTAATAATAAGTAATAATAATTCAATTCCTTTGCAGGTTACTATAATGGGAAGAAATACCTACTTTCCCAATTAATAGTTCCTGATGGAAGTCAAATTATTAGGGACCGAAAAGGATACCCGTATAGTTTCTATAAACGGGTTATTTTTAGGGTTAGGTGAAAAACCTTACAATACGTTCACCACGATACGCTTTTACGGAAACTACGTTATTACGGTGTTCAAAATGAAGCCCTAAATGTAATAGATTCGTATTTACAAAATAGATTCCAATGTGTAGATGTTAACGGCGCGAAGTCGTCCGGGCTACCTGTTCAGCTAGGTGTACCTCAAGGCTCAATACTGGGACCGTTTTTATTCTTGGTTTATATTAATGACTTACCATATTATTTGAAGGGTATTTGTGACGTTGTACTATTTGCAGATGATACCTCTCTTATTTTTAAAGTAGATAGGAATAGACACGATTTTGAAGAAGTAAACAGCGCTCTATCAATGGTCACGGATTGGTTCACAACAAATAACCTTGTTCTTAATGCCAAGAAAACTAAAAGTATTAAATTCGCTTTACCTAATGTTAAAAATCTAGGTCCCAACATTATTCTCGGCAATGACGAGCTTAAAACGGTTGACTCAGCTGTGTTTCTGGGTATAACAATAGATTCAAAATTACAATGGGGTCCTCACATATCAAGCCTAGCGGGGAGACTTAGTTCGGCCGCATACGCCGTCAGAAAAGTTAGACAATATACTGACGTTGATACAGCACGGTTAGTCTATTTTAGTTACTTTCACAGTGTTATGACCTATGGTATTCTGCTGTGGGGCAAAGCCGCTGATATCCAAAATATATTCGTTCTTCAAAAACGAGCGGTTCGTGCAATTTACCAGCTGGGTGCACGAGTATCTCTGAGAGATTTTTTTAAAGAGATTGGTATTCTCACGGTGGCTTCACAATTTATTTTAGCTAACATTTTATATATTAGACAAAATATCCATTTGTACTGTAAAAACAGTGATATTCACAACATAAACACTCGAAATAAGCATAAACTACGTGCTCCCTTTCACCGGCTTCATAAGGTTCATAATTCATTCGTAGGGCTTGGTATAACATTTTACAACAAGCTACCATCTTCCTTTTTAGACTTGCCATTTAATGTGTTTAAAGCTAAAGTGAAATCTAACCTTTGTTCAAAGGCCTACTATTCCATTAACGACTACTTAAACGATAAGAATAGTTGGTCGCTGGGTTGAACTCAAGACAATGTTTATGTTCTTTCTTTCTCTTATTAGCTTATGTTATTATATAACCTCACGCGTAGATTTTTTTATTTTTATTTTATTTTACTTTATCTTTATTATTATTATTTTATTCGTCTGTATGCACGTGTAAGCGGGCACGCCCTTTATGTCTGGAGGCTTTATTTATTCTTGAGTATATTTTTTAATATTTTATTTTATTATTGGTGTGTGCTAGCTGACATGTGACATTAATTTGATATAATGGATTCCTTGTTTATATAAACTTGAACACTTTTGTATAGAATCTGGTTCTTCTAACCTAACAGACAGATGTGTTGCTGGGGAGTTTGTTCCGCCACTTCTTCTTCCCAGCTAAAACACTAGGAAGTGGCGAAGGGCGGGCGTTTTGGGGGACTGTCTCTTGTAATTTTGACGTTCAAAAAGTGCTGATTATCAGCCTAGTTTGAATAAATGACTTTTGATTTTGATTTTGAATAAAGGTTTACCAGTATCATAGGTTTTATTTGGTTTAACAGGTTCACGCACAGAGTTAATTTTTGTACATACAACATTTGAAAGGAAGTGACGGCGTTAGCCCGCGCTTGGTGCTTTGCCTTTTCATTCTGGTTTAATCAGCAATATTTAAATGGTTAACCCATATTTTATAAGTTAACAACACGTATAATGGTTCATCAAATAAAGGGTGACTCGTAATTAGTGACCGATACTTATAAACGTGATTGTGCTCATGATAACAAACAACTTTCCCAAAGAAACATTTTTTTAAAATTCTGATCCATTTTTATCGGTTCTCTATTGTGTCACCTAACTTTTTTATCCATAATTTAAAGTGCCATAACTTTTTTTGTCCTAATCATCATTTGTCCGAATGATAATTCAACCGAACTTAACATCACATAATATCACATGCCATAAAATTGAAATCCCTAAATACAAGGTGTTGTTTTGCATCCTCGTCAAATTTCAGGAGGTTGTCATAAAACACATAAATAATCAATTTAAAGTACGGTACCGGTCTATAATTAATAAGCGTTGCTTTTTTTTGTTGTTGAAATTTAACAGTATTTCAGACTACAACCCTCAATTCAAAACACTTGAAACAGAATCACCCAACTACGCACACAGCGACAATGGAGCTCTGTGTGTGAGTGACTACGTCATACCTACGAAACGCAGGCGCGTGCGGCCGTGCGATAACCTACGGCGCGCGTCGACCGGCAGCAATAATTTTGCTCTAATTTTATTTCGAAAATCACCTACATTATTTTCAAAAATTTCGCTTGATACTTAACTCATTTTTAAGCATCATTGGAATACGGAAATCAGTACAGTACCTAATACAAGTGCACCAAAGAAAAGTTCATTGCCCTGTAAGTTTGGTAGTTATCAGATGTTTAATAAAATAAAATGTTAGTTTTGCTTTATTGCTATCCTGCTGAACGGACAATCCTAAAATTGGCAATCTTGGATCTTTATTCCGGATCCTGAGGCGCACTACTGAGGCTATATTGCGCTAATGTTGCTTAGATACCTAACAAGCGCACCCGTCGCGCGTCGGGCGGATTTAGGTACATAATAATAATTCATACACTAACACTCGGTACATTGTACGTAAATTCAGCCTAAAGTATTCGTAATGATTTTGTTTTCATTTGTGGATTGAATTGGTTGATTTGATATTTTTTCTTCCTACATAACGGGCTTAGGTCCATCAATAATTTAGTTAGTATCTAATAATGTTTTTATGTTTGATGGAAATGGAAAGATGTGCTAGTTAAAGTAGGTATGTGGTGATACTTTCGACTGTTAGGTATTATTGGCGTAGTTAAAAATTTGAAATCAACTTATTTACACTATTGAATAAAATTGATTAAGCTAACAACGTATTTAGAAAATGATAGTCGTATGAAAAAATAAGTAAATTACGTACCTAAGTTACCCGGAGGTATTGTTCAAGTTGCCACCACCACAGTACCACACTCTTGGCACAGTCGAGCACGACATAGCTGGTTTTGCCTTCAGCTTACGTAGCACTAACACATTCGTTTTTACGAGTAAAGTGTCGAAAGCACTAAATGACCTTTACTCGTAATTCTGTTACACTTGCCACTTCCTCCGTGTACACTAAACTGTTAACGTCTCCCCACAAATAAAAGTCTAGAGGCGTCAGGTTCGAAGATCGCGGAGGCCAGGCCACAGGTCCTCCGCGACCGATCCAGTGGTCACCAAACCTTTCAGCGTACTTGCCGACCGTAATGAGGGGGAGCACCGTCCTGCATGTAGTAGAGGTCGCGATGGAGTGCCAGGGGAACGTCCTCCAACATATCCTCAACAACGTGGAACAGCTGCTCCAGGTATGTGGCGCTGTTGAGGTACCCGTCGATGAAGTAGGGTCCAAGCACTTGTTCCCCTATTATCCCAAGCCCACACATTCAGTCCAAACCGCACTTGCAGTTTATACCTACGTCTCAACGATGTACATCGCAGTACCTAGGAGCGGAATTCGCAAAACGCATGCACTAGTCGGCGACATTAAACATACTGTTGGTTCCGGGGTCCGGGACCGCGGGGGGCGTGGCTACGCGCGTGTGCGAGAGAGTGCGTCGCTAGGCGCGTGAGTGAGAGAGTGCAATAATGCAAAAACAACACCTTGTATAATATGTTCTAAATCCGCTTGTCATAAATATTACAATCAATAATATACAAAAGACATAAAAATGTTTTCTACAAGGTGTTGTTTTGCATCCTCGTCAAATTCAAGGAGGTAATTCTACTAATGATTCTCGACCCAAATCAACAATAAAATCGGTAGGTTAATTTTTATATTTTTTTTCTTATTTACGGAAATCCGTAAGTGCGAACCAGCCGTATTTAAACGCGGCCCGTCTGTTGCTAGCCTTATTACCGCGCATTCACACACACAAAAAACGCTAACAATACATACACAACGCAAACTCAATGAACATTCGATAATGTCGTAGGTATTCCCTAAAACCAATGCGCAGACGCACTCTCTCACTCACGCGCCTAGCGACGCACTCTCTCGCACACGCGCGTAGCCACGCCCCCCGCGGTCCCGGACCCCGGAACCAACAGTATGTTTAATGTCGCCGACTAGTGCATGCGTTTTGCGAATTCCGCTCCTAGGTACTGCGATGTACATCGTTGAGACGTAGGTATAAACTGCAAGTGCGGTTTGGACTGAATGTGTGGGCTTGGGATAATAGGGGAACAAGTGCTTGGACCCTACTTCATCGACGGGTACCTCAACAGCGCCACATACCTGGAGCAGCTGTTCCACGTTGTTGAGGATATGTTGGAGGACGTTCCCCTGGCACTCCATCGCGACCTCTACTACATGCAGGACGGTGCTCCCCCTCATTACGGTCGGCAAGTACGCTGAAAGGTTTGGTGACCACTGGATCGGTCGCGGAGGACCTGTGGCCTGGCCTCCGCGATCTCCGAACCTGACGCCTCTAGACTTTTATTTGTGGGGAGATGTTAACAGTTTAGTGTACACGGAGGAAGTGGCAAGTGTAACAGAATTACGAGTAAGATCATTTAGTGCTTTCGACACTTTACTCGTAAAAACGAATGTGTTAGTGCTACGTAAGCTGAAGGCAAAACCAGCTATGTCGTGCTCGACTGTGCCAAGAGTGTGGTGGTGGCAACTTTGAACAATACCTCCGGGTAACTTAGGTACGTAATTTACTTATTTTTTCATACGACTATCATTTTCTAAATACGTTGTTAGCTTAATCAATTTTATTCAATAGTGTAAATAAGTTGATTTCAAATTTTTAACTACGCCAATAATACCTAACAGTCGAAAGTATCACCACATACCTACTTTAACTAGCACATCTTTCCATTTCCATCAAACATAAAAACATTATTAGATACTAACTAAATTATTGATGGACCTAAGCCCGTTATGTAGGAAGAAAAAATATCAAATCAACCAATTCAATCCACAAATGAAAACAAAATCATTACGAATACTTTAGGCTGAATTTACGTACAATGTACCGAGTGTTAGTGTATGAATTATTTTTAGGTACCTAAATCCGCCCGACGCGCGACGGGTGCGCTTGTTAGGTATCTAAGCAACATTAGCGCAACATAGCCTCAGTAGTGCGCCTCAGGATCCGGAATAAAGATCCAAGATTGCCAATTTTAGGATTGTCCGTTCAGCAGGATAGCAATAAAGCAAAACTAACATTTTATTAAACATCTGATAACTACCAAACTTACAGGTCAATGAACTTTTCTTTGGTGCACTTGTATTAGGTACTGTACTGATTTCCGTATTCCAATGATGCTTAAAAATGAGTTAAGTATCAAGCGAAATTTTTGACAATAATGTAGGTGATTTTCGAAATAAAATTAGAGCAAAATTATTGCTGCCGGTCGACGCGCGCCGTATGTTATCGCACGGCCGCACGCGCCTGCGTTTCGTAGGTATGACGTAGTCACTCACACACAGAGCTCCATTGTCGCTGTGTGCGTAGTTGGGTAATTCTGTTTCAAGTGTTTTGAATTGAGGGTTGTAGTCTGAAATACTGTTAAATTTCAACAACAAAAAAAAGCAACGCTTATTAATTATAGACCGGTACCGTACTTTAAATTGATTATTTATGTGTTTTATGACAACCTCCTGAAATTTGACGAGGATGCAAAACAACACCTTGTATAAAAGTGAAAATCCTAAATTCAAATTACATAATGTTTATTTATAATAATAATATTCTTAGAACAAATTTGATATTTTTTTTGTACTCAATAAAGCAGTTGATTGTGAACATGTGGTTTTTGTAAAGCAAGCAAGCATGCAGCATGCAAGCAGGCACGCAACATGCAGCATGCAAGCAAGCACGCAGCATGCAGCATGCAAGCAAGCATGCAACATGCAGCAGGCATGGTTTCTGTCACGGCTCCGGCGCTGCGGCGCTCTGGCGGTCCCTCGCGAGTTTATCGTCGCAGATGGGTTTAACGCTCACCACCGCGGCTTCGGCTTGCTGGCCGGCACAGCCGGCCAGCCTCAGCCGCGGCGGCGAGTGTTACAACCACCTGCTCCTCAACTCGCGGGCCGCCTCGCCCCTCCGCGCCTACGCGATTTTAAATTACACTGTAGGGGTAGGGCAGACAAGACTGCGTGGAGTCGGATTTACAGCGATTCGTTACTGTCACTAAAACCTAATTTTTAGCATATGTTTTAGGACTAAAAGAATATATTATAAATGAACATTCGGAATAATACATATTATTTAACACAATACTTAGGACATGTGACTTTAGGTCTTGTAAAATTCGGAGATTCAATAATTATAGTACTCAATATTATGACAGAATACTTTTAGAACTAAAAATAATTATGTTAAACAAAATTTCGGGATTTTGAACATTATGGTTACTGAAGTTTATAGCAAACGTGTTATGGATAATGATTTTCGGACAAACAATTTTAGGAGAAGAAAGGGAGTACCATTTTTATCACATTAACACAACAGCCATATGAATAAAAAGAAAAGAAATTCGAGGAAATTCGGGGTTGCGAGCCGTGCGGGTGCTCTGCCTACCCACTGTTGTAGAGTACAATAATAATGAGACAGAACCGCGTCTAACAGCTGAAAGGTAAAAGGCGCGAGCGCGCTAATTTAATTCGGCTGTTGTGTTATTGTGATAAAAGTGAATAAACAATAATAAAAAATGTTTCTTTGGGAAAGTTGTTTGTTGTCATGAGTCCAATCACATTTTTGACTATCGGTCACTAATTACCAGTCACCCTATATATGAGTCTAACGGGTAACCTGTGCACCCGATTAATCAGTCCCTACAAATTATAATATACCCCTCACAACACCGTACACAATACGCATAATATACCGTATAGTGATGTTTATAAGTCACACACTGCCTTTGATTGTATATGAAGCTCACAAATGAGAAAAGTTCTGATTACAGCATCGTTTCTACCTACGTCATACTCATAATACGCCGTATACAGACATTGCGAGGCATGCGCCGCGAACAATGCACAGCGAATGCCTCGCAAGGCCTGCTAAGCACGTGCGAGGGCGAACCAGCGTATGGCCGAGGCATTCGTTGTGCGCCGTTCGTGGCGCATGTCTATCAAAGTCTGTATCCACCTTTAAATATGAAATAGACAAGGTAAGTTGGAACATGGGAGGTCAGCTTCACCTCACATGCTTCTCCGATCTAGACCTAGCTTAAATAGACTGTCTAAACTAACCCACACGAGTGTTGTTATTCAGAGTTTTTGTTCATTTATCGTAAGGGCAACAAAAACATATGTTTCGTAATTTGGTGGCAAATCAGAGAAGTCTTCGAGTACCTGACAGCGTAGGGCTTTAAGCCTCATTTACACGATGTGAGAACTTGCTTACGAGTTTCATTACATTGCAGACTATTGACGGGCAACGAATTCAGTTAATCAAACAAAAACAGCAATGTAGTGAAACTTGCATGCAAGTTCTTGCATTGTCTTTAAATCTGGCTTTAGACGGTTACCATTATAATATTGAAGATAAAAATGGGTTTATGAGGGTACACCGCTAATCTCTTTTGCGTCGAATACTATCGCTGTCTATTGTTTCTAAATACTCAGGCAAGTATACAATGCGAAAAAAAACACAATGTAATGAGCCACCATTTTAAATCCCGTTTAGTCCCTAATCCATTTCGTTCGTTATTGTTATAATAAGGGTCATTATGCAGGTGCCTAATGAGTTACAATTTTAATTAGGGCTTATTTAGTTTACTACAGAAAAAAAGCATAAATAAAACCGCATCGAAAAAAAAATTGTCAGTTCATGTCGAGTATCTTTTGCATTAACAACAAAAGTATAGTTTCCGAGACATGGAAAGTTTAAAAACTTACTTAGATGTGTACATGATTCTGAAAGAGAGTAATGGTGCTAGGAAGTACAGCAACTATCGTGCATTATTTAATATCATCGTTTCCCGACTGAACTTAAAACTCTCCGAACAGGATAGTCTCGCATTAAAAGAATATTGTCGAAGACTCACACGATCCATTGCAAAAAGGATTAACTTAGCCAGTAAAAACAGTAAAACATTTATGAAGACTTACAAAAACTGGCTTCACTCTGAAATCGATTGGCCAAGTTTCGTATCAACTCCTGTAACCTCAGATGTTGGGGATTCGGCTCCAAACCTGAAATCTGTGGGTTCTCAAACTGATGAACCAAACGTCATTTCCCTGTGTTCTCAACCGACTACATCAAGGACAACAGGCACCATGACGAGGAAGTCCGCTTTTACTCGCAAACCACCGCCTAATCTGAGATTTAGGATTAGGCAGAAGAAAAGGAGAACTGGAACCAGACCACAATCAGATAGTGAAACTTACACGGAATCCGAATAAAGTGATACTATTTAGTTTAAGGCCCACATGCACAACTTGATATTACTAAATGCATTCGTATGTATTTAAAATGTTTCGGTTTCTGGCAATTGTTTTAATGATGTGACACGACTCGGGAAATCGCTACGTCCCCGCAGGGGGACGCGCGAGGCGGGGTATGGACTACGTCCTTTGGCCCGCGGAAGAATGGTGTGCCCGTCAATACAGGCACCCTCAATTTTGGTGCCGATTTAGGCGTGAATGGGGGCGAGCGCGCGTAATTTAGTTTATTATGACGCAACTCGCCTATGTGTAGTTGACATTTTGTCCGGTAGGAGGCGCCAGCGGCGCTGGCGCAGCGCGCTCAGGTACGATAAACTAACTTTACCGTAACGAGCGCCGCTCTCTTCTCGCCACCCCGGCGGTCTGTCACCGCCTGGAGAGACCTCCGGTTGCCCGGAGAAGGCCCAGCGGATGACGACCTGCGACAGAGGTGACTCTGTTGGCGCATCCTACCGCTATTGATGTTGGCCCCCGTCTGCAGTCGCTCTCAGAGCTAGCCGATTACGCTCCAGACTAAGAGGCCGTAGTGAATGAGTTAGTGCGGCAATGTTTGTGAAAAATGAGGGTGGGCTATTAGGTACACCTCTGTCTGCCGACCCCTTTAGGGATAACAGGCGTGATGTTATGTTATGATATGAATCTTATCTGGTGCAAGAGCCAGTTTCGAAGACTGTGTAGTTGAACTGTTCTTTCAGAATGCCTCCTACCGATTTCGAAAAGGCAAATTCAAGTGTCTGTAAGCCATCATCTGCCTAGTCTTTTCCCAAACTATGTTGGGATCGGCTTCCAGTCTAACCAGATGTAGCTGAATACCAGTATTTTACAAAGAGCTACCTATCTGACCTCCACAACCCAGTAAGTGGATATTACGGGACTCCTTGGTAAGACTTGTTGTCAGACTTTCGGGATTCTGATTACTCGTAACGACTGTCAAAGATCTACAAATGACAGCCGGGACTAACGGCTTAACGTGCTTTCCGAGGCACGGAGGAAACTCGGTATGTAATTATGGTCACCCATCCACGGACCAACCTCGGCAAGCACTGCTTAACCTTGTAAATCGACCCGCGCGGCTGTTGTTGTTTAGCCATGAGCTCATTCAAGAGTCTGTAATAAAAAGTTTAGTTTCAAATAAAAAACTAATTTTATTATTAGTTCAAGTTGACAGTAAAAGTTTATTTCAGTGCTTAAACAAAACATAAGTAAGGGTAAGCTCGTACCATCTTCGACTTTGTCTCTGTCATCTCTGACCTAGACTAGAGTCAAGAGCAATGCCGTCGCAAATAAAAAAAACATGATAAATGGGAAAGTCTGCAACACTCGCCGCCTGACCGCCGTCGCGTACGGACGTGCCGCTACCTGCTCGCATTCCCGCTCGCTATCAGTGTGTGTCATCGGTTCGTCGCTTCCCAGTGTCGTGACGTCATCAGTTGTCTTTCGACTACACCCCCGAACAATTGCTGTCTTTTTATTAAGACAGCACTTGCTCATTTGCTTCGGATATTATTCCGATTTAACTTCCTTTGCCCCATCAGGGAAAAATCCTCAATTTCGAGGTTCTTGGTGGGAAACCTAACGGTGCCAACGAAACCGAGAGAGGGTGGTGACCCAACCCGCCCGCCTAACCCCTTCAGGGTCTAGGTGAAAAATTGGGCTCCGTCGCGTTCGCATGCGCCGCCGATATACTGTGCTAGTGTTTCCCGTTTGAACAAGTTCCTGAAAGCAAAGTTCCCTGGACTGGAGTTGGAGTTGCTACCAAGCCAGGACCCTCGGACTGTGCCTGCGGGAAGGTTGAAGCGGGTGAGTCACTGATTCAGTAAATTCCCTAAATAATTGGTCAAGAAATTAGGTTGTTAGGCGCGCTGAGCTTCACTCAAATGTCCGCTAACTTTAGCCGATAAAATTTCGTCCCTCGACGACACAGATAAAGCGCTTTTGCGCTTTTTCTTGCGCGTCTTCACGACCGACCCATATTTACAAAAATATGGGTCAGAAATTGCTGCCATTCAGCAAACCACCGATACCGTCACTGACTTCAGTGACGCGCTCGAGAGCCCCTTGTCACCGCCACCTGCCGACAGAGGCTTACCGCCAGCCGTCGCCGCCGCGATTAAGGCAACTCCAAGGCCCATTGTAGTGAAACCCATTGTTTCGCAAACAAAGGTCCAGTCCGCACCTGCGTCCATTGTTCCCGTTTCTGAGAACATGGACAAAGGCTCACCGCCAGCCGTCGCCGTCGCGATTCCGGCTAACCCCGGACCCATTGTTAAGCAAACAATGGATCAGTCCGCACCTGTGTCCATTGTTCCCATTTCGGAGAAAATGGACACAACTGTGCCAGTCTCCGACTCGGAATCGGTTATAGATTCCTGCTCTGCTTCCTCGTCCTCTGAAGACGACTATCAAGTCGTCGGAAAGGGCAAGAGGAAAAAGGGCAAAAACTCTCAGGCCACCATGGCCAAAAAATTAGTCGCGCTCCCTCTCATCCCCTCTCCCGAGGCCTCCCGCCCCACCTCCCCGGTCCCCGCACCAAAGTCCGCCGCTGCTCATACCAGCAGACTATCCAGCCCTAAGGCTAACTCTTCAGCCGCTTCTTCAAAGAAGCTGAAGCCCCCTCCCCCGTTGTTCATTCAGGACAAAGGGAAATGGACAGACGTGTCCAAAATGTGTGTTGAGCGCCGCATTCAATACACTAGCGCAAAAAGCACCCAGCAGGGTATCAAAGTGGTAGTCCCTACGACCACCGACTTCAGGGAACTAACCCGTCAGCTGATCGGAAGGCACATAGCCTTCCATACATACTCCCTTCCAGAGGAGAAGCCCACCCGCGTGGTGATCAGGCGGATCCCGAAGGAAATCCCCACGGAGGACATCCTAAACGACCTCCAAGGCCAGGACATCCCGGTCGCAGCCGTCCACCGCCTTCATAAGGCGAGAGGTGGAGACCAGTACGATATGGTACTGGTCATCTGTGACCCAGTAGAAGGACACCACCCGATCTTCAAAGTGAAGTTGGTATGCTCCCTCACAGGCATCTCAATAGAGAAGCCTTACCGCTCAACCGTAGTAGGGCAGTGCCACCGCTGCCAGCTGTACGGACACAGCCAAGCCAACTGCCATGCGCCGCACAGATGCGTAAAGTGTCTAGGCGACCATGGTACGGCAGACTGCACCCGTCCCAAAGACAAATCGCTATGCACGGAGCCACCGAGCTGTGTGCTTTGCGGCCAGTCGGGCCACCCGGCTAACTACCGCGGCTGCCCGAAAGCCCCCAAAGGCTCCTCCTCTAAACTGGCGAAGCGTGCAAACGCCCGCCAGCAGAGAGAAAGCCCATCGGTGAGGCTACCAACTGCACAGATGCCAGAGAGACTCAGCCCTCAGAGGCCCTCTCCCTGGACCTCGCTGAACCACCAGAGAGCCTTCCCGGCACTCGGCAAAGCAAAGTCCAGCCCCATTCCCGGGCTATTAGATGCCCCTGTCCCCACTCCCGTGGCCCAAGCGAGCGCACCGGCGCCCGCTCGTCCCGCGCCTCCCGGCCCCGCGGCCGCGGTCTCCTCTCCTAACGTAACTTTAGAAACGTTAGCAAAGTTAGTCACCCCCGAAGCAGACCGCATGGCGGCAGATCTCAGGGAGGCTAACACTGACGGTGATAAGCTTAAAATTATCCTCAAGTCCCTAATCAAGTTAGGCGAAGCCTTCAGCGGCATTAATCTTTAATTTCAATGGATAATACGAGATTAACGTGTACCAAACCCCGATCCCTTAAATTAGGGTACTTTAATGCCAATGGCATTAGAGGCCAGCGTGATGAAATCGCCACCTTCCTCCGTGACCATCAAATTGATATCCTCCTCATACAGGAGACCTTCCTCAAGCCCAGTCACCGCGATCCGAGAATTGCCAACTATCGCATAGTTCGCAACGATCGGTCACGTTGCCACAAGGGCGGTACTCTAATCTATTATAGAAAGGAACTGCACTGCATCCCCTTAGATCCCCCTCCCATGCAGTCTCTGCTCGAGACTTCAGTTTGTCGACTAGGCATGACCGGTCATCAATCGATCACTATCGCCTCCGCGTACATCCCTCCCGGCGGCACGTCCGAGGAGCACACTCTGTTCACCAAAGACCTTGCCGTCCTCTTCGGCTTGAGTGACTCCGTTATCATAGCGGGCGACCTCAACGCCAAACACCCCGCCTGGAACAGCACGACGACCTCTGCCAGAGGACGTCACGTGTATAACCTGGGTGAGTCCCTCAACTTCGACCCCATCGCTCCTATGGAGCACACTCACTATCCCCACGACCCCGACCAACGTCCGGACGTTCTCGACATAGCGCTACTCAAGAATGTCAACCTTAAGTTGCATTCCATCGAGACTTTACATGAGCTTAACTCAGACCATCGACCAGTGCTCATGCACTTAGTTCCCCGCTCGGGTCCCTCTGACCCCAGCCAGCCCCCGCCGACCCAAGTGATAACCGACTGGAGGAAAGTCAGCGAAAAGCTGAAATCCACCACGTCGCCTCAGCTGGAGGCCACCCCCGACCACATTGTCTCAGTCGCAGACACGACGGCCGCCATCAACTCGTTTACAGAACACGTGCAATCCGTACTAAAGGATTGCTCACGGGAAGTTCCAGCAATGAGCGATCAACGCTGGATTCTACCCGCTGACGTACGTGAACTGATAACCGAGAAGAACGCGGCCATCCGTGCCTACAGCAACTTTCCCTGCGACGCGAACCAAGCTCACATGCGTTATTTACAGCGTGCTGTAAAGAAGCGCACTAGTGAGCATCGTTCAGATCAATGGGACAAGACGCTTAGCGAGCTCGAGCCTACCCACCTAGCCTTCTGGCAGCTCCAACGCAAGTTGCGCTCCACCGAAGAGGCTTCGATGCCTCCCCTCACCCGACCCGATAAGAGCGTCGCATTCGACGACTCTGAGAAGGCCGAATGCCTAGCCGACAGCCTGGAGTCCCAGTGCTCCCCCAGCTCTCAACCAGTAGACAAGCGACATCTCGATGAGGTGAACGCATTCGTCGAACGTAAAGCCGCCCTCCCTCCCGTAGAAGACCCTGATGATCCTCTGCCTTCGGTCACAGCTGACGAAGTGCAAGACATCATTAATAAGCTTCAACCGCGGAAAGCACCCGGCTCCGACGGAATCACCAATAGGGTGTTAAAACTCCTCCCCGCTCAGCTCGTCGTGTTAATGGCGGCCATCTTCAATGGCGCCCTGAGCAACAACGCCTTTCCCCAAATATGGAAAGAGGCCACTGTCATCGGTTTCGCCAAGCCAGGCAAACCCAAGTCTGAGCCCTCAAGCTACAGACCTATCAGTCTCCTAAACGCACTCGGCAAAATCTACGAGAGACTTATTTATAAGCGACTCAAAGACTTCGCCGAGGCTAAGAGTCTCATCCCCAACGAGCAGTTCGGCTTCAGGACCGGACACTCCTGCATTCAACAGGCCCATCGCATCGTAGAACACTTGAGCGCTGGCTTCCAGCGTGGAGCGATGACGGGTGTGTTGTACTTCGACATAGCAAAGGCTTTCGACAAAGTCTGGCACAACGGCTTATTATATAAGCTGTACAAACTGGGAGTGCCGGACCGTCTCGTGCTCATCTTACGAGACTTCCTGTCGGATCGCACCTTCCGCTATCGCATCGGGAAGGCACTGTCTTCCCCCCACCCCATTAGAGCCGGAGTCCCTCAGGGCTCCGTCGTCTCTCCCCTTATCTTTACTCTGTTCACCAGTGACATCCCCAAGAGCAAGAAGGCTCAGTTAGCCCTGTTCGCGGACGACACGGCCATTTATTACACTGGCCGCAGTCACGACGCTATCTATAGCACCCTCCAAACCTCAGCCAACGTCTTAGGCGCTTGGTTCCGGAAATGGAGAATCGAGGTGAACCCCGACAAGAGCCAGGCAGTTCTTTTCTCTAAACAGCGTAAAATTAAGCCACCCGCGCTCAGCCCGATCACTATGTACGGTAAGCCTATCCCTTGGGAGAAGCAAGCCAAGTACTTAGGAGTCTTACTTGACAACCACCTGTCTTTCGCGGCGCACATCAAAGCAGCTCGCGACCGAGCTGCGTTTGCTATGGGTACGCTTCATTTCATGATTTCGGCAAAAAGCAAGTTGTCACTCAAGTGCAAGTTGCGCCTTTATACCGCGGTGATCCGCCCCATTATGACGTACGCTTGCGTCGTGTACGCTCACACCAAGCCTAAGTACATCCATAGGATGCAAGTTTTACAGAACCGGTTCTTACGTAGAGTCACGGGAGCCTCTTTTTATGTCCGTAATGACCGTCTACACGTAGACCTTAGAATGCCCACCGTCCTTCAGTTTATGAAACGTCTTTCGAAGCGTTTCTTCGATAACGCCATTAAACACCGTAATCCCCTGATCGCAGCGGCCGCCCGTTACGAACCCTCGCGCATTAGTACAGTACGCCGTCCTAGGCATACCCTTGTCACTCCAGATGATGCTATCACCCTCCTCCAGGAGAGTAGCAAAGAGACTAGCACTCTTAAAAAGTTCCGACTCAAACCGCCGTCTTTCCGACCTCGCCGTCGAGGTCCGTCGCGACGTCCCGGTCCATGCCCTCCCCGACCCTCGCTCGAGCCAGCCCGCAATGCTGTGCCAGTAGTTTTAAATCAGCCCCTAAATAATGATACCATTCAGATCCAGCCTGTCCCCATGCAGTCTTCCCCCAGCGACGCCCTAAGCCGAGGTTCGTACCCCACAGGGGGTGCCCTTAGCGTGCAGTCGCTTAGTTTGTAAGTTTTTATGCCCTGGCTGGAGGCCTTACTCTAAAGGCACCCACAGGATAGTCCGGTTAAGCAGACGACAGCCTCATAGGTTGAACTGCGAGATGCCATTCAAAAAAAAAAAAAAAAAAAGGGTAAGTCTGTTTATGTGTTTGTCACAATCTTCACAAACATATTTTATGACAATTTGCCATCGACACGATGCATATCTAAGAAGACATATGACTGAAGCTATTTAGCTTAAGGATAGACGTGACTAGAACCTGGGGGCCTAAAATGGCCGACAATTCGTAAAATGGTCACAAAGTGAGAATTCTTAATATTAGCTGCGCTTTTGACCATTTTTAGAATTTTAACGTGATTCATATTATAATACTAAAGCTCCAATTTTAGACCTCCTCGGTTATGAATATGACATTAGAATTATATACCAGTAATAAGTCCCCAAAGGATAATTGCCGACGTAAACGCGAGCGAAACCGCAGCCACAAGGCTAGTCAAATTAAACATTGAAATCGTGCAAACCAATTGTTTCAAATGACGTGCGCCGAAAGGGTAGTGTTCGCTTTCATGTCATACCCATTCGCTTCGAAACTCTTTGTTGTACTTGATATTTTGATATTGAATAGAAAATCGTTTGCATTATATTTATACAAGGTGTTGTTTTGCATCCTCGTCAAATTCTAGGAGGTAACTATGCTAATGATTCTCGTTCCGAATCAATAATAAAATGGGTAGGTCATTTTTATTTATTTTTGTTATTTATGGAAATAGGTAAGTGTGAACCACCCGTGTTTTAAACCGGTCCGTCTGATTCTCGCCCTATAACCGCGCTTCCACACATACAAACAATGTCAAACGTCTATTTGATAATTTCCTATTCCCTATACGACAAAGGGGTTATTCTGATATTTTACAAACTTAAACAATCGAAAAAATTAGCGTTTATTAATAATTGACTAGGTACCGTAATTTTATTAATTATTTATGTCTTTGGTGACAACCTCCTGAATTGTGACGAGGACGCAATACAACATCTTGTATATGACTCGATATGAAAATAATTAAAGCAGATATTGCATCATTGAATCGAATAAATTTTGAATCATGCATGGCGACAGCAGTTCAGTATTTTATTTGATTGAGTTACTTTTTAAGCCTTCGTGAACACGTGTCATCATGTACTGCATATTAAACGCTCTGCTTAGAGCCGAAAGTTTAAAATGTTCGATAACTCAATAGCGAATTTGTTAAAATAATAGTCCGTAATGCTGGTTTCACAGGAAGGCAGAACTGTGGGACAGAACAATTTGGAAGGACAGTGGCGTTTAAACATAGGATAGTCCGCCAGTGATAGGTATCTAGCGATGGAGCACGCCATAAGCAAAATAGGTCGGGACGCGGACGCGTACACTGTCCCTGGGGGTCTACTCTCTAAGCACGAAATCCGTAGTTACGGCCGAAGTTACGGTTGTTTCCTACTCCGTATCACTTACGGACATATAATTCGTTAGGGGTCTGAACTAAAAATTAATGCCATTAGGTACAATTGGACAGTTGCCCTTACTCGCGATGTGTTTTCAAAATTCATAAATCCAAAAATATTAGGGAGTAGGGTTCATTTCGAAGTATAAAACTATTTACGGACGGTTCCGTATTTTCGTTGACGAACTTAGAGAGTAGACCCCTTGCTCTTTGCACGAGACAGACGAGCGAGAAAGGAGTAAGGAGTGGAGCAAACTGCCCCGAAAAAATAGACCGGCGAGCTATTAACTGTTCTGCCTTGGTTACTGTCAAGACAGTACTGTTCTATGCGTACGTCAAACGGTAGCAGTACTGTGCTGCCCACTCTTCTGCCCTCGTGCGAAACCAGCATTATTGTTGCAAATACATACTGTTGAAACCAGCAATAATTTATGCGCAGTGGTACTGAGTTTGATGTACAGAATGCTTGGTTGAAAGTTTCGGGAAGGGTTCGCCCTTTACACCCTGTATGGCTTTTTGAATCAAATGAAGTTACCATCGTCTATTTTCTCACAATTTATTCATGTGTTTTGATTCAATATGTTAGTAGGTCACATAAAGATTTCCTCAGCACCAGATAGGTAAGCCTTAACATAGATACTCAATGGTGTGGTAATAATTTATTCTTCAATTTCACAATCCATATTAATTTAAAGAAGTTACCATGTATGTCTTTTTGTAGAACTCAGTGTCGGTTACGTTTTGACTCCTTGACGGTCGAACGAATTTTGATGAAATTTGGCACACAGGAACTCAGGACAGGATAGTTTACCAAGCATTAACATAGGATATTACCATAGATATCTAGGTACTACTGTAATAAAAAGACCACGAGCACAAACCCGCGGGCAAAAGCTTGTACTCAAATTTATTCAATATGTCTACCTGTAGCTTAGGATTATCGCTACTCAACGCACAACACGCCATCGCTGATGCGTAGCGTTTGGTTTTATTGTGCCTTCTTAGTATTTTCTAATCCGTAAAGCTAAAACCTTATTTAATTAAAGTTGTTACTTTGGAAGTGACTTTTTTATTTCATGTCCTGCAATTCTTTTGGCTTGCTTAAACGCTGCCACACATTGGGAATTACTCATGTATCGTGGAGTGCGTTTACAACCATTTGAACACACGTATATAAGCAGCCAGACCCGGATAAGTCATACAAAATTTGTTCCGTACAGGGATGGAACCCACGACACGCGCGTAGCAGCCCATCGCTCAGTCACTGCGCTACCCGTGCATTCAAAAAACCATTGCTTTAATTTTACTTTGATTAATCAAAAGCAGCGATGGAAAACTTGGTGAGGAAACCAGTATGTCCATCTACCCAATATACACGGTGTAAATCACCTCATCACGAAGCCGTCAACCAAGCATTCTGTACATGAAACTAAGTAACTTTACGCAAAAATTATTGCTGGGAAACGACTTTTTTTTGGGGGGTGTAAAATCATGTTTTATGGTAGAACTCGATGTAACGCACTCAAAACATTGTGCTTATGGACGGATTGAATAGTACGGGGGTCGTGGAGGTATTTAAAGTAAAAATCTTAGATTAAAAACTTGTATTAAAAAAAATACTTGTCAAAAAGTTGGAACTTTGACCCCTAATATCTCCGTAACTAGAAGGTTTCCAGGTATGGTGTCGAACAAAAAAATGATCGCAATGACAGGGAGAACCAGTGCCTTTCGTCTTCGTTAAGAGGTGTTTTACACCCTTTATTAAGTTCCTTTTATTTCTTACAGAACCTCGGTTCTCAACTTAGTTAGAGTTTTCTTAAGACGTTCATGAACTTATACTCCGGTCGGCTTCCAGTCTAGCCGGATGCAGCTGAGTAGCAGTATTTTACATGAAACGACTGCTTATTTGACCTCTACAAGCCATTAACAGGGTAATTCTTCGGCCTCTGACTAATCGTAACTACTGTCAAAGATCTACAAATGACAGCCGAGACCAACGGCTTTACGTGCTTTTCGAGGCACGGAGGAAACTCGGTATGATGGTCACCCATCCACGGACCAAACTCGGTATACACGGCTTAACCTTGAAGATCGCCCCGTGCGGCTGTTATTACGTATTCTTTTTAGTAACTTCGTTATTCAATATTGCATCCAATATTCTAATACAAGCTTAGTCTCCTCTCAAAAGCAACGCTATAAAGTTCCATAGTGACCGTTATTGGATTTTGTAGTGTAAATTCGACGGAGATCCGTCAAAGAGGAGCGAGGAAATAGCTAACGTATTCTCCTATAGAAGCGTTCAGAAATAAAAAGTTTCACTGGTAAAATGTTGAAACGGCAGAAATATACATTTCTTCCAAAACTGGCTTTTATTGCACCTAGATTAGGTTCAAATTCAAAACGCAATGTATTTCACACTCGTAGATTTTTCGTACTAGTGTTTTATTTCCAGAGATAACAAAAAACAATTATTGTTCAATTCCTATAGTCGGCGGTGATTGTTTTTTTTTTTTTAACAACAGCAAAGAGGCGCATGGTTTGAATATCTTAACATTTTTTTTGCGACTACCTACCTTTCTTCTCCTTCAACCTGAGAAGGCAAATCTGGGAAAGAATCAAATCAAATTTTTTTTTGTTCTTAATTATTAATGACAATAATAGTTTATGTTCTGTTACTACACTACTGCGGCGAAGCCCAAAAGGAGTTATGTAAGTATGTCCATTTCTATGTTCCCTCGTAACTCCTAAGCGGATTTCGATAAATGATACTCCGTTAGGTTCGTCTTAGTGGCGCGAGTGTCACTGGCTACATGACAAAAAAAATGGCGGATTCCGGGTGCCATTGCCATACCGTGAAGTTCGTTTTTTTTTTGCTTCTAATACCATCGATTGAATCTAAGTAAAAGGTTTAAAAGGTTGAATACAAAAATATATGCAACTTATATGTTTAAAAGTATTTCAAAGAAAATCGTATAAAAATTATAATTTATACTATAATAAAAGCAAGAATTATTTCTTATTGTAACTACAAGGTACGGACATTGGATAAAGCTGTGGTAGAATAAAAAAAAAAGTAATAAAAAAAACTAAAAAACCCGACTGCGGTAAAAAAACTTAAGTTAAAAATAATCCACTGTAAAGCTAAGAACAAGCACATTTTAAATTAAATATTTTTTGTAAGCAGGCCCATTAGAGCTTGAAAATATAAAAATGGAAAGGGCTTCCAACTTTACTGCTTTTGCTTAAGTTTTTTTAACGGAGTCGGTTTTTTTTTAGTATTTTTCTTTCTTCGTTAGTGTATTGAAAAACTTCTTGTAAATTTCACCTTAGCTACAAGCCTGCAATGACAAAGTTTCTCCCCTTGTATCAAACAAGGGGAGAAACTTTGTGAAATGTATAATAATGTAAAACGTCAAAAATACTAACTAGTGCTGTTAGAAGCTAAAGTATTGTTTTCAAAATCTGATGTATACTATACCTACATAAGTGGATAGGTTCGGTAGGGAACTAATAAAATAGTTATTGGATGGTTCCGTAACGTTTTGGGCACGTTTTGTATGTTTTGAACTGCTGCCGCAATCCCGGGTTTAATCTATAGCTACTGAAAATTTTAAAATCCTATTCATAATCACATTAAAAAGCGGCCACTTCGCCACTGAAAGGTGTGAATCAAATGAATATTTCAACAGCTGCTCGGTGCAGAAAAATTCTAAAGGTAAATGCGCGCCAATTTCGCGTGGCGGGAAAATTTTAAAATGGCCGTCACGTTCAGCAGTATGGCCGCCATTTTTACTGCACTGAAATAAGCTTCCAGTTTTGTATGACTTCCCGCAATTAATATTGAATGAAACTGTGCTGTGAATATTGAAGTTACGCGCACATTTGAGAGAATATTATTTTGAAATGGTTGTAATGAAGCTACGAACATGCTGGATGACGCTAATGAGATGTATATCTGGGAGTAATATTGTCGCAGAATATTGTTGTAGCAGAATATTGCACCTCTAAAATGATTTCATTAGTTAATTTAATAAGTACGTCATAGAACGGAGGTCAAAACTAAACGAGAAGGATGGAAGAACAAGAGATGTTGTGTCGACCAAATAAATAACGATAAAGGCAGAAGAACGGTGATTACGTCTCAATTTTTTTTAATTACTTTTAATTTACTTTGATATAGGAAGCCAGCTCATATATTTTTTAACAGCAATCAGAGATTAAATTTGTTTGTTATCCCCAATTAATAAACTTAAAAATAAATAGTGCAGAAGAAGTTAAACTTCGTAATACTACACGCATGCGTTAGAGTGCCACGCATTCACTCTCGTTATTTTATTGAGCTTCTAAATAATATTTTGTTGTTTTCTTGTTGTTTTATTTATTTGTCCTGGGAATGGTCGGATATAATGAACTAAGGGTCAGGAGGCAACTCACACTGGTGACTTATATCTTTAAGGTAATTAGAGGGAAGATACACATAGCGGATATCTTGCGAAGGGTGGAGTTAGTCGTGCCAGACGGGTATGTGGGTCGTCGTCGTCAGCCGCGGTTGCTTGTAGTACCCCGCGCGCGAACTAACTTGCTGCGCGAGACGCCGCTCACGAGCGCGCTCCGCACTCTCAACCTCATTGCTGAGGACTTAGATATATTCTGTTGCACTTTGGGTGAATTCACAAGAACAGCTACTTTTAAAATTTGCTATGTCAATGACAATTTAATTATTTAAATTTTAAGTGTGCTACAATATCGTATTGGGTTTCAACCAGTAAGGATATTTGTATGTTTGGTGTAAATAAATAAATAAATTTATATTGCATAATTATTACATAAGTTTATCGAGGTTATTCTACTCATGGAAATTAAGCGAAGGCTGGTCACACCGAAGAGTCGAATGCATGACTGTTTGCACGCCATCTTGCGTACCTAGTAGAACTACTACGTAGTCACAAATCTTGTAATACTGCCATCTCATAGTTTGTTTTAGAAAATATTCCCCTCCATGGTAGCGTTAAACTTGTTGGGAGTCGCATAAAAAAAAATACAACTCAAATGCAATTAATGTGCGGTTAATTAAATTGATGCTCAAATGCAATTAACATGCGGTTAATTATATTGATGCTCAAATGCAATTAACATGCGGACAAATGGGTGCGTTCGCTTTTCGCTTCCGAAAAATGTTGCTTTCAAGTAGGTAGGTGCTAGGCTTTTTGTTCTTTATTAAATAAATCTTTTACCTTGATCTTTTCCAGGTAAACATGATCGTTTGGCTTTTACTTGTGTTTCAAACAAAATTTCTCAGAACTTTTTGACTTCATTCTACGAATAAATAGATGCGTATAAACAAAATCATTTACAGTAGAAATATGAGAATTCCATTTCTCGGAAAGGTTATAAAAAGTTAGCACAGTTCGACAGGCAAAGTATATTGTCCGTTTGCAATTCCCCGCGATCATAAAAATTGGAAATTCATTTTTGGAATGGCACCCTTGTGTTTTGCATTATTTGGGCAATGAAAATAAAGCAATAATGGGGTGACATTTTTGGATTGTAAAAGTGAAACGCACAAGTAAACATAATATGTAGGCCGAATGGCCTAATTAAAACTACTAGTGTTCTTCTATACAGCCAGTTATAAAACGTGTGTAGAAAAAAGAAATAGGATGAATTGTTCCCAGAAATCGAAAAACGCCTTCATTTTGAAACAATTAATCATTAAACTATTCATTTGCCAATTTACTTTTTCTAGTCTTCTCTAGTCTGTTTCAAATAAAACCGTATTGTTCTGAAAACAGTTCTTGTTTTGTTGGGGTTTTCAGGTTTCCCCACAGCAATGGCTATAAAATGAATTTCCCAGTGTCGCCCGCATGCAAATCAAAAAGTTTTCGCCTGTGAATAGTGCCCGTTTACGCCCAGTATGAATGCTGCGTTAAATGTTAAATGCATGTGAACTCTCAAGGACATGTTTGAACGTGGTAATTAATTCTCTTTTGCTTTAAGCCCGTGCTCCACGAGGTAAGGTACACGAGGTATTTATGTTCGTATCGCAGGGCGACCGATCAAGCTATACAAAAACCAGTTTATGCGGATATTTTATTGTATTGGAAATCTAAATAAAGCGAGGCCATGTTACACTTGAAATGTGCGATTTGTCGCTGTGTACCAATACCAGTAGGTATATGGGTGAATTTCAACAAATGCCATTTTTTTTATCATATCGGTGAACTTTTTCATTTATAATTTTTTTGTATATTTTTCAGGTTTAATGTAATCTTTAAGATATCAAATATCCCTAAATTTAATATCATCAACGTATCATTTAAGACTAAGGAGAAAATTCAGTTTGAATTCTGGTTTCCACCGATATGACAAACCGGCACCGATTATTTTTTTTGCACACCGGTATGATAAGTTTATCCACCGAAATGATGTACATATCCAGCGATATGATAATCTATTACCCTTTGAACATCAAAAAATGAAATAGTTAGTAGGTACCTATATATTTTTACAAGGGTGACTTAGAACTGAATACCTGAACTGAGGGTCTTATGTAAGTAGATCACATCCAAAGAGAACTGAGTTTTTAGAAATTCAGTTGCAATATATTTTTTTAAATTATGTACCTATTTTATTATATTTACTTTCTTTATTATTATTATTTACTATAGGTACTATGAATTTAAAAAAAAAAAAATCTTATCATTGTCTTTGTGATAGTATAAAGGGTGTAAAACACCTCTGAACGAAGCCGAAACGCACTGGTTCTCCCTGTCATTGCGATCATTTTTTTGTTCTACACCATACCTGGGAACCTTCTAGTTACGGAGATATTAGGGGTCAAAGTTCCAACTTTTTGACAACTATTTTTTTAAATACAAGTTTTTAATGTAAGATTTTTACTTTAAACACCACCACGACCCCCGTACTATTCAATCCGTCCATCAGCACAATGTTTTGAGTGCGTTACATTGAGTTCTACCACAAAACATGATTTTACACCCCCCAAATAAAAGTCATTTCCCACAAATAATTTTTGCGTAAAGTTACTTCGTTTCATGTACAGAATGCTTGGTTGACGGCTTCGTGATGAGGTGATTTACACGGTGTATACTTTACTTAACGAAATGACACGGGATCTACCGATATGATAAAACGAATCACCGAGATGATAAAATGATCTACCGATATGATAAAGTAATCCACCGATGTGACAAAACTGTGCGTTGATCATGATTCAAAACACCGATATTAGATATAAGACACCGATTGATTTTTTCGGTGTAAATTATCACATCGGTGGTAATAAAGACCACCGATTACAGCGATATGAGAACAGCGACGTGAGAAATAACACACTTTTCCGAAAATTAGAAAAAATGCATAATATCTAGGATAAATTCAATAACAGTCAATGAAGCTAATTTACTTACTAACTGTGTTAGAACCAAACAACAAAAATAAAACTACTCATTACACTAGAATAATGCAACCACCGATACTATAAAATAATTGTCCGGGAGCAACTGAAATGGCGTACTTATGTTATTGGTGAGAATATGCAGCGATTTAACACAAATCCGTCCTGACTGCGCACTAGCACACACTAACGAGGAAAATAAAATTGGGGTGGGGACGCTGTCGGACTCGTCGATGAAAAGTTAGGTTTAAATTACTTTTGTCCAGCGATATGAGAACATTTTTCAGGACAGGTACGTTTGTGCCTCTCAGTAATAATAATCGTTAATTATGTAATAAAATATGCTATATATTAATAACAAAACTAATATTCTATAAAATAGAATAAGTTATATACTTAACTTACTTATTTCTATTAGTGTATAAGCTTTTTTGTTTGTAAAAAAAGTAGAGGGACAGCACCGATTTGAAAAAAATATAGGTTTATGAATTTATTTCAACCTTTGTAAATAGTCCTAGGCAAATTATATTTTTGCCACAACCCAATAACTACCTATTAAATACTAAAAAATATAATTCAGAACGATATTCCTTTTTTCAAATACTAATTTCACCGAAGACAAAAAAAAAAGTCATTTGGGAAATTCACCCATATATGTTAGGGTTCGTGAATTTGGATTTAGCTAATTTATTATTTCAATCGATATTCGTCAGAGCTTTCATTTTATTTTTTTACGCTGGCAACTTTACCCTTTTATTATATTTGTGGTCGCTCTGTCATTGATTGTCGAAAAATGGCGGGAACCAATTAGAAAACTCGCTTTCTCCGCGGGAAAACTAAAGATGCTTGGCCGGTTGCGCGGAACACAAAAAAAAAACCCAAGAGACCCTTGACATCTTGGGTTTGGTACCCAATGTTAGATATTGATTTTTGTATTTGCTGTTCAAGTGAATTATAAGACAGTTTCGTATTATCCTTGTATTCGAGTACCTAAGTCCTAAGTCCTGTTCCTGTTCGAGTTTCTTTACATACTTATGTATTATAGGAAATAGGTAAGGTAACTTGCATAAAATAATAGTAGTACATAGTTGTCTATATGAGAGATATATATATATTATTTTACTGACTTTGACATCAGGCTAATTACGTCCAAACGCAAGCCTAGTAAGCAAAAAATGTGTGGATCTTTTGGCGCCAGAAAACTTTGCCAGGAAGGCCCTGTTGGTAATTTTTCTTTGATAAATTGTCCGTAAAAAAAAAAAAATTGGAAAAAAAAAATGGTGGTTTTAATTATTTTTGTTTTTTAACATTTCCACACTATGAATGTTATCTGTTCCGTGTGGGGGTCGCGAACCCGCGACACGCAGCTGACGCAGCGCAGCAGTCAATCGCTTAGCCACTGCGCAAACCGTGCCGTCGATTATGGCTACACAGCAAGAGATACAAGCACAACTTTAAAACAAGAAGCCATCTTATACAAGGTGTTGTTTTGCATCCTCGTCAAAATTCAGGAGGTTGTCACGAAAGACATAAATAATCAATTAAAATTACAGTACCTAGTTTATTAAGGGTATCATTTAAGCTATCACCAATTTAATTAGTTTTGTGTTTCTTAAATAATAGGGTTTGTCCTCAAAATAGTAGATCTGTCACCAAAATGTAGTCACCAAACAATGCAAAATCAGTTCCACAATAAATCACCTAAAATCCTGAGATATAAGGTCTAGTACCAAATAAATGTTTTTGTATGTATTATAATAGGTGTGTAAGTATTTAAGCAAACTAATTTAAAGAGATCACCAATAAATCATATTATGTTACTAGAAAATTGCATTAAGTTCAAATAGTAGTCGACGGAGCCCCGCTACGCGGGGCTCCTATTTCTCTCTGCAGGGTTTAAAGTAACCTAACACGAAGGGGATGTTGGGGTCTTAGTTCGCTCGCTCCGCTCGCTCACTAGACCCCGCCATCCCCTTCGAACCTAACCTGTCCGAGTTGATGTGCCCTATGGCTCTAAGGAACTGATCTATTTATTTGGTGACAGATCTACCATTCTGAGCACAGAGCTATTATTTAAGTAACAAAACTGTTATTATAAGAACGAAGTTTATATTCATGTAATGTAATATAATTTTATTGGTTATCGATCTCTTATTTTACTGATAATTCATACCTGGGAACAATTTTTGTTTATCTGAGAACGAAAATATTTCGTGGCGATAGATCTATTTATTAGGTGATACAACTTGATGACAAATATAAATTTTGGTGATAGAAAATATAGTTCCCGTTTATTAATAAACGCGGATTTTTTTGGTTATTTCTGTTTGTCAACATTTCAGAAAAACCCTCTTATCGTGGTTTACAGAATAAGAAATTATCGAAAAAACGTTTGAGATTGTTTGTATGTTTGTTAGCGCGGTTATAGGGTGAGAATGAGACAGGCCGCGTTTAAAACACGGGTGGTTCACACTTACCGATTTTCGTAAATAAATGAAGAAATAAAAATCACCTACCTATTTTATTATTGATTCGGGACGAGAACCATTAGCATAGTAACCTCCTTGAATTTGACGAGAATGCAAAACAACACCTTGTATAAGGTGTAAACGGGCCATTTGTCACGAATCCACAGAACGGCTTCATGCCATAAACCAAACATTCTACTACATCAAACTAAGTAACTCAATGCAAAAATGATTGCCAGGAAACGTCATTTTTTTTTTGGGGTGTAACATCACTTTTAACGGTAGGACTCAATGTACCGCACTCAAAACACTGTGCGGATGCAATGAATACTTAGAGCCATGAAGGAATTTAAAATGATAACATTACAAACACAGGTACTTATATTTTTTAAACTTTCAATATCTAATAGTAACAAAAGGTTTTGCTGTATGGTCTAGAACAAAATAAAAATGTCACAAAGACGAGATGAACAAGTGCCTTTCATCTCCGTCAACGGTATTTTTACACCCATTATACAGTTTCCTTGGTAGGCTTTGACGTCCGGCCCACTAGGGTACCCAAGAATACAATTAAGTGGCATGCAAAAAAAAACATTACAATAAAAAATAGCTTTCTTCAAAGCTCGATACGTTTTACACCATTTACTAACATGACACATGTCCAACGATTCCGAACATTTGCAAATTGCTACGAGTGGAGGTGACAATTCATTTTATTTCCAAGGATTTAGGTACCTATTTGTTTGTAACAAACTAATGGAACGTTCAAACCTACCTCGAAAAATATAGCAGTTTCTGGTATTACAATACATCAACAGCCTCGGACACCACGGCCTGTCATGCAACCGAAGTGCGGGACGTTTTGCGCGGCACGCGAACATAAATGACATCATCCGTCGAGCTCTTGTTACCGTCGGCGTTCCAGCTATCTTAGAACCCAATGGCTTGGCACGCGACGATGGCAAAAGACCGGACGGCATGTCTTTGTTTCCTTGGAAGATGGGTAGGCCTTTAGTGTGGGACGCAACTTGCGTCAATACTCTTGCGCCATCACATCTTCCAAGCTCATCGTGCTGTACAGGTGCTGCCGCTGCGGCTGCGGAGAACCTCAAGCGGCGTAAATATAGTAACCTTTGTGGTAACTATATTTTTGAGCCGTTTGGGGTTGAAACTCTGGGGCCGTGGGGTCCGAGTGCTCACAGCCTTTTCAAGGAAATTTCTAAACGCCTAGTTGACACTTCCCGTGACCCAAGGGCTGGGTTTTACTTTGGCCAGAGGCTAAGTATTGCCATACAACGTGGCAACGCCGCCAGTCTCTTGGGCACGTTACCAGTTGACAGCGTTGAGGAGGAGTTTTTTGACGCCCTTTTATAATTTGTTGTTATTTTAGTAATCTAGTTTTAAAAATAATATTAATTTGTAAAATATAATAAAATTTATAATAAAAAAAAAAAACATGTGGCTTGGCATAGATGATTTAATAGTACGCACGGCGCACAGTCAGGCTATACAAAACCAGTTCATGAGGATCTCCAATTGCACAGAAATCTATAACAAAGCGAGGTCATGTTATACTGGAATTGGATAGCTTGGTGTGGCGCTGTGTGTACCCAAATTTAGCCAGTTATCAGGTCTCATGTAATAGAGGCGAGCCTATTGCCATCATCTGGGCACAAATCCAGACTAAGTACTACTACTAAGAAACTGATGAAAAATGCCAAAAACACTGTCCAACTTTTGAAGTGAACCGAATAAACGAGAACTAGAATCAAGATTAAGGAATAAAAAAATAATCTAAAACTGGCAATCTGAATTTACCGCAGGAGGCCTACTCTCTTTCTCCGAAACGTAACTTCAGCAACGAACGAACATTAAACGTAGTTACGTTTGTGACCGTACTCTATATAATTTGCGGACGCACACAATAGCATTCAATACATTCGTTATCTGTGAATTCGAATTTCTTGTGTGCGTCCGCAAATTATATAGAGTACGGTCACAAACGTAACTACGTTTAATGTTCGTTCGTTGCTGAAGTTACGTTTCGGAGAAACAGAGTAGACCTCCTGTACCTTTTTAGCTGTCCTACTTTTTAAACTAAATTCTAAGGGTAATTTTTGTTAATAGACTTTTAGAAAAAATGTTCTGAAGTTATTCAATTCTCTTGACTTGTTATATAACAAGAAATAAACAAAAACCGGCCAAGACGGACTCGCGCACGAAGAGTTCCGGGCCATTATTTATAAAAACAAGCAAAAAAAAAACACTTTTTTGTATGGGAGCCCCCTAAATATTTATTTTATTCTGTTTTGAGTACATGTTGTTATAGCATCAACAGAAATACATAATCTCTAGAAATTTCAACTGCCTAACTATCACGGTTCATGAGATACAGCCTGGTGACAGACCGACGGATGGACAGCGAAGGTTCAGTAATAGGGTCCCGTTTGACCCTTTGGGTACGGAATCCTAAAAAGCGGTTTCGCGTCGATAACTTACACCCCGTATACCTACACGGTTAAAATGTATGGAGCGGCTATTTTTTTTTTTAGTTAAGTACCTGTGAATAAATTCTATGGTTTGGTATGATGAACTAAATATGTGGTAAGCGGTTGTGCGTTGTTTTATAGCTAATTGTCCAAATATTATGTGAAACATTTTCTGGGAAACGGAACTCTATGAATTTCTGTCTGCGAAACAAGGGGACAACGTGGTAAGCCTTTGTGCGTCGGTGTCATTTCCACCCTGTACAGGTTAACGATGTTATCTTTACTCAATAACGGAATTTTGGATCAAGTCCTTAAATTCAACATGTACAAACCGTCTACACCTATTCTTTTAAAAAACCAACCTAAAAAATTAAATTCGGTTTCTTTCTGTCAATGACTAGGCTAAAACCGATCTCCAAAGGCATATTAGGGAGTGATCACACTGATCACACATAATGTCGTGCCTCATCTAGTAGCACGGAATCGCATTTATTCATACATGCTCTATTTGCTTTTAAATGAATACGATACCGCGCGGATGCAACCACCTCGACCAATGAGGCAGTCAGAAATAAATGCTTTGAGTTTATTGTTAATATGAAATTTTAGTTGAATGTCGTCTTTTTCACGTTTATATCATGACATGAAAATTCTTACTGGCCGAAAAAATTCTTAAGCCGATTTTGAGTCTATAAGTGTAGTCAAAATCTAAATCAAAATCATTCATTTCAAGTAGGCCAGTTACAGGCACTTTTCAATAGTCGAACAACAATAAATATAAAGCTTCAGTCCCAGTCACAAGACATAATAACTGTGAAAGTACTGTAGTTGCCCATCCCAAAGCGTAGATCTCTATGGAGAAGAATGGACAAGAAACTCCGTGGACATAATTTTAAGGTCAGTTCCTAACTATCCATTTACCAATAATTTTAACATTATTATAACTTACCGGTTGAGCAGGTGGATACCTACCCTTCCCCCCCGACCCGTAGGATATAACAATACAATTTGTGTCCACCTTGAGACATTTAAGGCTTGCAACGGCCAGCTAATGAGTTTCGATCTTGGATATAAATGATTTAACTGGCTTGAGCAGCATTTAAGATTAGAGGCAAGTGTTTATTAAGATTTTCCTCAAATAAAGAATGGGTTACAATGGAAGTTAAATACTTAGTGATTTTTGTAAGTACTAAGTAGTTACTTACAAAAATCACTTATTGAAAAGATTTTGAATGCTCTTTTAAGAAATTTCAGGCATGCACCATTTATACAATATGTTATAAAAACGATCCGCGAGGGTGTTATTAGGTATCGAAATTCTATTTATGTAGTCCTGTTTGGATAGCAAGTAAAAAAAATACACCGACTAATATTAAAATAAAATACAGTGAAATGAGGAAACTGACATGGCAACACAAGGTTCTCCGGTCTCTTCTCAGTTAGTGACGTCATAAACAAACAACTGAAGATCGAACATACTAATGCCGAAGATGATGTTCTCACGTTTTAATATTTTGTAAGATTTTAGGGAAATGGTGGCAATTTGGTCACAAGAACCGGGTTTTTAAAATTTATTAATATGTTCGCTTACGTGAATATTGTATGTTTGTTATTTTATTTGGTAATGTCATTGGTATAACAATATGCCCCTTTCGGATCAGACAGGGTTTGTTTTTAAACATATTTCATAAAGTTTAAATTAGGATCTTCCTGGTTCCAGTACGTCGATTCTGTAAAATTCAGACGACAACTCACATCTCACATCGCTATCCACTGTCACTTCGCGTAAGGTTCAAAATGACCTTGATTTTGTAGCCAAGGGAATTAGCTTATAGAATGCCACTTCTTACGTCATCTCATACTTTATCTGTCAAAATCTCCCTGTTAATTTAGTTCAACCCGCTGACACGCTCGTAGTGGTGGCTAGTGTTAATTCGAATTATCAACCGGGTTTTTAGAATGCCAATCAAGAAACTCACAGCGGATTCAGATTCGAAGTTCTAAGTGAGGTCTTACAGAATCACACCGCAGGGTCATATGCTAATTTAGACGACGAGAAACTGTAAACAAGTTTGGCAAATCCTTAATTAAAAAGTTTAAATGAAACTGCAATGAATTATAAAAAGCTTTGAGAAACTTTAAAACTACTTGGCATAAAACCTGTCCTTGAAAACTGTTATAACAAGGAGAGTAAAATTTCAGCAAAAGGAAGCCAAAAAGTAACCAATCTTCATAAACCTCTTTTTTTATAAAAACAAGCTCAAAGACTTGTTTATATCTCAGTTTCTCCCTACATGCGGATAACGTTTAAATTATTCAATTACACGAGGAAAACTCACACATATCCACGATAACAACGAATCCTTATATTTTATATTCCGTATTTTACAACCTTGCGACGAAGGTCGAATTATATTTTCATGTTGAGATCTGCAGTGGAAATTGGAACGTATCGAAATAACAGAAGCTGCTCAACTAACAGCACTGCATAGAACTTTGGGTAATTAATGACATTGACAGAAGGAGCGCTGTTGGTAAACCACTGCTAAACACTGCTTTTGTGTGGGTCATATTATGCAATGATATACACGGTGTAAATCACCTCATCACGAAGCCGTCAACCAAGCATTCTGTACCTGAAACTAAGTAACTTTACGCAAAAATTATTGCTGGGAAACGACTTTTTTTTGGGGGGTGTAAAATCATGTTTTGTGGTAGAACTCAATGTAACGCACTCAAAACATTGTGCTGATGGACGGATTGAATAGTACGGGGGTCGTGGAGGTGTTTAAAGTAAAAATCTTACATGAAAAACTTGTATTTAAAAAAATACTTGTCAAAAAGTTGGAACTTTGACCCCTAATATCTCCGTAACTAGAAGGTTCCCAGGTATGGTGTAGAACAAAAAAATGATCGCAATGACAGGGAGAACCAGTGCCTATCGGCTTCGTTAAGAGGTGTTTTACACCCTTTATAAACTATAGATACGTTGCCCGCGCTCTGTAGTGGCAAGATGATACTAAGGTACTTGCCGGAGTGACATTTAGTCACGTACGAACCAGCGCCGCGGCCGTACGTGATATTCAATTATCTTACTTGAAAAAGTTCTCTTAATAAGAAAATAAAATGCCGTCTTGTATTTTTAGGAAATGTTTTAACTATACTGCAACTGTGAAAGATAAAATAATATCATTTCATACGTAAGTATCAAGTAAAAATGTATTTTATTTTATTTTTTTCGATGCCTTTAATGGCGGCTGCCGCCTGAGGTAAGTCACGTGCTTTTGTACGCGCTCGGCCAATGAGCATGGAGCACAGAATGACAATGCAATTAAAGAAATATATTTATCTCTCTCTAACAACAGGAATTCCGTAGATGACATTTAATTTTCCTTCCCTCTCTTCGTGCGTCTATGTAGCTGTTTAGCTACCGATAGGTATTTACGCTGTTTTCGAGTGCCGTGATGTTCATGCATGACGCGTCTATTTATAATACGTCATTGATATTATGCGTTCGTCTAGGCATTGTCTGGAAACGCTTATAATACTGGGCCGGGCAGAAGGTAAACGCGCGCAAGGCAGGAGTGCGAGGGTATAACGTGAGGTTGACACACGGAAGCGCGATTAACGCTTGTGCGACAAAAGGGCACCGGCAAGATCGACAGACGCAATCAATAAGGCTGCTGGAGGCAGCTTGTACCGAGCGGATCACTCTGCAGGAGACCCCATGGCTTGGAGACGTATAACATGTGGTCGCGATCCTCAGCAGTGAGGGAACTACGAAGAAGAAGAAAATTTATTCACAGGTTTAGTGTCATGTATCCGCTTTGACAGCTGTAAGTGTCACTTGTCAATATTAATCTGCTGAACCCATTGAAGATCCAAAATCGAAAGGAAAATGGTACCGTGGTCGACTTTTACATAGCAACTAATAATTCTTGATTTTAAAAGTGACTCCATAAATGAACTGACTGGTATAACTGTTGCAGTGTAAATCTCACGCATTAAAAACTGATTCACGAACATAGCGACACATTATACATTTTCGGACATGATCATTAGTGATCGATGGACATGATTCATCAATATTTTAAGCGCAATACCGTAAAGGTACACTGTAGTTCCAATAATTAATTTGCATCCGATACTGCAGTTATTCTAACACAGATTATGCATGATGCAGATAATGCTTCATTTAATTATTATTTTAATCACTCCATGACAGAATGGTAAAAGAAATATTGCCAATTTTAATTTTAAAATTTTATAGTCAATGCGTTCAGAATGTCTCTTTCCAAGTTAAATCCTCTTTCGTAAAATTGAGTACAAAAATATGGCCACTAGAAGTCGAAACAAAGACAGATGCCATTTAATTTTTTCTTTTTAAGTGTTTTTTTTTTTAAGTAAATGGCTTCCATTTGTGCTTTTCGTATCGTTCCAGCCAGCTTTTCGAATGAGTTTTTTTACTTAGTACAACCTTCTTGATATTTAAAATAATCTGTTTACAATTTGTTAATGAAAATTGCCAAATTGGCGAAATGAGTTAAACTGCATAAAATACTTTTACGAAATGTAAAAGCTACTAATCTTAATTATCGGCGATACTGGAATTCACAGAATTGTTTATACGGTGACGCTTCAGAAAGCAATATGTAGCCCAAATTATAATTGATCGGGATTCAAAAGTTCCGGTCAATTATTTCGGTTATTGGCGAACGTTTATTGACAAAATACCTTTTAATAGAAGCGTTTTACCTACCAATAAAACGCATATTAATTTACTTACCTTATTCGAAGCTTATTTAATTGAGATAGGCACTACGTTTCCCGCCTTCGCATTTCTATAAATATCTATCTCTTTCTAGCACGTCACTTCCGCTTGGCAGTGGTAGGGAGGCTCGTTAAACGAGCCCCGCCATTTTGATTTCATTGTGTCTAATTACCAGGCAGAACTTGTTCATAAGCTTCGAATAAGGTAAGTAAATTAATATGCGTTTTATTGGTAGGTAAAACGCTTCTATTAATTTGACTTGACCGTTATTCGAAGCTTATTTAATTGAGACGTGTTTGTTATCGCCTGGTGGAAGTGACGAAGACGCCAATGTGAGATTCTAAAATGTAATTTTTACATGTAGGATTAGACACTAAAGTGTGGATATTTTTCGATCAAATATGAAATATCGAAATCGAAGTAAACATTAAATAAGGAAGGCATAATTAATAGAAATCTATTTGATGATCCAAACAAAAAAATTCTTAGATTTATAATCAGGTAAATATTAATTACATAATTTCTAATCAACTGGATTAAATAATGCTGTTACAGATACATTGTTACTGGTGGGTCTAACCGCACGCTTATAAAATTTGCAAAAAGTATTTTGCGATCGCCAGTTACCCCTAGCAAGAATCTCCTCGAGGGGGTAATTATCGACCCAATTTTTTGAGGCCACAGCTGACCTAAAACTTCCTGGAGATGCCTTAATACCAGCTTCTACTAATAGGGACTTGATCCAGCCCGCAATTAGGGTTTTCGATGCAGGTTTAGGTTCACCTCTAATGTTAATAAACAAATTACTACAATTTGCATCATTTCTACGATTCTCAAGAAGCGAGATCGTATGCTTAGCCCAGTAGACCGGGTCTAAGTTTTTGTTGGCTTTATTAGAAATTAATCTCCAACCAGATTGTCTGTTATCTACAGAATCAGTTTTCGATCCGAAAACCGGCCAAAACACTAATACATTATCTTGATTAGAATAATTATTAGAATCAACTCTGAGCAAAGTTAAATCATGAATTCTTCTCCCGGAGCATAGGAGAAGTAGAGCAGCTGTATGTCTCTGCACTTGAAAAATATTATTTTCATCAATGTGTTTACTCTCTAGGAAACTAGCGAGGTCGTTTATGTTCCAAATCGGGGCTTGACATGGGGGACTGGTTTATGTAACGCTATAGATTTTAGAACATGTTTTACTAGGATATTTGAACTTAACTGGCCGGATGATTCTGGGTTACAAAGGGTTGAAACCACAGATTTGTGTAATAAAATAGAATTGTACGATAAATTATTGATTAAATGGAGATCAGATAGAAATCTAGCCAAATCGCTTGCTATTGGAGTTGAGGGGTTAATTTGGTGCGTTTCGCACCAAACTAGCCATCTCTTCCAGGCCACGCTATAAACCTTACGTGTTGAGGGACGCCATGACTTCTCAAGAAGTTCTAATTGACTACTATTCCAGGTTGTTAGCATCCCAGACCACCCCCACATTTCCACACTTCCAGAGTCATGTCGTGGACATTCGGTGGTGGCAGTCCTGTTGTCGTGTCGATCAGGACTTTGTCTAGGTGATATATCGTGAATGGGGCTGCTAGGGCACGCGATTTGATGTCGGGTCGCCAAAAAACTCGCTCCCATCGTGGAACTACCAGAAGGTACGTCCCCTGTGCTTGGTTCAGATAACCTAAGACCTTGGGAATCAGAAATGGTGGAGGGAACACCCATGCTAGATTGTAATTCCACATTTGGGAGAACGCGTCGTAAAACAGGGCTTGGTTGTCGTTCTGGTCTAAGGAAACGTAATTCGTCACTACATGTGCCCGGTTGGACGCAAATAGGTCGATCAATGGGACTTCCCATTTGGAGAATATTTTGTTCGTGCATTCTGCAGACAGATGCCACTCTGGAGTTATGCGAAACCTTGACAGGTGATCTGCGTGGGCATTGTATAGACCTGGTATGTAAAAGATGTTCATGTGAATATGATAGTGCTCTGTTATTTGGAAAACCTTGTAGGTTAAGTCCAGGAGAGGAGCCGACTTGGTGCCGCCCTCGTGACGTAGATAAGCAACTACAGACTTGTTGTCGCTCTGAATCAAAACCGTCTTGTGTCTCAGGAGCTGGCAATGATCTTCCAAAACTCTTAGGATTGCTATCATTTCCTTTTGGTTGCAATGAAGATGTTTCTCGGCTTCTGACCACAGACCCGAGAGTGAGAAATTGTCCAGGCGAGCTCCCCATGCGATGTCCGACGCATCTGTTGTGAGGAAATGAGAAGGAGGCGGCATGTGTATGGCCGACGGATGCTGACAATTTTGGCGCCACCATATCAGATTGTCTATGGCAGCACGAGGTAAGGTGTGTAGCATCCTGTGATCCGACTTCAAGATTTCGTTCAGTAGGTTCAGAAGCGCTCGAAAATTGAGTCTTCCTTTCGGAACTGTAAAGCTGGCAAAATTGAGTAGACCAACGACGCTTTGGAGCTCCCTGAGCGTTGTGCGCTGCTTCCACAGCAACTGACAGATCTTTCCTACAAGTCCAGGAATTTTTTCGTCGGGTAGGCGCTTGCGATTCGTCCATGGATCCCAATGAATTCCTAGGAACACTAGGCTTTTCGACGGTGTAATGATCGACTTTTTGCAATTGATCAGCCAACCTAACGTTTCCAGAGTACCGAGGACAATCTTCACATGACTCCGAAGCTTGTCTTCGTCCTGGTGAGCGATCAAGAAGTCGTCGAGAAAAACAATTATCCTGACACCTCGTTGCCTGAGTGTCTGGGCTATCCAATTGGTAAGCGCAGCAAAGGTCTTGGGCGCTGTGCTCAGGCCAAAGGGTAAGCAGGTCATTTCTAGCAACTCGTTGCGATACATTAGGCGCAGAAACCTCCTGTGGCTGCGAGACACCGATACATGAAAATACGCCTGAGAGAGGTCGATTTTGCATAGCCAGTCCTGTGGTTGTAGAAAATCGGGGATGCGATACGCATTTATCAGCTTGAATCGATCTGTTATGATGTAAGAATTGAGGGTTTTCAGATTGAATATTGGCCGAGTTGAGCCATCGCCTTTGGGGACAAGAGACATCGATGACAGGAAGCTTGGTGAAGCAACCGCCCGCTCTAGAATTCCCTGTTCTAACATTTTGTCCATGGCAGATGTCATTACGGCAGATTCTGGAACGTTCAAGTTGGTTCCGACAACGCTTGGGTGAACTAGCGGTGGCTTTTGGCAAAAGGGTATGCGATACCCGGTTATGATTTTTAGAATGTAATTTGGTGCATTCATTTGTTCCCATTGTTCCCGAAACTGTAGGAGACGGCCCGCTCTGAACGAGTCAATACTTACGTCGTTTGTTGTCGTTATTCCGCTGGGGAGGCGATGTCGCGCGTTTTCGCCCGTACTTTGGTTGATTATTTTGCCGAGCATTCTGTCGGCCTCGAAAGCTATTACGATTATTCGGTGCGACCGAATCATATTGAGCAGCATAACCACGAGCATTACAATCACCTTGCGGAGGTGGATTACTGCGACTGCAAACTCCTTGCGTAGGTGGGTTACTGCTAACACATTGTGAATGTGCGTTACTGTGTTGGCACGCCTGAGCTGTGCGAGCAAAGCCCTGCGAGGACTTATTGTAAGGCTTTGGCCCCTGCGAGGGACCACGAAACTTATTTGCATCCACCTGCGAGGCAGAAGACGTATTAGCCTTTTGCAACGGCCAAAAACATTTTCTTACGCCGCCAGCTTTTTCCACAGCAGCAGTAAACTTCTCTGCGTTGAAAAGGTTGGTGCATGTCGGTGGAATTTTCTTTAAGCTGGCCTTCATCAAGGGGTCCTTTGCCTGTTTAATGACACAGTCTCGCCGCATTTGGAGAATCTCAGCACGATGTCCACAAACGATCTGTAATAAGTCTGAGGAACACCTACTAAAGTCCCCTGCCGAAAAAAGGTCATTAACTTTTTGAAGCAAAGTGTCATAATTTAGTGAGTCACTATTCCTTGCCCATTGTAATAGTTCTTGAAGGGTTCCTTGTAAAAACTCCCTTTGTTTGAGCACACACATGGTCAAGGCTGCGAAAGCCTTATCAGCATACACGAGGTGACGAGGAGACTCGTATGCTTTTACTTCCTCGTTCGTTTCAATGTCTGTATAACCCAGCGAGTGATTGTACAATTTTTGGGTGTCAGAATACCTAATTTCGTTCCAATCACTTTTGTCTAAATGTTGCAAATCGCACAACATTTTCAAATAATTCTCGGAAGTCTTAGGCATTGTAGGCTCCTTTAGCTTAGTTTCAAGAGAGAAAGTGAATTCTTGATCACCACGTGCACTAAAATTACTAGGTTCAACATCAAGCATTTGTTCGTAACGATTTTCGCTAATGCCGGACATAAGTGAGATGGCATCATAATCCAAATTGGTACTCACGTGTTGACCGGAATCCTTGCAAGCCATTTGCCGTCGAAGGTTACGTACCTCTTTAGCTAATTTCCGAACCTTACGTTTGGAGCGACGCTTGCGTTGGCCCCGCTTTTTCTTGTTGCGGCGACTTCTCTTCGAGTTGCCTCCGCTAGATGAGGAGCTACCGGAACTTGAGCTACTAGAACTCGAGCTACTAGAACTACTTGACCGAGCGCGCCGCTTCTGCGGCGAAGAAGTTCCTGGAAGAAGATCACTAGCTGCCCTATCGGCATTAACACCCGAATTTTCCATACTGAAAATCGAAAGATTAAACTTTGTTCACTTTTAAATTCGAATAAAAAACCGCTAGGAATATTTTCACTTGTACTTTTTAAATAACAAAATAATTTGCTAAGTGTCGGCAAAGTACGACCGATCACGGCGGGAAAAGAGACACCAATGAAATCAAAATGGCGGGGCTCGTTTAACGAGCCTCCCTACCACTGCCAAGCGGAAGTGACGTGCTAGAAAGAGATAGATATTTATAGAAATGCGAAGGCGGGAAACGTAGTGCCTATCTCAATTAAATAAGCTTCGAATAACGGTCAAGTCAAATTAATAGAGTATTAAGCAACGAGAAACAGTAGGCTATCGGACTCGCATACTACCTTTACGGTGAAAATTAAACAGAAAGGCGGTTAAACTACAAGATCAATTAATTGAAGATGTGACACTGAAAATAAATAGCTTGCTTGACACATTAGATCACGTTTTATCGCTGCCGTGGGGGGCGGCGGGGTGCTGCACCCCCGTCCCCCAATATTTTTTTTTTTTTACCTTTTTTTGTTTTCTTTAATTAGCGAGAAGAAATGCAACACCGAGAAAATTGGAAGGAATGGGGGGAAGCCCATGCCCGGGTGGAAGTGGGACAGTCAAGGCTAAGAAAAAAAAAATAAGTACCTAAGTTTGAAAAGCATGAAATAAAAAAATTAAGAAGCCCCTGACCAAAAAACCTCTAAAAAACCTTTTATTAGTTATTCCAAGCGTCGTAGCGTCGGGGGCCGCTAAGTAGACCGCTTAGCACAAGCACAAAACAAAGCGGAATGAGCGGAGCGGTTTCGTAAATTTTTAATTTTGTTACTACCGATGACGTGCGGTCTGTAGTTAGTACGTCCTTCATTCATTGACATAATCATAAGACCTAAGTGCCTTGTTCACAAACATGATTATCATGTTCCGCTCCGATTGAACCCTCCAATTAGTTAATACCAGCTTCACACAGCATCAAAGTGTGGCAGCTAATGAAATTGTCTCCGCGACTATAGAGCTCACGAGTCTGACACTAACACCGCAACGTCCCTGTAAACTGTTTCAAGGATGATACAGGTGAGTTTTAATGCTTTTTAGCCTACTTGTACGACTTAAAATTGTGTGGTGAGGTAATTTAGTACTTTTTCAAAATCATTTTATTTTTTATTTTCATAGGCTTAAATGCGCACTCGTAAAACGTCGACCAAAGGTGCACGGTTCGGGTTGGTCGTTTCCTATGGAGAAGAATCGGCAAGAAACTCCATGGTTACTCTTCTAAAATCATTTGGTTTTACAATATTTAAATGTTACAGCGTTAGTACTTAAGTATGGGAGCACAGCGTAGGCCCGACAATAAGTCGTTGCTTACGAATAGGTAATAATGTTGATGCACCTATTACGTAAGTAGCACGTTAGTGCATGGTAACAAATCCAGTACCTTATGGATGTAAAAATACTCCTATCGAAGCTGAAAGGCACTTTATTCTCCGTATCATTGCGATCAAATTTATGCTCTAGCTAGAACATACCGGGGAATCTTCTAGTTACGGTGATGTTAACGGTCATAGTTACTTTTATCAAGGTTTTTTTGTTTTGTTCAATTTTTTTTTATATTTTGCTCGGGGTTTCTGTGAAAGATCAAGTTTGTAACGAGGTTATCCCACGGAGAACCAAGGTAATCGATATAGCCCACCGCATTAGCACGCTGAAGTGGCAATGGGCCGACCCGAAGAACCGATAACCGTTGGGGTAGGCGAGTTCTTGAGTGGAGACCACGGATCGGTAAACGTAGCGTAGGACGTCCTCAGACTCAGTGGATCGATGATCTTCGCAAGGTGGCTGGCAATAGCTGGATGTGAGTGGCCGAGGATCGTGCTCAGTGGCGTGTCATGGGAGAGGCCTATGTCCAGCAGTGGACGAGTACAGGCTGATGATGATGACTTTACTGTAGATAGTAGGCCTGAGAGCAGCGGTGGCCCAGTGGTGGCAGCCCCGACTTACGAGCAGTAAGCCGTGGCTTCGAACCCAGGCAGGCGCATACTTTGTGTAATTTATTTCATCACCGCTGCCCCCAAAATCGGTGAAGGAAAACATTGTGAGGAAACCGGCATGTCCGAGAACTAAAAATTCGATGACATGGGACATCTACCAACCCGCACTGGGCCCGCGTGGTGGATAACTTCCCACTCCCTCTCATAGAGAGGAGGACTGTGTCCCAGCAGTGGGAACATTAAGGCTGATGATGACTAGGTCAGTTTTTTATTGGTTGTGTTACCACTGTAGCTACACCTCACTTGAAGCACTTTTTCTCTACTCCTATTAAGATAGGTATTATATTATTACCGATTTTCTAATCTAAGCTAATATAAAGTGACGGGGAAACTTTTCTTTATTTAATAGGTAATTACTTCGCTGATTGTAGGTACTTCTTCGACGTCCAAGTCACTAATTCCCAAAGATTTCTCGAATTACCCGGCCCTTCATAATTAAGATTTTGTTACCTTATACCTACTAACAGTTACCTTATAGCTCCGTAAAATTTTCACAGTAATTTTGAAACTTGTCAAATTTCACGAACTTTGTGAAAGTTGCATTGGAACGGTAGACCCCACGTCAGTAGCAAAGCAGAACTCGTATTATATTGAACCTCCCTGAGTACTGCAATAGGGGAGCTCAAGGTCAAAGTGTTCAAGTGGCGTCGGTGGCAAAACTTTGACCTTGAGCTGGTCTAGCGTAGTAGATACAGAGTTTCAGTAGAATAAGAGGTCACCATAGCATAATTATGTATCTCTGAAGTGCGGTCCACCGTACAAAACACGTTTTGATTGACAACGAATCCTAATATATTTTTAATGTCGTTACCAGTTTAGCTAGTCATTCTCCTTCATACTCAGCCGTTTTGGAGGTAACATCATTAGACATACATTGGGGCGTTCGAAAGCTTGAAAAATACAGTTTTTAATGTAAATCGTAACTTCGCAGACTGGTAACTGTGGTGAAACTGGATAATGGCTGGGTGAAGTTTCCAGTTTCGTGTGAATTTCGGAATAATGGGAAAGCGTTAGGTGTGCTTGTAAGTTGTTATTGTAGTAGAAGCAGTGATAGCATAGTGGTGTAACCATCAAACTGCCAAATCAAAGAGGTCTCGATTTCTTTTATGATGAGGCTGACTTGCCTTTGAGGATAAAAGCCTCCAATAAAAAATAAGATAAAAAAAAAAAAAAAAAAAAAAAAAGAGGTCTCAAGAGGACCCAAGACACGCACCTCTAATTGATTTTTCGGATTCGTTTTATTTATTTAACAATTTATGTACACACTTAAAGGGAAGAAGAAAGGAACAGAAAATAGGTACAAAGGTGATGCTTATTTCTAAAAAAATCAACGTAAGTGAACACGCTGCGTGAAACAGACTACGACAACGCGGGAGCAGAGGGCGCGGCGGCCGCGGGCGGCGACACACCGCTACGACCGCCCTAGCGACAAGACATCCGAGACATCGTCATCAATTATTTAAAGTGCTAACCTAAGATATTATCTAATGCAGAAACAACAGTAAACAGTTCAGTATCACTAAGAATCGTTTCCTTGAAGAAGACCCGACCACCTCATGAGCTGCTCGTTAATATCAGCTCCGACATAAGTATTCATGTGCGTATTGTATAATTATCACTTGCTTTGGTAAAGGAAACGTCATGAGGAAACCAGCATGCTTGAGAGATATTTCTCGACGGCATATTAAGCAAAGTCAGAGGCCCATCGGCGGCATATAAACTCTGACACCTGGTTAACCACACGATAAAGATGAATAAGATTGATAAGTGGTAGGTGAAGAAGTTTTTCCGTGAAATAATTTACCCGAACCAGTTCCATGGATACATGGATTATGGACCTACTGGGCCAGTTCCCCTTACATTGTGGAGGCGTGGAGGCATGTCTCTGTAATAGGAATGGTGAACACTTGGTGAATAGTTTGATTACGCCGGGAACAGCAAACACTGCGTTACCATGCTTCGGGGGACAGATCTCGGCGATATGAGTGAGTCTATCGATGTGGTGCCGGCTTTGGGCCAAACATAAAAGCGTCATTATTATCTGGATCTCTTCAAAGTTCGAATAAATCGGTTTCTACTAGGCAAGCATCCACCCTAGGCCACGTCATCGCTTTACATCAGGCGAGTTGCGGTAAAAAGAAAACATTAACTCGTGCCTCAGTTCTGGGCCACACTGGACACAATTAAGAGAAGATGAGAATGTTCTAGTTTGATTATGATAACTTTGTAGTATCAGTTGTGGTATATGTTGTGGTATCTGTTGTGGTATCTGTTGTGGTATCTGTTGTGGTATCTGTTGTGGTATCTGTTGTGGTATCTGTTGTGGTATCTGTTGTGGTATCTGTTGTGGTATCTGTTGTGGTATATGTTGTGGTATCTGTTGTGGTATCTGTTGTGGTATCTGTTGTGGTATCTGTTGTGGTATCTGTTGTGGTATCTGTTGTGGTATCTGTTGTGGTATCTGTTGTGGTATCTGTTGTGGTATTATAGTATCTGCTTACTACAGATACTTTATACTCACACTTATCATCCATATTCATACTTTTATTGGTTTTACATTAGCATTTTACCAATCATTTCGTTTTTATAAATATTTTCTTTATATCCTTTGTTGTGACATGTTTACTTCAAATTTGTCAGATGTCATTTACTTTTATTTTTGATTCTTACCAGCCAAACTCTCTATGATGGTTTCATTTAGATTATATATTACTAAAAATTATTATCATCAATTCGTCAGTTCAATTGTTGTATTTTTAAGATTTGCTGTGTAAAGAAACTCTGAGTTATATTTATAAAAATATTATGCGCAAGATTTTTGACCAATTGTTACTGGCTGTTTTGAATACTAGCAGGTTGCGTCTTACTAGAGCGCAGCAGTTTAGAATCTGAGAAATAAATTTAAAGAAAGAAACGGAGGATCAGGGTATAAAAGGGATTTGTGACGGATGCCCTGGTTCAGTCTGGAGACAAGAAATCAGTTTAATCTGAAGTCAAGAAATCAGCTAAGTCTAGAGTTTGGAGTCAAGATCTCAGTCATATCTTGAGTTTTGAGCACAGCCTAGTGGAGTCAAGGAGCGGTCTTCGTTTGGTGCTGCTGTGGCTGCTGCTAGCTGCTGTGAGGAAGCTGCTCTGTGAATTGACGAGCCTGGCACTGGGGCTCGGTACGTGTTTGCTGGAAGCTGCTCTGTGAACTGATGAGCTTGGCACTGGGGCGGTACGTGTCTGCTGGTAAGTCCAGCCGAGCCGCCCTGCATCAAGTTCGTCGTGGTCAAGCTCATCTTGATCAAGCCAGCTTTCTACATTTGGATGTTTGTCTTCAGTTACTATCACGCTCAGAGATTTGCGGAGACATTCAAAACGTTCCCGGTTAACCTGCCCTTCATTTTTTTAAATAATTTATTGTATTTTTCATATCATCATTTATTAAATTCATTTTCCTCTTCTAACTTTTTTAATGTATACAAGTCTGCTTTTCTTTTATCTATAGGAACAAGCAAGTTTGTTACAGTATCTGTTGTGGTATCTGTTGTGGTATCTGTTGTGGTATCTTTTGTGGTATCTTTTGTGGTATCTGTTGTGGTATCTGTTGTGGTATCTGTTGTGGTATCTGTTGTGGTATCTGTTGTGGTATCTGTTGTGGTATCTGTTGTGGTATCTGTTGTGGTATCTGTTGTGGTATCTGTTGTGGTATCTGTTGTGGTATCTGTTGTGGTATCTGTTGTGGTATCTGTTGTGGATTCTGTTGTGGATTCTGTTGTGGTATCTGTTGTAGTATCTGTTGTAGTATCTGTGTGGTCAAAAACTGCAGAAAGTGACGCAGGTGTTTAATAAAACAAAGCACAAAATAATAACACAACGAACATCAGTTAAGCTTCCAGAGTTAACATCATCTAAAACTTTAACTACAGCTCATTTAGTTAAACAAACGATGACCCCCAAACTATAAACTACGCTTCAAACTAAAAAGTAGCGGTCTAGACCGTACAGGCAGACATATTGATACAACTAAACAAACTAAGTTTAAAGTTGGCTAACTAGTTTCAGAACGACGTTTAAAATGCAGCATAGAGGTTTCGTCTCAAACTTTGGACATTTGACTATCGAATGTATTTTGCATTATGTAGGTAGGTATATGAATTATTATGTACTACCTAGATATGTGTGTGTGATATGTACGTACTAGAAAAAGATTAGGTAATGAACGGTTCATATTTTTTTGGGATCTCTGGGTTGGCCCCATAAAAGTTGTTCGGAATGATAATACCGATCTCTGTAGGGGTCAATTTCTTTCAACATAACATAATACTCGTAACATCACGCCGGTAATCCCCAAAGTATTAGGCAGAAGTATACCCACATTTGCATCAGTAGCGGTGGCCCAGTGAGAGCAGCGGTGGTTCAGTGGTGGCAGCCCCGACTTACGAATAGTAAGCCGTGGGTTCCAACCCAGATAGGCGCATTACTTTGTGTAAATTATTTCATCACCGCTGCCCTCAAAATCGGTGAAGGAAAACATCGTGAGGAAACCGGCATGTCTTAGAACTAAAAATTCGAAGACATGTGACATCTACCAACCAGCAATGGGCCCTCGTGGTGGATTACAGCCCACTCCCTCTCATAGAGAGGAGGCCTGTGTCCCAGCAGTCGAAACATTATAGGCTGATGATGATGATGATGATAACCACATATCAAATTTCTGTTTACGTACCATGTAATAAAGGACGAGGTTATTAAGTGTCATTAACCGGGCACAACCCCAGGCTCCGTGGCAGTTGCTGAGAACTTACTAATAACAAAAAAAAAAAGAAAAAAAACTCAATAACATTTTGCCAGAACTGGGAATCAATCCGAGGATCTCATATTCAGGTGTAGCGCTAAAATTGTTGATTTTAATGCTCCCCTACATTTCCCACATAAAGGAGGAATAGAATTGCCATCATAACACGGTCCATTTACCTAGAATTTATTCTATCCTCAGTTAGATATTTCGTAAACAAATTCTTTGTTCAGCGCAGGTATATCCACTGCCAGTGAACTGTTTTCAGGAATTTAATAAACTGTGGGAACATGATATTCCTCTGGCGTGTACATTGGTGTTGGAAACACAATGTTGGTTTAACGAATAATATTTAATGACTGTAACCTACTCGAAATGTAGCCTAGTGTCATCATCATCGTCTGCGTAACCTTTTCCTAACAATTTTGAGGTCGGCTTCGGGATGGAGCTGAATACCAGTATTTCTGTCTTACAGTGGCTCGACTGCCTATTTGACCTCCACAACCCGGTTAGTACCTAGTTACCTACAAGGTAATATGATACCCTTTGATAAGACAGAAGACTAGTTGTCAGAATTCAGACTTGCCTACGCCTGTAACTAATGTCAAAGATCTACAAATGACGGCCGGAACCAACTGCTTAATGTAGGCTAGTCCACATGTATTGGAGTGATGTAGATTCAAAGGATAGCAAATAGCTTCGTCTCTTTCCCACTCTGGAATAAGAATGAAACAATAATGTTTCAAAACGTCGTGGTAGGCCACCTGTTAAATTTGACGATTCGTGTGATAAAGCCTATAATTAGTGTGTGCAGTTACAAAGAAAGCTGCAAACGACACACACCCCAACAAAACATATTTTATACTAACATGCGTATAATTTGCACACAGATGCGACACAGACACATTCACTTTCAGAGGAGTTGGGCAACGGCCCAGAGTGCCGGTTCGTGGACTACTATGTCAATAGTTTTGGGTCTAGAACGTGGTTTCCTCAACATGTAGTCCTTCATCGTTTTGAGAGCAGATATGGTAAGATAATCGGCATTAGGTACATTTTGTCGTTCAAGTTCTAACGCCAAGTAAGTTTTTTTCACTCTTCTGTGAAGATGCTTATTGCGGCTATATTTTTGCCATAAGCGGTGTTGGAACAAGTGCCCGCTTGGGTTTGAACAGTTCTTTTGAAGACTTACATCTGGTAAAACCCGTTACCAGTGGGCCGCCACTTATTTATCTCCGGGACATCGGCGGCGCACCAACGGTTACATCATTTTGAAACCCCCCTGCCCCCCAAATACAAAAATATTTCATCGGTAAATTTTATTTAAACTGATTTATTATATATTGCACTTTTGTAGGGAACAACAGATTTTTTTTTATAATTATTATCGATGAAAAAATTCTATGTGAGGGAATGATTGACTGATGATTTACTAAATACGTGTTAACATCAGGCCATAATATATTTTCACAAGAAAGAAACAAATTCATTTAACTCCTGGGAAATACCAGCAGAGTATTTCATGTGTTGCTACGATTGAGCATTAAGCTGTTCCACACCATATACAGACTGACTGGATACAATTAGTACAGTAGGCAGGTACTATTCATTTCCACGTGGCAGCAGTTCCCTAATATCTGCACGTGCTCAACAAAGCCTTGAAATGAGACAACTACGCTAAAAAAAAAATACTGACAAATTAAAACCTTTTGAAAGTGCAGATTCTATTTAAAATATATTGTGCAAATGCCCACCAAAATGCGTAACAATACATAAAACATCCAATGCAGGTAATAAAAAACAGTCAATAATAAAAAACTTTATTTTGCCATTTATTTTACTTTTCCGGATCGACTGTTAATTCCAAGAACACTTTTACTTCGTTAGTAATTTTCAAAATTAAATCATCAGAGAGTTGTTGAACTTGTTCGCTTAAATCTTCAAGGAGTTTGTGCATAGGCGGTCCCAAACGACTACCAGTCCTCAGCCATTCAAAAAAGCTGCTCAAAAATGCATGGAAAGGATCAACATCGTTCCGCTTACTATATGCATGATCCAGATCTGACAGTATACTATGTACTAACTCCACGTCTCTCCCTTTAATACTATGTTTCTGCGACTTTAGAGAAATTAGTCGGTTTGCAACAATTGTATGTATTGATAGTAAGACTTCTCTCGTTGGAACACTATCAGAATATGCCATATCGTTCAGTAAGATTTGGAACTCATTCGCAGTTACTTCGCTTATCTGGTCGTAAAATGTGGTTCTCACAATCGATTCTGATACATGACGAAGAAAGATTTTCACATTGTCTTCGTTCATAGTTTTAAAAGATTCCAATAGAGTGTGCAAGGCTTTCGAGCATTTGTAATTGTTGGTGCATGTATTATATTCTGAGCACAGCTTGCTTTCATACCTACCTTCAATTATTACTGAAGCTATGACGAATTTCTGCGTCAATTTCTTTTTAACTTCTATTAAGTCTGTCGTAGTTCCTTCTATTCTTACAACAGCAAACTCAATAGCTTTGGTTTGGAACATTATACTTATCCTTTTCATAATTTCAATCCACGAAGAAGCATAATTATTTTCATGGACTTTCAAGTTGATATTTCTCAACATTTTTCGTATTTCTTGCAAGCTTTCCTTAAGTTGTTCTTCAAATATAAATCTCGTTTCAGTTGCTTCGTTATTGATTGCGTTTGGTATAAGTTCCATTAGAATGGTTTCTATAGACTTAGTATGTACCAGTATGTATTCATTCAAGAATTTTTCGAATTTACCGTCGCAAAAATGTAGGTTTCGACATAAGTATGTGGATTGGATGATTAGAAATAGGACATCGGCTTCTTGATTAGGAATCATAGATCGACGCCCGGACTCGCTGTTGAAGTTTCTTTGCATGTAATGTGAGAAAGTGTCCATTACTTCTTTGCCGAGGCTTAGTGATCCATGCATATTAACTTTGACTGCATCGCTCAAGGATATTAAAGCTGAAAAGAAAACTTACAGATAAAATAGTATTTGGTTCATTTGATCAGATATACAGATATGATTCTCGACCATCAAAATCATCATCGGGTCTTCATAATTACGATAATCCGCTTCACGTCACCTTCATGACGCGCTATTGATGAAAGGAATGTACTTACCTATATTTTTTCAGTCAATTAATAAAAGGGGATGGAATGGGGGTAGGTATTTGCCCTGGACTGGGAGAAATAAGGCTAATGAAAAAAAACTCACCCAAAACAGCAAACAAATACTTTTCATAATCCATGTCCAGTCAAAAATACATTTTTATTAAAAACAAATAACATTTTGTTTTATGACCCATAAAACAGTTGACGCTTTCCTATTTTCTTTAAAATAAATTTCAAAATGGAGTCGTGATTCAATTTGATGGTCGTAAACAGTAAAAGCGAAGTAAACAGGTTTAGTAGAAGACGTAATATAAATAAAACATTTGTTCTAGACGATTTGTACAGGTTGCTTTCAATTGGATTGCATGCGTATGACTCGAATTTTGTGGTTATATTTGAATATTCTGATTCAAGATAGTGCTAGGATGATACATTAATGGCGGGTTTGTATATAGTGGAAAATAACTAGAGATGTAACAGATATCCGGTAGCTGTCCGGTATTCATATAAGAAACGGCAATCCGGCCGGACACCGGAATTAAAAAATACGAAATATCAAATAATGTTAAGTACTTTATTTATGTCACCTAACAAAAATATAATCAGTATTCACAAAATTTTCATTTTAAAACGTAGAAATAGTGCTCGTCCTACAATAACGGCAAATTATAGTGAATAAGTAAAGTACTAATTCTCTGTACTGAGGTAAGACGCCGTTTCTCTTATTTTCATAAAGAAAGCCAGCTTCAGAAAAAAAATGTTTCGCTGTATACACTGCTGCAGGGTGCTGAAACATACCAGTGCCACCTAAGCGAATTGGCTTCTAGCGATGCACCATACAGCAATTTCCGGCTATCCGGTTATTAGACTGGCCGAACATCCGGTATATGGCCAAACAGATATATCCGTTTCATCTCTAGAAATAACGCTCGCCCGGTAAGAAAATCTCAATTTGCCGTAAGTAGGTATATTGGTTGAACGGCCCGTGAATCACTGAAGTAATATGTTTAAGTGGTTTTTTTTCAACTTGCAGCGATTTAAAACGGTCTTTGTAGAAAAGATTTTATACTCTTATAAACCAACTAGTTCGTAGTAATAAACTGATAACACTAGGTCAATTAGCTACATTATAGTTAATTGTCGCGGTCATAACAATATCCAATATTATTTATTTACAGGATAAAAGGGATCCCGACACTAAAACGGTTACCACCTATTTAGTACATCATTCACCCCACATAGAGATTTTTCGCCAATAGGGGATAATCCTATTTTTTTTCTTTGTCAATCGGGTAGTTTATTGAAAAGTATTGAACACGTATTTTTTCTTTTTTCATGTGGTCATAAAATTACGGAGATATATTGAGATGAAATGGCGCATGACGTCACATGTAGGTAAGTTTTATACCCACTTGTGACGTAGTAAGCCCCCACTCTCCAACTTTAATGAGTTCTAACTAAGTAATTTTTTGATAAAACAAAAAATACGTGTCTAATATTTTTGTATTACCTGTCTGACGGACAAAATAGAATGTCGTTTTCTTTACCCAGTCCGATCCCCTATTAGGTATTTATTTTTTAATTTTAGGTTTTATTCCAATTTTTTTTCTTCGTGATAGGTTTTTCATACGTTAATTTACTGTAATTTAGTAAAAGGTCAGCAACAAATAAAACGCGGTTGTCGTGATGTTATGTAAAAGAAAATGTTTTAATTTTAACAGAAAACTAATAACTGACAGGCGGCAACATGGCGGCGAACAACATGACAGTGTTGCCATCCCAGATAATGTTTTGAAGGTAGATTTCACTGTTCTTTCACAGATAATTAATGAACCAAAGGACGACAAAAATAAGTGTTCTCCATTTATTAAAATCTCTGAATAGTCAACATAAGCTAGCTGTAAATAAACTTTGGAATGTAAAGCAAGGTTCTTTTAGGGCTTAAATGACATTGACTGAAGGGCGCTGCTGGTGAACATTAGAGAAATTGAGTGCAGAAATTGAACTGAAAATAAGAAATAAGTGTTAGTTCTGATTAAGGCCACGCTCTAGAAGGTCCAAGCGCAATTATACTATACAGTTTGATTCTTTTAGTTGGAAACGCCAGGTTAGCTCGCGAAATTCAAATTTTCTTACTGTTCTACCCGTAACAAATATTGCTTACAGAGAATCATTAAAATCATCCATCTACAACCCTCTAAGTGGTATGACTTTTTTCATGGAATAGTCTTTCATCATCATCTGCCTAGCCTTTTCCCAAACTATGTTGGGGTCGGCTTCCAGTCTAACCGGATGCAGCTACCAGTATTTTACATGAAGCAACTGCCTATCTGACCGTCACAATTAACCCAGTAACTGGGTAATACGAAACCCCTTATATTTAATAGTCTTTCAATAGAATTCAATGATTTATTTTTCTGATCAACATGCAACCCGACGTTGACCTGCTATTTGCCAAAAACGTAAGAAAGTTTGAAGCTGTTTTTTTAATAAAACCAATGTTGTTAATGTAACTTTTGTTGGTGTAGGCTACACTAAATCTAAATTTTGGTCAAGTGTGAGTGGTTTATTAAGAGTGATCATTGTCATGGGAAAAATTGGGATGATAATTCATAAATACGTTGACTTTGTCTCGGACAACTCTGACCTAGACTAGAGTGAAGGGCAAACACACACCGCAAGTAAAAAAAATAATATAACAAAATATTTTATAAAATTTGACCCATTTCTGTTGTCCACATTCACGTTTTTACATCCTTATAATAAAATTATTTTCAAATGAAACTGAAATAAAATTTTGGTCAGTTTCACTCGTTCTATGGACTACTTACACTTGAACCAAATAATTGATTTGCAAAAATGGTTTTCGTTAAAAAAGAATTACATTAGTGTTTTTTTTAAGTTACACATTTGTCTTGAGTATTCTGATTTCTTCATAATATTGTCCCTTCTATATGAATCACACTGTGAGTCACGTGACAGATAACCTACAATAGAAAAGGGTTCATTTGGGTATCAGGAACATAAAAAAAATAAGTACTCCTTATATCGTTATGCCCTGTGAGACTTTGACTAATAGACTGACACCAACAGACACTTTTTGAATTATAAGATACGAGACTCTAAAATTACCGATTGTTCTTGCGGTACTTTTTCTTTCCTTATTCACAAAAGTTCGCTCCTTGTTTTCGATTCGGAAAGTCTGTCTACCTATCGTTTTATTGACTCCGGATTGGGTGCTGAAGCATTTTCGAACGTATCAGAAAAAGAAATCGAAAAACGTTTGGATTTTATTTAGATTAATATCCAAGCACGGTGGGCAGTAGCGCCACTCCACGGATTTACCTTACACTATCATCATCTTCCTGCCCTTGTCCCATTTTATTTGGGGTTTACCTTACTTTAAATTTACCTTACACCATAATAGTCTCAAAAGGTGAGATTCCAAATGGTTTGTAGTGATGTTGTTTACGTTGTCTGTGGCAACATTTACTTTTGACGTTTCGACTTGATGTCAGATCTTTTTGGTTCGGCCATTTTCGCCGAACGTTTGGTGTATACTTTAGGTCACGTATCTATTCGTGGCCTTAAGATCACTTGAATAAAACTCATTCAAGATGGTGCAGAAGAAGGTAAAAGCCATGTGCGTTTAGTAAATTACTATATTTTCGTTAGACAAAGTGATTTTACCGTGAAGTTTACACCGTAACATGTTTGTGGGACCGTCGTTGTTTTGGGCGTCGAAACTGTTTTATTTTGCTAAGTTCAGGTATTTCTAACCAGTCGTGCATTTTAATAGTTCAAGTTTTAAATAATAGTGGCCCTCAAATCTAATGCGTTGTAAAATGCGTTGATTATTAGTAAATTGTTTCAACATAACCTCAAATCAATACCATGATGATACCTATTCAATGAGTGCTATGATTTTTACCATATTATCACCAAGACCTGATGACAACGTGTTATTTGCATTATACACGCTTGCACGTGACCATAGCTGACGAAGTTGTTGTAATTTCAGCCTAAGAAGAAGGTAGGAAAGAAAGTAGCGGCCGCACCTTTGGTCGTGAAGAAAGTTGAGCCCAAAAAGGTAGTGAACCCACTATTCGAGAAGAGGACCAAGAACTTTGCTATTGGTGAGTTTACTTTTAATTATTTCTGCTGTTGATGCTACTGGCCTGTTATTATTTTTAACAAAGAGGCGGAAGTGTTTTTCATACATTGAATAAGTATGGAGTTTCTAAACTTGCATCCGGTATTCTGTGGTTGAAATAGTGTGGCGAGTTCCTGCAATTAAGTGCAAAAGAAATATTGGACTAAAATGATGTAAACATTTATCTGAAATCACCATGTGGTTGCAAAATATACGAGCTTTTTAACACTGATTAGTCCAAACTCCACACTTTACAAGCATTTATAACCTCTAAATTGAAGATAAACAACACCTTTTACTGTAAACTTTTGTCACTACAATAATTTCAAAGTATTTTAATTCAATCAATACTAAATATCATCATCATAACAGCGATAGACATTCAATAAGAACTAGATATGGGCCTTCCCTAACCTGTATGACGTTAGATAAAGAATATTCTCATCTAGATACTTACCTATCACAACTCCTTCCTAGGTCAGGACATCCAGCCCACAAGGGACCTGTCCCGCTTTGTGAGATGGCCCAAGTACATCCGCATCCAGCGCCAGAAGGCCGTGCTCCAGCGCAGGCTCAAGGTGCCCCCACCAATCAACCAGTTCACCCAGACACTTGACAAGACCACAGGTTTGTAAATATATTTTTTAAGTTATTCAAGTATGTGATTGTGAATTTCGTTCTATGTAAAGAAAGTTATATTTATTACTAGCTTCTTGAACTGATAATGTAGGCTCAAAAATGTAAAGTGGCCAGGAAATAGTAAATCTAAAGTCAATTTATCAACTCCAATGAGACAACCTGTTAAATTCAGTAACTTAACAAATAAGAGAAATACCCATTCTAAAATGTGTATTTTCATGTATAAATATCCGATACTATTTGTGTTATTGCTATAAAAATCATATTTATTTTTAAAATGTACAATGCCACAATGCATTAAGTATGATGTAGATTCTAAAACAGATGCTAGCAACACAATTATCAGTGCTAGGAAAGTGTCTTGTGAATCAACAACTTTTTACCATGCAGTAACTTTGTAGGTTATTTTAGGTTTTACCATGATGATTACCAAATGCAACGATGAATCACTATGATTATCAAAAATATATACGAGCTTTTTAACTCTGATGTCCAACGGATTGCAATTTATTACAAAGTGACCTTAACATAAGGTTTCAAATAGGTTTCTGTGTGTTACAGCCAAAGGACTGTTCAAGATCTTGGAGAAATACAGGCCAGAGACTGAGGCAGTCAGGAAAGACCGCCTAAAGAAGGCTGCTGAAGCTAAGGTATGATGTAACATCAGTTATTAGTAATCTTATAGGATCAAGATTTTCTTACCCCTTTATTATCAATAACAAAATTCTTTTCAAGTCTGTTGAACAATTTTTTTAACTCAAAGCCATTATGACAATTGTCAGAAACAAAAATATTGTATTATTCATTGTAAACTGCTCATCATAAATATTTTAAGTTAGGAATATCCATCGAAATGAAGATAAACACACAAACTCTGAATGCCATGAGGACACTTACCACCAAGATCTCTGATCGAACATACTTAAACAAAAAACTGTGTCTGTCTGTTAGCACAATTTCTGACTACACAACACTTTTCAGGTTGCCAAGAAGGACGAGCCTCCACCAAAGAGGCCAAACACCATCCGCGCTGGCACCAACACTGTCACCAAGCTGGTCGAGAAGAAAAAGGCACAGCTTGTTGTCATCGCTCATGATGTTGACCCTATTGAGGTTATTATACTGTTTCATGTTTCTAGATTACTGTAGAAAACAAGAATGAACTATTCCTGATCTCTAGTATCTGTCTAGTTACTACTAGACAGCAGAATCAGATTTATGGTTGAAGCATTGTGTACTTGTCAATCTCAAGGTTATTCAAACAAAAAGCATTCAAATTCGCAGTATTTTATTCCACATAGGCCTTCATGAGGACTGATAAAATGTCGAGAAAATGTGCATGGTCGTTTCCTATAGAGAAGAACCAGCAAGAAACTCCATGGCTACTCACTGCAAACATTAATGTCATAGTTTCCATGGTAGAAATAAGCCTAAACCTACCTAAGTTATGGAAGACAAAAGGACTGAGACAAAATGTTAATGCTTCTGTTTACCAGTTCTCATTTTAAAGTGTACACAAGTAAAATGTAGACAGATAGTTACAATGATGTAAGAATTTCTTCACCTGAGGCTTTCAATATCAAAAAAAATATTTTAAGCTGCATGATGTGTCTTGACTCTGAGGACCATTATAAAACAGTCGCTACCTGTCCTTCTATAGTATTTCAACTAACTGATATTATTTTTGACAGCTTGTACTATTCCTGCCTGCCCTCTGCCGCAAGATGGGTGTGCCTTACTGTATTGTGAAGGGCAAGTCCCGTCTGGGAGCCCTAGTCCACCGCAAGACGTGCACCAGTGTTGCGATCACACATGTATGTATTAATTTATTTAGTGTAAAAAACTTTTTTTTTTTTTTTAAATTGTTGACTAGTGTTGTGTCTAGATGTGCATTTTATGATGATTTATTTGCTATCATACAGCCATGCTGACAACACATCTACCACCAATAGATTCTAACTGAAGATGCCATCTTATGACACAACCCTCCCAAAACATGCCACGAAAAAGATGATTTAAATTTTATTTTGTGTTTTTTAAACAATGAATCTATTGCAATATAATATTAATACATTGTCTTTATGTCATCACAGCCATTTCATACCATTATGTGGCTTTTATTGTGAAGAATAAACTATAATTTCACAAGAAAACCCTAAGTTTTACAAAACTTATTGGAACTATACTCACCACCGTCCGGTTTTCATTACCAGGTTGAGTCCGGCGACCGAGCAGCCTTCTCCAAGGTAACGGAAGCCATCAAGACGAACTTCAACGAGCGGTACGAAGAGCTCCGCAAACACTGGGGCGGAGGCGTCCTCGGTAACAAGTCCAACGCGCGCATCGCTAAGCTTGAGAAGGCGAAGGCCCGTGAGATCGCGCAGAAACAAGGCTAAGCCTAATAAAGTTTAAGACCTAACATATTGCTGTTGTTTTCTTTAGGAATTATTCATCCTTTTAGTTCTCCACTGACACTACACACACTTGAAATAACTTCTAGATGTCGATTGATACTTGATTAGGTATCTTGCTAGTTGTACCTTTTTGCCTTTACAGAACTGCATGTAGCTACACAAATGTTATTTCAATGAATAAATAGGTACACCTATTAGTCCAACATCCCAGCAGTGGTGATTTTTACGTGTTTTAGAGAATATAGTTAAAAATGAATAATCAATACTGCCAGATACTTTCCGTCGGTGGTAACTTTTACCAGACGCTTCAAAGCTCCAATAAAAATAATGTAACTACCCAAAATCTGTCTTGATTTATACATGATGTTCAGGAAACTATTGCAAGACCAATTATTGGATGGGCCAAACATCCCCCCAGACACAAAATATCGCTATGAGTATGAGCATCATCTGCCTAGCCTTTTCCCAAACTATCTTGGGGTCGGCTTCCAGTCTAACCGGATGCAGCTGAGTACCAGTAGTATTTTACATGAAGCGACTGCCTATCTGACCTCCACAACCCAGTAACAAGGTAATACGATACCCCTTGGTAAGACTGGATGTCAGAATTTTTGGCTTCTGACTACTCGTAACGACTGTCAAAGATCTACAAATGACAGCCGGGACCATTTCGGAGGCACGGAGGAAACTCGGTATGTAATTATGGTCACCCATCCACGGACCAACCTCGGCAAGTATGAGTATGAGCGCGAGGTCATTATTCGTTCGCTTGAACGTGAGAGAGATATCTCTAGGCATCAATCTCTCTTCTGGACTCATCGTGTACTAAGTTATCAGCCCACTATATTTTGTGTGCGCCTAGGGCGTCCCACGGCTATGCCACACGGAAGGAAAGTACCAAAGAGTATAGTAATATAGATGAAAGTACCTTAACCTTTTGACCGCCACAGTCGTGTGTAGACGACAAACCAAAATGTGCCCAGCACGCCACGGTCGCCAATGGTTGACAGAATTTTAAACGTAAATAAATGTCATTAAACAGCATTGTTTTGTGTTTTTCCCTTGTTAATTATTTACCTTGACTCTTCTTCATTTATTTGAAGTGAACTGCTTTCATTAGATTTCATCTGTAGTAACATAAGATGACAAAAAAGAAAACCAGTTAAAAAGTTCGTGCCCTCAAAGCCACAGTCACCTCAACAGGACACGTAGTGATGTAGGCAGCAGTCAATATAACAAGAATATCGACCTCGACGGCAACCTACGTTATATTTGATTTACTCTGAATTCTGCATTATTAAACAAATAAAACATTTGATATTGAACTTTCATGTTTGAGAAATCAAGAAAATTTTATAATACTGAACTATGCGCTCTTTAAAAGTCGAGTGTTAATAGATTATCGATTGATTGTAATGACTGCAATGCCCATCCCTATCACCCACTGTATTGTCTGTGCCGGGAACGCCACAGTCGTCTATGATTGACAGTCCCATGACGTCAAACGAGGAAAATTTTTGAATAGAGTAGTTCTTTTGCTGTTATTATTATTGTTTACTGTATACATGATTAATAATGGATAACTATAATATGAGTAGTGAAGACTTATTAAGTATATTGCAAGGAGTCGATACTGACACGTTTATAATGGTTTTTTTTTTTATACTATCCTACCTAAAAATACATACGTACATCGATATAAATCAATATACAATTGTTGAATTAAACTTATGTTGATTGTCTTATACATATTGAACGGTATATAATGTGTGAAGGTATTGAAAATGGTGTGATTATTCTACCAATTTCTACCACCCAACTTTTTAATTAAAGAACTGATTTTTATAAAATGTTTTATTTTATCTTTTGTGAACTTCATGTTTGTGACACTTAAGAAACTTTGTCCAGGTAGGTACCATTATTCCTCATTATTTCCTATTCATAACAGTGTTGTAAATTGTCTACATTCGAAAGTAAACAACACTAACACAGTAAACGGTATTTACTTCTGCACTGATGTCATCAGTGACTGGCGTTATACTAAAGCATTAATATTGCTTGTTCTTCCAAAGAAACTTAAATTTTATTAGTTGATAATGTTAAAAGTACAAAACGAACAAAATAAAATATTTCGATATTATTAAAAAGTATCGGTGTCGCACCTCTAGAGAAGAAGCGAGCAATTTCAAGAAATACGTGCCAACAGCGCCACTGTCGTCATAAGGTGACAAAAAATTACGTCATGATGGACAATAGTGCTGTAATACTATTGACTTGGTTTTATCGATTGTTGTTTCTATTTGTGGAATAAACGCCGTAACTGTGACACTTTTTTACATTACATTTATGTCATAAAGTACAAAGCGCGATGAAATAAAACTCAAAACAAGGATGGTATAATAATCTTTATTGAAATTAAAACCCATGTAAAAAAATGTTGTCAGGTTTCTATGAGCTTTATCGATATAATTTCACCCTCACTATTATTTTGTAGGTATTAAATTATGAATTCGGAGCTTGGCGCTGAGGGCACGCTTTTTCTTTTTTGACGTGGCGGTCAAAAGGTTAAACATTGTATAATTAACGAGAGTTTCTCAGAAAGAAGACTTCATTTTGATTATAAAACTTAATTGAACTGCGTTCAAATATTGTCAAATAATCGGCTTGAACCAGGAATCAAACCATCGAAACGCCATCTAGGTTTTACTAAAAGCACTGATCGGCTAAGCAGCTACTGCTGCCATCTAGTTATAGTTTCAATAAGCACATTGTGGAATTATCGCTAACAGATGGCGCTGGCTGTTTTGAAAAATAAGTTTTATAGATAGAAACGGAGCAGTGTGCGTTTTTTTTAGATTAGGCAGACTTACTAACGGTCTCACTGCAGGTGTTTTTTGTTCAGTAAAACACCAAATGTAGTATCTTCCTACTATTCTGAATTTCTAGCGTCTGTGGCACGCTACCTTTTACACGAAAAATACGTTATTAAAGGCAATCGGAGTCCTTATTAGTTAGTTTAACACAGCAATTTCCTTAACCCGAGTTCCCATGAAGATGTCATTAGTCAGACCCGGAACTACTTTCCTACTTGTTGCAAATAGGTACTATAGTATCTGCTTACTACAGACACTTTATACTCACACTTATCATCCATATTCATACTTTTATTGGTTTTCCATTAACATATTACGATTTGTTTCATTTTTATAAATATTTTCTTAGTTTTCTTTGTTGTGACATTGTTTACATCGAACTTGTCAGCTGTCATTTACTTTTATTTTTAATTGTAACCAACCAAACTCTCTATGAAGGTTTCATTTAGATTATATATTACTAAAAATTATTATCATCAATTCGTCAGTTCAAATTGTTGTATTTTATAGTTAATTGCGAATATTTGCTGTGTAAAGATATTCTGAGTTATATTTCTAAAAATATTATGTGCAGGGTTTTTGACCATTGTTACTGGCTGTTTTTAATACTGGCAGGTTGCGTCTTACTAGAGCGCAGCAGTTTTGAATCTAAAAAAATGATTGGAAGAAAAGAAACGGAAGATCAGGGTATAAAAGGGATTTCTGACAGATGCCCTGGTTCTAGTCTGGAGTTAAGAGTCGGTTCAGTCTGGACACGAGAAATCAGTATAGTCTAAAATCAAGAAAACAGCTAAGTCTAGTTTGGAGTCAAGATCTGTCATATCTTGAGTTTTGAGCACAGCCTGGTGGAGTCAAAGAGCTGCCTTCGTTTAGTGCTGCCGTGGCTGTTGCTAATTGTCTGCTGGAAGCTGCTTTGCGAACTGACGAGCCTGGCACTGGGGCTCATTACCTGTCTGCTGGAAGCTGCTCTTCGAGCTGACGAGCCTGGCATTGGGCGGTACGTGTCTGCTGGTGGGTCCTACCAAATCGCCCTGCATCAAGTTCGTCGTGGTCAAGCTCATCTTAATCAAGCCAGCTTTCTACGACTGCAAGTTTGTCTTCAGTTACTATCACGCTCAGAGATTTGCGGAGATATTTAAAACGTTCTCGGTTAACCTGCCCTTCACTTTTGTACTAATTTATTGTATTTTTCATTTCATCATTTATTAAATTCATTTTCCCCTAATTACTTTTTTAATGTACAAATCTGTTTACTCCTTTCATCACGAGGAGCAAGCACGTTTGTTACATATTGGCGCCTAACGCAAAATCAAGTCTTGATCTTAAACATATTCTCTAAATTCTAAAACAACTTCCACAAGAGATTATATTTGGAAACTATTTTCATAATATTTTCATCATATTACATCACTTAATCTACTTATACTCTTAAACACTTAATTCATATATTTATCTATATCTTCTATGAATCTCATCAAAAAAGGTTTAGTGTCGTGGGCTCGAACTATTATTGGCGCTGTTCGCGTCCTTCTTAATAATAACTCAGACTCTCTTGACTCTCTCTCTCCCTTTTAATTTTATCTACTTTATTTTTAACTTTTTTATCTTATACTTACTCATGACTCATCTTCCTCTTCCCTTCTTCTAACTGTAGAGTTTTATTCGGTCTATTTAAACTCTTAAGTTTTTATTTTCTTTGTTCATTCATTGGTTCTTAAACCATTAAAAGATTATTTTTAATCTTCTTCTATATCTGTTCTTATCAGATAACTCTTTGAAGTGCTTTTAGGTACAAGTTATCTAACCTTCTATTATACTAACTATACTATAAGTTGGTATAACAATTTTTTTTAATCTTCAACTCTAAAAGTTGACTGAAGCGGGTTGCGACTTCCTTAAAATAAGCCTTCGCTAATCTTCAACTCTAAAAGTTGATTGAAGCGGGTTGCGACTTCCTTAAAACAAGCCTTCGCTAAACTTCAACTCTAAAAGTTGATTGAAGCGGGTTGCGACTTCCTTAAAATAAGCCTTCGCTAATCTTCAACTCTAAAAGTTGATTGGGGTGGATCCCTTATTATTATTTTTTAATATTTCATCTTACTATGGGTTTTAGACGCGAGCGGATTACAACTCCAAAAATAAGCCTACTGTTATTGATTTATCAGGTGGAGTAGTGATCATTGAATGTGAATCCTACCTGGCCTAACTTCGTAAGATGTCGGTGTGTTTGAATGAGTTATGAAAGTTTTGTGAATGCTGTAATACTTTAACCTTACCAAAATTTTTGTTCTAGGCCAAAAATTTTCTCGGGGTCGTTGGGGAAATATAGTATCTGCTTACTACAGACACTTTATACTCACACTTATCATCCATATTCATACTTTTATTGGTTTTCCATTAACATATTACGATTTGTTTCATTTTTATAAATATTTTCTTAGTTTTCTTTGTTGTGACATTGTTTACATCGAACTTGTCAGCTGTCATTTACTTTTATTTTTAATTGTAACCAACCAAACTCTCTATGAAGGTTTCATTTAGATTATATATTACTAAAAATTATTATCATCAATTCGTCAGTTCAAATTGTTGTATTTTATAGTTAATTGCGAATATTTGCTGTGTAAAGATATTCTGAGTTATATTTCTAAAAATATTATGTGCAGGGTTTTTGACCATTGTTACTGGCTGTTTTTAATACTGGCAGGTTGCGTCTTACTAGAGCGCAGCAGTTTTGAATCTAAAAAAATGATTGGAAGAAAAGAAACGGAAGATCAGGGTATAAAAGGGATTTCTGACAGATGCCCTGGTTCTAGTCTGGAGTTAAGAGTCGGTTCAGTCTGGACACGAGAAATCAGTATAGTCTAAAATCAAGAAAACAGCTAAGTCTAGTTTGGAGTCAAGATCTGTCATATCTTGAGTTTTGAGCACAGCCTGGTGGAGTCAAAGAGCTGCCTTCGTTTAGTGCTGCCGTGGCTGTTGCTAATTGTCTGCTGGAAGCTGCTTTGCGAACTGACGAGCCTGGCACTGGGGCTCATTACCTGTCTGCTGGAAGCTGCTCTTCGAGCTGACGAGCCTGGCATTGGGCGGTACGTGTCTGCTGGTGGGTCCTACCAAATCGCCCTGCATCAAGTTCGTCGTGGTCAAGCTCATCTTAATCAAGCCAGCTTTCTACGACTGCAAGTTTGTCTTCAGTTACTATCACGCTCAGAGATTTGCGGAGATATTTAAAACGTTCTCGGTTAACCTGCCCTTCACTTTTGTACTAATTTATTGTATTTTTCATTTCATCATTTATTAAATTCATTTTCCCCTAATTACTTTTTTAATGTACAAATCTGTTTACTCCTTTCATCACGAGGAGCAAGCACGTTTGTTACAGTACCTACAAATAATTATTCCTTGACTCGAACGTCGTTTATTTGTTTCGTGCTGAAATGAAGTGGAAGTATAGTGTCATCGGCGTATGTATCTATCTCCCTCCCCTCCGACCCTCGCTCGAGCCAGCCTGCGATGCTGTGCCAGTAGTTTTAAATCAGCCTCTAAATAATGACATCATTCAGATCCAGCCTGTCCCCATGCTGTCCTCCCCCAACGACGCCCACGACGTACCACACAGGGGGCACCCCCCTTAGCGTGTAGTCGCTTAGTTTGTAAGTACCTAGTTTTATGCCCTGGCTGGAGGCCTTACACTCAAGGATAGTCAGGATAGTCCGGTTAAGTAGACGACAACCTTCTAGGTTGAACTTCGAGATGCCAAACCCAAAAAAAAAATGTTTCTATCTCATTGCTAGGACACAGATGACAAAGACGTACTCTTTGTGATAGGACGTGGGCTAAGATCCAGATTCCAGTGCGAGTTGGTGTTACAAACAAGTGAATTATTGGGCTTAGGACGTTTACTCTGATTTCCTTCACGATTTTTAGTACCTGGATGTCTGACAGCTAATAAAAGGAAACTATAGTCACCAGAAAACCAATGACAATTCGTCATTAGCTTTCAATCTTAGAGCAGTCGTCGCTCATCGACAATGAATAGGGTCCAGACCCCCTATACACAAACGCTTGAATTCGATTCTTGTTTTGGCATTACGAAAGCGAGCGAGATAGACATACGACTTTACGAATCGAAATCGAATCCGAGCGTTTGTGAATACGGGGGCAGGAATTGCGAGAGATAGGTCGCGGCTTCGAACCCGGGCAGTAAAGTACCTACTTAGTTTCTCTCTCTTTTTACTCTTCTTAGTAGTGATAAATGATGTTTATTTTGCAAGTAGGTTTTTACAAACACTTTTACACGTCATTTTTTTTAAGCTAGATGGGGCCGGTTTTTCGTACCTGACTACTCTGAGAAGAAACAGCCGAAACAAACTCATGTTAACTTGTTACTCTTTTAAAGTCCAGACATTGCTCAATTTACATGAGGACTATGCAGATTAGTATCTGAAATGGTCTTTTGAGTGATTCGATAACAGTGCTCAAGGAAATAAGTAGGTAGGCTACTTGACTGCCCGGGTTCGAAGCCGCGACCTGTCTCTCGCAATTCCTGCACCCTTATCATTATCAATGAGCCACGACTGCTCTAAGATTAAAAATTATATAATTCTGAAGACGTCACATCGCTATTTAATAGGCTAACTACAAGCTTATTAATTAGCATCATAAACCGTTTATGATTGTGTCAGACGCCCGCCCCGGGCGAAAAAAAGCATGGCTGGTACCTACGCACGTGTACCTTCTGTGTAGTCGCGACCTTGCCACCAGACGGAGTACACAGTCAGTAGCCCACGGGCTTCAGTGATCGGTCGCATAACAAATGCTTAGGTATGTGAGTTAGACTTTTCAAGTGAAACTTCTTATGCGACTTCCAACAAGTTTAACGCTACCATGGAAGGGGAATATTTTCTAAAACTCACTAAGGGATGGCAGTATTACAAGATTTGTGACTACTTGGTTCTACTAGGTACGAGGAGCTCGTGGCTAAATAATAACAGCCGCACGGGTCGATCTTTAAGGTTAAGCCGTGCTTGCCGAGCTTGGTCCGTGGATGGGTGACCATAATTACATACCGAGTTTCCTCCGTGCCTCGGAAAGCACGTTAAGCCGTTGGTCCCGGCTGTCATTTGTAGATCTTTGACAGTCGTTACGAGTAGTCAGAAGCCAAAAGTCTGACATCCAGTCTTACCAAGGGGTATCGTATTACCCAGTTACTGGGTAGTGGAGGTCAGATTTAGGCAGTCGCTACAATGTGAAATTCTGGTACTCAGCTGCATCCGTTTAGACTGGAAGCCGACCCTAAGTTAGTTTGGGAAAAGGCTAGGTAGATGATGGTTCTACTAGGTACGCAAGATGTCGTGCAAACAGTCATGCATTCGACTCTTCAGTGTGACCAGCCTTCGCTCAATGTCCATGAGTAGAATAACCTCGATAAACTTATGTAATAATTGTGTAATAAAAATAATACAACAAGAAAACAACAAACTATTATTTAGAAGCTCAATAAAATAACGAGAGTTATTGCGTGGCAATCGAACGCATGCGTGTATTATTACGAAGTTTCACTTCTTCCGCGCGGAGGGACTCCACGCATAATTTTTTTTAGGGTACCTATAAGAGCTAAGTAGTAGGTACCTAATATGAAGCTACTATGACCGATTCTGATATTCTGCGTCTTGTGACGAGTGGTCACAGTCCTGTGTTCGATTCCCGAGTCGGGCAAAATTTTATTGGATTTTTCCAATAGGAATTTCTCAGTAGCTGCTTTGGATTGGTGCGTTGTTAATGGCAATAGGCTCACCCCTTTCTCTGCCTAACCCTTCGGGGATAAAATGCGTGATGTCAGGGTAGGTGCCTTTAGACACGAGATAATTATTAGTAAAGATTTTCCTCATTTCACCTCATCATCATAAAGAACAAATGCTTACTTACCTATAATCCTACTTACCTATTTAGCAAGCGGGCGAAGCTGCTACAACAAAGAACCACGCTACTTTTACTTCAAAACCCATTTTTTGCCAATAAAATAAGCGCAAAGCTTTACAGAGATAATTTCGCTCTAATCTGTCGTGCCTACAGACAGAATGGACCATCTGTGCCTCAATTGATAACACAGTAAGAGCGTTAGCACACTGATGATCGGGTGAGAGTCGAGCTAGTCGCGACTACAAACCTTCTTGGTAAGATCCAAAATTATCCGGCCCACACTCATTAGATTACGATATAAAACTGACATTTCAACTCAACTAAACTAAGACGACACGGTTGGCGCAGTGGCTGAGCGATTGACTGCTGCACTGCGTGTCGCGGGTTCGATCCCCGCATAGAACAAATATTTGTATGGCCTACAGCTAGTTGTTCCGGGTCTGGCTGTTTGATGTGACTTTAAATGTTTGTAAACGCACCCACGATACAGGAGAAATTCCTAGTGTGTGGCAATGTTAAAAATAAAAAAACCATCATTATATCACCTCAACTATCAATGTTATGTGTAGAGACGTGACTAAAATGGATAAAGTAACAAATGAGCGTATAGAGGAAGTGTGAAAGTGGCGCCTGTTACAGAAAAGATGAAATCCAGTCGTCTGTCTTGATATGGACAAAATGGAAATGTGATGATGAGGGATGGAACACATGTGATTGAAAGAGTGATGTAAATAGCCATGAACATGAATAAGCCAGAAATTTCTGGACCTTACTGATACATGTCGATATCTGCTCGATTCCACAATATTGTACAATCGCTTACCTATGTCTCGCACCCTCTGTACACTCACGTCGATCGCTTTCGTCGCACAAACGCGGCGAGAACGTTGCTCACATGTGGCGTGCTCGCCACGCACACGCAGCGACTATGCTAAACAATCGCCTCGCTAGAAACACGCTTACAAATCGCAATTGTGATAAGGCCTTTAGCGGATGAGGCCTCCCATCCATTCAACGCTGAAATCCTTTTGTGTCGTGTCGGATTCTTTGCATCCACTGAAGAGAATCGCCCCTCGCAGCGGTTATTCTAAAATTATTACCTGAAACGTTAAGTGGGGCTTTTTTCAGGGGTTTTAATTGAAGGTGTTAACAATCACGGCACAGTAGGTCAGTAAGAGAAATATTCATGAGAAGATTCGATAACTACCAAGATCTGACTAACTACGAAAGTGGTATGTATTCGAAAATCTTAAGGCAAGTCTAATAATCGATGTTTCACAGCTGAAATGAGAATTGCTATAGCAGATTACACTGGGGCTTTAAAAAACCGAGGATTAGTGTGGACCGTAATTAAAATATGTAAGCCGTCTTTGACTTATCGGAATTAATATGAATAAAAGAAAACGAAAGTCTGTCTCATCAAGCATCGTTTCTGGGAAGTAGCTATACAATATATAAATACTTATTGAACTAATTTTATACAGAGCTGCGATTCAGTATCCTTTAAGGATGTGATTCATGTGAAAAAATGTAGCATTTCATCCATGCATCGGAACAGTCTTTCTATGGTTGTATAGTAATTGTTTTTTTGTTTTCTCGAATCATAAATGATCTCCTTTGGGAAAGTTATTTAATATGCCTGCTAGACTCACAATAAGCGACTATTTAGTCGCTTATTGTGAGTCTAGCCACCCACTATATTGCAGTCACAACTATATTTTTTTTTTCATATTGCATAAAACCAGCCAATAAGTAATTCATATCTAACTAAACACTCCAAAACAAAACGAAAAACAACAGGTATCTCATTCCTCTTGTTTTCCCTCGTAAGTGGAACTCTAAACGGTATTAATTCTTGGAGTTGGACCTGTGCCAAGTCTGCAGCCAGGTGCGGGCAGATAACGTATGGATTGGAAGTTGGTCCCGCGACTTCCGACAGCCAGGTCAGAAGGCCGGCTGTCCGTGGAAAGTGGAAACTTCTCTTGTATCGCTGGATGTTTGAACGTTTAATATCCGTGTAGTAATAAGTATGGGAGTCAAACAGTGTGGGATTGGATTGGTATTACTGAGAATATTTGATTAATTAATTTAATGTAAACTTAGTAAGCGTAGCATATTATAGCTAGGGTAGAAACAGAAAATAAAAGATTAGAGATGTGCCGACTATGACTTTGGCCAACTAGCCGATGAGTCGGTTGTAAAGAGACCGATTAGTCGGCCGACTAGTCGGCCGAGCCAATCACGGTTTCGGGGATATCCGGAAATTTCCGTGATGGTTCGTTTACAGCAGATCGGACGAACATGTTTTGTTTATTTCGCAAAAGCAAAAATCAAGAAACAATAGAGGATCGGACTGGGTAAAGAAAACGACATTCTATTTTGTCCGTCAGACAGGTAATACAAAATTATTAGACACGTATTTTTTGTTTTATCAAAATATCAAAAAATTACTTAGTTAGAACTCATTAAAGTTGGAGAGTGGGGGCTTACTACGTCACAAGTAGGTATAAAACTTACCTACATGTGACGTCATGCGCCATTTCAACTCAATATATCTCCGTAATTTTATGACCACGTGAAAAAAGAAAAAATACGTGTTCAATACTTTTCAATAAACTACCAGACGGACAAAGAAAAAAAAATAGGATTATCCCCTATTCCTTGATTTTTGCTTTTGCACTGGTCAACCAATCGCTCAGCCACTTCGCTAAGAGTTGATGTAAAAAGAAAAATCATTTTGTCTTCGTAGAGCATCAGAGGGCCCAGAGTGCCATTCCAAGCAATAAAGATTATAAGATGTGGATAAAGTAGTCGTTGCACACTGATGCATTCTAAACAATGTGTGTAATTGTTTGTTTTCCCTAATAAATAAAATAAAAGATAAAAGATGACGGAAAAGTCTCTTTGTATAAGTATAATAAACTGACATAAGTTAGCGAAAGCTTATGTCAAACTCGTTAAAAGTCGGTGTACAAGTACGCTTTGAAATCGATTGCTCGTAAAGTTGGAACGTTTGACGCTAGTCGTAGGCTTACTGTTGTTCTTTGTTTTGATCGAAATAATTTTTGAGAAATCTAAATCTCGAGAAGTACTTGATTGGCTGTGAAGATTTCTGCAAACAAAATATAATGTCTACAAAGTATAAAGGACAAGTAGGTCTGCCTCCCTTTAAGATTGCTAACGAATCTCGCCTCGCGTACCTATACTTGAAAAGAGGGTCTCGCCCAAAATGGGTCATGAAAATAAAGTTATACCAACGACATTAAAATATTAACGAGCAAAAGACGGGCAAGCTGAAGAAAATCTTAATCCAATACTTGTTACTGCTTATTAACAAATTGGTATGTCTAGTGTCACTCGCGCGCTTGTCAGATAGAATCATCTGCTTAGCCTTCTCCCAAACTTTATTGGGGTCGGTTTCCAGTCTAACCGGATGCAGCTGAGTATCAGTATTTTACATGAAGCGACTACCTATCTGACCTCCACAACCCAGTGACTGGGTAGTGACCAGTGACCCCTTAGTTAGACTGGATGTCAGACTTTCAGCTTCTGACTACTCGTGACGACTGTCACAGATCTACAAATGACAGCCGGGACCAACGGCTTAACGTGCTTTCCGAGATACGGCGGAAACTCGGTATGTAATGATGGTCACCCATCCACGACCAACCTCGGCAAGCGTGGCTTAACCTTGAAGATCGATCCATGCGGCTGTTATTAATTAGCCACGAGCTCCTCCGCTCCTTCTACCGCTTGTCAGGTAGCATCGGCGTGTCAAAATCGAAAATGATCGGGATCAAAATTTTTTGTATGAAAATATTTCCAATGTCTGCTCTATAAGTAATTTAAATCTGTTTAGAATTGTACCATCTCCAGTAGACAATCTATGCCTGAGACAGTCTGACGGCTTTTCATACAGTGTAGAATTACTACACTAACGTACTTGGCCTTAAACATAACATAACACCACACCTATAATTCCCGAAGGTTCGGCAGAGGTGTAGTAGTACACCGTCATTTCGGTAGTTATCCTTAAGTCCCATGTAATAGGGGGCGAGCCTATAGTCATCAACCAGGCACTATTTAAACTCTGTGGCTGCTACTGTGAATTCCTGATGGAAAAACTCAATAACAATGTTCGTCGTTGCGTTGAGCTCCTTGAGTTATAAGTCGAGCTACACGACAACTGACAAATGCTTGCACTGACTGGACAGGTCCACTCAAATCTGTGTGGTTCTTTCTTCAAAAGACCATCTCAGACACTAATCTGCATAGTCCTCATGTAAATTGAGCAATGTCTGGACTTTAAAAGAGCAACAAGTTAACAGAGAACCTCTGAGTTTGTTTCGGCTGTTTCTTCTCAGAGTAGTCAGGTACGTAACAACGGCCCCATCTAGTTTTTAAAAAAATGACGTGTAAAAGTGTTTGTAAAAACCTATTTGCAAAATAAACATCATTTATCATTTATTTATCAATATGTCCGACCCGGTAATCGAATCCAGGAACCTCGTGCTCAGCAGTCGCGATTGCGAACCACTAGACCAAAGAGGTAAAAAAAGTCGGTTACTAGTCTACTAGTAAACTTAAATTCATCAATTCACTGATAGACAAGGGACTGCCTAAACTATTTGGTCTACAACCATGAGTTTTTGCTAAAATTGTTTTCAAACAGCGAATTTGTGAAAAATCCTATAGGGATTAAAAAACCGGCCAAGTGCGAGTCTGACTCGCGCACGAAGGGTTCCGTACCATTATTTATAAAAACGAGCAAATAATCACTTTTTTGTATGGGAGCCCCCTTAAATATTTATTTTATTCTGTTTTTAGTATTTGTTGTTATAGCGGCAATAGAAATACATAATCTGTAGAAATTTCAACTGGCTAACTATCACGGTTCATGAGATACAGTCTAGTGACAGACGGACAGCGAAGTCTCAGTAATAGGGTCCCGTTTGACCCTCTGGGTACGGAACCCTAAAAATAGATGAAAGTTTTATATGAAAGTTCATCATTTTGCCGATGGTATTCCCATAGGACGCATGGCTTGTTCTAAGCAGATATTGTGTCAGGACAGAAAATATATATTTTATCGCTCACAAAATCCAGTTTAGAACTATCAGTGCCCTATTTTGCCAGCCCAATGAGCTTTCATACCTACAGATTACTCTGTCAACGCCGTCAGACAAACACAGGTCTTTAAAGATTGGCCCGTCCTCAGTACGAAAGCAAAGGTACATAATTGCTTTTCACACGCTGTTAACTGGAAGTGTCAATTTAGGAAGCAACTGTTAACCGAAGCAATTTATTTATAACTTATGGCCACTTAAAGCCCATTGAGGCTATAAAATCCAATATTTTATTGCCCATTTACAGCCTTTAGAAGCGTCGAACCGAACCTCTTTAAACAATCCTTGAACTTGTATTATTTATGGCGGTTTTTATTAGTTGACATGCATTTAAATGGTACTTGGTTCATGCATAATCCTTTGAATTATCATAAACAAGCTGTACCGCGGCATGCGTTGCAAATATTGCAATGCACTTTTTCCTACCTGCCCTGCCTGCCCTACTTGCCCTAACTGCCCCACCTACCCTACCTGCCCTACCCACCCTACCTACCCTCTCTACCCTACCCTATTATTAAACACATAAGAAGACTTAGAACTGTCTCGTTAGCCAACATTTACTCGTAAACAAATATGTGATTTTAGGAAAAAAAAAAAAATTGCCGTGAGTACAATTTAAGTGCTTCGACTTCAAACACCTTTCAATAGTCATTCTGAAATCAATCTAATAACCATTATTTTAAAGTTAATATTCATTTAAGTAAAAACATTAGTTGGAATCAAAGATTTTAATAGACTTTAGAACCTACAACGCAAGATTAGGGTATAATCCAATTTTTTTTTCTTTGTCCGTCGGGTAGTTTATTGAAAAGTATTGGACACGTATTTTTTCTTTTTTCACGTGGTCATAAAATGACGGAGATATATTGAGTTGAAATGGCGCATGACGTCACATGTAGGTAAGTTTTATACCTACTTGTGACGTAGTAAGCCCCCACTCTCCAACTTTAATGAGTTTTAACTAAGTAATTTTTTGATAATTTGATAAAACAAAAAATACGTGTCTAATATTTTTGTATTACCTGTCTGACGGACAAAATAGAATGTCGTTTTCTTTACCCAGTCCGATCCCCTATTGCAGGGACAAGAGACCTCTCAACCTTATCCGAAGTCAGTAAGTGAAGTGTCTTAATGTAATGACACGTAAGACGTAGGGCACGTTTGAGATGGACGTGACCTACGAGATAAATTATTGTATGTGAAAGGCAGCAGCCAGTATCACTGTATCAACATGATCATTCTCTTGCCCTTCAACATCATAATCATCATCAGCCTGTATTCGTCCACTGCTGGACATAGGCCTCTCCCATGACACGCCACTGAGCACGATTCTCGGCCACTCACATCCAGCTCTTGCCAGCCGCCCCTGCCCTTATTCCAATTTGTTTAGGGTCGACGCAGCATGTTTTCTTTTTCCATGCTTCTTTTTTACTTGTCATCTCAGCCGTCACCTACTTTACATCCATCCATCCATCTCTACTTCATTCTTTCCCTAATCTTATAGCCACATTCATACTCAAAACTTTCCGCATGATATTGTCTTCACTGCTCCGTATCATATGCCCATGACAACTGATTACCACACAACTACTGCCTCATTTGGTACCATCAGCAAATAAAGCTTGAAAGAAATGCTATGACGGGACAACCGGAGTAATCTTTTATGTATACTTTTTTTAAACAAACAATTCACATTTATTTGTTTATCATTTCGTGACTAGTTTGAATTTCTTTTGCTACGAAAGTCAGAGTAATGTTTGTTTTATACTGATAGATGTTACAAACGCTTTCAAATAACTAACGTTAACTACATTAATGATGTTTCTTACGTGATCCTTTCCGCGGGATCCTTTACTGATATCCAGGTTGGTTTTTGTAACAGCTTTGTTGTAGCTACTGAACAGAACGTATCGACAAGGATTTTTCGGTATTGTTAAACCTAATGGTAAGGATTCTACAAGGAGGCATACTCAGCCCCCTTTTTTTTTACTGATTAATGTTGAACTTTGATGCTCTTGACAATAAAATCAATCTACTTAATGTTTTTAGTAGTCATAACTCTTTTGAGATCGGCATATGTGGGCACCGGCTAAAACTTAATCAATATACCATCAAAAGCTTATTCGGTTCAAAGAAAACGACAAAGATACCTCAGTCAGTATTTTTATATTGTAACTGATCTTGTGAACCTTCAATTTATTCCCAAATTCATAAAGTAGCTTCGCATGCAGCTTTGTCAATCAAAGGGTTAGGCTCTGAGATTGACAAAGCGGCTTAACGAAGGAGAAAACAGATCCAGTAGTATCGAGTAAAAATAGAACAAGCGGAAATGGCGAATGGCGCGCTCAATCCGACTACCGTTCTAATTGCATCCTAACTAACCATCAAGAAATTGTCAACGGCTATTATGCAAACTTAATAATAAACGCCTCTGTTAATGGTTCCGTACTTGTTCAGTAGTACGCAAGCGCTAAACCATCCGAAATGTAACAGGTACTATGGACTCTATGGACGCTTTCGCTCAGTCGCGAAATGTCGGGAGAGCCGCGCAGGCGTGTCGCCTGTGCCTCATCAATTAATTCTACTACCATAAAATAAAAAAAATAAAAAACGTCAAATAAACCCTGCTAATTGTGGATCGAAATTCGAAAATGGAATTTGATTTTTGCTGTCATGGGATTCCAATATGGCGTGATTTAGTGAAGATGTTTCGTTTTGTAAGTGGCGTGTATTGACTTTTCGTGTTTTGTTTTGTGATAATTTGTGATAGCGATGCCAAGTGGTTATGGGTGTGATAATGCTAACTGTTTGTGGGATTGGATTGCTCAATGCATCGGACTCTATGGTAAGTTTTTTAAAGCTCCGTATTTTGTTTGAAAACAGTTACAGGCACGAAAGCAAGGCGTCTACTTTATAATAGTTTGGAACTCATTTAAATGTAACCGTCTGGAACCTTACGATAATCCAATAAAAAAGTAAAGTAAAGTTTAAAAGAATTCAGCGTAAGGCTCAAACAGAATTAGAATTTAATTACTGGAAGATTTCTGCAAAGACAAATTCCTTAAAACATTGTAAGTTGATAGTCTAATTACTCACTGTTTCGCAAAAAAATTAGCTTTTACTTAATCGCTAAATTAAATTAATTTAACAGAGAATAAATCTTGAAGGCATGAGAAATTAATTAATTAAAAATTACAAATTAAAATTTGCTAGAAGGATACCAAGAAGGAAAAAATAATCCATTAAGGAATCACACATTCAAATGAAAATTAATGAACATATTACTACACAAACAAATACAATACAAATAAAAATAATAAAAATGCATCAAGGACAACTCAGACAAATAAATCGTCTTTAAAAACAAGAGTAATATAGATTTAACAATGAAAAATAAGTTCTTTTTAGCTACAATTTCCCGAAGAAATAAAAAGCTGAAGGTATAAGAAGCTTCTCATAAATATTCCAGAATATCTTTCGTTGCTATCAGCGGTCACGTAGACAATCGTTTTAAGTCTTGAGGTCACGTAGTCTGCCTGATACAGCTGCTTACGGATTTGAACAAGAGCCTTTGCTGAAAATTTGATAATGTCAGTGCATTTATAACCAGATGTTATGGACGTGGACGCAGAAAAATCGAAGGTTGTGAGAATTGTTGCATGTTGCGTCCTGTGGTTTTCTTCCACGCCCATGGGAAAAACCCATGAGTTAATGTATGATATTGTCAATAATATACGAGGGGCAGTCGTCATTATTATTGTCACTATCGGAAGGAGCCTAGGGGGGAAGGGAATTCAGAACCTCGAAAGTCTGACAACTACCAAAGAGGAAACGGGGAAGGGAATTCAGAACCTCAAAAGTCTGACAACCACCACAGGGGAAACGGGGAAGAGAACTCAGAACCTCGAAAGGCTGACAACCACAAAAAGGGAAACGGGGAAGGGAATTCAGAACCTCGAAAGTCTGACAACTACCACAGCGGAAACGTGTTTTGGTGGTCAAATTGGCAGTCGCTTCATGTAAAATACTGTCAAGCATTAGTAACATCTGGTTAGAACCAGTGATGAGACCGCAGTCTCATTTCCATTATCTGGCATTTTGAGGAAGCTGATTTCACATGGAAAACTTTGATCGATCCATTAAATGAGAGATGTTGACTTAATTGAAGTAAAACCAGAAGCAATCGATACAAGTAATTTAGAAACGTTTAAAAGAAAGAGAAAGAAAGAAAATATATTTATTGCGGTAAGGTTTCTTGAAAACTAAATCGAAACGTGCTTTTCTAAATCGAGTTCGTAAACGTTTCCAATACGATACTCTGGCAATCTACTAAGCAGCTTGGTATTATGAAGTTGGAAATTGTCTTGCAGTTTTATTGTTGTTATCATTTTAGAGTTGTCGAAAACCAGCTGATAGCTATCACATGGTCCTGAAACTCTAAATATCAATGTGATAATACTACAATTCATTCAAATTAGCTTCTGTATTTATTAATTCAAAAGAGAGAATCATTATAAGAAATCTAATGTACCTACAGACTTTAAACAAAACATGATATTCATATTCCACATTAATCAAGCTGAAATACTAAATTTAATAACAAAATTAAACAAACAGCTCCGTCAAAACCGTCTCGTCAAAACTCAGAGATTAAGCTTAAGAGGACACACTCGTAACTTAATAAGATTTTAGACAAAAGATTACGTAAATAACATTAAATTCCAGTATCATAGCTCTTCTGTAAAATGATTTTCAATGTGACGTTAGAATAATCGCAAGTCAATTTGTTATTTGAACGGTTTCGTATGTAGGGTGGGGAGCAGACGATCCATTTTCGGAGTAAAACTGACGGGTAATCCTAATCAGTTATAGATCACTTTTTAGTCGTATTTTCGGGATTCTGCTGTCTTGGTAGTTGCGGTTCTAATATTTGTTATTGAACAGCTGAGGAGCTCGTCTAAATAATAATAGGCGCACGGGTCGATCTTCAAGTTTAAGCTGCGATTGCCAAGGTCGGTCTAGGGATGGGTGACTATCATTACATACCCAGTTTCCTCAGTGTTTTCAGAGGCAAGGACGAAACTCGGCACGTTAAGCCGTTGGTCCCGACTGTCATTTGTATATCTTTGACAGTCGTTACAGGTAGTCAATGCCCCGAAAGACTGACGACCAATCTTACCATTGGGTATCGTATTACCCAGTACTAACTGGTTTGAGTAGGTCAGATAGGCAATCACTCCATGTAAAATACTGGTATTCTGGTGGAAGCTGGCCCCGAAAGAGTTGGGAAAAGGCTAGGCAGATGATGAACGGCTGAGCATGCTTCAATTTTGCGATTGTGAGCACTGACGTTAATATTAAAACGTTTGTTTTTGAATAAATTATTTGCACCCTCCACAAAAGGTTGGGTCGATTGTCTGCACCTGTTACAACAGGGCATTATAAATACGTATTTCTCAGACAATACAAAATGTAGGTTCTTAAACTAATGTAATGTTAAATGACAGCGATGTCGAGAAGTACTTAGACCTTAAGTGTCCTGTTGTTTATAATGCTAGTTTATATTTACTTACTAGTCTTGTTTTGTTGTAAATATTTAGTTTTAGTTATTCTATGAGTACCTAGGTTTAATTCACCGATGTATTTATGTATAAACCATTGAACAGGATGATAAATCATTTTTATTGATATTAATAAACCTATCATTAATCCATTAGGAAGAAATAAATCTGCCCGCTCAAAGTAAAAGTAAAAAATGTCCTCAATCTTTCGCGAAGTCGTGTATAAAAGAAATATGAACCGAAAATTCAAAAATATGATAGATCTTTAAACGCCGTCAGCCCAGTAACCTAGTTCCCTCTAATTTGTGTGCGTGGGAAGATAACAGCTGATATGGTTTCCCGTGATATTCCGGAACTAACAAATAATAGATGTCGCTTGTCGTCATTTTACGCTAATCGCCAATTACCGATAAACTGTGGAAATGCTTCTGTTGTGTTTGTTCTTTTGAAGGAAATAAAGAAAACCTTGAAGTGGGAACAAAAATGTTTTTTTTTTATTACGGTTTATTTGAATTGTTATTGACTATTCGGCATTAATATTCTTTTGAACACATCTAAAAATTTCTTCTTTTTTCTTGTTACTAACATCCTTGCCTTGCCTCTAGACTACTTTGTCTGAAATAAATGATTTTATTTAAATAACTAACTGTCCCACGCAACTTTGTCTGCGTCACATTTTCCCCGTTTTAGCAATATTTTTCATTGCTGCTCTACTCCTTTTAGTCGTAGCGTGATGATATATAGCCAATAGCCTTCCTCGATAAATGGGCTATCTAACACTGAAAGATTTTTTCAAATCGGACCAGCAGTTCCTGAGATTAGCGCGTTCAAGCAAACAAACAAACAAACTCTTCAGCTTTATATAATATTATAATACTAGCTGTCCCACGCAACTTCGTCTGCGTCACATTTTCCCCGTTTTCGCAACATTTTTCATTTCTGCTCCGCTCCTATTGGTTGTAGCGTGATGATATATATATAGCATATAGCCTTCCTCAATAAATGAGCTATTTAACACTGAAAGAATTTTTCAAATCGGATCAGTAGTTCCTGAGATTAGCGCGTTCAAGCAAACACACAAACTAACTCTTTAGCTTTATTATTAGTATTAGATAAGTATAGATTTAATATGACTGCCTTGTTGGTCTGGTGGCCGCAAGCGCAACTGCTGAGCATAAGGTCCCGGTTCGATTCCCGGGTCGGGTTTTTTTTTTATTGGGTTATTCCTTCGGGAATTTCTCAGCAGCAGCTACGGATCTAGATTTATGCCCGGTTGGTGGTAATAGTCTCGCTACCTTAAATTGGACTTAAATATAATTGGCATAAAAACAAATAACTGACCTCGAAACCGAAATCAGACCAATATTCACAGAGAAATCGATGAACATCCACCAAAAAAAAAAAACGCAATTTCGTTTAGTTGGATGATCATACTTTTTATTTTGATTTAAAACCAAACAACTAAACCGATTTTGATGAAATTTCCATGGGACCAGCCAGAAAGTATCCTTTCACATAAAAAAAGATTTTTTCAAATCGATTCATAAATGACGGAGTAATGACTTATTACTATCAGGTAACAAACATAAAAAAAAAACATATTGTCGAATTGACAAACTCCTCCTTTTTTTAAGGTCGGTTAAAAGTGAGGATGTGCTATTAGGTGATCTTAATGGTGGTCTAATTAAGCAGAGGTGTACCGTGTACCTCTGCCTAACCCTCCGACTTAACCCTTAAAATTGACCTAAAGAATATCTTTTGAGTCATAGTTAGTGAAGTAGATACCAAATAATTGTCTGAAGACTCAATATGACAGAACTCTGCTTATGTACGTCTACCATGAGTTTTAACAATCTATACTCGCTAGCGTCTGTAGTTAAAAAAATGTATGAAAACTTTTACAGCGCCTCTAGCGGATAGTTGGGTACTAAAATGCGCAGTATGAGTCACTATATAGTTATCTATCCTACGTCACCGTGTAGTAAACTATACTACAGCGACTGCAAGTTTGGGCTTCATTTGCTTAGAATTTGGTAGTAAGCACTAACACAGCTCATGGAACCATTGAAAAAGCTAACTATAGTATTTGCGTATTGACGGAACTATTGCAGTTACGTCAAGCGATCTAACTATGACAACTCATGGTAGACGTACTGATAAAGTTTTCAACCAGCATAACCGCCGTAGAAACAGGCTAGGTCGACGGAAGAATCGTCAAACTGACACAATGTCATTGTCTATCTGTCATTATGTCGATTCTTCCATAAACAAAACTCGTTACAGTGGTCATGCTACGCGTGAAGTTCCTAATACTGCTACACTTTAAAACTGTTTATACCAATGCAAACGTAACACTTAAACAAACATACACAACCTTTCAGTTTATTTTGATGGCCCATCTAAAATTACGCACTATATCCTTCAGCAGTACTAATATTGGATCCGGAAAACATTAATTCCTAATACCATCAAACATTTGAATCATAACAATGTGCTTTTCCGGCGATTTACAACTTTATGACTACAAACAAACAATTCCTTTTAATTCATATCGCATTCTGACTGCGATTTATCGTAATAACGTCCATAAAGTTTGTTTTAGAACTGAGGAGGAATGTATGAAGAATTTTTAAGATAAACAATGTTCTTTATGTGCGTGGTAGTGATGCGAAAGCTCTTTGTGAAGTCGATGTAATTTCATTAAGTCGTGACATCAAAGTCAGGCCCTAGACTGTTCGTCTCTGTCGTTGTAGGGCAGACCACAGCACTGGAATTTTTTCAGATTTAATAATAGTTTTCTAGTCTGTACAAAAATAAACTTAGTTACGAATTTATTACGCTATAATTTCATCTTTGTGCTAGGGTTTTGGCGAGACAAGGTTGGGTTACTAATTATGTTTTAATTCGTTTTTCTTCAATATAATGTTGCTCTGTTTCATGTGAACAAGGTCGTATTTTTATGTTTATAACTTTACTCTGTTACACATAGCTGCAGCAAGCTTGCAAACTAATCTTGAAATGTTTAAGGTTGGTGTGGCTGCTTTTAATCATCTTTTGTCGTATATTTAGACTTACCCATTCTTCGTATATAATTTTTTAGAGGTATGCCAATCCATGACGCTCGCTCGCTCTGGATACTCTTAACTTGCACGTTTTCTACATCGTTCTCACATATTTGTAATTCTCAACATGAATGATGTAACCAAGATTTAGTAACAATATTTTTATTTAAAAGAGTGTCCATGGAGTTTCTTGCCCATTCTACTCCATAGAGATCTACGCTTTGGAATGGGCAACTACAGTACTTTCACAAGTTATTATGCCTTGAATCTGGGACTGTAGCTTAGTGTTTTGTTCTGTTTTTTGACTTCCAAAAGTGCCTTAATGGTTAGAAATAAATGCTTTGAGTTTGAGTTTATGCCATTACCTTTCCAACATTAGTCATAATAATAATAGGTCTTTACCTATGAAATTGCCGTATTGCAGTACAGACTTTTTCAAACAAAAAAAAGTTTTGATTGGCTATGAGTTCTAAATTCAAATTAATTTTGTTTTAAAAATATGACATTCTATTTACAAAATCAGTCTTTTGTTTATTCATTAGCGTTGTATTTTCATTACATTTCAACATTTTTCCTCATAATGGATACTTTGAAATTTCGTGTAATTATGGAATATGAGTTCCGTCGTGGCACCAACGCGGCACAAACGACCCGTAACATCAACGACGTTTACGGAGAGAACTGTACAAACGAACGCACAACCCGTTATTGGTTTGCTCGGTTTCGTTCTGGGAATTTTGACTTGAAAAATGAACCTCGTGGTCGTCCGGAAACTTTGGTCAACAATGATGAATTAAAGGTGATTGTTGAAGCTGATGAAACTCAATCTACAGCTGAGCTGGCAGCAGCTTTTGATGTTAGCATTAAAACAATATTGGTCCATTTGCGACAGATTGGCAAGATAAAAAAGCTTGATAGATGGGTGCCCCACGAACTTAACGATCGCCAGCGCAACGTACGCGTCGAGACTTGCCTTGCGCTGCTTAACAGGCACAGAAATGAAGGAATTTTGAACCGAATTGTTACGTCCGACGAAAAATGGATTCTTTTTGACAATCGAAAGCGCTCAGCAAGTTGGTTAGATCCTGGTTCGGTACCAAAGCAATGTGCAAAACGAAAAATGACCCCTAGAAAGGTGATGGTCACAGTTTGGTGGTCTAGTGCTGGTGTGATTCATCATAGCTTTTTACAAAACGGCGAGAGCATTACTGCAGATGTGTACATTGAAGAACTGACCACAATGATGGCGAAACTCGCACGTCTGCAACCAGCTTTGGTCAATCGGTCGTCTCCACTGCTACTTCACGACAACGCGCGGCCCCATACTGCACAACAGACCGTCTCTAAGCTGCATGAGTTGGGTTTGGAAGCTCTCCCTCATCCGCCATACTCACCAGATCTTGCGCCTTCCGACTATTACTTTTTCCAAAATTTGGACAACTTTTTAGCGGGAAAAAAATTCAATTCCCGAGAGGCAGTACAAAACGCCTTTGAAGAGTTTGTTGTCTCCCGTCCAGCTGATTTTTTCAAGAAGGGCATCCATAAACTGCCACAGCGTTGGCAAAGATGCATTGATTGCAGGGGTGATTACTTTGAATAAAAGAAATAAACAAGTTCGAAAAAAAAAATACTTTAACTTTTTTCAAACAAAACGGCAATTTCATAGGTAAAGACCTAATATGTCCACATCTTTACCTAATCATTGCTTTTTCCACGCGAAGACAGTCATCTCTTAATCTTTTATTTCTTAGGCAAACATCCTGCATCAGCATGTATGCATGCAAAATTTGTTACAAAGGTAGCTTTAGCAATATGATCGTCAAAATTATGTCGTGGTCGGCTTTCAGTCTAACCAGATGTAGCTGAAAACCAGTATTTCACATGGATGCAGCGACTCAGCGAATCTGACCTGTAGTACTAACTTCGTTGTACAGTCACGTCTAATAATATATGTATACACTTAGCAAAACTGAAAAGTGATTTGCTCGTGAAATTAAGGTTTCTACGTTGAGATAAGACCTATTTGGTAATAGTATGGCTTCCAAAATTCCATGTTCGTGAAAACGTAAAACCTTATCAATACAGTAGGAGAAAATCACTTTTAAAAATTTCTGCGTGTATACGTATTATTACACGTGACTGTACACAACTCAGTTAGTAGGTACACACTGTACACTGGGTTAAACGATAGCCTTAGGTAAGTCTGGTCTTACCAAGGGGTATCGTATTACCCAGTACTCGCTACCTGTAGCGACTGTCAAAGATCTACAAATTATAGCCGGACCAACGGCTGACCGTGCTTTCCGAGGCACTGAGGTAACTCGGCATGTAAGGGGTGGTCACCCATCCACATACCAACCTAGGCAAGTGCAGCTTAACCTAAACCACTTAACCTAAACCTGATGCAATCTTCCCGAGCACCTGTTATTAATAAGCCACGAGCTCCTGTTCCCAACACCATCGCCAGCCCTCAGCAATCATTGTCTTCTACAAGTTTAAAGTAAAATAGCACATACCTAGTATCATTGCAAAAATCTACTCCTAACACGAATAAGACTTCTCAAGATCATTTCTAGAACGAAAATCTAATCCAATTACAAAGGCGACGCGAAATTTCTAGTTTCATTTAGGAGTCCTACGAAGCCTGATGGCTGTTAGCTCATAATCTTATTATGTTATTAGTTCAGAAATCCCGCTTAACATTGTCGACGGCAGACGATTTCTTACCTTTGAAGGTTTTTGGAGTTTAAATGTTAATTTTGGATGAAAGGATGATTAATTGTAAGTAGTTTCGCTGGTTCGTGGAGGAGCTCGTGGCTAAATAATAACAGCCGCACGGCTCGAACTTCAAGGTTAAGCTACTCTTGCCAAGGTCGGTCTGTGAATGGGTGACCATCATTTCATACCGAGTTTCCGCCGTGCCCCAAAAAGCACGTTACGCCGTTGGTCCCGGCTGTCATTTGTAGATCTTTGACTGTCGTTACAGGGGCACAAAAATCTGAAAACCAGTCTTACCAAGGGGTATCGTATTACCCAGTACTAACACTGAGTTGTGGAAGTCAGATAGGCAGTCGCTCTATTTAAAATACTTATTTAGCTGCCTCCGGTAAGACTGGAAGCCGACCCCAATAAAGGCTGGGCAGATGATGTTGGTTCGCTGGTTGTTAGCCGGCTATGGTTGAATAACTAGATTCAGGCCAGGTTAAGTGCTAATTACGGGTCTACATAGGCGTGTCGTCTTCTATAGGTGTATCAATAACGTTGTAACGGTATATTTACCATGTCTATTAACCACCGACCAAAAAAGAGGGGTGCTAATTTGACGTGTGTATCTATGTATCTGTTTGTCTGTCTGCGGATGAACCGATTTTGATAAATTAATTGGTTTCGTGTGAAAGGTGTTTTAATCGAGAGTGTTCTTAGATATGTTTCGACAAAATTTGCTCAGCCGTTTGAAGGTCATCACCTCTTTTCTAGTTGATGAAGGGATATAAACAACTTCCACATTTCTAGTCGATTTGAAATTTGAAATCTGGTCACTTGTCACCATAGGCATTGCCGAGGGGGCTGAACCCCTCCCTTTTATTTTTCCTCTATTAATTTTCCTTGTTTTTGTTAATTAGCGAAAAGAGGCGCAACACCGAGAAAAGTGGAAGGAATGGGAGGAGATCTATGCCCAGAAGTGGGACACAAGGCTAAGAAAAAATAATTGAAGTTTAAAAAACATGAAACAAAATTGAATTTTAATTTTAAAAACCTCTGACATAAAAACCGTCTAAAAACCAAAAATAAATTAATCCAAGCGTCGTAGCGTTGGGGGATCGCTAAGTAGACCGCTTAGCAAAAGCACGAAACAAAGCGGACCCCCGACGCTACCCTATTTTGATGGATGGAGAGGGAGAGGAAAGCCAAAGAATAGATGGATGGATTGTGTGAGGAATGATATTAAAGAGAAAGGATTAAATGATGATGGATGCAGTGACGTCTGCCAGAGGAGAATGGAAGAAGAAAAAGTGTTGCGCCGACTTCAAGTAGAATGAGACAAGGACAGCAACATGGTGATGAGAAAGTTCGAAGATCGAAAGCAATATAGCCAGGAAAGCTCGTATATTACACTTTTATTCAATCGTTTTCTGATTAGAGCTATACAGTGTAATACTTTATCTTCAAGTTAAAGATGTTTCTGTGAACGCTTTATCTATACTAATAATATAAAACTGAAGAGTTTGTTTGTTTGTTTGCTTGAACGCGCTAATATCTGAAAACTTATGATCCGATAAAAAAAAAACAGTGTTAGATAGCCTATCTATCGAGGAAGGTTATAGGCTATATATCATCACGCTACGTCCAATAAGAGCGGAGCAGCAATGAAAAATGTTGTAAAAACGAGGAAAATGTGACTGACACAGACGAAGTTGCGCGGGACAGCTAGTGTAAACATAAAAATAAATAATATTAGGTGTGTTGGAGCTTATACACGGTGTTGGTTATCACCTCATCACGAAGCCGTCAACCAAGCATTCTGTACATGAAACTAAGTAACTTTACGCAAAAATTATTGCTGGGAAACGACTTTTTTTTGGGGGGTTTAAAATCATGTTTTGTCGTAGAACTCAATGTAACGCACTCAAAACATTGTGCTGATGGACGGATTGAATAGTACGGGGGTCGTGGAAGTGTTGAAAGTAAAAATCGCACATTAAAAACTTGTATTTAAAAAAATACTTGTGAAAAAGTTGGAACTTTGACCCCTAATATCTCCGTAACTAGAAGGTTCCTAGGTATGGTGTAGAACAAAAAAGGGAGAACCAGTGCCTTTCGGCTCCGTTAAGAGGTGTTTTACACCCTTTATTATGCTGGTCCCATAGGTGTTATTTCTGTCGTTTATAAACAAGGTTAAAGTTCCAAAACAATTTTTCTGGGAAGATGAGAACGAGACGGTTATTTATAAGCCGGGGAAGGGACCGATGAGATCAATGTGGTGTTTGATAAAGGGTACAATAAAATTACTTTGTACTGTCAAGGTGACGGAAGGGGCCTAGACACGCGGCTATCAGTTTCTATACGTTTCGTTTTTATATGTTGTTCTGCATCCTCGTCAAAATTCAAGAGCATGTCACAAAAGAAATAAATAATCAATTAAAATACGGTACTAGTTTATTATTAATGAACGCTGAATTTTATTGGTTGTTTAATTTTGTCAGTATATCAGAAAAACCCCCTTAACGTTGTTTAGTTAATAAGAAATTATCGAATAAACGTTTGAGATTGTTTGTATGTGTGAAAGCGCGGTTATAGGGCGAGAATCAGATGAGCCGCGTTCACTGGTCGTGGTTCACTCTTTCCGATTTCCGTAAATAAGAAAAAAAAAAACCTACGCATTTTATTATTGTATTTTACATTTCACTAATTTGACGAGGATGCAAACCAACACCTTGTATAACGACTTTAAATAGGGTTGACACAACCTTTTTAATTATTTAGGTACATGTCTAAATCTGCGTATTAGACTAGCTCGTTGGTCTAGTGGTCGCAATCTCGACTGCTGAGCATGAGGACCTGGGTTCGATTCCCAGCTCGGGCAAATTGTTATTAGGTTTTTTCCATCAGGAATTTCTCAGGAGCAGCCACGGAGCCTGGATTTGGGCGCAGTTGATGGCAATAGGCTCGTCCCCATTAAATTATTTTTAATAATTACTGGCTTAATGTGGGACTGTGGGTGCAGCTACTTTTGGGTACACCCAGAGGTGTATTATCCCTAAGGCAAACTAGGCACGTGCCTAAGGGTGCGAGGTTACAAAAAGGCGCACGCTCACTATTTTTAAAAGTTATACTTTCATAGTTTTACTTTTCCTACCTGATGCCACAGAATTAGCAAGTAAAATTGTGAACAGTGAAACCACACTCACACTTTTATATTGTAAGGCTAAAAATGAGCCTCTGAGTTATTTTACTACTTACCTCTACAAACTCATACAATTTCTTTTAACCTGTCCAAGGCAGGGCTAAACAATTTTTCGAGCTCGCTTCACTCGGTCTTGCAGCCTAGTTTCTCTTCAATCTTAAACTGGTCTGTAAGTCAACCAATTACCTCCTGTATGTAGAGCAAGACAATTTTTACCTGTCCAAGATAGGGTGTTAAAATTTTCGAGCTCGCTTCTCTCGCTCTTGGATCCTTAGATCTTCTGCTGTAAATGGTGTTTTTTTTTTCGGCCAAAATGTATGTAAATAAAGTAAATGTATGGACCAGCAGTTTTTTTTTTTAATTACCGATGAAAAACTCATATGTTTAGAATACTCATTACTATTCGTGGTTAGCGTTTTCGCGTTGGTATCCCCACACCCCGTATAGTATGGGCTTTAGAGAGGCGCCGATGAGGTTGTTGCTTGCCTAGAACGCTCTCGACACTTAATCCGCTTCTGGGTACACCTGCTCTCTGCTCGTGACATTTTATGTTATTTAAATCCTTTTTTGTATTTTTCCGTCATTGTTACCAGTGTGGGAATGTTACTTTGTCCAAGACTTCTTATTTTGAGAACTGTACTGCAATGCATCATGTCAAGATCGCACCACATATCTTAAGCTGGTTCTTTTTAAGATTAGGTGAGGCTGGTACTAGCAGGTTGTTGACTGGGGGTCTACTCTCTAAGTCCGTCAACGAAAGTACGGATCCGTCCGTAACTAGTTTCATACTTTGAAATGAACCCTACTCCCTAAAATGTTCAGATTCATGAGTTATGTAAACATATCGGGAGTAAGGACATCTGTCCAATCGTATTGTCATTCATTTTTAGTTCATCCCCCTATCAAATTATTAACTTCGTAAGTGATACGGAGTAGGAAATGACCGTAACTTCGGCCGAAACTACGGATTTCGTGCTTAGAGAGTAGACCCCCAGGACCGGCTTTAGGTAGTACATTATCTGTAAGACATTGTTCATACCTACATTGTCTGTCCGTTGAGGCATCTGCAATTTGTCCGTACCCATTTCAACAAGCCTTCAAGGTATTTTTTCGAGTAATGCCGGGATATACGGAACTAATTAATAAGCCCCAGGAACAGAGAACTTTGTCTTAGCAACGGAACCCGTTGCCAAGTACATATCGCAGAAACAGTAAATCAATTAACTGGTTAACAAAATGGCGTTACCATGTGCAGAATATTGTGATTAATTGCTTAAATTGTTTAATTAATCGCTTAGTTTAAATTAATTGGCATGGGAAAATACTAAGAAATTAACTATTTGTTCAATTTCATGATCATGTTTGTCTGTACAGACACGGCTTCATGGGTACAGGCTAATATTAATAAGTACATTTAGCAAAGTTCAAAGTTTACAAGTTGTCAGCGACCAGAAAGTCGGACAACCAGTCTGACCAAGGGGTATCGTTCATGTGACCTCCACAACCTAGGTCAGATAAAAGGCAGCCTAGGCAGTCGCTCCACGTAAAATACTGGTATTTAGCTGTATTCGGTTAGACTGGAAGCCGACGGCAACAGAGTTGGTAAAAGTCTAGGCGATTTACCAAAGTTAAAAAGCGATTTTCTCTTTGATTAATGATTACAACTTTGGCATTACAAGACCTATTTTATAATAGAGTGGGTTGAAAATAATATGTTCATTAAAATTGGTAGTAATAATCAATTCAGTAGCAGTAAAACTCTTTCAAAACGCACGTTTCAGACCTTAAACTAGGGAATGCAAAACCGGCCAAAATTAAAACCGGTTTTTTTTGGGGTGCCGTTCAAAAAAAAAGTAGCTCAACTATTGTCGGGCGCTAATGAAAGTATTGAGCCTGTTATGATTTCCTTTTAAAAGTTAGAATTTAAATTAAAGAGTTTATTTATAATATTATGGTTAATTTTGTACCAGATCGTAAATATAATAAAAAACTCGAAAAACCGGAAACTTGAAAACAAAACCCGGGTTTTTTAGCCATTACAAAAGTGCCAAAAACCGGTTTTAGGGGAAACCGTTTTGCAATCACTACTCGTAAGTATACTTGTAAGTCTTATATACATTATTTCCTCCGTCAATGCGGAGAATCTTATCTATGTAATGTAATATATTACAGCAGTGGATTACCAATTAGTAAAAGATTAGGTATGCTCATAGATTTTAATCTACCTGACTGGTTTAATACTTTGTTTTGCAAACATATTGACGTAACATGGCACTAAAGTATGTTGCTGTTGGATATTGAAAATCTGCAGAAGAATCTATAAATTTTTCTATGGGTATTTTAAGCATGGTTTTAGGTCTTTTCTACAGTTGTGGTCATAAAATTAAGAACGATATGGAGTTCCTGATTTTTTTAACTAAATCATGTGTAGGTACCTAGTTATGTGTTCCTTCTTAGAAGTAACTAGTTATGTTATGATTATTTTTTTACAAATTGTATTTATTCTGTATCGTAACAATTTCAAATAGTAATGAAGCTGGACAAATATTTAAGGACGATTTATTAAACTGCTCGAGAGTTGTTTTAGGTGGTTCCCTATCCATTTGCATAAAATTTTAAGACCTAATATAACTTAGCATAATTTTGTTTGGCATAATTATATTTTCGCATAATATAATTACGCATAAAAGCTTTCGCATATTTTTTTTAAGCATAATTTCTTTAACCATAATAATGATTAAGCATAATATTCTAAAGCATAAATTTATTAAGCATAAAGTTCTAAAGCATAACTTTTTTATAAGCAAGCATACAGCATACAAGCAAGCATGCAAGCAAGCATGCAGCATGCAGCATTCAAGCAAGCATGCAACAAGCAGCAGGCAGGGTTTCTGTCACGGCTCCGGCGCTGCGGGCCTCCGGCGGCCCCACGCGTGCAAATCGTCGCAAACGGCTTTCGCTCACCACCGCAGCTCCGGCTTGTTGGCCGGGTTCGCTGGCCAGCCTCAGCCGCGGCGGCTCGCTCGCAGCCGCCTGCTCCTCAGCCCGCGGGCCGCCTCGCCCATACGCGCTTACGCGATTTTAAATTACACTCTAGCGGTAGGACAAACAAGACTACGTGGAGTCGGTTTTGCAGCAATTCGGTACTGTTACTAACTTTTGTTGCACAGCATATTACATTTTTAACCTAGTTAGTTTAATTTTTAGGCATACTAACGTTATGCGAATCACATTTATGCCAAAACAAATTAGTCTTTAAGATGATTATGCCAACATAATATGTATGTCTAATAAAATTATGCCGAAATATTATTATGCCAAAACAAATTGTGCCAAAATCGTTATGCCGAAGTATATTAGGACAAAGAACATTATGCGAAAAGAAGGGATCCCGTTTTAGGTATATGAAACTTAGATTAAATTAATCATAAATATAAATGTGAAGTGCGTAAAGAAAAAAAGCAATTTAATACATTTTAAACAAAATTTAATAGTCATAAATTAATAGTAGTACATATTTCTTGTAGCCATATCGGCAAAATCCGTGCAGACAAATCGGCGGGATCAGTTTCCAATTTAATTCAATCTCGGGATCGGTGGAGACAAACACAGTATTTCCACGGCTTTTAATTACTGCTTTACCGGTGTAAAGCAGTAATTAAAAGCCGTGGAAATATATATAGTCAATAAAGTAAAGTATAGTCAATGCCTCGCCGGTGCGCGGCATTGACTATACTTTAGATCTAATGTATAAAGTTTATCTATTATTTTTTTAGCCAATTATATGTATTAACGAATGTACCAATAGTATGGAAAAGTTTTGCGATACCGAGAGAAGTACAGAAAAATACATGCAATTAGTTATACTTGTAACTTTGAAAAAATCTTCCATTTAAATTTGAGTATTAATGTGGATGAGTATAAGTGCAGAGGAAGACCAAAGAGACGATGGGAGGACTACGTGCGTGAAGGATGGTATGGCATGAAAAGAGGTGTCTAATGAGATGACAAGTAATAGAGAAGTATTCAAGAGGAAGATATGCTGCGCCGACCCCAAATAAATTGGGATAAAGGCAAGAGAAAGATGGATTATATCTCTATCAAGTCCCAATATTCCCGGTGTAGTTTGTACCGAAATATTTGTAGTTGGCAAAGATTATTTGCCAACGGCAATTACTGATAATACCTAGAATACATAAATTACTTTGCAAGCCTCTTTTGAGTAGCGTTAAATGTGTTTGATCGGCATCACAGCCTTTTTCGTACTGTCCTGATGGTAAAATGACTTGGCCTTATTTCGAAAATTTTATTCCAGACCTCCTGGCTTAAGCAACAGCCTTTTTTTAAGTCTTTAGCAACAGCGGGTACTTTGCGGCTAATTATGAGCCTTGCTTGGTAAAGTTGTCGAGGTCTTTTCTAAGCGATTTTACAAATTTTACATGCTAATTCCGTTGAAATTCTTGTGAAAACTGATTTTCGGTTGCAGTTCGGTTTTCTGGGTTGCAGATTTTTATGGTTTTCACGGTTCATTTGTGGCTAATTATAAGCCTTGATAAAGTTATCTTTTCTAACCGATTTCAAAACGTTTGCAAGCTAACTTCCAGTGAAGTTGGCATATAAACGGATTTTCGGGTTTTCCGGCGAGTGGAGCTTTTCATGGTTAATCTGCGGTTAATTAACGGCTAATTATCCAGCACTTTATTTGTTTGCATGCATTGGCCTTGCCAACTTCAGAGAGGTAAGCTAGCTTAACAACGCTTCCTATTTTTCAGTGAAACCTCAGCTTCTAGTCTGACGATTTATTTTTCGCTTTCGCCTGTCGCTGTCGCCTTTGCTTTTAATGGTATAGAAGAAGCTTCGTCGTATCGGGAAATAGTTGATATCGACAAAATAATCTTTATTGGTGCTTTCAAAAACTTATTTAGTTTAGGTCATCTAAAACTAAGTGGAACGTTAGTATGGACTTTATGTCTTAGTCTGTAAGTTTGTAAGTATAATGGTCAAGTTTAAGTTTTCCTTATTTCCTATCTCGGCTAAAACTGTACATAACTTTGGTTAGTTTTCTCGACTTCTAAGTGTCAACATGAGTGATGTAGACTTAGGCTTAGAAGAACTATTTATTTCTTAATGTGCGTGGGACTTATCTTAGCAGATAAACGAAAATAATTCTGTTGATTAACTTTCGGCCAATTTAGTTACATACTGGAAAGTCCTTTTATTTTGATATTTATATTCCTGTTGTAATATCTTAATTCATCAGAAACCTTATCCTAACTTCTAAGAAAAACCGGCCAAGTGCGAGTCGGACTCGCGCACGAAGGATTCCGTACCAATATTTATAAAAAAAAGCCAAATATGATCTGCAAATGAGACTCGTTTTAATTGTACAACTGACGCTTAGCGCCATTTATCGACATTTCTATGGAGTTGTTCGAAATTTTCGAGTCAAATACAATTGGTCAACTCGTAAACTTGTAAAGCCCACTTAAGTGTGATATATTTGAATATCTAACTACAACCGTTTAGTAGATAGACGGGGGGGTGGGGGGCACTTGACTGTAACGAACGGTTTACTTAATCAAAAACCGGTCTTCCCAAACCCCTAATATTTTTGAAAGACCTATCCAACGATATCCCGTATTATAGGAAGGGCGAAAAAAAAATGTCATCCCTACTTTACATGTAGGGGAGGAACCCTAGGGGATCGGACTGGGTAAAGAAAACGACATTCTATCTTGTCCGTCAGACAGGTAATACAAAAATATTAGACACGTATTTTTTGTTTTATCAAAATGTCAAAAAATTACTTAGTTAAAACTCATTAAAGTTGGAGAGTGGGGGCTTACTACGTCACAAGTAGGTATAAAACTTACCTACATGTGACGTCATGCGCCATTTCAACTCAATATATCTCCGTAATTTTATGACCACGTGAAAAAAGAAAAAATACGTGTCCAATACTTTTCAATAAACTACCCGACGGACAAAGAAAAAAGAAATGGATTATCCCCTATTGTTGTTGAATCACAAGCTGTACAAAAATAGTTATATTCTAATCGATTCTGGAACTGGCATCGAGAATCTAAGGTGTAATCTGCGTAGCCTTTTCCCAAATACGTTGGGGTCGGCTTCCTGTGCAGCTGAGTGCCAGTATTTTATATGGAGCGACTTCTTATCTGACCTCCACAATCCAGATAGTACTGGGTAATACTATACCCCTTAGTAAGAATGGTCAGAATCTAAGGTAAGGTATGATGTAGAAAAAACTGGCCAAGTGAGAGTCGGACTCGCACACGAAGGGTTCCGTACCATTATTTATAAAAACACTTTTCTCTTTTTTGTATGGGATCCCCCTTAAATATTTTTTTATTGTGTTTTTAGTATTTGTTGTTATACCAACAAGAGGAATACATAATATGTAGAAATTTCAACAGGCTAACAAACACGGTTCATGAGATACAGCCTGGTGACAGACGGACAGCGAAGTCTCAGTAATAGGGTCCCATTTGACCCTTTGGGTACGGAACCCTAAAAAACGAGCTACCTTCCACTTACTTTAAACAATCTTCAATAAAAAATCTTCGCATAATTGATCACATCAATCAGCTGTTCCCGCTCACTTATAAAATCAATTCCGTTCAGTTTATAGCTAGACGGCGCTCCGAGGAATTCAATACACATTCAGCTTCATTTAAGTATTCAGACGGAGATGTTCCTCATGTTATTGCGACGGTTTATAGATGACGATACGATTGCGACTCGTCGTTGTGGTATTTGATCCGATTTGGAGTACCTACACCTACATTAATGTTTGTAGTTTTCTTGATAAGGGCTTATTCCAGAAGTTTTAGGCAGAGTTTTACCTGAAGAATATCCATGTTTATCTATGAGATGGGTCAATTTCCGGCCTCTGGACCGTTTACTGTTTTTTTTTAATTTCCCCCCACTCTAGGAATTTTTCCTGTATCGGGGGTTCATTTACAAACAGCCAGACCCGGAACAACTATCTGTAGGCCATACATACATTTGTTCCGTGCGGGGATCGAACCCGCGACACGCAGCGCGGCAGTCGATCGCTCAGCCACTGCGCCAACCGTGTCGTCGCAAAATTCCTGACGGGAAAACTCAATAACATTTTGGGTCTCCTGTGAAACGAATCCAAGATCTCATGGTCCATAGAAATGCTCATTTAAGTACTGCTTAAAGCCTTGACGCTGGCGAATTTGTGCTATAATTTGTAATTTCTGTTAAACTGAAGTTTATCTGAACCCAACCCCGCGTTGTTTCTTGGATATCTCTCAATCAGTCCCTCGAAAACGTTTTAATATTGTCTTGGATTAGTGAGTGAAAAGCATGTTGATTGTTCCCCCACTATGGTGGTTTCTGACTAGATAAAACCAGATTGGGACTCGATTAAGATTTATTATTAATCTGTTTCCTCCGTGCCTCGGAAAACACGTTTTAAGCCGTTGGTCCCGGCTGTCATTTGTAGATCTTTGACAGTCGTTACGAGTAGTCAGAAGCCAAAAGTCTGACATCCAGTCTTACCAAGGGGTATCGTATTACTCAGTTACTGGGTTGTGGAGGTCAGATAGGCAGTCGCTTCATGTAAAATACTGGTTGTCAGCTGCTTCCGGTTAGACTAGTAGCCGACCCCAAAATAGTTTGGGAAAAGGCTAGGCAGATGATGAATCGAGTCCCACGATTAAACTTGCTGTCTTTAGATTACAAAAGCTTAAAAGATTAAACCACTCGAGAAAAAACTCCTTACTTCGAACTTGTCGTATAATCTAAATCAAACCCTGATCTGTGAGAACAGCCATCTGTTTTCTATCGTCGTCCTTCGAAACGACATTTCCGATGAAAATTAAGTTACAGCGACCTGTCCATCGCTCGATATGTAGGTCGTTCTGTGTGTTGTTTTCCCCTGAATTGAGCAATGTAACGTGTGTTTTATCGCCTCTTGTAATGAGTGCCTACTTCGGTCGTTTATTGCGAGTTCAGAACAAATGTTACGTAGGATGAATAACTTTGTGTGTTGGTGTTTGTAGCTTCATTAGGCTTGAGTTGTTGCTACGGGCTATAAGACTGTCAGTAACTTTGTGATTTCAATGTAAGTAAGGAAGGGCGTGCAAGCTAGTCTTTTAGAAGCCTTGTCATTTCAGGTGTATGAGTAGGCATTTAATTTATCATTATCACGTAAATATAATTCCCAAGGCAGCATTTTGGGGTCCCCCAAGGCAGCATTTTAGGTCCCACCCTCTTCCTTATCTTCATAAATGACCTGTGCAACCTAATTATTCCTAATGGCAGGATTGTAGCATTTGCTGATGATACGGCTATAACTTTCACAGCAGAAACTTGGTCTGAGCTGGAACAAGTAGCACAAAACGGCCTTAACTCAGCCTTAGACTGGCTCACTGCACACACCCTTACCCTAAATACCAGCAAAACAAAGTTTCTTACTTATTCAATAAGCGCGGCTTCCCAACCACATACTGCCATTACCTTAAAAGCACACTCTTGCCTCACAAAAACATCATGTAATTGTCCATCCTTAGTAAACGTTGACCATATAAAATACCTAGGTATAATATTAGATAAAAATTTAAACTATAAGACGCATATTAACCTGCTTACGGGTAGAGTTAGAAAACTAATTTACATTTTTAGGACCCTCCGAAACGTTGCAAACTTTATAGTCATTCGTACAGTCTATTTTGCCCTGTGCTCCTCAATTATCTCATACTGTATCTCATGCTGGGGCGGTGCTGCCCGGACTATTTTGATGCCCCTGGAAGTCGCTCACAGGGCCATTTTAAAGGTTGCAACCTTTCGACATTTTATGTTCCCTACCAATGAATTGTACAAACTCTGGGGAATTCTCAACATACGACAACATTTTATTTTACAAGTAATATTATTACAACATAGGAAAACCCCATACAAACAAATATCAAAACGTAGAAAAGACAAAATATGCACACTCCCACGCACGAGATCATCCTTCTATAAAAGATTTTTCTACTACCAAGGTCCGGCTCTCTATAATAAAATAAATAAGTTGTGCCCAATATATGGTCTGTCATATCATAAGTGTAAAAAGGCTGTTTACTTATTCTTACAATGTAAAAGTTACGACGAAACAGAAAAATTCATAACTGATTTTTCGTGATTCACTTGTTTATTGGTTTTTTCTTGTTTCAAGAATAATTTAAAACAATACAAATTAAGATCACTATAAAGATGCACATTGAAATCTCACTAACAATCGTTACGGTCATACAATTTAACCTATTTATTCGCACATCATACATACATATCACAACAAATACTCACAGACCCACTAGTTACATGATTTACTTTTAGTTTATACAATTACCCTACTATTATATTTTCTTAACTCGTTATTTTACATTTTTGGGTTCTAAGCCAAAATAGAAAAAAAAAACAAACTAATGTCATATAGTTTAACATCAAAATTTGTTTGTAGTTGGCACACCGTAATGTACTACTTAGTGCAAACTGTGTACGATTTAATTGTTTTCTTTCATATGGGACCAGCACTGTACTCCTTAACACAGGTTATCTATTAACCTAGCTAGGAATACAGCACCTCACCCACCATTTAATTGTAGTCCTTGTACACTAATAATTGTATTACTATAAATTGTTAACATGTACTACAATGTTTTTTTGATGAATAAATTATTATTATTATTTGTTTTTATACTTTAACGTATCTCGGCTTTTTGCCGGATTTTAAGAGTAGTACGGGCCGAAGCCAAGTACTACCCTGGGAAAGTGGATATATGATGAGATGATGATGTGATTGAATTTTGCGATGATGAGTACCTATGCCTATTAAACTGCGTGTGTGCGGTGACTCGAGGTTGTGTGTCTGTGTGTGCGATGACTCGAGGTTGTGTGTGTGTGGTGACTACAGACTGATTTTCATTTTGCAAAAATTTTCTGACAATCCTGCATGTATTCAGGATTGCGGCTTTCTGAAGACTTTGGTATATGTATGGTGGTAAGTCAAGTGTTCTTAAAGACTGGTGGAGTTGTTTAGGAATAACTCCTGTTGTTGATAAAACAATAGGGACTATAGCAACATTGCTAAGACACCACATTCGGCTAATTTCTATTTTTAGATCTGTATACTTTGAGAGTTTTTCTGCTATTGTATTTTGTAGATTGTGTGTGTTTGGTACGGCGATGTCTATGATTTGCGCGGTTTTGTTACGTTTGTCTAATAACGTGATGTCTGGTCTATTGTAGTGTATTGTTTTATCTGTGAAGATTCCTCGGTCGAAGTACAATTTGTGAGTGGCGTTTTCAAGAACAATTTCGGGCTGGTATTTATAATATGGTACAGGTGGGGTGGAAATTAAGTTGTATTTGATTGCTAATTTTTGATGTATTATGTTCGCTATTTGATCATGCCTGTGTTTATAATCAGTCTGGACAACTGCTTTACACGCACCTGTGATGTGCTGAATGGTCTCGGAAGAACTATTGCATCGCCTACATATATCTATTGTTTGAGGAACTCTCATTATGTGCTTCTGATAATTGCGGGTTTCTATGACCTGGTCTTGAATCGCTATCATAAACCCTTCAGTCTCAGGGAACAGTTCTCCACGCCTCAGCCATTCGTTCGACGCTAACTTGTCGACGTTAGGTAGGTTAAGATCGTGTCGGTGTCTCCCATGCAGTGACTTTTGGGTCCATTCCGCGATTTTAGTCTGTCGGTCAGTCTGTTGTTCATTATTCTGAGTTGTCTTGTCATACATATTCAAAGGGGTAAGTTTTTTATCATTATACGCTATTGCTTTGTGTAGGGTTGAAGTGGAACTTTTATTTTCAAAATATGTTCTTAATGTTGTAATTTGCTTGTTATGTAGGTTGGTGATATCTATTATTCCTCTGCCACCTTCGTTCCTGGGCAGTGTAAGCCTTTGTACACATGACCTAGGGTGATGTCTCCTGTGTTTAGTGAGGGTGGTATTCACGATCCTTTGTAAGTTTTTGAGGTCGGTCTTGTTCCATTTGATGATGCCAAAAGAGTAGGTAAGAATAGGGATGGCATAAGTGTTAATAGCTTTGATTGTGTTTTTAGCGTTAATCTGAGTATTAAATATTGTTTTTAACCTATGTTTAAATTGCTTTGTAAGTGTCGTTTTTATTTCCTTATGCATAATCTGTTTAGCTTGTATATACCCTAGATATTTGTATGTTCCGGTTTCGTCTAATGAATCTATTGTCGCGCCTGTCTGCATTTGGTATGAATGTGTGTATGTTTTTCCTGCTTTTACTGAATTAATTTTACATTTGTCAATCCCAAACTCCATAGCTATGTCGTTTGAGAACTTTTCAGTTACATCAGATAGTTGGTATAAATCATCAGGGGAAGTTGCATACAACTTGATATCATCCATATAAAGGAGATGGTTTATTTTACAAAATTGTTGCTCAGTCAGTGTGTCAGTCACTGTGTCATTGAATCGGAGTTGGTAACCGGGTTTCAGGACATTTAGTTTGTTAGAAAGAGGGTTTAATGCTAGACAGAACCATAGTGGGCTGAGTGAGTCTCCTTGGAATATTCCTCGCTGGATCTTAATAAGTTCTGTTTCCACTATTTCTGTTGATGTGTTCAATTGTAAACGTGTCTTCCATTTTTCTATAATATTACCTAAAAAAAAGATGAGTTGTGGGTGTATTTTATATATTTTTAAGACTTCCAGTAACCATGAGTGAGGTACTGAATCGTATGCTTTCCTATAATCTATATACATAGTGTGTAAATCTGTTTTGGTACGTTGAACCTGTTTATGTATAACTGCGTCTATTGTTAACTGTTCCTTACACCCTTGGCTTAACTTCTTACACCCTTTCTGTTCTTCTGTTAATATTTTTTGAGTTTCTAGATGTTTATAAATCATATTAGTAATGCATGATGTCATTATTTTATATATAGTTTGCAAACAAGTAATCGGCCTATATTTAGCTGGGTTCGATGTATCGCTAGGGTCTTTTGGTAGCATATAAGTCTTACCTTCGGTTATATATGAGGGGATCGTCGTAGGGTCTTTTATAAAATCGTTCACATGATTATAGAGGTGTGGATGTGTATGTGTAAATTTTTTGTACCAGTAGTTGTGTATGTGATCTGAACCAGGCGCTTTCCAATTGTGTATTTTATTGAGGACGTCGTGAAAAGTTCCTACCTCAATTTGATTAAAAATCATCGCTTCAATGTTTGCATGGATTACCTCCTCTTCTTTAATCCATTCTGCTTCGGCGTTATGGCAGATAGGATTTTCCCAAATCCCAGCCCAAAATTGCTGTAACTCTTCAGTGGTTGGAAAAGCTGTTTGTGTATTATTATTATTAGATGTTGTCTGATTGGTTGTTGATTTCTTTAGTGATCGGTAAAATAGCTTTTCGTTATTCCTGAATTGGTTGTTTTGTGTTTTACGAAGTGTGCATTTAGTGTATCTATTAAGTCTACTTTTTATTACTGTAAGTTTCTGTTTAAGAGTATCTAGATAATGTTCAAGTTGTGTGTTAGGTTGTTCGTATGTTGTATGTGTTCTGTAGTCTTTTAAAATGGCCTCCACTGCCTTAATTAGTTTTCTGCTTCTATGGCCCTGCATATAGTGAGTTAATCTTCCAATTTTAGCCCGTATAATCTCTATTTTGTGTTCTAGCCTCTTCTGCCATTTAGGTATGTGAACTTGATAGAGTCTACTTCTAACTTCAGGAGGTGTGAGTGAAATTTTACTACCGTTGGCCTTAGCGGCTGTCCACGCAGCGCAGTATATGATTGTCTGGAGGGTATTAAAATCTGTATCGCTAGTAACATGTTCGGGCAAAATTATTTTGTTGATATAATTAACTACATTTGCTAACCTTTTTGATGTTCGCTGCTTGGGTATATAATTCCTCTCCGTAGGATGAGTATCTTTGTAGTATTGTAGTGTTTGCAAGAATATTTCATCTATGTCAGGATTTCTTTCTAGGCATGTGTTTTCCGTGTTAAGATGTAAAGGGTGGTTTGTACCTAAGTTATTGACGTTATCATCATCTGTTCCTTCTATATGCTCTGTTTGTGATGGCTCTATATTTCGTATCTCTATATTTAGTGTATCTGTATTTGTGATTGTGTGTAAATGTACATTTCCTACCTCTGTGTTTGACCTGCAACTATCAGCTTGCCTTTGGAAAGACTCTGTTTCAACTAATTCCCTCTCTATTATAGATTTTAATATATTTAACCGTGCTTCTGGAATCATACTATTATTTACTATTACTCTTTTTTGGTCTGATATTCGCTGTTCTGATATATGTGATAAATGGGGGTAACATTCCATGAAATTCTCTTTCAATTTTTTTCGCCATACCGTCATATCTGTCTCCATCTTCGTTACTCTAAAATAACATTTCATGAGTGTTTCGTTAAGTTCGTTGGACCATTTCATCCTTCGTTTAGGTTCTGATTGTGATTGCTGTTGTGTGTCTGTTTGAGATGAAATAAAATCCGGTGGTGACTGTAATTGTAAGTCATTGTTGTGTGTTTGTAAATGGTTGCTTACTTCAAGCCTAATTGTATCGAGTGTGGTGGAAGGTAATAACTTCTTGGAAACTATTGCTCTTCTTTGATCTCCAATTCGTTGCTTGGAGACTATCATGTTTGGGAATTTTTCTGTGAATTGATGATGTAATGATGATAAGTATGCTTTCGTATCAGATTCTAAGTTTGTGATGATAAGGTAGTTACGCCAAATGAATTCATTCATTTCTTTACTCCATTTTTTTCGCGTAGTAGTTGAGACAGCAGTGGGTGAAGGATTATTGGCCGAATTAGCCTCCGACACATCATCTACTGCCATTGGTGATAATATTGATGATGATCTTGATGAACGTGATAAATATGAAGGTGGTGATGATGCAACTGATGAAAAGATGGACCTCGGTGAGGACGATGAAGAAACCGATGATGTTCCATCATCTACAGAAGGCATATTTGCCTGACTACTTTTTTTTGTTTTCGACCTTGTTAACATACTATTCCCACGAGTAGCTAGGGACTAACAAAGTCGACCACAGCAGAGCCCTGCGTTCACTGCGGTAAGGGTGAATAAAACTGGAGGTCCCCTCTTTTCCAGAGTTGGCACACTAGCGACTAGCCTCTCCCCTAGCCATGCAGCCCTCGGCGTGTGCAACCTTGGCTTGGATTGTATCTCTTTTAGTCTGGCCCCTCACCCTAAACCTATCTCAGCAAAGTAAACTCTACCAGAACAGCCCTAGGGCTCATTGGAGCGCGCAAGCCCCACCACGACGTCAACGTAGAGATACTACGGTGGGGTTATTATTATTATTATTATAATTCAAAAACTTTTTTTTTTACAGATGTGAAATCATCAAATGACCCCCCCCTCCCCGCTCTGGGAGGAGCGGGTGGGAGTGTCAGACTTGTACTGACTAAAACCCATCCATGTTCCTTCTTAGCCCTTTGTGTTCTAGGGCTACGGTATCTCTTTCGAACAGTCCCGCAGCCCTGGCAGGCATCGGCCCTCTCGGACCCGTTCCGGTTTACTGACATCTCATTGAGGCGCGCGTGGAACACGAAAGCGCCTGTCGTCATAAGACGGACGGACAATGAGCTGGCCCATTTACTCAATTGTTATTCAATAATTCAAGTAACCCTAAAGGGGAAAAATTTGGCTTTCGACAAAATCCTTGTTTTTTTTAAGATTCAAGGACCATAATCAGAACATTAAATTATAATGGGCGCTCTGACGTCATCTTCTACAGTCCACTTTAATCCATAAGCACTCTTATGCTCTTATTCTCCTAAGTATCGTAATGCCGTAATACAAAAAGAAAGTGCCTATTACCTGTTCTAATTCCTCTCTTTCCTTGCGTGGGTGAGAGTTATTTATGAGCCTAACAATGTTAGGGATAACACGAGGCTATTGTGATTTATTACTACGAAGCTAGAAGCTCCGTACGGATTATTTTTAGAAGCCCTTGTATCTTTTTTGCGTAAATCTTATTTTTGGGATTGAATTTTCTTAATCTGGGGCCTAAGCCTGGATGACTGGCGTACAAAAATCAAAATCAAAATCTTTTCATTACTCATACTCTGAAAGTAGGTCTGAAGTAGCCTGAGGAGCGGGATGAAAGTAATACTTTTCAGCCCTATGGAGAATCGCTTTCAACTGACAGATGTTAAATTATATTAAAAAAAAACTAGTTCTATTTTCACATTTTTAGTAAACCATGTTCCAGCTTTCTATGCAGCCACGATGTAAAATTGAAATAACTTAAAGAATATATGCAGTATCTTAGTTTAAACGAGGGACATATTCAAACCCATAATAGTACATGCTAACATGATAATAATAAAAATATAAACAACAAAAAAAACACTGATAAATAACAGACAGAACCATACCAAAATTTTCACAAATGTCACGCAACGTGTATGTATACACCCTTGCGCTAGTGATTTAATACTATCGCAGAACATGTGAGCGGGTCAATGACTCTTAGGTATAATCCATTTTCCCTTCATACTTTAAACTTACCTGGCTTAGGACAGTCCAAAATATCTAGGCACTAAACAAAACATTAAAAATTCTTCTATATACGTTATAGGTTTTTTACATATTTGGGACGAGAATCGAATACTGAATACCCTCCCTCAATATGTCCCTCGTTTAACCTAACATACTGTATATATATTTTAAATAACTTTATTATAATTTAGTTTCAACAATTTCTTTAAAATAACATAGATTTGGGCAAAATATTTACAATTTTTCAATGATGAAAATGAAAAATAATGGCTGAATAGCTAGCTGGCCACGGAAGAAAAAACACAATAGGCGGGAAAGCGGCAATCTGATCTTCATTGTTTTTTCGAGTTGTAGAGTTTTGTTTATAAAATTTACTCATTTTTTCTTTAGCTAATGCATGTTTTTATTTTTACTTTCCTTGTAGTCGTAATGAAAAGCCACAGTGTTTACCTCGGGTAAAAGACTTATTTAGTCCCTCGAACTACATATTAGCGCCCACACTTAGTTCGGGCGCCAAACCCCGTCTCGGGACTAAATAAATCACTTTCACCCCTAGGGTAACAATGTACTATTTATTTCACATGGGCCTACATGGGCACTTATAAAACTTCGACAAAAAGGTGTACGGTTCGGGTTGGTCGTTTCCTATCGAGAAGAACCGGTAAGAAACTCCATGGTTACTCATTAAAAATCATTTGGTTTTACAATATTTTTATGTTACAGCGTTAAGAATGGACATCGTACGGTACGGTATCGCAGTAGGCTTCGTCAATCGGTACGGGTAGTCAAAAGCATAAATGTCTGACATCCAGTCTAACCAAGAGGTGTCGTGGTACCCAGTAAGTAGGTTATAGAGGTTATGCAGTGTAAAATAATATTCTCCAGCCTATTTTCTTCTATACATCTATACAAATAAATAAAATTGAAGTGTCTGTTTGATATATTAAAATAACCGCTTTTTAAAATAACCTAATTAAACCTAAATCTAAATTTTTAAACCTAAACCTAAATTTTTAATTGTTTTGTCTGTCTGTTTGTTCCGGCTCATCTCTGGAACGGCTGGACCGATTTTGACGGGACTTTCACTGGCAGATAGCTGATGTAATAAGGAGTCACTGAGGCTACTTCTATTTCAGAAAAAGAACTAATTCCTTGCAGACGAAGTCGCGTGCACAGCTAGTCTTCCATATTTCTCTATTACCTACTTGTTATCTCAGCAGTCACCTCCTTTTCTAGCCATTTACCATACTTCACACAGGCTAGTAACAAAACCGCCTGTTTATATAACGCTATGCTTATGTTGTCTAAGTCTGTTGAGTAGGTGCCTAGTTCAGTCTCTAACCGATAGTGAATAATTTATTCGTGAAAGCGAAGAGTAGATAATACCTCCTTAATTAATTCTTGTATTTCCCTAGAGCATCTCTTTATTTGTAGCATATTGCTCGTATCGGTGAGAGCACTTATTTCAAGAGTTACAACACTAGATGTAAAAGGAAAGAGCTTTCTTTAGACCAGGGGGTATAAAATGACTCTTGACTTGACTCTCATTTTTTTTTTTTTTTTAAACGTGCCCCACTCTAGGAATTTCTCCTGTATCATGGGTGCGTTTACAAACATTTAAACTGACATACACAAACAGCCACATTTTGAATCAAGAATATTACGTAAGTACTGCAAAATTCGTAAATTGATTACTAAGTTTCAATTTATATTAATACCTGCGTGTGTGACCATTTTAAAAACTTTGACGTGATTCATATCATTGGATTGGATATCGAGAGGATCTCATGGCTAAGTAATAACAGCCACACGTGTCGATCTTTATGATGAAGCCGTGCTTACCGAGATTGGTCCGTGGATAGGTGACCATAATTACATACCGAGTTTCCTCCGTGCCTCGGAAAGCACGTTAAGCCGTTTATCCCGGCTGTCATTTGTAAATCTTTGACAGTCGTTATGAGTAGTCAGAAGCTAAAAGTCTGACATCCTGTCTTACTAAGGGGTATTGTATTACCCAGTTACTGGGTTGTGGAGGCCAGATAGGCAGTCGCTTCACATAAAATACTGGTATTCAGCGGCATCCGGTAAGACTGGAAACCGACCTCAAGATAGTTTGAGAAAAGGCTAGGCAGATGATGAACGTGATTCATATCATTATCCTATTATGCTTTTGCTAAAACGGACCTTTTAGACCCCAGGTGGTCACTTACACTCTGGTATCCACGCCGGTGAATTGTTATTGGATTTTTCCGTTGTTAGTAAAAGTTTCAGCAGAACAAAGTTGGAAATGGCATTCACTATGAGGGAAGTTTACGCTTTAATACAAATAGGTAAACGGCATGATCAGTAAGCCTGCGCCCCTAAAATGCAGGTGTAAATAATCTACCCAGCTTAAATATAAGGATGTCGTTATGGGGTTTTTTGGGGATAAAGAGGGATATTAAATAAGGTTATGAATCATCATCTGCCTTTTTCCCAACTATGGAGCGACTGCTTATCTGACCTCCACAACCCAGTTAGCTAGCTGGGTATTACGGTGCCCCTTGGTAAGACTGGTTGTCTGACTTTCGTGTCACATACTACTAAACGACTGTCAAAGATTTATAATGACAGCCGAGACCAGTTATTTTACAGTTCAAAAATAGCCGTTTCGCAGTAAAATTGGAATAAAAGTCTTAGGATTTTGACATGCCTACTTACCATTAGTTCATATTGAGCACGTCTTGAATTTATTTCCCAGGAGAGTTTACCTCTAGGTACACATTGACTTATACTTCGTCCTTGAATTGTCGAAACCGTCTCAAGGACATTGGTATACCAAGATGTAGGTAAAGTTCAAGGTCATCTGTCGTGTTGATACCTATCGGCTGTCGGTTTTTTTTCGAGGTGGTCGTAAAAGACAGGTTTAGGGTACGCAATTTATGATGAATTGCAGTAGTTGGGTAAAAGGGTAGGCAGTTTAGTAGGGGCTTTTGAGATAAGAGCGCCGATTGGTCTCAGTTGGTCCTTTTGTCTTGAATCCAAGTTGCACAGAACTGAAGTATGAGAAGATACTTTGGCATGGCAGTATTCGCATATTCGGTTAAATTAAGTTAGCTAGTGAAACTTCACAGTCACAATGGGTTTTGATAAACATGTAAAGATGAAAAAACAATAATAAAAGATTTTCTAAACTACTTGATTAAGTATATGTTTGTCATGATAATTACTGTAGGGTCAACGACGGCTGGTACTATGCTAAGATAACTCAGTAAAACAACAGAAAAAAGGTGAGAAGTAAAACTACCCAAAAAAAAAAAATTTGAAAGATTAAAAGATTTCTCGAAAGTGAGGGTTTGGGAAACCTTTTTTTGTTTTTTAATCGTCCTCTAAAATATTAGAGGACGATAAAGGCGTTTAGATTTTTTGTTTAGAGTCTTGTCTATCTATCCTGTCGCTGTTCCGCTGGAAGAGATTTCTTAAAGAAATTCGCGGTAACTTTGTGCTCTATTGTCTGTATTTTATTTCCTGTCTGTACCTATATGTGTTCTGTGTGTACAGAACCTACAACAATATGTTAAATTTCTTCAATAGATTATCAACTTTATCGTTAAAGAATTGGGTTAAATGTTGATTGGGAAAATTTGACAGTTTCGGGTAGCTTTAAGTTCTGGCGTTTGTAAGTACATAAATAAATAGATAAATGATAAATAAAACGGTCTTTATCATAAATATTTTGACGTTCGTTTGATCGTTGTTTAAGTTACAGACTAGACGCAAAACTTCATACCTCATGACTTTGATTATGAATTCTATTATCTCGTGCTAAAACGCTTTGAAACCGTAACTTAAACAGGATATTTATTACTGAACTGTAATGAAAACGCTAAGCCGAATTTATTTTCTTCATCAACTCGCTTATCCTAATTATTTTGGGTCGACTCGACTACGATAAACTATCACAAATTACTGTGTAACCATAGGACATAGAGACGCCTCAGCTGCCACTTCTAGAGCTGGCATCATGGAAAATGGCGGCTTTTTTGTGCGTCAGATTTAGTAAGTCTAGTCCAGTGTAGTGCAGTCTGTGCAGTGCACAAGCTTTTAAGTCAGTGGTCGCAAAAAACGCCACCACCTTGGTTTTTCTCAAATGCTTACCAGCGCCGGGCCAATAAAGTAAGGAGTGCGAAATGTACTTGCGCTGTGACATAAGATGGCGTACAAAACCTGACAGATTTAAATGATTCTTTTATATTATTTGCGAAGGGTTTGTTCTTGACTTTAGAGGTCAGAGATGACAGACACCAAGTCGGCGATTGTATAAACCTACCCAGAAGAAGCCTGTTCACTCGTTCAGTGTTCACTTAGACATACGTTTGAAAACGCTTAGTGCGAATTGGAATAGCAATAAGGTAGGGATGGTAACTTGTAGTGCGTCAAGATGTCCGATGGTAGAATGGGACTGTAAGTTCTGTTACTGTCATTAGCTAACCGAAAATGTTCGCTGAACGCGTTTTCGGCACCACAAATTTTACTACTACTGACGTCTCTAGACGCTGCTAGGCACTTCCGTGTTCTGTATGATGTGCGTTTTGCCTACCTGTTCAAAAAAGATGTGTGAATAAAAAAAAACATTTTGTACAAAATGTAAGCTTGCAATCTTTTTCACGTCTCCTCGGGACTTCCGGACGGCCCGCAGTCCGGAAGGCCCGCAGTCCGGACGGCCCGCGGTCCGGAAGGCCTTGACCCTTTTATTATTATGTGACCGAGCAGACCCATACCTATATGATTATCGAAACCGATCCGAACGAACCCAACAATAGAAACATGAGAGCTTCACGTTGGGGTAAGAACTTATTCATGTAAGGCAACCTCTAAAAAATATTAATATACAGTGTGTCCCAGAAAAGTTGGGTCATAATTCAGGGTGTAATTCAGACCATCATCACCTGCCTAGCCTTTTCCCAAACTATATTGGGGTCAGCTTCCAGTCTAACCAGATGCAGCTGAGTACCATTATTTTACATGAAGCGACTGCCTATCTTACCTCCACAACCCAGTAACTGGGTAATACGATGCTCTTTGGTAAGACTGGATGTCAGATTCTGACTACCCGTAGCGACTGTCAAAGATCTACAAATGACAACCGGGACCAACGGCTTAACGTGCTTTCCGAGGCATGGAGAAAACTCGGTATGTAATTATTTTTACCCATCCACAGACCAACCTCAGCAAGCACGGCTGTGATTCAGACCATCAAACTGAATAACTTTATCTAGTGGACCATCATCTAAATCGCGAAAAAAATCTTCTGTTTTCGAATCAAATGTATGGGAAAACTGTTTTTTTTTATGAAGGGACGCACCTACCCTAGCTGAATAACGGTGAAAGAAAACCTCCTTATAGGTAAAATTACGATACATGACTGTGAAATCCACCATTAGCGCTGGGCGCACAAAAATATAACCCTAGAGCCAGCGGTAAGAACGCTGTAGGCTAACTTTCTGATCTCCAATTTATCAACCGACAGAATTTGATTTTAAGTGTACAACACTGTATCACAACTACTTTTGTGCAGATTCTTTTTCATTTAGGTTTACCTGCTGGCATGTGTAGATATTGTAGGCCTTGTAAATTCGTATTTGTTTTTTGTTTACCGTTTGTAATAGCAATGACTATTGTCAGGCCTACGATGTCCTCTCATACTTAAGTACTAACGCTGTAACATTCAATTATTGTAAAACCAAATGATTTTTAAAGAGTAACCATGGAGTTTCTTGCCGGTTCTTCTCTATAGGAAACGACCAACCTGAACCGTGCACCTTTTGTCGACGTTTTATAAGTAGGCCAATGTGAAATTAAAAAAAATGATTTTGACTGGAAACGGGATAATTACCATGTTACCATTTGTTGTTATTTACCGATATTAAATAGTAAACAAGGTAAATATCCCGGTTGCAGTGTCAATGATTGTGTTAGCGACCATGTCAGTCAGTTTAAAAACTTAGCCGTTTAAAAAAATATTCTGTTTTATGAGGCAACCACTGTGTCTACGAATATTCATGGTACTTTAACACACACAGCACAGCAGCTTAAAATGTATTTTTGCAGAGAGCAAACTCCCAAAGCTTTGAACAACTAAAAAGTATCGCGCATACGAAACCCTGTCGGCACTACACTTGTTTTAGTTATTTTTTGTGTTTTTAATGAGAATACCGTTTAATTGGATAAGTTGGGTATGTACTTACAGGCAGTTTCACTAGAAAATACTACGCTTTTAGAGCTAAGTAGTTATCGTCAGGTTTTAGTTTTTTTTTTTACAGTTAGTAAATTGTGAAAGTTGAATTCGTTGAAGAATAAAATAAACAACAGATGAACTTTACTTGGAGATTAAAGATAATGTGTCACTGAGCCAAGTTACTACCCTTGCAATATAACAACATTTACTGAATATACATACGTATTTCTGTAAGTTTAAGCCGGTTTTCTTGCGACCATACTTACTTCTAACTCATGCCTCATGCAAATTCAAATGAGCCAAGCTGCGGGTACAGCTAGTTAAACATAAAATAAAGTACAATTGTTAGGACAGCCCCCATTTTTTCGTCGTCATTAGTCACAATTTCTGAAAATGGACCAAAATTTCCTAAAGATATTTTCCCCGAGTAAGAAATAATTAAACGCTTTGTATTCTTTACGAACTGAATGTGATAACAGTCACTAAACGAAGATTAAATGAATAATAAGTCCTCCATTTCTACGGTAAGATTTATTTCCAAGATTTGAAAGGAAGAAAAAGTAATCTGGGATGGATGATTGGACTCGAAGTAGGTAGTATTATTTTTAGAGACGTAAATTGTAGCGTCGACAGTGTAGAAAAGTTTAATATTAAAATTTTTGTTGGTAGAGAAACGTTTTTGGAGTTCCAATTGGTTTGTTTTCCAACAATTTAGAGTTATTATATCGGCCGATAAGACGTCAGAGGATGTTAGATTGTAGGTCATAACTGGCCACTGTCCCCTAAACAAACACCTATTTACCATAGATGTGACAGACAGCCCTCTATGCAGAGGATACATGGAGGCGAAAGAAACACCACAGCACGTGGTGTCAGAAACGTGGCAGATCAACGGGCACAGACTGAAAAGGCTGATAGCTTTCTGGGATGACCTGGGATGGTTGGAGCAACAAAAGAATTTCAGACGTACAAAAAAGAGGCTAAGTGCGGATACAGCCCGGCTAACCTAACCTAAAACGTCAGACGGACCAAACGAGTAGCAATCAGCACGTATCTACCATGAGTTGTCATAGTTAGATTGACGTAACTGCAATAGTTCCGTCAATACGCAAATACTATAGTTAGCTTTTTCAATGGTACCATGAGCTGTGTTGGTGCTTACTACCAAATTCTAAGCAAATGAAGCCCAAACTTGCAGTCGCTGTAGTATAGTTTACTACACGGTGACGTAGGATAGATAATTATAGTGACTCATACTGCGCATTTTAGTACCCAACTATCCGCTAGAGGCGCTGTAAAAGTTTTCATACATTTTTTTAACTACAGACGCCAGCGAGTATAGATTGTTAAAACTCTAGACGTACGGTTTTAAAGTGTTTTATATTTCTACAACACATTTAAACAGCACTGACTGGCAGCACTGTCTCTTGAGGCTTGTGGTTACAATCATGACTGCTGAACATAAGGACCTGGGTTCGATATCCGGGTCGTGCAAATTGTTATTGTTTCCATCTGAAATTTCCCAGTACCAGTCATGGATACTGGAAATGTGCCCAGTTTATAAATAAAATAAAATAGTAAAGGAGTAAGTGATAGCGTGACAGTTGATAGAGGAAAATAGCAGTTAAAAACGTTGTTGCTCCGACCACAAGTGACGAAGGCAATCTAATACACTTTTTACTCTTCTGTCATTATTGCTGATTGACAGGGCTCTTTACACTAATTAAGTAGAAATCTTTCAAGCAAACAAATATCTTAGTAACATTACATACGAAATCAATTGAAACAGCTGTTAATACATATACTGTTGTTAATACTATTATTAACACTGAAAACAGGATCTTTACCATGTTTACTATTTTCATTATTTTTTTGTTCGTGATGCTTTTTCTCTTGGCTCTAGTCTGGGTCAGAGATGACAGAGACAAAGCCGACGATGTTACTAGCTTACCCAGAAGAAGCTGCCAGCCTGTTCAACTTTGAAGAGATTATGATTGTACCTTTCTGCCTGTGTCGAAACACAGACACAGGCAGACGAAGGGTTCCATTATTTATAAAAACGAGATCTTTTTTGTATGGGAGCCCCCTTAAATATTTATTTTATTCTGTTTTTAGTGTTTGTTGTAATAGCATCATCAGAAATACATAATCTGTAGAAGTTTCAACTGGCTACCTATCACGGTTCACACAATACAGCCTGGTGACAGACGGACGGACGGACGGACAGCGAAGTCTCAGTAATAGGGTCCCGTTTGACCCTTACGTACGGAACCCTAAAAAGATCTTTATTTCATTAACAGGATATCGAGAAACCACTTTACATATCTACAAGCAATAACTGTATTTATAAATACATAAATAACCAAGTTTAAACTAACTTCACTGGATAGACAGACGCTTCTAATTTTAGCTCTGAAACCTCATAATTCATTTAATAAACACGCTCAGACATACAGACAAAAAATAATAATAACATAAATATTTATATTACACCCACCTGTGGTTGTTAGTTTAGAAAAAAAGTGTTAAATATTTTGAAAATAAACAAAACGCAGCATGATTTATAGGTAACAACGGGTAGACTTTTAACAGGTTATGAAAAGTGTATATTTCATCGGTACATTTCTGGGTTTATTATAAAATATAGCAGCTGTCTGTCTGTTTGGCGAGACGGAAAATGTTATAGGTTTTTCTTGTTAAAGAAGATTTTATTCGTAGAAAAAAATCGTTACTCATATCTCAAATTGATAGATAGATAGATAGATTCATTTATTTGCCTGAAATATGGTATTGTACAGATTTAATAACATATACACAATAGTTCTTCATATTCCGCCTACTAATTTCGGCATGCAAATTTTGTGACAGTAATAATGATTCAAATGATTAAATTCCAATGTCAAACAAAATAAAAAAAATATCAGAATTAAAAATATCACTAAAATGAGCAAAAAAAACACTTTTTTGTATGGGAGCCCCCTTAAATATTTATTTTATTCTGTTTTTAGTATTTGTTGTTATAGCGGCAACAGAAATACATAATTTGTAGAAAGTTCAACTGGCTAACTATCACGGTTCATGAGATACAGCCTGGTGACAGAAGGATGGACGGACGGACGGACGAACAGCGAAGTCTCAGTAATAGGGTCCAGTTTGACCCTTTGGGTACGGAACCCTAAAAATTAAACGTGTTAGGACGTAGGTAGATATTATCATGAAAATGTATGTATTTCCAGGAGTTGCAGGTTTATTACAAAACATTTAGTAGGGATTCAGGTTAATTAAATACTTTACATTGTGACCCTCGTCTGCTCGATTTAAAACTTCGGACGCTTCCCTGCATACTAATTTTAAAGCTATTTTCAGAAACTGCTAGTCTAAACATGTAGGTATGTAAAATGTAAAAATATGGTATGGTTGTGTCTTTATAATGAGTAGGTCTTTTGTAAACCTACTTATAAACATTTTGCAATACAAAAAACGCGAAGCACTTGCAGCATCTTGGGGTATACAAGTTGTTGTTTTGCATCCTCGTCAAAATTCAGGAGGTTGTCACAAAAGACATAAAAAATCAATTAAAATTACGGTACCTAGTTAATTATTAAAAAAAAACCGGCCAAGTGCGACTCGGACTCGCGAACGAAGGGTTTCGTAACATTATTTATAAAATCGAATAAAAAAAAATCACTGTTTTGTATGAGAGCCCCGTAAATATTTATTTTATTCTGTTATATTATTTGTTGTCATAGCGTGAACAAAAATTTATAGCATCACGCCTGTAATCCCCGAAAGGGTAGTCAGAGTTTAGTACTTTGTGTGAAAAAAACTTACTTCAGTTTTTCTCCTCTACAAATGAAAGAATCAAGAAGATAAGTTATTTTCTTTAACCACTTTCTTCAATCGCTTATAGGCGAACATTAAATGAAACGATCCTTTCAAGTAGGTACTAAGAAAGTTCAGCATGGCTTGTGTCTATCTCATACAATTACATTCACGGGGATTGTTACCGTGAAAACATACGGCAACAAGAAATGCGACCGGACAGCTCACTCTGTAACCCTTTCGGTAAGCATGCACTGATAACCTAGTGGTGTGAACGTCTGACTGCCAAAGTCACTAATTCGAACCAAAGACACGCAACCGTGATTTTTTGGATACCTGTGCGTTTAAATAACTTGTTTAAGTGAAGGAAAACAGAGCAGAGGAAAGAAGCATTTATCGGCGGCATGTAAAGCCAAGTCAGAGGCCCATGCGCGGCATAAAAACTCTGACTCCAGGTAAGAAATAGAAATCGTTTATTGGCCAATAATGTAGGTATACAGAATATGATGGTCATTTTGATGAGCGTCCCGATACATTTTGCCTTACGTCACGCAAAATTATTAAATGTCAATAAATTAAATTGAAAAAATGGCAGAAAAATCAAATACAATATGTCAATAAATTAAATTAAGGCACTAACCATGCTATAACGAAAGTAAAAGTTCACTCTTTGAATAACCTTTCTTGTTACGTCGCATCGTCCGCAAAGAAGGCCCCTTATTCCAGACACAATGTAGTATCATCCCTTAAGATACTGTTATAGCAGTAACATAAACTTACTAAAGTATAAGCTTTTGTGAATCTGAACCTAGAGCAATTCGCGCCCTGAAAATTTTGTAGCCCGTTGGTTATTTCCTTATTTTAAACACGTCCATCCCGACTCGCGCGTGCGTTTTGGTTTTTATAGCCGAAAGCGCGACGGATAACAGGAAAAAATTGAAATTGAGTACACAGTGTGAGCTTTTGTAAACTTAAAAATGCGAGACGATGACTTTGGCAAAGGTTTTTGAGTTTGAGGAGAGACTTGTTTGTTACTACTTATCATGTTCTTGCCCTTTTCTCATGTTGCTTGGGGCCGGCACAAAGCGTTTTCAAAATCAAAATATTTTATTTTACATAGGCCTACATGGGCACTTATAAAACGTCAACAAAAGGTGCACGGTGCGGGTTGGTCGTTTCGTATGGAGAAGAACCGGCAAGAAACTCCATGGTTACTCTTTTAAAAATCATTTGGTTTTACAATATTTGAAGTTACAGCGTTAGTACTTAAGTATGGGAGGTCGTTGCTTACCACAGAAGGTAGTAAAAGAAACAAGGTAGTAAAAAAAAAAAAATTTTTACTTCCATTCTCCTCTGTCATCCGTCACGCTATCATTACTCCGTTTTCTTTCATATCATTACTCTCACAATCTATCCATCGTCTCCTTAGTCTTCCTCTCCCTCTCCATCCCTCAAGTTTTTTATTTCTCACTTTTTTAGTCACATACGATTCGTCCCTACTCATCACAATTTTGTGTTACTACTGCAAATCTAAAAGATTGCAGGATTAGGTAATATAGAAACAAACTAAAAACCCTCTTAAAATAATGCTAAATGCAGATGAATCTGATAGATATACGTGTAGAGGTTTAGACCGGGGTAGAACCAGAATAGAACTTAGGGCATTGATGAAGTTTAACCTACAGTTGCGGCCATCAATCAGTCTGTTTTTTTAAATTCTATATAGTGCGCTATAGGATTGAATTTTTAAGCAGTAACTGACTAGAATACAAAACAGATTAGTATCAAAATGTTTGCGTACCCGCTCTAAAACCCATCGCCCCTATGTTTCCTCACCTCTTAATCCTGGATCCGATCACATTGGAACTTTCCGCAATTCAACTTGAGACGTCGGCTACAGCTAGCACCTATTATGTATGTACTCAGACTTGTTACGGGAACAAGGGATTATAGAAAACCCACTTACGCGTAGTTATATTGATTACTTACTTTTGAAACTTGGATAATTTCTGGTCTAACACCTTTCGCGTCTTAACGGTAGAACGAATTTGGATATTTATGGCACAAGGAAGGAACATGACTTGGTGGCCTACTATGACCTCTTAAAGCAGTATAAATTGTTATTTATTGTTATTAGCATTGTTTTAATCTTATGCCAGAGTGGGAAAGAGATGGCGCTAGACGTCCATTACAGCTCTGTCCTTTTCCTACACAGGAGTGTAATTAAAACAATACTATACTACTATAATTTAGAACGCCATGGTACCTCCCCGGTGCTAGGCCTGAAACACAGGATAGATTGCATGTGGATTTTATACCGGTGGTAAGTTCCTGCTGGATATTTTCCGATGTCCTCGGGAGCGAGGCTGCTACCTAAAACGTACTATTATTGATTGAAGCTAAAACTAGTAAATCTTTTATAATTTTCAGGTTATTTTCAGTTTTTGTTTACCTTTTGATTCAATCATAAAAATAAAAGTTTCGTTTTTTAAGAAATAATTTGTGATTGGTTTATCCAAAACGAATCGTAAATCGGAATCCAATACAACAATGATAATAATAATTTGCGTACCGTCATAAAATGGTTTACTGCAAGATTATGGGATTATCATATTCATGATGGTCATAAATGCAAAACGATGTAAAACAAGACAAAAATAATGGCTGAAGAAAGAAAATAGAATATTGGACTGCACTAGAATTTCTCCCGTCTCTCAGTTGTTTAAAGTCAAACATCTAGATTGGAACAAATATCTGAAGCCTAGACAAATATTAGTGTAGATGAAATCGAACTTAAACAACAAAGGTTGAAAACATTTTTTTTTTGCTTTGCAGATCTATCCCACTTCTGAGTAAAGGCCTCCTCATTTCCTTTCACTTCTCTCTCTCGCAAACTAACTTATTATAGCTTGTCTGTTCTGTCTAACTGCTGGGCCAATGCCTTTTTCCATTGGTCCCGGTTCTGCGCCATTTCTTGGCAGCTAACTTATTAGAATTTAAATAAACTCCCATAATTATAGAACAATGGTTTGCCAAAGGATACTGGTATAGAATATGTATACGAAACGATACCACTACCTTTCTTTAAGGACTTCGTATATTATACATACTCGAAACGGTCTCCACTCCAACTCGACTTACAAGAAAGCATTGAAATCTGAGCATAAAGCTCACAGCTCATCATGTTTCTTACGGTAAAATTTTCAACTTTTACTTGGAAGAAATGTATGATGTGTGGACCCCGACCCAACCATTCGGAACATATGTTGCAGTAGCGAAGGACCTGATATTCTGACATAACTTATTCACAATCTGGAGTTACGAGTCCTGATTTATTAGCATCATTACCGTCTCCTATGTATGACAAGGACTTTGGAAATGCTCGTAAAATTGTGTCAGGGACTCAAGGAGCCGAGATTTTAGGATTGCTTTATAAAATACCGTCGTGTTTGAAGAGTGAGTGTCGTAAAGAGGTGTTGAACAGGGATTTGATAGTTGAATTTAGGCTCGACTGTGTGCCGACCTAATTTTAGTGTTTTACTACCACCATTTAGGGGGTGCGTCTTTGGTGTCACCGTCACCTGATTTCTGCTGTATTAATACCTGTCTAACAACGGATGTTGTGGGAGGCGTGACTGTGGGTAAGAATCCGTTTTCTGTAGACAGATAGGGTACGTAAAATACTCCATATTGTGTACCATAAGGATCACAATTGGACAGTTAAAAAGTTACATATGGCGCTGTTGTAATGGGTGGTTTTATGAAAGTGATATATTTTATAGATCACGTGGTTTGGTTAGACTTCGGAGAAGGTATAGTTATGTGGTGGCACATCATAGTGGAGGCAGGTCCAGCCGTGAACTGTGATGAGCTGCGTAGATTGATTGCTTCAGGTGCAAATAAGAACCGTTCAGTTTATATCATTTTGAAAAAAACAGTCAATTAAATTCTTCTTTGACCTTTTAATATCTTCATGTTCAAATCATCTGCATCTACAATTCTACCAATGAATGCAATTCCATTCAAAGTCAACGTATTTACCGCCAAATGAGGTGCTTCTATTTTCGCGTCGTAGGATGCAGTTCTTCAATTTGCCATCAGCATACAATTGAATAACAATGGCTGCGATCCGATTGTGTCTGAGCTAACTGGCAGTTGTTTAACGATGTTAGATGTTGCCTCCGCTTCCAGGAAATTAAGGCATTGATATTTTTCAGTGTCTTTGTTGGTAGTTGATACATTAACATCTAATTAATTTATTACCAGCTTTTGCCCGCAGCTTCGCTCGCGTAAATTTAGAATTTGACAATAACAGTTTCGGACACGTGGCACCATCAGATTAGTATTTTTTTTCAGGATGAAAGGTACTCTATGTCCGTTTCTAAATTTCAAGTAGATCGGTTCAGTGATTTAGGCGTGAAGTGTAGTAAAGGTAAAGATAACAGTTTAGGCCCAGAGTGCAGAGGCGGACATATATCCACAGGCATTTTCTACCAGTCAGCTGTTAGGTGGTGCTGATTGGTGATGTTGTTTTTATTTCGTTATCCAGATTTGGGTACAACGCCAGCCTACAATCCCATTGCTGGGACACAAGCTTCCTCCATAATCTACAATGCGGGTCCCGTGCTAGTTGGTAGAATTTAGATTAAACGTGCATTATGTGTGCTTACCTAGGCTGCCTAAACTTAACATAAAATTGATTGAATCCTAAACAATTCGTTTCGAGCAGAACGTCTATTGCAAAAGAAATTCTATAAGTAAAGAAATATGCAAACATTTTCAGATGGACGAAATAGGAAGTTGCTGAGCTATTTTTCCGATAAATCTAGTATGCAATTTTGCGTCAACCGCCATATTTCCTAGCTTATAGAAATACGTAATACTGTTTCGAGAAATTTTATTGCCGATACAGCTATTTGCGTTTAACTGGCGGATTTTGCGAAGGGCGTCAAAATGAAGACAGGGGTCTAACACGCCTAAGGCAATAGGGGAGATCGGCGGGGAATATCGATCCTATCGCCCTTGACTCTCCAGACCAGACTCTAGAAACATAAGAATATGATATAGATATAAAGTACTGAGACTCTTTAAACGCTTCGTCTGATATTAAAACTAACATGTTATTTACAGCGCATTTTTTGGACTCCTTATGAGTGGATATCGCTAATGAAGCTGACTAAGCTGGGACACATCTTAACAGCATTCAAGAGCTGTCAGTTTTATATTCCATAGCAACTATGACACTGACCTTTATTGAACGCGCATTGGACCCACCGTAAGTTAACCTCGTATAAACAGTAGGAATCATCTAAGCAGAACAATAACAGACAATATTTGCCACATTTCAAATACCAACCATAACACACTAATTGTGTTGCCACAAATATTAACCTTGAAGACGACGCACCAAGGAAATATCGGGAACTGGAGACAGTACCATAATATCAACAGCAGTGTTCAAACATTTCCAAATATTCCTGCTGCCTCCAACAAACTACCGAAGAACGAAAATAAACCTTACATTCGCGCAACTAAAGCAGAATTTGATTTGGAGGTAAATAATCACAAAACATTGCTTCAAATTCGCTCATATGTTGGTACGGATACAGTTTTCTTTGGAAAATGTTTGGCAAATATTATTATGTTGGACGTTTTCATTGTTGAAAATATTTGAAAAGTATTACAGTGGGCTATTTAGCTGTCGAGATGAGGTTGGTTGGATGTTTGACCTCGGAGTCTTTTTTCAATTCATTCTTTTTCTACCGGGAGTCTGTCGCAAAAATTAATGATAGTTATAATTCAATGTCTTAACTTAATTACTAAGAACTGATATAAAATTCTTTGAGATGAAATTGCCTGTTTGTTTGAAGACCAAAATGGGTTTTGTCATCTTGTCAAGCTATAAGTTATAAGTCTCTTTCATTGACTAATTGATTTTGCCGTCTTTTTTCCAAGTGACTTGGAGATAAGAAGGCAAAATCAATTAATCACTCACGAATTAGACGAACACGAAAAACAAGCATACAATAGCTACTCGTATATCCAACGTAATCCCCGGATTACCTACCTATCCTGTGAAATTAAATTTAAACGCAATTGCAATGGAAAAGGATTTCAATTTGCAAATGAATCCTGTACTATGATGTTCTGTGTTGGTATTTTGTTTAATAATTCCATCCAACGTTTCCACTCCAAATTGGTTTGCCAACGCAAACGAATTGAGTTTATTTGCCTCCCGCCTGATGTAATCTAGCTCGGGTTCCGTCTCTAAACCAACAGGAGCAAATAAACGTGCAAGCGCGTCCGTAACAAGTTTATGATCTAGATAATTTTAAAACTGCTGTATTTTTGCGGTTTCAATATTATTCTATTATTATTCATCTCGACATTTCTGCAAGAAATAAATTCATTCTTATCGATAAATTCAACTTCAACAAACTAATAATGCGATACAGCTACAAGGGTTGGTGACTTTCACAACCCGAAAATGAATTTTTACGAGTATTAGTGCTGCCGCGGGCACTGATGATAACAAAAAAATATTTTTGTATGTTGTTCTGACAAAAATATTGAAAAAAAAAAACAATTGGCCTCGTGCCGAAAGATCCTTGGACAGTTATACACGCCTATACAAAGGCTTGTATCTTAGTTAGACGAGAAGTTGAAATCATCGAGGATTCGTTTTTCTATTGCTCGGCGCAAATTCCAACATTCACCAAAACGCCCCCCCACCAAACGGAGGATCGTCCAATCTAAATTCAATTTTATTATCTGCCGAGCTAAGCTACCGAAAATTAATCCAGTTCTGATTCGAAGATTACATTCGGGTTTGTTCGGATACAATCGATTCAATTCGACTGATACCCATGCATATGTTGCAGGTTAGCTTTGTGGTCCTCAGTACGGGTTCCTTTATGATTAATTGTGTATAGAATGGACAGCAACATCACTCTGGATTCATAAAATTATGCTGACCGTAGCATGATTTTGTTTATTATCTACGGCACAATGTTTCTCTCCCAAAATATTAATGTTAAAACGTATCATTTCGTCGCTTTATGCTAAACGTTTCTCTTGGCAAGTATTTTGCATAAACAATGTAAAATATTCAATGAAGTTTTGGTCTAGACAAAGCTGTTTTTCCTAACGCAATAATGATCAAATCAAAATGTATTTTCACTTCTCGGAAGCTTATTGCTTTTATTCTTGCACCTTTTTCTTTGTCTTCGTAGTGTCAGTGATTTTTATATTTTAGTTGAATGTGCTTCGATCAGTCTTCCGAGCTTCCGACATATCGACAGCCTTAGCAACGGTTTGGGCCTGCACTTAAATCTCGTCATGTCTTCTCTGGTCGTTGATTTATCTACTGTCGCTACAACTGTCCCCAACGCATTAAAGTCACCAATCACTTCATTAACCAATAAATTATTGAGCACCACTTCACCTGCAGAGGTCAAATGACACGCGACAGTACCACAAATAGCCATCCTTTTTTTAGGTAACTACGTTTTACTCAGATCGATAACGCAGCCGGGTGACATGGAAGTGAGTTGGTCACGTGTTTGTGAGCAGTCACGTTGAAGGGGTAAAGTGAATGATGTGCTTTGATGCTTTGGATGGACGTTATGAAACAGTTAAGGCTTGGTGTTAATTTTTTTAATAAAGGGAAACATTTTGACGTACAAACTGTTTTTTTTTTAGAGATTTTATACAATTTTATGGATTGAACGTGTGAAGGAGGATATGGCAAGGAAGGAAGTGTCTGATGAGATGACAAGTAAAAGAGAAGTATGGAAGAAGAAGATATGCTGCGCTGACCACAAATAAATTGGGATGATAAGGGCAGGAGAATTATTAATGATGTTGATAGTTTTACAGTATCTTTAGGCAGACAAATAACATCGACGGAGGGCCGCTAGTGAAATGTTTTAAAACCAATACGTGATGGCCAAGTTATTTTCCATTTTTAGTCACGAGCAAAAGATTCATGTACAGCTTAGTAAATTAGAAGATTTAGAAAAGAGAAGAAGAAGATTAATAATGAAACCCATTGTTTCTGAAAAATAATGGCTACTTTCATCATTTTCAATACATAACATTGTTTAAGACGACTTCAAGATATTATTGTTACAAAAATGTGCTTCAAGTTACCTAGGTTCCTACTCAAATTTTATTTTCATATAACCTCGACACATATTTCAAACGTCGTGAAATATTCCAGCACGTAGCTCAATAGAGGTGGTAGATTGAGCAGGGAGCCTAAGGGGCTATTCCTGGCACATCCCTCCATGTGGTTACGCAACCAATATGGCTGACTTACACTTTGAAATATAAAGACATTTTATCTTGGATATAGGTGGTTTATCTGCGTACGACTGTGTCGGAATACTAATACCAAAGCTTTGGATATATTATGTGGTTTAGGCTGAAGAATGGATTACGTGGCAAACGTTTTTATATTGATCTTCTTTTTGTTCTGCTTATAAGGCGGTTTTCTTTGCTTTCGTTGCGGTATGTGCCTTGTAGATCAAACACGGCAGCTCCCTTGTAGATTTAGTTTTTAAATGGGCAATTTTCAGCTTTTTGAGCATATAATGGTTCATGTAATTTAACTATTGTAGATGCGTTATAATACTACTCGTATTTTTTTCCGCCAGTATCATCTTCCCGCCCTTGTCGCTATACCATTCTACTTGGGGTAGGCACAAACGTTTTCTTTTTTCATTCTGCCCTGTTAGATACCACGGGATCATTTACTCTTCTTACTCTCATATCGTTATTCACACAACCCAGCATCATTTTCTTTGGCATTCCTCTCCCCCTGCATATATCAACATTGTCAGTTTCGGACGCTCTTAACTTGCCCGTATTTCTACATCGTTCTCACATATTTGTAATTCTTAACATGAATGATGTAACCAAGATTTTGTAACATATTTTGATTAAAAAGAGTGTCCATGGAGTTTCTTGCCCGTTCTTCTCCATAGAGATCTACGCTTTGGAATGGGCAACTACAGTACTTTCACAAGTTATTATGCCTTGTGACTGGGACTTGTAGTTTCGCGTTTTATTTTGTTTTTTTGACTTTCAAAAGTGCCTGTAATGGTATTATTGAAATAAATGCTTTGAGTTTGTCATTCATCATTTCATTTATTTTTATCATTAATTATTAGTCTCCAAGGTGCGTAGTAGAGGCTAAAGAAAAGTTTTTTTATAAGAGTTTGCCAGATGTTTCATGACACCCACCCTACGCCTTCAACTGTTCTTAACTTGAACTACCTTCTACCTATATTTATCCAGATAGAAAATCCGTATTTTACAAAACCACCCACCCGGAGTCAGCATCCGTGAAATGGCGTGTAATGACGAAAAAGTCTGTATAAGCAAACTTTTTAGACTGCAAAGGAAAAACTTTGACTGCAGGTTGTATCCGGATATCGAAGGGGCTTATTTACAGAGTTCCGTAGGTCGCTCCTTAGCTACCGAGGATTTGTGAAGAGAATACTTTTTTAAGAGATATAAGGGACGATAGGAAGGGATAATTAATGATTCTTACAGCGTTACCTACGCTGTAGTAGATTGAGGTGACGTTTTTTTCGCAAACTATTATACACCGTGTAAATCACCTCATCACGAAGCCGTCAACCAAGCATTCTGTAAGTACATGAAACTAAGTAGCTTTACGCAAAAATTATTGCTGGGAAACGACTTTTTTTTGGGGGGTGTAAAATCATGTTTTGTGGTAGAACTAAATGTAACGCACTCAAAACATTGTGCTGATGGACGGCTTGAATAGTACGGGGGTCGTGGAGGTGTTTAAAGTAAAAATCTTACATTAAAAACTTGTATTTAAAAAAAAACTTGTCAAAAAGTTGGAACCTTGACCCCTAATATCTCCGTAACTAGAAGGTTCCCAGGTATGGAGTAGAACAAAAAAATGATTGCAATGACAGGGAGAACCAGCCTTTCGGCTTCGTTAAGAGGTGTTTTACACCCTTTATAATTATAATAGTTTGCGAAAAAAACGTCACCTCATTCCTCGTTCCATGCCTCGTTGGTCTAGTGATTGCAAACGTAACTGCTGACCATTACGTCCCGGGTTCGATTCCCAGATCGATCAAAGTGTTATTGGATTTGTCCACCAGGATTTTCTCAGTCGCAGCCACGGAGTCTGGAGTTGTGCCCAGTTGATGGCAATACGCTCGCCCGTTACTACATGGAACTTAAACATAACTGGCAAAATGTGGGTGTACTATTAGGTACACATCTGCCTAACCCATCGGGAATTACAGGCGTGATGATATTAAAATTAGGTACTTTAAGATTTCAATGTAGGAAAGGTGATGTAGGAAACGTTCGGTGGAACTTGAAAGTGTTATTGTTAACCAAATCATATAATATAAACTTTTGCTAATTCGATTGCTTACACTAATCTTTTATGCATATTAGGGGATATCCACTGCCACTGGCTATTCAGTCTTTGCATAGATGGATACCAACCGGTAATTTTGTTTATAACTAGCTGTGCCCGTGACTTCGTCCGCGTGGAGTTTAAGAAGTAGCCTAGTTACTTCTTATTACATCAGCTGTCTGCCAGTGAAAGTCCCGTTAAAATCGGTGCAGCCGTTCCAGAGATTAGTTGGAACAAACAGACAGACAGACACACAAAAATAAAAAAAAATATGTACGGTTATTTTAATATTACAAACAGACACTTCAATTTTATTTATTTCCATATGTATAGATGTATAGATTAATTTACAACGGCAATACCTTCCAACCACATGGCTTTATTAACGTTATTGATCAGGCTACACATATAGGATTGATAAATAAGTGGATATAGGATTTAATTCCAAATCTTTCGTTTTACGATTTAAGAGGGTTACGTAATTGCGATGCTGAATCTTATGAGGAGCCAAGACCCAAACTAGTACGAACTAAGTTATGAAAATAAACAAAACTTTATCAATACCGTTATGTCAACACTAATCAAGTCTGAAGTAACTTGACATGAATCAACTAAGTAACTTGTAAGTTATGTAAACGAGACAAACTTCTGGTTATAATCTTCATTACAGTTCGATTTATGAATACTTCAGTATTTACAGACAAGGCGTAGCATCATGTTTAAGCTTTATTTACTTAAGAGCGTAAGGCATTTCGTTTTATTTTGTTTTTTGACTTTCAACAGTGCCTGTAATGGTCTAATTGAAATAAATGCTTTGACTTTGACTTTGACATACAAACTTTCAAGTCCTTATTTTCCGCAATGACTGAACTGATTTCAATGACACTTCATACGCATAAGTAGAATACATAGGTCTTAGAAGTTACTAAAAACATTTTTTTGGTAACTGATCCCTCCGATTTGTATCCACCGATCTCGGGATCCCTTTCCAACAAAAATATAAAAATATCCACCGATCTCGGGATCCGTGCCTACAAGAAAAAAGTACATTATTTTTCAAAACTGATTACAGTTCGAGAGCAGCGGTGGCCCAGTGGTAGCAGCCCCGACTTACGAGCAGTAAGTCGTAGGTTCGAACCCAGGCAGGCGCATTACTTTGTGTAATTTATTTCATCACCGCTGCCCTCAAAAACGGTGAAGGAAAACATCGTGAGGAAACCGGCATGTTCTAGAACTAAAAATTCGAAGACATGTGACATCTACCAACCCGCACTGGGCCCGCGTGGTGGATTACAGCCCATTCCCTCTCATAGAGAGGAGGTCTGCGTCCCAGCAGTGGGAACAATATAGGCTGGTGATGATGATGATGATGATTACAGTTCACAAAGACAAGTACTAAAGTACCATATTTTTCGACACTGGTTTTTATTTCTATCGCTTCTGCCGATTTGTACCCCATGAGAAAAAGTCGTGAGTTTATGTACCTTTGATGGAATACAACAAAAATAAAAAGCACAAAAGAATTGCTGACATTGTTTTAATTCCTTAAAACCTTCTTCAAATCTTACTAAACGTATAAATTCATCAACCGCTTCGCTCAACTAAAACATTTAATTAACCTCGTTGCCAACTAAATAATTAAATGAAAACGGACCAATTTATCAAATTAATTATCTCTTTTGATTAGTCTGCAGTTCCGCGTCGATCAATGATTTGCGAAATTATAAGGCTAAATCAGAACTAATATTTATTGCATCGGGCTACAATATAAGGCCGCTCTACCAGAATCATGATAGGATAATAAAAAAAATTGTGCGTGGAGTCCCTCCGCGCGGAAAAAGTGAAACTTCGTAATACTACACGCATGCGTTCGAGTGCCACGTAAATAATATTTTGTTGTTTTCTTGTTGTATTATTTTTATTACATAAGTTTATCTAGGTTATTCTACTCATGGAAATTGAGTGAAGGCTCGTCACACTCAAGAGTCGAATGCATGACTGTTTGCACGCCATCTTGCGTACCTAGTAGAACTACGAAGTCACAAATCTTGTAATACTGCCATCTCTTAGTGAGTTTTAGAAATGGTAGCGTTACACTTGTTGGAAGTCGCATAAGAAGTTTCACTTCAATAATAGGTAATATGAATTGCGTTACAATTGGTTCATATTATTATTCGGCCCCGCCAGAACTATATCTGTCAAATAAGCGATATTGATTTTTTGAGATATTTTCCTATTGTAAGGTAAACTCGTCTTTTTTCCTTTACTCTGTTCGTTACCATAATATTAATTATATTTTTTTATAAAATTGATTTAATTAGGAATTATTATTATATTTCCTAATTGTCAATTTTTTTTCTAAACACAAAACCAAATACTCTGTGGTAGAATATCGCTCCATTTTCACCGTTTTCTAACATATCAAAATACTAGCTGTCCCGCGCAACTTCGTCTGCGTCACATTTTCCCCGTTTTCGCAACATTTTTCATTGCTGCTCCGCTCCTATTGGTCGTAGCGTAATAATATATAGCCTATGTCCTTCCCCAGGTTGAAATCTATCTTCTTGCCAAATTTCATTAAGATCCGATCAGCCGTTTAGTCGTGAAAAGGTAACAAACAAACATACAAACAAACAGAGTGACATTCGCATTTATAATATTAGTATGGAAGTATGGATTTGGCGCAAAATAAGCGCTTTGGACGTGTGGTGGCGGACACCAGCCCGTCAAACAATACAATACAGTTTGGTAGGTAACTTCTAACTTTGACGTAGTTATTAGAGAGAATCTCTCTGACTTCCAAGCTAAACGAGGGTTCTGTTTCAGAAATGACCTAAAGCTTTCAAAATTTTAACAAATAACTATGTACCAAAACACCTGCTGGAAATGTTTTATAATAAATCCAAACATTAAAGTTTTACTTGTTGTTCTAAAACAACAAACCGTAACAAAACTGCCTACTACTCTAAGCCCTGTCAGGTCCATCAGGCATCCTAAAACGTATGTTGTGACACAGTATAAGGATATCAAGTAAACCAACTTGGCTCTTTTTTTGTGATTAATAGCGGGCAATTTGTTTTTGTGAATGTCATCTCGTATGTCTTGCTATGAGGTTTCGTCTGCTTAACCGGACTATCCTGTGGGTGCCTTGAGTGAAGGCCTCCAGCCATGGCATAAAACTTACAAACTAAGCGACTACACGCTAAGGACACCCCCTGTGGAATACGAGACTGGGCACAGGGACAGGCTGGGTCGGAAAATTAATCGCGGGTTTAAGGGTGTGTCAGCTAAATGGTTTGGTATGTTGCACAAGACACATAAAACGACACTACTCGTACTTGTCTCGATACGAGCTAACACTCATGAGTAACCTGAATATCTGAAGGTGATGTTTGGAATCCGTGTAAACGCTTGGCATAATATGCGGGAGCCGATTTTGACCTTTTGTTCCACATTGTAATACTGTATTCTAGTAATAGACTATTTGTACTGTGGTTGTGTGTGACGTCACAGTAAGGGTTTCAAACGTCAGGTTAAAGTGTAGTCGTGTTACGTCGCGTTCCCAATAAGTCGTGACGATTTATTTATCGTTGGACGACTGTCGTCTCTAACTGCTCACATTATAACCATTTACTTGACAATCTATCGTCACTGGAAAAAAAGTCGTGGATGACAGTTAATCGTGTCGTCTTATACAAGGTGTTGTTTTGCATCCTCGTCAAATTTCAGGAGGTGGTCACAAAAGACATTAACAATCAATTAAAATTACGGTACCTAGTTAATTATTCATTGGTTGTTTAAGTTTGTCAATATTTCAGAATAACCCCCTTAACGTGGTTTAGGGGATAAGAAATTATCAATTAAACGTTTGAGATTGTTTGTATGTGTATAAGCGAGGTTATAGGGCAAGAACCAGACGGGCCGCGTTTAAAACGCAGGTGGTACACACTTACCGATTTCCGTAAATAAGAAAAAAAATAAAAATTACCCACCCATTTTATTATTGATTCGGGACGAGAATCATTAGCATAATTACCTCCTTGAATTTGACGAGGGTGCTAAACAACACCTTGTATGTGAACACCTCCATTTAAATACACAAGCCACGACGCTTTAAACGACACGATAATCTATCGTCACGACATAGTGGGAACGCGCCCTACACGGGTCGTTAATTTTTGAAACACGTGTTTAAACTTACACTTTTGAAGGAGAGGGTGATGGTCCCTTGAAAGCTAAGCGATAGTTTGACCAATTACTATTTAAGGGGACTAATCAGTTTTGAAACTCGTATAGTGCGTTTGATATCATGAAGTTTGTCGAGTAGTTTTTTGAAATATTTTGGTAAAGCTTCATATTATGTTTAAATAAAGGTGTATACGGACTCTACTCGAAGCCTTCAACCAAGTGTATCTGAACATCAAACTAAGTAACTACGCAACAATAAATTAATCCTGGAAAAGGAGTTTCTTTTTTGGGGAGAAAAATCATATGTATTGGGAGGACTCAATGTACTTACCTTAAAACGTTGTGCTGATGGATGCCTTAAATAGTACAGCGGTCATGGAAATATGTATAATTTTAAAAAGTAATAACATTAAAAGACTTTGTTAGGACCTAGAGCTTCAATGATATTGAAACACCTTAATACTTGCAGAGATTTATTTAGGAATTAAAAAAGACAGCTATGACGCTTTTTTTACAAGAGAGAGAGTTGCCACTTTCTGAAAAAACATACTTCATAAAATATATAAGTGTTGCCATACTACAATATTCAACAGACATGTATTACTTAGAGCCCCAATTTCTCCGTAACCAGAAGGTTCCCAAGTATAGTCCAGAACAAAAGTTGATCGCAATGACGGGGAGAACAAGTGACTTTCGACTTTGTTATGGGTACCATTACATCCATTATAACAGAAAAGAACTAACGGAGTTAAAAGAAGAGAAGACAAGAAAGCATACATGTATTTTTAAAATTTTACGTACGTAACTGTAATTTAAAAATATTGCTAGGAATAAAGTTAAGACTTCAACGTCTGAATAAGCAATCAAAGTCACATAAGACTCAGTCTTTAAATTTATCAGTGTACACTGTATAAACTGTGTATCTTTACACCAACATATTGTACAAGAACCCCAACAGGAACAGGACTTATTTCAATGATACAATGATGATACAAAACTGTCTTATAATTCACATGAAGCGTTCTTTTTGTTTTTTCGCGTAAAATGTTTTCTTTAAGCGCGGGGAAGAAGCGAGTGCTCTGATTGGTTCCTGCCATCCATTCTCCATCGATTACAGAGCGACTAATAAATAGGGTAAAGTAAGGGTAAAGTAGCCAGCGTAAAATATTTAAATGAAAGCTTTGTTGACACGAATATCGATTAAAATAATCAATTAGCAAATCAAAATTCTCAAACCCTAACATTATTTTTATATTTTATCTCTACACCATGGCTATAGCGCTTTACCTATAGTGTGACACTCCCCTTAAACCTGACTTTGTACAAACGTTCTATAATGACGGTTGGCACGGCCGGGTCGTATGTTTTGTGTAAAATTTAATACTTTTGCTTGCTAAACTTATACAGTACCCCCTACCCAACTAATTAGAGTAGATAATAGTTGATGTTTAAAACAGAACATCACGCCTGTAATCCCGGAAGGGTTAGGCAGAGAAACACGCAATAGTGCACCCACATTTCGCCAGTTATGGTTCATCATCATCATCATTAGCCTATTATGTTCCCACTGCTGGGACACAGGCCTCCTCTGTATGAGAGGGAGTGGGCTGTAATCCACCACGCGGGCCCAGTGCGGGTTGGTAGATGTCACATGTCTTCGAATTTTTAGTTCTAGGACATGCCGGTTTCCTCACGATGTTTTCCTTCACCGTTTTTGAGGGCAGCTGTGATGAAATAAATTACAACACGAAATGAAATTATTACACAAAGTAATGCGCCTGCCTGGGTTCGAACCCACGGCTTACTGCTCGTAAGTCGGGGCTGCCACCACTGGGCCACCGCTGCTCTCAGTTATGGTTAAGTCCCATGTAACGGGCGAGCGTATTGCCATCAACTGGGCACAACTCCAGACTCCGTGGCTGCTACTGACAAATTCCTGATGGGAAAACCCAATAACACTTTGCCCGACCCAAGAATCGAACTCAGAACCTCATGCTCAGCAGTCGCACTTGCGACCACTCTACCAACGAGGCAGTCAAAGATGTTTAAAACGTACCTACCAAATTATACAAGGTGTTGTTTTGCATCCTCGTCAAATTCAAGGAGGTAACTATGCTAATGATCTTCGACCCGAATCAATAATAAAAAGGGTAGGTAATAGGGATGGTGACTCATTTTTTTTATTTGTCCATCGGGTAGATTATCAAAAACTATTTGACATGTATTTTTTCTTTTTTCACGTAATCGTAAAATCATGGAGATATTTTGAGTTGAAATGGCGCATGACGTCACGGCTCAGTACATTTTATACCTAGTTGTGACGTAGTTAGCCCCCACTCTCCAACTTTAATGCGTTTTAACTAAGTATTTTTTTTTAACTTGATAAAACAAAAAATACGTATCTAAAATTTTTTTATTACTTGATTGACGGACAAAATAGAATTTCGTTTTCTTTACCCAGTCATCATCCCCATTGTGAACCAACCATGTTTTCAACACGGACAGTGTGATCCATGCCCTATAACCGCGCTTTCACACATACTTGACAAACAATCACAACGTTTATTCGATAATTTCTTATTCCCTAAACCACGTTAAGGGCGTTATTCTGAAATACTAAAAAATTTTAACAACAAAAAAAGCAGCGTGTATTAATAATTAACTAGGTATCGTAATTTCATTTGATTATTTATGTCTTTTGTGACAACCTCCTGAATTTTGGCGAGGATGCAAAAAAACACCTTGTAGTTCTTTCACTAGTGTAATAAAGTCTAGACAAAGCCTATCATTAAAATACTAAGTAATGTTGATATTTTGAGTCTAGACTAAAGCCTATAATTTTAACATAATAACTTTAATTTTAATGTTTTAATGATAGGCTTTGTGAGTGGAACGATTAGGACTTTCAACTCAAGGTTTTAATTTTGTGTTATTATACAGGTACTTGTCCTTTAGCCATAATTAGTCATAAAATTTTGTCGTGTGTCGTGATAAAGATCTAAGAAATAAGGACCTGAGGGGCCAACGCAAGTGGCAATTACTTTTCAAGTGTTCCTTATTTCTAAATGACTTTCATATAGATTTAGGAGGAGCTTGTGGCTTAATAATAAAAGCGGCACGGGTTGATCTTTAAGGTAAAGCCGTGCTTGCCGAGGTTGGTCCGTGGATGGGTGACCAAAATTACATACCGAGTTTCCTCCGTGCCTCGGAAAGCACGTTAAGCCGCTGGTCCCGGCTGTCATTTGTAGATCTTTGACAGTTGTTACGAGTAGTCAGAAGCCAAAAGTCTGACATCCAGTCTTACCAAGGGGTATCGTATTACCTAGTTACTCGGTTGTGGAGGCCAGATAAGGCAGTCGCTTCATGTAAAATACTCGGCTGCATCCGGTTAGACTGGAAGCCGACCCCAAGATAGTTTGGGAAAAGGCTAGGCAGATGATGACTTTCATAAAGATTTAGATATAAGGTTTTCACTAGCGTAAGTATGTCAATTCGATACTTTTATGACTTGAATCAATCCACGTTTTCGCTGTAAGAGTGGAACTTTGTTTAGACTTTCTGAGATGTCATTTAAGTAAGAAATAAACAAATAGATAACTTAGACCTTTTCAACTGCCGTAAATTTGTCTCTTTCATCATTCGTCATCATTCATAAGCCCTTACCCCAATATATTTGGGGTCGGCGCAGCATGTCTACTTCTTCCATACTTCTCTCTTACTCGTTATCACCGCAGACACCTCCTTTCTCCCCATATCATCCCTTCACACAGTCCATTTATTTGTCTCTTTATTTATTATTTATTTAATACTTTAAGCACACATAATGTGCAGAGGCGGACTTAATGCCAGTGGCATTCTCTATCAGTAAATCTTTGGGTGATGCCGACACAAAGTAAGGTAGATGCAAAATCCGAGAGGGCCGATGCCTGCCAGGGCTGCGGGACTGTTCGAAAGAGATACCGTGGCCCTGGAACACAAAGAGCTAAGAAGGAACATGGATGGGTTTTAGTCAGTAGTGTCAGTACAAGTCTGACACTCCCTTCCCTCCGCTCCACCCAGAGCGGGAGGAGCCATTTGATGATTACCCATCCGTAAAAAAAAGGTAGATGCAAAAGAGGAAATTGTAGATTTGATATTTTCTCTTCTCTTTCACTCTTTTTGATGATTTTCGTCGTAATATTATGATCTGGGCTGGGCAAACCACTGCACACGATTCAAGAGTTTATTTTCCACGAAATATTAGTCTACGTGACTCCAAAACATCCTCTTCTCTGAAATATTCATGAAAATAGTCCTCGAATAAAAACGCAAAGAATACTGCATTCACATGAGAATCAATTATTATGAAAAGTGGAGGGCGGATATTGCCTATCGACGCACTTTTGCGCGCTCAGTGGAGACAAACAGGAAATATTTAAAGAAATGCCGCCCCAGCAATATACGAATGCAAGATTTATTATGATAAGAAGTTTTATGAGTGCATTGGCATGTTTTTGATAATGTTTCTAGCTTTTAGAAGTATTATAGATAATGGTTATAAGAACAAAACTCACTTTTTACAGAAATATCCCCAAAATGGGTTTTGATACAAGTTGCAAGAAAAGAATGCCGCGGGTTCAAGTTAAGTATCGAACAGTGATATCCAATAGTACCTATTAAAGATGAACACGTTTTATTAAAAAAAAAAGTTATTTTTAACGTATTTGCAAATATTCAAAAGCACAACACTGGTAATTTGGGGCCAAAAACTCGTTCGAAGTGCCTTTGCATGTTTTTTTTTTCATTAATTATTTTTCATAATAAACTATGGCTTGTACATTGTCTTGATTTTTTTTTATAGCAACCAACCTCTTTGTTTATTTTTTGAGTTTCCTTAGCGTGAAAGTAGTATAATTGTATTTTTTTTTTGTATTAAGCAACGACTTATTGTCGGGCCTAAGATGTCCTCCCATACTTAAGTACAAACGCTGTAACATAAAAACATTGTAAAACCAAATGATTTTAAAACAGGAACCATGGAGTTTCTTGCCGGTTCTTCTCCATAGGCAACGACCAACCCGAACCGAACTTTTTGTCCACGTTTAATAAGTGCCCATGTAGGCAGGCCTATGTGAAATAAAAATATTTTGATTTTGTTTTTTAGAGTTATATCAACAAATTATATTACGCAGTTAATTTTGGGGCGATACATACTCAATAATGGTTTATGCTAAAAAGAGACCCAGCCATTGGAATGTAAATGCATTTGTTGTTGCATTTACCCACTAAGGTGGAAAGAGTTTTCCGTTGGCGTCGCGCCAGCAATCTGTCACTACTTCATGGTTCAGCATTACAAGTTTTAAACTGGACTCGTTAGCACGTTGCCGTGTCATGCTCTTTTATTAGGTACACCTTCCTCTTCGTTTCATATAGAGATACATTCACCTTAGTATGTTTTTTATAACTTTGGTGCATTATGTTTATAGCACGATTTCTTGTGTTTGCTTTTCAGAAGAATATTGATCGTCATCTGCCTAACCTATTTCAAACTATGTGGCTATCGGCTTCGAGCTTCCAGGCTAACTGGATGCAGCTGAATACTAGTATTTAATATTGAGGATCACAGATATGGGAAAATATCAATGTATGTTTGTCCACTAGATGAAAATTCAGACTATACGAGTATGAGTACAATTATTAATTTAGCCTCTATTGTAGTCCATGTTTCTTGAATGTTTTTTGACGGAAGTCAGTACTGTTTTCACTGTATGAAAAAGAAGCTCGGAGACATACAAATCCGTCGTTTCTGGTTCAAACAGATACCTGTGGCAATTACGAGAACGAAAACCATCAGGTCTAAGATATCGGTAACAACTACTAATCTGTCCCAATCCTACTTTATAATATTATAAATGTTAAAGTTTTTGAGGATGTTTGTTGTCTTGGACAATCACAAACCAAAATGCAGGCTAAGCTGTGAGCATATCTATACTTATATATTATTAATATTATAAAGCTGAAGAGTTTGTTTGTTTGTTTGCTTGAACGCGCTAATTTCAGGAACTACAGATCCGATTTGAAAAATTATTTCAGAGTTAGATAGCCCATTTATCGAGGAAGGCTATATATCATCACGCTACGACTAATAGGAGCGGAGCAGCAATGAAAGATGTTGCTAATACGGGGAAAATGTGATGCAAACGAAGTTGCGCTGGACAGCTAGTAACACACATTAGTAGTACATTTCAACCACATAAACACGAAATCATCCGCTTTCTTCCAAGGTAGAACGCAGTGTCCTACTGGCCTATTAAAACCTGTTAACACTCCATTGCCCAGTGATTGTGAGCTCACGTAATCTTGCTTAACCCCTCGCAAGCTACTCACACTTGACTGCCCACAGGTTGTAGTTATATTGTTACCTGCCTATTAATAAGTAAATCGCTTTTCCAAGCTCGTTTTATATAATGAAGCTGTATAATTTAATTAATCCCTGCCACAAGGACCTTGGGCTTAGTACCTAGTTTAAACAATACATTATTGCAAGTAAGTTTATGAAATATGATATTTTGTGTATGTATTCGTCCTCAAAAACGGTGAAGGAAAACATCGTGAGGAACCCGGCATGTCCTAAAACTAAAAATTCGAAGACATGTGACATCATTCTACCAACCCGCACTGGACCCGCGTGGTGGATTACAGCCCACTCCCTCTCATAGAGAGGAGACATGTGTCCCAGCAGTGGGAACATTATAGGCTGATGATGATGATGATGATGTGTACATTCGTAACTATAGGTACTAATTGTACAAATGCAAAACTAATGCTGTCTGTATCAAGCCTTAGCCGCTGAACGGATTGCGATACAATTTGGCACATTGATAGGCCTGGATATGGACAAGGTATACCTTTTATCCCGGTAGTATATTCCCGTGGGATTATTTCGGACCTCCACGTGGGCCAGTTTGTAAATAAATAAACAAATGAGTAAAAGCTTGATAAAAAGTAGGTGTATACTTAACCTGAAACCCGTGAAAGGACATAGGATATTCATTTTCTTTTCTTATTTTTATGTGCACGAAATCACACAGCGTCCCTACAAAAAAAAAACATTTTTATTACAATATTATTTTACAACATTGTTAAAGCTTACCTAGGGAAAATTCTTGGAAAAAACCAGGGAAATTGTTTTTCTTGAAATCGCAAGAAACTTGCTTATTACTTCTCACATCTAGAAAAGTAATCATCTCATAAAGATTTCTATACAAAGCTACAAGTTTTAAAGTGCAATACTGAAGGTGACAATGCAGCCGCAGCGACAGAACCACGCAACCGCTACAACAGGCCGCAGCGACAGTACTGGTTTTTCTGTTACATCATCTGCCTGGCCTTTTTCCAATGTGGGGTCGCCTCCAGTCTAGCCGGATGCTAGTATCTTTTAAGGAGCGACTGTCTATCTGACCTGTAGTACACCTCAGTCGCTGGGTAAGACCATACCTCTTGGTCAGACTGGTTGTCAGACTTTTGAGCTTCTGCCTACTCACAACGACAGAAAATGATTAAAGAAACTCAGATGGGACCAAAGCTTTAATGTGGTTTCCGAGGCAGAAACTCGGTATGTAATGATGGTCACCCATCCACGGTACGGCCTCGTCAAAAACTGACCTTGAAGATCAACCTGTGCGGCTGTTATTATTTGGCCATGAGCTCCTCCAAACGCCAATACGTGGTAATTTCGGAAATCTACGGAAGCGATATCACAGAGTTACATAGAAACCAAAAAAAATAGTGCGTGGAGTCCCTCCGCGTGGAAGAAGTGAAACTTCGTAATACTACACGCATGCGTTCGAGTGCCACGCATTCACTCTCGTTATTTTATTGAGCTTCTAAATAATATTTTATTGTTTTATTGTTGTACACTTTTTATTACATAAGTTTATCGAGGTTATTCTACTGATGGAAATTGAGCGAAGGCTGGTCACACCGAAGAGTCGAATGCATGACTGTTTGCACGCCATCTTGCGTACCTAGTAGAACTACGTAGTCACAAATCTTGTAATAGCGCCATCTCTTAGTGGGTAATAGAAAATATTCCCCCTCCATTAGAACGTTAAACTTGTTGGAAGTCGCATAAGAAGTTTCACTTCAAAAAGGTTGAAAAGGATATACATAATTGAACAATAAGTGGTACTTCAAGGAAATGTTCCCAAAATATTCAAATAATTGGGTTTATTTATGCATCAAGAAGGTATTGAATCCCTTGAAAGGAAACGCTTTCCTTTCATCCGCCTTTTGAAGCGAACCCGGATTTGATAGGGTTGAATTAATTAGGTAGTCAGTTTCCTTGAAAATGTTATAGTGTGATCAATATCCAGAATTTTCAATTAGTTACACAATTTCTTTGTGGGAATGAAAAGAAGGTGGTAGCTTTAGGTGCAGCACAGACGGCACACTTTTTGTGCGATCGAGTCTGCGGGGCACAAAAAGTCTGCATGACGCGCAAAAAGTCGGTCGCGGATTTTTCACAGACTCAACGCACACGACGCACATTCTGTCGGCAGAGCTGTAGGGACGTAGACGCTATGGAAATCGTGCAGAGATCGCGAAGTATTATTTTGTACTGAAGTACAGAAAAAGAAGAAGAAATAGAGAATTTTGGGTACATCCTATACTTTCGGAAAGATTACTGAAGGAACAGTTCCGTACTAAACATTCAATTCTGAAACAATATCCGGTTTTTTTTTTTCAAATTTTATAAAATGTATGTTACTACATTTGATGAGTTGCTATTTATTTTTCTTTTTAAATGTCTATCATGATATTCTGCCTTAAAAGGATCATAAATTGCTGGTCTGTTTTCTATTTCTTGAATTAACATCTTTACATCGACCTCTGGCGCCATGATAATAGATGCGTGCGTTACGTCCACCCCTAGCAAATGCAGATTGCCGACTAAAGTGTGCGCCGTCTGCGTTAGCGCGCGTTGAAGTAAACGTTCAATTTTTTTCACACACTTTTTGTGCCGAGCGGCGCGGCGCGGCGCGGTGCGGCCTACCCGAATTACACGGATTTTTTAACGCACGCATATAATTGCATAGGTTATATTTTCACAGACTAAAAAGTGCGTCACGGATAGTCTGTCGTCTGCGCTGCACCTTATCAAGACCTTGTTGGGGGTTGAGGAATGGTTGATGTGACGGCGCTTGAGGGTGGCGTATGTCGAGCAGTGCCTTTCAGCATAAACTATTGATGACGTCCGCGTACAGGCAGAATTCATTTCTGATCCCTGCGAGAAGAAGTCTAAATAAACTGTCTAGTGAACATGATTTGGACATTTTCAACACCAGTGTTTCTCGGCTCAAGCATTTATTAGTAAAAAGCTTTTTTACGAGTAAGTGATTTGTTTGTGTCTGAATGTAGTTGTTATTTTTAGGTAGTTTGTTGTCTCGTAACTTATGTTTTAATAGTTATTTTGTACCTACCTTTTTCTTTTGCTGCTTTTTTTTGTTACTGCGTTTAACTGCGGAAAATTGTAAATGACCTTTAAACCTGTATCGTTTAGGAACGTTGTTTTTATTAGCTGTAAGTTTCCCAAATAGCATAAAATATAATAATCACTTAATGAATGGTGTATTACACACAATTTAAACTAAGTATCTCAGAAGACATCTTAAGCCTTCCGTAAGCCTTATTGACAGTGTAGCAAAACAGCCTTGCGTAGTCAGATCTAATCAAAACTTTCTAGGAGTTGAGTTTGTAAAAAAGCTGGAGAACTTGGCAGCAGTCTTCTTGACCCTTAACTGTTAATCATTTAGTGTATCACCGAGTTAATTCGCTTTAACAACCAGACTCTTTGTCTGACCCATATTCATACAACACAAAATATGCTCATATAACCCCCACTCGGCCATTAAGGGCCATAAGTAACCCTCTACGGACCATAAACACAAACTTCCAAGCCCGTATAAATATCATGTTGGGTATTACAACCCGATACGTTTCATATCACTGTTGTTAGTTGCCTTTATATGGAATATTATGGTTTTTTATTTCCTTATGTTTTTATAGAAAATAAAACGTCCTTTGTGTTTGAAGTTATATGGTGTATTTATAAACAAAAAGGTAATGTTTCAAAGAAACATTAATTTATTTACTTTAATATATGAAAATAAAATTAGAGATTCAAGTTAGAAGCAGATAAACTCCTATACTAATTATCATCGATTACTTAACGATCTAGCTTTTCAAGGATCTGCCATCTTCATTTTTCAATTCATTTCACTAAATATTACTTCACTTGTTTGACGAACAGTGAAAAAAAGAACAGGTTTTTCAATTATTATTGTTCGTACTAATTATTTTCAGTAACTCCCAAGTTTTTAACAACTGATTACAGCCTAGTCTACAAAACAAAGAAATTGTAACTTAAATCTAACTTAGCAAGCTAATCGTGAATTCTGGCTTGTCAGGTCTGGTAACTTACAAACAAACTAAGTTAACATTTACTCACATGATGACAGTTATTATCATTAAGTTGACACATGAAAAGTTTAAAGATGGCGACGATTAACGCTTACATTTTGACAGGAACTTTTGTAATGTCACTCGTAGACGCCATCTTGAGATTTTAATAAAAGTCTAAGCCGGTTGCAGGTAGGTTAACCGTAATATGAAATGTATCACACGTTGAAACAAATCATCGTTGATGTTCTAACACCACGTAAGTCAAGTTTTGACGGATTTGACATTTTGATTCAGACCGTTTGCAATAGAATAGGAAGTCGCGTTGTTTCAGCCAATCACAGAAATAAGCAATGTCTCTCATTTGATTAAAACAAAAATTATAAAATGGTATTGTACCTATACCTAGGTATAAATTTAGTATGCAGTATTATAACTCGCCTGTAAAATTGCCTTAATTTTTGACATCATTTTGTTAGAACTTCATGGATATTCACGTGTGAATGGTACAATATTTTACTGGACACAAATATGTTTCTTTTTAAAACTTATTTCAATATTCTGCTTTTCAGATAGATACAATGTTTCGTTCGTTCTGTGTTTTTTTTTTTTGGAGTCTACAAAAGCTTGAGCAGCGTCTTCCATTTTCTTTTCTCTAAAATAAAATAATTTACCATAAAAATAATAACGATCCTCTTGAGTCGTTGTACAAATAGGTACACTTGTTCCCATGGCACAGATAATGTAGGTCCATTGGCCCCGTGCCGTGCCCCGTGGGTGGACTTTATGGCATACTTATTAACAATTCAATCTATTCATTTTAAATTCAGTCAACTGGTAATAAACATACAGCTGCATAACAGGAGAGTGTACTGGACAAAAGCTAAAATCTTGAATCTGACAAGTATTTGACGCAAACAACCATTTTGGCGAAATGAGAGTAAAAGTCTTATCATAAATGTCCCATATGAGGACGTTCCTAATGCCTATAGTATACTAGTACCTACACAAATAAATGATACAGATAAACACGGTAATCCTCCAAAAAGTTCGTAATGCGCACTCAATAATTCAGTAGATCCCTCGTCTGAGCGGAGTTACTCTAATGTGCCTTTGAACCTTACCACTGGGCAGTCGACACTTTATCTGGCAACGACTACCAATTACCCTAATTATCACTCTGATTGGTGTCAAATGGTGGCGCCAGTTTTTATGCCCTATTTGACCCACATCCTGGACGACTTATTGACTTTGGCATGGCACTAACCTTATAAGTGACACTTACCGAGACTACTTTTTTGTAATTTATAGACTAGCGTTTGGTCGCAACTCGCCTGATGTGAATCGATGATGCTTCTTTTTTTTTTATAGACCGTACGTTGCAACCGTGGTTACGGAAGATTATCATCATCTGCTTAGACTTTTCCCAAGCTATCTTGGGGTCGGCTTTCAGTCTAACCGGATGCAGCTGAGTACCAGTATTTTACATGATGCGACTGCTTATCTGACCTCCACAACCCAGTAAATGGGTAATACGATACCCCTTGGTAAGATGTCATGACTGTCATGGATGTGAGACTTTTGGCTTCGGACTACTCGTAACGACTGTCAAAGATCTACAAATGACAGCCGGGACCAACGGCTTAACGTGCTTTCCGAGGCACGGAGTAAACTCGGTATGTAATTAGGGTACGGAAGATATTGGGGGTAAAATAGGTTATTTTTTTTAATACCTACTTGTTTTTAATGTTATAACTTTAAATACCTCCACGACCCCCGTACTATACAGATGATATATATAATACATGTACCAGCACAATGTTTTGAGTACATTGGGTCCTACCGTCAAACGTGATTTTTCTCCCGAAAAAATCGTAATCCAGCAGTAATTTTTTCGTAGAGTTACTTAATAATTTGATGCACAAAATGCTTGGTTAACGGCTTCATGAAAGGTCCATTTACATCTTGTTTATGCAATACTCATACAGATACGCGAGATAACTTATACAAGGTGTTGTTTTGCATCCTTGTCAAAATTCAAGAGGATGTCACAAAAGATATAAATAATGAATTAAAATTACGCTACCCAGGTAATTTTTAATAAACGCTGATTTTTTTGTTTTTTTTTTTTTATGTTTGTCAGTATTTCAGAATAACCCCCTTAACGTGGTTTAGGTAGTAAGAAATTATCGATCAAACGTTGGAGATTGTTTGTATGTGTGGAAGCGCGGTTATAGGGCGAGAATCAGATCGGCCACGTTTAAAACTTCCGTAAATAAACAAACATAAAAAAATTACCTACCCATTTCATTATTGATTCGGGACGAGAATCATTAGCATAGTTATTACCTTGAATTTGACGAGGATGCAAAACAACACCTTGTGTAAGTGATGGACAAGTACACGGTGTCAGATAACCTGAGCATATGATCCTATCATTTGCATGAGATATAGGTGAATATTTCATCCTTGTCGGTGTGGATACAGATCAATCGGTGCAGTCAACCGAGATGTCAGCGATCCAATTAAGAACCAACGTGTGTTCAACATGACCTTGATTGCAGAATATAGATTGATTAAGTGCTTGACTGGCTATGAGGTTTTCTACAGGTGTTTTTTTTTTAATTATTTTCAGTGCGGGAAAGAAAAGTATAGGGAAGGTAGTAGATTTCTCTTTAACGACCAAAAAGTTGATATTGGGGTTTTTACATACCTTCAGTCTTCTTACAGTATTTTTATTTCTAGTCGAAAAACCTGATATGACAGTGCTTTCTGACAACGTAACTGTCTCGATAATCTTCATGAAAAAGCATGACAATCTGTAACAGATAAAAGAGACGTAGGTACATGTATTTAAATAAGAAACTTTGCGGAGTTTAACAAATTCAAATTCATTTATTAATTTTGTGAACACACACACAGGGTACAAAAATGACAAGTCTGACACTACCTTCCGCTCCGCCCAGAGCGGGAGGGGTCATTTGATGATGTACCAACAGTAAAAAAAAAGGGTACAAAAATAATGTTGTATAAAAATGATTGATCCATATTATCAGTTAATATCAGTTTATTTTACATTGAGACTTAGTTTCACGTAACAAAAGTTGAATACGAGAATTTCTAATAATTATTGCTTTGCCCGGAAACTAACTTATTTGAGGTCGGCGCAGCTTCTCTTCTTTCATATTTTTCTATTACTCGTTATCTCAGAAGACACTCTTTATCCAGACATGTCATCTTTCACACTGTCCGTCCATCATTTCTGTGGTCTTGCTCTACTCTTATATAGCCCAAATTCATATACCTATAGTAAAAAAAAAACACTACATACTTTTCCCCATACAAAATAACGTCCATGTTAATACAGTAAAATAAATAGGTTCCGGTGTTTACGCGCCAATCTCATTTACGCGAAATAATTCTCCATTTCGTGTTCCGCCATTTTTCTTTTGCTGTCATTCTCGACTGCTTGAGACCCAAAGGGACACGCTTGGGAGATGGCGGTGAGTTTCGCTCGAATTACATGTTTGTTTTAAAAATTTTGAGAGTAAAAACGTTAACTATTTGGTACAAGGAGTTAAAAGCTAAGTTTAAGTTAAAAGTTGAGCTTTTAAAATGTTATAATCAGTCCCTGTCCCAATCGTAGGATAAAGTCTATCAAGATGAATCAGGCAAAGTTTAGATCGGTGATAGACTTTTCAAACTTATTATTTTCACGATTGCTCACTTCCTAATATGCAAACATATTAGATGGCTGTTTATTCGCAAAAGGGTTATTGATTTAAGTTAGTCTGTTATTTTACCAGAATCATTAAACCATGTCTAAAAAAGAGAACCTGCAATTAAAGTTGATTACGTACTCACAAAACGCCGTAAAAACCGCTTCCCTACTAGCTCGACACACTAAACTTTAATCTCGCCAACTTATGACAGTAGCACGGTAATCAGATTCAAATCTTCTTTAAGGAGGAAACATTTTTATGCTTTCAGATGTTTGTTCCACGATTCTATTTGATTGTTCCCATTCCACCAATGCGCACTAAGCGTTTTCAAATGTCTTTTATTATGCGCACAGCAAAGGAGTACTCTCTGCCTGCGTCTGTGTTTCCGAAGGAACTCTCTGCCTGCGTCTGTGTTTCCGAACGCTTACAACACTAATCTCTTCAAAGTTAGTAAACAGGCTTGTTCTGGGTAAGCTTGTACCATCGTCGACTTTGTCTCTGTCATCTCTGGCCTAGACTAGAGTCAAGAACAAACCCATCTCAAGAGACAAAAAAAAAAAAAAATTTTTTTTTACTTGAGGTGGGTTTGTTCCAATGGAAAACCAATATCTTTGTAACCTTTAAATATGGAATGGATAACGAGTAGGTTTTGTAAAAGGGTGTGTGGGTGAGTGTTAATGTTCTAATTTCTTCGAAATTAATTCTCGTATTTTTTTAAACATTGTGTGTTTTGTAAAAGCACCCACGATACTGCAGAAATTCCTAGTGTGGGGACACTAGGAATTTCTGCAGTATCGTGGGTGGAACAACCGGGTGGAACAACCCGGAACAACCATCTGTAGGACATAGTAACAAATATTTGTTCCGTGCGGGGATCGAACCCGCGACAACCACACGCCAATCGTGTCGTCAAGTTTAAGTTCTTTAACATTCGTTAAAATTACCAAAATATGTTGATATTGTCAGTCCACTATATGAGACCTAAGTTCAGTTAATCCCTTTGATATTCCGATGTACTTCCAAAACAAAGGCCCAACACGAACTATAATAAACCGTTTTCCATTCACATCAGTGTGAAATGAAAACGTAAAACTCATATAAATCGCGGAACGATTCCTGAAACTATTTCCATCTGGTTTTCAGAACGATATTACTCTGTTGTACTTGTTTGGTGTATTTTGTACAGTGAAATTTTAGGTTGTTATTATAGGCATGAAGCGATTATAGGATTATGGAAAATGGAATTAATTGGAAGTCTATTCCAAAACAAATAAATTATTTTGAGTGCAAATGCTCGCTGGAATAAACAATTTATTTTAAATTTTGTTATTTATTGAATTGCCAGTTTACCAAAAAGCAACCTGTACCATACTTGACTGAAATATATGTGTAGGTACTTGTCGAGTAGTCCTAGATGTATGGTAATCGGTTGTCGTGGTATGGGCATGTGATGCGGAGTACTGAGGAAAACGTCGTGAGGAAAGTTTTGAGTATGAATGTGGATGGTTATAGGAGTAGAGGAAGACCAAAGAAACGATGGATGGAATGTGTGAAGGATGACATGGCAAGAAAAGAGGAGTCTCATGAGATGACAAGCAATAGAGAAGTATGGAAGAAGAAGACATGGCAGCGACCCCAAATAAATTGGAACAAGGGCAAGAGAATGATGATGACTTGTCGAGTAGTCCTCACACTTTAGTCAAAACTCCCCAAGGAACGCACCTCTGATTTTTCGGATTCATGTGCGTATTGTATAATTATCACTTGCTTCAGTAAAGGAAAATATCGTGAGGAAACCAGCATGCCTGAGAGATATTTGTCAACGGCATGTAAAGCCAAGTCAGGGGCCCATAGGCGGAATAAAAACTCTCACACCAGGTTAAACTCGTGGCTAAATCATAACAGCCGCACGGGTCAATCTTTAAGGTTAAGCCGTGCTTGCCGAGGTTGGTCCGTGGATGGGTGTCCATAATTACATACCAAGTTTCCTACGAGCTTCGGAAAGCACGTTAAGCCGCTGGTCCCGGCTGTCATTTGTAGATCTTTGACAGGTTTGACACTAGCCACACATTAAAGAAAGAAGTCAAAATTAAATCCAAGTTCTTGTGAATATACCGCATCTCTTTACTAAGCCATACATATATTTTTAAACTAAATCGGATATCACAAGCCATTTCCCAAGGTGCTTAGTACTGGCACAAGGCTCAGGAGCTCAGCGGCGGTATAGTAAGCTTAGAGGCAGATTTAAAACCTGTAAACTGTGTCAAGATATTGTATCTATACAAGGTGTAACGGTTAATGGTCTATAGCACACCCTTCAGTATGTATATCCTTTATATATATAGTTAAGTGTGTGCTAAAGACCATCAAACTGAACATGTTTCTCCTTAGGACAAACATCGTAATAGCGAAAAAAATATCTGCTACCCCATACATTTGGGTCAAATAGGTATTAAAATTTTGTATGGGGCAGCATATTTCAGCTCTGGTCGTAAATCTATGTTTTAAAACACCCACGTGTTTTAAAAGATAGATTACTCCAAACTAGCCTATGCCCGCAGCTACGCATGCATGGAGTTCGTTAATTGTCCCACGGACACACGGTCACGGGATTGTACTACCGGGATAAAAAATATCCTATGTGTTAATCCAGGTTATAAACTACTCGTGTGCCAATTTACATCTAAATCCGTTCAATAATTTTTGCGTGAAAGAGTAACAAACATCATCCTCAGAAACTTTCATATTTTAATAATATTAAAAGTAGGATAAGATATCTGAACTGTGGATCCTTCTATTTATGCGGTATGCTGCCATAATCATAATCTAACAACCGAGTTAAAAAAAAAAAACAGAAAAGAAAGAATGAAAGAAAAGGAAGTACAGCAGTCTAAGTTTTGTATAGAAACGATATGCCAAGCTTTGTCCCAAACCATGTCGGGGTAGGCTTCCAGTCTAACCGGATGCAGCTGAATATCAATATTTTATATGGAGCGATTGTTTTTGCTTTGTAATAGAAACATATCCGATAAAACCTTCATTGAATGTCCTACCTTTGACTCGAAAATACACTAGTCTGTCAATAAATCCCCAACCAAAAAGGATGATACCGAGGTCTGCTTTATATCTAATCTGGTTGTTTTTTTTTGGCAAAGTATTCACCTTTCACCTAATTATTAGGGATAAAACGCCCCTTTCTAAGGTTAACGCACCTTTCAAAAAGGTATTATATTCACAACACTTACAAACACACGCAAAAATGTGGAGATGCATTTCTTTCGAAAAAAAATATGTAATTACATATTTTTCTTCAGCCCTCAGAGTGTCAGCAACGTACCAAATTCTAGTCACCAGGAACCTATTTACATGTTCCCACGCCAGCAAACAATAGCCGAGTCGACAGTATTTAATGACTTCGCGGGTCCTAACGAAGTGGTGAAATGCCCGGTGGGGCATTCTCTTCTGACATGCCTGGCTTATTGCGGTTTTGATCGGGATATTGTTTAGCTTTCCAATTTGCCAAACTTTGCGTTTTGTTATTGTGTGTGTTACGGGGGTGGTAATTAGTTTCTGGTGGTCCTGAAATTGGGCCCGTATATGTTAGATTTGTCTCAACACGGAATAGGGCACATCAACTCACAAACTGGTAGCATGAATTCAGTACATGATTCTAGACCCCCTGAACAGAATATTTTCGTGGAGAATTAAAACAGTTTCATCAAAAGTACAATACTTACATTACACGGTCAACATGTATTGAGCAGCTGAATTAATTCCAATGACCCGTCAAAAAAGTTGAACGCTTGTGGGTACAAACAAGCGTTCAACGTTTTTGGCGGTACGAATACATGTTGACCTTTTTTGACGGTTTGGTAACAATTACTTTACACCCTGTAAAGACCAAACTTCGTCAAACATCTTTACCTCCACCAATGCGTCCTATTTATTGCAATGTTCAGATTGCTCTCAAATTTACCTGTATAGCCTGTGGATGTTGAAGAGAACTGACTTATCCTTTCTAGATATTATGTAACCACGACCGCGAACCGGGAGACGTTGCGTTGGAAAGCCTCCCACTAGGTGGACTGATGACCGTTGCGGATTGCGGGGATTCCTTGGATGCAAGTCGCACGGGACCGTTCAATGTGGCGACACTTGGGGAGGCCTATGTCCAGCAGTGGACGTCTTTCGGCTGAAATTAATTATGATTATACCTTTGTAAGCTGTTATATACAAATGACAAATGCTGTAACATTTAAAAACGTTCAATGTGGCGACACTTGGGGAGGCCTATGTCCAGCAGTGGACGTCTTTCGGCTGAAATTAATTATGTTGACCTTTGTAAGCTGTTATATACAAATGACAAATGCTGTAACATTTAAAAACGTTCAATGTGGCGACACTTGGGGAGGCCTATGTCCAGCAGTGGACGTCTTTCGGCTGAAATTAATTATGATTATACCTTTGTAAGCTGTTATATACAAATGACAAATGCTGTAACATTTAAGAACGAAACCTGAACGATGCAGTCTCTCAACATGCGGTAGCATTGATAGCTGTCATGATGGATACCTACCACACTACAAATATTACAATCATCAATCAAAGCCAGAAAGAGAAAATCACTTTTATTATTTTATAGACTATGACTTTCAACTTATACCGAGTTATACCTAAGTTTTACAATACGCAAAAATCTCAAACGGTTTTTTTTTCTAACCGAAAGTCACGCATGAAATTGAAAACCAAATAAACAAAACTTACCAAGAAACAACAAAACAAGTTTGTTGCAAAAATAAACACGTAGTAAAAATCTTCTGCCTTAGTCTACGGAGGGACATTTATATAAGTTAGTTTGTTCCCCTAAGGGTAAGGGGTGGCAGTCTCGGTCGATATCACCCCTTCAAACTCAAGGGGAACTTTCGGGCGCCGAAATGCGTAGTTTCAACGTCCATTGATGATTTTGTAAGGGCGTTTTAATCGGTCGTGGGTACAAATGGAGCAATGAATAGTGAAGTGGGGTAGGCTGGGCATAATGTTATAAATTTGTAAGGAGACCGTGTCTGTGCATTCCAGATGTCGGCGAATTACTTTTGGAGGGCAATTATAATGAGTTGGAGTAAGAAAACTTGGTGAAAAGGTATTTGTTTATTTTTGGTTGAAGTTTGGCCATTTGCTAAAGATTTGTTGCTAAAATGTGATTAGTCAACGAATGTAATGTAGAAAAGATATACCTACACGTTTGGTTGACACGTACCCAATGGCGCCATTCATTTTATTCCAATCTTTGCCGATCTTCGATTATCATCTTGAGGGACCCACCCTCTAGCTATAAATACTATTTATCGGGCAATAAACACAATTATTAAAATCCCCCAAACTTCGATCAAACATAAGATACTGATAAAGTTTTTATGAGTTCACTACAGTGATCTCAAACAAAGTTAAGGGAACTTCAACTTTATGTATAAATTCGGTGAAAGAAAAGGAATCTTTCTAGGAATTTGATAGCTTTTGTGTGTTGTCGGTAGAGTTTGTATAAACGAGTGCTATTCGCGTATACATATTTATCTTCGCTACTTATTTATTTAAACATGTTTGTGGAGGACTAAGTTCAGACTTTGGTACTATGTTTGCTGTCGATCTTTTTTACGTGAATATGAATTTGATATGACTAACTGACTGACTAGACATCAATACCTTGAATTTAATACTCAATACTTTTATTGCATTCCACATGTTATTCTTAGGTGGTAAACTAATAATTAGATCATAATGGAACCTGTCGGGTACAGCAAATAAGTGAATTTGGAGAGAGGAGGCATTTTCATAAATTATATAATATTAAAACTACTTAACAAACAAACTACTTTACTAAAATAATGATGTAGGTACTTTCTGAGGTAAACTAATAACTTAAAAGTAAAATATAGAGAGGTATATTTTGAGAGATGTTCTTAATAAGAATTTATAAATAGTCTCGAGAGTAGGTACTTGAGTTTATGATTTTATAAGTCTATCACTTAGATATTCGTTTACCGAGTAGTAGGTTTTATTTATCAAAAACTTTCAAAGTTTTTTTTTTTTTTTAATATGGTATTTTTTTCTTCTTTTTTAATTGATGCGGGTTATTTATTATACACCGTGTAAATCACCTCATCACGAAGCCGTCAACCAAGCATTCTGTACATGAAACTAAGTAACTTTACGCAAAAATTATTGCTGGGAAACGACTTTTTTTTGGGGGGTGCAAAATCATTTTTTGTGGTAAAACTCAGTGTAACGCACTCAAAACATTGTGCTGATGGACGGATTGATTAGTACGGGGGTCGTGGAGTTGTTTAAAGTAAAAATCTTACATTAAAAACTTGTATTTAAAAAAGTACTTTTCAAAAAGTTGGAACTTTGATCCCTAATATCTCCGTAAGTATAAGGTTCCCTGGTATGGTGTAGAAGAAAAAAATTATCGCAAGGACAGGGAGAAACCAGTGCCTTTCGGCTTCGTTAAGAGATGTTTTACACCCTTTATAATTTAATGGACATTACATAGGGACTTTTAGAGTGCCTTTTTAATTTAGGGCTTGGTAAGTTTAGCCTAGCTCAGTGTCTGAGTAGATAGCGTGTCTGCATATCTTCGCGTTTGGAATAAAATTATTGATTTATATGATTGGTTAAGGGCATCATAGTTTCAAACTATCATCATCTGCCTAGCCTTTTCCCAACTGTATCGGGGCGGTTTCCAGTCTTACCAGAGTCCAGATGCAGTTTAATATCAATATCATAGTTAAGAATCAGTATAATATAAATCCCCCCTCTCTGTGAGAGGGTGTTGGCCATAATTCACTACGTGGCCATGTGCAGGTTGTTTCATGACATAATGACATAGAATTTTCGGTTTTAGAACTTGTTGGTTTCCTGACTGTTTTATCTTCACCGTTTGGAGAGCAGTGGGGTTAAAATTAATTACATTTATAACTTGTCGAGAGCGGCGGTGGCCCAGTGGTGGCAGCCCCGACTTATCTACGAGCAGTCAGCTGTGGGTTCGAACCCAGGCAGGCGCATTACTTTGTGTTATTTATTTCATCATCGCTGCTCTCAAAAACGGTGAAGGAAAACATCGTGAGGAAACCGACATGTCCTAGAACCAAAAATTTGAAGACATGTGACATCTACCAACCCGCACTGGGCCCGCGTGGTTGATTACAGCCCACTCCCTCTCATTGGAGAGGAGGCCTGTGTCCCAGCAGTAGGAACATTATAGGCTAGTGATGATGATGAAAATATAAATTATTACTTAGAACAGAAAAGTTTTCAACTACAAAAACACAAGCTAAGTTACTTAATGATTTTCTTTCAGACTGATATACAGGGTGTAAATCACCTCATCACGAAGCCGTCAACCAAGCATTCTGTACATGAAACTAAGTAACTTTACGCAAAAATTATTGCTGGGAAACGACTTTTTTTTGGGGGGTGTAAAATCATGTTTTGTGGTAGAACTCAATGTAACGCATTCAAAACATTGTGCGGATGGACGGATTGAATAGTAAGGGGGTCGTGGAGGTGTTTAAAGTAAAAATCTTACATTAAAAACTCGTATTTGAAAAAATACTTGTCAAAAAGTTGGAACTTTGACCCCTAATATCTCCGTAACTAGAAGGTTCCCAGGTATGGTGTAGAACAAAAAAATGATCGCAATGACAGGGAGAACCAGTGCCTTTCGGCTTCGTTAAGAGGTGTTTTACACCCTTTATTTAGGCATTTAGATAATACTCGTATTTACCTCATACACAAGTACCAGCTGCATAGTCTATCGATGTCTTGGCACCAATCGAACCGTCCAGGATATTGGCGAATTCTTTCCTACCGACAAGAATGCATGGACTCGAGAATATTAGCATAAGGGACCGCTCAGGCGACGGGGTATTTTTCACACCTTTTAATATAAACTACTATTCACTATAGTTTAACTTCACAAATATCATCACACATGTAATCGTTAAAGGTTGGCCAGAGTACACCCACATTTTGCCAGTTATGTGTCATCATCATCATCAGCATATAATGTTCCCACTGCTGGAACGCAGGTCTCCTCTCTATGAGAGGGAATGGGCTGTAATTCACCACGCGGGCCCAGTGCGGGTTGGCAGATGTCACATGTCTTCGAATTTTTAGTTCTAGGACATACTTCCATTTTCATGATGTTTTCCTTCACCGTTTTCCAGAGCAGCGTTGATGAAATAAATTACGCAAAGTAATGCGCCTGCCTGGTTTCAAACCCACGGCTTACTACTCGTAAGTCGGAGCTGTCACCGCTGCTCTCTCACAGTTATGTGTAGCTCCCTTGTAATTGGGGGCGAATCAATTGCCATCAACCGGGCACAAATATAAATTCCAGTTAACTTATGAGAATTTCCTGATGGAAAAACCCAAAAACACTTGACTCGGAAATCGAAGCCGTGACCTTACGGTCGTACTGCTTGTAATTACTAGACCCCCGAGAAATAACTTATACATAGTACAGGTTTAAAAGACCATTGCCATTCATTGGGGTCCGATATTATTTGGTCCTACATATTAGGCCGGTACCTATGTTAGGTTAGAATCCGATTAACTCAACGGCTACCGTAGTGTTGTTACAATCTAGATAATGTCTTAGATTGTTCTCCCGAATTGCTGCACTGTAACGTTTCGGGATCATTGTGTCGGTGCTCTTTTAATTTTCGAGACATCTCGTTTAAGTGAACCTTGTTTGGATTAATAACTAAATTTTAAAAAATTACCCATAACTCGCTCGAGGAGGTCGTGGCTAAATAATAACAGCCGCACGGGTCGATCTTTAAGGTTAAGCCGTGCTGGCCGAGGTTGGCCCGTGGATGGGTGACCATAATTACATACCGAGTTTCCTCCGTGCCTCGAAAAGCACGTTAAGCCGTTGGTCCCGGTGTCATTTGTAAATCTTTGACAGTCGTGACGAGTGGTCAGAAGCCACTAGTCTGACTTCCAGTCTTACTAAGAGGTATCGTATTTAGTTACTGGGTTGTGTATGTCAGATAGGCAGTCGCTTCATGTAAAATACTGGTACTCAGCTGCATCTGGTTAGACTGGGAGCCGACCCCAAGATAGTTTGAGAAAAGGCTAGGCAGATGATCTTAGGTATCTCATAATTCGATAAAGTACTATTGCACATGACTTTAGCTCGGTAATCTATCAACTTCAACATATTACCTAGGGACATACCTCAACTATTTATCTCTTCCGCTTCAGGAGGCTGTAATGTAACATTCTATATGACGCTCCGTTCACGTCTAACGTAATGAAATATCAAATATATTCAGTAAGGACAGCCGTAACGTTATAGTAACGATTTTTTTCAGTTCATATTCCCATTAATTTATCAATAAACTAGCTGTACCCAGCATGCGTTGCAATGCACTTTTTACTACCCACCTACCCTATCCGACCTACCTACCCTATCCTACCTACCCTACCCGACGCTACCTACCTACCTACTCTACCCTACCCTACCTACCTACTCTACCCTACCCTACCCTACCCTTACTACCTACCCTACCCTACCTACCTACCCTACCCTACCCTACCTACCTACCCTACCCTACCTACCTACCCTACCCTACCTACCTACCCTACCCACCTACCTACCCTACCCTACCTACCTACCCTACCTACCCTACCCTACCTACCTACCCTACCCTACCTACCTACCCTACCTAACCTACCCTACCTACCTACCCTACCCTACCTACCTACCCTACCCTACCTACCTACCCTACCCTACCTACCTACCCTATCCTACCTACCTACCCTACCCTACCCTACCCTACCGTATCCTATGTCCTTCTCCTGGCTCTAAACTACCTCCCTGCCAATTTTCAGCTAAATCGGTTCAGCCGTTCTTGAGTTATAAGTGAAGTAACTAACACGACTTTCTTTTATATATATAGATATGACGGCGTCATAACTTTCTCTTCGTGGTAAAAGTGTATTTTACTTCGTTTTCATCTAAACATGTGTTTTTTTATGTTAGCCTATTCTGTCCCACTACTGGTCAAAAAGGCTACCCACCCTTCCATTTCCGATCTTACTTATGTTTTGCCTTCTCCGGCCAATCAGGAATCAGTCCAAGTTGTCTCATCAGCATTCTTTGGGTCTACCTCGGTTACGACTTCCGTCTTCGGGCACCCATTCTCGCCCATCTATCTTAATTCATCCTGGAAGCGTAACCCGCCTTGTTCCATTTCAACCTCGCAGACTTTTGACAAAAATCGGCGAGTAATCTAATATATAAAATTCTCGTGCCGGTGTTTGTTACTAAACTGCTCCGAAACGGCTGAACCGATTTGTATGAAATTTTGTGTGCATATCGGGTAGGTCTAAGAATCGGCCAACATCCATTTTTCACATCCCTAAAACCCATCAAAATTTCCACGCGAACGAAGTCGCTGGCGGCTAGTAATATATATATTTTTACTCCTTTCCATACTTTTGGATTACGCTGCTGCAAAGACGCAAGCTGGTAATAAATGGAAGACATTATTTTGGTACCTTATTTTATCCGGAGTTCCTTTCATCTTTTCAAACAGTAATTCCTTGCGGTAATTCCAGCTACGTCGTTACTTAACGTTTTTCCTGATTAAAGTAAATTCTTTCTCTATGATATATTTCTTTGAGCAACCCGGGTATTGTTGGTGTCTGTATACCCAAAAGACCGATTGACCTGGATTAAATGTCCAAAACTAAACAACAAAAACCGAAAACTACAAAGATTTTTTTCCTTACCTTTAGCAAAAACCTTTGCGTTCAACAAAGACATAGTTCCCTAGAAAGCTGAATTTATTTCGACACACAAATAAACAATAGCTTTTCCAAGTTTCCATCGTTTCTCGATACATCATTTCATCAATCGTTTTAGTATCGAATTTAAAAGCCGCGTCGTGTAAACAGCGGATATTCCTGGCTACTCTCAAACTGAAGGAACGCAGACGGACATACAGACATATAGTAAACAGTGTGTCGCTTGTGAACGCCGCGCGCCGCTATTTTCCAGCGTACACAATAGAAGGTTAATATAAATTACAATAATATCCAACTACTATGGTCCTACGGAACCATCTTGAACGCCATGCTTGCTCCTGTAGGTCCCAGAAAATAGAATATACGTCACAACATCACAACTTCGACTTTCTCTTTCGAACTTTCGACTTCTCTACCCTAGGTCTGTTTCAAACTTAGACAAGTTATCATCATCATCATCATCAACATCAGCCTATAATGTTCTCACTGCTAGGACACAGGCCTCCTCTCTATGAGAGAGAGTGGGCTGTAATCCACCACGCGGACCCATTGCGGGTTGGTAGATGTCACATGTCTTCGTATTTTAGTACTAGGATATGCCGGTTTCACAACATTTTTTTTTTCTTCACCCTTTTGAGAGCAGCGGTGATGAGATAAATTACACAAAGTTATGCGCCTGCCTAGGTTCGAACCCACGGCTTACTGCTCGTAAGTCGGGGCTGCCACCACTGGGCCACCGCTGCTCTCGACAAGGTATAAATGCACATGGCCCGCACATGGTCACTAGTATGGGTAGTAATTATGGCCTACACCCTCTCATATAGACCGATTAAACTATTATCCGAAAAGTTCTGAAATGGCGACCGCGAACTGGAAGACGATGCGTTAGAAGGCCACCCACTAGGTGGGCCGATGACCTGGTGAAGGTTGCGGGGATCCGCTGGATGCGAGTGGCACGGAACCCGTCAATGTGGCGACACTTGGGGGAGGCTTATGTCCAGCAGTGGACGTCTCCCGACCATTCTTGATCGTCATGCTAACTTACATTCCATGTGAGACAAAATGAAATGAAAATGCCTCTGTTTTGAACGCTTCAATCTGTGTTCCATAGCTATTAGCTTTGTGTATGCCGCTATATTATATTATAGTCAGCTCCACTTTAAGCCCATCATATTTATGACATAAGTAGTTTCTACCCGAGAAATGTTTATTACAAAAGTAGCTCTACTAAAGTACTTAGTGGTGCTTTAACACCGTTAAACTGTAACTCGGCACTAACTTCACCTATTAAACATAATGTTTATATACTTAGTATTAATGTAGGAAGTACCCTATGTACTTGATATGCAGAGCTCTGACTGGTACTAATATGAGATGTCTTTGACAGTATACTGCAGTTGAGTTTATAATAAACTGACGTCAGTGACCTATTTAATTTCTGTGTCAATTCGTGCAGAGACTTGGCAATAAGGGTTGTCTTGTACCGACATAAAACTTGATGTATCTAACCACAGTTCTACATTGGAAAACAGGCAGTGAATAATATATTCCACTTTTTGCCTATTGGCCTTATTTCGTTCTATCTCCTGCTGATATGGAGGGAAGACGAAATTATGTTTTTCTACTCGTAAGATTTTTTAACGCCCTTAAATTATTTTCTTCTTTTATACATCTACAGCCGCTGCTGCACCACTGGGTCATCGCTGCCCACTGGCAACGATGACCCAGTGGTGGCAGCCCCGACTTACGAGCAGTTAGCCGTGGGGTCGAACCCAGACAGGTGCATTACTTTGTGTAATTTATTTCATCACCGCTGCTCTCGAAACGGTGAATGAAAACATCGTGAGGAAACCGGCATGTCCTAGAAGTAGAAATTCGAAGACATGTGAGAACTACTAACCCGCACTGGGCCCGCGTGGTGAATTATTGCCCACTCCCTCTCATAGAGAGGAGGCCTGTCTCCCAGCAGTAAGAACATTATAGGAAGATGAAAATACATCTACATATTTTTTATATTTTGTAAACTATGTAGTTTAATTTTCACCTAAATCTCTGAAATAACTGGGCATGTAACCCTTCACTATGTTTGGAATGAAAACAGGATTCCCAGATCTGTGATAACCAAAACACCAAGCATGTTGATTTAGATATTCGCAGAACACGCCATACTTAGCCTAGTTAGGTATGAATTTATGTTGGTAATATAATATTACGATTTCTTGGGAAATGGTGTAAGGAATTTTACAAACAACATTACGGCATAAGATGAAAGAGATGTTTATTAATGTAAAGAGATTAAGTAATCCAGGTCTTATTTATACAGTAGTTACAAAACTTCTATGCGTTCGCTATTGGTTTGAGAAAGTTATAATTAAAACCACAATGTAACAAATACTCCATTTAAACTCAGTTCACCCTTTCCATAAAGTGTATAGTTTGAGTTTATTACAGAAAGCCTCATTTTACACAGCAACATTACGGTATAATTTGCACAAGTCCAGGGCCGCGACTCCGAACGGCTTCGCCTCAAATGACTTGCGATAAATTCATTAAGGAGAGCGGGAAGAGCATTTTATTAAAGAATATTAAAGAAAACAAACAATATTCGACGTTGAGAAGAAGCTAACATTTTTACTTGGAAATAATTATTACGGTGAAGGAAAGATGGCTTTATAAAAAAAAAACAGGATTGGCAGAGATTTTGAATGAAGAAAAAATATTAAAATACCAAGAATTTATTCCCATCAAGTAGTTGTATTTTGAAAAAATGAAAAGAAGAGTTTTTATTTACTATGACAGTAAAATAAGCACCCAACTTGCCATATATCGCAATAGAATGATTTTGAAGGAAATCCTTAATCCATTGCTTCGTATGTTTGAAAAAAATCGTCTTTTTGACAACGTAAACAAGGCAATCATGCAATGAATGCTGCTGAAATGTCACTTTGACATTCCAACAACATTCTTTGTGAGTAGTAAGTACCTAATAGTGTGTTATTTAGTAAACCAGTGGGTTCAATTCCATTTATGGTTATACTAGCTTATGCCGACGGCTTCGCACGCGTTTTGTTTGGTAATTATCCCACGGCATCGTACTACCAGGATAAAAAGTATTCTATGTGTTAATCCAGGTTATAAACTACCCGTGTTCTAAATTTTATCTAAATCTGTTCTGTAGTTTTTGCGTGAAAGAGTAACAAACGTACATACATATTATACAAGGTGTTGTTTTGCATCCTCGTCAAATTCAAGGTGGTTACTAATGATTCTTGTCCCGAATCAATAATAAAATGGGTAAGTATTTTTTTTTCATATTTACGGAAATCGAAGTGTGAACCACCCGTGTTTTAAACGCGGCCTGTCTGATTCTCCTATAACCGCGCTTCCACACATACAATCAATCTCAAACGTTTTTTCGATGATTTCTTATTCCCGAAACCATGTTAAGGGGGTTATTCTGAAATACTGACAAACTTAAACAAACCAAAAAATCAGCGTTTATTAATAATTAACTAAGTACCGTAATTTTATTTGATTATTCTGGTCTATGCGACAACTTCTTGAATTTTGACGACGTTGCAAAACAACACCTTGTAAATTTAGACATCCGTACATCGTCACAAACTTCCTCATTTATGATATTAGTAGGATTGTGTTTGGGCTTTAATTTACGACTTACAATTTCTAGCCCTTCTACTAAAGTAAAAGCCCTTTTCAACCAACTTTCACGAGCAGATGGAAGTGTGATAAACTGTACCACTTTCCTAACATTTATGCTTTCATTTTACCGCTTTATCAACGCAGAAGAAAAATGAGAAATGTTTTACAGACCGCTTTTATTCTTTACAATGAAAGGACTCGCATTTGTTTAGGTACGGCAGTAAATATTTGCGAAGTCCACTTCTTTGCACTGGCCGACCATAGAGTACTTTTTTATCTTTTTTTTTACAACGCTGGCTGGTTGCAATTAAGGTTTTGCTTAGCGTCAATGAGGAAGAAAACTTTTGTTGCGTTTCCAAGTTCCTGTTATTACAAAGAGCTTTTTTAAAAATAGCTTATTGAGACTGAATGTAGTTTTTGCTGTCTTGGGTCGGTCTTCTTTTGCAACTGAGCCGATGTCGACTATACTGCCAGCGTCATGTAGTGACAGCAACGTTTAAACCAAGAGTTATTTTCTACAGTTTTTCCCTTCTATCCTTCGTGCCCAGGGGGCCAAACAGGCGATACAGAAACAAAATGACACCGTGACAAATCTGCTGTCGTTTGGTGAACGTGACCATTTTACTGGCCGATGCTCGGAGACCGTTTGAGACAGTGACAGAGTGATGATACGTGTTAGTTCAATGTGCATGGTTAATGCATACAAAGAAATAATGCAAAAATTCCATGTGTGTTCTAAGAGAAATGGATGCAAGTCATATCCATCAACATGATTCTCATCCCCTTATTTATGTGGGGTCGGCGCTTTATATCTTCTTTATCTATCTAAGCTTTTAAATTGCTCAACATTTTCATATTTGAGTCGCACAGGACAAAACAATAAAACAAATTGAAAGAAAAAAACAAAAAAGATAAGACAAATATTAACGTTAAACTAAATCATGTACGAGTCCAAAAGGCCTATCTCAACACTGTCCTTCTAACATAAAAAAAAAACTTAAAACAAAATTGTACTTACAAGAAGTTTTGAATTATGTTGAACAGAAAGGTGAAAACAGTCGTAATAAAATTCTTGGCGCCGAACGTGTGTTGAGCGTACAACTTACTGCCGTGACGAAACGCCGCCATTTTTATACGTCATTTGTGCCGTAGTACGAGTAAACAGTGACGGTTTCTTTTCTTGTAAAGTATTGTAAAGTGTTGGTAAAGCCGCCACTGGCAACGACAGCCCAGGGGGGTTACTATGACGCTTAAAACATTATTGTTCCATTCCTATTCCAGAGTGGGAAAGAGATGGAGCTAGACGACCTGTATATCTCCGTCTCTTTTTCACTCTGGAATAAGAATGGAACAATAATGTTTTAAAACGTCATGGTACGCCACCTGATGTCTTCATGCTTTACTTACTACCTCGCTAACTTGGGTTATCGAAACAAATCGATGTATGAGATTAGGATCCTCAAAATATAAACCCTAAATCAAAAACTCGTAAACGGAAAAGTTCAGCTCATAATCCAAGTTTTACCTTACCTACATAATTCACATTTTCTCCCACATACGGCACCCTATAGGGCCAGCATATTTATAGTAGCAACAAGCTTGCACAATGATTGGCTCATTAAACTCGATTACACTGGCGATAAAATGATCCTGAGCTATCAAATTGCTCCTCATTACGCCCTGAATCATAAACAACGTCATATTTTTAGATTCATCCGTTGTTACACATGTTATTTTCTTTTCGGATTTGGATTGGGGATTAGTGTTTGTAAATATTTGTTTTTTTTTATTCGGGTTCTATTTGAAATTGGAATGTTTTATTTATGACTGAGCTTTTGAGAATGTTTTGGTTCATTGGAGGCTTTGTGTTGCAATTTGCAATGCATTATTTTTTCCTTTGGTATTACCATTACTGTATATATTGACCATATGCCAATGGTTTAACTATCGTACTTTATTCATATCTCGAAATGCTCTTTCGTTTATTTTGATACAGCATTGAAAAGTATATATCTCTTCTTTGTGGACTCCACTCCTGAGCAAAACCCGGGAGACACCTTTGCCACTTCTTTCAATTTGGTTGTTCTGCTTACTAATTTTCGAGGGAGTTATCAAAGGCGTTGTGTCATCTATTTCATTGTCTGCGTACTTGCAAGATATACCTACAGGCCCAAATTCCAACAGAAGTTCGTTGCGCCGTTGCGCCTGAAACAACATGATTAAATTCTTTAATCCGCTTAAAATGTCGTCTTTCTAGCAGAAGTGTTGACGTGTTTGCGTTTTACTCATGTAATCTATTATGCCGTAAAGCCAGCCACAATTGAAATTCTTTCCATGTATTAATTACACCATACACTTAAGTCTCATTACGTCGCGGCATATTTAATCATGCTGAGGGTTACATAATTCCACGCAATTTAGGGACGTCAGGTTTGGGGGAAAAAGAGGTTTTACTCCTAATATTTTCAAGGTATTTTTAACGACAGAAAGCTTTAAAAACAGAGTCAGGCCTTATTTTGAAAGTAAACCCAATTTGAAATTCAAAGACAAAGCATTTATTTCAATGAGATGATTTACTTAAACTTTTAAAATGTCAAGTCGTCCAGTTAGTAAGGAAGTTGTCAGTTCTTTAATCAATGCAGATTCTTGTGAAGAAGAACGGGCAAGAATCTCAACGTTTCTTTAATTACATTTCAAATTATAAGTATCTGTTCGTAGAAGCAAGCGGTCTTTACAATTTTTGAAATAAATTCAAGAATCCAGTTTTCTCTTCATATGAAATAAAAACTGTTTAAATCTCAAATTGCTTGAATACCTGGAAGATAGATAAAAAACCTTGCAACGTTTGCTAAAGGAACATCCAATTCCGGGAAGCAATTATGGAAGACCCTGTTGCTTTGAAGCCTTATTACTTTGTTTAGTTTTCTGGAGGTTGCAACAACTGCTTTCATTGTAACCTGGCTACACTTTTATTACAATGGAATCGTTAGGAAGTTAAATGTAGATTTTAACCAGTCACTCGCGGGTAAGTTCAATGCAGCAAAACTTAATAATGACATTGCAACTGAGATTTTCGGTGCAGAACGAGGTTTAAGTGGCGTAGTACTTGACGAAATCAGCTATTTTCAATTGAAAACACAACAGAAACTTTCAGCAACCATTTGCTATCAATAATGCAACCTTGAATCTCCTTTTATCCGCTAAACGTAAGCTCCAAGTGTTCACGGGAGCATCCTCCGAGCTCTTTGTTACTTCGAATGCACAAAATCTCTTTTGAAATAACAGCCTCTGGTTTCGCCCTCGATGCACAGACTATATTGTTAAGCCGCGTTTTCACTAGGAGACATGTCGCGGAGACATATCGCCCAACATTCACGTGGTATGTCTCTGCAACTTTGTGGGACAACGTCGCTCGACATTTCCCTTGTTCACATTGGCCTCAGTATGTCGCCTGAGGAGGTAGTGTTGCTCAGTGCAGCTTACATAATTATTCGGAAAACAAAAGCAAGCGACACACGTTCTCACTACTCAAAACCTGTCCCGGCGACTGTCGAGGGACACGCGCGGGTTGTTGCAGGCGGTTGCAGGTTGCGGTTGCGGGCGGTTGCAGGACTTGTCGCTAGTCGACGCTCTGCGAGCGTCGACTAGCGACAAGTCCTGCAACTCGTAAATGTCGCAAGCGACGTCGGGCGACATGTCGCGGGACACGTAGATTTCGTGTCGGGCGACAAGGTCGCGAGACAAATGTCCCTTAGTGAAAACGTGGCTTTATCCGCTGCCTGTACGCTCCGTTCACTACCACAGGCCATGTAACTTGCGACAAGACTTGCGACGCGACTTGCGATGAGACTTTCGACGTGACTTGCGACGCGACAAGTGACACGTCTTGTGTTGGGACTTTCGACACGAGTTGCGTCGCGACATAAAACACGAATAACAACGCGACTTACGACGCGATTTGCTTCTTCCATTTGTTTTCTTTGCAGTCACAGTCGCAAAAGGTTTGTAGTGTAAGGAAGTAGTTCGTGGCCAATGCGCCAGGTTTACTAACCCTGGATGCTCAGACTATACCGTTTTCTGTCTTTATGTAAAATTTAATTTAACCCTTTTGCCTTCACGTATAATACAAAGGTGTTCTTTGTGAACGAGAGGTGATGTATTGTATACGTTTGTGTTCGCTTAAGGGCAGACAAGGAAAACCATCTTATTAAGTTTTTGGCTCACATATGTTTTGGTGGGGTTGTGAACTTAATTCTGGTTTTTAATGGGGGCAGTTGAAAGGAGTTCTAATCTTTTGTAGAAATATTGAAACACATGTATAGTGCTTTATCACAGTCAGAGGATAATAGGCCACTCATGGCGTCTTAAAAGCAAATATCGGTCAACGTGGAGAGTATTGTGTAGATTATTGTACTGGATTCTTGGTAAATTTCCAAGAAAGAAAGAAACAAATATTTATAAACACAACAGGACGGAACAAAAAAGTTGATAGCTTGCACATCGTGATTGCGACATGAAGTTTACCACTCAGCATGCTGCTGTGCTATGGCGGGCTCACAGCACAGCGATGCAGTTTTCTCGGATGACGACTGAAAACTATTTCAGTGGTCATCCGAGAAAACTTCAAGAAGTTAAGACATGCATACATTTGGATTACATAAATAAGAAAATAAATAAACAGTACTCGGATTATAATATAAAACAAACAGAAGAAAAAACTTCTAGCGGCGCAAATACAATAACTTAATTGGTAGTTATGTTTTTGAGCCGTTTGGGGTAGAAACACTAGGGCCGTGGAGTCCGAGTATCCACCTCGTTTTTCAATCTTCACGTGACCAGAGTCCTGGCCTTTTTTGGACAAAGAATCAGCATTACCATCTAGCGTGGCAATGTTGCTAGCCTGCTAAGCACATTTCCTGTTGACAGCGATGTGGACGAATTTTTTGACGCCCTTTAATTCTTTTTCCATTGTGATATTCTTTCATATTTTATTATTATTTTAGATCTATTTTTAGTTAGTAAAGGATAGAATAGAATTTCTTTATTCGAGCATCAATGATTCAAAAAATGTTAGTAAAAGTTAAGACTACGTTAGTAAGCACTAATAAAAACAAACAACACAACATGTAATGGATAGTGGGTCACTGCTGCGACAACCCATGAGAAATTGCACAACAGCGACCCACATATATACAGTCTAGGCGACTTGCAATCATGCTTAGGATACTGTTGGTTCTGCCCCACACCCTGCGCATCAGGGAAGCGCAACTTTTACGCTTTAATGCGTTAAAAAAAAAAACCATAAAATTAAATACCATAAGAAATAAATAAAAACTACAAAAAAAAAACAGACATAAAACTAAATACCGTAAGAAATAAATAAAAAATGCAAAAAATATAAAAGTATGTCTGTCCACCTACGAGTACCTTGCCATTGTAACGCGTCCCTTTTCAAAACAATTAATGCAAGATTGTTTGAACTACAAGCTTTCCCTACAGAATTTAATTTCAACAACCTACTAACATTAAATCAAATCAACGAGTCCTGTAAACGCAATGTTTATTTGTCGTGCAAAGTGAAGTTGTAGACCGTTGTATAATGAATCATTTTTATTTACAATCGCGTAAACAAGTCGAGTGGTTATTGTTTAAACTGAGCTATCTAAACATTTGAGCACCTAGTGTTCATCAAACATTATGTAGCTTTTGGGAAATAATGCTGATGTACTACGTGTGTATCTGTTTCTTTTAATTGTGAATAATATTAATAATTTACGTGGTCTTTCAAAATTCAAAGTAATTTTAATCTAATTTATTTTAAACTAGCTGTCCCACGCAACTTCGTCTGCGTCACATTTTCCCCGTTTTCGCAACATTTTTCATTGCTGCTCCGCTCCTATTGATCGTAGCGTGGTGATAAATAGCCTATGTCCTTCCCCAGGTTCATCTTCTTGCCAAATTTCATTAAGATCCGATCAGCCGTTTAGTCGTGAAAAGGTAACAAACAAAAAGAGTGACTTTCGCATTTATAATATTAGTATGGATAACTACTATAAGTATACATTCCAACGATTAACAAACTAATAAATTAAATAACTAAAATAACAATAAACTATAAAAGGGCGTCAAAAAATTCCTTCTCGACGCTGGCAGCCGGTAATGTGCCCAGGAGACGTTGTATGGAAGTAAAAGCCAGCCCTTGGATCACGGGAAGCGTGAACTAGGCGTTTCGAAATTCCCTTAAAAAGGCTCTGAGCACTCGGACCCCACGACCCCAGTGTTTCAACCCCAAACGGCTCGAAAATATAGTGACCACAAAGGTTTATATGTATTTAATCCTACATTATTCTATCATCGGATGATCAAAGATACGGTGAAGCGTCACCGTTATATATGTTGCCCCACCCTAGGAATTTCTCCTGTATCGTGGGTGCGTTTACAAACATTTAAACTCACATACACAAACAGCCGAACTGTTTTATTGTGCGAACCGCCAGTCTGTGGAATTCACTGCCGGATTCTCTGTTCCCAGATCATATTATTTTAATCTATTCAAAGTTAGAGTGAATTGATTCGGTTTCTTCTAGGCAAGCGTGCTCTACTCTATGCCGCATCATCGCTTCACGTCAGGCGAGTTGCGGCCAAGCCTATCTGGTATATAATAAAAAAACATATTAGGGCCTTTTCATTCAAGCATGGCCGCACGCAGAACAGATTATTTTCGCCACGCCGCCGGCGCGCGTGTGGCGCGTAGGACAATAAAAACATGTATGATACGATAGGTTGCGGGCAGCACGCATGCGTGCCTGGCCCGCACGCGGGCGCAAACACGCATGACAATGAAAAGGCCCTAAGGCTTCTTGAACGTCCTCTAAAAACACCGTCCTGCAACACGTCTGTCTGTTAACTTAGAAGAAGAATACCGGACCGAATTAGTTAAGAACCTTAACAAGTAACTTTTCGGAGGCAGCTTATAGCCTTCCTGGATAAATGGGCTATCTCACACTAAAAGAAGTTTTTAAATCGGACCAGTAATTCCTGAGATTAGCGCGTTCAAGCAAACAAACAAACAAACTCTTCAGCTTTATTATTTGTAGATAGATTTTAAGAATTTTGTAAATAATATAATTATACTATAATGATTCTGATAAAGCTGCTATTTTAGGCCCTTTGGCCTTTACTAGCGTGATTATTTTTTTCACTACTTATGTAAAAGTGTATGCCAGTGCCAATCACACACACACACACACACACACACACACACACACACACACACACACACACACACACCACACACAACACACACACACAACTAGCTTTCGTGTTAAAAAGAAAACAAACCAACAGGAGTTGTGAGTACTTGTGAGCCCCTGTCTAAGTGGCAGGAGGGCTCTCCGGACCCTCACCTCTCGGTTATCGAGAGAACCAGCTTTGTAGTCGAGAGCTCGCGAATCAGACGCTCCTTGTATGAACTGTGGCTAACTGTGGGTGTGTGCGTAGGATGTAGTCTCTTGACAAGAGGGACAATGAAAAATACTTGTTTTGTAATCCTATAAGGGGTGCCATAATATAGGAGCTGGTTTAGGCTTGAGTTGGCTAGACTGCATCTGATGAACTTTTTATATTTTTGACACTAGGTTTATTTATACGGGCTTAGCTAAATTCTGCTAAGAAAGAATATCTTAAGTTAAAGTAATAGAGATTCAAAAACAAAAAATATCATTTAACTGGCACTTACAAAACGTCAAATGATAGGTTCAGGCACGGTTCGGGGTGGTCATTTCCTATCGAGAAGAACCGGCTAAAAACTCCATTGCAACTAGTCACAAGAACATTCGTGACCAAAGATTATAGGTAATATCTAAAATCAAAATGTTTTTATATCACATAATATACTACATGGGCACTTGTAAAACGTCGACAAAAAGGTGCTCGGTTCGGGTTGGTCGTTTCCTATGGATAAAAACCGGCAAGAAAGTCAATGGTTACTTTTTTTATCTTAAAATGCAAATCCCTCATAAAATAAAAACATCAAAACTACTAAAAATATTCTGGTGGATACATGGTAGAACATAACGTCCTCCTTTCATAGAAGTCGGTTAAAAAATATTTGCATCTTTATATTTATTTTACGATAACGGCCTTATTATGCCGCCTTAAGATTAGTCGAAGGACGTCTTAAAGATGAAAGTTTTGGAGTTAGTCAACTTAGCCAGCGGCGTTCATCATTTTCAGTTAAATTTAAACGTTTATGTCCCGTATTTCAGTTCAAATTGCCCGATCAAGATTAGCATTATGATGAGTAAAGTTTGTCTCTTCATGACGTTGAAAATGTAAGATAAATGTGAATCCTACGTCCTATCTACGTTAAATCATTTGACTTTTCTCTTTGAACACATAAAGGGTGTAAAACACCTCTTAACGAAGCCAAAAGGCACTAGTTCGTTCGGAGTCATAGCGATAATTTTTTTGTTCTACACCATTCCTGGGAACCTTCTAGTTACGGAGATATTAGGGGTTAAAGTTCCAACTTTTTGACAAGTATTTTTTTTAATACAAGTTTTTAATGTAAGATTTTTACTTTAAACACCTCCACGACCCCCGTACTATTCAATCCGTCCATCAGCACAATGTTTTGAGTGCGTTACATTGAGTTCTACCACAAAACATGATTTTACACCCCCCAAAACAAAGTCGTTTCCCAGCAATAATTTTTGCCTAATGTTACTAGTTTCATGTACAGAATGCTTGGTTGACGGCTTCGTGATGAGGTGATTTACACGGTGTATAAGTGTCATAATTATGTGTTTAAAGTCAGTATAGTCCGGAACCATTATGTTCTGGTGATGTTTCTAAATTTACCGGCTATGATTGCAGTTAAATTCACTGATTCTAAATTACTACTTTATTAAAATCAGAAATTTGTCGATTCATTCACTCACTTACCAGCAACTTTCTGACAAATCAGGAGGTCTCGAAGAAAGTAAGATTGCGTGCAAAAGATTTCTGTAAAGATACAACGAAGAATTTTTGAAAACTCATCAAAATTTATTTAAATAAGGTACTAATTATGCTTTTTGTAATTCTGCTTTTTCGTATAAAAATCATCATTCTCTTGATTCTATATACCAATTCATTTGGGGTCCGCAGCATGTCTTCATACTTCTATAATACTCGTAATTTCAACAAAAACCTCCTTTCTTGCCATATTATCCTTCACATCCCTCTATAGTTTGTTTAGTCTTCTAGATTCATAATGAAAACGTTCCTTTTGTTTCTTAAATAACGTATAGTATTTGCACTCAAGCATTTTTGTAGTAAGTATTTTGTATATTCGCTTTCTGGAATATAATAACATAAAGTTCCGAATCCCCAAATTACTGCAAGAATGCCAGCAAATTCCTCGTGGCCAACAGACGACCGCACGCCAACAGATTTCCACATAAAATCGTGGCAAACTCTCGAAAGATTTACAGTACAATTACAAAATGTTAGTATCATCCTCTGTTTACACACAAACACAAAAACTGACAAATAAAAGAAGAATTAGAAGCTATGAAAGTCGCGTGAATACGGCACACCTGTTACGTTTGTTTATTGCAACAAACATAAACATTTCTACTACATACAGCATACTATGCGTGTTTTAAAATAATTATATGCTTCCTTTGACCCATTTAATGTAATATGCCTGGATTTACTTAAGTAAATTGTCCAAATTTGGGTAGGACCATAATTTCGTCATTCACCTGCCCTTAATCCAATTCATTTGACGTCGTCGCAGCGTGTCTACTTCTATCATGATGCTTAGTCTTTATCTCAGTAGTGAGATCCCTTTTTAGCCATAAGTATCTTTCATACAGGCACTAACAAAATCGAGTATCAAAAAACTGACTTACTAACTCACACTTCATTTGTATCTATGGTAAATTTAAAATAATTACTTGATTTTAAATAATTACTTGCAACCATTTTTCTGCAGAAGACAAGACTTTGAACGAAGTAAAAAACAAAAGCAATGCTAAGAATTCTAAGATCTGTATTCTGTAGTTCAGTAATTGCTTGAACTCCACGACCTCATCCCACCAGCCTCCTTCTACCATCGGACATCTAGACGCACTGCAAGTTATCATCCATAACTTATTGCTATTCCACCAATTCGCACTTAGCGTTTTCAAACGTCTTTCATAATGCGCACAGCAAAGGAGTAGTCTCTGCCTGCGTCCGTATTTCTGAACACTTACAACCATAATCTCTTCAAAGTCAAAGTCAAAGCATTTATTTCAAAAAGCGAAGCTACAGTCCCAGTCACAAGGCATAATAACTTATGAAAGTACTGTAGTTAACTAAAGTTAGATTGAACAGGCTTGTTCTGGGTAAGCTCGTACCATCGTCGACTTTGTCTCTGTCATCTCTGACCTAGACTAGAGTCAAGAGCAAACAAATCGCAACAAAAAAAATTGTCAAATTTCTAACTCCAAACAATGACTGAACAACAGAATACAAATCTTATCATCAGTAACTACTTTTGCTAACATCACTATGACTTGTTTATAGAGACTGGTTTCAGACCGAGAAAATGATGGCAACACTTTAATGCTGTCAAATTATTTGACAGATCTGTCAGCTCGAGTCAAATTAGTTGACATGACACTTCAGCGAGTTTATAACCTGGATAATTTAAGGTGTCGTGAGACATCTAAACTTGAATCAAAATCACTAAACGTTTTGAAAATATCTTACTTTATTTGTCATGTGCCATTAGAAGATAATAGTAATAGTTTTAGTTTATGAAAATCAATGCGGGACCAATTGAGCAATGTTTTTATACTAGGAAAATAAAACAAGATTGAAGAAATATTAGGGTTGCCCCTGATAAGATAAGTAAATAAAATTTATGAAGTTAATCTGATTATGTTGTATTTAAACATAACATCACGACTTGTTATCACCGAGGGGTTTGGCAGGGGTGTACCTTATAGCACACCCACATTTCGCCAGCATGTGTAAGTCCCATGCAATATGGGGCGAGCCTATTGACATGTACCGGGCACAAATCCAGGCTCCGTGGCTGGTATTGAGAAATCCCTGATGTAAAAACCCAATAACACTTTGTCCAATCGAGGAATCGAGCCCAGGAGCTCATGCTCAGCAGTCGCGCTTATTACCACTAGACCAAGGAGGCATACTATCAAGGGTGAAAATCCACTCAAACGAAGCCGCAAGACACTTATTTTCCCCGTCATTGCGATCATTTTTTTGTTCTGGTCCCTACCTGCAAGCCTTCTAGTTACGGAGATATTGTAGGTCAAAGTTCCAACTAATTTCAACTCTTTTTCACTACTTTTTTTTAAATCCTAGTTTTTAAGGTTCAAATTTGATTGAAATACCTCCATGCCCCGTTTACCATTCAATGCATCCACAAGCACAATGTTTTGAGTGCGTTACATTGAGTTTTACCGAAAACAAGATTTTTCACCCAAAAAAGAAGTCGTATTTCAGTAATAATTTTTGCGCAGGGTTACGACGTTGACGGCGTCGTGAAGGGACTTTTTTTTTTTTTTAAATATTAATAATAAATATATTTTCAGTTAACATGGTCTGTTTACACCTTGTTTAAAAATACATAGTGTTTGTTAACAAATAATGTATTTATTTATTTATTTATTTAAGGTTCACCCACAGCACATATATGGACATAGATACAGTGAGTCTTATGGTAATATTCTAATATACAGGTTGTAACGGAAAGGGTATATACATCCTTAAGGGTGTGCCACAGACCATCAAACTGAACATGTTTCTCAACATAAAAAAATTTTTGCAGCAAAAAAAAATATCAGCTGCCTATACATTTGCGTCGAATAGGTATTGTAATTTTCTATGGGGCAGAAGATAGTTTTTTTGCTGAAAAACATGTTTTATGATGAGAAACATGTTCAGTTTGATGGTCTGTAGCACACCCTTAAGGATGTATATACCCTTTCCGTTACACCCTGTATATGCCAATTACGGGCAAACACAACATTGACAAAAGTACGCCAGATTATCTATACACTACTACAAAAAGACACGATGTAAAAACAATGACATACAATACATCCAATACATACAATAAAACGGAAAAAATAACAGTAGTAGACCAGTGAATACAGGTACAAACTAAGTTAACTTTTTGGACCACTGACTTGATCAGGAGACTTGATAGCACGTATTCGTGACTAATGCAGTTAAGCACGGCCATAATTACCGGCAAACAGTTTGTATTTGTGTTAACTGTTTGATTTTTGATAAGATAATAGTAATAAATGATTAAGATTTATTGGTTCCGTTTTCACTAAGCTATAACTAAATAGAATTATGAAGTAGCCGTGTTTGTACCCGCAACTTCGTCTTCGTGGACTTCAGAATTGGGGTAAAAAGCTATGCATAAGCTAAGTGTTAATCCGAGCTATAAACTATCTGTGTGCTAAATTTGTATGAAAACCGTTCTGCCGTTTTTGCGTAATTGTGTGAAATAGAAAACATTAGAAGCATGGTTCTGACAATGCAACACATGAGCTTTTTTTTATACCAATTCGTTTGAAAAAAAAGGTTAATTGCAGAAACTTGTACAACTTTTACAGTTGGTATATCTTACATAGGGATCTCCTTTTATTTAAAATATATACCTTTTCTAGGAGGCCTGGGCCTTTCAATGACAAATAAAATAATGCTAAAAGGGGTGTACAAAAAAAACTAAAAATAAACAACAAAAAATTTAAAAATGAAAGAACGTAGAGATATCTCCTAATATAGTCTGTATGTTATGTGAGTGCGTGCATGTGTGTGTGTGTGCGTGTGTGTGTGTGCATGTGTGTGTGTGTGTGTATTCATGTCAATGTCAAAAGGAGGTTAATGTTTTTGACAAGTGTCATAGGGAAAATTTCAAATTAACCTAACGGCCATATGTAATAATGAACGCTTACAAACAAACAATATTATAATAACTCCTGATAAAGTCCTACTAACAAACTTGATGAAAATACCAAGCACATATCCAAAATCTAAATCCTATAGAAAAACGGGCAAAAATAATTGGCGTATACCCTTGAGCGAGTATAAAAAACAATGTGCTCACACAATGGGCCATTCGAGCAGACTGCTTTGTTCTCGGCGATATTAATAAATACAGCTATTGGCCCATTTCTGACGAAAGCAAATTGGAAAAGGTCTTTTATGGATAATAACTGGATAAGTCTGTACGGAGATGGTATTGCTGAGATAGTTTATGTTATGATTGATGATACATAAAGTCCTATCTCTATTGTCCATTAGTTTTAGTGTAGATAGCCCTTCTAGTTTACATAGTAACTACACAAACTCACGATTATGTCTTATGGCGCTAGTGGAAGAAACTACAGGCCAATCATGGCCGTCATATTCGTAAACGGGCGCTGTCATTTCATAGTTGTGCCTGGTCATTTCATAGTTGCCACGGCTTATTTCGAACTTATTATTTATTTTTAAATTGTCTTTTTTGTTTTTACTGTAGACACTTTTAACGTGCACGTCTTGCTACATCGTTCTCACATAATGTACCATTTCAACATGAATGATGTAACCAAGGTTTTTTGTAACAAGCTATTGATTTAAAAGAGTGTCCATGGAGTGTTTTGCTCATTCTTCTCCCAAGAGATCTACGCTTTGGAATGGGCAGACAGTACTCTCACAGTTATTATGTCTTGTGACCGGGACTGTAGCTTCATTTTTATTGTTGTTCGACTATTCAAAAGTGCCTGTAACTGGTCTACTTGAAATAAATGATTTTAATGTTGAATCCTAACATACTTCTTTTTCTTAGCGTGTCGATAGATGGGAGGACTTGGGATTTTCATCGTGGTGAAGGACTCGTTGACTGCCCAGGATGCGCTGGACGTATGTTACGTACGTGGATTTTGCCTGTACACAACTTAAGAGCGTTTATACCTTACCGCCTTTCATACAAACTTTCAAGTCGTTATTTTCCGAAATGACTGAACCGATTTAAATGAAACTTTATACGCATCAGGATTCATAGATCTAAAAAGTTACTAAAAAATATTTTCAAAATGTGTTTAAAAAAAAGAGATAATTGGAATTTTCTGTTTCTATAGAAAATTTATAATCGGTCTTATTTAACTGTAATACTATTTTTCGAGAATGTTTTTTAGTAACTTTTTAGATCTGTGTATCCTGCTTAAGTGTACGAAGTTTCATTTAAAAAGCGGTAAGTTATAAACGCTCTTAAGAGCGTTAACGCCATAAGGCATTTCATACAAACTTTCAAGTCCTTATTTTCCGAAATGACTGATCCGATTTTAATGAAACTTAATACGCATAAGCCAGATACATAGGTCTAAAAAGTTACTAAAAAACATTTTCCGAGCGAGATGCCGCCCAGTGCGGGTTGGTGGATAACCATGTCATCAAATTCTTATTAATATGAGTGAAGACTTAATTAAAATCATTCCTCAAACCACCAGCAACTTTTTAATTGCACAGAGCACGAACTATTTCTCATAAAGATGAACTGCAATAAACTTAACTGGATGAGTTCTCGTTTGCAGTAAAGACGACCTAGATATCCTAGTCCCGTAGGGATCCGTGTCTGTACGAATGCACACACGTTTAAGAGCCACGTGCGGCATTATTTCCTTACAGAATACGAAGCAGAAGGTAACATATCTAGGGTAGGTAGGTGGGTCCTTTGTCAGGTTGTGTATTAATATTTCTGCAACGTTGATTAATTGCTTCCATAAAAGTTACGGTGTGACTCCAGTACGGTATTACGGATTAGGTGCAGTTTCTGTATAGGTACGATGAATGGAAATGGATGTATGGTATTGCTGCCTGAGGGACCACTGGGGGACTGTTTAAGTACGTTTTCGAATGCATGTTTAAGTCACTTGCGTTGAATTCACCTTATGGAATTTGTAGTACCTTTTGAATTTGGTGTTTAGTGTATTTACTATATTGTACAGACAGTACCAGTATGTGCTAACCCCACAAGTTTAAAAATATTACATTACTACAACATTGAATTTGTTTCGAATAATCCATACTAGGCCCGACACGGATTTGAATGTCTTTTGGGGGGGTTAAGAACTTAAAATTAACTGAACTTAAGTACAACCTTATAAGTAAAATATTCTTCTAAGAAAATCCTCCTTAAGTGCAATGTTAATTGATTTTGATTGGTAGCGTTGTGTGCTACAGAACATTTAGGTGTCATAAGGGGTGAGCCAAATAAATAAATACAATATTACGGCATCACAAAATTATTTTCTTGTAGTTATTTCCATTTTTTTTTTTTAGTTTTAGCTCTAGAAAGCTATCGCTGGACTTAGCTGCTTATAGTTATCAATCAATACTTCACTGTCTTCAAAACTACGTCGAACTTCCTGTAAAACAGAACATTTATTACAAACTTTTCTAAAACAACAACTTTAATGTTATTTTTCTAACTCTTTCGGCCTTGGCATAGACGATAAAAATCTAAATTTACGTCATTTGCAAACAATAACTGTGTACACCATACACACAGTGCACTCACAAACAAAGCATCATACATAAAACATGGTTTCTCCATCATAACGCTTTTAATTCCGTCATTTCGTTTCTAACCACTGTATAAAAAACACACCACTTTTACAAATTTGAAAATGAGAAATCAAATTTCAATGCTTGAGAGATAGATTAATCTGCTCTCAAAAGAAAAGTTGGCCTTTTCGCCGAAGATAAAGTAGTTTAACTTGAACAATGGTCTGGAAATCCTTGGATTATATGTTAGACGAAGAGAGCTCAGATATTTAATTTTTGGATTTCTTTTTGCTAGATAATATCAGATTATATTTGTACGGAACCGTACATCAAAAATATTTATGTTCGTACGCGGTAACCGCATTTTCGTTTATTTTTTGTATTCAAAATTTCTGGCAAACAAGCGGACCATGTATCGACATGTATAAATGTAAAAAAAATCACGACTTCAAACAAAATAATTTTGATTGAAGGCGTATTTATTGCAGGTATTTAGGTTACATTTATACAGACTAAGTACATAGACCTCGCCTATCTAGCTACTCATATTTCATGTGTGATTCAGAGAGGAAAATGATTAAGAGAGTTTAATGGATCATGGAATCAAGACCATGGTACCTGTTTCCGGGTACCATGTTTAATAAAAAAATTAATAAAGTCAACAAAACGCACCACATCCGATATAATAGTTTGAGAGTGAACGAAATCACCCGGTTTCATAACCCACCGACACATTTACGTTACAACCAACCACAACAAACGTTGCCACAAAGGGTAATGGGCAAATCATTTCGAAATATCACAATTTATGCATCGATGAATGTTCATTATGCTCAGATTGCGATGACATTTACTAGACACTACCTCCGTGTCATCTACAGTAAGGATTGTAAAGGCAAAAATCGTGTGTTAGAAGCTTTGGATCAACAGTATGTAGATTTACAGTTCCATTTTTTTGTTCCAGTTTTTTGTCTCGTGTGTTAGAAGCTTTGGATCAACAGTATGTAGATTTACAGTTCCATTTTTTTGTTCCAGTTTTTTGTCTAGGCTGTTAGTCTAGACTTTTGAGTAAAAATATAATGTAAATAAAAAAAAATACATAAAAGGCTAAGGTAATTTTTTAAAAGTTTTCAAATTAGGCGCCTAGAATCTCTAGAATCAATATTTGAAATAATACAAAATGTGTTCAATGTAATTAAAAGTTATAATTATTTTCCGCCATATTAATATATTTAATGTGCTGGCTATTAACGTGTTATTTAAGTACGTCTAGTGTTGATTTGAGGTGCTGGATGAACCAGTACTTAAATAAACACTAGAGGGTAATAAAACTGTCTACTGCTACAACTACTGGATAACAGTAAAATTAATCTAATAAATAAATAAAACCGATGTATTAAGAATGAACATACTGTATATTTAAATTTTATTTATTGATGTACATCAATGAATAAAATTTCAATATACAGTACGATTAAGGCCAAAATGTAATGCAAACCAGAAACGAAAAGATTTTCTAACCCTCACTCAGTTATGAAAACATGGGACCATGGAAAATTACTTTAAAAATGCAATATTTAATTTAACACTCCTGTGCACTGTCTTCTTTTTGTTTTAAAAGTATTTGAATTACAGTGATATCAGAAGTACTAAAATGTAGCAGAGGTTAGTAAATAAAAACTTACTAAATAATAAAATTGCTGTCTCCTAAACCATGCATAAACCCTAGTCTCTGTGTTTGCTACAAAAATATTCCAGCTGTTTTGCGTAAATGTGTAATCAAATTAATGACTCTAAATATGTAGGGCATCGACAAGTTAAAATAATTAAAAATTTCGGCTTTTATTTTGCAAAAAGAATAAAAAAGGAATGAGAAAAATTTTGAGCTGTAAATTATGTCAAAAAATGCTATAAACATTACTTTAGAAATTCGTAATAACGTGTGCTAATTTGAATTTGACAGCTCCAAATCTTTCTCCGTCCCTTTCGAATCATACCAGTTAAGAAAAGATACCATTTTTTTTATTGTAGTTTGATCGATGTCCCACAGAATCGACGCCATTGTTTGTTTATTTTATTTGAGTCCCGTTGTTATAACCCCCGGGCATTTAATGTCGACAGGAGCTTTTCGGTCCACGACTTGTAGCGCTTTCCCTGCTCAATGAAATTAGGATTGTTTTCGGATCAATATTTGAATAAATTGGGTTAGCCTTGAACCATTTGTTTTTAAAGGAAATTACTGTCTTGTATTTTGATGAGTAGGTAATGTGATTATTTTAGGGGTATATTACGATTTCAGTGAAAACATTGGTTTGAGCTTTTACACGAGTCTACACGCTTTCTAGCTTTGATAGTGTATTAATTATTCAAAAGTAATGACGAAGTAAAACTATTGATTATATTGATACTTCACTTTTCGGTTTGCGTAGATTGACGAATCTATTTTATAGCATTTCATTCGAAGTTTTGTAATGAAATAGCATTGATAGTATGTATTAAATATGGCCTCATCGCTATCGATCGGAGGTCGTAGATTTTATCATCAAAGGAAAACGTAATAATACAGGAAACAGTCCTGTTTTATTTTTTTCTATTGAAATTGTTATTTCACCGTACATTTTGCAACCTGACCTTCGCGGGAAGGTCATTTTCAATAGGTTTAGGTGCCAAGCCTGAATTTGTAAGTGTACCCCTAGCGGTCCAATTTCCATAATTATTTGCTTGGGATTATTTAAACACCCTGTATTATTCCAGCTTTGTCCAAATACCCCATTCTGTTGATATAAGTACGGTTTTAAATTTGATTTATCTCTTTTTCAGGAAACAAATCATGGAGCCAAGCTTACGCCTGTATAAATCGAAAAAACAAAAAAATAAGTGGAAGTGTGTGAAATTAAATAATATTTAGACCCAAAATTAAGTTTGTTGCCTAAATTGGTGATGAAATAATTAAGATGATCAAGTGATTAGTGATGGCATGTGAATAGCTCGGCTGCTGTGATGGGGTGTGGCCAAAGTAAAATTAATCTCTATCCGAGGCGTAACAAGAATGGCGGCAAAGGAAACGGCGCCAAAAAGTCAGGTGAGAATTTGGACAAAAGGTATATATTTAATGACTAGCCTATGCCCGCGACTTCGCACGCGTGGAGTTTGATCACTATCCCATGGGATTGTATGTGTATGTGTTAATCTAGGTTATAAACTACCCCTGTGCCAAATTTCATCCAAATCCATTCAGTAGTTTTCTCGTGAAAGAGTAACAAACATCCATCCATACTTACAAACTTTCGCGTTTATAATATTAGTAGGATAGTAGGATTACCACTGTTTTTTTTCATTCTTTGAGTTTCGCTGAATAATTTTTTATGACTTTTGAATAAACAATAATAGATTTCGAACTAACATCCTCTCTTCTTTCTTCACGAGGTAAGCCTCGTTTTATTTAATACGTCGCATGCATTGTGTGTTTCATCGTTTATGACCGTTTAAAGCCAAGTAATATTAACTTAACACACAAAAAAAAGACTAATCTCCAAAAACATTTGACTTAAAAAAACGATGATACTGAGCCAATTTCCTTTGGGAACTGATATTCCCTACCAAAACGCCTTCAAAGGTAAATTTACCTTCCAAAACCGAGGCTTGAAGTTTTATTCTATATATTTGATAAGGCGAAGTATGCGGGGAGGGAACGCTAAAGGCAGCCGCAGACGTGCCTTAAATATTCATGAGTTGAAAGAGCTCTAACCGCTTGGCCACGACTTGCACGGTTAAGCGACAAGCGACTACGGCGGAAACGAATGAAGTAGCTTAGTGCTCATTTACGGCTATGCGGTACTCGTTATCACACACGCAAACAGAAATATATGCCAAGTACGATGTTATTAACGGAGACGCGGGGCGTGACGCGGCGCGTGAGGACCAGTGCCAGGTGCCCGCCGCGGTGCCCTCAGTGTATCGTGGTTAAGCGTTTATTTACGCGACTCAATTCGACGCTACGGCACTCACGCTAAGGAAACAAGTGACACACGCGTTTCGGTTGACGTTGAATTATGTCGCATCTCCCGAGGTCGTGAACGAGGCTTAAGGACGTGGCCCGGAACGTGGCGGAAACGGATGCGGTGAGGTCTTTTGACGCTGCGTGGAGTTTCAGCATTAGTTATGATGTGGGGATGTGAAGATAGGTATTCAATGTATCTGTTGGTTTTATTGTATTGATTATTCCTAGAAGGTATTGTCGAAGAGTGTCAAAGTATTAGTGTAGCATTGCATTTGTTTGATACTAGTTGTGTTTTTCGTAGCTTTGTGTATTTGAGAGTCCATGGAACTTCTTCTTCAAAGCCTGCCTTCGACGTTTTTAAATTCTATTAACCAAGATATTCGGTTAAGAGGAGCTCGTGGCTAAATAATAACCGCCGCCCGGGTCGATCTTTAAGCCGTGCTTGCCGAGGTTGGTCCGTGGATGGGTGACCATAATTACATACCGAGTTTCCTCCGTGCCTCGGAAAGCACGTTAAGCCGTTGGTCCCGGCTGTCATTTGTAGATCTTTGACAGTCGTTACGAGTAGTCAGAAGCCAAAAAGTCTGACATCCAGTCTTACCAAGGGGTATCGTATTACCCAGTTACTGGGTTGTGGACGTCAGATAGGCAGTCGCTTCATGTAAAATACTGGTACTCAGCTGCATCCGGTTAGACTGGAAGCCGACCCCAAGATAGTTTGGGAAAAGGCTAGGCAGATGAACCAAGATATTCGGTTCAGAAGAAAAAATCACAGCGATGTTTTATACTTCCTCAGAGTTAGTTAATTTAATTTTCCAACTTTTCCAATTGAATCGTGACAAAGTAATTATTAATAACAAAAATTCCATAGCTGTAATAAGTTAATGATTTCAAATGGACATACATTTTCCACTTCGCGTGTTCAGCCCTCATTCATCACGAAGAACTTGATTAGTACCAACAAGTGTTTTACGAATGCTATTTATTTTATTTATAAAGAGGTGCTTTACCTTAATGTAATTTGTTAGTTGATATATTTTGGAAATGTCGACTGATTACTTAAGAGCGTTTATGCCTTACCGCTTTTCATACAAACTTTCAAGTAGTTTTTTTCCGAAATGACTGAACCGATTTAAATGAAACTTTATACGCATAAGCAGGATACATAGATCTAAAAAGTTACAAAAAAATATTTTCAAAATGTGTTTTAAAACAAGAGATAATTGGAATTTTCTGTTTCTATAGAAAATTTAAATTTGGTCTAATTTAACTGTAACACTATTTTTCGAAAATGTTTTTTAGTAACTTTTTAGATCTGTGTATCCTGCTTATGTGTACGAAGTTTCATCAAAATCAGTTCAGTCGTTTCGGAAAATAACGACTTGAAAGTTTGTATGAAATGTCGTAAGGCGTAAACGCTCTTAAGTAAAAAAGTTTTTAAGTACTGGTGGTTCAATATATGTAGTGAGTTATAAACTTGTCATTTTCTCAAAATTTTGGCATAAAACAAAGGTTGACTGAAATTATTTAAGACACACTTTTTAGAAAACAATTCAGACAGGATCTACAATCCTGCATGCTTGTTTTATGAATAACTCAAAACTGTATTATTTGATGAAGATCAGAACCTTTATAAAATCACCTTCTTATCCATTTGTCACAAAGGAAAGATGGATGATGTTTAGATCTCGAGAAAAAACTCGAGATCTTTGCAACGCAGAAATATAAAATTTAGCATAACATTATTTTAGGTCTCGTTAAAGCGCACATAGATCGCTAGTCAAATACCGAAAAGTATGTTTTTTCTATAGAACTCTTCCAAAATCTCACTCTTAAGAGAATTTAGTGAACTTTCTTATCAAACAAAGCCAAACGAACTCGCTCACCTCGTGGCCTCGTACAAAGAAATGTCTAAAACTTGGCCGGAATAAGGGAAGCCATTGTTTCACGCAATAATTAATTAAGAACTCTAATTATATGAGAGTTAGGTACAATGAAATGTAATTGGATAATGTTTTATGAAGCTCCCTCGTTTACATTTTGTTTTTATCTTCCGTTCTCGTCTGTGCTGACTTTAAATGTATAAGCATTTGTTCTGCTATCTCTTTCAATGATTGCCATGATTACTGTGATTTAAGGAAGCCCCGTGACTAACATTGTAATTCAGTAATTCAAATAACCGTTTAATAACGCCTGTTACCCACAAAGGTATAGGCAAAGATGTAGAAACTTCCCGCAGCCGGTTTCGGCAGTTAAGTTTAAGTTACCATTGTAAAAAAAAACCAGCCAAGTGCGAGTCGGACTCTCGCCCGAAGGGTTCTGTACCATTATTTATAAAAACGAGCAAAAAATCACTTTTTTTGTATGGGAACCCCCTTAAATATTTATTTTATTTTGTTTTTAGTACCTATTTGCTGTTATAGTATCAACAGAATTACATAATCTGTAGAAATTTCTATACAGCTATTCATATAACATAATTTATTTACAGTGAAGTCTCAGTAATACGGTCCCGTTTGACCCTTTGGGTACGGGACCCTAAAAATTGAGTACAGAAGTTATTAATTTATATGTTTATTTTAAAGTAATCTTGATTACTGGTGTTTCTAGGCAATTTACGACCAAAAAAAGCTCACCAAAATTAACTAAGTACATGTTACTTTTCTTTTCCAGCAGAGCACATTCATGTAAATTCAAACTTTATCCAAGAAGTTTTATTTAAATTCAGGTGCCAAGCCTGATGATAAATCTGCTCACTGTTGGGCAACCCTTCCCGGATGCGTATTGCCAAACTGTATACTGACCCAGACACCCATAGTCTGTACTGAACTACATCGTGCTCATTAAAATCACAAATAAATTGGAGCAAAGTGCATACGAGCTCAGAGCAATCTGAGAAGGTATGCATTTTGCTCACAGCAAATTGGAGCAAAGTACATACGAGCTCAGAGCAATCTGATAATGTATGCATTTTGCTCGCTTGTATGTAATTCGCTTATAAAGCATGGTCGACGTAGCCCCGCTACGCGGGGCCCCTATGTCTGCCTGCAGGGTTTACAGTAACCTAACACGAAGGGGAAGTCGGAGTCTATTTCGCTCGGCCCGCTCGCTCACTAGACCCCGCCATCCCCTTCGAACCTAACCTGACCGAGTTGGGTTGCCCCAAGTCCAGAGCTCGCTTCGCTCGCTCTTGCATCCAAATTCTCCTGGGTGTGTATAATACAGTACTAGGTTTTGCCCATGCACTTTCTTTGAAAATATCCAGGCAAAAAGCTAGTCCATTTGAGTCAATTTTTTTACTGAGATAGATTAGGTTTTGGCGAGTAATATGCATAAACAAAAGCTCATCTATTAGAGTCTGGCTTGTGACTCAAATAGTATAGCCTTTGTAAAATCGCCGTCTGGACTCGTATGTATTTTGCTCTAGTATTTTAAAGCAAAATGTATATTGATTCAGACACTCTCTGAATAGGTATACAGTTTGCTCTTCAACTACAAAGGCAAACTGCGATCAAACTCAGAGCAACCCCGGTCTGGGTCAGTATACAGTTTGGCAATACGCTTCCCGGATATATTATGTTTGGGTCCGACGAGAGGCTGAGGGACTAGAGGCTACACATTTCACAGCACTTATAATGTATTCAGTAACCACTTTTTGTGGCTTGTTGTTCTCATAGACGACGATCTGGATATGAATAGCATGGCGATGTTTCAGCTTTTGTTTTTTCGACCTTAAGCACCTTCTTCTATATTATTAAGTTCTTTGAGATTTTCAAGTAGTTATTCTTCTTCTTAGTGTGTTGATGATAATTCTCTGGGCCGTCCTATTATTTTTGAGTCTGTTGTCCATTATTAAATTCTATTATTTTCAGCTACACTAGAAAGATCTTAATTAGTAGACTCCTTTGAAAATCCAGCTTTTGTAATGTTCCAGTATTAAGTAAATGACACTGCTTGAAAAAATCTATTGTTACATAGTACCTAACCCAATTATTATTTTTCTTTTATTTAAAAATGGCTTTGATGGCAATAACAAAAGTTTTAAAGGGCCTTTCAATTTGTTTCTTATTTACCTTGTAAGTGGCAATTAATTTCAGTAATACTTTAGGCCGCGGTTTCGCCCGCTTTTCCTCAAAGTAAATGATCCTTTGAACTTTCTCTAAGTGGCCTAGTTTCTTAACTTTACAAATGCCAGTAGCTATTGAATTGATTTGATTCGAAGAAAGTCGTGTACCTAAGTGGAACAGACAAGAGTAGTCGCATTATATGATTGTATTTCTGGTTTGATAAAAGGTGTGTCGTGTAACCCAATAAAACTGGGTTATAGCCGTCAGATAGGCAGTGCGTTTTATGTTTGATGCCATATGTAGGAAGCCGATGCCACGTAGGATAAACACGACTACTGAAAAATCACTCTCTAAAAAGTATGAAACAAGAAAATATTATTGTCGTCTGTAATTGTTATGTACCTACAAACCATTCAATATTTATCGTGTATTAAATAAACAACTTAATTAACTTTTTCCCTACAGTTTATGATCCCTTAGTAATGTAAGAATGTATTATTTTTAGGGGGTTGAACGTCATTGGTCAAGGGTAGGTGGCATACCAACGATGCTTCAATTTTCAAATTATGATAAGTAATTCAGAAATTATGAGGGAACAGTTTCCTCATAATCTTAACCTTAATCAAAATCTTAATCTTTAGTTTTGCTTCTCCGTAATCCGGTAAACAGGCATAGTAAATGATTGTGACTGAAACTGGGTCCAACAAGAATAATATCCATTTGAACCTTGCAATAATGCTTTTGCAAATAAATATCCAGAATTCGTTTTTTTTTTCAAAAATTTCAGTTTTCGTTTCTATTACAGTTGACAGCATATTGTTCAATATTTTTAATTGACTTTCGTAATTGCGAAGTTGTAAATTACTTCGACTTTTATTGAAATTTTAAAGGTGAAGTTTGTTAGAAGTTTCGTAATAAAAGTCTAATAGGGTGAAATTTTCTTTCTCATTTATTTAATAAGAGAGATTATAATTTACGGTTGTTTTCATCATTAGCCTGATTAATACACTAGATCTTTCCAATGACAAGCCACTACGTTAAGCCCTTAGCCGTTGTCATCTATCCTTTTAGCCCAGATCATCGCTCCACTTAGCCTACGGGGGTATAACCTGGATGAGGCTGGCACAGGACCGTGAACAATGGCAAAAGGATAGGAAGAGGCTTATAGCCAGCAGTGGGTGAATTCAGGCTGTGAATGATGATGATGATAAGGGCACGCCATCTACAGTGAGCTTTGACCGATCTTCCCCATTAGTGGCGTCTAATACCCTTTGAAGTCGTGCTTCTAGCTTCTATAATGTTGGGAATCTCACACAACAAACACGCAGTCGGCACGCGCAGGTGACGTGACCGACCCGCGCGTCATCGTCATCGGCGAGCGAGGGGAGCTGGAGGACACTCGCTTCCTCAGACACCTGCGTGACGGACGACATTCTCAAACATCTTCTAAATTATTTTATGATCATCCGGGACAATTCCATATTGTAAATTTAATCGGCAATACACTAAGCCTATCTATATACAGTCCACTTTTATTTCTACCCAACGAGTTATCATACATTGGTCCTTCGAGCCGGATGGTTAGGTGCAATTCCCAACAATAATTTTACATAACCATGCCCAGTTAGCTGTAACTCTACCCCACAGTGACTGTGGTTATCATATCATTTACATAATATAATTAGTTCTAGCGCCAAACTTGCTTGTGATCGATTATACTACCAGTTCCCGTAGTATCTGATGTTAATTACTAAGAGAACTAAGCTATGTATAATGCATGAACTATCTCCAATTCTCCAATGAACTAAATTGGGCCAAAATTATTGTAAGTGTGGTTACTGCTGTGGTACTAATTGGAATGAAGAAAGATGGGCAGCGGCCATTTTGAGGGTAACATATTATATTAAACTAGCTGTCCCGCGCAACTTCGTCGCGCACATTTTCCCCGTTTCCGCAACATTTTTCATTGCTGCTCTGCTCCTATTGTCGCTCCTATTGTCGTAGCGTGATGATATAAAGGGTGTAAAACACCTCTTAACGAAGCCGAAAGGCACTGGTTTTCCCTGTCATTGCGATCATTTTTTTGTTCTGCAACATACCTGGGAACCTTCTAGTTACGGAGATATTAGGGGTCAAAGTTCCAACTTTTTGACAAGTATTTTTTTTAAATACAAGTTTTCAATGTAAGATTTTTACTTTAAACACCTCCACGACCCCCGTATTATTCAATCCGTCCATCGGCACAATGTTTTGAGTGCGTTACCTAGAGTTCTACCACAAAACATGATTTTCCACCCCCTAAAAAAAAGTCGTTTCCCAGCAATAATTTTTGCGTAAAGTTACTTTGTTTCATGTACAGAATGCTTGGTTGACGGCTTCGTGATGAGGTGATTTACACCGTGTATAGCCTATGTCCTTCCCCAGATTAAATTATATCTTCTTGCCAAATTTCATTGAGATCCGATCAGACGTTTAGCCGTGAAAAAGTAACAAACAAACAAACAAACATTACAAACAAACAGAGTGACTTTCGCATTTATAATATTAGTATGGGAGTATGGATTGAGTGTGTCACTGCCTCGTGTGTCTAGTAGTTCTAGTACTCGGTACTGTTAAGCATAAGGGCCTATGTTCGTTTCCTAGAAGTAGTTCTGAGTAGGGATTTGTGCCCGATTTTGGGCAATACTGTTGCCTCCATGTTACATGCGACTTTAACTTAACTGGAATAATGTTAAGGCATGATGTTATATTATGTTCAGTCTCTGTTCAATTTCTGGAGTCAAGCTTATGATGCGACTTGCGTCGACACCCTTGCGCCATCCCATTTTTCCAGCACGGTGAGCTCCGCTGGGGCGGCTGCTGGAGGTGCTGAAAACCTCAAACGGCGCAAATACAATAACTTAATTGGAAAATTATGTATTTGAGCCGTTTGGGGTTGAAACACTAGGGCCATGGGGCCGGAGTAGCCACCTTATATTTCGAGATATCGCCAAACGGGTGGTCTACTCTTCACGTGACCAGAGAATGAAAATTTTTTTCGCCCAAAGAATCAGCATTGCCATCCAGCGTGGCAATGCGGCCAGCGTTCTGGGCACTTTTCCTGTTGACAGCGATGTGGACGAATTTTTTGACGCTTGTACATATTTTATTTTGATTTATTTGTATTTTCTTATAATGTACTTATATATTATAAACTAGCTGTCCCGCACAACTTCGTCTGCGTCAAATTTTCCCCGTTTTCGCAACATTTTTCATTGCTGCTCCGCTTCTATTGGTTTTAGCGTGATGATATATAGCCTATGTCCTTCCCAAGTTTGAAATCTATCTTTTTGCCAAATTTCATTAAGATCCGATCAGCCGTTTAGTCGTGAAAAGGTAACAAACAAACAAACAAACAAACAAACCAGAGTGATATTCGCATTTATAATATTAGTATGTAAGTATGTATTTATGTATTATAAATAAATAAAAAAAATATCTTATAAATAAAAAAAAATAAGTGCCATAATATCATAAAATTATCATAATTATATTATATCTGGTCGCCAATCTGCCTCGACGCTTTAATAATTGAATTATATCGGATACCGCCGTAATTAGCATTATTTATAACGTAAATCAATCTAGAGGTCGGCCCTTAATCATAATTATTCTCCTACGGTTGATTGAATAAGATCATAGCTGAACGAATTATTTGGTTATCATCATCATCAGCCTATATTGTTCCCACTGCTGGGATGCAGGCCTCCTCTCTAAGAGAGGGAATGGGCTGTAATCCACCACGCGGGCCCAGTGCGGGTTGGTAGATGTCACATGTCTTCGAATTTTTAGTTCTAGGACATGCCGGTTTCCTCACGATGTTTTCCTTCACCGTTTTGAGAGCAGCAGTGATGAAATAAATTACATAAAGTAATGCGCCTGCCTGGGTTCGAACCTACGACTTACTGCTCGTAAGTCGGGGCTGCTACCACTTGGCCACCGCTGCTCTCTCTATTTGGTTATAATAATTATGAATTAATTGGTTTCAAAATCAAAAGTTACTTATTCAAATTAAGCTGATAATCAGCACTTTCGAACGTCAAAGTTTACAAGAGACAGTCTCCCAAAATACCCGCCTTTCGTTTGTTTCCGAACCGAGTATTTTAAAGATTTCCTAGCGAAAAATCCATTCATGTAAAAAAATTAAAATTATTGTCATGCATTAAAATTATATTTGATTAGACAGGAAGCCGACCCCATTGATCATTCTCTTGCCCTCTCCAGCGCGCAGTAAACAACGGCGGCGCAGCATGTCTTATTCTACCATACTTCTCTATTACTCGTCATCTCATCTGACACCTCCGTTCTTGCCATATCATCCTTCACATAGTCCATCCATCTTTTTGGTGTTCCTCTACTCTTATACCCATAGAAATCGACCCCAATGTAGTTGGGAAACCGCTAGGCAGAATATGATGATATTCTGCCTAGCCGTTTCCCCAGGGAAGAAAATTAGATATTTAGGTAGGTACTCGTTGTACGTCTACGTAACATTATGTAGCAAACTTAAACCCTCATTACAATACCCCTTCATTTTTGGCCTTACCTTCTCCATATAATTGGGTAATATCAAAAATAATTGTACATTCAGACATGCTGAAATGTCCATGGTAGGTCCTATCGAAATAATGCGTATATTTTATAAAACCAGTTATGATACGTAGACATTCAGAATTAGAGATGAATAATATGAATTTTAGAGCATAATAAAGCATATAGTTTTTATAATACACATTATTGTTTGGGGATATATCACATTTCTCCCATGTAAATAATGATGTCCTCGAAGACTTTTGCGTTACAAAAATGCCACTAGTTTTTTTGCGTGCTACAATCTCAATAATTCAAGCTAAAAATGAACTTCAGTATTATAAAGGCTATCTAGATCCTGCTTTATTTTTTTAAAATTATAAAGAAATAGATAATTACCTTAAATCAAATCCGCGTCCACGATTTTTGTCATTTTTGTTATTCTATTTTGTAACACCAATATTTGGTAGTTTTTAAAAAGTGGAATCGGCAGCACGATGTTTTTTGTTAGCAGCTAATCACGTAGCACTAACTAGTGACAGTCAGCCATTTTGCAACGTGCGTTTTTCTGAGTGCAGTGTGCCTAAGTCAGTGGTGAATTTTTTCAACAATAATACTTTCCTTTTGTGTGCTGGTCTGTTCAGCACCTGGTAAGTTATTTATTTACTTTTAGACCATTTAAATATTGTATTACTCTCGTCTAAATCAAAAATAAACAACAATTTTATCTAAGCAGCTTTATTGATTTTTAATTCGTTCGAAGTTATATTCAACACGTGTTTTATATTCCTTTTTGTTACAATTTGTTACAAAGTTTTGTTACGTAACAAAAATGAGTTAACAAAAAGGAAGTAAGGATGATTTTATACTGCTAAAAAATACGTCACACGTGTAGTTTATTACAAAAAAAAAATCTAGCAATGCTTTCACCTTACCTACTAGGAATAGTAGGAATAGTAAAAGAAAGGAAAGTATCAATTTACTAATGTTATTTTTATAGTTTTACTCGTGTTTAAACAACTTGTTTCAACCGGCCGTGCCATCACCGCTGTGTTTTGAGTTCATGACTAAGATCTGTTCGAGATTGAAACTAATACTTATGGCAAATAATTAATGAATACGTTAGTAAAATGTCTAATCCTACCTGACATCAAATTAATCATGTCTCACGAAATGTTCTTAATACGAAAATATGTGAAATATTGCTATGTTTTTTCTAAAGTTCGCTTTTAATCCCAGATAGTAATCTAAGATTTGTTCTAGAAAAAATGCCCATGACACCTGCAGAACGACAACGCAATTACTGAGAAAGACTGAAACAAAACGATCCTGAAAAATATGAAGAAATTCGTAAAAGAAACTTGGAAAGAATGTGTGTTTGTGATTTAAAAGTTTTTATCAAAAGCTGTTTTTTTATTATTATTATGTTCAGATGAACCTATCCAAGTTGTATCTAACTAGTTGAGTTATTATGTGATTGATCATAAAAAATAAAAAAAAACGGAAACCTATTTTGTTTTGATCATAGTGTGAAATTGCCCGATTAGTTCCTTTTTGTTTCCTTTTTGTAACACTTTTCATTTTTGTAACGAAATTCATTTTTGTTTCTTTTTGGTGACTGTACAATTTATTTTGATATTACCCATTGAGGTTATCTTGGATTCTCGGTTCATAAACTGCGATTTCAAAAATCTTTATACTTTTACAAGTATACCCATTTTAAGTGACACCATTACACTTCTCCCATTACACTTTCATTGTTAGTATATCAATACATACTAAAAATATTTGTTTATTTGTATCAGGCAAATAAATTCTCCAAAGTCCTGTAAAAAACTGGGGCCTGGTGCCACCGAAATATTTGGAACAATAGTTAGTTTAGTTCAAATACGCCATGGGGGAATCAAATGGCTCAATTGAATTTTGTGCAATTATGTGCACATCCATCCATTTTGTTTTATTTATTTACTTTCACAATTTAAATGGAATACTGTTTTGATAACATACGGGACCGAAAGGTGGTCACGATGGGCCTCATCAGAAGTCTTAAAGTCGCCCAAAGGGCAGTGGAGAGGGCTATACTCGGAGTTTCCTTGCGTGATCAAATCATCAGAAATGAGGACATCCGCCAGAGAACCAAGGTAACCGACGTAGCCCAAAGAATTGTCAAACTTAAGTGGCAGTGGGCAGGGCACATGCTCGCAGAACGGATGGGCGATGGGGCCGAAAACCGGACCGCGAACCGGAAGACGATACGTTGGAAGGGCTCCCACTAAGTGGACCGATGACCTGGTGAAGCTTGCGGGGATCCGCTGGATGCGAGTCGCACGGGACCGGTCAATGTGGCGTCACTTGGGGGAGACCTATGTCCAGAAGTGGACGTCTTCGGCTGAAATGATGATGATGATGATGATGACTGTTTTTGAGCTACAGATGAATTGTGTCTATGTTTCTAGTTTCTATTTAAGCTGCATCCGGATAGACTGGTAGCCGACCCCAACGTACTTGGGTCCAGGCTACAGAAATAAGGATACATTACGCATGGAGCAATAATCCAATCCATTATCTATAGTTACCTAGGTGTGCCGATTATTCGAGGCAATAATTTGATAGTAGAGGTCGGGTACTCAAGTTTATGACCGCACGTCTTACACAGGGTGTCTATTTCTTATAAGTTAGTAATGTCTTGACGCACGCTATGTTTAATATTGAAGGGCCGGGAGAGTTAAGGAAGGGTGTCGGAGAAATTGAATCAGTTATAATCTTACTGTTTTAATAGTTAGTAAACAGATACAATCAAGCGAATCGGCAAGCGAAATGTGGGACGCCCTCAGGCTCGGTGTAGCGACGATCTTCGCAGGGTGGCTGGTAGAAACTGGATGAGAGTTGCCGAAAATAGGGTTAAGTGGCGAGCGATTGAAGAGGCCTATGTGCAGCAGTGGACTGCGGTAGGCTGATGATGATGATGATGAAACAGATACAACGCTTTTTGCTTGGATTACACGAAGTTAGTTAAGCTTTTGAAGTTAACTAGTTTTGTAAAAACTCTGAATTCGTATACACGGTGTAAATCACCTCATCACGAAGCCGCCAACCAAGCATTCTGTACATGAAACTAAGTAACTTTACGCCAAAATTATTGCTGGGAAACGACTTTTTTTTGGGGGGTGTAAAATCATGTTTTGTGGTAGAACTCAATGTAACGCACTCAAAATATTGTGATGATGGACGGATTGAATAGTACAGGGGTCGTGGAGTTGTTTAAAGTAAAAATCTTACATTAAAAACTTGAATTTAAAAAAAATACTTGTCAAAAAGTTGGAACTTTGACCCCTAATATCTCCGTAACTAGAAGGTTCCCAGGTATGGTGTAGAACAAAAAAATTATCGCAATGACAGGGAGAACCAGTGCCTTTCGGCTTCGTTAAGAGGTGGCGTTTTACACCCTTTTATTTTGAAATATCCTCGTTTTTTATTTGTAAGATAGTCAGATAGTAGGATGATAATTAGCTAGTGTATAATTCGATAGTTTATTAGGATAAGATGCTATTTTGAGACTGCTTCGTTGGTCGAGTGGTGACAAGCGCGTCTGTTGTGCATGAGGTTGATAGTTGATGTTGAGTTATTGGGATTTTCCATCAGGCTTTTCACGGAGTTCCACGGAGACTGGAGGCTGGCCTGGTTACTGGCAATAGGCTCGCCCTGTATTACATGGAATTTTAACATAACAGCAAAATGTGGGTGTATTTTTATTGGGTACATCGCTGCCTAATCCTTCGAGGATTTCAGGAGTGTTGTTATGTTTTGAATCCATTTTAGAAAAATAAAACTGGAGATAAAAATCTGTTGATTTATCATGAGCTTAAGAAGCTTTTTTTTCGTTTCTTTAAAAACGTGACCCTACACTAGGAAGTTCTCCTGTATCATCATCAGCCTATAATATTCCCAATGCTTGGACACAGGCCTCCCCTCTATGAGAGGGAGTGAGCTGTAATCTACTACGCGGGCCCAGAGTGGATTGGTAGATGTCCCATGTCTTCGAATTTTTAGTTCTAGGATATGGCGGTTTCCTCACGATGTTTTCCTTCACTGCTGGGTTTTTGAGGGCAGCGGTGATGAAATAAATTAAACAATGTAATGCGCCTGGCTGGGTTCGAACCCACGGCTTACTGCTCGTAAGTCGGGTCTGCCATCACTGGACCACCGCTGCTCTCATTTTAACTCACAAACACAAACAGCCAGACCCAGAACAACTAGCTGTAGGCTATACAAATGTAGCGACCACAAAAAGCAACATATTACAAAAAGTACTACAGCACCATCTATGACACGACGGAGGAACTAACATCAATTTCCTACAAGTCGCAAGCAAAGTTTACATCGACTTAAGAGTATATAGAGAAACCCGACAACAACTGTCGGGCAGGACACTCGCCGCCTGACCGCCGTCGCGTACGGACGTGCCGCTACCTGCTCGCATTCCCGCTCGCTATCAGTGTGTGTCATCGGTTCGTCGCTTCCCAGTGTCGTGACGTCATCAGTTGTCTTTCGACTACACCCCCGAACAATTGCTGTCTTTTTATTAAGACAGCACTTGCTCATTTGCTTCGGATATTATTCCGATTTAACTTCCTTTGCCCCATCAGGGAAAAACCCTCAATTTCGAGGTTCTTGGTGGGAAACCTAACGGTGCCAACGAAACCGAGAGAGGGTGGTGACCCAATCCGCCCGCCTAACCCCTTCAGGGTCTAGGTGAAAAATTGGGCTCCGTCGCGTTCGCATGCGCCGCCGATATACTGTGCTAGTGTTTCCCGTTTGAACAAGTTCCTGAAAGCAAAGTTCCCTGGACTGGAGTTGGAGTTGCTACCAAGCCAGGACCCTCGGACTGTGCCTGCGGGAAGGTTGAAGCGGGTGAGTCACTGATACACAGTAAATTCCCTAAATAATTGGTCAAGGAATTAGGTTGTTAGGCGCGCTGAGCTTCACTCAAATGTCCGCTAACTTTTAGCCGATAAAATGTCGTCCCTCGACGACACAGAAAAAGCGCTTTTGCGCTTTTTCTTGCGCGTCTTCACGACCGACCCATATTTACAAAAATATGGGTCAGAAATTGCTGCCATTCAGCAAACCACCGATACCGTCACTGACTTCAGTGACGCGCTCGAGAGCCCCTTATCACCGCCGCCTGCCGACAGAGGCTTACCGCCAGCCGTCGCCGCCGCGATTAAGGCTACTCCAAGACCCATTGTAGTGAAACCCATTGTTTCGCAAACAAAGGTCCAGTCCGCACCTGCGTCCATTGTTCCCGTTTCTGAGAACATGGACAAAGGCTCACCGCCAGCCGTCGCCGCCGCGATTCCGGCTAACCCCGGACCCATTGTTAAGCAAACAATGGATCAGTCCGCACCTGCGTCCATTGTTCCCATTTCGGAGAAAATGGACACAACTGTGCCAGTCTCCGACTCGGAATCGGTTATAGATTCCTGCTCTGCTTCCTCGTCCTCTGAAGACGACTATCAAGTCGTCGGAAAGGGCAAGAGGAAAAAGGGCAAAAACTCTCAGGCCACCATGGCCAAAAAATTAGTCGCGCTCCCTCTCATCCCCTCTCCCGAGGCCTCCCGCCCCACCTCCCCGGTCCCCGCACCAAAGTCCGCCGCTGCTCATACCAGCAGACCATCCAGCCCTAAGGCTAACTCTTCAGCCGCTTCTCCAAAGAAGCTGAAGCCCCCTCCCCCGTTGTTCATTCAGGACAAAGGGAAATGGACAGACGTGTCCAAAATGTGTGTTGAGCGCCGCATTCAATACACTAGCGCAAAAAGCACCCAGCAGGGTATCAAAGTGGTAGTCCCTACGACCACCGACTTCAGGGAACTAACCCGTCAGCTGATCGGAAGGCACATAGCCTTCCATACATACTCCCTTCCAGAGGAGAAGCCCACCCGCGTGGTGATCAGGCGGATCCCGAAGGAAATCCCCACGGAGGACATCCTAAACGACCTCCAAGGCCAGGACATCCCGGTCGCAGCCGTCCACCGCCTTCATAAGGCGAGAGGTGGAGACCAGTACGATATGGTACTGGTCATCTGTGACCCAGTAGAAGGACACCACCCGATCTTCAAAGTGAAGTCGGTATGCTCCCTCACAGGCATCTCAATAGAGAAGCCTTACCGCTCAACCGTAGTAGGGCAGTGCCACCGCTGCCAGCTGTACGGACACAGCCAAGCCAACTGCCATGCGCCGCACAGATGCGTAAAGTGTCTAGGCGACCATGGTACGGCAGACTGCCCCCGTCCCAAAGACAAATCGCTATGCACGGAGCCACCGAGCTGTGTGCTTTGCGGCCAGTCGGGCCACCCGGCTAACTACCGCGGCTGCCCGAAAGCCCCCAAAGGCTCCTCCTCTAAACTGGCGAAGCGTGCAAACGCCCGCCAGCAGAGAGAAAGCCCATCGGTGAGGCTACCAACTGCACAGATGCCGGAGAGACTCAGCCCTCAGAGGCCCTCTCCCTGGACCTCGCTGAACCACCAGAGAGCCTTCCCGGCACTCGGCAAAGCAAAGTCCAGCCCCATTCCCGGGCTATTAGATGCCCCTGTCCCCACTCCCGTGGCCCAAGCGAGCGCACCGGCGCCCGCTCGTCCCGCGCCTCCCGGCCCCGCGGCCGCGGTCTCCTCTCCTAACGTAACTTTAGAAACGTTAGCAAAGTTAGTCACCCCCGAAGCAGACCGCATGGCGGCAGATCTCAGGGAGGCTAACACTGACGGTGATAAGCTTAAAATTATCCTCAAGTCCCTAATCAAGTTAGGCGAAGCCTTCAGCGGCATTAATCTTTAATTTCAATGGATAATACGAGATTAACGTGTACCAAACCCCGATTCCTTAAATTAGGGTACTTTAATGCCAATGGCATTAGAGGCCAGCGTGATGAAATCGCCACCTTCCTCCGTGACCATCGGATTGATATCCTCCTCATACAGGAGACCTTCCTCAAGCCCAGTCACCGCGATCCGAGAATTGCCAACTATCGCATAGTTCGCAACGATCGGTCACGTTGCCACAAGGGCGGTACTCTAATCTATTATAGAAAGGAACTGCACTGCATCCCCTTAGATCCCCCTCCCATGGAGTCTCTGCTCGAGACTTCAGTTTGTCGACTAGGCATGACCGGTCATCAATCGATCACTATCGCCTCCGCGTACATCCCTCCCGGCGGCACGTACGAGGAGCACACTCTGTTCACCAAAGACCTTGCCGTCCTCTTCGGCTTGAGTGACTCCGTTATCATAGCGGGCGACCTCAACGCCAAACACCCCGCCTGGAACAGCACGACGACCTCTGCCAGAGGACGTCACGTGTATAACCTGGGTGAGTCCCTCAACTTCGATCCCATCGCTCCTATGGAGCACACTCACTATCCCCACGACCCCGACCAACGTCCGGACGTTCTCGACATAGCGCTACTCAAGAATGTCAACCTTAAGTTGCATTCCATCGAGACTTTACATGAGCTTAACTCAGACCATCGACCAGTGCTCATGCACTTAGTTCCCCGCTCGGGTCCCTCTGACCCCAGCCAGCCCCCGCCGACCCAAGTGATAACCGACTGGAGGAAAGTCAGCGAAAAGCTGAAATCCACCACGTCGCCTCACCTGGAGGCCATCCCCGACCACATTGTCTCAGTCGCAGACACGACGGCCGCCATCAACTCGTTTACAGAACACGTTCAATCCGTACTAAAGGATTGCTCACGGGAAGTTCCAGCAATGAGCGATCAACGCTGGATTCTACCCGCTGACGTACGTGAACTGATAACCGAGAAGAACGCGGCCATCCGTGCCTACAGCAACTTTCCCTGCGACGCGAACAAAGCTCGCATGCGTTATTTACAGCGTGCTGTAAAGAAGCGCACTAGTGAGCATCGTTCAGATCAATGGGACAAGACGCTTAGCGAGCTCGAGCCTACCCACCTAGCCTTCTGGCAGCTCCAACGCAAGTTGCGCTCCACCGAAGAGGCTTCGATGCCTCCCCTCACCCGACCCGATAAGAGCGTCGCATTCGACGACTCTGAGAAGGCCGAATGCCTAGCCGACAGCCTGGAGTCCCAGTGCTCCCCCAGCTCTCAACCAGTAGACAAGCGACATCTCGATGAGGTGAACGCATTCGTCGAACGTAAAGCCGCCCTCCCTCCCGTAGAAGACCCTGATGATCCTCTGCCTTCGGTCACAGCTGACGAAGTGCAAGACATCATTAATAAGCTTCAACCGCGGAAAGCACCCGGCTCCGACGGAATCACCAATAGGGTGTTAAAACTCCTCCCCGCTCAGCTCGTCGTGTTAATGGCGGCCATCTTCAATGGCGCCCTGAGCAACAACGCCTTTCCCCAAATATGGAAAGAGGCCACTGTCATCGGTTTCGCCAAGCCAGGCAAACCCAAGTCTGAGCCCTCAAGCTACAGACCTATCAGTCTCCTGAACGCACTCGGCAAAATCTACGAGAGACTTATTTATAAGCGACTCAAAGACTTCGCCGAGGCTAAGAGTCTCATCCCCAACGAGCAGTTCGGCTTCAGGACCGGACACTCCTGCATTCAACAGGCCCATCGCATCGTAGAACACTTGAGCGCTGGCTTCCAGCGTGGAGCGATGACGGGTGTGTTGTACTTCGACATAGCAAAGGCTTTCGACAAAGTCTGGCACAACGGTTTATTATATAAGCTGTACAAACTGGGAGTGCCGGACCGGCTCGTGCTCATCTTACGAGACTTTCTGTCGGATCGCACCTTCCGCTATCGCATCGGGAAGGCACTGTCTTCCCCCCACCCCATTAGAGCCGGAGTCCCTCAGGGCTCCGTCGTCTCTCCCCTTATCTTTACTCTGTTCACCAGTGACATCCCCAAGAGCAAGAAGGCTCAGTTAGCCCTGTTCGCGGACGACACGGCCATTTATTACACTGGCCGCAGTCACGACGCTATCTATAGCACCCTCCAAACCTCAGCCAACGTCTTAGGCGCTTGGTTCCGGAAATGGAGAATCGAGGTGAACCCCGACAAGAGCCAGGAAGTTCTTTACTCTAAACAGCGTAAAATTAAACCACCCGCGCTCAGCCCGATCACTATGTACGGTAAGCCTATCCCTTGGGAGAAGCAAGCCAAGTACTTAGGAGTCATACTTGACAACCACTTGTCTTTCGCGGCGCACATCAAAGCAGCTCGCGACCGAGCTGCGTTTGCTATGGGTAGGCTTCATTTCATGATTTCGGCAAAAAGCAAGTTGTCACTCAAGTGCAAGTTGCGCCTTTATACCGCGGTGATCCGCCCCATTATGACGTACGCTTGCATCGTGTACGCTCACACCAAGCCTAAGTACATCCATAGGATGCAAGTTTTACAGAACCGGTTCTTACGTAGAGTCACGGGAGCCCCTTTTTATGTCCGTAATGACCGTCTACACGTAGACCTTAGAATGCCCACCGTCCTTCAGTTTATGAAACGTCTTTCGAAGCGCTTCTTCGATAACGCCACTAAACACCGTAATCCCCTGATCGCAGCGGCCGCCCGTTACGAACCCTCGCGCATTAGTACAGTACGCCGTCCTAGGCATACCCTCGTCACTCCAGATGATGCTATCACCCTCCTCCAGGAGAGTAGCAAAGAGACTAGCACTCTTAAAAAGTTCCGACTCAAACCGCCGTCTTTCCGACCTCGCCGTCGAGGTCCGTCGCGACGTCCCGGTCCATGCCCTCCCCGACCCTCGCTCGAGCCAGCCCGCGATGCTGTGCCAGTAGTTTTAAATCAGCCCCTAAATAATGATACCATTCAGATCCAGCCTGTCCCCATGCAGTCTTCCCCCAGCGACGCCCTAAGCCGAGGTTCGTACCCCACAGGGGGTGCCCTTAGCGTGCAGTCGCTTAGTTTGTAAGTTTTTATGCCCTGGCTGGAGGCCTTACTCTAAAGGCACCCACAGGATAGTCCGGTTAAGCAGACGACAACCTCATAGGTTGAACTGCGAGATGCCATTCAAAAAAAAAAAAAAAAAAAAAAAAAAAAAAAAAAAAAAAAAAAAAAAAAAAAAAAAAAAACTGTCGGGCAGTTGCCCACCGGACTAACACCTGTCTGGTCGGAGGATCCTCCTATTTCTAAGGTGTATCGAGGAACTTTACACCCTGTTCCTCATACCCCTAAACAAATATTAGTTCCGGGGTTCGAACGCGCGACACACAGCGCAGCAGTCGATCGCTAAACCACTGTGCAAACCGTGCCGTCAAAAGTGCTACTACTTATCCAACATCAAAGGTTTGTTGTTCTATTTAAGGGCCGCAATATGATGCAACGTTAGTCAACTTTAAAAGGTCCTTTATCTCACCCAACAAAATCTACATAGCCTTTTGGTAAAGTGTTTTCCGATACTCAGCCTTCGTCAGAAAAGGGTTCATGATCCCAATTCTTATCCCTTTTGTCAAGTACATATGGCCTTGGTGTCGGTACTTATTTTGTTTCATACACATTAACTAGGTACTCATGCTGAGGGTTATGGGTGTAAAATAACCTGGAAGAAAAAAGACTTTGACAGGGTTACCAAATGTAATTATTATTTTATATTAAAAAAAAAAAACAATTGAAGACTCCTTCTTATCAAATGAGGCTCAAACATGACTGGCGAAATGTGGGGAAAATGAAATTACAAAATGGAAATGTTTGGGGATAACAGGAATGAAGTTACCTGTCGCGCGTTCGATCCCCGCACGGAACAAATATTTGTATGGCCTACAAATATGTTCTGTTCTGGGTCTGGCTGCTTGTGTATGTTAGCTTAAATGTTTGTAAACGCACCCACGATACAGGAGAAATTCCTGGGATAAACTTAAAAAGAAAAAAAATATCCCTTGACGGCTGGCTCATATTTGTATCATGGTCGGAATTACATTTCAGAGAAATAATCTGAAAATGTATCTTAATGAAATCAACACCATAGTCCTCAGTACAGAATTAATAATCAGCCTATAATGGTCCCACTGCTTTATTTTTCAACTTCAAAAAGGTCTTATACCAATCACTGGACAACCCTGTGTGTATTCACAGTAGGCATAATGTACATTGTACAGTATTAGCATATACAAGCCGTGTAGTCAAAACAGGAGGCTATATGGTAATGAAATCTAACCCAAACGGTTTAAGATGTAACAGTAACTATGATTTGTTATCAGTTTGATTAGTTCTGGTATTAATGATCTGAACTTCAAGATATTAATTTTGAATTAACTAAACTATGATAATACGGGGTAGGAGGGACACTCCCAGGTTCATAGTCGGTGTGCCTTCCATGTATAATTACTTTAACTTAACATCATCATATGCCTAGCCTTTTCCTAAACTATATTCTTGGAGTCGGCTTCCAGTCTAACCGGATGCAGCTGAGTACCAGTATTTTACATGAAGCGACTGCCTATTCTGACCTCCACAACCCAGTAGCTGGGTAATACGATGCGCCTTAGTAAGACTGGATGTCAGATTTTTGGCTTCTGACTACTTGTAACGACTTTCAATGATCTAGAAATGACAGCCGGGATCAACCGCTTAACGTCCTTTCCGGGGCAATGGACATCCATCCATGGACCAATCTCGGCAAGTACTGCTTAATCCTAAAGAATTAACGATGCTTATGTAAAGATTTTCTATAGGTCATCATTCTCTTGCCCTTATCCCAATTTATTTGGGGTCGGCGCAGCATGTCTTCTTCTTCCATACTTCTCTATTACTTGGCATCTCATGAGACATCTCCTTTCTTGCCATATCATCCTTCACACAGTTCATCCATCGTTTCAACAATTTATTTAACAATGTATGTACACACTTAATACAGAGATAAAGAAAGGAACAGATAGTAGGTACAAAGGTGATGCTAATTTCTAAAGAAATCTCTTCCAGCATACCTGCGAAAAGAGATATTTAAAAAAAGAGATGCAGACATAGTGTGTAAAAGAAGAAGAGAGAATGGAATACATAAAACATAAAGCAAATAACTATAGAAAATGCAATATAAAAATTTACTGATTTACAAAGACAAAATATATACCAATAATAAAATAAATACCAATGCAACTATGACGGAATGAAAAGATAATGTTCTTCTTGAAAGCTACAACAGTTTGGCAGTCTCTAATGTCAGGCGAAAGTTAATTCCACAACCACACAGCGTGTACAGTGAAGGAGTAGGAGTAGAAATCGGTATCGTGGAGAGGGGATTTAAGGTTTTTCCTAAGATGCGACCTGCAAGGTGCATCAGAAGGACGGGAGTAGGAAAAGCGTTCCCGCAGATAGGAAGGCGTTTTTCGGTTATGAAGGATGTTAAATAGCAGCCACAATATCCAAGAATTTTGGCAAAGTCGAATTGGGAGCCACTTGAGTATGTTGCGAAAGTTGAAAACATGCTCATACTTTTTAAGGTTAAAAACAAAACAAATACAGATATTTAACAAACGCTCCAGTATATAATATGTAAGCTCCTCAGTGGCATCCAAATAACAGGCATCGGCGTAGTCTATGATGGGCTGAATGAGGGTTTGCGCAAGGGTGATTTTGGTATTCAATGACACGAAATTCTCTGTTATGTTTAAGTCCCATGTAATAGGGGGCAGCCTAATGCCATCAACCGGGCACGAATCTTCGACCGCGTAATTGTGAAAATTATCCACGGGAACGTAGTCATCATCCGCCTAGCCTTCCCAAATATGTTGGGTTATATAGATACCTCTTGGTAAGATTGGTTGTCAGACCTTCAGGCTGTAAAGACTTCAGATCATGGGAACGTACTACTCAACAGAGTGAAAGAGCATTACCTTTCCTCTAGCTGTCCCGCGCAACTTCGTCTGCGTCACATTTTCCCCGTTTTCGCAACATTTTTCATTGCTGCTCCGCTCCTATTGGTCGTAGCGCGATGATATATAGCCTATGTCCTTCCCCAGGTTGAAATCTATCTTCTTCCCAAATTTCATTCGGATCCGATCAGCCGTTTAGTCGTGAAAAGGTAACAAACAAACAAACATACAAACAAACAAACAGAGTGACATTCGCATTTATAATATTATATAGTATATAGTATATATAGTATATAGTATATAGTATATAGTATATAGTATTTATAATATTATATAGTATATAGTATGGATGTAGATATATTCTTATTTGTTTATATACCTTAACATTATCTATTTATATTTAGTTATATGTGTATTTATATTTAGGTATAGTATAGGTTATGTTAGGAAGGGCACAATAACTCTTTTTTTCTTTTTATTCTTTCACACACTATCGTCTACATTTCTTTTTCATTTCTCCTTTCGCAGGTCTGCTGGCAGAAATTTCATATGAAATAAGCAGTACCTTTGTACTCTAATATTTAATGTTTTTTCCTGTGTTGTCTATTGTGTGTACATAAATAGTAAAATAAATAAATACTACTAGGACTATAAAGTATCCTATGTTCCAGATCATAGGCTATCATCATTATCGTCCTATAATGTTCCCACTGCTGGGACACAGGACTCTTGTCTATGAGAGGGAGTGGGCTGTAATCCACCACGCGGGCCCAGTGCGGGTCGGTATGTCTGCGAATTGTATTTGGGCGTTAAAAGGTATCTGATAGAAGATACATAATCAACGTACGACTCTGTGTAAAATTATTAAACTGTACTCGACACAAATCAATATTGTCAGTTACAAGCCAATGCACTCTGAAACTGAAATTCAGGAGTACGTAGGTAATCCCCGTAGGCCGGCTTCATTCGTTTAATCTGGAATTGGTCTAGACAGATGTTGCGTGTTCTGATTTTTTATGTCGAGTCTTGGCTTTGGAACAATCAGATTATTATTAATAACACCTGCAACGGGATATTTACCATGTGTATTATTTGTTTCGAGTTCCGTAATAGTTTATCCGTGATCATGGCGTTTGCAACAGCGCCGAAATATCGGGAACTCGAAACAAATAATACAAATGGTAAATATCCCGTTGCAAGTGTTATTAATAGTGTTAGTGACCATGTCAGTTTAAAAACTTAAATCAGATTATTTTCAGCCACATAAGAGTGAAAGAAGGCATAAATTAAATGCTGCAGCATGTGTGTGATGTAACATCATCAGGCTTTGAAAATAATTAGCAAACTATACCTACATGGTGGGTACATGAGACCGGGCGGAGAGGGGGTGAGGTTCCATATCTCTTGTAGCAGAACACGTTTTTTAGAAACTGTAATTTTAACACAACCTATTTTTAACCAACTCATTATGCATAGATTTTAAAAATTCTTTTTTTTTTATGTGAAAGGATGTGCTTTCCGATTGGTCCCATAGAACTTTCATCAAAATAGGTTCAGTAGTTTTTAAATCAAAATAGCAAAAAAAAATATGAAACAGTATATCATCCAAGCAAACGAAATTGCGTTTTTTTTTTGTGTATGTTCATCGATTTATATTATATTAGTCCGATTGGGTTTCGGGGACGGTTATTTTTTTGCTATCTAATATTATGATGGCTTCATGTATGGAATGAATAATATTTCCGTAGGGCAGGACTTCATCAGCCGTGTTGGAGTTGAACAATCATCGTCATCAGAAAAGTAAACGCCTGTAATCCCGAAAGGAAAGGTGTACCTAATAGTAAGCCACCTACATTTAGCCAGTTTTATATTTAAGTCCCATGTCGTCGCGAGCCTATTGCCATTCTTCTTCTTCTTATCGTGTCAACGGCAAATCGCAAAATTTGTTTTGCCCAAAACTCAGCCAAGCCAACTCCGCTCGCTGATGCAGTTAGAAGATCCTCAATTGCGCAGGTGACAGGACATGCAGCGCAAGATTGTTTGTGGAGACAGGCCGCATACACACTTGAGATCTGAGCCGTCCAAGAACCCCCATCTAAAGAGATTGTCTTTGCTACGGCCGACTTGGGTTCGGAGTCAATTTAGAGATTTCCAAGTCGGCCACGGCAAAGCATGCCCGGGTGGAAGGCTGGATGAAGTCGTCAGGGGGCTTAAGCAAGTCCCGCCAAAGATCACATCTTGCTGTAGAGGCGTTGCTATTAGCTGGACTAGCTGGGCTAACGCACCCAAAAAAGCTTGTACAACTTTTCAGCCTCTGGGGCACTGAGACGTAACTGTGCATTGGGTGGCGTGAGTCAGCTTGTAGCTTCGTCCTATCGATGCGGCTGGCTATGGTCCTACGAACTTTTGGATTGCCATTAACCGGGAACAAATCCAGACTTTGTGTTTTTTTTCCTGATGGTAAAACCCAATAAAACATTGCCCGACCTGAGTATTGAAGCTAGGATCTCATGCTCAGCAGCCGCGCTTGTGACCACTAAACCAACGAAGCAATCCAAGGTAAGCGAAAAATATGTCCCGTAAAATATTGTACCATCATTCATTTGCCTAGCCTTTCTCCAACTTTGTTGGGGTCGGCTTCCAGTCTTACTCGATGCAGATGAATACCGTAAAAATATTGTACCATTAAGTATCTATTATAAAACCCACGCCCATATCCATCAATCGACATAAAGCCTTCAACTAGAACCTATTGATCAATATTAAAGTACTTTATTTCAGTCGCACAGCTGCAGAAAATTATGTTATTTCAGGTAGTTATCAATACACGTGCCGCTAAGGATACAAGGTGTTCTTGTCAAATTCAAGGAGGTAACTATGCTGATGATTATCGACTTGAATCATAATAAAATGGGTAGGTAATTTTAATTTTTCTTATCTATGGAAATCGGTAATTGTAAACCACCCGTGTTTTAAACGCGGCCCGTCTTATTCTCGCACTATAACCGCTCTTTCACACACACAAACAATATCAAACTGTTATTCGATAATTTCTTATTCCCTAAACCACGTGAAAAGGGTTATTCTGATATACTGACGAACTTAAAAAATCAGAATTTATTAATAAATTAACTAGGTACCGTAATTTAAATTGATTATTTATGTCTTTTGTAACAACCTCCTGAATTTTGACGAGGATGCAAAACAACAGCTTGTATAACTCCAACGGCCACGTGCAATGTCATGTACAAGTTGGTGAAACGTAACATGTTATGTTACATACGCCATCGAGTTCCTTAACTTTGAATATAATTTATTTATTTTTTGTTTTGTGAATGTCATCTCGCAGTTCAACCCAGGAGGTTGTCGTCTGCTTAACCGGACTAACCTGTGGGTGCCTTGAGTGTAAGGCCTCCCGCCAGGGCATAAAGAAATTATAAACTAAATGACTACACGCTAAAGGCACCCCCTGTGGGGTTCGAGCCTCGCCTTAGGGCGTCGCTGGGGAAGGACAGCATGAGGACAGGCTGGATCTGAGAATACAATCTGTAACTGCATGCACATTTATATTGAAAGTAGGGAGCAAGGATCGCATAAACTAGACTTAAAGGTACTACCTAGTTAGAATTTTCTTTTAAGATTGTCATTTTTCTCGCCTTTATCCTAATTTATGTGAGGGTCTTTTTATTCACTTCCCGCCAAGCTTAATTCACGCTATTCATCCATCTTTTCTGTAGTAGTCATTTTTCCAAGTACGAAGACTGTCAAGTACCTAACTTGAGAGTCTTTTTCTTTGCGATGCCAGCATCGCGCATCGGTAGAAATAATAATAATAATGCAGAGCCAGCTCTACATTATTATTATTATTTCTACCCGAAACTGCTTCAATTTGAAGGCAACAAGGTAACGTATTAATAACGTTAAAGTAATTGAAAAATCCATTTACAGAATACACATCACCTATCATTGATACCATTTTTTTGACAGTTGTATGAGATGGCTATAAGACGGTAAATTGACCCAGTGATAAACAATTCAATTCCATGACTGGACCTTTTACATTGCCTTAAAAATTAGAGACGCCTACACACAGACACAAAACGAGACTCAAATTATCTTCAATAGTACCTCACCTGGGGTTATCTTGCTTCACTATGAAATCGGAACAGAGGCGTACTTGGAATACCTAATTTCAACCAATTAGAATTGCAACGAGGCTACCATCCATGCCGATTTGTCCGGTCTCGTCCGCGTTTTTTGTTCCCCGTCTGAGTCTGGTGCGACTTTGTTATTTGACTGGACTTATCTACAAAAGGGGACATTTTAAGAAACTAGAAAATAAAATACAAAGTACGTATTTTATTACGTACTTTTAACAGAAAGAAAAAAATATGTCCAAACTCTCTTGTAAAAGTCCGTCTTTTATCAGGACTTTTCAAAAGAAATGGTTACTCTAATTGCAACACAGCACGTTGCTACGGATCCATTTAGTATCGGAGTAGGGACGCCAACAAAAATGAGGATTTTGGGACAACGGGTAGAATCCAATCAGGGTTTTAAAGCCTGATGTGGGTTGTTTTACGGTATTGCAGCCTTTTTTAGTGTACAAAGGGTGGGTGTGTTGGTGAAATAAATAGGGTTTGCATTTTACATTGCCTTCACAGGGTTCAAGGTAACTTCATCCTCTTCGGAAGATGTCCGTCGTCAGTAGGATAATTTTTACAAACAGTATCGAATAGGTAGACTGATGTGAATTCTCCTTGACTAGCACCGTGAATGTCTTTGCCATTCATTTGCCTCCACATACATGTGATTCGCGTCAGTTGTTCTGTTCACGCACTTTTTCTTACACTTTATTCCTACCTACTGTTTTATTATTATATTAACAAACTTCCACCAACACCACATTTGATGTTCTGATTCTGAGCCAGTCTGATGGTCTGATTCATGCCCTTCAGTAAGGGCGTGAAGCAGACCATCAGACTGAACCACGTTAGTTCTAAGGAGAACCTTATAACTAACATGGTAATCGCAAAAAAATGATCAGATCTTTCTGATACAATGCCATTTGTTTCACGAATCGGCGTAGCGGGAATTTGATTTTGGTCTTTGGAATACAGTGCCGGCTTTTATTGTATCTTAGCTTAGGCTAAGAAACGGGAATTGAACATCAAAGACGATCCTTGGTGAGTCGGGGAGAAGAGAGAGAGAGTGTTTCAGATCGCATTTTCCTTGTAGAAAAACATCTTGTTCTGCTATTCACTCATTTTGTGTTGCCTACATACATACCCATGATATTAGGTAAAAGTATTTAGCAGCAATATTATTTCAATCAATAATAGTACTACAATAATAGTACTATAATTGATCGAAGCAATATAACAATGTTTTTATCAAATGCCGAATAAAATGATACATTTTTATGAATTATACCTGTTTAAACAGGTTTATCCTCATCATCTTTCTAGCGTTTTCCCAAACTATGTTGGGGTCTGCTTCCAGTCTAACCGATCGCAGCTGAGTGCAAGTATTTTACATGTAGCGGCTGCCTATCTGACCTCCACTCGGGTAATATGATACCCCTGGATGTAGTCTTTTTGCTTCTGACTATGTTAACGCATCAGTCCCACCGTTGGCTCCTGTTAATGCAGCGCAACTCGTAGATAATAAGATTTTAGCTATAAGTATTTTACCAGGCGTTTTCTGTACTGTCCTTGCTTACTTTTTCAATGTCAAATTCAATAAATCAAAGTTGGCTCTCTGCGTGCTACATCCTGAGTTTTTTAATTCCATAAATTCCTGCGAAGTCCCTTCAGTTTTATACATGGTCCTTCGAGCCGGATATTATATTATCCACATACTAGCGAAGTGGAATAAGCTGAATTGGATAATTTGGAAATTTTATATTGAAAGAGTGCTGGAGTGACGAGGTAACAAACACGTGCTTGGAAGAAGAGTGATTCGGAATTTCGGACATTAAGTGAAATAAAACAGGAAGTGTTTATGCATTACAATATTAATCAAATTCACCCAACACTCATTATTATTAAAGCAGGTAAAATAAAATATAGGAATTAAGTATTTATTAATTATAAGGTTAGTAACATATCTATATTACATTTACAAAAAGTTATTTACTTATTTTATTCCTTTGTGTATCTATTTATATTTACAAGGAATTATTTACAGAGCATTAGTTAGGTTAAATCAGATTTGTATAATCATAGTTAACGCGTGCTTAAAATACAGTACAGTAGTGTTATTGTTAACCTACATTAGTTAGCTATTTAGTTTACAATATACAAATATTATTTTCTAATTCTGACCTTTAAAATTAATTGTTGCTTTGTAAACCTTTAAAAAAAGTAGATAATTGTTTTGTTTGTTACGTTATTCTTTAGAATAGTAAACCTTACATACTTTCCTAATATCAGCAGTAATAGATACAATTAACTAAGTCAACTTTGTACAATTAATAACTTAGCCTATATTTGCTTACAGTCGTTACAGTACAGTTTTATTACATTAGTAATTTTACGATAGGTATTTTTGTAACGAATAGTTTCTTTATTTAACATTATAATTGTCTAATTACAGGTCTACGACACTCACCTTTCAAAATGACCGATATTAAAGAACTTAAAAAGAAGCGAAGCAGTTATAAGGGAAGATTAACAGTATTTGGAACCTATTTAAATAATCTAAAGGATGCTGATTTATCCCCCTTTCAGGTAATGGAGTTGCAATTGCGAGTCACTAAACTAGAGGATCTGTTTAATGAATTTAACGAGGTTCAATTAAAAATAGAATGCATCTGTGAAGCTTTTGATGTTGAGACACTCGAAAGAACCACAGTTGAATCTCAATATTATGGGTTGCTAGCTCAAGCTAAAGTTATGTTAACTAACTTTTCAAAATCTGAGCAAGATGAAGTAAAATCGAATTGCAGTAGTAATAAGCGTCAGTTCGTCAAGTTACCTACAATCCAATTACCCAAATTCACAGGATCATATGATAACTGGCTCGAATTTCGCGATACCTTCGCAAGTCTCATACATGGCAATGACGAAATAGACGAGATTAATAAATTTCATTACCTGAGGTCCTCATTAGAAGGATCTGCTGCTATCGTGATCCAGTCAGAGTTTTCTGCTCAAAACTATAGTGTGGCATGGAAGCTTCTCTGTGAACGATTCGATAATGAACGGTTATTAATTGATAATCACGTTACAGCGTTGTTCAATATCGAGTCAATCACGAAAGAGTCCTCAACTGCATTAAAAGGTATTATAGACAATGTTAACAAAAATATCAGAGCTTTAAAAACATTAGGCGAACCTGTTCATAGTTGGGACACATTACTTATCTATGTAATTCGACAAAAATTTGATCCTAAAACGTTAAGAGAATGGGAGGAATTCAAAGGGCGTATCGATAAATCTAGACGAATCACTTTTGATCAGCTTATTGAATTTATGCGCAATCGCGCCGACCTAATAGAAACACTGGAAAAGTCACGTCATTCAACAACTAATGTAAAACAAACCAATAAAATAAAATCCTTTGTTACGACAGAAAACACCAGTAGTTCTTCAGCAAATAGTTGTCCAAAATGTAAACGTGATCACAACCTCAATTCATGTCCACAGTTTCTATCACTAAGCGTCAACGATAGAATGTCTTTACTACCTAGCTATAAGGTATGCTATAATTGTTTACGTCACGGTCACTATCCCAATAATTGCAAGAAACCAGGCTGTAAAATATGTAAACGCATGCACCACACACTTATTCATAACGCAGATTTCAAACCAAAACCTGTTTCAAGCAAATCAGCTGATGGTACGACCGATAAGGCAAAGGTTGAGTCATCCTCCACTGGCGACGTAAACAATAGTCACGTGGCGCTCTCAGCTAATATCTCTGCGCATTCGCACAGGAGCGGCACAGGCGACATCCTGTTGTCAACTGCGTTAGTTAGGTGTTACGATGTCAATAATAAAGAATACATCGTTCGAGCACTTCTTGATTCTGGTAGTTCGTCGTGTTTAATGACAGAGAATTTATTTAATAAGTTAAATCTGCCTCATTTCAACACAGATAAATCTATACAAGGCATAAATAAGTCCATAACGCTTGTGGAGAAAATGTGTCGTGTGCACATTAAATCGTTGCATGAATCTTACGATAATGACATAATATGTTTTGTCTTGCCCACAATAACTGATAACGTTCCCGCTAGACAGGTACATGTGAATATACCCTCAAATATTCACTTAGCTGATCCGTATTTCCACACACCCGCTTCTATAGATATTATTATCGGAGCAGACGTATTCTGGAGTTTATTAGGATCTAATAAGATTTTACTAGGTGATGGGAAACCAACACTTTATCAAACTAGACTTGGTTGGCTAGTTTGCGGCCCAATTAACGGCGGCTGTATTAATTCAATTAAATGTAATTTTACGAATATTACCGATCATGAAAGTTCTTCCAGTTCGATTGAGTTAGATGACATCCGAAACCAATTGACGCGTTTCTGGCAGCTCGAGGAAGTTTGTCATGAGTCATCAACTTATTCAGCTGAGGAGAAGATGTGTGAAGAACACTTTATAAAAAACACAACGCGCTTAGCAGATGGCCGCTTTAGCGTTAAATTACCGTTAAAGGAATCTTCGAATAGTTTAGGCGATTCGTATTATCGTGCAAAACGATGTTTTCTGTCACTGGAGCGCAGAAATCTCAGCCAACCCTCACTCGATAAAATGTACAAAGATTTTATGACTGAGTACATTTCATTAGGCCATATGTCAGAGAGTAAGATTAATGAAGATCAGTTGTCATATTTTATTCCTCATCACGGAGTACTGCGCGAGAGTAGTATTACAACTAAATTACGGGTGGTATTTAATGCTAGTGCACCCACTACCTCTGGTATTTCTTTAAATGCAATACAGATGGTGGGGCCTACCGTCCAGGACGATCTGACTACAATCATTCTTAGGTTTAGAATGCATAAGTACGTCCTCTCTGCTGACGTGGAGAAAATGTACAGGCAGGTGTCTGTACATTCATCAGATAGGCACCTGCAGCAAATTATTTGGCGTGATGATGCCTCTAGTACTCTCAAGGCTTATCAATTGCATACTGTTACTTATGGCACGGCTAGTGCACCGTTTCTCGCTACTAGGTGCCTCAAACAGGTCGGCCTTGAATGTCAGGATCAAAAGGTCGCCGAAGTTATCCTTCATGATTTTTACGTGGATGATCTTTTGACTGGTGCGGACGTGTTTGAGGAGGCTCAAATGTTGCGCCATAAGGTGACGGATGCTCTGGCGTCTGGTTGCATGCCTTTAAGGAAGTGGAAATCTAACGAACCCAGTTTAATTTCAGAATCATCTGGCGAGTCTTTTGATTTCCACAAGGAAAGTGATGTCGTCGATAAGACACTTGGTGTTAGTTGGCGAACTGACACAGATGATCTGTGTTTTCCTATAAATGTTCCTGAACGCATAGAAAATACTAAGCGTGGCATGTTAGCAGTAATCGCGCGAATTTTCGATCCTCTGGGGTTGTTAGCACCGTGTGTTGTGAGCATGAAGATGTTGCTTCAGAAACTTTGGCTGGACGGTATAAAGTGGGATGACCAGCTATCACCTGAAGTTGAAGCAACATGGGTGAATATAATTAAAGCCTTACCGTGCCTTCATAATTTACGTGTTTCACGTGGTGTGGTCTGTGACGCATACAAACAGGTGGAATTTCATATTTTTACTGACGCTTCGGAGCGAGCTTACGGCGCTTGTTTGTATGTTCGCAGCATAAATGAGCAGGGTGACGTCGAAGTCCGATTATTAATCGCTAAAAGTCGCGTTACTCCTATTAAACCATCAACAATACCGAGACTTGAGCTCTGTGCTGCTGTGCTTGGTGCACGTTTATATCAAAGGGTTGCTAATTCTCTTCGCATTACACCAGTTAGTGTAGTTTTTTGGACCGATTCCATGATAGTGCTGGGTTGGTTAAAAATGTTACCTATTAAATTAAATACTTTTGTACGCAACCGTGTTGCCGAAATACTGGAATTATCCGGTGCAAGCACTTGGAAACATGTGTCGACACACGACAATCCAGCTGATTTAATTACCCGCGGAGCGGAACCTACCGCTATGCAATCACTGGATTTGTGGTGGTTCGGTCCATTGTTTTTAAGGTGTGACAGTACTACATGGCCACCCTCTGCTATAAATCCAGGTAACTTACCAGAGATGAAATCTAATATTTTAGTTAATTTAGCTCATGATTATCATGCTAACGAAGATTTATATAACTCATTAATCGAATTTAATCGTTTTTCCAATCTTAATAGATTACAGCGTTCTGTTTGTTACGTTTTTCGTTTTATTAATGCATGTAGAAGGCGTTCATTAAATACATCTTATTTAAACTCTCAAGAATTACAAAATTCATTAAATTTTATTATTATTCAGTCGCAAAAAGAGTCTTTTCCTGAATATAATTTACTAGTAAATAATAAAAAATTACCACATAAAAATAAATTATTAAGTTTAAACGTGTTTCTAGATGAACATAAAGTGATTCGTGTAGGTGGTAGATTAAAGAATTCCAACTACTCGTTTGAAAAGAAACACCCAATATTATTACAGTCCACTCATCACTTTGCTAAACTTTTATTTAGATTCGAGCATATCAGATTAATGCACGCAGTTCCTCAATTATTATTAAGTACAATTAGAGAGACTTACTGGCCACTTGCTGGTCGTAATTTAGCCAGAGCCTGTTTTCGACAATGCGTTCGATGTCAGCGCCTAAAGCCACAGACAGTTGTCCCTCAGATGGGTAATCTTCCATTACATAGAATCTCACCAGCCGATTTTCCTTTTCAAAGCGTAGGAGTTGACTACGCAGGCCCTATAATCTCGTCTAGTCGTCAAGGTCGTGGATGTAGATTAGTTAAGGTATATATCGTTATTTTTGTATGCTTCACTACAAAGGCCATACACTTGGAGTTGGTGGGTGACTTGACGAGCAGTAATTACCTACAGGCTTTACGTCGATTCATGTCTAGAAGAGGAAAACCTCTCAACATTTACTCCGATAACGGAACATCGTTTGTAGGAGCATATAATGAGATAGCTGATTTTTTGAAACGCAATTGTGACTCCTTATCTGATAGTGCAGCTCAGGAGGGTATTAAATTTCATTTTATTCCTGCTTACGCTCCACATTTTGGCGGTCTTTGGGAGGCGGGTGTCAAATCGACCAAATTTCATTTGTTCCGAGTGTTGGGCAATTGTCATCTAACGTACGAGGAGCTTAACTCCGTTTTGGTTCAAATTGAAGGTATTTTAAATTCTCGGCCGCTCACACCGTTATCGTCCAATCCAGAAGACCTGTTGCCTCTCACCCCAGGTCACTTTTTAATTGGACGACCTCTCACGTCTCTTCCTGTAAAGGATATCCGGGACCACTCCACTCATCATCTGACGCGCCATCAACGTATTGAGCAGCTACGGCAGCACTTTTGGTCGAGATGGAGCAAGGAGTATGTCTCCGAGCTTCAGCAGCGTGTAAAGTGGCGTACTGGCAATGACAGCCTGAACCTGGACTCCCTCGTTGTCATTAAGCAGGATAACCAGCCACCGTTAAAGTGGAGGTTGGGCCGCGTTGTTGGTCTTCATCCTGGCACAGATGGCATAAGCAGAGTCGCCGATATCAGGACCTCAACTGGGACTATCAGAAGGGCATTCTCCAAGATTTGCCCGCTATTGGAAGATGACAACTGTTGAAAGGCGAGCTTCCAACGGCCGGGGGCATGTTAACGCATCAGTCCCACCGTTGGCTCCTGTTATTGCAGCGCAACTCGTAGATAATAAGATTTTAGCTATAAGTATTTTACCAGGCGTTTTCTGTACTGTCCTTGCTTACTTTTTCAATGTCAAATTCAATAAATCAAAGTTGGCTCTCTGCGTGCTACATCCTGAGTTTTTTAATTCCATAAATTCCTGCGAAGTCCCTTCAGTTTTATACAGACTACTCGTAACGACTGCCAAAGTTCTACAAATGACAGCCGGGACCAACGGCTTAACGTGCTTTCCGAGACACGGAGGAAACTCGGTATGTAATTATGGTCACCCATCCACGGATCAAACTTGGCAAGCACGGCTTATCCTTAAAGATCGACCCGTGCAGCTGATATTATTAGGCCACGAGCTCCTCAACGTGTTTAAATAACTTAAGGGTTACGAATAAGTATTTTATCGCAAAAATGAAGTTTAAATGTTAGTAAACCTAGCTCTTTTTAAAGTTTGAATGAATTGGTTTCTTCTAGGCAAGCGTGCTCCACCTAGGCCGCATCGCTTCACATCAGGCGCGTTGCGGCCAAACGCAAGCTTTATTAATAAAAAAAATACACGCTGTATTTTTTATTACAGAACTTCAAAAATATTCATTTTACAAGCTCAAAGTATTTTTCGCCAATCGTACCAATCCTATTTTACAATAGCTTCACTGCGACACCCCTGCTCCGCCCGGTAGCGCGAAAGTACGTCGATATTGATGCAATTTGCTGATTGGCGTCGCGAGGGCCCTGAATGTTGTCGACATCGTTCTAATGGCATTGAACCTTTCAGTGACGGTCTATTTAAAAGTTTTGCATACAATTCGACTGGTTGATTTTACGTTTAAATTTTCAGCTGAACTTTGGTGTAAATGTTTAAAGTTAACCTCGAACTATGTACCTGAGTGATTATTATTCATTTTTTCATCTGCTTGTAGCACATCTAAAAAACATTGATCACCGCACTTCCTAACTGCACAGCGTGTTTCTTATTTCCACGTTTCACCGGCAGGCTTAGATTTTGTTAAAAAAAATATTAACCTCTGGAATATTTTCCAATGGTTCCCAGATTCTGCTTTCCACACAAGAGAAAAAAAATACGTTTTAACATTAATGGGGATCATGAAATTCAAATTTTCTTAAGATTTATATTGTAAGTGTCAGAATGTGTGTGGAAAAAACATGATTCGCTACCGAAAACACGTATGTAGTTACATTATTATAATCATAATTTGTTCAACATACAGCCTGACGCTGACCTGCAAAAACTTAAAAAAAAAATGGATTTCGCTTACGCTTTACGACAATTCATAAAAACTTTCAAGCCCTTATTTTCCGAAATGACTGAACCGATTTTAATGAAACTTCATACTCATAAGCAAGATTCATAGGTCTACAAAGTTACTAAGAAACATTTTCAACATAAAATAACCTGCCTACTAATTTAAGTAGTATAATTAACAATACCTTTATCTAACTACGTCTTAACAACTCTGTTAATAAATAAATATTCCTAAAGAGACAAAGGAACAACCTACTTTCACTAAAAGCCTCTTCGTCTGTCGTCACAATTTAAAGACCTAGAAACTTATTTAGGTGTCAAGTTAAGCCCTAAATCGTGTCTAGAGCTAGATTATTGCGATGATGTATGTTTATTTCATTTTCTTCTGTTTCATTTGTTGTGTGTCGTATTTTTGGTACGATTAAATATATTGTGGACAAATGTGGACTGGCTCTTTGGTCTAAAGGACGCAAGTGTCGGTACACTTGCGACCTTTAGACCAAAGAGCCAGTTTGGGCTGGGTTAGGTTAGGGAGTTTGGGTTTGGGTTCAATGCTCAGGTTGGGCAAAGTGTGATTGTTTCTTTAAGAATGTTTTGAAGACTCGGTAAAGAGGAAGACCAACGAAAATATGGACTGTGTGAAAGATGATATGGCAAGAAAGGAGGTGTCTGATGAGAAGACGAGTAATAGAGAAGTATGGAAGAAGATGATATGCTGCGCCGATCTCAAATAAATTTGAAGAAGGGGAGGAGAATGGTGATGAGTGTAGAACTTTAGGCCCAGAGACTAACTGGCTAAACCGTTAGAAGTAAATGCAAAGATGTTAACTTTTGTTGTTGCGCTCTTCCCTCTCCAACAACGAGTAGACCTAAGAGTTCATCAGTATACAAGTTGTTGTTTTGCATCCTCGTCAAATTCAAGGAGTTAACTATGCTAATGATTCTCGACTCTCGACCCAAATTAGCATAGTTACCTAATAAAATACATAATAAAATGGGTAGGTATTTTTTTTTTCTTATTTTTGGAAATCGGTAAGTGTTAACCACCCGTGTTTTAAACGCGGCCTGTCTTATCCTCGCCCAATAACCGCGCATACAACAATCTCAAACCTTTATTTGATAAATTCTTATTCCCTAAACTACGTTAAGGGGGTTATTCTGAAATACTGGCATACTGAAACCAACAAAAAAGTCAGCGTTTATTAATAATTAACTAGGTACAGTAAGCATCAAAAGTCGGTTAACACTTATAAATATTACACCAAGTTTTGTGCTGGTCAGTGTGATCTGATGTTATATTGTTTTGCGATTTTTTGTAACCATTGATGAAAATATTGTTATGACTTTTACTCCAGTCTGTTAATATGGATCGTTCTAAAACTAAGACGTCTTATAATTTTGATTATGTAAAGCGGCTTTTGCTGCTGACCGTACCGTAATTTAAATTTATTATTTATGTCTTTTGTGATAACCTCCTGAATTTTGACGAGGATGCAAAACAACATCTTGTATATTATGCTTTGTCTATAAGGTGTTACATTGTGTTGCGTGAACATCTAAGCTATTAAATTACAAAAAGTTCCGAATGCCGCTAAACTGAACTAGGTATTCCCTCATAAGTAGGTTCTACCAAACCACACAGGGCTTGCTTGGATTACGGCCGACACGGATCTCTAATGCCAGTTCCAAGTTTAAGCATTACGTCTGTGTTGTTCATTGACAATTCTATGAAACCTTCGTAGTTTCGATCCGAAAACTTTGTTCAAATTCTTACTACAAAAACTCCAATATAAAACCCCATACAGTCTATAAACTTTATCTGCGGGAACCGATGTCCAAGACAAAGAAGTTTTCCATTCATTCTGCGTCTATACAAACACATAGTAAACATACTAAGGCTAACATACAGATAAAAGTGTTAGTGATCTGTCTGCGAAGTTCCGTCGTTACTTTCATTACGACTGGTAATGGGGAGGTTATCAGCACATTGACAGGGTTTATTGTGATGTTATTGGAAAGCGTAGGTCTTTGGTTCAAAAACAGGCGGGTAATAGGGATGATGACTGGGTAAAGAAAACGAAATTCTATTTTGTCCGTCAATCAGGTAATACAAAAATATTAGATACGTATTTTTTTGTTTTTATCAAATTAACAAATTAATACTTAGTTAAAACGCATTAAAGTTGGAGAGTGGGGGCTCACTACGTCACAACTAGGTATAAAATGTACTGAGCCGTGACGTCATGCGCCATTTCAACTCAAAATATCTCCGTAATTTTACGATTACGTGAAAAAGGAAAAAATACGTGTCAAATACTTTTTAATAATATACCCGATAGACAAATAAAAAAAAATGAGTCACCATCCCTATTCACTATGAGTTATATAATGAACTCTGCTTTAAAAATAGTATCAGTGTATGTCCTACGCATTATTGGCGAGGTTCTTCATAAAGGTCAAGAGCGATGTACTCGCAAACGTGTGGCGTGCGTGTATGACCAGCTCGCGTAGCATGACACTGTGGAAATGAGTATAGTCGACGGAGAGAACGACAAAATTACACATAGAGACTGACAATCTGTCATTTTCTTCTCGCGTGCAAATGTATGAACGAGAACGAGGCGAAAGAAGTACGTAAAGGTGGAGGAGGAATTTTCCCCCATTGGAAACAAATTGTGAGTTTGAGATAGGTTTTAAAACAGTGAAGAAAAAGATCCTGAGGAAACTGGCACTAAAAGTGGGTTTAAGGAGATCATAGAAGCAAAAAAAAACAAAGACATGTGAAATTCCAGATACCAAATCGGATTATTACGGCCCACGCCTTCTCAAACCTGGATCAGTAGGATCATTACTGGCTGATAAAGATAAAGATAATTTTATTTGTCTAAACATGCGTATACATGTCAATGAAGCATGCAGGATGTCACAATATTAATAGTACGTACATGTTTCACCCGCAAGGCGTACAAATTTATAAAATTTACAAAATAAAAAATACAATAATAAATTACAAAATTAAAACAAAATAACAAAGTCGCTTCAAAACCCACATAGTAGTCAGTCATACATTGATAGGTCATAATTATAAAATAAATTATCCGAAAATGTAAAAAAAAAAAAAAAATAACAAGATTAATAAAATATGCTGCTAATGCTACTCTGATCTAAAGTAGGTAGGCGGGTTTATTTAACCTTTCGTTGATCAAAATGGGATAGGGAGCAGCGGTGGCCTAGTGGTGGCAGCCCCGACTTACAAGCAGTAAGTCGTAGGTTCAACCCAGGCAGGCGCATTACTTTGTGTAATTTATTTAATCACTGCTGCTCTCAAAACGGTGAAGGAAAACATCGTGAGGTAACCGGCATGTCCTGAAACTAAAAATTCAAAGACATGTGACATTTACCCACCCGCACTGGGCCTGCGGATTAAAGCCCGCTCCCTCTCATTGAGGGAAGGCCTGTGTCCCGTGTGAGCAGTGGGAACATTATAGGCTGATGATGATGCTGATGATGATGATGATGTCTTCTCAAACCTGGCTCAGCAGGATCGTTACTGGCTGCTAATGCTACGCTGATCTAAAGTAGGTTGGCGGGTTCACTTAACCTTTCGTTGATCAAAATATATTTTTCTATCTTCCTACATAGCTTTAGAAAACACTTCAAATTATTTCCAGAATGAGGTCCACCCCATACCTACCAGAAAGTATGTTTTCCTTGCTAAACCATCATTTTTTCTTTACAATAATCTCGGACCAATATTATGATAAATGTGACACGGAAAGTTAATCTCTGCATGTTGTTTTAGGACAGCGAATATTTTTCTTCGTAAAAGCTACCCGCGTATTTGATGGACTATTAAATACTTTGATATTTTGCTATTTCTGAGTAGCTCGAGGCTAAATAATAACAGCCGCACGGGTCGATCTTTTAGGTTAAGCCGTGCTTGCCGTGTCCGTGGATGGGTGACCATAATTACAAACCGAGTTTCCTCCGTCCCTCGGAAAGCACGATAAGCCGTTGGTCGCGGCTGTCATTTGTAGATCTTTGACAATCGTTACGTAGTCAGAAGCCAAAAGTCTGACATCCAGTCTTACCAAGAGGTATCGTATTACCCAGTTACTGGGTTGTGTAGGTCAGATAGGCAGTCGCTTCATATTAAATACTGGTATTCAGCTGAATCCGGTTAGTCTGGAAACCGATCCCAAGATAGTTTGGGAAAAGGCTAGGCAGATGATGATAAGCTATTTCTGAGAGATTTTATCACAAACATACTCAAGTAATACAGATTGTTTTCTTTTTTGTTGATTGTTTTTAAAAGATTGCTGATTAATCATCTGGAGAATGGTACAAGAAAATTGAGAGGCCTGATAGGCGGGGTAGTGCCTGAAGTCGGGCTGAAGTGATGATGGTGGACCTGCAAATACAGATTATATGTATGTTTGTACGTAGAACGACGACTGCCTCATTGGTCGAGTGTTCGCAAGGGCGACTGCAGAGCATGCGGTTCTGGATTCGATTCCCGGTTGGGGCAAAGTGTTATTGGATTCCATTAAGAATTTCTCAGTAGAAGCCACGGAGTCTGGATTTGTGCCCCGTTGATGGCAATGAGCTCGCCTACTATGACATGGGACTTAAAATATAACTGCGTAGCTGTGCTTTTTTTCAGGTACACCTCTGCCTATGTTATATGTATATTAAGTACCTTAAGGCATGGTGGTAATACCCATTATACAAAACCACCACTTTGGAGTTTTAAGTCTTGACACGATAACCTGAAAAAAGGTTATTTTCATTCTCCAAAAGAGTGGTGACGTGTCTCCGTCAATTATCAAACTGCCGCACCCATCTTTTTATTGTTTTGGTGTCTATTACCGGAATGGACTTCCTTGTTATTATGTGAAAATTATACTGCCGCTGTAGGCCAAACGTAGGCGCTCATTCAAAAACCTATAGTTCAAATTGCTGCGAAATGACATAGTTCTTTACGAAAAAGGGTTTAATAACTATTTATGGATTTAAGGACATATGTGTACATACAAATTTGTCATTGATAACCTCATCATAATGATACTTTTATGTGCGGAAATTGAAATCGGACCTCGTAGCGCATCTACAGCGTAGCACACGTGGCGTAGCATTGGTAGCGTAGCACTTGCAGCGTAGCACTCAAATCAAATCAAAGTATTTTATTTTACATAGGCCTACATGGGCACTTATAAAACGTCAACAAAAGGTGCACGGTTCGGGTTGGTCTTTCCTATGAAGAATAACCGGCAAGAAACTCCATGGTTACTCTCACACTCATAATAGGCACGCGCTACGACTATCATGGTGTCGATCGCGTTGTACAGTAGAACTTGAAAAGTTCATTTACACGGTGCAAATGCACTGCGGTGGGTGAACTCTGAAAGTGCAAACAATACAAATAACATTACCATAGAAATTTAAAATAAAATTGCAGGATTTACTTTTAATATTGACAAAGAATCAAACGAATCGTTCGTTCTCAGAAAAAAATATCCCTAATAACTTTCATACCAGTGAGAAAGGCGTGTGTGTGACACACATTATTTCCACTTATAGAGTACGGAGACATAATTATCACCATTCAAAACTGAATTTTCCTGCCCCAATAAGTGGCTTTGTCAAGATCTGACTTTGAAAGGGCGATCCCTTGAAGGCCGACTGCCCTCAAGAATGGGGTAAAACAAACGATAAGTAACACAAAGCCGTGGTTACCCCTCCCCGACCCCTCTGGTGATCATCTGGACCAGATAAGTGTAATTAGACCTGCTTGTGGACTTTGTTTAGAAGCCGCTGAGGTGAATTTGTCCGAAACAAATTGAATTTTGTTTTCAGGTAAATGTTTATTGTTGGCACGGTGCGGTTTTGTTTTAAAAGTATTCATACTTCTTGTTTATTGTGTTGTTAGAGCCAAACCTGGTGTCACAGTTTTTATGCTGTCGAGTAATATCTCTCAGGCAAGCTGGTTTCCTCACGATGTTTTCCTTCACCGAAGCAAGTACGTTCTAAAGAATATTAATGCTATCTTAAACATAAATGTTGAGAGTTACAATAGGATTGCGAAAGATTTTAGTCGCGAAACTTGATAAAATTTTAAAATGATTCTGAACTGATTGTTTAATTAGCTTAACTAAGCCGGTCATAGATGGTAGGTATATGCATGACAGTTTTAAATGTGCAATTGTGCATGCAAAACCCTCATGCATAACTGGCTTCCACAGAGGACACATGATACGCAACTGTAGGCTTGTCGGTTGGCTAATTTGCAAGCATGTCATTACCGGCAACAGACGACGATATGGTTGCTTTAGTGGGTTTATTAATTGTTATAAAAAATAGAAAACAACAAAAGGCTGTGCATACGACCTGCCACACATAATCAGTTATACTTGCGCTGTCGCACCGCGCAGGCAAAACCAAGCGGAAAAAATATCTATATTGATATTCTCTAGGTTGCATGTACAGGCCACGATAATTGTACAGTTTTCTCCTACACACGTACAGTTTTAACTGTACATGCATAACCCATCCATCCTTGGCCAGCTTTATAGGCAGATGAAAGATGAGAATGCCAAAGAAATCACATTTCCAACTTTATTTTAATGACACAATAGTTACATGTAAATAAGTCTCGAAAAATTCCCTGCTGTCTATAGATAGGTTCCCATTTTCAATGCCAGCCGAGAGACAGACTTTTTTCCATACAGATTCTAGACGCATGGCCTTAAGCTATAATTTGAGTAATTTGTAGTCTGCCGAAATAATAATTATGACTATAAGTTACAATTTGTAGTCCCCACGTTATAAATAAACACTAAAAAGATATTTCAGAAACCGTACAAGGACTTCTGTACAAACTTTCATCGACTATTTAAGTACTTTGTGTCCTGTCAGTGAGTACGTATGAATTTAAAATTGATTGATGCCATTGATGATTTCATGGATTTCACGGCCGTCGGGGCAGAAACAATTTTTAGAACGAAGTTCCTTATCGCGCGTTGTGAAAGGGGGCTAGACGGAAAAAATTCTTACGAAAAGTTGTCACGACACTTTTTGCTATAGTAAGCTATTGTAAGCTGTGCGGCGTCGCATGTTTCTCTGTCTGTCTCTCTCTCTCTTATAGAAAGCAAGCCAGATATTTTCATTTCTATTTCGCATTGAACAGTGTGGTGTCGCGACGATTATTTTTGTTGAGTGTATACAGGTTTTTTGTAAATAATAAATAATAAAAAATAATAATAATAATGAATCCTGACAGTGAAAAAGGAACTTCGTTCCATCCGGGTGTCCCTTGACACCTCTCAAGTTTTTTTTTTTAATAATGAAATATCTTATCTGCAGTATTGTCTCTCCCTCTTCCTGTAACCAATCCTAAAATTGACTTGAAAAGATTGCTTTCAGCGATAAGACCGCTCATTTTGTCACCATATATGAATTATTTTATTTTAATGTCTTATAAAAGTTACTCGTTCGGTATAATAAAGAATGTTCTATTCTATTTTTAACGATACTGATAACATAATTAATAACATTAAGTATTTTCCTCCAGATTTATAAAAAATCACCACATTTAAGTAGTTTATCGAACTTTTTCTAGAATGACCTCGGACACACTCGGACAGCTCTTTGTGACCTATTTAAGTAGGTACCTGTCGAACTCGAGACTGTCATAAGAGCCTGGTAAGGGATTGTATCAGGTGCCCGGGTAGCAACACCCGGTTAAATATTGACAGGTTGCGGCCCGGACACTTTCTATTTAAATAAATTATCGAGAATTATTGAGATCGAGTATTTTGAGTCTCAGATCTTACTTACGAAGTTGGTAACTGTACCAAAACCTAGTTCTGCGTATTTCATTCATTCATGAACAATTGTGTTAAATATGCAATTTACATTATATGTTTGTGGACACTTGCAGGGGCATTTATGCCGTTAAAACTTTTGTTTTTCATAGCTTATATTGTGCTAATGCTTATTTTTTCATCAGATCGTCACCACCTTCGTCGTTAAAACTATTTTAAAAAACATACAAACTTCTATCTACCAAAAACTGTCGCTAAAATCGCAGTCTTTGAGTTACGTGAAAAAGACATAACCAACTAGTTCATAGCCCAGTGTACACTTCCCGGGGACCAATTTGTCAGCAAACTTCCAAGGTTCCCTGAGGCGACGCTACACACTGACATGTTTGGACGGAGCCGGGCCGACTAGCTCAATGCACGCAGTGCACATTAGGTTTACGGAACTATGTTATAATTGAGAGATCTGGTTGGAATTTTGTGCTGTATATGTTTGGGTTTTGGTGTAAGAGACTTTGTGTAAAGGATATTTTACATGTTCAGTTTCCGATAAAAAAAAAGATCAATAATCGATCTAAAACAAACTTTATTTGAATGGTAAAGGTTGATTTTACGCGGCAAAGAGCCGTCGCACCATTTCCCGTAATTTTTTTTTTTTTTTTGTGAGTGGCATCTCGCAGTTCAACCTATGAGGTTGTCGTCTGCTTAACCGGACTATCCTGTGGGTGCCTTAAGAGTAAGGCCTCCAGCCAGGGCATAAAAACTTACAAACTAAGCGACTGCACGCTAAGGGCACCCTGTGGGGTACGAACCTCGGCTTAGGGCGTCGCTGGGGGAGGACTGCATGAGGACAGGCTGGATCTGAATGGTATCATTATTTAGGGGCTGATTGAAAACTACTGGCACAGCATCGCGGGCTGGCTCGAGCGAGGGTCGGGGAGGGCATGGACCGGGACGTCGCGACGGACCTCGACGGCGAGGTCGGAAAGACGGCGGTTTGAGTCGGAACTTTTTAAGAGTGCTAGTCTCTTTCCTACTCTCCTGGAGGAGGGTGATAGCATCATCTGGAGTGACGAGGGTATGCCTAGGACGGCGTACTGTACTAATGCGCAAGGGTTCGTAACGGGCGGCCGCTGCGATCAGGGGATTACGGTGTTTAATGGCGTAATCGAAGAAACGCTTCGAAAGACGTTTCATAAACTGAAGGACGGTGGGCATTCTAAGGTCTACGTGTAGACGGTCATTACGGACATAAAAAGGGGCTCCCGTGACTCTACGTAAGAACCGGTTCTGTAAGATTTGCATCCTATGGATGTACTTAGGCTTGGTGTAAGCGTACACGACGCAAGCGTACGTCATAATGGGGCGGATCACCGCGGTATAAAGGCGCAACTTGCACTTGAGTGACAACTTGCTTTTTGCTGAAATCATGAAATGAAGCCTACCCATAGCAAACGCAGCTCGGTCGCGAGCTGCTTTGATGTGCGCCGCGAAAGACAGGTGGTTGTCAAATAAGACTCCTAAGTACTTGGCTTGCTTCTCCCAAGGGATAGGCTTAACGTACATAGTGATCGGGCTGAGCGCGGGTGGCTTATTTTTACGCTGTTTAGAGAAAAGAACTGCCTGGCTCTTGTCGGGGTTCACCTCGATTCTCCATTTCCGGAACCAAGCGCCTAAGACGTTGGCTGAGGTTTGGAGGGATTTCCCGTCATGGCATACGAGACGGTTTTACTGCCAAGGCGCGCATATAGATGTTTCACACTTAAAAACGTAAAAATCGGTACGACTTTATTTTGAAGCATGTTTAATATAATGGAGGAGCTCGTGGCTAAATAATAACTACCGCTCGAGTCGATCCTTGCTGTGCTTGCCGGGGTTGTTTCGTGTATGGGTGACTATAATAATTACATACCGAGTTTCCTCCGTGCCTCGGAAAGCACGTTAAGCCGTTGGTCCCGACTGTCATTTGTAGATCTTTGACAGTCGTTACGAGTTGTCAGAAGCCGAAAGTCTGACATCCAGTCTTACTAAGGGGTGTCGTATTACCCAGTTACTGGGTTGTAGAGGTCAGATAGACAGTCGCTTCATGTAAAATACTAGTACTCAGCTGTATCCGGTTAGACTGGAAGCCGACCCCAAAATAGTTTGGGAAAAGGCTAGGCAGATAATGATGATGATATTAAATAATATAATGATTCAATGTGCCAAATCGCCGCCATTTTACCTGTACAACTCCACGCTCTCGTTTATCAAATGTATAGGTAGCATATACGGAACTACTACATGAGATTGGATCATAATAGCTAGTGCTTTATTACTAAATTACTAACGGCATCAATAATGCCGTCAATCCGGCTGTCGCGACCCATCAAAGGGACTTAGCGGTCATCATTAGAAAGTGGGAGTAAAGGTCGGTCGACACCTACGCGCTAAGGCTCCGACACACAGGCGCGGTTTAGCTGAGCTCGTGACACGACTCTTGTGGTTTCTGTATCGGTTGTCAAACTCGCGGCTACATAACAACAACAGCCGCTTGGGTCGAATCGGTTAAGCTGCGCTTGCTTAGGTTGGTCCAAGTGGGCTGAAAGTCTGGCCTACTTCAAATAAATGATTTTGATTTTTGATTTTGACCCTTTTATCATAAATCGGGCACTAATTTGAATGCTACAAAATTATGATGAAACACTCCATAACACTTTTCGCGACCTAGAAATCAAACCAAAGTCTTTTAAATAAACCTGTCGTAAGACTCCTCACAGTCATTGGGTTATGTTCTTAAGTCGTAGTGTCTCATCGCGTCAGTGTGGTCTAGCCTTTAGTAACCTCGCTAATTGATATGCGATATTGTGATAGGATTATGTAGGCCGATAAACTTGCTTGCCTCAGAGAAGCCACTAAAGAAATAATTAGTGCTACTGAAAGTTAATTCAGAGTAAGTGGGTAGGAATACTGAGGGTAGAGCCTAAAAATTCATTTTCATTGATGAAAACTTTTTAACTTTTGGCTGGGCAATTGAAGAGTTAACCTGGAAAATTCGGTTGGGGCAGTCTTAACCAGTAAATAGGTAAAAATATAAATAGCGTAAGAAAATATGAAAATATATAAAATATAATCTTATACGAAAATATTGAGCTTAAAAGCGCAGACGCGTAGACGCGTAACCGTTATGCAAAAAGTTAGGAAACGCTCAATCTTTTAACCGTCAAAAATTCTAACAACAGCTCATATTTGTTTTATACATATTGCAAAAGCATATACTTAATAAGTAAATAACCTTAAAATAACCATTATGTAGGTACCTAGACACAATTTACAGCAACTTCCCTCGAAAGACTAAAAACGGACAGCGTCATTCACAGGATGTTCAAAGAAAAGCTATTCACGACTACCCACAAAGGAAAAGTTGTAAAATTCACTCAAAACGTTCATTAATGGAACTCAGACTTTACTTAAATCCTTTGACCTGTCTGCTTGCCTCAGGTAAGATTTTCTTTTTGAAGTTTTGGACAGTTTTCTTTTAGATTTTTGGCGTAATTAAATGATGTTTCCAGTTTTCGGGAAAAACTTGTAAGATGAAGTAATTTTATGTAGGTCCTGTGCCTCTTGTTACTACTTTAGCATTGAACTGGCAAAACTTATTTTGGTTTTTCTTAATAAACATTCAACTAATTCAAGGTACCATTAGCACCGAAAACGGGATACCTATTTACCATGTTTACCTACTATTTGTTTTGAGTTCCCGATATTTCGTCGCTGTTGCAAGCACGCAACAGCGACGAAAATATCCAGGATCACAGATAAACTGAAGTTATTGCGGGTGGGTGTTTATGAGCAGACAAATCTTGTTGAAGATTTCTTGAGTTTGATTTGAAGATTTCTCATCCATTATAATGTTTGTACATTCGTCTACTCGACAACGCAATGCATATTGCTAAATTGTCAACATTATAGGATTACGATAGAACCTGGGTTTCACAATCACCACGCGGGTTCAAAACATTAAATCCTAAGCATTTGTAAGTATGGCAGATAAGAAGCACCAAATAATTGTTTTCCAGTTTGCGTAGCCAACATCTCCAAAATTAGTAGAACGTTCTAAAGAAAATCGATATACCCTTAATTTTTTCTCCTCACAGTACGGTACTCAAATTGTCTTTCTGTCAACTCCGCTTCTTTAGTCCCACCTGTGTCCCTGAAGCTAATCTACCTTCTCGAATACGTCCCAAGGACGTATGTACTTATGACTGTGTGAACAAATGCTACAAGATTTGTGTTTTGTGGCAATTTTGGGATTAGGAGATTCACTCCTGAACGGGAAATATCCTTTGAAACAATTTGATTAAAAAAAAACTATTAGTAATGAAAATGGAAAGCTAGCCTCAATGGTTTGGTTAAACATTTTGATAAATTCTGGAAACATTAAAAAGATCGAAGGTACAATTTTATTGAGTTTTGAACCCTCAGAAACACGGAACAAAGAAAGTTTAAAGAAAATTAATGTGATCATCAAATTATATGTATAATTTACTTACGCAGCTGTTTTCAAATAATTGTGACCTAAAATCGAGTTTTTTGCCTTAGTTATGTCACCAAATTCATAAGGAATATTAAGGAAAACTCTCAAGCAGGAAGATATTAACAAATGTCATAGAAAGACGCCAATTTAGCCTGTACGAAATGCTGAATGGCAAAAAATATTGGGGAGAATCGTATTAGAGCGATTTTCCCCGTAGTGATGCGAAAATCCCGAATTTTCACTCGACTCGAAATGGAGTTTTGATGTTTCGTTTATTGTTTATTTGATAAATTGCTTTGTGATGGGATGAACATTAATGTTCACTGATTTCATAAATTAATTATCATTCCATTTAATGTTAATTTGCGAACGGTTACATTAATTATTTAATTAAGTCTTTATAATTTTAGTTTTCAGGGTTTCGTGCCTGAAAAGAAAAAGGAACCCTTATAGGATCCTTTTTCTCAGGAACGCGCAGAGGTTTACAGATTAACCAAAGGGTTAACTTTTATACAGTAACTGGGTTGACAATACTTTTTGCAAAAAAAGGTATTAAGTTATTTCCGGTCTAAGTGACCGACCCCAACAGGTTCAGAAAAGGCGCCCCTTTTAATAAAAAATAAAAAAAGGACCGAATGTTACGTGAAATATTTTCTGGAAAACGAAATTCTGGGAAATTACTGTCTATGAAACAAGGTGACACCATAATATTTTGCATCACCCTAAGGTAGACTGGTAGAAAATGCCTAAGGCATTAAGTCCGCCTTTGTACAGTGTTTTATACTTGTGCATAAAGTTTTAATAAATAAATATTCTCTTGTCGCGGTGTTTGCTACCAAACTCCTCCGAAACGGCTGAACCGATTTGTATGAAATTTTCTGTGCATATTGGATAAATCTGATAATTAGCCAACATCTATTTTTCATACACCTAAAAAAACACGCGAACATTCAATATGTTTTGTCATCGTAAATAACAGCTGCAGCTGTAAAAAAAAATAGCAAAAGAAATGTATTAAAAATCTTATTCTTCCGTTTTCACTTTTAGTTCAACATCTACGAAATTCACTTTTAATTCAACATCGAAAATCGATCTACGAAATGAATAAATCCGAACGTTTACTGAATGCCACGAATCCGGATATAGTCATATTTACAATTTAAAGCACGGATCTTCGGGTATTCTCGGGTAACATCGGGTGGACTCAATTAAGCGGGGATGTATATTGCATTTCATTGCAACTGGGTCAGCATACAATGGTGACACGCGTTCTACAACCGAATGGAAGAAGATTGAATGTGGTATATTAAATTGTATCTTGGTTTATTTATAATTGTATTTGATAAGGAATCTTATTGGGCTGGTGTTTTGGGTTCAAAATTAGTTGTCATTTGGCCAGATGTGTTCTTGACAAATATGTTCTTACGTATCTTACTCTCTTTTTTGCACTTATTTTTCTTACTATTCTGACGTGAGATTTCTAAAAACAATGGCAAGTTTTGCTCGGATTTTGAATAAGGAGAAGAAATAAAGAGTGTCTAGGTATCCTGGAGTTAAGGCAATGTCATCATCATCAGCCTATAATGTTCCCACTGCTGGGCCACATGCCTCCTCTCTATGAGAGATAATCTACCACGCGGGGCCAGTGCGGGTTGGTAGTTGGTTTTTAGTTCTAGGACATGCCGGTTTCCTCACGATGTTTTCCTCAACCGTTTTTGAGGGCAGCGGTTATGAAATAAATTACACAAAGTAATGCGCCTGCCTGGGTTCGAACCCACGGCTTACTGCTCATAAGTCGGGGCTGCCACCACTGGGCCACTGCTGCTCATTGTTAAATACTGACTTAGTGAGATCTCTAGCAGAATGATAAAAGAAAGAAAACATTGGTACTTATCCATACTTCCATACTAATATTATAAATGAGAATGTCACTCTGTTTGTTTGTTTGTTTGTTTGTTTGTTACCTTTTCACGACTAAACGGCTGATCGGATCTTAATGAAATTTGGCAAGAAGATAGATTTCAACCTGGGGAAGGACATAGGCTATATATCATCACGCTACGACCAATATGAGCGGAGCAGCAATGAAAAATGTTGCGAAAACGGGGAAAATTTGACGCAGAGGAAGTTGCGCGGGACAGCTAGTATTAAATAAAGTTGCTGTGTTTTAAGTTAGAAAGGCTGAATAAAACCCTTTGGAGCATATCGATGATGCCGTTATGGCATTATAGTTTGCATTCACGCTTTGCACGAAATTATTGTTAGGGGTGGGAGGCGCACGCGGGGGGCTTTGTCGTCGTAACGCCCAAATGACCAAGGTCACTGGCGTATATCCAGCTCTTAAAGAAGTATTAATGTTGTGTACAGCTCTGGGGTGTTACGGAGAAATACCTAATGGAAAACCGATGCAGCTTCATTAATTCATATTGTGTGTTTAAACCGTCATGGCTCTCTTGACACGCAACTCCAATTTATTTTGCCGAATGCATATTGAATATTGGAACGAAGTTCCTTATCGCGCGTTGTGAAAGGGGGCTAGACGGAAAAAATTCTTACGAAAAGTTGTCACGACACTTTTTGCTATAGTAAGCTATTGTAAGCTTTATTTCTTTAAAATAAAGTTGAAATTTCCTTAAATTACGTACAATTGGGGTGTGTATGTGAGTAAGGATAGATATGATTATTATTTTGAGTGACCGAACTACAAAGTACAAATTCGGTTGTGCAGTTAAGTAAGACGTATTGCTTCGAATTAAGGATTAATCTTCCTTAAATTAAATATTTTATTTTTCGCACACTAACTTAAATCTAAAATGTATTGATATTATGTACGTGAAAGGAACTTCGTTCCATCCGGGTGTCCCTTGACACCTCTCAAGTTTTATTTACATGGTTCGGCATTCCGGGACTTTTTTATTGAAATTCAAGGTGTTGTTTTGCATCTTCGTCAAATTCAAGGAGGTAACTAAACTAATGATTCTCGACCCGAAATATTAATAAAATAACGAAATGCGTATGTGATTTATTTTCTTTTTTCGGAAATTTGTAAGTGACCCGGCCTGTCTGATCCTCATCCTGTAACCGCATTTTCACACATACAAACAATCTCAAACGTTTATTCGATAATTTAATATTCCCTCAACCACTTAAGAGGGTTATTCTGACATTCTGACAAACTTAAACAACAAAAAAAAATATTAATAATTAACTGGGTACTGTAATTTAAATTGATTCTTTGTCTTTTGTGACAACATCCTGAATTTTGACGAGGATGCAAAACAACACCTTGTATATGCTGCTGTACAATGCTAAGGCGGATGTGTGGTGTTACGCGAATGGATAAAATAAGAAACGAGTACGATAAAGTCTGAAAGTGACGCCGGTGACTGAAAAGCTGTCGGTTGACGTGGTATGGGCAAAACCAGTTTTTGAGTCAAAAAATTTTGGTTTTCAACGCCCATGTGATGCGGAGGAATGAGGAAAATGTCGTGAGGAAAGTTTTGAGTATGAATGTGGATGGTTATAAGAGTAGAGGAAGACCAAAGAAACGATGGATGAACTGTGTGAAGGATGATATGGCAAGAAAGGAGGTATCTCATGAGATGACAAGTAATAGAGAAGTATGGAAGAAGAAGACATGCTGCGCCGACCCCAAATAAATTTGGACATGGGCTAGAGAATGATGTTATGCTGCTGTTAAACGAATGAGGCCAATCAATAGGGAATATAGTTACCACGTTACAAAATATACTAGCATTTTCAGTGGGTCAATGAACTGGTTTTTAGGTCGACGAACTTGTATGCACTGTTGTCTATTGTCTCAACAATATGAGCATTCGGGTTTTGTAACACCATTATCACACACTTCGAGATTAGATTTTCTTGTAAGAAGCAATGGCAAGATGATTTTTTTAAATCTAAAAACTTATTAGAGTGAACTGCTCAAAACGTCGTTATTAGGATAAAGTGAAAATATTTATGGAACTTCATTATCTTATTTAATCACTTTACCCCTACTCCGCGGCCTACCTACTACGCGCTATAGCGTGAAAAAAAGTTTCACTTTTACCGTGGTTTCATAAAACCACACAATCCTTTTTTTTATTTTATTTATGGGCTATCATACAAATAGAGCATATATAAAACATAGGGTTAACAATACAGTAGTAATGTTGCAGTTCACTGCATTATCCGTAGATAGACAAATTTAAAGAACAGTGGTTGCCAGTAGACGAACATTACCACAGAAAACGGAGAGCTAACAATAAAAACAAATTATAAAGTAGAACTCTCAGCACATACAGGCAATTTACTTCATATTCAGCTTCCACGAGAGAGAATTTATGAGCTACGCAGAATCTACCCTCTGAAGGGAAACGCGACAATTGTTAGCTTCCAAGCGTGGAGATCAACAATAGGGGTGATGATTGCAGTATTCCGGGATGCATATTCAAGACTTCTGAATGTCCAATTAAAATCAGGGGAAATTAATAAAATAATTTTACACAAATTTCATAGTTCACCTTATCATCGATGAAGTTCTTACAACACAAGGTTAATAAAAAAGGAAACTTTACAGGAGAGAGAAAAAACTGCATATTTATACGTAGGTAAATACCATTTTATAATTTGTGTTCACTTGACGTGATGTTGGCAAATCGCTAAATTTGTTTAGCCCGAAACTCAGTCAAGCGAACTCCGCTTGCTGATGCAGTCATAAGATCCTCAAGTGCGCAGGTGACAGGGCATGCAGCGCAAGATGGAAGGCTTGTTCACTTTAAATTAGATAGAGACGCTGCTTATTTCTGTGATTGACTAAAACAACGCGTTTTCCGATTCTCCAGCAAATGCTATAATCAAAATGCCAAAACCGCATAAAATTGACTTACGAGGTGTTATAACTTCAACGTTAGGCAAAATTGACACAGGGTTGTGTCAATTTCGCCTAGTCAGGTCCCGTTCACAGCCTCGGGCATTGCGACGTGCGTCGGCGATACACGTGTTCCACTTTTTTCCTCTGCAAATCGCGTCGAGATTACACGTGACACGCTGTAAACAATTACTATCATTTGTTTTAGCCACCGACACTGACTCAAGACGCATGTCGCTTTAGCGTATAGGTCGTTGCGTCGGTAGAAGTTATAGTCATTTCATGGAACTTTCAGACGAAGACTTCATTCTTTTCTTAACATATCAAAGAGTCACACACATAATCGAGTCAATATTTCGGGTATATTCACACCTAACATCATTGTATATGGTCGTATTAAAACCAAGCTTATTGCAGTCGACAGCTGGACGTTGGCCAAGCTGTAGTTACGTTGGTAAACATGATTTACGAACCTTTGGGCCGACGTTTGCGCCAATCTCATCATTACTTTACTTGTCAACACTGGGGCAGTAGGTACTAAGCTGATGCATCACTAGAAGGTGTTTGACAATAAGCTTTTTATCGACTACCAATGCTTTGGCAACCCACACTTGACCTGCGTGGTGGATTACACCACCCGACCCCCCATCACGGAAATAAGGCGCCGCGTCCGGAGCAGTGGGAAATGTGGGAATATTATAAGTATCCTGTATTATGCCTTTCCTGGATGATGAAAAACTGGTCCATGTTCACCGGTACCGGATTCCTGCAATACTAGAGTCAACAAATGCCAACCAGAGACCTAGTCATACTAATAGCATTCGAAACTGATCTTCATCACATCAACCGAAACACGTCCTCAACTGGACAGTGCCCCCAAGCGTCGGCTACAAGTCCTGTGCATACGAATTTTGTATAAACAGAACAATTATCAAGCAGTAAAGTACAGTAGGTCACATTATCAAACCTTACCGGCTGCGGTCAGATTGTGGTAAAGAAGTTAATTCAAAAATCGTTGAACTCCAAACCGATATTGATATAAGGCTTTTAAGAGTTTAAACCTCGCCAAGCAAACCTCAAGCGGGATTATGTTGGATTTACGAAACCGATAATTTGTTGCGCCAGCGGAATCCAAAAGTTCGGCCCAAAAGGATGGAACTTAGCCCAAGTAACAAGGAACCCTTTGAACTGACTACGCCGAGTAAATAATGCATAACTTGCTCGGAAATGTTTCAAATTGTATGAAGATTTTTACTCTTTTTGGTGTAGTTAGAGTTATTCTGTTTTTTTTGTTTGTATTTTATAAAGATTGAGGGTCTTCTTGAGTGGTAGTGCGGAGATTTGAAAATGTTTTTTGTACTTTTTAATGTTACATAAATCTTGGACAGTCATCATCTTCTGCCCAGCCTTTTCTCAACTATGTTGGTCCGACTTCTAATCTAACCAGATGCAGCTGAATTCCAGTATTTTATATTATGGAGCAACTGTCTATTTGACCTTCACAACCTAGTTATTATTAGGAAAAACGATAGCTTTTGGTAAGACTGGTTGTCAGACTTTCGCTCAACTGAATTCTTGTAACGACTTTCAAAGATCTAGAAATGAGAGCTTAGACCAGCGCAGCAGCGGCTTAACGTGCTTTCTGAGACACGGAGGAAACTCGGTATGTAATGTGTGTAAATCACCCGTCTACAGATCAATCTAGGCAAGCTGTTGATCCGAGCGACTGTGTTTATTTAGCACGAGCTCCTCCAAATCTTGGACAGTCATTTTACAAATAAAAAAATCAGACAGCACACAGCAGCGAACCAATACAAAACTCATATTATAGAATAACGAAAAGTATTGTTTTTGACACATTTCAGAAACTCGTGTTGTACGTGTACGAGTATTAAATTCTATTTTATCATTATGTACACACAAGAGAGTACATAAGGAAACAACGTCACATAATTAGAGTACAAAGGCACTGCTTATTTCAAAAGAATTTTATACAAGTAGACCAGCGAAAGGAAAAATGTAAAAGTAATTTATAAAACTCACACAGAACTTTCTGTGTGAGTTTTATAATATTTTTACCTAGGAGTTAGTCTCCTTTATTATAATTGAACTTAGATATTCTTCATTTTAAAAGGCTTTATGTAACTCCGTTTTGCAACATTCTTGATTACATCTCAAACAAACTGCATTCAACAAATGAAAACGGACGTAACCGACAAGCTCCCACACAGTAACACAAAGTTCAATTTACTGCATAACACCTACGCTTACTACTGACCTATTTCTCTAAGAAATTGCGGGAAATAAGGTCCATTCTGCTTTGAAGGCTTCCTGTGATACAATGTAATTGTGTGGTACAGGAATCTTTACAAAGTCCTTGTGTGATTCTTTGCCACCTACATTCTACACAAGGAATGCAACCGTTTAACTATTGTTAGGTATGTTATTAAGATTGGCCTTTTCTGCTGTTGGTTAGTATTTCAAAATATTTTCCTGTAATATGTTATTTATACGAAGATTCTAAGAGTATTTGAGTGAAAGAGTAGTGTAGTGCCTTAGCGTAGTGCCCTTCTCCATAGCTGCTGACAGTTTGTGTGTCGCAGTCACGCGCCAAACCATTCCCTTCTTCATAATTTGTTGACGTCATGGATGGAGAAACTCAACTTCCAATAATAATAAACCACTAATCTTTGATCCTACAAAATCTATGGAAACATTCTCAACAGTAACAATATCATCAATTTGTGAAACCATTTATTTATTAGCATATAAAGTACTAGGAGTACAGCAGACAGAAAGAGAGTAAGCAACGTTAAACAGATGGCGATGGGGTCGTTAGCGCCACAAACATACTGGGTTTATTGTCTAGACTTCATTGTTAGGCATTCTGTTTAACTGCCTGGGTATTTATAACCCTGCAGTTCTTAGGGAAATAAGCATTCTGTCGAGATACGTAAGATCAGTGCAGATTTGTTATCATCGCTTTCTCAACTGAAACAAGAACTGATAGCTTTAGAGTTTCGATATTAAGATGTCGGCCTGGAGAGACCAGATGAATGCAGATTCCTTGTGTTTAAGAATCCTTTTCAAGCATTTTATACCTATATTTTGAGTTTGATCGTGACCGCCGAATTTATACTAATATTATAAAACTGAAGAGTTTGTTAAGCGTTTACACCTTACGGCATTTTATACAAACTTTCAAGTCGTTATTTTCCAAAATATCGGAACCGATTTTAATGAAACTTAATACGCATGAGCAGGATACATAGGTCGAAAAAGTGGTTACTGAGATACTAAAAACATTTTCGAAATGTCTTTTTAAATAAAAGATAATTGAAATTTCTTTTTCTATAGATAATTTATAATCGGTCTAATTTAGCAGTAACACTATTTTTCAGAAATGTTTTTAGTAACTTTTTAGACCTATGTATCCTGCTAATGCGTATGGACGGCGACACCTGGATGGCAACACTGCCCGGGTGACATGTCAAATTTTTGCTCCGTCGTTTAAAATTTAATTTTATTAATATTTAAGTTAAATTAAGGTTTATTCAAATGTGTAATCGTATTACAAACGCATAAATACGTTGTGAAAGTGTTTTCCTGTTAATTGTACAAGTAAATAAAGTTTTCGGTAACACACGTTACCGGTAACCTTAAAACGTCAGCTGACGTTCAAACTACGGTGTCTTACGGGCAGTATTATTACGGGGAGTATTGTTTTTCTTTACCTTTAAATAGCACCCAATATCAATTCTAACTCTGTAACACGTTTATACCACTGTTTAGTTAATTATTTTGCTGAATAATAGTACCTTGTATTGGTTCAAAATCGCTTTGTTTACAAAGTGTGATCGAAGGAAACAAGACTAAGTGAACGTCAATTAGACAATTCTTATGTTTTGTTCGATCTTTCTATCATAAATAAATAAATATAACGTTCTTGATAGTTTTTGTGTTGTCTTGAGTATACATATGACATTTTTTATTCAACCAACCTACCCACTCTAGAAAAATGAAATCCTGATACATTAAAGCAATAAAATAAAATAGTATTGTGCTGGATAATATCAGTCTTTTCCAGATAATATAGCAGCCTACCTCATTTCTTTGTGTAAACTATCTTTTCCCCTGTTTTTCTAGTTTTCATCTATAAATTGTCTTCATTTGTCTATCCTATTAGTTCTCACCGTTTCCTTATTTCCAATTTTTCAGTAACAAATCCGGAAACCATGCCTGTGATGACCCGTAAGGCTACAGCCCAAGATTTGGAGCTAAAATTGAGAACGGCCCTCCAAGAACTAAAGGACTCAAAACTCCAATGCCAACATCTTTTACAGGAGAGAGAAGACAGTGAGGAGGAGGTCAATAATGTTAACAACAAAAACTCCAGCTTGAAACGGGAGCTTGTAGACCTTCACCAAGAATTCTTGAATGTGGTCAATGAACGGGATCAACTAAGGGTGGTCACGGATGGGTTCAACACCTGTAGTAATTTGTATGAGGAGGCTTTGTGTAAAATTAGGGACTTAGAGGATGAATTAATCCATGCTAACATTAAGCTTTCAAATTTGAATAAGGAAAAGATTCATACTCAGGCTGTAGAAACTGACCATTTGTACAATGAATTATTAAATACAAATAACCCTCATTCCATTGTAACAATAGACCTTACGGAGGACTCCTTATTGAAACTAAACTACCGCCATAAAATTAGTAATAATAAAATTAAGAAGTATGCAAGACTGAATAAAATTATTAAAAAAATCAATAAATACAAGAAACAACAAAAGCACTATTCCAAAAATATTCAATTAAGGAAAGAACGTGTTTATCTTGTTAATAAACTAAATAACTATCAGATTAAATTGGAAGATAGTTCAAATATTTATGAAATAGACACTCAACGCTTAGAATCAGAAATACAGACTTTAAATAGGTCACTAAAGTCTTTAGTGATTAAATACGAAAGCTCTAAAAATCAAATTAAAGAGCATATTCTTGCTACAAATGAGTTGGTAGACAAAGTCGATTCGCTGACTCTCAGCAACACTCAGTGTATCTGTCAGAGGGAATCCAGCCTTGATGACTTCCAGCCTGTGGCAACGGAGGACCCGTCCCTAGCTGTGAGTGCTCAGGCCAGTATCACCAGCCAAGATACAATACCTGACATGATACATAATGATTCACAAGTAGCACAGCCTGAGTTTGGTAGTTTTGTATTTCCTAACAGTCATGAGTTTTGTCATTCAGTTATGTTCTCTGATAGTATAGGCAGAGGGCTAGGTAAATTAATAAGTAACAACCTGAGTTATTCCACTCTAAATTATTGTATGCCAGGTTCAACCTACAAACAGATAATGGCATCAGTCACGAAAACTGTTTTAAACCCAAATTCTACTGTAACCATTTTTGTTGGTAATAGTTGTAATGTAAAAAAAGAAGATATCACTGACTGTGTTGCAGAGTTGTTAAAGTTAGATTGCAGTAAAATCATATTGTGTGCTTTTCCATATTTTGAGAAATTATGTAATCGAAAAAACAATTATATACACACACTTAATCAGCATGTACATTTCTTGGCTAGTCACTATTGTGAAAAACTTTTGTTTTTAGACATCAATAATTCAGTTGATAAACTTAGGTCGACGCGGGATACAGTGTATCTCCCTATCAGATTTAGACATCAAATAGCTAGGCTATTAAGTTTTAATATTCACTCTGACATAAGTAGTATGTCGATGTTTAGTTCTATAATTAACACTGCCACTATTAGTAATTATACTAATATAGATTTATACAATTATTGTTCTGAGGAGGATCCATGTGTCACCGTGGAAAATTCTCAGTTAGCTTATAAGATTAGTGATAGGATCTTGCTGTCTGGTGATGGCACTGGTGTCTCGGGGCTCACTCCGGATACTAATATTAATTTAAACTAGGAAGTGAGACAACAGAAGGTACGGTTAACAATATAGTTAAACCTAACAACATCATGGTATCTTCTTGCACTCAATTAGTTAAATATAAGAAAGGGCCTCAGCAGAATACCTTGAAATTATTCCACCAAAACATTCAAGGTATTTCTTCCAAATTATTAGAAATTGAATTGTTTTTAGAAAGGACTTTATTTGACATTATTTGCTTTACTGAACATTGGCTAAAGGATTACCAAATGCTCATTAATTATGAGAACTATACGGTGGGTAGTTGTTTTAACCGTAAATCTATGCTGCGTGGAGGTTCCCTAATATTAATTAAAAATTGTTTTAAATTTAAGCAACGTAATGACATAGTAGGTCTCTCGGTTGAACATTGCGTCGAACTGTCCTGTGTTGAGCTAGATAGGCATGTAATTGTGTGTGTGTACAGACCCCCAAACTATCAAAACTTTTCTTTATTCGAATCAATAATGGAAGATGTCCTGGCAAAACTTACAGCCAGTAATAAATCTGCAATTATCTGTGGTGATTTTAACATCAATATTTTGGAAGAAAATTCTAATAGCAGCAGGCTATTAAATCTCTTTAAGTCATTTCATTTAGCCAACATTTTTATAGAACCAACTAGAGTCACTCCATCGTCTGCTACTTGTATTGATAATGTTTTCTGCGATTGTGATTACTTAGATAAAGCCATAGTTAGTAGTCTGCCTTCGGATCATAGCGGACAATCGGTAACTTTTAGTTGTAACACACCAGAGCAAAAAGTTCAGATTAGATTTAGACCTATAACAACTAGCAAATTAAATAGATATAATAATTCCCTACAGAACAAGTTAAGTATTATGAGCCATCATATGGGCGATTGTAATGTAAATCAGTTGTATGATCATTTCTTTTCAATAGTTCACACTCAATTCAATAAAACATTTGAAAAGAAGATGAAAAGCATCTGCCCTAAATTTATATTTAGTGATTGGGCAACTACAGGGATAAGAAAAAGTAGGGAACGACTATTTGAGCTGTATGGCCTAAAGCCTTTCATAAACACTGAAACTTTTAACAAGTATGTTGCTAATTATTCGAAAATTTTTAGAAATACATGCAAGGCTGCTAAAGCCTTGCATATTAGCAACAAGATCAAAAACGCAGATAATAAAATAAAGGCAGTTTGGAAAATTATAAATAATGAGACTAATAGGAAAAAAATACTTAACACTAACTATACATTAGATACTAAATGTGGTCCTAAAAGCTCTGATCAGGAAGTAGCTCAAGAATTTGTAAACTTCTTTACCGATATACCGTTTAAAACTACGGAGGCTCTAAATTCCTCATCCGAAGTCTCACTAGCTTTGTTAAAGGCGAACGTGTCTGGCTGCCCGGCTGAATTTAAATTTAAACACATAAACCCTATGACAGTTATTAAAACTTTCCGGCAAATAAAAATCAAACTGACCGAAGATCTATGGGGAATGTCAATCAAAGTTTGTACATCCATAGTTGAGACTATAGCACCATACCTAGCTTTAATTTTTAATTTGTGTGTGGACCAAGGAGTTTTCCCTGATTTAATGAAATATAGTAAAGTTATCCCTCTTTTCAAATCCGGAGACAGTAAAGATACAAATAATTATAGACCTGTATCCGTGTTGCCAGTTTTTAGCAAGGTGTTTGAAAAGGTAATGCTGAATCAAATGCTTAATCATTTTAACACCAACAAAATGTTTCACGATCAACAGTATGGTTTCACCAAGGGACGTTGTACGACAGACGCCGGTGTAACCTTATTAAAGCACATATTTACAGCGTGGGAAGAGTCCCAAGACGCCATAGGAATTTTTTGTGACCTCTCTAAAGCATTTGATTGCGTTAGTCACGACACATTGCTTTTGAAACTTGAGCATTACGGACTTGGTAAACTTGCACTTAGTTTGGTTAAATCCTATTTGAGTGACAGGAAACAGCAAGTTCAAATAAATGGTGTTAATTCACAGGGTTTAAAAGTAAAAATGGGGGTTCCACAAGGCTCAATATTGGGTCCTTTCCTCTTTCTAGTATACATTAACGATCTACCCTATTTATTGAAAAACCAACCTCAAAATATGGTGTTATTTGCTGATGACACTTCTTTAATTTTTAAGATTAATAGACGGGCCCAAAATCTAGATGACGTTAATTTTGCCCTACTTCAGGTTCTTAATTGGTTCACAGCAAACAATTTAGTATTAAATGGAAAAAAAGACTAAATGCATAAGATTTTCATTACCGAATGTTAAAAGTAGTGATTGTGATATAATATTGAATAAAGAGAAACTAGAATTTGTCGATAAAACGGTTTTCCTGGGGATTACGCTTGATTCAAGGCTGCAATGGGGTTCTCATTTAACATCTCTTGCGGGGCGGCTCAGTTCGGCAGCATATGCTGTTAGAAAAATCCGTCAATATACCGATGTAGATACCGCAAGATTAGTCTATTTTAGTTACTTTCATAGTATAATGTCTTACGGCATTTTGTTATGGGGACGGGCTGCAGACATCGAGTCTATTTTTATTCTGCAAAAAAGAGCCATCAGAGCCATTTATAATCTCCGTAGGCGCGATTCTCTACGGGAACTGTTTAAGGACATTAAAATCATGACGGTACATTGTCAATACATTTATGAAAACATTATGTACGTAAGGAAAAATCTGCATCTTTTTAGTAAAAGAGGTGACAGACACAATTACAATACTAGAAATAGGGACCAGTTAGTTCAGCCAGGCTTCAGACTCGCTAAAGTAGACTCATCTTTCATGGGGTACTGTTTAAGATGCTATAATAAAATTCCACAAAGTATTCTTGAACTGAGTGAGACGAAATTTAAAACATGCATTAAACGCACACTATGTAAGCAAGCTTATTACAAATTGGACGATTATATCGCTGATAATAATGCTTGGCTCAATGCCGGTCCTGCTCCACAAGGACAGGGACGCATAAAATGATAGCATTAAAAAGTATTGTTGGAGCTGCTGAAGATTGTACAACTATCCTTGCATTGTATAAATTCAATTTAGTATTATATAACTGCATAGCCCATATTGTGTGAGTACTATGTACTAGCTATCATTTACTGGAAACCTGCGTCTTTTATTGACTTGAATGTGCCCTGGCGGTTGAGAGTATGTCATGCTCACTTAAATGTCACGCTGATGGTGGCGGGTGTGTCGGGTCATTTAGTTCCCTTCAAAATGGTTGAGTTGAATGATGGCTGATCCATTCGTCATGTTCGTGAACGGGCGCTATCAGTTGTGCCTGGTCATCTCTTAGTTGCCACGGCTTATTTCGAACTAATTATTTTATTTTTTAATTGTCTTTTTTATTTTACTATGGACACTTTTATCGTGCACGTCATGCTACATCGTTCTCACATAATGTACCATCTCAACATGAATGATGTAACCAAAGTTTTGTAACAAGATTCTGATTTAAAAGAGTGTCCATGGAGTTTCTTGCCCATTCTTCTCCATAGAGATCTACGCTTTGGAATGGGCAACTACAGTACTTTCACAAGTTATTATGTCTTGTGACTGGGACTGTAGCTTCATTTTTATTGTTGTTTGACTATTCAAAAGTGCCTGTAATTGGCTTACTTGAAATAAATGATTTTGATTTGATTTGATTTGATTTGATATCAAGTTTCATTAAAATCGGTTCAGTCATTTCTAAAAATAAGGACTTAAAAGTTTGTATGAAATGTCGTAACGCTCTTAAGTACTTAGAACGCGATAATCTCAGGAACTACTGGTTCGAATTGAAAAACTCTTTTAGTGTTGGATAGCCCATTTATTTGGGAAGGCTATATTCTATATTGATGATTCACGCTACGACCAAAATCAAAACAAAACGGGGGACATTTCGCGCAGACGAAGTTGTGCAGGTCAGCTAGTAAATTAATTATAAAGAGCCACAAAATTTTTAGAAGTAAAATATACGGAGATGATAATAGTAACCGATATCCTATTACCTCGCTTAGTGAGCCAGAAACTGCATAATGCTGTCAACCTTCACATTACTTGTTTCCGATTCTATTTTTCAAATAAATCAAACATGACAGAAAAAAAGAAAATAAATGATTAGCGATTTAAAACTGTAGGTATATCCAAATACCAAAAGTGGCAAAATGTTTGTCTTTAATCAACAAACAGTGTGAATGTATCGGTCGTTTCAATAAAACGAGCTCAATTGCCGAAACTTTTGTTTTATTTTACAGCAAAACAGCCATTTTCATTTAAATATTCTGAAATGTATCCCTTGTTCGGATATTAAGTACTGTAGGGTTTCCAGAAATGCTGTTACACTTTAGGATTTTCGGATCAAGTTTATTTATTAGGTGAGAAGGCCGCGTTTGGTTAAGGAACAAGGTTTTTTTTTTATATTACCCACATTAATACTTGTCATAAAACAATTTTACATTGCAACTAAAAGTTCTTATAACGGACCATCATGTCGTCAAAATAGACCGAGAAGAAAAAATACGAATTAAAGGAGCTAACTCTTCTCAAGCAAAGGTAATAATATGGGAACGCACGGTTTTCCTACCTAAACCTGCTACCAAATATAAAAATAATAATTTAAATGGGCCCAGTAATCACGGTGTAATCGAAAAAAAAAAGTATGAAGCCTGGTGGAATACATAACCGCCTCCTTTTTTAGCAGTCGGTTAAAATGTACGAAAATGATGTAGGGTTTTTTTTTTATTTGTGTCTGGCTCGTCCAAATGTGCCTCAGCAATAGGCGTTCCTGAACAACCTATATGGTTAGGTTAGGAATTCAGGAACCGTCCACAAAATTATGAAAATTAGGGGAATCTACTCCGTACATCTTCCGCTTACTAAATTAATTTTATGTCTCGCTTATTATTCCGACGTTTAGGACTGGATTACAAAAAATATTTGTAAGTACGTTTATATGCTTAATAATGAAGATTTCTATGAGAAATACTCTTGTGGAATACTAAGCAGGCGGATTTGCTCGTTTGGTTTTTTGTTTTGATTGATTTAAGGTGATTCCTTGCGGTGATTCTTTGGCAAAAAAAGGATTGTGTGGTTTTATGAAACCACGGTAAAAGTGAAACTTTTTTTCACACTATAGACATTTAACTAAAAATTTTTGGAATAATATTCCATTAAGGGTATAAAACGCTTGAGAACAAAAAGTTTGAGACGATGTAATAAAAGTTTCACTTTAAAAACTTTCCCGAGATGACAAAACATCATCTGCCAAGCCTTTTCCCAACTATGTTGGGGTCGGCTTCCAGTCTTACCATCAGCATTTACATGGAGCAACTGCCTATATATCTAGAGCAGCGGTGGCCCAGTGGTGGCAGCCCCGACTTACGAGCAGTAAGCCGTGGGTTCGAACCCAGGCAGGCGCATTACTTTGTGTAATTTATTTCATCACCGCTGCCCTCAAAAACGGTGAAGGAAAACATCGGGAGAAAACCGGCATGTCCTAGAAAAAAAAAATCGAAGACATGTGACATCTACCAACCCGCACTGGGCCCGCGCGGTGGACTACAGCCCAATCCTTCTCATTAAGAGGAGGCCTGTGTCCCAGCAGTGGGAACATTAGAGGCTGATGATGAACTGCCTATCTGGCATAATAATGTGGGGATACAGCACAGATGCACAGAAACTGTTCACAGTTCAAAAGAAATTTACCCGTATCCTAGTAAACATACAACAGATAGATAGTGTCAGTAACGATTGTTAAAGATTTAAAATGACCGGGATCTACGGCTTAACGTACTTTCCGAGGTACGCAGGAAACTCTGTATGTAATGTGTGATCCACGGACCAACCTAGGCAACCGTCGACCCGAGCGGCTGTTATTATTTAGCCACGAGCTTCTGACGAGATGACAAACCAACTACCTATATACCTATCTGTACCACCTGCTGAGAGTCTCTGGACATGAGTTGCCATGGCTGACCTGGAAGTCTTTAAATAGGCTTCGGACCCAAGTTGGTTGCAGCAACGAAAACCTGCTCAGTTGGAGATCCATTAGTGATTCTGCCCTGGAGTGTAAATGTGGTGCTGTCCCACACGATGCGGCACTTAATATCGTGTCCTGCGTGTCCTACTGTTTGTTCATTACAGGAACTGATGGACGCTACAGAGGGTGCCAAACTAGTGGCTCAGTTCTGGGCCAAAACAATTAAGATTGCCATCGACACTCTAAGAAGTAGAAGATCTGTATACGTGAATTTATAGAAAGTTTAAAAGCCCTTTACATCACTTAGTTAACGCTACCGTAGGCCCATCATACATTAATGAATTAATATTGACCGTAGTCTATTAATAACTGCTCTGCAAGCTATAATGGACATAGTCATTAAAATAAATTGATTCCATCGCCTGATATGAACATGGTGGCTAGCTCCGTAAAATGGAAATCGTGTAATGAACAAATTGTTTATTTTGTTGTCTTTGTAATGTATAGTAATAGGTCCATCAATGGAAGTGATTTCTCGATGTTTTGGTGTAGCTGAAGAAAGCTCTTTAATAACTCGTTGGGTTGAAATAAAAGTGGACTGTATATAGATAGACTTGGTGTATTGCCGATTGAATTTACAATGTGGAACTGTCCCGGACAAACATAAAATAATTTAATAAGGCGTTTGAGAGGGTCGTCCGTCCGGTTGCTGAGGAAGCGAGTGTCCGCAGGCTGGCCGGTCGCTCGCCGATGTCGTTGACGATGCCGCGTAGGTCGGTCACGTCGCACGCGTGTGTCGCCTGCGCGTGCGGACTGCGTGTTTGTTGGGTGCGATTCTCAACACAGCAATGGTAGACCACTGTTATCAGCCCTGACTTACGAGTCGATCGAACCTGGGCAGGCGCATTCCTTTGTGTAATTTATTTCATCACCACTGTTTTCAAAACGGTGAAGCAAATACAAATACAAATCATTTATTTGCATAACACAGGTTTAGAGGATGTTACAAAAAGTTTATAAGGTACACTGTATTATAACCATGCGAGGTGTGCAATTGGAAAAATTGTGATTTTAAGCTTCGATCAATAATTATTAATAAGATTTTAAGATTATTCCTGTTCAGTGGTTATTAAATTACAACGTCATTCAGATTAAAGATAGTCAACTTCTTTACACATGATCAATTATGAAATACTAAATAATAAATTATAAATAATAATAATGTCATGTGAAATTATAAAGAAGCAAATTAATAATGTCATAGGTTAAAGTAATTATATTATCCATCATTTCGAATTATTGCACAAATAAATTCAGATAATTAAAATACAATATCTTTATCTTCTAAGTAGTCTTTTACATTATAATAACATTTTTAACTAGGAAGGTGTATAATTTATTCTTAAATAGAGGAATAGGTAACTTTTTAATGTCAACGGGCAACTTGTTATAAATCAGTGATGCCATACAAATAATACTTTTATTGAGTACTGCCGTTTCCCCATACGCTATTACTACATCTACCTCTTTTTGTCTCGCAATTGTCTATAATAAAAACCGCCACTTTTTCTTCCCATGTAAAACACTAGGAAGTGGCGAATAGCGGACGTTTTGGGGGACTTTCTCTTGTAAACTTTGACGTTCAAAAAGTTTTGATTATCAGCCTAGTTTGAATAAATGACATTTGGTTTTGAAACAAGCATGTCTTAGAATTATAGATTCAAAAAACCGAAGACATGGCACAGTTACAGCTGTCATGAAAAATGTAATAGGTAAATAATGTCCCAAAACGACACGAAGTCCTATCTACTAACTAAAACTAAAATATTGCTAAAATGTCAGTTAGTATTGCATTGAACAAGTTACTAAACATGTTTATTGAAAAAAAAAACACAATGAGCTGTTACAACAAAGTTATAAAACTTCAGATTCATATTCCTTTGGGCAAAACCTTTAATAAAAATACAAGACAACATGTTTGCTTGAGGAAAATATTGTTTCAACTTCCTATGGGGAATTGCCTGTAACTATTTGATTTCGGACGATTTTTTCGAGGCTCTTCCCTATGAGATATTCCATTGACAGTTATAGTAAATAAAACCTACTTTTGTTTGAGGAGAGACAAAAGAGAAAAATGTTAAAATTAAAAAAAAGCTTATAATGGGTTCATCCGTTCAGGATCTATGATGCCATAGATAGACACATATACACAGATACACACTTTTTGGTCGCGAGTTAAAAATGGGTCATACATAGTACCTAGAATTTCAAAAACTATTTGCAGAATTACGTGGATTGGCTATAAGTGAAGAAAAAAAAACGATGGATGGACTGAATGCTGATAATTATGGCTAGAAAGAAGGTGACTGCCGAAATGACGAGTAATAAGGAAGTAAGTAAGAAGAAGATACGCTACGCCGACCACAAATGGGGTTATTCCCATTATTATTAATGGGGTTATCCCCATTATTATTAATAAACATAATAAGATTGATTCTCCTGCACTTATGTGCAGGAGAATCAATCTTATTATGTTTATTTTTGAATGATTTAATTGTTATTTTTTGATGATTTTTATGGTTTTTTGAGTCAAATGAGTTTTATTATTTTTAGTGTTCTTTTTTTATTTTAATGATTTTCAATGATTTTGGTATTGTTTTTACTATTTTATTTGTCATTTACTGTTGTATATTGGTTTTATGCCTGAAATAAACACAATTTATTTTTTTATTAATAAATGAAAGACGACACATCACCGACTGTGAACCTAATAATAGTGCGATAAGAGCAGTTTTAAAGGAAGTGTATTGGAAAACACTTCCTTTAACGTCAAAAATAACTTATGTTTTACTAAATGAGATGGGGTCGGCATTTCCTATCCGGTTACTCTGAGAAGAAACATCCGGAACAAACGCAGAGGTAACGTAACATGCTCTTTAAAAGTCAAGACATTTAATCTTGGTCTAGTCATATGAGGACCATGCAGGTTAGTGTCTGGGATGATCTTTTTAGGAAAGAATCACACAGTTATGGGTGAAACAGTACAGTAAGTGCAGGCATTTATTTTCAGTTTAGTGTCGCTTGGGCTTGTTATTCGTGGCCAAGGTATATAACTCAGGGCTGCGGGACTATTCGAAACAGGGCTGCGGGACTGTTCGAAAGAGATACCGTGACCCTGGAACACAAAAGGCTAAGAAGGAACATGGAAGGGTTTTAGTCAGTACGAATCTGACACTGCCTTCCGCTCAGCCCAGAGAGGGAGGAGTCATTTGATGATTTCCCATCCGAAAAAAAAGGACTTGAAGTATTGAATAAATAAATAGGTACTCAAATGAATAGTTAAAATGATTTTACCTGTCAAGAAACACACTACAAGGTGTTGTTTTGCATCCTCGTCAAATTTCAGGAGGTGGTCATAAAAGACATAAATAATCAATTAAATTACGGTACCTAGTTAATAAGAAAAAAAAAAAAATTACCTACCCATTTTATTATTGATTCGGGACGAGAATCATTAGCATAGTTACCTCCTTGAATTTGACGAGGATGCAAAACAACACCTTGTATAAGTATTCTCGCAGTACAGCAACGTTATAAAATTACTTCAAATATTTCTGAAACTAAATTACTTCTTGAAATCCAAAGCTTTTGAGAATCAGCCGATTTTATCAACAGCGAGCGAGATTTAACTTTAAATCTCTCACAACTGAGTTGAAAATCGTACAGATTTATCAAATGAAACTGCCTATAAAGTCAATAACGATAAAGGGGATCGCTTCAAAGGACATTTTGTTAAAGAACATTGTAATCTTTAGTGAGGTCTCCTTGGAAACAAGTCGTTTAACATAATATCACTTTGAAAACTTGTGATTTTTGGTTAAAAAATCAAGGGGAATAAAGATTGTTCAAACATTACGTCAGATAAGTATACGCTAGTTTATACGCCTTTTGCACAAGTGGAGGTTCATAGACGACTCTGCCCTATGGTTGGAGTAGGAGCTGGAGGCCTACCATGACGTCTTAAAACATTATTGTTTTACTCCTTTTTCCAGTGTGGGAAAAAGATGGCTATACATCCTGTATAGCTCCGTCTCTTTCCCACACTGAAATAAGAGTAAAACAATACTGCTTTAATACGTCATGGTAGGCCAGCACGGGGGATGAGGCACTTAATTCAAGCTCAAATTCAAAACCTTATTTTGAGCAGAGGCTCATATAGAGTTAGTAACATACATGCTTAGAACTAAGTGTTAGGAAACAACACGATACGGTGACACATGTAACCAACAGCAGCGGCCCACATATGGACAGTACACTCTGTCAGCAATCATTTTTAGAACCCTGTTGGGGCTGGCCATGACATCGATGCTGCGAGCTTTCGCATATTACGGTGTAAAAACAATCTACTCGCGCCGCCGCAAACACCCCTGACGCACTACAACGCCATGGCAACCCCATCAGTTACCTGTACGACTACCATGAGTTGTCATAGTTAGATCGCTTGACGTAACTGCAATAGTTCCGTCAATACGCAAATACTATAGTTAGCTTTTTCAATGGTACGATGAGCTGTGTTGGTGCTTACTACCAAATTCTAAGCAAATGAAGCCCAAACTTGCAGTCGCTGTAGTATAGTTTACTACACGGTGACGTAGGATAGATAACTATAGTGACTCATACTGCGCATTTTAGTACCCAACTATCCGCTAGAGGCGCTGTAAAAGTTTTCATACATTTTTTTAACTACAGACGCTAGCGAGTATAGATTGTTATTTTTGTTAAACTCATGGTAGACGTACTGAACACATCATTGAACTGTACACGAAGGGCTCCAAACGACGCTTGCGAATAATTTTCTTACAAGCTGCACGTGTGCACGAAGGTGGGACAGAATGCTCTAAAGAGCGTCACCTTTTCGTCTGCAGTACAATGTGCAAACCTGCGGGCTATCATATTTGCGATCCTGGTACCATCTTGTCCTTTGTGTCAAGCACATCAAAAGGCCATGTTCTTTGCTCGTTGCAGGAACTGATCGACGTCACTGGAGGCGCAAAACTCGCCAAATTCTGAGTCGACCCAATTTAGACTGCGATGGACAGATGGATGGTCTAAAAGTTTGTAACTAAATTAAGCGTTTATCAAATCTCTAGCTACTACCCGCTACTTCGTTCACGTTTTAATGTGATTTTTGAATCATTCTGTCAATTGATGAAAACCGTATCAAAATCCGTTGCGGAGTTTAAAAGATTTAAGCGTACAGACTAGACGGCGGGAAGCGACTTTGTTTTATACTATGTAAAGAAGATGCGCTAAATATTCATGGTTTTTTTGAAAACAAAGACAGCAAAAACGATATTAGAAGTACAAACAACGAACCGTCCATAACATCCATGCCTGTCGCAACTTTTCAATGGACTGCATAATTCATAGGCGTCTATTTGTCCCACATTTGTACCGTGAATAGGGAATGTGCCCGTCATATGGCGAGCCGGAACCATGGGCTCCATTGTGGGATAACACAATGGGGTGGAAGTTGGAATGGAAGTCGGGTGGACAGTGGAACAGGGTCAGATTGAAGTCGAGTGATCATTGGCGGGTGTGACAAAGTGAGTTTTGTGTTTTTAGATTGGTTAAGTGGAAGAGTATGTTTAAGCGATTAAATATTTTTAATGTTTATACAGTTTTAACGAAATTAACTTTATTAATTACTTAAACATCACGGCCAACCCGCACTGGGCCCGCGTGGTGGATTACAGCCCACTCCCTCTCATAGGAGAGAAGGGCCTGTGTCCCAGCAGTGGGAACATTATAGGCTAATGATGATGATGAAACATCACGGGCTCACAAATGTGTCTTTTCAATGTTTGCTGTTTTTGTATCAACATGTTCCAGGAGTTCTGCACATAAAATTGAGTGCCTCCAGAACGAGTTTGAAAAAACTATGATAAAAGTACGCCTTTCGGTAGGTTATGTCAATCCATTTTTGTCGTTTTTATCACTATCTGATGCAGTGTCATTTTGTCTATGCTCTTATAGGTGGGTAATGGCAGATGAATAATGTATTGCATTAGCACGCAATTTACTTTTTTTATGACTGTTTAATGTCGAATCACATAAAGAAGACCCTCCATTATATCTTGTTCTATATTTATTTGTAAATATCAAAACACTGTGCTTTTGTCCTGGAACCCTAAAATTTGAATACCTTTTAAACAGACTCATAAAACGTTTCACGTGGACCCTTACAATTTCATTGAACCATAAAATAAGACGCAATAACTTAACACAATACTAACTACGCAACTTCGCCTATTCAACGAGCCCCCTTTTAACCTACAGCGGTCAACACAAAAGAGGTTATGAACAAATAGGTTCACACCTGCGCGGGCACATAAAACGTTGCTCAAAACAATCCCGACGCCATTAAAGTGGGTAGTACGTGTTTATTATGGCGGGAACCCATCTTACGACGAATAAAAGACATCCGGGAACGTCTTGATCAATGAATAATTTACTGGTTCTATTGTAGAATGGGGTTTAATTATAGGATACTGTGTGTTGACAAAAAGTTATAGAGCTTTGTTTTGATACTGGAAAAAGTGAAACTTAAAACAAAAGTTTCATTTTCCTACAAAGCTATCAATAAATTACTATAACCCCTTTTGTTATTTGAATTCCATAATGTCCATCCAAAGGCTGACTGGGAGATATCGCTATACGCGATAAGACCGCCGTAACCGTACAATTTGCAGTTTTGTAAACCCGTTACGTTTGATTTTTGGTGTACAATAAAGTTTTATTTTATTCTATAACCCACGTGGATCCATGATCATTGATCTACGTGGACAGACGGTCTCATTAAACTGGCCGAAAGAAACTGGATAGCCATGACACAAAACCATCAAAAGTGTAGAGATTGGGACAAAATATTATATTTGTCGGAGACAGTCATTAGTACGGACATGAATCGAAAGCGCGCCAAAAGCGACCTACTTACCAGTCTACCCACACCTAAGCGCGCTTACTACAGAGTCGTGATGTTTCGAGCTCGCTGCGAGGAGGACAGTCAGTGTCTGATCGCGGCGGAGTCAAGACGTCCCGAAACTGTAACCCGATTCAATGTGCCTAGTGTTATTGTGTTGGATTGTAATTTCAAGTAATTTGTTAGTTCGATAAAAGCAGTGTACTTTGTGTATAGAATCTGGTTCTTCTAACCTAACAGACAGATGTGTTGCTGGGGAGTTTGTTCCGCCACTTCTTCTTCCCAGCTAAAACACTAGGAAGTGGCGAAGGGCGGGCGTTTTGGGGGACTGTCTCTTTTAATTTTGACATTCAAAGAGTGCTGATTATCAGCCTAGTTTGAATAAATGACCTTTGATTTTGTAGTGTGTGTTTTCATAGCACGAAACCCATGTTCTGCCCACATGAAGACCGTGTCTAATGAAATAAAATCACCTCCCTACGACATATTTAAAAAAAAAGAAGAAAAAGTGATCATTACGTAAACTACACTTAAAACAACCATCCCAGAATCTCACGTCATGTTTGACATGTTCCAAAACTTACTTCTGCATATGTTTTCCACTTTCCATTTCATTTCTACACCGTTGTTTTCGAAGTCTGAGCAATAATTCTTGTGATGACATGCGCAAGTCTTGTCCTCCAAAGTTTTGAACATAACATTTTCGTAACAGATGTTTCTTATACTTATAGCTTCATACATACGTCTGAATGTTTGTTGGTAGTTTGTTTTCTGAAACTTTTACCGGTAAAGATTACGTATCTTTGTTTGTTTTAATATCCCTTGTTAGTGCCTGTACTTATTTTATTTATAGTTTAACCTTGTTCGTTGGGGAGGACCTGTTTATCTGCACAAGATCTGAAACATAAGTCTATTTTTCTTAGCGGAAGTTGACAACTCATACCTAGGTTGATCATTGTGTACAAAGAAAGTAAGATAATCTCTTAACTTATCTGATAGGAAAAATAAGATTGCTGGTATCCCTTTATTATTAATTTCTTCAATATCACCCAACAAATTGGATTGGTAAGGTCAACTACAAAGACCAATAAGTGTGGCAGAGCAATAGACGAAAATTGGTTGGTAAAACGAACAATCTTGGGAAGGACAAGTTGAAGTCTTGTGGTATCAATATATTTTTTTCTAATAGATTCGGTCAACATTGGAGATATCCAAGTAATTTCAGTTAAAGTTTTGTTTTAATTACTTTCTGGAATCAGACGGCCAAGTCAAAATTATATTCTATGTATACGCGGCAATGATGATTGAATTTATAAACGTATAAGCTTATCAATCTTGTTAATATTCATTTGGCAAATACGACTTTAAAGCGAATGCCTTTTATTTAGGTCCTCAGATATGGTTTGCATATGGAAAGCATCTTCATAATACAAATTCTTACAATTTAATAACCATTTTGTATTCTCGTTGCGTAGGCGCTGCAGACAAAGAAACTGATGAGGAGGAGGGTCCAGGAGGAGGGGCGCTGCCCACCGAGGATCACGAGGATGAACAACAGCAGACCAAGCATATCCTGCCGCTCACCAACCAACTGCCTGTCGTGTAAGTATATAATACAAGTTGTTGTTTTGCATCCTCGTCAAAATTCAAGCGCAAAAGACATAAAGAATCAATTAAAATTACGGTACCTAGTTGTTTATTAATTATTGCAGATTTTTTTGGTTGTTTAAGTTTGTCAGTATTTCAGAATAACCCCCTGAACGTGGTTTAGCGAATAAAAAATTATCGAACAAACGTTTGAGATTGTTTGTATGTATGAAAGCTTGGTTATAGAGCGAAGATCAGACGGGCCGTGTTTAAAACACGGCTGGTTCACACTTACCGATTTTCGTAAATAAGTAAAAAAAAAAAATTACCTACCCATTTTATTATTGATTCGGGACGAGAATCATTAGCATGGTTATCCTTGAATTTGACGAGGATGCAAAACACTGGCAAGCCCTTGCATAAAACGCTGGCAAGAAGTAATTAAGCCATACAAATCGAATACTGTACCTATGGACACATAATTTCACGTCTTTTTCCTACTTACCACGTGAAGTGAGAAGAGAGATGGTCATCCAGCAGAATGGAGATAATGCCACCTGCTACGATCCTTAAATACTGGAATATTTATTTATTTACAATAAAAATACCAAAATCTGATTCAACAATAAAATAATATGTTTCAGCCCTTTGACAACACTCATTTAAGTTAAGAATTAAAGGATGACAGAATAAATCGATCCCTTGTTGCAGTGAGGTGTCAGCCAGTCAGCAAGATTTCTTCAAAATGTTGGACGAGAAAATTGAAAAGGTAACTTATGCTTCATAAGAATACATTCATATTGCTATTCGGTAAAGTAAATCATGCTGTTTGATTCCATTTTTTCTACAGGGCAGAGACTATGATTCCTCGAGCGAAACAGAAATCAGAATAGAGCACGAGCGACGAAAAATCCTGATCGATCAATGGCGGTCTACTTCAATATCTACACATTCCTCACCATCGCAGCCAAGTCCGCCCACTCCGGCAAGAAGACGGGTGCCGAGGCCAATACCACCTCCCCCAGAGAGACAAAATAGCCCAGGATCAGGCAGACGGTGCTACAGACAGCATATCCCCGACGGCATGTCACCACCGCCTAGAAGATCCCACAGCGCGCAGTCGCACCATCCACCCGATCCAAGGCAAATCAACGGAGACAACTGGCATGATCCCACGAAATCTCCAGTCAAAAGACCACAGAGTGCCGGTGCTAACTGGAAGAACAACCCTAAAGTAGCACCTTACAATCAAAAGCCTAAGAAAAACGAAAATGAATATAGAGGTAACCACAATCACGCAGAAGGCCAAGGGCCAGGTCAAGATATGTCGCAGATAACATTTAATCCTACATTCCAAACACACAGTCCAGCACACTCGGCTAAGTCTCAGCAGCCGTACATAGCCCAGATCGTAAGTTATCCAATGTCACAGCAAGTGACGCCGCCCTCACCACCGAAGTACATCGCACCTCCGGAAGAATACCAGGATCCTCAGAACAACGTGGTAGACAACGCCAAACATAACACACAGAGGCAGTCACCTGTGACTCAAGTGAACCCTCAACCACATATTTACTACATACATGGCAATACCTCGACGGTGATGGCCCAGGACATCGCTCAGCAGCGGCAGCAGACTGCAATGCACTTGCAGCAGTATGTCGCCATGAAACAAGCTCAGCAGCAAATGTTTACATATCTACAGAGAAGTCCACACACTGTGTTCCCGAATGTACCCGATTACGTGCAGAATCCTCCGGTCCATCCGAACACAATGTATGAGGGACAAGAGTTTGTTGGTCAGTATGCACATCCTGCGATGAGGCCGCACAGCGCGCCCACTCCTGTGGGTGTGGTGAGGCCCATGCCAGTCGCCCCTGGCTTCAGCCCCATGGCAGATGGTACCCACATGGTCCAAATGCCAATGTGGACGCATATGCCTCCAGTAGTCTCCACCATGGGCCCGTGGGTCCAAGGTCAAGCACCAACAGAGATGCAGTACTACCCACAGTCGCAGTTCATGCCGATGTACCGGCCGAACTCGGCGGGGTCCGCTGGGACCCTGACGAGGTACCACAAGAAGGAGCCAGGTGATGGTGAAGTGAAGAATAACGTGTGCCAAAGCATAAATCTAGTCAGGCAGAAGCCGATAGGTCAGATTGTGTCCCTCCCTGGTCAGGAGCTTACGGTGTGTAATAACGTGAGTGACAGTCCGAGCCCCGCGTCCGTCAGCACGGACAGCGGGGTTTCCCCGGGGAACAGTGTGCCTAGCTCGAAAAACTCAGTCTTCAGCACGCCCCCCTCCAGCACCAGTGACACCTTCAGTTTAGATAATAAAAGCAAAAAGAATAAAAGTGTACCACAAACAAGATCTCTGAAAAATTCAAAAAGTCTAGATTCTTAGTGAAACCGTTTGTAATTATGTAGATTTTCTAAGTGTATGTAGAGATTAGTTGTAATGGCTATGTGCAGAAGTATAGATAATTAGATTCCAAAGTGCTTATTATTAAGGTGTAATTCGGGTTATTTTCTGCTTGAGTTACAAATATAGAGAGATTAGACGAATAAATAAAATACACCCGAAAGTGCACATATAAAAATCGGGGCTGATTTTGCCGACGTTAAAAGTTACATCAAATGTACAGAACTAAATAAAATATCTCTGAAACGGAATACTCAATTAATTTTAAAGAAAAGCCTTATCTGATAGAAGATAATTCGTTCAAGTAGAAAATAACTCGAGGTGCAAAAGTAAATTATTGTATTTATTGTGATTCTAATGAAAACACTTTTTTAAGATAGGTGTTTAACTTATCAAAGTAGATATGTAATGTAAAGTAAAAGATGTCACTGCTTACCTTATTGCAGAAGGCCCACTACTCAGTAACCGATCGGTCAAACCGGTATAACGGCTGTAAAAACTCGTAACGAAGGCACTTGTTTTCTCCGTCATTGTTAGACCATACCTGCGAGTCTTTTAATTACGCAGATAAAGGTTGTCAAAGTTTTTCACATGTTTGTTTTAAAAAAACAGTTTTAAGTGTTATTATTATACTTAAATAACTCGACGACCCCCTTACTATTCTATTCAATGCATCCATCAGCACAATATTTTGAGTGCGTTACGTGATTTTATTCCCAAAAAAGTCTTTTCCCTTCAATATTTTTTTCCGTAGAGTTACTTAGTTCAATATTCAGAATGTTTGGTTGACGTCTTCGTGAAGTGTCAGTTTATACGTTGTAAACAAATTGTGAAATGGTTCCGGGCAAGAAAACCATACGATTACTCTGTCAGTTCCCCGTGTCGGGAACCGTTTCTGATTTTGTCAGCACCGTTTTGACCGATCCTTAAAACATGGAATAGGTACGCTAAAAATAACTTTATGTATAGACTGACTTTGACAGATTGACGTTGTCAATCAGCGCGTCACTATCAACTATCAAACTAGCGAGCACCCGTACAGTCACGTCTAATAATATGTATACACTTAGCAAAACTGAAAAGTGATTTGCTCGTGAAATTACGGTTTCTACGTTGAGATAAGTCCTATTTCGTAATAGTATGGCTTCCAAAATTCCATGTTCGTGAAAACGTGAAACCATAATCAATACAGTATGAGAAAATCACTTTTTAAAGTTGCTGCGTGTATACATATATATTATTAGACGTGACTGTACATAATTCTCTGTCGCTCTTTCTAAAACCAACTATGCAAATTTATAAAACTCTGATTTTGTTAAAAACAAAGAGATCATTGTGAATTATTGGACTCCTCACTTTTTGTGTTATAAATGGCCATTTTTAAATGTGAAAAGCTTTTACTCTCGAGACTCAATATATTAACATTTCATCAAACTGTGATTTGAAATTTGAAATACAAAAAATGTATCCGAATTTTTGTCTGTATTTCAGTGGCATGGTCTGTTTCTGGCGAATTGTTAAATATGTTTTCATTAAATCAATTTAGTATGTTATACATTCGTAGTCTCTATGAATTTAGTAAAATCGAATTTTATCTTTCTTTCTTTTATGCCTACATTTCATAACTTTCCCATATTTTTTTCGTTAAACCAACTTATTTAAAATAGGAGCAGAGTCATTAATACTGTACAGAAACTTATTAATTTATTTTAGCATAATATTTTCTTTTGTAAATTTTATTTTGTAAATGAGCTGTTATATTTATTTTTACATTTCCAAAACGGGTATAATTTTATTTAAATGCTATTCTAAACGAATATTTACGAATCTAAATGTATGTTTAGATAAAGACATGTAAATGGTACAATTTAGTGCCGAAACGCATTTTAAATTATACAATAATAACGGTAACGAACGTAATATTTGTTTTATTTTAACCCTTCTTATTATTCTAGGGCAGCAAGCAAAGCAAGATAATATTCAAGTGAATCCATCTTTGTTCAATTCTCAACCTCGTGAAATTTTTCTTAAGTCTAGAAAGTGATATATGGTTAGTTTTCCAAATAAATAAAATATAGATCTTGACAGCTGCAACCAATCAACTATTAGAGATTAGTGTATCAAAACCTGGTTTCGGTCCCATAGAATAACCCGGGAAAGACCGGGTTACAAAATACAATACAATATCCTTTATTTCAGGCAAGTAGGGCCTATAAATCACAATACATATAAGTATAAAAACAATAACTATAAACGAATAAATATTTTATACAAAAATAACTTAAAACTACTGCACACGAAGTGACGGCGTCGTGTTACGCTGCGAGGTGTCACGTAGCTGGCCGCGGAAACGCCGATACAGCACACCTTTCGGCCAAAACTCTTCCTTGAGGAAGGTCACCAAATGGTGAGTCGGAACGCGCACCATAAACGAATACTACGGGACCGAAACCTGATTTCGCAAGCCCTATTAGAGGTAAACCAGCAGGAGAATACAATTAATTTTCGCTTACTATTATCAAGATCTACCCCGAAGCGAGCTTGGAAAAGGGAATAATCCAGATGGCAGCTGCACGAAACCATCACGAAACACCAACAAAAGCTAACGTACCAGAACAAAACTCCTTATTTCATGAATTACTAATACGCCGCCCGGTATTTCAAGCAGAACGGACCGGGGACCGCAGAAAGGTTCTGATAAATTATTATAAAAACGGCGAAAACGTGTTTACAAAAATATTTATTACTGTGATCATTCATTCTGCCTTCTTTTTTGGGTTCCGTAGGCGAATGGAACGGAACACTTATAGATTCGTCATGTATGTCTGTCTGTCCGTATGTCACAGCCACTTTATTCCGAAACTTTTAGGACTGTAGTCCTAAAAGTTTCGGAAGTGTCAGCTGAATCTTGGTAGGATGATGTATTCTGTGAAACGCTTTACGATTAAATATATATATATATATATATATATTATATAGGTTAAGGATATCCCCCTCCCCACACGGAACTGAAACTAAAAAAAAAAGATCATCAAACTTATACGTGCGGGTCTATAGATAGGTCTTTAAAAATGACATTGAAGTTCCTAAAACGATTTTTTTTTCAATGTCAATCGTTTAAAAAAAAACGATAGACACTTCCAAAGTGCAGGTAAACCGTATGCCCCCCCCCCTCTAATTTCTAAAGTAAGAGGAGAAAATTCAGAAAAAAATATTGGGATGTAGAACGTAAAAAAAACTTTCATCGAAAATTGGTTTGAATAAGGTTTGATAATTAGTTTTTGAAATATGGGTCTTATTCACCAAACTGCAGCAGTAACTTTGTTTTTCATTAACTTACTATAAAAAACAAATTTATTTTTGCGGTTGAGTGGAAGTTTACTAATGAATGACCGTTCAAAATATTGTTATTATATTTTTGTTATGAAAATTATAAATTCAAAAAAATCTATAGCTCTTAGGGGTGAGGGAGGGTGTGCAGCCTCTCCCCCTTGGCGATGCCCATGGTTACAAGTGACAAGAATTCAAACGAATCGATCAGACCAGTAAAAGTAGTTTATATCCTTTCATCAACTAGAAAAGAGGTGATGAGCTTCAAATGGCTGAGCAGATTTTCACGAAACATAGCTAAGAACACTCTCGATTAAATACCTTTCAAACGACACAAATTTTATCAAAATCGGTCCATCCGTTCAGGAGCTACAATGCCACAGACAGACACACAGATACACAGACACACAGATACACACGTCAAACTTATAACACCCCTCTTTTTTGGTCGGGGGTTAATAAAAAGAGAGATAGAAGATAATCAATACTTGACCTTTGAGGCAGTCTACTCAGCTATCCCACACATAAACATGTCATTATAGACATGTTTACCGAAAACATGATGATTACCGTCCAATGTGGTATGTAAACTGAATATTTAACCGCCATTATGCCGCACGGCAACGGAACCGGACGTATCGATAGACAAACAGGCCCAGGTAATTTATACATATTTAAAGTGTCACCAAATGCACAACATTACCTGGGCCTGTTTTGACTTAACAGGCATAATATGGCTGTACTATTAGGTATAAACTCAAAGTTTTGAAAGACAAAACAAAAAAAAAAGCGGACCCACATCCCAGTCACAAGGCATAATAACTTGTAAAAGTACTGTAGTTGCCCATTTCAAAGCGTACACTCGGAGCGAGAAAGAGCGAACACTCTTTTAAATCAAAATATTGTTACAATTCTTGGATACATCATTCATGTTGAGAATCACTAATATGTGAGAGCGATGTATGTATCAGCCATCATTCAACTCAACCATATTGAAGGGAACTAAATAACCCGACACACCCGCCACCATCAGCGAGACATTTGAGTGAGCATAACATGCACTCAACCGCCAGGGCTAATTCGCGTCAATGGAAGATGTAGGTAATTAGTAAATGGTGGCTTTACAGTACACAGTACGCACACAAGTGTTACGCAATTATATAATACTAAGAGATTGAATCTATACAATGCAAAGATATGTTTACAATCTTCTGCAACTTTCACAATAACTTCACATGGTAATTTGATTGTCAACCATAGGGGTATGGTAGTTGTGCAGCCCATCCCCATAGTATAATACCGTATGACATAATACTATGAAAATAACTAAAATACACTAGCCTCGCGGTAACTACATCAGTAAATTGACGGATTTTTCTGACAGCATATGCTGCTGAACTCAGCCGTCCTGCAAGAAATGTTAAATGCGGACCCCATTATAGCCTTGATTCGAGCGTGATTCCCAAGAAAACAGTTTTATGGACAAATTCAAGTTTCTCTTGATTCAATACTAGTCACAATCACTACATTTGACATTTGGTAGAGTAAATCGTATGTACTTAGTTTTTTTCCCATTGAATACTAAATTATTAGCGGTTAACCAGTTATGGACCTGCAATAAAGCGTTATTTACGTCGTCGAGGTTTGTGGCACGTCCGTTTATCCTAAATATTAAAGAAGTATCGTCAGCAAACAACATCATTTGTGGTTGGTTTTTTTAATAAATAGGGTAGGTCATTAATTTAGACTAAAAGTGGAAAGAACACCTCTGCCTAAGCCTTGGCGGCTTAGCGTGCGTGCATGTTTTATAAGTTATTTTAATTGCTACGTTTTCTACTCACCTATACTTATACAACACACAATTACCCACACATTATTTCAGCAGAAAAAGCAAGATATTGTACTACCTACTAGACAAGTAATACACTAGGGGGGCATTAATTTATCTTATCTACACCCATTTGTTCACTTATTACATTGGAGAGAAACAGTTACAAATGACTGTAGTAATCGACTGGGAGAATTCTCTGTTTTTATTTATTTACTTGCTGTTACCTATGACCTTTGTACGCGTGAAATGATTATTAAATAAAAAAATATATATATGAATCGGTTTTGTTAACAATTTCATGGGTCTCATTTTTTTGCACGCAGCGCTAATCCTTTTTCTAAGTCTCCTTATTATACGTGCTATCTGCCCATTAAAGTCCCGTTCAAATCAGTCCAGCCACTTCGGAGGTTGACCGGAACAAACATACAGACAAAAATTAAAATTTTGTTAAAAGTACTATGTACTACCTACTACTCTTGTTTGCACTCAGTAAAAAGCAGTTATTTTAGAATTAGGTTTACAAACAGACGCTTGAATTTTATTTATTAGTATTGTACTTAAATAAATAAAATTCGCTGTTATTATCTAATTTGACAACTTTCCCAAAGAAACGTCGAAACGGCGTCACACGGCTAACAGCTGATAGGTCGCAGGCACACGCGTGCGCGAATTTCATACGGCTGTTGTGTTACTGTGATAAAAGTGAATGAGTTTAAAAAAAAAGTGTATTTGGGAAAGTTGTTTGTTGTTACGACTATAATGATGTGTTTAAGTATCGGCCACTATTCGGGGTAGGTTGCATTAGCTACGTGATTTAAAAATGACTTGCGAAGACAGTCACAATGTAATACTGTTCCTCTGGATAGGTGGCTTCTAGTTTAGTAATCTTCAATCAGTAAGACTATCAAATAGTGATGTACTTACAGTATTTATTTTAACTTAGAACTGATTTAACTTTTATCTGCAGAATAAATACGAGTTATTTCCATACAAAAGCTGTCAATCCACAATATTTATTTTGGAGGTAAAAATCTATTGAAAAATCGGCTCATAAAGTACATAATCAATTACGTCTGCTGATCTATCGACGCCACTTTTCATTTTATAATCGTCCCAAAAGCAACTATACTTACCCTATAAATGTTAGAATAAATGTCACCCCTAATAACACCAAACTATCATCATATTGACACCATAATTTACCCTTACTGTATCCTAAAAACGACGAAATTATGATGTCACAAACCCTAATATTATTTCTCACAATATCACTCACCCTCGTCATATACCAAAAACATTATAAAGCTGCTTATTTAGACCAGCTATTTAAAGAGAATATCATGGCGGCATAAATAACTGAAACGACGCTTTCATACATTATTAATAGGTTTGGTCGAAAGGACCCAATAGGTATGCTATTGAATAATAGAAATCGATTGCGGGTGCCCCAACGACGTATGCAACCTCGGACTTGCCAAGGACAAGATAATAATAGACATTATTGTCCAATGCTATTGTTAATATTGTGTGAGTTTCACCTTTAAACAGGTCTCGTTTGTAGGTCGAATCTAGTACTGAAATTTTGCCCACCGGAAGTACCTAAAAATCCTTTTTGTTATGAAGGTTCCCAAAGTCTTGTCACCAACTCAAGATTCGATTTTTAAAAAGAAAGAACAGCCATAGATAAATGCCAATGAGCCAGTCCTTCGCAAATCTAACAGTCATATTGTACCTACGGACCATCTTCAAAGCCTCGTTGTTTAGAAAACACCAATACAGCACATTTTGGAGTATTCCTGTATTTTTCGGAATATACAGCGTGTACCAGAAAGGTGTGGTCATATTTCAGGGTGTGATTCAGACCATCATCATCATCTGCCTAGACTTTCCCAAACTATCTTGGGGTCGGCTTTCAGTCTCATCGGATGCAGCTGATTACCAGTATTTCACATGAAGCGATTGCCTATTGGACCTCCACAACCCAGTAACTGGGTAATACGATACTCCTTGGTAAGACTGGATGTCAGACTTTTGGCTTCTGACTACTCGTAACGACTGTCAAAGATCTACAAATGACAGCCGGGACAAACAGCTTAACGTGTTTTCCGAGGCACGGAGGAAATCCGGTATGTAATTATGGTCACCCATCCACGGACCAACCTCGGCGTGATAGGCCCGTGTGGCTGTTATTAATTAGCCACGAGCTCCTCAATTATGTTGTGATTCAGACCATCAGACTGTATAAGTTTCTGGATAAGACCACCCACAAAATTGCAAAAAAAAATAAACAACTAAAATTGTGGTAAAACCTAATATACGATATAATGGGCCATAACCATAGCTACTGTTATTTATTTATTCTATATGCCAGAGGCTAGCCAGATCACTGCTCGAAGTTAAGATCCAGTCGAACTTTGTTAAAAGCCGCTGAAAATATATTGTCAAAGTAGAACTTTGTAAGTTATCCGCTGGTTTTGCATGTAATATTCTAGTTCAAAAGTTTTACCAAGAGCTATTTGTAGTGGTTCCTTCTAAAGTAAAGTACTTAGTATAACTTCGATAACAAGGAACTTGTTTAATTTGTAGTAAATGTTTGGAATATTTACTATCAAGTTTGTTGATGTTTGCTGAATGGATACTTGTTCAACTTAACTACTTGTTTAACTTCTTCAACTTGTAGTACGTCGATTCTGTAAAATTCAGACGACAACTCACATCTCACATCGCTATCCACTGTCACTTCGCGTAAGGTCCAAAATGACCTTGATTTTGTAGCCAAGGGAGTGTCGAAGTGACGGGGGAATTACCTTACAGAATGCCACTTCTTACGTCATCTCATACTTTGTCTGTCAAAATCTCCTCGTTAATTTAGTTCAATTCGCTGACACGCTCGTAGTGGTGGCGCTAGTGTAAATTCGAATTATCAACCGGATTTTCAGAATCAAGAAACTCACAGCGGATTCAGATTCGAAGTTCTAAGTGAGGTCTTACAGAATCACACCGCAGCTAAAGAAATCATAAGTATTTAAACTTTGTTCACACCTCATTTAAGAAATCGCAAATAATTTTTAACCAAATTCATTTTATGTGAAGTAAAATGGTAAGGATTTAGATCTCAAATATTGCTTTTCCTAACTATGCAGAAGTCGGCTTCCAGTCTAACTGGATCCAGCTGAGTACCAGTATTTTACCTAGAGCGACTGCCTTTCTGACCTTCACACCCCAGTTAGTACTGGGTAATACGATACTCCTTAATAAGAATGGCTGTCGGACTTTTGGGCCACTGTACCGTTTGTCACAGGTCTACAAATGAAAGCCAGGACCAACGGCTTAACGTGATTTAGCGTGGCACGGAGAAACTTGGTATGTAACAGGCAGTCACCCATCCCCGAAACCAGGCCAGCGAAGCTTCATCTGAAAATCAGTCCGAGCGGCTTTTATTGTCAGCCACGAGCTCCTCGACCCCGTGGCATACTTTTACCCATCAATCTCAGTATCCATGGCCAAAGGAAGTAAAGCTTCCTTCATCATATTCCCATTAAAACTATAGTCATAACACAGTATAAACATAGTCATAACAAACCAACTCATTGACTGACCTACAGTTTTCACATCATATCCTTCAGAAATCTCGCAAATTGTAACAATATTTGTGAATAATGGCAATATGTTAACACCTCATCAGCTGTTTATTTTAATTTTTAACATCTGTTCAACATCAATTCGGTGGTATTCAAGGTTTTATACGCTCTTCATTCACTCGTTAAATCAATCATCTGTAGTAAATTTTTGAGATAATTTACACGAAAGTAAATAAACTCAAAATTAACAGGTATCTAAAGGATTTTCCACTCTTCGTATTTTGTAAGTTGGTAAAATTTCTGCGACATATAAATCTAGAACGACGTCCAGAATTGTACAGCGACCTATTTCTATACCGGTATATTGATACCGGTATAGAAATCGGTCGTTACATTATCCAGTTTATTTCCCTGCGGAAATTCTCAAGAATCCCTCAGTCTAGAGAGAATGTAGGAACACATAGTGCATCGTAATAGGGTCAACGATCTTCAGTAGCGTCTCAAAGTTATGTTTCGTACTTGTTACAAAAAACCCCGAATAGAAGAAAACATCGCTTCTTATTTAGTAATGTGGCACTGCATACTGATCACAGCTTCCAAACCTTTGAAAAAATCATCTAAAAATAAATTCACGAATTCATGGCAAAACACAACCTATCAAAAACCATACGAACCCAATGTTTGATATTTCACTGAACATTTTTACGCCAAACATTGTCAACCGCAACGCAGCTGCTCTGAAAACCGCGTTGTGGTTGTAATGTCTGCGTCACATAGACACGAAGCGATAACGAAGCAGAAATTGGCATAGGAACTCATTTATGAAGGTTAGGTTAGGTTAGCTGCGCTATTTCCGCACTTAGCCTAAGCTCTCTATTGGGCCATTGTACGTATGAAGTTCTGTTCCTCCAACCATCCCAGGTCCTCCCGGAAAGCTAGCAGCCTTTTCAGGCTGCTGCAGGCTTCCGGGAGCGATACCAGCAATTGAAAAGTCCGTGCCCGTTGATCTGCCATGCTTCTGCACCTCATGAGCATATGCTGTGGTGTCTTTTCCGCCTCCATGTATCCTCTGTACAGAGGACTCAAGGCTGTCCGTCACACCTATGGTAAATAAGTGTTTGTTTAGGGGACAGTGGCCGGTCATGATACCTATAATCTTGCGAATTTTGTCCCGTTTCAGTCTAGTGATGCTACGGGCAATTCTCATTCTTGAAAGTTAAATAGAAAGTTTCAGTACAGTCTGCGCAAGTAAGAATCAAAAGGTTAAAAGAAACATGTATGCCACCCCGGGAAAGATAGCCACGAAACTATTTAAATATAATTCGGGTCGGAGAGAACTGACATACAATGACTTGCTAACTGACGAAACACATTGATGTTTACCCATTTTAGTGTGATTTAATATTTAACGCTTACAACTACCGAGCGGATGATTTTCACACGGAGACACATCTAGCTATAAATTTCTAGTTTAACAAGACCTTAATTTGTACAGATTTCCCATATAATGAGATATTCACTTGTACTGGTTTTGTATAGTTTGATTGTTATCGTCGTGCGTACAGGGCAGACTAAGGTGACAGTTAACTGTGTGTGAGATATGGTACAAAAAGGCATGGCACTTTTCGTAAAAGGCAAGCAGTTATTAGCCAATGTATGAATATCTTGTCACCAAGTAAGCTTTCGCCTATCTATCAGTATGACAAGAGCCTATAGATAACAAGCAATATTCCTCGTAGCTTAGTACACGTGACATAACTTACGAATCGTGGTTTCCTTGTATGACCACAAATATGTCTCATAAGAAGATACGTCAATGATCTAGCGATGTGACCTAGATAGTCCGTTTTCAGGAAAAGTAACGATAGTTTCGAACCTGAAAAATAAATCTCGTACTTAAAAAATGTTCAAACTCAATTTGCAATCTCATCTCGGCGACAATCAATCATTACAAAAATGTGGGATAATTATAGATTTTCGCCAGAGAGACTGACTGACATCAGAATGCGGACGTTCTTAAAATGCGGGGAGTGCCTCTCTGAAAAACGTAAGGTAAAGTTTCTTTCGACCAAGAGATCGAACTTGATGGGTGGACCAAGAAGGAAGCACAACAAATGAACGTACCGAAAGAATTATTTACAAGCTAAAACGTGTTAAAAACGAAGTCCGTTAGTGTAATGTGTTCTTTCTGTTATTATTGGTATTTGATCTTTGCCTACGCTGCGCAGGTGACAGACACAGTTGGTTACATTATAAATTAAAAAAAGCATTTACTTCTTATACCATTGAATGCTCGTTTTCTTTAATTTTCCGCTGTAAAGCGGAGTCTTGACCAGCAAATTTGACAATAATGAGAATCCTCGCAACTGTGCAATCTCGGCCTAATGTAGGTTTCTAATAAGAACTGCCGGTCCCTCCTTCATTTTATAACAAGAGGTTTTATAGCAGGACTGCTGTCACAACTTTAATCTAGACTATTTGCGAAATGTCTGGCCTTATCTTCACCTAGGAGGGTAATTTATTTTGAAATGTGTACGTGGTCGTTTTAAGTTCCAGGGTCCTGTATTTTTTATTTCTTGGATATTTTCTTTTATTTTCAAAAGTGCTGGTTAAATTACTTTTTGAATAAATTTATTAAGCCATTATTACAAACAATTTCTTAATATTACTTAGCGCTTTGAGTAATCGCAACAAGTTATATTTTAATATAGTAAAAAAAAAACTAGGCTGCGCCTGTTGTTTGCGGGCCAGAGTTGCGAAATCTTAAAGTTAAAACACATATTTGTTGACTTGATATAACAGTTAACAAGGCATAAGTAGATAATTGTACAAAAAATAAAATATACTCTAAAGTTTAATAATTTTGAGTACCTATGCGTGTGACTGCGTGCGTGTGCGTTTGTGTGTGTGTGAGTGTGTGTGTGTGCAGATTTGTATATTATTTGCAGGTACTATATGTTTTTTAGTTCAATTGTTTTAAGATGTCTTCCGTCTCTTCATATGTTAGTTTGGAAAACCATTTTACTAAAGTTTTCTCGCATGAAAAGTTGTTCATGTCTTTAATGTCGCAGCTTTTACTGATTTAATTATAAATCCAGATATGCAAGTAAAACGGGCATCGTCTGGCTAAGAGGCTATTTGCTTCAGGAAGAGGAATGTTGAAGACGCGTTTAGATACAAGATTGTTTAAAATCGGATCTATTTTTTAGGGTTTTGCGAACATGAAATGTTGCGTTTAGGATAAATAATTGCCGCACTCTTAAGACAGCGAACTCCTTATGGATTAGATCTGTTGGGTAGCAAAAAGGTTGTTTTAAAGCTACTTTAATAGCGGCGGATCGTTTGAAGATTCTCCAAACATCTATGAATGATAGAGAAATGTTTAAGATTCCGGATAAAAACTGACATAAGATGAAAATGGCATTATTACGTTAAAGTTCATAAGTTGACGACCTTTAAGGCAGCACGTTAATAAAAATTAGACATTTTTCAAAACGTTTGTTTTTCTGTACTGTCAGCAACATGGTACACATATGAACAGGATGTTACAAAATTGACGGCGGAAATAATGAACAGATGTACGGAACATCTTCTCATTAATCTTTTGAAGTTGATCTCAAAGACGTTTCGGTTACATGGATATATGAAGATTAGAAATGTCGAGATTAAATTCTAAGAATAATAAAAACGTGCTCGTTGTACTAGATGTTACAAAATATGAACCATTTTTAATTGCGTGTTTTTAGTCGTACTAGTTTTTCGAGAATTCGAGGCAAATTCGATTGTTTTGCGATTTCAATATTAATCGACTTTTGTGGAAAATATTTTTTTTTTCCATTATGAAAAAAATATGCTTTTCGTTATAGTAATAAAACTAAAGAGATTAAAAATGTACCAGAATTAACATCAAATAAAATGAAAAGTAGGCATAAAACATTCAAAGCCTAGCCCTTTACTAATTATGGTTTTCAATCAAGGTTTTGCTTGTGGCTTGAGTTTCAAGAAACTTTCTCAAAACAAACAACAATCTCAACAATATTATAAAATCTAAATCTAGCCGTCATACTACACACGTGATCTAAATAAAACATTTCGAAACAAATCAACTCGCCAAAATATCAAACAACATTTTCCTATCCCAGACAACAACTAAACCGAAAATAAAATCTATCGGGTTACGACTAAATCGTATCTAGGCAGACTCATCCAATATCTTGTCTGAATTTCTGAAGTCGACAGCACAAATAGACAGACTAGATCACGAACGAGACTCTTCTGATATCTCGTAGATTGAGACGGTTCATTGGAATTTTTCCTACTTACTTTTTTTTCTCTATCCTGTTCTTTCTGAAGTGGGTACTCGTATATGGAGCAATTTTATACCTAGGGTGACTGGTAATTAGTGACCGATACTTAAACACGTGATTATACTCATGATTGGCTTCAAAACAAAAAAGAAAGACTTTCGCGGGTTTTGGAAACACACCAAAAAACTAAACCTGGCCACAGTTATCAACTGAATGTGCTATTTAGCCCCTCAAACATGTCAGGTACTATACGGAGAGAAGTACGCCTGTTTATGTGGCATTGCTAGACCTTTCCAGAGCATTTGACCTGGTAAGGTATGACGTCTTATGGTGTAAGATGCGCGAAGCGGGAGTGGCTGACGCCATAACGAATATGTTTAATAATTGGTAGGGCTAACAAACCAATCAAGTTAGATGGGCCAACGAGCTGTCTGAAGAGTACGGCTTGGAAAGCGGGGTGGGATACGGGGGATCGACCTCACCAGCGCTTTCAACCTGTATGTTAACCAACTGATTGTCGAGCTCAGTAGCACTCTTTTGGTTGTTCTATTGACGGACTCTGTGTCAATAGTATTAGTTACGCGGACGACATGGTGCTGCTGAGTCCGTTAATTAGCGCACTCAGAAAGTTGTCGGTGGTCTTGTGGCACATAGTTACGGAGGACTTAAAGGATGATGCTGATATGGAAAGATAACGGAGGGCGTTGGCTGTCCGATGTAATATGTGGGCCCGCAGGTTTGCACGTTGTATACCTGAAAGTAAAAATAACTCTTTTTAAGGCTTTTTGTCAGTCGTTGTACACGTGCACCCTGTGGGTTCGATATACGCAGAGGGCATACAACGCCCTCAGAGTTCAGTACAACAATACTTTCAGGATGTTGTTGGGGCTCCCACGTATACTGTAGCGCATCAGGAATGTTTACTGAAGCACGTACTGACGGTTTCTGTACGGTCTTACGTAAAAAGATTGCTTCTATGATTCGCAGGGTGCGTGGGGCCTACAATGGCATTCTGAAGGTCATTAGTGAAAAGCCGTGCTGCACCATTATGGCGCATTGGGTACGTGTACATGTAGGTACATATACCCGGTGCGTCAGGTGAGTGCAGCAGATATATGCCTTAAAATCTTTTATTTCATTTATTATTATTAACATGGCATATAAGTAGTGTTTTTTTATTATTTTTTGTAGGTTAGTGGAAATGAAAATAAATATACGGTAGATAACGGTTGACTGCAGTTTTAGCATTATCTCAAATAATTCATGTGTATGACGGAAGAGCATACAGATGGACAGAACGAATCTATAAGGGTGCCGTATACTACCAATTGGCTACGGATCCCTAAAAACGGGTACTATCTAAATGACCTACATACAAAAATAGTCTACCCCTACTTGTCCAGTGCTAAGTATAGGCCTACTAGGGTACCTAACAAGCCGTACAGCGATTTACCAGTCCTGAAGCATCATCCATTTTTTTTCTCATGTTAATTTCTATATGGCACAACACCGCTTGGTCTATGATACAGGAGTACCTACCTACATATAAGGTGATGTTATGCACCCTCGTCAAATTCAAGAAGGTAACTATGCTAATGATTCTCGTCCCGAATCAATAATAAAAGGGTAGGTTTTTTTTTCTTATTTACGGAAATCGGTAAGTATGAACCACCCGTGTTTTAAACGCGGGCCGTGATTTTAATGAGCACGATGTAGTTTAGTACAGACTACGGGTGTCTGGGTCAGTATACAGTTTGGCAATACGCCCCCTGGCCAGTAGAGAGATAGTATGAGAGAGGGTAGTTTTTTTACCAGTAACGACGAACTGTAGATAGCTCTCAGATAGAGGGGTGAGGGTTGAGGGTTGAATGCAATTCTAGCTGACGTCACTATTTGCGATCAAGTTCAAGTGGTCCTTGGTATTAGACTTTTTTACAGTCATATTCAGAATGAGCTTGGTATCATATACTAACGGAAATTTCGCGGAGACATTTAAATGAACGCCTATATTATGTACGCTGCGTAAATTTTCACTTTTCAACCGTTGATAGTTACCAACGGTAGTGGTATTCAACAGCGCGATTTCATTGACGCGTCACTTAGCGATGATGGAAACGGACTAAATGAGTTATTGTCCAAACAATAAAAACACAGCTTATCTTTTGTTTCTACAGCAATGAACTGGCTTTTTGTCTGATTGAATAATAGTAGTAGTGACCTATTACTTAAACCGAGGATTATAATCATGATAACAAACAACTTTCCCAAAGAAACATTTTGTTTTACTCATTCACTTTTATCATAATAATACAACAGCTGTATGAAATTCGCGCGCGCGCGCCTACGCGCCTCTAGCCTGTCAGCTTGTGTTAAAAGTGAATAAGCATTTAAAAAAAACAGCTGGGTCCAACGGCTTAACGTTCTTTCCGAGGCACGGAGGAAACTCGGTATGTAATTATGGTCACCCATCCACGGACCAACCTCGGCAAGCACGGCTTAAGATCGACCCGTGCGGTTGCTATTATTTAGCCACGAGCTCCTCTGAGTTTTCTCTAGATACCCACAGCAAAATAACTAATAAAAACAAACAACACTATTATTTAGAACAAAAATATTATTTTGTAGTCTCCCTTTATCAAGCCATGTTTGATGGTATTTGTATATAAATCCTTAATTTTATAGCTGAAGCCGGAAACTTTTGGCCTTTACCATGTGTATAGTAGAAGGTTACTTAAATATGTACCTACACGAAATCTTTTTACGAATCATTTTTGAATAATTTTCACGACCTATTCACACGTCCAATTTAAAAAAAACTACGAGTATTATACTAGTAAACTAAACGTTTTTGCATGTATAACGTTTGTCTGCTTGGTTCTCTGCTCGCTGGTGTGGCGGGGTTGACGACCTCCCACCCTCTGTCTCACGCGAAGGGGCGCGTTTGATCTAGACGACGAGTCTACTTGAGCCAGTCGACTGGCTCGCTTTTGAAGTGGGCCGTGAAAAGTGCGAAATTTATTTACTGACTTGAGATTTCTGCCGATAGATACTTACGCAGATTTTTTATGTACTTAAAGCTGCGATTTTATCTTCCTTCTCAATTTTCACTTCAAGTTGTACAAAAAGACTAAGGGCGAAGCTCATCATTGAAAATTATTGCGATCATCGCATCTACACCACGTTCAAAGCTGCCAGTGTCGATACATTGATACTAGCAGCTATTGAACTACTTATATGACTATGCTAATGGCTCTTTGATTTCATTGGTGAAATCCTCTGTCAGTGACTTTGAAATAAGTTCAAATCTAACATGATTCATGTCATGATGATGGCTGCCAGTCTGTGAAATTCACTGCCGGCTTCTCTGTTCCGTGATCATTATAATCTGGATCTCCACAAAGTTCGGATGAATCGGTTTATTATAGGAAAGCGCGCACTACAAAAAAAAAGTAAAACCTCTCTTAATTTCATTCGCCAGCTCCCCGTAATAATGTTTTTAGTAAATAATATCAATGGGACCACTAGCTCAAGAGCTTCCAACTGGCATAACTCCCTTCAAGCACCACGTCCCCCACAGCAGGCCTCTGAACACTGCAATAAAGAAAAACCACACACACTGGCGCGTAACTTTGTTTTTTTTTTATTTCTCTTCCATTCATGCCAAATGCAGGTATTCTTTTTAATAGACAATGGTTGCAGTTGATCTGTTTTCGTCACGTTTTTTACGCAAATCTGAACTATGGTTGTATTGGTTAGATACCGATAAAGCGAAAGGGATGCAAGGGAGAATAGGGACAAAACATTGAATGGAATTTCATAGTTGAATACAAAAAATTCGTCACTAAAAAGCTATTAGGATCATTTCTGTTTTAATTTCATAAGCAATAAAGTTACTTTTAGGCTACCAATAGTATTTAAATAACATGAAAAGGCCTTTCAAAGATTCGTCCCGAATCACCCCCGTGTCCCTATTAACCCCATTTACCGGTACGTAAGTATTAATTTTAAACTCTGTCACTGTCCAAAAGTCTTTCAAAAAATCTTTATTATCACCTGTTGGCTGAATATTAGATCACATAGTACCTGAATAGTGAAAAGATAAGTTGTTATAAATAACATAACATAACATATAACATTACGCCTGTAATCCCTGAAGGGTTAGGCAGAGATGTACCTAATAGACCCACATTTCGCCAGTTTAATTTAAGTTTCATGTAATAGAGGGCGAGCCTATTGCCATCAACCGGGCACAAATCCTGAGAAATTCCTGTTGGACAAACCCAATAGCACATTACAAGATCTGGGAATCGAACCCAGGACTTCAAGCTCAGCAGTAGCGCTTGCGAGCACAAGACCAACGAAGCAGTTGTTATAAATACCACTCTTTTTTTCGAGCCGTTTGGATTTGAAACTCTGGGGTCGTGGGGTCCGAGTGCTCAGAGGTTTTTTAAGGAAATTTTGAAATGCCTAATTGACGCTTCTCGTGACCTAAGGGCTGGATTTAACTTTGGCTAGAGGCTAAGTATTGCCATACAACGTGGCAATGCTGCCAGTCTCTTGGGCACATTACCAGTTGAAAGCGTTGAGGAGTTTTTCGACGCCCTTTTATAGTTTATTGTTATTTTATTTATTAGTTTGTTAATCGTTGTAATGTTTAAAGTAGTTTTTCTCTTGAATCGTTTTTTTTTTTTAAACTTTGCCCGATACTAGGAATTTCTCCTGTATCGTGGGTGCGTATACAAACATTTTAATTCACATACACAAACAGCCAGACCCGGAACAACTAACTGTAGGTCATACAAATATTTGTTCCGTGCGGGGATTTAAGGATAAGAAGAAATAACTGGTTATCTTTTACTTGAGGCATCCTTCCGTCGTCTTATAATTGGTGGGGTAAAGCAATTGTAGGGTGAATCATTGCAATTTGATTCCAGCAATTTGAGGGTGCGTTAAGTCTGCCCCTGACAGGTACGGTCTGAAATAAAAGTCGTTTCGCAATGTTACATTTAATAATCGACTAAAGTGACACAAAACTTTTTCATTTCTATACAGGACTGTTGGTAATAGGGTGCCGTCCTTGAAATGGCTAATACTACGACTAGTACTTTAACTCGAAACCATTATTTCAATTAAGTTATAAATTTCTTTAATGTTTGCATGCCGAATTTATGGTAAATTGTACAAGGCTCACCAATTTTACTTTTTACACCTTATTTTATGTACCTACAATTTATGCAAATAAATTTTACTTTACTTTACTTTACAGCTAATTTGCAACAATTTCGACCCCGATAATTAAGAGTCCAATCTGGGATGTGTCGGAATAATTGAACTTTTAAGTACATACCATAAAAACAAGCGCGAGGAGCTTGTGGCTAAATAATAACAGCCGCACGGGTCGATCTTTAATGTTAAGCCGTGCTTGCCGAGGTTGGTCCGTGGATGGGTGACCATAATTACATACCGAGTTTCCTCCGTGCCTCAGAAAACACGTTAAGCCGTTGGTCCTGGCTGTCATTTGTAGATCTTTGACTGTCGTTACGAGTAGTCAGAAGCCAAAAGTCTGACATCCAGTCTTACAAAGGGGTATAGTATTACCCAGCAGTTACTGGTTTGGGGAGGTCAGATAGGCAGTACTCCATGTAAAATACTGGTACTCAGCTGCTTCCGGATAGACTGTAAGCCGACTCCAAGATAGTTTGGGAAAAGGCTAGGCAGATGATGACCATAAGACCAAGCCTGTTATCCTTGAAGAGTTAGGTAGTCCTATAGTGAACGCAAATTTCAACAAAACGGAATAACTGCACTGCTCGACCGGGAATTCTAACGAAGACCAGCCAGCCAGACTATTTAGCAGTAGCTCTAGCCACCTCTAGGCTTAATTATAACCACGGGTCAACAACCATGAAAACTCGTCGGTTTTTGTCAGCACGGTTGACGCAGTGGCAGAGCAATGGACTGCTATGCTGCGTGTCGCGAGTTCGATTTCCGCACGAAACAAATGGCCTACAAGTAGTAGGTAGTGGTTCCGGGTCTGGCTGTTTGTGTATGTGAGTTTAAATGTTTGTCAACGCACCCAATAGTGGGTAAACGTGCCCTACTCTAGGGCACGTTTTTTTTAAAAAAAAAACTTAAAACAAAAACGGAAAGCCATGTGGGAGGCCTTTGCCCAGCAGAGGGACGGAGTAGGCTGATATAAAAAAAGTAGTGGGTGTGGGTGGAGTCCCTCCGCGCTGAAGAAGTGAAACTTCGTAAACTACACGCATGCGTTCGAGTGCCACGCATTCACTCTCGCTCTGTCTCTTTCTATTCCTCGTCCATGGTAACGTTAAACGTTTAACGTAAAAATATATTTGCATTGTATAGATTCAATCTCTTAGTATTATATAATTTCATAGCACATGTGTGAGTACCATGTACTGTAAAGCCACTATTTAATGAGTACCTAAATCTTTCATTGACGCGAAATTACCCTGGTGGTTGAGTGAATGTCATGCTCACTTAAATGTCACGCTGATGGTGGCGGGTGTGTCGGGTCGTTTAGTTCCCTTCAAAATGGTTGAGTTGAATGATGGCTGATACATGCGTCATGTTCGTGAACGGGCGCTGTCAGTTGTGACTGGTCATCTCTTAGCTGCCACGGTTTATTTTAATTACTTAATTTTTTTATTACTGATTTAGTCTTTTACTCTGGACGCTCTTAACTTGCCCGTATTTCTACATTGTTCTCACATATTTGTAATTCTTAACATGAATGATGTAACCAAGATTTTGTAACATATTTTGATTTAAAAGAGTGTCCATGGAGTTTCTTGCCCGTTCTTCTCCATAGAGATCTACGCTACGGAATGGGCAACTACAGTACTTTCACAAGTTATTATGCCTTGTGACTGGGACTGTAGCTTCGCGTTTTATTTTGTTTTATTGACTTTCAAAAGTGCCTGTAATGGTCTAATTGAAATAAATGCTTTGACTTGGACTTTGACTTTGAACGCAAGCTTGTTGGAAGTCGCATAAGAAGTTTCACTTAAAAAAAATAAAAATTTTGCTTCAGACCGTATCAACCACGGAAGGTCTCGGACAGTCTAAATGCGTTTAACAGATGACAGCGCGACCGCGGGGTCGGCTCACGGCACGGAACTGCAGTGAAAAGATATCTTTATTTAAAGTTGCACCACCGCTGCACCGACCGCACTGGGAGCGTTCAAGTATTACGTAACGAATTTAGGAGGAGGGGGGGGTCTTCTGAAACGCAATTATGATGCGTTACAGGAGCGGTTGGGGGTTGTTTGAACTACGCATTACGTAAGATTGTTATAACCCTTCAGAACGGTGACGGAGAGATTTTTTTCTCGCGGCACGTTACCTGGGGCGGAGGGGGGGTTACAAACAGGCTTTACGGGGCGATACATGGGGAGGGGGTCAAAAATCTCCAAAAACTGCGTTACGTAATACTATAACGCTCCCACTGAACAATAAAGTAAAATGTTACGTAAAAACTTTATAATTCACTTTCACAAGCGGCGGCGTCACTTAATTGCTTTGCGTGAAACTCACTGTCGCATCACGCGTATCGTTGTGCTAAACGCTTATTTTACATGGGAGGCACGGCGATTTTAAACCAAATTAATTCCATTAAACATGTATGTTGTGTTGTATGTTGGTGTTATTTTATGTTGTTACTTAAGACTTAGCAGCCTTTTACAAGCATTGCAATTTTCATCCTAAATTAGCATGCAATAAATATTATTATTATTAATTAATTATTTCCCTTGTGTCAAAATTAAATGTCAATGTTTATGAATTCAATATAATTATTCAGCAATATTTATGTCATCCATTTCAGGTAGTACAAATTATAACTATGATTTTAAATTAATGTAAATAGGATAGACTAATCTTATTTTGTTTTATAGGACAGATCGCCACTTTTGTACATGAGATATAATCGTTATTTTAAGCTAGACTCTAAATATTCTTTTACTGAGTAGAAACATTTTTGGATTAGGAATAGCTTTAGCCTTTTGATTGATAAGTATATGGTAATTTTGTGAGATAATATTTCCACCAAACATCACTATTTTTTCTTACTCTTGCTCATCTGCCTAGCCTTTTCCCAAACTATCTTGGGGTCGGCTTCCAGTCTAAACTGATGCAGCTGAGTACCAGTATTTTACATGAAGCGACTGCCTATCTGACCTCCACAACCCAGTAACTGGGTAATACGATACCCCTTGGTAAGACTGAATGTCAGACTTTTTGGCTTCTGACTACTCGTAACGACTGTCAAAGATCTACAAATGACAGCCGGGACCAACGGCTTAACGTGTTTCACGGAGGAAACTCGGTATGTAATTATGGTCACCCATCCACGGGCCAACCTCGGCAAGCACGGCTTAACCTTAAAGATCGACCCGGGCGGCTGTTATTATTTAGCCACGAGCTCCTCAATCTTACTCTTACTCTTGCTACTATTACAAATGCGAAAGTCTGTGGGGCTGGATGTGAACTATTGAACGGATATAGATGCAATTTGGCACACAGATAGTTGATGACCTGGATTAACTCGATACTTTTTATCCCAGTAATACGATCCTGAGGGACAATATTACCGAACTCCATGCGGGCGAAGCCGCGGGCATAAGCTAGTTCGATAAAAAATTTTGCTTTCACCCTATTCCTTTAACAAAATAATAATATATTCACTAATCTGTTCATTGTAACAAACGATTTCTTTCTTTCGATAAAGTAAGTTTTACATCTAAGATAATGGAGGCAAATAACCTTTACAAATAATGTATTCAAAGGAAATGGAGTGTGAAATTAGAGGATATTTATTAAATTGGATAGACTGAACTCCGTATAACTTGTACTTGGGGGTTTCTACTTAAAAATTATGTAAAATGTAAGCGATAATATTTTGAACAAAAATTGAAAATTTCCTCTACCTTAGTACTGTATGCCTCTCGTCAGTTGTTCAAAAACCAGGAGAAGCTGAGCTCTTATTCCATTAAAACTTCTTATAACGCTTGGCCAGCTCAACGTCAAAGTCGACGTGCAGCCTACTGCACTTAAAAACACAATCAAAATCATTTCTCCGTTAATCCCATATCAACACTAATCTTCGTCGTCATCATAAATCTTTATATAACTCAACATCATGAATTAAAGGCTCTGGTTCACAATTATGTACAATCTTGTATAGAGAAAAGTGTCTGAAATAGGAAGATCCTGAGGTACAGATCACCTCTCAAGCTTAGAAATAAACATTTTATATGTTGCAAAAATAAAAGTCAAGATAAAATTTAGAATTGAAAGTAGTAAGTATTAAAATTAATAAGTTGTTTGTTAAACAAAAGTAAATCAAACATATGAATTGACATTAAAACATAAAATTACTGAAACGAAAAAAAAAACAATTGGATCTAAATATATTATGGCACTCCCTTATTAACTAACAAATAATATTCCGTCGGCCCTCGGCCCGGATATTTCAGCTATTTAATTGGAAGCGAACCCCGCACTTGTTGGGAACTGCTCATTATTTATTGACGGCCTGAGGTCAGAGGTCACCCGGACCTATTTGGGTAGGCCCTGGCTAATTGTCAAGGTCAAACTGCGGTTTTTCTGGTTAAAAGCTGGACTGATGGTAAGGGTAAGTAAAACGGTATGGAGTAAACGTGTTTAGTGTTTGATGGAAGGGCAACTAGGTAAACATGGAGTAATTTAAAGTGATGTCACTGAAATCTTACTATTTGGCATGAACTAAACAACTTATGGAGTGGCGACGACTACATTTCCCCATACAATCCACACATCATACATGTCGTCTTGCTTAATCTTATATCGCGTAAGCAAAGTTTATTCTCATCATTATTCTCTGGCCCTTCATGCATGTCTTCCTCTTCCATACTTCTCTATTTCTTGACATCTCATTAGACAATGAGAGCAGCGGTGGCCCAGCGGTGACAGCCCCGACTTACAAGCAGTAAACCGTGGGTTGAACCCAGGCAGGGCGCATTACTTTGTGTTATTTATTTCATCACCGCTGCTCTCAAAACGGTGAAGAAAAACATCGTGAGTCCTAGAACTAAAAATTCGAAGACATGTGACATCTACCAACCCGCACTGGGCCCGCGTGGTGGATTACAGCCCACTCCCTCTCATAGAGAGGTGGACTGTGTCCCAGCAGTGGGAACATTATAGACTCATGATGCTGATGATCAGACAACTCCTATCTTGCCATTTTATCCGTCACACAGTCCATCCATCGTTACTTTCGCTCAAGCAGAGTTAGCCTCAAGATTAGGACATATTTATACAATAGCCTGAGAACAACCGAAGGTCTCACCAGATTCCACACCTGGCTGGTCGGAGGATCATCCCTTTCCAATGGAAGAAGTGGATTTTGCCACCTAGTTCCGTATGCTCTTTAAACATATGATGTGGTTAAAATATTAGCCGCAGTCAGCAAGATCTTGGGAGCTATGGACCGAGCCATGTTGGTCTAACAAAAGCGATAGCAAAAAACAAAGTGGAAGTGGGCGGCTCATCTATGCCGTAGACTCTATAGAAGATAGGGGAAGAAAGTGCTGGAGTGCAGACTACAGACGGGGAATGTGGAAAGACAACTGACTAGGTGGACAAATGATCTCATTGAAGTGGCCGGAAGAAACTGGATAGCCATGACACAAAACCGCCAAAACTGGAGAAATTTGGAAGAGACCCACAATCAGCATTGGATGGCAAAGTTTGAAGAAGAGAAGAAAGAGAAGGTGGTGGGTGTGGGCCGCCCAGAATGCATCGGAAGTACAACAAGTCTTGGAGGCTGTTTTAAAAAACCATAGAACAAAAACAAAGGCATACGAGATTATTCACTACTAGCTGTCCCGCGCAACTTCGTCTGCGTCACATTTTCCCCGTTTTCGCAACATTTTTCATTGCTGCTCCGCTCCTATTGGTCGTAGCGTGATGATATATAGCCTATGTTGCTTCTAATACCACCAAGAATATGTGTATTAAGTTTCATGATGATCGGTTGAGTAGTTTTCGCGTGAAAGCGGAACAAACAAACTTACTTTCGCATTTATAATATTAGTTAGTATTTTTTTTTTTTTTTCATTTTTCTATGGCAACCTATCGCAAATAATTACGTTATTTACATACATATATAACATCACGCCTGTAATACCCGGAGGGTTAGGCAGAGATGTACCTAATAGCACACCCACATTTCACCAGTTATGTTTAAGTCCCATGTTAAAGGGGGCGAGCCTTTTGCCATCAACCGGGCACAAATACAAACTCCGTGACTGCTACTGAGAAATTCCTGATGGAAAAACCCAATAACACTTTCCCGACCCGGGAATCAAACCCAGGTCGTCATGTTCAGCAGTAGCACTTGCAACCACTAGGCGAGGCAGTAAACATCGTGAGGAAACCGGCATGTCTTAGAACTAAAAATTCCAAGACATGTGACATCTACCAACCCGCACTGGGCCCGCGTGGTGGATTACAGCCCACTCCCTCTCATAGAGAGGAGGCCTGTGTCCCAGCAGTGGGAACATAAAAGATTAATGATGATGATGATGACCCTATAGCATCCCTACCCTATTGCTATTCTACCAATTCGTACTAATCCTTTTCAAACGACTTTCATAATGCGCACGGCAAAAGAATGGAACTCTCTGCCTGTGTCTTTGTTTCCGAACGCTTACAACCCTAAGGAATCTCTTTAAAGTTAGTGTGAACAGGCTTCTTTTGGGTAAGCTCGGACCATCGTCAACTTTGTCTCTGTCGTCTCTGTCCTAGACTAGAGTCAAGAGCAAACAGATCGAAAAAAAAAAGTGAACACTGTATTAATGTATGGACAAAATGCATATCCATTCTTCGTCAAGTAACAAACGGATAACCACTGTCAAAAGTACTACACTCCCAACCGAAAACCGGTCGACATACTCGTAAATAAAATAAAACAAATAAACGTCATAGTGAAAATCTAATTTATTTGTCAGCTATGTTATTGGACACAGCGGAAAATATAAAAAAAAATGGCTGTAACGTTATTTGAACTACATTTTATATTGCTATGAAAGTTTATTTTACAAACGTACGATTGAGATCAAAATAAAATTGTGTAAAAAAGTTTTTTGAATTTAGTCGGCCATTTTTCCTCCATAGTACCGTTTAACTAGGCAACAAATAATTGCTTTAGCCTTGTAGGTCGATGAACTTTGTTTGTGAACCTTATTAATGTCGGTTACTTATAAATAATATCTAAGTTTCAAAATCAAAAGGCCTTCCTCGACTCAGTTTAAGATAAACTAAACCAGTTTATGCGGATCTCTCATTGTACGGAAAATCTGTACAAAGCGAGGCCATGTTATACTGGAAATTTAAGGCCTGACGTGTCGCCGTGTGTACTATCTAGATTGTAATAATAGTATATTGTGTATTAAGGGCGGTAAGTAAGGAATTACGATCGAGGCTCTAGTAGAAGCCCGAAGTCGAAGACTGAGGGCTTTCTGAGTCGAGGTTCGTAATTCCCGTACCGCCCGTGAAACATACAATGTTTTTCATCACACTTGCGAGTTAATAATTATGAATATACACAAGTCAGCACACATATTATTACGAAATACGTGAACTGATTTGCGGATGGGGCGGGCTGTTTGCCCACACCACAGATTATACAAATGTTTTGTTCAGAAACTTTAAAGGCAAAATACTTACCTAGGTATATACAGCCATGACGGAGTGTAAAAAAATAAAAATTTCGACGTTTGGATACAAAAAACTATCGATTATTTAGATTTTAGAACATTAGTTGAGTAGTTAAATAACATGTAGCGAGATTGAATGAAATTCCTGTTTAGATAACATTTTAAGACAATTTTTCAATTGCGTGTAAACTCCTTGCTTGATGTACTTGCATGACCTGTGTGCTGTCAAGCGGTGCTGTAAATTAAAAAAAAAATACTTACCGCCCTAGGGTTTTATATGGGGCATTACAGCCAAGTTCACCTGTATGTTATGAAACTGTTTACGTGCAAGTGTGATGAAAATTAAAAAAAAAAAACTTACCGCCCTAGGGTTTTATATGGGGCATTACAGCCAAGTTAACCTGTATGTTATGACACTGTTTACGTGCATGTGTGATGAAAATATATATATGTACTAGCTGTCCCGCGCAACTTCGTCTGCGTCACATTTTCACCGTTTCCGCAACATTTTTCATTGCTGCTCCGCTTCTATTGGTCGTGGCGTGATGATATATAGCCTATGTCCTTCCCCAGGTTGAAATCTATCTTTTTGCCAAATTTCATTAAGATCCGATCAGCCGTTTCGTCGTGAAAAGGTAACAAACAAACATACAAACAAACAGAGTGACTTTTGCATTTATAATATTAGTATGGATTTCACGCTAGGTAATCAGTAATCAGATGAACCAATTAGCATCGCTTTTTAGCACTAACTAGGCATAACAACCATTTATAGCCTTATGCCACAGACCGTGTACAAATACAGAGTCCAGCCTGTTACTTCGGATGAATCTGACGGCACGGTTGGCGCAGTGGTTGAGCAATCGACTGCTGCGCTGTGTGTCGCGGTTTCGATCCCCGCTCGGTACAAATATTTGTATGGTCTACAGATACTTGTTCCAGGTCTGACTGTTTGTGTATGTGACTTTAAATGTTTCTAAACGCACCCACGATGTAGGAGAAATTCCAAGTGTGTTGCAATGTTTAAAATAAAATCTGGAAGGCTTTTCATTTTTGGGTCTGCTTCCACCCAAGTCTAATCGAATGCAGCTGCATGCCAGTATTTTACATAGAGCTGCCTATCTGATCTCAACACCCTGGATGATAAGTACGATACCCTTCAGTAATACTGGTTGTCAGACTTTCGGGCCACTGACTACCTGTAACGACTGTCAATTATCTACAAATGACAGCCGTGACCAACAGCTTAACGTGCTTACCGAAGCATGGAGGGAATTCGGTATGTAGATTGTAGTGGATGGTCATCCATCAACGGACCAACCTCAGCAAGCACAGCTTAACCTTGAGCATCGAACCACTTGCATAAACTAACCATTGAAATAATAACAACTTCAACCTCATCTTAATGGTTAAAAATTAACCATCTGAGTTTCTAACGTAGTCGCTAAGTTAACAGCGGTAGTGTCAACTGTAAGGACACTTTAGCTGGAGTTATTCTGGACGTCGGACAAGACAAATGCATTAACTGTGTTGGGACACGAGTTAAACCCACACATGTAACGAAGATGAGAGTAGTAGACACATACATATGTAGGAACTGAATACACATAGTCACAGTGAAAATGAGGAACAGTGTCTCAACTCGACTCATTTTGTGATGCTACGTCGAAATGTTCTTCTCCAGACTTAGATCCCAACTTTCTCAATGAATGTATTGGGGGTCTCTGGTCTGTGTGCAAGCAGTGTTAACCTAATCGTGTGACCGTCGGACTGCCAAATCAAAGGTCTCAAGTTCGAACCCAAGACAAGCACATCTGATTTTTCGGATTCATGTTCGTTTGGTATAATTGTCACTTGCATCGGTGAAGGAAAATATCGTGAGGACACAATCATGCCTGAAAGATATTTCTCGACGTTATGTAAAGCCAAGTCAGAGGCCCATAGGCGGCGTAAAAAGTCTGACACCAGGTCCTAACCTGGTGGTGCCTACACTAACTACACGATAAAGAAGATCTTATTGTTGCTTTTTGCCACATTATCATCTTTATCAAAATCCATCCATCGCTAGTCTTCGTTTTGTCTACTTTTAAGGTCTATATTCAAACTGAAAACCTTTTTTAGTACATCGCTACTCCACATCGTTTAAAAAACGTCATCTCCTCATCAAGACTGTTTCTGACACAAGTGTGATTAGGGTTTTTCGATGTTCTGTACGAGAGTGCGGTTTGGGTTTTTCGTTGTTGTTTTACTATATATGCATGTACTGTGGTACAGTTTAACTCAATTGGAAAGTTTCAGAGTTGCGATTTGCAAGGTCGGCGCGTCCTTATATAGGAGTCTGGGCGTGACCAAAATGATTATTTGGCGAAACTTTTTTTGTGATTCCATACAATAGCGGTGACATGTGATGGAAAATATTGAACACGTACTATCACGGCTATTCTTACTTGAGTTCCGGAAAGATTAAGCAGATGTTTAGGTAAATACTTATGAACACTCTTAAGTCGTATTTTGAAAATAATAAATGAATCTACCATGAAAACAAATTATTGCTTGTATAAAACACAAAACAAAATTAAAAAAAAAAAAACGAGTAGAAACTCTTTTATACTTTTCTGACCCACACTCACAAAGGAAAACAGAAACGAAAATACAAGGATTTTCTGTACAATAATTCGACCGTAATCCGAAACTTGGCAAGGTCACGGTTCCCGGGGGTCCCACCACTGTTTATCACCAGGTGATCATTTGTGACCTACTTAGCTTCATGTCTGGCCTAGTTGTAACGCGACGGGAATCAGCTCTTAGGAGGTGGGGTTTATAGCGTTTTAAGAGACTTTCCTATTCAGTAGATAGTTTCTGGGTTATACAAGGTGTTGTTTTGCATCCTCGTTAAAATTCAGGAGGTTGTCACAAAATATATAAATAATCAATTTAAATTACGGGACCTCGTTAATAATAAATAAACTCTGCTTTTTTTAGCTGTTTAAATTTGACAGTATTTCAGAAAAGCCTAAAAAAACGTTTGCCATTGTTTGTATGTGTGAAAGCGTGGTTTTAAGGCGAGGATAGACGGGCCGCGTTTAAAATAAATAAAAAAATAAAAAAAAAACCTACGTATTTTATTATCGGGTTGAGAATCATTAGCCTAGTTACCTCCTTGATTTTGACGAGGTTGCAAAAGAACAGCTTGTACTATAGGCTATGAAGAACAAACTGTACTTTGCAAGGTTGATTCTGCGGATCTTTTTAACAGTATGTAAAATGTTCTTTGTAAAATTCTATGAAATGATAATGTGAGAAACAATGAATGTGAAGCGAAATTCGATAAAACAATATACAACTATTAAAAACATTGTAAGTACGTTTGTCTTGAAAAAGCTTTGACTGTTGTAAAAAAGTTATAACAATTTCCTGCTAAATATAAACTTAAGAAGCGAGTTTACGACGACGCCATTTCTCAAAGGCCAAAAACGAACTGAGGCCATTACAAATTCTTCTCTTGTTACAAATTTATGGCCTTTGTAGTAACCAGGGCCTGGAATTCTGAAATATTCCGGGAACTGAGTATAATAACAATTATAGAGAACTTTGTAAGTAATTGCAGTTCTAAGCAAAATTACTTAGCTTTCGAGTTACATTTTCATAACAAATTCCAAAAGAAAAAGCACTTTTAATAATAGAGATGTAACACTACTCGCCGAAAAGACGTGAAATACGATACTTTTCATCCCTAGGGAGAATCGTTTTCTACTGACAAATACCAAATTCTAAAAAAAAACGAGTACTATTTAAACATTTTTATTGTTCCAACTTTCTATGCAGCCACGATGTAAAATTGAAATTAATAACTTAAGTTAAGTATTGATTAAAGAATCTATATTTTTTTAATAACTTTATTCTTTAAAATAACATGAATTTGGGCAAAATATTTACCATTTTTTCAATGATCAAAATGGAAAATAATGGCTTAATAGTACACAAAAAAAAATGGATTTCTGTGACCGTACGGGCCGCAGAGCGAGTGCATTGTATGATGTACCTACTCATTGCTCATAGATATTGCTGATGCTTGAACTTGGATGCTCACCAAACACACTATCCACCGAACGAGCCATGTTGTGCATCTCCCTCTATGACCGGGTGAAAAATACAGAAACCGGGTGAAAAATACAGTGAAGACATAGCGGAAGTGATAGCAAAAATAAAGTGGAACTGGGCGGGACATAAATATGCCGTAGACTGGATGGAAGATGGGGGAAGAAAATGCTGGAGTGGAGACCACGGACGGGACGGAGGAATGTGGGAAGACAACCGACTAGGTGGACAGACGATCTCATTAAAGTGGCCGGAAGAAACTGGATAGCCATGACACATAACCGCCAAAAGTGAAGAGATTTGGAAGAGACCTACACTAAGCATTGGGAGGCCAAGGGTTGAAGAGAAGAGATTGCCGATGCGCCCTGAGCTTCAACGAAAGCAATGATCTGCTTGGTCGACTTTTTGGTCGACTTGTCGGCTTATTTGCAACTGACTCGGATTCGGCCAAAGTCATAGTCGGCCCCATCTCTATTTTATTATTTATTCAAACCTGTGTTGAGAGGGATGAAAAATCAGAATCGTAACAACTGGTTTAGGTTTCGTGGAAACAGCGCTGGCTTGATTTTACTCTACAAATAAAATTCTTTTAAAAAAATATTAGTTTCACGAAATTATTTCTTAGTAGCGACTACGCTCTCTCGTCGCGAAAGGAAAATATGACGAAAGCATTTTCTAATACGGTAACTTCCAACATTTTCTTTAATTAGGAGTTAATGTGCTTATATACAGTATGTTAGTTTAAACGAGGGACATATTCAAACCCATAATAGTACATGCTAACATGATACTAATAAAAATATAAACAAAAAAAAAACACTGATAAATAACAGACAGAACCATACCAAAATTTTCGCAAATGTCACGCAACGTGTATACACCCTTGCGCTAGCGACTTAATACTATCGCAGAACATGTGAGCGGGCAATGACTCTTAGGTATAATCCATTTTCCCTTCATACTTTAAACTTACCTGGCTTAGGACAGTCCAAAATATCTAGGCACTAAACAAAACATTAAATTTTTTTCTATATACGTTATAGGTTTTTTACATATTTGGGACGAGAATCGAATACTGAATACCCTCCCTCAATATGTCCCTCGTTTAACCTAACATACTGTATTTTAACCAAACTAGTTGGTTATTTTTAATGTAGATTATATAACTCAACGTTGTATATCTTAGCTGGAAGTATTTTTGTATTTAGATAAAGTATCTAAAGGAGAAATGTGGTTGCAGTTTAGGTAAACGAAACGATTTCGAGAAAAAAGAATTGTGATTTATGTTATTTTCCATTTGATTGAAACCTAGAATTGAATCTGGATGGAGGTATAGCTAAACTTTGTCTAAATGGTGGAAAGGTATTTCATATGCCGATAGTCGGTACCTCCCGTGGGAAACGCGTGGACGAAACCTAAAGCAAAGCTTTGTATTAGATACGTTGTATTAAGGTTGCGCCAGGGTAGACACGAAATTCAAATTTTCTTCATATTTTGCAATTCGCCGTTAGGTTTTATGTTGAACAAAATATGTTTCACGGCCGTGCAACGTAATTATTTACAGAATTGTAGTCATTAAAAATCATTAACACAAACCTTTTAAGTTCTTTAAATCCTATTGAATAACATGGAAAAGTGATTCAATGGCATTAAATTAACTTAGATAGTATTGATGATTTAAATCATCATCATCATCATTAGCCTATAATGTTCCCACTGCTGGGGCACAGGCCTCCTCTCTATGAGAGGGAGTGGGCTGTAATCCACCACGCGGGCCCAGCAGTGCGGGTTGGTAGATGTCACATGATTTCGATTTTTTAGTTCTAGGACATGCCGTTTTCGGCTCACGATGTTTTCCTTCACCGTTTTTAAATAATAAATAATCGGACTCTACGGGAAATGTATGTGTATGTGTGTTCTTCTATAGAAGAACGAAATGAAGTACTACTAATTATAATGTTAATTTACTTTGAGACGCATACTTAAAACGACTGGGTCTGGCATGTAATTTTGCACAAGATTTCCTAATAAAATAGAACGATGTTGATGGTAAGATTTTCGTGAAAAACTAATTTTCAATTTTCCGTTTTTAAAGAGTTTTGAAAATGGTCTTCTATATTGTTTTACATAGAAGTTCATCATTTTCGAGAGGATTAAAAAATACAAAGACAAAAACTATGAACCTTCGCTAAATGACGTCGTGAAGTCAGTCAGTCGCGGGTCGATGGAATGGAAGTAGCCAGCGCAAATTCAATTTCTGCGCCAGCATATTAGCGATCCTCCCTGGGATTACACTGCCGTGGACAAGAAACACGCTAAGTAATTGAATACGGATCGCAATCTGATATTATTACTATACAACGTGTTTTTTTAATTCCCCTAACTCTAGGGTTATCTTTACATAGTGTTTATCTTTATCTTTACATATATCGTGTATACTATACACAACAGATTTTGATGCGGTTTTCATTAATAGACAGAATGAATCAAGGTGAAGATATGTATAATGTATCCCTGGAAAACCCACCAATATATCCACGCCAACGAAGCGAAAAAAAATATATTAAAAAAATGGTTGCACTCCGGGAGTGCCAGCAGAAGTGAAAACTTGAATATTGACGTTGTGGATTTTTGATATTTTGGAATGGTTAGGGAATAATTTTGCAAGAATTGCCTTAACTATCAGTATAAGGGACTACTCACACTTATTCAGCTCCATTCGCGTTTTGCTGAACGATTTTGGTCACACTTATACAGTTCTGCTTCTATCAGCCGCTTACAGCGTCGTAAGAATGAGAAAAGCCGTCATAGCGTATTATCTCCGCTGAAACGCTTCTATATCTACTGCTGTAGGCTGTAGGGCGCTGAATATGCTACAAAGACGGGTAAGCTACTCAATCTACTCATTTAGTATTGTGCCTTCAACATGGGCAGTTCTATGTGCGATATTGATATTTCTTCCAAAGTATTATTTTGTCTCTGTTGATCGCTATAATGTGACGAACTAATATCGTACAAGCAAGAATATTTTTGCACTAGCAATATAAGTTTCTCTTCGTCCAGCATTCTATTTCATAAAACTAAATAATTATAATTACTTTAAAAGAAGTACGAACGCTCTCAATCCTTGCGTGCGTTAAGTAATAATAAATTAAACCTATGCAGGAATAGTTCCTGCATAGGTGGCAGGTCGCAACTTGTCGATGAGGAGTCGAGAACCATCCGCGTACAGCGCTGTTCCGCCGCGTTAAAAAAAAAAAACAATTAGACCATTACAGGCACTTTTGAAAGTCAAAATACAAAAAAGAAAACGCGAAGCTACAGTCCCAGTCACAAAGCATAATAACTTGTGAAAGTACCGTCGTTGCCCATTCCAAAGCGTGGATCTCTATGGAGAAGAATGGGCAAGAAACTCCATGGACACTCTTTTAAATCAAAATGTGTTACAAAATCTTGGTTACATCATTCATGTTAAGAATTTTACAAATATGTGAGAACGATGTAGAAATACGGTCAAGGTAAGAGCGTTCGACGCTGAATGCGGCAGAACAGCGCTGAACGCGGCAGAACAGCGCTGCACGCGTCAAAACAGCGCTGAACTCTATCTACAACGTGTAACAGAATAAACGCAAGACCTGAAAGTAGTTTGCACTGAATCGGCTTCTGAATCGATTTCCATCATCCATACTATCCATACTATCCATATCCATATCCATATCCATACTTCCATACTAATATTATAAATGCGAAAGTCACTCTGTTTGTTTGTTTGTTTGTTTGTTACCTTTTCACGACTAAACGGCTGATCGGATCTTCATGAAATTTGGCAAAAAGATAGATTTCAACCTGGGGAAGGACATAGGCTATATATCATCACGCTACGACCAATAGGAGCGGAGCAGCAATGAAAAATGTTGCGAAATCGGGGAAAATGTAACGCAGACGAAGTTGCGCGGGACAGCTATAGTTATTTATATATGTGTTAATTTTTTCCAGGTAAATCAGAATCACTGCGTAAAACCAACGTAATAAAATAATTTATTTAGGGAAATTTAAGCCTTATCTCAAAGCAATAAAAACCCATATGAATGTATGGCTGAATTTGTAGATCGCTCAATAGCTATCCATACACACACGTACACAAATCAATACATTTTAGATTTAAGTTACTGTGCGAAAAATAAAATATTTAATTTAAGGAATATTAATCCTTAATTCCAAGCAATACAGTCTTACTTAACTGCACAACCGAGTTTGTACTTTGTAGTTCGGTCACTCAAAATAATAATCATATCTATCCTTACTCACATACACACACACACCTCAATTGTACGTAATTTAAGGAAATTTTAACTTTATTATAAAGCAATAAAGCTTTTTTTAAATGCATGACTGAATTTGTAATTCCGCATTTCACAATCTTTTGAAAACAACTTGACAAAATATTAGAAAATCTAAGGTACGTTTTTTGTAAACCGCAAAATCAACGTGAAAGAGCGAGACGCAATTATTTACCGACTTAGCCCTCTGACGCTTGATATGCCGCCGGCGCACGCGCCACCACCGCCCGCCAGACATCAAACGAAATTAGTCATCCGTTCGGCAGCAACAAGTGAATTACGTATTATTTTGTTGTTGTTGCTGTTACTTGTTTACGCACGCAATGGCTTTCCGGTATAGCAATATCCAGTACACAGAGATGGTGAGGACACTGGCTCGTTGCGACGATAATGTGGAGTTAGCGTGTCAAGTGTTCAATGAACGATATGGTACCAGAGTGAGCACCAGGACAATGCTAGGTGCAACTCAGCGCCTGAGGGACTCCAGAACGTTTCGTCCTAACACGGCAATGGATAGAGGGACGAATGTGCGCTCTAGTCGTTTGCAGGAAAACATTCTCGATTATTTCGATGAAAATCCAGGGAGCAGCACGTGGGAAGCAGCGCCGTTGTTTAACTTTAGCCACATGTACTTGTGGAGAACATTACGTGCTGATGGCGAACACCCCTTCCACCTACGACGTTGTCAGGAGCTGATGCCGACCGACTATTTGCCACGACTACAATTTTGTAGATGGTTGTTGGAAAACTGGCAACAAAACATCATTTGGACGGACGAGAGCACCTTCACACGAGTTACGTGTACGAGTACTTATTGTATATCGTTCAATGTTGTAATGTTGCTAAAGTTGTGTTTGTTTGTAAAGTTGACAAATTTCCACCTCAAGAACCCTTAGATCGTCCGGTGATGGACCCTCCGGAACTTCATCAAACTTTCCATTTCTTTAATTGAATTCTGTTGCAGCACAACCAGCATCTAACAAAATAAGTAATCTTTCAATGCCTTACAAATCCATATTCGCTTCTTTAGTTCTGTGAAGAAGTTCATTGCAGATTTCCGACGGATCAAGACAGGCATCGATTAAAGATAAACCACACAAACAAACATTTCGTTAAAAGGTAACAGACAGAAACCTAATGAGTTAGTGTCGCATTATAAAATTAGTATCGATTTATGATGAATTTATAAACGTAACAAATTACGTTTATAAAATTAAAGGATTAGTATATTGTTTCAGATTCGTTATAAACGATAAAATAAAAATCAAGGCAATATAAAATGTGAAAGAAATACTTCAACATTAATTGTGATTTTTATCTACGTTGGTACTTACCAACGTAGATAAAAATCACAATTATTATTTCACAGGAGTACTTACTCCTTGTTCTAAATACCATGAGTGATGATTGTAACTTATTATCACTAGCACCAGATGATCACTCATCTGGTGCACCTTGACGATCTCAGTCTAGTCTACGTCGTGGAAGTGGCAAAGTTCTGGCCTAACAGAATATACAAGGTGTTGTTTTGCAACCTCGTCAAATTTCAGGAGGTGGTCACGAAAGACATAAATAATCAATTAAAATGACGGTACCTAGTTAATTATTAGTAAACGCTGATTTTTTTTGTTTGTTTAAGTTTGCCAGTATTTCAGAATAACCCCCTTAACGTGGCTTAGGGACTAAGAAATTATCGAATAAACGTTTGAGATAGTTTGTATTTGTGTAAGTGAGGTTATAAGGCAAGAACCAGATGGGCTGCGTTTAAAACAAGGGTGGTTCACACTTACCAATTTCCGTAAAAAAGAAAAATTACCCATTTTATTATTGATTCGGGTCGAGAATCGTTAGCATAGTTACCTCCTTGAATTTGACGAGAATGTAAAACAACACCTTGTATATAGTGCGTGGAGTCCCTCCGCGCGGAAGAAGTGAAACTTCGTAATACTAGACCTACACGCATGATTCGAGTGCCACGCATTCACTCTCGTTATTTTATTGATCTTCTAAATAATATTTATTATTTTTATTACATAATTATTACATAAGTTTATCGAGGTTATTCTACTCATGGAAATTGAGCGAAGGCTGGTCACACCGAAAAATCTAATGCATGACTTTTTGCACGCCATCCGGCGTACCTAGTAGAACTACGTAGTCACAAATCTTGTAATACTGCCATCTCTTAGTGAGTTTTAGAAAATATTCCCCCTCCATGGTAGCGTTAAACTTGTTGGAAGTCGCATATGAAGTTACACTTCAAAATACTGTCGTACCAGCCACACTAACACAGCTAAGAAGAAGAAGTAACCCTTACACCAGCTACTGGCTGGCTGATCTTTTACCACGATGTGTAGTTTGTATGTCCAGCTCATACACGGTAAAAGTTGATACAATTACTGTTTACCATAATCTTCGAAATAGATAATGGAATAGATCTAAATCTTTGAGCAGCGCAATATATTTAGATCCTTGTTTTTTTTTTCAGATGTTGATGATGATTGTTCAACTCTTAGTGTTCACCTGCGCTTACACTCTCGTCACGGCTGATGAAGTGCCGCCCTACACGGATATTTATAATTCTATAAAACATGCCGAAAGTCTACTGAATATAAACGTTTTGTACGTATTTGTCATATCTATTACAAGTATCAGTGGGTGCCTGTCTGAATATAAGCTCGTCATCAAGACAGTGATGACACGGGTGGATTCAAAAGGGTTATTCAAAGGGGATTCAAAAATAAAATTATTTGCATAGTCTTGAAATTATGCTTTTTGGTTGAATAATTATGTCTTTTTTTTTGACCCCTCTGTCTCTTCTCTATTTTTCTCAAGAATAATGAGGGGCAAATTGTAGGATGATTGTACCTTAATTTTCATACAGGTAGTGGGACAGGTAACTAACTTACTTTAATCGAATAGACGATGTATGGTGCAAAAATAATGTTTATTATCACAGTACATAGGTACCTTTACAGTCTATATATAAAAAACACAGTATAGATAGAAGAATAATATGACCGTATGGGACAGCGGTGCGAGCCGAAGCTGTACGTGCCCCGGAGACGCGGCCTGAGGAGCGGCGTTTTACCTATCTACGCTTGCCAAAAAGACAGCGCGGGCGCTTCGTTGCTATATAATATAATAATAATATTAATATTAATATTATAATATTGAAGTGAAACTTCTTATGCGACTTCCAACAAGTTTAACGTTCTAATGGAGGGGGAATATTTTCTATTACCCACTAAGAGATGGTGCTATTACAAGATTTGTGACTACGTAGTTCTACTAGGTACGCAAGATGGCGTGCAAACAGTCATGCTTTCGACTCTTCGGTGTGACCAGCCTTCGCTGAACTTCCATGAATAGAATAACCTGGATAAACTTATGTAATAAAAAGTGTACAACAATAAAACAATTAAATATTATTTAGAAGCTCAATAAAATAACGAGAGTGAATGCGTGACACTCGAACGCATGCGTGTAGTATTACGAAGTTTCACTTCTTCCACGCGGAGGGACTCCACCCACTATTTTTTTATATTATATAATATTGCAAAAATAATAACTGTTTCAAGTTTGAACTTTCGAAAACCCAGAGGTACCTACTGTAGCATCAGCATCACATTGTAACTCTCTATGATTACAAAAAAAACTTCTAAATTTGAGAAGATTAGAGAATATTCGTCATCAGCCTATAATGTTCCCACTGCTGGGACACAGGCCTCCTCTCTATGAGAGGGAGTGGGCTGTAATCCACCACGCGGGCCCAGTGCGGGTTGGTAGATGTCACATGACTTCGAATTTTAGTTCTAGGACATGCCGGTTTCCTCACGATGTTTTCCTTCGCCGTTTTCGAGGGCAGCGATGATGAAATAAATTACATAAAGTAATGCGCCTGCCTGGGTTCGAACCCACGGCTTACTGCTTGCAAGACGGGGCTGCCACCACTGGGCGACCGCTGCTCTCAGAGGCACTGAAAGAATATTAATGCCTAGTAAATGATAACAGATCCGAAAGTAGGAAGCAAAGTTTCTGAAAACTGTAAAAGGTCTAGATTATCAAGCAGCCGATAACGGTGAAATTATACTGATAGCATACTCGTATGTACACATACGTAAGCTAACAAACATATATCAATAAAAGACGTTCTCATTTCCTTAACGGACAATCACCGATACTAACTGAAATTGATAGCTTTCATTTAATTTCAGACTTACTACTTATCAATAGTTTATTTTGGTACCGTTTTGTTTTATTCTATAAAATTTAGTTGCAGATTTCTAAACGGTTCGGCAGTTTCAGTAATGCTTGTGACCCCTGTGGGCACTTACGGACTTAAAGTTGTAAATATTTCCATACTGACTGGGCTAAAAGGATAACTTGTTCATTAAATAACTCTGGATAAAAAATAGTGCGTGGAGTCCCTCTGCGCGGATGAAGTGAAACTTCGTAATACTACACGCTTGCGTTCGAGTGCCACACATTCACTCTCGCTCTGTCTCTTTCAATTCCCCCTCCATGGTAGCGTTAAACGTTTAACGCAACCTTGTTGGAAGTCGCATAAGAAGTTTCACTTCAATAAATAGCATTAAATATGTTCAAATGCAACTGCAGTCACATTAAAACGTTAAAGACGTGCCGCGAGTGAAACAGTTGCTCTTACGGATATTATTCCTGAAGAAGCCTGTAAGGAATATTTGTATAAAATTTGAACAGATTTTATTAGTTTTTGCGCAATTTCGGAACATTGATTTGGATTTTTACAATTATAATAAATGTATATAGATTAAAATGCGTGCATGCGTTTTTATATTTAATATTAAAATGCGGGGTAAAATAATCTTATCATTCACACCGACATTTGTGCACTGCCAAAGCTAGCAAATTGTAACGTTGTTTAGATAAAAATATGAAATCGGATGCCTGATAGTTAGTTAGGTACATTTTACAGTTTTCAGAAACATCACTTCCAACTTTCGGATCTGTTATCATCTGCTATAGACATTAATAGTCTCTTATCTGAGAAGATAAGGCAAACCCCTTCGTCTGAGAATATTCAGAAGAAGGTTTTTGTAAGCATTGGAGTTGCAGCAATGTGATGACCAATTATTTTCAGATAGTAACGGTTATCTGTTACATTGATCCGTTTGGTGGAACGTTTGCACTGTTAATTACTCTACCAATGACGAGGAGTAGTCTCGTACCTATCAGTTTTACAGGACCTACGGTTGAACTTTGACAGTTGTACGACTGAGCTACGAATTACGCTTACTGTTTTAGGTGCATATTTCTTGAGGACAAGAGTTATAAACTTTGCGTAAGTGCTAAGTAAAGTCCATAACTCTCAGTTCTACGTGGTACGCACCAAAAACAGTTGGAATGGCTAGTTTTTACTGTGACTGAAATGGTTACGAATTTCTGAACACCTGAACATTGGACATGCAGTGCACCTTTATGGAGCATTGGTCGAAACTCCATGTACGAGTAGTGCAATCCTAAACCAATGTTTCCATTTTTGACTATCTATTTCTTTTTATTGTTGTGTGTTTTATTTATAAAAAAAAACGTGTATGCATGATTATACTGTAATTTATCTAAAATAAATAAATAGAATTGAGTACCTACAAAGTACAAATACCTCGACAAGTTTTGTTCTGATTAATATTTCCAAAGCAACATAAACATGACAGCGCGCTGTGCGAACCCTTCAAATAGCAACCGGAAACAGCGCATACGACGGCGCGCTGTAGACGATTACTTCCGGCGTCCCGACGCTCCGCCAATTAGATCATCTACAGTCAAGTCTTACGTAAATATAAAATAATAAGCAAATATCAAAACCTTTTTTACTAACTGCGCTTTCGGAGAATAAATGAATGTGAACGAATAACAAAAGTAAGAATAAGAAGGTACTATGGTAGTTGAAGGTAAACATGTACTCGTGAGCCATCTCTGTCCCACTCATCATCTGCCTAGCCTTTTCCCAAACTATCTTGGGGTCGGCTTCCAGTCTAACCGGATGCAGCTGAGTACCAGTATTTTACATGAAGCAACGGCCTATCTGACCTCCACAACCCAGTAACTGGGTAATAGGATACCCCTTGGTAAGACTGGATTTCAGACTTTTCGCTTCTGACTACTCGTAACGACTGTCAAAGATCTACAAATGACAGCCGGGACTTAACGTGCTTTCCGAGGCACGGAAGGTAAACATGTATGTCCTTCTTATATTTAAAGAATATATAACAAATTTAGTTGTTGTTGTTTATAAATATAAACGAATTCCATTGCAATAAATTAATGGCTATATAGCTAACGATATATCTAACAATGGCAATCTAACAACATGTTAAATTATTGTTTCAAAGAAACTGGTTGCTAAGTAACTGGATTCTAGTAAAAATAACATTTTAAAAATTCAAAAAACAATAAAAATGAAAACAAGACTTCAAAATAATGAATGTCCGAAACATTTTAAGAAGCAGCCTTTGATTTGGTTTGATTTAAGAAAATAATGGTACTAACTTTCTTAATTATTTCACCATCACCGATAATGATAATTTCACTTTTCAATGTCTGTTTTTACTATTTATTTTTTTTTCAATTTTAAATGGTATGGCACGATACGTCGCACCACGGGTGTTCCGCAAGGTTAATTAATAAGACCTTCGTTATTCCTAATCTATTCAATTAAATTTGCGTGGCGCGTTTGTAATTTTCCTATCTGCACAGTAATAGATTGGTCTGGAAACCAATCATTTATTAATTGGTTCCTCTCAACCTAATTTAAAAGAAAGTTAACAATACGTTTTCTATGGTTGAAACTGTCATTAATTTAATGTAATATCAATGTGGAACAATTAAGGTACAAGCATCGCACAATTTGCCGCTCACTATTCCTAAGAAAAATAGAGAAGAGGCAGAAGAGTCAACATAAAAATAAAAAACAGGCCAAGTGTGAGTCGGACTCGCGCACGAAGGGTTCCGTACCATTATTTATAAAAACGAGCACAAAAAACACTTTTTTGTATGGGAGCCCCCCTTAAATATTTATTTTATTTTTAGTATTTGTTGTTATAGCGGCAACAGAAATACATAATTTGTAGAAATTTCAACTTGCTAACTATCACGGTTCGTGAGATACAGCCTGGTGACAGACGGACGGACGCACGGACAGCGAAGTCTCAGTAACAGGGTCCCGTTTGACCCTTAGGGTGCGGGGAACCCTAAAAAACGGCATAATATTCAATCAAAAAATAAAAAATTTTTTTTTTTTTTTTTACCTTGATCAAATTTACGGTACTAAAATAAATCCAGTGTTTGGGTGCATCTCATTATTTACTAATCTAGTTGTTAAATTTTTATTAAGCCGACATAATGTTTAGTTAGGACGATGCGTCAAAACATCCCCCAAAATCCTTACACTGACCAACAGTTTTAAAATGTATCTCAGTCAAAACATCTTAATATAGTGATTTATGGCGACATCTCTCAAAAGTGTGGGATACTCCTAGAAAAATTACGTTAAGTTATGTTTTAAACCTATTATTTTGGCACAAAATAACTGTTTGTAAACCATATCCCTTGATTTTAAACACCAAACTGGTTGCTAGTCTTTTTATGGTTCCTTGTGATATGAACCTATTGACACATACGAAATATCTGTTGGAAGGGGAGGGGGGGGGTCTCATACAATTTTTGTTCGGTTCGTAAGATCGTCCACATAAGTTAGATCGAAGTTTTCAGCATTTTAACAAAAACGGGTACAATAATTGGTAAAAAAAAATTACGTCATCACGATTTATTCCAGTTTGTCTGATCCGTTACTAATGAATAAAAAAAATTAAAAAAAAATAAAGTTATGTGCACTAAAATTTTGTGTTTATTTTTATTTTGCCCAACATTTTGATTTATACAAGACAGCAGGTCTAACCATTGTTTTATAAATTTTCCCGTTAAGTTTAAGGGGAATGCGCGAGTCGCAAATAGTCCCCGTGACCTGCCACCATTACATCCATCCAATGTTAATTCTGTGCTTAATACTACAATCTATTTCGCCATCTTTTTGCACGAGAAAACCGAGATACTGAAAGCCGGAGCAGCTAAGATGAAACGCGCCAACTAGCGCTATGACTCCAGAACTGAAAAGACCGCCGAAATTGCACAACTTGTATTCGGTTTTAGTTTTGCTGATTTTCAATTTTCTACAGCTTCTGTTGCCATTTCTCCAATGTGCTCTAGATCTCTTCACAACAAGAACAATGTCGTCGGCTAACAGCATTCACCAGGGTGCCTCTTCCTGTATGGCCGACGTCAAAGCGTCCATAACCAACAGGAACAGTTAAGGACTCAAAACTGACCCTTGATGCAAGCTTATAGCCACATTGAACTCGTCGGTCTTGCCAGCAGCTGACCGGACGTAGGTACAAGGTTGGCTGTACATAGCACGAATACTCTCCATACTTCCCTGGCATACCTTTCTCTTTCAAGGGCCACCACAACACTTCCCGAGGTACCCTATCAAACGCTTTCTCTAGATCAATGAACACCATGTGCAAGTTTTTGTGCGCACGTCTATACTTCTCACCTAATTGGCAGAGTGCAAAAGTGGCGTCCATTGTTCCTTGCCCTGACATAAAACCAAACTGATTTTGGCTAATTTCACTCTCCTCTCGCAATCGTTTCTCTATTACTTTTTCCCAAACTTTCATACTATGTGACATGAGCTTTATCCCTCGATGGTTGTTGCAGTCCTGCACATCACCTTTATTGCCTATATATATTTAGCTGCTGGAGCGCTATGTTACCAATATACAAAGTGAAAGCGGAATACTGAGTAGATTCGCAGCATTATTCTTCTCGGATATTAAGTAAAGAAATAGAACTCTCTTGAGCTTAGGCAGTTTATTCGTCACAAATAGTTCTCGTTCACGAAAATAGCTAAATTATTTTTCGTTAACCTATACTAGCTAACTGCGGGTTTTCCCCATTGACGTCCACTTCTCTCTATTTGATACCTTGGCCAAACCCTTATGAATCTATATCCGTGTCATCACTGTCTTTATGACGGGCAGTTATGTACAGGCACCCATCTGATACTTTTGGCAGATCTGACTTATCCGTATACCCCAATAATATCCAAGGTGTGGTTTTGCAGCCTCGTCAAAATTCAGGAGTTTGTCACAAAATACATGCATATATATATTATTATATTATTATTATTAATTATAAATAGCTGATTATTTTGGTAAGGTTAAGGTGGTTTAAGTTTGTCAGTATTACAGAATAACCCCCATAACGTGGTTTATGGAATAAGAAATTATCGAATAAACGTTGAGATGGTTTGTATGTGTGAAAGCACGGTTATAGGGCGAGGATCAGACGGGCCGCGTTTAAAACACGGGTGGTGTTTTACACTTACCGATTTCCATAAAAAAGAAAAAAAAAAGGTTGGCTACTCATTTTATTATTGATTCGGGGCGAGAATCATTAGCATAGTTACCTCCTTGAATTTGACGAGGATATAATTATTATAATAATATGTTTATATTCAGTAGACTTTCAGCATGTTTTATTGAATTATAAATATCCGTGTAGGACGGCACTTCATTAGCTGCGACGAGCTCGTTAACGCAGGTGAACACTAAGAGTTGAACAATCATCATCAACCACCCCGCTACTGAATGTCGAAGTTTGAAATGTCGACGTATGTTAGTTCTAAAGTACAGGTTCTCGATGTACGCCAGTTCGAAAGTTCACTGGAGCGAAGTCAGCAAGGCCGACGTATCGTTAGTTAGAAAGCATACGAGTGTGATGTACGCCAGTTCGTCATAGCGTACTTTCAGACTAACGTAATTCGTACTTACGAACTTTATGTATACCATACATGTAACTTCGGAGTAAAGTAATACAGTCTAACTCTTTATATTTCTCTGTCTATTCTATTACTTTTTAACGCCTTAACGGCTGGGCAGATTATGGTGAAGTTTGATTGGCATGCTGGTAAACCATGACCATTATTAGAATCCGGCGGAAGAAGCAACTTGCAGAGGTTACACTGCGTTGAGCATGTGCTTATTTTGGACAGATTGCAAAGTACTCATAATAAAAAGTTAAAAAAATCATTCTATTTTATTTTTGGAATGCCGAGAGTCTTTCACATAACATGTTGAATATTTAACATGTTGTGTGGTTGCATAAAAGTCAGGTCTTCTCCACAGAACGAGTATATGCCTAGAATGGTAAGAAAAGGCTTTGCGATAACACATATAGGAACTTCTACCGGGATGACGGCTTTCAACTGCCACAAGCCAGGAATCAAATCAAAAAACTTGAGAGGTGTCAAGGGACACCCGGAAGGAACGAAGTTCCTTTCACGTACATAATATCAATACATTTTAGATTTAAGTTAGTGTGCGAAAAATAAAATATTTAATTTAAGGAAGATTAATCCTTAATTCGAAGCAATACGTCTTACTTAACTGCACAACCGAATTTGTACTTTGTAGTTCGGTCACTCAAAATAATAATCATATCTATCCTTACTCACATACACACCCCAATTGTACGCAACTTTATTTTAAAGAAATAAAGCTTACAATAGCTTACTATAGCAAAAAGTGTCGTGACAACTTTTCGTAAGATTTTTTCCGTCTAGCCCCCTTTCACAACGCGCGATAAGGAACTTCGTTCCAATTAAAATCGTTTATTGAAGTAGGCCAGTTACAGGCACTTTTGAATAGTTGAGCAGACAATAATAGAAACGGGCAACAATATAATGACAATGTTTTGAACGGTCATTCATTAGTAAACCTTCACTCAACCGCAAAACTAAATTTGTTTTTCATAGTAAGTTAATGAAAAACAAAGTTATTGCTGCAGTTTGGTGAAAAAGTCCCATATCTCAAAAACTACATATCAAATCTTATTCAAACCAATTTTCGCTGAAAGTTTTTTTTACGGTCTACATCCCCATATTTTTTTCAGATTTTTTCTCTTGTTACTTTAGAAATTAGAGGGGGGGGACACTCGTTTTACCACTTTGGAAGTGTCTATCTTTCAAACAATTGACTTTGAAAAAAAATGGTTTCAGGAACCTCAATGTCATTTTTAAAGACCTATCTATAGACACCCCACACGTATAGGTTTGATAGTTTTTTTTTTTAGTTTCAGTTTCATGTATATCCTTACCAATTTTTTTTTTTAATTTTGTACAAAAATCATAATGCGGTTCACAGAATACATCTACCTACCAAGTTTCAGCTGTGTAGTCCTAATAGTATCGGAATAAAGTGGCTGTGATACGGACGGACAGACAGACAGACAGACATGACGAATCAATAAGGGTTCCGTTTTTTGCCATTCGGCTACGGAACCCTAAAAATGAAGCTACAGTTCCAATCACAAGACAATGTAACTGCGAAAGTACTGTAGTTGCCTATTCCAAAACGTACGAGTATATCTCTATGGAGAAGAATGGGCAGAAACTCCATGACATGACATGATGAAAGAGTGCCGGAAAACGTTCGCGCGTTGAAACATTGAGTTTCAAGTTTGGAACAGAATCAAGTGGCAGTGGTAGCGGTACCGAGTGCCTAAAATGTAAAACGAAGAGGGTAGATTTATCTGCTAACACCCAACCGCAATAACTTCAGATTATCCGTGATCATAGTGCTAGCAACAGCGCCAAGATATCAGAAACTCGAAATGAATAGTAAACATGTTAAATATCCCGTTTTAGTGTTAATGATAAATTATCTTAGTTCTTTATCTATTCTTTTAGTGTAGATTAAGTTGACTAAGTATAATCTATTTCTGAATAAAAGGTAAAAAGAAAACCTAACGTGTTCGGAGAGGGTAGTGGTTTAATTTTCGAGCTCGCTTTGCTCGCTCATGCATAGCAGGTACCTTTAATTTTTGGACTTCTTAACCGACTACAAAAAAGGAGGTTCTCAATTCGATGTATAAATATATTTTGTTTACGTATGACATCGCATAATTTTTCACAGAGTGTCGTCGAGGTTGGCACCACTGAGGGAAGATAATAGAGGTTGATTGTTGTTTTAGATATTGGCATGCATTAGATGTTGGTACTTATGTGTAGTTGTGATTGCAATACAACGTCGGAGTCTATTGGAAAACTGGCCGACTTTAACATAACTGGCGAAAAACGGGTGTTCTAATAGGTACACTTCTGTCCAACCCTTCGGGTATTCCTTGTCTACCCCTCTAGGAACTCAATAAAAAAAAGTCCATGTAAATCCGACCACACTATAAACTTCGTTCCACCTTTTTTTTACGGATGGGAAATCATCAAATGACTCCTCATGCTCTGGGCGGAGCGGAAGGGAGTGTCAGACTTGTACTGACTTAAACCCATCCATGTTCCTTCTTAGCCCTTTGTGTTCCAGGGTAACGGTATCTCTTTCGAATAGTCCCGCAGCCCTAGCAGGCGTCGACCCTCTCGGACCCCTTCCGATTTGATGACATCTCCTTGAGGCACGCATGTAACACTAACGCGCCGTCGACACGGCATGTCGTCATAAAACGGACGGTGAGCTAGCCCATTACTCACCGTCCACAGGCCCGCGCAAAGGTGGCAAGCATTCGGTGCGGGGATCGAACCCGCGGCACACAGCGCAGCAATCAATCGCTCAGCCACTGCGCCAACCGTGCCAACCGTGCCGTACATGCATAGTTATAATAAACAAGCGTGCATGTATGGGTTTGTGATGTGGAGGAATGAGAAAATGTCGTGAATTTTTGAGAATTAATTTAAATTTTACACAAGTGAAGAGCAAAGAAACGATGGATGGACTGTAAGAAAGATGATATGGCTAGACAGATAGTGTGCTGCGTTGATCCCAAACAATTTGGCATAAGAGAGCAAGAGAATAATGATATCCTATTCTTTTAATATGTCCATCTGAAGGATATTTGAGTAAAATAAAATACGGAGGATTTTAACAATCCGTCATACATGATTGTTGTGTAACTTTGATCGTTTACACAGCGCAAGCAATACTTCTTTCCCGTTTTTGCAACTTTTTTCATTGATGCTTCGCTCCTATTGGTTGTAGATGATGTTAATATGTAGCCTTCTTCGATAAATGGGCTATCCAATACAATCAGATCTTGCCCGGGTCTGAAATTAACAGAGAAAAACAAACATGGATGGTCGAAAGTATTTATTTTTGAAAAAAAAAATTATGAACATGGAAAACTGTGGTACATTATTCAATTAAATACCAAAACTTGAGAATTACAGGAATATTGTTGTGAAATTATCAATCGTGAAACAATGAAAGTGATCTAGATTCGTAATCGTGAGCTCTGATGTCTCTGTTTTTCCACGCAGGGTTTTTACAGAATTGAAGCTCAGGAGTGTTCCCTCACTGCATAGAGGAGTTTGGCCGTTAATTCCACGATACCATAAAGATCACTTTGTGCTGAAATAACATATTGATGAGCTGCCAGATTCGACGAAACCTCTTCAAATTTTCCATTTCTTTCTATTAATTCATTTGCGACTTTACCAGCAGCGAATAATACAGTAGCTTGATTACCAAATTGAACCTGGTTTTCTTTAACATTATCGTCAATAAGTTCATTGCAGGCTTCATCATTATCTACGCAGGCGCGAATAAGTGCTTTCAACTGAAAAAAGATAATTTTAGCATAAGTGGCGAATATACCCAATGAGCTTTATTCCATAAGAGCCCTCACTACACGGTTTCCGATCGGAATCCAAATAATATGCTCCGGATCCTGCCTTACTATTATTTCATTCTAGCCATTGGCCTCCCCCAAGCTAGGACACAATACCATGCCCTCCACTTTCCGCATACAGTCTGACACAGCCATCTCTTTCACCATATAGCTAACACTACGCCTGTACATACTCAGTCTTCTCTACCACTCCAGGACTCATTTGCTCTATCAGTCATCGGTCTTCAATAAATATTGCTCCGTTCCTCTGCAACCCATATCGTAACTCCTGTTCTTGGCAGGATTATTTCATTTCGTGTTGAGCGACCACGAAATTACTGACCATCGCTGTTGTCAGTAGCCACGTTTCGACACTGTCTCACCGGGATCATCTTTCGATCTCCAACCAATTAGGGATTTCATATTGATGGACTAGCTACAATATTTTCAAAAGCTGAATAAGGTACCTCAGAAGTTTTGTTGTCAATATCCACTAAAAGATCCTTAATTTCGTCTATAACAATTTTTGGGTTATTGATAGCCTCTGGTGCCGAACTGTTCAGATAATTTGCATAATTCCTGTAAAATGGGTGTATAGCTCGACGGCGACGGCTGAAAATAATGTTGAAAGACATTACTGATTAACTTTAACAGTGTGCGTGGACTTAAACACGTAGTGGCAACGTCATCGCTTAATCGCAATGAAGCCGAAGCCGCGGCAGTGCGGTTGCCGATAATTTCCTTCCTATCCTAAAGAGAACTTCAACTCTTTAACCGCAATCTGTAAAATACAAGTCACTTTAAAGGCTTCATTCCAGATTTCCAGCATATTAATGATATTGCGACGTTTTTTTCGCATTTTGAAGGAAGAAAGAACTTGAAGTAGCCAAGCTACTACTATCTATCTATAGGTACTATATATATTAATATTATAAAGGTGACGAGTTTGTTTGTTTGCTTGAACGCGCTAATCTCAGGGACTACTGATCCGATTTGAAAAACTATTTCAGTTTTAGATAGCACATTTATCGAGGAAGGCTATATATCATTAGGTACGCTACGACCAATAGGAGCGGAGCAGCAATGAAAAATGTTGCCAAATCGGGGAAAATGTGCCGCAGACGAAGTTGCGTGGGACAGCTAGTTAATGATATTGCGACTTTTTCGCATTTTGAAGGAAGAAAGAACTTGAAGTCGCCAAGCTACTCCTATCCCAAAATAATTGTAGAACATAATAATGTGTTTGTTTGACAAAATGTTATATTTTATGATCAACACTCTGGTTAGACAGGTTTTCAGTTAAAGTGCTCGATTAGATGGTATCAACAGATTTGCGCAACGTTCGTTTAAAAAACGTTGGTACCTAGAAGGTATACACACCTCTGCGGTCCGTCGTGTTCATCAAACCATAATTCGCGACAGTCACCACCGACCCACACCCAGCCAGGCAGACAATTGGTGGGAACGGTTACTAGATTTTGTCTTCGAGTCCCGTGTTCCTGACGAAATTTACTGAAAAAATAAAACTTTAATGAAATATTTGTTCAGCTTCATTCGCGGAAAAGGGTTTTGGCATCATCATCATCTGCCTAGCCTTTTCCCAAGCATTGTTGGGGTCGGCTTCCAGTCTAACCGGATGCAGCTGAGAATCAGTATTTTACATAAAGCGACGGCCTATCTGACCTCCACAATCCAGTAAATCGCTAATCCTATACCCCTTGGTAAGTCTGGATGTCAAACTTTCGCCTTCTGACTACTCGTAACGACTTTCAAAGATCTACAAATGACAGCCGGGATCAAGGCACGGAGACACACACATAAAAGTGTCTTGGGATCTTACGTATATAATAGGTATCGTTTATCCTATCCACCTACTTGCCTTATCGTTCAAAATTTTTGATATTACTTTAATGGGTTTCTTGTGATAATAAATAATGAACGCAACTTTTATCGCAATAATTGTGTTAATTAATCGCTGTGCCAACCGATTCAGTAGCTTGTGTCCTTTATCCTTTATATCATAAGAGGAATAGTAATTAAGATAATTATGAGATCATTTCCAAGATGTTATAAAAACAAATGCAAATGAAGCAGTGCCTATTTAATTGATTTTAAATTTAGCCAATTACTTCCACACTTACAAGTCGTGATAGCGTTTTTCTCCGTGTGAGTATATAACGTGGATGATCTCGGCATAGTGACGTCTCGAGTCGTTCAGGAGCGGAATGTTACCGTCCATGGATCTAGTACAACAAAAGGCGAAGCGAGTATTAATATTAGAAGGCAATATGTCACTGAAAAAATTAACAAGTCAACTATATGCAGGTTGTTACAGTTTAATTTCACTTGAGCATGTGATTTACTTCTACATGGTAGGAACCGTCCTTTCGCAGTTGTCTTGCGTCGACAACAGCAACGAAAAAGCAACCTTAGTGCAAATAAAAATCACTGTGTCGCTCAGAGTTGTCAGTGGTAGCGACCCAACAGCAACCTTACTATAACAGTAATAAAGATCACGGGATTTGAACAGTACTGGATGGTCAGGGGTGAAATAATTCAAAGGACTGAAAAGTCGGCAATAAAAGACCACACTGCCGCTATTACAGATAATTATGCCAGAATTGGCTCGAAATGAGCTTAGAAATTTGTATATTCCAGTAAATATCCATAGGGAACCATTGTAAGTATTTATTACTCTTAGTAGGGCCGACTTGTCTGCTGTAGGGCACCCAAGAGTACCTCTCTTATACACGGTATAGCCGTGAACTATGTTTTCATAAAATCAAACTGGGTGGGAATTGCCTTCTACTCGTATTTTGTGAAAGAAAAATCTCTCTTGACGGCAACGTTTTGGCCGGACAACTCTTCTGGTCTACCAACATCATAACGGTCACAGATACGTACAAAATGTTTGTTTTCATTAAATCTGAGGCTAGCTGGACTGCAGCAACAGTTTGTTTGTATTCTGGTGGCTCGGCCACCGTCAGGCCAACGGCCACAGCTACTACCAAGAGTTGCAGAATCATCGTTGTCTGAAAATATAACCGCTAATTATTTAATGTTTCACGGGTATACCTCCTCCCGTGCTTAAGTACTAGCCCTGTAACATAGAAATATTGTAAAACCAAATGTTTTTAAAAGAGTAACCATGGAGTTTCTTGCCGGTTCTTTTCTATAGGAAACGACCAACCCGAACCGAACACGTTTTTGTCGACGTTTTATAAGTGCCCATGTAGGCCTGTATGAAATAAAAATATTTAGATTGCCTTTCCAAACTAAGTTGGGGTCAGCTCCCAGTCTAACCGAAATCACCGTAAGGCGGTCCCTCACCGTGAGCATTATGTTATAGTTCAAATTCACATGTTAATGTGCAAAACTCCCGCCCGGCTCGCGGTGAGGGATGCACGGGTTGACCAAGAAAAAAAAACCGGCCAAGTGCGAATCAGACTCACGCACGAAGAGTTCCGTAATTCCGCACCATTATTTATAAAAACGAACAAAAAAAAACACTCTTTTGCATTAAATATTTATTTGATTCTGTTTTTAGTATTTGTTGTTATAGCATCAACAGAAATACATAATCTGTAGAAATTTCAACTGGCTACCTATCACGGTTCATGAGACTGGTACTGTGCCTGGTGACAGACGTACGGACGTACGGACGGACGCAAAGCGAAGTCTCAGTAATAGGGTCCCATTTGACCCTTTGGGTACGGAACCCTTAAAACGGGAAGTTAAATGGAAGGAGTGACATTATCAGGTAGGTATTTGTATTGTTTACAAATTCCTTAGGCAAAACGAAATTCTTTCAGCGAAAATGAATCGTAGTAAAAATAAAATGAACTGACATAAGCTAACGAAAACCTTGTACGAAGTACAAGTAGACGAAGAATAAGACAATATTTTGGAAATTGTTCAAGGCGCAACAATTTTCCTACATGATTGATGTAGGAAAATTTTTGCGCCTTGAACAACTTCCAAAATATTGTCTTATTCTTGAAAGAAAGAAAATCTTTTTTATTTGGCATTATTAACACTTTAAAAATTACACAAAATAAATAAACAAACAGGACTAATAATGTCAAAAGGGCCTCAGCTCAGCATAATGCCAGATGGCAACACTAGGTGTACCACCTGACGCTGATTTTTAGCTGCAGCCCACGAGTGCCATACGCTCGAAAACATAAACAAACACATATTTAAGGTTTTTTTTTTTTTTTGCACAAATTTCAATCGAATTATATCTATTCTTCGTCTGGTGCCTCTCCAGTTACTGAATGTTAGCGATCGACTAGTAATATTTTTTTCCTTGTCTTTTGCGAGATGGAACAACATTTTCTCAGACTACTAGTAAATAAGAGAGTGTAAGTAGTTACTTACTTACCTTACAGCAGGAGCAGTGAAACAGTGAGTTGTGAAGTTAGAACAAACTAACTTATACTGCCTCTGATTGGTCTCGAGTCATGATAATTGGGTCATTAAGTAATTTTTTTAAGCGCATTTGACTTTAAGATAATATTCCAATGATAATATCCATGAACAATATAATATATGTTTGATATCATTGTTTTCTATTTTTTTTTGTTATTTTCCATTGCAGTAATTATATTTTCATTTATTCTTCAGATTCGTGATTCGTTTCATATGATCAATTACCGATATTGGTCATATTTTTACCTAATTAACGTAACGATTTGCTTATTTACAATTTTCCGTTAAATCGTTTCTCACTTTTAGCATCAGCGTCTCCGATAACAATGAAAACGACTCGTATGTTGAAAATGATCACATCCGCCATCTATCTATCTTGGATTTTCATTTCGACCCCACTATCAGCATCAGCGCCCCCAAAAACCACAAAAACGACTCCCATGTCGAAAATTTGAAAATTTTAATGTTAATTTCTGTGGAGGATAAAATTAAGGAATCACTACGTTAGTCATTAAGATTTTTACAGACAGAATACCAATAATAGAATACAATCGTCGAAATATGAACTCAGACAAAAATAATGTAGCGTTCTTTTGATTATACTATCCAATACACAGATATATTTTTATTTTAATAATATTAACAAACATAATATAATAAAACAGTTTTGTGTTTTATAATTTATTTATTCATAAGGTTATTGGTTTGGGGGTTCCATCTTTCATGTCCTAGAAACAGCCACAGACAAAGTAGAGAGTTAATGATCATGGTCAATGGTCGATCTATGGTTTACTGTCATTGTTTTTAAGCATAGAGTGTCTAAATTGGGGAGACGTGTTGAAGGGCGATGAAAACATTTGATAATAATGCTAATTGATTAGCAGACATTTGTATTTTTCTCAAATCCCACGAATTTTTCTCGATTTTATAGAGGGTGTGTCCACACACCTCGCCCGATTTGAAACATCTGCTTTAAGTAAATAAATTTTGATAATTGTGGCCTAAAGGTCACGAGTACTACTCAAATGGCCGAGCCGTTAAAAAATCTGCCAATTCTTAGGTTCAATTTCGTTCGACAATTCGTCATCACCAAAGATCGGAATAGGTAGAGTCTATTTGCCCAAACTTAGAGCAGGTAAGTAACATGTGGATTATACCTCCGAATAAATTCACGGAATGATTTTTAAGTGGTGAAATAAAACTGTTAAATCAGAGGGAGGTATTTTCTACAAGTAACTTACCTTCTCGAAGTTAAGGCAAATATACCCTACCTATGCCGATACATGGCCATCAGTCATCACACATAGATTATCAGATTTTATCATGCTGTCCGAGCTTCAATCAAGACGGTCCATCTTAAGGCGACAATAAGTGCCCGCGACCTTGAGCGAGTAAAAGTGCATGCGTAACGCTTCAACGCGCACCAAGATTATTCGGAAAAACCACCCACCTTGATTAATCAAACACAATACAAATAAAAGCCGTATACTAAAATATGGGTTGTTAAATTGTCTTTCAGATGGTCAAAGTTTCATGTAAATACGTCCGATAGTTTTTGCGTTATTATCGTTTTTATGTCCGCGTTAGACATGAATTTACAAATTAATTACACTATGTTATAAAAATATAATTTCACATTTTCACATATCAATTTATAAAGAAAATTGTCTAGTATAACATATATTTTTTTCAAAGAAATAAAACAAGAAGTTTAGACGTGATGTTCAATTTAAAATCATTAAAAGTCGTATATCTGCGCCTTAACGGAGACTAGCCAAGCATGCAGAATAAAAGAAAAATATAAATAGTGCGCGGAGGCGGAGTGCCTCCTCGCGGAAGAAGTGAAACTTCAAGTGCCACGCATTCACTCTCGCTCTGTCTCTTTCTATTCCCCCTCCCCAGGAGCGTTGAACGTTTAACGCAACAGTGCTTTCATACCCCCTCCATGGTATCGTTAAACGTTTAACGCAACCTTGTTGAAAGTCGCATTTGAAGTTTCACTTCAAAAAAATTAAGACATGACGTGCACCCAGAAAAACAAAGAATATAATAAACATACAACGCATAACAAACATTTGTAGAATATTGGTGCAATCCCTTTTTACTCGTTATAATAGTCCGATGGGATAGCAATCTGACACTGCCGATGCCGGGGAGACTCTCCCCGGCATCTCCCCGGGAGAGACCAGGATGGACTGGAGGTCCAACCATTTCAAAACTCCGACGAAAATTACCAAAGACGTTTCGGTATTAAAATAAACTTTTGACAAGAAGTAAGAATGGAATCAAATGGAAGCTATTAATTTCACTTAGTGTTCCTTCGATACGTATCGCTGATTTACTAATTCCAGAAAACTTAAAATACATTTTTTAAATATTATTACATATTTTAAATTTACAAGAAATTATACGTATCGTATACGTAATATTTATCAGTGGGTTTGCCCCCCTCCCCTCCCGGATTTTTATTTGGTTACAATATGCGGGAGTTTAGGACAAGCCTCACGTTTAAGAAGACATTTAATATCCACCCTATTTTATTTTACTCTATTCAATAGTACAGTCAGGTCTAATAATATGTAAACACACAGCAACTTTTAAAAGTGATTTTTTTCCTACTGTATTGATTAAGGTTTTACGTTTTCACGAACATGGAATTTCGGAAGCCATACTATTACGAAATAGGTCTTATCTCAACGTAGAAACCGTAATTTCACGAGCAAATCACTTTTCAGTTTTGCCTACAGATAGAGATAATAAAAGCATAGCCTAGGACATGCCTAGCCATGTCATCTTTCTCACACTCTATATCCATCGTTTCTTTGGTCCCTTACTAGTGTAAAATTTATATTCATTATCAAAACTCTCTTCACCACATGTCCTCAGTCCTCTGCATCACAAACCTGTGCTAGACGGAACGGTTGGTGCAATGGCTGAGAGATTGATTGCTGCGCAGCGTATCGCGGGTTCGATCTCCGCACGGAACATTTTTTTTTTTTAATAAAGGTTCCGTATATATAAGGGTTCCGTTTTTACCTTAAAAGGTACGGAACCCAGATTTCCAAACAACTTTTCAGTCACCGGTGCCTTTTTCTGACTTTCACTTATACCAACATAACAAGATCAGCTGGCCTACCATAAGTCTTAAAGCAGTATTGTTTTACTCTTGTTCCAATGTGGGAAAGAGACGGAGCTATACAGGATGTCTAGCACCATCTCTTTCCCACACTGGAAAAAGATTAAAACAATAATGTTTTAAGACGTCATAGTAGACCACCAGGCATGTAATCCCTGAAGGGTTAGGACACCCATATTTCGCCAGTTATGTTTAATTCGGTGAGCCTTATTGACATCAACCGGGCTCAAATCCAGACTTCGTGACTGCTTCTAAAAAATTCCAGCTGGAAAATTCAATAACACTTTGCCTGCCTGGGAATCAAACTTAGGAACTCATGCTCAACTCTGAGTTGTGAGTCGAGCTACACGATAACTGACAAATGCTTGTTCTGCCTGGAAAGGTACACTCAAATCTGCGTCATGGTTCTTTCTTCAAAACACCATCTCAAGACACTTATCTGCATATACAAGATTATGTCTGGACCTTAAAAGAGACTATTGAGTTTGTTACGGCTGTTTCTTCTCAGAGTCATGTACGAATCACCGGCCTCATATAGTTTAAAAAAAAACTGGCCAATTGCGAGTCGTACTCGCACACCGAGGATTCCGTACAAACATTTAGGTATATAAATTTACGGTTTTCGCAATGTTTCCTTTATCTGTGCTATAATATAATTTGCGGAATTTTTTGATTGCGTTGGCTTGGAAGTTTGATTTTTTCACATCGCTAAGGGACCGTAGACTTGAGTATATTGATATAAATTCCAGCTTGATACCTCCACGCGTTCCTGAGAAAAAGGGTCTTGAGTTGACAGACAGATAGACGGACGGCCAACAAAGTGATCATATAAGGGTTTGTTTTTTCCTTTCGAGGCACGGAACCCTAAAAAAGACGACGTTGTGAAAGTGTTTGTTAAAGCCTATTTGCAAAATTAACATCAATTTTGTTTTTGCATGGAAAATCATTGCATTCTTTATCTGGGGAAGGGCGTTGTTGGCTGCGCTACAGTTAACACTTTTGCAGCTACCATCGTTTTACTTGTTGTACCAAGTCTTGTGTTTATGTTTCGAAATAAACATTTATTTATTTTCATATATTTATTTAGTATCAGCAGTCGCGCGTACGATTAATAGACCAATGAGGCAGTCTCTCTTATGCATATTATACTCATGTTCTAATATATGTATGCCAGTCTACGGCGAAACATGTAAGATAGTAACCCCATTTACCTATAAGACCTAAATGTGCAGACGCCAGTGAATCAAGCTACCCGAAACTGTCCCAATCAACTTGAACCCTAAATATTTAACGATACAGTTGAAAATCTATGCTATGATGCTCCCATCTGTACCATGTTTTAATATTTTTTTTACTAGTTGTGCCTGCGACTTCGTCCGCGGGGAATTAGATTTCAAAATTAGTAGAAGCCTAAGTTACTCCTTATGACATCAGCTATCTGTGAAAGTCCCGTCAAAATCAGTCCAGCCGTTCCAGAGATTGGCCGGAACAAACAGACAGACCGACAGACAAAAATTATAAAAAAAATATTTTGGTATATGTACCGTAATACCTATACATTCATATGTAGTAAAAGCCGTTATTTTAATATTACAAACACACTTCAATTTTAATTATTTGTACAAGGTGTTGTTTTGCAACCTCGTCAAATTTCAGGGGGTGGTCACGAAAGACATAAATAATAATTTAAAATTACGGTACCTAGTTAATAATTAATAAACGCTGATTTTTTTGGTTGTTTAAGTTTGTCAGTATTTCAGAATAACCCCCTTAACGTGGTTTAAGGACTAAGAAATTATGAAATAAACGTTTGAGATTGTTTGTATGTGTGGAAGCGAGGTTATAAGGCAAGAACCAGACGGGCTTCGTTTAAAACACTGGCAGTTCACACTTACCGATTTCCGTAAGAAAAGAAAAAAAATAAAAAATACCTACCCATTTTATTATTGATTCGGGACGAGAATCACTAGCATAGTTACCTCCTTGAATTTGACGAGGATGCAAAAAAACACCTTGTTTAAATGTATAGATTTATTTATTTCATGAAATTACAATACAGAGGTGTTTGATAAGACTAAACTCGCAAAACTTTTACGTTTGATGGCGAGTTTTTTAATCGAGTTAATTATTCTATCATATTCTAAAATATAGCGTTAAGTATCAGTTGCCAACGATGCAACTAGATTTAATTTTTTAACATCTTCCTCATTTGCCTTTACCTTTTAAACTCTTATTAATGAATACCAAATAGTTTAACGCGTTATACTAATTGTTTTAACACACTTTGACTTGGCAAATTAACTCTGTTCGGAATCCGTTTACTGTCGCAAAAATAATGAATAACTTGTCTTTCTCAAAGTTTTTTTTTAGTAATTCAAGGCTTAATTATAACGGCCGCTCAAGTCACTCATTAAGGTTAAGCAGTGATTGCCGCGGTCGGTCCATGGATGGGTGACCAATGCACATAACCAGTGGACAGCTTTGAGGAGGGTTTTGATGCCATCCTAAGTTTATTGTTAGTTTAGTAAATAAGATCCTAAATTATTTACTTTGCAATCCTTAGTTACATATTTTTAGGCAGCGCCTAATACATAAGCAAATTACCTAACTGTTAATTACGCATAGCGTAAAATGATGGTAGCTAGATTGATCTTCCCTGATTATTTGTTCGGTAAAAATTTGATACTTACATTAATTGAGAAGCTTATTTCGATTAAAAGGTTTTTTTTTATTGTTCCCTTTTGTTTCTTTTTATTCTTTTCAAATCTCCATTAAGTGTACTATTGTAATCAGAACTATATATATTAGTGTAAAAATTCAGTAAGTAAAGTCTCAACCAAACCCAAATTTTTGCCCTCAGGCGTGTATTTTTTTCAAGTTGCAGTGGTACAACTTCGAGGCCACTCTGTAAAAAGATATGCGATGTCATACAGCTACATAAAAAATAGGTAATTTATACATCGAATTGAGAACTTCCATTTTTTGTCGTCGGTTATAAAGTCAAAGAACGAAAGGAACCTGCGCTGCCTGAGCGAAGTGAGCTCGAAAAGAGCACTCAGTAAGTCTGTAGCAGTATTACAAGTACATAATATGAGCTGAAAATTCTACTGTTTGCTACAATTTACTTATTTTGTGTCATCGGGCCGGAAAAAATTAAATTCATTAAATTTCGACCCTCTCTCCCATTCAGTCTGTCTGGTTCTGTCCATTTTCCGACGTAGAAACGGGCTATGCCGACGGAAGAATAGACAAACTGACACATTGTCATTGTCTATCTGTCACTATGTCGATTCTTCCGTAGACAAAACTCGTCTAAGTGGTCATCCTGCACGTGCTGGTAAGCAGAAACAACAGAACTCCGACTTCACAGTCACAGTTCGTTGTTTCTGCTTACTTCTGCGATCCTTACATTCTCCTTTTAGTTATTTGTTTCAAAGGTTTATTTTCAATTTACTGCATGAATTACAGCCTATCGTGAAAGTTTAAGAACCTGTGATTTTATAAATTGCCTACAAGTAATAATAAATAAAGAACAAGTTAACGGTATTTCGTGATTACCGTATAAATACTGATGAATTATTTTTCACTTTACCGACCAAAGCCTCTTCTCATTTGGTAGGTAAGCATGTTTCAATTATTTTACTGATAATTATGTTCAATTTGGTGATGATTCTGATTAATATATTTATCCATTATAACCCGAGTGATGGTGATGATGTTGGTAACCTACCTGTATTTCCCCAATGCTGGTTAAGGCCCGGGCAGATATCTGTGAGAGGTAAGTACCCGGGGAATTTTTTATCAACCACGCCGATCCGAATGATGGTCACCCATCCACAGACCGTCATTACTTAACAAGTTTGCCTCGGAAAGAAAAAAAGGCACGGAAGAGCTAAGTGATGGTGATTTTTTAAAACTTGACTTTAACCTAGACCTCCCTTAAAGTAGGTACGAGTTCGTAGCCGACTGCACACAGCAGCAGCAGACGACGTGTCGCTGCGACACGACTGGTTTCTATTTCTTCTTTCGCAGCTAACGATACGTCGCGTCGCACGATCGCAGACGACGTGTCGCACGACCGCAAATCACTAGTGCCACCGAGGCTGGAGCGACAATACGTTGAATCTTTCTCAAAAAAATAGTTTTTCCGATTCCGAGGAAGAAAACCTAAAAACATGCAACAATACAAAAGTAAATCGCGATCGCTAATCCAAAACAGGTCAGACATCTTGTCTCACGGAACATTCAGAACATCTAATGGAATACGGCGCTGCCGTCTGCTGCAGCCATCTGCAGTTCAGTTCGGAATCATAACTGCAGCGACATGACGATGCGAGGTGTCGCTGCGACATGTCACAACGTCACGTGGTCTGCTGCTGCTGTAAGCAGTCTGCTACGAACTCGTACTTTAAAAATTAATTTGATTTAATCCATTCAATTAAACTTGACAATATTTTTGCAGGAAAAAATGTGGCACCTAATTATACCGACAATCCTTTTCCTCACCTATAGTGAAGCCCAGCACCCTCGAAATACGAACTATCCATTATTGATGAACAATGACCGCACCAAGCCAGCACCTTACTTCTACTCTGGACCAATGACCTATGCCATCTACTTACAATGTACCTCCCAGGTCATATCCTGATTATACAGGTGTTCCATCTCCACTTGCCCATAACTACCCATCACAAAGACTCCCTTCTGCCTACCCTCATTACGTCGATGATCCTTATTATAATGGACCCCCGTCCTACAGCAAAATACCGGGTACATACGGCTATTAATCCCAGAACGGTAATAACAGGGTTCGTCAGGCGCATTTCCAATCTCAGTTGAGAGCGACAATGTTCGCTTCTGAATCCTTTCCGTTTGACTTAGACTATGGCTCAAGCGACTCCGACACGGAGTCATATTTTAATGAACTTGAACTTGTTGAGCATTTCGGGAATTATCTGAAAAGACGCACGTAAGTTAACATGAAATACAACTTCCTCAACTAATCCTTTGTAATAGTTTTATGTAGTTCTCTTGAAGCTATCCACTTAATGTGCGTTAAACTGATATAAGTGGGCTCTTATTCTTTTGAAACCCCGTCTACCTAGGCCAGCTCAAATTTCCTTGCATAAAACACAAGCGTGTAAGCTTCGTCCTTGGCAGTGCAACGAGCAGAGCAGTGGCAAGCAGGCAACGGTAATTTTAGACGCAGCCGTAAAATGGCATGCACTACGATGCTACCAGGCGTTCATAAAACGCAGCCTATGACCATTTTATATTAGTTAAATTTTCCAGGTAAAAATTTCTACAGTGAATGGTTAGGTACTTCGTATAACATTTTTTTTTTTCAGGCTGTTGGATGGATCATCCACGGCGATTACCGACGCCGCTCACCAGTACAATGCGCAATTAGCAGTTCTAATCGCTTTGGCGAGAGTCGTCAGGAATTCCTGTGCTGAGTAAGTACACCAGGATAGAAATAGGGTAGTTGGAGAGGCGCCACGGCGCCCTCACCTTCTGCCTGACGCAGGTCCTCACCGGAAACGGTTGTTTCGGGAGGTTCCTGCACCAAATCGGGCAGGCGGAAACGCCTGTGTTTCACCACTGCGAGGATCGCCTGGAGGACACGATGGAGCACACCGTGGAGGTCTGCTTGGACTGAGCACCGCAGTGTCCTCGTAGCGGCGATTGGCGGTGGCGACCTCTCGCGTCCGGCCCTGGTTCAATCCGTGGTCCGGAGCGAGAGGGAATGGGAAGCCGTCACCACCTTCTGCGAAGCAGTCATGCTAGCGGAGGAGGTAACGGAACGTGAGAGGGAAAGAGCCCCACGTCCCAGGCGCCACAAGAGACGCCTCGGGCGCTGGGGGCCACCTAATGGCCCCCGGCCACCGTAGGCGCGGGCCTGTGGAAGGTGAGTAATGGGCTAGCTCGCCGTCCGTCCGTCCGTCCGATAAGACCGATGCCTGCTGGGACTGCGGGGCTTCTTCTTCTTCTTCTTCTTTATGGGTTTTTGGTTTCCGCACTTAGTCCCTTCTAAGGACTGCGGGGCTGCTCGAAAGAGATACCGTGGCCCTGGAACACAAAGGGCTAAGAAGGGCCATGGATGGGTTTTAGTCATTACAAGTCTTACACTCCCTTCCGTTCCGCCCAGAGCGGGACGGTCATATTATGAAGATTTAAAAAAAACGGGTTGCACTCCGGGAGTGCTGGCAGAAGTGAAAACTTGAATATTAACGTTGTGCATTTTTGATATTTTAGAATGGTTAGGGAATAATTTTGCACGAATTGCTTTAATTATTGTATTGTCATTGGAATAAGGTTGAAAATGATAGTTAAGGGGTGAGGGTCGTTTCGTTTCCCCAGGCATTGGTCGAGTTTTACTTCTTTCTAGTGGTTGTACTTTTGGTTGTTGCTGTCCGGTGTAGCAGCGGTGGTGAGCTTTTATCTAAATAACATTTTTTATTTTGATTCCAGCTAAAGAAGCTGAAACAAGAACTCTGCGAAGATGAACTGTTCTGCTCTGTAAGCTTCGACAACCAAATCACGACTTCTCCACTATTGTACGTGAAAGAGTTGGAGACTCTTAAAGCCTTGGCTTATTTAGCCCGAAGTTACTTCCCGTATATTGAGGAGTTCAACCATGCTGCCCAGAAAGGCAACGTGCTTCCTTACCTGCAGAACAGCAAGGTTTAGAGAATATGTGATGCACATAGTAAACAGTATAGAACATTTAACCGACAAAGCAGTTAAGTGCCCGTAAATTGGTAATCAGTTATTAAATAGATGTGAAGATATGAATTTCGAGTTGTTTTATTAAGACTCATTAGTATACAGGGTGAGGAGCTCGTGGCTAAATAATAACAGCCACCCGGGTCGATCTTTGAGGTTAAGCCGTGCTTGCCGAGGTTGGTCCGTGGATGGGTGACCATAATTACATACCAAGTTTCCTCCGTGCCTCGGAAAGCACGTTAAGCCGTTGGTCCCGGCTGTCATTTGTATATCTTTGACAGTCATTACGAGTAGTCAGAAGCCGAAAAGTCTGACATCTTACCAAGGGGTATCGTAATAGTGTGCGTAGTCGCAGCGGAAAAATGTCGAATTTCTTAATTTCAGTTAAGCAGATATTTAGTGTATGACCTCGTGTAATTGTGTATGGTAATTACAAATTTGTGTATCCAGCCATTGGGGAGCTATTCAACAAAAACTGTTTCCGCTGGAACTACGTCATCCTAGCGGCACTTTTTTTATCCTATGCACGTACATGAAAAAAAATACATTCAATAATTAGTGTATAAGGAGAGGTAAATGTGTATGCTTGAATGAAATTTGTGTGTCATAAAACTGCGAAGATAATCAAGTTTCCGCTGCGCTGACGTTTGGCTATTTGATGAAAATCATATAAAACAGCTTAGTGCAGAGTTGATTTTTTTTACGCACCTTGCTTTGAATTTGTGTGTAATGTTTGTGAAAACAGAATTTGGAAAAAACATACCGTTCAGAAGATATACACGTAAAAGTAAAATAAGGTTATTAGGTCCAATTACTTAAAACAGGAACTCTAGAGCCTAACTTATTACGTTTACTCGTATCTTGTATGGGTCTACAATGCCTTGCCAAGTTTCATTTATGTGATCTTAGTAATGAATGAGCAATGGCATAATTTACTACGACTGGACCACTATATTGTATGACATCGGATTGCAGGACTTTTTATAGATAAAGCAGACTAAACTTATTCCGATAATTAGTGTATTAATGAAACTATCCACATGCAAAATTTCAGGTCATTTCACTAAATGATTAAAGAGATGGAATAAAAATACCAGAACAACTGCAATTCATGAAAAAAACGACCAAGTTTGAATGGCTACAAAAAAGCGGCCGTGCAGTATATAGAGCTAACGTTCTAAAATTTCCAGTGTTGTACCATTATTGGATTGGTACAGGTGGGCACACAATTCTTAAACAAGTAACAAATAATTTTCGTATTAAAAATAGTAGGTGTCTTGTTTGTTTCTCAAACTTAAAAAAATATTACAAAAAAATCAGTGCGTGGAGTCCCTTCGCGCGGAAGAAGTGAAACTTCGTAATACTCGACCGCATGCGTGTAGTAACACGCATGCGTTCGAGTGTCACGCATTCACTCTCGATATTTTATTGAGCTTCTAAATAATATTTTGTTGTTTTATTGTTGTATTATTTTTATTACATAAGTTTATCGAGGTTATTCTGCTCATAGTACTCATGGAAATTGAGCGAAGACTGGTCACACCGAAGAGTCGAATGCATGACTGTTTGCACGTCATCTTGCGTACCTAGTAGAACTACGTAGTACGTAGTCACAAATCTTGTGATACTGCCAGTGAGTTTTAGAAAATATTTCCCCTCCATGGTAGCGTTAAACTTGTTGGAGGAAGTCGCATAAGAAGTTTCACTTTAATAAGAATAGCTTCTCTATCACAATATTACAAAAAATTGTTACACTTGGTAATTATTAGGTCCTTCCTTAATATTCTGCTGCTTCCAGCGTACAAATATTTTGATGATACTCGGTATAATTTGATTAAATGAAATACTAATAATAATTATAAAAAATCATTAACACCAGTAGTTATTTCAGATGTCGAATTTAAAAACTGATCGGTTTATTAGTGAATAATCTAAAGGAGGTTATTCTAACTCACTACGATGGTCGGTTGGTTTTAGTCGTGTGAGTAGTGCACATGCACATTGTTTCTGTGTGCGTTAAAGCTCGAACGAGAAGACTAACTCCCGAAAAGTTAGGTGCTAGTACAAAAAACCTAAGATTTACTTAAACATGTAGGCTTTTACAGAAGGCAATATATTACTTATTTATGTTTAGTAAAAAACTGATTCTTTATCAATGTTCATCATCATCATCATCAGCCTACCGCAGTCCACTGCTGGACATAGGCCTCTTCAATCGCTCGCCACTTAACCCGATTTTCGGCAACTCTCATCCAGTTGCTACCAGCTACCCTGCGAAGATCATCGCTCCACCGAGCCTGAGGGCGTCCCACCTTACGCTTGCCGATTCGCGGTCTCCACTCAAGAACACGTCGACCCCAACGGTCATCGGTTCTACGGCTAATATGGCCGGCCCATTGCCACTTCAGCTTACTTATTCTGCGGGCTATGTCGACTACTCTGGTTCTCTGTCGGATCACCTCGTTCCGGTTGCGATCCCTCAAAGAGAGTCCAAGCATAGCCCGCTCCATAGCTCGCTGAGTGACCTTGAGTTTATGGACCAACCGTACCGTGAGTGTCCACGTTTCGGCCCCGTAAGTCATTACTGGCAGGACGCACTGATTGAAGACCTTAGTCTTTAGGCTCTGTGGAATACGCGACGAGAAGACCCGACGAAGCTTCCCAAACGCTGCCCAGCCCAGCTGAATTCTTCTGTTAGCCTCTCTCTCAAAGTTGTTCTTACCAAACTGCAGAGTTTGCCCGAGGTAAACATATTCTTGAACAACCTTGAGAGGAGCGCCATTGACAACAATAGGTCCTGGGGTGACGTGTTCGTTGAACATAACCTGCGTTTTGTCCAAGTTCACCCTGAGCCCAATGCGTAGTGAAGAATCAACTAGGCCATCCAGCATCTGCTGCAAGTCGTGCAGCGATTCAGCCAGTATGACGATGTCATCTGCAAATCTCAAGTGTGAGATGTACTCGCCGTTGATGTTAATGCCACGTCCTTCCCAGTTCAGCGTCTTAAACACATCCTCCAGTGCGTTGGCGAACAATTTCGGGGAGATTACGTCCCCTTGCCTCACTCCCCGACGCAATGGGATACTCCCTGTTAGCTGGTTCTGAGTTTGGACGGTCATTGTGGCGTTTTCGTACAGACTTCTCAGCACTTGGATATATCGCCAGTCTACTTGGCATCGCTGCAGAGACTCCAGAACTGACCAAGTCTCGATAGAGTCAAAAGCCTTCTCATAGTCCACAAATGCAAGACACAGAGGCCGATTATACTCTTCGGACTTCTGTATAATCTGCCGCATTGTGTGAATGTGGTCTATGGTGCTGAATCCTCCTCGAAACCCGGCCTGCTCCGGTGGCTGAAAATCGTCGAGTCTTCGCGCTAGACGATTTGTGACGACTCTTGAAAACAGCTTATATACGTGGCTAAGGAGCGAAATGGGTCGGTAATTCTTTAATAGGGTCTTATTCCCCTTTTTAAAGAAAAGAACGACCACGCTCTTTCTCCACGCTTCTGGAGTTCTCCCAGAGAATAGGACCGAGTTGAAAAGCTTCCGAAGCTCTCTTAATATTGGACTTCCTCCCGCTTTCAAAAGCTCAGTCGTTATCCCATCCTCACCAGGGGCTTTTCCATTTTTAAGCTGTCTAAGAGCCGCCTCGATTTCATCTAGGCTGACTTCAGGCAGGTCTTCTGTGAAATGGCGGGTTAAGGTGGCTCTGGAATCCTCATTTTCGGGATCAGGTCGAGATGTATGCGATGCGTACAGCTGGCCGTAGAAGTTTTCAACTTCCGTAAGAATCTCCGGCTTCGAAACGACGATATCCCCACTAGGTTTTGTCAACTTCGTCAGGTGGCTCCTCCCAAGTGATTGGACGAACACCTTCGATCCCCGGTTCTGCTCTATCGTTTTTTCTATTGAACGTGTGCTGGAGCATCGAAGGTCGCGTCGTACCAATTTCCTAATGATTTTATTTAGTGCCTGTAGTTCTGCCGAAGTGATGGGTGGGTTTTCACGTCGTTCCGTCATAAGCTCCAGAGTCTCCTCCGAGAGTTTAGACTTCTTGCCCGTACGCCGCATCTTGCAAAAACGCGTTCCTTCCTCCCTGAGGATTTCCACCATAAGGTCGAGCGCCTGGTCAACGTCATTTGTAGTTTCCATGGCCGTGAATCGGTTCTCCAGGTCTGACTGGAACGCTTCAGATCCTAACATAGTTTGGAGCATATTTGGACGTAGCCGAGACTTCATCAAACGGGTTCGCTCCAGCTTGACGTTGATATTTAGAGAGCCACGAACAAGTCTGTGATCGCTACCGGTATTGAACCTATTGATCACCGAGACATCTCTAAATATATGCTTTTTATCCGTCATGATGAAGTCTATCTCATTTTTCGTCACACCGTCGGGGCTTCGCCACGTCCACTTCCTTTGAGGCTGTTTCTTAAAGAAAGTATTCATCAAGAAAAGCCCCTCCCTCTCAAGGAAGTTGACAAGCATTTGCCCCCTATGATTTCTGCTGCCAAACCCGTAGGATCCTACTACCGATTCACCGCAATTCTGTACTCCTACTTTAGCGTTGAAATCTCCCATGAGAACGCTGTAGTGGGCCTTAGTGGTAGAGTGTAAGGCCTTAGAGATATCCTCAAACATTTCCTCCACTACGTCGTCCGAGTGTCCCGAGGTCGGTGCGTAGACCTGTATAACCTTGAGGCTATACCTCTCGGTTAGCTTCACTATTAGGTATGCTACCCTGTTCGAGACACTGGAGACTTCTACTACGTTGTCACACAGAGATTTGTGTACCAGGAACCCGACTCCGCCTTGGGATAGCTGATCTCCCTCTCGAAAATACAAAAGGTGGCCCGATTCGAGGGTAATTGTGTCCTCCCCCTCTCTTCGGACTTCGCTCAAGCCAAGAATGTGCCACCTTATGTTTTCGAGTTCTTCCTTATTATCAATGTTATTATTACCTATTTTGTTAATAATGTGGCTTGTTTTCATTTTTCTGCTAAACAATTGTGTACGCACCTGAACAAAACTATTACACACAATAACGATACTATACTGGAAATTTTAGAACGTTAGCTCTATATACTGCACGGCCGCTTTTTTGTAGCCATTCAAACTTGGTCGGTTTTTTTATGAATTGCGGTTGTTCTGGTATTTCTATTCCATCTCTTTAATTATTTAGTGAAATGACCTGAAATTTTACATGTGAATAGTTGCATTAATACACTAACTACCGGAATAAGTTTAGTCTGCTTTATCTATAAAAAGTCCTGCAATCCGATGTCATACAATATAGTGGTCCAGTCGTAGTAAATTATGCCATTGCTCATTAATTACTGAGACCACATAAATGAAACTTGGCAAGGCATTGTAGACCCATACAAGATACAAATAAACGTAATAAGTTAGGCTCTAGAGTTCCTAATTTAAGTAATTAGCCCTAATAACCTTATTTTACTTTTACGTGTATATCTTCTGAACGGTATGTTTTTTTCAAATTCTGTTTTCACAAACATTACACACAAATTCAAAGCAAGGTGCGTAAAAAAAATCAACTCTGCACTAAGCTGTTTTATATGATTTTCATCAAATAGCCAAACGTCAGCGCAGCGGAAACTTGATTATCTTCGCAGTTTTATGACACACAAATTTCATTCAAGCATACACATTTACCTCTCCTTATACACTAATTATTGAATGTATTTTTTTTCATGTACGTGCATAGGATAAAAAAAGTGCCGCTAGGATGACGTAGTTCCAGCGGAAACAGTTTTTGTTGAATAGCTCCCCAATGGCTGGATACACAAATTTGTAATTACCATACACAATTACACGAGGTCATACACTAAATATCTGCTTAACTGAAATGAAGAAATTCGACATTTTTCCGCTGCGACTACGCACACATCGTAATACCCAGTTACTGGGTTGTGGAGGTCAGATAGGCAGTCGATCCATGTTAAATACTGGTACTCAGCTGCATCCGGTTAGACTGGAAGCCGACCCCAAGATAGTTTGGGAAAAAAGTAGCCTTTTTTTCCCAAAATATCTTGGCAGATGATGAGTAAACAGGGTGAACTTTTCAAATAGGCGTGGAATTCCGAAACTATGACGAATAGCGAAAAACACTCAAAGGAGTATCGAGCCCGATTTTGATTTCGACTCTGCTTCAGTGGTGATTTACCTTCTATGATATCTTACGGGTTCAGGGTAGTGGTCAAGAAAACGCACTTATACAGCACACAATCAAACATTTTAATTATCTAAAATACATATTAAAAATTAACAACATAAAATGGATACGTCAGTCTATACAAGTTTAATATATTATTCACTCTCTATTTTATATAAATAACTCTTTTCTCTATAAATAGTAGTTGGCTACTAATTCTTAAGATACTACTTTTAATATTTAATATACAAGGAATTTCACAAGAATGTTCAGATATTAGATAAGATAAGAAGATATTTTGTTAGGTACTCAAAGTTTTCTTTTATTTATGACTCCTAAATGTGTGTATTGATATTTATAATATGTATTTTTATGTTTAGTTCGAGAGATAAGAACGTTAAAATCATAATTATGTACTATTTATTTGAATTTACGTTAACTTACATGAATATTGTGAAAAAGCTTGTAAAAAAGGAATGTATTTAGTACTAAAAAAAGAACTGTAATTGATTGATATATTCAACGTTGTTGTCTCTTAAACTAGATTCAAGTAAAACCACATAAAATTGTCAGTTATCAAGTCACATTAGACAAAATAATACTTAGTACAGACCACCGTTCAGTGAAACCGGTACAGACAAATTGCAGACGCGGCTGCGCACATGGACACCTCCATAAAATAGTAATAGTTTCTGTTGATGCGGTGTCTGCCAGCCTGTCCGCACCGGCAAGCGTAGCATGACACTGTAAACGAGTTTTTTCTACGGAAGAATTGACAGATAGACAATGACCATGTGTCAGTTTGTCGATTCTTCCGTCGACATTACCCGTTTCTACAGTGGTCAAGCTACGCGTGCTCTTTGACTGTGATAAAACTGTAATTTTGTGCAATATGACTTAGAAACAGCTGACAACTAAAAACAGTACACATTGAACAGAAAAAAAAAACGCATCTGACGGATTACTGATTCACACAATCAATTTTTTAATAACACAACTTTAATTAGAACACAAATGTTTATTTTTTGGTTCCGCATCCTTTCTGGAACATAATTCATTTATAAGCAGTGTTCTATGAAGGCGAGATGTTACAATGAGACACGATTCGATGCCAAATGACACGGTTTGAAACACACCCGGTTTCCCAAAAACTTGATCCAAGTCTCTGACTGAATGAGTTTTACAAAAATCATGCAACATAATAAGATTTGATAGGCGCTTTACTGACCGAAGAATAAGACGGATACTTTTCGGAAGCCGGCAGTGCAACACACCCATGGCCAAACAGACGTAAAGGCAGCTACAATTTATCGTGAATGTAATGATCGTATAGCAAATTAGACCTCATGATTCTGATTCGCAATTACAGCAATACCACATTTTCATGAGTATACTAAATAGCTAAACACAATTCCATTTCAAAGTATCAATTATTACCTTCCTAGAACACAGCAAAATCGATTGAAAACCCTTAGTTATAATAATCTTAGTCACACTCATTTATATACACAAGACAATTTATTAACTACATTGCACGCGTCAAATAAATCTTACACTATATGTTAACATAACTAATAGGACATTGAAAACTACATACATAAATATATAGGGAAATAGAGATTGCCTCGGAAAAAAACAATTGTTACTTGCAGTGTTCGCTTATCCATTTGTCAAAAAAAAAACCGTCAAACGACAATTTTTTTTGAAACAAAGGGCAGCTTAATATCTTTAACTCTAATAACTCTTAACGACACTACAAGCTACAATAAAATATATAAACTACTCTGAAGAGAACAATAAATAAGGTTAAGAAGAAAAAAAGTTATAAAAAAAGTGTTGCCATAATAAAGATCGTAGGATTGTTAATGAGATCATAACTGAGGCACCTCTGTTACTTTCTATATAAACTTAAAATTTACATTAATTTATAAATGCGATTTCATTTATTTTTTTATACATCTATTAGAAACTAACATAATAAAGATTTAGCTGTAAGCCTTGTACTATTGTACATCTATCTCGTTCTAATTATTCCTCCATTTTTTTCCTCCGCCTAAATAAAACCTCGAACTATTTTCGACTGAAACTCATTTGAGAGAACGATATTCTTTTTTCAAATATCTTTCTATCAACTGATAAAAGTCGAAACAAAAAAGCTGGAACAGAAAAACGTAACCATTAGTTTTAATCAAACGAAAAATGATTTACCAAATCAACTTTTGAAACGTAATTTTCTCAATATAGAAATAAAAGTTTTTCTAAAAATTATTTCACATTTCATTATCTGTATACGCGTTATGTCAAAATTCAAGTAGAGGATAGAGAGAAGGGACTGTGTTTTATACGATGACCTTGATTTTACATCTGACTACTGGCCCCATAAAGAAACACATTGGAAGAAGTTACGGAAAATACTCGCATCATATTATAGTTTGACCCTCGTAAACGCTATCCTTCCCCCATAGTAAGATTCATAAACCGAGAAAAATAAGTTTTCCTTCAAATCATTGATCACCATGCTACAACACTAGCGCAAGTATCTATTAAAGTATTTTTATATGGCTTTGTAGTTTACTTGAAGTTTAGTTTGCTTGAAGTTTGAACTGCAAAAGTTAGAATTCTTAGCTTTGCTTACTTTGTTGGTTCTTACTTCGTTTGAATTCGTGACTATTGCATAAATAAATACTTAAGCTCAAGTAATTACGCTAATTTGACTATAGATACCAGGGTTATAATCAGAGATTGGAATAGGCAGAGTATATTGAACTAAACTGCAAGGAGGCCTTTGCTTAAACATATAGATATAAAAAAAAAACTTCTTTGAAGTATAGATAAATATACTCAGCCTATTCTGACCTCTGCTTATTATAAACATGGCTATTGGGAGGGGAACGACCAATCAGCACGCGTAGCATGACCACAGCTGTAGAAACGAGTTTTGTTTACGGAAGAATTGACATAATGACAGATAGATAATGTGTCAGTTTGTCGATTCTTCCGTCGACATAGCCCGTTTCCACGGCGGTCATACTACGCGTGCTCTTGTAAGTGATTGGTTGTTCCCCTCCCGCATCCCGCAAAACCTTTAGAAGGGCCGCATTTATACCAGTCAAACTACGAGAAATGCAATAAGCATTTAACCTCGGTAATGTGAACCAATCACACGTACGGATAGCACATCATAGGCTCGTGCCATTGGTCAATTGCATAGTGCATTACCTAGCCTGGTACATTTTCCGTTGACTGAATAGTCCGGCCTCTCTATCGTCTACTTTTTCAAAACCGAATGCACACTGAGACATGCGCCTGCCCAGCAGTATGGTATTTCACCTTTTTATTGGACAATTAATGTTAGTATTATTACATTTTACCCCGTTTAGGTAAATTTACTGAATATATGCTCGTTTTGAAAATAATAATCGCATTTTTATATATATTTTTCGCGTTTATAAGTATTTTAATCGACATTGACCTTTGTCTGCACCCAGTTTTGGTAAAAATGTAGAAATATATTAGCAACGCAACACAATTCTATCAAAGAACTGTAGATAATCGCTTAAATCTGTACAGAAACCTATGTACATCCGAAGTCTAAACGAATATACATTATTACAGCATATGTATAACTTATACACAAACTAGTGTACATTATGTATAAAATAATGATTTGGTACAGTATGGTGATTTATTCGAAGCTTTTGTAATAAACCAAAAAAGGACCAAAAGCTGAAGTTTGCAACTTTGTGGGAAAGAGACAACACTACCGTTTATAGTGCCATCTCTATCGCACAATGTCGCCACTTCAAAAAAACTACTTTCATCTAAACACAAAACAAACCACCAATACCAAACGAACACGAGTTACAAACGACCTAATAGTCCAGCTTATATATTAACACCCAAAAATACTTCGAAACACCGTTAATGGGTTAAATTTCTGTAAATAAATAAAGCTAGTATATACAAAAGTTCTATAAATATCTAAGATATAAGTTTATCTGAGTGCCGTGTAGAGGTTCAGAACGCTCTTGTTTTCTTTGTGTGAAGGAGTTTTGGAGAAGACGTTCCAGAAACGCAGCGTTTCGTCACCGGCGCCGGTGACTATCGCCTCGCCGTCGGGTGATAGGGCGAGATACAGGACACGGTATGAATGGCCTGTTAGTTTCGCCACCTGTGGATAGAACAAGATCGATTAGAAAAGACAGCTTTCAAAAAATTGAGGTTTAAACATCAGAAAGACAATATTAATCAGTCCAAAATAAAGGAGCTACAAATCAAATTAATGCCAAAGACGTTCCGTTTACTGCAATATGTTGGAGAGTATTGTGCGCTGTTATAAACCAATGATACCCCCTAACAAAAGCTTTACTCCTTTGCATAAGGTATATTTCTCGGGTGTGCGTTGTTTCGTCGAATTTCGTTTCACATAAATTATTTCTCATATTATCATTACAATACGCAATTATCAATATAAATATTCATATCCAGATATTGTTTGTTTCATATAAAACTTATTAAATTACACCAGCGCGTTTACAATAATAATGCGGGTAAATTCTTGTCAAGCAGAAAAACAATCTCATTATTCTCACGAATAGTGTCCATGCATGTTGCATGTTGCATGCAGCATGCAAGCACGTATGCAACATGCAGCGTGCAAGCAAGCATGCAGCATGCAAGCAAGCATGCAAAGTGCAAGCAAGTATGCAGCATTCACGTGAGCATGTAGTTGAAACAAAAATATTAAATACTTTGTGAAACATTTTCTGGGAAACGAAATTCTGTGAAATTTCTGTCTGCGAAACAAGGTGACGCTATATTTCTCACATTTTTTATTTTTTATTTGTGATAGGTTTATTCTTCACTCCAGTCTAGTTCAGAGATGACAGAGACAAAGACGACGATTAAGCAAGCTTACCCAAAAGAAGCCTGTTCACACTAACTTTGAAGAGATCTTTGAGAGGGTTGTAAGCGTTCGCAAACAGACGCAGGCAGAGAGTTCTACTCCTTTGCTGTGCGCATTATAAAAGACGCTTGAAAACGTTCACTGCGAATATTACTACTAACTACTACAACAGACACAGAAAAGTTTGGTACAAACCTGCGTCAAGGACGGGTACTTCCAGACGAGGATCTGGTTCTGTGAGTAGCCATGCGTTGATACCAGCTCGCTGGAGTGCTTCGACCACGCCAGGTTACATACTTGTGATCCTGTAGACAAAGAAAGAAAATTAATTCGTGACGTATTAACAGTTTGCATAAATAATTTGTTACATGGTAGTATTTTTAATGTTGTATGAATATTTATATATATATGAATGTAACAGAAGCCGAGTTTGGAACGAGTAAAGTGGATTCTCGATTAATTGCCTTATTTAACGAGAACTTTACACAAAAATAGGAATTCACAACTCTATTTCATGGGTCATAAAGTTCCTAGTTAAGTGTGTTTCGGATTATCTGCGAGTCTTTGGTTTTCCGTGTCTATGAACAAGTGCAGGGACATGGTGTTCTCAAATGTAGAGGTCCTGTCCTTAGAACCCCTCTGGGGAAGGGTAGCGACAGGATCTCCGTTGTAAATGGATGAGAAATCAACAGATTGGTAGATTTTATGCTAATTTCAACGTTTCGTAAGCCACGAAAGGCTGAAAACAGTTAACTGTCTGTATTGATGATTATAATGATTATAAGCCATATTTGTTACGGCCGCAAATCATATTTCAATCAACATTCAACCCGACACTGATTTGCAAATTGCAAAAACCATAAAAAAATTTGAATTGCCGAAAATTGGACCAAATGTCCCGCAAAAATATGTTGTCGTAAGGAAGTCTCCAATTCTGGGTTCTGTTCCTCGAAGTTTAGGGAAATAAGCACTACCTATTCCTATCTCTGGTCATGGCTATCGGCAAATTACATACCAGTATCAACACACTGCATGGGCTGCGACGTGAGAGTGTTCCAGAACCGGATGCATCTGTCTGCGGTTCCTCCTCCCGATGCCAACAAGCCGTGCTGGTGCGGGGACCATGCGATGGCCTTCACTGCAGCTACGTGCGCCGAGTACGTTTGTACGGGAGATGTTGAGTGCTGGAATAGAAGAAGAGGTTGGTAAGTAAATGGAGGTATCCAGACTTGTGAGCTGTTCGATTTAAAACCTTCGGGTGAGAGCGGAAAGTTAAAAATCTGTCAGCGCAATCATTTGCCTCGCAATAAAAGTTCCACCGCCGAAATGTGTTGAGGACTGAGTGCGAAGGACAGACATAGTTTTGTATCGTACCCAACTGATAGATACTTTAACAATGTAGTGGCACAAAAAAGTACACAGTACACAAGTATACAGTACAGCAACATACAACAAAAAGTACTACAGCGCCATCTATGATACAACTAAGGAACTGACATGTTCTGTATCGCGCAAGCAAAGTTATCTCCGACATAAGACTATAAAGGGTTTAAAACACCTCTTAACGAAGCCGAAAGGCACTGGTTCTCCCTGTCATTGCGATCATTTTTTTGTTCTACACCATACCTGGGAACCTTCTAGTTACGGAGATATTAGGGGTCAAAGTTCCAACTTTTTGACAAGTATTTTTTAAAATACAAGTTTTTCATGTAAGATTTTTACTTGTACGACCCCCTTACTATTCAATCCGTCCATCAGCACAATGTTTAGAGTGCGTTACATTGAGTTCTACCACAAAACATGATTTTACACCCCCCAAAAAAAAGTCGTTTCCCAGCAATAATTTTTGCGTAAAGTTACTTAGTTTCATGTACAGAATGCTTGTTTGACGGCTTCGTGATGACGTGATTTACACGGTGTATAGAAAAAACCCGACAACAACTGTCGGGCCAGACATAACACCCGTCTGGTCGGAGGATCCTCTCTTTTCTATGGAGTATCGAGGAACTTTACACTCTTTTCCTCATACCCCAAGCACTACTAGGTTTATGGAATTTTATTACAAAAACTCAAACGCAACATATACCAGATAAGATAGCTCTAAACGTAAAATAACTTTTATTTATTGAATCAATCAATTCAGATACTACGCTATCTTAGTTTCAGTTTACACAAAAAACCTATCAGAATACCACTAAGGATAACCAAAAATATCTAACCACAGTTGTTAAAAAAACGCTAGTCACCATACTTCATTCCCATAGTAATCAAAGCGGAAACAATTAATACTATTCTTATCGCAATTAAAATACGTTAAATTTTGCGTGCTACCGCAATTCTTATCAATATATCATTCCCACAAAACAATTGGTTTGGTAAAAGATATTTTATTCTTTAATTTTTACGATTGAAAATTGCAATACCAATGTTTGTTAGTCACCTTTAGACTTCGCTAATTCTATTAATTAGGAGCAGTTAAAATTTAAAACTTTACACAAAAATAGGGAATTCTAACATCTATTTCATGGCCCATAAAGTTCCTAGTCATGTGAATTTAGTACTGACTCAACGGCGTTTTAACAAGCGAATTACGTCAACCGCTTCATTGGCCTACCTTTTGTAGCAATTTTCATCATTCCTGCTCAACCATAAATGGGTCAAAGTGACTGTACTACATGTCACAAAGAAATAATCAGCCATTATTGTATTAAAGCTACTGTCCCTCTGCTGGACAAAGGATCCCCTCTATTTCTTTTATCGGTTCCGGAACTATCTTTATGAATGGACAATAGAAAATCCTATCCTCCCCACTAGAGGAGATCACCCCCCGACCCTTGCTCGACGAGCCAGCCCGCGCAGCTCAGCATGTAGCGTTAAATTCCCCAAATAATAATAATATGACGCAGCTTTTCCCCTGCTGCCCACCCCTCAATGACGCCCTAAGCCGAGGTCCGATCCCCACAGGGGGTGCCCTTAGCGAGTGGTCATTTGGTATAATAATATCTAGTTTTTAAGCCCTGGCTGGGGGCCTTAAATTCATTTGAGGTCACCACAGGATAATCCAGTTAAGCAATAACAACCTTATTAGGTTGATCTGCGAGTTGCCATAAAAAATAAAAACCACTTGAGTGCTAAAACTTACGAGCTCATTTTGTCCGCTCTTATTTCCGACATTCACCTAATTCTTAACCTTTATACTACTTTTTGCCAATTCCTTAAAGAATCCAAATCGTCCCACCATACCGTTCATAGTCTGTACAATAATCATATATACCTATTTGTAACAGACAAGTAATTTCCTCAACAAAACGCTGCATGCACATCCTCTCACCAAAAAAAACTAATAGACAATATCCGTACTTAACAACTTTTTTGCGACACTTACCATAGACCAAACGAAGAGTTTATTGTCGTTGCCTCCGGACGCCAGCGACTGTCCGTCCGGCGACCATTTTAGTCCGCACACCTCTTGTCTGTGACCTTGGAGGACACGAGGAGCTTGTAACGCTGGAAATAAGCAAAATTTTATGTTTAATATGAGTCATAAAAGGTTAATAACCCAGATAACGTGTAATGCAATTTGTCAACTTTAAATGACCTTGTCCAGGACATTTCTAGAGAACTGGTGAGGTTTTACGTCAATTTTGTGTTTAGTACAGGCACTAAGTGACCTTTCCATGTGAAAAGTATCGCTCCGTGGACGATAAGATTCTACGAAGACCAAGAAAAGGTAAAAAGAAAGGACGAAAGAAGTTGACGCTATAGCGCAGTAGCCATATCAGAGGAAAAAATCGGCCAAGTTCGAGACGGAATCGCGCACGAAGGGTTCCGTACCATTATTTATTACGAGCAAAAAAAAAACACTTTTTTGTATGGCTAGTATTTGTTGTTATAGCGGCAATAGAAATACACAATCTGTCGAATTTTGAACTAGCTAATTATCACGGTTCATGAGATGGTTCAGACGGACGGACGGACGGATAGCGAAGTCTCAGTAATAGGGTCCCGTTCGAAACCTTTGGGTACGGAACCCTAAAAAGACAGTAAGGCAGCCTCGTGCTCTATTGAAACTCAGTACGCTAGGTAACAGAGATACCACAGACGTGCGGTCAACTGAATGCCATAAACTTCAGGACATAAATATAATCAACCTTCAACTGCCCACAGATGGGACACCGGGCTCCCTGTGAGACGGACAAATAAAATACAACAATTACTTAAAAATACAAACGCCTTTGATAATTAAATCGGGAACAAATCTCAATGATTTTTATTCATTCGATAATTGACAATAGTTCTTTGGTCGGCCATTCCCAACCATAGACGAAGTTTATCTTAGCAAGTTACTTCCTAGTTTCAGTCCCTATAACTGAACGACCAGTCTGACTATCCTAACAACCATAAACAAGCAATAACACGAGTAAAATCTTCCTAAACACATCTGTGAACATTTATTTACTAACAAGAACATGCCAACATGGCGCACGCTACATGGGCCAGCATGAACCAACATGGGCCAGTTAACTAGATGCACCGTAAGTGCATGCAGAGAGGTAACTGTACGGAGTATTATATTACGGAAGGTGTTGGTACTAGCTAGATCTTGTTAGGTTAGGTTGGGTATACTTGTAGTACATTTAATATAGGAGCTTTTTATTCTGTGATAGGAGATGTTAATGTGAAGGGTTTACTGCCTACGCAAACTTATATTAAAGGCTTTGAACTTGTGAGTATGTGTGAAAAAATATCTCCTTTTTAAAGTGAAACTTTTATTACATCGTCTCAAACTTTTTCGTCTGTGTGTTGCATGTCGCGTGACGCTCGGCCGCGGAGTAGGGATAAAGTGAAAGGCGCTCAACGGAGCGCCTTTCACTGTATCCCTACTCCGCGTTTTATACCCTTAATGGAATATTATTCCAAAAAATTTTAGTTAAATGTATATAGTGTGAAAAAAAGTTTCACTTTTACCGTGGTTTCATAAAACCACACAATCCTTTTTTATAAATCACTAGTTTTTTTTTTTTTTGTGTATGAAAAATAGATGTTGGCCGATTCTCAGACATACCCGATTTGCACACAAAATTTCATACAAATCGGTTCAGCCGTTTCGGAGGAGTATGGTAACTAACATTGTGACACGAGATTTTTATATAAGATGATATTTTCCAGTCATATAATGTACTCGGTAGCTTTATTCATAATTAAAAAGCTACAGTAATAAAAGTTAATTTACCACACACAAGAGTCATAAGACAAGAGCACAGTTAATTTAATTAATCAAATTACCAACATTTACCGCCAAAGAAAACTTAAAGCATTTTTCTTACGACCAAAGAATAAGTTTATTAATTTACATTCTACTCTCAAATGCATAAAATCTTTTAAGACTAGTTCATCGTAGAAAGATGTTACCATAATGGACACATTGTGTTGATTAAGCGCATAATGCCAGTGACAGTTCTCATAACCCCTTCTAAACTCAGCTGCATCCAGAATCTCTTAGTAGTAAGTGAATATTTACCAACAAGATCATTGTACGATTTATCTCGATGCACCGTAAGTCCTTAACATGTCAAAAGTATCTACACAGAGAACTACAGTGTACTGGACAACCACGAACACATGCACACACACACACCACACATATACACACACACACACATGTATATATATTATACGTACTTCCAGAAATTGAATTGAAATTCGAAAGGAATTTTCTCGTTGTGTATCGACTTAAATATCGAAATTGTCCGACTTTATAGCTTTCTTGAGTGCGTATGAATTTAATAAATAGCTTGTTTCACTTTAACACTTTTTATCGCAATGGTTTGTTGTAGATTGAGCCTGCACAACACATCATAACTTCAAGAGTAAATCGTTGTCGAGTGTCACTTTTTTTCTGCTCGTGATTGTACATGTCAAAGTACCTACAGAGAGTACTAAGTATAACACCGCCGCATAATTGCATTGTCGTTGAACTCGCAAAGTCGTGCGCGCAAGCCTTTGAGCTGCAAGTCCAACGGGGCTTCAGAAATGTTTCTCAAACTTGGAAACTAATTACCACTCAGTATGATATCAAAATACCAACGTAATTTTCTCATTGCAGGGCAAAAGCCTTATCTTGTAAAATTTAAAAGTTGTAAAACTCGTCTTCCTGATTCGAACCAAAAAAGCTAGTAAAATATATTTAAATCAGTTTTGAATTCAGGAAAAATGTTTATCAATTCTGCTCTTTCCACATACAGCAATTTAAGTTTAGTGGCGATGAACTGTATCTATAGAAATGGGTTTTCTGCCTTTTCGCCGAAAATTGTTTGCCAGATTTTCACTTGCCACCCAACGTTTCGCAGAATTTTATTTCGCCGAATAATCATTTGCCAACTTAACATATAATTTTGTTTTATTTCCCAACCTCACAGTTACCAACTGTACGTTTGGTCTGCTTTTCATAATTACACTTTTTTAAATGCCAACTTTTTCCCCTGGCACCACTCCTATGAAAAGGTAATGCACCGTTCTTGAGAAAAACCAATTATTGTAACCTAACCTCAAAACATTTTATATTCGCCTAAAAAGCGTAGTCGACGTAGCCCCGCTGAGCGGGGCTTCTATTTCTGTCTGCAGGGTTTACAGTAACCTAACACGAAGGGTATGTCGGGGTGCCCCAAGTCCAGAGCTCAGTTCGCTCGCTCTTGCATCCAAATTCTCCTGGTAGCAAAAGTAACATTGCCTATTGTACACACATACAATCAGTGGAGCTACATTGGGGATTTTTAGGTTGTTATAAAAACGGTATGTTTGACAAATGATAAATGTCCCAAACGTTTTGTGTCATTATAATAATCAGCTTAACAATAATTCTACCAAATGAAACGTTGTCATACAATTTTTTTTGATAAACACTGTACAGTCTAGTTAAACGCAGATATTCTTAACTAAACTTTGACAACCACAGTTCTAATCGCAAGGAACTAACCAGGCGGGTACTTATGAGCTGTCCTGCCCTTTGTCTGAACCGTCTGTCTCTGGCTAGAGCTTTATTAGCTGGCGCTATAATAAAATCTCGGTAAAACATTATAGATGGCCGCCATGAGCTTTTACTAGTCCACCGTGAAAAAGCATCATAATATCAACATAAATTGCATCTGGCCTGACAAAAGCTTGCCAAGTTAAAAATATCTGTACCAATATTATAAATACGAAAGTAATGTCAGTCAATTTGTCTGTTACGTTTTCAGCAGGCACCAAAACGGTTACTCGTGTAGGGGTTTTAGCGGGGTTAATTTTTAAGGGTTTGGTAAAACTCTAGACTAAAGTTTAACCCGTATTATAGGGTTAATCGGCCTTTAACAAGAGGTTATTTTTTAACAGTTTTTTTGTAAGTACATAAAAACATGCAAGAAAATGAAGTAGTTATCCCGGGCTCGGTGCTTTGTCTCTTTCATTAATCAGCAATATTGAAATAGTTTACCCGTATAATATAAGGGTTAACCATAAAATGGTTAATCAAACATATAAATTTAATTAATTAGGAGGATGCATGAAAGATGACTTTTTTTGTTGTTGTAATTTTAAGTATGTACTTTATTTTAAATGTTTTATCATAGGTTATTCTAAATATGTTTCTTTTCACTGTACAATTACTTGGATTTTCTGTTATATTGTACATGTCTTTTCAAATAAATAAATAATATAGGTTATAGTTCTAACCGGTTACTCCAACTAATCGGTCCTTGATTTTCAGGCTTTATCGGCTGATCGGATTTGCCCTACGTATGCTTTCTTGCTTGTTTTTGCAGAAGTATTTAATAAATAAATCACGGTCACTGCCCACTAACTATGCTATCCACTGTCTTCTCAATTCACGACGACTCATCCTCATCTGCCTAGCCTTTTCCCAAATATGTTGGGGTCGGCTTCCAGTCTAACTGGATGCAGCTGAATAACAGTATTTCACATGGAGCGACTGCCTATCTGACCTCCACAACCCATTTAGTACGGGGTAATACGATAGATAACCCTTGGTAAGACTGGTCGTCATACTTTCGGGCCACTGATTACCTGGAACGACTTTCAAAGATCTACAAATGTCAGCCGGGACCAACTGCTTAACGTGCTTTCCGCCGCACGGGGAAGACATCACGATACACTAAAATATAATCATTTAAATACATATTCTACTTACGTGGTGTTCTCGTATCTCTTTGTCGTATATGTCGATCCCTGGAGCCGGAACTAAGGATGTCTCCGTTCCACGCCAAGGCGCCCACCCTAGCGATGTGCCCCTGAAGTTTTGTTACCTGAGGAAATTGAATGTTTTGTTATTTGGATAATAATTCGCGAAGTTAGAAGATCGGGCAGATGATGATTCTATAATAGCCCTGACAGAATCAAATTTCGCAGTACCATGCTGACTTAGTGGCTGATTGGTCCCGTAAAGACTTTACTTAATGTTTTATAGGTATGTACTGTTTTTTTTTTTCTTCCTATATGTTCTTCTTTTATGTGCCTGTGCGAGTCCTAATTAATGCAAGAATTGACACTAAAGCATGCTTTTCTTCATTTGAACTTTGAAATCAACACAAAAGAAAAGTCGTCAACGAGTATTTAAAGTAAAGTCTTGATAAAATCTTAAATCCCCTGAAAGATATTATAGCCTATTATAAATAGTGATGTCATTAACTATCCTTCAAAGACTTCAAAGATCTAAAGCTCGACTCTAATAAATCTATGCGACATTGACGAATGATCCCATCAGTCTTGGCAATTTAACTTAACTATACGAGAATATACTAACAACCGACATGAGTTACTGTGCCTAGAAAATGGCTAGATCAGTAAGCAATATCCTATAAAATAAATCTAGATATAAATTACGCCGGTAGCGCAGGCAGTATTCTAATAAAACTTATGCATCCGTGTCTAGGTAGATTGCGGATGCATAATTTATAGAACTAGCTCAAACTGGTTGGTTCAACTGATTGCTGATTAGTCATTCAGCTATAAAGACCATAATTTTACCAATTAACAACAGTCACACCTGAATACATAGAACAAAATTTATTGTATTGCTACCTAATGTTCTTAAATTATAAAGACAAATTCTCACATAAATTCTTCATCGAAATCATTAGTATAAATATGCTATTCATTTTATTTTGTCTCGTCAACTTTAAATATCTCATTGGAGTGACAAAATGCACCACAATGCATTAATATATTGTGGAGGTCTTCGAGTTCTCACTTGCCACTTCTAGTTTTCTATACGCATGCATAGAGCCCTGGAAAGTACCGTTGATCGAAGCCCTAAGGGCATAGAGTGCATTCGTGCGGTGCCTTCAATGGAAACGTGTTAGCAATAATGTTGATTTAATTATACTTTCTGACATTCAGATTTCGATCACATCACTTACATTGTATTTACACAATGATAATGGTGACGATTACACACAAAGTCACAACTTGCGCTGGTAAGGTGCAGTAATATTGCAAGTATCATAACAGTGATAAACTGTTCAAAATTGCTTACATTGTCGATTTATTTCTTACCAATACATGAAGTGGCTTAATAATAAAAATGGGTCTTTCTGTCGTAAACCCTTAAAACCTTTACTTTTTTGTAAAAATTTGGTATATAATCTTACCTCCTTATTAACAGCAACATCCCAAACGCTAATATGTCCCTTTTGCGTCCCAACAGCGACCAAATGCCCCCGTTCACTCCACGCGACTGACGTCACAGCGTTACCTTCTGAGGACAGGTCGCAAAGCCGCGTCACCTGACAAACAACAGATAGTTGCTAACACCGCGGGAAATGGACGCCAAATATTTGCACACTATACGGGTTAATGCCTTGGTAAGTAATTTTAAGGAGCAGTAAAAAATTAACTTGTCAAATGTGCAAATATGCATGGCATGATAAAAATAAAGTGTGTTTTGCACGCGGCTAATAATATTTTGCATCTCTGCTGGGTAAAGGCCTCCTCTTTACTTTTCCAGCTAGCACTTTCTGCCAGACATACCATAAAGGCACGCAGTCAAGCTCCCTATTCGGTAGCTTTATCAAGTTGTATAGTATATGTAGAAGAATAGCGCAATGATTGAGCTTGACAAGCAAAGAAAAAAATTCATTTCCTGACGCCCTCCATCTGCGTAAAACTCTATGTTACTGAGCACAAGATAATTCGATAGAAGTGAACCTATACTCGAGCAATCTTGTGCACGAAACGGCAAGCCCTTAAGACTTACTGAATAAAGTAACAAATGAGGCAGTTAAAGTATTGTATAGCGGAGGCATCAACCTACAGATTGTGGAAACGCCGCGAGGTTCATGGGCATTCGTATCTTGAATCTAGTAAAACACGCGCATTTGATTATATGTTTGCTGCATGCAATCAAAAACACGTCTCTTTAGTACAGAAATCTGTAAACGTTAGAAGTCTTTTAATTTTCCTTATACCTACCAAATAAGTGACATTAATGACTGTTTGCTATGCTTCTTTCTGAACAAATTCCCGAGAAGCTTTTAGATTTTTTGCGATAGTCTAAACTTCACTTCTTCATCATTAGTAAAAACAAACTGCAGTCTACAGCTAAACACACATGGCAAAACTAGAAATAGGTCTCTTTAAACGCAAATATAGTCGTATTCACGCCTTAAATCACCACGAGCATTTCTCGGTTTTATTAAATTCTAGAATGATTTTTCTTATAGTGCAACCTAGACTGTGGTCTGTCGATGACATCGTAAAATTCGTGACATGTGATACCTAATATGTGGTGACATTATTCGAAGCGATCAATATCGAGAGGCCGAGTTCGATCGACCGCAATCTGGTTGCACCTTTACCTCTCAACAGTGCTATACATGTGTTCCGAGACGATAGTTCTTTTTTTAAACTGTCTTTATCTCTCTTTAAGTTACCCCGAAACAGGTACTGCACATATTCGGCTACATATGCGCACTACGTTAAGCATGTGAATTTTTCGACCATCCCTGAATACTTTTAGGGCCGCTTCCGCGCAATTTTAGCTAAACCGAGCAGATTTTGCCACAAACCTTTATCTACACATTTTCGATTTAGCTCTGCCGAATCATCGACCGGACAATGTGGGAAGCATTTTTTTCTAAAAGCTCTAGAATTACATTCTCTCCTCACCTGACTAGTACAAGCACTCCACAAATAAACGCAGCTTCCTAGCCCCACACTGAGCACATTCTGCGCTGACCAATCCACCAGGTTTAGGTAGAAGTCGTCCTGCAGCTCAGGCGCATCCAACACCTTGAACGGGATCCTCGATATCTTCCGCGTAGCCTTCCTGGGTGATCGCAGCAACTTCTCCGACTTTGCTGATATTGGAGACAGGCTGTATGGTGATGGGTCTATGTTCTCCTGTAAAAGAGAAGAGGGTTTAAACGGTGGAAGAAAATACGCATTTAAAGTTACAGATAATAAACTTAAATCCGAAATTTCATTAAAATTTGCAAAAAAAAAAAAACGGTTGTAAAATGGTCGCAAAGCTTTCTTATTTAAGCAAAAGATATAATACCGTCGAAAACAGTCGTAAAAACACTATGAGCTAATTCTCAGAACGACTAAAATAAAATACATTTACAAGTACTTGCAACATTTAATATGCGAATAAATGAGCAATCCCATGTAGCAAAACCTGTTCATTATAACCATGTGGAATTATGTTCCGAAAACTTGAAAAAAAAAACGCAGAGCTAGACATAAAAACTGAGGAAATTTACGAAAAGATGCAACATCCAACGTAGTTAATAATTATAATAATCGTTTTCTAATAACAAGTTTGATTCGAAGCTATAATAACTAAATATAGATAAAGTTTTTATAAGGTGGTATCAACATTACAATGAACGGTAGTCAATAAACAGCCATTACGAAAAGCTGTCTATCTTGACAATCTCATTACAAAAGTAATAAAAAAACTCATTACAGATCTGACCACAGCAACAATAGATAAAGATTTCTGAATAAACCCTAAAAAAATTACAAGTCATTTCAAGTTAAATAATAATTAAACTGCCAATTAAACTTGGCCAAAGAACATAAAATAAAAATAACATATTTGTCAAAAGAATAAAAATATTAGACGGTGTTAAAGTTATAAATGTTGCTGCAGTCATTAGTACAACAGAAACATGCGAACACAGATGATGATGATTATACAAAAACTATTGACAAATTGAATCTGCTAATTTCAGCACTACATGCTAGTGGCAAACAATATATTTTGATGAATCCTAATCTACACAAAAAAATAATAAAATACAAGACGCATGCACACGAAACAATCGCCACAAGAGGTAAAAGATCTGTAAATTAAGCATGACGAAACTCGCAAAAAAAGCTTATGACCTAACAATAAAAAACCTACCTAGACTTTATTACGACTATTTTAAAAGTCTCTGTAAATCTAGACTCGAATGCAAAAATATTTAAATTGGTTTATGCAAAATCGCTTATGGGCCGTCTGGAAATGTAGATAAACGAGCCAATTACGATAGAGTTCACGAAAAAGTTAAAACTCTCAGGAAACAATTTGAAACCTCCTGAAGCATAAGGCAGGCCTTGAAAGTTCGCCTACCCAAAGTCTTTTGTCAGAAACAGGCGAATAAAAAGACGCTGAAAAAAAACGCGATAAACTTAACGTGTATCTGTCTGATAGCGTCTCGATTTGTCAGCGATTTTTTTACGGCACGCTTTCAATTAATCATTAGAATAATTCCTGTACAGCGCATTTTGATTGGACTTATTGACGACCGGAATGAGAAACACCTGATGATATATCTGCCACTGCTACCATTCGTCTATCGCACATAACGAACGCTCAAGATTAATATCGCTACAAATCTACGCTTACACTTATAATAGCAAACACAGTAATTCGTCAAGACCGTCTGTTTGAGAGGAACAATTATTTACAGAGATATAAAACTTGCATTTATTTTGTTTATTGCCGTCTGAAATGACAAGTATGTTGACATTTTTAATGTGAATTTTCGCACCGACAAACGTCGCGTGAAATTCTAAGTATTCCAATGCAAAAAAGTGCAGAATTTCGTTAAACTCACGGCAGTTCAGTGTCCGTGAACCCACTTTTATTACGGACTCTTAAGTAATCTAGATGAATAACACCTTCATAAAGAGACTCAAATTTCCTGAGACATAACGTGGGTCGCCATTACCGTATGTGTATTTTGGGGCTGATAATAATCCTTTTATTGTTGCAGCATAGAATTTGGCTGTGTGGGTGGAAGATATTGGTAGTTTCTCCAGCGCGAACGGAGCCATATTTAAGTTAAAGGAAACAACGACAAAAGGATGTGTCGCGACCACCTCGGACATTTTACTGTAATGTAATTCAGATGGGAACACAACTGGGCTGTGACGCCTACGTCAACGAAAAACATAAGATGTACAAACGCACAGGGACAATAAACATGAATGTTTAAAGTCAAGCGCACCCAATAAATCGCTGATAAAGGGAAGATTTACATGTAATACTACAAGATAACGCATACGACACCGTTGTGTCGCCCCGATTTTGGTTTTCAATCAATGATGTATAATCATTTGTATTTGTACGAGAATAGCAGCAGAGCTAAGACAACAAATCTTTTCACGTGTGGCTGAATCATGAATGAATCAAAATACTAACGGAACAGTTGGAGTAAGATTGAAAGTGCATCGAGACATGCACGATGATTAATTGGCAAGTGCCACTTAAGGAGATATTGACTTACTAGATGCCCCGCCCCCGAATGGTCATCGACATAACGACCTTGGTGTTCCGAATTAGATGCATAATCGTATTAAATAAGACGTAAATCTTCTGCAGCAAGTTGCAACAGGTTTCATGATATAAAAAACAGGTGTGTCAGCTGTGATTCGAAATGATAGTATGAAAAGTAGTAATGCTGCCTCCAAGTTGATATGAGCGTGAAGCGAGTGGCATGGGAAAAGATAGAGTATTTTTAGACTTTCTGCGTTGACATCACGTTTGGTCTAGACTAGACTGCATGTTAGATAGTAATCGTGTACCAACGACCTCGCTACCGACGCATCAACTACTAACGCAGTTACCAGATGTACCTAATGCACTATGAATCAGTAAATAAATGTAACACACAAACGGTTCTATTTCAGAAGCTTACCAAATTCCCTGTTGAAAATGTGGTCGAATTTGTTTTTTGTTGAATAAAACCTGAATTGAACAAATTAACTTACTATTCTTCACTACTGACGGTAGGAAAATCGAAGCTTTCAAAGATCAATCTCTTTGAATCAATTGTACTTTGATTGGGTTAATGGAAGCCTCTTATGGAGATCGAATAACAGCAATCATTACCTACAATTCAAATAGTGCGTGACTAACTATCGAAACATTAGATACAACAAAGAGCAAACGTTTTCTAACAACTTCGGCTTCACTAATGCCATTTTGATTACGGGAATTACTGATATTTTTTACGCAACCAACCACCAAATTGTTGGCGATTCCAGTGGTCACGTCATACCATAATAGATAGACGTTTACTTAACTACCTAAGCTACATGTTTTGTAAGTCAACAACACTTCAAGATGCTACTTAGTGTGATATAAAAAATATTTAAAGTGTACTTAACATCCTTCACGCACCAACTGCCGACTAACTAAGGAACGTTAATTATAACGGCGAGAAAATTTGAGGTAGCGTGAGTTGGTTCGCTTTGTAAGCAACTTGGTGATCCCAAATCGTCCACTTCCTCGATCTACAATTGGCTTATTCAAAGCAAACAGACAAAAACCTCGTAACAATGGACCGTACAATTGTCCACAATGGACGTCTGTCTGGTCTAGCTCAAGATCATAAAAGACATAACATCGATGTAGCTAATCGAATTGTAACTGCAAAAAGCGCAGCGTCCAATCAAAGATTGAAAAAAACAGATATGAACACTAATCTAGGCGAGCGAAACTAAATTGTATTAGATACTAATGATACAGGAGCCAGGTATACAGGTAAATGAAAAATTTCAATCTAGCCTAAACCACAATGATGTAAGATGAATGAGCAATCAGAAACGCAAGTTTGTTAACCTCAGACATCAGACGCATAAAAAGCTAGAAATCCAGCAGTGACTAGATCGCTGATAGCAGATTGATTGGTTCTATAAATGAAGTACGATTGTGACCTGTGGCAGTTCCGTAGGCGGGTCACGTCGTTCGCACTGCAATAAAACAAAATGAACCACTGCAGAAGCAAGACGAATGTGTAGATTTTCAGCGACCACTAAATAAAACGAGAAGAATACAAATTATAAACCCGGAACTAAGCTTTTGATACAGAAACCTGAATCAAAAAACCGGCCGTAAAAAGTTTGACGTAATTTTCCAACAATTATAACAAGACTTTCTGTTTTTTTCCAGCCTAACACTGACAAAGAAATCTCACTAAAATGCGATTAAATCTTTGTTTCCCGATATTGCGTAATCTCAACTCAGCTCATCAAGTGCACCAGGAATGCGAATAAAAAACCGCCAAAGCTCCGGTGCGGTTACGACATCAGCCTGCCAGCATTTCTTTTCTATTTTCACGATTGCAACGAAGGTTCAAAGACACTATTTTCTCTAACCGTTGAACAGAAACGTTCTATTTTGGTAGCATATTTATATCTACGGAACCAATCAGGTTAATGTGGGGATAATAAGTAATCCCCAGATGGAAATAAACTTACAGGGGTTCATCGGCAGCACACGACTCCGAGTCAGTACGTAAATAGATTCATTACACGATGTACAGATACCATGGATCTAAAGAAGCTCATCGTTGGATCGATTGATTTAGCACTGTCAACACGAGTAACCCTACCGGGCCTCGATCGCAAAAAGCCTCTGTTTACTCAAGTCCTTATGTCAATATGTAGTTTGGAAAAAAAATTAAGGCCAAGTAGAGGCCTCACGCGAAATTCCCTCGCGGTACCTAACCAGTAGACTTTGTTGTTTCTGTAAACAAACCAGTGAGCGAACACGGATGCCCACTTCTGGTGACCGGTTCAATGGCTGATGAGGGCACGGGAGCCGCTTGCGCGCATGCACTATAAGCCAGACGACAGACTGGTCCTTTTAGAATAATGCAAAACATGTTTGTTGAAAATATAAAGACTGTTTTTTGCAGTTTGAGGCAGTTATTAAATATATTTTTCTGCTGCAGTTTTATCTTTAATCTAAAGAATACGATGTTATTTTTTCTCGTTGATGCTCAACTAACAATAGCAACTAACAATAGCAACAAACTAACATCGTACCTATAATATCAAAGGCCAAACCTAGGCAAAGACCGAACGTAATAATACACAATACCTAGCGAGCCAATAATGGCTGCATCACATTCTATTGTAATGATACATCGTTTGAGTCGTGTGATGTGTCAGTCACCAATGCTGTCGCATTTGGAAACGAAACTTGTCCCGTATCAGATAACTTTTGAACATCTGCATTATGATTAGCATGTTGTTAGTGTCAATCAGTGCTTTCGTATCAATGCTCGGTGACAAAAAAATGGACACGTAGGTGCCGGCAACCAACTCGGATTCAAGGTCGCCAGTATCTATATCTCCACGCTGATCATAAAAAATAATTCTGATGTAATTAACGAGAAATTCATATCGAGATGTTTCGAAAATTAAAAGAGCACCCACACAATGATCCCGAAACGTGACTGTGCAGCAATTCGGGAGGACAATCGAAGACATGATCTAGATTATAACAACACTACGGCAGCCGACCGACGAGTGTCCAAAAACAACTACAAAGAAATCGATTTCATGCAGTTGGATAAAAAATTAAAAGAAAAAAATGCATTCATACAAACTGGCATAGCAAAACTTACGATTCATCCCCTGCCAATGACCTCAAGTCTAGACCAAAGTTTGTATCTGTTCAGACTTGTCTCTGTTGAAAAAACTTTATAATAACGATTTGAAGAGCAAATACGCAATCCTCGTGGTGTATTACTTAGAAATGTTTTTATAGCTGACCATTTTAAACTATTACTTTGCAAATACTAACACTAATGTATCTGAGCGTTTTAAATAATTACTGGCGTGCAGCAATCGTGCGGCTCAAGCTAATTGATTTCACATTAGTTTTTATTACTAAATAATAGTGACGAGTGGATTATAAATCGAAACTTCACTTTATAGGAGTTTCATATTTATATTGGCTACTTCCGTGACCGTGTTTAATTCAAACTTATCATTTCGAGAAATAATCTTTCTTAGTTACAACGATAGACGAATCGATTATTTTAGCGTGAACTGATAGAATTAATAACATTTCTATTTTTTGTTGATGTGCTGCTAAAACATTAGCATCAAAAGCCGATTCGAGCCGCAGCTACTTTTTACATTGCTGCAAAAATACGTCACGTCATGTGCCTGAGCTTTGTGCGTTGAAAATTGTGATCACGGACGTGTCTTCGGACATTTTGATGACAGAAAAAAGTTGTGCTGATACTATCGGATCTCGACGAACCTCAGTATCACACACATCATTGAAATGCGCAAACGCAAAATCTGTAAATTGCAAAGTCTAGACTCATCTATCTGTTCAAGGACTGAGTAACAAAACGCATGGGGCGGAGAACTTGCGACTTGAGATTAGTCGCGCCTGTGAATCACCTAGCATGTCGATTGTTCCGATATAATTGCAATCGCTATAGAAGTAGGCGCGCGAATTAGATCAGTGTATGTGATTGGTTAATTACATTTCTGTTCTGTTGTTCTGATGAGTCAGCGGCGGGAACTTGAAACTTTCAATATTCTGGTGAAACTCTATATTCATCAGACTCCTGCCCTTATCCCAATTAATTCGGGATCGGCGCTGCGTGTCTTCGTCTTTCATACTTCTCTATTAGTTGTCATCTCATGAGTCAGCCTTTCTAGTCACATCATCTTTTACACAGTCCATACATCGGTTTTAGATTTTCCTCTACATTCATACCAACGGTAACCACTTTATTATAGTTAGTTTATTTGAGGGCTTTATATTTAATAGGTACTATAGGGCATTTATTAGCTTATTTTAATTACGCATCATCAACGCATGTCAAATGTGGTTAGGGCGGCCGTGCGTCATCATTACAATACCATTAGTTGTTTTATTGACTACTAGTCAATATTATGTATGATTTAGTTGTTACCTACATACAAATCTTCACAAATCTTCCTGTTTCTACAAAATTCACGTTAGAAAAGTTTTAAGGCATTTAAAAACACTCAAATGTTTGCAGTGAAAACATTACACTAAAATAAAATTTTATTTATCATCACGATTAGAAACAGGAACTTTTAGCTTTCCGAAATCGTGACTCGACGACAGGTTTAACAGTGGAGTTTGAACATTATGACGAAGATCATCTTTTTATAAATAAATGATGGATGCATCTGTGTTTATTGTTATGGACTTTAAAACGAATTAATTAAATGTTTTGCCAGTTCCGAAGACTATCTAGGCAGCAATGTTATGCACACTAACAACAAATCAATTTAGAATTGTTACAGAAACAATCGATTGCCATTTTTATTAGGTCTATCCTCGAAATTTTTACACCTGGGAAAAAAGATTTAAAAAAGATTTAAAGATGGAATTAGACGCAATAAAATTACAGACCGAAACGTTATAACGACACACTCTTATGTAGTTTAAGAGCTTTGGCATATTGTTGCAAAATATAGTCACGGGAATCCTAAATCGCGTGTAACGATACCATTCGTGATCTTTCATTTATGGACGAGTGTGAAATTTCTAGCTCCATCGAAAATAACTTCTCATGAAACGTAACAAGGCATGAAAATTATTGCCCAGACTTTGGTATGCGATGGTATCTGCACATTCGACTTTTAGGCTAGGCGAAAATCAATTGCAAAATATGCTACGATTGCAAAATATCCTTGTATAATTTGATGTCTCGTAGTATAATGTTCTCTCAATCTTTTAATAAAATTGTGGAACAAAGCATTTCCCACATTTTCAAGTCATGCATGACAATCGAAATTGCAAATAAGCATTAGCTAAGACTGACAAAGCTTGAATTTTTAAAGAGCTTATTTGTTATTCGCCGTCTTCACCAAATTAAACGTGTGCAGAGCGGCAAAAATTTATATGGGGACGCATCAAGAATTGAATCAAAATAACAATGCATTTTTTATATACGAAATTTGTATTCAGTGCATAATGCAAGGATAATACAGTGGGTGGACACCAGACAGATTTAGAATTATATGCGAGGTTTTAATGTGTTTTTTTCTGTTATCTATGGTCAACATAGACAATCATTTTTCCTTTTACTGAATGGGCAATAAGTTGTTTCTATTTAGTCCACGTGCAGATTTTGAAGAACGCCGAATTTCACTAATAAGATGCACGGTTGTTTGTGCACGGCGTCTGACGAATTCACACGATGAATAATAAAATTTATTCTCTTAATCAAATAAAAAACCCACTTGTCGGTTTTGTCACGAAAACGATAATCTGCGATAAAATAGAATTTACTGGCTTTATAGCTTTATACCAAAAAGTATTTTTGACGTTTCTTTTTTTTTGAATCTGACCTGTTGACAGCGGGGTTGCGCGCGCAGCAACCGGGTCGTGCTTGACCATCATCACTCCGTACGAACTGACAAGCTACTAATGCACGAGGATAAAAACTGTTTACACGATTCCTTTTTTTCTTTTGGATTAAGATAGCTTAATAGAAATTGTTTATTTAGCAAAACGTGGAATGAGAGTTTTTTAAGTGCCTTGCTGGGTTTTTTGCTACGGCACGGACCGTCTTGACAACCTGAACTAAACATGCAGTCATCGTTATCTGTGTAACTTATGCTATAGATAAATTAAGAAGTATAAAAACTTGCACCTGTATGGACCTTAATAAATTCTTAATATTGTCATTTCTATTCAAATCACGATGATATATTGATAATAACAAAGACCTGCATTCTGTCGACGTGAAGTCAGTCTGCATTTGTCGCGAATATGACACTCACAAAGAATAAGCTCCTATTTCCATATAAAGAGGTTTATTGTGACTTGCCAACGTTAATGTGTCGCTTAGGAAACATTAATTTTCTCTTAACCTCTCCAGCCCCGTGGTTCCCATATGGGAACGCCGAACAATTCGGTTGAGCCCCGAGGTTCCCATATGGGAACGCCTCGTACAAGCAAACTTAAACCCTTATCGTACGTACAGTAAGGGTCTAATTCGTTTGTAAAAAATTACGTCTCTGGCCAACTAGAGTTCGATTAAAATGAAACCAAACATACCAACCTAACAACTGCACAAAATTATTAAAAAAATAAAGAAACGCGTCTTTGTCGACTGTCAAAATGAGTCATGGCGGCCAGTGTGGAACGGTGGTGTTTTGTTTTGGAATGCAGTGAATTTTTTGTGTTTTGTGTTGTTAAATTTTGGTAAGTAAATGTATAGTATGTTATAAGTGTATAATGTAACTTTTTAGATAGTCATTTGCTGGAAAAAATATCTAAAAATTATGTTTTTGACCCAAAAATTTCTCCAAAAATTCCTTTGTTGTGAAGTTCGTCAGTCGAAATTGAAAATATGCATTTGACTCTTTTACAATGAAATATGGTCTTGGAAACATTAGTAATAAGCGAAAAAATAGTGATAATTCATAATTTCATGCATTCGAGGCATATTTATTCATATTTATTGATATTTCAAGTATTTTCATGCATTGAACTGCGCAGTTAGAAAATGGCCGATTCTAATAAGACGTTTGAATTGGAATCTTGCAAGAATAATTTATGTAGGACTCCTAAAAAACACTGTCATTAGATTACTTGTATATTTGTTATGTTAGATCTAAAGTTTCGTGTAAATTGATTCAGTAGTTTTACCAAAAAAAAACAAACTACGACAACAGTATGTTTGCGGCGAGCTCTCTGAATTCTATGCGATGTTTATAATTCTCAAGTAGTTATAAAACAGTTGTTTATATTGTAATACATGGTCTCGTTAATCAAGAACCCGAAACTGTTTACCGCTTGAGATAAGAGCTAATAGAACTCGCGCGATAAGCTTTTTATGAGCGCAGGACACTTGACACGCTCGATGACGTCATTGTGAGGCCGGCTGGGTGTTTTACCGTTTAGCCGCAAGGTTGGAGAGGTTAATGCCATATTTATCTAAATGACACATAAAACTAAATCTGTCTACAAAACACCATTTAACGTCTGGCTGTTAAATTTCAATAAATTATTATTTTGGGTCGTTGTCACTGAGTGATGTCAGACAGACAGACAAACCAATGATTGGACAAAAACAAAAATAGTTGCACACACAAAAAAAAACAATGGCATTGTATCGCTGATATAATGGCCGGAAAAAACGATGCAGAAGGATAAATATTTAAAAAAAGTCACTAAATATCATTTACATGGTAGAAAGAGAATAAAAAATGTGCAAAAACTTGGGTGCTGTGCTGATTAGCATATCCTCGTTGTCACTCATACGCTAAACGTTTATTCCGTGATAATTGACACACAAAGCGTTAGACAGACTCTTGCGCACTTTAACTTGCTCGAGCAACATTATGCCGAGCACTTTCACCTCTCAGTTACTACGCAAAGCTATAAACCCCAATTGAAAAACAAAAATTATAATAATAATTTATTGCATTTATCAGTAAGCTGTCCATCAGTCATCGTGTTTTGTTAGGCATTTGAAAAAAAAAACTGAAGTACTTATTTTTATTTTTTATAAATAGCAGTAAGCATATTAGAAGTTCAAAAACAGCATGAAAGAATTCACGAGTAGATGAATAAAACTAATTAATATTAGTGGCAGCAAAAAAATGGACAACACTTGTCGAGTCAAAGATTAAAGTGCAGTACTTTTTTGTGGATTCTTCAGATACAATAATAATATTCTTGTATAGCATTGGGAATACATATTATATCATTCATTATCATTAAACACATGCGTGTATCAAGTGTGATCATATTTGAAGGATGTGGTCAGAACCATAAAATTGAGCACCTTACGACATGGGAACAACACCATAAACCCAAAAAAATATATCAGCTATTCCATACATATGAGTCAAGTAGCAGAATTGTGTAGGAGGAGTTCGTGGCTAAGTAATAACAGCCGCATGGGTCGATCTTTAAGGTTAAGTCGTGCTTGCCGAGGTTGGTCCGTGGATGGGTGACCATAATTACATACCGAGTTTCCTCCGTGCCTCGGAAAACACGTTAAGCCGTTGGTCCCGGCTGTCATTTGTAGATCTTTGACAGCAGTTAAGAGTAGTCAGAAGCCAAGTCTGACATACAGTCTTACTAGGGGTATCACATTACCCAGTAACTGGGTTGTGGAGGTCAGATCGCTTCATGTTAAATACAGGTACTCAGCTGCATCCAGTTAGACTGGAAGCCGACCCCAAGATAGTTTGGGAAAAAGCTAGGCAGATGATGAGTAGAATTTTGTAGGAATCCAGCTGATTATTTTTCAGTTTTTCTGAAAAAGTTATGGAGTTTGATAATCTACACCGCAACCTTAAGAGGGGACTCTAGGCTCAAAGAATTTGAAGAATATGTATTTGAAGAAACTATTGCCGTCGCGCTGTGACCGACCAAGCCCCCGTAAAGTGCACTGCAACTCACGCTGATTTTACCTACAAAAATCAAAAGTCAAAAATGACCAAAAGACGTCTTGTATTCCGCTGTTTTCTTCTTCAAATCTAAACTGATCTAAATAATTCTTATATCAAAATTTAGAGGAAAAGTTCTATTCTTCTACCATTTTCTTGTTTGTTAAAAACTTATCTAATTTGTCTGATAGTCGTCTGAACATGGCGGTAAAAACGGGCTTTTTTTCGGGTTTTTGGATTGTTATAATTATTATATTAGAGAGAGAGAGAGAGATTATGTTTTGAAAAAAGGATTTCCTTTTTTCAAAACATAATCTCTAAAATAATTATATCAATCAAAATACGATAGGGGCATGTATAAGACCTAGATTTTTTTGGAAAAAAATCATTGCTCTAGACGCATTATCCAAAAATAGTGCGTGGAGTCCCGCCGCACGGAAGAAGTGAAACTTCGTAATACTACACGCATGCGTTCGAATGTCACGCATTTACTCTCGTTATTTTATTGAGCTTCTAAATAATATTTTATTGTTTTATTGTTGTACACTTTTTATTACATAAGTTTATTCTTATTCTACTCATGGAAATTGAGCGAAGGCTGGTCACACCGAAGAGTCGAATGCATGACTGTTTGCACGCCATCTTGCGTACCTAGTAGAACTACGTAGTCACAAATCTTGTAATAGCGCCATCTCTTAGTGGGTAATAGAAAATATTCCCCCTCCATTAGAACGTTAAACTTGTTGGAAGTCGCATAAGAAGTTTCACTTCAAAAAGAAAACAGCGGAATACGTTTGTATGGAGAAAGGCCCACTAGAGTCCCCTCTTAAAAACATGACTAAACATTTCTGTTACACGTTGTATTATTAAAACTATTTATAACACAAGTGCATGAGTGCTGCGAGTACACATGTCACAAACTTTACAAGAATGGCATGACATTCGATACGGGCGTCTTTTTACAAACAACACCGCTACGATTCAGCGATATGTGTTTGTCAGTACATCAGATACGTACAACAGTAGCTATTATACAAGGTGTTGTTTTGCATCCTCGTCAAATTCAAGGAGGTAACTATGCTAATGATTCTCGTCACGAATCAATAATAAAATGGGCAAGTATTTTTTTCCTTATTTACGGAAATCGCTTAGTGCGAACCACCCGTGTTTTAAACGCGGTCCGTCTGATTCTCGACCTATATCCGCGCTTCCACACATACAAACAATCTCAAACGTTTATTCGATAATTTCTTAATCCCTAAACCACGTTAAGGGGGTTATTCTGAAATATTGACAAACATAAACAATCAAAAAAATCAGCGTTTAATAATAATTAACTAGGTAAGTACCGTAATTTTAATTGATTATTATGTCTTTTGTGCCAACATCCTGGATTTTGACGAGTATGCAAAACAACACCTTGTATATCTTTCTTCACATTACTGAAGGTTAATCAAATAATAAGACCTATAACTTTATAATTAACACTCATAAAATTATACTGTATGACACATCAAAACAGTTTCTAAATAATGTTTTAACACCTTCTTACTTTACAAAAACTTTAAAACATAATTTAGACACATTGTATTGAAGAGTCTCGACACTTTGGGGTTTTCAAGAGTCCATCATCAAACGTCAATCAATCATCGATGGATCAATAGTTTTGAAAAGTAACGAGTGTGCACATTGATTATAGCCAACTTGCACCACGAAACGCTAAACGTGTTTAAAGCATCATAATTTTGTCTCTGTCGTCTTCAAACGAAACGGAGATGTTTGTAAAATCGTTTAGCGTTAAACTTGTTTAGTTTAGATTTGTCAGGTGCAACTGGGCTTTAGTTTACCGTCACTAAGTTTTGTTTAGCTAAGGGAGGTATTACACTATAAGATATAATTAGGATAATTAAATTAATTCCGTAATTAGAATTACCATCCATTCAGATTTGTCCGGACATATCCAAGTTTTTGGCCTAATATCCTGACTTTTACCGCCCTTGTCATTTGTGCAGACTTTACGATAACGACCAAAGAGGATTTAACCTTTTGACCGCCACGTCAAAAAAGAAAAAGCGTGCCCTCAGCGCCAAGCTCCGAATTCATAATTTAATACCTACAAAATAATAGTGAGGGCGAAATTATATCGATAAAGCTCATAGAAAACTGACAACATTTTTTTACATGGGTTTTAATTTCAATAAAGATTATTATACCATCCTTGTGTTGAGTTTTATTTCATCGCGCTTTGTACTTTATGACATAAATGTAATAATCTGTGTCACAGTTACGGCGTTTATTCCACAAATAGAAACAACAATCGATAAAACCAAGTCAATAGTATTACAGCACTATTGTCCATCATGACGTAATTTTTTGTCACCTTAGGACGACAGTGGCGCAGTTGGCACGTATTTCTTGAAATTGCTCGCTTCTTCACTAGAGGTGCGACACCGATACTTATTAATAATATCGAAATATTTTATTTTGTTCTTTTTGTACTTTTAACATTGTCAACTAATAAAATTTAAGTTTCTTTGGAAGAACAAGCAATATTAATGCTTTAGTATAACGCCAGTCACTGATGACATCAGTGCAGAAGTAAATACCGTTTACTGTGTTAGTGTTGTTTACTTTCGAATGTAGACAATTTACAACACTGTAATGAATAGGAAATAATGAGGAATAATGGTAGCTACCTGGACAAAGTTTCTTAAGTGTCACAAACATGAAGTTCACAAAAGATAAAATAAAACATTTTATAAAAATCAGTTTTTTTATTAAAAAGTTGGGTGGTAGAAATTGGTAGAACAATCACACCATTTTTAATACCTTCACACATTATATACCGTTCAATATGTATAAGACAATCAACATAAGTTTAATTCAACAATTGTATATTGATTTATATCGATATACGTATGTATTTTTAGGTAGGATAGTATTAAAAAAAAAACATTATAAACGTGTCAGTATCGACTCCTTGCAATATACTTAATAAGTCTTCACTACTCATATTATAGTTATCCATTATTAATCATGTATACAGTAAACAATAATAATAACAGCAAAAGAACTACTCTATTCAAAATTTTCCTCGTTTGACGTCATGGGACTGTCAATCATAGACGACTGTGGCGTTCCCGGCACAGACAATACAATGGGTGATAGGGATGGGCATTGCAGTCATTACAATCAATCGATAATCTATTAACACTCGACTTTTAAAGAGCGCATAGTTCAGTATTATAAAATTTTCTTGATTTCTCAAACATGAAACTTCAATATCAAATGTTTTATTTGTTTAATAATGCAGAATTCAGAGTAAATCAAATATAACGTAGGTTGCCGTCGAGGTCGATATTCTTGTTATATTGACTGCTGCCTACATCACTACGTGTCCTGTTGAGGTGACTGTGGCTTTGAGGGCACGAACTTTTTAACTGGTTTTCTTTTTTGTCATCTTATGTTACTACAGATGAAATCTAATGAAAGCAGTTCACTTCAAATAAATGAAGAAGAGTCAAGGTAAATAATTAACAAGGGAAAAACAAAAAACAATGCTGTTTAATGACATTTATTTACGTTTAAAATTCTGTCAACCATTCGCGACCGTGGCGTGCTGGGCACATTTTGGTTTGTCGTCTACACACGACTGTGGCGGTCAAAAGGTTAAAAATATAAACTTAAAATGAACACTGAGAAAGAAAGAATAAAAGTTAAATGAACCATGATGACCATGATGTCCCATTTTCATGGTTTTTTTATTTTTTATTATTATAAATAGGCTCGCGCTTGACCACTATCTCACCTGATGGTAAGCGATGATGTGGTTGACGGTGAAGCACACTTGCCTAGAAGAAACCTATTCACTCTTGACTTGAAGACCCCCAGATTGTAGCTATCGGGAAACACAGACTCCGGCAGGGAATTCCACTCCTTAGCGGTACGCATAATAAAAGTATTCCCAAAGCCATGGAGCCATGTGACCAATGTCATGGTCATCATGGTCATCGTGATGTCCCATTTTAGGTATTATAATAATGGTTTATTGTAAGGTTTTTTCACTTGGTAACCCTAGCAGTGTTCTAAGCTAGAAAGTCTAGGGGAACCGGATTCTATCTATCAATTGAGTAGGTCTAGCTGCCTGCAGAGAACTTAAATCTAGGCACAAGCAGATAGATATTAATATGAACGAGGAAATGAAACTTCTTGAAGTGATTGGAAGCTTCAATCATAATCATGACAATCCCTTTTATCGACATCCGGATAGTCTTAGTGAGTGAGCTCTCCATTGATGCTGAAGGAAACATAAAACATCAATTTTCTATGAAATATAGTTTTATTTATTTATTTAATCATAGGAGAACCAACAGCTATAACAGATTTATGTTAAAAGCCAATGATAATTTTTTTTTTTTTTTTTTAAAGAAACGTTGCCCCACACTAGGAATTTCTCCTGTATCGTGGGTGCGTTTACAAACATTTAAACAGACATACACAAACAGCCAGACCCGGAACAACTATCTGTAGGCCATACAAATACTTGTTCCGTGCGGGGATCGAACCCGCGACACGCAGCGCAGCAGTCGATCGCTCAACCACTGCGCCAACCGTGCCGTCAAATTTTTATTGGTTTCAATCGATTTTTGCTCGAATTTCAAATAACATCAATAGTTTGATTTGATTTGATTTGATTTGACGGACAAAATAGAATTTCGTTTTCTTTACCCAGTCATCATCCCTATTATAGGTTCTTTATGGTTATTTAAATAAAAAAAAATTGTCACCATCCCTATTCTTTATATTATATGGTTATTCACCATTAATTCCATTCTGTTATCGCTATCACGTGGATCGGAAACGATTTTCACAGTTTGCAATCAAAACCGAAAATCTCGATATTGAATCGTGGAACACATAAAACCCTGGTCGCTAATGTGACTGTATCGTATTGATGTTATTTGAAATTCGAGCAAAAATCGATTGAAACCAATAAAAATACATTTCCTAAAGTATCGATTCGTGCGTTTTCGTAACATAACGAGAATTCCATTTGACCAGGCGGCGATACAACGTCACTTAACCCTATAATAAAAATCGATGTCTGCAGACGTTTAATAACTTTTATATTTTAAAATTGGTACTTTTGGCCGAAGATGCTGTCACAACAGTATTTGCCTCACATTAGATGGGTACTTTACGTGACATTATGAGCAGATATTGGCCAAATTTAATTTAGCGCAGGCGGGGGGGTTAAATGTTCAGGTCAGAACAATTATCTTTATTTTGTTAAGTGTAATTTTTCCGGGTGGTTTGGGGATTTTTAACTTGTGTAAGAGCAATAACTGTTTAAAAGCTCGTGATATTATGGGCATTCATGAATATTTGTGTAATTTTTGACACCTTCCATGAAAAATACAACGGTTAACGAAAAGTCTGCTGTAGTTACTGAACTACAGGAGACTTTTCGATAACCCACAACTTTTTGTACTCATCAAATCAAGAACATCCTGCCCAAATGACATCGTAAAACGCCAATAAATACTAAATCAAATTAACAACTCACCTTTATTGTGCAATAAACCAAATGCATTTTGACAATACGCCAATCGCCGTCTAAATAACTCATCGAGAATCACGAATGTTCAAATACATCACAGTGACGTGTCCATAAATATTGTCAGGACATAAAAGGTCCAATTCAGGCATACAGACCTCAATATATTACTTTTTTAACACAATAATCAAGCTAATTTTATAAAGAGAAAAGTTTTTAGTAATTTTTTACACGAGCACAAAACTTCTTGTGTCGATGCGAAAGTATTGCTCATGTCTCGATGGACACAGTACTTACGCTCTTTAGATATGGTTTAATTCCTGCCTGGGAAATATCTAGATGGGTAGCCAGACAAACAAAGAATAACCAAAAACTGCACAAAAAACAAAACGAATTACCAATTACGCTTACATTTTACAAAAACGCGTTTTATTGTCGAAAAAAGATTTCTGATGCAATTAGACACAGGCGAAACATGCAGACATATCGCATATATCGATTCATTTTACACACTGGGATAAAACCTACTAATTAGACATGCATATTTTTTTTATATTGTAACGCATTTGATGTCCGAGTTTAGTGCACGAAGATTTTATTTTTATTCACTTTTTGTGGAGGTAAAGACAGGAGTACGAAACGATATTTGCGATGTGTTGGTTGGGTAAAGAATTTACTACGTAGACAACACACTGTAATTTATATTTGAAAAATATTTCCAGTTTTATCTAGCTTTGATAGATTATATAGCTCTAGGGACACTTTATCGTCTAGGCTCTAGTATTAGCCACTATTTATAATTAGCAATAAGATTGTTTTCATGTAAGTGACGATTGTCTTGAACCGAGCCACAATTAAAACAAAAACATCAACACCGGTACAAGCCAACACGTGGTTTTGTCAACCCTACCGATCATGTACCTCCCAATCATAAAATACAACAAAAACAAACAGAGCAGTGACGGAATATTTTCTAGCTAACCAAGATGACCTATTTCCCACGGAAGTCTCCAACTTTTAAGCAAAACACGAGGATCTATTGCTCTGAACATCTTTTCTTCCCAGATCGGCACGAAAATAAATTGCATCTACGAAGATTGGAAAATATCGTGAGACAGCCTTTCTCGGCGTTCTGACCATTTTGTTACGTTACGCATTAAATAAACTCACGCTTCAACGGACAATTGTAACAATCACTAATTCGAAGACGAAGCTTGAAAACGCCACGTCTTGGAGAAACTGAATAGAATTTTATAGAAAGGGGATTGGGAACAATCATAATTTTACCAATAGTCAAACAATCAACATCTAATGATCGAAGACAGCATGAGTCCGTTTTACACAAGAAAGTCTAGACTAGCAAGATCTAGATAAAAAATGGCGTCGAAGAAGCTGATAAGTATAAGAAGTTTACAATTTCAGATAATTTAGAACTGTGATTTAGTTCAGTCAATAACCTGTTGCTTGCGTTTTGGCTTCCCTCCAAATCGACTGTAGGCAATTTTATATGAAACAATAGAATACCAGGCTCAAGATTGATGTTTCCATGATAATCTTATTTAATAATGACATCTCTTCTGTATACAGAAAAGCTATTTCACCGTGACACACGTGACCAGCTGTTAAGCAAATTCCTCATATCGAAACGAGCCCAGCATGTACTAGAATCAGCATTAAAATACGTCAACACACTCTATTTGGCACAAGGCGAGCGCTAGTACTACCTTATGTAGATAGATTTTGTGTCTTGCTTGTTTCCAACTGGTATCACTGTTTCGTTATCTCTCTTTAAAACAAACGCATTATCAGGTTGACAGGATGGACCTTAAAATGTTTTAGAAGAAATGAGAGACCGATGAGGCGATGAACAATGTTTTTGAGGCCAAAATATCAGGAAACTAGGCGTAGTAAAATCACTTTATTTGAAGATAAGACTTTGTAAAAGCTACAGGAGTCCTGGCACATATGGACTTCGTTTGTGTCAAACCGTGGACATCACTTGACTCCTTAGAATGCCTTAGCGTCTTGAATAAGAGCAGGAATATGAGAAAATTAAAAAATAAATTGTGTAGTGCCTGAAAGACTTGGCCTCGAATTATGACTAATCCATACTAATATCCATACTAATATTATAAATGCGAATGTCACTCTGTTTGTTTGTATCGTTGTTACCTTTTCACGACTAAACGGCTGATCGGATCTTAATGAAATTTGGCAAGAAGATAGATTTCAACCTGGGGAAGGACCTAGGCTATATATCATCACGCTACGACCAATAGGAGCGGAGCAGCAATGAAAAATGTTGCGAAAACGGGGAAAATTTGACGCAGACGAAGTTGCGCGGGACAGCTAGTATAAGATAATTAACTAATTTTACGTAAGGTCATGCCTAAATAATAACTGTTCCTCGGGTCGATCTTTAGATTAAGCCGTGCATGCCTAGGTTGATCCGTGGATCGGTGACCGCCCATTACATATCAAGTTTCCTCAGTGCCTCGGAAAGCACGTTAAGCCGTTGGTCCCAGCATTCACAGCTGTCAATTTTAGAGCTTAGACAAGTATAAGTTACAAGTAGTCAGTGGCCCGTAAGTCTGACAAACAGTCTTACCAAAGACTATCGTATTATGCAGTACTAACTGGTTTGTGGAAGTCAGATAGGCAGTCTCTCCATGTAAAATACTGGTACTCAGCTGCATCCGGTTAGACTGGAAGCCGATCCCATCAGTTGACAAAGGCTAGGAAGATGAAGACTAATTTTACGTAAGAAGCGAATCAACTAATGCAGCAGCAAAATCCTGAAACATTTCGCTTAGCCAAATAACAGAAAAAAAACTTACCACAGCATTATGACTTTGCGCATTAAATCTGTAGACAGGCAGATATGCTTGCGATGACTTTGGGGTCTGGGCTGTTCCTAAGCTGGCTTTAGTTCCCTCTGCACATGAAGCTGAGGGGCCTCTGACCTCCTCTATCTGGGCACCAAGGAGTTCGTTTTGAAGGAGGCAGTTGTAAGCGTGTTGGTCCCGTGCCCCTGTGCCGTTGTCGCCTGCGCCATCTCCTCTGGCTTTTTTTGTAGGCTGGTTTTCTGTTCCTCTGTGTATTGCTGAAAAAAAAAAGAAAGTGTTACTTGGTTAATAACTCCAATAAAAGTCCAAAAAAAGCTTTTATAAACATGCACTGAAAAGAAGAAAATAAATCATGGAGTAAATGAAAACGATTAAGGATAGTTTTCACAAAATCTTGTCGCGTGAATGGTAAATGCTATGAAAACTATACGCGATAATAATTAACTTATAACTTAATTTGAACATTTTTAGTTTTGTCGTAATCGTTCATGACCACATCATTATCCCAACACTTTTTTCATATATCCACTATTAACCATTGAGAAGACAATCCTGGCTGTAGAATCAGGTAACGATAGGAATTATGCTCTATACAAAGTTTCATGTCTGTACTATAAACCGTTGAAGAGTTCCCTTGTGAGGAGACGATCCTGGCTGTAGGATGAGTTCATGGTACAAATCGTGATATCCATCAAATATGAACTCGTATGGAAAGATTCGTGTCCACTATATTGACCGTTGAGGAGTTCCCTCGCGAGGAAACGATCCTGGCTAAAAGATAATGATACAAATCGTGATTATCCATCAAATATGAACGTTTATACAAATTTTCATGCCTGTGCATTAACAGTTGAGGAGATCCCTCGTGAGGAGACGACCCTGGCTGCATGATTAAGTTATGCCAATGCTTAGAACCTAAGGTATGTGTAAAATCTCAGCTCAATCGGACAACGGGAAGTGGTTTTAATTTAGCTTCCAAGATTCCACCCGAACAAACATACATGCATACATTGCAAGTTAAATAAAAATAAGTTAGTTATTCCGCATCTTTATGCTTTTTTAACCGACTTCTAAAAAAGGAGGAGTCTCAATTCGGATGTTTGTATTTTTTTATGAATGCATTAGTTAAATTACTTGTGACTCCGATTTATATGAAAATCTATCCTGTTATAATTTGCATTTTAAATAAACTATAGTTACCAAACTAATTTTAAACACTTGAGTATATGCATATTATTTGCTGTATAATGTTAAATAGCATAAAAAAGTGTTACAATTTTCAAAACGAGGTAATGTTATGTCAATAACACAAAGATAAATCCTACAAGTCCAAAAATAAACCTATTTATATGACTAAGTACCTGTTAGTGCCTAATAGGGAAAACTCATCAAATCATTTGGACTGAGATAATACAGGAGCTATTTTCAGTATTTAGATTGATTTCATATGGTTATGCTTCTGATAAAGGTATGTTTGGTAAATGTATTCATACCTATAATAGGGGATAATCCAATCTTTTTCTTTGTCCGTCGGGTAGTTTATTGAAAAGTATTGGACACGTATTTTTTCTTTTTTCACGTGGTCATAAAATTACGGAGATAATATATTGAGTTGAAATGGCGCATGACGTCACATGTAGGTAAGTTTTATACCTACTTGTGACGTTGTAAGCCCCCACTCTCCAACTTTAATAAGTTTTAATTTTAACTAAGCAATTTTTTGATATTTTGATAAAACAAAAAATACGTGTCTAATATTTTTGTATTACCTGTCTAATATTTTTGTATTACCTGTCTGTCGGACAAAATAGAATGTCGTTTTTTTTACCCAGTCCGTACCCCTATTAAGATTTATTGATGGTCGGTCGGATCGGTTGATGGTAAAAGGATCACCCTCTAATATGGGACGGAAACATAACGAGCAAAATGTAAGTGTACTATTACGTACACCTCTCCCATACATTTCGGAGATTATAAGGCACCACATTATCTTATGTTTAAAAAAAAAAAACAAATTTAAGTACATAGTTAACCATTTTAGTGCATTTTTATGTAGTTACGTCATCATTAAAGCATCAAACCAAAAATCCAGTAAAAAAACTGTCTCCACTTAAAACAATCAAGAACATGGAAGAAAAGTTCAAAGACGCCATTAAAATCTATACAAGTAAATAAATCATGCAAAACTATAAACGGAATATTAAAAGCAGGTGACTGTATAATTTATATTTGGTTGCCACAGACGATATCCTGTGCTATCCCGGCCATATGCGCAAGCGCACGTGCCACGTGACTCACGAGCAAAAGTTCCTCTTCTAAGTTGTTAGTAAAATTGTCAATATTTCAAAAACACAGCACATCGCGCAAATTAATTATAATGTTGAACAGTGTTTTGATTAATTATACAGAAACCGAACGAGCATGTTTTTGCTGCTTGTAAAGTTTTAAAATAATACTAATTTAGTCACGTCTGGTGTCAGGAAAAAAATCTAAGCTTTCAACTCTAGACGCGAAATAAATTAAACTTAAGGAAAGTTGATACTGCATGTTGTATCTATTTGTGTAAAAAATAGTAATATTCGAAATAAAAAATAAATCAATCAACGACCTCACTTCTAGTTTAGTCAAATCATTTAAAAATGAATTAAGGTAGCTGAGTAATAAATCTTTTATTTTAAGAAATGGAACAGACATTAAAAATATTATAATTTTTCAGACAGCTATTTCTAACATCGCTAATGACCAAATTACCTTTAATTATACCATCAAAAAAACACATGGCTGAGTTTGACTGACAATTTAGAAACGACCTGTGGGGGATATCGCCAAAAATACAATTGGCACTCGGTACATACCTACCACTTATTGGTCTTTTGTATACTTAGACGGTGATTCACATAACACAAATATAATGCACTTGACGACAAGGATTCATGGTGATCCTTAGAAACACTAAATAACCACAATTATAACGCCTGCATGTTATACAAGTTTTAAAAATACATAATTGTGAATGTTTTTAGATAAAAACTGCATAATATTACCATAAATTGTTGTATTGGCAATATTTTGAGACTTTAGAATGGAAGAAAATTAAATAAAAAAGTTAATAAACAATATATTTAACATTTTATTGACAAATTATAACATATCGAATTAATAAAAATTGATTTTGATACCGATTGTAATTATTAGTACTTTTACGATTTGGCATTATGATACAAATTACGTCTAGTTTTTTATAGCCAGAATGTTTTATATCGACTTAAAATTCTACCTAAACACTTCTGTGTATCGTTCAAAAGTCTGGCTACAAATAATCGATTTAATATTCAACTTTGATTGACGTCCAAAGAACATTTGCGAGGCCTGGTCGATGCACTTCCCAAATAACAAACGGCCGTCGGAAGCACGTTCCCAAATTGCATTTCAATAGTAACGTAATGAATAAAAACATCGATTGTTCCCATGTAGCTCACTCACGCGCGGGTTCACTCACACGTCTTCCTTCCTGGGGCACCTCCATACAAGGTGGAAGACGTTATACCTGCAACTATATTTGGTTAGCTACGTGACAGACCATCGGCACAGACATAATTAATTCGGAACCTCGCCAAATCTGTCAACATCCGCCCAGGACGCGAATCCGTGCTGAATTATTAAGGGTATAGAGTCTATTTTGCCGAGGTGCGAATAGAACTAATTGTCTAAGCGTAACAGTCTTTTGCAAGGCCTCCACCTACGTGGTGTCTGCCCACATCCAATTGCCCTGGACACGGAGTACGGACACAAATTGGCCCCAATTTCTGGTCGTAACCACGACTCAATAGAATTGTTCTAGTAAATATTATCAGTAAGTAAATTGTTGGGAATTTTGTGTTTTGTACACAAGATAGATGATAAAGTCATTACCGGTGAATGAACCAATGTTCGAACTGGTGATAACGATAGAAATGCCTGGTTTGAAGAATTTTCAATAAAAGCTAAAAGCCAAATCGTAGAAAACTGTGGTGCCTCGCCCAGATAGTGGTTATCATTACCGATAATCACTAAAAGTGTGTCATACACTCCAGAATGTATGTTATCGGGAGACGGTAGCAGGTTGAAAAAAAATCCTGATACAAAAAAGTTGTACAATGTTAACTTATCTAGGTATGCGACAGTGGGCTTTGACGCGCCTACACTTGAGTCAGATTTATAGAGAATCAATATAGCAAAAATAGGTGACGTGGTATAAGGACCTATCATAAAAAATGCGCCTACAACTTATTTGTAACTTAACAAAACAAAACAACGTTCTACTAAAAATGTGTTTGTCATGTGGTGCCTTTATTTAATTGTATCAGGAATACTTACAAAACAAGGAACATACATTTTGGTATTCATAATTAACATCTAAGCAGAATTTTTCATCAATAAAGCAAAAATTCTCAGAGAATGTCACCACGTGGCCGCACCAACATCTATTTTGCTCACAATGTCACAACACCTCCCGCGCACAGCACATTACGCAGAGAGATGCCAGCCCTAACCTATTTGGTTAACAAATGATCGAGATTCGTTCCACACCAGTCTACAACCCGTAACTAACGCCTAATTACGCCAGGCGTGTTACTGTAGGAAAGTAGTGGCAGGTGCAGCTACAGAAGTCGATAACACGGCCTAGATTCTGCGATAACCGATAGCATACGGGTAAGCCTACGTACCTAGTTAGATTGTGAAGGCCGATGTTTTGGAGAGAACGCTAATGGACGCAATTTTAATGAAAACGAACAAAATTATGAAGCGAGAAATCGATCAAAGAAAAAGAAGATGGAATAGCCCAAGTTGAAGCTAATGGCGTCGAATAAATTCATTTGCACAGTAGCCAAAGCGACAACCTGTTTAAAAATTCTGACAGGTTACCGATAAAAACTACTGGTGCACTAATTTAAAATCCTTCGACATAATTGGCACGTGCTTTAGAAATATGTTAGCAGCATTTAGTAAATCAACTTTTTCTTTAAAGAAAAAGTGCTAACCAATGAACAAAAAACTTTAATCCAAGTTAGAAGTAAAGGAAAAAACCGCATGGCACGTTTCCTTTGAATAATGCTCAAGTGTTTACGTCATTATGAGAACACTGCGTAACAAGCAATACCTACAAAGTCATACCTGTAGTAGTACACAAATAAATGGGAAATAGTTTACAGTTTACTCATTCGCCAATAACCTACAATTGCTTTGCTAGAAACGTTTCTTACGTAACACCAAATACCTGCAGCAATATCCTATTTCATAGAAAGAGATTGTTTTGCAAATGCAATTGGCTCCACCTTGAGAACGCCGCTATATATTCCTTGGGAGAATTCTAGACTCGTCGCGTATATAAGCAAGTACTTGGCTTTAGTACCTAGTAGTCAGGTCAATAACGGGACCCAACGCAGCGAGCGCATCGCAAGCAGTTCTAATGCATCTGCGCCTGCGCCGATGCACTTTCACAACCAGATAGATACAAGTTCCTTAACCTTAGAAATTTTATCAGCTATTAGGGCCACAAACAACGAAGTTTTATTGAAAACTTATCGCACAGTAGCGGTGTTGTACTTTCTCAATGCACCGGTTATCGACTCTTTCTACTTTATCGGGTGACCCGGCCAACAATTGTTTAAGTATATTATGCCAGACGCACTTAATGCATTGAAATATTATTCTAAGAAAGTTGATTCACATTTCTGTGACGAGGTACTATGGTACCAATAGTTGAGAGATAAGTTCCAGGATCTGGTAGAAGTGATTTGCAAAATTATTTGACGGATGACATCAATTAGCATCTTTTAGCTTTGCCAAACTACGCACATGTCATATTAGGCATGAAGTTCACGATTAGGTATGGTAGCCTTTGAATTCAATTTGCATTTCAAGATCGTGCGTAATTTCGCCAGCTCAACAAATGAGTTCATAGAATAAAAATATCAAGAGTTTCCTTAAAATAAATACACGTTGCGACTTGTGCACAGAATCGGTGCCGACGACCGTTCTCTCTGCTAAGTCCGTGAAGTAAACTCGATCGCTAGTCGGTGGCTGGTAGCGTCCGCGGCACCTGACGGCCTGACGCAACTCAGAACGGTGGAAAACGGAAAATTAGTTGTGAACCCAATTGCGGGCCGTTGAACTGCACGCAATTGTCTGCCTTAACCAATGAAAAGGCTTGGATAGAGCAGCACCCACCCACATAGTACTGTTTCAAATTGTATGTGGGCTACAGATACAGCATAGATAAATAGGATCCTGCATTCGTAATGCATTATGTAAGCTTGAACCATAAAATTATAGAGCCAATCATTCGTAGATACTTATTTAGTCCAAGGAAATCGTGCACACGATGCAAATAATGAGTTTAAATACAAATGAATTGATAATCATGGCATTTGATATTCAGTAAAATAAAGATTCGTGAGTGCATTGAACCAAAAACGTGGTTCATTACTTAACACATAGCTGGGGTCGTGAGCCATTCTGCTTTTTGCATGCAAAAGATTTTTTGTCCAATTTTTACCTAATACCAATAGAATATGTTGACGTTTTTGCTGAGCATTTCATTACCAACAGCGATTATAATGATCTCGAAAAATCAATATTTTTAGCTGGCAAAAAATATACGACCGCATTGGCCGGTATTAAATTCAAATACATCTCCGTATAATCTAGACATGATCAAGCTCAAACATGTCAAAGATCATCAGACTTTAGCCATGGATGATGATGTCAGACTGACAAATCTCGAAGACGTCAATTGATCACCAGGCATTGTATGCCATCGGCCTAAATTCAACACTTTGACAACTGATTTATGCTCCAGCTCAGGTGTCAAGAACGGAGACAATACAAAAAACTGTAGCAATTACATACAGAGAAACAACAATGCATGCTAATGTCTAGGACATTAATCATCTGGTTTTAAGCTTTAAATAATGCCATGTGACAATGTTAGAAAATAGATGGACATCCAACTGGATCTAATACAATCGCCTAGGTACGTACGTGTGCGGAATCTCGCAATAATAATTCAACTTCGACGAATAAAGTGGAGAAAAAATACCTGCTGCTGACAATATTTGTACAGAGAATCATTTGTTATTAGTTGCCATGTGTCATTGGAAACCACGGCCGATTATCCAGTCATCACACCTCAAATAATAGTTACTTATTATATTATTAGAGCTACTGTTCAATTTGTTTTTTGTACCACGCTGTATATTTCTCGGCTAAATGTAAGCTCGGCTGGTAGCAGGCACCTCAATGAGGCCATAACTATTGGCATAAGTGAGCAAACAATGTAACAGGCAGTGTTTACTTTTGTAGTAACTGCTCAGTTGCTCAAAGACGGTGAAACAACGCGGGATTTAGAATGTCGTCAGGAACCGAGCCTTCATTTGAGTACCGCTAAGCTAAACACGGTGCACGTTCATGAACCCACTATTTCAGAATATATGGTTTTCGTTAAAATGTGGTATTGTATTACACAACGTGCTGTTACTGTGGTGCGCTGTATATACGCTTCAGTGCTTTTCTTATCGGCTTCGTTTCTTCAACCTACTTTCAAATTGTTCTTGTCCAAATGTTGCCTATAGAAATTATAGAACCTACAGTTTCTCGGCACGGACGAGCTTTTGAAAACATTGCTATTTTGCTAACCAGAGGAACGATGCACAAATCCAATCAGGCATAAATAATAACTTATTTCTTAATCCCCTCCGTCCGTTGCTATACGATTATTTGATTGTGCAAAATCATATAATGTGAGCAATTATCATGCATAAATTAAGGATACATTGACAGTAGAAATCAAAACATGCATCAATCAATATTTTATTGAATCATCGTCTAAAAACTTGCATCTAATTCCGTGATAGGGTTAGACACCGCCGAACAAGTCTATAAAAATATAGCCCAAAAAAAACTTGACTAAATCCTCGTGTTGATGACGTGAATGATGAATGTTGAACAATGTATATTTGTCGTCTTAGCAGATACCTAACACAGCATCACAGCTGATCTCTGACAGCGGGCCCATTCAACATGTCTAGACTTGTCGGAATAGACAAAAAGGATATTTTTAAGATTGTCTTCAATACATGAAATCACAATTGGTTATTCAAAAGAGGTGCAAACAGATGATATCATTTGCGACGAAACCGATAAAAGAGATGCACGAACGAAAATTTGTAACGACAACCAATTTATCGATTCAGAGGAAATGAAATTTGTATTCCGTAAAATAAAAGAAGCATTTAACAAATGTCCATTCACGTAATTCCAAGCCGTATATTGGACACTTTAGTAACTTTGTCGCCATATTATTGTCCTCAACAAGCAAAGGGAAAAATCAAAGGTAGTTGACTCAGCTGATCGGTACAATGAACTTCTGAGAACAACTAACATTTGGAATACTGAAAGTCCAACTATTGCATACGATCACGAATTCTGAATCATAGTCAGCTGACTCGAAACACATTCAATAAAAAAAAACTGATTTATTTTAGTAACTAAACACAGATATAGAACACAAAAATTACACTATTGTAGTAAAATCACGTCAAATCGTGAAATTTATGCAGCAAAACAAATATTAAATAATAGCAACCCGAGATGATATCATCAATTCAGCTGATCGTAAGTTGAAGGCTGGTCACCACTAAATTATTGATGTAGGTGTGCAAAATCTTGCGCATGTCATGCACCTTGCCTATGGACCTGTCTAAAATGTCAATCTCCTATTAAACTGGACATAAAAATAAATTCTGCAGTCACAATATTAGAAAAGAGCGAATTATTTTACCGACTTACCTACACGACAATGCAATAAAAATGACAATTCATTAGTCTGGATTCGTCCATAAATCATTACTAAACATTAAAGATAAGCTAAAAGCATAGCAATATCAAAACACGAAATGATGAATCAAGATTTATTTATTCATTTCAATGCAGGCGACTAAGATTTACGATAAATATGGCACTGTATGTTACTTGATGTGGCCGAAAGTGTTAATTTGTTGGTTAAAAACTTGCAAATATGCATTCGCCCACCCAAAAGTGGCAGGATTGTGTAAAGTTTACACAGGTGCAAGAATGATCTCCATCGCGTCATGTGCAATTATTTGCTATCAACTTTTTTGGATCTGGCGCTTGATTAAAGTTTGCAAGAAAACTTTAAAATTTGCGGAATTTTATTATCTTGATTAGATTTTTTCACGTTTCTGAGACGGCGGCACCTCTTTTCAAAGGAGGAACATATTTTCTGAATGACAGTAAGCTTTTAAATACCTATTGCTGCATGTAACAATGAAGTATTTAGCATACATTTTGTGGGGAATTTGAATAATACGAATAAAATAAACTTGTGTGATTCATCATTCTGTACTGTTTAGGCAACCTAAAACATATAAGCAAGAAGGGAGACGACAGGGACTGATTGCACAAATTAACATTTTTTTAAGACAAGATCCTGCTGAAGTCAAAGCATCGCGGAGATAACGTTGCAATGATTAACAGGCCGAATAGCAACAAAATCGACGACGCTAAAAATAATTCCACTTCGGGTGCTGAGACGCAATTTCATGCACATAGCAATGGCAGATAAGGAGTCTTATCAAAAGTCAAGCAATTTGTTCCCGATGTTAGTGGGACAATTTATTTAGTTAGGAGCTGCATACACATGCGTTTTGTCGCACGACTTTTCCTAACTTACGATATGAACCTCTGATTTAAATAATATCAAGGGCTTCAGAAACCCAGATTTCCGCAATATGGTTAAGGCACCTTATTGCGGAAATCTGGGAAATTCCGTTAATCTACAGGGATCCCTGGAGACCAAAAAGTATGTTTTTTTTGGGGTTAATGTTGCTGACGCATACCCCTCTCTCTTTAACAATCAGGAATCAGTGACTCATCAAGGAATTTGAAATGAAAATCTTGGCTCTAAATAGGTCCATAAATAATTTCTTACATCTAAGTAATAATTCCTGTATCTTTCATCTACAGGAATACTTTGAATATCTACTTTGCGACAGCTGAAAGAGACGGACCGTCGCAAGACACATGTGTGTGCGCATACAAAGCATCTTATGAAGAATTTATCACCATCACAGGTTGCAAAAGCTATCGTCGTTTACTGCATTTTATTACTGTTCTGAGCCTGATAAAGGAACATGTGATAGTTTGGGGAATAATATCGCACTTATAAAGCGTAAATAAAGTTACTGGAGGTCAGGCGTATTTGTTTCGTATGCTTCAGTTATCTTTTGTGCAATAAGTGCAAATTGATAAAAAAAAAAGTTATTAAATTATTACCTAATTAATCGAATGTGCCTAAAATGATACTTAAATCAACTTGACTATAATCACTGAGAGAGACGGTAGAGAAAAGCGACACATTCACATCATTGTGAAAGCATGGTTGGCGAGAAACATCATAAATGAAAACAAACCTTAAAATAGTGGTACTAAAGCCTCAAGTCTAACAACGAATCTCAAAATGAATACAAAGTATATGCATATAAGATAACACTTCTAGTAAGTATGCTCTTAGAACCATTGAGCAATTACCAACACAATACTTAAAAACGTGCTAAACAAATTTCAAAAAATTCTTAAGTAGCTTTTACCTTCGGTTCGGAACGGAAAATTAACTGCCCATAATTGACTCCAATGGCCTCTGACCCGGGATTCCTGTGATTGGTATAATGGGCCCTTAATTACCATGCTAATGGCGGGATATCGTTGCTACATCCGTCTGGCCAACTGCTAATTTGAATTGAAGACTTAAAAAGCGATAGTGAATAGAAAACAGTTCAAGTAAAGTATGGTTTTTGTCCAACATAATCAAATATACATTTCACAAAAAGTTAGGGTACCTATACGTATGTGCAGAACAAAGCAAAGAAACAATCCCGCCCGCTTCTTGGCCCGTGGGTGTTTAAGGCGAATAAACGTTTATAACAAGATGAATGGGCACTAACTCCGTATACTCATAAAGAACACACTGCGATCACTCCATTAGCCGAGCATAATGCATTTCCAAAACTTCTTTACTTGTGCAAGCTTTGTTCAATAAGATCGGTGCGATGCTTAGCAGTTGAAGCATTTGCACCACCAAACAAATGATTGCCAAAATTAAAACGATTCACGCCCAGTAACTCTTCATTAATTTTCCTGCCTTAAAAGGCAAGCAATTTCAACCAAATCAAAACTGAGCTATCCAATGATACACTATCATACGATTATACTTCAAGCGTGACGCTAGCGCTGATTAAAAGCGCTCAAATGACCCAAACGAAGCCTCGGACACGGCTGAGAGCTCACGGTATTCGCAACAGTAGGCAAAAATATCCGTGCCGACATAATCCGTTCCGGATGAGAAGTCATCAGGAACTAGCCTTATTTATAGATAAGGGCATCGTTCTTTATCACAGGTCTTGGTGCTTCATGCTTCAGCGGTGGAACGGAAAAAATCTGTGCGGAATTGTTCAAGCAAAAGCTGGTATGGCGAGACTTATTAGAGGGGTTTTCCAAGATAATGATGTTTGCATTAGAATTTATTAATTGAAGAATACAACATTTTAAAGGAATGTTTCATGCAGCAATGAGCAAACAATTATGCTGTGGTTTGCAATTTACCAATTAAAACAAACAAGAGCTTTCTTGCATTAAGTACGACATGGGAGGGTCATAGGACAGATTATCATAATCGCAGCCAGACAAACAAAAACTGCATTAAATCCGAATAATTTCATGTGTTTTCATATATTAAAAACTTTCCCAGTTGGTAATCTCGGTGATGGGCGAGCAAGAATTGCGTAATAGTCTTGCCCGAGTGATTTTAATGCCCTAACTAATGCATGGTAATGAACTATCATACGCCTGAGTGTGAACGCCCTGCACCTCTCTCATTGCTCTGGCACGCGATAGGATTAGGGCTGCTAACTTTAGCTTTTTATATCTCTTGTGTAGGTACTATTATTAAACATCTTATCTCCTGGCTCAAGTGGTTTCAGCGGCATTCAATTGAACCCAAGGGATTTTATGAAGTGGGTTTCATCTAAATTGTATAAATAACTATAGCCGCTATGTATGACCGGTTGTCGAAGTGTGCCGGAAAAGCTAACGTCATGTAAGCTTACCGCCCATAGATGTTATATTCTGGTAACATGACGAGCATGATCTAAGTAAAATATTAAATATAAATGCGTGGGCTTTTAAGCTAGACGCATAAATCTATGTAAATTTTGAGTTTAAAGACCGCTAAAGTGCAAGAAGTGACTCATCAATGACTTGTACCGCACATCTTAGTTCCTTCAATATACTAAAGAAGGATAGCGAAGTAACACACCTTTTTGTTACTCAGACCAAATAGGGACCTGCTACAGATAGTGACCACGATGGGAAGTTAAAAGGCAGAGTTACAAACAAAAATCAACAAAAACTAAGATAGGACGACATTGCACGATTGCCGTATGGTGAATTGGTGAGTCAAAGACTTGGCATTTGGCAAGATGGAGTGCAGAATTCTTTCGTGTTACTAATGAAAGGTTAATCACCTTTGATCAAGCTTTTTAGGGACAGCCCTAACTAGGACCAGTCCTCACACGTAAACTTCACGCTCGATGTATCAAACCCTAGACTCATTTCTTCTATAATCATATCATATAGCACATTGATATTAAACATGGAAAGGCAAAAGTTTTAATTAGGAAGAAATATGGAAACGATGTTAAGTGCAAGAATACACAAGAAGCTTTGTTTTTTTCTTGTCTTGGAACTGGAATTAATGAAATTGGTTTAATTAACTTTGCTTTTGAACTAACTTGTGATCCAAGTTCAACCAATCTTTGCTAAAAAACAATATTGACAATGACAGAAGAACCATAACTTTGGATCTAATAAAATGGTTTTTGATTCCAGATAGCCATCAAAATAGATCAATGTAGTCCTTTGTCTGTTTCCACAAATCCTAATACCCATGGGAAACCCATTACAAAAAGCGAGATAAAATCTAAAACAAGACAGCCACGTGCATTGCGGTCGTAAGTTCCGTATCCCGTAACTAGCACGTGCAGGATGCGCATGAGTGACCAAACTCGTCCTTAAGAAGGACGAGGCGAAACGAATTCCTCCGAAGTCGGTATTACACGACCATTAACACGTGTCGAACATCGAGGGGTCGCACCACGTGCTTTTATAAAAGGAAAGGACCCTTTAGACCTTACATAATTTCAAATAAAAGAGATTACATTAAATTACACGTTAATTAAAGACTCCTATACCCTTAATTTACATTTTGTCTAGGCAAGTCAAACAATGACATGTAAACTTTCTCTCGTTCATACATTTACAATAGCGTCCAGGCAGCCAACCGCGAAGCATTATGAATGATAAATAAACCACCATTGTTCATGGTGCCATGATTTAGTCGCATTTTTAATTTTGCTAGGAAACAAAAAAAGAGTTTTAATTACGTGAGAAGTTACGAAGGGCCGTTAACCTTGGTAGCTAATTATCTCACTGTAAAGCTGATAATTAGCCGGAACAGTAGCTGGTGAGCTTTTAGATAAATTATAAAAAGTTTATTGTATCACAGATACCGACGATGATGATTTTCTAAACTGTTTCTTACGAAAAACTAATTAAAAGTCAAATAAACAAATTATTTGGACGCAGTTGATGATAATTTGCCGTACGCGTCAGGTTTCCATGATAGCTTTTATTTTTTGGTAGTTTCAGACACACGGATACGGTTTAATGGATTCAAAGTGATCAAAGTCTAGACTTGAATCGTACTCTGGTTGTATCTCTTTCGTTTATGAGCGCATTCATTATGTGCGAGTTAGACAGCGAAGATTTTATCGCAGATATTCTAGCAGTGCAGCCGTAATTGAATTGCAAAAAAGTCGGAATATTACCTCGCAGTGTTTACTAAAATGAGCCGAGCTTTAAAACACAAATCTCATAGGGTTCCAATTGATTTTTTGCTCTAGATTTGATCAATGTTAGTCCAGATAATACAGGTGGCACCGTTAGGCCCAGTTTCAATTACTGCTGGTCAGTAGAAAATAACAAAATAAAGCGTCGGTGTCAGCTCCACCGACAACCTATCATTATGGTCAGATATGAAATTTTGACCGTATCATTGTCATTACGTTCTATTAGGCTGTAGCTAGCAAAAAGACAATAAGTTTAAGAGTATTGACTTTTGATTGGTACAGCACTTAATAGCTGTTTTTTGTGCTGCTGAACATTTGTGATTAGTTACATTTAGACAGTAAATTCATCAAGGTTTACAAGAGAAAAACTTCAGACGATGCTAAGACTTTATGAGCATTTAATAGCATACCTTCTGCTGCTATGAGTAGAACGACAATACTCTAACCATTATCAGCAGTATCAATTAATGGTTCTCAGCGGAATAAAAAGTAATAAATTATAGTGACTAAGAGAATCTCTAAACACAGAGAATCTTCTACAATGGCTTACGTTCCAAACGGATTTAATTAGCCAAGGCGATTACGACCGCCAACATTCCTTATTACACTATTAGTGGAATCGGAAGAAAATTCTCTAACGGCTATCATAAATTGTCATGGAGGCACTTGTAATCTTCTGGCTAAATTGCAGGCTAGAATTTCCGTCGAGTAATAAGGTAAACCTTTTTCTGCGCGGAGTTAAAATAAATTATAAAGTTGTGCGTCTTTCGAGTGAGTCTTTCGAGTGGCACTGTGCCTAGGCTGAACTTAAATGACCTGCTCATGACAACAGCAAAATTGCATAAATTGCAATGTTCTCGTGGTTTTTTTTTTTTTCAAATTACTACTTGACGGAACAGATAAGCGCTATTCAAAATCAAACGCTGCGATATTATGCTATCACGTTACCAAGCATTGATGTTATTACCAACTTTTGGAAAACTTTCGGCCAAGTTGGCATATCTTGTAACCGCAAAAACTTATCATAATTTTATTATGCTATAACTCGCCATGAAATGCGTTCCTTGTTTAAAAAAAATACGGGAAAAAGTACAATTGAAATAAACTGAAGACAATATGATGTCATTTAGTAATAATTTATAACATAATTGCATAACCTAATGCGGTTTGTATAGACGGGATGTGTCCGTAACTCGTAACCTTATATGTCAGTCGGTGTAGTGTTCCAACCACCCACACCCTTACCTTCGTCGGTGAGCCATATGGGCTTTTCATATTCCTAGTCTAAAACATAATTTAGATGCAAGTAATTAGGGGATTAACTTAAAGGTCTAGAGCTAAAATATTGCCCTGATTGCGGTTGTATCTTCCTTGAAAAGGACACAGGCTAAACATTTTGTACTAACGCAATCTGGACAATTTTTTTGAGTGATTTGAATTTCACCCTATAGGGTGTTAAAAATGTCAATCACCTCAAGATGTCAAATCTTATACAAACGAGTTGATCGCAAACTTAAACCTAGCCTGGATTTCCCAGTTCGAAACGATCCCCAAGATCTAAATGATTTGTTCTTGAAAATCGCTGAAGCCGTAGAACTTGATGGAAGCCTGCTTCAACAGACTAACTAAACGCTCGTAAAAATTGACCTTGAGTGTCCTGTGGAAGTTTGTTCACATCACAGATCCCTGAAGCGTGACCAAATTGAGCTACGAGCCACTTTTTTGCCTAGGCCGAAAGTAATAGGCATTGTTATTACTAGATGTAAGAAGACAAGCATAGTGAATCAAAATTATTACGTTATTTAATGTTTGTCAGTAATGGGAATAGTGGGAATTGGTTTTTGATACATCAATATACTCTTTCTAATTTATGTACTGTTATGTTAAAGTTGTTTTGACGATTTTAAAGTGGGAAAGTTTTTCCAACAGTGGCTGAAAGGACTTCTAGCAAAAACATCCACTTTGCCAGCGACTTCTTCCGGCCTTATCCTGCTGTTCCCATTCTCCTGGGAATTTAAAAAATCGGCTTTATTCCTTGTCTCTATGAAGGGTTCGGGCTAAACGTTGATGAGTCAGTAAGGCAGTGAGTGAGTCAGGACTTTTCTTTTTATTAAAGAACCTATTGATTAGCTCATTGGGAGAAACTGGTCGCGACGTCTGCTAATCGGTAACCAGGTAACATAACATCAATCGTTTCCTGAAAGGTTTGGTTAGAGACGTACCTGCACCCAAGTTTCGCCATTTCTAAGTTTCGCTACTCCATAACACTTCTGTATTTCAGATAATTAGTATGCGATTCATCTCACGATTATTCTGATGGTTTACTGCGGCGAACTTTACTCACCGAAAACGGTGGAAACCTACGTCAATTGTTTAATTATTTATGTAAATCATGAACCTATATGTACCTACTTACATAGGTCTACTTAATAGTAGGGAAATCCTGCATGGAAAAAAACATTGAACGTAGCAACAACTCCTAACACAAACGGTCTTTAAATAACTACGAGGGATGTATCACCAGCGTAACGTCACGCGGCGTCGAACGAAATCGGCCATGATGTGCAAAAATGCAATACTGTATGGTTATACAGTATTGCATTTTTGCACATCATGGCCGAGTTCGTTCATCAAGTAGAAGCATCATCAAGCAGGAGAAGTGGTTACTTCTGCTGCTTGATGATGCTTCTACTTGATGTATCATTGTAAGTTTTCACATTTGTAGAATAAGAGTGTACGAGGACCTGATGTGAGTGGCAACAAAACATCTAACTAAGCTGGCCTCTTAATCTATTGCTTCTGCCTACTACTACTGCGCTAAGGTCAAAGTACTACCACTGACTGACTGTACTAAACAGGACATAAAATAAAATGGACAGCCTATTTTAGCCATAAAACAGGCCTTTTACTAAATTCACTATTTATTGCTAGTGGTCTAAACTTAAGTCTGCTTGCTATCCCAAAACTTAGGTAATTAGAATAATTCAATGAAACCGCAATAGATACATTTTCCTACTTACAAATTCGAAGAGGGATTCCCTAGTATTTTGATTATGCCTAGTGATTTTTGTTTATTTTTATCCCTATTTTTGTTATATTATGCATTATTCAGAGTCTAACCATAATTTGATGCCGATCAAATCTATTTATTGCAACTGTGATTTTTATTTGATGCCTCCTTGTTTTTGACTTTAAATAATTAATAAGTCCTGTTGTAACCATTATGGTTGACCATTTACAAGTAGGCAAGGAAAATGACATTCCATTAGCATTTTGCTTTCAACTTCTGTAATGATGATTACCTCATTACCTTATGAACTATCATTATAAATATAGAAAAAAACCTAAATACCTTGAAAATTGCCATGATGACAACCATCATTATCCTCATGTGCTTAGACTTTTCCCTATTAAGTTGGGGTCGACTTCCAGTGTAACCGGCCGGATGCAGCTGAATATCAATACTTTACATCCATCCATCCATTTATCCATGAAAAATACCGGTATTTAGTGGCAACTGCCTATCTAACCTCCGAACCCAGTTAGTACTCCATAGTACGATACCTATACTTGTATTGACTGTCAAAGACGACTTGATGAAACATCACACGCCAACAATAAAAATTATTTAAACAGACAGACAACAAACTGACCATTTAAAGGATCCGATTCTCCTTTTAAGGGTAGAGCCATTAAAATAAATTCTGATCTATATGAGAATACAATAGTTTTAAATAAAAAGGTACTTGACATTTTGACAATGAAGTTGGTATGGCAAAAGCAAGCCAAAGATTTTTGAAGGGTGATAGCAAAAGTGTTGCAAATGCTTTGTTTTTGGTGGCTTTTTTTAGAATAATACAGAAAAAAGTCATTAAATATTATCCGACATAACGCGCTCACCAAATTTGCTAATAGAGCCACGCACTGATCGCAGATAAAAACAGAAAGAAAAAAAAAAAAATATATATATTATCAAAAATGATTAACTAAGCAAAGTCAATAAAGAGATTTGTGAGAAAACGCAGTCTTAGACCAAATATGCTTACACCCACATTTGAATATAAAAAACATAGAAACAAGAAATATTATGTTAGTATGAGCAAATATAAAATAATAATGACTCCTGTCTATCTAATGCACTAAATAATTCAATAATGCCACATTGTGTGCAACTCCACCAGTTTCTTGGGCACACTACCAGCTGAAAGCATTGAGGAGGAGTTTTTTGATGACCTTCATTTATATTTAACAGTTTTTAATTAAAAATGGATTGTTAGTTCACTCCCTTTTATAGTTTGTTTACTTACTTATTTAATTGTTCTTAGTTTTTAATGCATATTGTTAATTCACTCCACTCAATAAAAAATGAATAGACTAAATAATTCCATATAAAGTAATACTCAAATCCAACATAATACCGAGTTAATGTGGATTGGATCTTTTCCGTTAAATTGCTAGCTAAAGTAGATCATTGCATAAACTTGAAATAGTTTACAATGAATAACTGATAATTAGTGCATTAATATAATTTATTACTTTGTTATGTTCATAACAAAAGATAAGACACAAAATAGTATTGATGAATAATTATAATAAATTTATCAATACCACCAATGATTTGCCAATAATAGGAAACTTCATGTGAAGCGCTCAAGATAACTCAATAAAAATCATATATATTTTATTTACTCAACAACTTATCTTCAATGCCCTAATTGATAATCACATCTTGTGTAATTACATTTTAAATTAAGAACCAACATTATATTTGTTGTAACCTTAACCTCAGACATGTTCTAATTATGAAATCGGGCTTGCTTCATTTACTGGAGGAATTTTCAGTAATTAAGCTTGTAATGTATTGTTTGGCTTAAAAATTACCTTGGAATGCTGTCTGCCAGTTGTTTCCAGCCCGACAAGGTGTAAACCTGTCTCCATTTGTGTGTTCTGCTGGGAACCTGATGCACTGCTTCTTGCTCAAGGGGCTGCACTGCTGCAGCAGCCTCGTTTCGTAGTGCTTACTAAACATTTTCACGTAACCAGTCCTCAGTCCAAGTCCCACACACTAACTGAACAAAATTCAAATAGTCTAAAACACAAAAACTTGAGGGTATATGGAAGAATGTAGACTAGAATATTCAGGTATATCCTCAATCGAGCATCGTCTGTCTTTAATACGTCCTGACCACAATGTTTACTTCTGTGACGGGAGCCAAAACAAACGACATCGGACGCAGGAGCGTTCTCGGTGAATGCTATTTACCATTTGACTACATTCGATTTGGTCCGACGAGCAAGTGAACTCATCCTTCACAGCACTGAAAGATAACGCACATAACGAAATTGTCTCACAAAACTTTGTAAACTGATATCGTATAGTTCCGCAGACACAATTTAAGGATTCTGGTCGATATTTTACGCTATAAATTAGTACAATTCTGTAAAAAAAACGATAAAATAATTCTTTCGCGGACTATGTCATAGCATAAATAAAAAATGTATTGCCAGACGACAAAAAAAAACAAATCTTTGAATGCAACGGTTCTTATGTCACCACAACCTGTGGTTACAATGGCGCTAGTAGTCCACTCGTTGAATACTACTTTCTTTTCCTCCTTTTTGAAGTTACTTTGGCAAAACAACAATTTTGATAAAAAAACTATACCAACAAACCAACCCAAGAAACAAAAACATTGTCTTTATTTACTACTTTTTTTTTATTTCGCCCTTCTCGGGCAGGCTAAGGTCTTGGACCATACCGCCTTGTCTTCAGTGTCTTTATTTACTACTAACAAAAACACTTGACGCATCCAATAGGAGTCCATATCTATGGTTGAAGATATCTCTCAACCTTTTACTTGATCTACCTTTGGCAATGTTGTCATTTCCTAAGATCATGTTATTTTACCGAGGTTTTAGTGCATGTATCTGTGATCTAGGACTAATTGGTGTATCTCTGTTTGTATTCACTGCTGCAATTTACTCAAGTTTGTGCATAGGAAAGAGTAAGCGATTTATGTGGTAGTGTAGAGGTTGCTAAATTCCCTTTTTAATAAGGACTTAGTATACAAACAGGAAACAGCATAGCTATTCACAACCACTTAGACATTGTCTGACATAGACAAAGACATTGTCTTAGACATTGTCAAAGAATATTTATGACGCATTGTATGTTTAGGGATACGAGGAACAGAGTGTAAAGTTCCTCGATACTCCTTAGAAAGGGGAGGATCCTCCGACCAGACAGGTGTTATGTCTGGTGGGCAACTGCCCGACAGTTGCTGTCGGGTTTTTCTATATAGTCTTAGGTTGATGTAAACTTTGCTTGCGAGATGTAGGAAATTGATGATAATTCTCCCGTCGTGTGATTGCGCTGTAGTACCTTTTTGTTGTATATTACTTTTTGAAGGTCGCTACTTAAGAAAGTTTTACTATTTTTTTGATCGTTGAATAAAATTTTACTCATTTTTTGGTGGGTTGAGTACTACAAAATCTTTCGTTATCGTTCTTGCCGCCTGCCACCCATGGGCTTGCGATTTGGCTTTAAATTCCGTCGAGAAACATCCCTGCTGCATGCTGGTTTCTTCTCGATGTTTTCCTTCACCGAAGCAAGTGATATTTAAACAATTAGCTTATGCATCCAAAAAATCAGAGGTGCGAGTCTTGGGTTCGAACTTGAGACCACGAGGGTTTAGTTGGAACTAAGGTCACCCTACTACACCATAAACAGAAGTCGGTGCCATTTAAATATTTAATAACACATCTATCAGAACATAAATTTTGTCAGGCTATCATAACCAACCGAGGCGAGAGAGGTTGTCCCTTTCACTCTTTTGCCAAAAGATGCTCAAAGATGTTAGAAGATGGTTTAAATGTCTATGGTTTAAATCAACTCGATCTTTTCTCGATCTGTAATTTTCGTTTATGGTTTGATTCATAAATGTCAAGTTTTTGACATTACTGGAAATACACACATACACATTGACACAAATCACAATAATATGATTGCTTGCTTGTTGTAAATTGAAGTATTATACAACTATTCAATTTTGTCTGTCGGCTCGTTTGTGAAGTCCATAAAGTCCTCTCACGACTCACAGTTTGGTTCAATTACTCACCACCAACATTGTGAAGTTTTCTTAAATTGTTTTGTTTATAAACAGAATTTAAAATGCAGATCAACAGCTCTGACGAGTCGCCACCTCATTCGAGGTTATTTATTGTTTGTGAACGACGATTTACAGAGAATGATTTCCAACAAGCTTTCTCAAAATTCGGTTATATCGAGGACATAAGATTGCCACGCGACCACCGTACTGGACAACCGAAAGGAGTTGCATACATTAAGTTCTCCAAAACTTCTGAAGCGGCTGCCGCTTTGGAGGGAATGAATCATAAATCACTTAAGGGTTCCAGTCGTGTATTAAAAGTGATGGTGGCTTGTAATCGGTCCCAAATCCAGACGGAAGATAACCATGACGACAAATACAAACGGCTATTCATAACTGTCCCTCACATAACCAGTGAAAAGGAAATATGTGATGTCTTTGGCAAGTACGGTCCGATTGAGTCAGTCCTCGTTCATAAAGACCGACATACGGGTGACCCAAAAGGTTTTGCTTATGTCACATTTACAAAGTTCTCTTCAGCTGCGCTCGCTTATGAAGAATGTGACAAAAAGTATCGCGCTATATTTGCCATGCCAAAAGGCGCTAATCCGAAACGTCCTTCAACAACTTTTGAGTCCAGCATTAATGACTTAGCCAATACCCCTTCTAGTAGTAGTACTGCCCTTATGTCCTTGATGAACACTGCTCCTAGGGGATACACACGGGTAAACTTCTTGTGTTGTTCAAACTTAAGCCATTCGCAAGTAGAAGCTTTATTTGATTTAGTCCCAGGGATGATTGATTGCAGATTTTATGTTGACTTGGTCCAACAATGCGGCAGAGGTGTAGCATCATATGCAAACCCAGTCTCTGCTGCTTATGCAGTCAACAAGTTGAATGGGTTTGAATATCCACCTGGGATGAAAATATATGTAAAACCTGAACAACTGTCTATGTTTGATATGCATAACCAATCTTTTAATAACTTGGGACATGTAGCATATAAATTGAGAAATGCAATGACGACTGCACAGACTCATCAGGCACCTGACTTAGCACAGCTTGCTGCAGCTATAGCTGAAGCTTCTAAGCTCATTAAGATGGCTACAAAAGGAGTAGCAGAAGATCAAACCCCTGACGTCAATGACTTGAACTACTGTAGTGTGAAACTGCCTTCTCCAAAGTGTTTAGCTGACATTGACAGTATTGTTGCCAAGAGGTGCTTCTTGGTCTGTAAGCCCCAGCCTCCCCCATTGACTGTTTTACGTGATATATTCTGTAGATTTGGAGACCTTATAAATGTTTATACACTACCCAATAAGACAGTAGGGTATGCTCGTTATGCATCTGTAAAAGCAGCAAATGACGCCATAAGAGTGCTGCATGGAGCCGAGGTTTGTGGTGTCCGCATGAAGGTGTTAGAAGCGGAAGATGAATCTTGTGCTAATAAAAGGAGAATTGGAGGTTCGACAGTCAAACAAGATGAATCTTGTGATAATAAAATGAGTTTTGGAAGTTCAACAGTCGAAGAATCTTGTGCTAAGAATAGGAGATTTGGAGATTCAACAGTTGAACAGAATGACTGACTGGACAGTGTCACCTACCTTCAAAGACGGACAGACGGAAGGACAACTCTTATTTTGACAATGTAGCTTGGACAAATAAACATTTTTACATTACTAAGGACATTATTCTTGGGCAGAGATCTATGGAATGACTCTGATTATTAAAATCAGTCAATTTGTAAATTTCTGCTCTTTTTCCCTTATTAAAAAGAAACAAGGGCTAGAGGACAAGGACTTTATTATGGTTATAAATGAGGTTTTAATGAAAAACATTATTGAATGAAAAACCATAGAGCAGACTTAATTTATTTATTTTAAAAAGGCATTTAGACATGACATGACAACTTAATCCAATTTATTGCACACACAGCCTTGTGACTTATAAAATAATTGACAATTATCAATATGTTAAGGTCACTTTAATATCTAATCTGACAATAATTATAACATAGATTCATCAAATCATCACTGTATTGACAAAGTAGAAGTGCTGAAATTGTATAACATACATCAATATGATTCCCTCATTCATTTGTCAGCCACCAGAGATTGTGGGTAGATTTCGCCTAAACTTCAAGAAAAAACATGTGGATAATACCTTCCTTTAAAACCCTTGCGTGACTTAAGTTGCAAAATAATAAAATTGTTAAATTAGGAGGTAATATCCATCTACTTCTTGAAGTTTAGAGAAATAAATTCTATGTATTCAGATCTCTGCTCACAACACATTTAACACTTATAATGCGTGGCTCGGGTGTTATAACATCGCGGGCCTGTGGACGGTGAGTAATGGGCTAGCTCACCGTCTGTCCGTCTTATGACGACAGGCCGTGTCGACGGCGCGTTCGTGTTGCACGCGCGGCTCAAGGAGATATCAGCAAATCGGAAGGGGCCGAGAGGGCTGATGCCTGCCAAGGCTGCGCGACTGTTTGAAAGAGATACCGTGGCCCTGGAATACAAAGGGCTAAGAAGGAACATGGATGGGTTTTAGTCAGTACAAGTCTGACACTCCCTTCCGCTCTGCCCAACGCGGGAGGAGTCATTTGATGATTTCCCATCCGAAAAAAAGGGTGGTATACACTTATCAAATATCTTTGTCCAATGTATGTACACGAACAGCGAAAAAACAAGTGTAAAGAACACCTTTCAGTCACCACGGACTGTAGCATCTCGATTGTCTCCATGAACAAGTCACTTTTTCATTCCAAAGTCTTCTCTCTCAATTCTACCAGCCAAACCCTGGAAATACAACTCTTAACAATTGGACAGTAGTACATAGGACAAAGGTATTTGATAAGTGTAATACCACCCTCACACAAATATTATTATAAGGGGCTGCGCGCATTACGCATCACGGCACCGACTTGTCGCATGACCGGCAGCTATTTTGAATAAAAGTGGTCGGACGCCCGGTTTAACGGGTAAACTTACTTCTGCCCCGTATTCACAAACGCGTGCGTGCATTGCTGCCTTGTTTGGCATACCGCTGTTAAAACCTGCGGGCCGCGCTGGTTTGTGTTGGTATGTTTGTTTTTTCAAAATGAGTTATTACAATGCTCATTGAATAAATAAATAAAAATACGGGAGCTGGTGCGGCCAAAAATCGTGGTCGTGACTATGAAGGTCGCTTTTATTATTGCCCATTCTAACTTGTGTAAAATATTATCTTTAATCTATCACTATTGCACACACTAAAAATAATAGTGTCTGAGGGTTTACAAGTTAATTTGTGGTAAATATTTATCAGAAAATTTCTAAGGAGACTGTTCATTATTTCTCTATTTATATATATATATATATAACTACTTTCAGCTACCGCCCATTAACTTCAAAGGAGAGGTTTCCTCACTAAATCCAAATACCACTAGATTCCACTAAATACATTAGGTACCTATATTTTCACTATTGTAGATTTGTAGCTTTCATATTGCTTATTTCGTTTCATAAAAGTATACCTATGGTATATCACATTACATACTAAAATGACCCATATCTACAGGCACTAAAATTCAGGATTCCATGATTGCTTGTTGCAGTAAAGGCATTAATTGTTGCTTGTAAAGGGGATGTCTGTCCCCGTGTGTCATTTTTATTATTTTTTCTGCAATTTTCAGCTGGGTTAACGCTTTTTCAACCTCCATTTTGAATAGCAAGATCTTTCCGTACTTCAAGTGTAGAAGACCAAGCAATGGATTTCTGTCGCCGTAGTAAAACCTGTAATGAATAATTTTTATGTAATGCTTTTAAGTTTTTGGGTAAAAATCATAAGTTTGGCCTGTCATCTCCTGTGATCAAAATCAAAATATTTTTATTTCACATAGGCCTACATGGGCACTTATAAAACGTCGACAAAAAGGTGCTCGGTTCGGGTTGGTCGTTTCCTATGGAGAAGAACCGGCAAGAAACTCCTTGGTCCAACAGACGAATAGCTAATTCGATTCAGTGTCAAAGATCCTGCTTTAACTTGTAAGTTTGATGTGGAAATCAGGCTTGCTGTTTTGAGTATGACTGACCATTGTTCCATTGCGACAAAAAGGTTACGGTGTACGTCATGAAAAGCGCGTTTCCCTAAAATTCACGACTTTACCACTTTAAGATTAAGGCGTCTTTTCAGTTACGATAAAGACTAAGCTCTTTGCTTCCGCATTTTTATTGTGCGAACCGCCAGTCTGTGGAATTCACTGCCGGCTTCTCTGTTCCCTGATCATTATAATCTGGATCTCTTCAAAGTCGAGTGAATCGGGTTCTAGGCAAGCGTGCTCCACCCTAGGCCGCATCATTGCTTCACATCAGGCAAGTTGAGGCCGAACGCAAGCCTATTTTATATATAAAAAAAAAAAACATTCATACGGACTGCCGACAGAAGTGAAAACAAAAACGTACGAACTCAATACGTCACAGAGGTCACCGGTGAAGCGAACCCAGTATTTTCCCCTACCAAAAATCGCTCAAAGTGGCTAAAGAAGTTATCACTTCCAAAAAAATAGGAAGTCTTAAGGACTGCTAACAGAAGTGTAATTTCAAAACAATAGAATAACTGTGTTCTTCTTTTTAATTTTTAAATGAGTACACAGGCCGCTATACTAATCCTCGCTGGTCCGGCTCAATACGTCACGAGCATGTCGAGGTCATCGGTGACGCCAACCTATAGTTATTTTCCCCCACCGAAAATCGCCCAACGCGGCTAAAGAAGTTTTCACTTAAAATTGACTATTTACCTAAAGCAAGGAATGAGTTGCTCAGCGTATCCGCAGGCCTTCTCCCACAGCTGCACTTGTATGAGCGCGTCGAAGGCGTGGTCCAGCGTCTGCGCGTGCATCACGTTGAGCGGGTGTAGCACTCCCTCCTGTCTATCCAGGCAGTACTGGCAGACGTCCACGTCTGGAGCGCGAGCTAAGGATTTGTTGGTTGAATACGGTAATTTTCATGTTCGTGAACGGGCGCTGTCAGTTGTGACTGGTCATCTCTTAGCTGCCACGGTTTATTGTCAACATGGTTGATGTAACCCAGATTTTGTAACATATTTTGATTTAAAAGAGTGTCCATGGAGTTTCTTGCCCTTTCTTATAGAGATCTAGGCTTTTGGATGGGCAACTACAGTACTTCACAAGTTATCAAACCTTGTGACTGGGACTGCAGCATCGCGTTATTTTTTTTTTTGTTTTGTATCTTTTAAAAGAAAATATTTCTAGATTATCATCATCATTCTCTTGCCGTTATCTAAATTCATTTGGGGTCAGCGCAGCATGTCTTCTTCTTCCATACTTCTCTATTACTCGACATCTCATGAGACACCTCCTTTCTTGCCATATCATCCTTCACACAGCCCATTGATAGTTTCTTTGGTCTTCTACTCCTCCTTTGGCCATCCACATTCATACACAAAAGTTTCTCCACATCATATGCCCATATCACGACAACCAATTACCATACAACTTTTCAGTCCCGGCGCGGGCGCCATGTTCAGACAAAACAAAAATATTACAAGGTCATCTTGTATGGATACTGATAAATAGTTATACAAGGTGTTGTTTTGCATCCTCGTCAAATTCAAGGAGGTAACAATGCTAATGATTCTCGACCCGAATCAATAATAAAATAGGTAGGTAATTTTTTTTTTCTTATTTACGGAAATCAGTAAGAGTGAACCACCCGTGTTTTAAACGCGGCCCATCTGAATCTCGCCCTATAACCGCGCTTCCACCCATACCAACAATCACGTTTATCCGATAATTTCTTTTTTACTTATTCCCTAAACTACGTTATGGGGGTTATTTTGAAATACTGACAATCTTAAACGACCAAATAAATCAACGTTTATGCATATTTAACTAGGTACCGCAATTTTTTTTGATTATTTATTTCTTATGTGACAACCTCCTGAATTTTGTATTTTTTCTTGTATTTTCTCGCCAATTTTAAGAGAATACATGTCCAAATTATGATTAGCTCAAATTACATAACTGCTTGTTTGCTTATAATAACAAACTGCGTTCACATGAATATAACTAGCAAAATGTGGGAGTACAGCATATCAGCCCCTTCAGGAAAAATATTTTAGGTTTGACTAATACGGTGATTTAGCAAACCTGGTTTTGCTTAAGACAGTATTTTCTACTAATTGGATGGTTTTTAAAAAGGATACAAGCCACAGACGCCCTCTCCATATTCTGTAAATGCACATGGGTGAACTCCATAGTCTTGACAAACACGTCTGCATGTTTCTCAGTATACTTCGTGCCACATTCTTTGCAATGCAACGCATCTTTGCTAACAACGCCATTCTCCGTCACTTCCTTCGACGAATCTTCTGTATTTTCTTCAACCTTCTGCGTTTTTGATTCTCCATTTTCTTCAGCTTTTTTCTCGGGTCTTCTGACTAATTGACAGTCTTCTTTCCAAAGGATGCTGACTGGTTCGTCACATTGCTTGTTAAGACATATTGCTCCATGCATGTATTTGATTCGGTCTTCATCTGTAAAGTATTTGTAAGGTTATTTCGTGAATTATGTTATGATCTAGTGTAGCATGCTTGGCAATGCAGAAGAGAGAAAGATAGTTGCTAATAGTTTCAAATTATTTATATTGCCATCAATCTAAACAGCTCTCTCCAAAGGTCCAACTTCGTAATCGCGAAAAAAATATCATCAGTAAGGTCCAATAGTTTCAAGCCTACACACATTAGTATCAGAGGTACAAAATTATCGTGTCGCTAATTACTGAAGTTTTCCACAGTACTAGTTACCCACAGTAAAAAAAAGTAATATTTCTGTTCAATATAGTCTCCCTTTATTTGTGACAAATGTGTGGATGTCTCTAACTTTTTAATAAGATATCTTACAATAGTTTCTAAATCATTACACCCTTTTAGAATAGTTACAGCACGGATAACAACATTAATTTGTGTCACTTGTTTTATCTAGTCTTTTAGTATTTTTTTTTGTATAGACTCTTTTTCTTATTTACCGATTGTTTGTAAATGTGCGGACATTGTAGGCCTTATAGATTCCTAGATCCTTGGTGACTTTTTATCTTGTTCTACGTTTTGTAGTAAGCAACGACTTATTGTCGGGCCTACGATGTCCTCCCATACTTAAGTACTAACGCTGTAACATAGAAAAATTTTAAAACCAAATGATTTTAAAAGAGTAACCATGGAGTTTCTTGCCGGTTCTTCTCCATAGGAAACGACTAACCCGAACGGTGCACCTTTTGTTGACGTTTTACAAGTGCCCATGTAGGCCTATGTAAAATAAGATATTTTGATTTGATTTGAAAGGTACTTAACTATCATATCGCTAATTACTGAAGTTTTCCACACAGAAATATTACTTTTTTACTCTGGGTTACTAGTACACCCACAGTGAAAAAGTAATATTTCTGTTCAATATAGTCTCCCTTTATTTCAATCCATTTTTGTTTGTATATTAATGCCTAATTTCATAGTTGAGCCGAAAACGTTTGGACCTTTCCATGCAGCTGTCCCATTAATTTCGGTCGAGTATGTATTGAAAATTTGTACGGGAGACCTTATTTTTTTTCGCGATGGCCGTTTTGGTCCCATACAGAAAGTTGTTGATTTTGGTGGTGACCACATTCTTAGATATGACCACACCTTTCCAATACATGCAGTACAAGGGAATATTTGGATGTCTGTTAAGACAAATCTGAGTGGGCAACGAAGCTTAGTCTACAAACAGCTGAGAAGGATGTTGTAGGTAACCTAAATTATTTTAAGTCGCCAGGGTAGCAGTGTTCTTCAATTTTACGAACCATATGAAAGTATATACGGTACCTACTTTTAACATATTTTTTTTAATTTTGTCTGTCGGTCTGCTCCGGCTAATCTCCGACAGAGCTTGACAGATTTTTTACACTTTTATTTTAGAAAAAAAAAACCGACCAACTGCTAGTCGTACTCACACGCCACGGGGTGTTCCGTAGCACCAAACAATATAATAAAAATACTTTGCAGGAAAAACTTAATTTGTTTTTAACACTATGTTAATGAAAAACATGCTGCAGTTTGATGAAAAAGTCCCATATCTCAAAAACAAAAAATATACATTTTTCTCCTCTTACTTTATAGTGTAGGGGTTTTTATTGGGTAGGGTAGGGTAGGGTAGGGTAGGGTAGGGCAGGGCAGGGCAGGGCAGGGCAGGGCAGGGCAGGGCAGGGCAGGGCAGGGCAGGGCAGGGTAGGGTAGGTAGGTAGGTAGGTAGGGTAAGTGAAAAGTGCATTGTAACGCATGCCGGGGACAGCTAGTCTATAATATAAAAATCAATTGCTGTTCGTTTGTCTCGCTAAAACTCGAGAACGAATGGGCCGATTTAGCTGATTTTGGTTTTGTAATGTTTGTCGTAGTCCAGGGAAGGTTAAAAAGGTGAGAAAAGTATATAGGGAAAAGTGCATTGCAACGCATGCCGGGGACAGCTAGTATTTTTATAACTATTTCACGCGAGACGAAGGTCGCGGCCAGCAGCTAGTCAAAAATAGAATGCATTTCAATACTCCTTTTTTCTTACCCACCCTGGCGACTTGAAACGAAGGGATACAGAGCATGCCGAAGAAGTATATATTAGTAGGCACATCTAAAGCATTTACCCATGCACCTGTCACACTGGCACAAGAAGTAGTAGTTCTGCAGTAGTTCCGACTGCCTGTCGTATGGAGTCTTCATCAGGTCTATGTAGGATATGCGCATCTGAAAAGGTAACATAACATCACGCCTGAAATCCCTGAAGGGTTAGGCAGAGGTGTACCTGTGTAACGGAAAGGGTATATACATACTTAAGGGTGTGCTACAGATGATCAAACTGAACATGCCCAACCTGGTAATCCAACCCAGGACCGCATGCTCGCGACGCGCTTGCGACCAACGATTGTGTTACACACAGAATGAAAAGCATTGCAATCCATACATGGCAATTCCGTTCATTTTGACCATTCCATATCATTAATTAATTGCTTTATTATCGTGGTCCAGCTGGCCTACCATGAAGTCTTAAAACATTATTGTTTCATACTTATTCCAGCGTGGGTAAGAGATGGAGCTAGGCGACCTGTATAGCTCCGTCTCTTTCCTACACTGGAATAGCAATAAAACAATAATGCTTTAGGTCGTCATGGTAGGCCAGCAGAAGAAGGTTTTATCAAACACATGTAGCAATAAGCAATTTCTTCTTCTGATTTTAATAGAAGATAAGATACACAATAGGGGTACAGGATAGGTTGACAACGCACACACTGGATTCCACCTTTTACCTGTGTTTCCACCAAAGTAGATAGGTGTCCTACCCGATTTTAAAACATAACTTAAGTCTATCAAAGAAGCTGCGGGTTCTAAAGAGATACCGCGGCCCTGGAACACAAAGGGCTAAGAAGGAACATGGGTGGGTTTTAGTCAGTCAAGTCTGACACTCCCCCCGCTCCGCCCAGAGCAGGAGAAGTCATTTGATGATTTCCCATCCGCAAAAAAAAAAAAAAAGTCTATCAAAGAATCACGTAGTTTCTCCCAAAATGTGCCTCAGTTTTAAGAAAGTAAAGTTTCTTAACATAAAAAATTAAAAAAAAATCTCTTCAAAGTTAGAGTGAACAGGCTTCTTCTGGATAAGCTCGCTCCATCGTCGACTTTATCTCTGACCTAGACTACAGTGAAGAGCAAACCCATCAAAATAAAAATACCTGATTCCAATCCAATGAAGGCATGTCCTTAATGGCTCTGATGTTGATAGTCTTGCCATCGAAGGTGGCGACCGCGTTCGGGTCGCAGCTGTGGTCCAGGATAGAGGATGCGAGGTAGATACCTGTTCCGATTGAGTTCATGTCAATGTCTAGGATCATGAAACTGTTGATTACCATCTGGAAATAGTAGAGAAATATGAGATTAAACGATTTCGGAGATTTAGATTTTTTGTTTGCTGAAAATTGGTCAAGACAGCCGGCTCATGACTGAGTTAGTAAAAGTTCGTCATACGAAACACATCACCTACAATCAAGATACATGGTGATTTTTGAAATGTCAAGGCTCACAATTCAAATATCTAGATCTGGCCCGCGAGGTTGTAGATGTGAGTACAGCAGTCATTGTGCCGATAGTCGTGTCGGCCAATGTCTTAATAGCCAAAAGCCTCGACCAACATCTGAGAAGGCTTTCGCTTGGCAGCTGGATCAAGGGCTTACTCCTTGTACTTTTGGACACGGCGCGAATTGTTAGGAGGTTCCTCTTTCAAGAGCCCTGACCACCGATAGCTCGGATCCTGTTCCCGATGCCGGTAGGCTACTACGTGGTACTGACGCGTTGATTTCCACCTTTTTTTGAGGCAGGATTCTTTTTTTTTCTCTAAGAGCTACAGAATGATAGGCTTTTTGTCATGCATTTTTTTTTTTTATATTGCAATCTGTTTGTATATTTCTTTTTAATTTGATGTGCAATAAAGAATAAGAATATTTACCCTTCCATACAATCCCATAAGTTCCACAGTGTTAGGCAGAGATATGTCTTTTAGGAACTCGTACAACACAACACACAGCGTCGTAAAATGATCCATCCGCTTCTTATCCGCCTTCAAGTCTGAGTAATCTGCAAAATAAATCAAAGTAACTTAACTTATTAATTGTTTTCATCTGTTGAGTGGGATTTGTTTAAGTTATCTTTTTAAATAACCGTTGCCCTAAACTAGGAATTTCTCTTATATCGTGGGTGCGTTTACAAACATTTAAACTCACACAATCAGCCAGACCTAAACAATAACATCCGCACGGGTCGTTCTTTAAGGTTAAGCCGTGCTTGCCGAGGTTGGTCCGTGGATGGGTGACCATAATTACATACCGAGTTTTCTCCGTGCCTCGGACAGCACGTTAAGACATTGGTCCCGGCTGTCATTTGTAGATCTCTTGACAGTCGGCACAAGTAGTCAGAAGCCAAAAGTCTGACATCCAGTCTTACCAAGGGGTATCGTATTACCCAGTTACTGGGTTGTGGAGGTCAGATAGGCAGTCGCTTCATGTAAAATACTACCAGTATTTTACATGAAGCGACTGCCTATCTCAGCTGCACCCAGTTCGACTGGAAGCCGACCCCAAGATAGTTTGGGAAAAGGCTAGGCAGATGATGCCTTGTGAAAAGTAAAACTTCTCTAATGAGGAAAAAAATATTTGGTGTTGCTCCACAAATATACAATGAAATACCCGATGAAATAAAATGTATGTCACTGCAGAAGTTAAAAAAAACGCTTCTGGAAAGATGTTATTTTACTCTAGACGAGTTTCTTAATGACGAATCTCTAAAACTTTATAATGCTGACATACATTTTAATATTTTACATTAATATCCTGATATTACGTAAATAATTATATTCTAATTATATCTTAACGAAGCCGAAAGGCACTGGTTCTCCCTGTCATTGCGATATTTTTTTTGTTCTACACCATATCTGGGAACCTTCTAGTTACGGAGTTATTGGGGGTCAAAGTTCCAACTTTTCGACAAGTATTATTTTAAATACAAGTTATTAATGTAAGATTTTTACTTTAAACACCTCCACGACCCCCGTACTATTCAATCCGACCATCAGCACAATGTTTTGAGTGCGTTACATTGAGTTCTACCACAAAACATGATTTTACACCCCCCAAAAATAAGTCGTTTCCCAGCAATAATTTTTGCGTAAAGTTACATTTTTGCGTAAAGTTCATGTACAGAATGCTTGGTTGACGGCTTCGTGATGAGGTGATTTACACCTTGTATATTAATTGAATAGTACCCACTCATATATATGTATATTTCTTTAATAATTCGTTTGACTTTTTTTTTCAATTATGTGCTACTATATTCATTGTCGGCACAAATGAATATAGTAGTAATTGAGCCTATTTTTCGAATGTGTCGATCTAAGGGTACCTATAAAAAGAACTAGTATCTAAATAACGAGTGACGGCACGGTTGGCGCAGTGGCTGACCGATTGAGTGCTAAAAATAAGAATAATTTGTTTGTAAAACATAAGTAATAATTACATACAAGATTCTTCTTTGGGTACGGAACCCTAAAAATAGGTAAAATATGGTATTTTTTTGTATTGGAATATTTCTCCGGAATAAAAGTTATTTTTACATTTAAACGGAAATATACTCCTTCAGCATATGGAAAAAATCAAGAAGTCATAACGTCTAAAATAAATCATCAATAGTATTGGGAAGTCTGTTTGTTATTCCGCCCAATGACGCAGCAGGACCAGGTGGACGGAGATATTGAGAGTTGGCTCGATCTCTATCGTTGGAAGCATGTGCTACTTCACAAATGATCAATTACCGACACTACTTCGGTCACGGGCTTTAGGCTATTCCAATAAAATCTAGATGCTACCTAGCCCTATGTGGTACATATATAGCCTAATAGCATCTATAGGTACCTTCACCCAAGTAGGAACAGCCAATCCCATTATTGTTTAATCACCCTAAGCAGTAGCGGCGTTAGGGTGGTTGGGCGACCGGCGCCGGATATAAAAGACGCCCCTGCATATTGCGTCGTCGGGGTCAGCCCCCCCCCAAATCTTTATTATAATAGCTATTTTTCGGAAAATATATAAATTATTATATTCATTTGGACGTTCAACAAGTGCTGTTTTTGAAGCCTTTATTGAACACTTCCCGCGAATTAATTCGAGAGGAAATTTTGATGTGTTTTTCAGCGATAAGCTATACATCATCATCATTTCAGCCGAAAGACGTCCACTGCTGGAGATAGGCCTCCCCCAAGTAAACGTTACCACAACATTATTAAATTATACTTACAAACCTTAAATTATTCTGTCTATTGACGAAAACCGCTGCGTAGTTTAAAAGATATAAGCGTACAGAGGGCGGAAGTCGACTTCGTTACTATATAGAGAAGTGATTTTTGATTAAGCAGGAACTTTGGTGACCGCTAACATATAGAAGCAGTCAAAGGTAAACTCACGTGACATCAAATCCTTCCACATTCTGAACGAGGTCCCGGAATAGAAAGATCGGAATGAGTGGCCATCACCCCGGTACAGTCGGTTGATGATCTTGGCCAGCATGCGCGCCCCATCCGGCAGCACCTTCGGAGCCACGCGCTTGAAGTTGGCGCATTCCCACTGGAAATTATGAGCTGTTGTTTTAACTTTCATCTGCGTAACATTACGGCTGTAATGTTAATATGTTGAAGGTTTCAGAGAAGCTTAAAAATCGGCTATGTATTAAATTTTACAGCCCAAACTATTACCTATGTATCAATTCGCTCAACGCGCTAATGTTTTTAATAAACGGTCGATTTGTTTTATGTAACTCCATTTAATTTTACTCCGCTCAAAAACATCATGCGCAGATTAAAAATAATATCATGATCTTAGCGTATTCAAAATATAAAGATCATAATTTCGCGGATTTTAAAAGCATCATTTAAGATTTAAATAGATTTTGTAGAAATAGAAAGTAAAAAAGTGACGGCTCAGTAGCATTAGAATGGCAACAAGCCATGAAATATAGCATTTCCGACGTTTGGCCCCCAAACTGGAACGAGTCGGGGCTGCGTACAAGCGGCTTTTGCCCAACCTGGGAGATCTAAACGTCTCCTGCCGGATGCTCTACGCGAAGGTCGTGGGTCCATGGCCCTTTATGGGGCCCAAATGTGGGCGTTCTTAGAGGCGGCGAGCCGCCCACTACCTGAATGCGCCCCAAAGGGTGATAGCCGTAAGGCTAGTCCGGGTACTGCACTATCTCCGGCGAGACGGCGAGCCTCCTGGCCGGATTGCCGCCATGGGATCTGGAGGCAATAGTCTTCAATCGCCTGCACGAATGACGCGCGGAGGCAATACGCCGGGGGTAAACTCCGCTGCCGCGGCAAATCGTCGCTCAGCAGACAGACCTCCTGCGCGATCTCATGGCGACATGGAGAGAGCGACTGTCGCAGCCCCGTGCAGAGCACGCCACAATAGTGGCGATAAGTCCCCTCTTTGAGAAGTGGCTGGAGAGGTGCCACGGCGCCCTCACCTTCCGCAGTTCCTCACCAGACACGGTTGTTTCGGGAGGTTCCTGCACCAAATCGGGCGGGAGGAAACGCCTGGATGTCACTTCTGAGAGGATCGCCCGGAGGACACGGTGTAGCACACCGTGGAGCTCTGCTCTGTCCCAGCTCCCGCAGGAGACGCCCCGGGCGTCAGTCAGCAAGGGGCACCCAACCCAATGGCCCCGGCCAGGGCGTAGGCGCGGGCCTGTGGACGGTGCGGAATGGGCTAGCTCACCGTCCGTCCGTCTTATGACGACAGGCCAAGACGTGTGTCCTAGGTGTCTACTGTGGCCTAGGTGTCATATGTGGCCTAGGTGTCATATGTGGCCTAGATGCCATGTGTGGCCCAGGAGTCTATTGTGGCCTAGGTGTTTACTGCGGCCTAGGTGTCAATTGTGGCCTAGATGTCTAATGTGGCCTAGGTGTGTCATGTGGCCTAGGTGTCGAATACGGCCTAGGTGTCTAATGTGGCCTATGTGTCTACTGTAGCCTAGGTGTCTAATGTGGCCTAGATGTCATATGTGGCCTAGGTGTCTACTGTGGCCCAGGTGTCTAATGTCCTGGCCACAAGGCACGCGCACCTCAAGGAGATGTCAGCGAATTGGAAGGGGTCTGAGAGGGCCGTTGCCTGCCAGGGCTGCGGGACTGTTCGAAAGAAGGAACATGGATGGGTTTTAGTCAGAACAAGTCTAACACTCCCTTCCGCTTCGACCAGAGCAGGAGGAGTCATTTGTTGATTTCCTATCGGTAAGAAAAAAGCCTTGAAATGTCTGTTTCACATTACAGGCATACCAGAATAGGACCTTTGACAGCGGATTGAAAGAGTAGATAATTTGGACGGAAATATTCTGTGTAGGTTTCCGAAGCAGATAAGTCGTGGTGGAATATTCTGATTCCTGTAATACCTTGGAACATGCTAGTGGAGACAATCAAAGACATTCTTTTAAAGATACCCCACACTTGACATAGTAGAATATTTGGGATTGGAGTTTTTAAACCGCGATTAGGTCTAACGCATTAGACACATGCATATTCATTAATTCACGTAGTACCTACTTATAATTTAATCGAAGTAAAGTGTCTACACTTCTTCCACAAATAGTAAATAGTAAGCAGTCCTCTGTCCTACTTGGCAATCGTGCCGAAAGATTTGTTCGAAAGTGTTTGAGGAAGATTAATTCTGTAACGCCGAAGTCACACTTGCGCCAAAAGTGTCCACGAACCCAGAATTAAAACGAATTTACAGGTAGGTACCTAACGAACTTATTTCAGGAACATCTCCAAGCATACTAATCATTGATTAAAAAAAAACTGGCGTTACACAACGCCCTCTTACGTCAAGCGTCATTTGACGTCGTGCGTGTGCGCAGGTATCCGGATATCTCAGCGCTGTTTGTATCGGTCGACATTTATCGAGCTTTTAGTTCGCGAAAATAAAATACAAAACGTTAGACAGAGCTGCCAAGTCGAGCATTACGTGCTAACCATGTCATAATGTTTAGATATCGTACGGGGTAACGAGGCGCGTTGCATAAATATTTATTTAACGAATTTTCGTTTTAGAAATAGAGACGTTTGATGATTAAGTTGCAACATTTGGCTGTCACGCCGACCGCGTTATGACTAGTAATTTATTACAAACTTAATATATAATAAATAATAGGGGTGGGTTTGTGTTTATGCTTTTGCGGTTGCACAACGACACGCTTTGCTTACGCTTTGCTTGGTAGTATAGATACAAGCCTACCTTACTGCTTCCCTCAGAAGCGGTAAGGTGGCGGGGTCTTGAGGGAGAGCGCTACAGTCGTGTGGATCCTCAAGGCAAGTCTGGCGGATTCACCTTCACGAGGTTGCCGCCCTGTTCTTGGTCTAATTCCCTAAGAAATAGACGCAACAAAAACCACCAGGCGCTTTTTCTCCTAACCATGACTCTCTGTGACTGAGTGGTTGTGGGCTCGGCCGTCACTAAACTCTGCTGGCGACGGGTAGGAACATATAGTCACCTGCGCTAGGACCTGCGCAGTCGAGCGCCGTAAGCGGGGATGAAGGAGTCCTGGGGGGCTGAGTCGAGCGGCGCTGGCGGTAATGTGTCCGTAAGGCAACACGCCCTCTTTGGTCCGGATTTCAAGCAAAACGGTAGCCCTAACCAATAGCCAAGGGTAGGGAAATGGTCAGAGTGTCCCGTCAGAGGGCCTCGGCGAGGAGCGGGGGGTCCGCTGTGGCCGTCCTCGGATTGTCGCAGCGGTGGGTTAAGGTCATGCTGACGGTGTAAGTGAGGGTTGATCAGTTCCAGAAGGGACAGGGCGTCCCCACGGCCAACCCGATCAAGCACCCGATGTCGCACTGTAAGCCAGCCTCTCGCCCCTATATCTCGATGGTACTCCTAACGGTAAGCTAGTTTGTAGCGAGACGTTCCCAGGTGCGGGCTCCGTGGAGGGTGGGAGGCCAGAGAGATGAAACAAAACTACAACTAACTATGGATACTACAAGCCCATACGACACCAAACACACACACACACACACAAACGCTACACAAACAAACACACCCACCACACACACATACACACACACCACACAACCACACATCGGAGTGGAGGCGAAAGCCAAAGATACTCCCAAGAGGGGTGCATGCAGCACCTCTCTCGCCCCTGGGTGCTCCGCTGTCAATGCAGCGGGCTCCAGCGCGGGTACCGGTCCGGCTGCGGCGAGAACCGTGGCCAAGACCAAAATAAAGTCCCGGAAAATACAGAGGACATCGGCGCTGATTGGGACCAGTACCGATCCTCTTTTAGTTACAGGTGTACAGCCCCCCACGACGGTTAATACCGGTGGCAGGGCTCCTCTACTGAAGACACCTCCACCTATGGCTCCTCAAGCTACCCCTCCCCCGCTGGCCGTCACTGGCCAACCGGACGAGATCAGCACCGCCGGGGACACGTCCGCGTTTACCTGGCAGGTGCAGGGTAATAGGCGGAGGAAGGCCAAGGACACTCCGGCTACACAACGCGCTGATCCCTCAGCGCCAGTAGCTCCGGCCCCTACGGCGGGCAACGGTTGGAGAAGGAACAGACCGTCCAAAAAGGAACGGCGCCAGAAACGGTGGAAAGGTAAGACTCCACGTAATCTACAGGCTAACGCCGCAGATTCGGCTCGACCGACCGGCTGTAATGTCATCTTCTCCGCAGGAAAGCGGGAGCAGGCCATGGTCGACAATAGTCGCCCAGGACCCAGCCAACCGTCAACCAGCTTGAAGGGACAAGCCCAGATGACAGCACAGGGACCCGATCGGAAGGATCAGGCCACGGCCAAGCGAGCTCTCAACGAGACCTCGTCACCTCGTGGGGAGCATAAGCGGCCGCGGCTTGATAAATCCAAGCGGGCCGCCAACCGTAGCTACGCCCAAGCTGTGGGCTCCGAGCTTGATGTCGCAGTCACCTGCGACCGCACGGGGTTCATAACCAAGGGGACATCAGAAGAGGTGCTCGCGGCCATACAGAGGAGGATCGTCACCGAGTGCCTCTCCGCTAAACAGGACTCACCTGCACCGGCCTTTAGAGCAAGGCCGGTGTTCACCGGAGGGGTCTTAAAACTGTGGCCTTGCAGTGACTACACCTTAGCCTGGCTGAGGACGGTGATATCTGAGATGCCCCCTCCACTAGTACCTCGCTAGTGGTCAGGAGGCAGACGGAAATAAAAAGGCGAGTGAGATGCGGCATTCTCATCCCGGATGCACAGGGGATTTTCGCAGAGCAGTCCATCATTGGACGCGCTCTGTGCTACCAAAATCCCTGGATCGACATCAAGGGATGGGTACTGCTGCACACGGACAGACAGGCCGATGCGTGGTTCGTGGTGGTCGGGGTCCCTGAGGACCAAATTCCCACCCTGATGAAGGCCGAACGTCGTCTCTCCTTCGGGGTAGGGACGGCGTACGTGAAATTTCAGGGTGCGAACGGCAGATTTGTCGACGTCCCTCAGGGATGGGACCCGGCCACGGGGACGATCGTCGAGGTCAAGAAGGAGGAGAAGGTAGCTTCCCCCCACACTGACACCGCGGCAGCAACCGTGGTTGCACCTGCGGCAGCAGCGCCGCCGGTGCCGACGGTGCCAGCAGCGCCAGAGGTGCCAATAGCGCCGGCGGAGCCGGCAGCGCCTGCGGCGCCAGAGGTGCCAACATCTACAGCAGTCCCGGCCGCGGCCGGCGTGGACGCTGTCCTCACATCGGGTGACGAGCTCGATGGCAATAACTTGTCGTCGGTCTCGGACTCGGAGGGGGACGGCTTTGACGCGGGTGACCTGTTCGCCGGGCTGCGTCTGGAGGGCGACGAGGAAGGCACGACCAGCGATGGCGTCCCCTTCGTCGACCTGTAGAGTGCTGCAGGCTAACCTCCACCACAGCCAAACCGCAACGGCTCAGCTGCGTAAGTGGTTGGAGGTCCAACATACGGCCATTGCCTTGATCCAGGAGCCGTGGATCAGGGCCGGCCACATACAAGGCCTCTCCAATCTTGGAGGTAAGCTTCTGGTTAGTACAGATCACGATCACCCAAGATCGTGCATTTATACGACAGGTAACATTAAAGCACAACCACTGACAGACTTCTGTTGCAGGGATATCTCTGCAGTAAGGTTGACCTTACAGCGCGACGACACAGAGGTAGCAGTCGTCTTCGCCTCGGCATACATGCCTGAGGCTGAGGATCCGCCGCCGCATGACCTCGCCCGCCTCGTGAGACATTGCGAGAGCTTGGGGCTGGAGGTTGTCATAGGCGCTGACGCTAACGCTCATCACCCTCTGTGGGGCATGGAAACGCAAAACGAACGGGGTAAGGCTCTAGTTGACTATTTATTCACTACAAACTTAACCCTACTAAATACAGGCTCCGAACCAACCTTCGTAACCAGGCGCAGCCGTACAATCATAGACCTAACCCTGGCATCAGAGGGTGCAGCGGCCATGGCCACCGGGTGGCAGGTGTCCAGGGAGGCCTCCTGCTCGGACCATAGGTGGATCCGTTTCGACATCCAGGTTAGTGTCACGCCAATACTGCCACGGCGTAACCCACGCAACACAGACCGTGCTGCCTATACACGAACCCTAGAAACCAAGCTTGCACCGACCGATCATCGGTCAACGTTCGAGGACATCTTGCAGATTGACGACCAAGTCAACCACCTTACAAAATCAATGTTAGACAGCTACCACTCAGCCTGCCCGGAAACCACTCCGCCCTCTACACCGGGGCAGCAACCTTGGTGGGGAGCGGATCTGGAACGCAAGCGCAGGAAGGTAAGGACAGCACTGAATAGAGCCATGAACAGCTGCGCTGACAGGGACTGGGACGCGTACAAAGCGGCCAAGTCCTGCTATAAAAAATGCATCAGGTTCAGGAGCAAAAATGGATGGCGCAAATACTGTGGCAACATCGAATCATGCCAACAAGCTAATAGGGTAAGGAAAATACTGGCTCAGCAAAACACGACTGGGCCTGTTGTTCTCCGAAAACCGGACAGCACACTCACCACATCAACAGAAGAGGCGATGCGCGTCCTAATTGAAACTCACTTCCCAGGATGCGCTTTCGCTCAGGTAATTGAGTGGACCGAGACAAACCAAACACCAACAGAGAACGACTGGCGCTACGCACATAAAGTGGTGACGCTGGAGAAACTCCAGTGGGCGATCCAGTGCTTCCATCCTTTTAAGGCGGCAGGTCCGGACGGGATCTTTCCCGCCTTACTACAGTGGGGAGGAATCTCCGTTGCCGGTAGACTGGTCCCCCTAATGAGAGCGTGCCTGGCCTTTAGATACGTTCCGAAAGGATGGAGGGAAGTGAAAGTCATATTCATTCCAAAGCCAGGTAAGAGTGACTACACCAATGCCAAATCCCACAGACCAATCAGCCTAACCTCCTTCCTTCTAAAAACCATGGAGAGAATTTGCGAGAGAGAGCTGAGGGAGGGCGCGTTGAAAACTATTCCACTACACAGCAACCAACATGCATACAGCTCGGGTAAGTCCACTGAATCGGCACTCCACCTGGTAGTCAGTCGGATTGAAGATGCTATACATCAGAAGGGTACCTGCCTTGGAACCTTCATAGACATCGAAGGAGCCTTCGATAAAACCAACTTTTCCAGCATCAGCTCCGCCTTGTCTCGTCATGGGGCGGAACAGGTGCTGATTGACTGGATTACTAACATGCTGAGCAAACGAGCGGTTCGCTTAGAAGGACAGCAGCAGATGGCTCTGATAGCCAGAGGTTGCCCCCAAGGAGGAGTAATTTCCCCCCTCCTCTGGAATCTGGTGATAAATGATCTCATCACCAAACTCAACGCCAGTCATTTCTACACAATTGGGTATGCAGATGACCTTGCTATTCTCATCTCGGGAAAAGTGACAGGAACAATCTGTAACCTCACCCAACAGGCGCTACGCATCGTGGAACGATGGTGCAGGGAATATGACCTTTCAGTCAATCCCACGAAAACTGAGTTAGTCATGTTCACCCAAAAACGAACTTTAGGACCTTATCGCTTGCCTAAACTATTTGATACAGAACTTCAGTTAGCCACTGAAGTCAAGTACCTGGGAGTCATCCTAGACAGTAAGTTAAACTGGAGCAGTCACTTAGACAACAAAATAAACAGGGCGTGCATCACCTTCTGGCAGTGCAGGAGGATGATAGGTAAGAAGTGGGGCCTATCCCCCAAAATAATTCTTTGGCTATACCGCGCGGTGATCCGTCCCATGATCTCGTACGGGGCGGTGGTCTGGTGGCCACGCACCAGACTAGTCACAGCCTCGAACAAACTTCAACGCATGCAAAGGCTTGCCTGCATGGCAATTACAGGCTGCATGAGAACCACTCCGACAGCGGCTCTCGAAGCCATGCTGGAGCTTCCGCCGCTCCATCTGTACATACAACAGGAGGCAACAATGGCGGCAGCACGCCTCAAAACACTTCAACTGTGGAGTAAGTCAAACACGCAACACACTGCGGCACTAGAGGGATTCTACAACGAGTTCCCCCTGGCGAAAGCCATTAACGATCGGGTACCAAAACAATTTGTATTCGACAAAAAATACAAGATCCAGCTCCACGAGGACCACCGCTGCGAGGGGTTAAACCCTGCAGAGTTACGGATCTTCACGGACGGATCTAAAACAGGTACGGGTACTGGGGCCGGAGTATTCTCAGAGGATCTCAACATCCATATAGCCGTACCACTGGGGGTCCACAACACGGTATTTCAGGCGGAATGCATGGGCATTTCCCTGGCCGCATCAGCCATCTTAGCCAGGAGGGCTAAGGACCACTCTATCCGCATACTTTCAGACAGCAGGGCTGTACTGTTAGCACTAGACAACCACACGGTCACCTCCGGGTTAATTTACGAGTGTCACCAGCGCCTAAACCAGGTCGGTAATCACAATAACATAACCATACAATGGATTAAGGGCCACAGCGATTCCCGGGGCAACGATGCAGCGGACGAACTCGCTAGAAGGGGTTCCAGTATGGCAGCAGTAGGACCAGAACCTATCGTGCCACTCCCCTTCGGATATCTACGGACTCTGGTAAGGAAACGCACCAGTGATCAACACCACAAACTGTGGCTAGACCATGGTGAGTGTAGGCAGGCCAAGGAGGCACTTCCTACTATAGATGGCCGCCTCACCAAACGGATGCTTCGGCTGACCAAATTACAGCTCCGCATAGTCACAGCCGCCATCACTGGTCACGGCTCTTTTAATAAACACCTCTTTGTCCTAGGTGTCACAGATAGTCCACTGTGCAGAGCCTGCTTGGAGGAGGACGAGACAGCAGCCCACGTGCTTCTACACTGCCCAGAGGTTGCAACATACAGGGCAAAGTACTTAGGTAACCCAGGTACTCTCCGCGAGATCGTCAGCAACACCAAGGGGCTGCTGGCCTTTCTCGGGGAGCTGGGGTGGTTGGAGTAATGTTCCCACCCGTACGCAAAATACGCGCTTTAGACGTGGAGTTGCGGAAACCAGCCCGCTATACAATACAATACAATACAATACAAACTTAATTTGAGCAAACGCCCACAATTTTCATGCATTTACTCACTATTTCTACAGATGTAGGCAGAAACAGAAAAGCCATTGGCTTTTCTATAAAGCCAAAACTCTTAGATCACTCCCCTTTACTTCTAGTGTGTTAGAGAATAGATAAAGAAAGAATAGATAGAGAAAGAATTTGGTAGGATTTTATTGGGTAAACTTTGTCTGGATAAGCTTCAAACTGAGCACAAAATTACACAATTATTTTACAGCATCAGGGCTTATTATACTCCCAAAATCTTCCTGAAACTTTTAATTGGAAGAAGCTATATTTTATAAATTATTTTTTGTTCTATCCTTTAAAAAGTCTTTTAACAAATCATCTTATGTAACTCTGACATCATATATATATTTTTTTTTTTATAGACATGTTACTTGCTGGATTAAAAAAATTAAAAGAAATTATGAAAACTTCCTATCAGTCTACTGCTACTAAGAATAGATTACTCATGTGTAGAGAAAGTGTGACAATAGACCAGACATACCTTATGATCACCCCAGGCATCTCTCTGGCACAAGCGGCCACAGTAGTAGACAAACTGGCATCCGGAGCATTTCAGCACTTTGCCCCTGAAATGCAGCGAGACATGGTCATTGGGTGACACAATAGTTCTGGTCAATGTTTAAAAATACAGGCATTACGAGATTGTCAATGTCATTGTTTTCAAATTGATTAGATATTTATAAAATTTAAATCAACAATCAATTTGAATTGAATGTCCAGAAATGATGAAAACAATTTTCGAGTGGTTTTTAGGTTTCCATGTTTTTATACTTACAACTTAGAACTATATTTTTAAAGTTAAAAGAATTATTATAAAAATTCCACCAAATACAAATTATTGCAAAAAGTAAGAAGTTTCAATTACAATACTTTAATTTTTATAGTTATTTTTTATATTGAAATTTCATTGGATTAACAAACCATTTTATTTAGGTTTTAAATAAGTAATTTGCCACATCCTAATTACAAAAATCAAATTAAAAACAAACTACCCACAAAATTAAAATCCTGCAGTATAAACTGAATAAAGATCACTTAATAACAAAAAAGTATTTAATGCATTTTAATTATAAATTAATTGAGGATATTAGTGACATAACAACTGCTACTTGATAGGCCCAAGACCGGTTACTATTTCTGTAAAAATATATTCATAAAACCCTTTTATCAGTTGGGATTATCAACCTTACACTGTAATGCAAAGAATTTACACATTAAAGTGAGATGTTTAAGAAATTACACTGTTCTAACAAAAAAGTTAAGTTCTTTAGCTACTTTAAAATCAAATTTTATTGATTTATGAGTATTTAATTATAATTTTGTTACTTACTTTTCGAGACAACTATCGCACCGGTTCCCCTGCTCTTTAGACGACAAAACAAAAGCAAAAGGTTGTTCAGTTAAGATCAAATCTCCAGCTTTAATGGAAGAATCCGTGTTCCTATACTTATTCTTCATATTGAAAATCTTAAGATAATTAAGTTATAACCTAGGACTAAAGCGTACGTATTCGATAGTGAATGTATTAGGAATGTCAACGTTTTAAACTCGACGAGCTACGAGGCGAGGTGTTCTAGTGGATGCTGAAAATATGATTTGGCCCCGCTACCTGCCGGTCCAAATTTAACACAACTCAATACCGGTTACATTATTTTTAGTTAAGTCGCGACTACAGCCGGCATATCAAACAAAAAACAAACAAAAAGCAGCACTAATAATAGACCAGCATTTCGTCATGAAGAGCAAAATGAGGAAGGGAAAGCAAACTAACTACTTGAAGCAGAATAATATAATAACATGAACTGTTCCACGCACGAGCGAGGCCTTGTTTACCTTTTTCTGACAGCAGGATGGAAGTATAAAATCGCATCGAGCCAAAACGGGATAGCAAATAGTTGAAAGTAAGTTTTGGTTCGTGTAACAGGGGAATTTGGTAGTTTTTTTGACATTTGTCAAAAAAGTACTGATATTCTCTTTCACATGATTGTACATGTTGAGATGCTTTTCCAATTATTGATTTTAAAATAATATAATTAATTTATTTAACATCAAACATACACCCAAATAAAATGAATACTTTTGTTAAGCATCATTTTATATTGGCTCAAAATACCAATACCGATGTCCATGTCACTATTGTCAGATTTGACAATTAGAAAAAAAAACCTAAGAAAAATAAATAAAGCAACGTGTTGTTAGATTTCTTTTTTTTAAAAGAATATAATTAATAAAATCAAGAAAATGTCACTTATAATGACTAAAGCCGCGCTAGCACTAAAAAATCCCGAAAGCAACTTTCAGTTTGTTAAATTTGAAGCACACAAGGCAAAGAAAAAAACAGCCGCTGAAAATGATGAAAAAAGTGAATTACGTCCTGAAACTCGGCATTCTAGCAAAGATTTAGATCTTAAGAAGATACGACATGAAGTGGTGAAGTTTGGAATGTCCGGTTTCGACCCGACAAAGAAAGAAGAAGCAAGAATTGCACTGGCAGTTAGTTTAGGTTAGTTTAAAACTGAGTCCTTTCCCACATCTTATACCGGTCAGTGGGTCGTCGTAACTTCAATTCAGTATTGATAAGAATAATTTCGTCATAAGTTTAAAAATTACCGTTTATTTTAAGACATTGACAAAACAACAACAATGACAAAGTCACTGATGTCTATGATATAAAGATAATATAAAAAGAGTTTGTAACATTCGTCCACCCTACAGGGGTTAACCCTCCATCTCATCAATTAAGCGTCGGGGTGGTCTAGTGGTACGCTTGCTTCGGCGTGGTGCCATAGGCGTAAACGGCATGTTGGCCACATTCTCCGACAAGTGAGATGCGGATATTTCGGGGGCAGCTTCTACGTGGGTTTCTGCTACTTGAGATGATATCGCTGGTGCTGTAGCTGGCTCAGTTTTCCTTTGACTGACGTCGAGTTGGGGGTTGATATTTTTTTTACAGAAAGGTTACATTATTATTAGCACACACGCAAAGTTTCAATATGCGGAAACGCGCAGTTTTTGAGAAAAAAAATATTGAAAATTATTTTTTTTTTGCAATATTTAGGTCAATCCCTATCACAGATTATATAGAATTCTGGCCATTGAATGTATTTATGTAGAACATACCAAATTTGGTTGCAAGAGCGAGCGAAGCGAGCTCTGGACTTGGGGCACCCCGACTCGGACAGGTTAGGTTCGAAGGGGATGGCGGGGTCTAGTGAGCGAGCGGAGCGAGCGAACTTAGACCCCGACATCCCCTTCGTGTTAGGTTACTTTAAACCCTGCAGGCAGAAATAGGAGCCCCGCGTAGCGGGGCTCCGTCGACTACGCTTTTTAGGCGAATACAATATGTTTTGAGGTTAGGTTACATTAATTGGTTTTCCTCAAGAACGTTGCATTACCTTTTCACGGGAGTGGTGCCAGAGGGGAAGTGGCACACCCCTCCACACCCTCCCGCCCCCTCCGCCTGCCAAACGATACTAGATTATTACCCAAACATTTCCTCAGAATTAAAAATTTTAAAAATCTCGAAAAGGGGGGCGCGTCGCAACTTTTCCTTTTAAGGGGTGGTTGTACCCCTCCCCCCCTCTCCTCCCACTCCCCTCCCTCCCCTCAATTCGACGTCAGTCAAAGGAAAGTCGTACCCTGTAGCTTCCAGTACTGGAGTTGAGGTTGCGACCGGAAGTATAGGATTACGAGAAACGCTTCCAGTGCTTCCAGGTACCGGGCACTCATTTGATTCGGAGAGACGAGATCGCATATGGTCTGCCTGGTACCTCCTTTCCACACCGACTGGAGTGTTAATGACGTACGAATATCGATGCGTGCGCCGCGAAACCGTGGCTGGTTCCCATCTCGATTGATCTCTGGCTCGTACGTACACAGTATCACCTGGTCTGTAATTGGGTGTCTGGCTGTCGGAGTTAATATTCGCTTGTATTTGCTTATATTGTAACAACTGTTTGGCACTTGGTCGAGCGTTGTCAAGCTCACAAATTAATTGCCGTCCAAACATCATCTGGGCCGGGGCCTTGCCAGTGGTGCTATGGGGTGTGATGCGGTAGGCAAACAGGAAATGTTCAAGCCGTTTTTTGAGGCATTCTGTACTTGAAGACATTCTGCTTTTGAAAGTTCTAACCGTCCGCTCTGCTAATCCGTTTGTCCGCGGATGATAGGGTGATGATTTGATGTGTTTAATTCCCTTATCTTTGCAGTAATTATGGAACTCCTGAGAAGTAAATTGTGGGCCATTGTCTGAGACTAAAAACTGAGGAAGGCCGAAGGTGGTAAAAATTGTGTCCAGTTCATCACAGAGTTTGGTAGTCGTAATTTTTGCCATTGGTTTGACCTCGATCCATTTGGAAAATGCATCAGACAGAACCAACCAATACAAGCCTTCGAACGGTCCCGCGAAATCAACGTGAATTCTTTCCCAGGCTTGATCTGGCATGGACCATGAGAAAATTGGCAAATCCGAGGTGTTAGGCCGATTCGCCTGGCATTTGCGGCAAGTTTTTACGTGTATATCTATGTCTTCTTCAATGGCTGGCCACCATACATAGAATCTTGCCAGTGCTCTCATAGCTGATATTCCTGGGTGTCCGCAATGTAGGTATTTTAGAATCACTTTTCTTAGAGTATCAGGAACAATCATGCGACCCTGCCACATGATGATCTTATTTTCTAGTGACAACTCACAGCGTTTGCGAGCGTATGGTTTTACATCGTTGGTATATTGATGATCACGCCAACCCGTCTTAATAAACTGTGATATTTGTTTCAGAGTGACATCTTTTATTGTTTCTTCTCGTATGACGTTTTCTGTAAGAGTTAGGTCACCAATCCTATCTGTCTGTAGACGCGCTACAAGTCTGTGAACAGCTAGTTCAGGTTTGGAAGGTTGCTCTTCAGGGTTAGGCATCCTTGATAAGTAGTCCGCGATCAAGTTGTTACAGCCTTTTGTATACACGATGTCATAGGCGTAGCTCCCAATTATTAGAGCCCATCTTACTAAGCGATTATTAGCAAGTTTCGGTAAATTGCGTTCCGGTCCCAAAATGTGAATGAGGGGTTTATGATCAGTTACTAGAGTGAATTTGATGCCGCGAAGATACTGATCGAATTTTTTTACCGCAAAAAATAATTTCACCGCAAAAAATTGCAAGAGCTTCGCGGTCTATGACAGAGTATTTTGATTCTGCTGGTCGAAGTTTTCTTGATGCAAACGCAATTGGCTGTTCTATATTGTTCGTTATGTGGAAAAGTACCGCTCCCACGCCTTTTTCTGATGCATCACAGGCTAAGTACAGTGGTTGTTTGTCATTAAAGGCTACTAGTGGTCTTGAACGTACAATCAAGGTCTTTGCTCGTTCAAATGCTTTGGCTTCATTTTCAGTCCATCGCCATTTTAGCCTATTTCCTGTCAGTGCATGAAGGTCGGCACAGACACTGTGTAGGTGTGGTATGAAACGTTCGTAGAAATTGATTAAACCAAGAAATGATCTGAGCTCCTTGGCGTTGGTTGGAGGTGAAGCTTTGGAGATTGCTTCTATCTTCGATTTTGTAGGACGTACACCATTTCGATCAATTGTGTGTCCGAGATATTCGACTTCCGGGGTAAGGAAAACGCATTTCTTCAAGTTAACTTTTAATCCGGCTTGTTCAAGTCTTCGGAAAACGGTACGTAGTGTTTCGAGATGATCTTTGTCATTTTTCCCTGTAACCGCAATGTCATCAAAGTAAACTGCCACATTTGGTATTCCTTCGAGGAGTTTGTCAAGGTAATGCTGAAAAACTGATGGAGCTGTGGAAATACCAAATGGCATGCGGTTATATTGATAGTATCCTTTGTGGGTAGATATTGTTAAAAACTTTTTAGAATCCGGGCTAATTTCAAATTGCAGGTAAGCATCTTTTAAATCAATTTTCGAAAATTTCACACCTCCTGCAAGATTCTGGCGTAATTGATCAAACAGAGGAACTGGGTGTGCGTGTGTTATCAATACAGGGTTGAGCGTGCTTCGGAAATCGCCACATATTCTGATCTGGCCATTAGTTTTGACTACGTTGACTGTCGGAGTCGCCCACTGGATCGGTGTAATGTTTGGATCTACTTTAGTTATAATGCCCTCTTCAACTAGACGATCTAGCTCAACTTCAATATTTCTTTTAATCGAAAATTTAATGGATCGTGCTGGAATGTGTTTCGGTTGAGCATTGGGCTTGATATGAATGTTTACTTCGTAATCTTTGACTTTTCCAAGTTTGCCGTCGAAAAGAGCAGTGTGCCTGTTCAGGACTTGTTGTAGACTAAAGACTTCGTGTCGGGTGTTCTTAATTGAGTAGACTGGTTTTGGGAAGTTCATGTCAAACATTTCACTCAACTGTAGGCCGAATAACATTGGGTCAGCTGACTTCATGACAACAACAGGTAGTATCTTTTCCTCCTCTTGAACTCGTACCGTTACTTGCGTTAGGCCCTTTGGTTTAAGTTTTACGTTCCCATAAGCGCGTAGACCTGGAGACTTTGTGAGAGGTGGAGCGCCGATACGCTTCCAGAACTTGGTGCTGATAATTGAATAGACTGAGCCGGGATCCAAGTCTAATGTACAATTAATGTTATTAATTAGGACGTCTATTTTCTTACTGTCTTTGCCTTTCGACTTGTTTACTAGACAAACGGTATCTGGTTCGTCGTCGCTGTCTTCTGAGTAGGATGCTTGTGAAGAGTTGTTGCTGTTTCCGTCATGTTTTAGCTTGTATAGCTTGTTTCTTTTCGTAGATGTTCTTTGTTTATTATCGCTCCGATTGGGCAGACATGCTTTGCCTGACTTGATGCAGCAATCTTCGAAATGGCCTGGCGTGTTGCACTCTTTACATGTGTGAGTTTTGGCGGTACATCGACTTAAAGGGTGTCTTTCAGGTTCACCGCATCTGAGGCATTGATGAGTCCGGAATCTGCGTGGAGACGTGTTCGAGTAAGGTCTCGTATTTCTATTAATTTTATTGACTTTGACATTCGGTGTATCATCGCTTTCAGCTCGTTCCCGCGATTGTGCAACGCTAAAGATCTGAGCAAAAGTTACTTCCTTCAACTTTCCGTCTTGACGTTCTTGTAAGTCGGGCCATTTTTGTTTCAAGTCGATCTGCAACTGTTGGTGATTGAGTCCAGTTGCAAAACGATCACGTAACTGTCGTTCCAATAGATCGTCGTTATAGCCGCAATCTTTGCTTATTTCTTTAAGGCTATTAGCGTAGTACTCCATAGATTCGTCGTCCGTGCGTATGCAGTTCCAGAAATCAGACAGCGCCCTGTATCTTGTGCGCTTGATTCTGTACAGGTCGAGGAGTTTTTCTCGAATATCTGTATACGTACTTTTTTCGAAACGTGGCGTCAGGGCAACTTTTATGTCGTGAAAAGTTTCAGGAGAGAGACAGGTGAATAAAAGCTCTTTCTGTATGTTTCGTGCATCTTCTCCCCAAAGTCCGCATTTAGACTCAAAATAATCAATAAAATTCTCAACTGAGGTTTCGCTTGGATTGAACTTGTCTCCTTTAAAACGGTTGTAAATGTTGTTTCTATAGGTGTTAGTTTGCGATGAGCTGGGTAACTCCGTGCCATTCGTTGTAGTTGGTGTGGGAGTCGCGGCAGCCGCATTTTGTTGTTGTGTTAGCAACAATTGTAAAATGTCCGAAATTTGTTTTTGTTGTGATGCTTGCAATATAATGAATTTTTTAAATTGCTCACTGTTCATTTTTAATCCTCGTCGCCACTGATAAGAATAATATAATCGTCATAAGTTTAAAAATTACCGTTTATTTTAAGACATTGACAAAACAACAACAATGACAAAGTCACTGATGTCTATGATATAAAGATAATATAAAAAGAGTTTGTAACAAGTATCACCCAGTTTAAGGCTATCATATCATCATCATTTCCAGCCTTTTTTACCCTCTGCTGATTGAGCATAGGGCTCCTCCCTTTTCTGCTTCCTGGTTTTCCAGGCCTTCCTTGGTCAGTGCAAGTTCAGTAAGCCAATAGAATAAAATGTTTACTATTGAAGTGAGAGGTTTCTTTGGTTAGTGAAATGACACATAAAAGGTGGCACCAGGAATTTAGTAATTATGTGTAACTCATAAAACAAGTTCGAGAACTGAGTATATAATATTGTACAATTAAAAGCGTATATAACTTCTAAACAATCGTTTTTCTTAACTATGGATATTTTTCCTATAGAATTTCCAACAGTCACATTAACATTGGTCAGCAAAGTGTTTCTATTCTAACATCTACTGTAATAAATGTAACAAGAGTGTATACAGAACCTCCTTACCACTAACTCTTATCCTTACATGGCTTATACTAAACCCTGCTACAGCCTCTATTGGTCATCAAGGAGTATTTGTTGGCACAGTTTGCGCGATTGACTGCTGCGCTGTTGTGGGTTTGATTCCCGCGCTGACCAAATATTTGTAAGGCCTAAAGATAGCTGTTCCGGGTCTGGCTGTTTGTGTGTGTTTAAATGTTTGTAAATGCACCCATGATTCAGGAGAAATTCTTAGTGTGGGGCATCATATTTAAAAAAAAAACAAAATAAACATTTAGTTCAGTAATCTCTCTTTTATTCCTATACTAGCATCACCACAGAGTGTCATACAGTTTCCCAATAGTCTGTCACTATCCTTAATCCATTTTATTTTGTATAGCCAAACACGGCTCATTCCATACTACTTTATAATTTGTAACGGAAGTAGGAGTTTCATTCTCCAGTAGCTCTTCATCAGCTGCCCAATCTTTTCTAACTTGAATTATGTAGAATACTGAATATAAGGAAAACATTAGGAAAATTTTCATTACCTGTTTGTAAAAATCACTAATTTGAAACTCGTTTTCAGGTGCTAAACCTCCCAAAAAGGAATACTTAAACTACAAAGAACTTATGCGGAAGAGAAAACAGGAGAAAATAATAGAAATAGAAGAGAAACAGCAGATGAGGTCCAAAAGTGTTCTACAGACAGGTGGCAAGAAGAAAAAGAAGGGAGCCAATAATGATGTTGGGCATTTCCTTAGTAGTTATGGAAAGGTAAATAATCACAAGTATTTTATTTTACTGACTCCTAAGACACAGGGTATCCTAGTTTAGGAGACAGGGTTTAATAAATTTGTACGCCTTTCACAAATTGTGTTACACAAGCTAGATAATAAGCAAATTGAAAGGTATTTTTGTTCAATAAAGATATTATTATCTCCTTTATTCTATTTTCAAACAAATTTTTTACATTTTTAAATATTTCTTATAAATAATAAAAAATAAATAAAAAAAAACATTTAAAAATATATAATATTATTATTATTTTATTCCACCTCATGCCCTTTGGTTGCTAAAGTATTTGCTGGTGACCAAACAATTTATGAGTTCAGACTTTTTATTAAAACTAGCCGCTATCCTCGACTATGTGTTGATATTTTGATGTGTACTTATGTCCTACCCCAGGATATAATGATCTGATCATTATGATCTAATCAGCTGTTTAATTGTGAAACGGTAACAAAAAACGAAGATGTCAGATAGAAGGAAGATGGAAGATGAATGAGGAAGAAGGAGTGAGCGGGCTTCAATCCACCACACAGGCCCAGTGCGGTTTGGTAGATGTTGCATGTCCTCAAATTTTTTGTTCTAAGACATGCCGATTTCCTCACGATGTTTTCCTTCACCGTTTTGAGAGCAGCAGTGATAAAATAAATTACACAAAGTAATGCGCCTGACTGGGTTCGAACCTACATCTTACTACTTGTTAGTCGGGGCTGCCACCACTGGGCCACCGCTGCTCATTTATAATATTAATTTGACTAAAGTAAGTTTGGCTTTTACGCCTGGCCAAAGGTATTCAAAGAACACTGTACGGTTTTAGTCAGTTAGAGTCTGACAAACCCCTTCGTCCACTCTTGAGTGGCAGACATCCATGAGAATTTTACATGCAAAGAAGTAGGAGCTTACTTTAGTTTTTTTTTTGATTAGTTATATTGTGTAAAACTTGTATTTTGCAGAATAAAGGAGAAGAAAACAATAGAATCATATTAACTATGGCGGTGATAGCAATATTGTGCACTCTCATAATTGGATATTATGCCCTGTCAATATTTTATGATCTAATGATGTGAATTAATCAAGAGATAGATATATACCAACTAGTAATTATTTTTTCTGATTAATTCATTAAAGATCTCTATTGCAGTCATTTGTAGACAATTAGTATTAAAGATGTGTGTTTCCCGTGGTTCTATAGTCGAGAATCATTTTTTATTTTGTTTTCTTTGTTAGTAACAAGTCTGTCAGGTAAGCTAGTTTGTAATTTAAATCCATTTTATGACCTGATCAGCCACTTTATGTCATGTTAGGGATAAAGTACGTAATATGAATCTTAGTATTATAAAACATAGAGATAGCTTTTGAAAAAGTCACTTTTGGACTAATAGTATAAGGTCCACATTTATTATAATATGATATCTTGTTCTTTCCAGGTAAATAAGAAAGATTTATTGAAAAAGGATGATAAGGGTTCAAGGAAGAAGAAGAAGACAAGTAAAATTATTTAAACAATAAATTATTATTTAGATTTCTGGTGCTTTATTTAAACTCAACATTACCAACTTTTTTTGCCCAATTAGTATTTTACATGGAGCGACTGCCTCTATCAGACATCCACAACACAAATAAGCAAGTACACAAAAGTGGCAAAACATTACCTCGGCGACACACCTCTATTTTGGAAAAGAGATACCTACTACTTTACTTTAGAAATGAGATGTAATTCCTCAAAACTCTTCAAGGCAGCAGAAGGCAATAGACGTTTATCTGTTAAACCTGCGAGATGCGAACATACTTTTAGAGAAACAAGCGTTTAGCCATGTACAGCACACAACTGGCTGGCAGACAGCTGATACTAGAATTATCTACGTAATTAAATGACAATCGTGCCCTGCTACCTGCCCTAACTGCCCCTGCTAACTGCCTACAGGGAAATGAGGAATGGTGTAAAAGTCTTCATCACTCAGAATAGGCTAGGATATTCCGACCGTGGTGCCACGACGTCATAAAACATTATTAAAAATAATAATACTGCTTTAAGACATCATGATAGGCCAGCAGACCGGGTATTGTGTCTGGTGGGATGTTTCATATCAGTACCTACTCGCTTACACGCTTGTAAAAGCCTCGTGGCAAAGTTTATATTTGTAAAAGAAAGGACGTGGACGTCCTAAACAAAAACGCCTTACAGTTTTTTAACATTCATCATTACGCGTGTATGATATTTTTAGTAGGCTCTTCGAGAATAGGGACGATGACTATTTTTTTTCTTGGTAGATTAAAAGTATGTTTTTCTTTTTGCCACGTAATCAAAAATTGCGGAGTGTATCCAGGCAATTTTTATGATTCGGCGTTTTACAAACGGCGTCGACCGTTTAAAAACGCTCGCTGTTTTAATATGCCTATGGCAAATTGGCCACTCGTTCAATTGTTAAAATTTCGACATTGATTGTTATAGTAGGGTGACCATCATAAAAAAACACATTCGAAGGGTATGCCCTCCGAATGTGTTTCGCGGGGTCTAGTGAGCGAGCGGAGTTGAAATGGCGTATGTCGTCACAGTTGAGTAAATTTTATACCTAGTTGTGACGTAGTGACCCCACTGCGTTTTATTTTCAAAGAATTCGTTTTTTTGATAATTAGGTAAACCAGAAAATACATACTTATCCAATATTTTTGTATTACCTGACTGACGGACAAAATGGAATTTCGTTTTCTTTACAGTCATCATCCACCTAGTTTTTTCCCAAACTATGTTGGGGTCGGCTTCCAGTCTAACCGGATGCAGCTGAGTACCAGTATTTTACATGAAGCGACTGCTTATCTGACCTCCACAACCCAGTAACTGGGTAATACGAAAACCCTTAGTAGGACTGGATGTCAGACTTTCGGCTTGTGACTACTTGTAACGACTGTCAAAGTTCTAAAAATGACAACCGGGACCAACGGCTTAACGTACTGTTCGAGGCACGGAGGAAACTCGGTATGTAATTATGGTCACCCATCCACGGACCGACCTCGGCAAGCACGGCTTAACCTTGAAGATCGACCCGTGCGGCTTTTATTTTTTAATTAAGAGCTTCTTTAACCAGCCATCATCCCTATTGAAAAAAAAACTTATATCTCTTGGCTTGCATAAATAAACCAAGACAAGATCTAAATAATTTATTGACGGCTTTTGATCTTTTTTGGTCTTCGTGTTTGATTTAAAATAATCCGAGTACCTATTAAATATAAATATGAAAAATTATTAAGTATGCTATTGAATACAAATACCAAGTACCTACCTACCTGCTAATCAGGTGTGAAACAATTAGCACCAATTCACCCATTTATTAATTAGGTTCCAACTAACCTATTAATTAATAAAAAAATATATTAAACTGACATGTAATTTATAATTGTGTAGGTTTAATTGATTGACACTTATTCATAGTAAGTCCCTAATTATACCAATCAATTAATCAATCACTAATAGGGGATCGGACTGGGTAAAGAAAACGACATTCTATTTTGTCCGTCAGACAGGTAATACAAAAATATTAGACACGTATTTTTTGTTTTATCAAAATATCAAAAAAATACTTAGTTAAAACTCATTAAAGTTGGAGAGTGGGGGCTTACTACGTCTCAAGTAGGTATAAAACTTACCTACATGTGACGTCATGCGCCATTTTAACTCAATATTATGATTATAATATTGAGTTAAAATGAAAAAAATTAATGACGTAATTTTATGACCACGTGAAAAAAGAAAAAATACGTGTCCAATACTTTTCAATAAACTACCCGACGGACAAAGGAAAAAAATTGGATTATCCCCTATTATTAAGGATCCTTGCCGGTGGTGTTGTGTAGTTTCTGCGCACCCCCAGTCTAAATAGGCGTAAGATTATGTAGGTATGTTATTACAGCGTCATACTTGGGGTTCTAATAGAAATCTTAATCGCGACTGCGATCCACCTGTTAGGCAGTCGGGAAAATTGTTTTTGCGTTTTACCAATAGAAACATCTCAGTAGTACCAAGTCTCCGGTAGCCAATATTACACGGCGCACAGTGGAACGAATGTATGGGAGCGGTTGGACGTAGACATGTCCGAAAAATAAGAGTAAAATTATGACAAACTAATGATGCCATCTTATTCGATTACTTAATGCCTTCATAAATTGTGGTGATGAATTTCTTCATAACTCCCATATTTCGGGAGTAATTTGAGAAAATGTGAAATTTTACTATGAAAATGAGTGTATCGAGCTCTCTCCCTCCTGATTCCGGGCTTGTTTCAAGTAGCGGTCTCTAATATCATAATGCTATTACTAAGAGCTATATTTAATACTAAGACACATAGTGCGCCAAATGTGCACTTTCTGGGATAAAAGGAAATGAAAATTTAAAAAAAAAAAACGTTTTTTCCCCATTTGTATTTACTTTAAACCGCAGACAGACTTATTAAGAGGTCTATAAATATATTATATATATACAGAAATATATATTAACAAAAATATTCACAAGAACTGATGAGAGTATGACTTTTAAGTAAGTTGATAATAAATTACCTAGTTTCATTAAAAGTACAATAAATAATTAAGATGTAAGCTCTAATTTACTAAGTTACACATTTTAAAACAATAACATCATTTAATTATCTTCGTCATCATCATCATCATCAATTAATTCAAATTCAGAATCGATGTCCGCTAAATCATTTATGTTAACAAATTCGATATCACTTTTCTCAGAATCCGTAAGCTCATAAAATTCCTTAAAAGAAGATTTTTTTACAAACTTATTTCCTTTTGGACGGATACTTGTAACAAGTGGATCAGAAGACAGTAAAAGATTGTGCATAATATCTTCATTGCATGAGATACTGCTATGCTTTCGAGAATGCCCCTCTCTATATTTTCTAAAATCTTTATTTCTAGCCTCAGATGCCTCTTCGGATAGAAAACCAATGGGCACAATTGACATGTTCTGAACTATGTCTGGCCCATGCATTAAAATTTTATGAAGTGAAGAAGGCATATAATACCATGGGTATAACTCCACGTAAAGCTTAGCAGTATCAAAGCAGAACTCTCGGAATTTAGTTACGTTGATCTTCTCTCCTGATGAAATACACTGCAAGATCACACAGATTTTTCTTAAAAGCATAGCATCTATTCCGGTCAGTTCAGCAGATTTAGTGTAGTTTTCAAAAAATCTCCTTGCCGAGTTGCCATTGTTGGTGGATCCACTGCCTTGTTTCACAACATCGAGAAGTAAGCCCGTTTCTCTTCTTACAGCCTCTTGAACTCTTTTCTTCCTGTCATCAACTTGCCTTTTTGCTATATCACCCCTTACTTGCCATGATTTTATGTCTAATTTGTAGGAAATGTGTAATAAGCATTCCATTGAGCGAATCCAAGCGTGAAGGGTGCTTAAGCTATATTTATACATGTCCTCGTTTGCGTGTTTATCTTTGATTAACTCTAAATTATTCATTTCTTTAGGACAAGCCTTGCATATGTCACACACTGAAGCTGCTGTATTGGATATAATGGAATGAATTTTACCATCAATCATTGTCAACAGCAGTTGGTGTTTGACACTAATTCCATCAGTGATGGTGGATGGAGTTAAGGCTTCAATCTCTGCTTCGATTTCAGCCATCTCTCTCTGCACATTTTCTTTGGTTTCCTTTATAAACTTAAACAATATTGGCCGGCAAAATGAAGTGGAAGATGGTCGCTCGTTTTCCCAAATTGTTACACCTTTTGAGACGAGCCGCAGTGGTACAAGACTAATCATAAAATTACTAGCAAGATCGATTTGCTCATCTTCACTCGTCCTTTGATGATAAATGCTTTGGCTAGATGATCCGTCAAAACCCCATTTGCTGGTCAATACGAGCTGTTGATTGGGATCAACAGGGGTTTCTAACGACCTAATAAGTCTTCTTGAGGTTAAATCCATCAAGGCTTGTAATTTGATTTTTGCAGAGCTCTCTGTAACTGTGAGATCTTCTTTGGCCGGATAGCACTTAATTTTTTCTTTAACCAACATGTAGTAACTCGGGTATTGAAGAGCTCCTTCTTGAGTGTTGAAATCCCGAAGAGTGTTATAGCGCCATTTCGATAAGTTCATCGATACATAAAGAGCCAATGCCTTCAAAGGGGATATTTCCCGTACCTGAATTGATTTACCTTCAATGAAGGCTTTGATTTTTGAGGCCTCTTCTGGATTCTCCGTCAAGTATTTCATAACATAAGCTGTATCGCTTTGTCCTGCCTTTTGAAGCGCCCTTTCGGCCGAAAACATAATTTCAGCGCTGCTACTGCTGCATGAAAGACCATCTTCAGTGCGTCTTCTTTTTTGCCGGTTACTAAGGTCCTCAAAAGATTTACGAGGACTAGGATGTGTACAAGTTGAAGCATTAGATTTAGCAGGAGAAATTATGGGCTCGATGACGTCACTTATATTTTCTGTAGAAGGTTCCATATTTTCATTCTGTAATTCCGGCCATTGAATTGCAGCCTGTAGCCAAATCTCATGTTTCTTCCGAAACTTATCTGTGCTTCTTCCAGACTGTGTCCATTTTGCATAAATGCGGTAGCAAAATCGACGACACCAGTCTTTTAAACTTGTTTCAGCACTTTCACATAACTGAACACAACTGTTATCTTTTAAAACACTGAACAAATAGTTAAAGTCGCGTAAATCTTTATGTGCGCGTGCGCATAAAGCAACGTGAATATCAAGATTTGTATTAAAATTTGGAAAATACATTGCGAGATTAGCTTGGATACAACGAGGTGTAAATCAACACTGATTTTAAAGTTACTAATAGTGACCTATTTATATAAAATCCAGGTATCCCAGGTATCCTTTGTTAAATATTGCAAGGTAATTAGTTATTGTGATAATTAGTAAATGATGCATGCTAAATTAGTGTATTAAGAGCCATTTAGTAATTAAATAATAGCAATGTTCTTATCAGTAATCATTAGTGCATCAGTTTTATATGTAAACCTTAAGTCCCTAATTATATATCCTAATTAGCTTATATCTTCTCTAATTGGCTGCTCAGAAATGTTATTGTAATAAGGTAAACCTTTAGAAAAACGGTTTTAATCAACAAAATAAACAAAAAATAAAAAAATTGTGTTATAAAATAAACATCACTCTTTATCCCAGAAAGTGCACATTTGGCGCACTATGTGTCTTAGTATTAAATATAGCTCTTAGTAATAGCATTATGATATTAGAGACCGCTACTTGAAACAAGCCCGGAATCAGGAGGGAGAGAGCTCGATACACTCATTTTCATAGTAAAATTTCACATTTTCTCAAATTACTCCCGAAATATGGGAGTTATGAAGAAATTCATCACCACAAGTTATGAAGGCATTAAGTAATCGAATAAGATGGCATCATTAGTTTGGCATAATTTTACTCTTTTTTTTCGGACATGTCTACGTCCAACCGCTCCCATACATTCGTTCCACTGTGCGGCGCAGCTAAAAAGTGACTGGGTGAACTGTGGACCTGCCTTTATTGGTGGTTTTCTCGTCGTTTGAAATATATGCCTATAGTAGAATCGATTTGGGCCCGGACTCTAATAAAGCGCAGACGACACGACAGAAGGTTAGGTTATTCTCATTTGATGATTTCCCATCCGTAAAAAAAAGGTACCCACATTTCTCGTCTCCGCTAAGCGTTAGTGGAAAAGGTTGAACAGTGAGCTTCGTCCGGCGGTCGCTAAACTGGGCGTGAGTAGCCTCTAGATACACTCGCTCTATTCCAGTCTAGCAAGTATGCTTCTCCGCACAGCTTCGTTGGATTAACCCTTTATGCTCCTAAGCATCTCCGTTTCGCACACCACCGGGTTGGTGGAGTCTGTGGACCTCCACATGGCAAAACAAGTGAATGTCAGCTTGTGTCAAAAACTCGCAATTGTAAACGATTTTTATAGCGACATTTAGTACGGGTAACGACGTCACTCGAGTTTTTGGTACAAGGTGAAATTCATTTGTTTTCATAGCTTAAAACCGCATATTATTATGCTCTAGTTTAGACATTGCATTAAGAAGGCTTAGAAAATGGTCAAGTTTAAAAACTGCCATGGCTGCGCACCATGGCTACGTTAGGTCAATGCTCAGATACGGTCTGGTTGTGTGGGGTAACCGTACCTTCGTAAAAAAAACATTTATAACCCAAAAAAAATATGTCAGAGCCATTTGCGGCGTTGGACCGCTCGATTTATGTAGACCTCAATTAAAAAAGTTGGGCTTACCTACTTATTCTTACCAGCTTATACATTTTAGAAGTAGTCATGTTTAGGCATGTAGTACCCAAACCTATTTACTAAAGTAACAGAAAATAAAGCTTCTCTTTAAAGATCCCACCAAACTGCAGCCATAACAAGATGTAGAAGCACTCACTTCCAAAACAATTTGCTATAGCATGTCGGTCAAAATCTACCAAAACAAATAAGAGAACTGCCAATCAATTATTTCAAAAAGAAACTGAAGCAGTGGCTCTATAATAATGTGTTTTATACAATAAACTAGCTGTCCCGCGGAACTTCGTCTGCGTCACATTTCCCCGTTTTCGCAACATGTTTCATTGCTGCTTCGCTCCTATTGGTCGTAGCGTGATCATATACAAAGTGTTGTTTTGCAACCTTGTCAAATTTCAGGGGGTGGTCACAAAAGACACACATCATCAATTAAAATTACGGTACCTAGTTAATTATTAATAAACGTAGATTTTTTTGGTTGTTTAAGTTTGTCAGTATTTCAGAATAACCCCCTTAAGGTGGTTTAGGGACTAAGAAATTATGAAATAAACGTTTGAGATTGTTTGTATGTGTGTAAGCGAGGTTATAGTAAGGCAAGAACCAGACGGGCCGCGTTTAAAACACTTACCAATTTTCGTAAAAAAGAAAAAAAGAAAAATTACGTACTTACCATTTTATTATTGATTTGGGACGAGAATCATTAGCATAGTTACCTCCTTGAATTTGACGAGGATGCAAAACAACACCTTGTATAGCCTTTCTCGATAAATGGGCTATCTAACACTTTTTTTTTTAATCGCACCAGTAGTTCCTGAGATTAGCGCGTTCAAGCAAACAAACAAACAAACTCTTCAGTTTTATAATATTAGTATAGATGAGTTTTTGATTATAATCTGATGTACACATCAGTAATAACTCATTTTCCTACTTTTGCAAACTAGTGTTCCTATTTTCACATTCCTATTTTTTTTTATGTTATCTGTTCCTTGCTATTTTTTTTTCTAACTTTATTACTTTACCCTGTACTTGTGTGTAGGACACAAGACTTTAAATTCTAAAAGAATATTTTGGTCAAGGACAAAATTATACTTACCTACTTATTTAATGTTTTGTAAAATTTGTAACTAGGTCTAAAGGGTTGGTAAGTACCTAAATTACGACTACATTTTGTTAGGTATTTTAATTCAATTTTAAGTTTGCATGCTGAAAGAAGTCAGCGAAAGATGTTAAACCTTTTAATTGATAAGACCATAATGTATCATATTTCATGCAAATAAAGAATCTTGAATCTGTTTTTTTTTTTTTTTTTGTAATATTGTTGTAATGAGAGGAAGTGGAAGGTATGATAGGTAATCAACCAACTGGGCATTACATGTCTTCGATTGTTTGGTTCCAGGACATGCTATTCTTTCCTCATGATGTTTTCCTTCACCGTAAACTCCCAAAACGGTGAAGATAAATTACATAAACTAACTAGCACGTGCCTAGGTTCGAATCCCGCCGCTATGTCCCTTTTCACGCCTTTGCACAACCCAGCCGGCAATGCTGAGCTGCAGTTTTAAATCAGCCCCTAAATAATCATATCGATATATCAGGGCGTTCGATACGCCCTAAGCCAAGGCTCGTACCCCGCAGAGGGTGCCCTTAGCGGGTAGTCGTTGAGTTTGTAAGTTTATACCCTGGCTGGAGGCCCTACTCTCAAGGCACCCACGGGATAGTTCGGTTAAACAGAAGCCAGCCTAATAGGCTCACCTGCGAGATGCCATTATAAAAAAAAAACTGGTTTCGAACCCACGACCTGCAACTTGTAAACCGGAGCTGTTATCACTTGGATAACACTGATCCACAGACAACACAGGCTTGGTGTTAATGTTAATACAAATGTATTAATCACACGGTGTCTGTAACAAAACCAAAGATTTATAATGATCACGATCAGGTGTGAAATGATTATTAGCCAATTATTAATTGGGTCCTACTTGAACTAATTAATCATACCTTTTCTGTGACTGACTAACGATTAATGATTACCAGGTGTGATATGATTAGCACCTAATTATTAACTACAGGCCCTAATTATAACTGATCAAATAATCACTAGGTGGGGGTTCTCAAATTCATATAAAGGGGCTGGCAAATCGTAAAATTCGACATAAAATCATCGACTTTCAATCGAGAAACATCTATTCAAATAAAAAAATGGAACTCCATCTGCATTTGACTGTGGCCTTCCGTGCTTTGGATCGCAAATGGGGGAAACCAGTGGACTTGAATACTCCTGAGGATCTCTCAACGTGTGCCCCTGCTGTGGTTGACAGACCAACGGCTACATTCTCTTCAGAAGAATATTTGACCACACGAAGGAGACAAAAGCCTTATTCACGCCTTGAAGAAACAAGAAGAAAGGAAAATGTGAAAGTGAACGATTCGTTTTCAAATATCTCATGTGCAAGAATACCTTCAGTATCCGATCTTGAAGAGTTATCCAGTTATAGAGGAAGTTCTTGTTCAGGAACAACTCAGTTTTCCGTTGACTTGGATAGAAGAAGTATGGAAGGATACTTAGATGATTATGAAAGGAAGTTCGAAGGTGGTTCAACGGTGACCCTGGATTCAGGATTGGGAAGAAGCAAAGAGCGGAATGTATTCAGGCTGTTCAAAGATAGTGCGAAATCGTACATCGATAAGAAGTGCAAGAGGGTGATTTTAAGGCGATAGTTTTAATTAAGAATTTAAAGTTATTTATTTGAACTGTATGTAAAATTAATTTATAATAAGATGTAAAATACGTTTTCTATGTCTCTTCTCTACTCTTCTTCTTTTTCTTTTGTCTCTGAATTTATTTATTTCTTAGTTGTAAGACCTGGTTATTATTTATTAGGTTCCTAGTATTGTAAGACTTAATTAATTTTTATATTCCTGTTAGATAGTAATATATTTAAATAATTGTTGAATCCAGTTATAATTAATTTAAAATAAATTATTGTTAGTAAATTATCTAATTTTTCTCTTTCATCTTCCCAATTCCTTTTTTACTCTTCACTATCCTTACACATGTGCATTTTTTATTTAAGTGTGGTCGTCAAATTCCTCATGTTCTCCGCATGTACCGACTCGTACTCGTGTCAAATATGATGAACTAGCCTATATGCCCGCGGCTTTGCACGCGTGGAGTTCGATCACTGTCCCACGGGATTGTACTATTAGGATACAAATTATCCTATGTGTTAATCCAGGTAATAAACTACCCCTGTGCCTAAAATAAATTTCATCCAAATCCGTTCATTAGTTTTAGCGTGAAAGAGTCACAAACATCCATCCATCCATCCATACTTACAAACTTTCGCGTTTATAATATTAGTAGGATATTTGATACTGATAGATACTTCTGTACTTATCTGCTGGTATCTGCGATCTGCCCGTACCAGTGAGAATTTGTGAAATTTCGGTACCTTCTTCTATTGATTATATTTTGTTTGGATCATAATTAAACAACTGCGTAAATGTTAAATATTTTATAATTAAAAATAACTAGGTATAATAATTATAATATTTACAATAACATAAATACATTAGTACATAGTATTACGCCGGCAAGTTCGTTTTTTACAATAAATAGTTTTAAGCATTTCATTAAAAATAAAATACACATTAACTAACAATTAGTTTACACGTAGGGCTCGAAATATTTAATAGCAGTCGTCATAGGTTTTTCGTTGATTTTGTTCGTTGTAATAGTATTTTTCACGCGCATCTTGATATCTCTAGGCTTCAACACGCTCTTGTGGTTGGCACTCGGTGGCCTCAGGCCTAGGTAGTGCTTGCTTGGCGTGAATATTGACTTAGAACTAAGACCAGACGTCTCTAAGAAGAAATCGAAGGTCCCCTTTGTTTTGGGCGCATTTATCTCCAGATTGTTATTTAGCACCATCCTAGGCTCGCACTTCACAGTATTGTAAGAGCCGCTGTTGCTTCCAGACGAATTACTCGACTCAATATCTGAGTTCCGTACAGAGTCAGTCTCTAAATTCTCTATATTTGAAAGGAGATCAGGCTTATTAGACAACTTCGCGTTCTTCGACAAGCCCTTGTTTAAGGTACTTTCGTTATTTTCAAGAAAATTTTCAGCGTTTCCATTGTCATCCTTATAAGTAGTATTATGCTGTTTATCTTTATCAGGTACATTGGTAAGATTTTCGGTTACTACATCAGACATGGAACCGTCACTGCTGCCCGAGCTGATGCGGTATTCCTCTGCAACTATGCTGCCGAGTTCATCGTCAATCTTAAATTCTTCAAAATTCTGCGACAAATCAAATTTGTCCATATCGTCGAAATATTCTGCTTTGTGCATTTCTGCATTGATCGATTGATTTTTGTCGGGTCCATGATTAAACTGGTTGTCTAGTTCTGTCAAATTAATCTGCTTGTTGCCTCCCTTGCCACCTTTATTGATCTCAGATAGTATAGAAGACACTGTGTTGCCCATTTGTATGGAAGCACGAGGGTCCAATTTTGGTTGCAGAGGATGCATAGCAAAGTTAGTCAAGTAACTGTCAGTAGTTTGCTGGAAGGAGCGGCTTTGTTCATCGTTCGGCTTCTCATCTTCGTCCGGAATGATGATCTCAGTGACATGAGGAAGTTTAGGAATGTCTTTGTCACTGATCTTGTTCTGGATCCTTGGCAAAGATACCACTTTGGCAACGCTGTTCCTTGGACTGATGGCGTGCACTGGGTACTGCTCGTTGTGGATCTCGACAGTTGGCTGTGTGAGTAGCAACTCCCTCTTACCATTGCTGACTACTGGAACATTTATCTCTGAAATGGAGCAGTAGTCAGGCTCTATACTGTTGACAGTTGCTACTTGTCCCACTTTTCTCGTCTTAACATCTGCAACCCGTTGGTTAGCCGCAACGGCTTCAGAGTCTAACTGCTCTGTCATTTGTTTGACATTGTTTTCAGCTTTCCATTTAGCCGAAAGGTTCTTTGGCTTTGGCGGCAGGGCGGGAGGAGTTCTTGGCACTTTTCTCTTATTGAATATCTTCATAGACCCGAGATCGTTATCAACTTTTCTTTCAACGACATTGTTAACATTACGATTTTCTAAATTAGCGGCCATGTTTTTTACTATAGAGCCTCTTATTTTAGGAACCGCTGGTTTCTCATTGGTTTGTACGGTACGCGGGATTGGCGCAGGTTTAGAATCACTGACTTTCGTAATGATGGGCTCATATTCATTGCTGTATAAGCTTTGTATCTCATACTGGAAACCTTGAGCTGTGTTTGGCACTTCATAACTGTGTTCAGATGCGGTCTCCAAGCTAAACTTAACGATTTTATTCGCTCTCTTATCTGATCTAGGTAGCGTATTGCTGGTGTTATTCGATCTTACTTTTTCATCATAGGAGATGCTGTTAAGAGTAGAGAACTGTACACGCTTTGTTGATGCTTTAGGGCTGGGTGCTTCACTAGACTTAGAATTGTCATTGCTGCTATCATCTAAAGAATTTTGAAGCAATATTTGATTGACACACTCGAGTACCGGATTATTTTTATAAATCTCATTAGTCGGGTTCTCATCTGCATCACTAGTACTCGCATACCAATTTTCGTTAACTTCAGCACTAGCCGCTTGTTTGTTTAAATTTGAATCAATGTTGTTATTCTTATCATCAAACCTAGAACTGAATCTTTCATTATTGTTCATTATGTTATTGCACAATACTTCGTTTTTAGCAGCTACTACTCCAACATCAAGAATGCCATTGTTGAAACCAACTCCCAACAAGTCATCTGTTGATTTTGATTTATTGCTTAGCGGTCGCTGATCCAAACAATCTCCCTCTTGTTCTGGATCACTAACATTACAATACCAGGGCTTCTCATTGCCCTCTTCGCTGAGGACGTTACTCAGGAAAAGTTGTCTGTTCGCTTTTATTTCATCTGACGCTTGCCGTTTGATTCCGTGTAATCTCTCCATTTTTGTAGAATAAGTTTTCTCGGATTCACTGGCAGTGTTGTCTTGTTCTTTTTTGGCAGCTTCACCAATAAGCTGGTCAATTTTTAAAGAAGCTTTTCTGATATCATTAGCTATTTGGTTCGCGGTGAGTTCATCATCGTGGTTTACTTGGTAGCTCATACCAATGCACTCTTCAGCGCTACTGCTGTTATTTGCTTGGTTATTGTAACCCTTCTGCATGTTGTCAGCATACTTATTGTTGCTCTTTCTTCCAGAGTATTTCCTGGACCTTCTGAAAACGTCTCGTCTCACAAACGCTTGTTTGTTTTTGATAAACGTGCCCTTGTTGCCGACGCTGGCTGTGTTCCCTTCTTCACTGGAACTCGTGTTGCCATATACAATTTCACTCTTCGGCAACTGGTACTGAAAGCTCTTACTTAACCTAGTATTTTTTTGGAATACCGGTGGAGAATTTCTTTCACGATAACTACAGCTTCTAACAAACGTATTTTGGAATCTGGAATCCGTGCTTTCTAAGCTCTGGAATTCTGGATCTGTTTCAATGTTGGTCTGTTCGCTGGTGAACCCGAGCAGTTGTTGGCAATTGCTGCAGTACGATTTGCGTGCTTTCAGTTTTGCTATTTCTTCCTGTTGTGTTTTGATTATTTTCTCTTTTTGGTGGAGAGCAACGTGTATTTGTTTCTGTTCCCTGGTGAGGCGGGATTCTAGGAGGACTAAGGACCGCAGTACGAGTGCTAGTTGGTCTTGTCTGAGGCGCCTCTCCTGCACCGCTTTCTTGTCCCGGGCGGCGAGGGCGTGTCCTGCTTCCACCAGCTGGTGCCTCTGCTTCAGAACGGACTCTGACTGCTGCTGCAGCGCGTTGCGGACCGCGTCCAACTCCCGCCGCAGCTCCATCGCTTCTGAGCTGCTATCCATCTGGAAAAAGAGACAGAAAAATTCGTCAATAAACAGTTGACTCGTAGTCGTAACTATTATTGCAATAACAGCAATAACAACGGCATTTAACATCATAAAAGGTTCGTACACTCTATTTATAAGATCAATCCGATAGCAGTGAAATGTCAAGTACGATTGATACACGATTCCTTATACGAGTGGAAGAAATTAATGTCGTCTAATGACGGTGCGTCTTTGATCATTGCAGAACTGTGTAATGATGGTTATCTTGTGTGGCGATGCAACGTGCGGTCAGAGTCCACCACGCAATAGTAAGTTAACGAGGTCACTGACCAAGAAATAACGTCATATGTACAAAAGTAATCAAAAGCAGAATATTTCATAATTAATTTAATTAAGCCAGTATTTTTTTTCGATACATATCGGTGAATTCTCAGTTCTGTTACGTGACATTAAAGTTTAAAATGTAAAACAGGTATTTGGTCGCTGCTTTTAATGTTTGATAAGAAAAAAATCAGAGCATAACCGAGCTTATCGTTTGCGATAAGACGTTCAAACGCGGGAGAATAATGTTTTTCAATGTGTTATCATAGCCGTAATCTCACGCTTCCTTGTTTTTTTTTTTATGTTTGATAATATCGGTGTGCTAAATGTGAGGCCACGACTTCGCGTGTTAGTGAGTCACAAGTCATACATAGGTTAGGGCCGATGATATCAATGGCAATTTTGCCATATTTGATTCTAATTTTATTGCGTAATCTGTCGTATCACAAAAAGACAGTTTGAAGTATCTAGCTTCATAGTGCCTATTAGAAGTACATTACAGTTACATTCGTCTTCTAGAGCTTTCTCTTATTGACGGTTTTAAACAGACAACTGAAAAGCCATATTGAAACATGGAAGCTAGCAATACATAATTAACTCCTATGGAAATTCACGAAGAATCTAATACTAATAATAAAGCTGAAGAGTTTGTTTGTTTGCTTGAGTGCGCTTATCTCAAGAACTATTGGTCCAATTTAAAAAAATCTTTCAGTCTTCGATAGCCCACTTATCGAGGAAGGTTATAGGCTACAATCATCACGCTACGTTCAAAAGGAGCGGCGCAGCAATGAAAAATGTTGAGAAAACGGGAAAAATGTGACGCAGACGAAGTTGCGCGAGACAGCTAGTTCATAATACTGTAGAATTAAATCTTTATTTTTCTACAAAGCTATTCACAACGAAGGTAAGAACAAAGAATGCGGTACTCTAATACTCTAATCATGTTAGACGCAAGGTAAAAGTCGTGTCAATGGCGACTTCTCAATGTCCAAGTGTACTTAACCTCTACGAAAGTGTGTTAAAGCATTGACGAAAGTTTATGCTGTCTAGCCCCCGGCTTAGTTAGAAGTTGTTAGTCAAATCAGGGTTAGAACTTGGCACAATAGTTTACTATAGGTATCCTGCCTAATGTACAGACGGCTCCACATATTATTAAGCTACAGTAATCTGTCAAAATTCTTTAATAGATTTTCAACCTTAATTAAATGTAATGTTAACTAATAAACTTAATTGTAACAAAAATAATTTTGTCACCTTTTGCTGCAAAAAACTTGCCCAATAGGGGATCGGACTGGGTAAAGAAAACGACATTCTATTTTGTCCGTCAGACAGGTAATACAAAAATATTAGACACGTAATTTTTGTTTTATCAAAATATCAAAAAATTACTTAGTTAAAACTAATTAAAGTTGGAGAGTGGGGGCTTACTACGTCACAAGTAGGTATAAAACTTACCTACATGTGACGTCATGCGCCATTTCAACTCAATATATCTCCGTAATTTTATGACCACGTCAAAAAAGAAAACATACGCGTCCAATACTTTTCAATAAAATACCAGACAGACAAAGAAAAAAAATTGGATTATCCCCTATTGTAACCTAAAAGGAAGTAGTCACTAGCTCCTGAAATACAGGTACTCTTACCTAGCTCTTGAGCCAGGGTCTCACAAAACTGTAACCTGTTTTTATGGCAATAAATAAATTATTTATTTATTATAAACTTATTGTTAAAGAATACGGTTCAAGGTTTATTGGGAATTGACCTGCTGGCGTATGTAAAACAATATTTATGATTTCCGGAAAAAAATACTTAGACGAAAATATTGCGAATAGATATTGTTTTCAAAAGTTTCTTAAATGTTTATTTAAAATCTTAAGCTGCTTTTAGGGGTTTCTTTATTTTCGTAGATTAGCTAGAAAAACGGTTTAAAATTATTATGTTTATCAGGTTAACAATAAACATAACTACCGCAATGTATCTAAGTGTAGCTACTGAGGTACACTTCTAAAAGATGTAAAATTGTATGCGGCATTTATTTATAACAAACAGCTTTACAGTTTCACAAGTTTTTCCGTCTTCGGAGATCACAGGCGTGATTTTATGAAATGTTTCACAATATTAACACAGATTCACATCACATGACACAGCCAAAACCTCAATCACCAACGAAAAAGAGCCATATTTCATACATTTACATCACTTTTAGGGGGACACTTTCTGCTTCTAAAAAGTAACTTACATGATGGACGTGCATTTTTTCAGTGTGTTTCTTCAGACTACAAACTATTTTAAGTTTCAGGTCACAGAGGTCTTTAATCATTAGCTGTTCTCACGGCGAGGTCTCGAGCAAACTGGCTAAGAAATGCCAATGCGCGTGAGTTGTCAGTAGGTAAACAATCAATTAATACTGAATTTCACCTACTAATCAAAGGTCGATCTTAGCCGATGTAATGGACTTCGAACTTAATGTTTGTTTTGATCAATTAATGTGTCGATGTTGTTAATTATAATGTCAACAAACCGACAATTACTGTTATGCTTGGCGGAAAATATTGTTTTAAAAGCATTTCAGGCCTGAGAATACCTAGCACGTTGGCGCCCACGCCTGGCGCCCCGTATAGTACGGCGTAGATACAAAAACTGCCAGATAAGTGTTTTCGATGTTCGTTTTTTTGTGCAAAGTTAGCATCACAGCCCATAACCTCCACACTATTGGTGCGCGGGCATCTTCTCTGTGAGAAAGAGAGGCCATGTGGTTCTAGCGCTAATTCTCTCGTTGGTGGATATCTGAGAAATTGGGACACACATCCTACATATTGTGTAAAAAGGGGGGCCCTAAAGAACTAAAGTAGAAATGCACCTCCTGCATTTTCAGAAATAAAACTCGCGCTCTGATTTGCCTTTATCTTAAGCAAAATGTAGGTCTAACTAAAACTATATGTCGCATTTTCCAAAGTAGGTAAAACACCAACATTTGCATTGTCAAGGTCGAAACCTAAACCACTAATTACATCATTACTGCTAATTAATTGAAATTAATTCCTCGAAACAACTATTTGAAACACATTGACGGGTAATTCCTTCTTCGTTGTGCTCATTAACATAGATAGAAGCTAAATTGAGTGAATTCACTTGTCATTCATGAACGTAACAAAACTCCTGAGTAAACAGTTGCACTCATTGAAGAGTCAGTGGAATTCACTTATGAAAATGTAATTTAATCTTCTTTGATCAGTCATTGTAATTTCATTATGTTTTTAACAAATACCAACAGCGAAATACAGGTTACGATAGTAAATTACAATTAATTTAGATATGTTAAAACTTTTTTTTCGGGTTGAAAAATTTTCATCGGAAAAGGAGGAAAATTAAGCTAAAATGCTTAATTTTACATAATTATCATGTAAGACTGAACCATAGAATTGTTCTCCTAAATTCTTTTAGCAAATAAAAGAAACATTTCGGATGTATACGCAAGAGATGCACACTTGTATGTATGTCTTTCTCTAGCCATAACGTGGCTATAGGAAAATACCGAGCAGCAACCTTCGTCAATTCCATACAACGTCCCATACAATTAATATGTAATTTCATCCATTAACAAACGTTATTAATGAAACAAAACTCCCTAACATCCGCTAACATAACTGCCATATTCAACAGCGAAGCGAAGGAAGTCGCTTGTTACACGTCTGCGAAGAATCACTATTGCTGCACAAGTGCGCCAACCTATAGGTTATTGCCACAGGAAATTCTAAGGATATCACAGTAACGGTTTTATGTTTAATTGCTAGATAAATCTTAATTTAATATAATTACTAGCTGCTGATCGCGACTTCGTTCGCGTGGAAATTTTGATGGGTTTTAGGGGTATGAAAAATAGTTGTGGGCCTATTCTTAGACCTACCCAACATGCACACAAAATTTCATACAAATCGGTTCAGCCGTTTCGGAGGAATTTGGTAACAAACACCGCGACACGAGAATTTTGTACAAGGTGTTGTTTTGCATCCTCGTCAAATTTCAGGAGGTGGTCACAAAAGTCATAAATAATCAATTAAAATTACGGTACCTAGTTAATTATTAATAAACGCTGATTTATTGGTTGTTTAAGTTTGTCAATATTTCAGAATAATCCCCTTACCGTGGTTTAGGGAACAAGAAACTATCGAATAAATGTTTGATATTATATGTATATGTGTAAGCGAGGTTATAGGGCGAGAACCAGACGGGCCGCGTTTAAAACACGGGTAGTTCACACTTACCGATTTCCATAAATAAGAAAAAACAAATTACCCATTTTATTATTGATCCGGGACGAGAAACATTACCTCCTTGAATTTGACGAGGATGCAAAACAACACCTTGTTAATTAGAATATGCAACAGGTGTTCTAAGAAGTAATGGTCGAAGTGATTTTTATTATCAAGTTATGATCTATGTTTATAAGTGCACAACATAGGGGTAAGAAGAGTACTTAATGGATACGAATGTGAATGGAGAGATAGGGAGAGGAAGGCCAAAGAAAAGATGGACGGATTGTGTGAGGTGAGGAACGATATGAAAGAGAGAGGAGAAAATGATAGTGTGACGCTTGACAGGGGAGAATGCATGGAAAAAAAGACGTGTTGCTCCGAACCCAGGTACCATGGTACAAGAGCAGGAAGATGATGATGATTATTAGTGCATTAGCTGTCCAGCGCAACTTCGTCTGCGTCACATTTTCCCCATTTTCGCAACATTTTTCATTGCTGCGCCGCTCCTTTTGAACGTAGCGTGATGATATGTAGCATATAGCCTTCCTCGATAAGTGGGCTATCGAAGACTGAAAGATTTTTTTAAAATCGGATCAGTAGTTCCTGAGATTAGCGCGTTCAAGCAAACAAACTAACTCTTCAGCTTTATAATATTGATAATTATAATATTAGTAGGTATAGATAGGGTGTGTTGAGAATGAATTATATTTGCAACGGTGTAAGTATATTCTTGGTACCTTTTTTAATTGGTGATGTTGCGTCATGTAGGGTAGAGTGCCTTGTGAAGACTTTTCTTGACTGTTCATTATAAACATTGACACATGCATAATAAAGTCCCCGAAGACAATTTAACCATTATCATATTATCATTACTACTTTTATCTTATTAGATAACGCATTTAAATTGCACAATACCATGTAAACTGAAAAGCAAAACATAACGCATCTTTTTATGAGGGTGATCTTTTACAAACAAAATATTGTTCGATATGGGCTCACCGTAGGTCGCACGAAAAAAGTTTATACGCTAAGAAAAGAGATTTCGCAGTTCCAGCATAGAACGCTAAGTTCGATTTTCAGTACTTATGTATTTCGTAATCGGTTGGCATGTGATGCGGAAATGGGGAAAATGTCGTGAGGAAAGTTTTGAGTATGAATGTGGATGGTTATACCGTATAAGAGGAGATAAAGACCAAAGAAACGATGTATGGACTGTGTGAAGGATGATATGGCAAGAAAGGAGCGGTCTGTACGTCTACCATGAGTTTTAACAATCTATATTCGCTAGCGTCTGTAGTTAAAAAAAAAAAATGAAAAGTTTTACAGCGCCTCTAGCGGATAGTTGGGTACTAAAATGCGCAGTGTATGAGTCACAAAGTTATCTATCCTACGTCATCGTGTAGTAAACTAAACTACAGCGACTGTAGTTTGGGATTCATTTGCTTAGAATTTGGTAGCTTAGCACCAACACAGCTCATGATACCATTGAAAAAGCTAACTGTAGTATTTGCGTATTGACGGAACTATTGCAGTTACGTCAAGCGATCTAACTATGACAACTCATGGTAGACGTACTGTATGTCTACCACGAGTTTTAACAATCTATATTCGCTAGCGTCTGTAGTTAAAAAAATGTATGAAAACTTTTACAGCGCCTCTAGCGGATAGTTAGGTACTAAAATGCGTAGTATTCGGCAGTATGAGTCACTGTAGTTATCTATCCTACGTCATCGTGTAGTAAACTAAACTACAGCGACTGTAGTTTGGGCTTCATTTGCTTAGAATTTGGTAGCTTAGCACCAACACAGCTCATGATACCATTGAAAAAGCTAACTGTACGTCTACCATGAGTTTTAACAATCTATACTCGCTAGCGTCTGTAGTTAAAAAAATGTATGAAAACTTTTACAGCGCCTCTAGCGGATAGTTGGGTACTAAAATGCGCAGTATGAGTCCCTATAGTTATCTATCCTACGTCACCGTGTAGTAAACTATACTACAGCGACTACAAGTTTGGGCTTCATTTGCTTAGAATTTGGTAGCTTAGCACCAACACAGCTCATGATACCATTGAAAAAGCTAACTGTAGTATTTGCGTATTGACGGAACTATTGCAGTTACGTCAAGCGGCAAACTATGACAACTCATGGTAGACGTACAGATGATACTACGAGTAATGGAGAAGTATGGAAGAAGAAGACATGCTGCGCCGACCCCAAATTAATTCAGATAAGGACAAGAGAATTATGATGATGTGTAGGCGAGACTGAACTATTCAAATACAACAAAACTGAAACGTGATAATTTTTTGACGCGGTTTTAAAATCTAACGATTAAGGGTAAGCGCGCACTACGAAAATAAATCGTTGCGAAGAAAATTCGTCAATCTGTGAACAACAGAAATGTACTACAATCCGCGCACTGCGAAAATAAATCGTGCGTATATTCTGTACCCTATGAAGCGATTTTATTTCGCATTTTAAAAGGTGCAACGATTTATTTTCGTAGTGCGCGCTTACCCTAAAAGTATTGTTTTTGCAACACCTTTTCAAATACGCATTGAAAATGGGATTCTGTACACGTACTTATGTATTTGTTGAACATGTTATTGATTTATATTTTTATAAAGAAGTATTTGTTCAAACCTGGCTTCAATATATTGACACACGTGCCACCGATATCACAACTTTTATAGCAAGCAGTGCCTTCTGTGTCTACAGCATGTTGACTGACGGTCGATAAGGGCATTATATTACTAATAGTACATATAAACACTTGCCTACCTTATCAAGGACTTGTAAATCGTACAAATGTATCTTATGTAAATACTAGACAATGTTTACTAGTCACGTATTTACTTAAGTATTCTATCTAAACCGTGTTCGTGATTTAGTTTCCAAATTTGTAAACAAAATTAATATAGATTTATATTATAAAGCTGAAGAGTTTGTTTGGTTGAACGCGCTAATCTCGGGAACTACTTATTCGAATTGAAAAAATATTTTAGTGTTAGATAGCCCATTTATAGTGAAAAAAAAAAACTGGCCGTGCGAGTCGGACTCGCGCACCGGGGCCGGGGGTCCGTACAAACCTGACCTCTACGCGTTCATGAGGAACGGGATAGTAAGTTTAAAATTATTTTTATTATATGACGTAACTAAAAATTTACTGTTTTTCGCAAGTTTTCCCTTATCTTCGCGTTCAGTACAATAATGCTTTTAGGATGCTGATGGGGCTGCCTCGCTTCTGTAGCGCATCAGGGATGTTCGCGGAAATGCGAGTAGATTGCTTTTATGCTACAATGCGGAAAAAATGTGCATCCTTGGTGCGCAGGGTGCGGGCCAGCTCTAATAGCGTCCTGGGCATGATTGCTGATAGGCTAGATTGTTCTATTGTTAATCGTTGCTCCAGAATTTCGAGTGGTGTTCTGCAGCAATGATTAATATTGTGTTCGTTTTGTAGTGTTTTCTTTGTAATTAATATGATAAAGTACTAACATAGTCTTAAGTAAATATTGTTACTAACCGTTTATATGAGTCATAGTTACTTGAAATAAATAATTTATTATTATTATTATTATTATTATCTGTGCTATAAGACGTTGCTTCGTGAAAAATTTCAAGATTCTGAGTTCACGGGAAGTTTTGATACCCTGTAGTTTTTGATTCCCTTGCGAGAGTCGAAAATTTGCGACAAAAACGGCTGTATCTTTTGATTACGTGGGCCTAGAAGTTAGATTTTTTCACAGCTCCAAGGGACAGTAGACCTGAGTATTTGGTATAAATTCCAGCTTGGTACCTCCACGTGTTTCTGAGAAAAAGTTTCTTGACAGACAGACAGACGGACGGACAACAAAGCGATTTTTCCTTTCGAGGGACGGAACCCTAAAAATTGCAAAAACGGGGAAAATGTGACGCAGACGAAGTTGCGCGTGACAGCTAATAATTCCTTTAGGGTAATTCAGTGCTGAAAACCATATGGCTCGATTGATAAGTTGATTTGTTTCTATAATTATGTCCCACTAAAAAAACCTGTTTCTAACTTGTGACAGGTTTTGAGTGACGGTACTATCCACCTGACTACCTACTGCTCTACAAGAACATCTGTTTTAGAAGAGTTTGATGACCTTTAAGTCATCTGCATAATCAACCATCATCTGCCTAGCCTTTTCCCAGCTATGTCGGGGTCGGCTTCCAGTCTTACCGGATTCAGCTGAATACCAGTATTTTACAAGGAGCGTTTGTACTGGGTAATCCGAAACCCCTTTGTAAGACTGGTTGTCAGACTTTCGGGCCACTGACTACCTGTAACGACTGTCTTCAAATCATAGCCGGGACCAACATCTTAGTGTGCTATTAATAACACTTGCAACGGGATATTTACCATGAGTATTATTTGTTTCGAGTTCTCGATATTTCGGCGCTGTTGCAAACGCCATGATCACGGATAAACTATCCGTGATCATGGCGTTTATCCGTGATCATGGCGTTTGCAACAGCGCCGAAATATCGGGAACTCGAAACAATTAATACAAATGGTAAATATCCCGTTGCAAGTGTTATTAATAGTATTAGTGACCATGTCAGTTTGAAAACTTATACAGGGTGTAACGGAAAGGGTATTTACATCCTTAAGGGTTTGCTACAGCCCATCAAACTGAACCTGTTTCTCTTCATAAAACATGTTTTTCAGCAAAAAAAAAATCTGCTGCCCCATAGAAAATTACAGTACCTATTCGACCCAAATGTATAGGCAGCTGATATTTTTTTTTGCTGCAAATTTTTTTTTATGTTGCGAAACATGTTCAGTTTGATGGTCTGTCTCTGTAGCACACTCTTAAGGATGTATATACCCAGGGCCGCGCCGCCCCTGTGTGCGAAGTGTGCGGCGCACACAGGCGCCAAGACAATAGGGGCGCCCGCGCCATCGAAAGTATTTTTGTTACACTACACAAAATATTCTTTTTAGTGGAGTATCAATAAGTAAGTAGGTACAATAGGCGCAACATATGCCTTGTAAATAACAAAACTTATATTGCGCTTATCGTACAAGTCTCGCAAGATAACATTTACGTTTGTGGTTTAGTTTTACGCTTTGGGTTTTAGTTTACATTAGTTACGAGCTCAGCGTTAAAATCAAAAGAACCGCCGCCGCCGCCGCCGCGCCCGCCGTGAGTTTGTTTGAATGTGTTTATGAACGCAACCCGATGCGATGCGTGCGACGCAAGCGGGGTAGGGTCACGGGGATTCCCAGACTTTGAGAGACAAAATAATTAAACAATCATTCAATCGAAAGTGTGTGCAAGGTGCGCCTTGATTTTTTATAATAAGAATAAGTTCTAACGCTAAAAACAATATATAGTTAGTGTGTTAATGATTGTTTTAACGTGTTTTCACGATGAGTGATAGTACTCAAGATAAAAAAAAGAAATTATCTGGTTACCAGAATTTAATAAGGAAAAATATGTGTGATAAAAATACAACTAGAATAAATAAATATTTTACGATGAAGGTGTTATAAAAACTGATTCAAAAAACCCTTCATGTAGTGGTATGTCCTTTTTATTTAATTTTCTAGCAAGTAACTGTCATCGTTTGCAGGAAAAACTTTCAGCAAATACATTCATTGGATATTAAAGCCGATGATTTGTGTGAAGTAATTATGTCATGTCAGTCTTTTGTGGTGAAAATTCTCGAATTTATATATTTAACAAATAGGAAGCAATTGGAATAACATCATAATTGAAGTATGTAAAAAATTAATTCGTGTTTTATTTTTCGCAGTAATTGCCAAGGGGAAGCGAACTGGTTTTAACTATTTAGAAAATATTATCTAAGTATATAAAACCGGAGAACATTTATTTAGATCAAAATTAACAAATGATAATAAAAAATAAGTTTAAACATGACGATTCGTGAAAAAAAAGAGGCGCTTCATAGGTTTCGCACACAGGCGCTTAGGGGGGTCGGCGCGGCCCTGTATATACCCTTTCCGTTACACCCTGTATAGCTTAGTGTGCTTTCTGAGGCATGAAGGAAAATCAAACCTAGTCAATGACGGCCTAACCTAAAGATCGACCCGGACGGCGGTTATTATAATCAACCATTCTTCTAAATATTTCCATGACTACTAGTTAGTAAATCGAAATACACCTAAAATTGTGGCCATAAGTGACCCCGTTGCCAAAATTGAAATCTAAGTAATTCAAGATTCTTTATCTGCATGAAATATGGTACATATGGTCTTATAAATAAAAAGGTTTCACATATTTCGCCGACTTATTTCAGCATGCAAACTTAAAATTAAATTAAAATACCTAACAAAATGTAGTCGACATTTAGGTAGGTATCAAACTTCTAGATTTTTCACGACATACCTATCATTTCAGAAGATTGCGCACCTATTACAATATGTATAACTGTATATGTATTATAATACATACCCATTGGTAAGTAATCAGTAATTAAATATGTAACACTCGCCTTGAGTGGTCGGAGGAAGTCACGGTCATTGCCTTGCGATAAATAGGACCGAACACTCGTATTCGTAGCTTTGAAACAAAACATGTATGCTAAAAATGATTACGATACATATTATGCGTAAGCAGGAGGAGCTCGTGGCTAAATAATAACAGCCGCAGGGGTCGATCTTTAGGGTTAAGCTGTGCTTGCCGAGGTTGGTCCGTGGATTGGTGACCATAATTACATACCGAGTTTCTTCGGCGTTGGCTGGCTTCTAAGGCGTTGGTCCCGGCTGTCATTTGTAGATCTTCGACAGTCGTTACGAGCCAAAAGTGTGACATCCAGTCTTACCAAGGGTTATCGTATTTCCCAGTTAGGTACTGGGTTGTGTCAGATAGGCAGTCGCGTCATGTAAAATACTGGTACTCAGCTGCATCCGGTTAGACTGTGGAAGCCGACCCCAAGATAGTTTTGGGAAAGGCTAGGCAGATGATGATGTCTTGGTCTGTTTTTGCGAATAAACTAAAGTAGGTAGTAGGTACCTACCAATTTTGATATAAAATTAATCTAGGTAACTGAAAACTAGGTACGTACGGACTTGGAAAACAGAGAGAATTCTTTTCCTTTTGGAAAATTTAGATCTTGCTTTCGAACACATACAAGTGGACAGCTCGTATTTTCTTCAACAGTTTTCATGTTTGACTGGACAATGTTATGTGGAGAAGTCTAAAATACATGATGATAATTATGTTTTTTCAATCGGTCACACCATGGCATTTGAAATTAACCATAAAGCGGATATTTTGCTATAATTAAAACTTGAATGAATTATATTTGTACTTTGAAGTGCTGATACAGAAAATTTATTAAAACACAAGTCGCGGACAACAGCTTACTGTATAAATAAATAATTATACTTTCATCGAGAATAAGGATATTAAAATTAACGGTTTATTTACTGTTAGGTGCAGAAGAAATGAATATGCGTATGTATTATTAAAAGCTTTTTGTTCACAATTTGCGCGTTGTCCGCTTTGTTTGTATATATATTTTTATGTGCTAAGTGGTCTACTTAGCGGTCCCCCGACGCTACGACGCTAGAGGTTTTGTCCGTCGGGGGTTTTTTAAATTTTTAATTTAATTTTTATTTCATGCTTTTTAAACTTAAATTATTTTTTCTTAGCCTTGACTGTCCCACTCCTGGGCATAGGTCTACTCCCATTCCTTCCACTTTTCTTGGTGTTGCGCCTCTTCTCGCTTATTAACGAAAACAAGGAAAGATATGAATAAAAAAAAAACTTGAGCTTATAGGGGGGAGGGAGGGTGTGCAGCCAACCCCCCTGGCGATGCCCATGGTGAGAAAGTGACAAGAATTCAAATTTCCAATGGACTAGACCCGTAGAAGTTGTTTAAATCCCTTCATCAACTAGAAAAGAGGTGATGAGCTTCAAACGGCTGAGCAGATTTTCTCGAAACATAACTAAGAACACTCTCGATTAAAATACCTTTCAAATGACACCAATTTTATCAAAATCGCTTCATCCGTTTGGGAGCTACGATGCCACAGACAGACACACAGATAAACACGTCAAACTTATAACACCCCTCTTTTTTGGTCGCGGGTTAAAAATGTATGCCAATGTTCGGTAGGTGAATTGTACCGTATAATTTGACTGTCAAACTTGTGGAGAAACTTGAATAGAAAGAAAGGGTTTGGACTCATAGTTGGTATCCCGAGGGTCTTGAAAGGACTGACACCTTTTAATGATCGGAGCAATGCAGCAAAATTATGCACGTGTCGCGTTTTGGGCCCAAAGAAAAAGTTTTTAAGTGATACGTCATACCGGATGGAAAAGGGTTGATTTCGAATAGACCCGAAGTATTATTACTAACTAGTAAAACAGTTTACATAATAAATGTGTATAACACAGGAAAGTTATTATTTCCATGAATACATAATTTCAATCAAGTCCAATTACTTCCTTTAGCGCACATACGACAATAATCAAACAAATATCTGTCAAAAACCTTCTTATATCAAATCAAAACATAAAATACTGATCCAACAGTCTAAAAACTAATTACATGGCAACATTGCCCACGCATTGAAATCGTGAAACTTCGGGAAATCGAAAGTGGCCGCGAATGGGCCATTGTCTGTTAACTTATGATAAGTTCAAAGAATTTATTAGCACTGTGTAAACGGGTTATGGGAATGGAAACCATTTACTTACTTACTACTACCTACTAGAGAAGGTTGTTTAGAACTTTAGAAGTGTGAAGGTAGATAGGTACCTAAACTGGTATATATAATATTAAGGTTTATAGAAGCGTTTTGGTGCAGAGCGGTGACCCAATGCTGGCAACCCCGACTTACGAGCAGTAAGCCGTGGGTTCGCAACCTTCGCAACCCAGGCAGGCGCATTACTTTGTGTAATTTATATCATCACCGCTGCTCACGAAACGGTGAAGGAAAACATCGTGAGGAAACTGGCATGTCCTAGAACTAAAAAATTCAAAGACATGTGACATCTACCAACCCACAATGGGCCCGCTTGGTAGATTACAGCCTACTCCCTTAATAGAGAGGAGGCCTGTGTACCAGCAGCTGCAGTGGGAGCATTATAGGCTGCTGATGATGATGATGACTTTCTTAACCTTGAACCTTTCTTAAACTGCGCGCCCACTTTAAATATTTAATTATATTATTTGCCATGGTAATAGTGAAGGACTACCTATACTTATAAGTTTCACAAGATAAATAGTAGGTGCAAACTACAAAAATCTATCTAGGTTTGTTTATAGACCTAAATCCAGGCAAAACTATGTCGACAGACCTAGAATAGCGAGTAGAGACCAGTTTTTCATAAATCTCATATAAAATACAGTTCCGTGTTGGCTTGTGCGGGATAAAAACAGTGTCATATCGAATAACGGGTCTAAAGGGCTTAGCTAACACGTCATGATATCCCATACAAATATTATTAAGATCTAAATACAACCTTGCTCTGGAAAAATTAGAGTCGCTTTTGCACTACATTATTTATCGAACTCTCGGGATCTTTGGTTATCTTCTGCAGCACAAAATCCTACCTTATCATGAATCACGAAGGTTACTTTTAAGTACACATATTGACTCAGTAGCAGAATCGAACGCTAAGAAGCATTCGATTCTCGCTGTTAAGGCGACAATAAGTGCCCGCGACCTTGAGCGAGTAAAAATGCATGCTTAACGCTTCAACGCGCACCAAGATTATTCGGAAAAACAACCCACCTTGATTTATCAAACACGATACAAATAAAAGCCGTATACTAAAATATGGGTTGTTAAATTGTCTTTTAGATGGTCAAAGTTTCATGCAAATACGTCCGATAGTTTTTGCGTCATTATCGTTTTTTTGTCCGCGTTAGACATGAATTTACAAATTAATTACACTATGTTATAAAAATATAATTTCACATATCAATTTACAAAAAAAAATTGTCTAGTATAACATATATTTTTTTCAAAGAAATAAAACTTGTAGTTTAGACGTGATGTTCAATTTAAAATCATTAAAAGTCGTATATCTGCGCCTTAATGCAAAGTGCAAGTGTTATTGATATTAATTTAGAGTGTAAAAGTATGAGTCTCACCTCACGCCTCCACCAGATCTGTGACCGCGATTTCATTAAAAGGGTTAGTACTATGTTTATTTGGAACAGTCACGTTAGCATTACCGTTTGGACGTTAGGGTTACAAGTGTTGAAACGTGCGCGAAAATTACGGGTTCTTGAGAAACAGTAACGTTACATGAAATTATACAAGCTTATTTAAGCAAAAAGTAAAGCGAAGTAATGAATAAAAAATCTGTGATTGTTTCCTGACCTCACTATTAAGGAAGCCAGCAAGGCATAAAATATGGAGCACTGGGCTGTCTTAACTTAGTCCTGTGTTTATTTTTGATTCAAAATGAATGCAAATTCATCATCATCTTGCTCTAGTCTCATGTTATTTGGGTTCGGCGCAAGATGTTTTTAGGGTTCCGTACCCAAAGGGTCAAACGGGAACTTATTACTAAGACTTCATTGTCCGTCCGTCCGTCCGTCAAGCTGTATCTCATGAACCGTGATAGTAAGACAGTTGAAATTTCTACAGATTATGTATTTCTGTTGCCGCTATCACAAAAAATACCTACTAAAAATACCTACTAAAAACAGAATACAATCAAAATTTAAGGGGGCTCCTATACAAAAAAGTTATTTTATAAATAACTAGCTGTCCCGCGCAACTTCGTCTGCGTCACATTTTCCGCGTTTTCGCAACATTTTTCATTGCTGCTCCGCTCCTATTGGTCGTAGCGTAATGATATAGCCTATATCCTTCCCCAGGTTGAAATCTATCTTCTTGCCAAATTTTATTAAGATCTGATCAGCCGTTTAGTCGTGAAAAGGTAACAAACATACAAAAAAACAGAGTGACTTTCGCATTTATAATATTAGTATGGATGGTACGGAACCTTTCGTGCGCGAGTCCGACTCGAACTTGGCCAGTTTTTTTCTTCCATTTCATCACTCTTTAAAATGAATACAAAATTGAAGTGATATATTTTATACTAGCTGTCCCGCGCAACTTCGTCTGCGTCACATTTTCCCCGTTTTCACAACATTAATCATTGCTGCTCCGCTCCTATTGGTCGCAGAGTGATGATATATAGCCTATAGCCTTCCTCGATAAATGGGCTATATAAAACTGAAAGATTTTTTCAAATCAGACCTGAAGTTCCTGAGATTAGCGCGTTCAAGCAAACAAACAAACTCTTCAGCATTATAACATTATAGGTAGTATAGATTGCTTGTTTTCAGCAAATAACTCGATCATGTAATTGGATACTATCAGTCTTCGTAGAGGTTAACCGAACATAAAAACAATATGAAACCAGGGCCATACTATATAATTATATATATACTGTATATATACTGCATCAACGAAAAAAAAGCCTTTACGACCAATAAGTTAATAAACAACATTAAAATATAGCCATAACTTGTTCTTCTGATAGTTTTAAATATCACTGTGAAATCGGATAATGCATCCGCCTTCGTCATACAATTGTTATATATCTTGAAAGTAGGTTTCTTCAAGGATCTTTGCGGTTAGGTTTCCCCTTACATGGTATCAATAAATACCCTCATTTTCCGTGGAAATAGAAACTAATATTTTTGTCTGTTTTTTGTTGGTATTTCACCACTGTGTGCAAGATAAGTAGGTGACGTCAACATCATCATCTGTCTAGCCTTTCCCAAATTATCTTGGGGTCAGATTCCAGTCTAACCGGATGCAGCTGAGTACCAGTATTTCACATAAAGCGACTGCCTATCTGACCTCCACAACCCAGAAACTGGGTAATACAATACCCCTTGGTAAGTCTGGATGTCAGACTTTTGGCTTCTGACTACTCGGAACGACTGTCAAAGATCTACAAATGACAGCCGGGACCAACGGCTTAACGTGCTTTCCGAGTCACGGAGGAAACTTGGTATGTAATTATGGTCACCTATCCACAGACCGACCTCGGCAAGCACGGCTTAACCTTGAAGATCGACCCGTGCGGCTTTTGTTATTTAGCCACGAGCTCCTCTAGTAGTTGACTTCAACAATACTTTAAAAAATTGCATGTATTTAAATAGTTGTTGCTACTTCTTTATCATGTTCAAAATTACCAAATCAAATTGTATTATATGCCATTTGAAAATGAACTGAAATCAAGTGCTTTAATTAAGGAAACTTCGAGTTTACGATTGAAGATGTCAGTAAGAAAGTCAATAGCAATAAACACATCACCATCCTTTGCGTCGCGTAGTTGGGTAAAAATAGAAGGTATTTTTCTAATGCTCTTATGTTTTTAAGAAAAACTTACACAATGAATGGATAATAGGTTACTGTGACTGTTACAATAGGTAGGTAAGCTACCTGATCGTACAGTCAGCATCAAAAGTCGGTTAAGACTTATAAATATTACACCAAGTTTTGTGCTGGAGGGCTACTCTCTTTCTCCGAAACGTAACTTCGGCAACGAACGAAAATTAAACGTAGTTACGTTTGTGACCCTACTCTATATCATTTGCGGACGCAAACAATAACATTCAAAACATTTGTTGTCTGTGAATTCGAATTTCTTGTGTGCGTCCGCAAATTATGTAGAGTAGGGTCACAAACGTAACTACGTTTAATTTTCGTTCGTTGCCGAAGTTACGTTTCGGAGAAAGAGAGTAGCCCTCCTGGTCCGTGTGATCTGATGTTATATTGTTTTGCGAATTTGTGTAACCATTGATGAAAATATTGTTATGTTTTTTACTCCAGTCTGTTAAAATGGATTGTTCTAAAACTAAGACGTCTTATAATTTTGGTTATGTAAAGCGACTTTTGCTGCTGACCGTACATGAGTATATATGTACAATTTTACGAACCTTACTTATACCTAACACCGTGAGTGCTTGAAGAATGCCATTGTTCTTCAGATTTTTTTTAGCCAACCTTATGGCGAATCCAGTTTAAGTTCTCCTAGGGCTAAAAACTGGTACATATTGTTACTTATGTTTATAGAAATTAGAGGCTGGTAGGCTGGTATATGTGGTTTAAGGATTTTTATCAGAATTAAAAGGAAGATGATAAAAACCAAGAACATTATCATTATCAGCCCGGAGCCCAGGAATCATCCACTGCTGGGTATAGGCCTCCCCTTTTTAGGGTTCCGTACCCAAAGGGTCAAACGGGACCCTATTACTGAGACTTCGCTGTCATAGTTAGCCAGTTGAAATTCCTACAGATTATGTATTTCTGTTCCCGCTATAACAACAAATACTAAAAACAGAATGAAATAATTATTTAAGGGGGCTCCCATACAAGAAAGTGATTTTTTTTGCTCGTTTTTATAAATAATGGTACGGAACCCTTCGTGCGCGACTCCGACTCGCTCTTGGCCGGTTTTTCTGCTACACTACCCGGTTCTGTGAGTCCCTTAATCAGGTGTTTCCCGCGACTTTGACGATGTCGTCGACCTAACGAACTTTAGGACAAAGTTGACTTGAAAATTAACTTAATAAGTGCCCATGTAGGCCTATGTAAAAAAATAAAATATTTTGATTTTGATTGAATTGACTTGCACTTTCACCAATCCTTAGTTCAGTCAAGCAAGCAGAAATTCTTAAAGAGAGTCCGGATGCGCAACCCGTTAAGTGGGACCTGACATTTACCCAGCGAATGTGGTAAGTTTAAGTCCAATAAAACCTAGCACTTTCTACTGTAAACCTTTAAGCTCTCTTCAAAAACATTGCTCGTTTCGAGTAGATCAGTAATAAACAAGTGAAAACAGACAGCGATAAACAAATTAACGGCGAAGACTAATCTTTGAGATGTTTTGAAGTGTTTCTCTTAATAGTGCAATTGATCATGCAGATTGCTGATTGCAACGATGCAATTAAAATAAAATTTATTGGATTAGTGCTGTGCTCCGTGATTTCACCCACGATTTCTGAGATTTCTTCTTTTTGCTCGGCACCTAGGGGTCGTACCGTGTGTTTTTTCTTATCGTTTGGTGATGTTAACTTAACACGGGCCTCTGACTTGGCTTTACATGCCGTCGAAAAATATCTCTCAGGCATGCCGTTTGGCCTCACGATGTTTCCTTCACCAAAGTTAGTGTTAATTATACAATATGTATATGAATCCGAAACATCAAAGGAGCGTGTCTTGGGTTCGAACTTGGCAGTCCGAAAGTCACACCACTACATTGCAATCGTGATGTCAAATAGCCTATAACTTTCTTCAAGAATTGGGCTCATCATCATCATTCTCTTGCCCTTATCCCAATCTATTTGGGGTCGGCGCATCATGTCTTCTACTTCCATACTTCTCTTGCTTGTCATCTCATGAGACACCTCCTTTCTTGCCATATCATCCTTCACACAATCTATCCATTGTTTCTTTGGTCTTCCTCTACTCCTATAACCATCCACATTCATACTCAAAACTTTTCTCACGACATTTTCCTCATTCCTCCGCATCTTCTTCTTTCGTCAAGAATTGAGCTATCAAATACAAAATTTAAAGATTTTTTCATATCAGACAGGTATTTCCACAGTTAAGCGCGTTCAAACAAACAAACTCTTCGGCAGTTCAGCTTTGGTATTAAAACAAATTTCTGTGTTTGGTGATGCTACATCAATTTTAAGATCTATTTCGATCGTCAATTCGAATTGTCTGAGCCCAGTTTCTCTTTTGTTTTCTTTTCTGTCTACGTTAAAAGTAGTGTGTGGTTTCTTTACATTTTATTTGCATTAAGTGTTCAGTATTATTGGGTAGAATTATGGACATGTGTTCTTTTGTATTGAATTGCAGTTGAGCTTATTTGGGTCACATTCTAATTCGCCATGTTTGATGTTTCAAATTGAACAATATTCGTACAGTAGTTTTACGAGACGAATACGTATTGAAAATTGCTGGATCGTTTTTGGCACAACGTCTTCTCCATCGCTAAAGCGCAGAAGTGCTGAAGATCGGATGTTTTGAGGGACTGTCCCTTGAAACGATAACGTTAAAAAACTGCTAACTAATTCTTAGACTAATTTGTATAAATAGCTTGATTTTGATTCTTCAAGAACAAACGCAGCCAACAGAGTAGAGTATGGAACAATTTAAATTAAAAAGGGCCGCAGGTTCTTAACTGAACTGATTCCAAGGCGAGCCAGTTAGGAACAACAATACGACATAAAACGGTCCATAAATCTCGATATTTGTGGCTATGACGTCATTAGTAGAATGTACTTACTGCTATGAAAAAGCTCGAATGATTACAGTATTGGAATTTCGACTGTCGGTGCCGAGCTGTGGGTTGAAAATCCGATAGTGCGCTTTTATTTAGTTGATGGATAGTGTTTATGGCGTCTGTGTGCATTATATGCTTAGAACTTATTTTGAAGCCAAGTGATTGACCTCTCGCCATTAATAAAACTATCATAAAGAAATTCAAAAGGATTAATTTAATAATGATTTGCATTCATAATGAAAGACAAAGCTATAAGCTTTATTGATAAAGGTTGTTTTTCCAGTATTTATGTCTGCAACAAACAAGTTTATTTAAAATATAACAAAGCTAATGTCTAACGGTTTTATCTGGTCAAGGCTCGGAGTAAACTAAATTGGCTAAAGCAAGTTGTGCATCAAGGCATTAATAAAGGGCTATTGTACGAATTGACTCATGGCCGACATTGTTACGTCGCGACAGACAGTCATTTGTTCAGATAACATTCTATGGAAAATGTTACGACTTTCCAATCGAGGAAATTTAAGAACGGCCACGATTTTACGCGTTTCCAGTGGCTTGATAGAAGCTCGAATAGGGAAATGAAATTATAAGTTTTCGTAAATTGATTTAACGTTCACATAGGTATTTTTTTTTTGTCCTTGCAGGCTTTATTGGAGTTCAGTGTACTGCGTACTACCCAGTACGGGGTTGTGGAGGTTCGATAGGCAGTCAATCCATGTAAAATACTAGTATTCAGCTGCATGGTTTGACTGGAAGCCGATCCCATCATAGTTGGAACGCAATTGACCATAATTTGAGTACAGTTTGCCTTTAGTTTTGCACCTCGTCTAGCAGCACGGATTTTCCATGCATCCTTTATCCTTTTCTGGCGGTTACAACTGTCATTTGCTAGAGCGAGAAACACAGCGTGCTGGCAAATGCATCGTCGAATTGCCGCGTGAGATAAAAAGCATTCCCATTAAAAAAAAAAACCCCCTAATTTATGAGTTATTCTTTTAAAATTACAACGTTTATGACGTAGTATTCAATTACTTTAACATCAGCATTTAAATAAATGGGAGCGGATTTCTAGAATCCAACAATAATAAAACATTAAAGTTTTGATCTTGTCTAGTTAGTGCGAAATTATAGCTGCGAAGGCTCGTGACTGTCGTAATCTCATCTTCAGCTTTTAATTATAATGAGTGTAAAAATGCCTATAATCACTCGATTAGATAAGGAGGTCCTACTGCTTAGAGCTTTCACAACGATGTGGACGAATTTGTTGACACCCTATTATTCTTTTTCTATTTTGATACTATACATATACTACACCAATATATTTCCAGTATAACATGGCCTCGCTTTGTACAGATTTCCCGTACAATGAGAGGTCCGCATAAACTGGTGCTATAATGTGGTACCTATGTATCTTCTACGCCGACGAACACGAAAGGCAGGTAGGCTGGAAGAGATTTCTTTAGAAAAAAGCATTAACTTTGTACCTATTTTCTGTTCCTTTCTTCTTCTCTTTATTAAGTGTAGTCCATGTAGGTACATAAATTGTTAAATAAATAAATAAAGCTGAACCGTTACTACCTTCTAATAAAATAATATCAGCAGAATTGACAACACAAACCGTCCAATGTCGTGACATCTGACCAGTGGCATTGTTTTCTCCGACCGACAAAATTGTTAATAGTTTACAAACTTTCACTGCGTCTGAGAGAGTCTTCATAACCGCCATCTTCTCGTTGCATCACAATGGCCGACTTTTTGACAAAAATTAATTGTTAAACTTAATTTTTGTAATGGTTTTAAAAGGTGTCAAAGTGCACGCGATTTGGTCGTTAGAATTAAGTAATATTATTCATTGTTTGTAGTTTTCATTTCATTGGTGAAAGCTCGTGGCTAAATAATAACAGCCGCACTGTTCGATTTTTAAGGTTAAGCCGTGCTTGCTGAGGTTGGTCCGTAGATGGGTGGCCATAATTAAATATCGAGTTTCCACCGTGCCTCGGATAGCAGGTTAAGCCGTTGGTCCCGGCTGTCATTTGTAGATCTTTGACAGTCGTTACAAGTAGTCAGCAGGCAAAAGTCTGACATCCAGTCTTACCAAGGGGTATGTATTACCCAGTTACTGGGTTGTGGAGGTCGTATACTGGTACTCAGCTATATCCGGTTAGACTGGAAGCTGGCTCCAAGATAGTTTGGGAAAAGGCTAGGCAGATGATGTCTGTAGTTTTCATTCACTAACAAAAAGTTACCACACGTTTGATCACATCATACCGATGAAAAATTTCTGTGTGGGTACAGATAGAAATTTTTCATCAGTACCGAATTTAAAAATCTGTCCAATCAATCAGCACCGAAAAAGAACTGATCTATCCTACAACGGCTACAACAGTCAGTAGGTACAGTACCTACACGACACAGTAAAAAATATGGAACGGTAGTTCTTTTTTTTTAATTACCGATGCAAACTTTGTATGTTGACAGTCCAGAATTATGTAAGTAGGTACTATTGAATACGTGGTAAGCGTTTGTGCGTCGTCGGTGTCTCTTCCACACAGTATATCTGTGTCATTGGCGCCACGTAGAATAGGGGATCGGACTGGGTACAGAAAACGACATTCTATTTTGTCCGTCAGACAGGTAATACAAAAATATTAGGCACGTATTTTTTGTTTTATCAAAATATCAAAAAATTACTTAGTTAAAACTCATTGAAGTTGGAGAGTGGGGGCTTACTACGTTACAAGTAGGTATAAAACTTACCTACATGTGACGTCATGAGCCATTTCAACTCAATATATCTCCATAATTTTATGACCGCGTGAAAAAAGAAAAAATACGTGTCCAATACTTTTCAATAAACTACCCGACAGACAAAGAAAAAAAAATTGGATTATCCCCTAGTTTTTATTTTATCGTCTATTGTAGTTGTATACATATTGTTTTTTAAGCTGTATATTGGCAAAGAGCCAAACACCAACTGATTGTCAAAACTGTCGGTAATAGATGCTGAATCTGTACAGTCTACCTAACGGGCATTTTGATTTTATAGTTAAACTAAAAATGCGAATTCTTTAGAAAAGTACCTAGGGACACTCATCGAAGTTTGCCCGGTAGACCACTTTTCAACCTTAATGCTCAAGGTCAGGCATAAGGGTTTAAAGGGTAAACTACTAACTTAACAGGAACTTCATATTTTCAATTTAATTCTAGCAACTAGTAACGTCGAAGCCGTCGCATTTCAAAATATTGGCAGTAGGAAGCATACAATTACATCATTACTCTTCGTACTTAAGGTGCCTACATAAAGTGTAAAGACGGCTTTCATACAAGTTCATACAAGCAATGTATTAAGTCATAACGTCCGCCGTTGAGTCATCATCATCGAAACCCGGTCATGGTCAGTGTCAACACGTCATCCATCTTGCAAGACTTGATTTATCGAAGGTCACCGATCCGAACTATCAGGAAGACAGTTTTTGTGATAAGGAAAATAAATAGCCTTATTTGGATACTAGGAAGTGCTTTAATATGGCCTAGGCAGATAGGAACCATCCATTGTTTACAAATCACCAATGGCCAGTCTTATATTTATTCAGACTTCCTTTCAATGTAAAATATAAGTGCGGTGTAGACCATACAAGTTATATTCTTATAGATATTATTAAAATAAAGAAAGCTCCAATCAACCTTGAACGTAGCTTTCGCAACTCCCACTGGGAGACCGGTTCAAATAAGGAACTTAAAAAGCAACGCGAGCGCAGTGTTCGAACAACGTGCTGGCAACATTCCACTATAACGTCTATCTATACACTCATAAGTAAATCAAACTATTCCGGAAAGTAATACAAAATTTCGGCCAGAATATTACAGCCCGGCTAGCTCAGTCGGTAGAGCATGAGACTCTTAATCTCAGGGTCGTGGGTTCGAGCCCCACGTTGGGCGCAACTTTTTGCGTTTTCCTGATATTTTTTTATTATTCTGATTGCACACGTGGCTTTTTTATTATAACCGCAGGAACGTGTACTTGAAATAAGAGACGCCTCATAACCAAGCGTAATTATTTATTGATGTTTCGAGAACCCGCAAGGTTTAAAAGATTAGATAAGGAAAAAATATAGTAATTAAGCGAGGTTTGAAGAAGCATTGAAGCCATTACTTAGACAATTTCGTCGTTTAAACTAACAACTTTAGCCTAGTTTTTTGTAAGTACAACAAGAACTTTCTTTCACGACCAACATTATCATAAAATGTGTAGCAGTTTTTAATAATGACTCACGAATCAAGCAATGATGGAAAGTGATCGATAATCGACTAATGATATCGACCTGGTTTTGCTCGATATTAATGAATAAGATTACTATCAAGTGACAGATGTTAAGTTTATTATTTCCGATGTTGACATTGAGAATTATCGATTATTTCTTTAAAACTTTCTACAACTTAAAATGCTCATTTCTCCGTCTGTAGTGTGCGATATTATCAGAATCAGCGTTAATGGCATTGATGTGGCAATAATGCAATGTAGGCGATTTGATTGACAACATATCCTGCAAAAGATTATGTCAATTTTATAGAAATACTAGCTGTCCCGCGCAACTTCGTCTGCGTCACATTTTCCCCGTTTTCGCAACATTTTTCATTGCTGCTCCGCTCCTATTGGCCGCAGCGTTATGATATATAGCCTATGTCCTTCCCCAGATTAAAATCTATCTTCTTGCCAAATTTCATTAAGATCCGATCAGCCGTATAGTCGTGAAAAGGTAACAAACAAACAAACATACAAACAAACAGAGTGACATTCGCATTTATAATATTAGTATGGACTAGGGGTCCCGCGCAACTTCCTTTGCGTCACATTTTCCCCGTTTTCGCAACATTATTCATTGCTGCTCCGCTCCTATTGGTCGTAGCGTGAAAATAAGTAGCCTATGTCCTTCCCCTGGTTGAAATCTATCTTGATCCGATCAGCCCTTTAGTCGTGAAAAGGTAACAAACAAACATACAAACAAACAGAGTGACATTTGCATTTATAATATTAGTATTGAAGAGACGCTTTGAAAGCGAAGTACTATGTGTATGCCAAAGATTCATGACCGAAAGTCCAATTTCCCATATAAACGATAACACTAAACTTGAATGCCATATTATTTATTGTATAATATCAATTTCGTAACAGTAAGTACTCGTTGATATACAAGTGTTGTTTTGCATCCTCGTCAAAATTCAGGAGGTTGTCACTTAATACATAAATAATCAATTTAAATTACGGTACCTACTTAGTTATTAATAAATACTGCTTTTTTTTGTTGTTTAGACAGTATTTACGAATAACTCCCTTGACGTGGTTTAGGGAATAAGAAATTTACAAAAAAACGTTTGAGATTGTTTGTATGTGTGGAAGCGCAGTTATAAGTTGTGGAACAGACGGGCCGCGTTTAAAACACGGATGGCTCACACTTACCGATTTCCGTAAATATGAAAAAAATATACTTTCTAATTTTATTATTCATTCGGGTAGAGAATCAGTAGCATAGTTACCTTCTTGAATTTGATGAGGATGCAAAACAACAGCTTGTAGTTGACATTTTGTACTAATATTGTCCGCAACGGGGGGCAAAACGATGCACTATGGTCTATAAAATAGCATCGTTCATTTGGCGACCATTTTGTTTTACGTAACAGTTCATGGCTTAGGGATCTTTTACGATGAGATAATACTGTTATTTTTTCAATTTAAAGCTAACCTTTTGTTGTTTGTTAGGTAATGCTTACAGACAAAACAGTTTATGAATAAAGGATGTACTTGGTAATCTTAAATTGACCTTAATCTGCCTGTTGAGTACATTGAGGGAGTATTTGGTTTAATCCGAGCTTGGATTAACTTAGCTTTGTTAAAAACTGTTATTACGTGTGTTAGAACATTAACACTTTAAAACGCCTTTATTTGTTAATAATAATAATATATTTATTCAAAATTAGTACCTATTAGCACAATAAATACAATTTCAATCTTAGAAATAATAAAGGTATGTATAACCGCATGAAAAATACCTCTTTATTTGTTTCAGCCTGAGAGCTGAGAAAGAGAAAGAAATAAAATAGCTCGCCTTGGCACACGAGGTTGTCGCGAATATGAACATGTCGAGGTGATGTGGAATATGAACTCGGCTATCATTGTGCCGATTGGCTAAAAGCCTCGACGAACATCGAGAGGGGCTCACTCTTGGCAGTTGGATCAAGAGCCTGATTCAGAAGGCAGTACTCCTCGATACGGCCTGTATTGTGAGGAAGTTCATGTCTCTGCAGCCCTAACCACCGGTAGCTTGGACCCTGCTCCCGATACCAGCGGAAACCTGTTTTTAATATTTTTAAATGCTTTTTTTACCATTTTTTTTTAAAGAAACATTTAAAAATGTATGAAATAAGAAGTTCAATGAATAAAGGAAATGAAGGTAGGTATAATAAAGCTCGATGCCTGTACTAGGTTCTGTTTTCATATGGAGATGGAATTTGGGAGTGACTGTAGACTTTAAATAAAATGGAATCACAAAGATTGTAAAAAATCTAACTCTCCATCAGCTGCCGTTACCACGATACTCAAGGCTCGTCCCATAAAAAAAAACAACTAATCAATCATCCTGAATTAGTAATTCATTAGGTACCGCCATACATTATGTTCTAACCAAGTCAGAGGCCCATGGGCGGCATAAAAACTCCTTCTCACCAGGTTAGGGACTATGACCACACGATAAAGAAAGGTTTCCTAACGCGGTAAAAGCAAACGACAGCTCCTTGTTCTTGTGAACCTTCAACATGGCTACAGTATTCCGCTTGGCGCCGTTGGAAACATCGGAATGTTAATTAAATAAATCCCGCAGTGTGTATCGATGCAAAAAATAAAAGGTCGCCGAGCCACGCGCACGCGCAACGGACGAACACGTCAAAGGGTTCTGTTTTTCTAGCCAAGCAGCGAAGAAAAACAGTTGAAACTTGTTCTATAGCTAAAGCTGAATAATCATGAAGCGCTTTTTTGCTGGATTGACTGTTGTAACGACTGCTGTTCGCGACCGTGACCGATTAGCAGTTGGAATGGCGGGAAATACTGTCGTTAATAAAACGTTTCGAAATAAATACTAAAGAACTATGGTATCAGCACCTTGAGGTTCTAAGTATAGTTCTTTCAGTGACAAGAATTAAGAACTAAGAAAAAAAAATAAGAAAAATTATAAAAATAATTAAAATAATCAACAAAGCATCTTCTGAGCAAAGAGTTTTGGATCGACGAGTCATCTTCATCATTCAAATCTACTAACTAAATATTTATGGCTTTCAATTTATACAGTTGCTACTGAGTATCATTTGATTACGTAAAAATTACATTAAGTTTGATATCACATAATAAATCACAGACAAATTAAGTTGGTTGTCTGAGATGTCATTTGCATACATTTCGACCTAAAAGACATCATCAGTTGTACCTCATTTATTTAACGACAATCATCTGTCACTAGGTATAATTATACTCCGTCTTTTTCTACTGTGTCTAAGTTATTGTTATACAAGACTTGAACATTGCCACGATTGTCAGTCCATCATACATTTGTACCACTTCAAAATCTGCTGGATTTTAAGAAGAAAGTATTTTTGTCCAAAATTGGTAATTCATTAAAAATACCATCGTTTCTATTGACAGCTCATTTACCAAATATGGCTAAGTAGATTCGGTCAACACTTCAATCATTCAACCTAATAAGATTTGCTTTTGGAACCATTTCTTCATTCTGTCTGTTTAACTGCCGCGTTGGTTTATTGATCACCTTTAAGAGCCTTCTTCCAGGCAATAGACTCACTCCCTAGTACCTTAAACATGATTCGCGAAATGTGGGTGCTCTATTGGTATTAACCTTTGTCCAACCCCCCGGGAAATACAACCGTGATGTTATATTCTTCACTTTCTTCGATGTCTCTATTATTTTCAGTATTCATGCTTATTTCTTTCTTCATGTCTCCAATCCATTTCTCTTTATAACCTAAATACCATTCCCTATTCCCCTACAAATTAATTAAAATAAAGCTCTAATAAGGTAACGATTCGATTGTTGCCTAGCAACCCGTATCACAACACGTCGGATGTGGATAGTCAAGCGTATGCACGTCGTAATTATGTTTTGACTACCATGAGACCATGACTCATGCGACTGCAATCATTGCAAGTTATGTGAGGTAATTATTAGAATCGCTTTCCTGTGAAATGTTGTTATTTAACTTTTATTTTTGCTTCAGGATTTTAATCCTGCGTAGGTTTTAGGTCTGTCTTTAGAAGAAATTGTTAATGCAACTTCACCAAGCATTTCGGGATTCTTATTTTAAATCCAAGTTAAGCATTTGCTATGGTCCAAAAAAACGATCGACGAACGAAACATAGTCAGCCGTGCTTAACTGCTTACCCAAAACATCAACTGCAAAGCTATCTTTAACTACAAAACATTAATTTAAAGCAGATTGCAGTACAAAACAGGAACTTAGTTAAACTGATACACATCGTTCTTACACCACAGACGGAGAAGGCAACCTGTGCGATATTTACGGTGTTGAACACAGAACACGCCAGTTTTGCGCAAACCAACCGACAGACGAGACAGAGATATAATAACACGTTGTAGGAAAAGAACACGACAACCCCGCGAGCTAAATGATAATCAAGTGAATTGATACTAAAATAGAAACTTAGGACATTTAGCAATGGTCAATGAATATTAATGTTTAGAAGAAATATCAGCTGCTTGCCACAATTTAGATGTTAATGGAGTCTAGAATGTCTTAGGCGACAATATAGATCGAAATACGAAAAAGGTTTCAATGAATAAAACCAATGCAAGCAGCATAAAAACTATGAGATAGTAGATTGTTTTTCTACAATTCAAGGTTTACGTTGTGTATTCTTTTTTAATTTTATTTTATAGTATACTTACTTAATGTCCATGCAAAGGTTGTCTGGAAGATATCGCTATCAGCGATAAGAAAGCCATTTAAACCACAAAAAGAAGAAATGTTTCAATTTTGGTCTACAATAATATTACTCTATTCTATTCTTCTGTTTTTGCAATTTGACATAAGAGGCAAATCATAAAGATGCTTAAATATTTAACTATACTTGCAAACGTTTTATGAACAGCAATGATGAATAATTGCAATAAAAATTACCATTTAGTTAAGAAACGTTAATGTAAACTTTAGCAGTGAGAAGGCTGCAATCAACGAATGACAGTAAAGATTAACTACAGACGGATGAACCCAACTTATGTAAGAGATGCAGGAATATGCATGTGAGCATGTAATTATAAAGTAAGTAAAGAGAGGATTATCTTTAAATCATATAAATGGTAGTTACCTACTTTTTCAGTTGGAACACATTGGAAATAATCCACAGAATCGCACTGTAAAAATTATTCGCAAGAGCTTAAGAATGGATCTAAATCTTTGTAATCTATTATTGGAAGAAAGCACATTATTGTACCCGTACTAATGTCCTAAAATTCGCTTGACCTCATCTTATCCGCAGAACGTTTGTCAACTCTGGAAGTCTAGATAATAATATTACACGTAATAAGTATAAACAATATTAGATCACATCCAAACATAATATTATATCGCCAATGACGTTCAAAATTACGCTTGCTTACATCAACTCCTCTATAAATCAACTTTATCACTGTCACGAGGAAGTCGAAGTTATATTGCCCTCAATGATAACAGCTAACAAAGGAACAGCATTAATTGAAATACTTTGGAACGGTTTCACAACCTACAAATAAGCATTAACCAAAAGATCAATACAAGCATTGAATGAAGTTATATGCATATGAACATATCTGCCAAAAAGAAATTGAAATTGATTTATTGTCCTGGGTAATACAGTACGCAGGAACATAGATTAAAAGACATTGTAAAAATGAGAAGCTTGAAATATTCTATGATAAAGTTTTATCTAGTGAGCCTTAAACTGGGCAGTTAGTATCTAATGATAACTACTATATGTGAAATTAAAACTTATCCTGAAGTTGCGAAGGAAGGCTATTGGAAACGGGAAATCTCTAATCTGTTACTTTTAATACCAATATCTGGGAACGGTGAAAACGTGTCATTGAGATAAAAGAAACATCAAATACGATGAACAGTTACTTAAACCAATAGTAACTTTAAGAAGAGAACAAAAGGCCTGTGACGGATACAGTACTAATACATGAAGACTGAAGCTTAGAAGATAAACTAACATGCGATGACTGTCAAATATTTCATCAATTAAGCTCGAGTTTCTTTATCTTGCTCCATGGAAGCATGCGGATTGGGAAGGCTAATTAATTATAAGCATTACGGGGTTTTAATCGAGTTGTCTGGTAAGAATGACTAAGAACTCATATCTTGTTTCGTCCGATCATTATGGGCAGAACCGTCAAGTCCTTTAATTTTGAGATGTCAATTTTATTGCTCTAAAGATCCTACACGCCCTTCGTCAGAAACTATACTCGTCCATTTTTCTTCATCAATATTAATATCCCTAAAGTTAAGTATATTCTCATTCATTTGTTTATTCATATTATCCAGTTTTGATTTCTCTGTTGACAGGAACAGGTATTTACTTATAACATCAGACTAATTAATTACCTACTAATTTCAATATTAAATCATCTGGTGGACAGGTGTTTGCGTGACTTATTGGCAGAAAGTTTTGAGACAGATATTATTAACTAATGTGTAACGTGATGAAAGAGATAGCGATTTTGTTCTTAACTAGGAGTCCTGATTGTCAGTCATTCATTAAGAATGAGCTGAGCCTATTCATCATCTATGTGCGTTGACCATATCGGCATGGACGGTAAAACATGCTTAGCTTTCTCGAGACATGTTTTATTAACAAATCAAAAATATCCATATTAATGTGCAGATTAAAGATCTGAGTAATTAAAATCACCAAAAACGACTTATGCATAGTGATCCACAACTATAAATTAATATTACGAAATCGAATAACTAAATCAAATATAGCGCCAAGTTAAGAGAGAAATTTTGAAAATCTAGATCAATAAATCTCTTTCGATCGGTGCGATATTAATGATCTGGAGAAAGACGTAACATATTACGATAGTGATGATAATGATCTGATTATGTCACGAACTTGTCGCGTTGATGGAGAAAGCAAAATAATCTTTTATAACAAATTATGAAACAACTGACGGATACAAATACGTACTTGGGTTTTGTAACATGTCAACACTTATCTATTGGAATCTTAAAACCAGTAGGAGCGTAGCTGCACATGTTTTCAAGTGGTTCCATCCATGTTCAGAATCTGGCTTCGTTTGAAGTGGTGGTGAAAGGAAAAAAAATAATGTTTTAAGTTGTGGGTGAAATAAGTTGTTGTATTACTTAACGCAGAAACTGCAAAACGAGACAAACGTTAAAGTTAAATGAAGGCGAATGGAATAGTTTGGCTTTGTGATCTTAATTACTTAGGTACTAGAATTTATTCGATCAAACGACAAAGTATCAAAGATGCTTTGGAAAATATTTGACTCGTGCAAGATCGCCCCACATATTTATATGGAGAAAATTCTATATTGTTCCGTTTCTCGGCGACTATAATATAAAATCTAACTTTCTCGAAAATAAGTATGTTAACAAGAAAGGTGTCATATGCACGTGCCTTGTCACCAGCATCTTGGTTTATTCGTGAATCTTCATAGTTAATATTGAGGTTAAGAACTTTACAATGATTAAGTATTGTGAGAGTGATAATTATTTATGTTTTATTGCCGGATCAGTATGGCTGGCCTTGATTTTCTATAGGTCTGAGCTCGTTTTCTCTTGCAAGACGAAGTAGCTCTTGCTTGGTATAAATGAATCCCACTATTGCCATTTTATTATTGGACACAAGGCCGCTAGGTGCAAAAAGGTTTGTTGTATAAACAGGCTTACTAGAAAATAGAACATGTTTACTTCTGTACTGTCAACCTCCTTTATATCGTCTGCATTATGAAGGTCAACTTTTAGGCTATCATATTATATTATCATATATATATATATATATATATATATCTATTTTAGGCATCTATACCCAAATGCTAACTTGCATTTACGTTCTCTCAAATTAAAACCTGATTTAAATCAACGTTACTTACAGGTAGCAGGTTATCGTTGTGTTACCTATAGAATCCGTTGGCCTCAATAATTTTGAGGAAAAGTTTCATAAATATTACAAATAACCTAATGTCTTCTGAAGCGTAACTAAACATTGAAATCGACGTCAATTGATATTTAACAGAGACAATCGCATGTTTTATACAAATTAATTACAATTGCATCATTGTTTAAACAATACAACAACAGATAAAAACGTTCATTGACATAGTTTGGATTTGTTATTAAATTATTGAAGAAACGTAGTATAGTAGTAACAGTTTTGAAATTGCTAGATTTGTTATTCATAAGATTGTTGTGATTGCACCACGTGTATTAAGGTAAATAGGTTATCGATGTGACCGTAGCAATTTCTCACCGGTTTCTGTAGTAATATTATTAAGTTTAAGTCCGCTTTCATTGATGTGTATGTAAGTAGGAACTTTTACGGCTTCAAGGGATAACACATTGTTGTACTTAGATATTATCTATCATCGTTTTAGTTTTAGTGTCTTCAGTTATAATATTAGTAGTTATTTTTTAAAAATATGTTTGGCTGTTCTTATAATAGATTTTGTTCTTTCTTTTTGCAGTGGTATGTCCCTCAAATTAACCTCACCCTTTACCATCACGTGGTACTTTACGATTACCAGGTGGAAAGTTATTTCACCCTAAAAAAACTACAACACGCAAGTTTTAAAGATCGAGGGGAATACCAAAACGTCTTTAAAATTCACAGTAACACATAAATACTGCGTTTGTAATTGTTTATTTGACTGCTTGTAGACATGACAGGACTTCGACTTCCATTGTCCTTTCTGGCTTTATTATTGACGTCCCTTTGTGCTTCTAAACTATGAAATAAAGTTTGTTTTTCATATTTACTGCTGGTGTCTCGAGCTTTTTTAAATATGTTTTTTTTTTTTTATAGTTGTCATTGAATAAGTCATTGATAGGATGTCTGAATTTGAATTTAGTAGTACGTTCTTTATTAACCCCGTTGAATTCATTGGGCACTTGCACACGCATATTTGTAGGTATAATACCAGTCCCTCCTTTATTGAAAGGAGTGACTCAACTAAAGTCATCAATATTCATGAATTGAACATTTAGGGCTCAAATTAAATGGATTTTTGAACGTGTTACCTCAACCGGCTACTTCGCCACAAGTACTTTTCCATTGATTTAATTATAGCCGCTTCACTTGTTCTTTAGAAATCAATTCTACGAAAAAATGTAACCGGTATGAATGTTAAGTATAAAAAGCTTATACAATATGTAAGTAGAGCTGACTAGTAACTTGCGAGGCTTCCAAGTGAGCGGTTCCGTTCAAAACTATCGATCTGTTCCATGCTGAGTTGCTTTGTTGTGTAACGTAAAAATGTTGTTACTTTCTTTGCCCTTTAATTTTGATATAACATTATTGTCGTTATTCTCAATTATATTGAAGTCATTTAAATCAGTCTCGATGTTAACAAATCTTTCTTTTACAGTCTTAGTTACACTTGCTGTTATCTGTAATTAGCTTGTTCAGACACTCAAACACACCTCGCTTCCATGAATCATCTAAATAGCAAGCATAATGCTTAATTTAACAATTTCAAAAAAACTTGTTACATACGGTTAGTCTTGTCCTGTTAAACACTGACCACGAAAGAGTAATTTGTTATTCTAATTTGTATATGGCAACCGCTTTTTAAATACGTTTGTGTCTAGTCAGAAAAGTCTTACTAGGACGTAAAAATGGCGGGCTTATGTTTAACATAACACCAGATAAAGTAAATATAACCTTTAAAAACATTTTTATACTGCTTAAAATAGTAAATGATCACCAGAATTAAAAACCTGAAAATCACAGCTCCGAACTAAGGCGTAGTCGACGGAGCCCCGCTACGCGGGGCTCCTATTTCTCTCTGCAGGGTTTAAGTAACCTAACACGAAGAGGATGTCGGGGTGCCCAATATCCCGAGCTCGCTTTGCTCGCAGTTGCTTCCTAAGTTCTTCTTGCCACAAAATTTGGTGATCATTTACTATATTTGGTGATCATTTACTATATTTGGTCTTTGAATACAATTTTTTTGGTGTTTAGTATTTTTTTTTGGGTAACGTAGCTTAGGATCTCAAAGTATTTTTTGGTGCTCATTATATTTAATCCCAAAATGGAGTGGTAAGGAATTGGAGGATACACTGGGAACCGATATTAATGCCACAGCAGCTGCTAATAAAAAACTCACTCCCTATGTAGCAATGCCAGCTATCCAATCTCAGACGCATCTTTTCACTGGTACACTTAACATGAACATGCTTGTATGCACTTCATTTACATCAATCTGAATGGCATCAAAGCAAGGCGTTTCTCGGGCGGAAAATTGGATGGGCATACAAGCCATACAATCTATTTTATTAGGCTACACGACGATCTGTGCGTATGCAAATCTGCGTGAAATTGCAATGAAATAAGAACGAACTTACAAGAAACTACCTAGCTAGATGATTGAGAAATTCGCTGACATTTCTGGTATAGCTTCGTTCTACATTCGATGGATTTTGTACCTTGTGTATAGGGTTTGAGAAATTACGGTCTTACTGGTTAGTATTCAGTACTTACTATTTAGTGGCGGTACTTTCATACAAGCCTACAAGCTTGGCTTGCCCTTATTACTACTCTTGATTTTCGGGTTTCTGAACAGCTTGCTTGCCTTATGAGCTTGCCATTTTATTTGCCCCTAGGCACGGCACCACTAATATTCAGTGCCAATCCATGTCTACAATATGTTAAAAAAAAAAACCCTGTCCGATCCGATAGCTATGTGCCCCTTTCGGATCGGACAGGATTTTTTTAAACCTTTTTTTAAGTGTAAATATATTATAGCTACCGTTAATTTGATATTAAGAAAGGCGAAAAAACACAAGATTCTGTTATTTTCCATTAAGATATTGTAGCAGCTGCAGATTATTTTTAGAATCGACCTGATCTGCTGGTTTTTTAATTCAGTACTTATTGGAAGTTCCGTTAATATTTTAAGTGTTTTTTCAACTGTTTCCACCTCTAGCATAAATTGTTCTTATTTTTCGTCCAGAGGCACTAAGACTAATCTTGATCCATCTATTTGTTCACAAAACCATTGTGAAGTGCGGAGCACGGCACGTTGTGAAATGTAACAGAAGAAAATGTTGAAAGATTCTCCCGTCACTAGAACCAAGTGCGTGAAGACGAGAGATATTATCTCAGATAGTCAAGTCTAAGTGAAGCGTATTATTGCGCAGTTTAAACCCGTCAGTGATCTAAGAGGATATGAAAATCAAGTTAATTTTATCGAAATATTTATTGTTGTTAATAAAGGAGCAAATACTTGTGTTGCAATTTCCGAATAATCATCAAAACAACACTAATAACAAAAACATATGGATAGAGTAAACAACAAAACTATTCGTTAGGTCAGCAGAATTAGTTGTTGGTAAGCAATAGGTAGAAACACGCAATTAGTATTGTAGTGTAGTTGACTATTTTATATAATGGTAAAAACAATTATCGACAAAAACAGCAAAATAAAAACAGACCCTTCTTTTTCAACAAGCCATAATGCTGATGCTAAACATTCTACCCCAATCTCGACTACAAATACTATGAATAATAATAAAACAAGAAACACAACACCAAATGTAGGCTTACTTGTATCTAAATACATTTCCGTGAACATCTGCAGTGTACCGGAAAGGCCCACATTTGCAAATGAACGTCTTACAATAGGGGTAACAGCGCAACAAAACACCGAGATCTACGGGCTCGTAAATGCAACATACAAGTAACAAGTGATTAGGAGATACCAAGATCTATTGTAGGAATCGAGGGTTACATTACCAAAGGATTGTTGACATGGCGTGAAAGAGTTCGATTTGCAAGTGAATAACTTTGAAAACGGAAACAAATGAACAATAAAATTAGAGCAATTCAACATGTAGGTTGTTCACTTGCATGTTCATTGATAGCTACATGGTTGTGCTCAGTGTCTTGGACTTCGTAAATAGTCGGAGTTTCGATCTCACCATTGGTTTAGTAGTATTAAAAGTTATTTATACTTGTTACTTTAGAATTTACGAAATACTATGGAAGAAGACGACATGCTGCCCCGACAGAAAATGACTTGGGATAATTGCAGGAGAATGAAGATCGAGATGTAACTGTTGCTGACATTCAAAATGCTGAATAAAATTTTGGGGTTAAGAGCGTTTACGCCTTACCACAGTTCATACAAACTTTCAAGTCCTTATTTTCCGAATTAACTGAACCGATTTTAATGAAACTTCATACGCATAAATAGGATCCATAGGTCTAAAAAGTTACCAAAAAACATTTTCGAAAAATAGTGTTACAGCAAAATTCGACCGATTGTAAATTATCTATGGAAATAGAAATTTCCAATTATCTTTTTATAAAAGATTTTCGAAAATTGTTTTTTTAGTAACTTTTTAGACCTTCGTATCTTGCATATGCGTATTAATTTTCATTAAAATCGGTTGAGTCATTTCGGGAAGTAAGGACTTGAAAGATTGTATGAAATGCCGTAAGTTGTAAACGCTCTTAGCTTACTTGAAGTAAATTACAATTTAAATACACGTTATATTTGCATATTTCGCGCCAAAAACGTACGTGTAGCATAATTTGAGAGTGATACGCTTTTACGCTTGGTGATTATGGAAATAAATAAAAGGCATATGGTGCAGATACACTACAACAAACAACTTTAAAAGTAACCGCAAAAAAAAGCTTGATTCAATATCATTAATGGGCACGGCGCGTATTGTTTGGAGGTTCCTCTCTCAAGAGCCCTGAAAACCGGTAGCTCGGACCCTGTTTCCGATGCTGGGCTACTATTTGTTATATTTTTATTTAACTTTTTTTTATAATTTTGTAAAAATATTTTGAAATGTAAATAATATGATAACGAAACGATATCATTATTATCAGTTTTATCTATAAATCTACACAGATGTTGACATCGAACATTGCGTGTCTGGTGCGTATGTATTGACAGTGAGTTAACATTCTTGTTAAAGTCATTTGCATGGTAAGCAGTATCACTACTCTCAAGTAACATCTGCTTGATGATAGTAATGATCTTTAGTGAATGTTGATTTAACCTTTAGAATAGGGCTTTTTAATACAAGTATCGTATTGAATCAAAAGAAAAGAAATTGGAAGTAATTAACAATAACAGACTCTGAAATCAGTGGTCAAACGATGACCGATAAAAATTTGGAGATCTTTTGATAAAAACTATTAAAATATCTCTAAGTTTTTCGCAGGCGTCAGAAACCGTTGACAGCCAAATCAACGGCGGATAACTCGATATAAAGAAACGGCTATTTTTATAGCCATGCTCAAAATGCTATAAAACACAAGCAAGTCAAACGAGATTATCCGTAATTTATACGAGTTGTTCTTTTTCAATGTGCATTCGCGTAAAGTTAGAAATCATAGATAACTTGAGTATTTTTTTGTATGTTACACTGACAGCTACAATACCTGTTCTTTTTTCAAAGATTTCTAAAAGAGATCATAATCATAGTACTTTCTTAATCGGCGACTAGTTTGATAAAATAGACAAGTGATCTAGATTGTTTATGAAAACGCTTTAATTTTTGCTATGATATTGTTATTAACTTAAATTGGCTAATTAAGTTATTAGATCGTGTTATTTCGTAACATTAGTTCTTTCAGTAATCATTTAAATGTGTACTATTACATGTTAATAAATCTATTTCGTTAGCAGCGCTCGTGAAATGACTATAACTACGCAAGATTTATTTAAGCATTTTAGTTAATATTAATAGTCACGATATACCTATCATTTAGCTGAAATGACTATAATTATTTTAATAGAAAGTTTTGTAAAGCAAAAGTAGGTATCACTTAAAAATTTCGGTGTGATAGTTAATTTTGTTTTCGGTATCCGATTGTCGAAACTGCGGATAAACAAGGTGTAAACAGACAGTTCACGAAGCCGGCAACCAAACATTCTCTACATCAAACTTAAAAACCCTACGCAAAAAAATGTTGCTAGGAAACGACTTTTTTTTGAGGTTAAAAATCACGTTTTACGGTAAAACTCAATGTAACGTACTCAAAACAGTGTGCTGATGGATGCAGTAACTAGTAAACAGGTCTTGAAGGCAACTAAAGAAAAGTAAAAAAAATAAAAAATAAAAAGTGAAAAATTTGTAACTTTGACCTCCAATATCTCCGTAACTAGAAGGTTGCCAGGTATGGTCCAGTACAAAAAAATGATCGCAATGACGGGGAGAACAAGCGCCCATCGGCTTCCTTAGATCTCCGGAAGGAAACTTGCACTGCAATTGTTAAGTAATAGACATACTATAGTATGAGGTCACGCTTCAAGGCACCTCTTTTTGTAAAGAAGAATAGATCTCCTAGTTTTGACAGTAATAACTTATGTAAGACTTATTTTGCAAAAAAATATAGGTACAGTGAAGACATGGACACACCTATAGTCCAAAGAAGCCATAAAACATGCAAACAACATTCTAGAGAGACTTAATGAATGTAGAGCAGAAGAAGGCCAGGACTTGCATACAAAACATATCACTTTTCAAATACAAATAATTTCTTTTTAAGAAAGCTACGTATAAATGTAAATATGTTGACGACACACAACACATAATAGTGCTAAGATAAACTCATGACATACGCGATGAACAACAGAACAAGGCAAACGGTATAATGAGCTCTCGTGAGGTCACACTAGATGAAAGTATTGATAGCAAAGTTTAACAAGCCGTGAAAATAGCAAACATGGCCGTCACAATAGACACTAAACAAACTAGTCTCGGTTCACAGGACAAACGTGACACTACTGAACTCATTGACCTAAACTAGAAATCGGGCACAGAAGAAAAAATATAACAAGCATAGAGATAAGCAGTATCTTAATTCTAAAAAAAGAAACCTCACTTTTTAAGCTTACTACGTTTCCCACATGATACAATGACAAAAAAGTCTTTTACCAGATGAATTTCTCGGTATTTCCAATACACTATTGTAACGATCTCACAAGTTGATGTAACTAGCGACTGTTAGAAAAAGAATCGTGCGATTGTGCACGCTTCACTCAAGGACGATCACGCGACGCCACGCCACTGTTATTACAGCACTGAAAAGCTTATTAAAATAATGGCCCGATAGCTATGGAATTAGAGATTACAATGAGGAATGCGAACATTCTTGTTCTTGTTGCCAGGTGCGAGCGGATTCCGATGCGAATGGAAGTCGATCGTTTAAGGAAATGATGTGCTCCTGTGAGAGAAAAATGTCTGGTTATCCTGATGCTGCTCTCGCAGGAATCTCAAGCAGTATTTACTGCTGATGGATTATACAATAATGTAGAAAACATGAATGCACTTTATAAAACCTTAAAACCCGATCACATTTCTGTGATATCGGATGTAATCACAATGGTAGATAAGAAAAGCGATATTGATAAATCGATATGTATTGTTTGGCGACGTGCAGGACGCGCACTGCAGACAATAGTCAACAAGGCGGTGCACAATGAGGTAGACCCGACTGTGGTAAACGAATTCGTATCAGATTACTATAAAATAAAAGGAGCGTAAATATACAGTCCGATAAACAAGCAGAACGGAGTTAAGGTCGCAAGATGAAAGCTGTTGAAAATACTTGTAAATTGGGGTTTTGGTAGCAAATAATGACAAGTTAAGTCAGTTAATTTCACAGTTGCTTTCCTTCGTAGAATGTGCACAATTCTGAGAAGTAGGTAAGTTTAATTGGAGATGAATAAACTACGGAAGCATCTGTTAACAGAGACGAAAATAACGCAGTTAAAAAAGCTCGCATAGTATAATAATGTTAATAGTAAGAAGCAGTCTCTGTGCGTGGATGTTGTCATAGTAACGTGTAGCGTAACGTCTTGGGTTCAATGGACACGATAGTGTAATGACAGGTTGCTGGTCTCTCGACTACGAGCACAAATAATAGAGGCTTGTTTATAATAGTTCATAAGAAACGATAACGCTTTGAAATGCGGACTAGATTTTGTAGAAGCCCAGTCTTCACTTAGATCTGGTATATCCTGATGAAAAACAATTAAAAAAACAGTAAGTCAGAGGCAAGTGGCAGGAAGCCAAAAAAAGTAAATAATCAACACATTATCAAATCCACGCAAGAAACACTTTCCAAAGTTCGTGTTCTTAGTCATAGCGTTTGGGCATCGGGTTGGTGACCGCAGGCAGGACCCTTTCAAATCTAGTCACAACATGTTTATCGCTGACGTCACAATGTTAGGCTTGGTAAAGTTATAACCAACGTGACACACAGCTGTTATTGCAATTTGCTACGCGACATGTTTTATGCACCATTCTTGGTCGAAGGCCGAGATAACGTTACTTTTAACAACCAAGGCTTTTCCCATAACGATGATACAAGGGTAAGAAAAATATATTGTGTTAGTGCTCCTTATTTTGACTATTCGAGGCACACAAAAACTGCATAAAAGCAGGATCATTTTACGGGTCAGAAACTACATCAAACAAGGATTTAGAAACAAGAATGAATGATCACTTGAACAGCAGAGTCATGCTTTTTCTTATCACTTGGTATCCCGCTAGATCTATTTGTAGAGGTCAAGATTGTAACCCCTGGCCACTCCTACGGTCACAGTCGTGGCAGCCAACATCGTGACAGTTGTGTAATGCTGCAGGCGATTTCACCAACACACCACAAAAACTCGTGACGTCACACAAACATGCAACCAAAGCGATAAACAATACAAACCGACCATCAATAAACATCAAGTCGATGACAACGATAACGTCCATTACAAGCGATCACTTCTCTAAACTCACTCATTAAAACATACTTTCTTTTCATCTAGTAAAAGTTCATTAGCCGCTGAGAGAACAATAGGCGATGAATAAATACCAGATAATAGTTCTGATACGATGATTGAACACCCACGCGCTGACGGCGAAAGTGATGGCTGGGTGTCGTATGAGGTAATTGAAATCTCGACCACTGTATTACGTCTAGAAGATAATCTATTTAATAGAAAAAAACTGCAGAGTAAGATTAGTTTGTTAAGAGGTATTATCGCCGTAACAGATGAAAATTATATTGAAGTTACAGTTGATACAATTTGAGATTAAACGTGTCAGCAACACTAAATAATAATTTCGAAAGTTGATCGAACGATAATTTCTATGAAAGAGAACAGACAGAAGATTGTGAAGTAAATCGACCTGACAGAGGCGTGAGGCAAACAAAGTGAAATAACGTTTCGTATGTGGTGTGTATTTAAGACAATAGAGACCTTGAGACGGTGCCATGAATATACATATTTCGATCGTCCGGACGCGAATAACGAAATAAGCAACAACAATAACAAGATATTAACCAATATATAACCATTTTGAGATGAAACAGTCATTAATCAAAGGTTTATTGTAAATCTTCTGAATGTCAAATTTCAAGAACATGATTCAGATGGTTTTTGTGCTCTAGAAGGTGAATCACTTCGGCATAAAGCTCGGAATAATTCAAGGTTGGAAAGAATACGTATTATGTAAACAAATAACTTCATAGTTCAATATCGGTAGTCGAATGATTGTCGCGTAAGCGATGCTATATATGTTACGCAGTTGTTGTAAGCGTTTAATTGTATAATTTGTGCATGAATCGTGAATTCATAACAATTTTAAATTACTGAAAGGTATAAACTGTCAGAAATCAAGTAATCAAAATCAAATTAATTATGTAGTAAAAGCTACAAGGCCAGCGTTTAAAATTTAAATAAGAATTTATTGATGCAGAGCCATAAAAGAGCTGAGGCACCGAATAGGGCTGGACACAATGGGAAAAAATAAATATTCAAGGTGTTGCAAAACTTTGGAGCCAGTGGCCAGGTGGTTCGACTCGCTGTACCAGAGATGACATGCTACTTTCTCTCGGCTGGTCCAAACGCACCGAACTCTCCAACCCGGACGCGCGGCTTTTTGCATTGTTTTTGTTAATGCGATATTCTTATTATCGTTGTCCGAAATTGAAAGTTTTAATGTACTATACTTGGCTGTGGAAAATCGAAAGCAAATTGCTCAGATGCTTGGTTCTCCCATAACATTAAGGTTATATTACCTTTATAGGTAAGCACTTTCATTTTTTTGGCGTTACTGCCGATTATATCTACAATTTGAAGTTTTAAACGCGTAGTATTGGAAAAGGCTACATTTTATGGTGCCTTCTAATGAGGAGGCTTTAAAATTTTCAATATAATGACGGTGTTTGTATTCAAGTGTACTCACCCTTTCGCAAGGTTGCGGCATAGTGGGTGCATCGACCTCCGTGTAGATGCATAGAGTTGACTTCCTCGACAGCGAATCGCTGGCAAGACTGCTCGAGCTGGAGCCAGTTGAGAACTTCATGGTGCCTCCTCATCCAGGAGTGGTGGGAAATCAGGTGACGTCTACCTGCACATCAATGTGATGTTGCCGGCACATCACACGGGTGCGAGTCGCCTGGGCTCCACCCTCCTCGGTTCTCAGTCAGGCTCGACTTTCGTATCGGGTCGTAGGTGTACCGCTTGCGCAAGTGACAGCGCGGTACTGTGCTTCAAAGTCAGCTGCGGACTACCAAGGTCTTCCGTTGTCAATGCGGAATTTTCGATGACTGTTAGCCTGCAAATTAAAAAAAACCTGAATCAGTCGAGCTACATAAGGTGGACACATTTTGTGGACTATATCCATAACCTTTAAGTTTAAGGATTGCTTTATATTTATTGTATCGTAAAATGCAAAAAATTGGTTCTCCATATAAGATTTTCTTTAGATCATTATCTTTAATATTAGAGAGCAATAACGTCTATAATGTCAGTAGGATGGTAGGATCGATCACGTTATATCGATTTGTAATCGACAGATACGCATATTGTAAAATTTTATCGCTATATTTAGAAACCATGCTCTTACGTAAGTTTCACAGAGTTTTTAGTATACCTCATTGATTCTCATTGGCTTTTTTTGCATTGCTCCACTTAAAACTGATGTGTTGAAACTCTACAAGGACACAGGTAATTTAGATAAGTGGCTTGGATACATAGATGGACGGATCGAATCAATTAAGTGTAGATCTTATGATCGATACTATGGCATTGTGTGCAATGTTGCAGCCATCGTAAAGGTGAAGTATGTAGATGAATTCATTGTGTTGTGTATTTTAATATAGATCGATTGAATCAAGATAAAGTTTATTATTAAAGCCGGCCGTTCTATTTACGGAGCGTCCTTGCTTGACTATTTGAACAGCGTTTTGGTTTAACGGTTGTTATCAAATCATTACGTTATATTAAGCCACTGTTTAAACTAACGATTATAGAATTAATAAAATATAAAAATCAAATCAATGTCAAATCTGGGGACAGTAAAGATACCAATAACTATAGACCCGTATCCGTGTTGCCGGTTTTCAGCAAGGTGTTTGAAAAGGTGATGCTTAATCAAATGCTCACCCACTTTAACACCAATAAAATCTTACATGAGAAACAGTACGGTTTCACCAAAGGACGTTGTACGACTGACGCCGGTGTCACTTTATTAAAACACATATATACCGCGTGGGAAGAGGCACAAGATGCCATAGGAATCTTCTGTGACCTCTCGAACGCATTTGATTGCGTAAATCACCAAACATTGCTCTTGAAACTTGAGCATTACGGTTTAGGTAAACTTGCGCTCAATTTAGTAAGATCGTATTTGAATGATAGACAGCAGCAAGTACAAGTAAATGGTGTAAATTCGATGGGTTTAAAAGTAAAAATGGGTGTACCACAAGGTTCGATATTGGGTCCTTTCCTCTTTTTAGTATATATTAATGACCTACCCCATTTATTTAAAAACCAACCACAAATGGTGTTGTTTGCTGACGATACTTCTTTAATATTTAGGATAAGCAGACGTGCCACAAATCTTGACGACGTAAATAACGTTCTTATGCAGATTCATAAATGGTTTACCGCTAATAATTTAGTATTAAATGGGAAAAAAACTAAGTGCATAAGATTTTCTCTACCAAATGTCAAATGTAGTGACTGTGACATAGTATTGAATCAAGAGAAACTTGAATTTGTCGATGAAACTGTTTTCTTGGGGATCACGCTCGACTCAAGGCTACAATGGGGTCCTCATTTGACATCTCTTGCAGGACGGCTGAGTTCAGCAGCATATGCTGTCAGAAAAATCCGTCAATTTACTGATGTAGATACCGCGAGGATAGTGTATTTTAGTTATTTTCATAGTATTATGTCATACGGTATTTTACTATGGGGACGGGCTGCAGACATCGAGTCTATATTTATTCTGCAGAAAAGAGCTATCAGAGCCATATATAATCTACGTAGGCGCGATTCTCTAAGAGAACTGTTCAAGGAAATTAACATCATGACGGTACCTTGTCAATACATCTATGAAAACATCATGTACGTTAGGAAAAATCTGCATTTATTTAGTAGAAGAGGTGACCGGCACCACTATAATACTAGAAACAGGGACCAACTAGTTCAGCCAGGTTTCAGGTTAGCTAAAGTAGACTCATCTTTCATGGGGTATTGTTTAAAATGTTACAATAAAATACCTCCCCCCATTCTGCAACTGAATGAAACGAAATTTAAATCTTGCATAAAACGCACACTATGTAGGCAAGCATATTATAAGTTGGGGGATTATATTGATGATAAAAATGCTTGGCTCAATGCTGGTCCTGCTCCACAACCATAGGGGCAATCGGAATCATCTGAATTACAAAGTGAAGTTATTGTGAAAGCTGCAGAAGATTGTAAAAATATATTTGCATTGTATAGATTCAATCTCTTAGTATTATATAATTGCATAGCACATGTGTGAGTACTATGTACTGTAAAGCCACCACTTAATGAGTACCTACATCTTTCATTGACGCGAAATTACCCTGGTGGTTGAGTAAATGTCATGCTCACTTAAATGTCACGCTGATGGTGGCGGGTGTGTCGGGTCGTTTAGTTCCCTTCAAAATGGTTGAGTTGAATGATGGCTGATACATGCGTCATGTTCGTGAACGGGCGCTGTCAGTTGTGACTGGTCATCTCTTATTTAATTACTTTATTTTTAATTACTGATTTAATCTTTTACTCTGGACGCTCTTAACTTGCCCGTATTTCTACATTGTTCTCACATATTTGTAATTCTTAACATGAATGATGTAACCAAGATTTTGTAACATATTTTGATTTAAAAGAGTGTCCATGGAGTTTCTTGCCCGTTCTTCTCCATAGAGATCTACGCTACGGAATGGGCAACTACAGTACTTTCATAAGTTATTATGCCTTGTGACTGGGACTGTAGCTTCGCGTTTTATTTTGTTTTTTTTTTACTTTCAAAAGTGCCTGTAATGGTCTAATTGAAATAAATGCTTTGACTTTGACTTTGATAAAAAGGGCTGAATAAGAATATACCAAATCTTTATCGAAAACGGTGAAGGAAAACATCGCGAGGAAACCGGCATGTCCTAGAACCAAAAATTCGAAGACATGTACCAACCCTACCTACTCTACCAACCCGCACTGGGCCCGCGTGGTGGATTACAGCCCACTCCCTCCCATGGGAGGGGAGGCCTGTGTCCCAGCAGTTGGAACATTATAGGCTAATGATGATGATGATGAAATCGAAAACCATGATAGATCTTCATCAGTTTCGTTGTGAACCATTTTATCAGTTTCTACGTCAGTTTTAAACTCAAGTGGTTTCGAAGTACTATAAAAATACTAGTTAGATATAACTTTTGGCTGATATTATTTAATCAAGTCAATACTTCAAAAAGTTGCTGATAGTATTTGAAATGATAAGATTCTTCTGGGTTTCTTTATCAAGGAGATTAGAAATTGAAGTCTCTTTCATCACTGCGGTGTACAAACACATGATCATTTGATTGAACTAGGTCATCAGAAAACATGATTTCAGCATAAACGAAATTTGAATCCACACAAATATTATTAGAACTTTTATTTGCTTGATCATTTCCTTCGACAATTATTGTAATTAGGCTCTTATTTATGATTTCGCTGACATCAATATTGTCGCTTTCGTCCGTACTTTATTTTATATCCTTATTACATGATTTTTGGGACATGTAATTTTTAATTAGAGATTTTGATCGTGGTTTCTTAAAAAATATATATTAAAACCATAATACTGACGATGCATATAAAACTTCGTCGTGTCGTATAAAAAGTTTGTTTGAGAACCTGAATAATTGGGAAAAACTTGGTTATCTTCAAAAACTCCCATAGATTAAAATTAAGGCCTAAAATTACAGAATTACCAAGATGTCAATAACCCCAAGTCCTTTCAATTTAAACCTACGTCTAATTTAACCTAAACTATTGAGCAAGCAACTAATCTCGATCACAACGTTAGTCTTGATAATCCGCGCCATATTTGGAAAGTTCATAGTGAACAAAGTGGAGCATTGTAGAAATATTTACTGTCGTGTCATTGTGTGAAATCACAGAGTTGAACTATTACACCGTTATGCGAAGATACAAAGTTCTCAGGCTGCAATTGAGTCATTTTCATAAGAATTGTCGTGGCCATATTTGGATGCGAAACTATTATTGTTTAATTTCATGTGAAGGGCTGACGTGTATGAATGACGGTAGAAAATAGTTACTGGTTAACCTCAGGTTTTGGAAGCTCAAGTTTTGATATGAACCAAAAAGTAAAACATAGGTCGATACTGTCGTACTTGAAGTATTCAATAATGTGGTGAATGATGCAGCAGTCACGTATATATTAGACAAAGTATACTCCGGCAAGAAAATCGCTGGGCTGAAGAATAACCCTATAGAAATTAATGCTTACAAGTATGCGCCCGTGCACGACCGCCTTATAAAACAGTCTTTACCGTAAATACGCCAGTTTCGAATTTCGAACGGTTTAAGGAATTTTAAATAGTGCTTACTGTATGATTCACATTTTTGATCAGACTCCTTTTGTTATGCAATTTTAAACCTTAACTTTGTGTGGACAAGGATAACGGTTTATGGTGGTATTGTCAAGATTGTGGTAAGGAATATAAACAGTTATGTAATAGGCTTCTTGAACCTGATGAATCAAAGCTACCGGGCGATGACCATGGTTGGTTACCTAATGGATATTGAATAAAAAACGTGGTGAAGTGAGTTCAAATTATGCGGCGGGTTCAGTAGACAGAATGCTACATATTAAAGAGAAAATAGGAGCTGTTTTTTAAATGTTTTCCATTATTGTAGCAATTGTTGATGTTTTGACGGTGAAGAGTGTAACTGCTTTTATTGAAGAATTTGTTTTGTAGTCCTAGGTGAATTCATTTAAAGTTGTAGTCATTGTTGAATGCGATGCGTTTTGGATGAGGCTCCAAAAAACTTACACACGGTCAAGGTACTCTAAAAAAACTCATTGTTATGATGAGGATTCATTAGATAGTGAATCGCGTATACTATCAGACGGCAAAACTCGTTGTAAATCTCAATCGTGTTATACCTTTCTAATTTGAATTCTTTGATTACTTTCCTTCCACCCAGACAGCATATCTTTGCATAATAATCTTATCTCTAAGACTAGTTGCCCACTTGCATGTAAAATGACTAGTTAATGTTGTGAAAATTGAAAGAAAACCAATACAAGATGGTAATTTAAAGCGAGTCGTAAAAGTCAAATTAATGGAACGGAATGTTGATACTGGAGTGACAGATGTATGATATATTATTACAACCTTATGGAGCATTTTTATAGGTAGTGAATGGTTTATGGTACAGTTGGAGTAACTGAGCGAACCTAATGAGGTTCGCTCAGCACTAGCACTTAATGAAGTGCTAGACGACATCGTGGCCGATCAAGGACAAGATAGCGGGAGGAGCTTGACTACTGCCGAAAGACTGGCTGGCACTTACTAGCAAAAGACAGTATTGTGTGAAAAAGCAATATAGGCTAGTTACTTGTTTTGCGACAAATGACAGTCCTATTACCGCTCGATATTAAACTGCACAAGCTATTTACAGGACAGCTAAGACTGTAGTTATGGATGCAATAAAATATAATTGTGATAATACTGCTTTAAACAAAAGTGACATTTAAAGCAAATTTAGGATCATTGCTTATTATATGGTAGACTCACAGTTATAAGAAAAAAATCAGGTCCAAACTCCAAAACTATGGAATTCAAAAGTAGCACTTTTCATTTAGAAGAAAAAGTACCAACCAAAATACAATGAAACCTAATTGCAGTAACTGCTAACCTGCGTCCTTCACATAGTAAAGAAACCCGTGCGTCAAACAATGCTTTACGTATCGTATGAGAACTTGAGAACGTTGCGCCTGCGCCGACAATTAAACGAACTATATTGACGGTATGTTATGCTGCGTGGGATTTGTAGGCAAATAGGTTAGCACGGCCATTTGTGCTCCAACGTGGTTAGGAAATGATAAGGTTCGAAACGCGTAAAATTTTGTTTATGGAAATGATCATGCTGGCTGTAATTTTGTAGTATCAAACAGAAATATGTGGAGAAAGATTTTAGAAAGCACACGATTGAAGAATACATCCCCGATGAGAATTGACAGATGAATCAGTAATCATGACACCAAATCAATGACGAAGATAATCAAATCAAATTATTTACTTTCTGAAATACGGGTGAATATATGGGGTGTTGCAAACAACAAAAGTTCCTAATGCCATATTGCAAATATCTATTTAATGCCAAATATTTTAAAAGTAATAGTTAAATATATTAAAATAAATAGTACATTGTTTCATTTAAATAATCATTTACATTACAATATTATTATATTTCAAGTTTACGTAAAATTATTTGTTTAACTTTTTACATCAGCCAAAGTTGGAATTGGATTCTTCATTGGAATGCTATTGTTTCAAAAGATTGTATGGTTTACAAGAAACTACAATACAAGCGAAGTTGATATATTACTCTCGATAAGTTATCGCAGAACGCAACTGTAAGTAATACCTCGTGTTAGTACCGTTTAAACGGATTATACAATAAGGTAAGAAACGACATTAAACCTACATTCGTGCTGGAAGTAATTAAGCATTTCATTACATAGAAAGTTACTGTTTCAGAATAAGTATCAAGGAAGAAAGTTAAGAACAAAACTTATGTGAAGCCAAACAACTAGAAGGAAAAAGAGCTCGATCAGATAAGGTTAACAAGAATAAAGAATAAAAAATAAATAAAAACAACATACAGACAGACCACACACAGTTACTTACAGATCTTGATGATATGAAGTCATAACCACCAGAACAGGATATCCCTGCACCACAAAACCACGCAAGTTTTTCTAGGATATATTACGCATAATTAGCACACACTACACAACACTTCCGAATCTCCATTTCAATATTTCCCTTTTACTGTGTACGGAAATTGCACACACGCGGTCACGAAACGAACTGAATCCTAACCACTGTACACTTTATATAAATATGATAATGTCCCACTTTTTCAGGAAACTGAAGTGCACACGCAAGCCCATTGCAAATGCATATTGGATCAATGATTAGTGATTAGCAACGCGAAGCGACAGGAAATGTGCGTAGCGACGATTTCTTTCTTAGATTTCGTAGAGAGGATGTCGATTTGCATAGCACTGTAGACGAGAAATTGAAGGAAATGATCCATATTAAGATAAATGGCGGTTCTCTAATATCATGACCGAGAAAACGACAAAAAATCACTGCACATGATGAGAAAAAAGGTTAAATACGAATAAAAATGGCAAAAGACTACAGTGTAATACTTTAAATCCCCGATCGAAATTAGTGTAAAAGGAACGAATTGAGAAATGGTAAAAATACGGTAGCTAATACGGTAGCAAATAAGCTGACAAAAGAAAGTTCAAACGTCCCAAATACCGACGCATCTACCGTAAACATTAACTAACTGGATATGCAGATGAGCGTAGGTATTCCTTATGAGGCTGTGGGTCCACTCGGGGCAGCGAGCGGCGCGGGCGCAACCAATCGGCTGGAACAGCACGCAACAACAACAAATTAATGCTAGCAAAACACGCAATACACGCAATAAAATCAAAATTTGTAGCTTAACGGTGTCTCACAGCACTAACTTGTAGCATCTCTGAAATAAACGCTAACAACATAAGGTCGAAACTCCTAAAGCTTACAAGGATGAACCGTTCGATTCGTTAATTGAAACCATCAAGTCCATTAAACAAATTCACCATCCAGAATCGGGAAGAATTTATAAAGATTATTTACTTCAAGTGTTAACTTCACGTCAACGCTGATAAGCGAATTCCGCTTATTGCAGCCGTAAAACCCACGTTACATAAAGAGAAAAATGAAATCATGCTCAACGCCCGAATGAATACTTGAACTGCAGCGGCAACAAACAAATACGGCAGCTGACCAACATTTTGATGAGGCCCTTTTATTAACGAGATGATTACTGAACACGCAACCTCAGAGTAGATCGGGAACAATTTTCTGGTTAGCTTATTTCTTTGTCCAATGATGCAAAGTGATTGACTGGTCATTTACTTTGAGAGCACGCGGCAGCGCGTGACGCAGCGCCGTTTGGTCTACGTGATATTTTCGTCAAGCCTAAAGCTTCAAGTTCAATGACCACGGAGGTCAGGTGCGAGATAAAAAAATATCCAGCAGTTTCCGTAATATCTAATTTTCGGTCGTAAATGTTAATTGCGCTTTTTAAAGTGCTCGTGTTCGGCTCCGTTTGCGAGCTGGATATAGTGCTTGTGATCTTTTCGAACTTATTGCGTGGAATTTTAATGGCGGTTGAAATTAAAAGGAATCGGGTCGGATTCCTTACGTAATGTAACGTGTACACGTCTTGTCTGATTATCTGTTTCCGATTTGTTTGACTTGTCAACACAGCATCTCATTATCACTGCTCTCATAACTGCGTTACATGTAGTTCCGCAATGAGATCCGTCTCGGCGGACAACTTGGCGGCATAACTTGACGAGCAAAAAACCTCGCCCACGTATTTTGATCCGCATGAATGCTCCGTGTAATCTCAAAGGGACTGCATTCCGCTGCTGTTATATTTCAAATTTTACACCCACATTCATTTTCGCAAGGTCCACTGGTAACCACACCTGCACTGTTATCACAAAGTACACCTTTATCACGCCCGTATAGCTTTAAGTTAAACTAAGTTTTATTAATGTTGCCCGTATCTCTCCAACTCTCCATGGGCACGGGGTACATTACGAATAATAATGTTCCATTCCCCGCGTCGTGTGCGGTCTACCATCTATGTAGATAAAGATCTAGCAAAAAAACTGTGACATTTATGTAAGACCACATTTCACCAGTGATTTATGTTGGCTGCAGCAAAAAGTTGGCCTGGCGACAGATATATTTGACCTGTCTGTCTGATCAAATTGATGCCATTCGAGGCTGCATTACTTGCGATTGAAAAGCAAATGCCTAGGTCACGACCGGCACGTCTAAAGAAACTTAACTGCATGTGTGTTGTTACCCTTGAAGATTTTTAAGTCCAGGACGTTGTCAAAAATGGTTGTCCATTCGATTTTGTTTCGTACACCTTGAACACAAATAGGCCAGTCACGACTTTTGCCTTATTAAGATTTATCGGGCACTCTGTTACTTGATTTGTTGTTTTATTGTGGTACCAACCATACATATATTTAATCCGGATTCGGTTTGAATTAAATGGCCACCTATTCAATTTAGTACTATTTGGTTTTGACAAGTGGCCTATTGCAAAACAGACCTTAAACGAGGATATGTAGATGACATAATATTTAGGCTGGCTGAAATAGAAATTGAAAACAAACATGTTTGGTGCTGTCCTACTGTTGCGAGAGTCGATTCAGGATATCCTTATGCACATAACAATTCTACTATTTCACAGGTGTCAACTATTACAATAAAATTGTTAGCACCAGTAATAACTTTAAGTGCTAGTGCAATAAGAGAGAAGCGCGTGTCAAACCTTTAAACAACAAAGGTGATGAACCCATAACTCACCCTAAATAGTAACGATGTAAAACATGTCAACAATTTCACCCCTAATTAAACACCAAGACTGCTATTAAAAGTCGCCATAACTTTAATGGCAGTTTTACTAATAAATTAGGAGGATTGTTCGTAAAAAAAGGTTTGGAGTGAAACCTGTTTGATGGCTCGTGGTCTTCCCGGTTACCTGGCCCATGACTCGGGCATTCCACACATATTTCCGATGCCCCTTTGTAAGGTACAAACTCTCGTTTATAATATTGCATTTTGTCGCGCCAAATTAAATGTAAAAACTGAAGTAAAAAATAAGGTAGGAGACACTTGGAGACGGTTGAAATGGATGTACAAATATTGCTACCTGTTAAGACTGATAGATCCATTATTACACAGTGGACATCTTTTATTATAATAGCACTGTTGGGGGCATATTTCAGTGCAAATAGAATTGTTAAGATGTTTCTTAACCTGTTGGTTAGCCCTACCTTGGTAGGTAGAATAAATAACTGTCATGTGTTAAAGGTATGCAATACAATTTCTGAAGAATCAAAGTTTGGACACAAAGATTGATCACAGAGGTAGTGACGATGTTGTGTACAATACTGTTTAACTCAATTCATACCATAATGTTAATACTCTAGATATAAACGAAATAACTCTAAAGAAAGAACAGTGAAAGCAATCACACGACATAGACATATGTATGTAGATACAGAAACGAATGATTGCATTGAAGAAATAGTTGCAAGAAGAAAACTTATCAATATCGAAATTCCAATTTAAGTCGTAATTAATAAAGCATTAAAAGTAGATAACAAAAAACAGCAAAATAAAACACATGATGACAAGACATGAAGACAATAATAAAACATGGCAGTTGTAACGAGTTCCAGTTGAGAATGACAAGTTTTTTACAACTTGAAGACAGGATTTGTTGTACTAATTAGTTGACAGTTATTTTTAACATGTTACTTAGTAATAATAGGTTATTATATATATTATTGTTTACGATATTTATGCTGCGAAGAAAGGATAGCCAAAAGACAATGAAGAAAAAGATTTTAGTGAAGAATATAAACTAATACGAACAGTTATCCTGACTTCTTGCTTGATTGAATTTGAAAGTAATACAAATTCTCAACGAGTTTGTCTCAATGCTTGCAGATAATCTCACCACCACATCCACCTGTTATAAGACAGGTTAGCAACAAAGTAAAATAAAATAATTTGATTTACTTTCAACGAAGCTAATGATTCTAAACTGTTGCCGTCACAAAATTACAGTCTAATTGATATTGTTTCGAGCTAAAAGAAACAAGTTTCCTTTAGATGTCTTGTTCACTGTTGATAATCATCTCGAATGCGTTTTTAACAGGTTATAAATACAATAATGTGGCTCTCAGTTCGTTCCGATTCCACATCCGTTTATTTATTTTTTAGTTTGCATTTGAATTCTAACAAGATTTTACACCTATTACCCTCGATAAAAGTTTTACATGCAACATTTTGCGATAACTTACTTCTGTTTTAATGTACAAACTACAGTTGACCGTAAAAACCGTCGTTATAGTTTGTTCGACAATAAAACCAAGTAAATCGTAACTCAAATCGAAATTGGTATCGTTAAAACCCTTTCGTTTCTATGTAACATTATCTTGAGTACCGTTATTCATGACAAATTGCAGTATGTCAACTTTGGTATTAGTGTTACGTGGAGGCACTTTTTAACTTCGAAGATCTTTGTCTGGTAGTTACAAAAGAATGCGTTCAGTACTCCTTTCCTATTTATCATTAAAATGCACCCATTATTCTTAGCCTTAAGCTAACCGGATATCCATACAAGCGAAAACGGGTCATGCGTTGTTGCCTTTATGGTGGGCTTCGCTGCCATTCCGACTCTCGAACACCATTATGGATTCTATGAGCATTGAACATCGCCTAGTTTCCAAAGTACGATTAGTTAGCAGTACTTCAACGATCGGAAAAGGGCTTCGACTATTTCTCTTTAGGTATTAGAATCGTTAAAGCGTTCAAGTAATGTTAATTTGTAGTACGTAATTTAATCGTTTCTTGGATTCGTTTTATGCTTTACACTGCATATCCTCGTATGTATGTTATTAGGTACGTTATTGTCTTTGTGCTATATGTTAATGTTTATGCGCATGACGGCATCAAATGAGAATTCTCTGTCGTTTTCAGGTTTTATTTTATGCTCTGTTTTTCAAACAAGGCAAAAAAGAGCAATGTTAACAAAGACATTAAAGTAAATCTTTACCTACATTTGAACACCTATATTTTACCTTCATGCAGTAGACTGTAACGCAAAACCCAAGTTTGCACAGCTGCAGTGACGTCATGAACCAGAAAAATGGACTGGCCTTTATGAACTCAAGTCTGGTATAACGTCTTGAATAAATAAACGTTTATACGACGATGCTCGCTGTAAGGGTGACGCAAATATAATGGGACTATTAGGCAAATATTTTGACGTTACGTCAGGCAATGGTATCTTCTAAACGTTTTATTTAAATAACGTCTGTATACGTGGTCACGACGGTCCAATTATCTAAATATCTTAATTTAAGTTTTCTGTTTACGTAAATATCAGTTTTTTAGTTAAATTTCGAAATTCCAACAATGCATTTGCAAAGCTTCACGTGGCGTACGCAAATTAGATTTGTGTTCCAGTTACTCGTAGTCCAAGGCCTCTTGAACTGCTCACGCTGATTTTGTAAGCTGAAGCCAACAAAGATGGAAAGTGGTCTTTTTACAACAATATTATACCTTGGGCAAAATAATAGACGATTCAGATTCCTCCATATTGGGTACATCGTGGTATTATGAATAACTTCTTTGTCTTTACTTGAGACAGCGATATCATCTGCATTCTCGATTTTAATAGAGTTTTTAATCTTTTAGATCAATTAAAAAGACCTAATAACTAATAAGTAAGCTCTATTAACGCTTATCTTAATTGCAACTAGATTAATACTGCGTATAAACAATTTCAATCTGTAGTAATTGCCGTGGAACAGTCTTGTTAGCGTGAAACCCAGTTAGTATTTAGTTTATTAGTTATACAATTGGTGTAACAAGCAACTGGGCGATTGCGATCAACAAATTGAAACGACTGTTGTATACATGAGGTAATCAATTTTCATGTAATATTAATTATCGATTGATAATAAGTTAGGTAACTGTTATTTAGAAAAAATAAAAAATAACACTATAAAACCATAATTTCGAAGTGTTTTCTTCACAACCCATTAACGATATTAAAAAAGATTAATACGAGCTTATCGTATTACCCACAACGGTAAACGCAACTATATACATATGTTCGTATTAAGTTCACAGGTGGACGCAGATGCTTGTCTGATAATACCTGTCATAATTATATGGTCGCCTCTCGAGAATCCCGTGGGAATATCAGCCATTACTTTATTTATTTATTTTATTTAACACTTCAAGTACAATGTACAGAGGCGGACTTAATGCCATGGGCATTTTCTACCAGTCAACCTTTGGGTAATGCAGAGACAAACAGTGGTAGGTGTCTAACTGTAAAAAAAATTGAAATTAATAAGACATACTAAAAAGATAAAAGACTTTATTCTTACTTTCGCAGAATCACTTGCAGCTGGAATTGGGATTGTTTCTGGACTTTGTCCTAATTCTCTCAGACTTAACAATAGTAATGACACAAATTACCATTCAAACGAAGATTTTAATAAATACCAGGAAAACGACAACAGTTAATATTCTTGGAATGAACACAAAGATGACATGTCTGAACTGAATGGAACTGTTGGATCCCAAAAGTTTGTTTGTGGTCGGAGACCTTACCAGCCAAACAAAAACAGTATTATCAAACTGTAACGATCAAAATCAATTTAAATTTTGATGTCTTCATATCTACGATAGTGATTGAACTATCAGAATACGATGGTCGATCGCAAGATAGTTTTAATGGGAGAATCAATTAACATGTTAATGTAACAAACGTTAATAGAGACGCAAATCATTCGGTGTTTAATTTTATGCTTGGTGTTGACCCCATTAAGGATGACTAATGTTTATTAATTAGGATGGAAACGGAATTTAAAATAAAAGCAGTTATGTACTTTAATTACAGTGTGGCTGACTGTCAATATGAATTATAGTTTTCAGAGTTCTACAGCAGTTGTATCAACTGTTCTTTGAAACGCTACTGGATCAGCGAAAACAGAGTAGAATGCAAGTTTTTGGAACAAAATGTTATTCAGCTAGATTATAATGATTGGGTCATTATTACGAGCAAATATCAGTAACACAACGTTAGCTAGCAATGTTACGACAATGAGCTAGTAAGGTGCACGATAGTCTTGTAACTGAGGAAAAATTCTTACATGTCTTTCCGTATGTCCGCTTTTCTAGTCTTATTAGTAGCAAGAGGATTATTACCTTCACAACTGTGTGCAGTGAATAGATAACAACGAGATGTAAGCTGTGATAAGTTCATGATAACACTATTTAGATTATAATTTGCTTGGAATGTCTGTTGAAATACTTCTTTGTGAAGCCTTTATAACGTTGGCGTTTATTATAAAAGTATGATGATTGAAAAACAACTAAAAAGTACATTTCAATTAAGCTAGTATTAAAATTATCTTTGTCATATTAATTTGGCGATAAGATAAATTTTATTTAGCTTTACTTTTAGCTGTGACTAAGTCGTGGGATTTCTTCAATCGTGCATTGAATCTAGATTATTAATCGCAGTATACTATGAAAATGAAATCTGTAGTGTATTGTTAGAAAGATCAAAACAGACTACATATTAATGCGTGGTTCATGAATACGGCCAGTATTTCGAAAGACAGATCGTGATCGATCAGACCATGAGATGTATGTACTTGGAACATGCCTCATATCCACAACAAGACACATGTCTTTGGCATGCTTGTACTTGTGCTTATAGAAACTTGCGTAGGGTTGAAGAAAGTATAATTTTAGATTGAATTGCGACTAACTTGTGTTCATTTACCATAATTCCAAAATTAACGACATAGACAAGTATTAATGATAAACATTTTCTAGTTTAACATATTTTGGAATGCCTCAGGGAGCTATTCATTTTGAATGACTATCTGACCGCAGCTGTATAGACTAAACGCGGAAGGCCGATAACCAAGAGTGGTGTCACAACTTGAGGTCTATGACCATCAGTGAACTGTCATAGGCAGGGTTGATTGATTGATTGAACATGAAAAATTCAAGTGCCTGTATGTCCGGTATAATGGCAAAGTAAATGGAAGACCTTAAGATGATTGTGGATTTAAAATACCCGTTACCATGCATTATGTGAGGTGCAATGTTACGCAATGCAACACGAATTGTAAGTGATACTCTGATGGATCGTTAAAATACTATAAAACTGTGAATTCCTTAAACTATCAAAACTTATCGCTTTGGTTATAGCCTTTTAGATTCTTTTACATAACCATTTTATTGCAGGCTTGAATTTCTCAGGCTTTTTTTGGTAGTTTTGGTTGATAGATAACCCTAATCTTTGGTTCCACAAGTGAACAAAATGTTTCTAGCATAAATTCCGATGTAACTCAACACCAACCGGCCTTGCTTTTGTTATTATTGATACTTTGGTTGCACAATACGTGTTACGGACGGGATTCTGATGTATTTGTGCTGAGTATGGAAGCGTGACGTGGAATGCGTAGGAGTGCATATGCGTACAGTTATCTGACACTTCGTGCGTTAGACGAAAAAAGCCTTTGTTTTTTAAATTAGGAATTCTTGAGCATACGGGATATATTAAATTTATTTTTTCTTTTGTTTAGAACAGACATGAATCAATCGTACACTTAAAACCAAAGCAATCTAACCCACATTTCAAAACAACATAACACAACAAGAGCGAAACGCAAAAATAATAATGTAAACTGCCATAATGTTCAGCAGACTTGCAACACTCTCTCGTCCCTAATTGCAACACCGTAATTATACAGAGACCACCTCGTGTAATAAGTAAGACATACTGTATGAATGAAGCACTTTGCGGCGTTGCTTCATGACTTGGTATTGTAGATTCCCATGCGCATCAAAGAATGAAATTAAATATGAAAAGAATGAATCAGCTGTTCATGATCTAGCGTAAGTTGGAAACCATTAGTGAAATCATTTGTTTTATCGTGTTCATGATGAAGAAGCAAGTTATACTTACGTAAGTAAACAGATCTGCAACCATTCAAGAGCACTGAACGATGAAGACTCGGGTTTTCATATTTATGTTAGTCATCATCATCAATTTGGTCATGTTTTCGTTTAACGCCATTAAATCTTCCGTCTCTTTCACTGCTTCAATTCCCACCAAGTCCAAATCTTCAGCCACGTAAGAACCGGATGTATTTAAGGATATTTCAATACTATCTAAATGGATATTCTCATTATCACCGGTAGATAAGCAGCCGAGAAATTTTACACGTAATCAATGGTCTTTTATGAAATTCCCAGAATGGCAAGACCACAGATAAGACTACCATTGTGAAGACGAGATGCAACTTGTTTTGACCAAGACAATGAGGGTTCCTGTATCTTTGACACAAGTCCATTCAGGTCTAATGAGAATATCCCATTAACAAGGTCTTGTTTACCTTACAGATTCTTCACGCTTTTATCTGGGTAATTCGGACAATTTCTCTGATTGTTGCAAACGTTTTCGTTTCTATTTATCTTGTTTTCTTTTAACTAGAGATCGTGATTATTATTGACAAGAACTACTGATATTATTTTCTTTTAGTTACACTTGGCCGGTCAATTGTCGGAACATGTTATTGAACTTTTTTTAATGGTTATTCCAAACACCTGAAAGACATGAGGCGTGACCGAAGAAAATCTGCATAATAATAATATTCTGAGTCATAGTTAGCAGCAAACTGTACTCAGCTAAGCAATCCATCTGATGTTCACCACACAATGATTGAGTGCTGAGGTAACCGATATTGTTTTTTGAATTCCACAACTATGTTTCTTCAAGTTATTTCCCAAAGTGATGTCAGAAACTCGTCACCATGGCGCTAATTGTTCGTTAACGAGTCGTGGCGAATTTAAATAACGATTTATATTTGGAATCTTTATAATTGATTGGCTCAAATCGCTTGTCGAATACTATGCGGTATAACCATTCGTGTTAACACACCATTTTTACGAACGAAAGTACGAACAAATGGTTACGTGGCCAATTGTTTCTCGCCCGCTGGACTAGTTTTTATGAGATTCTCACCATTAACGTCTCTAATGATCGCAGGATGTCTAAAAACGTAAGGCAGCACGTGTTTATTTTGCATCATAATGGTGATTCTTTCCTGTGAAAAGGAATGTCGGAGTCTTAGGTTTTAGGGGTCAATGATATTAAAAATTTGTCATCTTTTTATTTAGGTACCAAACGTCTGTGGTCTAGAATGTCGTTCTCAAAACCTACTTTTAACAAGAGCTCTACTGTCTCTTTCATCTGAGACAAGCGTTGACACTGGTGACTTATTCAGTGTCAACATCGTTTTCAAATGTCGCTTGAGTGCGACTTTTGCGACGGCACTGTCATTAGTAACAATTTTTAATCTGATGTTTTGCGCCCTGTTTTCTTTGGTGAAAGTGTAACTTCACAACAACACTTCTTAACATCATTAAATGATTCGCAAATCATAAATTCGCATGTTTATCATGGAGTTGGCCGTGCACCTGCAGACGGTCTTCAGTGAAATGTCTGGCAGCGGCTGGGCGCGTCACACACTGGAGAAAGTGTACTACAAAAGCGTACCTGCGCCTGGTACCCAATTGGGTTGCGACCTCGAATATCAGCCGACACGGGTCTTCATTTAAGAGTTCCGTACACAAGATCTTAATTTACTGACTGTTGTGACCAGATCTATGTTGTTAGAAGACGCCTTTGTAAAAATCTTGATCGAAATCTGTGTTTGGTCTTTTGCTACATCAAACATCCTTGAATCATTCAGACTCTGTCGAGGATACGGAGGCCCTAAAAGGCACAAATTCGAATTTAGCCAGTTTTTAACATCGCAAAGCGCCGCACGCATAGCGTTCCGAGTCTTCCTCTAAACCGGTCTCCGAAACTTGCTGGGGACGCGGAACACTATTTCTGAACGATTATGTGCTCTATGCTTTAGGAAAAAAACGTGACCTATGTTAATTCGGACATCAACATCATCAGTAATTGAGTTTCGTTAATAACAGACAGTTTGAATTAAACGAACTTGAATACTTTCCGTTTTTATCTGAAAGCAATCTATTTGGGAGATAAAAGTTGGAGCTGACTTTTTAAATGCAGGTTGATAGTTGGAAAGCGGTTTGGACAACCGTTCACTAGTTATTTACAGCGTATAGAAGTTTAATAACTAAAACAAAGAAGCCTCTTGTTTCTAGAATGGGATTTGCAGGAATGTTATCAAGTGCTTCTTGTACAACTATATTGACTGCTTTATTTGGAGGGTGGTAAGGTTGAGATATGTTTGTCGGAGGTGGTCGCCCATGTTTGAACGACGTCGTCGTGGGGTTTTGTTTCTCCCAGCCAGGCCGCCACCAAACAGGATTCCTTTGAAACGTTTTACTTGAGACTGAATGGGTGCCTGCTTCATTGTTTGGGAACGTGTTATCTTTTATTGGGAGGGTAACGGCGATTTTATGTAAAGAACGGTAGAACTTTTATCTTATATTTCAAAGGATTTGACTACATCTAAGTGCGGCGTTACTCCTCTTCTCATTCTTTTGTTTATTTCCTGTTGACATCAGTCAATAGCTCTTAATACCCAGCTAGAAATAATTGGCAGAACGTATTTGACCAAATCAATAAGCAATTTTGCACTTAATTCGGTCGTTAAATTGATTCATCGTTCGGAAAAGAATTATTTAGTTCAATGACACATTACTTTCCATCATGGGGGCATTGTGGTCTCAATTCATAATGCTGATAGCTTCCATGATGCCATTACCAAGAAGTTCTTCTTTACATGCAGGTGGATAAATCAGGGAGTAACAGGAGGAGCTTGAAATTTCCCCAACAATGATAATTTGAAAAGGAACATTAAGGTAAAAAATACTTTAATCCTGTAAAGAATGGTCGTCAATGTCATTGGTCATAAAGGTAGAGAATACGCTTTTACTACGAACAAGTAGATTTAAGAACTTGAGGCGTAAGTAATTATTCTAAATATATATGTATAACAAAATTGATAGAAAGGTGCCTTTCATACACAGATAGGCTTTTCGTCATAGTGATGTAGTAGTGCCATTTCGTCCTATCTTACGACTACTAATGAGTTAGCAAACAAATGCAATGAAGGACAACGATGTCTAATAAAGTTAAAGAATTTGATATTGCCCAAAATATTTTCCATAACGTCAATATCTATTTGGTCATTCTGTGTTAAAATGTTGTTGCAAACTCGCATTCCATCTGAATTGGACAACATCATCTCTTGTGATGAAACTGATGGCCGATAGGTAACCTAGATAACATCTGTTAAAGTGGCTTTATCTATCTCTTTATCGCCGAGAACTTCGCAAATATCCACAAGATTGTATTTTTTTACTGTTTCATCTTTTTTGAGTTTTTGTGTTTCTTTCACATTAGACGCATCTTTTATATTTGGTGTTACTATTTCTTTACGTTTCATATTCAGTACTATGCCAGGTAATAGATCTAAACATTCATTGTGTGAATTATCATTGGTTGGAACTTCCAAATCAATTTCGAAATCTTTCTGAATCTTGGTTAATTCCTCTCTTGAGTTTGTTGGACTTTAAGTGAGGCATGTTTAGCAATTTGATAGAGGCCTCTGCCCCAGCAGTAGACGTATTTCGATGTTATTGGTGTATTTTGGATGGGTCCGAAAATTATCAGTCTTTATAAAACTATATCGTTGCACGTGTCTTTTCTTTCAGCTGCAGCTGCAGGACCCCATAAATGTTCACCGTTCGTTAAATGAGTTCGCCATGAATATTTCACATATGAATTAAGTTTAACTGATTGCAATCAAGCTGATTTAAATAAAAATCGAGGTTCTTAGATTAGGTGATCGGTAAAAACAGGTAGTGATTTATTTAGGAGAAGTTTATAGCTGTAATGTTTACCATCTTATGATTAAAGTAATTTATTGATGGTCTTTGGGTGTGTCAATTGGACCAAAATAATTGGGTAAGTAAACATACAGGTGAAGTGAAAATTTTGTGAAAAGTAGGTCATAAGGTTCAAAAGTGCAACGTCATTGGTATTCGAATGAAACAAATGATATGCATTGGTAAATAATATGATTTGTTCTGGTTTGTGATACCAGCGGAAAGATTTGAAATGGGATGAAAAAAGAGATGCTGTCGGTTTCGTCATTTTAGCGCGGTAAAGGCTCATTTGAGAATTTCTTCTCTATCTGAAAAGTAAAGTCAATTAACGATTAGTGCATTAATTGGATAATCTTACCTTGAATGTTTCGGCAATCCCTAATCAGCTTATAATGCTAACTTTGATAACACAGTCTAATCAACACATAACACTATAAATATATAATATTTATTATATAATGCCTTTATATAAAACCATAGTTCACGGCGAAAGTTACAAAAAATATACTTGATAAGAATCAAAATGTACACCGAACGAAAAAAAAAATAAAAGTTCAACAGTCTCGATGGAATGCATGCATTTCAAGTCGCTGGATCAGTTATAACGAAACTACATTGTATATAGGTAAATATATAAGAACACTTCACAGTTAATTGGAATTATTAATTACGTTAAAAGACCACTTCTTTGCACAGTTTTTGAAAGTTATGATTTCATCGGTATCTGACTGTCACTGCGCGAAGCACCACCAAACACACCCGACCGCTGCGGCGGTTACATTCAATATGGCGGACGATTAAGTGAACGAAAGAACGAAGTCCGAGCGAACGAATTGCGATAGAGCACGAACGATGACCGATGAAGTCCGAACTTACAATACGAAGCCTGCGCAGGCACCGCATCGTTCGACTTGTTTTGTTTTGAAAATTGTTGTCGGTTTCGGTAGATCTCGCTTGTTTGGTGGTTATGATGATGTTTGGCTATCGTAGTCCACTATCATCTATTTAGGATTATTTAATAAACAATTCCTCTTATTATAATAGTTGATTGTCTTTTATTTATGTTTATAATTGGATTAGCGCCTACCTACTACCATCCTTTTATTGTTCCTTACCAATGGTGCCCTGCTATCATAGCGTTTAATGCACACAAAAGTCTTACCGGAATGACATCTGGTTTTCAGATACAAACTTTTGGGATATGCTTATGAAGTGGCCACTACGATTGGGACGTCAGGGCAATATAATCATATAAAACAACAATGCCTTACATGTCAAAATTTCACGTCAAACCGTAACAAACAACCAAAATCAACAAATGCGTTTGAAATAAATTCTAGCGTCTGTAACAATTATCCTGTTTTTATATGGAAATGATGAGTTGATCCTTTTCCGGCGAAGGAAGAAATAGCACAACATGGCGTTGGACTTAGTCAGCATAGCCCAGCCCCATTACATACCAGGGTTAGTGTAACAATGAAGTCTTTGGGAAACCCATTGTGGTGACGGACGACAGCTTGTAATTACATGCCCTTCTCGCAGCGCTTCTTGCAGCTCGTTGCAGACTGGCGGAGTTAAAATTCACATTAGCTCATTAGAGTTGGTGTCTCATAACTTGATGAATAATACCTAGTTTCGTTTGAGATGGGTAGTAGGAGTACAATGCAGTTACCTATCTATCCACGTTCATATCTGAACAAACCTGAAAACATTCCGTTTCTTCATCATAGCAACAACACAGTACACAGCCCAAGGCGTTTACTCAAATACTGCACAACTTTTAGTAGGCAAGAAAAGAATTTAATGTCACATGTCCATATTAAAATATTTTAAATTAAGTACGATTGCACTTTGTACATTCCTTTTTTAAGGTCCAAAAAAGGGCTCGCGTCGCCAAGAATAAACTGCGTTGCATTTGCGTATGGCGAAATTCAACTAAGTAATACCATGTGGCCGTTTTTCATCAGCAAAATTGCGAATGTTGCCAAATTGGCGCCAATGATGTAACGACAGCGGTTTACTTTTGACGCCACATATTTCACCTTGTCAAGAGTGCGTTACGAATTTATTTTATTAATGAACCGAGGGTCCGTTTGTACGAATTTACTTATAAGGATCGTTAGGTAATTCTTGTTGTGTTATGCGTCTTGTTGACAATGTATTTAGGGCGTTGCGTTGGTCGTGTCGCGTGTCCGAATATGATAAATGATCTCGTTTATTATTATTATACATATATTTCTAGCCCGTGTTTGAAGTTTTCGTAAATGATCGTTTTCTTCATTTGAAGTGAGTCAATTTTTTTATGTAGGGACAGCAGGTAATGTTCCATTCAGACAATTAATTTGTTTAACCGTGTTGTGTGGTATGAAATCAATAGGGGAAGCCTACAAACCTAGTTGGGTTAAGTCAAAGACATGGTAAGGTCTTTAATTTGTCAGTAGGAAATCTAATCTCGAATTCTGATAAATTTTAATCATTTGAGTTGCTTGCAGGTACACAGGTCACTGTCCCGAGTACAAGTACCGAATAGCCGACACATATGGCTCGACCACTCACAAGATCCTGCTGGATCCTAGTGTTCAGCACTCAGAGAGGCTTGTACTGTCAGATCGAACAGCTGATGATTTTCAGGTTAGTAACTTTGAAGACGATGATACACCAGTCTTTAGTAACGTTAGACATGAACTGGATGACACGTTTAAAGAAGGGAAGGATAGCATTTATGTGGGATCATGGGTTGTTAACGTCTGACAAGTTATGACACATCTTGACAAAAGTGTAACACAGGATCGGGAACTCGGGGTAGATGGCTAGCTCGTGCTTGCTACTGAAAATGCCTTTTAACAGCTGTGAGAGGATTCAAAATGGCGGAGTAAGCAAGCTGGAGTGGCAGTGAGCCATTCACGTTTGTCGAAGGACCGATGGCTGATGGAGCAAACACATCCTGGAGCCTGTCGGCAAGCGTAGCGTTGGACTCCCTACAGCTTGATGTGCGGAAAACCATAGAAAAGGTGGTAGGGTCAGGATGGTTCAGGAAGTGGAGAACGGAGTTACGTAAGCTTGGTAGAGGCCTATGTCTACCATTGGGATCATTTAGGATGCGTGAGACTGAGTAGTGAGATGATCGATGATCTAAATTTTATAAAGAATAAAACTGGCTCAGATAAAAGAGCGAATTGGCACAAGAGGAATCTATTTTTAACCGTGAATGACTTACTTTATGAATATTCAAACAATGAAGTGAAGTGCTCAAACGCGATGCAACGAGGTATTTGCAGAATGATTCATTGTAAGACTGCGGTCGCTAAGTAGATAATTATCACAAAAACTGTATTAGTGTTGAGTTTGCCTGAAGTGCTCAGAATAGTATGCCAATTATAATGTACTTCCCCTTTAATACGCAGGTATCTCTAAACTGCGTTCTCGATTTAGTTTCCAAACATAGTACCTAAACAATTATGTGTTTTTGGAAAAAGCTCGTTTTTTTTTTTTCTTTTTTAATAGTGGTTCAGTTTTTCATTCTGAAATCAACTTTTTTACAGTAGCATACCGTTGATACTTGTTTTCAGGTTAATGTTCAGGTTTACCTATGACAACAGGTAGGTATGACGTGTTTTTCAGATAAAGTCCCTAAACACATGTGCATTCACGTGCTGATTCAATTAACCCTATTTAATCTCGTTATCATTTTATTTACCGTTGCCAGTTAGAGTGGGTGTATCTAATCTACTTATTTACCTGATAATATAAGATCATATACTACATGGTTAGTCAAGTCCCTTATCTCATGGAAACCTTTGCAAATCAATATCATGGACAGCTAATAAATAATGTATAATATGATACAAATACAATGGATCAATTTTCAATCCTTAGATAATATCGCTGTTGGTTATTTCTCCCTCTTCTTTCCTTTTCGTGAGGTTAGTGCCTAACTAGTCCCCGTATTCACAAACGCTCGGATTCGATTTCCAAAATTTGCCAAAACAAGATAGACATACGTCCACGGTTATAGGGCCAGAATCAGACAGCCCGCGTTTAGTACACGGGTGGTTCACACTTACCGATATCCGTAAATAAGAAAAAAAATAAAAATTCCATACTCATTTTATTGTTGATTCGGAACGAGAATCACTAGCATTTACCTAAATATTTGACATTATTGCCTATAAATCATATTGTATCTCCTTGACTTCATTGAATTTTGACTTATATAATTAATCTCTTATGCAAATATTGTTCATTTATTTAAATTATCTGTAATTCTAATGATCAATAACTCAATTTTAATGTAATGATGAACCACAATTCTACAAACCATATTTGTACGCCGGAAACGGCAGAATATTATGATCGTAATACATACTCACATAACAGCTTTGTACAATATTCTGACAAATAAATGCATTCTATTCTATTCTATTCTATTCATAGTAACCTCCTTGAATTTGACGAGGATGCAAAACAACACCTTGTATATGAATCCGAAAAAACAAAGGGTTACTATTTCACCCTGTAGGTATATGATGGAATACTTCCTTCATGGTGGCAAATAATGGTATTGCTACATACATTAGTCAGAACTTCATAATTATACCGAAGTATGCAGACTTGTGCATGCGTAGGTACCACATATAGCTTCTGCAAAATTATTAGCATCTGCAAAGGCATTATTGATAAAATTAACCAAAATAAACTGTATCGAAACTGCAGACGCGATCATACACAAAAGGAAAATACCAAAAACGATCTCAATTAGGTATTCATCCTTATCATCCTCCTGTCTACCTTCACCCAATGCCTAGAATATGTCTCTCTTTGCCTATGTATGCCAATGGTTCACGTTGTTCTTTCAGCTTCATCTAACTATATCAGCTAACGATCAGCATTTGTTTTCCCAGTCCTTGATTGATAAAGTTGATATTTGCTTTCAACAGATCTATAGGCCACCACAAACAGACATCGATGTGGTGAACGCAAGATTTCGGAATGGTGACCCAGTGTACAAACATCCTATGATACCTGGATATGAAGGTATGGTGCATTCATTTGCTCGGGATTCAATACCGGCGCCCGCTACATATGACACTACTTTATCCCCTTGGTGCATAATCTACTATTAACTACATACGTGTTACAGTCTCGGGTAATCTTTTGTTTAACATACAGCCTTTTTTTTTTTTTTTTGTGGATGGGAAATCATCAAATGACTTCTCCCGCTCTGGGCGGAGCGGGAGGGAGTGTCAGACTTGACTGACTAAAACCCACCCATGTTCCTTCTTAGCCCTTTGTGTTCCAGGGCCGCGGTAGATACCGCGATATATGTTAAGGGCTGCGGGTTGTTCGAAAGAGATCTTTCGAACATCCCGCAGCCCTTAACATACAGCCTGACCTGCAAATTGCAAAAAACCCAAGATAACTTCAAATTTGAATTGCGAGCTACCCCGGGGCTTCCCCGTTCATGTTTTTGTTTGTTTTTCGCCTTTGCTATTCGCAATAGGCCACTAAGCAACCACGATAAAAGCTGCCATGTCTGCCTACTTTCGATTTCTGCTTTTGGTTGTATTTTTTGCATTACTAGCATTGGCAGTAAGAAAAAATATTGGACCACTTTCCCGTTTTAATTAAATCCTGGTTTGAATTCAGGAACAGTTAATTTTTATTTGTAGTAAAAATTTAACCACGTTAGGAATTTCAAAAATCTCACTGAACAAGTTATTTCAATAACAGAATCTCACTTAAACTAAGTGAAATCTCAAAGAATTTGTCTCAAATTAACTTGATTCCGATGAATCAGTTCGGTATGAGTCATTTTGGACCGGTCTGAGGCTCGGAGGCATGCCACAGTTTCCTGAGAACCTACGGTCCACAGATGTTTACATTCGCTATTACTTTTAGGACACGTACATTTTGAATTATAGTGTAAAAAACTTCAATAAAGAGAATTGAAGGGAAACCTATTAATGCGGTGTTGTTTGTGGGGATAGCAAAAAGCGTTGTAATTTCATCCGAACACCGCTTTTGATATGCGGTTACAGTTAAATGCCAATGGGTCTTTGTTTTGTTCGTGTTGCTTGGTTGACATATGCATGTATCTTAGTGTATCTAAGTGAGTATGTAGGAATGTGTTACATATATTATATTCATTGTTCGTATTCATGATAGTTTTGTTAGACCTGAAATTATAAGGAGAAAGAACATAGGGCTTGGCAGGTTCAAGATAATTTAAAGAAGGATAAAATAGCCACAACTTTATCGAGACTACGGAAGGTCCTTAATCCAAAATATATCTTGAAAGTCGTCCCATTTTCGTCTTGCTTTAATGAACCTATCTGAAACGAAGCAAATTTTGAAAATCCAGTTTTGGATGGCGGTGGCTTGGTCACTTTGTCTATGACAAACGGGAGTGATTAGCTAATGTTCGCTTATTGCTCTTACTCTCGCAACATTATGTTTGACTTGACCACTGTACGTGGGTAGGTGTGAGTAATTGTTTTTAACCAACAGTTCAAAGCCTGCACTATTCACGTAGGCAGCTGGTAGTGTCGATTAATTCGCCAGGGATTTGCATATACAGTCATTTTCAGACAGGAAATATTTATTGCTGAACAGTCTGGTAGATTGTTTGAGAGTTGATTAGATACCAGAATAATATTCTTAGGGGGACAACCAATCAACTAAGAAATACTCGTACAACAACGGATTATTGTTGATCGAAATGCGGCCCAGGCTGTCATTAAACTGAGCCTTCAAAACATTTAAACGAGAACTAATCTGCTTATTTCGAACGATGTGAGTATTCAAACAACATAAAAAGAAAATATAAATTTCAGACAGAGCTTGAACTATGCTTATACGTTGACGAAATCAATACTTCATCGACTTCTCTCCAAAGTGCCACTAAATCATTCAAAGCTGATCTTGATTTTATACATTTATGATAACCGCCATAAAGAATGGCCGCCTGATCTCTTCCACAAGACAACTGTCTTATTTATCAAGATGAATGTACCGAACAGATGTCGGATGACCTCAAATGCTCTCGGATGATTGCCCATATTTTACAGCTTATACCTAGACTAGTTCGTAATAAAGTGGAAACGCCGTAGTTCCTTTGCCTAGACATTTTTTCTATCGTCCTTTATTGAAGGTCGAGGTAAACATGGGACATACACACATTCAGCAAATTTATGCTCACAAATCAAATAATTACTGTAGCTACAGCAAGACTGGATGAACACTAGCACAAATACTAAGTGTGCAACTTAGTGCTCTGGTAAGGCATATATAAGTGCACACGATTAGTGATTTTGTTGAATCGGAAAACGTTCCCAGTGTTGTCTCCTGTGTGTCATATTATAAAGTCTAAGGCCTACAAAATATGTGCATAATCTTCGAATAAAACGGTACCTACTCGTTCTTTATCAATGGTCGCTCTAGTTATGTCATGGGTATCTGATGGCGAGCAGTTATTTTGTGAGCAGCGTTCGTGAAACTAACGGGCTATGTTTTATTTAGTGTTTGTTATCCAGCTATCGTGGATCGGGACTTGGTTGTAGTAACCGCATAATATCCCACGGCGTAAAAGTTTTTGCACAAACCTACCAGAAAGCTAATCTCAATAACCGCACTAACATTAAAAGAAAGGACGGAAACCCACCCAGCGCAAAGAGCTAGTTCTTTTAAAGCATAAATAGTGTTGGTTTACTAAAATAATTTGAAAATATAGGGTTTCTCCCTCGATTGAACAACCAATTTGGTCAACGATACACTGTCGCCGCAACAGAAGCCCTGTCAGAGTTTCAAAGGGTGCAACTAAACCAGAGAGCAGCAAGAAACCAGTTAGAAAGAGTGGTTGACTTACAAGCCGGGAAAGGACAGCCTTGGGATTTGGTCGACAGATTCGTAAGTCCAGAGAAGTATTTTGAAAACGCACCCTAATATTTCCCATATTTATGTGAAATGCGTGAGTAATTCCTGACACTTTAATTTGAACAAAATTATCCACCAAGAATAGAATCAGTAAAAATGGAGATGGATTATGAACGAAGAATGGATGAAGATGAGAAGGAACACTGATCTAAACCTTGACGATGATAAAAAGTGTCTGCTATGCTGTAGGTACCAGTATACCTACCATCGTTTTCCATATTCACAGTCCGCGACAGCCGAGTTCAAGCTCCCATTAGTCACAGTCAGACCAGAATGTGCAGGAATACTACGAGACGTACCCATGGATGAACCAAAGCTATCACCAGCATCGCATTCTGTTAGCCCATTCTTCATGGAAAACGGTCATCCTGACAAATACATCAAGAAAGGTAAGATTAATGAGGAAGGAATCCAAATATACAGTACTACCTACCTGTACCGACAACAACCTCCTTTGTAAAACCTTTTTGGTTTTAAAGACAACCATTGTTTTTTTTTTGTGTCACCACATCCTGTCAATTTGGCATTTATATTTTATAATTTATTTAGGCGGGTTACGTAATATTTTTAATTTAAATGTCCTACGGAAAATTACATAGCTCTTTTGTGCGAACTCAATTATGGGGGTTTAATCCGTCACAATCAGTGCGTAAGTTCGATAAACTGATATCAACTGTTGGAGGTTTTAGTGCACGATAAGGGTCAAATCTTAATGAATCTTGTTTTTAGGTTTTGCGGGTCATGTTCCATACGGTTTCCAAAGATTCGGTGAGTCATCTAAGAAACTCACAAACTCGGCGCTTTGTGATTTTTCATCTAACTACAGACGAAGACAGAGTACTGAATGGGCACCAGTGAACGTCGTCAAGTAAGTTTCAAACAATAACATAAATTGAGATATTAATGTGAATTTATTTGATAACAATAGTGACTGTTAATAGTAAGGAAAATATTTTAAAACATTTAAATGAAAAATGATAACGTTTTTGAGCGATTATTTGTTATAATTTCTGAACGAATTTCGTGATGTTTACAAACCTTTTTGGCTCCTGTCAAAATTAAATAAAACATAATCTGTCACTGTCATATTGTGAAAGCATAGAGGTTACACACGCAGTTTATTTATTATCGTTAAAACTCGAATAAAAACCCAAAAAATGGGGAAAAAGAAAGTTATGCCGAACCTCTCTAAAGAGGAGAAAATGGTGATGGTGATATCTGAGATAATACAAGAGTTATTAGTGGCGCATCGTCAGAGCAAAGATGTTAACCTAAACAAGATGAAGACGAGGATTTCGTCAAAGTACGGGTTGGGTACATCACCGAGACTGGTGGATATCATTGCGGCAGTGCCTGCAGATGCTAAAAAGATTCTTCTACCTAAGTTGAAGGCTAAGCCTATTCGTACAGCGTCGGGTATAGCTGTTGTCGCGGTGATGTGTAAGCCACACAGATGCCCGCACATAAATTTCACTGGTAACATCTGTGTTTACTGCCCTGGAGGCCCGGACTCGGACTTCGAGTACTCCACTCAGAGCTACACAGGCTATGAGCCGACGTCCATGAGGGCGATAAGAGCGCGGTACAACCCGTACCTACAGACGCGCCACAGAGTGGAACAGTTGAAGCAACTCGGTCACAGTGTCGATAAAGTTGAGTTTATAGTGATGGGCGGCACTTTCATGAGCCTCCCTGAAGATTATAGAGACTATTTTATAAGGTAAGCTGATTTGAATTTGTTATGTTATGGTTTTTGTAATCTATTAGCAATTTCAGCTTTAATAGAAGCACATGTAGTGCAATTAGTACTACTACTTACATACTTTATGTAGTTAACCCTAGTCCCAATTTATTTAGGGTTGTAGGAAACCTCATAAATGTATTTCATTATGTTGATCCATATTCATGTTTGTATTACCTGATTTCAGGAATCTCCATGATGCCCTCTCAGGCCACACCTCAAGCAGTGTGGCTGAGGCGGTGAAGTTCTCAGAGAAAGCAAAGACCAAGTGTATTGGTATCACAATAGAGACCAGGCCAGATTACTGCCTGCAGAGGCACATGAGTGATATGCTCAATTATGGTTGTACCAGGTTAGTTCTAGCATCATCATACTTATTTATTGGTGTATGTCTATACTAGTATTATAAAGAGGTAAAATTTGTACTCTCCGGACCTACTGATTCGGAAAATTCTTTCACTTATGGAAAGCTATTTATTATCTAAAGCTGTCATAGGCTATATTTAAAGAATTACTCTGGTATAATGACTGATGATATGCAAACAAAGTCTTGTGAAAAACCTAATCTATCATACATTGGTATGTAGCCTTCGTTTAAGAACATGGATGTTCAAACAATGAATGTTCCTACAAGACAACTAAGAGAAAAAAAGTTAGTTCATAAGCTAAATTCCAACTACTGAAAAATCACACTCTAAAAAGTATGAAACCAGAAAATATTCTTGTCTGAAATTGTTATGTATAACCAGCAGACAATTAAGACACTTCCTCATTTGTCAAGTAATGATAATTATCATAACATGACAAATAAGGAAGTGTCTTAATTGTCCGAAATGAAATGAAAGTAAATTCTAAACTAATTAGTTTAGATGTTACGAAGGAACATATGAACATACATACATACCGGTCAAAATCATAACCCTCCTTATTGCTTTGCCTTAGTCGGCTAAAAACAATGTAATTATTGGCTCGGTGAATGTAAGATATTCACCAGTTATAAAGTCACCGAAATACTAGCAAGCAATCAAACATTACACTTAAATCATTATAAAATAAATGGACGAGTTTATGCACATATTCTAATAATGTATTGTAACATTTCAGACTAGAAATTGGAGTACAGTCTGTATATGAAGACATTGCCAGGGACACAAACAGAGGACACACAGTTAAGGCTGTCTGTGAGAACTTTAACCTGGCTAAGGATGCTGGATATAAGGTACTGCTACTCTGATGTATTTCAGACTTATTCATAAGCTAGCTTTTGCCTGTAGCTGTGCTCCCATTATGCTCGGCAAAAAATATAGGCTTATAATAATAAAAATAACACTGTACATTCTTCTAGATTGTTGTACACATGATGCCTGACCTACCAAATGTAGACTTTGAGAGAGATGTAGAACAGTTCATAGAGTTCTTCGAGAACCCAGCATTCAGAGCTGATGGCCTTAAGATATACCCCACCCTGGTCATCAGAGGGACTGGTCTGTATGAGCTGTGGAAGACCGGCAGATACAGGAGTTATCCTCCATCAACGCTTGTGGATCTAATTGCTAAGATATTGGCTTTAATTCCACCTTGGACTAGGGTTTACAGGTAAGCTATTTCAATTGTGACAATAGTAGTTGATGTTGAGAGCTCATGTAGCAGATTTTGAAAGCACACCAAGGTCCAGGCAGGAAGGAAACCTGTTATTAATAGTGAGATCTTGAAGATAGGAAAGAAAAGCAGAGGGCTCAGAAGTTCACAGGGCCATTTTATTTTGACAGCTAAATAAAAAAGGCCCATGAAGAATAATATCTCAACTTCATGAAGTTTCAAAACACTTGGTAATTGGTATCTTAAGTTACAAACAGAACCAAAATTGTCAGGAGCTCGTTGCTAAATAGTAACAGCCGCTTGTGTCGATCTTCAGGTTAGGTTGCTTAGGTTGGTCCGTTGATGGGTGACCACCCATTACAGACCAAGTTCCATAGTCAGTGGCCTGAAAGTCTGACAACCAGTCTTACCATGGGGTATCATATCACCCAGTACTTAATAGGTTGCGGAGGTCAGATAGGCAGTCGCTCCATGTAAAATACTGATATTCAGCTGCATCTGGTTAGACTGGAATCCGACCCTACCATTACATAGTTGAGTAGGCTAGGCAGATGATGACTTCCAAAACCAAAAACACTCTTTTTTATCAAAATTTGTAAATTGCCTTTTCAGAGTACAGAGAGACATTCCCATGCCCCTAGTCTCATCAGGAGTGGAACATGGCAACTTGAGAGAGCTGGCGCTCGCTCGCATGGCCGACCTGGGAACTGACTGCAGGGATGTCAGGACCAGGGAGGTCGGCATACAGGAGATACATAATAGGGTCCGGCCTTATGAGGTATGTTGAAGTCAGAAATATAATTAATTTCAATTGAATGACCAGCTGGTGTGTGAGCAGCTCATGGCTAAATAATAACAGCCGCACGGGTCGATCTTTAAGGTTTTAATTACTATTGTATTGTTTTGAGAGAGCTGGCGCTTGCTCGCATGGCTGACCTGGGAACTGACTGCGGGATGAGCCGTGCTTGTCGAGGTTGGTCCGTGGATGGGTGACCATAATTACGTACCGAGTTTCCTCCGTGCTTCGGTAAGCACGTTAAGCCGTTAATCCCAGCTGTCATTTGTAGATCTTTGACAGTCGTTACGAGTAGTCCATCTAGTCTTACCAAGAGGTTTCGTATTACCCAGTTACTAGGTTGTGGAGGTCAGATAGGCAGTTGCTTCATGTAAAATACTGTTACTCAGCGGCAACCGGTTAGACTGGAAGCCGACCCCAAGATAGTTTGGGGAAAGGCTAGGCAGATGATGATGACCAGCTGGAGTGTAGTGCTTGATATGGGCATGACATGCGGAGGAGGAATGAGGAAAATGAAAGTTTTGAGTATGAATGTGGATGGGTGTAAGAGTAGAGGAAGACCAATGAAACGAAAGGTGGACTGTGTGAATGATGATATGGCGAGATAGGAGGTGTCTGATGAGATAAGAAGAAGAAGACATGCTGCGCCAACCCCAAGCAAGCAAGCAAGAGAATGATGGTGAACCAGCTGGTGTGTGTGGCTGTTCTAAAATAATAAAGTGGTATTTCAAGAGTATTGCTAAAAAGAAAAAAAGCTTTTATGCGATAACATTACGCTTACGCTTTATCGGGTTCTGCACACCATAAGAATTAACTTTAGTGAATGGCGTACTAAAGAGAAATCCTATAATATGTCCAGACTCAAGCTAAATATGATAATGTTGACATGAAGATCTAAAAAGATGCGAAGACTAGTTTCAATTTTTTTATTCTCACTACATTTTGTACAACTATTTTCAGGTTGAACTAATAAGACGCGACTACACAGCTAACGGTGGTTGGGAGACATTCCTAGCCTATGAAGACCCTGACCAGGACATATTAGTAGGACTACTGAGGCTCAGGAAGTGTGCCTCGGACACATACAGGCCTGAGTTGAAGCCAGGGCCCAAGGATAACTTCAAACAGTGCAGTATTGTGAGAGAACTGCATGTCTATGGATCTGTTGTGCCGGTAAGTTGGGAACATAGATTAGCATGTTCTGTAATTGTCAATCAATTAATCAATATCTTTATTGTGGATCATAGGTAGGTTCATAATACAGGTCTTAAATAATGAAATTGTGATCAGCCACGTCCCGCCCTTAGGGCATACAATAATTACATTACAAATTTAAAATTACATTATAGTTAAAATTTGATAAGATTTCACATAAAATATAAAAATAAATAGAAATAAAACGGAACGAGTTATGGTAGGCATATCAGTGGGCCACCAAACGCATCATGACTGAGGGGGACTATATTGGAGCAGTTAATTGTCTGATAGGAAGTGTTTTATAGAGTAGTAGATCTTGTTTACAAGCAGTACGTCTACCATGAGTTGTCATAGTTAGATCGCTTGACGTAACTGCAATAGTTCCGTCAATACGCAAATACTACAGTTAGCTTTTTCAATGGTATCATGAGCTGTGTTGGTGCTAAGCTACAGTCGCTGTAGTTTAGTTTACTACACGATGACGTAGGATAGATAACTACTGTGACTCATACTGCCGAATACTGCGCATTTTAGTACCGAACTATCCGCTAGAGGCGCTGTAAAAGTTTTCATACATTTTTTTAACTACAGACGCTAGCGAATATAGATTTTTAAAACTCGTGGTAGACGTACTGATCATGGAGATTCTAGTCTAGAGTAGTAGTAATGTACAGAAAATAAATGATTGTATTATTAATTGATAAACTATAGGTAATATTGATTTTTCTACACTTCAAAGTATTAGTAAATGGATTGCTTCATTGCTCCAGTGATCACAAATGCTGGGGACATGCGGTCCTCTGTTATGTCTGGCCCTAAGTAAATCTCCCGTTTTGGCAAAACGCACCCCTACATACATACGTAATCATACAAAATAATTAAAACGAAACAAAATTTGATTGTTTTTTTTCATACCCTTTCGTCGAATAAATGCGTGTAAAAATGTAATAGTGAAACTTAGTCAAATTTCGAAACAAAAAACTGTAACATTTCAGGTAAACGCAAGAGACCCTACAAAATTCCAACACCAAGGTTTTGGAATGTTACTCATGGAGGAAGCCGAGAGGATTGCCAGGGAGGAGCATGGCTCTGACAAGATGGCCGTTATATCAGGAGTCGGTACCAGGAACTACTATGCCAAGACTGGCTATCATCTCGAAGGACCTTACATGGTCAAGATGCTTGTGTGAAAATAAAGTTTTCTAATGATACGTGTTTTACTTTTTTTTTTTATGTATAAATTGAAATTAAAAATAGAAAACTAAACATGCTAAGTTGATCACTCACGGGCCAGCATTTATTTTGTAGACTATATTTGTTTTAACTATCCGTTTTCGACTTATTTTCAAAAGTTTCTGTCTCCCCACCACACTATTTAATCATAAAATTAGCTTTAAAATATAATTTGTAATTATTTCACTAAAATACACATTGTGTATTTATTTACATAAAATTATATAATATGCATGCCCTAAAAAGGCAAAATACGGTTTGTGCCTAAATTTGGTTAACCTGGTAACACCAATATTTTAAGCCAATAAATGATTTCTGAAATACCATACTTTACTCAACCGGCCACCCATCCTCCCCCTCACCTTGCAGACCTGACCCGCCGCTGTCCATCAGCCCGACGGAGATCTATCACAAGCACGTCGGGATGCTGCCCAACTACGCGGGACACGTTCCTGGATGCATGTTCAGGTAACATACACAAACAATTGGATCTTTTTTTTATTAAAAGTAGTTATAACATAGCAGGACGTTTTTATTCAGCCAATGAGCATAGTTGTTACTAAACTGCATATAAGTAATAGTGGACTAAAGAAAAGTAGAAATGGCTAATGTCAACAAAATATACTTAAACCGTTAGATTTAGTCAGGCCCTTTTCTACAAGGTGTGGTTTTGCATCCTTGTCAAATTCAAGGAGGTAACTATGCTAATCGTCCCGAATCGATAATAAAATGGGTAGATATTTTTTCTTTTTTTTCTCTTTCTCCGAAATCGGTAAGTGTGAACCATCCGTGATTTAAACGCGGGCCGTCTGATTCTCGCCCTTTAGGGTGCGGTTCCACTAAAGCTTCACCAATCATATGGCTTGAAGTAAAGTGAAGTGGAGAAGAGATGTGGATTTCAAGCCATGTGATTGGTGAATCGTGGCACAGCTCGTCTCCGCTCTGCTCCCCTCCGCCTCAGTGGAACCGTAGCCTAAACCGCGCTTCCACACATACAAACAATCTCAAACGTTTATTCCCTAATTTCTTATTCCCTAAACCACGTTAAGAGGATTATTCTGAAATACTGACAAGTATAAACAACCAAAAAAAAATATATCTATATATATATATAAATGAATCCCTATTTCCTTGGTCACGGCATCACGCGTGAACGGCTGGACCGATTTCGATAATTCTTTTTTTGTTTTGTTTGTTATTGTCAGGAGAAGGTTCTTAGGTAGGTAGTAAGTAGGTAGGTAGGTAGGTAGTAGGGTGGTAGGTAGGTAGGTAGGTAGGTAGGTAGTAGGTAGGTAGGTAGTAAATAGGTAGTAGGTAGGTAGGAAGTAGGTAAGTAGTGAGTAGGAACAAGTGCATTGCAACGCATGCCGGGATCAGCTAGTAAAAAATAAAAGCGTCTATTAATAATTAACTAGGTACCGTATATTTTAATTGATTATTTATGTCTTATGTGACAACCTCCTGAATTTTGACGAGGATGCAAAACAACACCTTGTAGAAAAGGGCCCGACTAAATCTAACTGATAAGTATATTTTGTTGACATTAGCCATTCCGGATGGTTAATGTCAACAAAAAAAAACTTAATATGTAAATAATATTCAACATTGATTCTTACATCTATAGCATAAATGTGTGTGTTTAATTTTGCGCCTTAGGTCCAATTAATAGGTCAGTCTCACAAGGAAATAAATACTTTTCTACATGATGTCTTCAAGTCGATATTTTTTTTTTGTATTTAAGTAGTTTTTTTTTTAAGTTCAGTAGTGGTTTTTATTTGTAGGTGTAATCTGTATCAGGTTAAACGCGTCAAAATGGTACCGCTTGTGAAGGTACGCTCATATTGATTTAATTTTACATTGAAATGGTCAATTACTTCCATTTTGGATCTGAATTATTTTTTTTTTTCCACCGACAGCACTAAAGCTCCGTTTTTTTAAAATGTAAATTTAAGAATTATGCGTTAACCGGTTGCTATAGGCTGATTAATCCTATAATATGGGTTAATCTTTACTAGAAGGGTTTTCACCTAACCCTAAAACATAACCCGATTAGAACCCCTATACAGGTAACCTTTTCGGTTCCTGTCCCTGCCACGCGCAGGTCTGCAATCATCATCATCAGCCTATAATGTTCCCACTGTTGGGACACAGGCCTCTTTTCTATTGGAGGAAGTGGGCTGTAATTCTGCAATCTACCACGCGGGCCCAGTGCGGGTTGGTAGATGTCACATGTCTTCAAATTTTTAGTTCTAGGACATGCCGGTTTCCTCACGACGTTTTACTTCACCGTTTTTGTGGGCAGCGGTGATGAAAAAAATTACACAAAGTAATGCACCTGCCTGGGTTCGAACCCACGACTTACTGCTCGTAAGTCGGTGCTGCCACCACTGCTCTCATTACTTGGTCTGCAATACCTCAAAGCAATTTGAAGGATTTTGAAAAGTAACCGTCCGAGAGTAAGTTACTCCAATATTTATCATTATATTCTTCTTTTCAGATTTGGGAAAACGTACGGGAATGATACAAGAGATGCTAAACGCTGGCTGCGCGGGGACTTCACCTCATAAACTCTTTATGATTCTCCCGTTTGACGGACAAGCAATATTAATACATATTGCAAAGGCAATACGGTCCAAATCAAAAGTGATACTATTTGATGAAACAAATTATACTGTTTTATTTTGGAATTATGTTTTTGAAATAAAACAATTCGAATCATGAGTTTTCTTTAATATTTATATTCCCACCCTCTGCCTACAGCCCTGCTCAAAGGCCGAAAACGCCGATTGTGCGAAAAAACCGACCACAACGCGCCAAAACGGCCACTAAGCGATTCGCGCCATGGCTGTTTTCCTTTTCTGGCAATGAGGAAATGTCACAACGCAATCTGAGCATTTTTCAAACAGCTACGACACGATGTAGAAGGTAAGTAGCGGCGTATAGGGTAGGGCGCCGGATATAAAAAGGGCGCAGCAGTATTCACCATGATAACACCGTTTGACGGACATGCAATAGGAACTGACTATTAAATATGGTCCAAGTCAAAAGTGATATCTACTATTTTGATAAAAACAAACAAATGATACCTTTTTATTGTGGAATTGATATTTGAAATAAAACAACGAGAATTATGAGTCTTCCTTTCTTTTATATTTTTATAAAAAACAACTGAATTAACTATGACAATAATTGCAATTTAAGTCTTTTGTTGGTTTGGTTCCAGCCAAATAAAATTATCAACAGCAAATAACAAAGGCCAAAAAATAACAATGTATAAAAATATATCTATTTATATAAAAAAATATATATTTAATTTAACAAGATTGTGTTTCATTTTTCGCGTTCCACTCCTTCATCAGTTTGCTGGCAAGACTCAAATTTTCGTCTTTCTGTAAATATAAATAAAAATATAAAACAAATCGGCCAAACGTCCAAACTGAAGGTTTTTTTCGGGACTAGAAACGAATGAAGTAAGGACAGCTCGATCTTCGACCACTATAATAATCATGTACCACGCGGACTCAGTTCGGGTTGGTAGACGTCACATGTCTTTCATTTTTTCATCTGTTTCAAATAAACCGTTTATTCACCTTGATAAAGCAGAACCTAGCAAAGTTCTCTCCGAGACTCTTGTGTCCCTCTGAGTAGAAGGCGGTCGGTGGAATGGTCAACACTCCAGTCTCTTTGGCGAACTTCTTTGTGAACCTGTAGTCTTTATATTTGTCCTTCTCTGATGATAAGTCGATCTTGTTTGCTGTAGGAAAGAGAGAAAAAACGGTAAATCATACATGACGTGTATGTCGTAATCCTCGAAGGGTATGAACAAGGGTATAAACTCCCACGCGCGCCTCAAGGAGATGTCAGTAAATCGGAAGGGGTCCGAGAGGGCCGACGCCTGCCAGGGCTGTGCGGGACTGTTCGAAAGAGATACAGTGGCCCTGCAACACAATGTGCAAAAGAAGGAACATGGATGGGTTTTAGTCAGTAGAAGTCTGACACTCCCTTCCGCTCCGCCCAGAGCAGGAGGGTCATTCAATGACTTCCCATGCATAAAAAAGGGTATGAACTATGATGTACATTAAATCTACATTTCACCAGCTATTTTAAAGGCCTGCGCAGACAACGGACTTTTCTCCGCGGCAGAGAAAAAAGTACGCTCCGCGAATAAAAAGTCCGCCGCGGATTTACCGCGAACTCAACGCACACGGTGTCATCGTTTATCGTCGTGCATACGTACGTCACTCTCGAGCGCACAACGCGGAGTCCGCGTTGTGCGTTGCTTCGCCAAGCCACAAGAGTTCTATTTTTTTTGGGGACTCCCCCGTACCTTTGTCTGATCAGCTCTCTGCATGTCCTCGGTTATTCGGGGGACATTTTGTACGCGGTACTTTTAATCCCTCGTTTGCGTTACTCGATACAGTTGTAAGCGATCTATTTTAGCGGGCAAAAAAGTCCGCAAACAAAAATCCGTCGTCTGCGCAGGGTTTTAGTCCTACATCGGATAGGTCAGATAGGCAATTCCTCCATGTGAAATACTGGTTTTCAGCTGCATACGGTTAGACTGGAAACTTGGGAAAAGGCTAGGCAGATAATGAACCAGCTACAAATCTAGACTGGTCTGCGTTTGAGAAATTCGTCAAATCAGCACAAAAGATTTTTAGATTTAAATAAAGTCAATTGCTAAGTCGGTCCCTAGGAGTGCATTTTTTATTATAAAATTGACCAGCGTGTACGCGTATGCTTTATTTTCTTTAATATAAGCTCTTTGTAGTGAAACTCAAGTCTGCCAGTAAAAAATCCGTTTCAATGACGTCCATAGAGGGGCGTTGTCGAGTTTTCGCGCTAGAAGATCCTTGGTACAGATATATTGACTTACCCAACTTAGTCCAGTCAGCGATAATGAAGTACCCTGCTTCAGGAATAGTGGGGTTGAACCCGTTCTCTCTGAGGGTGTTCACCAGGAAGTCTCTCTTGGGAAGCAGTTCCCGCGCCAAGGATTTGAAGTAGCAGTCGGGCGATTCGCGACGGGCGAGCTCGAATTCGAAGGAACGGGATATCGCCTCCTGTAGACGCAGAAGAAAATACTTGGAAGAATGGAAGATTGCAGAAGGTGGAAGTTACCTAATTTTAAACTATTAGTTTGATGTACAGAATGCTTGACGATATGGGGGTAACGATGTTATGATGATGCAGAATTACTGGTCCATGGTCCCCATGTAGTAAAACACTCCGTTGGAATACGTCACAGTTTATTCACAGATACGTTGTTGGCTTTTCTATACATACAGTAGAATTCACAGTAGCTAATTAGACGATCAAACACAGAAACCTTTTCTCTCTATCCGCACGGCGGCAGTGTTGCCATACTTAGTGGGTGCGTTCGGAAGTCAAACGCCGCCACAACGACTTCGTATTTTAACATTTTTGCTTATAAAATTAGGTAATTATGCCCTTTTGTGGTATAGTATTCAAGTTACAATTACTTAGGTATCTGCACTTTGCTTTACATTATGAATATGATATTAATTTTTACCGATGATAATCACTGAATAACTTGTTTGTTAGTAGATGAAGTTTGGGATTTGCAGGGAGTTCCTTTATAAATTGTTTTAGTCTTTGGATTAGAGATTACTCTATCATGTGTCCTTCTATGTTCCACCCAATACACTAACTGGTCCAATACTAACCTGGACAGGTGTACAGCAAGTGTACACACAGTTCTGATGCACCACTTGCAGGTTCTGCATAAGAGCAGCGGGTCCGTATGCCCAGCCCGTCTTCCAGCCAGTCACTGAGAACGTCTTGCCCGCTGAGCCGATGGTGATCGTGCGCTCCCACATGTCAGGTAGTGTTGCTGTGGGGTATTAATGAAGATTAATTACGTTTTCACGATACTGTTTGGGAGGTTTGCCACCGTAATGATACATGGTTCTATTCACGCTTGAATGACATTTGTGAAATTGACTGTGGGAATTGTATTGAAAAAAAAAACCGGCCAAGTGCGAGTCGGACTCGCGCACGAAGGGTATGATTTATAAAAACGGGCAAAAAAAATGACTTTTTTGTATGGGAGCCCCCTTAAATATTTATTTTATTCATTCATGTATTTATGTAATAGCATCAACAGAAATACATAATCTGTAGAAATTTCAACTGGCTAACTGTCACGGTCACTGTCGCCAGACAGAAGCAGAAACTTTTTTTGTGGAAGTACCTACTATAGGTAAGAACAATTGGATATTATCAAAAGTCGGTCGTGGAAGTTTTGGCGGATATCACGTAACAAAGTTGTGCTAAGGTACGTCAAACTATAAAGCATAGTAGTATAAAGGCTAGTAGATGATTAATGTCCTCCACTGCCAGACGCCTTTAAATTATGTTAAATTTTAAGTGAACTACCGTAATTTTATTGAATCTGAATTTTGTATATGTTGTAATGGCAACTATTCGAAGCGGTTTCCCAAGCCCAAGACACAAAATCTCCCTCTATTGTTGATATTCTCAAAACGTGACATCGAATGTTTTTTTAAATGTTGCCCCACACTAGCAATTTGACCTGTTTTGTTGGTTCATTTACAAACATTTAAACTCACATACACAAACACCCTGAACAACTATCTGTTGGCTATATAACTATTTGATCCGTGCGGGAATCGAACCCACGACACTTTGCGCAGCAGTTAATCGCTCAGTCACTGCGCCAACCGTGCCGTCTAATCGATGACGTGTCAGGGCTAGATTGGTGAAGTGGAATATAAGCCATATCTCCACCATGAAAGTTACTGTTTTGTGGTGGGGAGGTCAGATAGGCAGTCGTAGGAATCCTTAAAAACTCACCAATTCTGATATGCTTGACGGGTTCAAAGGCCATCCATTCGTACACCTCATCGGACAAGCACAGAACATTATGCTTCTTGCACAGGCAGGCGATCATCTCCAGTTCATCCTTGGTGAAAACCTTGCCTAGGGGGTTGTGGGGGGTGTTCAGTATGATCATCTTCGTACGCTCGTTGAAGAGAGACTCCAGCTCTTTCTCGTCTAGGACCCAGTCTGCTGAGGTGACTGTGCCTGTTGTTTTTCTCTGAGGAGGGAAGAATTTAAGATGTGTGGTTGGTTCTGAGTTTTAGCTGGTTGCTTATTGTCTAAATTCTAGAGAGTGGTAGGGACACGGGCGCGAAAATAAACCTTCATCGAAACATTTTGACTGGGTAGGTATTGCATTTTTGTAGGAAATAGTTTTTTTTTTAATAACCAATATAAAATTTATATGTGGGGTATAGAAGAATGTACCTATTGAATAAGTGGAAAACGTTTTCTCGTTGGTGTCTCTTCCACCCTGTATTTTTGAAAGTATAAGTAGGTGTATAGTATATTCCATCAGTATCTAAATGAGCTCGCGTGACTCGCAATTTTAATTGAAACTCCATGGGCGGACAGAACCTTAGGCTATTAGCATTAAAACGGCATTATTAATTACATGCTAAGAAACAATAATTAAGCGAGGTTTAGGTGAAGGGTAATCAAGTCACAAGATAAGAAAAAAACACTTACAGGATTGAGGGCAATAAACTTAGGGATGCCTCCCGCTGATTTGATCATAAAGTCATAGCAATCGAAGAAAGGTTCAATGACTATCACTTCATCCCCCTCTTCCACGTGACCTGGAATTATAAACCAATTATAAACACAAGGCTTAGCTAGCGAAACTTCAGATCTTATGTGATGGATAACCTAACAAGCTTAGTTTTTTTGTGATCAACGACCGCTTGTACTATATTATATGAAAACCCTTTCTACCTCGCATACATTAATAACTAGCGTTTGCGCGCAACTGGCATTTTAGTACATCGCGATGCGGCACGAGGCGAACGTGACGAGTTTTAGACAAATTGTTGGCTAAATGTGGTCTTCACTGGCTAATCCTTCAGGGGCTGCCTGCTATACACTACGAGAAGGAGGTAGACCCCCACGCGGGGAGAGGAGGCGAAACACGCCTGATGTTATGTTAGCTAAGTACCAAAAAGTAATTGTTTGCTTGAGTCTGAACGACGATGATTACAAAATCTTGATAACCCTCAACATTTATTTATTTATTTATTTTACTATTTATGTACACACAGTAGAGAACACAGGAAAAAAAACATAAAACATTTGAGTACAAAGGTACTGCTTATTTCATACGAAATTTCTGCCAGCAGACCTGCGAAAGGAAAAATGAAAAAGAAATGTAGACGATAGTGTGTGAGAGAATGAAAAGAAAAATATGTTTATGTGCCTAACCTAACTTAACCTATACTATTACCTAAATATAAATACACATATAAGTAAATGTAAATACATAATGCTAAGATATATAAACAAATATAAATACATATATAAATCAGATTTGAGAGGAAAGGTAATGCTCTTTCACTCGGTTTTTGAATAGCGAAATGGTCTTATTCGTATTATGTTCGTATTTAGTACTTTATTTTATTAAAAGTTTAAAAGTAAGTATGCCAAGAACATAGAAACTGATGATGTCAGTATTAATGCTTTCTTTTTTGTTAATAATTACAGGCCGGTATCACCCACTGTTGAGTATAGGTGGAATATTTAAACCTATCCTGCCCCCGTATTCACAAACGCTCGGATTCGATTCCGATACGGTAAGTCGTATGTCTATCTCGTTTTGGCATTACGCAAGCAAGCGAGACAGAAATTCGACTTTCGAAATCGAATCCGAGCGTTTGTGAATACGGGGGTTGGAGGGAAGGTACTCTAAAATCTGGAGCTAGCAAATTTTACTTCAAGAAAACATTAATTTGTTTTTTTTTTATTTAATTTAAATTTTTTAGTAACTATTTAGACCTATGTATCCTGCTTATGCGTATGAAGTTTAATTAAAATCGGTTTAGTCGTCTCGGTTTGTTGAAAACAGTTATGTTTTATTCACATGTTCTCCTTTTTTTCTTATAAATAAAAAATATTGGGACCATGAAGTAGATGGGCGCTCTTATCTCAGCCAGGTCAGAGGGTACATGGCAAACATATTGATAAATATGATAAAAAGATGATGGTGGTTTGTTTATGGTAAGAAAATCTCATACTTTATCATGGTATATATGGGGTCATAGTTCATAGATAAAGTTGATGCAATATCTGAATTTATTATCCTGTTTGCATTATCGGAAACAAAGGCCAAATTGGCACTCGAAAACTTTTATTTGTTCTTTGAATATGGTCATAAATTGTTGAGATAAAAAGTTATTTGAAATCAGTTATTGGTTACAGATTTCGAAAGATAAGAAAGGAAACAAATGGAATTGTTGTTGGCTAAAACATGGCATATTCTCAGGTAGGTAAAGGTATTTAGCAAGAGTTCTGAGTAGTTGATGTTGATTGAGATTACAGTTCATATTAGTAATACGAGTAGTAATGTACTAGGCATATACATACATATAATTGAGAAGATAACATAATTTTAACACCACATAAGTAAATTTTTGATGCTGTTTGCTAGAGAATCGAGAATTATTTCAGTCAATAAGAAAAAAGCACCGTCCCCTATCTCTATTTGAAGTGAACACAAATTATAAAATGGTATTGTACCATTCAATACCGGTCAATGTGGCGACACTAGGGGGAGGCCAACGTCCAGCAGTGGACATCTTTCGGCTGAAATGATGATAATGATGATTGTACCTAATGGTACAATAATTAATGGTAGATAATTCTACATATAATTATGCCGTTTTTGCACTCTCCTGTAAAGTTGCTATTTTTGACTTAAGTGGTGAACTTCAATGAAATTATAATAAACAAATGGTTTGCTCACCTAGGATAGCTGAGTACAGAGCCTCATAAGCACCATATGTGACTAGGATCTCATTCTGTGGGTCTATTGTCCTGCCTACTAGTGGCGAGTACACTTTTGATAAGCTTTGTACAAGCGATGGGTGACCCTGTAAAAGAAAAGTCAAAGATCAAGTCTCAACAGTTACAAACAAATCATTGTCTATGAAAATTTCCCTAGTAACAAATTGCAGTTTATCAAAACATAGTATTAACTTTTTTTTTTAACTCCTCAGAACTTATCACATAGGTCCAAAAGTTTCTAGCCAACATACTTACATTAAATTTAATCTGCACCTCAAACTAAGTAACCCAAGCAAAAATTATTGCTGGGCTATAACAAGGTTTATTTTAGGGGGTGAAAAATCATGTTTCATGGTAAAACTCAATGTAAAGCACTCAAAACATTGTGCATGCATGTAATAGTAAACCTGTCATGGAGGTATTAAAGTAAAGAAATAACCGTAAAAATTAGTATAAAAAAAGATGTTAAACAGTTGGAACTTTGACCTCGAATATCTCCATAACTGGAAGGTTCCTTGGTATGATCCAGAACAAAAAAAAGATCGCAATGATGGGGAGAAGAAGTAGCTTTTGGCTTTGTTAAGGAACTATTTAATCCATTATTTACAAAACTATCATGTACTACACTAAACTAAATTACTTACTGAAGTTTGCTCTAGTTACCCACAAGAAAAAAAGTTATAATAGGCCCCCTTTATTTAAATTCGGAGAGCGGAATCTATTGGACCGTGCCGTGTTGCACCAATTTGGATCTCAAATCTTTTATAGGTACTGCTGACAATCTTATACTTGGTTTGAACCAAACTTAGCTCCTTTTTCACATTTTATTATTTGTTAGGAATGGTACTTACAAATCCCCTAGTGTATTGATTCAGCAGTGGGTTGTCGCTGGTAGCGATTTCTCCCAGAGCCTTGGTGACATGTTTGGGAGCATGATAGTCAGGGAAACCTTGGCCTAAGTTGACAGCTGGCTTGTATTCAGCGGCCAGTTGGATGTATTCCACCCTAGAATGTAGGAATTAATTGATTTTGTGACAAATTCTTGCCTCATGACAGAAAATGCCTGTAGTAGGCATGTTCATGGTAAGGTTGACTGGTAGAGAATTCCTTGTGGCATTAAGTCCGCTATGTACTACTATTGTACATGAAGATTAAATATCTAAATAGGAAATTACTGCCTCAGAAAGAGGTGATTTAGCTCTTATTACTATTTTTAACCCCCGACCAAAAAAGAGGGGTGTTATATGTTTGACGTGTGTATCTGTGTGTCTGTCTGTGGCATCGTAGCTCCCAAACGGATGAAGCGATTTTGATAAAATTGGTGTCATTTGAAAGGTATTTTTCGAGAGTGTTCTTAGCCTTGTTTTGAGAAAATCTGCTCAGCCGTTTGAAGCTCATCACCTCTTTTCTAGTTGATGAAGGGATTTAAACAACTTCTACGGGTCTAGTTGATTGGAAATTTGAACTCTTGTCACTTTCTCACCATGGGCATCGCCAGGGGGGTAGGCTACACCCCCCCCTCCCCCCTATAAGCCCAAGTTTTTTTTAAATTCATATCTTTCAGGGAATTATGGATGTCTATAATTATAGTTAAAAAAAAATATAATGGCAGCTCTCTTAGAGTCTAATATATTCACAGTAGGAATATGATATTATTATTCTTATTAATTGCTACATTGTACAATGTCTAGCGAAACAATTACATGTTTAATATCTTGTTTACATAATTTCTTGGACTGTGGAAGATATACATTAATGCTTTCTAACGCCGCTTATGTAACAAAAGCCTACACTATTCATTGGAGATAAATTACGCAAATATTCCATATATCTTAGAATAATAACCATATATTTTACTCACCAAACACTTTTTTCGCCCGCTCCATACCGCGCAGGTAACTTGAATTTGTTATTCATTTGGCTAGCTGTGCAAAACTGATTTTTGAATACGTAATTTAAATTCTTTAGCTCCACAACACCGCTCTGGCCTCGCACAGCCGTGAACCACGATTGTCCCAACCTAAACATCATAAATGATAATAAAACAGATAAACGAGAAACAGTAAACTTAACCTATTATGACATGACAGTGTAAAAAACGCTAGGGATTGTCAAGTCATGAAGACAAATACTGATAACGAAAACAGGCGAAAACTCACTGAATTTTTATTGGTTTGTCACTGAAGGCTAATGAGCTTATCAGTAATCAACGGCTCAAGCAAACAATCAACATCAGATGTTCGAATATGCTACCATGTTAAGAAGTATATGTAACAGGTAGACAGGTAACTTCTGTAATTGTTCAAGTTTCAACTCTACGTCAACACATTATACTGCCTATACTGGCAAAAAAATCTTGATGATGTTTTCGTTTAGGACTTTCTGTTATCGAATATCAATATGATTTGCCCAAGAGGGTCCAATATTGTTTGGGAGATCGTATTTAGATCAATATTTTGTTGTTGTTATCTTTTACCTTTACGATCTTCTTAGATCGTGAGTATGCGTTATTTTGTTTTATTTGACTTGGTGAATAGGGATGGTGACTCATTTTTTTTTATTTGTCTATCGGGTAGATTATTAAAAAGTATTTGACACGTATTTTTTCTTTTTTCACGTAATCGTAAAATTACGGAGATGTTTTGAGTTGAAATGGCACATGACGTCACGGCTCAGTACATTTTATACCTAGTTGTGACGTAGTGAGCCCCCACTCTCCAACTTTAATGCGTTTTAACTAAGTTTTTTTTTTTTTAACTTGATAAAACAAAAAATACGTACTTATCTAATATTTTTGTATTACCTGATTGACGGACAAAAAAGAATTTCGTTTTCTTTACCTAGTCATCATCCCTATTGGTAGGTCGAGTATTATTAAACACGGATAGGCAAACATCCATAAATTTTGACAGCATGAAGAGCATCTATGTTATCAATTGTTTTAATCAAAGAGAGAGAAATATAGAAATCGGACGTATGTTATCTCCATCGATTATTCCAAAATAAATTTCAGTCAAATCGATATTTTGTCATCGATTGAAAATTGAAATCTCTAATCCTAATGTCACTGTCAAGAGTCTTGTCTCAGTTGCTGTCAAAATTCTTTTATCAGAATGCTTGAAGTGAAACTAAACGCTCCAACATGTTGAAGCGTTTAGTTTAAATAATAACAATAAGTATTGCAATCCGTTTTTTACTTCTTAGTATTACTAAACGTTTTTTCTTTTCGCTCTTCTTCTTTAGAGATTTAAAGACAGTGTGGGGCAATGTTTAATTTTAAAAAAAAAAACATGCCGATTACATTACCGATTGATCCTTGTTATAGGTACATAAACAATAACCTTCAAGTATTATGGGTAAAAACTATAAAGGAATGCTATTCACAAGCAAAACCTTACAAAGGAAGCTGGAATATGAAGATTTATGGTTTGCAATTAATTCAGCTCACGGAGTCTACATGAATAAAGTTAGAAGCGTACGTTCTAAATTTAGATAAAACTCCTATTTATGTGGATAATAAGAGGTGATTTTCTGCGAAAATAAAAACAGTGCAAATTTTCTATAATCAGAGCAAAATTTTCTATATTTCATATTATACCTCGGTAGGCGGCTGGCCTTGCCTTATTAGATAAGGGAGGCAGGTGTTATGGCCCCACACTTGGAACTTCTCCTGTATCGTAGGTGCGTTTTAAAACATTTATACTCTCATACACAAACAGCCAGACCCGGAACAACTATCTAAAATATTTGTTTCGTGCGGGCATCGAACTCGCGACACGCAGCGCAGCAGCCAATCGCTCAGCCACTGCACCGTGCCGTCAATTGGTTTCACTGGCTTAGGTACCTACAGCACTAATAATTATTATGTAATAAGTAAATCAAGATTATGAAGGTGTCTTCACAAGTTCCTTCCGGTAAACATTTACTTCTAAAGTGTGTTCTGACGTGGCTTTTGTATGTGTTTTGTGCTTATTACGACACATGCGTGGGTGCCACAAGTACACAGTGTAACTTGATGGAGCTACCTTGTCTACGTAATATAGGTAGGTACATAAGTTACATCGAACAATGCGTATCACACGATCCAGAGTGAACCTCGTGGAATATAACAGCTGTTATTATTGCTCATTTTATTATAAACTAGCATAAGCCCAAGGCATCGCCCGCGTTTTGTTCCGTAATTGCCCCACGGGATCGTATCATCGTACCTAATAATAGGAGGATAAAAGTATCCTATTTGGTAATCCAACTACCAGTGTGCCAAATTTCATCCGTTCAGTCGTTTATGCGTGAAACAGTAACAAACATCCATCTATCCTCACAAACTTAGTAGGATAAAAATTTATTTAAGTATGTACTAGCTGTCCCGCGCAACTTCATCTGCGTCACATTTTCCCCGTTTTCGCAATATTTTTCATTGCTGCACCTCTCCTATTGGTCGTAGCGTGATTATATATAGCCTATGTCCTTCCCCAGGTTGAAATCTATCTTCTTGCTAAATTTCATTATGATCTGATCAGCCGTTTAGACGTGAAAAGGTAACAAACAAACATACAAACAAACAGAGTGACTTTCGCATTTATAATATTAGTATGGATTAGTATGGATTAGTATGGATTAGTATGGATTAGTATGGATTAGTATGGATTAGTATGGATTAGTATGGATTAGTATGGATTAGTATGGATTAGTATGGATTAGTATGGATTAGTATGGATTAGTATGGATTAGTATGGATTAGTATGGATTAGTATGGATTAGTATGGATTAGTATGGATTAGTTTGGATTAGTATGGATTAGTATGGATTAGTATGGATTAGTATGGATTAGTATGGATTAGTATGGACTAGTATGGATTAGTATGGATTAGTGTGGATTACCGCAGTGCCTCAAGACGAAAGTCTATGACCAGTGTGTGCTGCCAGTGATTACATACGGGACCGAAACGTGGTCGCTCACAATGGGCCTCATCAGAAGGCTCAAAGTCACCCAAAGGGCAATGGAGAGAGCTATGCTCGGAGTTTCCTTGCGTGATCAAATCAGAAATGAGGACATCCGCAAGAGAACCAAGGTTACCGACGTAGCCCGAAGAATTGCCAAACTTAAGTGGCAGTGGGCAGGGCACATTGCTCGCAGAACAGATGGCCGATGGGGCCGAAAAGTTCTGGAATGGCGACCGCGAACCGGGAGACGATGCGTTGGAAGGCCTCCCACTAGGTGGACCGATGACCTGGTGAAGGTTGCGGGGATCCGCTGGATGCGCGTCGCACGGGACCGGTCAATCTGGCGACACTTGGGGGAGGCCTATGTCCAGCAGTGGACGTCTTTCGGCTGAAATGATGAGTATGGATTAGTATGGATAAATTAATACCAATGATAGCAACATTCCACATTATGATCATTTTGAGCATGTCATTCTGTTAGGCAGCGATATAGACTGCAATCTATATCGCTCCCTAACAGAATGACATGTTATCATCAACCGTAAACAAATCCAAACTCTTAGTTCCTAATGACAAACAAATGAAAATTCCAATTAAACTTTTCCCATCACTCCGCTTGTAAACAACAGAGTAAAAAAAAATAAACGAAATCAACATCGATGAAGAAGAAAAAGTAGGTACGTAGGTATTATAGAATTACCAAAGTAAAGTTAATAAAGGAGAAATCGGTGAGCATAACTAGGTACATAAAAAAAAACCACCGACACAGTAAAGGCGGAAACACTTACGTGTCGTGACGTGTTGTGACGCGCCAGTGCCTACGGTTTCATACATCGTTGCGACACGACACGCCATGCAAATATGTCCCTAACCATATTAAATGTACGAAACCGATTTGCTTCTGGCGCGTCACGACACGCCACGACACGTAAGTATGTTTCCGCCTTGAACCTCAAAAAAAATAAAAAAATATCCAAGCCTCGTCGCGTCGTTGCGTCATAGTAGGTATGTTTACTAATGCTTTGAAAATGGAAGTCCTTCGATACCTAGTAAAGATTTACCTACATCATTCACGTAACCATGAACATAGTAGGTTCATCAACACATACACGTGGGTACACCTGTACATCTGTACATATTAAGTCTCAGTACACGAGCCTCGCAATTTCCGCCTGAATGCAGTTCCTGCCCGACTTGTTCGTAGCACGTGGATTTGCTCGGTATTTATAGACGCAATCAGGTTATTAATGTTTCTAGTAATATGTCTCAGCTATCCGATTTAATTAAGTACTAATGACTTTCTCTTGACTTTTAAAGGTTTCCTTATAACCTGGCCACGTTACACGGGTTTTGTCGGGTTTTGACAGCTACTAAAATAAATAAAATATGTTTTTTTGAACTTGCCACAAGTGCTCTTCCTCGAGGTACGACGCCACTTGCAGAGCGGCTCGCGATGGCGGAGGTACAACTTCATACGAAGAGAACTAAAAATAAGTCGTTTCACCCGAGGTCGTGACCGTGGCGTTACAATATATTAAATACGTAAACCTTACCTGACTTACTGTTATCACTAAGCCCTGAAAGATAGAAGAAAGAAAGCATCTGAAAAAAGGTAAAAGAAGATGAAGTAACTAAGTCAAATAAACAATATTATCAATTATATTTGCCCGAAAAACAGCAGAAGGACTATGTGCAGTAGCGTATTATAAGATATTATATTCGTATTTTAAGATATGGCGCCCAAGGCCAATCTGTTTAGCCGCAATTTCCAAAAAAAATATATAAATCATTGCTACCGGAAGTCTCGTAGTGTGTTACAAAAAAAAACAATAATTCGTAGGGAGCTTAGATTTTATTTTGACCAGTCATAAAAATAAAGTTAACCGGCTTATAAATAAAAATTAAAGAATTCACAATTCAAGACGATTTTTTCCCCTCCTTAGATATGTTAGATTTTCCTTTAAATCATCTAAACAGATTATATTGACGTGACTTTGCCAAATTAAGCATGAGAGTTTCGAAACAAATCGGATACCTTAGGCTATAATAGCGAGCAAAGCGAGCTCGAAAGTTATTAGAACCCCGCCTCGAGTTTGTTAGAATTTCTTTTAAACCGTTTTACAGATTTGTAAGCTATAGAGCAGCAGGCTTTAAAAGTAGAGTGCATCATGCACAATACTCAACCTCGTATCCACAAGGCAACAATTGACGCGCAACACGTGACGCTCAACATGTTCGGCAGCGTTACACCACAGCGCGCGACTTTGCCAGCTGGCGCGCAATATAACGCGCGGCTTATTGTTTGTGATTGTGAGACATGCAGTTTAGCACAGGGAGGACATTAAGCAACGTTTGACAGGTCGGAGCGACATCTGCAATTAAATTAATAATTTCTAATCCAGCAACGCCGTTTTTAATTTATTAAAGCATTTTTCGGTGTAATTATAACCACCGGCGCAGAAATCCTCACTAGTTCCTCTGGCGACATATTGTCAACGACTGATCATGCCTCAAAGCTGAGCGAGCAGCCTGCCACCCCGGGCCATGGCCATTTTGGCCCTAGGGTAAATACGCCCCTGACGATGTGTAAAGATCGTAGTAAGTGGGTTACTGTAACGTTCTGGCTGCCCATGAGTTAGGCAGAACTACAGAACGCTACAAAAGGCGTAAATTTATAAAGGTTTATCTAAACTGACCAAAAACCTGCTAAGTTAACGTAAAATTTAAGACTGTGTTCGACTAGGATGCCTTTTCAATCCACGTGACATCTAGAAGTCTTGAAATGATGTAAATATTCAAATATAACCGTTGTAGACTTTTCGTCGTCTATGGTGCTTTAAAGTCGCAGTCTGCGTTCCAGTCACGTTTTCCATTTCCATTTCATATCTTCTTTTACGATGAAAACTAGGTACTTACTCTTTCTATGTTCAATGCTAAGTTCAAGGTATCAAATAGGTATGTGCGCACTTCGGTGGCTGATTTGAGAATATTGGTTAACCATACAGGTAAGGGTTATTATTGTGGTTTTTGGATGTAATTTTTTTGCTGTAATTACTTCCGTATAAGTAAGTAAGGTAGAGAAATATAACCCTGACTACGTATTATTGAAAAAATCCAACCTGCCCCCGTATTCACAAACGCTCGGATTCGATTTCGATTCGGAAAGTCGTATGTCTAACTCGCTCGCTTTTGTAATGCCAAAACAAGATAGACATACGACATGTCGAATCGAATCCGAGCGTTTGTGAATAGGTGGTGTTGTTAAAAAAAATGTAGTTCTGTTTTATTTACATTATTGACGTGAATCCACTATTTATATAAGATTTTCAAATTGTTTGACAGCGCCAATTTTTTTTTGCAAAAAATGTAATCCTACGTAGAGAGAAAACTTGTAGCACTCTTAGCTGGTCTTACTATTACTACGATATTTGCTACGAATACGCAGGACGTCTACTCTCTAAGCAAGAGCCGGAGAAATATTGGGGGGCCGTAATTTTTTTTTTCGTTTTCTTCTTAGCAAACGCTTTCAATTTGATACCCATATAATGCGGGTGCATAAAAAATATCTAGTCCGCCATCTTTGGGAGCCCGCCATATTGGATTTAGAATAAATTCACACCATGCATTATCAATTGTCATCCAAACTAAACGAGATGCAGAATTGTTTTAAAATTCATTTTCATCTAAGATTTGACCTTTAACAACCAAACATTGCAAGTTAAATTAAAGCTCGTAATATATAGGTACTACTAAAATATACTTAGCTTGTAAAAGATGTCCTGAATCTACACACATTTTTTTGTTTGTTCCTTTCCTTTTCAATTGTTATTCGGGGTTTTCGATTCGGGATGGAATTTAATCAAGAAGGGATCTCGGATTTTCATGTAGTATTTTTTTTTAGCAAAGACCTACACGATTTGTTCCATTGATTTACACACGAAGACACATCGATCTATACATTTCCAGTATAAAATGGCCTCACTTTATACAGACTTCCCGTACAATGTGAGATCCGCTTAGACTGTTTTTGTATAACTTGATAGGTCGCTGTGCGTACTTATTTGTTTTGTAAAAAAGAGACCCACGCTTTGAATGAGAATTGATTGGAAATTTTCCAGGATTTCAAATACGAAAATATTGTCTAAGGTTTGTATACTGTGGTTATGTTTATTTATTGTCTTTTTGTGTTGGTCCCAAGCGCTACTGCTTAGCATGATGGTTCGATTCCCAGGGTAAAATCATACATAAAGTAAAGGAGACCATTTTTTTTCGCCCCCCAGAAATGTTGCGTTTAATATTGATATTACACCAAAAAAAAGTGACTAATTTAGTATAGTAAACAAACGAAAGATTACATAAATATCTAACCGGAATCTCGAAATCATAATTTAAGAATTGATAATTTTGAATAAAAGAGTGTATAACGTGAGGTCGACACACGAACGCGCGATTAACGCTTGTGCGACACAACTGTACTGCGACTCACTATAGGTCGATACACGCTTGTGCGACAACCTGTAGCTCGACATCACCCTAGTGCGACAAAGTGCCAGTCAGTTTATTCCTGTAACGGTAAATGTCATTTGCCAAAAAATGCGTAAAAAGGGGCGTTTTTTTTACGTTTAAAGAATAAGGTTAATTAAATCAGATATTATTACCATCGAGTGTAGTAATAATATGTGCTTAAGTTTTGTAAAATAAACAATATTGAAACAGTGAAGTTGTTTTAATGCCATTTTAAACTAATATCGCGGAAGTAGTTTTTTAAAATCAACGTGTTATGGAACGTATTAAATCCACCTTTTCGGTTGCTGACAGGCAACATTATATATATTTTGACATTAACTGTTTGTTTATTTTAGAATTGTCTCCTATGGAATTTTGCGATACTAGCCTGGAGTTATTCCGTGTAATTCTGGTGCAAACCGAGTGTAAGTTTACATCGCACGAGACCCAAGTTAGATATTTGCTCACGAAACTGTAAACGAAGCAGAGTGCAATGAGAACTAACTAGGTATTTACTTATTAAAGGCTGAACGTGTTTCATACTTTACGATACGATACTGCGATACGACGGTAGAATTTTCATAGGTGCACAAGCAGATGATGATAATAACAGCCTTGACTAAAACAAAACTGGAGACATATTGCGTGTACTATTAGTTACACCTTTGCCTTACCCTACGTCTTATAGGCGTGATGTTATTTAGTACCTAAATATAGTTATTATGATTTTAATTGCGTAGGACGATAGTTCTCTTCGAATCAGTTCTGTCTACTGAAGCGGTAAATACGATCTGATGTAGTCCTACTAAATATCAACACAATTATTCAAATTATTAACATATTCATAACGTGCCAGTGTTTATTGTTATTAAGTTCATGAATAATGTTATTTATAACTACATAAACATCATGCCGCGTGTAATCCCACATATTGGCAGTTATGATTTAGCGTGATGTTATAGGGGGCGAGCCTATTGCCATCAGCCGGGCACAAATTTGGAGTCTGTGTCTGTAATCTTAGTTACAGCCACAAAGTCCGAATTTGTGCCGAATTACATTTTTCCCGACCTATCGATCCCAGTACGCGTAGTATGGCCACTGTCGAAACGAGCTTTGTCTACGGAAGAAAGAGAATGACAATGTTTGTCGATTCTTCCGTCGACATAGCCCGTTTTTATGGCGGTTATGCTACCCGTGCTGGACCCCAAGTGCAGCATCCGAGCTTGCCATCACTAAATCAAAGAGCCTGTTTATGTTTACCTTTTTGGTTCAGTGGTGACAACCGATGTCTGTATGAAGGGTTCAGGGTTTGATTGAAATTTAAAGAGTTATTTCTTGACGTTGCTACATTGATATTAATTTAATCATGAATTGCTTAAAGGAAATTCAAGGAATTTCGACCCAAACAGCGGGCTATACTTGGTATTCAAAGAATTTATATTGGATATTCCTAAAATTTGTTTATAACAGATTGAGTTGAAAATTACTTGAATGGCTTGTTGTGTCATCCCACGGGAAAGTTTTTTTATGACAGTCGGGATTATGTACCTTCTAATTTTTGTAAGAATTCTCGGATCAGTTCCTAAGATTACTCCCTATATCGAAACGTATAATTATAAACTTCATCAGCTCTTTTCAATAACGAGTACTTATATTAGTTTATTACTAGAGGCTAATAATTTACGCTAGATAAAGGGTAAAAATCTAAAGGGTTTAAAGATTAATATCCTTTAGAATTAAATGAAACAAACATCTTACATGTAGTGGCTAAAATGTCAAAGGTAGAACAACACGATACTGAAAATCTGAACAGTGAATTCTCTAGGCATCTCATATTATGGGTTGTGCGTTGTTTCGTCGCTGATTGTTTCGCCGAATTTCGATTCACATAAATTGTTTCTCATATTAACATTTCATAGAATAATCAATACGCAGAATACTTACTTTGGAGAAATTTAAATCATCAATTTTTGTTTCAAATAAAGTTTAATGTTAGAATATTCATATCATAGAATAACAAATCAAATATTCTTTATCCACATATTGTTTGTTTCACATAAAACATATTACGAAGAATTACATTTTATCAAGTGACAGTTTCTAAAACTCATACCTTTGAAAAATATATACCCTCCTATAAAATTACAACACCGCATTCACAAACAGAATGCGGTTAAATTCTTGTCAAGCAGGAAATAGTTATTTGTGCAACATGAGAGCAAAGTTGTTTTTTGCTGCGAGTGCTGATTTTGAATCCTGAGCGTGGCGAGGGATTCAAAGGCACGAGATGCAAAAAACTTTGCTCTCGTGTAACACACATAACTTTTCACTTCAGCAGCGAGAACACTATAGGAGATAAAATAATAAACAGGAATTGATTGAAATAACTATTTATTGTGAATCAAAATAATTAACATTAAAGATGATCACCTCGTCTGTGACAAATCTAAAAAATAAGATAGCAACACCGTCTCCGAAAAACTGCTTGCGCCCTTTGTAAGTCTCGCTGAAGGCATGGTATGCTTTCAAATATTTCTTGCGAGACTTCTCAGGTAGGAAACTTAATTCTGCATTAATAACTGTCTTGTTGTTTTAACTCTTCCGGTGTTACAATACTGTTTTTTGTTTAGTTTCACTCATATTTTACGATTATTTTATTATTTTTAACTTATTCAACTCTTTACGCCAGCCACGATTTTTTTTCCCGCTCTTTTATTTAAATTAAGGCGTGTTCGGAAATAGCACCCATGATATTTTATTATTCAAAATATATTACGTAACATTATTGAAACTAGAAATAAATATTTACAGGTTAAATATCAGTTTTATTTGCAGTAAATACTTATTTTCGTTTAAATACAACAATAAGTTAAAAATTCAATAATAATTTATTACATTAAAAGACATTTTTGCAAAATCTCTTTAGTTAGTACGAAATTCCGAACGTGTTCGAATTCAAAAACGGAACTTCGAAAGAGCTGGTCTTTGTGTCTCTCTCTTTCTAATGGGCGGGAAAGAGATAGAGTGTGAATGTTTCGAATTGTATGATTAACCCAAGGCTGAATAAAAAATTCGGGGCTTTCTGAAAAAATAATTAAAAAGTTACTTTGTCTCACTGATTTCAGGCAGCAAAACCTACATGTTTGAGGTACTGAAGTGAAATAGTTATTTGTGCAACAAGAGAGCAAAGTTGTTTTTTGCTGCGAGTGCTGATTTTGAATCCTGAGCGTGGCGAAGGATTCAATGGCACGAGATGCAAAATTCTTTGCTCTCGTGTAACACACATAGCTTTTCACTTCAGCAGCGAGAACACTTTACGAGATAAAACAATAAACAGGAATTGATTGAAATAACTATTTATTGTGAATCAAAATAATTAACATTATAGATGATCACCTCGTCTGTGATAAATCTAAAAAATAAGATAGCAACACCGTCTCCGAAAAACTGCTTGCGCCCTTTGTTGTAAGTCTCGTTGAAGACATGGTATGCTTTCAGATATTTCTTGCGAGACTTCTCAGGTAGGAAACTTAATTCTGCATTAATAACTGTGTTGTTGTTTTAACTCTTCTCGTCGCTAGTTTCACTCATATTTTACGATTATTTTAATATTTTTAACTTATTCAACTCTTTACGCCAGCCACGAATTTTTTTTCCCACTCTTTCATTTAAATGGCGTGTTCAGAAATAGCACCCATGATATTTTATTATTCAAAATATATTACGTAACATTATTGAAACTAGAAATAAATATTTATAGGTTAAATATCAGTATTATTTGAAGTAAATACTTATTTTCGTTTAAATACAACAATAAGTTAAAAATTCAATAAATTACATTAAAAGACATTTTTCAAAATCTCTTTAGTTAGTACGAAATTCCGAACGTGTTCGAATTCAAAAACGGAACTTCGAAAGGGCTGGTCTTTGTCTCTCTCTCTTTCTAATGGGCGGGAAAGAGATAGAGTGTGAATGTTTCGAATTGTATGATTAACCCAAGGCTGAATAAGAAATTCGGGGCTTTCAGAAAAAAATAATTAAAAAGTTACTTTGTCTCACTCAGTGAGCAAAATGCGATTTTGCTCACTGATTTCAGGCAGCAAAACCTACATGTTTGAGCTACTGAAGTGAAAACAATCTTTTTATTCTCACTAACGGTGTTCATGCCTGTTGCACGCAGCATGCAAGCAAGCATGTAGCATGCAAGCAAGCATGTAGCATGCAAGCAAGCATGTAGCATGCAAGCAAGCATGTAGCATGCAAGCAAGCATGCAACATGCAGCGTGCAAGCAAGCATGCAGCATGCAACAAGCATGGTTTCTGTCACGGCTCCGGCGCTGCGGGGCTCCGGCGGCCCCACGCGAGTTCATCGTCGCAGATGGTATTAACGCTCACCACCGCAGCTTCGGCTTGCTGCCCGGCAAGCCGGCCAGCCTCAGCCGCGGCAGCAAGCGATAGATACCACCTGCTCCTCAGCTCGCAGGCCGCCTTATCTCTCCGCGCCTACGCGGGCTTAAATTACACTCTAGGGGTAGGGCAGATAAGACTACGTGGAGTCTGGTTTCAAGCCATTCGTTTTTGTCACTAACTTTTGTAGTACAACATATATTTTAATTTAAGGTTAATAATTTCGTTGAAATAAAATACCATGGAAACATACATCGAACAAACAATATTCGTTAAAAAGTAATCCTACTGTTTGATAAATTTGTTAAATAAAAAAATGTGATTATAAAAATAATGGAAATGTGTTTCTGTAAAATATGTTTCATTCACGTAAATAGTAGTTGAAACAAAAATATTCGAAATAAAAACTTATGAGGATCAAATATTATGTGAAACATTTTCTGGGACACCCATATTATGTAGGTAACTTTCTCTACCTTCATACCGTTCCCTATTCTCGGGTCTCTATTTTTTTGCCACGTAACAAAGATCTTCCAAAACGTAGTAATACATCAAAACTTCCAAATCTCCCAGGATCTCGGGAACCTCTAACGTCAGACAGATATTTTACTTTTACATAATGTCATGACATATCACTTTCCGCTAGAGGGCGCTAGTTTCTACTTTCCTTTTAAAAATACTGCCAGGGAATAGGGATGCACGATGCCTACTTGCATTTAATTTGATACTTGGGATCACAATTCGGATCACAAGTATGCGATACGATTCATGGATCGTTTCGAAAACCATCGATTCGATTCTCCAAATATAGAATCGAATCGTTTCTTCCTTTCGGATGCAAGATAAAAATTTGCATTTATATCCATACAAATCCTAGCCTAGTATCGCATTGGAATTATTAATCACTCTAAGAGTCAAGGCAAAATTCGAAGTTTTCTATTGCTATCCTGTTATGGCCACCTTTTCTATTCTTTTTTTAATTGACTGATCATACAATTTAGGACACTGTATATTCTTTCTTTTGCGTGTGGTTAGTGTGTAACTTGGTGTCAGTTTTTATGGCCCTCATGGGCCTCTGATGCATGAGAATGATTTTATAAGGCATGTATTCCGATACCGATACTATTGTATCAATCCAATGTTTTATCGTCGTATTCGTTTGTATCGATGTAAAATATCGGCGGATCGCATCCTGTTGTATCGATATTATTTCTTGACGTTGCTACATTGATATTAATTTAATCATGAATTGCTTAAAGGAAATTCAAGGAATTTCGACCCAAACAGCGGGCTATACTTGGTATTCAAAGAATTTATATTGGATATTTATATTGAATTTTCGGATCAGTTCCTAAGATTACTCCCTCCCGAAACGTATAATTATAAACTTCATCAGCTCTTTTTAATAACGAGTACGTATATTAGTTTATTACTAGAGGCTAATAATTTACGCTAGATAAAGGGTAAAAATCTAAAGGGTTTAAAGATTAATATCCTTTAGAATTAAATGAAACAAACATCTTACATGTAGTGGCTAAAATGTCAACAGTAGAACAACACGATACTGAAAATCTGAACAGTGAATTCTCTAGGCATCTAATCCAATGTTTTATCGTCGTATTCGTTTGTATCGATGTAAAATATCGGCGGATCGCATCCTGTTGTATCGATATTGTATTTTGTTGGATCAGATTGTGCATCACTACAAGGGAACATCGTCGCATGTTTTTGACGTGTAGAAAATAAGGTACCTTAGAGCTGGTTGTTTTAAGATGTTATTTTTTCTTTGAATTCAGTATATAAAACATCTGTGCTTGATGTTAGAATGGAAACATCTGGGAAAGTTTTCCTTACTTTTTCTGCCTTTTGGGTCAAGTCTGCATTAAGCTGTAGATATTTATACCTCTTTTTGTACTAAAATATTTATAGGAAAAGGGAACACGAATCTGTTTGTTGAACACTATTATCAATGCTTTTAAAACCTTATGAAAGTAGGTATTTTATAAAATGTGGTTAGAAGAAGAAACACATTAAGGTATTTACCTTTATTTTCTGATTTTTGGTTATTAGTTAGGATTCAGTTAATAGGAATTATTAGACACTGAACAGAACCTGAGTGGTTTAGATAGCCACTCTATGAAAACGCTTATGCATGTAAATAAAGAAAAAAGGGAGGAAAGAAAAAAGTAAAATACATACATGTATTTGCGCTAAAAAATGACACATAATATACCTACAAAGGAAAATGCTTCACATCCATGCAAAAAGTCCATCGCTCAACATAATAGTATGTTGCCATGCGAGACAGCACTGCAGTGGTACAGCGACAGTGGATGGCGACATTGTCACCTATTACCGTCTGTCCGCCTTTATGGTGGCAGTACGCCCTTGCCGAGACTGTCCGAGGCAGTACGAGTGCCAGACTCGGTGCCCTCGCTTGTGGTCCGTTCTGTGTCGGCCTATTGCGAGACTTCTTAGGAGTGATAGAGAGAGCTCTCACCAAGACAGTACATGGCAGGGCGAGTGTGAGGGTGCGCAGCCAAGCGAGGAACACCGAGGATATATATATGAGCGCTCCGATATGTACTTTCGCACTCAACTTGCCTCGAAGTGTTTTTTTTTAAACTGTTTAGGCTTGCGTTGGCCGCAACTCTAGGGTGGAGCTCGCTTGCCTAGAAGAAACCGATTCACTGAAACTTTAAATAGATCCAAAGAGAGATCTGTGTTTCAGACAGTCCGAGTCTCGTGTCGGTTTTTGGTGACGCGCCTCGGGGCGGGGGTGACATATAAAGCTCCTCGGTTAACAGTGTATCTATACATCCACCATTAGTGTTCGCGCCAAGGGTATTTGGACATTAACCCGTGTCACAGGTATCTCACCGCTAAGTCGCATATTGTGGTCTCAGTCTGAAACGCGTGGGCTTTGATTGTGATTATTAATGAAAACTGCAGGTTTAATGTTCTTGCTTATGAATATTAATCTTATTTTCTTATTAATATGTTTGCTCGTTTTATAACCTGAGTGTTATAAAGTAACCACTAATGGTTTAACTTTTTGATATATTCTAAAGGCAGTGGCGGATTTACCAGCAGGTTGATTAGGCCTGGGGCGGCAAATTTGGGGACCGTTTTTTTTTTGCTACCTCGTTGATATTTTGTAAGTAGCATACATTACCCTGCGACCCCTCCTTTATTAATCGTACATGATTGAGCTTTGATTAGCTCAGAAATAAACCCCAAAAATATTTACGTGCAATTTTAACGAAATTATTGGATTGTATAAATAATCTAGGACATGAAAATTGTAGAAGCAAGGGCGGCAATAACTTTACAGCCTATATCTTGAAAATTTGTAAATCTGCCACTGTCTAAAGGTCCAAAAGTTTCTGACTTTAACTATTAAAACTAAAGATTATTATCCAAACAAAAATGGATTGAAATAAAGTGAGACAAAATTTACAGTTTCGTTTTTCTTTTTTTTTTATTCCTTTTTCACTTTGGGTGACTAGAGAAAACTTCAGTAATTAAGTGTAATGATAGTTTTGTATCTCTGATAAATCTAATGTTTCAATGCCGGGAGCTTTTAAGACTTTACCATTGTTATATAGATTATAAGTTTACCAATTTTACTTTAAATAAATTCGAGACAATCAACTGGGTAATTATTTAATTTTACAATAAGTTACGTACAAATAACAATCAATGATATAGCGAGTATAAGAATAGTGAACTATCCAAAATCTGAAAGCCCAAGAGGCCGCTCCGCTTGTGCTTCGCCGTTTTAAAGCTTCAGGCACCCCCACTGCAGGAACCTCAGCAATATGAAACTGCCTTCATTTATGTCAGTTACTTTGCTGTCGTCTGCAGATGGCGCTTCAAATGTAGTGTTGCCAACACCATGTAGCCACGAATTCGTTCCTTGTTGATGGCAATAGGCCGCCCCCTATTATTTATTTAACACTTCAAGCACATAGTACAGAGGCGGACTTAATGCCATAGGCATTTTCTACCAGTCAACCTTTGGGTGATGCAGAGACAAACAGGGATATATAATATTACATGGGACTTAGAAAACATATCTGGTTAAATGACATTTCGCCAGTTAACAGTTTGGGGCAAAGGCGTAGGAACCTTATAAGATACTTACGCCTCTGCCCCTTAGGGAATAACAAGCGTAATATTATGTTATTTTCAAGATTAGAAGTGAGTATATAACTTTCCTAAATGTGACGTTTCTTACTAGCTGACGCATAGTACGGGGGCACTATGCGTCAGCTAGTAATATACACGTACGTACGTAGTACGGGGGCGTACTGACGTCACGTCGTTCCAGCTAGTTCTATAAACAGCCCCCATTTACCCTGGGGACCTCGCCACTCCCCTGTATGTCCTGAAAGGTAAACATTTATCAATCAATCAATCATGTTATTATCAGGCAACTATGGTCTATAGATAAAATACACAGAATAATTTTAAACAATAAAAATAAACTAATACATATTCTCGTGTCACAATGTTAATTACCATACTCCTCCGAAACGGCTGAACCGACTTATATGAAATTTTGTGTCCATATCGGGTAGGTCTGAGAATCGGCCAACATCCACTTTTCATACCCCTAAAACCCACCAAAATTTCCAGGCGAACGAAGTCGCGGGCAGCAGCTAGTTAAACAATAACTAATCACGTAATGTTGTCGTTGTCGTGTTTCACTGCGTGGTCCGCGTAAGAGGTCCGCTGCGTGGTCCGCAGCTCACACAGAGACGCGACGCGACGCGACGCTGCGCGCACTTGTGAGAATTCATAATACGTTGCGCAACGTATTCTGAATTCTCACAACAAAATGTGTATCTTTTCGTGTAGAAAATAAAGTTATATTTTGAATCGCTCTTTAAAAGTGTGCGCGCAGCGTCGCGTCTCGGTGTGAGCTGACCCTAACGGTCCTCGGAAACATCGATACACGACACCTTTCGGCCAAAAATCCTTTCTCAATCAGGTCGGGAGATGGTGGGTTGGAACTCGTACAGACAGCGTCAGTATGTGCTAACCCCTTTACAGTCCCGAGTACGTCAGGGGGCTACTTAATGACGCTGTCTGTACCACGAACGACTTGAAGTTGATATTATGTCGCGATTTCAACCTTTCGATCCCTCAAAGTCCAGTTGGTCTTCACTTTTAAATACTGGCACGACTTTCTTAACCGTCGTGGAGTGATGCAGACGCGAAATGGTACAGCTGCGTCGTAGGCACAGCAGCATATCAAATGAATAGCGGCAGTTACATCCAAGTACACTTTTGTGGCATATAAGAATCATTTGTTTGCATAGGGTTCCGGTTAGGTATGGCATTGTCCCCGTAAAAAAGCAAACAAACGCACTGCAGCATTGTATCTTTTTCAAAGCGAGCCAGTGTCTTTTTGAACCCTGATGATACAAAACTGTGTTCTTCAACAACTGATAATTGATAATGTACTCAAAACTGCTTTATGATGGTATAGCAGAATACAGATCTTGTCATGTGTCATTTACCATGTGAAGTCACAAGTTATTATGCCTAGTATCTGGGACTGTAGCTTTGCGTTTTGTTCTGTTTTTTGACTTTCAAAAGTGCCTGTAATGGCCTAATTGAAATAAATGCTTTGATTTTGAGTTGGAGTTTGTCACATGGTCACAATTTAAGCGCATGCCGCCATCTTTTCTATTATACATATACAATTCACGAAACAACAGATGTTAACCAAGAGCACACCCTATCGACGTCATTCGGGCACAAACATGCAGCAATACATAAACTTAATTAATTATTATGTTGATGTCATGTCATGATTTCAGTGCTAATAACAATCAAATTTGAATTTAACCTGCGGCTGTGCAATACTACTGCCTATTACCATAATTATATTCCGCACAATATCTGTTCGGGTGCTGTCGGCTATCTTCGTCAGACGTCGGGCGAGGGCCGAGCGATTCTTCATTAGCAAGAACAACCGACGACACACTCGCTCCTTATTTTTGATTCTGTAGGTACATAATTAGGGTTTCGTACCCAAAGGGTCAAACGGCCAACGGGACCCTATTACTGAGACTTCGCTGTCTGTCTGTCACCAAGGCTGTATCTCGTGAAACGTGATAATTAGCGATGTTGATGCTTTATCAACAAATATTAAAACAGAATAAAATAAATATGAAAGGGAGAAAAAAATAAAAAATATAATAAATATTAAGGGGCTCCCATACAAAAAAGTGAGTTTTTTTGCTCGTTTTTATTAATAATGGGTACGGAACCCTTCGTGCGCGAGTCCGACTCACACTTGGCTGGTTATGCCTGTTAGCTCTGCTCTCTGAAACGTCATGCTGAACAATTATTAGCTCCGTACCGCCATGTTCCCGTTCCTAGAATCTGCTAATAGTGTATAACTAGCTGTGTACCTACCTACTCAATTAAGCGAGGTACATTACTATGTTTGGTTCACGTGCATAAATAAGGACACGTTTATATACACGGAGGTTAATTTGATTATATAGTTTTAGTTTCTAGTAATTAGCTTGGCGAGATAGGCAGACGAAATTGTTGATATTGTGGGGAAAAAGTGAATAAGACTGGCACAGGAACATGTAGATTTGTATAAAACAAGCAAATAATAGTTTTTTTTTTTTTTTTTTTAAACAAGCTTTTACATAAGGATTCTTTTTCTTTTTCTTCTCGGCAAACCGTTCTAATTGATTTGATACCCATATCAAGGGGATGCATAAAACCGCTAACCAACCTTTTTTTTTTTTAATTTTGTGATTTGTTTTTGTTTCGTGTTTTGTAACTTGTGCATTGTAATGGCAAGTTCTCTAAAATGATTTTTCATACATTCATTCCCAAATTCCCCAAAATGAAATGGGAGAACCTGAAATACATGTTTTTTTTTATATAAAAAAATAACTAGTGCCTCATTCTTGGGAGTCACTCAACATCCTACACCTGGGCAAAAGCTGCGGAAAAATCTTGAAGGAAAAAAAGGAGAAGAGAACAAATGAGAATTGACAGAAAATTTACAGAACACGGAAATGATTTTAATCAATTTTAAGAAGAAAACTAAGGATTTCATTCCCACGGTCCCGAATCTTCATTTATTAAGTTTTAGAATAAGTTATTTACTTCACCAATGTAGACCCACCCTTATGGAAGGTGTAGCGTGGGTGTTGTTTGTGAGCCTAATTAATAAGTTAAAATTAGAATTTAAAGCTAATTTTAAGCGGTATTGCGGTTTCTTTGTCGTCTATGTTGATAGTGAAACATGTTTGAAGTTAATAATTCTATAAGGGCAATAACCTGCCTGCCTATGTGTCAAAATATCCACCATCTGAAAGTCTACCTAATATTGGGTTTGTAGAAATTATTTGAAAGTAAAAAGTTTTTATTTTATTTAAATACATAAATGAAAAAAATAAGTGATAAAATGTTCGTATCCGGGCAGATACTTCTGAGATTAAATTTTATTGCACTGGCACTGTTCTCAAAAAAGTGAGAAAACATAATCGTGAGGAAACTAGTAACTGATCTGTTACTAGTTTCCTCACGGTATGTGATGGTCCACTGATACTCCCGGATCATAGCAGGCTTTTGCAGGCAATGGCTTTTGAAATAGTTAGGAAAACCTATGACCTCATCAGACAGGCGAGACTGAAAAATAACAGCACTAGTTTTAAAATGAGTACAACTTAACAGAACATCACGCCTGTAATCCGGATGGGTTAGGCAGTGTGCTTTATAGTAAACCCACATGATAAGCCCCATGTGCATGTTAGGGGGCGAGCCTATTGCCATCATTCGTCACTGATCCAGACTCCATGACCGAGAAATTCCTGATGGAAAAATCCAATAACACTTTGCCCATTCCGAGAGTTGAACCCAGACCTCTTGTTCAGCAGCCGCGCTTGCGACCGCTAAACCAATAACGCACAAGTACAACAGATTTGTATTTCTGAAATTGAGCCTTCAACCCTTTGAGATACAGCGACTTTTCCAACTTGCGGCGAAACACACTTCACTTCACTTCACTTTTCATAACAGCAAAGGTTTTCGTAATAAGAAAAAGAAAAAATCCAACCCATGTTTTCTTCTGAGAAAAGTCTTCCAATCAAAATTCGTCGCGGAAAAACACACAGGTCGCATTAAAAATAAAAGATACGGAATTTGTTTTTATATTACTTTATGAATGCACCAATTCAATAGAAATACTCGTATGAATTCAACCATCCATTTCAATGTAGTGAAACTTTTCTCAAAATAATAGCCGAAGATTTAATAAACTTTCCAGCTATTTCGAGAGCTCTCAGGTAGTGATGATAAACTTTTCCTAGAGATCTTTCGACATCTCATACTTTACGAACTGTATATAGAGTTCTTAGACAGCTTCCATTCCTTTATTATTTGCCTTTACAGAAATAAAATATGATTTTATATTCTGGCGTTCTAGTTCTGAGATGTTGTGGTATTTTTACTTTTCGTCTTGTTTATTCATGCTGCTTTTATTTCCGCAACATATTTTAAAAGCCATTTCTTTAAAAGTTGTGTTGTTTTCTTCATGATTTTGTCACATTTTTCTTCCACTTGGGTGAATCTTTCCACGCTTTTAAAATTTTTCTGCGTCAAAAAATTCAGGAGATTAGGTCTTTAGGAGGCGCAATGATTTGAGCATTATTTTGATATTGATTTGTGTTTTCATACCATAAAAGCCTTATTACAAGCTAACTACATTCCAGCTGCAATGTCGATATCTTAGCAAAGTTCTGTAGAAACTAAAAGCATAATTTGATTGAAAAGCATCCTTAGGCAATTCATAAGTTCCTCTACACCACAAACAACTCCATGCTTTCAGCCAGACGAACATTCCTGTTGGAATTTAATCTCCCTCTGCTGCAACGAATCCTCCAGAAGCCTATTAACAAGGTGATCTACATATTTTGTGAACCGTCACGTATCTACCACTCACGCGTAGTTTCGACTTGATACCGGTCACTGCTGCGGACGATGCGATTTGCGACGCGTCTTACGTCAAGCATCACGCGCGATCTTTGTTTGTTTCCTTTAGAACAGTAATGCGCGTCACCGCACGCTGTAAGCCTGTATACAACTTCTTTCATTTGGTTTATCCACAGTGTAGCTGTCGTAGCATGCGAAACATGTGTGTCGTAAATTGTTGTCGCATTATAAATTTTGATGGATAGAGAGGGAGAGGAATGTAATGAAAACAAAAGAAGTAAATGAACGCGTGACCGTATCAATAAAACTTGTAACGGGATATATTTACCATGTTTATTTTTTTTTTTGAGTTCCCAATATTTTCGGCGCTGTTGCAAACGCCATGATCACGGATAAACTGAAGTTATTGCGGGTGGGTGTTTATGAGCCGACAAATCGGTCTACCCTCTTTCTTGTTCGTTTTTTTTTGCGCTCCGTACCACTACCACTGTCACTCACAACTCGATTCTGCTCCCGACACACGAAACTCACTGTGTCCACTCGCGAACTTTTGACTGCACTTTTTTTTTTATACACAGTTGCACTACTGGATTCCAGGCCGTTACAAGTGTTATTGATAGTGTTAGTGACCTTGAAATGTCAGTTTAAAAACTTAGAACGCGTGGCGGTTGACGGGGCAGAATGGAAGAATACAAACGTGTTGCATCGACTCCAAGTAACATTTTCCAAGGGCAGGAAGAGATGCTGACCGTCGCGACACGTGTGTAAGTCGTGGCCAAGAGGTTAGACGAGGGTTACACGTAGGTTACCCGTTACATTACGACTTACGACGCGTCGAGCCTAGGGAGCACTTACGGCCAAATTAAATTCTTCGATCGGGCTCCTCCATTAGACTGGGTTGATTCGACTTGCAGGTACTTAATTTGGGAGCTATTTTTAGACGTATGTTGTGCGTGTGTAACTGAAGGTTGAACTTCTATCTACCCACGGTACGAGCGTAGGCTTCGTGGATTCGCGGGGGTTCCCTTTGTAGTGTGCTGTGCCAGTTTTTCGGTAAGTGGTGTATGTGATTGATTGCTGTGCTCTGCTGTGTAGGAGGGTAACTTAAGTACACGTGTTGTAAGTGCAAAAGGTTTTACTCCAATGTTTAAAATAGCCGGGTGCATGGGCATAGAACTTGGGAACTTCCGTTTGTCTTCTGGTGAGATACAACGTAGGCTTTCAGTAGGACAGTTACTATACTAGTATTTACTGGAAGCTTAGAGCCTGTTTCATCATGATCATTTCAGCCGAAGACGTCCACTGCTGGACAAAGGCCTCCTCCAAGTGTCGCCACATTGACCGGGCCCGTGCGACTCGCTTCCAGCGGATTCCCGCAACCTTCACCAGGTCATCGGTCCACCTAGAGCGACGCCTTCCAACGCATCGTCTTCCGGCTCGCGGTCGCCATTCCAGAACTTTTCGGCCCCATCGGCCATCCGTCTTGCTTGTTTGTCTTTAAAATAAGTCTTTATTAGCTCTCAAAACGGTAAGTGATTCACCATAAAATTTTATAATGCCTTATTTTAAACTGCTACAAAATAAGGCATAATTTTATGCCTTATTTAGGCATAAAATAAATGCCTAAATTTTATGACTAAATAAGGCATAGAAACGCACTTTTCATTACTCATACTCTGAAAGTAGGTCTGAAGCTGCCTGAGGAGCGGGTTGAAAGTAATACTTTTCTTCCCTAGGGAGAATCACTTTCAAATGACAGATGTCGAATTATAAAAAACAAAACTAATTCTATTTTCACATTTTTATTGAACCATGTTCCAACTTTCTATAGAGTCTTGATATAAAATTGAAATAACTTGAAGTTAAGTATTGATTAAAGAATACATATTTTTTAAATACCTAACTTTATTATAATTTAGTTGCAACAATTTCTTTAAAATAACATAGATTTGGGCAAAATATTTACCATTTTTTCACTGGCTGGCCACAGAAAAAAAAACAAAATGCGGGAAAGCGGCAATCCAATCTTCATTAATTGTTTTTTCGAGTTATAGAGTTTTGCCGTTGGTCCCGGCTGTCATTTGTAGATCTTTGACAGTCGTTACGAGTACTCAGAAGCCAAAAGTTTGACATCCAGTCTTACCTAGCGGTATCTTATTACCCCGTTACTGGTTTGTTTGTGACCGATTTTAACGGTACTTTCACGTGCAGATAGCTGATGTAATAAGGAATAACTTAGGCTACTTCTTAAAATCCATGTGGACGAAGTCGCGGGCACAGCTAGTTAGTTGTCGGTGGCAGCGCAAAGGTCACTTCAGCAGCATGTTTTTGAGCTAAGCGGGCAATCCTGCCCGCGTAGTGTTGCAAACTATGCTCGACCACCTATCCAGGTGGTTGAGCAAAGTTTGCAACACAGCTCCACAACCACACTCAATGCATCAATAAGCCACACAGTCGGTCAGTAAAAGGCTGGTAGTCTGTCTTTCTTGTTGCTGGTACACTTCAGGCCTGCTCTTGACAGTTGTTGTTGATTTCTTTTAATTCCAAGAAGATCAGTAAATAAATACATGGCAAGCTAACTTTTACTATCTATACAATCTATACAAATATATAAAATTGAAGTGTCTGTTTGTAATATTGAAATAACCGAAATAACTTTTTACATGAAAGTATATACGGTACATATACCAAAATAACATTTTTTTTTAAGTTTTGTGTGTCTGTTTGTTCCGGCTAATCTCTGGAACGGCTAGACCGATTTTGACATCGATTTTCGGGACATTCACTGGCAGATAGCTGATGTAATAAGGGGTACCTTAGGCTACTTCTAATTTAGAAAATTCTAATTCAACGCGGACAAAGTCGCAGGTACAGCTAGTATATTATAATAATACTGAGCTTTTATGGAAAAGCAACCCCCGAACCACTTTCAATAGCCGATGGCGAAGTTAAATCGATATGTGAAGTATCGCATACCCTAAAAAAAACGAACTGGGCCGATCACGCACTTCCTTAAAATACTTCCCTTACATTAAATTAATTGGTGTACCAATATGAAAGAGTTTGGTTCCCCTGAGTCCCTTAATATCTAAATTAGGGACCATAAGTGAAAAGAATTTTGGGACAGGTATAGTCCCAATGGATTTTGTTGATTTAATGGCTTTTTATTAGGATACTTTAAGACATTGGACTCTGGAGTGAGGGCCTGTAATAGTAATAAGTACCTTTATACTTACCCTCATTTGTTGGAAGGGTCACCCTATTTTTAGGGACACGTGTAGCTTTTATGCATGAACGTATGCGTGATAGGTGAGTAAGAATATTAAATAATAATGCCGTGACGTAGTTTCTAACGGTATTGGATAGTACTACTCCATTGACCATTTCTGCTTGTGATTTTGAGCCTTAGAAAACTTAGGATTTTAACTAATGACTTTGATATCAATGCAACATAATTATACAGTATGTTAGGTTAAACGAGGGACATATTGAGGGAGGGTATTCAGTATTCGATTCTCGTCCCAAATATGTAAAAAACCTATAACGTATATAGAAGAATTTTTAATGTTTTGTTTTGTGCCTAGATATTTTGGACTGTCCTAAGCCAGCTAAGGTTAAAGTATGAGGGGAAAATGGATTATACCTAAGAGTCATTGCCCCGCTCACATGTTCTGCGATAGTATTAAGTCGCTAGCGCAAGGGTGTATACACGTTGCGTGTCATTTGCGAAAATTTTGGTATGGTTCTGTCTGTTATTTATCAGTGTTTTTTTTTTTGTTTATATTTTTATTAGTATCATGTTAGCATGTACTATTATGGGTTTGAATATGTCCCTCGTTTAAACTAACATACTGTATAGGGTGACTGGTATTTAGTGGCCGATACATAACCACGTGATAACAAACAGCTTTCCCAAAGAAACATTGTTTTAAACTCATTCACTTTTATCACAATAATACAACAGCCGTAGGAAATTCGCGCGCGCGCGCCTATAGCCTATCAGCTTGTGATAAAATCGAATGAGTATAAAAAATGTTTCTTTGGGAAAGTTGTTTGCTATCATGAGTATAATCACATGTTCAAGTATCGGTCACTAATTACCAGTCAGGCAGTCACCTTAAGGTTACCTTATGTAAGGTGTAAAATCGAACTTGGGGATGACTTCTTGTCGATCCTTATGTAGCTAAATACTTGTCAGTCTATATTTTCTCTCATGCTTTTGACTTGCCTTGTTGGTCTATTGGCACAATCGCGACTAATAATAAATTTATTTATTTTCTTCCACAAATATTAAGATGTACACAGAATAACATATTTTAACAAGTTTGAAGAGGGGAGCCAGGAGCCCATACTAAGTAAAACCTATGCTACGGGTCTTCTGTTCTCCTTATCTCGAACATTATTGGGAGCTCATAAAGGGTGTAAAACACCTCTTAACGAAGCCGAAAGGCACTGGTTCTTCCTGTCATTGCGATCGTTTTTTTGTTCTACACCATACCTGGGAACCTTCTAGTTACGGAGATATTAGGGGTCAAAGTTCCAACTTTTTGACAAGTATTTTTTTAAACACAAGTTTTTAATGTAACATTTTTACTTTAAACACCTCCACGACCCCCGTACTATTCAATCCGTCCATCGGCACAATGTTTTGAGTGTGTTACATTGAGTTCTACCACAAAACATGATTTTACACCCCCCAAAAAAAAGTCGTTTCCCAGCAATAATTTTTGCGTAAAGTTACTTAGTTTCATGTACAGAATGCTTGGTTGACGGCTTCGTGATGAGGTGATTTACACCGTGTATAATGACATAAGTACAGCAGGGAGCGCTCACAGCTAACGAACATTACAATGAAATAAAAACAATAAGAATAGGGGTGAAGACAGAGTAAAGAAAACGAAATTCTATTTTGTCCGTCAGACAGGTAGTACAAAAATATTAGACACGTGTTTTTTGTTTTTTATCAAAATATAAAATATTACTTAAATATTATAAACATTACTTAGTTAAAACTCATTAAAGTTGGAGAGTGGGGGCTCACTACGTCACAAGTAGGTATAAAAATTACCTACACGTGACGTCATGCGCCATTTCAACTCAATATATCTTCGTAATTTTATGACCACGTGAAAAAAGAAAAAATACGTGTCCAAGACTTTTCAATAATCTACCCGACAGACAAAAAAAAAATGTCATCATCCCCTACTAAAAAGCAATAGGAAGTGAAGTTTTGCTAAGTTTGTGATTTTGTTCGTGAGTGTGTATTGAGGGTGCGTAGTGGTTATGTGGATGTGATATGTATGTGTGTGTGTGTGTGTGTGTGTGTGTGTAGTGCTTGTGTGTTATACTTCTCTGTAACTGGATATCAATTTCTCCGTTTCGTCATAAGTAAGTGTTAGGAGCCATTTTGAGACCTTACCGACCGACTGCTGAGCACGAGGTCCTGAATTCGATTCCCGGGTCCAGCAAGGTGATATTTCCGTCAGGAATTTAATAGTTGCAGCCATGTAGTCTGGATTTGTGCCCAGTTGATGGCAATAGGCTCGCCCCCTATTACATGGAACTTAAACATAACTCGCGAAATGTGGATGTACTATTAGGTACAGTACCTCTGCCCAACCCTTCGGGGATAACAGGCGTGATGTTATGTTATTTTCTCTGAACGATGATATGTATTAAAAAATATTCAACTTCTCGTTTATTTTTAACAAGCAGATAGCTACCTCTCGTTCTTTTCTCCTGTAATGTTCTCGAATCCTTGTAAAATCAATAGAATCCTATAATATATTTCCAGCTAACATTTTGCTGTTCAAACACAAACGACATTTACCACTTCAACAGTTAACAAACAAAAGAAATTGTATTTCTGATTTCTGTTTGCCAGTAACCAAAGTTAACAGTGTTCTATTTCTATCAGTTTATTTTCACGAAGTTACTACAAATTGTGTGCAAAAAGCATAACTAAATTCTAAAAGAAAGACTTCGGCCAGAGGTTTGAGTTAATCAGCATCGAGTATCGGCTCTCATTTCGAACTACAAATTAGATGTAAGACCATAGACTAAAATGTTATCTAGTTTTTACCTACAAGCAAAACCTACCTGGGTCTATTTCGTATTCAAATTCTTGCTGGAAATGTTTATTACAGCGTATATGTACGAGTACATCGACCGCGGGGCGGGCTGGTGTTTGTTATAGTCGTAAAAATGTCTGAAGATGTTTTTTCAAAAACTGATATACCTATGTTTAGATGTTTTGAAACTTTATTATGAAAGCAAAATAGGTAATTTGTAACTTGCACAGCTTTAAAATAATGAATTGTAGTTAACAAAATGAACGGTTTCATTTGTGTTGGAAATGTGTTTTAATTCTACATGACAGTGCGGGATATGGATCCTTAAATAGATTTAAAGTAAATCTTTATTACATATGTACATTATTTAAAAAAACTACAAATAGATTTAAAATAATAATAAAATATGTACAAGTATCAAAATTACAGGGCGTCAATAATTCGTCCACATCGTTGTCAACAGGAAAAGTGGAAAGTTTTGAATTTAATTATGCTATTAATAAAAGAAGATACTTGATCGTTGTTAATCAATTTATGACCACCCTACAAATTCTTTAAATCATTGCGAGTTATATGACCCTGAAATTTTGAAATATAAATAACATCAACCAATCAATTTGAAACATTCAATTTACCACCATTAAGGTATCATGGAATTTCGAATAGATTAAATTAAAAACGTTAGTCTTTGACGCCCTTAATCAAATTTCTGACTAAGATTACTGGCTAATTGATGGCTAACAGGCGTTAACCTTTTGCACCCGATGCCCGATCGTCTCTCAGAGGACTTTTGTAAGTAGGCATTTACTTGGCAAACCAGTCTTGCCGTATCGTATTACCCAGTACTAACTTGGATGTGTAGGTCAGCTATGCAGTCGCTCCTTGTAAAATATTGGTATTTAGCTGTATCTGGTTCCACTTGAAGCTGACCGATGACCCCAACATAGTTGGGAAAAGGCTAGGCAGATGATATTTTGAATCCGTCAATGTTTTTTTGTATATCAACAATTATTATGATCTTTAGTTTCTTTGTAGATTTGATGTGATAGAACTTTCGGATGGAATCAATAGTTGTTTATGTAACTTAAAGTTTCGATAGCTCATCTTTGTTATGAAATTGTAGCTGCTTTAATAACAGAAAAAATCACCTCGTGATATTATTTTTAAGAATTTGTCCATCTTTAAAGCGTTTCTGTTCCAGGTATTTTAGTTTTACTTACTATCAAAGATTTCGGACACGGACTCTTCAATCGCCGGCATCGCTCCCGGAAGCCTGCAGCAGCCTGAAAATAATGCTAGCTTTCTGGAAGGACCTGGGATGGTTGGAGTAACCAGAGGATTCTCATACGTACGAGTACAATGGCCAATAAAGAGGCTAAGTGCGGACACAGCCTAGGCTAACCTAACCTAACCTACTATCAAAGGTTTTCCTTCGCTGTATCTTGAGGGCCTTTTTATTTGAAGGAAGGTGTACAAGAACTAAAATAAAACGAAAAACCTTAAGTAAATAATATTTTTATTGACTATTATTAATTAAGAACAATATGAACTTACGAGTATAAATATTGACTAAGTATAAGAACTTAATACAGTCGGGTTAGATCTTAGTGACACATTTATTTTTTGCAGTTTTTAAAGCTATAGTTGGGTACAGTTAGGCTTTTATGTGCTGATTGTGATCAGTGAAATTTGAGCTTAATTCTATGTGTGTATAAAAGCAGTTTATTTAAATTCACCATGCACTTTTCCTTCAACTTTTTAAGACATCAGATTTAAAGTTAAAGCAACAATATCTCGTAACTAAGTTGGTAAGTCCCAATTGGGTTTAGTGAAGAATTCAGAGGATTATGTCTGATTGAGACGCCATTTTGGTGGCATTCTGGCATTATGATTTTATGAATGACGGACAAAATTGAATACTCCATATTAAGAAGGACGAGCAATAAAAAAAAAAAACAATTTTTTGTCAATGGTAATTCAAATATTTAAATTCTGAAATTCTTTCCGTCATTATGATTTTAACAAGCTGTTTTTCTGTTTTTGGCGTGAGGGTGTCAATAAAAAAATAAAGTCATGGTGTATTTAAAAAAAATATAAATATTAAAATTGTCGTAATATATCTCCATGCCAAAATTATGTAACCCGACATAAATTTCGCCTGATTCACTTACTGAGTATTCCTTTAGTTTCACGGCAGTATTTTACACTTAACTTTAATAACTTAATTAATTACATGACTAATTATTATAAAAACAATGAAGTATAAGTTACTTCTAATGGAGAAGAGAGTACAATGGTGGGAAAGACTTTCGAGACGAAAGAAGAAGAAGAAGAATTTGGAATGAAGAAGGCTGTGGAAGGTTCTAGATGTGAAGACTTAATTTCTAGATTGTTGTCTTTGGCGAGCCTGGTCCTGATATTCGCCATTGTTTGGTCGCTTGTGCTGCTGCTGGCCCTGGAACGGAAAAATCGGAGATTAGTTTAAAACTTCAACTGCTGGTCCCGGTTTCTATTCCCGTCGGGCAAATTGTTATTGGGTTTTTTCATCAGGAATTTCTTTCTATCTCTGTAGAAGCCACAGAGTTTGATTTGTGCTCGGTTGATGGCAATAAATGATGTTTATTTTGCAAATAGGTTTTTACAAACACTTTTACCCGTCATTTTTTTTTAAAGCTAGATGGGGCCGGTGTTTCTTACCTGACTACTCTGAGAAGAAACCGCCGAAACAAACTCAGAGGTTCTCAATAGGCTCGGCCCCTAACACATGGGACTCAAACATAACTTATGTAGTTAGAACATTCCGTGGTGTGGCAAGGATAGTCTCTTAAATTGGTAAGAGTACGTAGGTTAAACTTAGAACATGGTTGGAAAAATCTTGTACCTAAAGACTGAAGTGGGTTTAGCTGCCAGAATACAAGAATAGGGGATAATCCAATTTTTTTTTCTTTGTCCGTCGGGTAGTTTATTGAAAAGTATTGGACACGTATTTTTTCTTTTTTCACGTGGTCATAAAATTACGGAGATATATTGAGTTGAAATGGCGCATGACGTCACATGTAGGTAAGTTTTATACCTACTTGTGACGTAGTAAGCCCCCACTCTCCAACTTTAATGAGTTTTAACTAAGTAATTTTTTGATATTTTGATAAAACAAAAAATACGTATCTAATATTTTTGTATTACCTGTCTGACGGACAAAATAGAATGTCGTTTTCTTTACCCAGTAAGATCCCCCATTTTGGTAAAGATATTTAGGTACCTATGTTAAGAGCATTTACACCTTACGGCATTTCTTACAAACTTTCAAGTTCTTATATTCCGAAACGACCGAACTGATTTTAATGAAACTTCATACGCATAAGCAGCATACATAGGTCTAAAAAGTAACTAAAAAACATTTAAGTAAAACAGTGTTACAGCTCAATTAGACCGACAATATTTTTTTTTTTTTTTTTTTTTTTTTTAAGGTAATATAATTTATTAATAAAAGTATTACATAAAGTTTAAATCATCCATAGAAACAGAAAATTTCGATATTTTTTTTAGTAACTTTTTAGACCTATGTATCCTGCTAATGCGTGTTAAGTTTCATTGAAATCAGTTCAGTCATTTCAGAAAATAAGGACTTGGAAGTTTGTATGAAATGCCGTAAGGTGTAAACCCTCTTAAGGAACGGTGAAGTAGCTTTAACTTTCTGACTAACTGAATTTTGACCCAGACTTCTTGACACTTAAACCATCCACCAGCTACTTTCAGTCCATCATCCACAAACTAACTAATTACCCAGTCAATACAAATCAAGACTTCATAAATAATTATAGCAAAAAACTTCCAGCCAAGTCCAACTTAGTGCTAAGTTTTGATAGTAAGTTAATTAGATGTTCCAACCACGGTCGTTACAAAGTAATCAAGACATTTCTAAAAGTAATTGTTTCCCTTAATTTTGTGACCTGAATCGTAGACTTTCATTTAAGTACAAATGGCTCAATACATTGAATCAATCGAGCAAAGCAACCATTGGTCAGATTACGGCAGAAGATCAATTCTGAACAACAGAAAGTTACAATCGAAATAGATGTTAGAAAAAAAAAAAGAAAAAGTATTTCTTTGTCTCAAACGGAACAAAACAAAATGTTTAAAATTAACACAAACAAATGAAAAAGTAAGAAAATAAGACTGACAAATACATTAAACTAGAATTGGTTCTTTACGAAACAAAAATCACAGCGCGGGTATTCTGATAGAGCCCAAAGTCATGTCAGATACAAATAATAAGAAAAGCGTATAAACGAATAAACAAAAATAAATATGTTTTGTATAATAAACACAAAATAATATCTGTTTAGGGTTCCGTAGGTGTCAATTAAAAAAAAACAGAGAACCTGTTATACCACCCTGTCTCAGGCTGTCCGTCTGTAACAGCCTGCTTGCTTCGAATCTACAGGACCGATTGTTTTTTTTTGTTATTTTTCTATTTGTACACTGATACAAAATAGTCCTTAGAACGTAGTGAAAGATTTTACAATAAAGACATGTGCAGTGTAGAATTAGAGACGACAGTTTTTTAAAATTTTCTCTAAAATTCAGGGACACACAACTATGCAGGAATCGTGCAATAACTATTAATTATCTTAATACAAATCCAAAAATTAAAAACATTATGACAGTGCATCGTTACAGTCTTTTTAAAATCGTTTTAGATGCAGTGACAAAAAAAGTGGTTTTATAATATGTTTTTAAACTGAAGTGGTCACTAACACTATCATTAACACTGAAAAACGGATATTTATCATGTTTATGATCACGATCGGTCAGTCGATCAGTTTATCCGTAATCATGGTGCTTGGCGCCGAGATATCAAGAACTCAAAACAAATATTAAACATGGTAAATATCCTGTTTTCAGTGTTAATGATAATAAAAGTGGGTTTGTTACATTTCAGGGTGCGAAAAACCCAATTTTACAACTTGCTAAACCTTCTGTCCTCTTCTTTTCGGTAAATGTAAGAAGTCTAACCAAAACCGACAAACTTCGGGCGTGAATCAATAGGCAATTCGATTTGCCAGACCATTTAATTAAGATCAGTATTCTAGATCTTGGCGTCTCGAAGGTCTTTTCCAATTGGTTGGGAATGTTCCCTTACCTTCGGTTAATGGCCGTGATTGGCGTGTTAATGAGTTCAGTGCTTCGGTTATTTGAGAGAAGCTTAAGGTATGTCTTTTAATATGTCTTGAGGTGGTACTTTTTTTTTATATTCGTGGAGGAGCTCGTGGCTAAATATGAACAGCCGCACGGGTAGACCTTTAAGGTGAAGCCGTGCTTGCTGAGTTTGGTCCGTGGATGTGTGACTATAATATTACATACCGAGTTTCCTCCGTGCTCGGACGTTAAGCCGTTGGTCCCGGCTGAAATTTTGTAGATCTTTGACGCTTTTGCGAGCCACTAGACCAACTAGTCAGTAATTTAAATCGGGCATTTAATTAGGATTAATATTATTCTAGTTCTTATCACACACCATATCTACCGAACCACAATAACCAGAGATACACAAAACCACCTAGTTAACTAGGTGGTTTTGTAGCTTGTCAAGCTCAGTTTTAAACTCTGTTAGTAACTGACAGTGGAACGGCCCCAATCAGTTTAGGCCAATGGCATGTCGGTTTCCATTCATAGAGGAATATTTCCAGAATATTCAGGTGTCCGTCACACGTCTAAATCTAATATTCGGAAATCTCGCAACTAGGAATTTTCATTTTAAAATAGTTGACAGCGAAACTGATTGAATTTCCAGAGAAAACGGGGTGAAAACTACAAAACGAGGGACAAAACTACAAAATGAATTTTAACGTGAAAATTTGTTTTGGAGATTTGCTCCCAGTATAGCCTGGTACCTAAATCTTCGCGTGGAAATTCCTTTGAGTTATCCTATATATAATGCTGGTAGAAAAACTAGGAGTCACAGAGGTCTATACAGTCAGACTTCTACGGCTATCAGTTTTTTAAGTCACAAATAAAAATGGAATTCTATCAACATTATTGTTAACTCCTCCCTACCTGTCTTAACTCCTGCTGATTCTCTTCTTCCGGTGGCGGCGCAGTGGTAGTGGGCACGTCACACTCCTCAGTGGGAGGCACCACACACCTCAGCGACCTCCTGTCGAAGACCAGCATGGCGGGGCATCTCTGCAGACGAGGGTAGCCTCCCTGGCACTGCCAGTACCGGTTGCAGGACTTGCCTAGGGGGACGTTGCCGTTGGGGTCGTCGTTGCAAAGGGCTGGAAGATACAAAAACAAAATAGTTTATTTTCAAGGTAGTACAGACAACAGTACTAGAAAACTGATTGTTACTGCCGTTAGACTCAGATCTGGACACAATCCATGCAAAAAATTAGCCTTTATGATGAAGAAAATCGCATAAAAAAATAGGGGATAATCCAATTTTTTTTGTCTTTGTCCGTCGGGTAGTTTAATGAAAAGTATTGGACATGTCATAAAATTACGGAGATATATTGAGTTGAAATGGTGCATAACGTCACATGTAGGTAAGTTTTATACCTACTTGTGACGTAGTAAGCCCCCACTCTCCAACTTTAATGAGTTTCAACTAAGTATTTTTTTGATATTTTGATAAAACAAAAAATACGTGTCTAATATTTTTGTATTACCTGTCTGACGGACAAAATAGAATGTCGTTTTCTTTACCCAGTCCGCACCCCTATTGTGAGGAATGTGGAGTTTTCGAGGACCTACCTGTACAAATAATTTAGTTAGAGCCCTGAATCTGGACAGAACTGATGTAGGCATGTTTCATACAATTCTATCTCACACATCTGGCGACGATGCAAATGGTCTGTTAAAATTCATGGCCATCTTGTGAAAGTACAATTATTTAGGATACGAAACGACTGGCATACGCTAAGCGTAAAAGCCCCTAAAAAAAAACAGGTAATATAACGCATAAAGAAATGATGACGCGATAAAGTTAAAACTTGCAAAAACTGACTTAAATATAGTTAGAAAAGTAAGTCATGAAAATGTCATTCTTGTTGTATGTAAAATTTTAGTTTTCATATCACTCAGAGTATAAATATATGTAGAATAAATAAAAAGGCATTTAAAATGCCCTTAACGAAGCCTAAAGCGAACTCTACTATACCACCATGACCCCTGTACTTTTTAATGCATCCATTAGCAAAATGTTTAGAGTGCGTAACATTGAGCGCTACCATAAATCATAATTATTCAGACCAAAAAGAGAAGTCGTTCCCAGCCATAATTTCTTCTCAGAGTTACTAATTTGGTTGACGGCTTTGTGTGGTGTCCATTTACACCTTGATAAGTTCCGTAGAAAGTGTATTCCATTTTTATGGATCCTAATATTCGTCAGCCCCGACTTACGAGCAGTAAGTCGTAGGTTCGAACCCAGGCAGGCGCATTAGTTTGTGTAATTTATTTGATCACCACTGCCCTCAAAAACGGTGATGGAAAACATTGTAGTCTTATCAGAAATTGACTGAACTGAACTGAACTGAATGAACATCAACAACTTATAAGAAAATTCCTCAAATAATATAACCTTGTGGTATCCCTCCCGAAACCCTTGCATAAAAAACTTGCCCACCCCGGGATAAAAAACATACTTCATATTAACTCGGCCTATAACAGACTCAATAAAAGTTGACTTCCCAACATTTGAAGGCCCATACAAATACAATTGCTTACGTTTAAAACCAACTGTCTTCAAATAATCATTCCACCACATACACACCTCCATGGTCCAATTACCATAACACTCATAAAGGGTTGTAAAACACCTCTTAACGAAGCCAAAAGGCACTGGTTCTCCCTGTCATTGCGATCATTTTTTTGTTCTACACCATACCTGGGAACCTTCTAGTTACGGAGATATTAGGGGTCAAAGTTCCAACTTTTTGACAAGTTTTTTTTTTTAATACAAGTTTTTAATGTAAGATTTTTACTTTAAACACCTCCACGACCCCCGTACTATTCAACCCGTCCATCAAGCACAATGTTTTGAGTGCGTTACATTGAGTTCTACCACAAAACATGATTTAACACCCCCCAAAAAAAAGTCGTTTCCCAGCAATAATTTTTGCGTAAAGTTACTTAGTTTCATGTACAGAATGCTTGGTTGACGGCTTCGTGATGAGGTGATTTACACCGTGTATATAGGTCGCAAGCGCACATTAACAACAGGTTCTTTAATATCAGCAAATACTTTTTGCAAAAAACGATAACAAAACCGATGCTCAATTACAAATGGGTCATCAAATCGAAACCGCAAAGTTCAAGTGAGGGAACAGGCATGTCCTAGAACAAAAAATTCAAAGACATGTGACATCTACCAACCTTCACTGGGCCCGCGTGGTGGATTACAGCCCACACTCCCTCTCATTGAGAGGAGGCCTGTTTCCCAGCAGTGGGAACATTATAGGCTGACGATGATGAAAATCCGTCATGAGAAAAGCAAAAGCTGCTCCTGATAATGTATTTATTTAACACTTCAAGCACATAGTACAGAGGCGGACTTATTGCGATAGGCATTTTTTACCAGTCAACCTTTGGGTGATGCAGAGACAAACAGATAATAATATTCATGGCCAACGAAAAACTGCTACTAACTTACTCTAGCGGAAGAAATTACCAGCCTGCTACCACACCACATTTTCATCAATAATAAACTCAAAACCTCCATCTTAAAAGTGATGCCGTGCATTAATAACAAGAATTCGGTCGCCCACTGAAACTTTATTCATCTCATTAGTATTGTTCTTTCTTCTCAGAGCAATAAGCAGTACTAATATAAGTCTGAGTAAGTTACTTATTTACTTTACTAAGTCGATCCTACTGTAGGAAAGAACAATAAGGTGCTTATAAGTTTTATTTGTGTCGGATTCCGGACTGTGTTATGTAACTGTATCTATATACTACCTACCTAGAGTAGAGTAGAGGGGTGGTGAGTGGTACAGTAGTACCAGCACCCATACGTCGTGATTTTTAGGGACTACTCACACTTATTCAGCTCCATTCGCGTTTTGCTGAACGATTTTGGTCACACTTAGGGACTACTCTCACTTATTCAGCTCTATTCAGCTTATGCCCATAGGAAACAACGATTATGTACGGAGACGCGTACGCATCCGTTCAGCTTTCCGCGTCTATTCAGCTTTCGCGGCAAACAAGTATAAAATGAGGACAAATGTGTTATTATCATGCGAGTGCTAGAGATGGTGTTCAGCGCTGTTCTGCCGCGTTCAGCGCTGTTCCGCCGAGATGCTGAACTGTATAAGTGTGACCAAAATCGTCAAAATCGTTCAGCAAAACGCGAATGGAGCTGAATAAGTGTGAGTAGTCCCTTAAGAGCGTTTACACCTTACGGCATTTCATACGAAATTATAAGTTCTTAATTTTCGAAATGACTGAACCGATTTTAATGAAACTTAATACGCATAAGCAGGTTACATAGGTCTAAAAATTTACTAAAAAAAATTTTTTTAAATGTCTTTTAAACTAAAGATAATTGGAAATTTCTATAGATAATTTATAATCGGTCTAATTTAGCTGTAACACAATTTTTCGAAAATGTTTTAACTTTGAAGATCCTTCGATTCTTCATCTTAAAGATGAAATGTTTACTTCTATACCTACCATAGATCTACTTACAATCTAAGCGATCCGTAAGGATAAAAGTCTACTAAATACAAGAGCAAACTTAACATTAAAAGCTTTTAACAAGTTTATCCGTGTTTCCGAGAATCGGGGCAATACTCAAGTCGTGTCCGGCTCGACGGTACTGGCCATCGATACAATGAACAGATTGAATTACTTATAAACGCTAAGATAGCCCGCCATTTTGCTCGTGATCGACAAACGTGGAATGTTTATTTCATAAAGTTTTTAAGATCTTTTGTTTAGGTTTTATTGCCTGCTCTCTCGTATTTATTAACACTTCTTTTTAAAGCGACTAAGGAGATATTTACTATGGGGAAAGTTGTTCTGTTTTTAAAAGTATTAAAAAAAAAGAAAAAGCTCCTTGTTTAAAAAAAATATTTTTAGAATACAACCTCCTTAAAATATCGGCTTTCAAGTGGCTTCAGATTGGATGAAAAGCCTCTTATTGTTGACCTTATTTTTCAAGGTAAAGAAGCTGAATGAAGGTATACCTTTTTGTTTGTTCGTGTTTACAATCTGATAGACAATGACCTTCTTCATGATTGGTAGCTTTCCGCCGTGCAGAGTGCTTGCAAAGAAGTTTTATTTTTGAACATTTTATTTTTATTTGTTTTTACCCAAAGGGTAGCAACGGGATCCTATTACTAAAGCTCTGCTATTTATCCATCTGTCTGTAGACCGGACTAGAACTTTAAAACACTTGAAATTTTCACAGCGTGTGAATTTTTACCGACGATATAACAGCACAATAAAACTGTGCATAAAGGAAACGTGTTTCTTTGACTTTTTTGCTCAACCCTAAAAATTACATGCCAAGAGTGTTAAAAATTATAGGGTTCTACGGTTCCCTTCATGTGCAAGTTATCACACTTGGCCGGCTACTTACTCCGTTTTTAGGGTGCCGTACCCAAAGGATCAAACGGGACCCTATTACTGAGACTTCGCTGTCCGTCCGTCCGTCCGCCCGTCCGTCAGTCTGTCACCAGGCTGTATCTCATGAACCGTGATAGGTAGCCAGTTGAAATTTCTATAGATTATGTATTTCTGTAGATGCTATAACAAAAAATACTAAAAACAGAATAAAATAAATATTTAAGGGGGCTCCCATACTTTTAGGGGGAAAATAATGGTACGGAACCCTTCGTGCGCGAGTCCGACTTGCACTTGGCCGGTTTTAAATTAAGGTACTTCTTTTCAACCAGTCTCACGCCTACATTTCTATTCAGCCAGCGCTCGTGAATACTAGTACACTACGGGCATATGGTACTTTTAATTATCAGATAGCCTGAGAACTTAGATCCGTTTATAGGCCACTTCTGTCCCACGGCTAAGTTCACGACTGTACCAATGTCAGTTGGCTATATTATTTCATAATATTCTCACAGATGGACGAAGAAATATGATGTTTTGTCGTGTGTAGTTCTATTTCATTTGTGTGCAATGTCATTAATCAATGTCTTGATGTGACGTTGAAAGTAATAGTAAGGCTGTTTTGTGGATGGTTTTCTTGTTATGTGATATGCCGTTGAGGGCGGATATTACAACAACGACTTATGAAAAATGGATAATAAATTAATAATTAATTTAATATCCGTTTCCAATTAACTGTTGTCAACGTTGTTGCCAATGATCGGTCTACGTATATTGTAGACACCGCTGTGGTCTATCTACCGTTGCGAATTTCGTGGTGGCTTTCAAATACAGTGCGTACATCCTAACTAATACTATAAACTAGCTGTCCCGTGCAACTTCGTCTGCGTCACTTTTTCCCCGTTTTCGCAACATTTTTCATTGCTGCTCCGCTCCTATTGGTGGTAGCGTGATGATATATAGCCCATGTCCTTCCCCCGGTTGAAATCTATCTTCTTGCCTAATTTCTTAAGCGCATGCTTGGAGAGAGACCAGTTTCCGCTTCGTTGGAAGACGGGGAAGCTGGTCCTCATCCAGAAGCCGGGGCGCCCTGCGGACTCTCCGTCCGCATACCGACCCATTGTATTGCTCGACGAGGTGGGCAAGCTCTTTGAAAGTGTCATTGCCAACCGCCTCGCCGGGCACCTTGTGGGGATGGGGCCGGATCTTGTGGAACACCAATTTGGTTTCCGCAAAGGGCGCTCGACGGTGGACGCCATCATGCGCGTGAGGGCTCTCACGACGGGGGATGCGGTGTCCCGGGGTTGGGTCGTCTTGGCGGTGTCTCTTGGCCTCCCCTTTCTCTTGCCACTATTCTCTGATCAATTACTATTAATGAAAACCTACGTAACTGCAATGGTCCATGCGAACTAAGAAACTATGATTTGACGTTGTATTGTTTTCAGAATAAAGTCCATACAACTGTGCAATGAACAATTGTTATAAGTATTGAAAAGATTCCCATACACTTTATATACCTCCTTTTGTGCTCAGCATAACCTTTGTTCAACAACTGGGTTCGAACTAATGACCCCATGTGCCATACCTGTAATTTCTCTATGCTAAACCATCCGTCAATGTGTACTTTCGATTTTGTTAATGTCGATGACCTTATTAATGTCTTACCAACGATTACTGGGTTACATAAGGAAGCCAACGCACCTATTATGCTATTATACGCTTTATTAAACCAAGCAATTAGTGTGAAAGTTGATCGGTGAAACGATTGCCGTTCATTCACTAGTACAGTAAGTACACTTGGGGATAGAAATTTTAATTAGAAATATCTGCATTTAACTTGTAATGTCAGGTGTTTTGTTTTTGTTTAAACCTACTGGCTGGGTGACTTTGAAACTTCGTCCTAGCGTGACCTTCCAGGGGTGAAAGTCCTCCTGAATATGAACTATTTATACTTTGTACTTAATAGCAAATTAAGCATCTTCTGCGCACACTAATGATTGCGACTGCATCTTGGTCTAGTGGTGGCAAAAGCGACAGCTGAGCATGAGGTCCGGGTTTCGATTCTCAGGTGGGCCAAAGTGATATTGGGTTTTCTACCAGGAATTTCTAGAAAAGACTTAAAAATAACTGGCGAAATGTCGCTGTATTATTAGGTAGACATCTGCCAAACCCTCCGGGGATTATAGGCATGAACATATGGATGATATTTTTCAAAAGTTGTTTATTTAAGTCAAAGGAGTGAAAGTATCACCCTCTGAAATACTGCCAAAGAATTCTAAACAGTTTTACGGTATAAATATCGCAGTTGAGAGCCAACAATCAATCCGTCGGCAAATGAGCAAAAGGTTTGAGATCGAACTTATATCCCCGTTGGTTCCCAATGGACATTCCATTGGGAACTTAATGCTTAGCTTATGAACAAGTAGGTACATCTCAGTTATTGCCGATGAACAAGTAGGTACATCTCAGTTATTGCCGTGGTTTGCCGTTTCTTTTTCTAAGTCTGATTGTATTACTACGAAAAAAACTTAAGTTTATTTCTGGTTCAGATGTTTCTTTTACGTCAGTTTGCCTTAAAGAAAAATAACGCCACTCTGTTTTGCAGACTGACAGTCTTCAAAGAAGATATAATAAACTATACCTTGTAGCTTGTCAGCCAGGAAACATTTCACTTTATGTACCTAGTACAGTAGGTACAGAATTGTGAAGTGACTTTTAAAACGCGGCGTAAAAAGAAGTGCCTTTTTGCCTTTCAAGAACTTGAGATATGAAATGTTGACGCCACGTTCATGAAATAAACTCGCTTGTATTTTGTTTATGTTGTTACACAAAATGGGAGTAATATTATTGTGTGGCTCGTGGAAAAATTTTGGAAAGATTTACTTTAAATTAAGACACGTTCTCTTGACTTTAGGGCCAAACTCTTTTACGTAAGAATTTATCAAAAAAAAAAATGTTATGCCTATTGCTTACAGTTCTTGAACACAAGGACAATTTCTTGCATTGTGTGTGAAATGACATGTTAGAAAAAGGAGTACCTAAATGGTACCGTTGATAGGTAACAGTGGAGAATGGAAGTAAAAAAAAACGTGTTGACTTGCACCTCCGCCAAGTATAGTAACATGACACAAGGGCAGGAAGAAACCAACGAAATACTTTGGCAATCCGGAAGGGGTCCAAGAGGGCCGATGCCTGCCAGGGCTGTGGGACTGTTCGAAAGAGATACAGTGGGTCTGGAACACAAAGGGCTAAGAAGGAACATGGATGGCTTTAAGTCGGTACAAGTCTGACACTTCCTCCCGCTCCGACGAGAGCGGAGGGGGGGGGGGTATCTGATGATTACCCATCCGCAAAAAAAAAAGGGCAGGATGAACAGAAAGAATTTGGAATTCACAAAGAAAAATACTTAATAAAAACCCTTCAAAACGAAGGACACAAAACAAAGTCCCCAATAATTATAACGACGCATATAAAACTAATTCTATGGCTACTCGAGCACTACATCGATTCGCACTAATAACATCATCAGCTACTACAAGTACAACTTGCGTAGGCGACTGTACACCATTGCGTATTCTATGTTGTTTGTGAATAGCTCACATTATTTATATGGGCTTTTCATGTCACCGATGTAAGTCGTGTTATTAAAAGCATTATTGTATGAGCCACCATGTGTGAGTGAGCGATGACAAATTACAGTTCTAAGTAGACATTATGTGTAATGTTTGTGAGCAGAAAGGTCAGTGAAATAAGTTTAATGCCTTGATAACCTTAGCACTTTTCTGGCTTAAGTTTTCTCTTACTGCGTGATAGCCCAGTTGAGCTCAGAGAAGTTACAACAATAACAAAAGTTCGCGAGCACATTCGGAAGAAGCTAGCAGTATCGTCACAACGTTGATATTCTCCTCATTGTTTGTCCTTTTATTTTATAATTTATATATTGATATATATTTATACTATTTTGTTATACAAATATAGTATTTTATACATCTTTTTAGTATTTTATATACTTTTTAGTATGTCTTAATTAATAATTATTTTTTTACAGTTACACACCTACCACTGTTTGTCTCTGCATCACCCAAAGGTTGACTGGTAGAAAATGCCTATGGCATTAAGTCCCCCTCTGTACATTGTACTTGAAGTGTTAAATAAATAAATAACAAACAACAACCACAATACTACAATAGAGCGGCGATGGCCCAGTGGTGGCAGCCCCGACTTACGAGCAGTAAGCCGTGGGTTCGAACCCAGGCAGGCATTACTTTGTGTAATTTATTTCATCATCGCTGCTCTCAAAAACGGTGAAGGAAAACATCGTGAGGAAACTGGCATGTCCTAGAACCAAAGATTCGAAGACATGTGACATCTACCAACCCGCACTGGGGCCGCGTGGTGGATTACAGCTCACTCCCTCTCATAGGAGAGGAGGCCTGTGTCCCAGCAGTGGGAAAATTATAGGCTAATGATGATGATGATGAACCACAATACTATTAGGTGACAATTTAAAATATTGTTATCACCCATTCGTTTGCCGTTCTTTTTAACTATTATTCAAGACTCATTGCACTATTTACGTAATCGGGCAGAAAAAAATACAAACAAGTTATCATCATTGTCCTCCCCTTCATCATCTACATCATCTGCCTAGCCTTTTCCCAAACTATCTTGGGGTCGGATTCCAGACTAATGCAGCTGAGTGCCAGTATTTTACATGAAGCAACTGCCTTACCTGACCTCTACAACCCAGGAACTGGGTAATACGGTACCTTGGTAAGACTGGATGTCAGACTTTCGGCTTCCGACTACTCGTAACGACTATCAAAGATCTACAAATGACAGCCGGGACCAACGGCTTAACGTGCTTAACGAGGCCCGGAGGAAACTTGGTATGTGTAATTATGATCACTCATCCACGGACCAACTTCGGTAAGCAGGGCTTAACCTTAAAGATCGACCCGGTTGGCTGTTATTTATTAGCCACGAGCTCCATTCTCCTCTGCTTATCCCAATTTATTTGTGGTCGGCGCAGCGTGTCTTCTCCTTCTCTTCTGTTACTGGTCATCTCAGCGTTCACCTCCTTTCTTGCCATATCATCCTTCACACAGTCCATCCATCGTTTCTTAGGTCTTTCTCTACTCTTATAGCCATCAAAATCAAAAGTCATTTATTCAAACTAGGCTGATAATCAGCTCTTTTTGAACGTCAATTACAAGAGACAGTCCCCCAAAACGCCCGCCCTTCGCAACGCTTCCCAGCAACACATTTGTCTGTTAGGTTAGAAGAACCAGATTCTATACAATAGTGTTCAACAAGTTTATATAAACAAGAAACACATTACATCAAATTAATGTCACATGGCAGCAGATCATCATTAGCCTATAATGTTCCCACTGCTGGGACACAGGCCTCCTCTCCTATGTGAGGGAGTGGGCTGTAATCCACCACGCGGGCCCAGGGCGGGTTGGTAGATGTCACATGTCTTCGAATTTTTGGTTCAAAGACATGCCGGTTTCCTCACTATGTTTTCCTTCACCTAGTCTGTAATAATGTAATATTTTTGTATACAAAAATATTAGACACGTATTTTTTGTTTTATCAAAATATCAAAAAAATACTTAGTTAAAACTCATTAAAGCTGGAGAGTGGGGGCTCACTACGTCATAAGTAGGTATAAAAATTACCTACCTACATGTGACGTCATGCGCAATTTCAACTCAATATATCTCCGTAATTTTATGACCACGTGTAAAAAGAAAAAATACGTGTCCAATACTTTTTAATAATATACCCGACGGACAAAGAAAAAAAAAATGTGATCATCCCCTATTGTGATTGACAATGTGTTACACAATTAGGGTTACGTTTTCAGCTGTGAGCTGAGAAACTTAAAAGAAAATACCAACGTAGACGTACTGCTGTTTCAAACGAGAATGTCCCCGTAACAAACCTGCGTCAATTACTACCGGTTGCCATGTCTTCCCTAATCAGTGTGGAAGTGTGAACGTGTCTTACACGGAGTTAAATTAATTAATTCCAGGGTCTATTGTTCATGTTCATGGCTTCTCATTCCTGAGTCTGTTCTCATTTGGTTTGTTAATGTTATTTGTGTGAGGGAAACAGGGCGGAAAGTCTTTGATGGGAGGAGTGAAATTGAAGTGGGTTTTGAGTGTGTTTACCTGATTATTTATGAATGTATCTACCTGAATCATAGGAAAAGGTTAAATTGTCGACTTGAATACGAATAGTATTGTGTCTGAATTTTAAATAGCATGGGACTTAAACATAGCTGGCGAAATTTGGGTGTACTATACATGGATACACCCAGGGACTCAAACTGTAACCGTAATAAGTGTTTTTAACACTATTTTTATATCAGTTTTAACAGAAAAACACTTTTAAATGTAACAGATACTATAATGTTAACGACTCAAACTGTAACCTTTTATATGTGTTAATATGTGTAACTGAAATAATCAATAAATTCTAAGTAGCTTTTGTACGCTGCGTTTACCTGTCACACTTTTTAACACTCTTATATCTGTAAAGTGTTATGGTTGAAAACACGTTTAAAAGTGTTACATATTTGATTCTGTTAACAATTCTACATGTAACACTTATAATTCTGTAACCTTTATGAAGGTGTTTTTAAGTCCCTGGATACACCTCTGCCTAACCCTTCGGGGGTCACAGGCGTGATGTTATGTTATGTGTGTAATTGGAATTGTGGGTGCAGAAATCAGCTTTAGAGCTTCAGAGTGAAATTCTTTCGTTTCGGTCCCTGTGACCAGAAGAAACGGTCGTTTGAAGCGTAAATCTTACATACATTAAGATGATCGACTTATACATAGATCTGTTTATTTTTTGACATAAAATTATGAGAAAACTTCAGCAATTATTATATTTATTGGTATTCCTTTTAGTAAAACCTTCCGCTGCCCTAAAATCACATACAAAGTGGAAACCAAATAAAAATAAAAAATAAAACTCACGATGTTTCTGGCACCCATCAACATTCTCGGGCCAGTCGCAGGAGTGGGCGTTCTCATTGTACAGCAGACCTCCGATGCAGAGCTGTTCCGTAGCAGTTCCGTTCCAGCAGGTCCAGTACCTTGTGCAGGACGTCTCGTGGCCGAAAATGCCGTACAGCCAGTCGCAGTGCTCCGAGCCGATCGGGGGGTCTGGAGGTGAAAACATGATGTTTAAAATGTGCGTATGTAATTATTATAAAGCTGAATAATAAATATATGTACTTATAATTGTTGCACATGGTAGGATTTAGATTTTATTTATTCATCTTTATTTTATTACTAGCTGTAGCAACTTCGTCTGCGTCACATTTTTCCCGTTTTCGCAACATTTTTCACTGCTGCTCCGCTCCTATTGGTCATAGCGTGATGATATATAGCCTATGTTACTTCTAATACCTCCAAGAATATGTGTAAGTTTCATGATGATCGGTTGAGTAGTTTTCGCTTGAAAGCGTAACAAACAAACTTACTTTCGCATTTATAATATTAGTTAGGATGATACTGACGATTTATCCTATAAATATTCTTTAACTTTTGTCTGCACCAGGATGCATTGAATAGTACAATCAATGATGAACAAAGTCAATGAAGTAATGTATTTTTTTTTTGAGGTCCCAATTACTATCATATTATTTCGTTCCTTTCTGAGGCCACAACTCAGTAACAGGGAAATAAAAATCTGTTGAATCTGATAGATTGGCATTTTTTATTACAGAAATCAGAATCCTATTAAGTAATGTCCTTTTTTATTCGGATTGGAAATCATCAAATGCTCCTGCTCTGGGCGGAGCGGAAGGGAGTGTCAGACTTGTACTGTCTAAACCCATCCATGTTCTTTCTTAGCCCTTTGTATTCCAGAGCCACGGTATCTCTTTCAAACTATCGCGCAGCCCAACAGTCCCGCAGCCCGCTAAGTAATGTCCTAAAGGTTTATTTTTCGTGAAAATTAGAACCATGCTTACAGATTTAGAATTTAGAATCTTTTATAATTGTTATTCAAAAATAAATTCAAAAATTGAGTTGACTAATTTGCTACTACTGCAAAGAAATGGCATAATATGCCATTTCTTTGTAGTAGTAGCATATTATACTCTACCACTTGTAAAATGTCATTCCAAGGCCACAGTATTTCCACATCTCGGTGTACCTACTCTGGTAGGTATATTAAACCTCATTTGTGCCCCTGTGAACACTTGGTCCGACCGCTTTGTCCGATCAGTCGGACCACGTGAACTTTTTTTTCCTTTTAGTCCGATTCATCGGACCAAGTGGAATCACAAATTCTCATAGTCCGATCGATCGGACAAAGCATTATTTTCTTTCCTTTTGGTCCGATTAATCGGACAAAGATTATTCCTTCTAGTCCTATCAAATTAAACTCGTTTTTCTATTAACAAATAATAAAACAAGCGACGAATAATATAACGAGCCGTTATGGTTGTAATGTTACATTTTAAATAAGGTCACAAGGTTTCTGTTTATCCAGAACTGCTTTACATAACCAAAGAAATAAATTTCGCATTGATACTTAAACTGATATGCAAGTTATTGCCAATCGTTCCTCGGCATTACACTGAATCATTGATCCAATAAAACTGCCTAAAAATATACTTGTCAATTTGAGAACCTCTTCCTTTTTTCCTCGGTTAAAAACGGCTTTACTTATGCCATGGCATGGCAAAAATAATGTTCAAACAGCTGGGCTTCCTCTATATGAGAGAGAGAAGACTGTAATCCACCACGCAGGCCCAGTGCGGGTTGGTAGATGTCACATGTCTACCAATTTTTAATTTACAGGACATACCAGTTTCGTCACATTATTTTCCTTCAACGTTTACATATAGATTAATTAATAAATTATATAGAGCTACTTACTGATCTGAACTTTAGGATATTCGCAGTAGTTCGACCTCCATGGGTAGTCGCATCCCTCTGTCACCCCTCGTTGCTTGCCAGCGAAGACCAACCCGTTAGGACAGTCGTACTGGATGGACTGTCCGTTCTCGCACTCCCAATACTTGTCGCAGTACTTTTCGTCAGCCACCACCCTCGACTTGGTCTTGCAGGGGTCATCAATCTGGCCGCATGACGCGAAGGTTACTGCCAGCAGAACTGGAAAGATGAAAAAGGAGGTTAGATTGCTTTTTTGGAGAAAACTTTTTGGTAGACGTGTCTTGAGAATGGTTTAGCCGTGTTGTAGTAGAAACATGTAAAGCCTTTTGGTAGCTGAGTTTCCTAGACTTGGATTAACGACTGACATCGAGCCCAGAACATGAGCTTCTAAATCCCTTCGCGACTTATTTACATTCTTAAACTTTGTTATAACATCCCACAAACAATACCCAAGCTATGAAAAATTGCTTAGCATAGTACAGCTACATGCGATTCATACATTACTGCTAAGATATTTCATTTTGGTCTAGACCCCTGCCACGTGTATACGTCATCCACTTTTTGGTCTAAACAGGCTGGCCTTGAAACTTGAAGATATTTTCACTTTGGAACCTTGCTATCAAGTTAAATGTCAACAACCCTTGAAAAGGACCCCGTCTCGCAGTTTCAGCACAATTTCACCGCTCCGGAAGTGTTTGCGCACAGCAACGAGTCTTTAGATCTGATACTTTAATTGCTAACCCCTATCACTGTGGTGGAAGGTTAAAAATCCTCCAGCATTTTCGTTCCTTGTGGTAAAGTATTTGAGTGAAGTATGTACTGGTAAGAAATAATTCTTTCTTTACGTCTTTTATCATCTGGCTGGTATTTCAATGCCTTTATGTTTTTGGGTTATGGAAATGAATGTACATTTACATACATGGAAGGAATATGTTTCATGTTTTTGTAACGATTTCTTTAATATAATGTCTTTTCATCACATTCATGTACATTTCGCAGACTACATTAGCTTTTCATAATATTTGTATTTTTTATTAACAAGTGATTGTAGGTATAGGTAGGATTGTGCAATTTCTTTGAGTCATTGATAAATGTCATATCACCTTAAATTATTAACACTGTAAAATGACACATAAATAAATTAAAAAAAAAAAAAGCTTCTTTGAATGAACTTTAGTGAACTTTATACTAACAGTTTCAATAATTTATGAACCCCTACAATTGCCCTAGATTGCCAGGCACGTGTTTCATTACGACGATGTTTTATTGAACACGTTGGGTATGTCTACGACAATTAGTTAGTAATACCACAGAATAAAAAGGTGTAATACTCTCATTAACATACACAGTATAATGAGGTTCACGAGAGGGTTGATGTATTGTGGTGCAACTTGAGTGAATTTGCAAAAGTTACATTATATATACTAAGTTACTTAGATTAAGAATAAAGTATATTATTTATAAGATGTAGATGTAGGATTTAGTTAGTAAGGTCAATCTATCGTATTGGATCGCAGATCTGTAATGATAGTTTTAGGTAAGATTTGTACAAATAAATAAAAAAAATAAAAGAAAATAAAAATTCCAAATAGTTGAAAGCGCGAAAGTCTGACAACTAGTCTACGGACACTTTAGAGTGACGTCTTTTTTTTATCGTATTCTTCTTACCAAAGCCTTCCATTTGATATCCTTATCATAGGAGTTCACCAGATTGCCATATAATCATACATTCTAATCCAAACTAAACATGTATGAAACATTTCAGCTCAATCGGGTCAAATTAAACTTCTAAAATTTATATATACAGGGTGTAACAGAAAGGGTATATACATCCTTAAGGGTTTGCTACATACCATCAAACTGAACATGTTTCTCATCATAAAACATGTTTTTTTGCAAAAAAAATATCTGCTGTCCCATAGATAATTGCAATACCTATTCGACCCAAATGTATAGGCAGCTGATATTTTTTGCAATTTTTTTTTTATGATTAGAAACATGTTCAGTTTGATGGTCTGTAGCACACCCTTAAGGATGTATATACCCTTTCCGTCACCCCCTGTATATATAAATATATATATATTTAAACTTGTACATAGTTAGTTAGTTGGTTACAGGTGAAGCTAATAAAAGCATGTTAAAATAATCAAGAGCTAAAATAATCATTAATCTTTTGTAAACGACGCTCAGGAAGACCACTTTAAATAACAACGTCAGTTATCGTTTTCACAATTTAGTTTAATTTTCACATTCAATCACACAGATTGAAATATTAATAAAGGGTGTAAAACACCTCTTAACGAAGCCGAAAGGCACTGGTTCTCCCTGTCATTGCGATATTTTTTTTGTTCTACACCATACCTGGGAACCTTCCAGTTACGGAGATATTAGGGGTCAAAGTTCCAACTTTTTGACATTTTTTTTTAAATACAAGTTTTTAATGTAAGTTTTTTACTTTAAACAGCTCCACGAACCCCGTACTACTCAATCCGTCCATCAGCACAATGTTTTGAGTGCGTTACATTGAGTTCTACCACAAAACATGATTTTACACCCCCCAAAAAAAAGTCGTTTCCCAGCAATAATTTTTGCGTAAAGTTACTTAGTTTCATGTACAGAATGCTTGGTTGACGGCTTCGTGATGACGTGATTTACACCTTGTATAGTACATTAAGCACTGAACAATTCTAATAGTTAGTTGAGACAGCCTTTTAGTTGGGCCGCTGTCGAACGAATGTCTCGTCCCGACTCCAACATAGTTGGGAACGGCTGGGCAGATGATGATGGTATCGGCGACAGTCTCACTTTGCCTAGTTTTTTTTTTTAAGACGTTGCCCCACACTAGGAATTTCTCCTGTACCGTGAGTGCGTTTACAAACATTGAAACTCACATACACAAACAGCCAGACCCGGAACAACTATCTGTAGGCCTTACAAATATTTGGATCGAACCCGCGACACGCAGTGCAGCAGTCGATCGCTCAACCACTGCGCCAACCGTGCCGTCAAATTAATAGTAATTAATAGTAGTTCTAGTGTATTTTTAGTACTAGTGTGTAGTATACTAGTACTAGGCCTTTGTTTCACTCACAGCACCTTATTTTTGTTTCAGAATAATTTAAAACTTCCACGTCTTCAAGTATTCTGTAAAATTAGGTTAACGAGTTATTGATGACATTTTAAGTGATGCATTTGCTATCACTACCCTAACTTCATGCATTTTCATAACGGCAACACTGGCAAAGGAAAATCAATGAGGAAGAATCGTTTAACGGTCAACGCTAGACTTTCAATTTAACTTCTATAGTTTGGACACCTAGTTTATGTAGGAAAGCAGACATATTAATGGTCTAGCACGTATCTATTCATTGTGACTGCCATTATTCTCGTGACAACGCATAAGCTAGTATTTTCAAAACTTTATTTGGTAATATCGTCAAATTGATTGGTAATGTGAATAAGGAAGATGTAGAAGGTTTGTTTATTAAAATTCACAAGAAGTTTATAAATATACTAACTTATGCCCGCGGCACCGCCCGCATGTTGTTCGATAATTGTCCCACGGAAACATACTATCGGGATAAAAAGTATCCTATGTGTTAATCCAGGTTATAATCTACCCGTGTGCCAAATTTCATCCAAATCCATTCAGTAGTTTTTGCGTGAAAGAGTAACAAACATCCATCCATTCATCCATCCTCACAAACTGTCGCATCCATACTAATATTATAAATGCGAAAGTCACTATGTTTGTTTGTTTGTATGTTTGTTTGTAACCTTTTCACGACTAAACGGCTGATCGGATCTTAATGAAATTTGGCAAGAAGATAGATTTCAACCTGGGGAAGGACATAGGCTATATATCATCGCGCTACGACCAATAGGAGCGGAGCAGCAATGAAAAATGTTGCGAAAACGCGGAAAATGTGACGCAGACGAAGTTGCGCGGGACAGCTAGTTTATAATATTAGTAGGATATCGCTATAAATCAAGCTTTAAAAAACAGTGAAAGCCTAGTGGTGTGACCGTTGAACTCGACAAGTCTCAAGTTCAAACCAAAGACACACACCTCAGACTTTTCGGAATAATTTTCCTATTGTATAATTATCACTTGTTTCGGTGAAGGAAATATTTCTCGACGGGCATGTAAAGCCAAGTCAGAGGCCCATGTGCGGCATAAAAACGTCTGACAACAGGTTCGACAACCACACGATAAAGAAGAAGCTATAAATTAAGACGGAAACTTGGCGAGCATTGCGTGCAGGTATCGATGATAAAAGGTTTAATGGGAATGCATTAGAGTGACACTACGATGGTAAACGCGTAAACGGTTAAACTTAAAACCGTTCCAACACAAATGTAAAGTTTGGAACAGACTAGACAGCTGATGATGACAGCCATATCATCCACTTCATGTTCTACAATGTCTTACCTCGTTTTGTATTGATAATAACAAGAATACCAACCAATTTTACTCAGTTGACTTAAACTTAATTTTAACTCATTATAATTACACCCACACACACTTTTCAACTTAACTTTCCGGTACGTTCATATCTGGCCAACAAACGTGGGCGCTTTGCTAAATTACACCCACACAACAGCAGAAGCACAATACAACTTGTTGTTAAGTTCCAAACACGCGGAGGAGCATACATGCCTGTTAAGTACAACAAACGCACAAACAATTCTTCACAAATTTCCAACTTCGTCACTAAGAGCCTTACGGAAGAATATTGTTGTTTACTGGGAATATAGATGTTTAGAAGGACCGTTTCATACATCAACACAGTTTTTGTGGGACCTTATTACATAAGACTTCAACGTAACTGGCAAAATGTGGGTGTACTTACTATTTCGCCCATATTTCGCCAATTACGTAATACTGCGTTAACGTTTCCCATCGTAAACGTTAAAGTAGTATAGCAACCTACACGTATCACGTCGGAGTCACCAGTTTGGGAGTATATGGAACAGGGTGTAAAGTTCCTCGATACTCTTAGAAAAGGGCGACCAGACAAGTGTTATGTTTGGTGGGCAACACTGCCCAACAGTTGTTATCGGGTTTCTCTAGTCTTAAATCAATGTAAACTTTGCTTGCGAGATTCAGACCATATTAGTTGTTCAGTTTTTATCATAGATGGCGCTGTAGTATTTTTTTTTATGTTGCTTTTTGCAGGTGGCTACAGTACGTTGTCAGACTGCACGACATAACATTGTTCAAAGAGTGAGAAAAAAGGGATAATTTAAACATAACATAACACCTGTTATCCCCGAAGGGTTATGCAGAGTGGTACCTAATAGTACACCCATATTTCGCCAGTTATGTTTAAGTCCCAAGTAATACGGGACGAGCCTATTCTCATCAACCGGGCACAAATCCGGCACAAATAGACAAATAGGCGTTTGTGAATAGGGGGCCAGGTCTGATACTCGGTACCGAGCCTTTTGATTCCAATCCGCTAAACATCTATACTAGGTACACAAACACACACTATATCATTCACAAATCACACAAATAATTATTATAATCCAGAGTAATTATTTTTAAATAATATTTTTTAATTAATTTGTAATTTTTCGTTGATTACAACATTCTGTACCTTGTTTTTAAGTTAATTCATCACTTTTGAGTAGCTGTTTATTTATTTTCGGGAACCAGTTTCTCACAAATGTTTACCAGTGTCTTCGATTAAATAATTCCTGTTCACGTTAATGTTTGTGAGAAAATAAATTTATTATTTAATTTATTAGCCTTTCTAAGTCAATTGAGCAAAATTGGTTGGTATTCTTGTTATTATAAATACAAAGTGAGGGTAAACATTGTGGGCTGCGGGTTGTTCGAAAGAGATACCGCGGCCCTGGAACACAAAGGGCTAAGAAGGAACATGGGTGGGTTTTAGTCAGTCAAGTCTGACACTCCCTCCCGCTCCGCCCAGAGCGGGAGAAGTCATTTGATGATTTCCCATCCGCAAAAAAAAAAAAAAGGGTAAACATTGTAGAACATGAAGTGGACGATATGGCTCTCATCATCAGCTGTCTAGTCTTTTCCAAACTTCATTTGTGTTGGATAGGTTTTAAGTTTAACTGTAATTAAATTTTACTGTTTTGACTGTCTCGTTGGTCAAGCGCGACTGCTGTACATGAGGTCCTGTGTTTGATTCCCAGTTCAGGCAAAGTGTTTTTGTGTTCTTCCATCTCGAATTTCTCAGTAACAGCCACGGAGTCTGGATTTGTGCTCGGTTGATGACAATGGGCTCGCACCCTATTACATAGGACTTAAACATAACTGGTGAAATGTGGGGTGTACAAATGGGTACACCTGTGCCTAACCTAGTGGGGATTACAGGGTTTTGGGAGTGGGTTTTGGGGAGGTGTGCTATTACATATTACGTCTGTTTGTGTAGATTTTATGAACGTAGGTAATGTTACACTTACGAAATGTCCAATTATTCCGTCAATACCTGATATTATTCCACTGTCACACATCAAGTGTCTTCGCGACTCTTGCTCAAGGAGCGCTTTCACCGCGCTTGCGCATCTGACGTAACTCGCGTAACATCGGCTAACTTCAGGCAACTACGGCTTACTGCGGCCAACTTCGTGAAACAATACAACGCGGTCACACCGGTTTGTTCAACAAATATTGTTTTATGTTAGGTCGAATGTGTTTACATTTGTATATTTGCTAAAAAGTGATGACAGGAGACAGAAATAGGGTAAGAATTTCCATGCGTGCGTGAAATATTGCTAAATTCGTTGTTGCGTTTGTATGTACATAAAGTTTGTTTTATGCATATTTAATACTGGTTGGCGTTGTGCGAGTATTCATGTTAATTCATCCAACCGAACTAATGACGTTTTGAATATTTTGTTTGTGGCAACACGAGTTGGTGGTAATTTACATATTGCGTTTTGGGTAAATGTGATTGCTTTATTAAAATGATTATTATGCTCTACGAGTTTCTGGCGAGCAATATGCTTTTGGTGGTTGTTAATTGCGACCAAATTCATAGAGGATCGTATTTAAAATTACTTAAATTCTGATACTGAAAACTAAGGCGTTTACTTTAACTAAAAGGTCACTCATAGCACTTATCAATAAATCTTAGGAGTATGAAGAATAGGTTGTAAAGTTCTTCATTATCATCTGCCTAGCCTTTTCCCAAACTATCTTGGGGTCGGTTTCCAGTCTAACCGGATGCAGCTGAGTACTAGTATTTTACATGAAGCGGCTGCCTATCTGACCTCCACAACCCAGTAACTTGGTAATACGATACCCCTTGGTAAGACTGGATGTCAGACTTTCGGCTTCTGACTACTCGTAAACACTGTCATAGATCTACAAATGACAGCCGGGACCAACGGCTTAACTTGCTTTCCGAGGCCCGGAGGAAACTCGGTATGTAATTATGGTTACCCATCCACGGACCGACCTCGGTAAGCACGGCTTAACCTTGAAGATCGACCTGTGCGGCTTTTATTATTTAGCCACGAGTCTTCATACGCCAATAAAAAGATATGGTTCTCCGACAGGCTGGTGTTGTTTCTGGTGGGGTTCTGCTCGCTGGTTATAGTCGGGTTTTAAGTTAAGACTCTTAGCTAGCGGATACTATCATGATTTGTATGTAGATTTTGATCTTAGTTCTTCATTTGCGTACTAGATGCCGCTAGCGTTTTTTTTTGTCAAATTAATGACGCTACAATAATTTAATTAATTAATTTGCCTTAATTTTACTGTTAAGATTTGGTTGGAGCTAAAATATTTTGTGTGTCTGTATTAACAAGTAAGAATCACATAATAGTTAGGAGGTACTTCGGCAACCAAGCTTCTAAGCAAAGTCAATTAAAGTGGAATCGCAGGGGTCGTGAAATTCAAATTTACGAGTATTTACTTTTTTTTGCAAGTTGCCGGTCAGTGTAAATGTTGATAAAAATATGATTCGTGGCCGAAAGAAATAGGGCTTCACAGGGTTATAATAATTAAACTCACCTATACCGTCCTCTAAGTTAATTTAAACCCATTGAATGTTTGTATAGGGTGACTGGTAATTTGTGACCGATACTTAAACACGTGATAGTACTCATGGTAACAAACAACTTTCACAAAGATAATTTGTTTTTTTCACTCATCCACTTTTATCACAATAACACAACAGCCGTATGAAATTCGCGCGCGCTTGCTCCTGCTACCTATCAGCTGTTAGCCGCGTTACGCCGTTATCTCATTACTATCGTTCCTTGCCACAGTGGGTAGGCAAAGCACCTGCATTGCTCGCAACCCCGAATTTCATATGGCTGTGTGTTATTGTAATAAAAGTGAATGAGTATAAAAAAAAAAGTTTCTTTGTGAAAGTTGTTTGTTATCATAAGTACAATCACGTGTTGAAGTATCGGTCAGTAATTACCAGTCACCTTATATGAACAAGGCAGCGAAGTGACAAAACCGCTGAGTCGGCGAAGCCGGAGAAGCTGGAAATATTATATTTTAAGAGTTTTATAACGAGAGGAAATCCCCATTATCAGTTCTCGAGATAAGTAATCATCAGGCAAACGGATTTCAGAAAACTTATAATGACGTTAACAAGAACCTGTCTCAAATCTACTCAAGTCTAGTTCCGCCCATAAAATAGATGACGGAAACGAATACAAAATGAAGGCTTTGACCTTTGGCCATGAATCCGTGATACATGACATTTTGATCGCGTGCGTGTCTGCACTATTAATTAGAATTTCCAATCGCTGGCAATTAACATGGAATATATTCGATTGGGGCTGCAAACGATAAGGTGCGACGGTTTGATGAAGGTAGCCTGTTTGACGGTAGTTTGATTTGAAGTTTTAGTTAGTACAGTCACTAAAACTTGCGTCTGACTACCGTAGGGACTATTCTATTCCGGCTTGCAGCGCCAAGCCGCTATAAACACTTAAACTTGGTAATTTTCAGTTCATTCTTATTGGACGATAAAGAATAGTCAAACATTTGTGATTATTAACAGAGCCTGAGTTTTTTTTATACAACTTATAATAAAAAAGCTCGCATATTTTTCGGTCGACTGCTCTTGAAAACAGACACGGTCATCGGGTGCACGGGATTTTGTTTTAAAAATGAGCAGACTCAACTTTTGGTTTGGTTTGGTTTTGGTTTGGTTGGCAACATTGATTTTATTTTTTGTGAATTTTACTGTTAGTTATTCATAATTTATTAATTTTAGCTGTAATTAATTAATGTACTACATAATTCAAACACAATGAAAACTGTTATATGAATAAATAAATAAATAAAAAATTTGGTGATAGTACATTCTCGCAACGATCGAGAAACATCGTTTTAACACGCCTAAACAATTTCGAATCACAAAGTCCTTTATCATAAGCTTGTTACGTAGAAATGCGACATGTCGATGGTTAGACTCGGTATTTTCTACCACAAATACGCGAGATCAAAGTTGAGGCCTTTGTTAGCCACAGACCGAGGAATTGGGGACAATATTGATCATTACTATTTAGAACAAAAGCCTAGACACATAAATAGGTTGGAAGGAACATCGAAGCACAAACGAGAAATAAATTTGATTATAAATTAATTTCTCGTTTGTGCGTCAGTGTCCACCCTGTATAGACAAGGAGGTCTAAAGTGATATGAGTGAGAGATAACGATGCTAAAAAAGTCATAAATTTTAGACATACGGTATCAAAACACGAAATTTTGAAAGCCCCTTGTTTAGACCCAAAAAACAGGGCAACGACTGTGCTAAAGTTTTCAGTAACATCTTAGAATTATTTATGTTAACAAGCTTTTATTAGCTTCACATGTAACTCGCACTTGGCCGTGTTTTTTTAACATAGTTAGTTAAAAAAAAAAACGGCCAAGTGCGAGTTACACTCGCGTACAAAGGGTTCCGTGCCATTATTTATAAAAACGAGCAAAAATATCACTTTTTTGTATGGGAGTCCCCCTTAAATATTTACTTTATTCTGTTTTTAGTATTTGTTGTTATAGCATCAACAGAAATACATAATCTGTAGAAATTTCATCTCGCTACCTATCGCGGTTCATGAGATACCTGCCTGGTGATAGACAGACGGACGGACGGACAGCGAAGTCTCAATAATAGTGTCCCGTTTGACCCTTTGGGTACGGAACCCTAAAAATAGGGTTAAATTTGAGATATTTTGCATACATATTTTGTTTGGATGACAATGCATGGTTAGCTAAGTAACGTCATTCTAAATCCAATATGACGGAGTAGTTATTGTTTATGCTTTCTCGTGAAATGGGTATCAAATGAAAAGGTTTGCTAAGAAGATTTGAAATACTATAAAATATACAATGTACATATATATACTTTAATTTTAAAAGTTGATTAAAAAGAAATATTTAAAAATGTTAATTACGTATGTGTAAAGATTTAAATAAAAGAAATAATAATAATATAAAGCGTGTTTTCTTGCTTTTTTTTAAACTATTGATGTTTTGCCACGTCTTGTTATCTCTTCACCACTTTTGGTTGAATGAGTATGCGTGCGGAATTAATTCCAGCTTTTTTGGGTTTTTTTGTGAGTAAAAAGTTTTAATATAAATAACGTTTATAAAATACCCTCCCTTTTTTCAGCGCAAGACAAAAGCGACAGGAACCTATTACTTCAAAGACAAATGGAAAGAAAGGTTAATTAATTGCCGTTTAAATAGTGTCTGGATGATAAATAAAAGAATTGTTTTCTTTCCCTTTTTAGAGAAAGCTCCGCAAAAAGGTCCTATTACCCCAACTTTAACCTTTGAAGTCTCATTCTGTTAGTCTTACTTTGTGATGGAAAAAGGTTATTTTGTTATTCGGGGGAGGCATAATGATTAGGTATTACTTAACTTGTTTTTTGAAGAAAATTTCCATATGTTTTTAAGTAAAAATATATTGTCTAATTTGGTCCTTCAGATAAAACTGTTAAAAAGCCACCTTGCTCCAACTGTGAGGATCGCCCGGAGGACACAGTGGAGCACACCGTGGAGCTCTGCTCCGCTTGGGCTGAGCACCGCCGTATCCTCGTAGCGGCGATTGGCAGCGGCGACCTCTCGCGTCCAGCCCTGGTTCCATCCATGGTCCGGAGCGAGAGGGAATGGGAAGCTGTCACCTCCTTCTACGAAACAGTCATGCTAGCGAAGGAGGTGGCGGAACGTGAGCCGGAGAGAGCCACACGTGCCAGCCGCCCCGGGAGACGCCCCGGGCGTCGGGGGCCACTGTAGGCGCAGGCATGTGGACGGTGACTAATGGGCTAGCTCACCGTCCGTCCGTCTTATGACACAAGGCCGTGTCGACGGTGAATTCATGATCCACGCCCGCCTCAAGGAGATGTCAGCAAATCGGGAGGGGTCCGAGAGGGCCGACGCCTGCCTAGGCTGCGGGACTGTTCGAAAGAGATACCGTGGCCCTGGAACACAAAGGGCTAAGAAGGAACATGGATGGGTTTTAGTCAGTACAAGCCTGACTCTCCCTTAGGCCCACTTCCCACCCGTAAAAAAAGGCTACCGTGCTCCTCCAATCACTAAATGCGTAAAACTGAAAATTTTAAAAGCATTAATTTGTCCCTGTCATTCGAACTGTTGATAAAAAAATAGAACTATTATTGCCTCGGCCTAAGTCAACCTATTATTGTAAAAAAAAAAAGAAAATCACTTTATGATAAAATTTGAAATAAGAACATTTGCACTTGAAATATTCTTTTCACAATTCACACACACAATTTATGCCTGACTTGTAACTATCTATTAAGTGGCATTATTACGTTTTTAATTAAATCTGCACTTTCTAAAACAGCGATTAACGAGGTTTTTATAACACTTTGTCACAGTTACATTGTTTAAGAATTTGTAGCGAAAACAGGAAATTTTTGAAGATAGTAATGTCGGCAATTAATAAACACAGGAGTTTGCATGTTTACTTTGATTAATTACTAATTATCGTGTAGAAATGCATTCGGATGGCTCGGTTAGATTGGTGTTTTTCGTCGATGACATTTTGAGCCGAAGATAATAGTTACGAAATGGCACTGTTTTTCACTTGTTTTGGCACGTCTTTTGTGTAGTTGTCCATATGGAAAAGTTACCAGACGGGACGAAGCTGTTTAAGCGTGATAATGGAGGAACTATGCAAATCACAGGCGATTCAATAAAGGTTAAGCTCTTATTAGAGTCAGTGCTTAGTCCTAATAGCGGCAAATGACCAGTGGTACTCCCTTTCTTCTCATAAAATTGTTTGTCCGAAAATCATTATCCATAACACGTTTGCTATAAACTTCAGTAACCATACTGTTCAAAATCCCGAAATTTTGTTTAACATAATTATCTTTAGTTCTAAAAGTATTCTGTCATAATATCGAGTACTATAATAATTGAATCTCCTAACTTTACATGACCTAAAGTCATATGTCCTAAGTATTGTGGTAAATAATGGGTATTATTCCGAATGGTCATTTATAATAATTTGTTTAGTCCTAAAACATATGCTAAAAATTAGGTTTTAATGACAGAAACGAATCGCTGTAAATCCGACTCCACGTAGTCTTGTCTGCTCTACCCCTAGAGTGTAATTTAAAATATCGTAGGCGCGGAGGGGTGAGGCGGCCCGCGAGTTGAGGAGCAGGTGGTGAGCGTTAAACCCATCTGCGACGATAAACTCGCGTGGTACCGCCGGAGCCGCGCAGCGCCGGAGCCGTGACAGAAATCATGCCTGCTGCATGTAGCATGCTTGCTTGCATACTGCATGCTTGCTGGCATGCTGAATGCTGCGTGCTTGCTTGCATGCTAAATGCTGCATGCTTGCTTGCATGCTGCATGCTTGCTTGCTTACAAAAACCACATGTTCACAATCAACTGCTTTGTTGAGTACATGTATAATTTATTTATTTAAGTATGATAAAAAAAATATATATTAAATTTGTTCTAAGAATATTAGTATTACAAATAAACATTATGTAATTTGAATTTAGGACTTATAACTTTTATTGAAAACGTTTTTATGTCTTTTGTATATTATTGATTGTAATATTTATGACAAATGGATTTAGGACATATTATATTTATGGATTTCAATTTTATGGCAAGTGATATTATGTGATGTTAAGTTCGGGTAAATTATCATTCGGACAAATGATGATTAGGACAAAAAAAGTTATGGCACTTTAAATTATGGATAAAAAAGTTAGGTGACACAATAGAGAACCATGACCAGTATTGAGAAATTAATAGGATGCTGTTACTACATTAGTAGGAAGGTATGTAGGCTAGGCTCTCTCGGTCTTGATGCAAGATATAAGCGGAGTGTGACTAAGAGTAGCAGAGATAATCGGCAAGTACATGTAGGTGTGAGGGTGTGTAGCAGTAATAAATAATAATAATAATAAATAGCAAGTTGGTACTCAAGTAGCGTTTGATCAAAAATTGATCCCAATTAACTGGTATGCTAAACACAATAATTTTACGAAACATTAATTAAGTCTCAATTAATTTTTATGGATTACTAGCTGCTGCGCGCGACTTCGTTCGCGTGGAAATTTTGATGTGATTTAGGGGTAAAAAATAAAAAATAGCCTACGACTTATTCTGTGACACGAGATTTTTATATTATATTAGATTTAAATGAAAACCGAAAAGGATTCCCTGAATTTATCAATACCAGTTTTACTTCTATTAAATAATTCAGGGATAAATAATCGGAGGTACCGGTATACCCACCATATTTTTTGTAAAAATAAGCTTTTATTGAAAATGCTGCTTCGGTCTGGACATAGGCCTATGTCCAGGAGTGGACGTCTTTCAGCTGAAATGATGAATGAAGATGCTGCTTCGGTCAGAGTTAAGTCGCTTTTAAATGTAACCCAATACTAGACAAGTTCTATGATGAACAGGTCTAAAGGCGATAAATAATAAGTTGATGAACAGGTCCAAATGCGATAAATAATAAGTCTTTTTCGTACGAGTTCACTCGAGGTCAGCAATGCAGTGTGACAGGACGCATTCACTGACATTTTTATGTTATTACGGTTACACATACGCTAGATGTGTAATGATCTAATTGGCTGAGTATGACGAAAGTGATGAGATTGTAAACTTGTATAGCCAGGAATAAATTGCACGAAATTATGAGCACTCAGTGATTTTAAATACACACATCAAAAAAGTCTAAGCAAATAATATATTTTTGCAAATATTTTTTTATGTTTTGCCATACCTGTCATACATCAAAAGAAGCGTAATTTAATACAGTAACGTTTGATACTGTAACGTTTTGATAGGAAACTTTTAGGTGAAAAATAAAAAGTTATATAAAATGTGAAACGAGGCAAAAATCTTAAATTCAAGTTTTTGGGAATTAAGAAAATGTGAGGCCTAAAAATTAAATTACAAAAAAACATTTCTAGGAGTTTTTTTTAATCAGTTGGAACTCCTAAGGCACTAACGATGGCTTTTTAGTAGGCCTCATAAACCGAATATGTGAGGTTTTCGAATATTTCCTACGGTGTAAGTCTCACATGCTCATGGAATTGAGATCAGCGAATCGGACAGGCCGGTCTAATACCATGATATTTTGTTTTTTACTGGTGTTTCGATGTGTGCAGGCTCATTATTTCGCACACGGTATTGCTTTGTATTGAAATTTCCACGTATCAAAACGAGATAGGTTCTCCTACCCAGGCGATATCCTGCCTAGAATAGAAGCTTTCTGCCTTGACAAGGATGAAGTTCCTGGGGATTCCGTAATCGGCTCTGGTGACCAAGACCTCGCCGAACACGCACTCTCCTTGACCAAAACCAAAGCAAAGCTCATCGGAAAACAGTACAAGTGGGTCTAGAGACAGACACAGAGTGTCGGTCTAGTACAAATGTGTGATTTTCACGTCGCAGAGCTGGAATTCTTAACAGTATACAAAAGTATAGATTGGCCTTTTGTTATCGCCTCCTGGTTATTTGGACACTGATCACAACTTGATCCTGGGACTGGGGTCTTCCAAACAGCTGGCAAACTGAATTTTGAGCTACTCCCTCGCTATATTCTGCAGAAAACGGTTCTATCTCTGAGCAGTCATCCTATATCTGCCTAGGTAACGTTACTCGACATCGTCTTTAGGCCCATAATCAGTAAATAACTCTTGTTTGCTGGTTATCAGTGTTCCCAATTTCACGTTAAAGTTTGCCACCTTCCAACATACCCACATCCATCCCCGCGTTAAATTACAACGTGATATAACGTACCGAGACACAAAAGTTAGCACAAATAAGCAATCATTGCTGCTCCCAAACGAAAAAAAAAACTTACAAAAAAAACCCTCAACTATATCAGTTAAAATTGCCCTACACTGCGACCAAGCTTAGCTTCATATTTCATTTTTGTTTATTTTTTTTTTAAATTTTCGAATAATTATTATACAGGGTGGCCCATAAGTCCTTTAAAATGTAAATTTCGAATAAAATGCATAAGACGCGCGGGAGGGGCGCGGGCGGGGCAAAAACAGTACGTTCGGCTTCTGGGAAGTCAGTCGCCATGGAGCGTTTCACCGGTGCGGACCGTGCTTTTTGTGTGCGCGAGTTTTATCGGAACAATTTTTCGGCAACCATTGCGCGGCGTAAATTTCGAGAACATCACAATCTACACAACTTTCATGACACTCCAACTGTTCAAACGATCAACAACTGGGTTGCAAAGTTTGAAGAGACTGGTTCGACGTTAGATAAAAAGCGGTCGGGCCGACCAAGGACATCAAGGACGGAAGAAAACATCGACATAGTGTTACAGTCTGTTCGTGAAAATCCTACCCAGTCTACTCGTAAGCGTTCCAGAATATTAAACGTATCCAGAACATCGTTACAGCGGATTTTAAAGAAAGATTTACGTCTGCATCCCTACAAAATTCAGTTGGTACAGGAATTAAAAGACACTGACGCCATCCAGAGACTAAATTACGCGAATGAAATGTTTAGCCGTTTTTCTTCGTTCAATAACGTGTTATTCTCTGATGAAGCTCACTTCCACATTAATGGGCATGTAAGTAAACAAAATTGCCGCTACTGGAGCCCCGAAAATCCAAAACGTAAACATCAGAAGCCATTACACAGCCCTAAAGTGACGGTATGGGCCGCTATGTCAGCTCGTGGCATCATAGGCCCTTATTTTTTTGAAGACGGCAGAGGTCGCGCGATTACAGTTAATTCAGAGCGATATGTAGCAATGATCGAGGAGTTTTTTACACCAGCGTTGCAGAATTTTCCAGGCTACAATACGCGGACCTGGTTTCAACAGGATGGCGCGACGGCCCATACCTCTAACACCGCTATGCCCGTCATTCGTGAACTTTTCCCCAACAAAGTGATCTCTCGAAGAGGAGACATTTCCTGGCCACCACGTAGTCCGGATCTAACCCCGATGGACTTTTTCTTATGGGGTTATCTTAAATCTAAAGTGTATGACACAAACCCGCGGTCAATTGAAGCCCTAAAAGAAAATATTCAAAGAGAAATGGCTAACATCACAGAACTGACTTGCCGCGCAGTCGTCAATAGTTTTAGACGTCGCTTACAGGAGTGCTGTGATCGTAACGGGTTACATTTGGATGATGTTATTTTCAAAAAATAATTCCCATTTTATAAAGGTTAATACGAAATAAAAAGGTATTTCTTATTGTAATTAGTTTTTTATTTATTAATTATTTACATGTGTAAGGACTTATGGGCCACCCTGTATGTATACTTCCAACCTACATTTAAAATTTTTAGCGCCAGCTCTTTTTCTTCGAGATTTTTGTTAAATAATTGAGTTGGCGTGTTGATTAGACTTTTTTGATGTGTGTATGTCTCAATTCCATGTAGTACAAGGCTTCAAAGTATTAAAACAGTACATCCTAAAATTACGACCACAGCCCCCCTAGCATGACCGTTCTATCTCTATTCTACGAAGAAACGACAAGAAATCTTTTCTATACAACTTGACATTTCTTCTGGCCGAGCATGGCGCGCCCCGTCGACTCGCGTTTCTACGAAGACATAGACAGTAATTATTTCCATAGCAACGGGGACGTATCACGTGATGTTTATATTCCCTGAATATGATTACGTTTAGTTAACGAAAAAAAGTTGCCAATTGCACGAGTTTTTCATTTTTCGTGCGCGGGATGTTGTTGCTGCATCCTGGATCCAGGCTTGGTCTTTTTCGCGAAATTAAACCTAAATATTTTACATAACATTACAACCTTTTGAACGTAACTCAACGCAACCACGAAACGTATTTCTCGTATTTAGTTTTTAATAAAACTAGTTTGACATTTGTCAGAAGTAATGTTTCTACCCCAAAATGTCAAAAGAAGAGAAAATATGGTCGTCATGCTCGACGTTGTAGACTTGTGTCGACTGAAGAAAAGAAACATTTCTTTTCTACATTCTTAATATCGCCATGCTTGGGACGATAGAAATATCTGTCAAGTTGTCGATTCTTCCGTAGACATAGCCCGTTTCTACGGCGGTCATGCTAGGCCGGCAGCTCGCATAATCACCATACTGCACGAGTAACTGGAATTATTTTCGAGAAATAAAGCCCTCTTTTATTTTTCTTCAAAATGCATCAAACAAGACCTTATTTTCTAAATAAATAGAAACTTCTACTTTAAAGAAGGGTTCAAGCAGGCTGTCAACGCAAATAGCGTGGTCATCTGCACGCTAAGGAAATTTATGATCTGTACTTAACAAAACGAAGTGCCTGTGCAAAATATGCTATCTACCTAAAAACTTTGTTAACAGAGGACCATAATGCAAACACTAAATTTAAAGGATGCACAATAAGTGCCAAACGCTGGCATTACATGTACCAAGATCAATGACATCGGTAAATAAAGTGGCTTTTAAAGAAATTCAGGCTCTAAAATAAATTCAAAGCCTAACTTAAATTTACTAAGTTTGCCTTTTTATCGTGTGAAATAAGACCTCAGGCTCTGCCCCAGTGCCAATTTATGAGACTCGAGTTTTGGCTTTAGATAACTTTATTTTGTGGAGGATAAAATAAATCTTAGTGTTTTGTTTACATTTTTTCGGCTAAAATCTGATATAGTGCGTAAATGAAGAGGGGATAATGTATCAGAAAAATGGTTAAAGTTTAAACCATTTTTCTGATACATTATCCCCTCTGGGCTGTTTTGGTTATTTATTTTAGTATTACCTAGTTGTTACGATATTTAAGTTTCTACGTAAAGGTATATATCTATGGTACATACCTACGTAAATATCAACTTTCATATACGAAGGTTCCTAAAAGAAAGTTACCAGCTTTTTTTTTTATTTGCGGAACTTAAAATCTCCGTGAATCAAGTCAAAGTAAGTCAGGGTTCGAACTCAAGCAGGTACAATTTGTTAATCACTTATTTCATTACTACTGTTCTGAAAACAGTAAAGGATTATCGTGGGGAATCCGCCATAATCATATGACCAAAAAACACCAAAGCGATTATGTATCTGTGGGTACACTTAGATAAGTTAATAGTAGGTATAGTTGCCTCACTTTCGCCAGACCGCTGTGATGTTGCCACTTCAAATCATTATAATTTGCCATAAAGATCACTTCTCTAGGTAACAGATTGAGATGACTCTTACGACCACTAACAAACATAAAAGGGATGCGTAATAATGGCACTGTCCGTGAACTATAAAAGGTAATAAGTCATTGATTGCGTACTGCAATAGTAATTATTAAGGTCGTTATTACATGATTTAAGATGATGTAAGATGCTGTGGTCTGATGTTCGGCTATGGCCGCAGGGAGTAATGATGAAATTGAGGTATGAATGGAAAGTTCCATGGGTTTCGAGATTGTGCCATCTTGGTCTATTTGGTGGGTACCTATCGTGTATGACCGATAATCTATACTAATATTATAAAGTTGAAGACTTTGTTTGCTTGAACGCGCTAATCTCAGGAACCACTGATCTGATTTGAAAATTTTTTTCAGTGTTAGATAGCCCATTTATCAAGAAAGGCTATTGGCTATATATCATTACGCTACGACCAATAGGCGCGGAGCAGCCATGAAAAATGTTGCGAAAACGGGTAAAATGTGACGCAAACGAAGTTGCGCGGGATATCTAGTGTATTAATATACTGTGAACATACTTTGTTTTTACTTTATTTTGAAATATAATCCTTTGCAGGACTGACTTGCTTCTTGAATGGATGTCTTCTTAAATTGAATTATCTAAAGGCTTATGTTTAACATAACACCAGATAAAGTAAATATAACCTTAAAAAACATTTTTATACTGCCTAAAATAGTAAATGATCACCAGAATTAAAAACCTGAAAATCACAGCTCCGAACTAAGGCGTAGTCGACGGAGCCCCGCTACGCGGGGCTCCTATTTCTCTCTGCAGGGTTTAAAGTAACCTAACACGAAGGGGATGTCGGGGTCTTAGTTCGCTCGCTCCGCTCGCTCACTAGACCCCGCCATCCCCTTCGAACCTAACCTGTCCGAGTCGGGGTGCCCAATATCCCGAGCTCGCTTTGCTCGCACTTGCTTCCTAAGTTCTTCTTGCCACAAAATTTGGTGATCATTTACTATATTTGGTGATCATTTACTATATTTGGTCTTTGAATACAATTTTTTTGGTGTTTAGTATTTTTTTTTTGGTAACGTAGCTTAGGATCTCAAAGTATTTTTTGGTGCTCATTATATTTAATCCCTTATCTAAATATTATATAGATTTGAAAAGAGTGTCCATGGACTTTCTTGCCCATTCTTCTCCATGATATCCACGATTTTGGAATGAGCCACTACAATCCATTCACCTTATTATTCCTGTGGATGTCACGGGTCTACTTGAATATAATAAATGCTTTGAGTTGAGTTTTCCCATAGATGATCATCCACTGCTTTTATTCCAGAGACGGTAGAATTTGAAAGCCCGAAAGTCCTTGAAAAGACTGTATATATACACGGTGTAAATCACCTCATCACGAAGCCGTCAACCAAGCATTCTGTACACGAAACTAAGTAACTTTACGCAAAAATTATTGCTGGGAAACGACTTTTTTTTGGGGGGTGTAAAATCATGTTTTTTGGTAGAACTCAATGTAACGCACTCAAAACATTGTGCTGATGGACGGATTGAATAGTACGGGGGTCGTGGAGGTGTTTAAAGTAAAAATCTTACATTAAAAACTTGTATATAAAAAAATACTTGTCAAAAAGTTGGAACTTTGACCCCTAATATCTCCGTAACTAGAAGGTTCCCAGGTATAGTGTAGAACAAAAAAATGATCGCAATGACAGGGAGAACCAGTGCCTTTCGGCTTCGTTAAGAGGTGTTTTACACCCTTTATAATTAAGGAAGACCCTTACTAAAATATAGTTTAATTTAAATCTGGGCTAGGCTTGGCTCGTTTCGTTCAAATCGATAAAATAATCTTACAGAATTTACATTTTTTTTGGAACACGTTATTACGTCATGTATTTAAAATTTCCGAATCGAAATCAAATACAATGGTAAAATGAATGTGTATTTTGTTGAATTAGATTACATTTTGTTTTTACAAAATCGGTGTTTGATACGTTTTCATATTTATTGTTTGTTTTAACTGCGGCAAAAAATTTGAAATGAAATGAATTTGGAATGTTTGATAAAGTAAACAAAATCCTTTGTGAATACAGGTACAATTTTCATCAGCCAATTGAGAATGTTTTGCTTCACAATTTGAGAGCAAGTACAGGTTACAGAGGCCTGGCATTATCATCTTCCTGTTCTTGTCCAGGTTTCCTTCTTCCATTCTCCCCAGCACGCGACCACTGTAGAAACGAGTTTTGTCCACGTAAGAATCAACATAGTGACAGATAGATAATGACAATGTGGCAGTTTGTCGATTCTTCCTTCGACTTATCCCGTATCTACGGCTGTCATGCTACGCGCGCTCTGTTCCATTTTCCTTTCTCTTTCATAATATAATTCTTCACACAATCCAGTACACAGAGTGCCTGTCATACACAGATTCTAATCTAAATCCCATTTTGTAAAAATAATACATACGTACGTTTTTTTTAGGGTTCCGTACCCAAAGGGTCAAACGGGACCCTATTACTGAGACTTCGCTGTCCATCCGTCCATCCGTCCGTCTGTCACCAGGTATCACCACGGTCTCATGAACCGTGATAGTTACCCAGTTGAAATTTCTACAGATTATATGTATTTCTGTTGCCGCTATAAAATAAATATTCAAGGGGCCTCCAAAACAAAAATAATGGTACTTAACCCTTCGTGCGCGAGTCCGACTCGCACTTGGCCGGTTTTTAATCTATCACAAAACGCAGTAGCCTTAAAACAAAACCAGTTGCACCAACCAGTTTCCTATCTCCACAGAGCAGATGCGTTGACCCTGACCCCCAGATGTAAGGTGACACGCTAAGCGTGCGCACCTAACCTCAGCAATGATCCTCTCCTTGACACTAGACAAACAATACTTCAACAACTGATAGTTCTAAAACAATCTAAGTATTGTTTGTTAGAGGAAACTGTAGTTGCGTGTCCTTGTGAAAAGAATGGTATTGTTTATACTGTCTGGTATCTATGAATGTTCTTAACTTAGGTGTAGGTTGGTACTGATTTTAACAGCATCTCGCAGTTCAACCTAGGAGGTTGTCGTCTGCTTAACCGGACTATCCTGTGGGTGCCTTGAGAGTAAGGCTTCCAGCCAGGGTAGGGATAAATAAACTTACAAACTAAGCGATTACACGCTAAGGGCACCCCCTGTGGGGTACGAGCCTCGGCCTAGGGCGTCGCTGGGAGAGAACAGCAAGGGGACAGTCTGAATGATATCATCAGCATTGCAGGCTGCTTCGAGCGAGGGTCGGGGAGGGCATGGACCGGGACGTCGAGACGGACCTCGTCGTCGAGGTCGGAAAGACGGCGCTTTGAGTCGGAACTTTTTAAAAGAGTGCTAGTCTCTTTGCTACTCTCCTGGAGGAGGGTGATAGCATCATCGGGAGTGAGTGTTAAAACTGTTGCATCTGTTGCTAATAAGAAGGATCTTGGTGATTGGTCATCCAACCGGGTAAAAAGGATTCAAATTGGACGTAGTTAATTTGCTCCATAATGAACCAACCCACTATCTCTCATTTTAGTTAAATAATTCAACATTCTAAATTTCTAAATTTTATGAATAAATCAGTAAAAAATATTCATCATCTAAATTTAAAAAAATAATCAGCGTATATTATGAAAAAAATTGGATTTACTTCGAAAATTTAGAGACATTTTGGTATGGGGTTGGTAAATTTTAGCATTTTATTTCTGGATCTCGTAATCCACCACAGCAAGACGAAACGAAAGGAACGAACGTCAGTTATTCGAAGTTTGGAATCATTCGCGAAAATTCTACTCTTTCGAAATTCGCAAATAAAGGCCACAGATACTCCCCCTGATTGCGATAAAGTCTAAAGAAATAAACCAGGATATTAGATAACAATGACAGTTTACGTTCAAAGCCCACGCTTTCCACTTTCTTGTCGATAGGCATCTTATTGTGAAGTCGTGCGCCGACCACCGTGCGACCATAGAGAGACCGCATTGTCATCAGCAGAAGATTTGTCTTATGCGAAGTGATCTTGTGAGGTGGTGCGGTTGCGGAATAAAATTTTATTGTGCGTAGAGAAAGATCATTATCGTGGTGGCAATGTTTGTTTGGATCGATGAAGATTTTGTGCTCTTGCTTACTTTTCACAGATGGTATTGAACTGTTTTGCTTTTCTCCTGAAAAGTGTCTTTGTTAACGCTTTTACCATAGAGACTCTTCAGTTCTTGGGTCACCTATAAATTATGTATAGAACTTACAATATTTGGGTGACCAGAAAATAGTTTTTTTTTTACCAAGGCTAGTCATCTGCCTAGCCTTTTCGTAACTATATTGAGGTCGGCTTCCAGTCTAAGCGGGTGCTGATGAATTTACATGGAGCGACTGCCTATCTAACTTGCACAACCCAGCAGACTACTTTTTGAGCAAATTTATTGTTTGTTAATCGTCAAAACATCTTTCTCTCTCTATTTACTAACAATTTATAGAGAACGTAGCTGTCCCGCGCAACTTCACTGCGTCAAATTTTTTCCGTTTTCGCAACATTTTTCATTGCTGCTCCGCTTCTATTGGTCGTAGCGTGGTAATATATAGCCTATAGCCTTCCTCGATAAATGGGCTATCTAACACTGAAAGATTTTTTTAAAATTGGACCAGTAGTTTCTGCGATTAGCGCGTTAATTTTTAGGGTTCCGTACCCAAAGGGTCAAACGGGACCCTATTACTGAGACTTCGCTGTCCGTCCGTCCGTCCGTCCGTCTGTCACCAGGCTGTATCTCATGAACCGTGATAGGTAGCCAGTTGAAATTTCTACAGATTATGTATTTCTGTTGATGCTATAACAACAAATACTAAAAACAGAATAAAGTAAATATTTATGGGGGACTCCCATACAGCAAAGTGATTTTTTTGCTCGTTTTTATAAATAATGGTACGGAACCCTTTGTGCGCGAGTCTAACTCGCACTTGGCCGGTTTTTTATTTTCTTTCTTTTTCAAATAAACTCTTCAGCTATATAATATTAGTATACTCGTAGATTAGATAAAAAACATCGTCACCTCATTTGTGTTCATTTATCTTCAATAAAGTATATAAAAATTAAGTAAATAAAATTCTACATCAAAACAACTTCACTGAACACATTTCTCCACGTCTTACAGGAAATATTCCCGAATAGCTCCAGGATATATCGCGGCGGGAGATTAGCGCAATATATCGCAATATCTTACGAGCTACATGTGCCTCGGGCTATTTGTGGTTGAACGTTCTTTTAATAAAAATAGGTCCTAGACTGGGCTTAGGCAGGCTAAGTGGATTGTACTTACATTCTTATCTGCCTAAGAAAGGGTTTATGTGAAGATGGTTGACTGGAGATATGAAATGTATTTTGCTGAGATTTTTTCTTTGACTGTCTCGGTCGTCTAGTCGTCGGAAGGGTGACTGCTGTGCATGAGGTCTTGGGTTCGATTCCCAGGTCGGGCATTAAGTGCTTCTCAGTAGCAGCCACGCAGACTGGACTTGTGCCCGGTTGATTTATTTCAATTAGACCATTATAATAAAACGTTCTGAATTTTCAAAAATGATAAAACACAACAACAGTATCCTAACTTCCAAACTTAATATTATAAATGCGAAAGTAAGTTTGTTTGTTACCTTTTCACGACTAAACGGCTGATCGGATCTTAATGAAATTTGGCAAGAAGATAGATTTCAACCTGAGGAAGGACAAAGGCTATATATCATCACACTACGACCAATAAGAGCGGAGCAGTAATGAAAAATGTTGCGAAAACGGGGAAAATGTGACGCAGACGAAGTTGCGCGGGACAGCTAGTACTAAAATAAATACTCCGTGCATGAGTGAGAGAGCAAATTGGGTTTTTTAGCAGCCATGGAGTCTAGATTAGTGCCCGGTTGACGGCAATAGGCTCGCCCCCTATTACATGGGGCTTAAACATAACAGGCGAAATGTGGGTGTAACTATTCTTAGGTGCTCCTCATGTATTTTCTAACCTATTTTATGTTTTTCTTTGGCTCTTGTAAGCATAGCGTTTTGGGGGACTATCTCATGTGATTTTGACGTTCAAAAAGTGCTGATTATCAGCCTAGTTTGAATAAATGACTTTTGATTTTGATAGATTTATTCCAAGAAAATAAGAAAGTATTAGTGATCAAATAGTTTTTTTCGAATTTGAACTTTTTGTTATTTGTTGGTCTAATAAAATGTTTAGTAAATATTTTCTTAGCATACCGACAAACTTCATTTAGATTTTGTGTCCGTGGAGTAATTAATGCATCAAACAAAGTTTCAAGTAGGTACTAAAATTGTCTCATTTAATAGGGGATAATCCTATTTTTTTTATCTTTGTCCGTCGGGTAGTTTATTGAAAAGTATTGGACACGTATTTTTTCTTTTTTCACGTGGTCATAAAATTACGGAGAAATATTGAGTTGAAATGGCGCATGACGTCACATGTAGGTAAGTTTTATAGCTACTTGTGACGTAGTAAGCCCCCACTCTCCAACTTTAATGAGTTCTAACTAAGTATTTTTTTGCTATTTTGATAAAACAAAAAATACGTGTCTAATATTTTGGTATTACCTGTCTGACGGACAAAATAGAATGTCGTTTTCTTTACCCAGTCCGATCCCCTATTGTGTTCCCTAAAATAGTTCAATAAACTTAATTAATAAGCTAATAATAGATAGTTTACAAACTAGCAAAGAATACAAAAGAAAAGATAACAAAAGCAAAAAGCACACTCATTGACAGCACATTGATTCAGTGAACCGTTTTCCCATTCATTCGCGGAACGTTAAAAAGCTAGCTATTGTCTCACGGATGAGAGTTCATCTTTTGTCTATTTTCTTTCTTTTCGGGATTTCCGTTCCTCGTTTTTATAACAGTTATAATTCAGAGATCGGCTTGAAATGAAACTTTTAATTGAAAGATGCCTCGCGGAAAAATGTTTTCTTTTAGTTTCAAAGTGGAAAGGTACAGTGATATTGTCTTGAATGCATTTATGCAATGTGGCGTCACTTGGGGGAGGCCTATGTCCAGTAGTGGATGTCTTTCGGCTGAAATGATGATGATGATGACGTATTTTTATTAAACTGGAGTAGTATCCTTGTGCTCGTGGCTAAATTATAATAACAGCGGCTCGAGTCGATCTTGAGGTTAAACCGCTTGCCTGAGTTGTTCCGTGGATGGGTGACCACCTATTATATACCGAGTTTCCTCCGGTTTCGGAAAGCACGTTAAGCCGTTGGTCTACTACTACTCGTACTAATTGGGTTGTGGAGGTGGAAACGACCAACCCGAACCGAGCACCTTTTTGTCGACGTTTTACTAGTGCCCATGTAGGCCTATGTGAAATAAAATATTTTGATTTTGACCATAATTACATACTTGTTTACCGAGTTTCCACCGTGCCTCGGAAAGCAGGTTAAGACGTTGGTCCCAGCTGTCATTTGGAGATCTTTGACAGTCGTTACGAGTAATCAGAAGCCAAAATTCTGACATCCAGTCTTACCAAGGGGTATCGTATTACCCAGTTACTGGGTTGAAGGTCAGATAGGCAGTCGCTCCATGTAAAATACTGATATTGAGCTGTATGGTTAGACTGGAAGCCGAACCTAACATATTTGGGAAAACGCTAGGCAGATGATAATAATATGGTACCTAGTTTACTTGTTTTGTCAAGTGTAAGACATTCATTTTCTTGTCGTTGCCAGCATTTTGGTTCATTGCCAAACAATTTTTTTTTCGTAATATTCATATTTTTGTTGTCCTATAGTACGTCGTCACTTGTTCTTCCCGTCATTGCATTTTTGTTTTTGTTCTGGACTATCCCTGTGAAGCTTCTAGTTACGTTTACTATATTAGAGGTCAAAGCCTCCAAATTTTTACATGTTTTGTTTATGAAAACGATTTTTTTATGTTATAAATACCTTCCCAATCTTTCTATTCAATGGATCCTTTAGCAGAATGTTTTAAATACTTTACATTGAGTTCTACCGTAAAACATGATTTTTCTCCAAAAAAAAAAGTCGTATCCCAGCAAAAAAAATGCGTACAGTTACTTAGTTTGATGCCTGCTTGGTTGACGGCTTCGTGTAGGTTCGGTTTACATCTTGAATTTCTTGAAACCTTTTCCATCATTTTGACGACACGGTCGGCGCAGTGGCTGAGCGATCGACTGCGTGTCGCGGGTTCGATCCCCGCACGGAACAAATATTTGTATGGCCTACAGATAGTTGTTCCGGGTCTGGCTGTTTGTGTATGTGAGTTAAAATGGTTGTAAACGCACCCACGATACAGGAGAAATACCTAGTGTGGGGCAAGGTTAAAAAAAATTATTTGACGTCACGTTCGATTGTCATGCAAAGTTTTATTTAAAAAAAAAAACCTAAAACGTCTTTCTACATTTAGGTATTAATACATGACCATTGTTACTACGTGTTCGTCCTTAGCCTGGAATTAATCTCCAAAAAACCCTATTCCTACTCATCTGTAGGCTCAAAAGGCTAAAAAGAACGTCCAGTAATTAAGTGATGAGTGTTTCACCCTCTTAGGGAGATGTCTTCGTTGACGTAAGATGTCGGACCCCAAAGAAAGCAAAAAGGTTTCCAGAAAAAAGGTGGTATTTTGTTAGGGACATTATTTGCTGTACTTCAAGATCGCTTAGTTTGACTGTGTTTTCTGCATTATATTGCTTGGTGTTCATTTAGGTGTCGCCTAAGATAACATCACAACTGAAAGGGCGAGGCTGAAGTTTACTGTATAATAATACACTCAACTTTCGCAACATATGCAAAAGTTTCATATAATAGGGGACGAGCCTATTGCCATCAACAGTCCATATTCAGCCGGCAGACCTGGGACTCGAACCCATCGTCGCCTGGTGTTGAAAATGTGGTGAAAACAACACATACCTACTGTGTACCATTTTTCTAAAAGCTTGTTTTATTCAAACTCTTAGTGCATCCTGAATTGCCACTCAATCACTTATTTACTGATGACCTCAAACCAACCTCACACATAAGCAGACAAGTCTGATTGATAACCCATGCCACCTGTTACAAGCGCAGCCTACATACAGCACTTGCAAGTCACACACAATAATGCGGTGTATAAATAGATAAATTAATTTAGCATTCACTAGGCTACTCAAGGTCGTGAGAACGCAACATGAAAGGTACTGCACACATTGGAGGCTTTTGCTAAGCCGGTGTCAGGAGATATTGACGCTAACGAAATGAAACAGCCACGCTGTGCCAGCGTGCCAGTGTGTCCTGGGTTAAATTCCCAGGTCTGGCCACGGATTATCGGTTTTTCCATGAGGAATTTCTCAGTAGCAGCCTTTGAGTCTGGATTTGTGCCCTGTTGATGGCAATAGGCTTGCCCATTATTACATGGGACTTAAATATAACTGGCGAAATGTGGGTGTTCTCTCTCCTTACCCTATCAGACTACAGGTGTGATGTTTTGTAAATTAAACTTTCTTGATCACCATGTTTTTGAAGATGAGGAAGGTTAATCTATTCTGAATGATCACCATAACATATCCACCTCTAACGTTCCTTCTGCTTGGGGATCATTTCTCCTCTTTATATAAGTTTGTATACGTGTGCCTAATACAATACACGGGCCCTGTGCGGATTGCAACAAATCACAATGTCTTCGAATATTTGGTTCCAGGACAATGCTAGTTGGTTGAAGTTGTTACTCTTCAGCGTTTTGAGAGCAGTGATGATGAAATAAATCACACAAAGTAAAGTGTTCGCAGGACACCTAGCAAGGCGCAGTGATGACAGGTGGACTAAAGCTGTCACCGAATGGCGTCCAAGAACTGAGAAAAGAAATGGCGGTCGTCTGCGACGGAATGGGTTGACGATATACTCGTAGCGTCCATCGGGGAAAAACCAGGATGAGGAGGGAGGAGGATCAGAGAAATAATTCTGATTAATGCGTACTATAATAGGGTAAAGTAATTTTATGGTTGCGTAATTTTAATAAAAATGTATAGGTAACAAAACTTGTGAAAACACACTTCACAGTTGACATCTCGCCGCGTATCTATCGGTGATTGAAAGCCTACAACTTGACACCCACCGCGCATTGTTAAACACACAATGGTGAGCTTCTGTAGACTCCGACAAGATTACAAGATTGCCCATTCTATTGGGCAATGTTGAACATCCTACGCATGCATTGTCGACTTAGCGTATGACATGGCGAAAATTAATTAGCAATTAGATAAATGGCCTATTCAGATGTGATTTAGGTACATGGAAAAATGTTGATAGATTGTGTATTCTTTGACTATTTTTAAATTGTATGTCATGGTTTGGTATTTTTAAGGTTCCGTACTCAAAGGGTCAAACGGGACCCTATTTCTGAGCTTCGCTGTCTGTCCGTCCGTCAGTCCGTCTGTCACCAGGCTGTATCTCATGAACCGTGATAGGTAGTAAGTTGAAATTTCTACAGGTTATGTATTTCTGTTGATGCTATAACAACAAATACTAAAAACAGAATAAATAAATATTTGCTTGGGGGCTCCCATACAAAAATGTGTTTTTTTTGCTCGTTTTTATAAATAATAGAACGGAACCCTTCGTGCGCGAGTCCGACTCGCACTTGGCCGGTTTTTTTTAACAACTCTTTTAGAGACTTCATTGATGATTTGGATGGGGTGAAATGACACGCTGCTCCGATCCCAAATAAATTGGGATGAGGGAAGGAAAATTGTGATGATGTTGTTTGAAATGGAATCCCGTTGCTTGTCAGCAGGTATGGTATGGACTACTAAGAGTTAGCTCACACCGAAACGCGACGCGACGCGACGCTTCGCGCACTTGTGAGAATTCAGAATACGTTTTCGTGTAGAAAATAAAGTTATATTTTAAATCGCTCTTTAAAAGTGTGCGCGCAGAGTCGCGTCGCGTCGCGTCGCGTTTCGGTGTGAGCTGACCCTTATTCAGTGTCAATACGGACGATCAAAAGGAGGTTTTTTCCAAGTATATTTAGATTGATATACACAGATTCAAAAATGAAGCAGTGATACTGCAAATAACTCGGAATTTAATATACCTAATGTTGTTATTTAAAATGGCATCGTAATTAATATCTCTAAAGACCAAAGTATTTAGTAACAAAATGTTTTTCATAGTTTTCATACCACACAAGTCTGCAAAGTTTAGGGTCAAGGAAACTACGCATTTCTGTACTAACAATCAAAAGGTACAAAGGTCAGCTACACAATAATGGTATTCAAGGAAACCTGTCCAAAACTTCACATATTAATTGTTTCACTATAAATTTCTTTGAAAACTAGTATTCTATACATACAAATAAATAAAATTGAAGTGTCTGTATGTAATATTAAAATAACCGCTTTTTACTACACGCATATGAATGTATATACGGTACATATACCAAAATAAAATTTTTACAATTTTTGTCTCTCTGGAACGGCTGGACTGATTTTGACGGGACGTGCACTGGCAGATAGCTGATATAATAAGGAGAAACTTAGGCTACTTCTTTAATTCCACGCGGACGAACTCGCGGGCACAGCTAGTCCTCAATAAAGCCAATACATAAAATAATCTGATAGGTTGTATATGATACGTGAATATATAATAAGCTTCTACAGTTGCTTTTTATATGTAGATGAATATAAATAAGTGTATATAAATAGATGTTTGCTCGATAAAGGGTGTTTTGTACCTACAACACACGTGATAAAAGGTCTATGTCCCTTATGAAGGTGGTTTTGTATATAAATATGGGTACATAACTAATAATAGGCCAGACGGCGTTTTCTTGGAGTATTGGACCCGTATGCATAACTGCGGGTCTGATGCTGCAGGAAAATATATGAATTAGAATTTTGTAATTTAGTATAGGTACTAACATAGTTACGTAAGCTGTATTACTAACGAAGAAGTGTCCGAAATAAATGTTTTATTATATTATTATTATAACTAGAGATTTTATGTATTGAACCCTCAATAAACGAGTATAATGACATGAAGCTTGGTTCAAATACTTTTCCAATCTTTACGTTTTAAAATCTTAGATGGAAATATTTTGAAAAGGGTAACTTTAAGTGAACTTAATAATAATTGCTAAACAGAAGGAAAATAACCGTGCCTGATCTCCAAAGAACGTGGCATGTCATTACCTGCCTAGCCTTTTCCCAAACTATCTTGGGCTCGGCTTCCAGTCTAACCGGATGCAGCTGAGTACCAGTATTTTACACGAAGCAACTGCCTATCTGACCTCCACAACCCAGTAACTGGGTAATACGATAACGATACCCCTTGGTAAAACTGGATGTCAGACTTTTGGCTTCTGACTACCCGTAACGACTCTCAAAGATCTACAAATGACAGCCGGGACCAACGGCTTAACGTGCTTTCCGAGTCACGGAGGAAACTCGGCATGTAATTATGGTCACCTATCTACGGACCAACCCCGGCCAGCACGGCTTAACCTTAAAGATCGCCCGTGCGGCTGTTATTATTTAGCCACGAGCTTCTCGAAGAACGAGGCATGTGTATGTATTTATTATGATTGTGGGGTGTACTCAGCATTATCTCCAGTAAAACTTAACAACCTCGAAGAAACATAAAAATACCAATTCTAAGGACGAGCTTAAACTCTAAACCCTTAAGTCTAATTTACCATGGACCAATACATGTCCCCATTTCTATCTAAAATTGTCCAGATTAAAACTTCAGGACTGTAAATATAAAACTTTTTTTATTATTTTCATCCATTTGCTTGATTAGGTGTACTCTGAATGTTCTCTGGGTAAATTAATAACGGCCTGAAGTGATGGACGATGTGGATTAGTCGTAAAAATTCTTACGAACAGACGCACTTGAAACACGAAAACCACCCTTACTGCCACATCAGTAAGAGTGGTTTTCGTGTTCCATAGGAACATAGGCTTAGAAAAGCCGAATTGTAAACGGTGCGGTCGTATCTGATCTATATTTAAAAAAATAATATTATAAATCTGAAGAGTTTGCTTGTTTGTTCGGTTGAACGCGTTAATCTCGGGAACTACTGGTTCGAATTGAAAAAATATTTTAGTGTTGGATAACCCATTTATCGATAAAGGCTATAGGCTATATAACATCATGCGGCGACCAATATGAGCGGAGAATCAATGAAAATTGTTGCACAAACGGGGAAAATGTGAAGCAGACGAAACTGCGTGGGTCAGCTAGTGTACTCATAACTCTGTCCGTAGATTTATTTTTTTACAAGCTTTTATGTTTAATCTTATGGCCGTTTTTCATGTTGTGGTAGATTAATTGATACAAATTCTAGAATTAAGTTAGACAAATACGAAGATTGGTAAAAGCAGCGGCTTGTAAACTTTCCCTTCGTGATAATAAATCATTCCGCGCAACATTTTCATCTCCCGCGCCAAGGAAATGAAATGAATTAATTTAGAACGTGGTTAATTTAGTATGAAATGGACAACTTTTCAATCATTATAGAAGCTAATTTAACTTTATCTTATCTTATCAGACGCTCATGACTGACTTGTCTCTTTCCTGGAAGTTGTATGGTGTCCATAATAAACAATGGTGTACATATTATATCTATCTTATGCTCGCTAGATGATTCGTGAAGGCGCTAGGCTAAGGAGCGAAATGGGTCTGTTATTATTACAAAGAATTATATCTTGTTAGTTGCAATGTATTGTTATTTGTATCTTGATGGAACATGCAGTCGAAGGACGACGCGGTGGAAGTGGCGAAGTTCTGAACTAACAAGTTCTCCTGTATCGTGGGTGCGTTTATAAATATTTAAACTCTCATACACAAACAGCTAGTTTTTTTTTTTTCATTTCTCTTTTTTTTAAACAACTTTGATCCAGGCAAAATATTTACCATTTTTTCAATGATGAAAATGAAAAATAAAGGCTGAATAGCTGGCTGGCCACAGAAAAAAAAACAAAACAGGCGGGAAAGCGGCAAACGGTTTTACTCATTTTTTCTGTAGCTAATTCATGTTTTTATTTTTACTTTCCTTGTACTATTCGTAATGAAAAGCACAGTGTTTACCTCGGGTTAAAGACTTATTTAGTCCCTCGAACTATTGGCGCCCTCACTTCGTTCGTGCGCCAAACCCCGTCTCGGGACTAAATAAGTCACTTTCACCCCTAGGGTAACAATGTACTATTACTTCTTCTTCGTATTGTTACATTTCTCAAGAAGCACTTGCGCTTACTAAATTTAACGAAATATCATAAAACTATACTGAACTGAAATTAATATTAATAGTAATGTTCTGAACCCGAATATAACTAGTTCGGATCCATCGTTTGTGAAAAACAGTGCTAATGATTATAATAAACGAAATCGTTTGATATGAGTTCTATTCGATTCAATATAAAGCTTCGATAAAAGTTGCAGCTAAATAGCTGTTTAGTTCGTTTAATTACCATTTTATAGTCATCATTATTTTTGACTGTTTTATAGTTTTTAGTTTTGATAGAGCTATTAAAATATACGACGGTGAATAAGGCTCCAAACGCATTGTCAAAGGCATAGTCAAATCGTGTTTAAAGAAAAACCATTAAATCAAATTTAAACGTTTAATCTACAGCTATACCAATATTATACATTAATGATTATCTTTGAAGTTTATTTCCACAAATAAACTTCAGGAACGATAATAAAACTTGTTAGAAAACGACAGACTTTAAACGACTTTTCATCTCGGACAATTTAAAAGTTTTCACGTGGGCGAAAGCCTAAGGGACAGTTTAAATGTGACTAGAAGATTAATTTGGAGAAAACTGGAGTTATAAACTGGAAGCCAAAAAATGCGGGTTAGGGAGATACCCACCATTTCCCCAAAATCTAGCAAACTTTCAAAATGTGACAAGACCATCATCGACGTTAGTATACAAGGTGTTGTTTTGCAACCTCGTCAAATTCAAGTAGGTAACTATGCAAACGATTCTCGTCCCGAATCAATAATAAAATGAGTAGGTAATTTTTATATTTTTTCTTATTTTCGGAAATCGGTAAGTTTGAACCACCCGTGTTTTTAACGCGGGCCGTCTGATTCTCGATTATACTTTCGATTATAACAGCGCTTCCACACATACAAACAATCTCAAACGTTTATTCGATAAATTCTTATTTCCTAAACCACGTTAAGGGGGTTATTCTGAAATACTGACATACTTAAACAACCAAAAAAAATCTGCGTTTATTAATAATTAACTAGGTATGGTAATTTTAATTGATTATTTATGTCTTTCGTGACAACCTCCTGAATTTTGACGAGGATGCAAAACAACACTGTATTTTATTTTTATCAGAATAGTTTTTTTTTACTTGTTATCTAAAAAAATCCCAAAACTTACTACTTACTATATTGGATTGGACATAGACATTGGACTCTATACATAGACCAAAACCAGAGATGTAGGAGAACTGCTTATAGAATCTGGTTCTTCTAACCTAACAGACAGATGTGTTGCTGGGGAGTTTATTCCGCCACTTCTTCTTTCCAGCTAAAAGACTAGGAAGTGGCGAAGGGCGGTCGTTATGGGGGACTGTCTTTTGTAATTAAGACGTTCAAAAAGTGCTGATTATCAGCTCATCTGCTCACCTGCTCACATACACAAACAGCCAGACCAGGAACAACTATCTGTAGACCATACAAATATATGTTCCGTGCGAGGATCGAGCCCGCGACATGTAGCGCAGCAGTCAATCGCTCAATCACTGCGCAAACCGTACCGTCACACGGTCGTTGTTATAAGGATTTAGAGATTAAAGATCTCTAAATCCCGAGAAAACCGCAAGTTATATTGTTAGACCAAACTCTAAAATTACTTTTCCACAACAATGTTATCACTTCTATATAATTCTATTGTGAAAATTACTAGCAAGGCAATCTAGGAATATTACTTTTAGTAGCAGCCGCAATTTTCAGCCGAGCTAATGAAACCAAACTTTTCGTGGCAATTTGCCATTGTTTGCCAAACTCGAAGCTATCACAAATTAATATTCTTTGTCAATAAAATGTCTAATGTCTTTATAGGTAACTAGCTGTCCTGCGCAACTTCATTTGCGTCACATTTTCCCCGTTTTCGCAATATTATTCATTGCTGCTCCGCTCCTATTGGTCGTATCGTGCTGATATATAGCCTATGTCCTTCCCCAGGTTGAAATCTATCTTCTTGCCAAATTTCATTAAGATCCGATCAGCCGTTTAGACGTGAAAAGGTAACAAACAAACAGAGTGACTTTCGCATTTATAATATTAGTATGGATGATAGAACTTTTTTATTTTTATAGTCAGCTCAGACAGCACTTTTTTCATGAAATCAATGAGCTATAAAAGCATGAAAATTATGGATTTAAACGCCTCGTTTGCCTAGTACACGCAAGCGCGATACTATAGAGCATGAGCTCCTGAGTTCGACTCCCAGGTCGGTCAAAGTGTTGGAGATGTTATGAAATTTTAGTATGTTATGTTTTATAGGCATAACTTACACCGAACTGCGAAAAAACATAAAGAAAGGTAGATTTCATCGCAATGTAAAGATATGCTGATGACTGAAAGAAAACATAAAAGATGTACATGTCACAAAAGATACATAATATCATGATTAAATCGCGATATAAAAGATATGTTTTATTTTTCTTACAGTCTGTGTTGAGATTGAATCAGTTGTAATCGGATGGCTGTCACTCAGCATATTTCTCATGCAAATTCAATCTTGGATGGGAATGTTTTGTGAGATTTATTTTTAGACAAGAACATCGTGTTCCCTTATATAAAGATATCGTAAGTAATGGAGCAATATGAGGGTATTGTACCACAGGGGGTGCTTGTGGAAACAGAAAATCAACTTAGTTTTGACATAACATCACGCTTCTAATCCCTGAAGAGTAAGGCAGAGGTGTACCGATAGTGCTCACATTTCGCAGGTTAAGATTAAAACTCGAGCGAGCCATTGACATCAATCGGTTACATATCCAAACGCGCTTCTACTTCAATGACAGTTTTAATAAGCACCACCGAATTTTACACCAAGCAGATATTAAAAATAGGACTACTCAAAAGAATTATCCTTAATTTAACAAAAAGCAATTATTTTATCGCTACTTCAACTTTAATTAAGAATTATTAATTAAAAAACAATCTCACTAATTTGCATCTCCCACAATATAATGAGATTAAAATCTGCTTTTCACAAGCATATCTAAGTTAAGTTTTTGAACAATACACTCGTTTTGCAACCAAAAAATTACTTTGCGCGTTTAACGTCTGTTAAACGCGCAAAGCAATTTTGATGCAATTCAAAGTTTTGTTGACTTTGTAAGTATTCCGATTAAACTTTGGTTTTGCCCGACTTCATTTTGTTTACATTACATAAGTAAATCGATTATAATGTACCTAAAATTAATTACCAAGTTCTGTTTTTCTTAGGTATAACTTTATATTGTGAGGAGGATATTATGCAATTCATAGGGAAATACAGGATATAAGAGACGTTTATAGGGCGGTAGGAACACTAAAACGGTTATCAATAACATTTGTAACGGGATATTTTCCATGTTTATTATTCGTTTTGAGTTCAGTTTACTATATGTTACTATATGTATTCAGTACATCATTCTGAAACCACAGAAAATTTTCGGCAGTTTTAATAAAAAAACAGAGCCTGTTTCCTACAAAACGGAAATACGGTCAAAATGTATTGAATACGTGTTCACCATTTTTGTGTAGGTGTCCCTTTTTTTACGGATGGGAAATCATTAAATGAAGGGGTCATGCTCTGGGCGGAGCGGGAGGGAGTGTCAGACTTGTACTGACTAAAACCCATCCATGTTCCTTTTTAGTTCTTTGTGTTCCAGGGCCACGGTATATTTTTCGAACAGTCCCGCAGCCCCGGCTGGAATTGGCCCTCTCGGACCCGTTCCGGTTTGCTGACATCTCCTTGAGGCGCGCGTGGAACACGAACGCGCCGTCGAAACGGCCTGTCGTCAAAAGACGGACGGACGGTGAACTATATAGCCCATTACTCACCGTCCACAGGCCCGCACCTACGGTAGCCGGGGGCAACTGGGTGGCTACCGACGCCCGGGGTGTCTCCTGCGGCGGCTGGGACGTAAGGCTGTCTCCCTCTCACGTTCCGCCACCTCACTGCTTCGCAGAAGGAGGCGACGGCTTCGCATTACCTTTTGCTTCAGACCATGGATTGAACCAGGGCTGGACGCGAGAGGTCGCCGCTGTGTCGGTGTGCCTTTCACCCTGTTTAATGGGACATTGTGTGACAAGCTGCTTCCATATAATCCGTACACGATTCTCGGATCTATAACAGGCATAACATATTGGTCGGCTATTAAACAGAGAACAGCTTTTGTATAGATTACATTTTTTGTGTGAAACGAAAACAACTCTTATGTCCATCCTACCTTCTCCATAGTAAATTAGTGTCACGATGTCCTTATCCCAAACCTATGTATAAAACTTGTATTTTCATAGAGTGTATCTAAATAATGCTGGAGGTTGGCAAAAAATACTTTCAGGGAAAAACTTACTGTCATTAATGTTTTTGGTAACTAAATAATGCTAGTTTGGCAAAAAATACAGCGAAAAACTTACTGTCATTAATTTGTGAGATAAAGCTCGACACATCAACAAGACAATTCGATTAGCTTATCAATACTTTATTGCCATCGATTATTCATAATCCCAAAAAAAAAAAAACGATACAGAAATTCAAATCCATTTTATCCCATTACCAGTTTTTGTCTGAGGTTTATAGTCGAAAATTATCACATTATCATTGGTGAAAGAATTTTCGGAATCAGTTCAGTAGTTCGGCAGATTAGATACAAACTAACAAACATACTAACTGATGTCTATAAAGACTAATAATATAAAGAGGTAAAGTTCGTAAGTTTGTATGTGGGGTGCATCTCTGGAACTCCTGATCCGATTCTGAAAATTCTTTCACTAACTGGAAGCTACATTTTCCCGAGTGTCATAGGCTATATTTAAAAACTTCCGTAACTTAATTTTCGTACATGCGCCGGCGAGCAAAACCTATTTAATATATTATTATTAGGCTGTATTTCTCCGGGGATGCTGGACGTTCCATATTCAAAGATCATTTACAGTTATTTCGCTTTAAATTTCGAAGCATTTAATTAAAGTCCGTTTTGCACAAAGTTAAATATACATACGATATGGGAATCCCAGTAAATATTAAAATAGACTCACCAATGAGAGCCGTCCAATGATGCCTTGACAACATGTTGAGGTCGTGACTCGAATTAATACTGTAACAAATGATAGGACAGGTTAGCGACAGTAATACAGGTTTCAAACATGTTTTGCATAGTTATTTTATTTATGAATTGGAAATTTTCTAAAATATTAGTAGACTCAGTTACTCCTTATTACATCAGCTATCTGCCACTGAAAGTCCCGTCAAAATCGGTCCAGCCGTTCCTGAGATTAGCCGAAACAAATAGACAGACAGACAAAATTGTAAAAAATGGTATATGTACCGTATATGCATTTCGTAAAAAGCGGTTATTTTAATATTACAAACAGACACTTCAATTTTATTTATTTGTATAAATTTATAGAACATTTGAGACAAAAAACAGTTACACGTTACAATTTTAATATTAAGTTTAAGCATAATAGTAAAAAAACGCATAATCCACACAATTGTCCACGGAGTAACATGAAATTATAAGAAGTAAGGAAACGGACGTATACAGAAAGGGCAAGAAAGAAAACAAAAATAAAAATAAACCTGACCCGTCACACAAACCAACCAACCCTGAACAGCGTTGCCCTTCCAAAGTTAGTCTGTGTCACACAATCGAACCACAACCCTACACCAATCTGAGCAAGAAGCTGTCATCATTGAGGATGACCAGCAAGCAAAGATAAGATTGCGTTGATCAGGTGAGTAGAGACGTGATAGTTTCAGTGTGGTATAAAATGTTCTTATCATCATCATCATTAGCCTATAATTTTTCCACTGCTGGGACACAGGCCTGCTCTCTACGAGAGGGAGTGGGCTGTAATCCACCACGCGGCCCCAGTGCGGGTTGGTAGATGTCACATTCTTCGAATTTTTAGTTTTACGACATGCCGGTTTCCTCACGATGTTTTCCTTGACCGTTTTTGTGAGCAAACAAAAGAAATGAAAAAAGAAATGATGTTATTGAAGGCAAGGCAAGGTATTACAGCGACTGCCACGTTGATCTAGTGGTCGGAAGTGCGACTGCTTAGCATGAGGTCAAGGATTCGATTCCCAGCTCAAACAAAGTGTCACTGGGTTTTTCCATGAGGAATTTCCCAGTAGACAGCCACGGAGTCCGGATTTGTAGCCGATCGATGGCAATAGGCTCGCCCCCTATTACATGGGACTAAAACATAACTGGCGAAATTTAGGCGTATCCTCACTAGTGACTTGAGCTTCTGCCAATCAGTCTGTCGAATAAAATTGGAATCCCAATCAGACATTTAATTTGCTGTCCGCAGACATTGATCAGAAACTGCCGTGGTATTACTTGTAGGTATAGGTACAAGTATCACCACGCGTCTGAATATAGCCATATTAAACCTTCAGATGATTGCCAGGAAGTCGAAAATTGTATACATGGTACACCTGAAGAGTAGGACTCCTGAAACGCAGACCTTCTGAATCTTAGTTGCTTGGAAATAAAGTTGAAAATTGAATCAATTGATACTGAAAGCTACTAAAATCTATAGTCTAGTTTTCATTTTGATATTATGATTTATATTTTTGACACTGTGATCTATTAGTATTTTTTTTACTATATGATTTATATTCTTGGATTAACTATTGAATTTTTGTTATTATAAATAACTAGCTGTCCCGCGCAACTTCGTCTGCGTCACATTTTCCCCGTTTTCGCAACATTTTTCATTGCTGCTCCGCTCCTATTGGTTGTAGCGTAATGATATATAGCCTATGTCCTTCCCCAGGTTTAAATCTATCTTCTTGCCAAATTTCATTAAGATTCGATCAGCCGTTTAGTCGTGAAAAGGTAACAAACAAACAGAGTGACATTCGCATTTATAATATTAGTATAGATATGGATGTATTTTTAATGAACCTTCAACATAAATATAGAAATAAATAAATACAAACTGAATTACGAAGAGGTAGGTAGCGGTTTGGCTCATTATGGCTGAACTAAAACCTAATAACGCAGGCAGTATTAACCAAGACCAGGTCAACAGTCCCAGGTGAAGAAAACTTTATAAGTAGGTATATAGTAGGCCACGCTACGGTTCAATTACGTCTACTTGTATACTTAGAGAACTCACACAACAGTCTATATAATGAAACCATGTGCGTATACCTAAGGACAGACTAGGCAATAAGCATACCTGTGATTGCCTCTAGACTGTTCCTAAATGAACTGCGAAGATTAGATAGATTAGAATATCTTGTTCTACCTTTTGTAGTCAGCAACGACTTATTGTCGGGCCTACGCTGTCCTCCCATACTTAATTAAGTACTAACGCTGTAACATTCAATTTAAAAAAAGCAAAACCAAATGACTTTAAAAGAGTAACCATGGAGTTTCTTGCCGGTTATTTTCTATAGGAAACGACCAACCAGAACCGAGAACCTTTTGTCGATGTTTTATAAGTGCTCATGTAGGCCTATGTAAAATGTAGTATTTTGATTTGGATTGTTTTCATTTTTTTTTGTCGCTACATATAAAATACTATAAGGAGAGCAGCGGTGGCCCAGTGGTGGCAGCCCCGACTTACGAACATTAAGCCGTGGGTTCGAACCCAGGCAGGCGCATTACTTTGTGTAATTTATTTCATTACCGCTGCCCTCAAAAACGTGAAGGAAAACATCGTGTCGTCCTAGAACTAAAAATTCGAAGACATGTGACATCTATCAACCCGCACTGGGCCCGCGTGGTGGATAACAGCCCACTCCCTCTCATAGAGATGAGGCTTGTGTCCCAGCAGTGGGAACATTATAAGCTGATGATGATGATGTAAAATACTGGTAATCAGCTGCATCTGGTTAGACCTGAAGCCGACCCCAAGATAGTTTGGGAAAAGGCTAGGAAGATGACGATGATGATTTTGATTGTTTTCAGCCAATTTGGCATTCGGGGCTCCCAATCTTATTTCCTAGTCTCCGAAATTAATATGTCGGAGACTAGGATCGACTAATGTCGATACATCCATTTATTTTCATCAACATCTTCCTGCACTTGTCCCATTCTATTTGGAATAATTAAATTTTAAATATTTCATTCCTAACACTATCCATCCATACTTTCTTTGGCCTTCTTCTCACTCTTCCGACTGCTAAACTTTCAATGTACCGAATATTGGTATAGTGAAAAAGTCACATGCGTTTCCTCCCTCCCCATTACATGCCCATCATCTTCCTCCCCTTGTCCCATTTTACTTGGGGTCGTCGCAACACGTCTCTTTCCTCCATACTCCTCTGTCATTCGTCATGCTATCATTTACTCCTTTTTCCTTCATATCATTTTTCACACAATCCATTCATCTTTTCTTTGGTGTTCTTCTCTATCTACATCCATCCACATATTTAAATTCATCACACTTTTAGTCACATGTGTTTCAGCCCTCCTCACCACATGTCCATACCAAGACAGTCAACTCCGTTTCATCTTTTCTGTAACTGGCGCTTCTTTCAAACTTCCTCTTATATACTCATTTCTAACTTTATCCATTTTAGTCACTCCACACATCGAATCTCAACATTCTCATCTCTGCTGCATGCAATCTTTTTTCATCCGTCTTTTTCACTGCACATTACATGGCCATACCAAGACAAACGACTAGCTTTAAATTTTTCTGTAACTGGCGCTACATGTATACACCCAGGTATTTTATTTTATTAAACTCATTTCTTGAAAAAATATGCAAACACGTGAGCCGTATGTTTTTAATTGTGTCTTTATCGCTAATAAACGAGTTAATTAATATAACATGCATTTATCTAACAGCTTCTTCCAGGAAATTATGCAAGATGTAAGCTGACATTTAGCTCTACACCTAGTTATAATCTCCGCCAGATAAGACAAAAATAAAGCTCTTTGACACCCGTCTACCAATGTATTTCAAAATGATACGAAAAAAATGTAAATAAAGTGTCGCTAGCACGATCAAAACAAACGTATCGCGGTAAGGGTCGTCCTTGACGCGTTCACTGGGCATAAGTTACAAACCTTTTGGCCAAAACCATATTCAGTCGTATTTATTTTGAAAGGTACTAACTAACTATGTAGTACTCAATGAAACTCTTAAACCAAATTCAAATCATTTAAAATGCGTGACAACTTTCCGAGTATGGAGTACGCTCAGTCAATCCCACGCGCAAACCTAATTTGTTTTTTTATTTTTAAGTGAAAACTTCTTTAGCGGCGTTGTGCACATTTGATGGGTAAAAAATTTTAAACTCGCGTCAGGTCATGTGTCCTGATCGATACTTAGTAAGACGGATTGACATTAGGTTACGAAGGAATTTGAACTTTATGTAGCTACCATTGAGTTTGGGTTCCGAAAACTGGATAATTATTTTATGCACAAACAAAACTTTCGGTTTCTCCAAAGAGGTAAAATTCGTAAGACGGATTGTAATAGTTCTGAAGTGTTAAATTTTTTGTGAAATATAAATTATCATGTTTTTGTACGATAGCGCAATAAATGAATATTGTATTTTACCACATAAATGATTGTACTCATATACTGATAATTAAAGCAATTAGTGCAAAATTATTCCCTAACCATTCCAAAATATCAAAAATGCACAACGTTAATATTCAAGTTTTCACTTCTGCCGGCACACCCGGAGTGCAGCCCGTTTTTTTTTAAATCTAGAAACCCTCATTACAAAATTGCGCACAGGTAATGCGCCCCTGACTCGCTCCGACGCCACATGTTTACAGTGCAAATGTAATTAATAAGGAAGCCAATTAGATGAAGCCTGCAGATCTAAAGGTATGAACTTATAAGTCACACTTAGGTAATCACTTACTTTCCACTATTCAGATTTAATTACTTAGGTATATAGAACTAGCGACCCGTCCCTGCTTCGCCCGGTTTTTACCATCTGGCATAATATAGAGATTTTTATGAAAATGTTAGTTTAATGTCGTGAGCATGAGGTTCTGACTTCGATACCCAGATACCTAGATCAAATTATTATTGAGTTTTTTGAAGCTATAGAGTCTGAATTCGTGCCTGGTTGTTGTAATTGGCTCGCCAATTATGAATAATTACAAAAAAACTACATAACATAACTGAAGTTATGGTATGTGGTTTATAGTGGAGTTTTTATTCTGGTAGATTTACATGCATAAAACATAAGAATGACTGATGATGGTGAAAATTCTATTGGCATTCGTTGCACAGTTCCGAAGAACAAAACGGTCCTATCATACTGACGGACACGAAAACAGACTGGTTCTATATTATTTATGGATTATATAAAATAACATCAAACGAGTTGTTGAAAATAAATATGTGCGTCATGTTATTGAAATCAAATTAATTCGAATCTACAATAATTTTCATAAACGTTTTATTGCTTGAAAAGCATTTATAATTGGATTGGTTATTAAATTTTAATACGATAATTGGTATTTAGATTTTTATAAAGAAACGGGTGACTTTTCATTGGCTTCAAACGACTTTCGGACTAATGAGGGTCAATTTAAGGAAAATTTACAAAAGATCGAAGTATAGGCTGAAGTCTATCAACAAATAATAACGCTCCAAGGTGAATTAATAGACATCCAACCTGGGCCTCAAGTCTGCTATTACAATAGTGTCAGAATGGCCTATCATTGATTTCATAATTGTTGATTTTGACATGTTTGGTAATCTACTAATATAATGGCGTCATTATGACTTCACAATGGTCAACCACTGACACTCCATTGAAAGAAATGGCACAGGATTTGACAGACCATTATGAATTTAGCAGATTACGGACTTTTAGCAAAATGACAATGGGATCGTGTTGGAATGACGATGTTTATAGAAATAGCAGACTTGAGGCCCTGCTGTATGAATTTGGTTAGTCTAGATCAGATTTTCGCCCTCAATCTGGCTTAGTAAAGAAGATTTGACTGGTAACCTTTCAAAATCATCATCATCATCTTCCTGCCCTTGTTCTTTTCTACATAGAGCAGATACTTGGTCAAATTTTAGACAAAGTCAAATTGCAGTCTGCAAGAGCGAGCGAAGCGGGCTCAAATCATTCGATCCTTCATAAACCAGTTACTTGGTCGACTTTTAGACACAGTCCACATTCAAGAATTTGTAGTCTGCAAGAGCGAGCGAAGCGGGATAAAAAACTGTCTTGGACAGTTTAGAATAATTTCGACCTATTACTGGAGTTACATGGGCGGCAAAAGTAACAGCACATGAAAGAGCAGAACACCACCAACCACCCTAGCAAGCCAGCGAATGCGGTCACTGAGGCCGAAATGAAGATCGGACTTTTAGACCAAGTCAAGATTCAAGAGCAAATAGGATGCAAGTGAACGAACGAGTGCCAATCCAGAGGGAAAAAAAAATACGCGGTGTTAAAATACGGACCAAGCGCGTTCTCTCCAGTCAGACGTCACGGCATCATTTATTCCTTTCTCTTTCATGTCATTCCTCACACAATTCCTCCATCATTCATCTGGCGTTTTCTAGGGGCATAGCTAAGAAAATACGTTCTTATAACAATAGATTGAGACATTTCAAAACTATTTCCCTAGACAAGCGCCGACGTCTAAATGACGCGACGCGACGTTTGTGTGTAAAGTAATGGCTCGCAAGATTGACTGTCCACAAATACTGAGCACTTTCAATTTCCAGCCAGATAACACCTCTGCGTCCACCGCAAAGCAGAACGGTTTTAGGCTCCAATTCTCCTTACGCGAGATTTTGCAAGGTGGTTATTGGTTGTAGCGACATAATCGATCTGCACTTTAACTCTTTAAGCCAATTAAAAACCAATATTTATAAATATCATCTCGATTTGCATTAGACATTATGAAGTCGCGTGATATCAATAATCATTTTAATTTTAGACCAGTTTACATAACTTTGCTTTTTTTTTCTCATATGCGACTTATCCTTAAAGCATACGGAGTTTACCTATAAGTGATTGTTACACTATTGTAATCTATTTTATTGCACCTTTAGCATAATACCAGTGTAAACAATTTTTGGTGAACCAATAAATAAATAAATAAAATAAAATCCATCTTTTCTTTGTTCTTCCTCTCCTTCCCCTGACAGAACTTTCAATGTACCGAATATTGGTTTAGAGAAAATAGTATGTACTCGTAGTCAAGCGGTTTTTAATGTTTTCCATTAACTGTTATAAAAATAAATACGAAATCAGCACTTAACTCTTAAAACATACAGAATAATTTCTCGTGAAAAGGTACATCCATGCATCAGTCCACACACATAAGTGAAACTAACATAAAACCAAGTAAATAAAAAGTAAGTTAGCAAGAATCATTCGTAACTAGACGCTCAAACAAAATAGAAAGTACTAGCAGTCACTTTGGTCTAGAATTTATGTAGAAAACTGCGTCTATGTAACTCATTAATTAATTTAGTCTGCATTCCGTAACGCTAGATTTAAGTATATGATCATCATCATTAGCCTATAATGTTCCCACTGCTGGGACACAGGCCTCCTCTCCTATGAGAGGGAGTGGGCTGTAATCCACCACGCGGGCCCAGTGCGGGTTGGTAGATGTCACATGTCTTCGAATTTTTGGTTCTAGGACATGCTGGTTTCCTCACGATGTTTTCCTTCGCCGTTTTTGAGAGCAGCGATGATGAAATAAATTACACAAAGTAATCCGCCAGCCTGGGTTCGAACCCACGGCTTACTGCTCGTAAGTCGGGGCTGCCACGACTGGGCCACCGCCGCGCTCAAGTATATGATATTAAAGCTAATAAAATAGCTGATACTTATAATACATCATGTTTGACAAAAGACAGATAGCAAACAGGTTACGTGAAACTAGTAACTTTTACTTATAGGACCATTATTATCTTGCCCTTATCCCAATTTATTTGGGGTCGCTGCAGCATGTCTTCTTCTTCCATACTTCTCTATTACTCGTCATCTCAGCAGACACCTCCTTTCTTGCCATACCATCGTTTTACACATATACAGCCCATTCATCGTTTATTTGGTCTTCCTCTACTCTTATTTATGTCATGTAAGTTATTATAAGTATCTTAGGAATAAGTACTTGCAAGATAATAGTTCCTTTTGAGCGAACTTCAAGTCTTGCTTGTTGCAAAATTGAGACTAAGTACTTAAAGTTCACTGAGGAAAATCCAACCGGTGCCGGTGACTGGTTTTCGCTTTTCTGACTTGCAAGTAGCATCTCAAAAACGTGTACAATCTGCTTTAATTTGTTGCGAGAAGCTCGGAGCTCAGTTAGTGGAACAGTTTAAACAAAATGTATTCTTTATTGCACATAGGCATCAGTATAGGTATATTTTTGTTATCTGGGGCACATCACGATACAAACTAGTTGCCCTCAAACATGGAGTTTAAGTTTATAAAAAAGCCCTCCGGAAATCCATGTAAGTAGTTATAATTTTGTACAACATGCTAAAACAAATAATTACGACTGACCAGCACATTTACAACACACATCAAATTAATATTTACGAGAACAATTGCCACACACATGAACGCTACTAAACCATACAAAATCACTCATTCATCACACTCGAACAATAAAAAGCATCGTTACATCATTCGGATAGGTTCACATTGCCGTAACACGGCTGTCGCACATGCGATTCGCACGCGATCATTGCATCAGATGATATTCCCCGACCTCGACAAAAAATGACGCGTTGTCGCAAGATGGCGGGTTCGCAGGCCGCAGGTGAAAGCACACAATTAGCGCGAATTACGCAAGAGATCGTACGGCGTCGTCCGAATTTGGCGAGTTGTCGTGAAGTATGCGGCCGGACTTATTCTGAGAAAATGCTTGGGTCTTAGATGCGGTTTGATTGGGTACTTGGTTTGATGTGTTCATACTTAGTTATTGGGTTAACGGAGTTTTCCATGGATTAGGTTTAGACTGTTTTACGATTGGAATCGTTTGGTCAGTGGTTTTGAGCGGCGGATGACACAAAGTTCACGGCAAATATTGGCGACATTCTCGTTTCATTTGACAAATCTGGCGACAAGCCAGAAAGTTATAGGACATAAGGTTTTTGAAAAATTAAGAAAATACTGCCCAAAATAGATGGTAAGGAGGTGATTTGCTGAGATCTATGTCTTCAATAAGATGTAAATAAGATACCTAAAGATTGGTAGTTCCTACGCGTACACTTTGGGATCAATGACCGAAAGGGTTATTGTTTTGCATCACTAATGCAGAAGCCTATCATAGATCATCAAATCAAGTGCTTGATTCATCCAGGGTTGCGGGACTGTTCGAAAGAGATACCGTGGCCCTGGAACACAAAGGGCGAAGAAGGAACATGGATGGGTTTTAGTCAGTACAAGTCTGACACTACCTCCCGCTCCGCCCAGAGCGGGAGAAGTCATTTGACGATTTCCCATCCCAAAAAAAAAAAAAATTGCTTGATTCATGCTTGGATCATCATAAATTATCATCATTGTGTGTATCGTCCTACTGCTGGGGATAAGCTCGCCTTACAATGTTTTCCTAGCCTGCCTTGCAAGCAAGTACTTGCTTGCATTAAAACATTGTAGTAAAAAAATAAAAATACGATAGAAATTTCTTGTCTTCATAGGAAACGACCAACTCAAACCATGCACCTATCTTTCAAAGTTTCATAATGTAATTATGCGAAGTTAAATATTTTTATTTTGATCTAAGTGAAATGCTGGTATTACTGACTGAAAGCTGATCCCAGCACGGCTATGACAATTACTATCTTTTTATAAGACTGCTCAAAAAAGGAGTATTATTCAAGCTGTTGTTTTACATCCTCGTCAAATTCAAGGAGGTAACTATGGTAATGATTCTCGACCCGAATCAATAATAAAATAGGTAGGTAATTATTTTTTTTGATTTACAGAAATCCGTAAGTGTGAACCACCCATGTTTTAAACCCGGCCCGTCTGTTCCTCGCCTTATATTCTCGCTTCCAAATATACAAAAAATCTCAAACGTTTATTCGATACTTTCCTATTCCCTAAACCACGTTATGGGGGTTATTCCATAACATATTATTGAACTATCATTACTTGTCTTTTGAATATGTTTTAGTTATAGTTTACTTATAAGTACTAATTATACCATTGTATGAAAAACAATACTACTGCGCATAAATGTACACTTTTTGTAATACTTTTTTTTTTATTTTTTTTTATTCTGAAATACAGATCAGCGTTTATTAATAATTAACTAGGTACCGTATATTATATTGATTATTTATATCTTTTGTGACAACCTACTGAATTTTGACGAGGATGCAAAACAACACCTTGTTTTTGACCTATTGTTTAATTATCATCACCCGGGTACCTTTTTATTAATTTGTTATGTAAAAGCCTCATTATCATAGATTCTTGTCTAGGTTATAAGTTTGGCCTTAGAATCCGGATAGACTGGTTTGTAAGGTGGTTCCAATTGTATAAATGCATACATATTCATGTATAGTTTCTCTGTAGGTACCTGCATAACAGAATCCTTGTAGTGCGCCTGCGTTAATGAAGTTGCTAGTGTTGCTACGTCGTGAATTAAATCAACTTGATATACATTAAGTGTATTTTTTAGGGTTCCGTACCCAAAGAGAAACGGGACCCTATTACTGAGATTTCGATGTCCGTCCGTCCGTCTGTCACCAGGCTGTATCTCATGAACCGTGATAGTTTAGCCAGTTGAAATTTCTACAGATCATGTTTGTTTGTTTGGATCATGGTTGCCGCTATATTAACAAATCCTAAAAACAGAATAAAATAAATATTTAAAGGGGCTGATTTTTTTACTCGTTTTTATAAATAATGGTACGGAACCCTTCGTGCGCGAGCCCGACTCGCACTTGGCCGGTTTTTTGTTTTTAATTTCATAATACTTCCACTGCTGGGACATGCCTCCTCTCTATGGGACGTCATCAATGATGATGAGAATGATCAATAGAATGATCTCTTGACCTTATCCCAATTCATTTCGGGTAGACGCAGCATATCTTCTTCTTCCTTATTCTCTATTACTCTTCGCCTCATCGACACGTGCTTTCTTGCCATTTTGGCGGGCACCAGCCACGTCAGGAAGATTATTTTCGTGGCGATCAAGTAAAACGTTGTTTTAAATTTAACAGTTAATTTTTGAAGCCACTAAGGTTACGTACACAGCACTGGTTAGATACATAAACTTATATTTTTGATTTAACTATTTAAAACGTTAGAAATTAGTGGAATTGAAAAAAACGTGACCGCGCCCTAGCGGTGCGAGCTGAGAACAGAACGTTTTAGGTTGGCAGTATTTCCAACCTTTTTTTTATGTTGTTGCCAACACATTTTATTCTTCACTCAGTCCATCCATTGTTTGTTAGGTCCTCCTCAACTCTTATACCCTTCAACATTCATACTCAAAACTTACCTCACGACATTTTCCTCATTCTTTCGCATCACATACCACGCAACCGACACAATTTTTCAGTAATCGGTGCCACTTTCAGACTTCCTATTGGCGTTGCAAAAAATTACATGAAATTAAAGCCTATTAGAATGTCTTTGAAAAAACATTATAAACTAAATAAAAACGGGTAAGGACTTTAATATTCTTTGTAAAGAGTTCTCATTTGACCCATTTACCACTAAAACCTATTCGATAAAAATAGGTGCTCATATGGGAATACTCCCGGCACGGAGTATTCCCGTTTGAGCACCTAGAGCACCTATTTTTGGGCACCAATGCATTGAGCACCGAATATAAAGCTCAATATAAAGGGTGTAAAACACCTCTTAACGAAGCCGAAAGGCACTGGTTCTCCCTGTCATTGCGATCATTTTTTTTGTTCTACACCATACCTGGGAACCTTCTAGTTTCGGAGATATTAGGGGTCAAAGTTCCAACTTTTTGACAAGTATTTTTTTAAATACAAGTGTTTAATGTAAGATTTTTACTTTAAACACCTCCAGGACCCCCGTACTATTCAATCCGTCCATCAGCACAATGTTTTGAGTGCGTTACATTGAGTTCTACCACAAAACATGATTTTACACCCCCCAAAAAAAAGTCGTTTCCCAGCAATATTTTTTTCGTAAAGTTACTTAGTTTCATGTACAGAATGCTTGGTTGACGGCTTCGTGATCAGGTGATTTACACGGTGTATAGGTGCTCTAAAAATAGGTGCTCAAATGGGAATACTCCTTCGGCACGCACTCGGCTGAATGCTGACTTTTTTAAAAGTGTTTAGTTCTTATCGTGTTTGTTAAGTTTTCTACTACTTTTTCTGTTTGTATCCGTGAGAACCTGTAATTGGCTCTATGTCTCATATTCAATTGTTATCTATCTATTATAGCTGTTGGTTCTCTTATTATTAAATAAATAAATAAACAAAAATACAGGAGATTGGACAGATACTATTTGGGATTACCCCCTTGATTACAGATTTAATACGTTGTCATTAAATAAAAGGTTTACCTTTAAGATTTTTACTAGGATTAAAAGAGTAAATGGGCTTAAGATTTTAATTAAACCTTCCACTGGATTAGTTTCAGTCGATTTAACTAACTAATCTCTTTTAAATATTGAAGAAGTTCCTTTGGTAAGCTCTAAAAATTAGGATTTTTCTTTGCCCGTTAACTACTTCGGATATTTATAATCAAACCATGTGAATATTTGATAGTACCTAAGTACTTTATTTCATCAGCAAACCTTACCAGGCCCGAATGTGCTGTATTTAATCAGTAATTTATATTTTACTCCCAAAAAATACTGAAAGCTTGTACATGGTGAAAGGTACACCGACGCTAAAACGATTAACACGTATGCAGTACAACATTTAGAAACCCGGTTCTTAAAAATCGGTTATTAAAAAAATCTGCTGTTCCATACATTTTGACCGTGTATTGCAGCTTTGTAGGAGACAGCTGTTTAATTTTTAAATTACCGATGAAAAATATCTAAGTGGGGGGCAACCTAAAAAGTATGTATGTATGGGTCAAATGAGAAATCGTAGTGATTTTTTAAGCGTCGATGTCTCTTTCACCCTGTATACGTAGTCAACACGTTTGGCAGATTGGCAGAAAACACCCGAAAAGCTTCTCTTTAAACCTATTTCAGGATGAGTAGAAGAAGTAATTGTGGCAGTTGTTGGGACTAAGAAATGCATCATGCATGCTTGATTTCTGGCTCATTCTATAAACGATCGTAAAAAATGGAAATAGGAAATAAAACATACTTACTTTGTTTCCACTGATCAAGTAAATACACATTTGAATATTATAATTGATACGCTGATTAAACCCATCAAACGTTCGTAATGCCGTATTTAATTGACGAATAAACCGGTATCGAGTTTTAATTAATTATTTTATGAAGCAAATTGATAAACGCACAGAGTAAATATTAAATATTCATCATGCATATAACTCAATAGGGAGCCTGCTTCACAGGCTAGCTGGATATTATTGGGAATAAATTATAAGTTTTGACGTTCATATAAGGATAGGTGCAGGTTAAACAATGTGTGCCCGACATATATATTTGTTTAAACACAGTACCCTCCTCTCTGTCGGGTAAAAAAGCAGTTATGTAGTTATTCAATTAAGTAGGTAATAAGTTCTTAGTCTGGAGGAGCTAGTGGCTAAATAATAACAACCGCAAGGGTCGATATTTAAAGTAAAGCCGTGCTTGCTGAGTTTGGTTCGTCGATGGGTGACCATAATTACATACCGAGTTTCCTCCTTGCCTCGGAATGTACGTTAAGCCGTTGGTCCCGGCTGTCATTTGTAGATCTTTGTCAGTCGTTACGAGTAAACAGAAGCCAAAAGTCTGACATCCAGTCTTACCAAGGGGTATCGTATTACCCAGTTACTGAGTTGTGGAGGTCAGATAGGCAGTCGCTTCATGTAAAATACTGGTAGTCAGCTGCATCCGGTTAGACTGGAAGACGACCCCAAGAGAGTTTGGGAAAAGGCTAGGCAGATGAGATGAAGTTCTTATTCTGGAAAATAAGTGTCTCCACTAGAATGCTGCGATTTGGCAAATGATTTGTGTGGTATGTTTTAAGTCCCATGTAATATAGTTATAAGACGGCACGGTTGACGCAGTGGTTGAGCGATCGACTGCTGCGCTGCGTGTCGCGGGTTAGATCCCTGCACGGAAAAAATATTTGTATGGCCTACAGATCGTTGTTCCGGGTCTGGCTGTTTGTTGTATGTGAATTTAAATTGTAAACGCATCCACGATACAGGAGAAATTCCAAATGTGGGGCAAATAGACTGACGATGATGATGAAGGAAATATATATACGAGTCATAGTAGCTTTACTCAAATTAATCTCAGTTCAGACAGTGTATTAAATATTGGAGCTTTTGATAAAAGCGTCGGTTTCAAAATAGTCCTTTTATAAAGCCAGTATGGAGAGGCCCTGTTATTAAATTTAAAAATAAACGTCAGGCTTTTGGTAGTGTTGTGAAAGTGTCGATGTTTTTTTTTTGTCTATGCTACTTACATAATGAAATTTTATAATTTTCAGTAAAAAGACAAAACATCTTATCTTTTAAAAAGGAGCTAGCATAACGTCGTGCGTCCTGGCTCTGCTTTTCTCCAATATTTTCTTATTTTTTTTTATTTCATAACAGTTGAATTCATTATTAATTAACTATTCAGACAACTATTTTATTATTGACACTATTTTATGTTGAACTTTAAACATGTTTAATAAAGGGTGTAAAACACCTCTTAACGAAGCCGAAAGGCACTGGTTCTCCCTGTCATTGCGATCATTTTTTTGTTCTACACCATACCTGGGAACCTTCTAGTTACGGAGATATTAGGGGTCAAAGTTCCACCTTTTTTACAAGTATTTTTTTAAATACAAGTTTTTGATGTAAGTTTTTTACTTTAAACACCTCCACGACCCCCGTACTATTTAATCCGTCCATCAGCACCATGTTTTCAGTGCGTTACATTGAGTTCTACCACAAAACATGATTTTACACCCCCCAAAAAAAAGTCGTTTCCCAGCAATAATTTTTGCGTAAAGATACTTACTTTCATGTACAGAATGCTTGGTTGACGGCTTCGTGATGAGGTGATTTACACCTTGTATATTTCTATGTTACATGCACCTACTCATTTAAATGCTTTCACAAACCGTGTGGCCTATTTGATTTCCCATGGACAATAAATAAGATTCGATTCGAACTCTTTAGTACTAGCAGTTTTTAGAAATCTTTAGTGGTCGTTTTTAATATAAAATGACCATTTCTGCAAAATTTTATGTATATACCCAGCAGTTTGGGCTTTGGCTTTTTTTTCCGTAAATTGTTATAAGATTTTGATCCTCCACTAAAACTGCAAACAATATTATGAAGTTTATCGATAAACTTCAGAAATCTCGATATATTCCGCTACACTGATACTCTGTTAAAGGAATTTTCGCGGAGTAGGCTCAAAGGAACCTTTGTGCACCGACTTGGCACGGCTTGGCAGCTTGTCGGCTCGTCCAAGCAACGATCTGAAGGGTGTACTCTGTCAATAGAATGTTATTTTAAACTTTAGAAGGGCACTGTGTTTGAAAATTTACAAGCTCAGTTTTGAAGGTTTGCTTTGATTAAGCTGTCAAGCGATGCTATATGGTGCTATATGGTTATTTCATTTAGTGTCGTTTCGAGTTTTTTGTCTTATTACGTACTATTGTTGGTTTATACTATAAGGGTGGAAAGGACACCGACATTAAAACGGTAACCACGTATCCAGTACATAATTTTGAAGCCCCTCCCCACAAAGAAATGTTTCATCGGTTATTTGACTTTTCGATCTGTTCTGTAAAATGGCTTAGGAGATATTTGTTTAGTTTTTGATATGAATGTTTTGAAGATTAGTGTAGAAATTATTATATTGCTAATCAATTTGAGTGAGACAGAGTTTTACTTTATTTTTTTAAAGCTTGTGTGTAAAATGCGTATCTAATTTCATAAAAGCTTTTGTTTTCATTCCAATTTGATAGTATTATTTTCATGAAAAAGCACTTAGGCTCTGCAAAATACCGTTGGAGTACAACAGCTTAATTATGTTTTCTGAAAACAAAAAATATAGTTACATTTCAAAACATTGTTTCAATTTATTTCAACTGAAAAATAGATTATGTTGCGATCGCTTTTATTTGATTAGAAATAAAAATAATTCTTTTATTTGATGAACGTTTGCCCGAATTTATGGGTTTGTCTCCACTGATCCCGAGATCAGATTAACTTGATTAAAGTGGTCTGAAAAGATACGGTCAATGCAATCATAGAAAAACCGTTAAACATTAGTTTTAATTGGCCTCGTGATAAGCACTAATTAACAGACTTCTAATTAGTCACTATACCTTCTGCCAAATGCTACTTAGATAAAAATTAAGTCCCTAATGTATTCAACTGGAAGTCGGTATTAAATATTTTTCGATAGTTAAGCTATTTCACTACAATATCAAGATGATTCAGGAAGCACATTCTCACTCGCCGCCTGACCGCCGCACACTGGTCCCGAATGATAAAAAAGTGGACATTAAGAAATTTTTGACAGAAGGTCAACGGATTCGGCAGATTTTTTTTTTGTAGACAGCTGATGCAATTACAAATCACTTTTATAGATTGAGTTTTTGCCAAATAAGCCGTATTTTCAGAGAAAAAAAATATTGAAATATTTTTTGTATGAAAGAAATCCTAATTTTGTCTTTATCTTCCAAGATTCAAACGTATTCAAAATAAAACTTAGCGCAGCTTGTAGAGGTGCTAATTGCTCACCACTTTGTCATAGACACTCTTCTGCGATTTTGTGCTCCTTTTGAGTTACAGGCACTTTAAATATTTTTTGTATAAAAAAATTCTAATTTTGTCTTTATCTTCCAAGATTCAAACGTATTCAAAATAAAACTTAGCGCAGCTTGTAGAGGGGCTAATTTCTCACTACTTTGTCATAGACACTCAACTGCGATTTTGTGCTCCTTTTGAGTTACATGCACTTTAAATATTTTTTGTATGAAAAAATCCTAATTTTGTCTTTATCTTCCAAGATTCAAACGTATTCAAAATAAAACTTAGCGCAGCTTGTAGAGGGGTTAATTGTTCATCACTTTGCCATAGACACTCAATTGCGATTTTGTGCTCCTTTTCAGTTACAGGCACTTTAAATTTTTCGTTGTCGGATGAGCTTTACTAGTTTTTTGTAGACAGCTGATACAATTACAAGTAACTTTTAAAGATGTATTTTTTGTTAAATAAGCCGTATTTTCAGAGTTAAAAAATTAATTCAGGCGGATTAGAAATAATCTTGTTAAAGATAGACTAAGATGTAATAACATTTTCTTCATTAATAAGTAACTCTTATAAATGTCTTTCTATTAAAAAAAGTCTTATTTTAAATATATCAAATAAACAACTTGGATATATCAAAACGTGTACAGACATGTACGAAATATTTAAAGTGCATGTAACTCAAAAGGAGCACAAAATCGCAGTTGAGTGTCTATGACAAAGTAGTGAGAAATTAGCCCCTCTACAAGCTGCGCTAAGTTTTATTTTGAATACGTTTGAATCTTGGAAGATAAAGACAAAATTAGAATTTTTTTATACAAAAAATATTTAAAGTGCCTGTAACTCAAAAGGAGCACAAAATCGCAGTTGAGTGTCTATGACAAAGTAGTGAGAAATTAGCCCCTCTACAAGCTGCGCTAAGTTTTATTTTGAATACGTTTGAATCTTGGAAGATAAAGACAAAATTAGAATTTTTTTATACAAAAAATATTTAAAGTGCCTGTAACTCAAAAGGAGCACAAAATCGCAGAAGAGTGTCTATGACAAAGTGGTGAGCAATTAGCACCTCTACAAGCTGCGCTAAGTTTTATTTTGAATACGTTTGAATCTTGGAAGATAAAGACAAAATTAGAATTTTTTTATACAAAAAATATTTAAAGTGCCTGTAACTCAAAAGGAGCACAAAATCGCAGAAGAGTGTCTATGACAAAGTGGTGAGCAATTAGCACCTCTACAAGCTGCGCTAAGTTTTATTTTGAATACGTTTGAATCTTGGAAGATAAAGACAAAATTAGGATTTCTTTCATACAAAAAATATTTCAATATTTTTTTTCTCTGAAAATACGGCTTATTTGGCAAAAACTCAATCTATAAAAGTGATTTGTAATTGCATCAGCTGTCTACAAAAAAAAAATCAGCCGAATCCGTTGACCTTCTGTCAAAAATTTCTTAATGTCCACTTTTTTATCATTCGGGACCAGTGTGCGCCGTCGCGTACGGACGTGCCGCTACCTGCTCGCATTCCCGCTCGCTATCAGTGTGTGTCATCGGTTCGTCGCTTCCCAGTGTCGTGACGTCATCAGTTGTCTTTCGACTACACCCCCGAACAATTGCTGTCTTTTTATTAAGACAGCACTTGCTCATTTGCTTCGGATATTATTCCGATTTAACTTCCTTTGCCCCATCAGGGAAAAATCCTCAATTTCGAGGTTCTTGGTGGGAAACCTAACGGTGCCAACGAAACCGAGAGAGGGTGGTGACCCAATCCGCCCATCTAACCCCTTCAGGGTCTAGGTGAAAAATTGGGCTCCGTCGCGTTCGCATGCTCCGCCGATATACTGTGCTAGTGTTTCCCGTTTGAACAAGTTCCTGAAAGCAAAGTTCCCTGGACTGGAGTTGGAGTTGCTACCAAGCCAGGACCCTCGGACTGTGCCTGCGGGAAGGTTGAAGCGGGTGAGTCACTGATTCAGTAAATTCCCTAAATAATTGGTCAAGGAATTAGGTTGTTAGGCGCGCTGAGCTTCTCTCAAATGTCCGCTAACTTTTAGCCGACAAAATGTCGTCCCTCGACGACACAGAAAAAGCGCTTTTGCGCTTTTTCTTGCGCGTCTTCACGACCGACCCATATTTACAAAAATATGGGTCAGAAATTGCTGCCATTCAGCAAACCACCGATACCGTCACTGACTTCAGTGACGCGCTCGAGAGCCCCATGTCACCGCCGCCTGCCGACAGAGGCTTACCGCCAGCCGTCGCCGCTGCGATTAAGGCTACTCCAAGACCCATTGTAGTGAAGCCCATTGTTTCGCAAACAAAGGTCCAGTCCGCACCTGCGTCCATTGTTCCCGTTTCCGAGAACATGGACAAAGGCTCACCGCCAGCCGTCACCGCCGCGATTCCGGCTAACCCCGGACCCATTGTTAAGCAAACAATGGATCAGTCCGCACCTGCGTCCATTGTTCCCATTTCGGAGAAAATGGACACAACTGTGCCAGTCTCCGACTCGGAATCGGTTATAGATTCCTGCTCTGCTTCCTCGTCCTCTGAAGACGACTATCAAGTCGTCGGAAAGGGCAAAAGGAAAAAGGGCAAAAACTCTCAGGCCACCATGGCCAAAAAATTAGTCGCGCTCCCTCTCATCCCCTCTCCCGAGGCCTCCCGCCCCACCTCCCCGGTCCCCGCACCAAAGTCCGCCGCTGCTCATTCCAGCAGACCATCCAGCCCTAAGGCTAACTCTTCAGCCGCTTCTTCAAAGAAGCTGAAGTCCCCTCCCCCGTTGTTCATTCAGGACAAAGGGAAATGGACAGACGTGTCCAAAATGTGTGTTGAGCGCCGCATTCAATACACTAGCGCAAAAAGCACCCAGCAGGGTATCAAAGTGGTAGTCCCTACGACCACCGACTTCAGGGAACTAACCCGTCAGCTGATCGGAAGGCACATAGCCTTCCATACATACTCCCTTCCAGAGGAGAAGCCCACCCGCGTGGTGATCAGGCGGATCCCGAAGGAGATATCCACGGAGGACATCCTCAATGACCTCCAAGGCCAGGACATCCCTGTTGCAGCCGTCCACCGCCTTCATAAGGCGAGAGGCGGCGACCAGTACGACATGGTACTGGTCATTTGTGACCCAGTAGAAGGACACCACCCGATCTTCAAAGTGAAGTCGGTATGCTCCCTCACAGGCATCTCAATAGAGAAGCCTTACCGCTCAACCGTAGTAGGGCAGTGCCACCGCTGCCAGCTCTACGGACACAGCCAAGCCAACTGCCATGCACCGCACAGATGCGTAAAGTGTCTAGGCGACCATGGTACGGCAGACTGCCCCCGTCCCAAAGACAAATCGCTGTGCACGGAGCCACCGAGCTGTGTGCTTTGCGGCCAGTCGGGCCACCCGGCTAACTACCGCGGCTGCCCGAAAGCCCCCAAAGGCTCCTCTTCTAAACTGGCGAAGCGTGCAAACGCCCGCCAGCAGAGAGAAAGCCCATCGGTGAGGCTACCAACTGCACAGATGCCGGAGAGACTCAGCCCTCAGAGGCCCTCTCCCTGGACCTCGCTGAACCACCAGAGAGCCTTCCCGGCACTCGGCAAAGCAAAGTCCAGCCCCATTCCCGGGCTATTAGATGCCCCTGTCCCCACTCCCGTGGCCCAAGCGAGCGCACCGGCGCCCGCTCGTCCCGCGCCTCCCGGCCCCGCGGCCGCGGTCTCCTCTCCTAACGTAACTTTAGAAACGTTAGCAAAGTTAGTCACCCCCGAAGCAGACCGCATGGCGGCAGATCTCAGGGAGGCTAACACTGACGGTGATAAGCTTAAAATTATCCTCAAGTCCCTAATCAAGTTAGGCGAAGCCTTCAGCGGCATTAATCTTTAATTTCAATGGATAATACGAGATTAACGTGTACCAAACCCCGATCCCTTAAATTAGGGTACTTTAATGCCAATGGCATTAGAGGCCAGCGTGATGAAATCGCCACCTTCCTCCGTGACCATCAAATTGATATCCTCCTCATACAGGAGACCTTCCTCAAGCCCAGTCACCGCGATCCGAGAATTGCCAACTATCGCATAGTTCGCAACGATCGGTCACGTTGCCACAAGGGCGGTACTCTAATCTATTATAGAAAAGAACTGCACTGCATCCCCTTAGATCCCCCTCCCATGGAGTCTCTACTCGAGACTTCAGTGTGTCGACTAGGCATGACCGGTCATCAACCGATCACTATCGCCTCCGCGTACATCCCTCCCGGCGGCACGTCCGAGGAGCACACTCTGTTCACCAAAGACCTTGCCGTCCTCTTCGGCTTGAGTGACTCCGTTATCATAGCGGGCGACCTCAACGCCAAACACCCCGCCTGGAACAGCACGACGACCTCTGCCAGAGGACGTCACGTGTATAACCTGGGTGAGTCCCTCAACTTCGATCCCATCGCTCCTATGGAGCACACTCACTATCCCCACGACCCCGACCAACGTCCGGACGTTCTCGACATAGCGCTACTCAAGAATGTCAACCTTAAGTTGCATTCCATCGAGACTTTACATGAGCTTAACTCAGACCATCGACCAGTGCTCATGCACTTAGTTCCCCGCTCGGGTCCCTCTGACCCCAGCCAGCCCCCGCCGACCCAAGTGATAACCGACTGGAGGAAAGTCAGCGAAAAGCTGAAATCCACCACATCGTCTCACCTGGAGTCCATCCCCGGCCACATAGTCTCAGTCGCAGACACGACGGCCGCCATCAACTCGTTTACAGAACACGTGCAATCCGTACTGAAGGATTGCTCACGAGAAGTTCCAGCATTGAGCGATCACCGCTGGATCCTACCCGCTGACGTACGTGAACTGATAACCGAGAAGAACGCAGCCATCCGTGCCTACAGCAACTTTCCCTGCGACGCGAACAAAGCTCACATGCGTCATTTACAGCGTGCTGTAAAGAAGCGCACTAGTGAGCATCGTTCAGATCAATGGGACAAGACGCTAAGCGAGCTTGAGCCTACCCACCTAGCCTTCTGGCAGCTGCAACGCAAGTTGCGGTCCACCGAAGAGGCTTCGATGCCTCCCCTCACCCGACCCGATAAGAGCGTTGCATTCGACGACTCTGAGAAGGCCGAATGCCTAGCCAACAGCCTAGAGTCCCAGTGCTCCCCCAGCTCTCAACCAGTAGACAAGCGACATCTCGATGAGGTGAACGCATTCGTCGAACGTAGAGCCGCCCTCCCCCCTGTAGAAGACCCAGATGATCCTCTGCCTCCGGTCACAGCTGACGAAGTGCAAGACATAATTAATAAGCTTCAACCGCGCAAAGCACCCGGCTCCGACGGAATCACCAATAGGGTGTTTAAACTCCTCCCCGCTCAGCTCGTCGTGTTAATGGCGGCCATCTTCAATGGCGCCCTGAGCAACAACGCTTTTCCCCAAATATGGAAAGAGGCCACTGTCATCGGTTTCGCCAAGCCAGGCAAACCCAAGTCTGAGCCCTCGAGCTACAGACCTATCAGTCTCCTGAACGCACTCGGCAAAATCTACGAGAGACTCATTTATAAGCGACTCAAAGACTTCGCCGAGGCTAAGAGTCTCATCCCCAACGAGCAGTTCGGCTTCAGAACCGGACACTCTTGCATTCAACAGGCCCATCGCATCGTAGAGCACTTGAGCGCTGGCTTTCAGCGTGGAGCGATGACGGGTGTGTTGTTCTTCGACATAGCAAAGGCTTTCGACAAAGTCTGGCACAACGGCTTATTATATAAGCTGTACAAACTGGGAGTGCCGGACCGTCTCGTGCTCATCTTACGAGACTTTCTGTCGGATCGCACCTTCCGCTATCGCATCGGGAAGGCACTGTCTTCCCCCCACCCCATTAGAGCCGGAGTCCCTCAGGGCTCCGTCGTCTCTCCCCTTATCTTTACTCTGTTTACCAGTGACATCCCCAAGAGCAAGAAGGCTCAGTTAGCCCTGTTCGCGGATGACACGGCCATTTATTACACTGGCCGCAGTCACGACGCTATCTATAGCACCCTCCAAACCTCAGCCAACGTCTTAGGCGCTTGGTTCCGGAAATGGAGAATCGAAGTGAACCCCGACAAGAGCCATGCAGTTCTTTTCTCTAAACAGCGTAAAATTAAGCCACCCGCGCTCAGCCCGATCACTATGTACGGTAAGCCTATCCCTTGGGAGAAGCAAGCCAAGTACTTAGGAGTCATACTTGACAACCACTTGTCTTTCGCGGCGCACATCAAAGCAGCTCGCGACCGAGCTGCGTTTGCTATGGGTAGGCTTCATTTCATGATTTCGGCAAAAAGCAAGTTGTCACTCAAGTGCAAGTTGCGCCTTTATACCGCGGTGATCCGCCCCATTATGACGTACGCTTGCGTCGTGTACGCTCACACCAAGCCTAAGTACATCCATAGGATGCAAATTTTACAGAACCGGTTCTTACGTAGAGTCACGGGAGCCCCTTTTTATGTCCGTAATGACCGTCTACACGTAGACCTTAGAATGCCCACCGTCCTTCAGTTTATGAAACGTCTTTCGAAGCGTTTCTTCGATAACGCCATTAAACACCGTAATCCCCTGATCGCAGCGGCCGCCCGTTACGAACCCTCGCGCATTAGTACAGTACGCCGTCCTAGGCATACCCTTGTTACTCCAGATGATGCTATCACCCTCCTCCAGGAGAGTAGCAAAGAGACTAGCACTCTTAAAAAGTTCCGACTCAAACCGCCGTCTTTCCGACCTCGCCGTCGAGGTCCGTCGCGACGTCCCGGTCCATGCCCTCCCCGACCCTCGCTCGAGCCAGCCCGCGATGCTGTGCCAGTAGTTTTAAATCAGCCCCTAAATAATGATACCATTCAGATCCAGCCTGTCCCCATGCAGTCCTCCCCCAGCGACGCCCTAAGCCGAGGTTCGTACCCCACAGGGGGTGCCCTTAGCGTGCAGTCGCTTAGTTTGTAAGTTTTTATGCCCTGGCTGGAGGCCTTACTCTAAAGGCCCCCACAGGATAGTCCGGTTAAGCAGACGACAACCTCATAGGTTGAACTGCGAGATGCCATTCAAAAAAAAAAAAAAAAAAAGAAGCACATTCTCATTTCTGTCATACACTGACCCGCTATTTTGACCTCTATACCAAATACGTAAAGTCGGGATTCGCATACAAATATATGGTGCAATGATTTTCTACATGGTCAGTTTCGTGCACGCATACATTGTACAGTCAACAAAATGCTAAGCGGAGTACGCAAGTACTTGAATACTTTTTATCCGATTTGCAAATGAAGCTTTTGTGTTGATTTCATGTAATTTGTAGTAATGTGTGCTGAGAGTAATTGGTTTACCGACGCTTGTCTGAGAATGTATTTAATAATTTGGCAGTGCAAGGATTTTGTGTGTTTTTGAAGTGAAACTTCTTATGCGACTTCCAACAAGTTTAACGCTACCATGGTGGGGGAATGTTTTCTATTACTCACTAAGAGATGGCAGTATTACAAGAACTGTGACTACGTAGTTCTACTAGGTACGCAAGATGGCTTGCAAACATTCATGCATTCGACTCTTCGGTGTGACCAGCCTTCGCTCAATTTCCATGAGTAGAATAACCCGATAAACTTATATAATAATTATGTAATAAAAATAATACAACAAGAAAACAACAAAATTTATTTAGAAGCTCAATTAAATAACGAGAGTGAATGCGTGGCACTTGAACGCATGCGTCTACTATTACGAAGTTTCACTTCTTGCGCGTGGAGGGACTCCACGCACTGATTTTTTTAAATAATTTTTTACTAACAAAAATTAACAAAATTTCAATGCCTCTTTGCTTGAGCATTGCAGAGGTGTTTTTTTCCTCGGCCTGCATACCTAACTCTTCTCTCAACTGTACCTACCCAAGTCCATGTATGTGCATATGTGTCAATGATTATGTGCGTGTGTGTGCATATTAGGAGTGTATGTGTATCTTCACGTTACGCTGTCTAATAAATAATGTATAGTGAAACGTACGAAACAGTAGATCGAGCTATTTCACGGTTGGACTCAAATGGCGGTCTCGCAACAATTTTATTGTAAGTTTGTGAAGATTTTTTATCACAGTGCATATAATAATGTAGGATCATAGTTGGTGGCGTCTGTAGCTTCTGACTTCTCCCATGGGAAAAGTCTTGAGTTTGTGTCTGTATGTATGTTTTTTAAAAGGGTTTTTGGAATTTAATAACATTTACAGGTTAGAAAACATGTCAGTAAACATTTAAGAAAATGTTTTGTAAAACATAACACAACTTCATGGCTATAATCCCCGAAGGCCGTTCGGCAGAGCTATACCTAATTCTAGCTTCCCCCTTTTTTTCTGGAAAAACCCAATAATGGTTTTGCCCAATTCAGGAATCGCGCTCATGCAGTCGTAATTCCGACCACTAGGCCCACGAAGCATGCAGTTCGAGAGGCTTTTATTTTACGGATGGGAAATCATCAAATGACTCCTCCCGCTCTGGGCGGAGCGGAAGGGAGTGTCAGACTTGTACTGACTAAAACCCATCCATGTTCCTTCTTAGCCCTTTGTGTTCCAGGGCCACGGTATCTCTTTCCAACATTCCCGCAGCCCTGACAGGCATCGGCCCTCTCGGACCCCTTCCGATTTGCTGACGTCTTCTTGAGCGCGCGTGGAACACGAAAGCGACGCCGCGCCGCACCGTCGACACGACCTGTTGTCATAAGACGGACGGTGAGCTAGCCCATTACTCACCGTCCACAGGCCCGCGCCTACGGTGGCAGTTCGAGGGGCTTTGGTAGGTACAACTGTATTGAAAAGAACAAGATGGCCGCGTAAGTTCCGTTTTTGAAAATACGCCAAAAGATCATCATAAAATCTGTACTTTGTATTCAAGTGTTGATATTGTGATGTCATTTTGTTTTAGCGGTCGTTAACCTGTGTGTGTTTTATAAACTGGCAAAACAGCTACTAGTCGAGTGCATTAGACAAAAAATAACTACTCAATTACTCATACGGTAGAACGAAGTTTACAGTCGTCGTATTTTCATGAGATTTTCTTTTATTCAGTTTCTGTGAGAGATTTGGAATTCAAAGTAAAAAAAAAATTCGCCGCTCGCGACTTTTTTAATTTTCCTTTGGAATGTTCTTTTTTTGGGTTTATGAATAATTTTAAATCCGCTGAATTTATATTGTGCTGGAATAGCGTAACCTGTGTGTATCCACTGAATGCCAATTTGGTCATTGTTACCGATTAACTGCGCATTTCAAGTTTTTCATGAAAAAATCTTATTTTCTTAATTTATTTCTAAATTAGAAAATTTTAAGACTAAGAGTTCTTTTGAGATTGGTATTTGTAATTAGATGTGCAAATTATGTTCTCATTACTCATTTTAGTAGCTACCTCATTAGGTAATAATTACTAAAAAAATATTTAAGGATACTTGTAATCTCAAAACCCCATAATCGCAAATCATCACATTATCAAAACTCCATGTTCTCAAAAAAAACATATTCAAAACACAAAATTCAGATACCGCATTCATTCATCTGGTGGTTGTTCAGAAATAAAACCTACGTCCAAGAGATCTTTTAACAGGGTTTATTTTCCTAAAGAAACTATAGTGAAATCAGTTAGGAACAGATAACTGCCATTAGGTTAAGCTTACTCAAAATTATTTGTCTTAGTTTCTGCATGCTCTTATACAAGGTGTTGTTTTGCATCCTCGTCGAAATTCAAGAGGAGGTCCTAAAAGACATAAATAATCAATAAAAATTACGGTACCTAGTTAATTATTAATAAACGCAGATTTTTTTGGTTTTTAAGTTTGTCAGTATTTCCGAATAGCACCCTTAAAGTGGTTTAGGGAATAAGAAATTATCAAATAAACGTTTGAGATTGTTTGTATGTGTGGAAGCGCTGTTATAGGGCGAGAATCAGACGGGCCGCGTTTAAAACACGGGTGGTTCACACTTACCGATTTTCGTAAATAATAAAAATAAATAAAAATTACCTACCCATTTTATTATTAATTCGGGTCGAGAATCATTAGCATAGTTACCTCATTGAATTTGACGAGGATGCAAAACAACACCTTGTATAACATGCCCGGTTTATTATTTAACGGTCTGTTGTATCCGTAAAACACAAAACAAAGTCAGCATTTCTCCATAATCAGTCACTAATCTTAGATCATTCTTATTTCGATCACGATCAAGTATCAAACGACGGCTCCATTCATTCAAATCGATCTCTTACATAACCAAATAACGGGTACACTGACCGACTTGCGACTTTATACCACCATCAATATTCACGCACCATCGACGAGTTTGTAAAACAATGCCGAAATAGACATTGAACATAAAAAGCAATGTACATCAATGGCTAAATTAAGTACGTGTTATATAATGATTGCGAGGTGTCGGAAAAATTATGAGATGAATGTTGAATAGTTTGAAAAGTGATCAACCTTGGTAGGCAAGTTGGGCATTTTGTGCTAAAAGTTTTTAGCGTTAAAGATTAAATTGGGTTTTGTTTATCTCGGCCCAAGTTTAGGTGTCTATCATCAAACCAGAGGATTACTGGCTATGATCAGAAGGGATGAAGATTTCTATAGTCTCCTGAGGGGACGGTTTGGCAAAGTGAAGTTGTGTTTAAGTTATAAGTTGTTGTTTTAGGTTTAAACGAATTTTCTTGGGTCCGGTAAGTGCCTCTGTTTAAGGAAAATACGTTTGGCAGTAAATACATTTTTAGGTACTCATTCCGTGTATTCGTCATTAGGTATACACATTTTTATATTTTTACATATATCTTAAAAAAAGCAACATAAAAAAACATTAAAAAAATATAAAAATTAGGTAGATCCTCTCCTTTATTTATATCCAAACATATAACTTAATTTTAACTATATATTTCTATGTAAATTAACATTATAACAAAAACCAAAAAAAAAATAGTAGCCCACTGGTATGGGAAACAGGGTCTAAGCTACCGGCGTAATAATTTTTAATAATGTACATAAATATATAACGATGAGATTTTTGCCATTTTTTTATCCTATGCAAAAAGTTTACTTTGTTTTTACCATTAATTTGTTTGGAGTACCTTATAAAAAGTATTCTATCAATCTATACGTCTTGGAGCCTTCTTGTAACTAACAAAGTTGATGCCAAAGCTCACTCTCAGTCAGATCATTACACAACAATTAACACTATAAAATATAGCAGTCATAAATATAAACTACAGTTACACAATAAAACAGCTATTTACGTACATAACACATAAATATGAAGTATGTACAATCGCTTTTATTTCTGTAATCAAATCATCACATTCACGACTTGAAACGGCCATTTTAATGCTATTTTTATACTTTCGCCAAGTTTTTTATTGCTGCCTAATGAATTGCTGTCATTTCTGACGCGAATTATGTACGAATTAAAAGTTGTTACTCTTGTTATATAAATGTTTATGTGCGATTGCACTGATGACAACATATTTGTGTTTAATTGACTATTCTTATAATATTTTAGCTTTTCTTTTGTATAGATTCATCTTTCTTATTTACCAATTTTTGTGAATGTGTAGACAGTGCAGGCTTTGTAAATTCCTAATTGTTTTTTTTTCCTTTTTCCTTTTCTACCTTTTGTAGTAAGGAAAGACTTATTGTCGGGCCTACGTTCTCCTCCCATACTTAAGTACTAACAACATTAAAAAAAATCAATTTATTTTAAAAGAGTAACCATGTAGTTTCTGCCGGTTCTTCTCCATAAGAAAAGACCAACCCGAACCGTGCACCTTTGACGATGTTTTATAAGTGCCCATGTAGGCCTATCCTACTAACATTATAAACATATGACGACACGTTTGGCGCAGTGGTTGAGTGTTCGACTGCTGCGCTACGTGTCGCGGGTTCGATCCCCGCACGGAACAAATATTTGTATGGCCTACAGATAGTTGTTTCGGGTCTGGGTGTTTGTGTATGTGAGTTTAAATGTTTGTGATCGCACCCACGATACAGGAGAAATTCCTAATGTGGGGCAACGTTAAAAAAAAAAAAAAAAAAAACACGAAAGTTTGTAAGTATGGATGGATGGATGGAAGTTTGTTACTCTTTCCCGTAAAAACTACTGAATGGATCTGGATGAAATATGGCACAGGGATAGATAATAGTCTGGAATAGCACATAGTACACTTTTTATTCCCGGTAGTGTGATCCCGCGGGACAATTACCGAAAAAACGCGGGTGAAGCTAGTGTAAAATAAAATATTTTGATTTTGTGATCACGATATTACTTTAGGGTGGAATGTCAGATGTTATGCCTGACTACCTTGTTGGTCGAGTGGGGATGCTGGGTTCGATGCTCAGATCTAGCAAAGTGTTATTAAGATTTACCACCACGAATTTTTCAGTAAGAGCCATGGAGTCGAGATTTGTGTCCGATTGATAGCAATAATAGGCTCGCCCCCATTACAGGACACTTAGAACATAACCACCGAAATGTGGGTGTCAGTTACGGGCGTGATGTTATAATAAGCTTTATCAGATGTTTTAACCTGAAATTCAGTAGGTACTTAGTAGCACGTTATTTATGTACAAAACGAAAAGTCGGAACCAATTAAAATAAGCAATTAGTAGTAGATAGGAAGAGCCTGCATATAAAGCAACGAAAGTTTGTTTGTTTTTGAAGTGAAAACTTCGGTAGCGGCGTGTCCACTTTTGTGATGGGTAAAAACTGTTTAACTCGCGTCAGGACACGTGAATGTCAGGATACATTAGGTTACGAAGGAATTGAAACCTTATGACATCTGTCATTGAGTTTGGGTTTCCAAAACTGGATCTGATGCACATACAAAACCTTCGGTTTCTACAAAGAGGTAAAATTCGTAAGACGGATTGTAATAGTACTGAAGTGATAAATTTTTAATGTAATGTATATAGTCATATTTGTGTACGATAGCGCAATAAATTAATATTGTATTTTACCACATAAATGATAGTACTTTAATACTGAGAATTAAAGCAATTTGTTCAAATTATTCCCTAACCATCCAAAATATCAAAAATACACAACGTTAATATACAAGTTTTCACTTCTGCCGGCACTCCCGGAGTGCAACCCGTTTTTTTTTTAATGTAACGTTGCCCCACACAAGGCATTACTCTTGTGTCGTGGCTGCGTTTACAAACATTTAAATTCACATACACAAACAGACAGATCCGGAACAACTATGAGGCATGTAGGCCATAAAAATATTTGTCCCGTACGGGGATCGAACCCGCGACACGCAACGCGCACCAGTCTATCGCTCAGCCAATGCGCCAACCGTGTCGCTAGTTACCTAATAAATAATTATTTAGCATGCCATTAAATAATTAAGCATGTTTTTTCAACATGCAGTAAGTACCTATTTATTGTGTAAAAATTAAGGTCGTTGCAGTCAGACAACCAATCTTACGAAGAGGCATCGACGTATTCATCATTATCAGCCTATAATGTTCCCACTGCTGGGACACTTCCTCTTCTCAATGAGAGGGAGTGGGGTTTAATCCACCACGAAGGCCCAGTGCGGGTTGGTAGATGTCACATGTCATCGAATTTTTAGTTCTAAGGCATGCCAGTTTCCTCACGATGTTTTTCTTCACCGTTTTGAGAGCAGCGGTGATGAAATAAATTACACAAAGTAATGTGCCTGCCTGGGTTCGAACCTACGACTTACATCGTCGTATTACCCAGTACTAATTGGGTTGCAGAGGTCAGATAGGCAGTCAGTCCATGTAAAGTACTGGTTTTCAGCTGCATCCGGTTAGACTGGAAGTCGACCCCAACATAGTTGGGGAAAGGCTAAGTAATTATCTCGTCAAGAGATAGTTATCTAACTTGGCGGAAGAGCGTTAACTATAGGTTTATTGGCGATAAATAAGTTACATTCGATAAAAATGCACATAAAAGTCGTAAAGTTATTGATTGAATATTTTAAAGTAATTGACAATTTTGATTACCTATTGAAGTAAGTATACTTTTATTAAATGATTTCCTTAAACACGTAATACATATTTAGCTTTTGTAAATGTAAGGGTCAGTTCACACCGAGACGCGACGCGACGCGACGATACTTGAAGAGGCCGGTGATTTCGCGCTGCGTCGCTCTACGCCGCGAGGCGGTCACGTCGCGTCGCGTCGCGTCTCGGTGTGAACTGACCCTAAGAACCTAAAGTCGGAAAAAATAGACATGACAAGGGATTTGTACAGTAATACTTGTCCAAAAAAGAACAAAGAAAAATACTTGGAAATTGTTTATGAATGGCATTTTTAATTGAAAATAAAATACAAAACCTTATTCTTAAATCTCATAAAAATAAACTCGGTCCTTTATTAAAAATAAAATTCCGTTTATGAAATTGTATAAAAATGAAAATATGCGGTTTTAATAACGCGAGAAAATCCGGGGTCATTGGCCGAACCCTTTCATGACCTTTACTTGTACAAGCCAAGTATTAAAGTAAGCAATATGCTTGTCAACAAACCTATCTAGGAGATAGGGCTACATGCCCTTGCAATTTAATAAAGACTAGCTGACCCGCGCTACTTCGGCTGCGTCTCTTTTTTCCCGTTTTCGCCACATTTTTCATTGATGCTCCTCTTCTATTGGTCGTAGCGTGATGATATATAACCTATAGCCTTCCTCGATAAATGGGCTATCCAACATTATAATTTTTGTTTAATTTGAACCCGCAGTTCCTGTGATTAGCGCGTTGAAACAAACAAACAAACTCTTCAGCTTTATGCTTTTTATAGATCTCGGCCTTTTAAGATCCTTTTACTTTGCTAGATTGTATGAGTGCACTTTATTTTGATTAAATTGGTTAGAAAATGAAATGTCTGATAGATACCAAATGTTTTCTTAAGATGAAATTTATGTTACAGTGTTTTTTTTTTTTCTCAATCTTGGAAATTTAGGACCTAGACTGAGACTATTCACGTTGATTAATAATTAATAAGACGTGTAATAGCTGTTTTAGGTAATTTAAGAAAAGACGCCCTGGGACTTGTTTTAATTTTATCTTATTTCAGAAAAAAACTTGGGTATTCTAGTATTTTGATAGTTTTAAGACGACTGATTAAATAAAATATATGTATTTTATTTAATCAGTCGTCTTCGATCGTCGATTTTATATTGTAATTACAGTCACTACTGGGTACGTGAATATTAAACTCGGTCCGAAGCAGGGGCGGGCCACTAATATAATTCATAGCTATATGTCACAATATTTTTTCCACACACTGTAATTAGGTATCAAGCATAAGTTTAGAATACTTAAAAGCGACATACGCAACCAAGTATTCGCACGTTTCCCTTAGGCGATTGCATTCAAGTTATCATTACTTAACGCACTGGACTTGGCTAAGTCGGGTAAATATTGCCGGGCCCAAGTAACCGGTCGACGTTTCCTCATACGTGATGTTGGAATATGTGCTTCTGAGTATTCAGTTCAAGTGATCTTGGGATCATTGAGCTGAGTAAAATCATAATCATCATCATTTCACTCACTCACTGTTGGGTATAGGCAACCCCTTTCTTCTGCCACTATTCTCTGATCAGCACGCGTAGAATGACTTCCGTAGAAACGGGGTATGTCGATGAAAGAATTGACAAACTGACATATGTCATTGTCTTTCTGTCATTACGTGGATTCTTCCATAGACAAAACTCGTTTCCACAGTGGTCATGCTACGCTTGCTGTTCGTGCCTTATGAATCCGTTTCCCGCGACCTTGAGTAATATGTCGTTTGTAAACAGGTTGTCTAAGTACAAGAGCTTTGAAAGAAATGACAAAAGTTCACAGAGAACAGGAAAACTGGGAATCGAGAGCATGCCTTCGTGGTTGGCTTATAATGGCCTAAATTGTACATTCGGCCACCTAAGACAGAACTCCCGATTGTTATTTTGCTGATTGGGTACTTATTTTTTTCACGAGTTACCAGTATACAAGGTGTTGTTTGGCATCCTCGTCAAATTCAAGGAGGTAACTATGCTAATGATTCTCGTCCTGAATCAATAATAAAATGGGTAGGTGATTTTTACTTTTTTTCTTATTTACGGAAATCGATAAGTGTGAACCACCCGTGTTTTAAACGCGGCCCGTCTGATTCTCGCCCTATAACCGCGCCTCCATACATACAAACAATCTTAAACGTTTTTGCAATAGTTTCTTATTCTCTAAACCATGTTATGGGGGTTATTCTGAAATACTGACAAACTTAAACAACCAAAAAAATCAGCGTTTATTAATAATTAACTAGGAACCGTAATTTATATTTATTATTTATGTCTTTTCTGACAACCTCTTGAATTTTGACGAGGTTGCAAAACAACACCTTGTATAGGTAAACCCGACTACAACTGTCGGGCAGTTGCCCGCCAGACATAACACCTGTCTGGTCGGAGGATCCTCCCTTTTCTATAGGGTATGAAGAACTTTACATCCTGTTCCTCATACCACTAAAAAATCTTTTTAATAAGGCACTTTCAGTTTCTCTTTTCCCTGAGCATAAAATGAAAGAAAAATAGAAAGTTGACATTATGACAAACAGTTGAGTCCAACAGCTTAGTTTCCTGCTTAAGTTGTACATAAGCCAATGAACGGATAACTTGAGAACGTTCTCGTGAAACCTGTCGACGTCTGTTAAGTTACGGTTAAGTTGGAAATAAGTTATTTTGGAGAAATTTATGATGAGACTGTAGTTTGACGTCTATGGGTAGACAGAATTGATATAAAGTTCATAAACTTATAACATTTAAACTGGTTTTCGTCAAAACTATTAGCTAAGTATGGTCTAATACAAAAAAAAAAAAAACAACTGAATGACGGAAAGAACAAATGACTCGAATCTATACAAATAAATAAAATTGAATTGTCTGTTTGTAATATTAAAATAACCGCTTTTTACTACATGCATACTTATGAATGTATATATACGGATACCAAAATAACATTTTGTACCATTTTTTTCTCTCTGTTTGCCTTTCTGTCTGTCTGTTTGTTCCGGCTAATCTCTGGAAGACTGGACCGATTTTTACAGGACTTTCACTGGCAGATAGCTGATGTAAAAAAGAGTAACTTTGGTTACTTCTTAAATTCCACGCGGACGAAGTCGCGGGCACAGCTAGTAAACTATAAGTATATCTATACTATTATGAGCATAAGTTTGGGTGCATGGCATGCTAATTATTGCTGGTATTCTTGCCTGTGCATATTTTTTCAGGTAAACTTTTCATGGGTAAATACTAAATATTTCACATAACATTTAATGTCATAGATTTCTAGAGTAATGGCTGATTCTAAATCTTACCTATCACAAGTGACTCGATTAAGATAAAACTGTACTACCTCAGCCACTAATATTGTACATTATATTGTTATGTACTCTAATTCGATATACAGTCCTGTTGAATAAAACCTATTAACTAAATAACATAGCAAAAAAGTTTTTCTATGAACATAATCATATTTGCATCCATGTGATTGATAATAATATTACCTATATGTTTAGCAATATCCACTACCTCCATCTTATTTTAAAAGCAGAAAACAGGTGCCTATCCTCTCAAAGCAATCCTTTAATTGCTTTAAAGAAACTTAACAGATGAGAAAGTTCTTTGCCAGTGAAAAACAAATGAGTATTTGAGCTTTATGTATGTTTAATAAAGCTCTCGTCAAATTGACGCCAATACCGCGCGAAATACGGGATTATATTCCCTCACGCTGATTGTGTCAACTACATTATCTTGTATGGAAAGATAAATAGATAATGGACATAGCACATCACACACAAACACAATTAAATGATACAGATATGAATATATACCGGTATAAAAAACAGGGTGCCAATTTACAATAAAAAAAACATTTACGAAACAATTATAGTGACACAATGACATATTTAAAAAAAAAATAACGAGTAGGTACCTATACAAGGTGTGGTGTGCGTCTCAAGGTTGCATCAAATGGGAGTCCAGTTCAGCATGTGTCAGGCATGCACCTCACGCTGGATTCCCGTAGTGGCATACGGATGTCGAGGATACGATATCAATATTGGTGTTGTGATAAAGTGTATGGGGAGGTTATCAAACTAGCGCGATTAATCACCTGCACGCGTAGTATGACCACTTTAGAAAGGAGTTTTGTCTACTGAAGAATCGATATAATGACAGATAGACAATGACATTGTGTCAGTTTGTCGATTCTTCCGTCGAAATAGCCCGTTACTTCGGCTGTCATGCTACGCGTGCTGATCATTAAAACGAAAGACAAGCGCAGTTGTATGCCCTATCCCAACGCATATTCGTATTTACGAAAGAAATAAAATAAGTTTATATCGTTCGGATTTGTCTGCAAAGCTTTATGCAGGCTATGTTTGTTCAGGGCTTTTATTGATTGCTGCACTGACCAAACAAATGAATCTAACAAGACATGCAAGTTGTAAGCTATCCATACATTGCTATACAAGTTTTTATTATGTGTCCTAAGCTTGTATAATGAACTGACTAGTCCAGTTGTTTTTAATTGCAAAAATATCGTCAAAAAACTGGTAGATGCCGTTTTTTGCACTAACGATTCCAGTTTTATACCGTTCTGTAATTAATTGCATCGATTAACATAACAGCTATTCGTCCGTCTATGCTTATTTTTATATTTCTTCGCTTCATTCTTCAGATATAGATATACTAGGTAGTCCTTTTAATCTACATGGTAACAAGTACTTTTAAGCGATTTATGAAAATCGATAAAATTATCGACTTTTTACAATTAAGTCGATTCTATACCGACCATAATCACACCACTAGTCAAGCTGTCTTTCTTTTTTTGTGCACGATAGCAAGCACATGCGCTCACTAGTTATTAAAATGCCGATAAAACGGGAATATTCCCGAGAAATTGAAAACTATCGACGTAAAATCAAAAAGCTGGAGGATGAACGAAATACGTAAACGTCGTAGAATTATATTTGAATATTCATCAGATACCGGTATGTATTGTTACTCTTAGAACTACCAACTACCCTCAATTATAAATTATTTAATATTCTTGCGAGGATTAAAGGCGCATTGTTTTATCATGTTTATGGTATTTATGTATTATTTATTTAGTACTGTTTTTTGCCTAGCGGTTAACCGGGAGTTGACACGAAGGCTATGATTTTTCAAACCCATGTGATATTGCCTCGCCTTTTTAGCCTTATAGCCTAAAAATGGTGATAAAAGATTTATTTAAATAAAAAAACTTAAATTACTATGTTTCAAAATCGAAGATTACCGAACGGCTTCTAAATGATTACCTAATAATGGCTTTATGTCCACTATTGATTTAAAAGAAGCATATTTCCTTATACCAATTCGTAAACCTGATCGCAATTTTTTGATAATCCAATTTTATTTGAACATGAGAACTCAAAGACCAGAGATCGGAATAGGTATTCCGAAGTAAGTAACTTGTGGATAATACCTTCCTCACTTAAAATCAGCCGTGATAATATGCGAAGGTATTATCCACATTTTACTTACCTCCTCGAAGTTTAGGCAAATATACTCTACTTATTTCGATCTCTGATAATTACCTACGAGTTCAATTGAATGCCATATGGCCTTTCGGTAGCTCCGAGATCCTTTACGAAGATCATGAATGAGTATAAAAAAAAAAAAAAGTGTCTTTGGGAAAGTTGTTTGTTATAATGAGCACAATCACGTGTTAAGGTATCAGTCACTCCTGCCAGGGCTGCGGGTTGTTCGAAAGAGATACCGTGGCCCTGGAACACAAAGGGCTAAGAAGGAACATGGGTGGGTTTTAGTCAGTCAAGTCTGACACTCCCTCCCGGCCCAGAGCGGGAGAAGTCATTTGATGATTTCCCATCCGCAAAAAAAAAAACAAAAAAAGGTATCAGTCACTAATTACCAGTCACCCTATATTATACGTTTCTAAAAACTTGAATGTAGCACATGGACAGACCATGGCTTGGGTTAGGATATCTTTTATCCCAGCAGCATGTTCCTGTGGGACAATTTCCGACCTACAGGCGGAGAAGCCGTGGCTTCCCAAAAGCTAGACTAGAAATCTAGTTTTGTTATTTAATTATCTTTTATATCGTTTCCGCAAAGTATAAGTATTAGATAATAATATAGTCTTTAAGGTAGTTCTAGAAATCTGGACCATCCGTTAGGAAGATAAGAAAACTTATAAACTTCAGTAGATACCGTTACGGAATCTAATACTACACTAATAATAAAGCTGATGAGTTTGTTTGTTTGCTTGAACGCTCTAATCTCAGAATATACTGGTCCGATTTAAAAAATCGTTCAGTGTTAGATAGCTTATTTATCGAGGAAGGTTAAACGCAATATATTATCACGCTACGACCAATAGGAGCGGAGCAGCAATGAAAAATGTTGCGAAAACGGGAAAAATGTGACGCAGACGAAGTTGCGCGGGACAGCTAGGTATTCCATAAAGTTGTCTATCTTTATACCTATACTTTGGACTTCATGATCTAAGTTAAGAACTATTGAATGGCCACTGGAATGTTAGTAAATGCAGAAAAATCAAGGTCGGTTATTTTTGAGTTACTTATGATAGTTTTCCCCTGACCCTTTGGGTACGTATTACTAACACTTCGCTGTCCGTCCGTCCTTCCGTCCGTCCGTCCATCCGTCTGTCACCAGGCTGTATGTCATGAACCGTGATAGGTAGCCAGTTGATATTTCTACAGATTATGTATTTCTGTTGCCGCTATAACAATAAATACTAAAAACAGAATAAAATAAATATTTAAGGAGGCTCCCATACAAGAAAGTGATTTTTTTGCTCGTTTTTATAAATAATGGTACGGAACCCTTCATGCGCGAGTCCGACTCGCACTTGGCCGGATTTTTATTGTTACTTAATAACTAACTAAATGTACTTTATATTTAATACCCCAGCAGACCAATAAATGCCATGTCCAATACAACAAGATGGTTATTATAATTAATATTGACCTGAAACCAAAACAGCCCGTCCAAGTTCAAGACCTTATACAGGCATAACTTTTACTTATTACGTACACCAACGTGCAAAAAAACAAGCACACACTTAACATCAGTCATAAGTTCGTAACATATTAGATAATAACGTGTGTAGGTGTAAATGAACGTAAGTGTACAAGTAATAAGGAAACTCGCAGTGTTCTCAGTCAGACTTCTCCTCATCCTCTGCGCACGGGCAACGTTTGCTTCACTTTCACTCACTATTACCTAGGCGTGACATAACGTGTGATACCAGTAATTCTACCTTTTTGTGCTCATATGAGAACTGATTACATGTTGCTTGGTACTTTTGACCCGATGTGTATTTAAATAGGTGCTTGTAAAAGTAGGGAAAATTCGAAATGAAAATACCAACGTCTCTTTGAATTGAATTGAAAAAGGCTACTTAACAAGTTAATTAATATATTCTTGTTAAAGGTCAAAACAAGTTTGATGTAGGTAATCGATTTTAATAATCATAATCTCAAAACTAGTCTTAAAATTGATGCAGCTTTTTTATTTTTATTTGAGTTGCATCGACTCAAATTACAGCATGAAATACTAGACGTTATTGATTTTTGTTTTATTTTGTAGTATCATAGAGTTCACGTATTCTTATAACTTGGTCAGAAACCGGCCTTATATCTAGCATTTTCCATACAAGGAAAACATGCAAGAATATTAAGATTGTCTGCATCGGTTAAATTTATTGCACTGGTTCAATTTATTAAAAAAAAGTTGTATTATTTTTGGCAAAACATTACACCAAAAAACAAAATTACCTGTATAAACAAGTTAAAATAAAAAATTAAATACGACAGGCACGAAACAAAAATAAATAAAAACCAAATAAATACTTACGCGTAAAAAGATCCGTCAACGTTGACAACACACACTTCGAAAAAAAAAGAAGTTCGAATTATGAAAAACCGTTCCAAAGATGGCGTCTGTCAGCGGCGCGTTCGCGAGGTACAACTGCGGAATCGTCGCGGGCGCAGGTGAATGTGCACGTCACACCACCACTCTTGTTTCGCGTACTATTTACCACGTATAGATGCACCTTCCCTTCTTTAATAGTCCACTCACGAAGGGTCTCCTTCATTTAACAGGCCTATACCACTTGTTATGTACAATGAACTTTGCCTATTTGAATGGACGATTGTTCTTGCGACGCGTCTCCCATTTTTATTAGGCTTTATTTTATGCACTTGTAAGTTTTGTCGTTTGTTGTTACTAACTGTCCGTTTACTAAGAAATAAAGAGGTTTTATTCATAGAATGTTTAACTATACTTGTTGACGCTTTAAAAACCTCTCAACTTTATCAATAACTAGCACTTCGCCTGCCACTTCGTCCGCGAAAATTGTGATAGCTTGAAAATATAATATAGCCTATGTTACTCGGTAAAGATGTAGCTTTCTAATGGTGAAAGAATTTTTAAAATCGGTCCAGTCGTTTTTGAGTTAAATCGTAACAAACAAACAAACAATCAAATATTTCCTCTTTATAATATTAGTTTAGATTTATGAATAAAGCCCAAAAGCTTTCATGGCACCTGGCATAAGTACGAATTCCTAAATTCTGCAAATCAGCTCTGGAATATTATCAAGAATGATAGCACTCTTTTTACGACAGAAACTTTTAATATCTTCGCAACTTATCTATCAAATTCGTCGACAAATTATTTCAGAAAAAGAAAGTAATGTTTGAAGTTATTAATGTGTGAATTTCACAAAAACTTCACGGTTCATAAACAAGATGATGATTGACAGAGCACGTTTGGCTTCGCGATTGCACTCCGTGTGTAATTATTTAGACTACCTACCTATTTCAAAATATAAAGAAACATCCAGAAAGCTCTGTTGCGTTTGCACTAACTTTGCTTTTTCTTCTAACTTATTTTATATTGGGTGTGCCCCGCGGAGACACCTACCGTTTATCTTTTTCTCGGCTCCTAATGGTCATAGCGTGATATTAAATAGCCTATACACGGTGTAAATCACCTCATCACGAAGCCTTCAACCAAGCATCCTGTACATGAAACTAAGTAACTTTACGCAAAAATTATTGCTGGGAAACGACTTTTTTTTTGGGGGTGTAAAATCATGTTTTGTGGTAGAACTCAATGTAACACACTCAAAACATTGTGCTGATGGACGGATTGAATAGTACGGGGGTCGTGGAAGTGTTTAAAGTAAAAATCTTACATTTAAAACTTTTATTAAAAAAAATACTTGTCAAAAAGTTGGAACTCTGACCCCTAATATCTCCGTAACTAGAAGGTTCCCAGGTATGATGTAGAACAAAAAAATGATCGCAATGACAGGGAGAACCAGTGCTATTCGGCTTCGTTAAGAGGTGTTTTACACCCTTTATATAACCTTCCTCAACAATTAGGCAATTGTACAGTATGTTAGGTTAAACGAGGGACATATTGAGGGAGGGTATTCAGTTTTCGATTCTCGTCCCAAATATGTAAAAAACCTATAACGTACATAGAAGAATTTTTAATGTTTTGTTTAGTGCCTAGATATTTTGGACTGTCCTAAGCCAGGTAAGTTTAAAGTATGAAGGGAAAATGGATTATACCTGAGAGTCATTGACCCGCTCACATGTTCTGCGATAGTATTAAGTCGCTAGCGCAACGGTGTATACACGTTGCGTGACATTTGCGAAAATTTTGGTATGGTTCTGTCTGTTATTTATCAGTGTTTTTTTTTTGTTTATATTTTTATTAGTATCATGTTAGCATGTACTATTATGGGTTTGAATATGTCCCTCGTTTAAACTAACATACTGTATATGCAAATACGATTGGTAGTTCCAGATTGGCGCGTTCAACAAAAGAAACTGTTTAGGCTTACTAAATAGATTACTGAGGTAGAATATTCGTAGTAGACTGTTACACAGTAGGTAGGTACCTCCTACAGAAGGTAGATAATCGACCTCTTTTAAAATTGACAGTGTTTCTTCTATGGATTCTAACCCCTAATGACAGAATTTTATTAGACAAAAAATACAGTTCTCTGCTGAGCCATCATTAGAAGTAACGGTCAAGCTATGCATGGTTTGCCAAAATAAATTTCATTGAAGCAATCACACTGGCATTGCAAGCAAGAAGTTTATTCATGATTGTCTGTCATGACAACTAGTTCCACTGGTTTTTTCAATAACCCTGCACGGAAATAAATAAATATGTTAATGAACTTTTTTACCCGTCTTCACGTATATGGTAGTTTTCACTTATCAGCTACAGCCAGGAATGTGGAATACACTTTAGTTAAAGACAATAAAAGTAGCCAGTCAAGTCATTCACCGTCTGACCGACCTTCACTCCGCAGAGGATCTTCAAGGTCCACACAACAATTAATATTTACTGAACAATTATTGTGAACATGGAAAGAATTCGCAACGAATTTCGTGTTCAGATGATTAAGAGTGTTTATGCCTTTTTTTTTTTTTTTTGCGGATTGGAAATCATCAAATGACTTCTCCCGCTCTGGGCGGAGCGGGAGGGAGTGTCAGACTTGACTGACTAAAACCCACCCATGTTCCTTCTAAGCCCTTTGTGTTCCAGGGCCGCGGTATCTCTTTCGAACAACCCGCAGCAGAGCGTTTATGCCTTACGACATAATTTCATACAAACTTTCAAGTCCTATTTTTCCGAAATGAATGAACCGATTTTAATGAAACTTCTTACTCATAAGTACGATACATAGGTCTAAAAAGTTACTAAAAACATTTTCTAAAAATAGTGTTACAGCTAAATTAGACCGATTATAAATTATATATAGGAACAGAAATTTCCAATTATCTTTTTTTGTAAAAGACATTTCAAAAATGTTTTTTAGTTACTTTTTAGACCTATGTATCTTGCTTATGCGTATTAAGTTTCTTTAAAATTAGTTCGTTCATTTGGGAAAAAGAGGACTTGAAAGTTTGTATGAAATGCCTTAAGGTGTAAACGCTCTTAAATGAATGCTTGAAGCAGAAAAATCTTGCTTTGGCTTTATTTCTTGGGATTATCTATTGTAAGTTTGTAGTTAAATAAGCTAGCTCAAGACTAGGAGAAGACAGCTTTGATAGTAATCAGGGCCAGTAATTTGATACAAGCCTACTTCTCTTCATGATGTTCGGGTTTCTGTTCAGTTTGATTGCCTTATGGGCTTGCCGTATAGGAACGCCACTGATAGGCTGATTAGCCTTGAATGCCTAAGGAACATTTTGAAAAATTGTGATACTATTTTCAAAGGTAAATGAAGAGGCTGAATGATTCCACTGTCATTATAAAACCCTCAGCAAAGAAAGGAAGAAAAGTAATAAAAAAAAAAGTATTTATTATTAAAAAAAAAAAAAAGTTGACTATCATAATAATTCTAAACTTACTTTGTCTTATGCAGCCACATGGATAGGCAGCCGGCCTATATTTGGTTTATTTAATGTGTCGTTAAACTCACACTATTTAACAATTATTATCGTAGTAAGTAAGTTGCTAATTAGCAATAATGCCATAAGTTGAAGTTAAAACATTGTCAACGTAATTACATAAATAATTTTCGTTGACATAAAGTTATTTGCTTTTCGTTCTGTCACACATTAATAACAACGTTTTCTTTTAAGAAAGCGATATTGTGGTAGTGTGTGAAAAATAAGAGTTTTGTACGCTTTCCAGTATTTATTCTTCGTTATGATCGCAAATTATCCTACGGAAACATCCTGTTTTTTTTTGTAACTGAGCAGCAGTGGATGTCTACTTTGAAATGAAGTTGAGGACGACATAAACCTGCTATTTCTCTTTACACAGATTTCTGCGTAGATAATCTTTCATGCTCTCACGCTCAAAGGAAAATATTATCAGATTGCCTATACTCCAAATCAGTAGATATTATTGCAACAATATTTACCTGATTGTAGACATAACATAGACTTAAATTACAAAAACTAGGAACACCTTCAACCGATAACATTGGTCTATGTTTCAACACGAAGTCAACCATCCACCCAGTTTAGTGTTACGAAAGACAAAGCATGGACGCACTACGAATCTGTTATGTTTGCATATGCGTTAACTACGACACAGTATAAAAATGACCAGTAAGTCAACTAGGCCTTTTTGGGAAATCAAACGCGGGTCTAAAGCGCAGCGGGTCTATGGACGGTGAGTAATGGGCTAGCTCACCGTCCGTCTGTTTTATGACGACAGGATGTTTTCCACGCGCGCCTCAAGGAGATGTTAGCAAATCGGAAGGAGTCCGAGATGGCTGATGCCTGCCAAGGCTGCGGGACTGTTGAAAAAGAGATACCGTGGCCCTGGAACACAAAGGGCTAAGAAAGAATAAATAAATAGTGATAACAAATGTGTATATATATACTTAATATAAGATAATGTAAACTGGACAAATTGTAATAGTAAGTGTGTAGATATATTTTTTTAAATTAAAAACCATTTAAATTGCAATGCCTTAACAGGCAACTATGTTATAAAAACCTACCTATTGTCAACATCTTCAAGACTACACTTAGTTCTCAATAAAGAATTTGAATTTGGAACATGGATGGGTTTTAGTCAGTACAAGTCTGACACTGCCTTCCGCTCCGCCCAGAGCGGGAGAAGTCATTTGATGATTTCCCATCCGAAAAAAAAGGGTCTAAAGCGCATCACACACAGGGAGCGGGCGGGGGCGGGCGCGGGACGGGCGTGGGTGTCAGAAATCTGTATTTCATGATTGGACGACATCACACAGAGAGCGTGTGAGGGCCGGGCGCAGGTCATGCATTGTTCGGGCGCGGGTCGGGCACTTATCGGGTGAAGCGTGGGTGACGCTCTGGCCCTGTTCTGTTTGTGAAAGCGCGCGACCAGCGCACGACCCGCGCCCGTCCCGAGCACCACTCGCACCCGCTTTCTGTGTGTTATGCGCTTTAGGATTGTCAGCTAAACTTTTTAACACGCTTTTTGTACTATTTGTTTCATTTGTTACACTTCACCTGTAACCTGTACGTAAAAGAATCTTAGCAGTTAAAGTCCCACGTCCCAGTTCCCGATTGAGCTATTTTGCATAATTACATATTTAGTTCGGATGACGATGGTCTAAGTGACTAAATTCTAAATCCAATATGGCGTACTCCCAAAGATGGCGGACTAGTTGTTTTTATGTTGTTTTTATGTATCATATGAAAGGGTACATTTTTTAAACTAAATTAGTCCTGTACGAGGCCAAAAGGCAGCATTAAGCCATCTGGTGTGTGAGTAGACTCTGACTATTTATTCTTAGTTGGAATACTGCCTGTTAATACTGTCTACTGTGTTAACGGCCCTGATGCAATATGCAGACGCGAATGATTTAATAGATCGTGCAAAAATATATAAACGATAAATGCACGTGAATTTTGACACTTAAACGTTATTGAGATTTCATAAGAATCGACAATTGTACAGGAATGTTTAAGATTTTCGAGAAAAAACATTGGTTCAAGAGATGATACAGGGTCACTAGCGGGCATCATCTGCCTAGCCTTTTCTCGATGTTGGGGTCGGCTTCTAGTCTAACCTGATAAAGCTGAAAAGCAGTATTTTATATGGAGCGACTGCCTATCTGACCTACATAACCCCAGTTAGTACTGGCTGATACGATGCCCCTTGGCAAGATTGGTTTTCAGACCTTCTGGTCACTGACTACCTGTAACGACTGCCAAAGGTCTACAGATGACATCCGAGATCAACGGCTTACCATGATTTTGGAGGCACGGACGAAACTCGGTATGTAATGGGTGGTCACCCATCCACGAACCAATCTAGGCATGCGCGGCTTAACCTGATGATCAACGCAGTTGTTATTATTTAGCCAGGCGCAATTTAATTTGTTTATTTATTGATGCGAAATCCATACTTTTGTTGATGCGCACTTAACCCGCTGAGAGAGCAGCGGTAGCCCAGTGGTGGCAGCCCCGACTTACGAGCAGTAAGCCGTGGGTTCGATCCCAGGAAGGCGCATTACTTTGTGTAGTTTATTCCATCACCGCTGCTCTCAAAAACGGCGAAGAAAAACATCGTGAGGAAACCGGCATGTCCTAGAACTAAAAATTCGAAGACATGTGACATCTACAACCCGCACTGGGCCCGCGTGGTGGATTACAGCCCATTCCCTCTCCTAGAGAGGAGGCCTGCGTCCCAGCAGTGGGAACATTATAGGCTGATGATGATGATGATGACGTGACCCGCTCTCTTTTGTCTATGTGCCTATCAGTCTGCCGCCTCTTCTCAACGGCTGAACGGATTCCGATATTTGGCACGCAGGTATGTACCTACGTCATGCCCTAATGTTATCCTAATAGAACGTTCCTGTGGGATATTTTCCAAACCTCGATGCAGCGGAAGCCGCAAAAATAATTTAAAATATTGTTGGAACGGTTTGAAAATAAAATAGAGTGCAATTACTTCAGAATATTGTGCAATTGAGGTGTTAATGCACACATCGTTCAGGCAATTATAAGATTGTTGCGTAAAACTATGTCCGTTTACAATATTAAAACTTTACAAGGAATTCTGCCACTCAGTCGTTACAAGTAGTCAGAAGCCGAAAGTCAGAGATCCAGTCTTACCAAGAGGTATCGTATCACGCAGTAACTGAGTTGTAGAGGTCAAAGGGGTACTATGACGCTTAAAACATTATTGTTCCATTCCTATTCCAGAGTGGGAAAAAGATGGAGCTAGACGACCTGTATAGCTCCAACTCTTTTTCACTCTGGAATGAGAATGGAACAATTATGTTTTAAGACGTCATGGTACGCCACCAGATAGGCAGTTGTTTCAAGTAAAATACTGATAACTCAGTTGGATCTGGCTAGACTGTAAGCCGACCCCAAAAAAGTTTAAAAAGAGGCTAGGCAGATAATGATAACTAAAATAAAACGTTTAAACTTTTAAAATTCAAGTTAACTTCTAAAACACTTGAACCCCTCAAGGTTCACGACTACAAAGTCCTCCTGTGTGTCCAAGCCTTTAAATCAATTCAGGTAACTTATGAAAATTTTCTTTATCAACAATAATACTATTCTTGGATCTTACTTTAATAATTAAATCAGTATCTGAAGTATTTCTATGAATATTCATTAAAATTCTGAATTTTCAATTCGACAGACAGTCTTCTTAAAATGTTCTAGTGTATTTCTAACGGAAAATATAAACTTGAAAGTTATTTTGTTTGTTGGCAGAGGCGTTGGAATTCTTTATTATTTCTGACCGGGAACCTAATTAGATTTAATGGAGTACTCGCGTTTTACATTCAAGCTAGAGCACTTACATTGCATTTCAGATTTTTTGTTAGTTTAGTTAGTTACATAGCAATATGTTATAGTAACTATTTTTGGGAACCTAAACAAAAAAAAGAATGACCAATTGGTCAATGCTTCAACTATGGTATAGGACCATATGAGGCCATAAATGAAAGCCAAAAGGTAGCTCTGACGATTCAGAAGTGCCTGTTTATAGTCTTAATTGACTTTTGATTTTTGGAGCGCTAAAAAGAAACAGTATAAAAAAACAAACGCATTGAGAAACTTCTCCTTTTTTTGACGTCGGTAAAAATGTAAGGTAGGTTAGTACTCGACCAACGCTGCCGATCAACATCGTCGCCGTCAATTTAACTTATGTTTTGGGTGTAACACCTACTCAGTAGACTTGCAAAGGGATCAAAGTTGTAAATCTCAGGTATGTAGGTAAGGAGGTGTCTGATGAGATGACCAGTAATACAGAAGTATGAAAGAAGACGACATGCTGCGCCGACCCCAAATAAAAATCTAAAATATCTCGACTGCATCTTTAGTTTATTACCTTACAAGAAATACACGACCAGTGGTTAAACCTGTAAAATGAATTAAGTATATTTTCTGAAAGAATATACTACTATATATTATTATCTATAAAAGTTAAAAAAAAAAAACAAGTTTTTTTTCTCTGCCTGACAATCCTCATCAAGTTGGTATGGAATCTTCTCGAGTAGTACAGAATCTTCTGGTCCCAATAAAACTTTGATCAGAATTCTTATACGTACACAAACAAAATAATATTGGTACTCAATAAAATGAAGTAATAATCAATAAGTAGAAGTTAGTCAACTTTCAAAATGCCCTCGTTTCGGAAACGAAGCAGTCAAAACAAGGTCCTTCTGTTCCTTCCTTTCTAAATGCGAGATCGTCCCATCTCAAGGTCGACTCATATGTCCACTCAGCGTTGAACTGGTGGCCCAAGTTATAAGCGGAGTTAGTGCAGAAGATGTTTTGCCAGTACATTTTGTGCAATTGTATTGTGAATATCATCATCATCATCATCTGCCTAGCCTTTTCCCAAACTATCTTGGGGTCGGCTTCCGGTCTAACCGGGTACAGCTGAGGTCAGATAGGCAGTCACTTCATGTAAAATACAAGTATATTTTTCTTGAAGCGACTGCCTATCTGGCCTCCACAATCCAATTACTGGGTAATTCGATACCCCTTGGTAAGACTGTATGTCACACTTTTTGGCTTCTGACTACTTGTAACGACTGTCAAAGATTTACAACTGAAAGCCAAAACCAACGGCTTAACGTGCTTTCCGAGGCACGGAGGAAACTCGGTATGTAATTATGGTCACCCATAACCGGATCAACCTCGACAAGCACGGCTTAATCTTAAAGAACGACCCATGCAGCTGTTATTATTTAGAAACGATTTTTTTTTTTTTGAATGGCATCTCGCAGTTCAACCTATGAGGTTGTCGTCTGCTTAACCGGACTATCCTGTGGGTGCCTTTAGAGTAAGGCCTCCAGCCAGGGCATAAAAACTTACAAACTAAGCGACTGCACGCTAAGGGCACCCCCTGTGGGGTACGAACCTCGGCTTAGGGCGTCGCTGGGGGAGGACTGCATGGGGACAGGCTGGATCTGAATGGTATCATTATTAAGGGGCTGATTTAAAACTACTGGCACAGCATCGCGGGCTGGCTCGAGCGAGGTTCGGGGAGGGCATGGACCGGGACGTCGCGACGGACCTCGACGGCGAGGTCGGAAAGACGGCGGTTTGAGGCGGAACTTTTTAAGAGTGCTAGTCTCTTTGCTACTCTCCTGGAGGAGGGTGATAGCATCATCTGGAGTGACAAGGGTATGCCTAGGACGGCGTACTGTACTAATGCGCGAGGGTTCGTAACGGGCGGCCGCTGCGATCAGGGGATTACGGTGTTTAATGGCGTTATCGAAGAAACGCTTCGAAAGGCGTTTCATAAACTGAAGGACGGTGGGCATTCTAAGGTCTACGTGTAGACGGTCATTACGGACATAAAAAGGGGCTCCCGTGACTCTACGTAAGAACCGGTTCTGTAAAATTTGCATCCTATGGATGTACTTAGGCTTGGTGTGAGCGTACACGACGCAAGCGTACGTCATAATGGGGCGGATCACCGCGGTATAAAGGCGCAATTTGCACTTGAGTGACAACTTGCTTTTTGCCGAAATCATGAAATGAAGCCTACCCATAGCAAACGCAGCTCGGTCGCGAGCTGCTTTGATGTGCGCCGCGAAAGACAAGTGGTTGTCAAGTATGACTCCTAAGTACTTGGCTTGCTTCTCCCAAGGGATAGGCTTACCGTACATAGTGATCGGGCTGAGCGCGGGTGGCTTAATTTTACGCTGTTTAGAGTAAAGAACTGCCTGGCTCTTGTCGGGGTTCACCTCGATTCTCCATTTCCGGAACCAAGCGCCTAAGACGTTGGCTGAGGTTTGGAGGGTGCTATAGATAGCGTCGTGACTGCGGCCAGTGTAATAAATGGCCGTGTCGTCCGCGAACAGGGCTAACTGAGCCTTCTTGCTCTTGGGGATGTCACTGGTGAACAGAGTAAAGATAAGGGGAGAGACGACGGAGCCCTGAGGGACTCCTGCTCTAATGGGGTGGGGAGAAGACAGTGCCTTCCCGATGCGATAGCGGAAGGTGCGATCCGACAGAAAGTCTCGTAAGATGAACACGAGACGGTCCGGCACTCCCAGTTTGTACAGCTTATATAATAAGCCGTTGTGCCAGACTTTGTCGAAAGCCTTTGCTATGTCGAAGTACAACACACCCGTCATCGCTCCACGCTGGAAGCCAGCGCTCAAGTGCTCTACGATGCGATGGGCCTGTTGAATGCAAGAGTGTCCGGTTCTGAAGCCGAACTGCTCGTTGGAGATGAGACTCTTAGCCTCGGCGAAGTCTTTTAGTCGCTTATAAATGAGTCTCTCGTAGATTTTGCCGAGTGCGTTCAGGAGACTGATAGGTCTGTAGCTCGAGGGCTCAGACTTGGGTTTGCCTGGCTTGGCGAAACCGATGACAGTGGCCTCTTTCCATATTTGGGGAAAAGCGTTGTTGCTCAGGGCGCCATTGAAGATGGCCGCCATTAACACGACGAGCTGAGCGGGGAGGAGTTTAAACACCCTATTGGTGATTCCGTCGGAGCCGGGTGCTTTGCGCGGTTGAAGCTTATTAATGATGTCTTGCACTTCGTCAGCTGTGACCGGAGGCAGAGGATCATCTGGGTCTTCTACAGGGGGTAGGGCGGCTCTACGTTCGACGAATGCGTTCACCTCATCGAGATGTCGCTTGTCTACTGGTTGAGAGCTGGGGGAGCACTGGGACTCTAGGCTGTCTGCTAGGCATTCGGCCTTCTCAGAGTCGTCGAATGCAACGCTCTTATCGGGTCGCGTGAGGGGAGGCATCGAAGCCTCTTCGGTGGAGCGCAACTTGCGTTGCAGCTGCCAGAAGGCTAGGTGGGTAGGCTCAAGCTCGCTAAGCGTCTTGTCCCATTGATCTGAACGATGCTCACTAGTGCGCTTCTTTACAGCACGCTGTAAATGACGCATGTGAGCTTTGTTCGCGTCGCAGGGAAAGTTGCTGTAGGCACGGATGGCCGCGTTCTTCTCGGTTATCAGTTCACGTACGTCAGCGGGTAGTATCCAGCGTTGATCGCTCAATGCTGGAACTTCTCGTGAGCAATCCTTCAGTACGGATTGCACGTGTTCTGTAAACGAGTTGATGGCGGCCGTCGTGTCTGCGACTGAGACTATGTGGCCGGGGATGGACTCCAGGTGAGACGACGTGGTGGATTTTAGCTTTTCGCTGACTTTCCTCCAGTCGGTTATCACTTGGGTTGGCGGGGGCTGGCTGGGGTCAGAGGGACCCGAGCGGGGAACTAAGTGCATGAGCACTGGTCGATGGTCTGAGTTAAGCTCATGTAAAGTCTCGATGGAATGCAACTTAAGGTTGGCATTCTTGAGTAGCGCTATGTCGAGAACGTCCGGACGTTGGTCGGGGTCGTGGGGATTGTGAGTGTGCTCCATAGGAGCGATGGGATCGAAGTTGAGGGACTCACCCAGGTTATACACGTAACGTCCTCTGGCAGAGGTCGTCGTGCTGTTCCAGGCGGGGTGTTTGGCGTTGAGGTCGCCCGCTATGATAACGGAGTCACTCAAGCCGAAGAGGACGGCAAGGTCTTTGGTGAACAGAGTGTGCTCCTCGGACGTGCCGCCGGGAGGGATGTACGCGGAGGCGATAGTGATCGGTTGATGACCGGTCATGCCTAGTCGACACACTGAAGTCTCGAGTAGAGACTCCATGGGAGGGGGATCTAAGGGGATGCAGTGCAGTTCTTTTCTATAATAGATTAGAGTACCGCCCTTGTGGCAACGTGACCGATCGTTGCGAACTATGCGATAGTTGGCAATTCTCGGATCGCGGTGACTGGGCTTGAGGAAGGTCTCCTGTATGAGGAGGATATCAATTTGATGGTCACGGAGGAAGGTGGCGATTTCATCACGCTGGCCTCTAATGCCATTGGCATTAAAGTACCCTAATTTAAGGGATCGGGGTTTGGTACACGTTAATCTCGTATTATCCATTGAAATTAAAGATTAATGCCGCTGAAGGCTTCGCCTAACTTGATTAGGGACTTGAGGATAATTTTAAGCTTATCACCGTCAGTGTTAGCCTCCCTGAGATCTGCCGCCATGCGGTCTGCTTCGGGGGTGACTAACTTTGCTAACGTTTCTAAAGTTACGTTAGGAGAGGAGACCGCGGCCGCGGGGCCGGGAGGCGCGGGACGAGCGGGCGCCGGTGCGCTCGCTTGGGCCACGGGAGTGGGGACAGGGGCATCTAATAGCCCGGGAATGGGGCTGGACTTTGCTTTGCCGAGTGCCGGGAAGGCTCTCTGGTGGTTCAGCGAGGTCCAGGGAGAGGGCCTCTGAGGGCTGAGTCTCTCCGGCATCTGTGCAGTTGGTAGCCTCACCGATGGGCTTTCTCTCTGCTGGCGGGCGTTTGCACGCTTCGCCAGTTTAGAGGAGGAGCCTTTGGGGGCTTTCGGGCAGCCGCGGTAGTTAGCCGGGTGGCCCGACTGGCCGCAAAGCACACAGCTCGGTGGCTCCGTGCATAGCGATTTGTCTTTGGGACGGGGGCAGTCTGCCGTACCATGGTCGCCTAGACACTTTACGCATCTGTGCGGCGCATGGCAGTTGGCTTGGCTGTGTCCGTACAGCTGGCAGCGGTGGCACTGCCCTACTGCGGCTGAGCGGTAAGGCTTCTCTATTGAGATGCCTGTGAGGGAGCATACCGACTTCACTTTGAAGATCGGGTGGTGTCCTTCTACTGGGTCACAGATGACCAGTACCATATCGTACTGGGCTCCGCCTCTCGCCTTATGAAGGCGGTGGACGGCTGCGACCGGGATGTCCTGGCCTTGGAGGTCATTTAGGATGTCCTCCGTGGATATCTCCTTCGGGATCCGCCTGCTCACCACGCGGGTGGGCTTCTCCTCTGGAAGGGAGTAAGTATGGAAGGCTATGTGCCTTCCGATCAGCTGACGGGTTAGTTCCCTGAAGTCAGCGGTCGTAGGGACCACCACTTTTATGCCCTGTTGTGTGCTTTTTGCGCTTGTATATTGTATGCGGCGCTCAACACACATTTTGGACACGTCTGTCCATTTCCCTTTGTCCTGAATGAACAGCGGGGGAGCGGGCTTCAGCTTCTTTGAAGAAGCGGCTGAAGGGTGAGCCTTAGGGCTGGCTGGCCTGCTGGTATGAGCAGCGGCGGACGTTGGTACGGGGACCGGGGAGGTGGGACGGGAGGCCGCGGGAGAGGGGACAGAAGGGAGCGCGACGATCTTTTTAGCCATGGCGGCCTGGGAGTTTTTGCCCTTCTTCCTCTTGCCCTTTCCGACGACTTGATAGTCGTCTTCAGAGGACGAGGCGGCAGAACACGAGTCTAAAATTGACTCTTAGTCGGAGACTGGCTCAGTTGTGTCCATGTTCTCGGAAACGGGAACAATGGACGCAGGTTCGGACTGATCCTTTGTTTGCGAAACAAAAGGTTTCGAAACAATGGGACTCGGTTTAGCCGGAATCGCGGCGGCGACGGCTGGCGGTAAGCCTTTGTCCATGTTCTCGGAAACGGGAACAATGGACGCAGGTGCGGGCTGGGCCTTTGTTTGTGAAACAGTGGGCTTCACAACAATGGGTCTTGGTGTAGCCTTAATCGCGGCGGCGACGGCTGGTGGTAAGCCTCTGTCGGCAGGCGGCGGAGACAAAGGGCTTTCAAGTGCGTCACTGAAGTCAGTGACGTTATCACTGGTTTGCCGGATAGCATTAATTTCAGACCCATATTTTTTGAAATTTGGGTCTGTCGCAACGATGCGCAAGAAAAAGCGCAAAAGGGCTTTTTCTGTCTCGTCGAGGGACGACATTTCATCGGCTAAAAGTTAGCGGACATTTGAGTGAAGCTCAGCGCGCTTAGCAACCTAATTCCTTGAACAATTATGTAGGGAATTTACTGGGTCAGCGACTCACCCGTTTCAACCTTCCCGCAGCCACAGTCCGAAGGTCCTGGCTTGGTAGCAACTCCAACCCCAGTCTTAGGAACTTGCTTTCAGGAACTTGTTAAAACGGGAAACACTAGCACAGTATATCGGCGGCACATGTGTTCGCGACGGAGTCCAATTTTTCACCTAGACCCTGAAGGGGTTAGGCGGGCGGATTGGGTCACCACCCTCTCTCGGTTTCGTTGGCACCGTTAGGTTTCCCACCAAGAACCTCGAAACTGAGGACTTTTCCCTGATGGGGCAAAGGAAGTTAAATCGGAATAATATCCGAAGCAAATGAGCAAGTGATGTCTTAATAAAAAGACAGCAATTGTTCGGGGGTGTAGTCGAGGGACTACTGATGACGTCACGACACTGGGAAGCGACGAACCGATGACACACACTGATAGCGAGCGGGAATGCGAGCAGGTAGCGGCACGTCCGTACGCGACGGCGGTCAGGCGGCGAGTGGTTTAGAAACGAGCTCCTCCTGTGCATATTATAGTAACGAATAAAACTTTCATAACATCATATTACACCTGTAATACCGGAGGGATTAGGCACAGGTGTACCTAATAGCACACCCAGATTTCGCCTATTTTGTTTATCCCCATGTAATAGGGGGCGACCCTATTGCCATCATCCGGGCACAAATCCAGACTCCGTGGCTACTACTGATAAATTCCTGATGGCAAAGCCCAATAAATCTGGGAATCTGTACCAGGACATAATGCTCAGCAGTCACGCTTGGGACCAATAGACCAACGAGATAGTCACACATTTATCATCATCATCATCTGCGGCAGCGGCCGGCGAGCGCTACCTCGAAATTGGTCGCGAAATTTTTCTAAGTATTTTTTTCATGGTGGGGGCACTATAAATATATATATTCTACCCACATATATTATTTATTACACTTGGTAAATATTTCTTTCTGAGTATGACTGAAAATATTTTGGTAATTATGTTTAGGGATAAAAGCGTTATGATAAAAAACAGTAGGAGTTGAAATATATTTACAATAATGATATTATTAATTACAATTTTCGGAAACATGAGTGTTATGAACATCGCCGGTAGCACTACAAATAGTATGAATCAAAACTTTAGGATGAAAAATTTTAGGAAGAGTGATCATTCGGATTACAAATCATTAGGAAGAACAATTTCGGGTAAAGAACTTTAGGTGAGCCAATATGGACCCCTATGAAAGGGTGTAGGCTGTAATCCACTACGCGGGCCCATTGCGGGTTGGTAGATGTCACATGTCTTCGAATTTTTGGTTCTAGGACATGCCGGCCGGTTTCCTCACGATGTTGAAAAAATTAGAAAATTAGTGAAAAAATGGCCATTTTTGAGGGCAGCGGAGTAATGCGCCTACCTGGGTTCGAACCCACGCTTACTGCTCGTAAGTCGGGCCTGCCACCACTGGGCTACCGCTGCTCTCACACACATTTATAATTTACATTATAAAACTCTTCCGCTTACCGCTCACTCTTTAAACCAACCACAACCCATCAAAGCGCTCGCAGAAATAGTATAAGCGCGATCGCTTGGGAGTTTCTCACCATTGTGGACGCAAACGAGCCATTGTGTGGCCCACCTTGGCCCAATCTGACCGAGCTGGTGATAACTATGATCAGCAGCTATGCTATCCAGCAGCCATGGTCTCAGGAAGACGGATTCTTTTGTAATTAACGGATTTTTGTACATCAAGGGACGATTCTGAGTGATAACGTTTTGAATGAATTGTTTTGTTGACTTTCACAATTTTTGAAATCATTACCATCATAATCATCAGCCTATAATGTTCCCACTGCTGGGACACAGGCCTCCTCTCTATGTAGGGGAATGGGCTGTAATCCACCACGTGGGCCCAGTACGGATTTGTAGATGTCTTCCAATTTTTTGTTCTAGAACGTTTCCTCACGATGTTTTCCTTCACCGCATTACCAATAGGCCGTAAATACTATGAAATAATTCTTCTCTTATTTGCTAAACTATCCCACGCTCATCTTATTTGGTCTTAGAGTCCCACAATATAACTGCAGTGTTCTCGTGAGTCGAGGAATTAATAATAATAATTATGTTAAGCACCCTAAGGTTAATTTTCACATGCACCTTTTTCCCGACCACATATTGCTGACAGTATGCACACTATATTCAGTTCGGTCTGATTCAGCACGATTCGGCGTAACAGATTAGGTCGCTCCGATTATGTGTGTAGCACAGTTACGAGTAAAAATGAATAAACATGATAAATCGTTAAGGTTACATGCGCCCACTATATTGGAAAGGATTTTCTCGTTGATCATACATTTGTTTAGTGAACAGCACATTGGCAAATCTGTACATTTGTAAACTATACAGTGCGGAAGGGATACTGACGACGCAAAAATGGTTACCATATTTCGACATCATTCTGAATCGCCTCACATAAAATTTTTCACCGGTAGTTCTTAAAAAAAATCAGTTGTCCCATACATTTTGACCATACATTTTGTAGTAAAACTTCTTATGCGACTTCCAACAAGTTTAACGTTCTAATGGAGAGGGAATAATTTCTATTAACCACTAAGAGATGGCGCTATTACAAGATTTGTGACTACGTAGTTCTACTAAGTACGCAAGATGGCGTGCAAACAGTCATGCATTCGACTCTTCGGTGTGACCAGCCTTCGCTCAATTTCCATGAGTAGAATAACCTGGATAAACTCATGTAATAAAAAGTGTACAACAATAAAATATTATTTAGAAGCTCAATATATTAACGAGAGTGAATGCGTGACACTCGAACGCATGCGAGTAGTATTACGAAGTTTCACTTCTTCCGCGCGGAGGGAGTACGAGGACTCCACGCAGTATTTTTTGTGGTAACCGTTTTCTCATTGGTGTCTCTTTCACTTTGTATATTGATCAGAGCACGATAATATCTAGCAGAAGTTCCTACCTAATACTCGTAGTATATATAGTTCCTCCTAAAACTGTAAGTGAATATGAGCTGCAAAGAGATACTTGTCGTTTACGACTAAGTTAACAGCAGCAATATCACCAAGAGGCCATTTTGCCAACAATCTCGACAATGTTCCTCGGTATTAACTTTACAGTTTTAATTTTCCTTACAGTCGTTAATGGACCTGACCTAGTTTTGCTTTTATAATTGTTTCTTTTTTTATGTTTATAAGCTTGCCGTATTTTGTGCCGGAAACAAAAAGAGTATGTTTATACATAATAGTTTATATTTAATTCCTTATACAAACAACGTCACGAAAAATCACCAAGTGCGTGTCCTTTTTAAAAGCTTTTATTTAATTTATACTAAATAGGCTTGCGTTTGGCTGCAACTCGCCTGATGTGAAGTGATGATGTGGAGCACGCTTGCCTAGAAGAAACTGATTAACTCCAACTTTGAAGAGATCCAGATTAAAATGATCAGGGAACAGAAAAGCCTGCAGTGACTTCCACAGACTGGCGGTTCGTACAATAAATGTGGAAGCAGAACAAAGCGCTACTTTGTTCGGGTTCGTGGAATTTTAACCACCGCTTCGCCGTATCTTTGATCATCCGATGTTAGAAAGGGGATGGTGGAATTGGATTGTGTTCTACATGAAATTACTACTTATAAAATTCGTTAATTAAAAGCAACACCTTTGAATCTAGTAGTATGAAATTTTACATACAGGAAAGAAGGAAAATGAACTGTTTATTGTTAAAAAAAAAAACATTGTATAACAGATCGTCATTTTTGCTGATTCAAAGTTTCATTTTCCTACCTTCGTCGTGTGGTATGTGTGGTTGGATACTACCGGTTACGACTGGGTGCTGCGCGCCGACCTTTTTCGAAGACCTGAAATCTACCAGCCCGTACTGTGCCCGCGTGTTTGATTACGTATCCCAGAGGAGTTATGTATCCCAGCAAATCAAAATTGTGTGATTATGCCTTTTGTTACTGTTACAGAAAGTTAAAAATGACTTTAAGGCTCCGCGGTTGAACTACAAGTATGTAGTAGGTGTACAATAGAATATTGTTTATTGTACACCAAAATTAAAACACAACTGTTTTACAATATTGCTAATTCAATGGTTACAATGGCAGTCTTATCGCTGATAGCGATATCTTCCAGAGAGCCTTTGGATATATTGTTCGGACATAAAATATAAACGGGGGGTAGTCAGAGGTGTACTACTGCTAAGGGTCAGCTCAAACCGAGACGCGACGCAACGCTGCGCGCACACTTTTAAAGAGCGATTCAAAATATAACTTTATTTTCTACACGAAAAGATACACATTTCGTTGTGAGAATTGTAAAAACTTAAAAAATTAAAAAGAATTGAAAGAACTGTAGAAAGTGCGCTGACGCTAATACTACACGAACAGACATAGGAACGGTCCCTTTATTTTCAAGGCTCTGCAATGTATACGAACACATATATCTAATTCGGTTATAGTTTGTTTAGCCATATACACGTGTTACTATAACACAATTCGAGTAATCTCACCTAAAAGTTTCATACATTTAACAATAAATAATTTATTCCCACCTTACTCACATAAATTTAGAGCTGAATTTTGAACGGTAGATGCATGTAATTTGTATACCGTGTGGAAAATGAAGTTGTGAACATGACAGTCCTTTGTACGTATAGAGTATCCCAAGGGTTATAAAATATGAAACTGAGTATGAGGAACATAGTATGACATTTAAGTTGAATTAAGATATGTGTTGCTATTTAAAACTTTTCATTTTAGTTATGAGATATCTAAAGTGAAAAGTTTTAAATAGCAACTATGACCGAACAAAATATTCGTATACATTGCAGAGTCTTGAAAATAAAGGTACCGTTCCTGTGTGTTCGTGTAGTATTAGCAGTACACCTCTGACTACCCCCCGTTTTTATTTTATGTTTGAGCATCCATCCATGCAATGGTTGTCTGTACAGACTATATTAAATAAAAATAACACTTAAATCAAAATAAAAAAGAAAACACTGTGTGCCTCACGGCTGTGAAAATGGCAACAAAACGGCCGGACACCTAGTGCCTACGCTGCTTTTCAACTAGACCTGTTCTATATATTTTGATCGTTTAGGTATTGCACTGTATGAAAATTCAGTTTTTTTTTTCAATAAATGGCTTAATGACTGGCATAACGATGTGTCAAAATTCACGCTAGTATTTGGCGCCTTATAATGTCCTTTACACCTTGTATTTTTGGCATATTTTTTTTTTAAACCTAGCCTGCTCTGTCCCAATCCTGGGATAACATACTGTGACGTTGCAAAATCTTAACGTCGACTTTTGGCGACATCTATCGGATTGTTACTATTGACATATCTCGTTAGTTCAGCCTCAGTAAAGAGATGGCGCCAAAGTCGTATGAACTTTAGTATATGATTTAAAGTTTCTTAATTGTGACAATTAAAATTAACAACACAATTAAAGAAATAAATTATTCTAAAATTAAACTCAAGTAATTATTTCAGTTCTAATTGGTTTTCGATACAATAGTAAGGTATTCCGGTTCATTGTAACTTTTAGTCGATGATTCGTTTATGGTCAGAGACTTTAGATGACTTTGAATTGCGTTTCCGTGATGGAGAGTCGAGGCATTTTTTCCAAGACTGCAAGACAGACGACTTTAGAATGGATCGCGCTCCCTTGATTTTTTAAACCAAATGGTGTGTCTTGGAGGGAGTCGCGGATCCTTTTGCTCGCAGCCAGAGAAGACCGATGGAGTCGCAGCCGATTGATTGCTAGGCTTTGCTCTGGAATTTGCTGGTAAGACCCACGCACGTGGCCTCTTTATATTTCCTCTCGAAGTTTGAGTTCTGGTATCTTATTAGGGGGATATTGTTGCAGGTTCTGGCTTTTAGATGCTAGCCTGTAGAGGGACGCAGATAACACGTTTTGGAGCGTGCTGACATCGATCCAGCGAGTGTGCGGATAGCGTGGCCGACCCATTTAGAGGTAGACCACGCACATTCAACGTCGTTCGTGGAAGCCATCCAGGTACATACGTCGTACATACCTGTCGGTTCCTGATATCTCCCCGTAGGACGTGCTGGGCGCGTGGTTCTGTGTCTCACAGAACCGATGCCAAGGGGTTATTGACGCGCCGCTGAAAAGGGCTAATCACGCTATTTAAGACGCTATTTAGGACTCTGATTGACCGTTGGTTAGCGTATATTACGTGTTGAGTTTAAGTCACTGATAGAGAGAGAGCGAGAGAGAACCTCACTGGTCACTTATTGGTAGAAAGACCGTGTACTTGAGGGGTTGGTATAACTTACCGTGTATGTTACGTTTCGCACAACTAATATTTATTTAATTAACTTAAACGATTGAGCTTAAAGTTATTGGCGGTTCACCTCACGTTCCCATTACAAACGTCCCTGAGTTCGTATACTTTTTATGTCTCATGTCGATTACACGTTCACCTTGGTACGGAGACAGGGTGAGCGTGTAGTGACGTGATTTTACAGGGTTGTAGGGAAGATTGTATCTTCTGTATTGCATGTAAGTACCTGCATTGTATTATTACCAATAAACTATGTATTGTATAGCAAGGTACTCGTTTAATTGAATCTTTCCCTTATTTTTATATACCCTACAAATTCACTATAGCACGGGTAGGTAATGAAACACGTCTGTGTCGAGTTGCCGTGTTACAATACCTAGAAGGAAGGCTCATATCTTATTTACAATAAAATTATACACGGTTCTACACCTACCATAAATTCATCAATATCACTACCAAGAATATAATTTAATTTAAACGTTAATAGCAGACTGATTACCCATTCAGTTTGAGACTATACCCTCGACCAACTTCGCCGGGTCCTAGTCAGGCTCCCTGAGGCACGCCAATTAGTTTTGTGTAAACCCGGGAGTTGTATTTCGTAAAGTAATCGGATTAGTTTACGAATATTGATATGTTGTTCGCTCTTTGGTATTAAAATGTCGATTATAAGATGGTTGAGGAACTCGTGGCTAAATTGTAACAGCCGCTCGTGTCGATCTTTAGGTTGTCGCGCTTGTCTAGATTGGTCCGTGGATGAGTGACCACCCTCTACATACCGAGTTTCCTCCGTGCCTCGGAAAGCACGTTAAGCTGTTATTTGTAGATCTCATGACATTCGTTACAGTAGTCCGTGGCCCGAAAGTCTGACAATCAGTCTAACCAAAGGGTATCGTATTACTCAGTAGTAACTGGGTTGTGGAGGTCAGATAGGCAGTCGCTCCATGTAAAATACTGGTATGTAGCTACATCCGGTTAGACTGCACGCCGACCCCAACATAGTTTGGAAAAGGCTAGGCAGATGATGATGTTAATGTGCAAATGGACACTCGCAGAGAGAAAAGAGATTTTCAGGAGCTTAAGAGGTAATACATTTTAGACTTCTCCATCATCGTTATCGCTGAAAGAAAGTTTCTTTACTTATACCCTCTGATAACTTAGTGGTAATAATAATCCCTAAAAGTTAATAACCTTGTCTTCAATAAAGATTCCCCATAAAATAACCATCTGATTTATACGGCTATTCTAACAAACTGGCCATTTAGCAGATTATGAGTTACGATTAGTAGTTTTATCGCTGATTATTGGCTATAATTTTCGTTCTTGTCCGTTAGTATGTGTCATTGGAAAGTTACCTATGTGAAAAATTCCGATGGAACATTTTGGCACTTGTGACCAGAGGAGCTCGTGGCTAAACAATAACAGTTGCACGGGTCGATCTTTGAGGTTAAGCCGTGCTTGCCGAGCTTGGTCCGTGGATGGGTGACCAGAATTGCATACCGAGTTTCCTTCGTGCCTCGAAAAGCACGGTAAGCCGTTGGTCCCGGCTGTCATTTGTAGATCTTTGACAGTTTTTACGAATAGTCAGAAACTAAAAGTCTGACATCCAGCCTTACCAAAGGGTATTGTATTACCCAGTTACTGGGTTGTGGAGGTCAGATAGGCAGTCGGTTCCCACTTAGAGCTTAAACATCCCCATGGAACGATAAACGTTATAATTATTATATGAAGGAGTAAGTAAATTAATCGTTGCTAAATAATAACAGCCGCACGGGTCGAGCTTTAAGGTTAAGCCGTGCTTGCCGAGGATGGGTCAGATAGGCAATCGCTTCATGTAAAATACTGGTACTCAGCTATTCGGTTAGACTGGAAGCCGACCCCAAGATAGTTTGGGAAAATTTGGGCACTTGTGTTCTTAGCAAGTTATGTAAAAAAATCCGATATAACATTAAGTTTGGCTCTTGGTTGATTTGGGCCAGCCATGTCTGCTGCAGAACCAATGACATGTGGAGCAGACGAGTTCTAGAATTGAGACCACGTATAAGCAAGGGTAGTGTGGGAACCACTTCCTAGGTGGACTTCAGAATGTGCCTGGGTCAGACTGAATTTGGAAGTTGGTGGACGCAGTTGTGGTTGTGGCGCAGCTTGGAATAAGCCCATTTTCACTGAACGATAAAGGCTTCTATTTATGTCCCTATTCACCAATGAAATTGAACGCATGTTAAAACGCCGTTCAATACTTCTCATTGTTTAATAATAATATTCTAAAACAATGGTTTGAAACAAAAACCAAACCCAGTTTGTTTCATGTCCCTCACTACAAGTCCGCGTACAGGCAGAATTCATTTCTGATCCGTGCGAGCAGAAGTTTTAATTAACTTATTGGTGAACATGATTTGGATATTTTCAACACCAGTGTTTCTCGGCTAGCATTTATTAGTAAAAATCTTTTTCACGGATAAGTGATTTGTTTGTTTCTGAAGTTAGCTTTTTTATTTTATATTTTTATTTTGTAGCTTGTTCTGTCTCGTGGTTCTGTTCTAGTAGGTATTTTGTGTCTACATTTTTCTTAAGTTGTGTTTTTTTTGCGGAATCTTGTAAATAGCCTTCAAATCCGTATCGTTTGGTAACGTTGTTTTTATTAGCAGTTAGTTTCCCGAACAGCATAAAATAAAAAAATATATAAGTCTCATGACACTGGTAGCTTTTGACCGCGGTCCAGATTTGTTAATCGCGTTCAATTTAGACCTATGTTTTAAAAACTTGTTGTGGAAACGAATAGTTATCTCAATAGTGTATTATTAAGTCTTCATATTAAATCATAGGTTTCACTGTTTAAGATTTCAAATAGATTTAAAAATCAATTAAAAGATAATTTTAATGTCATCTGAACATGAAAATTGCCTATATACTCGTAACAATAAAATTGGGAATGTACAGACGCCCAAAGGTCAAACTACCCGAAACTGTCAATTTTTCCAATCAATCTTGAAGCATATTCTTTAACGATAAGGTTGAAAATCTATTAAAGCAATTTGACAGATTGTTGTAGCTCGTTGTTCTGGCGTCTGTACTACGGAAACACTAGATATCCTGCATGTAAAACATTGAACAGTCTGCTACTTGATACATTGCCTCCAGCAAGGAAACAATGTGTTGATTAACTTTACAGTAAGTAGGTACGCATTAAATTCATTAAGGATGTAATCAATTGAATTTATACCGAACCTATTAAATTGATTACAAAGAAATTGCGTGTGTGCGGAAACTCTGATATTATAAATAGCTCCGATTTACTAGCAATCAGGTATTATGAAAGGGACGCTATTTTTGTTGGATTGTTCTTTCCTGGCCCGCTATATTGTTCCTTAAGTGGAACACAGTTAAATGTTTAAAATTTTGATGTCCACTTTGTCCTGCTTATCGATTTTGGTAGACTAAAGCCTCATTTACACGATGCAAGAACTTGCATGCAAGTTTCATTACATTGCAGACTATTGATGGGCAATGAATTCAGTTAATCAAACAAAAACAGCAATGCAGTGAAACTTGCATGCAAGTTCTTGCATCGTGTAAATGAGGCTTAAAGGTCTTAACGCTATAGGGGATTTTAAATAGTTTATAATGTAGGTTTTGCTGTGAATTAGGTTTTCAATAGCCTTTTCCATCCCACTGCTAGGCAAAGTTTTCCGATTTCTTTACGATTTTCTCGGTTTTTTTATGCCTTCTCTGTCCAATCAGTCAGGAACGAGTCCAAATCGTTATGAATAGTAATAGGAATTTGAGAAGAGACAGTCAAAAACTGACATCAGTCTAAAATTGTAACTGTGGAATTTTAAAATTTTTGTTATTCACAGTATTATGTATTTCTCCTAAATTCAACTCCATAAACCTAATGTACTAAATAGACAAGTAGATTAAGTATACTTAAATAATTGAACATTCCTCTTTGCGCCCCCTGATGGAACAAAGTGGAATAATCCTTTTTGTTATCGAATGAATATTGCTTTTACTACAAAACGATTAATTAAGTAAATGCGTAGGTTGTCCAATAAATAGATTCTCATTCATGAAATGGACGCATCATGACTTTTCTATAATTTTTTACTTATACAAAAAGAAAAAAAAGTCAGACTAGTGTTTTGTGTAAGGTTTGTTTAGAAAATAGACTACCACCTTGAATTACACGTATACCAGGTAACGCCAATATTCTTTGACAGTTGTACGAAATAATAATAATTATTTATTTATTTATTAAAAACAAGGTTAATACAGATCTTTATTTAAGAACTATGCCCCACAAAACCGCAGAGTTTGTATGTGGCAACGGAACGGCACACCACAAACGTCTTAAGTACATTACCCTGACTAAACGCAATTACTCTACAGACTTCGCATTAACTTAAAGTATCTGCAATATATGTATAATATGTTCGTAACATTGAAAACTCGAAAAACTCCGATGTTTCATATTAACAAAGTTTAAGCTATTAACTGTAAAATACTTTTGCGAGAACATAAAGAATGGATACTTTGTAGTTACGGCTCTCATATAAAACTATCGCGAAGTTCTAGATTATTAGCAAACTATTTTAATACTAAGTTTAAAGGATTTCTGTACTTGATCTTTGTTACAAATTTACACAGTATTGTTATACGAATGAAAAGAGAATTTCTTTCAGTATCTACAAAAATATTCATGGTGTCTGCCCACAGAACATATATACTCTAGCGAGTGTCTGCCTTGCCTTTCCCCAACTATATTGGGGTCAGCTTCCAGTCTGACCGGATGCAGCAGAAAGCCAGTACTTTACATGGAGCGACTGTCTGTCTGGCCTCCAAAATTAATGATAATATTATGATCATTTTGTTTGCGCGAAAGTATGTCTTACCGAAACACCGCTTCTGACTACCTGTAACTACTGTCAAAGATCCACTAATGACAAAATCAAAAATCAAAAGTCATTTATTCAAACTAGGCTGATAATCAGCACTTTTTGAAGTTACACAACTGACAACTGGGACCATTGGCTTAACGTGTTTTCCGAAGTACCGAGAAAACTCGACATGTAATGGATGGTCACCCATCCATGGGCCAACCTCAGCAAGCACGGCTTAACCTTGAAGATCGTCCCGTGCGGCTTTTGTTATTATGCCACGAGTTCCTCTACTAGCGATACATGTGTCATAACATAAATCTTTACACAAAATACACCCTTATTTTAACCAAAGCTTAGATAAGACCATGCAACAAGAAATATTACACATAATACAGGGTTCCGTGGAAACGTTATCAGGTTTTCCGTATGTATAAAAACGTTGGGTTAAACCACCTAAGCGCCTGCATGTATGATGAAGGCAATTTTTCACTTGCTGGCGTTATTGCGTTTTGCAATTTTTATCCGGCAGGCTCTTTGCGCCCCTCTGAGGACGTGATGGATAAATACAGGGTGAATTGCATTAATGAATGATTCACCGGTTTTCATGCTTAAGTTTCGCATATTACTTTAAAAGTAAATCAAAATTCCTTAAAATTCTTTTTTTGCTTCTCGTTTATATGGGCAAAAGATTTTCAGCACATAAATCTTTTCATATCAAAGGCATTAAAGGAATTCATTCGATGTTTACATTCACGGTAGGTCCCTTTGTGATTCTGTGTTAGTAGGTCGAAGGACATTCCCCAATAGTTATCGATTTTAGGACAACAATGCATAATAACCTAGGGTTTGTCAACCAGCTTTGAATGCCTTCTTTTATGGCCATAACACCTATTGTGCTGTCGATTTTTATAGAAAATGTTTTATTTAAAAACGAACCTTTTGATATACCTAGAGTACAGTGGCTAGGTTTAATAGTTAAAGCGTTAGATTTATTTATGTGTTTTCAGTTAATAAAAGTTTTAAGAAAAAAAAAATAGTCGTACTAGATTAATAAGATAAACTTTTTAAATGACTGTTCCGAAATACATAGATGCTATTTTAGTCTATGCCTTTGAGTGATAAGCAAACCATTGAGAGATACATTCTATCTGCGATAACGACCATGGACAAGTCAGAACTATAGGAATGACGCTAGCGAAGAGATAAGTCAATACTGTTGACAGTCGTTATAGAAATATATAGTGCACAAGTGTGTGCGCAGAGACTGCACTGGTGCACTCTCTTTTCTCTCACTCTCATAGTCCTCAGGGACAGCAATCCGACCGACGATCCACTACCGGAGAGAGATCAGGCGCAGGATCCAGTAGCCAGCTTCCAAACTCCAGGCTGAGAAGTTCCTAATGGAAACCCAATAAGACTTTTTGCCCGACTTAGGAATTGATCCGTGGTGTTAGAACTTCAGCAACGAATTTCTTTTCATTCATCCCTGTATTTTTTAAGCTAAAAATAAAATACAAAATAGTAAATAAACTAAAAAAACCAAGCGTTAAAAACCGGCCAAGTGCGAGTCGGACTCGCACACGAAAGGGTTCCGTACCATTATTTATAAAAAGGAGCAAAAAAATCACTTTTTTGTATCGGAGCCCCCTTAAATTTTTATTTTATTCTGTTTTTAGTATTTTTATAGCGGCAACAGAAATACAAAATCTGTAGAAATTTCATCTGGCTTACTATCATTGTTCATGAGATACAGCCTGGTGACAGACGGACGGACGGGCGGACGGACAGACAGCAAAGTCTCAGTAATAGGGTTCTGTTTGACCCTTTGTGTACGGAACCCTAAAAACTACCCCACCACTTAAACTAATTCAAAGTCAAGTGACAAACGACAATTCTTTAACATAACCCTAGACATTACATCCCCCTAACCCGTCAGGTCTTTTATACCTACCCTCATAAATAATAACCACCGTCACTCATCTCCAGTAATGTGGCACTCGGCTACTGGGGTCGTTTCGACTATGACACTCACACTGATGGGGTTTTTATATATTACGCCCACATTTCGCCAGTTATGTTTGAGTCCCATGTAATAGGGGGCGAGCCTATTGCCATCAACCGGGCACAAATCCAGACTTCATGGTCGCTACTGAGAAGTTCCTGATGGAAAAATTCGGTAACACTCTGCCCGGCTTGGGGCTCGAACCCAGGACTTTGTTCAGCAATCGCGCTTACGAGCACTAGACTTAAAGACCGTCTGCGCTGATGGACGAGACGGTTAGACTTTAGTAATAGCCTATTATGCTCCCGCTGCTGAGACACGGGCCTCCTCTCTATAAGAGAGAGTGGGCTTTAATCTGTAGCGACCACAAAAAGTACAGCAGCGCCATCTATGTCACGACGGAGGAACTAATATCAATTTCCTACAAGTCGCAAGCAAAGTTTACATCGACTTAAGTATATATAGAGAAACCCGATAGCAACTATCGGGCAGTTGCCCACCGGACACAACACCTGTCTGGTCGGAGGATCCTCCCTTTTCTATGGAGTATTGAGGAACTTTACACCCTGTTCCTCACGCCTCTAAAAATCAACCACGCGGGCCCAGTGCAAGTTAGTAGATGTCACATGACCTCTACACAGTTTAAAACAAAGAAATTCCCGCCGTATGTGCGCTTAGATATTTTAAAACTACGCAACGAATTTCGATGCAGTTGTCATCAATAGATAGAATGATTCAAGAGGAAGGTTTATACAAGGTGTTTTTTTGCTTCCTCGTCAAATTTAAAGAGGTAACTATGCTATGATAATTCTCGTCCTGAATCAATAATAAAATGGATAGGTATTTTTTTTTTCTTAATTACGGAAATCGGTAAGTGTGAACCACCCGTGTTTTAAAAGCGGCCCGTCTGATCCTCGCCTTATAACCGCAGTTTCACACATACTAACAATCTCAAACGTTTATTCGATAATTTATTATTCCTTCAACCACGTTAAGGGGGTTATTCTGAAATACTGACAAACTTAAACAACTTAAAAAATCAGCATATAATAAATATTTAACTAGGTACCTACAGTAATTTTAATTGATTACTAATATATTTTGTGACAACCTCCTGAATTTTGACGAGGATGCAAAACAACACCTTCTATATGCATAATTTATCCCTGAAAAACACATCAAAATTTCCACTCGGACGAAGTCGCGGGCAGCAGCTAGTTCTATAAGGTGTTGTTTTGCATCCTCGTCAAAATTCAGGAGGTTGTCACAAAAGGCATAAATAATCAATTAAAATTACGGTATCTAGTTAATAATTAATAAACACTGTTCTTTTTTTGGTTGACTTTTGTCAGTATTCCAGAGTAACCCCCTTAACGTGGTTTAAGGAATTAGAAATTATTGAATCAACGTTTGGGATTGTTTATATGTGTTGAAGCAAGGTTATAGGGCAAGATTCAGACAGCCCGCGTTTAAAACACGGGTGATTCACAGTTACCGATATCCGTAAATAAGAAAAAAAAAATACCTACCTATTTTATTAATGATTCGGGACGAGAATCATTAGCATAGTTACCTCCTTGAATTTGACGAGGATGCAAAACAACACCTTGTATAATAAAACACGTCGGCATCCTCAAAAGGTTTTCCTTCAATATTTTGAGAGCAGCGGTGATAAAATAAATTACAAACGTTATCCTTTCCAATTGATTTGAGATATAAATTGACGCCTCGATTAGATCAGTTCAGTCAAGGTCGATAAGTTTTCCACGTAATAAATACTTTTATTGTAAAGGAAAAAGCTGTTTAGGTACTGAACGTAAAAGCTGAGAGCACGGAGACGGCAAATAATGCCTTAGTTTGCTATTAGAGGGTCGGATTGCTAAATACACACATCAAAAGTGTCTAGGGATCAACATATATTTTTGGAATAACTTTTCTCCTGATTGATATTAATTAAAATTTTCTTTAAGGATTCATCAAATAAAGTGTTTTCGTTTGTCACAGTAACGATAAACCAAGTCACCTTTGCATTAATAAAGAAATTTGCCATTTTCTAATAAAGGGATTTTTGACATTTGAACCACTAACATTAAAGTTCGAAAAAAAGACTGAAATAACAGTTTTCTTTAAAATTTTATTGGGTAACTTAAACAATTAATAATCCGTGTTTTACCGCGAACACTAACAACACAAGAACATCGGTTTGGCATACTCAAAATGAGTTCATCCAAATCACGCTGTGGAATGGCCGCCCATGTTCGTTGCAACAACAAAAAAAGGTCTTCTTGCGACTGGATACCCTCCATATTCGGCAGAGCTCTTCTCTGTAGCATATCCCATGCATGCTCAATCGGGTTCAAGTCTGGCGACTGAGCAGGCCAGGGCAGGACATTGATGTTAGCTGCGGCGAGAGTCTGTCTTACAACTCTTGCGGTGTGCGGTCGTGCATTATCATGCATTAACTGAAATAAGGGACCGATTTGCACTTGTAGAGGAACGATGACGTCTGATACAATCGTCTCAGCATAAATTTGAGCGTTGAGGTTGCCTCTGATCCAAATCAACTCAGTTCTTCCGCCGATCCAAATACCCGCCCATACCATGATGGTTCCACCACTATAAGGATGGACTTCCTGGCAGGATTTTAATCGCTGTTGGCGTCCAGGGGTTCTCCAGTGTCGTATACGTCTTGTATCCGGTCTCATACCAAAACGAGACTCATCAGAAAAGCACACGAAACGCCATTGTTCTTCTGCCCAATTTCTGTGTTCAAGAGCCCATTGATATCGAATCCTACGATTGTGCATTGCTATAGGTGGTACCCGTAGCGGTCTTCGGGAATGAAGGTTCACTTCATGCAAGCGGTTTCTGACTGTTTGGTCGCTAATTAAGTTCCCTGAAGAGTGATGAAGCCTCACGGCTAACATCATGGCGGTTATTGTTGGAGCTCTTCGAGTTAAGATTTGAATGTATCGGTCTTGTCTCCATGTGGTGCAGCGATACCGTCCTCCATGGCGCTCAGCCACGGTACCAGTGCTTCGGTAACGTGTCCAAAGTCGACTGATAACACTCTGACTTGTATTCAGAGCTAAAGCCACAGTACGTTGCCGGGAACCAGCTTCTATCATTCCCACGGCTCTGAGCATTTCTTCCCTGCTTAAATGACGTCGCCGCTCCTTATTAACGTTGGTTTTAATCAGTAGTAGGGAAACAGTAGCACTAATAATGTCTTCAATGCGTTGTATATTTTTATAGGGAAAATATTGACAGCTGATTTTCATCTTTTACTCGAATTTGATTCACAGTTCCTGATTCAAATTATGAAATGCACCAAAAAGGATCCATATAAATTTATAAAATCATAAATTTATTACAAAGCCACATCTCAATCTCAAGAAATCCGCATAAAAATGCTTGATCCCTAGACACTTTTGATGTGTGTAGTTCAAGGACTTATTAAAGGTCAGACAGTAGTTTCAAAATGAACGTTCGTTGGCAAAAACTTTCGTCTTCATTTTTACTCATTTCGCCATCACAAGTCTGAAGGTATTTTAGTGTAGTTAAAGCGATATTTCTTTTTTTTCCGAGTCAGTAATATTTTTTAATTAATCGATACTATGATTATATTGGCCATGTTCTCAACCTTGCACACCTCACATCCCTAAGTTTACAAGCTATGAACCTCTGTTATATGTTTTGTTGTGATGCTAAAGATACAATTAAAAATATAACAGAGCTTCATAGCTTGTAGTTTTTTTATTAGCTGTGCAGTTTCAAAATAAACGTTCGTTGGCAAAAACTTTCGTCTTCATTTTTACTAATTTCGCCATCACAAGTCTGAAGGTATTTTAGTGTAGGTAAAGCGATATTTAATTTTTTCTAAGTCAGTAATATTGTTTAGTTAATCTATACTATGATTATATTGGCCATGTTTTCAACCTTGTACACTTCACATATATACAAACGCACACGTATACAAATACAATTCACGTATACAAACTAATTTTTTATGATGCCTAAAGATACAATTTCCATAATATCTAAAAAGTATCCACATACTAAATTCCCCAGACATTCGTTCTCTAATATAAACTCACGTTTGAAATCCAACCATCTAAAAAGTTATTCCAAAAACTAAACCAAAACGAACTGAAACACAAATCAACAGAATATTAACCAGGAAAAGCATTTAAAACGCAAAAGCAAATTATGAAATGCAACACTGAAAAGCAGAGCCGAGCTTAGCGAAGCCCAAATGTCGTTATCATGTATATGAGTACATAAACGTATGTACCTACTTGTTGCATGTATGGCGATGTTTCAGTCCGTTCCGATTCTCTTCAGGTCTTCAGTAGCGCTCGAATGTTTGCGGCGAGCGAACGCGCCTGTCTTTTGTGCGACGCGGTTCCGCGATTCGACGTACACGATTTATTAAATCAGTTTTATTTTTTCCGTGGTTTAAAAAAGGAATCATTTGGAAACTTTTTTTTAAGACTTTTTGGCTGTTTAGTTTGAAGTTTTAACTGGTTGAACTTCGGTGATTTTTCTTATAAGAGTATTAATTTAGAATTAAACTTAGTAGTAAGTTTAAATATTTAACTTATAGTGTGGTTATTCGTATTTTAATTCTGCCAGTGTCTAGAATTAAATAAGTAGTAATAAAGTAAGAGACTTTTCAAATTAAATATGTGTTTGTGTGAAAATATTGAAGCCTTCAATGGATATGTGAACTTTTAATTTAAAAGGTAAATCAGTGACTTTTGCCGTGAATAAAGTGAGACTTGAGAGGAAACTTGAAAATATTTTACTTCAGACAGGTAAATATCATTTATTTGTTTTAATAGCAGTAATTTTTATCTTGTTTTAAGACAAAATATGTGATATGAAGCGGAATATACCTACTCAGCATGAAATAAATAAATTAATGATTCTACTTTCTATCCTTAAGCCATAATTATTATTATTTCCATTACAAACAGTTTTTTCATTAAGTTGATATTCTTATCTTTTTATCGAATTCGGAGCTAATAGATAATCCCATCACGCTCTATGGAGGTTCCAAGTCGTGATTTGCAGATAAAAGATTTTCAGGGAAGCCATGGCTTTTGTTATAGTTCTTTCCTATTACACCTCATAGAATTTAATTTATTTATAGTTAATTAAAATATTATAAACACCAATTACAGTAATTAACATGGAGACAAAAAAGGTGGAACATAAAGTTGACGACATTCAATAAGTTGAAACTAAAACTAACACGGAATGGTGGACATTCTTGCATACTTTTTCTCACAGAACACCAGACATACAAGCATTACTTTATATCATTTATCCGCAAACACATCATATTCAGGGTTGGCAGTCAGAAGGGCGTTGAGCATATCGAGGATACGGTACACCGGAGAATTCGCTCTGGCGACAGTTTTGGAAAATGGTTGGGCAAACAGATTGTGCCGGCGGCGGCGGCTTTAAAAAAGGCTTCATGCATTTGTATGCCATGAAGCCCTTTTAAATGAAAACAGCTTCTTTTTTTTATTGTTCATCTTGCAATCGGTAGTAAACCTTTAGCAGATTTTTTGTGCGGTTATTGACTGTTGAGGTCTATTCTTCCAGTGAAAAATCTGCCTCTCAAAATTTTCTGTTTTGCTTCATTTTATGAAGTGTCATATATGGTGGCGTTTGAGCCTATTCGTAATTATTGGATCATTCAGGGCTATGGCTAAGGTGTTGGTATGTGACTTTATTCGGTATTTGTATGGCTTTAGTCGGTGTTCTACTTCCTCTTATATGGTTCTGATTTGTAGATGCTCGTGTAATTCTGAGGTCTTCATAAGCATCACCAAGGAGCATTTGATATTGTTCTTAGAGCTTTGTTTTGGAATCGCTGGTGAATTTCCACATTTGATTTTCTCGCAGAGCCCCACAGCTCAAATGAAAACAGGTGGTTTTTTTTTTAACCTACTCATCATTTAGACACTGCCAGTCTAGTTAAGCCGCAATCTTGCTCTTACGTAATTTTTTTCTTATCTAACATGGTGTTGTCATGGAAAACTCGTATTAATATGATCGCAAACTAATCATTAGGCTTATTATTTATTTAGTTAATGAATTTATTTGATTTAAATTAGTCCTTTTTTGTGAATACTTAGTTTTAATTATTCTCAAAGGTGTAGGTTTTAACAATGACAGCTCATTAGCTGTGATTTGATTTCTGGTACTGTATCATGGTCTAAAGACAGGAGCTTTAAAAGCTTTTACGCCTTACGGCATTTCATTCAAACTTTCAAGTCATTATGTTCCAAAATGACTTAACCGATTTTAAGGAAACTTCATAGCATAAGCAGGATATATAGGTCTAAAAAGTTAAAAACGTTTTCGAAAAATAGCGTAACAGCTAAAATAGACAGATTATAAATTATCGATAGAAACGAAAATTTCGAAATATCTTTTTTTGAAAAACACATTTCGAAAATGTTTTTTTGTAACTTTTTAGACCTATGTATCCTGCTTATGCGTATGAAGTTTCATTAAAATCGGTTCAGTCATTTCGGAAAATAATGACTTGAAAGTTTATACGGAATGTCGTAAGACTTAAACACTCATAACGTCTAGTCGACACGAAAAATCATCAGCATTATCATCTTCCTACCCTTGTCCCATGTTACTTGGAGACGGTGGAATATGTTTTTCCATCCATTCTCCTCCCTCAACACGCAAAAAATGTAGTTATCGTGTCGAACAGCAGTATTTTCAGATATGCCTTAATTCTGGAACACTAATAATCTCCAAGGTCATTATTTATTGTCTTCGGAGAGGCCAGTACTCAGCGTTTCTCCTTTGAGGTCAATGTTAAGCAGGAGTGCTATGACCTTAAGAATTTCGGCTTCACTAAACAATGGCGGCGCTGAAGTTGATTTCAGCTGAATTTTAATGGAACGAAAAGATCTTAAAGCTAAAAGCAAGTATTACTTGCGTTATAAAAAAAAGCTTTTAATCTTTTTGATAACGATAATGGGCTTAAATTGTTTTCGATATTTTGTAGCCTGAATTGCGGACTTTCCGAATCTGTATTTTTTTTTACCGTCAGTGAACGGGTTTGAACAAAGACGTTTGCTTTAGTTAATTATTTTTTTGTTATCTTATTTAGCATCGGATTGTTTAGGACATAGGTAAAAATGCAAGGTGGTCTACTTATGGGCGTGCGTGGTATTTTATTATTTATATTTATTTATTAAACAATTTTAAAACAAACTTTTATTTAAAAACTAAGCCCCACAAAACCGTTTTCACAGTTTGTCTGTGGGAACGGAACGATATTTTAAAAATAATGTTAATATACTAAAATTAAAGTTATAACTAACAATCAATAAATCTTAGAAACTACTTATTAACTCTCTCCCAGCAATCTGCAAATAACTTTCCTAGAAAATATGGTTTACAGACTCCTGAGAAAGAATAGTTTAAGCGATTTTGCAAACTGACTTTTAATTTTCTGACTTCTTATATCAGCATGCATTCGGTTGAGAAGGTATGGTACTCTTTTATCAAGCGTTCGGTCGCCAAAATACTTACTGATTTTAGGTACATCAAACTTGCCTGCTGATATTGACCTAGTAGCATGGTTATGGGTAACAAGCGAGTGGCCCACTCCTTCTTGCAAAGAAGAGACCTGTGTGTGTCCCAGCAGTGGGTAGTTAGTATGCTATAGGTACTTATGTTCAGATATGTAGGTACTGCTATCATTTACTGGAAACCTACGTCTTTTATTGACTTGAATGTGCCCCTGGCGGTTGAGAGTATGTCATGCTCACTCAAATGTCACGCTGATGGTGGCGCGTGTGTCGGGTCATTTAGTTCCCTTCAAAATGGTTGAGTTGAATGATGGCTGATCGTGAACGGGCGCTGTCAGTTGTGCCTGGTCGTCTCTTAGCTGCCACTGCTCATTCCGAACTAATGATTTCATATTTTAATTGTTCTTTTCGTTTTTAATATGGACACTTTTAACGTGCACGTCTTGCTACATCGTTCTCACATAATGTACCATCTCTAAATGAATGATGTAACCAAGGTTTTGTAACAAGATTCTGATTTAAAAGAGTGTCCATGGAGTTTCTTGCCCATTCTTCTCCATAGAGATCTACGCTTTGGAATGGGCAACTACAGTACTTTCACAGTTATTATGTCTTGTGACTGGGACTGTAGCTTCATTTTTATTGTTTTTCGACTATTCAAAAGTGCCTGTAACTGGCCTACTTGAAATAAATGATTTTGATATTATTTGATTTGATATCGTATTATTCCTTCCGTAAGATTAACATTCCTAAGAAACAACTGAATTACTACAAGGAGTTTTCTTCTTATTTCATCAAACAATTTTTCTACGAAGTTATCCCTAATTTTCTTTAAGGATGTAAAAAAATTCAAAAAGCCGTAATGTAGATGTATTATTCAGGGGAACGTTTTTCATGAATTTGTCATTAATATTAATCGGGACTTTGTTTTCGACTAGTGGGCTGAATTCGTAAATATTATGTACCTATAAACAGTAGGTAAAGGACTTCATGGTGCTTGAGTTTTAATGTTTATTACAGTTTTAATAAAATAGTAACACGGTTTTGCCACTATTTGCATGCGCTCGTCGGGCGCGGTGTCGCGGCCCTGTCCCGCAGAATGTATAAAAAAATAATTTGAAAAATTAAAAATAAATAATTGATCTCTCAACCACTTTATTCGCCTACGAGGTAACGCGCTACTCCACCCTGTTCAGCGAACTTGAACAGTGAGCTTAAATATACGTGTTCGCTTTGCCGTGCGTTGTTTTAGTGATCAGGATCGGAGAACCTGATTCTTTTGTGTATTTAATGAGTTCAAAGTCTGAAAAACGAACTCGTTTAAAAAAAATTTTTAGTTCTTTATGATATTAAAACTATTATTTTGCACTAAGTTTGTTACTCATTTACTGTAGGATATAACTGTATAGTTTTGTCGTTGTTTTATGCAGTTTTTACTTAGTTTTGGAATTGAAAACACGGAGGTATATAAGTAGGTAAGTGTGCGGTGGCGTCACGGACGGACTGAAGCATTGGAAATCCTTATAACGGTGTGTAAATTGGGTAGACGGTATTGTACTCATCGTGGGTAAATACTGGAGAATAAGGCTAACTGAATATGATTGCCACGAACCACAGACAATAACGGATTTATCTCTTCATTCTCCCACACATCTATCGTCTACATTTCTTTTTAACTTTTCCTTTCGCCGGTCTACTTCCAGCGTAAGAAATAAACAGTACCTTTGTACTCAAATATTTTATGTTTTTTCCTGTGTTTTCTACTGTGTGTACATAAATAATAAAATAAATAAATATCCCATGCTCAGCAGTGTGTGATGTCAGGATGTGGTTGAAGATGAAAATGACGTAAGCTTTTCTTTTATTTTATACTAGTTGTCCCGCGCAACTTCGTCTGCGTCACATTTTCCCCGTTTTCGCAACATTTTTCATTGCTGCTCCGCTCCTATCGGCCTTAGCGTGATGATATATAGCCTATGTCTTTCTTCAGGTTGAAATCTATCTTCTTGCCAAATTTCATTAAGATCCGATCAGCCGTTTAGTCGTGAAAAGATAACAAACAAACTTACTTTCGCATTTATAATATCAGTTAGAATTGCATTTCCAAACCACACTACGGGCAACAATTCGCAACGGATTCCTTATCAAGGCCGGATTCACAGAGACCCTCTTCCTCTCTATGAGAGGAGGCCTGTGTGCCCAGCAGTCTGAACGTTATAGGTTGATCATGCAATTCTAAAGTACCTATTGTACTTATCTTTGTATCCACAAAGTGGCTCATAATAAAACATTTCCGGATAGCCGGAACATGATTAATACAGTACATGCCTTGTTCAGTAAAACATTTCCCCGATTCCCCGAATCCGTTTAAGACAAAAGGTGGCTCTATAATCAAATTTCGGGCCGTCGGAAACGGGCCCTAGGGAATCGGGATACGATCTGATTTTGACTTCGGTTATTAACTGTGGGGGTTGGTAAAACAATGGTTTTGGGGGTAGTTCCGCTTAGTTTGTGTTCTTGTCATTGGAGATAAGATTTAACGCTTGGGTTTGATAGTCACTACTGGTTTGGCAGAGACAATGATGTTTTGTTTTGTAGTAATGGAGCTCTGTATGAATGTGTTTTTTCTGGAGAAGTCCGTTGAACGCAAAGGAAAAGGATGCCTGTTAGATATATGTTTTGTGACATTACTGTACATGTAAGAGGTTAAAATATACCTGTGACCATTCTGGTTACAGATATATTTAAAGTTGGACTTTAAATATATGTTTCAACATTATTTCACAATTTTTTTATGAAACCAAGTTAGAAAAATGTAATAAAAAGTAGATTAAAATTTTAATTTTATTTGTTCAGAGATCTATGTACTATTAAAATTTTATAAAAGTACCCAAAAATACAACATTTTTGCGTGCGTTCATTACTCCCTGTTGCGCCACAAACAGTTTTTTTCACCAAACCTATGAGTCGTTTCTCCCCAATTACTTTTTCTCAAAGAAATTAGCTTGATACACAGAATGCGTAGTGGACGGGGGTCTATGATATACACGACGGCTATGCGAAGAGCCTATTTAAACCCTGTAGGTATCGTTATAAAGATGGCAGACAAATCCTTTGTCATATTTTGGAGACAGGACCGACAAGCTTAATACAATGTCGACTAGGGCACGTTTTGTGGACGTGACTAGAGATGTGGGCAGTCTGTTGGGCACTGTTAGTAGTAGCTTTGCCACTCCTGACTGCTTCGTTGGTTTAGTAGTTGCAGGACCGACTGCTGAGCATGAGGTACTAAGTTCGATTCCCAAGTCAGGCAAAGTTGTTATTCAGTTTTCCGTCAAGAATATCTCAGTAGTTGCCAAGCAGTCTGGGTATGTGCCCGGTTGATGGCAATAAGCTCGCCTATTTCATGGGACTTAAACGTAATTGGCGAATGTGTGTGTAGACCTCTGCCTAACCCTCTTTTAACAGGCGTGATGTTATGAATGACAGGCTCGATACAATATCGACTAGCGCACGTTTTGTGAACGTGACTAGAGATGTATTCTTGCCGCCTCAAATCTGCCGGTTCCTTAAACGTATTTGAGCAGTTAATGTTGAATTTATTAATGGGAGTCTATTGTTTGAAATAATGAATTAGGTATATTCTATTAGCTTCTAAATGTTCAGTAAATGTGTTTACTATTCAGTTCCTGGAATCTTCTAGTCATCAGTAAAGGAATCGTGACACTATTCCTATACACTATATTTTTTACGCTTTGGTAATCAACAAATGACCCCTCCCGCTATAGGCGGAATGGAAGGGAATGTCAGACTTGTACTGACTAAAACCCATCCATGTTCCTTCTTAGCCCTTTGTGTTGTGTAGCCAGAGTCACGGTATCTCTTTTGAATAGTCCCGCAGCCCTGGCAGGCATCGGCCCTCTCGGACCCCTTCCGATTGGCTGACATCTTCTTGAAGCGCGCGTGGAACACGAACGCGCCATCTACACGTCATAAGACGGACGGACGTGACACCCCAACTTTTGATTGACCAGTTTATTTTATTTTAGCATATACATAGATATTTTAGTATATTTTTGCCTTGCTACCACTAATCTGTCTGCCTATAAATATGACCAAGGTTAGCTAGTAGCTAGCTAATCGTTTAGAAGGAAAAAATATGACAACGATATGTTTTAGACAACATAAAACATTCGTGGGAGCTCACTAGATGCGTTATGTCTAGTGGTCGCAAGTGCGACTACTGAGCATAAGGTCATGGGTTCGATTTTTGGGTCAGGCATTGCGTTATTGGGTTTTGTTCTCACGGACTTTGGATTTGTGCCCGGCTTACAGCTATAGGCTTGCCCCTTATTACATACTAGCTGTCCCGCGCAACTTCGTCTGCGTCAAATTTTCCCTGTTTTCGCATTTTTTCATTGCCGCTCCGCTCCTATTGGTCGTAGCGTGATGATATATAGCATAATAATATGTCCTTCCCCAGGTTGATATCTATATTCTAGCCAAATTTCATTAAGATCCGATCAGCCGTGAAAAGGTAACAAACAAATAAACATACAAACAAACAGAGTGACATTCGCATTTATAATATTAGTATGGAAGTTTGGATTATGGGACTTAAAAACATAACTAAAAATTAAATGTGGGTGTACTTAGGTGCAATTCTGCCTGACCCCTCTAGGATTACAGTGCTGTCATATTCATAACCATCATAACATCGGCCAAACTACATGTACCGCTAGATATGAACGAGCGCTGTCAGCTGTGACTGGTCATCTCTTAGCTGCCACGGTTTATTTTAATTACTTTAATTTTGAATTACTGATTTAATCTTTTACTCTGGACGCTCTTAACTAGCCCGTATTTCTACATTGTTCTCACATATTTGTAATTCTTAACGTGAAGGATGTAACCAAGATTTTGTAACATATTTTGATTTAAAAGAGTGTCCATGGAGTTTCTTGCCCATTCTTCTCTACGCTTTGGAATGAGCAACTACAGTACTTTCACAAGTTATTATGCCTAGTGACTGGGACTGTAGCTTCGCGTTTTTGTTTTTTGACTTTCAAAAGTGCCTGTAATGGTCTAAATGAAATACATGCTTTGAGTTTGAATTTACGCCTCTCCCAAACGTCACCACGTCTATCGTCTTATGCTTCTCGCATCCAACGGTTTCTCGATAAGTTGTATCTTCATTTGTGAATAGAAAACAATTGTTTTTATCTTATTGGTACGTTGGAAGACAGTTACTATTAGGTCTTATTCAGGCTTTACATGAGGTAAGATAATGGTCAGACAAAAGCCTACAATAAAAACTAGGGTCCAGTTTTATCACGTTTAATACCTTGCATTGTTACATCACACGTCAAGGCTGTCTGGCTGAGCTTGCTGATAGCGATAATCCCTTTGTACTTTATTTATTAACTTTTCTTTGTGCTCCTAAACGGCCTCATTTGTGTAGCGTTTCTGTCTAAATGGAAATTTGGCGAAAGTGATGAAGTTGTAAACATTGTTAGTTAGATTTTAATAAGAAACTCCACAAGAAGAAGGAACAGAGATAATAATGCAGTAATCTCACTCTCAAAGGGTTTCGTATTTCTATAACGAAATTCAACAGGACTGACTCCAGCTTTTTGGAAGTTGTTTATTGTTATAGGCGTATGAAGAATAGAGTGTAAAGTTCTTCAGACCCATTAGGATATAGAGCATCCTCAGACCAACCGGGTGTTATCATCATCATCATCATCAGCCTATAATGTTCCCACTGCTGGGACACAGGCCTCCCCTCAATGAGAGGGAGTGGGCTTTATTCCACCACGCGGGCCAGTGTGGGTTGGTAGATGTCACATGTCTTCGAATTTTTAGTTCTAGGACATGCCGGTTTCCTCACGATGTTTTCCTTCACCGTTTTGAGAGTTACCGGTTGTTATGTCTGGTGGCTATTTAGCCCGACGGTTGTTGACGGGATTTTCTATATTGCTTTTAAAATTTTGATGTTGGTTCTTCATTTGTAAGTACTTTCTTTCTTTCTTTTTGTACTTTGTTGCTGTAGTACTTTTTGTAGTGCCGCTACAATTTCATTCATTCATTTCAGCTGAAAGACGTCCACTGCTCGACTTAGGCCTCCCACAAGTGTCCCCACATTGACCGGTCCGGTGCGACTCGCATGCAGCGGATCCCTGCAACCATCACCAGGCCATCGGTCCACCTAGTCGGAGGCCTTCCAACGCATCGTCTTCCGGTTCGCGGTCGCCGCTCCAGAACTTTTCGGCCCCATCGGTCATCCGTTCTGCGATCAATGTGCCCTGCCCACTTAGCGGTGACGTAGCCCGAAAAATTGTCAAACTTATGTGGCCATAAGTTCGGCAATTTTTCGGGCTACGTCGGTAACCTTGGTTCTCTTTCGGATGTCCTCATTTCTGATTTCAATCAAAGTTATTACTGACAGAATTTTACTTTGTTTAGACGTTCTGGTGGGGATCTAAAGCCGTTGATTTAGGAACAGTTGCGCTAAAGATGCTGATGCTTATCCTGGATGCATTTAGTTATTTTCATAGGTTGGTAAATTAAATAGCTCATTCTTCTAGATTCTGTTTTCAAACACAAACTACCTACACAACAAATATGTACTTAGAACGTATTTACTTCCTTGTCAAGAACCTAGAGCAAAAGGTATGTAAAAGCTAACTATTATGTACCACGCGACCATAATTATAAAGTAGGTACAAGAATTTGCATGTTTCACATTACAGGAATGTCACTTGGTTACAAGTGTGATTACATTAAGACACGCCTAACCTTACACAGAACCATAAGTCCTACACTAGAGGTAGTCAACATTTTTTATTTCTTACCTCCACCTCCTTATAGAAAAATACGAAACCGAAATAAGTGCTGGAAAAGGCGACTAAGGGATTATGTCAAGAAAATCGGAGGAAAGAGTCTTATTTTCGCTAGAAATGACTCACAGTTTTACAATTCTATATCTATATTTTATTGGAAACAAACTAAAATATATTTTTTACTCAATATTCGTAAATCGTTGATGGTAGACCTCAGTCCAGAAGTGGATTTTTGGGTCTGAAAATCGGTTTGAATTGTTTAATAAAATTCATGAATATTTTGTTTAGGTTACTTTTTAATTGCAGCGGGCATTAAAATAATGTGAAAGGTAAGAGTGCCTAAACTTAATCGAGACCTCTGCCTTATTAAAAGCTGTCGCCTATATGTGACTTCCAATAGAACTGCACCTTTTTCAAAACCACATATCTACAAAATGTTTGTCACCCACCCGATTACCGCGACAGCCATCGATAAGCATCTTTATGGCAAAGGTAAAAAGGCTCGCTTTTGTTCCGCCACTGTTAATTACTATGCCCTACATAGTTAGAGTTACCTGTGCGTTTACGACTGAAGGCGGAAACACACTTACGTGTCGTGGCGCGTCGTGACGCGCCAGAAGCATTCGGTTTCATACATCGTTGCGACACGACACGCCATGCAAATATGTCCCTAACCTTATTAAATGTATGACACCGATTTGCTTCTGGCGCGTCACGACACGCCACGACACATAAGTATGTTTCCGCCTTTACGTTTGTGTGGATGTAAGTCTGTATTGCCAAGTAAAGTAGGGCAAGATATGTCGACTTTGTTGGTGCATGCTTGTCGGATTTTGGTTGTTTTTGTTAGAGCCGAGGGTTGAAATTCCAACGGGTTTTTGTGGCAATGTGCTACCATTGCCACAAAAACCCGTGGTGGGGTCCTAAAGTTTCCGGCCTACACACATTAGATAAATCAGAAATACAAAACGATTATGCCACTAAATTACTGAAGTTACTCCCAGTAAAAAGTAATATCGCAAACCATTTTTGTTTGGATCCTTAATTTTATAGTTGATGCCTCATACTTTTGGACCTTATTGACTATAATATTTCACAATTATGTAAGGAGTTTTTAGAGGCCTAGGAGATTTTATGAAGACTTAATTCTTCTTCATTGGTTCATCATCATCATTTCAGCCGAAAGTCGTCCACTGCTGGACATATGCCACCCCAAGTGTCGCCACATTGACCGGTCCCGTGCGATTCGCATCCAGCGAATCGCCGCCACCTTCTGCAATGTGCCCTGTCCACTGCCACTTAAGTTTGGCAATTCTTCATTGGTTGCAATATAATATTTGATGTATGTTTTATAATTCTTGGATGATAGCTAGTTACGTAATTTTTCTCAAGTTTAAGTAGTATGCTACCCAGACATCAAGTTACAAAGGGCTGACCAAATGATGATGCGGTACTTAATACCTTTCAGCGCACTGTATCAAACGTTTAAATATAAATATTCACTTACATAATATCTTTGAAATCATATTTCTCAAACTCCTCTAAAACGTATGCTACAGGTAGTTACGTCCATATTGTATGTAGACACAGAACCCTCTTACACAATAGGTCCCTGGGGGACTCCACATCGATTTGGGTCGACAAGATGCCCTAATATCGTAACTTTGTGGTCAACGGCACCTACCTAGGTACCTACCTACCTCCCTCGTCAGTTGTTTGAACACTTCAATGCAACACAATAGATGAAAGGTATGGTCTCTTTATTGTAGCTTGTAGCTATATACAAGTTTTTGTCCGTTTTCTAGCTGACACTAGAAAACAACTAATCTGACTTAATTAACACATCCATATTTTTACATCGGTCTTGAGTTTCAGAATTAAAAAAAACCGACCAAGTGCTTTAAACTTTATTCAGTAGCCGTTGCGCGCAGCCTTCTTCCACGTGAAATTATTATAAAAATGTTACTTCCATAATTGAATCGGATTTTTTTTAACAATTTCAAGGGTTTTATTTTTTTCTGCACGGTTTTTGTTTCTAAATTATTGTAACGCCTCATAAAATCAGCTATCTGCCAGTAATAGTCCCGTTAAAATCGGTCTAGCCATTTCGGTGATTAGCCGAAACAAACAGACATCGAATATTTTTTGTTATTAGTACCGCACTTAAGTGTACATTTACTTTTATATGCATTCAGTAAAAAAGCCGTTATTTTGACATTACAACACACTTCAATTTTATTTATTTGTAGAGGTTATAGTATAGATTGTTACGGTGAACCTACTGTGCTAACATTTCAAGTGTAACCTAATAGGTACGGTATAGAAGATACAGCCCTATGCCGGTGGACGAACGGTCATACTAAGGATGCCTTAGAAAGTGGGACCCTCTTTCTAAGGCATCCTTAGTCTGTCCATTATTGCAAAAAAAAGCAATACGCTTGCTCTCACTAGACAAAAGGCACAGTCAAAATATTGCTAAAATAAGCGATCATGCTATCATACAAAGATTTTAAATTCCTCTCGCCAAAGGCTTTCTACATGTGCCTACGAATATCGACCACTGTGAACAATGAATGTGGTTGAAATGGCAAAATTAACATTTACGCGAGCATTCATGGCGAGTCGTGCTTTTCACAACGGGAGCAGGAGGTCTACTCTCTTTAATAACATTCAATACATTCGTTGTCTGTGAATTCGAACTTCTTGCGTGCGTCCGCAAATTATATAGAGTACGGTCACAAACGTAACTACGTTTAATTTTCGTTCGTTGCCGAAGTAACGTTTCGGAGAAAGAGTAGACCTCCTGGTCTTATTTACGCCATGCTATAGTCAGCCAAATAGAGAGCGTATAATAAAATATTTTTTTGCAATTTGTACAAATAGGAAGTGTTCTACAGTTTTCGCACGTCAGTCAATTTTATATCTTTTAAGAAAAATATTAAAACATTTACAGAATAACGACAAAATAATACGGCTAAAACCCGTCTCGTAACTTTCCGGTTTTACCACGTAAATAAAAGAGTTACAAAAGGAGGAGAAAAAAGTTTTTTTTGTAACTATTTTATTAATTTCATCTGTTTTTGTACGGTACAATCGGCTTCCAATGTAACGAGGAAACTTCTTGTTGATGTGTATCTTATTTACTGTTTTGTCAACGTTATCAGATAAATATTAGGCGCAAATAAGTACTCCCTAATCATTTACTCCCATATCTACATTAGGAACTAGTAAAAATCTGACAAAATAGTGTTTGTGTCAATCAGTTTGTCACTGGTGATTATCTCTGACATAGAATGATATAACCAATGTTTGTTTCGCTTTTAAAGAGCTCAAAAATAATGTTAAACGTCAAAATCTATTTTAAAAAGATTAATGATGACATAGACTTGACGTTGTACGCACGGCGACGAAACTAGTTTATTGTATTGGAAATCTTTACGAAGCGAGGCTTGATGTGTATGTCATCGTGTGTAGATACTTGGATTTTCGGGTGCGTGGATAAAACGGCACAATTGCTGCCATTTTGTTTTTCAAAACATTTAATTTACAAAAAGCATTCACAATGTGTGTGCAGCGGGCATGTTTAGCAACAATGCCCGCTATTCACTAGTCATTCGATTGCCAAAACATCTTTGTACCATTATACATAGGTGCTGCAACAATTTAATTTATTTCGCTGCCATTAAAATTAAAAGTTATCAGCAAAGTTATAACTATAATCAAAATAATATTGTAAAGCAATTATTTTCGTGACACGATTGTGGATTTCATTACGCCAGAAAATGCTGGCAAGACGTGATTTGCCACACGACTAAAATATATCTAATCTTTTTTTTTAATGATTCATATGCAGTGTTATGCATAATTACATGCTGCGACTCTTCATCCAGAGGAACCAGGACAGTATATTGTGCAAGTTATTCTTCAACATGAGATGAAAAAGTAAATATGGCTCAATCATCATCTGCCTAGCCTTTTCCCAAACTATCTTGGGGTCGGCTTCCAGTCTAACCGGATGCAGCTGAGTATCAGTATTTTACATGAAGCGACTGCCTATCTGACCTCCACAACCCAGTAACTGGGTAATACGATACCCCTTGGTAAGACTGGATGTCAGACTTTTTTTGGCTTCTGACTACTCGTAACGACTGTCAAAGATCTAAAAATGACAGCCGGGACCAACGGCTTAACGTGCTTTCCGAGGCACGGAGGAAACTCGGTATGTAATTATGGTCACCCATCCACGGACCAACCAAAAATATGGCACAATATAGAATCAATATTGTGCTCCATGTAACCCTCAAATCAATTTTCTCTTCTATCTTCGGATTTTCTTCTTACTAAGCAAAAAGAAAATGCGAATGCTGATATTGGGAACGTTTGAATTAAATAATCTCACTCCTCGCATGAGATGGATAAGTAAATAGGGCACAATATAGAATCAACATTGTGTTCCATGTAACCCTCAAATCAGTTTTCCCTTCTATCTTTGGATTTTCATCTTACTCAGCAAGAAGAAAATCCGAATGCTGATATCGGAAACGTTCGAAATAAATAATCTCGCTCCTGTAGACCCTCATTTTCTGAAACACGAAAAGGAACCCCAGATAGTGACCATGTAAGTTTAGGTATAGTGCAAAGTAACTCCTTAGTACATACCTAAACAAAGCAAGTAGCCATTTAGCTAAACAAAAAGAACGACGTCATGTCGCAGTCGTTAACGCTAAGCACACAGTTGGTTAAGTTTAGCGACAAGTTACAATCACCTAACTTGAGGTCGTCTGTAACGTTCAACTTGACTGTCTCTTACAGCTATTAAGTTTTATCTTAAGTATACTAACTTCTACTTATGTCCGTGTTCACTGATTTTAGGCGACACTTAAGTAAAACCTCTCTGTCAAAAATTTGAACGTTCGAGCTTAGCACAGAGAGTTCAAATTCTAACAGTTTAATCATTTTAAGTTAGGTATTCATTCAGGTGGAGCTTAGTGTAAATTGAAAACAGCCATAACGGCTATTAAGTTATCTTAAGGACCAAGTTTTACTTAGTTCATGTATTAAGTTGAAGGATGGACGTGTATGAAGTTTATCGGTTCTTTGGATGACATCATTCTGAAAGTTGGAATTGCTCGTGTATTACTTGGACCCATATCCCTTGTCAGATACACTGTAAAAGCCATTATTAGTTTTGTAATGATAACCAGGGATTAATCTTACTATCTAACAGAACTTGTGAACAGTTATCGCTTTTGGACGTCATCATCTGCCTAGCCTTTTCCAAACTATGTCGGGGTCAGCTACCAGTCTTACTGGATGCAGCTGAATACCAGTATTTTACCAGTTACTGGGTAATATGACAAGCCTATCCTATGTTATCAGACTTTCGGGCCACGGGACTACCTGGAACGACTGTCAAATATCTACAAATGACAGTCGGGACAAACGGCTTTTACCGAGACACGGAGAAAACTTGGTATGTAACCGGTGGTCACCCCTCCGCGGACCGACCTTGGCTAGCGCGGCTTAACCTTTTAGGAAAAACCCGTGCGGCTGTTATTATTTGCCTACGAGCTCCTCATTTTACATCACATTCAAAGGTGTAGTTTGATAATAATAATGTCTAATAATTTTTCGAAGCTATTAATTTGTTTTGTGAGAAGGATGGAAGGGGTTTGACTTTTGGGCAAATGATGCCCATCATTTGCCCAAAAGTGAGAAAAAGAGGGCAAATAAACGAAAAATGCACAACGCATTAGTTTCTTTGACATCCTTGAAGTATGAAAAATATATATTGCACATTTGAATTATTTCTGTTGCTTTAAGTATCAATAAATTCTTCTTTCGTTTACATATTCTTTGGAGTTATTATAACACACTTCACCCGTAACATAATGTTATTATCTCTATGAGAATACTTTCATGTTTATAATTTTTCAACAAATCAACGAAAATACACCTTTGCTAACAGACAAATTTATCAGTTTCTCATCATTCCACACAAGTCGTAATTACTATAGATAGAATCGTTTTATAGTCACTAGGTTTCTCCAGACGCATTATAAAGCTGGATACACATTGTAAGATCACTGTCACGCAAAATGTTACAAATATTTCAGTAAATTTTTTCCATAAACCCTATGGTGGCCTACCATGGCGTCTTAAAACATTATTGCTTTACTCCTTTTTCAGTGTGGAAAAGAGATGGTGCTGAGATACTGTATAGCTCCCTCTCTTTCCCACACTGGAACAAGAGTAAAACAATACTGCTTTAAGACATCATTGTCGGCCAGCAGGATATAGTCGCCATCGAATATTTGTTGGTATTTAATAACAGCTGTTCCGTTCCATACATTTTTCACGAAGAATTCAATACATCAAACTGTACGATAAATTGTTACAGAGAAACGACTTTTTTTTGGGTCAAAAAGTCACATTTTACGATTGGACTCATTTTTTTATTTTTTTTATTATTTATTTATTAGGTACACCAACAGCAATACATACTATTTATTACAGAAAACAATAAAATTAAAATAAAAGCGCTGGTATGTGTACGCCTATTATAGGTATACGCAGCATTCACCATAGTGACAATTTAACAACATAAAATTCTATAATACTAACGCAACTCAAATCATTGTGCTGGTGGATGCATTGAATAGTACGGGGATCGTGAAGGAATTTAAAGTCACGAGTTTGTTTTGAATACAATTTTTTAATATTATAATTTTAGTTGTAAAAATAAAAAATAATATTAAAAAAAAACAAAATCAATAGATCGTATGGCTATGACTCGATATTCAGATCGGGTATCCCTAAGGAGCAGTGGTTCGCTAACGCAGTGGGTACTTAGCTTTAGATGATTCAACCTCTAAATATTAAAGGCGAGGTTGCTGCTATTACCGTGGTGACATCGGAAATCAGAAACGAAATTTCGTCTATTCGATCGGAGCAATCTCGGCTTACAAATCACCTAACAGAGCTTGATGAAAAATATGACTGCTTATCAAACGACTTAGCTGCTGTGCAGAGCAACGTTCAATGGCTGTCTGATGAACAGGCTGATTTAAGAACGCGCATTGAAAGGAATGAGGATAACACTAAGAGCTTAATCAATGATCTCATGTCGAAAATAGACTACCTAGACCAAAATGCTAGGCAATGCAACTTGGAGCTGTGTAATGTGCCTGAGAGACGCCATGAAAATCTGCTGTCGATAATGGAAAAAATAGGCTCTAAAATCAAATTTAATTTAAACATCAAGGATATTATTTCTATACATCGGGTTCCTCATGCGCACCAGAATAATAAAAAACCAAAAAACATTGTCGTAAAATTGGCCTCACGTATGTTGCGTGACAATTTTCTCAGCGCCTTTCGTTTATGTAAGGGCCTGACGTCCGACCAACTGGATATCTCAGGAACATCATCTCGCATATATATGCATGAACATATCACGTTAAAGAGAAAACAATTATTTCGTGAATGTAAGAATGTCGCTACATTACATAATTATAAATTTGTGTGGGTTAAGCATGGCACTATACTCGTCCGTGAAAAAGAACAATCGAGGTCGATCGCCATTCGGACAAACCAAGATCTCAATAAAATCAAACCAGGGTCTGCTGACACAAGGGACGGACCTACCACTAAGAATGATTCTATCACTAGGGACGAATAAAGAACTCTGTAATGTAGTGTTTATTTACTTTTCGATTATGTACTTCTTAATTGTATTCGGATTGAATGTTGTTAACGTGGATATGTCGTGTTTGCTTGATGTATACGTTTTCATAAATGCAGCATTTCTACGGTATATTGGTAACATGCTTTTCGGAACTTATCTTTGCTTTTTGAATATTATGCTATACGTCTATCTTCCGCACTTGCCTAACTATGTGAAAGAGAGTTTAAACAATTTTACTTTATTTTTACTGCTAATTCTAATGTTATCTTATTGTTATCTGACAAAAGATGCTTCTATACTTGCTCAAACTTATTTACAGACTTATTTAATATTACTGCTTCGATTGTACACCAACGATTATGTCTGATAAATTAATAATATACTATCAAAATTGTAGGGGGCTTCGCACTAAACTGAGTGTTCTATTTATGAATATTTTATCAAACTGCTACGATATCATAATACTCACGGAGACTTGGTTAACCCCTGAAATATTTGATTCTGAGTTCATTGATCAGCGGTATTCCGTACATAGATGTGATCGGGATCGCAAGGCTACCCAAAGGAAAGATGGCGGTGGCACCCTTATAGCGATACTAAAGGGACTGGGATCTGTTACTATTGAGTCCACCGTCTTATTAAACCATTGCATTGAGCATATTATTCTGCGTATCCCGAGTGCGACGAGAGGAAAGTACGACATCATATGTTCAGCATACATTCCACCAAAAACACCCGAAAGTGTTTATGTTTCATATTTGGATCTTTTGCAAGCGGTTGTTGAGAGTGAAAGTGTTGAGAATTTCTATCTGTTTGGTGATTACAATCTCCCCGACATTGATTGGCTAGCCACCGGACGTTCATGTTTTACCATACAAGATTTAAATAGCTGCAACACTCCAATTTGTAGACATTTGAGCATCTTTATGTCCATTTTTAATGCCTACCAGTATAATAATATAAAAAATTCGACCGGAAAGATTTTGGATTTGGTTATCAGTAATAGTGAGTGTTCTGTTATAGCGCCCACTGATATACTATTACCCCCAGACTCTTATCACCCACCCTTATGTATATTGGTTTCTTTCAATTCAGGTAACCGAGCCATGACACGTAAATTTACACAGAGGTACAATTACCGTAAGGCGAATTACGAAGAAATTAACGGTGATTTGGACAAAGTTAACTGGGACGAATTATTGCAAGGGCAATCTGCAGAAGATGCAGTAAATACATTTTATGAAGTTATTTTCAGAGCTATTAAAGCTCATGTCCCCTTAACATCGGTCAAGTCTTCTAAGTATCCGGTCTGGTTTTCTCCATCTTTGATACATATATTTAAAAATAAAACAAAGGCGTGGTGTAAATGGAAGACGTATCAAAATTTATCGGATTATGAACAATTTTCACTATATAGGTCGAGATTTTATTCTGAATCTAAGATTTGTTATTGCCGATACATGAAGTCAGTTGAGGATAGCATAAAAGTCAACACTAAATATTTCTGGACTTTTATATCTAACCGTAAATCCATATCTTCCATTCCTTCGACTATGCATTACGAGAGACAGACGTCCAATAATCCAGAAGAAATCTGTAATCTCTTTTTAAACTTCTTCCATTCTGTTTATGAGCCTTCCACTCTCAACAATGTGCAGCAGGAGACTTTCGACGATGCTAAGAATAGTCGTCTCGTCAGTAATCTTGTTATCAGTATTGAACATGTACACAGTGCTTTGAAATCCGTAGATTGTTCTAAAGGCCCAGGGCCTGACGGTGTCCCGCCACTCTTCCTTAAAAATACCGCTGACACTTTGAGTCTCCCACTATTTATTATTTATAATAGATGTTTGAGCCAAGGAACTTTCCCGGAAGTATGGAAACGTGCCAATATCACCCCTGTCCATAAGTCTGGTGCTAAAAACGAAATTCAGAACTACCGTCCTATTTCCATTCTGTCGGCCTTGTCAAAGCTGTTCGAAAGGCTGGTCCACAATCAGCTATATCCGATTATTCATGATCAGATTATTAAGCAACAGCATGGGTTCGTAAAGAAAAGATCTACAACAACTAATTTGATTGAATATACTGATTATTTATTCAATAATTTGGACACACGGGTACAGGTGGACTCTATTTACACTGACTTCCGTAAAGCTTTTGACAAGGTCGATCATAATTTACTTTTAGGCAAAATAGCGTTTAATGGCATTCGTGGGGATTTGTTCCGTTGGTTTACTTCCTATGTTACAAATAGAACGCAAAAAGTGGTAGTTAATGGTTTCCAATCTAAATCCATAACTGTTTCATCGGGGGTGCCTCAAGGCTCGATACTGGGCCCTTTGTTATTTATTATATTTGTCAATGATATTGACATGTGCTTCCTTAACTCCAAATTCTTACTATACGCAGATGACCTTAAAGTTTATAGACCCATCAAAACTATTCTTGACTGTCAACTGCTTCAACAAGACCTCAATCGTCTTACAGATTATTGCACTAAAAATAAACTCCAACTCAGTATTTCTAAATGCTGTTGTATTAGCTTCACTAAAAATAAAAATGTATTTAAATACCCCTATGCAATAAACAGCGAAACTCTTGCAAGAGAGAGTATGATTCGCGACCTGGGAATATTACTTGACGATAAACTGCACTTAGACGCACATGTTAATAAAATTGTAAATAATGCTTATCGTATGTATGGCTTTGTGATGAGATCAGCCACAGAATTTAAGCACCCTAGTACATATTTATATCTTTATCGATCACTAGTTAGGTCTCAATTAGAATATGCAGTTCCTGTGTGGAACCCCTACTACAATAAATATATTGAGAGTATAGAAAGCATACAACGTAAATTTCTGAAGTCTATGCATTATCGCTGCTTAAAAAGTTATTATCTCTCTTATAGTGAGTTACTTAAAAAATATAATCTGCTTTCTTTGAGTTCAAGGCGTACGTTTCTTGAAACAACATTTTTGTATGACTTATGCAACAACTCGTATGATTGTTTAGACATTTGCAACAAGTTGTGTTACATAGTTCCCAGAACATGCCAGGGACGTGAGGTGCGCGCACGACCTGTATTCGCCACTACTTCCTGTCGCACAAATGCCGGCTTGCGTGCACCTCTTCGTCGCCTTACGAGCAATTTTAATAAGAATTTCTGCAGTTTGGATCTGTTTGCTTTGCCGCATGGAAAGTTTAGACTCATGTTACTTAACATTTTGAAAAATTAATGTGATACTAATGTGCCACTTATTAACTGCATTACTTACTTATACTATATTCCTCTTTTTTATTGTTTAAAGCGTTATACGTTAGTCTAAAATTTACCAAATTGTCTCATTGTGTATCTGTGGAGAACGTGGTTGATTTCACATTTGTATTATTTCTGTATCCTAACTTTGTGTTATTCTTAATGTGTAATTGTTTGTTTTCCCCAATAAATAAAATAAAAAATAAAACCTATGTTTACTTCGTCATGGATCATAAAACCAATCGGTCTGTTTTTAGTCTCTCAACAAATCAACTCGAACAAGAAGAAAACTTCTCAAAATAGATTCGCAGATGCAGTAATCCATCGTAATAGCCGAAAAAAAAATCTTTTTAGTCATAAAGACGAAAGACTATCCCATCAAACGGCCTCGATTACCAAATATATTTATTTGTTACTAGCTGTGCCCGCGACTTCGTCCACGTGGATTTAACAAAAAAAAATCGTTTTGTATTTTCGTTTTTTTATGCATTTACATTATTATTTTTAAGTTATTAGGTATTATAGTAGTTATAATGTTATTTGGTTTGTTTTTTTTTTTTCATTATTATTTATTTTCCTGAAATTAAAGTATTCTAAGTTACTCCTTATTACATCAGCTATCTGCCAGTGAAAGTCCCGTCAAAATCGCTTCAGCCGTGCCAAAGATTAGCTGGAACAAACAAACAAAAATTGTGAAAAATGTTATTTTGTTATATGTACAGTACATATTCACTTACTTATTCACACCCAGGTGAATAAAGTAGATCTTTTGGTGTCCTCATTTCACCTCGGAAGAATTTCATATCTCCCAGGTGAATTAATTTGACTTAAGCGGTGGCCTTTTTTCTTGGAATTGATTCACCCAGGTGAATAAACGTTACTTTTAGTATTCATGTGGTGAACTTTTATCACCCCCATAAAGCATGCTTATAAAAACCTTCCAATTAAACAAACAACTTTAATATTTAATCAGTTTAATTTTAATTACACAATTTGTGTATAACGTTATAAGTAACTATTTAACTATCTATTATGTTTCAACATACATAGGACATAAAAAAATATAATTATTAACTATGTGCACAAACAAAAATGAAATAGGACACCAAAATATCTACTTTATTCACCTGGGTCCATGCCATACAGGTGAACATAGTGGAATAAACCGCCATGTAGGTTGGCTACTTTATAATTCCTATAATTGTTCTTTCATATTCTTCAGCCAATCTATATAACATTAAAATCAGCAATATCTCCCTGCAACACCAAAATCCGAGCCAACACAGCCACAAGTACTCGATCTATTATTTCGTCTTTGAAAGCCGTGTAAACGAACCGTACAACCAATATCAGATTTTGTAGAAAAAACAATACCTTTAGTTCAAAGGAAAAACGATGTGTACTAAAGAAAACAGCCCGATATTTAGAAATACCGAAAGCGAGCTTCTCATATTTCGATGTTTACTAAAGGCTGTTGTTCATAGAAGGTATAAATCAATGTATATGGAAACCATTATTGTTTTGTTCCCAAAAGGGTTTTAAGGGTTATTCTAATAAACGTAGAGTTTGCTTTGAGGTAACGTCTCAACCAGTCAATAATTAACCAGGGTAGCGAGAGCACGTTCCCCCAAGTCATTCACTACTTAAACCTTAACTAGTGTAACTAGTGAACACAACATTGGCGACGACGGCTCGTACTCGTTGGCGGGCGTGGCTAATATGCATGCTATTTAGTAAAGTTTTTAATTTATTTAATATTGATTTATCTAGTTTTTATTTCGTTATTTATATATTTATTTAGTGAAATATACGACGATTTATAACAAAAATGAGCGCGTGAAATTTCATAAATTAAGTTTTGGCCGTATAGATATTATGGAAAAACTACTGGATGTACCTATCTACTCAAAATAAATTATTTGAACTTATGAATAAATTATCTATCTCTGTACGGGATTCATTTTTTCAATCTTCATACTACATTCTTCATACTATATGGAAGTTTCGACGCTTATAACTTCCAAACCAATTTTTTTTTCCAATTCTGCTTCCATACAGGGCTAGATAATGGCAAGACCAGTTGATATAATTTTTAGTTTTGAACTTACACCGTCAAACAGACGAGTAATCACCATACTACGTTTTTATGGAAGAATGTCCGACTAGTGTAACCCTTATTTTTATTACTATCTGTCTAAACACGCATCAATCGCGCACACGGCGCCACATCCATCTATACATCTCCTGTATAACATGGCTACGCTTCGGATAGATTACCGTAAAATGAGAGATTCTCTACCTAATGTGCCTACATTGATGACCATGACATAGCTGTTCCTAGATACGCAGGGTGGATTGGTCTTTGCAACAAAAGACTACGAACAAGCAAAATCGATACCCTCCAATCTGAAGAATAAATCCTATGAAAACATTTTTTAATAGCTACAAAAACCATCATAATAGGTATATTACCAACGAGTAATATACTTTTATCGTTGTAAAATAACCCTAACAAATTTTATCCAGCCCGTTCTCACAAAAAAAAAAATGGATAGGAATTGCTCAGCATCGCACGCCAACAGTATAGCCAAGCCTTTACCTGAACCATCCCTTCACCGACAGACCTACCTTCCTGTTTACACCGTGTTGTGGGGCGTGTTATCAGGAGTCGGAACTTCATTCACTGAAGCCTGAATACTTGAATAGTCATGAGCTCTGTTAATTATACTGCTTCGATACCAACCTGTGTTATGGTGAGCTTAATGGTGATTTTATTGAGAAAGGTCTCCTGAGTCTAGACAACAACCAAACCAGATGCATGAAGTAAAAAGAGTATGCAAGGATCGTAGCAATGGGACCTGTAGTTTCCCTGGCTGGAGGCTTTCCACTTAAGGCACCCACAGTCCCCCATAGTCCCCCATAGTCCGGTTAAGCAGACGTAGTTTGCCCGAGGGATGCCATTCACAAAAAAAGTCCTGCACTTCCCTGCATAGTTTATTTATGATTGCTACGAAAATTGAGGTACCAACTGAATTATTTGCGTCCCAAACGTTTTCGCTTCCAAACAGTTTTCCTCTGTTTTTTACATGAGCATCGGAAAGGTCCTAATATTTTTGTGGCTGTCAAAAATTCAACTATAATCGATCATTGTGATCGTGAGAATAGGGGTGCGGACTGGGTAACGAAAACGACATTCTATTTTGTCCGTCAGACAGTTAATACAAAAATATTATACACGTATTTTTTGTTTTATCAAAATATCCAAAAATTACTAAGTTAAAACTCATTAAAGTTGGAGAGTGGGGGCTTACTACGTCACAAGATTTGTTTTTCAAGATTGATTTCGATTTTGATGACCACTTGAAAAAAGAAAAAATACGTGTCCAATACTTTCAATAAACTACCGGACGGACAAAGAAAAAAAAAATGGATTATCCCCTATTATATGTTTAGAAGTACCAATATTCACTAATATCAAACGCACAAAGCATCAACGCAATCGCCTTCTTCTACATAGGTAGCTAACAATCTAATCCGTATGGATTACTTAGATTATTAAGTACCTGTGTGCAATAATTAACCCAGCCAAACTACTAATCCTATAACTACAAATGTACATAAGTAAATACTAATGTTAGACCGACTTGCAGTACCTATTACTACTTAGTGATTAAATTAGTTAATATTATCGACCTCATCTGTAATTGTGACGTTTAGCTCAGATTGACAATATTCAGCTGTATAAGGAGTTACAACTCGACCAAGCTAAGTTTGCACCTCGCGTCGATTATGTCATACTGACGCTTAGGTATGGTCTGCAAAAAAGTAAACAAATGCTTGTTAGATACTTTGCATTTATTGTTTTTAACATTATACATATTATACATAAAAAGGTACATTAAAATATACACAAAAAAAATTGCCAGGTGCAAACTTAGCTTGGTCGAGTTATATGTAACATCATCATCATCATTTTTTTACCCTTATCCCAATTTATTTGTGGTCAGCGCAGCATGTCATCTATACTTCTCTGTTACTCTGCCATCTCATCAGACACCTCCTTTTCTCAAAATCGTCCTTGACACAGTCCATCCATAGTTTCTTTGGTCTTCTTTTACTCTTATACCCATCCACATTCATACTCAAAACTTTTCTCAAAACATTTTCCGAATACCTCCGCATCACATGCCCAATATGCCCATGAAAACGGATTACCACACATCTTTTCAGTCACTTCCAGAACTCCTCATAAGTACTCAATTCTTATTTTATCCATTCGCGTAACACCACACATCCCCCTTCGGAGCTATAACAATCTAGTTATAAAATATGGCCTTATATCGAATTAATACAGCTTTATTCATGACCTTTTTTGATCGCTTAAATAACATTTCACGAAAACAAAAGACAAAACCGTTCTTTTTCAAAATGGCCTCCCAATTTTCATTAACGGCTTCTCATCATGTTGCTGTCCGGTTACAAACGAGGTCACTCACGATCGAGACCATACATGACACAGAATAATTACAAGGTGTCACTACGATGTGACACAGGGGGCCTGTTCGTTCGGATGACATCGTATTCACGAAAACACAGGCACGAAATATGACGGCGCTCGAACCACGGCTGAAATCTCAGGAGAGTTGTGGTGAGCATTCTACGGTTTTGTTGATTAATTAATGAGATTCAAAGGACCAGAAGGAATTGGGATACGGACTGACAGATTCTATTCAAACGCAGTTCCACCAGAGATACTAGTCAAAGATCTATGTGAAACTGTTGCATCAAAACACCCGGTTCTGGGTATTTGGTAATTAATTTGTAAAACTATTTAGAACACCTAATCTAATATAATGACGCCTGTAATCCTCCAAGGGCAGACAGAGGTGTATCTATAATACACACACATTTTGCCAGATAGTTTTAAGTCCCCTGTAATTGAAGGGCAAAAATAACTGCTACAAATTTATCCTTAACGTTCGGAGGAGAAACGTCCAACATTTGCTGTAAATCAAGTCTGGAAAACTACCATATTAACAATGCACATAAAACAATGATGAAATCCTATTTTACATGCATGAAAATTGTGCTATCGACAGAACAATGGCTGATGGGAAGATCATGAATTGTCGGTTATTTTTATCTATTCAAGCGAATAAATTCCTGTGAACAAAAGGTTATACAAGCATAAGTAAAGGGTGTAAAACATCTCATAACGAAGCCGAAAGGCACTGGTTCTCCCTGTCACTGCGATCATTTTTTTGTTCTACACCATACCTGGGAACCTTCTAGTTACGGAGATATTAGGGGTCAAAGTTCCAACTTTTTGACAATTATTTTTTTATATACAAGTTTTTCATGTAAGATTTTTACTTTAAATTGATGACGGATTGTAAAAAAAATTTTTTTTTCTTATATAGAATAGGGTTACAAACGTAACTACGTTTAATTTTCGTTCGTTGCCGAAGTTACGTTTAGGAGAAATAATAATGATATAATAATAATGTTTATTTCACAAAAATTTGTACATTTTTTCTTTACAGGTAAAGTGCTTAATCTAAACTTAAAGTACACAAAAGTATTAGCATTTGGGGCCGAATTAGGCGTAACCTGTATTTCAGCCCTCAACGCCGATCCCCCTGAGTTACAAATTAAGAGTTTTTATTAAGAAATTAAAATGATCCCAAGTATGAATGTACGTATCTTATTTAAATTATAAAAGATAGTTTAAAAAAAGATTACAATATTTAAAAAGGTGTGTAACCAGTCCTCTCTTTGTGTGATGGAGGTGTGCGTGAATGAGTGTGAGAGGGTGTGTAAGATTGCGGAGCATGATTGTTTTAATATTAATAATTGAACAAGTGGTTGAGTCTTTAGATGTTCATCTAGGTATCAGAAGCAGGTTTTCTGTCTCTTTATACGTGAGTGTCTGCAGGTACTCACTTACTGTTATTTTGCAAGACTTTTTCGTCATAGGGTAAATGTTCAGATTTTTATTTAATTTGTTGTAAATGTAGGGGCCAATAAATGGAGCAAATCTGGTGCTAAATTTTGTTTTAAAAGCGATAGGTTGAGGGCAAACCAAGTGTTTTGTGCGTCTATTTAGAGTGTGTGGGTTGTAGGAGATATTCTTGTGTTGAATTAATATGATGTTAAGAAAGAATAGTTTTCTTACTGAGAGCACTCCACAGAATTCGTAAAGCTGCGAGGTAGGAAACAGTCTTGGTTTGAAAGTGCTTACCTTCAGGATGGCACGCTGGGCAACCTCAACAGGTTTTATGATAGTTTTAGGGGACCCTCCCCATGATGTAATACAATAAGTAATGAGGGACTGGCAGAAGGCAAAGTATATCCGCTTCAGCACAGAGGGTTCGGTGACGTGTCGGAGAGTCTTAAAGATGTAAATTAACTTCCTGATCCTACCACAGAGAGCCTTAGTGTGTTCCTTAAAGTTGAGGTTCTTGTCTATGATAACGCCTAGATATTTCATAATTGTTACACGCTCTAATTTAGGACAAGAACAGTTTTCTCTAGAGGAACACTCGTGTGCTATGATATTATGTTGACTATAATTTATTTCTGTGTTTGACCGTATAGTGAAGCAAATATATTTAGTTTTATCCACATTTAATGTTAACACATTGTCCTCAAGCCATTCCCTCACCGCATCGAGACCTTCTTGGGCAGCTTTGAAGGCCCCTTCCCATGTATCGGCAGAAAAAACGAGAGCAGTATCATCTGCGAAGGAGATAATTTTGCCAAGGCGAAGTTTGAGGCTCGTGAGCTCGTTTATATACACCAGAAACAAGGTAGGACCTAGGATACTGCCTTGGGGAACCCCGTACGTGACTGGAAGGTCTCCACTATTACCAATCCTAAGACTCTGAAGCCGACCAGTTAAATACCTTTTAAAGAGGTTTAGTTGAGTTCCCCTGATTCCAAGCCGCTCCAACTTGTTGAGTAAGATCGGGACAGAAATTGTATCAAAAGCTTTCGCTAAGTCAAGGAAAACAGTTAAAGATTTTTGTTTTTTATCAAGGTTATTGCTAACAAAGTTGATGAGATCAATTACGGCTTGGTCTGTTGATTTGCCTTCACGAAATCCGTATTGGTTTGTTGAAAGCAAATGTTTGGATTCTAGATATCCAACTAACCTTGTATTGATAAGTCTCTAAGAAAGAGAGTCTGTAGAACTCCAGACCCGGAACAACTATATGTAGGCCATATTTATTCCGTGCGGGCATCGAACCCGCGATACGAAGCGCAGCAGTCCATTGCCCAGCCACTGCGCCAACCGTGTCGTCACAACAGCTTTAACCTCCAATATCTCCGTGACAGTATGGTCCAGAATGAAATGATCGGAGTGATGCGGAGAACAAGTTTGGCTTTGTAACGAGTATTTTTGCATCGTATAGTTAAACTTGTTTAAAAGAAAACTTTTATACGTCACGTGTTTTTCATCAAAACGATCCAAAGAAGTGTGTAGAGCCCCTTTTATTCATTGGATCAACGGGCTTATTTAATAAAAAACAAACGCACAAAGGAGGCTAAACATAAGAAGGCATATACCATGAATGAATAGGCTTATAAAATGTAGACGGGGATTGATGTATTTCCGATGATTGAATGACAAGTAAATACGACATGTATCCGATGACAGATGATTTCGATTCGTTTCTATTTTCGTTCCTTTCAGTTCCGTTTTACGGGATTTTGACTAATGTTGTTACGGAACAGGATACGAGTAGAATGGCAATGGTTTTATCATGTGTAAAGTAAAGGTCACAGACACATTAAACATACATAAATAATTTGCCAAAGAATATATTTTGGACTGTTTCCACTAATACCGAAATGATTGCCTAAATACTGTACTGTACTGCGCTGTTACAGGTTACAATGATTGATCTGATCTGAGCGAAAGTCTATCAGTGCGGGATTATACAAGGTGTTGTTTTGCATCCTCGTCATTTCAGGATGTTACAGAAGACATACATAATCAATAAACAAGGTGTTCTTTTGCATCCTCGTCAAATTTCAGGAGGTAGTCCCAAAAGACATAAATAATCAATTAAAATTACGGTACCTAGTTAATTATTAATAAACGCTGATTTTTTTGGTTGTTTACGTTTGTCAATATTTCGGAATAACCCCCTTAACGTGGTTTAGGGAATTAGAAATTATCCATTAAACGTTTGACATTGTTTGTATGTGTGTAAGCGAGGTTATAGGGCAAGAACCAGACGGGCCGCGTTTAAAATACGGTTGGTTCACACTTACCAATTTCCGTAAATAAGAAAAAAAATAAAAATTACGTTTCCATTTTATTATTGATTCGGAATCAGAATAATTAGCATAGTTACCTCCTTGAATTTGACGCGGATGAAAAACAACACCTTGTATATTACGGTACCCAGTTAATTATTCAAAAATACTGTTTTTTATTGTTGTTTAAATTTTTCAGAATAACCCCCCTAACGTGGTTTAGGGAATAAGAAATTATCGAATAAACGTTTCATATTTTATGTATGTGTGTAAGCGAGTTTATAAGGCGAGGATCAAACGGGCGTCGTTCAAAACACGGGTGGTACACACTTAAGTACCGAGTACCGTAAATAAGAAAAAAAAAACATTTTATTATTGATTCGGGTCGAGACTCATTAGCATAGTAACCTCGTTGAATTTGACGAGGATGCAAAACAACACCTTGTATAGACGTCCTTAGGTACCTATGCGAAAACGGCTACTAATCTCGTTATTTTAGTTGCTAGTATCTACCTAATAATTCAAGTAGAATGTTTAAATGCTTTAAGTACCTAATTCATTCATCGAATAGATTTGTGTATTTTTTAAATTCATTTATATAGAATGGGTTTCTTGAAATGCAAAGAAACGATGTATGGACTGTATTAAAGATGATATGGTAAGAAAGGAGGTGTATGATGAGATGACGAGTAAGAGAGAAGTAGAGAAGAGTAGGACATGCAATCTGTGCTAAATCCTTACCACACATACCCACTAACACACACCCATACACACAAACACACACACGCATACACACACACACAGGCACGTATTTTTCGTACACATTAGGTTTTTTTTTGTATTTTTTTTTTTGCTAAAGACGGTAACCCAATCTATCAAAATGTTTTGTTATTTACCAAAATGTCTAATTAGCACAAGTACACATAAATGTTTTTAATGTTGTTTCAAACAATTGTCACGAAATACATAATTTATTTTGTCGCATATTTAGGCCTTATAATTGTCCTAATTGAAATAGTTTACAAGTACCTATTCGACTTACTTATTGTGTAAAGTGGAATATTCACGTTAATCATAACAGATTGTTTAAATACATTTTTATTTCTGTTCTAAGGCCGGTCCACCGAAATCATGTGATTGCTCTTGATAGATTTTGAACACAAAGTTACGCTTTTCTAAAATACTGCAGGATTAACTAATTTTGTTTAGCAATACAACTGTATTTTAACTATAGTTGGAAACGTCATAATACTCATAAATAGCTGTCATGTTTTGTTTTTTTTTTATCTTGGACTATCCCACTCCTGAGTAAAGGCCTCCCCTCAATTCCTCCCATTTTTTCGATGTTTGAGCCTCTCGAGTGAGAAAGCCTTCTAAGGCGTTCCGCTACCTTCTCTTCGGTCTGCCGTGACCCCGTCTTACCGTCTCAAGGCTCCAGTTTTGTGATGCGTCTAAAAGTAATGTTGAACAAAAATCTTGACAGCAAAATATTTGACAGTTGTTTGAAATACCCAACTAACAAAATCAAATGCCTTAAAAAAAAAGGATTAAAAATAAACGCGATGACAGACGTTTCGTCTAGTTATTTTAAAGCATCGGCTACCTAACAACAACCTTTCGGTCAGCCTACACTGTTATAATTTCGGCCCGGACCATGTTCCAGACTTGGCCAGTACTGTATTATTTATGAACTTTTCGGTAGGCGAGGTCAGAGGTGAGAATATCACGCCGGGACCAAATTGTGCGTCAGTGTTTTAATAAATTGGGGATAGAAATATGAGCTAGGACCATGAATAAGGTAAATTGTTAGCTTGTTAAAATAAATGGATATTATGACTGGTTGAATAGAAATATTAAATTGGACATCTAATGGTTTGAGATTGACAGGGACAAGTGTGTTTAGTGTTTCTTCTTCCTAATAAGAAAAATCGCTTCGCATGCTTTTATGACTTAACAAACCTTCCACATGTGAAACATAACATAACATCACGCCTGTAATCCCTAAGTGTTAGGCAGAGTTGTAGGTACCTATAGGAAATCCACACCAATCGGTCGACGTTGATCGATTGGTGTGGTAGCTTCGGCTGATCGACGGATACCGGGCGATAAACAATTGACAGACCGCCGAACGGTGCCATCGATTGACATCGGTCGACGTTGATCGATCGAGTGGTGTAATAGAAACTATAGATCAGCGTCGTCTAATCCATTCTACCATCGATCGACAATCGATCGATTTCTGTGGTAACACCCTTATAATACACCCAGATTTCGCTAGTTATGTTTAAGTTCCATGTAAAAGGGAGCGAGCCTATTGCCATCAACCAGGTATGAGGTCATGGAATCGATTCCCAGGTCGAGCAGCGTTATTGGGTTCTTCCTTCAGAAATTTCTCAGAAGCAGCCACGGAGTCTGTATAGCCTGGTTCATGGTATTAGGTTTGGATTACATGCGTCTTAAACATAACAGACAAAATGTGGATGTACTTACAAATACCTCACTGCCTAACCCTACATGGATTACAGGCATGATGTTGTTATTTATTACAAACACGATACCTAAACAAACAATGGCGTTGCCACCCCATTGTGAGTCGAGGGATGTTATCATTTCGTTCGGGTGTTCAGATAACGTCTGTATATGCTAACCCCTCTACAGTCCCGCCGAGCACGCCAGGGGAGAACTACTTAATGAAGCTGTCTGTACCGCCTAAGAGAGGAACCGATAGTATTGACTGTTATCAATGCTTATCAGTATTCGGTTCGCATCAGGGTTATAATCGTGATTTGTTGAGGTTCAATCAAGGAAACCAGTGTTTATGAGGGTCTCAAGTGAGAATAATGGAGGCTGTTGATCTTGTTTTGTTAGGGAGATTTCTTGGTAATGAAAACTTATATCCTTTTGAAATCTGAATTTTTCTCCCATTAAGTGACTTATATGAGCAACAGATGGCCCGCCTGATGGTAAGGAGGCAAGGATTGTGCATTTTTATCCTAAAGATAGGTGAAATGTCTCATATTACTAGTTGTTGCCCGCGACTTCGTTCGCGTGGAAATTTTGATGGGTTATGTAAAATTGATGTTGGCCGATTCTCAGACCTACCCGATATGCTCGCAAAATTTCATACAAATCGGTTCATCCGTTTTGGAGGAGTTTGGTGACGAACATCGCGACACGAGAATTTTGTATATTAGAAAGATATACTTACCTAAATTAAGTGGTTGTCCTGTGAAAATTAACCTGAATCACTATGTTTTCCTGAAAATATGTAATCCTAACAGTGTTGTAATCATTAGCAAACCAAAGGGCACATTAACTCATTCTTTTAACAGAAATAACACAGACATACAAATAAAATGGAGCTGATACTCTAAAAAATTGCACTACTGATATCAAAGTGCAAGTCACGTGACATTTGTGTTCCACACGTAAAACTGGAGAAATTCTACGGTTGAGTAACGGTTACTCTAAAAGGGAAGGACAGCTACGGAGTAATCTCTTAAAACATACACAAGTTGCCCACAGTGTGGCTTCAAATAGTATCCTGCATATATTTTTGAAACGTTATCTATATATTCTAGTGCATCTAGGGTTACCATGTGGTAATTTGAAAAAGTCCTAACGGAAAGCTGAAGTTTTTTTTTGAATATTTTTCTTTTTAATCTTATATTTGACTCTCTTTTGTAATCCTCTTCAGGGTTCGATCAAACCGGTTCCTACGGACAAAATGCGGATGCGGCTCCGGACCAGCATAAATAATGAAAAAAAAAATTGTTTATTATTTTGACAAGAGGGCCTTAACAACTAGCGATTGGAGCAATTTATAAGCCTGTGTTAGGAACTCCGCTCTTCCATACTTAAATATGTATTATTTAGTTGTTTAATAATTAATAAATGTAGCGAAGAAGGAAAAGATAATATGTTAAAGAAAAATAAAACGGAGAATTAAAACTAAACAAGCATCACTCAACACACTCAGCAGGCATGTGTGTGAGTGAGAGTGAGTGTGCGTGTGAATGTAAGGTTGTGTGAATGTGACTGACCAATATCACTGAAGTATATGTCATTCTTATGTCCGCAGCTGGGGGTCTACTCTTTAAGTCCGTCAACGAAAATACGGGTCTGTCCGCAAATAGCTTTATACTTCGAAATGAACCCTACTCCAGAATATTTTCGGATTCATGAGATTTGAAAACACATCGCGAGTCAGGGCAACTGTCCAATTGTGTTGTCATTAATTTTTGGTTCGGACCCCTAACGAATCTTATGGTCGTAAGGGATACGGAGTAGGAAACAACCGTAACTTCGGCCGAAACTACGGATTTCGTGCTTAGAGAGTAGGCCCCCAGGTCCCCAATTCGTACGTACCTGTGGACCGGAACCTTAACTATGTAGAATAGTCGGAAAATTAAAAAACCCGGACAAAATTAATACACGGTGGCAACAATTTGGACATATCCAGATAAATGCAGACCCTAAATTCAACTCATTGAGACCTCGACCGCACCGGAATACAGGTGAAAGGCAAAATATATAATCTCTCACCTCAAAGGAAACATCAGTATTCAGGACAGACATGAGGGAGTTTTGTTTATGTACGGAGCTTTTTATTAAGATAATAAATTCATGTTGTGTTTTATGTTGGGAGTAAGTTGTTGAGATTTAAGAGGTTTTTTTTTCGTTCGTGCGTAGAATTCTTTTGTTTTTATCGTGTTAAGCTATCAGTACCTATCACATCTATTCTGCGGAGTTACATAATATATGACATAACCCCTGTAATCACACACAAGAAGGGTTAGGCAGAGATGGTCGTAATAGTCCATCCAAATTTTGCCAGTTATGTTTAAGTCCCATATAATAAGGAGCAAGCCTATTGTCATCAACCGAGCACAAACCAGACTCTGTGGCTGCTACTGAGAAATTCTTGATGGAAAAACCCAATAACACTTTGCCCAATCCGGGAATCCAACCCAACAGCTCATGTTCAGCAGTCGGTCTTTGCGACCACAACACCAACAAAATTTCTTATTTTTTCGTTTTGGAAGACAGATTGAGATGAAGAAAAAGCTTCGCCACTATCTCTATCTTCCAATGATTTTAGTTAATTACAACTCAATCCAATTATCTTTGATTCTCTCTGTCTACCAAGCGTGGAGATCATGGCAATCAACTATCCTGGTGATTGTCTAGGTACTGTGTTCACTCAGTAAAAAATAAGTACTCTGCCTACAATTTCAAATGTTTTACGAGCTTCGCTTTAAGGATCCTCCCTTTTTTATAAGAGATGAAGAGCTTCACACCCTGTTCTCCATATCCCTAAAATAGTACGAGGGAACCAACTTATGAAAATGTTTTTAGTAACTTTTTAGATTATGTTTCTTCCTTATGCGTATGAAGTTTCATTAAATTCGGATCAGTAATTTCGGAAATAAGGACTTGAAAGTTTGTGTGAAATGTCGTAAGATATAAACGCTCTTAACGTTGAATAAATATGGTATGTGGTCAACAAGATCTATTAATGATTCAGAACTCGACATATCATATCATCAACATCATCAATTCAGCCGAAAGACGTCCACTGCTGGACATAGGCCTCCCCCAAGTGTCGCCACATTGCCCGGTCCCGTGCGACTCGCATCCAGTGTATCCCCACAACCTTCACCAGGTCATCGGTCCATCTAGTGGGAGGCCTATCATATGACTTAACATAAATGGGCGACCATACAAATCTATAACGCGAATATATCCACATTCACATTGCTTAGAAAATTCCCACGGAAATAACTCCATTCTTTAAAAAAACTTCATTATCATTCTCTCGGACATAAACACGGTCTAGCTGGAATCTTGCCTTCTGGGAATAGCTCCCATTTTCAACGTTTCAAAGAATATTTTCTGCAACTTTTCACTAAGTAGTAATGTGACGAGATGTATGTTTTCAGTTTTCAGGAATGCAACTTGTATTCTTAGGAATAGCAAGAAAAGTGGACGGACTATTGTGGAATATACTGAGAATATATAAGACCGTTATGGACTGCCGCATGTGGACTTAAGTATTGTATCTTTCCAGAATCACCATTGTACAATGGTGTTTCTTTTTTTTTTTTAAGTTTTTTGTACACAACAGCTGTCATACCTTTTTTTTACCACTGTAGGTTAAAGATAAGCGATAAGAAAATCATTCAATGAAAATAATTTTAAAAAATAAGTATTTCTCGAACACAGTCTGGTTTTAAATAGTAAAAGGCTTATCAACGAGTACAGTGAAGTAACTATTCACGAATACTTAAATACTAGAAAAGGCTTTTTTCATTACAAGTTGCTTAAAAATCTATTTTGGTATATTTTGTTAAAACTATAAATCTGTAACATTTTGCGGAATAAAGTATATTGTGTTGTAGAAGTAGGTGTTTATTGAACACTTTGTATATTATATATTCAAAATTGTTGCCAAAAGTTCATCTTGCATCAGGAAAAGACACATTATCATCTGCCTAGCCTTTTCCCAAACTCTGTTGGGTCGGCTTCCAGTCAAACCGGATGCAGCTGAGTATCAGTATTTTACAAGAAGCGACTGCCTATCTGACCTCCACATTCCAGTAAAGGAGTAATACAAAACCCCTTGGTAAGACTGGATGTCAGACTTTCGGCTTCTGCCTACTTGACAAATGACACCCGGGACCAACACGGCTTAACGTACTTTGCGAGGCACGGAGGAAACTCGGTATGTAATTATGGTCATCCATCCACGGACCGACCTCGGCAAGCACGGCTTAACCTTGAAGATCGACCCGTGCGGCCACGAGCTCCTCCAGGAAAAAGAAACATATTAATACGTTATGCTGGCTTACTCAAGACTTATCCTGTCTGTATTAATCCAAGGACACTCCCTCGAAGGGAAATGCTTAAATTAGTTTCGTCTTTTTTTTTTTTTTTTTTTTTTTTTTTTTTTTATGTATGGCATCTCGCAATTCAGCCTCTGAGGCTGGCTACTGCTTAACCGGTCTAATCCTATGGATGCCTAGAATTTAAGGCCTCCAGCTAGGGCAGCAAAATTATCTGAGTTAAGCGACAGCTCGCTAAGGGCACCCCCTGCGGGGTTCGGGCCTCGGCTTAGGGTGTCGCTTGGGGAGGGCAGCAAAGGGACAGGCTGGATCTGAGTGATTTCATTATTTAGGGGCTGATTTAAAACTAATGGCTCAGCATCGCGGGCTGGCTCGAGCAAGGGTCGGGGGGGGGGTAGTGAACAGGGACGTCGCGACGGGCCTCGACGGCGAGGCCGGAATGACGGCGGTCTGTGTCTGTGTTTTCGATTTAGAGTACTGGTTTCCCTACTGCTCTCTTGTAAAAGGGTAATAGGGTCATCAGGAGTGACTAGGGTATGCCGTGGACGGCGAATCCTACTGATACGCGATGGGTCGTACCGGGCGGCCGATGCGATTAAGGGGTTGGGATGCCTAACAGCTTGGTCAAAGAAACGCTTGGAAAGGCGTTTCATGAACTGAAGGATGGTCGGGACTCTAAGATCGACATGAAGATTGTCGTTACGAACGTACCAGGGAGCGCCCGTGATTTTACGTAGGAAACGGTTCTGCAATGTCTGCATCCTATGGATAAAACGTGGCTTAGTGTGTGCATACACGACACAAGCGTAGGTCATGATGGGACGGATCACTGCGGTATAGAGACGCAACTTGCACTTGAGTGACAACTTGCTCTTTGCCGTCAGCATGTGGTGGAGCCTACCCATAGCAAAGGCAGCACTGTTACGTGCTTCCTTGATATGTGACGCGAAGGTCAGGTGTTGATCGAGAGTGACACCCAAGTACTTGGCTCGCTTCTCCCAGGGGATAGGCTTGCCGTACATGGTAATCGGGCGGGGGGGGGGACGGTTATGACGTGGTTTGACGAACAGGACAGCATGGCTCTTATCGGGATTTACCTCGATTCTCCACTTACGGAACCAAGCGCCTAAGACGTTGGCTGACGTTTGCAGAGTACTTGCGATGCTGTCCTGGCTAGTGCCGGTGTAGTAGATGGCCGTATCATCGGCAAATAGTGCTAACTGAGCCTTCTTGCTCTTTGGGATGTCACTGGTAAACAGTGTGAAGGCGAGTGGGGATACGACGGAGCCCTGAGGGACTCCGGCTCGGATAGGGTGAGGGGAGGACAAAGCGTCTCCAATTCGATAGCGGAAAGTACGATTCGACAAAAAGTCCCGTAAGATGAGCACGAGACGGTCCGGCACTCCCATTTGGTAAAGCTTATATAATAAGCCGTTGTGCCAGACTTTGTCGAAAGCTTTCGCTATGTCGAAGAAAAGTACTCCCGTCATAGAACCACGCTGGAAGCCAGCGCTCAAGTGTTCTACGATGCGGTGTACCTGTTGGATGCACGAGTGTCCGGTCCTGAAGCCGTACTGTTCGTTGGGAATGAGACTCTTCGCTTCGGCATAATCCTTGAGTCGCTTATAAATAAGTCTCTCGTAGATTTTGCCGAGTGCATTCAGGAGACTGATAGGCCGGTAGCTCGACGGCTCGGCCTTTGGTTTGCCTGGTTTGGCAATACCTATCACAGTGGCCTCTTTCCAGACTTGTGGGAATATATTGTTGCTCAAGGCGCCATTGAAGATGGCTACCAAGAGAATAATGAGCTGACCAGGGAGGAGTTTGAACACCTTATTGGTGATGCCATCGGAGCCAGGTGCTTTCCGAGGCTGAAGCCTTTTAATGATGTCTTGCACTTCCTCGACTGAAACGGGAGGCAGAGGATCATCAGGGTCTTCAACAGGGGGGAGGGCGAATTTACTTTCGACGAATGCGTCCACCATCTCCAGGTGTCGCTTGTCTACTGGCTGCAAACTAGGGGAGCATTGGGATTCCAGGCTGTCGGCCAGGCATTCTGCCTTTTCAGAGTCGTCAAAAGCGACGCTCTTGTCGGGTCGGGTGAGAGGAGGCATAGAAGCCTCTTCTGTGGAGCGCAACTTACGTTGCAACTGCCAGAAGGCTAAGTGGGTGGGCTCGAGTTCGCTAAGCGTCTTGTCCCATTGATTTGAACGAAACTCACTGGTGCGGTCCTTTACAGCACGCTGTAAATTACGCATGTGAGCCTTGTTCGCATCGCAAGGAAATCTGCTGTAGGCACGGATGGCCGCGTTCTTCTCGGTTATCAAATCACGTACGTCAGCGGGTAGTTTCCAGCGACGATCGCTCGTCTCCGGGACTTCCCGTGAACAATCCGTCAATACGGATTGAACGTGATCTGTAAACAAGTTGATGGCGGCCGTCGTGTCTGCGACTGAGTCTATGTGGTCAGGGATAGCTTCCAAGTGAGGAGACGTGTCAGAGGCCAGCTTAGAGCTGACTTTCTTCCAGTCAGTGATCACTATGGTAGGAGCGGGAGCGTTGGGGTCAGAAGGGCCCGAACGAGGAATAAGGTGCATGAGCACCGGACGGTGATCCGAGTTAAGCTCGTGGAGGGTCTCTATAGAATGCAACCTAAGGTTGACATTCTTGAGTAGCGCGATGTCAAGTACATCGGTACGGGAAGAGACGGTCGTTGGGTAATGAGTGTGCTCCATGGGAGCGATAGGGTCAAAGTTAAGGGCCTCACCTAGGTCGTAAATAACTCTCCCTCTCGGGTTTGTTATTGTACTGTTCCAGGCGGGGTTTTTGGCGTTGAGATCACCCGCTATGATAACGGAGTCACTCAAGCCGAAGAGGACAGTAAGGTCCTTTTTGAGTAAGGAGTGATCTTCACTCGTGTTAGAGGGAGGCATGTAGGCAGAGATGATATGAACCGGTTGATGACCGGTCATGCCGAGCCGACAGACAGAGATCTCGAGAAGAGATTCAAGCTGAGGGGGGACTATGGGGATGCAGTGCAGTTCCTTCCTATAGTAAATTAACGTGCCGCCCTTGTGGCAACGCGACCGATCATTACGAACTATGCAATAGTTGGCAATTTTCGGGTCGCGATGACACGGCTTGAGGAACGTCTCCTGGACGAGGAGGACGTCAACTTGATGGTCTCGCAGGAAAGTTGCGATCTCATCGCGTTGGGTCCTAATGCCATTGGCATTAAAGAAGCCTAACCTAAGGGATCTGGGAAGAAGAGTACGAGCATTAACCGAGTTAGCCATTGAACTGGTTAAAGTTAATTGCCTTAAGGGCTTGCTCGATCTTCGGATGAGCGGTGAAAATTTTTAAGAGCGATTCCGCCTTGTAGTCGGAGGCTCGGATCTCAGCCGCCATGAGGTCGGCTTCGGGGGAGACAAAGGCACCAAAGGCCCGGAAGATAGTAACAATCGCCTTCTCTCCCTCTTGTGGTGGACCACAAGCGGGGATGGTGAAGGGCAATGGAGCGGGTGCGGCCACGGCTATAGGCTTAGCAGCGGCTGGGCTGGAGGAGGGACATGGGACTGGAACGTCCATAAGTCCAGGAAGCGGGCTGGGTTTTGCTTTCCCGAGAGCAGGGAAGGCTCGTTGATGGTTCAACGAGTTCCAAGGGGATGGCCTCTGAGGGCTGAGCCTCTCGGGCAGCTGTGAAGACGGAATCTTCACGACTGAAGGGCTCTCCCTTTGTTGACGGGCGCCTGCGCGCTTCGCCAACTTGGAGGCGCCTTGTTTTGGGGCTTTCGGACAGCCCCGATAGTTGGCTGGGTGACCAGATTGACCGCAGTTCACGCAGCTCGGAGGCTCCGTGCACAACGAAATGTCCTTTGGACGAGGACATTCCGCGGTCGAGTGTTCGCCTAGGCACTTCACGCACCTGAAAGGGGCGTGGCAGTTAGCCTGACTATGACCATATAGTTGGCAGCGATGACATTGCCCAACTACATGGGATTTGAACGGCTTCTCTATGGAGATGCCGGAGAGGGAACACACCGATTTTAATTTAAAAATCGGGTGGTGGCCATCGAATGGCTCGCAGACGACCAGTACCATGTCGTACTGCTCGCCCCCCCTGGCTTTGTGAAGCCTATGAACCGCAATCGCGGCAACCCCTTGTCTTTTGAGGTCATTTAGGATGGCCTCAACTGGGATCTCCTTCGGCACACGCCTGATCACCACACGGGTGGGCGTCTCCTCGGGGAGAGAGTATGTGTGAAAGGCTACGCCCTTCACACGAAGAAGTTTCACCAGCTCACGGAAGTCCGTGGTGGTGGGAACAAGAACCTTAATACCCTGTTGGGTATTTTTGGCGTTGGTGTACTGGATCTTGCGATCCGTACACCAAGACGAAACGTCCGTCCACATCCCCTTGTCACGAATGAACACGGGGGGGGGGGACTTGGGCTTCCTGGACGAAGCTGGGGCGGGCGCGACGGCCATGGGGCTGGCAGGTCGGGAAGAGGGTCCCGCTGGGACCGACGCCATCGACACTGCCGGAGACGGGGGTCGGGAGACCACCGGGGAGGTTGCCGGAACGGCGGGGGAAGGGGGCCGTGAGGCCGAGAGCGGGGGGGTGGCCCTCGCCGCTACTGCCTTTTTGGCCTTGCTGGCCTGTGAGCGGTGGGGGCGTCTCTTCCTCTTCCCCTTTCCGACGACTGTAAAGTCGTCTTCGGGGGAGGAGGGGGAGGAGTCATACTCCGATGACTCCTCTGCAGAGGAGAAATCGGGGGAAGTTGGTTCATCCGGGGAAGCCGGAGAGAACGTCGAGCAAGGGGGAGGGGGGCTAGGTTGCCTCAAGTGACATTTCCTTATATAACCCACATTTTCAGAGATATATCGAGGTCAAGGAATAATAGGCTCACAGTAGCCTGCAATATATTCCGGGGACGTATCGACTGTTCAGAACTGCATAGTCTTCTCTGCCGGCTATTTGTGCCCGACAAATACATCGGACACCGTCAGAGCCGCCGGCACAATCTATTTGCCAAACCTTTCTCCAAAACTGTCGCCAGAGCGAATTCGCCGGTGTGTCGTATTCTCGAGATGCTCAACGCCCTTCTGACTACCAACCCTGAATGTGATGTGTTTGCGGATGAATGGAATAAAGTTATGCTTATATGTCTGGTGTTCTGTGAGAAAAAGTATGCAAGAGTGTCCACTGTTACATGTTAGTTTTAGTTTAACTTATTGAATGTCGTCAACTTTATGTACTACCTTTTTTATGTTTCCATGTTAATTACTGTAATTGGTGTTATTCCGTTTTAATTAACTATAAATAAATAAATAAATAAATAAATAAATAAATAAATAAATAGGAAAAACACGATTTTTATACGCTTTTCCCCATTTATAAGACTTAGTTAAGACTGTAAAGGATCGTGCAAAAATCTTACTTCAACCTCCCTGCAATTTATTTGGAGCTAACGAGATGAAAACTATGATAGGACTTAATTCGTTGGATAAGAATTGAATTACTGAAACGGAAAATTCATGGTTGAATTATTCTCAAAATGTTCTGAATGGATTCTAAAGGATTTCATTGCAGTGATTTGAGAGTTTTTAATTTTCCTATTCCTAGAGTTTTGACGCTGTAGGTACCTATATTATTTCATGATTGAATTATTTCTAATACACTACAAGTATTTTAAATGTATTGATGAAATATCGTGAGTCGTGGCACAATAAACTTTAATACATGAACAAGCCTGAAGCCAATTGTTTTTTTTTTGAAGCTGGAGAAATATTACAACCCTAGAATCATAATTATACTGAATCCATGTTTGAAATATGTGGCACCATGTCCCTTACACTGTGTAAAACAAACATTAGGACAATGCAAAAAGTGTTAATTAACATTATTGCAATGCTTGAACAAGGCTGCTAGTTCGCAATAAACGCTTTGACATTATAAAATGTTATAATAATGTCTCGTACCAAAACCACCAAACATTCTTGGCTACAGTAAATAGTCTTGCTATATTTACTTCCGACTATATAAAAACTAATAGCACACTGCGCTCCAAAACACAAATTACCGATGTTGCTCAAAAAGCCGCTAAGCTGAAGTGGGACTGGACTGGCCACGTCTGCCGCATGCCTAATGAACTGCCGCCGACTTCATGAATGACTGCCGGTCTGACCTTCACAACCCAGTTAGCACTGGGTGATACTCCTTGCTTAGATTGGTTGTCAGACTTTCGGGCCACTGTATACCTGTAACGACTATCAAAGATCTAAAGCTGGCACAATAGCTTAACGTGCTTTCCGAGAAACGGAAGAGACTTGGTATGTAATGGGTGGTCACCCATCCACGGATCAACCCAGGTAAGCACGCGGGGCACAACTAGTAAAGTAATAAAATGCCGAATCGTTGAAAGTTCTAGCTAACATTCAGCTCATAAAGGCTCATATACACCATGAGTTTATCTAACTTTCACAAACGGAGCTTTGGCAAAGCAATTAACTGAGGGACGCTCAAAATAGTTTCAAGTATCTATAAAAAAGAATAAAAACAAACATTTGAAATCGATTTCCTACAAAAAAAGCTCAAATTCTGAGAGCATCGATTTAGTGGAACTGCAAATTCTCGTGAATTTGCGTTTGTTACTAAATCGGTTCCCGGTTTAAATAGATTGCTTTTTATGTTTTCCTGCTTTCTTCATCATCAATGTTAATTTGTTTATTGTTTTATTGAATAAACAAACCTAGACAATGATTGAATGATAAAGTTTTTTATCGTCTATATGCCTAAATACCTACCGGCCCCATTCATCTTTTGTTTTTAGATTTCCAGTTGGCTAGACTATTCAAGCGTTTATTTTGCGTATATAGTTAAACATTAATAACATAAATCGTACTAAATAACAAGCAAATATAAAAATAACAATAGAAAAACACTTAACAACTCGCCTAGACGAAAAACAACAAAACATAATTCATGAAGTTGCAGTAACTTCTAGAAAATTCGATGAAACGATTCTGTTGGCACTTACACACGATATTTGGCACGGCTTTTGATACCAAAGTGGTAATTTACGATTCTAGAAAGACTGTGATTTATTATTGAGATTTCTTTTTGTTGTAATCAAAGGTCGTGCTTTTAAAGCATTTGGTATAACATATAATATATAATGCTGAGAAAGTGAAAAATCCTGGGAAAATATTGAAAACCTTGATTCAAAGATTTTACATGTGCCAAATTGGTCATGTAATCCAGAGCTTGGAGAAGTTATTGTCAGAATATGATAAAATTTGAAACTCAATGGTCAAAAATCTCCTATTTTTATTTACCTCTTTAAATGATTGACAGAAACATAACGACGTTTCTAAATTCGTAGCGCTAAGCTAAACGAATTCAGCTGCATAAGGCATAGGCGCTATAGTCTCTGAATGAAGTTTTAAATTCTTTAACGATAAATAAGTAAGTGAGCGGCACATTAAATAGTTAAATATGGTGCCAAGAACAAGATAACAAACGTCTCGAATACGAGTATTGTTAGCGGGTGATTACAGACCCAGTCACATCTGCAGAACAAAGGAGTGCACTACCCTTGCAGCTACTCCCCAATGGCAACGAACAATGCCGTCAAATTGCAGAGCCTGCAAACTCGCCATTGTCCATAAGTTACCCCTCAGCGTACTGCCTTTGCATACCAATGTACCATTAGCATGTAAACTCGCTTTAACACCGCTGCATGTGTGGATAGCAGATAAAATCAGCTTGTAATTTTAACCTTATTGCCTTTTAACGTTCTGTTCGTTAACTGCTCGATTGGAGAGTACTCTATGCCAATTGAAAACGTCTGAAAAAAGAAAATAAAGTAATGGTGTTTTGCCTAGTGAAGACGAAAGCGGGTGGAGGGTTGCCGTTTAGATTTTGATTTCGAAAAGGCACGAAACTATTTAAAAAAAAAAACAAAGAGCTTTAGCTGAATCCTTTTAGAATTTTCTACCTGAACTAACCGGTGAAATTGAATGTTGTTTTCAGTCAAAAATAGTCTTACCTAAACTGTTTTAAAAATATCACTATTTTTGATAAATCAATTTTGATATATTTTTAAGCCTTGAGGCCTGGTACATTATTGTAAGAAATATTGGAACATAAAATAGGTTGGATTCTCACATTTCACGATAAAATAGGGTTTTGGGTACTAGATCTCAGTTCCATAGATGTAACTAAAAGCTTTGTAAACGAAGTAGATAAAGTACACAATATTAAGGCTAAACGCAGAAACCACTCATCAAAACTCAACATAAGAAATCGCTTCTAAGTTACCCTTTCCATAGCAAAAAAAAATAGCTGAACAACTCCACAAAAACACACTAATAGAAGAACCTCCTCCTTGTTTTCAAAGTCCGTAAAAATAAGTCTTTATTACGGTTTGTTTCAGCTAATTGCGAAATTTCAAGTGAAAATTCTACTTACCCATAATCGCTTACCGTGTTAACAAGGAAACAACACGAACCACGAAGTAACAAAATCGAAAGGAACAGTAAGCCAGCAATCAGTCAATGTCAGGCACAGAAGGTTTAGAAGCATTACCCTTGATTCACTGTAAGCCCAGCTCAATTTGGGTTAAACACCAATCTGATCTCCTGATTAATTTGGACTTGGAAGTGGTTTTTACCTGACTGCGCGACAGAAAGTACAGGATTACTCACGTACACTCGAATGCTGAGTTTTTACGCGTACCCAATCTACATAATATGTAGTTATATTCGTGATCATACTCTCTAATTGTGCTACATAACCCAATTCGCAAAATGAGTGACCATGACTTTTGACTTTTTTTTATAAGCTTTCAATTAACTTGCCTTGTTGGTCAAATATTGCAACTGGATTTCAAACCAGTTCCCCACGAACTAATTGAGCTATTTTGTTATATAAGTTTGCTTTGTAGCCTTGATTAAATAACCGAACGTTTGTTTATATACTTTTGCAAGCGTTCCGGCTATCATACACATTAATTACTGTTTAGGTATGTTTGTGTTGATAAGTCCACCTAAATAAATAAAACCGAGGAAATTGAACTCTTTCCACGTGCTATCTTGTTTTTGTTCCGCGAAGTATTATGTGTTTCTATCTTTCACTGGTTCTATTTAGGCATCATTTTGTTGAAATAAGAACATCTACAAGGTCAAGATAAATTTTATCTAGCGAATTCTATACACGTTGAAAAAACTGATTAAAAAAAAGAACATGTTATTACAGTATTCCGTTGTACTTCGAAACAGTGGTCAGTAAAAGAAAAAATAAAAAAATACCGGCCGCCAGTGACAAATCAAAGTTCAAAGTTATCTTTCAAAGTTTGAGTGAATCGGTTTCTTCTATGCAAGCGTGCTCCACCCTAAGTAGTATCATCGCTCCACTTCAGGCCAGTTTCGGGCAAACTCAAGCCCATTAAGAAAAAAAAAAGAGACCAATAAGATTTTTTTTCTTTTGTTGATTACTTTACAACAACAACAACAATTTTACCCCTGGATATATATTTCATCTTATCCAAGCGATTTAATCGACCATCTGCAATGACTTGTAATTACGATTGATTTAATTTAATTCACTTGATTGATGAGTACACTCATAACGCTGATTACAGTTTGAATCCATCGAGCTGTCTCAACTTCAAGACGCTTCAAGTTTACTCTAGAAAATCAATTATTCGTTGGTGAGAGACGAAACTCAGCACACAAAACCATCCATTTTTTAAGTGAAAACTTCTTTAGCGGCGTTGGGCACTTTTGTGATGGGTAATAAAAGGTTAAACTCGCGTCAGGTCACGTGTCCTGATCGAAAATTCGTAAGACGGATTGACATTAGTTACGAAGGAATTTGAACTTTATGACCACTATTTCTGTCATTGAGTTTGGGTTTCCAAAACTGGATAATTATCTTATGCTTAAACAAAACCTTCGGTTTCTCCAAAGAGGTAGAATTCGTGAGACAGATTGTAATAGTTCTGAAGTGTTAAATTTTTAATGTAATATAAATTGTCATGTTTGTATACGATAGCGCAATAAATGAATATTGTATTTTACCACATAAATGATAGTCCTTTTATACTGATAATTAAAGCAATTCGTGCAAACTTATTCCCTAACCATTCCATAATATCAAAAATGCACAAGGTTAATATACAAGTTTTCACTTCTGCCGGCACTCCCGGAGTGCAAGCCGTTTTTTTTTTCGAACAATCTGTAATCCCCGAAGGTTTTGGCAGAGTTTTAATTAATAGTCCAACCTCAATTCGCCAGTTATGTAAAAGGGGGCAAGCCTATTGTCATCAATTGGGCACAAACTCAGACTCCGTGACTGCTCCTGAGAAGTTCCTGATAGAAAAACACAATAACACATTTGCCCGACCAGGAAATCGAGTCCAGTACCTCAAGCTAAGCAGTCGCTCTTACAACCACTTGAACAACGAGACACTTATTCAAACATAAAACTAAAGTCAAAGTACACTTCTTGAGAACTGAAAACTTTCATCGATCTGTTGAAATTCCAACTTTACTCCCTTCTCATAAAGTTTGAATTGGTTCACAGACTTTATTGGCAAGGAAGTAACATTTTGAAGCACACTTATCTTAACACTATAAGCTTGCAATTTGACGTTTTGAAAGGCTCGTTAAAATATGCCAGTTCTAGACTTTAAATGTTCGTGGGTCCTGAAAACTTTTTAGGTGTTGGTTTTTCTTTTTAGGCACCTACTAAGATCTGCGACGCTATGACGTCTTATAGCAGTATTGTTTAACTCTTATTCCAGTGTGGGAAAGAGACAGATCTATACAGGATGTATAGCGCCATCTCTTTCCCACACTCGAAAAGGAGTAAAACAATAATGTTTTAAGACGTCATGGTAGGCCACCTGAGCTTTTTGTCATTAGCATTTTTTAGTTAGTATAAGCATAATCAGCCATATTGTTACCACTGCTGGGACCCAGGCCTACAGCCTGTGACATAGAATGGGCCATAATCCATTACTTGGCCCCAATGCGGGATGGTGTCTTAAAGAAAAAATACTTTAGAAAAACGACCCGTTTACTGAACATGGCTGAAAACAAATGACCTATGCACTAAATCAGGTCTGAATTTACTAACAGACAAGTCTATAAGGGCTTCAAAAACTCGTTATTCCACCTCAATGACTCTTGAACACAAAAGCCCTTGAGAGAACTTAGTGCAACCACATCAGATCCTGAGATGAACACAATTCAGTTGTCTCAGGGTCGTTGAGGTCTCCTGGGATGGTTGTGGAGAATGAAATAGTGGCCTCGCACGAAGGGACGGGGAGGAACACCGTGTGGTTTTATTCAGTAGGAGTCTGACAGACCATCCATTGTAACCATTATGTGGGGTATGGATGACCACGTTGTTTCTTAACTGGTCATGCTTTTATGGCTAAATCCCATCTGGTAAATTTCTCATTTTGATAACTAAACCAAATACCATCAAAGTATTTAGATTTTCATACAATTGTGGATTTGAGAAGCTCGTGGTTAAATAATAACAGTCGCACGGGTCGATTTTAAGGTTAAGCCGTACTTGCCGAGGTAGGTCCGTGGATGGGTGACTATAATTACATACCGAGTTTACTCCGAGCCTCGGAAAGCACATTAGGCCGTTGGTCCCGGCTGTCACTTGAAGATCTTTGACAGTCGTTAAGAGTAGTCAGAAGCCAAAAGTCTGACATCCAGTCTTAACAAGGTGTATCGTATTACCCAGTTACTGGGTTGTGAGGGTCAGATAGGCAGTCGCTTCATGTAAAATACTGGTAATCAGCTGCATCTGGTAAGACTGGAAGCCGACCCAAAGATAGTTTGGGAAAAGGCTAGGCAGATGATGATGATGATACTGATGGTCGGTTTGACAAATGAACATCATTTGTCAAACCCAAAGTTCACATCATTTGTTCGCAAACAATAAAGTGATAACTTTACTTTCCCGAAGCTAGTATACCTTTTTTTTATTTTTTGCTTGATCTAAAGTGGTTTTAAGAAGGATTTTTAGTATAAATGATAAATTTTTTGCCCCTCCATAATTGCGGCTTTATTGTAACTAGAAATCTCAAATCTTGTTTTCCTATCGTAAATCTGATATTACTACATTCGTGAATAGACGTCACGCTACTAAAATGTCATGAAAAAAATCAATCTAAGTATCAAAGAAGACTGGCAATATTAGACTTTCTCAGCAATATTTTTCTTTCAAAAGATATGAAGCTTTAAAAATACCTACCAAGGGAAAATGTATATAGGTAGGTAAGAAGCAACCACATCAGATTCCTAAGACGGACACAATCGAGTTGAGTCAGAAGGTGCTGAGTATCTTATTTTTACCATTGTGTGGGGCGTGGGCGACCACGTTGTTAACTTAATTGGCCATGCTGGTTTGTTGTTGGCTCATGATATGCTTGACACATGACAAACGCAACAGAAGAAAAAAGTAAGCTGACTTACCCGAAACTGGCTAGGATAAAATTATAATTAACTAACTTATGGCCGCATCCGCGTGGAGTTCTGGAATTACCTGAGAGATCGTACTTCCATGATAAAAAGTATGAGTGTATGTGCTATTTCAGACTATAATCTATCTCTGTGCCAAATTTCATCCAGATCCGTTTGGCCGTTCTGGCGTGGTTAAGTACCAAGCAAGCATCCATCCATGCATCCAAACTTTTGGTTTCCTTTTTTTTTTGTTTTTGTGGAAGATAAGATCACTGATTATTCTGCTAGTCCCAAATTACGACATAACTAAATTGCAAAAATAAAACTAGCTTTCCTTTCATAATATTACCTTAGGTACCTATCAGATTGCTGAATCGACCTCTGCATTGCAAAAGGTTAAGGAAAATCTGCAATCTATGAAGGAAACCAGGTGATATTATAATTTCCCAGTATCGCAATTTTCAATACGCAGAATTTATTACGGACGACGACCAATCAACCTAGACAAAACCAGTTTATGCGTGTCTCTCATTATACGGGAAATATATTTAAAGCGAGGCCATGTTATACTGGAAATGTATAGCTTGATGTGTCGCCGTGTGTATAAATCGTTCGTGTACGTAGGCTAAATATAGGGTGACTGGTAATTACTGACCGATACTTATACACCTGATTATACTCATGATAACAAACAACTTTCCCAAAGAAACATTTTACTAATAGACTCATTTACTTTTATCACAAGCTGATAGGTAACAGGCGCGCGCGCGCGTATTTCATATGGCTGTTGTATTATTGTGATAAAAGGGAATTTAGAGTAAAAATTAAATGGTTCTTTGGGGAAGCTGTTTGTTATCATGAGTATAACCACGTGTTTATGTCATCATCATCAGCCTATAATGTTCCCACTGCTGGGATACAGGTCTCCTATCTATGAGAGGGTGTGTGCTGTAATCCACCACGTGGGCCCAGTGCGGGTTGGTAGATGTCACATGTCTTCGAATTTTTAGTTCTAGGACATGCCGGTTTCCTCACGATGTTTTCCTTCACCGTTTTTGAGGCCAGCGGTGATAAAATAAATCACACAAAATAATGCGCCTGCCTGGGTTCGAACCCACGGCTTACTGTTAGTAAGTCGGGGCTGCCACCACTGGGCCACCGCTGCTCTCATGCTGCTCTCGTTATGTCGTCTCTTATGTATCGGTCAGTAATTACCAGTCACCCTATATAGGCTATATTTGGCGACAAAGTAACCAGCTGTCGGCCACACCTGGTGCGTTTTCTTCCAAACTGAATAACTCGTAAAACCTTCCATATACCGGCCCAAGTATGGATTATGACCTTGTTTATTGTTTACGCCTACAAGGCTGTGTTGACGGTTGGGGAAAACTGTTTACATGGAACGGACTTCTGTAGTAATTACTTTGGCGAGTTATTACATTAGATAATTAAACTGGATGATTATTAGTCAGCGACGCTTTTTAATTTTGAAGTTGTTTTTAATGTTGAATGAATCATTTATATTTATACAACATTAAAAACAACTTCAAAATTAAAAATTATCAATTTAATTTTAAATTGATTTCATCATTTAAATGCTGAGCCAAATTGGCCCTTACTGTTAACATACACGAGGTAAGCATAAATCACCTGATTATTATAAATATCATAATACCAACTAGTGCCAAAGTTACCGACATACTAACGCTTGATTAAGTACTGCAGCTGGCATCTAGAGAGATCACGAGAATATAATAATTTACTGATAGGTACAGTACATATCACATTCTTTATAATTTTTATTCATTTTTATTAGCCGTAAAATCGTTAAGTTCAAATTTTGGTGTACAATAAAGTATATTCTACAAGCTTTTGCCCTTTTGCTCGCTCGCGTTAATTTAGAATTTGACAGTAGCCGGCTCGGACACGTAGCGACTAGCGACATCTATTATCAGTAGAACTTTATTGTTGTTTTCCTCGGGAAAGGTACTTTTTTTCGGGATGAAAGGTACCCTAGGTCCGATTCTGTACGCCTGACAACAAAAAAAAAAACCAGCTAGATTGGTTCAGTGGTTTAGGCGTGACAAGGTAACAAACAAACTAACTTACTGTCGCATTTATAATATTATAGATATGGTTAGGATTATTCTTATAAATTTGCGAGTCGACTCTTCCATCATAATTTTTAGTATACAACTATGGTTGTGTAACCTTAGGCTCCGTTCACAGCCACGGGTGTTGATACTTGCGTCAACTCAAACGATCGCACGACATTTGTTACCTTTACATTAGTACTTACCGTTGCTCAATTAGTCGTGTGGAGGTTACTTGTCGCAAGCTCAAAACATCTTCTTTCATATTATGTTTTCGCCTAAATAGTTTTCGTCTGACGTGTGTCGCTTGAAAGTGTAACTCGTGGTTCAGAGGTAAGAACCAACTACGTTAACGTTACATAACTCATCAGAGGCAGCTTGCGCAGCGTCCTTTCGTCCGCTCATAAAAATATATTGCGGTCCTCCCTCAGTCCGTCTAACAAGCGTAGCATCTATTTGTAGGTTCTTATTAGGTTGATAGACAGACCTGCCTCTATTGTCCATAATAATCTATCTATCTGCAATACCTACGACGTAGGACGCATTTTGTGGGGCGTATATGCTCGTACCGCCTTACACGCCTTCCGAGCGTACACAGGTTCTGAAGGAGCTTCAAAAAATGCAATGCGCGTACACTATCGCTTGATAAACGCGCGCGTTCAAAAACGAGCATATACGCACCGAAAATATGCTAATCTGTAACCATCTGCTTCATCAAATCAAAATAGTTGCTTGGCTGACTCGCAATGTTTCACTATTCTTTATTCGACTGCGCGATACAAATACATGAAAACTTGAAGGGTTTTACTGAAGGTAAAAACCTGTAAAAATAATTGTATTTTATCAACGCGGGCAGCGTTCTGAAGGGTTTATGTTTTTCTTTCAATGTAAAAATATATATAGGTACCTCTTGCGTCCCCAGACAAGCCCCTTTTACAAGGTGTTTTACTCATGTTTTATACCAGTCACGTGTATAAACTGTAAAGCGATTATGTACCGTCTGATGAATATTCCAGTCAGCTCCTGTTATGAATTAATATTTCGGCCGTTATGCCTCAAGGAAGGGTCCGATATTGATACCATTGTGAAGGTAAGCTAGAGGTCAAAGCTCCCTAACGTTGGTCTACACATTCTATTGTTCTCTTGTATAATTTACTTCTGTGTGGAGATAGGCCTTAATCTCAGGAGTTTTAGGTCATCGGCTACACGAGATGGGTTTCTCTACCGTGATCCTATAAGACTCGGAAGCGTGAATTGCCAGACGTTTTTTCACTCATTAGTCTAAAAGACCACGCGCAAACATGGGGACCTGTCTTATTATAGCTAATGGTGGCTAGTGTCAATCTTGTTGAAAGTTGCTGGAGACGTGCTTTGTTTTGTCACTGGTTCAGGCTCTCCAGTAGAAGTCAAATGCCACGCCGACCAAACTTTGTGCTTTCTTCAGTAGATATCAATTTCCGCTACTATGTTAGGGTTTCTGCGGCCATGTCGCATCAGTTGTGGCCTTGGAATACATGAGCGTGAAATTCCAATCGCCTATATTGCATAGTTATGCAAATCTGCCAACCGGCAAGTAACTCTCCCGGTGTAAACGAAGCTTAGCAATACGTAGCTAGTTTATTATTTATGGCAAAGTAGGTGTCACTATTTACCTGGGAAACTGTCGGTTTCAGGAGAGTTACCTTAAACAAAGCTTTTAAAGTAAAGTTTTAAGAGCCGTGAAATGTAATTTTGCAATTAGGTTTTACTGCTAATGATCCCAACAAGCCGGGGAAGTTTTGGCATGGTTTTGAATATGAAAAGCAGTTTATAATCAGTACATTTTACAGTGTGTTTAGATTTATGGTTTGATTTTGAAAAATTTAATGTACTTGTATTTGTACATTAAATTTTTTCTCCAGTAACAATTCAACTGTGTACAGTTACGAACAATAATATGTATACACTTAGCAAAACTGAAAAGTGATTTGCTCGTGAAATTATGATTTCTACGTTGAGATAAGACCTATTTCGTAATAGTATGGCTTCCAAAATTCCATGTTCGTGAAAACGTAAAATCTTAATCAATACAGTAGGAGAAAATCACTTTTAAAAGTTGCTGCGTGTATACATATTATTAGACGTGACTGTAAATGTTTGAGATTTTGGAAACGCTGATAGCTACAATCAAAATCGAAATATTCTATTTCACTTAGACACTTATGAAATGAAATCCACGAGTATCAAATACATCATTTTGAACATTTTCGAAGATGTGCATTGAAAAAAAAAAAAACACACTCGAGAAAACTTATTACATTTAATAATTTTCCTAGTGAGTTATAACAAAACTGCAAAGAGGTTAAGATATAAATAATATCTAAAAAAAAACCGCGACGGTATCTTAAAGAAAAATCTTAATCGCCCGAAGTCTTTAAGATTCGTCCGAAGATAATGTAGTCTCGGAACGTAAAATGTTGGATACGAAATAAAATATTTTTGTAGGTATATTACAATTACTTTCTACTGCCTCATTGGTTTAGTAATCTAGTGCTGTCATGCTGTCCTGGATTTAATTCCCATGTCGGCAAAGTGTTATTGGAGTAATAGGTAGAAAATCTGTATTTGTATTGCAAAAGGCTTTCGCGTCAACTTAAGTAGCAGTGGGCAGGGCACATTGCTCGGTTGGCTGATGAGGCCGAAAAGTTCTGGAATGGCGACCGCGAACCGAAAGACGATGCGTTGGGAGGCCTCCTACTAGGTGGACCAATGACCTGGTGGAGGTATCAGGGATCCGCTGGATGCGAGTCGCACGGGACCGGTCAATGTGGCGACACTTCGGGGAGGCCTATGTCCAGCAGTGGACGTCTTTCGGCTGAAATGATGATCATGAGGCTTTTGCCTTATAAATGTAGATGGTCTATAGGTATACCTCCTCCTTTTGTTGATTACAGGCGTGGGGATATTTCATGTATTATTATCAATTATTCTTTGTTCAAAACTCTATACACTGGGCCGGGAATGTAAAAACATGAGCTTGGTTTCCCACGTTCCATGGAAATAATATAGGTGTGATAAATCTATTTAATAAAGGTTTTTTTTAAAGTTATGAAAATATGACGTAATAATTTTACTCGCCAGTTACGAAAAGGGAAAACCACAGGTATTTGATTTAAGCTTGGTACGTAAAATTTAATAATTTTAATAAAATTTTCAGAGTATTTCTCCGAAATAGTTGTATGTTTTGAGCGGTTTTTATATTTTGTGGTCTTATTTCAACAGTTATTGTATTGTAGTGTATTGAACTCTGAACATATTATATACGGAGTGAATTTTTCAAGTGAGCGTGGAATGCCAAATCCGAAACTAATAGCGAGAAATGCTAAAAGGAGACTCGAGCCCGATTTTGATAAAAACAAAACTGCACCATTAGATTCTTGAAAAATCGATATGCCTAGCCAGGAATCAAAACGAAAAAAAACACATGCTGTAACAGTTTTATTACACCATTCGATAGTGTCAATAATAAGGATCAAATTCTGGGAAGTAGGGCCGATACTAGGCAATTCCTGCTAAATTCAATAAGTCGTGAAGTAACCGTTTTCTGTTGGAAGCATTTTGCGAGCAAGTTTGTAAAGCAATAAATTACTTACTTGACATTCTAAAACAGCTATTTATGAAAACGTTTCAGATTACGATATAGTGTCAAAATATAACACAGCACGTAGCGTGCAAGGGCAACCCTATTTTTCCGCTTATTACGAATAATTAAGGCAAATTAAATTAACTTGTTAAGTAGGTTAATTAAGGAGTTTATAAATACAAGATTTAAGCAGAATTATTTATTACATAGCCCTCAATCAAGGGAGAGAGTTCTTTAGAAATAAGCATCACATTATACGTATTTTCTGCTCCTTTCTTCTTTTCTGTATTAAAAGTGTACATATAATATAAATAAATACAGATTGGCTGGTCTATAATAGACAACAGTAGCGGAGCTAAATTCAATGAGTCATGAAGTAGCCGAGTTCTGTAGAAAGCTTTTTTCGAGCACTTGTTTATCAAGTAATAAATTACCTACCTTGATTTCATATAACCCTGGTACTTCATTCTTTCTTATCCTTATTGTGAAATTCTAAGACAGCTATTTACGAAAAACGTTTGAGCGTACGATTAAATCGTCAAAATATAAGACAGCACGTAGCGTGTAATGCGAGACCTATTTATTCCGCTAATTGCAAACAACGAAGGCAAATCCAATTAACTTTTAAATTAGGTTAATTAAAGAGTTTATAAATACAATGTTTGAGCTGAATGATTGATGACAAAACCCTCAACCATTTCTTGTTTTTAAAGGGAAAGGTATTCTGAGAATGTTTTGGCATTTATTTTTAAAAGGTGACGTTTTTGCGTCATTTATTTTCAGACCTTCGAGTCCACTGTGTCGATAAATAAAGTTAATCCAACGTGAAGTTTATTTTGTACAGAAATAATAAATATCGCTTTCATGAAGACTGTAATGAATTTGTGGTCTTACAATGTTTTTAAGAACGTGAAGAAATCTGACGTCAACATATATTTTGTTGTCAGTTTGATGAAAGGACCAAAAAGAATGTGTTAATTTTTTTATGCCTGCTTATGTACTTCATACATACATACAAAACATGTTAGTGATTCTCAAAGGGTTAGGCAGAGGTGTCCCTAATAGCACCTACACCCACATTTCTCCAGTTATGTTTTAGTCCCATGTAATAGGGGGTGAGCCTATTGTCATCAAACGGTCATCATACAAACTCCAATAGAACTTTAGGTTTACTTCATCGGAACTAGGTATAAATGATCAATAAACACTGAGCTTTATTCTAACATTCTTCTACGATATTATTTAATTGTAGATAGAATAAAAGCTAGAAGGAACTACCTAAAATAGTCAAAACAAATAACACAAATCGTTTGTCCCAAACTAGGCCACTTTAACGTCACTACAATATATTAATAACAAGTAAAATTGTAAAGCTGTCACAAACAATTCCGTCTTAAGAAAAGTAAACCTGCCCTAAGTTTCTCGAAATACAAACAAATGCTTATAAGCTGACCGTTCTATTAGTACAAAACGAGGGTAAATCAATACATTGTCCCTCATTGAACTTCATGTCATTATTCCATCTATTTATAGTGCTATTGATTTGAGCATCAACAATTTATTTAAGCTAAATAGACCTCGTAAATTAACCAGTTGTAGCTAGCAAAACTATGGATAAAATTAGACTTGCCATTTATAACTATATTGCCAATAAAATGGCCGAACTGATCCACTTTTCGCGCCAAAAAAAAACGTTACATAAGTTCTTGATTCGATTTTCAAAAGAACTAACTTTTTTATGTGGCTGGGATTTTTTCTTTTAAACCTTGATCGGTACTTTGAACGAGGTATTGTTAGAATCCAAGAAGTTCTTAGTATCCATTGTGTGATTAGGCCTGAAATACCGATTCCTAGAATTTGTTTTATGAAAACGAATCGATTTATGTAGGATTTCCTTTACCTTTTTAACAATTTCTTTGGTTTTAATAAAGGATTTGTAACTTACCTTCCCGGTTAGTTACAAACTTTGTAGTAATTTGTGTTTAAAAAGACATTTATCTAAACTTATAATAATAATATTATAAAGAGTTACCTAAAATGGGAACCGATCACTTTTCCGAAATTCTTTTGTTCGAATTTCATTTTTACCGAAAACTATTGACCGACGTCTTTTTTACTATATGCATTATTTGACATATTTTTAGATCGTCGAAGTATCATGTGTCATATTTATTATTTTACCGAACCTTATTTCGCCAATTTACAAAATAACTATTTGCTACCTTTTTAACTTTTTCTAACTTTTTTCATTTATCACTTTCATTTGCCATATTTTCACCTCACCGAAACAACATTTTACGGAATATCATTTGGTTACAAATACAGCCGGTTCCTTGGTAGCATATTCAATATTAAATTAAAATAGTGTCATAAAAAGTCAATTTGTTGTTCTACAAAATTTAGTGACAGAAACGAATCCCTGCAAAACCGACTTCATGCAGTCTTGTTTGCCCTACCCCTAGAGTAGTATAAATTAAGTCCACGTAGGCGCGGAGGGGTGGGGTGGCCCACAAGCTGAGGAGCAGGTGGTTTGAAGGCCCACCGCCGCGGCTGAGGCTGCAGCCGAAGCTGCGGTGGTGAGCGTTAAAACCATCTGCGTCGGTAAGCTCGCGTGGGGCCGCAAAAACCTCTCAGCGCCACAGCCGTGACAGCAAAGATGCTTGCTGAATGTTGCATGCTTGCTTGAAACAGTGGTATAATTAATTTTCGGAAACATAATAGTTCGAAGAAATTTTATTTAGGATAAGTGTAACTTCGGTAAAAAGTTGTTCGACCAAATGAAACCTAGGAGTAATTGGATTGATAATAGGTCAACTGATACTGTGGCAGGCGTGACCTCGATGAAGTAAAAAAAAACGAAACGATAATAGTTGAAAAGTTTGAGGTGTAATGTTTTTCGAGCTTATGATAGGTAACCACCAAAAAGTATGTATATGTTTGTAAGCTTAGATGTGAAGGGTTTTCTTCAGAACTAGTGATCCGATTCCAAAAATTACTTACTTTACATACGGATCCGGACGGACCGACCTAAGGCGAGCAAAGCCACGTGAAAAAGCTAGTTTGTGATAAAAATGTGTTGGCATTAATATAAACCGTGAATAATATGCCAGTACTCTTGAAAATACAGTGCACTGAATATTTTAAAACAGAAATTCAATTACAGGTTCCGATATTTTAACAAGCGTACTTCACCGAAATATGAGGTGTCCATTTTTCCGACACTCAACACCATGTATTTTTTTTTCTCGTTTATGAATAACTTCAACGAATTTATATGGTAGCGTAATAGTGTGATCTGTGTGTTTGCATAAAACGCCAATTTGGTCATTGTTTTCTATGAAACATGCATTCCAAGTTTTTTTTGAATACTTCCTATTTTTTTCAATAATTACTAAAAAAGCCCCATGAAAATCCGATCCCTATAAACTTCGTTCCACCTTATTGTCTATTTGCACTCGACTATATTGTCAGTTGCAGTAAATCTTTATGCACAAAAAAAAACTGTACAACGGCGAACTTAATGCCTTGGGCTTTTTCTGCCAGTCTGCCTTCGGGTGTACACTAGGGCAAAAATGAGGTACCTAAAATATGGAACGGCAAGGCTAAATAAGTACCCAGAACCAACACTTTTTCAGCCTAGCATTTACCTTTCCGTAAAGCATTAGTTAGGTATTGTTGATAAAAGCCGAAAGCTCATTTTCTAAGCTGTTCGGAAAATATTTTTCGTTTTCATATTTTTAAATCCCAGCTTAGAGTAGATTAAACTCAGGCTCACGACGAAATACGGTGCTATTTCTTTGTGTATACCTAAATTCATTTCAAAATAAGGATTTATAATTCAAGAGTCAGATCTTTGGAACTAGACTTTGGAGTTTACGATAAAATCATTGTAGTTTAATCAGCCTTTAATGTCCAGTGCTGGGACCTTGTAAGCCCAGTGCTGGTGGGCAGAAACAGATGTTTTTGAGATTCTAAGACATGCTGGTTTCAATGAACTTCCTATCACCATTTTGTGACCTTTTAGCCAGAATCATCAACTTCATCTCGTCGCGGTCGGCGCAACACCTTTTTTTCTTCCATCCTTCCCTGTCAGCTGTCACAATAATTAATATAAATAAAAATAAATCTGTGCTTGAATTATTACGCCCTAAGCCGAGGATCGTACCCCACAGGGGGTGCCCTTAGCGTGTAGTCGCTTAGTTTGTAAGTTTTTATGCCCTAGCTAGAGGCCTTACTCTCAAGGCATCCACAGGATAGTCCGGTTAAGCAGACGACAACCTCATAGGTTGAACTGCGAGATGCCATTCACAAAAAAAAAAACTTGAATTATTAAATATAAATAAATATCACAGTTAGCTACCGATAATTCCAAAATAGTCTAGTATTATAACACCAAGTATATAAGCTCATAAGCTTGCCTATAGTTTTATTGTTATCAAGTATAATTAAATATTTCTGATTGATATACAAAGGGTTTTATCAGCCTATTGATAGATATAATGATAATTTATATAATAATGATAAATTGTTGCAGGATATTAACGTCATTGCAGTTAATAATGCACTATCTTGATTGATAGAACCGTTTATTTTTATTAAAGAGTCCATGGTTTTTTACGCTTCTTGATGAGAAATTTTAATTAGCTGCATTGATAGCCGATCAAAGGAAAATAGCGGCTTTTATCAGTAGCATCGAACCTATTCAGTTTTATTAATTCAGATAATGCATTATATTAGTGAAGGTTGAAATAATAATTTATGGTAAGGAAGGGGATCGCCAGCCATGTGCTACCACCATTTGTTTACTTTTAAGTACATTGTTGCCCAGCGGTGGCCCAGTGGTGGCAGCCCCGACTTACAAGCAGTAAGCCGTGGGTTCGAACCCAGGCAGGCGCATTACTTTGTGTAATTTATTTCATCACCGCTGCCCTCAAAAACGGTGAAGGAAAACATCGTGAGGAAACCGGCATGTCCTAGAACTAAAAATTCAACAGACATGTGACATCTACCAACCCGCACTGGGCCCGCGTGGTGGATTACAGCCCACTCCCTCTCATAGAGAGGAGGCCTGTGTCCCAGCAGTGGGAACATAATAGGCTAATGATGATGATGATGAAGTACATTGTTTGTAAAGTCATTGTTGCCTAAATTAAATAATATATACTCGTAACTAGCCCACTTTGTCCCAATGCCTCGCTCCATTTCTTCCAACGGTCACGATTCTGCACTCATCATCTGCCTAGCCTTTTCCCAAACTATCTTGGGGTCGGCTTTCAGTCTAACCGGATGCAGCTGTGTTCCATTATTTTACATGAAGTGACTGCCTATCTGACCTGCACAACTCAGTAACCGGGTAATAAGGTTCCCCTTTGGTAAGACTGAATGTCAGACTTTTGGCTTCTGACTCCTCGTAACGACTGTCAAAGATCTACAAATGACAGCCGGGACCAACGGCTTAACGTGTTTACCGAGGCACGGAGAAAACTCGATATGTAATTATGGTCACCCATCCACGGACCAACCTCGGCAAGCACCGCTTAACCTTAAAGATGACCCTTGCGGCTGTTATTATTTAGCCACGAGCTCCTCATGGTCACGATTCTGCACTAATTCAGTCCAATTCTCAAGGAAGGCATCCAGTTCGCCCCGCCAACTTCTTCGTGGTCTGCCACGACCCGGTGTCACTTTTTTAAAATTAAATAAATAGTTAATTAAACGCGCGTATTGATCTATTATTTTACATTAACGTGTTTTTTTATAAAAAGTAAAAAAATATATATGAAGGCCCATTGAAATAAATACACTGTTAAGATTATAGTTACTGTCTGACTTCAGTTAGCAAAAGATATGAACTTTCGTAAGAAGTATATTTTAGTATTAGTAGAATGATTCATGATCTTCATTGGAGCATGATCCAGTGCCAGGTCTTTCTCAAACCCTACTGGTGTGTGTTGCACGACTGCATGTTCGTGATTTATTTATATTTGTCACGTCTGCTTCAATATATTGATGCAGTGCAGCGGATGCGTTGAATGCCAAGTATTGAACATGATATATAATATGCATTTATTTAATAATCTGTTTGAAATAAGTAACTTTAAAGGAAAGGCAGAGTACTTTTAAGAGAATAAAGCCCATGTGGCATCGCTCGGAAGAGTCGGAAGCATTGAAAATGTTATGTCAGATTTTTGAATTTGTAGCTTCAATGTTGGTCATCACATCATACATATTTCTCAAAAAATAAACAACAATTTATGAAGAGATTGCTCCCTGGACTGAACCGCACTTGGTCCTTTTAATCGGATTTCCGTAACTTAGCCTGATTGCCCATGTCGTCGTTTTGCGCGATCGTATAAAGGGTGTAAAACACCTCTTAACGAAGCCGAAAGGCTCTCTCCCTGTCATTGCGATCATTTTTTTGTTCTACACCATACCTGGTAACCTTCTAGTTACGGAGATATTAGGGGTCAAAGTTCCAAGGACAAGTATTTTTTAAAATACAAGTTTTTAATGTAAGATTTTTACTTTGAACACCTCCACGACCCCCGTACTATTCAATCCGTTCATCAGCACAATGTTTTGAGTGCGTTACATTGAGTTCTATCACAAAACATGATTTTACACCCCCCAAAAAAAAGTCGTTTCCCAGCAATAATTTTTGCGTAAAGTTACTTAGTTTCATGTACAGAATGCTTGGTTGACGGCTTCGTGATGAAGTGATTTACACCGTGTATTATGCGAATCAATAATTAGATCAACTCTCCCAATCAATAAGTTAATACCTGACGGCACGGTTGGCGCAGTGGTTGAGCGATCGACTGCTGCGCTGCGTGTCGCGGGTTCGATCCCCGCACGGAACAAATATTTGTATGGCCTACAGATAGTTGTTCCGGGTCTGGCTGTTTGTGTATGTGAGTTTAAATGTTTGTAAACGCACCCACGATACAGGAAAAATTCCTAGTGTGGGGCAACGTTTTTTAAAAAATATATATATATATATAAGTATATATATATCTCCCTAAAAATTTAATTTAAAATCTGACTGATCTGATCTGACAAGATCGCATAAACCTATTTGGAAGAACAGAGGTATGTTCGATGTTGTATAAAAGCTCTCAGAATAAGCAATTTCGGTTCTGCAGGATCAATTTCGATTGAAATTCTTCAGATTCAATGTCGAAAGGTTAAGGTACATTTAATATTTCTTGAGAAGGTTCTAGAGAACCTTTTTTTACTCAGTGGGATGTTATTTGTTCAACGTACTGATAAGAAGACTCATAGAGATGGAGAGGATTTTTTGACATACAGATTGTTCAGGTCATAATTATATGGTTAATCCTCGTGATGCTATAGCGATTCTATAAGGGATTTTATTTATTTTAGCGTTATCCCACACTAGGAATTTCTCCTGTATTGTTTAAAACTCAAACAGCCAGACCCAACAACTACCTATAGCCATACAAATATTTGTTCTGTGTGGGAATCGAACTCGTGACACGCAGCGCAGCTGCCAATCGCTCAGTCACTGCACAAAACGTGCCGTCAGTTGAATGGACTTGTCGAATTGCTTTCTTGCTCATATTATGGCGATCTACTTATCTTCTCTGACACCCTCAAAAATGTGGCTGGGTGACAGGGTGTTGCAGTTTGAAAAATATGCAACTGTGTACTGCGACAGGATTAGCCAAATCATCGTTGTTCCATGTTATTTATGGTCAACGGAACACATTTATTTATTATTTATTTATTTAAAAACACATACAAATGCTAAGGGGAATGCTAAGGGGGATGTGTGGTGTTACGCGAATGGATAAAATAAGAAATGAGTACATACGGGGCAGTTTGAAAGTGGCGCCGGTGACTGAAAAGATGTGTGGTAATCGGTTGTCGTGGTATGGGCATGTGATGCGGAGGAATGAGGAAAACGTCGTGAGGAAAGTTTTGAGTATGAATGTGGATGGTTATAGGAGTAGAGAAAGACCAAAGAAACGATGGATGGACTGTGTGAAGGATGATATGGCAAGAAAGGAGGTATCTCATGAGATGACAAGCAATAGAGAAGTATGGCAGAAGAAGACATGCTGCACCGACCCCAAATAAATTGGGACAAGGGCAAGAGAATGATGATGATAAAAACACATAATTATACTACAGGCTTACCTAATACGATAGTGCAGTTATAGTTATAATATAATACATAAATCTTAGATTAAATAATTATAAGTATTATTTACAACTATCAAAAGAAGTTTTACAAAATGCGGCCCGTGCGAATGTACTCGTTCGTCATTACTTTTTTTAATGGCTTATCTAGTTTATCAATCTTATATGGTATAAGCTAGTTTCGTTTGTAAAAGAAGCTGTTTAGCTGAATTGGTAGCAATGCTGAGATACTCATATTTGTGTAATGTTGTGTTTACATCTTACTGTATACTTACGACCAGTTTGTGCGTAAGGATTCTAGTAATTATCCTAGAATAAATAAGTCACGAGCAAAATTCTTTTGTATCTAGAACATTTTATCGACGCATTACGGATTTATTACCGACGAAATGAAATAACTTTTGTAATAAGCCAAGTGCAGCAATAACACCGACGAAAGTTTGTCTGTGGATGGGTAATCGTTCATTACATATCGAGTTTCCTCCGTGCCTCGGAAACCACGTTAAGCCGTTGTTCCCGGCTGTCATTTGCAGATCTTTGACTGTCATTAAAGGTAGTCAGTGACCCGAAAATCTGAAAAGATTATCTTCTTCTCTCTTCTCGAGGGGTTTCGTATTACCCAGTTCTAACTGGCTTGTGGAGTTCAGGCAGTCGCCATATAAAATACTGGGTTTTCAGCTGCATCCGGTTTGACTGGAAGTCAACCCCAAAACAGTTGGGAAAAGGCTAGGCAGATGATGTTGAATTGTTGATTCTGTAGTCTATGATTTCACTGACAAGCATTACCAGACAGCTCGTTTAGCTTTGCGCTGTTGAAGAGTGTTTGTAGAGTACGCCCGTTCGTTCATTTCTAATCAAACTTTACAAAATGAGGGTACTGACGTGTGGAGCTTAACCCAATTTAAACGGTCTAATTAGCCTGGCTATTTTAAGATCGAGCTTACCTTGACAAATAGTAAATGACAGGACCCCTAAAAAGCAGAGAGAGCAAATGAGTCACTGGTCCTTTTAAGGGGTCCGTAGCGAAATGGCCAAAACGGATCCCCTATAGATTCTCCCTGTCCGTCTCTGTCTATCCACCCGTATGTCACAGCCATTTTACTCCGAGACTTGTTTTAGTTGGCTTCTCAAATCAAAACCTTTTTACATCAATAATTTTATGACCTCAGAGACAAAAAATCACAGTCATTTACACTAATTTAACCTCAGCAGCATCCAATAGCAATTTTAAAATCACGAATATAAGGATCACTATAATTTAGCAGACTTGTCAGTGTTCTTAGCAGTAAGGTTGATCCACCAGGTTGGTTGTTGGCTATCCTTACATGAACCTTACTGCGAAGAACGTAAAGACCATTGTGATTTTGACAGCCATGGATAATAAATGTGAAAGTACTATAATGTTGATTTTCAAAACGTACGCAGTAGGTAATTAAAGTGCTGTAAATGCCACTCATGTATTTTAGCTGACTTGGCCAACTGCCAAGTCGCGCCAAGGTGTGCCAGATAGCAATACTTATTAATTCCAAGCTCACTCAGTAAACTAAAGGAGTCTTCGACTTATTAACAACTGGTTTACGTAATTAGTTGAACGGTTTAATGCGTGTTGTATTTTTTGTGACTGATTTGTCGATGGAAAGTAAGCCAGACAAATCAAGCTATACATTTCATGGCATGAACAGGTTTTGTACATCTTGATGGGCCACCGCGCGTACTTATTATAGTTACTGATTTATCAGTTATGTGATTATGTCCTGTTCGTACTTTTTGTTTTTTTTTTTTTTATGAATGGCATCTCGCAATTCAACCTATGAGGTTGTCGTCTGCTTAAAATTATTAATTACCAAAATATTAATCACCATATTATTTCAACGAACAGCATGGAACGAGCAGTTATGCAGTGATACTGCCTGGTTGGTTTAATGGCCGCAAGCGTGAATGCTGAGCACGGACCTGGGTTCGATTCTCAGATCGGGCAAAGTGTTATTGGGTTTTTCAGGAAATCCGGCAATAGGCTCGCTCCCTATTACATGGGACTTAAACATAACTTTCAAAATTTTTTTTTATTCAAACCTCAGTTTCAAATTAATTGACAGACGAACGAAGAATTAAATTGGATTATTCTTGCTGTTTTCGATAAAAATGCTGATTTAAACTCTTATGTAAATATGTAGATTTAATGGTTCTTGAAAAATACAATGTTTTTATCATTTACCAATTGCATGTTTAAGTACTTTGTTTTGTATTTCAAACAATAATACAAATCTGTGTTGGGCCTAGGTGGTATTTGTGTTTTACAAAAAATATTTTATTTTAATTAATGTATTGTTTTAGTAAATAAATGTGTTTTTAATATTGTTTATTTCTTCAATAAATCGTTCATACTTCTATAATTGGATAACGACTAGCAATAACAGGCTTATCATTTACAAAAAGTACTATCACGTAGAAAAAGTGCGGAGGTTTCAGGACCGCTTGACGTGTATGAGGTTGGAGGTTCTAATCCTAAGCATTATTATAAGTATTTTTCTATTCTGTTTTAGTAATATTTGAGAAAAAATAAAAACTTTAATAATATTTATTATTGCTATTATTTAACAAAATTTTAATCTTATTTTACTTTACAAAATTAATTGATATTTTACAATTTGATTTGATAATTTACAGTTATCCTAAAATACATATTTCGCCAACTGACACAAACGGGTCCCTAGACAAGTGACTTCCTATTTACGCAAACCATAAAATAGCGCTATAAATATTTTAGATAGACATAAGCTAAAGTTATAACTCGAGGGTATAGGATTAATTTATAGAGAAAACGTAAGTAAGTAAGATTAATGGAACCCTGAAATTGTAACATCTATCGATTAGACACAGACCTAAAGATAAAGTGACTCGGACAATAGTAGATACCAATTTCATCGCAATTTTCAAGGTTCGCTGGCTAATTTGTTAAACTGTAGGTATCCGTAAGACGCAGCTGGGAGAAGTGATGGTTCGAATTCTTTAGATTATTCGAAACGAATACCAATGTAACACCTAAAACTTAAGGGGTTTAGCATTATACTGATGCTGTCTGTACATTTCATTTTGGTGATTGTGCAATACTTTGGTTGAAATAATTCATCAAATATTTGCTTTAAATTTTATTTCTGTCTAGAAAAGGAGCATTTCTGCCTAATCTACTTAGAAAATCGGCGTGATTGTATATAAATGTTTAATGTACTAATACTGAATGAACATTTAATTTCCCACAAACCAACAATCTCTTACGTTCCTTTAAATTAATTAACTTTCATGAACGCAATTAAAAAAGAAAATAATAAAGCTTGATTAAAAAGGTTTTACGGGCAATTTCCCGCGGAAAATAACCGTCGAGTTTTAATTCCAAAGTTTTCTGCTGAGGCGTTAGACCGCGGTCAAAAGTTAGAAGAAAAATAAGGAAAAAATCAGTGCAAATATTTTCTTATTACTGTGTCAAAACAAAAAAGTCTTTGGTTTTGTTAAGTTAATTTAATCGGGCCCTGTGGGTGCGGAACTTGGCTAAAAGTGGATTTTTTAAAGTTGGCTACACTTAATAAAGCATAAATATGGATATGTGTGGATAAACTTGTTTTCTTTCATCTTTTTATTTGAAGTCAACTTTACACGGAAAACTTGCTATTTTCAGAAAGTTAGTAACCTACATCTTTTGGCAGGTAATATATTGGGTTATTTATTCTATCAATTTTTTCGCTTCAATCTCATCTAACATCTAAAATATCTCATATTTTCCTGATTCAAAATATCTATGGAAAGTTTATAGACCCGTTATTTTGAAAATAGCTGAACTCATCTTGTCAAGACCCGATAACCAGGCAGAAAGTCTTCAAGTGTCAGTGCCAGTATCCTGTAACACCGGATATTGAAAAATATTTATATTAAGGATCTCGCTTTATGGAGTTTCTAGGAAATATCAACAGAATCTAAGGCAACCTTAAGCAGTTTGTTTGATCTCAGATCTTATCAAATATCTTATTTTGTGTTTCTGCTAAACATTTTAGTTTTGTCAGGTTAGAATGAGGTAGGCACAACTTTATTCCATTTATTTTATGACTAGCTTTTAGACGTGACTTTAAAGGTGATCCCACGGGAACGTTCTACAGGGATAAAAATTATCCTATCCCAACCCAAGTGATGATCTGGTCTAGGGTAGAGCACACTTTCCCAAGTTTTGCAAATAGTGTTACCTACTTTAAATTGATTTTTACCACGTACTTAATTAATAACATACGTCTTGTACAACTTAAGTTTATGATAAAAAAAATTACCTAAAAGTACTCGGCCGAACTTTTGACCGCTAGACATATAAAACAGTCAATGGACTTATATCTAAAAGGTAACTATTAATACATGTTGTGTTAATTAATGAGACAAAATGTTGTATTACCAAATGTTTAATAGGTACCTAATAAAGGGTGTAAAACACCTCTTAACGAAGCTGAAAGGCACTGGTTCTCCCTGTCATTGCGATCATTTTTTTTTTTTTGTTCTACACCTGGGAACCTTCTAGTTACGGAGATATTAGGGGTCAAAGTTCCATCTTTTTGATAAGTATTTTTTTAAATACAAGTTTTTAATGTAAGATTGTTACTTTAAACACCTCCACGACCCCCGTACTATTCAATCCGTCCATCAGCACAATGTTTTGAGTGCGTTACATTGAGTTCTACCACAAAACATGATTTTACACCCCCCAAAAAAAAGTCGTTTCCCAGCAATAATTTTTGCTTAAAGTTACTTAGTGTCATGTACAGAATGCTTGGTTGACGGCTTCGTGATGAGGTGATTTACACCGTGTATGTAGGCTAATTTGGCACTATCTAAGATTTATTTTATTTCATTCTATAAAAACAAAAATACTTAAAAACTGCAACAAAACAGTCTCAACATCATTCTCTTGACCTTATCCCAATATAATTGGGGTCAGCGCAGCATGCAGCTGCTTCCATACTTCTCTATTACTTGTCATCTTATGAGATACCTCCTTTCTTGCCCTATCCTTCTAGGCAGATGATGACTATAATTACTAGTTAAAATTGAACCAATTATAGCGTCTAGCATATCAAGTTCATCTGTCTGAAACCGTGCGTTAAGTAAGCGTTACGGCGTAGAGAGCATTGCAATTAGCTAACCAGCGCTAATGACTAACTGTGGGAAATTGATTTAACTTAGTATATAGAAACATGTGGTGGGTGTGAACATGGCCAGTTTAATTACTTACTTAAATATTTTATAGGCATTTAGGACGTTGGAGGACGTTGCGAGTTGTAATGTTGTAAACATTGGCCTTTTTTTTTCGTTTTTCATTAATGTGTGTGTTTTTTTTAATTTTGCTTTATTTAAAAAATGGTATCGTGTCGTCGTTACCCTCTTACTGGGTTGAGGGGGTCAGATAGGCAGTCGCATAAAGAACATACCGAGTTTAGATATGCAGAGATGAGGCAATGTCATGAGATTATCCAAATGAATGATGTAACCAAGATTTTGGAACATATTTTGATTAAAAGAGTGTCCATGGGGTTTTTTGCTCATTCTTTTCCATAGAGATCTACTCTTTGGAATGGGTAACTACAGTACTTTTACAAGTTATTATGCCTTGTGTTATTATGACTGTAGCTTCGCGTTTGTTGTTGTTTTTTGACTTTCAAAAGAGCCTGTAATGGTCTTATTGAAATAAATGCTTTGAGTTGTGAGTTTTTGTTTCATCTGCCTAGACTCTGCCCAACTACGTTAGGGTCGGCTTCCAGTCTAACCAGATGCAGCTGAATAACAGTATTTTACATAGAGCGACTGCCGACCTGACCTCCACAACCCAGTTAGGACTGGTTAATGTGATACCTACTGGTCAGATTGCTCGTTACATTATAGGGCCACCTGTAACGTCTGTCAAGGATATGAAAATTGCAACAACTGCATCTTTCCGTTTATTTTTGTAATAACGCTCTTAAGCAGTAGGTACATACATACATGAAATCATAACAAATGGACTCAAATTCACTTACGTAACTTTTATCGTATTGATTTCGGCTTGCTATCATTTATTGGACAGGAGCCCACACATGTTTACGATCTAATCACATAAGCTTTACAGGCTTAATCCATATTGATAACGACCATAAACCTTACAGTTGAACGAAAGATAATAAAACCTACTATGTATTACCTTCATGGAGCAACAGTTTATGATTGAGTTACAGTCCGTTCATAGCCATTTAACCTTTTGACAGCTGCAATCCAACTGCAACCTTAACGTTTCGAGAATAAAGATCTAAGTAATTTGGCCACATTTGTCACAGGTTGCCTTATAACCCATTCGCTCCACCTGCTGAAAATCTCCCACCTCAACATGAGTTGCCATGGCTGACCTGGAAGTATTAAAAGACTTCGGATCCAGGTTGGCCGCAGCAATGAAAACATGCTCAGTTGGAGATTCCTTTATGACTCTGCCTTGGAGTGTAAATGTGGTGCTGTTCATTTTATATTGTGTGCTGCGTGTCCTATTGTTTGTTCGTTACAGGAAATTATGGACGCTACTGAAGGCGTCTAACTCGAGGCTCGGTCCTGGGGGGTTACTATGACGCTTAAAACATTATTATTCCATTCCAATTCCAGAGTGGGAAAGAGATGGAGCTAGACGACCTGTATAGCTCCGTCTCTTTTTCACTCTGGAATAAGAATGGAACGATAATGTTTTAAGACATCATGGTACGCCACCAGAGCCAACACAATTTAGATTGTCATCGACACGCTAAGAAGAAGAAGTAAAGATGTTTGATTTTGATTTTGACAGACTGTTTTTTTTGTAAAATAATTGTGAATGGACTGTATCTGACAGAACGTTCACCTTGACTGTAAAAACGAATCTAGATCAAAGGCGCCTAAATATAGAATTAACGTAGGTATAAATAGATTTATTCTTACGCATGGAGTAAATGGATTACATTTCTTAAAGATGTATTCATTTCAGTGATGTGATGTGCTCTGACGAATGTCACGTGTGTGAGTTTGTCAATGAAATGACATGACATTGACGCGACAACACTCCTACGCACAAATATTCACTTAATGAAGGTTTTATTGCTCGTAATCTGAACATAGTAAACTCAAATATTTAGTGAGGTAATTATTATCATATTCATACTTAACTTAATTTGCATTGTATAACGCGGAGGGTTCTTACCGTGGACCGTACAATTACGATTCCTGTAAGGCAAAGCAAAATGTATAAAATTAATGTTTATATTTATATATATAAATACTAATAATAGCTAATCAATTAATAATTTTAAAACATGCGCACAATATTATTAATTTAACTATTTTTAATTCATTAACTAACCATTTATGACATTTATTTAGAGATCTATTAATTATTTGAGTTATAACATTATAATTATTTTGTTAGATTTAATTATGAAATATATTATAATCATGATAATGTATTATTTATCTGCGTGTGTTTGTAGTGTTACCGTTTGTTGCATTTAATGATCCTTTGCGATTCAAATAAATGATTATGTTCTAAAGCTTGATACACTTCAACAAAGTTATCTGTGTAGGCGGAAAAACACAGAACTGAAACAAACATAACCTAGTTTGACATACTGATGCATTTTTTCTTGACAAGCAGCGCCACTTTGAACTGCACCCTAAAAGTGGTCGTAGTGTAAATATATGTCGTATCATGAGGATTTACTCCATTAGACTCGGTCATCATGGGGGCAGAACATGAGTTGCGTGCTATGAAAACACACACTACACACGGTACACTGCTTTTATCGAACTAACAAATTACTTAAAATTACAATCCAACACAATAACACTAGGCACCATGAATCGGGTACAGTTCCGGGACGTCTTGACTTCGCCGCGATTAGACACTCATTGTCGTCGTTGCTGTGAGCTCGAAAACATCACGACTCTGTAGAGGCGCGGTTAGGTGTCTGTAGACTGGCAAGTAGGTCACGTGCCACCTTTGGCGCGCGTTTTTTTTTTGTGTTATTAGTACGCTAATGACCGGATCCAACACTTATTTTACTTCAATGAAATAGACAAAAGAAAAGAGCTTTCAAAATATGAACCAAAGATCTAAATCATGCATGCTTAAGGTTTAGCAGTCTTTGTCAAAGGTGGTCTTTAGATGGGTGCCCATCCAAGTACAGAGTTTCCTCCGTGTCTCGGAAAGCACTGACGGCACGGTTGGCGCAGTGGCTGAGCGATCGACTGCTGCACTGCGTGTCGCGGGTTTGTCTCCTGCTCGGAACAAATATTTGTATGGCCTACAGATAGTTGTTCCAGGTCTAACTGTTTGTGTATGTGAGTTTAAATGTTTGTTAACGCACCCACGATACAGTAGAAATTCCTAGTGTGGAGCATAGTTCAAAAAAGAACCACGTTATGCCGCTGATCCCCGGCGTTAAGCGCTGTTATTTGCAGGTCTTTGACTGTCGTTGCAGGTAGTCAGTGACCCGACAGTCCGACAATCAGTCTTACCAATGGGATATCGTATTACTCTGTACTAACTGAGTTGTGGAGGTCAGATAGGCAATCGCCCCATGTAAAATACTAGTATTCAATTGCATCTGGACAACAAACCAGCATAGTTTTTCCCAACAAAGTTGGAAAAATGCTTGGCAATTATGAACAGATTTGCCCCCAACAGCAAACTATGACGATGTTACTGTTTCTTTTCAATAGCATTAATTTACTCATCATCGTCTGCTTAGCCTTATCCCAAACTATCTTGGAGTCGGCTTCCAGTCTAACCGGATGTAGCTGAGTGCCAGTATTTTACATGAAGCGATTGCCTATCTGACCTCCACTACCCAGTAATAGGGTAATACGATACCCCTTGGTAAGACTGGATGTCAAATTTTTGGCTTCTGACTACTCGTAACGACTGTCAGAGATCTACAAATGACAGCCGGGACCAACGGCTTAACGTGCTTTCCGAGGCACGGAGGAAACTCGGTATGTAAAGATGGTCACCCATCCACGGACCAACCTCGGCAAGCACGGCCTAACCTTAAAGATCGACCCGTGCGGCTGTTATTATTTAGCAACGATTAATTTACTCACTCCTTCCATCATCATATTCATCTTCTCGGGACCCTCTCAGACCCCTTCCGATATGCTGACATCTACTTGAGGCGCACGTGGAACACGAACGCGCCGTAAACACGGCCTGTCGTCATAATTAAGACGGACGGACGGTGAGCTAGCCTATTACTCACCGTCCACAGGCCCGACTATTAGGTACACTTCAGCTGCTGATGAGGGTGATGTTATGTACACATAAACTTCAAGCACGCATAGGACCACAAATCTATCATTACCCGAAATATCCCTACTTTAGACATATTTGTTCTAAGTTAGCACACAGCTTTAATGTTTGTTGTTTCGGCAACAGCAGTTCACGAGTGTTGATGTCACCATTTGTCATATGAGGAGAACGCTCCCTGTGCTGTGATATATATACGCGTGTGATACTGTCGTAGCTGTTACCACGGTAGTGTGAAGTTTTCGGCTGTTTGTGTATGTAGGTAGTTATTAATAAAGGTTCCGATCGGTCGAAGATCCCACATGAGGTGGGCTGACGACGCGACGTTACAAAAAGTGCTGGCCCTCACTTGCTACAAGTAGTTCAAGATGGGGAGTCATGGGCTTCTTTGGAGGAGGCCTTCACCTGAGGAGGGGTTCTTGTAGATTAAAATATAATATATAAATTCACTCTGAACTATAGAACCTAACTGTAATTTATTTTAATTTGCTTGAAATTGCGAAAGCGGCGAAGTTACAAACCGCGGACACCTTTTTATTCAGATTTCGGACTGGTTGGACACCGGACAATGACAAATACTTCAACACTCTCTTCAGCCCTATGTCTACATACAGTCCGCGATCTGTTCTTACCAGTTTAGCTGCTCCCTTTAACATGAGAAACTTTGAATGAAATATAACGTAAAATCTTAACATTTGACTGTGACTGAAGTTCCCGATTAAACTTCCACATTATTACTGATTGTTTTAAGAACAAAATTCGCCATACATAATAAAGCTTCTCAAGAGAAACTTTGAAAGCAAATCTGTCGGTTTGAGTTTTTGTGGCGGTTTTTGCTCATAATCTTTACTCTTGGAACGTTTGAGGAAAAAGTTTTTAAATATTAATGAAATTTTTGCACATGAAGTTCTCAATTAGGTTGAAGTTGGATTAAAGATAAAACTTCACCTTTGCAGTATATACATAGAGGAATGTCGTCGATAATATGGAACTTAAAAACCGTCCATTACAGATGCCTCTCGATTCGAAAATATAACCGTTGGCACCGGCGCGGCGGCCCAACAAAACAGATTGTCTTGCTGGGGAGTTTGTTCCTCCACTTCTTTTTCCCAGCTAAAGCACTAGGACGAAGCGAATTAAGGATGTTTTAGGGGACTGTCTCTGGTAATCTTTGACGTTCAGAAAGTGCTGATTAACATTATTATTAGAATAAATGACTTTTGATTGATTTTACCATTGGTAGATAGGTACTTATCAGCCGTAACGTTACGGGTAGTCAGACGATTGAAAGTCTGACAACCTATTTTAGAATTTTCTCTGTAACCGTATTTTGGAAGTTAGGTAGTCCCTTTAAACTGGTATTCAGCTGCGTCTGGTATAATTTGAAGCCGAACCCAACAAAATCAACATAGTTGGAAAAAATGTAGGTTGATGATGAGGCTCTCAAAACTCGTATGTTTCATTGTTGGATCCCGAAAAACTAATAAAAAAGCCACAATCCAAATATTGTGCTCCGTTTTACGCAGGACATGAAACATTTATCAGCACCACGGGTGGTAATAAAACATTTATTTTTATCAAGATATGACGTAAAGGCGTGGGTTAACAACATTTTTATAATTAAACGGTAATTTAGTGATGATATCCTGAAGTTCTGGCAGGTTTATGTCCCAGCCGTTTAAAGTAAAAATAATACAATTATTTTTCATACTTTTTGGAGTTTCTTGTAAACTGAAAATATTGTATTTCATTATTCAACAAAAATGCATGGATAGCATTACTGAAAGGTTATTAAGCGTAACTTTAGCCCACGGTCACCATCGGTGGAAGCGGGTCGGATGATGGTGTTAAAGAAGTCATAATGTTACACTTTTATGTTACACTGTCTTTATTTGAACCTAGTACAAAGTGACCAAGACTAACAATAAAGTCTATGAAAGAAAGAAAACAAGTTATTTGGAAAAACAACTTTAAAAAACAAGTTCTGAATGATTTGCATTTTCAAACAACTTTCAAAAAAGGAAGAGTTTCTTAATTCTTGCTGTATTTTTTTAGAAGCGTTTTTGATCTAAGTGAACAGAGGACTTGTTCAATAAGTTTGTAGCAAAACAAAGTTTGTTTGTGAAAAGGCTACAAACAGGCAAATAAAAATTTAAAAGGCCATTAAATCAGATTAGCTTCTAAAAAGCCGTGACCTTAATGCAGGAAAGCCTTTCAATAAATAATAATAATCCTATTATTTCAGCTGTGGCCATTATAGGCACGCAACTTCCTTCACGAAAGAAACGAATCGATTTTTCTGACCTTTGGTAACTGGAAAACCTTAACACATGCAATGATATTATGGAAACAAATGGGCCAATGGAGATTTGAAGTGGAATATAAGAGGAAGTCTGAAAGTGGCGCCGGTTACTGAAAAGTCGTGTGGTAATCGATTGTGATGTTTGTATTTTAACAGCACTTTGATGAAGAAAAGGTATTTATTAGACACGCACAAGACAGAATAAAATTAAAAAAGGATTGTGTGGTTTTATGAAACCACGGTAAAAGTGAAACTTTTTTTCACACGATAGACATTTAACAACAAAAAAATGGAATAATATTCCATTAAGGGTATAAAACGTATAAAACGCGGAGTAGACCGCGGCCGAGCGTCACGCGACATGCAACACACAGACGAAAAAGTTTGAGACGATGTAATAAAAGTTTCACTTTAATAAAACTAAAAAAAACAAATGTAAAAAGTTAAACGTGAGAAAAAAGAAAATTAAAAAAAAGGATTGTGTGGTTTTATGAAACAACGGTAAAAGCGAAACTTTTTTTCACACTATAGACATTTAACTAAAAAAAAGTTTCACTTTAAATGACATTAAACAAGTCCCGTAAGAGGCCAAAAGATCCCTATCTTATCATTGTGCTGTAACTAGCACTTACACACTTATTCACTTACTTGATGGTATAAGAATAGAGGAAGACCATAGAAACGATGAATGGACGGTATGAAGGATGATATGGCAAAAAAGGACGTGTCTGATGAGATGACGAGTAATCGAGAAGTATGGAAGAAGAAGACATGCTGCAGCGACCCCAAATGAATTGGAATAAGGCAAGATAATGATAAGGACATGCAATGATAATATTATTTTTGGAGTCTCTTTTTATATCACATACACGGTGTAAATCACCTCATCACGAAGCTGTCAACCAAGCATTCTGTACATGAAACTAAGTAACATTACGCAAAAATTATTGCTGGGAAACGACTTTTTTTTGGGGGGTGTAAAATCATGTTTTGTGGTAGAACTCAATGTAACGCACTCAAAACATTGTGCTGATGGACGGATTGAATAGTATGGGGTCGTGGAGGTGTTTAAAGTAAAAATGTTACATTAAAAAAAATACTTGTCAAAAAGTTGGAAATTTGACTCCTAATATCTCCGTAACTAGAAGGTTCCCAGGTATGGTGTAGAACAAAAAAATTATCGCAATGACAGGGAGAACCAGTGCCTTTCGGCTTCGTTAAGAGGTGTTCTACACCCTTTATATTATATACTATTCTTCTGAAAACACGAATCTTTTTTTTTACCGAAAACTCGATCTACGCCTTACTACAAACTAGTAATTCTAGTTTTATTACAATGTATAAAATTGTCGTAACTTTCAGGAACACTGAATATTTCCAGAAAAAAGAGGGGTCATTTTACTTTACATGTCGTAGTAAATTTAACTCTAGGACGTTCGAGATAAAAGTCAAAACTATTTGAATGTAAATTCGCAACTGTCGTTTGTTTGACGACATGATGTTTTGTATGAATAAATAAAAGGACTATAGTCCAGTGCCTTTTGATCAAAATTCATGAGTCTCTAGCTCGCAAAAAATAACAAAAATGTTTGTATAAAACATAATTATGTGATTAGGTACCTTTTTTATATTGATGGGAAATCACCAAATGACTCCTCCCACTCTGGGCGGAGCGAAAAGGAGTATCATACTTGTACTGACTAAAACCCATCCATCTTCCTTCTTAGCCCTTTGTGTTCCAGGGTCACGGTAACTCTTTCGAACAGTCCCGTAGCCCTGCAGGCTTCAGCCCTCTCGGACCCCTTCCAATTCGCTGACTCCTCCTCCTTTCCCTTGAGGCGCGCGTGCAACACGAACGCGCCGTCGACACGGCTTGTCGTCATAAAAATTAAAATCAAAAGTCATTTATTAAAATTAGGCTGATAATCAGCACTTTTTGAACGTCAAAATTACAAAGGCAAAAGGCCCGCCCTTCGCCACTTCCTAGTGTTCTAGCTGGGAAGAAGAAGGGGCGGAACAAACTCCCCAGCAAAGACGGACAGCATAAGACTGACCGACGGTGAGCTAGCCCATTACTCAACGTCCACAGGCCCGCGCCTAGATGGTGATTAGGTACCGTAGTTGTTTTTTGTGTGATTAAATGGCTAAATGGCTTGTTACCTAACTATACTTTATTGGCCACTTCGTTGGTCTACTGGTCGTAATCGCGACTGCTGAGAATAAGGTCCTGGGTTCGATTACCAGGTCGGGCAAAATGTTATTGGGTTTTTCCATCAGGAATTTCTAAGCTACGGAGTCCGGATTTGTGCCCAGTTGATGGTGATAGGTTCCCTCCCTATTACATGTGACTTATTTATAAATGGCAATATGTGGTGGGTAGGTATACCTCTGCCAAACCCTTCAGGGATTACAGGCGTGATGACATGTTGTTATGTTATACCTTATTTACTATTGAAGAAAAAAATACTCTGCGAATCCATCTGCTTTGTCTACCTGCATACGTATGTCTCTAGAAGCTGTTTACAGACATATTGTCAAAGAAAATACTCCTCTATTTCTTTCTACCGGGTGTAACGGAAAGGGTATATACATACTTAAGGGTGTGCTACAGACCATCAAACTGAACATGTTCTCCATCGGACAAACATCGTAATAGCGAAAAAAATATCCGCTGTCCGATTTATTTGGATCGAATTAACGTCACCGGTGCAAACGCATGATTTATGTGTTTGCATCGCTACTGCGACGATGTTAACGCGAGACTGGACTCCATCCTGGAACATTTTGTGTCGATACTGAATCGCGTTTGCTTTGCTTGTAGCGCATCAGCATCACGATAGCAGCGATACTGAATTGATGGCCAGCGACAGCATCGCCACTGTAGCGCGTCCGCCGATTTGCGTTTGTATCGCTGAGAAAACCGCAAGGGCTCTAAGACCGTCCGTTGGAATACCTTCTATGAAACGAAACTCCAATCTCCAACAGAATAGATCTATCTCATGTTGTGCATTAAAGAGTAATTATTTCGTCTTATCAGCGTTCAGTTGTCCCGCTGAAATTATGCGGGACTGTTATCTTTGACAAATACTAGCTTTACTTTTCCAGCCAACCAACAGTGAACATTTAATTAACCAATTAATTTAATTGCCCTATTAGTTTGAGCTAATTTGGGAAGCACACAATTTCTGTTTGAAACTGACTAATTCATTTGATCAAAAAATATTGGATGAATTGAAATGTTGGTCTTACTCAAATTAATCAACTGGAATTATTGAAAAAAAAAACATGAAATTACAGGCAGTCAAAAATACAGTAGTACTAAAACTTCTTTGATTCAATTTCTGAAAAAAAAATATCTAAACTAACGGTGTAAAAACTATTTAGGTATGAAAAAACTTTTCGTAGACTTGAAATATACGCCATTTATAAACAAAGTTTTGCTTACGCACTGAAAGCTGAAATAATTTTGCAGCTGAAAGATTAAACTGAAGAAAAACCTTCGCAAACTGCTGTAAAAACGGTCAGATTAGACGATATTTAATTTTTAAAACGAAATTACTTTTTGATGGTTTCAGTTCTTCGACGTAAAGGGTTTATTACTTAAAGCAATAAGAACATTTTAAACACCTTAATATTAGTACATTATGGTACTAGTGGCGCCATTGAGACCCGAGCCGTTAGGTGAGGGTCTTAAGAGAGCCGAGGACGGTAATCACCAATACACACGTGTATCATACGACGTTTTTCAACACACTTGTGAATAAAATAACAATAAAAACTCATTTTATTTAGTGGATAATAGATATTTTTCCTTGGAGTTTCAGGTAGTAAACTTTCCATAACGTTAAGGGCTTCACATATCGGGTTTATATCGGGCGGTGTACAACATAAATCATTTTCTTCGTAACTAGTTCCTACTTATAGACATTTTAATTAATAAATAACTATAGTTTCAACAGTGAAAACGAGTTTTGAAAAATAATTCGCTATGGTGGGAAAAATTAATCAGTTTTCCTATGCGCGCGCATTGCGATCAGCCACAAACTAAAGGGATGAGGTTTTTTTTTTATTTTCCGCGCATAGGGTTTGCGCTTATTCTGCCACGTTCAAAATGGGGAATTTAAAGTTTTCTTTTATTACAGAGAAAACAAAAGTTATATTTGAGTGAAAGTTTTATTTATTAAACACGAACGAGTTAAAATTATCTATTTAAATAAGGAGTTGCATGAAATGAGCAAGCAATAGATTGAACACGATCTTTTTTTTAATAAAAAGTTTTTTAACCAACCAATAAAATTTAAAAAAAAAACTATAACTCGCTAGTGAATTATAGCAATGAAAAAGTCACAGTTTGATTATGGGTGTCATTCTGTACCTAATTGCGGTGACCATAAAGACACTTTATGAGCAAGTGTGTTGAAAAAACACTTACTCGTACATTGCCCACCGGCGCAACCCATGATAGTGATGGTGAACATTTTTTTGATGTCCAATTAGTCTTCTTTCTTCTTTATAAACGTACCTACGTATATGAGTATACACAGTGTAAATCACCTCATCACGAAGCCGTCAACCAGGCATCCTGTACATGAAACTAAGTAACTTTACGCAAAAATTATTGCTGGGAAACGACTTTTTTTTTAAGGGTATCAAATCATGTTTTGTGGTAGAACTCAATGTAACGCACTCAAAACATTGTGCTGATGGACGGATTGAATAGTACGGGGGTCTTGAAGGTGTTTAATGTAAACATCTTACATTAAAAACTTGTATTTAAAAAAATACTTGTCAAAAAGTTGGAACTTTGACCCCTAATATCTCCGTAACTAGAAGGTTCCCAGGTATGGTGTAGAACAAAAAAATGATCGCAATGACAGGGAGAACCAGTGCCTTTCAGCTTCGTTAAGAGGTGTTTTACACCCTTTATAAAAGCAAAAGTAGGTGTGCAATTTATAGAGCACTGAATTTCAAGTAATCTGAAGTGTGAAAGGAAAAGACATGGTGCGCCGACCCCAAATAAATTGGGATATTGGGCAAGAGAATGATGATAATAATGTTAAATACGGTACACTAACTAGAGGGATTTCGTTGCTCTATATATTACAACCGTATAAAATCCACATACGAACATAATATTCAAGTCCTTTAGAATTCCTTACAAAGCTTTTGCCGAGTAAGGCTCGGTTTCCCCCAAAGCGGAGACAAACTTAATGGAGAAATGACATACTAGGTTCTACTAGTCAGAGAGACGAGACATACGATGTGAATGTCAACCAATTTGACTGGTCGAGGAGCTCGTGGCTAAATAATAACAGCCGCACGGGTCGATCATCGAGGTTAAGCCGTGCTAGCCAAGGTCAGTTCATGGCTCGATGACCATCGTGGCATACCGAGTGGCATCCGTGTCTCTGAAAGCAAGCAAGTCCTCCCGGCTGTCATTTGAACATCTTTGACAGTCGATTCAGGTGGTCCAGTGTCCAGTCCAGTGGCCAGTGGCCTGAAAGTCTGACAACCACCCATACCAACTGGGGTGTGCTTGAGCTTAGATTGACAGTCGCCCCATGTAGAATACAGGTATTCTGTTGCATTCGGTTAGACTTGAAGACGACTCCATCATATTTAGGAAAAGGCTTAAAGGCAGATGGTGATGTGATTGATGAATTCCCCACACATCTCCACTCCGCTTAGCTCAGCTCCGCTTTTGTACAAACTGGGCCTAAGCGCGGTTCCATTTGCTCACTCAAACAATATGGCCTCAAGATATTTGACAAGACACTGGAAGAAATATGAGCGATTTAATTAAATTCGGTGCGTGTTAGAATTAATTAGAAAACGTGAGGTATTCTGGGATGTAACAAAAGAAATACTTTAGTAAAATGTATGAAGAAAATTATGTAGGCATTCTTCGGTTTGTATGTGCATTAGATCTCATTTAATTTTGTAATTAGTTCTTGTCGAGCTCTGCTAGATAGTTTGGCATTGGCATACGGATACATAACACTCTGGGTTAGGATAATAGATACTTCTAATCCCGTCAGCACGCGCAGCATGACACTGTAGAAAAGAATTTTGTCTACGGAAGAATCGACATAATGACAGATCATCATCATCAGCCTATATTGTTCCCACTGCTGGGACGCAGGCCTCCTCTCTATGAGAGGGAATGGGCTATAATCCACCACGCGGGCCCAGTGTGGGTTGGTAGATGTCACATGTCTTCGAATTTATAGTTCTAAGACATGCCGGTTTCCTCACGATGTTTTCCTTCACCGTTTTTGAGAGCAGCGGTGATGAAATAAATTACACAAAGTAATGTGCCTGCCTGGGTTCGAACCCACGGCTTACTGTTCGTAAGTCGGGGCTGCCACCACTGGGCCATCGCTGCTCCAATGACAGATGAACAGTAAAAATGTGTCAGTTTGTCGATTCATCCGTCGACCTAGCCCGTTTCTACGGCGGGCATGCTACTTGTCACGGTACCACTTGTCTGTGCCGTGGGATGATTTTATACTTCGAAGCGAGCGAAACCGTGCACAAAAGCAAGTCTACTTATAAAGAAGTATCGGGAAAAGAATCGGTAGCCTAATATTAAGAAGAAGTAGTTTATTATAATTATTTTATAACTAAAATGTCTACAAAACAACCATGATATTGCACTGATTATAATGGGTGGTCACCGATTTTGACGGCACGGTTGGCGTACTGACTGAGCCGTTGGCTGCTGCGCTGCGTGTTGTGGGTCGATCCCCGCACGGAACAAATTATATTTGTATGACTTACAGGTATTTGTTCCGTGTCTGGCTGTTTAAATGTTAGTAAAGACACCCACGATACAGGGGAAATTCCTAGTGTGAGGCAACATTTTTTTTAAAACTAACAAACAAAATAAAACAACAAAAAAAATTGCACCAAGGCGATAATGGTACCGTCAATGAATGATCGATGACTGGCTGATAATAATGAGACAATTATGTAGATTATAAGATACATGATAGATAGAATCGCTAAGCCATGCGCGAATATCTTCATGAAAATTCGCTACGGTGTGTTTGTTTTCCGGGCGGAAATAATAAATTCTGTCGTTAAATGGATAATTGTGTGAATATTATAGACAACTAGCTGTCCCGCGCAACTTCGTCTGCGTCACATTTTCCCCGTTTTCGCAACATTTTTCATTGCTGCTCCGCTCCTATTGGTCGTAGCGTGATGATATATAGCCTATGTCCTTCCTCATGTTGAAATCTATCTATCTTCTTGTCAAATTTCATTAAGATCCGATCAGCCGTTTAGTCGTGAAAGGTAACAAACAAACTTACTTTCGCATTTATAATATTAGTTAGATATGTCGCGGTGCGCTTTGATAATTACAGCCTCTGCTTTCTTGTAAAGCACACACAATACAAGAGAAAATACTACAAGCCAAAGTTTAAAAAAAAGGGTACAGTCATCTTTTTAGTAATAAGTAAAAAAACGGTTTGCACTCCGGGAGTGCCGGCAGAAGTGAAAACTTGAATATTAACGTTGTGCATTTATGATATTTTGCAATTCGTGCTAAATAATTTTGCACGAATTGCTTTAATTATCAGTATAACAGTACTATCATTTATGTGGTAAAATACAATATTCATTTATTGCGCTATCGTACACAAACATGACAATTTATATTACATTAAAAATTTAACACTTCAGAACTATTACAATCCGACGAATTATACATCTTTGGAGAAACCAAAGGGTTTAGTTTGTGCATAAGATAATTATCCAGTTTTTGAAACCCAAACTCAATGACTGATGTCATAAAGTTCAAGTTCCTTCGTAACCTAATGTCAATCCGTCTTAGGAATTTTCCAGTTTTTAACCCCCAACCAAAAAAGAGGGGTGTTATAAGTTTGACGTGTGTATCTGTGTGTCTGTCTGTGGCATCTTAGCTCCTGAACGGATGAACGGATTTTGATAAAATTGGTGTCGTTTGAAAGGTAATTTAATCGAGAGTGTTCTTAGCTATGTTTCGAGAAAATCTGCTCAGCAGTTTGAAGCTCATCACCTCTTTTCTAGTTGATGAAGGGATATAAACGACTTCTACGGGTCTGGTTGATTCGATATTGGAATTCTTGTCACTTGTCAGCATGGGCATCGCCAGGGGCGTAGGCTACATACCCCCTCCCCCCTATTTTTTTTTTAATTTATAAATTTCTTTGTTTTTGTAAATGAGCAAGAAGAGGCGTAACACCGAGAAAAGTGGAAGGAATGGGAGGAGACCTATGCCCTCAAACTCAATGACAGATGTCATAAAGTTCGAATTCCTTCGTAACCTATTCCGTCAATCCGTCTTACGACTGACGCGAGTTTAACATTTTTTACCTATCACAAAAGTGCACAACGCCGCTGAAGAAGTTTCAAAATCGGATCATCATACTATCTGCAGCTGCACGCAAAATCGGATCATCATACTATCTGCAATTGAGTTTGATTGAATAGCAGCAAACACATGCAAAATTCCATAGTCTGAATCACTAACCTAATTAAAACCTACCTAGTTTTCATTTAGAACATCGATCTAATTTTTTTCATTACAGCGATTCGTTTTATCAAACCAGACCGACCCATGGACATACCAGACATCAAAGACTTTGAAACGTTTTTCTTTTAATTTCAGACCAGATTACCCGCATGATCTCATGAACAAATCAAAACGTAAACATTTCTGCTATAAAAGAAACCAATATTCTAGTTTCTTTATAAAGCAGATATTAAAATAGTTTACGAGTGTAATTTGATGTAGAAAAGTTAGGTTTATAGTAAAAAACTTATTTTTATTTTTGTAACATCTGTTCATTATGTCTTTTTTTATTGGAAGAGACTAAATCAAATCAAAATGTTTTATTTCACATAGGCTTACATGGGCACTTATAAAACGTCGACATAAAGGTGCTCGGTTCGGGTTGGTTGTTTCCTATGGAAAAGAACCGGTGAGAAACTCCATGGTTACTCTTTTAAAATCATTTGGTTTTACAATATTTCTATGTTATAGCGTTAGTACTTAAGTATGGGAGGACATCGAGGCCTGACTGAAATTAAGAGTGAGAATCAAAAACGTGAAAAATTATTTTTCTTTGCTAGTCTATTCTTATTCTTATTCTTTATTGCACACCAAATTAAAAAGAAATATACAAACAGATTGCAATTTAAAAACTTATGTACAACGGCGAGCTTAACCCAGAATTGGGTTTTATTGGGTTTTTGGTCTATAATGCCTAACTGCTGGTCGAAGGCCTCCAATAATTCCTTCCATGACCTTTTTTCCCACGCCACCTAGACTCTGCCCTCGCGGTAAGCACGGCGACCAGTCAGCTATACATAACCACTTTATGCGGATCTCTCATTGTTCAGGAAATATATACAAAGCGAGGCCATGTTATAATTTTTTTCTTTTTTTTTTTTAATCTTTTTCTTCCTTTTGTAGTAAGCAACGACTTATTGTCGGGCCTACGCAGTCCTCACTTAAGTACTGACGCTGTCACATCCAAATATTGTAAAACCAAATGATTTTACAAGAGAAACCATGGAGTTTCTTGCCGGTTGTTTGTTTCCGGTTCTTATCCATAAGAAACGACCAACCCGAACCGTACACCTTTTGTCGACGTTTTATAAGTGCCCATGTAGGCCCATGTAAAATAAAATATTTTGTTTTTGACTAGAAATCTATAGCTTGATGTGGCGCTTTTTCTTTCGCGTCAGTGTTCCGCTTCTGTTGACAGATTCTTTTCAGACTAAAACCTCCGAAAAGGAAGGCTAAAGGCTCTCCTATGTGAGTCTCGTAATTTACTAAAACCTCCGAAAATGAAGGCTAATGGCTCTCCTCTGTGAGTCTCGTAATTTACTAAAACCTCCGAAAATGAAGGCTAAAGGCTCTCCTCTGTGAGTCTCGTAATTTACCAAACCCTCCGAAAATGAAGGCTAATGGCTCTCCTCTGTGAGTCTCGTAATTTACTAAAACCTCCGAAAATGAAGGCTAAAGGCTCTCCTCTGTGAGTCTCGTAATTTACTAAAACCTCCGAAAATGAAGGCTAAAGGCTCTCCTCTGTGAGTCTCGTAATTTACCAAACCCTCCGAAAATGAAGGCTAAAGGCTCTCCTCTGTGAGTCTCGTAATTTACCAAACCCTCCGAAAATGAAGGCTAATGGCTCTCCTCTGTGAGTCTCGTAATTTACTAAAACCTCCGAAAATGAAGGCTAATGGCTCTCCTCTGTGAGTCTCGTAATTTACTAAAACCTCCGAAAATGAAGGCTAATGGCTCTCCTCTGTGAGTCTCGTAATTTACTAAAACCTCCGAAAATGAAGGCTAAAGGCTCTCCTCTGTGAGTCTCGTAATTTACCAAACCCTCCGAAAATGAAGGCTAAAGGCTCTCCTCTGTGAGTCTCGTAATTTACCAAACCCTCCGAAAATGAAGGCTAATGGCTCTCCTCTGTGAGTCTCGTAATTTACTAAAACCTCCGAAAATGAAGGCTAATGGCTCTCCTCTGTGAGTCTCGTAATTTACTAAAACCTCCGAAAATGAAGGCTAATGGCTCTCCTCTGTGAGTCTCGTAATTTACTAAAACCTCCGAAAATGAAGGCTAATGGCTCTCCTCTGTGAGTCTCGTAATTTACCAAACCCTCCGAAAATGAAGGCTAAAGGCTCTCCTCTGTGAGTCTCGTAATTTACCAAACCCTCCGAAAATTAAGGCTAAAGGCTCTCCTCTGTGAGTCTCGTAATTTACCAAACCCTCCGAAAATGAAGGCTAATGGCTCTCCTCTGTGAGTCTCGTAATTTACTAAAACCTCCGAAAATGAAGGCTAAAGGCTCTCCTCTGTGAGTCTCGTAATTTACTAAAACCTCCGAAAATGAAGGCTAATGGCTCTCCTCTGTGAGTCTCGTAATTTACTAAAACCTCCGAAAATGAAGGCTAAAGGCTCTCCTCTGTGAGTCTCGTAATTTACCAAACCCTCCGAAAATGAAGGCTAAAGGCTCTCCTCTGTGAGTCTCGTAATTTACCAAACCCTCCGAAAATGAAGGCTAATGGCTCTCCTCTGTGAGTCTCGTAATTTACTAAAACCTCCGAAAATGAAGGCTAATGGCTCTCCTCTGTGAGTCTCGTAATTTACTAAAACCTCCGAAAATGAAGGCTAATGGCTCTCCTCTGTGAGTCTCGTAATTTACTAAAACCTCCGAAAATGAAGGCTAAAGGCTCTCCTCTGTGAGTCTCGTAATTTACCAAACCCTCCGAAAATGAAGGCTAAAGGCTCTCCTCTGTGAGTCTCGTAATTTACCAAACCCTCCGAAAATGAAGGCTAATGGCTCTCCTCTGTGAGTCTCGTAATTTACTAAAACCTCCGAAAATGAAGGCTAAAGGCTCTCCTCTGTGAGTCTCGTAATTTACTAAAACCTCCGAAAATGAAGGCTAATGGCTCTCCTCTGTGAGTCTCGTAATTTACTAAAACCTCCGAAAATGAAGGCTAAAGGCTCTCCTCTGTGAGTCTCGTAATTTACCAAACCCTCCGAAAATGAAGGCTAAAGGCTCTCCTCTGTGAGTCTCGTAATTTACCAAACCCTCCGAAAATGAAGGCTAATGGCTCTCCTCTGTGAGTCTCGTAATTTACTAAAACCTCCGAAAATGAAGGCTAATGGCTCTCCTCTGTGAGTCTCGTAATTTACTAAAACCTCCGAAAATGAAGGCTAATGGCTCTCCTCTGTGAGTCTCGTAATTTACTAAAACCTCCGAAAATGAAGGCTAAAGGCTCTCCTCTGTGAGTCTCGTAATTTACCAAACCCTCCGAAAATGAAGGCTAAAGGCTCTCCTCTGTGAGTCTCGTAATTTACCAAACCCTCCGAAAATGAAGGCTAATGGCTCTCCTCTGTGAGTCTCGTAATTTACTAAAACCTCCGAAAATGAAGGCTAAAGGCTCTCCTCTGTGAGTCTCGTAATTTACTAAAACCTCCGAAAATGAAGGCTAATGGCTCTCCTCTGTGAGTCTCGTAATTTACTAAAACCTCCGAAAATGAAGGCTAAAGGCTCTCCTCTGTGAGTCTCGTAATTTACCAAACCCTCCGAAAATGAAGGCTAAAGGCTCTCCTCTGTGAGTCTCGTAATTTACCAAACCCTCCGAAAATGAAGGCTAATGGCTCTCCTCTGTGAGTCTCGTAATTTACTAAAACCTCCGAAAATGAAGGCTAAAGGCTCTCCTCTGTGAGTCTCGTAATTTACCAAACCCTCCGAAAATGAAGGCTAATGGCTCTCCTCTGTGAGTCTCGTAATTTACTAAAACCTCCGAAAATGAAGGCTAAAAGCTCGGTACTCCCTTACTTCTCCTAAAATTGTTTGTCCGAAAATCATTATCCATAACACGTTTCCTATAAACTTCAGTAACCATAATGTTCAAAATCCCGAAATTTTGTTTAACATAATTATCTTTACTTCTTAAAGTATTCTGTCATAATATCGAGTACTATAATTATTGAATCTCCTAATTTTACAAGACCTAAAGTCATATGTCCTAAGTATTGTGTTAAATAATGTGTATTATTTCGAATGTTCATTTATAATATTTTTTTAGTCCTAAAACATATGCTAAAAATTAGGTTTTAGTGACAGTAACCAATCGCTGTAAATCCGACTCCACGCAGTCTTGTCTGCACTACCCCTAGAGTGTAATTTAAAATCGCGTAGGCGCGGAGGGGCGAGGCGGCCCGCGAGTTGAGGAGCAGGTGGTTGTAACACTCGCCGCCGCGGCTGAGGCTGGCCGGCAAGCCGAAGCTGCGGTGGTGAGCGTTAAACCCATCTGCGACGATAAGCTCGCGTGGGACCGCCGGAGCGCCGCAGCGCCGGAGCCGTGACAGAAACCATGCCTGCTGCATGTTGCATGCTTGCATGATTGCTTGCATGCTGCATGCTGCTTGCTGCGTGCTTGCTTGCATGCTGCATGCTGCGTGTTTGCTTGCATGCTGCATGCTGCGTGCTTGCTTGCATGCTGCATGCTGCATGCTGCATGCTGCGTGCTTGCTTGCATGCTGCATGCTGCATGCTTGCTTACTTTACAAAAACCACATGTTCACAATCAACTGCTTTATTGAGTACATGTATAATATATATTTATGTATAATATTTATTTTTAATTAAATTTGTTCTAAGAATATTATTATTCTAAATAAACATTATGTAATTTGAATTTAGGACTTATAACTTTTATAGAAAACATTATTATGTCTTTTGTATATTATTGATTGTAATATATAAGACAAACGGATTTAGGACATATTATATTTAGGGATTTCAATTTTATGGCATGTGATATTATGTGATGTTAGGTTCGGGTGAATTATCATTCGGACAAATGATGATTAGGACCAAAAAAAGTTATGGCACTTTAAATTATGGTTAAAAAAGTTAGGTGACACAATAGAGAACCTAAAAGCTCTCCTCTGTGAGTCTCGTAATTTTGAATGTGTATACGTATCTCGCCACCTCTTTGCGCCTCTCTTTTTATCTTCAGGCACACCTGTGTTATTAATCTATTTTTTTTTTATATATTAATTAAAGGTGGAAGTTTGTCATAAACAAAAAGCCTATTGCAGCCTTATAATTAAGTTAACCTACTGTGTTCATAAAAAAAGCTTCCCCTAAACGCGGATACCACTTACAGGAGGTACCTACTACACCCCTTAAAGAAAATGCCCTTGAAAACGTATAATATTGCCCGAAAAGCATCAGACTAGGTCAAGGTAACTCAAGGTTACCAACGCCAGCAAGCAAGGAAAATCCTTCAAAACCATAAATAAGGGACCAGCTTGGATGAATATTTTAAATGAATAGCCTTGGTCTTAGAATATTTAATTTAGTGACTAGGCAGGTGTTGTAATGAATATATCTTTAAATCTACTGAAGGAATATACTGAAGAGTACGCATAATTTCGATAACTTCTCATAGTACCATGAGTTTAAAAAAACGATAAATGTAGTTTTTTTTTAATCATAATCATCTTCAGTCTATAATGTTCCCACTGCTGGGACACACGCCTGCTCTCTATGAGAGGGAGTGGGCTGTAATCCACCACGCAGCCCCAGTGCGGGTTGGTAGATGCCCGTTTCCTCACGATGTTTTCCTTCACCGTTTTTGAGAGCAGCTGTGATGAAATAAATTACACAAAGTAATGCGCCTGCCTGTGTTCGAACCCACGGCTGTCTGCTCGTAAGTCAGGGCTGCCACCAGTGGGCCACCGCTGCTCTCTCGCTCTCTTTTTTTAATGTTTATTTAATATAAAGGTGGAAGTGACAGGGTGGCCCGCGAAATTTTAATTTTCTTACGTTTTTCCCAATTTTCCGGTCTGTGTCAGTTTTTATGTTGAATAAAATATGATACGCAGCCGTAAAAAGTATGGTTGTACTGAGTTCAAAGTCAAAGTCAAAGCATTTATTTCAATTAGACCATTACAGGCACTTTTGAAAGTCAACAAAACAAAATAAAACGCGAAGCTACAGTCCCAGTCACAAGGCATAATAACTTGTGAAAGTACTGTAGTTGCCCATTCCGTAGCGTAGATCTCTATGGAGAAGAACGGGCAAAAACTCCATGGACACTCTTTTAAATCAAAATATGTTACAAAATCTTGGTTACATCATTCATGTTAAGAATTACAAATATGTGAGAACAATGTAGAAATACGGGCAAGTTAAGAGCGTCCATAGTAAAATATTAAATCAGTAATTAAAAAATAAAGTAATTAAAATAAACCGTGGCAGCTAAGAGATGACCAGTCACAACTGACAGCGCCCGTCACACGAACATGACGCATGTATCAGCCATCATTCAACTCAACCATTTTGTAGGGAACTAAACGACCCGACACACCCGCCACCATCAGCGTGACATTTAAGTGAGCATGACATTCACTCAACCACCAGGGTAATTCCGCGTCAATGAAAGATTTAGGTACTCATGAAATGGTGGCTTTACAGTACATGGTACTCACACATGTGCTATGCAATTATATAATACTAAGAGATTGAATCTATACAATGCAAATATATTTTTACAATCTTCTGCAGCTTTCACAATAACTTCACTTTCTAATTCTGAGGATTCCGATTGCCCCTATGGTTGCGGAGCAGGACCAGCATTGAGACATTTTTATCATCAATATAATCCCCCAACTTATAATATGCTTGCCTACATAGTGTGCGTTTTCTGCAAGATTTAAATTTCGTTTCATTCAGTTGTAGAATGTGGAGAGTTATAATCATTAATGTCATCAATACAACCCCTTTAAGTTCATTTAACCCTATACAATGACTTTTTTCATGAAATAGTCATTCATTGGGATTAAATGACCATAAAGGGGTTGTGTCGATGATTTTAATGACTACAGTTATGTGAAAACGTACGTTTTACAGCCGCGTATCATATTGTATTCAATATAAAACCTGACACTCACCGGGAAATTACAAAAAACGTAATAAAAATTGAATTTCGCGGGCCAACCTGTCGCTTCCACCTTAAGTACTAATAGAACCAGATTGCAATGAAACGAAGATAGGAAATGTAGGAAAAACCAAAAAGGTTTTTTGTTTACCAACCTTATGAGTTATGACCCGAACAGGCCACTATGCCATAGAAAAATTTAAACGCCATTAAACTTTTATTTTTAATCTGACTTTTTCGTTATGTTTTCTAATGGCTTTACTCAATGTTTTTTTTCTACCAAAGTAGCCAGTCAACAGATTTTTAGATACTAAACTAAACCATTTAGAACCGACCTTTTTAGATAAAAAAAAACATCATTAGTTAATTTCATATGATTGCGTTTCAATTCCGATTCCAACGAATCCGTATCCATATTATTATAATATGCTAAAACAATATTATCGAAATTCTGCCAGACTGCGTTTTAACTAAAATTAATTGAATTGATAGATACTGTCACGTAATAATTGATAAATTGGGACCACTCTATTGTGAATAATTATTGACTTTGTCATTTGTAATATCGCAAATCCTATTCAAAATCATTCACTGATACTGATAAGAACTGTTAGCCTGCTTTATTCCGCTGCTGGGCAAAGGCATTTAAGTACTATCATAATAACTGAATTATAATGGGCACACGCAATCATGCAAAGAGGGGCCTATGTCCTGCAAGAGATGATAGTTGGGCTTCAGATGGTGATGATGATAATATATTCTGAAATAAATTATAATTTTTTGACGCCCTTTTATAATTTGTTGTTATTTTAGTTTTAGTTATCTAGTATTAAAATACCTAGTTAATGTGATTAAATCTAAAAATAAAATGATTTTAATTATAATTCCTTATTTAGGTTATGTGGGTGTCATAGGAACTCCAAACATGTAAGAATCATAGAAAATAAAAGGTCATCAACATAATTGTGCTGGTTTAAATGGAGCAAATTTGACTTGAAAGCCGAGCCTCGGCTATTCAGAGTATCTTCTATTTACAAGCAACTCAGATCCGTCTATCATCGTCTAATAAATAGGTACCAACAGGACAGTACTTCAAAATTGTTTTGAACAACAGTTCGCCGCCATGTCGCCGACGCTCAAAATAATTCGGTTATTTCGATGCAGCAACACTTCAACGTATTGTGTCATCCGTTGAAATTCAATCGCTAATTGTGCGTCACATACCATGCATACCAAATTACTGTTTACTCTTAATATTGACGTTGTAAATTACACCTTAAAGTCACAAAAACAAAGATTCAATCCAGTTGTTTGATTTTGGAACCATTGATCGTCAGCTGTCGAATGTTTTGTTCAAATATGTCACCGAAATCGCCAATTTAATCGCTCGTGACAAAGTAGATATTATTCAATAATGCTATGAGCATTAATTTGTTGTGTTTGAAACAATGTCAGTATCGAGACAATATTGTTTCAAGTTAGTTCTGCTCCGAACAGAATTCTTGAAACGCGGGCAATTAATTTAATTTATGAGATAGACGTCTGTAAGACAGTGTTGCTTTGTACCCATAAATTATTCATACACTATTTTGTGATTTAGAAGACGATATCTATTCAAACGCCACGGGGTGCCATGGCACCCGAAACAAAAAACGAGTTTTAACAAAACAGGAACAATTAAACCAAAAAGTAATAAAAGTGGGAAAATTACGATGATGTGTTTAAATTTTATTATTCCAACAATCAAAAAACGAACTAGGCTGAATACTATGGATGCTGTAAGGTAATTTGCATTCTTTAAAATAAATGATCAACCTAAAATATTAGACTTCTATATTTAAAAAAATGGAATGCCTTGTGTAAAAAAAAAAGAAAAGACGCTTCTTTCTCACGAGATATTTAAAAACACTTTTAAAATAGTACAACCCAGTAAGTTTACCAGTAGGTAACTTATTAACGTCAGTTTTATCAAATTTAATATTCATCAAGCTCAGATAATACTTAAAAACAAATATGCCTCAACATTAATGGCGCGTAAATGTTTGTGACTGTGTTGTTTTCGTATTTTATTGTGTCAAGAATTAAATATAACGGATTATTACTAAAGTTTATCTATCTAAGTGAAAATTGTTTTGTGTTAAATTATGTCGACCAATACTGGTGAAAACAATATTACTTAGGTATTAAGTACAGTCACGTCTTATAATACGTATATACACTTAGCAACTGAAAAATCATTTGCTCGTAAAATTAAGGTTTCTACGTTGAGATAAGACCTATTTCGTAATAGTATGGCTTCCAAAATTCCATGTTCGTGAAAACGTAAAACCTTAATCAATACAGTAGGAGAAAATCACTTTTAAAAGTGGCTGCGTGTATACATATTAATATACGTGACTTTATGTACACCTAGTAATTAGTTTGTCACAACTTTCTTGTGGTTTTGGTTTCTGGTTCTGGCCATGTTTCTAGCGTTACATTCGAATAGAGCGGTAATTGGTTGTTGATGGCCAAATTATTGCAAATGCAATGGTCTCTGGAAAGAAAAGAAATAAAGAAAATTGTCTTTAGTCCCTGTGTTATCCACTTATCTACACTGCTGGATGACCATTCCTTCGGGTTATGATAATTGTGTGTGATAGTCAAGATTTTGTAATGAATTCTATGGGGACTGTTCAAGAATTACGTAAGCACTATAGATAGGGGGGCAGGTCTTTGCTAATTGTTGATGACATGTGGGTTGGGATCTAGATGGTGATTACGTCAGCAGTAATTATTTACTTTTTTACACATATGGCAACCCACAAATTGTCTGTGCTTGAACACAAAATGCATTTTCAGGGATTCCTACAAATTGTGAATACGTTTAGACACTCGCTTAGAACTGAGTAGGAGAATTACCGCGCGCTATTCACTTGTCTGTTACATAAAACTGCTGCTCATGAATCAATCAATTGTACCAATGTTTACGTAAGCATGGAGAGGACGGGCAAGAGCTTTGCTTACTTTTGCTGACGAGGGGAAGGGGTGGGTTAGTAATTGCAGTAAATCGTCTTACGTAATACTTGAACGGCCCTATAATTGACTGCCTCATTGGTGCAGTGGTTGCAAGAACCAGTGGTTGAGAATGAAGTACGGATGAATTCCCAGGTCAGGAAAAGTGGTTATCGGATCTTCAATCTGAAATTTATCAGTAGCAGCCAATCTGGCCGAATCTGGATTTTTGACCAGTTGATGGCAATGTTATTTTACTATTCTATAATTGTTATAGGTACATTTTCTAGCACCATTGTGAAGATACACTATTATTTATTGTATCCAATCCCAATATTAAGGTCACACGATTCAAAAATATCTTGTGTTTAAATAAAACTCTTAGACTTCCACTAAATATTTATAGATCCAATAAATTACACTTGATTTGTGCGAACAATAACATCGTATTCTCTCTTTCACAGGTCACAGAAAAAACTAAACATGACGACTGACAACGCACTAAATTCTCAACGGTAAGTCCAAGATATAAAGTTTATTTTCCTTTGAATAGTGAAGCATCGTAGAAAATCGTAGTATGATTCAATGAAATTGTTTGCCGTAAATTGTGCGATCGGATGTGACATGAATCCTGAACGAGCGTTTTATCGAATCTCTAGGAATTACTTACAAATCGATTGGGTGAAACGCGAAGAAATCAATCTAGTGTACCCAAAAAGAGGACATTTTTAGTAAATTATAAAGGGTACCGGTGTACGGTGGATTGAACTAAACTAAGTGAAAAGTTTTTCTTAATTATTAATTGTTACAGAAACCTAGTAAGTTAGTTTGATTTAAAATACTTTTAGTACGTACGTAATTTACAAACTATAAATTAATAAAAATATCTAAGTACCTACAAGTATCACATTAGGAAAAGAATAACAGGGCGTTAGAACATTCGTCCACATTTCTGTCAACATAACAGTGCCCTGAAGGCTGGCGGCATTGCTATGTTGGATGGCAATGTTGTTCTTTGTCCAAACCAGGCTTTTGGCCACGTGAAGAGTCGACCAACCACTCTGCGATATCTCGAAAGTCCAAGTGGGCACTCAGATCCCAAGGCTGTTTTAACCCCAAACGGCCTCCAAAAGGTAGTATGTGCTGTAGTTGCCCATTCCAAAGCGCTGGGCTACTGCTGGGAAATAGACTTCATGATGTATGAATGCGTGTGCCACAATCTCCCGCGAGGGCCCAGGTCAGATTGCTGGATATGACCATCCCATTGGCTAAAATAAACAATGCTAACATCAAATGATACATTGCATTCCAACCTATCATGACACGCGACCTCAATTTCTTTAACTAGATTTGGCGGTCCACAAATGTGATTCTGACGTAATTTCTCTCATGACCTAACAAATGAGTTGACGTATCAGTTAATTTGAACCGTTCTGGTTGCGGGATTGGCGACAACTGGCAATTGACCTTATCAACACTGGTCCAGCTAGTGTTGTAAGAAACTCGAGTCTTCGGAGTCTTATTTAATAAGACTTGAGCTATTTTTGAATACTCGAGTCTTATAAATAAAACTTAGAGCTCAAGTCCTTCAGAATTTGGAGTCTTTTATAAAAAGACTTGAGTCCTGCCAAAAGAACTCAAAAAAAGAACTCAAAGACTGAGTCTTTTACAAGAACTCATGACTGAGTCCTCTAAATCCATAGAAGAAAGGTTAGAAGTAAATAAAATAACAAGTGAACAAATTATTTATTTATTAGGTACGTAACTGTTATATATATAATATTTTTATAGCATATATTTAAGTATTATATTATTTTATTTCAGTATTACCTATACACATACTCAAGTTCATGACTCAGTCTAGCTCAAAGAACTTAAAAGACTCAGAGGACTCAAAGAACTCCGACTCATGTGACTAACGAGTCCTAGTCTTGAAAATCTACTCAAGTCTCGAAATGAAAAAAGACTAAAAGACTCGAGTTTCTTACAACACTAGGTCCAGCTCATTTAAGCCTCGCCTAATACTATCTAGATGTGTCTAGATAGAGCAATTTACTTAATTAGGATTGTGAATCTTTGGCATCTGAATTAACGTCTTGTTTTGTCGGTTCCAATAAGTCATCTCTTTCCGTGGTATTGAAAAACTAGCTTTTGCCCGTGGCTTCGCTCGCAGGAGGTTAGAAAAGTAAGGATAAGCATATCCGATGCCATACATACTTTACCATTAACAAATGTATATGATGTGTCTCCTAAATAAAAAGCTCAAGCTTCTCATAAGATTTTGTAAGCAGTCTTCTTCTTTTTTCTTCAACAAAAACTGATTATATCATGACGTTATGATATCAGCAGTTCTTTAATACTCTTTCAATAGACCTAACACCCCATTCATTTACAGGGTATTCAAAAAATCTTCACCGAACAACAAGCTGACGCTGTACCTCGCGTCGCGCGACTTGGTAGTGGAAAATGGGTCCATTGACAGGATCCAAGGTGTATTGCACGTGGAGCCAGAGTACTTGGAGAACAAGAAGCTGTATGGACAGGTCACACTGACTTTCAGGTGAGGCTTTGCATATTTAGCCTGTCATGTTCCCACTTCTGGGACAACATGCCTCATCTCTATGAGACGGAATAGGTTATAATCCACCACTCTGACCCGGGTTCGTGGATGCCACACTTGTCTTCGAATTTTTGGTTTTAGGACATGCTGGTTTCCTTGCGATTTTTCTTTCACGGTTATAAATTAAATCACACAAAGCGCCTGCCTAGGTTCGAACATTAGAACCCATGACCTAAAAATAATAAGTCAGTCTTGGCCACCGCTGTTTTGGTAGATCAGGTGAGGGGTTAATAAATAATTGAAGCTTTAAAGCTTACAACTGAGTAGCTCACTATTCAGTTTTAAGCTTTAAAGCTTTCATATTATTCAGATTTCTGATGCGCTGACATCTGAAGGCTAATTTTCGCACCGGCAAACCGCTTATTCAAGTCGCAATCACATTGAAAATCAATATCATAAACTTGTCACAAATAACAGGTAAATGAGAGGATATTTTAACAAATTGAGATGAAAATTATAATGCGAACATTCCATCAGATATAACATACGGAAAATGGCTTTCCGATTTTCCTAAGATTTTCTTGTCTTTGTCATTTTTGGGATTATGTATGTTTTATGATGTCAAAGAATTAACAGTTTTTTCATAATTTTATAGTATAATCACATTTTTAGGAAATTGGTACGTCAATTAGCAATGTAATTATTTCGGTTTTCACTAATAATGCTTTCAGAAAAATTGCTTGGCAAACAGTTTTTCAGACAGTAATTCACTCCTAATCCTACAACAATAATTTCCATACCGCAGTTTTACAGCGACGTTTATAACGCCTAAACAAATTCTATCTAGCCTAGCAAATAATGTAATAACTAAATCCATTAACGTAAAACAACATTAGCCAAGTAAAAGCTTAGTTTGTACTTTGTTCAACGTTGGAAATTTAATGTGATACTAGATCATCATAGTGTATTAGGATTTACTAAAATGTGTTATAACTTTCAACACAAAGGAACTTGGGATATTGAAATCAAAGTTAGGTAATTTTGCCTACTTAATACAAGGTGTAGTTGGCATCCTCGTCAAATTCACGGAGGTAAGTATGCTAATGATTCTAGTCCCGAATCAATGACAAAATGGGTAGGTAATTTTTATTCTTATTTACGGAAATCGGTAAGTGTGACCCGTGTTTGAAACGTCTCATTCTCGCCCTATAACCGCGATACACGTACATACAAACAATCTCAAACATTTATTAGATAATTTCTTTTTCACTTCAGTAGCTCAAACATGTAGGTTTTGCTGCCTGAAATCAGTGAGCAAAATGCGATTTTGCTCACTGAGTGAGACAAAGTAACTTTTTAATTATTTTTTTCAGAAAGCCCCGAATTTTTTATTCAGCCTTGGGTTAATCATACAATTCGAAACATTCACACTCTATCTCTTTCCCGCCCATTAGAAAGAGAGAGAGACAAAGACCAGCCCTTTCGAAGTTCCGTTTTTGAATTCGAACACGTTCGGAATTTCGTACTAACTAAAGAGATTTTGAAAAAATGTCTTTTAATGTAATTTATTGAATTTTTAAGTTATTGTTGTATTTAAACGAAAATAAGTATTTACTGCAAATAAAACTGATATTTAACCTATAAATATTTATTTCTAGTTTCAATAATGTCACGTAATATATTTTGAATAATAAAATATCATGGGTGCTATTTCCGAACACGCCTTAATTTAAATGAAAGAGCGGGAAAAAAAATTCGTGGCTGGCGTAAAGAGTTTCTGAATAAGTTAAAAATATTAAAATAATCGTAAAATATGAGTGAAACTAGCGACGAGAACAGTATTGTAACACCGGAAGAGTTAAAACAACAAGACAGTTATTAATGCAGAATTAAGTTTCCTACCTGAGAAGTCTCGCAAGAAATATCTGAAAGCATACCATGTCTTCAACGAGCTTACAAAGCGCGCAAGCAGTTTTTCGGAGACGGTGTTGCTATCTTATTTTTTAGATTTATCACAGACGAGGTGATTATCTATAATGTTAATTATTTTGTAAAGCAATAAATAGTTATTTCAATCAATTCCTGTTTATTATTTTATCTCGTAAAGTGTTCTCGCTGCTGAAGTGAAAAGTTATGTGTGTTACACGAGAGCAAAGATTTTTGCATCTCGTGCCATTGAATCCCTCGCCACGCTCAGGATTCAAAATCAGCACTCGCAGCAAAAAACAACTTTGCTCTCTTGTTGCACAAATAACTAATTCCCTAAACCGCGTTAAGGGGGTAATTCACTGAAATACTGACAAACATAAACAACCAAAAAAATCAGTGTTTATTAATAATTAACTTGGTACAGTAATTTTAATTGATTATTTATATCTTTTGTGAAGACCTCTAGAATTTTGACGAGGATGCAAAACAACACCTTTACACAGGGAACGAATTTGGCAAAGGCTTTTGAAGTAGCGAGTTGGAAACATGTGTGACAGTGTTAATACCGCTGGGGGTCGTTAACCTGTCTGTGCGAGCCTATTTATATACATCATGTAGAAAATTCTGAAAATGAAAAATAATGTACTGACACTAAACTACTGGATATATTCTAATGAATTTTTGTATGCAGACTGGGAACGTCATGAGGTATATGCAATTTAATTTATTTTTCGGCTTGAAAGAGATACATTCATAATAAACATGTATCCAGATTATTCATCCATCCTCACAAACTTGCGCATTTATGATAGTAGTTAGAAGTAAGATTTGTCTGAAAAACATATAAGTTTACTCATTCACCCGATCAACACGTGAGGCATAAATTGCCAATAATCTTCAATATTTACTTACATACTTCAACAACTATTCTAGTCCGTTCACGAGTTTCCTGACTATCATAAGTTTCCTTAAATCTTCTTATACTGAATATCAAAGTTTTTGACCACAAGTTGTGTGTTTAGGACATAAAGCTCTATGTATAAGATTGTAGGATCCTATGAAATAGAAATCTAGTATTTACTCAGAACTGGTTTAATACAGTGGGGAAGGGACCGCGGGAGACGCCCACCCAGTGGCCCCCGACCACCGTAGGCACGGGCCTGTGGAGGTAAGTAATGGCCTAGCTCACCGTGCCTCCGTCTTATGACGACAAGCCGTGTTGACGGCGCTTTCGTGTTCCTCTTCTCCGCGCGCCTCAAGGAGATGTCAGCTAATCGGAAGGCGTCCGAGAGGGCCGATGCCAGCCAGGGCTGCGGGACTGTTCGAAGAGATACTGTGGCCCTGGAACACAAAGGGCTAAGAAGGAACATAGGTTTCCTTTCCGCTGCGGTAAGAGCGGGAGGAGTCATTTGATGATTTGACATTTGATGATTTGACAAAAAAAAGGGGTGCAGGGGATTCCACCCCTTTTTTTTACGGATGGGAAATCCCACCGACGCACAATCGGTGTCTCTTTTTTCGTCGTCTAGTAGAAATTATTCGTCGGTAATAAAAAACGGTGGGGTAAATTGTGCAATATAATGAAACTACTGATACCCATTTAGTCCCAATTGATTCTGGGTTTTTGGTCCATACATTATGGACCATCTCCTTTGTCAGTATTTCAGAATAATCCCCTTAACGTGGTTTAGGGAATAAGAAATTATCGAATAAACGTTTGTATAATGCCTAACATCCTGACGGATAAATAACCGTGTTCCTGGAATAATAATTCTTAGATTTATCGAGCAAATGTTACATTATCGATGTCGTAAAGTAAAATAAGATTTTAATAAGAACGGAACTAATAAAAATCTTGTAAGCAAAATAACCTTAGTCTATTAATAAAAAAAAAATACAATATTGTGTTACTGAACTGATCGATGGAAAGAATAAATGTTATGAGTCCTATATCTAGGTATCTACCTAAACTAATAAATAATTTATATACCTGTAAAGTAGGAACACTTATAGTAATCATAGTTTTTTTTTTTTTTATAGTAGTCATAGTTGTTTTTGTTTGGATAGTAAGTGAAAATGTTATTTATAGAAAATATCCCATTTACTTCCGCCGAAGAAATCGGGCATTATCAAGCCTTTAAATCTACTTTCTACTTAAAGAAAGTCAGCAAACACAATGTTGCCTAACTATACCTAAGTATATTTAACTGATACAGTTTATTAGTGCAAAGCTCGTAACTAAATAATAACAGCCGCACCGTACAGGCCGATCATTAAGGTTAAGCCATGCTTGCTGAGGTCGGTCTGTGGATGTTTGACCATAATTACATACACGTTAAGCCGTTGGTCCCGCCTGTCATTTGTAGATCTTTGACATTCGTTACAAGTAGTCAGAAGCCGAAAGTCTGACATCCAGTCTTACCAAGGGGTTTCGTATTACCTAGTTACTGGGTTGTGGAGGTCAGATAGGTAGTCGCTTCATGTAAAATACTAATACTCAGCTGTATCCGGTTAGACTGGAAGCCGACCCCAACAAAGCTTGGGAAAAGCCTAGGCAGATGATGAGTTTATCGGTGCAAAGGAAACCGGCGACACGTAAACGCTTACATCCGGCCCCATTAAACCCAGGGGATTTTAATGTGATAATAGTTAGTTCTAACTTGATAAAAAACATAAACGCCGTGCTTTCCGCTCAGTAAAGCATGTCATCACTTTCAGCGCCAACGTTACATGAAGGTAATTTCCATGAAATAATCCTGTTAATTTTATGACTAGAAGATAAAAAAGTAATACAAAATGGATACTCGCCTTATAAAAGTTAATACGATATGTCTGGTATGTTTTAGTGCCGTCCATTTTGTTATGTCCTTTTAGGGTGTAATTCATCAAGAAGGTTTCCAAATTACTGCAAAATGATCTTATTGAGATAAACTTAACAATGTATTCGACCTTTTGGTTTCAGAGTGATCCTTACAAGATCACACAGTCACAGTATGTACATTCAAAGTCAAAGTCAAAGTCAAAGCATATATTTCAATTAGACCATTACAGACACTTTTGAAAGTCAAACAAACAAAATAAAACGCGAAGCTACAGTCCCAGTCACAAGGTATAATAACTTGTGAAAGTACTGTAGTTGCCCATTCCGTAGCGTAGATCTCTATGGAGAAGAATGGGCAAGAAACTCCATGGACACTCTTTTAAATCAAAATATGTTACAAAATCTTGGTTACATCATTCATGTTAAGAATTAAAAATATGTGAGCACAATGTAGAAATTCGGGCAAGTTAAGAGCGTCCAGAGTAAAAGATTAAATAAGTAATTAAAAAATAAAGTAATTAAAATATACCGTGGCAGCTAAGAGATGACCAGTCACAACTGACAGCGCCCGTTTTCCTTTAGTAATCTGATTTATTAATCGCTTGGCAAGGAGCAACTTAAGTGGCAGTGGGCAGGGCACATTGCTCGCAGAACGGATGGCCGATGGGGTCGAAAAGTTCTGGAATAGCGACCGCGAACCGGAAGATGATGCGTTGGAAGGCCTCCCACCGGGTGGACCGATGACCTGGTGAAGGTTGTGGGGAGCCGCTGGATGCGAGTCGCACGGGACCGGTCAATGTGGTGACACTTGGGGGAGGCCTATGTCCAGCAGTGGACGTCTTTCTGCTGAAATTATGATGATGATGGCAAGGAGCCTTGTTATGATATTTTTATTATTTCGTCATAAGAGTTTTTGCAACTTAGGGGCCGTCCATTAATCACGTGATGTTTTTTTAGCATTTTTTAACCCCCCTCCCCCTAGGTGATACGTGGTGAGGTTTAAGACTAACCCCCCGCCCCTACCCAAAACACGTGTATTTTTAGTAATAATAATAAGTTTATTGTTCATAAAATAAACATAACAGTTGTGGCATACAAATCGGTGAGCCACAAACTAAGCATCGCTTGTGTCTTGTGGCTCAGGAGTGCGAAATTATACAAATTAAAGCATTTAAATACAACAGTTTCTAATAAAACATTAGCATTATGAAGTAAGGACGTTTGAGTGATTTTATAATGTGCTCTGAACGCAATATGAACATTAAGTAATAAAAATAAAATTAAAATATAAACAATGTTTGCATATATTGGGCTTGTGTTATGGTGTGTGTGAGTGTGTGTGTTTGTGTGTTCTTGTGAGTGTGCGTGTGTGGATGTGTGTGAGTGTGAGTGTGCGTGGCTGTTATATGCATATATCAAGGCTTCAGTGTCGTCGTATGACAATTTCAGGAGGGCTGATTTTAATATTTTTTTACAGGTGGTCGTTGAGGAGTCTCGTAAGTTGCAAATTTTTCTTACTTTATTGTAGGTGTTAGGATGACCTACACAGAATCTTAAAATTTTTAGAATATTATCTTTAAATACAGGTACTTCGTTTGTTGCCTGGCAACGGCGAGTCAAGGTCACACTACAAGCCAGTTTCGGTTTAGATCGCGCGTTTGACGAAAAAATAAATACACGTGATATCTTACTACACCCTCCTTCCCCCTTGTGATATTTCGTGATTTTCGCTAAACCCCCCCCCACCCCTTTCAAGCCTCACGTGATTAATGGACGGTCCCTTACTTCAATCACAATGTTTCAACATAAATAAGTTGTTTTCATAAAAAATTACATAAGATAAAATAAACAGGAGTTGAAAAGTACCTTAATTCCTTTTGATCTACAAAGTTAATATAACGTCATTTCCGCGCAAAAGAAAGAATGAAGGTAGAAATAAAGTCGAAATGTACTGGAAGCGAGTACCAAAGCTTCAACCTCACACAGAATGTAATCGTAAATCGTTCTTTATGAATGTTTCCATGCTCCTTCACGTGTAAAAAGAAGATCAATATAAAAGATGGGAGAACTTTTTAAAGAATGCTTAGGAGAAAAGTCTTCAAAGATAAATCTCTCCTAATAAAACCGATACTGATGACATAAGTTCACCTTTTTAAGCACGGTAAGAAAATGCAGGCTGTAATACTCATCATCTGCCTAGCCTTTTAGCCGACCCCAAGAAAGTTTTCCCAAACTTTCTCGCCCGGCTCTGTCGGCTTCCAGTCTAACCGGATGCAGCTGAGTACCAGTATTTTACATGAAGCGACTGCCTATCTGACCTCCACAACCTAGTAACTGGGTAATACGATACCCCTTGGTAAGACTGGATGTCAGACTTTTTGGCTTCTGACTACTTGTAACGACTGTCAAAGATCTACAAATGACAGCCGGGACCAACGGCTTAACGTGCTTTCCGAGGCACGGAGGAAACTCGAGATGTAATTATGGTCACCCATCCACGGACCAACCTCGGCAAGCACGGCTTAACCTTAAAAATCGACCCGGGCGGCTGTTATTATTTAGCCACGAGCTGTAATACTACCCCGTGTTTATACAAAGGTATGAAACATTACATTATATTCTTCGTGTTTGAAACGGACTTAGCTAATGTAATAAAACTTGTATACAAAATTCTTCGGAAGGTAAAAGGTATAGGTCACAATACCGTCATGTCTGCCATAACGTCAATACGAGTATGGGACATACCATTCGAAAATAAGTATCTCGACTTATATAAGAGTGTGAACACTGGAATAGAATAGGTAAATACTTAATCTACAAAGGTATGAAAAAAATATTACAAACACACATAAACATAGACTGCTAAAGTCATAACCCTTCCTTTTGGCTTTGCCGTAGTTGGGTTAAAAGGAACACAAATCAACCGGTAGGTATCTTTTAGAGGTTTTTCGAAATTAAACCTTATCTACAAATACATAATAATTATGAACCTATGTTTCATTTTGACGACACGGTTGGCGCAGTGGCTGAACGATTGACTGTTACGCTGCGTGTCGCGGGTTCGATCCCCGCATGGAACAAATATATGTGTGGCCTACAGGTACCTATTTGTTCCGGGTCTGGCGGCTGTTTGTGTATATGAGTTTAAATGTTTGTAAACGCACCCACGAAACAGGAGAAATTCCTAGTGTAGCGCAACGTTTTTATAAATAAATAAAAAATTTAAACAGTGTAAGGAGACAAACTCAATTCATAATAAAGTTCCGCAGAATTGAATCAAAACAGAACCTGGAAAAATCGGCACACACTCTTTTAATTAAAACCGATAGAACGTTTTAAAACCAATAGAATACACGTTTACCTGCCATTTACCTGCCGCATTGAATAGCAATGTTTTCTGCGCGTGCAGCCTCTTTGAATACGGGGACAATAGTAACCCTCTTTGACCGAGAATCGCCCTTTGTTAACACGTCGTTGATCGAGGTAACAATTTGTTCACTACATAATGTACATTCCTTGATCTTCGTATGTAAGGAGATGTAGAAAGGATGGACCGAGTTTCACACCGATGTTAAAGGATTCTATGTTCTACATTCCTATCTATGTTCTTAGATTCTAACAAGTGAGACAATAAGAGTTAAGCTTCGCTGCTTAATCCTAACTTCTTCTAAATAATATTTTTGAAGAAAATTTAAAATAAACAAAAAATAGTTACGATGCTCTGTTACGAAAGCCAAAGAATACATTTTTAATAATACATTACAAAAACAAAGCATTTATTTCAGGCAGATAGACCAGTTACAGGCACTTTTGATTTATTAACAAAAAAAAATTACCACAGTCCCAGTCACAAGGCTTATGCTGTGAAAGTACTATGTATAACCCTATCTAAATAAAGCTTATGTCTAAGAATGTCTACCTTCAATATCCGTTATGTCAAAGTGCTGAAACATAATATTTCCCTTTAGCATTTCTGTTAACATTAGAATATTATGTAAGACAGTTTCCTTATTTAACTGCAAGCTAATATCACGTTACAAAGGGAAACGAAAACGCTGAACGAAGATGGTAACTTGATACTTTTCCTTTTATTTTGGAGTCTTTTGTTCGTGTGAAACGTAATATTATAATGATATGAAAAGCGAAAGATCACTCTTTTATCTTTGCTTCGAGTTTTTTGTTTTAATAATATCGATACTAGATGGTACATACGTATAAATGCATGCCTAAGTCTGAGGCCTTATTATAATTATGTGTTATTGAAGTGAAACTTCTTATGCGACTTCCAACAAGGTTGCGTTAAACGTTTAACGCTACCATGGACGGGGAATAGAAAGAGACAGAGCGAGAGTGAATGCGTGGCACTCGAACGCATGCGTGTAGTATTACGAAGATTCACTTCTTCCGCGCGTAGGGACTCCACGCACTATTTTTTTAATTTTTTAGGACGAATAATTGGGCTGAATAAGTATAAGAAGGTACCTGTATACATAAGGGTTTATCTTGAGAGAAAAATTGTAAAGCCAAATCATTTTAAAAGAGTAACCATGGAGTTTCTTGCCGGTTCTTCCCCATAGGAAACGACCAACCCGAACCGAGCACCTTTTTGTCGAAGTTTTACAAGTGCCCATGTAGGCCTATGTGAAATAAAAATATTTTGATTTTGATTTCTTCATAACCATACATTTTTTTATGTTTAAAAGTCTCTAACCTTTATGAACAAAGACCAAAAATACGCCTGTTGTAGCAATAGAAAAGCCTTTGGTGACATTTTAGACTCGACATAAAAAGTTTCCAAATATAAATGCCATGTAAATAACCTGTTTCCATGAAAATAATACCTCCGGAGCACTAAATTGTTGAAAAATACCCTGTAATTGGACCCTCCGTTTCTAAACTCAGGAAGCCTACTCGCATTTTAATCTTGGCCCTTAATTTAAGCACGATTTTTCCTTAATTTATAATAATTCTGCGGTCGGGAATGATTTTGTGGAGCCTAATGGATGGTATTGTGTTTGAAATAATTATACCTATTTACATAAATCTTTTTGTTGACCGATGTTATTTTTATAAAAAAAAAAATGAACAAGTAGGTTTAGTGACTGAAACATAATAGTAAATTAATGATTAATGATGTGTAAAACAGTTGTCTTGGCCTGTCCTAGGCTATGCCCCGACGGAGAAGCGAAATTTATGCCAATTGTCTAGGTTTAGCTCTTCGGTAGCATAGAATATACCTAAGCATAATCACTGCACACTGCAGCACTGGGACATAGAACAGTAGGAGAAGGATTGGGGTGTAATCCACCACGCCTTAAATTGATAGATTTATTCGCATTCTTGGTTCTAGGTCATGCCGGTTTCTATACGAATATTGCCTTCATGCTTTAAGGCCCGTTATGATACAAAAATACCACAAAGTATCAGGCAAGTCGGTGTTGTCTAACGCAATGTGAAGATGGGTTTTAGGGATATGAAAAACAGATATTGGCTGCATATATGCACACAAAGTTTTCCAAAAAATCGGTTCAGCCGTTTCGGAGGAGTTTTGTAACAAACACCGCGACACGAGAATTTTATATACTTATTAGGTATAATATAATAATTCATTCACAGATATGGGCGAGAAGATGAAGAGGTCATGGGTCTCAAGTTCTGCAACGAGGCCATCATGAGCTTGGCACAAATATGGCCGCCACACTGCAACCACGACAAAGAACCTAACACTCCACTCCAGGTAAAATGTTACAACTAATCATCTCTTATAGTCGCAGTTTCAAGAAAGCTTTTTAAATATCATAATAAATAGAACGAGGATTGATTACGCTGTCATCACATTATAGCCCCCATAGTAACATACAAACAAAAGGTTTTTTTTTTTCTTTATTAGTCTTAATGTTTATTTTTTTACAGTTGTTACTCGCCAAACGTTACAGTTTGATGGCGAGAAGCGCTCGTTTATAATACAAAAAATAAAAATATAAACTTGACTTAAAATTAAATACCCAGTGTCAGACAATGACACATTTGTTCGCTGATAAATTACGTTTGCGAACACAAGACAAGAACCAATAGAATTAATTATTATGTATCTATTTTTAAAAGGTGCCGATGCCGTCTAATAGAAATAAATTATTTGACTTTGTTTTTAAAGATTGACGAGATTGGTATTTACTATTTATCTAGATAACATTATATACTTATCTTACATAGCCTTATACAGTGTTCAATTTTATACAGTGTTCATTTCGGAAGTCTAGTCCAAAACTGCCACTTCGGCATCGGCGGTAGCAACACAGAGGTCAACTTGCCAGCACGTTGAACTTATTGATTTTTTCACGTATAGATGATGCGGCGTGTTTGTTTCTAGCGGGCTTGCAATTTCATGCCGAGTTTTTAAAATGAGCCTTGAGATAAAGTTCTATGTAGTATCTAGGAACTTTGTCTATATGAACTCTACAAGGTGTTGTTTTGCATCCTCGTCAAATTCAAGGAGGTAATTCTACTAATGATTCTCGACCCAAATCAACAATAAAATCGGTAGGTTAATTTTTTTTTTTTTTTTCTTATTTACGGAAATCCGTAAGTGCGAACCAGCCGTATTTAAACGCGGCCCGTCTGTTGCTAGCCTTATTACCGCGCATTCACACACACAAAAAATGCTAACAATACATACACAACGCAAACTCAATGAACATTCGATAATGTCGTAGGTATTCCCTAAAACCAATGCGCAGACGCACTCTCTCACTCACGCGCCTAGCGACGCACTCTCTCGCACACGCGCGTAGCCACGCCCCCCGCGGTCCCGGAGACCCGGACGGACCCCGGAACCAACAGTATGTTTAATGTCGCCGACTAGTGCATGCGTTTTGCGAATTCCGCTCCTAGGTACTGCGATGTACATCGTTGAGACGTAGGTATAAACTGCAAGTGCGGTTTGGACTGAATGTGTGGGCTTGGGATAATAGGGGAACAAGTGCTTGGACCCTACTTCATCGACGGGTACCTCAACAGCGCTACATACCTGGAGCAGCTGTTCCACGATGTTGAGGATATGTTGGAGGACGTTCCCCTGGCACTCCATCGCGACCTCTACTACATGCAGGACGGTGCTCCCCCTCATTACGGTCGGCAAGTACGCTGAAAGGTTTGGTGACCACTGGATCGGTCGCGGAGGACCTGTGGCCTGGCCTCCGCGATCTCCGAACCTGACGCCTCTAGACTTTTATTTGTGGGGAGACGTTAACAGTTTAGTGTACACGGAGGAAGTGGCAAGTGTAACAGAATTACGAGTAAAGATCATTTAGTGCTTTCGACACTTTACTCGTAAAAACGAATGTGTTAGTGCTACGTAAGCTGAAGGCAAAACCAGCTATGTCGTGCTCGACTGTGCCAAGAGTGTGGTGGTGGCAACTTTGAACAATACCTCCGGGTAACTTAGGTACGTAATTTACTTATTTTTTCATACGACTATCATTTTCTAAATACGTTGTTAGCTTAATCAATTTTATTCAATAGTGTAAATAAGTTGATTTCAAATTTTTAACTACGCCAATAATACCTAACAGTCGAAAGTATCACCACATACCTACTTTAACTAGCACATCTTTCCATTTCCATCAAACATAAAAACATTATTAGATACTAACTAAATTATTGATGGACCTAAGCCCGTTATGTAGGAAGAAAAAATATCAAATCAACCAATTCAATCCACAAATGAAAACAAAATCATTACGAATACTTTAGGCTGAATTTACGTACAATGTACCGAGTGTTAGTGTATGAATTATTATTAGGTACCTAAATCCGCCCGACGCGCGACGGGTGCGCTTGTTAGGTAGCCTATCTAAGCAACATTAGCGCAACATAGCCTCAGTAGTGCGCCTCAGGATCCGGAATAAAGATCCAAGAATGCCAATTTTAGGATTGTCCGTTCAGCAGGATAGCAATAAAGCAAAACTAACATTTTATTAAACATCTGATAACTACCAAACTTACAGGTCAATGAACTTTTCTTTGGTGCACTTGTATTAGGTACTATACTGATTTCCGTATTCCAATGATGCTTAAAAATTAGTTAAGTATCAAGCGAAATTTTTGACAATAATGTAGGTGATTTTCGAAATAAAATTAGAGCAAAATTATTGCTGCCGGTCGACGCGCGCCGTAGGTTATCGCACGGCCGCACGCGCCTGCGTTTCGTAGGTATGACGTAGTCACTCACACACAGAGCTCCATTGTCGCTGTGTACGTAGTTGGGTGATTCTGTTTCAAGTGTTTTGAATTGAGGGTTGTAGTCTGAAATACTGTTAAATTTCAACAACAAAAAAAAGCAACGCTTATTAATTATAGACCGGTACCGTACTTTAAATTGATTATTTATGTGTTTTATGACAACCTCCTGAAATTTGACGAGGATGCAAAACAACACCTTGTATAACGTTGTAATCGCTTTGGTTATAATTTACTGGCAGTTATTTTTAATGTACTGGCATAAAGGTTATCCGGTCAATGGCGAAGTAGAACTTATTTCAGTGACTGAATTCAGATAAGCGACGATGTCAAGTCCAAGAAAAATCAGCGATTTTCGACTCCATTCAGACGGCAGTGATTTCTAATTACTTATGTAAACCGTTTCAAAGGAGTATAGTGTGCGTAGGTAAAGATATTGTTCCCAAAGAACTACAGGTCATAACGCCTCATTTACTTAGGCTTATTCATGGTTTAATGAACTGCTTTATACATTTTCCATTTACGAGAACTTCTAGATTATTCTAATTTATTGTGCGAGTATTGTGAACGAGTGCAAATTTTATTAAACTTAATAAAAAGTTATTGGTACACTCTGCTGGAAAATTAACATAAAGAGATTTTACATTTAATCAAGCAACGTACGTTTTATAGTTTCATAATAAAAAGGGATCGTTATACGATCACAGACTGAGTGTCACAATCTTAAAACATGAGTTCAACAACACGTTCAGTTAAGCCTATTTTGAATTTCTTTACGAATCAGTTTACTATGCAGAATTTCAACAAACAGTTTTTTTTTTTATAGCAGGTTAAGCGTTTTATGGCCCATTCTTCTATTAAAAGCATTCTGCTTAGAAATAAATACATTTCAAAATCCGAACAAATTAAAAAAATTGCGTCGCATTTTCTATAAAGTTGAGCTCGTAAATCTTCGGCCATAATGGCAATGGCGCTGCAGAGGTCATCTAAACGATTTTCAATGCTCCTAGCATAAAAGCTTTTGGTGTAACAGGTGTGAGTCGCTGCCAGATTCACTCTAGACGCTTGTACCTAGACAATAGGTGTAAAGGACAGTTTTCTTGTGTTAGCTCAATGAATTTATGATAATGTTCTAACCTGTTGCAAAGGCTTTTTTTTGCTCTAAGTTTTGAGTGAAGTTTGAGTTTTGTCTACACTACAACCACTTCTTAGATGCAAAAAGCAAAGTTTGATTGGGTTTTTCCATCAGAAATGTCTCAGTAGCGTGATTTTAGCCCTGTTGATGGCTATAGGCTGGTTCCCTATTTCACGATACTTAAACACACATTACTGTGAAATGTATATGTGCGTATACCCACATTTCGCGTAAAGTTATAATTTGATAACAAGAATTAAACAAACAAATACACATCACCAAATAACAATAACCGAAACTCCTGCATTAACAAAGTTTCCTGATCTAAACTTGTTCTATCCGAAACTGCTATCATTATGTTACTAGAACGTGTCCAGGATAACGTAAGGGGAGATGGCAACATCTTGATACTAAACTAGTTAAAGACAGAACTTCGCCAATTGGCCCCCGATATTCTAGTTCGAAGTACGCAAATTGAACTTGTGTTCTGAATGACCAAGTTACGTATCGACACTTGTGTCCATGAACATTGAACACGCTCACTAGTATCTAGGGACACATTTAGGTTCTATATCTAATTTCAGTACACATAAAACCATTTATTTCTGCGACTACACGTGCCAAAATGGTGTTGTAATAAATTGTTTTACATAGCAATCGAAATTATGCTTGAAACGTGTTCAAATTGAATATCATTCTACAGATAAACGAGTAATAAAGGTAAGTTGATATCATTTTGCTGAAATAATTTTACAAATTGTGCTAGCTTTAACGAAGTCACAGACTTTGTATACGGATATTATTTTACGTTTTCTTTTTTTGTTTTCTTGATATATTTTATCCCAAGTGAATATATAAAGAAAAAAAATAATAACCAATTCTTGGAACAAAGCCGTAGCGATTATTTTATGTATAAAAAATGTTTGTTCATTTAGTATTTCGTTCTTTATTATTTTATAACTTTTTAATAATGCGTGTAATTTAAGACAAAATCATCTTTTACTTTTTTTTTGTTTTCGCACAAATATAACATTTTTAGATTATACCTAATGAAAGAAAGATGTTTTTCTTTCTACGCTAACTAAATAAAACACGTTTAGTAAAAGCTTTAAGCCTAAATCTCTGGGTCTAGAACCAACCAACCAACAAAAGTGTGCAAGAGGTAAATACGGAAGAAAATGTTTAACGAAAATTCATACCCTAAAGGAGTTGAACAAAAATGAAAGTTGTATGGAAATTGGTCATTTTGGCCGACAGGAAATCCCATCGGCCACAATGCACGGTTTATTTTATAATTAAACTGTAAGAAAAACCTCTGCCGTTTCATGGAAAGGCACTGGACTGGAAAATTAGATTATTACCTTGTGCCAACAAGGTAATGTTATTATTATTAATCGACATCACTGTTTGATTTCATTAATAAACCCTTCTTTATTTGGTTAACAAATTGGCTAAATTGCCCGAGTCGACGATTTTGTGTTCTTTTTCGAAACAGAAAATATCATTTACGTAAGCTAATTTGACTAAATTATTAACTAAATACAAAGAAAGTTATTTGATTAAATACAGAGTTAAAGTTTTAGAAACTAATCAGTTACAAGTTCATCATTGTCATTTTTAAACTCAATTAGTTATTTTGTTCATAGCCTTTTCAACCAGACGCAGATTTATTTAATTGAGAGCCCTTGAAACTTTGAAAATTACTCTGGCATTTAGGAGCGCTGATTGAATTAAACAATAATAATATTATCAACTCAGTTACGCCAAGTTTTGATCGATTTTGACACTTGTTTTCTTTCACAGGATGCTCTAATAAAACGCCTAGGATCCAACGCATACGCATTCCACCTGGAACTTACTCCACTAGCGCCACCTAGCGTGCAGCTGGTACCAGCCAAGCAGTACCATGGAGCACCCATAGGAACTTCATACGATGTCAGAGCTTATATTGGTAAGTCTCAGCAGTATTTATTGCTCGTGTTGCTCTAAGACATTGATTCATTCAGATCCATCCTGTCCCCATGCTGTCCTGCCCCAGCGACGGCCTAAACCGAGGCTCGTACCCCACAGGAGGTACCCTTAGCATACACAAAGGGCTAAGAAGGAACATGGGTGGGTTTTAGTCAGTCAAGTCTGACACTCCCTCCCGCTCCGCCCAGAGCGGGAGAAGTCATTTGATGATTTCCCATCCGCAAAAAAAAAAAAAAAGGTACCCTTAGCGCTTAGTCGGTTAGTTTGTTAGTAGGTTTATACCCTGGCTGAAGGCCTTACAATCAAGGCACCCAGAGTATAGTCCGGTTAAGCAGACGACAACCTCCTAGGTTGAACTGCGAGATGCCATTCACAACAAAAAAATGTGCGTGGAGTCCCTCCGCGCGGAAGAAGTGAAACTTCGTAATACTACACGCATGCGTTCGAATTTCACGCATTCACTCTCGTTATTTTATTGAGCTTCTAAATAATATTTTATTGTTTTATTGTTGTACACTTTTTATTACATAAGTTTATTCTTATTCTACTCATGGAAATTGAGCGAAGGCTGGTGACACCGAAGAGTCGAATGCATGACTTTTTGCACGCCATCTTGCGTACCTAGTAGAACTACGTAGTCACAAATGTTGTAATACCGCCATCTCTTAGTGGGTAATAGAAAATAATCCCCCTCCATTAGAACGTTAAACTTGTTGGAATTCGCATAAGAAGTTTCACTTCAAAAATAAGACATTGATAGTAAAGAGTTTCATCATCATCATCCTAGCCTAGCCAAACTATGTTGGGGTCTTACCATCAGATTGAGCTGAATACCAGCAATATACATGGAGCGACTGCGTAAGTGACATCCCTAACCCAGAAATGTTTATCATTGAAAATAACCCTGTTTTCAGGTGTAACAGTTTTTAGCGTAACAAAGGTTTTGGTTTGTTTCTAAATTTCTTTTTTACGCCAAAAGTTAAAACTAGATTAATATTCAGTGTTACGAGATAACTTATCAAGCCGATATAATATGTAATATTGATGACTTTATTAAAACGGCGATATCATCGACAGCTATTTGGGATATTACCAACACTCAGAATGCACCCTTCCAAATTTAATCCACTATAAGGCTACAGCTGCATTGTATCTTGTATGAAAACAAAAAATAGATAAAGCAGTCGGATTGTATTGATAACTCTCTCACCATTCCTAAATCTAGTTTTTTTACTAAGAAGGTTTAAAATTGTATTGATCAAAAACTTCTTTATTCAAATAGAAACCCTAACACGTGCACAATACAATAATTTAAATAATATTACTTCTCTGCCAAACACGTCATTCAAAGCTACGAACAACAACTAAAACAAATCTCAAACAATTCTCTTACTGTTTCGTACTTAATTAATACAATTAAGGCTTTTTGATGTCCTTAATACTTTGTAGACTCTCAGAAAGCGTTTGATAAGGCTTAGCACAGGCCCTTAGGGCATTCTAGAACACAGAATTAGTGACAATGTCTTTATATTGTCTTTTACATTTAATTGGGATTCTTTATTCTTTTGTTAGAAACAGTTATGGTTCGTTCATGACATCAAGTGGTGACACTAGTGTTTCAAGAAACGTGCTTGTATCAGCACCTACTCATGCAAAAATTACGTTAGTGCCATTTATGACGCAAATGAAGAACTAACATCAAAATCCTGAAATATCAAAGCTATCCGTGTGTTAAGACCATTTAGAAAAAACCCGACTAATACTGTGAACCCACCAGACACAACAACCGTCTGGTCGCAGGATCCCTCCTTTTAAATGAGGGATGAAGAACTTTACACCCTGTTCTTCATACCCTATAGATACAAGTGATCTGCGAATCGCAAGTCGGATCGCCTGAACAAAACCAGGCCTGCAAACTTATTTGCTACAATTTATTTAATATCATGATGGAAATGTCAAGGACAATAATTCTGATAAATCAGCATCAAGACGCGAACAATCATGATATGACGCGTTTCTAAATTGTCGATTTATTGATCTACATAATAATATACAGTCGCCCACAATCAACATAGCGTTACGCGTAATATCTCCCAACGGTATGATCAGCACTAATAACACAAAATAATAAGAATGTATCTGTCCTTTCGCGCCTAAACGGCTGAATGTATTTAGATATGGCATTCATATACATAGGATATGATATTTTTTATCCCTGCATTACATACCCGTGGGATAATCTCCCACCTCCAGGCAAAAGCTGTTTCCGATAAAAATATCTCTCAACGAAAATTTATATAAATTTGGATTGAACCACCAATGGCTCAGGGTGCAATAAAAAATAAACGAGCTTACCAGATGTTGCATGAAGATCCGCTTCACTTTTTGCGATACCGTGGCATCGAGTTCACAGCAAAATTGGGGTATTACTGGTTTCGCTTGCAAGCTTAACTCTTTAAATAGGCTGGCTCTGAAATTACAGTTCACCAGACACGTGTAATAGGATTATTTGTGTTCACAGAAGTATATTCGGAAGTAGGTGTATTTTCAAAATTCGTGAGATTGTCTGTTGTTTAAGCCTTTTTCAATGCTACTCGAGAACTCTGACGGTCTACTTCACTAATGAAGATTTACAGCGTAGTTATAAACAACAACTCAATATTCCAAGTACCAGTTGTTATTTGACAGCCAAAAAGGAGGTCTTATAACTGTCTCATCTAGATTTTCTATCATCATAATATTCGCTTGCAAGTGCAAAAGATTTTCACAAATTTTCTTCGACTGCCTTTCTTTGTAATTATGATAGTTTATTTCAGTGCAGTATAGTGAGGAGCTCGTGGCTAAATAATAACAGCCGCCCGGGTCGATCTTTAAGGTTAAGCCGTGCTTGCCGAGGTTGGTCCGTGGATGGGTGACCATCATTACATACCGAGTTTCCTCCGTGCCTCGGAAAGCACGTTAAGCCGTTGGTCCCGGCTGTCATTTGTAGATCTTTGACAGTCGTTACGAGTAGTCAGAAGCCAAAAAAAGTCTGACATCCAGTCTTACCAAGGGGTATCGTATTACCCAGTTACTGGGTTGTGGAGGTTAGATAGGCATTCGCTTCATGTAAAATACTGGTACTCAGCTGCATCAGATTAGACTGGAAGCCGACCCCAAGAGAGTTTGGGAAAAGGCTAGGCAGATGATGATTTCAGTGCAGTATAACATTTTCATCCTTCATTCTCCCTTCGTTTTACTGTTCACTTAATTAATTGTTTTAATAATAATCATTTCACAAAATCTTTTCTTAAATTTTTAGGCGTGCGTTGTGTGAATCTAAAATAACCAGTCTTCCCTACAGCGGAGCGTCCAGACGAGAAGGTATCCCGGCGCAGCACGGTGCGCATGGGCATCAGAGTGCTGCAGGGTCCGGGCAAGTGTGTGCCGCCGCCCGTGCTGCCGCCACCGTCACCCCACCACACGCTCAGTGCACTTGCGCAGTACAACATGCTCAGGTAACACAACGATTAATAAGTAAGCCTAATTATCACATGTTTCGGTGAATGAAAACATCGTGAGGAAACCTACATGCCTGAGAGATATTTCTCGCCGGCATGTTAAATCAGAGGCCCATGAGTGGCATAATAACTCTGTCGTGTCGTGTGGGTTTGCCACTAATGCGAAAAGAAGACTAAGGTATACTTAATGGGAAAACTGCCATCACCTATTTGTAGTATGTGTAGCGAAGAGGAGGACATATATCACAATTGATGACATATGTCCGTAATCACTCATTGAGAACACAAATTGGTATAAACAATATTAAATTATACACGGTGTAAATCACCTCATCACGAAGCCGTCAACCAAGCATTCTGTACATGAAACTAAGTAACTTTACGCAAAAATTATTGCTGGGAAACGACTTTTTTTTGGGGGGTGTAAAATCATGTTTTGTGGTTGAACTCAATGTAATGCACTCAAAACATTGTGCTGATGGACGAATTGAATAGTTCGGGGGTCGTGGAGGTGTTTTAAGTAAAAATCTTACATTAAAAACTTGTATTTAAAAAAATGCTTGTCAAAAACTTGGAACTATGACCCCTAATATCTCCGTAACTAGAAGGGTAGTAAGGGTAGAAGGGTAGGTATGGCGTAGAACAAAAAAAAAAAAAAAAAATATTGTTAAGTTCGCCCTGAAGAACAGACCCGACTAAACAATTTCATTTAGATTTTAAGACTATATAGTATTTTATTTTTTACCTACAGAGTGACATATTCGCAATGGCGAAAAAACTCTTTCTATATTGATTAAAAAAAAAACTAAGGTAAAATACGTTTACGCCCTCTTTGCGTGTCGATGATAATCTAAATTGTGTCCAGTAATTTGACTACGGGTTTGGAGCTCTCAGTGGCCTCCACCGGTTAAGATACCAGGACATGATTATAAGCTCCCCATTGTTTGTGTAACAGCACCACATATACGTCCATAAGCTATAGACTTACCCAAAAATCGCCAAATCAACGGGTCCAGTGATAACCGCATTTTGTGGATTTCCACGATCTTCACCAGGAGACCCATAAAAAGTTTCATTTCATCAGCGATCAAAACAATGGAAAAACAGACACCCTTTGAAAGCAAGCGCCACTTATATACGTACTCAGATCGTTGATCTACTTAATAGTGAGTACTCTGTGATGAAACGATACGTTAGTGATTCTAAAATAAGGGTACCATGTTTAGGCTGAATGTGATAACCCTAAAAGTTCAGTATTGAATATAGTAGTTTCGACAGACAAGCATTGAAACTGTGTTCCATTAAACGAACATTGTCACATATTATTTCGATTAGACACACGCGATCCGATCATTGTAAAGTTTATTTATGTGTTGTGTAGTGGTTTAACAGCGTTTAACGAACAAACATTTTCAAAAAGTCTTTAAAAAAAAGATAATTAGAAATTTCTGTTTCAATAGATAATTTATAATCGGTCTAATATAGCTGTAACAATGTTTCGAAAATGTATTTAAGTAACTTTTTAGACCCATGTATCCTGTTTATGCGTATAAAGTTTCGTTAGGACTTGCAAGTTTATATGAAATGTCGTAAGTAAATGTTCTAGATTATTTAGTCCGAGTTGGTACATCTAGTTGGGTATTTTGAGTCCTATTGTTAGTCTCCTCGCAAAACCATGATGGGGTTTTGTGGTAAATGAGAGGTCGATCAATTTCATGGAGCTAACCACGAGGCAAAGTGACCACAATATTGCGTTTCAGAACAATGAATGGCTTTATAATAATCAAAGGATTTTGTCATTAATCTCTAGAAATATATCATCGTCAAGGGGTAGACCTCAAAACTAAAACGCTCCCTCAAAATTGAATCTTAATCGAATATTTTAACCCATTAAACTCTGTTACCAAGCCGCCCAATTCCGAAACCAACCTAACTCAATTTGACCCTTTCAGAGGTTTCCCATAACGACAGTAGGCAACAAAATTGACGCATTCGGGAACTGTTTACCTGAGCATACATAATTCACATCATCCTACTCTACTGGGCAGGGATGCCGCGTTAATACTGCTTCAACAAGTTGATACATGGCTCGTTTCAATTGAAACGTTTCACTTTGTACAATTTCGCTCAGCGCGTTTTTGTAAACTGTGCGGTCATTAACGGTTGGGTGATCAAAGGTTTCACGGTATGGCTACATACAATTTTAAGCTATGTATGTTTGTAAGTGAAATTACAGGATTTGTTTCGGTGTCATGCTTTCGGCCTATTTAAACGTTATCCTTTCAGCTCTAAGTCGCAGTCCGGAGGCTCAGTTTGTGGGGTCGCGCGCCATGTGGATGCCTTAAACTTTGGGCATTATGACAGACGTGATGTTATACTCCTTTCAGTTGGCGTCTTAAAGCAGTATTGTTTTATTCTTGGTCCAGAGTGGGAAAGAGACAGAGCGAAACGGGTAGTCTAGCTCCATCTCTTTCCCACTCTGGAATAAGAATAATACAATACTGCTTGAAGACCCCTGCATGGTAACCCCCCAGTTTCCGCGATCTCATATCAGTACCATTGTATGCCAATTGCAAATCAGTTATGTAATGGAGTTTATTTTTATTAATAGTCAATACCGTAACGTTTACCTACTGTTTTTTTTTTGTGTCAGTCCCTGTTTTTAACTAAATCACGCCGATTTAGATACAAACACAGACTTTAGTGACAAAAACGTAATGAGACTGACATTTCGATAGAAGATTAAAGGGCCTGCCTACGCCAAGTAATTAGTAAACTAGACAAGATAATCTCTGGACCCTAAGGAGTCTATAGAGATTGACATCAATTCGGATCACGTCACACGTTAAAATTCTAGCTGGAATGTTAGAACAAAGGAATTACTTGCTAACCTTTGCGTCGGTTTTCGTCCAAATTACTTTAGTTACATTACGGCGTGTGGGATAAAGGTCAACGCATAAATATAAGCACTGCACGGTTTCAGCATCGCCTCAACTCAACCAGTTCGAAATTCTTTCTGTTTAGCTACTGCAACGAACGCGCACTTATTAATCAGCCAGTGAAAATAAGGTGGTGTCAATCCAGTGCAGTACTAATCAGTGTGCTCTGAGCTTAAGTCGACCAACCACTGTTACGTAGAAGAGGTTTGTCACGTTACCTGCGTAGGTAATAATGTTTGCCAGCCACACTTTGCCACAGTGGATGACGATCCCACAGTTACATATAATGCGAAACGAACTAAACAATTCATAGCCATTGGCCATTGTAGAAATCCTTTAACCGCTGACAAAATAGCACTTTGTGCCACTGACAGGTTAAAATCAACCAATTATGAACTTTAAAATAATTCTAGACATGACCTGTCAACATGTTGAACCAAAACAAGGCCAGTGGTTACCATAACGTAAATAAAATTATACCTCGGCTGACACGCACATATCACGAATAATGTGGGTTTGTTTTCCTACATGTGACACTGTAACCATTTCACATTGTACATTATAATTAACAGACACGCAACAAACTCATTTATTTTCACATTTTCTTTTCATGTTATTGTCATACTTTAATTCTATGCCGTTGCTTTTACTGTTCCTTTGTATTTTCCAATTTTGTGATGACAAATTAGCCTTAGTTAGGTAATTACTTACGTTTATCGTGTTTAAAAATCAGCTAATTATTTTAAAGAATCACAGAAAAGTAGAAGGAATGCGGATAGGTAGGCATTTGCCCTGGAGGGACAACTCCGGTTAAAAATAAAAACAGAAGCTCTCAAGCGACTAGGAAAACATATTTTTTCCAAGAAATGCGTTAAATTTAATGTTTAACGCTAAACGCATTTAGTGATCCGTGGTTGAAGCTTTTTAGCCAATATGTCAACTCTACGATTAATTCTACCTTATCCGTATTCCGGACACTGAATTCACAGGCCACAATGATACATTTTTATCTGCTTCCATCTCCAAGAGCTTTAATGCCAGGAACACTCAAAACCACATGTAGCGTGTCGGTGTGAAATTAAATTACAAGTCTATTTTTGCATTAATACCTGGCAAAAGCGTGCAAATTGACGTAAATAAGAGAAACTCCACAACAGTTGCAAATTTTCTAGCATATCATACATAGTGCTTTTGAAACAATCAAAATCACGAATTCCAATTCAAAGACTAGTTTAACTCCAGTCTCCTAAATCGTAGAACCAACTACATATAAATAGCGTAGTAGAAAACGCATAATAAATCTGTAATATCTCTAATATCTTTGCTGCAGTTGGAGATGTAAAATATTGTAGCTAATTTATTTTTACTTAAGATTAGTTTCTCCTTCATTCATGCTCTTTTCTACGCAATATTTCGATGGTTTCCAAAACATAGACTATTTTGGTTACTACTAATCGTAACTTTTCTTAAATCGGACATAATGTTAATTTATGTTTAGCTTTCAACTTTGTTTTCAAATCTAACAACTTTCACCTTGGGAGTTATGGGTTTTCTATGAATAGTTTTAAGCCTACGCACGTCTAGCAGATTCGCTCTGTTTTACAGCACTTCCTGTTTTGATACATTCACATCGATTGTCATGAGTAAGCAGATACCGCGGTGGTAACGCCTCGACTTTGATGTTAATTACGTACATGACATGGTATGTTTGTGGATATGACAATGTGGTTTGCTGTGGACCACGGTTGCATCGCATTGCTCGAGCGCTTTGTTGAATCCTCACCCGGTATCTGACTACTTTACTACTGTGTAAGTTATTACACAGGTATAAAGAAGGTAAACAACAGAGTACGATATCTCGTACTATCTTGATGTGAGTGATGTCTCTATATTATTTCAACAACAACAACAATGACAATTCAATCACCTGCCAGGGCTGCGGGACTTTTCGATAGAGATACCGTGGCCCTGCAACACAAAAGGCTAAGAAGGAACATGGATGGGTTTTAGTCAGTACAAGTCTGACACTACCTTCCACTCCGCCCAGAGCGGGAGGAGTCATTTGATGATTTGCCACCCGAAAAAAAAAGGCAATTCAATCACATGCAAAACAAACACAATATAAAAATAAAAAATTGAACGAAAATGAACAATAATGTGTGCCTCATGACTAGCAGCATTTATCTATGGGTTACCGACCTTTAGAAACCAACAGGAAGAAAAGATGTTACTACCAGATTTGGACAATTCAAGGTCAACACCCTTCTCCCTGTCAAAACTTTGTCCTAAGCCATGATTTATGTACCAAGTTAAACTTAACCTCTACCAAAATAGAACTTAAATCACGCCAGAAGTGTCAATGGTTAATCTGCACAAACAGCTCGTTGTTTACGAGGACTTCCTTTCAAAACAAGATGAATAATGGTGCCAGCGCCATGTCAGCGCACTCCAGTTTGCATTCTACAGGAAATGTTATTTCCCGAAGCCAGTCTGCGGTTAACAGGGTTATTTGGGTGAAAACAAGCATATTACTGAGCTTTCAAAATAGGTTAGCTTTCTAAGTACAGCTAGTTAGTGGTTGCGTAGATTCTACTGCATTAGAAGTCGTTTCTACGAAATAGGTTTTAAGACATAAATGACGAGGCTTTAGTAGACAAACTTTTTCTTTACAAAAGTGTGTATACTTGCAGAAAGTGGGAATATCTAACGATATCAATTAGAAGTACAAAAAAGATCGAATAGCTTTTAATTAAGTTAATTTTAACCCGAACCCCAATATTCAAAAGATAACATTATCCAAAGCATACATCATTCCAACTTAAAATATTACCTCCATCAAATTAATTAGCCAAATCGTAAATTGATTTTTTCCTTATTAGGTTCGTGATACAGTGCTGTATGGTTCTTTTTGGTGCATAAATAACATTCAAAGGCTGAAAAAACATTATGGCGGCGTTTGTTCCGAGTAAAGCCAAGTTCTAAAAGAACTACGGTGAACTTCTCTCGCTAGAATAAGAGAACAGTGAATAAATAACATCGAGAGTTCTTTGCATATCGCTTTACATGACACTATTGTTGTCCAAGCTACAAACAATAGTGAGCTGCTGCTTTGACAGGCGACACTGGCCGTACGGGTATGCTATCGATCGTGTATCCAATCGATCTTATCAGAGCTGTAATTATTGGCAGGAGCTTGGAGTAACGTATCGATTTCAAACCCGCATTTTGGCTAAATACTAGTGTGGCATTGTATTAGTATTTTGTTTTCATGATCTTAGAGATTAGTGTGAGTTTTTAATACCTAGTATATTTCAATTTTTTTTAACTGAACTAATACTGCCTGGTGGCAAAATTGAAAAACACAATTATTGCACAAATCTACACCAACTGAAGCGTACTTCAATGCGATCACGTATTGTTACTAATTAAAACTAGCACTAGGAGCAGAAGTTTCAAATCTATGAAAGTTGAAAAAAAACTCCTAAGTAATTTATTCAAAAATACCTATACTTCTTCATAAATTACGTATTTACTTATCATGATTATTATACAAGCTTTCAGTTTACGACAGCCACCACCCCTTAAGCTCTACAATAACCTTCAGAAAGCAGATCTCGGAAGGAACACTTTAATACCACTTTATGACTCAAGGTACTTTGGCCCTTAAAGCAGTAACGCATAAAAGCAGCTTTAGTGTTTAAGTAAGCTTCATACTTACTTATTTTATATTAAAACTATCTTTTTTCCGCGTCTTCGACTGCGTGGAAGTTGAGAATGTCTAACCGAATGCAGCTGAGTACCGGTATTTTACATGAAACGACTGCCTATCTGACCTCCACAACCCAGTAACTGGGTAATACGATACCTCTTTAGAAGACCGCATGTCAGATATTTGGCTTCAGACTACTCGTAACGACTGTCAAAGATCTACAATTGACAGCCGGGACCAACGGCTTAACGTGCTTTCCGAGGCACGGAGGAAACTCAGTATGTACTTATGGTCACCCATCCACAGACCGACCTCAGCAAGCAACGCTTAACCTTGGGGATCAAACCGTGCGGTGCGGCTGTTATACATGACTGGCAAAATGTAGGTACCTACTTTAATGTAGGTAGGTTAATGGGTACACCTCTGCCTTACCGTTGAAGAATTACTGCCGTGATATTATATTTATGTATGTCTATACGTAGCTGATTGACGGTGATCCCCAAACTAGGCGTTTTTCGGTATCTTGGAGATTAAAATTGTAAATTTTAAATAAGAGTAGGAACAAAATATAAATTACAAAAATAAATGATTACAATATCCACATAAAAGAAAATCTAATCATATGAGTTTGGTTATGTACATAAACCGTACTTTTACCAATGAGAAACAAAAGCTACATAAATAATTATCAATTATTTATAAATGGTCTGGAAAGTCAAAAATCGAAAACTAGAAAGAGTCAAAATTAAACGCCAGGCAAGTGATTCAATTGGCTAATTCAGACAACCAATCCAGCAATAATGTATTTGTCTTGTCACAGGACTGGAACCCGTAACCTTTTTTATAAAAAGAAACCTATTTCGAAAGTGGACGTTTTGAGAGTTGACGTTATGAGAAGTGGACTTTTTGGGAATTATATATTTGTGGCCGTTTTGGGAAAGTGGACGAAATGGGAAATAGACATTTAGGGAATTACCATTTTGGGAAGTGGACGTTTTGGGAGGGTGGACGTTTTGGGAAGTTGTCGTTATGAACCTAAAGGTCACCAACGTTTTGTGTTAATTTTCCTTCCAGAATCCTGGCACTCATAGAGATACGTAACATATTTCATTCCACGTGTAATCCCTATTGCTCAATATACACGCCTCAAACTACATGTATCTCATTGTCATCTCAAAGAGCGCGTCCAGACTTGCTAGCCATACAGATTTCTAATAAAGTTCTCGCTTCACCCAAAGTTATTCATGCGGATACCTTTTCAGAGCCGCGCCGAGGTTCATTGCCTTTGAGATTGCTCTTTCAGACCGCTTGTAGGAGATTTGTATTCTTTTCAGCGCCTATTGAAACCTTTTCCTATAAAAATTGCATGCGTTCAATATGTTATGAGGTTTTTAATCTGTGGCTCTTGAGGTTTTATAGTGTTGTTTAACATACGCTCACGACTGCTTCCTATCGGGTTTGGTAGAAAGTACAGAATGTTACTGGCTACGATCCTTACATAAGTACTCCGTTCGATTCGTCCACGTTCTTACTCCTGCTGGCTTACCATGACGTCTTAAGAGGGGACTCTAGTGGGACTTTCTCCATACAAACGTATTCCGCTGTTTTCTTCGTAGATAATGCGCCTAGAGAAATGTTTTTTTTTTTCCAAAAAATCAACTTATTAATACATGCCCCTATCATTTCCTTTTTTTCAAAACATAATCACAATAAGCATTATGACAATCCAAAAACCCCAAAAAAAGATCAGACAAATTAGATAAGTTTTTAACAAAAAAGAAAATAATAGAAGCATAGATATACTTTTCCTCAAAATTTTGATGTAAGAATTATTGAGATCAATTTAGTTTTGAAGAAGAAAACAGCGGAATACAAAACGTCTTTTGGTCAAGATTTTTGTAGGTAAAATAAGCCTGAGCTACAGTTGACCCTTTCGCTCTTTACGGGGGCTTGGTCGGGCGCAGCGTGACGGCAATAGTTTCTTCAAATACCTATTCTTCAAATTCCTCGGGGGTAGAGTCCCCTCTTAAAGCAGTATTGTTTTACAAGAGTAAAACAATACTGCTTTAAGAGGGGACTTTCCACACTGGAATAAGAATTCCAGTGTGGGAAAGAGACGGAGCTATACAGGATGTCTAGCGCCATCTCTTTCCTATACTGTTAAAGGAGTAAACAATAATGTTTTAAGACGTCACGGTAGGCACCTGATCACACGCACGCCGCCGTTACTATACCACCTGACCTTTAAGTAAAGGTTGTTTTAATTATCATTATACTATTTGGGGGTTTTCGTTTTCAAAAAAAGTTTTAGTAAATTTTACTATAACGAGAGCTTAGCAATTATTTTATTAATTTATTGAAATGATCATGCTCGTAGCTACGTGCGTAGCATGCTTCACCTACACAGACCGGTGCGTAGCAACAAAGCCTTGCTGCCGTAGACGCTACGATTATATATTACACCTACTGGCTTCATTTGAAGTTGCTCCTTCAAAACACACTGCACCACCTCATTGCAACTTATTAGCGTTAATCGATACTGAAACTACTTAGTATTTATTTGTTCCGTGCTACACACTTTGTCATAATCTTAGTACGAAGTTATAAAAACATAAAATTGATGAGACATTCTGACACCTGCCAAAAAATTATGTTCAAACACAGTGCTCCAATAATGTGTTTGTAAATAAATTAAACTCAAACAGAATGAATACCTAAATTATTTATAATCCACGTGTCTTATATGAACAAAGTAATGTAGGTAAGCATCTTATTTTTGTACATCATAATTATTCGAACATACCTACGCACTCAGTTATTCTGTATAAAATTCATCAAAAGATTTAATGAATTTTATACAGAATAACTGAGTGAGTGAGTGATACAGAATAGGCTGCCTCTACCCTTTGGTAAGACTGATTATCGGACTTTCAGGTTACAAAAACAGTTTAAAAACACTTTAAAAACTAGTGTTTTTAAACTGTTATCGGACTTACAGGTTACAAAAACAGTTTAAAAACACTTTAAAAACTAGTGTTTTTAAACTGTTTTTGTAACCGGAAAGTCCGAAAATCAGTCTTACCAAAGGGTACTGTTAGGGCAGATTGGCAGCCTATCCATGTTAAAGGCCGCACTGATACTAAGCAGCATCCCGTTCGAGTGGTAAGCTAAGTAGTTGATGCTTGATAAACAAAGTATTTGCTATTGCAGTTCAATTAAACTTGTTCAGTATACCTATAAACTCGATACCTACAGCAATGCCGATAGCTTTGATAAGTACTTTCATTATTTTAGTCCATAATGGAAATTTCATTAAATATTCAATAACTACAGTCAGTGTAATTACAAACATATTGGCATCGGAGTGCATATTAATAAATCAATATCTACCTTAATGGTTTTTAATATAGATTTAGACAGATAGCTGGTAATGAAAGAAAATTGCTTTTTAATTGCTATTATATATTGCCTTAGTGTTCTTCGTAGGTTTTTATTTGAATCAATTATGGCTGTTTGTGTATGTGAGTTTAATGTTTGTAAACGCACCCACGATACAGGAGAAATTCCTAGTGTGGGGCAACGTTTTAGATAACCTTTCAGAAAACCTTTGTGGATTTGACCTTTCGGAATAAGAAAGATGTGCCTACTTTCAGTGTCTGAATTTCGTGCTTTTTCTACTACAATTTTATCTATAAACTTAATCCATTAAATACATCATCATCATCAGCCTATAACGTTCCCACTGCTGGGATACAGGCCTCCTCTCTATGAGAGGGAGTGGGCTGTAATCCACCACTCGGTCCCAGTGCGGGTTGATAGATGTCACATGTCTTCGAATTTTTAGTTCTGGGACATGCCGGTTTCCTCACGATGTTTTCCTTCGCCGTTTTTGAGGGCAGCGGTGATAAAATAAATTATACAAAGTAATGTGCCTGCCTGGGTTCGACGTCCCACGGCTTACTATGCTCGTAAGTCGGAGCTGCCAGTACTGGAGAACCGCTGCTCGCCCTAAATTCTAACTGTAGCAAAAACTGATTGGTCTTTTGATTTTCGTAAACCTACCATTACACGTTTAATAACACATACTTCTGTTATTTTATAAAATTCTCATGCTTTCGACATTAGCCAAAACTTCAGAGCAGATAAATGATTCAAAGGTCCGTACCGATTTAAAATTGTGTTAGCATTAATGAAACAAAGGCTTTCGGCAACCCAATCGTCCAATGAACTTTAGAGAGTGGATTAAAAAAACCCTCTACTAAAACGGGACTAAAAAAGGCAAATTTGCCAAATTACTTTAACATTTTTGCCTCGAGAACTCCTAAACTATTTTTCTGTTTGGTGGTGTGGCGATCTAATCACGTTTGCAGGGCAAACATGGCTAGAAACTCAAGTCTTTTGGAAGGAAAAAGGAGAATTCTTTGCCCATCAGTGGGAAACGACCTAGCAAAAAAGCCTATCAGTTATTTACCAAACTTTTAAATAAATAAACTTTGTTCGCAGGTTGAGAAATAAAACGAAAATGGAATCGGACGAGAACTGCCGACGAAAACCTGAGGAAATCGGTAAGTCTCAGTAATTGAGTTGCTTCCGAAATTAATTTGAGTCCTTTATAATCGTATTATCTCAAATTGTTGAAATTGGTAGAATAAAACTTTGCGGCTTTTATCCGATTGTTGGTCTTCATAATTTTTTCTCATTGACTCCCACACACCGCTGGGATTAAAATAAAAGTTAGTAGAAGTTTTGATAGCTAAATATGACTGATGGACTCATAATTACGACATTATTTTCTGCTTCACTGCTGAATTACCTTCAGTTTTTAATCATCGTAAATAAACATGGTTAGATAAATTTAAAGTTTTTAGCCTATCATAGTACTCGGTGGGACGCCGACGCCTCGGGCAGCGGCCGGTGCTTGTGGTGACATTTTCAACAAATTCCAAATATTTCAGTCGAATCACTCACACTAAGATACAAATCATGCATAGAAACTTACTTAGAATGAAGGTCCTTGCCAGAAGTTGTGCGCTCAACGCTTTCAGGACTAAGAATTTTATTAGCTTTCCCATTTCCAAAGACGCTGTCTGCACGAAGATACCGTGCTCCATGGTTCAAATTTAGACATATCAACATTTATTATATCCATTCAATTAGCATACTCGTACAATGGCTGCAAAAGCCATAGCCTTCTAAATTCCATATACTGTGCCAGTCTAAATTCAAAATTAACGTAGAAGCTAACAAGCATAAAGGTAACAACATAATTGCATTGGCAACTTGTCGCGCCAGCTCATGCTATGAAACTTGAGATTAACTTAAATATCACATAAAGGCTAACAAAGAGAACTTTAAGTTAATGATGCAAGTAGGTATAGTACCCAAATGGCTTACGTCAGTTTTGTGTGTCCTCTGGGTCTCGGAGACGGGGCGAGTTTGCGAGTCAGTTTCGTAATACGCGAAAATCCTCACTGACTTACTCACAAAACAGTCTTCAAATGTATTCGTAGACGAGGTTAGCCAAAGGCTAACCGTGTGAACGGTCTACGGTGACTAGCAAACTGGCCTCGTGTTCTGAACTTATTAAAGTAAAAAATAAAACTAAAGCAAAGAAGTGGAAAGTTATTTTATGCCAGTCCTACCTACTACTTTCTATGGTTGACTGTAGCTGGCAGTGTGATGGAGAAATAATTGTTTTTACGTGTTTACTTAACCCTATAGTTCACTATACCCTTTGAAAGGTTAAAAACGAGAGTAGTTAAAATTTTGTGTTGTTTCAGAAAACTCAGAGGTTCAACCGCCGCGGGCGACGGTCGAGAAACCTTTCCTCCTGTCAGATGGAAGGTGAGAAAACAACTCCATGGTTTAATTTATCAAAGCTCGGACCATTTGTGTTACTTACTCGTTCAAATACCTAGATAGATATTTAGTTTGAATTAAATATTACTCACGTACTGCAAACTTCCAAGGAGTTCTGCTAGTAAAGGTGGGATTAAATACGTGACTTCGAACGAGGTCACCTATCGCACCTCTATTTTTCCTCTTCTGTTTCAGTAAATTAATTATTTGTATTAAGACCATGACATTTCACGCTTTATCTGGTTTTATTTACTCGAAACCAACCCCAATCATTATCTCTATCAGAATAATTACACAAATCACAAGAAAATCTTAATTTTCGCAAACTTGCAAGTTAAAAACGCCTCCCCTTTTAAACTGTATAATCGTTACTTTCACTTGTGCAATTATGCTAATGGAACCATTTTGTAGACAACGTTGGTGGAAAAGTCGGGCTTTTGCTAACTTATTCAACGCCTGCCGGAAAATATGGCATTCGTTAGGTTCCACAATTCACGAAAATATTCCGCCTTTCAGGGCTTTTGGTGTAATATAAATGGTAAATTTTTGAAATTCCAGTGACTCACAAGGTTTTCTTCAAATGACATTCATTACACCCAAAGGTTAACTAGAATCAGGAAGGGGCCCGAGAGGGCCGATGCCTGCCAGGGCTGCGGGTTGTTCGAAAGAGATACCGCGGCCCTGGAACACAAAGGGCTTAGAAGGAACATGGGTGGGTTTTAGTCAGTCAAGTCTGACACTCCCTCCCGCTCCGCCCAGAGCGGGAGAAGTCATTTGATGATTTCCCATCTGCAAAAAAAAAAAAAAAAGGTTAACTAGAATAAGCATTGATTTTCCGAACATATATCTACATAGTTAATTTTTGATACCTAACTTTAATTACCAAAATAAATAGCCAAAGTAAAAACAGCTTAATAAAATGAATGTTTGTATACCTGGAATCATCTTTCCTTTCATCGTGGGCCTCTCTTAAAAAGTTGAGTAGGCACTACTGGAAAATAAATTAGGTACAGTACTTCAAACACACTTCTTCTTACCACGGTATGAGCCAATATTCTCGGAAAGCTAGTGCTTACACGGTACACAAGTGGGAATGTCAAATTAAGGTTACATGTTTATTTATTTATTTATTCAAATGGAATCTAGAAAGTATATTATATAATTGTGGGTGTTAGGTCACCTAAAGTGTAATATAAGTCAAATAACAAATAACTGACAAATTGTTTTCATAAGCGTTTTGTTATAATCAAGGCATAAAAGCATACTTTTGAGGTATAGATCGCATTCACTATAGGTAGATTGGGCAAATGATTTTTGTAGAACCGATGACAAACTACAAAGTATTCGGGCGTTATAATATGAAACAGCCTGTATTGAGTGACTGAAACGACACTGTACAGAGAACCGAACTTTTTCTTAAACTCGATAGGCCACATTTACGGCCGTACGAAACACATTTCAGGGGGCCTACTCTTTAAGTCCGTCAACGAAAGTACGGGTCCGTCCGTAACTAGCTTTATACTTTTAAATGAATCCTACTCTCTAATATTTTCAGATTCATGAGTTTTGAAAACACAACGGGAGTAGAGACAACTATCCAATCGTATTGTCATTGAATTTTAGTTCGGGCCCCTAACGAATCTTATGTCCGTAAGTGATAAAGAGTAGGAAACGACCTTAACTTCGGCCGAAAGTACGGGTTTCGTGCTTAGAGAGTAGACCTCCGGAACTTTATTCCGATACTAATTTTAAAACATTTCTTTTAAATAGAGTGGAGCTAGAAGCCTGGCTGGACAAACCAACGTATTCCCACGGAGAGTCCATCAGAGTTGGTGTTATTGTCGGCAATCATTCGTCGAAAACTGTGCGAAGAATTAAGGTATGTTATTAAAAAAAAAGTAATACATTATTATGACCGTATGTTAAGTTAGTAAAATTATTACTTAAAAATCTGAAATGGAACTGTTTCTATCATTTCCAATAATTTATTTATTCAAGTGTTCATGCACAACATTAAAGATATGAGAGACCCAGGACGTTAATTTATAAGATGGAAATTAATTGTTAAATTAAAAAGAACCCTTCGGCAATGAAGAATCAGGATATCTCCCGTGATTATCAATTAATGTGAACTATCGATATTTTGACGCTGTTGCCAGTGTCCATCCATCCACCTCACATTATCACGGAAGATTTCTCGTAAGTGACAGTGTAGGTGTAGTTATGAACCGTGAAAGCTTTATACAGTGTTGAATCACACATGTTTGCACTGTATTAGCTAAGGACTACGTTGCTTGGTGCAACGTTATTGAAAATCTTTGTCGTAGGTAGTCAATGTTCATAATGCTGATGTTTTCCTCTCTCATCCAATGTTGGTTAAGCTCCTATCCTATAAAGGTGAAAAAAGTAGAACGTCCTGAAAACATGTCTATATCGTTACACTTTGTAAACTTTGCATGAAATTTTCGTAAACTATCCAGATGAAAAACGATTATGTGTAAACTTTCAGAGCAAGTTCTGAAAGCAATTTCACATTAGTTGAGTACCACGTGTTGAAAGCTCGACCTTGTAGCTATAAGAGTCTTATAAGAGCTTTTAAAGAGTTCTGTTGAACCTAATTATGAAATAACATTGAACTTAATATCATTCTTTGTAGTCTGAACTTATTTTTCTAAGAAAATGCTTGTATTTTCTTGGGAGCACCTGAACTGAAAAATATGAATATATTTTTTCTTGCAGACTAAACTAAACGATGTTTTTTTTGCATCTTAATTTTAGTAAGGAGGTACCAGTCTCTGAAATGATAAAATTTTACAGTAGGATACACTCAATTTAAGGTAACATGTCTTCGGATTTGCTCGATTTTTGACGATTCTCATTGGAAGTTCTTGACCTGAAAATTCCAAGTCAAATACTAATACAACAATCCATATTTCTATATATAAATAAAAATCAATTGCTGTTCGTTAGTCTCACTATAACTCGAGAACGGCTGGGCCAATTGAGCTGATTTTGGTTTTAAAATGTTTGTCGTAGTCCAGGGAAGGTTTAAAAGGTGAGAAAGATAAGGTAGGGTAGGTAGGTAAGTAGGGTACGGTCGGTTGGGTAGATAGGTAGGTGGGGAGATAGGTAGGTAGGGTAGATAGGGTAGGGTAGATAGGTAGGTAGGGTAGAGTTGGGTAGGGTAGGTAGGGTATGTAGGGTAGGTAGGTAGGGTAGGGTATGGACGGTAGGTAGATAGGGTTGGTAAAAAGCGCATGCCGGGGACAGCTAGTATTAATATATTAGTCACTTACTCTAATCAAAGTGTAAACACTAGTAAACAGACCTCTCAAAGCGTAGAAAACCGTTAATAGTGGTCAAACGTTGCGCACATAATTGATGACAATCATAAGCTCCTCCCGACGGCTCACAATCCTATTATGATATTAATGAACCTCATCATTACCTTAGTTTACATCGTTATGCTTATTAGATGTTTGTTTATTTGTCCTTGATTTAGTTACACTCAGAATTGTGCGAATAAACTCAAGAGTTGTATAAAGATATAAGATTATTATTTTAATTATGTTTGCATATAGAGTTGAGTTTCAATTCAAAGAAGAAACGGTTTTCCTTTCATCTGTTTTACTTACACACAGCATACCAATTAACGTATCCAAACATATTGACAAAGTAAAATGAACGTAAAGGAAAAAGCAAAAAAAAAGAGGTGATTATTGCAGAAATGTAACTCCAAAGTTATGGAGCTTCACATATACGACATGAGAAACTGAGCGTCCTAAACAAATCACATTTTATCGCGTCTTAGCCCAGATGCGACCTCACGACTCGCGACAAATTACGCGTTATCGCGCGTCACCGCACGGAGAGTTAATCTTTGATAAAATACGTAGCAAAATATGTACGCCATTACGTTACTTGTAGGTTGTAAGGAAACCAACTTTTGACAGGGTGATTTTACATACCTTTTTACATATTTATATCTTATCACCTTGCGAAGCAGCAGGGATAAAAGTTTTGATCATTTATTCAAGCTATCAAATGTACCGTTAAAGATTATGGGCTTTTAAAGAGGATAAACCAACCCATATTTTTTTATAAATTACTTTTGATGTACATCACACGTGATAAAATCATTCTCGATAAATAGAAAATTATTCTTTAAGAACTTATAAATATTAACCAACCCCAAAAAACTGTGACTTACAGTTAAAATTCCTTTTTCCTAATCTTTCTTATCGTTCATTCCCCCTGTAACAAGCTTGCTTAGTTACAAATAATGTAAGCAGGCTTTGTATATTTAATTAGACCGCGCGTTAGTAAAGCTTGTCGCGTCGAACAGCGTCGCCCGTAATGTGAAGCGAAGTTTAATTATGGCGCTATTTCATACTAAACGTGCAATTTCCATTCCAGCAACCGGAAAATTTCATCCATTTTGTTAAACGCCCTTATTATGAAAAGCTTAATAACTGTGTCTTGCGAAATAATGCAGATACCAGTATCTTTAATGTGTAATTGCCAAATTAATACTAATGATTTTTATAATAACAAATTAATTTTTAATAATTGGCTTCACTCGAGTGAACGGTACGTTTGGGTGACTGTACGTCGATTCTGTAAAATTCAGACAACAACTCGCATCTCACATCGCTATCCACTGTCACTTCGCGTAAGGTTCAATATGACCGATGACCTTACAGAATGCCACTTCTTACGTCATCTCATTTTTTATCTGTCAAAATCTCCCTGTTAATTTAGTTCAACTCACTGACACGCTCGTAAGGGTGGCGCGGTGGTAAATTCGAATTATCAACCGGGTTTTTAGAATGCCAATAAAAAAACTCACAGCGGATTCAGATTCGAAGTTCTAAGTGAGGTCTTACAGAATCACACTGCTGTTCATTTTTGTTTTGTTCCGTTCTCACTACTCCGATAAAATTATATTAGGAATATGAACGTTAATTTGGTCTATTTTTGAATAATTTTGTAAGGCGAGTCCTGATGATGCATCATCTGCTAACAGTTTTAGAATCTGTATTTCTTTTTGTTCGTAGGCTCTGGTGGTTCAACATGTGGATGTATGCATGTTCTCCAACGGGAAGTTCAAGAATGTGGTTGCTCTGGTGAAGGGCAATGATGTTGTCCTGCCAAGCCAGACCCACACCGATACGTACACGCTTACACCGCATAGAGGTGAGATTGACTTACTAATATTCTGGTTCTAATTTACCAACGTACCAAGCAGTAACATTTTCACAAGTAAATCTTGATTAAACCAGCGTGTTCAAAAATATATTATTTCGTTATAACAACATACGAAATTGTTAACAGGTATAACCAAAAATTGGATAGCACTCGAAGATTCGTACTCGAAAACAGGCGCCAGCCTCGCGTCCACAGTACTAAGCAACAACACGCCAGAAGACAGAAATGTGTTCGCGATATACGTGTCATATTACGTTAAGGTGAAGCTTACGTTCAGCGCAATGGGAGGAGATTTGTCCCTTAAACTACCCTTCACACTCACACATTCTTGCATCAACGAGGCGCCAACAGACAGCGTGACAGAAGAAGCCACTCATAAAATGATTCTAGAAGGGAAAGAAAATAGCGAAGATGAAGACAGCAAAGCTGAAATAGAAAGAGACAAGCAGAACAATAACGGAGACGAAGCACCCGGAGAAGACGCTGAAGTCAAATCTCCAGATGACCACCGATGCGTTGCTGACGTCCTTGTCAATATCGAAAACAAACTTGATAGACCGAAGAAATTCGAAGGACAAACAGAAGTGCGAACTGTGAAGCCGAGTGATGAAGAGCTGGATCTTATTGTCAAATACCCAGGTTCGGACACGTGATCCGACGAGGAACTAGACAATGCAGGCCAGGGTGACAAGACTGACACACAAGTGAAGAAACCAACAGTTGTCAAATGCAAGGCGGAGGTCCAAATTAGTAAGAGTGGTTTTACAGAAAATCTCAAAAGAGCCGTGTGTTGTATAGACAGAAGACGACAGTCATAGCTTAGGGCATACTTGTTCATAATTATTGTTATAAAGGTACGGAATAAAAATATAAACCAATGTTGACACTTTATTTGCAATTCGCGAGGGCAAATGTGTATGTCTGGTAAACACCACCCGAGGAATACTTCAATTTTCGTATACAAATATGCTTGAAGCACACACGTTTCTGAAGATTGCAGAAAACATCTTTTATTTTTTCTAGAGTATTTGCGCTCGTGAATTCTAAATACTAAATTGACTTTTTACTAATTAGAATTATCACTTAAGTATATATTTCGAAGGCGTAAGAAGACTAAACAAAATAAACGACGTCAATCGAAAATCGTCTGAAGTTAACGAATTGCATCTAGTCATACAGTAGGAGGAAATTTTAAAACGTATTTTACTATTGTAAGGATTTTGATAATCGTAAGAACAGTCGGTTCCCCGACTCTTGAAGCCTGAATGGATATTACGCTTACTAAATTGTAGTCAGTGTTAGTAGTGGTAGGTTTAAGACTAGTAATATCGATTTGTAAAGTTTTTCATCTTATCAAGTACTGTTTACACAGTGCAATATTGTATTCTTTACATCGTCTGCAGATGCAGAATTATAGGCATCTTGTCGTACATCGTACGTTTTACTATCAACACAATTTATGGTAAAATCAATATTATCAATTCATATAATAACTTATTTCGTTTTAACTGCCATTAAAATAATTGTATCATTTCATTTTAAAAAGTCTGAAACAGTTGCTTCAAATTATTTTACAGTTTTGTGCTTAAGTATCACAAGATGCAGGCAAGTGACAGCCATCACATTTATCCTTTGACGACAAGTCCAAAGGTTTTCTTTCTGCCTTTACTAATCGAAACTTTGTGGGATAGATTCATTCAACTATAAATTGATTCTCAGTCTTTAGACAAGAAATAAATTAGCTTTTCATCAGTCATTGCACTTACACAAAGTTATCTGAAGTTGTAGGCCGCAGATGTTTTGAATTATTATTACAATGTTTAATTACGTTATCAAAGATAACTTTGGAACTGCCAAATAGTTACTTTCATTGTTTATTTGTAATATTCAAAGATGAGTCTAGATATTACTTACAAAAGGTCAAATTAAATTAGCTAGTGAAACTCCGCTGACGTGATGATTATTATGCTTATTAAATTACATTAAAAAAATTGTAATCATTATTACGATAAGCATTTCAGTTTCTTGCATAAATCGTTGGTGATTTTCTGAAAATTATTTTCTTGTCCACAGTAAATGCAATATTTAAAAAAAAATGTTTTCTTTACACGCGTGTTCCTGATCGTAAATCATTTGCTTGAGGTTCTAAAAGAACACAAAAATCAATGGATTAAAACATTTTATCATCATTTTAGTTACTGTACTGTTTATTTTACACAAACATTTAGGAATTCTACATAAAATAAAAAGCGTCAAAAAACCGTACTATCTTTCATAATACGATAAACGTTTGATCCTTTTGATTTCCTTCTGACGCTTCATTTCCAAACGTAACGCTTACAAATTCTGAGAAAGCTTTATTGGCGTACACATAATAACAGGAAACAAAAAATCTTGTTCATCATAATGTTATAGACGACAGCACTGAAAACTTGTGGCGTTACGATAAACTTTTTTTTAATGTTAAAGTAGAAACTTGTTATAAAACTTGTAATCGTATTATCAAAAAACGAAATAACTTTTAAATGAGCTATAAGGGCAATTTTATTTCTCAATGGCCAGTAGTTTACAAGGTGTTGTTTTGCATCCTCGCCAAAATTCAGGAAGTTGTAACAAAAGACATAAATAATCAATTTAAATTACGGTACCTAGTTAATTATTAATAAACGCTGCTTTTTTGTTGCATAACCCTCTTAACGTGGCTTAGGGAAAAATAAATTACTGAATAAATGTTTGAGATTGTTTGTATGTGTGAAAGCGCAGTTATAAGGCGAGGATCAGACGGGCCACGTTTAAAACACGGATGGTTCACGCTTACCGATTTCCGAAAATAACAAAAAAAAATACCTACCCATTTCATTATTGAATCGGGTCGAAAAACATTACTATAGTTACCTCCTTTTAAGGAAATTCATTTCACGAGGATGCAAAACAACAGCCTGTAGATGTAACATGGCAATAGCGGCCATTGCTCTTGGCCTAATGTCTTTTTACACGAATGAAAACAATAAACATCCACAGGCCAATAGCAGCCATTTAAAGATTATTTATTTTGTGAAGTTTTAAGGAAATCATTAAATTAAAATAAAAATAAGGTGCATAATACATAATTCAAAACATCTGAAGCTAATTTTATACGCATTGGCACCATTGAAATAGTTTTAATAAGAAAACTTAAATTGAAAGTAGTATTAAGAAATTAGTCTATGGTTAATTGTGGTGATTTCATAGCGAAAAGCTATTTATTCATTGAATTGGAAACGTAATTTGAAAAATACAAGTTTTTATAATAGTAAGTACCATTTTTTATTCTTTTATAATTCCAACGCTACTACAGATAAAAAAATTACATTTAAAAAATATTTTACGCTTCGCAACACAAACCTTAGATTATAAAAACTTGTTAATCAAAATGAAACGAGATAGAAAATTAATAGCACTGTTCATTAAAAAGCTTTTTGTTGTAAAATGAATCATTTGTATGTTTTGTAGACATTTATTAGCAAAACTAGAAAATAAAATATTTTAAGAACACTAAATTGTATGTAAATTATAATTGTAGATGAACAATTTAACTCGTAAAATATTCAGTGTTTGTATATACTGTAAATATACTTCAAAATTTTCTCATTGTTTCATTTTAATGATAACATCTACATGTACGAGTATTACAAGACCCATCATTCTTAAATTTAGAAAGGTACAGGATTATCAAATACTAAATAACTTCAACATTACAATAGATTTTTCATTAGATAAGGTCTCCGCCATAATATAAATTTAACGTTCACATTATGGATTGCAATATTTTTGGCTTCCACCAGATCTTGAGAGGCATTCCAACCCTGTAACGTTTCACAAAGCAAGAGCTGAATTTGTAATCGTTAAGTATTACTTAGGAAACCACAATCTTACAATAGAATAACTATTTGAGCAACAAACAAAATCTACTTAAATGCCAACACTCCTTTACCTAGATGTCAACACAGCTTTTGAATTTCAAAATAAATAAACTCAGTATATGAAACCCTAATCACAGTTTAGACAGGCGTATGGCTTGATTAACAATGCTTTGATTTTCCGCCATCGAAGGCCAAAACGGGAATGGACAGTGATGCATGAAGTTTGTTCCAAATACGTCATAAGCAAACACTGCCGGGTGGGCGATAACATAAGTCTTAATGCTTGGACATAAACTAGAGGGGAACTATACATGTCGATACTGGGAGATTTACGATTACAGTACATATCCGTGATCTCTAGTAGGTATCCAATTATAGGCATGTTTTGTTGATTACAACCTGCGCCTGAATAAGGTTAGCGAAGTGATCCGGCAAAGAATGGTCGTTGACTTCCTCGTCATCAGCCCGGTATCATCCACTGCTGGGTATACAATAGGCCTCCTCTTTTTTTTCTGTTGCTGAGTTAGCTCTAGAATATAAGCTGAAGCTGGCAAAGTTCAAGCCATATTATCCGTAGAAAAAGAAACACGTCTACTCCAACGGCCATGGGTATGACCGTTGGAGTAGACGTGTTCTTCAGTGGTGACCGCTAATAGGCAGGAGCAACGACGATCTTCGAAAGCTGGCTGGTCACATCTGGATACGTAAGTGCCGAGAGTACCTAAGTAGTGAAGTGAGAAAGACGCGCGATTGAAGAGGCTAAGTCTAGTTGTGGAGTTCTATAGGATGATAATGATAGCAGGTTTATAAAATACGTATACCCGAAGATCGCATTTTTTCTTTTAAAAATCACTAAACTAACTGAGCAATGAATCATTCTACACGCTTGATTCTATTATATAACTATGACAAAGTGATCGATCACTATAAAGATTCCAAAGGTTCGACAAAAACTGGGTCTAGATTTTCACGAACCTTTTATAATAAGCTTCAAACTTACTTTTTGTTATTTTCCATTGAATCGAGTAATAAAAGCTAACAAATGAAGGCCTTAAGAAAAATTATATCAGAAAATTAAACTATTTTTTTTCAGCTTAATGATGGAATTTTGACTGTTGATATAAAAATCGTAATATAAATTATTAATTCAGAAATTAATTATCTTTTGTTCTGTATCAATCTAGAACAAAGCATTGAAATAAATTAAATTATGTACTATGTTTTATGTTAGATTATACACCGTGACTTTTTGTGGTCTTATAATACGGTGTATGCGTTTATTAAAGGTGGAGCTCAATGAATCTGGTATTTAAATACCTGAATGTGCGATTTTTTTCAATTATTTAAGATATAAGATAGTAAGTACTAAGAAAAATAAATACGGACCGCGCTCGCAACAGGGTGTTTCTATGTCTGATGCCATAATGAGTAAAATTTTGTTTTAAATTATTCAAATTTCACGTGATTGGCTGCCGTTGTGAGACGACTATTCTAGTCACAGTGTTTTTAACACGATTCGATTCCTTCAATTTATCTCTGACAAATAAAATTAAAGCTAAACGTTTTTCCCTACTCAGAAACTACCTTAACAAGGTCTGTGAGTAATTATCATCCTCATTACACTTTTAAAAGTGTATTTTTGAGCCCAACACTGAGTGTCATTATTGCGTTTCTATGTGAAAAACCCCCGACGCAAAAAACCTCTAAAAAACCAACAGGTAACAAGATTTCAAATTGACCAGACCTCTGGAAGTTTCTTATATCCCTTTATCAGCCGGAAGGTGATGATTTTCAAGCGGCTGAGCAGACTTTCTTGAAACATAGCTAAAAACACTCTCGATTAAAACATCTTTCATACGAAACCATTTACTTTAAAATCGATTCACCAATTTAGGAGCTACTATGCCACAGACAGACCCACAGATACACAGATCCTTCTTTTTTGTTCGGGGTCAAAAATAGGAGAACTTTGGCAATAATTTCCAGCTTCAAATATTTTATAATGTAATAGCAACATCATCACATTATGACTCGTCAGTCCAGTGTTTATGATAAGATAGGCTCCAGAACAAAGTACATAATAATTTAATAAAGAAAAACGGGCCAAGTGCGAGTCTTACTCGCACACAGGGTTCCATAGCCCCAAACAATATAATAACAATGTTTTGAACGGTCATTCATTAGTAAACCTTCACTTAACCGCAAAACTAAATTTGTTTTTCATAGTAAGTTAATGAAAAACAAAGTTACTGCTGCAGTTTGGTGAAAAAGTCCCATATCTCAAAAACTACATATCAAATCTTATTGAAACCAATTTTCGTTGAAACATTTTTTTACGTTCTACATCCCTATATTTTTTCAGAATTTTCATCCTCTTACTTTAGAAATTAGAGGGGGGGGGGACACACTTTTTACTACTTTGGAAGTGTCTATCTTTCAAAAGATTGACTTTGAATAAAAATGGTTTTAAGAACCTCAATGTCATTTTTAAAGACCTATCTACAGACATCCCACACGTATAGGTTTGATCGTTTTTTTTTTTTTTTAGTTTTAGTTCCATGTATGGGAGGATATCCTTATCTATATATTTTTTTAAATTTTGTACAAAAATCATAATGCGGTTCACAGAATACATCTACATACCAAGTTTCAGCTGTGTAGTCTTAATAGTTTCGGAATAAAGTGGCTGTGATACGGACGGACAGACAGACAGACAGACATGACGAATCTATAAGGGTTCCGTTTTTTGCCATTCGGCTACGGAACCCTAAAAATGAGGATTATGAGGTAAGTAAATTATGAAAACTTCGGAGCCAAGTAAGACTTATGAACACTTGACCAGTAGAATATGAAGGACCTCTTTTTCCTAATATAAATGTTCTAGTTGTTATTGTGTAATTGCATGAATAATTAAGTAAGAATGTCACTATTACTTGTATAAAGTTAATTATAATTAGAAACGGTTACTTACCATTTAATAATATTATTTTAATTTTATTTTAATATGTATATTGCTGTGCCCTAACAGGGTCTATATTGTACTTAGCTCTAAGCATTTTGTAACACCCTATAAACACTATAGATTGCAAATAAATTGAATATGAAAATGAAACTACAGACTTGATGTGATAAAAATGTAATCATCTTTTTATCAGCCGCCGAACACGCACTATAGGGCTTCCATAGACGGTTATAATGAGGGGTTCAATGTCCATAGGGAATATTCACACAGCGTGGGTATCTATGGAGCGTAATCTACTTAATTCTCGACCTCTAAAGTTAGGAGTATGGATGAAACTGTCTAACGATTCTTGTGATTTTCGAAGCATGAATAGGACAGGGACATCATCATACCCAGTTTTAGGCGAAGGCTTAGGCAGAGAACTATGGTGTCTTCTTATCATTTATTGTTACGATTTTTGACACATCCGTATTAGAAATTAAATAAAATAATTCGTCGATTTTGGAGACAGTATCTATCAAGACAGAGCAATAGCAGCGAGGTATTCAATTCTAATTGAACAAACTAAAAATCAAACAAATTCGCGCTTCTCGTGTTAACATCAATACTTATTTTTTGTTAACATCAATACACATTTTCATGTTAACATCATTACGAATTTTATGTTCTGAATTCAAACAAGACAAAAATAAAGCCGTTTACAAAAAAAAAAAATGAACAAAAAGAACAGACTAAAGTTCGCGTGACCCTCTTAATAACCAAAACACTCCGAACTCCAGTCTGCGTGGACATTTATTTCCATGGGAACAAAATATAATAACAAGAAAACGGGGACTATAATAAATTGAATTTACACGGTACTGGGCAAATATTGAAATTGTCGAAAAACTTTTGAATTAAATTAAAACTTCTTTTCTTTCTACTTTTCTCTTTCACAGTTGATTGTTAAGGATGAGAAGTAGATTTTTGAAGCTGTATCTTATGTTTTCGTGTCTCGGAATGCGGTCATTTGTAGGTAGGTCTTTGACAGTATGGATAGCTTGAAGCCCGAAAATCTGTCAACCAGTCTTATCAGGAGGTATCGTTTTATCCAGTACCTAACTAGGTTGTGGAAATCAGATAAGATGCACCATGATATATACTTGTATAGTTACTTACTCAGCTGTATTTGGTTAGAATTGAAACCAGCCTATATAGTTGGGAAAAGGCTAGGCAGGCAATGATAGTAGATAGATGATAGAACCATAAATGATGTTTTCGCAGCTTTTTTTTTCTGTTTTTGCGGATGGGAAATCATCAAATGACTTCTCCCGCTCTGGGCGGAGCGGGAGGGAGTGTCAGACTTGTACTGACTAAAACCCACCCATGTTCCTTCTTCGCCCTTTGTGTTCCAGGGCCGCGGTATCTCTTTCGAACAACCCGCAGCCCTGGCAGGCATCGGCCCTTTCGGACCCCTTCCGGTTTGCTGACATCTCCTTGAGGCGCGCGTGGAACACGTACGCGCTGTCGACACGGCCTGTCGTCATGAGACGGACGGACGGTGAGCTAGCCCATTACTCACCGTCCACAGGCTCGCGCCTACGGTGGCCGGGGGTCACTGGTTGCCCCCCGACGCCCGGGGCGTCTCCTTCGGCGGCTGGGACGTGAGGTTCTCTCCCTCTCACGTTCCGCCACCTCCTTCGCTAGCATGACTGCTTCCCAGAAGGAGGCGACGGCTTCCCATTCCCTCTCGCTCCGGACCATGGATTGAACCAGGGCCGGACGCGAGAGGTCACCGCCGCCAATCGCCGCTACGAGGACACGGCGGTGCTCAGCCCAAGCGGGGCAGAGCTCCACGGTGTGCTACACCGTGTCCTCCGGCCGATCCTCGCAATGGTAACACCCGGGCGTTTCCTCCCGCCCGATTCGGTGCAGGAACCTCCCAAAACAAACAGTGTCCGGTGAGGACCTGCGTCAGGCGGAAGGTGAGGGCGCCGTGGCGCCTCTCTAGCCACTCCTCAAAGAGGGGACTTATCGCCACTATTGTGGCGTGCCCTGCACGTGGTTGCGACAGTCGCTGTCTCCATGTCGCCATGAGATCGTGCCGGAGGTCTGTCCGCTGAGCGACAATTTGCCGCGGCAGCGGAGTTTCCCCCCGGCGTAGTGCCTCCGCGCGCCATTGATGCAGGCGTGCGAGGACCATCGCTTCCAGATCCCATGGCGGCAATCCGGCCAAGAGGCTCGCCGCCTCGCCGGAGATCGTGCGGTACCCCCGGATCAGCCTTACGGCTACCACCTTCTGGGGCGCGTTCAGGTAATGGGCGGCTCGCCTCCTCAAAGAACGCGCCCACACCGGGGCCCCATAAAGGGCCATGGACCGCACGACCCCCGCATAGAGCCTCCGGCAGGAGGTGTTTGGACCCCCTAGGTTGGGCAAGAGCCGCTTGAATGCAGCCCCTGCCCGTTCCAGTTTGGGGGCCAAACGTCGGAAGTGCTCCACGAAGTTCCACCGGCTGTCGAGGATAAGCCCTAGGTACTTCAGCGTCGACTCGACGCCGATGGGAACCCCTCCTACCGTCAGTATGGATCCCGACGGTGGCGCATTCCGAGGCCCATGAAAGCACATGGCCTCGGACTTGTGCAATGCCACCCAGTTGCCGGATTCTCTCCACGACTATCGCAACCCCGCGTGTCATTAATTCGGCCGCCGCCTCGTGCGACCTCCCCTGTGCCAGCACCAGCGTGTCGTCAGCGTAGCAAACTACGCTGACACCGCTAGGGAGGTCAGCGCGCAGCACCCAATCGTAGCCGATGTTCCACAAGGGCGGCCCCAGAACCGATCCCTGTGGAACACCGCACGACACCTCTCGCCGATTCCATTCTACGGTGCGACCGGAGTAGATGACGGCCCTATCCGTCAGGTAGTCCGACCACACGACGAAGGTAGGTCGGCACCCGATGATACCGAAGTGCCTCCCTTATGCAGCTCCAGGGCATGGATTTGAAGGCGTTGGCGATGTCAAGAGACACCGCCAAGACGACCCCACCCCGAGACACTGCATCCCCCGTCGTGAGAGCCCTCACGCGCATGATGGCGTCCACCGTCGAGCGCCCCCTGCGGAAACCAAATTGGTGTTCCGCAAGGTCCGGCCCCATCCCCACAAGGTGCCCGGCGAGGCGGTTCGCAATGACTCTTTCAAAGAGCTTGCCCACCTCGTCGAGCAACACAATTGGCTGGTATGCGGACGGAGAGTCCGCAGGGCGCCCCGGCTTCCGGATGAGGACCAGCTTCCCCGTCTTCCAACGAAGCGGGAACTGGCCTCTCTCCATGCATGCACTTAAGAGCCCCTCCAGTCGGGGCCCGAGAGCCTCCGAGGCCAGGACCCAGGCTTTGCCAGGCAAGCCATCGGGTCCCGGGGCGGTATTTTTGGCTTTAAGGCTGCCTACCGCCACTCTCAGGTCTACCCCGGTCACTTCCGGAATGTCGTCATCGTCCTTGATGTGGTTTTCGCAGTACCTACACGTACGTTAGTAAATATAATTTTGTATTTTTTTTTAAACCATGGTAATAGTCTCTGAAAGGATAAGTTACCTATAAGCTACCTACTTTCCTACCTTTACTCCTTTCTTCCCTTATTATCTAGGTACTGGTATTTTTGATTTTAAGAAACATTTTACAGAATTTTTATGGCTACTAAAACAGCCTTTTTATACGTATGGGAAATCTTCAAATGACCCCTCCCGCTCTAGGCAGAGCGGAACGGAGTGTCAGACTTGTACTGACTAAAACCCATCCATGTTCCTTCTTAGCCCTTTGTGTTCCAGGGCCACAGTATCTCTTTCGAACAGTTCCGCAGCCCTGGCAGGCATCGACCCTCTCGGACCCCTTCCGATTTGCTGACATCTCGTTGAGGCGCCCGTGGAACAAGAACGCGCCGTCGACACGACCTGTCGCCATAAAACGGACGGACGGTGAGCTAGCCCATTACTCACCGTCCACAGACCCGCGTACTAAAACAGCCTCAATTCATGACGATATAAAATAAAGTTCTAGTAAAAGCAATGCCGGCAGCGCTAAATAATAATAGCATGTAAATAATCGCCACAAAGTAAATAAACAGACTACACATAACTCGGTTAGATGTTAAATAATATTTGTAAACTAACATATGAATAAATATTGCGATGTATAAAAGAATAACATTGTGTATTTTTATTTCTTAGTTAGAGGAATGATTTAGCGGTTTTTCTTACAAACACATTCTTCAAGCAAGTTTTTCTTTATTCGTCTTTGGGTAACAATCTAATCATATGAGAACTAAGTGTTGGGCCCGCTTGAACTAAACTTCAATACATTTAGCGGGAAACAATTTTAAAATATTGTTATAAAGTGGTAATAGGTATACCTACATGGTCATAATATATAGGTGATAGGTATACCTACCTACATGGTCATAATGTATGGAACGATGGTCATATGTGTAAAGAGAGGATTTGACACAGCAGTGTGTGTGACACGATATATGCAAATATAAAAATTAACTAAGAACCGGTAAATTGTTAGAAAATGACAGAGAGTGAGCTGCAGAGTGAGGTTTTAAATCCGTTTACTGTTAAATGCATCTACCTACCTTGTTTTATTTCGCAGAAAGCTAGCCCTCTTAGGTGTACCGTGCTACAAAAATATTCGAACAAAACTGCCCATGATTCTTCACCGTCACTCCCCGTCAAAACAAACATCACTCAACGAAGTAGAACATAATAAAAACGTCATTAGGTGTCACATAAAGCCGTCGGCACAATATGGACACGTTATGAGCCGTTAGCCTTAAAAGCCGGAACACGTGGCTTCGACGTAATTACTCCTAGCTGAAGCCATCAAGCTTTATTGACTAAACTATACCTGGTTAGGTATAATTATGTTTTATTTGAAAGCAGGTATTTACTGGAAATGTCTAAATACTGGAAACCTGGAGGCTGTCGGGTTTCCTGACATCATGGAATTGAGAAATTCCTTAGAAGAGCAGGTCAGGCAGGTTACTATTGGTTTATACATTTCTGTGAAATGTGGACGTGGCGTTGAATCTCTTGTTTCTGGCTATCTATTTGATGTCAACGAGTAGTGTGTGTGCTTACACAGGTACTAGTTCAATACTTCATTAGGAATTGAAGCATTTCAAAAGGAGTTGATATGTATTGTAATCCTCGTTTATGCATTGACGGCGTGGGATTTTTTTTTACCATAGCAAAAGCTAGTTTGGTATAAATTTCAACTTGATACTTCCACGCGTTCCTGAGAAAAAATGTCTTGACATAGACAGACAGAGAGACAGACAGACATCGAAGTCCCAAGATCCTTTAAGGATTTTTGTTTTTTTCCATGAATCATAAAAAAACAAGAACTCTTGTATTATAAAATCTATTGGACAAGACAAAAACAATAAAAAGCTGTTAACTTAGCTGCAAAACTTATTCCATTCAATCATTTTCAGAGAAAACACTACAAAGACAAATGCTTACAAATATCTCCAAAGTTCTCGTATCCATTATATCAATCGAAATAGGCGAATAAGCCGAAATCTCCGTATCGAACGAGTTTCTATTTCCGTGTTAATAGCTCAATAGACATATCACCACATAAAACATAGCGTCGACAGTTATGAGATAAATAACACGTGATTATGTGAGAAAATAGCGCGTATTTATCACACATTTCTCCGGGTTGTCGATAAAAATAATTGGTTATACTTATAAACCTTCTTGGAATCGATAAATTGAAAACCTTACGTTGTGGTTTTTTTTTCAGGCAAACCGGCACCCGGTTTAGATTCTAACAACAGTAATACAAACATGAAAAATTGCTGTAGAATCTTATGAAAGACAACCCATCGGATCGAAAGCATATTCTAACAAAGGGGATCATAGCCTAAGAGCCGGAGTCATCATAATCATCATCATTATGAGCCGGACTGTGTAAACCTCAAGCTAGTGAACGCTCATCGACATACATTACAGACTATCCTAATCTGGTAGAATGGACAGTCACTGACAAAATAAACACAAAAATTGCACGCAAACAACCTGTCAACTGTGTCACTTTCGGGAACATAACAAACCATTTAGATAACTATAGTATTGTCGTGTCACATTTTAGGGGAAAGTATATGGACACAATGTCACATGATAACTGATAAGTCACAGGTGATTGACACGCGATTAAGTGTCTTATTACTAATTAGAGTATACCAACATATTCTGTGAATACGAGCAGGATAACTGGACAAAATAACCAATTATATATTATTTTTTAAATTTGTTATGCCTTTGCTCTTGACTCTAGTCTAGGTCGGAGATGACAGAGACAAAGTCGACGATGGTACGAGCTTACCCAGAAGAAGCCTGCTCACTCTAACTTTGAAGAGATTAGGGTTTTAAGCATGCGGAAACACAGACGCAGGCAGAGAGTTCCACTCCTTTGCTGTGCGCTGTGAAAGGCGTTTGAAAACGCTTATTACATTGATGATTTTCCTCATATATTTCTCGCTTTACCTAATTTTTCACTTAGGATCTATATATGAATATTTGCGACGCCTGGCGAAAAATAGGTGTACTATAGATACAACTCTGCCAAGCCCTTCTGGAAACACAGGTGTGATGTTTTATAATTACACATGCGTAATATGATGTTGAACATTCTGAAACTGATTCATGATTCAATGAAACTGGATCCAAACCGCACTTAAGAGCGTTTACGTCTAACGACATTTCATACAAACTTTCAAGTCCTTATTTTCCGAAATGACTGAACCGATTTTAATGAAATTTCATACGCATAGCAGGATACATAGGTGTTAAAAGTTAATACTAAAATTTTCAACAAAAAAAAATGTTACAGCTAAATTAGACCGATTAAATTATAAATTATCTATTGAAACAGAAATTTCCAATCATCTTTTTTTTACTTTTTAGACCTATGTATCCTGCTTATGCGTATGAAGTTTCGTTAAAATCGGTTCACTCATTTCGGAAAATACGGACTTGAAAAGTTGTATGAAATGCCGTAAGGTGTGAATGCTCTTAAGAACTATATAATGAAAAAGTCATTAAATGGGATTAATTGAACTTAGAACGTTATTTTAATGATTGTAACTCTGTAAAGCCATATTTGTTACCTACGTTCGCATATCATAATTTTTTCAACATACATTATGACACTGCAAACGTATATAATGTCACGTTGACATAAACATTGCCCTAAACGTATTTTGGTGTATTGACAAAAATATTTGATGACAACAGTGAAAGTGACTTTTAATGGCTTTCAGATAACATAGATAACTTTACAATCGGTACACGATTACACTGTTTTTCTGATGTATGTTTTTCCCTTTTACGTCGCAAGCAACGTGAACCATTTAACTTTATTATCGAGAAAATTACTTCTTGGTCGGTGTTCTAATGTGATTTGGACCCATTAGGTACCTAAGCACTTTTAGATCTCCATTTAGCCAGAACAAGCAACGTTGGTCTGTTTTAATTATATTTTATTACTTAGTGTGCTTGTCGTTAAGAATTTTAATTACACAAACAACTAGAACTTGGAGCAAAATAACATAGAAGTAATAGTAAAGTTTTAATAACTAAACTTCGCTTCTACTCAAGTATACTTAGTAATATATTCTGATTAAAATAAATTAACACAGTAGTATATTAAAGTTGGTGCTATAAGTGCATATTTGTTACTGAAATTTACTTATTGATTATTACTTACTTATTATTTGAATTTATGACATTGTACAGGCTATTGTTTTGAATCGATGACATTGTATAATTTTTTATTTTGAATCTATGACATTGTATAATGTATTAATAATAAATTTATATAATAAATTTGAATTTATGAAATTGTGTATGATAAATTTTGCATGCCTGAATTGGTACAACACAGTGGACGGCGCATTCACTTGACATCTGGAAATGTATAATTATGTACTATGTTGAGCAATAAACATTTGGATTGATTTGAGTTGAATTGAAAATGCATTATAAGTATAGCATGAGGCTAGGCTAGGTTCGATTCTCAGGCCGGGCAAAGTGTTATTTCGTTTTTTCATCGGAAAAGCAGCCACGAAGTCCGGTTTTTGTGGGAAGTAGGCTCGCCCCCTAATACATGGTACTTTAAACATAACTAGTGAAATGTGGGTGTATTATTTGGTACACCTCTGCCTAACTCTTCGAGGACTAGAGGCTTTATGTTACGTTATGTTAAGTACGAGTACGTACTTCTAACTGTAGCCTTATTTGCTCAATCAGACTTGCCATTTAAAAGAGACATATTCTACTTACCTCTAGTTGGTTCGAGCAATCGATCAGAATAGTGCTTGAATAGTTTGGAATAGCAATCGATGCGTACACCCGCGTTGCGATGTAATCGACTGGACTGGCGTGTGTGATGTGTAGCGGTCTTTACGCACGAAGGACCTCAGGTTTGGTTGGAATGTGCGACCGGTCTAGTATTGATATCAAGTTATACAAGCTGTTGTTTTGCATCCTCATCAAATTCAAGGAGATAACTATGGAAAGGTATGTATTTTTTTTATTTACGGTAATCGGTAAGTGTGAACCACTCGTGTTTTAAACGTGGCTAGTCTGTTCCTCGCCCTATAACCACGCTTTCACACATACAAACAATCTCAAATATTTATTCGATAATTTCTTATTCCCTAAACCACGTTATGGAGGTTAGTCTGATTGTAGTATTTGACCTCAATCTGAAAAGCTATTCCATGTTCATTGAAGTAATGACTTGAATGACTATAGAGAAAGGTTTTTTCAACTGGGTTATCGTGTCAAATGAAAGATACATTTATTGGGTGCCATAGATATAATAAACTGGGTGCTTTCATATTAAACAAGGTGTTGTTTTGCACCCTCGTCATATTCAAGGAGGTAACTAAGCTAATGATTCTGACCCGAATTGATAATAAAATGGGTTAGCTACCCATTTTATATTATTATTTGCTCCATCAGACTTGCTATTTAAGAGAGACATATTCTGCTTATCTCTAGTTGATTCGAGCAGTCGATCGGAATAGTGCTCGAATAGTTGGGAATAGCAATCGATGCGTTCACCCGCGTGGCGATGTAATCGACTGGAAGGCTTGTGTGGTGTGTAGCGGTCTGTACGCACGGAGGATCTCAGGTTTGGTCGGAATGTGTGACTGGTTTAGTATTGGTATCAAGTTATACAAGCTGTTGTTTTGCATCCTCGACAAATTGGTAATGCTAACAAAATGCTAATGATTCTCGACCCAAATTAGTAATAAAATGGGTAGGTATTGTAACAAATTTGCTTGTTCCTATAGATAGAAAATAAGCAGACTTGTATACATTAAAAAAGTAATTAGGTGAAAATGAATTTAATAAATGATGATATCAAAAATACAATAAATTAATAAAAAAGTAGAGGGCAGGTTAACCGGGAATGATTTGAATGTCTCTACAAATCTCTGAGCGTGATAGTAACTTAAGACAAACATCCAGTCGTAGAAAACTGGCTTGATCAAGATGAGCTTGACCACGACGAACTTGATGCAGAGCGGCTTGGCAGGACCCACCAGCAGACACGTACCGCCTCAGTGCCAGGCTCGTCAGCTCGCAGAGTAGCTTCCAGCAGACACGTACCGAGCCCCAGTGCCAGGCTCGTCAGTTCGCAGAGCAGCTTCCAGCAGACACGTACCGAACCCCAGTGCCAGGCTCGTCAGTTCGCAGAGCAGCTCCTCACAGCAGCTACACTGAAAAAATTAATTAGTTGAATCAACACTTATTCAACTATTTTTTTGTGTTAATATAGAACCTACATAGAAGATTTGTTGAATCAAACAAACTGAAATTGTTACTTTTAAAAGGTAAATTTAACCAAACCCAGTAAGGTTGCTTCAACACTGTTTTGAAATGGTAATGCTTAAATATTTTTGTTATTTTGACTAAATTTATCTGTTGATTCTAGTATTTAATTAAATGTAAGGTGTTGACAACTTTATTCACACTAGTTAATTAAACTAATCGTATAGTTGATGGGAACATTTGCAAATACACACATCAAAAGTGTCTAGGGATCAACATATATTTTTGCAATAACTTTTCTCCTGATTGATATTAATTAAAATTTTCTTTAAGGATTCATCAAATAAAGTGTTTTCGTTTGTCACATTAACGATAAACCAAGTCACCTTTGCATTAATAAAGAAATTTGCCATTTTCTAATAAAGGGATTTTTGACATTTGAACCACTAACATTAAAGTTCGAAAAAAAGACTGAAATAACAGTTTTCTTTAAAATTTTATTGGGTAACTTAAACAATTAATAATCCGTGTTTCTACCGCGAACACTAACAACACAAGAACATCGGTTTGGCATACTCAAAATGAGTTCATCCAAATCACGCTGTGGAATGGCCGCCCATGTTCGTTGCAACAACAAAAAAAGGTCTTCTTGCGACTGGATACCCTCCATATTCGGCAGAGCTCTTCTCTGTAGCATATCCCATGCATGCTCAATCGGGTTCAAGTCTGGCGACTGAGCAGGCCAGGGCAGGACATTGATGTTAGCTGCGGCGAGAGTCTGTCTTACAACTCTTGCGGTGTGCGGTCGTGCATTATCATGCATTAACTGAAATAAGGGACCGATTTGCACTTGTAGAGGAACGATGACGTCTGATACAATCGTCTCAGCATAAATTTGAGCGTTGAGGTTGCCTCTGATCCAAATCAACTCAGTTCTTCCGCCGATCCAAATACCCGCCCATACCATGATGGTTCCACCACTATAAGGATGGACTTCCTGGCAGGATTTTAATCGCTGTTGGCGTCCAGGGGTTCTCCAGTGTCGTATACGTCTTGTATCCGGTCTCATACCAAAACGAGACTCATCAGAAAAGCACACGAAACGCCATTGTTCTTCTGCCCAATTTCTGTGTTCAAGAGCCCATTGATATCGAATCCTACGATTGTGCATTGCTATAGGTGGTACCCGTAGCGGTCTTCGGGAATGAAGGTTCACTTCATGCAAGCGGTTTCTGACTGTTTGGTCGCTAATTAAGTTCCCTGAAGAGTGATGAAGCCTCACGGCTAACATCATGGCGGTTATTGTTGGAGCTCTTCGAGTTAAGATTTGAATGTATCGGTCTTGTCTCCGTGTGGTGCAGCGATACCGTCCTCCATGGCGCTCAGCCACGGTACCAGTGCTTCGGTAACGTGTCCAAAGTCGACTGATAACACTCTGACTTGTATTCAGAGCTAAAGCCACAGTACGTTGCCGGGAACCAGCTTCTATCATTCCCACGGCTCTGAGCATTTCTTCCCTGCTTAAATGACGTCGCCGCTCCATAATAACGTTGGTTTTAATCAGTAGTAGGGAAACAGTAGCACTAATAATGTCTTCAATGCGTTGTATGTTTTTATAGGGAAAATATTGACAGCTGATTTTCATCTTTTACTCGAATTTGATTCACAGTTCCTGATTCAAATTATGAAATGCACCAAAAAGGATCCATATAAATTTATAAAATCATAAATTTATTACAAAGCCACATCTCAATCTCAAGAAATCCGCATAAAAATGCTTGATCCCTAGACACTTTTGATGTGTGTAGTTGAATCAATTTTGTAAATTTGACTAAGTTCATTTGCTGATTCCACTTAACATTATGTTGACATTACCGAATTATTAGTTAAATTGACCGCTCTGCGATTATACATGAAAAAATGTGTTAGCTTAACCCATTTTTTTGGTTGTAACAACAACTAGATTTTAACTTTTTTAAATTTGTTATATTGAATGTAGAACTACGGTTGTCACAACGTAATTTATTGTTGACTCAACTGTTAAGGAATCAACATTCAGAAATTCAACTATTAGTTTTTTCAGTGTAGCAGCAGCCACGGCAGCACCAAATGAAGACCACTCCTTAACTCCACTAGGCTGTGCTCAAAACTCAAGATATGACTGAGATCTTAGCTGATTTATTAACTTCAGACTAAAATGATTTCTTGTCTCCAGACTGAACCAGGGCATACGTCAGAAATCCCTTTTATACCCTGATCCTCCTTTTCGTTTCTTTCTTCCAATTTCTTTCTCAGATTCAAATCTGCTGCGCTCTAGTAAGACGCAACCTGCCAGTATTCAAAGCAGGTAACAATTGGTCAAAAACCTTGCGCATAATATTTTTATAAATATAACTCAGAATTACTTTACACAGCAAATCTTAAAAATACAACAATTGAACTGACGAATTGATGATAATATTTTTTTGTAATAATAGGTCTTTACCTATGAAATTGCCGTATTGCAGTACAGACTTTTTCAAACAAAAAAAAGTTTTGATTGGCTATGAGTTCTAAATTCAAATTAATTTTGTTTTAAAAATATGACATTCTATTTACAAAATCAGTCTTTTGTTTATTCATTAGCGTTGTATTTTCATTACATTTCAACATTTTTCCTCATAATGGATACTTTGAAATTTCGTGTAATTATGGAATATGAGTTCCGTCGTGGCACCAACGCGGCACAAACGACCCGTAACATCAACGACGTTTACGGAGAGAACTGTACAAACGAACGCACAACCCGTTATTGGTTTGCTCGGTTTCGTTCTGGGAATTTTGACTTGAAAAATGAACCTCGTGGTCGTCCGGAAACTTTGGTCAACAATGATGAATTAAAGGTGATTGTTGAAGCTGATGAAACTCAATCTACAGCTGAGCTGGCAGCAGCTTTTGATGTTAGCATTAAAACAATATTGGTCCATTTGCGACAGATTGGCAAGATAAAAAAGCTTGATAGATGGGTGCCCCACGAACTTAACGATCGCCAGCGCAACGTACGCGTCGAGACTTGCCTTGCGCTGCTTAACAGGCACAGAAATGAAGGAATTTTGAACCGAATTGTTACGTGCGACGAAAAATGGATTCTTTTTGACAATCGAAAGCGCTCAGCAAGTTGGTTAGATCCTGGTTCGGTACCAAAGCAATGTGCAAAACGAAAAATGACCCCTAGAAAGGTGATGGTCACAGTTTGGTGGTCTAGTGCTGGTGTGATTCATCATAGCTTTTTACAAAACGGCGAGAGCATTACTGCAGATGTGTACATTGAAGAACTGACCACAATGATGGCGAAACTCGCACGTCTGCAACCAGCTTTGGTCAATCGGTCGTCTCCACTGCTACTTCACGACAACGCGCGGCCCCATACTGCACAACAGACCGTCTCTAAGCTGCATGAGTTGGGTTTGGAAGCTCTCCCTCATCCGCCATACTCACCAGATCTTGCGCCTTCCGACTATTACTTTTTCCAAAATTTGGACAACTTTTTAGCGGGAAAAAAATTCAATTCCCGAGAGGCAGTACAAAACGCCTTTGAAGAGTTTGTTGTCTCCCGTCCAGCTGATTTTTTCAAGAAGGGCATCCATAAACTGCCACAGCGTTGGCAAAGATGCATTGATTGCAGGGGTGATTACTTTGAATAAAAGAAATAAACAAGTTCGAAAAAAAAAATACTTTAACTTTTTTCAAACAAAACGGCAATTTCATAGGTAAAGACCTAATATATAATCTAAATGAAACCTTCATAGAGAGTTTGGCTGGTAACAATCAAAAATAAAAGTAAATGACATCTGACTTTGAAGTAAACATGTCAAAACAAAGAATATAAAGAAAATATTTATAACAACGAAATGATTGGTAAAATGCTAATGTAAAACCAATAAAAGTATGAATATGGATGATAAGTGTGAGTATAAAGTGTCTGTAGTAGGCAGATACTATATTTCCCCAAAGTGTCTGTAGTAGGCAGATACTACAATATGTATTTTTTATTTTTTTCTTATTTACGGAAATCGGTAAATGTGAAAGGGATTAAATATAATGAGCACCAAAAAATACTTTGAGATCCTAAGCTACGTTACCAATGACGTATTATAAATAGACGCGTCATGCATGAACATCACGGCACTCGAAAACAGCGTAAATACCTATAGGTAGCTAGACAGCTAAATAGACGCACGAAGAGAGGGAAGGAAAATTAAATGTCATCTACGGAATTCCTGTAATGCCGCATTTACACATTCGTGCGAATAACGAAGCGAATGACGAGGCGAACAACGAACACGCATATGTAAACACTGCGTTCGCTATTCGCCTCGTGCTTCGCTTCGCGATTCGCGCGTTCGCGTTGAGAGCGGTTTTTCGGACGCGAATCAAAGGGCACGAATGGCGAACACGAACTTACTGTTTACACATTCGCCTGCATTCATTGACAGCTAGCGCCCGAGCCAACAGGACGTGTTGTCAAAATGGAGTGGAGTGAAGCGCGGATTATAGAATTCCTTGAATTATTTCAAAAAGAAGAGTTCATTTGGAACACAAAACATCAGAACCATAAAAATAGGCAAATAAACGATGCTTGGAACCGTATGTCTACTAGTATGGGGTTGCCAGTGAGCACGTTAAAGATAAAAAATAATTCTTTGATGGTCTGTTTCCGAACACACCTTCGAAAGAAGAAAACTTACGATGACACGCTATCATCCACCATCGTCTGCGACGATGTTTTTTTTTATTTATTTTTACGCAGGTTATCTAAATAATTATATAAACTCATTAAATGTAGCGCGCCGCACATCATCATCATCATTAGCCTATAATGTTCCCACTGCTGCGACACACCACAGGCCTCCTCTCCTATGAGAGGGAATGGGCTGTAATCCACCATGCGGGCCCAGTGCGGGTTGGTAGTTGTCACATGTCTTTGAATTTTTAGTTCTAGGACATGCCGGTTTCCTCACGATGTTTTCCTTCACCGTTTTGAGAGCAGCGGTGATGAAATAAATTACACAAAGTAATGCGCCTGCCTGGGTTCGAACCCACGGCTTACTGCTCGTAAGTCGGGGCTGCCACCACTGGGCCATCGCTGCTCAATGGCGCGCACGCTGCGATTATTTTCACGTCTTCCATGTTCGTGTGCGAATTTCAAAATGATTCACTCCGCGAATGTGTGAACAGTAGTTCGCGACAGCATTCGTTTACGAATGTTTCGTCGAATGTTCGTCGAGTGTCGAGGCGAATGACGAACACGAATGTGTAAATGCGGTATTAGAGAGAGATATTTCTTTAATTGCATTGCATTCTGTGCTCCATGCTCATTGGCCGAGCGCGTACAAAATCACGTGACTTACCTCAGGCGTCAGCCGCCATTAAAGGCATCGAAAAAAATAAAATAAAATACATTTTTACTTGATACTTACGTATGAAATGATATTTTTTTATCTTTCACAGTTGCAGTATAGTTAAAACATTTCCTAAAAATACAGGACGGCATTTTCTTTTCTTATTATAAGAGAACTTTTTCAAGTAAGATAATTGAATATCACGTACGGCCGCGGCGCTGGTTCGTACGTGACTAAATGTCACTCCGGCAAGTACCTTAGTATCATCTTGCCACTACAGAGCGCGGGCAACGTATCTATAGTTTATATATCATTGTACGTTACCCAAAAAAAATACTAAACACCAAAAAAATTGTATTCAAAGACCAAATATAGTAAATTATCACCAAATATAGTAAATGATCACCAAATTTTGTGGCAAGAAGAACTTAGGAAGCAAGTGCGAGCAAAGCGAGCTCGGGATATTGGGCACCCCGACTCGGACAGGTTAGGTTCGAAGGGGATGGCGGGGTTTAGTGAGCGAGTGGAGCGAGCGAACTAAGACCCCGACATCCCCTTCGTGTTAGGTTACTTTAAACCCTGCAGAGAGAAATAGGAGCCCCGCGTAGCGGGGCTCCGTCGACTACGCCTTAGTTCGGAGCTGTGATTTTCAGGTTTTTAATTCTGGTGATCATTTACTATTTCTGGTGATCATTTACTATTTTAGGCAGTATAAAAATGTTTTTTAAGGTTATATTTACTTTATCTGGTGTTATGTTAAACATAAGCCAATGTGAAACACCCGTGTTTTAAACGCAGTCCGTCTGGTCCGCGCCTTATAACCGCGCTTCCACACATACAAATAATCTCAAATGTTTATTCGATAATTTCTTATTACCTAAACAACCAAAAAAATCAGCGTTTATTAAACATTAACTAGGTACCATACCTAAATATACATTAAAATATCTTTAATTCAGACCTAAATTGTTCCATAAGTTGCTATTGGTTAGTGACAGATGGTGCTTATATTATGTTATCTGAGGGACCGTTCATTAATCACGTGACACTTGAAAGGGGGGGAGGGGGTTTAGCGAAAATCACGAAATCACAAGGGGGGAGGGGGGTGTAGTAAGATATCACGTGTATTTCTTTTTTCGTCAAACGCGCGATGTTTAAAAGAAATGTGGCTTGTAGTGTGACCTTGGCTCGCCGTTGCCAGTGTAGTGTGTAAGTTACTTTACATTATATACATGTCTATTGTATCCTATTTAAAAGGTGTGTTTATTGAATTATAGTCAGTATTATCCCAACCTTCGGTGCTTCATTTATCTCTCCAATAACCCGCCTTACACCAGGCAACGAACGAAGTACCTGTATTTAAAGATAATATTCTAAAAAATTTAAGATTCTGTGTACGTATACACGTGATTTTGGGTGGGGGCGGGGCGTTAGTCTTAAACCTCACCACGTATCACCTAGGGGGAGAGGGGGGGGGGTTAAAAAATGCAAAAAAAAAAAAAAAAAAAAAAAAACACGTGATTAATGGACGGCCCCCAAGATTGGAAATTAAAAAAACCTAGGCAGGTGCCACCTGAAACAAAATATACTTTAAATACACAAAATATCAGCTTAAGAAATAGCTTCCAGATTAAGCTATTTCTTAAGCTGATATTTTGTGTATCAACTTCAACGAATGTGTCGGTAATTGACGTGTGATAGTCTGAAGATTTTTTTTTTTTTTAAATTGAGATCCACCCACCACCGTACTAGGCTTATCTTAGCACAAACCCCTCTACACAATTTCTATTGTAACAGAACCACCACTACCGACAAAGACTCTCTCCTACATCGTCAGAATTGCATTCATCCGCTTTCATTGAAGATAGGACGTTTCATGGAAACTACACTCAGCACCCGTATCGAAGCTGTTACGCAGAATACATAGAACCACAGAGCACGGACTAGCTTAGAAACGGGACTACTGATAAAATCGTAGTGCCGAAAGTATACGCTCTAATATGCAAGTAGCTTGCAAGCCATTGTGGTGTGATAAACACAAGCTGTTGTGCCACAATAGGGTAATAGACACCATGAGGGTCAGTTCACACCGAGACGCGACGCGACGCGACGCTGCGCGCATTGAAAATATAACTTTATTTTCTATACGAAAGGATACATATTTCTTTACAGGCGTCACGCGGCGCAGCGCTGCGTGGCGCAACGTATTCTCACAAGGAAATGTCTATCTTTTCGTGTAGAAAATAAAGTTAAATTTTGAATCACTCTTTAAAATGTGAGCTGACCCTTACAAAAACTTTTATGTAGACCTTCATACTGATTGTGTTCAACCAACTGTAAAATTGGATTTATTGGTTGGCAGATTAGTGACGTCAAAGGTGTCTATGGTCATACAAAATCTATGTGGGAATCGCGTTGACAGGTCATAAAAAGTATGTGAATTGATTGGAGAGTCCACTACCCTATCACATGCAAGATTGACTTGAATACTTTTGTGCAGTGTTACTGGCATACATGCACGAGTATATTCTAAACTAAACGCATAGTTTCGATCAAGTCATTTGTAGTAAATAGTTCTAGTTAACGGTGACAAGCTTGTTTTGGACGGGAACTGTGACAATGCCGTCTCTAGCAGAGGCGTCTTCGTTCTCTGTGTACATAACCGATCATGGTTTATCTTAAAAGACAGGGCTGTCTAAAGTAATCCGTTTATGTTTATCAAGCAGGCTGTACCCATTGTATCTGACGTATTGGATTATACAACTACCTCAATGATAGAGTAAATAGGAGCATTGTCTGTGTTAATTTGCTGAAAGGGGTATTCTTCTTGTATTGCTAGGCTAAAATTTATATTTAAACTAGCTTTTACTCGCAGTTTCATGCGCATGAAAATAAAAGTTGTTTTCGAGGTAACTATTATGACTTAAAAAGGTAAAAGACGGACAGATAGACCGATAGACAGGCAGGATGGTTTTCGCATTTATAATATTATTAAGGAATATATCGAGTTTACGGCAAACTTGTTGGGTAATGGACTCTACACACTAAAGCTGTTGCTTATGTCGGTGACTTTCGTAGGAATTCAGTTGACATGCCGCCAACATGTCGGCAGCTTTAGTGTGTACGGTATTTTATTGGTACCAACTGAGACATGTCATATCCACCATCAGTTTTATGACTTTGCATGACGACTTTCGTTTATTATATTCATTGTCGATTTACAGACCTAATCTGACTTATAAAATGATCACGTCAACCACGGCTCTTGTACCTGGTTGATGAAAGAACCATAAAACACCTATAGAACTTAACAGTACTGAATAGACCAACTTTACAACCTTTTTACAGCCTTGTTGAATGCTGAACCATTTGGAAAACTCGTTTTAAAGGGATTTTATTACCACATTGATAGATGGCAGCACCATATCACAAACCTTTGTCGATGGTGCAAGCCTCAAGGCTAAATGGTCGGTTAACCTTCTCATACTCGTGTGGTGGTCAGTGAGACCGATAAAAATACTTTCGTCTTTTTTATTTTGTTAACACTGTCTGCCCGTTCCAAGCTTGCATTATGCGAAAGGTGTGCTGTATCAGCGTTTCCGCGGCCAGCTACGTGACACCTCACAGCGTAACACGACGCCGTTACTTTGTGTGCAGTTGTTATTAAGTTATTTTTGTATAAAGTATTTATTAGTTTAAAGTTATTGTTTTTATACTTATATTAAGGGTGTAAAACACCTCTTAACGAAGCCAAAAGGCACTGGTTCTCACTGTCATTGCGATCTTTTTTTTGTTCTACACCATACCTGGGAACCTTCTAGTTACGGAGATATTAGGGGTCAAAGTTCCAACTTTTTGACAAGTATTTTTTAAAATGCAAGTTTTTAATGTAAGATTTTTACTTTAAACACCTCCACGACCCCCGTACTATTCAATCCGTCTATCAGCACAATGTTTTGAGTGCGTTACATTGAGTTCTACCACAAAACATGATTTTACACCCCCCAAAAAAAAGTCGTTTCCCAGCAATAATTTTTGCGTATAGTTTCATATACAGAATGCTTGGTTGACGGCTTCGTGATGAGGTGATTTACACGGTGTATGTATTGTGATTTATGGGCCCTAGTTGCCTGAAATAAAGGATATTGTATTGTATATTGTATGGTTCTCTGCCCTTTCTCCGAAAATTGTTTGCCAAATTTTCACTTGCTAACTAACGTTTCGCAGAATTTTATTTCGCTGAATAATCGTTTGCCAACTTATCATATAATTTTATTTTATTTCCCAACCTCACAGTTACCAACTGTACGTTTGGTCTGATTTTCATAATGACACTTTTTAAAATGCCAACTTTTTCCCCTGGCACCACTCCCATGAAAAGGTAATGCACCGTTCTTGAGAAAAACCAATTATTGTAAACTAACCTCAAAGCATTTTACATTCGCCTAAAAAACGTAGTCGACGTAGCCCCGCTACGCGGGGCTCCTATTTCTGTCTGCAGGGTTTACAGTAACCTTACACGAGGGGAATGTCGGCGTAACCCCTTCGAACCTAACCCGTCCGAGTCGGGGTGCCCCAAGTCCAGAGCTCGCTTAGCTCGCTCTTGCATCCAAAATCTCCTGGTAGCAAAAGTAACATTACCTATTGTACACACATACAATCAGTGGGGCTACATTGGGGATTTTTAGGTTGTTTTAAAAACGGTATGTTTGACAAATGATAAATGTTCCAAACGTTTTGTGTCATTATAATAATCAGCAATAACAATAATTCTACCAAATGAAACGTTGTCATACAAAAATTTGCTAATCGTTAGTTGTCAAAGTGAAACATCGGCGAAACGTTGGTTAGCAAGTGATAATCTGCAAACAATTTTCGGCGAAAAGGCAGGACACCATATTGTATTGTATTATGGTCGGAAATTATACCACGGAAACATCCTGTTAATGCCTATTAAATTTGGGGATAATGGAGCTGTCCATTAGTGACAGAATTTTTGCATTCGGATCAGTAGTTCTATAGAGACGTACCAAACACACCCAACCTCACAAACTTTACCTCTTATTATACTTATTACTATAGATGAGGGCATTTTTTAGCTACCTTCCTGATTCGTTGCGATGAGTACGGTCATTGCAGGGCAAAAAGTGCTTTTGTGCTAGTAGCTAGTATGGCCGTTATTGGCGCAAAACGGTCTGTAGGACCGACGAACATCAGTGTTTTAAAATATGGCGCGAGTACACGAAGGTTAAAATAATCTGAAACGGTGTGAAGCTGAAACTATAAAGATAGGGATCGATTGAAGTCGCTTTTACGATTATGTTGTAACTATCAAATGGGTTCTGCTAAAAAAGTTATAAAAATCTAGGTCAACGCACTAAACCTTTTGACGAGGGCAAACCGACCCTGTTCAAATATATACCTCGGCTTTATTTTGTCAAAGAATGGTTACTGATACTGATCCTGTTAGCCTGCGCCATCCCACTGCTGGGTAAAGGCCTGTGCTCATGACTTTCAGTTGTTCCGGTTGGCCAATGTGGACCACTGGTCGCTGGTCTTGTCCAGCTAGTCCCGCCATCTTTTACGAGGTCTGCGGCGACGCCATCTGGGTGTGTCAAGATACTAGTTATTATTAATAATTAATATCAGGAAATCTCAACTAATTCCTCACCTTAGAAGCAACATATTATATGACAGTGGTAGCTGGTATATTGGAATCAATATATTCGTCCCCTTAAACTTGTCATTTTCGTAAATGCACTTTAGTCGATTAGGCCGTCGACATCACTGATAAAGCCACAGGTCATGTCCTTGGTAATAAACATGATAACGGTCGCTACGCGAACTCCCAAACGCTGAAAACCTCTACGAAGTACAGTCAACGAAAGGGTTTGGTGTTCACAACAGAAATTGTCATCTTTATACCACGCAGACAATAAATGGATGATGGATGGGCTTCACCAAGAAAGTGACACAGCATCCCTATATTCTTGGCCCAGCAGTGGGGCAGCACAGGCCAGTAAAAAAATGCGAAAGTAAGTTTGTTTGTTTGTCTCTATAACGTTTTTATCATAATAGTCCGAGACGGTTATTGTCAAATTCTAAATTTCCGCGAGCGAAGCCGCGGGAAAAAGGTATTTCCAAATAAAAGTGAACCGTTGAGTTTTTAACACTCGGCTTTTTTTTGAAAGTTGATCATTAAGCTCCGACAGTGCAATAATAATTGGGCATCAATTGAAGTCTCGCATAGTGTAAGTGGAAACTTACAATAGTCTAGTAGACAAACCAATTGTACTGAACATTTATTTTACAATATAAGTATACAGACTGCCTCGTTGATCTAGTCGTCGCAAGCGTGACTGCTGAGCATGAGGTCCTGGGTTCGATTCTCGGGGTGTTAATGGGTTTTTCCATCAGGAATTACTCAGTAGCAACCACGGATTCTGGATTTGTGCCCGGTTGCTGAACTGGTGAAATGTGTGTGTAGTTTTTAGGCTCACCTCTGCCTAACCCTTTCGGGATTACAAGGCGTGACATTATATTGTAATTAATTGATATTTATTAACAAACCATTCAATATAATAGACTTTGGCTACTTACACATACAGACAAATTAGGCATGAGACCCACACTACAATGTTATGTAAGTGCAAAGCAGCTTTATAAATCCGTACAGTGTACACATATCTCTTTTGCCAATTGTACCACATTATTCCCCAAAGTATGACTCAGCTCGCGGTGAGAGGTATAAAACTTTGTTATTTACTGTGTGGGTAATATTTTGTTATCATTTATGTGGTAATTTATTATCTAAATCCCCGTGTAACGCCGTGACGCAGGTGGGTCTGTGACATATTCGGCCGATTATTCATATTCACCAAATATGGTGGAAAAATGTCGCAGTGGGTTAAGTAATTGTGTTTAGATGTTGTGTAAGAAAAGTGTTACTGTGTGTTTTAATCAATAATGACCTGTTATTTGCCGGCTTAATTCTTGCTGTGTGTGCTTAACTCTTGATTGAAGCTCTGTCTTAAAAAAATATTGTGATCAGCACGCGTAGCATGACCACTGTAGAAACGAGTTAAGAGTAAGAGTTAACGAGTAAGAGTTTTGTCTACGGAAAAATCGACCATAATGGCAGATGGACAATCACAATAATTATGTCAGTTTGTCGATTCTTCCGTCGACATAGCCCATCTACGGCGCGTGCAGTTCTATTTTGCAAATTTTAGTATTGACGTATATTTTCAAAGAAGATAGCGTAAATACATATATTAACATGATTTTAATGAATTAGTAATAACATAGGTACTTGTAGGTTACCTAATAACTGGTTTGTGGCGGTCAGATAGTATAAATAAATAAATAGATGTTAAATACAGATGATGATAATTATACGGCAATATCTAACTTCGAAAATACCTATGATGAACTTGTAAAAAAATTTACCTACAGCATTTTATTCTCTTTTAATGTACAAAACATTGCCAGTATAGTTTCAAACAAGGCTATATTCAGAATGTGTCACGAGCTTCGAAAGCTTAGACGCTTCATATTTTGTTACTTGTGACTTACTAGATTTAAAAAACTATATCTTCGTAGTAGGTGATGATTCTCAAACGGATCGCCTTCCCATTTGATGATATATATAGCTATGTTGAAACACATTTTAGACAAAGATCGTAATGACGGATTTCATAATTACCTAACTGGTCTGGATGCTACTGCTTCCTCAGACTACTCTTTATGGAAAACCACCAGAAGACTGAAACGGCCTGTTAGTGTTTCTCCTCCGATAAGAAAATCAGACGTTTCCTGGGCAGGGGCATGGACGGACCAAGAGAAACCCGAAACCTTTTCAGAACATCTCTCAAAAGTCTTTATTCCTCATCCATATGAAGGCTCTCCAGTAAATGCCGCAGAAATTACTATTTGAATACTCTTAAAAATACAGTATAAAAAAATCGGACCCAAAGAAGTCACCAGGATACGACCTTATTACAAACCGTATATTACAAGAACTACCTGAATCTGGCATAACTTTTCTGACGTCATTATGTAATGCCATGACAAGACTGCAGTTCTTTCCCCTGGAGTGGAAGGTCGCACAAATTATAATGCTACTGAAACCAGACAAACAACCAGAAGAAGCAAAACCATATAGACCCATAAGCCTCCTACCTATTCCATTAAAAATATTTGAATCTCTACTGCTGCAACGAATCCTTCCTATACTTAAAGAAAAAGGACTAATTCCCGACCATCAGTTTGGGTTCCGCAGCAAGCATGCCACTGTCGACCAGGTGCAAAGACTAAGAAAATAAGATCATGGAATCACTGGAGGCGAAGTCTTACTGTACCAGTGCATTTTTGGACATATCTCAAGCGCTTGACCGCGTTTGGCATGCAGGTATGCTTTTTAAATTAAAAACTGCTCTACCAGATCACCTGTACGGAATACTAGAATCATTTCTATAACAACGCCACTCCCTTATAGTAAAAGTGGGGAAACACTGTCTGACCTTTGTCCTGTACAGGCAGGAGTGCCACAAGGTAGCGTACTGGGTCCCATACTCTACTTACTGTTCACTGCCGATTTGCCAACATCTGAATCATTAACTACTGGGACCTTTGCTGACAATACCGCCGCCATATTAGCTGCTCATAGTGACCCAAAAATTGCCTCACAAATACTCCAAGAAGAACTTAATGACATATCAGACTAGCTTAAAAAGTGGCGGATAAAAAGCAACGAAACAAAATCAGTCAATGTTACGTTTACTTTGAGAAGAAGATCTTGCCTTCCGGTCACACTTAACAACATTGAAGTCCCACAAGCAGATCATGTGAGATATCTAGGATTGCATTTAGACAAAAGACTCACTTGGCAAAAACATATTTTCACTAAGAGGAAGAAACTTGGTATACAAACACGAAAACTTTACTGGCTCATTGGGCGAAAGTCGCAGCTATTTCTTGAGAACAAAATACTTTTGTACAAGGCAATACTGAAGCCCGTCTGGACGTATGGGATCCTATTGTAGGGCACCGCATATCACTCAAACATGAAAATCATACAGAGGTTAAGGAAATAAAGCACTGCGTATGATAACCAACGCGCCGTGGTTTGTACCCAACGATCTATTACACCATGACCTGCGAATGCCCACTATGGAGCAGGAAATCGTACGCCATACCAAGTCCTACAAAGAACGAATCCAACAACACCCAAATACTCTGGCTCGGCCATTAATGGAGAATCACAACAAAGCGCGACGACTGAAGCGCAAAATACTTCAAGACCTAATCCAATCATAGTAGCTACTGTCTAAACAATGAGGATGTGACACAGGTCACATACTGAGAGCGCCAGCGATAGCACCAACCAACATACTGCTGAATGTCCCACGAAGGAGTTGTGGATTGTAGTAAAACAAGAACAAAAAAAATGGCTATGGCTATGGAGGAGCTTGTGGCTAAATAATAACAGCCGTTCGGGTCGATCTTTAGGTGAAGCCGAGCTTGCCTGGGTTGGTCCGCGGGTTGGTGACCACTACTCACATACCGAGATTCCTGAATGGAAATGGTGCTAACTTCGGCAATAAACTCATGATATTATCAAGTTAACTTTCATGAATTTTCATCCTCTTAATTTTATACCTTATGTGTTTGTGATACGCCTCTTTCGGATCGGACAGGTTTTTTTTTAACATATTGTATATTATATTCGTATCCAGCCTGTCAAACAAAAAAATATGAGTACACAAACACACACACAAAACGATACAAATATCCCAATTCCAATATTCGTACAGCTTACTTCCGTTTACTTCCGCGCAATCATGTAAATACTATTTTATTCCTGTTTTTAATGAATATTCGTTATCAAAAATATCTAATGGGATATTCTGTTTGCTTCATACCAAATTCATTTACTTGATCAATATGTATTGTTCAATTTGGCCACTGGTTCACTTTAGAATGCCAAACTTTACAAATGATCGAATTGGTTTAAGTTTGGCATTCCAAAGGTAGAGATGAGTATGGGCAAAATTGGGCAAGAAACTCCATCGTTACCATTTTAAAATGTTTTGTTAGCATGAATTCCTAGGCAGATTCCATTAAGTTTTACGTAGGTATATCAAGTGCATGATATAATATTCTCTAAATAAGTTGTGTGAGATTTTTTTCTTTTTATAAAACGTTTAATGTGCATACTTATAAAAATTTCAGTATGTTTAATTATAATCCCATCAAGTTTAGATATTTATGAAATACTTTAAGACATGTTCTTATGAACAATCTTCTACACAAAACAGTTGATGTGACGTGGCGTGACTCCTGGCCTTCTTTTAGTGACGTTACAGAAATGTTGACGTGAAAGCCCTTGGGTGTGTGATTTGGTATTCTCTTTGAGCCGAACTAAAAGGTGGATTGCCAACTATTCAGGTGATGTCAAAAATATAAGAAGTGCTTACTTATAAATCTTTTGGAAAATAAGTGTCTGCCATGTGAGACATTGATGTCTTATGAGATTACTCTATTTTGCACAATGAAAAGTAATAATATTTTTCACTTTCAGATGGGTAATAGAAAGGGAAGATTACCTGTAAGTATGTCTAAAAACTATGAAGTAACCTGTCAAAACAATCATGATAGGCAACATCCGTTTTAATTATTTATTTTAATTAGATTCACCTACTGTCCGCGCCTTCGCTTCCATTATAATCGGAAAAAGCCTATGAGTAGATAAAAAAAATAGGCACTGAAAGATAATGTAGCTCCACATTACAGAAAGAATTTTCCGATTTTCATCAGTAGCTCCAAAGATTACCGTCTACATCCAAAGTAATAACACTTTACCGTTAACTACAGGAAGGGGCCGCCCATTAATCACGTGTGTGTTTTTTTCATTTTTTAGCCTCCCGCTTTTTTTGTTTTTTTTTTTTACGGATGGGAAATCATCGAATGACTTCTCCCGCTCTGGGCGGAGCGGGGTGTCAGACTTGTACTGACTAAAACCCATCCATGTTCTTTCTTAGCCCTTTGTGTTCCAGGGCCACGGTATCTCTTTCGAACAACCCGCAGCCCTGGCAGGCATCGGCCCTCTCGGACCCCTTCCGATTTGATGACATCTCCTTGAGGCGCGCGTGGAACACAAACGCGCCGTCGGCACGGCCTATCGTCATAAGACGGACGGGCGGTGAGCTAGCCCATTACGGCCATTACTCACCGTCCACAGGCCCGCGCCTATGGTGACCGGGGGCCACTGGTTGCCCCCCGACGCCCGGGGCGTCTCCCGCGGTGTCTGGGACGTGAGGTTCTCTCCCTCTCACGTTCCGCCACATCCTTCGCTATCATGACTGCTTCGCAGAAGGAGGCGACGGCATCCCATTTCCTCTCGCTCCGGACCATGGATTGAACCAGGGCCGGGCGCGAGAGGTCGCCGCCGCCAATCGCCGCTACGAGGACACGGCGGTGCTCAGCCCAAGCGGGGCAGAGCTCCATCGTGTCCTCCGGCCGATCCTCGCAGTGGTAACACCCGGGCGTTTCCTCCCGCCCGATTCGGTGCAGAAACCTCCTGAAACAACCGTGTCCGGTGAGGACCTGCGTCAGGTGGAAGGTGAGGGCGCCGTGGCGCCTCTCAAGCCACTCATCAAAGAGGGGACTTATCGCCACTATTGTGGCGTGCCCTGCACGTGGTTGCGACAGTCGCTGTCTCCATGTCGCCATGTGATCGCGCCGGAGGTCTGTCCGCTGAGCGACAATTTGCCGCGGCAGCGGAGTTTCCCCCCGGCGTTATGCCTCCGCGCACCATTCGTGCAGGCGCGCGAGTACTATCGCCTCCAGATCCCATGGCGGCAATCCAGCCAAGAGGCTCGTCGCCTCGCCGGAGATCGTGTGGTACCCCCGGACCAGCCTCTCGGCAACCACCTCCTGGGGTGCGTTCAGGTAATCGGTGGCTTGCCGCCTAAAAGAACGCGCCCACACCCCCCCCTTCCCCCTTGGTGATACGTGGTGAGGTTTAAGACTACCCCCCCGCCCCCACCCAAAATCACGTGTATTTTTTAGTATCTGCAAAGAATCTTGAAATTTTTAGAATATTATCTTTTTATACAGGTATAAAAGTACAATCTACAATCAAATGCCTGGCAACGGCGAGTCAAGGTCATACTACACGCCGATTTTCGGTTTAGACATCGCGCGTTTGACGAAAAAATAAATACACGTGATATCTTACTAAACCCCCCCACCCCCATGTGATATTTCGTGATTTTTGGTAAACCCCTCCCCCCCCTTTCAAGCCTCACGTGATTAATGGACGGTCCCTAATATAGTAGTAGGTCAAAATAGTAATAGAGAGATTACCTAAAACTCAAAGTCAAAACATTTCTTAAGTTAGCATTTTTGTATAGGTTTATATTTTGAATAGTAACCCATAGTCTATGGGGTGAACGTCGGACTGCCAAATCATACTGCCAGCACGCGTAGCATGACCACTGTAGAAACGAGTTTTGTCTACGGAAGAATCGACAGAATGACAGATAGACAATGGCAATGTGTCAATATGGCGATTCTTCCGTCGACATAGCCTCTAGGGTCTCAAACCTCAGGACTCTAGTTCGAACCCAAACCTCTGAGTTTTCGGATTCATGTGCGTATTGTATTGCCAAGTCAGAGGCCCATGGGCGGCATAAAAACTCTGACACCAGGTTAGGCGCTAACCAAATTAAAAAGATGAAAGATTCCATTCCAACTTACATAATGAAGGAGATTCCCTGTATGTTTATTTTTAATCAATCCAGGCATTACGAAATTCATCTAGAGCGTTTACGACTTACTACACTTCACAAAAACTTTCAAGTCTTTATTTTCCGAAATGACTGAACCGATTTTAATGAAACTGCGTACTCATAAGCAGAATACATAGGTCTAAAAAGTTACTAAAACATTTTCGAAAAATAGTGTTACAGCTAAATTAACCGAAATCTCCAGTTATCTTTTTTTTAAAGATAGTTTTTTTTTTTTTTTGGTAATTTTTCAGACCTATGTATCCAGCTTATGCGTATTAAGTTTCATTACAATTACATAGACATTTCGGAAAACAAGAAATTGAAGTTTGTATGAAATGTCGTAATGTGTAAACGCTATTCAGTGATATTACAACTAGTATAGGGGCGCTCTTTCAATAAAATCGCAACCCGACATCCAAATATAACGTTTCATTTCAGAATAACATTATTCGAAGCCCAACAGCATTGCAAGCCATGTCGTTTACATTCGATGAATTCGACCACCATATTTGCATGAAAATGTCCACACTAGAAACGAACGTGCGCTTTTGTAGCTTAAATTATGCTGAAAATGGAATATGTGGTTTGAATAGATGGTTTTTCGGTTAGGTTGTCTATTTGTAAAAAATTAAGTACATTTTACAAAAAACAATTATTGGTTTTAATTTACCGCTTTAATAACATTACATAAAGTTTTAAAGAAAAAAAAACACGCTTTATAGTGACGTCATTTAATTTCTCGTTTTCTCCTTAGCAAATTATTTCATTTGCCACCCATATAAATAATTTTTACAATGCAACTAGAACTTATAAGTGACTAGCTTCGGGAAGACTATAAGCTGACTTTGCTATGTTGCACCTGCTTTTAGCTATTTAATTAACCGTACCCTTTTCACTTTTAGTACCACAAAATGCCTCAGAGCTAATTTTGAAGTAACGCTACCTACATTCCTAAAGTAAAGGGTTTTGGGACGTCCATTTTCAGAAAGGGTGTATACCGTAAGGACTTGTTTAAAACACTTATCAACTCACGCCAAAGGTCAACCTTTCCATCTTTCAGCCTTTTAGCCAAAAACCCAGTGAGATTGACAGGTTTATTTTGATAATTGTTTCTAAATTAAGCTATTTTGCAATCAGAATAAGTTAATATAATTTTCATGTTATTGATCTGCTGTTCCAATTACTCATGTGTTTTACGTTATTGATTGCATGCGCTAAAACAGCAGTCGATTCGTACGTAGTTAAAATAATGACCAACAGGTCTAATGAATGGAAAATTTATGAGGTACCAACGTTACTACCTATGCAAAATTGATTAGTCGAGTTAATGACATGTCGCACTAACAATGAACTGCTGGCCTACCATGAAGTCCCAAAGCAGTATTGTTGTACTCTTATTCCTGTGTGGGAAAGAGACTGAGCTATATAGGATATCTAGCGCCATCTCTTTCCCATACTGTTAAAGGAGTAAAACAATAATGTTTGTACGTCATGGTAGGCCACCTGTTTATAGTTCAGATAGACTTGTTGTCGCCAAAGTTATGTTCATAGGAGTAGTATTAGTTAAAAATAATAAAGGTAGTATTTGCAAATTACATAAGCCAAAACTATATTTACCGTTGAGGAGTTCTTCTGGCAGGTTGGATATAATGCATGATCCTGGTGATATCGCAGCAGGTCAAGGTACTTTTGTTATATCATTGACAAGTGACAGGATTACAAATTTCAAATGGATCAGGCCTGCACGCGTAGCATGACCACTGTAGAAACGAGTTTTGTCTACGGAAGAATCGACATAATGACAGATAGACAATGACTATGTGTCAGTTTGACGATTCTTCCGTCGGCATAGCCCGTTTCTACGACGGTCATGCTACGCGTGCTGTGGAAATTGTTATATCTCTTCATCAACTAGAATATGGGTGACGATTTTATAACGGCTGAGCAGATGTTCTTGAAACATAGCTACGAACACTCTCAATAGGGATGGTGACTCATTTTTATTTGTCTATCGGGTAGATTATTAAAAAGTATTTGACACGTATTTTTTCTTTTTTCACGTAATCGTAAAATTACGGAGATATTTTGAGTTGAAATGGCGCATGACGTCACGGCTCAGTACATTTTATACCTAGTTGTGACGTAGTGAGCCCCCACTCTCCAACTTTAATGCGTTTTAACTAAGTATTTTTTTGTTAACTTGATAAAACAAAAAATACGTATCTAATATTTTATTATTACCTGATTGACGGACAAAATAGAATTTCGTTTTCTTTACCCAGTCATCATCCCTATTAAGACACCTTTCCAATGAAAAAAACTTCGTGAAGAAACTGACATGACCAAGAATAAAAATAGTCTTAGTAGTGGATTGATGACAGATTTATTGTATAAGCTTACTAACTTGACTGTTTAGACAAACCCGCAATTCATCCTCATATAATCAAAATTTGCACAATAATCTACCGCCATATAAACGTCTTCTAAGCCGAAATCTACACCCAGCTTAGATTGGAAGCCGCATGGCATTATTGGTCTTGCTCTCCATTCGAACCGCCGAGAAACCGATAATCCTAGTTTCCTAGACGATTCAATATCTTGTGGCTTGGGGAGCCACTATGGTACTATTGTTAGTTCGGTTGATATCTAGAATATCTACTGCTTAGTTGGTATTCAAATATTATGTAGATTTATTCCGCTCGATTGTTGATATTGACAAGGTGTTGTTTCGCCTCCTCGTCAAAGTTCAGGAGGTACACAAAAGACATACATATTCCCTTAAAATTACGGTACTAAGTTAATAAACGCTGATTTTTTTGGTTGTTTAAGTTTGTCAGTATTTTAGAATAACCTCCCATAACATGGTTTAGGGAATAAAAAATCAATCAAATAAACGTTTGAGATAGTTTGTATGTGTGGAAGCGCGGTTATAGGGCGAGCCGTCGGCGTTGAAAACACGGGTGGTTCACACTTACCGATTTCCGCAAAAAAATAATACTTACCCATTTTATTATTGATTCGGGTCGAGAATCATTAGCATAGTTACCTTTCTCCTTGAATTTGACGAGGGTGCAAAACAACACTTTGTATAACTTAGTATCACGCCTGTAATCCTCGAAGAGTTAGACAAAGGTGCACCTAATAGAACATCCATATTTGGCCAGTTATGTTTTATCCCCATGTAACAGACGGCGACTCTTTTTTTTACCATTTTTTGTTGCAGTCTCTCTCGTCCCACACAAATTCTGGTCATGAATCACATCATGTCATGTTTTACATCTAAAAGTTATTACAAGTCATCAACATAAGCCAAGAAGAAAAAAAATTACTAAAGGAGCTAACTATAACTACTCAAGAAAAGTTAATATAGGACTACCGCGCGGATTTCCTCTACAAAATGAAATAAGAATACCGTAAATCGGCCCAGTAATCACGGAGTAATTGGATTACATACATTAATTGGAATACATCAGAAAAAAAGCCGGCGAATACATAACCTCTTAATTTTTTAAAGTCTTTTAGAAGTCGGTTATATTTACCTACAATAGTTTTATCCAAAAGCGTACAGTAGGTATTTAATAAAGTAACGTATTCCACTAACATATATGCGCCCTGGAATGGCCCTGAATCGCCATGGAAAGAATGTAATCCCCCGAAATAATTACTTTAACAACGATCAGGCTAAACTATTTGTACAATAGTAAATAAAATAAGACTGCCGCCATTTCACTCACAAAATATTGCCATATTGAAATAAATTCGTAAAATATTCCACAGCGGCGTAATCGCCCGTAAACGGTATTGCTGTTACAAAAAAAATACAATTTTAAACTTGTTTCACTTGACTGGAGGGAATAAACTGATATTGGAGCATATAAAAAAGGAATATTCTTGCATGAGAAAAATAAATGGCTGACAAGACTTCGCAGAGACGGGTGACTAAAATATAAAACAACTAGCTGTCCCGCGCAACTTCGTCTACGTCACATTTTCCCCGTTTTCGCAACATTTGTCATTGCTGCTCCGCTCCTATTGGTTGTAGCATGATATATAGCCTACAGCCTTACTTGAAAAATGGTCTATCTAACACTGAAATATTTTTCTAATCAGACCAGTAGTTCCTGAGATTAGCGTGTCAAGCAAACAAACAAACAAACTCTTCGGCTTTATTATTAGTATAAAATTAGATTTTAATTTCATTTGCTTAAACTAGGCTAGGCACTTGGTCAAACAAGGCTTCGTGTTATGGTTAAATAAATAACTGGCATTGAGCTTTTTTCTCAATGCCAGACGACGACCCATTCGATAACACGTCGGTATGAAATTCCCCTAGATATACGAGTACCTAAGCATGAACAATGAAATTGTAACGTTTCCTAGCTAAGTTATACAAATTTATATGGCAAAGTATATATGCGCGATGGTAAGCAATCTTCTTTCTTTTTCGCGTCTTTAGTGCCTAATCTGGTGTCAGTGTTAATGCCCATGGGCCTCTGATTTAGCTTTACATCCTGTCGAGATATCTCTCAAGCCATGCTGGTATGGTTTCCTCATGATGTACGGAGAGCAATAAAAAGGCCGAAATCGATACTTCAACTAAAGACGTAAGTATGCTCAATTTCCATCGCGTAGTTTTCTGTAATTGAGCCTTGAGACAAACAACCCCTCTAGGGGATAATATGAATGCACACATAATTTGAAAAGCTTCATCTAAACTAATATTATAAAGTGGAAAGATTTGAGTGTTTGTTACGATTTAACTCAAAAACTACTCGACCGATTTTAAAAATTTCTTTCACAATAATTATAAAGCTACACCTTTACCGAGTAACATAGGCTATATATTATATCACAATTTACGCGGACGAAGTTGCGGGCGAAGTGCTAGTTTATCTATAATTTCACAGGCGCCAACGCCCATAATCTTCGGATCGGGCTCGAGCAATGATTATGAATTATCTATCTCAAAGATCGTTTGAAGTTCCTACATGACACACATACAAGACACTTGAGGTCATCGAGGAATTTGAGACTTTGCACATACCACCAAAATTTATGACCACTCTTTCACGGCTGTCCGTTTATGGAACGAATTGCCGGTGTCGATAAGGCAAGCTCAGTCACTCGTTGCTTTTAAAAGCCTGGTTGCAAATCATTTTCACTCTTTGTAGTTTTTATAAGCCAAAATTTATCAGAAATGTAGTTTTATTTTTACTTATAATTAATGTTATAAAACACAGAAATATCTGTACATATTTATTTATGCATTGTGTTTATATATGTAGTGAATAACTTTACTAATACCTATTACTTAAAAAAATGTGTAGTACACCACTAACTGCCCCCTTTTTACTTAAAATCTGTAATGTCCATCCAAAGGTTGTCTGGAAGATATAGAGCTATCAGCGATAACACCGCCATTGTAACATTTGTATCCATATTATTATACATACAGCTCGTGATACAGTTTTACACTAGTACGAGGGGATAGGGCGAATCAGTCCAAAGGCAACCATCTTTACAATTTACCATTTCTAACCTTTGTTTTCTATTATGTTACTCTGTATGGTTGTCTCATATTCATGAATAAAAAATTTTTTATTAAATTATTATTAGCAGTATTGTAAAACAACCGTTATGTTTCATTTTTGGTGTACAATAAAGTTTTATTCTATTCTATTCTCAGCACTAGTATTATTTAGACCGACGGCTTGGTGTTGTCTTTGTTGTGTCTATTCACATAACATCACGGTTGTAATTCCCGAAGGGTTAGGCAGAGATGTACATTTACTACACTTCTGTACACCAACATTTTGCACGTTATATTTACGTCTCAATTAAGTAAAGGAGAGCGAGCGTATCGTGCCATCAACCCTGCACAATTCCAGACTGCGGGCTGCTACTGTGAAGTTCCTGATGAAAAATTTAATAACACTGTCCAACTTCGACATCATAGTCGTTCAAGACCTCACACTCGTCAGAACAGCTTGCGGCCACTAGATCAACGAGAGTCGCACTTGCACAGCGAAGCTCAGAGGCTCAGAGAATACCTCTGTATATTGTAACAAACTTACTTCTTCCTCGAGATGAAAAGGAAGTAAGTAGACTTGTACATTAAAAAAGTAATTAGGGGAAAATGAATTTAATAAATGATGATATGAAAAATACAATAAATTAATAAAAAAGTGAAGGGCAGGTTAACCGGGAATGAGAGTTCAATTGTTGTATTTTATAGTTAATTGAGAATATTTGCTGTGTAAAGATATTCTGAGTTATATTTATAAAAATACTAGCTGTCCCGCGCAACTTCGTCTGCGTCACATTTTCCCCGTTTTCGCAACATTTTTCATTGCTGCTCCGCTCCTATTGGTCGTAGCGTGATGATATATAGCCTATGTCCTTCCCCAGGTTGAAATCTATCTTCTTGCCAAATTTCATTAAGATCCGATCAGCCGTTTAGTCGTGAAAAGGTAACAAACATAGAAACAAACAAACAGAGTGACATTCCCATTTATAATATTAGTGTGTAAAGATATTCTGAGTTATATTTATAAAAATATTATGCGCAAGATTTTTGACCAATTGTTACTGGCTGCTTTGAATACTGGCAGGTTGCGTCTTACTAGAGCGCAGCAGTTTTGAATCTGAGAAAGAAATTTGAAGAAAGAAACGGAGGATCAGTGTATAAAAGGGATTTCTGACGGATGCCCTGGTTCTAGTCTGGAGTTAAGAGTTCGGTTCAGTCTGGAGACAAGAAATCAGTTTAGTCTGAAGTCAAGAAATCAGCTAAGTCTAGAGTTTGGAGTCAAGATCTCAGTCATATCTTGAGTTTTGAGCACAGCCTAGTGGAGTTAACGAGTGTTCTTCATTTGGTGCTGCCGTGGCTGCTGCTAGCTGCTCATGCTGTGAGGAATCTGCTCTGCGAACTGACGAGCCTGGCAATATAAGGGCCCAGGACTGCCCCTGTACGTTAAGAACGTTTACGCCTTGCGACATTTCATACAAACTTTCAAGACCTTATTTCCCGAAATGACTGAACCGATTTTAATGAAACTTTATACGCTTAAGCAGGATATACAGGTCTAAATAGTTACCAAAAATCATTTTCGAAAAATTAATTACATTAAATAACAGCTAAATTAGACCGATTGTAAATTATCTATAGAAACTAAATTATCAAAAAAAAAACAATCTTTTTAAAAAAAAAAGATATGTCGAATAAACATAGTAACTTTTTAGGCATATGTAAACTACTTATAATGCGAATTAAGTTTCATTATAATCGGTTCAGTCATTTCGGAAAATTAGGACTGGAAAGTTTGTATATAACGTGTTGAAAGGTTGCGTAGAGTGAGCTCTGAACAGCGCCCGTATTCACAAACGCTCGGATTTGATTTCGATTCGGAAAGTCGTATGTCTATCTCGCTCGCTTTCGTAACGCGAAAACAAGATAGACTTAAGACTTATCGAATCGAAATCGAATCCGAGCGTTTGTGAATAGGGGGCCAGGTCTTTTAGAAAGCGACGGTGCCTGCTCTTATGTGCGGATTGTGACCACTAAGTGTGGGATTTTTACCTCACTAAAACCACCCAATTTTAGTGAAGTAAAAAACACACTTTCTCCGGTCTTATCCCCAAAGCCCGGTACTCTTTTGAAAGACACACACTGAAAACAAAAAAAAAAGATCATCGAGGCAGTCACACCCATATTTGGCTCAGGCGCAAAATGTCTCTTCCGCAAAATGTCTACTAGTTGTAAAATGTCTCTTTCTCATAATGTCGCTTTCGCAGAATGACTCCTTCTCAAAAGGTCGCTTTCTCACAATGCCTCTTTCGCAGAATGTCTCTTTCGCAAAATGTCGCGTTAGTCACTTAGAAAAAAAAATTGCCTGGTTTAAAAAAATGGTTGTTTTTTTTTTATTATTTATTGTTCTTGGTTGGTTCTGTTCTGTTCTTTGTTAATACTTTTTGGCAACGTTGTAAATTCGACTTTTTAAGTACAATCAAAAATAAAAAAAACTTTTGTATTGAATGTCCTGTCATAAGCCAATCCTTCGCTTTAACAGGAGTCGAAGCAGGGGGAAGTGGGGAGTGGGGTTAGCTCTGTTCACTTTTGCGAATAGCAACTTACTCCTGAGAAAGTGCTGTGTGTGTAAACAACAAAAGATACTTAGCCCAGGGACATCTGTGCTCCACATACGATTCACACTTGACCTATATTATCACCTCTCTTGTATGGGAAACGACATTTGAACAGGAAATGTTTTTCTTAATGTATTATTTCTATAAATAGACAGTAAAAGCTTTTTGTTAACACATTCTAACAAAATGAACATTTATTTAATTTCTTCTTTTCTTTTATTTAACTATATTTAAACACCAATTTATGAGACAATCTTCGAAGCTGGTAGCTGGTAGCTGGCAACTGGATATGAGAGTTGCCGAGAATCGAGCTACGAGTAAGTGGCTAGTGATTGGAGAGGCCTATGTCCAGCAGTGGACTGTTGTATACAGACTATTGTTTTGCATCCTCGTCAAATTCAAGGAGGTAACTATGCGAGCGGAATCAATAATAGAATGAGTAGTTTTTTTTTTTCTTATTTACGGAAATCGGTAAGTATGAACCACCCGTGTTTTAAACGCGGCCCGTCTTATACTCGCCCTATTGCCTTGCTTTCACACATACAAACAATCTTAAATGTTTTTTCGTTAATTTCTTGTTCTCTAAACCACGTTGGTGGTGTTATTCCGAAATAATGACAAATTTAAACAACAAAAAAAGAAGCAATTTAAAAACAAAAAATGTGTGTTGTGTTTTGACGAGGATGCAAAACAATACCTTGTATAAAAACACCAATTTAAATATAAAACACTGAAAAAGATTTAAGCAAATATAATAAGTTAAAATAAAAACGTCTCGTCTACTTTATAATACTATTATCTTATATACATATAAAATTCTCGTACCACACAGTGTTAGTTACCATTCTCCTTCGAAAAAGCAGAGCCGATTTGTATTAAATTTTGTGTGCATATCGGGTAGGTCTGAGAATCGGCCAACATCTATTTAACATGCACAAAATAAAAATAAACCGCGAACAAAGTCGCGGGCAGCTGCTAGTAATATTATAATACTAATACTAGAAATAAATACATAATCTAATCCAATAGATAATAAACTTGACTCTACTTGATTTAACATCGAAAATAACATTTCTAAAACAAGAGAGACTTTATAAATTTGATTAAATAAGTTAACAAAACTAAATTGGAATTGATTAAATTTTGCCAGCAAAGAACTGAAACTTAACTAAATTAGCTTTGTTATCATCGCCGATAAGGCTAGGTATTTCATTGTACAACACTTTAGTTAATGAACAGGACCCTAAATTATGGAGATATTCGTTAATTCCATCAATTAACCAGTTAAATATAAATGATTGACAGGTACGCGCAGCAACCAATCAAGCTATAATTCAGTTTATGCGGATCTCTCATGTTACGGGAACTCTATACAAAACGGGACCATGTTATACTGGCTTAATGTGTCACCCTGTATACCTTATTAATCTGTCGGCGCCTTTGCAAAAAGGCTTCACATTATTCACGTTGCAAACTAAACTGTGACGACAGACGAGATAGAAGCGGTCTACAATAGGGGATCGGACTGGGTAAAGATAACGACATTCTATTTTGTCCGTCAGACAGGTAATACAAAAATATTAGACACGTATTTTTTGTTTTATCAAAATATCAAAAAATTACTTAGTTAGAACTCATTAAAGTTGGAGAGTGGGGGCTTACTACGTCACAAGTAGGTATAAAACTTACCTACATGTGACGTCATGCGCCATTTCAACTCAATATATCTCCGTAATTTTATAAGCACGTAAAAAAAGAAAAAATACGTGTCCAATACTTTTCAATAAACTACCCGACGGACAAAGAAAAAAAATAGGAATATCCCCTATTATCTCTGGCGGAATGTCAAGTCGTTGCGGGCAGCCATTTTGACTTGTGAGATTGTCAAGGAAGGTGTGTAACAAGGCGATGACGGATCGCCGACGTCTGTTTTCTTTATCTAATTAAATCTGGTACCAAATATCATATGTGATTCCGATAAGGCGGGGCGAGCCTTTAAATCAATATCCAGGCTGGTTACAAATTAGGACTGCGGGACTGTTCGAAAGATATACCGTGGCCCTGGAACACAAAGGGCTAAGAAGGAACATGGATGGGTTTTAGTCAGTACAAGTCTGATACTCCCTTCCGCTCCGCCCAGAGCGGGAGGGGGTCATTTGATGATTTCCCATCTGTAAAAAAAAAAAAGACTGGTAATAAAGTATGGAGAGGTTTAAAAGGAGAGGAGAAAGGCATTACTCGAGATATATGTCAACTTAAAAGTGACGTCAAACTAACCGGACATGATACTGGACCACGGACTTTGACAGGTAAAAATGTACTGAAAATATATGTCAAAGTCCATAGTCCGGAGCCAATCCGGAGTGCAGTCAGCTTACACCTTAAAATAAGCTTTAAAAAAGATGCCTACTTGCCTTATAAAAAGGGCACTTACTAAACATGTTGAGTGTAATAAAGAACAAGCGACTTAGCGCCTGCGTGCAGCCAACTATATTTTACTAAGCTGCATGGGAATGGGGTCTTATTCAAATACGATGGAAATGCCACCAAATATGCATTTCTAAGTAGATAAGGCGTTGAAAACAAGAGTCTAGTCACTGATAGTCTTCCTGACCGTTTTAGTTGCCAACCGCAGCTGCAATAAGCGGGGGAGATACAATCGTGAACACAGTGTACGCTGTGTCTGCGCGTCTACGCGCTTTTTCCCTATCACAGACCAATCTGATAAGACAGGAGAGACGTCGGGTGTAAGACCAAAGGCTTAACGTGCTGTTCGGGGCCCTTGGGTATCATACCGCCAACTTCGAAACTCCTGGCTTTTGCTGAGAAAGTTCTACTGGAAAAACTTAATAACGTTGGACCTGTTCAGGACTCGAACTCTCAGAGAGAAAGAGTTGACCATAACGCTCCACGTGGTCACTGTTCAGGTGAGGGCCGAGCTTCGCAGGCGTTGCTTAAACTTGGAGTTTAACACTCTTCTTCTTCTTTCTAGCTCTATACCTCTTTAGGTGGACTCGGCTCTCTTAATTTTCTGGCACCAGGACAATCTGTCCTGGTGCGTGGGACCGGACAATAGGAGCTAGTCCAACACGTAGCTGGAGGTAGTCCCCTTCTTCTCTGGCATTGGAGACCGACACGTTCCGCTGTTATTATTCGGTCACGTGCCTTAAAGGGCAATTATACCTAATGGAAGCAACTATTATGTTCATGCACATAATTTTCTATTTCATTAAAACCCAGTTTTCCTCTAGCTTCATGGTCAAAGTGAAACTTTGTATGAACAAGTAGAAGAAACTAATACAAGAAAACAATCTAACTTTCGCATGCAGACGCAATCAAGATGTTTAAAATAAATCCTAATTAAAATCTTACTGGTGCCGAGGGTAACAGGGTAACTTCAAAGGGTAAACAGGGTCAGTCTCGGTGTATAGAAACGTTTACGAAGTTTGTTTTAACCACGGACTGCGCGGTCCCGGTATACCGCGCTGGGTTTCTTTAATTGCACAAGTTATAAAAGAATAGTGGGAATTAAAATGAAAGATGTAATCGACACATCTTTCATTTTAATTCCCGCTATTCTTGCTTCTCTTTTTGCTTTTGTATGAATAAAATTACATGAAATATATATAATTTTATTAAATTATTACATAAAAGTTCTGTTGAACGTATAGACTTTTTTATCTTCGGTTCAATCAATCAAAACAGCCTATTCCAGTATACAGCAGCATTATACGAATTGTGGTGGTCACAAAATGACCAAATTGATAAAAAACCACTGACAACTTGTAACTTGTACCACACCTAAAGTCGAGTATATTCGTAGCTCGCAGAATAGTTTTAAAACAATATTTAAGTTGGACGTTTTACTGGAAAGTCGATATCAAGTAGGAAGTATACGGTATGGTTTAACCGCTACTTCAGTGCAAATGTTGGGATCTAGTAGTTCTATTAGTGTAGTCAGGTCTTGGACGTTGCAAAAGTAGTTTTCGGGGATCGTGGCAGGTCGTGTTCTGTCGTTTCTGCATATTTTCTTCTTCTTTAATCGTGGTAACTGTGTGGTAACCATTTTTTAGGTTCTCTGAAGTGCAGGTGTAAGGACATCTCGGATAAGTGGGACATCATCGGAAGGTTTATGTATGTGATCCAACCATTAGTATGGACATTGAATTAATCGCATTTACGCCAGTGGTAACGTCACGCAACCTACTTACCAGTCTACCCACACCACAGCGTGCTTCTACAGAATCGTGATGTTTCGAGCTCGCAGCGAGAACGACAGGCAGTGTCTGATTGCAGCGGGCTCCAGGCGTTTTTGATTTCGCTATCTTCACCCGAGCAGACCTTGGCTGATATACATAATTATATATAAAACGGCGTGGATCCCTCGAGGTGGAACCCTTAACGGAATATCGACGCCATATTGCCTTTCAGTCGCTAACTGTGTGACATTATTCTTCATTGTTCGTAGATAGGTAGATGGGTAGTTGAAATCACACACAACAATTGACTCAAACTCCATAAGTTTATTTCTAATAAACCAGTTACAGGCACTTATTAACTTTCCATAGGTTGAGCCACCCATTCGCAAACATGTTGGGTTATAAGGACAAGAATGGACCAAAAAACTCCTTACACACTCCGATCTTTCCGATCTGTTTTTCAATTGTTACAGTTCTTATTTACACAACTGAATATAACTCACTTCAAAAACTACTTTCAATTAATGAATATTTCAATTTTCTAATCGTGAGCTAACTCGAACGAGACATCTCGCTGCGCCTGCGGTTGTGCGGTTCTGTGTGGGTGGAAGTACCAAAAGTTGAAGTTGAAGTTAGGTGTGTCCGGTTTCCTCGCGCACTCCTTCATCGAGTGTCCTGCTTCTCCACAGTGACCACACGAAGAGTGTATCTTTCTGCATGTTTTTGCTGCGTGACCATATTGTTGGCATTTGTAGCATCTGGTAAGTGAAGTCCCTAACAGGGCAGGAAGTCCAATTTATAAAAAGCCTTGCCTGAGATATTAAGGCTCTACGTATCTTGGCTGGAACTTCGATCACAAAGTTACACGTAGATGCATCTTTTTGCTCCCGGATTTGTGGTTAAATTTTACGTCGGCCAAGAAGGTTTCCAATGACATTGCGGGAAACTTATCGGCGATGTGCTGCTCGTATATAAACCTTAAGACGTCAGCATCAGCCAAAGAAGTCGGCGGTGAGTCCTGATGTAGACATCTAGACTGCGTGCTTGAGTTTATCAGCATCCTGTTTGATCTCGGTGCTGATAATAACACCTCCATTTTTGGTTTTCCGCACACCACGTACATGAAGTTTCATTTTGTCAGGGCGTATGATGTTTGCATGATGTTTTTTGTCTCGTCACTCGACTTCAATTTATCGTTGGGATAAACTGCTACGGAGCTTAAATTGTTTGGACGAACGAATTCACTGGATCCCTTCTTGACCATATCAGCAAATGAAGTGTTTTCCACAGCACCAGTCCTTGATTGTCTGTTTGAGTTCTGATATTTGTTCTGTGAGGTTGCGTTTTTCTTTCAGGTCATCGATTATATTAAGGGCTTGATGGGATTTCTGCTTCAGAGCTTGATACAGAATTCACATTTGGGAGGTGTCAGATTCTACTTTATGGCACAAGTTGGTAATCTTCAATTTCTGCTTTGCAAGACAGGTAGAGCGTAGCAATAGAGCAAACCTCATTTAATTTCTGCTGAATGCATGACATCCATTTTTGGATGTCGGGCGTAGATACAAATTCTATAGTGAACTTAGGCTGCTGGCTTCTTGCTGGCGAGGCATTGGGTTGCACTCGACAACTTGATCCATCGGCACCTGGGCTGCTATCCATTTCACTATTTCTATGTTTCCATTATTAAACTACACACTCAGCAAAATACTAAAGTAGGTCACTATTATTGCTTTAAGTAAATTCTGCTAACGAGCACGTCTGTATACTGCGAACGGCCGCGATGCAATAACTAGTTCTAGCTAAAGGCTTTGTTTAATAAATTTCTCTTTGAGTTGTCACAAAGATTAACTATCTAAGCAGTAATTAACACACAAGCCAATAGATGCACTTATTCTCTTGACAATCAATACGTCGATCTTTATAATAATTGTACTGCCGCCACAGAAATGGCATGGCAGGTTCATCAATATTATCTTAAATGAGAATTATGAGTTGGTTCTTAATTAAATTAGTGACTAGTCTTAGCAGATAGACGCTCTTGCGGCGACATATAAAAGCTGGGGTATTTAAAACTAAATTGCGATGCGACCGCAAGATAGGTGATTCCCTCCCACACAACACTTACACAAACTTCAGGGCATCTCTAGTCTACTCCAAAACTTTGCTTGTTACTCTAATTACCGCAAGTAGGGTTCTTCAAGACTAATTAGTAACTTGAGTAGGTGTAAGCAGAGACAGGGCTCTACTCTCAAAGGAGGTCGTTTAAATGCTAATGTTACTCTACTGTACAACCTTAACACTGCTTTAATGGATTCTGGCTGGAATAACAACGCATTAGCTGCTACAGACGTGGTCCTAAGAAAATTATCTATTTTAATATAACATGACGCCTGTCGTTTTTCTGAAAGGTTAGGCAGAAGTGTAGCTAATAAAGTACCCACATTTAGTTAGCCTACCTATTTTCTATTAAAACCAGCAACCCGATACACCGACATAACGCCTTAACAACACATGAAGATTTTCGCGAAGTTTTGGGTTTAAGAAAATAAAAAGAAGAATGAAGATTTTTGAGTGTATGTATTTTAGTTATATATGACTGTATTATAAACAAAAACTTTTTGCGAAAATCTCTCAAAATTACGGTGAAAACTGTTTAAAAATCCGAAAATCCGGAGCTTAGAGGAACATAAGCGACTAATTTGTAATACATGTTCATGGAGTTTCTTACCCATTCTTCTCCATAGAGATCTACGCTTCGGAATGGGCAACTACCGTACTTTCACAAGTTATTATGCCTTGTGACTGGGACTATAGATTTGTCTTTGCTTTTTGACTTTCAAAAGTACTTGTAATGGTCTAATTCAAATAAATTCTTTGGGTTTGAGTTCTTGAGTTTCAGTTTAAGGACACGAATAGATTAAAGACGTTGGCTACCCAGTTACTGTAATTTAACAATTACTTTGGGGGCAAAGAACTTTAATTACTGCAAATTCTATTGAATTAAAATAAGTAAAATTACAGGGTGTGATATTGCGAGTATTTTATGTGATATTGCGAGTATTTTATGAGTTAGTGTGAATCGATACAGAAGTTCGATTTAGTTCAAGTTGGATAGTTCGCTAAATCCACTGGATCGAATTACATACCATTTATTTTGAAGCCGAAACCAAAACCATGCTTAATTATGACCAAAAAGTTTTGTTACAAAGGTTGAATTTCGCGCTGTTCCTGATTTTCAGTAACACTAGAAGACACTTAAGTTATTGCACTTTGTATTTCCAATCCTCTGCGCCGAGCCGAGCGTTGAATATCCAAAACCACAATTTTGTTTAGGCTCACTCATATAATGTTCGTGAAAACGGAATAAGTTTACTGAGTAGATAGTGTTGACTGCCGCTTTGTTGGTCTAGTGGTCGTAAAGGCGACTTGTGAGGCCTGTGTTCGATTCCCTTGCCGACTCGTAGTCACACCAGATTGTCACACCAGATTGTCACACCAGTGTGACAAACAGGATTTTTTTTCTCGTTGGTCACACCACTGATTTTTTCACACCATGTTTACGATAATTGCTAGTGCAGTACCTCTCAGATCGATTTTTCAGTAGCAGTCACCGAGTCTGTTTTGTGCCCGGTTAATAACAATAGGTTCGCCCCCTATTACATGGGATTTAAACATAATTGGCGAAATCTGGATGTACTATTAAGGTAAACCTCTGCTTAAACCTAGGAGAATTACAGGCGTGATGTTATGTTCCGTAGTGTTGTCTATTCATATCCAGCTGGAGTCATCAGAGCCATTGATTGAGCAGGATTGAGCAGGTGTTATAATGGCTCAGGCGCAAAATATCTCTTTCGCAAAATGTCAATGGTAGGGATTGAGCACGTCTTATAATTTGTTTTCAACTTTTATTATCGTTGTGTGTTATTGTTATCGTTTTAAATTGCTATTCTTTTATTGACATTGTTATTTTAAATGATGTGTGCATTTTACATTATTTTAATTTAATTTATTTAATTTCTTATAATCTAAACTAATTGAATTTCATGTATTCTAATTTATTGTTGTGTGTATCCATTACTGTTTCATGCAGATTTTATTCGAACGCAATGTAGATTGTTACTGAATAAATAAATAAATATATCAATTTAATATTTCAAAAGGGCTCATTCAAACCTTCAATATTTTCAAATATTTACTTCTTTGATATTGCAATAGTAAGTATCCGAGGCTATCGATGCTTGGAAACTCACTTGCCGTAATACTGAAAAACCCGACAATCCATTATCCCAGAGACGGTGGGACGAGCCGCTCTGCAGAATAGTTCAGGACAATTTACTCAACACGTCTGCTACTACTGCTGAGCGTGCGCGACTGCTGGCTGTGGGTGAGTGGGAGTCGGGTCTTTGGCTTCTCGCACTGCCATCGTCGAGCATAGGCACTTTGTTCGACGACACGACCTTCCGCCTCGCTGCTTCTTTACGTCTTGGTGCCGCCTGCCCAAGCGGCGTAAATATAGTTATAGTACCTTTGCGGTAACTATATTTTTGAGCCGTTTGGGGTTGAAACTCTGGGGCCGTGGGGTCCGAGTGCTCACAGCCTTTTCATGGAAATATCTAAACGCCTAGTTGACACTTCCCGTGACCCAAGGGCTGGGTTTTACTTTGGCCAGAGGCTAAGTATTGCCATACAACGTGGCAACGCCGCCAGTCTCTTGGGCACGTTACCAGTTGACAGCGTTGAGGAGGAGTTTTTTGACGCCCTTTTATAATTTGTTGTTATTTTAGTTATCTAGTTTTAAAAATAATATTAATTTGTAAAATATAATAAATCCTTAATAGTAAGTTTGTAATTGAATATAGATACGCTTTGCAGTCAGCAATCGAATGCTATTTAAGTACGTGTCTAGACTGAAACAAATTTAATTTAACATTAAATTTAGCATTACAGGGACTTTGTTTACTGAAAATTCGTTTTATAGTTAACTTTAAAAGTTCAATGTTTTAAGCTTGCCAACCTGTCAAAAAACACGTAGTTGTACTTAATTACTGCTGCTACATTTTGGCTATTGGGAATTTGTTTGTCCGTTGTGGTGAGTAATAAGTATTAGATTCAATACATTATGGAGTTACCAATTTTCTAGTACAAATTGATACCTACTTTAAAACAAACTTAATTAGCAGGCACTAAGGTTCACTTTCACCATAAAACACTAATTAAGTTAACCGCATAACTAATTTAAAACAACGTTTCGTTTCTATCAATCGTTTGAAAATTACAGGGACAGTGATGTTTTAAATATGTTTATCGTTAAATGCATTTTATGGTCTGTGGTGCATTCGAGCTTGAACCTTTAGGGCTGCTCCTTTAGACCTGACTGATATGGGACTTCGAATTTTAGTTCTAGGACATGCTGGTTTCCTCACGATGTTTTCCTTCACCGATTTCATCACCGCTGCCTTCATGGCAGCATCGAACCCACGGCATGCTTGTAAGTCGGGGCTGCCACCGCTGCTATCGGCTAGCGCTGCTCTCATTATCTCGCTGTTGCAAACGCCATGATCACGGATAAACTGTAGTGACTATAGAGTTGTGAGTGACAGTGGTAGTGGTAGTGGTACGGAGCTCAAAAAACGAACAAGAAAGAGAATAGACCGTTTTGTCAGCTATAAACACCCACCCGCAATAACTTCAGTTTATCCGTGATCATGGTGTTTGCAACAGCGCCGAAATATCGGGAACTTAAAACAAATAGTGGTACGTAAATATCCCGTTTTTATTTTTATTGATAAATAGTGTTAGTGACCATGTCAGTTTAAAAATTTATATGAGGTTCTGGGCTCGACTCCTAGGCCGGGCAGTGTTATTGGGTTTTTCATCAGGAATTTCTGAGTAGCAGCAGTCTGGACTTGTGCCCGGTGGATGGCAACAGGCTCGCCAGCTATTATATGGTACTTTTATTATAACAAGGTGTTGTTTTGCAATCTTGTTAAATTCAAGGAGGTAACTATGCTAATGATTCTCGTCCCGAATCAATAATAAAATGGGTAGGTATTTTTTTTCTTATTTACGGAAATCGGTAAGTGTGAACCACCCGTGTTTAACGCGGCCCGTCTGATTCTCGCCCTATAACCGCGCTTCCATACAAACAATCTCAAACGTTTTTTCGATAATTTCTTATTCCCTGAACCACGTTAAGGGGGTTAATCTGAAATACTGACAAACTTAAACAACCAAAAAAAATCAGCGTTTAATAATAATTAACTAAGTATCGTAATTTTAATTGATTTTATTTATGTATTTTGTGACAACCTCCTGAATTTTGACGAGGATGCAAAACAACAACTTGTAAAACTGGCGAAATGTACCCCACGTACTAATTAATGGGTACACGTCTCCCCAACCCTTCGGGAATTTCATGCGTGATTTATAACACAATTTTCGTGTTCTATACAGCTCTGCCTGGTAATAGGGATGATGACTGGGTAAAGAAAACGAAATTCTATTTTGTCCGTCAATCAGGTAATACAAAAATATTAGATACGTATTTTTTGTTTTATCAAGTTAACAAAGAAATACTTAGTTAAAACGCATTAAAGTTGAAGAGTGGGGGCTCACTACGTCACAACTAGGTATAAAATGTACTGAGCTGTGACGTCATGCGCCATTACAACTCAAAATATCGCCGTAATTTTACGATTACGTGAAAAAAGAAAAAATACGTGTCAAATACTTTTTAATAATCTACCCGATAGACAAAAAAAATGAGTCACCATCCCTGTTAGAAAACAACCGTGATATTATGTCGTAAGCAACAGAATATATACTAAAAACAACCCCATTTTGACTGAAAGTCATCTAATTTTAGAAACTCTCGATATAATATTTCACAGACTCAAGCCGAGCCAGACTCAAGTTCACCTTAAACAAGTATAAAAATCGGCCAAGTGCGAATCGGACTCGCGCACGAAGGGTTCCGTACCATCTTATAAAATTCTCGTGTCACAATGTTAGTTGGGATACTTCTCCGAAACGGCTGAACCGATTTGTATGAAATTTTGTGTGCATATCGGATAGGTCTGAGAATCGGCCAATTACTATTTTTATACCCAAAAAAAAAATCCCCGCGAAGGAAGTCGCGGGCAGCAGCTGGTTATTCATAAAAACGAGCAAATAAATCACTTTTTTGTATGGGAGCCCCCTTAAATATTTATCTATTCTGTTTTTAGTATTTGTTGTTGTTGACTTTGAAGAAAACATGTAAGATTAAATACTTTTTGGGACGAAGAAAGCATACCGTTTGCGACAAACTAAGAATTATTGAATGTGGGAAGCACTTCAGGACGAACGAAGAATAAATCAATTTAAATGAATGCCTCAGTTGAAAAATTCTAGGAAAAAGCACTGGCTGTTGGGATTAATTATACGAAAACCAGTGTGCTTTAAATAAAAAAAAAACAGGCCAGTGATGGATAAAATGAGAGTTTAATCCCAAAAGCTTTTAGCCACAGCCAGGCTCCATCACGATGAACAAATAAATTGAAAAATTATCACTTTTACGCTAAATTCGGGAAGTCGATTTTAAATTACTCTTTTTCAACATTTTCTACAGTCTGTTCTCGTTGCAATTTTATACTAAGCAATCAAGTAGACAATAAGATCCAATTATTGATTTTAAATATTGACTTAACATTTACTAAATTTTAATTTACTATTTAAACCTCCATATTTCAACACTTTAACAACTGATCTGGAACTCGTTTGCTAAATAAAGGGCATAAAAGAAAAGATAGGAAGCAGAGTGTCCCAAAATGTTCTTTGCGCCAATGTATATTTTTGTGAACGAGTGCAATTTCTGGTAACATTTTAACACTGGGGTGTTAAAATGTTACCAGAAATGGGGTGTTAAAATGTTACCAGAAATTGCACTCGTTCCATTAAAAAAAGCCATTCTCCAGCAATTATTTGAGCTTAGTTTGATGAACAGATTGCGTAATTGGCTAAGTGATGTGTATCATTACACCCTGTATGAACAAACAATTGAGTTTTCGCAAAAGCTTGCAAAATACAGCCTTCAGTAAGTTATTTCAGGTATGACGTGTTATTATAATAATTTGACATTCCTTTTTAACAGTAACAATACTCTTTGATTGCCTAGACTTTACTAAAGCCCACTTCGTACGTGACGATAAACAAAAGATGTCTGCAAGGACAGACGACAGAAGATTTAAAATACTTCTCAGTTATTTGACTGCAGCAACTAAAAAGCAATCTTGTTGTCACAGTGATAAAGATCACTATGATATTGACAGATTTATCATTGGCAACAACACAATAGGAACTTTAATACAACGAACATAAAGAATATAGTAATTTGACAGTGATCAACATAACCATGAAAGGCCTGTTGTAGACAGCCGCGACGTGATAAAATACAGTACTTCTTTAAACTACAAATATTAAAATCTACAACTAGGTCACTTTGTCAAAAATTCTGTTGTCCTCAATCCAACTGAGTTTTAATATTTTCAATAAATGCCAGCACGTCAACTTTGTTTACGTTTTGGGATTTAATATTAACTTTGACATTTAAAATTAAAAGAGTTTCGATCTTTTGAGATCGATAGCAATCTAGTGATGTGAAAAAAGTTAAGCTTATCTGATTAAATTAAACAGGGTTATATGATACTTAATAACTTTATAATTACTTGTTTTTACGTGAAAGTTGCTTATGTATGCACGATAATTATCTCGATAATCATATACGACCTTAACCTTTATTAAATTAAAAATTTAATCGTAATATTTTTTTCAAATCTAATTAATGCTTGTCTGATCGGTACTACAGATTCTATGTAATAAAATACTTTTCTTACCCTAACTCACTGGTCAGCGTAGCACGTTTGTGTGTTCTACAAGGAGTTGTTTTGCATCCTCGTCAAAATTCAGGAGATTGTCACAAAAGACGTAAATGATCCATTTAAATTACTATACAATTATTAATAATCGCTACTTTTTTCTTTGTTCTTTAAGTTTGTCAATATTTCAGAATAACCCTTAACCATGGTTATAGGGGATTAGAAATTATCCAATAAACGTTTGACATTGTTTGTATGTGTGAAAGCGCAGTTATAGGGCGAGGATCAGACGGGGCGCGTTTAACACAATGGTGGTTCACACTTACCGATTTTGGATTGAAAAATATATACCTAGGTACCCATTTTATTATTGATTCAGGTCGAGAATAATTAGCTAGTATCATTAGATTAGTAGTAGCATTAGATAGTTACGTCCTTGAATTTAACGAAGATGCAAAACAACAGCTTGTGTATCTAATTCTATAACAGTCGTCAAGTCATTAGTCGCCCTTTTTTTAATCATAATATCATCTTTCACACAGTCCATCCATCGTTTCTTTGGTCGGTGTCCATTCCTTATTCAAACCCAAAGCTTTTGCCTTGTGTCGGCAATGACGATAATTTTCATGGAGTTACTTTTCCGATAAGTTGAGCACCCAGTATCTGTAACTTCTGTGACCTTAAATGCCCTTCACTCTCTCTATCAATATAACATAAATCAACAGCTGAACTTGGTATCAAATCAACAAACTCACCCTCAGTAGGTCAAAGTCACGATAGCAAAATGGCGTCGAATAAGGCAAACTTGAATATGTTATTGCAACAACATTAATATCTTATCCGACCATGTTAGAAGTTTGAGGGTCTGATCCGTCTGACAGAGCATCCTGTAACGTTATAATTGGTCTTTTTAAATTACGATCTGAACAGCAGCTTTTGAAGTCATGGCCGTTAAAATCAAAGTATCCTTGCTAATATTATAAATGCAAAGCCCTGCAGTCAGTCTGTTACTTAACGCCTCAATAGTTGAATGGATTTGGATGAAATTGAGATTTGCATGGAGTATTTACAGTCACAGATTAGAGAAAAAGCACAACGTAGACCGCAGCCTAGGTAAGGACATACATAGGATAATTTTAACCGGGTAGTTCGATTAGACTGCCTCGTTGGTCTGACCGCCTCGTTGGTCTGACTGCCTCGTAGGTCTGACCGCCTCGTTGGTCTTACCACCTCGTTGGTCTGACCGCCTCGTTGGTCTCAACATCTCGTTGGACTGACCGCCTCGTTGGTCTGACCGCCTCGTTGGTCCGACGGCCTCATTGGTCTGACCGCCTCGTTGGTCTTCTGGTCGCATGAGGTCCTGGGTTCAATTCCCGGTTCGGGCATAATTTTTTTAGGTTTTTCCATCAGGAATTTCTCAGTAGCAGCCACTGAGTCTGGATTTGTATCCAGTTGATAGCAATAGGCTCGGGCCCTATTACATGGGACTTAAACCTAACTGGTGAAATGTTGGTGTAGGTATTAGGTACACCTCTGGCTTTCCTTTCGGGGCTTACAGGCGTGATGTTATGCTTATGCATGTAGTTCATGATATACATGTTACATGATACAGGGTGTTTGGTGCATCGTTTGCCAAATCGAATAGGCCGAAAGGAGAGGTCATTTGCTATCTCTTCACGCCCTATAACTCATTCCTTGCCTCACCGGTTTTTTTATAACAACTTTTTGATTTAAATTTTGAAAAATTTCAAAATTCAACATTTTAGGTCAAATAAAAAAATTAATTTTTTTTAGACTTAAAATTTTGATTTAATTTTGATGTGTACTCTTGTATGATTCTATCAAATTCAAAATTACTTGCTAGTTACAATTAGTTTATTTTTTAATAGCTTGTAAAGTTTTTGTAAAAGAAAATTAAACTTAAAACTCAACTTTAAATGGCTATAAAAAAAAACTAACAGCGATCGGGATCTTCGAATACCTTTAAAAAGTTCTCTAGTCTGTCCTCTTTCTAACGGTATGCAATATGCCCAAAAAAACGTTTAATATCTTTAAATTTTTAACTAAATGTGTAATCGAGACACTAGGCTGATATTCGACATTACAGTAAGAACTACTGTTCTTACTGTAATATCAAATATCAGCCTAGCCTTGAGGCATGTTATTTATGTTTTAGCATAAATAACATGCCTCAAGTAAATAGATAGATACTGTTATGTCACTAGTGCGTAGTGTCCTATCTCTTTCTTAAACAGAAACCAACGTTTAAGAATATGAAATTAAAAAAAAAAAAAAAAAAACACAAATCTTGTTCGAGTTGTCCGCCACTGTTGCGAATGCACGCGCGGCATCTTCATCTTATCTCAACTGTAGTTGAGCGTAAACGTATTTCTGCTTTGATAGTCACGAAAGCCGCATCAATGCGTTGGACTAAATCATCCCTAGTCTCAACTTCCGTGGCGTTATTTCTTTGGCTCGTTCTTAGACATAAAGATCTAACAGAGTTAAGTCTGGGGAACGTGGAGGTCATGAAATAGCCAAAACACCGAAACAGACTTCCCCTTATTGTTAGCTGAGCTGCTAATTTTCCGTGAAGACATGTCTTTTGTATTCTAACAAGACGGTTGTCCCGCTCACTGGAGTTTAACTGTCAGGGAGTACTTAATGATACGTCAGTTTCCAGAATCATGGATTGGGAGGGATGGCCCTATTCCATGGCCTCCACGTTCCCCAGACTTAACTCCGTTTGATTTTTACATCTAGGGACGAGCCAAATAAATTTTCTACGCCTTGGAAATCGAGACAAGGGAGGATTTAGTCCAACACATAGATGTGGCTTTTGTGACTATCAAAGCAAAAATACGATTACGCACAACTACAGTCGAGATAAGACGAAGATGCCGCGCGTGCATTCGCAACAGTGGCGGACAACTCGAACAAGATTTGTGATTTCGGTTTTTTAAAGTGAAACTTTTATTACATCGTCTCAAACTTTTTTTTAAAGTGAAACTTTTATTACATCGTCTCAAACTTATTTTTTAAAGTGAAACTTTTATTACATCGTCTCTAACTTTTTCGTCTGTGTGTTGCATGTCGCGTGACGCTCGGCCTTTTATACCCTTAATGGAACATTATTCCAAAAAATTTTACTTAAATGTCTATAGTGTGAAAAAAGTTTCACTTTTATCGTGGTTTCATAAAACCACACAATCCTTTTTTTTTTTTTTTTTCAAATTCTTGAAACGTTGGTTCCTGTTTAAGAAAGAGATAGGACACTACGCACTAGTGACATAACAGTATCTATCTACTTACTTGAGGCATGTTATTTATGCTAAAACTACTGTTCTTACTGTAATTTCGAATATCAGCCTAGTGTCTCGATTAAACATTTACTTAAACATGAAAAGATATTAAACGTTTTTTTGGGCATATTGCATACCGTTAGAAAGGGGGCAGACTAGAGAACTTTTTAAAGGTATTCGAAGATCCCGATCGCTTTTAGTTTTTTTTTTTTATAGCCATTTAAAGTTGAGTTCTAAGTTTAATTTTCTTTTACAAAAACTTTACGAGCTATTAAAAAATAAACTAATTGTAACTAGCAAGTAATTTTGAATTTGATAGAATCATACAAGAGTACACATCAAAATTAAATCAAAAATTTAAGTCTAAACAATATTTTTATTTTTTTATTTGACCTAAAATGTTGAATTTTGTAATTTTTCAAAATTTAAATCAAAAAGTTGTTTTAAAAATATCGGTTAGGCAAGGAATGAGTTATAGGGCGTGAAGAGATAGCAAATGACCTCTCCTTTCGGCCTATTCGATTTGGCAAACGATGCACCAAACACCCTGTATAATAACTGACTTCCTCGCGATTGAAGCCGCGGGTAAGGAATAGTCTATATCGATATCTTCATAAGCTAACAATTCTTTGATATAACTTTCTATGAATAATCACTTACACTAGCCACAGCAACTAGCTAGTTCATCATCATCATTACCCTATAATGTTCCCACTGCTGGGACACAAGCCTCCTCTCTATGAAAGGGAGTGGGCTGTAATCCACTTCAAGCCCACTGCGGGTTACTAGCTAGTTACTACCTTTAATGAAAGACAGTGCGCTTTTATTTATTCATTCAGATGTAACTTAGAGTAAGGGCAAACGGTGATTAGATTGACGCACAACTCCCCTTAGTACCTCAAACTCGAAAGCCATTAAGTTTGGCTGCTCACCCCAGTTTGGATACTGGACGTCAAACCTCTTTAGTAAAGTCAAGAGCAACTTGAAACGGGTCCCGCCATTGATTCTCGGCTAAATGCTCAAATTGACTTGGTAGCTTCTAAGGAAAACTTTTAGAATAATAAAGGGACAGTTCCATTGCTTCCTGCGGCCAAACTACGTATGTTTATTTATTTCGCTTTGACCAAAACCTATTTCAGACCAATCTGGTTTACTGGTTTATCGTGTCCGGATATACTAACCCAAACACAGCACACACATAGCAAGATACTGCGACCAATATGGATGTAGCGCGAGACCCGCTCCCGCGGCTCCGCTCATTATGCTCGCTCAACCTTATCTTGCTTGGTTACGATTCTAACCTAACCCATTCCGTTTAGGTGTCCTATAATCGTCTATAAACCAATTTAGCCTTCAACAAAAAGGGTTGGCCTAAAATCTATATATGAAGAATATGAAGCATCGTAACTAAAGGTGTAAATCTGGCCAAAGGCCTTAACTAAAGTACTAGTTAGGATCTGTGGATGTGTAGCTGGCTACGGTAGCAAACAAATGACAGTATGAAACTAACCCGCGAAACTTCTCCGTACATAGCTCATGCAGCAGTGGAATCGCGCCTTAACTCGTAATCTCCACAGGGAAAACATAGCCCGGAAGACATCGGGTAATCTTGTTCCAAATTTGTACCTACTTAAGTTAAATGTTCCCAAGGGAGAACCTCTAAATATTTTCGTATTCTCCCGGGACTTACAGTGTAATGAATCAGATTAAATGTCTCACTTTGTGCTTTAGATGTTTTATAATAAGATTTTACATGCTAGGTTAGCATCACATTTTGTGTTTGGAATCTATTTTATGAACCCAACCAACTGGCGGGCTTAGACAAGTGACGTCAAAGCGTTTCTACACCGAGTTTCAACAAATTGTCATTAACTTTTCGATAGCTTTCTCTTCTTCAACCTTTTGCTTTCCAAATCTTGACAGTTTTGGCGGCTTCGTGTCATGGCTACACAGTTTCTTCCGGCCACTCTAATGAAATCATCTGTCCACCTCGTCGATTGTCTTCCCAAATTTCTCCGTCACGACTATGGTCTCCACTCCAGCACTTTCCTCCCCCATCTTCCATTCAGCTTACGGCATAGATGGCCCGCCAACTTCCACCTTCTTTTTGCTATCGCTTTTTCTAAATCCGTGTCTCGTTTGTCTCCGTATTTCGGTATTTTTCACCCGGTCTTAGGGGGTCGTTATACACCGTGTAAATCACCTCATTACGAAGCCGTCAACCAAGCATTCTGTACATAAAACTAAGTAACTTTACGCAAAAACGCTGATGGACGGATTGAATAGTACGGGGGTCATGGAGGTGTTTAAAGTAAAAATCTTACATTACAAATTTGTATTTAAAAAAATACTTGTCAAAAAGTTGGAGCTTTGACCCCTAATATCTCCGTAACTAGAAGGTTCCCAGGTATGGTGTAGAACTAAAAAATAATCGCAATGACAGGGAGAACCAGTGCCTTTCGGCTTCGTTAAGAGGTGTTTGACACCCTTTATACTTCTGTAAGGGACTTGCATGCAGTGGATAGTATTATTGGGCATCCTAGTTTCAGACTCGTAAGTCATGACTGGGAGGACTCACTGCTCGAACATGCAACGCTTCAGGTTACTGGGCGTCAATACAAAGTAGTTTTGACTATTGAGATATCATTATCGCTGACAGAATGACCCTTTGCTTAGGTCTTCGGTGTCCAAAAGTAATGTTCTTTCATAACTATACAGATAGCAAAGTAACACTCAGGATTTTATTCCTAGTTCTGATTTTCAATACAACACTGTTGATTCTCAACCCAAAAATGTTTCAGATTTGAAATCTAGTCATTTACTATTTCGAATCTGTTTCGTGAAATACCCGCAACCTATTAGTGCATGGTTAGGTTATCGCTCGCAGCAATACATGAATTTAGGCCACGTTTTGGGTAATGATCAATATGTGGTTTCGATCGTGCATTTTCGTTTGCAATTCCGCACTATTAGGGATGTTTTGATCACGGGATTTGGGCAATAATTCCACGTGAACCAACAACATCACATAACGCCTGTAACCTCTGAAGCGTAAGGCAGGGGTGTAGTTATACTACCCAAATTAATCATATTTGTAATTTACTAACTTCTACTCAATAATTTTGCTGAATGAGTGAATATTAGCATGAAATATATTTTGTTTCAATCATCCCCTAAATCAGGTAGTTCGAGGATGAAATTTTGTGTGGAAATTCTTTATTTTTGCCAATAGGCACATGGCTTGCGTTATTATAACTCTCTCAAAAGCTCAATCTTAGTGCACTTACAACCACATTTTGCTAGTTATATTTAAGTACCATGCAATAGGGCTTTAGTTATTGTCATCAATCCGCAACGAATCCAGATTCCGTGGCTGCCACTGAGAAATTCCTGATTGAAAATCCCAATAACAACTGGCCCGACCCGGGAATCGCACCCTCATGCTCAGAATTCATGATTGCGACCACTAGACCAATGAAGCAGTCAAATAACGTTGTTCTTCTTCTTAGCGTGTCGATGGCAAATCGCTAAATTTGTTTAGCCCAAAACTCAGCCAAGCGAACTCCGCTCGCTGATGCAGTCATAAGATCCTCAAGTGTGCAGGTGACGGGGCATGCAGCGCAAGATAGAAGGTGGGCCATTGTCTGAGGAGGCACGCCGCATACACACTTGAGATCTGAGCCGTCCAAGACCCCCATCTAAAGAGATTGTCTTTGCTACGACCGACCTGGATTCGGAGTCTATTTAGTGATTTCCAGGGCAATCGACTTCTGTCGATTGGCTAATCCTTTCACCACGATGGCAAATGTAATAACGTTGTTATCATAACTCTCTCAAAATCTCAAACTTAATACTGTTCACAACGGAGCTGGAATTGGCCAGAAACAGCTCGTCTCAAAACTATATCTACTAGATTCCCAAGAGGTCCTTGGAGAACATGTCTCCAAGGGGGGGGGGGGGAGATGTTCGCAACGGAGCCGGAACGCTCTGACGCTAAAAACCTCGGACTCCAGACGGATGGAACGTGTCGAATCGCAAGCGCCGGCGGCGGCCATCTTTTCGCGCTTCTATTCGGACAACTCAACTAAGCGCGCATGTCTGCGCATGATTTTACTTTTTTCTGAATTAATGTTTTTCTGTATAACAACATGTCAAGAGTAATATTAAACGTGGTAGCAACCTATTGGCGACTTTAATTCAAGTTGATTAACCCAACAAATTATACCAATACCAAAACATACTCCAGACAATTTTGTTTGTCGTCTACTTCGGAACTACGAAGTGTATCCTTGGCATACTACTAAATAACCCTTGGCAAAGGCATATCACTTGCGTCTAATAAAATATGGCGGGACAAACAAAAGTTGAGTGGATGTAATGTCTATTTATTTATTTTGGGGGACTATGAGTGTATAGCCCTGGTTTTATGATATTTCTATGTTAATGAAGAAAAATAAAGAATGCTGATAAATATTATAGTAAGGTAGACCTTGCTTTTATGTTTTGTAAGTAAACAGTCGATTGCTTTTATGGCGGACTTGTGAAGAATTTTGTCAAGGATGTAGTGGTTTCTATTAATTTTCATCAGAAATACCAGACGTAAATGGAGTCCATTTACGCCTTATATTTCTGGTTATATTATATATTTATTACTTCACGAAGCCGTCAACCGAGGAGAGCAGCGGTGGCCCAGTGGTGGCAGCTCTGACTTACGAGCAGTAAGCCGTGGGTTCGAACCCAGGCAGGCGCATTACTTTGTGTAATTTATTTCATCACCGCTGCCCTCAAAAACGTGAAGGAAAACATCGTGAGGAAACCGGCATGTTCTAGAACTAAAAATTCGAAGACATGTGACATCTACCAACCCGCACTGGGCCTGCGTGGTGGATTACAGCCCACTCCCTCTCATAGAGAGGAGGCCTGTGTCCCAGCAGTGGGAACATTAAAGGCTAATGATGATGATGAAGCCGTCAACCAAGCATCAATTAATATAAGTAACCCTACGCAAAAATTGTAGCTGAGGATAGTTTTTTTTTTGGGGTGAAAACATTTTACGGTAAAAGTCAACATAACGCAAACATTGTGCTGATGGATGCACCTAAAAGACAATACAAACTAGTATTTAAACAAATATTTGCTAAATGTTGGCAAGTAACCAGTTTGACCAATATCGCCGCAACTTGAAGGTTTCCAGGTATGGTCCAGATTGAAAGCTGCAGCCCACGAGTGCCATATGCTCGAAAACATAAACCTAGTAAACTTAAACTCTTTGAGATCATGCATATTTTACTTGCAACATAATTATTTTGAAGTATTCGTGGCGGATCAATTCAATTTAAATAAAGAAATTCTGTAAAAATTGTAATCACAAATAAATATTACGTTATGAATACGTTATTCCATAATATTATGCATTACGTGTCTGCGTTTTCCTCCTATTTTATATTTCCAAGCACGTATATTATTAATACGTTTCCGGAACAGGAAGTCTTAACTGTAGAAAAATAAATAAACTCACATTTTTTTTTTTCTTGACGACAGCCTTTCTAGCATTTTGAATAATAGTAAAACAATGCACGTGGTTGGAATTATTCTCAATAGCTGAGGGTCTAAACAAAGTAATAGGTATTTGTATACAAGAGCGCAAAGTTGCTTTTTAACCGCGTGCTCAATTTTGATGACCGAGCAAGCGAAGGATTCTGATTCAATAATTAGAATCCTGAGCGTTAGCGAGGGAATCAAAAGAGCACGAGGTGAAAAATCTTTGCACTCGAGTGCAATACGTAACTTTTCATCCCACCTCACCGACGAAATGACTAAATGCAAAAAAAAAACATTTATTATCACAAGACATTACGATAGGAAAGTATTACAGAATAATCTTTAAATGATAACAAATAATACTTAGGTATAATAAAGAAAAAAATAAATTAACGTTGCTACAGTTACTTAAGTTGAGTGTAGTAGAGTGTTAGGCGGGCGCGTAAGGCTTGATATTTCTCAACAATTGTTACGTATACTCCATAGAGTGCTTGATTTCTTGGTCTCAGATAATTCAAAACAATATGCCAGCAAAACGTTTTCTGAGAAATTTTGGCTCCTATAACTAGTGTGCATTGTTAACAATTTCAGCCAATTCTGTTGGCGTAGTAGGCGTCAAATAAACTTCCTCGTCGCTAGAATCACTAATTTTAGATTTTTCACTTGTATTCAAGTTACTTGTTTTTAACCTAAGGTTTTAACATTAAATATGACGCGAGAAGAAAATGGCGCGCGCTATCAAATTATAAAAATGGACACCAAGAAGAAGGTTACGAGTCTGAGTTTTTAACAAATTAAAAAAGGTTGTATGATAAATTCGGCACCATGGAGGTAGAAGTAAATAGGTTTAACGATGTTTTGAATTCACAAACTTAGTGCACACGATGTTCTAAATTCAATTTACTTTATCCTCTAGGGGATAAAAACGGCTTTTGCACTCAGATATCGAAGAGCAAAAATACTCTTTCCGAGATGGGGGGATGAAAAATATTATTAACAATGAAGATGTTAGACTAGTGGTCCGATCAAGATAGACAGACATTTCAATTAACAAAGAGTCGAATTAAGCTGAATTTTGGTAGAGACCTTGAGTACACCAGTAGAAATAAAGTGTCAAAAGTCCCCATCGATCCCATGTGTGTTAAAAAGTTATTCGAGGTAAAAGGACAAAATTTGCTGTTTTTGTTTATTTTCAGGTTTTAAAAAAGGACGACCGTTTAGATTGTCAATCGTTGACCCCACAGAACTATAATAAATGTACCAAGTTTGACATATCGATGCAAATTTTCTTGACAAGCAGCGCCATCTTGAACTGCACACGTCAAAGTGGTCATACTATACCTAGATTTTGCAGTTATTTATCTAGTTACAAGTTAGTACTTCTGTGAAGCTTATCTATCCCTCGATTCGAGTTCGTCGACTAACTTGTACCGTCGACTTTTATCCAACTTTTATTTCACTATCTGAGTATTTACCGACTTTCCCGGGCAAGTTTATTGAAATCCGATTAGTGAATTATTTTTATTACTCTAAGGAGCTTGAGTTATAATTTCTGACCAACAGGATATTAAAACAGCTTAGCTTTTATAGGTAAATTGGGATATACTATAATCCGGATTTAGGAAATTGTGTTGCCTATGTTTTTGTATCTAGATCGACTGGAGTCACCTTTTGCCCCGAGAAAATACTCAAAACGTTCTATTCAGAAATAGGTAGTTTTTATCTCGGCATCCAGCTAACGTTAAAACTTGTTACATGATTCGAGCTAACTTCAATTCTTTTTGCCTCGATGTTTTACCACAGATTAAATGATTATCTGGAAAAGAGTAACGAATGATAGGCGTCAGTAGAAACAGCATGGTTCTTTGAATTTTCTTCTTATAGCAAGGTTGTTTTAAAATGCTTAGTTATTAAAATAAATAAATAAAATAGCTTTTATTTACAGAACACTACTAGTACACTGATAACAAAAGTAGAAAATAATAGAAGTACATAGCATTAGAAATACTTACACGAATTATTATTCGGATTCTACAAGCTGTTGTTTTGCATCCTCGTCAAATTCAAGGGCGTAACTATGCTAATGATTCTCGTCCCGAATCTATAATAAAATGGATAGGTAATTTTTATTCTTATTTAGGGAAATCGGGGAAGTATAAACCACCCTTTTTTTAAGCGCAGCCCGTCTGATACCCCCCCCTACGATGCGATGCGCTTTCACACAGAACAATCACAAAAGTTTATTCGATAATTTCTTGTTCCCTAAACCACGTTAAGGGAGTTATTCTGAAATACTGACAAACTTAAACGACCAAAAAAAACCGCGTTTATTAATAATTAATTAGGTACCTAACTTAAATTGATTCTTATGTCTTTTGTGACAACCTCCTGAATTTTGATGAGGATACAAAACAACCTTGTAAAAAAAGGAAAAATCTATACTTCAAATTACATAAATATTGAATGTTACTCCAATAAGTAACCTTGCAACAAGGAGAAAACCTCAAGGTACTCCTGCAGCGCTAAGACGATGCTAACTAAACCCATATGTCAGGCCAAGCACAAACTAACGACCCGACATGGCCGCATACCCCCCGCTTCCACACACAACTAATGAACCAGGATTAACTACCTTCGCCCACAGAGAAGAGGAAGGCAATTAAATCTTGAAATATTTAGCTCGTAGCTCCCACCGGTTTATTTTTTAACAGAGCAATATTTTGTACATAAAGTCGGTCTGCAATAGGTAGATGTAAAAAATTCGATTATAGAACGTTAAAAAACTTTCAACGAAGATTGGTTTGAATAAGAATGTTAAATTTTTTAGATATGGGACTTTAACATGAAACTGCAGCAGTAACTTTGTGTTTCATTAACATACTATAAAAATAAATTTTAGTTTTTAAATTTTTAACAATAGTATGAAAAACTAATTTAAGTAATGAAATACTAATTGAATGTACTTATGTATGAATGAGCCTTTAAAATATTTTCATTATAATGGTTGGTGCTACGGAACCCTGTATGCGTGTGAGTACGACTCGCACGTGGCCGGTATTTTTTGTGTTCTTTTTTTACAACAAGTATTGTTATGAATATTGTTTTTTTTTTTGCTAAATGGTGCCCTTATTTTCTTCAAAAATAAATAATTGCACCTGTGTGAAGCTGGGGCGATATAAATGACATTTGAGACACAATTACATCATAACGTGACCGTCATATAAGATTTTTCTTCTCAGTAGTACATTCCCGCTGGGTAAATTTCCAAATTAGTCGGGAGCATAACCGCGGCAAAAGCTAAGTCTAAGAAAAAAATAAGTAGAGCGACCCCTAATCATTAATTCAAGCGCTGTAGATTACTTTGTCAATCTTATACGAATTGAACAACAAAATTGTATTGTCTTCGGAATTGTTGTGTTTAAACTAATACAACGAGAATACATAAAAACCCAGAAAACAGAACACGAAGTAAGTAAGACATTTTAATGAGGGTTTTATAGAAACAATGAAACGCAAAGCTAATTGCCATAATTGAGTGAATAACACGACGTTGCGCGTTGTATTTATGAACTGTATTTCTGTAAATTGTGTATGTGTTCTTTATGATACTGATGTTCTTTCAATGTTTCAAAGAAACCACTGCCCATGCCTCGAAGACGATACTAAAATGTCAAACTACACAGTAATATCCCTATTTAACCGCGTTAGGGGAAGATTTATCACGGGGTATCTTACCAAGGGGTATCGTACTAATTTGCTAGTGAGAGTCAGGTAGGGAATCGCTCCATGTAACATACTGATATGCAGCTTCATTTGGTCAGACTGGAAGTCAACCCCAATATAGTTGAGAAAAGGCTAGGCAGATGATGATGAGGGGAAGATTTGTGAAAAATCCTTCCTTAGCGCTTATTTAAAAAGAACTCTTCTACACGGTTTAGACTGCTCTTTGTCTATCAGTCAATGAATGAAAAGTTTTGTATGTATTGTAAAAGACCCCAGCAGTAGAATAGTTCGGGAAAACCAACAAAAAAAGATTGTAAAACCAAAAACAATATAAAAGCATGTTGTAATGATTCAATGTAGATATATGTTTATAAAACGATTGTCCTAGTTTTTTCGTAAGACAGAGCCGGATTTGGTGTGTAAGACCCTTTCAAGCTATTATTTCTTCGCGTGTGCCTTTATATGACTGGCCTGACCGAATTAAGAACCCGACGTTACGAGCAGTAGCCGTGGGTTCAAACCCAGGCAGGCGCATTACTTTGTGTAATTTATTTCATCACCGCTCCTCTCAAAAACGGTGAAGGAAAACATCGAGAGGAAACCGGCATGTCCAAGAACTACAAATTCGAAGACATGTGACATCTACCAACCCGCACTGGGCCCACGTGGTGGATTACAGCCCACTCCCTCTCATAGAGAGGAGGCCTGTGTCCCAGCAGTGGGAACATTATAGGCTGATGATGATGATGCTTAATGTATCGAGTCGCCTTTACTGTGTAAACGTTCTCTTAAACACACGCCGAAAATTTTTCATCTTTGACGCCTCTGAAGTTTGTCCATACCTCTCCTAAAATATTCAGTACCTTTTTAACGGTTCAGTGAACTAAGTGCTCCCTAAAAGTTCTTTTACTTATCTCGTGTGTATATAGTCAAAGATTTAGTCTAAAGAGGAATAAAATTTCACTGCAACCGAGAATTAAGACCCTGTGCACTTCACATTTTGCAGAAAATGAAAACTGAATTGAATTCTTGAATTCAATTTAGGCAACAGAGTAGTAAAACTTGCATTTTATTAAAGTTTCGATATTTTGGAAGGTTCACAGACTTGCTTGATTAAAATACAACTTTTGGTAATAAATAAATGGAGTGCAGAAATAAAATTACTTTTGCACACAGCTCTTGATAATATCGGTATATATGAAACCGCAACGATTGTCCACTATTTCTCTGGTGAAAAAGAAATGAGTACCTCGTTCATCTGGAGGACCTTTTCTCAGTAGTAGCCATGGAGACCTGAATTGTGCCCAGTTGATGACAATAGGCTCGGCCCTTATTATCGACCTGTATTCACCTTAGTTAACCTTCGTGGATTTAAGGCGTGATGTTAGATTATGTAAAGAGATAGAATTTAAAATAAAACCATGTATCCCAAACGCTACTCTTAAAACTTAGACCATTGACACACTTTCAACCGTAAGATACGATCGCTGGCTTGATATAATAAATGCACCCTTGCCTACATATACTGAGTACGCAATCTCGGTACTTGATATTCCAGTCGCATCATCAAAATTAATGCACCCCCCTCCATCCCTGTGTTACTGCAGGCGTCCCACAGGGAGCGACGTTGGGACCGGTCCCTTATTCTCGATTTTACACGCAAAACATGGATTCGCACTCAGACTATTGCGAATCTATGATGTGTTATGATATTGTTGTGTTGGGATCGGGCACTGACCTGTCCTCGTTCTTCTGTAAGTGATAGTTCGTGTAATGGTTTTAGAATAGATTTCCTTTGGCACGTGTATGTCTGTTACCAAAGTGAAGGAGCTAGTATTTGGAACATAATTATACGTAGAACGTGTCAAAAAGCTAGTATAAAACTGGTATTTATGCAAAGAAATGAAGAAAGTAATCAGTTATTTATTTGCTATTCCAAAGGGAAAACATAACAAGCACGAGTAACACAAACCTCCTTATTAGTTCCTACATAAACGTAACACGATCAAATAAATATCCCAATAATTTAGTAAACTATATTACAAGTGCGCTTGGAATCATAATTGGCAAGCTTTCTGTGACAGAGTAATATGTCACTTAATTATTGCCCGTATTGGTCAATTGTTCGATAATTCGTTTTCATGTTACTTACCTATAAGGTCCAATAAGAAACGCCTTGATAAAAATAAGCGTATACGGTGTTTGACGAAGGAAGTTCAGGTGGCCTACCATCGTCCGTCCGTTTCATGACGACAGGCCGTGTCGACGGCGCGTACGTGTTCCGCGCGCGCCTCAAGGAGATGTCAGCAAACCGGAAGGGGTCTGAGAGGGCCGATGCCTGCCAGGGTTGCGGACTGTTCGAAAGAGATACCGTGGCCTTGGAACACAAAGGGCGAAGAAGGAACATGGATGGGTTTTAGTCAGTACAAGTCTGACACTCCCTCCCGCTCCAGAGCGGGAGAAGTCATTTGATGATTTCCCATCCGTAAAAAAAAAAAGTGGCCTACCATGACGTCTTAAAACATTATTGTTTTATTCCTTTTCCGGTGTGGGAAAGAGATGGCGCTAGATATCCTGTATAGCTCCGTCTCTTCCCACAAATACGAATAATGATAGTGATAGTAATACGAATGATGATAGTGACCATACCACTCAGAGCTTTGGCTGTTCTAATTCTAGACAGCAAAAAATGGAACTTATAAGTGGAAGATTTTGTCTTTGATCAACCCACCATTTGCATTTTTTTTTGACACATGCCACTTTAAGCATCAAAACGGCTCTTTATATACCGATCATAATTTATGCGAGCATATAACCTAAAATAAGTATTTTAATAGAACGAAGACCGTTGTCATGAGCTTACGAAAATCTTAACATAAATAGTTATTAACAATTCTAAGGAAGAAGGATGTGAAAACACGTAATGTATTTTCATTAAAAATATAATTGTATTTTATAGGTCCTTTATATTCATTAAAAGCTATAATGGTCTCTCGGTGCAAGACCCATTAGTTGCGTCCATTAATTTTCCAAGATTCTAAAGGAAGCTTTTGGTGCCATTGACCTATTACAACGAAATCTTCTTAAAGAAAACAGTAATTATATTCAAAATGATACTCATTTATCAAGACCCTTGTCATTGTGTTTATTTAGGTCTTGTTCACGACCTCGAGCGATACAACTTGCGACGTTATTAGCGTCTAGTCACGATGACTGCGTAGCAAGTTCAATATCTTTCATTGGTTTTTGTGCAGTCACTGTTGCAAGCCATATAAATGCTCATTAGAAGGTGACCGACTGTGAGCTTCCAGTATAAAATTTATGTAAACGACGCTTTCGTGTGAACTCAGCCTTCAGTTTGTTTCGGCTGTTTCTTCTCAGAGTAGGCAGGTTTAAAAAACACAGACCACATCTAGTTTAAACAAGCCAAAGACGTAAGAACAAGAACCGCTGTGGCAAAGCTCCTGCGGAGCCCGAAGTGAGCCTGCGTGCCGCCAAGCCGAATACCCCGGTGTACATTTCCCGCTTGCATTACACCACTAAAGCAGAGGACATCGTGGAGTACGTGCGCCAAAAGACGAGGTACACACCGAGGGTGCAGTTACTGGAGTCGCGCCGCAACGTCAACTTCAAGGCGTTCGTGGTGCTAGTACCGAATTTTAATCTGCCCATCGTGATGCAGGAAGACTTTTGGCCGCAAGACGTGGTGTTCCGTCGCTTCCGCGACCAAGTTCCACTGGTCAGCACAAGTGTAGTGTGAACAAGTGAAGTGATACTAACATAGTTTTAAGTCATATTTACTAACATGAGATTTGTAAATATTTTATATATGTTAGTTTATAAGGTATATATCTATGGGCCATTGAAGCCCGAAATAAAATTTATTATTACTTTTCGGAAAGTGTTATTTTTCTCAGCCCTTAGACTGGATTTTAGCTACATTTACGGGCGTAAACTCGTAAACCAAAGCAAATGTAGCGTGTGGTGTGTAAATGTTGTACGTATTTAAGTGTTGTGATAAGGTCCTATTTCGTTCTCTTCTATCTGCATGAACTTTCTAACAATCCTGCATGTGTTTAAAATCGCAGCTTTTTGCAGTGTTATGTAGAGGGTTTCTGTAAGGTCTAATAATTTTAAGCTATGGAGGAGATGATTTGGGATAACCCCTGTAGTAGAAAGGACTATTGGGACTACATATAGTTTTTCTTGTTGCCAAATTCTAGTCCGATCCCTTAAATTAGGGTACTTTAATGCCAATGGCATTAGAGGCCAGCGTGATGAAATCGCCACCTTCCTCCGTGACCATCAAATTGATATCCTCCTCATACAGGAGACCTTCCTCAAGCCCAGTCACCGCGATCCGAGAATTGCCAACTATCGCATAGTTCGCAACGATCGGTCACGTTGCCACAAGGGCGGTACTCTAATCTATTATAGAAAGGAACTGCACTGCATCCCCTTAGATCCCCCTCCCATGGAGTCTCTGCTCGAGACTTCAGTTTGTCGACTAGGCATGACCGGTCATCAATCGATCACTATCGCCTCCGCGTACATCCCTCCCGGTGGCACGTCCGAGGAGCACACTCTGTTCACCAAAGACCTTGCCATCCTCTTCGGCTTGAGTGACTCCGTTATCATAGCGGGCGACCTCAACGCCAAACACCCCGCCTGGAACAGCACGACGACCTCTGCCAGAGGACGTCACGTGTATAACCTGGGTGAGTCCCTCAACTTCGATCCCATCGCTCCTATGGAGCACACTCACTATCCCCACGACCCCGACCAACGTCCGGACGTTCTCGACATAGCGCTACTCAAGAATGTCAACCTTAAGTTGCATTCCATCGAGACTTTACATGAGCTTAACTCAGACCATCGACCAGTGCTCATGCACTTAGTTCCCCGCTCGGGTCCCTCTGACCCCAGCCAGCCCCCGCCGACCCAAGTGATAACCGACTGGAGGAAAGTCAGCGAAAAGCTGAAATCCACCACGTCGCCTCACCTGGAAGCCATCCCCGACCACATTGTCTCAGTCGCAGACACGACGGCCGCCATCAACTCGTTTACAGAACACGTGCAATCCGTACTAAAGGATTGCTCACGGGAAGTTCCAGCAATGAGCGATCAACGCTGGATTCTACCCGCTGACGTACGTGAACTGATAACCGAGAAGAACGCGGCCATCCGTGCCTACAGCAACTTTCCCTGCGACGCGAACAAAGCTCACATGCGTTATTTACAGCGTGCTGTAAAGAAGCGCACTAGTGAGCATCGTTCAGATCAATGGGACAAGACGCTTAGCGAGCTCGAGCCTACCCACCTAGCCTTCTGGCAGCTCCAACGCAAGTTGCGCTCCACCGAAGAGGCTTCGATGCCTCCCCTCACCCGACCCGATAAGAGCGTCGCATTCGACGACTCTGAGAAGGCCGAATGCCTAGCCGACAGCCTGGAGTCCCAGTGCTCCCCCAGCTCTCAACCAGTAGACAAGCGACATCTCGATGAGGTGAACGCATTCGTCGAACGTAAAGCCGCCCTCCCTCCCGTAGAAGACCCTGATGATCCTCTGCCTTCGGTCACAGCTGACGAAGTGCAAGACATCATTAATAAGCTTCAACCGCGGAAAGCACCCGGCTCCGACGGAATCACCAATAGGGTGTTAAAACTCCTCCCCGCTCAGCTCGTCGTGTTAATGGCGGCCATCTTCAATGGCGCCCTGAGCAACAACGCCTTTCCCCAAATATGGAAAGAGGCCACTGTCATCGGTTTCGCCAAGCCAGGCAAACCCAAGTCTGAGCCCTCGAGCTACAGACCTATCAGTCTCCTGAACGCACTCGGCAAAATCTACGAGAGACTTATTTATAAGCGACTCAAAGACTTCGCCGAGGCTAAGAGTCTCATCCCCAACGAGCAGTTTGGCTTCAGGACCGGACACTCCTGCATTCAACAGGCCCATCGCATCGTAGAACACTTGAGCGCTGGCTTCCAGCGTGGAGCGATGACGGGTGTGTTGTACTTCGACATAGCAAAGGCTTTCGACAAAGTCTGGCACAACGGCTTATTATATAAGCTGTACAAACTGGGAGTGCCGGACCGTCTCGTGCTCATCTTACGAGACTTTCTGTCGGATCGCACCTTCCGCTATCGCATCGGGAAGGCACTGTCTTCCCCCCACCCCATTAGAGCCGGAGTCCCTCAGGGCTCCGTCGTCTCTCCCCTTATCTTTACTCTGTTCACCAGTGACATCCCCAAGAGCAAGAAGGCTCAGTTAGCCCTGTTCGCGGACGACACGGCCATTTATTACACTGGCCGCAGTCACGACGCTATCTATAGCACCCTCCAAACCTCAGCCAACGTCTTAGGCGCTTGGTTCCGGAAATGGAGAATCGAGGTGAACCCCGACAAGAGCCAGGCAGTTCTTTACTCTAAACAGCGTAAAATTAAGCCACCCGCGCTCAGCCCGATCACTATGTACGGTAAGCCTATCCCTTGGGAGAAGCAAGCCAAGTACTTAGGAGTCATACTTGACAACCACTTGTCTTTCGCGGCGCACATCAAAGCAGCCCGCGACCGAGCTGCGTTTGCTATGGGTAGGCTTCATTTCATGATTTCGGCAAAAAGCAAGTTGTCACTCAAGTGCAAGTTGCGCCTTTATACCGCGGTGATCCGCCCCATTATGACGTACGCTTGCGTCGTGTACGCTCACACCAAGCCTAAGTACATCCATAGGATGCAAGTTTTACAGAACCGGTTCTTACGCAGAGTCACGGGAGCCCCTTTTTATGTCCGTAATGACCGTCTACACGTAGACCTTAGAATGCCCACCGTCCTTCAGTTTATGAAACGTCTTTCGAAGCGTTTCTTCGATAACGCCATTAAACACCGTAATCCCCTGATCGCAGCGGCCGCCCGTTACGAACCCTCGCGCATTAGTACAGTACGCCGTCCTAGGCATACCCTTGTCACTCCAGATGATGCTATCACCCTCCTCCAGGAGAGTAGCAAAGAGACTAGCACTCTTAAAAAGTTCCGACTCAAACCGCCGTCTTTCCGACCTCGCCGTCGAGGTACGTCGCGACGTCCCGGTCCATGCCCTCCCCGACCCTCGCTCGAGCCAGCCCGCGATGCTGTGCCAGTAGTTTTAAATCAGCCCCTAAATAATGATACCATTCAGATCCAGCCTGTCCCCATGCAGTCTTCCCCCAGCGACGCCCTAAGCCGAGGTTCGTACCCCACAGGGGGTGCCCTTAGCGTGCAGTCGCTTAGTTTGTAAGTTTTTATGCCCTGGCTGGAGGCCTTACTCTAAAGGCACCCACAGGATAGTCCGGTTAAGCAGACGACAACCTCATAGGTTGAACTGCGAGATGCCATTCACAAAAAAAAAAAAAAAAAAAAAAACCAAATTCTAGTAACTTATTATTAAAAAGTGTTTGTAAACCTTTTTGTAAAATAAACATCATTTTATAATTTAAAATAGTGGCTCACATTTCTTAAAGGCATTTTTAGTATCTTCACATCTTAATTGGAATATTCATGAAATGTCCGCCATAGCTATTATTTTATTTTTCTTCATTAAACCGTACGTAATTAAATATGAAAGATTTTTAATAACTTCAATAAAACTTCTTTGAAATGTTCATTAATTATGTAGGATTTGGGGGCACAGTAGTGCCCCCGCCAAGACGAGCCAAGCGAAGCGCAAGGGCACTACCTACTTTTTCTCGAAGTGTTTCGTTGTTTTTTTGAACCCTCATAGACTTGGTTTCCGATGTACCAGGTATTTCATATTCTCAGGATATGATGTCAATAATAAACTAATTAAACATACAAAGTCTCAATTGAATAGCTTTAATACTTTAGATTTTATTGATATCTGAAATACACCGATTTCGTCACTGACACACTGACACACTGAAGATCATCAAAATGTTTGGGTACTTCCTGAAGTGCTAGAAAGCTTAAATTTGGTATGTAATCTAAGTTTAGTATACAACCAACAAAAAAAAACATAAAGTTATATACAACCAACAAAAAAAAACATAAAGTTATAACTGTCACCCCCATCCCCTAAAATGGGGGGGTGGAAGTTTTGTATGAGACTTCAAAATGTTAGGATACTTCCTGAAGTGCTAGACAGCCGAAATTTGGTATGTAAAAAAGAAGAAAAAAATAAACACTAAAAAGACTGACTAGCAACTTACAAAAAGAACTGAAATCCCACCAAAAATGTTGCCAAGACAACCAAGGCTTGCCCTGTCAAAAAGATATCAGATTTCATTTCGAACCAAGCTTTTGATCTGATATCTTTTTACAGGGCAAACCTTATGTGGTCGTCTTGGCAACATTTTACATGAAATGTTTTTGGCGGGATTATAATATGCAGGAATAACCTTTATTAAAGAAGCTTTAAACGCTTTATTTTATTATACTAAAGGCTGTTTAATAACAGCCTTACTGGTACATAATGTACATACTTATTAAATAATTAGTAAAACAAAAAGTAGTAAATAATTTATTACAAAACTAGCTGATCCCGGCATGCGTTGCGATGCACTTTTTCCTACCCACTACCTACTACCTATCTACCTACTACTACCTACCGACTACTACCTACCTACTACTACCTACCTACTACTACCTACCTACTACTACCTACCACTACCTACCTACCTACTACTACCTACCTACTACTACCTACCACTACTTACCACTACCTACCTACTACTACCTACTACAGTACCTACCTACTACCTACCACTACCTACCTACTACTACCTACCTACCTACTACTACCTACCTACTACTACTTACCACTACCTACCTACTACTACCTACTACAGTACCTACCTACTACCTACCACTACCTACCTACTACTACCTACCTACTACTACCTACCTACTACTACCTACCTACTACTACTTACCACTACCTACCTACTACTACCTACTACAGTACCTACCTACTACCTACCTACCGACTACTATCTACCTACTACTACCTACCTACTACTACTTACCACTACCTACCTACTACAGTACCTACCTACTACCTACCTACCGACTACTATCTAGCTACTACTACCTACCTACTACAGTACCTACCTACTACCTACCGACTACTATCTACCTACTACTACCTACCTACTACTACTTACCACTACCTACCTACTACAGTACCTACCTACTACCTACCTACCGACTACTATCTACCTACTACTACCTACCTACCTACTACTACTTACCACTACCTACCTACTACAGTACCTACCTACTACCTACCTACCGACTACTACCTACCTACTACTACCTACCTACTACTACTTACCACTACCTACCTACTATAGTACCTACCTACCACTACCTACCGACTACTACCTACCTACCTAAGAACCTTCTCCTGACAATAACAAACAAAACAAAAAAAGAATTATCGAAATCGGTTCGTGCGTTCTGGAGTTATATAGCGTCAGGAAGGAAAACCCGACTTATTTTTATATAGTAGATCAATAAAATTTATAACACGAAATTGAAATCGCATTATAAACTTGGCTGCATCGAGTAAAATAGAATAATTTCGTCCATTTTGAAATCGAAAAAGTCAGCCAAGATCAAGTAGGTAAGAGTAGTCAGAAGCTCGGAAGTCTGACAACCAGTCTTACCAAACTTAGTCTACCTATTTATGTATTTTGTGACAACCTCTTGAATTTTGACTAGGATGCAAAACAGCACCTTGTATATTAGGATATTTCCACTTTCTTCATAAATACCGACTTATTTGTTCCTCTCTCCTTCTCTTTTTCATCCAACTCATTCTCAGCTGCTCTTAGATGCAGCCCGTCGTTACCACATTTAAGTTAATGTCTTAATCTTTAAGCGTCTCTATTCTTAAAGGGAATTATTAACCAAGTATTAAATCGCAAGAACAGCGCTTAAAACTAAAAACAGAATTTCTTCACACCAACTTCCTACGAAATAACTCACTCACAAACTTCATCCCAAAAACAATTGAACAAATTGTCGACAAACTCACAAGCGTTTTATAGAACAGCAGTGTTCCGAAAAGTTTAGACAAAAACATGGATCTACTCGTGCGTCTATTCGATTAAATTACCGCGAATCGTGGGATTCACGGCAGAATCCGGATAACAACAGGATAACAATAATATGGCTATTGAACTGAGATATATTCGAATGTTTCGAAATGAATGTTGCTAGTGCGAAATAATTAGTATAATTATAGTTACAACACGGATGACAACATTTGTGCCCCTTGTTTTAGTTTTTTTTTTTTTTTTGTGTTGTTTAGACTCTATTTTATTTACCGATTGTTGTGAATGTGTAGACATTGTAGGCCTTATAGATTCCTAGATCCATGATAACTTTTATCTTACTCTACGTTTTGTAGTAAGCAACGACTTATTGTCTGGCCTACGATGTCCTCCCATACTTAAGTACTAAAGCTCTAACATAGAAATATTGTAAAACCAAATGATTTTTAAAAAGAGTAACCATGGAGTTTCTTGCCGGTTCTTCTCCATAGGAAAGGACCAACCCGAACCGAGCATCTTTTTGTCGACGTTTTATAAGTGTCCATGTAGGCCGGTGTGAAATGAAAATATTTTGTTTTGAATTTATTTAGCCTAGAACAAGTGTTTAGGCATGATATCACGGTAGACATTCCATAAATTTCCCTTTTATTTAAACATTTCTTATTACTAGTAGTAGTGGTATTACTGTTCTCAGAAATGCCTTTCGGCTTTGTTAAGAGTGTTACACCCTTTATATGAAAACATTTCAGTAGTCGGTTGCTAAAAATACTGGATGTGAAATGCATTCATCTACCTTATTATTAATAAAGATGTATTAACTATTTAATTACAAGATATAAGATAGGTAGACACATAGGTAGTTTTTTACTTAACACTCTCTGTAACAGAATACATTACATTACATTCGTTCGTACTCGTCGCGACGTCAATCCACAAATAGCGTTTCCTGTCCTTTCGAAAGCCAAATACCCTAAATAACTAAATCACTTTAATTAAATTTTAATTCTCCATTCAGCCAATCAGTGATAGTTTTGAACCCCTGATCTTAACAGAACAATGATCCGTTACAAAGGTTTTTTTTTTCAAAATCAAAGTCATGTATTCAAATTAGGCTGATAATCAGCCCATTTAACGTCAAAATTACAATAGGCAGTCCCCCAAAAAGCCCGCCTTTCGCGTTTGTGCAATGACCTGCATGCCTAAAGCGGTCTACACACCAAAGCCGCTGACTCGGTGGCACAGCCCGGCGGCTTAGTGCCGGCGGGCTGTGCTAGAACACCACATGCCGCGGCTTTCGTGCCGCCGGCATTGCCGCCGGCAAAGTCGTTCGGCTTGGACATTCTGAAGCCGCCGGGTTAACCCGCCGGCACTAAGCCGCCGGGCTGTGCCACCGGGTCAGCGGCTTTGGTGTGTAGACCGCTTTCTAGTAATTGCCAAATAGTCGTAGAGATTGGACGCTTTTAAATGATAGAGGTCTATTAGTTTTATAACTGTTGCATCGTCCCACTCCATATTGGTTAGTTGATAAAAAATAAAAGTGCCGACACTTCACAACAACAGAGAATGAATAAGTGATACGTCACTACTCTATGAAAGCCGGCGGGCAACTGACTGAGTGAGTGGAGAGGGATGCCGTCGGCATCGGCATGCTGCCCCGCCGGCTTGCCCGCGCGGGCGCAAGCCGGCGGCATGATTGTACAAAATAAGGCCGGCGGGTTGGGCCGGCGCGGCGATCCGTGCTGCCGGGTCAGCGGCTCTGGTGTGTAGACCGCTTAAGAAGTAAGAACTTAGTTTTATTTCAAAAGTAATTCAATTTGCTTATTTATACCTAACATCAGATATACACAAGTATTTTGTTATAGACTAATTGCGTCTCTTCTCCTACCATACCGTCGAATAGGGAGAATTATAATTTTAAGGTAAAATTTCTGTATATCAGAAAATTTTAACTTCAAAAGATTTTTTCAATATGTGATTTTGTTTTTTACTCCGGCCCTTACTGCTAAAATCGGGGGCGTCAGCCACAGGTGCCTCAACCACCGGGGGCCACGAAACGGAACCCTTACTCGTCGTCGATTTTTTGTTTTTTTGTTTGAATGGCATCTCGCAGTTCAACCTATGAGGTTGTCGTCTGCTTAACCGGACTATCCTGTGGGTGCCTTTAGAGTAAGGCCTCCAGCCAGGGCATAAAAACTTACAAACTAAGCGACTGCACGCTAAGGGCACCCCCTGTGGGGTACGAACCTCGGCTTAGGGCGTCGCTGGGGGAAGACTGCATGGGGACAGGCTGGATCTGAATGGTATCATTATTTAGGGGCTGATTTAAAACTACTGGCACAGCATCGCGGGCTGGCTCGAGCGAGGGTCGGGGAGGGCATGGACCGGGACGTCGTGACGGACCTCGACGGCGAGGTCGGAAAGACGGCGGTTTGAGTCGGAACTTTTTAAGAGTGCTAGTCTCTTTGCTACTCTCCTGGAGGAGGGTGATAGCATCATCTGGAGCTCGTCGTCGATGCATTTGCCCATCTTTAAATACTAAAATAAACAAAACTTCGAAGGACTACCACTAAACAGCCAAAACGTGACGAATAAACACAAAAACTGGGCACCCATCACAAACATCGTTGTCATAACCAAATATTTAAACCTTTAGATGTGCCTATATAAGTCCGCAAATTCAATTCAATTCAAAATATTAATTTATTTCACGTAAACCTACCTGGGCACTAATGAACCGTCATAAGAGAAAGTTTCGGATGTGGATTGACCGTTTTGTGTAAAGAATAACCAGCATTTAAAAATAGAAAGTTATATTGACACTGTGACTTAGGTGAGTATATGATGACAGAGTAATTATAGTAATTATAGTATATTATTATAGAAAAATGGTTTACACTGCAAAGACAGACCTTGCATATCTATTGGAATATAGATACAATTAATTTTCGGTATGAAAGCTCGACACAATGCTATTCTATGTCATTGTCAACGACGAAACAGAAAATAAATCATTTACAAACAGGCGAATCTAACGATTTAAATACTTCATCTATACAATAATTCTATACCAACAGCTGGCGTGACCGTTTTCAGCCTGAAACGTGTTTCTATTGTTTCACGCAGACGCCTGAAACTTTGATGGCCACCGACCCGTCCTGTACGTGGCTGCTCCATGAAAAATTCACGGCTTTTACTGGCCGATACGAAAATAAATTCAAATTGAAAATGTATTGGATGTGTATCACACGGTTTGTCTAAACGCAATAATTGCTATTTCCTTTTTCTAAAATTTACTTTAAGTGCGTGTTTGGTTATGTTTTTTATTTTTTATCTGTTGAAACATTTATAAACCATCATACACAGCTAAAGTTGTTAGTATTTAGCATAATTAAGCAGTTTAAAAAAATAATAATCTTAAATACTTTACTTAGGCCATTTTTATTTGAATGTGCATGTATAATAAACAAGTTAGTTAACGAACCAAAATGTCTACTCTTTTCTTATTATTTTTTATGAACAAAGCCGTGGCGGGAGACAATACCCGCAGTCACTACTAAACTGAGAAAATCTAGTTAAATTAGCAAGCACAATAGTTATTAACCAAAACGCGTCCCAACTATATAATTTCCAGGGAAATCTCGCATGAAATATTCATAATTTCATTTTCACCGTCGCATCATCTACCATAAATTATTTTAAGCGACAATCTAAGCAAAATTGCCTGAGTTTTAGTTTGCTTAGCATGAGCATAATCAGCTTATTATGTTCCCACTGCTGGGACACAGGCTTCCTATCTATTAGAGAGAGTGGGCTGTAACCCACCACGCGGGCCCAGTGTGAGTTAGAAGATGTCTCATGTCTTTGAATTTTAACTCTAGGACATGCCAGTTACCTCACGACGTTTTCCTTCAACGTTTTAAGAGCAGTATAGATAGTTTTAGTTTGGTTACATAACACAAAACAACTATCAAACAACCACAGTTAATGTTTCGTGTTTATGTAATCTTCAAATAAGATAATACGGAGTTGATAATATAATTTCAGGCCGTATTTGAGTACACAATAACTGGGATAGCTTCTGAAATTATTTTACATTGGATCAAGTTTTGTGGGTTATGGTTGATAGATGTATCTTTATCTCTTATAAGAATGCTCAGCCCGAGGTCGAACGTAAAAACAAACTGAGTAGAAAAAATATATAGCCAATAGAGTGTTAATTACTTATTCAACTTTTATGGATAATACTCGCGAGGAGGTTGGATCAAGGACGTCATTTCTCGTTAGGGGCCCTCATTGTAAGGAGGTTCCTGTCTCTGGAGCCGTAACCACCGGTAGCTTGGACCCTGTTTACCTAACACCGGCGGACCCCTTTTTTATATAAGTGTATATTTGTATTGACGACCAACCTGAATCGAGCACCATTTTGTCGACGTTTTACAAGTGCCCATGTAGGCCTATGTGAAATAAAAATATTTTGATTTTGATAGGGGTTTTTAAATTCAAAAACATTTAACATCCGTTAACCCGCTCTGTGGCCACTCTCTCTCTCACATAGAAAAAGCCTGTGACCCTACAGCGAAGATTAGGCTAATTATACGAACATTAGAATGTAAAATATTAGTACTTAGCATAATATTTACATAATAAATCATACAACACATATAAATAAGTTAGGTAAACCTGTGCTTTCGCATGAAAATTTAAAGAAACAACGCACGCGAATTTTTTTGCCACTATTTAATTTATTTTTGCAGTTGTTAAGATTGCGTGACCTGTCATCATTAATGTGCTACACGATATTTTAATTACTGACAAGTTCACTTATTACGTTTTTGCCATGAAAAAGCATAATATGAATAAAAGTACTACGTTAATTAAATTTTTCAGGGCGCTTTAATGTTAACAAATTGTGACAATATTTTTTTTGCTAAACAAAACCATTAAATGCAGGCTTCGGTGTGATAAACGGCCTCCCCCTATTTGAAAATTCCTTGGTGGGCGATGGTGCACGATAAAACAAAATGTCTGCCAATGTTATATGAGGTCAATTTACATACATTACATTCTTATGTCTACGTCCGAGACATTTTGTCCTTCATTTGGATTTTGTTGTTATACGGATGATTTAATTTAAACAGTTTCAGCCCAGAGTTTGGATTTCTGTCCAGGTTTTTTTATTTTTTCTTTTAGAAAAATGGTACTACAGTTTACAAGAATTTATGGAAGAAAAGAAGTTAATGTAGAGTTCAATTATAAATGTATGTGTTAATTATAATTATTTTAATTATTTTCCTTTTATGTATAAAAAGAGCTACATTTAAGTTTATTTTTTTATTGAGAAAGTTCGTAAGTTAAGTGATATTAGATAAAAGATGCTGCAATATTATTATTTTTAGGTTATTATACTGCGCACTAACAGGGATGACCCCTTTCAAGTTTTAAGCTTGTAACCATGCTTGTGTACTTACATTTTGCATTAAAATAAATAGATCACCTCTCACCACCTACCTAATCCGAGTCATATGATAATGCAAGGTATGCTATGGGCTAACATTAAATAAATAAAAACTTTTTACCAAAAATATAACTAACTTCCAAAAAAAAACACTTAAAAGTGGAAAATAATTTTACTTTCGGCGCTCGGTGGCTTGTTTGTTTCATTTACTTTTTTTGCTAGGTACTGACTTCCGAAAGTAAAATCATTTTACACTTTTCAGTGTTTTTTTTTTTGGATAATCCTTTTCAGTTGTGGTATCTCACATAAATCTTAGTCAAGTATCGATTTTACGCTGTAACTAGACACCAGCACATCGTCATCGGCAAGCTTTCTCTACCAAATGAATGAAGAATCATTTTAATCGGTCCATCCAGTAATCACGAAGAAATATGTGTACATACATAAAAAAAAATACCAATTGAATTGAGAACCTCTGAAAAACAGTTAAAGATAATATAATAAACTGAGTTTCAGCGTCTCATAGAAATCCCTTGAGCGGGATATAACGACTGTACCTTTCATTAGATCTTATTAAGCGGGTTATAAGCTCATTAGCAGGGGTCGTAACTTAGTTACAAATACGCGAACTGTTTGATTAGCCAAGCTCTGGGGGTTGAGTAAGGTTGAGACGCTAGGGGTTGAAAATTATCATTTCAAACCCTGTTTGAAATTCTCCGACAAAGGTCTAGACAGTGATGAATTGACTGCTGGTCAACATAGATTAAATTATTTTTGGTTCCTAACATAATATTACACATACATTTCTAATCCAACTTTGCTCTCGCAGGTCTGCTGGAAGAAATTTCTTTTGAAATAAGCCTACCTTTGCACTTTAAGCTTTACTTTACTTTAATCATACCTTTGTGCTGTATTATCTTAATGTACTGTCCTTTAAAGAATTTTCTGTGTACATAAATAAATAAATAAATATTTATATGATGACCCATTTACAAAACTCTTGAAAAATAAATACACGATATCATTGGAACTATTACCTAAGTGCTGGGGAGGACCTCGTGGCTTAAAAATAACAGCCGCACAGGTCGATCTCCAAGGTTAAGCCGTGCTTGCCGAGGTTGGTCCGTGGATGGGTGACCATCTTTACCTACATAGGTACCGAGTTTCTCTCGGTGCCTCGGAAAGCACGTTAAGCCGTTGGTCCCGGCTGTCATTATGTAGATCTTTGACAGTCGTTAGGAGTAGTCAGAAGCTGAAAGTCTGACTTCCAGTCTTACCAAGAGGTATCGTATTACCCGGTTACTGGGTTGTGGAGGTCAGATAGGTAATCGCTTCATGTAAAATACTGATACTCAGCTGCATCAGGTTAGACTGGAAGCCGACCCTAAGATAGTTTGGGAAAAAGGCTAGGCAGATGATGATGATATTACCTTAGTGCAGGGAAGCAGCTTTTTGCCCGAGTTTGGATTATTTTTGGACTCTTATGAAGGTGCTAGGTCATGTCATCATCTTCCTCTTGGCTAATTGTGTTCTTCTTACATACCGACTTCTTTATTAGTTGTTATCTTAATATAGGCATAGAACTGCTCCCTAATAGCACCATTTACCTATATGAAAAAAAAACTAAACCAGGACGTTCAAACTTGTATACCCAGTTAGCTAGCCAGTATTATCCGCTTCTAAACGAAAATTCTTTCTAATCTATTTTGTGTAGGTAGTCAAGCAGAGGCAATTAAATTGCGACTGGGCGAAGGCCTGTCTCATTGAAACTATCTCAAGCACGCTTATCAGTACTGACATACTGATAATGTTGCAAATTAGAAAACTGCAATCAAAATGCTCAGTCGCTTCGTCGGCGCTAAAGTAAATAGTACCTACTTATCTATACGAATTCAAGGTGTAACGTCGCCCTAAAGACCTTGCTCCTGATTGCCATAAATTATGAAGTAGACCAGCCTACTCCATTTCAATAAAACACTTTAAGATCTGGTAGCCTACTATGACGTCTTAAAGTATTGTTTTAACCTTATTTCAGAGTGGGAAAGAGTTGGAGCTAGACGTCTTCTATAGTTTCGTCTCTTTCCCACACTGGAATAAGATTAAAACAAAAACTTGAGAGGTGTCAAGGGACACCCGAATGGAACGAAGTTCCTTTCACGTACATAATATCAATACATTTTAGCAAATATTTAATTTAAGGAAGATTAATCCTTAATTCGAAGCAATACGTCTTACTTAACTGCACAACCGAATTTGTACTTTGTAGTTCGGTCACTCAAAATAATAATCATATCTATCCTTACTCACATACACACCCCAATTGTACGTAATTTAAGGAAATTTCAACTTTATTTTAAAGAAATAAAGCTTACAATAGCTTACTATAGCAAAAAGTGTCGTGACAACTTTTCGTAAGAATTTTTTCCGTCTAGCCCCCTTTCACAACGCGCGATAAGGAACTTCGTTCCAATACTGGTCTAAGATGTCATGGTAGACCACCTGGTCTGCCATATGATGCAAACTTGCCGCTTTGCCGACAGGCACTGAGAAGAAAACAAATGAAAATTATTTAAAGCAAGCCACAAGTGACGTGACGTAAACGTACTCTACGAAGGAGACAAGTGGCTTGCAACTTACTTACACGAATTTTAACTCAAGACGCAAAGTCGCCTGCAATCTTGAACATGGCGTTAGTGGTAGAGCCAAAGGTCCATAGGTCCACAAAGGTCCCTGAGTAAAGCTACTATCTCATGCACAAAAATTTATTCGAGATTGTGTCCTTCAAAAATTATTTTAATTTTTCCAATTAAATCCGGGAACCGAAGACGAGCAACCAGCCATATGTGTCCACGTGTCATCCAATCCGATAAGTCCTCATGCCCCTATGTGGGAATAAACACTGTGATTGAAACGGTTTATAAAAGACAGTACTATCTAAATCATGACAAATCATCATCAGCAGACAAATATAATGTTCGCACTGCTGGGACACAGTCCTCCTCTCTATGAGAGGGAGTGGGCTGAAATCCAACACGCGGGCCCAGTGCGGGTTGGTAAATGTTACATATCTACGAAATTTTAGTTCTAGGACATGCCGGTTTCCTCACGATGTTTTCCTTCACCGTTTTTGAGGGCAGCGGTGATGAAATATATTACAAAAATTATTGCGCCTGCCTGGATTTGAACCCACGGCTTACTGCTCGTAAGTAGGGGCTGCCACCACTGGGCCATCGCTGCTCTCCGACTGTCCATGACAAAAAAAATACTTACCTAAATTCCGACTAGCACGCTCAAATCTCAAAATAAAATAACTACTAGATTAGAATGATGTACCTATACAAAGCAAATTAACATTCATTTTCAATGTCCCCTAATATAGACTTTCAGATTCCAGCTGACTTTATTTACAAGAGATCTTTCACAAGAACAGCTACTCTCGAAGTAAATTTATCATACTACATAAATTTTCAAAAAAAACTTTCCTTGTTAAGACTCTTGTATTAAAAAAACTTCTAACATAAAAACTGTCCGAAGTTAGTATTTAAATCGTAAGATATGCTCTCACCATGTAGGTTCAGTATTTGGTCGTACGAAAAATTATGCAGATCGAGAAGACTGAGGTTTGCGCCCACTCTGTATAGCGCATAGATAATAGATCCTTTTTTATGAGTGAGCCTTTCTAGTAAGAATTTAGAGGGCCTTCTTATAAGAGTAGGGGAAGACCAACGAAGCGATGGATGGACTGTGTGAAGGATGATATGGCAAGATAAGAGAGATGACGAATAATAGAGAAGTACCCATGGAAAAAGTCGTAATGCTGCGCCGGCCCTAAATAAATAGAAAATAGAACAGGAGAATGATAAGTGAGCGAGACAGTACTATTCATTAGGTACTGACTCGTTGGTCTAGTGGTGTCAGCACTACTGCGGAGCAATAAGTCCTGGGTTTCCATCAGGAATTTCCTATAAGCAGCCACGGAGTCTGGAGTTGTGCCCGGTTGATGGCAATAGGCTCATCCCCTATTTCATGGGACTTAAACCTAACTGGCGAAATGTGGGTGTACTATTGGGGACACCTCTGCCTAACCCTTGGGACATTTTGGGATTTGGACATTTTGGGACTTGGACATTTTGACACCGTTGGACATTTTGAGAATTGGACATTTTGCCCCTGAACGTTACCAGCGTGATGTTATGTTTATGTACAATACTATTCAAGAAATCAGAAACTTGACCATGCTTCGATACGGTACGGCGAATCTAGTAATTTAAATCTTCGGTCCCAAGCGGTTACTTTACGATGGAGGGTCTAGACTGTTTCCAAAATTGCATTAGCTTGTTTATTTTTATTTTATCCTATAAACGCGGCCATTTAAAGTCTCTTGTGACTACGTTGTTAAAACTCCATTAATTCGGATTATATACTTTTAAAGTTAGATTGTGTGACGTTACAAAATGTATTGCCCCTGGCAATTTGTGAAAGTTTTTATAAACAATTAATTCTTTAAACTGCTTCGTTGGTAGCGGTCGCAAGCTCTGACTGTTTCTGGTTTTTTTCCATCAGGATTTTGTCAAACATAGATTTTTACATTATTAGTATATAGTTCACTCGGCGACACATTCAGCTATACATTTCCAGTATAACATGGCCGGGCTTTGTAAAGATTTCCCGTAGAATTAAAGATCCGTATAAACTGCTATATATATAAACTTGATTGCTCGCCGTGCGTAAACGCAAAGACCGCGTATGTTTAAGTCACTCCAAATGGAAAACACATTAAATACTACTTTGATCGACCTGGGAATAAAACCCGAAACCTCAGCAAACATCGTGTGACGACTAGACCAACATAAATCAGTTTAGGTATTTATATATATTTAGCGATCTTGACACGAATAACTCGAGTCAAGATCGCTACTCTGGATAACACGGTATTGAAATCAAAATGTTTATCTGTTACCTCGTAATCAAAGATTTAAGGCTCCTGCATACAGGCGCGACGCGATGCTACGAGGCACGCCGCGACAAAACCTACGTAAAAAATAATCTATGAAAAGGCGCGCGAATGTTTATACAGGCGCGACGAGGTTTGACCCGATTCTGGGTTTTTTCGAAAGCGCGGCACGCTGCGACACACTCCGCGTCAAAAACAGAAGATTCGTAGAACATTTTTTATGCAGCCGTGCCTACCGCGCTATGCTATGCATCAACTAGTTGATCGATTACTCAATCCTAACTCGTATCGAAAAGCAAAATTTGTTTTGTGTATAATTACGTAATTTAAAATCGACTTTTCTTATTTGTATACATATTTGATTCATTTTGAGTACGAAAGTTAGAGTAGGTAAGGTATAAAAATGATTATACAAAACGATTTAAGTCCATAAGACAACCCAATTTTAAGATATCCTAATCTATCACTATTCGGTCACTTTTTAATACGTAAGGATCGAGTAATCGATTCGATGCTGTGCCGCAGCGCGTCTGTGCGCAAGGCTTCGCGACTCAACACCGCTAAGCCTCGTAGCGCTGTCGCGTCGCGTCGCGTCGCCACTTTCTGAAGGAGTCTTTAATTCGTTTTCCAAGTATACGTATGTCATAATGTTTACCACCTACCTACTCATTGACGCACAGGCTGACTTTGAACGAATCGACAACCTTTCACGAGGTGAAGTTTTTCTTTAGCGTGGCGATGGTGTTTGTCAGCTCAGAACAGCGGGCCCAAAATGGTCGCTTTAGCAGAATCACTATCGGATTTAATAATAATATGGATCACGTTAAAATTCCTAAAATTGTAATAGTTATTAGTTTTTCGATATCACCAACATTGGCATGGAACTACTTCAAAATGTGATGCAACAGTTTCTAAATAAAATGAACTTTAAAAACGGGAATACCCTAGCTAAAAATAGATAACTAATAAAGATTGATAATAAAGGTACTTACCAAGTTTTGTTGATTTCCAAACTGCGCAGGATAATGATATCTTGTGCTGTGAACAAATAATTTGAAGTACTTTGTACTTGGAACTAATAAGTGTTATTTTAACGTAGGTATTAAGTACTATTTTCGCACTGTCTTGCTACTGGGCAAAGAATAATCTTCACCCGATTTTTCTTAAGTCAATGGTTGATTATATATTCGCTTCTAAAGACTTAGAAATTGGAAGAAAATTCAAAAAAATCAAACGGAAATTGTTTTGAATATAATTGCATATTTTGTTTACCAGATATGAGACTAGGGAGTTTATAGTAGTTAGTGTAGTTTAGTGTAGTTTTATTAAAATATTTATTTAGAAGCCTCCGAGGAATAATCAAACTTTCGTAAAAAAACATCAAGACTAGGGAGTTTTTATGTGTTTTACGGTTTAGCTATGGCCACAAAAATAAAAAATAAATATGCCCTAGAAAGTCTGATTATTCCTCTATCGAGCCTTCTAAATAAATATTTCAATTTGTGTACATACATAAGTAAAAAGCTTAACAAAACTCAAATACAAGAAAAATTGTAATAGCCATCTTAACATACTATTAAAAACAAAAGTTTTCTGACGAATGAAACAGAGTTCAAACTCGCATTCGGGCGTTTTCAAGATTAAACGCCACCTAACATACGTTAGGTGATTCACAATTTGAAGCCTAAATGTACCTAATTTATACCTAATTTATTCTTTAGAAGTGATCAGCATCAAATAAATGAGTATTCACGAAGCTAATTAATTTCAAGTACTTCTCCATAGCTCGAGTCATTAATCCCTAAAGAACAAAACAAACATACAAAAATAGCATTTTCAGATTATTTCAGCAAATAATGAAAGTGTCGGAGTAACAAAGTTCCTTACACCCTTCAATTGTTTCTCAAGTGCATTCTCATTGGCAAGTGCACAAGTGCTTATCTACGGCATAAGTTCGTTTTATATAAGTAAGGATCGAATAAGTGCGAACCGCATAAGGCCTGTGGTATTAACTTTAATAGGTCGTCTATTATATTAAAAATGTACAAATTTGTATTTGTTGGTTTGTTCTTGGGGGCGTATGGTAAGTACCTGGTTTAATTCTGTCTTTATTTATTTTACTAATAAAAGCATCATCTTTTTGCGTAATATATGTGTGCATTGAGGCCTTAAAAGTAAAACATTCTACATATATTTCGCTTATTAGAATTTAGCATGCAAATTGTCACATTTAGCCCGCGGCTTTGCTCGCTAGTTTTGATTTTCCAGGCAACTGTCTGTCATGAAGTCATTCGCGAAATAATTATAATAAGATAAAAAAAAAAAAAAAAACATTTATTTTTTAAATTTTTATTATGGCAAGATTCACTTTGTCAGTTTATTCTTCTCTGTTGCTGGGGAGTTTGGTACTCTACTTCTTCTTTCCGAATATAAACCACTTCGCTTTCACCACTAGCAAGTGAAGGCCGGCCGCTTTAGAGGACGGTCTCATGTAATTTTGACGACCAAAAGTACTGATTATCAGCCTAATTTATTAAATACACTAGTGACCCGTCCCTGCTTCTCCCGGTGCCACCTATTGGGTCGAAAACGATCCAATCTTTCTCACTGAAACCAACCATACACAATTACAAAATTTCATTGAATTGTGGGTGTTGATTTTTACGTGATTTTAACATAATAAGAAAATCATGATGATGATGATTGATTAAATTTCTATATGAATTTAATTTCACGAATATTGTGACCGAGTTATGCGCAATATAGAAAACTAGCTGTCCCGCGCAACTTCGTCTGCGTCACATTTTCCCCGTTTTCGCAACAGTTTTCATTGCTGCTCCGCTCCTATTGATCATAGCGTGATGATATATAGCCTATGTCTTTCGTCTGGTTGAAATCTATCTTCTTGCCAAATTTAATTAAGATCCGATCAGCCGTTTAGTCGTGAAAAGGTAACAAACAAACTTACTTTCGCATTTATAATATTAGTTAGGATTCACACGAAACCATAAAAATGAGAGCGAATGGGATATATATATATCATTTTCCAGATATTAATTACTGGCTTTATTCAGCTTACACGTGACTGTTGCAACACATTCGCTAGAACTACTGACTGAGACTGAGAAGTAAGAGACTGAGAAGTAATTAAAGTCTTTTGTTGACTCGAAAGTGAACAGAAGACTTTAATTACTTCTCACCTGTTAAAACCAACGTAGTTAGGGAACAAAGGGAACTCGTAGCAAGCGTGCCAGTGGTTGGCGGATCATTCTTAACACATCAAAACGCACACTTAGGTATACTTAAGAACTGTGAAAGCATTACCTCAAGGCTCGGGATTGAAATAAGGTCATCATCATCTGCCTAGCCTTTTCCCAAACTAACTTGGGATCGGCTTCCAGTCTAACCGGATGCAGCTGAGTACCAGTATTTTACATGAAGCGACTGCCTATCTGACCTCCACAACCCAGTAACTGGGTAATACGATACCCCTTGGTAGGACTGGATTGAAATAAGGTGAGGTTATGCAAATCCGTTGATGACAACCAGTCTCCCTAAGGGACATCGTATTACCCAGTAAGGTTGTGGAGTTCAGATAGACTGTCGCTCCATGTAAAGTACTAGTATTCAGCTGTATCCGGTTAGACTGGAAGCTGAACCTAAAATAGTTGGGAAATGGCTTGGCAGATGTGAATGCAGATCCGGTGCGTTGTTTCAAATGTACTTTTAGCTTTAATTTTCTTTATCCCTTAAAAAATAAACAATTTTATGGAATATAACCTCTTTTCCAGGTGCCTATTTGCAGCCATCGCCACTTATACCCCCACCGGTATCCCAAGATGACATCCCATACGAGCTGCCAGTGTTCAGCTTGCCAGGATCTCGAATCGTGGGTGGAGAGGATGCCCCTGCAGGTCGCGTGCCTTACCAGGCGTCGTTGAGGAATATGTTGAATGCTCACTTCTGTGGCGGCTCGATCCTGAATAAGCGATGGGTGTTAACAGCTGCGCATTGTACTGCAGGGTAAATAGTTACTAAATATTTGTTTTATTATTGTTTTTAAGGTTCCGTTGCCAATCGTTTCGTTGAGCTCCTTGAGTTTAAGTCGAGCTACACGATAACTGACAAATGCTTGCACTGACTGGATAGGTCCACTCAAATCTGTGTGGTTCTTTCTTCAAAAGACCATCTCAGACACTAATCTGCATAGTCCTCGTGTAAATTGAGCAATGTCTGGACTTTAAAAGAGCAACAAGTTTACAGAGAACCTCTGAGTTTGTTTCGGCTGTTTCTTCTCAGAGTAGTCAGGTACGAAACACTGGCCCCATCTAGTTTTAAAAAAAAATGACGTGTAAAAGTGTTTGTAAAAACCTATTTGCAAAATAAACATTATAATGATGTTATTTATTTAAATTATTTTATCATTTATCAATTGGCAAAAACGGAACCCTTATGGATTCGGTCTGTCCGTCGGTCTGTCTGTCCATCCGTATGTCACACAATTTTCATTCCGAGACTGTTGGCATGTGGTGCAATGGAAGTTGAAATTTGGAGAGTAGGTTACTTCTATGAACTGCATAAATATGATGTGAAATAATAATTAGGGTGGCCCTCCGCACATGTAACTTAGGGTTGAAAAAAGAATATCTACGTTGTATAACTACTTGGGGTGTAAGTAAGACTCGCAATTTAGGCGGTTTTTTGTTATGAGCCTGAGCTGGGCCACTCCTTTGTAAAGCTTTTCTCCTATTTCTTCCATTTCTCTCAATATAACCCATGCTTCTTCTCACCAGTTCGTGAGGAAACGATCCAATTTGCATTCTGGAGCTCTCTATGTTTCTAATCCGATCAGTAATTTAAAATTTAATGTTTTTGCACCACTGCATCAGAGTTAGATAGATTTTAAAACGACTTACTAAAAGAACGAACAATAACTGTATGAATCACACTTGATTGCAAAAAAGTTAACAGGTAATTTTAGGCCTAATTTTCTAATAAGTACCGACTATTAAATAGTTAATCCTTCATTTTTATCGTATCCTGTTTAAAAGTCTTCCCAAAACGTTCCGTAATAAAGTAAAAAAATTAAAGTAAAGTAAATTACTTATTTTATCAAAATTATAATCATTATAGAGGAGTACCGGCCATTTTCCACGGACAAAGCGGAAAGTTAGTTAACTCAATACTTTGCAGAGGTTTTGCTTCATAAAGGAAGAACTGGCTAAATGAGGGTTGCCATTTTCGCACTACACAACTATTTCTCATTTTTAGGGTTCCGTACCCAAAGGGTCAAACGGGACTCTATTACTGAGACTTCGCTGCCCGTCCGTCCGTCTGTCGGTCTGTGACCGGGCTGTATCTCATGAACCATGATAGTTAGCTAGTTGATGTTGCCCCTAGAACAACAAATACTAAAAACAGAATAAAATGAATATTTAAGGGCGCTCCCATACAAAAAAGGGATTCTTTTGCTCGTTTTTATTAATAATGGTACGGAAACCTTCGTGCGCGAGTCCGACCCGCACTTGGCCGGTTTTTTCTATCCCTAGCTTATATTGCCCCACTGCTGTGCAAAGGCCACCCCCATAGCCTTCCTCTCGTCTCTCCGTGCCGCTATCTCCGGCCAATCTCTCACAAACGTATAAGTCGTCACGCTAGCGTTTCCTAGGCCTTTCGACGAATCTCTCTTTTAATATTTTTAAACTCTTTTATCAAATATATTGTTTTAAACATTTGCTTAAGCTAAGCAAAAGCTGATAAATGTTAAAGAATCCGTAGTATTCAAACTATGACGCTTACTCAACATGTAAATGCGTCAAACTACATAGATAAAAAACATGCGGTTTTATGACAGCAAGGATACTGTTAAAGGATAACTGCATACACCTTGACCATGGCTAAAGTCAAGGTTTTTTCTAATATAAATCATCCTAAGCAACGCATGCGGGCTTTCATAATATACCTACTAATGCGTGATAAACGATTATCGCCGGGTAGACAGGTGTACCGCGTAACATAGGACTTAATATTGTGTGAGTCAGGGATATCGGAAATTACTTATCCAGGGTCTAAACAGCCTTGCTGTCAGCCAAGTATTCTGTACATCAAACAAAGTAACTAAATATTATTGCTCGGTTCTCTAAATTATTACTGGGTATTTTTATTTATTTTATCGTGAAAATCACGTTTTATGGTAGGACTCAATGCATTGAATTGTACGAGGGTCGTGGAGGCGTTTAAAGTAAAGATATAAACTTAAAATTTATGTTTTTATTTTAAATAAGGTATAAGGGTACGAGAATGAAAATGATGTATAGGTTTCTGTATTCATTAGCGCCCATGAACATTTTTTGCCCTTTGTTATTTATAACGATCCGGTTGAAAACAAACAGCACGCGTAGCATGACCGCCTTAGAAACGGGCTATTTCAACGGAAGAATCGACCAACGAACACATTGTCTATCTGTCATTATGTCCATTCTTCCGTACACAAAACTCTTTTCTACAGTGGTCGTGCTAGGCGTGCTGTTCAGATATAGAGAATAGGCAAGATTCAAGATTCTTTATTTGCTTGAATTATGGTACATAATGGTCTTATAAATAAAAAGGTTTCACATATTTCGTCGACTTATTTCAGCATGCAAACTTAAAATTTAATTAAAATACCTAACAAAATGTAGTCGACATTTAGGTATCAAACTTCTAGACGTAGTTACAAAATAAAACATTTTTAGAATTTAATATACCTACTTGTGTGTAGGATACAGAATAAAATAATAAAATTAGAAAAAAATATAACAAGGAACAGATATAACATCAATAAAATTTAAAAAAAAATAAAGGAATGTGAATATAGGAAAAATAATTTTCAAAAATGGGAGCTTATGCTACTTAACCATTACAAATGGGTTTATAAGTCAAAAACTCATTTATTGTATAAAACACATTATTACAGAGCCACTTCTGCAGTTTCTTTTTGAAGTAGTTAATAGGCAGTTCTCTGATTTGTTTTGGAATTTTATTGAAGATTTTGACCGACATACTATAGGAATTGTTTTGGACGAGAGTGCTTCTGCATCTTGTTATGGCCAGTTTGGCAAATGACGGAACACCGGATATAGTGTTCTGCGGACTGTGATGCTTGCATGCGAAATAAATTGATAAATGAAGCGTTTAATTTGTAGCAAAGTTTTGGGCCGACTCACTAAGATAATTTATTTATTTAAACTCCAAGTCCAAAAGTGGGACATAGGCGGTTTGAATGCCACAAGGCATTCTCTACCAGCCATCTTTGGGTCAAATCAAACAACATTGTGATAAACGAAGATCTTTTTTCCCAACTTTCCTGGGCTCAATTCAAAACCCAACCTCTTTTCTCTTGCAGCCAATCAAAATTTGGGATCATTGTGGTAGTGGGCACAACCAACCGTATTATTGGTGGGAATGCCTACCTTCTGGATGAAATCATCAGCCACGAGGAATATGACAGTTCTGCCATTACCAATGACATAAGCCTTCTGAAGATCAAAACGGATATCAAGTTCAATAAGCTCGTCCAACCGATTGCACTTCCTACCGAGGATACTGAAGGAGGAGCAGATTTGTTTCTTAGTGGATGGGGAAGAACTTCTGTAAGTATACCTACTAATGTTTGGTTTCATCATCTGCCTAGCCATCATAATCATTCTCATCTCATCATCTGCCTAGCCTTTTCAGAGCTACGTTCGGGGTGACTTCCAGTCTTACCGGATGCGCGGGATAAATTTTCCCGCGACTTCGTTCGCGTGGAAATTTTGATGGGTTTTAGGGATATTAAAAATAGATGTTGGCCGATTCTCAGACCTACCCAATATGCACACAAAATTTCATACAAATCGGTTCAGCCGTTTCGGAGGAATTTGGTAACAAACACCGCGACACGAGAATTTTACATATTAGATATTTTGCCAAACAACATGGTATATTCGTTAAACCCTCTGGCATCTTCTTATTTCATTGCCAAAGCTAAATAAAAAAGAGCAAATCAACAAAATAATTACACCGTATACAGCTTCCTAAAAACAAAAAGGGAAAGGAAATAATCTCATACCAAAGACTTTGTTTATTAACACCCCAAGTCAACTGGGAAATTAAACATTTGACATTTATTTCCCCTTCTAATAAGGAGAGACTCAAGCTAAGATGAAAATTGTATTCCTCCGACATACATGCGTAACAGGTATTTTAACTCACAATTCGGATTGTTTTTGGTTTTAGCGGAATTGTATTTTGAAAATGGCTCATGGCTTAATAATGACAGCCGCACGGATCGATCTTCGAGGTTAAGAGGGCTATTACAATTTTTCTTGTATTTGAGTATTGTTAAGGTTTTTACTAATGTATGTAAAAAAAAAATATGTATGTAAAAAATCTTCAAAATTGTTGATGTTTCAAGTCGTTCAAAGTATATCGTACAATTCGAGACAAACTTAAAAGTAGGAAACTTGTCAATTTTACTCAATGATACACCCTTTTACGTATGGAGATACCTGTAAAAAAAAACCTCAATACTTGAAACTATGTGTAGCTATAGCAGCTATACTGACTTTGCCATCAACAAGTATTTCTTGCGAACCATAACTGGCGAAATGTGGGGGTACTAGGTTTATTAGGTTCTTCTCTGCCTAATCCCATCGGGGTTTATAGGCGTGATGTGATCGAAGGTTAAAATTTTTGACTCGTCTTGAAAATTGGTCGCATCACCTGACTGTTAGAACTTTTAAAGTCCAACTTAAAAACTACTATTCAACTGGGTTTTTATAATTTTTCAATTTGGTAACCCTGCCACTAGTATGAAAACCTACGGCCCACCGTCAGGGTCTGCCATTACCGTGTCACTTTTGTTTATCTGTTTTGTCGGGTAATTCTTGGACTCAAGCGAAGGTATATATTATGTTGATAGTGGCTGGATCAGCCATACAAGAAGAGCTCTTGCCTAAATAAAAACAGCCGCTCAACCTTTAGGTTAAGCCGCGTTTGCCTGGGTTGGTCCGTAGATGGGTGACCACCCATCACATACCGAGTTTCCTCCAAGTTTATCGAGGGTCTCCTCCGTGCCTTGGCAAGCACGTTAAGCCGTTGGTTCTGGCTGTCATTTGTAGATCTTTGACAGTCGTTACAGGTAGTCAGTGGCCCGACAGTCTGACAACCAACCTGACAAAAAGGTCATCGTATTACCCAGCACTAACCCGGGTTGTGGAAGTCAGATACGCAGTCGCTCCATGTAAAATACTGGTATTCAGCTGCATCCGGTTAGACTGGAAGCCGTCCCCAACATAGTTTGGAAAAGGCTAGGCTGATGCTCAGTGGCTAGATCAGCATTGTTATTGTTATATATCTCACAAGTGCCTGCAGTCTCTCAGTATCCATGTAGCTTATTTCAAACTTTGTGGGTGATTAAAGTGCCCATCGATTTACCGAGAAGTACTGTTTCACCGAGAGTTTTATCGGTTCCGAGTAAAACAATATTTTTGGTAATTTCTTATTACTATCCTTTTGCTACATAATCGCGGTACTTAATATGCTTCCGGTTATATCATGTTCTAAATGCATTCATTATTTTTTTCTAGTAGTTACAGTACTACCATAATTCTCTTAGCCTTATCCCAATTAATTTGGGGTCGGCGCAGCATGTCTTCTTCTTCCATACTTCTTTATTACTCGTCATCTGATCAGACACCTGCTTTCTTGCCATTACTAAAGATACTTAAAAATTGAGTTCGATAACCTATGTCCTACTAACCTATTTCTCCTATGTTCCAGTACCCTGGCGTTCTGCCAGTCCATTTGCAGATGATCAACCTGACCGCCCTGAGCGTGGAGAATTGCCGGAGCATTTACAGCAGCATCAACCCGGTCTACAGCTCGCAGATCTGTTCTCTCACTAAGGCTGGTGAGGGAGCTTGTCATGTAAGTCTAGTATTTTTGAATTTATAACCATATAGGACGTAAGCATACTTTTCGACGCAGAAGTCGTCTTAAGCCGGTCAGAATTTGGGCTGAGCACCGCCGTGTCCTCGTAGCGGCAATTGGCGGCGGCAACCTCTCGCGTCCGACCCTGGTTCAATCCATGGTCCGGAGCGAGAGGGAATGGGAAGCCGTCGCCTCCTTCTGCGAAGCAGTCATGATAGCGAAGGAGGTGGCGGAACGTGAAAGGGAGAGAACCTCACGTCCCAGCCGCCGCGGGAGATGCCCCAGGCGTCGTCGGGGGGCAACCAGTGGGCCCCGGCCACCGTAGGCGCGGGCCTGTGGACGGTGAGTAATGGGCTAGCTCACCGTCCGTCCGTCTCATGTCGACGGGCCGTGTCGACGGCGCGTACGTATTCCACGCGCGCCTCAAGGAGATTTCAGCAAACTGGAAAGGGTCCGAAAGGGCCGATGCCTGCCAGGGTTGCGGGTTGTTCGAAAAAGATACCGTGGCCCTGGAACACAAAGTGCGAAGAAAGAACATGGATGGGTTTTAGTCAGTACAAGTCTGACACCCCCTCCCGCTCCGCCCAGAGCGGGAAAAGTCATTTGATGATTTCCCACCCGTTAAAAAAAAAAAAACCGGTCAGAATTGACTGACGCAGTGTCGAATCGCGTCATTCGAACCAAAACGGGGTGATTGATGTGATTTTAGTTTTTATTGCATGGATTTAAGGGATTTCTCCGATAACACTATACCGACCGTGCTATGAAAGTATCAAGCAAACAAAACAAGTATTGTAAATTGGCCGGAGGCAATGACCACGAGGGAACTGTTTTATATGTCGTTTTCCCTTTCCTGTCTGACTTTAAAAAGAATCATACTGCTAAACACTGTTTCAATTTCGTCTTCTTTTTAATATAAGAAGGGCAACACTTTTACCTTTTCATCCCGTAGACACATTCTCTGTCTACGTTTCATCCCGTACCTCAATCTGACACAATAATGTCTAAATAACATTCAAAATGGCGTCTTACACAATAAATCACGACATTTGTTATGTTCGGAGATATTCCATCATAAAATGTGTTAGCTCAGACGGATATTAATATTTGCATATCAGTCGTATTTTGATCAAATATCGGCGAATGATATCGAATTAGGTAAAAATACATACATTTCAGATAAATATCTGTTTTGCTTCCTTTATACTGTACTAGCGAACCGCCCGGCTTTGCACGGGTAGAAGAGCATATTTTGCCTTTATGTTTTGTCTTCGCACTTCCAACAATTAAAATCATATTTCAACCAATTTATACAAAACTTCGATAAATGATGTGCCTAAACTTTCTTCATGAATCACTCTATCTATTGGTGAGAACCGCATGACAATCTGTTCAGTAGTTTTTGAGTTTATCGCGAACAGACAGACGCGGCGGAGGACTTGGTTTTATAATATGTAGTGATTGTCACTCACCCAATTTCTGACCCACGTTTTTATATAGAAAATAAGTGATATTTACAGTAAAAGCTTTTAGTATCAAAGGATTGTCTCGATATTTTACTAGTTGCAGCGTTGCCAACTCTCATTTCATTACTTATTGAAGGGTGTTCAAGTTCTTATACAGTCCAATGTCAGACAGAAGATTAATCTTAATCAAGGACAAAATAATTCCCCCATAGTGAAGAGTTTGTTTTCATTGTTTTATGTAATTTTCGATATCTAGGGTAGGTTTACGACGGTTTCTTGTTGTTGAAAACTACGATTGATCTTTTAAACTTATTTGAAATTATATCTGGTAACTGTAGCAACGTAAAATACAAGCCGTCAACGAACCCTTCAAGAAGTCGTCAGCATTCTGTACATCAAACTCTACGCAATTTATGCCGAGAAACGGTTTTTTGGGTGAAGAACCACGTTCTACGGTAGGACTTAATTTAACGCACTCAAAACATAGGTGCATTGAAAAGTACAGGGCTCATGGAGGCAACTTAGCTTTGAAATGATTATTAGCGCGTGACCAAAATCGAAACGCCGCCATCTTGTTTTTTTATTCATTCTTGTTTACACAATCGTAAGAGTAATACCGGACAGGCTAGATGGTCCGTTAGTAAGCATTGGATTGCACTCCACGTGTCCATCTGATAGTTTTTTTTTCTGTACTTTTTTAATTTCTTTTCTCAAACATAGTTCTTAAGTGGTTACTAACACAATTATGAATCTGTGTATTACACGTTGATGATCTGAAATAAAGTTCTTTTATTTCACAAAACTATATTTCAAATGTTTTTACCAACAGCTCCCTCAAAATCATTATGGTACATATAGCCAATTAACTATGCATCATTTAAAATAAATATATTAGCGAAAGTTATAATGATCTCCAATTTTTCAGGGTGACTCTGGTGGTCCGCTAGTAGCTGACAACGCCGTGGTTGGAGTGGTATCGTGGGGCATGCCCTGCGCTCGGGGCTACCCTGACGTGTACACCAGGGTCTATTCCTTCAAAGACTGGATCCAGCCCAAGATTGAGATCAAGGAGTCTACTACTACATCCGCTTAATGTTACCGATCGAGGATTCGAAAACAGTTTTTTTTTTTAGGATAGTTACCAAACTTCTCGAATTTATAGTATAATACTTCGAAAACGAGCAGAAATGGGCGTACAAAGGACATAGCACATATCAACTCAGAAAAGGATTGTCGCCGTATCGTCTTTCGCCTCGATTACAATAACGAATCCGATTAGTGTGCGTTGCAGTAAGGAGTTTCATACAAAGAATGACTCGAGTTGATACGTTGACGATTCCTTTCCGAGTTGATATGTGTTCTATGTCCTTAATACGCCCCATAATTTTGCTGTCCAAGTTCCACTCTACAGTAGAAGCGCTATTTTGAACACTTGCAGTGGTTCTCTGGCCTATACGAAGTATTATTTCTTCATTACTCTTCATACAGATACTAATAATATCTACGAGTGCTTATAGATACAATACCATCAATACAAACTGGAATGCAAGGCATACTGTAGCAGTTTTCACAGAACAACATTAACATCTGTTGTGAGCCGTGTTTTGTGATTACGAATCGGCGGCTTTGCTGATACAGTTTGCGGTTTCGGTTGCATTTAGAACTACTCCCACGAATTTTAAATTTTTTCACTCACTTTTTTGATACTGATTGTAAACTCTGCCTTATAATAAGTCAGCAGTACACATTCTGTCAGTAGTATCACAGTCCACCTTTATTACCTTCTCCAACAGAGTTGATTCAAGCTCGTGATTATACTTCGTCTACTTGAATGTAATATGGAGAACTAATAAACAATATAATAAATATATCCTGCGATGTTTTAATTTATCCTAATTAACTTTTAATAAATCTGCATCTTATGGTAAAAAATGAACAAGTCATAATTCTCCTGCGAGGTCGGCGCAGCATGTTTTCTCTTTCCTTTTTATTTAGCATACCTAAGTATCCATTTAAAACTAAAATTTAATTTAAATGGTTTCTAAAAAACTGATAGGACATAATTACAATGGTACTGAGGGTAATCTTCGATACTACTGATACGATTCCAAAAATTTCATTCACTTACGGCAAGCGACATTGTGTGAGTGTCCCCAAGTATGTGTCTGTAACATTTAAAACTTTCTAGTGGCAACCGTAGAGATTGAACAAGAATAAAGAGACCTATACCCAGCATCAGCATGAATTCAGACTCATCATCATCTGCCTAGCCTTTTCCCAAACTATCTTGGGGTCGGCTTCCAGTCTAACCGGATGCAGCTGAGTACCAGTATTTTACATGAAGCGACTGCCTATCTGACCTCCACAACCCAGTAACTGGGTAATACAATACCCCTTGGTAAGACTGGATGTCAGACTTTTGGCTTCTGACTACTCGTAACGACTGTCAAAGATCTACAAATGACAGCCGGGACCAACGGCTTAACGTGCTTTCCGAAGCACGGAGGAAACTCGGTATGTAATTATGGTCACCCATCCAAGGACCAACCTCGGCAAGCACGGCTTAACCTTAAAGATCGACCCGTGGGACTGTTATTATTTAGCCAAAAGCTCCTCATTTCTCAATTCAGACTGTGGAGGATTATAATGACGAGTCGGTTAATTTCCGTACATTACATACGTTGGAAGGCCTCCCACTGGGTGGACCGATGACCTGGTGAAGGTTGCGGAGATCCACTGGATGCGAGTCGCACGGGACGGGTCAATGTGGCGACACTTGGGGGAGGCCTATGTCCAGCAGTGGACGTCTTTCGGCTGAAATGATGGTGATGTAACGACATGATTATGGTACGAAACCGCGCGTAAATGCTAGCTAGTTAACACCATTTACGCGAATCCTCTCATCTCATTCATCCAGTAAATACATCTTAATCATGGCAGTAAACCACGTGTAACCTCTTTCAATCAGCAATAATAAATCTAATATTATACTTGCGAAAGTTTGTGAAGATGTTTGGATGTTTGTTACGCTTTCACGCAAAAACTACTGAAAGAATCTGAATGAAATTTGGTTCAGGGATAGGAAATAGTCTGGAATAGCACATAGGATACTTTTAATGCCCGCGATACTCGCGTGCAATTAATTCGTCAATGTGTGACTTAATCAAGTCAATTACTGGCGCCAAGGATACAGTAACAATCAAGTAATTAGTAGTTTATTGTGAGGCTTACGGCTGCTGCAGGTTACATTGCTGCATTGTGGTGGCTTCATGGAAAGTAGCACTGATTGGTATTGCTTGTACCTGCACTAACTTTCGCCCGCGGCTTTTCTCGTGTGTAGTTTGTAATTATTATCCTGTAGGAATGTCTTACCGGGATTAAAAAACTTATCTTGATGCCCTAACTTAACTAACTTAACTTGTTTATATTATTTCTTCTTTATTAATTGTTGCGCCGGATGGACCCTATATGCAGCGCCCCGCAATACCAACGACGCAACTCTATGTGTCCCGGCTACATCACACCACGAAGGTTGAGGAGAGCGTGGAGTATGTTCGAGTGAAGACCAGCTGGACGTTGAGGGTCGAGAAGTTGGAGTCGTGCCACAACACAAATTTCAAGTCGTGGTGCGAGTTCCGACTCATCTTATCGAGACCTTCCTCAAGAAAGAGTTTTGGCCGAAGGGTGTCATGTATCGGCGATTTATTTATTTAACACTTCAAGTACAATGTACAGAGGCGGACTCAATGCCATGGGCATTTTCTACCAGTCAACCTTTGGGTAATGCAGAGACAAACAGTGGTAGGTGTCTAACTGTAAAAAAAATTAGAAATTAATAAGACATACTAAAAAGGTATATAAAATACTAAAAAGATATATAAAATACTATAAATTTATAACAAAATACTATAAATATATATCAATATAAAAATTATAAAATAAAAGGACCAACAATGAGGAAAATATCAACGTTGTGACGATAATGATAGCTTCTTCCGAATGTGCTCGCGAACTTTTATTTTAAAAGATAGACGATTTGTTACCATCCTGATTTCCTGAGGGAGCGCGTTCCACAGAGAAAAAGACTGGACGAAGAATGATCGGTGAATGAAGTCTGTGCGGTGAGAGGGACATTGAAGAACACGGTTTTGCGAAGAGCGCAGACTCCTGTTGTGGTTGGAACACAAGTATTGAAAGTGGGGAGCAAGGTAACTAGGGGAAGTGGGATTAAAAAGAAAAGAAAACAGGGTAGTTAGCGCCCTTTGCTCCCTACGCTGACGTATGGGCAACCACTTGAGAAGTGACCGCTGCTCTGAGACATGATCGTATTTACGCAAGTTGAAAACGAATCGAATGCAGTTATTTAGAAGACGGTCAAGTTTATCGAGGAGATCTGCATTCAGGTCAAAGTAGCACACATCACCATAATCGATGATAGGAAAAATTAGGGACTGTACAAGCATTGTTTTCGTAGACGATGGTAAAAAGTTTTTCAACCGGTACAGAGCCCGCAACGTACCAGTAACTTTCTGGCTGACACGAGCGACTTGAGTATGCCATTTCATAGAGCTATCAATATGCAAGCCTAAATCCTTTACATCTGTGCAGAAAGGAACCACCGTGTCGTCAAAAAGAACTGGCGGCAAGCTTGTACCATCCAACTTACTAAGATTGCGAGAACTCCCAATGATGATCGCCTGACATTTATTAGGGTTAACTGCCACACCAAATTTATCGGACCACGCTTTTATTGCCATCAGGTCCCTATTTAAACTATCGATCAAATCTGGTATTTCATCAACCCTCCCCTGACAGTACAACTGCAAGTCATCGGCATACAGATGATACGCACACAGAAGCTCAGAAGTTAAGAGATTAATAAAAATAGAAAACAGAAGAGGAGAAAGAATACCGCCTTGAGGAACACCAGTTTTCAAATCACACCAACGTGATGAGGAATCCCCAACATGAACTGATTGCTGACGTTCCTGAAGGTAAGAGGAGAACCATTCCAGTGCACCGGGAGAGACCATAATATGGGATAAAATGGCTAAAAGGATATCATGGCTAACGGTATTAAAGGCATTCGAGAAATCGACAAGGACTAGGACAGTTACCTTGGTGTCTTCCAGCCCTGCCCTTATATCGCCAGTCACTTTAAGAAGGGCGGAAACAGTGCTGTGCCCTGGCCTGAACCCAGATTGAAGAGGACTGATCAGCGAGTTCCGATGGACAAAATTAGAGAACTGTTTGTGCACACAGGCCTCAAGCACTTTGGATAGAAAGGGAAGGATCGAAATGGGACGGAAATGGATAGGAAGAGAGGGATTAGGGACCTTGGGTAGTGGACAAACATAGGCTTTGCGCTACAGGGAAGGAAATACTCCGGAAAACAGGGAAAAATTTACAATGTGGGTAATCGCAGGTAGAAGATCATCCAGGAGAGTAATGATCATACCACGAGTGATATTATCACAACCCACTGCTTTCGATTTGATGGAGAGAATGATCTTTTTGATCTCTCCCGGTTCAACTGGGACGAAGCTGAAGTGGTTAATATGAGGACGCGTTAGACCAAAAATTAAGGACAGAGTATGTTGCTTGGTCAAGCGATCCATGATGGTGGCAGTAGAAAAATGACGGTCAAGCTCGTCTAGGTCAAAAGAGTTAGGAAGGTCTAAATGTCGCGGTTTTGCGATTCCGCGGAAGGCTACGCGAAAGTGCGGCGCAACAAGACGCCATCACGTGTTTTTTTATAAATATGTATGATGGTCTGTAAGGTATAAGCTACTAGCTTTGCTTTTGCCCACGGCTTTGCTCGCGTTAATTTAGAGTGGCGCCATCTGTTATCATAAGAACGTTATTTTTATTTTCTTCGGGAACAGTACTTTTTTCGGGATGAAAGGGACTCATGTCCGTTACTGTACACCTGACAACGTATATGCAAAATTTCAGGATGAATAATCCATCGATTCAGTGGTTTAGGCGCGAAGAGGTAACAAACTTACTATCGCATTTATAATATTAGTTAAGATGGGTTTTTGTTACCTGAATTAAATGATTTGCTTTTGATTAATTTGCCAAATAAAAATTGAATCTGTTTAAAAAAAAACTTCTATGTGTGGTGTATGTATACTGTAAATATAAGTTATATAACAGAACTAGAATAAAAATAAACAAAACAATTTTAATGGAAATGGGGGCTACCTCTCCCCACGCTTTAGGCACAGGCAGAGATGAGATGCTCGCCAAAAAATTGTTTAAGTCTCATGTTGTAAAAGGAGAAATAGGGGTGCGGACTGGGTAAAGAAAACGACATTCTATTTTGTCCGTCAGACAGGTAATACAAAAATATTAGACACGTATTTTTTGTTTTATCAAAATATCAAAAAATTACTTAGTTAAAACTCATTAAAGTTGGAGAGTGGGGGCTTACTACGTCACAAGTAGGTATAAAACTTACCTACATGTGACGTCATGCGCCATTTCAACTCAATATATCTCCGTAATTTTTTGACCACGTAAAAAAATAAAAAATACGTGTCCAATACTTTTCAATAAACTACCCGACGGACAAAGAAAAAAAAATGGATTATCCCCTATTCTAGATCTTTAACAGTCGTTATGCAGGTAGTCACTGGCCCGAAACTCTGACAATTAGTCTTGCCAAGGGGTATCGTATTAGCCAGTACTATCTTGTTTGTGGAGGTCAGATAGGCAGTCACTCCACGTAAAGTACTGGTATTCAGCTGCATCCCTTTAGGCTGAAAGCCGACTTCACTAGTTGGGAAAAATCAGTCAATCCGTAGATGTTTAGTTTAGTTTATTTATTATTGGAACGAAGTTCCTTATCGCGCGTTGTGAAAGGGGGCTAGACGGAAAAAAATCTTACGAAAAGTTGTCACGACACTTTTTGCTATAGTAAGCTATTGTAAGCTTTATATCTTTAAAATAAAGTTGAAATTTCCTTAAATTACGTACAATTGGGGTGTGTATGTGAGTAAGGATAGATATGATTATTATTTTGAGTGACCGAACTACAAAGTACAAATTCGGTTGTGCAGTTAAGTAAGACGTATTGCTTCGAATTAAGGATTAATCTTCCTTAAATTAAATATTTTATTTTTCGCACACTAACTTAAATCTAAAATGTATTGATATTATGTACGTGAAAGGAACTTCGTTCCATCCGGGTGTCCCTTGACACCTCTCAAGTTTTTAATTATCAAAATTACATATCAAGTTCAGCTAAATAAATAAATAACAGCACAAATCATTAAAGGAGCATAAAATACAAATTATAATAAATTAAGAATTACTCGAGAAATACAATTACAATATAGAGTAATCGTTTGTCAACAAAAAATAAACATAATGAAATCAATTACCTAAAACCATTCTTTTAGGTTATATAATGCGTGTTCGGTTGGCCAGCCTTTTAGTTTACGTTTTAAACCATTATCAGACGTCGAACTCAAAATATCATCTGGTAGACGGATGACCATTTGACATTCAGACCTCCCCCCTCCTCCCCCAGTACGGACAGCACGTGTAACGAAGTCAAAACATAATTAATTTTCATTAAAATATAGAGTAAACAGAGAAGTATCTGTTACTTACCCTAAAACAATAATAACTTTACCCTATCGACCTTGACCGAGTTTTTGGGGTCGTGTGTACCGTCAGCAATATTCAGTCGCCGAATACGATGTTTATAAAGACTTTAGACACGAGGAATTTAGTATTTTTTATATCGATAAACGCTGTATTTTTGTATTGTATAAGTATTTTTATATGTTTTAGGTTTAATAATGGAGTTACCATAAAGGAATTTGTGAAAAAAAAAAAACTGTAGGATGCAAATTACCATGCTGTACTTCCATAGAGAGTTACTTGTATTTTCTTTTTAGTGTAGTGTAGCATTTAGTTTAGGCTGTACGTTAAACAATGTGTTGTTTTGCATCCTCGTCAAATTCAAGAAGGTAACTGTGCTAATGATTCTGGACCCGAATCAATAATAAAATGGGTAGGTCATTTTAATTTTTGTTTCTTATTTGCGGAAATCGGTGTGAACCAGCCGTGTTTTAAACGCGGCCCGTCTGATCCTCACCTTGTAACCGCACTTTCACACACAAACAATCTCAAACGCTTATTCGATAATTTACTATTCCCTAAACCACGTTAAGGGGGTTATTCTGACATACTAACAAACATAAACAACAACAAAAAATTAGTTAATAATTAACTAGGTACCGTAATTTAAATTGATTATTTATGTCTTTTGTGACAACATCCTGAATTTTGACGAGGACGCAAAACAACACCTTGTATAAATCCAACAACCCTATTTATTAATAAATTTCACTACACTATTGTTTAGCAGTGAGACAGTGAGACGCGGAATATTCCTTGTTTCCAATTTCATCAATATAATGCAATTAGTTTCCGCGTAAATGAATCACAACCGGACGGACGGACAGGTGGACAAACGCACATGACAATATGATAAAAGTCCCGGTCCTACTATTCCGCGGTGGGGCCCTTAAAAACTAAACACTTGTTTATTTCTTTATTTGCCAACAGTATCTTCTTACTTTTTAAGGGAAAATACTCCATATGAGACGCATTAAGTGAATGACAAGAGCGCAACTCATGGAAACCTCTCCGTTCCTCCCTAAGAGGGTCTTAAGGCAGCCATCTTTATTTATAAGGCTGGCAGTCAAGGCCGAGGCTAAGAGGCCCTTTGTTGTCCTCTTCTTGTGCCCTCAGGTCAAAATCAATGACGAATCGTGAAGGTTCAAACATATTGTACTGTTTGTTTCTGTATTTATATTTAGAAGAAAGGACTTTGAAGAAAGGACTTTTTTTGCAATCAAACAAAGTTCAGTTTCTTTTGTCAGGAATAAAATGATTCGGCTCTTAAGTTTATAAATAGAAGCATATGGTAGCCCACGAATCAAATGTACGTCCGAAAGGAAGGTTTTGGTATCTCTTTTAAAACATTCGAAACGGAATTCCCACACGACTTTTTTTCGTTTCCGTATCCCGAATGTATGTAAAACACAACTTAATTTAATTTCAGCACTTTATTAATTAACTACTACAACTGCAGTTTGTGCCTCTCTTTTTCAGAATACAACTGTAAAAACGGCTACTGCATCAACTCGTACCACTTTCTTACGGCCCATTTGGGACGACTTGCAGAGAATCAAATGAAATATAATTTTCATTGTGCAACTCGTCCCACGTTTTTTTGTGTCCTACTTTAAACTATATCAACGTTTGGTACAGTTAGTAAGGCAAGTTATAACAATTTTTTTTTTAAAGAATTTTTGATATTTACTATTGTTTTGTTCATAGATTACAAGTTAAAGTTTTATACGAAATTAGGAGTCACTGAAGACTCGGACACTAAAACTTGGACAAAGTGTCTGAATTGACACTTTTTAATTTCCTTATTTTTTTTAACTGATAACTCTGACACCATCAAATTATTGAAGCTGTTTAGCACAGTTAGATAAAAAATAGATATAATAATATGTATGAAAACGGAAACTTAAATATTCGTCGTTCGTGTTTATCGATATAATAAACAATTAACATTTAAGGTTTCCGTTTTTGCCATTTGGCCACGGTAACCTAAAAACTTCAACTTCCCTTTATGTATCTCAAAAACTTTCTAGCGAGCTCTTGACAACTTTGATATCAATTACTAATAAGTGCCTACTACCTACAACTATAGACAAACAAGATCTTGAGATATTTTTATACGTCCAAGTTTTGCTATAAAATCGACGCCTTCCAATTTTCCGAACCAATCAGTGATGTATGAAAGCGCGTATTGCTTATTTGAGCGACTGATCACTGTGGTTAGAACGCACGGCTATGCTTTAAAAAGATACTGGTAGGTTTGAAAAGACTACGCACCAGGCAGCCACGACTACGCCATTTCATTCATTGTCATATTTCATTTTGTTTTGTTTTATTTTAATTTTTATTGCATGAATTGACTATAGTGTATTTGTATTGTTGTGTTACTAATATGGGTCAAGGACCTGAAATAAACGAATTTTATTATTTATTTATTATTTCGCATAACCGGCCGCTATCTTGAACAAAACAGATTACTATGACGCTTAAAACATTATTGTTCCATTCCTATTCCAGAGTGGGAAAGAGATGGAGCTAGATGACCTGTATAGCTCCGTCTTTTTTTCACTCTGGAATAAGAATGGAAAAATAATGTTTTAAGACGTCATGGTACGCCAGCTGGTCACACGCGCTGTTGTGCGACCAAACTTGCTCCCTGCCCGAAGATTATGCGGCCAAATGTCATGGTCCGAATGAACGATTGCTTAGACTCAGACTCCACCATCTTTATATTTCGTGTGGTTAATGCCTAACCCTGGTGTCAGAATTTTATGCCGCCCATGGGCCTCTGACTTAACATGCCGACAAGAAATTTATCTCAGACATGCTGATGATGATGATGATTCCTCGAAATAAGTGACAATTCAACAATACACAAATGAATACGAAAAAAATTGAGCTGCGTGTCTTCTCTACCGTATTAAAATCCTACTATATCTTATTAAATTCTCTTTTCTATTATAATTACTTAGGTTTGTAACATTCTCTTGTAAACCAGATTTTAGAAAAAACACGCTGTTATAAATAAAACAACAAATCCCAATTAAAAATAACGAATGATAAAAAATATCGATTACGCCAAAACCTCTCCACGCAAAAACGCCTATTGGAAAATGCAAATCCTTGGCAGCAAAGCTCCATACTGTATACTATGCAATCTAATGTAAGCTATGGTTGCTCTGCAGTAGAATTCGTTTTAATCGATATGAAGTACAATAGAACTTTTTTATTCGAACTTTCCGCAGCTTGTTGGGTGTGGATTGAGCAAAAAGTGAGAATTTTTGGTAGTATAGTGTTTTAGCCCTCATTTTTACTAAGAAAGTATTAAGAAATAATATAAAGTTATGTTTATAAGCAAATGCATTAAACCACAAGATCAAAATAAAAAGCTCGTAACAATTCAAAAGCCAGTTAAAATTACGAATCATTTGCTAACAGTGTTCAATATTTTTATGGCTATTCAATATTTTATCCCTAATTGACCTCACAACAGAGGAGAAAAGAGGATTATTTCTCTTCATCTATATCCATCGACAAGTCCCTTGAGATCCAAGAGCAGAGATAAATTGAAAATACTTGCGTCCCCATTTAAAGTTTAGGTCTTCTTCTTGTGTTATTAATTTATGAAGGCACGACCAGTTTTAACGAACGCTCACCATTTTTATAACCGATTAGACTGGAAGCTGACCCCACTAAAGTTCGGAAAAGAAGATGAATGTTTAGTTGTTTACCTAGCGCGTAGAGGAAACTTGCGTAGCACAGCTACGGCGTAGCGCACACTGCTACGACGTAGGCCGCACTGCTACGGTGTAGTTACTGTTCAGGCGCGTAGTAGCAATGGGTGCGAATACTGTTTTTAATAAATCCCTTGAACTAGAATTCTTCATACATCCAGTATCTTGTACATAAACTCATATTTTCTAGAGTAATTTGTCCATTTGTAATACTTATTTAAACTTTAATGAAATTAGTAAACACTTTTATAAATAGTTTTCAATGATCAGCCAAATTTTCAAATTAAAATCTCTAATATTAAATGTAAGCTAGTTAATAATATTCTAATCAACTGTAGATAAAACGTTATGAAAACATCCATTTTAAAATGACCGAAAATTACTGATTCTAAATCATCTCTGAATATTTTGGTGGGTTTTTGAAAACTAACCCTTTCATGTACTTAAGCCTTGCCAGACAAACAATACCTTTATATTACAGTGTTTATCGTTAGGTAAAGGATCGAGGCCGCCAGAATTGGGACCGTTGCCGGACGTATCCTTTCTGTTCCACTACCTCCACTAATATTTGGTTTTGTTCCCTTGCTATTAATTTGTTAATATCTGCTACAAAAGCGAATATGAATAAGCTAGTTTTTAGACCCTTTATTAATTAAAATAAGTAAATGTACCTACATCATATCTTATACTAGCTCTTACCCGCGGTCTACACGGATAAGAATCCCAGAATTCTTCTCCATAGAGATCTACGGTTTGGAATGGGCAACTACCGTACTTTCACAGTTATTATGTCTTGTGACTGGGATTGTAGCTTCATTTTTATTGTTGTTCGACTATTCAAAAGTGCCTGTAACTGGCTTACTTGAAATAAATTATTTGATTTGAGTTGAAGTAAGAAATTATTCCACAGGCATGTACTACCCTGTTAAAAATTTTATGTCTGATCTATCTGTTGAGACACACAGGCCTGTGATCATCACGCTTCGCTTAAGGTGATAATTATATTTTTGTGGCAAATCATTTTTTGTTTAACACATACTGTGACACGGTCGTGCAAAATTTCCAAAAAACAAAGAAAATTTTATTTTTGCGGGCTACCCTGGTGCCGCCCCCTTAAGAGTTTTGGAGAGGTAACCTTAATTACCTAGCCATAATTACTTTCTATCGAAATTCAGAAGGTAACATAAACAGACCGCTTAGTTTCGCATTTATACGATGAAATAATTAAATAGTACGGTACGAATTTTAATTCTGGTTCAAACATCATATCATGTTCTATTTTATGATCATAAATATTCTCGTAAGGCGAACAAATCAGAATCAAATATAATATTTATTCGTCAGGTTCGTGTCTCTCACCGTCTCTGTTGACAACGTAATTCCTTTGAGGTTTTATTCGGATCAATGTGGTGTTAAAAGCGATTGAACATAAAATGTGGCAACATTTTGGGTGTCAATTTAATGTTTTATTCGTATTCATGAAGATTCAGGTTCGGTGAACAGACATATTGGACTGGTTTTTGTTAAAATTCCAATTATCTTTGTGTGTCTGGTGTAATTTACGCAAATATCTATTCATGCGTACTTAGGTGACCTAAACCTTTGATATTAAAGGAATGAATAGAAAATTTGACATGATATAATGTGGGGCACCTTTACGTTTTTCCAATTTAGAGCCAATTTTGCTACATAAATAACTATTGTCGTAAACAGAAATAAAATAGTACATTTGGGTTCATGTGGGAAAACTTTGTCATTGCTGCCGAAGCGAAATTCACAAACGTTAAATAACAGAATGAAAAATATTTTTCAAAACACTCTTATAAACTGGCTCCTGTCGCACTACAATTAGGTTCAACATGCAATGTATTGCACACACTTGGGTTATTTTTTTTTTCATTTATCTCTACTAATGAGGCAGAATTCCTGTAGTCGGCAGTATTGTCGGCGGTAATAGTTTTTTTTTTTTTTAGCAACAAGGCGCAATTGTTTTGTATTGTATTGTGTAACGGGCTGGTTTCCGCAACTCCACGTCTAAATCGCGTTTTTTGCGTACGGGTGCGAACATTATTCTATCCACCCTAGTTCCCCGAGAAAGGCCAGGACCTACTTGGTGTTGCTGACAATCTCGCGGAGAGCCAAGGTATTGGTTACCGAAGTACTTTGCCCTGTATGGTGCAACCTCTGGACAGTGTAGAAGCACGTGGGCTGCTGTCTCGTCATCCTCCATGTAGGCTCGGCACATTGGTCTATCTGTGACTCCTAGGACAAAGAGCTGTTTACTAAAAGAGCCAGGTCCAGTGATGGCGGCTATGACTATGCGGAGCAGTAATTTGGTCAGCCGAGGCGCCAGTTTGGTGAAGCGGCCGTCTATGGCAGGAAGTGCTTCCTTGGCCTGCCTACACTCACCATGGTCCAGCCATATTTTGTGGTGTTGTTGCCTGATGCCTTTCCTTACCAGAGTTCGTAGATACCTGAAGGGGAGTGGCACGATCGGTTCTGGTACTACTGCTGCCATGCTCGATCCTTTTCTAACGAGTTTATCCACTGCATCGTTGACACGGAAATCGCTTATCGCTATGACCTTTAATCCATTATATGGTTATATTGTTGAGATTACCGACCTTGTTTAGGCGAAATAAAATAGATGCATTAAAACATTTAAAATGTATAAATGGAATATCATAGATTCCTTCAGCTTACCTTGAAATATATAAAAGAATATCTATAAATGGCTGCCAGGATACTTCAGTGTCTTGAAACATCGTCTAAAGAACATCGTTTAAATTATGAATACGAAAATAACCTTGCAAATGAATACCATCCAATTAAAAACTTACCACTCCAACTTAAAAACAGTACCTATCTAAAGATACCGATCTCCAACAAAGTGCTTTTAAACTCGGTTTAAGTTAGTAGCAAACTAACCACAAATTAACTGCAGCTCTTATTATAAGGAGATAGAGGGGCTGAGGCGAAAGTCTCGTAATCGTCTCCCTGACCCCGCAGGATCAATGCAAATGCACAAGTGACTCCAAGGAGCTAATAGGGTTACTGTGTTTTTAAAGTCTGACTTGTAAAATGCTGACGATTTCTTTTGTTATACTAAAACTTACGTTTGCCCGCAATTCGCCTGATCTGAAGCGATGATGCGGCCTAGGGTGGAGCACGCTTGCGTAAAATAAACCGACTCACTCGCACTTTGAAGAGATCCAGATTGTAAAGATCAGGGTAGTGATCGAATTAGCCTATTCATATTTTTTGGGACGTTGCCACGTTGAAAGCACCCGTCGCGATGTCCCTAAATGTCCCTAAATGCCCTAGATGTCAGACAAATGAGTGGGTGACTCAATACGGATTAGCAGTCTGGGATCCTTTAAAGACTTATTTTTGTAAATACTTCGGTAATGCCAAAGGAACTTTATGTCCAACGCGTCCATACTAATATTATAAATTCAAATGTCACTCTGTTTGTTGGTTCGTTTGTTTGTTTGTATGTTTGTCTGTTTGTTACCTTTGCACGACTAAACGGCTGATCGGATCTTTATGAAATTTGGCAAGAAGATAGATTTCAACCTGGGGAAGGACATGGGCTATATATCATCACGCTGCAACCAATAGGAGCAGAGCAGTAATGAAAAATGTTGCGAAGACGGGGAAAATTTGACACAGACGAAGTTGCGCCGGACAGCTAGTAAGTTTCTAATTGAAAATTGAAAAGTGTACAATAAAATTGAAACACAGAAACTTCTCTAGCGGTATTTAAGCTCCTGATGTGTAATGATGCTTTATTTCTGTTTTGTAGTCTTTATTTGTTTACTAAGAAACAACTCTTGGATTTCGCGAAAAATACAGTAAAAATTACGAGGAAAACATCGACAAAAGATCTTTTGTTTTCATGAAAAATCCTAGAAATTACATACAGATGGTTACTATGGTAACCGTTGAAGATAGCGGAGTAAGGACCTCCTAATTTGCTACTACACTGAGTCAGTACTACGTTTTACCACAGTGCAACTACTAACAAGTTGCAGTGGTTCATCACCGATTTGATTGAAACTGGAAAATTTATTAAATTTTTTATATTTCACTAGCTGCTGCCCGCGAATTAGTTCGCGTGGAAATTTTGATGGGTTTTAAAAAAAAAACAGATGTTGGCCGATTCTCAGAACTACCCGATAAGCACACCAATCGATTCAGCCGTTTCGTAGGAGTTTGGTTACAAACACCGCGACACGAGAATTTTTAACCGACTTCTAAAAAAGGAGGAGGTTCTCAATTCGGATGTTTGTAATTTTTTTTATGTTTGTTCGCGCATAACTCCGTCGCTTGCCAACCGATTTGGAAAATTATTTTTTGTTGGAAAGGGTTTACTTCCCAAATGGTCCCATAGTCACCAAATTGGGATCTGATAATGGAATCTTGGTGAAATCGAGGGAACTCTTCAAATTTTTTGGAAAACGTACAGCGATTTTGGTATTTTCTACAACAAGTGAAGCATTTGCATTCAATAAGAACTACTATCAGATCTGATGATGAATCCAAGAGACAGGCACCGGAACTCCATAATAAGACAATGTATCTTAGCTGTGTTTGGGCTTGTTGGAATTGTAACGGTGTGCACTTTCCAGGTGTACCACTAATAATAATTTTTAAAAAAGTTTTTTTTTTTAACCTACTTCTATAAAGAGGAGGTTATCAATTCGATTAGTATTTTTGTTATGAATGAACACCGATTACGCTGAGATTTATGATCCGATTTGCGTGATTCTTCTTTAGTTTGATGCGAAATACTTACCATTTGGTCCCATAAAATTTTAATATCTTTTGGCCATGTAGTTTTCATTAACCCCCGACAAAAAAAGAGAGGTGTTATTTTATTAACATTGTTTTTTATTTTATATGTACAGTAAGAGTTCATAAGTGCAGTAGCGCGCTAAGTATTAAATTGCTGTGAACGTACAAGCGAGCGTCCGTGCGTCTATATGTGTAAGTGATCCCAAACTCAATACTGTACGCACACCACAGCCAGAGTAAGCACACTGTCGCACGTCGCCGCGTCGCTCGTCGGCGTCGCACCACGAAACAAAGAAAATATTTCCGTCTCATTCGTTATCCACGCAGCAAACGCATGATCTTGCTTGGTCGATTCATAAGTTGCTTAAATTCGTTGTAAATAAATATGTATTGATAGCGGTAAGAGTCAAGCGTTGGAATGAGACGCACCTGGTCTAAGTTCAAATCTCGAGGTGCAACTTTTTGATGTTTTTTATTTTAATTTATCGACAATAATATTTACCAAACTGATAGTATCTTTTTAATATTGTAATTGCAATTAAGGTTTGAGAATAAAACATGGGTGATAAGAGATAACAAAACAAAAACCTTTATTCAGTATGATTACATTTAAAGTTACAAACCGCTACAATTATGTTTTGTTTATTTATTAGGAATTGAGTTGAGGTTATAGCTTAAGTATTCATTTTCTTTACGAAAAGAAGATTGAAACTAAACCTCAAATCTGAATCAATTAATAATCACGAAAATGGCGCAATTTAATAGTTTTACTTAATATTATTATAACAAAACCCTTACCCCCGCAAATAAACACGGAATAAAGTTATGAGAAGCAAGAACGTCAAAAAAAAATGGTTATACCGAAATTACTCATATTATGTTATAAAGTAACTTTATGGGTAAGGCCTTAATATTTTTCATCTGAAAATATAGTAGTGGCCCAATCAAAGTCTAAATATTCTCGCGCGAAACGCATTGCTCGCAGAACAGATGGCCGATGGGGCCGAAAAGTTCTGGAATGGCGACCGCGAACCGGGAGACGATGCGTTGGAAGGCCTCCCACTAGGTGGACCGATGACCTGGTGAAGGTTGCGGGGATCCGCTGGATGCGCGTCGCACGGGACCGGTCAATCTGGCGACACTTGGGGGAGGCCTATGTCCAGCAGTGGACGTCTTTCGGCTGAAATGATGAAAAATGATGAAACGTAAACGTTACTGTTTATGTTTCTCTGTCAAAAATGTTTTTTTAGTATTTTCAGATGAAAAATATTAAGGCCTTACCCATAAAGTTACTTTATAACATAATATGAGTAATTTCGGTATAACCATTTTTTTTTGACGTTCTTGCTTCTCATAACTTTATTCCGTGTTTATTTGCGGGGGTAAGGGTTTTGTTATAATAATATTAAGTAAAACTATTAAATTGCGCCATTTTCGTGATTATTAATTGATTCAGATTTGAGGTTTAGTTTCAATCTTCTTTTCGTAAAGAAAATGAATACTTAAGCTATAACCTCAACTCAATTCCTAATAAATAAACAAAACATAATTGTAGCGGTTTGTAACTTTAAATGTAATCATACTGAATAAATTACTCATTAAAAGAAGGTCGTAAGTCACACCAAAGTGTCATTCTATTGCTTTGTGAGATTGCTACTCCACTTATGAACCCCACTGTACATTTTTCGCGTATGTACACCTATTTCTACGTGATTACTGGACCGATTGAGATGATTCTTCATTCATTTGGTAGAGAAAGCTTACCCGGTGGGCCCATATGAATTTTATTATCTTTGCTTAGGTACTTTTTGAGTCATCCTCTTTATTATGCATTTTGTCCTTTGTCGTATGTATGGACGATGTGCTGGTGTCTAGTTACAATGTAAAAATGATACTTGACTAGAATTTAAGTGAGATACCACAACTGAAAAGGCTAAAATAAAAACTTTTTTACAAAAAAAAAATAACCGAAAAATAAAAAAATATTTTCCACTTTTAAGTGTTTTTTTGGAAGTTGGTTATTTTTATTTGTAAAAAAGTTTTTTATATTTAAATAATACACACCTGAGGACAGATATGCCAAGAAAAGTAATCGCTACGGCAATCATCATGTGTCGAGATCTAGATATGCTGAAATAACTCACCTATTTTTAACAAGGTTGCAAAATATACATTAATAAAAGGAAAATGACTAAAGCGCATATTTTTTCTTGTTTAATTGTACCCACCAAACCAATGCTCCCGTTGAACCACTTTAAATAGTTACACAGTGGAAATATTATCCATGCAGTGTTTAAATAAATTCTACGGTTGATCCAGCTAAATTGTGAATTCCTTTTTATATACGGAGACAATATGTCCAATGAGATACCATTCGTTTACTGCACGTGCTTTTGAATTGAGATTGAAAGAAAACCAATGTTTTGTAAAAAAACCTACTTGCAAATAAACATCATTTATAATATTCCCTAAAAATTGTTGTCAGTCGTATTAAATTTTAATTTAAAATTAATCATCATTTATTCCAATTTCATCTAGAATCGAGGCATATTTTTTAAATTCCTTGTTTTTCTTTCCATCTAAAGCTGATTAGAGACTCGGTCTGACAATGTCTGGCAGGAATAACAAAACAAAAAGCACTACATAAGCTTTGTCACAACGGTTTTTGCCAAGGACAAAGCCTGATAAAATTATTTTTGTTTGCGCAACGAAATCGTCCAATATCTAGAGCTAAAAGTAAAATACATTGAGCACTCAGACTACATGGACCTAACAAGATTGTGCAATACAATTTTCCTGATTCCATGTAGAAGAAATTTCATTAGATGAAGAACTCAGTCTTTACAGCTTTTTCAGTATCTTGTAAATGCACCAGCTGCGACTGCAATTGGGTGACTGCAAACTTTGTATGTACTTCATTTTTAAAGCGAAACTTTGCATATTTCAATACGAAGCTCTAGAAATTTTACGACAGTATTTTATGTATGATTTAGAATACGATTTTATCATGTACTTGACGGAACACAAAGTTTTATACTTTTACGATATCTCACCCAGACATGGCTTCTTTTTTATTGACAATTATGGATAAGTGCAATAACGTTAAAATCGATATGATTTTCTAAAAAGCTACCACTATACGCTCCAGCGACGCGCGTGTTGTGACTGCGGCTGCAGATAAGAGATACATCTCTTGTTTCCTTCGTCTGAGTACTATCACTTGTGGCACAACTTCTTTTATTTATATTATCTGCAGTCGCAGTCACAACACGCGCGTCGCTGTAGCGTATAGTTCGTGGCCAAGTTGTAAAAACTGCTCTTTATACTTACATATAAAAGATTATTTTTGACCACCTCGTTGGTCTAGGTCTGATCACAAGCGTAACGTTTTAGCATGAGGTCCGGGGTTTGTTCCTGTGTTTGGGAAAGGGTTATTGGGTTATTTCCATCAGGATTTCCATCAATTTTTTATTTGATCAATTTCTCAGTGCACAAACAGGGCACAAATCCAGACTCCGTGGCAGCTGCCACGGAGTCTGGATTTGTGCCCTATTATTTTTTGAGTAATAGGCTCGCCTACTATTACATAGGACTTAAACATAACTGGCGAAATGTGGGTGTACTTGTTAAGTACACCTCTGCTGGACCCTTCGGGGATTTCAAGGTCTGGTGTTATGTTGTGTTTTTTATTTCAGGGAGCAAAAGCATCGTTTCCAAAGTTAATTTCAGTAACATTCATCATTTCTCTCTCGATATTAATATCAAAGCTACCGTCAATTGACACTACCAACTAACAATTATAACTTCGCGACTTTTCGTTTAACGTTTCGCTCAAAGAGCTTGGAGACGGAACTCTGCAATCAAGTAATTTGTTGCTGTTCAGTTTCTTAGTTGTGGCCAAACAAATTAATATTGTAGATGTTAAAGAGATTTAATATAATGACCAACAAAAAATACGTTTTCAAAGACCAAATTTAGTAAATGATCACCAAATCTGGATGCATCTCATATCATATAACGTTATTTGGTATATTTTCATTTTAATAACGTTCACAAGATATAATTAACGTGAGTTATACCAACTGTTGATATGATTTCTTTAGATATAACATTTATATACTCTAAAACCTATTTCGTATAACGTTATTGGATATAACGTTTTTTTAATCGAAAATCATTTGGCCTATCGTTTAAAAGATATAATATTGATACCAACTTTATGATCAACACACATAGGTTAAAAGATTAAGGCAGGAGCGGAACGAAGTTCTAGGTCCTCTCTATGTTGGTGAATCATTTAGGTTAGGTTTGGTTAGAACAGTGACTATTACCGCGCGAAGGCGAACGAGTGAAGCGAGTCTGCTGCGGGAGCGGCGTGACAGAAACGAATCGCTGCAAAACCGATTCCACGTAGTCTTGTCTGCCCTACCCCTAGAGTGTTAGGGTCAGTTCACACCGAGACGCGACGCGACGTGACGCTGCGCGCACACTTTTAAAGAGCGATTCAAAATATAACTTTATTTTCTACACGAAAAAATACACATTTCGTTGTGAGAATTCACAATACGTTGCGCCACGCAGCGCTGCGCCGCGCGACGCCGCGCGGCGTAGATTTCAGTAGAAATCAGAATACGTTGCGCCATGCAGCGCCGCGCGGCGTAGAGCAACGCAGCGCGAAGTCACTGGCCTCTTCACGTATCGCGTCGCGTCGCGTCGCATCTCGGTGTGAACTGACCCTTATTTCAAATCGCGTAGGCGCAGAGGGGTGAGGCGGCCTGCGAGCTGAGGAGCAGGTCGTTTTAACAATCGCCGCCGCGGCTGAGGCTGGCCGGCCAAGCCGGGCAGAAAGCCGAAGTCGCGGTGACCGAAACTAACCAACTGTTGTATTACCTGTAGGTACTAACTGGGTTGTTGAGGTCAGAAAGGCAGTCGCTCCATGCACATGCATAAACTCACGCGTTTTTCCCATGGGGGTAGACAGAAACCACAGAACGCCACCTGCTACGATCCTTACATACCTGCTTTTGCCTCGCTCACGTTCATACATCTGGTCATACATTTACGCCGGTAAAATACTGGTATTCAGCTTCATCCGGTTAGACTGGAAGCCGACCCCAACATAATTGAGAAAATGGCTAGGCTGATGATGGTCATGTCCAGAGTAGAAGTGGGAGAAGAAGAAGAAAATGTAGGCCTCTAACTTGTCCAGCAGTGGACGGCTTTCGTATGATATTCGTAATAATGATGGTATGAGTGAATCGAGGCCGGTTTTGCGGCTCGAATCAGCAGAACTGTATTGCCACGAATGAAATGGTGAAACACATTTTTTTAGGCACCTTACACACAGCATAATCAGCCTATAATGTTCCCACTTCTAGGACTCAGGCCCCCTCTTCATGAGGTAGACTGAACGAACCGCCAGTCTGTAGAATTCAATGCCGGCTTCTCTATTCCCTGATCATTATAATCTGGATCTTTTCGAAGTTCGAGTGAATTGGTTTCTTCTAGGCAAGTGTGCTCCACCCTTGGCCTTATCATCGATGCACATGAGACGCTTTGCGACCAACGCAAGCCTATTTAATATAAGCCTGCTCTACACTACTCGCGAAGTTGGTCGAAGTTGAGCGAATATGATAGTGTAGAAGGACACTTCGCTTCGCTTCATGCAACCTCGGCTCGCATCGGGCGACTTCCATTCGTTGTCGGTTTTTGCGCCCGAGTCAAAGGACTCGAAGTGTCCCGAAGTTGCGAACACGAAGCGTCTTACTACACTACCTACTCGGCTCACTTCAGTTTGCATGGGTGTATCCCACTATTTCCATGGAAATACAAAATAGAAAAAGTGAGACCAGCGATTTTTACAAATTATATCCCATTATTTCTATTGCGACAAAAAAAAAGGAATTTTATTTTATTTGAAAAGTTTATGGGTGATCGAGACGTCAACAGCGCATGTTGCATTCATCGTTCCGTAATTCACAGAACACTTAACAGAACTGATACGATGAGTTATATACAGTGGACCCAAGAACAAATTCTCTTGTTCCTCGAAACACTGCAATCAGGGCCAGCTATTTGGGACCCAAATGAGAGAGGTCATCATCTTCCTGCCCTTGTCCCATTTTATTTGGGGTCGGCGCAACACGTCTCTTTTCTCCATACTCCTCTGTCATTCGTCATGTTATCATTTAAATGAGAGAGGTCAAAAAGACAAAAAAAAAAACTTTTTAATTTTCGTTGAATGATAAATACGCACGTAGTTATAATATGCGAGAGTATACATTGCAACGGCAGCTGCCACTTCAAGAACGTTACCCATGGTGCCTATAGTGCGGGCGCCGGGCGATTGAGAGCCTCGCGAGGTTGCACGAGTGTGTAGTCACATACTTCGGACTTCGATCAACTTCGACGAGTACTTCGTCGAGGCAACTTCGCAAGTAGTGTAGAGCAGGCTATAAAGAAGACAAGGAATACATCACGCAAAGCCAGCGTGGACTGGTTACAAAACATGTTTTTCAATATGTTTTTTTTTTTTTTGAAATATCGGTATGTTTTTCACTGCCAAACTTATTGAATAGAATTCTAATACAGCGCCTTCATCGTTTAAAAAGCAATTTCGTTTCGGAAACAAAAACTTTTTAATATAAAGGTTTTCAATATAAGCAGACGAAGTGTGCACCAATTAAAAGTTCGAGTAACCAGCGCTTCGCTTGATAGGTGCGGTCGTGCGACTTTTACAACTACTCTTCGCTCACGTACTTGCATTTCCAATATGGCTGCCAACACGTTTTTGTTACTGCACTGAACTTTGACAGAGATGCGGTCTTCGTTGACGAATGGATATGGAATTTGACAACATGCAACGAGATTAACGAAATTGTCAAATTCGATGATAACTAGAGTACCTACAGTTATAAAGAAAAACATCAGGTATACAAATCATGACATACATTATGTATGTACAGTTTTTAGTCAGCCGGTCATTACACCCGGCGCGGCGCAAATGTAAGTTTTTTTTTAATTTGAGCCATGCGGTCATATCGCCGATCATCCTTGATAACCGCATATAAATACCCTCCAAAACGTCCATCGTGCGCCTGAAGGAGCGCGATACTGACTGCTGCTGGATGGGGTCATAATAGAAATCACCTTTGTGCATCAAAACTGAACGTGTTACTAACCGCTAAGGATCGAGTTCCCTTGAGAGAAGACGATCCTAGCGGCAGGATGAGGACATGATAAATATCATGTTTGTCTATCAAAACTAAAGGCGACTACAAATTTTAATTTCCGTGCTATTAACCGTTGAAGAGTTTCCTCGTGACAAGATGATCCTGGCTGCAGGATTAAGTAATTTCTGTCATAAAAATGTATTGGCGCAAGAACCAAAGGCTTGTGCAAAATTTCAGTTCAATCCTTTGGGGGGAACTGGTTTGAAATTCAGTTCCAAGATTTGACCATACTAAATAACAAATAAACTAACACGGCAAGTTGAATAAAAGCTTATAACTTATAAAAATAGAGGAATAGAGGTGATTAAGCCGAAGATAATTATGGACTATAATAAAGTTAAGCCAGCAGTGGACCTCTCGGATCAGATGACAGCTTTCATCATATTTGGTTTGACTTGCTACAAAAAACAACCATTCACCAAATAAAAATTAGAATCTTTAAGGCCAAGTTATCTAAAATTTTCTCTTGGGTTGCGCCGGCTTCTTATATACTACTATATATTTCTTGTTACAAGCACGTGTTACAAACGTGTTAAAAATCCTTAAAAATGTCGTGTTTCTACACAAAGTGGATTAAGCTGTGCATCGTTTGCCAGTGAGTGAATTTCTGAATGTAATTATGAAAAACATCCAATTGCGTAACCGAGAGGTAACCGTAAACTTTGATTGCTTGTAAACAATGTTCTCAATTTAAAACTTCGGATCTCTTCAGAAAACTTCATCACTGAAGCGCGCAGTAGAACCAAAACAGTGAAGTAATCTACAGCATCTTTATGTTGCAGCTTTTCGCGTACTTTCTTACTAAACTTGTTCACAAAACTGAGATTTAAATGGAAAACGTGGAAAAGTTCATAAGTCGTGACTTCTTGGAATTATGAAGAGAAATGCCTTTGCTTTGGGTGTTAAAAGCTAAGAGCGCAGCCATTTTTATTATTATGAATTAGTTGGTGAGGTTGACACATTTCTTAAAACTGCTGCATAGATTAAGAGCAAATTCCACCCGATCCTCGTTCAAGAGCTATGAGCGTCATAATTGCTATGGAATATGGAAACTTACAGTTCTTGAACTCTAATTAGTAGTACTCAATGTTATTGCTGAAATCCGCTCTAAGCCTGCGGATCTATTTATTATACACAGTTAATTTTTCGAGTAGACGTGGATGGCCTATCCGCAACTATGTGGAATCTCGAGCCCGAAAACATAATAATAATCCTTTAGTTTGCCATATGTCTTTACTTCCCAGAATTTGAACCTTATTAATTACACTATCGAATGGTGCAATAGATAGATAAATCATTTATTCAATAATACAGTGTGTTTAATTTTCCGAATTCAGTTGTTTCGATTCCTGGCTTGAAATATGTTTTTTTTTTTCCAAATATCTATTGATGCAGTTTTAGTTTTCATCAAAATCAGGGTCGAGACTCCTTTTCACTATTCCTCATGTTTTCGGATTTGCCCATCAACACCCAATTAAAAAATCAGCTTGTATGACTATCGACTAAATTATTTTTGTATTTATAAACCATAAAACTGATATCACAGATCATAAATACATTATGTTTTCCACCGAAAATCCAGGTTTTCAAATATCCGGTATATCGAGGATATTCTAGGGTGTAGAGTGAGCCGAAATAAATTTTTGCTCTCGCCCAGCCACGAAACGTAATCTGATTTCGTTTTCAATCAAGCTGTTAAAGCTCCCCGTGAATCCGGTCGCCTTTTATTTTTTAGTGGATGTTATTCAAATTCGTAGACCACGGTACCTACCGGAAAGTTATCGCAAACGATAAATTAAAAATATAGGTATCCAAAGGAACATAATCGAAACATGATGAAGAGTGTTTTGATGAATGATCTTCCACACATATTTCATAGTAAACAGGTAATATTTACGAAATACACATCTTCAAGACACGCTCCGTCTAGGTTATCTCACATTAGAATCTGCAAACAATTCGATCTATCACCGCGTATTATCATCAACTGGTCGCTGTATTTGCCAAACGATGATTGATATTCGTAAACACACTTACGATAGATCAAACGACTCCCGATGGACCGATCGATCAATATTAGTTCTGCTGAGATTTTAACCAATACATTTTGAAGGAAACTCGTTTCATAATTTTAACATTGCATCACTGTCAAAATTACAGTGAATTTTATTCCTGTAACCAGAAGATTGCTTAAGTATAAAGTATTGCAGAAATACAGATTACAATAGTACATTATGATATAAATGCGGTAAGTTAAAAATTACAGCCGTGGCAATATTGCTAGCCCGAGCCGTAGGCGAGGGCTACAAGAAAGCAGAGCAGAGTTCCTTTTATATTATAGTACTCTGTGGAGCAGAGGCTGTAATTATCAAAGCGCACGTATGTCATACGACGTTTTATAACATATTTGCGAGGAAATAAATAAAACTCGGACGACATTTTCAAATAAAAACAATACAGCGAAAAGAAAAAGCGCGCGCAATAATTTTTACTTGTTCACAAATTATGAAATTAGCAATGCGCGCGCATCAGCGCTTTCTTTTAAGGCAAAGGCACAAAAACAGCCAGCCAACAGCCATTACCCTTTTCGAGCCTTTATTAGACCCTTTACGAGCAAATGTGTTATAAAAAATATTAAAACAACACTTACCCATTTTAATACTTTTCCATTTTAATAGCAAGGGGTGTCGTTGTACCCAGTAGTAACTGGGTTGTAGAGGTCAGATAGGCAGTCGCTCCATGTAAAATACAGGTATTCAGCTGCATCCGGTTTGACTGGAAGCCGACCCCAACATAGTTGGGAAAATTCTAGGCAAATGATGATTTGATGACGATGAACACTTGCCCAACTTTAGACGACTTATATTGAAAATATGTGATACAATAGGGGATAATCCAATTTTTTTTTGTCCGTCGGGTAGTTTATTGAAAAGTATTGGACACGTATTTTTTCTTTTTTCACGTGGTCATAAAATTACGGAGATATATTGAGTTGAAATGGCGCATGACGTCACATGTAGGTAACTTTTATACCTACTTGTGACGTAGTAAGCCCCCACTCTCCAACTTTAATGAGTTTTAACTAAGTAATTTTTTTGATATTTTGATAAAACAAAAAATACGTGTCTAATATTTTTGTATTACCTGTCTGACGGACAAAATTGAATATCGTTTTCTTTACCCAGTCCGCACCCCTATTACGCTTCTCCACGATCCACGTAATATACATACACTTATTTAAATTCAAATAGGCTGATTTCTCGAAACCATTCTGCCAAGCAAATTACAAATTATTTGGTAAGTTAATGTAAAGCCTTTGTATAGCCTTTCTTAGTTTATACAAATTTTACCTATTCTAATTCGGTTGCTAACAATAGATATATGTATGTACATCCAACATCAATTCTAAGTAAAGTAGGACTGCCATATGGCTGGATACTCTGGGACATGTCCCGGTTTGAAATGTTGTATCTCTACCAATAAGTCAACAACGAACAGTCGCTACAGGGGGTTTACTCTCTAAGCACGAAATCTGTAGTTTCGACCCAAGTTACGGTAGTTTCCTACTCCGTATCACTTACGGACATGAGATTCGTTAGGCGCCCGAACTAAAAATGAATGACAACACGATTGGACAGTTGTCCTTACTCCCGATGTGTTTTCAAAACTCATGAATTCAAAAATATGAAGGAATAGGGTACATTTTGAAGTATAAAGCTATTTACGGACGGACCCGTATTTTTCGTTGACGGACTTAGGGAGTTGACCCCCGGAATCGTGAAGTTTCAAACTCGGTCCGCTCGTATCAGTGTTTAAGACGCGGCTTCCGTAACCCTTCCGCTGCAATGCATGACACACGGCGTCTATTTGCGACGGCCGGTGGTATATCGACCGCGCGCTCATACACCACCTTTGTTTACTTAACACATCGAGATCACACTGGGAAACGGGTAAAGTTCCTTAAATGTCTCGAAAAAAATACCGTTTTTACCGCAATTGAAACGGCTGATCTGCTGGCCTACCATGACCTCTTAAAGCGGAATTGTTTTACTCTTATTCAAGTGTGGGAAAGAGACAGAGCTATACAGGATGTCTAGCGCCATCTCTTTCCCACACTGGAAAAGGAGTAAAACAATAATGTTTTACAACGTCATGGTACGCCACCTGATAGCCAACTAGCTCCGGGCTGACACTGTTCATCAACTCCTCCCCAAAATACAAATACTTGCTACGTCCCCGGTAATTAGGTGATAAAAATGATGAATGAAAAATATTTTCTCAACCTGAGAAACTTTACAAAAATCTCTTCATAAACCCAGATGCAACCCAGATGAAAAATATATCTTGCTCACATGATTATCCGTAGTTTATCCTACTTCTATTATAAATAGGAGCTCGTGGCTAAATAAGCCACTCGGATCGATCTTCAAGTTAAGCCGCGCATGCATAGGCTGGTCCATGGATGGGTAACCACTCTTTACATACGGAGTTTCCTCCGTGCGTCGGACAGCGTTGATCCTGGGTGCGAATTATAGATCTTTGACAGTCGTTACAGGTGGTCAGTGGCCCGAAAGTCTGACAACCGTCTTAGCTAGGGGTATCGCATTACCCAGTACTAACTATGTTGTGGAGGTCACATAGGCAGTCGCTCCATATAAAATACTGGTACTCGGCTGCATCCGGATAGACTGGAAGCCGACCCCATCATAGTTAGGAAAAGGATAAACAAATAATGATGATCCTATTTCTATTACAAATATAAATGCTCGGACATTTATGACAGCCTTAGAGTAAGGATAAATTCGATAATTATTCAATATATGTAGATTTAGTTGTTTCCATGAAAAAAGAACTCACATGTAGATTTCTCCGTATTGATCAGTTGAAATAAAATCCGTTAAAGTCTTAAATATTTTATAGGTATTATTACCTAAGTTCCACGGAATAATTTAAAAGCCTTTTAAGCTCTAACAAGTTTAACTGAAAACGGGGTAGAAAATCAACTCTTCATTTATGTAACACTTATTAAAGATTCATAGAATTTTAGGTAGGTACTTAGCTAAACAATTTCACATGAAGCACACCGTGCCAATTATAGGTGGAGTAATTTTAATGATCAATAATATGATGATCATACGCCCACTGCCAGTACCAGTACCCATTAATTTATACCCATTAATATTCCCCTTATTACTGGACCTAGCAAACGGTTAAGTGATCATACATCAGAAAGACAACGAATACCACGACCCAAGCTCTCAAAATATAACAGCGTTCCAATTGATCAATGCCACCTATATTTACTTCTACCCTCAAATGTTTGACGTTTAATATCCGCCGCTGTGCAGTCCAATACAAACAAACATATTGAAGTATACCACAATTCCCGATTACCTCTGTTTACTTGTACCTTCACGGTAGACCGTCATACGTCACGTTCCGTACACCTGCAGGGGAAAGTGGGTCAAAGTCGCGCTCGATACGCTCAAGGTTGACCATCGTGTGGCCGTTAGGATTTATATAATAATAGGTGTACATTATGTGGATGGAGACTGGCGCGGATCCATCGTTATGAGCACGGTGGGCATGCCCACAACCCTAATTGAGGTTGATAGTCTGATGATACAACCCTCGTGACCCTTGAAATTGAAACCATTGAAATTATCTTACGTGATTCGCCCAATCAGCCACCGCGGAGATCATTTGCTAGAGACGAAAATGTTTTTTAATGATTCATCAAAATCGGTTAAGAAGTTTAAGAGTTTAAATGAGTGATTTGTATTCAAAAAACACTTTTGTTATTTTCATGATGAAACAGGCTAACATTTTACAGGTTTATTAAGTAATTTATGTCCGCCCTACGGTTTTACCTGTGTGGACACACATGCATCCATTACATACATCCAGGGTCCGTATCGCTTCGCTCTCTCATGCGTTCTAATCTCATCATCTTGAAACTTTAAAATCTAACTCATTTTAGGGGCAGGGCCATAGGCAGAGGAGTTGGGGTTAACCCCCCTCCCGCGAATCTCGGACAACTACAAAGAAATCAACCTATCCGACGTGGAGTCCCAATTTTTTCAAGCTCGATTGGCTCGCCATACATGCTTTATTCATTTCTGTAAAAATTTATTCAAGAGAGGTGCTAAAATTGTCCAGCTCGCTTCGCTCAAAGTAACATCCTGTACTTTTCAATTCGGCATAAGTTGACAGTGTGAACTTAATTTATCCGAGAAGGGGTGCAAAAATAATTGAGCTCGCTTCGCTCCCTATTGCATTCTCTTACTTCTCCAAAGTTTTCTGCATCAGTTATCTAACCTGCCAACATAAATCCTGTATGAATGGTTAAAAGTAAATCTAAACCCGATGTTGTGCTAAAATGTTCGAGCTCGCTCTGACATTCTGCATTCTTTTCAATGATCTTAACAAAATGACACAATTTCTGTATTAATAGACAAAAATAAATCCTATCAAATTCGAAACGCGAGGAAATTACTCCTCTCATGAATCCACACCGACAATCGAATTCAAAGTCCCTTTTTTTACTCGGGACAACCCTTTCTAACGAAATTCCATTTATATTTTTTACTCATCCATCGCCGAAAAACATCTAAACTTTCATAAAAAAAATTAAGGCAGGAAGATACAGTAAGTAGATATTGTGCAGCTGAAATGAATGATCGCACTAAAGGGCAACTGAAGCTGTACCGCCGCTTGACTAAAGCCGTGTTCACTAACAGATAGCTAGTCCAAAATGAGACCCTTAACAACTAAACAAAACAGTTGGATTTTCAACGCCCCAGTCGGTGCTGTGAGTTTCAAATTCCAAAAGTGAAGTAACAATGTCACCAATCACCCTTCGCGTCAGTGAAAACGAGCCTATTTGGTAAGTACGTAACTAGAAAGGTGCAAAAAGTCGTTAATATCTGTCTTAAGAAAAACAGATACGAGTATTATATTCGCTTTGAATGGAGAACCATCTCAAAATATCCTTGGCATTTTTGCCGCAACCTTATCACAGTTGTCTTGGCAGACTGTGTGCCTGACACAACGTAACGAGAGCCAATATGGAACAAATGCTTGGTGACACAGCTATCTAAGAGTTAGTTATTACGAGAACTTAGTTATTCCATGAAACTTTTTGAGCCCACCTGTTGCATAGCAAGCGACGATGAGATTAGGCCGTTTATTTTCAAGGACTCTAAGAAAAGGCAAAGTCATCATCATCTTTCTAACCCTTGTCCGAATTTATTGAAGTTGGCGCATTATATTCCTTGTTGGTTTATTATTATATTCCTCTGTCAGCCGTCACTCTCTCATTCACGCCTCCTTATATGCAAACCAATTTTCCTTGGTTGGTGCCGTTCATAAATTATTTTGTGTTTATTATTATAACCGGATATATATTAATATAATTAAAATTGATAAAGGCCAATAAAGCAAGATCTATGAAACCGCAAACCCAACAAAACCGGTTCACAGCAATAGAAAATAATAATCACAACACCAAAAAAAGGGTTTTCACTCCTCCAAGTACTTGCGTAAGCCACAAAGGTATTTTGAAGGTCACATTATAACCCGCGTGGAAATTCTGCGAGTCTGTAACTTTGTCTGTGCCTTCCGCCAAGGGCCCTCGAGGTCCGCTTCCGCGACAATAACGACTCTCCAACACACCCTTAACGAGAACTCTCGAAAGTAGACCTTGAATAATTAAATCAAAGAAAAAGTGACAAATGATGCTTGCTTGGATTATTAAAAATTCTACGTTTTATGTTACGAATGTCTTAGCTATTTTCACGAGGAAATTGGGTAAAATGGAGCTTGGTTGTACTAGTCTTCTCTCTCTCACACTCCTTGTGATAAATACCTTGAAGTTATCACTGTAATAGTGTTCTAGCCCTATCAAATATTCAACTTTCAAATCTACTGGCAAGATTTTACAAATGGAAAATAATGTGTCGTACTCTTTTTACACTTTATCTTAACCTGTTTGCTAACTAGGAACTTGATCAGTCTTATCTGTAAATTCTTAATTTCTTGTAAATATGTTTTAAAAGTCCGTCCATACACAATAAGTCCATAACTGATTAGTGAGTCAGCGAGTGCGTAATAAACAGTCAATAGTGTTTGTTTATTCACTACACTTTTCAGCTGATAGAACGTCCCAAGTACAGATCTCAGTCTGTTACAAATGTCAGTAACTTGCGTTTTCCAATTAAAATTTATTTCGATACTGAGACCTAAATATTTAAATGAGCTCACATACTCTAATTTTACACACCTGCAATTAATCTTGTTATCATGCAAGCATTCGTAAGTATATGTCCTGTTACATCCATATTATCTCTGAACTCGGCTTTAGCTCGCAAATTGTATGGCGAGTGTATATGCATGCATTTTGTTTTTAACAAATTTAATATTATGCCGTTGTCATGGGCCCACTTTGTAATGCTTTCGAAATCTTCCTACTGTTGTACCTCCTGTATATCCTTCGAAGCTCTCAAGGTAAAATACTTTGCTAGTTCCTTGCTCACACTAAATACAGCAACGTTAGATTTTGCGGAAAGCCTCATTAATCATTGTGTGCATTTTATTAGCACAAAGTAGTCAAATTTTTTGTCGTGTACGACATAATGAATTAAGCGTTAAATTACCGTCAACTTCATCTGCGCTTTCAGCGGTCTGTCCAAAGCAAAGAGTAGAATATCTATACCAATCGGTCCGAGGCCACTGATATCGTTGTTGTAGTGCTACTTTTCTAGTCGAAGCTTATCAGGGAATCATCGATCGAGACGAAGAAAAAATATCATCATCCATAAAACATACTAAAAAGCCAGGTATTTATTCTTTTTTATTTAAAAAGGCATCACCTTTTCTCGGCGGAGAAAGTTATGTCAGGCCTATTTGGGGTTATTTACTATTTGCCCTTTCTGGACGAAACGTCTAGCACATGGCAACATTATTCGGTACGTCAAGCCGAAGCCGTCAAACAAACGTCAATGAAATCAAAAGAAGTGTCAAAACCACGCGTATTTGCTGTTTTCAAAACGTGTGGTATTTCATAATTTCAATGAATTAATCAAGAGAAACCTCCAACAAAATGGATTTTATTGTCGATACGGTTGGAGATGAAGATCTCCAAGTAAGGACGGAATTAATTGACGACGCTGAGAAACCTTACTTTATAGGTTAGTTTTGATGTTTTTAAGTAGAGAATTTATTTATACTTATGTTATTGGACTCTTCGGTTCAAATAAACACAGGTTCCCCTTTCCCCTAATAAATAGTGGAATCGAAAAATCCTTACCTGCCTCTCCCGACATCATTAAAGTAACGCCGCCCACAAATAGGCTCGAAAATACACAGTGCTATCATCATTGTTCTCTTCTAAACTATATATCATATTCCACAGACAAAGAAGACAGACAATCAGCAATTCTAGAACTATTCGCCAAAAAGAAACAAGAACTGGACACAAAGTTATCAACAGAAGAGGAAGTGAACACAAAATTAAAAAACTTAAAGATCGACGGTTTATTCGATGACTTCTTCACAGAAATGGGATGGTCACAGTCCATCATCATTAAAAAGGAACAGAAAAAGAGGTTGTTTCACTTTGAACAGCTGGATTTAGAGACGGGTAAATTGAAGTCGAACCTCGGTGGTGTGGATGTTGAGAAGGAGATGAGAAACAGTGTGCTGAAACCTGGGATTGAAAAAGAGCATGAAATGCCTAGTTATGATGTTAGCAAGAACAAACTGAAGGCAATTAGAAGGGTATGTATATTTATCCATTATTAATTACTAAGTACTAATATTGTTAACATGCTGTCGCTGGCGACCTTAGTCTGTGTGAAATTATTATACAAAATATTACTTCCCTATTTGAATAGGATTTTACTAACAATTTCATAGGTTTTTATTTGTTTGCACAGAACCCTTATACAAATTCTAAAATAAACATAGTCTAAGTTACTCCTTATGATATGACCTATTTATCTGTGAAAGTCCTATCAAACATAATAAAATACTTTCAAATGTAAAAAAATATATTTTGAAATTACAAACACACTTTATTTATTTTTAGTTGGGTAGAGTAGGTAGGTAGGTAGGGTAAGTTGGTAGGGTAGGAGGTAGTTAGTAAAAAGTGCGAGCAAACCAGCGGACTACAAATATTAAGTAAATATAACATTAATTGACTATTTTCGACATTATTTTGCGGGGGTAACACATATGTAGGCATTTTCATTTCATTTCCGAACTCCAGGTGGGCGAAGCCGCGGGCAGAAGCTAGTTTTTATATATATGTTTAAGTAACTGCGTCTGTCTGTTACCTTTTCATGCCCCTAGGCATCTCATCTAATAGAGTTTGACAATGACCTGGGTTAGAATACAGGACACTTTTATCCTGTTATTAAACCAATAATTAGTGTCATTATCTGATGTAGTTTATGGTTTAAAAATTATGGTAAAAACTTACCCAGGCCCATTAAAAATTAGTATGATAGAATTGTTCCTGCACATGTAGCATGACCGCCGTAAAAATGGGCTATGTCAATGGAAGAATCGACAAACTGACACATTGTCATTGTCTCATCATTAGCCTATAATGTTCCCACTGCTGGGACACAGGCCTCAATGAGAGGGAGTGGGCTGTAATCCACCACGCGGGCCCAGTGCGGGTTGGTAGATGTCACATGTCTTCGGATTTTTAGTGCTAGGACATACCGGTTTCCTCACGATGTTTTCCTTCACCGTTTTTGAGGGCAGCGGTGATGAAATAAATTACACAAAGAAATACGCCTGCCTGGGTTTGAACCCACGGCTTACTGTACTACTGGTAAGTCGGGGCTGCCACCACTGGGCCACCGCTGCTGTCATTGTCTATCTGTCATTATGTTGATTCTTCCATAGACAAAACTTATTTCTACTGTGGTCAGGCTACTCCTGCTGTTCATTTAGTAAAACAAATCACTCTATTACATCATACAGTTTACTCCACAGCGGATTTCTTAAATAATGATTTGTCTGAGAAGCTTTAATCTCCTTAAAATAATCAAATTAATCTGGTAATCATTACAGAAAGAACGTGAAAAGACCAAAGGACCTGGCTGGTTCAACATGCCAGCACCAGAGGTCACTGAAGAGCTGAAGAATGACCTGCAGGTGCTGAAGATGAGGTCAGCACTGGACCCTAAGCACTTCTACAAGAAGAATGACATGGAAGTCCTTCCTAAGTACTTTCAGGTAAGAAAGGCAGTAGAACAAAGTTTTAAAACACATTTGTCATAGTTTTCAGCTGGGCTTACAAATGGAAATGTTGCCATATGATCTAACCAATGAGGGTTGAGTGGTTGCAAGCGCACAGAGGTCCTGGGTTTAATTTCCAGGTTTGGCAGTGTTATTGGGATTTTTCATCAGGAATTACTCAGTAGCAGGCACAATGGGATCGCCCTCTACTTAACTACATGGAAATTAAGAAACATAACTGGCGTAATGGGGTCTACTATTTGGTACACATCTGTCTAACTCTTCAGTGATTAAAGGCATGATGTTATATTGATCTAACAAAATACATAAAAACCAATCATAATACCGCTAATCTGTAGCATATGGAAGTCAGAGGCATCAACTGTTTCCTGTCAAAAATTCAATCATATTGATTTTCTTTTTTTGATCTTTTATCAGACTACTAGGCAAAACCTGCTCCCCCTGAATTTCAAATCTTTTGAAACAGGACTAATTCATTGACCTATCCATTTGTTTTCTCAGTATTAACTTTTTATTGTGAAACTCTATTCATCATGATTATTATATTCTTCTTTCAGGTAGGTCGCATTATGGATTCTGCCCTAGACCATGTCAATGAGAGACTGACTAAAAAGCAAAGGAAGAGGACAATGGTGGATGAACTTCTAGCAGACGCGGCGTTCCAGAAGTACAATAAAAAGAAATACAAAGAAATTGTGGACGAAAAGAGAAAGACTGAGTACAGAACCTTCATGAGGGATAAGAGACAGAAGAATAAAGCGGATTTGAAGAAGAATAAGTTAAAATCTAAGAAGGGATAGTTAATAAATAAGTTGTAATTGTTATTGTATTTTTTAATTTAAGCCTCCTAACCCGACCAAAGCTACCGATTGCGGGAATACTCGATTGTTGCGTTCTTATGTCGCTCATTTGTTCCGAAAGCGACCACGCGTTCAGGAAAGCTGAACTAAGTGAACTCTTATAGGCCCTACAGACTCACGCGAGAGTGTCAAACAACAAGAATGTCATACCGTTCTGTTATCGCGTCCGAGATACCTTTTGAAGCGGGCAAAAACAGACACCGATCGGAGATCAGCAAGAACGAGATGGCGAGAAACTAATCACATTTACGCTTCACGGGTGTTCTCGGCGTGAGTCTGTTGGGCCCCGTAGATCGGTTTGTAGAGGATTTATTTATTTTTGAATCTCCGACAAACAAAACCATCGAAAGAATAAGTAGGTAAAAAAATAATATACTTACTTACATATCATTTGGTAAAGTATTTAAATCAAAACACCACAATGGTCATCCACCCCTTTATTCCAATTTAAGTATCTTTGACAATAAGTTTTGTAAAATTCGAAGATAAAAATATTACAACGAAAATATCACAGGTGTAAAAGACACTTTGAAGCTGTGTAAAAGTCAGCATAGCACCAGAACAACAATATGACGGTGAATTTAAAATAACTGTATTTAAATTACTTAATGTTAAACGTTGAGTGTGCTGTTGGATTTCCAACTATTGAGGTTGAGCCGAACGTTTAAATTCCAGGGTAAATGCAACTTTATTTGTGTCATCCTCCCCTTTAGACGCCGACACAGCCGGGGACAATGAAACTATTTACCCATCTGCCCCCTTGACGGGACAAGGGCAGCAGGCTGGATGGGAAGAAGTCTGAAATTCTAACAGCATGTCCCTGATTGTATTTTATATTACCGCCATTTATAAATTGGTTTTACATACCATAAAGATTTTAAAATATTATGCAACAAAATTGAGCTAGGGACTAGAACTATATTTAAACTACTATATTATGTACAGCTGCAAAGGCATTTAACAAGATGTCCCAATATAAAGATTCGACTAACATCACCTAAGAACATAACCAATTCTCCCATACAAAACAAAAAAATGCTGTGACGCGACGAATCTTTTGCACTATAACATGCTAAATGGCAGTGGATACGAATACATGTATATTAATATTTGGTGAGTATTTGAGCTAAAAGTTTATAAATTGTACTGTAATATTTTGTAAAGTTTGGTCTTTCTAGCCAAAATGTTTAAATCTCTTAAAAGATGTTCCAGCATTGTTACAACTACCTACTCCAACCCATGAACCCTTAGTACTTGTAAACCAAGTTTATATCGTAAATTTACGAATACAGTCCTTTCACAGATAATTTACCTTTGATTTTACATCTCTGTCAAAATCATGCTTTATGTTTGTACAATAAGGTCCCGGTCATTGACAGTCATTACAGGTAGTCAGTGGTCTGACAACCAGTCTCAGCAAGAGGTATCTTATTACCCAGTACTAAATGGGTTGCGGAGGTCAGACATGCAGTCGCTTTATGAAAAATACTAGTATTCAGCTACATCCTTGACTAAAAGCCTACCCCAAAATGGTCGAAGAAAGGCTAGGCTGACGATGGTGACGGTTGCAGTCAGGTGGGACGCTGCCACTCACAAGTCATAAAATTACAGTAATCTTTATTTTCTTTACAATTAGGTTGCTCGGTTGCTCTGGTAAAATAACTGTGAAAAGACTGGTATCTGTAGTTTTATTAGCCTTTTGTCTGTTTTAGAAGCCACCAGTGACGTCGATTGACGCGCCCGTTATGAAAGAACTCTTATCGGAGCCCAAGAAAGCTATCACCTCGGCTAGTTCTGTAAATAAATAAATATTATGGCAGATTAGTAGAAGTTGCTACAGTCAGTTGATCTAGGTAGGTGTAGTTAAAAACTCATCTCAAGGTTCCATCAATAAAAGAACAGAAATAAAAGAATTTCTCACTAATTGCTTGCAATGCAACCAGACACTCTAGGCCAGTTACTGGTTCCGAGCAATTAGTTCTATTTTCAAAGGTCTTACACGACTGGCAGTTATTTTAATTAGCTTGTATACCTATTATATTATGTAATACTAATCCGTAAGCCGAAAGCAAACCAGTAGACTAAAAAAAAGTAACATGAAGCAAATTACGGGGTTATGATTTCTCGCCTGATGATGAGCCTGGCCTGCTCTTGAATAGCCAATCCTATCCTACATACAATAAGGTAACTATCGTTTTGTTACACTCACCGTTAGCTTGCCCAAGTCGTCCCAAAGGCACCAACTTCAACATGCCCTGCAACACCTTTTCAGGGACAGTCTTTACCATTGGAGTTTCTATAAAGCCTGGCAATATCGCGTTTACCCTGAAATGGGAATTATTTGCTGAGTGACATTCTGTATTATTAACATGCAAATAACATTTTCGAGTGGTGGCAGCCCCGACTTACGAGCAGTAAGCCGTGGGTTCGAACCCAGGCATGCGCATTACTTTGTGTAATTTAATTCATCTCCGCTGCCCTCAAAAACGGTGAAGGAAAACATCGTGAGGAAACCGGCATGTCCTAGAACTAAACATTAGAAGACATGTGACATCTACCAACCCGCACTGGGCCAGCGCGGTGGATTACAGCCCACTCCCTCTCATAGAGAGGAGGCCTGTATCCCAGCAGTGGGAACGTTATAGGCTCATGATGATGAAATAACATTTTCACTGCCATCTTGGCTGGTGGTCACAAATGCTACTCCTGAGAATGAGGTCCTAGGTTCGACTCCCAGATCAGGCATGTCATCAGATTTTTCCAACAGGAATTTCTCAGTAGTAGCCTAGAGTCAGAATCTGTGCACAGGTTATAGCAATAGGCTTGCCCCATAGTACATCAAAAACATAGTGAAATGTGGGTAGTACACCTCTGACTAACACGTCGGGGATTGAGCATATTCGTGCCAGGGCTGCGGGTTATTCGAAAGAGATACCGCGGCCCTGGAACACAAAGGGCTAAGAAGGAACATGGGTGGGTTTTAGTCAGTACAAGTCTGACACTCCCTCCCGCTCCGCCCAGAGCGGGAGAAGTCATTTGATGATTTACCATCCGCAAAAAAAAAAAAAAAAAGCGTATTCGTGCCCTTTTCCCATTCTACAACTCGTTTTCTTCTTCCGTTTCCCCTAACGTCACGGCATCATTTACTTATTCCTCATTCATATAATTCCTCACACAATCTATCCACCTTTCTCCTTTCTAACCTGTCCGGGATAACAGGTGTTTTTAACCCCCAAACAAAAAAGAGGGGTGTTATAAGTTTAACATGTGTATCTGTGGATCTGTGCGTCTCTCTGTGGCATCGTAGCTCCCAAACGAATGAACCGATTTTAATAAAATTGGTTTCGTTTGAAAGGTGTTTTAATCTGAAAGGTTTTTTAGGTATGTTTTGAGTAAATCGGCTCAGTCGTTTAAAGATCATAATCTCTTTTCTAGTTGATGAAGGGATATAAGCAACTTCCAGAGGTATCATCGATTCGAAATTAGAAATCGTGTCACTTCTTACCATGGGCATCGCCAGGGGGCTTAAAACTAAGTTTTTTTTTTTTAATTTTTATCGTTCCTTGTTATCGTTAATTAGCAAGTAGAGGCGCAACACCGAGAAAAGTGGAAGGAATGGGGGCCTACGCCCAGGAGTGGGTCAAGGCTATAAAAAAAATAATAGAAGTTTAAAAGCATGAGATAAAAATTAAATTAAAATTTTTAAAAACCCCCAACACAAAAAAAAACCTTAATAAATTAATCCAAGCGTCGCCGCGTCGTAGCGTCGGGGGACCGCTTAGCACAAGCACAAAACAAAGTCGTGTTGGAGGTTTTTAAATTTTTTAATTTAATTTAACTTTTTTCTTTTTCTTTTAAAAAACGTTGCCGCACACTAGGAATTTCTCGTGTATCGTGGGTGCGTTTACAAACATTTAAACTCACATACACAAACAGCCAGACCCAGAACAACTATCTGTAGGCCATACAAATATTTGTTCCGTGCGGGGATCGATCCCGCGACACGCAGCGCAGCAGTCTATCGCTCAACCACTGCGCCAACCGTGTCGTCAACGTTTGACGACACGGTTGGCGCAGTGTGAAACGTTGTGATACTTACCTAATATTGAATTTGCCTAATTCCTTAGCAGCAGACTGGGTCATTCCAATCACTCCAGCTTTGCTGCCAGCATAGTTTGTTTGACCTGGAATAGATCGTAAAAATCATCATCCATAGCAAAGCCCTACTTCACCAACTGCTGGGCATGGACATTGGCACAAACAGGGAACTGCTTGTGCCAATGTCCACGCCCCTGTACAAGAATAAGGCCTATTTATCAGTCTTAGATCATCAACATCTACCTCCCCCTAATTTAACAGCTTTATGACTTAAAAATAATTCTGGGATTTTATAGGGCGATATTATCCACATGTTACGGTACTTACATTTTTGAACTTTAGGCAAATAAACTGTTCTTATTCTGATCTCTGTTCATGATAGATAGTTAGAGATAAACAACAATTTTTCGCTACATCAAATGAACAATACTATCACAGCTACCTCAAAAAAACATATACCAGTAATATTATAATAATAACCAAGAAAAATAATATAGTAAATATAATTCTTCTCACTCACCCATATTTCCATATTTGCCCACGATACTAGAAAGATTTACAATTGAACCGGGCAGGCCTGCTTCCGTCATCGCCTTTGCGAATGTTTGCATGACTAGGAATGTTCCCTGAAACACAGACAAAACCATCAAAACATAAAATTTATATTGCCAGTCTTGCCTGAAGGTTAGACTCATGTGATCCTATAAAGAGTGGAAGTGACATCGACGCACAAACGACTGCCACGTAACCGGTTCATCACTACATTTTCCAGTTATGTTTAAGTTCTGAGTTCAGTAGTGTAAAGTTCAGTAGTTAAGTAGACAGCGAGCCTATTTCCATCAATTTGGCACGAATCCAGATACTGGGCTGCTAATGAGAAGGTCTAATACCACTTTGTCCACCTTGGAAATTGCCTCTTAAAACCAAAGCACAAGATCTCATGCTCAACAGTACTGCTAGCGACTAGTCGACCGAGGTAGTCAAAACAGTAAAGGAAAGATATTGCTGTGCAATGACACAGCAATATTTTCTGACATCCCATCAAATACAAGATGCATTAGTGAGCAAAAATACAAGGTACATGCAAATCTCTGTTTCTAAATAGAAGTTATTTTCACATAAAGAAATGTCAACTTTATTCCTGTGTAGATTAAGGTTGTCTTTAGAATGAGCTTGAGTAAAGTTGGAGTACCGAATATACAATTTTTTAGAAACCTTAATTTCTTATTTACCTTTAAATTTGTATTAACCACACTATCATAATCTTCCTCAGACATTTTCAGAAGCCAGTTGTCTCGGGTGATACCAGCAGAGTTTACAACTATCGTTGGAGGTGCCTTATACTGTTTTAAAGTGGTCTGCAGAAGATTCCTAACTGCGGTTGAATCAGATACGTCTAGTTCTACTGCCATGTGATCAGCATCTGAAATGTAATTTATTTGCTATAACCTCTGCCAATTTTCGTTTTAAAATTTTAGCCAGTAAGATACAATGTATGGGCTAATATTGGGTTGGCTTGACTTTTCTTTTGGGTGTATGGAAGATAAGGATAAACTGTTTTACTTATAAGCTTTTGCTTGCGGTTTCGCTAGCATTATGATAAAAAAAACCGGCCAAGTGCGAGTAGGACTCGCACACGAAGGGTTCCGTACCATTATTTATAAAAACGAGCAAAAATATCATATATAAATATATATATATAAAAAAACTGTTTTTAGTATTTGTTGTTATAGCATCAACAGAAATACATAATCTGTAGAAATTTCAACTGGCTACCTATCACGGTTCATGAGATCTGGTGACAGACGGACGGACGGCCGGACGGCCGGACGGACGGACGGACGGCCGGACGGACGGACAGCGAAGTCTCAGTAATAGGGTCCCGTTTGACCCTTTGGGGTAGTCATAAGGACTGCAAACAGAAGTGAAAACTCAAAATAACATGCATCGCTAATCTGGCGCATAACTTCACGAACATGTCGAGGTCATTGGTGACGCGAACCCATAGGTTTTTCCCCTACCAAAACTCGCTAAACGCGGCCAATGAAGCTTTTACTTCAAAAAACACAAAGAAACGTTTCAAATATAGCCTATGAGACTCTGAGGTAATATAGCATAATAATTTTATTTCTAAATCGTATCAGTAATAATTCTGAAGAGTTTTAATGTTATTATAGATAGATACATTTTTGACATTGTTTGTCACTGAGAACAAAAAGAGAGAGAAGAGACTTCTGTTATACTAACTCTAGACAATATTCTATTCATACAAACCATTACGTCCAGAAGCTAACGCTGTGTGTGTCTTAATAGTTTCAACAGCTGCTTCATAGTTTTTGTCAGCAGCTATAACTATTGCACCCTCTCTGGACAGCACCTGGCATGCTGCACGGCCCAGACCAGATCCAGCACCTGAGAAAATTAAAATATTTCAAGTTTACACTTAGGCAATAAAACATCTATGTAGGTAGATATTAATATGTAGGTTAGATTGAATTTAAGGGTAGAAATATCTATGCGATACCTCCATTCTAAACTTCTAATTTAAACTGCCTGGATGCATAGACTAGATATTTAATGCTTGTACTTTTAACATCAGGCTCACCAAAATCACTCGCTCTAACTAACTAGTAACCAAATAAAGAACAGCAGTGGTTTTGAGATGCCAGAAAAAAGTAATGATATGCAGACCAAGAAATGGAATAAATAGTATAAATTTTGATTCACAAAAAATGCCGTTTTTCTCGCGTGTTACCGCTAAGCTAACACTAAGGCGAAATAAGGTCGTCTTACTGTAAATTTAAGGCATCAATCAAAAATCATGACCATTCCGTTTATCAGTTGGAACAATGATTTTGTAAGCTTCTGTGTCAACTTTACGGGGTTGTTTTCTGTCAATAATATTGATTATTAAGCACTGCTATAAATTATAATTAACCTAGCTTACTACCTACATGAACGTTTCTTCTTTTCGATGGTAATTTTCAGATAAAAAGGGATTTTCAAATAGATATGTACTTACCAGTTACTAATGCTAGCCGTCCTCCAACTATTCCTGACACCATTTTTACTGTTTTTTATTAAAGAAATAAGTTCAGAATTTATGGAGCCGAGTATCTATCGTATGTTTAGAAAGTTTGACTTTGAACTTTCTATCTACTCTAGTCTTATCAGTTTTATCTGTAAACTCTGTTATCACTATGACGTTTATACGTTCGTTCGGAAATGTATACGTCTAAAATAAATGCGAATGTCGAAAATAAGGAACTCTAGTTAAAAAAAAAACCCGCATAGAATCTTCATAATTAAAAATTAACCAATGATATTTTCGACGCGGACAGCGCTGTTTTTTTAAAAGCTTGAATTTTAATACAAATTACGAAAAATTGCATTTGTATTGGGACTTTTGATAGCACCTTCATGAACTCTAGCAGGAGTCCTAAACGGAAGAATCTAGCTGGGCCCTATTATAGGGTACGATCCTCGGCTGGTGGAAGGGTAGCTAAAGGCTAGGCTAGCCCCATGCTAGGTGCTGAGTAACTACTTGACATCATCATCTCCCTGCCCTTGTCCGGGTTGTGTAGGCGCAACACGTCTCTTTCCTCCATTCTCCTGAGTAACTACTTGACATTTCTTTTTTAAGTTTGTTTATCAATACAGCAGTTACGGGCTCTGTATGGGCTAGCACAAGCTATATTGGAGGAGTTGGATTGGCACAGCATAAGGTTGTATCAGATTATGTATGCCTAAATTCATCCTGCATCATTCCCTGAAGTGGTAAATACCTATTATTTAACTGGGTAGTAAAACTAGTAAAACAATCAATTAGAGTAGTTAATATCCACATTGTTTAATTCTTAAACAAAAATTAAGCACCAAACAAAAATAGAACCTTCTCGTAATGCAGCTAAAACTAGGTAGTATAAAAAAAAATGAGCATTACACATGTTTAAAATGAACATAATTGCTATTATTGCATTTTTCTTATCATCACTTCTACCAATTCTAAGTCATGTTGTATTTTATATGTATTTTGTTTTCGATAGCCATTTATATTTAAGAGGTCAATATTAAAAACCAAAAACAAAACAGTCCAACCAACATAAGAATTGGCGGCAGCAATAACTCTTATAGTAAATTTAAAATATTAGAAAAAAAAACATAAAAAGTGCTTAGAGCCTTACCTATGCACACCTTAATACTATATAGATTATCAGTGAACATACTAACACATTAACCTGTCAGGCGATTACTTTATACACCTTCTCCGCATACAGCTCCATGGTTTTAACAATTAAGTATATTAATTGTCATTTCAAGTACATTGTCTTTATGTACCATTTGTCAGGTAAATCTTGTGACAGTTCTCAGAACAATTTATATCTATAGATACAGCTCAGATGGTATGGTTAGAACCTTTTAAGTATAGAAATCATACAATCATTTTAGTGTTGAGATTTTTCATCCTTTAGGTTGGTACTTTCTGCTGTAAACTAGTCAGATATGCAAAAAAAATTAAAGTAAATTACTGAGTGTTAAAATGTTCCACGCCAAATTAAAATATATTTTGTACTGCTTAAATACTAAGTAGAAAAAGCAAATGGTTTCCATTCTCTCTTTAACATGGAACCAAGAAATACTTTAGGTTAAAAAATTACAATCTAACTATCAATAAAAATACCAACTTGCTTATAATTAATGGTAAAACAGTTTCACTGTTAAAACTTACAAAACTAAACTTAATCTACTATTGGTTTAAAAAGAATCCAAAGTCTCTCAAACTCTTGCTTGTATTGTGCTATTAGTTCCTTCTGTGTAGTCACTAAGCAGTCTTCAAAGTTACCGCACAAGGCTTGATTGGTCCAGTTTAACGAGCCTGCCATCACAAATGGTGTCAAGAGAGGATTTTCACTCAATGTGTCCGACAAACAGAATTTGTGGTGCATCAAATTCGTTGACTTCATCCAACGAACTGGTATCAGCTTTTGAACCCTCCTTATTGCCGACCCAGTAGAAAACGCCATATCAGCATCGATTATCACTCGTATCCGTACGCCTCTTTGATGTAGCTTTAATATAACGTTAGTTATATCCGTATTAGTCCATACATACATACAAATATCCAAACTATATTGAGGCTGGTTCAAATAATACAATAATCTATCCATACTTTTCGAAATCATGCAGCGCGAATATTTACTCTTCTTAATTTCTTCGACTCCGTACATAAACATAATAACTTCATTTCTTTCTTTCTTATCCTTAATTTTTTCTTGTTTCTTCTTTTTTGTCATGTATTTGTATGTGAAGCGCGAAGCAAATGCAAATGTAAGCAAAATAAATAAAGTTTTGCTAAAAGTTTTTAACATGATATTGTTTTTGAGTAAGTTGAATTAAAAATCTCAGGTCTTGAACGTTTATGAACTTAGTACATTTTTGTTTTAAGATTTGCACAACATTAAACAGTATTATAGCGGTGTATCTCGTCAAATCAAAGAATCAAACTCAAAAAATACAAAAATGCATGTTTCAGCTTTTGCAAATGAGATTGACGTTCAGGCGGTCACCGGTGTAACGTCATCCACTTGTCAATGTCAAAGTTTCCGCTTTTTCTTTTTTTTGTGTGCATGTGAAGTGTAGGATTTTCAGAAAATTTTGAAAAGGAAAAAAAAAATATTCGCAATTGTGCGATAGCAACTGTGCTTTCCCACTAGTGAGATGTTCACATAAAACCGCATTTATATTTCTCTCTTGTTTCAGTTGAAATTCTTTGTAAAAAAATGTTAAGTAACAAATTGATAATAAAGTTTCGCCAGTGGAAACTAACAGTAATTTATTGTGTGATTTGTGTGTAGGTATAATACGTAGTAAAGCTTTTTCAGAGGAATTTAATTTGATTTATTTTCATAGTAACAAGCTTGGGAATTTATTCTAGAAGCCTAGTAAATGTCATTGTCAGTAGTATTGCCTAGTTTTGCCTATAGGCAGTCCTACGAATAATAAATGGATGACGGGCAACAAATGACAGCGCGTCTGCTGAGTATAAAGTCCTAGGTTCGATTCTTATGTCGGGCACTATTATTGGGCCCTTATTACATGGAATTTATAGGCGTGGGATTACAGGAGTGATAGTAAATATGTGTTATAAAATGCAAAAAAATATATAATTATCTGTAAAAGTTTAATCAAATTTTAAAATATCTAAAATTTACATAAGTCACTTAAGACACACTAGATGCACATTGCACAAGTCGTGTTAGGCCATCTCATAATGTGATGTTGTTTATGCTGAAATCATGAGGTCTTAATCTTAAATTTAAATTGTAAGAGCTGTGATGCGCGGGCTGTAGAGATCCACTGTATCCACCGATGAGACCGCAGGACCCGTAGCCGTTGTCGGTCGTACTTCCATAGCCTACCACGCTTTGTCCCATCAGACTGTTAGAATTGGGGACGTATTGTCTATTGCCAACATTCTGCATCATTAACGAGTAATCGTTTTGGTACAACCCTGTGTTCGCTATGGGGATCCCAAGATTTAAATTTAGATTGTTTGCTTGAAAATGATGAAGCCATGGTTCTTTGGAGTTGCGGGCGAAGTCCTGTCTAGGGTCTTGGTGTGGGATCCCGATAGGTACGGCGATTGGTTCTGGTGAACTCTGGCTGGTTGAACTTCTGTGAGTTGACAGTGCAGACCTCTCGTTTCTTCGGAATTTTGCTCGACGGTTTTGGAACCATACCTGATGGACGAAAATCAAGATTTAAAAGCTTGAAGTTATGTAGTGGTACTATGTGCAAGAACTGGATAAATCCAACTATTATTGGGACCTTGTGAATCACCGCCTTTCTAACCGTGCTCGCACTGCTTTAAAACTATAATAGGCACCTCACTTCACCTCACCTCACCCTTAAAGCGAGTAGGTACAGATCAGGGGGGTTACCATGACGCTTAAAACATTATTGTTCCATTCCTATTCCAGAGTGGGAAAGAGATGGAGCTATACGACCTGTATAGCTCTCTCCGTCTCTTTTTCACTCTGGAATAAGAATGGAACAATAATGTTTTAAGACGTCATGGTACGCCACCTGAGGTTCTTCAGGTATAAACAAAATTACTGATTACATAGGTAGGTACACCATTATGATTATTATGCGTCATATTTAGCGCAAATAAATGTACTATACATAACATAACATCACGCTTGTTATCCAAGAAGGGTAAGGCAGAGGTGTACACCCACATTACGGTACACCATCATTTCGACAGTTATGATTTTAATTTCCGTGTCATAGGGGGCCAGCCATGACACGGAAACGGCCATCAACCACTAATCCATGCTTCGTGACTGCTACGGAGAAATTTCTGATGAAAAAACCCAATATCACTTTGTTCGACCCGGGAATTGAACCGACCAAAGAACCTATATTTCTCACCTGTACTCTAGCTTCAGTCAAGTTAACCCTCGCAGCGAGATCCTCTCTAACGAAGGCATCAGGATAGTGAGTCTTCTCAAACACCTTCTCCAAAGCGGCCAGTTGCTGGCTAGTAAACGTAGTCCTATTCCTCCTCGGTTTCTTCCTATCATCTGATTTTACGTCTCTTTCTTCCTCAGACTCTTTTTGGTTCTCTCTCTCTTTCGCACCCTTATCTTCGTACTTCCGTCTCATATCTTCGTATGCTAGGTAGTCGACTGGTTTGATGTACGGTCTTTGGAGGTCTTTTGGATACCAGGTTATGTCGTTCTGGTAATTCGGCTCGTATGTACTGTTGATCTGACGGCCTGCAGTCAAGTGATGAAGCCGTAACAAGCTGTCCTCATGACATTTGATCATTTGGAAGAGGTTATGGTTGTTCTCTGGGTAGGCACCAGGGTTCACGTTGTAGTTGGCAGTATTTTGGGCTTTCGGATCGTAGTTCTTCGTGATGGGTTGTCGTGTATTCGGGAGATCTGTGAACCAAACATTTTTGTGATAAATTATTCTGTTGCATAATTCGCTTACGTGTATCCGTTTGAAAAAAACACCAAATTCCTGTATTTTAGTCCTGAGCTTCGATCAGCTATTATCGGATTTCTCATCCATACTTCCATACTATCCATACTAATATTATAAATGCGAATGTCACTCTGTTTGTTTGTTTGTATGTTTGTTTGTTTGTTACCTTTTCACGACTAAACGGCTGATAGGATCTTAATGAAATTTGGCAAGAAGATAGATTTCAACCTGGGGAAGGACATAGGCTATATATCATCACGCTACGACCTATAGGAGCGGAGCAGCAATGAAAAATGTTGCGAAAACGGGGAAAATTTGACGCAGACGAAGTTGCGCGGGACAGCTAGTTTAGAATAAATGTCTGTTGCCGAAACGCGATTCAGTGCGAAACCCGTAGCCGTACCCCGAAGCTCGAAGCCTTTTATTCCCACTGGATGATACCTAATAGGCAAGTAGAAAACGGGCGAAGTGAGGGCTACATAATTATATCTGCCTATTTCTTCGAGAAATAAAAGATTTTTTTTATCATTCAACCTACCCCCCATATCGACTAACATACAAAATAACACCAAAACATCCATCGTTCCATACAAAAGCCCGTTTGTTGAGCAGATCGCACACGCGCCGGCGGCTAACGTCTGTAGATCGTTGTTGCGCAGACGGCGTGCGCATACGCAAGCCTATCAATTACTTCACAATGCCAGCACGTGGAAACGCTTGCTCATGCTCGTTTGGAGTTCTCGTAGATTTTGTATCTACCTACCTATACATAACGACGTAATGTAGTGTATATCCAGTATATCAGAAAAGCATGATCTAGGGGTGAAGACTTGGGTAAAGAAAACAAAATTCTATTTTGTCCGTCAGACAGGTAATACAAAAATATTAGACACGTACTTTTTGTTTTATCAAAATATCAAAAAATTACTTACTTAAAACTCATTAAAGTTGGAGAGTGGGGGCTTACTACGTCACAAGTACGTATAAAAAAATTGCCTACAAATGACGTTATGCGCCATTTCAACTCAATATATCTCCGTAATTTTATGACCACGTGAAAAAAGAAAAAATACATGTCCAATACTTTTCAATAATCTAACCGACAGACATATAAAAAAAAAATGTGATCATCCCCTATTATGTAAGAGACAGGACAGACCATCAAACTACTTGCTGTAGATAGTGGAAGGGTGGCAAGGCACTCTTAAGTACCTACAGTTCTCTGCTTTATATCGGGAAACCAAAAATCTTTTATGTAAAGCCGTTAGGTTATAGGCTTATAACAACACCATCTTCATGACTCCGGGCAGTTACTCAGAAAGAGCTATTAGAAGAACCACCACTAACGAAACAAAACTACAAATTAGAATCTAGTAATCGATTTCGAAATCGATTATAGGACCAAGCTCAGCAGTCGATTTAATTTTAACACTTAACCGTAATCAAATCCTAACAAAAACAATCATATTTGCAACCAACTAATCTCTCCAACCGACTAATCAGGTTGTGGTTCTAACCACATGGTAACATCACCACTATTGATGATTGATGACAATTTTATTATTTATTTGTAACACACAAGAAAAAAACAAATTTTCTTAAGTACTAAGTAGTAAGTACCTTTTGTTTACGGATGGGAAGTCATCAAATGACCCCTCCCGCTCTGGGCGGAGCGGAAGGAAGTATCAGACTTGTACTGACTAAAACCCATCCATGTTCCTTCTCAGCCCTTTGTGTTCCAGGGTCACGGTATCACTTTCGAACAGTCCCGCTGCCCGGCAGGCATTGACCCTCTCGGACCCCTTCCAATTTGCTGACATCTCATTCAGGCGCGCGTGGAACACGAAAGCGCCGTCGATACGGCCTGTCGTCATAAGACCCATCACTTACCGTCCACAGGCCCGCACCTACGGTGGCCGGGGCCACTGGGTGGCCCGGGAGCCACTGGGGACGTGAGGATCTCTCCCTCTCACGTTCCACCTCCTTCGCTAGCATGACTGCTTCGCAGAAGGAGGCGACGGCTTCCCATTCCCTCTCGCTCCGGACCATGGATTGAACCAGGGCCGGACGCGAGAGGTCGCCGCCGCCAATAAGTACTAGGACCTTCGGTTCTAGTTAAGCAATGACAACCTAATGACCGTCGGACTGCCAAGTTCGAATCCAAATCACGAACCTCTGTTTTTTTGGATTCATGTGCGTATTGTATAATTATCACTTGGTTCGGGTGAAGGAAATCATCGTGAGGAAACCAGCATACCTTAGAGATATTTCACGACGGCATTTATAGCCAAGTCAAAGGCCCACGGACGGCACAAAAACTCTAACACCAGGTTTAGGCAACCACACGATAAAGAAGAAAGACTTGATGAGGTTTTAGTTCTGCGTGCCTGGGAATCTATCTCAATAATCTCGGTTTGGTGTTCAGTTTCTAATTCTATTATTTATTTATTTGAACTATATTTACAATAGTGCCACAAGGTATCCTACATTAGTCAACCTTTGTTAGTTTTTCCTTAGAGGCGAAAACTAAATGAATTAAACTGTTTTACAAGCTCTTACACCTAAATAAATCTTGGACCCAGGAAAGACACCAGATTTCGAAAACTTTTCTAGCTGTCAGTGACACTGGCTGCTCTCAAACTAATATTTAGGACAAAGGTTCTTAATTTAGGATCTAGCAAAATTAACACCACTGGCCTTTGCAACATTGTAGAAGTAGAGTAGAGTACATAGTAGTGTCTGCCAGAAATTAAGATAAACTAACTGATGCTAATTAATTTATGGTAGATACGAAAGATGGACTTACCTTTATTTTGCTCCATATTATCAGCTAATTTTGGCACACCATCCGATTTAAAATATAGGATTTGATTTTAATTTACTCAAATATTCCGTAAACACTGTCACATTTGTTTTGTATCAAATCCGAGTCCACTCCGGCGCCGATCGAACGCGGCCAAACCGAATAATTGTTATTAATTCGACCTCTTATTGAATTACTTTATTTAATTAAATAATTCTACTAACTCATACTAATGTGCGAACTAATGGAGTCTGTGCCGCGATCTGGCTGCTTTGCTACTTCATCTCAAAAACAACATGTGTGTGTTGGTACAAAAAATACTCTGAAAACGTCCCCCGTCTGAACACTACTATTGATTGAAAAAGAAAACGTGATTTTCGTCTCTATGTTCCCTGCCATAGATGTCAAATCTCAAGCCTGCAGTCTTTAAGTTTGGCAAAGGAAATGAACACTGCATAATAACAGCTTCAAGATTAGTTTTCTATTGGTTGTTAAAACTGGGAGTTTCACAAAGTTCTAATTTTGAATTGGGTTTCAAATGCCGCAAGGCGTGGTTTGCTTTGGCCCGCCTGACGCCTCTGGGTGAAAAAAAAGTAAAATATTTTGAGCGGGAAACGATTCAGGCAATAATTGACACGTCAACGTATATTATTTATAGCGTTTGGGAGAAGAAAATGAGTATAAAGTTTTTAAGTAATTGGATGTGATAAGTTTATGTTGTCGAAATCTAGCAGTGCGGATATGAAGATTTTTTTTGTCAGAGAGGAAGATATCAGTTCAAGCCAGTTCACGCAGAAGAGGTATGTTGCGAGATTCTATATTGGACCCGGGGAATTTGTGAAGGACCATATAGCTAGAAAAGAGGTGACTACTAAGATGACTAGTAAGGCATACGAAACGGGTTTTGTTCCCATAGTATAACCGAGAAAAACCGGGTTTGAATGGCGAGTAGTACAGAAGTATGGAAGAAGAAGACATGCTGCGTCGACCCCAAACAAATTGGGACAAGAGCAGGAAAATGATGAGGTAAACTGCACTAATTTGAGATTTTTCTTCAACAGTTGAAAACGGCGTCTTAATAATACGAATTTCAGACACGAGTTAGTCGGAACGATCAGCATATTAATTCTTAAGCGAACAAATTTCAATTTGATCGACAATTTTGCAGATCACACTATTCAACATCTGGCTTATGTATATTTTATTCCAAGATTGCTGCGCTATAACCTAGTCGAGGTGTTTCAAATATCATGTTGAACAATTTTATGAACCAAAGACTCACAATAAAACCTAAAACCAACTCTAACTGAACCCAAATCGGTTTTATAGTCCACTCACCTAGTATTATTTTTCCTGCTAGCTGATTTTAGGAATTCTTCTAGCTGATTTTAGGAATATTAATCATTCATAATTTAACGCTAGTTTACTTAGTTAATTTTTCGCAAACATAATTTAACGCTAGTTTAGTTAATTTTTCGCAAACATAATTTAACGCCGCTCGATCTAATTAATAGTCGTCCATATATTATTTGTTCGCTCCGTTTATTATTTTCCGTCAAAAAACGTTGCTCCTCATCACTCATATTATAGTCTGGTGGCATTTATATCAATAATCTCTGCAAACAGAAGAAGTGATCTTCATGTAGACCAAGATTCCTTTATATTATCTAACTAGCTGTCCAGCGAAACTTCGGCTGCGTCACATTTTCCCCGTTTTCGCAACATTTTTCATTGCTGCTCCGCTCCTAGTGGTCGTAGCGTGATGATATATAGCCTTTCTCAATAAATTGGCTATCTAACACTGAAAGATTTTTTCAAATCGGATCAGTTGTTCCTGAGATTAGCGCGTTCAAGCAAACAAACAAACAAACGAACAAACAAACTCTTCAGCTTTATAATATTAGTATAGATTAAAAGAAAAACCGGCCAAGTGCGGTTCGGGCTCCCACACGCAGGGCTCAGTAATACCGCCGAAAAAAATCACGTTATTTTATTTTTATTATAAGTAGCATTTGTTGTTATAACGACGATAGTAATCCCACTCTCACACTCGGACGGTGAGACAGCGGAGCCATAATAATAGGGTCCCGTAAGTTCAGTCTCCCTTTGGGTACAGAACCCTCAACCTTCAACTCAGAATGACCCTGTCACTTATTTTTCATCATCATAGTTAGGGGTGCCTCCACGTGCTACGTCATTGCAGTTTTGCCAAGCTGATCATCACGGTTTGATGATTGGATTTGGCAGAAGCTTGGCGTAGTCGCTACTGGCATCAATTTGCGACAATTTGTTTGTCATTAACCAATGTATTGGACATGACAAGCATAATAGATATAATGGTGGTGCCCCGGTTATTGCTTTTCAAGAATTACACGACGATCAATCAAGTTATAAAAATCTAGTATACGCTGATCTGTCATTGTACGGGAAGCTCATACAAAGCGAGGTCAGGTTATACTGGATGTGGCGCCGTGTGTACGGTAGGCTGCTCGACACAGGGTATCAAAATCAATGTAGGCAGGCCTCTTCATAATCCTTACATAGTATAAAACAAAGTCGCTTCCCGTGTTTGTACGCTTAGATCTTTTAAACTACGGAACAGATTTTGATGCGGTGTTCATCATTAGACAGAATTGTTCAAGAGGAAGGTTTATATATTTATTTATCCCTGAAAAACATATAAAAATTTCCACGCGAATGAAGTCGCGGCCAGCAGCATAGTATTCTAATAAATCTCCGTAATTCGCTAAGCCAGCTAAAGATCAAAGTGTGACCAATACCTCAAATGAACATACCTGGTTTAAACACGCTGGTAATATAACAGGTAAAGCCTTAATTTCATATAAGATTTTGAAAAGACCAAATACCTAAAAATAGGGACTAAAAAATCTATAAACCAAAAGTGCGATAGGAAGGTGCACCTTGCGTGAACCGTAGCTTAAAAATCAAAAAACCAAGCGAATCATGTCAAACAAATCATAAACCTATCTTCCAACAATTCTCTATCAAATAATAAATTATATTTAATCGAATTATTTATATATTTGCTTGTACTAAATTCGTGTGTAATTTCGTAGCCATCCCGCCGTACCTTCCCGTCTGCCCGGAATAGAACCGGCGACCCGTCGCATCGAATTAGTGTGAAATGTTGAAAAACGCCTGAAGCGTAGCGTAACGCACCACGGACGTTGCCAGATGCCACAGAGTAGTTAGAATATTATTTTATTTAGTTGAAGAGAAAGGAAATCTTGGTAGATATGATTCATTTATGCTAAATTGAAAGGTAAAGCTTGAAAATGTCCGACGACCTTAAGGTAAAAGCGCCAGGGTAGGCCGCGAAAGTCAAAGGGATTTGAATTAAATGGCCTGCCTAACGTCCGCCATTTTAATCTTTTTTCAAAGATGTGGCCACGTATAAGACCTAAGTTAATAGATAGTATCAAAACAAACTAGTTTTTTTAGAGACACAATCCTGTAAAGCGTCACGTTTTCGAGATATGCTCTAGAATAGATTCCAACTATGTTAGCGTTAATCTCGGAAAACTGACGCTTTTGAAGATTTTGTCTCAAAAAAAAAAACTCATTTGTATTGAATAATACAGGTTTCATGCGTGGCTAATAAAATTAAAGTAGCATTGTAAAGAAATTCCTACTTTGAAAGCTTATATCTCAGAAATGTAACGCTTTAGAAGATTTAGTCTAAAAAAAAACTAATTTGTATTGAATAAAAATTAAATTAAAAATTAAAAAAACCCCTGAAAAAACCTCTAAAAAACCATAAATAAAATAATCCAAGCGTCTTAGCGTCGGGGGTCCGCTTTGTTAAGTGCTTGTACTAAGCGGTCTACTTAGCGGTCCCCTAAAAAATAAAAAATAATTTTTTAATTTAATTTTTATTTCATGCTTTTTAAACTTATATTGTTTTATCTTAGCCTTGACTGTCCCAATACTGGGCATAGGCCTACCATTGCTTCCACTTTTCTCGGTGTTGCGTGTCATCTCGCCAATTAACGAAAACAGCAAAAATTAAAAAAAAAAACTTTCTCGGGGGAGGGGGGGGGGTTAGCACCCACCCCCCCTGGCAATGCCCATGGTGACAAGTGACAAGATTTCAAATTTCGAATCGATCAGACCTGTGCAAATTGTTAATTTCCCTTCAACTAGAAAAGAGGTGATGGCCTTCAAACGGCTGATCAGATTTTATCGAAACATAGCTAAGAACACTCTCGATTAAAACACCTTTCAAACGAAACCAATTTCATCAAAATCGGTTCATTCGTTTAGGAGCTACGATACCACAGACAGACACACAGATACACACGTCAAACTTATAACACCCCTCTTTTTTGGTCGGGGGTTAAAAACAGGTTTCATGCGTGGCTAATAAAATTAAAATAGCATTATACAGTAAGTAAACAGCAAGTACAGTAAAGAAATTCCTACTTTGAAAGCTTATATCTCAGAAACGTGACTTTTTATCAGATTTTGTCTCATACAAAACTAGTTTGTATTGATACGCGTATGCGTGGCCATACGCGTATCATACGCGTATCATATACGCGTATGCGCGTATGCGTGGCCAAATATTAAAATGGCGGAAGTTGGCAGGCCACGCTTCATACAAAAATATTTCAACTCCTTATAAGCACAGAGTTCTTTATTATCATTAAAGTATACCACAACCTAAGTTCATTTAATCCCATGGAATTACTTTTTCATGAAATAGTCATTGAATGGGATTAAATGATCTTAGTAAGATGTATTGATGATTTTAACTCTGTAACTACATATACGTGATACCATCGCAAATCATGTTTTATACAGCAGCCTAGCATACAGCCTGACACTATCCTGCAAATTGCAAAAAAAAACAAGGAAAATTGATTTTCGCGGGCTAACCTGGCGCTAATAAAGTCTGGGTCAGACTGGATGCGGTAGGCGGAGCGGAGGACAGGTTGTTGTGGCGCAGCATAAGAGAGACTGTGTCCAGCAGTGGACTGCTATAGGGTGAGTCAATTATTGATTGAAATTAGAAGCTCTTCGTCAATTAGTAAAAGCTTAGTAAATAAATACCTGCCTACCACAGTTAAAAAACTGTCGGAAGGTAGTAGAAGAAAAAAAAGCCTAGCTTTCAATAGATAGAAATTACAAAAATAAAAAAGTAAAATAATATATATTTTGTCTTATCTTAGGTATGAAACTGGTGCCTGGCTTGCACGCGTAGCATGACCGCCGGATAAACGGGCTATTTTGAAGGAAGAATCTACAAACTGACACATTGTCACTGTCTATCTGTCATTATGTCGATTCTTCCGAAGACAAAACTCGTTTCTACAGTGGTCATGCTAAGCGTGCAGGGGATAAGATTAGGATAGAAACATGTTAAGGATCATATAAAAATTTCAAAAAATTATAATACGTAGCTATGAAGTAGGTAAATGTGAAGATTATAAAACATTGGAAGGGATTCTGATACGATACTGGATAGAGGGGCTTTAGCAATAAATATAAATATTCGTACAAAAATCGATTAAGTGGTATTCTTGACTCACCGACCCGACATTCATAAAAAATATGTGGGAAGCAGTTTCACATACTAGAACGCAAGAACATAATAATGCTTCTATTCCTAGTTTTCCAGATAATTCAAAACAGCAGATTATATGAATTTATTTCGTAAATAGGTAATAAAATTAATAATTTCATGACGATAGTTTACGATTTCTTTGAACCTGATGAAATGTTTACAATATGAAGACGTATTTAATTGATTATTTACAAGGAATACACATTTGAAATCAAAAACGAAATATTAAAACTTAGATTCCTTTGAAGCAAACGTTCTATATTCAAATGCAAGCGCGCCAAGGTGTCATGGCGGCCATAATTGGGGTTGACAGTTGTCGGCGGGAACGCGCGCGACTCGGGCGCAAGACAGCTCGTTTGCGCCTGAGCATAACGAGACTGTACTAATCTCGTCTTGTTCTTTAGTAATAAAATAATATAACTGATTCTACTTTAAAGAGAAACGTAATTTAATTTGAGATTCTGTGTCACCAATATTGTTGTTGCCTTAGTGTTAGATTTCTTGGATTGACAGCATTTTCGTCACAAAATGATTCAAAATTTTTAGCAATCAGGTTCGAATTTTGGTTCATTGAATTCAACCACAAAACTAAAAAATAAGTACCTATGTACCTGTATTGATTTTTACAACCTTTATTTTGAGCTTCGTTTCGAGTACTTTCAAATAACACAGGTAGGATTTATAGTTATAGCATGACCTATCTGTGATGTTTGAAAGTATAGAAGGTATAAACGGAACGTTTGCAAAACTGTCAACGATACATTCTGTACCTCAAACTACATTAACGACTTAACTAGGAGCTCCTGGCTAAGCCGTGCTTGCCGTGGTCGGCCCGTGGATGGGTGACCATAATTACATACCGAGTTTCCTCCGTGCCTCGGAAAGCACGTTAAGCCGTTAGTCCCGGCTGCCATCTGTAGATTTTTGACAGTCTTTACGAGTAGTCAAAAGCCAAAATTCTGACATCCAGTCTTACCAAGGGGTATCGTATTACCCAGTTACTGGGTTGTGGAGGTGAGGCATTCGCTTCATGTAAAATACTGGTATTCAGCTGTATCCGGTTAGACTGGAAGCCGACCCCAAGATAGTTTGGGAAAAGGCTAGGCAGATGATGAAACGACTTTTTGCGTGAAACATCACGGTTGTGCGGTAGGACTCAATGCATGGATACAACATGAAACGGATGAGTGCATTTAATAAAACAGGACTCATTATATTTTCGTTAGGTTAGGACTCGTTATATTATAACATTAAAAACATGTATTAAAAAAAGTGAAAAAGTTGTAACTTTGACCTCCAATATGTCAGTAACTAAAAGGTTCCCGGAAACCCCAAGTAGCAGGTTTAGAACAAAAGAATATAGCGATGACGCGGAGAACACGTACACGTACCTTACGGCTTAGCTAGGGTCTCTTTACTCCAAATATGAAGAGATAAACTTAGGAGTGGACCTAGTTCCCTTTTATTCTTAGTCTGTTTTCTAAGACCTGAAGATCTTAGTTTGGTTACAGTATCTATATGATCTAAAATTCGCCAAAAAACATGCGTTTGCTGAAAATTCAACAAAAGACAATACTAAAGATAAAATTCGTACCTTACAATGAGATGTTTTTCAGCCTAAATATCTTCTAAAATAACTCTTAACAAATATCACTATTTACACGTTTTTTACTTTCGATTTCGCGCCAATTAAACGCAAGTTCAAAACAGTTATTTCACAATTCTAATAAATCATATCTGACGTTAATTTGTGGGAGCTCAGTAAAAACGCAATAATAATTAATTTGGCCACGGTGTGGTCTAACCTGACATCTACGTGTTCATTCTGAGGGGATGGTGACTCAATAACCCGTGAACATAGCCATTTGTCACCACATCATCCGGTATGGTGGCCATAGATGGTGATGTTCAGAGGATAAACTGAAAAAGTGGGACCGCCCCCAAAGTTATGAATGGGAGTTGTATTTTTTTTTTTTTGTAAATAGGCTGTGACGTAAAGTTTTTAATGTTAGGAATTTTGTTTTGCTAATTGATTTAATGTAGAAGCTCTACCTACTTATCAGTAAGCAGGCATGTAAGTTTAAAAGTCTGATTTATTATAAAAACTCTGGATTAGAAAATTGATTTCCGAAACTGTCGTTGTTTCGGTATTTCTTCTCAAAGTATCTAGTAGAATGGGAAATAATCACATTATTTTTATTAAACAAAATAGTTATATATATATTTTTAATCGAACACATTACATTTGTACTCCAAAGTCTTTGTTACTTACTAAAAACTTCTGTTCATCCCAAATCTTCAGCAAAATATGGCGAGCTCCCTGCGCGCACGCATGACAATTACCTCAAATCAGTGGAGCCATTACTCACGTCGCATCCACGCAACACTTGGTCCCAACGATTAATTAACGATACAGTTTTAGCACTTACAACGAAAAATACTAAAACAATTAAATGTTGAACGCAAATAGAAACGAGTAATTGATGATAGATTACCGCTCGGATTTGAAAGCAAGACTTTATACTAAGCTTTGCAAAAAAATATATGAAAGTTTGCTATTTTAAGTATGCAAAGGGTCGTTTTGAAAGTGCTTTCTTTGCGCTGTTCTACATTAGGGAAAAAACAAAGAAGGTGGAGTTCTCTCCCAAATAGTATGGAGACGAAGTAAAATCGTTATCAATTAAACAACAGTTAATCCAAAATTCAGGAAGACGTTCATACATCTTTGAATATTCTATCCTGCTAAACTTTTGTTTTATCTTTAAATCCTATTGGAAAAAAATCTAAGCCCTTCACAGTTAGCATACTCAAACACAAATTCTTTTCTTGTCTTACATCAAATGTAGTTAAGTAGAGTTCCGCAAGCAACTGCCAAAAATGGAACCCTTAAAATCGGAATTGCATACCATATTCCGAATCCTTAAAAATATTTGGCATAATAACAATTAATCACTGAAACATAATTATGGGTTGCGGCCCATCGCCGACCACTCTTGTGTTGACGTGTTCGGCAAATTAATGGACTCCCAAGCTAACGAGTCGTGCGATTCGCGGCGCAAGCGCATCCGGAAGGATGCCATCACGGAGGTAAGCGCCGCCGTAAAAAAGGAGCTCTAATTTCTGACATTGCAACACACTCCGTATTCTAAACTAATGCATACTTTTTTTGAGGATGTTTTGTCCTAAGGCAAAAAGCTCTATGGTTTAATCCTATATCCTTTGTTAGTGATAAACTATTTGCGAAATATTTGCAATGCTTTGAAAAAAAATTAGTCTTCAACATTTGTAACTAGATGATTCAGAAAAATGAGATTATTTTAGGGCATGAAAACAAATGGGCTAAGTACTGTACCTTTCGTTAATTCTATAAAATGATTTGAATGGTAAGATTTTTGCAATCAAGATACCTGACTAAATATTGCACCTGATATTTAATAAAATGCATGATAATTAAAGTTTAGAACGGAGGAGGTTAGAACATCCTCTACCGAAGATTTTTTCAAGACAAGTCAAGAAGTTATTTTTTAAAAAATCTGTCATAATATATTAAGTCATCGGTGCCGTAGAGCTCGTAAACCTACAAATAATTTTCAAGATAAAAATAATAGATAATCAGATATTTCCTCAGGAAATTAGTAATTTGTGGCCGTAACTATAATCTTAATTGAAAACATTCGAACAAAAATAGTTCGCTCTTTGATGGCTTTTAACTTTTTTACGTCGATAATGTCGTTAAACTTTGACACTTTTTTACGGACACACTTTTATCGTTTTTTTACTGAATTCTCTAAGTGCCTGTCAGTGTTAGCTTTTCATAGAGTTCTGGCGTTATCGTTTGTTCGATGCCGATTTTGCTCTCTTGGGGTTTTAAGTCATCGTCGTTATTGACATGTCCTTTTTTGGCAACTCCTGTTCAGTTTTTTTGGAGCTAAAGATAATACACATGCCACAAAAAATCTGAAAAGTTTAGTTTAATCTCCTTATTTTTTTACGCTATCACTCATTTTTCGTTTTATGAGCTTACCTTATTTTAATCTTATATGTATCACTAAGAATGAAAAAATAATCTGGCGTAGACATGTCTGCTGAGGCTGTAACTTACATCTAAATGCACACTAATAGACCCACCATCCCGAAGAAAATTTAAACTTATCTGAAACAAAAACCTGTATCATGAGAATGAGGCTCAATTGTTTCATGTATCAATTCGAAAAAGACTTAACTAAATCCTAGTAACATAATACTTTCGGCATGTTCCGTCAAATTTCCGCGAAACTTCGTAAATAGCCGACCACCACGCCTGCGCCGATGGCGGTATCGCGGGGTATCGGTTTCAACTCCTGCGCATCACTTTCGGCGTTACAGCTGTCAACAGTCGCGTCACCAGACCATGACCTGTCAAGGTTTAGTGATTGGTTTCATCGTCTGGATGTGAATGGGATGACCCATGACACATATTTACTATCCATTGTGTATAAGTAAAAGGTCATTAAGGGAATAATCATCTTAAAGATTATTAATTTTTAAAAGAAAAAAATCAAAACACAAAGTAAGTAGGCCGACATTCTTCGGAGATTCGCCATAACAAGAGTTTATTTTCTTCATACAGAACGCTAAAGCTGCAATAAATGCCATCTAAAGCAATTTACTTACCAATCAAAACACCTACATTATAACCGACTTCAACACTCATTCATTCTTGTAGTTAAAACCTAATAAATCTGATTAAATCAGCGCCCGTTGCGTTTAAATCTCAACAATTTCAAAGAGTCGAAATTTGTCCTGACAAAATTTACTGCGACAGTGTACGAGCGGCGCGGGCGCATGATTCGTCGAGATCAAAGCCGCAGACGCATCGTCATGTGTTCCCGACAACATGTAGGTCGCCGAATCCCCTCGGGAGCACTTACAAAAAGTCAGCTTGTGTGTTTTGTAAATAATATCTTGTTGGTTTGTGGATTTCTTTTACTTGTATCTAAGTCACTGATGGCACCGACATTTTTGAGAACTTTTTATTCAGAAGCTCTTGTGATTTAATAAGCTCGATGCACAAGGTGTTGTTTTGCATCCTCGTCAAAATTCAGGAGGTTGTCACAAAAGACATAAATAATCAATTAAAATTACGGAACCTAGTTAATTGTTTATAAACGCTGTTTTTTTGGTTGATTAAGTTTGTCAGTATTTCAGAATAACGCCCTTATCGTGGTTTAGGGAATAAGAAATTATCGAATAAACGTTTGTATATGTGAAAGCGCGGTTATAGGGCGAGAATAAGACGAGCCGCGTTTAAATCACGGGTGGTTCACACTTTCCGATTTCCGTAAATAAAAAATTAAAATAAATGTACCTACCCATTTTATTATTGATTCGGGACGAGAATCATTAGCATAATCTCCTAATTGAATTTGATGAGGATGCAAAACAACATCTTGTATAGTCAATGAAATAAATAACTCTATATAATTACTTTTAGCGCCATTTCATTAGTTATTTTTTCATAGGTTACATAACTACTTAACTTATTATTAAAATTGAAGTCGTGAATAAATTTTAAAGTAAAAGACACGGATGATTTTATAAAAAAGCGTATAATAGTAAAAAAATAATACTCAAATTTACAATACTCGTGGTAAAGCCGTATAGTTTAATAAGCGTCATAGGTTAGGTTAAAAGTAATGGTTAAAGTTCAGTTCCATGCGCCTGGGCAGTTGTAATATCTGTTGATGCGAAGCCAGTCACTGTCGGTGATGTATTCACGCTGGCCCATGTTGCCGACGTTTCTCTGAAGGAAAAAAGAAAATTTAAAATCCAGTCTTAATAAATATTACATAACATCACGCCTGTAATCCCCGGAAGGGATAGGTACACCTGAAGCTAATAGTAAACCTACATTTCGCCAGTTATGTTTCATCATTATCAGCATGTACTCGTCCACTGCTGGACATAGGCCTCTCCCATGACACGCCACTTAGCACGATCCTCGGCCACTCTCATCCAGCTCTTGCCAGCCGCCTTGCGAACAACATCGCTCCACCGAGTCTGAGGACGTCCTACGCTACGTTTACCGATCCGTGGTCTTCACTCAAGAACTCGTCTACCCCAATGGTTATCGGTTCTTCGGGTTATATGGCCGGCCCATTGCCACTTCAGCGTACTAATGCGGTGGGCTATGTCGATAACCTTGGTTCTCTGCCGGATCACCTCGTTACAAACGACGTCACGTTATGTTTAAGTGCCATGTAATAGGGGGCGAGCCTATTGCCATCTACCGGTCACAAATCCAGACTCCGTGACTGCTAATGAAAATTCCTGATGGAAAAACCCAAAAGCTTTTTGCCCGACCCAGGAATCGAACCCAGAACCTCTTGCTTAGCAGTAGCGCTTGCGACCACTGGACCAACGAGGCAGTCCATTCTAAGAAACAAAAAAAGGGCAGTTGAAAAAAAAGGGTAGGTATTAATTTTATCATTGTTAGAACATAACAATAAAAAGGAGCAACTGCTTAAAAAAAAACTCCTATCTATCGCATCCAATATAAAAATGCAAGTACAAACTACTGTAGCTCCTAAACGAAGTTTAGTATCAATGTATACAAACCTGCCGAGGTTCAATAGTCGGTGCCCCGTTAGCGGTGAATGAATACGGTCCGTAGTGCATGCAGCTGACGTAATCGTATTCTATTCCCAAGTTGTCAACTTTCGAAGCTCCGTACAAGTCGAAGTTGTGTTCATTGCCTGGAAATTACATTAAAATAAAATAACGTTACAATGGAACCAAAAACACTTACATTTGGAGTCACAGAGCCACAGGAAAGAATCTTGAAAAGGGACATACAAGTCTAGGAGGATTCCTTAAGCATGTAGATCTTGAAATTCAAAGTTAAGGATTATCATTGACCAATTATAATGGTCAGGCGTACAGGTTTGAAATCCTCGGGAACCCTCTTTGTCCTATTTGTGTATCTACGCAGAAAAAATAGAAACACCTTGGTCAACATAACTAATCTTCTTATGCCCGAGTCCCGTATTCCTAAATTGAACCCAAGTAAAAGGGTCAATTCAGCGATAGTTATAATATTTTTCCCAGACATACCTGGAGCGATGTTCTGTTCATGAATCTTGACGTACTCGTCCCTGTTGAAGGTGGTATGCATGTGGAGGAAGCCGAGGATGTGCATGAACTCGTGGACGATGGTAGCATGTGTGAAGCAGCCTTCGCCGACGGCGCTGCGGGCTAGGTTCAGTTGGTGAGCCCCGCGAGAGATCCTGTGGCCTACGTTCGCGTAACATCCGCTTGGTTCACCCTGTAGGATTGGGGATGATTAATTGATGGTATAGAGTAACATAAGGTGACCAATCTTAACAAAAGCGTTCAGTACGTTATACCAAAGATATGCAAAACAAAACAAAACACTGATAAAAGTGATTTTATTTTGACCTAAAGTAGTATAAAATACTCAACATTTTTAGTATATTTTCGTAAGCCGATCTAATGCGTTTTTTGCAAAAAAAAAATACCATTGCCTTTATAGACTAAAAGTTTGTCTTTCGATTTGAATGTGACCTTATAAGTATGTTTCTCTCATAGATAGATAGGCTTGAAAACAACAAATCCTTAAACAATGCTATTTATGTAGTGTGATCCTGGTCTGGACTGCAATAACGGTTTAATGAACGTTACTATTGTAGTTTAGTACAGTTGCAACAGGATTGCTTTCATTCATTCCAGTGTAGAAAAGATTTATTAGGTCAATATTGTTTATCACAATATTTAAGCAAGTTTTATTTTTATTTTTAATGTGCTATTTAAGTCTTTAATTCCACTGGGATTGCTCAACCCATATCTTGCGATTCATTGAGCTTGTTTGTATCTTACTTAAGCTCTTCTGATCCAGTGGATTTTGTTTTTTATTTGTGGCTTTATTTTGGTTTCCATTTATCTTTAACATGATTTATGGGTTGATTATTGTTAAAAATGAAATGGTACTTACAGTAAGTCTTGCATAGACGGTGTCCGATGCTGTTCTGTACCGGAACTTGACGCAGGTATGTGCTTCAATGTCCCTAATTGCTGCCCAAATGGCGGCTTGCTGTGCATCATCTGTAAGCACCATAATTTCGTTAGTATTTTTCACGCCACAGTCTTGTGAAAAAAACACTTCTTGTTACGATATGATCACGATCTTAAGAAATCTGGTTGTTGAGTGTGTTCCATATTCATAATTGTGACATAAACTAAAGGGCTAAAAATACTGCATTTGTCCAAAGAGAGCAATCTCTTTGAACACAATACGCAGTATGAAATTGCATTTAATCAGAATTATGATCTTTGATTGCATTTATAAAAATGTCGATTTTATCAACATCGTTTGATCTGTTTATTTGTTAAACATCAATGATATGATCAATGTCGATGATTGTCTTTGATAAATAAAAGTTCCCATTGACGAAATGAGTCAGTTCAGTGACACATTTATTAAAAGTTACAATAACCTCTTGTTTTTATTCGTTATCCTGAAATGAGGTTATTTTCTGCTAAAAAATATTACTAACCTAATTTTTTAATTTGAATATATTTTGATCTAATTTGCCATATTTATATTACTTAGATCGTAAAACCGAATATGACCATGACTAAGAAAATAGCAAAGGAATTTCCGAAAATTAATCGTCACTGCGCGTAGGGCTATAAAATGATAAGTTGATAGTGATGACAATCTTGGTAAAATTCTATCGTTTTCTATTCTATCATTATTAGAAGTAGCGTATAATTGTGTCCGAGCTACCAATAATAACATGTTATAGTATTTTCACCAAGAAATCGGACTGTTTTCTATCGAATGCCTAAGTTTTATTTCCGGTTATTGGTGTATCTTGGTCTACACCGACTGCAAATATCAATTAAATTCTGCTCTAAATTCTTGTGGAAGGTAATAAGTTATTTCTGGACACTGAAAAAGGGAGTTAAAAATCCTGCAAATTCAGACAGGATTCCTAAACTGAACAAGACTAGAGAATAAACTTACTAAATTCTCCATTGGCGAACTCAAAAACAACGGTGTTACTAGGCCAGGGTCCGATGGAAGAGGAGCTGTAGGCGCTGCGACCTACAGCATACTCCTGCAGGATCCCCTCAAAGTCTTCATCGTCCAGGACTATATCACCCTGGAACTTGCCGCTTAGTTCCTCTGCATTGGCAAAAGGGAGAGTCTTCTTTCTCGCTTGGAACCGCGCGGCGTTTCCATTCCCTATTAGGAAAAAAAAAAATTCACTCTACACAGCTTTAATGAATCGATGTCCTTTGCTAGGAAAATTCATAGTTGAAAACTTAATAAAGTTTAATATCTTATTTTCGAACCTAACTATACAGTATGTTAGTTTAAACGAGGGACATATTCAAACCCACAATAGTACATGCTAACATGATACTAATAAAAATATAAACAAAAAAAAAACACTGATAAATAACAGACAGAACCATACCAAAATTTTCGCAAATGTCACGCAACGTGTATACACCCTTGCGCTAGCGACTTAATACTATCGCAGAACCTGTGAGCGGGTCAATGACTCTTAGGTATAATCCATTTTCCCTTCATACTTTAAACCTGGCTTAGGACAGTCCAAAATATCTAGGCACTAAACAAAACATTAAAAATTCTTCTATGTACGTTATAGGTTTTTTACATATTTGGGACGAGAATCGAATACTGAATACCCTCCCTCAATATGTCCCTCGTTTAACCTAACATACTGTATACATTACAACGATTAACAAACTAATAAATTAAATAACTAAAATAACAATAAACTATAAAAAGGCGTCAAAAAACTCCTCCTCAACGCGGGCAGCTAGTAATGTGCCTAAGAGACTGGCAGCATTGCCACGTTGTATGGCAATACTTAGCCTCTGGCCAAAGTAAAAGCCAGCCCTTAGGTCACAGGAAGCGTCAACTAGGCGTTTCTGTTGTCGGTATATTGTGCACTTGTCATTATAACTACTTCGACATAATGCAAACAAGCGATGTCGTTTGAAACTTGGTTGAAGCTTTTTTTATATATTTTTTTTTTTAAACATTGCCCCACACTAGGAATGTCTCCTGTATCGTGGGTTCGTTTACGAACATTTAAACTCACATACACAAACAGCAACATTTTTGGTACTTAAATTCTTGGGTACCTAGGATGCTGAACAGCATTTTTATTAAGACAAGGATAACTTTATCACCCTTATCTTTCCATCTTCGCTTTTGATCTCTTTATTGTTATTTACCTTCGTTTGTCAGGAAAACTTTTTTATTGTTGTCTGCTAAACTATTTGGAGCGACAAATATTTATAGCGACGAGAAATATTGGAGTTACTTAAGGACAAACAAGGGTCGATGACTATTTATAAGAATAGAAAAAAAATGAACACTTTTATTTCTCAAGGTTGGCATTCTGACCTGAAATTATACGAAAGCAGGCTTCTAAATTTTTTTTTTTTCTATGAAATGTTTTCGTATTTGATCCAATTTGGACGATTGTTTTGTGCTACAACACCAAAGCTATTTGTCGCCATCAATCCCCATGAAAATTAAAAGTTTAAGTATTTTTGCCGTTTTTATTTTTATCAAAGAAAAAAAAAAAATACACAAAAACATTTAAAATTTAACATACCATTCCGGATATTCTCCAAAAACTGTCTGAAATCTTCAATATCCTTCCTCGACCTCACTGTCGCGGGAATGGCCAGCACCAAACTTACCAGACCCAGAACTACGCAAATTCGCAACATACTGATTCCCGAGAACCTGTCACAATAACATACTCGCAAACCAGAAACTTAGCTTTTTATTCAAACATTTATCTGCATCTATATGATTGTATAGATAAACTGTAGATTTTATCAGTTTATAACTGAAATACTTTGGTGACTCGGATTTGAACTGCAATAAAATCTATTGTTTATCCGTGTTTATTGTGCTAAGTGCTAATTTCTTTATCCGTTTATTAGATTTAGGTAGGTATATCCGGTGTTGTTTGCTATGTGGTTGTAGTCAAGCATTGCAATTCCATCATCATCAGTATCTTATCGGCATAAACTGTCCCACTGGGTTGTAAGCTTGTAGTTTAATTCCCAGGTTGGTCAAAGTAATACTGGGTTTTGACAGAGTTAGACCTCTAGACCGAAAACGGTCACGATATGAGCCAGTAATAATTTGTGCGATGGACTTCCACCATGATCGTGAAGATCTGACATTTCGGAATTTCGGTTATTCTAATTACTATCAATCTTATCATTGTTTTTGTCTCCTCCTAATCCAAAGCCCTTGTCAATATTTACATAAGGTGTAAGCGACAGGGTGGCCCGCGAAATTGAAATGTTCTTACGTTTTTTTGCAATTTGCCGGTCAGTGTCAGGTTGTATGTTGAATAAAATATGATACACGGCCGTAACTAATGTTAGTCGTAACAATTTACTGAGTTATAATCATTAAAGTTATCAATACTTTTTTTATTAACCCCATATAATTTTCATTCATTGGGATTAAATGAACTTAAAGGTGTTGTATTGATGATTTTAATTACTACAATTTTATTATGTATTACGTTTTACGGCTGCGCATCATAATTTATTCAACATAAAACATGACACTGACCGGCAGATTGCAAAAACGTAAGAAAATTTAAATTTCTCGGGCCACCTTGTGGCTTCGACCTTAAGGTCGGTGACTCGGTGCACTGAGTTTCTTCTTCTATCCTCTTATTTCAGACTACAGTCATCGCAGTATTCGTCGTCTCTTTTCTCAGATTTCCTTTGTTTTTAGTAATCTACATGTTTTCTTCTTATTACTTAGTTCCAATCATAAGCAAATGCTTAGATTGTGAATTGCGACTTAAAATCTCTTCCGAATTATTCTCGGAAAGAAAGGCTGGTTAGCATTTTAGTTTTCTAATCTTATTGTATCTTATTCTTAGAGATTATCAGAGAATAATATGATGTCACTTTTTTGTTGTTATTTGTTTATACCAAATAGATTCAAATCATTTATAATTAGGTCGGAGTTAAGTATGTCAAAAAGTTAATGAATATCTTTACAAATATTAATTGTGTCATCAGATAATTGCTTAGGTGCAGATTTTATCATTAAACGCTGGTGCATCCATGATTGTCGGCTTTCTTTTAACTATTAATTCCTTCTTTTATCTTCAATCTTTGAAAATAGTCTGTGTTGTATTTATTAAATTGATGAGAAAGTGATTATTTTTTATAAAACAAGAAAGGATTCAATTTTAACATATGTTTTTGTACCCTGTCTTGTTATTAAATTAATAATGAAAAAACCGACTTCCAAAACATCCAGAAATAAAAACATAAAATATTTTTACTTTCGGAAGTCGGCGACTTTGTTGATTGTTTCATTGACTTTTTGCCGACGACTTCCGAAAATAAAGTTGGTTTAGGCTTTTCTAATGTTTTTTTGAAAGATGGTAGTTCTTTTGCAGATTTTTTTTTTAATATTTTACCCTTTTTATTTGTAGCCCACACAAATTTTTGTCATGAAACAATTTTAAATTGTATCAAGAAGTTATTCGTATCTACGCAATTTTGTTTACTTGGATGACATAGGTTTTCCAGCTTCGTCAGTTAGATTCACTGCTGGGGCAAAATGTTATTGGTTTTTTTGATCAGGAACTCTTTAGTAGCAGCCATGGAATCTGGATTTGTGGGTTGATAGCAATAGGCTCGCCCCTATGGAACAAAAAAATAACTGGTGAATTGTGGTTGTACTATTAAGAACCTAGTATATTCTGTGTAAATCTTCATTACAGGCTTGTAAGTTTACTCACTAACGAATACCAGCCGAAAATAATGTGTCAGCCACGAGCGGCCACCAACCTGCTGCAAAAAAGTACAAAAACAGTGTTCCTCTATTTGGAGCTAAACAAGGCTTTTGATTGAGTTGACCATAATCAGCTTACGTGTTTTAACTATATTATTAAACCTGAAATTGATTTCAGTGGTGGCTTGAGCTTGCGGCTAAATTATAAAAAAAAAATATCTCAAAAAATCATGCATTCCGGTCCGTGGTCGATTGACAATTCAGTACATACCGAGTTTCTTCCGTGCTTCGGAAACCACGTTCAGACGAAAGTTTTACAAGCAGTCTTAAAGTTACCGTATAACCTAGCAATTGGGTTGTGGAGGAAAGTTTGCTGTCGCCCCATATACTTAAACTATAGTATTCATCTGCATTCGTTTAGAAGGGAACTCGAATCCAACCAACATTCCATCTTTTTCAGCGGTCTCGGATGATAAAAGTAGGATTCCTCAAGGCACTATCTTTTTTTTACGCTTACCTAAATACGTAAACAGCAAAAATTATGTCATATAGGAAATGGATCGCTGATATCGGCTAAGCAATTACAGAAGCTAAAAACCTTGTTCCTACACTTTTTCGGAATACACAAAGAGCATAGCCAAATCTTGGATTATAGGACCTTATGAATTTGGTGTGCTACATCATCAACTGTTGTCTTAGAATTAGTCTTTTATTGAACCAGGCGCTGAAAAGTTGCTCAGATATTAGAGAGACCACATTTTAGGCAAGAGACAAGCATTGATAAATATAGCAGCCAGATTGACTGTCGCTCCATGCAAAATAATGGTATTCTACCGCATGCGGTTAATCTTGCGGCAACGCCAACGTATCTATAGTTGGTAAAAGGCTAGGCAGATGATGATGATAATGACATTGATGGAGATTTATGAAACGCTTCGTAAATGATTGCCACGTTTTTGGGCCCTTGGTTGCTAGAAGCAGTTATATACAAGGTGTTGTTTTGCATCCAATCTAATCAAATTGCAGGTAACATTACCTGCTCCTTGAAACTTGACGAAGTTTACAAGTTTAATTCAGTATTCAAGCTTGATATCATAGAAGTGGTTTTCTATGGTAGTCTTGGTGTTGGAGGAGTAGTTACAGATTTGCATCAACATGTAGCGCTTCCGCCCGGAAAAGTTGTAAAAATGTACCTACCTAACTACAATAAAATCTACGCAATTTGGTTTATCATACGTGTGTGACAAGTTTTTTTCACGGAAAAACTTAATATTAGATACAATTTTACGAACCCGCATGTTTCTGTTTTATGACAGAGATAATTAAACTTGTTTTTCAAATATTTGTAACTGATTATTTATTTATACGTATTCTTATGGGTCACGTGACAAATATTCGACTGATTCATTGAGAGAACTTCACTCCTTTTTCTTTTACAACATCAATACTTATATTCATCACTCTTTTAGTTACATGCGTTTCATCCCTCCTCAGCACAAATCCAAGTCATTTCTTACTTTATGCATTCTCGTCACTCCACACATTCAGCTCAACATTCTCATCTCCACTACTTGCACTCTTTTTTCCCCGTTTTCTTCACAGCCCAGCATTCCGATCCATACAGTAGAACAGGTCTAATCACGGACTTGTATATTTTCCCATGTAACTTGAGGGCCACCAAGACCTCTCGCCATTTCATCCATCCTAAATTCATCCGTATTGGTCTACTTCGCCAACCCGTTGGACAAGCAACCCGAGGTACCGGAAATCGGAACATGGGCGTTCTGACGGGTTATGAGCACAGGACTAGAGAATGGAGATTTGTAATTGAGGTTCCTATCCACGAAGTCACTATTTGATTTGACGTAGTTATAAAGAGGCGCATAAAAATAAAACATCTTCGTTAAAATTATTTCATAACTGTATTTAAACACGAAATCATATTTTTAGTTTTGTTTGTCAATTTTTATATTTGTGTTAAATTCCTTTATAAGGTAAATATCAATCAAATAAATAAAAACTTTGTTCTTATATTATTTTTATTTGCGAATCAGTCTGTTATCAGTGGGTACTTAGTTTAGTATTGGTCTTGAGGAGCATCGTCAACGAAGGACACTTCATCAGCGACGATCTCTTCTTGGGGCATATCGGCAACGAGGACGTCTTCTTGGGGCATATCTTCGGCAACTTCTTCTTGGATATCTTCAGCTGCGGTATCATCTTCGGGTACGTACTCATATTCGTAAGAGACTCCCTTGGAAAGTTCCTCAGCGTTGATTTCGGCACTCCAGGCTCCGGGGCAGTTGTAATGCCTGTTGGCCCTGAGCCAGTCCCAGCCGGTCACGAACTGCTGCTGGCCCATAAGACCGTTGTCGTTCTGGAAAAACGGAGCAAGTATTTTACTATTTGAAATATTTAGGAAATATCAAATTGAACCATTGATTCAATGAAAATATAAATAAAAACGATGGCAGGAATAGCATTACAGATGACGAATATTAAGAATTTCTCGTCTTCAAATCGATTTTGGCGTTTCAAGAAATTGTAGTATTTAGGATGTAATGCTTTAAGGATCCGATGACTCAAATAGTCTAATAGTATATATACTGTTACTTACGAAGATGGGCAGCATGGTAGCTTGTCCGTTGGTGCTGAAGCCATATCTGCCGTAGTGCATGTTGCTGGCGTATTCGTAGGGGAGACCCATGTTGTGGACAATGTTGGTTCCGTACTTGTCGAAGTTGTGTTCCATGCCTGTGGGACATAGAAATAAAGACTATGAAGCTTCAGGAACGCCATGGCATTTAATACAATGGAAAAAGTTTCAGTAGAGAAAAATCACTAAATAAGTAGGTAATGACGAGTTTATGCAAAAGCCTTAACCGGAAAACTTAATCAACGTGAGGAAACGAGCATACCTCAATTTTTCTAACGCATGTAGCATTAAAACTCTGACACCAGATTATACTAACCACACAGATAAAGAAGAAGATGCGGAAAACTATCAAATAAATAAACTATAAATAACATTAACTAACGAGACAGGGGTAACTAAATAATGTACTAAACTCATTATAATCAAGTCACAAATAAAACTCGAATATTTATGAATGAATGAAAAAAAATGTTGTGAATAAAATTGAAATATATAAACCACCATAAACTCACAAAGATATGGCAAAGGTTATCAATAGAGTACAATTTCAACTTATCAGTTTAAAACAATCGGCCAGATTATCTAAATCCTATAATCTACATTAATATGAATAACATAATTCTATAAACTTTTGTTGTCTGCGGCTTCAATTCAAAACGTTTGATGTTTCAAATCGTTCTTAATACAGGAAAATCCTACGTTATCTTTTTATAGAACTTATAAATTTTTGGTTTATAATGTGACGAGACCTAGCTAAGTCGTCATAGTTGGACATAAATATACAAAGGTTGATTCATAAATCAGACCATTACTGAAATATTTTAGAAGTTGTGCAACCCGCAATAGAGGATGATCACATTTTTTTTTTTCTTTGTCCGTCGTGTAGATTATTGAAAAGTATTGGACACGTATTTTTTCTTTTTTCACGTGGTCATAAAATTACGGAGATATATTGATTTGAAATGGCGCATGACGTCACATGTAGGTAAGTTTTATACCTACTTGTGACGTAGTAAGCCCCCACTCTCCAACTTTAATCAGTTTTAACTAAGTAATTTTTGATATTTTGATAAAACAAAAAATACGTGTCTAATATTTTTGTATTATCTGTCTGACGGACAAAATAGTATTTCGTTTTCTTTACCCAGTCTTCACCCCTATTATCTTAAACGAGAGCTTTTCTAATACTTTAACCAGTCTTTACAATCACCTTTCTGCTGTTCTACCTAAATATATGTCATTTTTATTTCAAATAAACGCTGTTTCACCTGGCCAGATGTTCTGCCACATGATGCGAACCCAGGCGTCCCTGTTATGGGTGGACTGCATGTGGAAGAAGCCGACGACGTGGAGCCACTCGTGGATTATAACGGTATGGTGGAAACAGCCGCGGCCGGGGGTGTCACGGGCCAAGTTCAGGGTGTGGACGCCCCATGTGCGCCAGAAACCAACGCTGGCATAGCAGCCGTCGGCTCTACCCTGGAAATAGATGGAAAAAATGGTTTAGACTAGGTATTACAACACTTTCGTTGCTAAGCACCCAGCATATGGGTCAAATAAGAATTCGTTCGTGGGCGCACAACCTGCCTCTCGAGTCGTAGCTATACTATACGTAGCAATATATAACTCGCGTACTAGCAAAAATGAATTATTGAACTTGACAGCGAAAGCTTTAAATGCAATCCTATTGACGTTAGCGGATGGAGCCGGTTTATTAGAGCGACGCCGATTAGAGCTTAGAATGATATTAAAATATATTTTCGGTATTTTTATGGAACTAGATCATTTAGTTACTGAGAACGACATACAAAACAAGGGTCGATGTAATGGAATTGGTTATTTGTCGCCTGACTAAGCAACTTACACACCCAGATCGATATCTAATCGTTATGCAGAAAATCTCTAAGTCAATTTAATTCATAAAACTATACAGCGAGCGATTAAGAAATTACGGTTATAATTTTTAAAAACAACAACAAAAAGCATTATAAATAAAATCTGTTTTTAGGTTATCGTGTAGTCATCAATCGAATAAAACTAATGCAGTGAAAATAAATATTTTGTGAACCAAAAACAGCCGCGTTTGCCAAGGCTGGTCTGTGGATAGGTGACCACTCATTACATACCGACTAGCCTCTGTGCCTCGGAGCCTCGGAAAACACGTTAAGCCGGTGGTGCCGGCTGACATTTGTAGATCTTTGATAGTCATTACAGGCAGTCTGTGGCCCGAAAGTCTGACAACAAGTCTTCACTTATCACTAGAATATGACCTTGTAATGTATAGGTATGGTGTATCACTTACAGTGATCCTGACGTAGTTGAATTCATTAGCATTACGGCGACGGAACCGGATGCAGGTCCTTGCTGAGATTTCCCTCATACCGGCGTAGATAGCGTTGATTTGGGCGGTGGCTGCAATGATGAAGAGGAGCATCGTTAGGTCGGGTAGTTTAAAATTAGTTAGTGATTCCCTAAGAGGTTATTACATCATTTTCATTCACATGTGTGTGTAGTATACATGAATCGAAATATTACGACCACTGCAGGTTTCAAATACCTTTGTCTGCATGGTTTACAAAATTACAATTTACAAAGTTTTAGCTTCAAATCAATCAATCAATTACTTGTGTTTTAATATTCCTAGTTTATTTTTCATCGTTGTTGGTTTTTCTATGTCGTTTTTACTGTTGTGTCTGTTGTGTCATGTCATCTTTAATATCTAGCTATACTTACAATAACTTGAACTAATTTTTATGTCTATCTGTCGTATCATCGCATTAAAAGCCAATTTTAATGCGGCTTTTGTATTTATTTCGGAACGTTTGTGGTTAATAATCAATTTACATATGTTCCAGTCAAAACTGTTAATCGGATAAAATTACTTTTCACCGCTGCCAGTCTCAGTCAAAACCCTTAATCAAAATGCGTTTTCTCTATTAAAAATATATTTTATGTTGTTTGATAAAGCCTCGAGTATTACTACCTAGAATTACTACAACACAATGTTATTCAAAAGGTCACAAAATAAAACCCAACTACCTAATGCGTTTCTTAGTAAATATTAATTGTTATTGTTAAAAAACTTTTAACCGAAATAACCAGTCAAAAAAAGTAGTTTTGACTTTATTAACAGTTTCGACTGTGACATAATAACATATAAAAAAAAATGTTTCGTCAAAATCCGTGCAGCGAAGAAGGGGTGGCTCGCTAGTAATTTACACGTCTCCAAATTCTCTTCTACTTACTAAATTCATTGTTGAATTCGTAGACGATGGTGTTCGAAGGCCACTTGGTGTTGGGCCAGATGTACGCGTTCCTGCCTTCAGCATACTGCTGCAGCATCAGCTCAGCTTGCTCATCATTAAGGAGGATGTCTCCCTGGAACTTGCCGCTGTTCTCCCAGACCGAAGCCTTGGGGTTAGCTAGCATACGGGACTCCAGTCTGATGCCATCGTCTGTTGAATAAATGGATATTTGAATATCTTGAAGTTATAAAATATACATTTTGTGTAGGTACTCTTTTTGCAAAAATGTGTTGAAGAAAAAGTGAGTTATAGTGTTTTGCGATTGGTAGCTAAGAATGACAATGCAGCCGTTATCAGCTTTAGAAGGATAGCGTAAAGGTTCATTATCGAACACGAATGGTATATTAGGTACTCTTGTGCCTGTCCTATGTACTCCTAGTTAACCTCTTTCATCATCGTTTCATTATCTTAAATTGAGAGGATTCTTCTTATCCTTTACAAACACGGGAACCCACGTTTAAAATCACATTATTAGCTTACATAATCATTAGCGGTATGGCGTCTAATTGAATTATGATAACCTAACGTTAATCAATAATCAGTTGAACAAATATGTCAGGGATTAGTAGGTACTTATCTCAAAATGTTTGCGTTGTTATCATTGTGTTGCGAGTAAGGTGCCTAATTGTTATTATTAATTGTTTACAAAATTGATTAGCTTATTTTATAAGATAGGTGACACGTGAAGCGATTTGCAGAACAACAATTAACAGACACAGACCGCCGTCATTCCGGCCTCGAGGCCCGTCGCGACGTCCCTGTTCACTACCCCCCTCCTCCCCCGACCTTTGCTCGAGCGAGCCCGCGATGCTGAGCCTTTAGTTTTACATCAGCACCTAATTAATAAAATCACTCAGATCCAGCCAGTCCCTTTGCTGCCCTCCCCTAGCGACACCCTAAGCCGAGGCCCGTACCCTGCAGGTGGTGCCCTTAGCGAGTTGTCGCTTAATACAGATGATTTTGCTGCCCTGGCTGGAGGCCTTAAATTCTAGGCATCCACAGGATTAGACCGGTTAAGCAGAAGCCAGCCTCAGAGGCTGAACTGCGATGAGATGCCATACATAAAAAAAAAAGAAGCGATTTGCTTCCTAATGAATTAGGTACCATAAAGATGTAACACGAGGCAGGCTAACTAAAGTAACTCATTGCAGCGTTATTAGGTCACATAAAAGCTCTTTAAAACAAGAATCAATAGCGGCCATTGTCAACGGAGATTAGCCAAGTACCTACTCAAAACTTATTATAGTACACATGCGGATTAACTATATTATACTTAGGAGTTTTTATACTGACATGGTCACAAACACTGGAAACGGAATATCGGGAGCTCAAAACAAATAGTAAACATGGCAAAAATCCCGTTCCCAGTGAAATTGATAATATTCCTATTATTTCGTATAGGTACTACTCTCATGATCCGATAGGACGGCAGTCTGAAACAACAGCGGAGAAATCAGGTGCAAATTCCTAATAGACAAACTCAATTGCTCTTTGCTCCACCTGGTATTCGAACCCGAAACTCCGCGTTCAGCAGTCGCGTTGGCGATTACGACACAACCGGGCGGGGCAGAAAACTATAAAAAAAACCGGCTAAGTGCGAGTTAGACTCGCGCACAAAGGGTTCCGTACCATTATTTATAAAAACGAGCAAAAAAATCACTTTTTTGTATGGGAGCCCCCTTTTTTTTATTACGGATGGGAAATCATCAAATGACTTCTCCCGCTCTGGGCGGAGCGGGAGGGAGTGTCAGACTAGTACTGACTAAAACCCATCCATGTTCCTTCTTAGCCCTTTGTGTTCCAGGGCCACGGTAACAACCTGCAGCCCTGGCAGGCATCGGCCCTCTCGGACCCCTTCCGATTTTCTGACATCTCCTTGAGGCGCGCGTGGAACACAAACGCGCCGTCGGCACGGTCTGTCGTCGTAAAACGGACGGATGGTGAGCTAGCCCATTACTCACCGTCCACAGGCCCGCACCTACGGTGGCCGGGGGCCACTGGTTGCCCCCCAACGCCCGGGCGTCTCCCGCGGCGGCTGGGACGTGAGGTTCTCTCCCTATGGGAGCCCCCCTTAAATATTAACTTTATTCTGTTTTTAGTATTTGTTGTTATAGCATCAACAGAAATACATAATCTGTAGAAACAACTGGCTACCTATCACGGTTCATGAGATACAGCCTAGTGACACACGGACGGACAGACAGCGAAATCTCAGTAATAGGGTCCCGTTTGACCCTTTGGGTACGGAACCCTAAAAAGAGCAAAAAAAGCATTTGTATGGGAGCCCCCCTTAAATATTTATTTTATTCTGATTTTAATATTTGTTGTTAGAGCGGTAACAGAAATACGTAATCTGTAGCAACTGGCTAAATATCACGGTTCATGAGATACAGCCTGGTGACAGACGGACAGCAAAGTCTCAGTAATAGGGTCCCGTTTGACCTTTTGGGTACAGAACCCTAAAAACATTGGTTCGTTATTCATTTAAAACAGCTCTAAGCGCGCTCAAAGAGTCTACAGGGTGCGCCTTGGCATTAAAACCGACTCGTATGCCGTGACGGGAAATGGCGCGGCGTGAAGCTGTCATGGCGTCATGCCATGTCCACGCCACGTAAAACTAACCTTATCCCATTAAAATAAAGTTTGTTTTCGATCGATTGTTGGTCTACATATTACGTTTTCGAAAGTTCCACGCTAATAAATTAGTGATGTGGTATGCAGATTTTGGATCGAAAGATATCGATTAAAGAGTAATAGACAAACTATGTAGAAACTGACGTAATAAATATTGAAAATCAGTGGTTGAAAAATATTGTGCAATACTTGAATAAAAACTCAAAATAAAGTCTCTTTTATTTAATTTTTTAGTACTTTCTGAGAAAAAAAAACTAAATTAGGATTAATTTATTTAGGTTTCGCTTGTTTAAAAATTAATTTATGTCAGATTTAACTGTGTAATAAAATATTGACGTGTTGTTACATTTATTATAAAATTATAAAGTATAATTAATTTTATGTACTTAACAGGTATTTTTTTTTTTAAATCTTCTGTACTACGACCCTTTTTCTAAATGAAACAAAGAAATCGGGTATCTTTCGATGGCTCAGGCGCAAAATGTCTCTTTCGCAAAATGTCTACTGGTAGTAAAATGTCTCTTTCTCATAATGTCGCTTTCGCAGAATGACTCCTTCTCAAAAGGTCGCTTTCTCACAATGCCTCTTTCGCAGAATGTCTCTTTCGCATAATGTTGCGTTAGAAACTTAGAAAAAAAATTAGCCTGTTTTAAAAAAAGAGTGTTTTTTTTTCCAATTTCTTATTAAATGTTTAAAAGTTTTACAAGATATTCAATCGTCGAGTCTGACTTGGCTGGGCAGACTTATGATTTGTTTCCTTTTTTTTTGTTATTGAAGACTTATGATTTGTTTCCTTTTTAACCCCCGACCAAAAAAGAGGGGTGTTATAAGTTTGACGTGTGTATCTGTGTATCTGTGTGTCTGTCTGTGGCATCGTAGCTCCTAAACGGATGTACCGATTTTGATAACATGGGCATCGCCAAGGGGGGGTGGCTGCACCCCCCCTCACCCCATTTTTTTTTTATTTAGCTGTTTCGTTTATTGGCGAGAAGTAGCGCAACAACGAGAAAAGTAGAAGCAATGGGGAGGCCTATGCCCAAGATTGGGACAGTCAAGGCTTAGATAAAATAATATAAGTTTAAAAAGCATGAAATAAAAATTTAATAAAAAATTTAAAAAACCCCTGACACAAAAAACCCCTAAAAAACCAAAAATAAAATAATCCAAGCGTCTTAGCGTCGGGGGACCGCTAAGTAGACCGCTTAGTACAAGCACAAAACAAAGCGGACCCCCGACGCTAAGACGCTTGGATTATTTTATTTTTGGTTTTTTTATAATAAATGACATTAAAAAAATGTTTAACGTACTATACCACTATACCAGATTTTGTAAAACTCTTTTCTTTTTTTTTTTGGTAGCCTACATAGTGTCCCTCTGCTGAGCAAAGGCCTCCCCTTTCTTCTTCCATACCTCTCTATCCTGAGTGATCTCTGGCCATGTTAGCCCCGCGTACAGGATCAGATCGTCACGCCACCTTCGCCGTGGTCGACCTCTACGGCGCTGTCCTTCCTCAAAACTCATAATAAAAGTATTTTTATTTTTGATTGCACTTGAAAAGTCGAATTTACAACGTCGCCAAAAAGTATTAACAAAGAACAGAACCAACCAAGAATAAGAAATAAGAAAAAACCATTTTTTTTAAACCAGGCAATTGTTTTTTCTAAGTGACTAACGCGACATTTTGCGAAAGAGGCATTGTGAGAAAGCGACCTTTTGAGAAGGAGTCATTCTGCGAAAGAAACACTATGAGAAAGCGACATTATGAGAAAGAGACATTTTACTACCAGTAGACATTTTGCGAAAGAGACATTTTGCACCTGAGCCCTTTCGATATCAATAACATAGTCAAAGCTCACCGCCTTAGTAGTGTACCAATAACTATAGTCCAATGACGCGAATGTCATCCTTATTTCTAAGGAATTTAAGTCTATAATTGCAACCATTGAGAAAACCGCCATCTATGGGCAAGTAAACAAGGGTTCCCATTCTCGTCGCTTAGTAATGCCACTGTTAGACTGTTACTTTCTGTCGGGGTAACCGCTTGTAAACATACGTGCTTTGTATTTTTCTTGTAAATATTATTGTTTTTATAGTGCTTATCGAATCCCACCAATTACCCCACCTTTTTCTATTTGAGCTTTCTTTTTCAGGTTTTTATTTGCTTCCAAGTATTTAAATGCAAATTATGCAATGTAGGATAGTTTTTTAAATACTATTTCAATAAAAAGTATTGCGGCTTCCGCAATGCCTACATTACGTGTGCTTCCACTGGCAAAGCTGCAGTAGCCATTGACGGAACTGCAATTCAGCCAGCATTAAAAATATCAGTATTTTAAGTACTTCTTTTGACAATGGAAACGGTACAAAAGTATCGATGTTTATTTAAATGCTTTAGAGTATTAATAGTTGACGAAATAACTATGATAAGTGCTGAACTTTTAAATCAAAATATTTTCCGTAGGTCCATTATAAAATAGTCTCGATTTAATACACTAACATATTTTCCATTCTATTTATAACTATATAATTATATTCTGTAATTCATCATCATTAATTATCATTATCCAGCCCCTGTAGGAAGACATGCTGCGCTGACACCAAATAATTTTCCTTATTTATTTGGGGTCGGCGCAGCATGTCTTCTTCTTCCATAATTTTGTAATTATTTAATAGGTTATAGTTACAGATGTAATTTAAATAATAAGAAAAATAAATTGATTTTTAACCGACTTCAAAAAAGGAGGAGGTTCTCAATTCGACGGTATGTTTTTTTTTTTGTGTGTATGTTACGCGATTACTCCGCCAATTGTGGACGGATTTTCAAAATTCTTTTTTTGTTCGAAAGGAGATACTTCTGAAGTGGTCCCATAGTCACCAAGTCAGGATCTGATGATTGGATCCTGGAGAAATCGAGGGCAACCCTCAAATTTTATAGGAAAACGTACAGCGGTTTTGGTATTTTCTACAACAAGTGAAGCATTTGCGTTCAATAAGAATCATTCTATCATCAGATCTGATGATGAATCCTAGAGACAGGCACCGGAACTCAATAATAAGACAATGTATCTTAGCTGTGTTTGGGCTTGTTGGAATTGTAACGGTATGCACTTTCCAGGTGTATGTACAAGTAATAATTAAAAAAAAATAGAAATCTTTTTATTTTTTTATTTTAACTGACTTCTAAAAGGAGAAGGTTATCAATTCGATTAGTTTTTGTTGAATGTACACCGATTACGCTGAGACTTATTACTTTACTAACTTCTTTAGTTTGATGCGGAATAGTTGCTATTTGGTCCCATAAAAAATGTTATAAAGGGTGTAAAACACCTCTTAACGAAGCCGAAAGGCACTGGTTCTCCCTGTCATTGCGGTCATTTTTTTGTTCTACACCGTACCTTCTAGTTACGAAGATATTAGGGGTCAAAGTTCCAACTTTTTGACAAGTATTTTTTTAAATACAAGTTTTTAATGTAAGATTTTTACTTTAAACACCTCCACGATCCCCGTACTATTTAATCCGTCCATCAGCACAATGTTTTGAGTGCGTTACATTGTGTTCTACCACAAAACATGATTTTACACCCCCCAAAAAAAAGTTGTTTCCCAGCAATAATTTTTGCGAAAAGTTACTTAGTTTCATGTACAGAATGCTTGGTTGACGGCTTCGTGATGAGGTGATTTACACCGTGTATAGTTTGGCCCTGTAGTTTTCATTTTATTTTATTTGTAAATTTATCACGTACACCTATTTCTCCGTGATTACTGGACCGATTTACATGAATCATTCATTTGGTAGAGAAAGCTTGCCCGGTGGGGGCCCATATGAATTTTATTATCTTTGCTTTGGTACTTTTTGAGTCATCCCCTTTATTATGCATTTTGTCCTTTGTCGTATGTATGGACGATGTGCTGGTGTCTAGTTACAATGTAAAAATGATACTAGACAAGAATTTAAGTGAGATACCACAACTGAAAAGGGTATAATAAAAACTTTTTACAAAAAAATATAACCGACTTCCAAAAAAAAACAAAAAAGTGCAAAATAATATTTTACTTTCGGAAGTCGGTGGCAAAAAAAAGAAAGAAACAACAACAAGATAACCGACAAGTCACCGACTGACGAAAGTAAAATATTATTTTGCACTTTTTTGTTTTTTTTTGGAAGTCGGTTATATTTTTTTGTAAAAAGTTTTTATATTAACAAAACTCTATTTTTTCTTTATTTAACTCTATTTTTCGTTATGGGTTTTTATTAATTATGATACTATTTTTAACGGAGATGTTTCACGTCTGCTCGGGTAGCACCAAGTGACGGCTTACTTAAAAAAAATACTATTTATTGAAATAGTATTTAAAAAACTATCCTACATTGCATAATTTGCATTTAAATGCTTGGAAGCAAATGAAAACCTGAAAAAGAAAGCTCAAATAGAAAAAGGTGGGGTAACTTTCTTAAAATGCCCGGGTTTTTGTCAGGACTTTTCAAATTTGTAAAAGGGCTACCGTTTATCGCACGATCATCATCTGTTTAACCTTTTCCCAGTCGCCTTCCAGTCTAACCGGATGCAGCTGAATACCAGTATTTTACATCTGACCTCCCAGTTCGTTCTGGGTAATACTGGTTGGTATGACTTTCGGGCTAATGCAATGCATACTTAAGAGGAGACTCTCCCGAGGAATTTGAAGAAACTATTGCCGTCGCGCTGCGCCCGACGGTAAAGTGTAAAGTGCGAAAGGGACAACTGCAGCTCAGGCTGATTTTACCTACACCTGACCAAACGACGTTTTGTATTCCGCTGTTTTCTTCTTGAAAACTAAACTGATCTAAATAACTCTTATACCAGCATTTAGAAGAAAGGTATATCTATGCTTCTATTATTTTCTTTTTTTGTTAAAAACTTATCTAATTTGTCTGATAGTCGTCTAAACATGGCGGTAAAAACGGGCTTTTTTTTCGGGTTTTTGGGTCGTCATAATTCTTTTAGTGATTATGTTTAGAAAAAAGGAAATATTAGGGGCATGTACATTAATAAGACCTAGATTTTTTGGAAATCATTGCTCTAGACATAATATATTATCCACGAAGAAAACAGCGGAATACGTTTGTATAGAAAAAGGCCCAATTTTCAAAGATTTTCAATAGGGGAAGATCACATTTTTTTTTCTTTGTCCGTCGGGTAGTTTATTGGAAAGTATTGGACTCATATTTTTTCCTTTTTTCACGTGGTCATAAAATTACGGAGATATATTGAGTTGAAATGGCGCATGACGTCACATGTAGGTAAGTTTTATACCTACTTGTGACGTAGTGAGCCCCCACTCTCCAACTGTAATGAGTTTTTTAGCCAAGTAATTTTTTGATATTTTGATAAAATAAAAAATACGTGTCTAATATTTTTGTATTACCTGTCTGACGGACAAAATAGAATGTCGTTTTCTTTACCCAGTCCGCACCCCTATTGACAGCCGGGACCAACGACTCAAAGTGCTTTCCGAGGCACGGAGAAAATTCTGTATGTAGTGAGTGGTCAGCGATCGTCTTTTCAAACGGCCGAACTAACAATGTCAAAATGAGCACAAACCTCGTCTGCTCCTCTCCAGGAAGGCCTTGAAAGATTCAATATCACTCCTGGACCTACTCACTGGTGGCCCAGCCAACGCACACCCAATCAACGACAATAACACTACAGCAGACCACATCTTGCTCTTTCAATCAGCCAAAAACCCCAGCCTTATATATTAATTGTATTATCTTGATAATTACCTAATTACAGATACTGGGAGCGCACCCAAGTTCAATAAACAGTTTTAATTACGTTATCAGGTGATAAAGCGATAATGACATTGATTTAGGTGTTTTTTGTTTTACCTTTGTTCATTATTTATTTTGATAACCGTCATGGTCTTTCCGAGATTTGTACTCATAGGGTAAGAAATAATAATGATTCATTCAGTAATCAATTAATATTCTTACCCTTTCGTGGTTTTCCTTGGTTCGTTGTCAATACCAACAAACACGTATAACTACTGTACCGAAGGTGCATCACCGTCAACTCCACCGTTTTATCATTCTGTCTATATAAGAATCTCCAAACTAAGACGCACCCTATCCGCCGATCCTGCAGCATTCGTAACTACGTGCTCTTTGAGTTTTGCCCCTGAAAACAACGCTTTTAAGCTTTTTAATTTTTGGCGTCGTCGCCTCTTATGCTATCTATTGCCTCTTAGTTTTCTATCTTCCTCCAGCAGTAACTCTTAATAGGCATTTGCCAAGAGCTAGAGATCTTTCGATGATATCTTACCAATGCTCGGAACACGGACTAGTTTCAATAACTTATAGCAGACAGACCTATCATGTTGTCATGACAGTTGCGTAGAGCGCTAATAACTTATGTTTATAAATCGACAAGCAGTGTACCCGATTACATTTCCCATCGGCAAAGTTAATGAATTTCCATTACAAACCATTTCCAATACCAACCGGCTTAACCAACGCCTCTGGAGGAAGAATTTCCAAAAATCCTGCTCAAACGGTTACTCATATAAGGACGGCAAGGTTGGCACAGTGGTTGAGCAATCGACTGCTGCGCTGCGTGTCGCGGGTTCGATCCACGTACGGAATAAAAAATAGTGCGTGGAGCCCCTCCGCGCGGAAGAAGTGAAACTTCGTAATACTACACGCATGCGTCCGAGTGCCACGCATTCACTCTCACTCTGTCTCTTTCTATCCACCCTCTATGGTAGCGTTAAACGTTTTACGCAAACTTGTTGGAAGTCGCATAAGAAGTTTCACTTCAAATATTTGTATGGCCTACAGATAGTTGTTCCGGGTCTGGCTGTTTGTGTATGTGAGTTTAAATGTTTGTAAACACACCCACGATTAAGGAGAAATTCCTAGTGTGGGGCATTTATATACTCCAAGAAACCACCATGACTCATTTTGTATTATTTCAGAACAAGAGTACGCTATTTAAAAAATGCGAGTTTTTTTAACAATGGCTGAAATACGCCAAGGAAGTTAAACATACTCGTTTTATGAGTTTTCTGAAGAAAAAGTTCAACATCACTGATATGACTCCTGAATCACTCAGGGAAATATAATTGAAAATTTCAATTTTGTGTTGGGAATGAATCACAAAATGTCCCATATATTATTAACTTCATGGTTATCCTATTTACGAAAGTCACCGGTAATTGAAACAAAAAAAATATGAAAGGTGATCGTCAAAAAAAAAATTGCTAAAATATTTTTGTCCACCTAGCTTGTTCTAAGTGACTCACTGTGCCTAGGTACAACCCTATTTGCCGTAACTGACAACATAAGTTGGTATCAATCCTTTAATTACGTTAGTTGACAATCAAGTGTATTAATTTTCTTGTATGTAATTTCTCAAGCCTAAGATATCCGACAGGCGGCCGAGCGGCCGTGCAAACATTTTAGAGCTCGCTTTGTAGTGCTGAAGCTTCTTAAAAATAATCCTGCCAGCCGGCGCCCGCAACGAAACCATCGCTTACTTTTAATTTTCATAAGGGTAAGAATTATAGTACCTAGCTATAAATATAAATTATAGTACTTAGCTATAGGTGTAAATTCCACTGTACAGTAAATAATAATAATATAACAAATGTGCTCAATTAATCTTGGGTGAGATTGATAGTAGTAAGTAGCTATTCCGATTTGTTTCTAACACGTGACCACACACTTATCAAAATTGTGCATCGGAACTTAAGACGAGCTATGTTCCTATCTCAGTAATTAATCATACTTAATCCAAACTGATTTTTTTTCCTATCATGCTAAAGGGTAGACGTAAAAGTAAATGAATAATGGTATTTTATTGTTTTTACAGCTTTTGGTAGGTACTCTTACCTAATTATTTCATATGGCCCGCAGATCATAGCATGGTTGATAGAAGGCTTAGCAAATGATCAGTGGTGTAGCTTGCCTTAAGGCCCTGAAAACAAAAATGGGGGCCCTTGGACCCAAGCAGCGAAGGCCAAAAACCTTTTTGGCCTTAGCAGCTATTTTGGTATTCGTAGTATGTGATTTTTGCAACATTCATCTATTTTCTATCGCTTAAGCCGTCATTGATTTTACTAAGAGAATGTAAGAGCAAGCAAAAATTGAGTATAGTCGATCGTGTTTCGTATAGGCTACGTCGTCATTGATGAAAAAACTGCAAACGATCGATCATGATTCAGCAAGGGTAGAGACTGCCAATATCACAGATTAATACCGATAATCTAATTTTGTTATTCAACCGAAGCGAATATTATGTGCTTAGCACTAGCACTCCTGAGAAATCATAATCATAAGACACAATTCTTGCACGAAAAGTGGAAAACCCAAAAATTATCAGTGTTGTCAGAATAGTAGGTAGTCAGTGATATTTAATAACAGTAGGTACGAGTAAGTAATCCATCTAATCAAGGGTAAAGTAAATCTTTTTTATTATTATTAAACGTTGCCCCACACTAGGAATTTTTCCTGTATCGTGGGTGCGTTTGCAATCATTTATACGCACATACACAAACAGTCAGACCCAGAACAATTATCTGCAAGACATACAAATATTTGTTCCGTGCGGGGATCGAACCCGGGACACGCAGCGCAGCCGTCAATCGCTCATTATAATATAAATATAAATAAATTTATTGAGTTCGCATAACAAAATACAAAATTAGGCTTTTGTTATTACCAAGCTAGTAACACAAGACAATGATACTTAAACGCTAGATTTTACATATTCCCTGGAGTCACACTAGGATACCCTGTGTCTTGGAGTCCAGCTCAGCCACTGCGCCATCCGTGCCGTCTAATCTTATCTATGAAAAGAGGGGGGGGGAGGTTTCCTTGCCGGTTTTCTCAGTTCCTACAAAGTAGATTTACTCGGACTCTGTGTCAATAGTATTAGTTATGCGGACGACATGGTGCTGCTGAGTCAGTCAATTAGCGCAGTCAGGAAGTTGTTGGCGGTCTGTGAGGTTTATGCAGAAGCACACGGACTTGTGTACAACTTCCTGAACTGCTTGCGTTTAGGGCGAAGCATAAAAAACCAGCGCATAATATGCCACCAGTTTTATTAAAAGGTGTGGCCCTTGAAAGAGTGAGGGCACATAGTTACGGAGGACTTAAAGGATGATGCTGATATGGAAAGAGAACGGAGGGCGTTGGCTGTCCGATATAATATGTTGGCCCGCAGGTTTGCACGTTGTACACCAGAAGTAAAAACAACTCTTAAAAAAAAATGAAAATTAACATTGTTTTGCAACACTATCTTTGCATAATTACACGATCACACAGACTCTACCTTGCATCCAATAAGAAGTAAAATATAAAAGTACTCACCCTCTAGAGTAAAATCTATCAAATGAAAAAGGCGCTCTGACGAGCGACTTTCACTTTATCCCTACTCCGCGGCCGAGCGTCACGCGACATGCAACACACAAACGAAAAAGTTTGAGACGATGTAATAATAGTTTCACTTTAAAATACTAAAATAATCACTACAAGTTAGCATTGATGTTTTCGAAAACACTGCAAAATTGAAACTCATTAGGTACTGTGGAATGATTGGCTCTTTTTTCTGGAATTATGATTGGGGGTATTGTTAATGAAAAGTTTTTACCAATGATTAAAGCGACTTTTGTCCACCTAGCTTGGTCTAGGTAAATAACTTGCTATGCCAATGATTGTTAGAGTAGCTGCAATAAATTAAAAGAAAATCAGTTTAAATCAAAATCATATTTATTCATTTTGCGCTATATATAAAAAAAAAATCTTTAGAACTACAAAATAAAGAAGAATACAATATCACTATAATACTTATGTATAAAATAATAACAGTAAACATGGACGCCATACCACTCTTACGCTCCTTCTAATTTTTAATATAAAAATTATTCGGACCTCACAATCATACCATCTCTGCTGCACACATCTGCTACTTTACTGAATATAAAAATATAATCTAACGTACTAACTCCTTAAATTTATCAGTTCAGTAAAGAGTCTACACAACTATAAATAGATGCCACTAGTAACCGTAATTATTGGCAAAAACACGAAGAAAATACAATCACATAAAAAATCTCAATGAAAAAAAATTTATTACATTTTTCGTGTGGCACATTTTGCTAACATAATTCATTTCTAAAGTATGAGCTTGATATATTAATTAAACTATTACTGAAGTACTTGTGCCCAGCTGATATTATAAAACCTAGTAACTATGCAAAATTATCTTTGTTTACGTCTTTCATTTTCATGAGTTATGGAGTAAACTGTACCCGCAGCTTAAACCTATACTTTAATTAATTCCAAAATCACCCACATGGCGCTGTTATTTTTTTTTGTAACGGCAACAAATGCTATTATTCGTCAACAATGACCAGTATGGCCTTGAGGATTTATATATTGGGCCTAGAAGGCGCTACGGGTAATTATTAGCTTCACTAATATTAAAGAAAACACGTGATATTGATGAAATATTTGCATGGAATGTAGTAACACTTTCTAGGCTATTCTATTCATCATAACTATGGGAACCTATGGTATGCCAAACATTTTTATTGCACACAAATGGATTTTAGAAAAAAAAGTTTTATAAAATACAAATCAAATCTAAAATATTAGGCGAACCTTAAGATTTCTTGATCATCTAACATTATTTATGTAACCAATTTAAGGCATTTCTAAGCTTTATTTATAAACACTACGCACTAAACTTTAATAAATCTAAATCTATGATAAACTTAATTGAGAATATTTTTTTTAATAAAGATTTTAAGTATTGCAATAAAGAGAGTTTTGCTCATAGCAATGTCTTATTTTACAAATCGGCAGTGAATGACTGGTTTTACAAAGCTGTTTTTTGCTAGCTTTGTCGAAAATAGGGCGAAGACATAGCATAAAGGTAGCGAGAATTTTAGATTTCAATTTTTTTTTTTTTAGGATTTTGTAATAGTTAAAGACACTTTATGCTAAGTATTGCACCAACACCTAATTAGAGAAGCGAAAAAATAAATCAAACGTATAATACGAAAGTATTAAATGATAAAACGAATGTATAACTTACAAATGAGTTTTTCATAAAAACTTTATAATTAGTTCGATTTCCTGAAGGTTTCACCCTCAGAAAAATCAAGGACATGTCTAATTTTTACTCTAAGCTGCACATATCAACAACTCTATACACTAATATTAAGTAACTAAATCAAAATGGCAATTATTACAAAGACACCCCTTATTAAACGGATACTTTTATTCATATTCCTACATAATTATGAAACAAATATTCCGAAAAACATCGTCGTATCTAAACTGGCTTGCGCATATTAAAATACCAAAATAGGTAATCGTTGTAATTTTATCATAATATTCATCTAGTTATAAAATTCCCTTGGCATGACCACAATCGATTAATATACATTTAAAGGTATTAAAATGTTATAAAAATGCAGAGGCAAGAGTCAGTTATCGACCATGATGGACACTTTTCCTTTAATCGTACTATCCCTGAACTCATACAATAATTGCTTATACTTGGAATTCCTGTCTCGATCGTGGACGATCGTCTTTATGTCAATAATTGCCTTACTTAGGGTCCATTTCGATGCACGCCATTAAAAATAGGACCAGCCTTACACAGATTATAAAAATTGTCTTGCCATTTACAAAAACATGGTGTCATTCTAAATTGTAATTAGATTATTCCGTACCTTATCTAATCATTGTTCCCCTGGCCTTAGATTTATTTAATGTTACATAAATACACACCTAAAAGCAAGTCGTGGCAGTGATACTTTAAAATGTCATGTCGTTGGAAAGCATTCGTTTTTATGTAACGGGCAACACTGTAAAATGCATGCAGTGTAGATACTATGGAATAGTTGGTAAGAAGTTGTCATTATTTAGACTGTTGATTTATTAAAAAAAGAAGTAATGCACTCTTTTTTGTATGAAGACATTGACTCAGTGTTGCCCTTAACAAAATTTACTATAAAAGTAGAAAACAGTTGAGTAGTTCAGTTCCGAGAGCTATATACAGACACAAAAATAAATGCGTTATTATTAGCTACATTGGCACTTATGTGTTACAAAATGTCATTTATTATGAAAGAATGATTAAAATTTAATTTTTATCAAATTAATAAATTGATTACTGACCAAAAATAAGCTCATTAGTGGTCCTAAGCCACATGAAATGGGATGTTATCTATATTATTAAATTAGATAAAAGTACAAATGATGCACAATAATAATAAGAACGATGATGACTTTATCAAAAACAGTCTATACACGTGGTTTAAGGCCAATCATGTAATGATTTATGATTGATTTAAATGTCAGATTAGGTAAAAAGTAAATAATTAGATGACCGCTAAAGAAATGCGCATTTTCGAGTATATTTTTAAAGGCTTTTTAAGGCGTGGCGGTGAAAGGATCGCAGACTAGCTATCTTAGAATGACCGATGAAAATACAAAAATATAAGATTGAAATCAACTCAATCCTTATGTCATTGTAGAGAGAATTCACTTAATATATTCTTGAGCAATGTATGAAGTTCGTGACCTTGGAGGTCGTTGTGAGGTGACCTTGAAGGTCGACGTGAAGTCAAGGTCAATGGTCGCCGCGCAACAGTTCCATGAGTAGGTTAAAGCTTGGGCCGTCGCCATCTTTGCTTTTGTTGGCCGGGTTCAGCATTTCTTTGCCGACTTGCATGAAGAACTGTGAAAAAGAAATCGTACTGTTAAGGTGGTTTCTGTAAGAGTGTCTTATCTCTTAATTATGAACCTCATCCACTGCGTAACAGGGCTTCATTCAATTCTCGAATCACAAACGCACGGCACACAAATCAACTTTAATCTACACCTATTCTGCTATATGACTATCTACCTTATCCACTAGCAATCAAAATTTATGGCAAGCAAAACTGAGCTTAATCTCTCAAAGAACAATGTAGTTTCTCACCTGACAAGTCCTCTGCAGTTCAGGAATGCGCAGCAGTAGTTCTCCGAACTTGGCTGGAGTGCCGGGAGAGTGTGACGTGATGTATGCCTGTAGTGCTGCCAACGCCTTCTCTTGGGAGGCTCGTACTTTCTCCACTTCACGTAAATCTGGGGCATCTGTGTGAAAAAATTAGGGAAATAAATACATAATTATGCCAAACACCTCAGCGTTTCTAACATTTTACGGACAATATGGGTAGATTTGGTATATTAGAAATACTTCTGATTGTACAAATATCTGTCGACTTGTACCCTCTTCCAATTGTATTTTGTACTGTCATGTATCAATATTCGCCATAGATCAAACTTTGAACATAGAAATCGCAAAAGCAAAATTACCAACGCTGGTGACGTTTCTTTTTCCGTTGGCCAATAACGAATGTTTGTAAATGATGAAGAAAATGCATAAAAAAAAAACAAAAATAATATGACAAACTTTAATTCTACCTACTTAGTTAGCAAGGTATCGTGAACGCCTAGAAAAAGAAAGACACCATTACACTGCACTTACTGACTTTTATTTAATGCAAAATTCATGACGTTATTTAAAGTTTACCTGTAAGTACATAACATATCAGCTACTATTAGATACCGCACTTACCTGAAGTGAGCAGTACAATAACTTTAAGCGCGACGTATTCGTATCGGTCCACGCGCAGCCGCCGCAGATGGTCGGTGAAGCTCAGCATGCGCTCGATACACGGCGTCAGACCCAGTCTGGAGACAAATGAAGAATAGGTTACTACCTATGTGTACATAATAAAATCACTGACAAACAACAGACAGCCCAAACAGTTGGGCAATGATACATAGATTTCAGAGCCACAAGGCATTCTCCTGTGGCTTTACACCGAAGGATTTTAGCCTGGTCAAATTAGACATAAAATAGTGATCAAATCACAAAAACGCGGATCGAGTTGAATTTTGTTAGAGATCTTGGGTACACCAGAAGAAATAAAGTGCCAAAAGTCCCCACCCATCCAATCCCATCCGAGGTCAAAGGTCAAAACTTCCGGTTTTTTTTAATTGTTCTCAAAAACAGTAAGTTACAATAAAAATATAGCATATTTCTCGAATAACTTGTTTAGCACACATGGGATCGATGGGGATTTTTAACACTTTATTTCTACTGGTGTACTCAAGTTCTCTACCAAAATTCAGCATGATCTGAGTTTTTCTTAATTGAAATGTCTATTTTGACCGGACTATTTGCTGAAATTTCATTTCCCTAAAGGGGTAAATAAGGTGTTTTGGAAGTTCGTCTTTGCCGATGGGAAATTCCATCTTTTACTTCAATCATTTTGCCCAAACTGAAGTTTTGAGAAAAATAGAAGCGAGGCGAAGTATATAATATGAGAAAGATAAGTTTATTTCTATTTAAGGAATTATCAACTTTACTTAATTTTTGTTTAATGTTGTGTGTTTTTGTGGCATGTGCCAAATAAACTTATTGTCTTTCTTTCTTTACTTTCATTCCTATAAAGTCGATTTCAAAATGACACATAGAACAACAATCAAAACCCAACCTACCATCAAAAATTTCTAAAGTTGGTTGCAGAGGAAACTGCTTTTTGTTTTTCCATGATTATAATAAGTACTTATATAGATTATACTTACTTAGCGCTCTGATGAAGCGTGATACCCCGTCCTCCTCCCACTCGCACTTCACCCGGAGTGCTTACTCCGCGATAACAACACGATAGTACTAGGAGTTCGCACCAGCTGTTAATCAGCAGGCAGATCTGGTCATCAATCTGTGAATCAAAAGAAAATTTATTGAAGAGGTTTTTTTTTTCACAAATCATCAAAATCGGTTTAAATTGTAGGCTGATAATGATGACGCTGATCCTGAGAGCAGCGGTGGCCCAGTCGTGGCAGCCCCAACTTACAAGCAGTAACCCGTGGTTTCGAACCCAGGCAGGCGCATTACTTTGTGTAATTTATTTCATCACCGCTGCCCTCAAAAACGGTGAAAGAAAACATCTTGAGGAAACCGGCATGTCCTAGAACACATGTGACATCTACCAACCCGCACTGGGCCCGTGTGGTGGATTACAGCCCACTCCCTCTCATAGAGAGGAGGCCTGTGTCTCAACAGTGGGAATTTTATAGGCTGATGATGATGATGAATGATGACTCCTTCAGACATTATTATCAGCCTATAGAAGTATATTTTTGGGCGTAGGCGTGTTCCATCGCACGTTATTTAACTCTGAACTTGGCTATTGTTATAACTACTCATCAAGAAAGTACCGGGAAACGATCAATAATACACGAAATGTTAGTTTTTCATACAAAGTAATTTTATAGCCTTCAAAAGTATGCTCCTTCTGAAACGATACACTTACGCCAACGAATAATCCAATGATCAAAACATTTTTTAAACGTTGTTTCCGGATTTGACTTCAGTTCTCGCCGCGAATTCGTCTTTATGTCTTCTACCGAATGAAAACGGGGGTGCCTCTAAGTGGTAATTTGAGATTAGGAAAAATAAAGAAGTTTGCTGGAGCCATATCTGGTGAATAAGGTGGTTGCTCGATGGTATTTGCAGAGTTTTTGGTCAAAAATTCATTTAATGGGTGTTTTGATTGGTACCATAAACAAAACGACCATTAATTTTTTTGTTTGTTTTTGTTGTTAGATTGGCACAAGTAAACGAATTTCCCATTCCCGATACTTTTTTGACTGAATCTATTTCTCATCTATTAGTCACCCTGCGAAGATCACTGCTCCACCACTAGGTTGCGTGGCCGTAGGCAACTCCAATCGCAAGTCATCTTACTGGATCTTTTGTCTACAACCAAACACCCTGTTCGGTCTTGACCGAAATATCCCTTCATCTAGCATAAGGGCAACACCCTTCGTCTTCTTAAATTCCATGTTAAATACAAAGCCAGATAACAACACATTTAAATTGAGACTGCCTCGGTGGTCTACTTAGTGGTCGCAATCGCGACTGCTAAGCATACGATCCTGTATTCAATTCCCGGGTCGGTCAAATTGTTATTAGTTTTTCCATAAGGAATTTCTCAGTAGCGGCCACGGATTTGTGCCTGATTGATGACAATAGGCCCGCCCCCTATTACATGGGATTTAAACATAACTGGCAGTAAAACATAAAATGTGGGTCCACTATTAGGTACACCTCTGCTGGACCCTTCTGGGATTACAGGCGTGATGTTATGTCATGTTAAATAGAGAACAGTTTTTTTTTATTCTATTGAAAAAGAGCAAAGTTGCAGGTACCATGAACATATTTCCATATTAAAGCTACTCACCGAAATGTTCTTAAAAAGCGGCAAACTCTTGCACCACTTCACAATCTTGTACAGCCTATGATCAGCTATATTGCACAAGTCAGCCAGGAAGTCGGGGCTGGAGTTGTGTGCCGTGATCCCGCTCGCAGCCAGCAGGGGGTTGGCAGAGGGACTGCCTCCGGTGGACTTGCCCAGCCGGCTCAGTTCAGACTCGTTGTATTGCCACAGATGTTCCACGTCCATTATTTCCTGAGGAGTAAGGGTGGTTTACTTCATGTTAGCAGTGATAGCTTAGTGGTATGACCGTCGAACTGCCAAGTCATAGGTCGCAAGTTCAAACCCAAGAGACGCACTTCTGATTTTTCGGATTCATGTGCGTATAGGGGTGAAGACTGGGTACAGAAAACGAAATTTTATTTTGTCCGTCAGAAAGGTAATACAAAAATATTAGACACGTATTTTTGGTTTTATCAAAATATCAAAAAATTACTTAGTTAAAACTCATTAAAGTTGGAGAGTGGGGGCTCACTACGTCACAAGTAGGTATAAAACTTAACTACATGTGACGTCATGCGCCATTTCAACTCAATATATCTCCGTAATTTTATGACCACGTGAAAAAAGAAAAAATACGTGTCCAATACTTTTCAATAAACTACACGACGGACAAAGAAAAAAAAATGTGACCCATATTGCAAAAATAAACCGCCGAAAAATTGGATTTTGCGGCCTACCCTGGCGTTTCCGCCTTAAAACTGTCGGTAATTGGATTGTTTTTTTTTACAGACAGAGTTTAGAACACTATCAATCATAAACATCCGTTTCCGAACGGATAATCTCGGAACAACCCTAATCTGTTCAATGTTAGAATGAACAGGCTTCTTCTGGCCCCCTATTCACAAACGCTCGGATTCGATTTCAATTTGATAAGTCGTATGTCTATCTTGTTTTGGCATTACGAAAGCGAGCGAGATAGACATACGACTTTCCGAATCGAAATCAAATCCGAGCGTTTGTGAATACGGGGGCTGGGTAAGCTCGTACCAACGTCGACTTTGTCTCTGTCATCTCTGACCTAGACTAGAGTCAAGAGCAAACCCATAGCAAAAAAAATTGGTTGTCTGTAAAGTTGGTTTACGGACGAGTTTAACGTGACAACGTCATAACAAAACATTAATGGGGCGCAAGCGTACGAGCGTAACGGGACAATGAGCGTAACGGGACAACGAGTCATCCTTTTTCGTGCATGCAGCCGGCGTTCATGGATTTATTAGACGTCGTCACGATCTTCATTTTATTTGTTACGGAATTCCGGAATTATTTCCAAAGTATTTGTGATTTCTTTGTCACTATTTTTTCTAGCTGAGTCTTAGAAGAGCTCCCAGCGAGCAAAATAGTAACTTTAACAGAAATAACTATAGTTACCTGCAATAACGGCGGTATATCTGGTGTAACTTGGTTGTTACTGGGCTCCCCTCTGCTGCTATATGATCCGGGACCGTTTACCTATAAACGAACATTTATTTTAACGTTTAATTCGTATGAATTTATTTGATTAGGTCTCTGAAGCAATGTGCAAAACACGCTAACTTAAATCAAAAGCCGCTGTGCGTCTGAGCGACGAATCCAGGCCTCTTCTCTGAGTAAATGTGTTATTTTTAGGGAATGCCGTAGATTTTTTTAAACTAAGAACATTCTATTTATTAACCTTATCGAGTAATATCTTGGAAAAAGTATTGCGGCGGATTTATGATAACTGTTATGAGCGTTTGTACCTCTATGATACTAACGTTTCATTGCAGTATTTGTCAAAATATTCATATTACTTGTGTAACTTCTCATCATCATTTTTTTAGTCTTCCTCTACTCTTTTACCCATCCACATTCATACTCAAAACATTCCTCACGACATTTTCCTCATTCTCCGCATCACATACTAATACCACGACAACCGATTACCACACATCTTTTCAGTCACCGGCGCCACTTTCAGACTTTCTCTTATGTACTCATTATTCCACGTATACACAAAAATATAAAATATACCCTATACATGTAGCAATAAGTGAACATTCCAACTCACACAAGTGAGGCTGGAGGCGTGTCGCAGCGTGGTGGGCGCGTGCGCAGACAGCAGCGAGCCCGTGGACGCCGCGCCCGACAGTGTGTACGAGCACTGGTACGTGGAGCGGCCGCCTCGAGTGCGGTCCTCTCTGATAGCTGGGGACAAACAGGAACAAAATTAAATCTCCTAATAAGATCGCAATTACGCTCAAATATGCCTGATTCAGTTCTCAGCTACGCTAACTACCAGAGATCGGAATAGGTAGAGTATTATTTACCTAAAGTTCGAGAATGGAAGTAACAGAGTTGATAATACCTCGTGGAAAATCCCGAAATCATAAACTTTACGATTAAATCCCGGGATTTATGAAATTGCAAATTACTTCCTCGAAGTTTAGGTAAATTATACTCTACCTATTTCGATCTCCGCTAATTACATGGGTTTCGGCCCAAATACGAAAGGGGAAGATGAGCACGTTAGAACGCACCTGTAGCGTGGCAAGTATGCTCAACCCTAAGCCGCATAATCGCATCACATTAGGCGAGTTGCAGCCAAACGCAAGCCTATTCAGTATAAAAAACGGGATGCACTGCGGGAGTGCCGGCAGAAGTGAAAACTTGAATAAATACGTTATGCATTTTTGATATTTTGGAATGGTTAGGGAAAATTTTTGCTATAATTGCTTTAATCATCATCAGTATAAAAGTACTATCATTTATGTGGTAAAATACAATATTCATTTATTGCGCTATCGTACACAAACATGACAATTTAGATTACATAAAAAATGTAACACTTCAGAACTATTACAATCCGTCTTACGAATTTTATCTCTTTGGAGAAACCGAAGGTTTTGTTTATGCATAAGATAATTATCCAGTTTTTAAAACCAAAACTCAATGACAGATGTCATAAAGTTCAAATTCCTTCGTAACCTAATGTCAATCCGTCTTACGAATTTTCGAGCAGGACACGTGACCGTCAGGTCGAGTTTAACATATTTTACCCATCACAAAAATGCACAACGCCGCTAAAGAAGTTTTCACTTCAAAAAAATACCCTTGGTAAGACTAGCTGTCAGACTTTTGGGCCACTGACTACCTCCACCAACAGCAGTCGTTCCTAATCGATATTAATAATAAGAACATCTTTATTTAATTAATTATCAAAATGCTTTTCGTAACAATTTCACACATACCTTCAAGCTTCATCCCGCACCCCAGACACTTGTCGAACCGGCACGCGGGACACTTCTTCCTTGTCGTCACAGTGACGGGACAGTTCCCGCCCCGCAGACACATGTAGTTCTTGCGGTTCTGTACGGTGCGCTTGAAGAAACCCTTGCAGGATTCGCACGAGAAGATGCCGTAGTGGAAGCCACTGATCTTGTCACCACAGATAGGGCATGGACTGTTGGGGAAAGGAAACAAGTAGGTATTACATAGAATTTGGAGTACTTAAAGATTGTAGCTGGTGATGTTTTGTTTGTTCCTACCACTCCCATGGGAACAGGTGTAAGTTTTTGTACGTAAGTTATTTGGTCTTATGATATTTAGTCATGTGACCACGTACTATACCCAGCTTCCTTATAACCAGAGGTCGGAATTAGGTAGAGTTATTTATGTACTTGTATCGAAATGTTTATATTATTATGTATCCATATTCCCGGTTTTTTTTTTCTTCTAATTTTGCAACTTCGAACATTCGATGTCGGATGGTTTAAAATTAAATTGTGTAAAAGTAAATAACTTTTTTATTTAATAAATCACGGCAATGCTCTTTGAAATTAATCTCGAGATTTGTTTGAGGCACATCCACTTTATTCTTTCGCTGTATGAAGTCTGTGTAAGTACATAAATAACCCTACCTAATTCCGACCTCTGCTTATAACTCAATCAGCTATTTTTATATTAAGATGTAACAGGAAAATACAAACTAATTTTTGAACTGAAGAATTTTTTAATATCCGGTTTCTTTAAATAAGTAGGTTAAAATGTAATATGTAGTCTTTAGAAAGCATGACGGAAAACTAGACATCTTTGGAAGGACTCCTAAAGCTGATATAAGTCAGTCATAGTAATCAGAGTTTTGGAGCTATGAAATTGTGACCACAAATCTTTTAGTGTTCTTATATAATGTGATTTTGAGTAAATAACTCAAAAAAAAAATATTCTGTTTGAGAGTTTTGTTCATTAGTGTTAATGAACAAAACTTTAAAACCCACAAAAGTTACCTGTTGATAAGCTGTTGTCTGCTGATGCCCTGGTGATGATGCAGCCTGTCTTCCGGCGCGTCAGGCTCGTCGTCGTGAGTGCCGTCGTACGCCGCCGCAGCCTCGCGGTACATCACGTGCGGGTGACGACCCTGTAACAGATTTGACAGTTAGGAATAGGATGCCCTCAAAAACGGTGAAGGAAAACATCGTGAGGAAACCGGCATGTCCTAGAACTAAAAATTCGAAGACATGTGACATCTATCAACCGGTGGTAGATTACATCCCACGCCCTCTCTATAGAGAGGAGGCCTGCGTCCCAGCAGTGGCAACATTATAGGCTGATGATGATGATAAATAGGATGCCTAAGTGTTCTGTGGTTCTCTAAATAGGCTTGCGTTTGGCTGCAACTCGCCTGATGAGAAGCTATGATGCGGACTACGGTGAAGCACGCTTGCCTAGAAGAAACCTGATCTATTCGACCATTAAAGGATACAGATTATAATGATCAGGGTACACAGAACCCAGCAGTAAATTCCACAGACTGGCGGTTCGCACAATAAATTTGGAAGCGAAGTGCTGTTCGGGTTCGTGGAACTTCAGCAGCGTCCCCGTTATTTATGGTAATATAACGGTGACGCTTCGCCATAACTCTGTTCGGTTCTACGCAAAGAGGACAAAGATAGACCCCAGAAAATATGTAGCTAAAAGTTATTTAGCTGATTACAACTGCCAGTTTCACTACTAAGTTACTACAGTTAGGTTATATTTTACCTGTACTGGCGAGTGCGTGGGCGAGAATTCTGAGCTGTACGAGTAGCAGGAGGAGTGAGACGCGTCGCTGTTGTTGCGAGACAGGGATGGAGTATAGTGCCGGGACGCGCGAGGACTCGCTGATGGACTGCTGTATACGCTGCCAACAAACGAGAATATTAGTTGCTGTGGAGGCCTTCGGGGTATCATTTCTGTTAAGCATGCGAAAACATACCTTTCTCTCCTATTTTTAGTACTAGCTGGGTTGTGGAGGTCAGATAGGCTCTATGTAAAATACTGATATTCAGCTGTATTTGGTTGGACTGGAAGCCGACCCCAACATATTTGGGAAAAGGTTAGGCTGATGATGATACACCCAGGGGACGCTCCCAGGTTAAGACTTTTGCAATATTTGTGAGACATTGAGAACTGATGTAAGTTTGACCATTCAGGACCTCAAGCACTTAACTCTTTTTTTTTCCATCTTCAATTACTTCTATACAGGGTGTAACGGAAAGGGTATATCCATCCTTAAGGGTGTGCTACAGACGATCAAACTGAACATGTTTCTCATCATATTTTTTTTTATAAATATTAATAAATATATTTTATAAATACACGGTGTAAATCACCTCATCACGAAGCCGTCAACCAAGCATTCTGTACATGAAACTAAGCAACTTTACGCAAAAATTATTGCTGGGAAACGACTTTTTTTTGGGGGGGTGCAAAATCATGTTTTGTGGTAGAACTCAATGTAACGCACTCAAAACATTGTGCTGATAGACAGATTGAATAGTACGGGGGTCGTGGAGGTGTTTAAAGTAAAAATCTTACATTAAAAACTTGTATTTAAAAAAATACGTGTCAAAAAGTTGGAACTTTGACCCCTAATATCTCCGTAACTACAAGGTTCCCAGGTATGGTGTAGAACAAAAAAATTATCGCAATGACAGGGAGAACCAGTGCCTTTCGGCTTCGTTAAGAGGTGTTTTACACCCTTTATAATAAAATTTAATATTTTTTTTTTGCTGAAAAACATTTTGTATGTTGAGAAACATGTTCAGTTTGATAGTCTGTAGCACACCCTTAAGTATGTATATACCCTTTCCGTTACACCCTGTATACTATTTCGAAGGTATAAAAACACTACTAAACACACGGACCGAGCCTGTCCTAAGGGCAGTGCCCTATACTAGAACGGTTAGATTAGAAACCTCACCTGTGCGTATACATGGAGTGTACTGCAGAGTCTGTGCTGGCACTGGACTGCACGCGCGGCAGACGTCCCAGCAGTGGGGACCCGTGCAACGCGCCAATCAGCTTGTCCATGCCCACTGACTCGCATTTTAATTCTATGGAAGAATGGGTTATGCCGTCAGTAAAAATTTATGCAATGTCTATGAGGTAGATTGCGCATGAAAGCACGTCGTATTTTACCTCAGACAAATCATCTTTTTATTGGTGCTGCAACCGAAATCGTTCATTATGCAGTGTCTATACATACTACATACAAATAAATAAAATTGAAGTGTCTGCCTGTAATATTAAAATACCCGTTTTTTTACTACATGCATATGAATGTTTATACGGTACGTACCAAAATAACATTTTTTACAATTTTTTTTTGTCTGTTTGTTCCGGCTAATCTCTGGAATGGACGGATTGATTTTGAGGGAACTTTTACTGGCAGATAGCTGATGTAATAAGGAGTAACTTAAGCTACTTCTATTTTAGAAAATTCTAATTGCACGCCGACGAAGTCGCAGGCACAGCTAGTTTAGGAATAAATTAACGGTGTAGGCTATCGATCCTATGCTTGAACATGCATCTCAGCCCAATTTTCCCTACAGCAGAGAGAAGAAATGATGTCTCATAAATGCTATCTTTAGCACATAATAAGGATACTGGAGTTATGAAATATTTTGATTTTGGATCAAACATAACCTTATACGGGTTTAAAACCATATCAACGCACTTCCCTTCAGCGTCGCAACTTCGCAAGGCACTTTAACTTTTGCAAATAAATGACTCTTGACAAGAACTACCGGAACCTACCAGATAATTGTGTCTCCTTCTTAATGGTCAGGTTCTGTACTTGGTCCAATCCGGTATGTGGCATATGGGTGGAACCCTGGTCACTGAGTGCGAGGGACTTGGCACTGCTGGTCGGAGAGGAGGGTCGTCTTGCTAGAGAGAGAGATGTGCCGTCTGTTAGCACTGATATCTGGAAGAGAAAGATGAAAAAAATATTATCGGTTCTTTGTTCTTCTAGATTTGGAAAGGAACTATAGAGTTACTGAGTATCATTTCAGCATAGCATAGAGGCATGTATTTAAATGTCTTTCTAATGGTGAACATGGCTACTCGTCTACTTCATGAGCTTCTTTGTCACCTGACCATCCACTAAGACTGAGGTTTGAGGAGCAGGGTGTAAAGGGTCCATCCTCTATAAAACAGGGAGGATCCTACGACCAGACGGATGTAGTACCATATACCAATCCGCGTTGTAGGTTTGATCTGCCTTGCTGTATCTTGTTGCAGATGGAATGACTTTAACTAACAAAAGCAGTGCTGTAACTCTTACCCTGTTCATGCTGAGACTCCTCTGATGCAGCTGCAGCGGCGCGCTATACTTGAGGTCCAGCACTCTCTGCTCGTCCACGCTATGGAAGCCCTCGGTCTTCACGGGCTCCGTCTTGATGCTCACGTTGCGGAGCGTGTCGATGGAATCCCTGGATGATTGCAGGTCTAGTGAGCTGTTAGTCTCGTCTGTGAAGGAAATTATATTATTGGTAAGTTTTGAGTTGCAGGCAATTTACTTTTTGTTATTTATTTCATCAGTACTGCTCTCAAAGTCTCAAAACGGTGAAGGAAATCATCGTGAGGAAATCTGTGTGACGTAGAACCGAAAATACGAATATATGGACAACTAGCAACGTAGGAGGCCACACAGGCCTCCTCTTTATTTGATTATATGATAGTCTAAGCAGTGGAAAAAAAATATGCAGCAACATGACATATAGTACTACAGCGCCATCTATGACACTAATGAAGAACTAGCATCAAAATCCTAAATCGCGCTATTAATGTTATCCGCGACTTAAAACCATTTCGAAAAACTCGACACAACTGTCGGGAAATAGCCCACCACATAACAACCGTCTGGTCAGAAAGTCCTGCCTCTTCTTCCTCCTTCCTGTTTTTCATACCATATACGAGTTCCAAGCTGTCTAGAATGTCCTAAGTACATACATGGACTCTTACATGCATATAATAGGACAGTCCAGCGGTGGTAGTAGTAGTGTCAGTTTTGTGGACCTAACAAACGTCATTGCCGCTGCCCAAGTGATTTAAAAATTCCATCGACAATCAACACTGACCATTATTAACGCTGGTGTCTATGACCATCTCGGAGTCTGACAGCTCGCCCTCCCAAGACATGGGCCGTTCGCGCTCATTGCTGGCCATCTCTTGCGCACCGCTCAATGAACGCTTCTTCTTGTTGCGCATGTTCACCTGGAAAACAAGATGGCGGTTATCAACGGGTTTACTCATGGCAAAGTGTTGGAGGATAAAGATCTTCTTTCTTATTTTTTTTTTTAAACTTTGCCCCACGCTAGGAATTTTTTATGTGTCGTGGGTGCGTTTAGAAACATTTAAATCCACACACACAAACAGCTATCTGCCAGTATCTGTGAACTTCTTGTTGAGGAGTGGGGTTATCGGCTCTTTTGGGACCTTCTAACGTAAACTGCTAATAAAGGCTCTAGAAGGTGAGGAAACGCAGCAAAACTGCAGAGCCTAGATTTTGACTAGCCTCTGTTTTCGTAATCGTTGATCTCGCGCTTTTTCCTGATATTAAACGTTGCACCAATATTACAAATGCATGTGGCAAAAAGGGTACTAGACAGGCTGATCGACATTCGCTAATGACTAATTAGATAAACAAAGTATCCTATTTACTTTCTTTTGTTTTATAATTAAAGTAACCATCTCTGGACCACTACGGATTCAGTCAATTGACCGGTACATTAAGGAAACACTTCTTGGACCCGCATGGATTGAAGATAAGTTTACATCAGAGGCGGATTAAGTGCTGAGAGCGCCGTAGGCAAGAACCTCCTTAGTATTTAAGGAATTGTTTACAACGGCGCGGGCGTCGCCAGGAAGCAGAAAAAAAAATCTGTTCCGTGGGCATCGCCAGCTTTTAAGTGAGGGGGGAGGGGCAGAAGGAAGTCAAAAAACTTATTTTAAAACGTTCAATTTACTAACTATGGAAGTTCTTCTACGAATTAAAAATGCAACGGCCACCTCAAAAATTTAAGCACCTCGGATTGGTTAAATTTTCCATGCTTTATACTGAACTAGAAGTTACTATGTAATTGTGGCGAGTTACCAATTTGGAAAGTCTAGGAACTAAAAGAAAATGTAAGCTCTTCACCCCACTAAAGTTTGTTTTTCTTTATTCCTTTTATTCAGAAATAGATGTTATTTAATTGAATTAGGGAGACAATTCTAAGAACAAATGACGTAATGCTCCAAGAGCGAGCGAAGCGAGCTCGAATATTTTAACACCCTACCTTGAACAGTTAGAATGGTTTTGACCCTTCATACAGGAGTTACTTGGTTTACTTAGAGACCAAGTCAAGATTCAATGGAAACTAGGCAACAAGAGCGAGCTCGAAAAATTTTTTGCACCCTGGTTTGGAGAGGTTAGAAACGCGCAATAGTACAAAGAAAATGTGCTCGTTTGTAGAGGTAGTAATAATCCGCCTCTGGTTTACATTATGATACTTTCGAGCACACACTTACTGACTGTATCCGTCCGTCTACGGCAGTACAGACGGATACAACTTAAGTGATCTTGCTTAAACGGACCCTTCGCGAAGTCGACAACCAAGCATTCTGTACAACAATCTAATTAACTCTCCACAAAAATTATTACTGGTAAACGACGTTGTTTTTTGGGTGAAAACTCACGGTCTAAGGTAGGACTCTATTTAATGCACATGAATCATTGTCCCTTCATGATGTCCTTCATTCTTGGTGCCTTCGATTTGCCGACGATATAGTGGTCATGGCTGAGACCATGGAGGACCTCAGTACAATGCTCGATGACCTCAGTAGAGTTTCCGAAAGAGTGGGTCTTAAAATGAACATGGACAAAACCAAGGTCATGTTGAATGCCCATGTAACACCCACTCCTATCAAGATCGGAGACTCTACTATCGAAGTTGTAGACGATTATGTCTACCTGGGACAAACGGTCCAGTTGGGTAGGTCTAACTTCGAGAAAGAGGTCAATCGTCGAATCCGACTCGGCTGGGCAGCGTTCGGAAAGCTGCGTGGTATCTTCTCGTCTAACTTACCGCAGTGCCTCAAGACGAAAGTCTATGACCAGTGTGTGCTGCCAGTGATTACATACGGGACCGAAACATGGTCGCTCACAATGGGCCTCATCAGAAGGCTCAAAGTCACCCAAAGGGCAATGGAGAGAGCTATGCTCGGAGTTTCCTTGCGTGATCAAATCAGAAATGAGGACATCCGCAAGAGAACCAAGGTTACCGACGTAGCCCGAAGAATTGCCAAACTTAAGTGGCAGTGGGCAGGGCACATTGCTCGCAGAACAGATGGCCGATGGGGCCGAAAAGTTCTGGAATGGCGACCGCGAACCGGGAGACGATGCGTTGGAAGGCCTCCCACTAGGTGGACCGATGACCTGGTGAAGGTTGCGGGGATCCGCTGGATGCGCGTCGCACGGGACCGGTCAATCTGGCGACACTTGGGGGAGGCCTATGTCCAGCAGTGGACGTCTTTCGGCTGAAATGATGATGAATGATGAATCATTGTGCTAATGGATGCTTAACTAGTACAGGGTCATGATACCTCCATGACCCCTGTACTAGTTTAACGGGGAGAGAAAATGCCTTTTAGCTTCGTTACGAGTTTTTTTAGACTAAATTTCTTCAGGAAGATATATTTATTAGAATCAAAGAGGAAGAGGCTGCTGCTATTTCAACAAGCAGTATAAGACAGACAGTTTCTGGGCTCTTAAAATTAAATAGCTAAGATTACCAATTTTCACTTGTGTGCTGAAGGGCGGTCGTTTTAAGGAATTTTCTTGATATCCTTTGGCCGTTCAAAAAGTTCTGGTTTTCAGCCTAATTTGAACCATTGATTCTTTTTTTGCTCCTTAACATATGCCTTTCCTTTTCCCAACAATTTGTAATCGGTGTGCATTCCAACCGGATGCAGGGATGCAGCTGAATACCAGTATCTAACATGGTGCGACTGCCTATCTGACATCTACATCTACAACCCAGTTAGCACCCCAATACAAATTGGGTTGTGGACGTCTCATAGGCAGCAATTCTGGCAACCAGCCTTACCGAGGGGTATCGTATTACCCATAATACGGTACCCCTTGGTATTCTACGTACTTCTTGCCGCTTACCGGGCAAATAAGACTGATGTTACCAGCTTTAATGAATAGCAGTAATTCAATAGTTACCTCGTACTGATGTTGTGAGAAGTCGATCTTGGAGATTTCGGCGTCAGTGGAGTCTTCATCATGAGGCACTGAAGACACACTTATTCGCACGCCGCTCGAGCTGTACGAGAACTGACCTGGAACGAGAATAGTTTAAGGTTATTATGTTATTAGTGTAGTGGCACTACAAAAAGTACTACAGCGACATAGTACAAAACGTACTACAGCATCATCTATGACACAATAGAAGAACTATCATCAAAAGTAATCCGCGACGAGCATATAGGGTGACTGGTAATTAGTGACCGATACTTAAACACGTGATTGTACTCATGATAACAAACAACTTTACCAAAGAAACATTGAGGGTTGCGAGCCGTGCGGGTGCCTACCCACTGTGTCACGGTAGGATGGTAATGAGACAGATCAGCGTAACGTGACTAACAGCTGATAGGTCACAGGCGCACGCACGCGCGATTTTCATACGGCTGTTGTGTTATTGTGATAAAAGTGGAGAAGTTAAAAAAAAATGTTTCTTTGGGAAAGCTTGTTTGTTATCATGAGTAGAATCATGTGTTAAAGTATCGGTCACTAACTAATAGTCACCCTATGTAGAAAAATCCGACAAAAACAGTCGGGCAGTAGCCGAACTATACTACTAGACAACAACCCTCGTCTAGCCGAAGGATCCTTCCTTTTCTATGAAGGATGAAGAATTTTAAACCCTGTTCTTTATACCCCTATACTAGCTTATGCTTGCGGGTTCCTCTACGTTATTTACGACCTTGGGGATAATGAAGCTTCCCATTAATGATATAGTTGATCAGGAGACCCAGAGATTATGCCCTACATCTAAACTTACAAAATTTACCTCTATAATGTGTGTTGGTATTAGTGTAATTAAAATAATAATAACAATATGCACAAGTAACATAGCCTCCTCTTTTTGGAAGTCGGTTAAAAAAGGGAAAAGAACTATAGGTTCAAAAAAATTGTCTACGGCACTATCACTAGGAAAAGTGCCAAGAAAGCTGGCAGCATTACCACGTTGGTTGGAAATGCTGATTCTTTTTGCACGTAAGTGACTGAAGGTATTGAATTTTAAGAGCTTTCTTACAATTGGGGTGTCCTGCCTTTTCGCAGAAAATTGTTTGTCCGATTATTACTTGCCAACCAACGTTTCGCCGATGTTTCACTTTGACAACTAACGATTAGCAAATTTTGTATGACAACGTTTCATTTGGTCATATTCTGGGGTAATGCCCCTAAGATTCAAGAGGTACTTATAGCTCAGAAAAAATGTATCCGTGCTATTTGTAAAATAAAACAAAAAGAATCATGCAAGCCACATTTTCATGAACTTAAAATATTAACTTTACCGTCACTCTATATTTATGAAGCCTGTGTTTTTGTAAAACACAACTTAAATTTATATAGATTTGTAGAAAGTAAACGGCGCTCAAAAAAGTTGCAGGTGTTAGCAACAAAAACAAAATTTTATAGCAAAAGCTTTTATGCAATGGCTCAAAAACTATATAATAAGTTACCAGAACAAGTCATTTCAAGTACGAACATTAATGAATTTAAAAGAAATCTGTTCAAATTGTTAAATAACAAGGTGTATTATTCTGTTGACGAATATTTAAGAGCGTTTATTCCTTACCGCTTTTCATACAAACTTTCAAGTAGTTTTTTTCCGAAATGACTGAACCGATTTAAATGAAACTTTATACGCATAAGCAGGATACATAGGTCTAAAAAGTTACTAAAAAATATTTTCAAAATGTGTTTTAAAACAAGAGATAATTGGAATTTTCTGTTTCTATAGAAAATTTAAATTTGGTCTAATTAAACTGTAACACTATTTTTCGAAAATGTTTTTTAGTAACTTTTTAGATCTGTGTATCCTGCTTATGTGTACGAAGTTTCATCAAAATCAGTTCAGTCATTTCGGAAAATAACGACTTGAAAGTTTGTATGAAATGTCGTAAGGCGTAAACGCTCTTAAATGATAAATTTTAATTTTAATTCCTATTTAATTAAATCGAATCTGTTTTTATTATTTTTTTATGACATACTAATGATTTTTGTTAATTTTGATTATTGAATTAGTGACATTATTATTTTATTCGTATTTTTTGGTTACTTTTACTTTAATTAACGTGACATTTTATCAATTTTATCATAATTGGACAATATTTATGCTTGTGGTTATTGTACCTAATTTTGATTACCGTTGTATGTTCATAAGAAAAACTGGAAATTTTGTATGCTTTTTTGCGGGACACAGTTCGGATCCTATTTATTATAACATCTACTGTATGTACCTACCCTGTGTTCACAAAATAAATGAATTTGAATTTGGTAGAATTATTGTTAAGCTGATTGTTATAATCACACAAGACGTTTGGCACATTTATCATTTGTCAAACATACCGTTTTTAAAACAACCTAAAAATCCCCAATGTAGCCCCACTGATTGTATGTGTGTACAATAGGCAATGTTACTTTGTTACCAGGAGATTTTGGATGCAAGAGCGAGCGAAGCGAGCTCTGGACTTGGGGCACCCCGACTCTGACGGGTTAGGTTCGAAGGGGTTGGCGGGGTCTGACATCATTCCCTTCGTGTTAGGTTACTGTAAACCCTGCCGACAGAAATAGGAGCCCCGCGTAGCGGGGCTACGTCGACTACGTTTTTTAGGGGAATGTAAAATGCTTTGAGGTTAGTTTACAATAATTGGTTTTTCTCAAGAAAGGTGCATTACCTTTTCATGGGAGTGGTGCCAGGGGAAAAAGTTGGCATTTTAAAAAGTGTCATTATGAAAATCAGACCAAACGTACAGTTGGTAACTGTGAGGTTGGGAAATAAAATAAAATTATATGATAAGTTGGCAAACGATTATTCGGCGAAATAAAATTCTGCGAAACGTTAGTTAGCAAGTGAAAATCTGGCAAACAATTTTCGGAGAAAGGGCAGAGAACCTACAATTGGAGACTAGAGGATTTTGCCCAGCACCACTGCTGGACATCAAGCAGGATCATCATAATTATCATTTATCATCTATCTGCAGCAACTTATAAAAAGTACAGTCAGCAACGGAAATCGCTGAAGTTATATTTAAACTATACATGACATGACCCTAAGTCAGTAAAGTCAGTAACCTTAATTATTAAACATATTACTGTTTACTAAACAAAATTTATTCTTAACATAACTTTACGCAATAAGTACCTGCTGGCCATGGTTACATCATTAATTGTATGTATTGTATTTGTACCTAATTTAGTCCTAAAGAGCTGTGCAATTAATTGAATTTGCTTAGCTACCTATGTTTGGTGCGGAAAGTATATTAATAACGCCCACGATGCAAAATTACCGAGAAATATATTCAAGCTTTTAATACGTGCACCGCTTTTAAAGTTCTTCGCAAGGAGCACTGGAATTCTCGGAATGCATTTTTCATGTGCGTTTAGCATTAAGGTTTCCGGCTTGCAAATGGGCAGCACTTTATAATGCTAATGCCCGTTTTCGCTAACACATAATAATCTGTTGGAAATTCGAGTCTCAGTCGGATTTAGACATTAGTTTAAATAGTTTAGGTGTCACCTAGTGCTGAAAACGGGCATAAAACCGCCGCGTTAACCCCTTAGCTCCCCCCTTCGCCGATGCGTTTACACAAATTGCATAGCAACTAGCAATCCTGAATTCAGTTCAGTTGAGAAAAAAAAATAAGATCTAAATATTGTCTCTTCCCGTTTCATACAAAACGAGGCCGTTAGCGTGGCGCAGGCAAGGCCTTGGAAATCCGGTTATAAAACCAATAATTTGATAAATTAATGCGACTCAAACAGGACGTTCAGTTTAAGTGGGGTGGTGCTTGAAAGCGGAAAAATTGCAGCGACCCCGGCTAATCGAATCAGACAGAAAATCAAGAACCTTATGTGGTTACCTGAGTACTGTGAAATATCTGAATTTACAGCTAAGTTTTCCTGATTGTAAACATAACTACAGTTTATGTTATTAAGTTTAATTTACTAACTACACTGTCCAAAAGCCAAATAATGTCACACGACGTAGAATTTGAAGTACAAATAATTTCAATGACAAGTATGTGCATGTATTCCTAAGTTACGTGTAATTTATTTAGTTTTTTAATAGTTTTTCACATTCTTAGATAGGTATTTTAATAATGAATTGCTTTGCATTATTTCAATTCAATTTGGGAAAGTTAACCCTTTTTTTGGGCTTCGCTGCAGTCGCAGTCGGGTAAAAGGGAACGACTGAAACATCTATAATGAAAAAATCTTAAAAAGAAGATAGGTAAGTACCTGATTTTTATAACGATAATATTATTAGGAGGAGTCATTAAATAAATATAGTTAACCATCATAGATTGGCATCATACATATATGGAAACACAGACAACATAACGCTATATTATAGGATTTTGACATAAACAGAGTTCAGCTCCGCCGTAGCGGGGGCAACGACCCCGCTATCACCGCATTTTATTATAATTTTATTGCGTGACGTGAATATTATTATTTTGCCCGGCTTCACTCCTGTTTACCGGTAAACAAAATGTCGATGTCGAAAGTTTTTTCATTCATAGGTCAATGAGAAAGATGTATTTTGTGTTTATTATCTGTAGGAGCTAAGGAAGATTAGTAAACTATACTTGAATATACGTTTTCAATGAGTTAAAGAATTTTAATAGGTAGCACAATAAACACTATTTTTAAAAATATTTTCTATAACTAATTATTTACAACTACAAAAATACTAGTATTTTGTCTCTGTCATCTCTGACCTAGACTAGAGTCAAGAGCAAAACGGGAATAAAAAAAAAACGTATGTACATACTTTTTAAATAATGATCTACCCAATAGTTTTGATATTGGTAAGCAACTTTTTCATTCACTAAATAGTACATTGTTACCCGGGGGGTGACAGTATCTTATTTAGTGCCTAGACGGGGTTTGAGGTTAGTTCCAATAGTTCGAGGGAGTAAATAAGTCTTTAACCCGAGGTAAACACTGTGCTTTTCATTACGAATAGTTTTTTTCTGTGGCCAGCCAGCTATTCAGCCTTTATTTTTCATATTCATCATTGAAAAAATGGTAAATATTTTGCCCAAATCAGTGTTGTTTGAAAAAAACAACTGTTGAAACTAAATTATAATAAACTGTTTTAAAAATATATCCTTTAATCAATACTTAACTTATTTCAATTTTACATCGTGGCTGCATAGAATGTTGGCACATGGTTCAATAAAAATGTAAAAAAAGAACTAGTTTTTTTTTATAATTTGACATCTGTCAGTTGAAAGCGATTCTCCCTAGGGATGAAAAGTATTACTTTCAACCCGCTCTTCAGGCAACTTCAGATCTACTTTCAGAGTATGAGTAATGAAAAACTTGTTTACTTTTCTTTATATGTTGACTGTACTCGTATGTATCAGCAAATAATAGACATTATTTTAGTACCCATGTGTATATTAGGCCTGTAGATACTGAATAAAAGGACCTACAAGCATTAATATTGAAGTAAAACACGGTGAGTCGTGGTGGTATGAAAAGTAAAGTTATGAACTTATAATAAACTAGCTGTGCCCGCGACTTCGTCCGCGTGGAATGTAATAAAAAAGTGATTTCGTTATTTTTTTTCGTTTTCGCAGTTTTATTTTAAATATTATTTATTTTTCTAAAAGACACTGTGCTTTTCATTACGAATACAAGGCAAGTAAAAATAAAAACATGTATTAGCTAAAGCAAAAATGAGTATATTTTACATAAATCAACAACATTTCCCGCCTATTTTGTTATTTTTTTCTGTGGCCAGCCTGCTATTCAGCCATTATTTATCATTTTCATCATTGAAAAAATGGTAAATATTTTGCCCAAACCTATATTATTTTAAAGAAATTGTTTAAACTAAATTATAATAAAGTTATTAAAAAATATAGATTCTTCAATTTAACATCGTGGCTGCATAGAAAGTTGGAACATGGTTCAATAAAAATGTTAAAGTAGAACTAGTTTTTATTTTATAATTTGACATCTGTCACTTGAAAGCGATTCTCCCTAGGGATCAAAAGTATTACTTTCAACCCGCTCCTCAGGCAACTTCAGAGCTACTTTCAGAGTACGAGTAATGAAAAATGTAAAAAGTTGGATCTTTGACCCCCAATATCTCAGTAACTAGAAGGTATTATGATCTGCAATATGGTCATCGTTGTCTAGAACAAAAGAAAATGATGCCATGACGGGGATAACAATTGCCTTTCGGCTGCGTTAAGGGTATTTTTGCACCCATTATATTCGTTAGGTATCGGAATACAACCTGTTTTTTTTATATCCCATAACTCTAGGGTTATATTCTGTAGGTAAAAATAATACTAAAGCTCATAGAATAGGTGGTCCAAAAATGCATAGTTTCGGAGATATCATCAATCATAATTTACTTAGGTCAAAAATTGACACCAGTATGACGAATCTTTACTTTTGCGAGGTTGCCAAACTTCGCAGTAGTGTAGTAAAATAGTAGTAGTTTATTAGATAAATACGAGTGATTCTTTTTATTCAAACCATTAATTCATATTTAAAGCTAAGAAAATGTGTAAAAAATATGATTGAAACATAATTCTTATGCCAGTTGATTCTTTGATATGGTTTCAATCATATCCTAGAGTTATGGGATATAAAAAAAACAGGTTGTATAGTTTTGAGTTCCATCTTCCATGTTAGTTTGCACTGGGTTCTATCTAAGTAAGTACCTAATGTTTTGATAATAAAATAAAATTATACCTACTCAATGCTTAGAACGCGATCGTGATATCTGTATTATTTACGCAAGACAAGCACTCGTTATCAAAGTGAGGTAAGCAGTACACGTGATGACATAGAAACAAATGAACCGCGCTGATGAACTACATATTATTATTTCTCTCATTTATTTGTTTACTAGCTTACGCTCGCGACTTCGCCCGTAAATTCTTACAATATCTTTATAAACTATAGCATATTTATTATGCGGATGTATGACACTTTAAGGTCAGAAAAGTTAGTTTTTAGGGTTCCGTACCCAAAGGGTCAAACGGGACCCTATTACTGAGACTTCGCTGTCCGTCCGTCTGTCACCAGGCTGTATCTCATGAATCTTGATAGTTAGCCAGTTGCAATTTCTACAGATTATGTATTTCTGTTGCCACATTTGTTGTTATAACAACAAATACTAAAAACAGAATAAAATAAATATTTAAGCACTTGGCCGGTTTTTAAAGTAAGTATAATAACAGCAAAGAAATGTGATGAAATAATATTTTAACTTAATATGTAATCGTAATATATTATAAATTGACACAATTATTCGTTTAAAATTTTATAATTATTATTTTCACATTTCGTATTATTTTAAACCAGAAGTGTAGGACTTGTGCGCAAATGTAAATTACTGTACAATATTATGAATGCCAGCTGGTAAGCTTGCGATTTAATACATGTGAGCTTAGCAAAACTCCCAGATAAGATACCTATTTATTTAAAAATTTAAAAAACCCCCGACAGAAAAATCCTCTGTCGGGGGTTTTTTAAATTTTTTATTTACTTTTTATTTCATGCTTTTTAAACTTTTTTTTTTTAGCCTTGACTGTACCACTCCTGGGCATAGGTCTCCTCCCATTCCTTCCACTTTTCTCGTTGTTGCGCCTCTTCTCGCTCATTTACGAAAACAAGGACACTAATAAATAAATAAAAAATGAGATTTTAGGGGGGAGGTGAGAGGAGGGGTATGCAGCCTACGCCCCTGGCGATGCCCATGGTGACAAGTGACAAGAATTCAAATTTCGAATCAACCAGACCCGTAGAAGTTGTTTATATTCCTTCATCAACTAGAAAAGAACTGATGAGCTTCAAACGGCTGAGCAGATTTTCTCGAAACATAGTTAAGAACAATCTCGATTAAATTACCTTTCAAACGACACCAATTTTATCAAAATCCGTTCATCCGTTTAGGAGCTACGATGCCACAGACAGACACAGATACACACGTCAAACTTATAACACCCCTCTTTTTTGGTCGGGGGTTAAAAAGTAATCGAAAAGTTTTTTTGAGTAAACTGAAAGTTCAATGACTTCTATTGGAGAGTTTCATTTGAAAAGCGAAGTAAATAAACTTGAAGACAAATACAAGTGAGTTGTTTAGTTGATAAAACAATACAAGAAACTTTTTTAAGATAGAGGTATAGATAAACAAACTGCTGTCTAATCGTGTGTTTTATGAGCGTTTACACCTTACTGCATTTCATACAAACTTTCAAGTTCTAATTTTCCGAAATTACCGAACCGATTATAATAAAACTTCATACGCGCAGCATACGTAGGTTTAAAAAGTTACTAAAAACATTTTCGATGTTTCTTTAGATAATTTATAATAAGGTTTAATTTAGCTGTAACACAATTTTTCGAAAATGCTTTTAGTAAATTTATAGACCTATGTATCCTGCTTATGCGTATGAAGTTTCAACAAAATCGGTTCAGTCGTTTCGGAAAATAAGGACTTGGAAGTTTGTATGAAAGGCGTAAACGCTCTTAACATTATCTACAATTAGATTTTTGAGTTTTAAAAGCTTTCCACCTAAATAAACTATAATTTTACTACCTACATATAACATGACAAGGATTAAATATATTTTTGCTCGATTCGAAACTTTCGAATATCTTTTTCTTCCCAAATAATTATCTATACTACTTATAAACTAATATTATAAAGAGGTAAAATTTGTTTGTAAGTTTGTTTGTAGGGGGTAATATTCAGAACTACTGATCCACTTCCGAATATTCTTAGACTAACGGCTACATTATTATTAAGCTACATTATCCCCGAGATCTATAGGCTACATTCGAAACTTTCCCGTGGGTTAATTTCAGTACAAAAAATCCTCATAAGAATACGAAATCATGTTTTCCTTAGTACCTATCTATTAAAGCCGGAAAGTATGCGAGAAGTGAAGTGAAGAATCTTACCGTTGCTGGTCTCCGGGCCCGACATGCTGATTGTGGTGACAGACACGTGTCCCCCCTCCACCTTCACCGCGTCGCCCTCACTGCTCATCGCGGTGCTCATCACCATCCAACCCTCACACCATCCCCACAACTCACCACACAACTATCGATACTCTTGTCCCAATCGATTTCACAACACTACACTAATATAGCACCACACTAAAGTTCGTCTACCATAAATTCATAGAAAAATACAGTTCGAAAATTTTTCAAAAACTATTTTCTCTTTTTCGCATAATGTTTCACTATAAAAATATTTCTGAATGTTTCATCATCTTGTGTCGCCACTCGTTTTTAAGGCCACTTTTGGATTCAGTCTTGCAGTGGCAGTGTTCCTTTTACATATTTTTCTTGCCGAATATTTTTCGAAAGACCAAGGTGTTCGCTTCAAAGTCAAATATGGATGTGAAGGATTACAGCCAGATGATAAAACCAGCATCTTGGGTAACCTGGAACAAAATAAATAAGAATTATTTAATGTTATTGATGTCATTATCAATTAAATTACACCACAATTTAATATTAACACTGACCCAGGCTAAGTAATAATAATTATTATCTACAACTTCAAATTAAATAAAAATCCATTATTACTTTCGTTATCACAAATACACTAAAATGGCTAGTTTAAAAAATAAAATAAAAATTGAGGCCAAAACGACGAAGCTCTATCCGCGCGTGGCTCAGTTCGAATTTGGAATAAAGTGTCGGACGTTTCGAAACGAGTGTGTTTGTGTACGCACGAGACGTGGACGCGTCGCGCGGCCTTGCGAGCGCACCCAGTGCTGTGCGATAGCGCGTTGTATTATTATCGATGCGCCTCTCGACGCTTCGTGTCATTGGCATTCTGTTTACGAGGGCGAAGCTCGGTCGCGATAGCGACGGAACGCGTCATACCCACTTACTGAATGAATTGCCGTTTTGATAATGCAACGTGTTTTTTGTCAGGTCGCCTTCATATTTTTCTGAAGTTCTGAACAATAGCCATGCTGATTAACTAATGGATAAAGTATTTCCTCTTATTGACTATGGCATAGCTTATCAGTTATAATAGATATCATTGGCAAATAAAAGGAAATACACACCTTATCAGTATCAAATACCTGCCACTATTGTTCTGATTACACGGTTAGTTATCGATAAAACCAGTCACTAGCACAATTCAAAGAAGGGAGTGGGGGAGGGGCGTCGTGCGGCCTTCACGGAGCCGGTTGTGGCGACCGGCGACCGGCCGGCCGCGAGCATTTCGCCTTTCGCGCGCAGGACTGGTCCGCCGCTCCCAATACCGCGCCACGGCACCACACTCGATAATGTGTGAGATGAGTGTATTATGTAACGAGTTGAGTAATTAAATACGAAACTTATTGCGAATGCTACAGACAAACATGACTCACAATGTACCGTTGAAATTAAAGTCAACTCAATACCGCTGTGCACACTATACATTCAACTTCATTAATCATTCGTACCGAATGTCGAAACGTTTATTTGATACACATGTATAATGCAGGATAGATATCAGTCACTACCGTCTGGCGGGCCAATTAGCGTCCAATAAAGTCCCTTGCCCCCAGACATTTCTCAGTTATCGCTATCAGACAGGCTGCAGTGCAGTCGCCTTGGCAACGTAATTAACCGCCAATTACACAACGCTTGTCTAGGTTGCACCATTACCGTAGTGTTTAGAAACAGTTATAGTCGTACCCCTTCATTATTATTCAAAACTGTTTATTATTTACCTAACATTTATCACAAAAGACAGCAATCACTAGCTTTTGTTACTCAGCAATGAAAATCGAGACAAAGAAAAGATGAACTTTAAAAAGATCCTAAAGTATTATCCTAATCTATTGCGCTTGACGTCTATCTTGTTCTATTAATAAATTCTATTGAGATTGAAATCCTTTATCTCTTTCTTTTTGATAGCCAAAAAGTATTTCAGAGCGAGACGAATATAATTTGGTGTCCCAATAAAAGGAGTTCATCCGCACGCAAGATGGCGTCATCGTGGCCTAGACAAGGCCGAGCGGTCATTTGTACGATACGCCAGACGAGCTGCTTTGTCTGCCTCCTATTTATGGATTATCTTTCCAACGCAACGTGGCGGATGCAAATTTTTTCAAGGCTCAGTCAATTTTTGCTCTGAAATATGACCGGAAATGTTACACAATACGCATATAACCACACCACCGTAACAAATTCATTAAAACATAGGGAGAAAAAGTGTGGTTTTCCTAATATATAAACCAGGATTTTCCGCATCCAGACCGGTTCGAATTGTTCAGCAAATATATTGGTACAGAACCAGTTTCGTAACTTTGCAATAAGTAACTAAAGATATCATGCACCAAGCCGAGATAATGATAATACTTTGACAGAAATATGCAGGCATTTATCGCGGCTGCATAAGCCGACATCAGTTGCCCAACTTGAAGCATTTAGTGGTTGCTGAAATACTTAAGTAACGAGGAAAAACCGTTGCGCATCAGATTACTTGAAATGGTATTTATAGGCTCGGCAAGTGATGTCCTTGCTTTGTTGTAGTCAGTTATCGATAAGGCTACGTGAGACGAGGCGTCGACCGATAATTATCTTAAGGTCACAGCACTATCTGTGACGTAGGCAAAGTTCCATACATTGTGATAGTGATAGATGGGCCAAACACTGATACAAGTAAACATGTATTATTTTCATTATTTGTATGCAATCATAGACTGACAAAGTTTGATATGTCTTTACTTCTAAAAAAGGTGCATTTGCCATATCAAAACAATACAAACAAGACAACTCCATTTCATCTCACTCAGAGTCCAAAGTCCAACTGCAAACAGTACAACACAATCAACCAACTAAAAAGACGAGCAGATCGTGACAAAGCAATACAAGTGACGGTACGAATACCGTTGAGGAAAATTGTGAACGTTAATTTCCGACATCCTTGACCCCGATGGAGTGAGGTCGTCTTTGAGGGCGACGCACCCTATCGCCCACGAAGACTGAAATAGAAGAGGTTAATACCCCCTAGCACGCTTCTATTGCGAACAAAGAACTATGGGGTGGAGGTGTGACGGTAAACTATGATTATGGGTATTTAATTAAACATGAATTGGTATTTCATGACCAATTTTCTCATAAGTGAATGAGGAAATAATGACAAATATTGTATTTTTGGCAATATTAGATGCCCAAAAATCTTTTTCTCAGAAAAACACAAAAAATACATTACCAGCTATGCAAGTTAACAAATTTGTTGGTCATATATCCTGCTGATCTCATTGAAATTTTATTTGATTGCATCATGATTTGATGAATCAAATATGTGCATGCTAGTACATAAAAGTTTTTGCAAGTGAGTCGTCTGAAAAATTCTAGCACATGAAAGAAAAACTAAGTTTGCTCCAAAACAAAACCCGTTTAACCACTAACTAGAACATAGCTTTTCAGTCCATTATTCATAAAGTATACAAATAAGTAGTCTAGACTGTAAAAAGCGTGACTGCATTATTCATAGAAGAAAGTACCGGAGGTGAATGTCTGATCTTACGGTCGTATGCCAACGGCCTTCCCTGGTGGCATGCCAACAGGTGTCTTCCGTGTAATCAGCCAGAAAATATCATTATGACGTCCAGTGAATCCACAAAATGACAGTGAGGGTTTCCTCGTTTTGACGGTCATAGCCCGGGCCGGGTCCAGCCAACCAATGACGATTGAATTGCCCCATGACAATTTAGGACCAATATTTAAAATTAGAATCGTCATTGCGATATCGATGGTTAGGAAATTATTATTACATATTGTTACTCATCCCTAGAGAATTTTGATACATTTTTAAGCAATGTCGTTTTCTTAGACATGCATTGTTCATTTTAGTTTGCAATATTTTGTGATGAAGCCAAGAAGGGTTGTTGGTAAGGGTCGTTGGCACATACAAAGTTATTAGCAAAAACTTTGTATGTGCCAACGACCCTTCTCTTGGTGACATGCCAATAGGTGGATTCTAGATTGTCATCAAGTCGTTATCATGACTAATTAACACCACTTATTAATTACATAAAATGTGACGTTACATTATTTAATGAAGACAGAATGGTAATTCAGAAACCGCTTGTTCTCGCTCAGAAACTAATAATATTCAGCATTTTGCAAATACTAGTGTTTACCATGTAGTCGGTACCTTTATCGATAAAGACCATAAACACCGACATCGATTTTCTGAGATTATCGACGAGTATCATCATTAAGACTGAGAGAGCTCGCTCTTCTAATATGAGATCAATTTATTAATAAGGCCCTAGAATACACAACTTCAGACGTCTGCTATAAATATTAATATGACTGGCTGGGTTTATTGATTGCAAGCAAAGGTCATGCCCTCACTCCCTCAGTCTGCCGCCAAGTGCCAACAGGTGGCATTTAGCGTACTACGAACTACCGTACACCGCCAAATTGATATATTATGAGCATTTCCTACTGCCTACCTACTGTCTAGAGCCTGGTGGAAATACCGAACGGTCCACCGAAGTCTGTAAAATAATGATTCTAACGGTTCTGGGGTATACATGTATTGTATGGCTATAAGAACAGTTTGCACTGTAGCCATAGGAGTCGGGGAAGATCAGGTGGCCTACCATGACGTCTTAAAACATTATTGCTTTACTCCTTTCCAGTGTGGGAAAAAGATGGCGCTAGACATCCTGTATAGCTCCGTCTCTTTCCCACACTGGAATAAGAGTAAAACAATACTGCTTTAAGAGGTCATGGCAGGCCGGCAGAAATCTGAAATGGCCGTTTCAGCTGAAACGGTCACAGAGGCAGTTAATACTATGAAGAATTGTCACTTTGTTGTGACTATCATCACCATCTTTCTGCCCTTGGCTCATGTTACTTGGGGTCTGTGCAATACATTTTTTTTCTTCAATTCTCCTCTGTCAACCCCGTCCCTTTGTGACCATTTTGCGAATTGTAACGTGATCCTTATTTTGAACCGAGTTCTTAAAAAAGAGGTGGTTATGTATTCGACCAGCATGTTTTTTTTTTTATTTCGTGTTTCAGAAATAGGTTTAAATACCTATTTCTCTGTGATTACTGGTCCGACTAGGATATATGTGAGATACAACTAAAAAGGGTAACAAAGATTTTTTGACAAAAAAATAACAGACTTCCAAAAAAAATCCTTTGACGATGCTACTAAAGCGGCCATTTTAGACCCCCAGAGAAACGATGGAAGGATTGCGTGCAAGACGACACTTATTTCGATATTTACAGGGGGGATACGGGGATGAAAGTGCAAATGCTTGCTGTAGGGAAGAAGAAAAAAATAAAGAAAAGAAAATTAATTTTATTTGGCATTAATAACACCCTAAGAGTTGTACAAAATAAATAAACAAACAATACTAATAATGCCTAAAGGGCCTCAGCTCAGCCTAATGCCAGATGGCAACACAAGGTGTACCACCAGACGCTGATTTTCAGCTGCAGCCCACGAGAGCCACACGCTCGAAAACATAAACAAACACATATTAAAAGTCATTTTTAGGGTTCCGTAACCAAAAGGTCAAACGGGACCCTATTACTGAGACTTCGCTGTCCGTCAGTCCGTCCGTCTGTCACCAGGCTGTATCTCATAAACCGTGATAGATAGCCAGTTGAAATTTCTACAGATTATGTATTTGTATTGATGCTATAACAACAAATACTAAAAACCGAATAAAATAAATATTTAGGGTGCTCCCATACCCAAAAGTTTTTTTTTGCTCTTTTTTTATAAATAATGGTACGGAACCCTTCGTGCGCGAGTCCGACTCGCACTTGGCCGGTTTTTTTTTTACACAAATACCATTCGAATTATATTTTTACTTAAAAGTAATAAGAAGTCAAATTATAAAATTAATAATATTCCTTTTTTATTTTCCAAATGCTGTGGCAACCACAAATAAATTGAAGGAACAATGAACAAATACAGAGAAGGGTCTTGCTTATGTTTACTAGTCTTCACCTTATTATTTATTTATGTATTTATCGTCTCTTTGTTTTTCATCCTTCAGCAAGTGACTTTGAATTTGACTGTACAATGTAGACTTATCAAATCAGACCTTCAGTAGGAAGGTCGTAGTTTACACATATTTATTTAACATTGTATTTGTTTTCCTATTTGTACCTATTTCTCGCTATTTCTTTCGGATTTGGTCAATAAGTTTTCACGTGTTAGTAATTGAAAAATTCACGTATACCTACCTGCTTGCTTTATTGCTTAAAATTATAACACCATGACTATAAATAAAGTCATATCTAAAGGTAAAATTATGTACTTACAATTTTTATTAAGTAGTTTAAATTATTTGTAATGCATTGTTTATTAGCTAAGTACATAAAAATATAAACTTATACTGTGCCAATGTCATATTCCTGCATCCGCGTAATTTTCGTAAAAGTTTTTGGTTCATGTATTAAATTATGACACTTTTCAGCATCAGGACTTATTCATGTAGGTGCATAATAATTGTACTAACATGGCTAAGTAGGTACTTATTCAGTGACTTTAGAAAATAAGCCTATTCCTTCACACTCTCGTAATGTAATCGACGATAAGAAATAACATTCCAAACAAAAAAACTCAACTCATTCAACGATTAGCTCTAGTACGAGAATCAGCATCAGCAGTATCAGCACGCCGCACCACTGTAGAAACGAGTTTTGTTTACGGAAGAATTGACATAATGACAGATAGGCAATGACAATGTGTCAGTTTGTCGATTCTTCCGTCGACATAGCCCGTTTCTACGGCGGTCATGCTACGCGTGTAGGTATTTGTACGCACAACACATCAAGCTAAACAAAACCAGTTTATGCGGATCTGTCATTATACGGGAAATGTCTACAATGCGAGGACATATAAACACGGTGTAAATCACCTCATCACGAAGCCTTCAACCAAACATTCTGTACATGAAACTAAGTAAGCTTACGCAAAAGTTATTGCTGGGAAATGACTTTATTTTGGGGGGTGAAAAATCATGTTTTGTGGTAGAACTCAATGTAACGCACTCAAAACATGGTGCTCATGGACGGATTGAATAGTACGGGGGTCGTGGAGGTGTTTAAAGGTTAAAAATCTTACATTAAAAACTTGTATTTAAACAAATACCTGTCAAAAAGTTGGAGCTTTGACCCCTAATATTTCCGTAACTAGAAGGTTCCCAGGTATGGTGTAGAACAAAAAACTTTTTTTCACACTATAGAAATTTAACTAAAAATTTTTGGAATAATATTCCATTACGGGTATAAAACGTATAAAACGCGGAGTAGGGATACTTACTACTACGCGGCCGAGCGTCACGCGACATGCAACACACTGATGAAAAAGTTTGAGACGATGTAATAAAAGTTTCACTTTAAAAAATGATAGCAATGACAGGGAGAACCAGTACCTTTCGGCTTCGTTAAATAAGGTGTTTTACACCCTTTATGTTACTCATGTACAGTTTGATATGTCGCTGTGTGTAGGTACCTACCTACTCGTACTCGCATTTCCGTAAGTATATACGTGTGTGTGTAGGTAGGTACATAATACTAGCACATATAATATGTTTACTGGTTTTACGTCATACAGCATAACAGCAGCTGTCCAAACTATTTCAGCAAAATACGGAATTCTGAGTAAAATTACTTCCCATAAGTTATTATTGAGTTCATGTCCACATTGTCCACACTTGTCCATAAAATTTTATGTATTAGTCGAGGACACTATCATTACCAACCCCATCATCACCTGCCCCCGTATTCACAAACACTCGGATTCGATTTCGATTCGACAAGTCGTATGTCTATCTTGTTTTGGCATTACGAAAGCGAACGAGATAGACGTACGACTTTCCGAATCGTAATCGAAACCGAGTGTTCGTGAATACGGGGGCTGTTCTTCGAGCAGTCCACAGCTGGATATAGTGTGAAGCTTTTCATGCAAAGAAACTTCGAACGTCTATTTAGCTTTCTGATTGCGTATTTCGAAAATTAGCATCATTAGGTGAACATGGTGGTCCAATAGTTTCCGGCCTACAACAATTTGATTAATCAGAAATACAAAACTATCATGTGACTAAATTACGAAGTTTTCTTAGTTACCCACAGTAAAAAAAGATAAGTCCCCTGTCCAGTCTCCCTCCCTGTCCAGTCTCCCTTTATTTCAATCCATAGTTTGTTTGGATATTCATCATCTCATCATCTGCCTAGCCTTTTCCGAAACTACCTTGGGGTCGGCTTCCAGTCTAACCGCAGCTCAGTACCAGTATTTTACATGAAGCGGCCGCCTATCTGACCACTACAACCCAGTAACTGGGTAATACGATACCCCTTGGCAAGACTGGATGTCAGACTTTTTGGCTTCTGACTACTCGTACGACTGTCAGAGATCTACAAATGACAGCCGGGACTAACGGCTTAATGTGCTTTCCGAGGCACGGAGGAAACTCAGTATGTAATTATGGTCACCCATCTACGGACCCAGCAAGCTCGGCAAGCACGGCTTAACCTTAAATATCGACCCATGCGGCTGTTATTATTTAGCCACGAGCTCCTCCTATGTGGATATTATATAATCCTTAATTTTATAGGTGTAGCCGGAAACTTTAGCTCTATGCAAGACCACAGAAATTCTCATACGAATATGCGAAAAACAAACCTGTACATAATGTTTTAAGCACACTTATCTGTACCAGAAATACACTCGGCTTTTAATCTCTAGGGACGAAGGGGTCAGGCTGGGTCAGTGCAAAATACACGTAACTTCATATTACCAACATGCCGCCGCCAATAAAGGAGTCTGCCCACTACACCGTATCATGACTGCGGTGTGATTCTGTAAGACCTCACTTAGAACTTCGTATCTGAATCCGCTGTGAGTTTCTTGATTGGCATTCTATAAACCCGGTTGATAATTCGAATTTACACTAGCGCCACCACTACGAGCGTGTCAGCGAGTTGAACTAAATTAACGGGGAGATTTTGACAGATAAAGTATGAGATGACGTAAGAACTGGCATTCTGTAAGGTAATTCCTCCGTCACTTCGAGGCTCCCTTGACAAAATCAAGGTCATTTTGAACCTTACGCGAAGTGACAGTGGATAGCGATGTGAGATGTGAGTTGTCGTCTGAATTTTACAGAATCGACGTACTATCACATGAAACGGACGACTATGCCCGCTAGAACCGTACATACCCGTAACATACCCGTTTATAAGAGGCTTAGAACAGTCATAATTCGCGGTTAAACCAAATAATCTTTGTATTAAAAAGAATTGGATGGCACTAGACCGTTCTGTCACCGACTAGTGGGCATAGTCTCATCCTTTTCAATCCAAAGATTTTTTTTACCTGACACGGTCATGGTATGATACGGTGTAGTGAGCAGACTCCTTAATCAGCGGTCTTACCTGTGAGTGATCTGTTGTGAAAGATCTCTTTGAACACGGAACTTATTGCTAAGTAAACGTAGGTTGGGTTATACATATGTATACTGTAAACAGCAAATCAAATCAAATCAAATCAAAATATTTTTATTTGTTGAACATAGGTAAACCAAAAGGTACAGATGTCATTATTAATAAATGAACGCTATGTCTTGCCATGAACGGCGTACAAATATTCTCTAATTAATAACTTAAAATAATAAACCATTCAAAACTAATAAATAAAACTAAATTATAACTACTAAATAAATAAAAAAGTGCATAGGTACATAATCATTTGATTCACATTAATTAAAATAACAATAAATTTAACCAAAAAAACAAAATATTAAAATTAAATTAGATTAAATAAAAACAATGAAAATTATTAACAAATAAATTAACAAAACTTTAAAATGTCATTAGTTTACAATTTGTCTTCTAGGTACTCATTGACTGTATAGTAAGCTTTCTCGCATAACAAATCAAGAAGAGCCTTTTTGAAATGGTGTATGCTGTCAAGGTCTTTTATTTCATTGGGTAACTTATTATATATCTTGGGTGCCATTCCTAAAAAGCTCTTTGAATATAGTGCAGTTTTGTGTGGAATATTATAAATCTCTCTATTGCGCCGTTTCGATCTCAGTGTCTGAAATAAATGCAAGTTTGATTTTGCGAATACTGCTGTCTCGTAGATGTACATGCAGGGCAAAGTGAGAAGTTTATATTTTTTAAATAATGGCCTACAACTATCAGTCTGTTTCAACTTAAACACAGCACGCACACACCTCTTTTGAGCTTTGAGCGCAATGTTTTTATCAGTGGAATTTCCCCAATACATTATTCCAAAACGTAGCGTTGATGAGACATACGCTTTGTATGCTACCAAAACTACAGACTCATTTGCTATTTTCGCAAGATTATGAAGCGCGTAAGAATATTGGTTCAGTTTTTTGCATACTGTCTCCACGTGACATTTCCAATTTAGAGAACTATCTAAGTAGAGTCCCAGAAACCTGGCACGGTTGGTTTCAGATATTTTGTGGTCAGCGTATTTTATATTTAAATTTCGTTGTTTCGTTCTTTGTTGGAACGTCATAACCTGGGTTTTCTCAAAGTTTATTTTAAGTTTATTTTTACGTAACCAGTTTATAACACAATCAATGGAATTATTTATCTCATTTTCATATGATTCTAAGTCTTTACAGGGTATAATAATTGTACTATCATCGGCAAACAGGACGGTCTGATAATCGGTACATTTTGGCAAATCATTTATAAAAATGAGGAAAAGCAAGGGACCAAGGACACTCCCTTGGGGTACACCGCAAGTTGTGTACCTAATGGACGACTTGTGAGACACTTCTCTCTTAGAGTTGGGACAAATTCTATTTAAAACAGTAATTTGTTTTCTCCCATTTAAGTAGGTTTTGATGAGGCTCAATATATTTCCTCGGACACCATAACGCTCTAATTTACCCAGTAATATTGTATGATCTACGTGATCAAATGCCTTAGACATGTCCATGAGTACTACGGCGATAGGATTTTTTTTGTCAACATTACTAATAATTTTTGCAACAAGCTCATAGACTGCGTTGTTAATATTTCGATTTTTCCGGAAACCATATTGTTCTTTAGCGAGTATATCATTTGTTTCAAAGAACGAGTTAAGGGATCTATAAATCACTTTCTCAAATATTTTTGAAAATACTGGTATTAAGGCTATTGGACGGTAATTTGAAATAGTTGCTTTGTCACCCTTCTTATAAAGGGGCTTAATTATAGTCGTTTTTAATATGCTTGGAAAGTGACCATGCTCTATACATAGGTTAATTATAAAACTTAGAACGGGTGCAATGACATGAGAAACTAATTTTAAAATTTTAGTAGATATTTCATCAAATCCCGTGCTGTTGGTATTTTTTAGCAGATTAATGATTTTGTAGATGTCCATAGCATCCGTCGGTGCCATAAAAAGGGTTTTTGGGAAGTGATTCACAAAAGACACAGCATTACCGTTTGCATAATTTTCAGCAGGATGTTCCGAATCTACAAAATAATCATTGAAAGCCGTAGCTATGTCTTTAGGATCGTTAACTTTCTTATCACCAATAATAATGTGCTTTACAGATTCCTGGGGAAAGTTAGATTTACACCTATTAATTAGTTTCCATGTAGCTTTAGTTTTATTTTCTGCACTATTTATAATATGACTGTTTTGTAACTTTTGTGTCAAATGTATTATTCTTTTTAATCGTCTTGAATATTGTTTAAATAATTGTTGGTTTTCAATATTTGGTGATCGTCTGTACAACCATAACATCTCTCTTTTTCGTTTACTACATTTTTTCATACCTTTAGATATCCACCGCGGAGTTTTCCGACTAGAAATCTTTTTCCTCACGGTAGGGAAGCACAAGTCGTAGAAAAGTTTAAACATGTCATAAAACGAATTAAAAGCTATTTCCGGGTTTGTGCTATTGAACGCATCAGCAAAACTTAAGTTACTAATGGCTTCAATGAACTTTGATATATTCTCAGAACTATAATCTCGACTTAATACATACCAGTGATCAATTGAACATGATTTCCTAACAGGGCACTTGAAAAGTTGGGCGGTGTGGTCTGATAGAGCCAACTCTAAAACTTCGCCAGTACCACCTCTAACATTATGCATAACGTTGTCGGTACAGGTTCCACTGGATACACGTGTGGGCTCTTTTATACTCGGCTTAAGATTGTAGTTTAGTAGTAGATGTTGGAATTCAGTGGATATTCTCGTTTTCTGGAGAATATCGATGTTAAAGTCACCGCAAAGTATAACCCTCTTTGCCAAGTTTCTTCCGCAATAGTTTAAGATAAGCTCAAGTTTTTCAAAAAAAGTTGTAGTAGCATCTCTCGTGTATTTTGGAGGTCTATAAATGCAAACGATAATCAACTTGTGAGCTACCAGTTCGATGGCACAACACTCTATAAAACTGGGCAGACTAAATTCTTTAATGTCTACGACCTTGAACTCATATCTATGTTTAATAAGTATACATGTACCACCATTCCTCGTGTTTCTTGAAGAATATGTTGCAAGTTTATATTCAGGTATAAATAAGTGCATGGTATCATCATTTTTCATATTGTGTTCCGTGATGCACATAACATCCACAGCTTTCCCTTCGCATAAAAGTTCATCTATATGAATGCTCAACAAATCCGACTTGCCTATTAATCCATTAATATTTTGATGTAAGATATTTATGCGATTATAAACGAAAAAAATCATGCTCTGCATTGTTAGCAGTGCTTTCAGTTTGGGTTGACTGATCATTATATAACTTGTTATTATTTTTGGCTGATTGGTTAAAGATATTCTCGACAGCAGTATTACCATCATCAAAACAATGACGGGAATGACAAGTGACTTCATTAACTTCTGTTTCTGAACCTAGGCATTTAATATATTCAAATAAATTTTTAAATATCTTAGCAACTGCTTTATTGTTTACAGTTGCAAAATATTTCCGAAACATTTCATATGTGTATTCCAAACAATAATTGGAATCAAAAAGATAAGCATATTCCCATAATTCGTTGTCTGAATACATCAAATGGTTAAACATTTCGATACGCTTATTAAATATAGAAAAAATGTTACTTAATTTAAAATTAGGCGAGCAAATCACAATATTTGTATTCATTAGCAGAAACAACACTAAAATTACAGTTCAAATGATTAATTTCAGTAAAGGTGAAAGGTTGATTTAAGTAATTATGAAGTAGAATTTGACGACTGATGAGAGAAAAAATGGCCGAAAGTAGTGATAGAGTGATAATCTTCAAAATGGATGAAGTGACGATGACGTTGTTTCTGGACGAGACCACTTGCAGAGTAAACTAGAATGTTGCTTACTGCTTAACTGGACTGAAGTGAAATTTGAGCAAAACATACATGAAACTGATATCGAAATATCACAAAATAGAAAACCAAACAGACAACCTGAAAACAATCAACGTAGTGCAGAATCGATTCGAGACACTCTATTACAGACATCTAACGCATAAGGGAAGATATAAAACCTTCAAAAAAAAAACTCTTTTTTTTTCTCACCCCTAAAACCACAACATTAAATCACTCATGAAAGGCAGTGTTGCACACAATTAAACGGTAAATCTAGAATTACCGCGGGCCAGACAAGTTGCTGCATAATGAGAGGCTGGACCATAAACTATTTGAACACCGACACTCTGACAGCCTATCTATTGTCTCTCGTTAGCTAACGAACCGATGGTTATTTATTGAGAATTTATTTGGTTTAAAGCTTCTGCATCGTAAACGAAAGTATCGTATAGTTTATTGGCTATTCTTGCGAAGGTGTTTCAAGCATCTTTTACAGCTCAGCCAAGAAACGCTTTAGTGGAAACGATTAAAAAAATTATCATCTCTTTTGGAAGGAGCACGCGCGGGTGGCTTTTGCCCAGAAGTGAGAAGGAGCAGGCTAGAAAAAAAAAAATGAAGTTCTCTTTGGTAACAGCAGCGAGGCTGAGGAAAGCTAAAGTAAAGCACTACGTTGGTATATAGGTCTAGGCGCAAAAATCAAGTGTTTCATTTTGTTGTAATAAACTAAGGAAGAACGGTAGCTTTCTGTTATGTCGTCTTTAAACATAAAATATGGAGTCTGGACGCAGCTATTCCAATCCAACCGAGCTTAGATCTAATCCACACGATACCCCAAATACGAGCGTTCCAAGTTTCCTACCTCCGACACTACTTGCTCAACCAGATAAAATCTAGCGCAATCTTAACTGTAAATACCTTGGAAATATTTAGATCCTAGACAATTTTCCGTGGAGCAACGCTAGTTAAGTAATGCGATAATAATGTCGGCGGCGGCGCAGGCGCAAGTAAACGTTGTACACCTTGATACCAACTGCGAGAATACGAGTTATGTTATTGCGGTCGCACAGATTTGTTGCTGTGTCGGTAATGTTGATTGTATTTGTAAATGCATTTGTGATATTGGGTAGTGAGTTGACAGCTAACGAAATAGCTAAAAATCGTTGGTCTGCTACGTAATTGTCTAATCGGTATTCATTTTGTTCAAATGTACCACAGTTCAACATAAAATACTTGAAGAATTTGCCGAACACATTTCCGAAAAGCAAATCGATGAGAATAACCCAGAAATTAAAATAGACCGCGCAAAAACAATTGCTAGTTTAAAAAAAAACTATTTTACAGATGAAGAAGGTCGCGTTCACTAATGCTCCAATTTCAAAAGTCATCATTTCTCGCGACAGTCTCAATAAGGCCAAGGTCTCATCGTCTGGTCGTACGCAAATATCTGGCGTTAGCGACCTCGGCGTTCTATCTGACTAGCTATTAAATGTATCAATCATAATTCTGCAACTTGTTTGGGTTTCCCATCTAGGCTACATTTGTTAAAAGAAAAAAAAAACTTAGTAGACTATGTTATTGTCAGAAAAAAACAGGATCTGGCCATATATTTTTCATATCAATGGTAATTTCCCAGAACCATAAAAACAGTCCAATTCAGCAAAAGTCAACAGAAAAGAAGTAGAATAATAATAAGAATAATAAAGTTAGGCAGCTGGATCAAGGGCTTGATTCAGAAAGCGGTACTCCTGGACACTCGTATTGTTAGGAGGTTCCTTTCTATGGAGCCCTGACCGCTGTCGCCGGTAGCTTGGACCCTGTTCCCGATACCGGTAGGCTACAATTTTTTATATTTTTAAATGTTTTTTATTATTTATAAGAAATATTTAAAAATGTAAGTATGAAAGTTTATACAAATGAATAAAGGGAAGAATAATAATAATAAGATCTTGTAGGAAAAGGACATTTCGGAATTGCTTTCCAATAATTTTAAGCCGCAGTCCAACACGACAGGTGTAAATTAAATAACTGACCATGAGTCAACATTTAGATTGTTCAAATCATGGATAGCTACGTGCGTGAAGTTGCAAACCTTTTTTTGTTCGATATTTAAAGCTTCGCGCCGATTCCGTGAGCAACTTGCTTTTATCAAGATATACTTATATATGTATACAATACTAAACTTTTTTTTTACTTTTTTTGTTGATAGGAACTACTAACTAATCTTACTGGTAAGATTTACGTGCGTTTAATAATTTGGAATGTTTCTAATTGTATTCCCACATTAACAAAGGTCGTAGTGTATTTATTAATGAGTAATTAATGTCAGGCATGATAATTTTCTTTAATTCCAAATCAACGATGATGTAAAACTGCATGCTTTGATAATTCCAGGTTTTTTTTGCATGTCAATCATAAGTTTTTTCTAAATTAATTATTTAAAAAAACGATCTGTCAAAATATTGAATAAATTAATCTATAAATTATGCTATGCATGAAACGCGTTGACAGCAGAATAACCTTGTCGATACAGCACAGATATAATTATAAATCACGGAGAATGGAAATTCTTAGCATAGCTGTTCCTTAATCCGTTATTTTGAGGCAAAAATAAACTTGTTGTCAATGGCAACATTCTTTACAAAACGCATAATTATGATATTGAATTCACCTGTGTATAACAAAGAAAGAAAACTACCAACTAATGGAAATGGCTCAACTCGATAAATATTCTCGAAATTCTTAGATTTTACGTAAACAACGGAAGGTACCGTTGGAAAGAAAAGTGTTTATACTAAAGTTTAAAAAAAATATAGCGCTATTCGTATATGCGTAACTGCGTACATAATCACGTAACCGATTTATTTATTTTGTTTATGATCTTGACTCAAAATATCTTACTTTATTCTTCTTCTGCTCAGTGCTCAGCTAATTGATATTTCATGAACTAGATAGGTATAGCTATTAGCGACAAACATGTTTAGTAATACAGCCTTCGATGTCAAATACGCAATTTCGTGACTGACACATAAGGACTTCACATGCAAATATCATGCAAAATCGCAATCTTGATTAAATATTTGTTCCAAAATGGAATTCAGTATTAATTAAATGCAATTATTTGTAAAACAAAAATGATTGAATATATTAATATGGTAACATTTTAACCATCACCAGACCAGCCGGGCTAGGCCCACCCGGCCGCGTAATGCCAAACTGTATATTGCCACAGACACGGGCTGCTCTGTGCTCGCAGGTAGTTTGCAGAGCATAGTACATACCAGCACAGACAATTTTTGTTTTGAAATATATTTCGCTTTGTAATCATCATCACCCACCACCACAACCAACCAACCACATCAGTGTAACGAGCACCAAGTGGTCCTGCACAGACTATAGATGTCCGTGGTCATCATTATATTTTAGCATTACGCCGCCCTGCCTTACAAAACCAGGTTTTAATTTAACCGCTAACCTGATTTAATTTCTATTCGTCATTAAAAAGTATAAATTAATTCTTGAGAGGACAAATACATACACGTCTTTTTCCCACAGGATCGGCAGAAACTAAGGAACGCCACCTGCTACAATCCAAAGATCTTTTAGAGAACAAAACTAGCGAAAAATCAATTCACCACCACTCAGTACCAACCAAGACATGGTCAAAATACAAATCACGATCTGCAGATTGATCAGTTGATCACGAATCTCTTGATTGGAAGGCGCAGGCATGGCTAATCAGAAATTAATCAGTTGATTATAACGATCTACGTTTTGCTAAACGCATGAGAATTTTAGATCTCTGCCTTGGTCCTTCCTTGGTGGTAATGACGCGAAAATGCTCATGGTTAAAGTTGGTATTTCATGTTTACAAGAGTTCTCCTATCTTGAAAAGTGTAGCAACAAAAGAGAAGAAATACCGAATAAAAATTAAACTTGCAAGCAACGAATTTGTTTGGAAACAGTTTGCTTAGTTTCAGAGACCCCCTTTTTTATACAAGGATAATTTTAATACATAATGATTTCAAAAAGTCTTAAATTGGAATAATGATTCATGGCGCTTGCAACCAAATTCTATTGGAGCCATAATGACGTCTTTTTCACCGAAACTGCCAAACTACGTGTACAAATTCACTTTTAGTAGCATCTTTACTAAATTTCAGGGCACAAAATTCATCGGAGAGGTTCAAGAGGCTTTTTTACGCATTTTCTTCCAAACAACCATAGGATGAAATCGAATCACAGGAAAAATACAAAGGGCAGCCAATAATGCACACCGTCAGCAAGTTTACAACAGCATCAAAGCAAAACTTAGTTCACACGAACGTTTCGCAACGCGGAATCAACGCATCGAGGGCACGCAGGACCGGTACCCACCCACCACTGGTCGGGGAGGTGAGGGTTGCAGAGGGGGGGTAAATGGGTCGCCGCAGCCGCATTCCGTGGCGGTTGACATTTCACAGGAAAGCATGAGTACTGCTTTCAGTGCAATGGTGTTTTTGAGGGAAACAGCGGGTTAAGTTCAACTTTGAATATGGAATAACGGTTTTCGACGTTCGTAGGGATGGAAAGCGCTAGAATTTGTGGGTGGTGTGTTGAAATTCGAACTAGATGCCCATGCATAGACAAGGGCGTTGCTAAAAATAGCTTTATCAATAATGAATAAATAGTTTGTTCCTGTTCCACTTAAGTATAAAGTTGCATATCAATGACATACGAAGGTTGTTAGCAGTACGTATTGCTTCGCATGTCCCTGACGAAATTTTGCTACAAATATAAATGCAATACAGCGGATATAAACAAGAATACTGAGAAATAAGGCTATAAATGTCACAATGCTGGATTCACGGTTGGATTAGTCACGTAACAGTCTCACGTAACAAAGTTCACCTGTTTTACAACTGACTTTCAGTACAGAACAGTCGCCAAAGAAGGCCAAATATATTCTCGTGAATGTAAAAAATATCCTTCGCACCAAATGCGTCTAGTCGGACCGGTTCAACCGTCACTGGCAGTTTTCCTGTGCCGAAATTAAAGCGACTTAATTGCCGCTCGAAGATATGAATAAAAAAACCACTCCGGAAATTACTATGCGATGCCTCATGCTGTAGAACTTGTCTAAAGATTCATCCATTGACGCCTCGGTGTGATGAACTCAGATATGCGCACCAGTTCCGCAAGTATTGTAATGGACTCACCGAGTGTTGTTACCGTTGCTAACCTGAGTGCTTATTAATGTTTCTCCCTCTCTCCCAAAATTAAGTTTTGCGAACAAGTTATGAACAAAAACAGTTGACCAATGAGTCAAAGCTACCTAAGCGGGGTATGGCGGCTTAAGACCCGTTCCAGACAGAACCCTGCGCTGACTCACGCTGTAATGGTTTCTCAGAATCATTCTGTATCGAGGCGAGTTGCGAAACCTGCAAAGATGTCTCATGGTTTCGGCGCGCAATCACTTACGTGGGAACTGTGGTACACTGGAGAAAGTTCGAGGTTGGAGCCATTATTGAAAAGAATTGAACGAAACCTCCAAGTCATTGTTTGAAAAATCAATTGGAACGTAATGCAAATCTGCACGTGTATTCGGCAAGTTCAATCATAAAGGCGTATGCACCACACAGTACGTGGTTACCGGAACAGCAGCTAAAATTTTAAACCCATGTGTTATATAAAGGTTTTCACAGCATCTTTTTGAAGCGATGTATTGCTTCGCTAACACGAGGAAGCCTCGTGGCATTACCACACGGTGCAAAGACACCACGTTGTAGACTATAAATCGCACTTAATTAGAGACAAGACACGAGCTCGTCATTCATTACGGTAAAACAGGAATTCAGAACTGGAAGCTTCTAAACGGGTTGACGGTCAGACGTCACTTGGAAATCAAGAATAAGGTTTTACGGCGCAGTTATAATCTGCGTTTCATCATCATCCTAAAGACATCCTAAAGAGATCTTCCTACTCGCACTGGGTCCGCATGATGGATTACATTCCCTCTCACAGAGTAAAAGTCTGTGTCCCAGCCGTGGGAACATTAAAGGCTGAATATGCTAATTTAAAGACAAATAACTATGAATATGCATTTCAGTAATTGATTATTAGTCTAGTTATTACATTATAGCTTTTTGATTCAGATGGCTTACGATTTAAAGAGAATTTCATTTCAACTCCAATCAAATAGAAATGTGGCAAGAAGTATCATTGGTGAGTCACACACAGGCGATGACGAATAAAAGCTAAGGCGCCTCATTCGCTGCCTTTTAGTTCTATATAAGGACTTTTTGTAATCGCAGACAATTAAATACATATTTGCTGTGATGCACGTCCGTAGAAACAAGATATCTTAGAAGTATGAGAGCGTTTATCGCTCTTCATTCGTCTTTAAATCCAGGAAAGTACAAAACAAATACCTTTGTCTGTAACATATAGAAGAAGTGAAGTTGGATTTGTTTCTGGCCGAGCAACAACTGTCAATTTGGATATTGGTAGCTTTCAAGTTTCAATATGGATTCAGGATTTGTTTTTTTTCTGTGTTATGTAGTGGTTGGTTTGGAAACTTGAAAATATTCCCGTTATTTGTGTTTGTGGTACATCAGGTTTATTGTAGCGTGTAGTTTTAACATATTTTAAAGATTTTCCCGGCGTTCGTGGTGGACGCCGAAAAACCCTGACCAAACCTGAACCTAACTGGGCGGAAATTAAATACTACAATGGACAACCCACCCTATGTGGTAAAAGTTGCTTTAAAAGATGGCCAGACCGCTCGCAGAGTACAGTTCTTCACCCAATTAAATTTTGGAATGTTTTTAGTGCAAAATAACTTTAGCAATATTCTCAGAGGTAGTGTTGTTAAGCGTCTTGAAAGGAACCGCGTGTCAGTAGAGCCACACCATTTAGGTTCAGTTAAAAACCAGCGTCGGGCACTAGTTTTGCTGAACTGGGCCTATTTGGTGCAGCCGTGAGTCACACAACATTTATTAGTTTTAAGTTTTTTTTTTATATTGTGTGACTTGTGGTATATGTACCAATAAACGTATTTTCTTTCTCTTTCTTTCTAGAGTTTAAGTCGCACCAAGAAACTTACAGTTTTTTAATTAGTCACACATTATTTCAACATAATTTTAAAGCAACCGTTCCACAATTTAATGTAACGCATCTAGGTCTTGTCACAGACGTACCAATTGTATGGACCGAAGAGGAGGTAATTCAAAACATCAAGGTCCCTGATGGATGCGGCCCAGTTATTAAGGCTCGGAGAATGAGCCGAAAGGTAATTTCTCTGGGTGTTACTGAATGGAAACCCACTCAAACCGTGGTTCTCACGTTTGACGATCAAATCCTGCCTAACCGAGTTTATTGTTTCTATTCAGCCGTTTCAGTCGAGAAATAAATGTACCCATGTATTCGCTGCTACAACTGTTGTCGATTTGGTCACACCCGCACATTATGTCATTCGCAGCCTCGCTGTTTCAAATGTTGATAAGACCACCCAGGTGATAGGTGCCAAGTTAAATGATAAATGATGTTTATTTTGCAATTTGGTTTTTACAAACACTTTTACACGTCATTTTTTTAGAGAGGCCGACCCCGGCCTCATCTAGTTAGAAACAGCCGAAACAAAATCGGGGGTTCTCTGTTAACTTGTTACTCTTTTAAAGTCCAGACATTGCTCAAGTACATGAGGACTATGCAGATTAGTGTCTGAGATGGTCTTTTGAAGAAAGAACCACACAGATTTGAGTGGACCTGTCCAGTCAGTGCATGCATTTGTCAGTTATCGTGTAGCTCGACTTATAACTAGTTGCCAAGGAATGTGGTATTTGCATATTGTGTTGTGGTAACCATTATGCCAATGATAACATTTGTTCTGAATTGGGTCGTCAGACAGGCATTAAAGCTCTGAAAAAATCATCTCGAATGCGGAAGCAAGCCAGGTTTTTCCTCCAGTTGCAAGCTCTTACGCTGAAGTTTCCAGTAAATCGAAACGATCAACGAATTCCCCACAATATTCCAGTCCGATGAAATCCATCCATTGGAAACGAAATCATATCGTGAAACGGTCTTTCTTAAACCAAAATCCTATCCCCTCCTTCTCCTAGCTATAATGAACAGGCTCACCAAGCCCTTACTCAGGATAACCTACTCCTTCTCTTCGTCACAAGAGGGTTGTGGTTTCCCTAGGGAAGGAACAAGTGGTCCTGATAAGTCCGAAAATATATAAAATATACCTGCACATTCATTCCCTGACGTTGCCAAAAAAACTGTCATTGTTAATTATATTAATAAAGTCCTTTTCTTAGTCTCCTTCAATGGAACGTGAGGACAATATAAATTATTATTCTCTAGTGAGTAGAATTGTTATCTCCGATGAAACTTGCGCTAAAACATGAACAAACTTTACTTTGTTGATCCATCTAGCGAAGAAGCTTCTGGTGCTTCTCAATTCATAAACACTTCAAAGAAATGTTACTCGTAAAATGCCTTCGTTCGCATGCGTTTTGCGGCGATACATTCGTTTCAAAAGTGTGAGGTCTGTTCACCGTTCTCCGGTCGGCCATGCATCCCAGCCTTTTACTTTTGTTGCAACACACGCAGCCCCGGGGTCAAGTCTCTGCCAGCAGTTCAAATACAAATATTACGAATCACCTGCTAGTGGGCTTTCGAACGTTTATTAAAATATGGTTTGTTGATATTTTAGAATATTTAACTAACCGTGTCTGAAGTTGTTTCGTTTATTTTTTCCAGGCACATATATTTTTTTTTTACGTAAGAGTTTTTGTCTTTGCCTTCATCGATCCTTGGTTAGTTAGCTAAGGATGGATTTTGTTGTAAAATGGTGAGCGACTGAAGGGCCCAATGTCAAGCTTTACAAACGCTTAGTCAGTATTGGCTTCTATCTTTATTTTTCTTGTGGTTATAAATACTTAAAACCTGGTGTCAGACTTTTTATGCCGCCCATGGGACAACGGCATGTAAAGCCATGTTTTGGTTTACATGCCGTTGAGAAGGTACTCCCTTTCCTCTCCTAAAATTGTTTGTCCGAAAATCGTTATCCATAACACGTTTGCTATAAACTTAAGTAGCCATAATGTTCGAAATCCCGAAATTTTGTTTAACATAATTTTCTTTAGTTTTAAAAGTATTCTGTCATAATTTCGAGTACTATAATAATTGAACCTCCTAATTTTACATGACCTAAAGTCATGTCCTAAGTATTGTTTTAAATAATGTGTATAATTCCGAATGTTCATTAATTTTTTTTTTTGTCCTAAAATATTTGCAAAAAATTAGGTTTTAGTGACAGAAACGAATCGCTGTAAATCCGACTCCACGCAGTCTTCTCTGCTCTGCCCCTAGAGTGTAATTTAAAACCTCTAATTTTAAATTAGGCACACAGCGCCGGAGCCGTGACAGAAACCATGCCTGCTGCATGCTGCGTGCTTGCTTGCTTGCTGCATGCTTGCTTGCTTGCTTCAATAATGCGTCTGGTTCGTGATTGTGTTCCATGATTCCTTTGTTAAACAGCGTGTGTACACCATTTTCCTCTGAAGTAATCACTCGCACATTACACTTATATTGTTTATTTTTGTACTTTTCACTCACCCAGTAATATTTTTCGTTCTAGAATCGATTTTTGTCGTAAGTAAAGTCATCACAATTTAATTTTATGCCACCCTTGTTAGTCTTTAAAAGTTCACATTGCTGCAATTTCAATAATTTATTTTTGATACGTGTATATTATAAAACAAAAACGTATTTATCCTGCTACTAAACAAAACTACATAACAAGTTAGTGAACTATCTCAAAACAAGTTGGAAGATTGATCCAAGTCGGTAGAATAAAACATATTGCCCGCTCGTATCTACGCAACGGCTGAGAGAAGTTCATAGCAAAAGCTTTGTTATACAAAGTTCTAAGAATATTATTATTATAAATAAACATTATGTAATTGTATTGTGTAACAACGCTGCTACAGTTCAATAAAAGTTATCTCAATAGCGTTCAAACTTCAAAACCAAAGGCGAATCTTCTCATTAATTGAATCGTACAGAAAAATTTATAATGTTGACACTTTAAATTGTTCAGTTCACACTTATGGTTCTCGCTTGTACAGCAATTCATCAAGAATCATGATCACAGAAGCATTGGAAGGGTAACCTTGACGCGTAGCATAGCGTTGAATCGCGATCGTGTGATGTCACCAATACGATCCTGGGTGTTACAACAGGTAGAACCACGGTTAACTACTTTGCACCTGTCATAACTGAACAAGACCTTTTAAACTGTCATAACTTCATTCGTTGGGGATAAATTTCGGCTTTAAATTCTGTTAGATTGTCTCCTAGGAGTTTTGTTTCGTTTGTCGCGAATAGTTCTAGCCTAAGCACTAAGCTAAAGAGAGAAAACTTGGCATAACCTAACGCCAAAATAACGTGTTTTTAACAGTTGGAAGATAATTTTGAAACGTTGAGTTACGTCTTAAATCTTTCATCTCGACTTCCAATCCAACGCTTGTATTTGAGTTACCCAAATTACGGTAACTAGTTTTCAAATATTCTAGGACCGCTACACCTAGATTAAACTGGCCAGAACTAGGTGCAGTCTCAGATTTTGTAGGTAGGTAAGTTTACTTACAAAACTACTGCGCAATAATTTGGTGTTGATTTTAATACAAGAGTAAACACAAGAAACCTTTGTTCAGGTGGTTCAGAAAATATTGCAAGAATAACCACTAAACTAAACAACAGGCTACGGAACCATAAATTTAATATTATCGATAAGGTATCAAGAGTATCGCGTAACGGTTAGGGAAGCGAAATATCGTATGATCTTGGCAGTATCTATGTCGTATGCGGGAACTGTGTCACAGCACTACCGCTAGGGTCATAGTGATGTGCTCTATTACGCGCGTGAGATTGTCTCTGGTCGTCTCAGGCTGTGTTCTGAACTTGAGATGAATATTAATATTTTTGAAAGCTTTTGATGGGCTTAGATTGTGAGTAACCCTTTTTTGCTTTTATTTTGCAAGTTGCGGGGTACAATACAAATTACTTTGTTTTTGTTGAAATAATTTTAGAGCTTATTATTTACTTACCTCATTCAGTCATTAGCACTAACTCAGAAAAACTTAAAGTTTCCATTCCCAATGACCAATTTAAACTAGTTTAAGTACTTCGAATTCAGATTTATGAACGTGTTTCAAATTCGATAGCGGTTAATGACTAATTTAAAGACATACCTATATGAACACCTTTGTTTTCTTATCCGTCGACACCTTATGAAACATTATTATGATAAGGATGACAAAGTATTAGTTTATAATACACAATGTTATGCATCTCGGAGGAGCTCGAGGCTAAATAATAACAGCCGCTCGGATCAATTCAGGTTAACCCGCGCTTGGCTAGGTTGATCTGTGGATAGGTGACCACCCATTGCATACTGAGTTTCCTTCGTGCCTCGGAAAGCGCGTTAAGCCGTTGGTCCCTGCTGTCATTTGAAGATCTTTGACAGTCGTTACAGGAATTCAGTGGCCCGAAAGTCTGACGACCTGTCTTAACAAGGAGTATCGTATTACCCAGTATTAACTGGGTTTTAAAGGTAAGATAGGCAGTCGCTCCATGTAAAATACTAGTTTTCAGCTGCATACGCTTAGACTGGAAACCGACCCCCAATATAGTTGGGAAAGGCCACAGATATATAAATACAGTACTGTATTTATATATATGTGGGCTAGGTAGATGATGATGACACAATGTAATATATCATACGCAACAAAGTCGTAGATACTTAGGTACCGACATAATTTTGAACGTATGTACATAAAGTCTATGCGAGGTTATTTAAATAACTTAATTTCCATATACACGTCATGGTTGCTACTTATCAAGGCTACAGGCATTAGTACAATAATCACATAATACAATACTGGAAGAAAGAAGGCTTTCGATCGAGCGACCTACAAGTTGCCTGGGTGACGTCATGAAACAAGATGGCTGACGAAGTTAAGACGTTTGATTTTTGGATTTCAAACAGATTTCTTCATTGTTGTTGTCTGCAGTCATTGATAGAAAGTTGTGTTGCTGTTCTTAGAGTATGGAACTAATAAGTACTAATTACTGGGCACTTTGACAGCAGAAAAGTTAGGTAGATGTGTTTGATAGAGGGAGCCTCAGGTAGAGCCAAATATAATTTATGGGTACTGTTGTGTTCACTAGGTACACTAGTTAAGGTTTATAATAAAACCACCAAATTATCAGTAAGTAGATGAATGACTTTGGGGGAACGTGCTCTCGCTACCCGGGTTAATTGTTGACTGGTTGAGACGTTCCCTCAAAGCAAACGCTACGTTTATTAGAATACCACATCTCTTCCTTTTTATATGAAAATATTTATTTAAATTAAGCACATTTATTTTCCCATTCGATAAGGTAGTTTGTATATCTGGAATACAATTGCTATACATATATGTTACCATTTAATACTATGCTAACACAGGTACACAATTTTAAAATTTAAACAATGACTGATAAATTCATTATGTTAATAGACATAATCCAGGTGCAAATATTGTAGGCATATACATTTCTTCTTTCATTTTACATAAAAATAGTTTTAAGTACTATAATTACAATATTTAGCACTTTGAAATTCGGCCATTAATTCGTTTACAGGACTAATATTTCCATTTAGAAATTAATTACATTTCAGGTAAGTACATTCAGTACCTGCAATATTTAGCATGAAAGTTACTTTATTACACTATAGTAAATTTTAATAAACGGTACGTAACTTTTATTTTACGTTTTGTGATCGATAACTTTCAATTGACAGTTTTCATTTTCATCACCCTTTTTTGTACCTTCTATATATATATATAGGTGTATGCTGTTCGTCATGAGTCAGTTCATCTTCATTCGAGTCAGTTCGTCTTGAAGAGTTTCGTAATACTTTATGTTTCAGCACGCTGCGGTGTAGATTAAGTTACGGAGGTATTTTATTTTGATTGTTTTCGTTCTCCACATGTAATTTTTTCTCCAATCCCAATTCTCAATGTGTAACTTTTCTTTTGATATCTGCGTTTATTAAATCTGTCTTACTTTTGAATGGTTGTATCAACTTCGAGATCTGATTAAAGTTATTATCTCCACTTCACCTCTGAACGGTCTTCCATAAAACAGCTCTGATGGCGATTTTTTTTTCCTATTTTGTTGTAGTGTACTATTATACATTTTAAGTACTTTAACAAATCATCCTTTCAGGCTGATTTTCGCATTGATGAATTCTCAATTGATTATGAATATCGCTGTTGTGCTTCTATCATTAAGTACTTTAACAAATCATCCTTTCAGGCTGATTTTCGCATTGATGAATTCTCAATTGATTAAGAATATCGCTGTTGTGCTTCTATCATTAAGTACTTTAACAAATCATCTTTTCGGGCAGATTTTCACATTGATAAATTCTCTATTTGGATTAGAATATCCCTGTTGTGCCTCGCCATCTTAGCTCTTTGATGAATAAGTGCTTGTTTATTCCTTTTTCGATACAGAATGTCTCGAACTCTTGAGACTACAAATTGTCTGTCAAACTCAGATTTTATACTTCCAGGATTTTGGTTTATGATAAATTTGCTCAATACTTTTACCGTGTCCTGTATATGAAGAGAGAAAGAATAATTCAGTATTTCAATCTCTTTGTATCGACTGTAATAGTCGATAATCAAAAAAAATATCTCTACTTGGCAGTGAGTTTCTACCAGCTTCTGGAGAAAGTTCACGCCTCTTAACTATTCTTGAGGATTTGGGCTTGAGACTAATTGCCCTGCCCATCTCTGGCACCAGGCCTTGTATATAGCCTAGCCTGCAATGTACAAATGGACAATGCTTGGGGCCTCTCAGACATGAGGAGATTCTAATACTACTTATTTTGTTCTCATTAGTAGAAGAGTTTGTTTATTCTTAATAAGACAGTTTCTTGAGTTTCATTTAACTTAATTTCATATTTAATTTTATGAATTTAATGTTGCTCAAGTTCATGTTTACATGAAACTGTCTTTTTTTTTTTAAATTATTTTCATTGAAGGGTCGTCGATTAATTTAAACTTAATCTTCGATACTGCATTAATGATTTAAAGGATAATATGGATCAGGCCCATTTTATTGTCCTTTGTATTTTTTTATGCTTGGTTTTGAAAGTCCTTTAGGTCACTCTCAAGGTTTAATTTTTTTGCGAGTTAACCTAGGTTACGCCTTATGATCTGTGAAAAGTTCATATTTACATACCCAAGGAAATGATTGTTTTTTGACTTGTCAGTAATGTTTTTTTCAACGTCTATCAAACTCTTGTTTCCGAAAGAAATCATGATATTTGTTGTTATACTGAATTAGTACAGTCCTTTAACTAACAGAACGTGTATCGGCATTTGCTTGGTTTCGATATTTTGTGGTATAGTACCCAAAAGTATGAATTTTATTCGGGAGGTATAAATCGTTGCTATCGCAACTATGTTCAGTACAAACTATGCTACTGCTCTCTCAGAGTACTACAATGTTCTTTATTGCCGTTTGAATAAGGTTGCTGTTCGGTTGCAGGAACTGACAAGTTTGTCAAATAACTACCAATTTCTTTATTCTGATTACATTATGGTTGTTGTTGGGTTGGTGTCAGATGTAAATTCATTGTGTGCTTGAACATTTCAATAAATATTACTGACCACTTGTTTGTTAGTGGTCAATTTTACATTTTTATTTTATTGTATCTGTTCACTTTTGTTGCACTTTGAATATGCACGGTGTGCTCGTGTAGGCAACTTAATCTTTTAGTTTTTTTTTTGTTATTATAACATTGTAAATATTACACAGCATTTTTCAACATAATGTCAAGTTTCACCACCGTACAGTCAGGTGAATGGTTTAATGCCTGATACCAAACAAAACAAAACGGTTTTAAAATTTGTTTTCGTGTGTTACATTTTCTCTTTGAACACTGTTAATGCTTTTTATTTGGGATTATTCAATGACAACTATGTTGTCTAGATACAGGTGACAACTCGTTTGCATTGTGATAATATTTATTCCATGTAGGTATATAAAATCGTTACCATCAGATAAACCCAAGATTATGGTTTACTTCCAGGTTCAATGATGTCCATTTTACGAGTTCGTCTTATTTATTATTTTACTTTGATCCCCAAAGAATTGGAACTCACCTATAATAAAGCTGATAACTAGAGGAATTGTTGCATTAATAGTGTTTTTTTTACTTTATTATCTTTGAACTTTGGTATTGATTTGAGAACAATTTTTTACTTGAGTATTAAATCAAATGAACCATTTTTTTTTTTTATGTTTGGCACCCATTAATGTTTTGTCTGGAGTCACTCGTTAGTTGCAGACTATTAGTTTTGCTTCGTGACCAATATTCATGACTTGAATTTTATCATTTAAAATCTACATTCAGAATCAATGAGCATTTTATGTAAACCTCATCAACCTGATTTAGACACTTTATGTTTTCTGTTTAGCCATTATTAATAACTACTCAAGTTATTTGAGGAGAGTTAAACAGTTTTTCTTTTATTGCCATTGTTTTGTTCTGGTTCTGTTTATGACATTATGTAATTTTTTTATGCGATTTATATTATTCGCAGGGAGCCACTGACTATGATTTTATGATCTTTACTCCCATATCGGCACCAAAGAATACATCTCTATAGTGAGATATTTAGTTTCATTTGTTGGTATTTTTTCGTTTGGTTAGGTAACTTGGTGTCAGAGTTTTTATGCCGCCCATGGGCCTCTGACTTGGCTTTACATGCCATCGAGAAATTTATCTCAGGCATGTTTGGTTTACAACTTTATTAAGGCAGGCACTTGTTGCATTTGTACTGTCACTATTGTGGAACTTGCTTAACGGCCTTTTAAAGTTTTTAGGGAGACTTCTCCTGTTATAATTTCGATTCTTGTTGTGTCACCGAGAATTTAAATGTTTTTCTTAATTCAGTCGAGAGACTATTGTTGTTCTAACAATTTTAAGGTTGTCTCGAGTAATTCATATAATTTTAATTATTTTCACCATAACATTAGTGAGTGTAATAAAGTTGTATAATTAATGTTGAAGTTAATATAATCAAACTGCTTAACTTATTATTTCGGCTTTAACCAAAGAACCAAATGGGTTCACAAGTTTTTGTTATTGTATTGGTCGTATCCGGCCAATAATAAACAGTTCTGTGGGTGCTGATAACAGAGCACTTTAAATACTTCGACAAACTATAGCTTGCAAGTGTGACAAAGAGTCATTTATAAGACCCCGTTAAGTGTCAACTGAGCATTGCGGCCACTTGAAATTATACACGTCGGAGCTAGGGATGTACGATGCTTTTATCGATACTTTGGATTATGCGAATCGTTCTCGTAATGAATGGCTTTGATAGATTCACAATATAACTGAATTGCATCGTATTTATTCCTTATTTTATTTTTGTTGACAGTACAAAATGCATTTGAGATTTAGTCAAAATCATTAGCCTTAACAGATTTGTGTGGTAATAATTACCTCCATTACTTCGAAATTATCGAAGGAGTACTTTGTTATAATTTTATTTACGAGAACATGGTCTCGTAGGCACATTGATTTTATCGAAAATTTCTTTCGATACATTAGGTTTTCTTAGAAATTATCGAAGTCAAACTTGGTTATAATTATATTTGCGAGAACTTGATCTCTTTCTTCGCAATTATTGAAGGGGAACTTGGTTATAATTATATTAACGAGAAATTGATCTCGTCAGTTAATTATTTTTTCGATAATGTTGTTTGCAAACGGATTTGGTCAACAATACATAAGAACTAAGCCATTTTATTAATGTCGTATATACAGAGTCGTATCAAAATGTAACTTCATTCCGATTTTCAGTTCTGTTTTCGAGTTTTAGTGACGTAATTACTCAGTTCATCGATATATGCTGCACTTCTCTTATCTTATTACTGACCCAGATCGTGCATAGGATAATCGAGTAACAAAATAGCTAATAACAATTATTAATCAAAATATACAACAATTACGGAAATAATAATGAATATTTGTATTACATTTTGTATTGTATATCATAATATATTTTAGAATAACTTCGTGTACGATAGGATATTTTTTATTATGTAGGTACACCATACAAGTAACATTCATAAAATAAAACATTTCACATTGGGTGACACAATGGCGATCTTATCACTAAAACGACCATTTCCAGACAACAAATATTTACAAAATAAACCGGAAATATTTCACGATTACTGAATTTCGCAATTGGTTCGCCCTTAATCCGTACTTGGGACTTAAACATTAGTAGCGAAATTTTAGAGTACCTATAAAAGTACAGTTTTTTCTAATCATGCGGTGATTACAATCGTGAAATGATGATTTTTATCACTCTATTTCACTTAGATCACCCAATTTTGTTCGTCACTCAATTTCATTAGATCACTTGGATTACAGGCGTGATGTTATGATAAGGCTTGTTACCAACTTTACTGAGATCACCGTCACATTTTTTTTTTATTACACTTTTTTTTTTCTAATTCATTGTTATTTTTGTTGTTGACCAATTTCCGTAAGCAAGTACATAATTTCACTTACTGCGCTTTTACTCGTCGCCAATGTTGTGTTCACTAGGTACACTAGTTAAGGTTTATAATAAAACCACCAAATTATCAGTAAGTAGATGAATGACTTTGGGGGAACGTGCTCTCGCTACCCGGGTTAATTGTTGACTGGTTGAGACGTTCCCTCAAAGCAAACGCTACGTTTATTAGAATACCACAGGTACACTGCTTTTATTTATGCTAACTAAACATACTGCTGACCTTTTCGACTAGAAGTTAAAACCCTTCATCAAAATTCAAACCAATGAAAAAAGAAAGAGGAATTCTAACGACATGACGGAGGACATCCAAAGAGAAACAGCCTGCAGCATTCCCTCCGACAAGTAAAAAAAAAATTCGAACAAAGAGAAGGAACCTCTTTTTGGTACTTACTACAACACAATGGAACAAGCGACGGACTGTTATACGTTGCTCGTATTACCAAACCAAGTTTTAAAAAAAACAAAGAGTAATCGGGCTACGACAAAATTCTCATGAAGGGTTAAACCTGATTTGAGCATATTTTTTACAATGCCAAAATAAAATCATAGTCTATTCGTCAGTGAACACTAGATATACATAGAGTAGGTACGTCGTCGATAACGCGACGAACGCCACAAAGAATAATAGAGCTTCCAAGTTTGAAAATCGAACAAAGGCAAAAGGGGGCCGAAAAAACTCGTCGGCTTGGTACTCAATGGAACATGGCTGCATGGTAGTATAGACGTTACGCGAAGGTCTCTGCTCCCTCGGCAGACGCGCGCTGAGTCACGCGGCCGCGCGCTTCCGCCTGATAGCAAGGTCACCGGCCGAGAGCGAGACGCACACTACCAACGACACTCACACATTCACACGTGAAAGTAGTGAGAGTACAGTCACTACCAACACCATCTTTAATTTTTCTTTTTTTGTCCGTACTTGTAAAAAATGTTCGTTACTTGCCAAATGTATGACGCTAACAAACTTTCGACCTTTGAACTCGGCGATAACAAATCATAACAAGGTAGTTTATAACTAAAACATATTTGTAGTATTAATTGATAATGTTATTCACGTTCCGTTCTGTAAAAATCATAAATGAATAGATGCGTCATACACATAATACATAATTTCAGTTTTTTTTTTAATTACTTTATTTTATGCATTTAGTATCGTTTAGTAAAATAAAATAAATATATTTCCTTCCAGTCTAATTTATACATTATTCAGTCAACGATTTTTGGTATCATTAAACTTGTTAAAAGAATAAGAAACGTCTGTCAACAAAACAAGGCGATTTTAGGTACACTTCAAAGACTTCAACGTGATCTGCAAATATTGAAAATAATTAGAAATCACGCTGACGATGACGGTTAGAAAGTGCGTTATTAATTATTATAATCTTCAAGTGCGTATTTCATATTACAGAACAGCATAATTATAGAATGTAAAGTTTCCGAATAATACACAGCGCGCTCATTTTTCTATATTTAAAAAAGTTGTTTGTCTGGTCGTTACAGCTGTGGATTGGCTAAAAGTCAATAACATTATGAATAACTCGGCCTGGCCGCTAACTGTAAAGTTAATGGTTAATTACTGCAGTAGTTCAGCGATTAATCAATTCCATCCGGCTTAGTACAAACAATGAGCTAGCTCAGATCCTATTTCGACATTCATTTTGCAATTAAACAGGCAGTGTTGTCGGAGAACGGTCCGTAGATGCAGACACGATAACAATAACTGTTGCCAAACAACTAGGACCACAATTTATGAACATTACCATAATAATAACATCGTCTGTTATGAATTATAATGTTTTACATTATTCATAGTATTACTCGGCTGTGTTTTATCCATATTGTTGATATGCTAATTTGGTACAAGTCAATTTACTAAACTGCTACTTTCAAAATTTGTATCAATTGTGATCAAGTTCAATTAGACAGGAAATATTATCAAACTGTCTAATGTTTACTTTTCAGGCACACTATCATTAAGGAAAGTACTCATGGTTGCTTGTGCTGCAACTAAGTTCAAATTCCTCTTCGATTGCCTTAAAAGTACTTACTTTAGGGTGTTAACACACCAATCGATCAATCGATGGTAGAATGGATTGGTCGACAATCGATCGATGGGTTTACCTAGTAGGAACTATCGATCGACGTCGACTAATCCATTCTACCATTGATTGAAGGCATCGAATGACGATCGATCGATTGGTGTGGTAAACATTGTAAGAATTTAATATTACATTAATTACATCGACGGAGGTGAATGCAATACCAATAAGTAATAACTAATTTATATGCAGACAGTTGCTTAACGTTCGACCATGTACCGTAATGCCGTTGTATTAATTAATGTAAATCTAACAGTATATAATATTTACTTAATCCGATACCAATCGCCACCCAATACAATTACCACCCACAAAACATTTGTGACGAAATTATTTGTGAAGGAAGGAGTGTCAGCCTGTATTAGCAGTAAAGGTACGTCCAAGGTAATGTAAATATGCATTTATGACAAAGCAGAATTGGGTATGTTAATTGAAATACGTTTTATTTCTGAAAAATATCGTTGTTTGTATTTAAATGACCAAGGCTTTTGTTTGACGTGCGTTAATAAGGCATTCACTATTTTTAACTGAGGTTACTTATTGTAATTAATTAATGATCTCATAATAAACACGATTACAAATAATTAATATTGCTTGCAGTTCTTTTATGTTTTTCTCAGTGGATTTGATTCACCGAATTAGTTTGATTATAGTTGTTGTAACATACGCGATTATTCATGTGGAATCGAACGTCTGGCGTCGAATTAATAATACATACATACGTTTAAAGCTGTAGGTACAGACGCCAGCACGTCAAGCTACAACAATCTGTCAAATTTCGTTAATAGATTTTCAACCTTATACTTAAAAAATACGGTTCAAGGTTGATTGGGACAATTTGACAGTTTCGGGTAGCTTGACCTGTTAGCGTCTGTACATTAATATGCAACTTTTTGTCGGGCGTCCGCTTCGTGATCGCAGTCGAGTCGTGGGGCCCGGCTTTAGTGGCATTCGTAGATCACGATTCACGCAGGAGGCAAGATTGTTACAGATGCTTTAAAAAACGATGCAGTTATTTTTTACATATATAAAAACTCACAAGGTCATCCTGTTTAAAAAGTATCATCGGTAGTCGAAACAACGATAAAACGGACGTGAATGTTGAAAAATGCATTTGAATCTTTTGGAATGCGATATAAAATGAGTCATTTCAGGTTTTTTTATGAGTGCCAGACAGAGGAATAATTTGTTAATAAATGTTTCAGGAAGTTTGTATTCAGTGAATCCTTGAATCTAAAATCTTATTTGATGTTCCCGACAATATTCAAATGAAACTCATGATGGTAAATAATATTGAATAAACTGAGACGTTAACTCTTTATTACAACTCATGCGCTATACACTCAGTCAGACAAACAATAATTTAACATTGCATCAAAATTCGTGTTATCCATCAGCAGTTGTAGACATCACAAAAGATAAAATGGGTGATATAGTCCGCTGCATACCTACCTAACTATCTACCTTTATCAGTTGTCACGTTAAAACATGCACGTTTATTTTAGCACGTTCAGAAATTTGAAACTGCAGATGTGTCCGCCGAATCAAAGGTTTGTTTATGAAACGAGTGCCAGAATGTCAGACACATTTAACCATTATTATTAAACACCTATTATTTATGGCATACCGAATCGCAGGTTCATTCATCACATAGCAATAGATGACTAGTTTCGTAAACCCGTTAGTTTAATGCATGCGTTACCGAGGCATGAGACAATGCGATTTAAAAATAGAGGCTAGCGCCTATCTATTTGTCATTTTGTTAGCATGACCGTTATCTATGCAGACTGTTTTTTTTACATTAGAATCTAATAGGAAGTCAGAAAACTAGGTAAAAACCTTGAAAATAAAATTAACCAGTTCGTTCCTATTCATTTAGTAATGACTGCTGTATTTCATAAAATTGGTTTCAATGATTAAGCTATTTCAAAGTTGAACGTCCTTGAAGAATACAAAAACCCCAGCTGGCAGAAACTACCTAATAATAAATCAACGAGCAATGTTCAGTGCGAAATAATAATCGACGCTTGATTTGAGTAAGCTAACACTTGTGTACGCGAATGTCAACAATACACGGTAGGGGCGGCAGGCGCGAGGGGTGGGGTGTTCACCCTCCGCGTCACGTGACAAGCGACCTTCAGGCGGCGCACCGACCTTGAGCGGCGTTCGCCCCGCGCGCGGGTCAGAGGTGAATGCACGCGGCCGCGCGCCCCGCGTCCCTTGTCCGCTGCTCCAACGAAAACCACCAAACTTTACTACTCACCTCGATCCTATCTACGACTCCATGGCACTGACGAGCCGGCCGCCGCTAACTTAGCAGCCACTATCCCGGCCTCGAGCACCCACCCGCCGAGAACAGGTACCAGCGCGACGCGGCACACCTTTCCCATAAAATACAACCGACAAGTTTATTGACATCAAGTCTCACCAACGATTGCGCAAATGTAGCGATCTTTCACCTACTCGAACACATGCACAGTCTTCGTTCGAATATTAAAACACTTTTCGTAAAAAACTATTATGTCTATTCACTCAATAAATACTTTTTAATAAGAAAAACATTGAACACAACGCACAAACTCGAACGATAGCTACACCATGTCCTCTCACCTCCGCAAAACAAAGCGGAATAAAGTTGTATCGCGCGCCCGAGTGAGCGTGACATCTCGCGACTACTTGCGACTCGAGGTCGTCAAAACAAAAGGTAAATATTATCGACACCTGGCGGTTTCGGAATACAATTTACACAATAGTTGTTTCGCAGTTTATTATGATCATTTAATTCATAAATATTTATAATAGATGTCGCTATACCCTGATGTAATACGAATAAATTGTTGTTCATTATTAAAATGTTAAAAAAAGAAACCTTTGACGTGCGTCGTACATATAAGTTAAATAGTTCATCCATTTAACTTATATGTAAGAAAATACATTTCTGTTGATGTTGGAAATGGTTCAATATTATTGTCTCAAATATCTATATTATATACTCTTTGCTCAAATGTCTACGTTTAGACTGATGGTTCCTAAAAAAATTGCTCATAGATGGCTCTGTTCAAGTAGTTTTTTGGGTCCGTTATAGTTAATTTCTAAACTGTTGGTTTCTTCTTAGATAGACTCCGTGACAAAAGATGGCGTGGCAGTCCTTATACTGTCATACCACCCCAAAATTTCGATAATAAAAATGAATTCATTAAAAATATTATATCATTATTCAGTAAAAATGATGGATCATCAATTTTATAGTGCTGCCATATAAAAATATAAATTATTAAGATGTCCGACGTTCGTTCCACAAGTACGTGGAACAGTCGATAACGACTGTTTTCTGAATGTTTCGCCTACCCAGAATGAAACTGTAGATAAAAAAGTATGCATGAGATATCTTTTACTCCTTAAGAACAATTCCTATTGAGTTGAGTTTATTTCATTAGAATAAATCTACTAAAACTAATAATTATGTAGCAACATTTTCGATACACTGATTCGTGTTGAGTTTGACTGACAATTTCAACAATTTGACATTTGATTTACAAATTCGTTGAAACAGCTGTGAACAATCGTCGTGCGAAAATATTTACAAATAAAAATAATTCCTTGAGTGTTTGAAACGTTTAACTAACATTTCTATTAATAACTAGCATCGTTAGTTAATTATTAGTGACATAGGTAGTTAGGTTGTAACGAATCAGTTCGAAAATGAGTCATTAATTAAACAGTGTAATTTTGCGCTCTTATTAACTCAAGGCTGAGGTAATAAAGAAACGTTTTGGTGAATATAATGTGTGGTTCGACATAATGGTGGAAGATAACGATCGTGGTTACGGGAGGACCGCCAACAAGAGCACTCTGTTGAAGATTGTAATTTTAGGAGAAGGTGGTGTTGGGAAGTCATGCTTGATGAGCAGATTTATATCGAATCACTTCGATGATCATAGTTTTCACACCATTGGTGTGGAGTTTATGAACAAAACTATCGAAGTTAACGGAAAACCATACACATTACAGGTAATTTTTCTTATTAGAACCCTTGGAAACTTATAAACTGAAAAAAAGTCATAGAAATGTTTTCCCAATAATATTGTGTATTTTTTGTAGCTAAGACACAAGCTTCAAGGTCCCTTGTAAAGTTAATTATAATATTTTTTTTTTTTATCAAGTAGTTACCTTTATAATTATATTAGTTTTGTTTTCTTCAATCCAGTAGCAATTTTCCTGTCTATTGACTTGTTTGCATTAAATTATTATAAGTAATTTAGTCTTTTGCTTATTTCTAATAAATTATTTATTTTGAAGTGAGAAAAAGAAAATTTTGTAATGTTGGTGATTTGTTAATTTTTAAATACTTAATTTTAAATTTGGAACAGTGGAATTACTCTTAAATCTTTTTTTTTTCGTGAACGTTTTGTTTGTTCTTAGTAGTGTTTTGAGGTCAGATTTAAATCTGGCCAGAATAACTGTTAGATCAAATTGATCTGCAGATTTTATCTCTTGTAAGAACTAAGTTTGTGTAATACATTGGTTCCTTAGTTTATGATTATATTTATACAGAAACATTTTTTTTTTCCTCTGTCTAAACTCTGAGCACAGAGTGATTCTCAAATTCCAACTCTACCTAAAACTTGATTCAAACAATATTAATGTATGCTCTAGAGTTTAGACAAAAAGCTGTGTCTGAGTATTGTTTTTGCTTTTAATATGGTCTTCTTTTTTATTTAATTTAGTCTTTGCTGCTGACAAGGATATAAATGAAGTGATGTGCTTACAGATGGTAAAATCCTATAATAATCAATGAGAAATACTTATGTGACTTGTAATTGTATATTCTCGAAAATGGCTCCAACAGTTTGAATGTCATTTGCAATATAGGGGTATACTGGGGTGAAAAATAGATTTAGCAGGGTGTTACATCTGTTTTCTTTTTTTACCATTTGCTCTCATGCACAGCTCCATAATTTATTCATAAACATTGCAAAAGTCATCATAATTATACTCAGCTTAATAATAATACCTACATGAGGCAGAAAAATTACATAAATTTCCCAATTATGTAATAAAAAAGGATACAGTATCTTTGTTTAAATAGTCTGCTATATACAATAACAGTCACCTTCAAATGAAGGTTGTGTTATCTGCATGGAGGAAAACGTTTGTGTAAGGCTAACTTACTTAGCACACTGCTTAAGGCAGTATGACTTGATAAAAATGCGCAGTTTGTCTAATAAATTTTGTTTGAAAAATAGCCTTTGGAGGCAAAGTTTCCAATGCCAGTCAGTCCCCTACAGGTTGAAAGAGACACCAATGCACAAACATACCCCACACATTCAGTACAAGTACATCATTCTGAAACCCCTTCCCATAGTTACAAAAGTTTTATTTTTTAAACTATCCTGTCCATACATTTTGACTTTGTAGGTAATGGACTTACAGAAAACAGCAGTTTTTTTTTTCAGAATGATATACTTTTACTGATTAAGTGGTTACTGTTTGTGCCTAAGTGTCCCTTCCTCTCTGTATATTAAACGGGCCAAGTGCGAGTCTTACTCGCACACAGGGTTCCATAGCCCCAAACAATATACTAACAATATTTTAAACGGTCATTCATTAGTAAACTTCCACTCAACCGCAAAACTAAATTTTTTTTTGATAGTAAGTTATTGAAAAACAAAGTTACTGCTGCAGTAGGTGAAAAAGTCCTATATCTCAAAAACTAAATATCAAATCTTATTCAAACCAATTTTCGTTGAAAGTTTTTTTTACGTTCTACATCCCCATATTTTTTTCAGAATTTTTCTCCTCTTACTTTAGATATTAAAGGGGGGGGGGGGGCACACGTTTTACCACTTTGGAAGTGTCTATCTTTCAAAAGATTGACTTTGAAAAAATATGGTTTGAGGAACCTCTATGTCATTTTTAAAGACCTATCTATAGACACCCCACACATATAGGTTTGATATATTTTCAGTTCCATGTGGGGAGGAGGATATCCTTATCTATATTTTTTTTTTGTTCAAAAATCATAAAACGGTTCACAGAATACATCTACCTACCAAGTTTCAGCTGTGTAGTCCTAATAGTTTCGGAATAAAGTGGCTGTGACATACAGACGGACAGACAGGCATGACGAATCTATAAGGGTTCTGTTTTTTGCCATTCGGCTACGGAACCCTAAAAACAACAATATGACTAAATGATTTTGTATCAGAATTTAAATATGCAATATCACTACATAGTGCTAGTTAAAGGTTCATCTGACTCCGATTATATTGTTGTTAAATAAAGAATGTAAGCAAACAAAAGATTTGATTTATTGTAATGTCACATCATATCTTTAAAATAATGAATCAGACATATTTTATGCCTGCTATTGATGATGACTGTGAACAAAGTAAAAGGTAAACAATACCCATATATAAAACTAGAGTAGGCCACGCTAGGTAGACTGGTAGGAAATACCTAAGGTGTTAAAGCTGCCTTTGTATGGTCATTATACACACAAGAAAGAAATATTATAGTAGGTAGTAATAGTATTCCTTTTTAATCAGAATAGTTTCAAAAGGGATACATTTGAGTATACAAATATTGCATTACAGATTTATATTTATAATGTAATCTGTTTGTGTATGTGAGTTTGAATACAGGACCTATCAATCTTTTGCTAGTAGAAATTTCTTATGAATATACTAAGCATTTTTTTGTACATGTTTTTTCTATTTCTGTCTTGCCTGATATGTTTGTATAAAGACACAGTGTGTAAGTGAATAAGAGAAAATACGAATAGGAATGAAAATAGAATAAAAGGTTGACTTGTAGAAAATGCCTATGGCTTTAAGACCGCCTCTGTACTATGTTCTTGAAGTGTTAAATAAATTACAAAACTTGAGGTACATAAAGTTTTAATTAATTAGTTACCTAGAAAAATAGGAAGTAGCTAAGGAAACTAGTGAAATCAAAATAGGAACAGGTGCAAAATTATAAAACAATAAATTGATAAGAACTATCAGATAAGTCATATCGTAAAGGTCAATTGAGGTAAAGATTAGATAAAGATATTATATTTTTAAATTAATATTATTTTAATGTATTCTTGTGTGTTGATAAAGAGTTATATGCTGTGTTATTCATGTGTAATATATCAAGCTTTTTATTTGGTAATAATAAGCTAATGACGCGCTTTTAGGTGACTTGGTCGCAAACGTGTTTGCTGAGGTACTGGGTTCAATTCCAAAATCGGGCAGTTTTATTCGTGGTTCGAAGGATATATATCAATGGATATATATGATGATATATATCCAATGAATTTTTGTGATAGATATCAATATTTTATAAGTATTTTTAGGTATGATTATTGACTGATTAGAAATATTTATAAAAAGGTTTTGTTTTTGAGTTGATTATTTGATAGATAAGATTTTATGTTTTTAGTTGTTTTTGCCTAATCTTGAAGAAGATTTTATGTTTTGGATTCATTTGTCTGATTTTAAGTACTTTACTTTAACATTTTAGTTTTTTTTAAATAATTTATGCAAAAAATATACATAAATAATATTATCAAATAACAACATGAAGTTCATACAAAATGGATATATATCAAACTTGATATATATCGGATATATATATCATAAATATCCGATATTTTGATATTTATAATAAATATCGGATATTTTCGAACCCTGGTTTTATTGGGTTTTTCCATTAGCAATTTCTCAGTACCAGCCACGGATTCTGGATTTGTGTCCGGTTGATGGCAATAGGCTTACTCCCTATTACATGGGTGTATACAACTAGCGAAATGTGGATGTACATACATACCTATTAGGTACACCTAACCCTTCAGGGATTACAGGCGTGATGTTATATGTGTTTTATTTTCTGTCGTTATGACAACTTAAGGTGACACTTTTCGACATTTTTTCCATAGAAACTTCGGGGCGGTTTTAATCCACTGTTTGACACTGCACATCCAAAGTAAAACATGATATGGTATTGTCTCATTATAAATTTTGTCTGTACGGAAACAGAATAGGAAAATAAAAAGCCATTAAAAAGTTACGCAAATTTTAACGCAACTTTGGTCGTGAATTAGTAATAAAAGATGTGTCAAACCAAAACAAAGTCGGTACCGACACAGCACAATTATCAAAGAATTCAATACATTTTATTAGTAATTGATACACGCAGTGGTTTTTTCATAAAACACTATCTTCCAAAGGCCTTTTCGTATTTTTTTACGCGCGCCTTACATTTCGGAACGCTGTGTGTGTGCGTACGAACTAGATGTGCATGCAGACTAGCGTCTAACTGCTCATCACTGATACTATCTGATACTATCTCTGTCGGGCACCAGTGAGTTCGAGCCCGCGACTAGTTGAACCTTAAGAGAAAACTTAGTTTATTTGCGAGAAAGAAATTGTATGATGCACAGTAGGTAGTAAAAAATTATGGTCATAAATGCTGCAACAAAATTTCACAATCATAAAAATGGTTTACTAAAATATTTCTGTTATGTAACTAGTGTTAGTACTTATCTAACAGAATGATTCTCTTTGCAAAGTACTCCATGTGTCTGTCTATTAGTGCATGAGTAATTGCATCCTAGCCTTTACGGTAATTACTGTCTGATGCACTATAGACACAGGCAATGTTTTTTTCAAAACAGATAATATGGCAGCACGCGTAGCATGACCACTGTAAAAACGAGTTTAGTCTACGGAAGAATTGACATAATTACAGATAGACAATGACAATGTGTCAGTTTGTCGATTCTTCCGTCGACATAGCCCATTTTTACGGCGGTCATGCTACGTGTCAATTATGTTCACATCCATGACGTTAACAAGGTCGAGTCTACTGCTACCACCCGCCTTCTTCCGATCTTGCCTGTCCCTTGCTGTCCTCCCTCAGCGACACCCAAGCCGAGGCTCGTACCTTACACGGGGTCCCCCTTAGCGCGTAGTCCCTTAGTTGTTAAAATATTCTGCTCCAGCTGAAGGCCTTACACTCAAAGCTCTTATAAGATAGCCCGGGTAAGCACCCGACAATCTCTAAAGTTGATAAGTGAGATTCCAATCCCAAAAAAACAACTAAGCCGCAAATCAACATTTTTGATGATGAAAAGCCTCGCAGTCCAACCAGGGTCGTATCAGTCGTATGCGATGCGACTACTCGTAATAGACCAAATATGCAGGGCAGTCAAGTCAACCTATAATAAGAACGGGTTACCATCGAAGCGGAGACGAACGGTGCGGACGAAAAAACGTACAGGATTCGACCAAACACGTTCGTTTAGACCCACACAACTTGGCGTCCCCCCATCTCTACTTTTTTTTTTGTTATCCTACGTAGTGTCCCACTGCTGAGCAAAGACCTCCCCTTTCTTCTTCCATACCTCCTTATCCTGTGCGATCTCTGGCCATGTTAGCCCCACAAACAGGATCAGATCGTCACGCCACCTCCGCGGTGGTCGACCCCTACGGCGCTGCCCTCTGTAATTTGTAAATCTTTCACATCTCCGCAACGCTCCGCTGATCTCTTTGTTGGGAACCGGGCTCAACCAGAGATAATCTTAAACAGAGAATCTTTTTTTCTCCAGGTATGGGACACAGCGGGTCAGGAGCGTTTCAAGTCGCTCCGGACTCCCTTCTACAGAGGCTCCGACATATGCATCCTCGCGTACGCCATCGATGACCGCAGCTCCTTCAACAATATCAAGATGTGGCTCAACGAGTTCCTGCATTACGCTGGCGTTAAGAATGGTATCGAAAGATACCCCTTTATGGTTGTAGGGAATAAGGTATGTGTCTATGCTGATTATTCGCTCGTAAGTTGCAAAGGCTCTTTAGACCATAATTTGACCATAATTTCTTCATTTGTTGGCCATCGAAACGCTGTGGAGAAAGTAGATTAAATATCGGCATCCAGTATGACGAGCTCGTGTCTAAATAATAACCGCCCCACGGGTCGATCTTTAAGGTAAAGCCGTGCTTGCCGAAGTTGGTCCGTGGATGGGTGGCCATAATTACTTACCGAGTTTCCTCCGTGCCTCAGAAAGCACGTTAAGCCGTTGGTCCCGGCTGTCATTTGTAGATCTCTGACAGTCGTTACGAGTAGTCAGAAACCAAAAGTCTGACATCCAGTCTTACCAAGGGGTATCAGTCAGTCAGGCAGTCGCTTCATGTAAAATACTGGTACTCAGCTGCATCCGGTTGAACTGAAAGCCGACCCCAAGATAGTTAGGGAAAAGGCTAGGCAGATGATGAAATATTCTTAAAAGTTGTTTCTACGACAGGAGGTCCAAAATCAAGTTACTGAATTTATGGTACACATCAAGCTATAATTTTCCAGTATAACAGCGCCTCGCTTTGTATAGATTTTCCTTACAATGTGAGATCCGCATAAACTGGTTTTATACAGCTTGACTGATCGCCGTGCATACAGAGACCGATCTAAAAGGTTGCGCGTCGATATAATTAGTATACAAAGCAATGCTTGGTTGACACATGTAGGCGCAATTGTAATATTTAATTAGCGATATACTGACAATGGCCCAAATTCCGATAATACTGCGGTTTGCGTTTGCGCACCGATCGAAATGTCACGGGCGCAAAATCCGATACTAATAACAAAACAAAGGTTGATCGTACTTACCTTTGTTTTATAGGCATCTAGAATACTTCAAACTATGTACCTATACCCTTAGTACATAACTCAAGCTTCGTCTTATGGGGATAGGCAGAAACTACAGGAACGCTCATACAATCTCCACAGTCTCCTTTCGCCTCGTGACTTGTCGACGTTCCTATACACTTAGGTATACCTACTATACAGGGTTATTTGTAAAACACCGGCAACCTCTTAAGAGGTCATTCTTCTCATCATTATGAACAACTTTTACTATGAGACCAAACCTGAAATCGCGAAAAAAAAATCAGCTGTTCCGTACTTTATGTTCACATAACTCGTCAAAATGTAGGGAACAGCGGATTATTTTTTTCACGATATCGGATTTGGTCTCATAGTAAAAGTTGTTCATAATGATGAGTAGAATGACCTCTTAAGAGGTTGTCGGTTTTTTACAAATAACCCTGTATAGTAGTAATAAAGGGGTCATTTACTGAGGGTCATTAAAACTAAAGTAGTACAAAAGGTTGCGTGATTTGGTGCGTACGACTGAACATCAAACACCCCTCAAAAAGGGGAGTGTGCTGTGTATTGGCGAGGTTTTTAACACGAAACAAAATAAGTACCTCTACAAAATAAGTAGAGACCTGTACCTTCGGTTTAATATTTTGATTACTTAGCTCATTGTCCTTTCATTTTTATTTTGCCTCTGATTATGTTTGACAGGGACCTTAGTTCTTGTTAACTTAAGGTTTATCTCAGAGGACTTATAACTAACTATACATAAAATGTAATAACTCTCAAAGGTCAAAAACAGTCTAAAGTTGACTGTACCTAGGTACCGTACGTAACCTAGAAAAAAGTTAGCTTGACTAAGCAAACGGAACTTCATCATCATCACTATCCACAGCCTGAATTAACCCATTGCTGGGTGTATAGGGTGCCTGGTAATTAGTGAACGATACAGAAACACATGATTCTACTCATGATAAGAAACAACTTTCCTCAAGAAGAATTTTTTTATACTCATTCACTACTTTTATCACAATAACACAACAGCCGTATGAAATTCGCGCGCGCGTGCGCCTGGGACTTATCAGCTGTTAGCCGCTTTACGCCGTCCTGTCTCATTACTATCGTACCGTGCCACAGTGGGTAATCAGAGCATCCGCACGGGTTGCAAACCCGAATTTAATATGGCTATGGTGATAAAAGAGTATCAGTAGAGAATAACTAATTACCAGTCACCCTATAGATGGGGTTCTCTTTTCCTGCGCCAATCTCCTCGGTCAATACGGAAACATACAAGCAATCGGCTACTAGCAGCTTTTGTTTGATTCAATTATTTTTGCGTGGCTAGATATCCCTAGAAATCTTTCCTGTTTTTTTTTTCTTCTAAGAAGAAATCATTCCAGGTCATTGCCCTTTAAGTCTGATACAAACATATTTTCCTTATGTAGAAAAACTGAACACCGGCAAAATTTGCTACTCAAACGTTATACAATAACGCATTAGGTTACATAAAAACATTTGTTGCAGAACAGTCGTTAGTTATTGCAAAAAGATATCAGTTGGAATTGTTTTTCTCGTCCAATTAATTGTTATTTAATAGGGCAATTCACGGGAAACCGCAATAACTATAAGTAGGCTATTTAACTGTTGGTAATGGTACTTACAGCAAACACAAATATACTCGTAAATTAATTGTAATAATGAGTCATACATAAGGAATAAACCTGAATTTCATACCAAGTACTTGTATTGTTTTTGCAGACCACGCTTGTGTATATACTGCGGTTTTCAAAGGATTTTTATTTTTCATCTGTGAAAAACCGTAAGTAATTTGACAGAGTAAAATATCTAGAAATGACCATAAATACAACGCCAACAATTAAAACGAAAACGTCTCATAGACATGCCTCAAAATACTTTAAACAAAAATAGAAAAAACATGTCTATGATTTCTATTTCGAAACTAAGAGCGAGATCTATAAACGTAATTAGCACGTTCTTCGACATAGACATGTTTCTGTCTCTATCTTGCATTTTATAGTTTAACAGTTGTGCGATAATGGCTCTCGTGGCTATATAATTAAATCCGCGCTAACCTAGGTGGATCAGTGGATGGGTAATCACCCATTTATACTTACCGAGCTTCCTCCGTGCCTCGGAAAGCACGTTAAGCCGTTGGTCCCGGCTGCCATTTTTAGAACCAGTCTTACCAAGTGGTATCGTCTTCCCAGTACTAACAGGCTTGTGGAGGTCAGATAGGCAGTCGCTCCATGTTAAATACTGGTGTAGCTGCATCCGGTTAGACAGGAAGCAGATCCCAACAAAGTTGGGCAAAAGCTAGGCAGATGATGAGTTGTGTGATAAAAAAAAAGTATGTCTAAGTAACGTTTATAGATGTCGGCCTAAGACAAAGACCTTTTTTTTGCATTGGTCATTATATGATACTTTCTATTACATTTTTTTCTTTGCTCCACTTCGGGACCTCCCAAAGACGTTGGTGCGGGGAAAACCACAGCGTACCTACGTAACAGCTGAACTGGTTATGAAACAAAGTTGACTGGTTATACTTATCATGTGACGTGACCATTGCTTAATTCCCCTACTGACTTGACTTATACTTATTCATGTTAATGTGGAAAGACGATGGGAACATCGTAACTTAGAAATAATCGGTTTTTTAAACGATTAGGTTTCCGTTACGTCGTAATCGAAATGATGATGCAAATAAGTTCTACCATTCCATGGGTACCCGATTCCGAGAATTCTCAAAATTTCGACTCCCAATCTAAGTAGGCATGTCAACTCAAGTTCTTAGATTGGTTAGACCATCTGACTCAGACTTTCTACGAATCTGACTGCGGGCAACTACTGTCATAGCTGTTATTTAAATAGCCACAGCTAGGTCCGAAAGGTTTATTAAGTAATTAAATGTGCACAGCAGAGGAGTGGAACTCTCTGCCTGCGTCTGTGTTTCTGAACGCTTACAACTCTAATCTCTTCAAAGTTACAGTGAACAGGCTTCCTCTGGGTAAGCTCGTACCATCGTCGACTTTGTCGCTGTCATCTCTGACCTAGACTAGAGTCAAGAGCAAACCCATCGCAAATAAAAAAAATAAGAGTCTCATAATAGTACATTGTTTGCTAAGGGAGCAAACAACTATTTTTAAGGCGAGAGTGTTTCTTTGAATCCAGAGCGGAGCGAAGGATTCTAAAGTAGAATTCTGAGCGCAGCGAGGGATTCAAAGTACATCAGCTCTCGAGCTTAAAATATTGAGATTATGATAAAATAAGAAAGTGCAGGTTATGAATAAGAATAGTAAGTTTATTTATTTCTTTCTCCTACTTGAGGAATATACACTCATTTTTTATAAAAAAAAAATGTTAAATCCGAGTATGAATAAACAATTGCGAACAAAGACGGAAATTGACGGAATGAATTTGGCGCGTTTTAATTTTTTCACAAACTTTTTTTTTTATTTCGTTCGCGCGCGGTTTACTTTTTTATCATACAGCCTGAAGCCGGGTCCAGATATGTATCATTGGCCCGATCCGATCACCGTATCTTACAAAAACCGACTCGACATGGATCGGGTCGTATCGCGTACCGTATCAGGAGGTCTACTCGCTTTCTCCGAAACGTAACTTCGGCAACGAACGAAAATTAAACGTAGTTACGTTTGTGACCTTACTCTATATCATTTGCGGACGCACTCAAGAACTTCGAATTCATAGACAATTTGCGTGAACGAATGTATTGAATGTTTTGTGTAGGCTTTTTTCCATCTCTATTAGTATAAAATACGGTTTTTATTTTAACTTAAAATAAATGGGTCTTTTTTCCTTTACTCTAAAATTTAACGTATTACTTGTAGTTTATTAAGCTTTTCAAGCAATATTCATGCAGAAGTCTTAAATATATCAATAAAATTTATATTTTTGTTGACATTGATCGAGACACTACAAAAAACTTATCATAGATATTGCTATCCGGCAAAATTTAAGAGTAGCATTTCATGCAAACTATGGTAAGAAATGTATGACAACCAAATATATTGGTATAATCTTTCGACTAAAAAAAATATCTTTGGCTCGGGTGTCAAATTGAAGTGACAGATGACAGATTTCTATCCAAACACAACAAACTTTTATTTGTTTTTATCAAATAACTCTACGAAAACTAGTTTAACATCAAGAAATCATGAAAAGAAGACAAAAATCCTTTACCCAATAACAGAAAACTGTACTAGATTGAACCAAAAAAACAGAAAATGAAACTTTTGTTAATAATGTCACTGATGCATCGACACCGACGCCTGCCGTTTAACAAGAGGCACACCTACCTTCTCCGGGCTCGTCGCTTAGCTCCGCCTCGCAGCCGCCGGGACGCGCCACATCCGTGGGCGCTGCGTCGCCGCTGCAGCTGCATCGAGCCCCATCGACGAGTTTTCTCCCCGCCGTTGACCCCACCATCGATCATCATCACCCCCACCACGACGAAGAAGAGGACGGGCACCAGCGGGCTTGGGACCTCGAGGCCAAAAAGCCTGGACAGGGTCCCCTCTACCGGTGGAAATGTGTTGCCCATGCAATGGATATGGTCCATAAATGAACACGTCATGCGCGCATATTATGGTGCTACTGAGGGAGAAGTACGGATGAAATTCAAATTTGACAAGCAGTCATCATCATCTTCCTGATGTTGCTTATTCTACTAGGCTACTTACTTTACTCGGTGCAAGTGTTTTCTTCTTCCATTCTCACCTAGACGAGACGGACGTCACAGCATCATTTTGTTTATATTATTTACAAATGATTTAATTAATTACATTAATTGAATTGAGGGAAAGTACCCGCAGGAAAGATTTTAAAAACAAAATAATACCCTAACTTAATATTGTGCATCATAGTCCTCAATATCAAGCAGTGCAGATTTTTAACAGTTTGCCATTGGACTTAAAAACTATAATTTACAAAAGCTCATTTAAGTCAAGACTCAAAGCATTCATATTGGAGAAATATCTGTATTCAATAGACGATGACATATCCACATTTTAAATTTTTAATTGTATTGATTTTTGAATTTGTAATGTTATTGAATATTTTATTTTTGTGTTATTTTCTCTATTTGTATAATGTACTTACCCTAAATGTGTTAGTTTTATTATTTTAATGAACATGTTTTTATTATTTTATGTGTTTATAGATTTATGATTTCAAACAATGTGAATTGTTCTTGAATAAATTGAATTGAATCATTAAGTCTTTTCTCTTATATCATTCCTCACACAGCGCTTCCATTATTTTGTAAATAAATGACTTTACTTTAATCAGGTTGGGCAAAGTGTGATTGGGTTTTTCCATCAGGAATTACTCAGTAGCAGCCATGGAGTCTAGATTTGTACCTCGATGGCAACAAGCTTGCCCCCTTTAACATGGGACTTAAAATCATAACTGGCGAAATCTGGGTGTCCTATTAGGAACACTGCTGCCTAACCATTTGAGGATTACTGCTACATGTTATATATTACACAAATAATCTGTCAACATAAAAGATTAGCAGTGAAGCAGTGGCATGAGTTTATGTATGTATGTGGGGAAGTGTTAGGGGTTTAAGCAAATAAAAGTGCTTTGTTAGTTTTAAAGGTTTATATATTAGCCACTTAAGATTTCCTCTATCCATCTCCTTGCCACATTATCACATCAGCTCCAATATACCAAATTATAGTATTGCCATCCAAAATCCATCAATATACACACAAAGTTTCATTTTGATGCGACAATAAGAAAGAATATTGGATTGTAATGAAATATGAAGAGTATAATATTCTCTTCTGGAAACTCATAAAACATCAACCAATAGTTTGAAGTGTTGTAGCTGATGAAAAGAAATGGTGCAAGAAGCTCTCAACATCACACAAGTCTTGTATTTTCACCTAAAACAAAATAAAAATAAAATATAGCAGGTGGATTTTATTTATGAACTTAAACAATTAAAATATGTGGTTTATTGAGGGCGGTTGTAACCTCCTGCAAACAACAAGACAGTCTGTTGTGCCATGACCCATCAATATTCTGCCCTATAGACCCTTGGTAACTACCTCGGGCATAAAAATTCAAAACTTTAAAATGATAAGATAAGGATTTTCTTACAACAGTGAAATGCAGTTTTAATGAAAATAATAACATTATGATACACTTCTTACCTTAACTGTGGGCTTGATTCCATGACGCCTTGTCTTCGAAGGTAACAAAAGCACTAATATCTTGACACAGCTCTTCAAATAACTGCCGACTGAGTATATTTATCAACAAACTCCATGTCGGGAATTTTGCTTATTTCTAATTGATTGCGCAAGCTGTGCCGGTTCCTCCTGCACTCTTTACTTTCTTCACGCTGAGCAGCCTCTATTAAAAGAGATCACACAGCCTTTTGAACCAAATATCTACAAAAATCCACACCAACGAAAATCAAACGATAACACTTTTGGTATCGTCAATTTGAGGTTAAAATTCCGAAGTATCTTCTGTCAAACGTGACGTTTCTTCCACACTTGCGAGAATTAGAGTAGGTTTAGAAGATGCAAATGTCAAACAAACTTCGGCTGTCCGAAATTTCGGAACGAATAGAACCGTGGTAGGAAACGTTCGAAGTTTCGGCCGCAACTTCGTTTTGCGGAGAAAGCGAGTAGACCTCCAGAGCGGCGGCGCGGCGTATCGAGACTGCATATTAGTGCGTATCATCCCGTCCACATAGGCGATCGGGCGGATGGCGGATCGGGCAAGTGATACATGTCTGGACCCGGCTTTACTTGTTCATACAATATTCGTGATTGATCTCTTTGGTAATTTGAACTTTGACTAACAATATGCACATTCCAAATTCAAATCACTTTCAGTCCCTATAGGGATTAAAGAGCGATTTTAGTCCCTGTTTACGAAGAACAAACTAGATCTTTTTGAATAGATGTGATAAAAAGTATCTTATGTGTTAATCCAGGTTATATACTATCTGTGTTCAAAATTTCATCCAAATCGGTTCAGTAGTTTTTGCGTGAAAGAGTAACAAACATCCATCAATACTCACAAACTTTCGCATTTATAATAATAGTAGGATAGATTAAAATGTAGACGTCACGTCATGTTACGCAAGCCCGTATGCTTAGTCGCGTAGATTAGGCGATGTCATTAATAGAACGTGATTAGACTACAAAACGAATAAACTAATTGAGGTCAGTTGTTGCATTTAACGATGAAGCGTCAGTCAATTGAATTTTAACGTTATATTTTTACGTTTTACCTATGCACGAGTCACAAGTCATCATCTGCCTAGCCTTTTCTCTATCTTGGGGTCGGCTTCCAGTCTAACCGGATGCATCTGAGTACCAGTATTTTACATGAAGCGACTGCCTATCTCACCTCCACAACCCAGTAACTGGGTAATACGATACCCCTTGGTAAGACTGGATGTCAGAATTTTAGTTTCTGACTACTCGTAACGTCTGTCAAAGATCTACAAATGACAGCTGGGACTAACGGCTTAACGTGCTTTCCGAGGCAAGGCGGAAACGCAGTATGTAATTATGGTCAGTGTCACCCATGCATGGACCTACCTCGGCAAGCACGGCTAAACCGTAAAGATGGACCCGTGAGGCTGTTACTATTTAGCCATGAGCTTCTCTATCACGAGTCACGAGTATCTTTTAAAAACAACCAGTCTGTCTTCTTGCTAAAGCGTCTCTTTTTACATTTGTTTAAATAAGTCAGGGAAGCGGTTTTGAGCTCTTTTAATTTAATGCCAAATGCATGTACCTTGAAGGTACATACTTTCCTTTGATTTTGTAACGCCCTTTGCTTCACAATTTGTACTGGACAGAAATCCTAATATTCTTATTTATTTATTTCAGTCAGACGTATCTTCAAAAGACAGAGAGGTGTCGTACGACCAGCTGAAACAATGGTGCGAAGAGAACAAGATCGCTACGTACATCGAAACGTCAGCGAAGAACGACAATAATGTTGTCGAAGCATTCTCTATGGCTGTACTGAGGTGAGATAAAAACTTTTTTGTTGCTGACCTATTTCAGGAACAGTGTGACACTTTGACATTGAGCTGCTGACCTAGCGTAGCGGAGTTTCAACAGAATGCGAGGCCAGGTTATAATTCTTTTGTTACTAGTGACGCGCCTTAGGGTGCGTGCTGTAGAGCACATCGCCGATGCTGCCGCATGCTATAATACTCCCGCTCTGTTTCTCGCTCCAGTAAATTACGGAGCATGGAAAAATATAAAATAAGAAAAGAATAGGAGCATCGAAAAATGCGATTCCATGCTGATAGATGTGGTTCAATCTTTACCGTACTTATTCCATAACTTCCTAATATTGAAGAGTAATAAATGTTTGGATGTCATGCCTGTTTGCTTTAATGGTCGGAAGCGCTACTGCTAAGCGCGAAGTTATCGATTCCCAGGTCCGCCAAAGCGTTATTGGGTTTTCAATTGATTTTTTTTTAGTAGCATCCACGGTGTCTGAATTTGTTACCGGTCGGTGACAATAGACTCGTTCCCTATCACATAGGGCTTAAACATAACTGGCGAAATGCGGGTATACTGTAAGGTGCATTTTTCCCTAACCCTTAGTTAGGGAGTTACAGGCTTTACAATGTAAGAATTATTGGGTACTAGCTGTCCCGCGCAACTTCGTCTGCGTCACATTTTCCCCGTTTTCGCAACATTTCTCATTGCTGCTCCGCTCCTATTGGTCGTAGCGTGATGATATATAGCCTATGTCCTTCCCCAAGTTGAAATATATCTTCTTGCCAAATTTCATTAAGATCCGATCAGCCGTTTAGTCGTGAAAAGGTAACAAACAAACAAACAAACAGAGTGACATTCGTATTTATAATATTAGTATGGATGTTTGACTAAGATTGTAGGAGCTTGTCGCTAGATAATAAAAGCCGCACGAGTCGATCTTCAAAGTTAAGCCGTGCTTGCCGAGGTCGGTCCGTGGATGGGTAACCACAATTACTTACCGAGTTTCCTCCGTGCCTCGGAAAGCACGTTAAGCCGTTGGTCCCGGCTGTCATTTGTAGATCTTTGTCAGTCTTCACAATAAGTCAGAAGCCAAAAGTCTGACATCCAGTCATACCAAGGGGTTTCGTATTACCCAGTTATAAACCTATTATTTTATTTTTATTTATGGTCCTGTGGGTTGTGGAGGTCAGATAGGCAGTCGCTTCATGTAAAATACTGATACTCAGCTGCATCCGGTTAGACTGGAAGCCGATCCCAACAAAGTTTGGGAAAAGGCTAGGCAGATGATAATGGTTTGACTAAGATTTGCTTTTTTGGGCATTTGGGTCATAGAACATGAACAAGCCTATATTTTGTGGCAATGTTCAGTATATGGGTAGAGTAAATATATGTTGGTGACGATGATGGAACTACACGTAACTTCTAATCTCCCGTTTTCATTTGCGAAACGATTTAACTAGGCTTATCCTCAGCTTTACACTCTGGTTGACATCGTTGTTGTGTGTTTAATGTGGTTAGTTTTTATCCTAGCCAATAGGGGATCGGACTGGGTAAAGAAAACGACATTCTATTTTGTCCGTCAGACAGGTAATACAAAAATATTAGACACGTATTTTTTATTTTATCAAAATATCAAAAGTTGGTGAGTGGGGGCTTACTACGTAACAAGTGGGTATAAAACTTACCTACATGTGACGTCATGCGCCATTTCAACTCAATATATCTCCGTAATTTTATGACCACGTGAAAAAAGAAAAAATACGTGTCCAATACTTTTCAATAAACTACCCGACGGACAAAGAAAAAAAAAATAGGAGTATCCCCTATTATGTGAACTTGAAACGTTCAGGTTTATTTATCGTTGCCGTGGAAGTAAGACTGAAAGTAACCTTTTAAGCTATTGCTTATTGGTGTATAAATATCGAGTTAGTTCTGGAGTCTGGAGTGGGGACCGCGTACCTTAAAGGGCAGCGTGGTAAGGCTACAAAAGTCCACAAGGTCTATTGATGAACAAGTGATGCCTTAAGCTCCATACGTTTTGACTGTGTAGGTACTTATAGCACTTTTGTAGCCAACAGCAGTTTTTTTTAAGTGAAACTTATGCGACATGCGACATCAACAAGTTTGCGTTAAACGTTTAACGCTCCCATGGAGGGGGAATAGAAAGAGCCAGTGCGAGGTACTCGAACGCATGCGTGTAGTATTACGAAGTTTCACTTCTTCCGCGCGGAGGGACTCCACGCACAATTTTTTTTTTAATGACTGGTGAACTATTTTTATAACACCGATTTCAGATTAATGTACTGAATACTTGGTAAGTGTTTGTGCGTCGGTGTCCTTCCACACTGTACCACGATAAATGTTAATGGTACAAACACGTCAGTAATTTCCTAGTCGCATAAAAACACGAGAAGAAATAATGAAACAAACTCGCAGGTTACAGACTCTTAAAACAGTGACAAACAATCTCTTAGTGAGTTTTAGAAAATATTCCCCCTCCATGGTAGCGTTAAACTTGTTGGAAGTCGCATAAGAAGTTTCACTTCAAAAATATCTTGTTTTGATCATAATACCAGACGATGCAAATGACTCCGGTCACGGAGTCATTTTCGTTCTTTCGGGTAAATGATGATGTTAGGAACGTCAATGCCTTCCAATTGTCAAAAGTCACTTAAAATGGCCAAAGAAAACCGGCCAAGTGCGAGTCGGACTCGCGTACCATTATTTATAAAAACGAGCAAAAAAAAAACTTTTTTGTATGGGAGCCCACCCTTAAAATATTGATTATATTCTGTTTTTAGTATTTGTTGTTATAGCGGCGCAACAGAAATACATAATCTGTAGAAACTGCAACTGGCTAACTATCACGGTTCATGAGATACAGCCTGGTGACAGACAGACAAACAACGCGACGGAGAACAGACGAAGTCTCAGTAATAGGGTCCCGTTTGACCCTTTGGGTACGGAACCCTTAAATAACGGTGTGGTTTTGGTTAAACCTAATATACTAACAACATTATATCTTTCCAGATGGGTGGAACTAGAACAGAAAGCAGAGAAGGAACTGGGCTTACTCCATCATCCTGACACGGTGACTCTGCACGGCTCTTCCACCACAGCATCGAGCATTCGAGCCACCTGTTGTTCCCGGTTCAGCGAAGCATGAGGCACTGGTGCTATTCTCAGGTTTATAGACCTTATGTGATGGAGGTATATTGGTAATGGGCAAAGGAATGTTTTAGTTCTTAATGGGCTTCGACCCGATTCATTTCTTAGCAAAACTGTAAGTTTTGGCCAACCTTAGCTAAGTCCTTTTCTTTTATAGTGTTGTCTAGCCAAAGTACTCTGCTTATACAAGGTGTCAAATTTAAGGAGGTAACTATGCTAATTATTCTCGACGCGAATCAATAATAACATGGGTAGGTATTTTTTTTTTCTTATTTACGGAAATCGGTAAATGTGATACATCCGTGTTTTAAACGCGGCCCGTCTGATTCTCGCCCTATAACCGAGCTTTCACGCATACAAGAAAACTCAAACGTTTATTCGATAATTTCTTATTCCCTAAACCACGTTAAGGGAGTTATTCTGAAATACTGACAAACTTTAAACAACCAAAAAAATCAGCGTTTATTAATAATTAACTAGGTACCGTAATTTAAATCGATTATTTCGTCGTTCGTCTTTCGCGGCAACCTCCTGAATTTTGAGGAGGATGCAAAATAACACTTTGTATAATTTGAACAAGTCGTATCGACACGAAAGAAGAAGAATAGTGTTGTGCGATTCTGTTTTGAATGTTCGTAAATGGTTTTTAAAACCTGAAAATACAGCGTTATGTAGTGCAGTATAGTTGTTATGGAGCTTGAATGATATTGTGGGGGTGCTGTTGGTAAATGCTTGTGAAATTGTATTAAGAGCGTTTACGCCTTACGACATTTCATACAAACTTTCAAGTCGTTATTTTCCGAAATGACTGAACTGATTTTGATGAAACTTCGTACACATAAGCAGGATACACAGATCTAAAAAGTTACTAAAAAACATTTTCGAAAAATAGTGTTACAGTTAAATTAAACCAAATTTAAATTTTCTATAGAAACAGAAAATTCCAATTATCTCTTGTTTTAAAACACATTAGAAAATATTTTTTAGTAACTTTTTAGACCTATGTATTCTGCTTATGCGTATAAAGTTTCATTTAAATCGGTTCAGTCATTTCGGAAAAAAACTACTTGAAAGTTTGTATGAAAAGCGGTAAGGAATAAACGCTCTTAAAATAACATGGTGGCCGCGTTAGTTCCGTCTTCGGCCACGCGCCGAGAGAGTCTTGTAGCACTATAAAAAACTGGCTGTCTGTTGGAATCTCAAGTGGCTTATAATCCCTGTCCGTTGCTAATATAGCTCAGAATCACCTTTGTTCTAGTTATGGTACTATGTAATTTTCTACTTTGTCATGTGATAAGTATCCTTAATCTAACAAAGGTTTTTCTTGTAAATATGTTTTTTTTTTTAAATAGAAATTGGATTGATTAGGAAACAATCGCACCAATGTTTAAACGTAGTTTAGTTTGCACAGCCAAGTTATTTTTAGGCACATATTTAACTACTTAAAAAGGTTTGATGTTAAAAGTATAAATCATAGACAATTTTACGCTTGTTCATAATGAATTTTATAAGTCTAGATTTGCGGGACAATTTCACTTAAAATAATGCAACTATAATTGCGTAGTTTTATGCGTATTTAAATGTACAGACACACATCAATCTACAACAAATTGTCAGATTTATTTGATTTATTTTCAACTTTATTGTTACAGAATTACGTTCAATGTTGATTGGGTAAATTTGACAGTTTCGGGTAGTTTGATGTGTTAGCGTCTGTACAGTTTAAACAGTTTTTATACTGACATGGTCACTAACACTATCAATAACATTTGTAACGGGATATTTACCATATTTATTATTTGTTTTGAGTTCTCGATATTTTAGCGCTGTTGCAAACGCCATGATCACTGTTAAACTGTATTTATTGCTGGTGGGGTTTGCATGGTAAATATCCCGTTACAAATGTTATTTATAATATAAACAGTATACGTAAAATATACAGATGCATTATGAATGTTCCAATAATGTGCAATTTGGTTGTGGAAATGATTATATTATACAGAAAATCCTACTAATATTATAAACGCGAAAGTTTGTAAGAATGTATGTTTGTTACTCTTTCACGCAAAAACTACTGAATGGATTTGGATGAAATTTGGTACACGTGTAGTTTATAACGTGGATTAACACATAGGATACTTTTTATCCCGGTAGTACAATCCCGTGGGACAGTGACTGAACTCCACGCTTGCGTAGCCGCGGGCATAGGCTAGTATCATCATCAGCCTATAATGTTCCCACTGCTGTGACTCAGGCCTCCTCTCTATGAGAGGGAGTGGGCTGTAATCCACCACGCGGGCCCAGTGCGGGTTGGTAGACTAGTATGTCATATAGAAAATATCTGGGCTGCCTCGTCGGTCTAGCGGTCGCAATCACGGTGCTGAGCATGAGGGCTTGTATACGATTCCCGGGTCGCGCAGATTGTTATTGGGCGTTTTCATTAGTAATTTCTCAGTAGCAGCCACGTACTCTGGATTCGTGCCTGGTTGGGGGAAATAGGCTCGACCCCCCCCCCCCCCCCGGGACATGTATTACATGTGATGTAAATAAAACTGGAAAAATGTGGGTGTACCTAATATTAGTTACTTACGTCTCTGCCTAACCTTTCTAGGATTACAGGCGTGATGTTGTTATGCTAAAGAAAATAGTGCAAGGTGAACATTCCAATATGTTTAAGTTACAATATGGATAAAAAAGTTTTTGGCTAATGTCAACTTACATATTGATTGTTTATTGACACTTTTTTATTTAAGTCATATAATTGGATTAGTTAACATTATAAAGTATCTTCTAAAGGATCTTTTACCGCTCGAACGACGTTTTGTAAACATTTGTGCAATGATTTTGTAAAATGTATTAAATAAAATGTTGGCGGCGTTTGTTCCTATATGGGCCACACGCCGAAAGATCTTTGTACAGCTATAATAATTGTATTTATTGTCATTTAACCCTTTATTTAGGGGCATTTTATTATAATATATTTGCATAATAAATCAGCGACATAATCAGCCTAGTTGTTTCTATGTATATTTTCCATTGTAGTAAACCAAAGATAAAATGAAATGAGTTTTTATGTGACCTTAGAAAATACTCTACTTATGTTCTTTGAAGCTTGTTTATAGATTTTATGAAAACTCGGCCTAAACTTTTGTACATAGAGTTTAATATTGCATGTATCAAGTATGTATTGTTGTGTGAATTTTAAAGTTAGCTAGTCGTTAGCTTTTCCAGTTCAATATTATTAAATGGTTGATAGAAAAAAGTTGTTTAAAAAAAACTAACAAATGTAGTTGCCGTCCCTCTTAGTGTTGTGTGATAAAATAAATATTGTATGATATATTATGCATATGTACTCGTGTTTTTATTGCTTGGTCAACCTATAAGATTTTAGAGAGCCTCTTACATGTGTAAAGGATTTTAACCTTTTGAACGCCAGAGCATAAACGCACGCGCGTGCCCTTCACGCCAAGCCACAAATTCACCGCAAATTCTTATAAATAAATAAAATATTTTTCAAAAATATTATTCACTTATTTCTTGATGAGACATAACATAAATAAACATACACAAAAGCAATGATTTAAATTGCTTATTTCGTGTTATAGTGTACCACATTCTTTGTCACATATTTGTGTCGTTGGCGTACAGGGCACGCGCTCGCTTGTCACGTATATGTGACAATGACGTTCAAAAGGTTAAATGCCGTATCTGTAGAATGAAAACTTGACAAGTCGCAATATAGGAAAAAATGTGTTAAGACGAATTCTGAGTTCTCTTTTTAGAACCATAGACTCCCATATACGTTTACCAATCAAGCTATATAAAACCAGTTTATGCACATCTGTCATCATACGGTAAATCTATACAAACCGAGGCCATGTTATTGTGTCGCTTTGTGTACAATTCTGAAGGTGACTGCAGCGCAAACTTTATCGGCAAAGCCACTTAATTGCTATGACAGACCATAGCGACACGACTAGTTTCTATGTAACTCTTCTTACGAATCTAGGTGACGACATTACCTCGTTTGTGGCCGCCTTCAGAATTGTACGTTAAGAAAGCTTTAACTGGAACTTGTAAGTTTATGCTCTAAGACGATGATATTTAAGGCATTAGATAAACTTTAAAAAACGTAATGTGATCATTAAATCAAAACTTTTACGTACTCAAAACATGATATTATAGAAGCATTAATTAATCCTATAAACATTTTGTACTTTATATCTCATAGTAGAATGCCTTTATACAAATAAATATTTAAAAATAAGATAGGTAAACTAATTACTTAGGGCACATTCCATGCATATCATTATCCATTCATTTTAAAGAACCATCAAACAGCAGTTTATTTTTGCAACATTTTCTTCAATGTTCGCATCACATGGCATTGTAACTTTAATTGAGTAATTTATGTAAAAGTGTATTTATATATTTTTATGAACGTTTTAAAGGTTGTATCATATAAATGCGTATATTTCATGGTGTCCATGCCCATACTCCATACGGTGATTTTCTCGATGTTACTTTTTTAAGGTCTAACTCAGAATGCAAGGTGTATTAGATACTTTTTTTATAAATTAAAAAACGAGATTTAGTGTTGACAGTTCGATTACCGGGTACTGCTAATTTTTATTAGGGTATGTTGATCTTTAGTTTTTCAGTAGTAGCCCGAAGTCTGGAGTAGCCGGTCGATGGCAATAGGCTCGCCCTCCTCTTACATGGCACTTAAATATAACTAGCGAAAAATGGGTTCTCTATAGGTCACTTCTAGACAGAGGGAAGAGGGTATTCCCCGAAGCGGTGTCTACCGTTTCGGGGAATACCTGCGGGGCGTGATGTTATACAACTTGAAAATATTTCTGTGTTGAAAACTAAAAAAGTATCAAATATCAAACTGTGTCAACTCCATTCTAGTATGAATTGTATCTAACTATTTATATTAGAAATTAAATAGTTTTACATGTTATAATTATATAGTTGTAATGCTGATTCTCACTAAGTGCCTAGCTTTCTGGTTACCATATTATTGTTAAGTGGTGAAGTTTTCTAGATAAATGTTTGTTTTACCAACTATGTCTTGAACAGAGGAATATTATAAATTATAATACATAAGATAATATTGTAGTGTATTTTGGTTACGATTTATTTGTTTTGCTGGTCAGATTTCAAGCAAAGTGAGAATATTATTGTTACATTAATTCTATAATTTATCACAATTCATTTTGAATAATTGTTGAAAAACTAGATGATGTTTGAGCTAATAGCAAGTAAATAAATCGTAAGAGAAATCGCAGCTGGACTTAATTAAATGTTAAAATATTGCACTCCTTGTTGATGAATTGTAATAATTTATATGAAGTATGTTCAATAATTTTAACCTAAACTTTTATCAAAACATGGAATCCCTTTTGTGTTGTTTTGCAAATATCTCTGAAACTAAACGTCTAAAATTTAATTATTTTATACCTAATAAAATAATGAAATTTTCACATCCTCCGGATTCATTGATGACCTCGATTAATCTTGGCCGTGACCTATGCTAAAAATTGTTAGGACTACAATTCGCGTCACCTATTTTTGAAATTTATCATATCTGACTGGTGATCTTAGGTAATGGAGTCCAATTCACCATTTTAAAACAAAATTGGTTGCCAGTCATACCTTTCTTATTGCCCTTATGACGTGATAAGTCACTATTGGATAGGGAGCCATGTTTTTATAGTTTAGAAAAGCACATAGAATTTGAGGTGACCTCTGCGCCTTTGTCATTGAGATTTACTCACAAAATGTAAAAAACTGATTACTTAAAAGCTTGGTATTTTACAGTCGTGGTACCGAATAAAGGGTTTGAAAAAAAATGGATGTTTGTGATTTATTTGTTTTCTCCCGCATCTGATATGCAAGAGGGGAGTTATCGTGGCCGTTTGCCGTGATGCAGGACGACCGATGTGTGTACTTATCATCTTCCTCTCTTTATCCCCTGATATTTGGGGTCAGCACATTCTCTCTCTTTTCCTTTCTTCTCTCCTGTCATTCGTCACGCTACCATTTACACCTTTTTCCTTCATTTCATTTCTCACACAATCTACAAATATTAGTCTTTTGACTATACTAAGGTGATTTTTTTTAAGTGGGTGTGGAAGTCCAAGTGCCAAAGTACGAAGATTAATTAACGAATAATACTCCCAAGTAGTTTCGGGCCCGAATTTGATTAAAACTGCATCATTGGATTTTTGAGAAATCAACATTCTAGCCAGAAAGCCTTCTTCACCCAGATGCGAGCCGTATCCTAAATTTTATCGTTTATTTACGATAATAGGTCTCTAAGGGTAAATAAGACAAAAAGTACCCATTTTAAAAATTATAATAAATATATTTTACACTTATATGCACATTTTCTATAAAACTAACCTACGAAGAAAAGTATATCTAAGATAGTAACCGAGTATCTTGAGATTATGCATTACAAGTGATACAAAGACCTTTTGGCGCTCAAATGGTGTTAGTGAACATCAGAGAAATGTATCGAAAGAACAAATGGCGACATTAGTTCCAATATTTGCCACGCGCCAAAAGTTCCTTGCACAGCTATACTAGGAATTATTATGCTTTACACTCAGTACTAACAGCCTAACAGAAATTCAAAGCAACCACAGTCATTTTCAAACTAGATGAAATATGGCAAACTATATCTACATTATTAGTAAAGAACTCATAATTGAATTTAAGTATCCTTATACATTGTATCAATACAAATTACAATAGATAGTGGAAGTGGACCTAAGTTTATTGAACTTGAACTCTTAATAAGAATAAACAACAGAAATATAACTTTGGCAAAATCCACACCTGTGGTTTATGTGTTCAAGAAATATAAAAAAGTTCCAAGACTTAACAAAAAGTTTAGGGGAGATCCTATATATTTTTTTAAGATTTTTCTTTTATAACTATATAAAATTCAGACGCACGTAAAACGCAGGTATGAATACAAAGAACTAAACATTTTACTAATTTACCGTGTACAGTCGCGTACTAAAAATGCTTATCAGAAAAATTCAAATACGAAATTTAGCTTTGTATTATTGAATCAGCAAGCAATTGAAAACACATTAAACCGTTATTTTACAAGACTGCCTAAAAAAGAAGTCAAAGGTAGAATTCCGAAGGCGCAGACCGTGAACCACAGAGGCAACACCAATCACAATCGCCTTTAGAATTGTACCTTTATTGACCGACGTTTCTCATATGGGGCCAGACTTTATTGACATTAGGTTTTTTGGAGCACTTTTATATCCCCCTCCTGGTTGGTTTTTTTTAGTTGTTCAAGTTTTAAGACAACCACAATTACTTGTTCTTCAATTTATTTTTTTAGTCTCACGAAAAAGCACACGCGATTGTCACATTTTATAATCCTGATTAATTAAGCGTGACTTTTTTTGACCCTTTCTTTCTCTTTCTTTTAAAACCTCAAGTGACTAAAGAACGACCCCTATGATCCATATCTCGGTAGTTTGTGTCTTCCCTTAATCTGGTAAACATTTAAAATCCGCGACTGCACGGCAATGCCACTACACACCTTAACGACTATGCCTATTCCACATGTTACATTCATAGCGGCTTCCTGGCCTTCACCAGTTCTTCGCTGACGTTCCACAGCTTGGCTTCCACGTCCTTATCGAAGTTGTATTTGGAGGCATACTCCTCGCACTCCCGGTAGAACTTACCAGTTTTGCCTTCGATGCTGTGGTCTGTCGCGCAGAATACTACTGTTTCTGAGCCCTAGAAAGGATTTTTTCAGGATTACATTATTGATGCTTTTTTCTAAGTAGGTTCTTTAAATGTTATTCTTTATTATGATGATGAGAAAATAAATACAATTTTAGTTCTTGTTGCGAGGTGTCGTTTTTTATATCCTGTTTGTTTTAACATGTTTTTTTTTTAGTTTGGGCCTCCTTTACCGGATTTTGAATGTTAGAAACTTTTCAGCATGAGTGACCAAAGACTTACTAAAGAAAAAATATCAACGAAACAGAAACGTGATTTGAGGATAATGCGCTCTACAGTTTTTGTAATAAAGTGAAGTTTTCAAAAACAATTTATGCGTTATTTATTGTTGTTATCAACAATTTCCACAGTTGAGATAAAAGCAAAGTTACAAGTTGTGTTGTGCGCAAAGAATAACAAGACGCGTCAATCAGGTAATTTTGCTGCTTTTTACCTGCCAATGTAATTCCTATTACGTAAACTAGTTAATAGCTTGCGCAAGCATACCAATTTTGACGTAACATGTTGAGCAGTGCAGATAAAAAAAATAAAAACTAGTAAGTACCTAAACAAATAAAAGTAGCACTCAACAAAATATCTTACTGTTCTCATATCAAACAAAAAGATAAGATTAATCATTGGTTACTTGGTTCTGCACGGAAAACATCCGATTTTTCAATACGTCATGGTCGTCTTTTGAATTTAAATTATGAGAAAATGTATATTTACAACTTTATAAACTATAAAAGAAAACAAAAAGGCAAAAAAACGTGAGAGCATTGTTCCTTTGCGATATTCATTTTTCAACGATAATAATTAAAATTCTAAGACTTCGTGGGAGCATTATTAAACTTTATGTTAAAATATAATACTTACTTGTTTAGCAGACTTCATAAAGGCAAACAATATAGGGGCCATTAGAATATAGTGGTACCATTTTATTGAATACCTGAAATTTACAATTATTGTTTTAAATATCGGTTTAAATACAAATAAAGTTTTTTTTCTTTTATACTTCTCTATCACTCGTCATCTCAGCATCACCTCTTTTCAAGGCATATCATCCTTCAGTTGTATACCATTTCGTAGTATGTTACTACGTTTTAGGGTTCTGAAGCCAAATGGCCAAAAATAGAACCCTTATCTGTCCTTATATTCTTAGTAAAACAGCCATTTTTACTTAATTTACAAATTATTTAGTTTTAAAAACTTACCTAAAGAGATTGGTAGCACAGAATCCAGGGCAGACCAGGTTGACATCAATGCCAGTGTTTCTCAGGTTGCAAGCCAGAGCCTTCGCGAAGTATGCGTTCATCAGCTTCGAATTGCAGTATCCTGGGTTATGGCGGGGACTACCACCCTTTTTCTTAGCCAGTTCAACTTGCTGCTTTAAGTTCAGGTCGTCAAAGTCGATATTTCCACGCTCGTGCAGCGTTGATGATACGACCACTATTCTGTAATGCATAAATAATAGGGTATTGTTAATCTGTTCGTTTTTAGAGTTCCGTACCCAAAGGGTCAAACGGGACCCTATTACTGAGACTTCGCTGTCCGTCTGTCACCAGGCTGTATCTCATGAACCATGATGGTTAGCCAGTTAAAATTTCTACAGATTAAGTATTTCTGTTGACGCTATAACAACAAATACTAAAAACAGAACAAAACGAATATTTAAGGGGGGCTACCATACAAAAAAGTGACGTATGGAACCCTCCGTGCGCGAGTCTGACTCGCACTTGTCCGGTTTTTTTGCCTATTATATTGTTTATATGCAAAATTGATATTAAATTTATATATACTTAATATACATCAGAAGTTTGTGCATGCGTACAGATTTCTACAAAGAACGGTTAAGTTCATTATCAACCGACACGGCGAAAATAATAATAAATTTCTGATCATCATCATCTGTTTAGCCTTTTCCTTCAGTTAGACTTCAAGCAGCTCAAAAGGCGCTGGTTTTTAGCATTGAATGACTGTCTATGCAATCCCCACAATCCAAGATACAGGGTAACACTATACCCCTTTGGTAAGACAAGTAGGCAGGCATGTTAGACTTTCAACCATCATTGTAAAGATTTTTTCAGCCTCCTGTTCAGTTCTCAAACATAAGAAAACTAGGTTAGTCCCACTGATTAAATATTTTCAAATGATACAGCCTTTATGTTGTAGTAGTAGTTTCCTGAAAAGCAGTTTAGAACTTACAACCTTGTAAGCAAGGTCAATTGATTATGAATAAATACATAATCAATATTCATAACATATAGTTAAGGTTACACTAGTCGGTCATTCTTCCATACAAACGTCGTATGGTGATTACTCGTCTGTTTGACGGTGTAGGTTCAAAACTAAAAATTCTATCAACTGGTCTTGTCATTATAACCTAGCCCTGTATGGAAGCAAAATTGGAAAAAAATATTGGTTTGGAAGTTATAAGCGTCGAAAATTTCATATTTTATTTAACACTAATTTTAACTCATCTTTGGGCGTAAATAAATAACTATGTAGTATGAAAATGGAAAAAGTGAAACCATACAGGTATAGATAATTTATTCATAAGTTCAAATAATTTATTTTGAGAAGATATATACAGTAGTTTTTCCATAATATCTATACGGCCAAAACTCAATTTATGAAATTTCAAGCGCTCATTTTCGTTATAAATCATCGTATATTTCATTAAATAAATAAATACTAGATAAATGAATACCAAATAAATTAAAGTAAATAAATTAATAACTTTACTAAATGCATGCATATTAGCCACGCCCGCCAACGAGTTCGAGCCGTCGACTTGTGCACCCTTAAGTGTATGTGTTTGATACTCGCCAGGCGAGATAAATGTATCGATTTTTTTAGTTTTGCATGTTGTGGTTCATTGACTTGCTCATGTTTTGTAACACCGCAACACATGCTATTTATATTCTCTGAGTGTTTACAGTAGGTATATAGAGGCGTTAGAAGACGTATAACATTATGTATCTGTTTTGAATGCTGTTTATATATTGGGCGGCCACCTGGCCTAGTTATAGCAGTGGAGAGTACGAGTATGTTTGTTTATTTATTTATTATGAAGGTGTTTTGGGCAGTTAGTGGGCTTCTGTTTGGTAAACTCTGCTCAGCCTAATGATTGATATTACATCATGCTTGAGAGCAGCGGTGGCCCAGTGGTGGCAGCCCAGACTTACGAGCAGTGAGCCGTGGGTTCGAACCCAGGCAAGCGCATTAATTTTGTAATATATTTCATCACCGTTGCTCTCAAAAACGGTGAAGGAAAACATCGTAGAGAAACCGGCATGTCCTAGAACTATAAATTCGAAGACATGTGACATCAACCAACACGCACTGGGCCCCCGTGGTGGATTACAGCCCACTTCCTCTTATAGAGAGGAGGTCTGTGTCGGAGCAGTGGGAACATACAGGCTGATGATGATGATGACATCATGCTTAACAGTTAAGAGCTATGGTGTAGCATAAATCGGAAATCATTTCATCATCAATGTAATTTATCTAAAAATTAGGCAGAGAAATTGCAATTAATGAATGTCGAAATTGTATAAGACAGATTCCCAAACCGCACGCTCTTCGAGACTGCCTAGTTTTAGTTATCTTTCTTTATATGCATTTATATGTAGTAGTATGCTTGTTTTAAGAGCGTTTACGCTTTACGGCATTTCATACAAACTTTCAAGTCCTTATTTCCCGAAGTGATTGAACTGATTTCAATTAAACTTAATACGCACAAGCAGGATACATAGGCCTAAAAAATTACTAAAAAACTTTTTCGAAAAATAGTGTTACAGCTAAATTAGACCGATTATGATGATGTCGAGCTTGATCTATTTACAAACAGTGTCCAGAAACTTAAAAAAATGTTAAGTAACTTTTTCTTTGAAGTGTAACAAATTTGTTGTGAAAGGTATTTTATTTTTATTTAATCCCTTCTAATGCTTCTTTGTATGTTTATCTCTAACGTTGTCAATGCCGTCTTTGCAATGTTATACAATAGTTTATATAAGTGAAAACTTGTAATTGGCCTTCTTCTACATGTTACTCCTGACTACTTGTTTGTATTAGCTGTAAGTTTTCTTAAAATTAATAAAATAAAATAAATAAATAAAATTATGAAACAGAAATTTCCAATCATCTGTTTTTTTTACGACATTTCAAGAATGTTTTTTCTGCTTATGCGTATTAAGTTAAATTGAAATCGGTTCAGTCATTTCGGAAACTACGGACTTGAAAGATTGTATGAAATGCCGTAAGGTATAAATGCTCTTAATGAAAGAACGGTCAATGATAATTTTTGCGTTAAAAATAAGAAGGTAAGTAGTGTTAATCAAACAAAAACAACAAGAGATTTAGTTGAACAATAAGTTAATCTTTATATACTTACAATCACATACATAATAATTATATCACTTTGATAGGTGTACTGTTGTTATCAAATAGTTCAACTAGTTATTAAATTGATAGCTAAGTAATTCATCCTTAAATTCAGTAGTGTTCATGATAGTTGATAAGTATCAATAGATTAATGAGGAATTAAATAATTCATAGATTAAATAGTTAAGTATGTTATTGTTACATTTCTCTGACCAAATGTTTTAGATAAAATTCATAATAGGTAATCCTTTAAACCAATTATTTACCTACAAAATATTATGAAACAAAACGCACACCTAACATAATTTTATTGTCCAAACAGAAAATGTACAAAGTTAAAAATGGTAAAACTAACAAATTCTATTTTAATTACTTGACCAAACATAGACTCGAAGGTAAAATGCAAAGCAAAGGCGTTAATGAACAGCCAAATGATGTTAATGAGTTCTCAACATACCTGCTTGGTGTGGCCCTCTTTAAAAGATCCAATAGTAAGTTTGTGAGGTAGAAATGACCCAAATGGTTAACACCGAAGTGTATTTCAAATCCTTCCTTTGTTTTAAGGTCTTTGTTCAATGGTACAACAACGCCAGCATTGTTGATAAGTACATCAATCTTGTGGAAGCCGGCCTTTACTACTTCCACAAAGTTTTCAATAGACTCAAATGATGCTAGGTCTAGCTGCATGGGGATCTGAAATAACATAAAATATTGTCACCATCACCATCTTCCCGTCCTCATCACATTCTACTTGGAGTTGGCGCAACATATTTTCCTTTTCCATTCTCCCCTGACAGCCATTGTGCTTACACAAATGAGCCCTGAGTTACATGCTCAAAAATAAGATGTCCAATGTTTGATAGATTCAAGTACCTAAGCTAGATTTAAATGCAGATAAAAAAGTGTCACGTAGCAGATCAATATAATTCGTATCAGCCACATTTCATTAAAAATGATGACTCCTACAATTTCATCTTATTAATTTATTGTTCAGCAGATAACACATTGTAGGTATTAACGTAAGAAACGTTGATAATCTGTACTTCTACCAATAATAAATACATTTCCTCTCAACAGTTTCTCAGTTTGGTTGATAAGAAATTGTTTCTACTATTATTAATCTTGTGTGTAAGCAATATTGAAGAAAATAACCAAATCATAGTTATTAGCTTTTTTTTGTGGCAGTTTTTCATAATAGTGAGACTGTAAATTTTGTAACATTTAAACATCAAAGTCAAAGCATTTATTTCAATTAGACCATTACAGGCACTTTTGAAAGTCAAAAAACTAAATAAAACGCGAAGCTACAGTCCCAGTTACAAGGCATAATATCTTGTGAAAGTACTGTAGTTGCCCATTCCGTAGCGTAGATCTCTATGGAGAAGAATGGGCAAGAAACTCCATGGACACTCTTTTAAATCAAAGTATGTTACAAAATCTTGGTTCATCATATCAGTATTCAGTTATGTTAAATAAGGTGGCATTGCCAACAACCAGCCACAAATACAGAGTCCTATCTACATACACGGTGTAAATCACCTCATCATGAAGCCGTCAACCAAGCATTCTGTACATGAAACTATGTAACTTTACGCAAAAATTATTGCTGGGAAACGACTTTTTTTTGGGGGGTGTAAAATCATGTTTTGTGGTAGAACTCAATATAACGCACTCAAAACAATGTGCTGATGGACGGATTGAATAGTACAGGGGTCGTGGAGGTGTTTAAAGTAAAAATCTCACATTAAAAACTTGTATTTAAAAAAATACTTATCAAAAAGTTGGAACTTTGACCCCTAATATCTCCGTAACTAGAAGGTTCCCAGGTATGGTGTAGAACCAAAAATTGATCGCAATGACAGGGAGAACCAGTGCCTTTCGGCTTCGTTAAGAGGTGTTTTACACCCTTTATGGTGACTCGATACTTAAACACGTGATTGAACTCATGATAACAAACAACTTTCCTAAAAGGAAAATTTGTTTACTACTCATTCATTTTCATCACAATAACACAACAGCCAAATGAAATTTGCGCGCACCCATAAACTTTGAACTGTTAGTTACTGTGTGATGCTGTTCTGTCTCATTACTAGTGTACCATGCAACAGTGGCTAGGTTGAATTTCATATGCCTGTTGTGTGATAAAAATGGATCTGTAGTAAAAAAATGTTTCTTTGGAAAAGTTGTTTGTTATCATGAGTACAATCACATGTTTAAGTATTGGCCACTGATTACCAGTCACCCTATATTTTCTTTGGCTAAATTATAAAGATTATTATGTATTTATTTTTACTTGCAGTCACTCTCATAAATAGCCCCTCATTCATCAAGCTAATGATGTCTTAAGAAAGCAACTCTATTGAGAGAAAACAGGTGCTCTTGTACTACAAGATGCCAAATGCAGACATTGTTATTTTTATCTAAGAGAAAATGGAACATGTACCTACATCAAAATAAGTCAGATGCATAAAAAGTTGCCCTTATTTCAAAATGATGTCAGATAATAAAAATAGAACATATGCTACAATTGAAGGTGAAAGAATGAAAAAAGATTAAATACAAATACGTCTTTTACTCACCATCTCACCCCCATTGGCCTGTTCCTTGCGAATATGAGCGATAGCCTCCTTGGCCTTACCAATGTCCCTACAGGCGAATATCACCCGTCCTTTCCTCCTGACTATAGTCTTGGCAGTCTCGTACCCAATGCCACAGTTTGCTCCGGTAATAAGGAAGGTTTTCCCTCTCAAACACGTATTGCTCACACAGGTTGCCCATTTCCTAGACCTCCACTTGCGAAGCAAACCAAGAGCAACGATTACCGAGATTGGCACCGCCGCAACATACACCATAGTTGACGGCGTCATGCTTAACAGTAATTTAAAACAATTTATACACTAAACTCCCGCAGTAATTCACTAGTACGTGCTTGATAACTACAGCACAGCTAAATTACTCGTCCGTATCCCTAATTATCGCCTGATTTTGTCAATCGCCAGAATTCAACTGACCATTGACCAAATGTCATAATAATGTCACTCGGTCAAAGGTCAAAAACTTAATTTCGTTCGGAAATTATTTTACTTGTAAGAATACCGATATTCTCGTTAACACAGTTTACTTTAAAAAGAGGAATGCTGCTTTCCAATGAGTTTTTTTTGTATTATTTTAAAAGCCATAAAGCCTATAGGCTAAATTAATATTCTAACATTTTCTGTTTTATAATATACGCAATACAATCTTTGTCAATAGCAGTTATTTCTTTATTTCTTAGACTGTCGAGAATAACACGCCTAATTAATGTTATCGACCAATTTGGTGTTAGTGGCGCCAAATCCAAATCTCTAAATTAGCGCGACACATTAATTTTGTGATGATTTTAATTTTATATTCGGAGATCTACATAAGTCCCAGTTTCTTTGGTCCCCTTCTATACTGATTGTATTGAGGTAAGAACTGCTACTAGTACTGTATCGCTTTGCTAGTACCAAGGAACTTTTATACTAACTGGTATGAGTACCTATACGAGCAACTCAAAAGCGTTCTGAGAGAGACAAACATCAAGAGTGGATGCCATCTCTTTCTAATAGGGTATCCATTATTTTGTACTTACATTTGGGACAGTTATTATTGTGTTATAACTTCTTATTCCGGCACCTGGTAGTAGTTTACTTAAAATTACGGGGTGTAAAAAAACTTGATGGAGACGAGTCCTTATTAGGGTGATGAGGGGATACTGTAGGGTCACCTACGTGGTAGCAAGGCGTATTCATTACAATATTTTCATTTTATACTTATAGATCTAGAGGATTGTCACCCTAGTCGTAATTTGTAAAGAAAGTTAAAAGAACTTACCAGAAAAAAGTAATCCCACATTCAACAAACCCCTCACTATTACATCCCTTAGCACAACACTATTTTACCAGATTTTAAGTGGTTTATGTACTTAAATACAATAAAAAGCACTCGAGAAAGCAAAAATACGAATTCCGCGCGAAAGTCCACTGTCCATAATTTTTTGTTATGTCATAAATGTTGCAATTCGAAAATAACTTATTTCAACAATATTTTACAAATAATGCATAAATACTATTTTGCCAGAAATGATTATTTTTTTACCTTTAGAATTTGAATATTAAATTAATCCCGTTACGATTTGTGTTCTAGTTAAGCTATCAACGTGATTTCAGATTTCTATTTACTTTTCTATTCTGAAGTTTTTTCTCCCTTTAACATAGAGCTCGTCTTAATTAAAGTAATACGAACTCTACGTGTTTGATATAAAGTTAATTTTTAACCGGTTTTTAATATTAACATTTTTCATTTCATTCAGCTATTACACAAAATTTACCCCCGATGATGCTATCATCCTCCTCCAGGAAAGTAGTAAAGAGACTAGTACTCTTAAAAAGTTCAGACACAAACCGCCGTCTTTCCGACCTCGCCGTCGAGATCCGTCGCGACGTCCCTCCCGGTCCGTGCCCTCCCCGAACCTCGCTCAAGCAAGTCCGCGATGCTGTGCCAGTAGTTTTAAATCAGTCCCTAATTATTGAAATCATTCAGATCCAGCCTTTCCCCATGCAGTCCTCCCCCAGCGACGCCCTAAGCTGAGGCTCGTACCCCTCAGAGGGTGCCCTTAGCGTGTAGTCGCTTAGTTTGTAAGTTATTATGCCCTGGTTGGAGGTCTTACTCTCAAGGCATCCACAGGATAGTCCGATTAAGCAGACGACAACCTCATAGGTTGAACTGCGAGAAGCCATTAAAAAAAATAGTTCACAAAACAACTTGGTTTTTAAGATCGTTCAGTACACTCATCGTTCAGTTCACCAGGTAAACCACGGGCATTTTATTTTACATCTGTTCCGGAATCTGGAGCCAAGTTTAAGATTCTACTGATATAACCGATTCGTAGTAATTCGTACAGGCCGTTATCATTTATTGATTCCAATTCTGTTATCGGTTTGCACGTTTGTACATTGCTTGTGTTCGAAGTTCGAATGTTTCATTTTTCTACGGAGTGCCAAACAGTGATGCTGATGCTGTGAACACCACACCTATTGTTAGTTAACATTCATTTGTTTCGTTTTAGTTCAGAAAGGCAAGTAATAAAACAAAATTAGTAGCTGGGCCGTTTATTTGAAATACATAAGGGACAACTAGATAAAAATCTGGATTCCAGACTATGAAAAACAATTGATATGGCAACATTATGAATATAATAATGTATGAAAATCTTTATAGGCGTTTACAAGTAGGTAGTATATTAGATAAGTTTTAAAAATGTCTAAATTATAATTTATTATAGAATTATTTAGAAAAAAGTTAATGAGCGTTACATACACGGGTCAAGACATTAATATTTACTCGCATCGTCATGGGCAAAATTCATTAAGTTTAATAAAATATATTTTTTTATCCATCTTATTGGCGTATGCAATGATGATATAAAAAATATTTGTACTGCCAATATTTTGAAGGATCGATGCTTTGTGAACATTGAGAACATCAAATTGTTTGTCAACTGCGAGAAATGCATAGAACTTATAAAAGGATGAGGCATTTATATATCGACAGTTTGGGTTTATATGCAGACAACACAACATTAAACATTTCTATTTCTAAGGGCTGCTTCTATTTTGCGCTCAAAAAACTTTATCTACAACCTCTTGTAGATAACCAACTCACAGTGAGTCAGATAGGTACCACATCCATTATTTAACAAACGTTCTTCGATCCTTAACACCGACCCGTTACAATGAACACAAAATCAAGCAGAATCCTAAACATTAAACATATGTATCTTGTCTTTTAAGTTATATAACAACGATATAAATAATTACACATTATAGCTTAGTCACCACATAGAATGCGTTTTATGGAAGAATTGTTGCCGCCGCAGCTGAGGGAAAGTTGGTGTTTGTACGAAAGTTTTACTTAGCAAGCTCTGATTGTTGTGAGACTCCTTTGAGTCCTACCTCACATTTTGAATAATAAAATTATCTATGGCAACCCACAATCTCATCATCATTTCCCTGCCTTTAGTCCAATTTATTTGGCATTGGCACCCACTATCTCTCAGTGGTTAGGGGCTTGTTACAAGTTGATCTGGTACTTTTTTCTGACAGTTCCTTTTTTGAACTTACTGGGCGCCAAAGATGGCGACTTTTGGTTAGGTAACAAGTAATCCACTTTCCCGCGTTTCTATTTTTTTTTTAAATTAACACTTTCGTACAAAACACAATTCTATTGATTATGTTTTGGTAGCATTTTCTGGAAGAATCTGTAGAGCACATGCATAAGTTCAATCTCTGCGTTTCAATCATGACCTCTCGTTAAATGTTGGCACCATAACACGTTAACTAAAAAACTATTTTATATTTTGTGCCTTTTTTAAATGGTTTCATGGAATGTAAAGGTTTAGGAATATTTGACACTTGCATATCCATACTGTCCGTTCTCGCTCCAGCCGATGGGAATAAAATTCTAAAATTTATGATGTGGCGTAGTACTGCGCAATTTTTGTCATTACCTTGTACGTTGGTTTGAGCATCAATAGCTGGTAGGCAGAAGATATAATTATATGAATAGAATACTGATGATTTTCTAGATATGTCAAGTTAGTTTTTTTATAGGTATAGGGTACATGCGACATAATTGTTCTCGCTTGATTTGTAAACTACGCCACATCAAGCTTCAAATGAGCCAATTTGCTAGAAACACAATCTGACTCATCCACAAAAACATTTACTACAAATTACCTAAATGTGTAAATTTCCATTAAAAAAATCTTATTTGAATCATCTATCTAAAGACAAAACACTAGAATTGTTTTATTTTGTTAAAATTCTCACTAATCGCTCGCATGCATTACAAGCTTACGTTTTGTATAAAAATTACTTTTTTTCTGAATAATAAAGCATACTACATCTCTTTAAAAAAATCTTAAATACATCCCTCTGTGCCAATATAGGCTTTGCAATAAATATAATTTTAAATTTAAACTATTGTCAAATGCAGAAACATGTTCTAAAACCTTAGAATAAAAAATGTACTTTTATAACACACGTCACAACGTCTTATATTTCTCTTAAATTAGTATATAACTAACATAAGTGCACATCCATAGTAACGGAGAAAGTAACAAGAGGTAAATATATAATATTATAGAGGTAAGCACTACTCAGGGCACGCCAAATTATTTTGTGATTCAGTTTTTGGTAACTTTGTTCAAAAAATCTATTAAAACATTCTACGGGCCTCTTAATTATTTTAATAGCAATATAGATTGATGTTAACCTTTCATTTAATAGGCAAGTTATTCTGCTAATATAAACATTCATTTTCTTCTCTTCTTTTGTACAAAGTTAGAAAAAACGTCTTTAATTTTTAAGATGTTAATTTTACACGAGTCCTAAATATAAATTGTAGGGGAGTTTTCCTCCACATGGATTTTATAGATGTTATAATTTAAATATTATTCAAAGACCATGCGCGGTAAGACGCGTACATTACATTATTTATAGGTATCTAAATAATCATAATACAATTTTAAGGGCACGTTAACATCATTTTACACACGAGATTCATATTCGGAGATTAAAATTTAAATAATATTTAAGAAGAATTGGTATTGGGAAATACACCATCACCAATAACCACAATGTCTTTACTTTACCATAATCGGTAGGTGTTAACTGCCATCTTTACCGGCATTTCCTAACGACCTACGATCTATATAATACTCTCACATGGGAGTAGACAGCTGGTGTCGTGACCGGTCTACGCCTATGTCTACAGTGGTTACTTTGCCGTCTACCGGCGTACCGCTCTCCACCTCACTGTCCGGCATGATCACGCACATGAAACACCTCCCACTCGTCACATCTTTCGGGTAAATGGTCATAGGAATGAACCTATCGCTCGTACCATCCACGTACGCTCCTAATCTCGAGTATACTTCAGGGAAATGCTTTTTTAAATTCACTCCTCTACTCTCGAGCTCTTTCGATATGTTTTGGAAACATATTTGTCTAAACTTGTGCGCTGTAGCTGCGTTCTTTTCACCCGCGTTACTTAATTTAGACGTTAAAATAAGAGTTTCTCTATCCTCTGGCGTAGACTTGCTATCTCTTCTATGTCTTCTTCTATTCTGTTCATGAATTGCAGCGGTTACTGTTTTACTAAGACGTAATTTTGCGCATCTCGACACCATCTGTCTTTCCCATTTGACGGCACCTTTCGTCGGCACTTCACTGATAATACACACAGCCACGTACAAAATCACCCTCGTCTCGGGATTATAAGCTTTACATAGTTTTACCACCTCAGTGTATAATTCTACACCCATTTCGTTTGGTTGAAGAGACGTCCACTTCATAAACTCCGGCTCACTTAAATATTGAAAACCATGAGTGGTAAACTTTTCGGCTGACTCGGGACTTGTGAAGAAGACTTTAACAACGCCTCTTCCTTGGGCCAGGTAGCCTTTGTGAGCGATGGTGCTAATTTGATGCAAGGCGTCGGCGTCTTCCTTGGCCGCTGATATGATCTGTCTGCACAGGGTGCTCGCTCGGGTGTGCAAGCAAACTTTTCTGTGTTTCTCCCAGTGCGCCCTGCGGCATTCCTTTGAGCAATACATTGTGGTGCAATTGTGGCAAGTCTTATAGTGTCGTTTGGCATCGGGTAATGGGGCACGGGAGGGACATTTTGGAAATTTGCATCTGACGAAGGCCTCGTCTGTGCTGTTTTCAGTCTGTAGAGAAGCTAAGGAAGCTCGGGAATCATGATGAGTTAAGTGAGCATCGGAAGGGCGAAGGGCTGCGGCATCGAGGCTAGTGCGGCGGTCGAGGGAGACACTCGTTTGGGCGAAGGGCTCACTTCTCCTGCGGGAATGCTCGCCCTGCGCCGAGCGCGGCCTCCTCGACTCTTGCATGGCGCCAAGATTATCAACTGTATCCTTGCCTGAAATAGTACAGGACATCGATTAATTTACTTTTGAATTGATTTTAGTGGATGAACCTCAAGCTAATGGATTTACATCAAGAAACTTAGTAAGACTCAGAACCAACGTTAATAAGAACACCGGAAAATTAAAATACAACCATGCCGCGGAGGACACTTCATGCTGCCTACTCGATAAACGACAAGGTATTATCAAAAGAGAACCATCACAATACGCCTACACACTAGACAGGATACCTGATGAGTCCGTCAGAGAGCGTAACAGATGAATAATAAGCAAAAAACAACTGGTGCTTAGTGTGAGATACATTTGGGCCTAGTCTTCTGTGGAGGTGTGTGAATGTAGGTAATAGAAAAATTGGAACGGCTCAGACTTACATATCGTTCCTACCTGGTCGGTCGTGTTCGGGACTGTCCGTGACGGAGCTTCGGCCCTCGCTGGGCGTGCCGAGGAAGCGCGACGCGGGGGAGGCGCTGCTGTGCCCGCTACTGGCCAGTTGTTCGTACCGAGGACTCTGAGAATGGTTATTTAGGACTGGTAGGACCAATTTGGGATTTTGTACCAGTATGGCTCGTGTTTTTTTAAATAGCGAATTCATGGTTTGTGCAATTACTTAGTTAGATGCTGTATGTTTGATACAATATTGTCCATTAAACAGCATTCATATCAACATCTATACCAAGAGATGTCATGTGTTTAGAGAGTCACAAAAATTATCGCATAATTCGACTTGCTTAGAAACTTACATTTGCCGCTAAAAACTTATGACCTGGCTCAGATACAAACTGAATTTACATATTTATTATTCCATAAAATAGTCATAAGTAAAAAAACTTATGTACCTTGCCGCCCATCAAATAATAGGGGCTTGAACCCTTCCTAGGACTGGGCTGAGGCGTGGGTATCCTCGCTGGCTGCGATGGCAACCCCAAGAGTGAGTCCAGCACGTCTTCAAGAGTGGTGGAGCCTGGAGACGGGCGTGTGATACCTAAGTTCAGGGAACGTTGGGAATCTTGCCAGTCTGGAAGTCGGTATCAATGATTCATTAGAATGGACAAAGGACAGGTGCTTTGTGGAGACGTATAGCGTGGTTGTACGTTTAATTTTTTTGAAAGACCTATGACAATAGGTACCGGTGAAATTGTATGTTGAACTTACCTTGTCCTATACCAAGATCTCATTGACAATGTGGTACCTATGTCGGAAGAGGGTTTTGACGCGTGATCATCTAAAGATTGATTCGACACATTAAAATGGGCCTCTGTAATTTTGTCTTTGTGTCCGAATTGCATATAAGCAAAATAAAAACATTTAAAAAAGTGCTGTTACAGTTAGATACGAAAAGCTGTGAAAATTGCCAATAAAATTGTCGCTTCTTGACCTTCTTTTAAAGCAAGTAGTAACATAAACTTAACTCACATACACAGAAATAAAAAATAAAACAAAACATATAAAATAAAAATGAATATATTCAATAATCATTATGATTAAAACGTAACTAAAAGTACAATATTGAAATGATAATGAAGACAATATCCTGTAGTCTTCGTTATAAACATGAACAAGGTACCGAGATTCTAACATACAAATATTATATCCTACAACTACGTATTGATATTACATTTTCTTTTAGGTACTTCTTATTTGGAATTTATTAGTTTGTAGAGAGCTGCAGTAAAAGTAAAGTGTACTGATTTTGGCGCCATGTCAATGTTATAAAATTATAGGCGGCCATTACAAACTGTCATAGACATTTTATTTTATTTTTTTATAACATACTTCATCGTCTAGTTCGTGACGCTTTCGTAGTTCGGCGGTGCGAATTTTGAACGCAAAAATTATTTTTGGATTTTTTCTAACCTAATCAGAACCTGTATAATTTACTTAGGAGCTTGGCCCCAACATAAATTACGAGGTGATTTAAGTAGAAGGAACTTGAAATTTTCTAGATTTCAGACTTATACCGTCACTTCTCACCACCACATCTCATTATGGTTCTGATAACTGTTGGTAATATTTAAAAAAAATATTTATAAAATATTATGTGAACAACATAATTGTTTTACGTTATTCAAATATTTTGTGACATTTATTAAAGCCTGTGTTTACGAAATTAGAACTGAAAATATAGGTTTGTAAGCAGGTAGAAACTGATTTAGCACCTAAAATAAAACATAGCAACATAATATTTTATTTACAAAACTATTTATATTAACTAGCCATTAAACTAATTACTAGAGATTTGCATTAAAATAAACACACAAACAAAAATAATTTAATCTGTACATCGGACGAAATTATTACTAGAAGATATTACTGGTTCGTGTCAGATTACTATTGAAATTATAATTATGGCAATATCTAAAACAAAAATAAAATCTTAACTATGACTATTTCATTTATAATCATATATATTTGATTTAGGTACCAGAATATTAATTGAAACTGTATTTCCGTAACAATTATTATAAAATTAATAAGAGTCAAACTTCTTAACAGAAATGCGTTAATAATAAACATTGCATTATAATAAAATGTAGATACCTCTTTAATTTTTTATGTTTACGGTATATTAATTAACTAGGCGGTTATTGTCATATTTATACCATACATAATCATATTGGTAAGCTGCAACGTTACTTTAAAAATCATAGATCACCGCCATGATGAAATAAATACAAAGCTGCGTGTGACAAACACATAAATTAAAAGTAAGCGTCTACAAGCCAGTGCTTCTTCCACAATGCGAAAAGAATAAAAACACTTGACACAATATTGATATCGGGAGTCCAAAAATAGTGCATAAATTGACACAAATAATAATTAATAATATAATAATGGTCCTGAGTCTTACACACAGTCTATAAAGCTCTATTACACATAGGTTTTCACAAAATAAAATCCTTCAGCTCCTGAGACCTGAACGAGTTCATTTCACAAATAACTAAATACACAGAACAGCACAAAAATTAACGCACAGAGTATTAACGTAACATAAAAATTAACAAAGTGTACACTGCAGGTTCAGACTCTTAAAACATAAATGCAATTTTCTTGATTTTTCGCAACTATCAAATTCTGTATCGAGAGAACTTTGAAGTTCAAAAAGGCCGAATGGCAAAACCGCGCGTTGCGTTCGTCGTGTCGAATAGTTTCGTCGCGAGCATGTGGGATGCTGCTGGCACACGGGAATGTGTCGTTAGTGTGGGGAACCTGCAGTGTGTTTGGTGGAGTGGAGTGGTCACGCGGGCTCACCGGGCGCGGCGCGGTGGTCCAGGCGCAGCGACGAGGGAGGGCGCGGGTGCGGCGGCGGCAGCGCCTCCGACACCACCAGCGGCGTCTGCGGGGAGTCCAGCGGCTTCGTGCCTGCAACGTGACGGACGGAACATGTAGGACACATTGTCGGTGTCGGTCACCACAGAACGTGATACCGCTAGGTACTAAATGTTCCAATCGAATCGAAGACCGCACAAAATAACCAACCAAAAGAACAGTCTATTTATTGTTTCATATAATAATCGTGACTGAAAAGATTAATGTCAAGAATGCTTGATCGAACGACTTTAACCATTAGCATTGTTGAAGGTTATCATAATGTTTGTCAGTAAAAACGAAGAAAATTAAACTGCTCACGAAAGGTACACTTTCTTTAAAGAATAATTTCTAAGGAAACTTACCAACAAAAGAGCTTTCAAGCCAGTATAACTTCTGACTGGACCTCGGTGAGGGTTGCCGGTCGATGTCGCCGTTAGCTGGTTCCAACCCTGATACGTAGTGAACGATCGCTGACGTCACTTCCTTGATCGAGGTCTGGATCTCTTCTGACGCTTTTGATGCCTCAGACGCCTCTGATTTTGGTGTCGACTGGAGAAGAGACGATGCTAGCCTGGAGCATGGAGATGAATAACAGTTATAGTACTTATATAATAAAGCGCTATTTGGGTTCACCCATGCTGAAAGTTACAAGATGTTTAAATGTCCCAAAATGTAGCGTTCAACAGACGTCATTAATACTCAACTACAAGTAAGTAAAAGCAATGTTAATAAAATATTATCCCATTGTGTCGTAAACAGCTAACATAATTTTGTTGGTGATATCGATCTAGTGGAGATAAGAACGTCTATTAAATAACTACCTTTTCACAATCTCGCTGAATGCGTTTCGCGCACATATGCAAAGAATAACATGAAACTAAAAGAAGCAATCCTAACTAGTAACACAGCATTCGGATCCATTTCTACAGCACCACGAAGAATTCTTAACAAATTTGAGACTTCATTTCATCTCCTTTTCATCCTTACCTCTCATGTGGCGTTCGCGGGGTACTATTGAGTCGTTCCTGACTCCGCCAGCCGAGGTACGGTTGCCGCGCGCTGAACGAGGACCTTGCTGATGGAGAGCATAGAGGACTGGTTCCCCTGATGCTGCTACGGGTTGAGGAGCACGGAGACGTCTGTGGAAAGAAACATGAAGAATTATCACGCTTGTAATAAATGTAGGGTTATGCAAAGGAGGACCTATTAATTATTAGTACACCCATAGTAAGTTCGTCAGTTATGTTTTAGTCCTATGTAAAAGGGGGTGAACCTATTGCCACTAACCGGGCCTAAATCGAAAAATACGAGGCTGCTACTGAGAAATTCTTGAAGCCTCAGGATCTCATGCTCAGCATTACCGCTTACGACCACTAGAGCAACTAGGCAGCTGAATAATGATTATATCTTTAAAAGTCCACCCTCTTACGAGATGAGGTTTGAGTCCTAGAAATCAGAACATAATAATGTTCGGATTTCTGAGATTCAGACGAAGTCGGAAGAAAGTCAGTCAATAAACTAACTTTGTGAAAGAGGAATTGAGAAGTCGCTTCGTTAGTCTAAGGAACAGCGATCGTAACCAATTTTCCATTTCGATAAGCTCATGGACTAAATCTAAAACATTACACCATTTGGATGAGCACTCATTCACTCCACCTAATGGGTGGCACTTCATCATTCACAAAAATCAGTGGATTATGATAAAGCTTCGTTTATAAGCAGATAAGTAACTCTACATTAAACGATATGTCAATCAAATGTAGTACCCAGAGTTTCAGTAATAAATAGCTTAACGAGTAGTGCTTTGTCCATCAGGTATTCTCAATCCAATCCAATATCATTGATCACTTAAGCCCTGTCATTAATTTGTTTTACAACAAGAAGTAAATAACTATCTCGTTCGTAATCCATCCCATTAAATCACATTGTCTAAGCAAGGAAGTATCGCCATGCTTCATTACTTACAAATTTTTCCTTTACCATTTAAATTCTGGTCATTTTACGGTCGATTTGACAGTCACCATTAAAATTCTACCAACACAATCAAGTATAAGTACAATAGTCTCGTTTACATAACAAGAACAAATCGGTGAATGAACCGTTAGGTACCACGGAAATGACGGGAGAAGCCATATGAAGGTGCCTAGCGAACGAAGAAACGCAGTCTTAGAAGTAGATTATGGTTGACAAAAGTTAGTGAACTGACACGCAATAGTCATACCTATTAAATAATTAACTATTGTTTAGATTTGATTTGAAAATAATGTTTTTCTTTAAGAAACTAGGCGACTGTTTCTTTTTAAAGGAAGTTCTAAGAAAAACGTCTGCACCACACTGAATAAATTATTCTTTGTAGCCTGTGGTGTCCCACTGCGGGGTAAGGGCCTCTCTTCCTTTACCTGAATGACTAAATTTATAAGCTACAGGAAAAAAAAATTATTAAAAGAAAAGAAAAGATAAAGCCGCAGCAAGCAGATCTAATACTAGCACAATTTACGATTCAGCAGGGGCGGCGCTATTAAATGCCATTAGGGCATCTAATAGCGCCGCGTCTAAGTATGATACTACCAGGGCTACAGGCAAAAGAAGAGAACTTGAAATCTAGACCTACAAAACTTACTTGGTTAGAATTAAGCCGGCTAGTAGACCACCGGCCGAAGCTGGTGGTGTGCGGCGACAGCTGAGGGGGCGGCGGCTGCGGGGTGCCCCCGAGGCTGCCCAGTGAGGTGGTCTTCGAGTTGAGGCCGCTCCAGCGAACTGCCGAGGCAGATGCGTCAGACAGACGCTTGCGGAGAAGGAAGCCCTCTCGGGGCGCGGGGGCGTTTTTGTACCTGGAAATAGAGAAGAATTAAATAACTTTTCATATGTCTGGCTAGAGTTTAAGTTTCCTCCGTCCCGGCTGTCATTTGTAGATCTTTGACAGTCGTTACAGGAAGGTGGCCCGAAAGTCTGACAACCAGTCTACCAACGGTTATCGTATTACCCAGTACTAAATGGGTTGTGGAGGTCAGATAGGCAGTCACTTCATGTGAAGTACTGGTATTCAGCTTCATCCGGTTAGACTGGAAGCCGAACCCAACATAGTTAAGGGAAAAGGTTAGGCAGATGGTGTCTGTCTGTCTAACTAGAATACCATAATAGACCAATGAGACTTTTATATCGAGGAGACACTGAGGACGTTGTCCATTTTTCTACAAAGATGCGCTTAGATAAATCCGATTTCCGTTTGTGCCTTTGATGTGGGAAGCTGCTCGTTAGGTTTGGCTTTAATAGTATTAGCGACTACTAAAGGCTGTTATAGGGTACGGTCTTGAAATTGAATTAAGATTCATGACAAAGCATAGTTTAAAAACAGCAAAAATAAAAAAAATAATACTTTCTGGGGGGATGGGGGGGGGGGGTTAGCACCCACCCCCCCTGGCAATGCCCATGGTGAAGAGTGACAAGATTTCAAATTTCGAATCGATCAGACCTGTGCAAATTGTTAATTTCCCTTCAACTAGAAAAGAGGTGATGGCCTTCAAACGGCTGATCAGATTTTATCGAAACATAGCTAAGAACACTCTCGATTAAAGCAACTTTCAAACGAAACCAATTTCATCAAAATCGGTTCATCCGTTTAGGAGCTACGATACCACAGACAGACACACAGATACACAGATACACACGTCAAACTTATAACACCCCTCTTTTTTGGTCGGGGGTTAAAAATGTTCTAGAACAATGATTTGAAATGAAACTTTATTTAAAGTTAGATTTGAGTCGCGATTGTCAAAGCTGTCTGAAATTCATGAGTTGTTGTATTGAAATTCATGCCTGGGAATAGTTCTACATTATGGGTTTGACTAAAACAATGATTGTTCAGAGTACTGGCTGATACAGCTAGATACTAAGAACTCAGTAATGCTACTGAAGTACTGAACGCGATAACTAACTCTTCACCGCGCCGCCGCCTGTCGCGTTTATATGGTTGGCTATGATAAGGCTGCTAAGATGAAAATATAGATGTAAGATAGGTAAACAATTCAACGAAAGGAAATGTAATTGCCTTCTGGAAATTTGTCCTAAACGTATTGAATATTAGAATAACTACCTACTTATACGAAATTTTCTTGGCACAGACGCAGAAAGTTTGTGCCTAGTTAGATAGCACATAAATACGAGTAACATCACGCCTGTAATTCCCGAGGGGTTAGGCAAACGAGTAAATAATACAGCCACATTTCGCTTATTATGTTAAATCCCATGTAATAGGGGGCGAGCCTATTGCGATCAAACGGGCACTTTTCCAGACTCGGTGGCTGTTACTGAGAAATTCCTGATGGATAAACTCAATAGCACTTTGCCCAACCCGGGAATCAAACCTCAAGGATCTCATGGTCAGCAGTCAAGATTGTGACCACTATACCAACGAGGCAGTCTTAGGTAGAAAGATAGTTTTTAGTACTAGGTAAATAAGGTGTTGTTTTGCATACTCGTCAAAATTCAGAATGTTGACACAAAAGACATAAATAATCAATTTAAATTACGTTACCCAGTTAATTATTAATAAACGCTGCTTTTTTTTTGTTGTTTAAATTTGTCAGTATTTCAGAATAACCGCCTTAACGTGGTTTAGGGAATAAGAAATTATCTAATAAACGTTTGAGATTGTTTGTATGTGTGAAAGCACGGTTATAGGGCGGGAATCAGACGGGCCAATTTTAAAACACGGGTGGTTCACAATTACCGATTTATAATTATTGATTATCTAATTTTATTATTGATTCGGGTCGAGAATCAATAGTATAGTTACCTCCTTGAATTTGACGAGAATGCAACAATTTTTTTTGTTACAATTGATTTTTCGACAAATTATTTACAAGAATCGTGAACAAGTAAACATGAGCATAAGTTGTAAAGTTAATTAGCCTTAAAACAAAAAAACACGTTTCCAAATGACTAATTAAAGCCTTTGAATTAAGGAACGAAGTCAATAGGTTAACTACCGTGTAATTAATTGACAGAAACCGGCTGATTGATGAAAATGTTTTACGGAGGATTACATTACAGAAGATAACGTAGATTAAATGTATTAGAAAACCTAATGTATTAGAACATTTTATTGAGTCATAAAATACGGTAAAAAGAATCCAGTTAAAGCGCCGGTAAAACGTGTTAATCTTACTAGTAGGGTTGGACGGGTGATCAGAAGGGTTGAACGGTATTTACAATTACTGTAATACTATTTTTATCTTAAAACTAGTTGTCCTGCACAACTTCGTTTGCGTCACATTTTCCCCGTTTTCGCAACGTTTATCATTGCTGCTCCGCTCCTTTTGGTCGTAGCGTAATGATATATAACCTATAGCCTTCCTCGATAAAAAGGCTATCTAACACTGAAATAATTTTTAAAATCGGACCAGTAATTCCTGAGATTAGCGCGTTCAAACAAACAAACAAACTCTTCAGGTTTATAATATTAGTCTTAGTCGTAGATTCTTTTTAATGGCTTCAGATAAAATAGATTTTACAACGTAAGAACTTGGGAAATTATTTAAAAACTGCGACCTGGACTAGCTTGGCTGCTGAAAAAAACATAGGACGTTTCTTTCAGAAGCAACGTAAGAGGCAGAGGGGCAGGCAATCACCCCAGATGACGCGTCGCGAGTCTCCGAGACAAGACGCTCGTTTTTTTCGAGTTGTAGGTACCTAATTTTCTTGAGTAAAAAAGCAGGAAAACTATTCGCCCGAAGCTGTAAAAACCGTTGCTTTTAGAAAAGCCAGCTTGTACATTTCTGACTATGACAGCAGCAGTAAGCAGCTTTGCAGAATCAGTTTTTATGGCTCTATCTACCATAAGATACGATAGTATTGTTACGAAGATAAATAAGCACTTCAAGTAGTAGCTATTACCACAAACAAGCTTCCACATAAAAGGTTAGCTTAGGTCACGTTTAGTCCAGCTAGACGAGATGCAATTAGGACATCGTTAATTACAATAAAGACCGACCAGAGACTCATTATCGTGAGCCTGGGAGAGAGTTAGGAGGATTAAGCATGAAACTTACCCATTATCGTGTATGAACACCTTTATACGTATAATACGGGTTTATGACTCGAAACACACACACCACCTTGTTGTTGAGGGTATCAGAATCGTAATTTAAACTTAACGTTAAAACTATAAATTTCCAGGTTATCCAAAGTTCAAAAGGATGAAAACAAAAAGTCAACAGACAAACAACATCGTTGCGAATAAAAACTAAAAACAATGGTACCTAGAAGAAAAATCTAGCAAAAAAGTATTTGTCCACTTTACAGTTTTTGTTTTGTATAAAAGTTGTACATAAATAGGAACCTTGCAGGATAACTAATGAGATTTACGTGCACACTGATTTTTAAACCCTATCAAGCTTTTAATCCGGAACTGTGGTCTAAAAAAATGTACTAGGATTGCATACAACACGAACGAATTTGGAAGTTTTAAAAGTAGTTCGGATAAAGTCGTGCTATAATTCATTGAACGCCTTTCCTAAAGCCTTGACATGATTGGTAGTGAAGCGAGACGTGCCTATAGGTAATGCTCATGTTATTAGATCTATCTGGAAAAAGACTTATATTTTCTTTGAGCGATTTTAACTGTTTAGTCGCAATAACATAATGTAGGCTAAAGATTTCATGTAATTTAACAAACACGCGGAACTCATTTTATTCTTAATTTAATGCTTCAAGTTAATATAGGACGTCGTTAGAAAGCCGTGACTAATCTAGTATAACATCAAAGTGCAGGTTATATTTGTCATTACCCTACATAGCTCGGCTAGATGTTGATTGCCCTTTCGATAACCTATCGTGGTCTGGCCTATATGTCAGAAGATATGATGTAAAATGTATTTAACACTTACCATTCCGGTACATTGAGCTTCTGCAACGATCTCTGGACTCGCAACTCGTGCTCAGAAAGCACGCGATCTGAATTCTTCTGCAGTTCGTTCTCTGGAGGCTGCAACAAATTAAATTGCATCACAAATCTGGTCACGTACATTTTGTTTCAATCAGAAAACAAAGAAAATAATTCAGTTTTCAAAAAGCGCACTCGACACAAAGGCAAGTTCTATAAAATTAGCATATTTTAATGTAACAATTCACAAAATCTAATAATAAAAAAAAATGATAAGGAAATGAGATAATGGAATAAGCAAATGCAGCATGAAAATTAGAACGTATATTTATTTAGATATCCTATAATTACAAAATTCACAAATACACACAATATTTGTATTCACGTACTTGATGGTATGTTATTTACCAAGTCCTGAATATCGTCACACGAATTAGGAGCTAATCGGTACACTGTTCCGAAAAATGAAGGGTCTTTGTATGTTTCATATACTAGTTTGCTGTCACATTCACTTAGGTCTCTCATAGACGAGGAATCGAGCATGTTTCCCTGTTTTTTTATAGTTTGATGTATTTTATAAATAGCAAATCTGGCATATCCAGTTTCTTCGTCGCTGATTTCGTCAAATCCCAAATCGTGAATTGTAGCATCGGGACAATGTGATCGACTAATGATCTCTTCATCGGAAATTAAAGATTCTTTGCTTTTGGCAATACTATCATTTACTTCACACTCGATCAGTATTTCAGACCAAGATGGAAAATTATCTTCTTCGTCAGCATCGTCAATTCGGTTACAGGTATCTTCTAAATCCGCATTTATATTTTCTCCTGAAGTCGACATCATCATATCAGATATACCGTAGATGGAATCATACCAAGATTCATTGCTTTCAAATTCAGCTTTTGACGTGTTTAAATTAAAGCTGACTTTCCGCTGGGACTTCTTGAGTGTAGAAGTAGCTGGTAATAAGCGGTATTCGTTTTCAGTTTGTAGGATTTTATCCTTTTCAAAATCTGCATATCCGGGTATTTCGATGTTATTAAACTCATTGTAGTCTTTCGGTTGCCCTACGATGGAACACGAATTAATATCTGCTACTGAATCTTGCAAATCCTCTAGGGGTGGTGGAGGCACACTTTCTAGTAAACGTTTGAAAAATTCTTGTACTCTTTCGTCATGACTTTTTATGGGTATTGTTTCTTTTTCACTATTGTTGTAGTTCTTCGGAGTAGGCAGAATCTCATTACATTGTTTTTCTGTTAAAGAAGTAGCTCTTCTAGGTTCATTATTAAGCGAGCCACAGCTACTTGTTCTGATTCCGTTCCAACTTAAATGCGATTGTCTCGAATTACGTCGTTGCGCATCAAATCTTTTCACGCAGATCTTAGATTTCCATTCTTCGTGTTTACTTATAAACCCGTTTATGCTTAAAGAGTTCTCATCTTCTGATTCACTTCTGGGTATATCAGGGAATTTCGCGTAATAAAAGTCTCTTGACAATGGTTTTATAAACATATGCTCACGTTTGATTTCTTCAAACGGTTCTAGTTCTTCGGTTACCCATACAGTATCCAAGCAGTACCAATATACATTTCTTTGAAGAACCTCTTCAGTAGTCAGAAGCACTATCGACACCATTTTGACTGAACACTTCACTAGACGCGGGCTCTAATATAACTGGAGCTTCTCTTGTTTAAGTGTTCATTAGGAAAACCAGTATTTGGCATTAATAACATTTGAGTAGTAAGCGTTTGTTTTTAAAAACATATCCCTAATTAGTTATTATCGATGTAATTAGTATAATATTACCAAAACAAAAATATTGTTTAGTGCGTAAAGGATTATGAATCTTAATGACGTCTTAATAAATCACTAACATTGCTCTATCTCAAAACTTAAAAAAGGAGAGTTCACTGAATTAGATAATTAAATCTAGTACAATTTCAAGGGTCAGTTGAGCTTTGGATACGGAACTTTTTATTAAAGGATGTCGGCCTACAATGGACAGATCGGATATTATTAATTCACGGATGTAGAACATTTGGTGACAATGATTTCCTTGGGGATCGCACTCACCCTGACGTCTGACGAGGCGAGGAGCGCACATGGCCCGAGCAGGCCTACACTCTCCCAGCAAGTCATGTCCACTAACTGTTAACCACTCACGTCCAGTGCCCGCGCAACGCTACACTCGTGTGCCGATCTTATAATCGCATCGTGATGCACCAGTGACTCGGTAATACTAAGTTACGTAAGTCGTCATATCACATCCGATACGAAACAAATTGTTTCGATACATACAAAGCGGCTACACTTAAAGCTACGAGAGACTCCGGAGGAAGAGAAAGAAGCAAGCTGCAATATCGAAGCGGAAAGCGTTCGCCAATCAAATCAGAATAACGTTGCTTATCGAACGACAAAATCCAATTACAAGACTGAATCGGAGCGACCGCGGGGCTTCCGAGCTTAAGGTCGCTCTGCGGGCCGGTGCCGGGTCTCGGGCTGGGTCTGGCATGCGGTGTTCGGGACGGACTTACGCGTCGGCCACTGCGGCACTCCGCATCGTGGGACATGGAGAAGGTGTCCGAGAGGGCAGGCGGCCGCGGCGCTGCCTCCCGCCAGACTGAGGCGCGGCGCGTGTCCTTGGTGAGCGCGCATGCTCCGCTCACACACCCTTACTATCAGATTCTAGTGGCTTCAACAATCATTTTGTTACGATGACACATTTCTTCTTGCTCTATCCGAGTTTCCCTTACTCAGATGAAAATGTCTATTGTAAGCATGACTTTCACTTGAAATCCGTTTGAATCCTGAACAGGTTGTAGTACATTGCTGGTTTGAGGGTGTTTGTTTGATTTATTGGGTTGCAAAGGAGCGATGGATGCGTGTCGCGCCGATCGGCACAGGGAGGCTGATCAGCTGATGTGCACTTGTTCGAGGCTGGCTCAAGTAGAGTGGTTGGTTAGTGTGGGTGTGGCATAACGTGACAGGTTGGCCCTAGTTACCGGTACTGCCAATTATTATATTCGAGTATTGATATCAATCTTTGTTGTTATTAGTCAATATTAATTTTCAGTATTAGATATAAACATGAATACTAAAGACACTTTGCTCAATTTTGTAAATAGAAACTTAGTAACTAACCGTATTTCAGGTTCGTTCGATTAGGTACCTTAAACAGGTACCTAATCGAACTATTTTCCCAAGAGTGTTGTAGAAATACATTACTACCTATAATGACATCATTTTGTAAAGTACTGGTCTTGTACATACCAACACTGTTAAAATATTAACCAAAAAATCGATTGTTCAAGCTTTCATCCTAATTACAGTCACGCATAAACATAACATTCTAAAACTTTGTGCACGCAGCCATTTCGCTCATAAAACACATACCAGAATTTGCAAAGTTTAATATTGCCCATAAAAATGTGGGGAGACGAAACCGTGACCCGAATTTGGGCCACGAAATGTCTTAACGTGGGTAAGTACAGGAGGGAAATGGGACAATATTTCGTGGCTCTAAAGGGTTATGACAAAAATAAAGTGTAGGAATGAATGTATGTACAGCAATCGGAGGTTTGAAGGATATTTCAGCCCGAGTGGATGGATGTGGCCCATTAGAACTTTATAGTGTCAGGAATATCTTATCTACGAAGGAAGGCAGTAGTGACTGGTTTCCTTCAGTTGATCATGTGCAGGATGACTGCATTCAATCAAACACTATTTTTAAACTGACTTCAAGTCAAGGAGGTTCTTAATTTGACTGCAATCTCTTTGGTACGACTAAAGCCGTTTCTCGGAAACTCAAAATTGCTATTTGAATTTCGAATTAAAATTTGTCACATGCGTCATTTTGGAACAAAAGGTAGGTCACGTTTTGGGATGACCTTCTTGATAACGCGTTATAAACAGTAGTCGAACGACTGAGGTCGAATTGAACAAATAAATATAAATAACCATGTCCGGCGTGACATGCCATTTACACATTAATGCCCTAAAATACGCGTGGGTGAATGTTATTATCGTTTTTATTAATTCCGGTAATAAACCATTATTTTTTGTTTAAAAATTAGATTACACGCCGAAGGGTGGTGAAAGTTACATTTACACAATTGTTATTAGCGTTATCGTTGTCAATTAAAATGTGTCACTGTTAGGCGTGCATAATTATGTAAGTATACTAACTGAAATAAAACTACTGAATTATTAAATTAAAGAATCAACTTATTAGATGATTGCATACTTTCGTTTTATTTTTCATAATCGTATTTATGTCCTTAATACTTGGATACTTGGTCCTTGTTACTTAGCTTATGCACAAAAAAAACGACTGTGAAAAACAAACCTATAGTTGTATAGTAATAAGTACTAATTTAACATAATTAAAGTAAGTAAAGGCGGAAACACACTTACGTGTCGTGACGCGCCAGAAGCATTCGGTTTCATACATCGTTGCGAAACGACACGCCATGCAAATATGTCCCTAACCATATTAAATGTATGAAACCGATTTGCTTCTGGCGCGACACGACACGCCACGACACGTAAGTATGTTTCCGCCTTAAGTAAGTAAGTATTTGCAAATAATTATTTGTATTGTATTTTTCTATTGTAAATAATTTAAGACAAGTACTCATCAGACGCGGACGGCACCTCAGTAGCCGATTCCTGCCGGCTTCCCTTCGGGAACAAACCAATTTATGTCCACTCATCTTAATAATTCATCAATGCACCACACAAATGTCAAGTTCAAACACTCCAACTTCCTCATCGGTAATATGTACAGCCAACAGATTATATAAACCGCCAATTTAAATGCATAACCTCAAGATACACTGTGGCAATTTCCATGAACAAGCATAAGTACACAGTATAGGCATTTATCGCACAGTGAATGTGTGATAATGACAGTACATTCACGTCTTCCACCCGCTAATAGGTACCCTGTGGCTCTAATTGACACTTGGTCGCACCTCGTCACTAACATTAGCGTCTCCGTGAGAAAAGAGGAATTAGGTCAGGTTCAGACGTATCGTATTATCGTGGAATTGCTTGGGGAGTGGACGCGTCCCCTACTCCCGGTTCGTCTTGAATCTCGGGGGTGTTGTTACTAATCACGGTGCGACGGCCCGTGGCGGCTGTATGAAGACAAATGGCTAGGATTGTTGTTAACGTACTCGTAATTTTTCCCCGGTTTTTTCGATGTCTATAGGGTTTTATTTTATTAAGGCGAGCTCGTGGCTTAATAATAACAGCCACACGGGTCGATCTTTAAGGATAAGCCGTGCTTGCCGAGGTTGGTCCGTGGATGGGTGACCACAATTACATACCGGGTTTCTTCCGTGCCTCGGAAAGCACGTTAAGCCGTTGGTCCCGGCTGTCATTTGTAGATCTTTGACAGTCGTTACGGGTAGTCAGAAGCCATAAGTCTGACATCCAGTCTTACTAAGGTGTTGAATTACCCAGTTACTGGGTTGTGGAGGTCAGATAGGCAGTGACTTTATGAAAAATACTGGTACTCAGCTGCATCCGGTTAGACTGAAAGCCGACCCCAAGATAGTTTGGAACAAGGCTAGGCAGATGATGAGGGTTTTATTTTATTATGCCATTGTGTCGCCACAAAAAAAGTTGTAAACTTTTTGGATAGCGGTGTTTAAATAGTACCTTGAAAGCGTGTTTGAAATCAAGTATCGAACAGGTGACGTCAAAAAAAAAATTATACTTTGTATATCTAGATGGTCTCATGTTAGCGCGTGTCAGACTGTCATCCATTCAAGTTCGAAAAATTGATTATTATGAAAGATAGGTATCGAGAATCACGTGACTAAAACATGACTAGAACGTATAGGACACTCTTTAGAGAACTCCTCTTTCGAATTTTTCAATGGGCTGATATAGATTGTTTACTTATTCACGCGCACTTACTGAGATCTTCAACTAACGGAAAGTGTTGAATAAACAAGGAGCGTCTGGGAAAACAAGCTAAGTGCCAAAGACGATGCAGACTTCATAGATTGGCATTTATTTTTATTTTTTCTTTTTATTTGAAGAAAATAGAAAGGAAGACTCTTGTGAAAACAAAAACAAAACGTATTTGTTTAGGAATTTTCATTTTATGAAAAGTGTTTCTGCTGAAAGAAATAGGAATGCCTTATAATATAGTTTTATTATCATTTTTAGTTTTAATGACTGTTTTTTTCGTGTTAAATCGAATCAACCTCGACATACGTTGTACAGGCATTTCAGGATCTCCATTGTTCTTTTTTAGTTTCAGCCAGAATAAGAAGCTTTTATACCATCTCCAGCGGCAATAAAAATGTTGCAAATTAAAAAAATCCTGGCCGTAATCAAAGAGTTCTAAAGTTTTCCTTTTTCAAACGTAGCCAGACAAATGAATACTTGTAGGCTTTAGAACTTTTCCAGTACCTCGAAGACTGGTGACTAATTTAGCAAAGACAGAAGTCTAAATAATATCCCATGGGAACGCGTAACCGGAACTTACCGACGGTCCCAGGTCTACCTACTTACCTTAGATTTCATTATGATAGTAATACAACCGAGTTACTTTCCCTTTTTATAATTTTTAGTATGAATTTAATTTTCCGATATGGCGATACCCTGAACCATTACTTCATAAATACTCCTTTGTGTCGAATACGATATATGCTGGAATCTAGCGGAAGATACATCAAAGGACACTGCACACTGGAATACTGACTAAATGGATTTAATTGCAGCCATATTGCGTTTCAGATGCGCCTTGTATGTACTTACGATTCCTAGAGATGCACGGTCTGCCTTTGTGCAGTTCCAATTAGCATGATAATACGGTATTGTGGTGATAATAAGGTTTAAGTATTTATGTCCATTTTGTGGTGTTAGCAAGAGTGTAATGAATGAGGGTTACATAACATTAGGCTTGTATGAACCGGAGTATTAGGCAGACGTGTTGAGCCCCTAGAGGCTCACACCTATAGTTTGGCCAGTGCAGCAGGGCACGAGCCTAGGTCATCATTTGCCTAGCCTTTTCTCAAACTATCTCGGGGTCGGCTTCCAGTCTAACCGAATGCAGCTGCATACCAGTATTTTACATGAAGCGACTGCCTATCTGACCTCCACAACCCAGTAACTGGGTAATACAATACACCTTGGTAAGACTGGATGCCAGACTTATGGCTTCTGACTACTCTTAATGACTGTCAAATATCTACAAATGACAGCCAGGATCAACGGGTTAACGTGCTTTCCGGCGAGGCATGTAGGAAACTCGGTATGTAATGTAATTATGGTTACGGACCAACCTCGTCAAGTACGGCTTAACCTTAAAGATCGACCCGATGCGGCTGTTATTATATAGCCACGAGCTCCTCTGAACGAGCCTAGGTATTGCTGTATATTAAATTCCGGGGGGGAATTGAAATTGAAAGAGAGGAGAAATGAGTGAATAGTCACTTGTTAACGCCATTTATTTATTCGGATGTTAGATTTTTGATAGAATAATTTATTTGCTCGATTGGCAACAAGGTAGGCCTTGGTTGCCACTTGCTAGTGACGGCATAATGAAATTAACGCGTTGATGACATAGATTATGAAGATATAATGTCCCATGTGGATTTGTAACTTTTTGGTCATGATCCTGACCTAAAAGTTCAAATGCACATCCGTGGTTATTATGGATGTTTTCCTAAAGTCAGTAGATTATGTGCTTGTCAATACAGTACATACAAGTTGTAAACGGACTCTTCACGAAGCCGTCAAACAAGCATTTTGTACATCAATGTATTAGCAGTATTGTAAAACCATTATGTTGTAATTTCGGTGTACAATAAAATATATTCTATCCTATCAAACTAAGTAACTTTGCGCAAAAATTGTTGCTGGGAAACGACTGTTTTTAACTGAAACATTATGGTTTAATTTCGCTTTAAATGTAACCGTGTAATGCACTTAAAAATCATGCTGTCAGCATTACATAGTACAGTGGTCAGGGAGGTATTTAAAGTAAAGTGACCTCCAATATCTCAGTAACTAGAAGGTTCTCAGGTTTTTTCTAGAACAAATAAATGATCACAATGACTGCAGAACAAGTGCCTTTTGGCTTCGTTAAGGGAAGTTTTACACAATTTCTTTGCCGTTCCCCCATTGTTATCCGTAATAGATGGTCTCTTTGTCTAGACCTCTTGATATACAGTAGAATATAGTAAAAGGCAATTTATTAGTGTGCCACAGTCTATCGATGAAGAAAAATGGATTGAAAATCGAAATAGAAACCACTGGAAGGTTTATTTCAAGTTCATGCATTAGCTCTTCTATCTTATTTGTATTTTTTTTTAACAATGTTGCCCCACACTAGGAATTTCTCCTGTATCGTGGGTGCGTTTACAAAAATTTAAACTCACATACACAAATAGCCAGACCCGGAACAACGATCAGTAGGCCATACAAATATTTGTTTCGTGAGGGGATCGAACCAGCGACACACAGCGCAGTAGTCGATCGCTCAAACACGGCGCCAACCGTGCCGTCAAATCAATCCTGATCAATTCAAATCAATTTGATTAATTTTCTGAAAATACTTGTCCTTAAACACCGTCGTAGTGTCAAAAGGGGTTATTAAGAAAAGTTAAGGTCAAGTCCCATCAAAGAGGGTAAAGATACGAGAAAGAAATGCAAATATTGCACTTGACATCTAGAGGGGACAGAAATAACTTTCGTTTATATCGTAATCTCTCTTTTTGAGGAAAATCTTTTACAAAATGAGATTCTGATAATGATTAAGACATAATATGTGGAGGAGTATTATAAAAGTCAACTAGAAGATCAAAGTTAGAACGTAAGGTTTATTGATTTAATTATTTTCAAATAGAAATTGAATTAATCAACTGGATAATCTTGTTTAACACCACATGACATTAGTTACACTCTAAAACTCTTAGCAGACCTAAAAAAAATAAAACTATCAAGCAAAATTTACGCTATCCAAAATTACAGTGTACTAGATTAAAGCCTACCTTAAATATTGTGTATTATAACATCATAAGCTGCGTGAATTTTCCAAAAGTTTGGACATAATAAGTATTAGTGTCGGCTTGTGGGTAACCGCAAAGGCTTAGTGTGGCAACACTGCTATATGAGCCCCGCTTACTTTGAGACATTTGTGGCATACGATTATAATGAAAAGGTGACTGTTTGTTATTCAAACATCATTTTCGGAATCTTTTTACAGATATTTAGATGGTTATGTTACTTTACTTAACCTACTAAAGTATTTCTATAATGTAAAAATTAATTAATCTTATACCTACTTGCAATTAGTCACTAATGACTAAGAGGCCGAGTCATAAGTAGACCTATATTTTTTTAATGGATACCTGCCCTGTAAAATAAATATAATCGATCCATTAAATAAGATAACAGTAGTAAAGGAAACGCCCCGTGAAATTATATACTCGCCCGGCCCGTAAAAGGTTTTAGTAGGTAAGCGGCGAGTTAGTTCTGCCTCATTTTAACAGATAAATAAATCAATAACTCATCGTCATTACAAGTCTGTTCAATTTAAAAACGAAGAAAGAAGCACATAGAAAAAATTGGTGCGGTATCTAAACTTTTTACTTTAAAAACAACGAAAAAAATACCTGAAAATATAAATTCTCCCAACATTACATGCTTATTTGTTTACTAATCAACCTGTAAACGAGCAAAGCTTGGCGGCTTGTATATAAACAACAAATATTTATTTTTATCTAGCCCTACTTCGTAACGGTAATTTTCATTTTCCTTCATTCGAATGCGCTGGCTGTATGCCAACGTTACTCGTGCACTTTTCTGTATTTATATTTTTATTCATACCGACGGTTTGTCTATGCGTGGAAGATAGATGGCTATTTAAATTTTCAACGTTCATTCTATTTTTGAATATTTCTACTATGATTTATTTTTATTGGTGTTCTGGTTTCTAGGTTTGCAAAAGTTTATGAAGGTTTGCGAATGCAAATTGTGTTTTGTTTTTTTATGAGAATGAGTTATGTTTTTATACTTAACAGTTTTTTTTAATGTTTGTCTTTTATTAAGTAACCGTTTAGAACTTGCATTTTAATTTAAATGTGAACATTACTAATAAATAATTCAATATAATTATTAATAATAATTGAGCATGAGGTCCTGGGTTCAATTCCCGATTCGGACAAATTGTTGAAAAACTAACAATTAATTAATATTGATTTATTAATTAATTGTTAGTTTTTCTATCAAGAATTTCTTAGAACAGCAGGGGTCTAGACTTATGCCCGGTTGTTGGCAATAGGCTCGCCCCCACATGGGCCTTAAACATAACTGGCACTGAAATGTGAGTGTACTATTAGGTACCTTTGCCTAACCTCTCGGGGATTACAAGCGCGATGTTATGTTATCAATCATAATTAATTAACGTACGAATAATTCCTAATAGCGATTACCGACACAAATATAACTAGCAAGGGTTTATTTATCATTATCATATTACCGATAAAGAACCAAACATTAGTTAACAGTGAGTGAGTCATATTACACCCTTATCTACACCATTTATTCGTTCACTCGTTCCGCAGTGAACGTTAACCACCACGTAACGTTCAGTCTTATCACACGATATTCATTGAGGAACAAAACTAAACTTCAATTAAATTAAATGTAAACCGGCCATTGTTCAATTAAGGGGTTCAATGACCTTTTGTTTATAACAATTAATTTGTTAAATGGAAGTTCGTTCACCTGTGTAGAGATAACATGAAATGTTGTCTATAGCCTGAAGTATTTTGTTTAAACAATCTTCATCTTAGGTTTACAAGAAAATAAAAATTTTAGTTCATAGATTCTCCCACTGTGTAAAGATCACCTCCAGGTTAATTTAAAACGTTTTTGTTTCACATTGTTTGTCTTTTTTTTTTTTTTGCAAAATTTTTATATGAAGTATGATTATTTCTAATTTTAATTTGTTGGCTTTGCCCAATTAAATTGTAATTAACAATGAAAGTGTGTTTTGTCTTGTTTTTATTTATTTTTTATTTAATGTACCTTTTATATGATGCAAAATTTTTGATTTACATTAATAAATTAAATTGAATTGAAAAATACCAAATCAGCAAAAAATATGGGTTAAGAAAGTACGATCGAGGCAATAGGGGATCGGACTGGGTAAAGAAAATTTTGTCGTTAACATTCTATTTTGTCCGTCAGACAGGTAATACAAAAATATTAGACACGTATTTTTTGTTTTATCAAAATATCAAAAAATTACTTAGAACTCATTAAAGTTGGAGAGTGGGGGCTTACTACATCACAAGTAGGTATAAAACTTACCTACATGTGACGTCATGCGCCATTTCAACTGAATATATCTCCGTAATTTTATGACCACGTGAAAAAAGAAAAAATACGTGTCCAATACTTTTCAATAAAATACCCGAACGGACAAAGAAAAAAAAATAGGATTATCCCCTATTATGAATAAATTCGGTAGCAAGAGTGCTACGCTTTTCGTAGCAAATTGCTACAAGTTCGTAGACCCTAAAAATTAAAGCTTCGACAATGCAATATTGGTTTATCTATCATACACTTTTTTTTATAACCATTAACCATGTTTTGTTATTGTTTGACGCAAATGTTACTACGGGTAATTTTTAATATACTTACCTAGATCTACATTTCAATGGGAAGGTTGCATAAGAAGACACCAACTTATCTTAATTTTACTGAATCTGCGTGTGTTATTTATTAATTAAACACAAATCACAAACATAATATCATCGGAACGTGTATGGAATCTGTAGGTCATACAAATATTTATGCAATCTGTGGCTCATAGATCAAGGCAAACGTTTAGCTTATTACTGCGCAAATTGAGTCATCTTTCCCACTTTAACGATAACTGAGAAGATTGCTTGCTGTGTAATTATCCAGTAGTTAGCATCTTACAATATAGTTAAATACGATAAGGATACGAATGCGAGTGCGGCTTCCAGTTTAGGAGTTTGATTGGGAATTTGAAATTACACTGGTTTCATTAACAATATTGTAGTTTGTATGAATAGAGAATGTTCTGTTTTCAAAGGTTATCATAAATTTTAATAATAACGCTGCAACTGTATAGGTAGGTTTCTTATAGCGATAACATAAAGATGCGTTCATTAAAAAATGAACGAGTGCTATTGTTTTTAATGATTTATCTCTACGAACTGTAATCGTCGTCTTTGATTGTATTATCTTAATTTTATGGATGTTACTCTCACAAAATTACCTCATTTAATCGTAAAATGTACCCTTTTAACGAATAAATAAGGAATAGTTTCGTGAGAAAAGTTTTGAGTATGAATGTGACGGGATAGAATAAAGAAACGATGTGTGGATTGTAACTATAGCATATAAACGATGATATTTTGGATAGCTTGATAAGAGGTCAATTGAATTGGATGACGGCAAATATAGATGAGAGCAGAGAGCAGCGGTGGCCCAGTGGTGGCAGCCCCGACTTACGAGCAGTAAGCCGTGGGTTCGAACCCAGGCAGGCGCATTACTTTGTGTAATTTATTTCATCACCGCTGCCCTCAAAAACGGTGAAGGAAAACGTCGTGAGGAAACCGGCATGTCCTAGAACTAAAAATTCGAAGACATGTGACATCTACCAACCCGCACTGGGCCCGCGTGGTGGATTACAGCCCACTCCCTCTCATAGAGAGGAGGCCTGTGTCCCAGAAGTGGGAACATAATAGGCTAATGATGATGATGATGAAATATAGATGTATGGAAGAATACACTGCACTGACTTTAAATAAATTCAGATAAGGGACAGAGGATCATGATTTTGATTTATAACTAAGACGTTTTACAATTGTAATGATTATTGCACTCCATCCACAATAATAATATTCGGCAATGAATATAATCTTTTAATCTTCACCGGCGTCTTTGTTTGTCACTAATGATGATGACTATTATAAGTACTAAGTACAAGAGTGCAAGAATGCCACTGCGACACCGCCATAATTCATAATACTTTTATCGTGAGTACTATGCAGGTCTGTAGGTATTATATTCCACCTAAGAACAGCGAATTTATCTTAAAGATAAATAATAGAATCAAATTTAAATTGACAACTTTTCAATCGATACGTAAATGACCTGATCGTCAAGCTCAGTAGTAAGCGTGCCGGTTGTTCGATAGATGGCGTCTGCGTCAACAACATTAGCTACGCGGACGACATGGTTCTGCTGAGCCCGACGGTGAGAGGTCTTGGAGAGTTGTTAAGGGTGTGTAAGGCCTATGCTGTGGCACATGGCCTTGTATATAATGTCCAGAAATCTGAATATAAAGTTTTTAGGCCCGCCGCTGGTTGCCCCGAGTATTCACATAATATTACCCGTAATGGCTTATGCGTAAATCGTGTCTCCAAATTTAAATACCTGGGGTATTTAATTACCGACGGTCTTGAAGACGATCTGGATATTGAGAGGGAGCGTAGGGGGGTTACTATGACGCTTAAAACATTATTGTTCCATTCCTATTCCAGAGTGGGAAAGAGATGGAGCTAGATGACCTGTATAGCTCCGTCTCTTTTTCACTCTGGAATAAGAATGGAACAATAACGTTTTTAGACGTCATGACTCATGGTACGCCACCTGAGCTTTAGCAGTAAGAGGTAACATGCTGGTCCGCAGATTCTCCCGCTGCTCTGAACAAGTAAAAATAACGTTGTTCAAAAGCATATTGTCAAAGCTTTTAAACGGGAAATCTGTGATTCAGTCACACCAAAAGATGGCTGGATGTCCTGCACGTCCAGTACAACAACATCTTCAGGATGATGTTGGGGTTGCCACGCTTCTGTAGTCTGTAGTGCATCGGGGATGTTTGCGCAGTATTGAACTGATGGCTTTCATGCCGTCATTCGAAAGAAAACTGTATCCTTGATCTGCAGAATGCGTGGCAGCTGCAACGGAATTCTGAAGACTGTTGCAGATAGGCTCTTCTGCAATATGGAGGTCCTTTATTAAGAGGGTAATTTGAATTATTTTACTTAAATTTTGAAAAATAATACTTTATTTTAATTTTTATCCTATTTTGATTCGTATTTTGATAATAAGTTTTGATTTTAATGTTATTTTTTTTTTTTTAATCATAATATGTTATTTTTAATTTTGATACTGATTCTAATTTTATTTAATTTTTAATTTCTGATGTGATTTCAATGTTAATTTTATTGTACTATGGATCAAGTTATCTGAAATAAACTTATTTAATTTAAATTTAATTTAATTTTACACGTATTTCCATGAAACTAAATAGCGGAGTTCAGTATGTTCTCAAAGATACCTATGTAATACATAAAATTCCCAACAGCTCATTATTTCTATGATAGAACAAATCACATTATTGTTGTCATTTTTCCACGTGACAGTATCTCATTAATTTTGTAACCATAGACACTAGATACACAACATAGCATAGACACCTAATGCACTAATCTACACACATCCTGCTATCTGTCAGCGCCAATAGACCATAAGTGGTGGCTGCGGCTATCGCATAAATTGGATAAAATTGACCGCTAGCTAGCCATACAATGAACAATTTGTTAACTAAATCCTCTGGCTAACGATGACTGATGGCTATTGGACTAGTCTTTATTCAGTTCATTTTACCTCTGATATAAACCTTATTTCAACAGGAATAAAGGTTAATGTACTGCAAAACCGAAGCTAAAATAACAATGAATGGGTCGAGAATATCAGTGGTAACTCGGGTAGATTCGCTCTTGAAGCTAATCGGTATGCTGGTTGGTTCGAACCCGTATGGGGTTCAAGGTGCCTCCTTTAAAATGTCTATTAATAAAAATTATGGTGATTGGAATTTCGAGAGATGGGAATGGTTTGTCTCTGTTAGAATGGAACTGTAACTGTTTTGGAATTTTCGTTACGTGTGCGTCATAGTAAAGGTAATATTTTTAGAAAGAAATCGTCGTACGGTATAACATTAGCTAAATAGACCTTAATATCATTAACGCAAAATAAATAACGTAATAAAACAGGAAAATATTAACCAAAATACAAAGTTAAGCCGTCATTAACATAGTCGGAAACAAACAAATTACGAATATAATATGTCTGAAAGCTTTTTGAAGATAAACAACAAACATTGAGCTCGTTAATAAATATGTTGTTTCTATCAGTCCATTAACATAATAATCTGTCATCGAAACCACACTTGTGAAGTTGTTAAAAAGTTATTATAAACATGGTGGAGTCTATGGTAATAAATAGAGTGGGAAAATACGGCGCCATTTTAAATAAGACGTAGAGTATTTTTAAAAGAACAGTGATGCAGAATACTTTTTCAGGAATTATTGTTAATCTTTTTAAGCAAAAATTATTTTGGAATAATTTATTTGGCCGTGGAAGTGGCGAAGTTTAGGAATGGTTGGGTTATTTGTGAATAAAGCTTTGTTGATTACAAAGCTTTATTCACGAATTCCACACCTACACAATTCTGAATAAAATGTCAATAGTGCTCGATCGCCAAAATTAGAGCCAAATTATGCTATTATCAGGAGATTTACACCTTGACAGACGAAATTTTCCGAAACCATAAAACGGAAACATTTATTTTTGGCCGTAATGCACTTTGGCACGATAGCGTTAAGAAGTTTCGTGGTTTCAACTTTCAATAATACGCGTTAACGAGAAAGTTCTATTTTCAAAATCACAAATCGAATAATGTCGGGACAACTCAAAGCATACAAAGTACACAAAGCGTCCTTTTCTTTCCTATATACACAGCGTTGACGCTTCAAAATAACAGTTCAAAGAAGAAAAGCAGATTAACTGACAACAATAACTATTATACAGTGGTCGCTAGAAAGCCAGCTTCCCCGCAGCCTCGTACGAACTTCTTTATACTTCATATATGGCGGATTGAAAAGCGTATCCTTTCAATGCAGCCTGCCTTTGCCCACGGAATGAAAGAGCGATGAAATGAACGCTCCTGAATGGCTAATGCTTCACTCAGATGAATGGAACGAGTGCAGGGTTGTCATGCTATTTTTAAAAAGCGAAGGAATTTAATGATTTGTAGAAATGCATCTGTATTTTCTGTTGAATGTTATTTGCTGTGGAAGGAGAAGAGTTGGGATGGAACTGCATGAAAAGAGTTTATTAAAATATTGGTACTACTATCGGTACTAATATATTGGTCAGTTGACAATATAGGAATATTTTCCACATGACAGTTTTCTTATATGGCAATGTCGAATAAAGTCGACACCTTTGAAAATAATTTTACGGAAAAAAGCTCTTGCGAACCCTATAAGCTTCTCTTCAAGATACAGGAATATCATCAGGCTGAAGTGTGAGTGACCTCCTTTCGCTTTAAATAAACTCAACGTGATAATTTTGCGGATTTATGCGCTCAAGAAAATTGCAGCAATGGTTGCACAATTCGTTGCACGTGGGTGAAAACCTCATTGTGTTTCGACCTCATTTTGAAGATTAAAATATCTATGAAATCGTCTATGAAAAACGAAATTTACAGTTTTCAAAGCAAACAGTATTTTCTCAAACAAAATAAACAACTTAAAATGTTCCTGTAATGTTCAAAGAGCTTTTCATTTTGGTCCGTATTTAAAAAAAAAACCCGGCCAAGTGCAAGTCGGACTCGCGCACCGAGGGTTCCGTACAAACCAAAATTACTGAGAAAAATAAATAAAAATAAGTGATGTAACTAAAAATTTAAGGTTTTTGGAATTTTACCTTTATATGTGCTATAAAACATTGCTTAATGCCAAATTTCAAGATTCTAGGTCACCTGGAAGTACCTTTTAGGTTTTGATTCCTTACGAGTAGTTGCGAGTTTGGAAATATGTGGCTTAAATTGCTGTTTCTTTTGAAGGCGTTGACATAGAAGTTTGATTTTGTTACAGCTTAAAGGTATTATAGAACTGAGTATTTGATATGAATTTCAATTTAATACCTTTACGCGTTTATGAGTAAAGGGGTAGTAAGTTTAAAATTATTAAAAATATTTTTATTATGTGATGTAACTAAAAATTTACGGTTTTCGCAATTTATCTGTGCTATAAGACGTTGCTTTGTACCAAATTTTCAAGTTTCTGTGTTCACGGGAAGTACCCTGTAGGTTTTGATTACCTTGCGAGTGTCGAAAATTTGCGGAAATTTGCGGCATAAACGGCTGTATCTTTTGATTGCGTAGGCTTAGAAGTTTGATATTTTCACATCTCCAAGAGACAGTATACTTGAGTATTTGATATAAATTCCAGCTTGAAACCTCCACGAGTTCCTGAGAAAAGGGGTCTTGACAGACAGACAGACGGACAACAAAGTGATTCTATAAGGGTTCCATTTTTCCTTTCGAGGTACGGAACCCTAAAAATGAATAACGCCTTACTGATTTTTTTTTCCAGCTAAACCGCTTATGCCAAAATTGGATATTATTTTACGAACTTAGTTACGATACCTGGTTCTATATACAGTAAAAATCAATAATCCATTAAATCTGCCTCCCACTATACGAATATACCAACGTATATTCGTATATTTAATGTTGTACTGTTAATTTTACCTGTTTCGTAGGGCTTGTGCGTACTTAATTGAATTAAAGAGCACTCAATAATGATCTAATTGAATTAGAAAAAAAATAACCTTTGTGCCGACGCGATGGTGCGCTAATTGAAGATTGTTTGGTGTTTACCTGAAACAAATAGAAATGGAACATTAGTATTTCGATAGAAATTATAAAAAAACGAAAAGTGATCTTTTTTCGAAAATATTCAAAATTATAAAAAGGCTCAAAGTCCCTAAGATACGACGCCATATTGCTAACTTTTTATTTGAAAAATCCAAAATATTCACATTCCAATGATTATAATTTAAGTTTTAGCAATTAAAAAACCAGAATAAACAATTCCACATTTAACCATAAACACTTAACCATCGATATCATAAAGGGCTAAAGTAAAAGGAAATACAAGATCCAAATCGAGCGTCGAACCGATTCAAGAAAACCGAGCATCGATACCGCGATGGTACGAAAGTAATCGAATACTTCCTTTCTCGACGGATCATTTTCTACACTGGCTAATGACTTACGATGCTCACAGATAGGTACTTTGTGTGAGTCCAATACGTCGCTTGTACAGACGATAAATTATTCGAATATCCGGTTAGATTTTTATCGGGGATTTTTGAGCTTGAGAATTTAAATTTTTAGGCGCTTAACAAGAATTTGCTTCCGTTGATTCTATGATGTAGAATATAAGAGAATAACTACTATGAGAGTATATGTATTATTATGTAGATAATATCCTATAAGTAAGTGAAAACCTTTGCCCAGAAGTGGGAAACAGATATCTGATGATTAAAAAAAATAGACCTCTAGCAAGACTTTGTTTCCGGGGCGCGGATTCCATGATTTCAATTTGTTAAAAATAAGAGAATACTACCATAATAGTAGACGGTAAAGGTTTATTAAAGTTTTCATTTCATAACTAGCTCGCTAGATTTCCGAGGCCCAACAAACAAGGCTCGAGGAAAGTTTGATCGAGCAACGTACTTTGACAATTGTACTTTAGTCCATAAAACCTTTCTTACTATTTGCAAGTCTGAGATAAGCTACTATTAGCCACTAGCATTAGCATTAGCTACCTACAATAGAATATAGGCACAATCATATCGTTATCCGAAATGATCCACCTATTTTGTAGCTCGTTAACAATGAAATGATTTCAGAGGGTGCTGAAAGTTGGCAACGCCGCAAATCGCTGTCAATCTGTTTTGATTAATAAACAATGTCACTAAACTAAGGTGGATAAGAGTACAGAAAGACCAAAGAAACGATGAATGGACTGCTTCAAGGATGAAATTGCAAGAAAGGAGGTATTTAATGAGTGAATTTAATCATACCTACGTATGGAAAGAAAATGACATGTTGCGCCGACAGGGTTATTCGCGAAATCCAATTTTATACGAACTATAACCACAGAAATAATTGGCAATCGGCACCAACTCTATCTGATTGTTCATTTGTTCATTATTTTACCGTAAAAAGCATAGACCTACATAGTCATTTTCCACAAATAAAATTAAAAATGTGCTCTCACAATACCACTTAACCAAATAGAAAACTCAAAGAGAAATGTTGGTAGCCATTAAGTTTATTTTCCAATCGGAAAACGGTGTCTCCGTCAATTAACACATAGTTTTGTCACTTGGTACCCGGCTGACAGATCGAGCTTTAGAAAGAGAGACAGGTATGAGTGAAAGAGACAACGCTCTACAAAATCAAACTGTAATGTTCTTTCACAGTTTATTTATCTATTAAGTTGGCTAACCTGAGGATTATGCAAAACAAAGTGTTCTACAGGAGTGTTCTACATTCAAACGTCAAGTTAGCCAACATAATAGCTAGCCATAAAAGGACTGGAAGTTCTAACTAAAGCTAGGAGCAGATGAGTTTTGTCCGTCTTTCGGAAGGCTTAATTAATTCATTAGCGTCTGTTTTCAGCGTCCATTTGTCTGCACTCCCAGTTCGTAAAGAGAGATGTTTTATGTGTTTAGATTATGGCGGAAAGTCTGCTAAATTATACTACTATCTTTGGATCGTATTTAGAATTGTGGTAGACATTGGACATATCTGAAGTCTTACATTATGAAGTTATAAATTCGACTCTGGACCTCCATTTAAGGTTGAATTATTCAGGAAGTTCCAAAGCTAATAAAACCATGAATAACCACTACAGTAATTACAACAAAAACTGTGAGAGTTTTACCTATTACGTTAATATTTTATTAAGGTCGCATTGCATAAACTTATACAAGTTTGGAAGATGCACAACGCCGACCGGAAAATAACATCTGCCGGAATCAAGAAGCAATAAAGAGATAGGGAATTTATCTTAATAATATTTCTTCCCAATTCCATATGGTATTCATTTATAATGTGCATAGTTAAGATTAACGTTGCTTCTGCGCACCATATGGCGTAGTTGCGAAATAGTTGGCCGGCGAAGCAAGCTAGCAACGGACGTGGGAAGGCACGACTGACTATGATTGGCTTTATTGCCGCCAAATGTAGTAAATAATAAACAATTTTACTTATGACTGTTCCGCGCAACTTCGTCTGCGTCACATTTTACCCGTTTTCGCAACATTTTTTATTGGCCTAAGCGTGATTATTATATCCTATAGCCTTCCTCGATAAATGGGCTATCTAACACTGAAAGAATATTTCAAATCGGAGCAGTTCAACTTCCTTAGATTAGCGCGTCCAAGCAAACAAACAAACTCTTCAGCCTTATAATATTAGTATAGATGTGCTCAGACAAAAGGCAGGCAGAAATGAAGACTTTAGAGGAAGCCAAGGACAGTTATGCTGTTGATTAAAACCGGTCGTCTGAGATAGATAAATATGTGTATCGTAAACACTCTAAATATTGTAAATCCGTAATAAGGGCATTTATTTGAAAAAAATCTTATAGAAAGATAGAATAAATAACGAACGAATACGACAGGTTGTTATTTAATATGTATACAGTTATTTTTTCAATTTTTCTATGAATTAACAATTGAAAACAGACTGTATTCTTTCTTGGTTTTTAATCATGGCGTGGAAATGAAATGACAGGTGTCACGATAGTTATCGTAAATGATAGTGCTTTTTGATAGCCCTCACACTTCTTCGTGTTATTAATTTTATAGGTGTACCTACTGGTAGGGGATTTGATGTCAAATTAAATTAATAACGTGATATTACAAATCTCGTTATTATTTTTAAATTCGAACACCGTGAAAGTACAAAGTTTTTTCTAACAGTGCAGACAAATCGATCCAAGATTTCGTTGGCTACTGGCCAGTTTCACTTAACTTATTCTTCGTTCACACCTCTTTTTCCGTTGCATTGTATTTTTAAGTCTCTAAGTATTGATATTCAATTGTAACATAATAAAACATCACGTCTGTAATCACCGAAAGGTTAGGCAGAGGTGTACCTTACTGTACATCTGTATTTCGCCAGTTATGTAATAAAAGGCGAGCCTATTGCCATCAACCGGGCATGAATCTGCTACTGAGAAATTCCTAATCGATCGCCAGTTATGTTTAAGTCCTATGTAATAGGGGCGAGCCTATTGCCATCAACCGGGCACAAATCCAGCACACTGGAGTTATTTAACAGAAACGGACCACTACCGTTAGCTAATTTGAATTACGTAGCTTCCAATCTAATGTATTTTAAAAGCGAAGATTTTGATCATTTAACGAGGGCACGTGGCAAACATGGCAACATTATTCGGTCTAGATTGCCACTGCAAACTACACTGACCTACGAAACAGTGGCTATTTGAGATACTACATTTTCAATAAGCCACTAAATGTCTAGTGTTTGCAGATCTGGACGTCAGGTTAGCTGTGTCTACAACGAATTATGCTAACCACGTTTGGCTAACTGATTTTGACCGAGATAGAGGAATAATTGAATTGAGTAATGCAATAAGAGGATGCGGTTTGTTCAAACTCTTCATAGACAATTTATTGTTGATGCCTGAATTATTTAAGAATGAGGAACGAGGAAAATGCCGTGAGGAAAGTTTTGAGTATGAATTTGGATGGGTACAAGAGTAGAGGAAGAACAAAGAAACGATGGATATACTGTATGAAGGATGATATGGCAAGAAAGTTGGTGTGTGATGGGATGACGAATAATAGAGAAGTATGGAAGAAGACATGCTGCGACGATCAAATGAATTGGGATAAGGGCAAGATCAGTCGAACTCGAAAACGTTTACATAATCAGCATAATTATTATTTTCGTACTGCTTAGAAACAAGCTTTGACGGCTTTGGCTTTGAGAAAAGACAGAGAAGAACCAAACTCAACTCACGTACAGCTTTACTCGAAGCCCTCGTTTATTTTTGCATTCCTGTACAACAAGCAATCTAAGAGCCTAGATAACAAGATCTACGAGTAACACAACAATTACATCCTACACTTGTAACCAGGCTTTACTGCACTTTACTGCCACATTATGCAGCAGCAGCCTACTGCCAAGATTTACGACCGCCATTCACAACGATGTATATGCTAAACTTCCGATATTGTCGGCTTTAGATAAATTGTTTAACTATCAAGTTACTGGCACGGTAAACACGGTAACAATACGGTGTAACAGAATACTACATCAATCAATTCAGTGTCGAATGTTGGTAGTAGATTGGGATTTTGGTGAAGTCGATGTTAAATCAAAGTTGAGATGACGTAAATTAAAGCGCCAGCCAGTCGGGATTCTCATCTAAGTTCTAAATTCTATCTACTATCTTAAATGGAACTTAATACTTACCTACCATATCTTTATTCAAATATACATATACCTAAATATTATAAAGCTGAAGAGTAAGTTTATTTGAACGCGTTAATCTCGGGAACTACTGGTTCGAATCAAAATCAAAATTTTATTTTATTTCACACACACAGGGCTACATTATGGGCACTTATAAAATGTCGACAAAAAGGTGCTCAGTTCGGGTTGGTTGTTTCCTATGGAGAAGAACCGGCAAGAAACTCCATGGTTACATAGTTAGTTACTCTTTAAAAGAATTGAAAAATTATTTTAGGGTTGGATAGCCCATTAACCAAGGAAGGTTATATAGGTCATATATCATCACGCTACGAACAGTAGGAGTGGAGCATAAATGAAAAATGTTGCAACAACGATTTTTTATAATTTCCTATGTGGAACAGACGAAGTGACACGGGTCAGCTAATTCAATGATATGGCGCCACGAAACGTTTTTGTTATTCAAAATAAATATCACACTAATATTATAATGGCGAAAGTTTATGAGTGAGTGAGTGTATGTGTGTGTTTGTCACTCCTTCACGCCTCAATGGCTGAACGGATTTGGATGACATTTAGTATGTAGATAGCTTATCCCCTTGATTAACACATAGACACTTATTATTTATATACTTTTTATCTCGATCTGCTCAGGCGAAACCCCGAGGCGCAGATAGTAGTTTATAAAAGAAAATATCAACAAAAAAGAAGACAGCGTTTCTAAGCCCTACTTCAGTTATATCGTTGTCTATGTTTTTGTCATCCAGTTTCCAATGTTTTTAAAACCTAGTTTATGTGATCACACTATCTTCAGTCTCCCTGTTTCCTGGCTTCTTGCCAAAAATCACTTAGCAGTTTGGAGTATCTGAATCTTTGTTCGTCTTAATTGATGTCGTGAACTCACGGGATTGCATTGGCGATGGATTATTTTGGCATGTGATTAAATTGAGCTTCTTGCAGCGTTTTCGTTTTTCCGTTTGTTTTATTAAGTACTTGACTATCCTTATTCTAAAAACATATGTAAAATCTGTTTGTATGTCAATCCGTTTTGGGCTTATAATTCGACAACAACTACTTAATTAAGTCTATTTTTGTAAGTATTTAAACTGTCATGGTCTGCCCCCCTAGCATGACCGTTCTATCTCTATTCTACCAAGAAACGACAAGAAATCTTTTCTATAAAACTTGACATTTCTTCTGGCTGAGCATGGCGCGCCCCGTCGACTCGCGTTTCTACGAACACATAGACAGAAATTCTTTCCATAGCAACGGGAACGTATCACGTGATGTTTATATTCCCGAAATTAAACCTAAATATTTTACATAACATTTAAACCTTTTGAACGTAACTCAACGCAACCACGAAACGTATTTCTCGTATTTAGTTTTTAATAAGACTAGTTTGACATTTGTCAGAAGTAATGTTTCTACCCCCAAATGTCAAAAGAAGAGAAAATATGGTCGTCATGCTCGACGTTGTAGACTCGTGTCGACTGAAGAAAAGAAACATTTCTTTTCTACATTCTTAATATCGCCATGCTTGGGACGATAGAAATATCTGTCAAATTATCGATTCTTCCGTAGACATAGCCCGTTTCTACGGCGGTCATGCTAGGCCGGCTGGTCACTAAAACTATCAATACCTAATAGTGGAAGCAGGATTTGCCGTGGATACTACATTAAGTCATTTTAGTAATTTTTTTGAGTCCATTGTTCATTCATAAACAATTTACCCGCTAGTTCTTCTTTTATTCTTCTAGGCTAGGTTTAGAAGGTACAGTTTAGTCCTTACGAAGGGCCATGGGTACATCATGTCCTCATGGTGTTTAAGGTACTTATGTAATTACTATAAGATACAAAAAAATAAACTTATGAGTAAGTAGGCAACACATGCTTTCATTGAAAACTGCTTAATACCATAAACATGATCTATGAGACCTTGAGTTCATTTATAGCCACATTATGTATGTCACGTTGTCTTTTATTAGAAGTAAACAAAGGAATCTTATTACGATAGTAATAACTAATAACAACCTTTTTTTAATTATTTTTAAAGTGAAACTTTTATTACATCGTCTCAAACTTTTTCGTGTGTGTTGCATGTCGCGTGACGCTTGGCCGCGGAGTAGGGATAAAGTGAAAGGCGCTCGTCAGAGCGCCTTTCACTTTATTCCTACTCCGCGTTTTATACGTTTTATACCCTTAATGGAATATTATTCCGAAATTTTTTAGTTAAATGTAGTGTGAAAAAAAGTTTCACTTTCACCGTGGTTTCATAAAATCACACAATCTTTTTTTTTTTTTGCGATGTGTTGTTCTTGACTCTAGTCTATATAGGTCTTGAGCTTACCCAGAAGAAGCCTGTTCACTCTAACTTTGAAGAGATTAGGGTTATAAGCGATAATGATGGCAGTGAAGTTTAGAAAATAGATCACAGTGTTCACCTTTTTTTGTAATTTACTTAAAAGAGTAATCTACTAGAGAAGAACATGTCTTATTATGGTGAGATCCAAAGATCGTCAACGAAAATAAAATAACAATATTTGTCGAAACTATAATGCTAAAATAAATCGATAATCCATAGTTCTTTCTCTAAAATAATATAATGAAAGTCAAAGCAACTATGTGAGACTAGGAATGTCGTACAACTTTCTACCCTAACTTGACAGATAGGTACCCTGGGACCTGAAGAAGCACAGAGGCCGATTTGTTACCTGAAATTGAGTCACAATTTTCTAAACAATACAGAAGTATAAATATTGGTAAGTTTCTCTAACTTCCGACCTAGACTTATCAATAACAGCATCATCGGTTTGTTTTGATTTGTACCATGTTAGCAATGAACGGTATCAAATTCAATACAGAAATTAGTTCGAATAAAGTCAATTTTATTCTCTATCAAAACACATACTGCTTTACCAGCGATGTGATAACGTCACAAACATGTTCAAAGAATCTAATCCAGCGGAATGCATTGATAACAGCATGGGAGGTCTCGGAAGACTGCCAAGATAAATCTCTATGGTCAACCGCACTTGAACTAGGAAAACCGCCTTTATTACCACGACATAAAGACGCTGTCAATGTCAATTTATTGCTAAAGACGTGCGGTTGAGGTCTATGAGTATTAAGTGCTTTGTAGAGGTAATTGTTAGATAAAGTTGTAGGTTGTTTATTAAGATTGAGTTTATTTTATGCGTGTTTTATTCCATTAAACTTAAATGTCTATGACCGTTTCTGGGTGCATCTGGTATTCCAGGGAGCCAGGACAAGTGGCAATTGCTGTCAAAGCATATTTCCACAACGATTTTCAATAGGATTGACGCAAACTTTTCGGCAGCTTATGTCAATCTTATGTCAACCCAATACATTTTTGACGTTTCTATTGTCGTTAGAGCCAATTATACAATATCTTATTGCAAAACATTCAATCAGGATTTTATGAAATCTTTACAGTAACGCCCACCCCTTCCTTCTTCGCCCTTTGTGTTCCAGGGCCACGGCATCTCTTTCGAACAACCCGCAGCCCTGGCAGGCATCGACCCTCTCGGACCCGTTCCGATTTGCTGACATCTCCTTGAGGCGCGCGTGGAACACAGACGCGCCATCGGCACGGCCTGTCGTCATAAGACGGACGGACGGTGAGCTGGCCCATTACTCACCGTCCACAGGCCAGCGCCTACTGTGGCCGGGGGCCACTGGTTGCCCCCCGACGCCCGGGGCGTCTCCCACGGCGGCTGGGACGTGAGGTTCTCTCCCTCTTACGTTCCGCCACCCATTCCCTCTCGCTCCGGACCATGGATAGAACCAGGGCCGGACGCGAGAGGTCGCCGCCGCCAATCGCCGCTAATTCTACGTGACCTTACCTGCCCTTTTCCCAACTGTGTTTTCGTCAACTTCCAGTCTAACCGAATGCAGCAGAATACCAGTATTTTACATGGAGCGACTGTATATCTGACCTCGACAACCTAGTTAGTACTGGGTAATACGATACTACTTGGTAAAACTGTTTGACAGACTTTTGTGACCACTGACTACCTGTCACGACTGTCAAAGGGACCAACAGCTTAACGTGCTTTCCGAGGCACGGAGAAAATTCGGTGGATAATGGGTGGTCACCCATCCACAAACCAACCTAGGCTAAGCCGCGCTTACATCCTAAACATCGACCTGTGCGTTATTGTAATTTAGCCACGAGCTCGTTGAAATAAATGGTGTAAAACACCTCTGAACGAAGCCGAAAGGCACTGGTTCTCCCTGTCATGTCATTGCGATCATTTTTTTGTTCCACATTCCATACCTGGGAACCTTCTAGTTACGGAGATATTAGGGATCAAAGTTCCAACTTTTTGACAAGTATTTTTTTTAAATACAAGTTGTTAATGTAAGATTTTTACTTTAAATACCTCCACGACCCCCGTACTATCCAATCTATCCATCAGCACAATGTTTTGAGTGCGTTACATTGAGTTCTACCACAAAACATGATTTTACACCCCCCCAAAAAAATGTCGTTTCCCAGCAATAATTTTTGTGTAAAGTTACTTAGTTTCATGTATAGAATGCTTGGTTGACGGCTTCGTGATGAGGTGATTTACACGGTGTATAGTACTTTAACAAAAATTTATCTGCTCTAGATTTCAAGCAAAAACTGCCTTCAATCAGCTACTGACCTTTTCTACGATAAATAAATGTGAACGCTCTATCAAGAATAGGTCAACCCACCCCATTCTGTAGGTGTAACCCAGGCCTAAAATATCATACTGCGTCAACCTGGCTTGGCTGAAAGGTCAATCCACACCTCACTTAGAAAAGACATCGCTGAAAATCAAATAAGAATGAAGAAAGGCATGAGTTCGCGCTTTTAAAAGAAAGTAATGTCGTTTCCATTTCCTTGAAGAAAATACTGTTAGAGAAAAGGCTGACTTTTCTATACATAGGGGAATAAAATGACACACGTGTAAGAATTGGCTCTATACTGTGTGCTGCCTACATTTTAATGTTTTGATAACATTTGTAAGGTAAAATACATATCTCTGTATGTACTACCGAGTTCACTGACTATCGACTACTTTTCAGTCTCATTACTTCATAATAAGGAAATCAAATATAGGGCATAAGGATAAAAAGTGACCAGACAAGAACAGAGGCTGTCACTTTCGCATTTTTTGTACACAATTTGACGACCTTTTCAATACAATCCTTTTCACAAGTTTGACACTATGTATCCGTTCCTTTGGGAAACACCTTTATATAATCTCCTCCGTAGTGAAAATTACTAACAAATCTGTTATAAGTTTAGGGGTGACCTATCGCTATACCTATTGTCATGATTTCGTGAAGTAGATACGACATTACTTAACCAAAAATCTATTTCAATAAAATGTTTTTTTATTTCAGAAATGTCTAATATGTACTAATTTACCTACTTTGAAATGTTAAATTTCACTTTTTGGAAAAACGGTGCTCATATTTAAACAGATATTAAATAGTGGACGAGTTGCCAATATCATCTGACTGTATATTTAATCAAAGCGATGTCTGGCCGAGCTAAAAATCTAAAAACAAAAGCAAACAATGCTAACAAAAGCTGAACGTGTTCTATAGCTGCGAAACATGGAACGGGGAAAACAAACGTGGCGTAAACCCGGCTAACGGACGGTTTCTATACATTGAACCGCGTTTTGTGATACTAAAAGCAACCATCAATAGATTTGTTAACAGTATTACTGATGCACAGAGCAAGTATGAGAATAATAATTATGACTGGTACTCGGAGTACGGTATTTCTGGTGCCGAAAGATTCTAGAGATCATCACCATCTTGGTGATCTTCATCATCATCCTTTTCTTCTTCCATTCCCTGTCAGACGTGACGGCATCATTTACTCCTCTCACACCATCCATCCATCTTTTCTATAGCCTGGGGAAGGCTCCTTCTCCATCCATCAACATATCCTTTTAATCCTTCCTCATTTCATGGCCAATTGACCATACCATACGACAAGCAACTTCCTTTCAATTGTTCTGTAACTCCAAAAATCCATCTAGACATTCTCATCACCGCTGCATGCAATCGTTTTTCTTCCATCTTCTTCACAGCCCAGGTGGCGTACCATGACGTCTTAAAACATTATTGTTCCATTCTTATTCCAGAGTGAAAAAGAGACGGAGCTATACAAGTCATCTAGCTCCATCTCTTTCCCATTCGGTTTTAAGCGTCATAGTAACCCCCCTGCACTCTGATCCAAACAGTACGACAGGTACAGGTACAGGACTTACACGGGCGAAATATTTTAGAAATGGCAGTACTATTATACTTCGTGGCGCCGAAAGTTTTTTCAACGCACAAATTGTGTCAGGGAAAGCCTATAAAGCCGTCAGTTTATTTACGTCATTTGTGTACTAGGGCAGAAAATGGTGACACGCTTGGTTTGTATACTTTGATTGTGATTAGAAAGAGATGACAATGTTGCTTTTATTAGCAGTTGCCTAGGTGTCCATGCTTTTTTTTTTTTTTTTTCCGGTGTGTTCGCTCTTGGTTCTAGTCTATGTAAGAGATGACAGAGACAAAGTCGACGATCGATGGTGCGAGCTTCCCCAGAAAACACTAGTGTAACATCAATCAAAAAGGCGTACCTATATAGACGATTATTGCAGTGGACCCTTTTTAAAGTCTAAAATCTACGAGGGTGAAATTCAGCTTTTTAATAAATTTATAATCGCGGGCAGCTATTGTTGAAATTATTCTTAAATCTTTATGAACATAGAACCAACAGCCAAGCATCAAACATCCAATACGAAACGAAAATTAGTTCATAAATGTTCCCGAAAACGCGTAAATCTTGCAGCGGAAACCGCAGATCAGCGCAGGCGCCCGCTATTAATACATTGTGCACACGTGTGATCTATGGATCTCCCATATGGGTCAAGTCATAACACTTCGGTATAATTCTGGCCATAGACAATTTTGTTGTTTTTCATGGATCGTTGATTTTTCTTGTAGCTTGATCGGGTGGAATGCCTTTGATGTGTCAAGAATTTAGGAGAAACTTTGGCAGTTTTAATCCTAATGGATTCTTGCTGTGATGTGTTTATTGTTTGTGCAGCAAATAAGTGCGCACAATATGGGTAAAGGAACTTTCCTAGAACACCGCTTACGTTAGGTATTGATAAATTTTTAACCTACTCGTAAAACGAGACAAGGGCTTAAATTAATATTCTTTATTTAGAGAAAGTGTAACTTATTACAATAATTGTTCACTATTAATTATACTCAGATTAATTATTATAATTTTCATTTTATCAAATTGTGAAAAATAAAATCAATCACTAGTTCACCAGCTTTGCTAAGCAAAGTTCCTCTGACAGTACTTAATTATAAAATTATATGCAACACACAATTTTTTAATGTTTATATTTGTCATAGGCACCAAATTGCTTTAATAAGTTGATAATGATTTTAAACAAAGAATAAAATTCATGGCGCGCTTGTTTTTCGCGCGGTTCGGCGGTTTCCGTAAACAGAACTATGTATTTTGAGTCCCAGAGCTTTGTTAATTTGGGGACAACGGGATCGGTGCCCGAGAAAAGAGACAGTACCGTTTAAACGGGACGTATGGTCACTTTAGGTATTGATCACGTAAATGTTCATTGGTCTTGTCAATCATGAAAAAATCATCACTAGAAGTAGGTATGTATGTAATAGGATTAGCCTTATTCTTGCTATGTTAGTACACCTAGTTGTGATTTTTAATAAAAAAAATCTCACACGATTTCATCTGATAATACTCGTCGTCCGATTTAAAAAATATCTTTCAGTGTTAGATAGCCTATGCTACGCTACAACCTACAACCAATAAGAGCGGAGCAGAAATCAAAAATGTTGCGAAAACGGGGAAAATGTGGCGCAGACGACGCCGACGTTGCGTCGGACAGCTAATCCTACATAAAGGCTTTTTCTTAAGTTCTATGTATCTAAGTACCTTCCGAATCGTGCCAAAGCATCTGCCGTGTGCCTATATACCTAGGTAAGTATATCTACGAACTTCTCAAACCTCGTTAAATTCACACACAAAGAAAAAGCAATAATTACAGAAATATTTGTTTAATTAATTCGAAGTTATGACGAATAAAATTCCCATTGTTGTTGAAGGTTATTTGAACAAAAATAGATAGTCATACAAAACTATTGTTTACTTAAATACATACCTTGTATGTATACCTCAGGACAGTACATACCTACCTGGTGATTAAAAGTATATTTTTAATTGGATGTAATTTCATACTTGACAATTATGATTATTGTTTGAATCTTCCTAGGTAATATAAGTCTCGCTGAATAATACATATTTGTATCTATGTGCGTATTTTCCATTTTATTTATGAAATTCCAAGTCTATTCTTCTTGTAGACCTAAAAGCAAAAAGCCGTCTATCCAAGCGTAAATACGATAAAGACTTTTGAAATTGGACTGGCCCATTAGAATGATTCTTATTGAATTTTATACATCAGAATCTCTTTCATATTATTAATAGAAGTTAGTCTGTTCAAGATCATCGATCGTGAACTCGATAGATAAATTTTATTATGAATCACCACAAGCCACACCAGAAGAAAAAATATTTTGTATGCAAATATCCATAATTTTATTTATGATAATCAAGAACGCCGCTACCGCATTTTTATTCGATGTTTAGTGACTCATAAATCGATTTGTAATTATTCGACTACCTTCCATTATACGTTAATTATTATTACACCAAGACACGTGACATAAAAACAAATGAATGTACCTACAATAATATATTGTTATTTTAATTGATGTGTATAACCTCAACCTTACTGACTTCTAGTAGTATGACATAAACATAGGTAATATACGAAAGAAGTAACATAAATAATAATCGGTAAATAAGCTTGGAATTCAATTAATTCTCAAGAATTTAATTAAAATAAGAGAAGCCTACTCGACGAGGAGCAAGATTCAATTTAAAAAAGCTTTTAGTAAGAAAAGGAAATGTAGCTAAGAGAGAGGCATAGGAAATGTTGCAGTTTCTAGCTACCGTTATTAACAGAAGTTAATTAATTATATGAATGAAAAGGTTCAATTAGCCATAATCCTATCTGTAACAATAAGATAAAAGAAACGACAAGGCATCAATGGACACTAAAAAGTTGTCCAATTGTCCATGTCCAACCACACCTGCCCATAAATAAGAATTCGAATTCCAATAGCTGTCGAATCGATTCGATTGAATGCTATTCGATCATTAATCGAGAGAGAGAGCGTGCTGGCCGCAAATAGATGAACTCGCGATCAAGGTGGCCATCGAATCGAATGAAGGCCGAAACTTTGGCAAACACTATATCAACATGTAGTCTGAATGGATTTGTTTCTGGTGCATTTAAATTTAGAATTACTTGATGGAAAGTGAAAGAGCTCTTTGAAGATGCAGATGAGGGATCGCATGATCCATATTTGATTAGTTACTCTTTGTTGTCGTTTTTCTTGGGTACTTGTTTTGAAACTCAGGTTTTTAAGCACTTGGTATAGTGCTGCATGATTTTTTTGGCGTTTAAGGTGGAATCGACAGGGTTTTTGAAGTTTGCTGGCCAGTGTCATGTTGTATGTTTATCAAAATATTATTTGCGGTCGTAATACGTATGAATTTCTAGTATTATAATAATTAAAATCATCAATACTACCATCTAAGTTAATTTCATCAACATCATCATTAGCCTATAATGTTCCCAATGGCAAATGATCAAAAATGGCAATCCAACAGGCCCCCTCTCCTTTGAGAGGGAGTGGGCTGTAATCCACCACGCGGGCACAGTGCGGGTGGTAGATGTCACATGTCTTCGAATTTTTGGTTCTAGGACATGCCGGTTTCCTCACGATGTTTTCCTTCACCGTTTTTGAGAGTTCTAAGCTCATTTCATCCCATTGATTGACTTTTTCATGATATAATCATTCAATGGGGTTAAATAAACTTATAAGGGTTATAACGATTATAACTCTGTCAAGACATATTTGACGGCCGTGAATCATATTTTAATCAACATTCAACCTGAAACTCACCTGCAAATTGAAAAAAAAACTACGAAACTACTAAGTATTCCATTTTCTCTTCTTCTTTTAAACACTTACGTCTACATCTCTATTTTTATTATCTCCTTTCGCAGGTATGCTGGAAGAGATTACTTTAGAAATAAGCTTGACCTTTGTACCTGTTTTTTTTCCTTTCTTCTTTTCTGTATTTAGTGTGTACATAAATTGTTAAATAAATAAATTTGAATTTCGCGGGCCACCCTTGCGCTTTCACCTTGTGTGAAAATGTCAGAAAGGCGATGTTGGTAAACATTTGTGCAATTGTCTGTGGAAATTAAAACAAGATGGCGGTTCTAGTTCCAACATAAGAACCATGCAGCACTAGAATTAATTACGAAGGTAGTTAACGTTAGTTTTTATTGAAGAATCAATTTTGTAATTTGCATGAATAACAAGGTCCTCTTGTCATTTCAGTGTCATAGGAACATACGTACGTAATTTTAGATCGTTTCATATGTCAAATATTTCAAATTTTTCAGTATTATTACAAGTACCTAATTGTATGTTAATTTGAAATAGTCAAATAGTGCCTACCTATTGCAACATTATGAACTAAAGTTAGCAGACGCATAAACATGACTATTTATTAAAAACACCTACATTTACATACGTTTTAGCACGTGTAATGCTAAACAATAGGAAAACTGAGACGGAGTTTCCTGAAAACAGGATGAAGGCTGAAATCCCTGGCAACCGTTCTTAAAACATAGTTTATTGTTTTAGGCAGGTAGTTAGTCATGTCAACACCCAATATTCAGAAATTTATCGATAGCGATCCGTAAAATAAACTTCGTTAACAATTTATTGCTGGCAGTAAATCTTCAGATAGTTACCTACTCTTCTTTAGCAACTGTAGAAGATGGGAGTAGTTTCAATTACATAAAATTTACTGGTATTTTAAAACCACCGTGTTTTTTTTACGTTTTGTTGAAACAATGTTGTTATAGATGATGATGTTCATGCAATGGCTGAACTTTGAAAATAAAATGTCATCGACATTCATTACCTTAACTACAATGAAAAGTCGTTTTATATGCTTTGAAACAGCCTTTCAAATACAACAGACCATAATACAAAATCAGAAGAGAAAGATTTACCGAAGACAATAAAACCGACCACAAAACCACAGACAAACTAAATTCTACAGTCGAGAATTGAAAGCACTGCAAACACTAGTGGTTTCAATCTGAAGCGCGTGTTTGGCTATGGCTAAGCACCGTAAAAGCTGCGTTCAAAAGAAATGGCCAGCAATAAACGTTGCGGCTTTCTCCGCAAATACTGGCAGTAAACAATAAGGTAGACTCGGTGGCTGTGGAGCTGAATTATCTGTGCCTTAGTTTGATTGCTTCGCTTATTAAATTGAAAGGGAATGGCGTGGAATATGAGAAAGCGATTTCATTATAGCTGTAGAGGAACTATTGATTAAAACCTATGGTATAGGTAATAATAGAAGGAATAAAAAACGAATGAGAAAGAACAAAAAATATTTAAAAGATGCTAATTAATCATATCAAAAATTACTCCTATTATCTGGGTTATGCAAGAAACGAAACCTTTTATAAACTATCCCATGAACTATCAATGAAACACTTCCTGCTAAGAATTGAATGACATAGTATCTATTGCAATGAGCAATTATCCTGGCAGGTTTTTTTCCGCCTAACTTTGTGAAGGTGGATTTAAAAGAATTTACAGTATTCGCAAACTGTCTACATTATTGAACCTGTCTCAGTCAGCGAGAATCAATAACATTGCAATTGACGTGTATAATTAATACGTTGTTCAAAGTTTCATTAACTAAAACCGCAGCCATTTTATAATCCAAACTACATATTTGAATTTGGAATGTCAGAATGCTAGCCGTCTGTGGTTTTTGTCAAATTATTCGTGTACATTTTTTGTTAATGAATACCAGAATACTAATTCACTAAAATGCCTGATTAATTAATTTCAGTGTTTCAAATACTTACATTAGTACATAACTTTTATTTATGCTTTCGGCGACACGTGGTCATTTGAATTCGATTCTCGTATTGTACAAATATTTGTGAGGCGGGTATTCTGTATTCATTCGTCATTCTTTCCGAGTAGGTACGGTTGTTTGTAAGCACATTTTGGCAACCATGACACGGAGAGAGTTCTATTGAGGTTCTATGGCACGATGCGTCTATTAACTCATTAATACATTTTCACGGTTTCTTTTGCAGTTACGTAGTGTTACAATTTTCTGTAACTTCAGGTTACAAGCTTGTTAACCTTACAAGTGCGCTCCCACTGCAGAACACTGCACTGTTGACCCTTTCTTCGCTGCTCATCGGTCCTACATCAAAAGGGTTCACGCATGTGCGGACAATTCCGCCGGATGGCTGCGAAGTCAACGAAGTGGACGCTTCACGAAAGCCATTAGCTTTTCTTCTTATATTCCGTAAATAACCGACTGTTTCTGATCCAATGACTTTTTCGACGAGTTCGTTAGAGCTATTTTTGGAAGGCTATTAAGTAAAATTTTGTGTAGAATGCTTTTGAGTTGACACTTTAGTCTTTTCTAAAATAAGCTCTACTTCTTTTTCACATTACTTCATGGATCGATAGGCCATACGCGTAAATAATTGGAAAAATCCCCAGAAAGTGTTGCTGCTAAAATATCCTATTAGCAGTTCTAATTGTTTCCCCATTTTAACCTTTAAGTACTTAGGTAACATTAGAAAGTATTCAAATTGCATCACAAAAACATACATTCATTCACATTAGACGCGCGGTGCATCTAACACCTACCTCACGTTCGGAAATGCCTATGTTAATATGGCGGGCAAACAGTCGGCTAGTACTGGAATGCGACCGATCCAACGTTTAAACTATTTTCGGACGAACACGGAACTGCACTGTTCGGCGTTTGAAATCTATGGTACATAGTTTATCACGATTTTATTGCATTTGTGGGAATCTAGGCCGGATTGTTTAGCGAGATAATAATCTGTTAACGTCAGTTTTGTTTAACGATTAAAAGGAAGACATACACTTGCTGTCAAAGTGACTTTATCATAGAATGTTCTATTTACAAAACAGACAAAACAACTATGTTTTAAAGTTGCCAACGTGAAAAATGGTGTTTGCATGGAAAAGTTTTCTTTATTTTCCCGAAAACATGGAAGACTACCGTGTTAATTACAAAATGTAGGTAAGAGTAATAAACAAAATAACGTTAACAAGGCAGCAATAAAGTAAATGGTTCGCGGCCTACTACTAGACGAAGTTGTAAAAGTAGTTACAAAGAAAAATAAAAGCGCAGAGGGATTAGCTGTTAAGTTCTTAAACAATTTTATATCTCTAGGAAACTCGTGAATGTTGGTTTTATGCCTTTTACATCAAAGTGTGACATTATGAGGCGCTTTGTGTCATTATATGGCACGGTAACACTGAAAATGATGTCCTTCTTAAGCTAGTATTAACTTGACATCGCTATATTGTCCTGTTATTATAAGTCGGAGCAGAAACATTTTAATAACAACCTTTTTTGACTGAAGTACGTACATTTCACAAATTAAAATCAACTGTTTACTTCGATGGTAGCAAAAGAACAAGAGTTCAGAACCGCCTAAAAATCAGTACTTAGCTAACATAATACCACAAACAAAATGGTCGGGATTCACAATGGACCTCATTAAAACGTACAGCCAACGTTAATGAAAGCTTCATGTTCTACAATGGCTGCCTGTCCGTTAGCCGATATATTATTAATTTGAACTGGAAGCCCGCCAGGTAACTACACTACGTAATTAAATGATTGATTGGTATCTTTGAAGCCGTATTTGATTAACTACTTTCATTTTGTCGTACATTCTGACAGCAGTTTCATCGTTCAGCGCCGGCGGACAAGTCAATCTATGTGAATTCTAAATTCAATCTTGGCGCTCAGCGGGCCATAGACACAAAAAGTCGAACGTGATATTTTTGTAATGAAAGTGGAATAAAAAATTTGAACATATTGGTATTTTTCCAGCACAAATAGCTGTGAATATTATAAGCAATTTGACGTTCAAATCCGAAATTCTACTTCACTATGCAATGGAGGCGATAAAATTGTAAAGATAAATATGTATCCGATCTGACTCAGTGTTCCAGCCCGCATTCCTCCCTTGTTTATTGCGTCATAAGCACCGCTCAATCTGAGAAGGGGCTTGAAATTCAAGGGGTTGAGGTGAGAAAAGGGTAAGGGTCAGTAGATTCAAGGACTAATAAATAAAACTTAAAAAGAGGTTTGTATTTTTAGCATGAGATTGTTTAACTTTTTAACTGATTTTAGTTTTTTTAGTTCTCAGTATGTTATACCTATAGTTTCAATTTCTCATGATATGGACAATTCTTCCAACTAGGTACTATAACCAATTACCATATCTATGGAATATTTTGGCTAAAAATAATTATGGAGGCCACTCAGCATTCGAAAATCAAAATGCCATTCGTATCACTGCGGATGGGCGCCATGATTGTTTTTCCAAATGACGTATCAATATCATAACTGACATCCTTATTCTGGAATGCTCGCAGCATTTTAATTAGACTCGTTCGAGTTACGTAACGTGAAACGTGAGTTGACATAAATTGTAGAATTTAAATATTTGCTATGCTCTTTTTAGGACAAACAAGTAAATATGTGCATCGTTTATGTAGTACAAAGTCGGAATTCGACATTGTATGATTGTGTTAACAAGTACAAATTAACCTAAGTGTTACTTTCAAGCTGCTTATTTAAAAGACCTTAATTTAATTTACAATTTCCATGCATTATTCTGACCTAAGGAAACAAAGGCTTTCCGCTAGTTTCCACTCCCCAGCCAAGGAAGGCAAACAAAAATATTTTTAATTAAAGTAGGTAATATTGACTTGCCAGTCTGTCATAAAATATGTATTATAAACTCAGCTCATTACTCGCGGTAGAGCTGACGCAAATGCTTAGCGTACCGGCGAGGTGCTTAGAACTGGAAAATTAGGACCGAAAATGCATTGGAGAGCACTCGCCGACCGAATTCAAATTTCCTATTTGGAAAATTGCCAAACTTCTGTGGAGCATTTCTCTCAAACACTTAACAGCCTTCTTTAGTTTCGTGATTAACCTTTTCGTGTCAGAACTATTTACTGTCCAAATTAGGTAATTTGTCTTTTGTAGTATCCAAAAACTCTAGGATGAACGAAGAATTAATCGGATATTTATCAAGAATTTGACAACGCAACGCAGCGATTTTTGAGTTTTAATGGCAAATATCTTATAGGTAAACAACCTTTCACATTTATTTTGATAAGCTAAATGCGCTCTTCGACATTCCTATAAAAACTTACAACGCAATCAACTCGATCTACAAACAAAATTCAAAACCTGACATAGATTAAAACATACCATTCTGCCTGTCTATTCTCTATTTGCGTTCCATTTCACGATGCAAGTAAAACTTTTATCTACACTATATGGAATACGCTTTAGCTCTGCAAGTGAGCATTCCGGGATAGGAAACAAGGTGACCTAAAAACAAACACGAACTGATTTGAAATGGTTGGTATATTGGAATAATTTTTGCTGACGGCACGTTATTCATAACTCATTTATTTATGACAGCCCGTGATTGGACACTGTGTTTTCGGAAATGTAATGTAATACGTGAAATTTAACTAGATTTTTCGAAGGAAAATATGATACACACAGGAAAGTAATAGATATTATGTACAGGTACTTACTTAAATACTGCAAAATTTAAAACTTAAGATTAAGATATTGATTTTAGAACACAAGTTTGACTATATCCAGCATTGTCTTTCCAAGAAGTATGTACAAACAGCCAAGTCATTTCTAATTATTGACAACTCCTGTGTACCGTAATAAATTTCAAACGTTTTGACAAAGTTAAAGTTATCGAGGTCTACCGCAGTCTATCAAATTACACATATACTAAGGTTCAAGTGACACAAAATAATTCTCCAAAAACTTTACTTACTTCTGTAAGTAGGGTTAAAGCTTTAATGGCAGTTTTATGACGTCAGAGAAATAATCTCGTCGATTAAATGCTTGAGAGCGATGAGTGGTCGTTACATTTTTATCGCTCCGTGAAACAGCTGACTCGAGATTTGCGCAGATTGTAAATAACGATATGAATCAGCGGCGTTGGCAGACTGCAATCTTTTCTATGCTATGGTTTTATCTTTGCCGAGGATAAATAGACTGCCTTCTATAAATCTACGTCAATCATACGAAGGTCAAAGTAAAACAAAAATGTAGACAGATGCCTTGTTTAGAACTTCATAAATTAGACAAGTTTGTTTGTGATATCGTCTAGATTTAGAATAGTTTAAGGTTGTGGTTATTTTTTAAATTAGATTTCTGATTAAACCTCGTTAGAACACTTTTTGTCGCTTATATCACTTATATTACCTTTATTTTTGTTAATTATGTTCTTCTACCAAAGGTTAATATAATTTGTGACTATTAAGATTTAAAACTCAAAAACTGTTTTTGGGGGGGGGCCTGGTAATCTGTGTGACAGGTTTTTCCTAGTGCAGATACCAGTCTCCACAAAGGATTTATTAGATGTAATGTGTCTTCATATTCTTGCCTTTGTGGAAGAGAAAATAAAAGTTTATTATTATTATTTATCATATACTCAGCAGTGAGATTGTCCCATTTCCTTATTAGCATAAGCGATGACTTTCGCAAAGGAAGAGTTTAAAACGAAATTACAGGCAGTTTCTACAGGATTAAATGTCTGCGTCACTAAGTAACAGTAACTCGATCCCGCCTCATCCCACAGTTCATGATACGACTATTGTTAATGCAATTTGAAATTGTCGTCGAATAAATTGAAAAATGGCTGCCGGCTGCTTGTGTAAGCCGTTTGGAGATAGAGAATATGAATAAAAGTGTCGTCAAAGCTTTGTAGTCAATTTTAAAAGTTGATTTAATGGTAATCTTGAATAAAATTTTAAGTAGAATGATAGTAGTAGTAGATAAAAGTATTTATTTGACAGACTAAAGTGGTACTAAAATATAGGTACGCGCTGTAGCTACATAGATTACTAAGTACAACGTCTAAGCCATTGGCCTTATGACAGTGAATCTGACAATCGCAACTTAGCTACGTTTCACAACGCAGTAATGTTTAGGGCATTTAATGTTACTGGACTAATCTTACGAAAAATTTATCTAAATAATTAACGAAAGAGTTTCAAGCTGCAATTATAAAAATAATCTGCTTTTGGAAATCAAAGCACATTGTTAGAATTAAAGCCCCTTTTGCATCATACACCATATGAAGAACATGGCTCATCAGGAACGTTCCGAATCCAAATGGGATAGTTGAAGAATTAGCATTCGACGATCGTCTGCGTGGTTACGATGTTATTCCAAATTTAAACCGAGCTTCCGCCAACGTTACTGAATATGGCTGCCACATTCCGCTAGTGAAGTAACCCATACTTGTTAATGAAAGGTAGGAAACATGAAGCAGAATGAAAATAAATTCGCAGAAGTATTTGTTAGGATTGAGAAGATTTTTTAGATTTATAGCCACTTTGTTTTAGAGTTTTCGTTCTTACTTGTTACCACGCCACGTGAAGCCCATGCAGCGTTGCCAGAAGGTTACATTTCTTACATTTTTCGTAACTTTTGACCCCCTCGCGTAACATGTAAGTAATTTTTATATTTAAGGCAATTTTCGTAACTTTTGAGAACATCGAGATTTGCTACTAGATTTTTATTGCAAACAGTTAAAACGAACGCATCCAAATTAAACGCGGTTAAAACTGGCCCGTCTAAAAAATGTACTCTGAGATGGCTCTGAATGAAACGCGCAATGACAAAATGAAACTTATATTGCATGTTTTAAAACTTGATTCTGCTTGAGAGTTGAGCGTGTGCGCGTACGTTTCCTACTTTGGTTTCGTAGGTTTAGCTCGAAAAAGTTCTGTGATTACAGAAAAAACAAAAATTAAAAAAGTATAGAACAAAACGAATGGAAGCTATTTACTAGTACCCAATTTAATACACCATAAAGAGAGATGAAAAAATTGACAAAAAATAAAACTTATTTTTTTTTGTAATTTTTTTTGCTTTTATGCGATTTTGCCCTTTATGAACAGCCCTATTAAGAACATAATTATGGTAAAAAAGTACGTTAAAAGGGTTCTATACATATCGAATAGTAGGAGTTAGTTCAATGTAAAACTAACAGATGCACCACCTCTCGTGGATTTGGTTCAAATTAATAGAATAAGTTAGGTGCTAGAATAGATAGTCACAACTGTGAAGATGGCGCTGCGAACAAAAAAACGCAATTCTTCACTTCCGACCTCAAAAACCCGCAATTTCAAAAAACAATGTAACTTTTGCAGCAATAATGTAACATTTTAGGAAATGAAACGTAACTTTTGACTTAAGGGCCCTGGCAACACTGAGCCCATGGCCCCGGTTGTCATTTATAGGTCATAGACAGTCATTACAGGTAGTCAGTGGCCCGAAAGTCTGACAACCAGTCTTACCGAGGGGTATTGCATTACCCAGTACTAACTGAGTTCAACTGGGTTGTGGAGGTCAGATAGAAAGTTGCTCCATGTATAAAAAAAACCGGCCAAGTGCGTGTCGTACTCACACGCACACAGGGTTCCGTACCAAACAATAAAATAAAAAATATTTTTAATATTATTAAATTATTTTTATATGTAACAGCAAAACTAAATTTGTTTTTCATGGTATGTTAATGAAAAACAAAGTTACTGCTGAAGTTTGATGAAAAAGTACTAATCTCAAAAACTATAAGTACATCATATCTTATTCAAACCAATTTTCGTTGAAAGTTTTTTTACGTTCTATAACTAAATATTTTCGGAATTTTCATCTTCTTACTTTAGAAATTAGAGGGGGGACACACACATTTTACCACTTTGGAAGTGTCTCTCGCGCAAACTATTCCCTTTAGAAAAAAATAATATTAGAAACCTCAATATCATTTTTGAAGACCTATCCATAGATACCCCACACGTATGGGTTTGATATTTTTTTTTTTTTTGAGTTTTAGTTCTAAGTATGGGGAACCCCCAAAATTTATTGTTTTTTTTATATTTTTGTGTAAAAATCTTAATGCGGTTCACAGAATACATCTACTTACCAAGTTTCAACAGTATAGTTCTTATAGTTTCGGAATAAAGTGGCTGTTACATACGGACGGACAGACAGACAGACAGACATGACGAATCTATAAGGGTTCCGTTTTTTGCCATTCGGCTACGGAACCCTAAATACTGGTATTCAGCTGTGCGTTTCTGTACCTACCTACCTATGTATATAAAAGCTTTTAATTATATTATACCTAATATCCTCTTACCTAACGAGAGGATAATTTGTATTAGTCAGATTTTCCCATACCTATAACGTATAGGGAAAGAAATCTTCCTTTTTTAATAAATTTACTTACTCTATAGTTTTTCTAACTAAACGTTCCAGTCTTGTAATATTAGGTAATCTCATCATGGGATAGCCATAACTTTCTCTAGACAGTCGAGAGATAATTTGATTCGGCCTTCAAAGTTTAAATTCAAGATGGCGACTATGGCGAGAGTATATCACGAATTCACGATGCACGCATCACGCATGCGGCGTGCCTGCTTGAAAGGGTTTCACATAATTAATTGATAGAATAAATTCCCATTCTCATTTAAACTGAGGGCAATTAAAGAGGTATTTTGAGAAATATATCTAAGTACTTATCTTTTAATAAATAGCCATGATATAAATTCTATAGATTATTGACGTAGGTAATTAACAATAATTTATGTTCCCAATTCCGATCCAAAGAGTACGCACTTACTATCTGAAACACAAGAGGAAAATGGACAATGATATTTAAAAAAAAAAAGGATTGTGTGGTTTTATGAAACCACGGTAAAAGTGAAACTTTTTTTCACACTATTACGCATCACACACTTATATATATTGACGAGCGCCTTTCACTTTATCCCTACTCCGCGGCCCACCGTCACGCGACATGCAACACACAGACGAAAAAGTTTGAGACGATGTAATAAAAGTTTCACTTTAAAAACAACGTTCATGACAAATAGGCAAAATTACCCAACATTGGTCTCTTTAATATCGTAAATTAACAGGAAATTAACTCAATTGGCGGCAAATTGACAGGTGACGATCTGCTTCCCGCCATTCTTATTAGCTGTCAAACGACATGTCACGACATAGCGCGTAATCGTCAGCGAGCGGAAAACGTTTATGGCTCTGACGGGAGAAATTAAACCCATTTAAACCTAGTCTCTCCAATTCTTGTTATAACGTCCAATTTCTAACAAAAACATAGGCAAAGTTCGACGTTCAAATTCTGTAGCAAAGACATGAACTGATGTGTAGGTACATACGTCAATAGAGGTGGAAGTAACGCGTAAAGCAAGTTCTTATCGATTTTATGGCGTAATATTTACTTCTCCGGGTTTGAATTACAATGAAGTACAGGCAATTGAGCTTTCAAAAGACTTCCCACGCTCCTTTGAGTTGATATTTATGGGCCTAACAAGAATATTATTAGGAAATCTCTACGATATCCTTAGAGCTGGTGCTTTAGTAGTGGGTGCCTCTATTCATTGCGATTTTAGAGTTCGCAGAAAATAGAAACTCTTTGGAATTCTGTGAAGAGTGAGGAGTTACTCTTCGAGCAATATTTTCGAAAGAAATAACAAATTCGTTTAACCTGTTTACGTTACGTTCAACACGCTAATCAAACATAACATTCAGTGGATTTCAAGAATAGCAAGAAAACATACCTACTGGAAATGTTTACCGAAGTGCGCTCAAAAATAGAAATTGTTCAGAGCTTTGATATGCTAAAGTTGTACACTGTATTGCAGGGTTTAATACTCACCCAACAAGTATCATACATTCCAAAGACGTGACATAAGTTGTCACGCCACTGGAATGCTAAGACACATTTGCTTGAAAAGCTTACAGTGATTAAGCTTTTCATAACAAAATGAGTTATAGGGATATATTTTTCTAATTGAAATATTAGATGTAATCTCTTAGCTAAGGACGGCATTCTATTTCTTGGAGTGATTTTAAATGGTCTTACAAAGAATTATGGTGTTGTATATTATATTAGTTAGGTGTTCCTGTGAGTTATATTCAGTTCGATGATGAAACAGATACATTGAAAGTTATTTAATTTTCTGAAAAACTAATTAATAAGATTTATTATATATATATAGTTATATATAGTCTCAAGATATATACTTCCCCATTAAATTTCGATTCAAACATAATTTTTGTATTTTTTTTATTTATCAGAATAATCCTTAAGAACTGACGAAGGCCGAGACAAAGCCAGTACGTCTACCATGAGTTTTAACAATCTATATTCGCTAGCGTCTGTAGTTAAAAAAATGTATGAAAACTTTTACAGCGCCTCTAGCGGATAGTTGGGTACTAAAATGCGCAGTATTCGGCAGTATGAGTCACTGTAGTTATCTATCCTACGTCATCGTGTAGTAAACTAAACTACAGCGACTTTAGTTTGGGCTTCATTTGCTTAGAATTTGGTTGCTTAGCACCAACACAGCTCATGATACCATTGAAAAAGCTAACTGTAGTATTTGCGTATTGACGGAACTATTGCAGTTACGTCAAGCGATCTAACTATGACAACTCATGGTAGACGTACAGATTCTATCATAGTCATAGCGATTACCGCAGTGGAAAAGAGAAAAATACACGGGAAGTTTTCGAAAAGCTGAGGTCAATCTGCTTGAAAGTGGTCATAGAAATATGAAACATTTTGAAAGCGTCCTGTGCCCTTTAGAAGGATGATGACATGTAGTTCATGTAGACAGAATAAATATTCTACTGAACATCAAAGCAACACTACAGCACTGTCCACAATCTAAACTTTACAATGTCTATTCTACTAGAGATGCGCCAGATATTACCAGATAAGTAGGTCCGGATAACCGGCTCAATGGACCCGCCCGGATAAGCCTGCTACCTACATCTGAAAGTAGGACGCGTGAATTCCTATTATGTCCATTTTAAATTAATACTATCTAATGGGAACCTTATTTGGATAGCCTTTTAATTAACGTGTAGAATGAGTTTTTTGTTTCAACGTTGTAAAATTAAATAAAGCTGATAAAGGTTACGAGGGTTCTTTTCAGCGCATGCGCGTTGTGTCTGGTTTAAAGGGGTACATTTTTTTTTACTTAAACGTTTTTGTTTTCACTTCTTTACTTGGAAAATACTGATAAAATTATTTAACAAAGCTTTTCCTCTTCTGTACTTTTTATTTTTTCAATTTTATTTCTAAGATAGATAAAAAAATGTACAAAATAGTACTAATTTCTGTAAAGAGTTGAAACGCTATTGCAAGGAAAAATAGTAGAACAAACAATTGCTATCCATTCGTTTCACAAAGTCGTATGATCATAAGCCACAAAGCAGTGGCGAAGTTCATCAAAATTACGTCATTTAATCCATGGCTAATAATGCCATAATACTACAAAAGAGACCATATACGTAGAAAACCACAGACAATATTGTAGCCACTTTTGAAAAAACGGACTGAGTGACTAACGTTGTTTATGTAGTTCTGGATGATGAGTCAATGAGTCATCGAATATCCCGATTGTAATATCATCCCTACATGTGGCTGCTGTGCAAAGATCTTTTAATGTATGACTAGTTTTATGACGTAAATATATGAAGTTATTAGTTAGAGCTCGTCGCAGATAGGTTGAAATTTGCTTGCGTTGTTCAAAAACGAGGATGTTTCTGCTACTGATCCTTTTTAGGTGTAAAATGTGTGGAAGGTATTGTGGTGCATACCTTTTAGCTGTTAGTACTTATCTACAATGTCGGGATTATTATTTTATAAATGAAATTATTGGATTTCAGATTTCCTAAGAGGTATTGCGTAACCAGGTTACCACTTCCATTGATATTGTCAAACATGACACGAATAAGCTCTACCAGTATATTTGCCTATTCAAATAATATATCCGTTTCCCTCCAAACAAGTCAATGACCTCCCAGTTCCGACCAAATTCGATTCAATAAATTCATAGAGTAATATTTCCTCTCTGTATTTCGGATATATCTTACATCTGGGGGAGTTAGTCCAGAGCGCAGGATACACTGGATTTAATTTAACCGCCACCGTCCGGGCAGGTAGTCGGATATCAGTAGAATAGTCGGATATATGATCCGCACTATGGCCCACCTCTCTTCAGGATGAATATGTTACGTATTGATATTAGATTGAGAAGAAAAGAAATGATGGAAACAGTTTCAGTATCCTTTTAGATTACTTCAGTGGATTTTTTAACCAAACATGTTGTAGAAATTTCTTATTTTTTACTTTTATACGGTCATCTGTTGCGGCAAACTCTATTTAGTTAACATTGCAAAGTACGATCGCATGTGTGAAAAGAAAGTGTCATTAAAGTGCTATAAAAGCTGCAGCATGACAATTTTTAAACATTCACACGAGAAAAAGTAAAAGAAAATACAAATCACGGACGTATAATAGGTTCGTTATTTTTTTTTTTATGAAGGAGAAAGTATAAACCTGTGCTACATTTGGAAACGAAAAAACTAAGCTATTTTCCATCCGATCCAGTTTTCAATTTAAATTTGATTTCGTATGTGTGAATATTTAGAAAAAACCAGGCCGAATCAATACACTGCAAACTAAATACCATGTTTCAAACAAACATGATATTTCTTTGTGAAAATATCAGCATTCGTAGAACCTGTTCCAGATTTTATTCGTTATTTATAGTGAAATAACAACAGTTACTCATAGTCGTTATTTTAACAATAACCTCCATGCGCCAACCTCAAATGTAACAGGTGCTTATGTCAAGTCATGAAACTATTGAGGTTTACGGCTTTATTATTACCGAACTCTATTGAATTTGATATCAACTTTATTAATGTACAAGAGTTATTGCTGAATATATCTCGTCAAAGAGTACTATGAGTGTTATTTTCATTGGACATTTACGAACATTATTTTACTCAGCAAGTCTGCTCTAATGTTTTGGAAACCGCTGTCAAACATAATTTATTATTCCCTTTATTTATTTCATAACGCTGCCTGGACAACGTCAGAAAACAGTTTAAAAAAAACCTAGTAAATTTTGTAAAAAGAAGTCAAGGGATTAAAGACATACAAGACTTTTATTGGGTAGGTATCGGTCTTTGGTAACCCATTTCTACAAGATGTCAAAAATACCTAAGTTTCAAGATAATTTCATAGAATTTCGTTGCCAAAAATGTCTAAAACAGGGTTCTCTCTCTCCCTCCCTGCTTTCGTATCAAGTAACAAAATAAAGTTATGGCCTAGTTATAACGTTTAAAATTCCACATAATGTTCTGGCCCCCCACAGAGCTCAACTATTCCTCAAACAAAGTTGCCCCTAAAACGACGGTCTCTTTAATTAACCACGCAGCTGTGGCACCCATAACATCACGCGCGATATAGCGGTATGCAGTTTGTATTACTGTATGACTAACATACAAACATTCATACATAATCGCAGCAGTGTTCGGTGCTGTCGGAATGACGACACTGCTGACCTCTGACGGGTTAAAGCGTTTTTGTAGCGTTCCTTTTGACGTTTGTAAAGTGGTGTCTGTATTTTTGGATCACAGTGTTTGCATTTTGATGTAGATAAACATGTGGTGTCGGATGAATGCTACTCGTGAATAAATATATTATGCTTTTGTGCAAACGTTTTGTAAAGAACGATAACAGATGTTTTTAAAACAGGACTTTTGTGAAATAAACTTTAATAAGACCATGTTGAGTTGTGATTCCTTTTAAAGAAAAAGGTTCCTACTATACTTAATTAATCACAATAATTTGCTCTGTTGCAATCTTAAGTTTCTAATAGAACCTACAGAAGTACTTCACCACATAATTTTACAATCCATAATTGACAATCAGTTCTCTAATCTCAAATCAGATGTTACTTAATAACAGCGCCACGTAACCTATTGTTCCTTCAGCATCAGCAGCCATAATGATTGCAACAGAGCGTCTATCTGCAAAAAATCTCACGGTTGTCGTGCAATTGCAAACAAGGTCGCTAAATAAAACGCTCGGCCTGTGACCCGACCGGTTGTAATATATCTGGGCCTGTTTGACCACGCTGACATAACGAGCTTTGATATAAATCTGCCTGGTGCATCCAAATAAATAGCCCTTGCACAACATAACACCTATAACCCCTGAAAGGTTAGGCAGGTGTACCTGATAGTACACCCACAGTTATGTTTTTAAATCCCTTGATGTAGAGGGCGGGCCTGTTGTCATTAAGCGGACACAAATCTAAATTTCGTGGTTGCTAATGAATGATTTCTGATGGAGAAACCGAAGAACAAAGAAAGCCCGCTCTTTCAGTAATATTAAAAATATTGCTATTCAGTTTTTGAGAGAGACAGTCTTTTCACGACGGGACGCTTTCACTGACCGCGAAGCAGACACAATAGATAAACAATCGTCACGTACCATTGTGGCTCAAAAGACTGAAAAGGTTAAGATTTTTTTGGGAGACCCCTCCCCTGTTGGAATGAAAAAAGGGACAATCCTATTGAAGATTTTAATTTGGGATGTCTCTTTTATCAGAGCCATGATCCTTACCATTTTATTATAACAATGAAGAGAAAATATTCCCATTGAAGAGTTGAATTTCACAAAGTCAATGTGCAGATACGAGTAAGTCTGTGTATCGGTACTCCCTTTCTTTTCCTAAAATTGTTTGTCCGAAAATCATTATCCACAACACGCTGGCTATAAACTTCAGTAACCATAATGTTCAAAATCCCGAAATTTTGTTTAACATAATTATCTTGAGTTCTTAAAGTATTCTGTCATAATATCGAGTACTATAATAATTGAATCTCCTAATTTTACATGACCTAAAGTCATATGTCCTAAGTATTGTGTTAAATAATGTGTATTATTCCGAATATTCATTTATAATAAATTTGTAGTCCTAAAACATTTGCTAAAAATTAGGTTTTAGTGACAGAAACGAATCGCTGTAAATCCGACTCCACGCAGTCTTGTCTGCTCTACCCCTAGAGTGTAATTTAAAATCGCGTAGGCGCGGAGGGGCAAGGCGGCCCGCGAGTTGAGGAGCAGGTGGTTGTAACACTCGCCGCCGCGGCTGAGGCTGGCCGGCTAAGCCGGCCAGCAAGCCGAAGCTGCGGTGGTGAGCGTTAAACCCATCTGTGATGATAAACTCGCGTGGGACCGCCGGCGCCCCGCAGCGCCGGAGCCGTGACAGAAACCATGCCTGCTGCATGCATGTTGCATGCTTGCTTGCTTTCTTGCTTGCATGCTGCATGCTTGCTTGCATGCTTGCTTACATGCTGCATGCTTGCTTGCATGCTGCATGCCTGCTTGCTTACAAACACCACATGTTCACAATCAACTGCTTTATTGAGTACATAATATATTTATTTCTGTAGAATAAAAAAAGAATTTTATTATTATAAATAAACATTATGTAATTTGAATTTAGGACTTATAACTTTTATAGAAAATGTTTTTATGTCTTTTGTATATTATTGATTGTAATATTTATAACAAACGGATTTAGGACATATTATATTTAGGGGTTTCAATTTTATCGCATGTGATATTATGTGATATTAAGTTCGGGTAAATTATCGTTTGGACAAATGATGATTAGGACAAAAAAAGTTATGGCACTTTAAATTATGGATAAAAAAGTTAGGTGACACAATAGAGAACCCTGTGTATCACCTGTAGACGATATTGATTTCCTCAATAAAGCTTTTAACTTTGCACAAACTAGAAACGCGCATCAAAGGACCGACACAGCTCAAAGCTTTGAATATGCAATGCTGAATACATTTTCAGATAACAAATAGGTTTCTTGAATATTTAAAGAGTACTTTCACAGTACTGTAACATTCGAGATGTAGACTTTTAAACATCTGTAACATTATTTTCTGAAACGTATCACAAAGCCTATCTACCGGACTGACATGACATAGTAAGTAGATTTTTATATAAAATCTAATATACCGAACGTTGTAGATGCAATATGTCTGAAAGATGAACGTGTGTAATATCGCTTACTGAGCTAAATCTAATAGCGCTTTAGTGATATTACGAATAGGGACCGTAATTTTGTCTAGCTCAGGTGATACAATTTTGTCGGGTAATTTGTGTAGCATTTGTATATTTCGAAGTAATATATTCTTCCTTTTATGCTTTCTTAAAGGCCCATTATTAATATTAGCTTAAGGTTCGCTGTTCTCATGTAAGTGATTTTGATGAATGTTGATGAGAACGAAAGAAGATAAATCGCAAAATTGGGTTCTGTTACCGAAATTTCGGTGGAGTCCTATGTTCAGCCGTGGATCTCATCAATCAATTAGAAAGTCTAATGAGTTGGACTGGCTGAGTGATTGATGAAGCGAATAATCGAATTTGTCTTTATTCCGTTTGTGTAATAATAAATTACCTAAATCAAAGGTTATCTGTAGCTAACAGGATATTGTGTGCAATTATCCTGAATTATGTTAGAAATGAAACATGTATATTCGCAAAACCGCAAACCTTTTTATTTCGAGGACTAATGCAAGTTAATTATTGCACAATACATATTTACAGTTCCATTTATTTTGAGGTGTACGAGGTCAGATTTGGTCAAGTCGGACGAGGCCAATAGAAATTTGTTTGTAATTCTCATGAATGGCCCAGAATGTCAATGGCCCTTGGACATTACTACTATTATGGTGGTAAAGAGAAACAAAAGCTCGTTTTCGTACTTGGCCGTGTGACTTACCTACTTGAATGCAATTGGGGTAACACAATTTGGGCTATTGTGCAACTTGAATTGTTTCGGTTTTGTGGTTAGATAGAGTCATATTGAATCTGTTTTTGTAATTTTCAGCTGTTCAAATTGTGTGATGTTTAAACAATCTGATCTATTTCTTGCTTTGTTTATGTATGTATATTAATTTTATCAACGTTACCATCTTTGAATCTCAAATCTCTGACTAGGATGGTTATTTTTTTTTACTAGTTATGCTAAATCCAATTGTGTCATCGTCGATCAAATTGCGTACTAAGACACACCTTACAACATCTCAACTGCGTATAATATCAAGAACATCTTGAATTAACAACCCAAACAAGTATCGACATCAATACAAACTCAGGTCTCTCGAGGCGTATGAATAACCTTAAGGAAATAAACTGTAATAATGCTGAGGAATTATTCACGACAGCATAGAGTGACATCATATACAATACGATTAGTGTGTCATGGGCAGAAATGACCGAAGTGTTCCGACAGGGACCTGTCAGTGGATAGATAACAGTGCAACGGTGCATTCGTGCCCTCATTTTCCAACTACCGTCACTTCTTCTACGGAATATATTAAACTCATGACGTGATTATATCATACGTGTTATTAAGTGGCACCAAATTACAGCTGATTGCCGTGAGAAGCATGTAGAATAGTTTTTGTGGAATGTAATGCTCTCTGTGTTTGATGCGGTAGCGACGCAATTCAAAGAATAGGAAGAGGTATATAGAAATCTGTGGCCGTGTCTAAGATTACAATAGCGCTTCGGCCTCTTTTATTTTTTAAGGAGTGGCTTGAAATCCTTGTGTAGGTGAAATTCAATGCTAGTGATGAGACCGAGTGAATGCAAGTTTTATGAGCAGCTGAGACAAGGCATTTCTACTTCGAATAAATGATTTGTTGTTGGTTATGTAATAGGACCTTTTGTTTGTCTTGCGCGGAGCGCTTTACGATCTAATTCCAGAAGTCACTGTTATCCGCTCCCTTTGTTCCTTTTGTTATCTTATCTGAGGCTGCTAAGCTCAGTAGCTTTATATATCTACTTTGCGTCGTTATCTCGGCGGAAAGGGTGATGGATGGCGGAAGGAAACTCGTACACTAGAAGTTATTGATGGACGAAATTCGATCAATGAGCGCGCTCTGTTGCGGATATTGATAGTCAGCGCGTGTCACTTTGATACATTTACAATGAGGTACGCCCACCGTTGTTATTGCGACGGATATGGAGTGCGAACATAATGCCTAGCGACAGTGCAGATGTGCGCACTTTCACCTCCGCCCTGCTCGATGTATCGCGTGTGATCCGACCCGCATAGTGGCGTAATGTCCCTCCGGGGATAGCGGCCGTCGGTAATTTATTACGCAGTCAACGGAATTGATGCATTGTGCTTATTAAGTTGCTTAGACGAGTATCGAGGGGTCTTCATGAGACCGACGTTGAATGGTCACCGAGAACGGTTCCTAAGCTCGCCCCGGCCTTCATCGTTGTGGTGCCATTAGCACGTACCGACATGGTCCGTGACACTATCTACGCTTTCGCTACCCGTATCTAACATTTAGCCGAAATACGTGTGTTCGAATGCAATACATAACGATGTCATACGGTATATCGCCGGGGAAGGGGAGGCGTCGCCGACCGGTCGTCGCCCGGTATCGTTCGCGCTGTTTGTAAACATTGCAGCTTGAGCCGGCGCGTCGCGAGCGATAAGCTGACTGAGGGACTCAAGTGTAGAGTAATGGGACTCACCTGTACGATCTGCACGTTGTCCTTGTCGAGCAGGAACTCCATGGACTTGTGGGGGCGCGGCGCGCGCTGGTCCGGCGGCGCCAGCGCGAGCAGCGAGCGCGCGTGCAGCACGGTGCGCTGCGTGTCCACGTCGGTCTCCAGCACGCCAGCGGGCGGCGCGGGCGGCGCGCGCGGCCTCGGCGGCTTGTGCGCCACGCCGCCCGCCACCGGGAGCCCCGGCGCCCGCGACACACCCTCCTCCTTCAGCGGGATGCGCACATACTGCGGCCCGGCGGCCGGCCCGCGCGGTCCCTGCCCCGCATCTGCCGCCGTCGCCGCGCCGTTTGTAGAGGGTCGTATGTTCGCGCCTGCGCCCCTTGTTTTTTTCTCCTTGCGCCCCGAGAATCGGAAGTTCGCGAATCGCGAGAGGAAGCCGGCGATGCGGCTGCGCGGCACGCGCGCGCCCGCTTCCGTCATGGCGGCAGCGCGCTCTGCGGCCGGCGCGCGCGGCTCCTCGCCTCTCCCCTCCACTACCACCACTTCGGCGTCGTCCGCGTCGTCGCTCGCGGTCGTGTCGCTCTCCGTGGTGCTCGTACTCGTCTCTCGCCAGCTCACTTCTGCGACTACCGGCGAGAACGTCACTCCCTTGGAGCCCGCAGATACGGAGCGCACCGGCGGCGCTGCGCCGGGCGGTGCTGGCGCCACCAGCTGTAGGGACGCGCGTAGTTCTTCCGGCGTCTCTCTGTGAGGGGTGGCTCGTGCGCGTAGCTCCGGTGTTGATCTCACTCTAGCGTCGCACGACGATCTCAGCGGCGTGGATGTAAACACTGGTTCTCTTAGCGGGTCGGGGGAAGGCGTGCGCGGTGGTGAGGGGGAGGGGGACGGGCCGTCCATGCGCCGGCGCAGCTCGTCCAGCACGTCGTCCCAGGCGCCCCACGAATCGTGTAGTCGTCTCGCTGTCATCACTGACAGTTCACGGTCGTAGTTTTCACTTTCAGCGAGGGCCCGCCGCGCTGTCTCGTCCAGCCGGCGCGCCGTCGCTTCCATCTCTCTGGCGAAGGCTCGTTCGGACTCGGTGGTAGAATCACTGCCGGCACTAGGTTCCCGTACGGGTGACTCGGTGGGTTGTCGGACGACCACTTCGACCGGGGGTGGTGGTGGTGGTAGTGGTACACTCCGGGGTGTCCGGGGGGGTGGCGGTGGGGGCGGCAGGCGCGGGCGCCGCGGGCCCCCCCGGTAGTCCAGCGCGGTGAGGTCGGCCACGCTGACGGTGAGGCTGTCGGACACTTCGAAGCTCTGTCGGAAGCGCGCGCGGTGCGCTGCGTGCCGGCGCGGCTCGGCGCACACGTCAAGCTCGGCGGGGAGAGAGAGTGCGCGCGCGGCGCGGGGCGGGCGGCGTTCGGCACTGGGCGAGTCGGGCGCCACGGCCAGGCAGGGCGCGCTGCCGGCGGCCGCCCGGTGCGCTATTTCGGGCGGGCGGCACGCCGCGGGCGGGGGCGGCCGGCGCGAACGCTCGCTGTAGCCGCTGTCTTCGCTGAGGTTCTCGGCAGACAGGTGGGTGCGCGGCGCGGCCACGCGGGTGGGCGGCGGGGAAGGCGGCGGAGACTCCAGGGAATCGGGCGACAGGCTGGGCGAGGCGGGCGCGGCGCAGGACCTCTCCAGCGACTCGAACTGCGCGAGGCTGGAGGAGCGCGAGAGCGAGCCCGAGCTGGCGGGCGAGGTGGCGCGCTCGCGCCGCCTGCGCTTCGCCGGGCACGCCCACTCGCGCTCTGACTCGCTGTCGCACTCTGACCCTGATGGGAAACAAACTCTGTCAAGCACTGAACTAAACACGTTACACTGAAACTCTCCCGAAACGCGGCACGTCGCCACGTCCAGACAGCGACAATGACAATGACCGAATAGAAATCAGTATTCTTTCTATTACTTGGAACTAGTCCAAGAGATATGTAGGATAACATTCAATGTACTTGCCAAAGCCGGTCTAGACACAATGAAGGACTCGGTCTAATATATATGTTGTGTAAAGTAATTACTCTGGAGGTGGTCTTGTATATGGAGTTACCCTTATATTCTTTGTTTAAAGCTGCGCCATCTGTACTGTAATTGTAGAACTTTTAGTGAGCTTGTTGTTTTAAAAGTACCGCTACTGCCCTATAGATGGCGCGAAATGAAATTATAGCCACGCTGGTATAAAATGCATTGTATTAAACGCACATATTAATTACTGAAAATTACCTTGAGTGCCCCGCACATGGATGACAGAATCTGCATCTGAATCTGAAAGCCATGTTGCGGCGGAGGAACGTTCGGAACGCAAATCATCGCTCGTTTCCTCGACTATAGTTTCGAGGTATAAAGCGTGAGTGCTGCCATTATCACCTGTGGGAAGAAATACAATGATTTAGTAGAGATACACATGAAAAAATTAAATAAAAAAACTTGTTTACATTTTTTACTCTTGCTATTTGATACTAGATGGCGCTGCGCGTGACATTCGTTAAATAAATTCAAGCTCCGTTATATTTTTCTCTGAATTTCCCATATTTTTTTTGTGATTAATCTAATATTCCTACTAAATATTATAATTGAAAACCCAACATCGAAACCGTCATTGTAAAGTTAGTTTCCTAGGTACTTATAATTTGTATTCAAAGCATTTTCATGCTCCAATTCAATTTTGCTCAAGTAAAATAGTAAAATAGCAATACCGTTGTGTAAAAACATACCTGATAATTGGCATTCACAATAGTTATCGCTGTATTTTTCAATGCAGATTTGTTTTTGCAGCATAGTTTTAACGTTAGTTCTTACAAAAGAACCAATTAGAGTATTTTTCAAATTTAGACAATACCATGGACAATACATATTCATTTCTCTCTATCTATGGTATCATGGCAATGAATACTAAATTTTTACTCATCACCAATTACATTAAAATCACATAACATAGGAAACTAGTGGAAATTATGGGTACAAAAGATTTCTTTTCAATTTTGCTAATCTAAATTAGTCTGTAATGGCTTAGTAAAAATGCTCTTATTAATACCTAATCGTAAGATGGTGGTTTTAATCTGACAGCATTCATTAGTTACCTACCCAGAGAGGAACTTAGAAAAAGTATGTTCGATGTATTTTCTTCCCATTAGAGGCTGTTTTTTACAGACAATAAGTTGTGTCATTGACTGTGTGGGTTTCACTTCGTCCGTGTAAGTTCCGGTAAACATTATAATTTTCATAGCTGCCTATAATTCTGTTCCTTTTATTTGAGTGTTTTTGTTTATTTAGAAGATAGTGCCTATCCGTAGGTGGTGATAAAGCGTACTTTTCAACTTAGTTAGCTCATTTTAATGTATACCTACCAGAGGTATACATTATATTGAGATAAATTCATAAGCTCTAAGAGCACATCATGGCATTTCTCCATTCTTAACATATTATGAATGTTATGCCACATTACACCCACACTTTAGCGATTATATTAATTTCTCGCATAGAATTACAACAAAAACTAAGAATAAGTACCCACTTAGGTATGTGTCTGACTACAGTGGAACTTTCTCTCGTTGCATGATGTAACTATTTTGATACAAATCGTTGGCCATAAAGCCACATCATATGGCAGTGCATATAGATATTATGTTATCTACGTGAGGTAATGTCCACCTTATCGTTACAGAGGTAAGGTTGATAATTAGTAATTAGAATAGGAAGGCCAAGGATGCGATTGTCCGATTTGCTACAGATAATATGAAATACGAATGTAAAAGTTAAAGTTTCGAAAATACCGAACTAACTTAGGTCTACATCTATGAACGCCAATAGGCATGTGCTTTGATTTGGGCATGTTACCGCTACTATTTTTAAGTTCAGCACTTGTAGTTTGGCACGACAAGTAGCAGGAATAAAATTTAGACAAAGTACGTGCTAAGCCAAACTGAAACATTTCCAAATTTACGCTGAAGTATTGTGCTTTCAAAAAATATATTATCTAAATAAATGTTTTGAGCACTAGTTATTGCAGGATTATTGTAAAAGACCCCATGTAACTTACAAAAAGGGTAAAGCAATCATGGTTAATTAAACCCCATGAAATAAACAATAAGTAGAGTTTCTTCAATTTATAACTATGTGATTTCATATAACGAATTATGTAGGAACCAACTTAAATAATCTTCCTTCCTCAAAAGCTACCGTAAAGTGAACAAGCTTTTTTACAAAAAGTTGGACATTTAACATCAGATAATATAAAAACCAATCGGTGAATCAGTCTAGACAATAGCCTAGAATCTAGATTGAGTCTAGCGAATCGGTGTAATTGTAAAAAATAAATTGTAGCACCTAACTGTTCAGCTGAAGAGTTCTTTAATTGAACAGTTAACGATTCATCGGTCAACGTTTTGTTTTATGATGATGAAGATTTTTTTGACATTTAATTGGTAAGAAAGAACAAAGCTTAGCGCCTCTTTTTTGTATGGTTCTTTAATTGGTCGTTGTAATTACAGCCAATCAGCTAAAGTTAAACAACGATATCCTATGATTGAATAACTCCTCAATTTTTAATGTCGATATACACAGAATAGAGCAGTCCAAGTATTTTTCTGAAACGTATGGTGGTCACGCCAGATTTTATTGTGAAACTTAATTATGGTTTTCAGGCCAAACTATGTGCTCCTAATTCTACTATTTATGTAAAAACCAAGATCAGTATACAACAACCGGTTCCGACACGTGGCGCCATCTATTATCATAAGAACGTTTTTGCTTGTTTTCCTCGGTAACAGTACTTTTATTTCTGGATAAAAGGTACCCCATGTCCGTTTCTGTATCCCTGACAACGTATATGCAAAGTTTTAGCATGATCGGTTCAGTGGTTTAGGTGTTAAGAGGTAACAAACAAACAAACTTACTGACTGATGACTTTAGGATTAGGATATTATAACATTCTTTGTTCTGGGCATATACGACAAAGATTTTCCTGAGCTCATAAAATAACCAGTATTTAATATTGACATGAGGATAAATAAAATTACTCAAATATTAACACAAAAAGTAAAACCTTTGTCTTGTTCAACAATAACCAGTTTTTTGTTTGAGATTCGGCCGCATTTTATTTGACCAGGAGAATGCTTATTTTCTGACAAACCTAGCCCTAAAATAAGGTGTCCTATTGATTAAAAGCGAAAATATAACATCGTGAGGAAACTACATAACGTTTTACTCATCATGGGATCATGGGACTCCCGTGATCCCACATGACGAAAACCTCGTGAAAGTTAAGAAACAAATAAAACATCTCGAATTGGCGTGCGAGTCGACATGTGGGAAGTGAGTACAGCAGTCATTGTGCCGATCATCATCATCATCATCAGACTCTAAAGTTTCCACTGCTGGGAGACAGGCCTCCTCTCTATGAGAGGGAGTGGGCTGTAATCCACCACGCGGGCCCACTGCGGGTTGGTAGATGTTACATGGCATCCACCATAAGTAATCAGTGCGGATTGGTATCTACCAATCCGCACTGATTACTTATGAAGGCGTTGGTCCCGGTTGTCATTTATACATATATGTATACGGGGTTATTTCTAAAACACCGACAACCTCTCAGGACTATGTTTTCTCTCTCTCTCCGGAAAATATTTAAATTGAACGCTCTAAATGTTACGAAGTCTATGCGAAGCAAAAGAAAGCGATAGTACAATGGCAGGAGCATAGACTTCGTAACATTTAGAGCGTTCAATTTAAATATTTTTATTTTTGTATGAAAATCTGATGAACTAAAATATGAAGAATTTTTAAAAGTCAAAGAACTGAAGTTGTTGATTAGGATGTGAGTAACATAGTCCTGAGAGGTTGTCGGTGTTTTACAAATAACCCTGTAGATCTTTGACAGTCGTTACAGGTAGTCAGTGGCCCAAAAACAACAGTCTTACCAAGGGTTATCGTATTACCCAGTACTAACTGGGTTGTGTAGGTCAGGTAGGAAATCGCTCCATATAAAACTGGTATTAAGTGGCTTCTGGTTAGACTGGAAGCCGACCCCAACAAACATAGTTGGGAAAGGTAGGCAGATGATGAGAGAGGATGCGTGGACCCTATCAGCGGGAACGTTATAAAAGGCTGATAACAGTGGATAAACTATTAATAACACTTACAACGGAATATTTACCATGTGTATTATTTGTTTCGAGTTCCCGATTAACAGTGGTTATGCTTATCGATATAAAATGTTATCGTATTTTAACCTTTTAATTAGTTTTAATACCGAGAATAGTTATCGCTAGTAAAGGTCAAGTAGGTACTCAAATTGGGTGTGTTTAAACTTACATAAATATACCTAAATGATAAAAGTATGATAAAAATTATGTAAAAATAATAAGTGTAATTAGAACAACATACATAACCATGTGCATTGATAAGATGGTATCAGAATGTAAATATATGTATATGAAGTATTTTTAAGAGGTTTGTTATGTGAAAAAGTCGTAAAGCTAACACAGAAATGAAAACAGGTGGTTTTCGTCGGCGTAACCGCGTCGAAGCCGCTTTGTGGCATAGCGTCGTAGAAGCGTAGCTGAGACGTAGCAGCTAAATAGATTAGCCGCGTAGTAGCGTAAATAGCGTGTATTTGCGATTTTAGACTCCTACGACAAAAAGTCGCTGTCAAGTGCCAATACCTTCCAACCATTATCTTCGATATATCCCAAGCTTCTCTTTAGGTAACAAAAAAAATACTATAATTATATCCACGTACAATATTTTATGTGAAGGAACAAGGCAGACATGTCAGGTCGGGGTCACTGACTGGCAGGTGCGCTCAGCTGACCGCGGGCACTCGGCCACGGAACTGCTCATGCGCATGCGTGCCCACAATCCTTATAGCTAGTGTTCAAATTAAAGCTTAGTTTAAACGAGTGTTTAATGTAACCTAGTTTAAATTAAGTAAGTAAATAATTGTATTTTGCTTTGTTTATTGAACGTTGCACTAAGTAGGCAGAATATTTACGAGTGCATGACATCATACTATTATCTGCTATTATTAATCTGTGTACCGAATTGTGGGTACCTGTTTGAGTATGTCATCATCGGAGCGGGTCTGAGTAAATGCAGGTAGTAGTCTATGGTGCCTTGGCGAGCCAAGGATGGAAGTGAATAAGGGACAATACTGACAAACACCTTGTTTAACTAGTGGTCTTTTCACTAAGCGATACCTAAATGAAAGCCTAAATAAAAGAGTGCTATTGAAATTTCATTTGCTAGGCTCAACGTCGAGCGGCGACATTCAAGCTTTACCTATAGATGTCACTTATGTGTAACCGAAAAAATGGATTATTATTATGGATTTATTTTGCTACATAGGAACCTGTATAGGTGTCGTGAAAATGTAGACTGAAAATAACAATTTGACGTCATTATAAGTTTTTAGTGACGTCTAATTCGTTATTTTGCGGTTGCAAGGGATCCAAGTCACACCGGTTTAAAATTATGCAAAAATAGCTCTGTGTTCTAAATTGTAGAAATATCAATATTGTAGGTAAACATCTCCAGTAATAAGTAGATACTGCAAGTCCTAGCAACTAGAAAAACAAATGAAATCGCCTGACGTTTGTAAAACTGATAGAAACACGTCTTGTTTATTTACATTTTGATAAAACGCTGACATTGAATATAAACACACGTTTTTACGTCTCTGAAGTTAGTGAAAAATGCGTATATTTTTTTTTTCCCTTTTTTACATATTCATATTAATGTGTTTGTCAAAAACAAATGATCTTGAATTCTTGGTTATAAAAATGGCGTTTTTTGTTTAAGGTTGTTCACATGTGACGCTTGCTTCGTCGTTCGTTGTTTGACTTAATAAATACTGGTTTTGAAATGAACAAAGAAGGCGAAAATATTAAAACAGAACTAAACTGAGTCCTAAATAACTCAGTCAATCTGTAGTTGGAGTATGTATAAGCAATTTTTAAATACAGCTTGCATATTAATGATACCTTTGTATCTTGCATTAGTTTAGGGGCTAACTACCACTACTCATCCATTTTTCTATGAATAGCATTTTTAAATAATTGAAACCAAAAAGCCAATATTATGTTATGTTTTATAGTTTTCTAAGACTTTGAACTCAAAAGTTATAAACTAACTGAAATAAATAAATGCTGCCTTTTACAAAACAAAAGCCAAAAGATTACAATTCTGACATCCTAATAGCAAATCTAAAAAAAAGTACTTAATGAATTGTTACCCATCCATAATTGACAACACTTCTTGGGAAGCAAAACAAGCACCTTAGGTCACAACACTAGTGTAGGTCAAACGTGTCCCAGCCCGCGGGTTCGGCTAGGGTTGCCAGCTATTTTGGAATATTTAAATTAAAGGAGACAAATAAGATTTCAGAGAGGTTAAAACACAAATACGAAAAATAATACTCATTGTAAAATAAAGCCCTTTTAGACAAATTATGTAGGCTGATACTCAGTAGTTTTTGAAGGTCAAAATAGATGACACAGAAATATATGAGACAGTCCCCCTTCGCCACCTCCCAATGTTATTTTTCAAAACAGTTTTTTTGCATTGCATTTTATATAGATTTAATTTAATTTATAATCAGTCAATAAAAAATAAAATATTTTAGAGTCCTCTATTGCTAACAGTTGATTTTAAAGTAGGAATGACTAAAAAAAGAGTATATAGACTTATAGACTATACTCTATGTTTGGGGAAGACCAAGGAAAGACACGGTGTATAGACTGTATGAAGAATGGTATGGCTAGAAAGAAGGTGACTGCTGAGATGACGAGTAATACCTTCTCTATTACTCGTCATCTCAGCAGTCACCTTCTTTCTGATTCATGGAAGAAGAAACAATGCCGCGCCCGCGCCGTCCCAAAATAAATTTGATAAAGGACAGGATAATGATGATGATAACTCTACATGGTGTTGTTTTGCATCCTCGTCAAATTCGAGGGAGTAACTATGCTAATGATTCAATGATTCAAAGGTAATTTTTATTATTTTCTTGTTTACGGAATTCGGTAAGTGTTTTAAACGCGGCCCGTCCCTGTAACCGCGCTTTCACATTATACAAATAATTTCAAACGTTTATTCGATAATTTCTTATTCCCTAAACCACATTAAGGGGGTTATTCCGATATACTGACAATCTTAAAGAACCAAAAAATTTCCAAAAAAACCAGCGTTATTAATAATTAACTAGGTAGGTACCGTAATTTAAATTGATTATTTATGTCTTTTGTGACAACCTCCTGAATTTTGACTAGGATGCAAAACAAAACCTTGTATATTAGAATACCTTTTTATTGGTTGGCAACCCTAGGACCACCTGACGGACACATCAACACGTGTATCTAACGGTCGGCCCTCAGGCCCAACTTGGCCAGTCGCGTGTGGAATCCGTAATACCGTACCGAATGCGCCAATCACTTGATAGACATAATCGGCCAGTAACTGGGTATTGGGTAAATCTGTGCTCCGTTTTATATTCAGCCAATCGTAGCCACGTATTTAGTACACGCAGTTTATGTAGTGTTATGACTGGTTTGTAAGAGTGGCCTAGATACCAGTGACGTGTTTAATTAGCCTTTAATGTTCCCGGGAAATTCTGGGGCACAGTCACATTTCTGTGACTAGCTGACCGTTTTTGCAACATTTTTCATTGCTGCTCCGCTTTTATTTGTCGTAGCGTGATGATATGTAGCCTATAGCCTTCCTCAATAAATGGGCTATCCAACACAAAAAAGATTCTTTCAATTCGAACGAATAGCTCCTGAGATTAGCACGTTGGACACAGGCTGTATCATTGTGAGAGGGAGCAGTAAAAAATACCCGTGACTAAGCGGGTCAAGTGTGTGTTGTTGGTTGATGTCAAATGTACTCGTTTTTTTGGTTCTAGTACATGCCGGCTTCGTTACGATGTTTGAAGTTACCGGTTTGAGAGCAGTAATGATGATATACAAGGTGTTGTTTTGCATCCTCGAGCAAATTCAGGATGTTGTCACAAAAGACATAGTTTTTATTAAAAAAGACACAGCTTTTTTTATCAATATTTCAGAATTACTCCCTTAGCGTGGTTTAGGGAGTAAGAAATGATCGAATTAACGTTTGAGATTCTTTGTATGTGTGTAAGCGTGGTTATAACGCGAGGAACAGACGGGTCGAGTTTAAAACGCGGGTGGTTCTCACTTACCGATTTCCGTAAAACAGAAAGGAAAAAATTACCTACCCATTTTATTTTTGAATCGGGACGAGAATCATTTGCATAGTTACCTCCTTGAATTTGACGAGGTTGCAAAACAACATATTGTATCATATTTACGATATACTGACAAACTCAAACAACCAAAAATCTCAGCGTTTTTAATAATTAACTAGGTACCCTATTTTTAATTGATTATTGATGTTTTTTGTGATAACCTCCTGAATTTTGACGAGGTTGCAAAACAACACATTGTATAGGGTGACTGTATAATAAGTGACCGATACTCAACACGTGATTTTACTCATGGTAACAAACAACTTTCCAAAGGTTTTTTTTTTAATTTAAACTCATTTACTTTTATCTTAATAACTAAAGAGCCATATGAAATTCCGGCGTCTCGCGGCTAACAGCTGACAGGTCACTAACGCGCGCGCGCGAATTTCATATGGCTGTTGTGATATTGTGATAAAACTGAATGTGTCTAAAAAATATTTCTTTGGGAATGTTTGTTTGTTATTGCAATCACTAATTACCAGTCACCCTATATTAACTCAAACTTTCTTTGCTTGTTCCAACTTACCATACGTAAGTCAAGGCCAATTGGCTGCCAATGGCTATAGGATGACTAGATAATTTCCGAAGCTTAAAATTTTGTATTTTAAAAACCACATCATGCAATAGGAGATCGTTGTTGTAAAATATCTAATACTTCTTGCTTGTTTCCTGTTCCGTATTTCGGAGAAACTGTCCCGATCTACTCATTTACTAGATTGCAAGCTTATTTATCAACGGATTAAATACTAATTTAAAATTAATAAACCTTAGTTTATTGCACGTTGTAGTAACCTAAACGATAGTGGAACGGATAAGGCCCAGTTAGTACAAATTGGACCGCCAATATCATAAGAACCGGTTTTCGATTATGTACGGTTTTTTGTTTGTTATTCCGATTCGTTTAGAGCGATACTTAAAGGCGGAAACATACTTACGTGTCGTGGCGTGTCGTGACGCGCCAGAAGCAAATCGGTTTCATACATTTAATATGGTTAGGGACATATTTGCATGGCGTTTCGGGTCGCAACGATATGTATGAAACCGTATGCTTCTGGCGCGTCACGACACGCCACGACACGTAAGTGTGTTTCCGCCTTTAGTTGTGGTTCGTCGACATCGGTGACAGTCATGTGTGATGCCGCACTATCGTTCGCGTCATAGTGCAGGGACTTAACAGTACTACAGTTCCGTGTCTGAGTTCATTTGCACTGAGGTCAAATGCCCAAAAGCACAGTTGGATTGAACAAAAAGTGAGGCTAACATCCGTTTTCACTACCTACACAACACTTAACGCAGTATCAAATTATCAACGTGAGTTTAGATGTGACTTACCGTTTTTGAAAACGGACATTAATAGATCAGATTGTATAATTCTGTGTATGTATAATAAATATTAATTAAAATTAAATAAGATATTTCATGAAATATAGTTATTATCAAAATGTTTATCAACCACTTTTGATACCAAAATATGTAGTTCATTGTCAGTTTTCGAGTAGTTACAGTTACTTATAGATCGATTACTATACCTCTAATACTAGTACTAGTTCTTATATATTCTATTACCAGTTAAATATACTATTTTGCGAGTTATATACATTTTACGCGTAGAATTTAATAATAAGTCGTATAGGGCAACCGACTGTGTCAACAAACCGCGCATATCAATAGTAAATAATCCTAAATACACATTATTATCACATTCATAACATACTTAAAAGGATTTTTTATGCGTATGTTAGTATTATCAAATATATTTAATTAGTGTGCCTTACTTCTGTGTAATAGGCAAATAGGCAGTTTATTTAATTAAAACTTTATACACACAAATGTGTGGACTTTATTCTTTATGGCATTCTGTGCCTATGGAATTAAGTCCGCACCTTTGAGTGATGCAGAGACAAATTGTAGTCTACATTAAATTTACAACATTTTCTTCCTACACAATAGGGGATGATCACATTTTTTTTTTCTTTGTCCGTCGGGTAATTATTAAAAATTATTGGACACGTATTTTTTTTTTCACGTGGTTACAAAATTTCGGAGATATATTGAGTTGAAATGGCGCATGACGTCACATGTAGGTAATTTTTATGCCTACTTGTGACGTAGTAAGACCCCACTCTCCAACTTTATTGAGTTTTAACTAAGTATTTTTTTTTATATTTTGATAAAACAAAAAATACGTGTGTAATATTTTTGTATTACCTGTCTGACGGACAAAATAGAATGTCGTTTTCTTTACCCAGTCTTCACCCCTATTGTCCCATGTTACTTTGGGTCGGCGTAACCCGTTTTTTTTCTTGCATTCTCCTTTGTTAACCGCGCTATAATTTACTCATTTATCTTTAATTAAATATGTCATTGATTTTTATATTTCTGGCTTTGCTCCGAATTAATCATGATGTTTTAGAGATGGTAAAGCTTGGCATATCACTTTATCTAGCTACGCGTATTATAAAAACATACAATATTATCTACGATTGATAGTCTTTTTCAGGTCACTCAGGTTTTTTGGTCCTGGTTCAACTTTGGTCCTGGTTTAATTGCGAAGTATTTTTGGCGGTCTTTCATAGCATTTATTAGAGGTTTTTGTTAACAAGCTCAGTTACCTAGGTAACTGATATAGGTAAGTTTGGTAGATAATGTGATTGCACTCTTAATAGCCATAAAACAATTAACAATAACGAAATTGTATACCTGCATACAATATTACATGAAATTTTACCTAGCTTTTGTTAATCTAATAAATTTTTTCGCTGATAGGGAATGTCGTGTTGGCTATAGGCCCTCTGGTCGTCGATTACTTGCGTTGATCAAACGTACAAAGTTTATAGTAATTTAAATATTTCAATTCTTCTTATGTCATTCTTATATCTCTTTATAATTATGTCATATGCATGTCGATTGCAATCTTGATTATGTCGGCCCTGAATTGAGTTTTTCGCCCTCAAAAGCGTCCATCAGAGGAGCTCGTGGCTAAATAATAACAGCCGCACGGGTCAATCTTTAAGGTTAAGCCATGCTTGCCGAGGTTGGTCCGTGGACTATCATTACATACCGAATTTCCTCCGTGCCTCGGAAAGCACGTTAATCCCGCCTGTCACTTGTAGATCTTTGACAGTCGTTACGAGTAGTCAGAAGCAAAGTCAGTCAGCTAGGTAGATGATGATGATGAGAAGCGTCCATCAATTCCCGTAATGAACAAACAATTGGACACGATATTAAGTGCTCCATCGTTTGTGGAACATTTTAATTTAGGACCAAAGATGCACTTCTCCTCTTTGCCTCCACAGTGCAGACTGAAACCGGTTTCGTTCCGGTTCGGTGGCACCATCGTCGATTAGTTCACGACTCGAACAGGATGCATGACGATCATTGATCGCCCTGTATGAGTTACATTATATTCATACATAAACAGCCGTCATGCCTCATGATTTCCGAAGGGAATCTGAAATCTACAGTGCTGCAGTTATGTTTAAAAGGGTGCAACTATATTTGCTTTATGTGATGTTGATGCACTTTTTGGTATTTTTAAAGAAGTGCGGTGTGTACTCGAAGGAATACCTATAATGATAAAGATCACTGAGAATTTACCGGTCTGCATTTAAGCACTATGTAAATTATTAGTTAACATCCTTTTCGATGGGTATTTAACGTGGGAAAGCATTACACTAACTCACATACAAAAACATCTAGACCCGAAACCACTCCTTAAGGTCATACAATTACAGTTCCGGGCCAGGAGGCCTACTCTCTTTCTCGCTTTACGCACAATACATTCGTTATCTGTGAATTCGAATTTCTTGTGTGCGTCCGCAAATTATATAGTGTAGGGTCACAAACGATACTACGTTTAATTTTCGTTCGTTGCCGAAGTTACGTTTCGGAGAAAGAGAGTAGGCCTCCAGGATCGAGCCAGCGACACGCAGCGCAGCAGCCAATCGCTAAGCCACTGCATCAACTGTGCCGTCAAAATTTTTGAGATAATCAAGAGAAATTGCAACATGTAAGGTGAGGGTTAGGTTATTCGTAAGAAAACCAAGTTACGTCTACTGACGTTCGACGAAAAAACACTTAGCTGACAAAGTTTTCTAAATGGCACCTAAGCAATCACTAATTAGGCTGCAATTAGAAAAGCACACACTTCACGTACACGATCAATAATTTCACAAAAGGCGTCGTAATCAGGGTTATAAGGAATGTGAGGCGGTGCCGCGGTGGTTGCTCGCTTTAATTACCTCATTCAACACCCTTCACGTGTGACGGAACGTTGAAGTAATAAATACCAAATACTATACTTTTTATAATGTCAAAAAATGTGGTGTTTATGTATCTGTTTGTGGGGTAATATCTGATACCAGCACGCGTAGCATGACCACTGAAGAAACGAGTTTTATCTACGGAAGAATCGACATAATGACGGATAGACATTGACAATTTGTCAGTTTGTCCATTCTTCCGCCGACATAGCCCGTTTCTACGGCGGTCATACGATACGATACGGGATCAAAGAAGCTTTCTATAAAAATACATGATTTTCGATTTTATTAAAACGGTAATGACGTGACTTTTCGATACATAATTATCTACCATAATAGGTGTATGTTCTATTTGTAGGTACTGCCAGTTTTTAACGGAAAGCAAGCAAATCAAAAGATACCTACAATGATTTCTAGCATACTCAAGACTAGTTAGTTACTGCATAGTTCGCTATAGTTTTAATTGGATATGTGAAAAACCAACGATAAATTGTCAATATTAAAAAAAGAGTACCTATTCTTTATTTTCTTGCCCTTATCCCAATTTATTTGGGGTCGGCGCAGTAAGTCTTCTCCTTCCATAGTTCTGTATAAGTGATCTCCTTTCCTATCATCTTTCACTGAGTCCATCTATTGTTTCCGTTGCATTTAGAATTAGTTGATTATGATTAAAAATAAATGATTTATTTGGGAAAAGAATTAGCATTGCCATTCCACGTGGCAATGCTGCCAGTCTTCTGGGCACGTTTCCGGATGACAGCGATGTGGAGGAGTATTTTGAGTCCTAAGCGTCCTGATGTTTTTAAGTTAGTTTAGGTAAATATTTAGTTTTGGAAAACAAATAAATTTCTTTGTACAAATACACGAGTCATTTTCACATAGCGATTTAAAAGCACTAGTTAACAATAACGAAAAATGGATTACGATGTCAAATAATTTCACAGCAAATGAACGTGATAAGTGGTTGTGAAAATAGTTAATTTGACGCTACGTTATTGAAATAGAAACACTTTACGGTTGTAATGTATGCCAACAATTATGTTTAGTCAGTGCATATACCTAGTTTTTACAAGCTCATGTATATCATCACTACATAAAGTGATGATTTTCGATCGCAATCCGCTGAGTCATGTTAGATGGTTTTTGAAATGAATTTCTGAGACTCTTCTTTACAAAGTTAAGCTTTACTTACTTTCTCTATGTATATTTAGTTTACTGTAACCTAAATGGCAGTTACAGTTTTGAGCCGTTTGGAGTCGAAACGTTCGGGTCGTGGGGCCCTAGTGCGCATTTCCTTTGTAAGGAAATATATCGTCGACTGGTTGACACTTCGCGAGACCAGAGGGCTGGTTATTTCTTTGGGTAAAGAATTAGCATTGCCATTCAACGTGCATCCATCCGTACGTCCACCTCCCCTGTCAGACTCCACGGCATCATTTACTGCTTTCTCTTTCATATCATTCCTCACGTAATCCATCCAACTTTTATTTGTCCTTCATCTATCTCTCTCCATCCATTAACATTCATATCCTCTTTTTAACCCCCGACCAAAAAAGAGGGCTGTTATAAGTTTGACGTGTGTATCTGTGTATCTGTGTGTCTGTCTGTGGCATCGTAGCTCCTAAACGGATGAACCGATTTTGATAAAATGGGTTTCGTTTGAAAGGTGTTTTAATCGAGAGTGTTCTTAACTATGTTTCGAGAAAATCTGCCCAGCCGTTTGAAGGTGATCACCACTTTTCTAGTTGAAGGGTAATAAACAACTTTTCCAGGTCTGGTCGATTCGAAATTTGAAATCATGTTACTTGTCACTATGGGCATCGCTGGGGGGGGGGGGCTGCACCGTTCCGCTCCCCCCTAAAAGTTCGTTTTTTTTTTTTTTAATTTATAACTTTTCTTGTTTTCGTTAAGTTTAAAAAGCATGAAATAAGTAGACCGCTTAGTACAAGCACAAAACTAAGCGGACCCCCGACGCTAAGACGCTTGGAATATTTTATTTTAGGTTTTTAGAGGTTTTTCGTGTCGGGGGTTTTTTATAGTCACATGCGTTTCATCCCTCCTCATTACAATGTCCATACCAAGACAAATGACTTAACAGAATTCAAAAAATAAAAGATCATCATCTGCCTAGCTTTGTCCCAAACTGTGTTGGGGTCGGCTTCCAGTCTAACCGGATGCAGTTAAGTACTAGTATTTTAAACGAAGGGACTGCCTATCTGACCTCCACAACCCAGTAACTGGGTAATACGATACACCTAGGTAAGACTGGATGTCAGACTTTTGGCTTCTGACTAGCCGTTACGACGGTCAAAGATCTACAAGTGACAGCCGGGACCAAGAGGCTCGGAGGAAACTCGGTATGTAATTATGGTCACAAATCCACGGACCCACCTCGGCAAGCACGACTTAACCTAAAAGATCGACCCGTGCGGCTGTTATTGTTTAGCCACGAGCTCCACAAACCATATAAGATAAAAATTATAAATACTTTACAGTGTAAAGTAAAGTATTCAATAGTTTTATTGAACAGTGTAAAGTTTACACTGTTCAATATAACTGTATTGTCTTTCCACGCAGCCTCTATAATTCTACGTTAATGCAATTAATTTAATAACATTCATAATTTTTCAGAAGCTAGCCGAATGTTTTCGGTGCCTGATTGGAAATGACACTTCACCTCATAGATATGCATGTGACAGAAATAATACTCATCTATGCAGAGTGTAGGTGGACCCACAGTATTGAGCCCAGTTTGAACTGCAAAAGAAGTCAAGAACAACACTTAGCAACCAATATTCATACTGTTTTACACAGTTTATCATCGACCTTTAGATATCCCACCTCTTTTGTACAATGACCCAAATAATTGTATAACAAGTATCACCATATTGTTGTTGACGAACAATGTACAATGCAGTGCATAATTACTAACGCGGCATGTGATTACAACTACATTGAATATTGTTTATAACGGTTCGACCTGATAATTCGACCTACAAAGGGAAATAAAGATAATTTAGGGTCAGCATAATTATTAAATGTTTTGCTGGGGTTTAGGCCTTATTTCTGTGTGAAGAAGGGCTGTTTTCCACTACGCGAACCTAATGTGGATTGGTGGATGGATGTCACATATCTTCAAGACTTCGGTTTTACGAAATGCCGGTTTTTACACGATGTCTCTCTTCACTGTTTTGACACTGAGAGCAGCGGAGATGAAAGTAATAATTTACACAAAGTATTAAGTGCCTCTTTGAGTGGCATCCAAGGACTGGAACGAAAAGCGTTGGTCAGTTGTCAAAGTACAAGTGCCAATCTTAATCAGCACTGAAGGAATTAAGTATCTTTGTCGTCGACCCCTTATAATAACGATAACCGACGATCCACGAGACACCTACGTAAGTAATATTTTTAGCCTCTAAAGACCAAGCTGACCATCTTCTTCACATGGCTACTACTGATTACTGGTATGTGTTTCAAACACACATAGTCAAGAATCAACCTCATCCTAGTACCTCCTATTTGCTATTCTGTGGCCACATTGGTCACCAACGTCAAATTAAACTGGCTAACGACACTCTAAAGATAGGAATACCCAAATTAAAAAAGGTAGTGTTTTTTTTTTGTGTCAATGATCATTGATACCCAATGACATTTTTCACGCTGCGCCGAACCCAAATAAATAGAGCAGGGGCATGAAGATCTTCATAATTTCATCGGGGGCAACACTTGGATGAGGCTGACAGGAACGTGGAGACCGGCACAAGAAAAGTGAGGGCTGTACCCAGCAGTGGGAGAATTAAGGCTGTGAATGATGATGATGATGTTCGTCGATAGCCATGACGTCTGCAGAGTTTTGCTCGTTATTCTAACCTTGTATATTTTCTTCTAATAAACGTGTGCTGCAGACGCCATAGTGAATAGCCAGGTACATTACAGCGTAGTTACAGCGAGTATTAGTAATGTATTCGAACAGGTGTATTGTTTTTACTCTGTTATTGTAAAACAAAGGCCTCGGTGATGCCAACACGAGGTGCTGAATTTATTCAACTTGTGCCAACCGCAGCACATGTTACTTACCGTATGAAAATTGGTTTTAAATACTTTGTTATCAAGTCTAGATTAAACATGTTAATTATTACAGTAAATAAATGAAAATACACCGAGGTATACGTAAACCTACGCCTTAATCTTCAAAGGTGCTTAACCCTTTCCAATATACCTGTAGAAGGTATGTACACACCGTATTACCGTACCCGTGTAAGAAAGGACCAGTTTATTGCAAATCCAGAATCCAGACTTCGGGCTGATACTCAAAACATCTAGATTGAAGAACCCTTGACTTGGAAATCAAATCCAGAACATTATGCTCAACAGTAGCGCTCGTGACTACTAAACAAAAGAGCAACAAAATAATAAATCTACAAAGTAAACTATACCTAGATAACATGACTGTAAGTTCTTTTCTGAAATTCAGATCTTTCCTATGATTATAATAGAAAGCAATACATAAGTTTACCAGCAGGAGCCAGAAGGAGCTCCTGGCTAAATAATAATAGCCACACTGGTCGATCTTTAAGGTTAAGCCGTGCTTGCCGAGGTTGGTCCGTGGATGGTTGACCATAATTACATACCGAGTTTCCTCCGTGCCTCTGAAAGCACGTTAAGCCGTTGGTCCCGGCTGTCATTTTTAGATCTTTGACAGTCGTTACGAGTAGTCAGAAGCCAAAATGATGATGATATAAGTTTACCAACAATTCTAAAAACGATAAATCCATTTCCGATCATCTATTACATCTGTACCCAAAGAACAATATATTATATTGTTCTACATGGCTCCTACGCGGAAGGAGTTTTGTTATTTATTACAACATACATGATGGTTGCCCGGTAGCACGTTAATCGTGGATATAGATCAACCGTCGGATGTCCGCATGTTACATGCTGGTTGCTGCATAGTTGATCGGCGATGAAAATATCGATCGAATTGTTTTTGTGATCGATTTTGAAACCTATAACCAAAATTATTAAGAAATATATAAAGAAATATTTAACACAATGTTAATGTATACGATAAGCGACATTGAAAAGGTACGATTATCAAGATAATTATCGTTGTAGTAACACGAATCCTTTGAAAGCGATTGTCTCTTTATTTCCCACAACAAGTGAAAACGCACGAAAATATAATTATCTATTAACTAAACTCGCTACTAGAGTGACTTCCTTCCAAGTCACATATAAACTGCTGTAACTCACATAAACAATATTATAAACATACTAGTAGTTATTTTATTATAATATAAGTGTGCCTACGAGGAAACAGAGCAAGAAATTGGCACGAGACCAAGGTTTATTATAGCTATCTACTTCCGAAACAGGAATAGAAGTGTCAAATAGACGCGAGCTTTATTAAATTATACAAGGTGTTCTTTTGCACCCTCGTCAAAATTCAGGAGGTTGTCACAAAAAACATATTGCACCGTTTGGTGACATTAACAGCCAATCTTTTAAATGTTTTACCAAAATTACCGTTCCTCAGGTTAAAACAACAATATTCGTATACAAGATGTTGTTTTGCACCCTCGTCAAAATTCAGGAGGTTGTCACAAAAAACATAAATAATCAATTTAAATTACGGTACCTAATTAATTATTAATAAACGCAGTTTTTTTTTTTGGTTGTTTAAGTTTGTCAGTATGTCAGAATAACCCCCTTAATGTGGTTTAGGGAATAAGAAATTATCGAATATACGTTTGAGATAGTTTGTATGTGTCAGAGCGCGGTTATAGGGCGAGAATCGGACAGCCCGTTAAAAATCGGGTGGTTCAGACTTACCAATTTCCGAAAATAAGAAAAAGAAATTACCTACCCATTTTATTATTGAGTTGGAGTCGAGAATCATTAGTTTATTTACCTCCATGAATTTGACGAGGATGCAAAACAACACCTTGTATAGGTTGACTGGTAATTAGTGAGCGTAATTAAACACGTGATTATTCTAATGATAACAAACAACTTTCCCAAAGAAACATTTTTTTATACTCATTCACTTTTATCACAAGCTGATAGGCCAAAGGCGCGCGCGCGGGAATTTCATACGGCTGTTGTATTATTTTGATATAATTTTTCTTTAGGAAAGTTGTTTATTATCATGAGTATAATCACGTGTTTAAGTATCGGTCATTAATTACCAGTCACCCTATATGATTTTATGGCTTACTAGCTTTTGTTCGCGGCTTCGCTCCCGTTATGTACGGAAATTAACCCACGGGACCGTTTTATATGTAGCCTATGACACTCGGGGATAATGTGGCTTACCGTGATTGAAAGAATTTTTGTATTCGGATCAGCAGTTCCGAAGATTACCCCATACATACAAAATTTACTTCTTTTTAATATTAGTATAGATTTATGAATTATGATTTTGTAATAGAAAAAATGTAAGTAAGGGAATCCGCTACAAATACAGGCCTATGTGACCAGTCAGTTTATGACAGGAAGTGGGGCCTGAGTGTCAATTAAACATTATGATAACATTTATATCATGACATAATATCACGCCTGTAATACTTGGCGGGTCAGGCCTCTGCCTGTGTAATATATAAAAAACTCGCTCCGCAAAAAAAACAAGTTACTTCCCGCATGTCATGACACGCCAATAAATGAGCAATTTTCTTTTGATAAGATCAGTTAAATGTTAGTATTTAATAAATATTTACTTCCATGTTAATCTACCGAGCATGTTGCTACATATCCACTAAGATTTTATAAATAGACTCGTCTAATAAAAAAAGTCGGCGCAAAAGATGACTATCTCTGACAAAATGGCTGGTTACAAAATCAACACGTTCTTTATTTAAAACTATACATTAGATCCGAAACATGGGGAATTATGGTTGTTGTCTTTTTTTTCTGGCCAGTGATGTTGGGTTCCGTAGATATATTTAATTTTAGAGTAGAGAAAGATAGGTCGATGTAACTCGTGGTTATGGTTGAACAAACAATTACTATAGCTTACAGAAGATTTTATGAGTTTAATTGCTTAGAAAACGACACTAAATCCGGGATGTCATGAGGTAATCCCAGTTGAGTTAGTGGTGCAAGAGTGAGTTAGTTCCAGCTAAAATACTAGGAAGTGGCGAAGGGCGCCCGCCCTTCGCCACTTTTTCACACTTCGTTTTGGGGGAGTGTCTCTTGTAATTTTGACGTTCAAAAAGTGCAGATTATCAGCCTAATTTGAATAAATGACTTTTGATTTTGATTTTTAATTCCTTAGAAAACGACACTAAATCCGGGATGTCAACTTCTCGGTCTTAATTGAAACGGATAAGATGCATAGATTCTTCTACTTCTTATGATTGAGAAAGCAATTAATCATTTTCATTAGCAATTTAATAACGAAATATTTGAGACAATCGGAGAGTTCAACAGATGTCAAAACGTAGAACGAACTCTAAACCTCTTCGTATCTACTACATCTGCCAAGAAAACCCTTACGAAATATCCCTTAACCCACATACAGAGACGTTTAAGTTTATTAAGTTTAATGGGAGCGTTTTTTATAGCCACCCTTCTTTCAAAACACGATTGAAAGCACCTTTTGTTGTGAAAATTCCAAGCATTTGGGTGCATTCCCCGAATAGTTTTATTTTAAGATCTTAGTCATCGTTGAAATTGAGGAATTTGGAAATGAGAAAGGAATTCAATTTAGGAAGTTCTTTGATTCATACATTTGTTTAAATAATACTTTTTAAAATTCTTGGTCCGTGTTTTGTTGATATAATTTATGTTTAATTAAATTTTGTTTTTAATTAGAATGCGAACCTTTCATAATGGAGATTTTTTGTGATCAATTTGTTTTCAACAAATAAATAAAATTGAAGTGTATGTTTGTAATATTAAAATAATTGTTTTTTACTACTGTATGCATATGAATATTTATGCAGTAATTATACCAAGCTAACTTTTTTTTTCAATTTTTGTTTGTCAGTTTGTTCCGGCTAGTTTCTGGAACAGCTGGACCGATTTTGACGGGACTTTCACTGGCAGATAGCTGATGTAATAAGGAGTAATTTAAGCTACTTTTGAAATTCCACGCGGATGAAGTCGCGGGCACAGCTAGTAATAATAGATATGAACTATCTATAAGTATCTCATCGTCGCGTCGATATTAAAAATATTCCTTGCATCCATTCGATTTACGAGGTTTATTTTTTCTTTCATTCATTTTACTTACTCGAATCAACCATCAATTTATCAACATGATGATTAGCAACAGTGAAAAGGACCAAACCAAATGTTACGAATATTTTGAACAGGTGCACAAGGAACTCATCAAAAAACCGTTTAAAAATGAACCCGTAGAGTTTAAGATAAAGTTCAGTTCTTTCATTATTACGAACTATATGTCAAAGGGAGAAAAATCTTCAGAGCGAAATAGCTACGAGGGTGGATTTGTGTCCTAGTCTTGCAATAGCCAGTAAAAAAAAATTAAAAGTAAATAGAAATCGGAAATCACGTTGATAGCTAAACTAGCGCACAAATCGTAACGGGATTAATTTAATATTCAAATTCTAAATATAAAATTATCATTTCTTGCAAAATAGTTTTAAATTCAATTATTGTAATATTTATGAATTAAGTTATTTTCGAATGGCAAATAAGATTAGCAATATATGAATCTAAATAATAAAAAAATATGGCCGATAGACTTTCCGTATTCCTGTAGAATACGGAAAGACTTTCCTCGAGTGCTTTTTATTGTATTTAAGTACATAATTCCACTTAAAATATGGTAAATTGTGTTGTGTGAAGGGGTGTTATACTGCGGGGTTTGCTGTATGTGGAATTTCTTTTTTCAGGTAAGTTCTTTTAGCTTTGTTTACAAATTACAACTAGGGTGACAATCCTCTAGATTCTATAAACCAATCATAAAAATATTGTAAACCATTCGCTTTACTACCACTTAAGTGATCCTACAGTATCCCCTTATCACCCTAATAAGTAGGTGTCGGTTCCATCAAGATTTTTTACACCCCGTAATTTTGTATAAACTACTACCGGGTGCGAGCCCGATGAAACACAATAATAACTGTGGACAAATGTAAGTACAAAATCAACTCTTGAAGTTTGTCTCGCTCAGAACGCTTTTGAGATGCTCATAGTCATTACAGTTAGTATAAAGTTCCATGCAGGTGCTACATTTCGTGACTAAGTCCTTTTATCGCTGCCAGCCTGCCAGTGTTCTTTAAAACAATGACTGTTTACATAACAGTAAGAATCGATCAATCACCGATAGGTGTTGGTCAATTTGAAAATCGAAAGCGAACAACCATAGATAATTGTGTTATAGACAAGGAGGCGGTTACTGAACACAGCTGTTACGGGAATGACGATGTTCTTTTGTGCATGAAATGTGTACATTTTTTGTTAAAATTTTTGTCTCTGGTATAATAAACCAAATTGGCTGCTATTTATATCGGGGTGATATCTCTTTTTAGCATAGCGCTTAAATAAAAAACTATGAAACTAAATTCGTAATGCACGTGCCCAGGTTGCAAAGAACATGAAAAAATCCTTTTAAAACAAGACATAAAAAATCAGCGCATGTTAGTACTTTAGAATTGAATTGACGCGCGTGTTAACACTGAATGATTGTTTAAATGTGTTCATTCTTTCGTTCACTAAATAAACGTGACGGAAGTTCCAGTCCCTCTACGCGTACGTTCTGAGACTTTTTACCGGTCTAAGCGACCGACCGCTATGCCGTCACGGTTGGGAGAGGTCTTACTGTTTGCGGTAACCGCGTCAACCCCGACAAAGCGCGAACGAGCGCAAAAGGTTACGGTTTTTTATCTGCAGCAACCGGCTGCATCCGCAGGGTTATCGAGCCCAGATCTAGAAAGTTTTTTTTCGGCGCTAGTATGTTATGGAAGTTTATCATCATTAACTAAGCAAGCGACGAGGAAAGTGGGATATTTTTTTCTTTGTGAGAAAAACTGTGTTTGTTTAATTATGCATTGTGCAGAACTGGGTGGTGCTGTGTGGTCTCGACCATGAAATGACCACCCACTTTCCGCGGATGGTGTGAAAAACGATTATAGGATTGTATCAAGACGATTAGACGGCATACCAAAGCGTGCATTGAATTATTTTAAATACAAATGTTTATTGCGAATATTGTCGGCCATTTCCAGCTATAGCATCACGTGAATCGAGTCGAATTGTATTCACCTTGAATCGATCAGTAAGTCAATCGGGTGTGCAGGCGCAAGCAACACGTCAGACGTTTTAATTGTCAGCAGTTTCGTGAGGCTAGATGTTTTGATTAATACCGGTTGTGTCAATAAAATGTCGAACTAGTATTTCTAAAAGCTAATGTTTGTTGGTACGGGAAATATTGAGTAGGTTAGGTTTTTTATACTTTTCAATATACTTGAACCACAAACAAACACTCGTATTCGATTTCGATTCGATAAGTCGTATGTCTATCTTGTTTTGGCATTACGAAAGCGAGCGAGATAGACATACGACTTTCCGAATCCAAATCGAATCCGAGCGTTTGTGAATACGAGGGCTGATATTGAAAATACGGATACAGAAATAAATTTAATAGTAAATTCTTGCTGAATAACAATTCATTTATCCTATTGACGTCATAGATACGTAGTTGAAAAATATTGCAACAATTTGCAATAAACAATTTATTATAAAATGATAATCACATAAGGAGAGATTGTTTAAGTTGAAAATATCACGTAAACGCAATTTGTTTGATGTAATTTAATTCGCAGTGTAATTGTAATTGCCAAGATTGCGAAGAATTTTAATCAAGTTTATTTTCACATATCAAATTCAATGTATCGATTTCAGTAGAAGTAGTTAAAAACAGGTTCATGAAATAATTAGGACATAAATTGACAAGTACAGGCCGAAAAAAACACATTTCATTCCTTTTTTCATTCGGTCATTACCCGCGCGCAATTAGGGTAGAGCTGTCAAACTGACATTTAATTTGAAATGGAATGCATTATGGATTCGAATGCGAAATTACGATTGCTCAAGAATTGAGTTCGTTAATCTGAGATGCATTACAAAAATGCATTGAAAATGCACCTGTTATAATTTGACGATTTATTATAATATGCTGTACGTAATACTGGTATAATTTTTATTTCATTTTTTTTTCTTGCGCCCAATGCCGCGGCATCATCTGTCATTCATTCTAGCCGTCCAATTTGTACCCAGGCATAGTGATGTACACCTCATCACCTATAACCCTAATCTGCTACGTTGCAACACTAGGAAATGCGAAGTTGCGTGCTCGATTCGACCCACGATAACCTCACAGTCTCGCAATATTTCAATAATAGTTCTAATCATAAATGTTGCATGAAGCCCGCGTTAGATCAAATAGAGAACTTCGGAGTTCTCAGAACATTACGTCAGAATTTTGACGGATAGTTTCGATCATTGTTATGTGAGAAACATTTAACGAATACCTACTTTCAATATTTAGTTATCTTACTTTGGTTATTATGTAGTTGCCCAGATTTTAATTGAAGCCATTGCAACGTCTGACGTAGGTACCTAAAACAAGCCTTCGACTTATTTTGTTGACAAAATGGACCCACCTAGAGTCACCAAGGACTCTCGAAAAGATCCAAAATGAATATGTCCCTCGCATAAAAATGATTTCGTAAAGACTGCCCATGCTCCCAAAGTAATTATATAACGCCATAACAACTAATAAATCATCGGCTAGCCTCCAGAGCACATGTAATATAAATGAGTGTAATTAAGAAGCTGTGAGTCTTGTGGCTTCGTACGTTCCCATACGATTCTCTATGCCTCTAGTGCCACTCATGCTATTACAGGTTACATTATAGCATTCAGAGTGTTAACGAGCTTCTTTAACCACATTTCTTAGTAATAAATAATCTATATTATGTAAAATAGTAACAGAGAAGAGAATATCGTATGACTTTACTAACTGTAGCAGAAAGCTGAACTTCAAAGTTTTAGGGAACACCTTGGAATAATAAATTTTAATTATTGTAGACAATTGTGTAAATCTTGGTTCTTATAACAATTAAACACCGCTACAAGTTACGTTTGTAAACAACTTGTTATATTACATAGTATAGTTATCGTGTGAGTAGTATATATGGTAAGGTTAATATTAAGACAGCACTATACAGGGTGTAAAGGAAAGGGTATATACATCCTTAAGGGTGTGCTGCAGAACATCAAGCTGAACATGTTTCTCATAATAAAACATGTTTTTAAGCAAAAAAAAAATCTGCTGCCCCATAGAAAATTACAATACCTATTCGACCCAAATGTATGACATTTATGTATAGCTGACATTTTTTTGCTGCAATTTTTTTTTTTTATGTTGAGAAAAATGTTCAGTTTGCTGGTCTGTAGCACACCCTTAAGGATGTATATACCCTTTCCGTTACACCCTGTATAGGCTTCAAAATCTGTACATGCTCGCAATTTTTTTGAGTCCGACTAATTTCAGTTACTAAAAGGACTTTTTGAAGTTTCTTTTAAGAGGGCTATTACAATTTTTCTTGTATTTGAGTGTTGTGTAGACATGCAAACACATGTAAACTCGGAGTTTTGATGTGTTTTACGGTTTAGGTATGGCCACAAAATTTAAAAAAAAATTGCCCAAGAAAGTTTGAAAATATTTCAATTTGTGTACATACATTAGTAAAAACCTTAACAACACTCAAATACAAGAAAAAATGTAATAACCCTCTTAACCACTGTCATGATCTGGCTAAAAAAAACCGGCTACTGTTACATTCATTATTTTCACATCTGCCTAACCATTGGTTTACTTAGTCTGTTTCCAACGTTTTTGCGCACGTCTTCCAACGCAATTATTCAACGATATCAATGGCCAATGAGCCAATATTCTCCACTCCTTCCAACAAAGTTTCAAAGGAAAATTTCGTAATTACTCAGTGTTGATTGTATGATCATATTTCGCTAGCAAATTGTCGGTGAACAAAGCGGGTTTAGTGTTCACATCCGCGTTTGTGTCCATGTCAGGAAGTTTGTTCTCGCTACCAATAATATCAATCATGGCGTCTGCGACAATGTGTGCATGTCTTTATTATTACTGGCTGAAATATAGCCTCAATTGTAACCGTTTACTATTTTAATAGATTCGTTGTCAGTTGTCACGACGGTCCACCATGGTCATGCATGATAATTTCTATAAACTCAGTAAAAAGTTATAATCGTACTTTTTGTCATAATATGTAATATACCATTCATCACTGCTCCACCGTAATTAAAGTACATGGAACTCTCTAACAGCCATGACAAAAAAAGGCGGTACGATTTTAAAATCGAACGCTAGCCGCAACCAATCAAGGATGACGGTTGCAGCTGCGTTCAGGAATTCGTTGAGAAATCGCTGCGGTTTGAATAATTTATCATTAGAACGTCAACGCGTCTAGCGCTCCGTCAACGCGGGTTCAATGAGCATTTATTACTATTGCTTATGAATGTTATGTTGTAACTACCCAACAACCAGGCGCTAGCAACTCTTTATTTGTCTTCATAAATTAGAAGTAAATTTCATTCACAATAACAATGTTTCATTCACTTTTGATATAATGTAACGAGCCGATATCATAGTCACATAAACCTGTCAGTACCTAAGACCTACAAAACAAGCATTTTAATGCACAATCAAATACCGGAACGAATTACAAAAGAAAATGTATGTGAGTACTTTGTTCGTCCAGCAATCTACATTATGTGTAGAAACTGCATTCATGAATAAAAGTGAGTTTGTTTCTTATACGTCCAAACAAATATTCGTGTTGTATCCTATTTTGGTAGCAAGAAAATTTAAAATCCTGTATGTAGGTTTGTGCGTCACCAAAATTGGCTAAGCGACCTTAATGGAATCTTAATCTTGTAGCCGGCTCTTCGACTTATAAGGTGAAACAATTTTCATACTGCATCGCCGAGTACAAAATTTTCAACTGGACCAATAAAAATATGAGTCACAAGCTTATATTTTTGATACTATATTCTGCATGAATTACGGAAACAGCTCTGCTCTGTTTATCAACAATTCTAAATTGATCGTGATTTGGTTTAGTCTTGCATTTAGGTTATTATTGCAGTTGTTATCTTAAACAACCAAATCTGGTTTAAATGTTTCTCTATATTTCTTAATCATATGCCCCAATCTTTAAATCCCAAGATTTGTCGTACGTTATCAACTGATCACATAAAGCTGAGTCTGGCTAATGCCTGCACTCGAAGGTCGTCGGATTGATTCCCGCTTGGGAACAAATATTTGTATGGCCTACAGTTATTTGTTTAGAGTCTGGCTGTTTGACTATGTCATTCGTGCGTTTAATGACTCACATCCTCAGGGACAGACTTCTTTTTCTTTTCTTAAAGAAAGATAAACTGTTTATTATGCCCAACAGAAATGTTGGAACAATATGCAACAAAATAGTGCAAGCTGTGACAGCGGGCCTGCAAGCAAGATTGGTAGCATGTCTGGCTGTCTAATATGAGAGGCTACTTTAGCTAAACTTTTCACTGCAAAGTCTAAGCAAACTACTGACTTTAACAAACCAAAGCCCATCAAATAAACTACAGAGCATTCATCTATCGTAACCACTGCCATGTAAAAACTAACTTTGACCAAGGAAAGTTAAGCCAATCTTTTTTTTCGGTCTAGGTCAAGTTGCCGACTAGTTTGGTCAGTTCTTCGTGCTAAAACTCTTGATCTTCAATAACATATTTGTTAGCGGAAGTAAGAAACGTATTCAATACTATTTATTTGAATTTGCTTGCCAACTTCCGGATTTGAATCAAATACAAATATTTGAGAATTGATTGATTTTCACGAGACGAAATTAATTTTGAATATTTCCGTCAGACAGAACACAATATAATAACTTTCTTACGGCCTTCAGCCAAAGGTAACATAAAAATCCAAGCAAAATAAAAGAGCTTTCACATACCGGCAAAAGTATTCCATATACAAAACATACAAACAAAGACACGGCCTCAAAGGATGTAGAACCGGTTCCTTATATGTAATGGCAACAGATTCGTGATACCGCTCGGCATCCCAAGAATGCCGACGGGCAGTCGGCAATGCTGGCCGCTTTTATGATTAGAACGGATAATAACAACACGACTGCATTTTAAGATAACAATTTAATTCTAAACATTCGATACTTTGCCATTCAATTTTTGAATATGTCGAAGTTTATTTTTTAAGACATTGCGTGACTGCTAAGGAATTTTTGTGTAGAGCTATTTGAAGGTGGAAGATTTGAATGTAAACTTTAACATCATCTACAAAGATGGTAAATTAAGATTTATAAATCATATTGAGTTTTTGCCATTTTGGTAGGCAACACCAAATCAATGAATAGGGAGGAAACGGTAGATTATTCTCGCTAAGTAGGGGTCAATAGTAAGGGTATCGCCAAAGTTGTATCGCTGCCAATTTCTACTCGGAGTTGTTTAACAGAAGATTAATCTGCATAAAGACAGCAATTGATAATAAAAAAATTGGGGAGGCCAGTTCGTTGCTGGGCAAAAACAATGAACACGTTCAATATGAACATTGAACAATCAAATGGCATAGCACCATATGTCAAGTATAGCACAGCCAACGCTTCCTTTATCTATCAGACACAACAAGCATATATTGTCTAGAATACTTAAATTAAATTAACAATCAATAAACGTAGAACTTGCCTAATCTCCGCCGGCCCGACATTTATCACAAATCACAGCACACCATATCACTAGAACCCGCGAAAAACTACATCGTCTTCGGTTTTCGAATTCATTTTTCGAATTATCATTTGGAGACAAAAGGCGTTCGTTCCTAGTCATACCTCGCGTTCGACTCGTAAAGTAAATGGTTGAACTAAAGTGATGTGAATTGTGAATCACTTAGTCTATTAATATGCGTAGCGAGTGACCGAGTGTCAAGAGCAAGGCTCGACTGTTTGTGTACTAGTGATTCCGACGCCCGTCACTAATGGTCTGTTATGTAAATCTTTTTGTAGGAGTCAAATGTGTTATACATACGTCTTGTTATATAAGTTTTATTATTAATGATTAAATATGCAACACGTGCTCGGAACTATTGGTACAAACATGCGAGCTTTTGATTTTATTAGATAATAGCGACTTGCATAATAACGTGCTACCTTACAATGCTATCTTAGGATGTGTTTATAAAACAAATTAATTGTTAGCATTCCTGTGGTTTAGCTTACTACCTGTACTTAATTTTCCAACCAATAAGGGGATTTCGCATGCCAACCTTGTTTTAGACGTAGCACAAACGTTTGAGAAAGTATTGCACTAATGCCTTATACATTCGAACCAGAAACGAAGATACCAAAATGGTTTGCAGTAATCGTAGGTGAGGTATCGTGGGTCCATAATTTTCTATTATTTTGTAAACAAGACAAAAACACGGTTACTCAGAACTAAATAAAATATTTGAATACTGCAAGGACTTGTTTTGGGTCCGGTCTGGTTTGAGTGTCCAGTGTTTTGATAAGAAAAATAACGAAGAAGCAGTGAAACATTTTCACTGCTTCTAAATGCAGAAAATTCAAGTCAAGAAGAATCATCATCATCATCATTCCAGCCTTTTCTTAACTATGTTGGGGTCGGCTGCCAGTCTAACCGGACGGAGCTGGATACCACTATTTTACATGAGCGGCTGTCTATCTTACCTCCAAACCCCAGTTAGTACTGGGTAATACGATACTCCTTGGTAAGACTGGTTGTCAGACTTACAAGTCCAGAAGAATTTTGAATACAAAATAGTGTACACGGTGCTTGGAACAAAGTCTACACAGTCAGTCCAAAATAGTAAATAACAAAAGCATCTTTAACCAATTCACTAAACCTGATCTTTATTATTTGCATCAATTTGAAACTATCATCTGATAAACAATTAAACATGCTCCAAGCAAACTGTCTTCAACCTCTATCCAACTTTCTTTACGCAGCAATAACAAAAAAATAAACAGTTACGCGGTTGTCTTTGGCGCGTAACTGTAATATAGCGAACGCTTGCAAAATAACCGCAACATCAGATCACGTAGTAATCGTTATTATATACCTGTTATTTTGTTGTACCTGTTATTTTCAACAGCTATTGGTGTGGCGAGTACCGTCCCACAGTTTCAAGTTGGTTGGTGTGTAGCATCACGGAGTATGTGCGTGCCTGGCTATAGGCGTGTATAGATATAGCGTGTGGGACCGCCATTTTGGAGGAATCAGTGGCCATCATGAACTAGATGTCATAGTGCGCTCGCGCAGTACGCACACGTCTCACCGCGTGTTTTAAATCTTAAGACATCATCCCCCGCAAACCCTTAAATCCAGAGTATTATCCCGTAAACATTGGGGATTTACCGAGGATTAATAATAATCCCATATTACCGCGTCTGTGTAATTTGTGCTCAAGAAAAAGGAAGGTGATCGGCGCGCCAAACCAGGCAGAGAGACAGGTGGTACCACCTGCGAAGACCTTCGAGACTGAACCAGGAAGAACCAGGTACCGCTTTTCTTTACATCCTAGAGTTAGGCCACCATAGGCCGTCTGCTGCCGCCACTCCCAGCTTGAAAATTATACGGACAAATATAGGCATTTGAATCAGCACGCAATCCAGGTGTTTGATTGTAACAAGTCCTCAAACCGCAGAGATACACGGCTATTTACACGCCTGTCCCTCCATTAGATGGTCCATTCGAGCCTGAATAGGCACCAGTAAAATTAAGTACAAGTCATTACGTTAGGGTACATAGCTTCATTAGTACCTCAAAATGGCTACCCGCAAGCAAGAAGCTAAACTAGCTCAGCTTACCGCTAAAAAGCAAATGATTTTTGAACGAGTTAATCGTTTGTATAACGCTTCTAGAAGCATCTCGAACTTTGATTCACGCTCAAATGAGTCTTTCCTAGCGCAGTCAGAAACAATAAGTGAACAATATAGCAAATTCGAAGAAATAATTGAACAAATCAATGATTTGCAGTTTGAGATTGATGAAACCGCTCCAGATTATTCGAGTCTAAATTCTATTGAAGACTTATATTCTCATATTAAATATAAACGTAGTCTCATACTGTCGAGCAGCGCAACGTCAGAGCCGAAGGGAGGTAGTCGCATAAAATTACCACCCATAGAATTACCATCATTCGACGGTAAAACAGAAAATTGGCCCATATTTTATGAAATGTTCCGCAGCAATGTTCATTTAAATACTGATCTCAATGACTCGCAGCGTGTGCAGTACTTGGTCAGTAAATTGACTAATGATGCCTTAAAACTAACTGCAGGCATTGTTCCCACAGGTGATACTTACAGTGTTTTGTGGAATAGTCTCGTTAAAAGGTATCAAGATAAGCGTAGTCTAGGGATTCATTATCTTAATAATATACTGGACATTAAAGGATGCGCCGGCAATGCTGCTAGTCTCAATACATTTGTGGAACGATATTCGGCGTCGGTCGCTGCCTTAAAGCAGTTAGACATTCCAGAATTGCTGGATTTTGTGTTATTACACTGTGGCTTAAGAAAGCTTGACGCGCAAACTGTTCAACAGTTCGAAAGCCGTGTGAGTGGGGAAAAAATACCTTCATATACGGAGTTTGTAACATTTATTCAAGACTATGTTAAGGTACTCCAGCGCTCACACGCTAATAATTCACAGACGGAACCGCGCGCCAAGTCTAGTTTACCTCAAAGTCGCTCGAAGTCATTTGTTTCGCGCAGCGAACCGGTTTCAAATAGCAGATGTGCGCTGTGTGATAGTGACGGCGTCGAACATCGGCTGTTTGATTGTCCGCGATTTAAAGATATTAATACACCGCAAGCTCGTTTCGAATTTATTAAAAATAAACGTGGCTGTATAAATTGTTTAAGTTTATCTCATTCTTTAGCTAAATGCAAATCACGAAGCGTTTGTAAGCTTTGTAAAAAGACACACCATTCTCTGTTGCATTTCTCCGAAGTAAAATGTGAGTCATCGCCTGAGCAGCAAGTGCCTGCTACCAATAGTTCTGTATCGCTCACAACTGCGGCTAAGATTTGTTTACCGAATGAGTCAGTTATTTTGTTAGCGACCGCGCAATTATATGCATATTATAGGGACAGCAGAGATAAGGTGGTGATCAGATGCTTGTTGGATAACGGATCGCAAAATAATTTAATTACTGCGGACTGTTGTAAACGTTTGAACTTACCCATAATTAAATTACGCAATTCATCTTTACAGGGTGTTGGTATGACATCCAAACCTATACACGGCTTTGTTCATCTCAACATAGAATCTCGGATTAATTCGCACACTAAATATTATATACAAGCGTTAGTTGTTGATTGCATTACAGATAAACTTCCCGCTAGATTTATTAGATTAAATGACAATAATAACATGTCATATTTAAGTAACTTACCGCTAGCCGACCCGACCTGGAATGTACCAGGCGGAATCGACATTGTGCTTGGAGCACAGTTGTTTCCTTTTATTTACCTAGGAGATAGGGTTGACTCAGGCACCCGCGCGCCCCCAGCTATATTGACTAGTTTCGGTTATGTACTGATGGGTGATATTGATTGCTACAATAGTGATATAACACACATTACATCTTCGTTTACCGCGCTTACCGACATTGACCTCGAGTCAAATTTGCAGAAGTTTTTTGAACTTGAGGATATTCCAGCTCAACATTTTATTAGTCCGGACGAATTAGAGTGTGAAAACAATTTTAATTCTTCAGTCTTATTTAAAGATGGCAGATACTTTGTCGATTTACCTTTCGCGCGCACCCCTTCCGAGTTAGGCAGCTCACGCGGTGTCGCTCACCGGCGGCTACTTGCGCTCGAGCGTAAATTCATGTTAGTGCCGACCCTACGCGAGAATTATAATAAAACTATCGCGGATTATATAACTCAGGGGTATTTATCGGAGGTATCCGACTCTGAATTGACAGAAGAGGGTTACTATATACCGCATCATGCCGTCATTAGGCCGGAGAAAGACAGCATTCGAGTGGTTTTGGACGCTAGTGCCAAAACGCACTCGGGGTTGTCACTCAATGACATTCTGCATGTCGGACCTAATTTACAAGCCGACTTGTTTTTGTTATTAATAGATTTTCGTACGCTCCCTGTCGCGATGACAGCGGATATAAAACAAATGTTTTTACGCATCGGTGTAAATGAGCACCACCGCAAATATTTACGAATCTTGTATCGTTTCAACAAAAATGAACCTATTCGCACCTTTCATTTTAACCGCGTTCCCTTTGGACTAAAGCCTAGTCCTTATTTAGCGATGCGCACACTGCGTAAATTGGCGTGTGAGCATAGCGACCGCTTTCCTGAGGCTTCTAAATTAGTGGAAACTCAGTTTTACATGGATGACTATGTCCATTCTGTTTCTGATGAACAGATGGCTGTTCGTATGTCCCGTGATTTAATTGACTTAATGAAGGTAGGTTCCTTTGACTTAGTCAAATGGGCTACTAATTCACCCGCTTTATTGGAGATTCTCCCAGAGTCTCACCGCTTACCAGTTAATTTTTCTGGCATGGATAATGATGTCCATAATTTCAAAATTCTTGGGCTAACCTGGGAACCCGCTGATGATTATTTTTCTTTGACAACAGTCGCCGTGGATAATAAATGCACGAAACGCGCGATTCTATCGCTAGTTGCCCGCTTGTTCGATGTACTTGGTCTCGTAGCACCCGTTGTGCTGTACGCAAAAATATTAATAAAGGAACTTTGGTTAGCTAAAATAGGTTGGGATGAAGTTCCTCCGGACTCCATCACTAATCGGTTTTCGGCTTTTACCCGCGATTTTCCTTCACTCTCTTCTCTAAGGGTTCCTCGCCACATTGGCGTCTTTAGAGAAGCTGTAGTGAATATCGTAGCCTTTTGTGACGCCAGCTTTAGTGGGTATGGCTGTTGTATTTATTTACACATTACCAACCCTACAGGCAATATCACCGTCCGGCTTTTATGTGCGAAGTCCAAAGTTTCCCCCGCTAAAATAACAACGCTAGCTCGATTAGAACTTATCGCCGCTTTACTTCTGTCTAAACTTGTTCGCGTGGTCAAAGACAAACTTTCCGCTCGTGTACCTATTGCAGGTGTCTACGCTTTCTCGGACTCCACCATTGCTCTCTCGTGGATCCACTCATCTCCCCATAGATGGTCTATCTTTGTCAGTAATCGCATTGCTCAAATACAGGAAAATATACCTGCCGCTTGCTTTAGTCACGTGTCAGGGAAAGAGAATCCTAGCGATTGTCTGTCTCGCGGCATGCTGCCATCGGATTTAATAGAACACTCGTTGTGGTGGAACGGCCCTACATGGCTCCATCAGCCCATGAGCGAGTGGCCTTTAAAATTCTCTCCTACTCAATGTGAAACGTTGCCGGAGTTTAAATCAAAGATTTTTCTTGTAGAAACGTCCAATACAGAACCGCGTATTTTAGATATTATAGCTGACCGTGTTTGCACATGGAATAAATTGTTACGTGTATTTATGTACATTCTTAAATTTACGAGCAGACTACATAGTCATAGCTCTGTCGAAAACATCAAAACCGCCGAAAACTTCATTATTCGAGTAGTTCAAGGTGTACATTTTTCAAATGATTTAAATTTAATTAATGCAGGCGAACTTCCTTCTAAGAAGCTGCGCTCATTGTCTGTCTTCGTTGACAGCTTTGGAATCTTACGTATTGGGGGCAGATTGTCTAAATCTGATTTACCGTATGAAGCCAAGCATCCCGCGCTTTTACCTAAACGCGACCGCGTAGTCGATCTTATTATTGATCACTATCACAATACATACTGCCATACGGGCCCCGGGTTATTGATGTCCATTATAAGGCAGCGGTTTTGGATATTGGATGGACGAACAGTCATACGTTCCCGCTGTCGGAAATGTAATACTTGTTTTCGTCTAAATCCTAAGCATCCAGTACCCAAAATGGCTGAACTTCCTGGATACCGCATCCGTGATGCTAAAGCGTTTGTACACACCGGTGTAGATTTCGCCGGGCCGCTTGCTTACGTACCTATTCGACGTAGAGGTCAACGTTCGCAGAAAATTTATTTATGTTTGTTCGTATGCATGGTGACAAAAGCCATACATATCGAACTTGTATCGGACCTCACATCTGAGGCTTTCCTATCCGCATTTAAGAGATTCATTTCCCGCCGCGGTCCAGTGTCTGTTATGTACTCAGACAATGGTACCAATTTCGTTGGCGCTAAGGCGCAACTAGATGCTATTTATACTTTTTTATTAAATTCAAGTGTTCAAACAGATATTAAAAATGAGCTTCTTAAATCACGCATCGAGTGGAAACGAATACCGCCGCGAGCTCCGAGCTTCGGAGGTATTTGGGAATCGAATATTAAGAGTGTTAAAACTCACTTGTTTAGAGTCATAGGTAAACAGCTTCTCACTTACGAGGAGCTCTCGACCGTATTGGTGCAAATTGAGGGCCTTTTGAACTCTCGACCGCTTAGTGTTCTTTCATCAGACCCGCATCCGGACGTACTCACGCCCGCGCATTTTTTAATGTCCAGTCCACTCACGTATTTGCCTTCTTCGGAATTGACAGAAGAAAACATAAACCTAACAAACCGCAAAAGGCTTTTGGATCAGCTTGTGTTATCCTATTGGAACAAATGGCGAGTTGAGTACTTGCACACGTTACAAGTTCGCCAGAAGTGGTGCACTCCCGATCGCCCTGTAGAGATCGGTACTGTCGTTCTCTTGGGTCAAGATAACGTACCTCCATTGACCTGGCCATTAGGTATCATAGAGGAAGTTTTCCCGGGATCGGATGGTGTAATTCGAGTCGCTTTAATAAAAACCGCATCAGGTACATTTAAACGTCCTGTCACTAAGTTGTATCCTTTGCCAACCCAGTAAAGTAATACATATTGCTACGTAGATTAATTTAGTTTAGAGTTTATAGTATAAAAAAAAAAAAACATTGTGATGGTGTTTCTGACTGCTGCATGGATTTCCCTTAATGCTCTCCCATAACCAAATACTTATTTGCCACCCCCGCTTCTTAAACCGCACCCGCGCCGCATAGATTAGCTGCTTTGAAAGCTCTGGACCTTTCAAGGCGGGGAGTATGGTGTGGCGAGTACCGTCCCACAGTTTCAAGTTGGTTGGTGTGTAGCATCACGGAGTATGTGCGTGCCTGGCTATAGGCGTGTATAGATATAGCGTGTGGGACCGCCATTTTGGAGGAATCAGTGGCCATCATGAACTAGATGTCATAGTGCGCTCGCGCAGTACGCACACGTCTCACCGCGTGTTTTAAATCTTAAGACATCATCCCCCGCAAACCCTTAAATCCAGAGTATTATCCCGTAAACATTGGGGATTTACCGAGGATTAATAATAATCCCATATTACCGCGTCTGTGTAATTTGTGCTCAAGAAAAAGGAAGGTGATCGGCGCGCCAAACCAGGCAGAGAGACAGGTGGTACCACCTGCGAAGACCTTCGAGACTGAACCAGGAAGAACCAGGTACCGCTTTTCTTTACATCCTAGAGTTAGGCCACCATAGGCCGTCTGCTGCCGCCACTCCCAGCTTGAAAATTATACGGACAAATATAGGCATTTGAATCAGCACGCAATCCAGGTGTTTGATTGTAACAAGTCCTCAAACCGCAGAGATACACGGCTATTTACACGCCTGTCCCTCCAGCTATCAAGACATTCATGAGGTGTTGGTCAGTAAATAAATATATGCCAGATAATAATATTTATTAGGTTTTATTCAGAAACCTGGAAGCCAATAAAGATACTACTGTTATTTCTTTGAATGTTTGTGTATGAAGAAGTAACTTCCGCTTTAACAAAATGGTTAGTCATATTGTTTGATAGTAGTGATTATTACGCTATGGTTCTTTTGATTCGGACTTCACTAAAAATAATAAAATTCTAATTTCAAAATTTGGTGAGCTGTCATTCGAGCCTCCAAAAAATGTTGACAATAAACAGTTGAGAAAGCAAAGCAAGCAAAAATTTGCAATATAAAAAAAAAACTATGAATGAAAGATGACTCAAGATTTACAAAGAATATAGTCATTTATTGTACAGTAGATATTATTGTTTCACATCTTGTAATACACGTAATATCTTCTTTATACTCGTACAGGTTTAATCATTTTGAGTAATGTCAATCAGTTCAATGACCTCACTTTCTCTCGGAGAACCATACAAACTTTCTGAATTACATTAATGTAGCATTAAACATAATATTAAACGGTCAATGCTTGTGTTTTCATACGGATAAACATTAAATTCATTACATTGCAGACTTTTGAAATATAAGAAAGCATTTTAAGTTAAATCGCTTTCTTCTGAAACACTAATTTAAAAACAAATCAAACATGGAGGATTCAAATGAGGGACAGAGAAAAATGACGACATCAAAACATTCATTCTACAATTCTACATATATTGTTTTGACAATATATTAATATGTAGTTACGGTTTCCGACGCAGTATATTTGAAAATTTCATTCAACACAAACATTCACTTACAATCACAAAATTAAAAAAAAAACATGTTTTTTTTTTTACGAAAGTGTAATGTTAAACGCATTAGTAATTTGTTACGCATTCATGAGCTAGTGAACGCATCATTAGATTTGTTTCCTAACTATCGGTCGATACTTTACGTAAAGCAATTTAGAATAATAATTATTTACACATACAACTACAAACAAACATCTTCATACACATATCACATCATTTACCTTACCTCCTTGGTAGATTGACGAAGGAAAAGTGAATTAAATTCGGATTAGTATTTCGATTGGTTCAAGTCGCAATCGGTAAATCAAATACGTGTTTTTCTTGACTTCATCAGCAGCAGCTACTTGCAGATTAGTTATGTAATTAAGAGTTTCATTGAACGGTTCATTATACACAGTTTTATGAGAGCTGTGTAAAGAAATACATCTGCCATGCATTTTATATTAACACATCGTAATAACTTTTGTATTTCCCAGTACTAACTGGATTGTTGGGAGAGCAGTTGTAGCAGCCCTGACTTACGAGCAGTAAGCCGTGGGTTCGAACCTAGGCAGGCGCATTTCTTTTTGTGTGGTAAAAGAAAACATCGTGAGGAAACCAGCATATTTTCTAGAACTAAAAATTCGAAGACATGTTACATCTACCTACCCGGACTGGGTGCGCCTGGTGGATTACAACCCACTCCTTCTCATAGAGAGGAAGCCTGTGTCCTAGCAGTGGGAACATTATAGGCTGATGATGATGATGCATTGGATCGTGGAGGTAAGATAGGCAGTCGCTTTAATTTAAGATACGGGTATTCCGCTGCACCCGGTTAGACTGGAAGCCTACCGGAACGTAGTTGGGAAGAGGCTAGACAGATGGTAATATAGATTATAACTTGGCTAAAACTACTGATGCTAATTATTACCACTGAATTTCGTATGTAATATAAGGAATGACGAGAGATACAGCAACAATCTCAGTAAATCTAATAAATTAGGAGGCCTATAATAAGCCATATTTTGAAAATACAAGCAGAAGCGTCCCCAATTCTTTTATTTAATAATAATCTCACTGCTTTCTGTAAGTCTTTTAAAAAACGTTAAGTTAAAGTTCACGAAAATCTTCTAAATTTGTATAGTCTCAGACTCAACAAAACCACAATATTTTTATGGAAGCCTAGAACTTGTTCACCCACGCCCAGGACATAAATGGCAAGAAGTGGCAAGCACGTATTACAACTACACACGTTTACTAAAATCCTCGGCATGGCGACCGGAATGAATAAAAAACGTTAATTTAATTCTTGTATCTGGTTTTATCACCTCGCTGTTACTACTTTCATTCATATTTAATATCGAGAGTAGGTTTTTCTTGTGTAGTGGTTGTCCGCGAAGTCGTATTCAAATGTTCTGATATATATTGGGGATTTTCTCAAAGTTAGCAGCGGTAAGGGAGAATAAAAGCCTTCTTCTACAACTCAAAAAGACAAGCTGTCCCTCCTGCTACCAGAGGTCGAGAATAATTTACCCAATTGCGTCACACTTCAAATCATGATTCAATGGTTCTCAAAGGAAATTCCTAATCCATTGCTTCATTTTATGTTAGAAAAATTCGTTTGCTATCTATCTAAATAATGTATCAATGAATGTATTTAAACTGTCTAAATTAAAGTTGTAGACATAAAGTGTATACGTGATTACTCCGTAAAATTCTTTAATTTTCGGTCCTAGTTCAAACATTAATCTACCTACTCGATCCTAAATCAACTTTTCACTTTCACAACAGCCACAGGAAAGAAAATCGTCCCCGACTTGGCTACGTCAGGATGTTGTGAAACACACATAAAAATGTGTCAACCTACTTAATGGCACGAACGGAGACGCAGGCGAAAGCTAGATTATCTTAAAATAGCTCACATGCACGCACGTCCATCAGAGCTGCTTATAGCTCATTCATATGTCCGTTTTCATTAATTAATTAATTTAGAACTGATATAAAAATTAAATTACGAGTGTCTAGTCAATGATAGAGATACGATCACTTGGATTTTCATGTTTTTCGTCCAATGCAAATACTTGACAAAACGCTACACATGTGCTTCGTTCAAACTCGAAATACCAGCTAGTATTTTAAAAATATTAGAGAGTAAAATCTCACATTGAAAGTTATAAAATTAAACCAGAAGAAAGTGTTTCTTCATTCTATAGATATTCATAGGTATAAAGCGTTGTCACTAACTGCAATTTCGAATTCGATACGATACACCTATTCATGCAAAGCTGCGCAGGCGCACCTGCCATAGCACTTACACAAGGTAAAAGTGATTACTCAATTATTTATTGTCACAGACATTCTATTGCATACGATAGATATAGTAATGTCTGGGCTAGGCAAAGGCATTCGTTATTTAAGTCCCTAATAATTTAGCCAAGCACATATCTAGACCCCGGGCTATTACTGAGAAATTCCTGCTGAAAAACCCAATAACACTTTTACCCCGACGTGGAAATCCAAAGCAGGAACACATTGCTGGGTACGCTTGAGGCCACCAGATTAAGGAGCCAGTTAGTTCATAATTATACAGGGTTATTTGTAAAACACCGGCAACCTCTCCTCGGCAAACCTCCATGAAAATCTGATGAACAAAAATAAGTCGATTTTTTTAAAGTCATAGAACAAAAGTTGTTGGTTATGATGTTAGTAACATAGTTCTGAGAGGATATGCCTATGTTTTACAATTATCCCTATATAATAGATAGACAATGAGTTACACTTCATTGCCCCTCAAAATTGTATAGGGCCAGCATATCCACATTTTGGGATGGACTAGGTGAAAAATGATATGGCCAAAAAGGGAGTGACTACTTTTAAATAGCCTATTGGTCTGACCAGCGCGTCGTTCTGCCAGGTATAGAGCTCGAGTTCGACCTTAGAATATCTACTATAGATAACTATACTTACTTCGCTGAAGGAAACCATCGCGAGGAAACCAAACCAGCATACCTGAGAGATATTTCTCGACGGCATGTAAAGCCAAGTCGGAGGTCCATGCCGGCATAAAAAGTCTGACAAACCTGCCCCCGTATTCACAAACGCTCGGATTCGATTTCGATTCGGAAAGTCGTATGTTTATCTCGCTCGCTTTCGTAATGCCAAAACAAGATAGACATACGACTTTCCGAATCGAAATCGAATCCGAGCGTTTGTGAATAGGTGGTCTGGTGTCAGAGTATTACACCAGGTTTTTGGTGCACTAACCAAACGATAAAGAAGAGAAAGACTTATTAAGGAGCTACATAAAGAGATTTGGTAGAAGAAGTCAAAATAAAATTGTCATTAGTAAGAAAGAAGATGAAAAGTCCCGTGGTATAAAAACAGACCAAGCCTATAGCCATTGTCTCTTGCATAACCTAAGAGAAAATGATTAATATCTCGGATCCAGCTAGATGTCGAGTTGCCATGGGAACAGTCACGTAACCTTGCACACAATATGGAGGAGCTTGGGAACCTTCGATATAGAAACTGTATCTGATCATGAGAATTGCGCTCGTGCATCCTATAGTAAAGTTGTTGTTAAACGATGTGATCGGATTTATGAAGACGTGGTGTTTGTGTACTATTGTACTGTCATCATGTATTTCCACTGTTATTTTTCTTCAGTTTTGCTTTTTCTGATGAAGTTACATACAGACTTCCTATGAAATAATTCTTTATTATGTAATATTGTAATTAAACTGCGGATGTTACGTCAAAATTAAACCAAAATATATTTTTGTTGCTAAATGTAAATTGTTTGGATCACTCTGTACTTACTTGCCCATTGGCTACTGCTGGTGATGGGACTTTTCAAAACGATTCCAAAAAAAGATTACTTTTCTTGAAAATCAATTATTTATTACTTAGCTTATGCCCACGGCTTCACCCGCGTTTGTTTTGGTAATTGTCCCAACGGGATAAAAAGAATCCTAAAAAATATCTTATGTGATATTCCAGAATATCATCTATCCTTGTGCTAAATATCATCCAGATCCATTCAGTAGTTTTTGCGTGAAAGAGCAACAAACATCGCGTTCGCATTTATAATATTATAGTAGGATAGTAGGGTTATGATGTTGATAGAGGTTTCAGTATGCGTCCATTACGTCCTCGAATGACCAGCACACGTAGCATGACCGCAGTAGAAACGGGCTATGTCGAGTTCGACAGAAGAATCGACAAACTGACAGATTGTCATAGTCTATCTTTCATTATGTCGATTCTTCTATAGACACAGTTCGGTTTCTACAGTGGTTATGCTACGCATGCTGGACTGGGAAATTTCGAATGACAGTCCAATAATTGGCCCATCATCTAGCCAGACAATCACATTGGAGGCTTTTAAAAATCCTCAAGGGCAAGAACCTCACCATAACTTGACCTATTCTAAACTAAAATACACTCACACTTAAAAATCTATAAAAAATATTTAGATAGTTCCTTACCGTTCTTAGTTGGCTTGGCAAATACCAGTGGTTGTGGTGTTTCCATCATGTTACAAAGATTTTGTTTCAGTTTTCGTTAAGGTTATTGCACTTTTCATTACACATGGATCGTCTTTTGTTTTTTTAATGGTATATTTTTCTGTCGTAATGGAGTCGGCAACCTTAGGCAGGGGGGTGCAGGGAATTAATTCACACGGTTCAAGTTTAGTTAAAAAAGGAACAGCAAATAATAAAATTGTTAGTACAAACAACGTTTCATGCTTAAGCTTTCTTTTGTGCATTTTTTTAGGCCTTCATGTGCAAGACATAAATAACAGCAAAACACATTTTCCAATATTATTTTATTAGTCCAACGCAGCTCTGTTTGAATTAGAAAAAAATACAAAGAGAATTAATTTAATTATTTTTCTATTAAAAATTCTATTTTACTATTTATTACAATCGTATGCAAAAATATAAATTAATTATGGCCCCAGTCCACTGGAACGTATATGTAATGATAGTGTTCAACACGTGCAAAATATCGCGTAGATTTATTGTTACCGCCTACGGACGCATTAATGGTATCTTGGGCCTTTTCATGTCGGATGGAAGTAAAACCTAATCAATGTGCGTTCTATGAAGCTTTCATACATGTTTTCTGTAAAGAATTTGATAATGAAGTCTTATTGTAGGAAATATGTATATTCGTTATGTTCGTTCACACCGTTATAACTGGCTGACTGGATTTGATAGCGAGAAAATTCGTAGCCGTAAATTACCGAAGATGAGAAAAGTTTGTATACAAAAGCATTTACCTGGATAAAATTTATTAGGAGCTACGTTTTTTTACCAACAAAATATTTTTTATTTGAAAATAACAATAATATCTCTCGTAAAACTTCCAATAATCAATTGTCACCGACGTACGCAGAATCATATCATCTTGTATACTAGTCAATATTCAGTTCAGGTGTTCGCATGAATTTACGTTATTCCTGTAGTAACCCTTACATCATTATATGAATCACAGTAAGGCTAAGGAATACCTTACCTATGACTAACTTATTCTTCAGATAGTTAAAATGACCAAGTTCCTTCAACGTCTATAATAATGATCTGTCACTAACAGTGCTACATTAAAGTTCAACGTCATCACATTTCTGCAAATCTCAAGGAATACAATCCGTTCATTGTGTTTCTAATAGCCCGCACATGTGAACGTTACTTTCCACAGCAATATGCTAATTCGTTGATTGTAACAATTTTGCGTTTATAGGCCGATCTCGCTCGATTTCCAACAAAGGCTCACCCACGTGTGTTACTAGCTTTATAATTAGTCGAAAGTGGGCTTCACAAGCCTCAACGTACCCTTAGTTTACGCTCAGTTGAGTACCCACCTACTCGTATTATCGTAAAGTTGAAAAAGTAATTCGTAGATTTGAATCGTAAAACTGGTCCAGTGGCGTTGCGCGGGAGTCTTCGAATAGAACTTGATGTGTTTTTGATGTGCTTGCTTTTGTCGTTTCCGTCTTTTGTAATAGCTGTGATATCAGATGTACTGGATTGTATGATCACATATCTAGGTTGATTGTATTGTTTCTCGTTCTGTTACAGGAAGCAGCTCAAAACAGCACAACTTCTACTAGGAAATTCGAGCACAATGTTAGCTATATTGATGTAGATAAATCAAGCCATTGTATTGCCTTTATAGATTAGTTAATAAAGTTGATAGGAATTTTCAAAACTATCGGCAGTTATTTACAAATATGACAGAACCTTGATTTATGATAAAATTTAGACTTTGTTTCAGGTGTCTTCTCCTGAAACATAATCGTTGAAAAGTTTCGTAGTATATTTTTTTTTACAATATTGGCTTGCGTTTGGGCGCAACTTGCCTGATGTGAAGCGATTTTGAGGCCTAGGGTGGAGCACGCTTGCCTAGAAGAAACCGACTCACTCGAACTTTGAAGAGATCCAAATTATAATGATCAGGGAACAGAGAATAGAAAGAAAGGGGAGAGAGGGACGGCGGTTTGTTCGGGTCCGTGGAACTTCAATCATATTTAACGGTGACGCTTCAAAAGTAAAAGTATCTTCATAATAGTTTTCATGCATTATGTTTTCACATCTCCATTCAAATCATATTCACAGATATTATTTGAAACAGTTACAATAACGACCGTCTAATCTAACCAACCAGCCTTCAACGAACAAGCTTGCGAACGTTCCAACAATGATGGCCGTTCAATGCGTAAGCGCAAAATATCCGTGAAATTAATTGTTTCGGCCACAATTGTTTTTGAGTCGTCGACACGTAGATATTGTTCACTCATTCAGCAGATTCTAACTGTTCTGAATTAGACTGTGCTGCATGATTATTTTGGCGCGTGGCAATAGTTGGAACTAACGTTGCCATTTTGTTTTTAGAATATAATTTCCACAGACAAAATGTTAGCCAGGGACACCCCCTAACAATGCCATTCAAGCGTTAAAAGAATCATTCTGCACTGTATGTGCCGAGCATTAATTTTGTATAAATTTTCAGGTTTTATGAATCGTACACTTTCTTTTCATTCATTCATTTGCTTATTGAACTGATACGTCATCATCTTCCTGCTCTTGTCCTTGCCCTGTGTTACAGGGCAAGGGCAACACGTTTTTTTCTTTCGTTCTCTTCTGTCAACCGTCACGCTATCATTAACTCCATCATTCCTTAGTCTTCCTGTCCCTCTCCTTCCATCAACATTTATATTCATCACTCTTTTAGTCACCGGCAATTCGTTCCTCCTCATCACATTGAACTGATTCGAACTTTTCCTAATTCATTTTATTAGTAACTCTCGTAGCATTGTGTTCCGTATGAGTTTTCAGACTTTTTGCAATTTCACTTTCCTTTCATTCACATATGGTCATGCTTTAACAGTTCTATGGTTATCGATGACGATGCACGTCTGTCCAAGTTTCTACGACTTCCATAACTGACCTTCAGACTTTCAAATCGACTATTGAAAAGTTCGGTTGTTGTTGAATGTTAAAAATGTAGAAAATTGTTGTTATTTTTTATAAACACGGAATTTGGGAATCGAAGTTCTGACCGAAGTCTTCTCTATGATAATTACATATTAGAATAAGTCGAAGATGGTCATTAATAGACAACAATTTTAGTCGGGACTTCACGACACTTAACAGAAAGGAAACTATTGAAGGATAAGGATGATCATCTGATTTCCCTTGGTTATAATTTAAAATAATGTTTCGACAGTGCAAACTTGAAATGCCGTAAAGTACATTGAGCGTACTGTTGAATTTTCAACTGTCGTCGCTAAGCCGAACGTCGCAAATCCAACCGACGGTTTGTCATAAACGTTGTGCAGGTTTTGACAGGATGCCTACCTAGTTACAGGTACAACATAACCCTTAATACTAGATACATGCAATCCTGATAATTAAGAAAATGTCTTACTTCCCGTAATTTCTCGGGTAACTAGTTTATTAACCAATTACTTTAATGACTGCTATCGTAGGAAACCGGGAGCAATTGAGTCTCAGAAACGCTAAAACAGCTACTTGTGTTCTTAATCATAAACTGCAAACTTTTAAGCGTGAAGTTCAGATAGATGATTCAGGGTGAAATATATCATATATATCCCATCATCCATAGAAAGGGACGGATCCTTCAATCAGTCGGGTGTTCTGTCAGGTGAATAAGAGCGGAGGCTAAACAGCGAGACCCTTTGGTCTCTGTTGACAGTGTTGACCTCTTCTAGAAACGGATCCAATCTAGCAGGCTAAGCTACGCCAGTGACAGACGCGTCATCTCTCAAAATCCGTTTCCCAAGTTCACTCACAACAAAAAACCCATCTCATACATAACAAATGATCTTGTTCAAGTCCACAATCACCAAAAGCTTGAATTGCGATTTAAATTTTACATTGATACTCGAATACATGTGCATTCAACCATACCTCAGGTACACACACCCACCTTGAGCTGACCTCGCTTAGTACGGAGTTGCAGTAGAATGTGAGACCAGCTCATGTTGGTTTTGTTACTACTGATGAACGGCCTACTGTAGATTCACATACTAGGAACTTGTCACGACTTCCTACTACCAGTAATCTATGTACTATTGTGCGAAGTTCTTTTGTTTTGTCATACAACCCCGACAAGGACGGGCACACAGACGTAAGCTATTGCCTATGGTAAATCTCTGTTCAATAGATGCGTTATCTATTACCGATGATTCGTCTTTACTTTCATGGTTATCGTCAAGGAGACGACGTTGTCCTTTGCGAGAGTTATGGTTATTGTTACTTGAATTTAAACTGTGTTAAAGTCGAGTAAGGTTCGCTTTCCAGTGTGGTAAAGAGGAATGTTTTCATGATTAAAATTAATGTGAAACAATTTTTCAGCGTTAATTTACAGAACATCGTGATGTTATCGGTGCGTTGTAGAATTCAGAGAGAAATTGAAAATCTTTAACGTGAAGCAAGCGAGGCTACTGCGTGTTCTTAATGGTTTTTTCGGCTTCAAAACAGCTGCTAATTTTATTACTATTAACTATGCAATCTAAATTAGTGTTAGGTACGCCTAAATCTTTTCATTCCTATTCTTTAGTATTTGGAAACTGAAAAATTCCACTCTTGCTTTCGATTTTCCTCCATCCTGAGTTTATCCAGGATTCTCCTTTAGGTCACCTTTAAAAATTTCTTCAACTCTATGTTTGACATCCTCAATCGTAAATTTACCCGCACTTAAACATGCAAGCAATTACCATACGTATTGTTATTACTCCAAAGATAAAAATCTGTTGCATGTTCACGACAATGTAATCTGTGCACAACTTTATTTTTTATCCCCATTGCTTGGAGATCGTAAGGTTTCTCTTCTACGTGACGTGTTGAGGTGTTTGCCCTTAATACTGGAGTGTGTTACATATTTCTCAGCAAAACGGTGGTTTTAAAGGTCTTTCATGATTAATTTAGGACTATCGGATTGCAAACATAACATAACATAACGCATATATTCCCCAAAAGGTTTGGCAGTACCAACATTTACCACATTTCCCCAGTTTTGTTTCAGTTCCATGTAATAGGGTCGAGCCTGTTCCCATAAACTGTTTTGAAATTCTGTTTTCTAGTTTCTACTTAAAAATTCCTGATGACTACTTTGCTCGAACCGAGAATCAAAAGGAAGTCGTCATGCTCAGCAGTACCGTTTGCGATCACTGGACAACACTAGATTCTGTTAAGTGGACCATCGGCAAAGAATGTGCTAATCTGATTTGATAATGATATATTTAATATTATATAGTTAATCATATTTTAAATGTGCAATACAGAATTGTAGTTGCACGTGGTAAGCAATTGTGATTTCCAAACCGTGACGGTGCAAGACAATCCATAAAGATCTTAAGATAAGAAGAGGTTTTAATGTTATTACTATGAAACACACATTTGAAGATTCGATTCAGTCACAACAATTAAACAGTGTACCGGAATTAGAAACAAATGTAAGTGTAATTACATCTAATTCGACTGCTACGATAACTTATATTTCTGAAAGACTATTTTGTAATTTGGAGTGAGTACTTCTCAATACAGAACTGAAAATGGCTGTCAATTATAACGAAATAGTAATCAAAGACTAAAATGACTCAGGCCACAAACAGTCGCCTATAATTTGACCAAATGAAACAGACCAGACAATACTTATATTATACTAAAGCTTAATTAAAGTATCAAGACACTAACAAAGACAATTTTGCTCTATTTTATGATTATAATCTCATTAAAGTAGTTATTGCTATGGGTTCAGCTCAGATTTGCAATAAAAACAAATAAGTAGTATTGACAAATAGTCATAAAAAAGGTTTACGCAAGCAAGTCAATGACCCGTAGAGTCGCTATGACTATGACTAAGGCACAAAACAAATGTACTACCAATAATGTTTATCTACTATTATAGGAACTACTATAGGAACGAGATCAAGAGGAAGACTTAAAAAAGACAAAACGCCAAGTAAGTATATAGGCCAACAGACGAACTAAATGAAAAGTTTTGGATGAATTTACAATAACTTTAGTAAATACACCGGTATTAAAAAATAACAAAACAATCTTTTAGACGTATGAAAAAGAAATATCAGTAGCATATCCTCGTCTACTTAACTTATGCATACAAACTTAAGTATGCTAAGTGATTCTTTTGAGTGATAATACTTAACACAATGATCAACATTTTAATAAAACGTCGAAACTTTATCTACCCACTTAACAACTTACCAGCTGACGTTAACTAGACCTTCACCTGTCTGAACTACACAGAATTGTTGCCGGTTCTCACATTCTTAGAACCAAGTGCTACCGTTTACCTAATGTGTGATTCATAGGAAGCGGTATTTTGTATTCGCATTCAGATCTTGTGCTTTGTGACATCCTTTCTCTTGAAATATATCGCATTACAGTAGAATACTTCTTATCTCATTTTGAAAGTGGGGTTTGGATTGAATTCTTTCAGATATAATAATAATATGCCTATTTGAAGAAAAATACTGGTAATATTTCCTTTTGAACGCTGATTTGATGTAGACTCAAAAGATATCGTAAATTGGAGTCACAATTCAATGAAAAAAGAGAATATTAAAAAAAAAGCCAGCAAAAGATGACGAAGGAGTTAAGCTTGACTGTAATATATTAAGATGCCAAAGAGGTTACCTTGAGTGCAATAATTATGAGTCATATTCTAGAGGAAGTCACATCTATAATACTAGAATGATCACTACTTGAGTAATTTAATTTATACTGGGGTTAACTCAACTCAATTCAATGCACTCAAAAAAAAGGCTAATTTCCTCTTCGCCACGGAAAATAAAGAGCGCCGTGTTTTAGGAAATGCACAGTTTAATAACTTATTAACTGGCCTGGCCAAACCATCTGTCGCACAGTCGCAGTACAGACGGCGCCAAACGCTTCCATATTCAAATTTTCCGTGTTATCACTTACGTCATAGATAATTTCATCATTAACATTATCAAGGTTAGATTAGTCACTTTATATGTTAATATTGCAAACAATGATAATTTTAGAATATTATCTGTTTTTTCATGGAGACTTTAGGTATTAAATTTTTGTACGGTTACTTTACATCTGATAGTGGCACAGCAACCTTATGTGAACGCATATAGAGATCACTTTTACTTTCATTGCAAATCAGAAGTCTACTCTACCCTTATTTTTTTTTAAGTTCACACGTGACTATTACCAAATATCTCTTTGCAAGTCGTACGCCAACTGTCTCTGCTCTTTCATCCATGAAGTCTATTATACACAATATCTTGATTATTTCATCAAACCATTAGCAAATAACTACTTCCGAATGAGGCAATGTTTGTCTATCATTTATTTTAATTGTATTTCTTTGAGAGCAATTAAGGAACACTTCATAAAAACTACATTGAGATTTCACACAATGCCAATTTCAAAGGTTTTCTTTGGTAAGCGCTCTCATGAAAGGTCAAGGCTTTGAAATGTATTTTTTTGTATTGTTTATTTGATGGTACGTACCTACATTTAGTAAGTACTACAAATGAACAATACACTAGAAATTGAACAAAATCATTCTAATTACCAGATAAATAAAGTACGTGATCTTTTATTAAAACAGCAGCTACAATTGCAACACCACATAAAACCTATATAAGTTTATTATTCTGTTCACTTTTGCCCTGTTGTTGGTTGAAATCTACAGGATTTATTTTATCGATCTCCATTGTGATACAAAGTATGTATGTTTCAGGACTGCAAATATTTACACTAGAAGTTTTATATGCACTGCACTGATTTAAAATGACGTGATGTCTGACTAGATATGCGCAAATCTGATAAAAATATTCCATTGTACTGACTGACCACTCAAAGTATTAAGATTTATAGTTTTGCGTGATATGCACGTTATTATATCTTCAACATTTTGAACCTAGTTCTTTAGTTAGATGACCTGTTTATAGTTCATTAGTCCATGGCACGCAAATCGATTTGGTCTGCATGTTAGCTTTATCTCATTTATTATTATGTACTTATTTATAAAACTTATTGAACATTTTTGTTTTGCGTGATATTATAATAACAACGCTGAAAATAATGCGATTGATATTATGACTGGAGTAAACTAATGTAATCATCACCAGCCCATAATGTTCCCACTGCTGGGACACAGGCCTCCTCTCTATGAGAGGGAGTGGGCTGTAATCCACCATGCGGGCCCAGTGCGGGTTGGTAGATGTCACATGTTTTCGGTTTTTTAGTTCTAGGACATGCCGGTTTCCTCACGATGTTTTCTTTCACTGTTTTTGAGAGCAGCAGTGATGAAATAAATTACACAAAGTAACCTGCGCCTGCCTGGGTTCGAACCCACGGCTTACTGCTCGTTAGTCGGGGCCGCCACCACTGGGCCACCGCTGCTCTTCTAGGCCACCGCTGCTTGACTGGGACACCGCTGCTCTACTGCTCTCTGCTCTAAAACATGTAAGTACCTACCTAGATATCTAAATACTATTTAGTTCGCATAGGACCGCGTAGTTGGCTTATTAGTAGTCACAAGCACAACTGTTTAGCGTAAGGTTCAGGGTAAAGTTATCTTGTTTGTCGTATGGTTAGGGCCTAACCTGGTGTCAGAGTTTTTATGCCGCCTATGGGCCTCTGACTTAGCTTCACATGCCGTCGAGAAATATCTTTTCAGGCATGCTGGTTTCCTCTCGATGTTTTCGTTCACCAAAGCCAGTGATAATTATTCAATACGCACATGAATACTAAAGCAGAGGTGCCTGAATTGGGTAAAGTGGTATTGGGTCCTTCCACCACGAGTTTCTCAGGAGCAAATGAAGTCTAGATTAGTGTCCAGGTGATGGCCACATAGGCTACAAAGTTTTACAACATTACTGGGGAAATGAGCGTCTACTATTGGTACAGCTCTGCATAACCCTTGATATAGAAGTGATACAGACTACTGTTAAGTATGCACCAAAAAAATTGTGATCGATATATACGATCGCATTTCATCAAAACATAAACTAAATGTTACTAGGTACTTTAATTACGGTCCATGAATTGGACCAAAACAATTTTCTTCGCAACAATTTTGTACCGCACCATAATTCGTGATTGATGTAATTTACTGGCCTAAATATTTACAATATTGTCACGAACGTAATTTCTTCACGCAAAAATATACTATAGATTCGATTCGGACAAATGGATCAGTTAATTGTGCAATTGCTTAAATTCCGGTTTTGAGTCTTTTGAATCGAGAGAACTTGCGTCAACAGATATCAAATCTGTTGAAGTCATAAAAGGTGTTATGGTAGCCAAGGGTATACCTAGCTAAAATCGTGTGTTTTCTATTATGCGTAATTAAATATGCATGGTATTAGATAGTGTGTCAAGGGCCATTCCGATATACGCGCAATGCATATGGGTATTAACAATAAGGCCAAACTAGAATTGCTGCCAATGTGTTTAGTAATTTTATCTTAGCAAGCCATGACTTTCAATCAAAATGTAATGAAATGCAAAACCATCTTTATTTCAAACGATTTTTTATTTGAACTGCTTCCGGTAGTATTAATATGTCTAATTTGGAACTTGTATTGACTCATTACTTTTATACCATATGGTTAAGCAATCATTTTCATATTGAGATTAATTTTAATTTTAAAGCTCATTTGTTCCTGTCAATCCACTGTAACTTAATTTAGTGGTGTTTATTAATGAGCCTTCGACTACAATTGACGTACATTTATTCTAAATCGAGTTCAATACCCACATTTAAACCAATAAACTTGTAACCTCAAATCTAAGTTATAACAGTACAATTTAATTCCAAGAAAAACAATTATTTCCATCGTAAAACGATGAAGTTGGAAATCAAACAAAAGAAATACGGAATTTAGAACTCAAACAAGCTTTTGAATAGGTACAGCACACGTACAAGCAAATAATGTACAGAATTTTAATGAGAATACTTATTTATTGGCAATAAAACAACTTCTAGCACATTCAACTGTTCGTGAAAATATTAACCGCATATGTTAAAAACATACTTTGACAAATTAACTAACAAACAAAGTGATCGCCAATAATACTTGGCTGCATTATCCCAAATTATTTCGCTTACGTTTTATCTTACAGTGAGAGACAACTCAAGGCCTACAATAATCATGGCAAAAGTTAAACCGAGCGATAAAGTATTCGACCAATGAAAATAATCAAGACAGACAGAATAGCGTTTGGTATTCGCTATTATTGACTCAAATGCTATAGACAACGCGGTATGTGTAAGGAACGTAACCCTGACATTGAAATTATAAACAGAAAATGGTAGTACACTTGTTGTAAAAGAAAAAATATAGTGCGTAAATATTATTACATTAATACTTTTGCGTATAGAGAATGTTTTTGCAAATGTTATAGCCTGAGTTGATAATAGTATTATCTACGGTCAATACTGAAGCAATAAACCTTCATCAAAACTCTGCAAGGTAGCCGTACACTTATGAATTGGCAAGAACGAATTGTTTTATAATGGATATTACTAAGTTTAAAACTCTTCTTCTCAAACGACCATCCTTATAAGATATCTTGATAAGACTTAATTATATTTTCAAATAACTATCATCATTAGCCTATAATGTTCCCACTGCTGGGACACAGGCCTCCTCACTATTAGAGGGAGTGGGCTGTAATCCACCACGCGGGCCCAGTGCGGGTTGGTAGATGTCACATGTCTTCGAATTTTTAGTTCTCGGACATGCCGGTTTCTTCACGATGTTTTCCTTCACCGTTTTCGAGGGCAGCGGTGATGAAATAAATTACACAAAGTAATGCGCCGGCCTGGGTTCGAACCCACGGCTTACTGTTCGTAAGTCGGGGCTGCCACCACTGGGCCACCGCTGCTCTCTGTTGTTCTTGTGTTACTTGAAATAGGAATACAAAATTACAAATTCACAACAATTTCAAATTAAAACATAATTCACAACTCGGCATTCCCAAGTTCAGTTACGTCCGAGAACGCATCCTTGTGGTATCCCACAATTTCTTAGAATTGACTCGGCGCTGTCCCAGGCATTCGATTCGCCTACGGATAAGAGATGACCTTTAGGGCGGGGGACTGGTTGGACCGCATGCTTCTGCACTCGGTCCCATGTGGAATTTATAACGCGTCGCCGAAGCCGGCTTGCCGTCATAAAAATTCAACGTTAAAATGTTTCTTTATGATTTTTAATTGAAATTCCTTTTGTTGCAAGTCTGTTTTAAAGTGTTTTGACTTCTTGTTGTTAATATTTGTGTTGTTTTTGGAATTCAACGTTTTGTCCTTGGACCAGTATTGTATTCTTATAAAGATATTTTTTTAATTAATCGTAGCAATTTTTCTCAAATACTTATTTTATTTATTTAAACTTCACGTACATAGGTGGTACATAGTCGGACTTATTGCCACAAGGCATTCTCTACCAGTCAACCATAGGGTCAAATACAGTAAGAAAAATACCATTTAGCTAACATAAACTGGTATATATAAATAGGTACATACTAATACATATATATACTGATCAAATAGAGTAAACTAACTAAATACTTATTTTCGGTCTAAAACTGTGTAATAATATTCTCCAAGTATTCAATTCATGCAAAATTAACATTTCGGCAATTTGTATGATTTGATACGTCATTAACAAAAATACACGCTGAACGTGCAATTAAAACAATAACCTTCCTTCGAATGTTTTCTAAAAATCTTCTATCCTTGTCTTCGATCAATGATCGAAGATCCTTGTAGTAATTAAGAATGTAAAGTGATATATCTGTTCTCGATCAAATAACTAATAACTATATTCGATATTCTAAATAACTCAGGTAAGTAAGTTAAGTACATTATCCGTAGATATGATTCATTTTAGGATATTTATATTATAGTGAAGGGCATTTTAACAGCAGGTTTACTTAGAACCACTTTGGTCGGATTTACTACTAACAACGTGGGACTACATTAATAATAGGTCTTGATAATTTACAAGGATTTCCAGATAGATTGCAAGGTTTGGCATAGTAATTATAACCTGGCGTAAAAATAATATCTACTGAGTTATTTTATATGTAGGGATTGAAGTCTAGATATTATAAGTTATCTGTGGTGTAAAGAAGCATGGCATTAAAGAAAGGATGCCAATACTCAGCTGTGGGTGGAACAAAGCCAATGATGACAACGATGAAAATGGTAGAATCTTAGGAGATTTCATATTAATGTCGGAATGCTGATAGCCCAATAATAATTTGATATTTCATCCCGACCTTCTAGAATTCCTGGTGATAAACCATCGAAGCAACGGCTTTTAAAATTCTCCGACGCGTTCTGGCAAAGTAAAAAGACAGCTGAATGCCAAATTCTTACTCCCTCAAGCACACATCTCTAAAAGTAAAGAAAAGTATTCAACCATCCACAAATGACTCGAATACCGCCAATCAAGTTGCATAGATATTTCTTTCTGTATAAGAAACTACTATAAAACTGTCTTGGAGCAGTATTAACTGTGAATAACATGAATATGAGCGTGGAAAGTTGAGCGATGACGTCAGGCTAATCTCATCATTTATGTGTGATGTATGAATATGTTATGAGGACATTGGCTTTTAAGATGGTGACTTTTTTGCTTTAATGGAAACGCGGTTTATATTTTGTATATTTGTAAATATAGTAGGCACGTGTCTAAAAGAGGTAAGTTTTTATTATTAAAAAGGTGAAGAAAAGTTAGAAGTAAGTAGAACTCGTTTAGATGATGATGATGCAAAATATTCGACAGATGATAATGATGAAATTAAGCTCTAGAATGGCATTTATGTAGGAGAGAAATTTAATGATGATATCATCAAAAAAAAAAAAAGTTTGTAATTTAACCAAACAACAACCATAGCTAAACTTTTTCAAACACTATATTTACCAATAGCTTTGGACTATCTTCATCGATTGCTTCATTTATAAAACATCGAAAGTAAGAAGAAAGGCGATAGCCCTGTATGTAATTATAGAAGCGTCTAAATCCAATGATTTGTAATAAAACTTCATACATCTTACATTACTAATTACATACTTTCTCCGCTTTTCTCTGCCAAGAGATTCGAACAAAAATGCAATCCACTATTAAAATGAATGATCGCTGTATTTCCTTCGAAATATTAAGAGATGCTCTCTCTTTTGTGTGCTATTAGATTGTTCTGACATTGGCGTAGATTTTAATTGTTTTTGTATCATGTTTATACCCAAATAGGCTTAACGGCATGATTATGGTTTCAGGTTGGAAATAATTATATTGTTTGAAGTGCTTGCTGCGTTTACCTAGCGGAATGGATATTTAGCGTGTTTTCAAATCCTGACTTATACATGAGGGTCGATTCTCGTATTTTTAACAACGGCCGCATTCTTAACTGGGTAACATTTGTCAAAAAGTCAGTTACTTATATTTTTCACTCGTTTTCGGCGTTGATTGTCGCTGTGGTAAGATTGCAGTTGGAACTCTAACTTTTTTTAAATACGGGTGATGGCCTTCTGGTACCTATGTAACTGTGATATTGACCTACTACTCTGCTTAACTTTAATCGTCATCTTGTGGATCTGCAACATTCGATGCTAGTAAAAAGAAAGCCTACGATTTACCTACTCATAAATTCGCAGTTTAATGTAACTAACAGGCTTGGAACATATATTCTGTTGTAATTTAGTAGTATGTAGTCCTATACGAACGATACTAATTCTAAATGTATTCCTTCATGAATATTAATGCCGAACCATTTACATTATTTTAAAACATATGTTTATTTTATACGAAAACTTTCGTAGTTTCGCTCCAATCCGCATTGTGTACTGTTTTATTGATCTCTCTAACTTTTGTGTGGGAATCACAGCTTTTTCACATAATTTGCTTTTGGCTGTGTCCGTTTACCACATCGCTCGAAGACTATTGTTGTCTATGTATGAATTAAATTAATTATTAGTTTCGTTAAAAATACTTTAATCAATGATAATCCCAACAATGAATTACTTAACACCGTGTATTCACGTAGAGTATTGTTTTTGCGCCACAAAGAGACGTTTAATTGAACTTTTTGCCGCTTTTGAATCGCAAAATTGGTCTACAAATTCTTCGAGCGACAGCATTATTTGTCTAACTGTAATGTAAAAGTCGACAGAAAGTAAACACTTCCTTTTCGACGTGACGATAACGGGCAGTTAATGTATTAGTTAGGAAGAAAAAATTCGACACTGGAATTTCTGCATAATGCAAGTGAGTCAACAAAAAAAAACATGGCCACAAAAACGTTACGTTCGAACGAAGTCATTGTTTGTACCTTGACTGCCAGTTACAACAACACCAGTCAGTTAACTGAGTTAACTAACACTGTTTTGGTTAAGATTGGGTCAGCGGCAGATCTGATAGCGATCCATTTTAATCGAGGGAAACGAGTTACGAAACCTGCAGTTCGTAAATGTATGTTCATAGAGTGGTTCTGGCCAGTTAATGACTGAAATGACTTCGTCCGTAGACCGTACAGTTAAAAGTTACAAACAAAGCAATCTGCCAAGCAGTTTAGCAAATCAAACAGCCTGTTTCATCACATCAGAGTCACGACTGTGCCGAACTTAACGACACGACATTCAGATTCCAACTTTTGAATGCACCAAAAGGTCTAGGCTATACGGCATGGCACTCACCATTGGTGCCAAAATAGTCATCCTTATCCGTTAAGTCATGCTGGAAACCATAAGCAGGGAGCCATGCATGGGAGCCCGGGGGCTCGGGCCAATCCGAAATCCGGACCTCCTCCATTTGGACATGAACACAACACTGCACTCCACCAGAAAGTTTACACTGTTAGCACGATCATGCATGGACTACCTCTTCGTTCGTCCATTAGTTGGTCATTTAGGGCGATAACGGTTGGTTGTACGGCTGAACACGGGCAGCGCGAGCAGGTGTACTTGTCCTTTCACAGAGACGCGCGCGCGCGGCGGGGAACGGCGGCTGACTGGCGCGCGGCTGCCGTGGCGCGCGCGCTGCGATCTCTCCAACCGATATCTATTGCTGTAAAAAAAACGCCAGACGCCATCGTGCCGCGCCTCAGCTGTGCTTTTGCCTGCTGCCCCTTGAACGGAAACTGAATCGACAAACGCGAAACTAGATTTACGGGCTGAGAACCAGTTGTATGCTTGCTTGGGCTCATTTGGTAACAATTAAGAGGACATTCTTGAGCCAGAACAGGCAACTTCGGAACCTGTCCAGACAAATGTTTTCTAGACTGCTTACCTGTCGCTGCATTTAAGACATTTTGGCTGCATGCCAATGTCAACTATGCATGTTTGCAATTCCATGTTCCCTAATGACTTAACAACTTATTTGGTTTTTATTTGTATCCTCCAGGGTCCTTCCAACTATGGTCCTGTCACCCCGTTTCTGCTGTCTCATGTGGATTAAATATATTTTGTAATACTAACCCAGTTAGATCTGTGTATTACGAAATATTGGCTTAAGATGCAGATGTGCTTTTGGGCATCCTTTTGGTATCATAATCAGGATCGCTGTTAGCTGATGGACTAAGTAATTTTATAATTAATTCTACTAACAGTAATAGTAGAATGAATAACCTGTACCACATCTCTTAAGTCTCTGAATTGTGCAGTGTTTCTATTCTATTTACTTTTGGGACCATCGGGACTCTGGGACTGCAAGACGTCTAGACACCCTTCATAACTTGCCAGTCAGTAACGGAAGGCACAATGTATATCTCTACCGTTTATTCTAACAAATCCTACTGAACAATACTCCTTGTGTTACATCAGCATGTAATAACACCAAAGCCTGACCTTTGACCGCTATTCAGTCGGTATACAGTTACTCAAAACATTCTCTCCATTAACTGTATAAATGCCGAATTAATCGCCAAACAGATCACGACTACCTTACTTACATTGAATTATGGCACGTCATAGTAAATACAGAGAAAGTATGGCGGGACAAAGAAAAAGTGGTGCGTGAGTCTATGGTCAAATTTGAAATTAGAGTATTGTGAAAAAAACAGAGCCCTAGACCACGTAGGACCGCTTTTACTTATAACATCAATTTCATACTTTTGATTGTACGATTTGAATCGCGAAATATTGTAATAGTTTCTAATATTTCATTTCTTTTGTAAAGTAAGAATTCTTGTGAATGGATTTGCAGAAATACAGTGTTTAATAAAGTAGTTTTCTGGTTTATCATTTTGGCTATTTATATTTACCATTCACATTCATTCATGGCTTCTTTGTTACAGTAAAATTTATCTCGTGCCTTTCTATATCATAACTTTCGAGCATTGAAAGTTTTCAAAACAAAAGACTGCTGATAGTCGTCTTTCTGCGTGAGCTCTATGCCATGGAACGTTTCTTCTGAGCCTTTTAGAAATTCATTCACATACATTATAATTCCCGATTGGACGCGTAGTCATTAGATGGACATTAAATGATTCCACAATCAGGTTGTGCGATTATAAAAACAGCATTTCCATTGTAAGAGTTAATGTAAAAATAATGTGTTTGTTGTGGAGGTTTATTGCTTGTATTTTCTGTTGTTACCGGTAACGGCTCTTGAGCGATAAACTTACTGCTTTTGACCTTTTAAGAAAGTTCATGGTTCTATTTCTTTGGGTTTGTGTTCAGAATTTTTTGGCTGACATTCTGAACTTGTTCGTGCTAGTATGTAGAGCAAGCAAGCTCTGAGCAATATATTGTATTTATAATCCTATCATAAAAAATAAGCCAGTAAAACCATATTGATCCCAAAGTTATTAAATTCCTCCTAAACTTAGCCACATCGGTTCATGGTAGCGATGGCACCTAATTATTTCTATGAATAGAATGTAACAAGGTACTATAACGATCAAAGAGTCTTAGAATTTTGATGATATGAGCCTAATGACAAACTCACCGGCTTCAAACGGAAATATTAAAGGTTACTAGGGCACGAATAACGAAGATAATAATTTGGGGAAATTGTAAAGCGAGTAAATGTCACACAAAGTTGGATGAGAGGATTTTTATCAAATCTTATGATTGGTTCACAAGCATCTCTTAATAAACATCTCTGACATGCAACTTATACCGAAAACTGCTGGATCTTAAAACATTTTTCTCCATATCTATCGAAGGTGAAGTCGTGGACGATTGGTAAAAGTCAGCCAACAATTTTTTTTAAACAGGAAACAAAAGTTTGTTTGAGGTTTTCAGCTATGAGAAATATCATTAGGCACACAGTTGTTTTTTAAAGAAAATACAGCTTCTTTCAGAAATTCAACAAAAATAAACAATAGACAGACAAGAAACAAAATGTCATCACAAAACTATGACATATAAAGAAAAATATCAAAGCTCCGGCAATTTCCCAACAACACTTAATTAGGCACAAAGCTATGCACCCGAGAATTTAAGCCCATTTTTCACAAGAACCATTACAATACATTTCGAAACACGGAACTCGGTCATCTACATCTTGCGTAACGTTAATAGGCCCTTATATTCCCCTTTGCTGCGTAAAAAGTAGAATTTAAGATTACAAACAGCTTTCTGGCGAGACGCCAGCTTTCTAATATATTGTCCTAGAACTTATTTTAGGGATTACACTATCAATACACACGAACTAGAAATTATCACCGGGGACTGAAAAGTTGTGTGGTAATCGGTTGTTGCATAGTACGGACATATGATGCAGAGGAATGAGAAAAATGTCGTGAGGAAAGTTTTGAGTATGAATGCGGATGGCAATAAGAGTAGGGGAAAGACCAAAGAAACGATGGAGAAACTGTCACGATGCTAGAAAGGGGGTAAGTATTAGTACTTGACGTTACTTTTTGATAATTGATGACGAAAAATATAAAAGTATGTAAGAAGAAGACATGCTGCACCGACCTGTCATAAATTTGAATAATGGCAGGAGAATATTGATGATCCACATAAACTGAATTTTGTTCTAGCATTACGATATTTGTAAATTACATTCAGTTATTTGCGAATTCCTAGAGTCGGTTAGCTTGTAAATCTGGCACTCAATCGTTGCGCGTCTGTTGTATTTATCTTTCGTATGATATATCTTTTGTATTACAGTGAACTGTTTACGTTGGGACTGGCTGAAATAGTCTGTCAGTGTATGATTGATCACCGCGGGAAACATTCGGGCTAAACTATTATTTGCTGCAATCACACGCCAATGACGTCCCAATGATAAGTCACTTTCTTATCTGTTTTCAACCAATCATAGTAGTTATTTGTGGACTTCAGAGAGGACTTTTTTCTTGCTGGTAGAGTGTGTCAAAGTTCAGTTTTTTTTGATAATTAGACATTGCTTCTTGTGCCTAAAATTCTGGTTACTTATATTACACCAACTTAATAGTGCCATTGACTAAGCGGAATGGTATGTATAATGAGATAGCTGTACCACATCATCCTGAGGATAAACACCTTCCCAGAGTAAAGTAGATGAAGAAACTTACAATAATAAACGTACACTTATTCCTAAAAAAGTATCACGTTCCAACAGCAGGAAGTTAACTAAAAGCGAAACCACTAAACACTTATTAAATCAAAACGTAACATATTTGCTAATGTTTCGGAAGCGAATTTGGAAAGAAACTAGCTATTACAATGATGCATCACGTTCCCACAGAATGGCTACTGGCGCTACGCCAAAGAAACCGACAAGTATTTTGTGGTGTTTGTTTTGAACCAATCTTGCGTACACATTCAACTAACTTCTATGTTGCTTGGTATAGGCAGCACGCTACTTGAATGCAAAGTCATCTTAACGGTATTTTGACTAGAAGTTCATTCTGCGTAAAATTGTATTCAAAGAACTATTGACATTGGCTTCTGTGTTGATCATACGGTAAAAGATCTGTTTTTCAACGTACTTACTTTGTGACACTTATTTGAAGCAGGACTTTCCTTAGTCTTACTGTCATCGAATACTGCAATTTCATCATTATCATCAAATTCTGCTGCAGTGTCCGTGCCAAATGATTAATATTTACTTCGACATCGACTGTCACTTTTTGCTTTGCCGCTTTATCAGCTGTCACCTTCAAAAAAAGAACAGCACATTATTTTGTTTTGTTTGCAGCTGCGAGTTCTTGCCATGCTGGGATAAAGTCCATAATTCTGCATAAGTCAAAACGAGTTAGGGCCACGGGGACAGGCTTTAAAGCTAACCCTACTTGACTGCCTCGCGGGATGCAACTACCTCATAAATATTTAATATCACAATGCACCTTTTATTTGTTGTCATCTTGACTACATTATTGCAGAAGGCGCTGTTACCTCACTATTCGTTGGAAGCGAGTTATAGTATAAACCGCAGCTAGGAAATAACGTAGGCTTTGTCGATTAAGTCTTATTTATAAGATTGTGTTGCATGTAAGTTATGTTGCGTTTGTGACTGGTGATTAATTTGTAGTAATAATTCAATTAGTTTCATGTAAATTTTGCAATTCTTTTCGCAGAATGTATGGCATCATTTGAACAAATAGATGGCGTCTATTTTCTAGTCATTGTTTGTCAAGATTCTTATTTCAAGCTGCAGAAATGACAACTGATGATTTTCGATTTCTATATAAACCTCAAGTTTTCACGGATTTTTTTACCTTGGTCCATTACCATACCATACCTTGGTACATGCCTTTATTACTATTATCACTTCTTGTTTGTGGTGTTCTGGTGGCAACTGGAATAAACCCACAAATGTGCAGCATTACCGGTAAGCCTAGAAACGCTGTGGTCGCGAATCACGCGGGAAAGTCAGGCGTCCCTATTCTGGTGCGAGTTTATTGTGCACGTGCACACGTTTAGTCAGCTTATGACTCCAAAGAAGATACTGTTGCTGTTGTTTGTTTTTTCTGTTTGCTTAAACAGCACACATAGATATTTGATTAGTCAAATATCTATGTGTGCTGTTTAGGGATACAATTAGTCAACGAAACCATGGTTGATGAAAAAAAAAGAAGTACAAAGGTGAATACTTTTGTACTTCTTCTTTTTCATCAACCATGGTTTCGTTAGAACACAGCCTACAGAACATAGATCTTCAATCACAATAAATTAAAATGTATGAATATCGAAATATTGTATGAATATATCATAATATTTTATGCAGAGATTATCATTACTTCAACAAATAATTAAGTTTTTGTTTACAGCTCTACAACACGAACTGTCAATTAAGTCAAGTTCACAAATACAAAACAAACACCTACAAGCGACAGTCAATTTTAAACCAATCATATTAAGTTACAACTCTCTCAAATCCTCTTCACACATTTCCCCTAATCCGTGAACAAATAGTTAACGTATCACTTATCGAGTTCGTGTGGAATGTAACACCCAGAATAAGTCTGCGACAGCATTATGTTATGTCGTAAGGTTTCCGACCGACATACACGGAAAAAACTCGCAAGCTAACGGGAAAATGAGGAAACTAATCCACTTTCGTTACGAAATCTACGGCGAATCAGAATAAGTACGTTTTTAATTAGTAATTAAATAGACGCGTAAGTATGTGGGCCATATAGGTATGTGGATCATTAAATGGGTGTTTAAGTGCGAACGCGTTCAATCGATCAGATTTTAACGACCACTTCTGTGCTTTCAAATAGAGTTGTAAATGTGTACATAGACGGTTACCATTTCAACATATTAAACCCCTGGCAAAGAGTTGGAAATTTGCCAAAAAAGTCGGAATTTAACATTTTAATCCATCTTTTTTTCTAAGTCTTTTTACTTTTTTTTATTTTACAACAAAAAACTCCTTCATGTTTGTAAGTCCGAACAAACAAGGCCAAACAGCTGAAAATATTAGCAAATTCCGGGAGTATGGTTACAATATGCATCGTATGTGAATAAAATATAATGATAACTTCAAGGTATTTTATAAAAATAAGTATAACAAAAGGAGTGTGAGAGAGAGAAGACTAGTACAACCAAAAATAAAAAACTATTACGGAAAAAGAACGTCTAAATATTTGGTGCCAAAGGTATTCAATAAAATAGAATTATTAAGAAATAACTAACTTAAGCAAAGGTGTGTTAAAATCAAAAGTAAAGAATTTATTTCTGGAGAACGCGGGCACATCGTCGAGCTGTGATAGGCGGTGAGTTCTGGGCCGGAGTGGCCAGCTCCAGCTGGTCACTCTGGTTTAGAATTCATTGTCTGTTGTATGTCGGTGTCGGTCTGCCGTTGTGGAGAAATAAATTCACGAGACGAGAGAGAGATGTAGCATAACATTAAGTTGGCAGTAAGTTATATATTATGTCTACATTCCTAGTGTCGGATAATTGGCGTGTTTGTCTGAGGGTGAAACCTTTTATTTATTGTTTTCCTATTAAAGTAATTAGTAAAGAAGTCGTCAATCATTAAAAACAAAGTCAAATTATTTATTTCTATTAGACGGCATCGGTACATTTTAAAAATAGATACATAATAATTAATTCGATTGGTTCTAAGTTGTATTGTGTTCGCAAACGTAATTTTATCAGCGAACAAATGTGTCATTGTCTGACACTGGGTATTTAATTTTAAGTCAAGTTTATATTTTTAATTTTGGTATGATAAACGAGCGCTTCTCGCCATCAAACTGTAAAGTTTGGCGAGTAAAAACTTAAAAAAAAAAACTTGTATTTTAAACATTAAGATTAATAAAGAAAAAAAAATTTATAATTTATCAAAAATTGGACTTCATAATACTTTATTAGAGTGTGCTAAACTGTTCAATTAACAGAAATCGTTGGCTTTGCTCACAGAGTACTTTTGCTTTGCTTGAAATGCTTGTACCTATAATTATTTTGCCTACGAAGAATCAAATTATATCTGTTAAGTGACTCGTCAAAATGTTTGTTTTTGTCAAGCTTAATCGAAATGACAGGTAATAAAACATAAAATTGGTTTCTTTTATAGCGGTTTATAAAGCCACAACAGTAATTTAAAATTAATAAGTAGTAAAGGTCACCCGTGTTACCTGAAACAGCTGTGCAAATTATAAGTGTCTATCATGATTAGATTAGACAATGCAAACCACTGAAATGATGATGCTTTTTAAAAATATGCTCATATTTGAAAAGATCAGACCTGAAACATTAAAAATTAGACATAGAACAAATTGATTCACGCAGCTTCGAACTACATAGTTTCAGAAAATAAAAAGTATAACTTTAGACATTCGGATGATTTATCTCATCAATAAATATCTCACGTTCTCTTCGAAATATTTCACGTAAAAATAAAAGGAACCGTAAATTATCTGAATGTTTACAGTCTTTACACTTTCTCATATTTAGACGTGATCCGAAAATCGACTTTATTTTGACAGTTGTAGAGTAATTGTGAAACAAACAATAGAAGAAAGGTAGTCACAAAATGTCAAGCTACTGGCAGAAGTGAATGTTGGTTTGTGCAGCCATGCATTATTTGTCAAAGATTTAAATCGTTAAATGTGTCTTCACTATATGTACTTAGATCGCGCGAAAAAGTGTATGTATATGTTTGTCCTAGACTAAATAGGTTTGCTCTTTCATCGTGTCAGGATAAACTTACCCAAACAATGCAGTTACACTGCGACCGACTTGGATGTATCGCCAGCCGCTGTCACGCCGCCGCCACCCCGCTCGCAGAGCTCGCACGGCTCGCGCGTGGTTGGCAACACTTATAAATTAACCTAACCGATTCTGTCAGGGTGCTCTCGTTGTTTTTTCGTGATGCCTAGCCTAGAAACTTTGGCCTAGGACGAACTACATAGTTTGACCTGATATCGGGTTTGGCCGGTAACATACACTGAGAAGAGCGAGCTCACGAGTTGGGCATGGCACGATAGATGTGATTTTCAGTATGATTGAGCGAGGCAAGTCTAATGAACTTTAGGACGCGGTAAAGCAAATATAGAGATTTAAATTTTTTATTGCTTTGAAATTGTTCGAAATAATTTAGGATTATGTACCGTCAACAACAATAAACAAAACTGTATCTGAGTGCAGAACTAAATTATGGTTATTTTTTTAATATCTTTAAACCATCTTATCAGAATCGATACATCAATCAACAATCAAGCAACTTGTAGAATAACTAACAATGGACCAACATTGAAGACTTTTAAGTCACATAAAGGTCGTCATACTTATGAAACAATATCCTTTTATTATAACTGCATTTATGATACTAGTATGTAATTTAAACAAAGTACGTCTCTTATAACATAATAAAGAAAGCCGATCAGCCGATCATTGCAATCAGGAAGGCATTACTACATACTTAATGTAATGTCTTTTAGAATGACCAACCTGTTGTGAAATCGATTGGGTATAATATGTGTGATATGCCCATTAAACTAGAGACTTTATTTAATTATCACTAGGCGATACTTTATTTATGAATGCCTAAATAAAAACGTACTACTGAATTTTCAAATTAATATAAATAATAATAAATTCGAAAAGTTCATTGTTTACCCACACAGGTGTCGCTTGTGTAGGTGAAAATACATGTTAATTATAGTTACTTAGTTATATGTTAGTATAACTATTTACACACTTAACGTATTCATTCTTATAATTTTTCAGCAGATAAGACTACAATTTAGCTGACCACGGGGCCTAAAATGACCGCTTTAGGAGAGTCTTATCGTATTAGGACAATAATATGGATCACGTTTAAATTCTGCTGGATTCTGCTAAAGTTGCCATTTTCGGCCCCCAGGTGATCTTGGAAACACAACAAAAGCTATAAATATAGATAACTTATGCCACACTACAGAGGATTTACAGACAAGACGAACTTAAACAAACACACCATTTAAAAACACAAACGAAACTCAAAACCTATCATCTCTTCCATCGCTGAAACTAAAGCCCGCCTAATCCATGACATATCGAAAAGAGAAAGGACGCGTCCATTCCAAATAATTCGTTGTAGCTCCCTTATTATCCGGCGGTGACAGCTGTCTTCAGATAACTGGGAAAACAATGCACGACTTGAAAATATCGAGTCATCAAGATTGGGAGATAATACTGAACGTGCATTGGGTTCCGCGTTGGTTATAAATTAGATGCCGTATGGTTTGGTTTGTGTAATCTCACTTCTTCCAGTTGTAATTATCTCTTTTTTTATTCTAGTGTATAAGCTATGTTCTAATGTTTGCCTATACCTATGTAAAACTAATAAATGAGTCAGTTATCAACCAGCAGTCAGAGCGTTTAATTCTCCCCTAATACCCAACCTTTACATGGCACCCTGCCATATTTGATCATGGCCTCATGGTGTGTCGGGTCCGGTATCTTCAACCTACAAGAGGTTGATGTTGTTTTGCATCCTCGTCAAAATTCAGGAGGTTGTCACAAAATACATAAATAATCAATTAAAATTACGGTACCTAGCTAATTATTAAAAAACGCGCAATTTTTTTAGTTGTTTTAGTTTGTCAGTATTTCAGAATAACCCCCTTAACGGGGCGATAAGGGAATAAGAAATGATCGAATAAACGTTTGAGATTGTTTGTATGTGTGAAAGTGCGGTTATAGGGCGAGAAACAGACGGGCCGCGTTTAAAACACAGGTGGTTCACACTTAAAAAAACTTAAAAAATATTTATTAGATTCTATTTAGTGAATTTAGGTTAAGTAGTTAGTATATGGTTTATAGATGTACTTGATAACAAGAGAGACTCAACGATCTCACAGTTAAACTGCGTAAGCAGTTTTGTGGGGCAATGTATTAGTATTAAGGAATTTTTAAATTTAATAAAACATTCATTCATTCATTCATTCATTCATTAGGTACCGATTTCCATAAAAAAGAAACAAAAAAAAAAATAGGTACCCATTTTATTATTGATTCGGGACGAGAATCAGTTGCCTCCATGACTTTGACGAGGATGCAAAACAACACCTTGTATATCCCATTTCCCCACAATATGAAATAGTGCAAAATATGTAACAAAAAAACCCTTTTTTATTATAGAACCAGCTCTGTTATTTGAAAAAAAGAATCGACATTATTCTTGAGTTCACACTTTGTTTAACCTAACAACCCTGTATATAAAAAAGATAAAGCCAACGAATAATTGGGCTGATCAAAACCCGTATTAAACAAAAGCGGTATATAGAATTTTAATACAGCAGATGTAGTCGGTAATAGCTTCATAACTTATTTAGTATAAAATGCACTAAAATAGGAAGTTATTATAAATGATTCATCGGGATTTAGTCTTGCATAACGCAACGCAGCGGAATTCTAAAAATGTGTTGGGTTATTATGTTGTAAACGAAAGTAATGATCCATTTTGATTATGATAAAGTGAAATAGTTTCATAAATAAGATTAACGTAATATACCAAGTGAAAGTTTAAGGTGTTGAAACTATAGATAAATATAATAATGTATAACAAAGAATAGATATTCAGTTCTATTCTGATTTAAAAGAGTACTTACCTGTCCATGGAGGTTCTTGTGCGTTCGCCTCCATAGAGATCTACGCTTTATAATAGGCATACACGGTGTAAATCACCTCATCACGAAGCCGTCAACCAAGCATTCTGTACATGAAACTAAGTAACTTTACGCAAAAATTATTGCTGGGAAACTACTTTTTTTGGGGGGTGTAAAATCATGTTTTGTGGTAGACCTCAATGTAACGCCCTCAAAACATTGTACTGATGGACGGATTGAAAAGTACGGGGGTCGTGGAGGTGTTTAAAGTAAAAATCTTACATTAAAAACTTGTATTTAAAAAAATACTTGTCAAAAAGTTGGAACTTTGACCCCTAATATCTCCGTAACTAGAAGGTTCCCAGGTATGGTGTAGAACAAAAAAAAACACAATGACAGGGAGAACCATGCAGTACCTTTCGGCTTCGTTAAGAGGTGTTTTACACCCTTTATAATGTACCTTGTGACTGGGACTGTAGAATTAGAATTAGAATTTATTTATTTGTGAGAATGTAGTTTTACATAGTATGGTGTTAGTATTTTGTTCAGTTCAATACATTCTACCACAAGATGTGGTGTACAAATATTCAGATGTCATTTACAGTCCAATACATTTTAAGATTTGTGATACAATAAGTCCAATATGAATTAGTAATATTATTAGAATTAAAATTAAAAAGGTAATCGTTATAATAAGTAAGTAAGTAGGTACATGTCATCTTGGATTGTTACAGTATTCCATATATTCGCTAATGTCATAAAAGCAATTATCCAATAACCAACTGGTCAGCTTTTTCTTGAACATGGGGATGGGAAGTTCCTTAAATGAGTTAGGTAACTTGTTAAATACCTGTAGCTAGATCTTATTGTTCTTGATAATTCAAAAGTGTATGTCTATAATTAAAAATTCAACACAAGAAATGTTGCGACCTTCTCTCCTGCCCAACGTGGCGAGGACTTCAATGAGGCAAACGACAAAGCTTGCTGCATACTGGTCGGATAAAATCGGAGTCATCGATTCAAAAAGAAGAAGAAGATTTGAAATAAATGCTTTGGTTTTGGCATTCGTCATTACTGCTTTTAACGGTGGTTGTGGTTATCAGGTTCACCAAATGGGACTTGTGCGATAAACGACGCATGGGTTTACAAAATTAAAATGGTCTCTGCAACAAGATACCCACCAAAGTTCTTTGGGAGAACAATGTAAAATGCTATTTTTTAGTACAGAGAACGAGGAGTATTAAAAAAAAAAGAAACATTGCTCCACTCTAGGAATTTCTCCTGTATCGTGGGTGCGTTTACAAGCATTTAAACTCACATACACAAACAGCCAGACCAACTATCTGTAGACCATACAAATATTTGTTCCGTGCGGGGATCGAACCCGCGCCACGCAGAGCAGCAGTTGATTACTCAACCACTGCACCAACCGTGCCGTCAACTAACTTTGATTGCCTTATAGGCGGAATCGATATTAAAGATTGATTAATAGCGAAGAAGAGGAAAAAAAAACATTCCACAACAAACACCCTTATCAAAATGATCCCGCATCAATTATTCCAAATAATCGTATGACACATTATTTTTATTGTAATGCCATTTTGTACACTTTCTTTATCACTGTCACGTTGTTGATGCACGTTGCTTCGAGCGTGGATCGTGAACCGAATGACTAAAGACGTCACGGTTTCACGCTACACGTCAAATCGGATCAAACCTGCGTAGATTTGTGCTTATGGCTGGTGAATTCCCGATTTAGTGCGGGTTTACGATGCCATCTAGCTACTGGTAGCTAAATTCAAGGTTGACTGTCGCCAAGTAAAGTCGACGAAGGGGATATTTGAAAGCAGATGATGAGTTATGTGTCACGTTTTCCTACTGGTTAATATCGGCATTATAACGTGGTACTTTCACATTAGTGCAACAAAACATTACATCACGTCTTATTCACGTCTGTAATCTAGCTGCCAAGGGTTGGGCAGAGGTGTACCTTATAGTACATTCATTTTTCGCCAGTCGCCGTCTATTTAATATAATTATAGCCTATTGCCACCAACCGGGCACAAATACAGATTCCATGGCTGCTACTAAGAAATTCCTGACGAAAAACACAACTTTGTCCGACCCGGGAATTGAACCCAGAACCTCATGCACAGCAGTTGCCATTGTGACCACTACACCATCGAAGCAACATCATCATCATCATCAGCCTATAATGTTCCCACTACTGGGACACAGGCCTCCTCTCTATGAGAGGTAGTGGGCTGTTATCCACCACGCAGGCCCAGTGCGGGTTGGTAGATGTCACATGTCTTCGAATTTTAGCTCTAGGACATGCCGGTTTCCTCACGATGTTTTCCTTCACCGGGTTTGAGGATAGCGGTGATGAAATAAATTACACAAATTGATGCGCCTGCTGGGGTCGAACCCACGGCTTACTGCTCGTAAGACGGGGCTGCCAGCACTAGGCCACTGCTGCTCCGCTGCTCCGCTCACCGCTGCATCGAGGCAACAAACTTGACTCTAAATAACTCTTACGTTCCGCACAACTTGAGTTTGCGTTGGTTCGGTTGGTTACAGGGAAGTCGTTGTCGTTTCGCAAACCAATATTTACAATTTAGTTTGACTGTTTGGATTGATACCAATGTAAAACAATGTTAACTGCATAGCTGCCAAATACTATAATTCCAAATCATGGCCAATCCGTGCCTCGGAAATAACGTTAGACCTTTGAACGTCGGCGGCCTGAAAGTCAGACAAATCGGTCTTACCAAGGGGTACCGCATTACTCAGTACTAACTGGGTTGTAGAGGTCAGATAGGCAGTCGCTCCCTGTAAAATACTGATATTCAGGTGAATCCGGTAAGTCGACCCCAATATAGTTGGGAAAAAGCTAGGCAGATGATGGCCAAAGACAAAGAATAACCTATAGACCCTTTTTTTTATTTTATCTCGCTGTTCAACCAAGGAGGTTGTCGTCTGCTTAACCGGACTATCCTGTGGGTGCCTTGAGTGTAAGGCCTCCAGCCAGGGCATAAAAATCTTACAAACTAAGCGACTCCTCGCTAAGGGCACGAGCTCGGCTTAGGGCTTCGCTGGGGGAGGACAGCATAGGGGCAGGCTGGATCTGAATGATATCATTATTTAGGGGCTGATTTAAAACTACTGGCACATCATCGTGGGCTGGCTCGAGCGAGGGTCGGGGAGAGCAAGGACCGGGACGTCGCGACGGACCTCGACGGCGAGGTCGGAAAAACGGCGGTTAACGTTTCATTTTTTAAGAGTGCTAGTCTCTTTGCTACTCTCCTGGAGGAGGGTGATAGCATCATCGGGAGTGACGAGGGTACGCCTCGGACGGCATACTGAACTCTCGCGGTGCTTAATAGCATTGTTGAAGAAACGCTTCGAAAGACGTTTCATAAACAGAAGGCCTGTGGGCATTCTAAGATCTACGTGTAGACGGTCCTTGCGGACATAAAAAGGGGCTCCCGTGACTCTACGTAAGAACCGGTTCTTTAATGTCTGAATATAGGTCCATTGTGGATACCACTGCTATAATACAAGCAGATGCATCCACGTTCAATCGATTATTTTGTGTACGAGTATTATTCGAATTGGATACAAACAATTCAGATAATCCAGTTGAGTGTCCTTAAAACATAATTTCTATATCTTATCGAGTTCTCGTGATGTCGTGACGATCGGCAGTTTGGAAATTTCAATCATCTGCTGTTTTTATCGATGATCTCATTTCAACAGGTGCCTTACGCCTATTGAGTGATGCAGTTAGACGATCGCTTTTGTAAATGCTCGGTCTTATTTGATGCGCTACTTTGAACTTTTCGATGATGGACACTTTTCGGCACTTGTGCTTAAAGATGGCTTATATATATATTAGTAATTTTTAGGGTTCCGTACCCAAAGGGTCAAACGGGACCCTATTACTGAGACTTATTCGCTGCCCATCCGTCCGTCTGTCACCAGGCTGTATCCCATGAACCGTGATAGGTAGCCAGTTGAAATTTCTACAGATTATGCATTTCTGTTGATGCTATAACAACAAATATTAAAACAGAATAAAATAAATATTTAAAGGGGCTCCCATACAAAAAAGTGTGTTTTTTGTTCTTTTTTATAAATAATGGTACGGCCCCTTCGTGCGCGAGTCCGACTCGTACTTGGCCGGTTTTTCTAAAGTAACCTGTACTAATTATAATCAAGAAGTGAGAAAACTCGAGTTAATGGTCAAAACTAGGTTTTACCCGGGGATACTCGCGTTAAATTTTAGTTTCAGTAACCTATGTAATAATTCAGGTCAGGTATGCGAAAAACTCGAAATAGGTAATGTAACTTTTTGCCTGCTAAATCTCTGAGTGGGTTTTCGCATCCAGGATGACAAGAAGACGAAAGAAAAAGATAAAGTGGCTAGTTCTTTCTTTATGGAGTGGTTAGTGCCTTGTGTCAGAGTTTTTATGCCGCCCATGGGCCTCTGACTTGGCTTTACATGCCGTCGAGAAATATCTCTCAGGCATGCTGGTTTCCTCACGATGTTTTCGTTCACCGAAGCAAGTGATAATTATACAAGGTGTAAATCACCTAATCACGAAGCCGTCAACCAAGCATTCTGTACATGAAACTAAGTAACTTTACGCAAAAAATATTGCTGGGAAACGACTTTTTTTTGGGGGGTGTAAAATCATGTTTTGTGGTAGAACCCCATGTAACGTACTCAAAACATTGTGCTGATAGACGGATTGAATAGTACGGGGGTCGTGGAGGTGTTTAAAGTAAAAATCTTACATTAAAAACTTGTATTTAAAAAAATACTTGGCAAAAAGTTGGAACTTTGACCCCTAATATCTCCGTAACTAGAAGGTTCCCAGGTATGGTGTAGAACAAAAAAAAATGATCGCAATGACAGGGAGAACCAGTGTCTTTCGGCTTCGTTAAGAGGTGTTTTACACCCTTTATAATATGCACATCGATTCGAAAAATTAGAAGGGCGTGTCTTGGGTTCGAACTTAAGACCTATGACTTGGCAGTTCAACGGTGACACCACTAGGCTATCACTGCAAGTGGCAGTATGTATAACACCATTTTTTTCCTTTATTTTCCAGCCAATGACAGCTGCCTTTCCCTTTCAAAATGAGAAAAGTAAATAGAAAGGCTATCAAAGCTTACCTTGCTATAAAATCTTCTATAAACAAATGATTTTCCTAGAAATCTTATTTATAGAACACGTTTGTTAGGAGTTTTTCTTTTACAAAAGAAAAGCGTGCATCGCTGACGACAAAAAGTTGAGAAATCTTGATATGGCTTCGCTCTCGCTAGAGCTAACACCAATAAACCAAGCTACCTAATCTAGCTACAGGTAGCTAATGCCACTATAATGTGTTTAGATATTAAAATTATGAATAATGTGCTTCTAGATTAGAACGTACCTATACGTATTATCGGGTAATCCATCACAAACTTTGTAGAATTACCCAGAAGCAAATGCGGCAATCACTATTTCCTAACGAATTTTAATGTGTTTTGGCAGACCAAGTCATCAATCGTCTGCCTTTTCCAACTTTGTTGCGGTCTGCTTCCAGTCTAACCGGATGCAGCTGAATACCAGCATTTTACATGGAGTGACTGCTTATCATACCCTTTTTTACGGATAAGAAATCATCAAATGACCTATCCTGCTCTGGGCGGAGTGGAAGGGAGTGTCAGACTTGTACTGACTAAAAACCATCCATGTTCCTTCTTAGCCCTTTGTGTTCCAGGGCCACGATATCTCTTTCGAACAGTCCCTGGTAGGTATCTGCCCTCTCGGACCCCTTCCAATATGCTGATTTCTCCTTGAGGCGCGCGTGGAACACGAACGCGCCGTTGACACGGCCAGTCGTCATAAGACGGACGGACGATGAGCTACCTACCGTAGTTCTTCTAACCTAACAGACAGATGTGTTGCTGGGGAGTTTGTTCCGCCACTTCTTCTTCCCAGCTAAAACACTAGGAAGTGGCGAAGGGTGGGCGTTTAACGGGAGCTGTCTCTTGTAATTTTGACGTTCAAAAAGTGCTGATTATCAGCCTAGTTTGAACAAATGACTTTTGATTTTGATTCTTACCCCATTACTCACCGTCCACAGGGTGCTTATCTTACCCTCACAACCCAGTTAGTACTGGGGAATACGACACCCCTTGGTAAGACTGTAACGATTGTAAAAGATCTACAAATGACAGCCGAGGCCAACGGCTTGACGTGCTTTCCGAGGCAAGAAGGTAACTCGGTACGTATTGGGTGGTCACCTTTGGCAGACCATGTATTACGTGAATTTACGTGTTAATTTGAAAATATCATCCAAAACTTTTCGCATCGAAAAATTACAAAAGGTTTTCAACTGACATGACTTATTCGGGGTGATATTAAACAGATATATTGAAAATATTTTGAATCTCTAATCTAGTTAGGGTTGGCCCTTTTTGGCCAAAGAATCAGCTTTGCCATCCAACGTGGCAATGCTGCCTGCTCCTGTTGATAGCGATGTGAAAGAATTTTTGACGCCCTGAAATTTGATACTTGTACATATTTTATTCTTGTTTTAGATCTATTGGTAGTTTGTAAATAATGTACATACATAAAATAAAAATTCGCTAGAAGTAGTAATTTAATTTCCAAAAGATATTCAATTAAATATTACAGTCCCTATTAGATTAATTGAATTCTTTGAAACTATTTAAATGTTTCCAACGACCGCCACATGAAAGCCGTAAAACTATTTCATGTAAGTAAGTATATTCAGGGTATCTTAATGCCTCAATAAACCATGGTTGCCCCATCTGCACGGATTGGGGACAGTTTGCCACCTACTTGCGCAAACGCATACTAGAATCAAGATGGTGGTCTAATTAGCTTAGTAGAACGTTGGGAAACTGAAATTTTTGGAATGGTATGTTAATGTAAACAGTTTCAAAGTTAGTATGAGTATATAGATAAATATCTCTAATTGGGATATCAAAAGTGACCAGACTGGGTGCTGGAGGTGGAGGAAATCGGGATGTGGCGCAGTTTGGGAAAAGTAGTGGACCCAGAAGTGGATTGCGATTAGCTGAATTGATTTGATTTGTATTAGGATCCTAATTAGTTGGATAATAGGTTTGGAACTGTTGAAAATTTTCAACCAGCAGTCGAATAGCCTTTACTATTGAAATAACATTTGAGACTAAACAGCAAACAACATAACATAAAATATTAATTTATTATCTCGCAACTTTGGCCCATTGTATGCCTTACAGACTAACATACATATAATAAGATACAATTTGTGTTTGTAAATAGAACCTTAAAACCACACATGTTAGCAACACTTCACTTGTATACTCTGTCAATGTGCGTTCATGTGGCACTTGCTCGCGGAAGCGACGGAACACCACTCCTTGCGGCCAAAAGAGATTAGAAGGTGGATTGGTCCCCCAATCTCAAATCTTCATGTAGAGTCAACGCCTTTATTTTGTGGTTTACCTGACTCAAAAGATATAAATTTTAGTAGACAACCTACTTTCAAAATCTTGGCTGACAATCGTAATTGAAAAGAAGCCACTGCAGCCTACATCTTCGTCCAAGAGGTCAGATACTGATTGGCTCGGTACATGCAACATGTCAGGATTCGTCACACGTCATGTACACGCGCATACGGCACGAAATGCCAGTCGTGTCGGAATCGTGACGTTTCAGGTCAGTTCGATTGACAGGGTTTTTGACAGGTGATAGAACGGTGATGGTGATGACGGTAACGGTGATGCTTTTTTTAAAAACCTTTTAAAAACTTTCACGTTTTCGTAAGTTAATAAGTACGTTGTGTAGTTTTGCTTTTGATCTTATTCTGGAAGTTTTGTTGCGAGTACTTACGTACGCCATCATAATTTCCATTCCATAGAAACTAAAAATAATGCCGGCCGCTCAGGTCGAACTTAAAGTTAAGCTGCGCTTGCCTAGGTTGGTCCGTGGATGGGTTACCACCCATGGTATACCCTGTTTCCTCCACGCCTCGGAAAGCACGTTAAGTCGTTGGTCCCGGCTGTCATTTGCACATCCTTGACAGTCGTTACAGGCTGTAAAGACAATTGACTCAGGCTAAGCAGTTCGCCCTATCTTAGCTCCGACCTTGCTTATCAACTTTACAATGACATCATGACGTTGATTTTGAAATCGACTCAATAATATTTATTTTCATTTCAGATTAGAAGGCTATTCATATTTTGAGATATGTATGTATGTTGCAGATTGTTATGAAGTGTTGCGTTTTATCAGCTTATTTTATCTTTATCTGATACATCGACTGATGTCTGAAGTTTTTTAGAAAGATATCTCTCACGATAAGCTGAATATTAAGGACTTGGGTACTTATGAATATGAAAATTTGTAGTAGGTACTAGCTGATGCAAAGTCTTTTTTTATCCTTTTCAACCTTTTGTAGTACCTAACGACTTATTGTCGGGCCTACGCTGTCCTCCCATACTTAAGTAACATTCAAATAATTATTGCAAAACCAATTTTAGTAACCATGGAGTTTCGTACCGGTTCTTCTCCATATGAAACGACCAACCCGAACCGTGCATCTTTTGTCGACGTTTTAAAGTGCCCATGTAAAATAATTTTTTTTTTTTTTTTTTTAATTAATATCAAGCTAAAGGTTTGCATAACGTACCATACGCAGTTACTTTAAACCAAAAGAGGTGGCAAAGCTAACCGGTCTGTCAGTACTCAAATTCATCTATAAGTCTTCAAAGTACGACCGGTGAAAATTTGCTTTCAAATACCTACTTCATTTTGAATGCATTTGCGCAAGATACTACCATGCTCGTATGGTGCGTTTAGAATGTCTTAGTAAACTCTTATTGATATACCTAACGTGACTTTTTTTAACTAGCATGCGTTTCCGAAAAGACCGAAAATGGTGAAAACTTTTTATCAATGGACTATTTCCAACACCCGGTTGATGGCAATAAGCTCGCATCTATGACATGGTATAATGTATTAATTTGAATTTATGAATTTGTGTATGATAAATTTTGCATGCCTGAATTGGTACAACACAGTGGACTGCGCATTCACTTGACATCTGGAAATGTATAATTATGTACTGTGTTAAGCAATAAAGATTTGAATTTGAATTTGAATTCGCACCCTGTTACATAAGATCATCATCATCTGTCTAGCCTTTTCCCAAACTCTCCTCGTGGTAAAAGAAGTAAACAGATTTGTACATTAAAAAAAGTAATTAGGAGAAAATGAATTTAATAAATGATGACATGAAAAATACAATAAATTAATAAAAAAGTGAAGGGCAGGTTAACCGGGAATGATTTGAATGTCTCCGCAAATCTCTGAGCGTGATAACTGAAGACAAACATCCAGTTGTAGAAAGCTGGCTTGATCAAGATGAGCTTGACCACGACGAACTTGATGCAGGGTGGCTTGGCAGGACCCACCAGCAGACACGTACCGCCCCAGTGCCAGGCTCGTCAGCTCGCAGAGCAGCTTCCAGCAGACACGTACTGAGCCCCAGTGCCAGGCTCGTCAGTTCAGAGTAGCTTCCAGCAGACACGTACCGAGCCCCAGTGCCAGGCTCGTCAATTCGCGGAGTAGCTTCCTCACAACAGCTAGCAGCAGCCACAACAGCACCAAACGAAGACCGCTCCTTGACTCCACTAGGCTGTGCTCAAAACTCAAGATATTACTGAGATCTTGACTTCAAACTCTAGACTTAGCTGATTTCTTGACTTCAGGCTAAACTAATTTCTTGTATCCAGACTGAACCAGGGCATCCGTCAGAAATCCCTTTTATACCCTGATCCTCCGTTTCTTTCTTCAAATTTCTTTTTCAGATTCAAAACTGCTGCGCTCTAGTAAGACTCGACCTGCCAGTATTCAAAGTAGCCAGTAACAATTGGTCAAAAACCTTGCGCATAATATTTTTATAAATATAACTCAGAATATCTTTACACAGCAAATCTTAAAAATACAACAATTGAACTGACGAATTGATGATAATATTTTTTAGTAATATATAATCTAAATGAAACCTTCATAGAGAGTTTAGCTGGTAACAATCAAAAATAAAAGTAAATGACATCTGACAAATTTGAAGTAAACATGTCACAACAAAGGATATAAAGAAAATATTTATAAAAACGAAATGATTGGTAAAATACTAATGTAAAACCAATAAAAGTATGAATATGGATGATAAGTGTGAGTATAAAGTATCTGAAGTAAGCAGATACTATAGCTTCCAGTCTAGCCGGATGCAGCTGAGTACCAGTATTTTACATGAAACGACTGCCTATCTGACCTCCACAACCCAGTAACTGGGTAATACGATACACCTTGGTAAGACTGGATGTCAGACTTTTAGCTTCTGACTACTTTCAAAGATCTACAAATGACAGCCGGGACCAACGGCTTAACGTGCTTTCCGAGGCTCGGAGAAAACTGTTACATAGGATGATAGGACTTAAACATAAATGGCGATATAATTTGTGTAACCTTCTATAAACCTTCTATAGGCACACGCCTGCCTGACCCCTCGGGGATAACTGATATGATGTTACGTTATGTTGTTTTTTTTTTTAAGTGAAACTTCTTATGCGACTTCCAACAAGTTTAACGCTACCATGGGGGGGATTTTCTATTACTCACTAAGAGATGGCAGTATTACAATATTTGTGACTACGTAGTTCTAGTAGTTACGCAAGATGGCGTGCAAACAGTCATGCATTAGACTCTTCTGTGTGACCAGCCTTCGCTCAATTTCCATGAGTAGAATAAACTCCATAAACTTATGTAATAATTATGTAATAAAAATAATACAACAAGAAAACGACAAAATATTATTTAGAAGCTCAATAAAATAACGAGAGTGAATGCGTGGCACTCGAACGCAAGCGTGTAGTATTACGAAGTTTTACTTCTTCCGCGCGGAGGGACTCCGCGCACTTTTTAAATGTACAGTTTTCGTCGAAGTCTTTCACTTCTACCGGATCATCAGAAACCTACCAACCCATTTAAAAAGCGGCGGTACATTGTCCCACTTACTTCACCCACTGCGAGGCTTCATAGCTTTTGCCCCATTCATTGTTAGTGCACAATGACCCGTGACAACCAGTCGTAACTCTCAATCGACTGCGACTGCGACCGAGTTGCGATCACTTCCTGACTGTGTCGGTGTGACGCAACTGGAACGGACTTATGATAAGGGTTGCAGCACTACCGGAACTTTAGCTCAGTGCGACAATAAGGGCGAATTCTTAAACGTCCGTAGTTTCAATAAATGAGAAAAGTAACAGTCGATGAGTCGACGGCAATTTTTTAATACAACATAAAGAATTGATAAGTCCGGAATTTTCATCTGATGTCCGGGATTTACGTCCCGAAAAAAGTCAAAGAGCTGGGAACCCTAACCTCGATAAAAACATGTAAATTACTGTTATTAGACTTCCGAAAATAATATTGCTTTTGGATTCGATAAACATTAACTGTGAGTAACGATAGGTGTTGTTTAAGTTGTGAAACAATTATACTTAGTTATGGTTTTTGTGCATTATCTGATAAGAGTCTTGGAATTTTTCATCCCTGTAAACCAGAATATAGAATGCCAAAGCCAGAAAATTACCCGATATTTCTATAGACGGACCGTTTTTAGGGTTCCGTACCCAAATGGTCAAACGGGACCCTATTACTGAGACTTCGCTGTCCGTCCGTCCGTCTGTCACCAGGCTGTATCTCATATACCGTGATAAATAGCCGGTTGAAATTTCTACAGACTACGCATTTCTGCTGGCGCTATAACAAAAAATACTAAAAACAGATTAAAAAAAAATATTGAAGGGCATCCTACAAAAAAGTGACATTTTTTTGCGTTTTTATAAATAATGGTACGGAACCCTTCGTGCGCGAGTCCGACTCGCACTTGGCGATTTTTAGTCTTATGGTTAGTGCCTCACCTGATGTCAGAGTTTTCATGCCGGTGGACAATTTGAAGCATGATATGGCATGAAAGGAGGTGTCTGATGATATGACAAGTAATAGAGAAGTATGGAAGAAAAAGACATGCTGCGCCGACCCCAAATGAATTGGGCTAAGGATGATTTCCCGGATAACTAGTTTCTGTCCGCGACATCGTCTGCGTGAACTCCAGAATTTGAAATACAAATTCGGGTAACAAAAAACCAACATACAAACTTTCACATTTATAATATTGGCAGGATAGGATTATGCATTTGCTTAAGATGAATTTTACAACTGATTGCTTATGCCCGTCGTTGCTTATAACATCGTTCTCAGGAAGGAAAAAGATCACATACGTTATTAGGGATAATATTAATAATTTCTTCATTGATTAGTGTTAATATGAAAAGCCTTTGACGTGCAATATATTCTGCAGGCTTGTATGTAATAGCTACGTGTATTTTGTGGTAGTAGATGGCTCTGATGGGTTACCTAATCAAAGTCTTTCTTTAAGCCATTCTTCACTTCAGGATTGTAAAGTAATTAAAATGATTAAATGCATTAATATCACATCATCATGGGAATTAGATTGGAACCACGATATAATTCAGAGAAATTCTCAGGTGTCAATTATATAGTCTTCATACTAACAATTTGATGATATTATCTGTTCACAGAGAAAGATCTGATGCGGAAAGTGGAGGACAGTTTGATGTGGTGCTCACGCAACGTAAGAAATGCTTGTTTCCATCAGTAGGTAGGTAGATTGCGATAGACTAAAGTGGCAGTGGGCCGGCCATGCTTTTCGAAATATTTTATTAGGTGGCCTACCATGACGTCTTACAGCAGTATTGTTTTAATCTTATTCCAGAGCGGGAAAGAGATGGCGCTAGACGTTCTCTAAGCTCCATTAGCACTGGAGTGATATTAAAACAATATTGCTTTGTCATGTTTTTCGGCTTTTTCTTCTCAGAGTAGTCAGGTACGAAACACCGGCCCCATCTAGCTTAAAAAAAAATGACGTGTAAAAGTGTTTGTAAAAACCTACTTGCAAAATAAACATCATTTATCATTTCATTTATCATGGTAACCCCCCTGGAGTAGAAACTGCGGCAAGCGTAGCGTCAAGCACCGATGGATTTACGACCTGAATTAATAGCAGGGCTGGGGAAAACTGGGTGCGAAACGTAGAACCCAGAGTGTTCTCTCGCATCTTAGGAGAGGCCTAGGCTTTTGCCAACAGTGAACTGCACTATTCAGAGTAGATTGAGTCAACGAGAGGCCGTCAGAAGAGGAATCGCTGGTTGAAATCTAGATAATGTGTGTATTGTAAGTAATTGAAGCCATCACGAGAAGAAAGCGTGAGCAACCATATTATAAATTGCCTATGTAGTACATACTTAATTATTTTGAGGGCCCTTCATTAATGCCAGAGAGATTTACCAGCTTGAAGTATATATTCGCGTTATTAGGCCCCATAAATTAAAGCCAGCACTAAACTAGAAAGTAAGAACTGTCACGAAGTACAAAAATACCTTTATTAAGTTCAAAACAAGAGAAAGAATAAAGGTAAACTTTCTTTTCAGAATGACTAGGGGCGCAGCACAATGCAGCGGGTAAGTATCGTAATTAGTGTGTGAAAGGCCACACATGTCACTCACTGTATGCATTGTTTGAAAGTACACTACTCGATTGTATGATCGCCTAGTAACGCCACTGCAACTATTAGTAAAACGAAATTATCGGTTGCGTACTTTTCTTTCTGTGTCGCCTTTGTTTTTGAAATATAAACGAAAAATAATTTCGAAAATGAGTTCATTGTGAAAACAAAAAATTAAATGGAATTGTAATTATGAACTGTGAAGCCATTTAATCTTAATTCTTCCTCCAGGATTCAGGATGATGTCAGTTTTATGGTAGACTGCTGCCCGCGACTTCGTTTGCGTGGAAATTTTGATGTGTGTTTTCAGGGATAAATTATACATAGAAACCTCATCATTATGATTCTGTTTATTAACGCAAAACCGCATCAAAATCCGCTGCGTAGTTTGAACGATCTAAGCTTACAGACGGCGGGAAGCGACTTTGTTCTAAACGATGTAGAGGATCAGATTATAAATGGAAGACCACAGTCCATTATATCGTAGCATTTACTGAAAAATCAGTCGGGGTAAAGTTTTATTGGGTTTTTCCATCAGTAATTTCTCAGTAGTAGCAACGGAGTTTGGATTTGTGCCCGGTTGATGGCAATAGGCTCTTCCCCTATTACATGGGACTAAAATAAAACTTATCTGGCGAAATGTGGGTATACTTAGGTGCACTTCTGCCTAACCCTCTCAGGGATTATAGGCGTAACGTTATGTACGTTTTACTGAAAAATCTGGCGTGGTAGTCAACTACGTGTCGTCATATTCTTTATTGCACTCGTGCAGCCTGATTGCATTAATCTTACAAAAATATTTACAGATGTAACTCAAAACTATCTTCATTATCAGAGGTCACTGCTGTTACTGTGTACGTATGTGTCGTGTATGAGAGTGTAGTAGCACGTAATTACCAGTGAAATGGTAACATGGACGGTACAATGGGCATTGTTCCCGCGTCACACAGTCGCAGGAAGAGCGCGCAACCGCTGCCCATTGTCTGCAAGCCTGGTACCTGGTCGCGGTATCAACCGCTTTTTTGTATGAGAATGTGTTTGTAATCCGGAGTTATCTAATTGGGTGATTATGAAATGTTATACAACTTTAAATTAAAATTTTAAACGTTGTTGTTCGTTTATCTCGAGTTAATAAGTGGCAACCTTGGGAACCATTTGAAGAATGCTAAAGAACACTTGGAAAACCTCATTAAAAAAAAAAAAACTAATAATCATCTAATCTAATCTTAGCGTGTCGATAAACATTCAAATTGACTCAGCCCAAATTTTTGGCGACGAGTTTGCAACTCTCTATAGCGTCCATCAGCTATCCAGCTCCAGTGATGTGCAAATATCAGGACAGGCAGGGCACACACTATTTGAAACTTCCACCAATATACCTAGTCATGACATCAATGATACCATATTAGATGAAGAGGCCTGAAGAAATTAAATAGGAAGACCTTGACTCATTTCAATTTCAATAAAAAGTTCATCAAGTTCATGTCTGATATCATATTTCGTATCGGCGATTATCTTACTAATGATGTCATCTACATGATTATCACGAATCGTGTCATCTGTAGGTATATCAACGCGACTAATCGATACATCTTGCCGTATAAGTCGGCATTTCACTAATATCAAGTCCAAAGCTAAATCATATTTAATTCGATAGCGCAGATTCTCAGAATCGATTGTCAAAGTAACAGACCACGTGCATTGTACAGAGTATCGATGTATTAGACCGCAACTCGATACCTTGTATCGAGTACACTATTCTAAGGGATCATTGCACTCGATTGACACCAGCAATTGGATGCGCTGTCGATAATATTTGACGTTGCTGTAGAATGTTATTGCAAAATTGTTTGTGGTATGATTCACAGGGTGTTGCCAAGTGTGTACTATGAGTACTCGAATAGAAAGCCAGTAAGTACGATTGCGTGCCAACTCGGTTGAATACATCGTACTCATGTTAGAAAAGTGTTTGGTAAACAAATGGAGTTTCTTTGCTTCGATGCTGCTAGCCGTCGGAACTTTTTATTTCTTTGTGAATTGGTGATACTATTAGCTCCGAAAATTAAAGAAATTGTCTGGAACATACTACTGTGCTTTCTTTGTTATTAGACAAACACTGACTCAATCAGACCTTCCTTCCAGAAAACCATGTGTGTTCGTCGTCAGCTAACACACTGCTTCTTAATTTCATTCAAGAAAACACAGCTCTCTCTCATTTACCGTCTTGTTAACTTTTTTAACTAAGATAGTCAACAATGATTCAACACTCCAAAAATCTACTTCCTAACTTTTCCTTTTGAACTGTTAACTTCACTATTACTCACATCGCCATGTTTAAAACACTGTCTACTAAAGCATTTGAAGTTAGCAATTCGCACACACACGATGAAAACGTAAAAAAAGTCAAGTGGTACCAAAATGGCGCTTGTCAACGCCCACAGCGACGCCGGCGCAGGTCGGGCAGACTACTCTTTACCATAATTAGGAATTCAGCTATAAACATCCGTCAGACGGTGCACGGAGTTAACAACGTTATAGTGCTGTATGGTTGGCGATTTCGGAACCATTATTTTGTTTTTGGAACGAAGTTCCTTATCGCGCGTTGTGAAAGGGGGCTAGACGGAAAAAATTCTTACGAAAAGTTGTCACGACACTTTTTGCTATAGTAAGCTATTGTAAGCTTTATTTCTTTAAAATAAAGTTGAAATTTCCTTAAATTACGTACAATTGGGGTGTGTATGTGAGTAAGGATAGATATGATTATTATTTTGAGTGACCGAACTACAAAGTACAAATTCGGTTGTGCAGTTAAGTAAGACGTATTGCTTCGAATTAAGGATTAATCTTCCTTAAATTAAATATTTTATTTTTCGCACACTAACTTAAATCTAAAATGTATTGATATTATGTACGTGAAAGGAACTTCGTTCCATCCGGGTGTCCCTTGACACCTCTCAAGTTTTTTTTTCCTGCCTGCACTGTACTAACTCCTCGGCAAAGGCTTCCCCCATTCCTTTCATCACCATCTATTAGGCGTTCTTATTTCGTTTTGGTCTCTTGGGATTACAACCAAGTTTTTAGTTCATGTTATAAATTTACTTATTTAATTATAACAGTGATGGCCTACTGGAGTGACCGTCGGACTACCAAGTCATAAGTCGCGAGTTTGAACCCAAGACACGCACCTCTTATTTTTTGGATACATGTCGTATTGTATTATTATCACTTGCTTGCGCTGAAGGAAAACATCGTGCATCGTGCGGAAACCAAAACAGCAAGGCTGAGAGATATTTCTGGACAGCATGTATAAGCCAAAGGCCCATATGCGCGGCATAAAAACTGACAGCTAACGAAAAAGGAAGAAATTCATGTATGTTATCTAAAAACAAAAGCATATAAAGCTGTCAAGAAAAGTTAATAAATTGCAAATTGGATCACCTTTATTTTTTCTTCACAGAACAATTCAATCTACTTACAACCTACTGCTGTAGCTAACAGCATCCATTGATTGCCCATCATCAAATCAAATGACACCACAGCTTTTGGTCCTATATCACCTCACCTCCTCACTCAAAAAAACTTCTCCACTACCAAACTGCTGCACATTACCATAAATCTCCATCATTCGACAGCGCCATGTTATACCCAAACACCACTCTCACCTGTTACCCGTTGTTTCAACATGATCCCTATCTTATCGAAGATGCACGCAGAGAATCTACTCCACTGACTTCATTACGAAACCGTTACAACATACACCAACATAATTTATTGCTTAGCAATGCGAATCATAAATCTAGAACAATAATTTAGTGGGCTGTAAAGTTAGTATCTGATGGATGAAGTTAGTTTCTGGGGAAACTGGAATTTTAAAACTGTGCTGGCTGACATTGTATAAAACATTCCTTGTTTTGACTTCTTCATCATAGTTCTGCCTTTGATGCGTGTTATATTACTTAGAGTTTAACCAGTCGCAACAAGTTTTCTTCTTCAATAACCTCCCCAGTCAACCTTCACGCTTCTATTCAATCCCTTTTCCTTCATGATCATTCCTCAACACAATCTATTGAAGTGAAACTTCCTATGCGACTTCCAACTAGTTTAACGCTACCATGGAGGGTGAATATTTTCTAAAACTCACTAAGAGATGGCAGTATTACAAGATTTGTGACTACGTAGTTCTACTAGGTACGCAAGATGGCGTGCAAACAGTCATGCATTCTTTTTTTTTTTTTTAATATTTTTTATTCATTACCATAGATGCGAGTCTTTCAGTCGGATACATAGATGGGTAGTCATGCATTCGACTCTTCGGTGTGACCAGCCTTCGCTCAATTACCATGAGTAGAATAACTTCGATAAACTTATGTAATAATTATGTAATAAAAATAATACAACAAGAAAACGACAAATTATTATTTAAAAGCTCAATAAAATAACGAGAATACGTGGCACTCGAACGCATGCGTGTAGTATTACGAAGTTTCACTTCTTCCGCGCGGAGGGACTCCACACACTATTTTTTTTCTTATTTAGACTTACCTATTCCAATAAATTTATCATCTTGGGGCTGGCTTCCATACTAACCAGATGCAGCTGAATATAAGTATATTACATGGAGCGACTAACTGAATAAATGTCTTCATTAAAGTTTCTACAGAATTGTTTGTCTACCTTCTTAATATAATCCTCAAGTCACAACAAACCACGAGCTTTCAATATTCTTAATTACGACGGAAGTCGATTGTCATCACAACCACTTATCTTTTATACCAACTTACATCTTTCACTGATCTATTTCTGTCTAAACTCTCAGCCCGTTATTCTATTAGCATATAGAAACCATGTCTGAAACATAATAATATACGGATGCATATCAAAGAGCCGTAGGCGGCGCACGCGCATACCTAATCGCTGATTGATAGATCAAAGGCGGCAACACTGCAGTCCTTATTTTAACTACACTGCAGTCTGCACGATTCTGCTTGTAAAGTATCAAACAAGAACAGTTTAGAATTTTTATAGAGAAACGTGATTGGGTTAGAATTGCTTAGTACGTATATGTTAATGAATAGATCCTTGAACAAGCAGGTTAGGGGACTATAGGATAGTACTGATAAGTACTGCTATTCTTGAATTTTGGACTGACGAGATATTTTTTAAAATTAAAGGATAAATCAAAACACGTCCGATTAAATACCAAACATCTTTATTTATCACAAAGCACTTTTAACTCAACCACAAATTTAGCAATGAACACCATATTCACTTGGATATCGGAGTTGTAGTTCACTACGATTCGTTTCGTTATATCGTCAAAATCAGACTAACTGCTTTCCGCAAACCCGTCGGCTATTTTAATCGCCGACCCATCTTTTGAATTAGCTTGACTGATAAGAAGAAGTTTAACAGTAAACAGCTGTTGAGGAATTTAGGGACATTTATTGGAGGTCTACGTATGTTACTTGGGTTTGGCGGAACACATAATGTCGACTATAGCTCTCCATATTCTTCAGGCATTTCTGATGATCGGGTTTGTTAACAACCTAGCGGTTTTATTTACTTAGAGGATGGAATTAGTTCTAATTTACTCTGTAAATTATCTTTAATTTTCAATCTTTTTATTTTTTTTTGCTAATTTCCATAAGATAATTGCATTCTGCAAACTCTTCTGTAATTCCTGTCATGAATCCAAAATAATCTTACAAAAACCTCCTTGAATGATACTGTCCTATAGGCACATTAAAATTCAATCAATCAGTTGCAGATATAAATCAACTAGCTGTCCCGCGCAACTTCGTCTGCTTCACATTTTCCCCGTTTTCGCAACATTTTTCATTGCTGCTATGTCCTTCCTCAGGTTGAAATCTATCTTCTTGCCAAATTTTATTAAGATCCGATCAGCCGTTTAGTCGTGAAAAGGTAACAAACAAACTTACTTTGGCATTTATAATAATAACTAGCTGATCCCGGCATGCGTTGCAATGCACTTTTTCCTACCCACTACCTACCTATTACTACCTACCTACCTACTACTACCTACCTACCTACCACTACCTACCTACCACTACCTACCTACTACTACCTACCTACTACTACCTACCTACTACTACCTACCTACTACTACCTACCTACTACTACCTACCTACTACTACCTACCTACTACTACCTACCTACTACTACCTACCTACCACTACCTACCTACCACTACCTACCTACCACTACCTACCTACCACTACCTACCTACCACTACCTACCTACCACTACCTACCTACCACTACCTACCTACCACTACCTACCTACCACTACCTACCTACCACTACCTACCTACCACTACCTACCTACCACTACCTACCTACCACTACCTACCTACCACTACCTACCTACCACTACCTACCTACCACTACCTACCTACCACTACCTACCTACCACTACCTACCTACCACTACCTACCTACCACTACCTACCTACCACTACCTACCTACCACTACCTACCTACCACTACCTACCTACCACTACCTACCTACCACTACCTACCTACCACTACCTACCTACCACTACCTACCTACCACTACCTATCTACCACTACCTACCTACCACTACCTACCTACCACTACCTACCTACCACTACCTACCTACCACTACCTACCTACCACTACCTACCTACTACTACCTACCTACCTAAGAACCTTCTCCTGACAATAACACACAAAACAAAAAAAGAATTATCGAAATCGGTCCAGCCGTTCACGCGTTATGCCGTGACCAAGGAAATAGGGATTCATTTTTATATATATTATAGATATAGATTATAGATATAGACTAGCTGTCCCGCGCAACTTCGTCTGCTTCACATTTTCCCCGTTTTCGCAACATTTTTCATTGTTGCTCCGCTCCTATTGGTCGTAGCGTGATGATATATAGCCTATGTCCTTCCTCAGGTTGAAATCTATCTTCTTGCCAAATTTTATTAAGATCCGATCAGCCGTTTAGTCGTGAAAAGGTAACAAACAAACTTACTTTCGCATTTATAATATTAGTTAGGATTGTCTCAGAGACTTTCCCTACATCTATCGCCAGCTCTTCACTAATTGTTTCTCAATTATCTTCAAAGACATCTCCATAACTAATCAGTTCTCAAGAAATGGAATCACTCTCACACAGCAGCGAGTTATTCAGGCTTTTACATTATGTTAATGTCAGTCAAGTGTCTTCTTCAAACCTCATCGTTTAGAGGAAGGTGGAGCTTGTGTAGTTGGTGATATAGTTTATTTTGGGATGATGGTTTGTTTGGTGGTGTGCATGATACTTTTGAAGAGCATCTTGCTCACGATCAGTTGAAGGAGTAAGAGTAGTAAATAAAGCTGTCAGTAATTCAATATTACTGTAGCAGACATTATCTCACCAGATTTACTTATGAGTATTTGTAAGTGCCTCATTGGTTGAGTGGTGGCAAGCGCCACTGCTCCTGATCCTGGATTCATCCCTCATTCCCGGGTCGGGCTTGGTGCTATTGGTTCTTTTCTTATCAGGAATTTCTCAGTGGTAGCAACGGAGTCCGGATTTGTGCCACGTTGATGGCAATAGGCTCGCCCCCTATTACAGGACATAAACATAACTGGCAGAATGCAGGTGTATTATTGCCTCTACCAAATCCTACGGAGAAACCATGTGTGATGTTATGTCATGCGGTTTGTGGCTCATGTTAGCTTAACTATTGTGGTTAACACAAAAACGACCCCTCCTAAAATGATTTCTTCAATTATTTATACTCTTTAATTCACAGTTGGCTAGTGATTTATAATATCAATTAAATTGGCCACCTACTAGGGCCAAAACAGTAATTTGGAGGTATCATAGATACAAAAAAAAGAATAATAAAATTGCAATTATAATTCGTAGAAACAGTAGCTGAAACGTGATGGACAAGTCATGATGTCATTGGTTATTTTTCAGTAAATATTTGTGGACCAACTTGACTTACTGGATGTTCATAAGGTACTGTGACTACGGTCGTGAAATGTCTCACGCCGTGCGATGACGTACCGATAAGTGCACGTCGACTTGAGAGACGGATGGAAGATATAAAATGGCCATGTGCGACATATTTATCACAGATTCTTGCATTCGAAACTCTGTTGAATGACATATAGGGGTCTCTGTGAAAAAAAAAATGTTGGAGACAAGACTGGTTTTGTTACCAGCATCGAACTGCCTATCTGACAAATCCCTTCTCTAAAGAAACGTCTAGCGAGAAAAAAAATTACTTAATAAATGTGAAGATGGTAGAATCAAATTAAATTATCGAGACAGACTCGGGATTGCTCCTGAACAATTCCTGATGGAAAACCTAACCCAGTTACACTGCTCACTATGGGAAAGGACCAACTAAGCAGCTAATGAAAAAGCTTGCAAATTACCGCGACACACCTTTTAAAAATCTGCGGGTCTTGCCTTAAATAAAATCCTCTAAGTATAAGCGGGCATATTTTTTCAAGTAAATACCTGAGAAATCTTGTCTGATCGGGATCACTGGTCGGTGAGCCTCACTCGGATCCATAATCACCAATTAGATTGTTGACTTGCTGCTAGTTGACCTTCTATTAGCAACCAACGCATTTCCCGTTATTGACAAACAAATTGTGAGAAGTAAATGAAAACATCCTATGGTTTCCATAATGGCCGAGTCAGCTTGCGTGACAATCAGTGGCAAATTTGGATCATGAACAGATCCGAAGACTCGGTACGTAAATTGGAAGTCCGATACATGACCTCGAAATATTAAACAAACAAGGAAAGAAAACGTCAGACTAACGCCAAATGTAACAACCAATTCACGTTACAATAAAACGATCTTGGAGTCTTTAATAAATTACTAACGAGCGAGTGGCAAGGCAGCCAGTCCAGCAGTAAACTTTTACAGATAGATGATGACAATCTGACGAAGAAACTAATAAATGTACAAAGATGAAATATAACAAGGTGATACGATGGCTGGAAATCACAAAACGATCGATCAAATAAACTTCAACTCCACCACTTACGTTATAGGAGTAGCGGAGTTTTGCTCGAAGCTTATTTGACTTTAAAGGAATCATCAACACGACAAAGAAGAGAGTATTGTATAAGTAGACAATTCATTACAAGTTAATGCTAACATAGAAATCCTTTCAATGTCTGATCTCATTTTCTCCAGTACAATCTTCGTACACTACATTTTTCCAGAGAAAGGTGCTACATAATTTGTTATTGGAAGTCTTTCCTATCAGGAACCGACTACGTGGATCAACTTTCTGCTCGTTGTATAACATGGGGATATTATTTTACAAATAATGGTCTTCAAATCAGGCCTGTCGGATTAGAACGGTGTTGTTCCATTCTCTCACCGATAGCCATCTTGCAAAGTGTAACAATATCGAGTTTGAGAGATTGGTTCGATGTTACAATAACATTTGTTGTAAAATAGGGTTCTAAAATAGAGCAGCAAAATTTGATTGATCGTTGAAACTGTTGAGGAATGTAATCTATCAATAACACTGGAAACGTGAAATTTACCACGTTTACTTGTTTTGAGGTCTCGATATTTTCTGTTATATCTCGTTTACAGTATTATTGATAGTACTAGTGACCATGGCAGTTTAAAAACTTATAATGTAACCGTAAGTTGTCGAAAGAATTTACACATTTAAACTCCGCAAGTAAGAAACTGTTACTACTATAGGTAAGTACTTCTTGACGAAATTATAATAATCTTATTGGTAATGAAGGAATTCCCAGCAATCACTTCACCAGATGCAGGAATTTTAGCCCATCTTTTTCCGACATTCACAGTTCTCCGTAGTACCAAATCAAAATCAAATCAAAATCATTTATTTCAAGTAGACCACTTACAGGCACTTTTGAATAGTCAAACAACAATAAAAATGAAGCTACAGTCCCAGTCACAAGACATAATAACTGTGAAAGTACTGTAGTTGCCCATTCCAAAGCGTAGATCTCTATGGAGAAGAATGGGCAAGAAACTCCATGGACACTCTCTAAATCAGAATCTTGTTACCGTCATCATCATCTAATCTTCTCATCTATCATCATCATCATCTAACTTTTTCCTAACTATCTTGGGGTCCGCTTGTAGTCTAACTGGATAACAGTATTATATATAGAGCGACTGCCTATCTGACCCCCACAACCCAGTTAGTACTGGGCAATATGATACCCATTGGTCAGACTTTCGGGCCACTACCTGTAACGACTATCAAAGATTGACGGAGTAGCGTATAGGTGCAAATAACAACGATGTCACAAATGCAATAACATACAAAGAATAATCAAGTGCTACCGTAACTTTCACATTGATGTCAACTCCAACACCTTTGTATAATGAAAAACTGTTATTGCTATAATCGTGAACAAGAAATGGAGCAACCGAACCATTTCTTAGAACAATCGTACTAACGTTCACTTCTTGGTTACCATTGGTTACCTACTACTTACTGTTGGTTGTCGGTTACGATAACCGCAGTTCCGCTCTCGACTCATTGTTCTAAAGACGTGGTCTAATTAACGGAGTAATGAAAACTAATGCTTTACTTTTTATTTTCTGTGAGTTTAATTGGCTTATCGTGACTTCCTGAAGGTCTTACTATGGTTTGGTAAGGGGATTAAAAAAAAAATCTAAGAGCTATGAATCCCACTAATATTATAAAGTTTGTGAGTATGGATGGATGTTTGTTACTCTTTCACGCAAAAACTACTGAACGGATTTGGATGAAATTTGGAACACAGATAGTTCATAGCCAGGATTAACACATAAGATACTTTTTATCTCGATAGTATGTTCCCGTGGGACAATTATCGAACTCCACGCGGGCGACGCCGCGGGCATAAGCTAGTTTTGTTCCTAAAATTAAAGCAGGATGTCTAGTGGTTGGTAGAGCGACTGTTGAGCATAGGGTCCTAGGTTTGATTCCCGGGGCGGGCAATTTGTTATTGGGTTTCCCATCATAAGTTTCTCAGTAGCAGACACGGGGTCTGGATTGTGCCCCGGTGATGTCAATAAGCTCGCCCTCTATTACATGGAACTTAAACGTAACTGGTGAAATTTGGGTAGACTATTAGGCACACCTCTGTCTAACCCTTCTCGGATTACAGGTGTGATGTTATGTTATGTATTAATGCTGGATCATTATCGATGGTTGTGTAATCCACAGTGAAGATGGTTAATACAAATACTGTTGGCTTGTTTTAACTAAATAGAAAATGTAACTGCCTGTATACCTACTAAGGTAAAAAGAAAAAAAAAAAACCTTCATATTAAATTGAGCATGTTGTACCTATTGGTAATAAAAAATAAAAAATATGGACTCACGTAGACATAAGTAGTTTATGTAATCTTAAGGATTAAACATTGTGTCCAATGCTGGAGCACGATAAGGATAAGTTAATAAACAAAAAAAGCAAACAAATAAATAAATTCAAATAAGGGCGCGGACCATCAAGTCTGCGGTAGTATATACTCATTAAAAAAAAAAAAAATGCTTGCTTGTCTAGGAATCAAATCAATGAAGCTAGCTGGCGCTAATCAGCTAGCAACTGCACGGTTGCCAATCTTCTGATGTAATCCTATAACAGCTTTTGAATACCTTCGGAACTTCATAGTAAGATTTGATTTCATCAGAATTACCGCCAAAACTTGAATGCATAAAGGAAATTAAGTATCTAAAGCCACATCACATAAATCACAAAATGTTGTATACTAGACTCATCATCATCTGCTTAGCCGTTTCCCAACTTTGTTAGGGTCGGCTTCCAGTCTAACTGGATGCAGCTGAGTACTAGTATTTTACATTGAGCGACTGCCTATCTGACCTCCACAACCCAGTTAGTACTGGATAATATGGTAACCTTTAGAAGCTCGTGGCTAAATAATAAAAACCGCCCGGGTCGATCTTTAAGTTTAAACCTAGCTTGCTGAGGTTGGTCCGTGGATGGGTTAATTATGGTCAGTTACATACCGAGTTTTCTCCGTCCCTCGGAAAGCACGTTAAGCCGTTGGTCCCGGCTGTCATTTGTAGATGTTTGACAGTCGTTCCGAGCAGTCAGTAGCCAAAAAGTCTGACATCCAGTCTTACAAAGGGGTATTGTATTACCCAGTTACTGGGTTGTGAAGGTCAAATAGGCAGTCGCTTCATGTAAAATACTGGTACTCAGGTACATCCAGTTAGACTGGAAGCCGACCCCAAGATAGTTTGGGAAAAGGCTAGGCAGGTGAATATGGTAACCTTTGGTAAGACTGGTTGTCAGACTTTCGGGACACTGACTACCAGTACCGACTGTAAAAGGTCCTTTTACAGGTAGTCAGTGTCCCGAAGTGCCGAATAAGTTCAAGTAGTCTGGTATAAAACGGTTGTCCGTTTTATACCAGACTACTTGAACTTATTCGACACTTCAAAGAAATTGCAAAAATTCTTAAGTAACCCATGGACAATCTCTTATGGCTATAACAAAGCTCTCGCCCCCAAAGAGCGATAGAATCATAATCATAAATCTTTATTTATCTCAACATCAAGAATTAAATAATCAAACCACAGAGCAACAAGTAGCATTCCTTCCTTCTCTTACGAAATCGGAACAAGTGCGATTCGTTTCTTTACTATTACTCTATTATAATTATGATTATGCACCGTGAATCGAATATTTCGCAAGTTGTCCAAAAGATTATATCTCTCAAATCGATTGTCGATCATTTCTTGTGGTATTATGTAAACTATTTGTTAAAAGGAATAAAGGCTCCAGCAGACAGGCGTGACGCGGCAAGCGGCGACAAAACCTCCGCAGAACAATTTCTATGGAAACGCAAGCTACTGTTCACACAGGCGCAACGCGACGCGTTTCAGATTTTATTATCACTTTATTTGATTCATTTTCATTTCAAAAGTTAGAATAAGGCATAAATGATTAGGTTTCCAAAATACTTAGACAACCCTATTTTAAGATATCGTCTGCAACACATAAGCATGCCCTTTGCTACAGTAAGTTATTATAATAACTTACTGTAGTACTTCAATCTCTCATTAGACAGATGGACCAAGGGCTTGATTCAGAAAGCGGTACTCCTGGACACTATCCTAATCTTTTACTTTTCGATACTTTAGGATCTTAGGATCGAGTAACCGGTTCGATGCCGGGCTCGCCGCGTCGCGTCGAAGCCTGTCTGCGGGAGCCTTAAGTCTCTGTAGGACTATTAACTACTGGGAAGTATTTAAAAGTTATGTGTGATTCTACCGGTTTTTTGGTAGCATGCCACCTGCAAAAGCTTTTGAACAATTATTGATTTGTGAGTGTAACAATTTATACCTATGTTTTACTTCCTTATATCTCAAATAAAGGGTGATCAGACTAACTACTAGTCCTTGGTACAAATGAGACTTTCAAGGAAATAACCATATAACTGAAGTTTATACACAAAATTCTTCTCGCAAATTGCTGACTTTAGGTCCATGGAACATCCAGTTCGAGTCCTCCTGACTTATTGGAGTGTTCAAAGTGTCCTAACTTTTCCGTTTGAGGACGTAAAGAAAGCTAAGCTACTGAAACCGTTGTCAACGTGGTCTTCTCCTGGATCGAATTATCTAGTTAACTGGGCGAATTTTGTTAAATCGATCGTAGAAGAACAAGTTTAAGAAGGTTGTAGTATCACTTTTTGCAACATATAATAATTTATAACTTCCACTCAGAAGAAAATAAAATCCATATAAAATAAAGCACAATCGACCTTCCAAACCAAACGAATGGCCTAATCTAGTCATAAATAGTGCATTTGATTCATGCACCAATTATAAAGCTAAGTAATGATTATTGAAATCTAACAAACCGATAAACAGATATCGGCGAGATTGCAGTACTATTTGCATGCTAAAATATAGCACGGTCAGGCCGTTTCGCATAGCAAACACTTGCTATCATGGGTAATGTAGAAGGGTAGGTAAACCTTTGGTAGTGACGCTAGAAATAAACATAAAATAATCTGCCTGTAAAGTTTCCACCGGTGGGACAGAAGCTTCAACTCTGTGAGCGGGTGGTGTCCTTTAATCCACCACGCGGGCCTCATATCAACCTGCGCTAGGTTGATATGTGACACATGTCTTCTAATTGTAGGTTCTAGTAAGTACTGTAGAATAGAGATGTAGAGGCTATATTATTATACTGTAATGAAAGGGATCTCAAATATAATCTTATATATTTTAGAAAACGGACCACACTTTCACAATAATAAAATTCAATTGACAGTCAGTGCCATCATTCAAAACTAAATCGTTTGAGAATCCAAAGGCAGCTTTAAGCAGTGTAATTGTATTTTAAGTCAGTTGTAAGTTATAAAACCATAAAGTACGTATGAGTCGGATTCCTGTCAGTCGTTGGCAAGTTCTATTAGTTCAGTTGCAACTGTCTTAGAATGACTACTTCAGATTTGACATGTAATTAGATGGGAAAATAAACATAATCAAAATTCTGTATCCAAGCAAATCCTGGAATGCACCAATGGGTTTGGTTGGATACAGCCGCACGGTAAAGAAACATAACGCACATTAGGCATGAAACTTCAAAATAACGAGGTAAGTAATAAATATTTCAGTGTTTCTTTGTGCCTAATTAAGCACAAACAACGCAAGCCTTATTAGCCACCGCCAAAGCCAGCTCTACGCAAGTCCTTAAATGCCAAATCATCGCGTGCTGTGACCAAATATGCCAGCCAACATGGCGTGCTGAGTGTTCACGACCCCTGACCTACGGAATGCGTAGCTGACAGTATAAGTGCCGATTGCGAACACGGCAATTTGCATACCACACCGTCCCTTTCTGACCCGTAGAATAAGAAAGAGATAGCTATATAAAAGTTGGTCAAAGTCGTATTGTGCATTAAGGGTAATGTCGATCATATCCGCCCAATTCGATGATGGCAAAGTTCTCTATTTGAGAAAATGGAAGAAGTTTTTGTTTGTCTTTCTCATGATTTGTGCTGATGGCTTAAAACCGTTGCATGATATTTATTTTGTATACCAACTTAGTATACTCTTTTTACTTGAAATCGTAATATATAAGAGCGATAATACACTGACCAAAGTGGCGCAGACTAATATAGTCATTACGATAAAGAAAATCGGCCCCATGACGACTATGCGGAGAAAAACAAGTTAGAATGTCTGGGTAACTTAGGTACTTAAGGTGACACTTTACGACATTTTTTCCATAGAAAATTCGGGGGGGGGTTTACTCCACTGTTTGACACTGTACATCCAAAGTAAAACTTGATATGGTATGGTCTCATTATTAATTTTGTCTGTACGGAAACAGAATAGGAAAATAAAAAGCCATTAAAAAGTTACGAGCTATCAAAGATTCGATTTATTGCAAATTTTAACGCAACTTTGGTCGTAAATTAGTAATAAAAGATGTGTCAAATTTCCAAAACAAAGTCGGCACCGACACAGCACAATTATCAAAGAATTCAATACATTCTATTTGTAATTGATACACGGAGTGGTTTTTTCATAAAACACTTCCAAAGGCCTTTTCGTATTTTTTTACGCGCGCCTTACGTTTCGGAACGCTGTGTGTGTGCGTACGAACTAGATGTGCGTGCAGACTAGCGTCTAACTGCTCATCACTGATACTATCTCTGTCTGGCACGATGCCAAGTGAGACAGCGTGCTTTTCGGCCACGGCCACCAGTGAGTTCGAGCCCGCGACTAGTTGAACCTTAATTTCCACGAAAATATTTAAAAAATGGCCCGTATTCTTTTACAAATTACGCTAGAACTAGAACCATTAAAATTGATAAACGTCTTTTAACAATCGAAAATTCATAACGAACATACTTATCTCTTATCAATCTGACGTTACATTGACAAGATACAGAATTTCTGTTTTAACAAAGAGTGTTACAGATCCTTGAATTATATTCAAGAATTTGGCAAACACCGATTTAGAGTAAGTATTTAATTGTACTTCTAATAGAGGCTGGAATAAAACGATTTTGTTGAACAGATCATCGCTATTAATGCCTGCGTGGGAGATGTTGCGAGTTGAGGCTAACATAACTATTAATTAGCGATAAGAATCACTTGCTTTTTATTGCTTTATTTTACAAGTTTGATGTAAATATTACAAGTAGGTACATTTAATACTTACCTAACCGAAATTGACAAATTTTCCCAATAAACCTTCAACCTAATTCTTTAACAATAACGTTGAAAATCTATTAAAGAAATTAGACAGTTTTTAGGGTTCCGTACCCAAAGGGTCAAACGGGACACTACTACTGAGACTTCGCTGCCCGTCTGTCACCAGGCTGTATCTCATGAACGGTGATAGTTAGCCAGTTGAAATTTCTACAGATTATGAACTTCTGTTGCCGCTATATCAACAAATACTAAAAACAAAATAAAATAAATATTTAAGGGAACTTCCATACAAAAAAGTGATTTTTTTGCTTGTTTTTATAAATAATGGTACGGAACCCTTCGTGCGCGACTCCGACTCGCACTTGGCCAGTTTTTTGTAGTTTGATGTGGTGGGGTTCATACATAACAATACTGTAGCGAAGTGTTTAGCTTGATAGTAAAGTATTCATTAAAAGATGATTTATAGCTTCCCGTGGCAGAAAAAAATAATCAATCTCTTTATTCGCTACACTGTTGACGACGTTGTTTATTGATACATCTCACCGCCTACAATACTTCTTTTAATCACGCTTACGTCATCCTCATTATAAAAAAACCTAGACGAAACAAATGAGAATCGCAATTCGAACGCAAAGTCTCATTCAGTCTAATTATTTTGATTCTTCAATTCATTAAAGCGCTGATAAATCTTGAGAGCCATTTAGGAAACATTAACCTCAGCCAGACGGGCATACGTACAGATTTAGGAAACCCATCACAAATAAACTAAAAGCAGTCTGCCTGTCTGGCTATTTGCAGACTTACTAATAAGCGAGATCAAAACGATTTGACTGGCTCACTGGGCTCCCTTAGATGTTCTGGTAGTAAGAATTATTTGTTTGGAGTGTTTTGGTGATAAAGTACCGAAGTTATGTTGACATGATGGTGATTTGAAAGAGGATAGAATTAGAGGACTGCCTCTTTGGTCTAGTAGTGGCAAGCGCGGCTGCTGAGGATGAGACCCTGGGTCCGATTCCCGGGTCGGCAAATTGTTATTGGGTTTTTCCATTAGGAATTTCTGAGTAGATTTATGCCCAGTTGATGGGAATAGGCTCGCCCCCTATTTCGTGGGACTTAAAAAAAAACTAGCCAAATGTGCCGTCTAGTATCAGGTACCTACAGGCCTGAATTTGTGTAAGTACATAATATGTACCTATGTAGAATTAGACGAGTCTTTAAAAGTGCGTACATGATTTGCACCATATGGATACGAATTAGAATGCTCATGTGTCTAATAGGATGATAAAACTTAATTAGAAATTCATAGCAACATATTTTCATAAGTTAAGAACCAAATTCTTTACAGCCGAGTTAGACTCAAAATTTCCAAATATCTTGAAACTTTAGATTAGTCAACAAAAGAGCTAAATAGTGAGTAAAAAGGAATAATATGACTATTCTTAACAACGCAGTCACGCAAACAATTAACAACAAAATCACATTTGGTCATAAATTCATAATACTACGCAAGTAGGTAAGCATTGTCTCATACTTCTCTATAAGAATACAAAAGGTGACAAAATAAAATGATACACCTGTGAACGTGTCAAAGGGTTCTCACTGTTTCACAAATAAACGAAGCCTTCATTTCACTAATAGGTGTTAATATGAACGTGAGAGAGTTCCCCACAATTATACAACCAGTGACAACGGTTTCACTCGTGCGAACCACTGGTGAAATTATTCAACAACCAGCAAAACTTGAGACGCGGCCAAATTTGGATTTACAGGAAAATTTTCTAATTTTGACGTAAAGTCGTGACAAGCAGCGCCATAATGCAATGTCAAGATATACTGGCCGTTCACTTCCAGAAGACTCAAATGACTGTATTATTATGTGAGCTTGCTAATTTGCTTTACATAGAAGGCGAGGTGAAGACATGGTTAATAAAGAAACGCAGTCACGCGAAGCATAAAGCTCAACACTGTAGTTAAAACCTAACGATTTGATTGCCACAATCTCTTAAAATAAAAAATAAAAAACTTTTTTTTCTTCAATACGTGTTGTTCGTGTTATATGTTTACAAATACAAGCGGCTCACGTGCTACCCATGTGTGAGATCGAATGTATTGGAAGTATCGCCAATCGTCGATAACGTTCCCCCGATTGGAAAGTACCAGGGCAACATGAACAGCAGGTAGTGTACCGAACCGATCGATACTCAATATCCCATGTCTATGGAGCGACAGGACGCACACATGCAGGGTGCATTAGTGTGCGTGAGCTCTGAACGATTCTCTTCTCTTTCACGAATGGGTTCGGGCTCGAATCGTGTAAACTCGTATTTTATCGAAGTGTTCGGAAACTTTGGACACGCTCGGTTCTCCCCCTCGTATAAACACGTATTTACCTATAGGCTATTAACGCAGTGATTTTCAGACTGTTCTTGAAAAAGCATTGCAAAATGCGAGTCACCGCAGCTTTCTGTTTTTTCGAGTGAAGCTCCTTTTCAAGTGATAACGATATAGGCTGGCTGGGCTCTATAGTGTGAAGTGAGAGTGCAAAATGTGAGGATCGAATCCACAGTGGATTTTCACTGGTAATCACTCAGACAGATATTAATAATGTGGATCTTGCTGGTGCATTTTTTTGGAGTTGCCGATCCTTATATTTTGCGTCTTACCTGCACTATAAAACTATTTTCGTCAAAAATCCTGTTTAGTCTGACATTGGAAATTGTACATCTCACTGGCTACTTCTAGTCAAAAATCCACGAGATACTATAAAAGTTTTACTTTTCATAGTAAGTTAATGCTTTATTTATTATTTGACGTAATGCTGACCAGTGTTTTCAATTCTAAAAAACAACCTTTTTTTAAAGATTTCGTTGAAAAAAGATACCACCGTTTTATATCTCGTTTCAAATATATATTTTTCGTTATTTAAAAATTACTTTTTATTTGCACTTAGATGATAATAATAACATTCATTTTGGGAACTGTATGTAAGGTAAACTACACAAGGTGTTGTTTTGCAATCTCGTTAAATCAAGGAGGTAATTATGCTAATTATTCTCGACCCGAATCAATAATAAAATGGCTAGGTATTTTTTTTTCTTATTTACGGAAATCTGCAAGTGTGAACGACCCGTGTTTCAAACGCGACCCGTCCAATCCTCTCCCTATAACCGAACTGAATCAAACGTTTATTCGATCATTTCTTATTCCCTAAATCACGTCAAGGGAGTTATTTTGAAATACTGACAAATTACATCAACAAAAAAAACAGCGTTTATTGATAACTAGGAACCGTTATGTATATTGATTATTTATGTATCTTTTGACAACCTCCTGAATTTTGACGTGGAAGCAAAACATCACCTTGTATACCTCGTAGGTAAAGTTATAAATGACTGATGATGCCATTTTCATGGTTGATTACAAGTTCAAAGTTCAAGCAACATAGTGATAAACCTGCTGTTTCCAGCTGATCGGCAACAAACAGTAACACGGTTAAGTATATCACCTAGTTATCAATGTTCAAGAGCCATGTGACTCAGTAGCTGGGTATCCGAGGTTACTGAGTGAGTTATCGTTACTTCAATACCTGTCAGTACTAGTTAGCATCAGAATATTCGTAAATCTTGTGTCGCAAGACGAATAAAAAGTAACAATTCAACAATCATAATCGCTCTTATGATACAAGGTGTTGTTTTGCATCCTCGTCAAATTTCAGGAGGTGGTCACAAAAGACATAAATAATCAATTAAAATTACGTTACCAAGTTAATTATTAATAAACGCAGATTTTTTTGGTTGTTTAAGTTTGACAATATTTCAGAATAAACCCCTCAACGTGGTTTAGGGAATAAGAAATGATCGAATAAACGTTTGAGATTGTTTGTATGTGCGTAAGCGAGGTTATAGGGCAAGAACCAGACGGGCTGCGTTTAAAACACGGGTGGTTCACACTTGCCGATTTCCGTAAATAAGAAAAAAAAAAAAAAAAACTACCCATTTTATTATTGATTCGTAATGAGAATCATTAGCATACTTACCTCCTTGAATTTGACTAGGATGCAAAACAACACCTTGTATAACACAGCAGCAGCTTATAAAACGTTTAAACGGAACCATCACGAAGCCTTAAACAAAGTATTCTATACATCATCTGCAACTATCTTGGGGTTTGCTTCCAGTATAACCGGATGCAGCTGAGTACCAGTATTTTACATGAAGCGACTGCCTATCTGACCACAACAACCCAGTAACTCGGTAATACGAAACCCCTTGGTAAGACTGGATGTCAGACCTAGTCACCACCCACAGTGTACAAGTGACAGCCGGGACCAACGGATTAACGTGCTTTCCGAGTTTAGGAAGGAAACTCGGTATATTATGTGTGGTCACCCATCCTGGACCAACCTGCTGCGCTGCGTGTCGCGGGTTGGATCCCCGCACGGAACAAATATTTGTAAGGCCTACAGTTGTTGCCTGTGGACGGTGAGTAATGAGCTAGCTCACCGTCCGTCCGTCTCATGACGACAGGCCGTGTCGACCGCGCGTACGTGTTCCACGCGCGCCTCAAGGAGATGTCAGCAAACCGGAAGGGGTCCGAAAGGGCCGATGCCTGCCAGGGCTGCGGGTTGTTCGAAAGAGATACCGCGGCCCTGGAACACAAAGGGCGAAGAAGGAACATGGGTGGGTTTTAGTCAGTACAAGTCTGACACTCCCTCCCGCTCCGCCCAGAGCGGGAGAAGTCATTTGACGATTTCTCATCCGCAAAAAAAAAAAAAGGCCTACAGTTGTTCCGGGTCTGGCTGTTTGTGGATGTCGGTTTCAATGTTTGTAAACGCACCCACGATACAGAAGAAATTGCTAGGGTGGGGCAACGTTTAAAACAAATTTGGCAAGCCTTTTATCTTGCACTTGACTATACCTTTTACTTAACTGGAGCTTGTAAACTTTCTATCAAAATATTTCCATTAGCTTCCATTGGGTAATAAGTAATAGTAACGATAGAGTAATCCATTATTGTGTTTTCAGTTACATAATTTTCTATTATTTCGATAGGCACTATTTGTAAATCCATTCTCTATTAGATCATAGAAGGTACGGTAAAATATGTAGGTACTTTAGTAGGTAGATCTATTAATATGTATCTTATCTAACTTACTGTTATAAATTCGAAAGTGTTTGATGGATGGACGTTTGTTACTCTCTCACACAAATACTACTGAAAAGATTTGGATGAAATTATGCATACTTCTAATAAACGTAGTGAGCTTTAGGGTTACCTGCCAACAAGTCCACACTTAACTCAGGCAGCGAGAGCACGTAGGCCTAAAGTCATTCATCTACTTACTGATAATTTGGTGGTTTTATTCTAAACCCTAACTAGTGAAACTAGTGAACACAACATAGATAGCTTCATCATCTTTCTGACCTTGTCCCATGTTACTTGGGGTCAGCGCAATCGTTATTTTCTTCCATTTTCCTCTATCAACAGTCACGCTATCATTTACTCCTTTTGCATTCATATCATTCCTCATACAATCCATCCATCGTTTCCTTGGTCTTCCTCTCCCTCTTCATCCATTATAACCTAGATTAAAGAATATTTTTACTTTTGAATTTTTTTGAACGGATATTAATGAATATTTTTTATCGCGGTATTCGGTAGTAACTACAATCCATTGGGACAATTCCCTAACTATACGCGGGCGAAGCCACGAGCATAAGCTAGTAATAATAGGTACTTACTCTTTGTGGTATGTTACGACATATAAAGGGTGTAAAACACCTCTTAACGAAGCCGAAAGGAACTGGTTCTCCCTGGTCATTGCAATCATTTTTTTGTTCTACACCATACCTGGGAACCTTCTAGTTACGGAGATATTAGGGGTCAAAGTTCCAACTTTTTGACAAGTATTTTTTTAAATACAAGTTTTTAATGTAAGATTTTTACTTTAAACACCTCCACGACCCCCGTATTATTCAATCAGTCCATCAGCACAATGTTTTGAGTGCGTTCCATTGAGTTCTACCACAAAACATGATTTTACACCCCCCAAAAAAAGTCGTTTCCCAGCAATAATTTTTGCGTAAAGTTACTTAGTTTCATGTACAGAATGCTTGGTTGACGGCTTCGTGATGAAGTGATTTACACCGTGTAGATAGCTTCATCATCTTTCTGCCCTTGTCCCATGTTACTTGGGGTCAGCGCAATCGTTATTTTCCTCTATCAACCGTCACGCTATCATTTACTCCTTTTTCTTTCATATAATTTCTCACACTATCCATCCATCGTTTCCTTGGTCTTCCTCTCCCTCTTCATCCATTATAACCTGGATTAACGGATATTAAAAGATATTTTTAATCCCGGTAGTAACTACAATCCATTGGGACAATTACCAAAAAGTACGCGGGCGAAGCCACGAGCATAAGCTAGTCCTACTAATATTATAAACGCGAAAGTTTGTAAGTATGTATGGATGGATGTTTGTTACTCTTTCACGTAAAAATTATGAATGGATCTGGATGAAATTTGGCACAGGGATAGATAATAGTCTGGAATAGCACATAGTATACTTTTTATCCCGGTAGTGTGGCCCCGTGGGAAAATTACCGAAAAACGCGGGCGAAGCCGTGGGCAGAAGCTAGTAATAAATAATAGGTACCTACTTACTCTTTGTGGTATATTGCTGGTTGGTACTTTATTGATCGTTCGAATAGTTAACACTGAGCACAATAAAACATCAGATTTTAAATTATGATTGTCATATTGAAATTGAAAGTTCACTTCACAAGATGGATGGGAGCAAAAAGGCGGAAATTTATTATATTTTATTACGATGTGCTTATTGCAAGTCGGTAATGTATTGAGAAAGAAAAGTCGTTGACGTAATTAGAACTAGGAAGCACTTACTTATTTCTTTTTTGAATATCTTTTTGTTTGCTTGGCCAAGCTTGAATACCTTTTTAGGCTTTATTAATAAGAATCTATTTCAATTTAAAAATACTTATTTATTTAACACTTCAAGCACATAGTACAGAGGAGAGGCGGACTTATGCTTAATGCAATAGGCCTTTCTACCAGTCAACCTTTGGGTGATGCAGAGACAAATAGTGGTAGGTGTATAAAATATTATTCATTGAATACTAAAACAAACTACAAAGGATATTTAAATACTATAAAAATATATCAAAATACTATAAATATGTATCAAAATATAAATACTAATATACAAGGACGAACTATGGGGAAAATATTAACGTTGTGACGATACTGCTAGTTTTTTCCGAATATACTCGCGAACTTTAATTTTTAAAGATAGGCGATTCGTAGCCATCCTGATTTCCTTTACAGATACTTGTTTCACATTATCATCGCCTAGCCTTTTCCCAAATATATTGTGTTCGGCTTCAAGCCTAACCGCTGGCTGCAGCTGAATAGGTACCAGTATTTTACATGGAGTGGCTGCCTATTATCAGAGCCCCACAACCAGTTACAGGTACCGTAATACGATAGCCCTTGGTAAGTCCACTTGCACCAAGAACAATCTTCAAGTGATTGACAGAAACAAACAATGAATTATATATTAGCTCAAAGTGCTTTATAACGCAATTTAGTGAACAACCAGTGGCAACTTTAAATGTGGTCTCATAGACTTTAAATAAGTTATTTTTAAATAGCACTAAAACGAACGTAAGAATACTTTGTCCTTCATGGCGTCTGAATTAAACTAAGTACCTATGTTTAGACAAACGTTCACTTTAGGATGCTGATAAAACCATTCTTATAATCAATCTACGCAGGCTGTGCATCTTAAAATGTTAAGGTGGCTTTCCACTATGTTAACACTTTCGGTGCTAAACATCACCCAGCAAATGGGTGTCGAAGAATAATTTGTTCGTGTGCCCACAACTCGCCTACCGAGTTATCGTACGTAGCTATAAATTTCGGCATACCTATATACCTACAAGTACAAAAAGGATTATTTGAACTCGGCAGGGGTGTTTTCGTCATAATTTTTTAGCCTTTTTTTACGGGCAGAAATCTTCAAATGACTGGTTTTTTTTTTTTGTTTGACGGGTGGGAAATCTTCAAATGACATCTCCAAATGACTCCTCCTGCTCTAGGCAGAGCGGAAGGGAGTGTCGGACTTGTACTGACTAAAACCCATACATGTTCCTTCTTAGCCCTTTGTGTTTCAGGGCCACGATATCTCTTTCGAACAGTCCCGCAACCCCGGCAGGCATCGGCCCTCTTGGACCCCTTCCAATTTGCGGCGCGCGTGGAACACGAACACTTTGCCACTGAATCTTACCAGCGAGAAGATACTCAAATATGAACGTCACCAAAAACAGCGGCCTGGGGATCCTTTTGCAGCAGTGCAAGTAATAGTTTGGGACGAGTGTACAATGTCACACATGCATGCGTTAGAGGAAGCGTTAAACCGCAGCTTGCAAGATATCCGCGACAATCAGGCGCACCGCATGCCGATTATTCCAAATAAGTTGCCATTTCAATTTTTATTTAAGAGGTAGCAATTTCCCTCAAAATATGCTTTTGCAATGACGATTAACAAATCTTTGGGCCAAACCTTAAAAGTGACAGGCATTCATTGGGCACTCCATACTTCTCAGACGGTCAATTATATGTTGGTTGTTCACGTGTTTCAAGCAGCCAAAACTTGCATGAGCTGACGGACAATGTCATTTTTTGTTGTATACAAAACGGTATTGGAATGAATAAATAAATAGTGCCCAACAACGCGTCAGATTGATCTATTTGAAAAAATAAAATTGTCCGATTTTAAAGCTATAATGTCGCATCAACGCTATTTATTTTTGTTTCGGACTTCTGCCGCTCAGAATTACAGCACCCAAAAAGACGCCTTTTGTAGTCATCACCCACATAATAACATTTATATCACACCTGTAATACCCGAAGGGACAGGTGACATTTACATTTCTCCAGTTATGCTGAAGTCCTATGTAATAGGGGGCGAGCCTAATGCCACCAGTCTCCGTGGCTGCTACTGAGAAATTCCTGATGGAATAACCCAATAACACTTTGCCCGACCCGAGAATCGATCCCAGGACCTCAAGCTCCGTAGTTGCGCTTGCGACCGCTCGACCAATAAGGCAGTCTTACACAATATACACCTTAAAATTTCCGCGCGAACGAAGTCGCGGGCTAGTATTAAAATAACTAAACGACATAGCTATAATTATTCAATATTCTAGTAACTTAGCAACACCCTAGTAATTCTCGCAAGAGTAGAGTATACCACCCGGAACGACTTCCGTTCACACGACTATATTATACGGCAAAGGGAATACATCTGTTCAGCCACTGCGCAAGCGCACCTGCCCTTACTTTTTACGTAAACAAGCAAAAACATGCTCCAAGAACTATGCACTATTCTCACGCGAATAAAGGTTAAAATTAAAGGTTTGGTGTTATTATTTTTAATTATATACGTATTTGTATGTTTTTTGGGGTTTTTATTGCGTTAATTTGAAGATAACAATGGTTATTATGGTCCATGAGCTTTTTATGTTTGATTATCTCGTTGCCAATGTCATTTGAATTAGTGCGTTGCCACACGATTTTAAGTTTATTTGGCTATTACGAGACAAGGTAAGGAATCATAAGGTGGTAGTGAATATCAAGGGGAAGCCTACCTACTTATGTCCTAGAACCAAAAATTATAAGACATGAAACATCTACCAACCTGCACTGAGCCCGCGTGGTGCATTTATTAGGTTTATAAATTACAAGATATATAGATATTATGCTATAAGACATAGGCTATAGGAGGATATAGCCTGATGAACCGTGCACCTTTTGTCGACGTTTTATAAGTACCCATGTAGGCCTATGTAAAATAAAAATATTTTGATTTTGATGAGCTCTTTAGCTCCACCTGGAGCTGGTGGCTAAATAATAAAAGCCACACGGGTCGATCTTTAAACTTAAGCCGTGCTCTCCGAGGTTGGTTCGTGGATGGGTGACCATAATTACATACCGAGTGCCTCGGAAAGCATGTTAAGCCGTTGGTCCCGGCTGTCATTTTGTAAATCTTTGACAGTCTTTTCGAGTAGTTAGAAGCCAAAAGTCTGACATCCATTCTTACCAAGAACCACTCAGCCACATCCCGTAAGACTGGAAGCCGACCCCAAGATAGTTTGGGAAAAGGCTAGGCAGATGATGATGGGTATTATGCTATCTTAGCCGTAGCTATTCCAGTGCTATTCCAGCTATTCAGTCGTAGCTCCCACTCTAAACATACAACTTTCCTTACTATAAGGCATATTGTTATTGAAAACCACAGGCATTTTTACTTGACGGTGCAAAAATAAACTAATTTATAAGAATATTTATTCCAGTCCACACCCTCAAAGAGAGGAGAACTTAATTTAAGGATCATACATTCATAATTTCGTAATCCGCGGCGCGTCGTCACCATTCATAGTTCCAGTGGGTGAATATACCCAATGAACTGCTGTATTCCATCATCTCCATACCACACCTTCTGTTAGGTATAGACACAGCAGAAACGACTCATTCTTCGCCACCTAACCATTTTTTTAGGGTTCCGTACCCAAAGGGTCAAACGGGACCTATTACTGAGACTTCGCTGCCCGTCCGTCCTTCCGTCTGTCACCAGGCTGTATCTCATGAACCGTGATAGTTAGCCAGTTGAGTTGAAATTACTACAGATTATGTATATCAGTTGCCGCTGTCACAACAAATACTAAAAACAGAATAAAATAAACGTTTAAAGGGCTCCATACACATACAAAAAAGTGATATTTTGCTCGTTCTTATAAATAATGGTACGGAACCTTTCGTGCGTGAGTCCGACTCGCACTTGGCCGGTTTTTTTATTTCTCTCATTTATAAAATACTGAAACAATATTATCTACAGCTAACGTCAAAACAAAACGTTATGAAGCCAATACATTTAAAAATAGCAAGCTTCAAGCTTTTAGCGGTTAATCAAAAGTGTCTCGATTGGAGGTTGGCTGAAAATAATGTGTGTGTTTATTATCAAACTATTTGCGTCAGACACGCTGGCTGCCTGGTTCCCAATACTAAGTCGTTATGCGATATGTATTTATTTACTACTAGGCAATTTTATGAAAAACACCGGGTTTATGAATTCCGTTTAGATTTATTTCGACTCTTAAATGCCACTAGGTAACAATTAAGAAGGGCACGGCTAAATAATAACAGCCGCTAGGGGCGATATTCAGGTTAAGCCGCGCGTGCCTGGGTAGATCTATGGATGGGTGACCACCCATTATATACCTACCGAGTTTCCTCCGTGCCTCAGAAAGCACGTTAAGCCGTTGGTCCCGGCTGCCATTAGTAGATCTTTGACAGTCGTTACAGGTAGTCAATGGCCCGATACTGACGACAAGTCTTACCAAGGGGTATTACCCAGTACTGCAGTACAAACTGGTTTACGGAGCCCAGATAGTTCGGCCGTTGCTCTATGTATAATACTGGTATTCAGCTGCATCCGGTTAGACTGGAAGCAGATCGCAACAAAGTGGGGAAAAGGCAGACAGATGATGGTGATGGTGGTTGGCAATAAGTAGTTTCTAAGATTTATTGATTGTTAGCTTCAAGTGATAAAAAAGAATGAAAAAAAAATTAAATTGAAAATATAACTTAACGAAAACCAGAAAAGTTATTAATTAAAAAAAAAACGAGCTTAGAGGGGGGAGCGGGGGTTGCAACCCCCCATCAGCGATGCCCATAGTGACAAGTAACAAGATTTCAAATTTCCAATCGACCAGACCTGGGAAAGTTGTTTATTTCCCTTCAACTAGTAAAGTGGTGATCACCTTCAAACGGCTGGGCAGATTTTCTCGAAACATAGCTAAGAACACTCTCAATTAAAACACCTTTCAAACGAAACCAATTTTATCAAAATCGGTTCATCCGTTTAGGAGCTACGATGCCACAGACAGACACACAGATACACAGATACACACGTCAAACTTATAACACCCCTCTTTTTTGGTCGGGGGTTAATTATAGTTATTATTCTTTAAACATATTGTTCCGATCCCACAGACAAATCGTGAAAACGGTTTTGCGGGGGGTTCTTAAATTAATATTTGTATTAACCTTGTTTTTAATAAATCAATAATTAAGCTAACAATCAGTAAAAAAGGTCATCGCCCTCATGACATCTGCTAGACCCGATAATCGGAGATATCCGAAGGAACTGCCATCACCTTGCTATTTCCGAAACAAAGCATTAAACTTCACCGGAGGATAGTCCCACAAACCCACCGAATGTTTTTTTTCATAGTCACCGAGCAAAGCGGTGCTACTAAAACTTACATCTATTGTGATGTCAATGATGCAATCACTCTTTAATAATACCTATTTGTAAAACACTAGCACTTCCCCCGCAACTTCGTCCGCGAAAATTGTGATATAATATAGCTTACCTATGTTACTCGTTAGAGATGTAGCTTTCTAATGGTGAAAGAATTTTTAAAATTGCTCGAGTAGTTTTTGAGTTAAATCGTAACAAACAATCAAATCGTGTCTTTATAATATTAGTTTAGATAATAAACATTGTTTTACAGCAATTTTCGTAAGCGGAAACTATCCTAGTAAGTTCTTCCGTAATAAAATGAAAGTGCCTGCTTCTTGGCACAGTTCGTTCCATATCGTAGACGCGTATGAATAAAACAGTGTCACAATACATACTTACTACATAATATTATTTTCATTTGTGTAAATACAGGGTGATTGTTTTAAGTGTTGGCGAATAGCGAAAATTCTCAAAGGAGTCTCAAGCCCGATTTTTATGGAAAACTAAAACTGCATCATTAGATTATTTTTTAATCAATAATCTTTATCCTTGTTTTAATTTCAAGGAATTTTGAGATTTTCAATACCAGCCCGAAATCGGAATTGGTGGCGGGTCAGTGACAATATGCTGGTTTGGACATTTCAAACTTTTTTATGAAAGTAAATAATGAAAAAAAATCATGAGTTAAGGTGTGTTGCTTGTTGCATCATCCTCCTGCATTTTGCCATAGAGGTAGAAAAGTAAATTATAAAGCCTGGTTCCCCTTTTGCTGAGTGAACTCGGTCTCTATTTATTTAGCAAAAAAGAAAAAAGTTGTAAACTGTTCAAGAGTAGTGACATCTATTTATGATACACGTTACTAGTAGTTCTGCTACTCGCCGGTAGATGTCGCGACAAATACTACTCACCAATAGATGCCGCTGTTTTGTGTTATTTGATTGGAACTGACCCCAACTATTATGTGAAGTGTATTTTATTTTCACTACACAGGAAAATTGTAGCACTGATGCTACAATTGTTTTGTATGAATTCACGATAGTTGTGATAGTTAAAAAATCATTTGTTATCCACATGGACGAGTCAGATTACTCAGCATACGAACAGTGGTTTATCTACTACGTGTAGGACTATCAAGTAGTTTCTCAATGTATCAATGGAAAATAACCTTTATTGCTTGTATGCAGTCACGATAACAAGGACTACTTCTGCTTGCAGCGCCCGGCCGCTATAAACAATCTTCCTTTCGACTTTTTTTTTTGTTTCAATCATATTGGTCGAAAAAGGTTGGTAAAACATCTGTGATCTATTAACAGAGCTAGAGATGTTGGTTTAAAAATGACCAGACTCCACTTTTGGAGATAGTAGATACCTATTACAAGAAATAAAACATAAACAATCTTTGTAAAATGTTTATTTTCATAAATGACAGACTAAAACAACATTTCTCAGCGATTACAACTCACTCTAATCTTTGCATCACTAACTAATGATATCGGCGTTATTTATAAAGCTGTTTTTGTTATGTCACTACAACACTACTCCAAATTAATCATCTACAACATTGCTAAGCAGCTGTTTATACGTACTGAGTAATTATGGCGAAGAAAACTCGACGGCAAACTTTTTTTTTTCTAATATTTTTGCTCCATTTTTTATAGTTTTGCCATCAACTCGAACTAAATTATCACAAATAGTTTGACTAAATATAATTGTAGCTATAGATACATTGGTGAAGTTCTGCAAAGCAAAGTATTGAGTCCACAGATAAAATAAAGTCTTTTTTTCATAAGCAATCAAATATATATTAATTGAATAGGTATCATATTAATTTTATAATTTATATTATATTTTTTTCAAATTTTAATAAATACTTTTTTTTTATAATAATAGAGATCAAAATAAGTTCTGTACAATAAGACGTGAACGAGGCATCTCCAGCTTACATTTCAATCGTATATATCAAAATCATAGTAAAAGTAGTATTTATACAACATGGCATACATGACGATAACATTTAAGCTATAACACATTTTACTAAATCATCGCAAATGAGTATCGACCTACATATTATGGAAATAGAAGTTGTTTTCGATATCTTCACTGCCATTGCCATTCCATAAACAGCAACAAAAATCTTCGTTTCGTCATTAACAAAACAAATGAATATGACCATTCACAAAACCGCATCATAAGGTTACGCTTGTTTCTCACCGAAGGGCTGGGCAGAGAGAGGTGTACTATACCTAGTACATCATTTCGACAGTTATGCTTAAGTCCCATGTGATAGGGGCCGGCCCTATTTCCATCAACTAAACACCACGGGCCGCAACAAAGAAATCCCTGCTGAAAAATCTCAATAATATTTTGCCCGACCTAGCAATCAAACATAGGACGACGTGACCAACAGTATACACAGTTTCTACACATTCCAAAAAATGCAAATGTCAGGAAAATTTTACTTGAACACTTTTACACTGAATCATAATTCGTAAGTCTAAATCGCAAGCTCCAACATAACGGAACAACGTATCCAAAAAAAAATTGCAACACGTCAACAAAATGTACACATTACAGACATCAAAATATTATTGTCAATCAAATGATATAAGCTGCGATATTATATCTTCGACAAGCCTTAACAGGTAGCATTAAAATTATGAGTAAACAATACATTTTCATAAGATAACTATAGGTATGGATTAGGCAATAACATATTAGAAAAAAAAAAATGTTTTAGTTGATAACATTGCAACCAAGATACGAGAATTTTATCTACATACTACCTGTCCCGCGCAACTTCGTCTGCGTCACATTTTCCCCGTTTTCGCAACATTTTTCATTGCTGCTCCGCTACTGTTGGTCGTAGCGTGATGATATATCCTATGTTACTTCTAATACCTCCAAGAATATGTGTGTAATAAGTTTCATGATGATCGGTTGAGTAGTTCTCGCGTGAAAGCGTAACAAAGAAACTTACTTTTGCATTTATAATATTAGTTAGGATAAAAATATGTATATAAAATTCTCGTGTCCCAATGTTAGTTACCATACTCCTCCGAAACGGCTGAACGGATTTGTATGAAATTTTGTGTTCATATCGGGTAGGACTGAGAATCGGCCAACATCTATTTTTCATACCCCTAAAACCCATCAAAATTTCCACACGAACGAAGTCGTGGGCGGCTAGTGATATTTTATTATTCAAGTAAACATTAAAAAAAAACTGCATAGTTGTGTACATTCACAATTATGTTACCTCCTAATTTGCACCGCTATCAAAATGACAGGTACTTTTATTTATCAGTTTACCAGCGCTATGCCTTAATATGGTCTTATGGCCATTTTTCACACTTTTTTAGGGTTCCGTACCCAAAGGGTCAAACGGGACTCTTTTACAGAGGACTTCGCTGTCCGTCCGTCTGTCACCAGGCTGTATCTCATGAACCGTGATAGGTATAGCCCATACAAAAAAGTAATTTTTTCGTTCGTTTTTATAAATAATGGTACGGAACCCTTTGTGCGCGAGTCTAACTCGCACTTGGCCGGTTTTCTTTCTTTCTTTTATTCACGTTGTATCGGCGAAGCATGTCTTCTTCTTCCATACTTCTCTATTACTCGTTATCTCAGCAGTTACCTCATTTCTAGCCATAACATACTCCACACAGTTCAACCACCTACCGTCGGAAGTAAAGTAACTGTATGACTGTGTGTGTGTGTGTGTGTGTTTAGATTTTCTATAGCATGAGAGATAAAGGGTGTAAAACACCTCTTAACAAAGCCGAAAGGCACTGGTTCTCCCTGTCATTGCGATAATTTTTTTTGTTCTACACCATACTTGGGAACCTTCTAGTTACGGAGATATTAGGGGTCAAAGTTCCAACTTTTTGACAAGGTTTTTTTTAAATACAAGATTTTAATGTAAGACTTTAAACACCTCCACGACCGTACTATCCAATCCGTCCATCACCACAATGTTTTGAGTGCGTTACATTGAGTTCTACCACATAACATGATTTTACACCCCCCAAAAAAAAAGTTGTTTCCCAGCAATAATTTTTGCGTAAAGTTACTTAGTTTCATGAACAGAATGCTTGGTTGACGGCTTCGTGATGAGGTGATTTACACGGTGTATACCGCTTATACTGGTTTTGTATAGCTTGATTGGTGCGGACGGTTAGAGCACATCTACAGATTTAAATATTTGATATCTAAGGCTGTTACCACACCAGTCTATCGATCGTCGATCGATTCCGCCGATCAATAGTAGAATGGATTAGTGGACGTCGATCGATAGTTTCTACTAGGTATACCTATCGATATCGATCGATAGATATGATGAATATGAATATAACATTCATTATATACTTTAATTCATAAGCGCTATGATATTTTGCATTTTTATGACTATATAGACAAACAGGTAACATTATTTACAGGTTATTTTAAATAATTACTTACAGATGTGAAAGGAATGTCTTGATATTTAAATATGGTTGTTTTTTTTTACTTCTGCTTTGTGAATTTGTAAATATGTAAATTTATTTGTGTATAGGGAATCCGACATTGTTTCTTTAGTGTAAATTGAGCTTTAATGTTTTTGAGTATCTTGAATATCATTAATCAATATCAGATACCGTGTCAGTAATTCTGTTTACGTTAAAAATGCACATAATTTCATTACACTCATATAAAAGACTTCGTGACACAAACATTTTCGCCGGTTATATATACAGGGTGTAACGGAAAGGGTATATATGTATATACCCTTTGATGGTCTGTAGCACACCCTTAAGTATGTACTTAAGGGTGTGCTACAGACCATCAAACTGAACATGTTCCTCCATCGGAAAAACATCTTATATACCGCAAAAAATATCTGCTACGCCATACAAAATTTCAATACCTATTCGAGCCAAATGTATGGGGCAGCTGATATTTTCTATTACGATGTTTGTCCGATGGAGAAACATGTTCAGTTAGATGTTCTGTAGTACACCGTTAAGTATGTATATACCCTTTCCGTTACACCCTGTATATTGTCAGCTGTTCCATAGAAAAGGGCAATACAGACACGGTTAATATGAATGAAACAGCAGATTTTTGAAGAGAAAACTTATTTAGCCGCGTTGAGCGATTTTTGATAGGGGAAAACCTATGAGTTCGCGTCACCGATGACCTCGACATGCTCGTGACGTATTGCGCCAGACTAGCGACGTCTGGTTCCATTGTTTTGAGTTTTCACTTCTGTCGGCAGTCATAAGGACTAGTTCTTTTCTTTTTATTAATTACCGACCACATTTTCTTTTGAGGTAGAATCATGTACGGAATCATGTAGGAATCCTTTGTATACGCGTTAAGGTGTTTCTTACATCATGTATAAATAATTGGACAAACATATTCAATAAGAAAACATTAATACTTTCTTTTTAACTTTTACACAACTATTTTGTAGTGGCAGTTAATATGTTATAATATCTTGGACATGTTGCGCTATGTGGAAAGGAGAAAGCAATAAGTATTTGATTTTGATTCATCACAAACCTAATTTAAATATACATTGTTTTTAAAATGACATGGTCACTAACACTATAAATAACACTTGTAACGGGATATTTGATAATATACATTGTATTTGTACGACGTGTCAAGTATTCGTTGCAACTAGAATTTAAATCATGGTTTTTCGGGCGCCTCTAGAAACTTACAATTTCCTATAAGCGAAAAACTTACAAAGTATTTTTATTCATGTTTATATGGATTTATAAAATACATCGTTATATACTCTTTCACTTATAGATAATCGAATTACATCGTAAACAATTATTACACCTTAATTTTTAATACGTTCGTAAACTATGACAATAATTATTAAAAGCTATAATTTATAACGAAAATAATAATATCGATTAACGGTAAATTAAATTTATATTTTCATAAGAAATAATAATGACAACCAAAATACAAAACAAATAATATGGGTATTAATATCGATCACTTCCTTAAATCCCTCAAATGCTTTTCGTGTATTCGCTCCAATGTTTTCTACATAACCATTTTGTATTTGAATTCAAGGATACATTTTCATAATATCTTGTACAACAGACCTAGCCCCCTATTCGCAAACGGCCGGTCATTCATTACGAAAGCGAACGAGATAGACATACTACTTTCCGAATCGAAATCGAATCCGAGCGTTTGTGAATAAGGAGGCTACATGCTTAACTGAGACGGTGTCTGCCGTAGCTGCGCAATGCGGGAGGTGTGTGATGCCCATTCGCGGGCGAATGACTTACAGGGTAGTACACAAAATTTAAATTTTCTTACGTTTTTGCAATTTGCCGGTCAGAGTCTGGCTGCTTGTTGACTATTTCATGAATAAGTAATTCAATAGGGGATCGGACTGGGTAAAGAAAACGACATTCTATTTTGTCCGTCAGACAGGTAATACAAAAATATTAGACACGTATTTTTTGTTTTATCAAAATATCAAAAAATTACTTTTTAAAATTAGTTAGAACTCATTAAAGTTGGAGAGTGGGGGCTTACTACGTCACAAGTGGGTATAAAACTTACCTACATGTGACGTCATGCGCCATTTCAACTCAATATATCTCCGTAATTTTATGACCACGTGAAAAAAGAAAAAATACGTGTCCAATACTTTTCAATAAACTACCCGACGGACAAAGAAAAAAAAAATAGGATTATCCCCAATTAGATTAAATGAACTTAGGGTTGTACTGACGATTTTAATGATTATTAAGTCAATAAATCTACATTGATTACGGTCGCGAATTATATTTGAATCAACATATAACAGGTTGTGTTGGGACACTGATTTGAAAATACCAAAAAAACGTAAGGACATTTTAATATCGCGGGTTACCTTATCGCACACAGCACAGTAGTGCTAAGCTAGAATGCACCTCCGTGCCATGTCGCGTCAGAAGCATATCGGTTTCATATATTTAGTATGATTAGAAATATACATATTATTAGTTTGTAGCCTCAGTTACCTCGGCAACGTCTGAGTATAACAGTAGGCCTGACGTAGTAGTTATTCGTATCGTCGTTTGAGATGCAGATGCGACTCAAACCCTTTATGGTATCTCGAAGATCGCCATGAATAAAATGTAGAACTGTCTTTTGGTGGTAGGAAGGTATAACAAAACCTCGACTGTTCAAGATATTTTGTAAGGATTGCGATAGTAACAATTATTATCATCAAGATAATAGCAGCATAATTATTTGATGTATTGCTTTGTTCTGATATGTAATAAATTATTTTGAGATAAAATGGAAATGAGAATAGCTAGATATGTGCGGAATACTGAAAATTCTCAATAAATATTATGTCTTTAATATTACTTAACCTAAACCGGAAGGCACTCACAGTAGCGTGAATTTTGAAAATTGAAGTAAAATTAATACATCGAATTTTGGATACATTTTTTCATCGGCTCTCCTTGTCTATTACTGATTTTGCAGATTGTTTAATATATCTTTTATTATTTGATTGCATTTGCAATCAAATAATGAAAATTATATCAAAATTGGGTACATACAAAATCATAAATAAATATGTTCTTATTAATATCAAAACGGGTGACAGTACCTTCCCTTCGCATAGAGATTCATATACTAATATAATTTAATCACTGGAATGGTAGTGCGAACTCCGTGATGTGTCTACTGGATCATAGGTAACCAATATATCTAGAAAACTATTCAATCGGTAAACAATACTTTATGTGCTCGATTATATTACATTATATGACTAGTGTTACGGTTATGTGCACTTGTACACGCTGCGCCACAAGTTGAACTTTGAAGTGAGCGACTTGTGCTGCAAACTGTACACTCGCAGCGTCCGCGTAATACAACATACGTTTCCTTTACAAACTCTTTCACACCGAAATAATACGAAACATAATTATAATCATCATTTCGTTCATAATATCGTACTAACCGGAGTGTGTGAGCGGTTTTGTCAACCCATTGAGAGGTTTTTCACGATGGTAACGTCATGACTTCTCCGGTTGATTTCCTTTGCTTCCTTAGTGAGGTTCGATTCTACGAGCATGGAGTGTCGTTTCGTTGCATTGAGGTCTTTCTTCCTTCGTACTACGTCGGGGCTGTAAGGTTCTGAGTCGCGACGTTGGAGGTTGGCATGGCTTTGACTCTGGCTTCCTGAGAATGAGCCTTGTCTGTGTAGCGGCGTCGCTGGCTGGTCTGGAGTCATGCTCGGGAGGTATGTCTGGAACGATGGTTTCTGTGCCGCCTCCATGATGGAACCTTTTTGATGATATGATATATTAGTATTTTTCTATTAGACATATTTTCGAAATAGCGTTTTAATTTTTAGCTTAGAAAACTTTACTTCTTAAATTCGTGAAGAGAGAAAAGATACAGTTTTTACCCAAGCATACCACAGTAAAGGACAGAAATAACAAACAAAAGAGGTTGGTTAGTACAGTCGGTTCCCAACATGACCTTACCCCTGTTATACGTCTGGTTCTTTGTAAGAGGGGTCAGGTAAGGCAGAGCACAGACTATTGGAAAAGATTTTAAAAGACACACAGACAGACAAACATACTATCTCCAAGACACACATTTATATGGCTCCCATTCCTTATGTTAACACATTATTTATGATTAGATGCCCTATTGATGAGATGTCCATGCAACCATATAATGCGTGATTAAGAATCCAGTATTTATCTTTTTGAAACGTTAAGAACATACGATGTCAGAGAGCATCAGATATTTCAAATGAATGATTCTAAAAATCTAATTATATTTAAAACACATAAAATGTACGAGAAAGGGGCTTTAATGTTACATTTTGCGTTTTTAGTGACATTCGGGATTTGATGCAAGTTGAAAGTGAGACAGTTTTTCGCCGTCGCGTTGGTGGTCTATACTAATGCTTCGGTCTGAAGTTCATGAACAAGATATACCTCTAGCTTATTTATATCTTTTACTACAACATCAAGCGGTACAGAAGCACATTTAATATTATTATAGGTAAGGCAATCACCTCCAAACTGGTAACTTGGTATTTCAGGTTAATGACCTACAACGAAGCAAAACAAACAATGTTTTTACAAATTCTCGGACATATCGTTACAGAGACGTAAATGAAAAGAAATAAATCGAAAAAAAAAACGTACTAAATGGTAACAAGAACTGAAAATGATTCTAAGTACAGAAAAACAAATGAAAAACAGTCAGTTTAATGCTGTTTCATTTCGGAATATGTAATGTATGAAATGCTTGTCAGACTAAGATATCAAAAACAGAATAAAATAAAAAATGTACTGACATTGCATTCATTGATTTTTCCCTTTTCTAAGGTTCTGTTTTCCAATCACAGGAGGATTCTTAACTTAAACAGTAAATAAATAAGGAAAATATAATTATTAAGTCGACTGTCAACATCTCTTTAACGAACTGTCTCAATAAAGCAACTCAAAATTAGTTTTTATCACGTCATAATAAGTAAGTAGTGTAAAAGCCATAAATAAGTGTATAATTCAAAAAGGGGGTAAGAACACATGATTTTAAACCACAAATTATTATTTGTTCAAGTATGTACTTGTAATAAGCTTTTGCTGAGCGTCCTGCCCCCGTATTTACAAATGCTCGGTCCAAAATTTCGATCCAGATAGTCTGTTTAAGTTTGTTTTTGGCATGACGAAAGCGAGCGAGATAAACACAAGAATTTCCGAATCGAAACCTCGCACTGGGCTGAATACGTGGCTCATGCCCCGTGTTTTAGAAGCACCGTGCGCATTAAAATAGGGCACTGCGCAAAAAAAACTGAGATTTACAGCACAAACATTGTATATTATATTGTATTACATCTTCAATACTCGGGAGTCTTCCTTAACGAGTCTATCGTTAAGGAAGGCTCCCGAGTACTGAAGACGCAAATAATTTATTGTGTTTATTATTGAAAATTTAATGTTTCTTACCGAGAGTGCGCACTAGCCAGGGCGTGACAGACTGCTTCTGATTGACGGCCGTCTGAACCTCGTTGAGAGCCACTGTCAGTTGATGGCTCAGCTCCTGGGGACACAACATTCGGTTTTATTAGTTTTAAAAACATACAGCCGGACTGACTTCAGCACTGCCACAGACTACGGCGTGGAAGTGGCGAGGTTCTGGACTGACAAAATATAAATACTGTCGTGCCAGTGGTACGAAGAAGACAAAGAAGTAGAAGTCGTAAGATACGTCTGATAGACCAGTTTTGGGTTATATTGTTAGAGGCCAGAAGGTCTTGAAATATTCCGGCTCTGAAGTTCCGAAAAATGGTACGAAGAACCCATCGTTAAAAATGTTTTTCAACAACTAAAGATACATACATATAGAGTTATTACTGCCACACGACCCTTTTTATGTCAGACTAGCTGTCCCCGGCATGCGTTGCAATGCACTTTTTACCTACCTACCATACCCTACCCTACCTAACTACCCTACCCTACCCAACCCACCTATCTACCCTACCCTATCTACCTACCTACCTACCCTACCTTTCTCACCTTTAAACCTTCCCTGGACTACGACAAACATTTTAAAACCAAAATCAGCCAAATCGGTTCAGCCGTTCTCCAGTTTTAGCGAGACTAACGAACAGCAATTGATTTTTATTTATATAGATTATTACAGATGCCATTCCTAAGTCAGTTTAACCTTTGTTTTTTCAATTTCTTGGTTGAAAGCCGCACAAGATATGAATCAGCTGGATGCGGAAAGTACATATAAGTTGTTATGGCGATGTTTGGGAAACGCCTATTTCCAGTAGTGGATGTGTGTGGTGTATTTGATCCAAACTTCTAACGGTTGTCACTGACCTGGTTGCTACACTGCGCCTGCACATGTGCCAGCTTCACTTGCGCCAGTTCAAGTTCAAGGTCGCGCACGCGCTGTCGAAGGCGCGCTTCCATCTCGCTCGAACCTTCTTTGTCGTCACCTTTCTGCTCTGACTCTGCAAGTAATTGTAAACTTTATTGCATGGGCAATAAGGCTTATGTCAGTCACTTTTGTGTCAGAAAGTAATTGAGGACCTAATTGTGTAGGCACTAAGGTAAATTTTCACGTGAAACTTGAAAACGCAAGCTTGTAGTACTTTAAATATTTTTTAAGCTATATTTTGTTTCGTTACCTTCTTTATTATCCTTTTGCGCCAGTTTCACACTGCAATTTACGCAGTCCTTCACGTAGTCCTGCAACGAAAAATATAACATATTAACATTCAAAGTGAGTATGAAACTGTTTGTCGCAACACTTTGAATAAAGGTTTTTACCTAGAACATCATAGATCCGTCCGCCACATAATATTACTGCACTAGCTATTCTAAATATGGGCTGGACTGTCTGTACAACTGCCCTTTTAAGAACCTAATGCCCCTCGTCATCATTCTCTTGCGTTTATCCCAATTTATTTGGGGTCGGCGCAGCATGTCTTCTTCTTCCATAGTTCTCTATTACTTGTCATCTCATGAGACACCTCCTTTCTTGCCATATCATTCTTCACACAGTCCATCCATCGTTTCTTTGGTCTTCCTCTACTCTTATATCCATCCACATTTATACTCAAAACTTTCCTCCCGACATTTTCCACATTCCTCCGCATCACATGCCCATACCACGACAACCGATTACCACACATCTTTTCAGTCACCGGCGCGACGCCACTTTCAGATTTCCTCTTATGTACTCTTTTTTTATTTTATCCATTCGCGTAACACCACACAACTAGCATTCTCATCTCAGCCACATGCAATGCCTTTCGTTCATCCCTTTTGTGGCCCAAGATTCTCATTCAGCAGCAAAAAGCGGCCATATGCCACTGGCATAGTAATAAATACTCTGTAAAAGTTTGAAGTGTCTACTTAACTTACTATTAAGGAACAAAGATACAGCCCTGTGACAGACAGACAGCGGAACTTTAATATGGCTCCTGTTGGCACCGTTTGGGTACTAGAAACCTAAAGGTACGTGACACGTCAAGTTACACATTTCCAGTATAACAAACCCTCGCTTTGTATAGATTTCCCGTACAATAAGAGATTCGTATAAACTGGTTATGATCCTAAAAGAGGAAGAGAGGTACTGACCTGCATGATATGCAACTGCTTGTCAAGTCGTGCGCATATTTCACGGTAATCCCGCGTCACTGCCGCGTAGTGCAACGCTTCCTTGCGACTCTCATCCAATGAGGAACGAGCCTGCGAATAAGGATTCAGTAGAGTATTTCTGGGAAAGTGTGAAACGGACTCTATGCTAATATTACTAAGAGTTAAGTTTGTATGCAGGGGCAATCTTCGGAACTATTGATCCGATATCGAAAATTCTTCAATAGTCTTTCTTCTAAATTGAGTGGTGTGAATTTGACACTGTGCCCCTCAAGTTAAAGGGGAAAATATACAAGTTCGTGATACGACCTGTCGTACTGTATGGATCGGAATGCTGGGCAGTGAAGAAGACGGATGAAAAAAGATTGCATGCAGCAGATATCAGAACAAACAGACATTACGGCGCGTTACATGGGGGGAAGGGCGGATCAAAAATCGCCAAAAATTTCGTTACGTAATATTTGAACGCTCCCTAAATGAATTAAATATAATGATTAGCTTCTAAACTCTTACCTCTTTTAGCTGAGTTTCTAACAAGTCTTTATCCTGTTGTAATTGTGTGTTGATAACCTTCAGTCTTTCAAGCTCCACGTTTATTTTCTCCTTTTCGGCGGATTCTGAAAGTACTGAATATTAAAATTAAACGCCTTTTAGACTTGCTCAGTAGTTCCGAATCTTTAGGCACCTGAAGACACCTTAGGTTTCTGCATTATTTCAAAATCAAAATATTTTATGTCACATAGGCCTACATGGGCACTTATAAAACGTTGAGAAAAGGTGCAAGGTTCGGGTTGGTCGTTTCATTTGAAGAAGAACCGGCCAGAAACTCCATGGTTTTCTTCTACTGGTCTACATTGCTTCTCAGTTTTTTTTTCTTTTCTTTTTTAAAAAGTTGCCCACACTAGTGATTTCTCCTGTATCGTGGGTACGTTTACAAACATTTAAACTCACAAACACTAACAGCCAGACCCGGAATAACTATCTGTAGGCCATACAAATATTTGTTCCGTGCAGGGATCAAACCCGCGACACGCAGCGCAGCAGTCGATTGCGCAACCACTGCGCCAACCTGTTGGGCAAAGGCCTCACCTTTCTCCTTCCATGCCTCTCTATTCTATGGGATCTCTGTTCATCATGTTAGCACGGTACCTCCACCCACGTTACGGTAACACCATGGTTACTCTTTTAAAATTATTTAATTTTACAATATTATTATGCCACAGCGTTAGTACTTAAGTATGGGAGGACAGCGTACACCCAACAATAACGGAAGGTTCATATCTGACGGAACATGCATCGCGTATTATCGGTTGCGTAACGCCAGAACAGACAAATGTATTGAAATACACTTGACCGTTCACACTCAACGGATGATACGTAAGTGCATCGATCGTACTAACGACGATACGCCCGACGTATCTTCCGTCAGATGTGTACCGCCCCTTAGTCGATATTTCTCTTTAATATTCCGCATCAGCCAAAACGAAATGTGGCAAATGGAGTCTTTTTCACTATTATTGTATGCCACTTTTTCTGAACAGCTCCAACCGATTGCGAATCAAAAAGTGTAGTCACTCACAGTGGCGTGCCTAGGCGCCAACAATACGGCAAGTCCATCAGGCAAACCAGACTGTACAGAAACCCTAACATCATGAAGAGTAGCATATGTATCTATAAATATAAAACACAAAAAAAAATCTACCTACATAACGTTCATTATAGACTTTGAAACCATCCAACCGATGTGCCTTAAGACTGTTTCATTAGAAAGGCAATAATGCGAAAATGGTTTTGGACCACTAAAACAAGAAAAAAACACCAAAAACCGAATAGGTAGGTAGAAAAAAGTACATCGCAACGCATGGAGGGTACAGCTAGTAGGTTATAACTGTTATAAGGTAGCTTTTAGACTTGTATGAATGAGTACCGCCGTAGTTTCATACAACTAGCTCACTTTCTTATCCTCATTGGTTTTCTGTATAAGGCCTATGAATACCAGCACGCGTAGCATGACCGCCGTAGAAACGAGCTATGTCGACGGAAGAATCGAAAAACTGACACGTCATCATCAGCCTATAACGTTCCCACTGCTGGGACACAGGCCTCTTCTCTATGAGAGGGAGTGGGCTGTAATCCACCACACCGGCCCAGTGTGGGTTGGTAGATGTCACATGTCTTCAAATTTTTAGTTCTAGGACATGCCGGTTTCCTCACGATGTTTTCCTTCACCGTTTTTGAGGACAGCGGTGATGAAATAAATTACACAAAGTAATGCGCCTGCCTGGGTTCGAACCCACGGCTTACTGCTGGTAAGTCGGGGCTGCCACCACTGGGCCACCGCTGCTCTCCAAACTGGCTCATTGTCATTGTCTATGATCTGTCATTATGTCGATTCTTCCGTAGAAAAACCTCGTTTCTATAGTGGTCATGCTACGCGAGCTGGGCCTATAACTTAATCCGACTCAAATACTAACCTTTAATAAACTTCTCGTACTCCTGTTGATATTTAGGCAGCCGCTTCACTTTGATGCTGCACGCTAGCTTCACGATCTGACGGGACGACTCTTCGGCGCGGCATTTCTTTGGTAATGTTACTCTGTGACAAACACGATAATATTAAAACGACGAAATATGGAAATGACAGAAAATGTGCAGCCATAACTGCTGAGTCTTATAAGCATGAATTTTTGCACATGTTTTTCCTCTGTAGGCTACATACGCACTGACCTTAATATCTGGTTACTTGCTAGCGAAGACGCCAAGCGCGCAGTGCGTTTGGATGCGAAAATTATAGAGCGTTCAATTCATTTCGCTACTCGCTAGGGTCTAGTCGCTAAGCAACCCACATCTTAGAACGTACGTAGCCGAAAAGGGTTTACTAAAGGATTAGAAGTTTATATTGAAGTCCGTAATTTTTTCCGACTGGAATTTTTTTAATAAGAAGCAGACATCTCAGAGACGTATGACAAAAAGACCACCTCCTGCGCCTACACCAAATATAGACAGCAGCGCAAGAGAATCATGAGAAAAGGGTTTCCTCTCTGTGGGACAAAATATCCACCACATCGGCAATAGGGCTCACAATGGCTCATAAATTTTACATGATTTTAAGATTAGGGCCCTTTAAATGACCTTTCCTGCTCTGGGCGGAGCGGAAGGGACTGTCAGACTTGTACTGACTAAAACCCATCCATGTTCCTTCTTAGCCCTTTGTGTTCCAGGGCCGCAGCATCTCTTTCGAACAGTCCCGCAGCCCTGGCTGGCATCGGCCCTTTCGGACCCCTTCCGGTTTGCTGAAATCTCTTTGAGGCGCGCGTGGAACACGTACGCGCCGTCGACACGGCCTGTCGTCATGAGACGGACGGACGGTGAGCTAGCCCATTACTCACCGTTCACAGGCCCGCAAAATGAGGGCCTTTAAACTCAAAGCATTTTCTCTAACATATAGATCATATTTACCTAAAATACTTGAGTACACCTTCAAAGTCGTGCGACAAGAGATCCTTGCGCGACCGCGACAGCAGCGCCAGCGCTACTTGGAACAGCGTGTCGATACCTTGCAGCAGGAACACGTCCAGGATGTGGTACACCTGCAATTATACTATAACATCACGCCTATAATCCTCGAAGGGTTAGTCAGAGGTCAGGTACACCTCTGCCTAACACTTCGGATAGAACACCGACATTTGGTCAGTTGTTTAAGTTCCGTGTGTGTGTGTTAATGGGGCGAGCCTATTGCCATCAACCGGCACAAATCCAGACTACGTAGCTACTAGAAAGAAATTCATGGTGGAAAAACCCAAAAACACTTTGCGCGACCCGAGAATTTAAGCCAGGCCCTGATGTGCAGTCGCGCACCACTAGACCAACGAAGCAGACTTACTGACTTTATTCAAACAATACGTAAATAATAATCAACCATCGACTTCTGGGACACAGGCCTCCTCACTTTGAGAGGGAGTAAGAAATAAACCACCACGCGGATTCAATACTGGTTGGTGGAGATCACATGTCTTGGATACATGATTCTTTTCGTCATGACGTCATTTTCCTTCACCGTTTTTTATGGGCATAAGAGATAAAATAAAGTGAATTTCTGTGTTCGAACCCACGATCTTGGCCTCATACGTTGGATCGCTGTCAATATGCCGCCTCTGCTCTCAGTCATGACACAAGACATAACGCTTTGTGTCGCTGTTCCACATCAATTTTGCATCATTCCAGGTGGCGTACCATGACGTCACATTATTGTTTTAGTCCTTTTCCAGTGTGGGAAAGAGAAAGCGCTAGACATCCTGTATAGCTACGTCTCTTTCCCACACTGGCATAAGAGTAAAACAATACTGCTTTAAGACGTCATGGTAGGCCAGCAGATTCTAAATCATCCTTTACAATAATATTACTCACCAGAGGCAATGGGAAGCGTGCAGTGAACACAGTGAGGAACCACTGCGACGCGAACATGTGCGGCTCCACGCCTAGCTCTTGGAAGTGAGCGCGCAAGTCCGTTAGTTGTTCCTGCAATGGTAGAGTAAGCATTAGTCGTGTATATCATAGGTATAATATAATATCATAGGTAAGGTTTTGTATTGTCGAAGCCTGGTCAAGTCTTTGATTATTAAACTTGCCGTCAAAATCTAATTTTAGATGCTGCGATGAATTGATGAATTGGGAATGGTTTTTTATATTCGGGGTGTAAAGGACGACGACTTTTATTTTTCTTTCTAAAATAAATAAACTGCATTTAAAAAAAAAAACATCTGTTCCGTATATTTGACTGTGTGTACACAGTCAAAATGTATAGTTTTTGTGTTAAATGTGTAGTTTTAGCTATTTTTTTTAAGAGTTCCGTTCCCAAAGGGCCAAACAGGACCCTATTACTGAGACTTCGCTGACCGTCTGTCACCAGGCTGTATCTCATGAACCGTGATAGTTAGCCAGTTGAAATTTCTACAGATTAATTATGTATTTCTGTTGCCGCTATAACAACAAATACTAAAAACAGAATAAAATAAATATTTCGGGGGGGCTCCCATATAAAAAAAGGGATATTTTTTGCTCGTTTTTTAAATAATGGTACGGAACCCTTCGTGCCTGAGTCCGACTCGCACTTGGCCGATTTTTTTAATTACCGATGTAAAATATCTACGAAAAATTTTAAGCGTTTCCGCTTCGGTGTCCCTTATACCGGGGTAAATATCTTTAAATTTGACCGTTATATTGCAGCACATTTATGCAATCAAGAATTTAGAAGAATTAAACGTGGCTGCAAGATTATATCAAACTCACAGGTCTAAAAAAATATGGTTAGTAGTTTACCTCCATAAGCCTGTCCAGTTGATGCAGCCTCATGTAGAGAGCTTCAAAACCATCTTTGTATAGTTCACGTAACCCGTAGCCGTACATGAGCTTGACTAGCAGACAAAACGCTTGCTCTTCTGGCATCTGCAAATTATATAGAACATCTTAAGGTCAGTGACACGTAGCCAGTGACATGTTTCAAGTTCGTGGCTTTCATTGGAAAATACGTAAGTATATCATCATCTGCCTAGCCTTTTCCCAAACTAACTTGGGGTCGGCTTCCAGTCTAACCGGATGCAGCTGAGTATCAGTATTTTACATGAAGCGACTGCCTATCTGACCTCCACAACCCAGTAACTGGTTAATACGATACCCCTTGGTAAGACTGGATGTCAGATTTTTGGTTTCTGACTTCTCGTAACGACTGTCATCTACAAATGACAGCCGGGACCAACGGCTTAACGTGCTTTCCGAGGCACGGAGGATACTCGGTATGTTATTATGGTCACCCATCCACGGACCAACCTCGGCAAGCACCTTAAAGATGCCGTGCGGCTGTTATTATTTAGCCACGAGCTCCTCAAAAATAAAATACGTAAGTATATACACCGTGTAAATCACCTCATCTCGAAGCCGTCAACCAAGTATTCTGTACATGAAACTAAGTAACTTTACGCAAAAATTATTGCTGGGAAACGACTTTTTTGGGGCGTGTAAAATCATGTTTTGTGGTAGAACTGGATGTAACGCACTCAAAACATTGTGCTGATGGACGGATTGAATAGTACGGGGGTCGTGGAGGTGTTTAAAGTAAAAATCTTACATCAAAAGCTTGTATTTAAAAATATACTTGTCAATAAGTTGGAACTTTGACCCCTAATATCTCCGTAACTAGAAGGTTCCCAAGTATGGTGTAGAACAAAAAAATGATCACAGTGACAGGGAGAACCAGTGCCTTTCGGCTTCATTAAGAGGTATTTTACACCCTTTATATGTATTTCTAGATCATTGAATAAGTCTCATTTATAACAAGAGCAAGAATAAAACAAATCAAAATAGTTTTATTTCAAATAGGCTTACATGGGCACTTATAAAACGTCGACAAATAGGTACTCGGTTCGGGTTGGCCGTTTCCTATGGCGAAGAACCGGCAATAAACTCCATGGTTACTCTTTTAAAATCATTTGGTTTGAAGGTAGTCACCTTGAATTTGACGAGGATGCAAAAGAACACCTTGTATAATAAAACAAAGTTACATCATTGTGTTCAAGCTTATTGCTTATTTATGTTCAAGTTTATTTCTCTATGACTCACATGTAACAGCAGTGTGGCAGCTAGAAAGCTGAGTCCCTGACAGTATCCCACTTCGTGGTCGTACACGGCGTACGCGCGTGCCATCCGCAGCAGCGAGTCCTGTCCCAGGCCGCCCGCCTCGCGGAAGAAGTCGTGTGCGGGGAACGTGCGGGCTATGTCGCGTTGGATTACTGCTTCGAAGGGACAGTCCTGGTATTGAAATATATATAATATATAATATAACAAACATTTAAAATCTTTGGCAACCCCATCATTATTATCTTGGACTAGCCTATTCCCGCGGCTTAGCACGCGTGGAGTTCGTTCACTGTTCCACGGGATTGTACTATCGGGATAAAAATTATCTTATGTGTTAATCCAGATTATAAACTTCCCCTGTGCCAAATTTCATCCAAATCCGTTCAGTAGTTTTCGCGTGAAAGAGTAACAAACATCCGTCCATCCATACTTATAAACTTTCGCGTTTATAATATTAGTAGGATTGTGGCAACTTACAAAATTAAGTTGCACGTTATAACAAAAAGTACTACACCGCCATCTATGAGAAAACGGAAGAAATAATATGGTCTGAATCGCGCAAGCAAAGTTTACATCGATTTAATAGTATATAGAAAAACCCGACAGCAAAGGTCGGGCAGTTGCCCTCCAGACACAATATCTATGTGGTCGGAAGATCCTATCTTTTCTATGGGGCATCGAAGAACTTTACACTGTGTTCCTCGTACTCCAAAAGATAATAGTCGTCTACAGCTAGATTTGGGCATCCTCAACCATTGCCGCGATTGATGTGTAGTTGCTAAATTCTAGCGGATAGCGAACTTATAAGGGGCACGCAAGTTACGCTTTCTGGCAAATAATTGCCACTCTGGAACTCTTTTGGCCCAACAGCCACTCGTTCTACGAGTTTCCTCTTAATTCCATAGCGAAGCGGCCACGTCCTAATGCCGTAAATAATCACTGCCACTCATACTATGTCGTCTGATGACTAAAATAGGGTCCAGCTGCGCATCCGGTTTTTTGGCTCTTAGGTGAAACTTAAGGCATTATATGCTTTTTATTTTTATTTCAACGACACGGTACAGTGGCTGAGTAATTGGCTGCTGAGCTGCGTGAATACTTGTATGATCTACATGTTGTTGTTCCGGGTCTGGCTGTTTGCGTTTGTGTTTGTGAGTTTAAATGTTTGTACGATACAGGAGAAATTCCTAGTGAAGGCAAAGACTTACGTTTTTCTATTGGTAACTAACTAACCTTGCTAATAAGAGTCCTGTAAGTCTCCATGAGCTTGTCGTTCTGGTCGACACCGGCCAGACGCAGCCACACCTCACCACGTAAGGCCTCGGGCACACCCACGCGCACCAAATGGTTCAGCGCACGCGGTCGCGGCCCTGTCCAACTGTCAATGTAACAACAATTTTACGATTATAATTATGACGTGGAATTGTTTCCTAACCACTACAACATATTTATTCAGTTTCTGAAAATTGTCGAACCCACATTATTGAGGTAGTACCAAGTTCATTGACGGTAGACAACTATTCAACCTTATTACTTAAGTCATAAGGGTGAAAAGTGTTAGACCGTCAATGAACTCGGTAGTACACTAAGAGTGTGCGTTTTGGGAGTGTATATTATTTTCAAAATTCAGAAATTACTCCACTTCGAATAAATGGTTTAGATCGCTTATGTCGAGGGAAGAATCGACAAAATGACAGATTGTCATTGTCAATCTGTCATTATGTCGACTCTTCCGTAGACAAAACTCGTTTCTACAGTGGTCATGCTACGCGTGCTGAGATAAAAAAACTTGAGAGGTGTCAAGGGACACCCGGATGGAACAAAGTTATGAGACGAAAATAACTGGCTTGCTTTCTATGAGAGAGAGAGAGAGAGAGAGAGAGAGAGAGAGAGAGAGAGAGAGAGAGAGAGGGGAGAGAGAGAGAGAGAGAGAGAGAGAGAGAGAGAAACACGCGCATGCCGCACGGCTTACAACTATAGCAAAGTGTCGTTACAACTTTTGGTCTTAATTTTTTCCGTCTAGCCCCCTTTCGCAACGCGCGATAAGGAACTTCGTTCCAACTAGAAAGTATGTATTTATTGTAGCAAGATGGTATTATCTAACGCTTACCTCCTTAGCACTTGAGCCCAGTTGACAAGCACGTCTTCACCACAATCTTTTGATACTTCTCCGGTTCCACTAAGAAGAGGCTCATCACCATCTGTAAAGTAGTGTAAGTCAATATTTATTTAGGTTATACTAATACAGAGAAATTCTGTGAATATTCAATAGAGAATATCGGACAGAGCCAACTAAGAATTTCTCCTGTACCGTGGGTGCGCTTACAAACATTTAAACTCACATACACAAACATCCAGACCCGGAGCAACTATCTGTAGGCCATACAAATATTTGTTCCATGCGGGGATCGAACCCGCGCCACGCAGCGCAGCAATCGACTGCTCAACCACTGCGCCAACCGTGTCGTCAATATGTTCACATTTTATTTCGTATTCTTCATTACAGTACACCAAAGAGAAGCTAAGGCAAAATTCGTCATTTGACTTTACGTAAATAAGCGATTCATATGAATCGTCAAAAAAAATCAAAATAATATAATAATATCATCAACACAATTTGGTTTTAGACAGGGAGTATCCACTGAAGACGCAGTTGCTGCCCTTAGCACATTAGTTACTGAGCATCTCGATGCAGGGAAGAAATGCCTGACGGTATTTCTGGATCTAAAAAAGGCTTTTGACACCGTTTCTGTTCCAACTCTTGTGACCAAACTAGAAAGAGTCGGAATAAGAGGTACCCCTCTCAAGTTTTTTAAAGATTATCTGTCTAATAGAAAGCAGAGGGTTAAGGTAGGAGCATATATCAGTGAGGATGCGGACGTTTCATTTGGCGTGCCCCAGGGGAGCGTACTAGGCCCCACTTTATTTTTAATTTATATTAACGATCTTTGTAACTTAAAAGTCAATAGTGCAAAAATTTTTTCTTACGCCGATGACACTGCCTTGGTCTTTTCCGGGAATGACTGGTCCGATGTCAAACTCAAGACGGAATTGGGAATGATCCAAGTAACGGACTGGCTTAATGACAACCTTCTCACACTAAACACAGTTAAAACTAACTACATTTGTTTTACCATCTCGAATCGTTCCCAACCAAGTGACGCATTTAGCATCCAAATACACTCATGTGATAAAGTCTCAAAAAATAATTGTACCTGTCCTGCAATTACTAAAGTCTCTCAGACTAAATATCTAGGCGTCATAATTGACCAAAAACTATCATGGTATGCTCACCTTGAGCACGTAACGGGAAGAGTTAGGAAACTGTGCTGGATATTTAAAACATTACGACATATCCTCCCTACAAATATAAATAAAAAAGTAGGCCCTCATAGAAATCTCCTTAACGAAGTGTATGTGGCACTTGTGCAATCAGTTTTAGTTTACTGTATCCCCATATGGGGCGGTGCGGCAAAAACGAGATTTATGGACGTTGAACGAGGACAACGAGCACTAATCAAAATTATGTATTTTAAAAAGATAAGATTCCCTACCAGCAGTCTATACCAGATTAGTGGTCTGCTTTCTGTTAGAAAACTGTATATTATATATACAGTCCTTAAAAAACATAAGACACTTCCCTACGATACAAACATCATATCTAAAAGACGAAAAGACATGATTGCTCAAATCCCACGAACTAAAACTAAATTCGCTGCTATACAATATAACAAACGTTCTGCTCAACTATATAATAGGATAAATAAAGAGATATATATATATACTGAACAAGCACATGTATGTAAAAAAATTCTAACGAATTGGATTAAATCATTTTCTTATGAAGACACTGAGGCACTATTGAAACACATAAATTAACCTACTCGCTTCTCACAACACACAAATACACACACACACGCACACACTTACACACACACGCACACACATACACATACACACAAAAAATCTCATTTTATTTTTAATATTTTAATTTTTGTTTTTGATTCTACTTGCTGTGAAAGAGCGGAGTCTCCTAATACAGGCATTTCTTTGCTTACAAGGAGGCTCCAATCACTAATGTGTTATTTTTAATTATGGTTACTTAATAAACATTATTATTATTATTCCCTTTATTCATTAATATATACAAATTTAATACATTTTTAAATATTTCTCATAAATAAAAATAAATAAAAAAAACATTTAAAAATATAAAAAATTGTAGCCCACCGGTATCGGGAACAGGGTCCAAGCTACCGGCGGTCAGGGCTCCAGAGAAAGGAACCTCCTAACAATACGAGCCGTGTCCAGGAGTACCGCTTTCTGAATCAAGCCCTTGATCCAGCTGCCTAACGAGAGCCTCATCAGATGTTGGTCGAGGCTCTTGGCAATTAGGCCATTGGCTGATACGACTATCGGCACAATGATCGCTGAGTCAACATCCCACATGTCGACAACCTCGCGAGCCAAGTCAAGATACTTGATTTGCTTATCTTTCTCGGCCTTCACGAGGTTCCCGTCATGTGGAACCGTTATGTCAACAATCATTGCGCGCCGCTCTGATCGATCCACCACCACTATATCAGGCTTATTGGCTACAATAGTCCTGTCAGTGATGATGGATTGATCCCAATACAGTGTGATATTGCCATTTTCGAGAACTGGGTCGGGCACATACCTATAGTACGGCACTTCCGATTCCACAAGGCTGTATTTCAGAGCAAGTTGCTGATGAATAATCCTGGCTACAAGGTTGTGTCTATGCAAGTATTCTCCGTTGGCCAGACGAGAACACCCGGAGATAATGTGACGGATCGATTCGCCCGGACGGTGGCATGCCCGACATATGTCAACCGTGCCATCCTTCACAATAAATTTCCGGTAGTTATTCGTCATCATAACTTCATCCATAATTGCACAAACAAAACCTTCGGTTTCTCCAAAGAGTTCCCCAGAACGTAGCCAGGCTACGGACGCTGCATGGTCTACATCAAGTCCATGCAGGGCACTGAAGTAGCGTCCGTGAAGCTCCTTACTCTGCCATACTTCCCTGCGGTCATTAGTGTCAAGCACTGCAGGTTTGCGCCAGTTCTCTTTAGCCAAGGAGAGCGGGGTGAGGGCCTTGTCCATCGCGACCACATCTCGATGCATCCCCACGTCGGCTTCTAGGAAATATTCCCTGAGACTGCATATCTCGCGATTGTGGAGAGTCTTAGCGTTTAAAAAGCCTCGACCTCCACAACTCCGGGGGATATACAGTCTCATAACCGAGGAACGTGGGTGATGCATTCGATATGCCGTCAACAATGTACGGACCTTCCTATCCAGGGCGTCTAGTTCTGTTTGAGTCCATTTGAGTACGCCGAAAGTGTACATCAAAACCGGCATGACCCAACCATTGAAGGCACGCACCTTATTTCCGCCTGATAAAAGACTATTAAATACTTTTCTCAGGCGGCCAAAGAAGCGCTCCTTCAACGATTGCTTCATGTCAACAGAATTGATGCCCAGCGCTTCCGACATACCCAAATACTTGTAGGTTTCGGTTGCTGAGAGGGATCTAAGATTTATGGAATCTGAGAGCTGGGTTCCCGCAGATTCCACAATCCCCCCTCGCTTTACATGCATGACCGCACATTTGTCCACACCAAATTCCATCCTGATGGCGCTACTGAAAGTTTCTGTTACCCTCAGTAGTTCCATCAATTGCAAGTTGTTGGGGGCAAAGAGTTTCAGGTCATCCATGTAAAGAAGGTGAGATATAACTTGACCACCTCTCTTCAATCGAAAGCCCAAACCTGACTCCTCCAGCAGTGTGCTTAGAGGATTCAAGGCTAAGCAGAACCAAAGCGGACTCAAACTATCGCCCTGAAAAATACCACGCTCGATCCTTATTGGTTCGCTGTTCCCCTGTATCTGTCGACATCCTGGATAGCGAAGGACTGTCCTCCATTGCCCCATACACGACATCAGGAAGGTGCGCAGAGTTGCATCAATTTTATACAATTCTAGCACCCTCATGAGCCATGTATGTGGCACCGAGTCATAGGCCTTCTTATAATCTATCCAACATGTCGACAGATCCCTTCGGGAACGTCGAACCTGTTGGTTAATGGCCATATCAATGAGGAGCAGCTCCTTAGTACCGCGGGACCCGTTCCTACATCCATTCTGAGAAGCGGACATGATCGAATTGTCATCAATGTGTTTACAAATTTTAGCTCTCAAAATGGATGTAAGAACTTTATACACTGTCGGAAGACAAGTAATAGGTCTATAATTTTTAGGCTCCGCAGTACTACCTGATTTATGGAGCAGGTGGGTTATTCCAGTAGTTAGGAACTCGGGCAGCGACCCTGACTCTAAGGCTGACTGGAATAGGGCCGCCAAGCGAGTATGCGACCTCGCAAACCATTTAATCCAGAAGTTGTGCAGCCCGTCCGGTCCTGGAGATTTCCAGTTAGGTAACGGACGGACTGCACGAGCTACGTCTTGGGGGCTGATAGAGATTGCCCCCATTTCTGGTACTGGATCGCACACTCGCTCGACTTCTCGAGTCCATTCACCCTCGGTATGGCTGACAGGCACCGACCAGATACTGCGCCAAAACGCACACATGACGTCATCATCCGGCAGGCGCGTGTCGGCCACACCTTGGTCCGGTCGCTCCCAACTCCTATAAACCCACCTTTCGTCTCTTTGGAATGTGCGATTCAGAGTGTATCGTTCCACCCTCCGCTTATACCTACGGATACGGTTTGCCCATGCATACACTTTCTGCTTCAGGAAGTCGATGCGTTCTGTGATACGGGACATATAGTCTTGAGGACTAATATCAGTCCCTGCAAATGCCCGCTTCACAAAACGCATCACTCGAGGGCGATTGTTGCCCTCCCTGAAGCAGATTAGTTTGCCGATGAGTGTTCTGGCCCCACTAATACGTCGCTCAATCCTGCACTGCCAAGCCGGTACGACAGGTTTAAATCGTGTAGCTTTATCATTAGAAAATTTGACATGAGCTACACGACATGCCGCTACAGCCGCACAGTACAGGATCGAGTGAGCATCAGTGAGGTCTTCGCAGTTATCAAAATAGTTTGACAACTGCGAATCCATAACAGCCACCAGCGCCCTATTTCTGTTATGCATGGGCAAACGAGGTAAACGTGGTCTAAGTTCAGGCGACATGTACCGATATTCTCTAATCGCACCTTCCAAAGCACTCCTCATTTCCTCACTGCACTGGGTACTTACATTAGTAGCCATGTCATTACTCACTTCGTCAGCGCGATCGAATAACTGATTAGACTGTGGTGGAACCACAGCCTGTGACGGAGGGACAATGACGTGGTTACTCTGCATTTCAGTTCGCAGGCGATCAAGTACGGTGTCGTCCAACATATGATTACGTTGGATGACCCGCACCTGATCCGATAATCGTTGCGCCGACACGTTGACAGCTGGCTCAAGCACCTGAAACAGAGAGAGCATCCGAACACGGTACGCGGTCAGGTTGTTTCCTCCCTCTGTAGCCCCATAGTATGAGCGCATGACATTTTCGTTGATGGTTCGCGTCCATCGCATGCGCTGCACACTTCCGCCGGGAGCTGGGACCCTATCAGAGGCCGGTGGGCCTCGAGGTCCTAAACCGTCCGGCGGCCGGCGTCCTCCCCGTCGACGAACAGGTGGTGGCGTCGTGGGCGGAGAGAAGTACTCGTCGCTGTCGCTCGACGCAACTGCCACGGCCGGTGTCACAGCACTCACGGTGAGGCTGGGTTCCGGCGGCGGCGAGGCGGAGCGGGGCGACGAGTCCGGATGCGGTAGGCGTGCACGAAGAGCAGCAGCTGATCTTGTCAACATTATTCTTCGTTCTTCATTATAGATAGTTTTAATTTATTGTTAAAAATTTTCTTTTGACGTGGTCTGACATTGTATGTCAGATCAATCTTTTGGGGAATGGTTGTGATTTTTTTGTTTTTCGGAAAGATTTTGCCATTATGGTGATAATTTATATTGGAGAAGTCTATTGGAATTCAATGGTGTTATTTAAAATCACAGGTTCAACTATTAAATATTAAATTTCTTGTAAAATGGTAAATCAGAAAAGAAGACGTTTATGTGACGTAAGTGTTGCCAGCTTATTATTATTATTATTATTATATGAATACAAACCTTATTGTTGGATAAATAACGTTCATTCTACCAGTACATACCGGAGTCGGGCTCGGAGGGCGAGGGCGGCGCGGGCGCGCTGGAGAGCGGCGAGGGCAGCAAGCTGGACAGCGACAGCGGCAGGTTCAGGCGCGAGCGGTCCAGCTCGTCTGAAGTCTCGATGCTTGCTACTTCGTATTGGAGTTGCCCGAGACTGTCTACTGACTAAAATGACAAAAATATTTGGGTTTGGATAAAGCTTTAAGTCTTTTAGGCTTTCGCATTACTACTACCACTAAAATATGATATTATAAATATCATGATATTTATAAATATCATGATATTTATAATATCGATCGGTCATATTTTATACAGGGTGTAACGGAAAGGGTACTTAAGGGTGACCATCAAACTGAACACGTTTCTCGATCGGACAAACATCGTAATAGCGAAAAAATTATCAGCTGCCCCATACAAAATTTCAATACCTATTTGACCCCAATGTATGGGACAGCTGATATTTTTTTCGCTACTATATTTGTAAACAAGATATATTTTTAGATAGTTGATAAATAGTTTATGGGTATGTATGTATGTGTAGGTGGCGGCGAGATGGGCAGACGACATAGTTGCCATCAGAGGTAAAACCTGGATGAAGCTGGCACAGGACCGTGGAGACTGGCACAAGAAAAGGGAGGCCTATACCCAGCAGTGGGAGAATTCTGACTGTGGAAGATGATGAAGTATTCCATAGTAAACAAAACACATATTGCCTTGGCACCTACTTTAATATTGATATAATAAATAATATGAGGATATAAAAGGTCGATCTTACCTCTTTCAGATTGATATAGAACTGTTGCACAAGCGGCCTTTTTGAGTAATACCAGAACCGCTCCGTAGGCGGGAATATTTTGACGGGAGTTTCGATGACCAACCTGTGGGAGAACGTAAATATTATAAGACAGTAATTTATTTACCACGAATAAATATTATATTGCATTAGGGTTACTAATAAAATAAAAGTACTAATAATACTAAAACAATTTTTTGAGCATTTATCGCACATATTTCCTGCACTTTCTATTCCGAGAACCACATATTCAATTTTTTTTTTTTTTCATTTTTAGGCTTTTTAAATTATTTTTAAACCATTATCATACCTCAAAGGATCCGGTATTCCTCTTATAACGAGATCCAGTGCGAGTGACATGTATGCCGGAGCTCCGTCGCCGCTGGCCACATTGAAGGCAGCTAGGGCAGACTCCCCAGCGTTCCACAGCGCACATACTGAGCAACCAGACCCGCCCGATGAACCGCTTACCTAAAAGTGGAATAAGTTATAACAAACACATTGCACAAACAAAAAAAAAACTTCAGAATCGTTCGAAACGTTTGCAAGTACTAAACACGCATATACAAAACAATGGGAACAAAATCGATTACGAGTATTTTTATACTTGTTTTCGTGCGAAAATTGAATAAAAAGATTACACTTAGAAGAGAAGAGAACGCAGCCAAACTTAGGCATTACGGAAACCATGTCATCAACATGAGCCAATGTTTTCTTATATCAAACTGGGCTATCAGAGAGGAGGCAATACTTTAACCTTTTGAACGCCAGAGCATAAACGCATGCGCGTGCCCTCCGCGCCAAGCCACAAATTCACCGCAAATACTTACAAATAAAAAAAGGGATTTCAAAAGTGTTATTAACGTATTTCTTGATAAGTCATGTCATATTTAAGATATATAGATCACATTTTAAAGATATATAAATAAATACACACAATAGTAATGATTTAAATTGATTATTTCGTGCTAATGTGCATTACATTTTTGTCACACATTCGTATCGTTGGCGTACAGGGCACGCGCTTGATTGTCACGTATATGTGACAATGGCGTTCAAAAGGTTAAAAAAAAAAATTGCGTGTTGTTCTTACCATTTCGAGTAACCTCATATCTGAATGCTTCACACTCCTACCGGGAGCGAGCAAGATACCAAAGCAGCGTTCAATGTATAACCCGCCGGTGTATGTGGACTGAAACGTAAATAAAAGATGTCTCACTTACAATGTTTTCTTGAAAGCGACAATACAGGACGAATTTAAAGAAGTTAATCCTTTTATTATGAGAGCAGCGGCGGCCCAGTGGTGGCAGCCTAGACTTACGAGTAGTAAGCCGTGGGTTCGAACCCAGGCAGGCGCATTACTTTGTGTAATTTATTTCATCACCGCTGCTCTCAAAAACGGTGAAGGCAAACATCGTGAGGAAAACGGCATGTCCTAGAACTAAAAATTCGAAGACATGTGACATCTCCCAACCCGCACTGGGCCCGCGTGGTTGATTACGGCCCACTCCCTCTCATAGAGAGGAGGCCTGTGTCCCAGCAGTGGGAACATTATAGGCTGATGATGATGAATCCTTTTATAAGACTTCAACTGCCTGACTATATTTGAATTCAGAATTTGAGATAATTATCATGTTTTGGAACAACAACATTAATGAGTTCTAGGTCAAACACAAATGGTCACTCAAAAATCAACTTAGAATACATCTCTAAATTATTTAAGTTTATCAGATCTTCCGTCCTTACAATATGTCTTTAAAAAGTAGAACTAGCTAGTTAATTATACGAGTCAAAGTTGATTTCTTACCTGTGGATCATCAGATTCGAGCTGTACATTATTGGTGACTTGTTTCACGTTGATGGTCACTTGTTTATCAATGCCACCGCGTAGCTTGAACCCGAGCCTTTCCTTTGGTACATGGCTGAATGTTCCCTGGAGAACGATACAAATTATAGTTTAAGTAAACAGGCCTTATCAATTTATTATTATTACTTACATACTAACGAGTGACAAAGATAAAGGTTGGGTTTCGATATACACTGAAAACTATAAGCTTTTGTAAGTGACGCCAGGTAAGTCGTTTACGCAACGATGAAATTGACTCTCTTATACTTCAACGCATTCAGAATCATAATTATAATAACGTAATAAATTCCATACACAAAGCCAAACAAAACACCCCAAGACATGGATGACTCTATTTTACTACTTCTGCTTACACTTATATTATCAGCACCCTTGCAAACAACTTCCTTCTTCATTCAAAACACAAATTAGTATTAGTGAAAGGATGTATGAATGAGGACGAAGCAAAAATTAGTGCGTGGAGTCCCTCCGCGCGGAAGAAGTGAAACTACACGCATGCGTTCGAGTGCCACGCATTCACTCTCATTTTTTTTTGAGCTTCTAAATAATATTGTTTTGTTTGCTTGTTGTATTATTTTTATTACATTATTATTACATAAGTTTATCGAGGTTATTCTACTCATGGAAGAATTTCTACTCATTGAGCGAAGCCTGGTCACACCGAAGAGTCGAATGCATGACTGTTTGCACGCCATCTTGCGTACCTAGTAGAACTACCTAGTCACAAATCTTGTAATACTGCCATCTCTTAGTGAGTTTTAGAAAATATTCCCCCTCCATGGTAGCGTTAAACTTGTTGGAAGTCGCATAAGAAGTTTCACTTCAAAAAGATTTTGTAAGGATCATGGGAAAAGGGTTGAGTTTATGTGTAAAGTTTGTAATAATCCTACCTTAGCATCAGTCTCCTTGATATCCACAGTACACTCTAGTACATGCATCAGCGTCATCGGAGGTACGACAGGCCCGGTGCCCTCGGTCAGTGACCCCGTCATCGAGGGCGCCGCGCTCAGCTCACCTACCAGCGAGGACGCCATTGAGCGGGGGATGCGCTCGAATGCTTTTGCGAAGCAGCCTGGGGAAGAGAGAGATTTTTAGTGATAAAGCTGTGGAGTCAACATTATTTCCATTGACAAATTTTTAGCTGGAATGTTTTGTGAGGTTTGCCGGGTATACTGCAGTTGACATAAACAGTGCTACCAACTCGGTTTAACAACCAATGACGAGATTATTTGGAATTGGGCATGGACAGTTAGTTCACTTTTACGCGACTAGGTTATGATTTTCTGCGCGTATCTTGTTTATTTGCTTGTATTTTTTTCAATACCTCTTATAACGGCTGGACAGATATCGACAGTTAGAGTTATATTTGTCTCAAAAACCCTAAGTGTCTTGAGATAGATGTTTGAACAAAAAAAAAAACAAAACGGTGGATTTTTTACTTGGTAAATATTTAAAGCAACAAATAAAGCAGAAAGCAGCTGTTCCATATATTTTGACCGTGTAAGTATTGCAGTTTTGCAGGAAAATGCCGATTTTTTTTTAAATTGCCATTGTAAAATTTCTATTTGTGGGTTCAGAATGATGAATTTAGTGTGGTGACCGTTTTCGCGTCAGTGTCCTTACACCTGTATGTATACGACGGTTGAAAAAGTGCCAACCTTGGCGGTTTAACTTTTAAAATTAAATAATGACACGTACAGGTACTACATAACAAAGATAAGAGTACTTAAAGTAAGGCATGGGGAGTGAGCTCGTTTTGATTTGAAAAATATTTGCACTACAGGTATTATTGTGAGGAATCACCACACCTTGTCTATGGGTACACTCAATAACCACACAAACAAAAATTTATTCCATTAAAATCAATTGAAAAGTGTCCCTAATTGACACACAATTAATGTCAAATCGCCGCAACCACCTCAACGTATCACAAATCAGTACAATTGACCTCGTTACGTAAACAACGACAATCTTATCTCAACTGTTATAACCACCACACTTTACTTGGCTAGGCGAATTCGTCCAAATATTCGCGTTATTTGGCCAAAACAAATTACACCCTATTACTTGTGAAATGAAGTTTATTTTGCAATTACGGAATAAGTGAAATATATGTAGTTTAAAGAAAACTAAGCATGATAACCAAGACCTTAGAGGGTAATGAACTGTAATCAAACTTGGGTCAAGGATCGTTAAGACATAATTGGAGTCACTTCTAATAACACATTTGTTTTCATACAAAACAGTTCCGTGATAAAAACAACGCCCAGTCTTTTAACTATTGGAAATAGAAACGTAGATAAAATGTCTCTAACATATTGGATAAAGAAACTTAGGCAAGAAAATGTCATTTAGATGGAGTAAATGTGTTTTTTAAAACTTCAGCTTGATGGGGTCAAAATGGGGTTGCAGTTCGTAAGTAATAGCTAGCAATAGGTCTCTATGCACAACTGCAGTTTCATTATCTGCCTAGCCTTTTCCCAAACTATCTTGGGGTCGGCTTTGAGTCTAACCGGATGCAGCTGAGTGCCAGTATTTTACATGAAGCGACTGTCCATCTGACCTCGATCAACCCAGTAACTGGGTAATACGATACCCCTTGGTAAGACTGGATGTCAGATTTTTGGCTTCTGACTACTCGTAACGACTGTCAAAGATCTACAAATGCCAGCCGGGACCAACGGCTTAACGTGCTTTCCGAGGCACGGAGGAAACTCGGTATGTATTTATTGTCACCCATCCAAGGACCAACCTCGACAAGCACGGCTTAACCTTAAAGATCGACCCGTGCGGCTGTTATTATTTAGCCACGAGCTAACTGCAGTTTATCAACATTTAATAGGTTTGTTGATATGATTTCAGCAGTGTTAATTGACCGAAGGTTATCCTTGTTTTGAAGCTTAAAGGGCACAGTATCAAACGAGGATAAATCCAACCATACATTAGTATTTTAGTCAATCAACAATCATATTGACGCATATCAAATGAGTGGGCGGAAACCAGATATAAATTAGAGTATTGTTTTCACAGATTAAATTAGATTTGAGATAGGTTAGGGACCAAATAACTGTGTGACTATCCTAATTTACCAAGGCTAATTAGCTAATTAATGATAAACATAATTAATTTAGAGGCGTTTCTCGATGAATGAGCATAATCAAGGCAAAACAAGTGGCTGTGCAATATAATTTAATTTTTGGCAACAGTTTATTATAATAATGCTTGTTCAGAAGGTTGACTTACCAAAAAATAAATGAAACTAAACAGGTGCTAATTCAAATCAGTCACACCAAAATCACATCATCGAACAATAACAAACTTCAAACACACACACTAATAACTTCTATAACACAATTATAATTAAACTTTAAATATCCAAAAAAAAAAAAAACAGTTCAAATATCCCTTGACTCTTGCAATCAAAAAGTTTTTATGCAACACTAGATATAAATTAAAAACAAAACACTGCAGTACATGCGCTGTCGACTAAAACAACAGAGTTAATGAATAACCGCGAACGATCAAATCGAGTTGATAACGAATCGAATAACAATCATATTCTGAATGATAGCTAGCGATGTAGAAACTGTATTGTGGAATAGTTATTTACGTTTTGTATTTTTTGTTTGACTTGGAACGTAAACTGAGGATTTTTATCGTGATATACTTAGATAGACAAATTTTTAAAAAGGAAAAAAAGTACCTCAATGGTTTCTGTACCAAATGTTTTTTCAAGAATAGAGAACAAGTAAGTATTCTGTCATTTTAAACATTCACCAACATCAACAACATTTTCATTCCAAAAATGACTGAAATACTTGAAAAATGAACTGACATTAACGTACACACAAATAAAGAACCACTTTTTCAAAAGTCGGTCAATAAACTAATCTGCAAGATCAGCTGTGACACTGACAAGAACCACTACGCATTATTTAGTTTGCGTTTGACAAACAAATAGTATTGTACAACTAAATTTTGACAAAGCTATTTTACAATACTGCTAATTCTATGTGTACAACGTCGGTCTTAAGTTTTCGTTTATTTAGTTCGTTTTGGAGCTGCTCCCTACACAAAGTGACTAATGAATTCAACAAGCGAACCAATAACACAATATGAGTGAAGGCCTCAGTCCCGCGACGCGTCAATCGGGTCATCGAGCAGCCTTGAGGCCAGACAGACGTTCGAGTCCACCGACTTTACTGACGTCACACGATCGATTGCAAAGAAGTTTCGCCGAAATTATAACAATCAATTATAAATAGGGTTTTTATGGGTAATATTAATATTTTATTAGCCCGCGTTAACAAATTAACCCATCCGTTAATAAATTGTTTGGCCAAATCAGAGGCCTAGCACGAGCGCGCGGAGTACACGTAACGTAAATACGATGATTTTATTAATATCTATGGATAACACTGATTGTGCTTGTTGCAAACAAAATTGATTAAAAAAAACCGGACAAGTGCGAGTCGGACTCGCGCACCGAGGGTTCCGTGCAAACATTGGTAGTAAAAAAATATTAAAAATATTTTTATTACATGACGTAACAAAAAATTTACGGTTTTCGCAATTTTTCCTTTATCTGTGCTAAAAGACGTTACTTCGTGCCAAATTTCAAGATACTGAGCTAACGGGAAGTACCCTGTAGGCTTTGATTCCCTTGCGTGTGTTGAAAATTAGCGGCATAAACGGCTGTATCTTTTGAGTGCGTTGGCTTAGAAGTTTGATTTTTAGACAGCTCCAAGGGACAGTAGACCTGAGTATTTGATATAAATTCCAGCTTGATACCTCCACGCGTTGCTGAGAAAAAGGGTCTTAACAGACAGACAGACGGACGGACAACAAAGTGATACTATAAGGGTTTTTTTTTTTTTTTTTTTTTTTTCCGGATGGGAAATCATCATATGACTTCTCCCGCTCTGGGCGGAGCGGGAGGGAGTGTCCTATAAGGGTTCCGTTTTTCCTTTCGAGGTACGGAACCCTGAAAATGGACGTATTTACGTAACTAACGCGAACATCTTTTTGTTGTAATAGAATTTCAGAAAACAATTTCACAAAAATGTTTACCAACGCCTTCTTGTCAAATACAGAGTCTAAAAATTCTTGTGGCACTTTAAAAGTACAACATTTTGAAACATGTTTTGTACCCTGATGACACGGGGTTAGGTTTCAATATATACAGTACAGCGCATACCATTTGACGTCATATTTAATTTAAACCGTTTTCATCGATGTTATATTGATTGAACAGAATGAAGACCAATTACCATGAATTACTGTGCATGTAAAACTAGGTCATAAATAGGGTGGGTTTAAGACGAAAATTGTGCAGTTATGCCAGCATACCTATATTATGAGGCAGTTTATGCGGAGCCAAGGCCCAAATGTATTACGCTCCCTTGTGAGATGGACTGACAAGTTTAAAAAGGGAAAGAGTGGGTGAGGAAGGGAATAACTTGAATATTAACGTTGTGCATTTTTGATATTTTGGAATGGTTAGGCAATACTTTTGCACGAATTGCTTAATTTTCAGTATAAAAGTACTATCATTTATGTGGCAAAATACAATATTCATTTATTTCGCTTTCGTACACAAACATGACAATTAATATTACATAAAAAAATTAACACTTCAGAACTGTTACAATCCGTCTTACGAATTTTACCTCTTTGGAGAATCCGAAGGTTTTGTTTGTGCATAAGATAATTATCCAGTTTTGGAAACCCAAACTCAATGACAGATGTCATAAAGTTCTGACGATCTGACGTGAGTTTAATATTTTTTACCCATCACAAAAGTGCACAACGCTGCTAAAGAAGTTTTCACTTCAAAAACTGTGTATTGAAGTGTAATTTCCGATGTAATAGGAGCGATCCTATAGCTATCAATAGGGCACAAATTCAGACTGAACATAACCGGCGAAATGTGGGTAGGTATACTTCGGTGATCTCAGGCGTGACGTTATAAATGTAGCGCCCCTTCGGTTGTGTCTATTTCCAGCAGTGAACTTTGATATTCTGAGGTGACACTTGTGGACAAAACGGTATTCTCATAAAGTATTAACAGAATAATACAGCAGTAACTCGATACGTAAGCCGTTATCTATAAACAACTGTGTCGATGACTGTACAGTGCGCTGGCACTTGAGTCAATGGATACATATAGGCTGTAGCAAAAAAAAAAATGTTCTTTTTTTAAGGACATCCTTATCGGTAGTAATGTCAAGTTGTAAGATAATAAATCATCTCATGTGTTATCAGTGGGTGATAAAATTCAAACTGTGTTAAGAAAAATAAACAGTAGCACGTGATTTAATGAAATAACTACTATCACAAAGATAATTTAAATTCTAAATAACTTATTCATAAAGAACTAAATTGTATTTTACCAAAAACATTGCCAAAGGGTTAATAATGAATAAGTGTTTCTTTATTACACTTACAATTCGCCAATAATGGTTTATGTTCCATGTTATAGGGTGTGAGCCTATTGTCAACAACCAGGCACAATACATTTAAATTATTATTATTTAGTATCAGCCAGGCAGTAGAAACAACTGATTGAGATTTTCTTCTTGCAGTATGATGTACAGAGTGATTGGCAATTGGTTGCATTCCCAGAAATTGGTGATACTAGAAATAATTTGCGACAATTTTGAATCCGATAACTTCGGTAACTTGGATAACTGGGTTGTTTTGGGGTAATCTAAATTTTACACAGTTTCACACGACCTGAGAATTTATATAAGGTGCAAGTATGATTTATGTGCATACCTTGTAAGATCTCAAACAACTGATAAAAAATTGAGATATAATTTTGTTACTATGAGAGCACAGCTACAAACAAATCATTTAATAAGGCATTATTTTGACTCTACTATGCTATTTAAACTCTTTATTTTAATAAGCTTATTACTATATTTTGTTTTCAATGTGAACCGTTACGAAAATGTATCTACCGACAGAATAACAAGTTGTTTAATGTTAAAAATCCTTACCCTTGCAGTGACGAACTTGAAATTTATTAATATTAGCGAATGGTTCTCTGTTTTCATTTAAGTGACTTTGTGTCTCTTTTGAGAATAAATATCTTGAATCATACACTTTTTAATTATTCACAAACAACAACCGTAAATAAACTTCAAATAACAAACACTAAGTATGAATCAATTGACAATACACAAACCAAATTACTATCACAAACTACACTGTACAGCAATAAAAAACACACAGCATTACTAAAAAGTAAGTGAAAACTACCAACACTTTAACCACACAAGACTACCAGATGTTACTAAGCAATTACATGACTTCTAATTTTATCTGTAATGTTTATTTTGCACCGCAGTGTACCGCTCACCGTTGCTGCTATATCAATCAACACTAAGATGAAAGGTGTTATCTCATTTATGTTAAGAAGTGTACTGACTAAATGCTTTGGCATTTTGCGGGCACATGCACCCACATTATGTAACAAAAAAGGAAATACGAGTTATTAATAGTTCCGTGTTTGTCTGTTGTAGTTAAACCACTTAGTTGTTATTATCCTATTTGTAACGGTTATAATAGGTATGTGTATAAATTATTTATGAGCTTTATATTTAACTAGCGTTTTCTATATTCGCTTGGGGGATATCCTGTTATATTAATTCAAGCATAACAAGCCGGCTTTCATTTGTATTTGTCATATTATTATGCTCGTTTTGTGGTCGAGCTGGACAAGACCAGCGAACAGTGGTTCATATATGCCCTGGATCATAACAACTGACGGTGGGATGACGCAGCAAGTAACAGTATGCTCGTTTATAAAGACTTCAATAGTCAGTATGGCCATACAAGTATTCACATGGCACGGTACTTGGTAATAGTTTTTCTAGCAAATATTCGTTCACGTAGCGAATGCTCGCTATACGTAATTCCCATGATAACGTCCATAACATAAGTAACAATATTTGAATACAAAAAAAATACTGCACTACTTTAACTTTTTAGTTAAAAAAAAACAACAGTATATCTCAACTTTAGAACAGCACACAACGGTTATCTAATAAAAACACTATCACTTTACTTTCACTCATCATAAATTAATGTTTACTTTAGATATAAAATTAAAATTTACGAATAATTCATTAAAATTAGTTTTAAATGTCACAATAACGTAACGTAATCCGTTTACTGCTCGTCAGTACAGAAGAACCTATCATGGTGTAAACGTAATTTAAATAAAAAGTTTTTGATAATTTAAAATATTCCTTTCCCATATAATATTTTTACTTGATTTAAAGAAATTATTCGTATCTATGGGTGATACTCATTATGCATGTCACAGAAAAATGAATCAAAATACTTAACAATAAATTGTATTTTAGATTCAAAAATCGGAGTTACGTTGCGTTAACACCGCTTCTGAACGCGTACTGTGCCTCAATTATGTACAAGGCCTACTAATGTATGGTAACCATCACAACAAATCGTAATAAATGGAAGGACAGACACGTGAATTTGTATAAGCAATTTAGATTCGTGTGAGTTGATGTTATTGTGCCTCGTTTTCAGTAGCGTTGTTAATGTGTTTTTGAAACGTAACTATGATTGATGTATCAGCTACAAACTTATTATTTACGGAAGGTCAAACGTTAATATTGGTTGTTTAACTCCTAGTAAAGATTAAACCGCAAGTGTTTTGTCTATAATCTAGAAGTGTTATAAATTAAATTATTTTTTTCAATTATTAACGTTTTGCCTCGTTGGTCCAGTGGTCGCAACCACGACTGCTGAACATGAAGTCCTGGGCTCGCTTCCCGAGTCGGGCAAAGTAATAAGACTTTGCCCTTTAGGTTTTTCCATCAGGAATTTCTCAGTAGCAGCCACGGAGTCTGGAATTGTGCCCGGTTGATGGCAATAGGCTCGCCTCCTATTACATGGGACATCACAACGGTAATCTGCAGCAATGATAGCCTAGTGGTGTGACCGTCCGACTGCCAAGTTATAGGTCTCGCGTTCGAGCCCAAGACACGCATCTCTGATTTTTCGGATACATGTACACCCAGCTTCATTAAGTAGTTACCCCCTCAAAAGACATGTGCGTTCAAATCCGTGTTGGGCCTAGTTGGTTCTTAATTTTGCAAAAACGTTTTATTCAATTATGGTATTGTTTTAGTAAATGAATAAGTTTATGTTGGTATATATTTTTTAGAAGAGTGTTTTGATATTGTTTTTTTTTTTCAATAAAATGTTTATAATTACTTTCATTATTGCATATAACGACAAGCAATAATAGGGTTAACATTTACGAACAATGAAGTCCATATAGACCAGAGGATTCAAGAGCGCTTGACGTGCATTAGAATGAATGTTCAAATCCTAGGCTAGAAATTTGCTCTTTGTCATGCATTTTATATCCATACAAAGCATCTTTCTATTGAGTTTTAGTAACATTTACAAAGCATTATAAAATCAAAAAAAAAAATACATAATCGTAAAAAAATAAAATAGTTAAATGTAATAGTAATAATCATTTAGTAATATTTATTATTGCTATTTTTTAACTAAACTTGATCTTATTTTACTACAAAGATCCAAGAGCCAAGATAAAATTAAAAATCATTTTAAAATAATGGTTAAATCGTAGTCGTTTAGTCTTCGTCATTATAAGTGAACGTATACATTAAACGTTGTAAGTTATAATGTAAGTATATCAATTAATTTTACTTACTTATACGTATATAGTTATATGTAAGTAAGTAAAATTAATTGATACCCTCAAATTACAACATCTATCGATTAGACAGAGACCTAAAGATAAAGTGAGTCAGGTGTAACAATTTTATCGCAATTTATATGGGTTTGCTTGGCCAGTTAGTAAAACTGCCGGAATGAATGATACTAAATTCGTTGATGCGATGATTCGAATCCAAGACGAAACAAATAACTCTTTTTGAAGTACTATTTAGATTATTCGTATCGAATTCAATCTTGTAGCAATGTAACATTTTTAAGACTTGAAGGGTTAGCACATACTGACGCTGTGTGTTACGTCATGCAAAATGATCACTTGCTACGGTGAAGGAAAACTTTGTGAGTAAACCAAACCAGCATGCCTGAGAGATATTTCTCGACGACATATAAAGCCAAGTCCGAAGGCCATGGGCGGCATAACAACTCTGACACCAGGCTAGGCACTAATAACAGGAAAAAGTAATCGGCAATCTCCGAAAATGATAATTCGGAACATCATTAGAAATACACTTACTTGACACCTGATTGACAGCTTCAGCGATGTGACAGCGGAACACATGGCACCTATACACCGCAGACTCTTTGGTCTCACCGTGCGACCACGTGAAGGCGAAGCACGAAGCGACCGGCGAGCCGGCGGCGCCTCGAGCGTAGAACGAGATACGGTTGACTGCGTATCGTGTCATCACGCTGTTTGAGTCTGCTTGGTAAAGCCTGGGAATAAAATTTGTAGAGGTTAGTCATCATCAGCTGCCTAGCCTTTTCCCACCTATGTTCGGTCGGCTTCCAGTCTTACCGGATGCAGCATAACACCTGTATTTCAAATGGAGCGACTGCCTATTTGACATCCACAACCCAGTTAGTACTGGGTATTACGACATATCAGTGGTAAGACTGGTTGTCAGAATTTCGGGCTACTGACTACTTGTAATTATGACGATATAAAAGTTTATTTTATGGAAGGTAGTCTACGAAAAGAAAAACTCGTATGATGTTAGTCTCCAAAGCAATTTAATCCTGTCAGCAGGCGTCGCATGACCGCCATAGAAACGGTCTATGTCGACGGAAGAATCGAGAAAATGACAGATTGACATTGTCTATCTGTCATTATGTCGATTTTTCTGTAGACAAAACTAGTTTCTACAGTGGTCATGCTACGCGTGCAGCAAAAAACCGTCAAAAAGCCATCCAAAAAAAGTAATGGAGAAGTTTAAATTAAGCTCCAGTTTAATGAAACCGAGACCGTTGGCCGCATAAAGCTTGTCATTCAGACCACCTCTAGCTTGCCCCTAAAGATAAGACAGTTTGTATAATGACAAAATCGATGTTTCCAAATGTCAATGATGGGCAAGGGCAAAAAGCTGTCGCTCCCTTAAGTTACAGTCCGTTATCGAACTGCAAGATAAGCTTATTTGAAAACGCAAATAGGAATACTTTGGCGCAGCGTGAGTCATAAGTGGGACTGACTTAGTGAAGGTCACGAGAATGTGGTAACTTCAGTAATGCATGCGTAAAAAGTGCTTACTCCAAGAAATCACTTTTCAATTGTTTGGCAAACAAACCAGTGACTCTTCCAATGGCAAAATTTACCACTTATTGATCAACATCTGCCGTCTTCAAACAGGCGATGGCGTTCCGATGAATAGATAAAATAAGTATCTCATATTATGTTTGTAATTACTCGTAGGAGTTCGGGGCTAAATAATAACAGCCGCTCGGGTCGAGCTTCAGGGAAAGCCGCGCTTGCCTAGGTTGGTCTGTGGATGAGTGACTACCCGTTACACACTGAGATCCCTCCGTGCCTCGGAAAGCACGTTAAGCCGACCCCGGTCCCGACGGTAATTTGTAGATCTTTGACTGTCGTTACAGGTAGTCAGTGTCCCTAAAGTCTGACAACCAGTCTTACCAAGGGGTATCGTATTACCCCGTTGTAACTGGCTTGTGGAGGTAAGATAGGCAGTCAATCCACGTGAAATACTGGATCTGGTAAGACTGGAAGCCGACCCCAACATTGATGGGAATAGGCTTGGCCGATGATATGTTTGGAATTAGTCCAGCGCCCATCCTCTTCGAATCATGGTACAGTAACGCTATTTAGCGGCAATAAAGATGGTTTCCACAGACGAGCACTTTCATTTTGTTTTTTTTTAAGCTGGTAATATAATGAAACAAAAATGCTATACTTACACAACAAGTCCTTGCGAGCACACCGGTATCGATATCGACACGGCGATCCCATCCCTACTCTCGGGCATAGAGCTGAGCTCCTGCATGATGCGTTGTATGTCATTCTCGGACTTGGGATCTGATATGTTTTGTGCACCCAGGTAACTGACACCGCTGAACACCGTGCATTCCTGGTCTACGTCTGAAACTGGATAGATTTCTGTAAATATGAGGGTGTTATAAAATAATGAAGAAATATTTTATTCAATTTCAAAAAAAGATTTGTGGACGCTCTACGAGGATTTTTCGAAATATTTATTGACTGTTCATAATTATTTAATCCGTGTGTGTGTATTGGTAGGTGGTTCCTTTCTTTGGAGCCCAGATCGCCGGTAGCTTGGACCCTGTTCCCGATATCGATGGGCTAATTTTTTTTATGTTTTCAATTTTTTTTTATATTTTATTTTTGTTATGAAATATTTAGAAAATTATAAAATTTGTGTAGAAATAAATAAAGGATAATTATTTAATCAGTGTGGTCAAAAATTATTCATGTTTTAAAATATTTAATGATTATTAAAGTTTTTTTTTTATTATTATTAAATTTACTCATAATCAAAAAGTAATTGGGGATTGTCCGAAAGTCTGAAGTCCGAAAGACTGTGAGGCTGAGATCTTACCGATGCGATCCTCGCAGAGACATGTAACTGTGGCGCCCATTGTATTCGGGGTACCTGGACGCGTTATCACTCCCTAGAGTTTTCCAGACAAATGAGGGATACAATTATATACGCGACGATCCTGTATTCGTGCGACCAATCGCTTTAGTTAGGACGGGGTAATACCGCCTATCTGATCTATACAAATAAATAAAATTGAAGTGTCAGTTTGTAATTTCAAAATAACAGCTTTTTACTGAATGCATGTGAAAGTATATACGGTACTTATAACAAAAAACACCTTTTTAAAATTTTTGTCTGTTTGTTCCGGCTAATCACGGAAACGGCTGGATCGATTTTGTAAGGAGTAACTTAGGCTACTTTTATTTTAGCAAATGGATTCCGTGCAAAAAATAAAACCCTTGAAATTGTTAACAAAATCCGATTCAAATAGGGAAGTAATATTTTTATAATAATTTTACGCGGAAGAGGGCTGCGGGCAACATCTAGTATTTTATAAATAAAAGCAAGTATTTTTTAGGCGTTTAGGTAATAGGAAAAAGGAAAACTTATCATATTGCATATTAAATACAAAGCTGAGGGTATTATTTATATTGGGTATACGTATTTTACCTTTTCTTCCTACTGCCGAATGAAACAGACAGTTGAATGAATATGTATGTTATTATTAATGCTAGAGTAAAATACTGTTACACAAAGGGAACAATATGACACTTTTAAAGGTACTGAGAAGGCGATGGACTATTTGTACGACAATTTGCAACAACCATGATCTTCTTGCCCTTGTCCCGCGTTTTTTTCTTCCATTCTCCTCTGTCAACCGTTACGCTATCATTTACTCATTTTTCTTTTATATCATTCTTCACACAATACCTCTATCGTTTCCTTGGCCTTTCCCTCCCTCTCCATGCCTTAAAATGTACATTCATCACTTTTTTAGTCGCATGTGCTTCGATCTATGTCATGACATGCATGGGGCATACACCAAGACAGTCGATTCTCTTTCAACTTTTCTGTGACTGGCGCAACTTTTAAACTTCCTCTAATATACTTATTCCTTACTTTACCCATTCATTTGCAACAATCAATGAATAAAAAAACAACGCAGCAACCAATGGACAATCCGTTACAGCGGTAATTTCTGCAGACAAATAGTCCATCGTCTTCTCAGGGCCTACCCAGGGCTGCGGGACTGTTCGACAGAGATACCGTGGCCCTGGAACACAAAGGGCTAAGAAGGAACATGGATGAGTTTTAGTCAGTACAAGTCTGACACACCCTTCCGCTCCGCCCAGAGCCGGAGGAGTCATTTGATGATTTCTCATCCGTGAAAAAAAAGGGCCTACCTAATACATTTCTCTATAAAAACTAGACCTTCACCTTCATCGTCGCTTTCTGTGGGCTTCATGTGGTCGTGTTTTTCAGTGGGGGACGGCGTGGACACGTCAGCGGACGTTGCACTGTCCATCATCTCGTAGAACTTCGAACCGCCGACCAGACGGCACGACTCCTGAAGATTAAGAGAAAATACATGAGTGAGTGAGTGAGGAGCTCGTGGCTAAATAATAACAGCCGCCCGGGTCGATCTTTATGGTTAAGCCGTGCTTGCCGAGGTTGGTCCGTGGATGGGTGACCATAATTACATACCGAGTTTCCTCCGTGCCTCGGAAAGCACGTTAAGCCGTTGGTCCCGGCTGTCATTTGTAGATCTTTGACAGTCGTTACGAGTAATCAGAAGCCAAAAAGTCTGACATCCAGTCTTACCAAGGGGTATCGTATTACCTAGTTACTGGGTTGTGGAGGTCAGATAGGCAGTCGCTTCATGTAAAATACTGGTACTCGGCTGCGTCCGGTTAGACTGGAAGCCGACCCCAAGATAGTTTGGGAAAAAGGCTAGGCAGATGATGACATGAGTGAAAAACAAATACCGGCTAAGTGCGAGTCGGACTCGCACACGAAGGGTCGCTGTGGGTGCCAACAGACGGGCTAAGCAGGGTGGATGGGGTACCGACACATAAACTGTTATCTATGTGGAGGGATTCAGAATGATGTACTTGATGTATAAGTTCAAATTGAATTATCAAGCTAACTCTATATTGACGTGATGGGGTAAATATAGGTCCCTAAACGTGATAAAATAAAAGAAGTACTTCGATGATTTTTTGGTATCAATGACCTAAGGTAATTTAGTTACTTTAAGTTTTTTTTTGGTTCGTCTTGTTGAGTCTAACATCTGACGAGTTTCACTAAATAACCACGTCACTTTTTAACTGGGAGTTGACCTGAACAGTTCAGGGTCGTTGTTAATGTTTGTTTGTTGATGAATCAACTAGTTAAAGAATGCGGAAAAATGGGGACATAAACTAAGCTATGGAGCAAGTTCCTACTGACATAAACATAGGTATTGTTGTTAGGTTCAGCGTTAATTAAGAGTTTTAGAGAGTTTATAGCCTGCACTCACCAGAAATCACTAAACGCTGCTGAAACAGTGATTTGTGGTGCAAACGGATGAATGCGGTGCAAATGGTTAAACAGTCACGAACGGCATCAGTCTCTTAGGTATGAGCGGATACCATCAATCAATCAAAATACTTCTAACTTAAAACACAATAACAGTAAAAGATATCATTCTTATCAGAGTTTTATGGCACACCATTCACTTATATGAAACTAGCTGTCCCGCGCAACTTCGTCTGCGTCACATTTTCCCCGTTTTCGCAACATTTTTCATTGCTGCTCCGCTCCTATTGGTCGTAGCGTGATGATATATAGCCTATGTCCTTCCCCAGGTTGAAATCTATCTTTTTGCCAAATTTCATTAAGATCCGATCAGCCGTTTAGTCGTGAAAAGGTAACAAACAAACAAACATACAAACAAACAAACAAACAGAGTGACATTCGCATTTGTCACACACGATGTAAGAAAAATAATTTACAAATCAATTAGCACTATCAACATTCTACCATTTACTAATAACTCTCTCAACAAGAAACGCGTAACGGTGTAACGAATATTTCAATCAACTGCCCTTCTTTCAATGTTACCTAAAAAAACATCCCTTTAGCACCCCTCCTACAGCAAATACTAAACAATAGTACCTACAAACAATAGGGCAAGGGTAAATCTAAAGGTCACTACAAATAGAAAAACAAGAAATAGGGTCAATGCCTTTTGCCATTAGGCATTAGTCTCACTATAAAATTCTTTTGATTCCTATTATTTGAGGAGACTAAAGAAAATCTTAAGATCTTAGGAAATGATAGAAAACAAAATCTGATCTATACAAAAGATATTTAATGTAACAAGGATGGTCTGGGCATGTGATACAGAGGAGTTAGGACCATGTTGTGAGGAAAGTTTTGTTTTGAGTATGAATGTGGACTATAAGAGTAGAGGAACACTAAAGAAGAATTTTCGTTTTGCAAATGAGGGCAGTCCGCGCGATCTATAAAATGGATCTTCGCGAGTCCTTCGGAGAAAAATTTAAAGAGATCGATATACTGAGTCTGCCTTCACTTTATATTTTCCGCAAAAACCGAGGCGTTTTCAAAATTGAAGTTTAAATATTGCATCTTGCGTATCCTGGTAGCTCATAAACGACAGACTCATTGTGACAGAATGTGGATTCAGTGGACTCTAACTATTCCCAATTTTATTTTTTCCATTCTTTTTATTCAGATGTTTTACAATAGTTTTCAAATCATTGCACCGTTCTTTCTTTGTTCAGAAGAGTTACAGCACTGATGACAAACAACATTTGGGTCAATTGAGTCTTCTTTTAATATTTTATTTTTATTCTTGTACATAGATTCTTTTTTATTTACAGATTGTTTGTGAATGTGTGGGCATTGTAAATTCCTAGACGAGTTTTTTTGTTGCTTTATCCTGTTCTACCTTTTGCAGTAAGCAACGACTTATAACGCCAGGCCTACGCTGTCCTCCCATATTTAAGTACTAATGCTGTAACATTGAAATAATGTAAAACCAAATGATTTTAAAAGAGTAACCATGGAGTTTCTTGCCGGTTCTCCATAGGAATCGACCAACCCGAACCGTGCACCTTTTGTCGACGTTTTATAAGTGCCCATAAAGCCCTTTGTAAAATAAAATATTTTGATTTTGAACCGAAAGATGGATTGTGAGATGGATGTTATGGTTGGAAAGGAGGTGACCGATGATCTGAATACAGGCTGCGCTGATTCCAAATAAATTGGCAGTGCAAGAGAATAATGATGAAGCGATTTTTTATACAAAGAAAATCAAATGTTAATATATCAACTACTATTTGTATGTACGAGTATATGCATAATATATCATTTAGAGATAAACTTTTTCTAATTATCCATACAATTGACATAATTATTATTATAAACGATAAGTAATAATAGGCATGAATTAATAATGTTATAATGACTGTTTTACGTTCAGGAACTTTATAAGGGCACAAACATTTATTTGGATAGTGACTCATTATTCATTTATAAATAATTGAGTGAATAATTTATCATGGTTCGGTTTTGTTATTAAATTAACTCACTGTAAAATATTCCTGGAATGGCAATAGGGGTGCGGACTGGGTAAAGAAAACGACATTCTATTTTGTCCGTCAGACAGGTAATACAAAAATATTAGACACGTATTTTTTGTTTTATCAAAATATCAAAAAATTACTTAGTTAAAACTCATTAAAGTTGGAGAGTGGGGGCTCACTACGTCATAAGTAGGTATAAAACTTACCCACATGTGACGTCATGCGCCATTTCAACTCCGATATATCTCCGTAATTTTAAAACCACGTGAAAAAAGACAAAATACGTGTCCAATACTTTTCAATTAACTACCCGACGGGCAAAGAAAAAAAAATGTGATCATCCCCTATTGTCGAAACGTCCGCGTCGTCTTGGTATGGACATGTGATGAGGAGGGATGGAACGCATGTAACTAAAACAGGGATGAATATTAATGTTGTTGGATGGAGAGGGAGAGGAAGACCAAAGAAAAGATGGATGGATTCTGTGAGGAATGATATGAAGGAAAAAGGAGTACCTAAATGATAACGGACGGTTGTCAGAGGAGAATGGAAGAAAAATACGTGTTGCGCCGACCCTATACATGAGACAACGCCAGGAATATGCAATAATTTATTGTAGCATTTTCGGCATTCGGCATAAAGTTCAATGTTGAATGCCAGAACACCTAACTACACAAACATAGCAAACCCAGCAAATGTCAGTGGATGAAAAGATACAAACAATCAGAAGGGAGCATTCCTCATGTAAATAATTATTTAACGCTGTTTATAAGCTTTTGATAGGTATGCATAATAAAGGACGCTTAAGGCTAATTTATGTAATGTAGCATTACACACTAGGAAAATACTAGGATCTATACAATTTCCGAATTTGAGTGTTAAAACTGAATTTAACATTATATTAGGGAGATTCATGTAGATATTTAAAGAAATACCTATCCAATTAATAAAAGCATTTAATTTATTTATATATTGATTAGGTTAATACATCTGGTTCCTTTCCACTTTCCTTAAACAAAATAATTATGATTACTCAATTAAATAAACTTAAATACCTTTTCCACAATCTGGGAATATCTCTTCGAGTGCGTCATGTTTCGATGTTCACTAAAATTAATATTTTATTTTTTTACTTTAACAAAATATTTCACTTCCAATGTAATATAAATGTGGTGTATATAATTTTCAGTATTTTTGATACGTGTGCTTGCCCATGGATTGAATATTAAACTGTTTATATTCCTCCGTATGAATCACGACGACCGCAACATCTCTACATTCATACATAACCGCTGTGGGTTTATACAGTATGAAAAACATACTATATATCTGTATTAGAAGGATTAAAATACTGTACAATCATTGAAATATCGTGATATCATCTCGATAAGAAAACGTCAATGGCAGAGCGATTCTGACCCTTATTTCACTGTCTTGGGAAAGGCCAAACATAACTTAGTCACTTTTGTATTTATAATCATAGAACCAGGAAAATAGAAGCATGTATAACCCGTTTCATATTAACCACTTTAACACCATGTAATTAAATACAAAAATCGCGTGAATCCATTAAATGACAGCTATAAAACCAGGTATCGATTGTTACCTTCCCACACACAATGATCGTCGCCATGTCCTCCGCCTTAATGGTAAACAAAACCCAGCCTTCTTTACCTAATTACATCGTCAAAAGGTCATTAGCACAACACTATAACTTCACGTTTCAAGAACTGGTTAACACGCGTTTAAACGCCACAGCAAGAAAAAGATAAAGGTATTTTTATGTAGTAATAAGAGTCACTGTGAGGCGTTGTGTCGGAGTGACCCGTTCAGACGCTGGTAACAAGCTAAATGAACGCACAATGACTGGAAACCAAAACACAGCCCGGCGACACAATTATAGTACAAGAGCACCGATTGTAAACATAGGACACACTGGTGAAAAATTAGGACAGGAACACTAAATGACCGGCGAAAATATATCAAGAGTAAACTAAAGCAATTAATTTTTACATTTCTGTATCAGAACAAAATGTTGGTGGCGATAAATGTTACAGATAAGACGTCAATGCAGCACGTGGGAGCAAGTTAATCTGCATGTGTTTCTATTATTTACAACATCAAAACAATGTTGGCATTTAGGCTTTGACCTCTGTATTAAGTTGTTCATTCATATATAAATTATAAAACTGTCGTAGAATTAATAAGATTTTGAAAAGATTTAATGCATATAAACTGAATTAGATTAAAGAAGTTGCTGACAGCAGTTGTTTCTTGTGGGGTTCAAACCCAGTCTGGGACTTACTTTGGAATTGCATCTCATCAAGGGAAGTGGATTATGGCCCATCCTTTTTTATTATTTTCGGATGGGAAATCATCAAATGACTCCTCCCGCTCTGGGCGGAGCGGAAGGGAGTGTCAGACTGACTAAAACCCATCTATGTTCCTTCTTTGCCCTTTGTGTTCCAGGGCCACGGTATCTCTTTCGAACAGTCCCGCAGCCCTGGCAGGCATCGGCCCTCTCGGACCCCTTCCGGCTTGCTGACATCTCCTTCTCTCGCGCGTGGAACACGAACGAGAACGAGACCATGAGACGCATGGACGGTGAGCTAGCATTATGGCCCATCCTCACATAGAAAGGAGGTCTGTGTCCCAGTAAAACCATAATGATTCATGTCGTCAACATTCTCCTGCCCTTATCTCAACTCATTTGGGGTCGGCGCAGCATGTCTTCTTCCATACTTCTCTATTACTCGCTGATCATTGTGTCTTTGGTCTATTAATATTTATAGCGACTTGGTAGCCGGCATGATTGAGTCATCATTCCATCTAGTAACCGACAATCTACTGCTAAACATGGCCTCCTCATATATCGATACAATGCTTGTGGGAAACATACCATGGATTGTTATGTATAAGCTTAGAAACACCATTGGTAATTGAATTATTGTTATAAATACACTCTTTACATTCTCTAGACATAGATTTTTCTGACTACGATTAGAAGAGACAGGGTGTGGCCTATTTTTTGCAAAATTGAGTCATGGTCGTACAAACGGACACAGTCACACAGATAATAGAATTCAGGAAGCTGCGCAAATGTGTGTTTTTAAATTACATTAATTAACGTTTTTTTTACAAATTCAGATAAAAAAAATCAAGGCAAAGGTACCTGAACTCTCAGCCTTATAAAATTTTAACGTTTTTCCACGATTTGCACTTCACAAAAAGTCTATGTACAAGGACGCCCAATTAATATTCTGTTACAAGAACTTGCTGTCTATGTATTCACAGCCTAATGTGAAGTTCAGTTTGATAGCAGTGCTAATAGGCACTCGGTCCACATTTTAACTGACCCGTGATTAGTTAACGTTACGTAACTTTACGATCTCGTATATAACATTTTATAGGTAATGAAATTTATTTTATCGATGGCCGATAAACCAATTAGGTTGGTTCTGGAGCCGATTAAGTAAACAGGAAGTAAGGTGTAGGCACTTTTCATGCTGCTTCTAGACGGTCAACGTCATGAAAAACTAGACATTTGTATTTTCTTGACTACGTTGTTGGTGTAATATCGCACGCAGACGTGTCCGATGTTGTCTTGGATATAATGCACTTTTGTAGTGTTATAGGGTTCTAGCTGCAAGGAAATAGTTCTAAGAAATACATGCTGCTTATAATTAATGGACTCAACAGGCAAAATGTGGGCCATTGCCTGAAGTTTCTTTATACATTAAATTATGTTATATTTTATTTTACGGTTTTTTTCGTTAACTTTAGTAATGTTCTGAAATTTTTGTGAACCCTTACAAGACCACTATTGGTTAAGTATAGTTGAAAATTGCGAAACCAGAGTTACATCAGGTCTGTCTTCCACGAAAACAAGACATAAGTTCAACAAACAGTATTGATTCCTAAGCAAACTCCACCCGACTTGCTAGAATTACTTCCTAGAATTAGTAAATATCATGTTATTTATCATTTTTGCAGACATGTTTGCAGTATTGCAAAATTATTACACTGCAGACAACAGACCTTCCTTTGTCGCCATATCTTCCACCTTATTTGTTCAGGGGCTTGCGGATTGAAGAGTGAATGTGTGCACTGGAAATATGTAAACACTAGATAGGTAGGTACTGCACTTATTTACCTTATAATAAGTTTGTTTAGGTAAGGCAGTGGGCAGTGTGGGCAAGGCACATAGCTGGCAGGACGAATGACCGATGAAGACGAACGGTTCTGGAAAGGCGGTTACCTAACGGAAAGAATGACATCGAGGGCCGATAAAATGGAGAATCACAGGACTGAGCAAAGTGTTGATGGAAATTATTGAGAGCCGATGTCGAACAGTGGAAGTAATTCGGCAGATATGATGATGGGGTAAGGCACTATAAGATTTACGTGATGTAGGCTGCCTAGCACTACGTTAAACCAAGATTAAACGCGGACTCACCAGCATGCTCCTAGTAATTCACTCGTGCATACGCACAGAGACTGTGGCCACGGGGTGAACACAATAAAGTTGACCAGCTCGCCGCTCTAAACCAATTTACCGCGGGAATTGGTGTCCCACTTGCAAGTTTTACGGTCAAATAAACTCAAATAGTACACGTAATGTGGCCGCACTATCGCCGTGTTGTTCGTTAGATTTATATTGCATTTTAACAATCCATTTATGGGTTTATACGTAACAATACGTACGAAAGGTACCTACCTAGTTCGTATATTTTATTTAAATGCATATTTCGACATGAAAATTAAGCACGTGCATAGGCGGCATGTTTTCGGGCAAGTTCTAAAAGTAAATAAACGTTTAAATGGCATGCCTTGACGATCTATGCGAGATTTAGCGTAGTAGGTACGTTGTATGTACGTTTTTTCAACTTAGTGTGGCTAATTTCGGCCTTCCGATTAACCTCAGTCGAACGCGGAGCCAGGCTTATATAATGCCCATCACATAGGAAGTAGCCTTGTCCTGTATATCAAGGTAGACCCCTGGCGTTGATGCACTCATGTAGGTGTAAACTTATGCATAATAGTGTTTATAAATATCAACATCAAACATCAGATGTAATGAACACTCCAACAATTATCAATTTCGAGGTAAATAGACGTAAGTATATGTTCAATCACTGTTTTTAGAAACTTAAGATATAAATCGAAGAAAAGGCGATAAAAATCCGATACAAGACCACTCCCCTTTTTTGTAATCTATGACTTTTTTCGTCTAATCTTTTGTGTTGAATATTGAGTCACGTCCTAAAACGAACTTAGCTGTCATAATAGCAAGTTTTTGCAATACCTATATTAATGGAATCAGCAGTGGTGTAAGTGACTAGGGTCAGGAAGAGCCATTTCGTGATAAAAATATATAAACTATATTTTACCAGCTTCTACGGGCACAGGGCATGTGCCCCAAATTATGCATTTAGCGTCATTTGCGATGCCACTGATGACGCTAGTGGAGATATTTTGGTCAGTATGTCGTGCCAGTGATAAGAAGGATATGTGTATAAATCTAGTTCATCTAAATTCTAAGGTACTAATAAAGCTGCCACTAAGAATTTGCAAAGGTTTCAAACACACTACAAACACGTGAAACCTATTGAAGCATAACATTGATTGACTGGAATCGCATCGCATTGCAAATGCCTCGAGCTATATCCATGGTTCACGATTATAATTTATCATGTAAATATGCGAAGGATAACATGCAGATTGCAGAGCAAACGATAAATAAACTTGTTTGAACTCCGAAGCAAAGTAACTAGAAAGGAGAACTTAATTTGTACAAATACATGCCATCCATACTAATATTATAAATGCGAATGTCACTCTGTTTGTTTGTTACCTTTTCACGACTAAACGGCTCATGGGATCTTAATGAAATTTGGCAAGAAGATAGATTTCAACCTGGGGAAGGACATAGGCTATATATCAATACGCTACGACCAATAGGAGCGGAGCAGCAATGAAAACTGTTGCGAAAACGGGCAAAAAATGTGACGCAGACGAAGTTGCGCGGGACAGCTAGTATCATATATATCTATCTAGATGCAAAAGATTGAGGAAAGTTTTAAGCATGAATGACCAACGATGGTGATGAACGTCGATGATTAAGACCAAGGATGGCTATGAAGAATGTGACTGCCGAGATGATGAGTAATAGAAAAATTTGGAAGAAGAAGCCATGCTGCGGCGTCCCCAAATAATTAGCATAAGGGTAAGAGTACGATGATCTAGATGCAAAAAAAATACTTGCAAAGATATTAGTCTATGAACTGTACAAATTTCGTAAAGTAGCAAGTCCCTAAGGGACACGAAAGTGCAAATAAACATTTAAGTTACGCGATTAAATGGTTTCTAGTCTAGAGCTTGTATAATGCAGCTGTGCTGCATAACAATCACTGAACCTTGAAACAACGCTGTTGGACGTCCTTGGGTAAATATTACGAACAAGGTGTTGTTTTGCATCCTCGTCAAAATTCAAGAGGATGTCACAAAAGACATAAATAATCAATTAAAATTACGGTACCTAGTTAATTATTAATAAACGCTGATTTTTTTGGTTGTTCAAGTTCGTCAGTATTTCAGAATAATAACCTGGTTTAGAGAATAAGAAATTATCGAATTAACGTTTTAGATTGTTTGTATGTATGCAAGCGCCGATAGGGCGAGGATGAGACAGGCCGCGTCTAAAACACGGGTGGTTCACACTTACCGATTTTCGGAAATAATAAAATAAATAAAAATTACCTACTCATTATATTATTGATTCGGGACGAGAATCATTAGCATAGTTACCTCCTTGAATTTGACGAGGATACAAAACAACACCTTGTATTCACCCTCGACTGCCTCGTTGGTCGAGTGGTCGCAAGCGCGACTGCTGAGAATGAGGTCCTGGCTTCGATTCCCGGGTCGGGCAAAGTGTTATTGAGTTTATCCATCAGGAATTCCTCAGTAGCAGCCACGGAGTCTGGATTTGTGCCCTGTTGATGGCAATAAGCTCGCCCCCTATTACATGGGACTTAAAAATAACTAGCGAAATGTGGGTGTGCTTGTCAGCAACACCTCTGTCTAACCCTTCGAGGATTTCGAGGCGTGATATTATTTTATGTAAATCGTTAGTCTTGCCCTCATCGTACGCATTCGAGCATTAGAAAAGAGTGAGCTCAGACATCCCGCATGGAACGATAGCCACGATTAATAGTATTGTGTTAACTAATAGTATTGTGAGCTAGACAATACTATCACTACACCTAAACAGATATAATTATATACGACCATCTTTTGAGTTAATCCATTATATATCGAATGATTTAAACCTCTGTATTCACCCATCGAGTCTATCAAATTTAGAGCAGTAGGTACCTAGTCGTCTTCAAACTTAGATTATTCATTCGCCTTACATAACAACTGCGCCCGAGTGCACTGTAATTCGATTTATCAAAACGATGCAATAGGTGGCCTGTTGAGGAACTATAACAATAACAAATTGACCTTGCTCAATAATTTTCTCATTTAGAAAGTTTGTTTATTGAAATCGCACTTTTTAACATCACCTGTTTAGCCTTTTCCCAGCTTTGCTGTGGCGGCTTACGGATCCGCTGAATACCAGTATTTTACATGGAACGACTGCCTATCTGACCTCCATAATCTATAGTACTGGGTAATACGATATACCCCTTTAAAAGAGTGGTGGCTGAAGATGTGTGTAGACCTACTAAAAATAGAGTATACATCACTATCTACCCCTTTTTTTTTTTTCTTTTTTTTTGTTTTTTTTTGCGGATGGGCAATCATCAAATGACTTCTCCCGCTCTGGGCGGAGCGGGAGGGAGTGTCAGACTTGACTGACTAAAACCCACCCTTGTTCCTTCTTAGCCCTTTGTGTTCCAGGGACGCGGTATCTCTTTCGAACAACCCGCAGCCCTGGCAGGCATCGGCCCTTTCGGACCACTATCATTATCTACCACTTAAAGGATTACTTGCGAACTTTTTTTAAAGGGGCTGTTTAGTTACATGTTTTACCACTCAATAAAAGTACGTCCAATTTGGATGGAATTTGGCCCATACTACTGGATCAGATACTCTTTCTACCAGACTGCTGGGAATATTTTATTTTACGGGGTATATACTACCCATACTACTGAAATTAATGTTTCTGTATACCTGATATTACCAGTACGTCTACCATGAGTTGTCATAGTTAGATCGCTTGACGTAACTGCAATAGTTCCGTCAATAAGCAAATACTATAGTTAGCTTTTTCAATGGTACCATGAGCTGTGTTGGTGCTTACTACCAAATTCTAAGCAAATGAACTCCAAACTTGCAGTTGCTGTAGTATAGTTTACTACACGGTGACGTAGGATAGATAACTATGTGACTCATACTGCGCATTTTAGTACCCAACTATCCGCTAGAGGCGCTGTAAAAGTTTTCATACATTTTTTTCACTACAGACGCTAGCGAGTATAGATTGTTAAAACTCATGGTAGACGTACTGAGCAAGGTTTATAGACACAAGTCAAGTCATGCTATATTATGTATAAAATATAGTTAAGTGTGCTACACCAGTTTTCTTTTTGTCTGTATGAAGTACACAATATGTACATAGACAGGGCTCAGCCTATTGTGAATGCACACAGTGCTTTGCACACAATACAGGGTACATACTGCTGTGACACTCTCAAAAAAATTATGTGTTCATTCAAGAAACATTCAATACAAGCTTAGCATTCAGATTGTTTTAATATTGGAACTGATGGAAATAAGTTAGACTCGACATACTAGCATATAAAAATCTTATTCTGCTACCCATGTTATAACTAGACATCACATTCTGTGCATTTGCTTGTTTGCATTTGCAAACACGTAAAAAGTCATTTTCATAGAGTTATTGCATATTTTAGTACTTAATAGTTAGGCATTTCTGTTCTAGATGAAAACCCGGGTCTTGCAAAGAATAAAGAAAGTTAATGGCATATATCAAAGGCATCGGCCTGGAGAGGTTTCTGCACAAATGACGCCAAGTTTCTGTACAGTTATGTCAATTGTCATAGAAAGAAAATTTTCAGCCTACAAATTATAGTAAGTGACAAACATCACAAGTTTACTCTAGAAAATGTGGAAAAATACTTTAGTAATTAAAAATCTGTGGATAGTTATTGAATAATTGTTAAGTTGAACAACACCATTACTGAACATGTGGACTATTTTCCATTCAGCTTCATCTGAAGATTGAATAAAACCTCCTAGGCTCCCTAGAATACATTCAACATAGAGGACTTAACTGGACAATCCTCTAACAAAAAAAAACAATCAATCTTTAAAAAAATCAGTGCAGACAATACTCGAGTCTAAAAAGAAGAAAAGTCAGACTAACCTTTTCATTCACTGAGTTATTCTGTACCGCAGCACCAGCGTCAACGTCACTCATCTTAACCTCAGTATCACTTTCCACCTCAAAGATAACCTTGTAAAGGTCAAGGCCTTCCGGTACGTTAGACTCTATGTTGGCCTCCGGGCGGATTGTGAGCTCCTGGTTTATCAGCTGACTGCGACTCACACGGAGAGAGCCCTGCAGGGTTTCTGATATCGCCTAAAATTAAAGTTTGAGTTTTAATGCTTACTCTATCATGTTTGGTTTAACTATTACATTTTTTAGATTAAGCAAATAGAGAACAGTTCAGGTGCAAAAGTAACTAAGATGTAGTATGACAGACTTAACTGGTGAAATGTTATGTGTGTTTTATTTGTTTACTAACATGCTGGATCATTGTTATCAGAAATGAAAGAATCTTATAATAATAGGCATTTCTGCCTAGTCCATCAGGGGATTAGGCATCATATTATGCTGTAATAAGATACTGTATGAAGTCAAACGAGTGTATGAGTAAATTATAACTACTCATTTTTATATCTAGCAGTCAAATTGTCATATATAATAATAAACACTGTGTACACATACACAGGCCTTCTGTTAGAGGAGCATAATTCAAGGTCAGTCCATTAAGAATGAATGTATGAGAGAGATCAAGTTACACAATATACCTATAACTTAATGCCCCAATTTATATTTTTATCTAATAAGAAACTATTGTCCGATAACAATGTTGTTATATTGATAACAATATACATAACAATAAAATGACCATATCAGTATTGGTAATGCACTATCAATGTTTTGAGAATTTATTCTGAAAACTAAACAAATAAATGGTCAGAAGTTATATTTAGAAACAGGTTTTCCTCTTGCTTGATACACAAACACAATATAACTTAATATTCCCGGCAGGTTAAGAGATCAAACAAAAAAACTCGTTGATATGCAGTTATATTACGTATGTAAATAAAACACAAAGCGCGACTCACCTAGCGAATGCAACACTTCTAAATAAACAGTCGTCTTGTTGCGTTACCCCAGCCTCATTTATGCTTTAAAGTGCATTCTTACATGCGAAACGATGAAAAACCGCGTGAAAAACTAACATTGTGCACTTACGTCGCTCAAAATGTCTTCCAAATCGCAACATACATTTGTGTTGAATACGGGCGTCGGACTCGGCGTTCGTGATCGATCACAGTAATAATCTATGTCTACCGGGCCCAATACCTCTTTTGTCTGATATTCATTGAACTCCATTACTGCATGCTGTTGAGAAACATTCACAAAAAACCTATTTATTTCACAAACACTGCTGCATTATGCGATACGACTCGCACATGAAAACACTATGTTATCATTAATATCACAACGCAAACTAACACTATCTTACCCATTGAATTTTAGGTTCTCTTTCGAGAACAAAACATTTTAACAATCGATTCTTTTATAACTTTTGAAAATAAAAAATGCGGTAGGTATTTACCGATAGCCGAATTGATTGAATTCAAGACAAGAAAACAAAACGTCAAATTAAAAATGTCAGCCGAATAAAAAGTCCGTTCCACGAAAGATCTTCTTTCAGATATAAAATTCTTCAATTTTTTTTTATCGTCATGAAAATGAAATAACAAGTAATTCTATAATTATTACTCTCTTCCTTGAGAAAACCATACATGATAAAGTATTGGTACCTGAGTAGCTCCGGAGATTATATTCTATATAATTAGTTGCTACCGGTTCGGGGCCGACACGCGACATCTGTACATTTTCAGGCTAGAATTAAAAACCCAAAAAGTATGGACTGTTTGAGTAGTAAAAAGTTATTTGTTACTTATTATTTTAGATTTTGATTGAACTATAGAGGTTATTGATGTTATCATGAGAGAAAAGTCTTAATTGGGTTTGGCGCTTTTAAAACATGCTATGCAGATCTGCATAGCTATTCACAAACAATCGAATCGAAACCGAATGAATCATAGACACTGAACGGTTATAACCGAACTGCGACCGAACGGTTATCAAAACGCGACCGAACGGTTATCAAAACGCTATTCACAGATCCGAGCGGTAAGGTTTTTTTTTTAAATATTTGAAATATTGACAATTATGTTTAAGGGAATCGATACAAAATGGTAGGAAATAGAAATTGGTGGTAGAAAAGCTTAAAGTGGCAAATATATTATTTTTACTAGGGATTTTGTTATGTACGGCTACAGAATCTACATTTAGTAATCATATATAAAACAAAACAGCAAACACTGATTGTTTTATTAAATAAGTTTACCAGATTTTTATCAAACTTGCTTTGTAAATGAGATTTAATGTCAAACTGGCAATTTCAATGATAACCTCAAACTCAAAAGTTTTCAAAAGTGTTTTGTGCGAAACTCGGGTTTAATTTAACACATATACAAACAATAATGGTGTAAGTATTTTACTAGTATATAAAACATCATCCTTTTTCTTACTTATCATTTACATATTACAAAACCTAATTGACATTACATATTTTCAGAAAAGTGTCTTTGGAGCAAAGAAACATAATGTTTGCGTTCACGCAGGGGCATGAGGACTTGCCCGGGGCCGAGCCGAGGTCAGGATGCGACCTGTGTCAAAAAAATATGTAACAGAAGAGCCCCAACAGTCAAGAAGCCGCCCAGACCCGCTTCATGCTATACTCGCACGGCACGCAGCAGCAATTGAAGATGTGGCAACTGGAATGCATAGCATCGAAGCTATCCTTCACCAAATTGTAGCCTGAAATTTGTTTGCCTCTGGAGGAAGGATAAGGTATGGAAATAAATGATACACAAGTAATTATTAAAATAATCTTTTTATTAAATTGGCCCTAAATTGAAGTCCTCTACTATAGCCATCTTGCTCAATTCCTGAATCCGTGATGTTTCTGTAGGGGTTTGGTTCTCCAATTAAATTTCTTAGTGTTCAGGCAAGCGGCCCCATATATACATGTTATGCAGAACTGCACATGCCTTGGTGATGCATCCTACTTTATTTGGGCTGTATTCAAGCACCTAAAGCACCTTTTCTACACCTTGAAGTAACTCTTGATGCATGATCTTATGTATGTTTTGCAGTTCTGTGTACCATGCTTCCGAGCAATTTGGCTCAGCATTAAGAATCGGGGTAAGAATCCAAAGCTCCAGAATCACCTGGAAACATTAAATTTTTATTAAGTATTTATTTTTTAACATGAATGTTTATCATTATTGTTACAGTTACTGACCTAGAAGCCAGCAAGATGTAGCAGCAGAACATGTGTCCCATCCACATATCCTAAAACACCAGGGAACCCGAATCTGCTGTATTTTCTGAAAATAAACATTTAATTGTACAATAAATAGATGTATTTCGTCTTATATACTATAATTTATGCTCATAGACAATTTCTTAGTTAAATTCTTGTATCTTTTAAATTATGGTGACTTTAGTTATAAAGAAACAAATATGTGACTAATGTTATATTTTTACATTACACTATTGTAATCTTCTTAAGTAGTATTTCCTGTTGACTTTGTTTTGTATTGTACTATTCCAATAAATTGTCCTAATGTAAAAGAAAGTGTTTTATTTTTAACTGTGTTATGTGTGTATTAGTAAAACATTCTGTGATTTTTGTAATCTAAATAAAGAATACTTCTTACTTTTGTAAAATTTGTTGCCTTTCATTTACTTGGCAAGGGAATTGAACGCACTGTTTGAGTGCAGTATTTATTGCCATAGTGGTCTCCGTTATGGCCCTGGAAACAGATGCCTGGTTCAAGCTAACAAAGGCATCGCTCCTGTCAGTTTTCTGGCAACTGCTTTGGCCATAAAAGTGTAGGCAGCTAACACCTGAAATAAAAGAGTGTAAATAAATATGCATGTCAGATGACTGCATTGGATTCAAGTTTTATTATATGTATACTAGGGATTGAATGTTTACCTAAACCCAGGGAGAGTCTAGCTAAAACTTAACCACACTGAGGCAGTACTACATAGAGGTAGGGTTATAGGGATGAGTTTATCAGTAACAGTATAGTTTGTTCCTGATTGCAGGCTATAATAACAAATTTTAATGTGAGTGAATAATGACACCTCGTTGTATACTTTCTCTACCGTGCTGTTATTGTGATGACTGTCATTACTTACTTTATATTTACTATTACTTACTTTGAGTTCAATGGGGATTGCGGCTGATGAATCAACGCTTGGGAAATAGGATAATATTTCTACAATTCGGCTAAGGACCATGTCAGGCGATAGCCTGTACACGGACTGGAAGCGCAGGTCAGCAAATGGATCCATCATGTCTCGTATTCTTCGATGAAGAGATAATGTCTCCAGCCTCTGTCCTTCTGCGGCACGCTCACGGTCTCAAGATCGCAAAATCACGAACTTCATCTACCCAAATAATTAAAATCAAACTCAAGAACAAATTTTTATGTAACGTACGTTTGTAACCACATAAACTGGTGTAAATCTTTATGCAATAGTCAAAAGAACAGTTTAACCATCTATACAATATGTACACATACTTCAGACACTGCTTAAATTAGTATAAAGTGCTTTTAACTTTCATTCGACTTTACTCTCTACTGCTAATAGCTGTCGGTCAATTGATGTCTTCATAACCGAATCACAATCGATGGAAAATGTCAAAATTGGTCAAAATCGATCGACATCGGTTGTGTGAATAGCGTTTGGAAGACTTGATCGATTGCACGGTCACTCGATTAGATTAGTTGTCCAATCGATTGGTTGTGAATAGCTATGCTGGCTAGCACTAGTGATTTAGTGTATGTCCTCGACTGAGGAATATTTTCCTAAGCGAAATATTCAAAATTTTATTTTAAAATACGTATTCCTATCAAGAACCTTGTTGATCCACTTATTCTTGTTTGGTCATGAATAGTCTGGTCATATATGAATATCTGACGATCAACGCCAACGCGGCATGAATGAGACCATAGACTCAGTTCATTTCATCCCCAAATCGTGTTTTATTGGATTTCTGAACGCATTTCCAAATTATATTACTATACTCTATGGCATCAAACGTCAATGACGGCGTCCGTTTATAACGTCATGCCGTGTTTGTAGTTTTGAAAATATTTACTTGTGCTTCCTATTATAAGTTGAAACAATTCGTTTTAGCATTGGTGAAAGTGATAATAATGGAGAATTCTATGAATGAGACTGAAGCACATCAATCTTTCCGGTCTCCACCGAGAAGAAGACGCTCAACTTTCTTCGAACGAAGAGAATCAATAGGTGTGGTGATACTTGTGCATTTTATTCAAAATTTTGAAGTTATCTCATTGTTTTTTATGTTTAAATACCTTTGGCATCTCATATTGAGTCAAGTGTAATGATTTATAGTTTGAATTTTCGTTTCAGCGCCACATAATATGCCCGAAAATGTTAACCCAATTAAGGAACAGTCTAATGTAAACGAGAGACGCTCTGAAGATATGACGAGGTAAGGAAAGGATTGCGAATGCCAGAAACGACGCTAGATGATAATGTATAGTTATTTTTTATGTGTATTGTTCTTCTGTAAATATTTCAGATATTATCAGAATCTGTTGGCTGAGAAAGAGGCGTGGAAAAAAGAAGTAAATGAGAGGCGAAACAAATATCACGATCTGAGACAGTACGTATTAATCCTATTACAACACTCACAGTGACCTTCACCACATTAAAAAAAAAAAAAAACAAAATAAACAGTTACAATTTCTGACTTACATCAAATTCTTTATCAAGGCAGTTATTGTGTTAGTAATAAAGTCAGCCATATCATAGATTATTACTGGGTAAAAAACAATCTAGCTATCACAGATTGTTGCTGGTTAATAGACAAGTTTAATCCTCTTCCAAGATGTTACCATCTTAGATTAAAATTTGTGCTTACAGGCAATACCGGATGGCAGTAAATGCACCAAGCAAATCCAGGATGTCCTACGCCACCCTATCAAACGAAGACATAGAATTCCTCAAAGGGAAACCTAACATATCCAAACTTGTAGACAGTCAGCAAAAGTTACACAAGTCAGTGTTAGAGACAAGAGCAATGTACCGAAGGGCAAATGAACTTGACGAAGTAATATTGAGTCAGAGTGAGAATATTGTCAGTATGGTCACTGATTACATATTAGAGAATAGTACTGTGGGGCCAATAGAATGACCAGATTGAAACCTTTGAGTTGTACATAGTATACATATAAATTAGATGGTAAAATGTCTCTTGCAAATGGTTAAAATTATCTTAGGCATATTTTTCACAGATATGATTTTATTAATATATATTCTGCCACCAAGGGCAAAGCATAAAGAAAACTGGCATATTAGACAAAAAAAATTGTATCTAGAAAGGCTTAAAAATGCACCTATCTGTGTATATTAATCAGAAATAATTTGCCGCATCACAATTCTAAATTTAATCTGTGTAAAATGTGCCATATAAATGTAAGAGAGTATGCTTAATCATGAAAATATGAATTACTAAGCTGCATAACCTGCTGCCATAATTTTAGAGTGGCAATATTTAATCTAGGACATTGATAGTATCAAGCTGTTCATATATCAGTAGATATTAGTTGTAAATACATTAAAATATTGTGAATTAACTGTGTAAATATTTTTGTAATAAAAACACTAACATTACATGTTTTGTGCTTTTTTTAAATGCGTGGTTTATTTATTGTGTGGTAGTATAAGTATAATAGAAACCAAGGACATACTTTTAAATAATGAATAACAATTTTATTTCATTGTAACTTACATTTCATTCATGATACATAAATTCGATTCATACAGAAATCAACAATAAATCACAACATAAATTATTTCATTCATACAAATATTAGAATTAATATTGTAAATTGAATACATATTTACGAAGCAATCCATTGCATACAAAATGCTTTAAACGAGAATTAAGTATAATTGCAAATCTATTTCATACAAATATTTTATCAAGTTAAAACAAGTTCAATATTTCATTTCCAATACATTTAAACATTATAATAATATCTGTCTACCCATTGGTACAAATTCATTCATTATTTATATTATAAGGCACACAATGGATCACTTCCAATCAAAAATTGAGCTGTTTCTGGCAGTGGAGTTTTGTTCATAATCTGAGCGGCATTACAACTTAGAATATAATTCTTTTTGTAAAGCCGATATCAGATACTTCACTCAAGTGAACAGTTCGACACTATTCATTTTTGTTGTATTCCATGTATGTACGTATGTACCCGACACCGACAAAATATCATAGGAATGAACATTCATAAATGCCCTTTTCATTTGGTTTTTCGGTCATTCAGTACAAGTATTTCACATTGTGTTCAGACCTTTGACATCGAATGAAAAACGCCGAATGAAAGGCGAACGAGAAATGAAGCGTCTGATATCGGTTTAAGACGACCGGTAAATATGTATGAGAATTATAATTATCGACAGTTTCGGTGGTAACATCGCCACTAGTAGCTAGCATGGGACATTTAAATACAATTTACTTTTGAAACCAGGCGAGTAGTATTTTAAAAAAAAAACTTATACAGCATGTTAACAATTTTGGGGATCTTTTGTTTTTTCTGCTGCAACCTGCTTACTAGTGGCTCTGTTTAGAAATACTTAAAAGAATATAGACATCACAGTTAAAACTATCCGAGACATTCAAGATAATATTGCATTGAATTATATTTGCATGATGAATCCAACAGGATTTCTGTACGACGTTAAACGTTTAAATCAATTCTAACGCAACTTAAATATGGACGAAAATAAGTTATTACAACTTAAACGAATATAATACACAAAAATTAAAAACTCAATACTCATTTACATTGAAATACACAACACTCTTAGGATGTTACAAAATATGTCTTATTTCTAGATACAAAATTATTAAAATTTAAATTTTACGCGATTCACACTGTAGCGCCTTTACTGCTTTGGAATATTTTAAGTTCTGTACAATGATTTTTCATTGGTATTTGAATCAAAATTTTGACCCCATTGCACAGGAAATAGTCGCCTATTACAAGACACATAGGGTTTATTTCTAAGTATTGTTAACACTACAGTGTGTACCGATCCTTACTGGGAACAAATTTATTTTCATCGAATCCTTATTTAATGGCTGGAAGCCTCTTTCAACAAACATGCCTTGCACTCGCTAAGCCCATTTCAAGCATACACTACATCAGTATTTTATACATCTCTTCAATTATAACATATAATGCTGATTTAAACTGAGAATATACAGTTCTATAATATCGAGGATAAATACGTTCATTTGAAATTATTCAGGGCAGGAAAGGACTAGATTATAATAACATGATTTTCCTGGTTATTTAAACCTAAATAATTCCGAATGGTTGCGATATGCTTATAACAAACGTTTTCTCTCCAATCCCAGCTTCATTTAAATACTAGATGTGATTGACAGCTCTACACATTGGGTCTCAGTATTTTGGGAACTACATTTCACCCAATGTGGCCCTTCGTTATAACTTTACACTTCGAGCCCTAATAATGTATACAGTTTCACTCGTCAATCTTAAGAGTGTATTAAAGGAACTTTTGCAGGAGTATATTACACTGTACAGAAGTATCTACGAGACTCAACTCAAATGTTTGGTGTGAAAACTTCGTCTTGTCAGTAGTTTCTTTTCTTTGGCAGTCTTGTATTCGCGGCGGCACGGACTGTTCCTTAAGTCTAGGATTGTGTTCACTTTCTCGACTATTTCTTTAGCCATGTCGTGTTCACATTCGAAGTCGTGGAGTTTGTATGTAGCGTTTGGCTGGAACATAGTGGAGTTACCTAGAAATATGAAAAGTTTGTTAGAATGTTTCGTGCGTATGTGCGTCGTTTAATAACAAACAAAATCGTAAGTGCGCATTCTACACATATGTAATAATTAGGATATTTGCCGCAGTCTTTTTCTGCCACTTTATACCAATGTAGGATTGGGAGAATCACTGAAGCCGCACAGCAATATAACTAGCCGTGGAAATTTATGTATGTTTGTTTGAATTACCGCCCAGCACGCGTAGCATGAGCGCCGTAGAAACGGGATATGTCAACGGAAGAATCGGGAAACTGACACTTTGTCATTGACTATTTTGTCATTATGTGATTTTTCCGTAGACAAAACTCATTTCTACAGTGGTCATGCTACGCGTGCAGGTGACCCAAGTTGCGTTCGACGACAACCATTTCAACTCATGAATGCTCTTCTAATAAACGTACAATATAGTATTTTAACTAAATTAAATTCTAAGTTTAAGTGTATTATTAACACTGCGACTATTAGTAATCATACTAATATAGATTTTTTCTCTGTAATTACAATTATTATACTGAGGAGGTTCCTTGTGTCACCATGGAAAATTCTCAATTAGGGTGTAATAGCGATAGGAGCTTGTTGTCTGGTGATGGCACAGGAGCTATGGGTTCACTCCGGATGCTCATTTAAACTAATTAGTAAAACAACAGAAGATACCAGAAATATTATACTTTCTTGCTATTAAATAGCTAAATGTTAATGTACTCATGTAAGTGACGAAGACGATTGTCTTAATGGGAATAAATTTCTTTAAACCGAATGTAAAAAATGCTAAGCTATGGGCTAAGCAGAATTCCTTAGTGAGAAAATTAATAAAAAAATTGGTTGTCTGTAAAGTCGGTTTACTGACGATAGTTGAACGTGACAACGCTGTTACAACAGTTTCTTGAAGTGTCACCCGGCAAACCAATTTATAAGACGTTGTCACGTCAAAATATAATAATTATATCAGACAAGAGACTTCACGTGGTTTTCTAAATTCTAATAAATAATAGTTTAAAAAAACTAATAAAGCACGCTTTTTATAGAAAACCGAACTAAAAAATAGAAAATAATATAATAATAATATATTTTCTATTTTTTAGTTCGGTTTTCTATAAAAAGCGTGTTTTTTTAGTTTTTTAAACTATTATTTATTTTCTACTTTTTAGTTGGTTTATTAATAACAGCTTGTTTTTTTTTAATTTTAAACTATTATTTGTTCGAATCTACTATTAGTTCCGTGATTACTATTAGTAGATTCGAACGTAGATTTTCCAAATTATTCATCACACATTATCAATCAAATCAAAATATTTTATTTTACATAGGCCTACATGGGCACTTAAAAAACGTCAACAAAAGGTGCAAGGTTCGGGTTGGTCGTTTCCTATGGAGAAGAAACGGCAAGAAACTCCATGGTTACTCTTTTAAAATCATTCGGTTTTACAATATTTGAAGTTACAGCGTTAGTACTTAAGTATGGGAGGACAGCGTAGGCCCAACAATAAGTCGTTGCTTACTACAGAAGGTAAAAGAAAAAAACAGCTGTATTAATAGTAAAATCTCAATTTAAAAGCGGGTTTTTTTTTAATTTTTAAAACTATTATTTGCTCTGCTGAATTAAAAATTCTCTTTGGTATTCGAAAATTTCCTAATATTAGATAAATCGGTTAAAGATAATGGTTGAAATTTAAAATCAACATCAAATTCTGCCTTATCGACTATAAGTAGATGAAAATTATATAAATTAACAAAAAACTTATTTTTCAATTTGAAAAATGGAATAATTTTATCAAATTAATGTAATGTCAGCGGTCCTCGATAAATCTACAAAGTCTGAACGAAATCCGACCGTTTAAAGTGGGTCAAAATCGTGCGCAAAGGAGTCGGTTACAAAAAAAAAAACTTTTTTGCAAATTATAAAATGGAATAATTTTATTAAAAGCAAATAGCATTAGGAATTTTTATAGACTTAAAAAAAGCTTTTGACACAATAAGTCACAAACTGTTATTAAAGAAACTAAATGACATTGGTGTCACTGGTAGAGCCCTTGATATTTTTAAATCTTACTAGGCTAATCGTTCCCAAGTGGTTAAGATTAAGGAAACCCAAAGTAGTCCTAAAATCGTAAGTTTTGGCATTCCGCAGGGATCAATTTTGGGACCCTTACTATTCCTGATTTATATTAATAATATTCATGAAGTTGGACTTAAAGGCGATGTATCGTTGTACGCCGACGATACAGCTTTATTTTATTTTGGACACTCTGTAGACACTGTTATGTGTGACGCTCAGGATGATCTAAATCTTTTAAATATGTGGTTTCAGTGCAATCTACTCACAATAAATATAGCCAAAACCAACTACATAGTTTTTGCAGCAAAATATAAAAAAATATCACACAATTCACAATTAACCATAAGTAACCAACCTATCAAAAAAGTTGATCACGAAAAGTATCTTGGACTAATTTTAGATACCTAGCCACCTGAACTGGAAGCTGAAGACATATGGAGAAGGTTAGATCTAAACTGATTTAGCTCACGGGAGCCCTACGGAGTGTTGTCCGATGTCTTCCACGCCAAGTACGTTACAATATATATAATACTCTTATAAAACCTCACTTGGACTATCTTATAGAAGTATGGGGCACAGCGGCCAAAACCAATATCGAAACGCTACAAATAGCACAAAATAAGTTAGTAAAGACACTCTTCCAATATGATTACAGTGCACCTACACAAAAAATATACCATGAAACTAAGTTAATGAACATATCACAAACATACGTATATAATACTTGCATCTTAATAAGAAAAATACTTAATAAAAACATTCACACACAAATACATTTTACAAAGAAACATCAAATACACAAAATTGGGCTCAGAAATGCAAATGACATACAATTATACCCACCACGCACTAGGTATGGCAAGAAAAATGTGATGTACGAAGGTGCTGCATTGTACAATAAACTACCAAATAACATAAAAAATGCAAAATCCATGGCAATATTCAAGAAACACTTAAAATTACATATTTTTAAAGCAAGCACACCTTAGTGCATTACATACCACATCTAGTTGCGCGTGTTCCGTGTATGTTTACATTTTGGCGGGGTTAAATGTTTTGCGATTACCCTACACTTCTAGAATAATTTGTACCTATGTTTTATGTTTGTTATTATTTTGTTAAAACTGTACGTTAAATCAATAATATTTTTAAACTAGTTTATATTTCTCATGTAAGTGAAATTTCTTATGGGAAATAAAGACATCTCAAACCCGAAATTAATGTATTGTCATCGGTCCTCGATAAAACCTACAAATTGAACGAAATCTGGCCATTTAAAGTGGGTCAAAATCGCGCCCAGAGGAGTCGGTTACAAACAAACATACAGCCGGCCTAGCATGACCGCCGTAGAAACGTGCTATGTCTACGGAAGAATCGACAATTTGACAGATATTTCTATCGTCCCAAGCATGGCGATATTAAGAATGTAGAAAAGAAATGTTTCTTTTCTTCAGTCGACACAAGTCTACAACGTCGAGCATGACGACCATATTTTCTCTTCTTTTGACATTTGGGGATAGAAACATTACTTCTGACAAATGTCAAACTAGTCTTATTAAAATTATTAAAAACTAAATACGAGAAATACGTTTCGTGGTTGCGTTGAGTTACGTTCAAAAGGTTGAAATGTTATGTAAAATATTTTGGTTTAATTTTGCGAAAAAGATCCAGGCCTGGATCCAGGATGCAGCAACACCATCCCGCCCACGAAAAATGAAAAACTCGTGCAATAGGCAACTTTTTTTTGTTAACTAAACGTAATAATATTCAGGGAATATAAACATCACGTGATACGTCCCCGTTGCTATGGAAAGAATTTCTGTCTATGTCTTCGTAGAAACGCGAGTCGACGGGGCGCGCCATGCTCGGCCAGAAGAAATGTCAAGTTGTATAGAAAAGATTTCTTGTCGTTTCTTGGTAGAATAGAGATAGAACGGTCATGCTAGGGGGGCAGGTGAAGTTAATAAAAAGCTTTTAAAAACGAAGTAGCTCAATAATTTGTAGATTTCATTACTAATATCCCACTTAAAACTAATGAAACCATAAATTCATCACCCTTGCTTTCTACAGTTTCTACTGATTTATTAAAATCGAACGTTTCAGCCTGTCCGGTTGAGTTTCAATTTAAGCATATAAAGCCCATAGCAGTCATTAAAGCTTTTAAGGAAATCAAAATCAAATTAACCGAAGATCTTTTGCGGACCTTATGAAAAACATAAATATACAATTTTCAAATGCGGGGACAGAAAAGACACCAATAACTATAGACCCATCTCCGTGATGCCGGTTTTCAGCAAGGTGTTTGAAAAGGTAAAGCTTAATCAAATATTCACCCATTTTAACACCAATAAAATCTTACATGAGAAACAGTATGGTTTCACCAAAGGACATTGTACGACTGACGCCGGTGTCACTTTATTAAAACACATATATACTGCGTGGGAAGAGACACAAGATGTCTGTGACCTCTCGAAGGCATTTGATTGCGTTAATCACGAAACCTATTGCTCTTGAAACTTGAACATTACGGTTTTGGTAAACTTGCACTCAGTTTAGTAAAATCGTATTTGAATGATAGACAACAGCATGTACAAGTAAATGGTGTAAATTCAATAGGTTTAAAAGTAAAAATGGGTGTACCACAAGGTTCGACATTGGGTCCTTTCCTCTTTTTAGTATACATTAATGACCTACCCCACTTATTTAAAAAACAAACACAAATATGTTGTTTGCTTACGATACTTCTTGAATATTACGGATAAACAGTCGTGCCATAAACCTCGACAACGTAAATAACGCTCTAATGCAGGTCTACTTTCACAAATTATTATGGCTTGTGGCTGGGACTGTAGACAGAGGAATACCTAATAGAAAAACCTACATTTGGCCAGTTACTTATGTCTTAGTCTCATGTAATATGGGAATCATGGGAGAATTCCCAATGATTCCCTTATTTTCCTGATGGAAAAAAACTAATAACATTTTGCCCAACCTTGGAACCGAACCCAGGACCCCATGCTTAGCAGTCGCTCTCATCATCATCATCATCATCATTAGCCTATAATGTTCCCACTGCTGGGACACAGGCCTCTTCTATGAGGAGTGGGCTGTAATCCACCACGCGGGCCCAGTGCGGGTTGGTAGATGTCACATGTCTTCGAATTTTTGGTTCTAGGACATGCCGGTTTCCTCACAATGTTTTCCTTCACCGTTTTTGAGAGCAGTCGCTCTAATAAAGTTTAATATTAAAATAGTGTCAACAAATATTATCAGCAATTACCTGCACTACTTCTGTCACCATAAGCGGCATTGTGAGTAGGAGAGTAGACTACTCTGAAGGTGGTCCTATTGCCTCGCGTCTCCAGAATCTGACACCACGCCACCGAGTCTATACTGTGCAGGAAGTACTTCGATCTTGACTGAAAACAACGGAATAATACATGAACAATAATTCGTATTTTATCATAAAATAAGAAGATGTTGGTAAAAATCTAAAATCTAGAATAAGCATATGCATCGGAAGTAAGCTGTGAGTGACGGTCTGCGCATTATACAGTCAAGACGATGCGTCCTGTGTCCCGCTGATACCTAAAATTCTGTTGTGCGCAGCTTTACGTTAGATGTTTCGAGTCGCCATAAAGATTGAACCGTTATACCTGCTCAGACCGTCACTAGCAGCTAACTTCCGAGACGCCATACAGTGTGAACAGAACTATATCATCAGTCTATGTTTCCACTGCCTGGACTGCCAGGACATAGGCCTCGTGTTTATGAGAGGGAATGGGCAACAATCCACCACGCGGCTGCCGGCTTAGTGTGGCTGTCACATGTTTTTCAATTTTCCAGCCACCCATTGTGCCACCCTATTTGAAAGTTCTATATTGTATTATCTGTAATTTATCATCTACCTAGCCTGTTGGGAACGGTTTCCATTCTACGCGGATGCAGTTGAATACCAGTATTTTACTTGGAGCGACTGCCTATCTGACGTCCACAACCCAGTTAGTACTGAGTAATACGATATCTCTTGGCAAGACTGGTTGTCAGACTTTCCGGCCTTTAACGGCTGAATACCAGTAATTTGTATGACGTAATTTGTGTTCCTCACAATGTTTTCAGTGATAATGATGCTTGCCGAGTTATGAACCTACAAAATATAGCTACAACAGATTCAAGTCGCGGCCTTTACCCGTGCCTTTGGCTAGGTAACCATAATGAGGCGAGGGAAAAAATAACCTCTAACCTCTTAAAATAAGCCATAATGCTTTTTCCGTATAAATAATCTCGATGTTTATAAAGCTATGGTTTCGGAAAATACCGACGATTACCACAAAACAACAAAATACAACTGTTAATGAGGAATATCGTTAGTATTTTCTCCAAAAACGGCAAACTAGACTAGGTGTTTAATTTTAATGAACAGGATAAAAGTTTATCAATGTTTTAGGAACAAAGAAAGGCAGTTTTACATAATTATATATTATCATCGGCGGGATGATAAACAAAAAGGCTACGCTTATATACTAACAGTGATGCAAAAGTATCTTACCCAAAAAGCGTGTTTACTCGTGACTAGAGGCTCCACCTCTATCCTATCGAGTGAGATGCCGAGTTGTACCGACGTGTTCGTTCTCACTTTGCGCAGTAGTTGCACTTTGTACGCTTTGTACTGAGGCGCTTCTGTCGCCATTATGTGGGACTGCATCTTGCCTAGATCTGTATCGCCAGTACCTGCAAAAGAGGATCAAATTTTTCAAGCATTTCCATGGACCAATATCCAATTAGTAAAATAAATACAAGAACTTGAATAGCATAAGCCAATTGTTCGCATGGACAAATAATAAACAAGATTAAATTGTTAAATAGTCTACTAGCTTACTGCATTTTCACCCGTGAACGTTTTTACACAAAATTTTTATAAATTATATAGCCTGTGTTATATTACCGTAGTATTCAATCGAAATCTTTTTTAGTAGTTTTCGGAGAAGAGTTACAAACATTTATCCATCTTCACAACATTTTGTGTGCTTAGAATCGAGATAAACTGGCATGAAATTAGAAAACTACGTTCTGGCATTGTCTAGGTTTTACCTAAAAGGAGATTACTGACATTTTGAGTTTAAAAGTTATTTATAAAGTTAAGAAATGGTACATTCTTATTAAAGAATTAGGTATTTTGAACATACTATCAATAACCACAGATCAAAGAAAAATTAAAATAAACTTGCATAATGCAACATTACCTTCATTTAAAGCCTTTAGTGCTATTAAAACAGCTTCTGACGTCGAACTCCCTCCCGTATTGTGCCTGGAGGGATTGTGATGACTCTGACCAGAGTCTGTGACTTTTGAGAACACATGGAAAGCTCCACTCATGCCATCTTCAGGAATTGACAAAGGAGGTAGGGTCATTGCATTTTTATTCTTTAGTTCCACAAGTCCGAGACATGTGAACCCGAATTTGGAACAAGGCTCATTGGCGTCAAGGCAGGGGAATGCCCAGTCAACCTCTCCATCATCCTCTGCTATACAAAGTCCGTAATCATGCACAGATCCAAGTGACATGTCTGGATGTTCGATGCTGAAAAGTTAACCAAATAATTTTTGATAGTACATGCATGCAGATCAATATAATAGTAGAAATTAAAAGGAACAGGAAGGTAAACTCTTGAATTAAATTAGTCAATTTATAATTAGCATTTTATTACCTGTATTTATAGCATGTGAAGCCAATTAAATCCTTGATCTTGGCACTAGCAATGACACACACAACTAGAGGGTAATTCTGATGCTTCTCCGGAAGCATTGTCATGAAGATCTTGAATGACTTGATAGGCAAACCTAGTTGTGCAGTGCCATCAAACTTTGCATACTCCAAATACTGACGATGAGGTAGATCTGGGCAGTTCTGAAGCTGTTCGGCTAATAGGGATTTCTGTTTGTCAGGCTTTTTAATTTCAAACTTGGAGAACGCTTCTACCAATTGGTCTGCGGTGAGAGGCGAGGAGTCCTCCCATTTTATTACTTTAATTTTAGCTGCCTTTTTTAATGCTTGCTCTTTCTTGTCTAGCCATTGTGCTGTGTTGGATCTTTGCCTGGAATATAAAGAAATTAGGTCAGCCAATTTAAATAAGCGTGAGCAGAATAAAACTGGAAAAGAAAGCAGAAGAGTTCCGTATAGCAGGGAGATCCGCTTTCGCCGAAGTTATTCATAGCTGTTCTACAAGATATCTTCCTAAGTATAGATTGGACAAACAAGGGGGTCTGGATACTTAATAGATGTTTATGTCACTTAAGATTCGCTTAAAACTGCTGCAGAATTATAGATGTTGCGTTTTAGCATGGCAATAGCGGTCACAGCCCACCGTTCCCTTAATAACTCTTTGGCAAACCAGAAGAACATCATAATGGATTCAAGTAACTTGCCACTCTCTTTAACATATGCAAGCCAAGACAACATCCTATGGAAAGAAGTATCAAACACATCAAACCAAACTCACAGAACAAGCCATGACATTGACGTGGAAATGGGCAGCCCACATAGAAAGGTTCCAGGATAACAGATGGTCATTAAAACAACAAAATGGTCACACAGGAAAAAGACAAAGAGGGCAGCAAAAAGAACTATGTGTCGATAATATTGATAAAACAGCGGGGTAAAACTGGATCAACACCTCCCAAGACAAACAAAAATGGAAAAATAAGGAGAAGGCTTTTTACCCTACAGTATGGCCTCTGCCATTCAATAATATTTGTGCACATCATTAAGAATTAATTTAGATTGTATGGATAAATAGAGCTTTAAATTAGTTATAAATAAACTTTTTTTTTTTTTATTCTTTTATCTTGCGATCAGTTTTTCTGACTATGAGCAGATGAGATGGTGCGAATGGCGTGTTGGGCGCTACTCTCAGTAGAGTCTGCCCTAACTTTACGAAGTCATTCTTCGTACTGAGTGTTTAGGTCGAAGATGTCCCGTCGCTTTTTTAATCGACGGATGCTTTCTGGGATAGTAAGCTGCCCCGCAAGCTTATTTGGATGCTTTAGGAGTCGAGATTTGTAGTTTTCACCATGTGTGCTTATCTCCTCGTTGACCAATGGAATATTAAGTATTTCATGGATCTCTGTTGTCTTAATAAACCATGGTGCGTTGGATATGTGTTTTAGTATATAATTTTGTGCTCTCTGCAATTTCATTATGTTGGAGGCACTGGCTGATCCCCAAAGTTAGATGCCATATGTCCAGATTGGCTTTAGTATAGTCTTGTAGATGAGTAGTTTGCTGTCTATCGCCAGTTTTGAGTTTCTCCCTAAGAGCCAGAGGAGCTCTCTATATTTTAGGTTAATTTCTTCTCTTTTTGTTTCAACATGTTTCCTCCAAGTGAGCCTGCGGTCAAGATGCATACCTAAATTCTTTAACTTCACAGACTCTTGATATGGGAGTTGACTGCCGTTTAGTGTGACCGGGTCACAGTCATTTTTGCAGAGAGTAAATGTGATGTGCACAGACTTGGACACGCTGGCGGCAATTCTCCATTTGGCTAGCCATTTTTCAGTCTCATTTAAGCTGGTTTGCAATATGCGAGATGCTTGTGTTGGACATTTGTGCGAAGCAAGTAAGGCAGAGTCATCTGCAAAGGTGGCCGTTGTAACGTCCGAGCTCTGTGGTAGGTCGGGCGTAAACAGGGTGTATAGCACAGGTCCGAGGACGGATCCCTGTGGTACTCCTGCGGATATTTCGTGGAAACCCGAGGTAGATTGATTTTCTCGTACTTGGAATATTCTGTTTGTAGTGTAGGATTTCATTACACCATAGATAAAAACCCTATTACCACATACTTTATGTGGTAATAGGGTTTTTATCTTGACAAGCAATCCTTTGTGCCAGACTCTGTCAAAGGCCTGTTGTATGTCCAGAAAAGCAGCTGAGCAGTACTCCTTTTGCTCAAATAAATAAACTGAAAAAAAAAACTATTATTCTCGTCAACTGTTGACTGGTTGATAAAATAAGGAAGTGTGAAATTGGCGCCCGTGACTGAAAAGATGTGTGGTAATCGGTTGTCGTGGTATGTGATGCGGAGGAATACGTAAAATGTAGTGAGGAAAGTTTTGAGTATGAATGTGGTTATAAGAGTAGAGGAAGACCAAAGAAACAATGGATGGACTGTGTGAAGGATGATATAGCAAAAAAGGAGGTGTCTCATGAGATGACAAGTAATACAGAAGTATGGAAGAAGAAGACATGCTGCACGCACCCACTACCATTAATAAATTGGGATAAGGGCAAGAGAATAATAATAAGATAAGAATGATGAACTGGTTGACGGTTTGTGTGACCAGAGGGCTGGCTCATCATTTGGTCACAGAATTAGCAATGCTATTCACACTGGCATTGGCGAGCTGAGTAATGAGTGGGTTTTCTCGGTGACTACAAAGGAGCTCCTCAGCTTGTTTTTATTTAGTTTGAACGGAAGTGGCTGTTATCACCCAATACTAACAATGAATTAGCAGGATTTTTGTGGCGCTTCATTGACAGGCTTCTTCTTTTATGTGATAGTAACAATGGTTCACTATCACGGCATGCTCCTGTCTTCATGTTGACGTTGCGTAGTAAGTAAGTAGTGGGCGGTAGCTTTTCTAAATCCCGGGCCACAAACACAGGCAATACATCCGGCTCGGTCACTTTGAACATGCTGATAATATCGTTTAGTACTAGATTGTCTTTGCCTTGTTCCTTCCTTGCTGATTTACGTTGATCCAATGGTAAAGATTCAAAAAATAACAACTTCGATTTTTTAATCTGCACACTCGTGAACATCAATAAACATATTTTTATCAAGCTGTCTTCGTCTATTATGGAAAATTTATTTTGCATATAAGACAACATCTCGTCAACAACAAGATTACAATTATTACACTTTGATGTGGACGTCATTGTTAACATGTACAGCACAATCTACACACCACACCTATGGAGGTGCATTAGTGACTAAGCTATAAGTAGCTTTAATTCACCAATGTATTTATTTATAAACTATTACATATTCATAAAAGATTTGGAACTTTAAAATTACAGCTCTTATTGGTTCCACCTGTTATCCCTAAATGATGTCATAAGTAGAATAACAAATTATGTCATAATTGACATAGCATCACACTGGAAATCTATAACTGGGTCAGTAGAGCAGTCAGCCCATGTGATTAATATAAAAATTGTTGAAAAGGAAGAACAAACTGTTGTGTAGGTATAGATTGCCAGTGTGGTAAGGATAAGATTCTGGATGATGATAAAAAGCTGATATATTCAATGTTTCTATAACTTCCAGATAAGCAATGGGAAAGTGTGACCCAATTTACATCATTTTAAAAATGTTGTATGACTTAAAGGTTCTGTATAACCATACCTGTGTCCTCCGAACTCCTCGTAGCGCACGTAGCTGCCGCACAGCGGGTCATCATCCTCGCTATCATCCATATCAGGGTAAGGATCGAACTGTGTTACTATTTCTCTGCCCACTTCCTCCTCAGATATATCTCCCATGCCATCTTTACCTTTGCTTGGTCCTGGCTGAGTCAACCTCAGTTCCCTTATCCTCTTCTTCTCTTCAATAGCTTTATTTTGAAACACTTTCGAAAAATCCTCTCCAGCCATAACGATCTCACATAAACCGGTGTCGTCGGTTGCAATAAATGCATCACGTATGTTTTTGAGGAGCCAAATTTTGTTATCGTATGTAGCCATGTTATTAATATTACTAATTAGTTTAATGTTAATCGTATTTCTTGTTTTCGATCCCCAAAATTGAAACACATGTCAAAGTTGCAGTTCCCAAACAAAATGCTTTTCGCGTGATTCAAGTCTACGATTAAAAAAAACGTCGTTTCTTTAACATTACAGTAGTTTTGCAAGAGATACCTTTATACATGCTCAATCAATACGTATCTTTTACTCAGTCTATTTTCATGCTAAATAATATTTTTTGGAAGACTGAAACGCATTTTGACATTTCTGATTAAAATAATTTTTCTGGGTTTGTTAGTGTTCCAACTTGCGATTCTGAAAATGTTTTGGTAGGTGTTTGGTGAATCAACTATTGACAATAAAGTAAGAAAAGAAAAAATCTTGTAATGAACACACTCAAACATCATTTTCTTCGATACTTCTTATTTTCAGTGGGAAATAGAAGAAAAAAACGCACTGCTGACCCCATTTAGCATGGGACAAGCCGACAAGGGCAGGAAGATGATGACTTCTCATTGGCAAAGAGGCTCATTGGACTGTTTCTCTCATCCACGAAACTTGGAACGGTGTGTAACGCATTGTATCATTGTCTGTCAACTGAAGACTAGGCAGCATAGTCTCAGACCTTAGCCTGTTCCGAAAGGAACAAAAAAAAAATTGTCTGTCATTCCGTCAATGTCAAAATGACATTAATGACATGTTATTGTTGTCATAGTAACTGAAAGATAGCAATATTTTGTTTTGAGCAAACGCTCAAAGCTTCCTATCTGTTCCAGGGCTTTCTTTCAATAACAAATGTAAGTAATGTACAATTATCTTATTATGATAATAACTTACTCATATGAAAACAACTATTGTTGAATTCTCTTGTTAAAGAAATAGTTAATTTGAGGTTAGAACCCTTATAACAACTGTGAAGCTAACAGTACTAAGGATAGTTATATCATGTTGGTCGAGGTAGGACTGTTGGATTGATACAGTAGCCAAAAAACTAGCTTACGACTGCTAGGAGCAGTCTGGTCATCAATCATCATGATCATCTTTCTCTTGCCGTTATCCCAATTCATTTGGGATCGGCGCAACATGTCTTCTGGGCAGATTCAAATTATAATATTATACAATATTAATATTAAACAACATAGGTACGTATTTCCTCTTGAATTAAATTTTGTCGCCTCTAATATATGACAAACATAACTGGCGAAATGTGTATGGGTCCTATGAGGTACACTTCTGCCTAACCCTATGTTTGCCCTTGTTGTTTTGGCAACACTTAGAATCATACCATACCTCATACTCATGCCTTTATGCCATTGCGTATGGCTTACGCAGGATATACTGCTTCAGTCGACTGTGACTGCAGGTGATTTATTTATTTATTTAATATAAAATGTACACAATCATTTTTACAAGCTATGGGATTAAAACTAGCCAGTACATGACCCTGTTAGGGCGCAGCAAAATAACTTAAAACTAACTTAATAATATTGCAGCAATTGATTGTGCAGTGACATAAATAAATACAAGAATAAATAAAAACAAAGTTTATTGCACCTTTAATTTAATAACTTAAATTAATCTAAGTTAGTAACACAAGTATAACTTTGGTCAGTAAAAACACATCTAAAACACTGAAATTTGTATAAATAAAATAACTTCAATACAAGATCAATTATTATCAGAAAACACATTTACAAACTTTAAAATATAAAATATTTCTAAACAAAAAAAGACATTGCATTAATCAGGTTTATATGAGTACGTAAAACATAAGGAATGCTACACTCATGTTTGGGTCTGTCTGAGCAGGTGCGTTGGCAAAATCAAATGTATATTTGATCACCCAGCTGCATCAAATTATCAAAAAGTTGTCTGTGAATTAATATGAAACAAAAAATTGTGGTGTCCTCGCAAAATGGCGATAAGAAGTAGGTACCTACACCATTGAGAAGTGGAAGGGAAGGAGGCATTTGCCCAGGAGTGGGAATTCTCCCTCTCATTACCTAGCTAGCCCTTATTATATTAAGAGAAATTATTACAAAAAAAATGTGCCGAATCTGAACACAAACACGATTGTAGCAAGCCTTACAATAACCTATCAACACAATACTTCTACACAATGCTATAGTTTCCCATGGCCAACATACAACGCCTGAGGTCCTGAACACAATCATAGTAAGACCGATAGGGAGGCGCCAGTGTTTCATCATAGAGTTTCAGTACTTCTACAAACTTCTTCATGGCTTCTCCATACTGGCCACCTTCCATTGCTGCACGGCCGAGACGGTACATCATATCTGTGTCCTAGAAAAAAAAAAGATTTTTAGTAATGTTTGTGTCTTCTGAATATAATTTAGAGAAGAGACAGACCAGGGAAACATGGGATAGAAGAGAGGAGACATGTACTCGGCAGTGGAGGAAATAAGGCAACTGATAATGTCTATTTTTAACCCCCAACCAAAAAGGAGAGGTGTTATAATTTTGATGTGTGTACCTGTGTGTCTGTCTGTGGCATCATAGCTTCTGAATTAATAAACCGATTTTGATAAAGTTGGTTTCGTTTGAAAGTTGTGTATAATAATAGAAAGTGTTCTTAGCTACATTTCAAGAAAATCTGCTGAGCCGTTTGAAGATCATCACCTCTTTTCTAGTTGATGAAGGGATTTAAACATACACACACACACCTGATTTCCACAGGTCTGATTGATTCGAAATCTGAAATCTTGTCACTTGTCACCATGGACATCTCTCCCCTCCCCTTAAAAGCGGAAGGAATGGGGGAGGTCTATGTCCAGGAGTGGGATAGTCAAGGCTAAAAAAAATGTATGATGTGTGAATGCTTGTAAACCCTTGTTGGCTATACATTGTTCTTTTTCGATAACAATGACAAAATCTTATAATTAGGTTGATTTTTTTCAGATAATTGACATCCTATGCAAGCAAGTTCATAACCCATCATGGCAGACGAGGAAGATGGTAAAGTACTTCTTTCTCTAGTATAGTTAAATATAATGACAATCATTACCTAAACTATCTTAGGCCCGGACTCCACCAAAGCGGAGAAGAGCGGAGCGGAGAGGAGATGTGTGGAAACAGACCGATCAAATTGGTTGAACTTTACATCGCGTCTGTCATTTCTCTTGTGATTGGCCGAATCTTGCACATCTCTCCGCTCCGCTCGTCTCCGCTTTGGTGGAGACCGTGCCTTACTCCTGATAAATAACATTGGTGCTACACATTTTCTTCTACCATTCTCCCCTGTCAAACGTCACTCTATCATTCACTACATTTTCTTTCAAATAATTCCCTAACACAAACCACACATTTTTTTAGACTTCCACTTAATCCATCCGAATGGTAACACCCTTAACGGATCTGCCCCCGTATTCACAAACGTTCGAATTCGATTTCGATTCGGAAAGTCGTATGTCTATCTCGCTCGCTTTCGTAATGCCAAAACAAGATAGACATACGAATTATCGAATCGAAATCGAATCCGAGCGTTTGTGAATAGGGGGCCTGAATGAAATTTTGTACATAGATTATTTATCGTGGGAAATAGCACACAGGCTATTAGGGTAATGATTAATAGTAATAATAATAAATTTATTTATTTCTCCCACAAATATGTAATGTAATGCATAATATAATGTTTGTCACACAAACACATCAAAATTCTCACGCGAAAGAAGTCGCTGGCAACAGCTAGTATTAATATAAACCCGTGGAACTCTTACGAGGAAAGGGCGGATTAATGGAACGAGTTAACTAGTGATAATTTTATTTATCTGGTTAACATTTGTCTTTTGGAATATGACGTAGGTAGGTAAATGAAATGTAAATGACTAAAAGAGCGATGAATATAAATGTGGATGCTTCTAGTACACCAATCGATCGATCGTCGATTGATGCCATCGATTGATGGAAGAATGGATTAGTCGAAGTCGATCTGCATTTTCTACTATACTACGCGAGCGATCAACGTCGATCGATGGCATTGATCGACGATCGATCGATTGGTGTGGTAACACCCTAAGTTCTGCCGTGATTGAATTACAAACATTCATCCATCCATCCAAACTTTCGCATTTTTAATATTAAGTACCTATAGATTATTATCGTTTCTACCACATTTTTCCTAATGCACCTACCGTAGATTCATACTATCGGTTTAAAGGTCTTTTTCTCTTTTGTTTATGTCATTCAAGTCTAATTAAAAGCATTGTTTATTGCAGAAATCGAAGAAGTAACAGTCATCGAAGAACCTGTAGTAGAACTAGAAGAGATCCGACAAGTGGAAGAGAAAGCTCTTGCGCCCCCCAAGTATGAAGTGCGACCGGGCCTTGGAGAAAAGTAAGAAAACCGTTTTGAAGACTATTTTGACTCAATGGCTGAACAATAGTAGATTGTTGCATCGAGCGCAAAGTGAGTTATTAATGCACGAGTGTTATGTTGGTGCCCGAGCGTATGCGAGGGCACTAAATTAACACGAGTGCATTAATAACTCACTTAAGCGAGGTGCGTAATCTACTTTTCTTTCAACTACCGTCATACCGTGACAAAATATACTACCTACCTACCTACCACCACCTGCCTACGACCTGCCTACCGCCTGCCTACGACCTACCACACCCTGCCTAACACCTGCCTATCTCCTGCCTACGACCTACCACCGCCTGCCTACCACCTGCCTACAGCTTGCCTACCGCCTGCCTATGACCTACCACAACCTGCCTACCGCCTGCCTACGACCAACCACCACCTGCCTACGACCTGCCTACGACCTGCCTACGACCTGCCTACGACCTGCCTACGACCTGCCTACGACCTGCCTACGACCTGCCTATGACCTGCCTAACATCTGCCTAAGACCTGCCTACAACCTGCCTATGACCTATCTACAACCTGCCTAACACCTGCCTACAATCTGCCTAAGATATACAATCACCTGCCTAGATCTGCCTATAAACTGCCTACGACCTGCCTACAACCTGCCTACCACCTGCATTTCGCCTGCTTAACACCTGCCTACCCCCTGCCTAACACCTGCCTGCCACCTGCCTACCACCTACCTACCGCCTGCCTACGACGAACCACCACCTGCCTACGACCTGCCTAAGACCTGCCTACGATCTGCCTACTACCCACCCACTCCTACCTAAGAACCTTCTCCTGACAATAACAAAAACAAAAAAAAAAATTAGCGAAATCCGTCCAGCCGTTCACGTGTGATGCGACCAAGGGAAATAGGGAATCATTTTTATATATACTCGTATAAATAAAACATAAAAAACAGTGCAGTAATGAAAACAGTGCAGTAATGACAACATTTCTGCACTGTTTTGGTTCTAAGCAAAAAAGACATCCTTTGTGATCGGTTTTGTAGTGATTAATGATACCATTACTGCGTAGTTGGAAGAAAATATTTTTATTGCCTTCAGATTGGTGTTTTCTTTTGACACCCATTTTAGATAAGATTTCATGGTGCGAGAGAAGAAGAACAGCATGGACTGGACAGGCTGAGATAAAAATAACTCATTTTTTATCACATCTTAGTTTAGCATAATCAGCGAATAAATTCCCACTACCAGGACTCTGGGCAGAAATCCAGATGGTTCAGAATAGGACAGGGAAAATTCAGACTGGGGCTCAACCCCTGTAAATGGGACTTAACTGCCACGTTGATCTCGTGGTCACAGCGCAACTACTAGCGTGAGGTCTTTGGTTCGATTCACGGGCCGGGCAAAGCGTTATCGGTTTTTTTCACTAGGAATTTTTCAGTAGCAGCCGGAGTTTCGAAATTGGCGTTATGATCCCCCCGTGCCTCGGAAAGCACGTTAACACTTTTGCTGTTTAAGTTCAAGAAAATTCAATTTTACTAATATGCGCAAGTCATTATAGCTACGTATAAAGACGACTCGGTAGGCGAGTTGTGCACACACGAACGAAATGTTGTTCGACCCATAAGTGTTATGCCGTTGGTCCTGCGCCTTATGTCTCTCCGGTCGTGTCGGTTTCCTGTCCCATCAGACTGTGGGAGTGAGGGAAGAGTGCACTGTGTCTGTGCACACACTTGTGCGCTATAATATCTCCGGTGCAGATACGCGTACAGCGTCATGACCGAAAAATGGTCAGAAGGACTATTATTTTTAGACTTAAAACATGAGTGTGATTTTGGTAACACAATGCCGAAACCTTTGGAGAGAACATTCAGGCGAGATGTCTTACTGTTAAGACTCTTTTCTATTTTTATATGAATACTAGCTGTTCCGCGCAACTTCGTCTGCGTCACATTTTCACCGTTGTCGCAACATTTTTCATTGCTGCTCCGCTCTTGTTGGCCATAGCGTGGTGGTATGGTATATAACTCCTCGATAAATGGGCTATCTAACACTGAAAGAATTTTTCAAATCAGACGAGCAGTTCCCGAGATTAGCGCGTTCAAGCAAACAAACAAACAAACTCTTCAGCTTTATAATATTAGTATAGATTTCAAGGTATGACATGTTTTAACTCTCCCTTTCGCGTTTCAGATTCCAAGCAGCTAATGTAAGGGACATAATCCTGTCGACTATGCAAGAACAGCTGATGGGGCGCCAGTACCGCATGGATCAGGCGCCACGCTGGGCTAAGAGCATCGCCAACGCCATACGGCAGAGAGTACAAGAACTCGACATGAAGAGGTACCATTCATTACTTTTTATCGTTGTTTATGTTAAGACAAAGATTGTATTTTTCTTGCTGGAGTTAACTAGGGTGAGGGCATATGTAACCATTTAAATCCTTGTAATCAAATGTATCTTTAGAGCAAGAAGAGAATGATTTACGTCGCTTATCGATAGTATTTTTGACTCAATTTGTTGGGCCTATTGTTAATGTTCAATGCCGTGAAGGGAAATCCCTTTTGATGCTTTGGGGTCGGTCTATAAACATTGAAATCTATCATGTTACCACTTGCTACGTATTAATTTACGTGACTATAATGCTCTTCCCTTCGTTTCCAGGCGTACGCTGGCCTTTAGGCTTTGCGTTGTCTGATATAAACGGTGTAAAACACCTCTTAACGAAGCCGAAAGGCACTGGTTCTCCCTGTCTTTGCGATCATTTTTTTGTTCTACACCATACCTGGGAGCCTTCTAGTTACAGAGATATTAGAGGTCAAAGTTCCAACTTTTTGACAAGTATTTTTTTAAATACAAGTTTTTAATGTAAGATTTTTACTTTAAACACCTCCATGACCCCCGTACTATTCAATCCGTCCACCAGCACAATGTTTTGAGTGCGTTACATTGAGTTCTACCACAAAACATGATTTTACACCCCCCAAAAACAAGTCGTTTCCCAGCAATAATTTTTGCGTAAAGTTACTTAGTTTCATGTACAGAATGCTTGGTTGACGGCTTCGTGATGAGGTGATTTACACGGTGTATGTTGTTTGGTTTTTTTTTCTTGCCTTTTATGTTTATTGTTTTATTTTTGTCGTTTTGTATCACGTCATGTCCCTGCGACAAGTACCTAAATATTTTTTTTCTTTCTTTATTTATTTAAATTATTTATAAATAATTCATCTCGGTTCTTACATCCCGTGCTTCGTTCAGGATTCTAGAATCCTTCGCTACTCTCGGGATCCAACTTAGTCCCTCGAATGAAATAAGTTCCCTTCTTTTTCACTTGCTGTTGGTATAATCTACTATTATTAAGTAGATATTTATGCTCGTCATAAGTAGTTTTAAAAAGATGCTCTTCATTTAAATACAAAACGTACAAAACATAAAATACAAAACATGCTTTCACAGCAAAATTTTATATGTACCTCGGACCGCTACTCTATAACAGGCTAAATGAAAATGGGAACATGTACTCCCTAAATTATAGTAACTGCAAAAAAATCCTTAAGGAAACTCTTCAAGCTATGTCCTATGAAGATACAGAGAAGTTATTACTTGTGCTAAAGTAAATACTGTTAGTATTAGTGTTATTTTGTTTTTTTCAATTAGTTAGTAAGTTTAGTAATTATAATTTTATACACCTTTTTATACATTTAGCAATAAGAATAATATGATATGTGATTATTTGATCAATTAATTTTACCTCCAATCGCCTGAAACACAGGATTACCTAGTTCAGGCACAAACCATTAGTGAACATGACATAGATTTAAGAAAACTTGTATTTCATGTATACCTTATTATTAAATAAAATTTATTATTATTCTCTTTATTTATTTGACAAACATACGTTTTACATTTTTAAATATTTTTACAAAATTAAATACAAAAACATTTAAAAATATAAAAAATAGTAGCCCACCGGCATCGGGAACAGGGTCCGGGCTACCGGTGGTCAGGGCTCTTGAGAGAGGAACCTCCTAACAATACGTGCCGTGTCCAGAAGTACTGCTTTCTGAATCAAGCCCTTGATCCAACTGCCAAGCGAAAGACTCCGCAGATGATGGTCGAAGCTTTTAGCCATTAAGCCATTGGCCGACACGACTTATTATTATTATTATTATTTCAGGTATAAGGTTGTAGTGCAATCAACAATAATAGAAATGAAGGGTGCCGGAGTGCAATGCGGCCAGAGGTGCATATGGGACCCGGAGACTGATGACTATATAGATGAACAGTTCAGGAACGATTCTTTATTCTGTTATAGCACTGTATACGGTATTTATATGTACTGAACTATAGTTGTGTTTTTTGGGTCCTGGCTCCCATTCCCAGATTAGGCAGTCTTGTTGGGTTTTTGATCAGGAATCCCTGATGACACGGAACTAAAACATGATGGACTAAATGTGGGTGTACTATAGGTCCATCTCTGCCTAACTCTTCAGATTACAGGCGTGATGTTACGTGTATGTTTTGAACGATAGTAAGTTATGTGTTTAGAGATAAACCTATAGGATACTTATCAATGCACCAGTGTGTGAAACAAAAGAGATTCACTTTCACACAAATAATAAATTTCGAATTGCATGCCCACGGTGAAAAATTTATACTTATTTATCTCTTACCTGTATACTGATCTTTTTTATTGACTATACGTATAAAATAGACTTGCAGATTATACCTATACTAGAGACTATGTATTTTAAGGAGCTCGCACAAAACAAGGCCACAATCGCGGCTGTTCGCACAATTTTGCCGCAATCTTGGCCCCAAAAGGTCCGACCAAGAAGAAAGTTTGGCCGCAACTACAACAAGACTGCGACCAGTCGCGATCGTGGCCACAAATTGCCATTCAAAGCACAACCCAGTGTTCGTTACTAAGTATGCACCGCGACCAATCAAGCTAAACAAAACCACTTTATGTTGATCTCTAATTGTACTAGAAATCAATTCCAAGTGAGGCCATGTTATAATGGAAATGTATTGCTTGATGTGTTGTCGTGTGTACTATTTTAATTATTGAATTTAGTTTTATTTTAGTTGTATGTTTGTGTTATCATGTATTATTTTATGTTATTGTCACATAACAGAATGCCTTCTTCATTTTAGAAGATTTAAGCTCTTTTATAAACTATGTTGATGTTTTGTTTGAAGCTTAGACCAAGATGAATTAATTTAAATATAAGTAAGTGCCTGTCGGATCGGATAAAATTCAGAAATTATGTAAGTAGGTTGTAGATTTATCTAGTAAATAAACTTTATTATATAATACTATGCATGTTTTTCTCTCAATTAACTATTAATGATTTAAGCTAACTCTAGGTTATCTGATAAAACATAACAATCAGGTTTTATCCGCTTGTAGTTGTTGTAAGTTTTTAACCCCCGACCAAAAAAGAGGGGTGTTATAAGTTTGACGTGTGTATCTGTGTGTCTGTCTATGGTATCGTAGCTCCTAAACGGATGAACCGATTTTGATGAAATTGGTTTCGTTTGAAAGGTGTTTTATATAAATAGTCGTCGTTGAAATCTGCATATCTTTTTAATCTTTAAATCTGTCTTAGTAGAGCATGTCATGAGGAGGGATGAAAATTATGTGACTAAAATAGTCATGAATACAAATCTTGGCAGAGTCGATCTTTAAGGTTAAGCCGTGCTTGCCGAGGTTGATCCGTGGATGGGTGACCATAATTACATACCGAGTTTCCTCCGTGACTCGGAAAGCACGTGACGCCATTGGTCCCGGCTGTCATTTGTAGATCATGAACAGTCGTCACGAGTATTCAGAAGCCAAAAGTCTGACATTCAGTCTTGCCGAGGGGTATCGTATTACGTATTACCCAGTAACTGGGTTGTGAAGGTCAGATAGGCAGTCGCTTCATGCAAAATACTGGTACTCAGCTGAAGCCGGTTAGACTGAAAGCTGACCACAAAATAGCTTGGAAAAAGGCTAGGCAGATGATGATCAGTTACTCAGCTGCATCCAGTTAGACTGAAAGCCGACCCCAAGATAAGATAAGATAGTTTGGGAAAAGGTTAGGCAGATGATGACAAATCTTGACGGATAGAGAGGGAGAGGAAGACCAAAACAAAGATGGAGGTTGCTCGAGGTTATGAAAGAAACAAAGAGAAGAGAATGTGGAACAACAAAATGTGTTGCTCTGACTCTAAGTAACATTGGACAAGGGCAGAAAGACGATGGCGATGATTAGGCGTAGTTGCCGTAATTCAGGATCGTACGCCAATGTAAACCTTATGCCAATGACATAAAATTACAATTCCCCTTTTACACTCAATATTACAAAATCACGTCGCGTCGTCTGTAATGATGACATCGTCACGGAAATTTCTTAGCTTTCAGTTAGTTTACTCAAACAATTCTCAATTAATTTGCACATACATAATAATACACAAAATATGCTCTATTATTATATACGAAGTTATATCACATATGTTTATTGTATCATTTTCATGTCTACTCTAATTTATATAGGTACTATGTCTTCAGACGCGGATATGTACTGAAATAACTGTATTTGATGTACTCATTTGGATGGTCTACTTAATTCCTTCTGGGTATATAAATATTGTCAATATGAAAATGTTTCTGGCGCATTCATCAGAGACATCGACGTACCTATTTACAATATTTTCCTCATTTATTATAAACTTTAAAAAAAATATATATAACCCACTTCCAAAAAAAACAGTCGGTTATATTTTTTTGTACAAAAGTTTTTAATTAAAAAAAAAAAAACATTTTTTTGTTGTGGTATATCACGCAATTCCTAGTCAAGTATCATTTTTTCATTGTAACTAGGCACATCGTCCATACATACGACAAAGGACAAAATGCATAATAAAGAGGATGACTAAAAAAGAAATAAATAAAATTCATATGGATCACGCAAGCTTTCTCTACCAAATGAATGAAGAATCATAAATCGGTCCAAAATCACGGAGAAATAGGTGTACACACGTGAAAATTTTTCATAAAATGAAAACAACTGGGCCAAACTATGGTACATTTTTATGGGACCAAATGGCAACTATTACGCATCAAACTAAAGAAAAATCACGTAAATCGGATCATAAATCTCAGCGTAATAGGGGATAATCCTATTTTTCTTTCTTTGTCCGTCGGGTAGTTTATTGAAAAGTATTGGACACGTATTTTTTATTTTTTCACGTGGTCATAAAATTACGGAGATATATTGGGTTGAACTGGCGCATGACGTCATATAGGTAAGTTTTGTACCCACTTGTGACGTAGTAAGCCCCCACTCTCCAACTTTAATGAGTTCTAACTAAGTAATTTTTTGATATTTTGATAAAACAAAAAATACGTGTCTAATATTTTTGTATTACCTGTCTGACGGACAAAATAGAATGTCGTTTTCTTTACCCAGTCCGATCCCCTATCGGTGTACACACATAAAAAAAAATACAACTCGAATTGATAACCTCCTTTTAGAATTCGGTTAAAAATGTTAGCCATTTCTATAAATTTGTAACTATAGGTACCTAACAATGTACACGTACTATGTGTATATTATTTGTAAATAATTTTCGATACGTATTTTTTTATCCAAAATAGTTTACAAATAATATAAGTACCTACCCTTTTTTTTTCGGGTGGGTAACCACCAAATTACTCCTCCCGCTCTGGGCAGAGCGGAAGGGAGTGATATAAATAAACTGGGTTATTCTGGAATAATCGAAAACTAAATAGCTTAGTTATCTTAGGACTGCTTCGTTGGTGTAGTGGTCGCAAGCTCGACTGCTGAGCATGAAGTCCTAGGTTCGATTCCCGGATCGCGGAACAATGATATTGGGTTTGTCCATCAGGATTTTCTAAGTAGCAGCCACGGATTCTGAATTTGTGTCCGGTTGATGGCAATAGGCTCGCCCCCTATTACATGTCACTTAAACATTACTGGTAAACTATGTTATGTTAGTTATCTTACTCATTATTATAATCAGCCTATAATATTTCCACTGCTGGACAAAGACTTATTGTCAGAGAGAAGTAGTGGGGCATAATCCACTACGCAGGCCCCTGGTCACATGTCTTCAAACGTTTGGTTCTAGAACAAGCCGATTTCCTCGCGATGCGTTCTTTCATTTTTTTTGAGAGTGGTGGACTACACTACTACAGAAAGTGCTTAGTTTCAAACCAACGACTTCAACACGTAAGTTGGAACCATTACCACACTGGGCCTCCTTCTGTCTCATCTACCTGCCTCTATACATAAGCCAAGCGCAATGTCCCGTATAAAACATGAGCTCAACTTACTTGCAAAGCCTTCAATCCCTTGAGGATGTTGGTGTACTGCTGGCAGAGACCACACTGTATCATGAACTCATTGCTGTCGTAAGGTACTGCCACCACGTTGGGGCAGGGGCGGTCTGAATCGCATCTGTAAATTATGGCAGAAAGCTATGTCTACTTTCTCAAAACTTTTGTAGGTAGGTATATACAAAAATATGCTCGTTTCATCTTTCAGTACTTTTAAAGAGCTTTAGAAAGGCGCTATTATATTCAAGGACTTCCTCAAAAAAATGCCTAGTTTGCATAATTAGAAACTAGATGGCGACACCAGTCGCGAAATTATTTGCAAATTGACTACAATATTCGTAACCCAAATAAAAATCGATTCGTTACCGACAGAACAGCACGTAATTGTATTGAATTTCTAGCTACTCACTTGAATCTCATATAATTTTCGGTCATTTCTTCATACGTGGGCCACTTATGTTCACACGGCGTACAATGGCAGTCGAACCAGTACTGCTCCTTCAACTCTGCCTGCCTCTTCTCTTTGGGGACAGTCGTAAAGATAGGTCCGTAGTTCTCCGACACTTCCTCGCCTTTCTTGATGTTCTTCACTGCGCGTACGACGATGTTGTTGCCGCAGAAATATCTGTAACATGAATATTGAAAGTCGGTTAAATTACGATAAAGCGATGGCCAGTGTATAAGATACTTTTTATCAAATTGACAACAATATTTTTGCTAGTGCCAGTAAGGCACCTTTTGTTTGCTCAAATCGAACAACACTCTCGTCTCGTCGGCCACAACCGTTCCGTTTCAATGAGTCTACCTGATTCCGTATTTATGTCTATGGTATTCAGGGTGCGTCTTAAATATTCAGTCATGATTGTAAATCAGGGTAACGTTCAAGATTGAAAAGAATCGTCCATCCTATGGCGAAAGGACTAGGTACACGCATAATTTCAAAACCTAATGATACATAAATGCACACCTTTTTCTAATGGAGGCATAGGCAGAAACCACAGAACGCATCTAGCTTCGGATCATTAGATACCTACTCTTTTGATGTTACTTGTCTAGTGTCACAGTTTACAATGCCAAACCAGTTAAAATCAAAAATATTTCTGCCTACCTTACTACACCAGGATCACAAGAATGATTGAAAAGTGCCAGAGTCGGGAACACTGCTCCAGCCAAGAACACTGACTTTCCTTCATGTTTGATAATGTTCTGATCGATTTTAGGCTTAGGGCATTGCAGCTCAAATACTTCGTGAGCGTTGAACTTTAGGATTTGCAGATTCTTCAATATAAGGCCACCGATTAAAGCCACATCTTCCTTGTATTTTTCGTCTACAGCCATAGTCTTCAGCTCATCCACTTCTACAGGTGTAGTTCTCGGCTTCCCATCGAAGTAACCGCTGATTTCCAGAAGTTTGACGAAAAAGGCTGTCATTTGAGTTCTATGTAAAAAGTCCAGCTTGGATCTTTTGTCTTCATGATCCACCAAATGATAGATATTTCTGTAGTCATCAGTTTTATAAGGACCGGTAGGTATGGTATCCAATTCTTGACTGACACTTGTGAAGTAATCTTTGTTGCGTTGTGTGATCATCCTCAGCGCTATGTGGCAGGTTATGGAGCACCCTGACTTCCATATAAGAGGGAGAATGTGACACTCGTAAGCGTGATAAGATTTCTGTGCTGCCTCCAGGCATTTCCCGCTGCAGAATACGACGTTTGGACATTTTGGACACGGTAGAGGAATTGGACACCTGGAAACGATAAAATATTAAATATAATAGAAACTATTTAAGAGTGTTCTTAATCTAAGTTTTGCTTATTCGATTCTTATAGGAAATATGGGTTAAACGTACTTTGTGAAACAGTTCTGGCAATGTGTGCTTGAATACTCTGCTAACAAGACCCCGCTATGAGGCTTTTCTACCAACAGAACTTCTCCTGGTTCTATGTCTTTCGTAGCAGTGGCAAACCGCCCTCGAACATCTGCGTAATCTATCTGGATAGCTTCCGAAGCTGCAGGGTATTGAGGGTTGTTATTTCCAGGAAGCTTTGGTTTAGGTGGAGTTTTCTTCAAAGGTTCTGGGTCTTTTGGGTTTCCAGCCAAGGCGAGACCTTTGTTCAATATTTCCAGCATGAGTTTGGAGTCGGTGTGGATCTTCAGTCTTTTCTCTTTGTCCAATTTGGTGGCTTCATCGAGGGACCTGATGGTGTCTCTAAAAATGTAAGGTCAAAGATATAATATATAGATGCATACTAAAGATTTAGCGACATATGGGTCTTCGGACGATTTAATAAATTATCAAACTTCCAAGTTAATATCAGGGCATCCACATAAATCCTCTGGAACAAGTTCTATAAATGATGGTGAAAAACAACACATTTAAATCCGTTGTGCTGTTTATAAACAAACGTCATATAGACACATAAAGACCATTTTATTTTATTACACCTACTAGCGAGCGACCCGCCCCGGCTTCGCACGGGTATAAAATATATAGTTATTATACATATAAACCTTCGTCTTCAATCACTCTATCTATTAAAAAAACCGCATCAAAATCCGTTGCGCAGTTTTAAAGATTTAAGCATACATAGGGATATAGGGACAGAGAAAGCGACTTTGTTTTGTACTTAGTGATTTAGTTATAGATTTATTTTCCTCTTTTAGAATGGTTTCCTTAGTCATGAAAATTCACCGATTTGAATATCGTACGTAATGCATAGAAAATTAAAGAACATCTTACTGGAAAGCAGTGATAGCTTCCTTATTCCTCTTCAGAACTAGAAGGCACCTGGCTCTTCTCTCGTAGACCTTGTACCTAAGGTGGCGAGGGTAACCGAGAGATAAGCACCATTTGATATCGGCCAGAGTATCCTCAAACTGCTCCAGATGATTCAACGCCGCAGATCGGTTTGCCAAAACTATAGAAAGCTCTTCAGCTGAAAATAATGTATAGAACAGATGAAAATTAGACATAATAAATTATTATACATCATCAGCATCTGCCTAGCCTTGTTAGGGTCGGCTTCCAAATTAACTGAATACAAGTATTTTACATGGAGCGACTGTCTAATTGGCTTCACAACCCAGTTAGTGCTGGGTAATACGACACCCTTGGTAGGACTGGTTTTCAGACTTTCGTTTCGGGCCACTGACTGTCAAAGATTTATAAATGACAGCCGGGACCAGCGGCTTAGCGTGCTTTTCGAGGGACGGAGGAAACTCGGTAGGTAATGATGGTCACCCATCCACAGACCAACCTAGGCAAGCGCGGCTTAACCTGATGATCGACCCGAGTGGCTGTTATTATTTAGCCACGAGTGATGTTTATTAAATCGAAAACAATGTTGGCGTTATCACTGGTAAAGATATCTTCGAGACAAACTTTGAATGTATGAAACAAATTGAAATTGGATGTTTTTCAGCCCATGTTATACTGCATTCATACAATGGAATAGTACATTGTTACCCTAGGGGTGAAAGTAACTTATTTAGTCCCGGTAAAATAAAATTTACAAATTTTTTCTTTAGCTTATTCATGTTTTTATTTTTACTTTCCTTGTATTCGTGGCGCCAATAGTTCGAGGGACTAAATAAGTCTTTAACCCGAGGTAAACACTGTGCTTTTCATTAGGAATACAAGGAAAGTAAAAATAAAAACATGAATAAGCTAAAGAAAAAATGAGTAAATTTGAACATCGGATTGCTGCTTTCCCGCCATTTTTTTTTTGCACTGACAAAAAAAAATGGCGGGAAAGCAGCAGCCAGCCTGCTATTCAGCCATTATTTTTGCCAACATTGAAAAAATCGTAAATATTTTGCCCAAATCTTTTATTTTAAAGAAATTGTTGAAACTAAATTATAATTAAGTTATTTAAAAAATATATAAGTATTCTTTTAATCAATACTTTACTTTAAGTTATTTCAATTTTACATCGTGGCTATAAAAATAAACCCCGTCTCGGGCCTAAATAAGTTACTTTCACCCCTAGGGTAACAATGTACTATTATTTAACACATCAAGCACAATGTACAGAGGCGGAACTGATGCCATTGGGAAATTCTCTATAAAGATACACTATTTAGCTACACATTTCGTAGAATTTCAGCATGCAAAATAGGTAGGTACCTATACCAACCTATTTTTTTAGTTCGACTCATTTCTTCTAAGAACAACATCACCGAGATTGAACAATAAACATAAGTGACACGTAAATTACCGTTAGGCATATAAATAAAACATTATAAGTCTCTATTTTCAAATAACACGAATTGTTAAGGAAAACCTTGGCTAAATTGTTTTCAGAGCTTTAACTGAAAACTTATTTGTACCTTAAGCCACATAACAGATAATGACTTCGCAGAATATCCTATTTATTAGGAATTTATTAAAAGCCTTTACATACTAACAGGAAAATCATTGCACACAATAATATTGTTAGTGCATATCCATATTGCGGTTAACTGTAACATCACCTCTATAGGAATGTCTATATATTCGTAAACAAAACCTTTATTAAATCGTTAATAAATGCAAAATCTTGGCATTAATTAGTGCATTTTCCTTAACAGATTGGTTTTGAGTAACAAAATGCTTCGTTTGTTTACATATTATCGTATGACCTTTTACGTGAACACGGCGCGGTTACTATCCGTAGTTGTGACAAACGTGTGACTTACTTTCCTTCTCCGGCATGTGCACCATGCTTTGGCTGTATAACTGCATCGCTTTCGCCCAGTCACCTTTCTGCACGGCTTTATTCCCCTCATCCTTCAATTGGCGCGCTTTTTCTAAGTCTTTTTTCACGGGAAACTCACCGCCTGTCTGGCATTTTTGCAAATCGGCGATTAAATTGTAATTTCTGACGATCGGTAGACTGCACAAGTAGGAGACACGCTTCGTGTTGGATTCTAAATTGGCGAAATTGTTCCTGGTCACGTCATCCAGAGAGCCGTTTATAGTTTCGTGGAACTTTTTGAAGAAGCCCTCGTCTTGAGACATTTCTGCTAACTGGGAATGATGCACATGTAATGAATGGTTATTACTTATAATCTTTTATTTTAGGTTAGACGTAGAAAGCCGGTGTAAAAGCGCGCGGAGTACTGCTGCCGTGTTTCTATTTTTAAATTTGGGACGTCGATCTGTTCTTCACTTCAGACAGTTTCGGCGCTAGAATGATACGGTGTTATCCATGCATTTGCATGGAGACGTGAAGTAATCTTGTTTTTAGGACTTATTTCTAATTAGAGAGAGCTTTATCTATTACAATCGTGCACGGAACAAACTTAGAATCCAATTTACCAGACTGTGATCCGTATCTATATGGACTGTTTAAACCTAAACATTTTTTTCTGGAAAGCTCTCGAACCTTGCAGAATTTAATGGACACAACAAGACGATGCGTCTGATTGTGGAGATAACGAGAACGTTAACTCAAACAAGCACGCAGGGCCACGTTTGAGTGCAAGTTCAACTTCAACTTTGACCTTATTTAGTGCTTGCCATTTATTAAATGAATTCTAGGTATCGTTTAATAACTATTTTTAGAATTGTTTTTTTTTTTTGTAAACTTAATATTATTTTAATTGTGGTCTAAAATTAATGAAATTATTAAGTACCTAAGTAAGTATATCAACGAGTATTTTTATCACTAGAACAACAAATCACATATTATACGTTTCCACAAAAAAAAACCTATTCCGTTTGTTTCAAGAATTGTCATCTAGCAAGATTACATCTCTTGAATTTAATGACAACATCACCATTACAAGCACCTTTGTTAATTCTTAGGTATTTGATTACTTATCATTATCATGTTATATGAATAATTTTTCTTCATAATGCACCCGTGCAACGATGTGTCATATCAAATCATCGTAAATGCAATTAAAAGTCATTTGAAACGCAGTAGCTTCGCCATAATATAATTTTCCATACCAAACAAAAGCATTCATAATTCATGGAAAACGCGTAAAGTGGCTACAATTCTAGGTTTTCTAAGTACTAGTCTAGAAGCAAAGCGACCTTTTGGATCCTACTAAGGCCAGTATAAGATGACTTCTCTTAGCTGCAATGATAGCTGAGCAGAAAAGCCAAGTTAAAATGGCTGCCATGTATTTCCGAGTATTCTCTTCATAACTTCCTTTTCAACGGAATTAGATAAAAGCTCCACTTTGTAACATTACGTGGCTGACACAGGAAATAACAAAGAACGATCCTTGTTTTTGTTGCATTATTAAATTGTTTGCTATATCATCATCTGCCTAGCCTTTTCCGAAACTATCTTGGGGTTGGCTTCCAGTCTAACCGGATACAGCTGAGCACTAGTATTTTACATAAAGCGACTGCCTATCTGACCTCCACAAACCAGTAAATGGGTAATACGATACCCCTTGGTAAGACTGGATGTCAGACTTTTGGCTTCTGTCTACTCGTAACGACCGTCTATGATCTATAAATGACAGCCGGGACCAACGGTTTAACGTGCTTTCCGAGGCACGGAGGAAACTCGGTATGTTATTATGGTCACCCATCCACGGAATAACCTCGGAAAGCGTGGCTTAACCTTAAAGATCGACCCGTGCGGCTGTTATTATTTAGCCACGAGCTCCTTTGTTTATTGTTTGCTATATGTTTTTCATTATACTGTTGTATTTACTTCCTAGCAATTTGTTTCCTTTTAATTGTTATGCACCTATTTAGGTATGCAGCAATTACGAGTTTTACCTACATACTCGTATGTATTATTGTGATGATCCAATATGTAGTACTGAGGTAGCTTCTTGATCTGGGTCCACATGAATGCTATTATTGATAGAATAATCAACTAATCTGGTTTAATAAATTGTTTTGTGTTTGCTGTTTGTTATTATTATTATAATATACATATAGACAGATGATAGATGTGCTGATGTGTAATATACATACTCAACTTTCAGATTCAGCGTAGGTCCTCATAATTATGTTCCTGAGGTGGGTGCAGTAAATAAATGCTACATAACGATAGTAAATGATTGAAACAATTAAATATCACCGCCATCGCCGACTGATCATTATACTTGACTGCTCGTCATGGTCTGGACACAGGCACAGCCCATTTGTAATCAATTTGTATATCCTATCATCCTACGTCCGAGGTCTGTCTACGTAAATTGTGGAATTAATCTGAAACGAGTAGTAAAAGCGTAGCCCAGTGGTGGCAGCCCCGATTTACGAGCAGTAAGCCGTGGGTTCGAACCCAGGCAGGCGCATTACTTTGTGTAATTTATTTCATCACCGCTGCTCTCAAAAACGGTGAAGGAAAACATCGTGAGGAAACCGGCATGTCCTAGAACTAAAAATTCGAAGACATGTGACATCTACCACTGGGCCCGCGTGGTGGATTACAGCCCACTCTCTCTCATAGAGAGGAGGCCTGTGTCCCAGCAGTGGGAAATTTATAGGCTGATGATGATGAGTAGTAACATCAACATAACATCACGCCGGTAACCCCCGAAGGGTTAGGCAGACGTGTATCTAATAGTACATCCACATTTCGGCAGTTATGTTTAAGTCCGACGTTATAGTAGGCGAGCCTATTGCCATCAAACGGGCACAAATCTAGATTCCGTGGCTGCTACTGAGAAATTCCCTGATGGAAAATCCCAATAACACTGCCCGACCTGGGAATCGAACCTCATGCTCAATAGTTCGGATGCTAGTAAACGAATATTAAATGAAATGTTACATCTGTTGTTCTAGAACGCTTATTCAAGAGCTTGAACAATACAGCATTCTAGTTCGTGCTTCGACGTTATCGTGCATTAGGAGCATGTTTTTTTATATAGGGTTCCGTACCCAAAGGGTCAAACGGGACCCTATTACTGAGACTTCGCTGTCCGTCCGTCCGTCTGTTACCAGGCTGTATCTCATGAACCGTGATAGTTAGCCAGTTGAAATTTCTACAGATTATGCGTATTTGTGGTGATGCTATAACAACAAATATTAAAAACAGAATAAAATAAATATTTAAGGGGGCTCCCATACAAATAAGTGATTTTTTGCTCGTTTTTATAAATAATGGTACGGAACCCTTCGTGCGCGAGTCCGACTCGCACTTGGCCGATTTTTTTAAGGAATGATGTCAAGTGCTTTCGTTGTAAATCTAGTTAGATAGATTCTAGTCTGGCAATGCGGTTGGGATAATCTTCAATCCTAGTACTGTGTGCTAGTTTTTTTTTAATATGCTTAGAAACAAAGCTGTCTATTATAATGATTTGGAACCTTATCGAAGTAAATGTCCATACAAAAAGATTCTTATTTACAATTAAAATGCAATAGTAAATGGAAGCTTGTTTCTTTAAAAAAATGCATCATCTTTGTATTATTTTCCTGTTCCTCTCTTATTTTCTGAATATTATGAGTATAAATGGTCAAATAAATAAACAAACGGATCGAGGATGCTCAGAACTATGAGTCTAATGTTCAACGGCTAAGTCCATGACAAAAGAAATAAGGAACGAACCTCAAGAGTCAAGATGAAAATATTGCTTTACGCCGGTCATATTAGCAAAGTGTATTGTAAGTAAACAACGCATTATTTAAGCATTAAACTTTAATAACTCGGTAAAAAGCGTCCAGACAACCTCATATTATTTCCTTGATTCTTGGAAGATCTCTGAGATTAGCCATCAAGTGATTATATGTGTCAGAGTAAAATTAAAGTTAGCACGAGTTCTTTTCCACTGACGTCAAGTTAATAATACTCAAGTGATGTTATCATGAAGGTGCATCCACACCAAAGATATTATCTATGGGCCCGTATGTCGCAAGACTGGAGTGCTGAAACAGCTAGACGGAGTCGCAGCAGACCTAGGAGAAGATGGCGCGACACCTTTTTTTTACGGATGAGAAATCATCAAATGACCCCTCCCGCTCTGGGCAGAGCGGAAGAGAGTGGCAGACTTGTACTGACTAACACCCATCCATGTCCCTTCTTAGCCCTTTGTGTTCCAGGGCCACGGAATCGCTTTCGAACAGTCCCGCAGCCTTGGCAGGCATCGGCCCTCTCGGACCCCTTCCGAGATGTTACACGTTGTAAATGTTTAAAAACTTATACAACGTGTAACAAAAAGGGTAAAAAATATCAGCTGCCTCATACATTTATTTTGGGTCGAATGGGTATTGAAATTTTGTATGGGGCAGCAGATATGTTTTTCGCTGTTACGATGTTTGTCCGATAGAGAAACATGTTCAGGTTGATGGTCTGTAGCACACCCCTAAGTATGTATATACCCTTTTTGTTACACCTTGTATAGTAACCATATTGTCTTGATGTTATCATGTTGCTCTACAAAAAGTAACTGCGGTGTGGATGCACCTTAAGTGTTTAGTGGGTAGGTTGGTAGTTAGGTACTATTGTTTTTGATTCTCACGAATTTCTGTTTAGCGTTGCAGTTTTTTGTTTTCAACACTAAAAACTGCCAATTAATTAGGATTTCCCAAAATTTCGTCGGTTGCTGATTGATGCTTTGCCTGTATTTACGTAGATGATTCTATTTAATTATATTTTTGAAGACAAGACTAAAGTAGGTAAAAAAAAGATTGTTTTTCGTGTATCTTGAACTACCTGTTATTCTCTATCTCGCCTGGTGATGATTCTTCTTCTCCATCTTTTCCACGATATTATTTTAAACGTTGATGCACCTAAACCACACCACTTTTGTGGCCACTGTTTGGGGTGTCACTTTGACTGCATGTTTTTTGGTTCTGGGGGCAGAATTTCGCGGGTCTGTGTACGGTAATGGGCTAGCTCACCGTTCCGTCCGTCTTATGACGACAGGCCGTGTCGACGACGCGTACGTGTTCCACGCGCTCCTCAAGAAGATCTCAGCAAATCGAAGGGGTCCGAGAGGGCCGATGCCTGCCAGGGCTGCGGGACTGTTCGAAAGAGATATCGTGGCCCTGGAACACTAAGGGCTAAGAAGGAACATCGATGGTTTTAGTCAGTACAAGTCTGACACTCCCTTCAGCTCCACCCAGAGCGGGAGGGGTCATTTGATGACTACCAATTGTTAAAACAAAACGGGGGCAGAATATAAGACGGGAAATAGTTTGCAACACAACGTCGGCGTCGCGCCGATTATAATTTACGTACATCTACATCTAATATATCTATGTACTGGAATACCTTCTTGTCATATTACTCATCATGTTAATACTATGGAAATAATGATTAAGCTACCACTGCTCATAAATAAATTTAAATAATTAGTTTTATTTATTGTTCCTTGTCACTTCTGTTAGACATTAATTATAGGTCTTATGTCTTCAACATGAGATCAGTACCTAATTGATGTACCTACTTGTCATAAGGCTGCAAGAACCTAGTGGAAAGATTAGCTTTGTTCTCCAAATTGCAACAAGACCATAGACAAAGTGGGATTCTATCAGCGATGATGGAATGATGAAGAAAAAGATGAAAAAGTAAAACAAGCTCATAGTAAAAAAACATTTATATTTAAATACTCATTAAAAGGTGTGACATCATTTTTTTTTCCGTATTCATGTCAGTAACCATATCCTGAGGGTGCAAGGGTACATAAAAGATAACGTAGTCCACCAACTTTGGGAGTCTGCCATATTTGATTTAGAATAAACATGCATTGTCATACAAACTAAACGTGTTTGTTCCTACACAACTAGATTGCTCTTACTAGTTGAGCAGTAGGACATAAAAGTAAAATAAAGGTTGAAAAAAAACGGAGCTTCCACGCTAAGAGCTAGAAAGGTTATTAATCCTGTTGAAAACCGTTGTAGAAATACGAAACTGCCATTTGTCTGTTCCAGGTGACGTCTTAAAACATTATTGTTCCATTCTTATTACAGAGTGAAAAAGAGACGGAGCTATACAGGTCGTCTAGCTCCATCTCTTTCCCACTCTAGAATAGGAATGGAACAATAATGTTTAAGACGTCATAGTATCCCCCAGGCATTTCTCGGGGCCTGCCGCGTTTTGACTCAAATTACTACCTAATACTACATACCTCCTGTGGTAGCTACGGTTACCTCTTGTAGCAATATATACCTAGTCTAACAATAAAAAATTACGACGTAAAACAGATTCAGACCTACAACTATACGGGTCCAGTTCTCAAAAAGGCTTTACCTACATGCCCCAAACACAAGCTAACAAAACCAATCAATTAACATTTTATAATCTGGGAATATAACCTAGATATCTAGACTCTAGGCAAGAGACAGTTCTCTTATTTCCTGGAAATGAAACTGGAGCTGAGTGATAGCATCAGGACATGTTCACACATTATGCGTAATGAGCTGCGCACACGCATTGCATAACGTGCACCTGGGCATTCGATTATGTTTCTTTATGGTTGCAAATATATAGGTAATTTCCGTCGAAATCTATTTATTTCTCTTCCGAAATAGGATAAATAAATTAGTCCAGCTATTGCCAGCTAGTTAACTAGGCAGGTGTTTTCCTTGGATGTCTGCATTCTTAGTTACGACATTAGGTAGATGCTAATATCGTTGGTCTTGTCAATTTTCTATTTAAATCTAGTTCGGTAATACTAATTTTCTGTTGTTATTTTCAGTGTTCTGTACTACTGCAAAAATAAATCTAGAACTATCTTATAGTTTTTTAGGGTTCCGTACCCAAAGGGTCAAACGGGACCGTTTTACTGAGACTTCGCTGTCCGTCCGTCCATGTGTCACCACTTCACCAGGCTGTATCTCATGAACCGTGATATGTAGCCAGTTGAAATTTCTACAGATTATGTATTTCTGTTGATGCTATAACGACAAATACTAAAAACAAAATAAAATAAATATTTAAGGGGGTCCCATACAAAAAAGTGTTTTTTTTCTCGTTTTTAAAAAAATAGTACGGAACCCTTCTTGCGCGAGTCCGACTCGCACTTGGCCGGTGGCCTTGCTGTTTTAGTTCTGGTGGTTTAGTGGCGAAGAGTGATAAAAGCTTCATAATCTTTCCTTATGCCACCGAACTTTTGTTCGCTAGAGCAAAAATGCGCCAAAACCATCACGCCCTAAAATTCCTGTCTTAGAAAATTATTTGTAACAGCGTGTGCCTTTGATGAGCCCATCCAAAAATGTCGTCAGCTATTTGATACAAAACATAAACGACATAATATGCGCCATCCTTATACCTTCGCCACACCACCTGCTTGTGTAATTTCCACTATCTATTCATCTGTCTGGGGTTTTATAATGCTATTTGCAATCAACTATATCTAGGTGCGATCTGACACTCCCACACAACACACGTACATATTATATGAATACAGCGTGTTACAGAAAGGGTGTAGCCATGTAGTCATAATTATTTAAGGTTAAGGTACCGACCATCAGATTGAACAACTTGCTATATGGGATGAACTGCATAAACTCGAAATAAACAATTGTTACCTTCTCTAGTGGGTGGAAAAGACCCTTAACGAAAGGTACTTGTTGCTATCCCCGTCATTGCGATCATTTTTTTGTTCCAGACCATACCTGGAAACCTTAGTTCTAGTTAAAGAGATATTGGTGGTCAAAGTTACAACTTTTTCATAAGTTTTATTTTTCGTTTTTTTTTATTTCACATCTTTACTTCAAACACCTCCACGGTTGGTTTTAAAATTGTACGTTGTTACGATGTTGGTCCCATGGACACAGTTTTTCAGTTTGATGGTCAGCACACTCTTCAATATGACTACACCCTTTTTGATACGCGCTGTTTAAGTTTATAAAACAAGCGTATTATTGAAAAGCCACATGGTGACGCTTTATAAATCATTTATTTGTCATTATCTTGCACCTGAGTGGAATGTAATTACATATGGTCGACCGCAAAATTATTTTACCACTTTTGCCAACAATTCTCAAAAAATTGAAACGGCTGGTCTATTTATCTTTATGACAGTTTCATCCTAGGCTGCTAATTTGTAGGAAAGTTTTTTGCAGCGTGCAGTAAACGCTCCTCCGAATTAGCGGCCTAAGGATGAAACTTTCCTTTAGATAAAATAGCTTATGCCCACGGCTTCCCCCACGTTTTGTTCGGTTCTTGTCCCACGGGATGGTATTACCGGGATATAAAGTATCCTATGTACTATTCCAGGCTGTTTACCTATGCCTGTGCTAATTTCATCACGATCCATTCAGTAGTAATTGCATCTAAGATTAACAAATATCCATACATCCTCACAAACTTTCGCATGTGTGCATTATTAGTAGGAAGTAAGATATACCTTAGACTCGACAAAGTAACGAAGATGGAAAAGACAAAAATATTTTATAATTACATAACGAGCTACTGAAAAGCTTTAGTCTTAAAAGCTTAAGAATCATTATAGAACTACGAAAAACATTGAAACCAATTGCCCAGTGGCCCAGTGGTTGCAGCCCCGACTTACGAGCAGTAAGTCATGGGTTCGAACCCAGGCAAGCACAATACTTTGTGTAATTTATTTCATCACCGCTGCCCTCAAAAACGGTGAAGGAAAACATCGTGAGGAAACCGGCATGTTCCTAAAACTAAAAATTCGAAGACATGAGACATCTACCAACCCGCACTGGGCCCGCGTGGTGGATTACAGCCCACTCCCTCTCATAGGGAATAGGCCTTTGTCCCAGCAGTGGGAACATTATAGGCTGATAATGATAAAGATGAGAAGCTGCTTGTCTAGTCCCTCTTGTTGGTTTATGATGTGCACTACTTTCAAACACTACGTTCAAACTTAGGATGATAATGGAATAACGAGGTCGACTATGTCTGACTGACATATAAGGGAGTAGAATTTTCCAAGTCGTGACTATGATGCTTCAATGTTGTGACAAGTGCGATCTGACTAACGAGAATGTTTAAATGACATATCCATACTTCCATACTAATATTATGAATGCGAAAGTCAATCTTTTTGTTTGTTACCTTTTCACGACTAAACGGCTAATCGGATCTTAATGAAATTTTACAAGAAGATAGATTTCAAACTGGGGAAGGACATAGGCTATATATCATCACGCTACGACTAGTAGAAGAGGAGAAGCAATGAAAAATGTTGCGAAAACGGGGAAATTGTGACGAAGACGAAGTTGCGCGGGACAGCTAGTTATTTATAAATTGTCAGTCGATTGAGATAAAGTTAATCAGACTTTGATGTCGAAGTTTAGTTAAGGACATGTTATTGATTTGTCATTTGTTGTTTGACTGCATTGTTGGTCTAGTGGTCGTAAGCGCGACTGCTGAGCATAAGGTCCTGGGTTAATTCCCAGGTCAGGCATAGTGTTATTGGGATTTCCATCAGGAATTTCTCAATAGCAGCCACGGAGTCTGGGTATGTGTCCGGTTGATGGCAACAGGCTCGCCCCCTATTACATGGGACTTAAACGTAACTGACTAAATGTGGGATATACTATTATGTCCACCTCTGCCTAACCCTTCGGGCATTACAGGTGTGATGTTATGTTAAGTTTAGTGTAAGGACATCATAAATCTGCACACGTAACTTTCAGGATTCGGGGTCTTTTAGACTGAGGCCCGTTACTTCAGGGGGAATTCGGAAATGACATTAGCGACTAAGCTAATAAAATTGTGTAATCGAATAGTGGGGTCGTCGTCGAGGCACCTGTGGCCGACGCCCCCGATTCGATTAATTTAATTCAAAGCAAATTTTGTTCAAATGTAATGTCAGGCACAAAAATGTTCACCTGTTTAAAATGTTGCTTTGTTTCTTAAAACAATAGCTTTGAGAATGACAAAGACAAAATCCTAACTAATATTATAAATGCGAAGTAAGTTTGTTTGTTACCTTTTCACGACTAAACGGCTGATCGGATCTTAATAAAAATTGGCAAGACGATAGATTTCAACCTGAGGAAGGACATAGGCTATATATCATCACGCTACGACCAATAAGAACGGAGCAGCAATGAAAAATGTTGCGAAAACGGGGAAAATGTGACGCAGACGAAGTTGCGCGGGACAGCTATAGTTATATACATAAATGAAAAACGCCTTTAAGGACTTGTGGTGCAGGTGTGTATTTGATATTTTTTTGGAATCTAAAGATTTTATTCCAAAAATAATAGACACAGACTTCGATACACTATCCTACCTACATAAAACGTTGTTTGAATACTGTATACAACTCTGTTATTATTTTTTTTAAGTTTTTTCTACAGATAAAACAACGAATGCGCCATTGATAATGATTTTAACCCAGGATAAAACACGATAAGTACATATTTAAAATAAATTGTTATAAAACAACCGGATGTTATGTTTTACGACTTTATATGCGAAATCAAGAGTTAAAATGGATTTACGTGACTTGCTTTTGTAATAACTGCGAAATTTTGTATTCAGAGTTGTATTTTTGTAACACAATATTTAGCTATTCCCATTGCGAACTAGAAATAATGAAGTAAAGTAAGATTTAAGGGGAAGTTTCTTATATGGCTGGGTTTATGGGTGGACTCCGCTCCTTTTTTCCATTGGTCCCAATTCTGCACCACTTCTTGCCAATTTCTAAGGAAGACATCCAAGTCGTCCCACCATCTAATTCGTGGACTATCCCGGCCTGTTTTGCACTTTCAGGGCACCAATCCTGATTTTTTACGGGCATCGTTCGGTATGCGGCACACGTGTCCATCTAAGCTGAAGTCACTTAGTATTCACATTTCGCTGATCCCTTGAATAGTAAGTCAAACAATCTGAAAATCATTTCTTATAATAAAGCAGTTTGGCGGATAAAACAGCACAATATCATTTATTTAAGGCAGCTAGGGCCCATAAAATAATACCACATGATGCAGTAGTGGTATTAAATATTATAGTTACCCAACATAGTTGCTGCTGGTTTTGAGACCAAGAAAAAAACGTAATAACATTATATACAAAACGTACACAATATGAACTTACGTCCCATATTGTACACTATATTACTATTCTCCTGTCAAAAAACGACGATAGAAGTTAAACTCGAGATAATCTAAACTGCATCATTTTTATTGCAAAAAAAAAAATAACTGCAGAGTTTGCAAAGAAGACTTGTCAGCATGCGTTCTGTGTCTGCCAAACACGCAGACTAAACTTCCTGTAAACTACACTTCGAGTTTTACAGGAAAGCAGAGGGGTCGTTCATATCAAATAAGTATACACACAACATCAATAACCTTGAGTATAATGGATGTAAAAGTACGTACCCTTAACGAATCCGAAAGGCATTTGTTCTAATAATTGATAATGGGGGTTAAAGAGGAGCCCTTGGCTAAGAAATAATAGCCGCACGGGTCGATCTTTAAGGTTAAGCCGTGCTTGCCGAGGTTGGTCCGTGGATGGGTGACCAGAATTAAATACCGAGTTTCCTCCGTTCCTCGGAAAGCGTGTTAAGCTGTTGGTCCCGGCTATCATTTGCAGTCTTTGTCAGTCGTTATGAGTAGTCAGAAGCCAAAAGTCTGACATTCAGTCTTATTATGGGATATCGCATTACCCAGTTACTGGGTTGTGGAGGTCACATAGGCAGTCGCTTCATGTAAAATAATGGTACTCAGCTGCATCCGGTTAGACTGGAAGCCGACCCCAAGATAGTTTGGGAAAAGGCTAGGCAGATGAGGGGATTCAAAGTTCCAACTTTTTCACAAGTTACACAATACAAAAGTTTTTAATGTTGTAAGTTTAAATACCTCCACGACACCCGTAATATTCAATGCACTCAATGCATCCATCAGCACAATGTTTCGTACCGTAAAACGAGATTTTTCACGTACAGTTACTTATTTTGATGTGCAGAATGCTTGGCTGACGGCTTTGTGAAGTGGCTGTGTATATACCCTGCATAGTAATAAAGCAAGTGTAGGTACAGTACAGTCACATTGCACCAGTAATGTTCATGAGCAATGTTAAATGAGGCAGGCACATAGCCAGATCCAGAACCGCTAAGTATCGGATTCAAATAGCTCTGCCCTACTTGGGAATCGTCTACTGAAGGTCCCGCTTCAGTAGAGGATTCCCAACGATTGACAACGATTGACGGGTGTCAGAAGCTACCTATAGGCGCGTGCCTGTGGACGGTGAGTAATGGGCCAACTCACCGTCCGTCCGTCTAATGACGACAGGCCGTGTCGACGGCGCGTTCGTGTTCCACGCGCGCCTCAAGGAGAGGGCTTAGAAGGAACATGGATGGGTTTTAGTCAGTACAAGTCTGATACTCCCCCCCCCGCTCCGCCCAGAGCAGGGGGGCTCATTTGATGATTTCCCATCCCTAAAAAAAAAGGTCCCGCTTGCGTACACTAGCTAGACCCACGAGGAGATCTGAAGTCCTATTGAATCTGAACTCAGCAGTCAGAAATTTGCATACGAATACCTTAAGAGCATATGTATGTGCATTAGCGAAGAAAATTGCCGAGTCAAGTATCATATTGTCTGTGGTATTATAATGTCCGCACATATTATGACGTTGAGTGAATGTTGAGGATGCGCGAGCGCCGCTAACGGCCACGGTCAAGGCGCAGGTCATGCGACATACTTCCTTTATAATAATGATGGGTGCTTTTAACCTAGAAACATGTATGACATTGTATACTTATTGTTTTTAAGAAAGCATTGATCTGGGTGGTTTCCAGGAAATGGGTAATTTTTTATGTCTGTTTAATTCCGGAAATAATATCACGTATTCTCCTCAATAACTGATTTTACGATCCTGCCAGAGGAAAATCAATTCATATCTCCTTATTTAAATTATTCCATTTATTAAGTTTAACTTGTTTCTTTTTTTTTATTGATTTTAAACATATTTTCAGTACCTAGGTACAGGAAGGAACATGCTTATTAATAAATAACAGAAAGTTTGCTGAAGTGAACTGTAAAGTGCGCACACGCATGATAGCCAAAGAAGAATAATTGTAGCGTTGTATGCAAATCATACATACAGCATCTAATAGGTTAATGCAATTAACTCCCAACATTTTAACAGGGCAAATAATAACTGTTTACATTATCCCCGGTCTGTATTTCATCCTAATTCTAACCTAATTGACCACTACTAATACTGGTACTTATCACTTCGGTTACTGTATGATGTAGCCAAGTCAAAGGTAGATAACAAATTCTAATAATATAAACCCCGACGGTACTGAGGCACAAGTTCGTGGTCAAATAGGTAACAACAGCCGCTGGGATCGATCTTTAGGCTAAACCGCGCTTGCCTAGGTTTGTTCGTGGATGAGTTACCACTCATTGCATACCGAGTGTCCTCCCTGCTTCGGACAGCACGTTACGCCGTTGGTCCCAGCTGTCAATTGTTGATGATAGTCGTTTGGTAGCCAGTGGCCCGAAAGCCTGACAACCAGTCTAACTGGGTTGTGGAGGTCAGATAGGCCATGTGAAATACTGGCATTCAGCTGCATCCGGTTAGACTGGAAGCCGACCCCAACGTTTGACGTTCAACGTTTCAATGTTCGTTGACTTCACTTTCATCATTGATAAGATACCATTTAAGGGAAGAGCGAGACAGCCCCAACACAAGTACTAAAGTAACTTACTGGGGCTACCTAAGTTTATTTAAGAAAATGAAAATGTTTGAGAAGTTTTTTTTTTATCCCCATAATATTTGGGTAAAAGCTAGGCAGATGATGCACAAGTTACTAAGGTACAACTTACGAACTCAGGAATGTTCTGTTGCAGCCAGGATTTAGGAAGTTGGTGGTATGAGACCACTATACCTCAGAAAGTACATGAGTAAAGCCTTTGGTCAAGCGTCGCTGATCTGTCTGCAATCGTCTCACATATTATATATTGTCACTCCATCTTACTAAGAGAGTGCACCTGATTTTACGTACACAGTTGTACACTGAGGAGCTCGTGGCTAAATAATGACAGCCGCACGGGTCGATCTTTAATGTAAAGCCGTGCTTGCCGAGATTGGTCCATGGATGCGTGGACCATAATTACATACCGAGTTTTCTCTGTGTCTCGGAAAGCACGTTAAGCCGTTGGTCCCGGCTGTCATTTGTATATCTTTGACAGTCGTTACGAGTAGTCAGAAGCCAAAAGTCTGACATCCAGTCTTACCAAGGGGTTTCGTATTACCCAGTTACGGTTAGACTGGAAGCCGAACCCTGAGATAGTTTGGGAAAAGGCTAGGCAGATGAGGAGTTGTATTCTAAAATATTCCCGCCGATGGATAAGTCTTCGCTGCAAATGTAGACTAGCCACGACATAAAATTTGTTTTTCCTCGGCTTATCGAATTTCGATTTTTATATTCCCCTAGAGGCTTTTCGTATTGACGTCTATTTTGCGATGACAACACAGACATTCCATAGTTATCTGTGATAATTTAATGTGGCAGATAATAATGTGGCTTAATGTTATCTATCTATCTATTGATTTGCAGTTTCCGTGTATACTTTTGTACACCAAAAGTCAATCAATTGATAATAAGACGTTTCGATGATAGCCTATCGTTGAAACGTCTGTTTTATCAATTGATTCGAAAGCCAGTTACTGGCCCTGTTTTCCATTTTGCGAGCAATTTCAAACAAGATTTCAATTCCCCTCAAATCTACATAGGATATCTGGTAATAAATGATCCAGCCATCTTATACTCTAGCTCTCTTAAATACAACAAACAAGTAGTCTACGTAAATTCCCTACCCTAGTGAATAGGTGACCTTATTAAAAACATCCATACACAGTAATACCATCATCTGCTTAGCCTTTTCCCAATTTTGTCGGGGATCGGCTTCCAGTCTAACCGGGGTCTGCTGAAAACCAGTATTTTACATGGAGCGACTGCCTATCTGACCTCCACCCAGGACCAACGGCTTAAAGTGCTTTCCGAGGAACGAAGGTAACAAGCACCAAGTTTGTAAAATAATACGATAAGAAACAACATCGTACGACACTCATCCGTCGAGATCGTACGTTTGCCAAGAGGATGTACATGACCAACTGTTTAACTTTCCAATGCGCCACCTGCCGCCTGTGACCTCCAAATGTGCCTCTAGGTCGCGACCTGGCACATTACCATGCACATCAGCTCGTCTCCTTCCGTTTATATCACTGCTTACTTTTGTTTATATCTGCGAAGTCAACATACAGTGTCGAAAGTATTTGTACGGGTATACCACCTGCCTTTAAAGACCTCTTTCATCAGGATTCAGGGTATCCGAAACTGTTGAACCTCCTGTTAGGATTCTCCCAGACCTTCTCCTCAAATTATAGGCCTCCAGATTCTTGTTCCAGGTCTGGGGGTTTGTGATTTTGATATAGTAAACGTACCTACGTTTCACTACATATTAAAAAATCACATGTACCTTTAATATTTTAGTTCATAAGGTTTATATCTATGGGCCATTGTACTTGTTAAAATAAATGATGTTATGTCAGTAACAGTTTTAAAAACAAGTTACAATATCACATGTAAATAATGTGTTAAGATCCTTGCTGCATCTTATAATCAGAATCTTCCTGAATGCACAATGAAGTCCTAAGCGCTTGTATGGCTTCCTAAAGCGCAATCATCCTATCTTCCTAGTTCCTCTTCCAAATTAGCGTCTAGGTCGTGACCTAACCCGTCTACTGACAAACACATCACACATTCCTCTTTCGTTCGTCTCCCTCCTTCCTTCTGCTAATTACAATGTACCTCCTCATCAGTATTCTGTACAGGCGGCTTATTACTCTCCACGGCGATGAATACTTATTTAATTGACACTTCGTTTTAGATTTACCTTCCTGTGTGGGAGTTGGAATGATTTCTTGTTTGTTTTTTTATTGTCGGCACATGACAATGTGTTGTGAATGGTTTCTACTTGGTTGAATTGGAATTGAGTATTGTAAATATAGGTCGCGGGATTTATTTTTCGCATTTAAATTAGGTATCCAACTTGGTATGATACTAAACTTATACTCCACATAGTAGCGTAATTAAAGTAGATACATCAATTTAATTTTCTTCTATTTTTAACATCATTGCACGAATTTTAAGTTTTAAAAATTCGCTACCCATTTCGAGGTATTCGTTAACTGTACCAAACTTTATCAATGGTAAGTTAACTTCCGAGCCGCCATAAAGTTTGAACAAAACTATACCTAAGATAGTGGACACCCAAATTTTACCAGGTAAAAGTCTCATGTAATAAATCAATCCAAAATTGATGACTTCAAAAATAAGGCTGTTCACACGTAACCACGGAACGTATTCAAACAATTCTACTGCTAATAACTCCTTAGGCAATAAGAAAACCAAATCAACATTCTATTACTTTATGACAAGTTTGACGTAGTAAGTGCAGACGAATCTCTTAATATCAAGATTTTCTTTAGGAACTGGGTGGCTATCGGCATTCTCTGTTATTAAATGAATTAAGATATCATATCTTAGATGACTGTGTGTACAGATTATCCATTTCATTTTTTACTACTCTATTTTAGTAGGATTTGGAAAATTTCTTCAACGATTAAGTGTTAACGGTTGAGAGGAATTTAAGATACGTTATTACGTCATTTGTCACTTTCAGGTGAATGTGCAGACTGGGAAAATGCAAACAAAGGCAATTGTTAGCTCAGCAAAGTAATTTATTAATGTTTTGATAATGTTTAGTGCAGCAACAATATTTGGAATACCTCATCTTTGTGATGTGTGTAAGAAGGCTTTACATGTTAATGACAAAAATGTAAAGATTTAATACCATCATGATCATCTGCCGAGCCTTTTCCCAACTCTGTAGGGTCTGCTTCTATTCAAATCGGATGCAGGTGCTTTTCCCGCGGCTTCGCTCGCTCTGTGGTCTGAAATTATCAAACGGCGGGCAAATGGCGGGATTACTGTGTTTCGATTTATGCCTCGTGCCAAAAGGCCATTAACGCTGTTCAATGCTATGTCATAACTGAAGAATTTGACAAAATTAATATCACGGACAATAAAATTGGACCAGGAGGGGCTCTTGGCTAAATAATGACAGCCGCACGGGTCGATTTTTAAAGTTAAGCCTTTCTTGCCGAGGTTGGTCCGTGGATGGGTGGCCATAATTACATACCCAATTTCCTCCGTGCCTCGGAAAGCACGTTAAGTCGTTAGTCCCGGCTGTCATTAAAATTTGTAGATCTTTGACAGTCGTTAGGAGTAGTTAGAAGCCAAAAGTCTGACATCCAGTCTTACCAAGGGGCATCGTATTACCCAGTTACTGGGTTGTGGAAGTCAGATAGGCAGTCGTTGCATGTAAAATACTGGTACTCAGCTGCATCCGGTAAGATTGGAAGCCGACCCCAAGATAATTTGGGAAAAGGCTAGGCAGATGATGATGAATAAAATTGGACCAGGATGGCGCCAATATGTGTAACAAATTAGAGAAAAGTTTTTATATTAGGCGACCGACCTATTAATATGAACTACCAGCTTTTGCCCCCGGCGTCCCTCGCGTTATGGTTGGAAGTTATTCGATGGAAACTTTTTAATATATCCTTTGGCACTTGGAAATAATTTTGCTTCCTATTAGTACAAGAATTTTCCGTCTGTCTGTCTGTTTGTTCCGGCTAATCCCTGGAACGGCTGGATCGATTTTGACGGGACTTTCATTGTCAGATAGCTGAATAAGGAGTTACTTAGGCTACTTCTATTTTAGAAAAATAAATACTAATTAAAATAACTTTTTCGTTTAATTCCACGCGGACGAAGTCGTGGGCACAGCTAGTTTATAATATGAATGTTTTGCCAACGACATAAAGAAGAAGAATATCAATGTACATGCATCGAGCGACTGCCTAGTCGATGATATAGCATCGTCATCAATTGTCTAATGTTACCTACTGTTTAAATATAATTTAAATTTCAATGAAACCAAAGGTTTATTCTTTTAAAAGACCGGCGCGGTGTAGAAAAACTAAAAGGTTTTACATACCCATTTTGTTTCTTGAAAAAATCTATCATTAGAAAAACAATTAATTAAAATATTACAGTTCTTTCACTTGATAATCATAATGTTTTATGTTTGACATATATTTTATGTGCGATATCAGCTTAATCCTATCCATTATCTGCACTTGCATGATAAAACACAGTGTCCCATTCAATGTTATGTTTATTAAAACTTGTAGTGGAAACTAAAATGACGATGAAAACCCTATTTAAGGAGACGATCTCCACTTCTCTTTTGAAAATCACTTGCTTAGGTAGTGACTCTGCCCTGGAGTATAAATGTGGTGTTGCGTGCGGTGTCCGGCCTGTCTTGTTGTTTGCACACCATAGGAGCTGATGGACGCTACCGAAAGTGCCAAATTCGTCGCCAAATTTTGGGCAGACTCAATTCAAATTATCATCGGCACGCTATTAAGTTATCAACATCAAAGTTTGAACTTTGTTTTACAGCATGTACATACTATCAGAAAGCTTCGGTTATATTTAGGGGGTAGCCCAGAGCATCAAACTGAATTAAATTCTCAATGGGACGAACATCCTTATCGCGAAAAAATATCAGCTGTTCCGTACAGAACTTCAACACCTACTCAACCCATACGACATACGACATACATATGGAGCAGTTAGTTTTTTTTTAGCTTAAGTTGATCAGTTTTATGGTCTAGTATGGTACATTGATAGAAACTAGAGATGTGCGGACCATGACTTTGGCCGACCAGCCGATTAGTCGGTTGTAAAGAGACCGTGATCAGCTCGGCCGACTAATCAGTCGGCCGAGCTGATCACGGTTTCGGGGGTATTCGGAAATTTCCGTGGCGTTTCGTTTACATGCAGCTGATTCGCGCGCAAGTCGCAAGGCGCGCAAGCCTTGCGACTTGCGCGCGAGCATAGTGGAACATGTTTTGCCTATGTGGCCGGATAGTCGGCTTTACCTCTAGTAGAAATATTAAATATGAACACAAAATGTAATATAATAATTAATATGATTACTTAAAGTTGATTTATTATAATTTACATAAATAATTAAGGAAATAGTTATCACCTCTGCTTTATTGTTCTACTCAACCTGGCTCCCATATTCATTTTATGAATTTAATTCATTTTATTTATCTATATACAAAGTTATTAAATAGAATCACGCATCATCGTTATATCTATTATAACCTCCTGAATTTAACGTTGAGGTTTAGACTGTGGTCAGAAATTCATATGTATGATGACACAAAATTTGCTTATCTACGTTTATTTTTACTCCTTCATACGAAGGGCGAAGCAATAAGTCCGGTCAAAATAGACATTTCAAATAACAAAAATTCGGATCAAGCTGAATTTGAAAAATAAAGTGTAGAAGTCCCCATCGATTCCATTAATTGTGCAATAAAACTTATTGTTGGTCAAAGGTCAAAATTTTCGGATTTTTGGAATTTCTCGAAAACAGTACCTAAGTTTAATCGAAAATATAGCACAGACAAGATTGTAGATCATAAAATTATTTACAAAAATAGTCTTATACTTCTTTTTTTAAGAATCACCATTCCTAAGAGATCGATGTAAGTAAATTCAGCTCAATCTGAGTTTTTGTTATTTAATCACTATTTTATTAATAATTTGACTAATAAGCCAGATACATAGATACTGCAATACTAAAACAAAAAATTAAAGATTTTATTAAAAAAAGCAGTGTCTTGTGGTTTACCGCCTAAAAACACCGTAATAGGCAAATTTTATGTTCTGAGAAACCTAAATTGATTTACATGTTTTCAATGATTGTACTGTCACTACCGAACAATAAACAATATTTTTCGCTTAAGTCTTCCGAGTATATAATTCAGTCACTTTTGTCAAACATTTACCAACTTTTGTCTTCCGTTCTACTTGATTACCGTTTCGCCTTGCGGATTCTAACCACGACCTTGCTTTAAGAAAATATTAGTGGACTAAACATGGTAAGATAATATAGAGAGAACAATAGCACCGCTAGACCTTATCAGGCGGCGGTATACACTAGGTACACATTACGTCATCGCGGTAGCTGTTATCATAATGTTATCACTTTCACCCCACGTCGACGCGGCTACTCTGATTATGCTCTGATTTTAACGATGATTTGATAAAGTTATGTAAAGATTTGAGTCCACGTCAGTTAAGGGCTTGGAGATGCCATGGAACCATCCAGTATCATCTTTGGAAAATTCTCAGTTAATAATATTCGGGCTTTTTTCACAGGTTTTCTAAGTTATTTCAAAGCATATTTTTGTAAAATGTGCACGGAATAACTGAACGGAATAACTGAACTGTTGTTGAAACAGACTGATAGTTGTAGGCCATTATTTAATAAATATAAACTTCTCACTTTGCCCTGCATGCACATCTACGAGACAGCAGTATTCGCAAAATCAAACTTGCATTTATTTCAGACACTGAGATCGAAACGGCGCAATAGAGAGATCTGTAATATTCCACACAAAACTGCACTATATTCAAACAGCTTTTTAGGAATGGCACCCAAGATGTATAATAGGTAACCCAATGAAATATAAGAGACAGAGAGAAAAAGGCTCTTCTTGATTTGTTATGCGAGAAAGCTTAGGTACTATACCGTCAATGAGTGATGTAGTGATGAATGAACCTAGAAGAGAAATTGTAAAATAATGACATTTTAAAGTTTATTAATTTTTTTATTTAATTTATTTGTTAATAATTTTCATCGTTTTTATTTAATCTAATTTAATTTTCATATTTTGTTTTTTTGGTTAAATTTATTGTCATTTTAATTAATGTGAATCAAATGAATATGTACCTATGCACTTTTTTACTTATTTAGTAGTTATAATTGAGTTTTATTTATTAGTTTTGAATGTTTTTATTATTTTAAGTTATTAATTAGAGAATATTTGTACGCCATTCATGGCAAGACATAGCGTTCATTTATTAATAAAAATAAAAGCTTTTAATGACATCTGTACCTTTTGGTTTACCTATGTTCATCATCATCATCATCATCATTTCAGCCGAAAGACGTCCACTGCTGGACATAGGTCTCCCCCAAGTGTCGCCACATTGACCGGTCCCGTGCGACGCGCATCCGGCGGATCCCCGCAACCTTCACCAGGTCATCGGTCCACCTAGTGGGAGGCCTTCCAACGCATCGCCTCCCGGTTCGCGGTCACCATTCCAGAACTTTTCGGCCCCATCGGCCATCTGTTCTGCGAGCAATGTGCCCTGCCCACTGCCACTTAAGTTTGGCAATTCTTCGGGCTACGTCGGTAACCTTGGTTCTCTTGCGGATGTCCTCATTTCTGATTTGATCACGCAAGGAAACTCCGAGCATAGCTCTCTCCATTGCCCTTTGGGTGACTTTGAGCCTTCTGATGAGGCCCATTGTGAGCGACCACGTTTCGGTCCCGTATGTAATCACTGGCAGCACACACTGGTCATAGACTTTCGTCTTGAGGCACTACGGTAAGTTGGACGAGAAGATACCACGCAGCTTTCCGAACGCTGCCCAGCCGAGTCGGATTCGACGATTGACCTCTTTCTCGAAGTTAGACCTACCCAACTGGACCGTTTGTCCCAGGTAGACATAATCGTCTACAACTTCGATAGTAGAGTCTCCGATCTTGATAGGAGTGGGTGTTACATGGGCATTCAACATGACCTTGGTTTTGTCCATGTTCATTTTAAGACCCACTCTTTTGGAAACTCTACTGAGGTCATCGAGCATTGTACTGAGGTCCTCCATGGTCTCAGCCATGACCACTATATCGTCGGCAAATCGAAGGTGAGAGATTGATGCCTAGCCCTCTCCAGTCCAGAACCTTGAAGACATCTTCCAGTGCAGCGGTGAACAGTTTACCTATGTTCAACAAATAAAAATATTTTGATTTTGAAGGTTTTCAGAATTTATACAAAGTCATATATACTTTTTCTTCTTTTGTCACAATGTTGGCCCTTAAGTTCCGTCTTTAAGACCTGGTAAGATCATAGAATTAAGCATTTAAATGCATCGCGAATAAGAATAAACCAAGTTACAATGTAAATTCAAAAAGACGTATAACATCGACAAATCAATCAAGTTGCATAAAAAGAGGTAATTAGCTGTATCCTCTGTCGCAGTACCCATTCTACATAGCGTAATGAAGACAACATTACAAGAACGCTTCCGTTGCGCAGATTGCATTATAATTGCTTGCGCCCGCGCAACGTCGGGAAACTTCTACAATGGGACGCGCTACATTATTCTATTATATTTGAGGTAGGTACTATATTGTTTCCATTATACTCGTACTGTAGAAATGTTATATATTTTTTATGTGAAATATCTATATGCACGACTAGGCATTAAAAGCGACGGTGTTCCCCTATGCCACGTTAAATCAACCTTTTTCCATTAAATTTAAGTTTGTTTTTTTTTAGGAGACCCCGGTCTTCTAAAACTAGAAACAATAATAATGTAGGAGTTTACATACAAAAAAAATCTTCTTAAATCTAGGAGGGTGTGTGTGTGTTTGTGTGTGCATGTGTGTGTGTGCACGTGTGTGTGTGTGTGTGTGTGTGTGCATGTGTGTGTACGTGAGTGTTTGTCACTTATCGTTAACTTATCACACGATACTGTGTAAAAGAGTTTCAATGTCGTCATAGCTTTTGGGTTTTAGCCAAGCTATTAAAGATTTCTTACATTCCTGAAAACTCATAGGATAAATATTTACATGTTTATTTAATTTGTTGTACATGGAAGAGGATTGTCTGGTGAACTGTCTTTTCGCATATGAGGTTTTCACCGAGACTTCAGGTGCAACAAGATATTTTCTTCTTTTTTTGGCGAGGTTAAAATTATTGGGGAGAGTTTTGTGTAATTTTAAAACTGCATGAAGTATATATAATATTCTGATTGTGAGAAGACCACTAACTGAGTAAAGGTTTTCAGTAGGAAATCGATACGGTTTAAAATACATCACTTTCAAGAGAGCCCTTTGCGCTCTTTCCAGTTCCAAGAATTTCATTTTAGTGGCCCCGCCCCAAACAGGTATACAATACACCAGCACTGACTGGGCCAGTGACACATATATTTGATTTAGAAGACTTTTTGAGGTAACATGTCTTAGAGTCCTGAAAATCCAAATGAGTTTTCTAGTTCTAGACATGACCATGTCCGCGTGTAAATGCCAATTTAATCTTTGATCTACAATAATACCTAAATATTTTATACTAGTCACTTTTAATATTTCAATGCAGGAACAATTTGTGTTAGTAGGATTATCACAGCTATGTACTCTCAGGTTATAATTAGGTCCAGGTTGACTGTTGTTATAATTAGTAAATGCTATATATTTAGTTTTAGAAATGTTTAGTGTGAGTAAAAAAGAATTTAACCATTTTGCAACCTCCATGAGTCCCTTTTCAGCATATCGATGTACACATTCCCACGTTTTTCCAGTGAAGACAATGGCTGTGTCATCTACATAGGAAAACACACGCCCATTTTCAAGCTTCATTTCTTTATATATAATTATATAATTAATTTAAACAGTTACAATCAATGTATTTAAATCTCAATGTGATGTTTCCATATCGATCGTTAGCTATGTTGATTTAATTCACTGTGCAGTATTTGTTTATCTTCCTGGATAGTTAGGTAAAGAAAACTTAATTTTATGGATACTTTAACGTCGACTTTGTCATTGCATCCCATCGCAAATAAAAATAAATAGAAATACCTAGGAAAATCAATTGCGTTTACTTACTAGGTATATCTCAAACATTTTTTAATGTGCAAAAGATTGCTAGTAGACTGAACAAAACTCCTCTTAAACAAAGAAGAAGTAGAAATCAATCAAATTGGACAACCTAAGAAAGTTAGAGACGAAAACACAAAACTGGGTTGTCGCAACCTAAAAACTGTCCCTAAAACTGATAAGTTTTGTGTTTGGACGGTAGACTTGGGCGGTGGACGGTAGACTTATCTACAGTCACAACCATTCCTTAGGATAATACAGCACTGCAGCTTTATTACATCGTCTCAAACTTTTTCGTTTGTGTGTTGCATGTCGCGTGACGCTGACGGTCGGCAGCGGAGTAGGGATAAAGTGAAAGACGCTCGTCAGAGCGCCTTTCACTTTATCCCTACTCCGCGCAATAGTGTGAAAAAAAGTTTCATTTTTACCGTTGTTTCATTTTACTTAGCCTATATTGCCTCACTGTTGGGCAAAGGCCTTCCCCATAGCCTTTCACACTTCTAGAAGCTCCGTGCGGTTTTCTTTATTTTCAATACCTGACCAAACAAAGCCTCTCTAACTAGGCCGCTCAGCACAAGCATAAACCAAAGCAGACCCCCGACGCTACGACGCAGGGACAAATATATTTATGGTTTTTTTAGAAAGTTTTTTGTGTCGGGGGTTTATTACATTTTTAATTTAATTTTTTCAGCACTATATCTAGATCATAAAAAAAACAAACGAAGCCTGACACAACGTCACCTTTTCTCGTGCGACAATGGGCTCGCTACAAGCTTCGTACGTCGTGATCTTACCGGCCAGTAGCATGATAATGGCATTAAAACGTTATTGTATAACTTTGTAATGGCGCCAGTGAAATACTACGATCTTATTCTTACTTAACAATATATAAATTACTTTAATAGCTTTGCAGGGAATCAATTTTAAAATGATTCACTTATTGTTAGAACGGCGGAAAATATGTTAACGATATGACTTGGTATTTGATGTAGAATTGATATGCATAGCGTGCGTAATGATTGTTTGTAGAACTTGTAACACGTTTAGATCTTATGTAAGTACTTAAGTATGCCATGTAGGTACTATACAGGGTGTAACGGAAAGGGTATATACATCCTTAAGGGTGTGCTACAGACCATCAAACTGAACAGGTTTCTCATCATAATTTTTTTTTGCAGCAAAAAAAATATCTGATGCCCCATAGAAAATTGCAATACCTATTCGACCCAAATGTATAGGCAGCTGATATTTTTTTTTGCAGCAAAAATTTTTTATGATGAGAAACATGTTCAGTTTGATGGTCTGTAGCACACCCTTAAGGATGTATATACCCTTTCCGTTACACCCTGATGTATACAATAGGGGAGGATAATATTCAACCATTTTGGTAAACAGGGACTGAGGAGATTCATGAAAAAATAAGGAGGAACTCTTGCCTAGGAGTCATTGAACAGTCCAAGCCCATGCCTCTCTTACTTGTCAATATATTACTGTACGACCAAAAATAAATTATTTGATAAATCAAACAACATAGCATCACGCTTGTAATCCCTGAAGGGTTAGGCAGAGGTGAGTATAGTACACCCACATTTCTCCAGTTATGGGTTAGTAAATCCCAACCAGGCCAAAATCCAGGCTCCGTCGCGGCTACTGAGAAATCAAATCTCATTGCGTGTGAAACAGGTGACGTGAAATCATCTCTTAATGCCCTCATCCCAATTTATTTTGGGTTTTTTACTGCATGTCATTTGTTACGTGTCTTTCAGAAGGCATTATAGTATTCGCTCCATTTCAGTACGTGGTCATGCCACCGTAGAAATGATTTTTTTGTGCGGAAGAACCGACATAATGACAGATAGACAATGACAATGTGTCAGTTTGTCGATTCTTCCGTCGACATAGCCCGTTTCTACGGCGGTCATGGTACGCGTGCTGGTCATGTTATCTTTCGCGCTTCTTTTCTCTTTTCGTCTTCAGTTTTATTAACACTACTTAAAATGGAGTAGCAATAGGCGATATTTATCAATAGCCATGTTGCTATCTACTACACCTTTTGTGCCAAGGGATCGTACTACTGGAATAAAAAGTATGCTATGTGGCATTCAGGTTTTAAACTATATGTGTGCCAAATTTTGTCCAAATCCGTTAAGTAGTTTTTGCTTGAAATAAGTAACAAACATCCTCACAAACTTTCGCATTATACATGGTAAAATAATAATATTTATTTAACATATTTTATCAGAATCAACGTTTAGTGACCATTTTTGATGAGTAGTTTTTAGGGTTCCGTAGTCAACAAGGAACCCTTATAGTTTCGGTATGTCCGTCTGTCTGTCCGCGGTTTAGCTCAAAAACTGTTGGTACTAGAGAGTTGTAATTTGGCATGAGTATACACGTTAATGACGCCGGAAAAGAGGTAAAATAAAATTTTGAAAGAAACAATTGTTTACCTTACATGTAAAGTATGGATGATACTTTTTTTTTCGTCCTTCCCATATTGTGGGATATCGTTGAATAGGTCTTTCAAAAATATTTGGGTGTTTAGCAAGACCGTTTTTTTGATTAAGTAAACCGTTCGTGAATTATCAAGCCTTAAAGTACCAATTAGAGTCAAGTCAAACCGTTAGAGTCAAGTGTCCCCCCCCCTCTACTAACTAAACGGTTGTAGTTAGAAATTCAAATGTCACGGCAGTAGTACCTATATATAACGAAGTTTAAAGGAAAACTATCACACTTAAGTGGGCTTTACAAGTTTACGAGGAATAGTCGTATTTGACTCCAAAATTTCGAACAACTCCATAGAAATGTCGATAGATGCGCTAAGCGTCAGTTGTACTAAAAACGAGTCTCATTTGCAGATCATATATGGCGGTTTTTTATAAATATTGGTACGGAACCCTTCGTGCGCGAGTCCGACTCGCACTTGGCCGTTTTTTTTTTTAAGTCGCCGTAATGAATGTATATTGTAAATTGATTCTTATGTAATGCATACTTAAACGCAACCTTAGTTTTATGCAAAGCGTTTTCTGTAATGTAAGGTACCTATGTATTGTAGTATATGTAAAACAATTGATTCGACGCGAGGAGATTGTCAATAAGTACCTAAGTTATTTACTACTAGATTTAATTCCTTATACACCGTAAATAACACTTATTTATTATAAAAAACACGTAGTTTTAGGCCTGGATGTGTGGTTGGGTTTTACAATTACGCATATTTGTCTTTTCAGTTTTCTATTGTTTTATGGGTTTTTGCGTAGTAATATATATGATTTAATGATGTCAGGAACTTAAATTAATGTTATTGTTGTAAATATTATTTTGTAAATAGGTATATGGATGAGGAAAAGGCTAAGTGAATTCTTAACAATGTGCCCTACATTGTTTTTAATTGCGAGACATATATGAGTGGTAGGTACGTATATAATGTAGGTACCCATATATTGTTAATTACGTACAGGAAAAGCACAATCACTAAGCTCTCCATTTGTATGTGGCAGAACAAGGACGTAGGAGCAGAACCTACCCACAGAATAATTTGATTGTATTTTGAGAACTTCAAATAAACGTCACTTACTTGACAAATTGTTTGAGGCTATACTACGTGAGGCCTGGCTTAAGCCTATATCAGGGACCAGCCCCTGTATTCAAGTCGAGCCCTATGTCTATCTATTTATGCATTATGAAAACGAGCGAGATAGACATACAAATTTTCGAATCAAAATGGAATTGAAGTTTTTGTGAAAATGGGAGCAGATCTCACAATGTTTTATTTAATTCGCGGATGTTGAGTTCCACAAAATAAGAATAAGAATCAATTTATTAAACCATAGTTACAGTCATATTCTTAGTCTAACATCATTAAGGATATAAGTAACAAGTTTTAATTAAAAAAAATTAGAAAACAGTGGTGTCCAAACTAGGCTGCGCCTGTATCTCGGGGGTCGGAGTTGCGATAACTTTAAATTAAAACCATATATTTGTAGTAGTGCTAATTAGACATTTTGGTAAATAACAAAACATTTTTATGAATTGGATTACCGTATTTAGCAGAAAAAAAAAATATCCTTATACCTGCACATGGTCAGAAATGTTCGTGTATCCTCTTATTTTTATGCTAATTGGCCAAAACGATCGATGTGGTCCCCTCTCCTTTCGGACTTACCAATGACATATTTATTACAGGTAAAATAAACAGGTAAGGTCAGTGATTTACAAATTACTCAAAGGAAAAAGGGTTTTTAGGATTCAAAACAATCTAGGTTAAAACGTGTCACTCCTTATAAGGTAAAGCCCTTTTGCTGTTAGTCAAAGGGCAAAGGTATTTTCTTGCACCGATGACAACGCTGCCAGTCATCAGCTTTAGTAATTCAGAATTACCTGAATGAGCTTTTGACTTAGGTAAATAGATTACTAAGAAATGGTCAGGAGCATCGCAGCTGCGGCTCATGTTTTAACAAGAAGTGATCATAATGGGTGTTAATAAGACCCTTAACGAAAAAAATATCGCAACGACCGGGGAAAACGAGTGTCTTTCGCACTCGTTTTCCCCGTCACGTCGTTGCGATATTTACGGAGATATTGAAGGATAAAGTTACAATCTATTTCACACGTTTTTTAAGTGTAAACTTCTTTATCATAGTTGTGATTGTAAAGTGGATGAAACGAAAAAGAGACAGACACATAAATTCATAAGATTTAACGTGGTAGAAAATGAGATAGGGAGCATTATACAGTGTTTCTTATAAAGAAAAAAAGAAAGAACCAAAATACGTTTATTTAGCACAAGCCACAAGAACACACAGCTTTAAAAAATAAAAATAATTAAAACTTAAACTTAAACACAGAAAAAACAAACAAGATATTTTATGTGTGTCTCAGGACTGTACCCCAGATTGATTTTAATTAATTTTACATTTGTCTCATTATCTTGAAACCAACATTTTTCACTTCTACCACGTGTCAATTGCACATTTTTTAATACATGTTTTTAACGCTGTGTCTTTAATTTAAATACCTCCATGACCACTGCACTATTCAATACATTCATCTGCGCAATGTTTTGAGTGCGTTACATTGAGTCCAAACGTAAAACGTGATTTTTCACGCCGGAAAAAAAAGTCGTTCCCAGCAATAACTTTTACGCAGGATTACTTCATTTGATGTACAGAATGCTTGGTTGGAGGCTTCATGAAGGTTCGTTTACACTCTGTAGATACTATTTAGCTTGCACATGATAAGTAACCTGGAAAGTTTTGATTATGAATCTGTATGGCATTATTATAAGTGGGAGAATGCGAAAGAAACCTAGAAAGAGATTGCTTTCTGAGACATCGGCTTTGACGAGGAATGAGGGTGCATTGAAAAAGATAATAACGTGCGCCGTGTGAGACAGGAGAATTAGGAATGGTGATGGATGACGCTCTATATATCCTTACTATCCATACTTCCATACTAATATTATAAATGCGAATGTCACTCTGTTAGTATGTTTGTTACCTTTTCACGACTAAACTGCTGATCGGATCTCAATGAAATTTGGTAAGATGATAGATTTAAACCTGGGGAAGGACATAGGCTATATATCATCACGCTACGACCAATAGGAACAGAGCAGCAATGAAAAATGTTGCGAAAACGGGGAAAATTTGACGCAGACGAAGTTGCGCGGGACAGCTATATAGTCTCTTTATAAATCTCTCCAAATGTAAACAGCAAAAGTTGCCCTGGCTGGAGGCCTTAAATTCAAGGCATTGACCGGTTAAGCAGAAGCCAGCCTCAGAGGCTGAACTGCGTGATAACATTCTCAAAAAAAAAATAAAGAACAATGGTGGTGTTACTACGCGTAAGACTACAAACCTCAATGATTCATGGTAAGGTCTTAAAGAACTTATAAAATTACGGATTAATATCCAAACAAAAATGGATTAAAATAAAGGGAGACTATGTTGATCAAAAATATTACTTTTTTATTGTGGGTAACTCGAACAACCTTTAGGCATCGTCCACATTAAACGTATTGTTTGCCGCCGACTGTGAGTATGCTCACTGTATAGAGGAATTAGAGGTATGCGTATAGTCGGTTCGGTGTGAACGAGAAATTAAATATATATATACAGGGTGTAACGGAAAGGGTATATACATCCTTAAGGGTGTGCTACAGACCATCAAACTGAACAAGTTTCTCATCATAAAAAAATTTTTGCTGCAAAAAAAAAAATCATTATATATGTATATACCCTTTCCGTTACACCCTGTATAAGAAGTCAGAAAATTAAAAGTCAGTTTGCAAAATCGCTTAAACTATTCTTTCTCAGGAGTCTGTAAACCATATTTTTTAGGAAAGTTATTTGCAGATTGCTGGGAGAGAGTAAATAAGTAGTTTCTAAGATTTATTGATTGTTAGTTTCAACTTTAATTTTAGTATATTAACATTATTTTTAAAATATCGTTCCGTTCCCACAGACAAACTGTGAAAACGGTTTTGTGGGGCTTAGTTTTTAAATAAAAGTTTGTTTTAAAATTGTTTACTATATAAATAATAATATGGAAAAGCGATAAACTGCAGCGTAACGTCCGCTCAAAGTCGGCGGCGGACAATCCGTTTGGTGTGGACAGTGCCATAGTCATTTAGTGACATGATAGTTTTGTTTCTCTGATTAATCAATTGTGTGTAGGCCGAATTTATTCCACCTACTTGATATATGGTTGTATGCTAAAGGAAACTCGGAAAGACATTAGGTACGCCTATCTGAATAATGGACCAAATCAAAGTCACTCCAGGATATGAACACATCTTACGATATTGACACCCACGAAATTTTAAGTAAGCACAATTGGATAATGGTAGCACTGTTGTAAAATAGTTAGCTGCAAAAAATACATCTGTCAAGTGTTATTTGATTTTTCTATCAGAAATTTTCTCGGTAGCTGCCACGGAGTCTGGATTTATGCCCGGTTGATGGCAATAGGCTCGCCCCATAGATGTATGTAAAGGTTTTGTGTATAGATTCGTTGACTAACCGAAATAAATAAACAACAAATCACCAACCACCATCACTGTTAGACACGTAGTCCTCAATCCATCAGTCACAAAATGAACTCGTGCGCATTGCATCAAGGGTGCTGCAACAATAAGACATTAATGGTGGATATCTTAGTATTTCACCGACCGTGCGGCCATTGTGATCGATAACAATATAATGCTGCTGTTCTGCTGAAGTCCTTTCTGATGACATTAATATTGTATGGTGGTTGTATGGCGTTCTGCTCGTTTTCCTTTCACTATGTATGCATTAAAAGTTAATGGTACGGTGACCTCAGTTCTCATAATTGGCAAAAAAAAAGAAATGTATTTTTATATGAGGAAAATAATTTAAATTATACGTATTTTTCAGTGTCTTGTCGATAAAATATAAATAACTTAGAACAAAGAAGCACAGGACCAGTCGATGTCGTGATGCTGGGGAGTGGCCAATGTCCACAAATGGATCTTGCGATTGAAAAGATGATATTTAACTCCATTTACTTTATATACTTTACTCCGAGACCAACATCCCTAATGTTTCTGTTAATTAATTATTAATTAATCTGTTACCCGCGATTTTGTCAATATCCTAAACCCAACGCGCTTTTGGACGGCCCTGGTTTCTTAGGCTCAACCTTGGCCACCATTATTTTGTTCAAAACCTTACTACATCGGCCATCTCCGCGTCCAGCCAGATGTCCTGCTCAACCCCACCTTAGGCGTATCGCGTTGCTACGACGTCGGAGACAGGGCAGACAGCGTACTATGTATATGCTTATTATACCTACTTGCATCCACATTCGTACCCAAAACTTGCCACAGTCGTGCTCCATATACATTCTGCCTAGTTTTTCCTAACAATTATGAGGTCGGCCAGTGTAACCGAATTCAAATCAATCAAATCAAATCAAAATATTTTAATTTCACATAGGCCTAGGGGCACTTATAAAACGTCGACAAAAAAAGTGCTCGGTTCGGGTTGGTCGTTTCCTATGGAGAAGAACCGGCAAGAAACGCCATGGTTACTCTTTTAAAAAATTTGGTTTTACCAGTATTTAATATTACACCACTACATTTTTTGAAATAGCACCTAGCGGCCATCCACGAGCCAATAAAATAGAGCCGGAAAACTACAAAAAACAAAAACAATTAAATTGCTTTAAGTACTGCTACTACTTCTATAGAAGCGCTAAATCTTTCATTTGTATTCGTGCAACGTCGATGACAAAGCTAATAGTTAAAACATGCTTGTAATTACTGCTTCCGCCCTTTATTTTGTTTTGCGATCTCACCTTCGCTCGTACAGATTTTTTGCATCGTAAAAACAGACGAAAAAATGTATGGAAATATCTTCTATATTGGAATAACCCCTACTAATAGATACACCGTGACTCACTTAATATATAACTTTACGTGAGAAAAAGGAACAGGTTTTTTGGCTGATACTGAGTAGGTAATAAAATCTGAGGCTGGGTGCAGACTATACGAATTACCTAGAATATAGTCAGAAATGACAGAGCACACTATGTGAGCGTCAAGCTTTTGAAAAGATTAATTTTATTGCATCCACCTTCATAAATAAAGTTATCCTCTGAAGTCAGTCACAAAGCAGTGTCAATCAACATCTGATGAAATGATCACTAAATGTCTGGTGCAGCCAGTTTGTGAAATAAAATTATCTAGGGAAACTCTACGTGATGGGTATCGAAATCTAAAATGTAGCAAAAAATGTTTTGTTTTAATGGTCAATGACCTCCAATCTCCGTAGTCTCGATACCTAATTTAATGATGCACTGTATAATATACAGAAAATAAAAACAGAAAATGGTTTATTGTCCAGGTAAAATAAAAACAGGTAATGCACCTAGCACTAGGGCAATCCCGATAATGCGTATTTCCGAAAGTTAAAAAATCTACCAATCGTAGCGATATTTTCCTACAAATCTACCAATCGTAGCGACATTTCCCTGAGTCTACCAGTCGCTGCCATATTTTCCAAAGTGAATGTTGCTTTTTTGAAGTGCAACTTCGTATGCGACTTCCAACAAGTTTAACGTTTTCATGGAGGGGGAATATTTTCTATTACCCACTAAGAGATGGCGCTATTACAAGATTTGTGACTTCGTAGTTCTACTAGGTACGCAAGATGGCGTGCAAAGAGTCATGCATTCGACTCTTCGGTGTGACCAGCCTTCGCTCAATTTCCATGAGTAGAATTACCTCGAGAAACGTATGTAATAAAAAGAGTACAACAATAAAACAATAAAATATTATTTAGAAGCTCAATAAAATAACGAGAGTGAATGCGTGGCACACGAACGCATGCGTGTAGTATTACGAAGTTTCACTTCTTCTGCGCGGAGGGACTCCAGGCACTATTTTTTTACCTTTCGGAATATAACCATTTTCGGGATTACCCCAGTGCACCTTATACTGGTTATTCACGTGAGATGTTATAATGTGGCATAAAATATTACCTAAAACTAGTTTACATACTGTTGTTGCTAATGAGTCCGAAACTAGACTAGCAACAACACTATATGTAAACTACTTTTTCTTTGAGCATTTCCACTACAAAAGGGGCCAACCTTTCCAACCGTTTACCCTTTCCAACAGGTGCATCATATACCTAAATAAAATTATCAACTACGATATCAGATAAAATCAGTGATAAATACAATCTAATTGTTTTTCCGTCGATGTGTATGTAACTTTACATTGCTTTGTTCAGCCTATTTTAGAGCTGTTTGACCTCGAGAAAATACAACACTTTTTTATTCTTAATTTAAATTTGAAATACCGGTCAATGTGACCTAATTTCATACCTGAATAGGTAACATTGTTAACAACACACTTATTATTTTATTTGAAATCTTTCCTTGGTTGGACAGAACTATTATTTAGAACTAAAATATTGGCTTCTCTTTTTTTTATTAAATTACTGTCATGCAGGCATGTTCTAGAACCAAAAATTCGAAGACATGTGACATCTACCAACCCGCACTGGGCCCGCGTGGTGGATTACTGCACACTCCCTCTTATAGAGAGGAAACCTGTGCCCCAGGAGTGGGAACATTACAGGCTGATTATGCTTTGGCTTATGCTACTCTTTAATTAAAAATAAAAATAAAACTTTCGGTGTCTTTAACCCATAGTAGAGGCCATGGGTTACCGACCTAACCAAGAATTTGTGAATTGAATGGGAAGCCCGCATCAACAACAGATAAAAAACCGCGCGTTTTTGTCCGCGCACAACGTTGTCATTATTCCGACACTTTTTGTTCTTTTAGTTAGTGGAGTAAATGAAAAAGCTTCTGGAAATTGCCTAAAACTTTTTTGACCAGGTGTATGAACATGGACGGGGGCAAGGAGTATGTAAAGTTCGTAGCTTCGCGCGTTCTGTAGTTTATGTAGTTGGTAGTTTCTGTAGCGTTTTGTAGTTTCCGCCTACCCCCATAGGCAAAAGGCATGAGTTTATTTTTGTATGTAGTATAACTTTCAATCAAGCTTAGCTGTCTTGACTTGAGTATTTTAGCTGCATTTGATATAATACAAAAATAGATCAAAACCCTATCTCAAAAAAATAGAGGTGGCTGTTGACCTTAAATTGGTATAATCATGGTCTGTTTCTTTTAGGTACAGGAAAATAATATCCCATGCTTGCGAATGAAAGTAAAGAAACTGAAAACTTTTACCCGACCATTGCTTCTTTTAGTAAGACATTTTTCAGCAGTTTCCAGGACTCATCCTTTCAGGCTAGAGACTTTTTTTTGCGCCAAATATATTGCACTAGCTTCTGCCCGCGGCTACACCCACATAAATTCAATTTTGTGATACACTAACATAATAAATTATGTATATTTGGTTTTATTCGTTCTGAATGTCAATCACCTGGCTAAATCTTATCGTGATTTAAAAATAAAATTAATTTTATCTGTACAGATTGTCTAAACGAAAATTTAATTAGTCACATAGTATAAAGGGTGTAAAACACCTCTTAACGAAGCCGAAAGGCACTGGTTCTCCCTGTCATTGCGATCATTTTTTTGTTCTACAGCATACCTGGGAACCTTCTAGTTACGGAGATATTAGGGGTCAAAATTCCAACTTTTTGACAAGTATTTTATTAAATACAAGTTTTTCATGTAAGATTTTTACTTTAAACACCTCCACAACCCCAGTACTATTCAATCCGTCCATCAGCACAATGTTTTGAGTGCGTTACATTGAGTTCTACCACAAAACATGATTTTACACCCCCCAAAAAAAAGTCGTTTCCCAGCAATATTTTTTGCGTAAAGTTAATTAGTTTCATGTACAGAATGCTTGGTTGACGGCTTCGTGATGAGGTGATTTACACCGTGTATATAGATAACACACAATAAAAGACATTTCCGCGAAATATTAACCGATTTGAAATTATAATTATTGTTTTAGATCTAGGTCTTCCAATATTTCAATCAATATCATGGAGTTATAATGGCTGGAGTAGTAAAACGAAATATTAATGTAAAGAATATCACTATACTAGTGTCGTTCCTTTTCTTTATGGATTTATTATCTATAGATGTCTATGACATCGACTGTCAGTGTGGAGGTAATTTTGAATAAGTTAAATTTAGATAAACATGGAATAGTAAATAGTTTCCTGTATAAATAAAAGGAGAAAGGAAGTATATAAACTTAAGCAGAAGTAAAGGCTTTAAATGTTGTTTTTTGTTATTTCAGAAAACGCAATTTCGTCTTTATTTCATATAGGAAGCATATTACTATTATAAAACAACATTTTCTGCGAATATTTCAAGAGATATGGAGAAGTTAAGATTCGATTTTTGTGTGAAAACAGCATCAGATGGAAAAACAAACATTATTTGCATAACTTCAATAGGAACACCTGATGGTCAAACTTTTGGCATTCCGCCTGAATATCAACCTGCAAATTTACATCAATTAATATTAAATACATCTAACTATGCCAAGATAAGAAAAACATTGAATAAAAGATATCAGACAAGGAAAATATGGATAACTTTAAATGATGAGATATCAAAGACATATTTAGATGAAGAACAAAATATACAGTTTAATGATTTTTACCTTGAAGAGATTATGGAAAACATAAATGATCAAAAATCTTTAACTAGAGGCTCAAATGAAACATTGGAGAAATTATTAGAGAAATTACTCGAAGAAAAGGATAAAAAATCTGAAACACAAAATTTGGTGAAAGTATCAAAAGAATTTGTGATTGAAAAATTCACTGGTAGAAATGCAAATGCTCACCAATGGATTAAAGATTTCAACAAAGAATGTGAACGTTTCCATATTGAAGAAGATAGGAAAAAAATAGAAATTTTAAAACAATTTTTAGAATACTCTAGTGTGAATTGGTACAGTTGTATGTTAATTAAATTTACAGTAGAGTCAGAGTGGATTAAATGGGAAAAAAACTTCTGTGAAACATTTGGGAACAAGGGTTGGTCGCCGATCAGATATGCTCTTGGATTTAAATATCAAACGGGTTCATTGCTTGAATATGCATTAAAAAAAGAAAAATTGCTATTAGAGGTTAGAAAAACAATTGATACTGGTACTCTTATAGATCTTATAGCAGCAGGCCTACCTAATTACCTAAGTGATAAAATTGATCGAGAGACATTACAAGAAACCGAAAATCTCTACAATGAGATAGGCAAATTAGAACATTTTGTTGGAAGGAACAAAGTTGAAAAGAAGAACTACACAAACTCTGACATAAAAACAAGAAAAAATGAAGAAAAGAAACCATGTCAAATTTGTGTCACTGAGAAAAAAGGGAAACGTTTTCATCCTGAGGAAACCTGCTGGTTTAATGGGAAAAATCAAAAATCTGTTGTGAAAAGTGTGAATAACTCGGAATTAGAAATTGAACTAAATAATGAGAATCCAAAAAACTAGAAGTATCACCATTAATAAAAGTAAAGGTATTATTAAATGATAGTTTAAAAGTTACCGCAATTTATGATTCTGGTTCAAATGTGTCTTTAATTAATGCAAAATTATTGAAAATACATGAAAAAGAAGAAGACAAACTTAATAAACAAACAGTAAACTTGAAAACTATTAATGGTGAAAAGAAAACAAAAGGTATTGTAACATTGAAAATAAAAATATATGACATTGAAAGAAAAATGAATATTTTTGTCATAGATAGTGAAAATTTTCACTATGATTTTCTCATTGGTTTGGATTGTATTAAAAAATTCAAATTAATCCAAAATGAAGAATTAAATATCATACAATGTAATAATCCACAAAAAGAGAATAAAGTCCAAAATGATGCGGATATCAAAAATAAAGATTACGAGACGGATATTTTCAATTTAATGAATGTCGACATTCCTGATGTACTAGGTGACAAAAATGAAAAAGATATTTCTCTGTACTCTGAAGCACGGAAACAAGAAATAAACCATATAAATAGATATAAAGTAAATTTCAATGAACATATTAATTTCAGTGAATTTGAAATTTCAGTAAACCACCTAGATTTATGTAAACAAACTGAAATTGATAAATTAATAAAAAAATACAAACCAGTCTTTGCTAAGGACAAATACGATGTTGGTACGGTAAGAGATTATGAAGCTCACATAGACTTGATAGTTGATAAATATTGCTACAAGCGCCCATATAGATGCACAGCTGATGATAGAAAAGAAATTGAAAATCAAATATCAAAACTATTGAAGAACAATTTAATTGAGGAATCATATAGCCCTTTTGCTGCTCCGGTTACCCTGGCATATAAGAAAGAAGATGGGAAAAGGTCAAGACTGTGTATAGATTTCCGGGAATTGAATAAAATTGTTGTCCCTCAATCGCAACCATTTCCCTTGATTGAAGACTTGATGGTAAAGACTGTAAACTGTGAATATTATTCTACTTTTGATATAAATTCAGCATTCTGGTCAATTCCGATGAAAATTGAAGATAGATATAAGACGGCATTCGTCACACAAGAAGGCCATTTCCAGTGGACATGCCTCCCATTTGGTTTAAAGACAGCTCCGGCTATTTTCCAAAGAATATTGAGAAACATAATAAGAAAATATAAACTCTCAGATTTTGCAGTGAATTTCATCGACGATATCCTAGTTTTTTCTAAAAGTTTCGAGGAACACATAATACATATCTCAAAACTACTTGAGGCAATACAAACAGAAGGATTTAGACTGAAATTCTCGAAATGTACTTTTGCAAATAATCATGCCAAGTATTTGGGACACATAATAGAAAATAATTCAGTTCGACCTCTCAAAGATTATTTAACAGCTGTCAGAAACTTCCCCATTCCAGAAACAAGGAAAAATATACGTCAGTTCCTTGGGAAAGTAAACTTTTATCATAAATTTATACCACACAATGCAATTATTCTGGATCCATTGCACAATTTATTACGGAAAGATGTAAAATTTATATGGACCAAAGAATGTCAGAAATCATTTGATAAAATAAAGGAATTACTATGCTCGAAACCAATTCTAAAAATATTTGACCCAGAACAACAAATAAAAATTTACACTGATGCCAGTATTAAAGGAGTGGGAGCTGTGTTAAAACAGGAAGATGAACACGGAGTAAATAAACCTGTAGCCTACTTTTCAAAAAAATTGACAGACACTCAAAAGAAAAAGAAGGCAATATATTTAGAATGCCTGGCAATTAAGGAAGCTGTAAAATATTGGCAACATTGGCTTATGAATAATGAATTTATAGTATATTCAGATCATAAACCATTGGAAAATCTGAACTTAAAGTCTAGAAGTGATGAGGAATTGGGTGATTTGACATATTATTTATCACAATACAATTTTAAGATAAAATATAACCCGGGACTGTCAAATCAAGAAGCAGACTGTTTAAGCAGAAATCCAGTCTTAGAACCTCATGACAATACCGAAGATTTTTTAAAAGTTGTAAACTTAGTAAACATGGAAGATATAAAAAAGGACCAAGACAAAAATCTAAATCTCCAAGATGGAAAATCAAAGTTTTTTCTAGAGAATAACATTTATTACAAAAAAAATAAAAAAAGGAAAAAAATTATACTATCAGAAGCATTTAGCAAAACACTAATTAGAGATGTGCACAATAATTACTGTCACATTGGGAGAACACAAATGATAAATAAAATAACCCCTTTCTATACAGCAAAGAACATAATCACAAATATTAAGAAAATTTGTGATGAATGTGACATTTGTATAAAAAACAAATCAAGAAGGAATTCTAAATTTGGTTTGATGTCCCATTTAGGTCCAGCAACACGCCCGTTTGAAATTATGTCAATTGATACAATTGGAGGTTTCGGAGGATCACGGTCTACAAAAAAATACTTACATCTCCTGGTTGATCATTTTACACGATATGCTTATATTTTGACATCAAAAAATCAAAACTCTAATGATTTTATCAAGTTGATGAAAAATGTGACACCAAGTAATCATATTGATATAGTATTAACAGACCAATACCCTGGCATAAATTCCAAAGAGTTTAAAGACTTTCTGAAAAAGAAAAACATAACAATGGTTTTCACTGCTGTGGACGCACCATTTTCAAATGGACTTAATGAAAGGCTAAACCAAACTTTAGTAAATAGGATAAGGTGCAAAATAAACGAAGGGGATAAGAAAACAGCATGGACAACTATTGCACAAAAATGTGTAGAAAAATATAACGAAACAGAACATACAGTTACTAAGTTCACCCCAAAATATCTTTTAGAAGGAGAGAAAATGGATATTTTGCCACTGGAATTAAAATCAAGATGCACAATAGAAGATCTTAAAAGAGACAGAGAACTAGCATTTGAAAATTCAATAAAATCTCATAACTATAATAAAAAAATATTTGATCTACATAGACAAGAATATAAATTCGAAGTGGGCGATAGAGTATATGTAGAAAACGGAAACCGGCTAAATAGAAAAAAAATGGATGAAGTAAGAATCGGACCATACAAAATCCTAAGAAAGATGTCAAATTCGATATATGAAGTTGATGCTGGACATAAGAAGGTTGAGTCAAACTTCTACCATGTCACAAAGTTATCCCCAGTAAAGGTTAGCTCTTAATAGAATAATCAATTAGATTGATTCTCTCCGAGGGTGGGAGATGTAAAGAATATCACTATACTAGTGTCGTTCCTTTTCTTTATGGATTTATTATCTATAGATGTCTATGACATCGACTGTCAGTGTGGAGGTAATTTTGAATAAGTTAAATTTAGATAAACATGGAATAGTAAATAGTTTCCTGTATAAATAAAAGGAGAAAGGAAGTATATAAACTTAAGCAGAAGTAAAGGCTTTAAATGTTGTTTTTTGTTATTTCAGAAAACGCAATTTCGTCTTTATTTCATATAGGAAGCATATTACTATTATATTAATTTAATATTTCATACTAGGAGCTGCCCACGACTTCGTTCGCGAGAATATTTTGATGTTTTTTTTTGTATGAGCGAAAGTACTCCAAATTTAAGGTGGTTTAGGTGAGACCTACAAATGTGTGTACCCTGGGCTATTAGTTCTACTACCGCTGTACACTACAAATTATCATAAAAAAGGTTTTTCAAGAAATCAGCAGTGGAGACGGAAGTTCACAGAGGCTATATCACATGTTTTGGATCCTAAATTTAGATAGACCTAGCACTAATCCGTCCCGTATGCTAATCGGCTTGTTAAGAATTGAGGGAACCCTAATTAGTAATATGTCAACCCATAATTAAAACTTACAAGCATGACTAAGACTAGAACAATAACTGGTGCACGTACTGATTTGTAAATCACCGAAACACAGTAATTAAGATGATAAGTATGTGGGTTTAATTAGCTACGTGTACTTTACAATCATTATGATTAATCGTTCAGTCTGCGATGACTTGCGAACTGTAAACTCCCTTCGTGTCAAACTTGAGATTTTTTTTTTGTTTAAAAAAAAAAAACTAATCTATGCAGATGCTCGTCAATTTGAATAGTAGGTATGTTCGAATTTTATACAGCCCAAAAAGTTTCTTTTGAAGTTTCTCCTTGTATTAACTATTTAAAGTGGCTGTTAAAAGTGATTTTTGTAGAGTGTGCGATACATCATTGAATTAACTTTTTTTAAATGTGTTTTTAAATGTGTCGGCTATTTTATGAAAATATATCAAACAGTTCGATAAAACTTTGAAGTCAGGAACAGCAAATGTCTCTGCGTACATTGGCTGCACTGAGCCTTGGAAATGTCAGAGCGAAAATACAACAATGGACAGCAGCAACATGACTACACGAGAACAAGACGCAGGCATCAATTAAACTACAATTTTTGTATTAATTATTTCAACGTAAAAAAAAAAAGGTAACATTACAAAAAATTTAATTGAATTTAGTAGCCGTTTTGCTTACGCATTGATAAGAACGTTATTTACTTTATACAAATGCATATCTAGTAGTTATATACCGATGCATGCACGCGTGCCTTATGAGGTACCTCGGAACGTGCATAAATGGTAGGCGGAGACGCGGCAAGCGTTAATGTGCCCGGTGCCTTACTACCGTGTATATTCCAGGCTGTGAACTAAGCCTGATCCATCTCCATAAAGTGACACAGTTATTCTGTAATTTGTCACTTTATCAGCACCCTGCCAACAAAATTGGTCGGGATCAGAACCATTCATAGTTCGCACATCGCGCTGCACGCACGCGTTTAAACCAATACAACCAGAGCATTTTTCAGTGCGGGTAATAATCCGATAATAATAATCGTATTATTATTAGCTGCGTACGAGTTTCGTAGCAAGCGTAGCAGTTGTCTACGAGGCGTCGCGTACGTTCGTTCAGTGTTCCGAAAAACGACCGGTCGTTTTATTATTTTTGTGCCGACTTCGATTCTACTGAAGAACAATGGCAAGCAAAACTGTAAACAGTAAGTAGTTTATGTTATTAAAATAAAATCAAAAAAATAAACACACTAATAGGACTACATGTATTCTCCTAAAAAACTTCGTAGATACCTCTACGAAGATGTTTTAAGAAATTCGACGTTTTTGTAACTAAATTAGGGTTCGTTTTTCAGCTACACGAGTGGCTAAATAATTGTTGTAGAAAAGTATTTTTTTATGAACTTTTCTTGCTCGGTTAAAAATTTTCCTTGGACGTAAACTTACTAAGTACTCAAAAACAGTAATACCCTAACTTAGTAAGTTAATGCCCATGGAAATTTTTTCAGGAGAAACTTTCTGATATTGTTGTTCTTGTTTGCTGAACATATAAAAATAATAATAAACACATTCTTTATTTCACCAAAAGCCATCACATAACAATATCTAAAAGACCAATAACATGAAAGGTTTATTACAAGATAATTTAAATACTCTGACCAGGGTGCCTGTGACTTAGAAGTCACTGATTCTCCGTAGCAACCAAAACCTTTATGAGACTGATATAATTTTACAAATTATAATGAAATGTTAACCTTGCTTTACTTAATAATTTAGATTATATTTTATTAGATTGTCACCTATTCCTAATTAATTTCATTCCTGTATACAAGGTAAAAACAGACCATTCACGAAACTACGCAAAAGTCAGTGCTGGGAGACTACTATTTTTTAGATGAAAAATCACGATTTACGCAAGAACTCAATGTAGCGCACTCAAAACGTTGTTCTGATGGATGAATTGAATAATACGGGGTCGTGAACATATTTAAAGTAGAGTTATAACATTATTCTACATGTATTAAAAAAAAAAAAAAAACTTGTTTAAATATTGGAACTTCGACCCCCAATATCCTCCTCAATCAATATCAATATCCTCATATATCAATATCCTCCGTAACTAGAAGGTCTAGAATAAAATAAAGATTGCAATGCAGGGGAGAACAAGTACCTTTCGGTGTCGTTCTTTTACACCAAATTTATCCATTTAATTAATAATAATGATAAATATAAAAAAAAAAAACTTAATTAGCTTTTATCTGTAACTATTAAAAGTCGGCCTCTTAATAGTTATCTAACAAAGAAAGCATTAAAAATATGTGATTAAAATCTAAAGTGGAGATTAAATGTCTTTACAAAGCGCCTTGACAATACATCACAATGTTATCACAAAGTTAAAATTAATAGTGATTAGATTGAAAGATAACACATACTATTATCACATACCTTGATTTGCTTAAGAACTTGGAATGAGAAGAAACCTCTATGTGTTTTAGGTTTAAACTCATACAAGAACAAAATATACTTAATTAGATACTTATTCCCCATTGAATAAGGTTTTCTAACCTTGATTTTGCGATAGACTGGTATAGTTCAGATTAATAACTTTCAAAACTTCTGTATCAATGTATTGCAGCTTCCAAAATACTCGTATTAATGAAAAGTTTGCTGTTCTTTTGCATTGACTTCCTACGTTCGATCTTAGTACCACGCACTAAGTCAGCTTTTTAGATTTCAAATTACTAGTGCTAGACTGATCAAAAATACTTACATTATTTCATTTATTTGAAAAGGAACTCTGTTGTTTATTTACAATTTACGTAAAAGTATAATATAATATAATACTACCATCAAAGCTAATTAGTATGTATAGGTGTGTTACTGAAAATTGAATAGTAAAACAATTTCCAATTATTTTTTCCTTATTCATGACTTTATTCCCTCTAGATGATTATTTCATATCCATTAAAAGCGTTCTCTATTCATATTGAATTTAATTACCTAACAGGAAATATAATTGTTCTTTATATATGTAGGTTGTTTTGCTCGTATAATTCAAAGAAATTAGGTTTTGTCTCTTTACAGGAAAACTATGTAGAAGTAAACCTAAATAATTGGAATAACAGATTTATTTGTTACATTAACCAATTGTTTGAGGAAGGTTTCTAACACCTACCTAGTCAAATATATCTATAGATAATATTAATGAATTTAAATAAAAAATCATATCATTATAACTTATCAAATCATCATCAAACATTCCTTTGCTTTAAAAATAAGGAAAAATAAACATAAAATCTTATCTTAATTTATAATTTTAAAGAAGCAAAAGACAAAAGTACTCGTGGAACTGTAAAGAATGATATACCTATATCATCATTATCACACCTATAATTAATCACATAGATTTGCTATAATTAATTAATCAGTGTCGATATGACAAAAAATGCAATCGTTACTCTGTTAACTCCCTTTTAAATCCGGATGACAAATCTAATGTCTATTATAATACACTGAAAGAAATGCGAAAGTTATTTTTACATAATATTATTTCTATAAATATTGTGAGGTTCACTGAATATTTACGGCACAAGTGCTGTTTTATATTAGTTCAATGTTCGGAATGTCGTAGATTGTGTTCGATAGCAGCAGACGGGTTTCAGGCATGTTGTTCCGATTCCAGAGTGAAAATTGCGAACTAAAGTACTATTAGCATAAGAATGAAAGAACACAAGAATGTATTAGTGAGAATTGGCACTAGTCTCTGATACAAATCCTAAAACTTATGTATTTTTGGTTTATCTATACACCGTGTAAATCACCTCATCACGAAGCCGGCAACCAAGCATTCTGTAATGAAACTAAGTAACTTTACGCAAAAAAAATTGCTGGGAAAGGACTTTTTTTGGGGGGTGTAAAATCATGTTTTGTGGTAGAACTCAATGTAACGCACTCAAAACATAAATTGTGCTGATGGACGGATTGAATAGTATGGGGGTCGTGGAGGTGTTTAAAGTAAAAATCTTACATTAAAAACTTGTACTAAAAAAATACCTGTCAAAAAGTTGGAACTTTGACCCCTAATATCTCCGTAACTAGAAGGTTCCCAGGTATGGTGTAGAACAAAAAAAATGATCGCAATGACAGGGAGAACCAGTGCCTTTCGGCTTCGTTAAGAGGTGTTTTACACACTTTATACCTACCGATCGCGATGACTGGCAAAAATAATAAACTTACAAATCCAGCAACATTTTCACATTCAATTCTGTATGTTAGAGATCATTAAATGTCACTTTCAGATAAAAGTAAACACAGTCGTTTATTGAATCGTGACAATTTCACTAACAATTACACGAAGATAAGATTTTTTTTTTTTTTGCCGTGAGAGCGATGTTCATTTGTCACTTTAATACGTATTATCTCGTTTACCTTGAACATTTAATTTTGCAGTAGTTTTGTTTATTACTGCAGTGTCCCATTTCGATAATGTTTTTTGATAAACAATGAAACAATCATCGGTCAATTATCTATAAATTATATCAAAGTGCGAAAGAAACTGACTTTTCTTGTTGATTATATTAGCATGAATGGAAAACTAATATATTGGAAACGCGATGTGACGTTAATTATGCAGGATATGGTTTTCAGTAACCAACCATCAAACAAACAAGTATTAAAATGAATTTTATTTGTAAATATAGTAGTTTTGCGAAAATTCACAAAACGTAAACATATTACAAATAACTAGCTGTGCCCGCAACTTCGTCCGCGTGGAATTAGATTTTTTCTAAAATAATAGTAGCCTATGTTACTCCTTATTACATCAGCTACCTGCCTGTGAAAGTCCCGTCAAAATCGGTCCAGCCGTTCCAGAGATTAGCCGGAACAAACAGACAGACCGACAGACAGATACACGACAGACAGATACATTCAATATACATTCATATGCATGTAGCAAAAAGTGGTTATTTTAAAATTACAAACAGACGCTTCAACTTTATTTATTTGTGTAGTATATATGTATAAATGTTTAGAAGATTTATGACTTCAAACTTCGCGGCGCCATAGGGCCGTCCTTCACAGAAAGCGATACCACGCGATGGAGCAACGATTTGAATGTAGGGATCTATTTTAGAGGTGTCAACAGGAACATCGTATGTCTGTCAGTCAGCGCCAACAAATTACACAATCGGCCACTTCTAGATTATGTCACACGAATGGCCGTGTGAATGAACGGCTAATCGTGCCACCAAAACATCTTCCCAGCCTAGATTCATCATCTGCCTAGCCTTTTCACAAACTATCTTGGGGTCGGCTTCCAGTCTAACCGGATGCAGCTGAGTACCAGTATTTTACATGAAGCGCCTGCCTATCTGACCTCCACAACCCAGTAGCTAGTTAATACGACACCCCTTGGTAAGACTGGATGTCAGACTTTTAGGCTTCTGACTACTCGTGACGACTGTCAAAGATCTACAAATGTCAGCCGCGACAAACGGCTTAACGTGCTTTCCGAGGCACGGAGGAAACTCGGTATGTAATTATGGTCACCCATCCACGGACCAACCTCGGCAAGCACGGTTTAACCTTAAAGATCGATCTGGGCGGCTGTTATTATTTAGCCACGAGCTCTTCCCAGCCTAGATTGTGAGTAATTTATAGGGTAGGGTATTTTACTGACAGTTAATTAGACTGCCTTGATCTTCTTCTCATCTTGGTCTGGTGGTCGCAAGCGTGACTGCTGAGCATGGGGTTCTGGGTTCGACTCCCAGGTCGGGCAAAGTGTTATTGGGTTTTTCATCAGGAATCTCTCAGTAGCAGCCACGGAGTCTGGATTATTGTCCGGTTGATGGCAATAGGCTCGCCCCCTATTACATGGGACTAAAAACATAACTGGCGAAATGTGTATGTACTATTAGGTACACCTCTGTCTAACCCTTTTGGGATTACAGGCGTGATGTTGTGTATATGTATGTTATATTAATTAGACTTAGAATTGTGCAATATGTATGGAAAATAATTGATTAAATTTACAAAATTTCTCACTTTCTTCTTTTTTTTTTTCTTTTTTTTTTGCCAAAATCATCAACTGCCTAGCCTTTGCCATAATTGATAGCAATATACCCTCTACTTCTCTGCTTTAAGAGGAAAATAGGTTTTACTGAAAAGTGTTTATTGCCCTATTGTTTAGGAGAGTGGGATTTACTGGTGCTTCTGTGGTTATTGATAAATCAAGTGCACAGTAGTCGGTAAACTACAATTAACAACTTATGATTTATGATGTAATAAATAATAACACTTCTAGGCATGATTAACGTAAATGTTTTATTATTCTGGAATCTGGAGGGGCACATGAAAAGGTCTCTTCATGAAAAAAAAAACTTCACTTTCACTTTTCTCCAACGCTAGAAGGCAGGCTTATCGTAAATGAAAAAAAAAAATGACTTGGTTTCAAAATTACTCCCTGGGCAAAAATATTATTTGACTTTGAAAATCAGTCCTAAAGCCTCATTTACACGATGCAAGAACTTGCATGCAAGTTTCACTACATTGCTGTTTTTGTTTTATTAACTGAATTCATTGCCCGTCAATAGTCTGCAATGTAATGAAACTTGCATGCAAGTTCTTGCATTGTGTAAATGAGGCTTAATAATCCTAAGTTGTTTAAATTGTCAAGAGGAGAAAATTGTGTAAATTGTTCTCCTGTTGTTGTGCGGTAGTTATATTTAACGATTAAATAACGACATCCCTCGCTTCTGTAAATAAACGGATGATGCGAGATTAGGACAATGGGCTGCATAATTCTCTATGTTTAAAATACATAAGGTTCAAATATAAACAAATAAACCTTTGTTTAGAATAATTTTAAAAACAAACTGGCTGAAATATGTTCTCTATGGTCGCTGGTAGATAGAAGTAGTATTGTTTTGGCGGAGTTTACATTCATTTGATGATACACACGGCGGCCAATGAAGCATACTTTTCCAGTATAAGATGGCCTCGCCGTAGCTAGTTTTCATTGTACAGTGAGAGATCTGCATAAACTGGTTTTGTATAGCTTGATTGGTCCCGTAAGTACTTAAAAGTACAGTTAGGAGTAGGGAAATGTTTTTTTTTTTGTGAACGTAATATCAAAATTGCACGTACCAGTGTCTGTTTAACAAAAGTTTATTGTTCGAAACGATTCCTAAGATATTAATCCAGGCGCCTCTGTTCATCACTTACGTCTTTGTGATTATTGTGATAAACAAATTAAAGTATCTGATAAAGCATAGTAGGTATTTTTAAACTTATATCTTAATAGCAGTACCACGATAAGTAAGACTAAGATAATTCCGTAATGCTTAAATAAAGAGCTCAAAGTCTGTTGTCTAATCGATATAAAATAAACAAGTTTCCATAATTTTATTACAAAAAAATCTATTTCATAACATTAATTGATACTATATGGGGTGGAGAGACAACGACGCGAAAATGCTTACCAGGTACTCAGTACTAATTCTAAAACTCACCAATTAACAAAAAAAAACTGCTTTTTCTTACAAAAGTACCAGTACCTACACCGTCAAAATGTATGAAACAGCTGTTTTTTTTTAAATTACCGATGAAAATTTACTAAAACCTAGTTCTACTTTTTTTTGGCAAGCAACGACTTATTGTCACGCCTACGCTGTCTCCCATACTTAAGTTCTAACATTCAAATATTGTAAAACCAAATGATTTTAAAAGAGTAACCATGGAGTTTCTTGCCGGTTCTTCTCCATAGGAAACGACCAACCCGAACCGTGCTTTTGTTGATGTTTTATTAGCGCCTATGTAGGCCTATGTAAAAGTATTGTGCGTGTAGTCCCTCCGCGCGGAAAAAGTGAAACTTCGTAATACTACACGCATGCGTTCGACTGCCACGCATTCCCTCTCGTGATTTTATTGACCTTCTAAATAATATTTTGTTGTTTTCTTGTTAAATTATTTTTATTACATAGGTTTATCGAGGTTATTCTACTCATAGAAATTGAGCGAAGGCTGGTCACACTGAAGAGTCGAATGCATGACTGTTTGCACGCCATCTTGCGTACCTAGTAGAACTACGTAGTCACAAATCTTGTAGTACTGCCATCTCTTAGTGAGTTTTAGAAAATATTCCCCCTCCATTGTAGCGTTAAACTTGTTGGAAGTCGCATAAGAAGTTTCACTTCAATAAAATATTTTGATTGTTTGTGAGGAGTTCAGAATTATGTACTGAGTTCGTGGTGTTCGTTTCGCGTCGATGTTCCTTCCATCCCGTATATTATCTCAATAATTTGTGTTCCAAACTTTTACTTCACATGTCATCTTTCTAGATAACTCTCGTCAGAGTCCATTATGTGGTTAATATTATACAACAAACAATATCAAAATTCCTTCCTATTATCTAAGACAAACTCCTGGACAGTTCGGCTTAATGTGTGATGATAACAGTGTTATCAAAAGCTGGCGTTTAAACCAATAAGGAGTGAATTCTAATGACGTCATAGATAGTGGAAGGAGTTAATGGTATCTTATTGAATGACGAAAGAAGTACTTATAACATTTTTTAGAGGCCTATTTTCTTGTGTTTGGATATCCTTTCCAGCCAGCTTCTATCTACCGTATTTTTCAATAGTAAAGTTAGGTAGAGCATAAACCACGCGTGTTCATGATGGTACAGACAGCATTAGTATGTGCTAACCCCTTACAGTACCGCCGAGTACGCCAGGGGGGTAACTACTTAAAGAAGCTGTCTGTACAAGTCCATGGAAGGTCCAAAAGTTTCTAGCCTACACTTTAAATTAATCAGATATACAAAACTATCATCTCACTAAAAGATGGACGCTACTAAAAGTGACAAACTCGTTGCCAAATTTTGGGCTGACTCAATTTAAATTGTCATCGATACGCTAAGAAGAAGTAGATGTTACTACATTTTTGAAGTTTTCTGTTTCATCACCAGCCTATATTGTTCCCACTGCTGGGACGCAGGCCTCCTCTCTATGAGAGGGAATGGGCTGTAATCCACCACGCGGGCCCAGTGCGGGTTGGTAGATGTCACATGTCTTCGAATTTTAAGTTCTAGAACATGCCGGTTTCCTCACGATGTTTTCCTTCACCGTTTTTGAGGGCAGCGGTGATGAAATAAATTACACAAAGTAATGCGCCTGCCTGGGTTCTAACCTACGACTTACTGCTCGTAAGTCGGGGCTGCTACCACTGGGCCACCGCTGCTCTCAAGTTTTCTGTAGTTACCCACAATTAAAAAGTAACATAATTAAATAGTCGCCCTTAATTTCAATCCATTTTCGTTTTGATATTAATCCTTAATTTTGCAGTTTAAGCCGGTTTTTTTTGATCTAACTGATATTTTCCGTAGGGAAAATTACGCATTTCCATACAAAGTTTCATACCCTGTTTATTAATTAAATAAACTAAGCACGCAAAAGCACAATGTCTGACGTTTTACAAAAGCAATATCTATGTAATCGTATGCAATACCTTGTAATGAATGGTAGTCAGAGCGTTTACCCCTTACGAAATTTCATACAAACTTTCAAGTTCTGATTTTCCAAAATGACTGAACCGATTTTAATGAAACTTGATATGCATAAGCAGGATACATAGGTCTAAAAAGAGACTACACATAAAATTTTTTCGAAAAATAGAGTTACAGCTAAATTAGACCGATTATAAATATCTACAGAAACAGAAATTTTCAATTATCTTTTTTCTTAAAAGACATTTCGAAAAAGGTTTTTTAGACCTATATAAAATTGGCTCAGTCATTTCGGAAAATAACGACTTGAAAGTTTGTATGAAATGTCGTAAAGTGTAAACGCTCTTAAGTCAATCAGCATGTTCCGTTTCTCTCAAAAAATATCATGTAATTTTCTTTGTCATTCGATTCGCAGAGCTTAAGTGGGATTTGCCCACTAAAACTCTGAAAATGTATTGAAAAAATTACAAAGAGTAGCAACGAGAAATACTAGATGCGTAAGCTTTGCTGTTTGTTGGCACGAACCGATCGTTTACTTGTAAATCGTGTGCGTTAATTAATACGACCGAGTACAATACACAAGTCAAGAGTAAACAACTGTTATATATTGTAGTAATTGTCGCGAAAATAAACAAGAAAATCTAAAATTATACTTTAATGTAGGTCGCGTCGTCGCAGAGTTATGTTTATTTTGTATTTCACGGTTTCATGTGATGTGAAGGTAATCGCACAGTTATAAGTATTGCTTGGCTTCATCATCATCATCAGCCTAGCCTTTTCCAAACTGTTTTGGGGTCGGCTTCCAGTCTAACCAGATGAAGCTGAATACTAAAATTTTAACTGGAGCGACTGCCTACGCTATAATACGATACCCCTTAGTAAGACTGGATGTCAGACTTTAGTTTCTGACTACTCGTAACGACTGTCAAAGATTTACAAATGACAGCTGGGACCAATGGCTTTACGTTTTTTTCCGAGGCTTGGAGGAATCTCGGTTTGCACTTGGGTACCCATCCAGGGACCAACACAGGCAACATGAAGATCGACCGGAGTGGCTGTTATTATTTAGCCACGCACGAGTTCTTAGCTGCTTGGGTTCATCATAGCCATAACTTGAGCCATTTGGAATTCTTGCAATGGAACTCCTTTCTTACTGACCTTTTGGATCGTGATCAGCCAGTATAGTGAGGTGTTCCCGACGAGGTGTAGTGCTTATAAGTGTGCAAAAAGCTTTAAACGTTTGACATTCAAACTGATTATTTCGCTCATTTGTTTTTGCCCCGATTGCTGCGAAATCGCTTCGGTATAAAAGTCGTGACTTCAATCCGTACGAAATTGAGATTAGTTTTAGGAAGACTAAGGTCGAGATCTATAAACATCACTAAGCTCATGCTTCGGCTAAGATATTGTTCATGTCACTATCTTTCATTTTTATTTTCTCAATTGCATTTGATTTATTTATTTGGTGCATTACGTACAAAATTTTATAGGAGACAATAAAAATAATTTAAAAGTTCTGGTAATTGGCACGGATCTCGACAATTCTGCCATTGCGTATAGCCATAGTATTTAATATTTAGAAATGACAAACCACTTGTAACGTCGGTAACAAATAACATACCCACACTATTTCCGATACCTATAATATGTAGTTCTGAATACACTAATATATTTTCAGAAATTCTTTATAATTTTATGTCTTAGGTCGAAATCAAAATGGACTCTGTTTTTCTGTTTGGACAATATATGATTTAAAACAATACATAAAGGGTGTAAAACACCTCTTAAAGAAGCCGAAAGGCACTGGTTCTCCCTGTCATTGCAGCAGTTTGGTTTCACGAGGGGTAGGTCGACAACGGACGCGGGTGTAAAACTCATCAGTTACATTTTGGAATCCTGGGAGAAGTCCCAGGATGCTATTGGCATCTTCTGTGACCTCTCAAAAGCGTTCGACTGCGTCGACCATAACACACTGATCTGTAAATTACACCACTACGGAATTCGTGGACAAGCTGCTGATCTTGTTCTTTCTTATTTATCAAACAGGCAACAAAAAGTAAATGTAAATGGGGCGACGTCCTGCGGGTCTATAGTCAAGATGGGCGTGCCCCAAGGTTCAATTCTCGGTCCTTTCCTGTTTCTTGTTTATATTAATGACCTCCCTTATATGATGGCCAAATTTTCGGATATAATTCTATTTGCTGATGACACCTCGCTAATTTTTAAAATTCATAGAAAAGATACGGACGTCTTACATGTCAACGAAAGCTTAACTATTCTCTCAAAATGGTTCGCAGCCAACAATCTTTTACTGAATACGAATAAAACAAAATGTCTTAAGTTTTCTTTACCAAATGTACCACAACGTGACCTAAATTTAAATCTTGACGGCAAAAAACTTGATGTCATAGCGGAAACTGTATTCTTGGGGATTACTATCGATTCAAAACTGCAGTGGGGCGCGCACATTAGAGCTCTTTCGGGAAGGTTAAGCTCAGCTGCCTATGCAGTTAGGAAAATAAGGCAGTTAACCGATGTAGCCACAGCTAGGTTAGTATACTACGCTTATTTCCATAGTATTATGTCCTATGGCATTCTGCTGTGGGGATCGGCAGCAGACGTTGAATCAATTTTCATACTGCAAAAGAGGGCAGTCCGCGCCATCTATAAAATGGGTCCTCGCGAGTCCCTCAGAGAAAAATTTAAAGAAATCGATATACTGACTCTGCCTTCACTCTATATTTTAGAATGTATTTTATATGTCCGCAAAAACCGAGGACTTTTCAAAATTAGAAGCGACTTCCATAATATAAACACGCGCAGTAAACACGAAATTGTAATACCAAAATTTAGATTAACAAAAACTAGCAAGTCATTTCTTATAAACAGTATACGCTTTTATAATAAGTTGCCGAAGTCAGTTACAGAACTGACCGATGGAAAGTTTAAAAATTATATCAAACGTGTCCTAATTAAAAAAGCATATTACAAAATTAAGGACTACGTTGAAGATAGAGAAGTTTGGCCTGAGCCCCTACGCACATGCGGCTTCCCTGGTAGCTCATAAAACGGCACAAATGTGTGGATGTCTCTAACTATTCTCAATCTTATTTTTATTTTGTTTTTTTTTTTATTTACTTTTTTCCATTATTTTTAATCAGATGTTTTACAATAGTTTCTTAATCATTACACCATTTTGTTTAGAATAGTTACAGCACGGATGACAACATTTGTGTCACTTGTTTCATCTAGTCTTTTTGCAATATCTTTTTTTTTTTTTTTTTGTATAGATTCTTTTTCTTATTTACCGATTGTTTGTAAATGTATGGACATTGTAGGCCTTATAGATTCCTAGATCCTTGGTAACTTTTTATCTTGTTCTACGTTTTGTAGTAAGCAACGACTTATTGTCGGGCCTACGATGTCCACTCATACTTAAGTGCCACTGCTGTAACATAGAAAAATTGTAAAGCCAAATTATTTTAAAAGAGTAACCATGGAGTTTCTTGCCGGTTCTTCTCCATAGGAAACGACCAACCCGAACCGAGCACCTTTTTGTCGACGTTTTACAAGTGCCCATGTAGGCCTATGTGAAATAAAAATATTTTGATTTTGATTTTGATTTTGATTGCGATCATTTTTTTGTTCTGCACCATACCTGGGAACCTTCTAGTTACGGAGATATTAGGGGTCGAAGTTCCAACTTTTTGACAAGTATTTTTTTAAATACAAGTTTTTAATGTAAATTTTTTAAACTTTAAACACCTCCACGACCCCCGTACTATTCAATCCGTCCATCAGCACAATGTTTTGAGTGCGTTACATTGAGTTCTGCCACAAAACATGATTTTACACCCCCCAAAAAAAAGTTGTTTCCCAGCAATAATTTTTGTGTAAAGTTACTTAGTTTCATATACAGAATCTTTGGTTGACAGCTTCGTGATGAGGTGATTTACACGGTGTATTTTCTCTAGACTCCTTAAAATATTATTCTCTAGCGAAATGTTGATCGCCTTACAAAGCAATCATTTTTTATTGTTTTTTTTTTACAGTAAGTAATCGGAATATTTAAGATATACGGTCTACTTACTTACTTTATCTAATATTTTGTTGATATCCACATATCTGGTATTAATGTGACGTGTGGTGACTCTGAGTTTATTTATTAGAAGCTTCATTATCTATTGTGATATAAATATGATTATGTAACAGCGTAGTAACAGGCTAATAGGTAGCAGCGGTGGCCCAGTGGTAGCAGCCTCGACTTACGAGCAGTAAGTCGTAGGTTCGAACCCAGGCAGGCGCATTACTTTGTGTAATTTATTTCATCACCGCTTCTCTCAAATTGGTAAAGGAAAACATCGTGAGGAAACCGACATGTCCTAGAACTAAAAATTCGAAGACATGTTACATCTACCAACCCGCACTGGGCCTGCGTGGTGGATTACAGCCCACTCCCTCTCATAGAGAGGAGGCCTGGCCTAGCAGTGGGAACAATAAAGGCTGATGATGTTGATGATGAACAGGCTAATAAGATGGCGCATAGGTAGGTGTGAGGTGCATACTTTGTAGATAGTAGCTATTATTCCTTTGAGCAAAGGGAGCGATGCGTTCACTGTATAAGGATAGAACAAAATATTTGGGGTTTAGCTAGTCTAGCTAGCCCCGTTGCCATTTGCATTTGGCATGCATTTGCACCACAACAAATATTTCTGTACAACCGACGTTGAAATGACTTTAAGCTTTGCTATGCCCGTAATGTGGATTCGCGCAAACCCGTTAAATTGTCGGAACTTTGCACCATAGAAAAGAAAGAGATAATACTGGAAACGAAATTCAAAAAACTTACACCTTACGGCTTTTCATACAAATTTTCAAGTCTGTATTTTCCGAAATGACTGAACTGATTTTAATTAAATTTAATACGCATCAGCATATCCTGCTTATGCGTATTAAATTTCATTAAAATCGATTCGGTATACGCATAAGCAGAATACAAAGGTCTAAAAAGTTACTAAAAAACATTTTCAAAAATTGTTTTACAGCTAAATTAGACGGTTATAAATTATCTACTTATAGAACCTACCCTTTTCCTTACTGTCAAAAAATAAATATTTTCAAACGACTTTAAAAAACAAAGTTAAAATGTCTGTTTCTATAGATATTTTATAATCGGTCTAATTTAGCTGTAACACTATTTTTCAAAAATGTTTTTAGTAATTTTTTAGACCCATGTATTCTGCTTAAGCGTATAAAGTTTCATTAAAATCGGTTCAGTCATTTTGGAAAATAAGGACTTAAAAGTTTGTATGAAATGTCGTAAGGATTTCTCGAATAAAATAACTTTGCGCAAACCTTGTATAGGTAAAAAAAAAGTAACCCGAATACTGAAATTCAGTCAAAATCGTTATTTAGCAGGACCGCGTTTTCTAGCAAAGACAGGGAGGAATTTACCACAAATAGCTTCAATTAAAATAACCTACACCTATCAGTCATTCATATCGTACAATTAGCCATAGACACGCACCATAATGCCACTTGACATTGGCTGGACATGGGCAGACATGTTTGTCCAAAGTCCTTTTACCTGTGAAGTAAGAACAATGTGTATTTGTCGGTTACGTTACGCCTGAGTAACAATACCTGACGTAGAATGACGGACTGTGTCCAATCCACTGTTGTGTTAGCTAACTTGAAGATCATACTGGTAACGAGAATGCGTGATGGTTTTATAAGACACCTGTTTTGTACCGGACCACTTGTTACTTATTCGTTATTAGCTATAATTGGTACGGTTATATGATTGCGTTTGTGTAGACCTAAACGATATTATTTGTTCTATAAGATTGCTAATTTGTAATAGGAGATTTACTATTGATGGAATGAAGCGGAGATGTTCTCTTTGGATTATTTTCTGTTTGGTTTTCGCAGAGAATATTTTTTCATGACCTAATACTTACTTATATAAAAAAAGAAAGTATTCCAGTTTCCTAATTCTATTCTTGAACAGAAATAATTCACAAAACCGGTGCATTTCTTTCTTTGCTTTAACAAAGTTCTTATATTTAATGTAAGCATAAGCACACATTGTAATCCATTGTTGAATCTGCGTAACTCGCGTCTCCACAGCAAATATTGAATTACACTACTTAGGTAAAGTAGGCAGACGGAAAATGGGGCTTATTTACTTGATCAAACATTGGTTTAGTTTTTTTGAATAGTTTATATCTAATGTATGTAACCACTGAAATAAATCCTTCTATATAAGTTTTCCCGACTCCGGTCTGGCTGATCGCGTGGCATTTGTTTCATTCAAGTGAATCCTTTTTGAAGAAATTCCCGATAAGGAATCAGGACTTTCTTACCCGTCTGCGGCGAAGCCCAATAGGAGGGTTATTAAGTGTAATGGATAAAGTTAAAATAAACAAAGTTTCATGTAAAACATGTAGTCACGAAGACCTAAGTATTATATCAATAGAGGACTGCAGTGCAAACAATTCTGTGTTGGTTAATAAATTTTATTCGCAAAGCTCTGGTACGTACCTACCTATATTAAGCTACAAAATTAATCAAAATATTTTATTTTACGTAGACCTACATGGGCACTTATAAAACGTCGACAAATTTAAAAGGTGCACGGTTCGGGTGTGTCGCTTCCTATGGAGAAGAACCGGCAAGAAACTCCATGGTTACTCTTTTAAAATCATTCATAAAATAAATGCACAAGACAATTCTAATCAATGAGAACCAATCAACAAAACATAAAAGTTCCGTACGATCTTGAAGAACAAATATATATTGGGATTCAAATTGATCAAATGTGTTTCGTTAATGAATTCTATTTGCCACAATCTACCTTATGCGAAATAAACTTTGACCAATGGCCTTGTTTTGATAGGTAGGAATAACAACAGTTTTTTTAACAGATATCTATGTAGATATGCAGCTAAGGGAGTTTGTTCCGGCTTTTCTTCGCCCCAGCTATAACGCATGGATGTAGTATAGACTGAATTTAATGTAAAAAAATGCTGATTTCCAGCCTGATTCGAATAAATGATCTATGATTTTTTTCAATTGGCAACAAAGGTCGAAATAGATAGTGCAAAGGAAAACATGATAAATTCTCGACATTATTATCGTGATAATATTCAAATCCAAGAAACCGAACTATAAATGCTAAGTATAAATGTAAATTAAAGTTATCAATTGTTTATCTTGGAATTCGAAAAGATTTGAAATTCATGACTGAAAGACAGGGATAGTTCGACAAATATCGACACGCATAATCGTCATGCATTATTAGTGAATTGAAAGATAATAATTATCTCCTATCATTTATTAACTATATAACTAACATACGCGTGTATGAACACATGTAATTCCAACTCAATATGTACAGTATACGCCTATGATAAAACTAATCAAAGTTGAAATCGAACAACGAACATAGTGCAGAAGTGGTATGTGTCTAATATAGGTAGGTAGGTAGGGAAAATTAATTGCGAAATTATTAAATTAATAGTTGAAATTATTGAGAGTTAGTTAAATTGAAATTTAGACTTGAGCTTGAGACCTCAGAAGTTAGGACATTGAACCACAGGGCTTTGCAAATTATCTTCAAAAGGTCTCGAAAACCAACCAAATGTCTTGTCCAATTGTCTTTGGATCTTGTTTAAAACAGGCCAAGAAACCCATTATTTAAAAAAAAAACGGTCTTTTGGTCCTTTTTTGAGATTCGTAATTACGAATCTCAAAAAAGTTGTCAACGTTAATATCTGACCTCTGTGGATGCATAAAAAATAAAGCATGAATAGCAGATCCAAAAAAAAAAACTTAAACAAACTTACTTTAAAAAAATCTATCTATGTAAATAAATATGAATCGCAAAAGTCGTTCGAACCACTGCACCAAATTCTTCATCAAATTCAATTCTTTTTAATTATTGTTCGTTATTGTCGGGAGTTCGAGACAAGGTTTGTATAAGAAAATTTAGGGTAGGTAGGGTAGGTATCAAAAAGTGCATCGCACAACGCATGCCCGGGTACACCTTGTATAAAATAAATAATTACTTTCATCACATATAAACTCAAATAGCAAATGCTTTCTGGTCATACCTACAATCGCATTGGAAGGAGAGAATGGAAGCCTTTGCTCTACGGTGGGACAAAATAGGCTTACAATAATAAAAAATAAAAATACACTTTATCACACCCTTGGCCCACAGTGTCTCCTTCCATTCTACCCAATACTTGCAGCTGTCACTAATCATGGTCCAGTCTTTTTCAAGTCATCTCGCCATCCCCGCTTAGGCCTTAAAACGACGATGTCTCTCAAATAAAACAAGGAGCATTATTTAATTGACGTTATCTTACTCTAGAATGAGCGGTTGACTCTGTGCATCGACTAAGCAATGTAAAAAACAACGTTGAAACAAATAAAAATACAAATCTAATCAATGATTTGCCCTGTTCCACCGCTGTGTTGGAAAATAAACTTATCTGAATATCAAATAATAACCGCCAAACAATAGCTAATAGGTATAATTACTGGAATACAATTAGTATTCTCGAAATTGTTTACTATGCAGTTTTTTCCACGTATTTTTGTAAGACCGCACCCGCACCATAGAGGTATTTCTGATGGAGATTGTTGCAGTTTTTTTTTGTGTTAAATTTTTATTTTATATGTTTGACGTAGTAAAAAACAAGTTACTAAGTATTCCACTATCAATCATTTTGCCTATACATTCACGTTGAAATAAAGAACATGGGAAAACAGTCAATGAATTAGCAATGTGTATGCAAATAAAAATGTCAATTAATATTAAACACAAGAAATACTGATATAAAATTAGCGTATAAAATATTGTACGCATTCCGATATGCCAAATTACTCATGATTACCAATACCAAATCATGTCGTTCCAAATGACATGAATCAGTAAGGTGGGGTGGTAATCACAGGTTCGCATTCGTAACAGCCAATTTGTTACTGCTTTATTATTGAAATTTGTCGTGGGTGTGAGATAAGTGACAGACTGACTGTTATCGGTCATCTAAAGTGCGATGGCCAGATCTCAATGTCAGAACAAACAAACAATCGCTAAAACCGTACTTTTTGATCTTTTTTGTGACAATACAAAGTCGGCCGGTAAAAACCTTAAAACAAATACCTAAGCTTAAATTAGGTAGGGTTAATAACGCTAAAGTGTGACTCAAGTTATTATAAAAAAATAAAATCATTCATTTAATGATGTAGTATTTTTATTCGGAATTGTTCAGGTCTATAATTTTAGCTAATTATTAAATGTTGGGATTCCCGTCAACGCTCAGTGTATTCACTGACCGATGACGACGTTACTTTGACTACTTAATTTTAGATTTTTCTAGCTATTGCTTCTTTGTATAAAATAAAATAAAATGAGTTTAATGACTGCCTGTGTTATTTTTAAAGTCACTTTTAGGATTTTTTGTGTTGCCAAATAAAAAGTTTCGTCTTTTGGTTGAGAACGAAAACCTCTTTGATGGTAAAAACAATGTAATAACCATTACTATTGATAACCTGACACAATAATCGACTAATTATTTTAAACTCAATCAAACAGTTTATCTCAGGGACAGAATGAAATAAACCACATAAGTACCACCGTTTAATGGAAGATGCCTAATGAAATAACTCAAATGCGGATTGAAGTACCGAAATCTGAAGAGATTCTGCTCAAAGTGGTAGATAAATGTAATGGCTACATTCATTTATCACAAGCTTTGACTGGATTAGCTCACATCCATCAATTGATTTATAAGGAATATTTAACTGAATGAAAGGTTGATATTGATATCGAAGTCTCAAGTACACTGTACAGAACTATATATTGTAGACTCAACGTAAACATATTATCCTTTGTAGTGTGTTTTAAAATTCAATGTATAATAATTTATAGATATACACCTACCACTGTTTGTCTCTGCATCACCCAAAGGTTGACTGGTAGAAAATGCCTATGGCATTAAGTCCGCCTCTGTACTATGTGCTTGAAGTGTTAAATAAATATTATTGTTGGACGATTTATTTTAATATCATCGCATTAATTCTTCTTTATATTGTACTCGATGTTTTTCAAGTAGGTGCTCATCTAGTAGATGAAGAAAGTTTGCATCAATTATGATTATCATTCCTTTCAATGTGTCATTTAAAATGAAAGGTTTATAAAAACAAAACACAAAAAAATAACTAAGCTACTGTTCACTCTTTTGTTTATAAATTCGAATATCGAAACAACGAAATAAATCAATATGCATTTTCTATGAAGATGAAGTTTTATAATGTAGAAATCTTGCGCGTTTTTATGACACATTTCTAGCCAGTTTCACCACTGGATAAGTTTCAGTTAACTTTCCTTCCCAACAATTTTACCAAAAAATGTTCAATTTTTTATTTCTCTTGTAATAAAGTTGTGTTTATGCCTTCACAGAAACTATAGAACAGGTTCTTAACACAAGTGAGAATTGCAATTATCGTTTAGCAAACACAATATTCAGTTCAAAGTGTGTTTGCAGATGTAGAATCCGGAGAAGCAGGAGCTGAAGGGAAAGGAGAAGGGCCCGTAGCTCCTGCCGCCAGGCCAGCACCTCCTCAGGGTAAGCGCCACGCATGGCATGAGGGGCTTACCACACTGTGACGTCACTTTATTCTAGATGGAAACTTGAGAATGAAAAAAAAAGAACGGAACAAAAAAATATAGGTGGCGATGGTGAGCAGAAACTAAATGATATCGCGTAGGTATTCTATGATGCATTCTACGAACATATACGAAAGGAAGTGAGCACACTTATTTACGCGTAATCAGATCAGTCAAAAAGGGGTTTGAGTTTTTTGACCGAATTGGTGTCGAATCCCGCTGTCGAACGAGTTGTATGAAGTCTGTTTTTTGCTTTTATGGCAAGGATATAAAGCTCATTCTGTCTGACCAGCTCAAGCCGACTCAGCATCGATAAGTGTGTGTAAATTTCTTTGTACGAAGTTGACGTTAACATCGGTAAGTCGGTCGTATAAAGTAGTCGTTATGGCTGATTACCTGGAATCTTCAAAGATTTAACTGTCGTAGAAAGCGTCATAAAATCCTTGATTTCATTTAATGTCGTGTCGCCAGCGCCATCTATTATTTGGCATGTGGTACCCACTATGATTGTGTAGCATGGGAAATCACTTCATACACATTGGAGCACCTCACTATATTTATATTTTAATGAATAAACAGCTTTTCATGTCATGTTTGTCGCTCTTGCACCTTTGTTTATTTTATTTCATTTTTCTTCACGTAGTTTCTGGTTTTTATCATAGGTTTTGTTTTTTTTTTTGTGGGTATTTTTGGTGTCGTTTTTTTTTTATTGTATCTGTCCGTATTGGGTAATATTAGAATGTTTTAGTATTTGAATATGTATACAGGGTGTAACGGAAAGGGTATACATACATTAAGGGTGTGCTAAAGACGATCAAACTGAACATGTTTCTCCATCGTACAAATATCGTAATAGCGAAAAAAATATCCGCTGCCCCGTAAATTTGTGTAGAATAGTATTGCAATTTTGTATGGGGCGGCAGATAATTTTTTCGCTGAAAAACATGTTCAATATGATGGTCTGTAGCACACCCTTAAGTATGTATATACCATTTCCGTTACACCCTGTATACAAACGGCGTCACATCAAGCTATGCATTGCCAGTATAACATGCCTTCGCCATGCAAAGATTTCTAATACAAAGAGAGATCCGCATAAACTGGTTTTGGATATCTTGACTGGTCGCCGTGCATATGAAGGAAGTTTCGGTAGAGTTTTAACAAGTTTCGGATCGGTATGGTCCTTTTTTGTGTGTTCAGTAGTTTTCATTAGTAGCCAGATTTATTACCTGCATTAAAGCTTATGTAGCTATCTATCATACTGGTAACAATGAGTAGAATACCTACCTCTTAGGTAAAGCACAGATTTACAGCAAAGGTATGCAAAGAGCGCATGCGCCGTGCATACAAAACAATGATATCACTGGGAAAACTGATATATATATGCGTCTAACGTTATAAAACTATAAATGTCTTACGTTACAATATAAGTATTTTCATTAGCAACAAAAGATGCTGTCAGAGAACCTTTTATATTAAACTATCCCTTTAATCATTAATCATTTTATGTCAATGTATTGAACTATCCCTTTAAATTAATTTTGAAATCATTCTATCTCCGGTCCTTTGGAATGTAGGTCAGACAACTTTTGATTACGGTCGAATGGCCCGCGGTCCATTTCTATTGGGCCTTTCAGAATACCCTCATATTCTCCTTCCTTAAATGTATTAAACAGCGATTCTTTGTGATTTATCTCTGCATTTTATAAATAATTTATTTTATTAACTGTTGGGTACATGATAAACGTTATTAAATGAATTGTTTTTCCCATTAATGGTAACTGCTACTGGAGTCATGGAAAGATTTATCGGGATTTATTTATAAGGAATAATTTATTAGTAGTTTAGTACTAGTAATTTATTAAGGAATAATGTATTAGTAGTTGCAATAATTTATTTTAATATCCTCTGATATATAAAAGTTAGCTTGTACGATATTTTTTACAGGTTACCTACTAGTAACTGGTACTTTTTCAATAATTTTCCTAGTTTTCTTCGTTCCTACCTTCCTACTAACATTCGGAGATAAGTTGTTGGCTCTTAAATTTCCAATCTCTAGCTTTTATACCTTAGTTCTTGGTAGTTTAGGGGTATACAAAAAAGGTTGGAAATTTCCTGTAAAGAAATGGGAGGATCCTCCGGGCAGACGAGTGTTATGCCTGGTGGGCTTCTGTCTGTCTAGCTGTTATATCTATCTCATTCTCACTGCTTGCGAGATGTAGAATTTGAGCCACATCAGGGGGCCTACTCTCTAAGTCCGTCAACGAAAGTAGCTAGTTACGGACGGACCCGCCGTCCGTAACTAGCTTCATACTTTGAAATGAACCCTACTCCCTAATATTTTCAGATTCATGAGTTTTGAAAACACATCGGGAGTAAGGACATCTGTCCAATCGTATTGTCATTCATTTTTAGTTCTTCCTCCTAACGAATATTATGTCCGTAAGTGAGAGTGAGAGTGGCATGATGCGTAGTTCGTATGATGGTGTTGTAGATTCCACCACAGTAGCTGTCTATACTCCCTCTTTTTCTGCTTCTTTAGAAATAGCCTTTCAAATCGGTGATATCTCCTTGGTCAAAGTCCATCAGTTCTATTGTATACATCACAGTAATTACGACTCACACGAATAACTTTCTACTAACAACCTCCAATTAATCTATTACGGTTGAAGCTTCAAGCATCCATCTTTTATTTTTGTTTTGACCATCGATAAGCGCTTAAGCAGATCGAATTCTATCTACAACTCTACAATCTAAATTCGACTGTAGCTTTTACAGGGTAAAGTATTTTTTGCGATATGAGTGTTGTTGTTTTAATTTGTTTTGATTAGTGAAAGAACTATTGGTCGTGAAAGTCTTCCGTCTCCCTTTCGCTTCGAACTTTGAGTGGTTTTGTTACCTTCATATTATGTACACTCATTTTATAAGTTATTATGTCATGTGATGAATGAGACAGATGCGCTTCTTGGATAAATAGGCATATTACAATTATGCAAAAGGTACAGTGATCACCAAAACTAGATTGTACTTTGAAGCCCAAATGCCAAACACTAATATTTGTGGTTTTACCTCTGCTCGTAAACCACAAATCTATCTAGGAAACTAATTAATACTTATTTTTTTACTTCTTTCCAATTTGGTATATCTAGGGATCAGCTTACCTAATAGTTGTGACTTTGCATCTGTTAACCTTTAACTGAATCATTTATCGTAGGGCATAGACACTCGTAACTCAAAAGTTCAGTAGAGGCCCGAAGCGGATAACTCTCTAGCGAAGACTACGACTATAACATGCTCTATGCTCATCATCCACTGTTAGTACTTATATAATATGCGCCCCTTAGATCCAATAGCTTTTTGCTCACCGCTTGATCCCCACGAGCTTTAAATCTTCATGTTAAACGGTCAAAACAACTACCAATTTGGTCCCTCTATTTTGTAATCCATTAATCAACAAATTCGTCCAGTCTGTCATTGTTTATAAATAGCTTAAGGAAACAGTGGGATCGGTCACCCACGCAATAATCTACCCAATTGTCCCATGGATCTGCAAACAGAATCTAGTTTGACATATCCGTTTCAAAGACCACCCACAAAGTTTAACTGGTTTGATGAACTGGCTGTTGGTGATTGCATTAGTTGGAGTTTATTGTTTAAATTGGTTTGATGATAGCCCGACTAAGAATAGGATTCTTTATTAGGTACAAGTCTTTTCTTATCCCTAAATCCAACTCGTGAAATGATGGGTAGATAAATGTATATACATTAATGACAGAAGAAATGACCTATATTATGCCATTTCGAAATTTCCTACTGGGCTATTTGTGACCATATCATAGGTCACAGCTTTTGCTACAGAAAATAATTTAGATTGACAGCATACGATCACTTGAACACGCAAAAAAAGCAGTTCAAATCGCCTATTATTTAAAAAAAAAAGTAAACGCCAATTTGAAATTCGATAATCAAATGTTAATTTTCTTATTATAAATTTCTAATTATTTAAAAAATAGAATGGAGGCTCGAAAGCGCCTGACGACAGGCAACGCATGGATTTATCAATTCGTTGCGCTGTTTTGGCACGTTCACGTGTACCGGGTATTTCTAAAGGTGTCATTAGAACCACTTCATTTAATTAGAGAAACTATTTTTAGCTGACTAGATTATGAAAGGTTAAATAAATAGTCATTAGTGAAATAACATGACAACCACGTTGACAGTGTTCATTTTGTTCATATTTGTTACCTCGTTGAAATTGTAATGTTTCCTTTACTTTGTTCAGCAAATAGATGTAGTTATTGTTAAACGAGATTTCCGAATTTATGAAATTTTTGGCGGTTTATCTAATGTAAGTACCTATTTTGAAACAGGAGCTAAGCTAGTTAGTCGTAGAACAGTAGGTACAAACAAGTATAAAGGCTTCGCATAAAATACTATACAATTGTACAGGCACAATTTAATACCCTACGTATTAAATCGTGCCCTTATGACGAGCTGCTAATTGTAACATTATATATGCTGTCTATCTCGCTATCATGTTTTTTCTTTAAAAAAAACTCGCGAAATCTAATTAATCGTATTCAAAATTTCTACATGACAACCCATTCAAATGTCAACGGTATCAAATCAAGTTTATTAGTCCAAGACGACATCCCATCACTTTATGATTGACATCCTAACGGTTGATAACTCAAAATTAATTACAAGCGCCATTTTAAGATGAACTTAATGTACTCGCAAAAAATCGTGCTACTCACTACAGTGTAATATCATAGTTAATAGGAACACTTGAGGTAATGTACTGTAGGCCACAAAAAATGGGCCATTGGCCCGATGAGTCTCGAAAATAGAAGCAGTGACTCAGAGTATTTTTGTTATTCTCTCGAGTGCTTGATAACCTTTAAAATGTTTTTCATTTGTTTTTTTGGCTGGGATTTTAATGGTACATATTACAGTTGAGAGAAATGTGGATAGATAAAATTGAAAGATAGTGTAGGCCTAAGTCGACATATAGTGTGTGTGAAAATTCATTAACTGAACTTTGTCATCCCGATAGCACAAAATATGAGACTGAAATATGTAAAATAATGTACTTGAACGTCAGATAATAAATATGATAATTTTAGAAGTATGTTATCGTAAAATATCTATGTAGTCCACATGTAATCCATTAGTGATATGCATGAACAGTGTCACTGTTTCTACCTAATTTATGTAGGAATTTTATCAACATTGATGTTAATGTATTAGTAGTTACGTAGTACGTCATAGACACGAATATAATAAAAAGACAATCTTCATTCTGTATCTAAAAATAATTGTTGTTGTGCATTTTTATAGAAGACGCTATGCGCTGCGCAATAGTCTTAAATTTTATTTCTCCTATGATTCTGTGATATAAAATAATATTCCATTGTACCTAGTAGACATTCAGAACAAACTTTTCTTGCTAACATAGAGCTTATTCGTCAAATCCATTTTTTTGCAGTAAAAAAGATAGGCTGTCTTCCAGTGGCGTAGCTAGGTAACCAAGGGCCCTGGGGCAAATAAAAAAATGAGGCCCCACTGCTAAACTTGTTAGGTTTTATCAAGTAAACATATTAAATATAAGAATACTTTAAAAATGCTAAGCTAGTTACTTTATCATCAGCTCTTTTTCGTGCACTGCGGGGCAGGTAATAAAAATATTAAACAGTAACAACATAAATTACAATCAATACTTGGTGTAGGTATTGGGCAATAAAACAAAATAGAAAATATTCAAGGGTTTTATTATTTAAAGGTCGGACCACGCACCTACCAACTGACTAAATAACAATTATATTTAGAATCTTTTCCTAGCTTCAGTTTTCGCAAAATGGGTAATCCCTGGCAAATATTTTATCGCCGCTAGTGTTACCACATTTAACGGTGGAGACCAACAACGATCCCCTCGCGCACGGGCCTGAATTAATACACCTAAAGCAGGTGATCTGCATTTTCACGATATTTCGCATTATACAATGAGTAGCCAAAATCTATAGATTTGACATGATATAATGACGTAACTGACATCAATAAGAGTGGTACTAAAATCAAATAAAATATTAACCACTATACTGACCAGTACCTACTAAAAAGTTTATTGTCATTAGCTTACTTAATTCTGATACAGAATTAATTTTTTAACCGTTCTCGAAAATGGGAGAAATTTTCAAAAGTTCAGCTTCGTTTGAGATTTTCTGGTAAGGATTCGAGGGCCCCCTGAGCTTGAGGGCCCCGGGGCACTGCCCCGCCTAGCCCCTAGGTAGCTACGCCACTGCTGTCTTCCCGTTCAAGATAAAATTTGCTTTCACTTACAAAAATGCAAATTAGATCTATTTATAAACGCAATGAAAACAATTGAGATTACTCTCAGAATAATTTCCCATTGAAAGTCATCAACATAAATTCTGCAATTTCACACAATAGCGTCAAATTAATGTCAATAGTTTTTTTCTCAGAGTGTCATTAGAGATGTTAATCACTCAAATATTGCTTTTATTCGATTTATTATTGTCAACAAAGATGTATCTATAAATAGTATAATATTGAAGAATAACCGGCCAATAACAAAAAAATGGCCAATAACAAAAAAATGGCCAGACAGACATTTGTGTCTGCCGGAAAAGAAAGTCGTCATCATTTAGTTGAAATCAAAAATGAATGTAGGTATTATGTTAATAAGGTAATATAATATTTTCTGTGATGGTCTATGTTTGACGATAAAAATCCCACGCTGTTTATACGTAGGTATCATATTCGTGGAAGACAGGGTTCTCCTATCTTGGTACCTGAATATCTATAGGCTATCCAACGACCTAATTGTTTACACCAAAAGTATCCTAATTAACATTGGTTCATATTGGACTTGATATGTGTCGTAGTTGGCCTATCAATCAAATATCCATCCGATGCAAAACCCATGAGATTTTTTGAAAATAAATCTGGTTTTATAAAGTGAAAATTCCTTTAGCCGCGTTGAGCGATTTTTGGTAGGGGAACACACCGATGACCTCAACATGCTCGTGACGAATTGCGCCAAATTAGCGGCGCTTATTATAGCGGCCTGTGTACTATGTACAGATTTAAAAATACAAAAAAGTGAACACAGTAATTCCATTGTTTTGAGTTTTCACTTCTGTCGGCATGCACGATTCTTAAGCAAAGCAAGGCAACTATGTGTAAACTATAACCATATAACATATAGCCATTAATCAACCGTTTTAAATGACTTGCAAATGATATCGATAGACTCCAAACACAGACTACTCGATGAATGAATGGAAATGTATGCCAAACAGACACACACACGGATAGAATGCATTAATGAAACTTAGAATCGCAAATATCTTGAATGTATAATAGATAGATAATGAATTGGGTTTTAATGGAGTGATGAAATTTTTAAAACTTTTCTATTTGTTGAATGGACATAATTATGTAGTCATTTTTGTATCTACTTATCATGTATGCTATCGGCGTCGGTTTTTCAAATGAGCATGGCATAACCACGTTAGATATGCATTCTACCCCATAAAATTGTTCAATTGTAAGGTAGTCAATGTTTTTTTAGAGAATAAAAGGTGTTGTTTTGCAACCTCGTCAAAATTCAGGAGGTTGTCAGAAAAGACATAAATAACCAATATAAAATACGGTTCCTAGTTAATTATTAATAAACGATGATATTTTGGATATTTAAGTTTGTCAGTATTTCAGAATAACCCCCCTAACATGGTTTATAGAATAAGAAATTATTGAGAAAAAGTTTGAGATTGTTTGTACGTGTGGAAGCGAGGGCGAGGCGATTGGGCGAGAATCAGACGGGCCGCGTTTAAAACACGGGTGGTTCACACTTACCGATTTCCGTAAAAAAGAAAAAAAATAAAAATTACTTACCCATTTTATTATTGATTCGGGTCAAGAATTATTAGCATAGTTACCTCCTTGAATTTGACGAGGATGCAAAACAACACCTTGTATAAGAGAAAAATGACCTAAGTACTTTTAGGTTGGCAGCGTTCCTAGAAGTAGCTACTAATAAAACAAATATCAACAGGACAACTATGACAAATTCAAGCCAACCTTAAGAAAATTTAAGAACTCGATACTATCTTTAAACTTTAGCTCAGAATATTCTGGGTAACACTCATAATGGTGTCCTCTGTCATCATTTTAGAGGAAACCCATGTGTTTTGCAGTGACCTTGTGTGACTACACGTGCTGGAAAGTCCACCGACGACCGTGTCAACTATAATCAGACAGTACGATCAGTAGAAAGAAATATAAACAAAACATTTTATTTATTGTCGCCAAACTTTCATTTACACGACATTGAACTTTATCGTTTTGAAAATTAAGATGTGTATGTATTTAGTAATGTCTAAAGTTGTAAAAATCGTCGTGAGGTTGAATTTAGCATAAAACGAAATCTTTAAACGTTCTGCATTCTTAGAATGTGTTTGTAAACTAGGGTACCTACGCGAGATGATTTTTTGGGGAACTAACGCACCTACGGAATATTTGGTTCTTGGAAGTTCTATTAATTTAGTATCTTGTTGAGGAAAAGTTTTGTAGAAAGAGAAGTTTTGAATCTTCATCGTATTCGTTGTCATTGATGAGTAGAGATACACTGTTGTCATAATATTTTACACAAATCATTTGTGAGTAGGAATGTGATAGCGAATGTTTTTGGAAACAAAACGACATGCCCTGCCGAGCGACCCCGAAATAAATAATAATATATATATATAAATATAAATATTGGGGTTCCTTCTGGAGAATGACTTAGGGTAACAAGACCAAATGTTAAGTTTGATCAATCTGCAATTTCAAATACCTAGTAAAGAAAATAGCAATAATTAAGAAAACCGCCAAATTAGGTCACAGCAACAATTAACAACATTATCAACAACCGTTATCATCTTCAAACTAAAAAAACAACACTACGTATTACGCGTATACAGGATGTTACAGTACGCGTTATATGTCATTCTTTTAGTTTTTTAGCGGCTCTTTGTTCGGCCAGTATCGACGACTGAATCGTAATGGCATGCTAATGAGCGGGTCAACGCCTGTTATTTGCGTACCAGAGATGTTTCATTGTTATATAAAATTTTGTCACAAGGCGCTAGACCTAAGAAGGTCCAGTTCAAACCATCATCTGCCTAGCCTTTTCCCAACGATCGCGATGTTGAGGTCGACCAAGTTTAACCATGCAGCTTAATAGCAGTTTTACGTGGAGTGTTTGTCTATCTGCCTTCCAGAACCCAGATAGTACCTGTACTAGATTGGTTGTCAGACTTTCGGGCCACTAACTACCTGTAACGACTGTCAAAGATCTATAAATGACTATCGGCTACAGACCATCAAACTGATCATGTTTCTCATCATAATACATGTTTTTCAACGAAAAAAATATGTGCTGCCCCATACAAAATTGCAATACCTATTCCACCCAAATGTATGGGGCAGCTTATATTTTTTTCGCTATCAGGATGTATGTCCGATGGAGAAATATGTTCAGTTTCATGGTCTGTAGCACACCCTCAAGTATGTATATACCCCTTCCGTTACACCCTGTATAATGGGTGGTCACCCATGCACGAACCAACCTGGGCAAGCAAGGTTTAACTTGAAGATCGACTAGAGCGGCTGTTATTATTAATTATACATATATTAGCCAAAAAGTCTGACATCCAGTTTTACTAAGGGGTATCGTATTTCCCAGATACTGGGTTGTGGAGGTCAGATAGGCAGTAGCTTCATGTAAAATACTGGTACTCAGAAGCATCCGGTTAGACTGAAAGCCGACCCCAAGATACTTTGGTAAAAGGCTAGGCAGATGATTAGCCACGAGGTCCTCTAGAAGGTCCATTTTAAATGATGTGATAAAACCTCTTGCGCAGTCCTTGTAAAAGCAAAACCATAAATAAATCTGCAAGCTCGTTTGGTACTAAATTTGTCAAAGTGAGGCGGTGTATTTGATATTCAAATAGAAAAATCATTATTCTGGACGTAGGTACGCCTATTGTTAAAAAAGTTTCTCTTTGTGATTAATACTAAACGTTCGTTTTGAATATTAGATGTAGTTCCAACCATACAATCTAAAATAAATATTTCAGTTTATACTTCGAAGAGTCTTGGCCTACTGGTTATGTTTACTCTGTGGCATTATCTCAATCCGCCATTGCGTCTTCGTACATTGTATACTTCTTTCTAATTTAGTTCGTGCTTGGTTAATCATTGGTTTCTTATTTAACACCCACGCCAGTAATTGCAACCTTATGTAATGTTTCTTTTACTATTTTTAAATTATAATTGTTGAACTGTTCTTTTCTAATTTTTTTTTTTATTGTTTATAATTGTCTTTGTACGATCTCCAATACAAGAGCTAGGAGTTTTTTTTTTTTAATTTTGTCTTAACTAAATGCTTTCTAACGGTCAAAGACATCGCTGTCATTTCGACATGCGTGGAATCGGTTTGTAGTCGCAATCTCTTGTGCATTCCTAGTATTCTGATGAATACGAAGTATTAATGATATGTCGACCGCCTAATATAAATATTTTCCAAAAAATATTGTGCTTGCGCCGTATTGGCGCCGTCCTGATTCCCAATTATCCCCGACAGTCATCTATAGGCTATATTTATAAGTTCCCAATGGGATAAATTCCAACCATAACGCAAGCAACGCCGCCGTGGGCACAGCTGGTAGTTCATATTAATGATATGTCGGCCGCCTAATATAAATATTTTCCTCTAATTTGTTGCGCATGCGCCGTATTGGCGCCATCCTTATTCCCAATTTTATTGTCCGCGATGTCAATTCTGTCAAATTCTTCATTTATGATGACAAAGCATTGAATAGCTTTAGAGGCCTTTTGGCACGAGGCAGAAATCGGAACTCTTTGTTGAGAATAGTGCCCCCGTGTTCCTGTCAACGTCATTCAGATGCCAAAAGATAAGGTTGCAGGACTGATGTGAACGCGTATTACTCAAGGTGCATCCTGTCACACAAACATTTTATTGTATCCATTATGGTGGCGAATGTCGATTGATTTGATAATAGCTCAATTTTCTCCGTCGCAGAACAAACTGGTAGGAAATAACGCGTTGTTATTCTGTTTGCGTGGATCAGTGTTGTGCTCGGCTGTACAGATGTATAAGACGAACGCCGAATGTTTCGTTATTGCTGTGGCTGGTGCAAGGTACAGGCGGAGCGAGAGATGATTTTCTGAAGTGGTTGAACCATATTTGTTACTACATACTTCAAGTGCAACACTTTTTCTTCGTCTTGTTGGTTACTTTAGAGTGTTCTTTTACAATTTCGTTTTAGTTCTAATAAATGCATCATGGGTGTGATACCTCAGTGCCTTGGAGAGCATGTTAAGCCCTTGGTCCTGCGCCTGATCTCTCTCTGGTCGTGTCGGCCGTCCCATCGGACTATAAGAGGAAAGGAACAGAGAGTGCACCTGTATCTACGCACTTCTGGCCTATAATATCTCCCGCGCTGATGGCTATATCCACTGAGATTAGCCGCCGTGACTGAAAACGGTCAGGAGGACTAACTATTTTGTACATGCATCTTTTTACATATTTTTTTTTAAGTTTGCTTCTTTATTATTCGTCGTAAGAAATATAGTCATGAAATCCGCAATCTTCTTGCTTGACTACGAGTACTATTTTGCAAAAAGGCAAACGACGTAGCAACAATAAAAGAACACGTAGTAGGGAGCGTAGGCTTCCCGCTACGCTCGTAGCGGTGTGTGCTACGCGTAGCCTGGAGCGCCTTACCACACGATTACACGTTTAGTTGCATGTCGAACCTACCAGTTGTGGTCGAAATTTTCTAACATATTGTGTATATTTTTTTAATGGCATGGAAAAAGTCTATGGAGTGAATAGTGCCGAATTTTGACAGTCAGTAGACACCATGTTTCTTAGGAAATGTAATATCACCATAGCCATCACCTTTATTAGTTTAGATCAAAATACGTAATTTATACAAAAATAAAGTAAAACCGCAATCTCCAGCAGCTAGTACCTTGTACCATCCGCTAGTCTCAAGGCTACGCGTTACCTTGTTCGACACACTACTCGCCACTGCCAACCGTGAAGGTTTAGGTTACCATCGGTTGTTAGTAGCTGGCAACCAATCGTCTACCCTCCCTGGATATCGTTAACTGGCTGTCTAGATAAAGTTTCCTTTAGCAGGAAGAATAAATATGACTTGTTGGTTTAAATAGTAACAATTGAAATACGTACTTGAATAAAATAAAATCATAAATAATCTAAATTAAAAGCCATTAGTAATTTGTGATCAATGAGAAAAATAAAACACAAAAGATAAATTCGTGAGCTGCGCACCATTTCTCAGCGTTTTTTTTCACACAAATAGTTATTGTCAAAGAAGCTCAATTACCACGAGTGGCTGAACTTTACAATGTCAAGTATATTTGTGAGATTGTATAAAAAGTTACAAGTATGAGTTAATTCAAATGTTTAGCGGCCGTGCGCTCGCGCTGGTCATTGTCACGGCCGAGATGCGTCTGCGCATTTATTACCAACGATTATAATAAAAAGTTTAATTTAACTACTTTATAAATGTAAATACGTCACGTTTTCGAGATTAAGTTAATAAGATTCTTATAGTTTCTTGTTTTTAAAATATCGTTCAAACCGTGTTGCTTACTGATCTTAAAATTGTAACTTTACATAATAAATGCTACTGTTTTTTGGCCTACGAAAGTCGAACATAACAAAAACGGATGATGTAAGACTTCTGTGTTTATCCGCGGTTTAGATAAAAAATTCTAGGGTGATCGGAATAGCGGACAGAGCGGTAAATGCTGCAAATGGTTTTTTTTGCCAGGTATCTTGGCACGACAATCTACTGACGTTGTCATGGTAGCTAATAAGTATTCATAAATCATATACTTTTTCTTGGGATTCGAATTTCCTTCCTGGTGTCATAAAGATATTGGTACTTCCTAAAATGATAAAGTTAGGATCTAACCTTCCTTTACTGTGTGACCTATGACCTAAGGCCTAATATTAGGTACTTCTTATGCGATACCAGGTTTAGCCTTTCTCGACGTTTTATAAGTGCCTATGTAGGCCTATGTGAAATGAAATATTTTGACTTTAGGGCTAAATTTGATTTGAAATAAAGAAAAATTTCTAAAGGCTTTTAGGGGTATGAGGAACAATTAATTTAATTAATTGAGGTATAATTTTTGTGGGTTGCTTTTTGTGGTCGCTACAGGCTTGCAGGTTCTTACTAGGTAACGACATAAAGTAAGTCATGATAATCTACAGTGGTCCTAGCACCACTTAGAAACATAAGTTATGGTGGTTATTTATTCTTAGCGCAACGAAATTGTCAATTATATTCTGTATTTTATTCATTCGGGCATGATTGCAATCATTGATTTATCAATTTTAGCATTTTAATATTATTTATTATTATATGATTTAATATTTTCATTACTTCCCGATATTTTTCACCAGTCTAAAACCTGAAATATTTACGTTACATTCTGAAAGAAAGACATACGTAATTAAAATCCAAGCCACAATGTAACAGGCAGCTAATAAATAATAATTTTATATTTACGCGCGAATCGTGTCGCCTAATTTGACAAGTTAGCGCCATTTTAGTATTTTAGATGTCATTGTCACGGTCGGCCAAATTTTTCCTAGGTTTGTTTATATTTTGTGTTACTATATTTACTGCCCGTGACGAAGCAATTTGCAGATACATTTACGGAATGTCGGACAATGATAATTATAATTAGATCGACAAGAGAAGTCTTTGTCGTTTTGTTAGTACTAGTCAAATATTGGATCAATTAATTTGAATGGAGAGATTTGGTCACCAAGTTTTTCAATTTTACTTGGACGATTAAATTGGAACTCCTCTCAAATTGCAAACTATTTAACTTAATTCAGTGACGCATGGATTTAATTAATCGGCCTCATAAATCATCGTATTTCTAATGTTGCTTAGAAAGTCCATAACAGTCATTTTCTTACTATTAATCCGTATTTAGTACTTAAACCCAAATACCCATAAATTGCTTGGTTAAAACTACCTCTCTAGCCGACGTTTACGATCGTCTGTACCTAAAGTGCTCAACCATAAGCATGCATCACACGGCCTAGGGCCTGTACTAAATCATGTATTATTAACGCGTTAATAAAATTAACGTCAGTCCACGTCGCTCAGGTAGGTACTAATTTAATTTATCCCTAGCTAGTCATTGTCATGGCTGCTCGCTAGCAATGTCACCGCACTGTAATTTTCATGCGATACGTGATTTGATGTTCTGAGCACTGCGAGGCTTGCCATCAATCATTCTTAAATATAGCCTTAGACCAACATTTTCCTTTGAAAATACATAATTTAGTATCAAACAGGAAATCTTTAAATAACTCTTATTATAATATTCGTGCAGGCTGGTTTTATAAGTACCAAAGCGTCTATTTCTAGATGTATATATTCATCAATTACGTGTGATAAGTAAATGGTGGCATAAGAAAGTTTCCGAGTCTTACTGAGAATCATGGATGTGATCTTGTACATAAACATTTAACTGGTAGTTTCAACTACCATAAACAAACTAGTTTCTTTATCTAAAATACGGTGGGACTATGTAAACTTATTCATAGAGCCTATTTGCATATCTCGTTTCTAACTTGCACACTAGATTATTTTTATTTCTCAAGGAACTAGGAACATAGTCGGTCTGTCTGTAAATATATAGTGTGTTTCAGGAAGTTTTTGTTGTTCTATTGTTTTTGAAATTCCCACGCAAAAATGATCAGTGATGTAGCTCTATGGTGTTGCCAGTAGCGTAGTTGTTATCAGTCTATATGGAGTGATAACGGTCAACCCAATTGTTGCCATTATCATTAACCGCGTTTACGCTCAGATTGAAAGACTACTTGAAAATAATGTCAAGTTTGTGTTCTAAAAATATTTTATTTGTAATATTTTTTTAGTAGATATCTTATTTATTTGCTGAATGACTACATGAGTAGTGAGCAGATGAGGTTGTTATCCTAATTGCTATTATTTAAAAATAAAAAAAATGGGTCGAAAATGTTGCAGTATTTCCAATATGTGATGTTGGTGCTTTAAATAGGTACATGACATACTGTTAAATCGTGCCGAGATATTGATCAATATTTCATAAAACCATTACACACAAACAAAAAAAAAACAATGGTATGTTTTTTTACAAAACATAAGAAACATATCAATATTAATGATCAATTTAAATATTTTGTTCTCACAACCTGTCAGAATTGTGAACTTAATTCTTTATGAACAGTTTCAGTAATAAACAATACAGACGATTGTATGTGTTACATCTTAATATTTTATTATATACATGACATAAAAAATAAGCACGGCAAGTACTAATCGCATGCCATTAAAATTAAATAAAAACTTATCAATAGATCTGCATGATATTAACAATACCTTAATAGCTTTACACACACAGAAAAAACTAAATAGATTCTACACCCGTTTAATTTTGACACGATTATCAAAAGCAATAGGGTCAAAGAGTAGATTTTTTTACAATAATTATTTTATTTATTGATCAAACAACACTTCCAAAACTATAAATCACAATAACCTGCAATTAAGCCGACGAAAACATAGAAAAAAGATGATAAAAAAAACCGTAAAAATTGCAAAAACAAATTTTATAAGTATCTTGAATATTAGCCTATACCTACTCAGTAGCAGCCACCAAGTTTGGATTTGTGCCCGATTGATGGCAATAAGCTCGCCCCCTTTTCCATGGGACTTAAAGATAACTGACGAAATATGGAAGTAAACACTATTACGTACACCTCTACTTCAGGGATTAATACTAAAAATACTTTGCTCAGTTTAATGTACTTTTTGTACAATAGGGTAATCTCATCATCAGTTAATAGACAAAAGCGCATATTAATTTTAAAATAGGGGATCGGACTGGGTAAAGAAAACGACATTCTATTTTGTCCGTCATACAGGTAATACAAAAATATTAGACACGTATTTTTTGTTTTATCAAAATATCAAAAAATTACTTAGTTAGAACTCATTAAAGTTGGACAGTGGGGGCTTACTACGTCACAAGTAGGTATAAAACTTACCTACATGTGACGTCATGCGCCATTTCAACTCAATATATCTCCGTAATTTTATGACCACGTGAAAAAAGAAAAAAATACGTGTCCAATACTTTTCAATAAACTACCCGACAGACAAAGAAAAAAAAATAGGATTATCCCCTATTACCGTGCTATACAATGTGTCTGATCATGAGCAGGTAGTGTGATGGAGATAAATGATTAGTCACAGTTTCCACTGAGTTGAATCCAATCAGAACAAGAAATTCCATAATGAATAACATCATTATGGAATATCTTGTTCTGATTTTCCAATAAACTGCAGAGAAACCCACCTTTCACTAATATGTAGGAAGTCGAATTTTGTAGACAACCTTGCGCGTCGTCGCCGCAGTTTTATGACTCATTCAGGGAATTTAAAAAAAACCTGGAAATATAGGTAGAACTCTTTGTGATTAATGTTGGGTGCCAGTAAGAAGCACCATCTGCCAAGCCACGCCTAGTAACAATCGTTCTGTATATTTCGTTCTCGGAATAAGAAGATAATATCAACTTTCATAATTATTTTCGGGATTACCGTTGGCTAATAGTAAACAGTCCCACTCCTTCTTTGCATTTAAATGCAATCTAAAAAGTGTCAGAGCAAAACTGTACTTCAAGTCCTCCTTGATAAAGTTGATTATAAGTAGCACCTACTTCTGTTCTTCTCCATTATACGCTCATGTCAGTGCAGCACCTTCCATATATACTTACACAGATAAAGTTAAAATTGAGTCATTATTCATAAAATATTCATTAATTATTATACACCGCAAATGATATATGATAGGACAATTTATCACGAACAAAAACTACGGAATAACCTATGTTTTGTGTCAGTAATACGAGTCTAAGAACTTTATCTAGTGCCGGAAACATGATCTGAGAACTAGCGATCTCTAACATGAATTTATCTAGATATAAGCTTTAATTACCTATCGTCATTAGAAATTGGATCCAGCCATTATAACCAGGATGGAGTGTATTTATTAATTTCCGTAAGTTTCTTAGTTAGCTCATGTTTTCGAATATTCAGTATTACGTATTTCTTCCTATATGAATGAACAATGAAACCTCAACTTTATCTAAAATTCAAATAATTATTTCGAAGAGTCATCGCCCTCATATAAAGTGCATAAAGTTATTCCGATGCTAATTTTATGTGTAAAGACGGGATTGGAATCAAGTATCCTGCAATTACTAACCCGTTTTTCCAGCTTTTGCGACGGTAAGCTTTTTTCTAACTATTTTCTTTTATATATCAGAGAACTTACCTAAGATATTCAAATTCTATCTCCATACTTAAGAATGTATAGCTAGCTTAGTTTATTTTATCATTTCTGTACACAGAAGAGAGAACATAAGGAAACATCATACCATAACTTGGAGTGCAAAGGCACAGCTTCTTTCAAAATAAATTTCTACCAGTAGACCTGCGAAAGGAAAAAGAAAACTACCTTACTTTACTTATTCTTAACTATATTACAACAAGCTACAACAATATTTTTTCGAACATAATGTCACCCAAGACTTAGTTTCCTCTACCAGTCCACCTATAATAAAACAATTCATAAAACCGTGTCATATTTTATAACACCGTTAAATTAAGACGTTAATTTACCAGCCAGTGTATAAGACTGCTATCTCGCGAACAAACATCAAATGTTTTCTTAAATGTGACCACGGCCACTTATCTTCGGCACACAGTGTAACTACTGAATTTTATTGTCGCTGATAACGTTTCTGTAAACATAGTTTTATTTCAGTACCATTATAATCAAACCGGGTAATGTGCGGAATACTGGATTGCATCATAAACCTAGGCATACCACAGAACTACAATTTTTTTTTGCCATTTTTTGCTTAATATATTTTATTTTACATAGTATGCCTATGTCGGTAATGACGCCTGTAAAATATGCACATTTATTCACTGATAGTTACACTAATAGTTGACTCGCCAACGCACCACCGCACAGGCCGACAGTCCGACAACGACTGCCCCCCACTACTCGGACCGGTATTAATAACCGAGCGACGTGCGCGCCCGAGGCAACGTTACAATACTGTAATCGGTTTGTAGTGAGATATATTGATATCTACATACACTACATCCCTTCTTTGTTTTAACTAGTTTTTATGAAACCAGAATATATCTCTAGCTTAACCAAATCACAGCACAATAAATATTTAGTAAATCATAATATGTTTTAATTTAATGTTTCCTTTTCCCCTTCTTCTTCTATTCCATTTTCTGATTCATTTACATCTTCTCCTATGTTAATTTCTTTATTTTGGTCACTTATAACTTCCCTTCAACTTTCTTCAAATGAACTACATTTCTTCGTGATACCTTCCCAGTTATATCGTTTCGAACACAAGTGTCCACCTTTACTCTTTTCTACAGTATGAGAAGTTGGGACATAATTTAGGCTTAGTTTATCTTTGACCATATTCTTGACGTCAACTTTATCCCCAGGCACTAGTTCACATTCACGCGCTCTTCTTTTCTTAACTGTATATTCTTTCCCAGTTTCTTTCTTTTCTTGATCTCTGTATCTAACATCTGAATCTTCTGGTTTAAGTGTATGTGTAATGTCTCCTGCCATAGGTATATTGCCACGGTATTGCCGTTTGAAAAATGATCTGTAGGAGTTTTACCTGTAACACTATACGGGGTACCGTTATAAATAGCCAATTACATACTTTAACAAAACTTCTTGCCAGTTTTTTCGCTCGACTTGACAATTTTTTTTTTTTTCTTTGGAATATCTCGGTTCTGACGTTCGACTTCTCCGTTCTGTTGAGGCCAGTATGGTACCGTATTATGCGAAACTATATTCCTTTCAGTACAGATCTCTCTGTAGAACTGTCTGCCATCTGGTTACCAAGTCTGCTAAAAATCTCTTATAGACATTTTATTATGTCAGCACTGGTAATTTTACGACAAATCTTTACCTCTTTGTATCCACTGAAATAATCGACGATTACTAATATGTAATCGATACTTGGTAAAGGACCCAACAAATCAATACAAGTATTTACCCAAGGTTAACATGGTAATGCCCGTCGCTTCAATGGGTTTGGAGGATTTGGAGCAGAGACCAATGTACAGCCTTTGCAGCATTTGACCAAGTTCTCAGTTTCCTGGTATCTAGGCCACTAAACTTTGGTTCTTAGTCTCGCGTTCATTAGGACTATTGGGTGCCCTTCGTAAGTAGCTGTCAGAACGTGACTGCGCAATTTTTTTTTTTTCGGAATAACAATTCTAGTGCCTCTCAATAAAACTCCTTCGTAAAAGCATAATTCGTTTTGTAAGATTTTGTAATTTTATACCTCTTCATCCCATTTGTTGTTATAAAGGCCTTCCCTTGTTTTTAATATTTCCGTGTCTTGCTTTGATGCTTCCATAATTTCTTCCAGTGATACTACTATTGGCCTGTTTCCTTCAACAACTTGGTGTATATAGTTTTCCGACTTGTCTTGTGACGTTTTATTTAATTTGCACAATCTTGATAAACTATCTGCTACATTTTCTTTGCCAGGCCTGTATATTACTTTAAATGTATATGCTTGAAGGCGTAGTATCCACTTTTCTATCCTTGCACATGGTTTTTTATTTAGGACCGAATATAACCTCGAGTGCTTTATGGTCGGTCACTAATTCAAACTCTTTTCCAAACAGAAAAACATAAAAATGTTCCACCGCCCCGACCAAAGCTAAGGCTTCTTTTTCTGTCTGGTAATATCGCCTTTCACAGTCTGTTAGTGCCCGGTGACCATACGCTACAATGCGAAGTCCATGATCATTAATTTGAACTAATACTCCTCCTAGTCCTACTGGACTAGCATCTGCTATTACTATAGTCAGATCTTTGACGTCATAGTATCCTGGAGTAGGAATATTAGACAGGGTCAATTTTAATTCGTGCAAATTCCTGTTTACTGCCACAAAGATTTTTTTAATTCTGTGGTTTTGGTCTATTTCTTCCTAAGCAGTTCTTTCAATGGTTCAGTAGTTGTTGCCAAATTTGGAATCCATTTTCCAACATAATTTATTAATCCCAAGAAGTTCTGAAAGCTCATCTATATTCATAGGTGGACGAAATTATTGAATAGTTGTCACATACTTATCTAATGGTTTTACACTGTGTGATAATTCGTGTCCTAAAAATTGAACCTTTTCTTCCCTGAATATGCACTTGTCTTTTCTCAGTACTACATTATTTTCTTCTAAAGTTTTCATTACTGTTTCTAATCTTCGATCATGTTCTTCCAAATCCTTCCCATAAAATTAATAGTGCCATTACATCCCAATAACATCCGTTCCAGGGTTTTTTGAAAAAAATCCTGGGCACAGGATATTCCAAACATTAGTCTTTTGTATCTGAATAGACCTTTACTTGTAATAAATGTTGTAATGTGCCGAGAATCGGGATGTAATTCAATCTGGTGAAAAGCATCTTTGATGTCCAGTTTTGCAAATTACTTTGCACTTTTTATTTTTGGTAGTAGCTTGTCCATAGTGGGCAATGGGTGATTTTCACGTAAAATTGCTCTATTGGCCCGCCTCATATCTACGCAAATGCGGACTTCTCCAGCATTTTTCAAAACCGGCACTATTGGTGATACCCATCTTGAGGATCCTTGAACTTCCTCAATAATTCTTTCTCCAACAGTTCTTTTATTTTGATTTCAACTTTTTCTTCCATTGGTATGGGGATCCTTCTTAATGGTTGAGAAATTGGTTGTACTTTCTCATCGATTGGTACCTCCACTAAAAGATCCTTGAATTTAGGAAACTCTTTATTTCCTTTTGGTCGATTTCTAATTCGATTTTAAGAACACCTATAGCCACGGCAGTTTCTTTCTCAAGCAGATCTCTAGTTCCATCAGCGATGACGTAACGCATTTTCTGATCTATCTGCGATTTTTATGTTTGCGTCAAATGGTCCCTTTAGGTTGAGGGGGTTCTTACTTGCGTAACCATAAAAAGTCTTGTTACAGCTGTTTGTTTGGTTACGAACCTGTACCTTATTTTTTTCATATTGTCCCAGGTTTTGTTTGTTGTTGTTTCCCTCATATTTTCTTTTATTCTCTCCACTCTGTTTATGTTCTCAGTTGATGTGCTGCTTCCTTCCGAATTCTTCTATTTATCGACTTACAGCTCCAAGAGTATTTGCTTCAACAATTATATTTGTCAGTGTTATTGTGCTTCCTGTTTGTAGAAATCTTTCTAAGCTCTTTAGATCACTTTTCTGTAATTTGATCGATTATATGACCGTCTTTGCCCTTAACTGACATTTTTCTGCTTGTTGTCTAAGCCGTACTAGGATTTTTTCAAACTTTTCATTTGCTTCTTGTTTTATCAAACGAAAAAGATGACGTTCATATATTATCTTACTTTGTTTAGGTAGAAAGTACGCGTTGAGTTTGGTTATAGCCACTGCGAAGACGTCCACTTCATCTGCTGGTGAAACATTCGCATCTGGTATATTATAGAATATTTCCTGCAATTCTAGTCCAACAAAGCGAAGCGCGTTTCTTAGCACTACTGTCTATTCCAGCAACTTTGAGGTAGATCAACAGTACCCGCTTCCAGCGTTTCCATCTCGTTCCTGCTGCACCGTTAAAATATTTGTCAATTTAATGACCAGTATGTACATCAATAGTACCACTACCGTCGTTATTTGATGACTTTTCAATTTAATGACCAGCAGAAATATTCTACTGCTATTACCGTCGTTATTTGATGACTTGCCAATTTAATGACCAGTAGGAATATTCTACTGCTATTACCGTCGTTCTTTGATGACTTGTCAATTTAATGACCAGTAGGAATATTCTACTGCTATTCGATTTATTATTTTAGAACTAATCATGTAGTATAAATCAAATAATTAAACATGGGGTCCTTGGTTCGACTCCCAGGTCGGGCAGTGTCACTGAGTTTCTCCATTAGGAACCTCCCAATAACAGACCTGAGTCCGAGTTGGCGTCTGGTTAATGGCAACAGGCATGCTCAACGTTATTGAAACGTAAACGTAATTAAATAAATAAATAAATAAATCACACATCTCTGCCTACCCCCTCGGGGAACACAGGCGTAATGTTATGTTAAATAATTTAATCAGTATGTTTTTTCCTCAACAACCAAGATAGCATTTAATTAGTTGCAAAACAATACATTAACGAACCACTTTTTGTTTATTATTTATTAACACTTAATATGTCCAATGACAGTTTGTAACGTATTATAAAGGGTGTAAAACACCTCTTAACGAAGCTGAAAAGCACTGGTTCTCCCTGTCATTGTGAATATTTTTTTTTTGTTCTACACCATTCCTGGGAACCTTCTAGTTACGGAGATATTAGGGGTCAAAGTTCCAACTTTTTGACAAGTATTTTTTTAAATACAAGTTTTTAATGTAAGATTTTTACTTTAAACACCTCCACGACCCCCGTACTATTCAATCCGTCCACAGTGCACAATGCACAATGTTTTGAGTGCGTTACATTGAGTTCTACCACAAAACATGATTTTACACCCCAAAAAAGTCGTTTCTCAGCAATAATTTTTGCGTAAAGTTACTTAGTTTCATGTACAGAATGCTTGGTTGACGGCTTCGTGATAAGGTGATTTACACGGTGTATTCATAATTTGATTTTTGAAATGTAATAGTAATTTGAATTTTTCTTTCCAAAATATAATTAGTTATCTCCCTGTGGGAGGTACTCCGGTAGGAGTGTACTTTACTTTTTTTTTTTTTTTTTTATAAAAACATAAAACTTACGGTTTTATCCTCGTCGCCAATGTAAAATATGCACATTTATTCACTGATAGTTACACTAATAGTTGACTCGCCAACGCACCACCGCACAGGCCGACAGTCCGACAACGACTGCCCCCCACTACTCGGACCGGTATTAATAACCGAGCGACGTGCGCGCCCGAGGCAACGTTACAATACTGTAATCGGTTTGTAGTGAGATATATTGATATCTACATACACTACAACGCCAATACACATCGAAAAAGAACATATGTAAGTAAGGCAATTTCCTAGCCACGACAATTTGCTACGAATGTTGATGGTGTATGAACAGAAGCTAATGATCGCAAAGCCACTTCTAGCAATTGAAAGTAGAACAACAACAGTCAAAGCTTCAGAAAGTCTATTGATTGAAATTAAAATATCAATCTCCTAGAACGAGCGTAGGCCACCTGCCAATCGTCTGCGAACTTTAAAGTACCTTGCAATAAAGACCTTGCTAATGTTGCTTGCCTCTATACCCATTTTATTAGCGACGCAATAAAGATAGGAGGAATGCAACACATAGGAGAAACCGACGCACCTGTTGTCGGTATCCCAAAGACATTTGACAAAGTAACACGATTATGTTAACTATCTTCTACGGTCCAAAATTAATTATTTTTTACGACTGTGATAAGTCTTGTGCAAGATGATAGTGGCTGCATTTTAATAGATAAAGATTAATTAGCGTCGTCTACAAAAAGCCTAGTTTACGGTTTAAAAATGAAAACTTCATGGACATAAATGCCATCTGCCTGCGTTAACCCCTGATCCTAATACAAAGTCTATTATAAAATGCGACAGATCATAATGACTTTTACTGATGCACTGGATGAACTTGCCAGCCTCAATACCGAAGTCAGGTGACCGTCAACACATGTGTGATAGGAGAAAGCTGAGCTGGGGTCACGAACCTGCTAGGCAAGTGTGGTGAACACAGACCACACAAGTTATTTCGTCCCTGTCTTTGAACAGTGGTAGACTGATATAGACATAAGCAATTGATAGATTTTTGGTTGACTAAATCTATACAAAAGCATTAGAGCATGGATGAGCAATCAATGCGATTGTTCACAGAGAATTTAGTGAGGCGTTTGATACCGGTTTCATCAAATGATATTGTTATGCTAAGTCCATAATAGGTTGGTTAGCCACAAATTGTTTAACTTGATGTGACTTGATTCAATGTTATTTACAATAACATTTGGCAATATTTAGCTTGAGATAAAATTACTCGGACATCCAGATATTTTTGTTATTTATTACTTTTTTGCATCGTTAGGAATCTCGCAAGGGAACACTTTATGACCAAGTAGTTTTGTTTTTATACTAGCGCTATTTTTCAAATCCATGGTATTTAATTGTTCCATGTTATGTTATCATTATTACTGCTCCATTTTCTATGCGCTCTATAAAGCATGCACTATTAACTTTGAAACGTTCTAGACTGATAACATAATAGGTAGCACGATTAAAAAAAACTCGATTCAAGTTTGTTTATAATGGAATTCCTAAAAACGAGAAAATTCTAGACCAACTATAATTCCATTCACGAAATTTCCATTTCGATGGCTAACTTTATTTTAAGAAGTATGAATAAGCCAACAGGTATATTTTAACCAGAGGTATATTCCGCTACTTTTTTTGTTTCCGCAATCATGACGTCAGACGCAACCAATTCTGCATTAATTCGCAAACACAGCTTGAGATACAGAGAATAAAAAGTAAGTTACACTCGCCGCCCGGCGTCTGTTTCTGTACCTGTCATCCCCGAGCGAGATCGCGCCACACTCAAGTGTATGTAGTCACAACGAAAGGTAGTCTTACACGCACGCCTTACGAAATAAACAATTCTCAACAGTTCTCGAGCGTCTTCGGAATTTTTCAATTACAAATCAAATTACACTTTCACGGTGTTTTATTTAATTCATATTTCAAAATAGTGCGGTCGGTGAAGTTATAACAGCGGGGACTGAACTCGAAAGTGCTTATTTCGAAGAAAAGTTATTTAAAGCCGACGAAATGAAAACGGATTACGCTATGGATGAGATGCAGAAGAGTAAGTTCTATTTTGTACTTAAAGACGTGAATATTAGTTATGTGAGAAAAATAGTACGATCGTGTGCGATTCGTAAATCGATGGTTAGGATGCGCGTACGCATGTTTGTAAGATATGATTTTTCTTAATATTTATTTGTTTGTTCTTGTTGGTTGATGTGTAAAAAGTGCAAAAAAATAAGTAAAGGTACAGACGAGACTAGTAAACAAACGGCTCGTAAATTTATCAAGCGTCATCAGCGTATACGCGTTAATACTTTTAAATACGTTTTAATATCTACTCACGAATGCATAAGTTATCGTTACTTAATTTAATCTGTCCCAAAGGTACAAAAGAATCATTTTAAATTCAACGTGCGTAACCCAGTATTAAAATTAGTGCGATGTTTTGCGTCTCTCAACGGCTGTTTAAGATGAATATTAATGTTACACCATATCAATAATTTCAAATGTTGATATAACAAAAAATGTTTGACAGTCGTTTTAAAAACAGTGGACACGGGATTATTACCTGTATTGCTTAAAAATATTTAAAAGCGGTAAAATATGTTTTAAATTATATTTCCATGAAATATTTTCATGACACATTTAATAAATCTTAGCCCAGTGACACAATTTGCAAATTAAACGTTCTGAATAAATAACCCACATAATTCCAACGCACATGACATACACATGTAAAATCTACATATATGACCGAAAACCTCTTTATTTCCATCCTTATCACGATGAATTCGTAATGAGCCCGTATATTAATAATATACTTAATACTTGTTATAGATCAAACATCGTGTAGATTAATAAAAAAAACACCTGTACCAGTGCTAGTTTTTCAATAATTAATGGTCCAAAATTAATCGTTTCCTTGTAAAATTATTATTCTTAAATAATTTTTAATTACACATCTAGAAATTCGTGGAACAGCGTGAGCACTTGTAATAAGAAACACGTAGTACTTTATAAATGTACCTAAACTTTAAAAAAAAACAGTTTGAATTTATCATCATATTACCAAACCTTAATCAAAAGGAAATTATTACTTTGAGCGTCCTCTGTATCATATAATCTTTTAATGATTAACTTGGGCGTCCCCACAGATCACTTTATTGTAGAAGATATAATAGAATATGTTTGACATAATCGCCTTAAAACAATATGAATGAACGAAATCATTAATCACACGTTTTTTATTCTCGAGGTAGTTTCACCTTCAAAAATTTTTCTGGCCAGCCTCAACATAATTATTATAGTCAACAGTTTGGGAAGCTTCATCCTACTCTAGTATGCTGGTACAATTTTTGTATTTTTCAGAATGAATTTGTTCGTTTTGGTACGATTTTTTCTTCATCAATTTTTGTCGTTAAATTGTTCACCACGATAGATAAATAAATAAATATCAACAAAATTTAATTTTGTCATCTTTGAACGCGAGACAAACTCAATTTAAAAAATAAAATTACAAGTGAATATTAAATCGGAGGAAATAAGTTACGGCCACAGAAATCTAATTTAAGGGATTATGAAATGGCCAGTACTTTTCCCGTAGATTCTTTCACGAAACTGGTGTTCGTGGTTTAAAAAACCACAATGACAAATTGTGCTATCGTGACTCGCCAGAACCGCTGGTTTATCGATACTTGACATTGTTAGAATTTCTTTAAGTAACCATATTTGTACAGTTGTGATTTTATATTGTATCTCACTTGTAAATAGTGTTACCTGGTAACACTATTTACAAGTTTACAAGTAAGATATTGCTACTGATATGGCTGGTGACTTGGCAATCGAAGAAATATTTTTTCTAAAAGTTAATTAAAGCCTATTCACCGCTTACTTTTGTTGATTCATTACATGACACACATTGTGATTTGTACTATTTTTTTACTTGTTAATTGAAACATTTTAAATCCAAGGGCTCGGAACAAACCGTTCAGCTTTTTTGGGTACAAAAAATATTTATGTTTGTCTTCCTTGTTTAATTCCTGTTATTCGATGTGTTCAATGTTTCGTTAAATCGTAATATATTGCATTTGTTTTCGGAAGATTGGACACAGCTACGGAATTTCCTATGTATTGGCGACGCGTCTATCGTTTAACCGCAGAATTATATTGAAACGTCTATCTATCGATCGATACGGTGTATGTAATGGATTGATCTTTGTGTCATGGCGTCGGTGGGGTTAAACCATTAACTAATTATAATGAAATTGTATATTGCCTAGTATTATCCTGTTTTGAAATCTAACCTAAAGTATCACCTAAGCCTTAGCAGATTATCTTCGTGACAAAAAAGGTATTCCTTTGATTCTAATGAATACTTTTTTTGTCACGAATATTGAAGAAAAATCGCTATTAATTGCTCTACTTCGCCTGGAACCGAGCGATTAAGATGATTTTATAGTAGTCGTCTACAGTTGGAGATATCTCAACTTTTTACTAATAAGCGCAGCTTCCAAATCATCATCTCCTATCTAGGAACAGGTGCCAACCAACTTGGCCTGTGTATAACATGACTTGCCCTAAATTAGACTTCTTTAAACCTTTACTAATAAAACCGTTTTCTTTTCTTCCCAGGGACCTCCTCCATCATCGGCCTCTCAGACATTACCGACAACAGACTGCTCTGGAGGCAGCTCGTCGCTGAACTCCTGGGTACCTTCGTGCTGACCTCCGTCGGAGTGGCTGCCTGCATCACCATCAATGGCGCCAACGCTCCTCAGGTCACCAGCATCGCACTATGCTTCGGTCTACTCGTCGGGTCTATTGTGCAGGTCAGTTACTTTAGTGATAAGGGTTATTGTCTGAGTGATTTATGAACGAATTTTGAGTGGGTAGACTGATAAGAAAGAAGAGCGTGTGATTAAATGGCATTTGAAAAAGCATCTATTTCTGCTTTTAGAGAAGACAAGGTACTCAAATGACTATATATGTATGATAGAAGAATATCGAACTTAAGCTTATGAGTATATAAGAATCTATTTTTACAATTTTGTGATATAATTATTTCGTAATGAATTAATAGCTGATCAAGTTTAGGTCTTCTTTTCGGATATTCAACGTATTAATCGGATTCTTCTTTTAGAAAATGTAAATACTGCATAATTATTATAAAAAAATGCAAAGTTTATCTTAAAAATAGGATTTCTTATGTAAATAACCTGCATGTTTTAACGACTTGAGAAGCGAAAGGTAATAAAACGGATTATAAATTAAAGATACTTTACATATTCATTCTTATATCAACTGTTTATGTTTCCGATTCAGTAGCGGAAAGCAATGAAATTGTCGAGAATTAAAAACGAAGTTTTATGATATTTCAAACATAAAGAAACAGATTTCTGAAAGTATCTAAGTACGTGAAATTTTTACAATCTTTTGCGATTGGTAAAATTCACGTAGATGAATCAATGTTTTGAGAAAGAGGGGAAATTGTTGAATTTCTTATTGATATTAATACATCATCATCATCAGCCTATAATGTTCCCACTGCTGGGAAACAGGCCTCCTCTCTATGAGAGGGAGTGGGCTTTAATCCACCACGCAGGCCCAGTGCGGGTTGACTTACGTATTAATTATTTTTCGTTATGAGAAAAGGCTTTTGCTGTGTTCAGTTGATTTAAGTTGATCTCAAACAAAACGTTGGCAAGGAAAGTAGATATTATGCGTTCTAGATTAAGTGGGTACAGCTGAATGCACACAGAATGCGTCTCAGTTATGTCTATAAATATTATCATTTCTACTGTTGTAACAGGATTTTGAGGAGCATTACATTCAGAACATTTATATTTCTTAACTCATTTGTCATGCTTGAAGAGCCAATTATTAAATCAAAAGGCATTCTGTTAACGATTTTTCCATCGAAGTTCATATTTTTATTTTTCTATTTTCTCATCTAACCATCAAAGAACTATAAGTTTTAAACTGACATGGTCACTAACACTATTAATAACATTTACTACCGGGGGATTTTATATCGGGAACTCGAAACAAATAATACGCATCAAAGAACTGTTTTTATTGAGTTTTTTTAGTAGCCCTACCGGGACCAGTTAAGATATTTTCATATATTTAACTTAACTTACTACTACTACTTACTTAATGGAGTTAACACTTGCCTTTGTCGCGAAAGGAACAGTAGAGGCGAGCTAAACTGGTATTACTGAAATTCATCATCATCATCATCATCATCAGCCTATATTGTTCCCACTGCTGGGACGCAGGCCTCCTCTCTATGAGAAGGAATGGGCTGTAATCCACCACGCGGGCCCAGTGCGGGTTGGTAGATGTCACATGTCTTCGATTTTTTAGTTCTAGTACATGCCGGTTTCCTCACGATGTTTTCCTTCACCGTTTTGAGAGCAGCGGTGATGAAAATAAATTACACAAAGTAATGCGCCTGCCTGGGTTCGAACCTACGACTTACTGCTCGTAAGTCGGGGCTGCTACCACTGGGCCACCGCTGCTCTTGAAACTTACTGAAATTAGTACTACCTAAAGCCGTAGGTACTCAATTTTATATCATTACTTTTTAACGTTCCATACAATGAAACAGGTCCACCCAACAGGTCTTTGTATCTCTCACTATATGAGGGTACTTGTCACAACACTATTGTACCTATTGCATCCGAAAGCTTTTGTGATGTGTGACTGTACCTAGCGTTGCGATACACCCGTGACATAGTTACATACATATATGTTAGAGATTTTAATAGTTATTTAATTTATTCAAATGGCAGCACCGCGTGAACATCATAGACGACTTCGGACTTGTCTATATCGAAGCTGTTGAGTGTCAGTAGTATCTGTCAGTAGTGCGTTCGTCTAGTTTTTGCAGTCTTCTTGCTCCTGAGACAGCGCCTGTGCCGGTCGTGCACACTGATTGATAAAAATAAAATAACAACATGTCGGACATCAATATCGAGCACGTGGACGCTAATCCAATTGAATCTGCGACATATATACTTGTCTCAAGTATCAATCTCCTGTAATATATAGGCGAATATATCTGTTAACGAGAACCTGCAGACTGCCTCATTGGTCTTCTAGTCACAAGCGCAACTGCTGAGCAAGAGGTCCTGGGTTCGATCCCCGGGTTGGGCAAGGTGTAGGTGTTCTTAATAGCAGCCACGGAGTCCGGATTTGAGCCCGGTTGATGGATGGGCTCGCCCCCTATTACATGTGACTTAAACATAACGGGCAAAATGTGGGAGTCCTATTAAGTACATCACTGCTTTACCCTTCGTGGGATTACGGGGGTGATGTTATTTTATGTTATGAGAAGCTGCAGAATCCCTGTAGTACGAATGGTGTTCAGGAAAACCATACTAAATTAGTTACACCGGATTTAATGCTTGTTATTTACGACATTAAACAGCCATGTAACACTATCGCTTGATAACAATTTCCTCGTGCTCGCTCACAATGTCAACTTAAATAAAGTTGACACTTTAAATTATATCGTAAGCAGTAGCTATCTAAAACTAACTTGCTTCGAGCCATCTAATCTGCTCGTACAAACATCGCGGCAGAGATAATAGGCGATCTCAAACGATCTCATTTTGTGATAACAATAGAACATTGCAATAACATAATGTAGCTTACAATAACTTGAAATCGGACAATTCGCGGTACGTCCGGCCTTTCCCACGCGGTCGAGAACCCGCGAGCGATCGCGCGTAAAATGTATCACACATTACATTCAATATCGTTAAAAGGCCAATATGCAAAGCAGTCAATACATTAACCTTGACATACGAACTGGTTACCGATCAAGTAGCGGCTTTTTGAGTTTTTAAAGCGGTACCTTTGGTGTATTTGAATATAAATATCGTCAAGATAAGTAGGTTCAAAATCAAATTGGAATTAATTTATAGAGCATAGGGTCACAGGTCATTTCGCTTACAAACTCAAATTCCTTTTAGTCTCTTAAATTTCCATTAAGAATGTGTGATAACTACAAGCCTGTACAAAAATATAATATTTTTACAAGAACATAATTTATCTTTATACCGCTAGTCCGCGCAACAATCGTATAAACAATGATTGAGTGAAAATTAAACATACACCATTCATATCTCCATGACCCATATGTCGATATTTTTTCTACTGTCACCATATATAGGTAGTTCAAACAAATTCAACGAGAGTGTAATTGAGATAGCCAAGTGGTCACGAATACGGTATCTATGCGTCACGCATTTACGTACCTTCCGGCGATTTGGGAACTAGTCAAATTGCCAACATAACGGTAACACGAATTAATGTGTGATTTTCTTTTTAATTTTAATAGTTGTAACCTCGAACTTTTGACAGCTACGTACAAAATATGTAACTTTATGTGAGTGTTTTTTATGAATGATAAAATGTTATGTTTCACCTTTTCAATATTATGATTGTGATAATGATACTAAACTTGATGTATCGTTGACCATGAATATGTGAGTACGTAGAGGTGGAGTTATTATAAGTTACATGAGTGATATGCAAATCAAACTTGATCTGTACTTTATTGATATTTTGTTTTCACTAACAATAGTGTCGAAACTATAGGCGTGTCATTTTGTTCTGTTTAATGTCTCTTCACTTGTGTCAAGGCAAATATACTAACGTTTATGGTTAAATGATAATTGAATAGTAAGAAAAATATAAAATTTTGCGAATTTTATCATTACACAGAGAAAAGACACATGAATTTAAACAAAATAATTTCCGAACTTAAGTGGGACTTTCGAAATTATTTTATATTATTAACGATTGCTAATCATACGAGGTCAAGTGATAGATTTATAAATGTGCATTAAATTATTCCGATCAATCGAACAAAAATGATAAATTAAGATATGTCTGTGACTCTTAGAGATGTTGATAACATTCAATTTGTTAATGATTAATTGTAACATGGTCTACTACACTTATTACCTAGTTGTTGATATGTCGGTAGTATTGTGACAAATATTAACGATACTAGTCATTAGTTGTATTGGTTCAAGGCGAATGTTAACTACTGAAACGATTGCGACCTGTTTCGAGTGACAAAAAAAACTTATTCAGCACAGACAGAGGTACACAACTTATTTAGAGTGATACACACATAATAATTATAATGAAGAAAAATAGTGTCATAAAAGTCTCATAAAGTTAACTTCTTTAACATTTAAATACGTCATTAATACCTATTACAAGTCTTATTTTATCATTTTGTGTAGGTGAACTGTTTGTCCCGCGCAGCTTCCTCTGCGTCACATTTTCCCCGTTTTCATTGCTGCTCCGCTGCCTAGCTATACACGGTGTAAATCACCTCATCCCAAAGCCGTCAACCAAGCATTCTGTACATGAAACTAAGTAACTTTACGCAAAAATTATTGCTGGGAAACGACTTTTTTTTGGGGGGTATAAAATCATGTTTTGTGGTAGAACTCAATGTAACGCACTCAAAACATTGTGCTGATGGACGGATTGAATAGTACGGGGGTCATGGAGGTGTTTAAAGTAAAAATCTTACATTAAAAACTTGTATTTAAAAAAATACTTGTCAAAAAGTTGGAACTTTGACCCCTAATATCTCCGTAACTAGAAGGTTCCCAGGTATGGTGTAGAACAAAAAAAAAGATCGCAATGACAGGGAGAACCAGTGCCTTTCGGCTTCGTTAAGAGGTGTTTTACACCCTTTATATAGCCTAAAGCCTTCCTCGATAAATGGGCTATCTAACCCTGAAATAATTTTCTAAATCGGACTAGTAGTTCCTGAGATTAGCGCGTTCAAACAAACTCTTCAGCTTTATTATTAGTATTAGATTAACACCAAATCGTATTATCATGTGCGTTTTCATATTTTTGTTTTAGCACCTTCACCGTCACCAATTGGCAGTAACTTATATTTCAGTTTGTGATATCATTTAGGAACCATATTTGATGGATTGCCTTTTAAGCTTTCATGACTCAAAAATAACGAGAAACATTTACCTACGTGACATATTTCCTTGAAATCCCGATATTAACAAGTCCCTGCGACATTTTTGAAGGAAACATAATTACCGACAAGTCAATTATTATAATGATGATTAAAAATAGATATTATTGTGTCCTAATAACATATTTTGATAAAGAAGAGAGAGAGGTTACTACTAAAATGCTTAAATTTGAACACTTAAATCAGTCAATCAATCAACTCAGTCTTTCTTAGTTCACAGTTGGTTGGCTAGGCCTCTCACAAATCCAAAAACTCTACAAAATTTGTAAACGGTACTGAACAAGTTTTGCCTTAAATTTTCACAATAACGTTTACCAATAACTTCTTAGCGCAATTGGGACATTCAATCACTATGGGACTCAAAGCTTTCAAGCATAGAGTTTGAACATCGCTTCAGAATCTAAAGTTTAGATAAACATCTTGAATCTCCTATCAAAAGGAACGTAATTAAATTTATGATTAAAACCTACCTAAGTACCCATACATGTACCATGTCAATCGTATTTGCCAAATTGCATTGATTAAAACGCCTTCACGACGCACTTATCTTTATTACATACGTCTGATGAAATGCGCAAAAGCGACCATAGTCTATCTATAAAGAATTGAGTGTAGGTTGAAAGCTCGTAAGTTAACCCTGCTTTGCTGAAAAGTTTTAATGTAATTTGTTAGAGAAAAGTAAAGGATTAAACACTATTTTTGACGTGACAACGTCTTATAAATTGGTTTGCCGGGTGACACTTCAAGAAACTGCGTTACGCTCCGCTCACGTTATGCGCTCACAATGAGAGCGAGTGAGAGGCACGCGTCCCTATAGCGTTGTCACGTTCAACTATCGTCAGTAAACCGACTTTACAGACAACCAATTTTTTCACTAGGTTTCCCTCTTTGCCTTTGTCTCACGCAGGAGAGCAAGCTTACTAAAAAAAAAAACTTTTTCTGAAAGCCCTGGCGACATTCCTCACTACAGAGTAATTTCCTGTCAATTAAAAGACTTTAGCTAAATGTGAAAAAAAACACAGGAAAGTCTAACTTTGCCTTGTAACAGGGATCACTGTTTTCCTTTTCTCAGAATACTGCTAACGGCAATATAACTGATCCCAAGTTAGAACATCTACTCTCTTAGGACTCTTGTCCAGCTGTCTACGGGTTGAAATGTACCTACCTAGGTACATCTACATTTATGATACCCACTATAAACCGTTGACAAGTTCACACATGACCTTTGCAGCTACTTTGCGCCGATAGGTGCGCAAACTGGTTCAATCCACGGCTGGTATTGCGCAACCCAGCGCTTGCGCAACTCCGTCATCTGTCAATCGCTCACATAGATTAGCATGACAATAGGACAATGAGTCCTATGAGCATGGTTTCCATCATATGTGAACGCACATGAGGATACGGATCTGAAACTAGAGCAATGAATTATGGCAATTTACATAATTTTTACAGGGTTTTCTGTGCTTTTTAAGCTGCTTGTTTTAGCGACTATTAAAGTCGGTTCTTCATTAGATTCACTTCTCAGTATTTTATTTATCATAATTTTATTGCTGTTTCCTTGCTTCAAAATATAGAAGCTCATCTCTTTGTGTGTAAAAGCTGTAGAATGAAAAAATCGTGGCCTAAGCAGAAAATGTTTGGACATAGAGGAACAAAATTCAATATTTATATAGGAATTGAACAGATTTAAAACAGGTTAATAACAGAAAGCGCGAAGAAACCTAGAAAATTGTTTAGTCTTATTGTCCTCCTAACTGAAGACATGGTAACTCTACAATTCTAAACATTCACGACGATCCAACGTCACGTCACGAAACGTCGCGTTGTCGCCCCAACAATGTCACTGTCTCTGACAGCTTTATTGTAATATTGTATAATGAATTCAATAGCATCTACAGTCCTTTCACATTTGTTTTGCCTCTATTTGGCGTCACTGTCAAAAACAAAGTGATATGTGTCCTCATTACTATAAGATTGCTATTGGTTTGCAAACTTTCTGCTGGCAGAGGTAAAAATACTGTGGAAAAACTGCCGTGACAGTCGTGTTATGTTGACACAAAAGATGATTAATAACAAGCACCGTTACCTATGTGAGTAGACCTCGAATAAATCGCAGCCAATTTAGATTTAGAGGCTTGAAAAATGAAGATGGAGATCGCAATGTTTATTACGTTTTTAATTAATTTTAAACTTCGATATCCGGTCGTGATATTTATTGGGTGAATTATTTCTTTTATTTTTGTATGAGTATGTGATGCTCCTGCGCAATGTGATTAATGGATGACGGGGGTAGGACTGCAATTGCATAGAACCAGGCATTTCTTTGTCTCAATATAAGCTGCCAAATCCATTGAAAATTATCGTTTCGGATGGTCTAGTCAGACTCTTAGATAATTATAGCCACAAAATCACCTTATGTAATGCTCTGAACTCGTTAAATATAAAGATTTCTCATAAACAGTACTGAATTACCCGAACCAATAACTATAAACGCTTTTACAGCATCACCAATTTACCTTTGTCTTAAAAGTTGCAAAATTCGATCCTGACATTTGACTACATACTAGGATAACACCATCCGGGAAAAATGTTTTTCTAATTTGAACCCTAAATCTTGTTACTCAAAGAGCTTCTAATTTACTATTCGTCTATTGACATGTGGGTGTCTACATATTTGACACTTACATGATTGTTTATGGCGGAGTAAAGAGGTTTTGTTTTATTGCGTTGTCTTAGCAATTAAGGGTACCTTTATTTGGGATAAATCAATATTGCAAAAGCTGCTACTAATGATAAGCTGGGTGTGGTTTAATATTAGTTACAAGGTTCTGCTTACTGAATACAACAAGCTAAAAAAAATCAAGCCTATTTCTGTCCCACTAAGGGCAAAGGCCGCTTCTCATACAGAAAAGGCACAGCTGTTGTTAAGACGCCTTACGGCATGTCATACAAACTTTCAAGTTCTTATTTGCCGAAATTACTGAACCGATTTTAATGAAACTTCATACGCATAAGCAAGCTACATAGGTCTAAAAAGTTTCTAAAAACATTTTCGAAATGTCTTTTAAGAAGAAAGATAGTATAATCGGCCATAATTTATAATCGGCCTAATTTAGCTCTAACAATATTTTTCGAAAATGTTTTTAGACCTATGTAGCTTGCTTATGCGTATGAAGTTTCATTAAAATCATTTCAGTTCGGAAAATAAGGACTTGAAATTTTGTATGAAATTTCGTGATATAAATTGAATATGAAACTGCAAGCTGCAACATTGATACCAAAGGGTAGAGCTGTGAACATCTGATACTGATACTGTTAGCGTCTGTCAGCCCACTGCTGGGCAGGGCAAAGGCCATGACTTCTAGTAGTTTCGATCCAGGGCCAATGTGGACCATTGGTCGCTGGTCTTGTCCAGCTTTGAATTATTATATTTAACATTTATTATTTTGGACTGTGTGTGTGTATTTAAACAAAGCCTACACAAATTCACACCTAACAAACTTTATTGAAAAGTGTTTAACACTTAATAGACAATTAACGCCTCCTCCAATTAGTTATTTGTTGCCATTTGTTTAACAACAAAGGATTCCGTTTACACAGTTGTCATATTGTTTGAATTTACATAAACTCAACTATTAGAGTTGACGGACACGATTTTTACGATGGACCGTCGAATCGAGTTGTGTTTACTAACAAGCTTTGGATTTGAATCAAGTTGTTTATTTACTATATTGCACGCACGAGACAATCGAGTAGAGAAACGATTGATGTTCGAGTTTGTAAACATGTCTGTTGATATAATGTCTATTTAAGTTTAAACAGGGCTGAGGACAATATAGTTTAGAAAATCAGACGAACGACTTCATAAGTCGCGTCTGAATTAAATTAAAATTAAATATGTATGAGTAAAATCAGTGGGCTTTTAGCTCTCTAATAGGGGATAATCCAATTTTTTTTTTCTTTGTCTGTCGGGTAGTTTATTGAAAAGTATCGGACACGTATTTTTTCTTTTTTCACGTGGTCATAAAATTACGGAGATATATTCAGTTGAAATGGCGCATGACGTCACATGTAGGTAAGTTTTATACCTACTTGTGACGTAGTAAGCCCCCACTCTCCAACTTTAATGAGATCTAACTAAGTAATTTTTTGATATTTTGATAAAACAAAAAATACGTGTCTAATATTTTTGTATTACCTGTCTGACGGACAAAATAGAATGTCGTTTTCTTTACCCAGTCCGATCCCGTATTATAAAAGCTGTTCGGTTATAGTGATATTTTTATTTCACTATTTCCGAACAGCTGTGATAAAGCAGAAATTCGAAAAAAAAAGACTTTTTGGTTATAGTACCGCCAATAAAGGATGTTATTACATCCGTAGACTTTCTTTACAGCAGAAATGAAACATGATACCTACTAGCTTTTCGGGCCAACTATCCAACGGTATTTTCAAATCTCTGATTGGCAAATAAGGAGTGCGACAAAAAACAAATGAACTCCGGTTCAATACGATCAAAAAGACGAAGCCGGGGGGTTATTGTAGATCAATTGCGAATAACGGCACTGCTAACTATACAATATATACCCACAGAATGTGGTGTAATTATTTTTTTATTATGAGATCTCATGTGATCCTATTTCTAGAACATTTTGAGGCCAATGATCTTGTGAGGTCGAAGTAGATAGGTATCGTTGTTATTTTTCTTTTGAAAGAATGAAAAACCGGCCAAGTGCGAGTCGGACTCGCGCACGAAGGGTTCCGTACCATTATTTAAAAAAACGAGCAAAAAAATCTTTTGATGCGAGCCCCCTTAACTATATATTTTATTCAGTTTTTAGTATTTGTTGTTATAGCATCAACAGAAATACATAATCTGTAGAAATTTCAATTGGCTAACTATCACGATTCATGAGATACAGCCTGGTGACAGACGGACGGACGGACGGACAGCGAAGTCTCCCCTTGACCCTTTGGGTACGGAACCCTAAAAACACGAACCACGAAACCACGTTTAAAAACTACAAAACGGATAATACTGTAGTAACCTATTATTCGCTAGTCGAACAAAATACATTTTTAATACTACATATGCAGCTACAGTACAAGTATTACGAAACCAACATATATGCAAATAACAATGGGCCTATAAATATTAACTGAGAACAGGAAATAATGTTTAAACAACATCGGAGCAAATAAACCGTGTTAGTTTTTACAACAATAACGGAATATACTATTAGCATGACCTTTGACAGAAGAATAGTGACTCAAAAAAATAAGATATGCCATTCCGAATTATTTTGTTCAAGAAGAACAAAAAATGGCTAGAGCCATCATCTCAATTGTGGACTAATGAACTGACCAGGCATAGACTAGTTTTTTCTATTAATTATCTAGCTTGGTTTAACTTTTTTGTAAAGTTTTAGACTTAGGAACAACGTTGAGGTATTCCCTGTAATGCGTCATGCTTACAAATCTGCAAATAATCGCTGTAATTCATCATTTGACCATGAAAACTATTCATGGGAAAATACAAGCTAATTAAGAATACAACCAAATAATAAATTAACTAATGTTTGTAATAAAAGTAACTCATTACATTTGTATCGGAAAATTCCAAATTACAACTAGTTTTGCTTCTATTTATGTAATTATTTTAACTGTAATATACATAAAAATAAGTGGTCCATACTCTTTGCATTCAGCTACTCTTAGATTTTTTTGCTGCCTATAATATATGCGGAACACTGAAACGATTTAAAGTATATTATAATCAAGATTGATGAGCGCATCCTTGGCGTCGCAAAATAGCCTATAATAGCTAGTTTAAACAAACTATATCCACATAATCTCACGCTTTGATCGGTTACCAAACTAAAGAAAAACTATAATCTTTATCGCAGGCAATAAATACGATGCTACCTCCTTTAAAGCTTGGTCAAACATGATGATGGAGTACGAATAGTTTGTGGTTCAGCTGCAGACGCCGGACGCTTACAGTTCGGTACATTATCGAACAGATTCCGGTGTCCGGAGCCGCGTTCGCCATTTCTTCACACCGGTATGACCGAAATTATGGAAAGTGGAAATGAAAAACACCCAATTAATATGTAATTTTTATTTAATGTGAAATAATATACATTTATAGTAAAATAAAATAATAGGTATAAAGTTGTATTTATGAAAACTATAGCTGCATAAACAATAGCGCTTAATACGTATATGTAATATCTTCTCGTACCTGGTTATTTATGTTTAGGTTTTCCTTAAAATGTATTCTTAGCTACATGGTCTGGTTTATTATATTTTATTTTTATGATCTATTTACTATAAAAACCATGAGTAATACACCTGTATACTTATTTAAGCTCATGTACAATTATGTACAATAAACGATAACGAAGCCTCATACCTAATAACAATTAAATTGAACATTTTCACTTATATTTATTATCACTAAGCATACAAATTAATATACGACCTCGTTTATTACCAACAGAATACGAGCAATATATTACATTAAACACTTTTCATTTCAAAACTTAATACACATCATAAAATACACCATAAAGTTATCTTTTACACCCATAACATTAAAAGATATACAATAAATTAATATTAAAATTATATACCTTTTCAATGTCAAGTAAATACTCTCATGCATCTCATTGCACAACTAAATGAAGAAAGGCAAGTTGAAACTGACAACATACTTGTATCTGTCAATAAATTAATATTTTTAAAGTCCACGAAAAATGAATTAAGAGAACCAATGATTAACCGTTCACCTTACCACAAATTATAACAAACACGTTTAACATAGTAGTTTAGCGATATGATATGACAGTTAGGGCCATCGCCCACGACGACATTTTGCAGCGATGGGGTAGCGATGCAAACGCAAAAAAATCGCGATACTGTCGCTGGCTGTATACATTTGTCCACATAACCACGATTCTATATCGCTTTTACAGCGGTTCTCCAGTATTTGTTCCCCGATGTGGCCAAAAACAAGCGATTGTCGCGCGTTGCAAATGCAATAGCATCGGGTCAAAAAGTCGCCGTGAGCGAAGGCCCTTAAACTTCGTTCGAATTTCGAAATATCCGGCCATATTCTAATTAAAAGGAGAGTTCAATACTACACAACATTCGATGCAATGAGGTGCGTCGTAATCATGTCGTGTCTGTGATTGTTTTACTGCTACATTAAGAAATTAAATATGTAAACGTAAAAATAAGTGATATTACGTCAAACTTGTATTTAATTTCTGGTTCGTGTCGTCTTATTTTTTGTTTTCATTGTCATTCGTAGGTAATTATATAGCCGGAAAAGAAGTTCATCAAAAAAGGTGTTTCGTGAACCTAATTTCTAGTTGGCATGAAGTTTAACGCAAATATTGGTTACTTACATGTAAAACTTACGACTACAGACACTTACTTCTTGCCTAATTTATGTGAAATATGGTCAGTAGTAGCTCCGCAATAATGGAAGCTCACTGCTATTGTTTCGACATTTGAAAGTGCCTTCTATTGCGAGACATTTCTATGGCAACTCTATAGAGTTGCCATAGAAATGTCGTGTGTCAGTTTTATAAAACTGCATGCATTATGTTACACTAATTTGTTTAGAGAGCTGTTTAGTTTGTTTACAAAGAGTAATGAATTTTTCAGAAATAACTTAGAAATTCACATTCAAAAAAACAGATTCAATCACAACAACATCAAAGCGAAAAATCAATTAATTTTACGTTAATTTTTACTATCAGCCAACTTTTCTTCGTCGCGCACTAATCGCGCGCACGGCTTTCATAGATCATTGATCGATACGCACCCGTAGATCACGGCGACCTTGACTCTGATTGGCGTTAACCTGTTCGGAGTTGATCGGAACAGTTCGTGACTGTCCGTAGGTCATGAGACCGTTGCCGATCATAATATTACGACAAAAAATATACTTTGACTAAATTAATGGCTTTAATGGTTATTTTTAATGTTTAGTTTGTAAATAAACAAATTAGCTTTTTAAACCGTAAAAAACATAAAGAGCGGAAATAAGTATTATTTTTTCCGATAAAACCATTTTCAGTGTGTTGGACTTCCTTCAAAAATATTGTTTACAAAGTACAGTCACCTTCAAAATTTCTAGAATATATGCTTCGACACTTGTTCATACATTTTACGGTGTCTGAGTTAATTAATATAAAAATGTGTAAAATATATCGAATAATAAGCAGGTACTAATGAAAGGAATAAAATTCTCCTTATAAGTCTTGTGACAGACTGCTTGGAGCCATTCGTCGGCTGTTGAGCAAGCACTGGTCTGCCCTACGCCCATATTGAATTACATTACGTTTTAATTGAACATATCATTGGACTTTTAATTTGCATTCTGTTCATACATATATTTTAACCCGTCTATCAATCATGCGTTATTGTCAATAAAAATGATTAAACTAATGTATTATGATTTTGTAAAGATCAAATCAGCGGACACACTAACTATGAGAAGTAATCATTGCGAACTATGACTTTCTGGTCAGAGTATCACATTTATGTTTAATAGCTTCACCTGTAAAACATCCCACTACGTAAAAAATCTTAGAAGTTAAAGACCCATTGATTTCTGATTGAGCTGATATTTTGCATAAGTTTAGTTTGGATGACACTACATGGTGAACTAAGTGACGTCATTCCAAATTCAGTATGGCGGACTCCCAAAAATGGCAGACTAGCAAAGATGGCTCCCATAGACTAGGTAATTTTTATGCATGTCCATGACATGGGTATGGATTAAAAAGCGCTATTTTAATCTACATCAAACTACATATTTTTTATATAATATACTCATTTAAATGATAGCCTTCTGTTTTGTGGTACTTACTAAAATTTTCTTCAAACTAATTTTTCGTTTAATTTTTTTTGTGAGCAAGGGTTTTGCTGTGGTATAATGAAAACACCCTTTACATCTCGAATCACTGACCGTGACATTTTCCTTAAAATTACGCAAGGCTCACTCGAAAACTTGTAAATATCAAAAACGCGAATTATTATTATTTGGCGCTCCGATTTCGACACTTTTGTTAATGATTGTACCTACCTTAATAAGTTACTTCGTGCCCTAAATCATACCGACTGGTCCTTATCTTATAATTGACTTAATTCTTGTGTGTTGTTCATTCATAATTGTATTATTGAATTCATTCAAGAGCTCTGCTGGGTGCACTTATTCAAGTTAATATTTCACTTTTGCTTAAAACACATTTCGTTGTGAGAATACGTTGCGCCACGCAGCGCTGCGCCGCGTGACGCCTGTAAAGAAATGTGTATCCTTTCGTGTTGAAAATAAAGTTATATTTTGAATCGCTCTTTAAAAGTGTGCGCGCAGCGTCGCGTTTTGGTGTGAACTGACCCTAAAAGTGCATGTTGTGTACTTAGATACAGTAATTCTGATGTATTAATGATATTGTACCACAAATAATTTCGAACAGCATGACAACATTTATACATTAGAAACTTCAAATCATTGTAAAAAAAAATTAAGCAGAAATACAGACCTTTGTAATAAGTTTACGATATGTTCATCAACAGCCTCTATTTACTCATCAACATGTTGAAATGCACATATAGCAGGCGTGTAGTGTGAACAACATGTTTACAAACGCAGGTAGCCAAAGTTACGTGCTTTATAATAACTTAAACTTGGATGTCTTCCGCAGTCGCAAGCTGGCCGAGATCTACGTCTATTACGATCTCGTATTGCTGCTCAATAAAAATTACCAATATGATGCAACATAACATCATATGCATTTCCGTGCTAACACAGTTTTTTTGGGTGTTTGTAGTAATTCGAATTACATGATGTTTTATGAATAGAACGTAAAGGTTGCGTATTAACGATTAGTTCTTTTTATTTCTTTGTGTCCAAACATAAGCCTTTAATATTTTATTAAAACCTTTTTCGAATGTCCTTCTCCTGTCGTAGATGGCATCAAAGATACATACATCATTAAAACAAGTAAAAGTACGAGAATACGCGAACATTGAACCGTAGACCTCCCCGCGACCCGCACTGTGCCATCAATCAACGTATTTTACGCTTCGCTCAGCTTCAAAAGAGAATTATACGCGTTTATCATTTCATGCCGGTTTATTTGACAGAGACAACCCTGACTTTCGACAGCATTGTATTAGCTGTTGTTTTTTGCCATTTTGCAGCCTTTTGTGGCACAGAAAGGAAAATTAACGATGTTACAAGACTATCATTTAACACTTGACACGCGTGTTCTTGACTCTGAAAGCTTAATTAGTTGTTTAGGAGTTTGACCGCGACTGTACGTGAATACTGTGTTACCAACGTTGAAAAAATAATAAATAATGTTTAAATGTAAAAAAATCTGGAAATTAAGACAACAGTAATCTACCACCAACTACGAAAAGTAATTTTTTGGTCATGAAAGATATGTCAAAAATGGTTGAGTTTTGGCATTGGCAAATCGAAATATTGTAACATGTAATAGATCAGAAAAGAAACTGTCTTAGGAAACTATCATAGGCACGAAATGGTACAGTTGAAGGCGAATGCACTTTCATCGATTTTAAATTATTTTTTCAATAACGTGTTGCGGTTATCAAGACATATCTTTTAAATTATTACTTTTGCAATACTAGGAATATGATATATCCAAGATCGCAGCCTAACATTAGAAATTAATTTACTTTTAAATCGCTTCAGGCATCTTTATTGGCAAGATCTAAAAGTGCAAAATGTATGATTAAATATGGTAATTTGTCCGTATTGAATGAGATGAATGGGTCCTATAGGCAGGCTGTATGAGGCTGAATGCACATAAGTAACACGTGCCAAACAGGCTCGTTACGATTATCGTATGTGGAGAATATAGCCTTCGATCGTAAAAGTTCGTGAGACAAAATGTTCAAGCTCTACCAAAACTTGATTCGCTTGACCATATAGTGTGGGAGATACGTATGTGTATAGGTGACATTTGATCATAGTACTATTAAATTTTATGATCTATTATGTAAATTAGTTAGCCATTATTTTTACATACAGTGTATTATTGCAAAATGCAAATAATGATTTTTGTACACAGAGATCATTATGGATTTTTAAATCGTTTTTTTTTATATCAATGAACGCTGTAATCATATTTAAATTAAGCGGAAGGGTATCCATTACATCATTATACTTATACAAGAATTACACCAGTACAAGTTCCTACTAAGTATTATTGTATTCTAATGATTCTTTTGTTATTTATCAAACACAATTTTTCCAAGTACCTATATCATAGACAACGACTTTTTAGGTTGTCTATGTCAGTGTATAAATGAGTCGCCCAAAGCAATGTGTTTGGCGCTGTCACTAGCATACATGAATTCCTGTAGTACCGAGATCATTCCCATGATGCATCATCATCATCATCACCAGCGCGACTTCACCCACTTTGGTTGTGTCAAGCTCTAGTAGTCAGCCTCATTCAGGATATATACCCACGATGGCAACTATGTCGTCTGCGTCTGCCCATCTCGCCGCCGGACGACCAACACTTTTCTTTCCCGCCACTTTTATTATTTATTGCCACTTTATAATATCCATTAGAATGTGTTTATGTTACACTTAACTTCCTATAAATAGTCTTTGAGATGCGAAGTTAGTTTCTATGCATTAATTATTCTATTTATACTCGCGATTGAGATGAGAGCAGTTGACGTAACAACGTAAAGTAAGCGTGCACTTGACACACTTGCCGGCCATTCGGACGGAACTCTTCCTACCTTCACTGGTCGAGTGTGAATCCGGCTTTAAGTGCCAAGGGGTCAACTTATAGAGCTTTGATGAAGGATGAGATGTATGAAGCTGTATATAGTATGTCCTAATAAAAATGGAGTCTCTTTAAACTTATACCCGTTTCATTAACACTAATCTTTGCCCCGGCATTCGTACGGCTAACATACGTGTTTGTGTGCTCTGTGTTCAAAATTCTCTAATTCTACTTAATTTCTAATATAAGTTAAAATAAACTACATCTCAGTGACAACAGAACATCAGTGAAGTGAAATAAACGTAAAAAATTGCATAAACTTAACTTTAAAAGTGATAACTGTTGAACATTTTAAATAACAACTGGTCAGCCGGTGAGTGAGTGACAGGACACTTTGCGCCCAGTGCATAGAATTCTCACGGTTCGGTAGCGCGCAGAAGTCCCATTACCGCTTGCACCGACGCGCGGTGACATATGCGACGGCCCGCACCAAAGATTAAGCGACACTGATCGCGCAACGTATTGTGCCTTCATTGCATTGCCTCTGGGAGGACGACCACAAAAAATTAAAATAGCCTGGTAATCTGTGTCTTTAGAGCTGTTATATACCTATCGTCGTAAGTAAACAAGTGCAGAACTGCAGATACTATGCCGAGGACTGTGCGCTCACCGCCTGCCACTCCTGCCCGAGAGACGGATAATACTCCTATTTTCTCAACTCCAGACATTTTTAACAATCCAAGTGGCCCCGAAACCACAAACATTACCTCGCGGCCCAAGCGATTTCGGCCAGACTTCTCTCCGGAGTGTGAATGGAAGAAATTCGAGGATAAAATAATGAAGTTATTTACCTCTTGGAAAACTGTACAAGAGGTCCTGCTTGGGAAACTAACATCAGACTTGACGGAAATTAAACTACAAAATGCAGAGATACAAAAAACTAATGCTGAAACCTTAAAAACTGTAGAATTTCTGAGTCAAGATTACGATTGTATTAAAAAATCGCTGCAGAAATTAGAAAGAGAAAACAATGAACAGCGCAATTATGTACTGGAACTGGAAAAAAGAGTAGAAGATCTACAGGTGAGATCGCGATCGTCATGTATTGAGATAAGGAATGTCCCAGCTACTGAGAAGGAAACAGCTAGAGACTTAACTTCGATTGTCTTAAAAGCCTGTGAGACCATCAAACCGTCGGAAAACCCACCTCAACTACGTGACGTATATCGTCTGCCTGGAAAAAAAGGCTCAAACAGACCGATAATTGCAGAGTTCCTGACTGTCCCCTCGAAGAATCAAGTACTGGATGCCTGCCGTACTTTCAATAAGGGTCTGCCATCAAATGAAAAACTTAACACGGGACACATTGGTGTTCCCGGTGAAGTCAGACCAGTCTACATCGCCGACCATCTGCCCCGTACCCAACGGCAACTATTCTTCGACGCCCGTTCATTTGCTAAAACGAACAAATATAAATTTTGTTGGTCGCAAAATGGAAAAATTTTTCTTCGTGAACGTGAGGGAATGGACTCCGTTATTATCAATTCAGCTTCTTGTCTTAAGAAACTACTTACCCCTGCTACATAAACGCAAGGCATCTCATTTCTATTCATATTGCATGCTTCTAAAATATATTCCAACCCTACATTTATCGCTTACCTACTTAAAGCTCAAATATCTTTTAACAAATCAATTTTTTATCTTTTTATCAATATAACTTACCTTATATCATTTAGATTGTCAACTTTATTTACTGAATCTTGTATACATCAGCCTCTGTATTATAGATCGTACCTTTTTAGACCGTGCAAAACTTATAATCATTTGAAAACTTGTTATTACAAATACACAACTCATATCATACCTGCATTTATGTACATCCAATTGACTATCTCATTTTTACTTAATTTACCTGCTACTTCCAAAATAAAATCACTTCATACCCACATAACTAAAATACACATATTCCACCTATTTATGGTTCAAATTAAAATGCACCTAGCATTAAACATCAATATTCGATTCTGACACTTTAAATGATATTGACTCCCTTGGTATGAGTGATTCACATATTTGTGCCCCAGAGCAATGCAGTCGCTTCATTAATGACACTAACAAGTCGCTTAATATAATACACCTAAATATACGCAGTGTAAATTGTAACTTTGATAGCTTCCTTGTGCTCCTGGCTGGAATAAAAATTTCATGTGACGTCTTGATCTTATCGGAGTGTTGGCTGAAGATGGCAACTGTTCCACCGCTTGAAGGGTATGTTTCTTATCACACGAGCACACCTACTAATCAGAATGATGGTGTTATAATATATGTAAAATCAGAATTACCTCATATCGTCACCGAACCATCTATTTTTGGTGCTAGTTGTCTGATCTGTAACATAAAATCTCACAATATCGTAGTTCTAGCAGTATATCGCTCTCCCTCCTCACGAAATCTTGACAACTTTATCGATAGCTTAGACACTATCCTTACACAGAATTCAGTCCAAAAAAATTTTGTGATCATGGGTGACATTAATATTGACATCACTCCAAATGCTATCTCCCATCAAGCTAATCAGTACCTTAACCTCATTGCTTCGCATGGCCTCCTGCCCACACATCTTTTCCCAACCCGTATCAACTCTTGTATTGATCACGTAATGTTAAGATCTGACCATAAAAACACGACTCTGGTTCTTGATACTTATATTACTGATCATAGGCCTACGATTATTAGCATCCAACGTACAATGTCATTTCCCGCATATAAGCATAGTCGTATAGTTGTTGATTATACAGCTGCAATCACAGACATCATATCAATGGACTTTAGTGAAATATTGACTATTCAAGACCCAAACAATGCCGCCGAGTCTTTGGTTTCCATCATTAGATCTGTCATCGCTAATCACTCCAAATCAGTGCACATGTCTTCGAAACGGCGAATTCTGAAACCTTGGATTACAAATGGACTGCTCCGTTGTATCCGAAATAGAGATAACATGGCTCAAACGTTAAAGGCACATCCTGAAAACTTTACTGTCATGATTACATATAAGCGATACCGTAATTTCTTAAACAAGCTTCTCAAAAATTTAAAACACGCGTATGAAAGGAAGGAGTTCCAAGTAGCGAAAAACAACCCTAAAGCTACTTGGAAGGTCATTAAAAATGTTACTGGTACTAGTCTCAATGGTAAATCCCCAAACGAGCTACTAAGAATTTCTTCGGATGAAAAGTCCTCGGTTAATAAGGTAAACGAGTTTTTTGCCAATGTTGGCAAGAACCTGGCTGACAAAATCTTGTCCACCTCGTATACATCCGAATCTTCTCTCGTTGCGCCGCCCTCTAACTCGCTAGTAATTCTACCTACAGATGAAGCAGAGGTCTCGAATCTCATTATTGGATTACGAACAGATGCTGCGGCTGGTTGGGATGGCATTTCAGCGAGAATATTGAAATCCTGTCTGCCCGCAATTGTTCCAGCCATCACTCATATCTGCAATCGCTCTATTTCCACAGGCTGTTTTCCAAGGGTTTTTAAAAGAGCTGTTGTTCACCCAATCTTCAAAAATGGGGACAGACACAGTGTAGATAATTATAGACCGATCTCAGTGTTGCCTGCCATCTCTAAAATATTAGAAAAGATCCTAAATAATCGATTGGTAGACTATCTTGAGTCATACAAATTACTAAGTAATAACCAGTATGGTTTTAGAGGTGGCCGGTCAACCGAAAATGCTGTTGCTGCCTTAGTGGACCATGTAGTATCTAAATTAGATGGCAAAATGAAATGCTTGGCTATATTCTTGGATCTGTCTAAGGCATTCGACACTGTGTCCGTTCCCCACCTCTTATCTAAGCTGGAAGCTACAGGCATTCGCGGAAATACCTTGAAAATTTTCCAGGATTACCTGTGTGATAGAACTCAATGTGTTAAAATAAATAACGTTATTAGTGACAACATTTCATTGAGTTTTGGCGTTCCCCAGGGCTCAATCTTGGGTCCCACCCTGTTTCTTATTTATATCAACAACTTATGCAAAATGTCTCTTATGAATTGCTCAATCTTCACTTACGCAGATGATACGGCTCTATTAATTCATGGTAGTGACTGGCCTGAAACAGTAAAATACGCTGAACTTGCTCTAAACTCAGTGATGAAATGGCTGTCAGATAATATCCTAACCTTAAATTTAAATAAAACGGTATACTTACCTTTCTCCTTACTATCCACCAACCTCCCTCCTCCAAATTCGATGGTGCTCAGAGCTCACACTTGCTCACTCGGTCTTTCTTCTTCACAATGTGGCTGTCCTCAACTCAAAAGGTGTGAGTATGTCAAGTACCTCGGAGTCTATGTGGATAGTTCTCTGAGCTGGAAACCTCACCTTAATAATCTCATTTCGCGAGTCCGCAAGTGTATATTTATTTTTAAAAAACTAAGGCACTCCGCGGACCGTCTTACAATTAAAACTGTTTATTATGCCCTGTGTCAAAGCATAATAAACTACTGCATCACAGTGTGGGGCGGCGCTCCTAAGACAATCTTCCTGCCTCTGGAACGAGCACAGAGAGCTGTTCTCAAGGTTATGACCTCGAAGCCTTTTAGATATCCCACCACGGCTCTCTACACTGAATGTGAGGTTTTCACTGTGAGACAGCTCTTCATCCTTGGTACTATTCTGCGCAAACATCCCTTTGTGGTATACGATCCGAACGCTACCAAAAAGCGTAGACACTTTGAAGTATGCTCAACTCATGGTTGTAGAACGGCCCTTGCTCAGCGTTATTTTGGTATACTATCAAACCATTTATATAATAAAATAAATAAACTTTGCACCATTGCTCCTATGTGTCTAAATGAATGCAAAACCAGGGTCACAAAGTGGCTGTTGACATTGGATTATACCAAAACTGAAGATCTACTACAGATATCGATTGCTTAACCAAAGGTAGTCAATAAATTAATAAGTTTATAATATTATGTACACAGACAAAACGAAAGTTTTCACAATATTTATCTCTGCACCACACACATACACACACCCATACATAGGTACATAAGTAGACCACACCATAGTTGCATTAGCTAGTAAATATTATATTGTAAAGTGTTCAAAAATGATGTTGTAGATTAACAATGTTTATACTGTGCTCGTATTACAACTACTACTACAAGTTCAAATCATAGGCGAGGACGCTGGCACCCTAAACACAAGTTAAATCTTACATTGGGTGCCAGAGCTCATCGAAAACACTCTGTTCCATAGTTGTAACACTGCATAGTGTTTAGATAAGTGTTTTCCTGTACAATTATTGAAGGTAATAAATATCTTTTTTTTTTTTTTTTACTAAGCAACGCCTAAATGAATGCTTAAATAAACAGGCCCTTGGCTTTATCATGTAGTGTCAGAAAGGGACTAGGCATATTTTGTTTTAAACGCTTGGCTTGTAGCATTGACAAATAACAATGAGGGCAAAAGAACATGTACAATTTCTATTTATAATTAATATCGAAACTTACAAATATAGTTTACTAGAAAATATATTTATCCATCATCAATCATCTTAGCACCAATCATCACTTACTTAAGTACAGTAGACATAAGAAGATACTTCAGCCAACCGACTTTCACAGTCCAGTCCAGTCAATGGGCGTTGAGGCGAGTGATGCGAGTGTAATTACAATCGGACAGCAGGCTAGTACAGGAGGAAAGTTACTTGTATTAAATGAACGCACCTATTTTGAAGTCAGTGAAAGTGCTTTGCTACTGCGACACTTTCTCCGTTTGTAAAAATATAATCGATCAATTTGCGAATTGTGTTCTTGTTATTTTTTATTATTCTATTTGGCAATTCAATTGAGTGGTGATAGCGAGAAATTTCCAATTTGTAGGTACGTGGAATACTCTACTTAGTAGTTCAAACTGGTTTACGAGGTACCTACACGTTTATAGCACTACTTTACTGTATTTTTGTCTACAGACTTCTCAGCGTAGACTTGTTTAATTTTATATTGAAACATATATGCATTTTAAATGCAAAAGTTATTGAGAATGGATTTTTGATACTCTTTCACGCAAAAAGTAGTAAACGAATTTAGTGAAATTTGGCCCACGGATAGTTATAGTTAGTTATAGTAGGACCTGCATTAACACAGAGGATTATCTCGGTACTACGTTCCCTTGGGAAAATTCCCGAGTGCACGATAGCGAAGCCGCAGTTAAAAACTACTTTAAAAAGCCCCGTACACTGTGTCTACAAGATACACGATACGAATATTGAATAACAGTAACTTCTTATTAATTTCAATTATACTTAACACTTCATGATGATACTCTTTTCAAAGTTGTAGTGCAACATATGTTAGACCAAGTCACGACGCCATCTTATCTCCTACAGATAAAATCTGCAGTCCAGTTCAATTAAATTTCCTAATCGATAAAAAAATTAATAACTCGATCCTTAATCGCCTAGTTAAAAAATCGAGTCAGTGTCAGTTCAGTCACGATCGATATTCCATGATATGTTTGTCCTGACGTGTGTATGTGAATCGAAACAATCCATCATTAATCGGCACTCACTCGAGATGGATTGTCTATTGACAAACGGCTTGCGAATATACAATAGTAGTTGTAGTACAAAACACGACGTAAGTAATTTCAAACTTTATCTTTTCAAGAGTAGGGTTGGTTATTTCTTGTGCTGCCCCAACGCATATCGTAGAGGTGTCGTGTCGTAGAGGTGGCCTCAGGGATCACAGAGGATCGATTAACATGTAAATTAATATTTATCGATTGTATTGTTTTAGGCGTTGGTATGTATTGTATTTTTCACAATGAATGATGGCGATCATCAATTTTCTATTTGGTGTCCATTTATTTCGCTTTATATGTGAAGGTCGTTTCATGTAAGGTCAATTATGCGTGTAGATAACTGAATATATTGCTAACGCTTACGTCATTTTAGATAAGTTCTTTTTGGTGGTTGGTGCAGTCGATCTTAATCAAGTTAGTAGTGATGATAAAGTGTAAAGGCGCTCCCACACCTCCCGGGAATAATAAATGTAACAGTCCAGATTCATTTGTTCCTGTATTAAAGCTCGAGGTGAGGGAGCACCGTAAAATGTAAAAAAAAAACGACCACTACTACTGGCTCCTACCAATAAAACTCCTAGCAGATATACAAGAGTCAATCATATAACATTCACTACTACATACGTTACATAATAATTTAAAGATAAACTTTTATTTATTGCTACTATGAGAGTAAACCCCAAACTGAAATCTTGTATAGGACAGGAAACATCTCACGCTCAAAGACATGGTTAGCGGAAACATTAATCTTATTAATTTGAATATATTAAACTATATTATTAGCCCTTTAAGATATTCTAACACGAGTTTCCAGCTCGTAAATACATTATTAATAATCATTATGATGTTAATTTCAGTCGCGTTTCTCATAATTTATCACTAGGCGAACAATTCAAGTGGTCATTCGGTCAGTAAACTAGCTTCAAATATCGCTAACAGATAAAATTTAATGCTTTTCAAACAATATAATGACTTGAAAAATAGCTCTGAAAATGTATGGTGCCTGAAGAACGGGTCATTGGCACCCAGTTCATGTCATTTGAGAATAAACAGAAACGTTTCTCAGTAAACCAATTAATATAAATCAATTGCAGCAAAAGTTTTAATTCTAAGTACAACCAATGAATAATTAACAACCAATACATGATCATGAGCGTTTAATTAGGCATGTATCAGAGCCGATCGTGTAGTATATAAAATAACTATATACAACTAAAATGTTAGCGTGCATTTAAAATAAATTGCAGCGCAAAAGATTCACTTACGATGAACGAAAACATGACATTGAATGAACGTTTGATCACGACTCGTTCTTACGTAAGGAATGAACCGCTTATTAAAAGTAGATTTTTTTATGTGATTTATTTTATATGAATTTGTAATTTTTGTTGAGTTAATATTATTGTAGGTTTTGGGTTGGTTTTGCATAATTTGTCGTGCTGGGTAAGAATTTAAGAGTTTATTAGGTATGTCGTGTAGATATTTGCATAAACAGGATCTAAAGTTTTGTGACACTGAACTAAGCTTTATGTTTTTGACATGTTGTTAAATCGATAAGAACGAAATACTTAAAAATATAGATGTAAAAAACAACAAACGTATGACAACATACAATATGAAACATAACTATGACAGTTGGGTTCAATCTGCGTCGCGGGAAATTGAATAACAAATTCAACAAAAAGAAACAAATGTATTCGTTTCAAACCATGCTTTCATTGTAACATAACAAACATCTTTACAAGTTGTATAATACGGATTAGTGTAAACTAAGGTACTTCCTAATCCATATTTACATGTTATTATTCTAAACTTTCTTTGTAATTATCATGCACTTAATTATATAGTGGAAGGAAAACTCACTTTTAATTTAAAACCCTCGTGCAATTAGCCTGTCATAGGTAATGTAAAAGAGAAATTTTCCCACTTGTGAAGTTTTCACCAGCATTTTGCTTGAAATTATTTCCTCGTCAAGTTAACTACAACTAATTAAAATGTTATTAAGATGTGATCTGTGTTCACCTTACTATGTCGTTAGCGGAACTATGTGAAGCTGGTCATGAATGAAGTGTGTTTTAGAGCCTGATCAATAGGTGTAGTGACATATAGTTATGTTTGTTTGTTTATTTATACGAAAGACATTGATTTCTGTTTGGAGTTAGTTTTTTCGAATTGATCATCATCTGCCTAACCTTTTCCCAAACTATTTTGTGGTCGGCTTTCAGTCTAACCGGCTTCAGCTGAGTACCAGTATTTTACATGAAGCGACTGCCTATTTGACCTCCACAACCCAGTAACTAGGTTATACGATACCCCAGCCCTTGGTAGGGCTGAATGTCAGACTTTTGGCGTCTGAGTACTTGCAACGACTGTCAAAGATCTACAAATGACAGCCGCGACCAACGGCTTAACGTGCTTTTCCGAGGCACGGAGGAAACTCAGTATATAATTATGGTCACCCATCCACGGACCAACCTTGGCAAGCAAGGCTAAACCTTAAAGATCCACCCGTCCGGCTGTTATTACTAAGCCACGAGCTCCTCGGTCGCTCTTTTTGTTGAATTGATCACAATGATTATTTGTATTACTTAAACATAATACATTAAAGTATACCTGAGTTTATTTCGGCTGTTTGTTCTCAGAGTAGTCAGGTACGAAACACCGGCCCCATCTAGCTTAAAAAAAAATGACGTGTTAAAGTGTTTTTTAAAAACCTACTTGCAAAATAAACATAATTTATCATTAATCATTTAAGTACTTTTGATAAAACTAAGAGTGTTAGGTGGATTCTCCACTTAAAATTCTGATGACTATACATACATGGCTGTTTTCACTAAATGTTCGGCTCTACACTAATACTAGAAATTCATACAATTGAAACAGTGTAATAACATTTAGTCATTAATTTTAAAATTTCATTTAATTTAATAGTGGAAGAGGTAGATAATAAAACCTTACAATTGGACACGGAAAATGCAAGTCGGAAAAATTCTCACGAAACATTCCCAGGTTGTTGTCCTACCGTATATTATAGCCAACAATTTATCTACGGAGAATAATGTTCACAGAATGGACTGCTTTACATAACCTTAAGAAATAACACGGAATTGTATCCAGGAGTTTTCCAAAGTTATCTAACTTGCTTAGGTTGTGTCTCTGAATGTTAAGCACTATGTACTGTGTGAACTACTTTGCTCATGTGAACCAGTCCGCTTATGTACTTTGTATGTACTTCGTGTGCTTTATGGTAAGTTTGTATGCACTACATGCGCGTACAGTTACCTAGTGACTCCACTTTGGAGATCAACTTGCAAATTGAGCATAATTTCGACTCATTATAATATGGGGTTCAGTCACAAAAGATGTAGTACTTTTTAAATTTGTTGTTACCAAAATAGATTTTTATCTTTAGTAAAATACTTCCTAGTTTATATGAGGCCCAATTGTCACCAAAGGACTAGAAAAAAATATAGAATTATCTTCTTAAAAATAAATAAAACACAGTGACATTAAAAATATCGTTAGTTTTAAAAGTGTCACCAGTGTCACTTTTCAATGAATGAATTGAAAAGTGCACTTTAAAATTACTCCTACTTACGATTAAGTGTATTAATTAATTTCATTTATTTATTAAGGTGACAAGGACAGGTTATTCAATACACAAAAATTCAATGATAACAAATAAAACACGAAAAACAAAAATTATTAAAAGTTATATTTTCGATGTCGATAACTTAAAGTTTCCTATAGAAACGCTCTCACCTCATCGCTTGCGCCACGCACTGAAAGCTCGCGCGACTTAATAATTCCGTTAATTTATCGGCGCCAGCCTTGCGTGCGCGCACTCTTATTGCTAACTGCTACAAACGACAACCAGGCGGCGACACTGACGGATTTATTTGTGGCTAGTACTGTTACTTTGAAGAATCTTGTAGGCTGAAATTGGAAAATAAAGCATAGAGGTTTTACTTGCTGGTATTTCTTTTATATAAGTTTTTAAACACCAAACACATTTCATTGAAAGGTGAGATCTATCGTTATTTTATTCCTGATAATGAGCTAATGCCAAAATAATTAATTACGTTAATCTTTAATATCAAACGTCTATATCGACGTCTCAATAAATTACTTAAAATAATTAACGTTTTGAATATAATTTCGACAAATCACTGGATTGCATCAACTAATAAAATTAATTGTTTTTGCTATCGGCTGGAGCAAACGGATACGCATACTTACATGATAAATTGTCGAGTGGCTTGTTCGTTAAAATACACGTAATACTAGTAATGGAATTGGCGGCAAGCTGGCTAAGAGCTATGTAACATTAGTATACCTAATACGACGTGCGATGCCAACCAGTCGTGAAATGCTTTGTGCAAATCGCAATTCAAATTGCTAGGCTAGATTCGCATTTGTTTTATGCCTAGACATATGACGAGTTTACGAGCGTTGAAAGTTAAATAAAGCTGCGGCTACACATACTTTTTTCCGTGGCGAGCTTACTTTGTGACGAATGTACAATAACAATAACCCACTGGAATCAACGGGACTTTGAAAGACGAAAGCATAGAAACAAATTAATAAAGAGATATAGAATCCACCTCCAGTTACAAAACTAGTAGTCAGCAATTACATAACCAAGAGTTCCTTAAACCCGAGATTTACAAGAAAAACTGGTATCACTCTACCCGAGATCACATACACAGAATACACTTATAGGCTTATTCGATAATTTTTGTACGATTACATCTAATTTACATTCGTTCGCCGTAAATATAGGAAGGAATGCGCCGGCGCAATGACACGGGTGAAATGCGTTATCATAACGGATTGAAGTCGTAAAATTACATAGAAATGGCTTTTACGTAATCGTCCATGAATATGTATGGGACTAACTGAAGATCGAACGGTGTCAGAACTAACAATTTAAGCTAGATAAAGGAGAAGGTCGATTTTAATGCTGGACAGAAAATGGGTACGTTTAAGGGAAATGTAATTTATGATTGTATAGAAGGTATGGTTAGATTTAGAGAATATGGGATTTGGAATGAGGAAATTGAAATTATTGATTATATTACATACATGAGCGATAACGAAGAACTATCGATAGACGCTAAAGTTCAGCTAGAAGAAACAAGAAATATTATTTATAAGTCACACATTCTTTTAAACAGCGATTGAATTATTAGCAAATGAAACAGTAATAATCAGCAGTGAACTATTCTATAATCAAGCACTAGGTATATCATTACGCAGAATTATAAAATATAGGGCAAAGTGAATGTTTCCCGCAATCATCATGTCCTTACTTGTAGTCTCACGAACAAATTGGAGCTCATTATAGCTGTCAGCGCTAACCATAGTGACCTATACGACCTAACTATGCCTAACCCTCGGACATCCATCCATCAACAACCGCTTTAAGACTGGCACGCGGTTAAAATTCAAGGTATTCAAGCATAAATCCTCATTATGCATGCGTAGGAAGATGGATGTGCTACGGGAAAATCTATGTCTTTATGAAAACAGATTGGATTGGATCAACTTGATTTGTGTAAAGCGGGCACACGAGAATTCGCTACATCGTTCGCATATTCGTTTTCATTCTGACTTCACACTTCTAGTACAGATTCATTAATTTCGGGTTTAGTTTCGTAAAATAGTTTCTTAGTATCTTTTCCCTCTCTGTTTAAACACAGATCCTTTTTATTGTTTACTAGCTGTGCCCGCGACTTCGTCCGCGTGGAATTAGATTTTTTCTAAAATTGAAGTAAGTTACTCCTATTTCTTTACATCAGCTATCTGCCAGTGAAAGTCCCGTCAAAATCGGTCCAGCCGTTCCAGAGATTAGCCGGAACAAACATACAGACAGACTGACAGACAGACAAAAATTGTAAAACAAATATTTTGGTATATGTACCGTATTATACATTCGTAATTTTAATATTACAAACAGACACTTCTATACATCTGTATGGAGGAAACTATCTTCAATAGCTACTATTCCATTTACTCGTCCATTACCATTGCAGATGATACATTTGTCCATGAGGTATCGCTGTCAGCTACTACTCGTATTTGCAAACATCTCTAGATATGTAGACAAATACCCAAATATTTGCCGTTTACTCGCTACCAAGCCTCATTGAACTCCGTTTACAGTTAAACACAACAGGTACAATGTACAAATAACGGTGTAACATTCCTTATCAACTCGGTCGTAATGCAGATCGTAAAGTGCATTTACTTTTAAAGAAGCCGATTCGATATGTTTGCAGATTTTTTGTGCGGTACTTTTAGATCTTTCCCACGGTATGTAAGCTTCTAGAATACTTATGTATTTGTTGTCGCTACTTTTGCATCTAGATCCTATAATTTGAATATACCTTAGGTATATACTCGCAGAGTGCAGTTGGTTGTCTGATACAACCCAGAGAAGATCATTCAACTCTACCCCATAGCGTTATAGAGGCAAAATTTGGCCAACCAGCAACCATGTCCATGCAAACTTTATTGCTTTCATGAATCTGCCAAAAGTGGTTATTATGGTATTATGTATCAATCATTACATGGAGTGGTTTTCGGAAAGCTCACGTTCAAAAATTAACCTTTGCAACCTGTGTGTGATCCAGTGGTCTTACAATTTCGTGTTATTAACTGCAGATGTATCTAGAATGATATCATGTGACCTGCTTACTATAAATCAGCAGCCAATCACAATTGACACGTGATCTGAAGGCTGGAGGTAATGCGTAGGGTTTGGCTTACTTTATGACTAGCATAGAGTATAGTGCGCTTGTCCACTGTGTACGATTACGCTTCCCACGGCATAAAGGAATTAAACCAATTCAAATTCTTAATGAATTGGATACTAACATTTTTGTAGATTTGGTTATCTAAAAATCATTAAATTGTCTGACAGGGATTTCGAAATGGTCATTATTGAAATTGTTGTTGATAATAAAGAGATAAAGACAGATGTGTTATTTTCCACGGACCAATTAAGTTAATGTTGACTCCTTTAACGGAAACCGCGAAGGATCATCGGTTGTTTCAAATAATTTAGTCCAATAAACTGTTCGAATATTTAAATGTAGCTTAATATATCGTAAAAGTCAATTACTGACCCAATTTAGTGAGATAGAAGGAGCCGATTTGTCCGAAGCAATTAAGTTGATAAAGTATCCGAATGTAAAAAATATCCGGTGTGTGTCGTGTCGGCTTGTGTGGAGAACGAGTATGTGTTGATATTATGCGCGTGTTACCGTTATGGTGTGGTACAAGTTAAATCCTTGACAGTTAATTCGTGCACTTTTTTGTTTACCTTTTGTTTTTCAATAAAATACCGCGAAATATTTAGTTAACATCTGGAGAACTTCACAAATTGTGAGAAGTATGCTTATGGTTATATTGGGAGTCATGGAGTTTTTTATTATCGAATAAAAATACCAATAGGATGTTTCAACGAAAGAGCAGCACCCTGTAGACGTAGCGATCCGCTATGCTTCCCTCATTTTCAACAAAAAAGCTCCCGATTTTCCCAACGCCTATGTCTTGTTCCGCGACCATGTTAGGGATTGTAGGCGCCCTTGGCGGCGCGGTGACCGTGCGCACGCATGGTGCGCTTGCGCCGTGCCGTGGTCAATGCACCGAGCATGCGTGTGCGCCGCCCTCGCACACATTACGCGACACATGCCGAGTGTTGCCGAATGTGCGCGAAGGGTGTTCACTAACCAGGTCGATACATAAATGTGCTTTACGAGCTTGTTCCGCGAAACTGATTTAATGCGCATATTATGTTATAAAGCTACTAAATACTAAGCACTACAGTGCTATTCAATATATTTCGTGCGAATTTAAATGTTCACATTAAAAAAAAAATAGTCATGTCTGAATTTAAGGTTTGATTTTTTTGTCGTTACGTATTATTTTATTTTTTAAATATTTGTTTTTATTTATCAAGGAACCTATGGCAAGCGTAACTTTGGACGCGACTCATAATTTACGACGGGCAATAAAAAAACATTTTCACACATCATGAGGAAACTCAATGGTATATGTTAATATACCGTATATTTTAATCAAACAACTACAAAAATAAAAGACGTCATTTTAAAAGTTTAACCACCAATTATTAAAAATACGTTTTTGATTAATTAACGTCAATTCGATCACATTAAAAAGAAATATTGATATAAATAAACTATTAAGATCAAGGAAAAGGTAATAATGTGCTGTTACATGAGTCTGTGTCCTAGGTGCGGTATCCGGAATCCGCACATAAATTATATCTCAAGTCATAGACGAAATCTATATTTTTTTATTTGAAACGAACCTTATTTGGCGGTCATTAATTTTAGATTGCAGTGTCCGAAACAGTGTCGACTTATGTCAGTTAATTAATTAATGGCTGATTCAATGTTTCAAGAATTTCTCATACTGATAAAGAAACAGTTAACAAGTTGTAATCTGTTACCACTTAATTAATTTCTCCAACTTTTTTTTACTTCGGACCTCGACATTAATGAATTTTTTTAACAAATTGTCGTAACTTTTTTTCGTAAAATAACCCACAGCACTTAAAGATACTTTTAAGTTGATAAAACACATAATTAAACCAGTACTAATTAATTGAAACAAAATTAATGAATTTGCCCTTTGTGAGAATGTAAAAGGGGTTGTAACGAGGTTAAGAATTAACTCATTATACATTTGATGTTAGTAACCGTTACAAACATGATAATATTCGTTGTCTCTAGACAATTTTCATGTTAAGATTTTTTTTTGCGTTTTCTGTAAGTTGCTATTACCGCGCTCACTGCCGATCGACTATTTTTCACTTCTCAACCTTATTTCCTGGGTTATAAGGTTGAGAAGTGGCCCACCGTTAGTGAGTGCGGTAGTAGGTACCTATTATTATGCCAAACCTATCTTTTCCAAGTTTTAATCGTTCCTAAGCATACTAAGGGCTCATAACATTTTCACAGGTTCCCCATCCCACATCCGTGTCCTAACCGTGCTTAAACCGGTCCGGACCGTGACGAGCCGGGACCATGACACACAGTTACTATATACCAACATTGAACTTTATGTTCACAAGTTGAGTAATTTCTTAATGCTTAATGCACACCTGTCCACCGCTGAACGTCGTTTTAATTACGAAATACGTAATTTATGCTAAAAAGCTTCGGTGCATGTTACTTTATGTGTTATGGGCATCTTGATAAGCTTTACTTTAAATTGAGTTAGAAGTTTCTTAACTATAGCTAGCGCAACTGTTTGACTTCATACCTCTGTTATTTTTAATGCTGCTCGAATATCGATTACTAGCTGTCCGGCGCAACTTCGTCTGCGTCACGTTTTCCCCGTTTTCGCAACATTTTTCATTGCTGCTCCACTCCTATTGGTCGTAGCGTGATGATATATAGCCTATAGCCTTCCTCAATAAATGTGTTATCTAACACTGAAAGAATTTTCTAAATCGGATAAAGAGTTCCTGAGATTAGCGCGTTCGAGCAAGCAAACAAACTCTTCAGCTTTATAATATTTTAGAATAGATGATTAGCCTGTCAAATCTCGTTTACATAAGGGGTGGAAGGGGTACCAACGTGGAAACGCTTACCATGTACTCAGTAAATCATCCTGAACCCCCCACTACAAGGTAAGCGTTGGTGTGCCTTCCACCCCAATTCTCAAACTGTAGTTTCAGACTGAAAATAAGTAGGTAATTTTTTTTTTACTGAGGTGTTCTTTTCTCCCTAGAGTTTTACAAAAGACACAAAGTATTTTGTAATAGTCTAAACGGATGCAGTTGAATGCCAGTATTTTATATAGAGGGACTGCCTATCTGACCTCTACAACCCAGTTAGTACTGGGTGATACGATACCACTTGGTAAGACTGGTTTTCAGACTTTCGGGCCATTGACTACCTGTAACGACAAAGTTCTACAAATTACATGTTATTATGACACTATAACATAGTGTATTAAATAATATAACATTAACTCGTTAACGTCGCAGTTGTCCGTATCGCTTCATTCGCCTTTATAATAAAGGGTGTAAAACACCTCTTAACGAAGCCGAAAGGCACTGGTTCTCCCTGTCATTGCGATCATTTTTTTGTTCTACATCATACCTGGGAACCTTTTAGTTACGGAGATATTAGGGGTCAAACTTCCAACTTTTTGACAAGTATTTTTTAAAATACAAGATTTTAATGTAAGATTTTTACTTTAAACACCTCCACGACCCCCGTACTATCCAATCCGTCCATCAGCACAATGTTTTGAGTGCGTTACATTGAGTTCTACCACAAAACATGATTTTACACCCCCCAAAAAAAAGTCTTTTCCCAGCAATAATTTTTGCATAAAGTTACTTAGTTTCGTGTACAGAATGCTTGGTTGACGGCTTCGTGATGAGGTGATTTACACGGTGTATTTAATCAAGCAGATGAATCCATAATTTTCTTTATTACACACATTCGTCAAGCGAGTTGGAAAATATATAATTAATCCATAAATTTGCATAAGATTAATGATTTATTTATTCGCATCTGTTCTATAACGACACGAGACTCATTAAATCAATCGTTAGTGACTTGATTTTCAGGAACAACCGGGTTGGTTGCTTAACTGAATATTCATTTCTTTGATGTTTAATTTGTATTATTTCATCTATATTTAAATCTTTAAAGGTACGCACGACGACCAATCAAGCTGTAAAAAACCAATGTAAACAGATCTAACATTGTACGGGAACTTTATACTCAGCGAGGCCATGTCTTACTGGAAATGTATTCTTGACTAGCTGTGCCCGCGACTTCGTCCGCGTGGAATTTAAGTAGTAGCCCAAGTTACTCCTTATTACATCGGCTATCTGCCAGTGAAAGTCCCGTCAAAATTGGTCCAGCCGTTCCAGAGATTAGCCGGAACAAACAGACAGACGGACAAAAATTGAAAAAATAAAAATAACATAAACATTTATATGCATGTAGTAAAAAGCGATTATTTTAATATTACAAACAGACACTTCAATTTTATTGATTTGTATGTGTAGATGTGTCGCCGTATAGTACTTATTATTGGATCAGGGCCATCTTCCCCATTGGCCACTCTGGGCAAGTGCCTGATGTGACCCAAGATCCTTAAACTCCCCTCTGGTGCTGCCAGCGTCGTAGCAAGGAACTGTTTAAAATAACCTTTCTTATTCCAGTCGGGGTGCTCAAAACGACACAAAGGCTGAAAAGGAGTCTTTATTATTTCACTTCTAATTAATTAGTAACACATAATTTACTATTTATTTCCAATTGCGTCAGTCTTTCTCATTAAATACATATCTTCAAGTAAATGTACTTACCAATAGCTATTAGTACAAGTGTCTTTTATTCTATTTTTTTATTTATTTACTCAAAATCAGTATAGCAACAACATACAAAAGGTCTGCCAAACTGCAAAACTGTTTGTCGGCAGTTGTTCTCGTTTCACAATATTAAAATACTAACAAAATTTGAATTTTATTGTAAACAAAGTGCAAAAAAAAAGAAAGTAAGGCTACAGAAAAGAGGACATTTTCACATCAAAGGACATTTTACACCCATAGACAATGACATGGACATTCCCATTGTCCATAGATACAAAGTTAACTATGGGCACAATGAGAGGTAGTGTTTTTTTTTCAAACATTATTTTAATAACGTTACACTGGTGATAAATTACTAACAGTTAAAATGGTAAGGACTTTAATTTTTATAACTTTATAATATTTTGGACAGCAAACGATGCGGTTTCTTTTAATTGGTCAGTTTACCTCTTTAATTGATTCTCGTTCAAGATTTTTATGAATCATATCGGAATTAATTGATTTTATTTTTGAATTAGAATATATTTGTCAAAGTCAAGGTTTAGTTTACCGCTACATTAGCATAGTAGAGTGATCTTCATATCGGGTTAAATTGAATGAAGACCGCGATTATACAATTATTTTGAGCAATTAATTTTAATCTTGTACACGACAGTTCAATGTTGCTTACATCATACCTACGTCTTTGCAATTTATTAAGAATATCGTTTATTTATTTTTGACTAGGTTTATCCCAGAGCTTTATTAAAATACAAGCTGTATCCCCGTTATTATTTTTATCCTTGTATCTATACTTTTAAGAGGTTGGTATAAAGTCAGCAAGCAAAGCTTGATTTCGGCAGCAAAATACAAAGCTACAAAAACTTCGAAACCATCTTCACGGATACAGCTAGACATGTCATTGTATGTCAATCTGACCTCACTTGATTAAATGGATAGAAGAATATAAATCATTTATTACAGCCGAGTAGTTTAATATCCTAAAGTTCTAAATCGTATAAATAGGAATTACGTGGTACATTTATGGCTCACCTACAAGATGCGCTTTATGTGAAAATTGATAGATATTGCACATGTCAGACTGTCGAGTCATGACTTCTTAGAGATTGCCTAATTGCACATCTGCACCATAACAGCCCATTGTCCTCAGTTAACCCATTACATGCGTGGGAATATAACAAGCAATTGCAGTTTATATTCTAGAAATTCTTTAGTAAACCATAATATCAATTATCATTATGTTTTGTATATAAAGATAATATGGGAATCATAATCAATGAATTGCTTATTAATATACAAATAATTTAAAAAAAAGACATATTTTTTTTATTTATTATTATTAATAATAAAAAAATATATACACAAAAAAAATAAAAACAATTTGAACAACTAGCCTCCATACTATGAGATCTTGAGTCATGGAAACTATGTCTTCTTAGTCTTAAAAGCTGACAAGACCATAGTTTAGACAAAACACAACCTTAAACAGGAAAAAAATAAATTAACTAACCACAAACCTTCGCAAAAAAAAAGATTTATTTGAAATATAAAGCTAAATTTGTTCTAATTGAAATCTCGCATTACCCTGACCCACATAGTAAACGCTAGATGACATAATGTATGTTAAAAATGTTAATTGCGAATAAAGATATAGAGTTGACCTGTGACGTCAGAGTGTACATGATTCAGTCCGGCGCGGGCGAGTCTGATCTGCGTGTGTGATCACCTTGCTCACGAGACCAGCAATTAATAGGTTTGGTATTAAACGGTTAGCCGCTGAAGGCTTAGCTCATGGTTGAGATGGACTTACAATTTGTTTGGAATGATCTAGAATTCTAGACGATGTTCATCACATAACATATAAAAAAAATCATACGACCATGATCATCACCATTGGCGATCTGACACTCCACTGCAGAATTTAGGCCCACACATTATGTGCCACGCTTCCGTGTTCTCAAATAGTCGTAGATTTATATGCGATATATCATTTAGAGTTAGCTTTAAATAACTCGTTCAATTAGCAAACTCATCGAAAAACAGAAAAAGGTAGACCAAGATTCCTTGCCAATGGCTTTAGTCCCCACAAACTGTTTCATACATAAATTATTACGCCAAATACCAACTCGCGAGCGATCCCAAAAACGTGACAAACTAGACATATCTACATCACTACATTTACACCGTTTAATGACAGTACAAAGGCACAATTATAAAACAATAAAGGCACTTTACAGTGTTCAGATGTCCCCCGATTACGAAGCAATACATCCAATTACAATTTAGTTTCGTTTGAGCGAATAATTAAGATTTATTAGACGATTGCCGTTCCTTGAAATTAACCTCACTAGTCATGACATGAGTGTTATGTCAATTTGGCACATTTTTGATTGATTGTCACTCGGCGGCATATTGCTGCCGGATGCTAGGATAATCAAATTGTAGTGGACCGAGAGCGTTTGCGAGGTGGTACGTCTCACTTCAAATGACTGCAATTCATGAGCAGGCGTTACACGGCGCATGTCAAAGGAGGGCTTGGCAGTTTGTAAAATCATCCCAAGATTAAGCAAGGGTTGTATGTCATCATCTGCCGAGCCTTTTCCCAAACTATCTTTGGGTCGGCTTCAGGTCTAATCGGATGCAGCTGAGTACCAGTATTTTACATGAAGCGACTGCCTATCTGACCTCCACAACCCAGCAAGTGGGTAATACGATACCCTTAGTAAGACAGGATGTCAGACTTCTGGCTTTACTCGTAAAGACTGTTCAAGATCTACAAGTGACAGCCGGGACCAACGGCTTAACGTGCTTTCCGAGGCACGGAGGAGACTCGTTTTGTAATTATGGTCACCCATCCACGGACCAACTTTGACTAACACGGCTTAACCTTAAAGATCGACCCGTGCAGCTGTTATTTAGGCATGGGTTGTATGTAATGTAACTGAAGTAACTGCAACGAAATTTCATAAATCCGAGAGCGAATTATCGAATGGAAAATAAAAATAACACTTTCGCGTCCCGGGGATCAAACACAGGATCGTTTAGCGGTCGCTTTTCCACCCACGGCCTATTGAGGCAATAGATATTATCATTTTAAAGAAAGAACTTGTCTTTGCGTACCTATGTTCTGCAATCGATTGCAATAAAGCTTAAATAATTAATCGTTGTAAACGTCAACGTCGACACCATAGTTCAGATATACCGAAGCTTCTCTCAGTGACCGATACAATCACCAGCTATTGGTTGATTGATTATTTATCGCGTGTTTCTATTGGCAGAAAGAAGGACGTTGCTACCCATCCATTCGGCATGATTGAACGATAAGGGCTAAGGGCCGTTATTGTGACGTATGGCCCAGGAAAAGTCATAGCGAAAACCAACTGACTTTCTAAATTTTTCAATTGGTTGTATCTATGTAGTTGGAGATGATCTAGTCTGGGTATATTGGGCATCTTGTATATTGCTTGTCTACGTCTACGACAAGATAATTGCGGATTAGCCCTCACTCTTAACATTTGCAGTTTCAGTTATATCACAGATCGGCGCGTGAGTAGTAAATAATATTAGGTAATATACCTGTCGTACGTGGGCAATACATATTCATTAAAGGGCTGGCTTGCATGTTAGATTCGATATCGGCTTTAATAAACATTACTCAGGTAAGTAGTAAAGGTTAAAATCATTGATGAGAATAGAGCTATGCACACAATCTAAGGCTCGTAACGTTTTTGATTGTTTATGGTTATTTAGGAAATTTTATGAAGTGTGAATGTTCGAAGATTCGTGATTGATACTATTTTTTTATTTGCCTTTCATAATATTTTTCCACAATCATTTCTAAACAAGCCGTTTGCTCGATAGGGTTTCAGATCGGCAAAAAATTACGAAGTTCCATACAGATTTTATTCACAGCCTGTTCGGTATGAACTTTTAAATCTCTACCTTCTTTTTTTAAGGACCTCTTGAGCAAAATTTCAGACTTCTAAACCAGCGCTTTAGGCTGAGCGTTGATTGTCAGTGGGTGAACGAATGAATGAATAAATACGAGGTTTTGCTAGATTTATGCTAAGCTTCGTTTTCGTTTTTATGTAGTTGAACCCAAGTAAACGCCTAGGTATTTAGGTGCGTAAGTTGTGTGGAACTGAATGTAAAATATTCAATTAAGATTAAGAAAACTAATAATAAACAAACTTATACTAAATCAGTCCTCTCTCTTGTCCACAGGCTATCGGTCATGTCTCAGGCGGGCACATCAACCCCGCCGTCACGCTGGGACTGTTCGCCGCTGGTGACGTGAAGCTCCTCAAGGCTATCTGCTACGTTGTCGTCCAGACCCTCGGTGCCATCGCTGGAGCTGCCTTCATCAGGGTAAGTGGGGCAAATACTGTCAATTATGTTTTTGATAATAAATTGATCTTGACCTTGGTCGAACTGGTTAGGAACCACTTACGAACGCGGCTTGAAAAGTCCAGGGGGTCTATCCTCTAAGTCCGTCAACAAAAATACGGGTCCGTCCGTAACTAGCTTTATACTTCGAAACGAAACCCTACTCACATGATGAGTTTTGAAAACACATCGACAGTAAGGACAACGGTCCAATCATGTGGTCATTCATTTTTAGTTCGGGCCCGTAACGTGTTTGATATCTGCATGTAAGTATTAGGTACGGAGTAAGAAACGACCGAAACTTCGGCCGAAAGTACGGATTTGGTGCTTATAGGGTAGGCCCCACACAGACCTTCTTAAGAAATACTATTGAAGTCTGTCTGTTGAAGTCTGCAGCCGATCCCCAATTTAGTACCGACCAGTTTTATTGATCCTCCAGACACTTGTCGTTCGACCGAAATTCAGCATGATATACCTATTAGTTTCATAAGGCCTAATCATCTTAATTAAACGTAGATACCAAATTAAATCACAATACTATCAAATTAGTTGGAGTTCATCTAATGCACATTTGGTTCTTTATTTCTATAATTAGACAAAAGTAATCACGATCAACCTACATTACATATTAATTTCATACGTAGATTGATTAAGAAATAATCATTTAATGATATTAAAAGCAGCTGTAAATACTCTTGACTGTAATGAGTTAATTAGTTTGCAATCATGAGCAGCGCGTATGATTCGATTTGATATTTATAAATACATCTTCAATTAACTTTTAATCGTGCTTATTAGCTCTGAACTGTTTGATTATTTGACAGAACATCTGTTAATCAAGCAGACTATATTTTAATTTAAAAATATCTACTACGCAAAAGCTTATATCCAAGGTTGTTTATCTATTTTTGTAGGCTCAATTTAAAGTTGAGTCGATTTTTTTCTGTCGCTCCACTACTCGTACACTCGCGAGTTAAAACCCAAATAAGCAGAATTTTACAAAAAAGAAGCTGTCAGACATATAAACATACAATTTCTCGTAACTATCGTGCACTTTAACAGGCGTAGTCATCGTATCGACATTCTAATCGCCGCATATGTACGCTCGGTAAAAAAAGTGTCTCGTTCACCGTGACACTGATGATCTTAGAATAAAGAACCAAGTGGAGCGACCTTCAGTGTAATCGTGGAACTAATTGAACGCTCTGCTATAAAGCTTTTCGGATATGAGTACTTGCAAAGGTTACGAGTTTGATATATGGCGTTATACTTCAAGTAAGCTCTTGATTTAGTGATTAGCTTTACGACATTGAGTTAAAATAATCTAGATAACAGTTTTATGATTTTAATGTGGATAAAATATTAGTTTAAACAAAACTTAAACAGTTTACAAGCCAATTAAAGTGTAGGGATCAGAAACGAAGGCTTACTTGCATAACATGACGGGAAGATTTCGCAAACACACTCATAATTACTTTATCTAAACGGCTATTACAAAAGAATTTCGATACAGCCTGTCTATCTTCGATATCTGAAGTCGGACAATATTTCTAGTGTCAGTCATATGCGATTATAAGCAAGCAAAGTTCAGCATGTGGTAAGTACAATGTAGCACGTTGCTAATTAGTCGGTCGCGAGTAATTTATAACGTTCTCACGACATCGGCCTTCCTGCGACATTTCACTGCCCTCGCACTAACCACTAAACAACGATGATCACGTATAGCTAGACACGATTTAAGATTACCACATTATGTTTAGATCTCACGTGACGATGAGGTGAAAAATAAATTATTTTTATCCAAAAACACTTTTGATGTCACTTGTACGAGGCAAAAAGTGGACTAGATTTTAAGAATACGCAATATGGTAGGCTAGGGTGAACAAGATACGAAGACCTTTTTAAAAAAAAAACTGGCCATGTGCGCGATCTATCTTTACGTTCAAACATGTAAGATATGTTACGTTTCGAAAATTCCATAATGTGATAATAAATATCAGTAATCAAGATACAGTTAACATTAATAGGCCATAAAATGACAAAACATTCTCATAACTTTACGTTGTCAACGAAAAAATTCACTTAATCTCTCAAATTTCTCGAAAAGTGTAGATAAAATGTCATTAATGCAATGAACATAAATTAAAATGTCGAGACTTGAATACACAGAATTTGTTTCGTGGAAAAGCGTTTAATCGGTGATTAAAAACTTAAGTACATTGATATATTGTGTGTGTTGCAGTTGGCCGTACCAGAGAAACAGGTTGCATTCGGCTTTGGACTCACGCTACCCGGACAAGATGTCACTGACGCTCAGGTGAGATATAAATATTGATGTTGCATGAAGTCCTGGGTCAGATTCCCGGTTCGGGCAAAGTGTAATTGGGTTATTCCTTCAGGAATTTCTCAGTAGCAGACACGGAGTATGGAATTGTGCCCAGTTGATGGCAATTGTCTCGCCATTAATAATACGTGCAACGCCATGATCACGGATATACTGAAGTTTATCCGTCATCATGGCGTTTGCAACAGCGCCGAAATATCGGGAACTCGAAACAAATAATAAACATGGTATCCCGTTGCAAGTGCTATTAATAGTGTTAATGACCATGTCAGTTTAAAAACTTATAATAGAGGTGCGGACTGGGTAAAGAAAACGACATTCTATTTTGTCCGTCAGACAGGTAATACAAAAATATTAGACACGTATTTTTTGTTTTATCAAAATATCAAAAAAATACTTAGTTAAAACTCATTAAAGTTGGAGAGTGGGGGCTCACTACGTCACAAGTAGGTATTTAAAACCTATATACCTACATGTGACGTCATGCGCCATTTCAACTCAATATATCTCCGTAATTTTATGACCACGTAAAAAAAGAAAAAATACGTGTCCAATACTTTTCAATAAACTACCCGACGGACAAAGAAAAAAAAATGTGATTATCCCCTATTGTCTCGCACCCTATTGCGAAATGCTAACCTTTAACTAAGGCTAACCTTTCGAGGATTGAAAACAACAATTAAAAATAAGCTAGTTGAATAATGAACCTAACAATTAAATTGAATAGAACATCAGAAACCTGGAGGTTTAACTTTCGTCAACAACGACTCCCTCTTCTTCAACTCTTCTTCTTGTTCTTCGTCATCGTGAATGCCAAGCTTGCTAAGGTTTCACTTATGACTCGTGCGTTTCCCCAGGCTGTGCTGATCGAGGCTCTGATTACCTTCGTGCTGGTGATGGTCGTGCATGGAGTGTGTGACGCGCGCCGCAACGACCTCAAGGGATCCGCTCCTCTCGCCATTGGACTCAGCATCACTGCCTGCCATGCTGCTTGCGTGAGTATATCCCAGATCTATCTTACAATGATTTAAATATGTCGGTTTCACTAACGCTTAGCTTCTATATAAAAGGGCAAGCTGGGTGTTCGAGCTTTTGTGCAACGTCAAGAACTGAAAAAGCGTAGAAAAAGGGCAAAAGACTTTTCCAGATCCAAAATAATGCTTTCCAATTATTTTTAATTCCAGCTGTTTTGGAAAGCCTTTTATTTGAGTAAACTACCACGAGGTTTTGCTACCCCGTGCAATACTTATCTATTTTGCGTATTGAAAAGGTCTCGGTCAACAATAAACGCGTTTAAATCGTCGCTTAAACGCAAACGATAAAACTTCGTCTGTATATCTGCAATTTCTATTTACGCTACTTAGCCATTCACTTGAAGTTAGGTTACATAATTGTATGGCATTAACACGTGTGTTCTGTCAACAGATTCCCTTCACCGGCTCCAGCATGAACCCCGCTCGTTCTTTCGGACCCGCCGTCGTTATGGGCATCTGGACTTCACAATGGGTAAGTAATATAAATCACTACTCCAGCATTTGGAAATTCAACCCTACCCAAAAAGGTTCTAGGTTATTTTTTCAAAAAGACTCACGTCCCTCATATAACTTTTCACAGCGTATTACTCCGATCGATTAGTATGGGCCTTCCTTTATGTGCCACGATATGTTGGAATCATGTGACTGTGACTTAATGGATTCGATCTAGAAATCGCAAGAACGGACATTCACCCGTTCGCTATGTAAACACCACACTACGCAGTTACATGTGACCAATATCCATAGACATATACATAGTCAGAGGAGCTTTCATCATAAATGAAACTTTTTTGGTTTGGGGAAATACTCATGGATACCCAACGCCTGGGGAGAACGGAGGTTTATATTATAAGGTGTTGTTTTGCATCCTCGGCAAAATTCAGGAGGTTGTCCCTAAAGACATAAATAATCAATTAAAATTACGGTACCTATTTAATTATTAATTTGTTTGTTTTAGTTTATCAATATTCAAGAAAAACTTTCTTAACATGTTTTATCCCTAATAGATTATCGAAAAAACGTTTGCGATTGTTTGTATGTGTGGAAGCGCGATTATAGGGCTAGAATCAGACAGACCGCGTTTAAAACACGGGTGGTTCACACTTAACGTTTTCCTTAAATAAGAAAAAAAAAATATCTACACATTTTATTATTGATTCGTGACGAGAATCATTAGCATAGTTTTTGTTTTTTGTTTTTTTTTGTAAGCCTCTCATGTGGCCCAGTGCTGGGCAAAGGCCTCCCCTTTCTCCTTCCAAACCTCTCTATCTTGTGCGAAATCTGGCCATGATGATCTGGCATAGTTACCTCCTAGAATTTGACGAGGATGCAAAACAACACCTTGTTACTTAGGAGTCTTACCCGGTCCGAGATATACAAGTAAATTAACATAATTATATCTGCTTCAAAACCTCTACCGTTAGACCAGGTCTGCCTTACAAGCAAAAGACCCTGAAAAGCTGTATAAACCTTTTTACACAGATTTTTGGGGTCTCTCGAATTCAATGTTTCCCTTGTCTCAATCTCTTTAAAATTCTTACTACATGTTATTCATGCATTTCCCTTATAATTTCCTCCAGACAACTCGCCTAGATAACTTTATTGTACTGGTCAAATGCGAGTAGATCTGTAGCTAATGATTGAGCACACTTTCGCCCGCGCCGCGTCCTCTCAAACGGGTTTGCATCCGATGTATTGCTCTCACGTCAAATGTAAGTAACTCTCCGATCACATATGAACTCGAAGCATGAATCATAGCTTGTCCAGCTTTTTATTGTAAACAACATATTTAAGTTGATTAAGTTCTATGGTTTGCAGTTCTCCTTTCTAAGTAATGAGGAGGAACTTTCGTTTAAATGAAAGTAAAGTTACTGATTGATGTTTGTGTTGGTTCAAATGTAAAAACAGCTATTGTTCGCTGATGATGATTGGATTACTTAAAGAACATACTTACTATACTCTATACAGATATAATTATAGAGTTAATTTAGCTTAGTTGTTAACTTTATCGTGCATGCTGTGGTCTCCTATAAGTGAAGGAGTACACCCACCTAAAACATATTGTTGTTCAGTATCTAATAATGTTTTGTGTATATATTTTGTTGGAGATCCTAAAATAAATAAGTGATAGATCTGAACTGACGTATTTTAGGTCGAACATATTTAAAAAAAGAATGGAATAATTTATCATGTGGTTTAGTTTTACACGGCCTAAATCGATATAAAAATCCGTAGAATTCAAAATTAACGATAATTTTATTTTACAAATATTGGCCTGCCAAGGGGTAGGCTTGTAGATATTAGTTTTAGCCATTAATACTGGTTTGAGTGCAAATAATTCTCCGAGGTCGAACTAGTTAACATGACACGAGCTAAATTGTTTTCCAACGACTGCAAATATAGGAAAAGCTGTAAATATTATGATATTACGGACTGTACTGCCTCGTTGGTTTTGTGGACGCTACTGCTGACTGAGCATGAGGTACTTGGTTTGATTCTCAGGTCGGGAAAAGTGTTATTGGATTTATAAATTCCTCAGTAAATTCATCTTTGAATATTACTGTCTGAGTTACTTTCCGATCAGTACTTTGAAAACAATAAACTTACACAGAACTGTGCATGTTTGTTAGCTTCACTTACCGCCTTTACCATTGACCTAAAATAAATACATTGGTACCTTTAGTACATATTTATTAATAAATAAAATGACCACAATAACGTTGAGTGCCTATCACGGAGGTACCACCTATGTACTTATGTACTAACCATGTATTACATCATCAAGCTATTGAACTGTTTACAAATTAACACAGTTTATTATTTTACAGTGTGATTATTATGTAAGTTAATGAATAAATAGGTTTATTATATACTTACATAATTAACGATTGAATATTTAAATAATACCTCCGTGCGTCATCCAAAAGTCATGTTTTACAAATTTTTGTGTCTCTATAAAATCTAGGCCTACATAAATTTAAACTTTCGAGATCTGTGTTCAGGTGGCGTACCATGACGTCTTGAAACATTATTGTTCCATTCTTATTCCATTTTGACGGCACGGTTGGCGCAGTGGTTGAGCGATCGACTGCTGCGCTGCGTGTCGCGGGTTCGATTCCCGCTCGGAACAAATATTTGTATGGCCTACAGATAGTTGTTCCGGGTCTGGCTGTTTGTGTATGTGAGTTTAAATGTTTGTGAACGCACCCACGATACAGGAGAAATTGCTAGTGTGGGGCAATGTTTAAAAAAAAAAAAATATAACGTCATAGTAACCCCCCAGGTCGTATAGGTACGGAGAGTATAGGTAGTTCTGTCTCTATTTTGAGTTTCTGTCTTTATTTTGGTGCTTACCTACTCAATAACAATTAATTTTCCGCATCTTGCACCGAGCTTTTATTATAATTATTTATTTATTTATCAAACAATTTTTATACAAACTTTCATTTAAAAACTAAGCCCCACAAAACTGTTTTCACAGTTTGTCTGTGAAAACAGATAAACAATTAGATTACGTTGTCCGTTTTCTATCAGCAACCGCTCGAAATAAAGTTACTTCTCGTAGCCAAAATCGATAAGACAAAGCCTGGGAGCGAACTATGAACCACCTCTTTGTCGCTCTAACAGGAATGTCTGTGGAAACAAATCCTATCCATTGGTTTCTGTGTTGTTTTGGTTATCCATTGGTTTAAAAAACCGGCATGAGGAAACCGGCATGTTCTAGAACTAAAAATTCGAAGACATGTGACATCTACCAACCCACACTGGGCCCGCGTGGTGGATTACAGCCCATTCCCTCTCATAGAGAGGAGGCCTGCGTCCCAGCAGTGGGAACAATTTAGGCTGATGATGATGTCTTTAAATTGACGTAGAGCGAGACGTGAGCGAGCGTTTACGCCTTACGACTTTTCATACAAACTTTCAAGCCCTTATTTTCCGAAATTGCTGAACCGATTTCAATGAATCTTAATACGAATAAGCAGGATACATAGGTCTAAAAAAAATAAAATAATATAATAAAGTTAATATAAGAAGAAATTAAAAGTTAATATAAAACATTTTCGAAAAATAGTGTTATCCTTACTAATATTATAAATGCGAAAGTCACTCTGTTTGTTTGTTACCTTTTCACCACTAAACGGCTGATCGGATCTTAATAAAATTTGGCAAGAAGATAGATTTTAACCTGGGGAAGGACATAGGGTATATATCATCACGCTACGACCGGCGCGGCGCGGCTACGATAGGAGCGGCGCAGCAATGAAAAATGTTGCGAAAACGGGGAAAATGTGACGCAGACGAAGTTGCGCGGGACAGCTAGTTGATTACAAATTATCAATAGTAACAAAAAGTGAAAATGTCTCTTAAAAAAAAAAGAAAATTTTTCAGCATTTTTTGAGCATTTGTCATCCATTGTTTGTTGCAAATTATCCTTGTCTATCCGGCCGACAAATAAATAGATAGTCATAAATACAATTAAATAAAGATGACGTCATTGATCCAAAATGTATATCAACATCCATAAGCATTTTAGTCATGATACCATATAATTTTCCGCTTCACTTACATAGGTAAGCGAACGTGAATTTTGTACTCAACTGTAATAGCCCTTACACATGCATGCCTATGATTTTATTGCTTTGATACCATAACTTAAATAAATGGAGGTTGCCATGGTTACTCAACGACAGGAAGTGAAGGCTTGAGTGATGTCCGTCATGACGGAACACTGGAATTAGAAACACATATGCCTGTTACAGAACACTGTCTCTTTTATAGTATGAGCATACGTTTAAAGGTTATATAAGATAACTACATATAGATAATTGTAGTTCAATACCGAACACATGAGTATGCCTAGATAGACAGATCAGATGATTTATCTGATCTCTTCAAAAGGTTAGATTTGATAGGTTAGGTAGGTACTTATTTTTTATTTATTTATTTATGCACACACAAAAGACTTAACAGAGCACAAAAGGTAGGTACTGCTCACCTGCGAATGGAAAGTTGGATTAGGAATGTAGACGCAGTGTGTAGAAAAGATAAAACAGGAAAAAAAAAAATTACAGCTTAAAACAAACATTATACCTATATAAAATAAACATACATACAAATAAATACCTACACATATAAATGTATATGTGTATTTCTTACAGACGTGAGTTGACTTCTGACTTACGAGAATGCGATTGGACGCGTGCATCTCTATTTTTTTTCTTTTATTGACGTAAAAACAAGAAAAGAAATGTTCTAATTGAGACACCAACAGCGCTTAATCGCCAAAGATTTCAAACACGCTTGTCAATCACCTAGACTAGAGTCAAAAGCAAACACATCGAAAAAAGCAATTAAAAAAAAAAAACAGTATTTACGTAAACTAACTAACTAAATGAAAAACAACAGGACGTTAAGGCGTCAAAATACTCCTCCACATCGCTGTCATCCGGAAACGTGCCCAGAAGACTGGCGGCATTGCCACGTTGAATGGCAATGCTAATAAAAAAAAAAAAAAATTATATGTTCAACTTAATTATAAGCTTTTTCCCATAAATACCTTCCCTACATAATCGATGTATACCGACTAGCGAGACTCGTAACACTTCTCTAGGCCCTTCCGTCTTTATGTAATAGCAATTATCTCTTTCGCGCCTCAGTTCTAATCGGCGCTAACTTGCGTGCCAATGACTTTGAACCTCGCGACTACATAATAAATAAAGGTAGGCTGTTGCGCAGGTGTTACCAAACCATTAAATTTCTAGGAAAATCGATCGCTTTTTATAGAAGTAAATAGCACCCGAAGAAAGTTTGATCTCAACAGTCACGGTGGAGAAACTTATCCGATTTTCTTTATTGTTTTTATGCTTTTTCGAGGGTTCTCTATTGTGTCACCTAACTTTTTTATCCATAATTTAAAGTGCCATAACTTTTTTTGTCCTAATCATCATTTGTCCGAATGATAATTCAACCGAACTTAACATCACATAATATCACATGCCATAAAATTGAAATCCCTAAATATAATATGTCCTAAATCCGTTTGTCATAAATATTACAATCAATAATATACAAAAGACATAAAAATGTTTTCTATAAAAGATATAAGTCCTAAATTCAAATTACATAATATTTATTTATAATAATAATATTCTTAGAACAAATTTGATATTTTTTTGTACTCAATAAAGCAGTTGATTGTGAACATGTGGTTTTTGTAAAGCAAGCAAGCATGCAGCATGCAAGTAAGCATGCAGCATGCAGCATGCAAGCAAGCATGCAGCATGCAAGCAAGCATGCAAGCAAGCATGTAGCATGCAAGCAGGCACGCAACATGCAGCATGCAAGCAAGCACGCAGAACGCAGCATGCAGCATGCAAGCAAGCATGCAACATGCAGCAGGCATGGTTTCTGTCACGGCTCCGGCGCTGCGGCGCTCTGGCGGTCCCTCGCGAGTTTATCGTCGCAGATGGGTTTAACGCTCACCACCGCAGCTTCGGCTTGCTGGCCGGCAAGCCGGCCAGCCTCAGCCGCGGCGGCGAGTGTTACAACCACCTGCTCCTCAGCTCGCGGGCCGCCTCGCCCCTCCGCGCCTACGCGATTTTAAATTACACTCTAGGGGTAGGGCAGACAAGACTGCGTGGAGTCGGATTTACAGCGATTCGTTACTGTTACTAAAACCTAATTTTTAGCAAATGTTTTAGGACTAAAAAAATATATTATAAATGAACATTCGGAATAATACATATTATTTAACACAATACTTAGGACATGTGACTTTAGGTCTTGTAAAATTAGGAGATTCAATAATTATAGTACTCAATATTATGACAGAATACTTTTAGAACTAAAGATAATTATGTTAAACAAAATTTCGGGATTTTGAACATTATGGTTACTGAAGTTTATAGCAAACGTGTTATGGATAATGATTTTCGGACAAACAATTTTAGGAGAAGAAAGGGAGTACCTTTTTCGAGTCTCGTTGCTTTCGTAGTAATAAAAACGTCAAGCGAAGAATAAAGCCAACTGACTGCAATCTCAATGAGTGCTGAATTTGAGTCGGAGACTTATTAGGTGCCAATATGGGGTAATGGCTAATAAGCCGTCCATAGTGCCATACAATGGCTTAGGTTACCATCGAGACACAGTATCTAAAACTATTATCCTCCAGGTCTCAGGTCTACAAAGTTATGTGTGATTCATTTTTATACTTAATTGTAGACTGTCCATTAGTGTCCATACATTACAACCTACCCCAGCTTCAGGTTCGATTATGATGTTAATACTAACGTTTTTTGTGCAGGTATACTGGGTGGGCCCCATCGTCGGCGGTGTGGTCGCCGGCCTCGTGTACAAGTTCATCTTCCGCATCGGCAAGACTGGCGACAGCGGCTCCTACGACTTCTAGACGACTGCGTGACGACTGCGTGGCGACTGCGTGACGACTGCGTAACTGCAGCGTCCCGCCGCCGACGCTACACCGTGCCTATACTCTAACCCCGCCTCGCGCATACACTACTCACATTGTCTTTTGATAAATTGCCAAAAAATGGGTCCAAATTATCGTGATATTTGTTATTTGCACCTATTTATTTGTAATAACCAAAAATCGACTTAATTTACAAGAACTCTCTCAAGAACTTTCTATTCTTCAAAGACTAGTTTCCTATTAAAAGCAAGTATTAGTATGTGCGAGGCGATAGTATTAGCTTATTGATATTACCAGTTCATATGTTGGACCAAATTGATAAAGGACATTGTCAATGAGCTTATACTTGTTATATTATTAGTCTGTCAATATGCTCGACGAAAATCCAAAGGTTTACTTCAGAAATATTGTTACTGTTCTTCGAAAAATATGAAAATACCGATTCGAAACTGTTATGTCGGAGTAAGATATCTAATTTAAGTTATAGTTATATAAATAAAGGTATTAAGTTTATTTATATTATGTGAATAAAGTATGTTTAAGTGGATGATCATTATAACATGTCCATACTCGAGTGCCTGTGCTAGTTATGTGATTAATAATTATTAATATTATACTGTGACTTAGCTTTAGTGGGTATTCACATCGAAACTTCTCACACGAAATGAAAACCATGAAATAAATACAATCATTATTATTAAAACTTGTTATTTATTTAATCCTTTCCTACTGTCTTATAATGCTTGTACATACCTAGAGATTTACGAAAATTACCGAAGCGCAGATCTTTTCTGGTTTACTTCAATAATCATATATTTATTCTAAACCTACATTCAAATTAGCATTAAACATTAAACACCATTAAACACCAACCTGACACGACAACACTACCAAATTAACCTTTACACACTAAAGACCACAAATAGATTAAATTAACACAAAGCTCGCTCAGAGCCGACTAACTGTAGCTTTTAACAGCTCATTTACAATCGTAATTGCTGCAGGCGCTGTACTGAGCAGGTTTACAGCCAGCGATTATCAGTGATTATCTATCACAAAGAGCGAACTAATGAAATGTTATTAGGGTGTCAGAAGCGTAGTGTCAGCTTTTATTTTATTTTTTATTGCGATGGGCTTGTTTTTGACTCTAGTCAAGGTCAAAGATGACAGAGACAAAGTCGACGATGGTACGAGCTTACCCAGAGAGAAAGCCTGTTCACTCGAACATTGAAGAAATTAGGGTTGTAAGCGTTCGGAAACACAGACGCAGGCAGAGATTTCTACTCCTTTGCTGTGTGCATTATGAAAGACGTTTGAAAACGCTTAGTGCGAATTCGTTGCCTGAAAATAAATGAATGCTGTGATAGGTTATCATTTAGGTGATCTACATCAACGACGCAGTCGGAGTCGATGCTGTTGTATTGAGCAATGAAGGTAAATATGAGGCTTAGTAGGTCTCTCCAGTGAAAAATTTACCAGTACCTTAACTAAACCAGTAGCTTCAGTTAACTAAAAACAAAGAATGTCTCTCATCATCATCATCAGCCAATAATGTTCCCACTGCTGGGACGCAGGCCTCCTCTCTATGAGCGGTAATAGGCTGTGATCCACGACGCGGGCCCAGTGTGGGTTGGTAGAAGTCTCTACCTACATCATATCGCAAAAGAGATTTATCTAAAGATAGCCATTATCTACCCATACCACAAGAACTGAGCTAAGTATGTCAACCAAGTCAGTAACAGTGCCCGACCTGGGGAATCGAACCCAAAGATCTCAGGCTCAACAGTTGGCACGTGCATCCACTAGGCCAACGCGAGGCGGTAAACTTACCTACTTTGAAAGGACGTTATGCGTTATTTATTAGGTTGCTTATTTAAACTGACTGCTTCGTTGGTCCAGAGGTCACAAGCGCGACTTCTGAGCATGTGGTCCAGGGTTCGATTCCCCTGTCGGGCAGTGTCATTGGGTTTTTCCATCAGGAATTTCTCAGTAGCAACCACGGAGACTGGATTAGTGCCCGGTTGATGGCAATAGGGTCGCCCTCTATTTTTTATTTATGCTTTTATTTTGTAAAAAAAAAAACGTTGCGTCACACTAGGAATTTCTCCTGTATCGTGGGTGCGTTTATAAACATTTAAACTCATACAAAAACAGCCAGGGGGGCTACTCTCTAAGTCCGTCAACGAAAGTACGGGCCCGTCCGTAACTAGTTTTATACTTCGAAATTAACCCTACTCTCTAATATTTTCAGATTCATGAGTTTTGAAAACACATCCGGAGTAAGGACAACTGTCCAATCATATTGTCAATCATTTTTAGTTCGGGCCCCAAACGAATCCTATGTCCGTAAGTGATAAGGAGTAGGAAATGACCGTAACTTCGGCCGAAACTACGGACTTCGTGCTTAGTGAGTAGACCTCCAGACCCGGAACAACTATCTGTAGGCTATACAAAAATTTGTTCCGTGCGGGGATCGAATCTGCGACACGCAGCGCAGCAGTTGATCGCTCAACCACTGCGCCAACCGTGCCGTCTATTACACATGGTACTTCAACATAACTGGCGAAATGTGGGGTTACTATTAGGTACACTTCTGCATAATCCCTCAGGGATAACAGCCGTGATGTTATGTCTTTATTTTATTTGAATGTTCATACATAGCGTACTTGACCGTTTAATGTGTGTTTTCGTTATAACACGATTATCAGACAATGTGAACTGATGTTCATTTAGTTGCGCAAGTGTCGTGACTGTGGATCGCTAATCATGCGCTGGAGTGCGCAGCAGCGGCGCGGTATGGCGCAGTTAAAAATGTGGCGCGGGGTCAAGGGCGGCGATGCGAAGAGCATTGTCACGGCGTGGGACAGATAGGTAGTAGTTACTGCACTAACCTACATACTGCAGAATTCGGGCACGTGACATACAAAACTCCGTTGATGTAGTACTACTGACTGAGTTGTACAGATACCTGCTATGTGTGGATATGTCTGCTGTTTAGCGATATGTACTTCAGGAACTTCATGTTTGATGTTAATGGAGACACACTAGGCACATTAGTAGATTCAGCAATATTTCCTGATTGGACCCTCGGTGTTCGGTGTATGTGTATTTTTAGGGTTCCGTACCCAAAGGGTCAAACTGGACCCTATTACTGAGACTTCGCTGTCCGTCTGTCCGTCCGTTCATCACCAGGCTGTATCTAATGAACCGTGATAGTTAGCCAGTTAACATTTCTACAGACTATGTATTTCTGTTGCCGCTATAACAACAAATACTAAAAACAGAATAAAACAAATATTTAAGGGTGCTCCCATACAATAGTGGTTTTTTTGCTCGTCATTATAAATAATGGTACGGAAGCCAACTCGCACTTGGCCGGTTTTTTAAACTATATATGGTCTAATATTTCAAAATCAAAACACGGTTGTTAGGGTTCCGTAGCCGAATGGCAAAAAACGGAACCCTTATAGATTCGTCATGTCTGTCTGTCTGTCCTTATCACAGCCACTTTATTCCGAAACTATTAGGACTACACAGCTGAAACTTGGTAGGTAGATGTATTCTGTGAACCGCATTATGATTTTTGTACAAAATTTAAAAAAAAATATAGATAAGGATATCCCCCCATACATGAAATTGAAACTAAAAAAAAAAAAAACTATCAAACATACGTGTGGGGTGTCTATAGATAGGTCTTTAAAAATGACATTGAGGTTCCTGAAACCATTTTTTTTTTCAAAGTCAATTGTTTGAAAGATAGACACTTCCAAAGTGGTAAAACGAGTGTCCCCCCCTCTAATTTCTAAAGTAACAGGAGAAAAAATCTGAAAAAATATGGGGATGTAGACCGTAAAAAAAACTTTCAACGAAAATTGGTTTGAATAAGATTTTGATATGTAGTTTTTGAGATATGGGACTTTTTCACCAAACTGCAGCAGTAACTTTGTTTTTCATTAACTTACTATAAAAAAACAAATTTAGTTTTGCGGTTGAGTGAAGGTTTACTAATGAATGACCGTTCAAAACATTGTCATTATATTGTTTGGGGCTATGGAACCCTGTGTGCGAGTAAGACTCGCACTTGGCCCGTTTTTTTTAATTAAATTTTGTCGATACAAAAAACAAAAATATGCTAAGTTCCATATACGTTTTTACTTCGAATGCCTCTGTTCGTTTAGGAATTTCTCAGTAACAGCCCAGACCGCAGGCCAGTGTGTCGTGATCGCTATCTATATGGCGAGACTGCAGACCCAGACTATATTTGTGGCCGACTTATGGATAATAAGGGATTTAAACGTCGAAGTGTGGGTGTACTAAGCGGTACGGCGCAACCTTTCGATGATGTTGTCGACAAGAAATTGTCCTAATTAGCAGGCATCAGTGACACTTACAGTCACAGTATATTATTTCTGCAGACGTGTTTTGATTTAGGTGCTATGTGTACCTCAGCACGCGTTACATGACCACTATAGAAACGAATTATGTCTACGGAAGATAGACAATGACAATCTACCAGTTTGTAGGTTCTTCTGTCGACAAAGCCCGTTTCTACGTCGGTCATGCTACGCGTGCTGTTTCTGGCCAGTTGGCGATGGCGCTAAATTCACGAGTGAATGAAAGAAATGTTTTGGGCAGTCTCTTAGAAGTACGAATGGGGATCTGAGCTTTTAAGTCTTCCTTGAGATATATTAAATTAAAATACAGAACTGAAGCAGAAACTATTTTATTGCAGAAAAACCAAATTAAATAATAGCAATTACAATTGAAGCACAGAACATTTTACGTGAATACAAATACTGAATAATTTAACAGTCTACAAGCAACAGTGTTACACTTTAGATTAAATATAGTGTGTTAATAATATAAAGTTTACGCAGCGTAGCCTCGAGGTGAAGGGATGTTCTCATCACTCGAGTGACGTGGCCTTGTGTGGTGAACTATTTCATGTGCCATCTCACGACAAGTCTTTATCGGATCATTAAATCTTTCGATTAAGCGTGTATGAGATCTTTCTGTCGTGAAATGGTGTTAAATGCGTATAAATTTTGCTATAGAGTTCAAGATCAGGATATCAAGGGGTTTACTTGAAAACACTGGTTGAAGTTAAGAGCCGTTTCTACAAAAAATGTACGGTTAAACAGTCGCTAATCAAGTTCACGCAGCGTCTATTAATAAACCCCATATTTTGACTATAGAAAGAAGCATTTATTTATTTACTTGCAGAGTACACAATATATTTCGAATTTTATTTTTGTCTCAACAGAAATTTACTAGCTAGCTAGCCATGCATCCATCGTAACTGAGGCAGTGCACCACAAAGGGCCGGTCTCAGGGTTGCTCGTCTATAAGCCCCTGTAGGAACGCGTCGGGTTCAGGAATGTCCTCCAGGAAGCCGGCGGCGTCACAGAACTCGGCGAAGGAAGCGCAGGGTAAGATCTCGTCTGTGAGGGTCGTTACTATGCGTTCAGCAGCCTTCCCGTTCGCTTCATCGCTGTGACGAATGTATTCGGCGAGTTTTATCGGCCATTGGTCTACTGTTGTTGCGCTCACGTTCTGTGGAGGAGATTTTTTTAAATAATACTTTTACTATTACGATTGAGATAAAAGAACAAGATCGGCAGAGAAAACCAAATCTTGTTGTTAGTAGTAAGATGAGAAAGATCTTTTCAGCAACATTTTGTTGTGATGTCAGTCAACATGTTTTTTGGCAACATACTATTGTCCCGTGTTCTTGATAAAACAAAATAAAAACAACAATTGCTGAGGGCAACATTGGTGGTTTTATAGCATGGAGTAATATAGGCAGAAAGCAGAATTTACAAGAGGATAAAAGACATTCTGAGCCGTCGTCTACCGAATTAAATGGTGATAAAGCGTAGGGGAATGCTTTTCGAAAACTCACCTTAAACATAACAGTATAGAGTTGATCCACGATGGCTATAAAGAAGGCGTAGGGTTTGTAATCGTTCCAGGTCTTGAGAGCGCGATGGTCGGCCGGCAGCGCGCGCAGGGCGGGCCCGGCCGGCGCCGCCGCGCGCACGTGCGCGACCACGAGCACGCGCTTCAGCATGTCCAGCTTCACTGAGCGCCATCTGGTGGGGAGTGGTATGTTTGAGTCAGAGATAGAACACAGAAAAACATAACAGAAAAAAAGAATTTCTTTGTTGGACTTTTTTTCCACCTTGATTGATCTCCTATTTTTGTCATCTATGCTAAAATTATGAAGAGGTAAAGTTTGTAGGTATAGATGTAGAGGTAAATTCTGACCACAACGCGAGGGAAACCGAGGGCAAAAGTTGTAATACAAAATTCTTCCATGTTTCAAAGTCAAAGTCAAAGCATTTATTTCAATTAGACCATTACAGGCACTTTTGAAAGTAAAAAAAAAAAACAAAATAAAACGCGAAGCTACAGTCCCAGTCACAAGGCATAATAACTTGTGAAAGTACTGTAGTTGCCCATTCCGTAGCGTAGATCTCTATGGAGAAGAACGGGCAAGAAACTCCATGGACACTCTTTTAAATCAAAATATGTTACAATATGTGAGAACAATGTAGAAATACGGGCAAGTTAAAGGCGTCCAGAGTAAAAGATTAAGGTGGTTCCGCTGACGATCCCGCCGCCGTTTTTTCAATAGATGGCGTTGTAGTCGCATTTGGGAAATATGAAAGATATTTGGTCTCGCAAATATCTTTGATGGACAATATTCTATTTGCGTAAACTAGCCTTTTGTCTTGATTTTTCCACATATACAGTTTACTTGTTAACTCTTCTCAAACGGAGATTTTCAAGATTCCCCCAAGTCGTCTCCACTTCATATATGTACACACCATGCACACACACACATGCACACGTAAACGGTTACTTTCTGAACCGCTAGATGGCGTTCTCATCAAAAACGTTTAATTAGGAAAGATGCAGATAGCTTAGATTATCATTATTTTATGACTAAAATGTTTAAAAAAAATAATACGAGATGGGCCACTGCAACGTTTTTATTTTAGTTATTTTTTTTTTACAATAACTACCCATCAATAGTACCTAACATGAAACGGAACGTCGCTTGTCGCGATTTACATATTTAAATGTCAGTGACATAAACATTCAAGTGCGAAAATCTATTCTGTTCTGAACAGTTCTTTCTACAAGGGAATCTTATGTTCTGGTTCTGGAATCTTAAATTAGTTGTGATAAATGTGTTGTGTAAGTGTCATCATCGTCATCATCAGCAGCCTACCGCAGTCCACTGCTGGACATAGGCCTCTTCAATCGCTCGCCACTTAACCCGATTCTCGGCAACTCTCATCCAGTTGCTACCAGCTACCCTGCAAAGATCGTCGCTCCACCGAGCCTGAGGGCGTCCCATCTTACGCTTGTCGATTCGCGGTCTCCACTCAACAACACGTCTACCCCAACGGTCATCGGTTCTACGGCTAATATGGCCGGTCCATTGCCACTTCAGATCACCTCGTTCCGGATGCGATCCTTCAAAGAGACTCCTTATGTTGTGTTTTACACAATTTGTTTGGTTATGTTGTGTTTTACTCTAATTATATAATTAACTATTGTAAGTCATGCTTTTTATTCAAGTAGTATTAGTATTCATTTACCCAAAGTAAAGAGCCTGTCAGGGTTCGAACATACAACCTACAATTCATAAGTCAAGGCCATTTCTACTAAGAGGATATCACTGCCCACCTTTCAACTACATAATACAATAAATTGTTTATAAAAAAACAATCTAAGTCAAGTCATATAGGCACTTATAAGGCAAAAAAATACAATTGATACAAACTCAACGCATTTATTTAAATACCATTTACAGGCAGTTTTGAATCAAAATCAAAATATTTTTATTTCACATAGGCCTACAAGGGCACTTGTAAAACGTCAACAAGAAAGGTGCACGGTTCGTGTTGGTCGTTTCCTATGGAAAAGAACCGGCAAGAAACTCCATGGTTACTCTTTTAAAATCATTTGGTTTTACAATATTTTTTTGGTACAGCGTTAATATGTAAGTATGGGAGGATATCGTAGGCCCGACAATAAGTTCTTGCTTACTACAAAACATAGACCAAGATAAAAAGTTACCAAGGATCTAGGAATCTATAAAGCCCACAATATCAATGTCCACACATTTCAAGGTGTTTCAAAGTGTCAAGGACTCAGGTCTCTAGTTGCACGTTCCAAAAGGGAGGTAGATCTCTATGGACAAGAACGTGCAAGAAACTCCATGGATACTCTTTTTGCAAAAACTATTTGCAAAAAAATTAAAACTGACTTCAAAAAACAATGAAGTGAAAAATAACTTTAGCTTCAGAAGTTGGTTACTTGTTTGTTTGATTCAGTTTTTTTGCCACCAACTTCTGAAGCTAAAGTTATATTACACTTTTTTGAAGTTGTTATGTTCTTTGAAAAAAGTTTTTTATTTATCCATTTAGTTGTATTATCCTATTAAAATTTTTGCTATGAATGTAAATACAATACATGTATTGTTACATTATCATGGTAATATGCTTATCACCAATCAAATGGAAACTAACATACTATGTATAACTAACTGTCGAAATCTGGTTTTACTGTACACATCTGCATACCAAAATGAAAAATCAAAATGTAATAATATGATGAAAATCAATTTATAGAATATTACATTTTGGCCCCAAGAGCATACAATACACGACTTCCTAAAGAAGGAGGTTATCCATTCGACTGTGTTTTTTTTTTATCTTTGGAGATATCCAAATAAATCTGTTGTGACAACATCATAACGTTACAGCGGGATGTAACGTTATGATGTTGTCACAACAGATTTGCTGTCTATTATTGAAGAGTTCTATTGGATATCTCCAAAGATAAAAAAAAACACAGTCGAATGGATAACCTCCTTCTTTAGGAAGTCGGTTAAAAATATACTAAATAGCCACATGGTGCTTATTTACAATGAAATTAGTATACAAAAAAAAACTTTCCAATTGATAACCTCTTTCTTTTAGAAGTTGGTTAAAAATAGGTAAAAGGAATAAAAAATGAAGCATTGACAGATAAATAGGTATAGATATATAAATATGTATAAATAGATAATAGCGCGGGTAGGTGTAAAAAAAGAACGTATCTCCAATATTGATTTGATATTTTAATTAGAAATACTCAGTTTATTTACTTATTCTTTATAAAATATCAGTGTATAACTTCTGCATAGTGAGTACTCACGTTTGCAGCTCACACATGTGACTAAAGCTATAACTTTCCACCACCTGCCAGCACATCACTTCACTTTCACTGTTTTTTTCACTGTGACCGGTCACAAGGACACCATGTCACAGCTTGATGAGATTGCATTGGTACAGAAAAGCCTTGAGGATAGATTTGTCCGGAAGATGAGCGAACTGGAGGCACAAATTCAGTGCGCAGGACCAGCCAAAGATAATGTGGCGAGGGTAGCTGAGGAGTTTCGGACCTTCAGGGAGCTAATCTTTAGCACTTTAGCATGCTAAGTCTGCTTAGGAGACAGATCAGCGAGTGTGCCAGACAGGTCGACCAATTGGAGACCTGGCATCGTCGGAAGGCACTGATCTTTCAGGGCATAGCAAAGGTTGAAGGAGAGGTCAGTAGCACAGTGATCCTGGATTTAATTAACAAGAAGCTGGGCCTTTAATCAGTAACCACATCCTCCATAAAGGTCTGCCACAGACTAGGTGCAGCCAAGAAGCATCACCACAGTCCTATTTATTTATTTATTTTAATATGTTACACTGGAACGCCACACTTAGCAATTACACCAATGAAGCACAATAATAACTAAACATATTATAGCTGTTGATCTTCCATCATCATTCGAAAGGCCGCGGGCCGGCAGCGGCAGCTCCAGCATATGGTGGATCACGCTCGCTCACGCAGCGATTTTAGTAAGATTCTTCAACTATGACGACAGGACAGGAAGTAAACATAAAATCTCATCGTTTGAAGAATTGAGTCCGTTGCTGCTGAAGTACCTATCCCAAAGTGCAAACTTCTGGAGATAGCCTGAAAAACAAGTAAAAATAATCGTTAATTTTTGGTAACAAAACTCTTAAATATTATCTTACAAAATTCACGCATTAGATACCTACGTTGCGTAGGATTTACTTACCTTTTAATATGCTATCTTTTGCTGTTTGGTAATGATAACCTTTGATTAGTTTTGGCTCGTAATCATTGTTTTGCTTGACTTTGTTTTTTTTTTATCTTTCTTCCTCATACGACCATGAGATGGATTGTTACATGTCTTGCGTACATTCGTACAATAGTTTACCCTCAACAAGGATGTTTTTGTCATTATTTTTCTTTTTTGAAAACATATTGCTAATGCCATTATGACATGACTGTCTTTGACATTGACATCGGGTTTTCAAGGATCGGATCATAGTTTTCTCTGTCTACGGCTCACGATAATTTTATGTTTGTTGAGGGCGTAAGGTGCGTTCCGAATGCCACAATTTTATTTTTCTGTACTTTTGTATTTATTTTGGGTTTGTTTTTTTTTCTATTTCATTGTAACTTATTTTCATTCCTTGGTTGGTTCACTGTGTTTTAAAATGATGATGTTAGCTGGCGGGTGGTGCAGATATGCAACCGTCGTACTTGTTTAGCATGTAGTTTATTTTTTATTTTTTTATAGTTATTTTAATTTTACAACTATATTTTTTTTTTAAATATTTTATTCGTATTTATGACCACTATTTTCGATAATGAATCGTTTTTCTCAGCTAACAAATCTACTGCCACTCTTGAAGATAGTTTTTGTTCCATTACAGACACCCTTGGTGATACTTTACGTCAAAACTTTAACCATAGTCTTGACCGACTGTTTAATGTTTGTCACATCAATGCCCAGAGCATTCCCAGCCACTACAATGAGCTTTACGATACTTTTACGAACAATAACGTCCATACCGTCCTCATTTCAGAGACCTGGCTATAACCTGAGCTTGCGTCTACCACTTACTTTCTACCAGGATTCGTTCTCCTACGGAATGATCGAATCGGTAAGAGAGGGGGTGGTGTTGCAATTTACCTTCATGCCGATTTTTCTTTTAAAATTATTGCTACTTCTTCCTCTACTACTAATTTGGCTGAATTTCTTTTTTTAGAAGTTTGTGTTATAGGAGCTAAAACTGTTCTTGGAGTTGTGTATTGTCCCCCGTCCCTTGATTACTTCATCGAATTAGAATCGGTCCTAGAATCATTAGGTTCGGAGTGTGCACATCACAGCGTCATGGGGGATTTCAACACCAATCTCCTTGCCCACAACTCCCTCGATCCTGTAAACTCCTACATCTGGTCGAGTCAGTTAGTCTGCATGTCTTGCCTCTCCAACCAACGCATCATAACACTGTCGGGGATGATACTTGGCTCGACTTGATTCTCGCATCTAATCCTTCCCTAGTCGCCTCACATGGTCAACAGGACGCTCCTGGCTGTTCCCATAACAACCTTATTTTCCTGTCTTATGTCCTTAAACCTCCTAAACCCAAACCTACCTTCCAGTACAGGCGTGCCTTTGCGCGGATGAATGCAGAAAAACTCATCGAGCATGCTTCCAATATTGACTGGACGCCCCTGGAGGAAGCCACATCAGTCGATGATAAAGTGAATACTTTTAATGCGGTTGTAGTCAAGTTGTATGACACCCACGCTCCTGTCAGGAAAGTCAAGTTGAAGCGCTCACCTGCCCCATGGATGAACAATGGAGTTCTAATGGCAATGCGACGAAGGGATCGCGCGTTCACGCCCCTTTTCAAAACTGCTCGCAATCGTTGTAATCAGATGGTACGCAACGCTAAACGCAGCCACATTTTTGATAATATCACTTCTGCTTCTCCTGCTGATATTTGGAAATTCCTTGTAATTCTAGGTATCGGCAGAGCGCGGCATTCAGACCTTCCTAAGGCATTTGGTTTGGACGATCTAAATCGCCATTTCTCCACTGTCCCTACTCTTGATAGTCTAACCAAATGTCAAACCATTGACTATCTTGCTGGTCTGACGCGACCCAATATTTCTCCCTTTGTCTTCACCCCAGTCGATCCCGGAGAGATCAAGAAGATAATCCTGTCCATTAAGTCCAAAGCCGTGGGCTATGATAACATCAGTCGTCACATGATTGTGAAAGCTCTTGATCAGCTCCTTCCTGCAATCTCCCATATCGTTAACTTCTCCCTTTACTCCGGTGTTTTCCCTTCTCTATGGCGGAAAGCCCATGTTCGGCCACTCCCTAAAATTCCTAACCCTACTCTTCTCAGCCATTTTCGACCAATTTCCATCCTTCCCTTTTTATCTAAAGTACTCGAGGCCTGTGTTCACAAGCAATTTTCCCACTTCATCTACCACAACTCCCTTATCAGTCCATTGCAATCCGGGTTCAGGCCCGGCCATAGTACCGTATCAGCCCTCCTTAAAGTGACTGACGATATAAGGCGGGGAATGCAAGACACTAAAGTTTCGGTTTTGGTCTTAATTGATTTTTCCAATGCTTTCAATACCGTCAGTCACGAAGTCCTTTTATCCATCCTCTCCTATCTGATGGTCTCTCCGGAGGTATTGGAATGGTTTTCTTCCTATCTTCGGGGGCGCCAGCAATCAGTTCTTGCTGGTGACTCTAGCTCCAGCTGGTGTGATCTTGATGCTGGCGTCCCTCAAGGCGGTATTTTATTCTCTATTTTTATAGATCTCATAACTACCGAGCTTCAGTGTGTGTATCATCTTTACGCTTTCGACTTACAGCTTTACTGTCAGGCTAGTGTTGACAGCTTGTCCAGTGCGATCGAGGAGCTAAACCGGGATTTACGTTTTGTCAAAAACTGGTCTGATCGTTTCGGGGTGGCGGTTAACCCAACCAAGTGCCAGGCTATTATTATAGGGAGTCCCCATAGCCTGAGAAGGCTGAATGGCTTAACGGTGCCACCGGTTACCTTTGACGGCACGGTTATTCCGTTTAGCTCTGACGTCAAAGATCTGGGTTTGCATGTTGACACTTGCCTTGACTGGCGTAAGCAGGTCGCGATTGTGAGCAAGAAAGTCACCGGAACATTGCGGTCGCTCTATCGGCTAAAAAATATTCTCCCATCACACCTATAGGTAATGCTTGTACAGTCCCTAATCTTCCCCATAATTGACTATGGTGATGTGTGCTACCGACTTCTTAATAACTGCATTCGATTCGTATTTAATCTTCGTAAGTATGATCACGTCTCCGCACATCGGTCACTTTTAAAATGGTTGCCCATCCGACAACGCAGAGCGTTGAGAGCTTTGACTACCCTATTTTCTCTTCTTAATAAGCCTACTTCTCCTTCTTATGTGACTACTTATTTTCAATATTTATGCTCTGCGCACAGTAAGAATCTTCGTTCCTCCAATAATCGTCTTCTACGTTGTCCTTCTCACCGCTCTCTTTTCTCAAGTCGTCTTTCTTTATCCAGGCTGTCTTCCTTTGGAATGCGCTCCCTCTGAACATCAGGTTGGCCAACAGTCGGTTCACATTTAAAGTTAAAGCTCGCGAACACTTACTTAAGAAGCTGGCAGATTGATCTCTTAATTAAATTGTTGTTAGTCTCTCTCTTTACTTATTGTACATATATATGTATGTATTTATGTATGTATCGTTATATTTTATTTGTAAATGTTCTCTTACCATTTGTTATGCTGCACCTACTATGTTTTCTCTCTGCATCACCCTAAGGTAGACTGGTAAAAAATGCCTAAGGCATTAAGTCCGCCTTTGTACAGTGTTTTTATACTTGTGCATAAAGTTTTAATAAATAATAAATAAATAAATAAATTATGTGATAGATATTTACAAACTGATTCAAGATCAAAGAACAAAATCGGTTGGAGTGTGGGCGCTATGGCGCGAGGACTTATAAAAAAAATGCATTTTTTTTTGGTTTTTCGTACACCATCTCATAGTTTTCTACTACAGCAACAGTTTCTTTCCAGAAAAGATTTTCATCTGAGCTACCATTTTGGAAATATAGAGCGTTTTGTAAAAACAAGAAAAAAATTAAAAAACTCCTAACTCGGAAACGGTGCGTCGGAGGGCCATGCCTCTCTGAACCTAAATAGTTTCTATGGACAAGGGTAATAGGGTTCTGCAAGAAAAACGGACGAAATCTGTTAGTTTTTTTTTTCCGAAAATTTGTGTCTTTGCCCCTAACTATACTCAAGCTGAAAGATCGACCGACACAGAATATTTTTTTCAATTTTTTCTTTTTTCTCAATATTTCTCGGATTTTTTTACACCATCTCATAGTTTTCTACTAGAGCAACAGTTTCTTTCCAGAAAATATTTTCTTTTGAGCTACCATTTTGGAAATGTAGATAGTTTTATAAAAATTAAATAAAATTCGGAGGCCCATAATTCGGAAACGGTGCCTCTTGGGTCCATACTTCGCAGAACCTAAATGGTTTTTATGGCCAAGGTTAACCCGAAACTGCCATTTTTTTTCAAATTTCCTATTTTTTTTTTTTTGGAAAATCCACTAAGTCCCAAAAAATTTTTTTGCCGAAAATTTTATTTTTTTGTTTTCTTTGCTGCGCATAGTGCCCCTAAGCGTATACTTATATATACTAAGCGTATACTATACGTTCAACTCCTAAAATCCGCCCCTTAGACGACCCACTGACCAACAAATCACCAAGATTTCAAAGATAAACTTCCACTAGCTTGAAAGCTTTTTAGTTCTAATCTTCACTTTATACACAAAGCCTTGGAACACCAAGGGTCAGCTCACACCGAGACGCGACACTGCGCGCACATTTTAAAAAGCGATTCAAAATTTAACTTTATTTTCTACACGAAAGGATACACATTTCTTTACAGGCGTCACGTGGCGCAGCGCTGCGTGGCGCAACGTTTTCTCACAATGAAATGTGTATCTTCTCTTTATAAGTGTGCGCGCAGCGTCGCGTCTCGGTGTGTACTGAGTCAGAACACCTACACCTACCTGTTAGGGTCAGTACTACTGACATAGGTTTTAAGAGATTGTGCCAAAATCTACAATTCTTTCAGAAATCCCTAAATTTACTACCTACCTACTACCTACCTACTACCTACCTGCTACCTACCTGCTACCTACCTACTACCTACCTACTACCTACCTAAGAGAACCTTCTCCTGTCAGTAACATACAAAACAAAAAAACAATTATCGAAATCTATCCAGCCGTTCACGCGTGATGCCGTGACCAAGGAAAATAGGGATTCATTTTTAGATATATATATATATATAGACTAGCTGTCCCGCGTAACTTCATCTGCGTCACATGTTCCCCGTTTTCGCAACATTTTTCATTACTGCTCCGCTCCGATTGATCGTAGCGTGATGATATATAGCATACGTCCTTCCCCAGGTTGAAATCTATCTTCTTGCCAGATTTCATTAGGATCAGATTAGCCGTTTTATCGTGAAAAAGTAACAAACAGACATACAAACAAACAGAGTGACTTTCGCATTTATAATATTAGTATGGATATATAGATCGACTAGCTGTCCCCGGCATGCGTTGCAATGCACTTTTTACCTACCCTATCTACCTACCCACCATACCCTACCCTACCCTACCTACCATACCCTACTACCCTACCTACCTACCTACCCTACCTACCCTACGCTACCTACCTACCTACCTACCCTATCTTTCCTTTTAAACCTTCCCTGGACTACGACAAACATTTTAAAACCAAATTCAGCTAAATCGGCCCAGCCGTTCTCGAGTTTTAGCGAGACTAACGAACAGCAATTGATTTTTATTTATATAGATAGATAGATAGAACTACGGCGTTTCAACGTGACCTTGAACGCGTCGTGTATGTTTTATTAGGTAGTACCTACATTCATGAATGTAAATAGTGTGATGAATGAATGTAATCCTACTAATATTATAAATGCGAAAGTTTGTGAGGATGGATGGATGGATGGATGGATGTCTGTTACTCTTTCACGCAAAAACTACTGAATGGATTTGGATGAAATTTGGCACACGGGTAGTTTGTAACCTGGATTAACACATAGGATACTATTTATCCCGATAATATGTTCCCGTGGGACAATTATCGAAATCCACGCGGGCGACGCCGCGGGCATAAGCTAGTGTTATAAAATGTAAGTACATTATTAGTTTATTACATATACCACGAAAAGTGCACGTACAAAATTAAAGTTTAGTAAGATAAGCTTTGTGCTGCAGGCTGTGGCTTCATAACGAATTATGTCTGAATACCTACTTGTTAATAACTAATAAGTTTTACCTATCACACAGTAAAATTAGAACCAACTCCGAATTACACATTTCATCCCTAATAGGTACTTTCAAACTTTGGTTTGAACATCATGACATAATTTAAGAATGTTTAACTTCATTCTTAAAAAATGATAAATCTAATTCACCCAAACAAAAACGTCGCAGCCAGTACCTACCTACCTACTTGTTTGACGAATGAAATGTGAAATATTCGCGAGTCCACGCACTTATTACTGGCACCAACTTACAATGACAACGCCACGCCATCTAGTATCAACAGATAATTATTTCGAGTTTTGTTATGCAAGGGGCTCGATTGTTCTTTAGAAGTTCTTTAGATATCCGGTAGATGGTGTGACTCCAAGCACGCACACTAGCAAAGATTTTTCGTTTTTTTTTCGGCCCTGGAAATCCTATAAACCTTGTTATTTCTTTATGTTTGAAGGGTTTTGCGACAACACTAATTCGTAATAACATCATATTGTTTCATTACTTCTACAAAAAGCATATAAGTATCGAGATTTTGAAGAAACAAAAATGTATGGGAAAGTGCGATTAAACTTCCACCTTAAATCAGTAATTAAAAAATAAAGACTGACAAATAAACAACTGACAGCGCCCGTTCACGAACATGACGCATGTATCAGCAGCCATCATTCAACTCAACCATTTTGAAGGGAACTAAACGACCCGACACACCCGCCACCATCAGCGTGACATTTAAGTGAGCATGACATTCACTCAACCACCAGGGTAATTTCGCGTCAATGAAAGATTTAGGTACTCATTAAATGGTGGCTTTACAGTACATAGTACTCACACATGTGCTATGCAATTATATAATACTAAGAGATTGAATCTATACAATGCGAATATATTTTATAAGTTTATCCAATGCGTTCGTATTCCCGAAGATAGTCGATGATAGTCGAAGCGCGTATTGTCCTGTGAGAGTAGTACTTACTTGGCGTGAGGGTAGAGCATGAGCATGAGCGTGACGAAATACAGCGGTCCCTCGGCGTCGTGCGCGGACTCCAGCAGCCGCGCCGGCGCCCACGCCAGTGCCGCCTCCAGCGCGGACACCTCGCGCGCTGATACTCGGCTCCTTAGGAGTGAAGGAACGAGATTAGTAGATTTATAAGTCAACACAATGTTCATTTTTGGTAGCTGTTTCGTAAACCCACTGTAAAACCACGGTCAAATTTTGCTCGCAAAACCTCAAATAAAAAAAATACCGTCCTGCCATATAATACAGAGGAGGCATGCGGATTGGGCATGATTGATCGCCAACTTAGCTCTAGACGAATTGGCGATTTCACACTTATAATACAAGGTGTTGTTTTGCATCGTCGTCAAAATTAAAGAGCATGTCACATTAGACATAAATAACCAATTAAAATTGTGGTACCTAGTTAATTATTAATAAATGCAGATTTTTTCGGTTGTATAAGTTTGTCAGTATTTCAGAATAACCCCCTATACGTGGTTTAGGGAATAAGAAATTATCGAATAATTGTTTGAGATTTTTTGTATGTATGAAAGAACGGTTATAGGGCCAGGATCAGACGGGCCGCGTTTAAAATACGTGTGGTTAATTAACACTTACCGATTTCCGCAAATAAGAAAAAAAAAAAAGAAATCCGATTCGGGAAGAGAATCATTAGCACAGTTAGCTCCTTGAATTTGACGAGGATGCAAAACAACACCTTGTATTAACTACAAGTCCAGGTTTCCGGTTATTCTTATAAAATCATGATTGTATGAGTATGATTTTTAAAACTCATTATTTCTCATTTTCAGGCCTACTGTTGAAGTTTTGCCAACAAATGTTGACCCTGTATACTACTATTATTAGTGTAGACTAGATCAGATATGGCTAGTATTATAGAACTTCTCTCTTCTGCTTTCTTATGTTAGGTAAGACTTACGTGTTAATAACGTAGAGCGCCATGTGTACGAGCGCCGGCACGAGCTGCATGTTGGAGAGCGGGCCGCCGCCGCCTGTGTCGTCGTGGAACGTGCGGCCGCGCGCGAAGCGCAGCAGCAGCAGCTTCAGGTCGTGCAGAGTGCACGTGTGGCCGATGTCGCGGTGACCCGTGCACTCCTGTACCACATACGAGAAACGTGAGCACAAGATGTTGTCATGTCTTGACAGTCCCATATTTCTCACACAGATACAAGTCATACTACACGCGTAGCATGACACTGTAGAAACGAATTTTGTCGACGGAAGATTCGACAAAATTACAGATAGAAATTGACAATCTGGCGTTATGTGATCATGCTACGCATGCAGCACCGAAATGAGACATGAATACGCAAAGATGACATGATAAAGGAGAAATTTCTAGTATGGAGCACAGTAATAAGAAAATAAAGAAGAAAGAAAGTCAGGGAGATTACTATGACGCTTAAAACATTATTGTTCCATTCCTATTCCAGAGTGGGAAAGAGATGGAGCTAGACGACCTGTATAGCTCCGTCTCTTTTTCACTCTGGAATAATAATGGAACAATAATGTTTTAAAACGTCATGGTACGCCACCAGGTCTCGTTTTGGCACGAGATAAAAACTGAAAAGGACACAAATTTTTCACACAATACATCCATCGTGTCTTTGTTCATAGAATGAATACTGACCTGCAAGTAGGTAGTGTGGCGGGCGAGGCAGCTGGCGAAGGCGTTCTCGGGCACGTGCGGGCCCCACAGCGGCAGCAGACCGTTGCAGCGCGTCGACGCGTTCTGCAGCGCCGCGCTCTCCCACTCGTCTCTGTGGGGGAATCATAGCATTAGAGACTACCTAATTACATCATCATCTGCCTAGCTTTTTACAAATATGTTTTAGTGCGACACCGTGGTGAAGCCCAGCGTCACCTCGTACTCTATAGATACCCAGCACCTGTAGGATCAGCTTGTCATACCTAGCGCGTGCGAGCCTGACGGCGGCCATGTGACACTCGACGTGTACGATGTTGTAGTGCGACACCGTGGTGTAGCCCAGCGTCTTGCGCGCGCGCACCTCGTACTCCTCCACCGGACAGCGCTTCGTGAACGTATAGATACCCAGCACCTGTATACAAAAATAGGTTCAAACAATGGGTTCGAATATTAGACTTACTAGAGGTAAATTAAAAATTAATGGATTTTTAGTACACATCTGTACATTTCATCCCTCGCGATTACTTGCTTAACCATCCAATTCTGACTTGTTTCAGTTTACCTCGGCAGACTGCACCGTTTTCCTCGGCCAGGTCAAGTACTTACCTAGTCGGTGAACTCTGCCCACTCATACCCTCAAACGCTCAGCGCTTCTAAAGTATGTCATAGGCGACGTTGCCAGGTCGCCGACACAGTCAGTATTTTGAAAAACGACGCGCGAACGTTGCCACGAGCGGTCATATTATTGAGCCCTCCGGATATTTTATTCTAAAATTATTGTAAAAAGTGCAGATATCATCATAAAAGTTATAAAGTTAAGTGACCAAGTACAATACCTACAAAACAGTGCATAAACTATACCAGTACTCGAACTACTACTCAAGTTATTAACAAAAAACTTTTTAAAACTTTCCGTAAACAGTGTGTTTGTGCAAAGTGAGTGACCTTCGGAACAAAGAACTGAGTCATTAACGGTCATTCGTATACAAACTGATTGGACCTATAAGCAAGCAACTACCATTTTGGGTGCCTTCAACAGCGCTCAGCTGGTGGCGCGGCGTAGCGACCGGTCTCATTGCGGCTGTACCGTGAGAGCGTGAGTTCGAACCCAGCCACCCGATAAACTTTTTGGTTTTTGTATTGCATTTTTAACATCAAATAAAAACTAAAAAAAACATAAACTACTCTGTATACTGAAATAATAGTGAGTAAAATTCATGAATTCAACCTTTTACTTCAACAATGGACGATAGTACGATGGAAAAGTTTGAAATAGATAACATTACTGTCCGAAAACCATCAAGGGCTAATTCAATGGACAATATCTTCAATATTAATTTAAGAAATAATTCCACCCTACTTGACACTACTATGATAAGCTTGCCAAACACCTCACTGAATGACAGCGACGAAATAGAGAGCTATAAGGACACAATCAAAAGGCTTACCGCGGAACTAGAAAGCGCTCATCTCGAGATTGACAACTTAAATAGTGAAAATTTTCGGCTAAAAACGGATATCGGACAATACCAAAAAGTAATAGAGACATACAAAAAGGTTAACTTATTAGAAAAAAAGATCTTTACACCGAAGTCTGCACGCAAAGCGAATATGATAAGGAAAAGCTGTTTCTCTACTCCGACCGCGTTGACTCTGCCTCCTACAATGGCTCATCAACCTGACACTGACACAGTAGCGCAATCACCAAGCGATGTCGGAAATGATTCATTCAACACAGCCGGCTCAATGTGCAGTGTGGAGGAAATACAGCCCACTAAATCACCATCCCTTCATAAAAGCACGGAAAATGAGGTTTTAATAGGTTTGATGGACGAAGAACAATTTCACCATAATAAAGCGGATGATGGCATTCTAACGGACTTTGATCAGCAACAATCCCACCCTAAGAGCAGGAAAGAAATGGCTCAAATCGGTTTAAAAGACAAACATAATAGAATAGTAATTTTTGGGGATCAGCAGGCTCGCGGTCTCAATAAAACTATGACAAATACCAGGTTAGACAAATGGAATGACAACTACAAAGTGACGTCTTTCATCAAGCCCAATGCAACAAGTGCTCAGATTCTTAACAGCTGCACTGATGACTTCATAAAGTCATTGACCATTGACGATATTATAGTTTTAGTGATAGGATCTAATGACAAAAACCCTTACGCTTTTATAACTGAGTTGTGTAACGCCCTTTATAACCTGCGAAACAATACTGTATTTATTACCAACGTACAATATAATGCTTACCTAAACGAAAATACAATTAACTACAACCTAGAATTAATAATACAAAATTATAAAAATTGTAAATACCTAAAAATACACAATTCAGAATACACAAATAACATAAACGACAGGTCGATGAAAAGTTACCACCAGTACTATCTATCACATTTATGTTTAAGGTTAAATACTGGAATTGACTTCAAGAAATACCAAATTGAGATTCTTAATTGCGTTAAAAATACGCACATAATCACCAGAACAAACACAAACACGACACCGCGAAAAACACAAACCAAAATCACAGCCTTTTTTGAGAACATAAAGCAAGCTGGTAAGGACACGAAAACTGGGTTTTTTCGCAAATAAAACTAAATATTCTACAATCAAAGTAATCCACCAAAATATTGCGGGGGTATTGAACAAACAGGAATTAATAGAGATGGCCATTTCAAATTTACAAAAGGAACTGGGTTCCGTTGATATAATATGCTTAACTGAAACTTTCCTTAAAAGCGGTTGCGAACCGAACCTTAGACTAAATAACTATAAACTAGTATCCTCCTTCTCACGAACCAACCAACGACGGGGAGGTTCGTGTATCTTATTAAAAAACAACCTACAATTTAATGAAATAAAAAATCTACCTCTCGCCATCCCCTTACAATTCGAATGCTGTGCCATCGAAATAACAAAATTTAACCTAATTATAGTGTGCATATATAGAACACCTACACGCGATGCCTCAATATTCTTGAATAATCTGGAACTTCTTGCCAATAAACTTGCTAAAAAAGGGAACAAAAAGATTATTATCTGTGGCGATTGGAATATAGATACATTGAAAGCAAATAAAACATCCAATGATTTAAATTCTATACTGAAAAATAATAATTTAATAAACCACATAAAAATGCCGACGAGAAAAAACGCAAGCTTGGACTTAATAGTAAGTAATATACACGACGCTAAATCTGCAATTCACTATCTAGCACTTTCAGACCACGAATCAGCACAATCAATAACGGCTAGCTTAGAAACTGATAGCCAAGTTAAAGACACCCATAGATTTTGCTTCAAAAACATAAGAGAGCTCAGTGACGAAAACATAGTTAAATTTAACAACTGCATCTCAAATTTATCATTTTACGAAGTTTACGAAGCTCATTCAACTAATGATGCCTTTGACAGGTTACACGATACAATTATCCTTTTCTACAATCTATGCTTTCCTATAATTAAAGTCAAAATGACTTGTAAACAAGTGAAAAATAGAGGTCTAACCAAGGGTATTAAAAGATGCTGTATTAAAAAACGAACATTATACTTAAAATATCATCTCTACAAACACAACAAAAAACAAAACAAAAAAAAATATGACGACTACACGCAAATACTGAAAAAATGCATACACAAGGCTCAGCAGCTAAATAGCTTAGACTACATTAATAAGGCCAAAAATACAAGTAAAGCGGCCTGGAACATGATTAAAACAAACACAGATAATATGACTAGTAACTCTGAAATTGACACAATTAATGCTAATAATAAAGTTTATGACAATCCAAATCAAATATGTGACTTATTTAATGACTATTATATATCCCAAACAAAGACTACCAATAAAACTCATAGAAACATCCAATATGACAAGAAAATAACTACTCCTCAAAATTCTAAAAGCATCTTCCTTACACCAGTGGATGAATCAGACGTTTACAAAATAATTCACAGTCTAAGAAACACTAACTCGACCGGGTATGACGACCTGAGCACTAAAGTATTAAAAATATGTTCAAAGAGTTTAGTGTCGCCTTTAACATACATTATAAATTTGTCTCTAACAGAAGGAGTATTCCCAACACGTCTGAAAAGGTCAATTGTCAAACCACTTTATAAAAAAGGGGTAAAGACTGACATGAGCAATTATCGCCCAATAACTTTGATCCCAATCCTATCCAAAATCTTTGAGAAAGTTATGTGCATTAAAATAGAAAACTTTTTAACAGCATGCGATGTTCTAAAAAAAGAACAATTCGGTTTCAGAAAGGGCAGTTCCACTGCTTTAGCATGTTTTACGCTAATGAAACACATAACTGAAAGTTTAAATAAAAAATCTAAGATAAGTTGCGTGTTCCTAGACATGACAAAAGCCTTTGATTTTGTTAGCCATACAACACTACTCTCAAAGCTTGAGCATTATGGAATCCGGGGTAAAGCCAACGACTGGATCAAAAGTTATCTTTCTGAAAGAGTACAATGCGTAGAAATAACTAAAACTTATCAAAATAAAAAAAAAACGTTTAGGTCAGAATTTAAACAAAATAATCATGGCACCCCACAAGGAGGTATCGTATCCCCACTACTCTTTCTAGTTTATATCAACGACATTCCAGAGGCGATAGGCAAAGATTGCATACTATTCGCCGATGACACTACAATAATCGTTAAGAGCGACTATAATAAAAACTTAGAAAATGAAATCGTCCAAGCCCTGGATAATGCAATCGATTGGCTAGAAAAAAATAATCTACAAATAAATATGACCAAAACAAACATAATACAATTTCAGACATACAATGCAAACATAAATAAACTAGACATTCACTATAAAGACTCTCACTTGACCACAGTCGATAATTGTGTATTCTTGGGTATAACGGTCGATAAAAATTGCAGTTGGAAACCACATATAGATAAAATTCTTGCAAAAATAGATCGCTTTACATATGTCTTGAAAAGAATTAAACAAACAGTTAATCATGATACTGCAATGCTGGCTTACCATGGTTATGTATCATCAGTACTAAGATACGGTATTATAATATGGGGTAACTCAGTAGATTTCGATAGAGTTTTCAAAGCTCAAAAAAAATGTATCCGAGCAATTTGTGGTGCTCATTTTTTAGACAGCTGTAAGCCATTGTTTCAGAAACTTAAAATTCTACCTTTGCCATGTCTATATATTTTTGAAATGTGTATTTTTGTTAAGAGTCATTATAATCTGTTTGAAACGAGCACAGTCAGGCCAAATAGTCGAACACGGCATAAAGATAGACTTCAACTGCCACAAATAAAATTGAAATTATTTAAGAAAAATGTATACTGCATGTCGATTATTGTTTACAATCATCTACCAAATAGTTTGCAAGACTTACCTCTGACAATGTTTAAAAAAATACTCTTCAAACTATTGCTCGTTAAAAGATACTATAACATTAAGGAATATTTAGAAGACAAATTAATAGAATCTGTTATTGGTACTGGTTAATGTTTTTTTTTTTTTTTTTTTTTTTAATTATGAATTTTGACATTATATTTTTACAATACTTTGTGTGTGTAATTGTGTATGTATACCTATTGACATGTGTTAGTATTATTTTTTATTTTTGTTTAATCGTTTGACATTATATAATTAGTAAACTTTGACTTTTCAGTCTTCTTTCCAAGTTGACATTGTATTAAAATCATATTACGGTTACATTAATGGGGATATACCTTTATTTAGCGTTTTTGATGACAAACTATTATAATTATTTTGTTGTGGCCTAGAAGTTTGGCTTCTTATGCTAATTTTAATATTTCTACACCGGCAACGGTAGTGTATGTGAAACTGTTCCTAGATTAAGATCCTAATGTACCATTCACTCAGAAATAAATATTATTCTATTCTATTCTATTCTATTCTATTTGTATCGTTGTTTCGTACTGTCCATTCAGATGACGGTTTAGTATACCTTGAACATGTGATGAGGAGTGATAGAACACATGTGACTAAAAGCGTGATGAATTTAAATGTTGATGAATGGGGGAGAGGAGTAAGACCAACGAAAAGATGGATGGATTGTGAGAAATGATATGAAGGAAAAAGGGTTAAATGATAGCGTGACGAATGACAGGGGAGAATTAAAGAAGAAACATGTTGCGCCGACCCCAAATAAAATGGGACAAGGGTAGGAAGCTAATGATGATGGTTCAGTATACCTTGGTGGGTTGGTACTTGTATCCCTCGCGACAGATGCAGCACACAGCACCGTTCTCTTCCGCCAGGTCGGCTACTTGCTGCGTCAGTGAACACTGAGCCGTGACTTGTCCACGCTCGTTACTGCGCATGCCCAAAGCGCCTAGTTGTCGCTCGCGCACTGCCATTGCCAGGCGTTTCTTCTCCTGTTATGATGGTAAAAAAGCGGCGATCAGAACAATCGTTTAAATCCTATCGCTAACGTAAATATGATGAAGTTAAGAGACATTATACTGAAAATTTACGTCGCTTTTAGATTTTCAACAAAAGCCTTTTTTTTACAATTTCTTAGTATAGTAAAAAAAAACACTATTAACACGCCGCTGACGCGCGCACTCCGCACTCTAAATCTCATAGCGAATGAGACAGACTTATTCTATTGCTCTCCGAGTGAATTCACAAGGAATGCATTGTTTGTAATTAGCGTTTTAATTAAGTTAGGATTAATTAAGGTGCATTTATCGCATTGGATTATCCTGCTGATATAGTGATGTAAGTAGATAAATAAATAAATTATTGGCTGTTACTGTGGGCGGAGCGACAGAGACGTGCAAGATTTGTCCAATCACAGCAGAGTCGCGATGAGGTTTTCACAAAAGAGATTAGTCGATTCTAGCACTTTTACTCTAGTTAAACTAGCATTTAAGTAAGTGGAACCTGTAAAATGTTACCTGTCTGGTAAAGTCCCTGACTTGTTGCACCTTGGCGGCGCACTGTGGCTGCGATCGCAGAGCTTCTAGCAGATTCTCCGCCAACGAGCCCACGTGCTCACCTGACGATACTTGTTCCAGTCGGTGGACTATGGGAATCACTTTCTCGCATACCAACATCTACGATAAGAAGGAAATAATACTGTTATGTGCTATTGAACATCAAAAAGAGCGAGATTTTATTTGCTATCAAATCAAAATCATTTATTATAAGTAGGCCAGTTACAGGCACTTTTGAATAGTCAAACAAGAATAAAAATGAAGCTGTCCCTGAAATGAACAGTCCCAGTCACAAGACATAATAACTGTGAAAGTACTGTAGTTGCCCATTCCAAAGCGTAGATCTCTATGGAGGAGAATGGGCAAGAAACTCCATGGACACTCTTTTAAATCAGAATCTTGTTACAAAAACCTAGGTTACATCATTCATGTTGAGATGGTACATTATGTTAGAACGTTGTAGCAAGACGTGCACATTAAAAGTGTCCATAGTAAAAACATAAACCACAAATAAAAGAAAAAAAAATAGTTCGAAATAAGCCGTGGCAACTAAGAGATGACCAGGCACAACTGACAGCGCCCGTTCACGAACATGACGAATGGATCAGCCATCATTCAACTCAACCATTTTGAAGGGAACTAAATGACCCGACACACGCGCCACCATCAGCGTGACATTTGAGTGAGCATGACATACTCTCAACCGCCAGGGCGCATTCATCAAAATGAATGATTGTCGTTGTGACTAATCTTGTATTTCTTAGCTACCTTTGCGTCGTCATTGATGTTTGCTGCTCATGAGGTATCATTTCATACTATCACAATGTAGAAATTGAATTGAATTGTGGTCTGACTTGTAGGTGTAATGAAAAATCTTTAGAGGTATGAAAAAGAGGGTGGAAAATTACTCATCCTTTATTGAAAAGGAATAATCCTTCGACCGTCTGGTTTAACCTTTTGAACGCCATTGTGACATATATCCGACAAGCAAACGCGTGCCCTGTACGCCAACGACACAAATATGTGACAAAAAATGTGGTGCACTATAACACTAAATAAGCAATTTAAATAATTATTATTGTGTGTGCTTATTTATATATCTTTAAAATGTGATCTATATAACTTAAATATTAAATGCCTTTTCAAGAAATAAATTAATGATACTTTTGAAATCCCATTTTTTTTATTTGTAAGTATTTGCGGTGAATTTGTGACTTGGCGTGGGAGCACGTTCGTGCGTTTATGCCCTGACGTTCAAAAGGTTAAGGATTATTCCTGGTGTCACCATTTTTAAGCCTCTGACTTTGCTTAAGACGGGTGTTGTGTCTGGTAGGTTGCCACCCGACGCTTATTGTCAGACGGTTATATATTTGCTAGTATTGCCACATACATTCTATCATATCGCATTTTGCATAGAATGAATCAAATAACGGCGAGGCAGTTGTAATTCACAAACAAAACAACATGTTATCCAAACCTGTGTGGGTTCGTGATCAGCAGCCAGCCCGGTGAGGAAGCGCAGTATGTACTTGAGTGCAGGACGACTGATGAACTCCTTAAGCTCGTCAGAGTCCGTGCACACCAATGTCGGCTTCACACACGGTGCGTGTTTCTGTACGGGAAATACGATTTTATGTAAGCGATTTTGATCTTTATGAATATGGCGAGTAATAAACTATTTGGTGGAAGTCTGCAAAGGATTTTAAAGGTCTTTTTTGTTTCAATGCTAGGTATAGTAGGTATACGAGTAGAGAAAGACCAAAGAAACGATGGATGGACTGTGTGGAGCATGTTATGGCAAAAAATGAGGTATATGATGAGATGACGAGTAATATAGAAGTATGGGAGAAGAAGACATGCTGCGCCGACCCCGAATGATGATGATGTTAGGTATAGTATCCCCCGGTTTCCGGTAAACAATTTATTTGTTACTAGCCTATGCCCGCGGCTTTGCGTGGAGTTCGGTCACTCTTCCACGGGATTGTACTATCGGGATAAAAAATATCCTATGTGTTAATCCAGGTTATAAACTACCCCTGTGCCAAATTTTACCCGTTCCGTTCAGTTTACAAACTTTCGCATTTATAATATTAGTAGGATTAATGTATGTAAAGCATGTTTCTTCATTTTTTGGTTCACCAAGTAACCCATAATTTAACAAAAATTACCATTTGGCTTTCACAACATAAGAAGGAATAGAAAATTTTTAAACAAAAACTAGTGCAGTTAATTTTGGAATAAGAACGGGAAATACACTCACGCCTTTTTCCCACGGGGGTGGAGGAGAAGCCACCGAACGACACCTGCTATTAACCTAACATACTCCTTTTGCCTCATCCAAGTTCATACATCAGGTCATACACGCACACCGGTTGCAAGACTAAAAAAAAAAACTGTAAAGAACTCACCACAATATACTCAAGCGCATCCCTGACAACGCCAAGCGAGATAAGATAATCCTTCAGCGTCCCCCCAATAGAGTTCCTCTCGATGTTCGCACAGAAGACACAGAACAGCTCCATACGGAACTCCTCCTCGGTCCACTGCTCCGAGTCCAGCCGGTCGAAGTCCAGCACTGGCTTGAAGTGGTCCACCAGCATGGCCATCTTCAGGTCGTTGCCGTAGACTAATGCGGCGAGGACGCGGGTCAAGTGGCCCAGAGCTACTGAGTTGTTGCGGATTCCTGGACGAATGAACAGATAAAGGTGTAGGTGCCAACAGACTTTAAGACCAATAGCAAATAAATGATTAGGATTAAGAATACAGTTTTGGAATTTATAAGCTGTTCAAATAGATACAAATGTAATAATTTATGGCTGTACAAAGATTAGGTATTTGGGGCAAAAATTGGAACGAAAACCCTCATAAATAAAATATTCCTGTACAATTGTTTTTGATTAACATTATCACTGAACACATTTCCCGCTGTAACGGTTAGTGCTGCGCAGGGTAGGCTGCGCAGGCCGTTAGCAAATAGGTAGGTAGGTTGAGTGAAGTAAAACAGCTGGACCAGTTAATACATCTAATAAGAGCACTAAACTAGGTATGCTTTCTAGGTTTTTAGAGGCTTTACTTGTATAAATAAGTTAGTAAAATCGAGCATCTTCACTTCACTGATTTCGACAATCTAAATATTTAAATGATTCTGTTAGATAAGAAAGCCTTGGCCAATAAAGTGATAATTTTAATGATTCTGTGTTTTCAATAATATTACCTGGACATTCAGTGCAGTTGAGTAGAGCTTGTACATACTCTGGTCCTCCGAAGGTAAGGGAGAACTGTAGGAAGGACTCCAGGCTCTCACTCGCGGCCACGGATAGAATGCGCTCCATTATCTACAAACATTATTGGGTTAGTCAACATTTATTGTAGTTTTATCAACTTTGATATTATTTTCAAAGAGCTGTGTTAACAATTTTGGTTAACAATGAAGTATACTCAAGCTACGTTTGATTTGAAGATGGGGTGCACGGTCAGGCCGTACATCATCGATTAAGTTTTCTTTAATACTTTCGGTGCTAAGCCTGCACCCAGCATATGGGTCGAACAATAATTCGTTCGTGTGCGCACAACCCGCCTACCGAGTCGTCGTTATACGTAGCTATAGATTACTTGTGAATTTTGAGCATACAAGTATAATTTAATCATTTGAACTTAGCAGCGAAAGTGTAAAAAGGAAAAAAAAATCTTAATGCTTATGTTAAAAATATCTGGTGAAGTTACACGCCTGTGTTCATAACCAGGTGGCGTACCATGACGTCCTAAAACATTATTGTTCCATTCTCATTCCAGTGTGAAAAAGAGACGGAGCTATACAGGTCGTCTAGCTCCATCTCTTTCCCACTCTGGAATAGGAATGGAACAATAATGTTTTAAGCGTCATAGTACCCCCCTAGGTATCTTGCACATTACCAACCTCTAATAACTGATACACGAGCTGCGCCCGCGCCATGTCCTTCTCCTCTATCGCAGCGAGGTGCAGCGCGTGCAGCAGCACGGGCAGCGCGCGCGTGTCGGCACATGTGAGCACGCGCACACAGCGCCGCACGCGCGTGCACAGCGACAGCAGGCGCAGTAACGTGGAGCATAGTGCGCGCGCCGCTCCTACGCGCTGGATGGCCGCGAGGCGTTGTAGCATTACTTCTATACCACCTGTTTTAGGAGAATGTGTGAACAATGAGAATCAAAATAAAGCTTACTTTAGGCGACTCTCATCGAAATCGACGAGTTATCGCGCGGGCGCTAAACAACAAATGCGGGCGCGAAACTTCAAATGCGGGCGCGAAACGTCAAATGCGGGCGCGAAACGTCAAATGCGGGCTCATCTTTTTTATTTTGTAAACTGCACACAAAGGGCGCGGGGTAGTGCCTAAATTAAGATTTTTTAAGAAAATGAAGCTGAGTCCAAAATTTCAACATCAACAACCTTATCGTCATGAAAAAATCAATTTTATTTTGACAATTAAAGTCAGAAGTAACTTTGAAAAGAATGTAGGTAATACACATACCACAATCAGCAAGCACGTTCGCCATTCGGTACAGTTGTTCATCGTCAACAGCCTCAGCGTTGGCTTGAGTCAGTCGCTCTACGAACTCTTCAGTAGCGTCACCGAGTAATCCGCGCATTCGGTATACCACGCGCATCGCGTCGACGCCTTCGCCAGATGTGCACCAAACCTGTTGGAACAAGCATTTAACATTTTTAGTTGTGCAGATATCATTAAGGAACAATAGATTCTGCCTTTAAAAAATTAAGAATTAATATCCAAACAAAAATTGATTAAAATAAAGGGATAATTTAAGGGATCATTGTACTCATCATTATGAACAACTTTTATTATGTGGGCATCCCCGAAATAGCGAAACAAAAATCAGCTGTTCAGTACATTTTGTCGAGTTATGCGACAAAATAAATCGAAGGAGCCGTCGATTTTCTTTTTCGCAATTTCGTTGTTGGTCCCTTAGTAAAAGTTGTTCATAATGATGAGCAAAATGAGCCCTTAAATTTCTTGCAGTAATTTTTTTAAGACCTTATATAAAGTGGGAGCGAGAGAATAGTTTATTCGCCATACTGTTCGCTGGCGTTCTGTAGTTTCTGCCTGCCCCCTAATGGGAAAAAGGGGCGAGTATTTGTGTGAATTGTACCTAAGTTCTATGACCGCGACACCCGGGTCGCTTATACAGGGTGTTAGTTTAACGTGGGTCCAACTTTAAGGCAGGGTAGTACTATTAAAACTTAATAACTTTTACTACACGACCAACACTAAAATCGCGAAAGACTTAAAGATGCTCCATTAATGTTGGCATAACTCGACAAAATTTTAAGAAATCAGTATTTTTTTATTTCTTAGGACCTGGGGGCTACTATGACGTCTTAAAACATTATTGTTTCATTCTTATTCCAGAGTGGAAAAGAGACGGAGCTATACAGGTCGTCTAGCTCCATCTCTTTCCCACGGTAGGTCCTATATTGATCTACTAACCTTTTTATACACGTCCTTGACAGGCAGGTCCAGCGACATGATCTTGTTGCACACAAGCAGCTCCATTCCGTTGTCGTCTTCCAACAAGGCGACTAGTTCGCAGTCTGTACATATCTTGTTCTTCACGTCACGCATTAGCGGACCCATGCCTGGTTCCAGTGAGGAGTAGGGGTTGCCTAACATGCGGCCCTGGGAGAAAAAAAAGGTTTGTCTGTTTAGTAATGTCTTGTAGGCCATAATGCTGGGTAAACCATTATGGCTATGTCGGAAGTTTTCCACAGGTCAAGAGACCAAAAAACAACAGAACTCGTAATCATCATCATCATGTGCCTACCCTTTTCCCAACTATCTTCGGGTCAGCTTCCAGTCTAACCGGATGCAGCTGAGTATCAGTGGGTAGCAGTATTTTACATGAAGCGACTGCCTATCTGACCTCCACAACCCAGTAAGTGGGTAATACGAAACCCCTTGGTAAAACTGGATTGCAGAATTTCGGCTTCTGACTACTTGTAACGACAAATGACAGCCGGGACCAACGGCTTAACGTCCGAGGCACTGAGGAAACTCGGTATGTAATTATGGTTACCCATCTAGGGACCGACCTTGGCAAGCACGGCTTAGCCTTGAAGATCGACCCGTGCGGCTGTAATTATTAACAATGTAATGTAATAAAGCGACGCGAAAAGGCTTACCACATACTCAATACAGCATTCTGAACCCCCACATAGAATTACTCATCGGTAATTTAAAAAAATCTTCCGTTTCATTTATTTTGACCGTATAGGTATTGCACTTTTGTAGGAAACTGCTGTTATTTTTTAAAATCACTGATGTAAAATTCCATGTTTTTCAATAAGTAGAAAATTCGTTCTTGTTGAAGCTTATATGGCTGTCTACTCCAAAAACTGATCCAATCATACCTGCAAGAAGTCCTCCTGCTGTGGATCCTTCTCCAACGTGAGGAAGAACTCTCCGACATCGTTCTCCTCTGGGTAGATAATGGAGCAGAGTCTCTCGAAGATAAACACGGGAGTACGGTAATCATGGAGAGGGTACTTCTGCACCGTCTCTATGCAAACAGCCATGAACTCTGCTGTCTCGGTTTCGGTACCTGGGGAACATTAGGAATATGAACGGTTACAGTATGAGATTGTTACATTGTTATTTTGCATATAGGAACAAGCTTGAAACGTCGCGTCGTTTGGCAATAGTCCTGACTCATGCTTACATTTTGTGTCCATGTACTACATTTTTTAACCGACTTCTAAAAAGGAGGTGGTTATGTATTCGACCAACATCTATTATTTTCTTTTTTTTTAAGTATACGGACTGCTTTATTTTCTCACAACAATTTCCTCAGTAATGTTATTTAACATCTGTAAGGGACAGTAACAAAAGCAGTTTAAACCAACAGCGGAGCTAGGTATAGTTTTGTTCTAACTAACTTTACGGCGGCTCGGAAATTAGCTGCGAGTGACGGTCTGTGCATTATACAGTCGAAACGATGCGTCCTGTATCCCGCTGATACCTAAAATTGTGTTCTGCGCAGCTTTACGTTAGATGTTCCGAGCCGTCATAAAGTTTGAACCGTTATACCTGCGCAGACCGTCATTCGCAGGTTACTTCCGAGCCACCATAAAGTTGGAACAGAGCTTTACGCCGCTGCAGGTACGTATACGTTACACCGAAGGGATATGCCGATAAAAAAAAACTGCGATTCCACTCGGGACGAGTGGAATCGCAGTTTTTTGTTTTGTTCAACTCCATCTGTATTTCGGGGAACCTGTCCAAAGCTTCTACTAACGCTGTCCAGGTGGTAGAGTTATTTCTCTAAGCTCAGTTAACTCGAGTACAGCATACATAGACACGACTTGGTAGACGACCTTCCGACCACACGACCGCACTTGTGTCAGTCTCTCCGTAACACTCACCAGTGGTCATCTCCTCCAGCAGCTCCAGCAGCTTCTCCTGCGTGTCGTCGGTGAGGCGCGTGCGCTGCACGACCAGGCGCCGCAGCGACAGGTACCCGCCCAGCACGGCGCCCACCAGCCGACCCTTGTATGTGCGTCTGGCGCCGCTCTCTTCCAGGAACATCGCTAGGAGCTCCGTCAGGCGCTTTAGAGCGTAGCCTATTGATAGAGGGAAAAAAGTTTTTTTTTTCAGTTGGAAAAGTTGTAACAGCCCCCAGTACACCCGAGTAAACGGACGTTTTCACGTCAAAATTACGGGGTAGAACAAGACGAACATGGGTTAGGCCCGCCAAAAAGAGCTCAGACTCGTTAATAAAATTAAAATTACTTTATTTCAGACCAAGTCAATTTGGTTAGTACAACACACAAATAATAGAACGAGAAGAAATTAATATCATGGTGTGAAAATGGTACGTGTAGCCTGCGGCAAATCCAAAACAATCTCAATAAAGGTAAGAAAATGATATTTATTGCCAAAAGGAGCGTTGCGCCTAACATACAAAAATATTTTTTTTTCTTTGAGTTTTATAAATGAAGGCTTCTTTTCATGGGTTGTCAGTCAGACATACTATTTTCAATCTGTTTTTTTGGCTGTTAGCCTTAGTTTTTTTTTTTAAATATATAATAAAATCTTCCATACCTTGCGCCAAATCCGAGGTGAGTGTAGTCTCTTCAAGGCGGTGAAGCTGTTCGATCTCTTTGGTCATCAGATCGGCTATCAGTTGCAGGACTCCGCGCAGTGCCAGGAATTGCTTCCACGGTGCTTCGGATGCCAGCGCTATTTATGGGAAAATTGTATAATAGATTCGATTGCCTCGTTGGTCTACTTGTCACAAGTGCGACTGCCGAGCATGAGGTCCTGGGTTTGATTCCCAGGTCGAGCTAAGTGTTATTGGGCTTTTCTGACAGGAATTTCTCAGTATCAGGTATGGAGTTTGGATTTGTGCCCCGATGATGGCAATAGGCTCGACCCTTATTACATGGGATTCAGATACAAGGTGTTGTTTTGCATCCTCGTCAAATTCAAGAGGTAACTATGCGAATGATTCTCGTCACGAATCAATAATATAATGGGTAGGTTTTTTTTTTCTTGTTTACGAAAATCGGTAAGTGTGAACTACCTGTGTTTTAAACGCGGGCCGTCTGATTCTCGCCCTTTAACCGCGCTTCCACACATACAAACAATCTCAAAGTTTATTCCATAAACCACGTTAAGATGGTTTTTCAATTGATTATTTATGTCTTTTGTGACAACCTCATGAATCTTGGCGAGGTTGCAAAACAACACCTTGTATAACTGGCGAAATGGTATTATTTTTATTATATATATTTTAATTTGGTACATCTCTGCCTACCCCTTTTTGATTACAGGCGTGATGTTATGTATTTTAGATTGATGTAGACATTATGGCGGCATCTACAAGCCAGATACGAACTACGTCAGGTACGATCTTCACGCATTTCATACATTGCACAAGCAGAATAGGGGATAATCACAATTTTTTTTTATTTGTCTGTCGGGTAGATTATTGAAAAGTATTGGACACATATTTTTTATTTTTTCACGTGGTCATAAAATTACGGAGATATATTGAGTTGAAATGGCGCATGACGTCACATGTAGGTAAGTTTTATACCTACTTGTGAAGTAGAGAGCCCTCACTCTCCAACTTTAATGAGTTTTAACTAAGTAATTTTTTGATATTTTGATAAAACAAAAAATACGTGTCTAATATTTTGGTATTACCTGTCTGACGGACAAAATATAATTTCGTTTTCTTTACCCAGTTTTCACCCCTATTATCAGCACTGTCTCTTCGAAGGACCCTCTCTCTTCAACAGAGGTTGAGGAACTTTACACTGTTCCTCACACCTCTCGATGATCAAGTAAATCTGGATCTGAATCTGTATGAATGGGTAAGGGTATAACTTACTTTGATAAAGTTGCAAGAACTGTTCGCTGGCTTCACCGGCACTGCCCACTTCAGGCAAGAAGCTGGTTAGCAGAATCAACACCTGTAAACAGAAAGCATATAGAAAGTTTGGTCGAAACGAACTCAAAATAAAGATACGCCATGCGCATACGTTATGCTACGTTAAGTTAGAAACAGTTGGAGGGATATGACAATTCCATTAAGTAGTAAATCCTACTAATATTATAAACGCGAAAGTTTGTGAGTATGGATGGATGGATGGTTGTTACTCTTTCACGTAAAAACTACTGAATGGATTTGGATGGAATTTAGCATAGAGATAGATAATAGTCTGGAATAGCACATAGGAACATTTTAACCCGGAAGTGTGATCCCGCGGGACAATTACCGAAAAAACGCGAGCGAAGACGTTGGCAGAAGCTAGTTGTACAATAAGATCAAGTCCTTATTGTACAATTTAGGTCACGCTTTTTCGAATGACTGTATACAAAATCTTCAGAAAGCCATCTGCTTCTATACTTAGACTCCTTTTGTTTCATGGACCTTCAACTTCTGCCGACATCAACACCTGTTAAGATGTATACGTCCCCTTATGCGTTTACGTAAGTGGACAGGTAGTTTTCAGGATCCAAAAACGATGGGTAACATCGTGTCCTGCTTATACCGCTGTTTGTTCATTTCAGGAACTGATGGACGCTACAGAGGTCGCTAACCTAGTGGCTCAGTTCTGGGCCGTCACAATTTATATTGCCATCGACACGCTAAGAAGTCAGGTAAAAGAAAACTTACCTAGTTTCTCAGTCGTCAGTGGCGTGCCTCCAATGAAACGGGGGCAAAGCTCTACGACAACTGACGATATTGGGGTAAAAAATAAAAGTTTCGCTCCTGTCTGATATTGGTTTTCAAAACCGTTTTATTTTCCAATTATTTAAATTTGCCTAAATATAAAAATACAAAGAGTGGGAGCATCCGAGTGGAGTCATTGACCGTATGGTCCGTAGATACCATAGCGAACTAAGCTTGAACTCTTCTTTTGTTTAATGTTAGAGCGAACCTAAGTCTCGCGGCCGGTAGGTATAGGAGATATTAGAATTTTATTGGCAACGTCGCGCATCGTGAATTCTTGATAAATGCGCGCGAAATTTGATGTTATTATTATTTTGACATACATTTTTGTTTGGAATGTTTTTTTTTTCTTATTTGTCGAGTGTGACTGTTAGGCAAGCCGGGCTTTTCAGCTTGTATGATAGATCCGCCACTGATAGTCGTCTAATAAAGTTAGTACTTACAGCCTTAGTCCTGTCATAGGAGTCACACAGCGACTTGACCATCTGACAGGCGGTGTCGCGGGCGATGCGCGAGCTGGGGTCGAACATGACGGGTCGCAGCCATCCGCCGTCCTCCAGGGCGAGTGGACGCATGCCGTGCGACAGCATCGTCTGTGGAATACATTTTTTTTTACATAAAATCACAACTTGTAATCCCTGATGGATTAAGCAGAGGTGTACCTGATAGCACACCCATATTTCGTTAGTTATGATTAAGTCTCATGTAACAGGGGGCGAGCCTATTGCAATCTACCGGGCAAAAACTCTGACTCCATGGCTGGTACCGAGAAATTCCTGTTAGAAAAAACCAATGACACTTTGCCTGACTCGGAGATCGAATTCAGGACCTCATGGTCAGCAGTCGCGCTGGCGACCACGTGTGGAATGTTAATTACAAGGTGTAAACCAAACCTTCACGAACTCGTCAACCAAGCATTCTGTACATCAAACTAAGTACCTAGGTCTCCGCAAAAAAAATTACTGGGTAACGACTTTTTTTTTGGGTGAAAATTCACGTTTCACGATAGAACTCAATGTAACGTATTCAAAACATTGTGCTGATGAATGCATTGAATAGTACGGTGGTCAGGAAGGTATTAAAAGTAACTTGACAACATAAAAAACTTCTTTTTCAAAAAAAACTTGTGAAATAGTGTTTAACATTTGAACCACATTTTTATTGTGGTTATCGGTGCTCATAGCGCACTATCGACTTACACACGTTATACATGTGGTGAGCTTACCCTCTCGCGCCACTTCGCCAGGTACTTGGTGGCGAGGTGCGCGTCGTGCGGCGCGAGCGCGGCGCCGGGCGGCACGGGCGCGCGCGTGCGCAGCAGGCGGCGCCAGTGCGCGTGCGGCACGCGGCCCGCCAGCCACGCCGCCAGGTCCACCACCACGCCGCCCGACGACGATGCCGCTGCTGTGCCCGTCACTGCCACTATGGTGGGTACCGGCTCCTGTCACAAATAAAACGGGATTATCATCTGGGTAGCCATTTCCCTGCATTTCCATGTCGATTTTAGATATTAGTTTATTTGAATTGTAAGTGACAGTGCTGTTGGTTTGCTTATCATAAATAAATAGATACCTGCTTGCCTATCTGACCTCCACAACAACAACACGATACCCCTAGGTAAAATTGGTAAAAACAGTATTGATTAAAATTATCGTGGCTTTTGTAGTGTACCAACTTTTGATTTACTCGTAAGCGGGAAGTACGCAAAATTTGATTTGCTGCAACTTGTTCGAGTGATTTGACGATGACGAATGTTTGAACGCATGTAGTTTAGTTACTAGAGTGTACATCTGCCGAGTTTAGCTAGATCATAAAAATAAGGCCTTATGGAGCTACCTTAGGTGCATCTTTCGGTGCGTCCGCGTCGGCGGGTTGCGCTGGCTGCGCAGGCGCCGGTAGCGCGGGCGCGGGTGCCATGAGCTGCTGCATGTAGCGCAGGCACGGCAGCGCCACCTGCTGCAGCGCGAACTGGTGCGCTGTGTGACAATTCAGGACTACTCCTCATATAGATGTTGTTTTGTTTTACGGTGTATATTGCTAAATAAATGCTAAGGTTTCTATAAAGCGATTTGAATTTATGCATTTTGATACACCCTAAAATTTTGCATGCATGTTTTTATCTGAGCTATACATGTTTATACTATTATTATTTATTTGAGCTATACATGTTTATACTATTGTTTGCTATGTTTTATAAAAATAAATGATTAATGATTTTATGTTGCTCCTTTTTACCCAGAGATTTTAAGATACTATTGCGTTAGTGACATATTAAAACATAGGAATATAAAATGATGCATGCATCAGACAGACAGTGGGAACGTTATACACTGATTGTGTTACATACAACAACTTCAAATAGGTTGTAAATATCACAGCCCTAGCTTGTTAGTCAGTTAAATATGTTTGGTAATAAGGCGCAAATGTTTAATGTAACCATCGTAAGTAAGCAAATGCTAAAAATTTATAAGAAAAATGAATTGTTCTGTGTCTTCTAGATATAAAAGAGTTGTAATTTAAAGTTGTACAAGGATTTTCTGGCAGGTGGCCCAAAACGGATCTACTTTGCAAATGTCCACCAACAATGCCCTCCTGTCAACGTCATGCAAACGCCAAAAGATCCTTGTAGCACTGTATATGCAAACACACCTCTTTGGAGTCTTCCATATAAAATGCAGCTGTTCTCACACAAAGTTTATAAACTTCTACACATTAGATTATAAATTGACACCTGGCTTTTTTAAATTCTAGAACAGCAATCCCTAAAGTGGGTTTCGTGGAAAAGTCACCAAAGGTTTTTACATAAATAATGATTTTATTGCATAGAATTATTGAAGATAATTCTGAACTTTAAAACAATATTTAAAAATAAATAAAATCAAAGTAACTGTTTTTAATAACAAAATATTTTTACTGAATGCATATGAAAGTATACACGGTACTCATGTAAATATTTTTTTTTAATTATTGTATGTTTGTGTGCCTATTTGTTCCGTCTAATATCCGAAACAGCTGAAGCGATTTTGACGGAACTTTCCAGACAGATAGATGATGACTGTTGTTATAAGGAGTAACTTAGGTTTTATTTTAAAAATAAGGGTTCAATGCAAACAAAAATTAAATTCCTTGAAACTGTTTACAAAATCCGATTTAAATAGGGACGTAATATTTTTATAATAATTTCATGCGGACGAAGTTCGCGGGAAACAGCCAGTTAATAATAAAACTGTAAAATATATTAATTAATTATATAATAATGTGAAAAATAACACTATTTCACTGTCTAAAATATTTTAGTTTTTTGTTCTTACTTTAGACTGCAGACCTTTTATTTTTAATCTTTTCATGTGGTCTTGTGGGGCTACATAAAATAAAGGGGAACTATATTTTCTATCACCAAAATTTATATTTGTCATCAAGTTGTATCACCTAATAAATAGATCTATCGCCACGAAATATTTTCGTTCTCAGATAAACAAAAATTGTTCCCAGGTATGAATTATCAGTAAAATAAGAGATCGATAACCAATAAAATTATATTGCATTACATGAATATAAACTTCGTTCTTATAATAACAGTTTTGTTACTTAAATAATAGCTCTGTGCTCAGAATGGTAGATCTGTCACCAAATAAATAGATCAGTTCCTTAGAGACATAGGGCACATCAACTCGGACAGGTTAGGTTGATGTCGGGGTCTTAGTTCGCTCGCTCCGCTCGCTCACTAGACCCCGCCATCCCCTTCGTGTTAGGTTACTTTAAACCCTGCAGAGAGAAATAGGAGCCCCGCGCGGGGCTCCGTCGACTACTATTTGAACTTAATGCAATTTTCTAGTAACATAATATGATTTATTGGTGATCTCTTTAAATTAGTTTGCTTAAATACTTATTAGGACACACCTATTATAATACATACAAAAATATTTATTTGGTACTAGACCTTATATCTCAGGATTTTAGGTGATTTATTGTGGAACTGATTTTGCATTGTTTGGTGACTACATTTTGGTGACAGATCTACTATTTTGAGGACAAACCCTATTATTTAAGAAACACTGTGTCCGGTCTTAGTTCGCTCGCTCCGCTCGCTCACTAGACCCCGCCATCCCCTTCGTGTTAGGTTACTTTAAACCCTGCAGAGAGAAATAGGAGCCCCGCGCGGGGCTCCGTCGACTACTATTTGAACTTAATGCAATTTTCTAGTAACATAATATGATTTATTGGTGATCTCTTTAAATTAGTTTGCTTAAATACTTATTAGGACACACCTATTATTATACATACAAAAATATTTATTTGGTACTAGACCTTATATCTCAGGATTTTAGGTGATTTATTGTGGAACTGATTTTGCATTGTTTGGTGACTACATTTTGGTGACAGATCTACTATTTTGAGGACAAACCCTATTATTTAAGAAACACAAAACTAATTAAATTGGTGATAGGTTAAATGATACCCAAAATAAAGTATGTTCCATTACGTGAGAAGTTTAGGAACCGCTGTTCTAGGGCATAACAAATCAACTATCATAAAGTTTCATGCTTTTTATCGTGATTTATTTCATTGATTTTAGATAGATCTAGTTAAATACTTACAATTCGGCGAAGAGGAGTTGATGCCGGGCATGCCCGCTAACGCCTCCGCTTTCAGTATGGTGTTGGCTGCTGGCATTATACCGGCCACTTCTGTCAGTAGAGGGCAACACCTAACGAAACAAAAGAAACGAATATGATAGCAATAGGGGTGCGGACTGGGTAAAGAAAACGATATTCTATTTTGTCCGTCAGACAGGTATTACAAAAATATTAGACACGTATTTTTTGTTTTATCAAAATATCAAAAAATACTTAGTTAAAACTCATTAAAGTTGGAGAGTGGGGGCTCACTACGTCACAAGTAGGTATAAAACTTACCTACATATGACGTCATGCGCCATTTCAACTCAATACAGGGTGTAACGGAAAGGGTATATACATCCTTAAGGGTGTGCTACAGACATCAAACTGAACATATTTCTCATTATAAGAAATGTTTTTTAGCAAAAAAATATCTGAACAATACCTATTCGACCCAAATGTATAGGCAGCTGATATTTTTTTTGCTGCAAATTTTTTTTTATGTTGAGAAACATGTTCAGTTTGATGGTCTGTAGCACACCCTTAAGGATGTATATACCCTTTCCGTTACACCCTGTATATCTCCGTAATTTTATGACCACGTGAAAAAAGAAAAAATACGTGTCCAATACTTTTCAATAAACTACCCGACGGACAAAGAAAAAAAATATGATCATCCCTATTAGAAGTGAAAAAGGCACACTCACACCATCAGATAATATTATTTTATTTATTTGTCTCACCAACAATAAATACACCAAAACAGAGTTATAGGTCAGTGTACTCATACTCTTACAGGTAAGCAAATCATGCATTAATTATTTGTAGTTCAGTACTCATATAACTAAGAATAGTCATCAAGTTTTGTTTGGTTTACAAATACAATGTATAAATAAAATTAATACAAAATATCTCGTCGACTGGTTGACACTTCGCGAGACCAGAGGACTGGCTATATTTTTTTGGACAAAGAATTAGCATTGCCATTCAACGTGGCCATGCTAATTCTAAACATAGGCTATATTATATCACAATTTTCGCGGAATAAGTCGCGGGCGAAGTGCTAGTCTGTTATAAATTACAAAATAATGCAAGTAGTTTATAAAAATACGTACCAAACCCATAGTCTCACAATGCATCGAAGTCTTGCCTCCCAACATTCAACCGAATCCTGTACTTTGACGAGCGAACCCAGTAGAAGCACCAATGGACGCACCTGAAACAAATTCACTCTTCGTTGAACTTCCCGTTGTCAAAGAATCACATTCAAAGATCAACTTTATTTGAGTACAAGTAAGGTTCATTGTCGGTTAACACTTACCGAGTTGTTATGATCTTGTGAAGCAGCGTGTCCCATCAGCGAGAGCGTGATTCGTTGCGAAAGCAAGTTGCATAGTTGTTCGGTCGCCGGAAGGTTGTCACGGGTAACTAGGCAGATCAATGCACGCACTTCTTCTTGGCACTAAAGAAAACAATATTTGTATTTTTAAACGTGATCGTTGTTAGTTGTAACAAATAGCAAGTTCATTCACATAGATATAATTATTATAAGAAGTATAATACAGAATCTATTATTAAAAACATGTATAGCGTGAAGAAGGGCGACGATCGCATCATCTTTAAACATAATATTATGTCAACGATTGGCAAAGATAGATTCAATCGCCTCCCTAGAATTTATAACGTAGTACGAAGAGTTATGTATTATCTTATGTTATTGTGTTATCTACAATAACATAAGATAATATCACGCCTGTAATGCCCCGAGGGTTAGACAGCGGTGTCACTATTAGTACACCCAGTCAGTTTTGGTTTAAGTTCTATTTAATAGGGGGCGAGCCATCGACCGGGCTTAAATCCAGAGTTCTTAGCTGCTACCCAGAGATTTCTGAAGGTAAAATCCAAAAACACTCTTGCCCGGCCCGGGAATCGAACCCAACATCTCATGCCCAACAATAGGGGTGTAGACTGGGTAAAGAAAACGACATTCTATTTTGTCTGTCAGACAGGTAATACAAAAATATTAGACACGTATTTTTTGTTTTATCAAAATTTCAAAAATCTTAAATAACTTAGTTAAAACTCATTAAAGTTGGAGAGTTGGGGCTGACTACGTCACAACTAGGTATAAAAATTACCTAGATGTGACGTCATGCGCCATTTCAACTCAATATATCTCCGTAATTTTATGACCACGTGAAAAAAGAAAAAATACGTGTCCAATACTTTTCAATAATCTACCCGACGGACAAAGAAAAAAAAATGTGATCATCCCCTATTGCGCTTGCGACCACTCGACCAATGAGGCAGTCAATACAATAACTTGACATATTTGGAACTGTTTTAGTATTGTAAGTTACCTGTGGAGTTCCGCGATGCAGGTTGTGTTGCACGAGCTCCTGCACAAGCCCGAAGCGGCACAGGCGCGTGCGGTGCTCGGGCTGCGACGCGAGCGCGCGCAGCAGCGTGAGGCAGTGCTCCGCGCACGCCAGCGCGCAACCGTAACACCCGCCACCTGGTGGGGATGAGGTTCTTTGTTTCTAACAATGTTTATTGTATGTGTTTGTTTGCTAGTTCGCGGAGCTTCACTGTCTAGGCACTTTTCTGGTGGTCGCCAGTGTTGATTCTGGCTTACAGGAGTTACCGTGGTATGGGGATTGTTATCGCAGGCTTGTCCCAAATGTCAAGTTTGTTTTCATTGTTTGCAATACATGACACGAAAACTGCCATGGGAACCACACTGCATTAACAAAAAATACTCTGCATCTCCATCCGTTTGTGTTCGCGTAAAGTATTAAATATTCGAAGGAAGGTGTTTTTTTATCAACAGAGTTGTTTCAATTGTAAAAGTTGTCCATTTAGATGAGTGTTTCATGATGATGATGAGTGTTTTAACTTAAAATATGAATTCATCAAATCCAACAGCCTGTATAAAACCAACAGCCTGGCGTAAAAATTCGTTCAGACATGATGTCAAGCATAATATAACGCCGGAATTCCCCAACAACAGTTAAAAGTAGCCAACTTACCTTTAGTAACATCGCCGTCATAATTCTGCAGCAGTCCAGCATACACCGGCAGAGTATCGCCCTTCGTCAGCTCGCTCTGGGATCTATCGAACGCCACCAACTCTTTCCTAAAAACAATACATTTATTAAGTAACACTTATTAACGGTTGCTTGGTGACACATTTCAGAAAAAAATGTTGTTGAGCATATGCCCATTACCTACCACTAAGATTTTTTAGGGCACATGTCGTAGATGCATAATTTCCTGTTGAAACTTAAAGCAGCTCACATGCACGCATTTAAGTCACAACATTCCTTCCTCTGAAGAAATTATATAGAAAGTTCGAAACGCATAGATTACACACTAAAGTTCTGACATTACTTAACCTTCATTCACATTCCATAAACCATTCATTGACGTAATCTACTGACCTGCAAGCCAGCACCTTCTGTATGATCTTGGACAAGTCCTCGAAGTGTCCCTTGCTGTCGACGCAGTACTTGTGCGCAAGAGTCTGTATGACGCGGTTGATCTGCGCGCCGCTGAACGACGTGTTGCTTGCGTTGCTGTTCTCGTCGGCTGAGCGGCCTTCCAGGCGGTGCTCGCTTATTTTGTGGAGGAGGGACTGTGGAAGTAATTAATGATCAAGTAAAAAAATGAAAAGAATAATAGCACATACAGCGACACATCGTTCACAGTGTTACAGATAATGAACAACAAACTGTCTTGGTATTTCTACGGTTGATACTGTTACGCCGACTGCTTTACGAGAACATTCTAGGACTACGGTCGAGTCTAGAATGTTCCACGATGGAAGTGTCTAGAAAGTTCGAGAAAGTTCTGGACCTTTGTGGAACCTTCTAGAAGGATTGGTTCCACTATAGAGCCATCTAGAAGGTTCGGGAAGGTTGTAGAACTTTCTCGAAGGATGGGTTTCCCCTAAGGAACTACCTAGACATTCACGGAAGTTGTGGAAGTTTCTCGAACAGGGGTCGGCCGTATAAATAGGCGACGGGTTAGCGGAAGTGAGTTAGTCTGATTTTGGCTACGAAACGAAGCGATCGAAGTGAACGACTAGTGCGATATCTAAGTGATTAGTGATTAAGTTTAAGTGTTTGTGAAGTGTTTTAAGCTGTTTAAAGTTAATTAAAGATTTTTAGTGTTTATTTGGTAGTGTGTTAATTTGTCCTATACCCAGCTTGTAACAATTGGTGTCAGAAGTGAGGATAAATTATGCCAATTCTACCAAAGGACGATACAGACGGTGTCCGCACCAGAAGTCATCGACAGCAAGATATGGACCAAAGGAGGTTTGGAGATTCTCCGACACAGACACCGGCTGGTGCCTAGCCTACGTCGGAGCCAGTCGCTGGCTCATCCGGAGTTTCTCCATCACCTGCGGCGCCAGACTTGACTGTTTTAATGGCACTACTGCAGGACCAGGCTCGCCGTCAAGAGGAGCAGGCTCGCCAGTTGCAAGATCAGTTGCAACGAGATAAGGAGGAGCAGGCTCGCCGTCAAGAGGAGCAAGCTCACCGGTTGGAGGAGCAGTTACAGCGAGATAAAGAGGAGCAGGTCCGCCGCCAGGAAGAACAGATGCTCCTGATAAAAGATCTTCACGCAACCTTTGGCAAAGATCTTAAGGTGATGAAGGAACATGTCCACCAGCTTAAGAATCGTATCTCGGAGGCCGAGCTTCAGATTGCTGGAGTGAAGAAGGCCTTAGGTGAACTTAAGGCTGGAGATGGAACTGTGGTTTCCGTGGTTGCTGCACCTTCAGCACGTGGGTTTAAAGTGCCTCCATTCGACGGAACATCTTCGTGGTCGGCCTATAAAATCCAATTTGAGGCCGTTATGAAGGCGAATGGCTGGACCAAAGCGCAAGCCATGACCGCGCTCACCTTGAGCCTCCGAGATCAGACCCTAAACATCCTTGAGGCGCTCGGCAAGGATGTAACCTACGAGCAGCTGCTGGAGGCTTTAGAGTCCAGATACGGCGATGCGCACCTGGAGCACGTATTCCGAGCTAAGTTGAAGGATCGCGTTCAAAGCAGTGCCGAGAATCTGCAGCAGTGGGCCCTGGAAGTTGAAAAGCTGGTCCGCAAAGCATACCAGTCTGTTCCTGCACTTATCAATGGGAATCTGGTACAGGCTTTTGTCGACGGAATACGCGACTTGGAAGTTAGAGCCGCTGTGAGACTTGGGCATCATGAGACGTTGAAAGACGCCTTGGCCCATGCCTTAGAAGTAGAGGCAGTGAGGCAAGACCACCGAACACACCGCATCAGGGAGGTTGTGGCATCACCTGTACGCGACCGTCCGCAAAGGTGTAGCCCTAGGTGTTACACTGGTAGAGAAAGGGATCATCTTCAGTCAAGCTGTCCGAAGAAAATTGAGGTAACACCTGTGCGCCAGCGCCCGCAAGGATACACCCCTAGGTGTTACACCTGTGGAGAAAGGGGTCATCTACGGTCAAGCTGTCCTAAGCGAAGCATGTCGAGAGAGGATCATTCCCAGCAGTTAAAGGAGGCTGATATGACTATCCAGCACCGGTGGAGAACTCACAATAATAAAGACGCACTGTCAAGAAGATCTTGGCGAGAAGACTGTACGCTGTTCCAGGCAAGAAACTAAAGCAGTAGTGCCCGTGAGGATGCTCAGAGCGGATCTCAGCGATACGTGGAAGGAAACCATACAGCATGCTCAGCAAAATGACTTGGACATCAAACCGATTTTCGAGTGGATCACAGCTGGTGCTCCTAAACCCAAGTGGAGTGATGTGGCAGCGATGTTCCATCACAAAGAGTTATTGGGCACAATGGGACAGCTTCGTTATCCAGGATGGAGTCTTGTGCCGTAAATGGGAAAACGTTCGAGGTGACAACTGTCATTTACAGATGGTTGTCCCTAAAGCTAAAGTACCGGATGTTCTACGGTTATACCATGATGGATGTTCAGGCGGACATATGGGGGTAAAACGGACTCTACTGAAGATCCGAGAGCGATTTTACTGGATCAACTGTCGAGAAGATGTAGAGGACTGGTGTCGCAAATGTACCACTTGTGCGGCTGTGAAAGGACCCCAAACACGCAGCAGAGGTGCATTAAAACTGTACAACGTTGGAGCCCCCTGGGAACGGATAGCATTAGACGTTGCGGGACCATTCCCAGAGAGTGAAAGTGGAAACAAGTACTTCATGGTTGTCATGGATTACTTTACAAAGTGGCCAGAAGTCTTCGCCATTCCTAACCAAGAAGCTACAACAGTTGCAGATAAATTGGTTCAGGAAGTGTTCTGTCGTTTTGGAGTACCCTTGGAAATTCACAGTGATCAAGGAAGGAATTTTGAATCACAAGTATTTCAGGAGACTTGCCGATTGATGGGTACCCACAAAACCAGAACCACCTCTTACCACCCACAAAACCAGAACCACCTCTTACCACCCACAATCTGATGGAATGGTGGAACGTTTCAACCAAACGTTGGAAAGATATTTGGCAAAAGTCGTGGAAAGCAGGCAAAGGGATTGGGACAAGCACATACAGCCGTTTCTTTTGTCCTACCGTAGTGCAGTCCACGAAAGTACGGCTGTGACACCAGCCTTCGCGAACTTTGGAAGGGAATTACGGTTGCCAGCAGATTTAATCACTGGAACTGCTCCTGATGCTCCACGCAGTGTAACCGATTATGCAAGTGACTTGCGTAACAAGTTGAATGACGTGTATGAGCATATCAGACAATCCGGCCAACAAATGTCTGAGAGGATGAAGACCCGTTATGACCGGAAGGCAAACAGTAGAGGGTTCGACGTGAATTCACTGGTGTGGCTGCATAACCCAGTGCGTAGCAAGGGAAGTCTCCGAAATTGCAAGCAAAATGGGATGGACCATACCGAGTCGTGACCAGGATCAACGATGTCACCTATCGGATACAGAAGGGTCCACGAGGTGCGCCTAAGATCGTACATGTAGACCGATTAGCGCGATACTACGGGACTAACGATGCTCGGGACGAGCATGTCTAAGGAGGGGGCAGTGTTACGCCGACTGCTTTACGAGAACATTCTATGACTACGGTCGAGTCTAGAATGTTCCACGATGGAAGTGTCTAGAAAGTTCGAGAAAGTTCTGGACCTTTCTGGAACCTTCTAGAAGGATTGGTTCCATTATAGAGCCATCTAGAAGGTTCGGGAAGGTTGTAGAACTTTCTCGAAGGATGGGTTTCCCCTAAGGAACTACCTAGACATTCACGGAAGTTGTGGAAGTTTCTCGAACAGGGGTCGGCCGTATAAATAGGCGACGGGTTAGCGGAAGTGAGTTAGTCTGATTTTGGCTACGAAACGAAGCGATCGAAGTGAACGACTAGTGCGATATCTAAGTGATTAGTGATTAAGTTTAAGTGTTTGTGAAGTGTTTTAAGCTGTTTAAAGTTAATTAAAGATTTTTAGTGTTTATTTGGTAGTGTGTTAATTTGTCCTATACCCAGCTTGTAACAATACGGTTCGGTACGGTTCAAGTATGAGCTTGTCTTATTTTCACGAGGATAGAATTGAGATGAACACCGAAAGGATTCGAACTAACAAAATCAATTTTCTTTATAAAATTGTGTGAAGTCCCTGATTCCTGTGCAAGAGCCAATCCAACCATCTCACCCCCCAGTGGGAAATATTACAGAATCTTATGCAGTAACATTAACAAAAATTAAAAATATGGAAACATAAAAAAAAGCCAGAATAGTGCCTTCCTCGTCATGTGAATTCAAAACAGCAGTGCTATTCTCTAAGGATACAGCCTTGAGCGCAGCGCTGTGCCAGCGACGAAACTACAGTTTGGTATTCGCTAAGCCGCAAATAGCGACACTAGCGCTTTAAGCTGTGACGGCCGGGAGTTAGAACTACTCAACGTCGAGAAAGTTGACAGTTCTTCATACATTTTGGTATTCCGTAAGAAAAAACAGCGTCGAACTCGCTGACAGCTTCACTCACAGCCACGATTTTGTCTGTCAAATCCAAAAGCCACTATTTTAGCGCGTAAATTCTTGAATTAATACCTAAATAATATGGAAAATTGCTGCTCGGCGGTTAATTATAAAGATAAATTTATTAGAAGAAGCTAAGCAAAGTTAAGTATAATTTAAAAAAATCACGACAGGCGAGAGAATTATTAAGAAAGCTAAATACACTATCCCGGGATAGAGATTTTATTCACATTTACAGGTTTTCTTTCTGAGGATCTAATTAACATAAACATATTGTTTTAAAATAAATACCTAAATATTTCATGGACAACAATAATATTGTGTCATAAGGCAGCAGCGAAGTAAATATCTTACTTTTCACATAGCCACAGAATTAAGTTTAAAACAAGTTATTGCTTTGCAAGCACATAGATATTTTTAAACTTTTAAATAGATTCAAATAACAGACAGAATAACATAGCATTTATTTATTTTTAGGCTACTTTGGCCCATAGATATATACCTTACAGTCTAACATACATAGGTATTATAAAATACAATTTGTGTTAGTAAATAAAACCCTAAAACAACATATGTTAGTAACACTTCACTTGCACACTACGTCACTGTGCGGTCATGTGGCACTTGCCCGCTTAAGCAACGGAACACCACTCCCTGCGGCCATAAGTCCTCTTCCAAGACTAGGTGCGAATAACAAGTTAGTATTCGCACCACGAACGCCTCAAAGTTGACGTTGCGGCGCAACTCAAGCAGCTGCACTCTCGCTACGTACTTGATCTTCTGGCGCACGTACTCCACAATGTCCACCGCCGTAGTGGTGTAGTGTAGGCGGGAGATGTACACCGGAGTGTTCGGCTTCGTGGTACTAATAGGCAAGTTGGGCTCCAAGGGAGCCTTGCCGCAGCGGTTCTTGTTGGTTCGTTGACGGCGCTTCCTCCTCAACACCGTCACGAAACCATAATCAGCCCGAATCGGTGCCTTTGGGATGCATCTAACTTCTTCTGCACATCAGGCTAGTTACATCGACGTGGTCGAATGTGACGGGAGGCAGCTTGTGCAAGTCCTTCGCCACGAACGTCGGCACGTCGTCAGGGTCAGTCACGTTTAGCAGCGTGATGATGTCCTGTATGCAGTTCTTAGTCCTATCACGCCGGCGGGACACCATCTGTTCACTTTTCATGAGCGACCGGTACAGCAGCAGTTTCGCAGCAGCAATGTCGTCTTCACTGAAGTTCGTAGCGCAGATTTGGACTGCGGACACCTCGTCCATCACATCTAACTTCTGCTGCAGGAACGCCAGTAGTTCATTCGCCACAAGTGATTGTTTAATGGCGATTAAAATAGATAAAAAACAACAGACAAAAAATTGTGAATTGACTGCGAGTATTGTGTATGTGACAGTCAGTGACAGGACAGCCCGTTGCTTAGGTTGCTTAGTTACGAAATAGGCAAAGGAATTTTATTTTCATTCAACCATTCTTGTAATTACAAAAATGCATTATTTAACCTCTTGTAATTATGAAAATCGTGAGTAAAATCAATTCCTTAAAATACTTAAAACTAGACCTATATTATACATTTTAAGCCCATAAAACACTCAGTCGAGATTTATTGATTATAATTTAAAGAATTTGTTTCAAGCCCTAATTCGTCGTCGAAATGGTGACGGAAGATGTCAGGCCTAGAGTTCGTCGACGACCATAACCGCGCTAGAGAATACCGTTTGAATCAGCGCTGCACGATCGGTCGATCTCGAGGCTGTCTCGCTGACGAGTTCGTCGACGAGCACAGCCAAGAAACTGTCTATTAGGGAATAGCATGGCTGTAGTAATATTTCGTCTACCACTAAATATTTAGTAAAAAATTCACCTTATACTTTTTTTTGAAGAACTTGGCTAAATACCAAAGGCATAAGAGAATACGTCAAACACGTATTCTTTTGACAGAATAAAACTTTTAGTCAGGCTTAACGACAACAGCTCAAAATCCAGTGCGTGGTGCAGATAAGCTCCCGGGCGAACGTTAAATAGGCCAACTCTTGACCTCAAATTTGTCCTGATAACAGAGATGAGGTTGACGGGACAGGATGAAATGAACAGAGATGGAACGAACGTGGGCTAAAACTTACCTCCAAGACTGGCTTATTAGACGTCAACTGCCTATAAACCCGGTCTGCCTTATCCAGTAGCGCGCCGATAGTCTGCACCATCTTTTTCCTCTCCTCATCATTCTCTATGGTGTCGACGGCACAGCACGGACGAGCAGTCAGCGTGTAGTCGAACTTGGCGTACTTGCAGAAACCGCACGCGTGGCAGAGGAACGGGTCTTTCTCGTCGTAGTTTATGGCACTGGCGGAAAAGAAATAAGGATTTTATGTATGGGGAAATAGGAAACATTATTTGAAAAAAAAAAAAAAAAATTCGTTAACATTATTTTTAAATTTATTAAATCTACCGACCATAAATGAAAGAAAGAGATGATTCACTAAGGATGTAATTTATTTTTCGAACAATTATCATGAACAGTCATAATATTTTTTATCAATTTTCACTTCCCTATGTAGAAGCTACTTTTTACTTTCGCTGTGATTTATATATATAAACTAGCTGCGCCTCGCGGTTTAACCCGCGCAAACCGGGATAAAAAGTAAAAAGCTTATGTGTTAATCCAGAGTATAAGCTGTCTACATACCAAATTTCATAGAAAACCGTTCAGCAATTGAGGCGTGAAAGAGTGACTAATACGACACACACACTCACTTAACAAACTTTCGCCTTTATAATATAAGTGTGATAACCGTAGCTTGACCTCATTTTGAATAGCCTCTCAGAAACAAAATAAATATGAACATCATGATCAACACTCTCTTGCCCTAATCTTAATTTATTTGAGGTTGGCACAGCATGTCTTCACCTTCTATACTTCTCTGTTACTCTTTATCTCAGTTACGTCCTTTCTAGGCATATCATACTTCACACAGGTAAGTATAAAACTATTATTATTACGTACCGACACTTGTGACATTGGAAGACGTTCTCTCCGCAGTTGGCGCAAACTCCAGGGTTGGCTGGTACAGATTGCGAGCACCGAGGACATTGCAGGGATTCACCTACAACAAGCATTTTATTAGATCCTTAACACTGTCATTGTTCGCGAAGCAGACAGAATAGAAACATAATCGCTCTGAACTATAATTTTTTAGTTCTTGAACTTGGACAGCTATAGGGTTAGGTAAAAAATATTTTTTTTTTAAACATATCATCACGCCTGTAATCCCCGAAGGGTTAGGCAGACGAGTACTTAATAGTACATCAACATTTCGCCAGTAACGTTTTAGTTCCATGTAATAAGGGGCGAGCCTATTACCATCAACGGGGCACAAATCCAGACTCCGCAGCTACTATTTTCAGAAATTCCAGATTCCGGCCCGGGAATCGAACTCTGGAGCTCATGCTCAACAGTCTACCTTGAGACCACTCAGATAATGAGATCTTTTAAAAAATGGTAATATTATTTCTAAAACTAAGTTATCAAGGACTCTCTCTTACTTGTCTTTATCCTTTCGGAATTATTGTGTCCTTGCCAGTTTTATCTCTTTGGTCTCTTTGGTTTAATATTCTAAGCGTATTGTAAGACACTTCGTACGTACCAGTAGCCTGTTGATTCTCATAGAAATCAGCGTACTCCATCATGAGGTTGCACGCGACGATCGGCAGAGGGAAGTCAACGCGCACTTCTGATTGGCCTGATTGCAGCTGCACGCGTTTTGCTTTGTGCCACATTCCTGAACAAAATAAGATTTAGATAGATAAGTAGAAACTATGTGTATAGGCAGTCGCTCCATGTATAATGCAGATATTCAGCTGCATCCATTTAGACTGGAAGCCGACATCGACATAATTGGGAAAAGGCTAGGTAGACTATGAAGTAGAAGCTATGTCTGGATAAAAAAAATGTAATTCTGGTAAAGACTTGACGGCACGGTTGGCGCAGTGGTTGAGCGATCGACTGCTGCGCTGCGTGTCGCGGGTTCGATCCCCGCACGGAACAAATATTTGTATGGCCTACAGATAGTTGTTCCGGGTCTGGCTGTTTGTGTATGTCAGTTTAAATGTTTGTAAACGCACCCACGATACAGGAGAAATCCTAGTGTGGGGCAACGTTTAAAAAAAAAAAAAAAAAGACATTCTTAAAAAAAAAAATAAAGAAAAAGTGTTGCGAATGGTCAACACTTTGAAGGAAACTTCTATGTCAGTTACAGCTGCTGAATGTGTTATAATGACCAGCCTCGAAGGTATCTCCACATTAGGTGGAGTTTAACGCTAACATAAATGAAGTAAACTTGCATAATTTATGTTTGTTGTCTTCATAAATCACACCTGCAATCCCGAATGGTTAATAAGCAGAAGTGTACCTAATAGAACCTACATTTCGCCGGTATATGTTTATTCCCATGTAATAGGGGGCGAGCCTATTACCATCAACCGGGCACAAATCTAGATTCCGTGGCTGCTACTGACAAATTCTTGATGGAAAAACCTAATAACACTTTGCCCGACCCGGGAATCGAGCCAGGGACTTCATGCTCAGGAGTCGCGATTGCGAATACTAGACAAACAAGGTAGTTTGTTTTGTCGAATGTCATCATAATCGTTTGAAATTGAAATTAAAAAAAAACAAAACAGTGTAACAAAGACTGGCAATTAAATAACGACCTTGCATACCACAAATAAAACACAAAATCCACTAACCGGGTCGATTCTTCAACTCCTGCACCGCTTGCACAGTTCTATTGTTGTAATAGAAGTTGATAGTCCGCACCATCTTGCTCCTCTTGATGTCGCTGATGCGCAGGTTGATACGGCTTATCATATGACTGTTCACTAGCTTGACGATCTGAGTCGTCGTCGTAAACTTTGAGTCAATCTGCGAACAGTAGTGCGTTTAGCTCTTATTAAGTTGGGTTAAGGCTTATTTTTGCATGGTTACATAGAATAGAGACAATATGAAAATAGGTATAAGAATTAAGGCAGTTTACACCTTACGGCATTACATACAAACTTTTAAGACGTTATTTTCCGAACTGGCAAAACCGATGTTAATTAAACGTAATACGCATAATATGCAGGATACATAGGTCTAAAAAGTTACTATAGACAATTTTGAAAAATAGTGGTACAGCTAAATTGGACCGATTATAAATTATTTATAGAAACAGAAATTTCCAACTATCTTTTTTTTAAAGATATTTCAAAAATGCTTTTTAGTATCTTTTTAGACCTATGTATCCTGCTTATGCGTATTAAGTTTCATTAAAACAGGTTCAGCTATTTCGGACAATGAGGACTTGAAAGTTTGTATGAAATGTATTAAAGTGTAAACGCTTTTAAGTCAACATAATGAACTACCCGAACTTATATTCATTGCGTAGGCAGGCCAATAGACACTCTCAGTAGAACAAATGAGTAATCAGACGCATTATAAAATAATGTAAAATATTCAACATCCATTTTATATGGCAAAAGAGGCGTCATAAATCAATTAAAAATATGTTATTTCTTACTCATACAAATCACAATATCAAACTAATCGACACAAGACTACATAGAACAAACATGACGTGCAATCAAAACCAACCTTTATGGTAGGCAGTTTGATGGTCGCCATGGGAACCTCAGGGTTGTTACAGACGAGACAAGGCTCCGACTCCAGGTAGTACCCGTCCAGCTCGACGTAAGAACCGAGGGCCGCGTACAACGCTGCGTTGCCGTGGGACGAGAGCAGCTGGTTCTGATTGCGGAGTAACTCTACGGCGCTACCGACGTACTTCTGTGTGGGAGAAATTAAATGAGTTTACTGTAGTCTTGCAGGACTGATAAAACATTTGGCTTTACATGTAGAGATTTTTTTTCCTCTTTCCTTTTTCATTTTAAAAAACGTTACCCCACTAGGAATTTCTCCTGTATCGTGGGTGCGTTTACAAACATTTAAACTCACACACACAAACAGCCAGACCCGGAACAATTATCTGTAGGCCATACAAATATTTGTTCCTTGCGGGGATCGAACCCGCGACACGCAGCGCAGCAGCCAATCGCTCAGCCACTGCGCCAACCGTGCCGTAATTGGGATAAGGGAAAGAGAATTATGATGATGCTGATGTAGAGAATTTAAAGATGCTCTGAAAATCGTACAAACAAGATCCAATAAGTACTTTATCATAAGTTGATGCACTACTTTTCTTAACAGTTAACTCCATATAAGCAGTAAAAAAAACTGACCTCAGTATCAATATTGGGCGTCTTGAGCGTGAAGTAGCCGAGCAGGTCGACGAACTGCGCCGCCTTGCGTCCGTACTGCGGTAGAGCCGGCCAGATGGCCCACAGCAGAGATACAAGTGAAGACTGGTCGGCTTGACCCGAGTTGCTGAACAAATGACTGATGATAACATGTGTCTATTGTTTAAGTTAGTGTTCTTTTATTGTTTTATTCTTACTTTTGTATAGATTCTTTTTATTTACCTATTTTTTGTGAATGTGTGGACATTGTAGGCTTTGTATTTTTTTTTTTTTTTTTTTTTTCTCTATTACTACCGTCTGTAGTAAGCAATCGACTTATTGTCGGGCCTACGCTGTCCTCCCATACTTAAGTACTAACGCTGTAACTTCAAATATTGTAAAACCAAATGATTTTAAAAGAGTAACCATGGAGTTTCTTGCCGGTTCTTCTCCATAGGAAACGACCAACCCGAACCGTGCACCTTTTGTTGACGTTTTATAAGTGCCCATGTAGGCCTATGTAAAATAAAATATTTTGATTTTGAATAAAAGTAGCACTGTTTTAAGCTTTTACGGTTTATAAATAAACTTAGACTGTCATTTACGGTATATCTCGCGATCATGACGCTTGCAACAGCGTCGAGAAATCGGGAGCTCACAACAATTGAAAATCAGGACGAGTCCCTTAAGGAGACTAATAAAAGTAATTCTAAATAAAAGTAATTTTATTAGTAAAAAAAAGTTTTTATATTAGTAAGTTTATTATTGTTAATATGTTTATATGTATGTGTTTATATGTTTATTATTGTTAGTAAGTTTTTTATTAGTAAAAAAAGTAATTTTGGATTTAAATAATGCCTCATTAAAATACCACTTTAGTAACGTAAATAAATGTTGTTCTTATTTTTAAATGTAACATGACATCACGCCTGTAATCCCACAAGCGTTCAGCAGAGGGGTTCCTAATTGTAGACCTTCATTTCGCCAGTTTTATGCAAGTCCCGTGTAATACGGGGGCGAGCCTATTGCCATCAAGCGGGCATAAAACCAGACTCAGTGGCTACTACTGAGAAATTCCTGATGTAAAAACCAATAACACTTCGCCCGGGCTGGGTATCGAACCCAGGACCTCCTGCTCAGCAGTCGCGCTTACGACCACTAGACCAACAAGGCAGTAAATTTCAAGATTTTTTTATGTTACCAAAAAAAATTTAGTCTTTCTACAAATTAGAAACAAACTAACAACACGCGTAGCATGACCACTGTAGAAACGAGTTTTGTTTACGGAAGAACCGACATAATGACAGATAGACAATGACAATGTGTCAGATTGTCGATTCTTCCGTCGACATAGCCCGTTTCTACGGCGGTCATGCTACGCGTGCAGGAAGGGTACCTACAGCACCTACCACCGCATATGAACTACTGCTTGATGGTGGTATTATATTATGTAGAAACTTACTTGTAAATAGCCAGAAGTAAAGCATGCGCTTGCCAACGCACGGCCGTCGAGTTGGTCTCAAGTAAGAACGCTTTCACAAACATCCTCAGTTCTTCTTGGGATACCTGGAAAAACCACAACAATATTATAGAACACGATCATAGAATTCAGCAATCTAGAGCCGTATTGGAATATATTTTTACTAGCTGACCCGAGCGAATTCGTCTGCGTCAAATTTTCCCCGTTTTTGCAACATTTTTCATTGATGCTCCGCTCCTATTGGCAGTAGCGTGATGTTATGGCCTTCTTCGTTAAATGGGTTATCCAACACTTTTTTTGCAAATAGAACCAGTAGTTCCCGAAATTAGCGCGTTCATCCAAACAAACAAATAAACTCTTCAGCTTTAATGAGCATATAAGAGGAAGTTTTAAAATGGCGCCTGTTACAGAAAAGATGAAAGGTCGTCTTGGTATGGACATGTGGTGAGGCGGGACGGAACACATTGAACTAAAAGAGTGATGCATATAAATTTGGATGGATGGAGAGTGAGAGGAAGACCAAAAAAAAAAAATGGATGGTTTTGTGTGAAAAATGATATGAAGGAAAAAAGAGTTTTGCAGGAAGGCTTTATTCAGACAAACTTTTGTTATTGTATCGCTGAACCTTGTAGTTTTTGTTTTATTTACTATTGGCGTTTCGTTGTGATGTTAGAATGACGAATGACAGAGGAGAATGGAGGAAAGAAACGTGTTGGATGTGGAGGAAGATGATCGATTACATTTTCTGCAAAATATTTCACACAAACAAAGCTCATACCTGTTTCAAGATCTGTTGGACGAGCGGTCCAACTCTCTGCTCTTGGAACTTGGATCCATCAGTGGTGAAGTTGTCATTTTCAGCGCTGCGTTCACGGTCAGGCCAGTCGGCTGCGTTTTGCTGTAAAAATTTATAACATGTAGGAAATGTTTAAATACATTTAGAGATAAAGCAAACATCATAAATAATCTTGTGGCCATACATTTTATTAGAAGAAATTTCAGGAAAAGAACCAAAACTATCGAAATCAGAAAACTCATTTATTGACACACACAAGTCTGCCATATGCCCGACGAGCTGTGAGCCAAAGTACCCACGATGTGAAGCCCTGACACAGCCAAAAGGCGACGCGGTAGACCTCGCAGGATATGGCAGAACGAGCTGGACAGAACCAACGACCAGTGTTCCACATTAGGCCTGGATCGATGGGTTTGAAAGTCATCGGGAGAGCCTTTTGACCAGTATTGGGATGACAAAGGTTTACAGTAACACATAAGTTTTTATACTGACTTGGTCACTAACACTATCAATAACACTAGAATCTGGATATTTACCATGTTTAGTATTTGTGTTGAGTTCCCGATATTCAGTTGTTCAAGGCGTTTGCAACAGCGCCGAAATATCGGGAACTCAAAATGAAAACGTGGTAGATATGCCGCTGTTTCTAGTTTTATTGATAGTAACACACAAGTTAAGTAACATAAACATAGAAAAACAAAATACAATGAGCAAAGTTAAAGTAGAAGTAGCCGTGGGCCCCAAATGAGAGGGCACGGTTGGCGCAGTGGTTGAGCGATCGACTGCTGCGCTGCGTGTCGCGGGTTCGATCCCCGCACGGAACAAATATTTGTATGGCCTACAGATAGTTGTTCCGGGTCTGGCTGTTTGTGTGTGTGAGTTTAAATGTTTGTAAACGCACCCACGATACAGGAGAAATTCCTAGTGGGGAGCAAAGTTTAAAAAAAAAAATGAGGCACAGCCCATATCTTGGTGGGACGAAAAAAAAGATAAAACCGGTTGTTGTTAGCCCACCTTTACCTTATTTTCGACAGCTCGCTGATGATGCGGCGGCGCACATAAAGCCGCTTGCAGCAGCTGCAGCACAGTGGGCGCTACGTGCGGGTGTACTCGTCTCGCGACCGTCACCAACCACGCCAGCGCTTCCTTCCGCTCTGTCGCGCACGTGTGCTGCCAGTTGCCCGTGCGAGCGCTTACTATCTCTGCACAAGCCTGGGGAATAAATGTAGGTAATTAGAGAAACGTTGCTCCTTCGTTGATCTAGTGGTCCTAAACACGACTGCTGAGCATGAAGTCTTGGGTTCGATTCCTAAGTCAGGCAGTGTTATTGGGTTTTAAGGGAGCGTTCAAGTATTAAGTAACGAATTTGGAGGGAGGGGGAGGTCTTCTGAAACGTTACGATGCGTTAGAGGGGCGGTAGGAGGGATTTGAACTACGCGTTCACTACCATTGTTTTAACCCTACAGCACATTCGCGTAATAGTACATTGTTACCCTAGGGGTGAAAGTAACTTATTTAGTCCCGAGACGGGGTTTGGCGCACGAACTAAGTGAGGGCGCCAATAGTTCGAGGGACTAAATAAGTCTTTAACCCGAGGTAAACACTGTGCTTTTCATTACGAATACAAGGAAAGTAAAAATAAAAACATGAATTAGCTAAAGCAAAAATGAGTAAATTTTATTTTACATAAATCAACAACTTTTCCCGCCTATTTTGTTTTTTTTTCTGTGGCCAGCCAGCTATTACGCCATTGTTTATCATTTTCATCATTGAGAAAATGGTAAATATTTTGCCCAAATCAATGTTATTTTAAAGAAAGTTGTTGAAACTAAATTGTAATAAAGTTATTAAAAAAATATAGATTCTTCAATCATTACTTAATTTTAAGTTATTTCAATTTTACATCGTGGCTGCATAGAAAGTTGGAACACGGTTCAATAAAAATGTGAAAATAGAACTAGTTTATTTTTAATAATTTGGCATCTGTCAGTTGAAAGCGATTCTCCCTAGGGAAGAAAAGTATTACTTTCAACCCGCTCCTCAGGCAACTTCAGACCTACTTTCAGAGTATGAGTAATGAAAAAATTTTTTCCACGCGGCGCGTTACCTGGGGGAGGGGGATGGTACAAACAGACGTTACACGGGGGGAGGGGGTCGGAATCTCCAAAAATTGCGTTTCGTAATACTTGAACGCTCCCTTATCATCAAGTTTTTTTCAGTAGCAGCCATGGAGTCTAGATTTGTGCCGGGTTGATGGCAATAGGCTCGCTTTCTTTTACAAAGGACTTTGTTTAACTGGCGAAATGTGGGTGTAGTTTTAGGTAAATCTCTGCCTAACCCTTCGGGGATTACAGGCTTGATGTTATGTACAGAAACGATTCAGTTGTGATAAGGCTACCTATCAGTGGTGTTTCAATTGCGCTATTCGTTGTAGAGTTAATTCCATCCTTATTATCTGCGCAATAACAGACAGTGTTGTCACCTTCACCTAAAAGACCTCTAGTTTTTGGATATAGGTGTGACAATCATTCTTCCCCATACACTGATTAAATTTCCACGTACCTTCAAATGGTCCATAAGCTGTACAAGCTTGTCGTACGCCGGGTCGGTAGCGAGCAGCGCGCGCGCCGCGTTCAGGTGCGTGTCGAGTGCGTGCACGTCGCGGAGCTGGCGGTAACGTTCGCGGGTACCGCACAGTAGGAGCAGGAGTTTGCGGACTTGCTTCCTAAAAGAGAAGTAGATTTAGTAAATGAGACTCAATACAATGTGTACCAAGACCGATGGACCAGAGTTGTCACGCAGTGAGTGCTATTAGACGGCCGACGTCGCCGATGGAAGCCTAGAAAACGTAGGCGAGACGACTTAGAGGCGTTTTTGAGAGATTGGCCGGCAAAAACGGGACGGAGGGGAGAGTGGAAGGCTATGGAGGAAGCCTTTGCCCAGGAGTAGGACAATATAGAGACTCTGCTATGAGAGATTTGGAAAGAATTTGACTGTATCACTTTTAGGCGAAATTAGATAAGATACCAAAAATTAAAATGCAAAAAAAGTAAAACTGACTTCAAAAACACAAATACTGGAAAATAACTTTTAGCTTCAGAAGTCGGTGACTTCTGTTTCATTGATTGAGTTTTTTTGCCACCGACTTCTGAAGTCCACGTATTCTAAACAAGGTAACCTGTTCTTGTCACAATTACCTGAGCGGCGTCTGTTGGTTCATCATGTACTCGCACAGCAGCGTGCGCCAGCGCTGGTCAAAGTGCGCCGGGTCGCAGTGCTTGTGTATCTGACACGGCAGTCTGAGGGCCATCTCCATTAGTAGCTGAGGGTAGTTGTCGAACACGTCTAGAGCGTGGCCTGGTAAAAAAGAAAAAAGTTTGTGAAAAACGGCTGATTTCAGATTCATGACTGGATCCAAAATTAATTGCGGGCAAGAGTTATCATATATTCTTAGACAAAAATATACAAAAGAATGATGCAAACAAAAGCTGGGATCTTACTCTTGACATATTCCTTGACGAAGAAAGGCTGCATGTCGGGCAAAGGCTGAGGTGGTAGCGGCTTCAGCAAAGTTTGAACAGCAGTCGCCGTTCCGGAACCTAGAACGAAAATATATTTTTAACATGATGAAAACGGACCCTTCACAAAACCGTCAATCAAGCATTCTGTCCATTAAATTTAGTAACCCTACGTGTAAAAATTATTGCTGGGAAACAACTTTTTTTTGGGGTTAAAAATCACAAAAAAAAAAAAAAATGTAACTCACTTAAAACATAGTGCTGATGGATGCATTGAATAGTAAACGGGTCATGGAGGTATTTAAAGTGAAGTTATAACCTTAAACACTAGTATTCTTTTTTCTTCTTCTTATTTTCCTTTACTTCTTGGTGAAAAGGTTGGAGCTTTGACCACGAATACCTCCGTGACTAGTAGATTCCCAGGTATGGTCCAGAACAAAAAAAATGGGAGAGCAAATGCCTTTCGGCTTGGTTAAGGGTCTATTAGCACCATTTATACGGTCTTGACAGACCGACACAAATCTTTTAAATCTTAAGATATCTATTGTCGATATAAAAGCTGTGTAGTAGTGAACTCTCTTCGCTACTGCACAGCCGGTGGCCTACCATGACGTATTAAAGCAGTATTGTTTTTTTAAGAGCTTTTATACCCTACGGCATTTCATACAAACTTTCAAGTCGTTATTTTCCGAAATGGCTGAACAGATTTTGATGAAACTTCCTACGCATAAGCAGTATACAAAAGTCTAAAAAATTACTAAAAACATTTTCGAAATGTCTTTTAAAAATGAACATAATTGGAAATTTCTGTTTCTATAGATAATTAATAATCGGTCTAATTTAGCTGTAACATTATTTTTCGAAAATGTTTTTTAGTAACTTTTTAGACCTATGTATACTGCTTACGCGTAGGAAGTTTCATTAAAATCTGTTCAGTCATTTCGGAAAATAACGACGTGATAATCTGCATGAAATGCCGTAAGGTGTAAACGCTCTTAATCTTATTCCAGAGTGGTAACGAGATAGCGCTAGACGTCCTATATAGCTCCGTCTCTTTTCCACACTGAAGTAACATTAGAACAATCCTGCATTAAGACGTCACGGTAAACCCGCCTGTATATGAAAGTGTGAAGTCGTGTAGTTACCAGAGGTCTTCTCCTTCCAGTAGGGCAGCAGCGCGGACAGCACACGGAAGCAGTGCGCAGGCGCGCCGGCACGCACCAGCGCCGCCGCCGCCAGCCGCGACACGTGCGCCGCGCTCGCGCCGCCCGGCGGGACCGCGCCGCTCGAGCCAGACGTCTTCCAGCGGGCCATTAGGACACCTGCGAGATAAAAAAAGTCAACAATCGTGAACCTAGGGCATAACAATAAAACTTCTAAACGGTCTACCAGTCAGCAATAATTCGAATCATCATGTGCAAAATCTATAGTTATATGAACATACATAACATGGAACCTGGCTATTGGAAGTCGGTTAAAGAGCGTTTCACCTTACTGACTATCAGCGCGCAGCTGCAGTCAGTGCAGTAACCAGTCGCGGGTTTGATTCCCGCACGGAAAAAGCGTTTTTATGCCTACGGGTAGTTGTTCCGATTCTGGCTGTTTGTGTTAGTGAGTTTAAATGTTTGTAAACGCATCTACGATACTGGAGAAATTTCAAGTGGGGGTATATTTTTTTTTAAGTCCTTTGTGAGTTAACAGTTTTTTCACACTTATTATTCCTTTGATATTACATACAGTCATCTGCATTTTCGCTATAACATAGTTCCTGATCGGTTCCCTTGCCAAAATTAAAAATATTAAGAAAAATTACTATAACTCTCACAGTAGTGTCATCTACTATCACCGCAAAAGAAAAACAAAAAAAAACAATACTCACTAAGCAGCCTCATAATAACCAACTGCAGCTCCCTCCTATTGGTCCTCTCATGTATAGGGGGCGGGGTCTCATCTCCATGCATATCGAGCTCAGACACCAACAGTTCCAGTCTCATGATAGCCAGTTGTAGCTCGCGTCTGTCCGTGCGTTCTTCTGGGTTCTCGTCAGTTTGGATGTCCAGTTCTGAGACGAGGAGTTCTAGAAGTCGGTCCAGAACTGTGCGGTCGCCTTCGACGCTGGAGTCGAGATCACCAGCGAGCATAAGAACCACCTGTTAAAAAAAATGTGAATTTTTATTTTTTGAGGTCTGGTGATTAGACATTGCCATATACACTTCAACCAAAAAAGACATGCGCTTCTGCAATCTGGGACCTAACGAAGTAAGCTATTCAATATTTAGGATAATTTATAGTGTCGGAATAGATTGAGTTTTTGTAAAACGCTTTGACTCTGTGGCATTAATTAGTAATTCGGAAAATACGAACATTACCGAAGCGATTTCCTGGTTTAGTTGTTCGCACGACGACGGATCAAGCTATACAAAACCAGTTTATGCGGATGTTTCATTATACGGGAAATCTATATAAAGCGAGGCCATTTTATACTGGAAATGTATAGCTTGACGTGTCGCCTTGTACACTGTTAGTTTTTGGCCTTTGACCGTAGTCTGTCTATGCTAACGCCGCCATCTTTTTTTCCATTCTAATTTCTAGATGGCGTAGTACAGATGGCGACGTCACAAATGTTCACAGACAACACTCTCCTAACAACAACAATCATAGATCTTACGCACCTGTACGAAGGGTATAGCCCTGACTCCCGGCAGGTATCTCAAGCTAGGCAGCGCGTCCAGCGCGGCTGACAGTAGAGAGAGACGGAGCGCGTGTAACTTGCGTGTCTCGCTCTCTGCCTCAACAGTACGCGATGTGGAGGCCACTGGTTGGTTAGATGAAGTTGAGGGGCCAGCTGTTTTGTGCAAGGTATTGATCAGTTTTATTAATTTAGTGCTAACATAAAAATAATTAAAGATGTAGGAAATGGAACGTAAGATTGAGCGAAAGGGATGAATGTATCGGAAGAGAGATACGACGTAAAAAAGATGCCGTAGTCCTCTACATATTCGAATTCGACGAAATCGTTATTAAATTTGCGTGTCTGTATTTTTAATGTATTTTTTCATTTATTCCTTGAGCAACGTGTCTGATAAGCTCATTTAAATTGAATAAACCTTAATGTTACAGATAGAGGGTCCAAATTCGTTTGTTTTTAGGGTGGGTCAGATAATGTTGACAACAGACTGTACTAGGACGTTTTGTTTAAAATATATTGATAAACCAGATTATATTGTTTCACTCTCAACCTACATTCCCACAAAGATGATGATAACAAGTTTAGTGTTCTTGTGTTTCAGAAGTGTTCATGAAATAGTTGTGAATATATTTCATAACTTAAAAATGAGCTATTTTAAATTCAATTAAAGCAAGCGCATTATGCCATCTTATACTTATCATCACAATATAAAGAAATTAATATGAAAATGAATGCTTGTGTAAAAGGCAAAGTTAAAGCAATATGATGCAAGCAAGAGTAACAACAATAATACAGCACTATAAAACAGACGAGTCAAAAATCACGCACATGTGGTCTCCAAGAAAATGGATACTACAAAGTGTATACAAAGTTAGTAATGCAAAATTCACAAGGTATTTTAGTTTACTAGCCTGTGATAGCAACAGGCGCCGCGATGATATTGGTCGCAGGCATCGTCCCGGCGGACGGAGCCGACACCATTTCGCCTAGAACATTCCGTACCGTTGTAATGCACAATAAATATATTAAAATGAAGATGGCTGCCGTAAAGCGATCCCACAAATACATGTAAGCACTGTATTTCATGCTGGTCTATTTTAAAATATAAAGGAAGCACCCATGTGAAGCCATTGCTGGCCATGTGGTAAATGCCTGTTATGATATAAGCCTCTCCGCAGCACAACCTATGTTTTTGTTCCATGCTTTCTCTCCACATGAACCTGTCTGCGAAAATATGACCATAACCTTCAAGTTCTTTTTTCATTCATAACTATTAAGAGGGAACACCGTCTGCGAGGAATTTGAAAAATAGGTATTTAAAGATATTATTGCCGTCTTGCTGCTATTGCCTGCCCCCGGAGAGTGCGATAGAGACAGCTGCAGCTCAGACCGATAATGTCATAAAAAATTTGACGAAATCGAAGTGTCGTAGGGGTTTTATTCTTCTCGAAAATTGGGCCGATTCCATAACGTTTGACATTAAAATTTTAAGAAAGATTATGTCTAGGTTCCTATCCATTTCTTTTGACAAAAACTTTTCGAATTTGTATAGTTCTCCAATCACGGCGGTTAATTTGGGTGGGTCATATTTTCTTTATAATTCATTAGTTGCTGAAAAAAGGAAATGATAGGGACGTGTCTTCAGCAGACATTGATTTAATGAAAAAAAATACTAAACATTATTCGGAAGAAAAAAAGGGGAATACATTTGTATGGAGAACGAATGAGAAAAACGCAGCCAATGTTCCCTCTTAATCTTCATCTCAAATTCCACTTCCTTTCCAGCGATATAAATATCATGTAGATGTTCGTCTTACCATAAGCACTGCTTCGTCCCGAAACTCCCCCGATGCTATCAGCCCCGGATCCCCCGGACTCCGAGCCGGCCGAGCCGGGCGGCTCAGCAGGCGACGTGCGCAGTGTACTGCCGTCCGTGGCGGCCGTGCTGCCCTCGTCATCAGAACTGACGGAGTTATTGCTACATGTAAGTTGTTGATATGTAAGCAGAGCTGATTGGGCTTTTGTATTACTAACTAGTACATCGATACAAACAAATAAAATTAAAGTGTCTGTTTTTACTAATAACAGCTTTTTACTGAATGCATATGAAAGTATATAACAAAATCACATACTTATTCTGTCTATATGTCTGTTTGTTCCGGCTAGTCTCCGAAACGCCTGGACCGACTTTGTGGCTACTTTTATTTTAGAAAAAGGATTATGGTCCGTGCAAAAAAATTAAAAGACCTTTAACCCTTTTAAATTCTAAACAAAATGTCATTCAAATAGGGAAGTAATATTTTTATAATAATTTCACGCGGAAGAAGGTCGCGGGGCGCAGCTAGTTTATCATAAGACTAATCACGCAATCCGTTCTTGAGCATTTGAACCAAAAAATGACACGACACGATGATCATGTGGGGAAATTGACGTATATCTAAACCATTTGAACGCCATTGCCACATATACGTGACAAGCAAGCGCGTGCCCTGTAGGCCAACAACACAAATATGTGACAAAACATGTGGTGCACTATAACACGAAATAAGCAATTTAAATGATTGCTTTTGTGTGTGTTTATCGACATATATTTAAAAGGTGATCAATATATCTTACATATTAAATGTCTTTTCAAGTAATAAGTTTACAATACTTTTGAAATCCCTTTTGTTATTTGTAAGTATTTGCGGTGAATTTTTGGGTTGGCGTGGTTTATGCACTGGTGTTCAGAAGGCTAAGCGACACGCAAACTCTTAACATTAAGTCAAGACTTAATTTCAGTCTAACTGACAACAAAAGTGCAATACATACACAATCAAAATGTGAGATCCATCAGCGTTAAAATTGTTCGTCGATTCTACAAAAACTAACCAGCTTTTAATACATATTGATTGTGTATGTAATGCACTTTTTTCATTAAATTCACTGTCTGAATTCATGGTAACAATTGCGCTTCCATGTCCCTTACACCTTTAATACAATACGAAGATTAAGTTCTTGTCATACATAAATAAAAATACTCTATAATAGAGAGCGACATACCCAGGAGGAGAAGCAGTAGCATCACTGAAGCCCGGCGCGGGTGGTGGAGGGGCGGAGGGCGCGGGCGGAGCCCTGCGCGGCTGTTCCTGTAGAGACAGTGCTATGGCCAGCTCTACCATCGTCTCGTCGTCGGCGTCCGGTGGGATGTCTAGTAATGCTTCTAGTCCTTTTAAAAATAAGGAATTTGATTAGGAATTTAGGCTAGACAAAATATTATATTGCGAGATAAAATTACGTCATCATCTGCCTAGCCTTTTCCTAACTACATTGGGGTCGGCTTCCAGCCTAACCGGATGCACATGAATACCAATATTTTACATGGAGCGACAGCCTATCTGACCTGCACAACCCAGATAGTACTGGGTAATACCTCTTGGTAAGACCGGTTGTAAAACTTTTGGGGCACTGACAACTTAACGACTATCAAAGATCTTCTACTGACAGTTGGGATCAACGGCTTAACTGCTTTCATAAGCACGGAGAAAACTCGGTGTGTAATGTTATAAACAAATATCTTATTATTGCGTGGAGTTTCATAATTTGATGTACAGAATTCTTGATTGACGGCTTCGTGAAGAATCGCTTTACAATTTGCATTGTAAAATAAGACTCTTTCAAATCTACTCATACTGTGGCAGTCATCTAAAAATAAATCAAACAAATTTTGCAGCAAAATAAGACTTGTCTTACCTCCATCAGGAGCCAGCAGCACCATAGGTTCTAATGAATCATCGACATCCATAAACTGGTTCTCTTGGTTATCATCTCGGTTGGCGCTCAAGTCGGATTCCGATACGACGGCTTCGGTGATTGAGCTCGTTGGTTGCGCTGTGGTTACTGATGACCCGGCACCTAATGTAGACAAGAAGGAAGATTAGTCGTGGTCGACTAAGGCGATTTACACACTGCCACGCACCACGCAGCGTAGCGCGCGAATGTGTGTTTTAACGTATCTCCGTGTGTATAGATAACACGCACAGTCCAATACACAAAAAAGACATCCACGCGCGTTCATTTAGTGCGTTGACACGCAACATGCCGCGTGATGCGTGGCAGTGTGATAATCTCTTTATATCAAGCTATGCAAAACCAGGCCCCCTATTCACAAACGCTCGAATGCGATTTCGATTCGATAAGTCGTATGTCTATCAGGCCCGAAGGCTCCTAAGAAGCCGATTCCTGCCGGCTTCCCTTTGGGAACAAGGCACTATACGTAGTGTCTAGTGTCTACTGTAGTCAAATAGTAAATTATGTACACATCTGAGGTTATCACATCACAGTACAGACATTAAATACATCATAGGATTGAAAACATTACATAAATGCCAGCATTTTTCATGTCAACAAAGAAAGCAACATGTGGCGCCAGTAAGCCGACGCTCGGGTGTCAGAATTCAGAACTAAATTCGTATGAACGCGGACACGTGACTTCGCAGCTATCAGCAGCGTTTTTCAAGGACTAGGTAAGCCGAAGATTTTCGAGTTACGACAGGGAACTTTCAATGTTTGTATGTATAGCAAGCTAAATTAGAACCACTTCCCGATGCCCGATTGAGCTGAAATTTAGCGCACACCTTTGGTTTTAAGAACAATACATTTTTATGACAGACATAACTTAATCCTGCAGCCAGGATCGTCTCCTCACAAGGGAACTCCTCAACGTTTAATAGCACAGACACGAAAATTTGTGTACAAGTTCATATTTGATGGATAAACATGAATTCTATCATGATCTCATCCTGCAGCCAGGATTGTCTTCTCACGAGGGAACTCCTCAACGGTAAATAGCACGGACACGAAAATTTGTATGCACGTTCATATTTGATGGATAAACACGAATTCTATCATGATCTCATCCTGCAGCCAGGATCGTCTTCTCACGAAGGAACTCCTCAACGTTTAATAGCACAGACACGAAACTTTGCATACAAGTTCATATTTGATGGATACACATGAATTCTATCATGATTTCATCCTGCAGCCAGGATTGTCTTCTCACGAGGGAACTCCTCAACGGTAAATAGCACGGACACGAAAATTTGTATGCACATTCATATTTGATGGATAAACACATATTCTATCATGATCTTATCCTCCAGCCAGGATCGTTTTCTCACGAGGGAACTCCTCAACGTTTAATAGGACAGACACGAAACTTTGCATACGAGTTCATATTTGATGGATACACATGAATTCTATCATGATCTCATCCTGCAGCCAGGATTGTCTTCTCACGAGGGAACTCCTCAACGTTTAATAGCACAGACACGAAACTTTGCATACGTGTTCATATTTGATGGATAATGACGATTTGTATCATGAATTCATCCTACCGCCAGGGTCCTCTTCTCATGAGGGAACTCCTCAACGGTTAATAGCACAGACATGAAACATTGTATTTATACGCGTTCACTTTTATGAATAAACATATTTTCTATAGCTCCTGTGCATTTAATCGTTACAATACATAAGTTATGAAAAAAAGATCAAGTTGGATCCTTCGAAAGTTTTGTGTATACAGATCATGGGTGACATTTTCGTGGTTTTCGGGGTCGCTGAAAGAAAAAATGAAAGGCGCTCGTCAGAGCGCCTTTCATTTTATCCCTGCTCCACGACCGATCGTCACGCGACATGCAACACACACGAAAAAGTTTGAGACGATGTAATAAGTTTCACTTTAAAAACAAAATTAATGATCTCATTTTTTTCGTCGGCTTCCCCTTACAAAATTTTGACCCTTCGCCACTGATGTCTATCTTGTTTTGGCATTACGAAAGCGAGCTAGATTTACATACTGAGAAAACTGCACGGAGAGAAGCGTTGAAGACTAGGCCTTTGCCCAACAGTGGGGTAAGGAAAACAAAACTGTTTTAATGTACCTGTTCCAGGAGTGTTAGGTGGCGACGGTATGTAGACGCGGCGCCTCTTCACCCTGGGGCGTAGTACTCTCATCAGCGCAGCCTTGGCTCCGAAGCTTATGCTTTGATCCTCAGCCAATAGGAGCGATAGGTAGATTTGATTGCCGAATTCAATCTATAGACAAAAAACACGATTTGAATTTCTGTACTAGGTTCCAGTCATCAATACGTGGTGGCAGGGAAACCGAAGCAAAAACGGCTTTTAAAAAGCAGCTGTTTCCTACAAAACTGCAATACCTACACGGTTAAAATGTATGGAACAGCAGTTTTTTATTACCAATGAAATATTGTTATTATTGGTTCAGAATGATGTACGGAATACGAGGTAACCGTTTGAACATCGGTGTCTCTTCCACGTTGTAGACAAGTGTCTCATCATCAGCCTATATTGTTCCCACTGCTGGGACGCAGGCCTCCTCTCTATGAGAGAGAATGGGCTGTAATCCACCACGCGGGCCCAGTGCGGGTTGGTAGATGACACATGTCTTCGAATTTTTAGTTCTAGGACATGCCGGTTTCCTCACGATGTTTTCCTTCACCGTTTTGAGAGCAGCGGTGATGAAATAAATTACACAAAGTAATGCGCCTGCCTGGGTTCGAACCTACGACTTACTGCTCGTAAGTCGGGGCTGCTACCACTGGGCCACTGCTGCTCAAGAAGTGTCTATTAATGGTGAAAAGCTTCTCTTTTAGAGGAAACATGATTTATCATCATCATATCAGATGGCCGTTAAATCAGTCTTTGAACATCTAGGATGGCTACCTATCTTTTTATTAGAAATCAGTTCATCTTCCCACCAGGCTAACCTCGGCCATCTTGTTTTTTTTTCCAATTTACAATTTTGCTTAGCAACTTCACAAGCGCCTGTCTGTCAATTTATAGATTCAATATCCTTGTAGTAGTGTACTTACACATTCAGGCTCCGCATGTAGTTGGAAGGCATGCACCGTGTCAGCGAGTGCATGCATGGTGTGCTCGGGATGCCTCAGCCCGTAGGACAGGATGCCGGGCAGCTGCGCAGTGGTAGAGCGACAAGCAGCTAAACGCCATAGGACGCTTGTGAGTAGCGCGCATAGGTGGGGATCTTTGTCTTTGTCGTCTTGGTTGTCGCCCTTCCAGAGGACTGACCAGTCTCCTGTTGGAACGATAAAGAAATTATTAGTTAAAGCTTGAATAAAGATGCTGTTTTTGTGTTCAGTGTTTTTTACGTTATCGAGCAGATCAATTTTTGAAACATACAAGGTGTTGGTTTGCATCCTCGTCAAATTCAAGGAGGTAACTATGCTAATGATTCTCGTCCCGAAAAAATAATAAAATGGATAGGTAATTTTTTTCTTATTTAAGGAAATCGGTAAGTGTGAACCACTCGTGTTTTTTTTTTGTGATGCGGCCCGTCTGGTTCTTGCCCTACCTACCTCGCTTACACACATACAAACAATCTCAAACGTTTAATTGATAATTTCTAATTCCCTAAACCACATTCAGGGGGTTATTCTGAAATATTGACAAACTTAAACAACCAAAAAAATCAGCGTTTATTAATAATTAACTAGGAACCGTAATTTTAATTGATTATTTATGTCTTTTGGGACCACCTCCTGTTTGACGAGGATGCAAAACAACACCTTGTATGAAGCAACGGATCAGAAAAGGGGACAAGATGTTGCCAAACCACTATAAAATGTGGCAACAAATGTCTAGAATATAAATCAAACTACGTCAACCAACCGCCTATACAGGGTAAAATTCTATGTACGGGGGCTCAGAATTATGTACTGAATACCTGGTAACCGTTTTCGCGTGGGTATCCCTTCCACACTGTATACTGGACAATCCGATGCCTCGAGGCGTGGTAAGAGCCTATAGGACCTGGTAAATTGTTCGAGAGATATTCTCTTACCGTTGGGCGGTCTCTGCGGCGTGGGAGCACTGTACTTGACAAGATGGTTGGGTCTCGCGACGGCGACGCCTCGCGCCAGTAGCACCAGTCTGAAGTACGCCTCGGGGTCGATGTTATGCGGGTCGGCTGTGTCGCGGAGTTCGCGCAGTGATGTGCACACATAGTTGAGGATGGCTTGGTCCTGAACAAAAAAACGGTTATTAGAATAGTATGTACTTGCTTGAAATTTTTGTACTTATGGCACCGCTTTTAGGTTCAAAATGTATCCAGTGTATTGATTACGATGTGTGTTTTATACTTTTTAATCTGTTTGTAACGAAAAACTTTACACATTCGAGTCAGAATGTACAATTATACTCAAGAAACGAGACTCGGTAAACTGGTACACGGGCCAACTGGATCCGTTTTCAGATTTTGTTTGATCAAACTCAAAGCATTTATTTCAATTAGATCATTACAGGCACTTCTGAAAGTCCCAGACACAAGGCATAATAACTTGTGAAAGTTCTGTACTGTACTAGCCCATTCCAAAGCGTAGAACTCTATGGAGAAGAATAGGCAAGAAACTCCATGGACACTATTTTAAATCAAAATATTGTTACATCATTCATCACGTCAGAATCACTACATTTGATATTTGGTAGAGAAAATCTTATGCACTTACAGTTTTTAAAGTGAAACTTTTATTACATCGTCTCAAACTTTTTCGTCTGTGTGTTGCATGTCGCGTGACGCTGACGGTCGGCCGCAGAGTAGGGATAAAGTGAAAGGCGCCTTAATCCCTACTCCGCGCTAATGTGAAAAAAAGTTTCACTTTTACCGTGGTTTCATAAAACCACACAATCCTTTTTTTTTTCATTTAAAACTAAATTATTAGCGGTAAACCAATTATGGACCTGCATAATGCATGTGGCAGGTTTCATTAACCTAAATATTAAAGAAGTAACGTCAGCAAACAACACCATTTTTTGTAGGTTTTCAAATTAATGGGGTAGGTCATTAATGTATATGATCATAAATCGTAGCATACCTCCCTTATTACAGTAACATCCCCTTTCGTATATTATGGTCATCAGACCTTATATCTTCTTTTGTTTATTTGTGACGATTAGTCTATTGTACACAATAGTAGATTATGCACAAAGGGGATAAAGTAGTGTCTTATGTAGCGGGCGCCGTATTGAATCCCGAGCAAAACGAAGGATTCCAGCGTTAACTCCCGAGCGGAGCGAGGGAGTTTACGGAGACAAGGAGGAGGAAGTAGGGAGGGAGTTTAGTTAAGACAAGAATCCTGAGTGCAGCGTGGGAATCAAGGTCGCCCAAGACGAAGGCACGTTTATCCCCGAGGTGAATACTCTACTTTTCACACCATCTACGAGAGAATAAAAGCAGTAGTACTAGAATCAAGTATTCCGGAGTTAAATCACTATCGTCACTCAACATTTTTGTGAGAATTTGCAATATTTTAAGTAATTTGTTGTATAGCAATGAACACAGCAAAGCAATTTCCAGTATTCGCGCCTCTTTTTAATTTGTGTTCTACTTTTCTTTTAATTATATTCTATCTCGTGGTGGCCAGTTCGATTTTCGAACAATTAATTTTTTAGTGCAGATCATAATGGTGAATGCCCTGACGTGACATTGGCTGAATGCACAAACCGTGCGAAGCCAAAGTGGAAGAAAAAAAAAAAGGTGAATGCGTGAATATTCGTATGCGATTTATGTTCCAAATTCAAATCACATTATTGACCAGCGGGTCATAATGAAATTCAGTACAATATTATTGCCCTGCTAGACCTCAGGTCGTTAATGACTTACTTTAGGTTAGGTTTGCATGACATATAATTTGAAATTATCGAGCAGGTGGTGTGAAAAAATATTAATATAATTAATATGATATAATATTGATAACTCGTTCTGACCTTGTACTGATGGTAGTGCGTGTGATGCAGCGCGCGCAGCAGGCACTGCGCCCGCGCGTGCAGGTGCGGCGGCGCCGGCGCGCACAGCAGGCGGCGCGCCGGCTCGGCTGCAGCGTGCGCACCCGCGGCACATGCGCCCGCGGTGCCGGCGCCCGCGCCCAGCTCCAGCGCCTCCAGCGCCGCGCACGCCAGCCGCTCCAGCGGGCTCGGCTTCCACGCGCCGCCCGCACCTTCGCCCTCCTGTAACAAAATACAAGTTACAGTGAACAGGCTTCTTCTGGGTAAGCTTGTCCCATCGTCGACTTTGTCTCTATCGTCTCTGACCTAGACTAGAGTCAAGAGCAAACCAATCGCAAATAAAATATACCTATATTTTTTCTTTATAGATATTCAAGAAAAAAACACACAGCAAATAATTTCTACCCTATGAAATGGTCGCAGGGTAGCTTTCGCAGAACATAAATACGTTCTGCAGAAACGCAAGATTTTTCATAGAGCTTCAATGTTTTTTAACCATGTTTCGATAAAAAATAAACAGAGGCAATCTAAAGGACTGCCGGCAGAATTGGAAACTCAAAACAATGGAATTACTGTGTTTTTTTTTTACATATCAGAGACGTGTTGCGCCGACCCCAAATAAGATAAGACAAGGGCAGGAAGAAGATGATAACATTATAACTTACTTGCGCAACCTTGCTAGATGACGGACAAGCAGACGGGTCCTCATTGTCTTCAGGCCATCCGAATTGTTCCTTATTCTTGCCATATACCTAAAATACCACATCATTGTATTAATTACTCTGCAACTGAGTACCAAACATTAAGATTAACAATGAAATCGAATATTCTTAACTTACTTTAACAGAATCAACCATAGTAACACCATCGGGGTCTTGCGAAGGTCCAAAGGTCATGGTTAGTTTCTTGTCAGATTGGAGAGATTCTTCTCGTGTTAGTGGTATATCGAACCAACGGCTACGAACTACTATTGTCTGAACCGTTCGGCCATACACCTAAAAAAAATACAAATTAGAACCTTTGAAATCAAGTGTCGGATTATTCAAAAATCTGCTTAGTCGATATCACAAGAACGAAACATTGTTTAAATATCATAAAATTTAACAACAAAAGCCTGTATTTAGAGATTTAGTTGAACCTATGAACTCGATTTCATCTTTGAAATCGAGTTCCTAGATAAAGTTTTTGCCCTGAAGTTTCAACTCAATAAAATAACACTACGCCTGTAACCACCAAAGAGTAATATAGAGGTTTACCTAATATTATACCCCCATTCCGCTAGTTATGATTTTTAAGTCCCATTAGGGGGCGACCCTATTGCCATAAAGCGGGCACAAAACCAGACTCCGTGGCTGCTACTGAGAAATTCCTGATGGAAAAACCCAATAACACTTTGACCGACCTGGGATTCGAATCCGGGCCTCGATGCTCAGCAGTCGATCTTGCGACCACTAGACCAACGAGTCAATAATTAACGAAAAATACTCACTTCAACAAATGAAGGCGTTCTGGCCACGTCTTGACTGCCAAGAAGTACTCTTATACCGCAGATGACCATGTTAGGGTCCGAATTGGTGACCTCCATACCAAATCCACTCATCTTTGTCGATACCACGTACAAGCCTAAACACAATAATTGACAAGGTTTACAAACAAGCCATTATACATAAAAAATCTAACATAAAGGGTGTAAAGCACCTCTTAACGAAGCCGAAAGGCACTGGTTCTCCCTGTCATTGCGATATTTTTTTTGTTCTACACCATACCTGGGAACCTTCTAGTTACGGAGATATTGGGGGTCAAAGTTCCAACTTATTGACAAGTATTTTTTTTTCAATACAAGTTTTTAATGTAAGATTTTTACTTTAAACACTTCCACGACCCCCGTACTATTCAATCCGTCCATCAGCACATTGTTTTGAGTGCGTTACATTGAGTTCTACCACAAAACATGATTTTACACCCCCCAAAAAAAAGTCGTTTCCCAGCAATATTTTTTGCGTAAAGTTACTTAGTTTCATGTACAGAATGCTTGGTTGACGGCTTCGTGATGAGGTGATTTACACCGTGTATTTAATTCTCGTGTCGCAATGTTTGTTACCAAAATCCTCCGAAACGGCTAAACCGATTTGAATGAATTTTATGATTTGAAAAACTTATTAAATGCATGAACTGAGTAATTTTGCTGTTCAACTTCTGACTTTTTGTAATTCTTTTGCTGCGGAAATACTCGAAATACATTTTAAGATGTCGGGCCATCAATAAATGACGGCACACGTAAAGGAGACCACGAAGTGTGACATCGTGTGACGGGGGTGTGGAGAGGTCCTAAATTTCGTGACGTCACACAAGTATGGCAAGCTGTGACAAGGACGGTAAGGGAGGGGGTAAATACCTTAAATTCGTGGGACGTTATTTATGGATGGCCTCTTGAAAGATGAAAATCTTTATCGTCTGTGTCAGGTTAAGTATTTAGAGTTAAGTAGTTCTACTACTACTTACCGGTAGTATTGAGGCGATGTTTAATCTGGGCAGTGTTGTATACTTGGAGCAGATCATTGCCACCAAATTCGATGTCGTTCATCGCGACGCAGTGCTCGAAGAAATCGATCGGGAACTGAGGAGCTCCGTTGGCGTTGGATTTTGTTACAACCTACGAAAAAAAGGAATGATAAAGTGGTAGATTTTTCCTAGAGATGAACGGAAAAAATGAAACAAAGCAAATAGCCTGGTCGACACAAAACATATCAATAATACATGTCAAATAAACGGTAATCACAAAAGAAAAATAGATGTCAAAGAAAGCAAAGCTAAGAATTCTAACTTTTAACAGTTCTAACTTCTAGCAATTACTTAAATACAGAATAAAAATCGTATCTTAAGTAATTACTTTTACTCAAGGAATCACTTTGACTTGTTAATAGATACGGGTGTCAGTGTTATGAAGTACTAACCTGTTGAGCTTTTCCCTTCGAATGATGCGTCAACAGCCTCGGCCGTCTCCTCGGCGCATGCGTCGGCTGTATAGCGGGCGACAACCAGTACCCAGTGTGGTCATTATTGGCCGCGTACATACGTAGACTTCCATCTTCACAGAGTAGGATCAAAGTACTCTTCTGCTCACCCCCTCCACCGCACCAATGACGGACCGCTACCATGTCGGTTATCTTCGCTTTTACGGGTACCACCTACAAAATGGACCGTTTGAAAATATTCTCAAAGTAAACACAGCCAAGATCTACTTTAGAAGCTCATGCCAAAGTAGTTATCTCACATGCAAGACTTGATGATATAATTAGCGATTATTGACTTTCATATCCAGAGTCTATGTCAGGAAGTGTTCAAATCGTCATTGTTTTAATGCGAGAAAGGGATGGAGTTATGACGGGGCATTGCGCCATCTCTTTCTTGCACTGGACAAATGGTAACTAGCACTTTTAGACACGCCTTTGGACAAAACCGCAAGTTATTTAAAGGTATTTTGGGAAGTACCCTAAATAGCTATTTCTATTAAGTTTAAAAATTACCCCATTACCTGTCTCACCTTAATCTCTTGTACAAATATGTTAGTGGGTGTCAGCATGAGTACGACCGGGTTGTTGGAAGCCTGCATGACGGCCGTGACCAGGCCGGGGTGGCCGGGCACCTCGGCCCACTGGCAGAGGGACTGGACGCCTCCTCCCTTGCCGCCGCCGCGACCTCCTTCCTTTTGCGCTGATGAGGCTGTTAGCGTTATCATTGCTGTGCCTGGGAAGGAAAATTGCGTTACTCGTTGAGAATGATGTTCTTGGGATTGTCAAAAAAAAATGTTATGTTAAAACCTGTGATTCTGGAATGCTTCATGTAACTCTTATTTCACTGTAATGAGGTATACCTTGGAGTAATTGACGGGAAATGCAACATCTTTTTTTAATACAAAACTAATTTCATTAAATGAGGTGACGGTCTACCACGACGGTCGATCTATCAGGTTGTAGAACATTTATATCAGGATCTAGCGTAGTTCTCAGTATGGACTAAAAATAAAACGTTATTTGGACGTCTTGGTCAAGATATGGTGAACCTTACCTTGCAGACTCTCTTCAACCGTGTTCAGTGGCGCTAGGAAACTCTTTCCTTGCGCATAAGAGAAGAACAACATTTTCAATGTATGCGAGTAGTATATGGACACACCGCCGCCTCCCACCAACCCGGCAACATCCTAAGAAGAAACAACATATGGCGTAAAGTACGGCGACCAAGCGTGAGGAAGATATAAAATGTATGACAACATTCAGCCAATCAGTATACTGGTACTACAGAATTTTAATTCACTACGGGATAATAGATATAGGGCGTTGGCATGACATGACGTTATTCTTAAAAATTGTTCTACCCATAAATGAATCTATGGGACATATTGAGATGCTTTTTCATAGTATATTCTATGCTTTTGTACCAACGTCCTCTAAAGCTCAACGGAGGCCGAAAGCAAAAGAACTTTCTGCATTGCATTAAGATTTATATTCATATTGACATAAAGAGCAGAATTGTTCGAGCATCGACAATGGTCTAGGCCGCTCGAGGAGCCGTTTTGATGTCAGCGTCAATGTTCGTACAACTTTGGACTGTATGCTACTAATAATAAAATATATTTTCCAATGCCTAAGCGAGCTTTCGGTCTAGGTGAGTCTAAGGCTATATGTCTTCCTGCGCTAAGGTTGATAATTTCATACTCAGGTATGGGCTCTCACAAGCGGATGGAATACAATATGAAACAGTTAGTCCGAACCGTGTTTTGTGACACTATACAGCGCCACACGGCGTTGCGACCACGAAACCCGGTTCCATGCAGATAACCCACCTGACAGCTTTAGTGTATTAAATATCGTATGGAGTATAGACTAAGATTGCATTAAATTAAGATTATCGCATTAGCGGGCCGCATTCTCCAAGCCAATAAAAAATATATACTTGTTACTTTGATAATTTTTTACAAAGTTAGGGCCTTTTCATTCTCATGCGTGTTTGCGCCCGCGTACAGGCCAGGCGGCCATGCTTGTTGCGGGCCGCACGCAGAGCAATTATTTTGGCCACACCGGCGCGCGAGTGGCCCGCATGACAATGAAAACATGTATGATACGATAGGTTGCGGGCAGCCCGCATGCGTGCCTAGCCCACACGCAGGCGCAAACACGCATGACAATGAAAAGGCCCTAATAGATGTCGCCTGATTCCAAGTTTTATTTAGATGAATCGTGTTTCAAAATGCGACGGTCACTTCGACTTATTAGTTTGTGCAGACCTGTCCAGTGTTTTATTCGCCTAACAACAAAACGTAACAAAACCATTTTTTGTATAAAGAAAAAAGCACCATCACTCGAAGCAACATCAATTTTATGAATGATGATGCTGCTTTATCCTTTAAAGACAAACTATTGATAACCGGTTACCGCAACTTGCCTGTATCTCCGGGTGCTCAACCTGCAGCACGTTGGTCACGTAGTAAGGGCTCTGGGAGTCCTCCAGCTTCTTGCTTATCGGCTTCCAGTAGATGTGCCCGTTGGGACTCATGCATAGCGTGTGCATAATACCAGCCTGATTCACAAGAGTTATATCGCGAACTTAAATATAAACATTTGAAACTTACCTGTATTTCCGGATGGAGCACCTCTAGCGTGTTTGTGACGTAGAACGTTCCTAGCGTGGCGCGCGACTCTTCGCTCATGGGTTGCCAGTATATGTGGCCGGCTGAGCTCATACACAGCATGTGCATAACTCCGTCTTGGTTCACAAACGTTACGTCGCGGACCTGACAAAGATAATGTTATTACAATATTCAGGTACAGTTTACATGCACTTTTTCGCCTGAAAAACGAGTAGAATTCATATGTCGTCGGGGTCGGCGATCAGTCTAACTGGGTGCAGCTTAGTATCAGTATTTTACATGGAGCGAATGCCTATCTGACCTCCATAGCCCTGTAAGTACTGGGAAATACGATACCCCTTTGTGAGACTAGTTCGTCACAGTAATTGTTTATTACATCAGCACTAGTCTTAAGACGGTGAAAGAAAACATCGTGAGGAATGGAATGTCTTTGAACCAAAAATGTGACATCTCCCAACCGCATGGTGGATTGCAGCCCTCAGCCTCCCCCTTCACAGAGCGGCCTGTGTGTCATAAGTGGTAACATAATAGGCTGAATAAGTTATGTTATGGGTCAGATAAGTTTTGTTTGTTTCTTTTACCCAACTCAAGTTCAAAAATCAACAAATACTTTTACCTTTCCGCTCGGTACGAGGAAGTGATGCATAGGGTTGTTGAGATCCTTGCTCAAGTCGTATATCTTGACGAAGTCCGATGTGACGAGAGCTAGTTGTGTCTGAGAGCCGGGCAGCCATATTGCTTTGATGACGTAGTTGTTGCCTTCAAGCCCGGTGTTTAGGACTAGGTGGTCGGCTACGGCACCTAGGATTGACAAATAACGTTATGAAGTTTGTGAATGGGTGGTACGCATTTTAAGTTTTCACTGAAGTACACATTCATCATCTGCATAGCCTTTTCCCAACTATGCAGCTGAATACTAGTATTTTATATGAAGCAACTGAATATTTGACCTCCACAACCTCTCCATGATTATTACTGCATGGGTAATACGATACCCCTTTTAAGACTGGTTGCCATACTTTCGGGCCACTGACGTTCACATTGTGGGATAAATAAAAGTCTGAGTTTTGAACTAAGCTCTTCCTTTTTGAAGTTGGTTAAAAGATGCCATAGGGGTTTATCTGCTTATTGATAATTTTTAAATTGATGATGCATGATAAGTTGCCCTCTATGACGTACAAAAAATATCAACACTATTTGTTTAACTGTTATTTTACTGCTCACTTATACAGTATGTTAGGTTAAACGAGGGACATATTGAGGGAGGGTATTCAGTATTCGATTCTCGTCCCAAATATGTAAATAACGTATATAGAAGAATTTTTAATGTTTTGTTTAGTGCCTAGATATTTTGGACTGTCCTAAGCCAGATAAGTTTAAAGTATGAAGGGAAAATGGATTATACCAAAGAGTCATTGACCCGCTCACATGTTCTGCGATAGTATTAAGTCGCTAGCGCAAGGGTGTATACACGTTGCGTGACATTTGCGAAAATTTTGGTATGGTTCTGTCTGTTATTTATCAGTGTTTTTTTTTTGTTTATATTTTTATTAGTATCATGTTAGCATGTACTATTGTGGGTTTGAATATGTCCCTCGTTTAAACTAACATACTGTATATGGAACAGTAAAATGGCTGAAATATCGTACTATATCACGAAACGCAGTGTTGCGTTGTGCAAAGTTGCTATATAGTATCTGTTGGACGGTTACTTTTTCGTAATGGGTTTATTTTTCTACTCTAGCAGCGCAAACATCAAACAAAGACCATAAAGTATCACAAACATACAATTGCACTCACCGCCACTATTGAAAGTAAGCACATGACATTCCTTCAGGCCACACACAGCCAACAGATCCTCATTCCAAGGGTTCCCGCTCAGACTGAGCACCATGAACGGTATCGGGGCTGATGATAGGCGAGTTAGAGTGAGCTTGTGTTTAGACGAGTCTGCTTGCTTCAGAAGAGCTGATAGTTGGAGGACAGTGATTTTTCCTGTGAAAGACAAAAGACGATCAGAATTCGAACGAGAAAGACAAAAGACGATCAGAATTTGAACGACCGAGATTAGCGACGATCAGATTATTAATGATTTTTCGTGCGTGATATTTTGTTTTATAATATAAATTAGCGAACTGCGTGGTGTGGTACTGTGTTTCAGTAGTGTAAAAAAGAAAAAGATAAAATGGCTTTTTCAGTAATTTTCTTCTTCGTAACAGGAAAAGACGCTTCCGGAAAAAAACTGGAAAACTGTGAAATGCAATGGTCGACAGGCACATTGTGTTATATCCTAGCGGTGACCGCAAAAATTTATGATCACATCAAAAAAGATTTTGTTTAATATAATTAACGTTTAGATTACATACAACTATTTTTTCAATCGAACTCAAAGTATAAAGTCATATGTGGCAAGACAATTTATCGGAGCTGCAAATTTTTTTAAATTCTAGAACCTTCTACTTACCTTTCTCATGCGACACAGCGAGGTGTTGCCGGCGACCTTGTGGCGACGCGAGGCAGCACATCGCGACACGACGCAGCTTGTGCGCGGACATCAGCTGGCGGATCGTCTGCCCAGTCTCACCGGTGTACGACATTCGAACGTTCTCGAATGCGCCTTCTTGTGAACCTGTTGATTATGGGAACTGATTAGAAATGGTTATTATAGAGATTTTGTAAGTGGACTTGGTCCATACAAAGGTTTATTGTATCAATAGAGCCGAATTCCTGTGCTAAAAATATGTTCTGGTAGGTATCATTTAATGGCATATAGCCCCGCGCGGCAAACGTGTGTAAGTTGGGAGGTCTGATTGCTGTAATGAAAGGGATGTCCTCAAAGACGGCGCTTTATGTAGCTTTTACAGTCAAAATGACCAGACAAAAGCTTAAAAGTGTGCGCCTCTAAGTTTCGCACAAATGTACGCGGCTAACTAGTCTTCGTGTCGCTGGCACGACAGTATTTCGAATTTAACGCATTGACTGCCACATTACGCAACGTCGCGTGAAGCGGCCTGTTATGCAGTGGCCTGGTGGTGCCTTACAATTTTGTACGAGCCATAAAAATAGCGACCACCTAAGTACATTCAGCATTTTGGCTCGGCAATGAAAGACGCCGCAGACGCCGTGGAGGAGGTTAAGTTTTAACAAACTTAACCTCCTCCACGGCGTCTGCTAGATGAGACTACACTTACCAAGAGTAGGCAGCATGAGATGCTCCGTGTGCGTGAACTTCTTCTCCCCCAGGTGCAGCTGCGCGAGTGCCCGCTGCGCGCGCGCGTGCGCCCCGGTGGGCGCGGCTCGCTCGCAGGCCGCGCGCACGCCGCCCGCCAGCGCCTCCAGCAGGCGCCGCACGCGCTCCATGCACGCGCCCCAGCCTGCGTACGACGCCAGGTATTGGCGGCAACCTGCAGCAACACAACGTTCATTAAGACAACAGTATTCGTGAACATGCGACCATAGTATGCATCGAGACTCGATGGGCTAAAGCCGTCTCACAGTGAGCGCTAGAAGGGCGTCGCCGCCGACGGAGATCTACAAAATAGCAGCTAGTATGACAACCTAGAGGTGTTTTCAGTAGAACACTACAAGGGAGACCTTTACCCGGTAGTTAGGACAACACAAATTGACAAAAAATAAACTGTCATACTCAGCAGTAGCAACTACCAGTGGCGGATCTGTCATACAACCTGAAAAGTCCGGCTTGCCTAACACACAACTCGAACTAAAAAAAAAAAACATTCCTTACAAAACAAAAAAATGTGTCAAAATAATGATAACATTAAATTCCGCGCGCCACGTGCCAAACGATGCGAGGTTGCCTGATTTACATACTCACTGAAATGTCTCTATTCGCTCGCATTATTATCGCGACGTTGCCAAAATGTTCTAATACCTATCTCCGATAGCTGCGCGAACAGCGGCGAGACTGGCTCGCTTTAACACTATACAAAAGAAGAGTTCAAGCTTAGTGTGCTCATGCTTTCTTAGTCGCACACACTGGCTTCTGTATTTGGCTTGTCGGACCTCTCTGTCTTTGCTAGTAAAATGACTCTGTTTTGATAAAATTATTAGGTATTTAATTTGGAAAATTGTATGGAGTTAAAAGCTGGGCTTTTCTTTGAATGTGTGCGTGTATGTCAGTGTAAGTTTGAGAGAGTGAATGTGTGTTGGCGCCAAGAATGAACGGGCAAGCGGCGCAAAGACCTGCACGTAGCGCGAACTTCCATAGAAAGTAAAGCGATTTCAAATTAGTTCATATTTGTTTTGAGCGATTACTGGTGCATCTTTTTTTTTGTGATATTATTTATTCACTTTCTTGTACTTCAAAGTTTTGCGATTAGTTTTTGCTGTAATTAACATTATTTTGAAGTGATTCATTTTTGTTTTGAATTCAAAAACGCATTCAAATTGTTTCTTGTGAAGGATTTTAAGTGTGTGAAATCGTTATTGTGCAAGGTAAATGTGTGAGAGTGTCCGTGTGCTTTGTTTTGTTGTTTGTCATCTGTTCGTGGTAAAGAAACGAGAATGAAGAATTATGGCTGGTTACGTTGTGAGTAATCTTTACATAGTATAAAACAAATTCGCTTCCCGCCGTCTGTACCTACGCAAGATTTTGATGCGTTTTTCATTAATATACCTACAGAATGATTAATGAGAAAGGTTCACATGTATAATTTATAAATTTCCACCCTAACGAAGTCGCGGGAAGTTACAAATATTTTCAATACTTTAGTAGTTAGAAACCAATTTATTGTTTGTGCGCCATCTATCGGTGTTTTTAAAATTTTGCCATTAGCGACTGTAGAGAGCGAGAAGAAATAATGACGAATTGACACGAAGAGTTCAGTTGTTAAATTAAATTCAATTGACTTCTCCCGCTCTGGGCGGAGCGGGAGGGAGTGTCAGACTTGTACTGACTAAAACCCACCCATGTTCCTTCTTCGCCCTTTGTGTTCCAGGGCCGCGGTATCTCTTTCGAACAACCCGCAGCCCTCGCAGGCATCGGCCCTCTCGGACCCCTTCCGGTTTGCTGACATCTCCTTGAGGCGCGCGTGGAACACGTACGCGCCGTCGACACGGCCTGTCGTCATAAGACGGACGGACGGTGAGCTAGCCCATTACTCACCGTCCACAGGCTCGCGCCTACGGTGGCCGGGGGCCACGGTTGCCCCTCGACGCCCGGGGCGTCTCCCGCGGCGGCTGGGACGTGAGGTTCTCTCCCTCTCGCGTTCCGCCACCTCCTTTGCTAGCATGACTGTTTCGCAGAAGGAGGCGACGGCATCCCATTCCCTCTCGCTCCGGACCATGGATTGAACCAGGGCCGGACGCGAGAGGTCGCCGCCGCCAATCGCCGCTACGAGGACACGGCGGTGCTCAGCCCAAGCGGGGCAGAGCTCCACGGTGTGCTCCACCGTGTCCTCCGGCCGATCCTCGCAGTGGTAACACCCGGGCGTTTCCTCCCGCCCGATTAACGCATCACACCTTGAACACAAATTCACATACCTTGAATATTCGATGCCAGTACAGGTCGTCTCGGCGGCGCCAGTATGGCGGGCGGCGCGGGGCTGGACGGACGTCTACGCAGTGAGGGTGCGGGTGCGGTCTCTTCTGCGCCGGGCCGAGCTCCGCCCAAAGTCACCGAGCGCTTCACTAACGCTTGGCAGCTGCAAACAAGAAGTTAGTTAAAACATATTTACTACCAGCCCCAGTATTCACAAACGCTACGATTCGGAAAGTCGTATTACTATCTCACTCGCGTTTGTTATGCCAAAAAAAGATAGAAATTCGACTTTCCGTTCCCGTTCTCGTTCATGCGATATTAAGAATAATTAGCTGTCTATTTGCTCTAATACCAATTGTTTTTAAACTAACACTCGATTAAATCGGTGGATAGTAAGTACTACGTATGAGCTACTGGCATCAAATAGTATTTATTAGTCAGAATAGTTTCAGTCCACCGAGTAAAATGACAAGTTATGTTCCACTTTCTTTTCATAACTCTGATGAGATATTATATCTCTACTAAAAGTGTCATTAGTATAGTCAATTATTACTCTATAAAACATTTAGTTTTTAGTTAATTTACCTGGAGTCGGGCTTAGCGCCGCAGTCACAGAAGAAGTTGCCGAACTTAGCATAGGACACGTCATGTCCACGATGGCACACTCTAGCGCACACCGTACAAACGCCGACTCCGTCCACCATCTTACATGTGTGGCAGTGGTACCAGTGCTGGTTCATGAACTCGCGCTGAGTTACCGTGAATGTGCACAACTTGTATTGGAGCATCGCGTCTTCGTCCTGTGGGGAAATAAATTCGCAATGATATCACATAAGAGGAAGTCTGAAAGTGGCGCCGGTGACTGAAACTAGTCATCGTCAGAATCGTCTAAAGGAATCGCTATCAGCGATATGACCGCCAATGTACCCAAAGATTTAACAATTATAAAACAGCTGTGTAACAATTTTGATATAATTATTTAATCGATCTATCTAAAGACTTAAACACCAAAAAATAGTAAGTATAGGATAATTTCTGGGCATTTCAGGTAATAAATAAGCAACTTACAGAATCGTCAGCACTCGTATCGTCGTCATCTTGTTGTTCGTCCGTGTAATCCAGATCAAAACCGAGGTCCGAAGGCGATTCCCATGTCGGACTCACTGAGCGCCATGCTAAAAAATAATATAAGCATGAAGTCTTGCTTCGAAGCTCAAGAGATGAGTTCAGTCACTGCTTACATATAATTAAACATAAGATTTAATAGAAAATTCCAAGCATTTACTAATCAGGTGGTGTTTAGTAAGTAACGGGGTAGGTTTATCTGCTTACTTATAAGTACTTACTATGTGGTTGCGTAGTATTGATAGCGTGCAAAGCGTCTGCGAGGTAAGACAGCAAGACGCATGCGGACTCGATCTGAGGAGCTAAGGTACCATCCACTTGACCCTCCTCCAACTTGTCCAGTACTTCTTGACTGCTCAGATTGTCCACACTGAGGTAACAAAAATAAGATAAATATTTACCGCAAAAATATTTTGAATTTGCATTTCTGTAGTAATTGTCACAAGAGGCGATAGAACCATCGCAACCCACACACGCCGATAGGAGTAGTCAGCATGCGGTCACTGACCTCGTCAATAACACGATATAACTTACCAAGCAGACAGCCAACCCACTGCCGCAGGGAACAGCAGTCGATGGTCCCCTCCCGCATGCGCGTCAGCCAGGCGACACATCTCCCGCAGTAGCAGCGGGGAGCATGCATTCTCGCCGCACACGCCGATCAAAGTAGTCAGCATGCGTTCACTGACCTCGTCACCACTGAAATATGGAGAATATTAATAAGTGATTAAGGTATTACAACACCTTTAAGTTCATTGAATCTCTTGGAATGACTATTTTATGAAAATGTCATACAGTAGGAATAGATGAACTTTGAGCGTTGTTTTGATGATTTTAATGATTATAACTCAGTAAAGTTATATTTTTATCAACATACAACCCGACACTGACTTGCAAATTGCAAAAAGGATAAGAAATTTAGAATTTCGCTGCCTACCCTGGTGCGTTCCCCTTAATACAATACATACCAGTGTTTGACTACGTGCTTGCAGAGCGCGGACAGTAGCGCCGCGTTGTCGTCGGCCGCGTCGGTGAGCGGTGCGGGCGCTGGCTCCGCAACCGCAGCGGCAGTGGTGCCGGCGCCGCCGCTGTCCTGACTGCCTATGCTCGACCTGGGAATCGAACCCAGGACCTCGAGCTCAGCAGCCGCGCTTGCAGCCACTAGACCAACGCGGCAGTTAAGTGGGATAACTTTGTTAAGTACAATACATACCAGTGCTGCACCACGTGCTTACAGAGCGCGGACAGTAGCGCCGCGTTGTCGTTGGTGGCGTCGGTGAGCGGCGCGGGCGATGGCTCGGCGACCGCAGCGGCAGTGGTGCCGGCGCCGCCGCTGTCCTTACTGCCGTCTGACCAGCTGCAGCTTTCTGTATGGGAACAGAATAATTTGTTGATATAAAACAATAATGCCAACATTTTATGAAGTATTTACGGTAGAAAAACGTTGGCGTTTGCGCATGCGACGGACGACCACTAGATCATCGGGACAGAGTTTGGGGACAGAAGTTTTTGATTCAGGGGAGAGACTGCGCCTGGGTTTGTGCAAACACTTTTGCACTAAAACGTAAATGTTTTAATAACTTTGTTGGGGCCAAAGCAAAATAAAAAGGTAAGGTAATAAGGTTACCTGAATTAGCAGATTGTTGTGCAGTGTCCGACTGCGCCCTAGGAGCTGGTGAGCTGAAAGAAAATGATTATTTTAATATATTTGAACTCACTCGAGGTCTGCCTATTATAGTGAATTTAGATACACCACTGCCTAACCCTTCTGGGATTAAAGGTATGTTGTTTTGGTATGTTTTTGTATTTGGGCGCTCGACGAAGTTTGAAATTACGTGGCAAGGGGTGGGACAGGTTCTAAATATCGTGACGTCACATTTCAAAATCTGTTAATGCAAAATCTAAAAATGTCAACTCAAAAAGTATCAAACTCGTGTGACGTAATTAATAAAAACAATTAATGGATGGCTCCTTTATGCAGACTACATAATTAGCTAAATAAAATACTCACGGCGCATCAAACACAGGCAGATCCGAGTCATTCCTCTGTCCATTAGAATCGTTCCGTGCGGTCGCATCGCTCTCGCTGCGGAACACGCTGCGCAGAGCGTTGCGTAGCGCGAGCGAGGCGGGGTTGCCGCCCGTCTCGGGGGGCGACGACGTGGGCGTGGGGAGCTCGGTCTCCGTCGGGGTGTCGTTAGCCGTGTTTGTGGCCACGCCGGCTGGGGGGGGGGGGCTCATTAAATGGCAGTTCGTTCCAAATTGGACAGTATTACACGGCAAATAGAGTATACTTTTAAATTAAATTTATTTAAAACGTTCAAAGCTGATTACAAATATTCGCACTCTGGTATGGCACGGTGAGATTAGTGTTGTGCTGCGTGTGCGCGCTGCCACGTTGAAATAATGCATTTTTACTTGTATGTCACAAGTCTTCTATAGCTGCGTATAAGGACGACCCAGGGTGCGGGAAGTGGGCATACAAACGAATTATTTTATATATTATTTAAATTAAAAATAATTTCCATTTTAATTTTCTTAGCATATTTAAGGACATGCATAAGGCATAGGCAAAAAAAATTTCAAAGTCCCAAAAAATGTAAACATCGAGACAGTTATGACATTTTTAATAAAAAATATAATAAATTAGGACTTACCCGGTGCACCTAAACAGATGTGAGCCAATAGAACAGACAGTTTCTGCTGATCGGCGACTCCAACGAACTTGCACACAGACACGCACAGGTTGGGGTTCAGATCACTCTCGCAACCAGCGAATATCTTGATGAAGAGCCTGAGAAAACGAATTGACATATTAACCATCATGATTTTTTTGTCATTGTCATAAGGTATAAATTCAAATGAGAGACGCGCGTTTGTGAATGCATTTCGCTTTTGTTTTAGTCGCCTGTTTTTAAAACTACTTTAGGTTTTTTTTGTATCGCGTTCAACAGTGAGGATTTAATAGAATAAAATGTAATGGCACGTCAGTTGTCAGCAGTGAGTCTAACACTAAAGGCACCCTCAGGATAGTCCGGTTAAGCAGAAGCCAGCCTCATAGGTTGATCTGCGAGATGCCATTACCAAAAAAAAACAGACGAGAATCTTATAACAGTTTCTGTGACGAGGCTAACTGCTGTGCCATTACATTTCCACCTCCAACCATTTTCGATTACCGACTATTTTATAGTAAAACATAGGGATAACTTAAGTAACAATGTAACACTTACTTGATAACTCTCTCAGCGTACGGGTTTCTAGCGTTTGGTGCTGATAGAAGGATCTTGCCGAGGGAATATCCTGAGTCTTCGGCGAACACTTTCTCATACGCCAGTCTGCCTGCGGGACGGTCTAAGATCTTCTCCCAGTATTTTACCTGAACAAGGTAGTTATCAAAATAATATAAGTGCTAACATAAAATCACGACCGTAATCACCGAAGAGTTAGGCAGAGGTATATCTTATATATAAAATTCTCGTGTACTCCTCCGAAACGGCTTGACCGATTCTCATGAAATTTTGTGAGCATATCGGGTAGGTCTGAGAATCGGCCAACATCTATTTTTCATAACCAAAAAATAAAAAAATAAATCCCCGAAGTCGCGGGCAGCAGATAGTATATAAACAGTTATGTTTAAGTCCCATGTAATAAGAGACGAGCCTATTGCCATCAACCGAGCACAAATCCACAATCCGTGGCGGCTACTGAGAAATCCTTGAAGGAAAACCCTAATAACACTATGTCCGACTTGGGATCGAACCCACGACCTCATGCTCAGCAGTTGCGCTTGCGACCACTAGACCAACGAGGCAGTAAACCAGTAGTAATATAATATATTAAACTGGCTTTACCCCGAGGCTTCGCGCGCGTTAATATAGAATTTGACAATAGCCAGCTCGGACACGTGGCGCCATCTTTTATCATAAAAATGTTATTGTTGTTTTCCTCGAGAACAGTACTTTTTTTCGGGATGTAAGGTACCCTATGATGTCCCTTTCTGTACACCTGATGGCGTATCCACACATGCCGCCGGCTTTCAGACTGCCTTGCCGCTGAATTTGCCGCCGGCTTTACCGGCGCGGCGGCCTGCAGATGCAGTTGCAATTTTAGCAGTAGTGTTGTGACTTTCGTCGAAGTTAGTCGTGTACGTACGGATTGGAAGATGTTGGACTATAATATAGTTGCGTGTATCGCAAGTTGAAAAAACAACAAGGAGGCTTTAACAATATATGAGTACAACAACACTACCACTCCGTATCGAAGCCGCAAGCAAACTGCCACCGGCAACCAAAAGCCGCGCGGGCCGCAGGTAAAAGATGCATGTCGGCGGCATGGTCGGCGGCCGTGACGGTGGCATGGCCATGTTTGGATGCACCATGACAAACTATTTGCTAAATTTCAGGATGATTGCTTCAGGGGTTTCGGCGTGAAAAGGGAAAAAACAAACATACTTTCGCATTTATAATATTATAGTTAGGATGATCCTTACCATATGTCTCAAAGTCTTCTCCGTAGAAGGTTGCAGATGATCAACGAGTACACTATACGTAGTCTTTAGGATATGTTCGTGCAGCAACTGCTCTGCCTTCTGCACTTGCGGTACTAGCGTGGTGAGTGTCGCCGCTAGCGGCTCGGACATGAACTCGAGGCGGCCGTCAGTCTGTGGGAGACAAAAGAGAATCTTAGAACTGTCATAGATACAAGAACAGTTTTTTGAGCTGCAAGTATGCAGATGTTAAGAATTTTGAGTTCTAGGAAGGGCAAGTTTAGAAAAATAAATCTTGTAAAACATGAATACATTCCTCTAAAAAACATTAGAATCGAGAAATATTATTAGAAACTAAATGAACACAAGAAGGAAGAGGCTTTGAAGAGCGAGACCTCCGTCACTCATTGGTACAGATCTTCATCATTCAATTCTTCAATTCCGTGTATTGTCGGTAAAACGGAAGCTCGAGAGGCCAATATAAAGCTGTTACAACTTGACAAAAGTTTGACGTTTTGTCTCTGAGGGACGTTATTCTGTAGCGCAAGGTTCAAGGTAATTCGGAAACACGAAGGTTACCGAAGCGCATATCTGTCCTGGTTTAACCGTTACACCGTATATGCGCTTGTTTTTGTGTTTTGTAATGTTACACAGATTGATGTACTGTCACATCAACGGCCACATAAAATAAGAACAATCACAAATATTTCTTCACTTACCAAAGCCGGTATCACTAAGTCGAGCGTCTTGTTCATCAGCTCAGGGTTGTCAGCGAGCTTGCTGGCACCGACTTCTAGAAGCTTCGCGGCCGAGTACGCGAGCATCATCAATGATGGACCGAGCGAGTACTTCGTGTTAGCAGTGATCAACTCGCAGTGGGATGACACTAGGTTTAGCACTGCGCTTTCTGACGGTATTATGTGGGCTGCGTAGAATGCCTGTAAAATATATTTATTGTTACATTCCACCAATAACGAGGCTAAGTATTAACAGCCGCTCGGATCAATCTTTAGGTTAAACGGCGCTTGCCTAGGTTGATACGTGGATGGGTGACCACCTATTACATACCGAGTTTCCTCCGTGCCTCGGAAAGCACGTACAACTGTTGGTCCCGGCTGTGATTTGTAGATCTTTGACAGTCTTTACAGGTAATCAGTAACCCGAAAGTTTGACAACCAGTCTTACCAAGGGGTATCGAAGTACCCAGTACTAACTGGGTTGTAGAAAATGTGAAATAAACAGCAGTAAAAACCACTAATATTTTAAAAAGGTCTCTGACAAACTTACAAAGGTCAAACCAGGGGAGGTGATTTTAGTCAGTTGGAGCCTGACACTACCCAGACTGGCTCGAATTGTGAGCCAGCCGGTGCAAAAAAAAAAAATAGTGCGTGTAGTTCCTCCGCGCGGAAGAAGTGAAACTTCGTTATACTACACGCATGCGTTCGAGTGTCACGCATTCACTCTCGTTATTTTATTGAGCTTCTAAATAATATTTTATTGTTGTACACTTTTTATTACATAAGTTTATCGAGGTTCTTCTACTCATGGAAATTGAGCGAAGGCTGGTCACACCGAAGAGTCGAACACATGACTGTTTGCACGCCATCTTGCGTAGCTAGTAGAACTACGTAGTCACAAATCTTGTAATAGCGCCATCTCTTAGTGGGTAATAGAAAATATTCCCCCTGCATTAGAACGTTAAACTTGTTGGTAGTCGCATAAGAAGTTTCACTTCAAAAACTGGGTTGTCAAATGGGCAGTCGTTCCATTTAAAATACTGGTATTCAGCTGCATCTGGTTAGACTGGATGCCGACCCTAACATATTGCCTAGCCTTTTCTCGAGGCTAGGCAGATAAGATTCCACAGATAACCTCCTAGAAATTACCAGTGTACTGCCGGCGGCAGTGCCGACCGGACCGGTTACACCGAGCCTAGCTTACGTATATTGCTAAGAAATAGAAACTTACCAAGTTGATGCAAGCCAGTGGCGGCGGAGAAGACAGTCTATCCAGGGCAGTCGCCGCATTAGACGGTAAATGAGCTCTCAGCCAAGCGCCTAGCGCCGGTGGCGGCGTACTGCCGGCGGCATTGCCGACCGGGCCGCTTGTGCCGCACACTTGCAGACGTGCTTTGCTTACGGCCGCTTCGGACGCGTTATTCGAACTCTCCATTAGGCCTTCGAGCTCTAGACCGGCGCTGAGCCTGGAATGGGTGTTATGTTAATATTGATGCAGAGTACGTAATGACTAGCGTGTTTATTTAATATTTTAAGGGACTAGCCAAAGTAACCCGCGAAATTCAAGTTTATTTAATCACATTCAATGACCGTTTCATGAAAAAGTAATTCAATGGGATTAAATTAACTTAGAGGGTACAACCCTCTGATGATATTAATGATTATAACCGTGTATATTTGTTATGTTTGCAAATCATATTTTAATCCACATACAACCCAGCACTGAGCTGCAAATTACGTGAGAAAATTTGAATTATTTGTTCTATCTTGGCGCTTTCACTTTTTGGTGGAAGCGACAGGGTGGTCCGCGAAATTCAATTTTTCAATATAAGATACGCGGCCGAACTAATATGGCTTTACTGAGTTATAATCATTAAAGTCATCAATACAACGCCTTTAAAGTTCTTTTAATCCCAATGAATGACTACTTCATGAAAAAGTCATTATATGGGGTTCAATGAATTACAGTTATGTAAATACGTACGTTTTACGGTACGGCGTATCATATTTTATTCAACATAAAACTTGACACTGAGCCGAAAATTGCAAAAAAACGTAAAAATAAAAAATCGCGGGCCACCCTGTCGGTTCCACTTAGAGCACAAATATGTGCAGTTTCGTTAGTTTATTCACATGAATATAAAGATAATGCAATTTAGGTGAAATAAATCCACACGCAGTAGTAACAATTACAGAAAGCCTTTTATTCTTGGAAGTAAATGTCTTTTGATTAAAAAAAAAAAAGATTTATAAACAAAGAAAAAAAACGAAATAGTCTCACACAGGACAAAAGCTCTTCCTGTTTCATTTTGGTTCTTAGATACTAATAACTGCCAGATAATGAAACGCATATATGATAATAAAACAAAGCCATGAATAACTTACCGGCAGCAATCAAGGACTGTTTCCAACAAATCCAATAGATCAGGCATGAACTGATGAGCTTCGGATGGAGTAGAAGAATCCGCCAGACACACCTTGAACCTAACCAGGGCTGAGTCGCAAGATATCACATCCAGCAGAGATGGTAGGCCATTCGCTGTGGAAGGAAATATTTCGTATGTACTTGATTCCAATCCTACTGATATTATAAATTTGAAGGAGCCTCTGCAAGGAAACTAAACTGTGACCACAGACGAGAGAAGCGGTCTACAATTCTCTCTGGCGGAACAAGTCGTTGCGGGCAGCCATATTGACTTCTGTGGTTGTCAAGGAAGGTGCCGCGTAGCAAGGCGTTGACGGATCGCCGACGTCTGTTTTCTTAGAGTCAGCTCACACCGAGACGCGACGCGACGCGACACTGCGCGCACACGATTCAAAATATAACTTTATTTTCTACACAAAAAGATACACATTTCTTTACAGGTGTCACGCGGCGCCATTCTCACAACTAAATGTGTAGGAAATAAAGTTATATTTTGAATCGCTCTTTAAAAGTGTACGCGCAGCGTCGCGTCTCGGTGTGAGCTGACCCTTAATCTAATAAAATCTGGTGCTACATATCATATTATGTGATTCCGATGGGGCAGGCAAGAGCCTTTAAATGCGAAAGTTTGTGAGGATGTTTGTTACTCTTTCACACAAAAACTATACTGACCTGATTTGAATGAAATTTGGCACACATATAATTTATAACCTGTATTAACACATATGATACTTCTTGTCCCGGTAGTACGATCCTATGGGACAATTACCGAACTCCACACGGGCGAAGCTAGTTGATGATATAAATATCGACTTAACAATACACACATACATATATATATCATCACGCCTGTAATCCCCGTGGGGTTAGGCAGAGGTGTACTTAGCAGTACACCCACATTTCGCCAGTTATGTTTAAGTCCCATGTAATAGGGGGAGAGCCTATTGCCATCAACCGGGCACGAATCCAGACTCCGTGGCTGCTACTGAGAATTTCCTGATGGAAAAGCCCAATAGCGCTTTGCCTGACCCAGGAATCGAACCCAAGACCTCATGCTCAGCGCTTGCGATCACTTGACCAACGAGGCAGTCACACAGTGAGTACATAAAGTTAATTTCAGAATGGCTTCCAGTTTTGAGTAAGTTGTACCGCAAACTAAACTTTATGGGAAGGTATTAAAGTAGTAATGAATAAAAACATTTTAACTTATACTATCACTTACGGGATATCTTACTCCTTTCTCTTCTTCCTTTTTTATTTCTTCTTATTTAGTGATAGTATGAGTTCAGATAAAAACCGTGAAAGTTTAAAACAGTGTTTAAAGACATGTTTTTTTAAATTTTCTGCAATGTAGGACAGATTTTTATTCTTTAATTTTATACTAGCTTTTTCTCGCGGCTTCGCTGCCTTTATGTACTACAGTTAACCCGCGGAAACGTTTCAAATGGAGCCTAGCACTCGGAGATACTGTAGCTTCCCGTTAGTTAAAGGATTTTTGGAATCGGATCAGTAGTTCTGAAGATTACCACCAACATACAAACTTACAAACAATTTCCTCTTTATAAAATTATAAAGAGTACGCATTGCTAAGGTGTAGGTTGTTTTTACTTACCGGTGATGTTTTGTTTTAAATGTTTGATCGTTTCAGAAGCCAACCACGCTGTATATTTGATGTTGTCGCACGAGGCACTTACGCCGGCGAGGAGATTCTCTGCGTACTGTGCAAAAATATATACATTCAAATAATTTGCCAGTAGAATAAAACATAGGATTTTTGCATAACTGTTGACGCCCGTTTGCGTTGGGTGAAAAAATGGCCTGTTTAGCCGAGGAAGCAAGAAGAAAAACGACAATCGTCCGTTCAGTCCATCGAAAGGTGGGTATAACGTTATTAGAGATAAGACCGCTATTGTAAATTGTGCAATGTATACTGTCATCTATCCTTCTCATCCAGGTGCAGGCGCAGTGGCTGCGCGATTGGCTGCTGCGCTGCGTGTCGCGGATTCGATTCCCTCACGGAACAAATATTTTAATGGCCTACAGGTGGCTGTTCCGGGTCTGGTTGTTTGGGAGTTTAAATGTTTGTAAATAGAAAGAGAAATTCGTAGTGTGGGGCAACACTTACAAAAAACCAATCTAAACCAATATTTATCAAGGCTGCGAATCAGAATTACAAAACACTTTTTGAGCGTCAGAATTTACAAAAGACAACCTTTTAAAGGTTGGTTTTTAATTCAATTCTTGCAACTTAAGTGAACTTATTGTGCCTTATAAGCTGTAATTCGCAAGTTGAGGGGTATTCATAACAATAGCGTGTGTCATCATCATCATCATCATTAGCCTATAATGTTCCCACTGCTGGGACGCAGGCCTCCGCTCCTATGAGAGGGAGTGGGCTGTAATCCACCACGCGGGCCCAGTGCGGGTTGGTAGATGTCACATGTCTTCGAATTTTTGGTTCTAGGACATGCCGGTTTCCTAAAGATGTTTACCTTCACCGTTTTTGAAAGCAGCGATGATGAAATAAATTACACAAAGTAATGCGCCTGCCTGGGTTCGAACCCACGGCTTACTGCTCGTAAGTCGGGTCTGCCACCACTGGGCCACCGCCGCTCTATAGCGCTATAGCGTGTGTATGTAATATTAAAATCGTTTATTTTGAGTAGGCCAGTTACAGGCACTTTGGAATAGTCGAATAATAATAAAAAAGTAGCTACAGCCCCGTGCTAAAAACATAATAACTGTGAAAGTACAGTAGTTGCCTATTCCAAAGCGTAGATCTCTATGGAGAAGAATAGACAAGAAACTCCATGAACACTCTTTTAAATCAGAAACTTGTTACAAAAACCTAAAATAAATGTGAGAACGATGAAGCAAGACGTGCACGTTAAAAGTGTCGATAGTAAAAACAAAAAAGACAATTCGAAAATAAAATAATTAGTTCGAAATAAGCTGTGGCAACTGAGATGACCATGCACAACTGACAGCGCCCGTTCACGAACATGGCGAATGGATCAGCCATCATTCAACTCAACCATTTTGAAGGGAACTAAATGACCCGACACACGCGCCACCATTAGCGTGACATTTGAGAGACCATGACGTAGACATGACACATGTAAGAACCATAGCAGATGCACTTCTGAAATTTTATTATAACCCGGGTTATGTTACCTGTGTATACATGCCCTGCTTGACCAGCGCGTCCTTGAGCCAGGGGTTGAAGACCTTCTTGTTGTCGGCGCGCGGCGCCCACACGACGGCGTGTAGCGGCAGCGGGGACGCCAGGTCCGCACTCGTGCCCGCTTGTAGCTTGTCCATGTGCGGGGTCGCGGGCGGCATGCTTATTACCAGTCTGGGGGAAAGAACACAGATTTAATTGAAAAAAATCTAGCCAAATGAGACCTTAGTTCGATGCAATTGTAATGTGTTACTACTCTGACGTCATCATCATTTTGCGGCCCTTGTTCCATTCTACTTGGGGTCAGCGCAGCATGTTATCTTCTTCTTGTCCGTATTCTCTTCTGTCAAGACGTCACGGCAACATTTACTCTTTTCTCTTTTATATTATTTCCCAAACCATCCGTCCATCTTTTCTTTCACACAACCATCTCAAAATTCTCATCTACGCTACACGCTATCGTTTTTCATCCATCTATTTTTTTTTGACGTATTGTGCATTACTGTATGAAATTTAAGTAACGAAGCTTGCCAGAGTTTTTTTCTACGTCTCTTTTATGCGCAACTAGTCTCTGATTTCTGATTCTGTTGCTTAAGGCGTCCAATCCCACAAAGACATGTCGAAGAACACTGCTGAATGGACACGCAGAGGCTAACGACGAGTACCCTTCTAGCTAGCTTCTAGCTGTCAGCTTTTATTGTGCCGTCGTTTTGTATTTATAAATATTTGTTATGCGTTGTGTCTAGTATTTTTTTTTGTTACTTTGTCTGCACGTCATATCCCTGCGACAAACAAATATTTTTTCTTTCTTTTCTATATCTTGCACTTGTAGTGTGCCAGTAATTTTTATAGATCTCGGCCTGAGATTCTATGAGGCCGGCGTAGGACATTCCTAGAACGTTAAGTCTTATTTCCTGATTGAAACTCACCTCCAAGCAGTCTGGAAGCAGTAATGCGCAGCGGCTAACGCAGCCGGTGAGCTGTGGTACTGCGAGTTATCGCACACGCACGCAGAGTTGAGCAGTGCGAGGAGTGCGTCCAGCAGTAGCGGGTACTTCAGCTTGTGTGGCGTGCCCAGCACGAAGTTACAGGCTAGGCCATCGAATTTGGGGTTTTCCTGTAATGTTGAAGAGTCTGATAAAGACATCTGCTATCAAATGCCGATCGATGACGATCTGGACATCTCTGTCGCTTTTCTCGTTTAAGTCTCGGAGGGAGCAGGCCAAAACACCTGGCAGAAGTATAATCTCAGTAGGCTTTAAGGTGAAAGCGCGAGTGAGACCACGCAAAGATTTTTCTAAGGTTTTTTTTTTCTATTTTGCAGGTCAATTTCAGGCTATATGTTGAACAAAATATGATTCAAACGTAAAACGTATGGAGTTACAGAATTATAAACATTAAAATCATTAATACAACCCCCAAGTTCATTTAATACCATTGAATGACCATTCCATAAAAAAGTCATACAATGGTGCTTCCCCCTTAAGAAATCTTACGAGGGTAACTCATTCACAACACACCCCGAAGTTTTTTAATTTAATTATTATACGTAATTACATATTTAAGACAAACATAAGCCCACATAGTGGCTTTAAAACAACAAAATGTAACTTTTACAACAGAAAAACATGAATTTTTCGACATCTTACCTGATTATTAATCTCGGCGTTAGTCAAGGCGTAGAACTTAGGTCTCATGGAGGTCTCATCCTGCGACAGTCTTCTATAAGCCTGCTCTATGTACGGCACTTCGCAGTATATACGAGACTTCGGCTGGCCGTTAGTGGTAGTTTTGTTACCGTTTGCGTTCGCTTCGGTGGATGGCTGGGCTAAGCCTGGTGCTATTACTAGGTTCCATTCGATCTGGAAGGTGAAAAGAAGTTGAGGTGGTGTATTGTAGTATAATCAATCACTTTTCCTTTAATAGTTTTGACAGTAATAATTGTTTCATAGCCCTTACCTGTTGCAACAGCGTCTGTGGCGCATCATAGAGATGTCTCATCAAGTACTCCAGAAGCAGCATCAGCCTAGTGGTCAACATCAGCTGATGAGGAGCCAAATTCATCGCTCGCTTCCTGTCGCTGATGGCCAGAGTTTCTACCACCTACAACGGCATTTATCATTAGATATAAAACGAAAGAGATTTGAAAGACTTTTAATGTATTGGAATAAAGTTTAAACTACAATAAAGGGCGCGCGCTTGAGATTAATTACTTTTGAAAACACAAGGCATAGTCCGTTTATCGCCTCAATACCAAACTAGCACCAATTCACCTCTAATTTCGTAGTCTGTGTTCATCAACTATTTCACATAAATAAAAATAAAATACTGTATGCCATACAGATTAAAGGTCTTTATTAAATAAACTATTGCAAAAAAAAAGCGGTGATATTAACGTGTCAAGTAAATGACGTCGGGTGCTTACCTTTATGATTGCATTGGATGTCATAAGTAGAACAGACTTCTTCTGCATGAGCGTCAACGAGTGGAAGAGGTATACTAACAGTTGAGCATGCTCAACATTTAAGTCTGAAACAAACATTATTATCGCCATTAATCAATCTGATAAATTATCTCGAATACTATTTCTTGAATAAATTTTTGATTATGCCAAATTAACAACTATGTCAAATGAATGTCTTTATAAGACAATAAAAAAAATGATATATTTACAATATTATAATGAAATGGGTAGCATACCTATATTAGCAAAGCCTGCAGATAACCGGATAGCCAACATTAAAGAAAGCATTCAAAGTTAATGTAACATTATAAAATACATGAAACAACTATGCACACTGACATAGGACTATCAGAGCGTTAGCAAGATGTTTATTACATGGTTTTTTTTTTTGTAAATAAATTCTCCCAAAAGCGTAATTATTTCTAATAAGATGATGTGATTAAGAATTTTACAAAAACTACCATCTAAGGCTGGACAAGAATCTTTTGGCACATTGCCACATTTGATGGTGACGTCGCAATTTTGCCTTATCAAAACATTTCACAAATGTTTGCCAACAACGTCATTCCGGTGTCAAAAGATTCTTATAGCACTCTCTACAGGCTATGAGACTACTTGAGCCTTTTATGGTGTTTGACAAAGTGTTTAAAGAGGCCCATGGATACAAATGTATGAAGCGGATGAATTCCACCAAAACGGAGACGAGAAGAGAAGTGGAGGAATCAACCAATCATATTCGTTGAAATACACATCGCGTCTCTCGTATCTCATATGATTGATTGAATGTTGCCTGTCTCCGCACCACTCCACTCGTACCCGTTTTCTTGAAGACCGGGCCTAAGGGCTAGCGCAGACCTAAGAGCTGCTCTTATGGGGTTTGCAAGTGCCCTGACAGACACTCATAAAAGCGTAGCGACGTCGTTTCGACGTCAAGTTTTGCAAGAGAAGTCGTCGTCGCCGCATCGATTTAAGAAATGTCGGAACTTTGATTGTAAGATGAAAACAAAATGAAACAGGGCGACCTAATAGTTGGTCTCAAGGAAGATTAATGTTTACAACAGCATATTATTTTAGCGAGAGTATAGACACTCTCGTCGGGTCATATACAGGGTAACAGAATAAGTGCAATACCTCTTAGTTGGTCATTCATGTTCTTTATCAAGAGATGTCCAGTTTGATGGAACTGGACAACTTTTGATAAGGATCAGGGATTAAAAATAAATCGGCTCTTCATACTAATCGGGTCAGCTGATGCGATATAATGTTTGGAAATTAAACTTTTTTTTTTCGACTCTTGTTCCTTAGGGAAAATTGTCTAGTTCGATGTTCTGAATGGTGATTCTGAACATCAAACTGGGCCACTTTGTCCTCGGTGGTGACCGAGGTATTGGGATTTTTGCGTTACAGCCTGGATAAGAATGGTCACGTCAATAGTAACAACCGAACAGCAAAGACCGCTCTTAAATAAAAGACGCTGTCAATGCAGTAGTAGTTAGTTAAATAGTTACTGGTGAGGTGCATGTAACCATTCTATATACGAGTATTTATATCGGGCTATATAACGTAGGTCCAAAAGTTTCCAGCCTATTCACATAACATTTATCTGAGATACAAATTATCATGTCCCTATATTGCTGAAGTTTTCTCTAGTTACCCACAGTAAAAAAGTAATAATTTTGAGCAATATAGTCTCCCTGTATTGCAATCAATTTTTGTTTGGATTTTAATCCTTAATTTTATACTTCACGCCGGAAACTTTTGGACCTAACAATGTACATACCTTCATAATCATGGTCCTGCGAAGGCTGTGCTTGCAACGCGCATTCCTGCAATGTATTGACGATCTTGTGCCACATAGCTAGAATACTGTTCTCGCGTTCAGCCGCTTGCTTACTGAGTACCATGCCGCCCAGAAGTTTCACCACGCGGGGTCCGACCTGTTAAAAATACATCGAAGTTGTATCTGTATTTCTTGGTAAAACAGGTGAAAATGTGAAGATGACAGTGACCGTTTTTGAAGATGACAGTGTTTTGGTGAACAATCCGTTTAAATAAAACAAGTTCATTGCCCCATCACGCGACGTCACGTGAAGCGGCCTGTACTAAGGTGGCCATTCACACGACATCGCATGACGGTGCCATTTGACGACACGGTTGGGGCAGTGGCTAAACGATCGACTGCTGCGCTGCGTGTCGCGGGTTCGATCCCCGCACGGCACAAATATTTGTATGGCCTACAGATAGTTGTTTCGGGTATCGCTGTTTGTTGTAACGAATTTACTTCTTCCTCGAGATGAAAAGGAAGTAAGTAGATTTGTACATTAAAAAAGGTTAAAAGGGGAACATGAATTTAATAAATGATGATATAAAAAAATACAATAAGTTATTAAAAAAGTAGAGGGCAGGTTAACCGGGAATGATTTGAATGTCTCCGCAAATCTCTGAGCGTGATAGTAACTGAAGACAAACATCCAGTTGTAGAAAGCTGGCTTGATCAAGATAATGAAAACCAATAAAAGTATGAATATGGATGATAAGTGTGAGTTTAGTGTCTGTAGTAGGCAGATACTATATTGTGTATGTGATTTTAAATGTTTGTAAACGCACCCACTATACAAAAGAAATTCCAAGAGGCTAAACGTTTAAAAAAAAAAATATATATCCGATCTCTACTAATGCAACCTTTTTTACGGTTATCAAGGCATAAGTTTTTATGTACACATTGTTCAGAGGTACCCAAAATTTAGCTAAGGACGAAATACTTTCCGCCATCAGTGCGCAAACACATTCTCTATCTCTCTGATAGTTCAACAGGATAGACGTCTTAACGCGCTTGAAATACAATACAGTGTCACAAACCTGCAACGGAGTCATATTGGTCCTCTCCGATCCCGCAGAAATCAGCTGTTGATGTAAAGCGGGCTGCAGCGACGCGAACGCAGGCGCTCCGCTCAGATTGTGCAAGTATCGCACTAGGGCTGAGCTGAACGAGCCGTATAGCGCTCCTAGACGAGGGCCGAAGCATGTTGAGATTGTACCTGTGTGGTGGAATATGTATTACTGGATTGTTGTCCGTGGTTTTAATTTATTAACACATCCCTAGCAATAACAGTCCCTAGTCTTTTAACATAGCCCTAGACGGAGTCCACACAAAAGAATAATAGATTCTTGTTTCTTTTTCCTAAATTCTCACCGACATTTACCACATAAATTTATAAATAAGAAAAACAGTTGCATTTCACCACCAGCTAACACCATTATTGGAGAGGGAAGTAAAGATCTGTAATGATTAGAGCCATAATCATAATTAGATAGGGAATTAAAGATCTCTTTCTCTCAAATAAAAAAAAACACAGCTTACCAGTATCAGTACGCGCCGTCTCTCTATCCAAATCTTTAGCCAGTGCAGCAAGTAGAGCCTGGTGCGCATCGTGGAGCTGAAGCGAATGCTGTCCTAGACGCTCTGAGCCCTCACTGATGATCTCCTCAGTAAGGAGGGTAAACACCTCAGTTGCTAGAGTGATATACTAGAAGAGAAGTTTAGTTGTTAGAGAAAAAATTAACAAGTGGATTTGAACACTTTAGCTCTATCCTTTTTGTATTTTTTTATTATTTACAAGATCGAAGAAAAATAAAATTGATTGCTCTGGGTTTTAGACAAAAACCGTTTGCCCCGAGCGAGCGGTTTTAATTCTTAATTGGTAATAACGTCACACAATTTTTTTTTCTTTCCACTTGTTTTTCACTTATTATTGATTATCCCCTCTCCCCCAGTCGTAATTAATCGTGATTTTTTTCAGCCCTCTATCCCCCTATTCAAACCTCACGTGATTAAAGTACGACCCCATAGGCTCGTGTGGTACCACGCACTGACTTCTAAAGGAGAGGCCGGAATCCGAGCTCTGAGCACAGTATAAACAGACAGAGAAAAAATATCAATTCAAAGCTACATTTGCGGGTTATACAAGGTGTCAACAGACCTTTCAAGAAGCAATTCTGTACATCTAACTAAGTAACTCTACGCAAAAAATATTGCCGGGAAACGACTTTTTTTTTTTGTTAAAAATCTCTTTTTCTCTAAGACTCAATGTTACGCATTCAAAACATTGTACTTATAGATGCATTGAATAGTAAACGGGTCATGGAGGTATTTCAATTAAATTCGGAAACTTGCAAATTAACGTTGGAACTTTGACCTCCGTAACTAGAAGGTATAGTCCAGAACAAAAAAATGATCGCAGTGACGGGGGGAATAAATTCCTTTTGGCTTCGTTAAGAGTCTATTTACACCCTACATATAGGTCTCCAGCCCACTAAAACCCATGTCAGCTTCACAGAAATTTCAATTTCCAAATTCAAGAAGCGTCTCTGACCTGTACGAGCAATCTTCATAACTAAGGAATTCCCTCGGACAATTTTACGAAAACTTTTAGGTACTATCAATACTTCAGAAAGATGACGAAAGAACTTCAACTTTAAACACTTACAGAATAAGGCTCAGCCTTGTCGGGCACGATGGCCTGATGCGGGCGTTGCGGTGCGTCCGTGTTGTCATTGCTATCGGTGTTGCCCGACGCGCGCACGAGCCCGCTGTTATCAGTCATGTCGGGAGCCACCAGGGTCGATTCGAACCAGAGACCGAATAGTGGTTCGCTGTCTTCTAGACAAAAGAGGTAAGGTTATTGTATGTATCAAATAGTTTTGATAAGAAAACAAAGGTATATGCATTTGGACGAAGCATAATTAGTATGTAAGGATTGTAGCAGATGGCGTTTTTTAACGTCTCGAAATATACCAATGAAAAAAAAAAACAAGCGACATCATATAGGCTGAAAATCAGCACTTTTTGAACGTCAAAATTACAAGAGACAGTCCCCTTCGCCAGCATAAGTGAGCGCGCGAGTTTATGTATGAATGTTTTGATCAGGGTAGTTCCAGTAAAGTAAAGAGAATCATTGGCTTCTTCTTCTTCGTGACACTGTCACTTCTTAATTTTGAATTTGGATGGCTCAACTTCACCACTTTTACGATAAGGTTGGTCACTTTAACTGCATTTTTGGGGGCACCTAGAGAGGACAGTAACTTTTGGCATTTTTCCATACCGTCGTCAGTCTCCGAGTCCTCGGAGCACAGTATCATGTCCTGGAAGTAGACGGTGGAGTCGGAGCGGTCGGGGTCAGCGTCCTGGTGCTGCTTCTGTACCACCGCACGCTTCAGGTTCGTTGCTTTGCGGTAGCACACCACACCTAGCGCTACTAGAAGCTGTGGAAATAGTTTGTGGTTAGTTGTGACTGCTCAAAATCTAAGTAAGAAGATATTAGGGAACTGCTATACAGCTTGGTCATCACTACGTTCTAAAAGGCCCGATTTCCAGCGAAGCGGGGAGGAGTCTACTCTCCTCTACTATTTGCTTATTTCGTGCCTTAAAGAAGTGATGATGGCGCACCCGTAACATTTCAAGAATTGATTTAAATCTGGCAGTTCTTTCTGCTGATATTTTTCTCAAGAAACCACTAGACACGATTAATTTTAGACTAAATTGACGTTACCTGATGTAAAGGCGCAGCGGAAGCGAGCCTTAGCTCCCTCTGATGCGCAGTATGCTGCGCCAAGATGTGCAGCGGCGCGGGAGTGGAGACCACTGCCTCGCCGCAGCTCAGCGCTTCCAGGCGCGCGTCCGCCAGCAGCGCTCCCACCCAGGCCAGGCAGCGCCCGCCCAGCGCTACCCATACTACGCCGAGGCCTTGTTGCCTAGGAAATAGAGATCATTGTTGTATTTACTAAATTAACTGTAGATGTGCCTGAATTATAGATGCTGAGCAAGTGGTAGCCAGCTTAAATAAGAAATACAGCTGGCTAGTTAATGACCTACAGCTATTGACTTTCTTTATTTCAAAAATGGAAATAAAGCCTCTTAGTATCTTGAATCGACATCTATCGTTATCCTCAGCAATTTTTCCAATGATAAATCATACTTCCAAGTGTTTGTTGTTTTGGTTATGATGTTAGGGAAAGTGCGAAGACTGCCATTGACCTTGTTAAAACACAGCATCTATAGTTCATAGTATTAGCCAAGTCGGCTGGTTGATATCTAATTCTTAGTTCTATTTCACAAAAAAAAAACATCAACATTTCAAAGCAACTGTAAAAAAGTACTTACATCTTAGTGAGATTGTAAGGCCTGGACGGGGTTTTAGCGGGGCTCTTGCCCGGTGTGGCGGAGGGACAGGGCGCGCCTGCCAGCGGGTGGTGCAGGCCGCAGAGCAGCACCCAGCCGCCGATCATTAGGTGGTTCTGATATATCTGGGAACGAAGACAGTTTTCAAATAAAAAAACCCTATTTCTACTTCCTTATGTTTTTTTTTTTAGCTCTATTCCATTCTAACACTGGTTAAAGTCGCCAAAGTTCTTATTTTCAATTGGTTTGGAGCCCAGTTGGGCCCAGTAGCTGGCAACATTGATAGCGGTTTAAATGGCGTTGATTAGTTCTCATAAGTCGTAGTTGAGAGTGGTTAAGTTTTTATTTATCCCTTTTTAGTAAGGTAACTCACACAAATCCTTGCCAATTATCCATTTTACATGGTGACGAGAAAATATACCCAAATCGCTTTAAGTGTGCCTATAAAATTTGAAGAGTTCCCCAAATTCTCTAGGATTCCATCATAAGATCCCGAACTGCCACCGTATTCACAAACGCATCGATTCGACAAGTCGTATGTCTATAGATATAAGACTTGTCGAATCGAAATCAATCGAATCGTTCGATTCGAAAAGTTTTGGCATTACGAAAACAAGCGAGATAGACATAAGACTTCCCGAATCGAAACGTTTGTGAATAAGGGGCCTGATAACTATGGGACCACCTGGAGAGTATACACTTACAAACGAAAAAAAGATTTTTCTAAATCAGTCCAAGCGTCTTCGAGTAAGTATTTGGGGAACATACATAAAAATAAAAGATTCCTACGAATTGAGAACCTCCTTCTTTTTTGAAGTCGGTTAAAATGTATCGAAAAAAGGCTGTCTTTAAGAGGGATATCTGGTTGACCTTTCTCCATACAAACGTATTCCGCTGTTTTCCTCGTGGATGATGCGTCTAGACTTCTAGGTCTTTTTAATACATGCCCCTATCATTTTTTTTTTCAGAACATAATCACTAAAAGAATTATGACAATGCAAAAACTCGAAAAAAAAACCGTTTTTACCGCCGTGTTCAGACGACTAAGATAAGTTTTTGACAAAAAAAGAAAATAATAGAAGCATAGATATAATTTTGATATAATAGTTATTTAGATTAGTTTAGTTTTGTAGACGAAAACAGCGGAATACAAAACCTCTTTTGGTCAAGATAGAAGGTAAAATCAGCCCGGGCTGCAGTGGTCCCTTTCGCACTTTACGGGGGCTTGGTCGGGCGCAGCGCGACGGCAATAGTTTCTTCAAATACCTTCTAATATTTTCAAATACCGACTAGAGTCCCCTCTTAATAACTAGATACTTACATAACCACCAGCGCGAGTGGACTGTTTGAATGTCTCCCCAACAGTGTTGTATAAGCTCAGTGCACTTTCCACCAGTGTGGCCGTCTGCTGCTCATACTCTTCGTCTTTAGGGTGTAGAGATGCCTGTTAGGAGATAATACACGGTCAGTTTTAATAATCTACTGAAATCCATTCATCACAAGACATTCCAGACGCTAGAATGTTGCATTAGAGTTCCTTTTATGGGAAAAGCCAATACTTAGGAAAGTTCTTTTGTAAGTTCATCCACTAAAAGAGTAAACTACATTAACAGAGCGTACTGCCGAGCACCGTCGATGGTTCCGCATTGTATAGCATTTCTTCTGTTTCTCGTTCTAGAAAGGTCAAGGACGGTTCTGAGCGGCAAAAAAGGATAGGAGCATAAAAATAAATTCCGTGCTGATAGATGAGGTACAACCAACTCATAATCATCAGAGTCCTATAACTTCTTTATATAGGAGCCCCCGTAAATATTTATTTTATTCTGTTTTTAGTTTTTGTTGTTATAGCAGCAACAGAAATACCTGTAGAAATTTCAATTGTTTAACTATCACAGTTCATGAGATACAGCCTGGTGACAGACGGACGGACGGATGGACAGTGAAGTCTCAGTAATTGGGTCCCGTTTGACCCTTTGGGTTCGGAACCCTAAAAAACCTAACATCCCAGAAGCCTGTCATTCCAGAAGGGTTAGGCAGAGGTGTACCGAATAGTACACCCACTTCCGCCAGTTATGTTTTAAGTTCCATGTAATAGGGGGCAAGCCTATTGCCGTCAACCGGCCACAAATCCAGAATCCGTGGCTGCTACTGAGAAATTCCTGATTTCAAAAATACATTGACACTACCCGACCTGGGCATCGAACCCTGGTACCTCATACTCAGTAGTCGCTTGTGACCACTAGACCAACGAAGCAGTCTGTCTGAGTATTTTTATAATTACTTAATAATTGAATTTAATAAATCATTTCAGTACCTGAGCAGTAGCGCACAGTAAGGCAGCGATGCTGACGTCACTGAGCGTCATGATTCGTTCGGGCGTGAAGGGCTCGAGGCAAGGCAGAGACAAAGCGAGGCGGCAGACGTGCACCTCGTTCACGAGGAAGTGAAGACTACAACAACAAATGAGGTTTAATAAATGCATAATATATGTAAGAAAATAAGGAAAAAGATTTTATAAGTTTTGTACAAGACAGAAAAAAGACTGGATACAATTACCAAATGGATAAAAGATTTCTTATCGTGTTGTTACTGAAATAAATAAAACTTGGCCGTAACGGAACACCCGGCAGATGTGAAACATACATGTATTATAAGAATTTTTTAATAAAAAAACGAAATATTCAGTAAAAAAAAAATTGTTTAGTTAAAAACCGGCAACTTTCCTCGGCGCTATCTTGGATTTTAACGTTGACCTAATTTTCATTATTACCAACACCGAAAATAACACCATTGTTGATAATAGATCAACAATCGATCCAAAACAAACTTTATTTTAATGGGATAAAATTAATTTTACAAAGGAGTCGCGGGTGCATCACGCCAAGACAACGTCATGCCATTTCAAGGCGCGCCTATAGATGTTTCACATAAAAAAACTATTTAAAAATCTAATATATTAGACAAACCAATTGGAACTGACGACCTAGATAGGTTGCAGGGAATAAATCTTCATACAATATTCAATTTGACAAATATTCAAGTCACATTAGTTTCGATTCAGCAAGAAGTTATCGACAGTTTCGTCGATCAGGGAGGATTGACATAACAAAGGGGCGAGGTTACTGCCAAGACCCAAGAGAATAACCATAGTTTTTGCGACGTCTAATGAGCTTGAGCCGGTCAGAAAGTACTTTATGTTTGCGCAATAAGGCCTGATGTATTGAGCGAATTGAAAATAGTCCCACGCAGCATCCAAACCGATCCGAGGCAAATAAAGTTTTTTGCGCTTTTATAACATCAAGTTGTTTCTGATCAGCTCGTCCCAATCACCATCATTATCAGTCTACAACAGTCTACTACTGCACATAAGCTTCTCTAATCGCACGCCACTTAACTCGGCAACTTTGATACAGTTGCTACCAGCCACCCTGCAAAGATCCTCGCTCCACCGACCTTTAGGGCGTCCTACCTTACGATTACCGATTCGCGGTCTCCACTCAAAAACACTTCTACCCCAACGGTTAATCGTTTTTCGGCTTATATGGCCGGCCCAATTCCGTGACGATAATGTTCACTTGAAAGTGATCAAAATGTATACATACAGAGAGGCATCAGAGTTGAACTGCGGCGCGACGGCGGTATCCTTTGCAGTCTGCCAGCGGTTGAGGTACCGCTGCAGACAAGGCAGCGAAGCACACACCTTCAGCACCACGGAGCCGGCTCTCAGCTCCATCAGCAACGATGAGCAGGTTGATGCCACCCACTTCTGTACGACGGAATGCATTTGATGGGATTATCCTTACATAAACTTGTTTTTTGAATATTTTTGGAATTCAAAAAAGTAAATTAGGCCATTGATCATTTAGCCCAGGCATTTAATACCACAGGTACGCATGATTATATATCACACTGTTACATTTTCACAAATCAAGAGTATGGGAAATGTATGGCTTTATTTGCAGTTGTGTATAGGACATTTTTAGAATGATTCATCTGCTTTAGAAAAGTTCCTGCATATTACCTCAAACAATCCGTTTTATTTTATGAAAGCCCCAAAATCTGATTGTACCTTTATTAAAATCGACATCTTTCTAAACATAAAATTCACCTCATCGCCATATCTCTATTCTTATAGGATTCGTCAACCGAAAGGGGCAGGGATATCGCCCGATCGTGGTGACGCAGCGAGTGGCGGGGGCAACGGATAAGCGGTGCGCTCTCGGAGCGTGTTGGCCGCACACTTTGGCTCGGAAGCTCGGATGCGACGGACGTTATCTGAGACTTAAAATTATTTCGGTCTATAACGGTTTTTGTAACTGTGTTGATTTTGTGGTTCGTTATTTTAAATAAATAGTGCTAAGTTGTTTTGATTATTCATTTTAAGAAAATTAAATGAGCTTCTGATCCATAAGATCAGAAGTGGGATTCGTAAAAAATAATATACACGCGACTTTGATCGTTCGCCATCTATTTTTATTTTTAAACAGTGTGTGTTTTAAAAATAATTTTACTGTTTCGTTTCAAAGTAATTCCAACCACGTGTTGTGAACACAATTTAAAAGTAACTCGCCACGTGTTAATTAATTTTTCGGTTTTTAGTGTGTGTGCGTTTAATGCCCACGTGTGTTTATTTGTGGTTTACATTATTGTGCTAACTGCTATTTAATCATGTCAGATCGCGAGTGCATGCCGCGTGAAAAGCGTAACTCTCGCGACCACCGTCGTAAAGAGTCGCGTAGCCGTCGCGATGTTCATTCGAGGCATCGAGACCGTCATCGTGAAACGCGTAGCAGATCCTCTAGGCGTTGTCGCGATAGATCAGCGAGTTTCGAAAGTCCACGTAGGCGCCGTGATCGTTCTTATGGGCGTCGGGACAGCCCTCGCCGCAACCCTGTAAATGAAGTGCTTGATCGGTTGAACGCCTTAGAGCAACGGTTGGCTCCAAACGCTATACAGACGTCTACTCCAATGACGTCGCATCCGTGCACGGGAAGCTACACGCCGGCGCCAGTATCGGCGGCAACCGAAGAACCTGTCGCCATTATGGAAACACGTGCTACGGGGACCACCGTCCTCGAGGCATCGCGCGGGGCTGACGCTGCGGACAGGATTGTGGATGCACTTTCATCCCTGGTTCAAGTAAGATCGAACCATTACTATATTTCGAATTTCGATCCCAGTGTACATGACTTTGACGTGTGGTGTGCGGAGGTAGACAAGGGTCGCGAATTAAGCCACTGGGGCGATCGGGAGTGCCTGGGACGCATTGGTGGTTGTTTACGTGGTGATGCTAAAACGTGGCTCAACGATTGGGTGACCAATGACCGAACGTGGACCAATTTCAAGGCTGAATTTCGGTCATTGTGTCCGCGTGAAGTAGATATGGCCACTGTGCTGTATGACGTGATGAATACGAATTCGAACAAATTTACCACGTATGCAGAATATGCCCGAAAGTCCTTGTTGCGGTTGAATATTGTCAAGGCTTTCCGATGAACTGAAAGCCGCCATTGTGATTCGTGGCATTTCTGATCCCCAAGTTAAAGCCGCCACTACCAACGCTAAACTACAGTCAAAAGATCTGGTAGAATTTTTGTCGGTTTATTTGAAACCTAAAAATGCACCTACTACTACTACAAGCAATCCTGTTCGCACGTCGAGCTCAAATAACCCTGATCCGCGTAAACGCAAGGCTCCTGCGCAATATGATCGGTTGACTTGTTTTTCGTGTGGAGACGTAGGCCATAAACAGGGTCACTGTCCGAAGAAGTCTGCTAAGTCCGGAACAAATGATGCAAATTCTCAATCGGCAAAATCGGTTTCTAAGCCCGCTAGAACTTGTAGCTATTGTAGAAAGACTGGGCATTCTGTTGAGACTTGCTTTATTAAAGAACGTGCGGAATCAAAAACAAATTTAAAAATTAAAACGAGTAATGTAAATTTTTGCTCAGAGTCTCAACCGGACAAAGCAACGTGATGTCCGCAGTTATTCAAAATGTGCCTGTCGATGTCTTAGTTGATTCCGGATCTGATATTTCGCTTATATCTGATTCTGTGTTGAAGTATTTTAGTTTTAATAAAATTCCTACCCACCGCCGTATGAGAGGTATAGGAAGTCAGGACATAGAATGCACTTCATTAGTTAATACAATTATCGAGTTTCCAGAACTTTCTTTGGATATTGATTTGTATGTGGTCTCCCCGGATTGCATTCAAGCACCGATTCTGATAGGCACCGATGTTTTGAATCGCGGCGGGGTTACATACATTCGAACGAACAACTCTCAACGCTTGATTAGGGTCTCACATATATACAATGTGTCAACTGTAGAGTTCGCTAAGATAAAAACGCCTTTGACTGGTAATGAAAAAGAGTGTTTGTTGGCTCTGCTAAAGGAATTTCCCGATACTTTTACCACTGGGACAGCGACATCTACAGTTAACACGGGAAGTATGGAAATTAAGCTAAGCAGTGATATTCCTATTAACTATCGGCCTTATAAACTCTCTGCAGATGAAAAACGCCGCGTTCGCGAGATAATAAATGATCTGTTAAGTAAAGGCGTAATCCGCGAGTCGCAGTCCGATTACGCGAGTCCTATCATTCTTGTGAAGAAAAAGGACGGGGCTGATAGGATGTGCGTTGATTACCGGGCTTTAAACGCTGTCACAATTAAAGAGCGATTTCCGTTACCACTGATTGACGACCACATTGACAGGCTGGGTAGTTTTAAATATTTCACAAGCCTTGACATGGCCACAGGTTTCCATCAGCTGCCAATGAAGGATGATGACTCCATTAGTAAAACAGCATTCGTAACGCCCGAAGGGCATTACGAATATTTAAAGATGCCTTATGGTCTCGCTAATGCTCCTATCGTGTATCAGAGAGTCATCTCCAAAACTCTGAAGCAGCTAATGGATACTGGAAAAGTGTTAGTTTTCATAGATGATGTGCTTATCATGTCCAATTCTGTCAGTGAAGGCCTGAAAATTTTGCGCGAGGTATTAAAAACACTAACTGGCGCGGGATTTTCAGTAAACCTAAAAAAATGTACGTTTTTGGACACAGAGCTCGAATACCTTGGTCGACTTATTGGGCATGGTCAGGTACGGCCGAGCCCAAGTAAAACTGAAGCTCTAGTTAAGTCACCGAAACCCTCTAATGTAAGAGAGGTTCGCCAGTTCCTGGGATTGGCGGGCTATTTTCGCAGGTATATAGCAGGCTATGCCTCAAAAACCGCTTGTATTGCCAAATTGCTCAGGAAAGGCGAACCTTTCAAATGGGGCGCGGAACAAGACTTGGCACGTGACTATGTCATTAAAAGTCTAACCGAAGAACCCGTTTTAGCAATTTTCGATCCCAATCTGCCTACTGAGCTCCATACCGACGCCAGTGCTATCGGTTACGGTGCGATTTTAATGCAGGAACATGAGGGAAAACTGAAGCGAGTTGTCGGCTATTTTAGTAAATCCACTCAGGGCGCAGAGTCCCGTTATCACAGTTACGAACTCGAGACTTTGGCAATTGTTCGCGCGTTACAACATTTTCGGCACTATTTAATCGGTGTTAAATTTAAAATAGTAACAGATTGCAACTCTTTAAAGTTGACCGAGCGTAAAAGGGATCTGTTGCCACGAGTGGCGCGCTGGTGGATCTACATGCAGGACTTCCAGTTCACGTTAGAGTACCGAAAGGGTTGCCTCATGCAACATGCAGACTTTTTGAGCCGACAGCCCGCTACTGTCCTCCAAATACAGAATCCGCGAAATTGGGCGAAGATTGCTCAGACGGCTGACTCTGAAACTCAAAGCTTGATGCAAAAGCTGAGAGATGGTCAGTTAGATTCCACACGGTTTTTAATTAAAAATGATTTGTTGTACTATAAGTATGTGGCTACTGGTGAGGATTCTCGCCTCCTTTGTTTTGTTCCTAAAGGCCATAGACTTAGTTTGTTAAGAGTTTTTCACGATGACCACGATCATATTGGAATCGATAAAACTACGGAGCTTATATTGCGTCATTTTTGGTTCCCTGGTCTAAGACCTTTCATTAAGAAATATGTCGGTCATTGCATTGTTTGCTTGACCCACAAGAAAGTGCCTCGAAACCCTAGCCAACCGATAGAATCTTGGACGAAGCCTGAAATACCGTTCTCAGTGGTCCACACCGATGTTCTTGGCCCCTTATCAGAGTCAAACGGGTTCCGGTATATACTCCTCGTAATCGATTCTTTCTCCAAATACTGCCTCTTGTATGCTCTATACAGGCAAGATACTGCCGAATTAAAACGCGTATTTTCAAATACCATTTCACTCTTTGGCACGCCGTCAACAATCGTTTGTGACCGTGGCAGGATGTTTGACAGCGCTTCCTTTAAAGACTGGGTTGCGGAGTTAGGCTGTGACATACATTTTATCACGCCAGAAATGCACCGCGAGAACGGGCAAGTCGAGCGTTACTGCCGGACGGTCCTCAATATGTTGCGTATTGAGGTGAACAATAAGGGTGCCCAGTGGTCCGACGCGTTATGGAAGGTACAACTAACCCTGAACATAACAAAGCAAGCTACGACCCGTACCTCGCCTCTACAGTTGCTGACTGGTGTTGAAGGCACAACTCCAGTCCTGAGATCCTTGGTGCGAGACGTCGCGCTGAACGGCTCTCATCCTAACCGAGAAGCGCTCCTTACGTTGAGGAGACAGAGGGCATCTGAACTGCTTTCTGAAAATCAGCAGCGACAAGATGCGTACGTCAATGAGCGTCGTCGACAGCCACGAACATTTGCTGTGGGCAGCTTTGTGTTTGTTAGCAAGGGATCTCAAAGCACTGGGAAGCTGGACTCCGGAATGCGCGGCCCCTATAAGGTCATGCAAGCGCTACCGCATCACCGATACGAGCTTGAGCTAATGGCTGGCTCGTACGGAAAGAAGACTCAGACTGCCGCAGAACACATGGTTCAGTGGCGTGGTGAGTGGACTCCGGAGGCGTGTGAAGCGTTTTTTGATATCGGTGAGTAATTTAAGCGGCCCCGACATTGTGGCGACGTTATTACTCATAGTCCCGACATTGTGACTGTTTGCCCCGACCTTGTGGCAATTTCTTTTTATAGCCTCGACATTTGGCTACCTACTTGCCCCGACATTGTGGCAATTTTGGTTTTATAGCCTCGACATTTGGCTACCTATTTGCCCCGACATTGTGGCAATTTTGTTTTTATAGCCTCGACATTTGGCTACCTACTTGCCCCGACATTGTGGCAATTTTCTTTTAATAGCCTCGACATTTGGCTACCGTTTGCCCCGACATTGTGGCAATGGCCTCGACATTATGGCCATCTGGAATCCCGATAGTGGTTGCCAGGCGATGTTGTAGTTGCTTCAGTAATGATTGAGGTCCGGAACTCTTTCATTGGTGATACAATTTACCAACTACTGCCTATTTTGGTACAATTGCTAGTAATTTTGCTACAATAGGCAATTAAAAGTTCAAACTTTCAGAATACCTCATTCAAGTCTTGGCTCTATGTTTAAGATGACGAGGCTACCAACGAGGACCAACCTGGTGAAGACCAGGCGCAGAACTTATCAGTAGAAGAGGGCAATGCAGCAAGAGATGCCAGAGAGCCAAGCTGACGAGGTCGTTCAGCTGTCAGGAACGGCCGTCTTATAGGATTCGTCAACCGAAAGGGGCAGGGATATCGCCCGATCGTGGTGACGCAGCGAGTGGCGGGGGCAACGGATAAGCGGTGCGCTCTCGGAGCGTGTTGGCCGCACACTTTGGCTCGGAAGCTCGGATGCGACGGACGTTATCTGAGACTTAAAATTATTTCGGTCTATAACGGTTTTTGTAACTGTGTTGATTTTGTGGTTCGTTATTTTAAATAAATAGTGCTAAGTTGTTTTGATTATTCATTTTAAGAAAATTAAATGAGCTTCTGATCCATAAGACTATATATATAATAAAAACAAACCTTCACATGACGAGAACCTCGTGAACGTCGAGAAAGATAAGCAAAGCAAAAAAAAAAAAGCTCGCGAAGTTGTCGTCATGTGGGATGTGGACTCAGCGATCATTATGCCGATAGTCGTATTAGCCAATGGTCTAATTGCCAAGAGCCTCGACCAATATCTAATGAGGCTCTTGTTAGGCAGCTGGATCAAGGGCTTGATTCAGAAAGCGGTACTCGGACACGGTTCGTATTGTTATACGAGGTTCCTTTCTCTGGAGCTCTGACCGCCGGTAGCTTGGCCTCTGTTTCCGATACCGGAAAGATGTGTATGTAATCATTTACATACACATCTTTTATCTTTTAAACGAAATAATAAAACAAACCTTCATATCAACAGAAGCCTGTTGTGAAGCATTCCCATCCTTAGCGCTCTCCAAACTATCCTTACTTCCGGGCGACAGGACAGCTGTGGCCGGCGCGGCTTGAGATGACGTTATAGACCCCACTGGGTTCCGTAATGGCGCCGTCAGCTGTTCAAGTAACGCGTCAGAGCGACGCTGGGCGTTCGATGGCGGCTGCTTCTCGGTAGGTGTCGTTTGAGAAGCCAGTGACGTAATCGAACTTGGTATGACTGAGGATTTTGTCGACTGGGACTCTGAGAGATGAAAAAAAATGATAAGCACAAGTAGTTGCCAATAATAGTTGTAGTTAAACTTACACTGCCACTTACGGGATATCTTCCGTGATTATCAATTATTGTTAGCTCGCGATATTATATATTCAGTACCCACTCGCATTCTCCAGTCATCTCGCGATGATGGCGCTTCCAACAACGTCGAAATCTTAGTTAGGTTAGGAGTTAACAATAATTGATAGTCACGGAAGATATCCTGTAAGTGGCAGTGTAAGTTTAGTTACAAACCGTGAAAGCTTAACAGTCAATCAATCAATCAAAATATTTTATTTTACACAGGCCTACATGGGCACTTATAAAACGTGTGCACGGCTCGGGTTGGTCGTTTCCTATGGAGAAGAACTGGCAAGAAAGTCCACGGTTACTGTTTTAAAATCATTTGGTTTTACTATATTATGTATTTGAATGTTACAGCGTTAGTACTTAAGTATGAGAGGACAATAAGTCTTTGCTTACTGCAAAAAGAAGAACAAGATAAAGCAAGAAAAAAAGAATCTATACAAAAATAAAATATTATATGAGACTAAATTAAACAAATGACAAATATTGTCATTAGTGATACATATAATTATTGAAAAAAGCACGGAATCGATATCATCAACACAAAGTAGGGTCATAGCCAGATCGTGTCAGCATCTCCCGAGTCGTGTCCAGTGCATCGGCTCAGTCCACGACCGAGCGATGGTTACGACAACTCTTCATAAGCGAGGTGACGCCTCGCCGTAAGTGGGGCTTGGCCCGCCATAAGCTTGGTGACCGCTGTTTACTAGCAAATCTGGACATGAGGTTATGCCATAACGATGCTATAAGTGCGCGTTGCAGAATTAAAATACGGGTACCTACATAGAATTAATCCTAAACAACTCGAGTTGAGACGATGTTGATCCCGTGCAGTACATAACACGACGCAGAACATGTGCTAGAGCAAAGTTGTAGTCGTGATAATTAATAGTACATCCACATTTCGTCAGTGATGTTTAAGTCACACATGATAGGGCGAGCCTATTGCCATCAACTGGGCACAAATCCAGGCTCTGTGGCTGGTACCGAGAATTTCCTGATAATAAAAACAAACAACACTTTGTCTGATCCGGGAATCGTACCCAGAACCCCTTGTTGAAACTATTAAACCAACGAGTGGATATACTATTAGGTACACCACTGCCTTACCCTTGCGGGATTACAGGCGTGATGTTATGTCTGTTATAATATTAAAGTAAGTACATACCAGGCACAGAAACATGTGCAGGTAGTTTTGCATTTTTGAGTAGTGAAGTCAAAATCACTAGGTCAGATTGGGGGTAGCCCCCGCCGTCGATTCCGCAAAGCCCCACAATGGGCAACAGTAGCTGGGGAAAAACATATTATAGTTAAAAGTCGTAAGTAGTTTTTTATCTTTTCTTAGAAACAAGATTATTGCAATGTAAGCTTTATCAAGCGTTGATATTTATAATGGCATAATCTATTGGTAACATCCAACCCTGTTGCGGTTGTCATAATATATGAATTTCAAGTCATATATCACAGGAATACATCGTGTGAGAGTAACGAAAAAAGAAGTTTAGAACTGAAATTCAAACAACAAATGTTTTGCATCTTAAAACGAATGTCCTAAGTATTTTTTGGGCATACATGATTTTTGGTAATTTTAAACTCAAATACCACAAGGTTAATTGTAGACCTATTTTATATCAGTTAGAACATGTCATGTTCAGCATGTTATTTTTAATAAAAAGTCGGTATTTTATAAATAATCATGCTTGAAAGTGTAATGTAAAATGACGAACCAACTGTTAACTGTAAAACTATATTTTTTAGTAGTTTCAAACTTAAATTGAAGTAGAATGCTAAGCTCGTGTTACAACGAGAGTCTAGCATTCTACTGCTAGTAACCATAAAAAAACGCTTTTATATTTAGGTATGAAATGACTGCTGTCTCATGTCCATTAATTTTGATCGCAAGTCAACGCTGATTTGCATAAGATCACCATTCAATCAAAATAGTGTCTTAAAATTTAAAGTTATTCATTCTGTTACTGCATAAAGTTTGAAACAAGTTTCTGTCATTATAAGCATCCGATTAACAAAACATACAAACCTGCTTAACCGAAACATTGGGAGCAGCAGTCGTATTGTTGGTGTCATCACAGCTCAATCCGGCTTCGGAGAGCTTCTTCAGTATTTGTCGGAGAATCACTCGGAATGCATCTCTAGCAGTGCTTAATTGGTCATTTGGTACTAAAACAGAATAGAACACTTCAGTAAATAAGAATAAATTTATTAAACCATAGTTACAGTAATTTTCTTAGTCTAACATCATTAAGGATATCACTAACAAGTTTTATTTTAATAAATTTAGATAACAGTGGACCCCAAACTAGGCTGTGCCTGTATCTTGGGGGCCAGAGTTGCAATAACTTTAAATTTAAAACATTTATTTGAAAATAACAAAACATTTTAATAAATTGGATTAACAGAATGCAGATGATATTAAAAATTGATCTATCATTAAATTAATGAACGCCATCTATCGCAGACAACCTGTGACATAGGTCTCTCCCAACAGTCCCAACCTACACCACAAAACATTAAACTCTGTGAAAAGACAATCATCTAACGTTTTATTTTACACTTTCATATTCAGACTGAATAATTCTAAATCTCAGTATAGTTCCTAAGTATGATGATAGGAACAAAAATAAAGACAACTATTAAAATGTTAAGAAAATGCATCCATTAATATTTTTTTGCCACAAGTAGGATATGATCAATTCATTTCCTGGGAGATTTTATCTTTCTAAATCTTGGTAGCTATTTTAAGAGACTATTAAATAATGTGTATTGTAGTTAAGGAGCAACAGTTATTTCAATCAATCCCTAACTCTTTTTTTTGAGCACTGGTAGTTTTCCTGGATAATATATCCAGGAAAAATACCAGTGCTCAAAAAAAAAAATTGCAAAGTATTGTGAAATCGTGTAACTAAAAATACTGCACAATATTGTGAAATCATTTAACTAACCAACTTCAGTTAGATTCATACTAAGTCATAACAGTTATGCATTCATTGCATGACAAGAAGTGCTTTGTTTTACAAACTCATTTTTTTGTTAGTATTAACAATTTCAAAATAGTGGGTTAGGAATGCACAACCGGTTCTGTTTAAGTGAAAGAACTGGGATTTTTGGGATCTTCTGGCTCAAAAACGGGATTTTCGGTACTTTCGATATTTTCGGTAGTTTAAGTAAGACAGTAGAGTTGAAAGTGTTGAACCAGAGAAAGACGAAATAAAAACATTTACATGCCATTGAAACCGTTTTATTTAATGATTCATCTATAGACATATAATAAAATCGTAAAAATCCCAATAGATGTTCCAAGATGGCGCAAAAACTACTGATACACTATAGATTCGCTGATTATAATGATATGGTTCATTATCATTATCAATGAGAGCAGTCCTGCTTGTGTATTTTTTGCAAAGCACTGTCCACTAAAAGCTAACTAGCATAACATTCCGAAGACGCGACCACAATCTAACTGAGCGACTCCTCCTGATCCGTGCTGCTACCTTGGAAACAGTCTCAGTTAAGCCTCCATGGAATACACATGCTACTAATAAGCATGCTTGGTTGCTAATGAGCATGCTACATAGTAATGTTACAAGCTGACATTGCTCTCTGGGCCTGTAAAGTGCTGATGCACTTTGGTATACATAATATCATAGTTGATTGCTTCAAAGAAGAATTTGGTCGATAGTAGTATGCTCTAGTACTACTATCAACCAAATGCTATTAGTAGTACTAGAGTCTAGTACTACTAATTAGCATGTGTATTCCTCGCTTTAAACTCGAAATATCTTTTCACAAAAGTACCAGAATTTGGTTTTGAAAATCCCAGTTCCTAACCCGACACAACATTCACTAATTGCAGCAAGATGGGCAGATGACATAGTGGCCATCAGAAGTAAAACCTGGATGAGCCTGGCACAAGACCGTGGAGATTGGCACAAGAAAAGGGAAGCCTATACCCAGCAGTGGGTGAAGACTGTGGATGATGATTATAATGATGATTAACAATTTTTCAAATCGTAAGCTGTTAAAAAAGGCAGTTCATTACTTTTCAAAAATTCTCATTGGAAAATTAAAATTGATGACAAGAAAGTGTCTTATCAGATGACAAGTAATAGAGCAATATGGAAGGAGACAACATACTGCGCAAACCCCAAATAAATTGGGACAAGGGCAAGAGAATGATGATTCACAATTAAGTGTACTATTTTGTCATAGCTATTGACCCTCCTAAAACTGGGATTATTTTTTAAAAGTAGTGATTGTTATCATAATAGTCTTTTGAGTTGATTATTCCATACCAATAGAAAATCAGATATACTTACAATTATTAGCATTCATGCTGATAAAATGTGCAGAGAGGCATGCAAAGCATGTGTAGAACAAGTCGTAGATGTCCTCATGGTTCTGGAATTCACTTTCACTGCGAACAAGGTAATTCATCTTTTCAGCATACATGAATTGAACAAGGCGTAAATACATGGTTTTCTAATAAATCTTGCAACTCAAGCCAAATGTACAGATGAAGCAGAGAAGGTCGCAATGTTGGCAATGATATTTGTAAGACGGTAGCAGTGTATTAAGTGATACAAATTTGTTTTCATTTTGTGGGGTATTTCTAGATTATTTTTATTGGCTGTCCCCAATAGCTGTAAGTCACAGATTATGCATTCACATTCAACTATTATGGAAAGGAACAGTTCTCTAAAACTGTGATACAATAAGTGACAATAATGTAATAACAGTATAAGTTTATAAATAAATAGGTAACAAGCCAATGATTAATCAGATGGGCTATCAAAATAACTTTAGTTACAACAGATAAAGTGCATTGATCAAACAAACCTTTTGATGATGGCTTGGATGATTTCAACAGCATCGTTTTTGTCGAAGAATGGGCCATAAAGTGCTGTTAATATTGGTTTAACAGTTGTAGACCACTCAATATTTCCTCCTGACGCGGCCATTTTCGGGAAGAAAATGACGATTGTGAATTCGATTTTCGGGATGACAAAGACTTGACATTACCATTGTCAATTAACTGTCAAAACTTTCTAGGCCATTGTCTGTGGCTTCATGTTTCAGATATTGTTTATTCGGAAAGTGGAACGCAGTTAAGAATGAAACACACTTCTGACATGGTGCTGGTTTTGATTTGTTGCCCATGTTGACTATTCTCTGATTATTCATAAAACTTTATCTATGAACAGCTGGTCTAACACGTATAGCATACTCCGTGTAGACTGTAGACAATCTATATTACTATACCCTATGCTGTAGACCAAGCTTTACTTTACTGTCAAACAAGTATTTACCGTGTCTATTGGTGTCTATTGTCAACGTTGTCAAACAGGAAAGATAAATAATCGCCGAATTTTTCAGTTAATAAAAAAACGTAACATTTTAAACAGCAATTCAGGCCAAAATATGTCTGAAAAAGAAATAAATATTAAAAAGCGAAAGTTATCCGTAGAAAATGGCGTGGATTTACCCGGTAAGAATCATAACCTCGCTGTCCAAATTCAATAAGAAAAACGATGTTCCCTCTAATGGTTTTTATAATACTATATTGTTTCAGAACTTTCGTCAAAGACGATGCATATTCAGTGCCCCTACTTGGATACTATCAACAGGCACGTCCTGGACTTTGATTTTGAGAAGTTATGTTCTGTTTCATTGACAAGAATCAATGTTTATGCGTGTCTCGTCTGTGGAAAGTACTTTCAGGTAAACAAAACTTTATTCAGACTATATATATTTTAAATATAAAATTTAGCGTGACTGCTGATCGTGAGGTCCTGGGTTCGATTCCAAGGTCGGGCAAAGTGATAACTTAGTAGTAGCAGTGTTTTGACTAACAATGTGCACACAAAGTGGTTTTCACATACACAAGAAGTTGGCAGATGCGTCATTACGGTCTAGAATTATGAAGCTAATATCACATGGATGAGAATGTTCTGTAATGCGACTGTATGACATGACCGCAAAGGGTTAGGCTGAGGTGTACCTATTAGCACACCCGCATTTCACCAGTTATGTTGAAGTCCCATGTAATAGGGGGAAGCACAGTGCCACCAACTGGGAACTAATCCAGACTCCATGGCTGATACTGAGAGACTCTTGATGGAAAATACCTATTATTTGTACTACACCAATACATATTCCCTTATTAGAACATTATGGAATACTTTATTTTACTTATCTTGAATTTTTCAATCTAGTAATGGCACCCTCTTGTTGGTATTCTAATAAATGTAGCGTTTGCTTTGAGTTAACGTCTCAACCAGTCAACAATTAACCCAGGCAGCGAGAGCACGTTCCCCCAAAGTCATTCATCTACTTACTGATAATTTGGTGGTTTTATTCTAAACCCTAACTAGTGTAACTAGTGAACACCACATAGTGCCGCATTTGTGGTACTACTGTATCATATTTTTCTCTCTTATTATTACTTTGAAAATGATTATTTGTTGGATTGATTTTTCAACAGGGTAGAGGAACAAACACTCATGCCTACACTCATTCTGTGGCTGATGGTCATCATGTATTTCTAAACCTCCATACACTGAAGTTTTACTGTCTGCCTGATAACTATGAAGTTATAGGTAAGTCAATATTTATTCTATCTTTTTCTTAGGGTTTTGATTTTTTAATGCAAAATTGTGTCTATACTAATTGTAACTTGTAAGTTGAATTGTGATGATGGACATTTTGAAATAAAAGTGTAACATTCTCAAAACTTTTTCAAACTTCTTTTAGATTCATCATTAAATGACATCAAGTATGTCCTCAACCCGATCTTCACTCCGGAGCAGATCACGCAGCTGGACTATAACACAAAGATGTCCAGAGCCATCGATAGTACAATGTACATGCCAGGAATTGTGGGCCTCAACAATATCAAGGCTAATGATTATTGCAATGTCATTTTGCAGGTGAGTTTAAAAAGATAAATCTTTAAAAAATAATTACATATTTTGTCTTGCCTAATTTCTATCAGTTTTAACACTTTCATTGCCAATTTCAAATTATCCATTTTTACTTGTATGCCAAGCCATCTATAGCTACGAATAACGACAACTCGGGAGGCGGGTTGTGGGCACACAAACGAATTATTGTTCAACCCATATCCTTGGAACTTAGGACCAAAGTGTTAAATGCCGGAAAGTAGCCAGAGCAGGCTTCAAACTAAAATATACAAACCCCTTTCAGTTTTGCTGTCTGCACTAGTTTAGTTGAGCTTGATAATGACAACTAGTTGATGTAATGTATAACGATGCCTTAGAGTCAACACACACAACCTCGTAAGTGTAATGCATTTCGGACAATCATATAGTACCGAAACTCTAAGATTGTCCGAAATGCATAAAGCAGCAATGCAGTTGTGGATATAAAAGCGGGTTAAATAAAATAAATAAATAAAATTTTAATTTAAAACAGCACGCAGTTCTTTTACACATACTAGGTTTTCACTGTAAGCCATTGATAACCGAAAATATAGTTTCATACTGTGTATGGCGTTACAGGCTTGTTGTTAAATAGAGACTGCCTGAGGTAGGGGTTCAAAGGTGCACATCTACCTCAGGCTTTGTCTCCAACCGATTCTCTGGCCTCGATGTCACAAATAATTCTTCCGAAACCGCCCAAAGGCCCATCAAACCACCTCCATTGTTCGTAGACAAAGTTAGTAACATTCAGCCACTCTATGACATGCTGAATGAGACAGTGACTGACCAGTACGAAATCAAGGTCCTTCGTGGGGAACAAGTGAAAATTCAGTCAAAAACCACAGAAGCATACACAAAAATCTACAAGGAACTTCAAAAACGAGAAACTGAATTCTATACATATAAACCCAAAGAAGAAAGGAGCTTTCGAGTAGTACTGAAAAACATCCATCCCACTACTGACACCAACGAAATAAAGGTGGCTCTTGAAGAATTAGACCACAAAGTTACAAATATCTGGAATATAAAGGATAGCAAAACTAAAACACCTCTACCACTGCACTACATAGACCTCAAGCCAAACCAAAATAATAAAAACATTTACAACGTCAAGCGCCTTCTCCATTGCTGCGTTGTATTTGAACCACCAAGACCAAAACGAGAGATTCCGCAATGCTCTAACTGCCAGAGATATGGACACACGCGTAGATTCTGTCACCGTCAGCCCCGATGCGTCAAGTGCGCTGGAGCACACGCTACTCTTGACTGCGCGAGAAAAGAACGATCCAATGATGTGCGGTGCATACTTTGTGAAGGAAACCATCCCGCAAATTACAAGGGATGCTCGGTTTATAAGGAACTGCAAAAAATTAAGTACCCCCCTCTGAGACCAAAAATCCAACGCAGAGACAACGGCAAAGGCAAAGACACACAAGAAAAAAATAATTGTTCAACCAAAAATAGCCGAGATAAAAGTGCAGCCAATAAATCATACGCAGAAATAGCAACGGGGATATCAACTAAAGAAACCCAACCAACATCACAACTATCTCAATCAAAGCCAAACCTGTCACCTAACATTAAGGAATTTATGCAGACACTCATGAACCAGATGATGTTAATTACTAAAATGCTGGGTGATCTCATGTCCATGCTTCCAAATTTAATGCATTAACATTATGCATCTGGAACGCAAATGGCCTGTCACAACACTCTGAGGAGTTAAAACTTTTCTTAAACCAACATAATATTGATATCATGTTAATATCTGAAACGCACTTCACTTCTAGAAGCCATATGGAATTCCCAGGATATAAGATTTATCATACCACACATCCTGACAGGAAAGCACATGGTGGATCAGCAATAATTATCAGAAGCAATTTAAAACATTACGAATCAGTACCATACTGCAAGGCATCAATTCAAGCAACAACTGTTATAGTTGAAGATTGGGTAAGCCCCGTTACTGTGTCAGCTCTCTACTGCCCACCGAAACACATCATCAAACAGGAGGAGTTCAGCGAGTTCTTCAATTCTCTTGGCGACCGGTTTATAGCTGGTGGAGACTACAATGCGAAGCATAGCTATTGGGGCTCAAGATTGACCCTTCCCAGGGGCCGGGAGCTACTCAAAACTGTCGAAAAACTAAAAATGGAAATTGTATCAACAGGTGAGCCCACATATTGGCCTACCGACAGAAAGAAATTACCTGACCTAATAGACTTCTGTGCTATCAAAGGTATCTCTAAAGATTACTTTCAGTGCCAGAGCAGCTATGAGCTATCTTCCGATCATTCACCAGTATTAGTTACATTATTTAGTCGTTTTAAAGAAACTACAGAAACCTGCGTACTTCACACCAAAAAGACAGACTGGGAACTCTTTAGGGCAATGGTCAATCATGCTCTGACGCCTACAGTCAGTTTAAAATCAGAAGATGACATAGTAGCAGCAATAGAATACTTCAATAATTCAGTTCAAACTGCTGCCTGGCAATCTACTCCTATCAACAATTCAAAGAGTAACAAAAAATCTATATCCAATACTATACTGGATAAAATATGTGAAAAAAGAAGACTAAGAAAACAATGGCAACAATTTAGATGCCCTAGCGATAAAAGTAAATTAAACCACGCTGTTCGGAAACTCAAAAAGATTTTAGACAAGGAAAGAAATAATAGTGTCCAGGCATCCCTGAGCAACCTTGATGCTACTGCTGCTACAGACTACTCACTGTGGAAAGCTACCAAAGAACTAAAGCGGCCTAAAACGGGGTCTCCCCCAATTCGGAGAGCCAACGGAAGCTGGGCTCGAAATGACGAAGAAAAGTGCACAACATTTGCCGAACACTTAAAAGACGTATTCCGGCCGCACTCCTACGAGGGCCCCCCTGAGCACAAAGAAGAAGTCCAGCGAGAAGTTCAACTAGACTGTGATTCATCCACATGCCCTATCGCAATATTCACGAAACAGGAGCTAATAAGAGCGATAAAAAACGTCAAACCTAAAAAAGCACCTGGCTACGACTTGATAACTGGCATGATTCTGCAACAACTTCCAGATTCTGGCCTGACCTTCCTGTTGTCAATTTACAATGCTATGTCAAGATTATGCTTTTTTCCCCCTCAATGGAAAACAGCTAAGATTCTAATGGTTCCTAAACCAGGAAAACCACTTGAAGACCCGAAGTCATACCGGCCAATAAGTCTGCTTCCAATAGCGTCTAAAGTTTATGAATCGCTCCTTTTATCACGCTTAATGCCTATAATTAAAGAAAATCATTTAATACCCGACCATCAATTTGGTTTCCGACAAAGACATGGCACAATAGACCAAGTTCATAGACTCGTCAGTAAAATTCACAACACGTTCGAAGATAAGGAATATTGTGCTGCTGCATTCCTTGACATCTCTCAAGCATTTGACAGAGTTTGGCACGAAGGTCTCCTGTATAAAATCAAAACCAGCTTCCCAAGCAACATCTTCCTAATCTTGATGTCGTACTTGAGAGATAGATACTTCTTTGTGCAGAGTGGAGACGCACTATCAAAACTATACCCCATCGCTGCTGGAGTACCTCAGGGCAGTGTGCTTGGACCGATTTTGTACTTGATTCATACTGCAGATCTCCCAATATCAAATTTAGCGACTACAGGAACCTTCGCGGATGACACAGCTGTTTTGGTATCCCATACTGACCATAAAATTGCATCAGCTTTGCTACAGACCTGTTTGGACGACATAGCCCTCTGGCTCAAAATGTGGAGGATAAAAGCAAACGAGACCAAGTCCGTAAATGTCACATTTTCTAGGAGAAAAGATACATGCCCACCAGTACAGTTAAATGGAATACAAGTGCCTCAAGCTGAACATGTCAAATACCTTGGTTTATACCTTGACAGACGTCTTACTTGGAAAAAACACATCTTCACTAAACGGAAGCAACTTGGACTGACTCTAAGAAAATTCTACTGGTTAATTGGCCGAAATTCACAATTACATCTGGAAAATAAAATCCTATTATACAAAGCTATAATCAAGCCTATATGGACCTATGGCATCCAGCTATGGGGAACAGCATCACACTCTAACATAGAGATCATACAGCGCTTCCAAAACAAGCTTCTAAGAATGATCACAAACGCCCCATGGTTTGTTCCAAATGAAGCTCTACACCACGATCTGAAGGTACCTCCAGTCAAAGAAGAAATAACAAGCTACATAAAATCATACAAAGAAAGAATAACTCGCCACCCAAACATCTTGGCAAACCATCTCATGGATAAAAAAGGAATCCGCAGGCTGAAACACAAAATTCCACAAGATTTTATCGGACAGACATAGCACTATGCTTTTTGAGTAAGAGGTTGTGTCATAGGACGCATACCAGACAAGCCATCTAACACGCCATAAAAACTACTTAATGTCCTAATGAATAGTGACAGATTGTAAGGAAAACAAGGGACAAAAAAAAAAAAAAAAAAAAAAAAAAAAATTTAGAAATTCTTAACTGCAAACTTTTTTACTGTTTTTTTTCCTGAGATATAAAAAAAAAACTGAATAATTTTTTTAATGCAATGTTCAGTTTATTTGCAAAGCGAGTTTTGAAGAATCTTGTTACAAATAAGCATTATGATTTTAGTGTCTAGCACAAGTACGTCCACTCCGCAACTACTTCTTACGCGAAGAGAACTATGCTAACGTGAAGCGGCCCCCCGGTGACTCCTCCTTCCTACTGGTGCAGAGGTTTGGTGAGCTGCTCCGGAAGCTATGGAACCCGCGCGCGTTTAAAGCCCATGTGTCACCCCATGAAATGCTGCAAGCTGTAGTGCTATGGTCTAAGAAAAGGTTTCAGTTTATCAAACAGAGTGAGTTATTTTCCATACCATACAAGACATGGTCTTGTTAAAAATATTTGACTGGTGTATCATAATAAACTGATGGCCTCGAGTGTGGTGACTCAGACCATGAAACTAAACAACTTTTGTTCTATGACTTTATTTAAAGGGCATTGGGTAAGTTTGCATAGACCAATGGCATGTTTTTTTTTCACAGCGGCCACGAATATTATTGTTGCTAACTATGGTGGAATATATGATAATAATGTGTCCTAAAAGAATTTAGCCGAAAATTAAATCGGAGCTGAAATATCTGATGTCAAAGTTGTGTTGTTCCTACTAACAGTTTGCATACTGTTGTGCTGTGTTCTTACTAATGAAATATTTTTTATTAGTGGCCGCAGACTTAGAAAAAACCGGCCAAGTGCGAGTCGGACTCGCGCACGAAGGGTTCCGTACCGTTATTTATAAAAACGGGCAAAACAATCACTTTTTTGTATGGGAGCCCCCTTAAATATTTATTTTATTCTGTTTTTAGTATTTGTTGTTATAGCATCAACAGAAATACATAATCTGTAAAAAATTCAACTGGCTAACTATCACGGTTCATGAGATACAGCCTGGTGACAGACGGACGGACGGACGGACAGCGAAGTCCCAGTAATAGGGTCCCGTTTGACCCTTTGGGTACGGAACCCTAAAAATCATGCCACTTTCACCCAAACCCCTTTACTTACCTTTACCCATACATGTTTATCAGCTGATCGCGTCAATACGGTTAGAAAGCCCATACTTTTTTCGAATTTCAAGAACTCGTAGAACAAATGTTATTCGGTTTCATGGTCCGAGATACCACACCAAGAGGTTGAGTGTTTATTATGATATACACCTTGTATAAAAAGAGGATTCTATCTCATTGTCTATTGCAGTTAGCAATAATATCAGTCATGGTACAGACATAGGGGTCAACATATCTGTTACTTTGTACCATGACTTATCATTTAATTTTTCTTTTGCTTTCTGAATTATTGTGATAACAAGATGGGCTATTTTACAATGTAATATGATCATTGATAGCATTTAAGCGTTTTGGTAAAAACAACTGTAAGCTTACAACATATTTCTGAATAAATAAATGTTTCTAGTACCACTAACAAACATGTTTTGCAGTTACCCAGTTACACAAGCAATATAATTTCTGTTCTTGCAGGTGATCCGATTGACTTTATGTCTTGGTTTTTAAATTCTCTACACATGGCGCTCAATGGAACTAAGAAACCAAATAGTTCTATTATCTACAAATCATTTCTTGGCCATATGAGGATATACACCAGGTAAACTCTCTCTCTCACTCTCTCTCTCTATTTTAATCTGATTTTGTTAACAGTTTCAAGGGTTTTTGTGCACGTAACCCAAATTATTTTACTAACCTCCTACCATATCCATCCCATATGAACCATAATTTAACAGAATATTTTTCCAATTTACCAGAAAATTACCACCAGCGGATGCAGACGACGCTGCTAAGGTAGACCTCAGCAGTGAAGAGTACCGCGAGATGATAACGGAGTCTCCCTTCCTATACCTGACCTGCGACTTGCCTCCCACGCCACTCTTCACTGATGAGTTTAGAGAAAATATTATACCACAGGTAAATAAAAAAAAAACCGGCCTAGTGCGAGTCGTACTCGCTTACAAAGGGTTCCGTAGCACTAAAGAATATAATATCAATATTTTGAACATTCATATGTAATTTTACACTCAACAGTATATTTTTAATTTCTTTTTCATAGTATACTAATAAAAAACAAAGTTACTGCTGCAGTTTGATGAAACAGTATCTCGAAAAATATTTCATTAGGAGGAACACAATAACACATTCATTTTCGTCTATTAACTATTATTTCCAAAATGCAATAAAGAAGATTCTTCTTCTTTAACGCATTTTGCACTTTAATGAATTGAAAAACTTTTCAAGTGGCTAAACCAAAAACTATGTGAAATAGCGAACACTCAAAGGAGTCTCGACTCCATTTTGGTATAAATTAAAACTGCATCATTGGTTTTTTGAAAAAACAATATTCCTAGCCAATAATCGCACCCTTTGATTTTGAAAAAAAAAAACACACGGTACACACCACGGTATTACATCATTCGATAGTGTCGCTGCTAAGAATACAATTCTGGGAAGTAATGATATACGGCAAAACATAGGAAAGATTTCATTTTTGATAAAATTTGTACAAACAGGTAGCAGTAATCAACGAACAACACAACTTTGACATCAGATATTTAAGCTCCGATATAAATTTCGGCAAAATTCTTTTAGGAGTCATTATTATTATATATTCCACTATACGTTAGCAACAATTATATTTATGGCCGCTGTGAAAAAAAATCATAACACTGGTTCATACAAAGTTACCCGAACCCCTTTTATTCAAACTAATTTTCGTTGAAAGTTTTATTTTTACGTACTACAAAACTACAGTTCTTCAGAATTATCCTCCACATACTTTAGATAGTAGCGGGGGGGACAACTTTTACCACTGATCTGGAAGCAAACATCTCATCAACAATTAAGAATAGAATAAGAAACCTTGATTTTTCATTATTTCACGACATATTATATGTGAGAAGGCATCTACTCTCCAAATTTCAAATGTGTGGTGCCAATAGTCTTGGAGTAAACATTCTGTGACATAAAGACGGACAGACAATATTATCCATAAGGGTTTCGGAAACGGAACCCTTAAAAATAGGAAAGTTATTGTATGTGTTGACAATGCCAACTCTAGCAGCCAACCAAGACGTCTCTTTGCTCTGTGGTACTAAGTATTGTCTAATTTGTGATTAAAAGAGTATTGTTGTTTTAGGTGAACCTGTACCAACTACTTTCTAAGTTCAATGGGCAGACTTCAAAAGAGTACAAAACATACAAAGAGAACTTCTTGAAAAGGTTTGAGATCACTCAGTTGCCGCCATATTTGATATTGTACATCAAGAGGTTTACGAAAAACACATTTTTTGTTGAGAAGAACCCAACTGTTGTGAACTTCCCAGTCAAGTAAGTAGGATAAGATGATAATTCTTAGGGGGCCTTCATAAATTACGTGAGGCGTTTAGGGGGGAAAGGTGTCGTGCCGAATCTCACCCAATCTTTTCACGCAAGAAACAGTGTAAAATTGACTGAAAAACTGAAAGACGGAGACAGAGAAACGAAGAAACAACTCTCCACTAAAATATGGCTAAATCCTACACAACCATATTTAATAACAAATATTCAGTGAAAATTATTAAGCAAAACTAGGCATTTTGATAAATCTCAAGTGATATTAGGGGGGGGGGGGGTCAATTCAAATCTCACTATATTTCACTAAGGGTGGAGGAGGCGGGTCGATAAATTGCCAAGATTTCCTCACGTAATTCGTCCCGTCTTCTGGCACCCACTGCGTGACAACTGTGTGGTGAGCTAATACGCACCAAAAAATAGGCTGGTCTAAAACCGCTCTAAGATGTAAATTAGATCCGTATGGACACATTTTTGTAATGACCTATCTCTATTGGTTTTTATCGGATACATTTCGGGGAGTGTGCTTTGGAAAGACACAATCTAATTCCCTCATCTCCATTCTATAATCGGGCGAGCAGACATACGGAGAAGCGTCACTGTTATGTGGTTGAAGTTCCACGGACCCAAACAAAGAGCTTTGCTTCCGAAGAACATCCGACCTCCTTGACATAACTGTACCACTTCCCGCCATTTTGAAAAAAAATAACTATTCAATTCAATTCAATTTTTTAAGGTTATGGCTCCATCGATCAACATTCGATGATTTTGCCAATGTCAAGGTACGAGATGTCAATGGTCGAATAGTACGAACTATTTGAAGACTATTGCTCAGTTTTTGTAGCGATGTCGTCCGTTATTGTTCATGCTAAAAAGGACAAAACATTTTTTTAGTACATAAAAGACGGCACAAATAAGTGTTAAAACATCCAAGTAATAAATTAAAAAAAATATATATATATATAGTTATAACTGGATTTTATTAATATTAATAAATTTGTAAAGAATTTTAATTGCGGGGGAGTGAGCTAAAGATAGAAGGAAAGGAATGTTAACGGGGCGGGGGATATCAGCAGGAAGTAATTCGTAAAGGGGAACAGTTAAACGAGGACAGGAAAAAAATAAGTGCTCTAGAGTACCCTCCTCTAGACCGCATTCACACAAAGAATTGTCTCTCACGTGGATTTTTGTCAAAAAAACTGGTGTGCAAACGAAACCAAGTCGTAGTCGGATTATGACAGAGGTAGCCAGTTTATTGGAGAATTTAAGTTTGCTAAACCAACATTTCGAAGGAATAAGAGGTTGGATGGAGCCATAAAATTTTCCCTTCAATAATCGGGTTTTTTGCCAGTGAGTATTCCAACAATTCATCATCTCGGGTTTGACAAGACAGCGTAAATCTCGAGCATAACAGGACGTATGAGATTCGATCCCATTCTGAGTAGCCGACTTTGCAATGGAGTCCGCGTTCTCGTTTCCAACGATTCCAGAGTGTCCGGGGATCCAAGCCATTGCGATATCTATGCCTAAACAGTGACATCTATACAAAATTTGTTTAATCTGTAAGGTTAGGGGGCAATTGTGACGAGAACGAAAAGGAGATTTTACTAAGTCTTGAAGACAACTAAGGGAATCCGAAAAAATTATGGATTTGTTGAGGCCATGAGATTCAACATAGGAGACCGCTTCTAAAAGAGCTATTGCCTCCCCAGTATAAATGGAGCCAAATTTAGAACTACGAAAACTCAATATTATTCTGAACTTTGGGATCCACACAGCAGAACCAACATTACTATCATCAGACAGCTTCGAGGCGTCTGTAAATATCGTGAGCCAATCATGCCAGTCCTCTGATAAAATCTTTATGAATTTATCATTAGCAGTAGGGTCATTTTTCGAAATACCAAAGTTAAGTATAATTTTAGGTTGAAAGAGTAGCGAATTAAAATTTACTTCAAATAAGGGGTTCATATTTGACTGGACTAAAGAAATGTGCCTATTATTAAATTTACTGTAACTATTAACGAGGAGAGGAGGATTTTTATGGGACCAATAGCGGGAAGATGGGATTAACTCAAAAAGAGTACGAAGAAGAGGAAGAAGGGGATGTGATTTAATTTGGATGACTTTATAAAAAAATCTGTCACAGAGGTATTGTCTACGTAAATGAAGAGGGGGCTCCAAACACTCTACCTGGAGGGCATTAATAGGGGAGCATTTCATAGCACCCGTGATGATGCGCAAGCATTTGGACTGAATCTTCTCCAGTTTGGCAAGGGCTATTTTGTTGCAAGGTTCCAGAAGAAAGCTTCCATAGTCAAAGTGGCTACGAACTATAGCATTATATAGAATTTTCTGGGAAGTGGGATGGGCTCCCCAACGAACTCCAGAAAGCGCACGCAGTACATTAACGCCTTTTTCGCATTTCTTCGAAATGTAATCTAAATGATAGAGACCAGATAATTTGGAGTCAAGGATGAGGCCGAGGAATTTAACTTTATCACTAATCAAAATGGTTTCGTTTTCAACAGATAGGTTTATAGGGGGAATATTACGTTTGCGAGAAAAGATAACTGCTTTACATTTGGGGACAGACAGATTTAGGCCATGATCGCTCAGCCACTGATTTAAATAATGGAGGGCAGAGTTTAAGCGTAATGAGGCGTCAGAAAAAGAAGGTGAGCTATAGTAAAGAGCAATATCATCAGCGTATTGTAAAATTTTGCAGAAACAGTTCACTGATGACTCCAAATCGTATGTATATAAATTATATAAGATAGGGCTTAAGACCGACCCCTGAGGTAGACCCTTCCACACTAGCCGAGATGGAGAGAGGGTGCCCTGATGACGGACAGAAATAGAACGGGACAAAAGAAGATTACAAATGATGTTGACCATCCTCACAGGGATACTCAGCTGTAGCAGCTTTTGCCTGAGTATTGGAAGTTGGACATTATCATAGGCAGACGCTATGTCTAGAAAAACACCAAGAACGTTTTCATTATTGGAAAAAGCAATACGGACATCGGATAAGAAAACACTGAGGCTGTCCAGAGTGCCCATGCCTCTTCTAAAACCGAACTGAGACTGGGCTAAGATCCCTTTGGTTTCTAAAATCCATTCGAGTCGGTTCTTGATGAGATTTTCCATAATTTTAGCCAATACAGAAGAAAGGGCGATAGGACGATAGGAGGCAGAATCTTTTGGGTCTTTCCCAGGTTTCAATATGGGGATAATAATTTGGGATTTCCAGGATTCTGGAACTTGCCCATTAACGAAAAAGGAATTGATTAGGTCAAGGAAGAGTAATTTACAGTTAGAAGAGGATTTGGAAATAAAGGAATAGGGAATTCCATCGGCACCCGGAGCAGAATCCCGAAGGTGTTCCAGGGCACATGTCAATTCTGAATAAGAAAAAATTTCATCGAATCTATCGGAGGGATTGGAAGAAGGGGGATCTATAGTTGGAAGGCAATCAAAACTAGGAACAAAAGGAGGGGCTAATTTAGTAATAAAGGCCTCTAACCAAGAACTAGGGTCATTGGATGTGGATAAGGCAGACTGATTATCACAGGCTCTGCGATAAGCTTTAATTTTTTTCCACACAAAGGAAACTGGCGAGCGAGGAGACAGTGACTCGCAAAACTTGAGCCAGCCAGATCTTTTCTTTTTAGCCAATAACCTGCAGACTCTTGCAGAAGTCTTTTTAAAATGTAGATAATCAGGCATGTCTAAACTAGACGCAAAACTGTTTTCTGTCTCTTTACGTTTGCGAACGCCATCAGAGCACTCAGCATCCCACCAAGGAGGGGAAGGTATTAAGTGGCGGGCAGAGTTCTTCAAGGGGATTGAAGAATCAGCCGCTCTCAACAAACAATCTACGAAATCATTGTAGACAGAAAGGGAATTGGAAGAGTTTATTGAGGGAAAGTTTTGGAGCTCAGAATCTAATTGAGACGAAAAATGAGACCAGTCTGCTTGTGAAAGGAGATATTTTTGAAGAGGTTGAATAGGAGGAGTGCGAGGATGGGAACTTGGAAATGAAATCAGTATAGGAAAATGATCACTCCCGTAAGAATTAGGGAGAACCGACCAGGAGAGTGAAGACACTAAGGAAGGGGAAGAGAAAGAAAGGTCGGGAACACTAATGTTTTGGGAAGGAGGAACCCTACGGGTAGCAGATCCATCATTAAGGATGCAAAGGTTACGGTCGTCTAAAAGATCTAACAAAAAGCTGGAGGAGGGGTCATTACAGTGAGAGCCCCAAAGGGTGTGACGGCAATTGAAATCACCTAGCACAATCAAGGGGTATGGGATAGAGGAAAGGATAGAGTTAAATTCAGACAGAAGGTTGGCATTAGGATGAGGAATATAGGCAGATACATAGGATATGCCCATGGCTCTAACGGCTACAACATGTAGGCCAGCATCATGACGGGGAAGAGGAATCTCAGAAAAAGTTATAGATCTGCTAACCAAAAGGGCGCAGCCCGCCCAACCGTCCTCTCTGTCGTCCCGAAGACATGAAAAACCAGGAACCCTAAAAGGGGCCCCGGGCCTCAGCCACGTCTCCGACACGGCAAAGATGACTGGTTTATAACGATTAATGAGATAGATCAATTCGTGTTTTTTCCTACGGATTGATCTACAATTCCACTGAAGGACCTTTTCCATTATGGCGTGTCCAGGATTCCAAGAGTTTTTGAACTAAAATTACGACATTGTCCGGTATTGCGTCACTAAATTTAGACAGCATGTTAATAAGGGAGCATACCAATAGCTCTATTAAGTTGTCATTGGGGGTGGGAAGGGGTGTGGATTCAACATATTGGGAATTCAAGGCACAGCCGTTAGGCTGAGAAGAGGGAGGGGTATACACCATTGACCTATGGGCTTGGGAATCATAAGACTTGCCCAGCTCCGGTCGGGGTCTTGGAGAACGATAAACGGTTTTGGTGTAGGAAGATTTTACAGGGGATGCATATGGAGATGAAGAGGGAGTACTAAGAGGGACTGAAAAGAGATGGGGCTCAGAAGGAGTTTGTTGAGAAATTTTGTTAACAGAGGGACCAGCAGCAACATTAGAGTACAGCACTTTAGGGCGGGGAAACCTTACCGAAGCCTCACGGTAACTTAAATTCTCCTGGGACATAACCATTTTGATAGCTTTCTGCCTTGAATGCTCAGGGCACTTGTCATCAGTAGCCTTATGGTTACCACCATCACACAACATACATGTGACTTGTGAATCCTGGACATTGCAGCTATCGCCAGGGTGTGGTTGGGCACATCGGTAGCAACGTGGCTTGGATCTGCACTGGTTACTAATATGGCCAAAACGAAGACAGTTACGGCATTGAATAGTGGGAAGATGGTACACAGAAACCGGAAGGGAAGCATTATAACAAAATACTTTTTCTGGGAGCAATTGGCCGGAGAAAGTTAGCACAACTGTTGTTGAGGGAGACCAAGAAACAGAACCCTCTTTTCTATTTTTAAAATTCAGCCTCCTAGCCCTGATAACTTCACCACAATTATGGGGGGTCTCTATGCCTAGTACTAGCTCCTCAAGTGTCCAGTCTGTGGGGACATCCCTAACAACTCCCATGCGTGTAACATGGAACCGTGGGATATTTGACATATATTTATTTTCTAGAAGTATAGGGTTGTTGGCAAATTGGTTGGCATCATTGAATGTGACAAAATCAACAGACATCCTGTTACGGCCCATTGATCTAACACTGCCCTGTACAACACCTTTAAAGCCTTTAGAATGGAGGAATTGAGCAAACTTCAGAGAGTTCAAAGTTAGGCCTTGCTTAGGGTCTGATTCGACCCTGGAGACAAAGACTGTGAAGGGTGCTCTATCGGACTCGCTATAGAGTACTTTGGAGTCACTCTCAAATCCTGGTTTCGAGTAAACAGATTGGATTGAGTCAGACGGCGGCTTATTGCGTTTCGCGTCTGTAAAAATCTCAGGTCCTCCGGGGCGTTTCCTGGTATCTGACCTTACGCGTCCATCATCGGAGTTTTGAGAGCACTCCAAAATCTCCATATCTGGAGGTGACCCTCCACCCCCGTCAGGGGGTTCTTCGGCACTCATTTCCTAGGAAATGAGTGCCGATAGCCTTAAAATACTAACCTTATATACTAGATTCCTACACCAGACAACACAAAATAACAGATACAACACCAAAAACTAATTTTGTTACGAAAACAAACTGTGAGGTTAAGATTCGCGTGCTTATTCTCACCAAGACAGTAGCAAAATCCAAAAAAATAACTAGTTTTGGCGGCCAGCGTTAAAAGATGTCAACCGATAATTTATAATAACAATAAATATTTAGTTTGTAATCACTTACTCCATCGATCGACACTTGTTTCATCACTGTTCGCCAGTAATGGTCGGTAGGTACTTAATTATACCAGGTTCAATACAAAAATGTCGGAACCCCTTCCTTCATTGTGCGAACCGCCAGCCTGTGGAATTCACTACCGGCTTCTCTGTTCCCTGATCATTAATAATCTGGATCTCTTCGAAGCTCGAGTGTATCAGTTTCTTTTAGGCAAGCGTGCTCCACCCCACCCTAGGCCGCATCATCGCTTCACATCAGTCAGGTTGCGGCCGAACGCAAACCTATTTAGTATAAAAAAAAAACAACCATAACTGTTTTCATAATATTCAAATGAATTGCAGAAACGTCGACTTCGGCGATATATTAACACCAGAGGTGAAGGCGAAACACAACGGGAAGACGATCTACGAGTTAGTTGGCAATATAGTTCACGACGGCACTCCGGAGAAGGGGACCTACAGAGCTCATGTTCTTCACAAACCTACACAGCAATGGTGAGTGTAGCTTTTGGATTACATCATATTTGGTCTTATATGTAGCTAGGACTAGCTGTTGTCCGTGACCTTCGTCCGCGTGAAATTATTATAAAGATATTACTTACTTCCCTATTTGAATCCGATATTGTTAACAATCAAAGGTTTTGTTTTTAGCACGGACCGGATTTCATTTTCTAAAATAAAAGTAGCCTTTCAAAAAGGTTCCGTCAAAATCGGTCCAGCCGTTTCGGAGATTAGCCGGAACAGATGTAAAAAAGTATTTTTGTTTAGTTTTATGTGCCTTATACGGCTTTTTTACTTTCAGTAAAAAAGCTGATATTTTGAAATTACAGACTACACCAAATTTTTTTTTTTTGCATAGATTTATGATTCGTAAAGCTGTGGCGAGTATGAACGATCTAGCATATTATTATACGTATTATACCTGCTACAATGCAATGTATCTAAGCAGAATACAAGACTCTTCTTAGTTTCTAATCACATCATCATCGCTGATATGACAGTGTTAATGCGACGATAGACCATATTATCTTTTTTTAACTTTTCAGTCAAAAAAATCCTACGTTAGCTATATAAATTTCGACATTCCCGCAGGCGAAGCAACATATAAAAGCTAGTTTCTTTATAAACAAATCCGTGTTTAACGCTAAAGAATACAATATGATAACATATCATTCTGTTTCAGGTACGAAATGCAGGATCTTCACGTTACCAGTATACTTCCTCAAATGATCACACTCACAGAGGCATATATTCAGATATATGAACTAAAGCAGGACTGAGTCTAATAGTTTAGTCAATAAAACTAAGTATAAGTATACTTGTGTATGTTTATTTATTGAATATACAAATTCATCATATTTCAGAATCCCCATTTAACAAACTGGCCCTGGAATGACCTTTATACTTAAAATAATAGTTAATTATGAATGTAACACCATATTTTATAAATATGTGGCGAAAATATAACATATTAGAAAATTCACATCTACTATTTGACACAGTTTGAGAAATGATTCTGTTCATTTCAAAGAAAATAGTTCAGATTCGTAAGGGGACACAAGAGAATCGTAGTGAGTGAGGCTGATGAATGATGCAATGACTTAATTTTTAGATACATAGTTACCAATATCAAGGGAACTAAGACATTCCCACAGCAAGACACTTGTATTAGAATTTACTGAACACAGAGTAAGACTGAACTATCTTCTTAGAAATAATTATGCTAATGGCTTTCGCCCTTTTTGCCCGCCACCCGCTTGAACTCTCCCATGTTAGTGGTAGAAATGGGGGATCCGTAGAAGGCTAGATGGTCAATTTGTGTGACATCGCCACCAGACTGGTTGTCCTTTATGAATAGTTGGATGTTCTGTACACTTTGGAACTTGACGAACTTCAGAGGGACAGGGTTGCCATCTTGCAGGTCACTTGGTGTAAATCTGGAGTAGCAGAAAAAAATATATTTTAGCACTTATGTGAAAAACATCACAACATTATGCCTGGACTTTGTTGATTGATTAGGCAGAGATGTACAGTGGACTGCATCAATTAGGAACCTCTGGATCAAACATAGTTGCTTTCAAGGGGACCCAATAAATGCAGCCCACTGTACCTAAACTCATACTTGCCCAGTAATGTTCAAGCCCCATTGTGCAACCTCATGCTCAAGAAGCACATGCTACTAAACAAACCAGGCAGCTGATGGGTGCTATTTTACTTACTCGATATCCTGCACTGACATATTTCCGGCTGCTTGATCAAAGTCAAGGGTCCTTGGCTGGTTGATGAATATCTTCACCACCTTAGGCCCTTTGTCACTGGGTGCTTTAATTTTTAATGAGTGTATTTTCACCAGCTGAAAAAATAAGAAAATTTATAATATTTATCTGTTGTTCAGTTTAAAAATATAATTTTATGATCATACAATCCAATTTATTTACCTGATTGAAACTAATGTTGATGATGAGCTGCTCATCACAGTCACTTTCCAGGTATCCCCCAGCACTGGTCAGGCAGTGTGCCATTGGGTGGTTGTCAGCTTCATTCAGGCATTCACACTCGCTCTTAGTTATGAATGTTCCCAGGTCCATCTGTGAATATATTGTTTATGTCAGAAATAAATAAAGATAAAGCATAAGAAATGAACAAAGATGGAGATTTTCAATGCCATTCCTTTAAAACAGACTATTGTACAATTTAATATTCAGTGGCAATAAAGTACTACTATTTTTAGATGGTAATCCCAAGACCATCAGACCTATGACGTTTTATAAAAGCTTAAAATTTTTGTGCAACAAGTACCTTACTATAGGTAAGAACAATTGGCTATTATGAAAAGTCAGTTGGGGCATTCCCAGGTACCAGTTAATAAAGGTGTCACCCGGGCATTATGAATTGATTGACACCTCTTTCATCAAAGTCAGCTAAGTAGTTAAGGTGGAAACAACAGGGTGGCCCGCAAAATTCAAATGTTCTTGTTTTTTGCAATTTGCTGCAAAAAAATGACACTGACCGCAAAATTGCAAAAACCTTAAGAAAATATGAATTTTGCGGGCCACCCTATCGCTTCCACCTTAAGAGCTACAGTGGTACATAAAAATGTTCCAAACATACAAAATCAAAATTCTTCATTACAGCCAAAACCAAAACCCTTCCATATAACTGGTTGTCTAGACTGTCTGAGAGCAGCTATGAACAATGCAAACTCGGAAGGTTGCATTCAGTATACTTACGTGTCCAGCAACAGTGTTATCTTCATCTCCGGCTTCGTCAGTGCCATAGTGTTGTCTAACTTTGGTTTCTAGTGTAGCTGGGTCAGCGCCTTGTAGTTGGTCAATCCGTGTCTGCAAACAAAGAGATCGTTCAAACTACAAATATAATTTCGATTCACATTTAGTTTTAATACTATTGAAACCGAATCACTAGAATGACTAATTGTGAAATCTTGAAAGAAACTAACACAATGAATCAATACTTGGTCAATTTAGAGAACTGATTCCTGTATGATTCAGGAGCCACGTACCCGGTTTCTATAGAAGATGAATGTCGGCATCGCGCTGATTCCCTGGGCGCTGGCCGTCTCCGCGCATCTGCCCACGTCCACCTTCAGGAACACGGCCCTAGGGAACTTCGCCGGCAGCTGCTCGAAGAAAGGCGCGATCCGTTGGCAAGGCGGACACCTACACACAACATAATCAATTATTTACTATAACGATGACTTGAACATTTGAACGGAATCAGGTTATACTTACCAAGTCGCTGTGAAGTCCACTACTACAAGTTTTGTGCCTGCATTTGCCATTTCTGTCTGGAAATGGGCTTCACTCTCTATAATAGTAGCTAAACCCATGGTTTCTTTTTTATTTATTCCTATTTAAAACAAGTAAAAGTCCACCACAATGACAACAGTGGGAATGATACTTCAAAATGGTTGATTGATGACAGTTTTAGAGTGTTGCCCTATACTTAGTTGCGTTAAATAATAATCAAATCAACACGAGTCATCGGGTATGTAAAATGTTTGTCTATGTACAAACCCGACACATGTACAGTAGTACAGCCCGCGCATAGACATATAAATTATATGGACTTGAAATGTTTGACTATAGAAAAAACAGTTATACAAATACGAGGCATATCGACGCCAAAATCAGAAAAATACTGCTATCTCTTTTTAACTTTCATAATTTTGCGTAAGTGAAAAAGGATAACAGTGTTTTTGACAGTTACTATAATGGCAACCCTACATTTCTAAGTCATTGAAATACCTATTTGCGGCCGGGTCGCCATTTTATCCGCTCGATGTGTGATACCTAAGTTGGGTACGTCAACTGTCAAATGCTCTTTAGCTGTGGTTAAAATTTGTGAATTCAAGATGATAAACAAAGGATTCTGAATTTATTGAAGAGTTTCAACAGTAAAGCATTCATATTTTCCCTTTTGCCTCTATTTTCAACAGTTTTACTACATGAAATCATTTTCTTGTTATTGAAGGGATAGAGTAGTGCATTCAGACATTTTTATATTTATCGATAATGCAATTTTATGGTTCTTTATTGGTTTTATGTTTTACTTTTAAGGCTATAAACAACCAGTGTGGAAAATATAAAAATTACAACAAAAACAATAATTGTTTGTTCTCTTCACTTTGAAGAATCGTCTTTCAACTGAACACTCAATAAAGTAACATTGCGTGACGATGCTTTACCTTCACGAACCTTATTGGTACTACGTACGTTTGATACGGTCGCAAATCATATTTTTATCAAGATACAACCTGACACTGACTTGCAAATTGCAAAAAAACGTAAGAAAATTTTAATTTCGCGGGCTACCTTGGCGCATCCCCCTTATGATAACAGTATAAAGAAACCGTGGGGACAGCAAGTGAAGCAAAAAGGTCGATTAAAAAATTATTCGATGTAAGTAGGTATTTAACCCGTGCGCGATAAGTTGAGACCTGACTACCCCCACCCGCTTCCCCCACACTTCCCGATGGCGCCCGTATTGTACCGTGGCGGTACAAACACGCCCCTGTTACGTCACCGCGCTCAGGTCTCAACTTATCGCGCACGGGTAGTACAAGTCGTGCCATTAAAGTTGAGACTTGACGCACCACGTGGTTTTAGAGGTATCTTTATAGATACCGCTGAGGTGATCCTCATGGATAGTGGATACCCGCGAAAAAGCGGCGGGAGGCGTGGTCAAGTCTCAACTTTAATGGCACGACCTGTACTTACTGCTTTTCATTTCTTGTAATCGCTAAAAGAATAAATTCCAAGAGCATAAAATTAAAAAACCGACTTCAAAAAAGGAGGAGGTTCTCAACGGGCCGGCAACTAGATAAACTTGTTGCTTAAATTATACAATGGAGTGAAATCAGTTACAGAATACTAGGTCGATAAAAAACAGCATAATATATCTGTCCTCCAAGTTTCAACCTGTCTTAATAGGAAACATCAAAATAAGTTCTACGGTTTAACCGTGAAAGAAGGACGAAACTTCTCAAACAACAACAAATGAAAGGTATATTATTATGTTAGAAAACTTGGGGTATTTTCACCCGTAGATATTGTACCGTAACATTATGAAAACATTCTCACAATCTTTTATCGATGTTATTATATAGAAATATCGATAAGAGCTGCCCTATTAGCCGCCATTTTATCAGCTCACTAAAGTGTAGGTATGCACGTTTTTCTTGTAGGTATGCCAAGTCCATATGATTTATATGTCTATGAGCCCGCGCGACTCGGGAGTCCCTCTCTGGGAGTTAAGGTTGTCGACTTCGCTTCTTCCAACCTTAACTCCCAGATTGAACCATATAGAACTTTTACTCAGCAGACAACCATGTGATTTCCACCACAATCACATTCGTCTAATGCCCTTTTCCAAAAATTGTTCAGTTCATTGATGTAATCTACATTTTCATTTTGTTTCTGCTTACGTCAGAGTAGGTACTCCTTCGCGATAAATGGAGAAAATCGAACATATTATAAAACAAGGGGCCTTATACAAAAAAAAAGATTCAATTTAAATGTATTAATAAGTTATTTACGAATGGCAACATATTATAATTAATATATTTTTTTTTAAAACTTTATTTGAAATGGTAAACACCAGCTCTCTACCAATATTTGGCTCTCCGGGAATTATTGTTATTTGAAATGTCTATATTGACCGGACTAATAGTCTTCCTAGATAAATCAGTGGTACTACTTGCAATACCTAAATATCTGCAATGGATGCGTCTGTTCAGTTTCTTTTTAACCGACTTCTAAAAAAGGAGGAGGTTTTCAATTCGGATGTTTGTATTTTTTTTATGTTTGTTCGCGCATTACTCCGTCGCTTGCCAACCGATTTGGAAAATTCTTTTTTTGTTGGAAAGGGTATACTTCCCAAATGGTCCCATAGTCACCAAGTCGGGATCTGATGATGCAATCTTGGCGAAATCGAGGGAACTCTTCAAATTTTATAGGAAAACGTACAGTGATTTTGGTATTTTCTACAACAAGTGAAGCATTTGCGTCCAATAAGAACCATTCTACCATCAGATCTGACGATGAATCCAAGAGAAAGGCTTCGGAACTCCATAACAAGGCAATGAATCTTAGCTGTGTTTGGGCTTGTTGGAATTGTAACGGTATGCCATCTCCAGGTGTATACACCGATTACGCTGAGATTTATGATCCGATTAGCGTGATTCTTTTTTAGTTTGATGCGGAATAGTTGCCATTTGGTCCCATAAAAAATTAATATAGTTTGGCCATGTACTTTTCATTATTTAATAACATTTTTTTTATATATAAATTTTTCACGTATGTACACCTATTTCTCCGCGATTACTGGACCGATTTCGATGATTTTTCATTCATTTGGTAAAGAAAGCTTGCCCGGTGGAGCCATATGAATTTTATTATATTTGCTTAGGTACTTTTTGAGTCATCCTCTTTATTATGCATTTTGTCCTTTGACGTATGTATGGACGATGTGCTGGTGTCTAGTTACAATGTAAAAATTATACTTGACTAGGATTAAAGTGAGATACCACAAGTCCACAACTGAAAAGGCTAAAATAAAAACTTTTCTACGAAAAAAAATAACCGACTTCCGAAAAAAAAAAAAACTAAAAAGTGGCAAATAATTTTAGTTTCGGTTTTTGCCACCGACTTTTTTTGGAAGTCGGTTATTTTTTTTTTCGTAAAAAAGTTTTTATCTTAAATTTTCGCGTATACAACTATTTGCTCAAAAAAGCTGCAGGCGCTTGCAGCTTTTTTGAGCAAATAGTTGTATCAACAGTTTTTTGCTATGGATTTGTTTTATTGCTCGTATTAGATGGCACCAATTTCGCGGTGTGAGTGTCTTATAGTACATTTTGATGCGTGTGGGGAAACTTCTTCATTGCAGCCGAGGCGTAATTCACACCCGAGCTGTTGGCGAGGGCAGTGGCAAATGCCCACGTGTTTTTTTTTAAATACGTATTTGATTAATCTTAATCTGTACATAGAGCAATAAGATAGACAAAGTCTCAAGTCTGCCAAACCTGCAATAGTACATTACGATATTAGTGCGTTATGATGGTTATAACATGCGAGGCGGAATTTCAGCCCGAGCCGAAGGCGAGGGCGTAATTGAGCCGAGCATGTTATAGCCAATACGCACGTATATCGTACGACGTTTTTTAACACATTTGCGAGGAAACAGAAAAAAATAGTACATTACGATATTAGTGCGTTATGATGGTTATAACATGCGAGGCGGAATTTCAGCCCGAGCCGAAGGCGAGGGCGTAATTGAGCCGAGCATGTTATAACCAATACGCACGTATATCGTACGACGTTTTTTAACACATTTGCGAGGAAAGAGAAAAAAAAACATTTTATATTTTGTTCATTTCTAATTATTGAAACAGTTAGTGAAATTACAATTATTAAAATGATACGTAGTTGTAGTTGGTTTTTTGATTATGTTTTTATTATTATTACTATTCATAATGTCATTGTTTTGTGTTAGGGTAAATGTTGGGAGACGACGAAACTTCTTGAAAGGCGGCAGAAGAGCATTGTAATTCGTCATTAGTTGTAAATAAAAAAATATCCTCAGTAGAAGTAGAGGGGCGCGGCTCAGGGCAAAACTTCTTCGTTTGTGGCTCCAAATTTATTGCCTGAGTTATTTTGGCACTTATATTTGCTTTGTTTTGGATGGAATCTTCTACATAAGATTCTGCTACTGCGTTAGAACGCCACCCGCCATGCCGCTTTAAAGTCAATATATCAGCTCCCGAATCAGCAAGTAATGTAGCTGACGTTTTTCTGAAACTGTGCCCTGTATAACAATCAGCGTCCGGCAATCCTAAAAACTTGGCGACTTCCTTTGGCATGGCACCGAATTTAATTATGCCAATAGGTTGCGCAGTACATTTACCTTTTTGGTAATTCTGAAAGAAATGATTATTTTTTGCCTTAGTCGTACGCAGAGCTTCATATTTTTTGACCATGTCATAAAATGGGCCGTTGATAATAAAAGATCGGGGTATTTTGTTTTTAGTGTTTGGGATTTTGATTAAAAGCATTTTGCCTTGATTTTCAATGTCATTTGTGGTAATATTGTGAAGCTCTTGCCGTCTACATGCACCATTAATACCAAATATTAACGCAACCTGAAAAGAAATAAAAATGTGTAAGATAAGGTATAGGTACTTAGATTACAGACGGTCGTTAAAAAATATGTAAAAGAGTATGTAAAGTAGGTAGATCAATACATAAAATAAGGAGGCAAACTGACCTTAGTTGCCAGGTACTGGCTATCTGGAGCATCTCTTAGAAACTTTTCGACGTCATTTGATGACAGAACCTTAGATTTTTTCTTTATAAAACCATCAGAGCGTCTCTTTAAAAATGCAATTAGATTTGAATATAAATTAATATCGACACCATTTTTCATCTTGAGGGTACTTTTCAGCATCGAATATGTTGTCCACAACGAGCTAGGCTTATATTTACTAGCTAGTTCATTAAAATACGCCAAAACTACATTTTCGGAAAATGACTTGGCATTTTTCATGTTTTTCCACTTCAAAAATTTTTCATACGTGGTTATGTATCTGTCTTTGGATATTGACGGCAGCAAGCTGTCGCATGCGGTTCGCGCTTCTGTTAGTATATCCGGTGGAGTTGAAGTAATATATAGCTCTTCTTCATTATTGAAAGTTGTCATATTTAAAATTTCACAATACAAGTACAAAGAAAATAAAATTTGAGATAAATGGCGCGAGGATTATTTTCTGCCGTAGCTGCGTGAAAATGTTGGCAAAGACGTTAGAGCACGCAGCCAAGTTTTTAAATTACCGAATAAACTGTTTTATTTTATTTTAAATAAACTGAATCTGTGAGTGCACACTGTTGCTTTCCCGCCATTTTAAGCGTGCTAGCGTTGCCTACTGACTGGCGCCGCGCGGCGATTAGTTCGAAATTTGAATAGCAACAGCGCGCGAAATTGCAAATAATACTGTTATGGAATTTGTATGGACTATAACTTAACTATTTGCTTTGGTAACACACGCGTTTTTTATGACCCACTTTACATATTTAAAACTGGTGGAATTACATCAGCTTTACGAGCAACGGTGTTAAAAAAACATTTTATATTTTGTTCATTTCTAATTATTGAAACAGTTAGTGAAATTACAATTATTAAAATGATACGTAGTTGTAGTTGGTTTTTTAATTATGTTTTTATTATTACTATTCATAATGCCATTGTTTTGTGTTAGGGTAAATGTTGGAGACGACGAAACTTCTTGAAAGGCGGCAGAAGAGCATCGTAATTCGTCATTAGTTGTAAATAAAAAAATATCCTCAGTAGAAGTGAGGGGCGCGGCTCAGGGCAAAACTTCTTCGTTTGTGGCTCCAAAATTATTGCCTGAGTTATTTTGGCACTTATATTTGCTTTGTTTTGGATGGAATCTTCTACATAAGATTCTGCTACTGCGTTAGAACGCCACCCGCCATGCCGCTTTAAAGTCAATATATCAGCTCCCGAATCAGCAAGTAATGTAGCTGACGTTCTTCTGAAACTGTGCCCTGTATAACAATCAGCGTCCGGCAATCCTAAAAACTTGGCGACTTCGTTTGGCATGGCACCGAATTTATTTATGCCAATAGGTTGCGCAGTACATTTACCTTTTTGGTAATTCTGAAAGAAATGATTATTTTTTGCCTTAGTCGTACGCAGAGCTTCATATTTTTTGACCACGTCATAAAATGGGCCGTTGAAAATAAAAGATCGGGGTATTTTGTTTTTAGTGTTTGGGATTTTAATTAAAAGCATTTTGCCTTGATTTTCAATGTCATTTGTGGTAATATTGTGAAGCTCTTGCCGTCTACATGCACCATTAATACCAAATATTAACGCAACCTGAAAAGAAATAAAAATGTGTAAGATAAGGTATAGGTACTTAGCTTACAGACGGCCGTTAAAAAATATGTAAAAAAGTATGTACAGTAGGTAGATCAATACATAAAATAAGGAGGCAAACTGACCTTAGTTGCCAGGTACTGGCTATCTAGAGCATCTCTTACAAACTTTTCGACGTCATTTGATGACAGTACCTTAGATTTTTTCTATATAACCATCAGAGCGACTCTTTAAAAATGCAATGAGATTTGAATATAAATTAATATCGACACCATTTTTCATCTTGAGGGTATTTTTCAGCATCGAATATGTTGTCCACAACGAGCTAGGCTTATATTTACTAGCTAGTTCATTAAAATACGCCAAAACTACATTTTCGGAAAATGACTTGGCATTTTTCATGTTTTTTCACTTCAAAAAATTTTCATACGTGGTTATGTATCTGTCTTTGGATATTGACGGCAGCAAGCTGTCGCATGCGGTTCGCGCTTCTGTTAGTATATCCGGTGGAGTTGAAGTAAATATGGCTCTTCATCATTATTGAAAGTTGTCATATTTAAATTTTCACAATACAAGTACAAAGAAAAGAAAATTTGAGAAAAATGGCGCGAGGGTTATTTTCTGCCGTAGCTGCGTGAAAATGTTGGCAAAGACGTTAGAGCACGCAGCCAAGTTTTTAAATTACCGAATAAACTGTTTTTATTTTATTTTAAATAAACTGAATCTGTGAAGGCACACTGTTGCTTTCCCGCCATTTTAACAGCGTGCTAGCGCTGCCTACTGACTGGCGCCGCGCGGCGATTAGTTCGAAATTTGAATAGCAACGAAATGGCAAATAATACTGTTATGGAATTTGTATGGACTATAACTTAACTATTTGCTTTGGTAACACACGCGTTTTTTATGACCCGCTTTACATATTTAAAACCGGTGGAATTACATCAGCTTTACGAGCAACGGTGTTAAAAAACACATTTTACACCCATAGCCAATTGCCACATGCAGGATGTGCATGTGGCCTTAATGCTGAAATTAAAATACAAACCACCGCTAAACAAATTAAAACTTGTGTTCCTTTAATTATTTTTAATTAAATTTTTCCTCCTTGCCCCATAAATGACATTATAGGACAGTGCGCAGTTTCATCAACTCTATACAACTCTAGCACCCTCATGAGCCATGTATGTGGCACCGAGACCCAGGCCTTCTATAGCTTATCCAACTCCTCAATAAATCCCTTCGGGAACGGCGAACCTGTTGGCTAGTAGCCATATCAGTGAGGAGCAGCTCCTTAGTAGTCCTACTAAGAAGCTGCTCCTCATTGATATGGCGTGGGACCCGTTCCTACATCTCTGAAAGCCACCCGCCAACAGATCCATTTATAACTATAGGTACTGAGCAGTCTGAGATGATTAATTATAATTTTCAATCGTCTCAGAAAGCAGCTGAAAGAAATTCAGTCAGTTTTCAATCGAGATTAGCCGCTGTTACATCTTCGCGTTTAAAATATCAAGAGATTACCCCGACATGAGCGAGTTCAAATTGATTATATTGGTACGCCCATGCATCCTAATTTTGTTTATAACTACGTTGGACGCTATTCTTCTTAATGATAAATTATTTCGCAAACAGATCGATGATGACTTACCAAAGACAGGAACAGACTTTGATTACTATTTAACCAGATTGGAAAAAATTGTAGGTTTTTGTTTAAAATATAAAATTTATGTGGATGCTAACATGGTGTTCGGGTTGTTTCTGATGAATGGTAAGTTCTGGTGTTAATAGCCAGTTCCAGTTTAATTAATTAAATTCCAGGAATACTCGAAGGTAATTCAATAAACCAATCACAGAAGATGAATCGTGAAAATTTGTTCGATAAGGGGTAAGGTAAGGGTAGGTCGCGAAATTCATATTTTCTTAGGTTTCTTGCAATTTGTAGGTCAGTGTTGGATTGTAACTTGCATTTAGATTCAAATATGATTTGTGACCGTAACTAATATGGCTTTACAGAGTTGTTTAATCATTAAAATCATCAATACAACCCTCTAAGTTCCCATTAATTCACTTTTTCATGAAAGAATTAAATTACCAAAAAATTAATTATTTAGTTGTCATCATTGGATTATGATTTTCAATTTACTTATTAGTCGTAAAAGCGAGGTCAAGTACAATGAGACGAATCAGTTCGTTCTGTTGTGAACGAAATCAATTCGATCATACTAAAAATTCTAATAAGACAGTGGATAGGTACCTAGCAAGTGTAGTTACCTACTAATGATTAGGATATTATGGTTATTATTTAATGATGTTACTAGCTGTCCTGCGCAACTTCGTCTGCGTCACATTTTCCCCGTTTTCGCAACATTTTTTCTGCTCTATTGGTCGTAGCGTGATGATATATAGCCTATAGGCTATATATCATCACGCCTATAAGGCTATAGCCTTACTCGATAAATGGGCTATCTAATACTGAAAGAATTTTTCAAATCGGAGCATTAGTTCCTGAGATTAGCGCGTTCAAGCAAACAAACAAACTCTTCAGCTTTATAATTATATATATATATAGTATAGAAGATGTTAGTTACTTATTAGGGCTGGCCTTTAGTTCGGCCAAAGAATCAGCATTGCCATCCAACGTGCCAATGCGACCAGCCCTCTGGGCACTTTCCCTGTTGACAGCGATGCGATTTCGATGTTTTATGACGCCCTGTAATTTTGATACTCCTACATGTTTTATTATTATTTTAGGTCCATTTGTAGTTAGTTACTAATGTACCTATTTCTGATTTAGCAATAATACTAATAATATTAGTTAATAGGTATACCATAGAATTTAAGACTGAACACGCACGACTTAACATATCATAACATCACGCCTGTAATCCTCGAAGGGTTAGGCAGAGGTGTACTTTTAGTAGACCGACATTTCCATCAAGTCCCATGTATTGTATTGTATAACGGACTGGTGTAGGGGTGTCTGCAAGTCCACGTCCAAAGCGAAGCGCGTATTTTGCGTACAAATCCCATGTGATAGAATGATGAGATTATTGCCATCAACTGGGCACAAACTTGACTCTGGGCTGCTGCTGCGAAATTCCTGATGGAAAAATCTAATAACATTTTACCCAAACTGGGAATCGAACCCAGGACCTCATATTTCAGTACTTGCAGCCTCTGAACTATTAAGGCAGCCGCAGCACGTACGACGTTTAACATTTTTTGAATGGCTCAACTAATCACTCTGTCTGGGGCGAACGGACCATCGGTCCACCGAGTTATACCAAACTCCAAGCGACTAAAATTTCACTGTTCGTCTTACTACCATGGGCCCAACTGGTATCGGCCTGCAGTTCCTGGCGGGTCTCATCACCAAGAAGGGCCGCACGTTCTCCATGAAAGCAAGCAGGTCACACTGCGCTCCACCTCTTTGGGCCTGGCTGCTCGGGCGACGACTCAGCCCTAAGTTCGCGCTGCATACACGAAAAGAATAAAATTTGTTCCTGTTTTTTTTTTGCAGTCAATTTGAAGGAACTTTGGGAACATAAACGTAAAAGTATCCCTAAAAAATTAGACTTCCGTATGGATAAGCTATTTAAAAAGACTAAGTTTTTGGCAGAAAATTTCAAAACAATGGTTAATATTCATGAAGTCGAGAAATCAATGGCGCAGGATATAAAATGTAAGACCAACATAGGTACCACTAAATAGATACATTTGTTTGGTAATTCATTGCATTCTTTTTTACAATACATTTCCTCGAAAACTGGCTCTTTTCGCACTACGATTATGTTCAACATACAATGTATTTCACTCTCGAGGATTATTTTCATTTATCACTACTAGTGTGGAAATAAAACTTTCGAAGTCCCAATAGGTTCAATTCCTACAGTCGGCGGTGATTGTTTTTTTTTTAAACGGTTCTATTTGTTAGCTATTTCTATTTTCGTTACATAACACCTTATTAGATCACTTCGGCGAGTTGAAAATGCCGCTGAGCGCCGAAATCTATAGTCGTTGGATTGGATCACGTATATCTGGGTATTAGGGTTGAAATTACTTTGATGTTTATTTGATAATAAAACACGGGTGGTCTGCTGCAAAAATGTATTTGTGACTGGAAGTCGTTTGACTGGAAGCAGCTGAATACCAGTATTATACATGAAGCGAATGCCTATCTGAATTCCACAACCCAATTAGTATTGGGTAATTATGATACCTTACGAATTGGCCAGTGTCATGTCTCACTTACGGCTGCAAAACATGGACATTGACTTGACACAAAACACCCTGCAGAAAATTAAGGTTGGTCAACTACGCAATATGACTGAACTTCAAGAGAAAAGGCAAAACAAAGCTAAAGTTCTGGCAAAAATAACCAAGTGACCTTTCACACAAAATATTGAAATTGAGATAGGCTGGTCATAATATGGTCCGTGATAAAAACAATAAGTGACCAAAAGCTGTAACTGAATGGAAAATCAAAAAAGATGGATTTGAAACAAGAAGAGGAATACAACGCAAACGCTGGAATGATGACATAGTGGAGACAGCTGGTGCTTTGTGGGCTAGACACACAAGAGGTCGAGAACGAATGTAGAAGCCTGGGGGAGGCCTATGCGCAAAGGACTCGCTGATTAACGAAGACGCCGAAGTTGTGTTTTGCTTGGTTTATATTTTATTGTAATTAGTCTTAGTTATTCAGTAAGTAAATACTTCATTATTAATAGGTACTATACCGTCCCGTAGCGACTGTCAGACTTTCGGGTCACTGACTACCTGTAACGATTGTTAAAGATCTTCAAATGCCAGCCAGGAGCAACAGCGGAACGTGCTTTCTGAGGCACGGGGGAGACTCGGTATATAAAATTGGTGGACCCATTCACGGACGGCAGCTTTTATTATTTAGCGACGAGCTGCTAGTATTGTATTTATGATATTATTGTTGTTTTCAGGGACTCAACTATTTTATAATCAAACCACTTGGCCTAGACATCCAGATAAATTCAATAAGGATCTGTTGGAACAAACGAAGATTTACAGTCCGCAAAGTTTGGACGAAATGTATGGCACATGGGACAACTATTGCAGATTTGTGTATGACGTACGAACATATGTACCTACGCCCACAGTATCGGGTATAGTGTATGATTTGGTAACCTTGATAGATATCTATCTTCTACAATATTATAAAGAGGTAAAGTTTGTCAGTTTGGATGTAGAGGTAACTTTCGGAACTTCTGATACAATTCTGAAAATTCATTTACTAACGGGAAGCTGCACTATCGCGGTACGTTAGTACTATTACTTATTCTGAGGCCGCAGGCAAAAGTAACTTCAATCTACTATGGGATCAACCCTGTAATCGGGGGACACAATCAGCTGTGCCCTATATTTTTAAATACGGACATGAATTATGTTACGGATGATAAAACTGCAAATCGAAATATTTCAATTATGATAAAGGTATCGGGAAGGGTTGTAGGTCCCGGTAATCCAACGGCAAGAAAAAACTTTTTGACGATATCAGTGGATTGGGGTAATTTATTACTATGTTTTTTTACTATAGATCAATGTACCGCAAAATTGGCTTCGAATCCTATACATCATCAAGTATTTTATCAGCCTAACTGTGAGATGCCAGATAAATGCAAAGAGGTGCTGGATAAAGGCAGCGAATACGGCTATGGGTTGATACATAGGTAGGTAATACAACCTGGTTACGTACATGTTGTATTCTAAAGTTAAATACACGCTTCTTTCGAACAAGATGTATCACACGGCTTCTAAAGATAATCTTCTTGTTTAGAAGACGCATTGATCCTTAGGAGGTGAACTGTCGGTACATCAAATCAAAGATGATAAATCCATATCTATTTAATACATGCGAAACTTACTCTGTCTCTCATATCGATAAATTACTCATTGTTATATAATGTACCCTTTCACACCAACAGGCCTTAACGAATTTGGATGAATTTGATGTGCGCATAGACAATTTCATCCTAATAGGTATTAGCTCGCGATATTTTTTGTGGTCCTTCTATATGGTGTGGTTAGTGCCTTTATACCTGGTGTCAGAGTTTTTATGCCGTCCATGGGCCTCTGACTTGGCTTTACATGCCGTCGAGAAATATCTCTCAGGCATGCTGGTTTCCTAACAATGTTTTCTTCAGAGAAGCAAGTGATAGTTATACGCACATGAATCCGAAAAATCAGAGGTGCGTGTCTTGGGTTCAAACTTAAGACCTATGACTTGGCAGTCCGAAGGTCACACAATTAGGCTATCGTTGCTTTTAGGGTGTTACCTACTAAGATCTAGTAAGATTGATAATAATGGTTGATGGTGGTTGTTAACGAGATGTGGTCTTGGCGGAGGCCGCTAAAAGAAGCTAGAAGAAGAAAAAAGCTTAGCTTCTAAACCGTGGATGGCAATGAGAACTAATGAGTATAATACATACTAGAGGAGCTCAATATAACCAAACGGCTTTCCACAATCTGCCTGATGCAATGATATTGGGCCGGGTAAATGCGAGGAAGGCAGAGCACCGGCAAGATATTCAGACGCGATCAAGAACTCTGTGGAAGGCAGCCTGTACCGAGTGGTTCACATTGCAGGAGATCACACGGTTTGGAATGTGGTCGCGATCCTCAACAGTGAATCGCTTTTATAAAGAAATATATAATAATTAAAATATGACACGGTGTTTTACAAAACAACTTTATTTTCTAGGATGTTTTTAATGGTCATAGCCCGTTTTGCACGTGACTGTATCGTGTTCTCCAAGAAACAGGACAAATATAAGACGGATACGTTCTGTATGATGTCTTTTAATGAGGCGGAGTACATTGCCTCAAATAGATTCGGACTTCCTGACATCATGTTTGAACAGAGTAAGTTCGATAGTTGCTTAGGTCCGTTCACGGTGTCGCCGTTGGGCCATAACTCTTGCGACAATGCTAGCCGAGAAGGAGGTTGCTGAATTATCCGTAAAAAATATCATAAAAAAAATACTAAAAATCCCGACTGACAAGCAAAAAACAAGCGCGTCTGCAAGCGGACCTATAGAAATATGAAATTATTAAAACATGATAAAGGTCCCGCCTGCTTCCAAATGCGCGTTTCGTTTTTTTCTGTTTTTATACTTTTAAATTTCCTGGTTTCCAGTTAAATAATGGCAAAGACAAACGATTTTACTTCTTGATTTTTCACTTTTAAATTATTTGTCATTTCGAATATTTAACTGATCGTTATAAATTCAGAATGGGCATTCGAAATGAAAAAATAAATGAGAAAAGGTGTTTTTCAAAGACCCATTCAAGGATACCCTACTGAACATAGTTCGTCAACCTTTTTTTTCACAATTTTGTGTCTGTTTTTCCCCATATAGAACTTTGATTACTGTCATGTCTATAATGACACTCTTTTAACTATTTCAGTGGCGTTTTGTGGCCTATTAGGCCATGCTCAATTTTTCCGCAACTACTGGCTCAAAAGCCTTCTTCAGTACCAAACTCCGGAAGGTTGCTTCACGCAGAAGTTAGCGACGGGAGAATTTAATGAGAATTTATTGAGGGAGGGCAAAGAAGACACGTGGAGAATGAGTAACCCGACTGTCATCATGAACGGGCAGTGCGATGCACATTTCACGGCGGTGGCAGCGCCGGCGCTCTCAAGTGCTCTCAGATACATAATAGAGACTTATTATTGAAACTTATGTCGTTTTACTTTTAATTATCAACAGTCTAAACCTAATACGCAAATTAAAAACAAAAACACTAATATTAGGTCTACCTAAGGTTACCTCTGAAAAGCGGTCTTGTATAAAAAGGTTAATCTTTAGGGTTCCGTTACGGCATTTAACAATGGATGTGTTTATTGAAGTGAAACTTCTTATGAGACTTCCAACAAGTTTAACTCTACCAAAGAGGGGGAATATTTTCTAAAACTCACTAAGAGATGGCAGTATTACAAGATTTGTGACTACGTAATTCTACTAGGTAGGTACGCAAGATGGCGTGCAAACAGTCATGCCGACTCTTCGATGTGACTAGCCTTCGCTCAATTTCCATGAGTAGAATAACCTCGATAAACTTATGTAATAAAAATTATATAACAAGAAAACAACAAAATATGATTTAGAAGTTCAATAAAATAACGAGAGTGAATGCGTGGCACTCGAACGCATGCGTGTAGTATTACGAAGTTTCACTTCTTCCACGCACTTTTTTTTAGTGTGCCAGCTATTTAGTTTTTAAGGTAAAAAAAAAACACTTTATCAGTGTTTTTTTTTTGTTTGGATGTCATTGTTTACAGAATGCTGTGTTCAAAGGGTTTGAATTAAATGGTCTGTCTAACTTGCACCATTTTTTTTTATTCAAATATTTGGCCACGCCTATGCCCTGTATTAATAGATAGCTAGTCTCAATACAAATTAGTTTTGAATGAGACACAATCCTCTAAAGCGTCACGTTTGAAGATTTAAGTAGGAATCTGCAATGCAATTTTATTAGTAAAAGTAAAGTATAAAACTTATATTATTCAATAGGTGACATCCATCGATACCAGACAAAAATATCTGTCAAAGATTCCAACTCAAACGTCTTATTAGAATCGGCCATTTTCTAATTGCGCAGTTCAATGCATGAAAATACTTGAAATATCAATAAATTTGAATAGATATGCCTCGAATACATGAAATAATAAATTATCATTATTTTTTTCGCTTATCACTAATGTTTCCAAGACCATATTTCATTGTAAAAGAGTCAAATTCATATTTTCAATTTCGACTGACGAACTTCACAACAAAGGAATTTTAGGAGGAATTTTTGGGTCAAAAACATAATTTTTAGATATTTTTTCCAGCAAATGACTATCTAAAAAGTTACATTATACACTTATAACATACTATACATCTACTTACCAAAGTTTACCAACACAAAACACAAAAATTTCACTGCATTCCAAAACAAAACAACACCGTTCCACACTGGCCGCCATGACGCATTTTGACAGTCGACAAAGACGCGATTCTTTATTTTTTTAATAATTTTGTGCAGTTGTTAGGTTGGTATGTTTGGTTTCATTTTAATCGAACTCTAGTTGGCTAGAGACGTAAATTTTTACAAACGTATTAGAACCTTACTGTACGTACGATAAGGGTTTAAATTTGCTCGTACGAGGCGTTCCGAAAACGGAACAGCGGGCCGATAGGAAAAATCGTTTTGTTCCGAAAACGGAACAAACGGGCTCGAGAGGAATAATACATGCGGCTCGCGACATAGGGGAAAAATTTGAGTAGGTTAGTCCTACCCGCTGTCACGTCTTACGGTGCGTGGCGGCGCGCTCCTAGGCACCATGGCGTACCATGACGTCTGTTTTTTTTTTTTTACGGATGTGAGATCATCTAATGACTTCTCCCGCTCTGGGTGGAGCGGGAGGGAGTGTCAGAATTGTACTGACTAAAACCCATCCATGTTCCTTCTTCGCCCTTTGTGTTCCAGAGCCGCGGTATCTCTTTCGAACAACCCGCAGCCCTGGCAGGCATCGGGCCTCTCGGACCCCTTCCGATTTGCTGACATCTTCTGTTCGCGGACGACACGGCCATTTATTACACTGGCCGCAGCCACGACACTATCTTTAGCACCCTCCAAACCTCAGCCAACGTCTTAGGCGCTTGGTTCCGGAAATGGAGAATCGAGGTGAACCCCGACAAGAGCCTAGCAGTTCTATTCTCTAAACAGCGTAAAAATAAACCACCCGCACTCAGCCCGATCACTATGTACGGGAAGCCTATCCCTTGGGAGAAGCAAGCCAAGTACTTAGGAGTCTTACTTGACAACCACCTGCCTTTCGCGGCGCACATCAAAACAGCTCGCGACCGAGGTGCCTTTGCTAGGGGTAGGCTTCATTTCATGATTTCGGCAAAAAGCAAGTTTTCACTCAAGTGCATGTTGCGCCTTTATACCGCGGTGATCCGCCCCATTATGACGTACGCTTGCGTCGTGTACGCTCACACCAAGCCTAAGTACATCCATAGGATGCAAATCTTACAGAACCGGTTCTTACATAGAGTTACGGGAGCCCCTTTTTATGTCCGTAATGACCGTCTACACGTAGACCTTAGAATGCCCACCGTCCTTCAGTTTATGAAACGTCTTTCGAAGCGTTTCTTCGATAACGCCATTAAACACCGTAATCCCCTAATCGCAGCGGCCGCTCGTTACGAACCCTCGCGCATTAGTACAGTACGCCGTCCTAGGCAAACCCTCGTCACTCCAGATGATGCACTCCAGATCTCCTCCAGGAGAGTAGCAAAGAGACTAGCACTCTTAAAAAGTTCCGACTCAAACCGCCGACTTTCCGACCTCGCCGCCGAGGTCTATCGCGACGTCCCGGTCCATGCCCTCCCCGACCCTCGCTCGAGCCAGCCCGCGATGCTGTGCCAGTAGTTTTAAATCAGCCCCTTAATAATGATACCATTCAGATCCAGCCTGTCCTCATGCAGTCTTCCCTCAGCGACGCCCTAAACCGAGGCTCGTACCCCACAGGGGGTGCCCTTAGCGTGTAGTCGCTTAAGTTATTATGCCCTGGCTGGAAGCCTTACTCTCAAGGTATCCACAGGATAGTCCGGTTAAGCAGACGACAACCTCATAGGTTGAACTGCGAGATGCCATTCATAAAAAAAAACTGTGAGCAAAATCGCATTTTGCTCACTGATTTCAGGCAGCAAAACCTACATGTTATATAATATTTTTAAGGTGAACTACAAATTCTTTGTAGTTCACCTTAAAAATATTACCGGCAGAACCCCTTGATAATCTTATTAATTTAATACTAAGCTATGTATTTTTTTGCAGTGAATTTGAGAAGAAATTTGAAACAAAAAAAAACAAATTGATATCTCTGTGAAAATAAGTTCCCAATTGGAAAAACAATTTTCACCTGTTGATGTATGATGTATGTATATGACTGACTATTTGCTCAATAAATTTGTCCAAAAACTTAAAGAATCTAGCTCGGCTACAAACCGTAAGATATATTATTGTCTCCTGTTCTCTCTTCTCCTTCTTAGCGTGTCGATGACAATATAAATTGAGTCAGCTCATATTTTGCCGGCGAGTTTGGCGCTTTCAGTGGCGTACATCAGCTCCTGTGAAGTGCAAGCAACAGGGCAGGCAGGTCACGATTGGCGAAATGGCTTGGCAGGGCCGTAGTCAGGTCCATTTGAAAAAATCACCCTATTTAAGCGGGGAAATAGGATGATTTCTTCATAAATGTAAAATCACGAGCGGTGTAAGTGCAACGTTTGCAAACTACACTTGGCGCTGATTTCGAGGGGTTTGTAACACCAACCCCCCCCCCCCTCTGCCTACAGCTTTGCGTCTTTGGAAAGAAACAAGCGGAGAAAGTGCTATTGGGAGAAATATCTACTAGGATTTTCTTAGTAGTAGCCCGGTCTGGATTTGTGCCTAGTTGATTACAATAGGCTCGCCCCTATTACATGGGATTTGAATATAATTGACGAAACGTGGGTGTACTTTTAGGTACACCCCTGCCTAGCCCCTCGGGGATTGGCGTGATGTGGGACAGGCGTGATTTTATGTTATGTAATGGATGAAGCAAGGTCAAAAGAAATAAACGTTATTTTTCGGTTTACAGCCAGCCTGCAGCCTCACAAATTATATTTACTTCACCCTTAAACTGATTGTGAAAAGTTTGGAACTTCCCGACTGATAAATTGTTTGTTTCTTCCGCAATAATAATTTAACTTTATTAGAGTTAGCATATATTGTCCCACTGCTGGGCATAGGTCTAACTCCATTCCTTCCAACGGTCACGATTCTGTGCTATTTTTTTCAAATTCTAAAGGAAGGCATCCAGTTCTTCCCGCAATCTCCTCGTGGTCTGCCGCGACCCCGTGCCACTGTTTCAGAGCACCAATCTTGAGCTTTACTAATAATAATTAAACGTTGCTATTATTTTATAAATTTTCATCTCCTCGTCGGAAGCTGTGCAGTGAATCAGGGATATGCCATTCTCGGCACTTTCTCGGAGAAAGATGCTGCTCTGGCTCTTTGCATTATTATCCTAAGAACCAATTCATTTTGGTTCAGCCTCGGAGCTATTTTATAACGAAACGACGATCCTTAAACCAATGTAAATTTTTGACATAATAAAGGACCATATATAGATGAAGCTGAAAACCCAAAAAAAATTCACCCTCGTCTGAACAATCGGGTAAAGTATATTTTGCTAGCTTTAATATTATTGTAGTGTGGGCAACAGATGGAGGTATAGTTTCTCCTCATTAGCACAATGAGGTAAGATTAAAAAAATACTGTTAACAGAGATCATTATAAACCGACAGTAGGTATCGATAAACTGCCTTTAGAGTGTACACAACGTGATTTTTGAGTCGATTTTATGCAATGTCGTGGGGGTAGAGTGCCATGCCACGGGCGAGGCGCGAACGAGACACGAATCTTTAACTTTGCGAACACCTTCAATGAAGCAGCTCATGTTACTCTGGTGCCGCATGGTGTATTAAAGCTCTGCGAATTTCAAAATTGCTACATACCGAAGCCATACATCAATTGAACGCGTACGAATCCTCTTTTATGAGGACATCTCCCTTTCTACATCAGCCTCAGATTTCGCGGCTGGTTATCTGTAACTATAGTTGTTTTCTTGTCATTTACTTTAGATGATTGCCTAGAAATTGTTGTCAATTTATCTCCGGGCTCCTGTAATGTACCTTTACACTGCAAAAAGTTGATCTTAGAAGGTGCCGATTACGGCCGTATTTTGCCTCGCAAGTAAGTCTGGTTTTTATTTTCTACTAAGCTGTTGCTATTCTTAATAAGTTAGACGGTTGTCTAGCAAAGTAAAATGAAAGTTTCACACTTTCAAACGTAAAGGGTGTAAAACACCTCTTAAAGAAGCCGAAAGGCACTGGTTCTCCCTGTCATTGCGATATTTTTTTTGTTCTACAACATACCTGGGAACCTTCTAGTTACGAAGATATTAGGGGTCAAAGTTCCAACTTTTTGACAACAATCTTTTTAAATACAAGTTTTTAATGTAAGATTTTTACTTTAAACACCTCCACGACCCCCGTACTATTCAATCCGTCCATCAGCACAATGTTTTGAACTCCCTTTCTTCTCCTAAAATTGTTTGTCCGAAAATCATTATCCATAACACGTTTCCTATAAACTTCAGTAACCACAATGTTCAAAATCCCGAAATTTTGTTTAACATAATTATCTTTACTTCTAAAAGTATTCTGTCATAATATCGAGTACTATAATTATTGAATCTCCTAATTTTACAAGACCTAAAGTCATATGTCCTAAGTATTGTGTTAAATAATGTGTATTATTCCGAATGTTTATTTATAATATTTTTTTAGTCCTAAAACATATATGCTAAAAATTAGGTTTTAGTGACAGTTATAACGAATCGCTGTAAATCCGACTCCACGCAGTCTTGTCTGCCCTACCCCTAGAGTGTAATTTAAAATCGCGTAGGCGCGGAGGGGCGAGGTGGCCCGCGAGTTGAGGAGCAGGTGGTTGTAACACTCGCCGCCGCGGCTGAGGCTGGCCGGCTGAGCCGGCCAGCAAGCCGAAGCTGCGGTGGTGAGCATTAAACCCATCTGCGACGATAAACTCGCGTGGGACCGCCGCCGGAGCGCCGCAGCGCCGGAGCTGTGACAGAAACCATGCCTGCTGCATGTTGCATGCTTGCATGATTGCTTGCATGCTGCATGCTGCTTGCTTACTTGCATGCTGCCTGCTGCGTGCTTGCTTGCATGCTGCATGCTGCGTGCCTGCTTGCATGCTGCATGCTTGCTTGCTTTACAAAAACCACATGTTCACAATCAACTGCTTTATTGAGTACACGTATAATATATTTATTTATGTATAATATTTATTTTTAATTAAATTAAGTATCGGTTATAAGAATGTCTATGATTCGGTACCTCATACATAGCTAATGAGGGTACTGGAGTTGTATAAAGTAGATGCAACTCTGAGTACCTCCCTGATGTCATGGGGCACTGGAGAATAGTCCTGCGCTATCCAAAAATTCGACAAATACAGGGTGGCAGCGAACCGATAAGGATCGAGCGTGGCATATTCCACTATGATAGTCTGAGTCAATTGTGGTTTTGATTAGCCTTGAACCCTTTCAGCACACCGCTAGAGGGTTCAGGTCTAGGCTATCGGTGAGGAGAGGTGTTCAGGCCATATCTCATTTTCTTTACATGGATGATAAGAAACTCTTTGCCCCCAAAAATCTGCAACTGATGAAGCTACTGAAGGTAACAGAAACTTTCAGTAGCAAGACTAACTTATGTTGAAAGGAGACCGAGAGACAGTATTGTTTAATGTAGTAATCGTCTATCGAAAAAAACTACGCATGTTAATATACAGTACAAAATTATTACTCAAGACTTCACCACACAGTTATTGATTTTTTTACTTCTTTCATAATTTCTCACGTTTTTATTCACATTATTATTTTGCCATGTTTCTTAGAAGAAGTTTGTTCTGCGACTCAAAGATCACCATAAGTAACTATCTTTTGTTTTAAGTCAAATTCAAATCAAAACATTGGTCAGTAAAAACAAAAGTTTCAAGCTTAGTGGGTTTTTCACTTTAGTTCTTACAAACTACATCTACTTTACAAAGAGCGGCTGCCTATCTAATCTCCAAAACAGTTACGAAAAATTAAGATATAAAATCTTAAAAGTTAAAATACAATATGAATCCGAAATTAATATAATGTATTTTTGTATAATTTATTTTTCCAGGCTTCTAATTATGATCATGGTCCAGTTTTCACGTCAATGTTTCATGTTCTCCGAAAAAGTTGACAAACAGAAAACGGATAAGTTTTAGCACGAAGAGTTTTACCGAGTTGCAGTACATTGCCTTAAATAACTTTCAATTTCAATGAAAATAGTGAGTGACTTAAAAAAATACGAATTCTTATTATTTAAGGCATACAAATGAAGTATTTGGTGCAATTTATATTTCAGGGCTATCGTATTAAAATAAAACTCACTAAATTGAATTGTGACACAATTTGATTTTTTTCCACAAAAATAAATTATTGTAAACTAGCTGTTCCCGGCATGCGTTGCAGTGCACTTTTTACCTACCTTATCTACCTACCTACCATACCCTACCCTACCCTACCTACCTACCCTGCCTACCTACCGTACCCTACCCTACCTACCTACCCTACCCTACCTACCAAACTACCTACCCAACCCTACCATACCTACCTACCTATCTACTCTAACTACCTATATACCCTACCTACCCTACCCTACCTTTCTGGACCACCCTACCTTTTTTAAACCTTCCCAGGACTACGACAAACATTTTAAAACCAAAATCAGCTAAATCGGCCAGCCGTTCTCGAGTTTTAGCGAGACTAACGAACAGCAATTGATTTTTATTTATATAGATTTCTTATACTCGTATCAACCGCTAATTCTAGCAACATTTCCATAAAACCTGCAATTTATTAAAGAGTCCAATTTGTGTGAAAAACTTGGGAAGCTCACTAAACGGGTTTTGATATTACTCCTCGTTTTTAATGAAGTTAACCAAAATTCTTTGAACTGTTTTAGTTGGTCTCTGCGGTCTACTTGGCCACGCTCAGTTTTTCAGGAACTCTTGGCTAAAAAAGCTGACTGAGTTCTTAACTTCAAAAGGTTGCTTCTTATACGTAAAAATTGAAAAGAACCAAAGAAGACGAGGAACAGACGACGAGTGGTCAATCCTAAACCCTTATAATAGGATCTTGAATGGGCAGTGCAACCAATTTTTGACAGTGACATCGATGGTGACGCTCTCAAATACCCTGAGATATATAATAGAGACTTATTATTAACACTTAGTACTTGTTACTGTTGCTCTTAATGCCTTCTAGATAAGATAAAGCCATAACTGTATGTGGAACGGAGCTTCTTAATGACAACGCAGTGTGTGTCATGTTATTTGATTTAAACAAATCATAAAAAATCAAAACAAAATCCTTACAAAGATATCAAACCTAAACTAAAAAAACAATAAAAGCAAATAATATCTTTGCTATGCCTATCGCTATTTTTATTCGTTTGGGATAATCAATTGGGCAAAAACAGACCTGAAAAACTTACAGCGCAAAGTTAACAAGAGATAGAGAGAGTAACGACCGTAACGAAAGAAATGACTTAGGTACCCAAAACGTGCTTTTCCAAACCGTGCTTTTCTCGACGTTTTATAAGCCATTGCCCGTGTGAAATATTTTTTTTTGTTTTTTTATTACCTACTGTGACTAATTTCCGTAAACATGACACACAACACAACAGTGTTGTGTGTCATGTTTAAGGAAAAGTGTCCCTTTCATGTTTGAAAGGGGAAAAATACAAGTTCGGATCACGGACTTGTACTGTAAGCCATTGCCTGTGTTTTTTTATTTTTTTTTTTATTACCTACTGTGACTTATTTCCGTAAACATGACACACAACACTGTTGTGTTGTGTCCCGTTCATGTTTGAAAGGGGAAAAATACAAGTTCGAATCACGGACTTGTATTTTTCCGGTACGAGAGTAGGTACTGTATAATAATATTAGATTATGATTTCTGAAGATAGACTATGATTTCCAAGCGTTTATTGCCAGGGACTCTGATGAACGGGCAAATAACAAGTTTGAACACGGCGACGATTAATGATTGGAACAAAAGAAGCAAGTGGAGGTGGTCTACATTGATTTAAAAAAAAAACACTTGATACACTGGAACACTACCAGCTGCTTCAAGCCATGGAGCCTACCTTAGATCGGGCATGAACTGCCATTGACGGGATCGTTGGAGAGCAAAGATACGTAATATGCAGTGTGTCATGTGGTTCGAAACTGTTGCATATACCTGCATGCTGATAACACTTGTTTATGTTTTGCAGATAAAGAATTACATGTAATTCGACAGGAATATTCAGGAGGATACTATAATATAATTAAATGCGCCCATGATAATGGGATCATAATAAATAAAAATAAGTGTATGCGTATAGGGTCTCCTTATCTTAAAAAAACTGTGACACCGCAGTGCGTGACGAGGCATAGCTATGACTGTCTGCACGATGTCGACGCTGGGTATTGTACGTGTGCAGATTTTGAGTTGGCGGAGGAAAGAAACAAGTACTTGGTTATAATTATAGATAACCGCTTCTCGTGGAAACACACCCGCATATGTAAAAAACTCAGATTAGTTCTTATAAAGTTCCACTACTTTAGTTTTGTACTGGAGAGGGCCACTTTGTACTGTACACGGTCTATTATGCGCGTATGGTGGACACAGCACTTTCATATGGACTGTCATGCTATGCTACAGGCCCGAAGGCACCTAACAAGTCGGTACCTGCCGGCTTACCTTCGGGAACAAGTCATTATACGTAGTGTCTACTGGTTATTAAATAGTAAATTGTATACACATCTGTAGGTATCACATGCATTGAATATATCCTAGGATTCAAAACATTACAAAAATGCCAACATTTTTTATGTCAACCAAGAAACTTACAGGTAGCGCCAAATAACCCGATGCACAGACTGGTATTTGGCCCTAAAAGCTGGTCAAAATCGAATTTCGAATTAATCGCAAAACAGCCGCCTGAAACCGCCCCTCTATTTTTGGTGTTTTTTTTCCGTAGACACTACCCATACTCAGTAAATGAAGTTTCACTTATAATTTGTCTATTTTCTTTATAGGCTCTTCTGGAATGAGAGTTTTGACTCGAAATCTGTTCAATGTTATGAAACGCTCAAATACTTCTTCTTTTGATGAAAAGTTGCTATTTATGGAGCAGGAACTGCTCAAACAATATGCAGAAAATGACCAAAATATTGATAATGTTAAGCAAAAACTATCAATCATGAGACATCACTTTAAACAGAAATGGTCAGCTGCTCACAAAACAAAGGCCTGATTCCTGGTTTACGGACTAGAAAGAAAAAAACTGTTGCAAAACCCTACCATCTTCACTACGTATTGTCAGCCAATAAGAATCATCTTCTGCCTAGCCTTTTCCCAAAGTCTCGGGTCGGCTTCCAGTCTAACAGGATACAGCTGAGTACCAGTATTTTACATGAAGCGACTGCCTATCTGATCTCCACAACTCAGTAACCGGGTAATACGATACCCCTTAGTAAGACTGGATGTTAGTCTTTTAGCTTCTGACTACTCGTAACGATTGTCAAAGATCTACAAATGACAGCCGGGACCAACAGCTTAACGTGCTTTCCGAGGCACGGTAATCGGCCAGTAAGAATATGGAGGTGTTTGAAACATGATTGACGAAAAACGGCAAAGTTATACGTTTTCTTATACAACTTTTACCCTATGTCTCCGACATTAGGTATATAAAGTATTACGTCATGGGGCTGAAGTGGTAAGGGAAACAATTCTTCCCATTGGACAACTCTCGAAGCCCGGAACAAACATAAAATAATGTTCCGGCTCAGCTACGCCCAAAAGTTTTCCCGGGTAGAATGCAACGCAGATGTTTTGAACCGGCTCCTCTTAACCTCTGACCCTGTCCTGACGGACATGAGGAAGAGGAAGAATAAAAAAAATCTCCAACTTTCAGCTTATGTTCTGAATTTGTTACAAGAAACTGACATTTCAAATGTAAGTTTTGAAGATGACGAATAAATCCTTGTATACATTACCTATGTATTATTTTTACCTTTTCCAAGCTAAAACTGAAATAAAACATTGTTAAGCAGCCATTAGGCGTCAAAAATATTTTTGACCAATTTTTGGCACCAAATACCAGTCAGTGCGATGCTTGGGTGTCAGAATTCAGTGTGTCAGAGTTCACTAAATTCGTATAGACGCGGTCACGTAGCTTCGCGGCTCGCAGCACCGTTTTGTAGGAACTAGGTAAGCCGAAGATTTTCGAGTTACGACAGGGAACTTTCAATGTTTGTATGTTTAGGAAGCTAAATTAGAACCACTTCCCGATGCCCGATTGAGCTGAAATTTATCGCACACCATTGGTTCTAAGAACAATACATTCTTATGACAGACATAACTTAATCCTGCAGCCAGGATCGTCTCCTCACGAGGGAACTCCTCAACGTTTAATAGCACAGCACTTTCATATGGACTGTCATGCTATGCTAGTATGCTAATACATTTTAAACATATTTGTATAAAATAAAATAATTACAAATCACATTTGTAAAACTTAGTTGATAAAACACAAAAAACTTTGTAAAATAGTAATTATAAATAATTATTCTTAGTGTGTAAGATGTTCCTGGTCCATCGAAAGGTGGTGTTTTAATTGGCTATAGAATATTATTTATTTTATTTATTTATAAGACCTCAAAGGAATAAATGCATTACAAGATTTGTAGCACCAACTTGTAATAACTATTATGGACAAAGATGTAGAAAATACTTCGTCCCAACATTTTTTAATGACACACCATTCGATTTAGGAAGTCGCTGTTCCAGAAAAATGTCTTTAAAAATAAAATGCGGATGTTTTATATCAACACTTTTGGTCAAATGGAAATGCGTTTATTAAAGAAGAATGAGCGTTTTGTCCCCAGAGCTGTATCAAGTTGTGGTATATGCCGTTTGAAAGGTCATAAATGTCATAATTTAAGCTTTGTTTTGTTATATGGCACCAACAGTCAGATATGTGCAAGGAAAGAACTATGATCGATTTTGTTTTGGTGTACCTGGATGAAATGATCATTAGTTCCTAGACTTTCAGCAACATAAATTCCGTCGTTGGTGGCAAGAGTCAACCACAAAAACCAAACCAACTTTTGGTGGTCAACCACCAAAAGCGAATCAGTGTATAGCAGTGTTTATATTGGTTTATATGACATATTTATTTTATTTAGATTTTATAATGATGCACTGAAAAGAAGAAAATAAATCTTGGAGCAAATGAAAATGATAAAGGATAGTTTTCACAAAAGCTTGTCGCGTGAATGGTAAATGCTATAAAAACTATTATACGCAACAAGCTTTTGTGAAAGCTATCCTTTATCGTATCGTATATGAGCTTGTTTTTAAAAAAAGGTTTTATAACTTTATAATTTTACTAGCTGTACCCAGCATGCGTTGCAATGCACTTTTTACTACCCACCTACCCTATCCGACCTACCTACCCTATCCTACCTACCCTACCCGACGCTACCTACCTACCTACTCTACCCTACCCTACCTACCTACTCTACCCTACCCTACCCTACCCTTACTACCTACCTACCCTACCTACCTACCCTACCTACCTACCCTACCCTACCTACCTACCCTACCCTACCCTACCTACCTACCCTACCCTACCTACCTACCCTACCCTACCTACCTACCCTACCCACCTACCTACCCTACCCTACCTACCTACCCTACCTACCTACCTACCCTACCCTACCTACCTACCCTACCCTACCTACCTACCCTACCTAACCTACCCTACCTACCTACCCTACCCTACCTACCTACCCTACCCTACCTACCTACCCTACCTACCTACCCTATCCTACCTACCTACCCTACCCTACCCTACCCTACCGTATCCTATGTCCTTCTCCTGGCTCTAAACTACCTCCCTGCCAATTTTCAGCTAAATCGGTTCAGCCGTTCTTGAGTTATAAGTGAAGTAACTAACACGACTTTCTTTTATATATATAGATTTTAACATTTTTAGTTTTGGCGTAATCATTTCTGACCACACATCATTATCTCAATCTCAACATTGTTTTCAGTCCATGCTATTACCCGTTGAGGAGTTTTGAGAAGACAATCCTAGCTGCGGGATTACACAAAGTTTCATGTCTGTGCTATTAACCGTTAAAGAGTTCCCTCGTGACGAGGCGATCCTGGCTGTAGGATGAGTTCATGATACAAATCGTAATTATCCATCAAATATGAATCCGTGTACAAAGTTTCGTGTCCACGATATTAACCGTTGAAGAGTTCCCTCGTGAGAAGAGAATCCTGGCTGCAGGATGAGTTCATGATACAATTCGTGAAAATCCATCAAATATGAACTCGTATGCAAAGTTTCGTTAACACGCTATTAACCAATGAGGAAATCCCTCGTGAAAAGACGATCCTGGCTGCAGGATGAGATCATGATAGAATTTATGTTTATCCATCAAATATGAACGTGTATTCAAATTTTCGTTTCTGTGCTATTAACCATTGAGCAGTTCTCTCGTAAGGAGACGAATCTGGCTGCAGGATTAAGTTATGTCTGCCATAATGTATTGTCACCAGAACCAAAAGTGTGTGCAAAATTTCAGCTCAAACGGACATTGGGAAGATCTTCTAATTTAGCTTCCAAGATTCCACCCAAACAAACATACATATGTACATACATTGCAAGTTAAATAAAAGCTTGTAAAAATAGTCATAGTTCTTTCCGGGCACATGTGTCATGGAAGCATTCGGGCGACTGTCACCCGGTGCACTGTCACAAATCCATTGGCTCTAAATCTAAATATTCTTTTCTTTTTTTTATTTATTATCATTGAAATCTTTTAATTAAATTAAGAGAATTATTTTTCAAGTAATATTTTCAACAATCTGTACGTACACGCCTGATGGAGACCAACAAACAACAGCAGCGACACGTGGTGTCTCAGCCGCTCGAAGAGCCAAATTAAATAATTTATAAATGGTCAACCTAATGCGCTATGGATGACCCTGTTTTTTTGACCCAGCCTTGGTTAGGTGTGGTGTTAGCACCACACATCAAAACCAGTAGCTAACCAAAAGACTTAATAATGGAATTCTTCCATTCATTACAAAGTACCTAGTGTTGAGATGTGTCGGTGTGCAAGAGCCGTACCTAATTTGTCCGTCAGCCTCTACGTTCTTATCTCCAGATAAAAGAATAGCATAGCACTAAAGCAAATGCAATCAGTTGTCATTCGAATATCTAGGAGATATAACTTCGTGGTTTTGACGAGTCCGGCTATGAACAACTTAAAATCGATTTTCTTGTTGTTTTTATTGATGAATTTATTTTTTTCTGTGAACTGTATCACTGCTATTCGTAGTAATGACAAGGCCATTGATGATTTACCCTTGGAAACGGAATTTAAGTTTTATTTAAATTCATTGGAAAAAGCGGTCGATTTTTACACAAGACATAAATCGTACGTTAATTTGAACTCGAAGTTCGGGTTGTTTATGGTGGACGGTAAGATTATGTTTGAAAATATTTTTACAAAACACTTTCTCGAAAACTGGTTCCAGACAATATTTTAATTTAAGTAACTAATTTCAGGTTATGAATTTTACAATTAATCAGTAGAATTATTTTTTTAACGAATTTTGTTTGTTTGTTATATGTTTCCATGGTATTTTATTTCAACAAAATAAAACCTATTAACCTTAAATCAACTTATAGTCTTTAAAAGTCAATATGTTGTGCTACGAAATTTAGTGGCAGAAACGAAACAAAACACAAATCGTGCCTGCTTGCATGCTCGCATGATGCATGCTACATGCTTGCTTACACGCTGCATGTTGCGTGCTGCAAGTAACAGATATGACACTAATAGTGACGATAATAAGATTGTTTTCTTGCTTGACAAGAATTTACCATTATTTTTGTGTATTTTTTTGTTGTAATTTAAGAGGAGGATATGCATTTTTAAAAGGATTTTTAGTAACTGTCATTCGATTAAAGGTTATTCTTGGTAACAAGTTTATGTATCAAACAATATGTGGATAAAGCATATTTGATTTGTTGTTCTATGATATGAATAATCTAACATTAAACTTTATTAGAAACAAAATTCAATGAAACAATTAGCTATGAAACAACGCACAACCTAAAAATACATACAGTCGAACATTTAAACTCTTCCTTTTTTTTGAAGTCGGTTAAAAATGTTTGATTCCCGTTTAAATCTCTCCATACATGAGGAAAAACTATAAGTCTAATAGATCTTTTATCATGAACGAATTGATTATACTGACCAATCATGAGTCAATTATAATTCTTTGTGTGTGTTTCAGTCATTGTGGTGGCTTTTAAAATAAAAAAAGTACGAGTAGTGTGTAGAATGACTTTACTAATGACTCGGCGACCACTAGAACAATTAGAAATTGTTGCTACCATTAGGGTCGCACGATTTTTTGAAGTGAAAACTTCTTTAGCGGCGTTGTGCACTTTTGTGAGTGGTAAAAAATGTTAAATGTTGGCAGCGGTGGCCCAGTGGTTGCAGCCCCGACTTACGAGCAGTAAGCCGTGGGTTCGAACCCAGGCAGGCGCATTACCTTCTGTAATTTATTTCATCACCGCTGCTCTCAAAAACGGTGAAGGAAAACAACGTGAGGAAACCGGCATGTCCTAGAACAAAAAATTCGAAGAAATGTGACATCTACCAACCCGCACTGGGCTCGCGTAGTGGATTACAGCCCACTCCCTCTCATAGAGAGGAGGCCTGTTTCCCAGCAGTGGACATTATAGGCTGATGATGATGAAAAAATGTTAAACTCGCGTCAGGTCTCGCGTCAGAACACGTGACCGTCAAGTCACGTAAGTTGCGAAGGAATTTGAACTTTATGACATCTGTCATTGAGTTTGGGTTTTCAAAACTGGAAAATTCGTAAGACGGATTGACATTATGTTACGAAGGAATATGAACTTTATGACATCTGTCTTTTTGTGTTTGGGTTTCCAAAACTGGATAATTATCTTCTGCAGAAGGAGGTAAAAATCGAAAGACGGATTGTAAAAGATCTGAATTGTTCAATTTTCAATGTAATATAAATTGTCATGTTTTTATACGATAGCGCAATAAATGAGTATTGTATTTTACCACATAAATGATAGTACTTTTATACTGATAATTAAAGCAATTCTTGCAAAGTTATTCCCTAACCATTCCAAAATATATTATAAAAAATGGACAACGTTAATATTCAAGTTTTCACTTCTACCGGCACTCCCGGAGTGCAATCCGTTTTTTTTATTCGGTGTGCAAGGGACACTGACACGAAAACGGTTATCACGTATTTAGTACATCATTCTGAGCAACAAAGATATTTTGCATCGGTAATAAAAAAAAATCTGTTGTTTCATAAAATTTTACAGGAACTTTTGGACATCACATACACTTATGTAGGAAACTGCAGTTTTTTTAGTGACCGATAAAAAATGTCTGCGTGGGGGAGGGAGCTCAGAATGATGTACTGGGGGGTTACTATGACGCTTAAAACATTATTGTACCATTCCTACTCCAGAGTGGGAAAGAGATGGAGCTAGACGACCTGTATAGCTCCGTCTCTTTTTCACTCTGGAATAAAAATGGAACAATAATGTTTTAAGCGTCATAGTAACCCCCCAGAATGTGTGTTAACCGTTTTCGCGTCAGTGTCCTTTCCATCCTGTATAATAGTTGAGACGTGTGAGTAGTTCATTTACAACATTTCTTTCGTTGTTAGCACTTCCAGTAAATGAAAAAAAACTAATTCTTTGTAGTTCACAGAACAAATGTCACCGGCAGAAACCCTTGATAACCTTATTAAATAAATACTAATCTATACTTTTTTTTATAGTGATTTTGAAAAGTTGTTTGCAACAGAAACTACAGTACGCGATCCCTGTAAAAATACATTCCCGATTGGAAAAACTATTGTTTAAAGTTGGTGTATTGATTGACTATTTCCACAAAATGGTTCAAAAAATTAAAAATGTGAAGAAATATAGCCAGGATATAAAACGTAAGTGATATTATATTATGGTCTGTGGCTGGCAGCACCTGGAAGAGAGTGGTCGAATCAAGTTAAATGGCGTGGGATTGAAAAGGCCTATGTCCAGCAGTTGATTGCTATAGGCTGATGATGATGGTGGCAAAACATGGCCAAAAAAAAAAGGATAACAAAAGATAAAAAAATAAAAAAAGGATCAAAGGATAAAGGATATTTTTCACAGAGAAGGTAAGAAAGTAGGTATGTTGAAGGCCCTTGTCCAGCAGTAGGATAGACGGACAAAAAGTGGTTTACAGCCAGGCCTGCAGCCTCGCAAATTATATTAACTTCATCCTTAAACTGTTTATTTATCATGTGGAAAGTTTGGAACTTCCCAAATGATAAATTGTCTGTCTTGGAAAATAATTTAGGTACGTTATACGTTATTCATCATCATCATTAGCATATATTGTTCCCACTGCTGGGACACATGCCTCCTCTCTATGAGCGGGAGCGGGCTGTAATCAACTACGCGGGCCCAGTGTGTGTTGGTAGATGTCACATGTCTTCGAATTTTTAGTTCTAGGACATGCCGGTTTCCTCACGATGTTTTCCTTCACCGTTTTTGAGGGTTGCGCTGATGAAATATATTACACAAAGTAATGCGCCTGCCTGGGTTCGAACCCACGGCTTACTCCTCGTAAGTCGGGGCTGCCACCACTGGGCCACCGGTGCTCTCATACGTTATTATTATTTTGTAAAACCTCATCATCGGAAGCGTCGTAGGGAATCAGGGATATTTTTTTTTTTTTGTTCAGTCTCGGAACTATTTTATAACAAAACGACGTGGCCAAGGAATCCAGATAAATTCAGTCAAGATCTGCTGAAACAAACAAAGATCTATAGACCTGAAAAGTTAAAGATAATTTATGGCAAATGGAAGGACTATTTAAATGATGTTGAAAATCCCGAAGCATTTACACCCTCGCCTGAAGAATCGGGTAAAGTGTATTTTGTTATTTTTAATGTAATTTCAGTGTGGGAAACAGATCGAACTATACAGCTAGTCTAGTTCCATCTTTTATCCACAATATGGTAAGATTAAAAAAATCCTGTTAAAAGAGATGGTACACCAACAGTTTCGATAAACTGCTTGTAGAGTGTAGATTGACAACGTGATTTTTGAGTTGATTTTACGCAAGGTCGTCGGGGTAAAGTGCCGTGCCACGAGCGAGGCGCAAACGAGACACAGATCCTAGCGGTTTCCCTCTATTTGACAGAACCCTGATGCTCCAAAATTTATTTGGCATAACACACTTGGCATAACCTACTATAACCGAATGTTTTTATGGAATAAAAATTAGTTACTATAATTATTGTTTGACCGAATGTTAATATGTACGAATTATAAGAGCATACTTTTAGGATGGCTGAATTAAGTTTGGCAAAATTACTTTTAGAAAAGTTAAAATTCCGCATAATTTTGTTTTACATAACGTTTATTTAGAACGACGATTTTTTGGTACAATTTCACTTACCATACTATGAAGATGGCAGAATTTTATTTTGAATAGTTTTATAAAACATATTCACAGTTCATTTTATTTCCATAAAAATGGCAATATGTTTTAAATCGTTTAATTAAAATGTTGCCATAAAAAGTCAATATGTTGTGCTGCAAAAGTTAGTGACAGAAACAAATCGCTGCAAAATTGACTCAACGTAGTCTGCTAGGGCAGACAAGATTACGTTGCGATGGTCCTCGCGCGCCTGCATGAATGGCGCGCGGAGGCACTACGCCGGGGGGAAACTCCGCTGCCGCGGCAAATTGTCGCTCAGCGGACAGACCTCCGGCACGATCTCATGGCGACATGGAGACAGCGACTGTCGCAACCACGTGCAGGGCACGCCACAATAGTGGCGATAAGTCCCCTCTTTGAGGAGTGGCTAGAGAGGCGGCACGGCGCCCTCACCTTCCGCCTGACGCAGGTCCTCACCGGACACGGTTGTTTCGGGAGGTTCCTGCACCGAATCGGGCGGGAGGAAACGCCCGGGTGTTACCACTGCGAGGATCGGCCGGAGGACACGGTGGAGCACACCGTGGAGCTCTGCCCCGCTTGGGCTGAGCACCGCCGTGTCCTCGTAGCGGCGATTGGCGGCGGCGACCTCTCGCGTCCGGCCCTGGTTCAATCCATGGTCCGGAGCGAGAGGGAATGGGAAGCCGTCGCCTCCTTCTGCGAAGCAGTCATGCTAGCGAAGGAGGTGGCGGAACGTGAGAGGAAGAGAACCTCACGTCCCAGCCGCCGCGGGAGACGCCCCGGGCGGCGGGGGGCAACCAGTGGCGCCACCGCGGGCCTGTGGACGGTGAGTAATGGGCTAGCTCACCGTCCGTCCGTCTTATGACGACAGGCCGTACCGACGGCGCGTACGTGTTCCATGCGCGCCTCAAGGAGATGTCAGCAAATCGGAAGGGGTCCGAGAGGGCCGATGCCTGCCAGGACTGCGGGTTGTTCGAAAGAGATACCGTGGCCCTGGAACACAAAGGGCTAAGAAGGAACATGGATGAGTTTTAGCAGCGGGAGAAGTCATTTGATGATTTCCCATCCTAAAAAAAAAAAAAAGACTACGTTGAGTAGAGGTAGGCCTCTAGGGTGTAATTTAAGCACTTCCAGCCGAAGCTGCCATGCAGCATGCCTGCATGCTTTTTGCGATATGATGGTTCTACTTTATAATTATAATGGATATGTATGCTTAGAGATGATTTAGACTTACAAAATTATGAATTTTGAATGTATGATAAATGAGTCTTTGCCAAACGGTTTTCTGCGAAATGAAGTTTATGCTATCCGCTGTCATGCAAAATAATATTATGACATAAAAAAATCTGCTATAAAGGGTAGACCTATCCTAAACTTTGTGAAAAGCTTTAATGAAGCAGTTTATGCTATTCGGGTGCCGCACGGTGTAGAATGCGAATTTCAAAATTCCTTTATAGAGCCTTCACACAAAAGCCATATACAAGCTGATGTTTTTCATCCTCGTCAAATTCAAGGAGGTAACTATGCTAATGATTCTCGTCCCGAATCAATAATAAAATGGGTAGGTATTTTTAATTGTTTTCTCATTTACGAAAATCGGTAATGTGAACAACCCGTGTTTTAAACGCGGCCCGTCCGATACTCGCCCTATAACCGCACTTTCATCCATACCTACAAACATTCACAAACGATTATTCGATATGGCAGCACATAGTGAGACAACTTTTTTTGAAAACACCATTTACATACTTTTTTACCTATGTGTCACAAATAAACATATTTGAATTTGAAAATTTGAATTCTTATTCCCTAAACGACGTAAAGGAGGTTATTCTGAAATACTGACAAACTGAAACAACCAAAAAAATCAGCGTTTATTAATTAAGCTGTACCCAGCATGCGTTGCAATGCACTTTTTACTACCCACCTACCCTATCCGACCTACCTACCCTATCCTACCTACCCTACCCGACGCTACCTACCTACCTACTCTACCCTACCCTACCTACCTACTCTACCCTACCCTACCCTACCCTTACTACCTACCTACCCTACCTACCTACCCTACCCTACCTACCTACCCTACCCTACCCTACCTACCTACCCTACCCTACCTACCTACCCTACCCTACCTACCTACCCTACCCACCTACCTACCCTACCCTACCTACCTACCCTACCTACCTACCTACCCTACCCTACCTACCTACCCTACCTAACCTACCCTACCTACCTACCCTACCCTACCTACCTACCCTACCCTACCTACCTACCCTATCCTACCTACCTACCCTACCCTACCCTACCCTACCGTATCCTATGTCCTTCTCCTGGCTCTAAACTACCTCCCTGCCAATTTTCAGCTAAATCGGTTCAGCCGTTCTTGAGTTATAAGTGAAGTAACTAACACGACTTTCTTTTATATATATAGATTAACTAGGTACCGTAATTTTAATTGATTATTTATATCTTTTGTGACATCCTCTTGAATTTTGACGAGGATGCAAAACAACACCTTGTATCAATTGAACGCGTCCGAAAGTTACCAACATGGCCGTCAGACTGGTTGCATTGAGAGGATAGCCACCTTTCTACATCAGCGTCAACTTCTGGATACCTCGTAACTATAGTTGTTTCCTTGTCATTTACTTTAGATAAATGCCTACAAATCTTGGCCGAGAATTCACCTACATCTTCGGGCTACTGTCGTATCCCTTCTCACTGCAAAAAGTCGGTGTCAGAAGGTAGCGATTTTGGCTATAATTTGTCTCACAGGTAAGTCTAGGTGTTATTTTCTATTAAGCTGTAGCTGCATATTATAATGAGTTAGGTTGTTTAGCAAATTAAAATGCAAGTTCACTACTTTCAAACGTATAATTTAGTAGAATTATACAGGGTGTTTGGTGCATCGTTTGCCAAATCGAATAGGCCGAAAGGAGAGGTCATTTGCTATCTCTTTACGCCCTTTAACTCATTCCTTGCCACACCAGTTTTTTTATAAGAACTTTTTAATTTAAATTTTTAAAAATTCCAAAATTCAACATTTTAGGTCAAATAAAAAAATAAAAAAATTGTTTAAGCTTAAAATTTCGATTTAATTTTGATGTCTACTGTTGTATGATTCTATCAAATACAAAATTACTTGCTAGGAACAATTACTTTCTTTTTTAATAGCTCGTAAAGTTTTTGTAAAGAAAAGAAAAATGGACTTAAAACTCAACTTTAAATGGCTATAAAAAAAAAAAAAACTAAAAGCGATCGGGTAATTCGAATACCTTTAAAAAGTTCTCTAGTCTGTCCCCTTTCCAACGGTATGCAATATGCCCAAAAAAACGTTTAATATCTTTTAATTTTTAACTAAATGTGTAATCGAGACACTAGGCTGATATTCGAAATTACAGTAAGAACAGTAGTTTTAGCATAAATAACATGCCTCAAGTAAGTAGATAGAATGATACTGTTATGTCACTAGTGCTTAGCCAAAGTTTCAAGAATTTGAAATAAAAAAAAGGATTTTGTGGTTTTATGAAACCACGGTAAAAGTAAAAGTTTTTTTCACACTATAGACATTTCACTAAAAATTTTTGGAATAATATTCCATTAAGGGTATAAAACGTATAAAACCAGGGCAGTCTGGCCAGTCCTCCGGCAGGACTAGGCCGGCCCCTGGAAAGGCAGCTCCGGCAAAACCGAAAGCGGCCCAGCAGAGGAAGGGCAAAGCGGCTCCTCAGGCGCTGAATGTGCCAGCGCCAGCAGCAAGGCAGCTGCAGCCACCGCCGCCCCCCCCGTCCGCTAATCCTCCCGTGGCCGAAGCCGAGTGGCAGGTGGTCGGGGAAAGGAGGAAGGGGAGAAAGGCGGCCAAAAAAGCCCGCAATGAGGAGCGAAGGCGTCAGTGCAAGGCGCGAGGCGTCGCGGCTCTACTCCGCGCCCCGAAGACCGCAGCTGTAGTGATCACGCTACAGCCGGAAGCGGAAAAGAGGGGCGTGTCCTACCGCGACGTCCTCGCGAAGGCGAAGGCGACGGTGGATCTCGCAGAGCTCGGGATCACTGGGGGACTCCGGCTTAAAGTCACCGCGACAGGGGCTAGAGCGCTGGAGATCCCCGGTGTAAATAGTGGCCCGTCCGCTGACGCTCTGGCTGAAAAGCTCAGAGCGTCCCTAGATGCGGATGAGGCCCGAGTGTCCAGGCCCGTCAGATGCGCAGACTTGCGCATCCTGGGCCTGGACGACTCTGCGACCCAGGAGGAGGTGGTCGCCGCCGTCACCAGGTCTGGTGGGTGCCCTGCTGAGCAGGTCAGGGCAGGCACCCTACGTCCAGACCACTCGGGCATGCGAACCGTTATGGTAAGCTGCCCTGTGACGGCGGCGCGAACAATCGTGGAGGCTGGAAGGCTCCTGGTGGGCTGGGTGTCGGCGCAGGTGAAGCTGCTGGAGCCCCGACCTCTGAGGTGTTACTGGTGCTTTGTGGGGCACCACGTAAGTTGTCGATGCACCTCGGAGGTGGACCGCAGCGGAGACTGCTTCCGATGCGGTCAGCTCGGTCATATGGCCGCGGCTTGCTCCGCCACCCCGCACTGCACTGCATGTGCGTCAGCGGGCAAACCGGCCGATCACCGGGCAGGGGGCAGGGCCTGCGCACCACCCACCAAGTCTAGGGGCAAGGGAAGGCCTTCAGCCACCGCCTCCACCGTCGCTACCGCCGCAGCCGCCGCCACTGCTGCGCCCACCGCTGCCGTCAGCACCGCCGCCGCAACAACTGCTGCGGGGCCCTCACAGGGGGCCCGGGAGGGGGCTGAAATGGAGTGCCAATAATGGCCCCATTACGCCTCCTCCAGGCGAACATCAACCACTGTCGCTGTGCTCAGGATTTGTTGCTCCAGAGCATGGCGGAGTGGTTGATTAACGTCGCCGTGGTCGCTGAGCCGTACTTTGTCCCGCCCAGGGAAGACTGGGTGGAGGACCTGAGCGGCTCAGTGGCCATAATTTCGTCGGCCGCCGCCGGTACCCCGACCCTTGAGAGTGTCAGGAAGGGTCCGGGTTGCGTAGCAGCACGGTTCGGGGAGATCGTCGTAGCGGGAGTCTACTTCTCCCCGAGCCGAACTCTCGCCGAGTTCCACAACTCCCTTATGGAGTTGAGTGTCGTCATCCGAAACTATTCCCTCCCCGTGCTTGTGCTCGGGGACTTCAATGCCAAAAACTTGGCTTGGGGTTCTCGTTGCACAGATGTGCGGGGTAGGATGGTGGAGGACTGGGCTCTGGAGGTGGGCCTGGTCGTCCTAAATCGGGGTTCTGTCCCCACGTGTGTGCGGATGCGGGGCGAGTCGGTGGTGGACATCTCGTTCGCTAGCCCCGCTCTGTCACTGCGTGTCGTTGACTGGCGCGTTATGGAGGGGGTGGAGACCTATTCCGACCACCGGTACATCCGGTTCGATGTCTCCGCCCAGGACTCAAGCGCGCCGGTCTCACAGGCCCCGAGTGGTCCGCGTTGGGCGCTGAAGCAGCTGGCCCGGGAGCTCCTCCTGGTAGCCTCGATAGTGCAGGCCTGGGTGACATCACCGAACAGGCCTGCCGACATCAACAACGAGGCAGGGTGGTTCCAGGAGGCCATGTCCAACATATGCGACGTGGCAATGCCCCGAGTTCGGCCAGGACGCGCCCGGCGTCAGGTGTACTGGTGGTCGCGAGAGCTGAAGTCTCTGCGCGAGGCGTGCGTCGCCGCGCGGCACCTGTACGCCAGGCATCGCAGGCTCCGCATCCGCCCTACGGATGCGGCAGCCATTGAGGCGGAGCTGTACGAGGGATACAGAGCAGCGAAGACCGCCCTCCAAGAGGCTGTCCAGCGGGCCAGGGACCTGGGCCGCGAGGAGATGCTGGAGACTCTCGACAGAGATCCGTGGGGGCGCCCGTACAAGATGGTGCGGGACAAACTCCGCACCTGGGCCCCCCCGCTGACGCAGAGTCTCCGCCCTCAGCTCGTGGAGGACGTGGTGAGCGCTCTGTTCCCTCTGCGAGGGGAACATCCTCCCCCGCCTATGGCTCCGCCGCTTGCGGTGCCAGAAGTGGACCACAACGAGGACGATGACGACATTCCCGAAGTGACCGGGGTAGACCTGAGAGTGGCGGTAGGCAGGCTTAAAGCCAAAAATACCGCCCCGGGACCCGATGGCTTGCCTGGCAAAGCCTGGTTCCTGGCCTCGGAGGCTCTCGGGCCCCGACTGGAAGGGCTCTTAAGCGCATGCCTGGAGAGAGGCCAGTTCCCGCTTCGTTGGAAGACGGGGAAGCTGGTCCTCATCCGGAAGCCGGGGCGCCCTGCGGACTCTCCGTCCGCATACCGGCCCATTGTGTTGCTCGACGAGGTGGGCAAGCTCTTTGAAAGAGTCATTGCGAACCGCCTCGCCGGGCACCTTGTGGGGATGGGGCCGGACCTAGCGGAACACCAATTTGGTTTCCGCAGGGGGCGCTCGACGGTGGACGCCATCATGCGCGTGAGGGCTCTCACGACGGGGGATGCAGTGTCTCGGGGTGGGGTCGTCTTGGCGGTGTCTCTCGACATCGCCAACGCCTTCAACACCATGCCCTGGAGCTGCATAAAGGAGGCACTCCGGTATCACCGGGTGCCGACCTACCTTCGTCGTGTGGTCGGGGACTACCTGACGGACAGGGCCGTCATCTACCCTGGTCGCAATGGAGAGTGGAACCGGCGAGAGATGTCATGCGGTGTTCCACAGGGATCGGTTCTGGGGCCGCCCTTGTGGAACATCGGCTACGACTGGGTGCTGCGCGCCGACCTCCCTAGCGGTGTCAGCGTTGTTTGCTACGCTGACGACACGCTGGTGCTGGCACAGGGGAGGTCGCACGAGGCGGCGGCCGAACTTATGACACGCGGGGTTGCGATAGTCGTGGAGAGAATCCGGCAACTGGGTCTCGAGGTGGCATTGCACAAGTCCAAGGCCATGTGCTTTCATGGGCCTCGGAATGCGCCACCGTCGGGATCCACACTGACGGTAGGAGGGGTTCCCATCGGCGTCGAAAGTACCTAGGGCTTGTCCTCGACAGCCGGTGGAACTTCGTTGAGCACTTCCGACGTTTGGCCCCAAAACTGGAACGGGCAGGGGCTGCATTCAAGCGGCTCTTGCCCAACCTGGGGGGTCCAAACGCCTCCTGCCGGAGGCTCTACGCGGGAGTCGTGCGGTCCATGGCCCTTTATGGGGCCCCGGTGTGGGCGCGTTCTTTGAGGCGGCGAGCCGCCCATTACTTAAACGCGCCCCAGAAGGTTGTAGCCGCAAGGCTGATCCGGGGGTACCGCACGATCTCCGGCGAGGCGGCGAGCCTCTTGGCCGGATTGCCGCCATGGGATCTGGAAGCGATGGTCCTCGCGCGCCTGCATGAATGGCGCGCGGAGGCACTACGCCGGGGGGAAACTCCGCTGCCGCGGCAAATTGTCGCTCAGCGGACAGACCTCCGGCACGATCTCATGGCGACATGGAGACAGCGACTGTCGCAACCACGTGCAGGGCACGCCACAATAGTGGCGATAAGTCCCCTCTTTGAGGAGTGGCTAGAGAGGCGGCACGGCGCCCTCACCTTCCGCCTGACGCAGGTCCTCACCGGACACGGTTGTTTCGGGAGGTTCCTGCACCGAATCGGGCGGGAGGAAACGCCCGGGTGTTACCACTGCGAGGATCGGCCGGAGGACACGGTGGAGCACACCGTGGAGCTCTGCCCCGCTTGGGCTGAGCACCGCCGTGTCCTCGTAGCGGCGATTGGCGGCGGCGACCTCTCGCGTCCGGCCCTGGTTCAATCCATGGTCCGGAGCGAGAGGGAATGGGATGCCGTCGCCTCCTTCTGCGAAGCAGTCATGCTAGCGAAGGAGGTGGCGGAACGTGAGAGGGAGAGAACCTCACGTCCCAGCCGCCGCGGGAGACGCCCCGGGCGTCGGGGGGCAACCAGTGGCCCCCGGCCACCGTAGGCGCGAGCCTGTGGACGGTGAGTAATGGGCTAGCTCACCGTCCGTCCGTCTCATGACGACAGGCCGTGTCGACGGCGCGTACGTGTTCCACGCGCGCCTCAAGGAGATGTCAGCAAACCAGAAGGGGTCCGAAAGGGCCGATGCCTGCCAGGGCTGCGGGTTGTTCGAAAGAGATACCGCGGCACTGGAACACAAAGGGCGAAGAAGGAACATGGGTGGGTTTTAGTCAGTACAAGTCTGACACTCCCTCCCGCTCCGCCCAGAGCGGGAGAAGTCATTTGATGATTTCCCATCCGGAAAAAAAAAAAAAAAAAAAAAGGGTATAAAACGTGGAGTAGGGATAAAGTGAAAGGCGCTCTGAAGAGCAAAATTAAACAATATTTTTATCTTTTTATTTGACCTAAAATGTTGAATTTTGGAATTTTTCAAAATTTAAATTAAAAAGTTAATATAAAAAACCCGGTGAGGCAAGGAATGAGTTATAGGGCGTGAAGAGTTAGCAAATGACCTCTCCTTTCGGCCTATTCGATTTGGCAAACGATGCACCAAACACCCTGTATAACAACTAGCTGTCCCGCGCAACTTCGTTTGCGTCACATTTTCCCCGTTTTCACATTTTTCATTATTGCTCCGCTCCTATTGGTCGTAGCGTGATGATATATAGCATATGTCCTTTCCCAGGTTGAAATCTATCTTCTTGCCAAATTTCATTAAGATCCGATCAGCCGTTTAGTCGTGAAAAGGTAACAAACAAACAAACATACAAACAAACAAACAAACAGAGTGACTTTCGCATTTATAATACTAGTATGGAGTATGGATTTTAAACAATATTATAAATGTTTGCGGAATTGGTTTATCAAGTAAGCATTTGTGGGATAACCTTCCGAATATTAATCAATAAATTTAATAATGCAATCAGAAATTCAGTGTCCCTGTAGGAATTGTAATGGCTTTCTGTGCATGAACCCTAGTTACGTAAAAGTTTAAATTAATCGAACAAAAATTTATAATCGGAGAATGCCTTACCTTTTTTAGGGTTCCGTACCGCAAAAGGAAAAAACGGAACCCTTATAGGATCACTTTGTTGTCCGTCTGTCTGTCTGTCAAGACCCTTTTTCTCAGGAACACTTTGAGGTATCAAGCTGGAGCTTATATCAAATACTCAAGTCTACTGCTCCTTAGAGCTGTAAAAAAATCAAACTTCTAAGCCAACGCAATCAAAAGATACAGCCGTTTATGCCGCAAATTTCCGCAAATTGTCGACACTCGCAAAGGAATAAAAACCTACAGGGTACTTCCCGTGAACTCAGAATCTTAAAATTTGGTACAAAGTAACGTATTATAGCACAGATAAAGGAAAAATTGCGAAAAAAGTAATTTTGTTGTTCCATCATATAATAAAAATATTTTTAATAATTTAAAACTTTCTACACCTTTCCTCATGGACGCGTTAAGGTATTACACTGAAATTTATATCAAATACTCAAGTCTATAATACCTTTAAGCTGTAACAAAATCAAACTTCTATGTCAAGGCAATCAAAAGAAACAGCAATTTAAGCCGCATATTTTCACAACTACTCGCAAGGAATCAAAACCTAACGGGTACTTCCAGTCGACCTAGAAATTGAAATTTGACATGAAGCAATGTTTTACAGCACATATAAAGGAAAAATTCCGAAAATCTTAAATTTTTGTTAGGTACATCACATACTTTCATTTATTCTCTTCAGTAATTTTGGTTTATACGGAACCCTCCGTGCGCGAGTCCTACTCGCACTTTTATAACGGAAACATAATAAATATACTACGATCTCAATCGATCATTTGCTCTCTAAAATCTACTAGTATTGCGAAGTAGTAGCATTATAAAATTTTAGTTTATGCCAAGAAGCCTGGTATACATGTTATATTCTAATAAACGTAGCGTCAGCTTTAAGGTTTCGTATCAAACAGTGCAAACTTAACACAGGAAGCGAGAGCACGTACCCTTAAAGTCATTCATCTACTCACTGATAATTTGGTGGTTTTATTCTAAACCCTATAACTATTTAGTGTAACTAGTGTACACCACATTGGCTTATTAGTGGTGGATCGATCGACACCACGGTGGCACGAACGGTGGCGCTGCCATGGTGTGCTAAGGAAATAGGGCCCTTATGGCAGAAGGCCCAAAGCGACCTTCTCATCTGGTATTTTACTAATAGTAGATAGAATATGGTAGAATAGATAGTTTAAAAAATATAAGGTTGCAAGCCAGGAATGAATCGAAAACTTTCAAGCTTACAGGTTTTTTCGCAGAAGCACACTGCAGATGGTTCTCATAAACTACTTTACATGGAGCGGCTGCCTATCTGATCTCCACAACACAGATACGAGAAATAAAAATAATTTATTTTTTCAGGCTTTTATTTTTGATCATGGCCCGTTTTTCACGTCAATGTTTCGTGTTCTCCGAAAAAGAAGACAAACACAAAACGGAAAAGTTTTGCGCGAAGTGTTTTACCGAGTTGCAGTACATTGCCTTAAATAACTTTCAATTGCCGGACCTCGTCACAGAAAATAGTGAGTGAAGTTAAGAAATACGAATACCTACTTTTTATTTAAGGCATAAAATTATGTCATCTTCCTGCCCCTGTCCCATTCTACTTGGGGTCTGCGCAACACGGTTTTTCCTTCATGCTCCCCTGTCAGTCGTCACGGCATCATTTATTCCTTTTTCTTTCATATAATTCCTCACACCATTCATCCATCTTTTCCTTGGCCTTCTTTGGCCTGGGATTCAATCGCTTGTCGATAGGTTCGGATCGAGTAATCGATCAACGAGTTGATGCCGCGGCGTGTTGCCGCGTAGCGCCGCGCGACAGAGTACGGCAGGCTCGGCTGCATACAAAATGTTCTACCAATATTTTGTTTCCTGACGCGGAGTATGCGCCGCGTGCCGCTTCGAGTCACGTCGAGCCTGTCTGTGGGAGCCTTAACGGAGTTGTAAATTTTCTCCTTTACAATGCGTAGGTCACCAGTTGTTCCAGTGACCTGTCGCCATTATATCCATCCTGAATTGATCCGGCGCGTCACGTCCCGGTCTACTTCGCCATCCCCTTGAACAAGCGACCCGAGGTCATAGAAGTAGTGCAATTTTGCATTTGAGAAGTATCGTTTTAAAATAAAACTTACAAAATGAATTATGACACAATTCGATTTTTTACACATACTAAGAAAGTACGTATTGTGAATTTCTTATATGAACCGCTAAAACTAGGAACATTTCCTAGAACTAGCCATTTATTATATGTGAAAGTCACTATAACAGGTTTTGGTACTGCACCTTAATGTTAATGATGTTACCAAATATCTTTAAATTGTTTTAGTTGCTCTCTGTGGTCTACTTGGCCACGCTCAGTTCTTCCGGGAGTTTTGGCTCAGAAAACTCACTCAGTTCCAAACTTCTGAAGGTTGTTTCTTGGACACGATGATAACTGAAAAAAATGAAAAGAATCAAAGGAGAGGAGGTAAAGACGACGAGTGGTTAATCACAAACTCGAATAATATGATCATGAATGGGCAGTGCAACGCACACTTCACAGCGGTTTCGATGGTGACGCTCTCAAATACCCTCAGATATATAATAGAGACTTATTATTAACACTTAGTACGTGTTACTGTTGCTCTTAATGCATTCTAGATAAAATAAAGCCATAACTGTATGTGGAACGAAGCTTTTTAATGACAACACAATGTGTGGTTCTTCTCTTCTCAGCTGGTTTGTTATTAGGTCTACACACACAGTAAAAACAATAATAAAAATAAAAAAAAAAACATTATAAGGATATCAAACCGAAACTTAAACAAAAAATCCAACATAGATTAAATACAATATATCTACATCTAGTCTACTAGTACAAAATATTAAGTACACGGTATGTCGTGACAAAACTATTTTTAACCCCCGACCAAAAAAGAGGGGTGTTATATGTTTGATGTGTGTATCTGTGTATCAGTGAGTCTGTGTCATCGTAGCTCCTAACCGGACGAACCGATTTTGATAAAATTGGTTTCGTTTGAAAGGTGTTTCAATCGACAGTGTTCTTAGCTATGTTTCGAGAAAGTCTGCTAAGCCGTTTGAAGGTCATCACCTCTTTTCTAGACCGCTTAGCACAAGCACAATACAAAGAGGGCCACCGACGCTACGACGACGCTTGGATTAATAAATTTTTGTTTTTGTGAGAGGATTTTTTCTGTCGAGGTTTTTTTTATCAAAATCGGTTCATCCGTCCAGGAGCTATGATACTTCAGACAGACACAGATACACACTTCAAACTTATTACTCCCTTGTCTTTGGTCGGTTATAAATAAAATAGGCTATGTGAATGTCAAGACTATATAAATCCTGTGGACGGTGAGTAATGGGCTAGCTCACCGTCCCACGGTGGGTTGATTTATATACGTAGTGGACTTAGGACATTAAAAAAAAAGTCATCTTATTTTTACTGATTAATGATGCAAATTTGTTCTACTATCTAATACAGTAAATTATTGTTCTATGACTTTTTATTTTACGCATTATTTTTAGTACTACAATTTTTTAAATATTTTTTTGTATAGAAAAAATCATAAAATCTAAAGAATCTCAAAAATCTGAAAACATCTCCAACTGCGATGTATATATTAAAATAGTACTATTTATTAGCTTATTTTTACAACTAGTCAGCTACTGCGCTTTGCTGCGATTTAGGAGAATTTTTTTTTTAATTTTTTTTCTTATTAAAATCGCATTTAAGTCTACAAAATCTCAAATTTCTTCCAATTGTTGGATAAGTATTTTAATAGTACAATTTATTTGCATCTAATCGTCTACTGTAGTTTACTGTGACTTAGTAGGTAGTTAGACTTTTTTAGATTTTTTTGAACGAAAATATCTTAAAAGTCACCTAAATCTTAGAATACTTAGCAGTGATAATTATTGTATTCTCTATTCCACACCACCCCAGAGGTAGAGAACTAGGCGCGTTTTTTTTATCAGTGGTCTCCCCAATAGGCCTAATCCACGACTACAAATCTGTGTTCTGTATGTGTGAGACTTACAAAGACAAATTCAAAATTCAAATCATTTACCAATATTTTTAGGAGGGGCCTGCACCATGCTCAACACCATGCTCTGACAATAACGGGTCTTCAGTTAAAACCCCTAAATTTTCTTGATCATCATCGTCAACAAATGAGCCTTAACGATCAACAAAGCTGTTGCTTCTTCTGAAAAGGCTTTGTGTTTTCGCACCAGTTTGTGTCGTATCTTTGAAATATGTGGATCAGAGCTGATTAACAAATTGTTCAAAATATCTTCATTAGTAGCTTTTCTACAGAATTTCCTCGAATTATGAGCACGATATCTCCGAAAATCTTTGTTGCGTGCTTCAGCTGCTTCTTCGGATAATTTTCCAATGGGCACTATACCCAAGCTTTCAATAATAGCTGCTCCGTGAGCTAAAACTTTGTGAACACTTGCAGGCATGTAAAACCAATTATATAATTCAATGTATAGTTCCATGGTGGTTTCGGTATAATCTTTAAACTTCAATATATCAATACGGTGACCCGACGAAATTGCTTCTAATATAGTTTTAAATCTTTTTATTAATTCTTCATTTACTCCTGTGATCGAAGCTGCAATATCGGGGTTTTCGAAAAATCTCCTCGCAGTATTCCCATCATTTGTTGTACCATGACCCTGTTTCACAACATCAATTAAAAGTCCTGTTTCGGATTTAAATGCTTCCTGAATATTTCTCTTTTTGCTCTCCATAATAGCTTTACTGTCACCTTTCACCATCCATGTCTTCAAATCTAATCTGTACGCTATATGAAGAATGCATTCCATGAATCGTATCCAGATGTGTAACGACGATAAACCATATTTATATAAATCGACATCAATTTCTTTTGCCAAAACCAAGGACAAATCATTCATTTCCTTTGGAGTAGCTTTACATATGTCACATCTTTGTGTTGATGTATCGCAAAGAACTGCAGTCGCTTTACCATCTATCATGGTTAGTATTAGGTTGTGCGAGATGGTCAAATCATCAACCACTGTCTTAACTAAATTGTTAATCTCTGCCTCAATCGCATTTTTTTCTTGCAAAATGCTGAATTTGTTTTCCTTCATGAATTTAAAAAACAGCGGACGACACCATAATGAGGAATTTGGGGAATCATTTTCCCATATAACTCTGTCACCAGACACTAATTTGATAGGAATCAAACTACCCATAAATACGCTAGAATCGTCAAAGTCCTCATCTTCTTCATTTTCTCTTCCAACTTTCTGCTTATAATTGGCTTGATTCGAAGCTCCGTCAAATCCCCATTTACTAATCAGTGTCAAATCTTTACAAGTTTCACTAATTTCGTTTGACATTATAATTCTCTTCACAGTAATATCCAATAGTGCCTGCAATTCTATCATAGCCGTTTTATCTGTTACTACAATAGCAGTTTTAGGTGGATAACATTTAATTTTTTCATTTTGCAGTGCGTAGTAAGAGGGATATACGTTGGTACCAGTTACTTCTGCGATACTTTTTCGTAGCGTATTATATTGCCATTTTGACAATTTCAAAGACAAAAACAAGCCTAAAGCTTCATCTGGAGAGAATACTGATTTCTTTTTATTTCCAAAAAGACAATCTTTTACTTTTTGCACGTCCTGTGGATGCTTGAGCAGATGCTGTAATATGTCAGCAACATCTTCCTTTCCTTCTGCTTTTAAGTTAAAAACATGGGCATGTGACAACTCCTCTGAAGCAATAGTTTGCGTAGTAAGTTCCGTACGTCTCTTTTTTTGTTTAGGACCTAATTCTGTAAATGGTTTTCTCGGACTTACTTGAGTTGATGTACCAACAGACACCTTTTCATGAGATGTAGTTGATGTGCTAGGAACTGGTTCGTCGTCGTTTTTTGCAAAATCTTTCATAAACTCAGGCCAAACTATCTCCGATGCCAACCAATCACTGTATTTACTTCTAAATGTATGTTCTTTTCGTTTAGCATTTTCCCATTTTTTATAAGTATTATAACAATACTTTGCGCAGAATTCCTTTAGCAAATTATCATTATCTTGATTTAAATCACACAATTTTGACTTGATAGCACTGTATAAAAAGTTATGATCCTTAATACTACCACTTGATTTCAATTTCACAAACATATCAACATTAGTAACTAAATCACTAAACATTTTCACAAAATTCTCGAAAATCAACTTTTAACAAAAATCAAGTAACGAGCGGGTAGTCCGTATGTAAAGGGTGGTTACAACGAACTGATATCATTGTTTTCAACTTGCTACCCCAAATATTTTTTACCTGCAAATTTACTGCCCTCTGATTGGCGCACGTCACTAATGACGACTCGTCTACTGATAAGAAAACCGGTTTTGGTGTTGTGGAAAGAGTGGTGTGGAATGCAGTTGCACAAAATATTTACAACAAACTAATAATAATAATCCTAATAATATGCACCATGCATCGAATTCTTTGTTTTATTCATACAAATTAAATCTCTGAAATTTTAGGGTAATAACCTACTTTAAAAAAAAGTTCCAAAACATAAAAGTATGGTATAAGTATATACAATGCAAATATATATTTAAAAATCCTTAAGTCCCAACTTCGCGATTTCAGCCCACCGTGCGTCCGTCCGTCTTATGACGACAGGCCGTGTCGACGGCGCGTACGTGTTCCACGCGCGCCTCAAGGAGATGTCAGCAAACAGGAAGGGGCCCGAGAGGGCCGATGCCTGCCAGGGCTGCGGGTTGTTCGAAAGAGATACCGCGGCCCTGGAACACAAAGGGCGAAGAAGGAACATGGGTGGGTTTTAGTCAGTACAAGTCTGACACTCCCTCCCGCTCCGCCCAGAGCGGGAGAAGTCATTTGTTGATTTCACATCCGCAAAAAAAAAAAAAAAGGGTTTACAGTAACCCAACACGAAGATTGTATGTGTGCACAATAGGCAATTTTACTTTTGCTAGCAGGAGAATTTGGATGCAAGAGCGAGCGAAGCGAGCTCTGGACTTAGGGCACCCCGATTCGGACAGGTTAGGTTCACGAACCACTGATTGTATGTGTGCACAATAGGCAATTTTACTTTTGCTAGCAGGAGAATTTGGATGCAAGAGCGAGCGAAGCGAGCTCTGGACTTAGGGCACCCCGATTCGGACAGGTTAGGTTCACGAAGGGTTGAGTTACTGTAAATCCTGCAGACAGATATAGGAGACCCGCGTAGCGGGGCTACGTCGACTACGCTTTTTAAAAAAAAATGTTTTGAAATTAGGTTACAATAATTGGTTTTTCTCAAGAACGGTGAATTACCTTTTCATGGGAGTGGTGCCAGGGGAGAAAGTTGGCATTTTAAAATTTGTCATTATGAAAAGCAGACCAAACGTACAGTTGGTAACTGTGAGTTTGGGAAATAAAACAAAATTATATTAAGATAAGTTGGCAAATGATTATTTGGCGAAATGAAATTCTGCGGAACGTTAGTTGGCAAGCGAAAATCTGGCAAACAAAATTCAGCGAAATGGCAGAGAACCACCATTTATATATCTGGTTTGGTTTTATATAAGCTTAAAAGTATGTGTTAAATGAATTTCATATCCACGTTTTAAAAATAATAAATCACCAAGATTATAACAGCACTCGGTAGAATAAAATGTTCTCATCGTAATATGCCGTTTTAGACCTAGACATATTTATATAGGCATTCAATAGCAATGTTATTGTCTACGTTATCTCAAACAATCCTGGTTAAACCTCTTATGAAGCCACTTTTCACACGACCAGTACAGGCGAAAACACTCTTTATATAGTTTTGCAAATAAAAAAAAAAACTTAAATATATGTTTCATAAAAATTAACAAATAGACAGCGTTTCATGTATGCAGACTGGTCACACTATTACGCAAAAATATAAATTCATCTTTCAAGTAGTTCGCAACTCTAAAAAAAGTTAACTTTCTTCACAACACCTCTACAAACTTAATAAAAGAGTCCCATGAAAATCCGACCAATATAAACTTCGTTCCACCTCTTTGTCTAATTACACTCGACTATCGACCAACATCCGAGGAGGCTCTCGCTTGGCAGCTAGGTCAAGGGCTTGATTCCGTAAGCAGTACTTCTGGACACGGACGAGCTTTTAGGGGCTTTCCCCCTACACAGGTAACACAGGTACACTTTTTCTTTGAATTAATTATTCACATAATATCGCGTTATAGTTTGAAAATAAAACGCGAAACAGGGTTTTTTTTGACACAGAACACGCTTGGGTCACTTTCGTGCTGCTGAGTGTATTAAAATAATACGGAAAATGCAGGTAGATTTAATCAGTGTTTTGGGCCTTTTAAAAGTCCCGTCGCAGGTATCAGTTGTTAGGTACTTGTACGGGAAGGTCAGGAAAAAATAAAATACGTTTTAATTATGATGTGCTCGACTGTACGTAGGCAAACGAACAATTTGCTACAGAAGGTTGCCAGTTTTCATTAGAATTCAGATGTTGAAACATTTTTGAGATTTAATTGTGAGATAATAATTCCACTATGAAACAGTTTAAGTTGAAAGCGTCGTTACGTACTACATGTAAAATCATTTCGGTTTTCGTATTTCTAATAACGATTACTTTATATTTGAACTGTGAAGTTGCCAATAACGATACGACATATGAATATGAAAAGATTATTCGGGATTTACCAGGATTACAGGATTTTAACCGTTATTGTGATGCATTGGTACTAATGATAAATTGTTTTCATAGGCATAAACTTTACGTGGATTTGAACATGCAGTTCGGATTGTTTATGCTACAGGGTAAGTTCACTATGGTAAGGTTTAAAATTAATTCGTTTCTGTTTGGTCATTATTTTTAACAGACTTCAAAAACTTATCTTCTTAATTCGAGCCGTATTTTTAGTGAAATAATCCCAATTAGAATATTCTTTCAAAAAGGTATTTATTTAGATGGCACTTCAACGACTTACAAAAACATACATAGTCAGAAATCACAAACAGTTATACACAGTCATACAGAATAAAAATAATAGTTAAAAAAAAATAAAAAACACGCTTTTTATAGAAAACCGAAATAAAAAATAGAAAATAAATTTGAATAAATTTAAATGAAGAAAAAAAGTGTGGGGTGCATCGGTCCTCGATAAATCTACAATGTTTGAACGGAATCTGGCCGTTGAAAGTGGGTCAAAATCGCGCCCAAAGGAGTCGGTTACAAAAAAAAAAAAACTTTTTTTGCAAATTGAAAAATGGAATAATTTTATCAAATTAATGTATTGTCATCGGTCCTCGATAAATCTACAAAGTTTGAACGAAATCTGGCCATTTAAAGTGGGTCAAAATCGCGCCCAAAGGAGTCGGTTACAAACAAACATACAGGTGAAGCTAATAAAAAGCTTATAAAAAGGACAAGTAAGATACCATTACAGAATTAAAGTTAAACAATAAACAGATAATTAATAGTAGATCTTTGTATCGAGCGAAAAGTGCATTAATTACTCACTTTAGCAAGGTGCGTAATCTACTTTTCTTTCAACTACCGTGACAAAATACACCTACTTAAATTAAAAACCAAGTTAATAAATAAAATTTTCATAAGTTTTTAAGCATTAATACCGCGTAGATCGGCAACCCCCCTCATCGCTGTCTGTCTTACGGCAGCGATGAAAGAATCCACCACACTGGTTTTTTAGTAGATAAGTGATATTATTAGGGACATACTTACGAGCTGAGACTCTGAGCTGGTTAAAAGTCTCATACGATACGGTATTGACGGAAGGGGTTAAAGAAGATGTCGATGCTACTGATGCGTGCATCGATTTTATTATAACGTCTCATTAGACGGCAGTAATGCAATATTTAATCAAATATTTAATTTAATTTTCCTTTGCAGTGAATTTGAAGGCAATTTTGAAACATAAAATCCCTGAACGGAGACTTTCACGTTTGGAAAAACTTCTCGTGAAGACCGATCAACTGACTGAGTATTTTCACACCATGAAACAAAAAAATCAAAATGACCCACAAGTTGTTCAACATCTGGGCTGTAAATCGTTTTTCTTTGTTTTGTCTTCAATCAATATACAGCCTTTATTTTTACCCGACTGCCAAAGAAGGGTTTAAGAAATACTTTAGTATTAATTATTCGGGAAAGGGAAGGTCTTGGCCCAACAGTAGGACACCTGACAGGCTAGCAAAACAAATAAAAAATATTCGGGACTTCGTAATTCTTCGTTAACTTCGTAAATAAAAACGGAATTGATTTACTTACCAATCCGACCGACCGTTATATTTAGCTCAAAAAGAGGTTTGTGTGTTTGACTTATATGTTAGTATGCATGTGTGTAAGTTTGTATGTACCTATGCCCGTTTCTTTTTCCCTCGTAACGGATGAACGGATTGAGGCTAACGTATATATAATACGTCGTTAGATCGTTTTGGTGGCGCGACTGTCATTGTCTATTGTAAAAAAAAACAAAGAAAGAATGGGGTAAAAGGAGGATTTGGGGTGCCCTATTGTAGAGTTTGTTTTTTTTTCTTCCAATATCATCGAGTGGGGTATCAAAATGAAGGGTTTTAAAAAGTGATTACAAAAAGTAATTCAAACTGACAAATCGTATAAAAAACCGGCCTAGTGTGAGTCGGGCTCGCGCACGAAGGGTTCCGTACCATTATTTATAAAAACGAGCAAAAAAAAAAATTTTTTGTATGGGAGCTCGCTTAAATATTTATTCTATTCTGTTTTTAGTATTTGTTGTTATAGCATCAAGAGAAATACATAATCTGTAGAAATTTCAACTGGCTAACTATCACGGTTCATGAGATACAGCCTAGTGACAGACGGTCGGACGGACGGATAGCGAAGTCTCAGTAATAGGGTCCCGTTTGACCCTTTGGGTACGGAACCCTAAAAAGGGCACAAATTATATTATGTAATAAAAAAGTAAAATCGTCTGAGAAATCTTTCACGTTACTACAGAGTTAGTGAGATAGTATGCTCTTATATTGTATGTCATGTTTTAAATGTGTTTTATTTAGTCCATTTTCTCTTCTTCTTTTACACACTTTGTCAAATTTTTTTTTGGCTGGCAGATATTTTATTAAAAATAACCATTACCTTTGTACCTATTTTCTGTTCCTTTGTTCTTTTCTGTATTTAGTGTGTACTACATGTACATACATTGTTACATAAATAAAAAGCTGGATTTAAAAAAGTAGTTGTAAATATCAATGGTTTTTAAGTTTTTTCAACTAGTTTTTTGTAACTTAGATATTTGTTACGAAAATTGCAGATATTATGTAGGTAATTTCAACACCTTGTTTTTGAAGTGAAACTTCTTATGCGACTTCCGACAAGTTTAACGCTACCATGGAGATGGAATATTTTCTAAAACTCACTAAGAGATGGCAGTATTACAAGATCTGTGACTACGTAGTTCTACTAGGTACGCAAGATGGCGTGCAAACAGTCATGCATTCGACTCTTCGGTGTGACCAGCCTTCGCTCAATTCCCATGAGTAGAATATCCTCGATAAACTTATGTAATAATTATGTAATAGAAAAATACAACAAGAAAACAACAAAATATTATTTAGAAACTTAATAAAATAACGAGAGTGAATGCGTGGCACTCGAACGCGTGCGTGTAGTATTACGAAGTTTCACTTCTTCCGCGCGGAGGGACTTTACGCATTTTTTTTTTCAGTTATACGAGCTCTTTACAACGGAACCATGAGTCTGTGGCGTCCAGAAAAATTCAATAAAGATCTGCTGAACGAAACGAATCTGTACAGTCCAAACTCAGATCAGTTGGATTCAATGTATAGAAAATGGCAGGACTATTACATTAATGAGAAAAGATTCAAAATCAATGAAGCTCTAGATGCCGAAATAGGTAAAGTGGTCTATTTATGAAGAAAAACTATAAAAAACTAAACAACTTTTATTTAATTTAAGATGTGCTTGATTCAAGGACATATTAAATTAAATAAAAGTTGGCAGCAGGCGAAACCCATTTGAATATAAATATAAAAAATGTAGGTATATAGAATATGAAAATGGAATGAGTCTTTTTTTTTTTTTTCGGATTGGAAATTATCAAATGACTTCTCCCGCTCTGGGCGGAGCGGGAGGGAGTGTCAGACTTGACTGACTAAAACCCACCCATGTTCCTTCTAAGCCCTTTGTGTTCCAGGGCCGCGGTATCTCTTTCGAACAACCCGCAGCCCTGGCAAATGGAATGAGTCTTGAGCAAAAAAAGGATTACTTGCATGGGTGTAACAAAATATTATTTATGAATCGTACCTATTTAATAATCACGTTTCGGTGTGTTTAACAAGTAAAAAAAAAAAAACGTTTGTTCGTTAAAAATATGTGTTTAGAATGTGTCATGAGAATTATAAATAAAAAAATAGGACTTGAGGTCTGAAACATTTTAGCTATAATATGGGTGTAATACAAAAGGTAGATTTTAGACTTTCGGATTGGAACGGTTTTGCATATCGACGTCCGTTTGTGAATCAATTTGGCACCGATAACCAGGATTAACACATAAGATACTTTTTATCCCTGTAAATGTAATGGCCTAACGACTGCTTATTTATTCATTACTTAAATACTTACTCACACATTTATCATTTCTCTGTGGATCTAATTCTATAGAAGGATAGGTAGGTACCTACACGGAGACGAAGTCGCTGGCAGAAGTTAGGTAATAATAATTGAATTCCAGCCTCTTACTGAACCAATACAGGGCAAAGGCCACCATTGCCTTCTAATGTTTTTTTTTTGGTCTGATATTACTTCAGATGCATGCATATCAGCATTGTCGCTGACTAGTTATCCGCAAGAAGGGTCTAAGCCTGCCTGTGCGACTAGTCCTCAATGCAAACAGGCGATCATAGAACACAGCGAGTATGGCTATGGTTTGACACAAAGGTACGTCTAATTTAATAATACAATCGTTATACCTACAATACTGGGAGAAATCCAACTCAAAGCATTTATTTTAATAAAGACCAGTAACAGGCACTTCCAATTACAGAACATAATAACTGTTGAAGTATTGTAGGTAGTCATGGAAAACGTAGTGGCTCATTCTAAAGAGTAGATCTCTATGGAGAAGTATAGGCAAGAAACTATGCCCATAACCCATTCTTCTCCAAAAAAACATGGTTACAATATTCATATTGGGTCCATATTGGCTCACCTAAAGTTCTTTACCCGAAATTGTTCTTCCTAATGATTTGTAATCCGAATGATAACTCTTCCTAAAATTTTTCATCCTAAAGTTTTCAATTCATATTATTTGTCGCGCTACCGGCGTTGTTCATAACACTCATATTTCCGAAAATTGTAATTAATAATATTATTAATGTAAATATATTTAAACTCCTACTGTTTTTTTATCATAACGCTTTTATCCCTAAACATAATTACCATAATATGTTCACTCATACTCAGAAAGAAACATTTACCAAGTGTAATAAAAAATATGTGGGTAGAAGATGATAGTTATAGTGCCCCTACTATGAAAAAAATACTTAGAAAAATTTCGCGACCAATTTCGAGGTAGCGTAGTTGGTCACAGTTCTAACCTAACCTAACCTATGGATATCTTTGCTGGTACACACCGCTATAAATAAAATTAAAGAAGACGCTTTAATTAATAATAAAAAAATCTAAACAAAAAAGATATGACTTTGAATAATAGTGTAAAAGATGGTTATGTTGAGAAAATATAGGAAAACAAATAAAAGTATAATAGATGTTTATTGCTACTGACATTATGAAGTTGAATGCTTCGGAATTATGAACATTAGAGACAGAGTAGTTAGGAGTTGTGATTGTTAGGATGAAAAATGTTAGGAAGAACATTTTCGGATTTCCAATTATCGGAGTTGAAAATTTAGGTGAACTTTGGCGCTCCCATTCATATTATTACTATCATCCCATCAGCTTATATCATCATCATCATCATCATCATCATCATCAGCCTATATTGTTCCCACTGCTGGGATGCAGGCCTCCTCTCTATGAGAGGGAATGGGCTGTAATCCACCACGCGGGCCCAGTGCGGGTTGGTAGATGTCACATGTCTTCGAATTTTTAGTCCTAGGACATGCCAGTTTCCTCACCGTTTTTGAGAGCAGCGGTGATGAAATAAATTACACAAAGTAATGTGCCTGCCTGGGTTGGAACTTACGACTTACTGCTCGTAAGTCGGGGCTGCTACCACTGGGCCACCGCTGCTCTCAGAGCGAGCTGCGAGAGCAGCAGTGGCCCAGTGGTAGCAGCTTATATACGGGGTGTAATACGGGTTGCAGACCAAGAGCTAAGCTAAGTTAGTTTAGCTTAGCTCGCATAGCTGACGCATTTTTTCATACTCGTTGCATAGTTTGCACACATGTATGAAAAACTGCGTCAGCTATGCGAGCTAAGCTAAACTAACTTGGCTTAGCTCTTGGTCTGCAACCCTTATATGGGTCACAACGTGAAAACGCTTACCACATACCTACTCAGTACATCGTTCTGCCCCCACATAAATATTTTTCATCGATAATTAAAATAAAAGTCGGCTGTTCCATACATTTTGTCCGTGTAGGTATTACAGTTGTGTAGGAAAATGCAGTTTTTTTTTTAAATTAGCTAGGAAAAGTTTCTATGTCGGGGGTTTAGAATGATGATGGTAGGTAAGCGTTTTCGCGTAGGTGTACTTACACCCCGTATAGGTCTCTCACAAGCCTCAACATCCTTGAGCATCTAGTCTGACTCAGCCACTCTTTTGAAGTCCTGGATTTGCGGTTAAACAAGTCAAGTAAATCCTCGTTTTCTGACGTGTTCCATAGATGGCATTGTGCTTCCATACGCAATCGGCTGAATCGCTACGGTTTAGTTATACAACGCATTGCATAAACCACAGAGTACTTTATATCCATACTAATATTATAAATGCGAATGTCACTCTGTTTGTTTGTATGTTTGTTTGTTACCTTTTCAGGACTAAACGACTGATTGGATCTTAATGAAATTTGGCAAGAAGATAGATTTCAACCTGGGGAAGGACTAGGCTATATATAATTACACTACAGCAAATAGGAGCGGAGCAGCAATTAAAAATGTTGCAAAAACGAGGAAAATGTGACGCAGACGAAGTTGCGCGGGACAGCTAGTGTAGGCATAAACCGAGTAGTTTAGAACGTGTAGGTACATTGATTTTTGTTAAGGTTGGTATCAGTTAAATTATTATAAACATGCCTATTTTCGAAAAATCAGTCTACACGTATAGGGCTAATTTATTAAATCGTGCGTAACAGACTTCTCACAGTAACTGCAATCCCAGAAATTTTGTACTGGAACATACCTGTACCTGGGAACGGGAACTTACTGGTAAGATAATAAACCGACGACAATAACTTTCTTTTATCGAAACATATTTTAGATGTTGCTATTGCTATCCCCATGATTCATGTTAGTACTTTTGTATGCATTAACGTGTTTTACATTGCACGCTCCCATATTGCAGAAGTAATTTTTATATTAAAAAGAGTCGCTGACAAAAATATGAATCAAACACGTGAAGTAAATAAAACAACTATTTAAAAGAAAACGTTTCACTCCTACCCTATTCCTTATTAATACTACTTTTCTTAAATCATAATTTTACCTGCACTTTAAAATGAAGTTTTTTAAACAAAAACGTATACTGCACGTTCTCAAAAACCTATATTGTTAGTATATAATTAAATCAGCCTTTTACAGCAATAGGGATGATGACTGGGTAAAGAAAACGAAATTCTATTTTGTCCGTCAATCAGGTAATACAAAAAAATACTTAGTTAAAACGCATTAAAGTTGGAGAGTGGGGGCTCACTACGTCACAACTAGGTATGAAATGTACTGAGCCGTGACGTCATGCGCCATTTGAACTCAAAATATCTCCGTAATTTTACGATTACGTGAAAAAAGAAAAAATACGTGTCAAATACTTTTTAATAATCTACCCGATACACAAATAAAAAAAAATGAGTCACCATCCCTATTAAGACTGATTTCTCAAAAATCTGTTTTTGTGAATTGGATCTTTTTTTAACGCGTTGAAACGTAGAACCAACATTCCTTAGTTTAAATAGCCGGCGACCATTAGCGGCACAGCGCCATCTATCGAACATGTTGGAACGGGGACTTGCTTTATCAGTTAAATGTTTATAGCAGGAGTTTCTTTTGATTTGAGAACCTACGATGTTATGTCACAGTATAAATATGGTTATGTTCTGAGTATTTACCTATTATGAAAGCGTGTACCTACTGCATTATTGCATATCTATTCTGTTGGGTTGAAATCTTGATAGTAGGTAACCGTCCGAGGAATTCGATGATTTTGTATTCCTATCATTGACCACTGGCTTCTACATTCCATGGAACAATCATGATATGTCGGAGCCAATCGTCTGCCGTAGAAAGGTCCAAAATATACACATCGAATTATTTCAATATTTTTCTTACTTACATAATCTTATTATAATCAGTTTGCATGTCATGTTATAAACTGTGCATTATCAGTACGTGTACCTATGTTAAGTCTCGTGAACGCTTCAGTTATAATTACCTAGAATGACTAAACTTTTTGTGCTTTTGAAAAACATCGTTGTTTTTCAAAAGCACTTATGAGTTTCTAAGTAAGTGTTAGTTATTAACAGTTTTGACATGGGCAGTAAATTTTATTCAGCTTGTGTTTTACCAAATAACCGTTATGTTTTAGGCTTTTATTTATGATCGTCGCTCGTCTTTCTCAGCAATGCACAATATTCTCTGAAGAGGAAGATGTATTAAAAACGAATATGTTTTGCTCGAAGTTTTTCAACGAAGCGACGTACATAGCTTCAAAAACGGGTGTCTTCCTACGGTCTGACCTCATGTTTGGAGGGAGTAAGTAAATTAGAAAATATGATGGTATCATTATTATGGACAATAGAATACAAATCTTGCATCGTTGTCCTAGTATTCGTAAGTGCGTGTGCTGAGCCTGGTTTCATTTCCCAGGTAGGACAATTTGATTGGGATTTTCCGTCAGTAATTTCTCAAGCAGCCTTGGTTTTGGCTTGTGTCTATTTGATGGCAATAGACTTGCCCCCCCCCCCTATTACATGGGACTTAAACACAATAGGGGATAATCCAATTTATTTTTCTTTTCCGTCGGGTAGTTTATTGAAAAGTATTTTTTCTTTTTTCACGTGGTCATAAAGTTACGGAGATTTACTGAGTTGAAATGGCGCATGACGTCACATGTAGGTAAGTTTTATACCTACTTGTGACGTAGTAAGCCCCCACTCTCCAACTTTAATGAGTATTAACTAAGTAACTTTTTGATATTTTGATAAAACAAAAAATACGTTTCTAATATTATTGCATTACCTGTCTGACGGACTAAATAGAATGTCGTTTTCTTTACCCAGTCCGCACCCCTATTGTCGAAATGTGGGTGTACTTCTCTACTTAGGCAGTGGTTAGCTATTTGGGAATTTCACGCGTGTATGTTAATGTTATCATTTAAAATCTTATGAACTGTTTCAGTCGCTCTCTGCAGTCTTCTTGGCCACGCTCAGTTTGTTCGCAACTATTGGATCAGAACTCTTTTTCATCTCCAAACCACAGAAGGTTGCTTTACGGAGAAGAAAGTACTCGGATATTTCCAACCGAATCAAATGATAAGGGATGAAATTTATAAGTGGCAAATCTTGAGGCCGACGGATATTTTGAATGGGCAGTGCAGCGTCCACTTCACGGCAGTGGCGGTGGCGACGATCGCCAGTGGCATCAGATATATAGTAGAAACTCATTATTAACACTACCTACGTGTCTCAACCTCTGAAGTTGAAAATCTGTTTTCTGAATGGACGAAAACAGATATTCAACTTCAAAAACAAACTTCGAAAGGATGGAAGAAAATAAAGCAAGTTGAGCAAATATGGTATGTTGTTTTTTTCCTTAAAACGAGTTTAACCTGGATGAGCTCGTGGCTGGGTGACCTCATTATATACAGAGTTTCCTCCTTACCTCGGAAAGCATATTAAGCCGCTGGTCCCAGCTGTCATTTGTAGATCTTTGATAGTCGTTACAGGTAGTCAGTGGCCCGAAAGTCTGACAATAAGTCTTATCAAAAGGGGAAAGTATTTCCTAGCTCTAACTGGGTTGTGCAGGTCAAATACGCAGTCGCTCCATTGCTCCTTGTAAAAAACTGGTATTCAGCTGAATCTGGTTAGGCTGGCAGCCGACCTCAACACAGTTGGGAAAAGGGCAAGGCAGATGATGAACGAGTTTAATCTGACATTAGTATACAAAACTTTAAACATCTATAACTTTAGTCTTATATCCCAATCCTTATCTACCCTGAACCTATCATGAACAAAAGTATAATAAACAAAGGTGAAGTCATTTCAATTTTTTTTGACGGCTCTGTTGACGCTGTGGTTGAGCAATCGACTGCTGCGTTGCGTGTTGCGGGTTCGATCCCGCACGGAACAAATATTCGTATTGCGTAAAGATAGTTGTTCCGGGTCAGGCTGTTTGTGTATGTGAGTTTGAGTGTTTGTAAACGTAACCAATATACAGGAGAAATTCCTAGTGTGGGGCATTGAAAAAAAATACAAGCTGTTATTTTGCATCCTCGTCAAAATTCAGTAGGATGTCACACAAGACATAAATAATCAATATTTAAATTACGGTTCCTAGTTAATTATTAATAAACACAGATTTTTTGGCTGTTTATGTTTGTCAGTATTTCAGAATAACCCCCTTAACGTGATTTAGGGAATAAGAAATGATCAAATAAACGTTTGAGGTTGTTTGTTCGTTCGTTTTATTTTGTTTTTTTTTTTTTACTTTCAAAAGTGCCTGTAATGGTCTAATTGAAATAAATGCTTTGACTTTTTATGACTTTTGTATTTATGGAAGCGCGGTTATAGGGCGAGAATCAGACGGCCCGCGTTTAAAACACGGGTGGTTCATGATTTCCGTAAATAAGAAAAAAATAAAAAATACCTACCCATTTTATTATTGATTCGGGACGAGAATCATTTTAGTTACCTCCTTGAATTTGACGAGGATGTAAAACAACACCTTGTATATAAAGGGTGTAAAGCACCTCATAACGAAGCCGAAAGGCACTGGTTCTCCCTATCATTGCGATCATTTTTTTGTTCTACACCATACCTGGGAACCTTCTAGTTACGGAGATATTAGGGGTCAAAGTTCCAACTTTTTGACAAGTATTTTTTTTAAATACAAGTTTTTAATGTAAGATTTTTACTTTAAACACCTTCACGACCCCCGGACTATTCAATCTGTCCATCAGCACAATGTTTTGAGTGCGTTACATTGAGTTCTACCACAAAACATGATTTTACACCCCCCAAAAAAAAGTCGTTTCCCAGCAATAATTTTTGCGTAAAGTTACTTAGTTTCATGTACTTGGTTGACGGCTTCGTGATGAGGTGATTTACACCGTGTATATGTGTATACTGAAAATGATGAAATAAAAACATACTATAATCTATAAGAGTGAGTCCTTGTTTCTTACCAAATTTCATGCTGCTAGGTCTGTACCTCACATCACTTAAATATTCTTTCTTTTCTACGTAACGATTATTTATAGTAGGATCTGGAGTGAATCATTGGAAGAACTTAAAAAGGAAGACACCCGCGGCGTGGCTTACTGACAGCTTATCCCCACTATCAATTACCGACACCGCAATTCATTTTAATAAAAAGAAGAATACAGAGAAAGAAAAAACATTGGATAAAGGCAAGTTCCATTGGTTGAAAGTTGAGGTTGTTTTTTTAAAATCATTCAACATTTTGTACTGCAGTTGTGTTAGTGCCTGACTCAAGTTTAGAAGTATTTGCTGCAAGTATTTTCTTGCAGGTGCAATGAGCGTTGTTAGTTTAATTATGGTTTTTTAGGGTTCCGTACCCATAGGGTGAAACGGGACCCTATTACTGAGACTTCGCTGTCCGTCCGTCCGTCCGTCTGTCACCAGGCTGTATCTCACGAACCGCGATAGTTGAAATTTCAACAGATTATGTATTTCTGTTGATGCAACAAATACTAAAAACAGAATAAAATAAATATTTAAGGGGAAACAAAAAAGTGTTTTTTTTTGCTTGTTTTTATAAATAATGGTACGGAACCCTTCATGTGTGAGTCCGACTCTCACTTGGCCAGTTTTTTTTAAATCATTCAACATTTTGTACTACAGTAGTTGTGTAAGCGCCTGACTCTTTAATACAAGTTTATTTTTGCTGCCTTAGAGGTATTTGCTGCAAGTATTTTCTTGTAGATGCAAAGAGCATTGTTAAGTTAATTATTTTTTTTTTTTCTTCCATCCTATCTTCGCATCTATAGGGGATGATTGGATTTACATCCGTGGCAAAAAAACAAGGCAATAATTGTTTTCTGAACGATAAAGGTACGAGTATTCATCATCTGCCCAGTTTTTACCCAATTTTGTTGGCTTCAGTTGAATACAAGTATTTTATTTGGAACCATTGGCTATCTGACCCCAGTTACTGGATAAAACGATATCACGTGGTAAGACTGGTTGTCCCACTTTCGGGCTTCTGACTTTCCGCAACGACTTTTAAAGAAATGGCAAACAACAGGTAGGACTAGCAAGGTTTTAGTATAACGTGTTAAGTCATAATTATTAAAAAAACAGTAGTAGGTTTTCCAAATCTCTTTACTTTTGGCGGTTTTGTATCATGGGTAAAAACTGGTTGAAACTTCATTCGTTGTATATTTACTATGACTATAATTAACACTGAACATACACATACATGGGAACGGCATAAACCATGCAAATAACCCCCCCGATAAACCGTTTATTCGTGAGCATGTGCTTGCAACAACTCAAAACGAATAGTAAACAAGGTAAATATCCCGTTTTCAGTGTTAATGATAGTAAGTGTTAGTGACTTAGTCAGTTTAAAATCTTATAGGTATTTACTACGAGTATGTAAATTATTTACGAACTATTATTTAATCAATATTTTCGCAAAAATTAAAATTGAACAGTGAAAGTTTTTAAGAAAAATAAAATCTTACTACCATCTAATAATGTCAAGGCAAAGAAAAACTGCAAGTAGTACGTGGGCTGGATTTATAAGTAAATTGTGTGGGACCAATTCGAGGAAAAATAAGTGGTCATCCGTCTCTATTTTTTCATCTAAATAAAACAATAGCACTGAACAAAATGCGGCCAGTTTTCATTCGAATTCAGGTGTTGAAACATCTTCACGGTATAATTTTAAGATAAAAATCCACGATGAAAGTGTTTAACTCGATTATTTCGTTTCGCCCACGTTTACTGATTTCCGTATTGATATGTTCAATGACGATTAATATGATGATGAACAATGTGGTTGGGAACGGTGAATTTAAAGAGATTACTCAGGATTTCCCAGCGTTATCGGATTTTGACCATTATACAAGTGCATTGGAAAAAGCGGTTGATTTTTGTTTGAGACATAAACAATATGTGGATTTGAACTTACAGTTTGGATTGTTTCTGATAGACGGTAAGATTATATAGTTTATACGATGTTTTTATTGAAAGTGTTCTTTATTGTTTGTTATTTTTCTACCTTAGTCTAAAATAAATATCTTTTTTTCAACTGAGTATCTAGAAGTGGTTTTTTTTTTATGAAATAGTGTTGTCGTAAAACTTTTTTCAGACAGATTACGATTTAATTGATAGTTCGAGTTATTAAGCAAAGTATTATCAATACCTAGACTAGAGTTAATGGGCGCTCAACTGTTAGCTCTGCTAATGCAGAAAGTACAAAGTTGCTTCTCAGATTACACTACGGATGTCTACTGTTTTACTGATTCAACTGCAGTACTAGGATGGATACAAGGAGATCCAGCCCGATGGAAACCATTTGTAGCAAATCGGGTAAAAACAATAACCAAAACCATACCATAAAAATATTGGCAATATGTGAAGACGATAGATAATCCAGCCGACTGTGCAAGTCGCGGTTTGACTGTCAGACAACTCAAAGACCATAAGTTATGGTGGCAAGGGCCATCATGGCTGCTATCATACACAAACCAAGAAAACCACCAAACCATCTACGAGACGAATTTAGAAGTAAAGCCGTACAGAGACAAACCAAACTAACGCGGTTGTCATTGGACAACCAAGAGAATCGCTGACAACAGAAATTATCAATCATTTGATACACAAATATATTGGATCATAAAAAGATGTTAACTGAAAGCTAAAGCTATTTTATTTTTTATAATGCGGGTTCAAAACTATGAAACGAATCAGCTAAACTATACTTAAATCAATTCGTCATGATTAAAAATATATTAAGAGCATTTACACCTTACGGCATTTCATACAAACTTTAAAGTCCTTATTTTCCGAAATTACTAAACCGATTTTAATGAAACTTCATTCGCATAAGCAGGACACAAAGGTCTGAAAAGTTACTACAAAAGGTAATTGGAAAATTCTGTTTCTATGGATAATTTATAATCGGTCTAATTGAGCTGTGACACTATTTTTCGAAAATGTTTTTAATAACTTTTTAGACCTATTTATGCTGCTTATGCGTATGCAGGCATATCTCATTACCACTACTTGACATGCATCGAACTAAAAATACTAAGAAATGTATTATACACTAAACTGCATCTAATCCTCCTGTTGACCCACTTTCTCACATAGAAGGGAGGCCCAGCAGTTGGAACGTTTTTAGGCTGATTATTCCAAGAAACCATACTGAAGTTTCATTAAAATCGGTTCAGTCATTTCGGATAATAAGGACTTGAAAGTTTGTTTGAAATGCCGTAAGGCGTAAGGCTCTTAAGAAAGTACTATACAGGGTGTAACGGAAAGGGTATATACATCCTTAAGGGTGTGCTACAGACCATCAAACTGAACATGTTTCTCGTCATAAAACATTTATTTCAGCAAAAAAAAATATCTGCTTCCCCATAGAAAATTACAATACCTATTCGACCTAAATGTATAGGCAGCTGATATTTTTTTTGCTGCAAAAAAAAAATTATGTTGAGAAACATGTTCAGTTTGATGGTCTGTAGCACACCCTTAAGGATGTATATACCCTTTCCGTTACACCCTGTATAGCTGTCCCCGGAGCTTCGCTCACGTGAATGCGTAAACCTGTTTCTGTATCTAAGCACCCTGACACTGTCCTGCAAACTACAGAAAACCAAATAAAATTTGAATTTCGAAGGCTATACTCTGATGCTATCCTCAGTAGCTGTCTTCTGTTATACAATCCTTGATGGTACTCCCTTTCTTCTCCTGAAATCGTTTGTCGGAAAATCATTATCCATAACACGTTTGTTATAAACTTTAGTAACCATAATGTTCAAAATCCCGAAATTTTGTTTAACATAATTAAAAATCAAACGAACTTACCAAGTGAAGTTCGATGATAATTATGTGAACAGCTTCATTCGAAGCGATTTATTATTTACGTATTGTAGCAGCGCCTCCATGTACCAGCCTTGCACGGATTTTTAGAGGTAAGTAATTTTTTTTTTTGTCGGTAGTTTTGCTACTGTCAAAACTATCCGTTCTGCCCCCACTACACTATTTCTCTTTAACGGTCTGTTGCCATTTTAATATCATTTGTTGAAAGCTAATAAATATTTCACATTTTAATTTATCTAGGGTAGGGTAGGTAACTTTTCTAGGGAGGGTATAAATCGCTTCGAATGAAGCTGTTCACATAATTATCATCGAACTTCACTTGGTAAGTTCGTTTGATTTTTAATTATGTTTCACAGCTTCATTCGAAGCGATTTATTATTTACGTATTGTAGATGTTCAGAGACAAAATGTGAAATACAATAAAATAGGTGAGTAATAACACATATTTTTTATTCTAACTAGCAATCATTGGATTAACGTTATTTTACATTGGTTTATTTATAATCATAATCTAATATAAGGTCTTTTTTACAGATTATGACCACCTGCAAGTACTGTATTTGCAAACTGATGAGGATCGGTTACAACTTGCCTATTATAATGTTTTGCGAAGACAGAAGATGATTCACTCCATCCGGCAGTTTTTCTTATTATGTCAATATTGACTCCGAGTCTATTGGCTGAGGATGTGGCTGCATGACGAGTGCTGTGTGCACTAAATATGGACGTGTCTATACCACTACTGTAAAGTGTATCTTTTATCCAGTGAAGTGTTTGTGATGAAACTTTCGAGTGTGGTTTTTTGTAGCTAACAAATAAATAATCATTTTTGCGAAGCGGTTGAGTCTTATTTATATAAACCTCTACGCATCTAGCGGGACAAATCTGAGGACGAGTGTCGAAAAAAGGTAATCTTAAAACTGGTTGTGAAGAATTAGGTTTGGAAGTTTTTATCAAATCTGGTATTGTTATAATTATGTCAATAGGGGAATTTACTTGAACATTGCATAATTTTATTAATGAAAATGTTTGAACTCGATGCGCGGTCACCAAAGCCAATAGAGTAATAGTCTTTTTGGAAAGAGTTTCAAAATCAAGATCTGTGTTAGGCCATTTTTGTGCTAAATAATTTAGAACAGTGGTTGGATCCCACGTCAAATTATATTTTGGATTACTAGGTCTCAATCTGTAAACTCCTTTCATGAATCGCTTGATCCTATCATCGTTTGCCACATTACTTAACAACAACGATAATGCAGATTTATATGAATTTATTGTACCGTATTTTGCCCCTTTTTCAAAAATTGTAGTAAGAAAATGAATCACTATAGGGACTGAAACAGAGGAATAATCATACCTATTTTCATTACAATATTTTAACCAATTTTTTATACAAACATCATATTGTTTATAAGTAGAATCAGACAATGATGATAACATAATTTCAATGGATTTATTAGATAAATGTCTTTTTAATAATGTTTGTCTGAGAGCTTCGCGGCAACCAATTTCAGGGTGCGGTGTAAATTGTGAGGCGTTCTGAAAGGAGAAGTTAACAAATTTACGTGTGGTTATAAATAGATTGGTTTGGAACAAAGCAACTTTTGGAAAACAGGGAACCAGGGCTGTGTTGGCCAATATGGTACGACTACTATGCCATTTGCTTTGTCATTAATAATTTTTTGCATTGTTTTTGTGATAAGTGAAAACGGTGGAAATGCGTAGAATAGTTTATTTTTCCATGAAACGGTGAAAGCATCGATTGCAAAAGCGTCAGGATCGTTTTTCCAAGTTATATACCTGGGACACTTAGCATTACACCTACTCGCGAAAAGGTCTATTTCAGGGTCTCCAAAGCAATGTGTTATTTGGTTGAATGCATCGACATTGAGTTCCCATTCAGTATCTTGAAACTTCATACGAGATAATTGATCTGCTTCATAATTATCTTTGGTGTTTATGTAAGAAGCGAAAATAGTTATTCTACGCCTTTCGCACCACTGCCATATTTCTTTAGTGACATTGTGTAAATGTTCAAACTGTATGCTACCCATGCGATTTATACAGGATATAGCGGTTACGTTATCAATGCGTAATAGTATTTTTAAATTATATGATTCGTGGGCAAAACATTTTAGTGCGAGAAAAGCAGCTTTTAACTCTAACTCGTTAATATGAATAGTTCTTTCAGTATCTGTCCAATAGCCAAAACATTTATCTGTGCGGCAATAAGCTCCCCAACCCGTACATGACGCGTCGGAAAAGATTTCTAAATCATATTGATTACAAATTAAAGGAAATGAACCATGATCGATATGGTCTAACCACCACAACATATCACAATGTAAGCTGTTGGGGAGATGAACCAACTGTTCGTAGCTAGAATTTCTAAGTAAACAGGAATATTTAAATTGTTCAAAAAGTTTAGTGTAAAGCCATGCATATTGAATTGCCGGACAAGCTGAAATTAATAATCCTATGAACCGAGCAAATTCACGAAGTTCACATTTGCGCTTTTTCAAGAAGCTAGAAACGTATTCTTTTAATTTAAACTTTTTTGTAAAAGGTAATTTTAATAACATATTTTTCGAATCGAATTCGAAACCTAAAAACTTGCATAGTGTTTGTTGTTCTAAGCAGCTTTTTTCAGTATTTATTATGAAACCTAAGTTTTTAAGTAATGTTATTGTTAAATCAACGTTGTTTTGACATTCAACAAAAGTGGTCCCAATACAAAAAATATCATCGATATATATAACGGATATCATTCCAAGGGTTCTTAGATATTCCATAACTGGCTTTAATAATTTTGTGAAAACATAAGGTGCAGTGCATAAACCAAACGGTAAACAGTTAAATTCATAAAGGATGTTATTGTATTTAAAACGGAGGTATTTCCGGTGAGATTTATGTACGGGAATTAGGAAATAAGCATCTTTTAGATCTATTGATGCCATATAACAATTTTTTGTTACAAGCTTTGAGGCTGTACGATAATCTTCCATCTTGAAATGTTTGGTATCTATGAATTTGTTTAAACACTTAAGATTTAATATAAATCTCTTGTCGCCGTTTGGTTTTGGCACTAAAAACACACTTGATATAAATTCTCCTTTAATAGGATGACAATGGGATATTGCATTCATATCTAATAGGTTTTTGATCGATTTATCAAAATCTTGGGCTTCTTTCATGTTTTTAGGTAAAACATTAGGAGAATCAGTACGATATGGCGAACATTTAAAAGGTATTTGATACCCTTTGATCCAGGATAGAATCGTTTTGTCAGAAGTGACAATTGACCACATTTTGAAAAAATACTGAAGTCTGCCCGCGATTGGTACCTGAGTTACTTCCGATGCGGCGGCCTCGTCGGGGACGAGCAGCGGCGTGAACTGCCGCTCGGTTGCGGCGGTGGCGGCGGCCGATACGCAGGGCGTGCAGCTCGCCTGGTATTGTACTGCTTGTTGCCTGTCTTGCGGTGCTGAGGATTGTAGTTTAAATGACCCTTATTTTGACCCTTTGGGATAACTTTGGGCTTTGGGCTTTGTTCTTTGGGCGTTTTTTAAGGCATCTCCCGATTGCTGTATGCTCTTGGCTGCCTTAACTTTGTCCGTAACATTTTCTCCAAATAAGAAACTGCCCCTTTTTGTTTCGAGCAATGCGTCTTTTAAATTTATATTTATAGACGAAATTACAAAGTTCCGTCTTGTTTTTGTTTCCCAAAAATGACTGTCACATAATATACGACAAGCATCACTGATGGGTTTTAAAAGTTTTTGTTTTGATGTCTCATTATGTATTATCATGTCAGTAGCGGATGCTAAGGCTGATAATGCTACACCAAGCTGATTTTGTTTGTACATAAGTGCCGAATCTCTTTTTACTAGAGTATCCTGCAAAGCTGCCTTTACTTCCGGGTTGAGAGCTGGCGCCAGCAGTAGGTCACAATTGTTAGGCACGAAATAACTTTTTAAAAGTTTTTCTTTTACATCCTTAGCCAAGCCTTTGGTAAGGATATCTTGCCAACGATTGGCAATGTCTTTGTGAACAGACGGACCCATGGTAATGTCCGTTTTAGGAGCATCGCCAAGTAACTGTAGGGTGTCTTCATCCAAGTACGGTTCTTCCATTACTTCTGGCTGTGCTTCTGCCGAAGTGCCGGGTGTAGGCGACGGAGGCGCGGTGCATAGCGGTGGTGGAGCTGGTGGTGGCGAAGCAGGGCACGGAGAACAAACACGTGAAGAGGCACGTGGCGAGCCATGCGACGATGCACGTGGCGAGGCATGAAGCGGCAAAGCGGGAAGCGGCAAAGCTTGAATCAAGCAGGCTTCATTTTGTGACATATCGCAGTACACATCCAGTTGATGGTGCGAAAAATCTGCGGAAAACGTTTCTTTCAAGAATACGTCCGGTAATAAATGCAGTACTTTTTACGTGACAGAGGAAACCCAAGCTTGGTAGCCTCGCATCACTTAGGTAAGTAAGCATTATTATAATTCGTTTATGACAGTATCAGCCCCAGTATGGCAGTACGCATCAATTTATATAATGACAGAGGAGACCCAAACTTAGTAACCTCGCATCACTAGCAATTTTGTGTAACTTACTGTGTAAGTCTTCTTCAGATGAAGAGCTGGTACGGCGATTAGTCCTTGCTTGCAATTTATTTTGTAATTTTTGTATTTTTCGCCGTATTTCTTCTTCTGTTTTTTCAGACTTCCTTTTCTTTCCCTTTCCCATTATGAGGAGCTGTCTTTATTTCGTAGGAGCGGAGACGTGCGAAGGCTTGAGCACGGAAACGCGGAATGATATTAAAATGGCAACAGACCGTTAAAGAGAAATAGTGTAGTGGGGGCAGAACGGATAGTTTTGACAGTAGCAAAACTACCGACAAAAAAAAAAAATTACTTACCTCTAAAAATCCGTGCAAGGCTGGTACATGGAGGCGCTGCTACAATACGTAAATAATAAATCGCTTCGAATGAAGCTGTGAAACATAATTATCTTTAGTTCTAAAATGACAGAATAGTCATAATATCAAGTACTATAATTATTGAATCTCCTAATTTTATAAGACCTAAAGTCATATGTCCTAAGTATTGTGTTAAATAATGTGTATTATTCCGAATGTTCATTTATAATAATTTTTTTAGTCCTAAAACATATGCTAAAAATTAGGTTTTAGTGACAGTAACGAATCGCTGTAAATCCGACTCCACGCAGTCTTGTCTGCCCTACCCCTAGAGTGTAATTTAAAATCGCGTAGGCGCGGAGTAGCGAGGCGGCCCGCGAGTTGAGGAGCAGGTGGTTGTAACACTCGCCGCAGCGGCTGAGGTTGGCCGGCTGAGCCGGCCAGCAAGCCGAAGCTGCGATGGTGAGCGTAAAACCCATCTGCGACGATAAACTCGCGAGGGACCGCCAGAGCCGTGACAGAAACCATGCCTGCTCCATGTTGCATGCTTGCATGATTGCTTGCATGCTTCGTGCTTGCTTGCATGCTGCATGCTTGCTTGCATGCTGCATGCTTGCTTGCATGCTGCATGCTTGCTTGCTTAACAAAAACCACATGTTCACAATCAACTGCTTTATTGAGTACATGTATAATATATTTATTTATGTATAAAAAAATTGTTCTAAGAATATTATTATAAATAAACATTATGTAATTTGAATCAAGGACTTATAACTTTTATAGAATACAGTTTTATGTCTTTTGTATATTATTGATTGTAATATTTATGCCAAACGGATTTAGGACATATTATATTTAGGGATTTCAATTTTATAGCATGTGATATTATGTGATGTTAAGTTCGGGTGAATTATCATTCGGACAAATGATGATTAGGACAAAAAAAGTTATGGCACCTTGATAAAAAAGTTAGGTGACACAATAGAGAACCATCCTTGATGCTTAGTGCCGTTCACTAGATGCCCGTACTTATGTCCAGACAAGACTTGTCGCAATTAATTTACTTTTCTTTTACAGTGAATTTGAAACCAGTTATGCAACAGAAAAGAATGAGAATCCCTATAAAAACACGTTCTCGTTTGGAAAAAATATTTGTGAAGAACGAAGTGCTGGCCGGTTATTTTCACTCCATGGTACAAAGAAATCAAAATGTCCCCAAAATTGGGCAGAATATAAAATGTAAGTTTTTCGATGCATTTTAGGTACCTACCTGCAACTACTAAAACTGTAACAACAACAACTGTAAAGAAAGGGGCAGCTTTTCTCCATTAAAATGTATGGGGAATACATTTTTCATATTATTCTCTTCCTGAATAACGCCTCTAGAGCATTTTTTTTACATTAAATCAAGGTATTCTGTATGTATACACGTCCCTATCATTTCTTTTTTTTCAGCAACTAATAACTAAAAAAACAGGGTGGTGACCTATGCGAAAACGGTTACCCGTATTCAGTAGTACATCATTTTGAACCCCCTGTATAACTTTAAAAGAAAAACAGATGTTTCCTACAAAAGTCGAATACCCACACGGTCAAAATGTGTGAAAATGCAGTTCTTTTTAGGGTTCCGTACCGAAAGGATCAAACGGGACCCTATTACTGAGACTTCGCTGTATGTCCGTCCGTCCGTCCGTCTGTCACCAGGCTTTATCTCATGAACCATGATAGTTAGCCAGTTGAAATTTCTACAGATTGTGTATTTCTGTTGATGCAAATAAATAAAATAAATATTTAAGGGGACTCCCATACAAAAAAGTGTTTTTTTTGCTCGTTTTCATAAATAATGGTGCGGAACCCTTCGTGTGCGAGTCCGACTCGCACTTGGCCGGTTTTTTTTTAAATAATGGTACGGAACCCTTCGTGCGCGAGTCCAACTCGCACTTGGCCAGTTTTTTTTTTTTAATTACCGGTGGTAAATGTCTATGCAGGGGAGTTTTTAACATAAAATAAATTGATAGAAACCTATTGTATTTCTTCAAATTATCATGTCAATAATAATTAAATCGGCCCAGTTTTCGAGGACAAAAAAGGGGGATACGAAACATCGATCTCGTCAAAATTAAAACCGCAGAATTTTACGAAAAAAAAAACGGGTTTGATAAGATGCCTTATTCTTTGGAAAATCCTTTTTTCATTTCCCTTTTGCAGAATAATTTTCGTTGTACCTCTGGCGTTTCATAAGTGCCTAGTGCTCATGGTGTACGTTTATTTAAAAAAAAGAGTTTAAATTAAATTGAAATAGTATCAAAAAATCTTTCTGAGATTATGCAGCCAGAATTTAGGAATGCATTGTTTATTACAAAAATTGACATAATATTACACCTGTCCTCCCTGAAAGATTAGGCAGAGATTTACCCAATAGGGGTGAAAACTGGCTAAAGAAAACGACATTCTATTTTGTCCGTCAGACAGGTAATACAAAAATATTAGACACGTATAATTATTGCCATCAACCGGGCGGGAAAATATATTTGGAAAAACCGATTAATATTTTGCTCGACCAGGGAATCGAACCAAACGACCTCATGCTCAGCAGCCATGCTTGCGACCACTCGACCAACGAAGCAGTCAGTCTAAAAACTACACAAACTAAAGTTAAAAAAAAAACTTGTCTGTTTTCAGTGTCACGACTATTTTACAATGCAACCTCGTGGCCAAAGTCCTCCGACACATTTAATGTAGATCTACTGAATGAAACAAATATCTACAGTCAAGAACAGCTGGAAGAAATTTTTGGCAAATGGGAGGAATATTATATTAATGTGATTAACTTCGAAAAGCCTTCGCCTGCTGAATCAGGTATAGTTTACTTTGTTCATCATCTGACAGTCATCTGCCTAGCCTTTTCACAACTAATTAGGGGTAGATTTCCAGTCTTACCGAATTCAAGTCTCAAGGGGTCTTCAAGTCAAGAGTGAATAGGTTTCTTCTAGGCAAGCGTGCTTCACCGTCGACTACATCATCGCTTACCATCAGGTGAGATAGTGGTCAAGCGCGAGCCTATTTATAATAAAAAAAAAAAAATTAAAAAAAAAATTCACCCATGCCAGAATTGTATATTGAGCGACTACCACTAGCCTCCATGGCCAATTTTAGTATCTCGTATTAGTACCAGTTGAACAACTAAAACCGGAATATCTGTAGAATGCTTTAGAATTTGAAACGCATTTGCAAAGAATGTATTGGAACTTTGATCCTTGTCAATGTAACAATTTTTTTGCTTACTTATCTTACTGCTTTGTCCCTCCCAATCGTAAACTTTAGTGTCTTATCTACCTGCTCAAGCAAAGAACGAGGTACCTATGACATTTAGGAGTCAGTCAGTCAATGAAACAAACAAAGTCACCGACTTCCGAAAGTTAAGTTGTTGTTCACTTTTTAGTGTTTTTTTGGAAGTCAGTTTTTTGTTTTTAAAAAATGTTGTTTAAATCGAGTTTTGATTATGGACTATGATTATGTCTAGTATTAAAAAACCGGGATTTATTGCATCAGGCCACATAGCGGCCGGAGATTCCTAAGGTTAAGATATTTGTGATAATAACTTTATTATATCCTTGTTTAAAACCTACCTAACTATTTTAGATGCGTGCATAGCCTTTTTGGTGCGGTCTCCTCCTCGACGTTTCAATAGAGTATTTCAGCCGAATTGTTTGACTCCCCTTCGCTGCAGACAGTTGGTGCAAGAAGGCAGCGAGTTCGGATATGGGCTCACGCACAGGTATCTCATGTATAAAAGGTCGAATTAAATTTGCTAGCAAAACTCCGCAGATATGGTGGTATCAATGGTGTTTCATTTCACCGAAAATTACTTCACAAATCATTTGACAAGTAACGATTGGTACTTATAAAACGTGATTGGTCATACCATCATTATACAACAACAAGTTCGGCAAATAATTCACATAAAAGAGTTAAAAACCGATACCTACACTTTCATTTGTGATGACATATTATTCACATTTTTTTTTTTTTTGTGTATGGCTTCTCGCAGTTCAGCCTCTGAGGCTGGCTTCTGCTTAACCGGTCAAATCCTATGGATGCCTAGAATTTAAGGCCTCCAGCCAGGGCAAAATCTTCTAAACTAAGCGACAACACGCTAAGGGCACCCCCTGCGGGGTACGGGCCTCGGCTCAGGGCGTCGCTAGGGGAGGGCAGCAAAGGGACTGGCTGGATCTGAGTGATTTCATTATTTAGGGGCTGATTTATAACTAAAGGCTCAGCATCGCGGGCTGGCTCGAGCAAGGGTCGGGGGGGGGGTAGTGAACAAGGCCGGAATGACGGCGGTCTGTGTCTGTATAAAATTTACGTTTTAGAGTACTGGTTTCCCTGCTGCTCTCTACATTTGATATTATTACGTTTCAGGCTTTTATTTCTGATCATCGCCCGGTTTTCTCGAAGATGCGTCGTGTTCTCCGAAAGAGAGGACAAATCGAAGACAGATATGTATTGCAAGATGATTTTCAATGAGGCCGAGTACATTGCCTTAAACAATTTCCTATTGCCTGACCTTTTGTATGAACAGAGTAAGTTAATGAGGAAATATTATGATGATTTAATTTTTTATGACTAAATTATGTCACAAGGGTCAAATTTTTAAACTTTCGGTACTAAGCACGCAGTATATGGGTTGAACAGTAATTCGTTCGTGTGCCCATAACTCGTCTTCCAAGTGGTCGTTATACGTAGCATAGATGGCTTGGCATACAAGTAAAAATTGATTATTTGAAATGCACCGAAAGTGTCAAGGGTAAAAAGAGTTGGCCTAGAACGATCCGTAGATGGGTCATTATTCATTACAACATTAAAGAGCCCCTAAAACGACGCACTGACCAAGATCCCTTCCAGACTCGTAAACACGTTAAACCGTTGCTCTCGACTGTCAATTTAGACGTTTTTGTTGTGTTTTTAAGATGTTACTATGACAGAATAGAATAGAATAAAACTGATGATGATGATGTTATGATATCAATTAGAGTTTAAATTGTTTCAGTTGCTCTCTGCGGCCTTTTAGGTCATGCCCAGTTTATCCGCAAGAACTGGTTCAAAACTCTTCTTCAGTTTCAAACATCAGAAGGTTGCTTCTCAGAGAAAATAGCAACTGGAGATTTCGATGAGGATCAGATGCGAGATGATAAAAATGACGAGTGGAAAATCGAGAGGCATTTGGATATTATGAATGGGCAGTGCAACGGACACTTCACCGCAGTGGCGGCGGCGGCACTCTCAAATGCTCTCAGATTTATTTTGGAGGATTATTATTAAAATTTAGTAGGGGTGCGGACTGGGTAAAAAAAAGGCCTTCTATTTTGTCCGTCAGACAGGTAATACAAAAATATTAGACACATATTTTTTGTTTTATCAAAATATCAAAAAATTACTTAGTTAAAACTCATTAAAGTTGGAGAGTGGGGGCTCACTATGTCACAAGTAGGTATAAATCTTACCTACATGTGACGTCATGCGCCATTTCCACTCAATATATCTCTGTAATTTTATAACCACGTGAAAAAAGAAAAATACGTGTCCAATACTTTTCAATAAACTAACCGACGGACAAAGAAAAACAAAATTGGAAAATCCCCTATTATGTGCTACTTTAGCTCTTAGATCGTACACGACGGCGACACATCAAGCCATACATTTACAGTATAACGTGTCTTCGATTTGTATATAAGGTGACTGGTAATTAGTGACCGATACATAAACACATAATTCTACTCATGATAACAAACACCTTTCCCAAAGAAACATTTTTTTAATACTCATTCACTTTTAGCACAATAGTACAACAGCCGTATGAAATTCGCGCGCGCGCGCCTGTGTCCTATCAGCTTGTCATAAAAGTGAATGAGTATAAAAAAAAATGTTTCTTAGGAAGTTGTTTGTTATCATCAGTACAATCACGTGTAAAAGTATCAGTTAAGTATCAGTTACTAATTACCAGTCACCTAATACAGGGTTAATTGTAAAACACCGACAACCTCTGAGGGATATGTTACTTAATAAAAAATATTTAAATTGAACGCTCTAAATGTTTTTATTTTTGTATGAAAATCTGATGAAGTAAAATATGTCAATTTTTTAAAAGTCATACAACAAAAGTTGTTGATTATGATGTTAGTAACGTAGTCCTGAGAGGTTGTCAGTGTTTTACAAATAACCCTGTATATATCCCGAACAATGAGAGATTCGCATAAACTGGTCTTGTGTAGCTTGATTGGTCGTCGTGCTTACAACTAAAATGTAAAGCTATTTAATCTTAATAAATTATACTCTCTAACTTAAAAATAATGTCATTGTCATACTTTTTTGAACACATGAAGTTAAATCTAATGAAGCGTATGCCAGTTTGGTCGCCTGTCCAACTTCCTTTGACACTCACTAAAGGTCTCGTCTTGAAAGTGACAGGTGTAGTCGACCTCGCCTCATCGCAGGTAGGTAGGAACCCAAGCCAATGTCGACCGGACGCCGACTGCCATGATCATAGTCCCTTCCGGTTGCAGAAAGTGTATAGTTAATGAGAGCACTTTTAAATCAATAAAAAAGTCGATAATTAGGATGACTGGGTTTATAACACTGATTTTGTATTGATAGACTATCATAAAGCTTACCTAAATCACAGTCTCTATCGCAGCTTAGCTGTAACTAATAGTCATGCACTAACTAGACAAGTGTAGTCGCTTTTAAAGTTATTCGTATTGCTACAATGGCATGATGAGAATGCTAAAGGGGATGTGTTGTGTAATGTGAATGCATAAAAAATGGAATCAGTATTATGTACCCTTACTGGGGCTGCCTCAGTTTATGTAAGGCACAATGGTTGAGAAGAAATAAATAATTTGTATTTGTATTTTTTTTTTGTATAAGAGGAAGTCGGAATGTGGCGCCGGTGACTGAAAATTTGTGTGGTAATCGGTTATCGTGGCATGGACATGTGGAATGAAGAAAATGTTGAGTATGAATGTAGATAGCTATGGCTTCCTCTACCAAACAAACGATGAATGGACTGTGTGAAGGATGACATGGCTAAAAAGTGGGCGGCTACTGAGATGACAAGTAATAGAAAAGTAACAATTGAATAAGAATAAAGGCAGGAGTATGACCAGCCAGGGCTGCGGGACTATTCGAAAGAGATACCGTGGCCCGGGAACACAAAGGACTAAGAAGGAACATGGATGGGTTTTGTCACTTCAAGTAAGTTTTCAGGGCAAATCAAGGAACATTAAGTAGTTACAATGGTTACCAGACGTAGAAGAATGTAACGTGCCCTGCCTTCCTTTTTCGCATACCATCTCGTCTGTTTTTTTTACTCTATGGTTTACTGAATTGTTACTTCACCAAAAGCTCTAGTGCTCAATCTTTGATCAACATTTTGGTTATTCCTAGACATCTGATTATATGCATTATCAAAATGCCACAACATGCACTAAAAGTGGGTGAAATATTATGCACAGATGCGTTTTAATCGTTATTACAATTTTCGTTTATTTTCACACAATAAAAATACAGTTATGATAAGCAGTTGTAATGATTTTGACAATACACAATTCAATTTTTTTTTTGCTGATTTTCTTGAGCAAACTTATGCCGTCTGTCACTTAATGTTAATAATTATGCTTAAAATAACTTCTCTACGTCAGATGACGTGGGGCTTAGACAAAGTAACATCTGGACATAACTTGAAATTTGGCACCATATTTTGTGCAGAAACCTTTCCAGGTAGGAATTGGCCGGTACCGTTGATGTATGCGTTGACTTTCTTTATTACATCAAGGCCCGGGATTTGACATATGTGGAATAGCTTATTGCAATACGCATAACATAAGCCACTGAAAAAAGCACAATCGATGAAAAAGTATAAGGTTATCGGTGTAAATTTCTTCATCCCCCATGGAAAACGGAGTATCCTCCAACCAGACTGGTGGTGACTGGTGCACTGCTGCCCGACAGATGTTGTCGGGTTTTTCTTTATAGTGTTTGTCGCGGATAACTTTAACTGCGCGATTTGGTAAATAGGATGTTAGTTCTTTATTAAGTGCCATAGATGGCGCTGTGGTACTTTTTGAAGTAGCGCTACAATACGAATACTACAAATGCAAAACTCTGTCTGTTTGGTACCTTCTTCAGCCACGCAGGATTTGAAGATAGCTTATACCCAAGGTTTGAACAATACTACAAATGCAAAAGTAAATCTGTCTGTTTGATACCTTCTTGCCATAACAGCCACGCGGGTTTGGAGGACAGCTTATGCCCTAGGTTTGAAGATAAAACCTTTTTCGGGTGTTACTTCCCTGTGAGATAGTAATACCTCCACGCAGGCGAAGCAGCCAGCTGAAAGTTGTCGTTAAGATTCTTTATTCTCTTTATTGATATCAAGTTGTACCCCTCCTAATCAAATCCTCTTAGCAATAACGAGAAACGATTTCCTTGCAACTTTAAGTTTCATTGTGAACGAGTTGTATATAACTACCTAGTTATACCTACCCAACGGAAGTTATTGTACTTGTCGAATTAACTTCCGGTTAGTTAAGAGAACTAGTATTCAATGGTGTAATTAATGCAACCTTCATGGGAACGTCTATGTATGGTTGAGAACGAGAAATTAATTAGCTTACGCTACTAGAAATATCCTCACTGTTCGAATATTTTTAATTTCACGTAAGCACTTTATTGTTTACATTATTTAAGTCTGGGACGTAGGCAAATGCAAAACAATCAAAAAGTCATTTTTGTTTAGTTTTTTTTTTATAAATGTTGCCCCACACTAGGAATTTCTCTTACATCGTGGGTGCGTTTACAAACATTTGAACTTACAAACACAAACAGCCAGACCCGGAATAACTATCTGTAAGTCATACAAATATTTGTTCCGTGCGGGGATCGAAGGATCAAACCCTCGACACGCAGCGCAGCAGTCAATCGCTTAGCCACTGCGCCAACCGTGCCGTTTAAATAGGGATGATGACTGGGTAAAGAAAACGAAATTCTATTTTGTCCGTCAATCAGGTAATACAAAAATATTAGATGTATTTTTTGTTTTATCAAGTTAACAAAAAAATACTTAGTTAAAACGCATTAAAGTTAGAGAGTGGGGGCTAACTACGTCACAACTAGGTATAAAATGTACTGAGCCGTGACGTCATGCGCCATTTCAACTCAAAATATCTCCGTAATTTTACAATTACGTGAAAAAAGAAAAAATACGTGTCAAATACTTTTTATTAATCTACCCGATATATAGACAAATAAAAAAAAATGAGTCACCATCCCTATTATGCTGAGAATTTGTACGTCATGAAAGCCTCGTTGGTCGCAAGGTTGTAAGTGCGACTACTGAGCATGACGTCCTGGGTTCGATTCACCGGTCGAGCAAAGCGTTATTGGGTTTTCCATCAGGGATTTCTGAGTAGCAGCTATGGAGTCTGTATTAATGCCCGGTTGATGGTAATAGGGTCGCCCTCTATTACATGGTGGACATAACTGGCAAAAAAAAAGTTCTTCCGCCCTTCGCAATTTCTAGTATTTAAGTTGGAGAGAAGAAGTGGCAGAACTACTAACTCCCCAGCAACACATCTATGTATAAAGCTGAAAGAACCATTAGGAAAATTGGATGTTTCAACATATACGCCATGGCCAAGTAAGATAGGACGCTACTAATAACACTATAAACGGGATATTTACACATGGTAAATATCCCGTTTATAGTGTTATTGATAGTGTTAGTAACCATGCCAGTTTAAAAACTTTTAACATAGGACGTACATAGAAGATGAGGTATTTTTCCCTATTGGAACGCACACAGGACTTATTCTAAAGTGTTTGATGAAAATGTAAACATACCAGGTATGGAATGTTATGGTCTGCCCCGATGGTCTAGTGGTGGCGACCGCTGAGCTGGTCCTGGGTTGGAACCCCGAATCAGGCAAGTGTCATTGGATTTTTTATCAGGATTTTCTCTATCTCTGTAAAGCCATATTTGTTATGGTCGCGAATAATATTTAGTTCAACATACAGCCTAAAACTGAACTGCAAATTGCAAAAGCAGAAAAGTTGCAGTTCGCAACCAGTATTTAAGTCGGACTAAATAGCTCTCGATAAAAAGTCTAGTCATAGTAATTTGTTAGGCGTTATTTTATTTTTAGTGTTAGTAATTATTTTTAGGTCTCTCGTTTTTTTTTGTTACCTATTTGTATATTTGAAAATTAAAATCGAAAGTAACTTATTCAAATTAGGCTGATAATCAGCACTTTTTGAACGTCAAAATTACAAGAGACATTCCCCAAAAACGAACGCCCTTCGCCACTTCCTAGTGTTTTAGTTTTATATTATTTATTAGTCTATTTTATTTTTATATGTTTATTAGTATCTAAATAATTATAAACATTTTCGTAAAGTAGTAGTTATTTTTAGATTTTATTTTGTACCCTATCACAATGTAGTCGTTTTTAACCCAAATGTTGACTGGTAGAGAATGCCTTGTGGCATTAAGTACGCCCTGTGTACCACTATTGTACATGAAGTTTAAATAAATTTCGCAATCTACCCTGGCGCTTATTACTCAAAATACAAATTATGAAATCTAATTTTATTGCTTCTCTTACTACTGCTACTAGGAACATTGCCTACAACACGCAGTATATTTCTGTAATTTTTGGTAATGAACCATTGTTATGTACACAGCATATTATACTTTTTTGATCGAATTCGGATAACGTAATTCTAATAATGGAGTGATCAACAACATAATCACGAACTAATTTGTATGTGTGAACTGCTGCACCGTTTAGTTCACTTACTTTTCTATAAAAATCAAACGTTTTGTTTTTCGTAAAAATATACTTATTCTGTAAATCGTAGGATGCATGTGACTAAAATAGTGATTAATATAAATGTTGATGTATGGAGAGGGAGAGGAAGAACAAGGAATTAATGATATGAAAGAAGATGGAGTGATGACAATGATAGCGTGGCGGCTGACAGAGGAGAATGGAAGAAGCACTCGTGATGCGCCATCCCCAGTAAGGTAGGCATCATCATAATCTTGGAAGATTATGATGATGTTATTATATTCGGAATCGGCAAATAACAGTCACATAATAAAAAATAAAATTTTCTTTGAGTGACTTTCTATTAAAATTCTTAGAACAATTATAATCATTCAAGCACTAAAAAATAAATTAAAGTTAAGCGTGCTAAAAGTATATTGTGAGCCTAGGAGTGGTTCAATTAGAGCATCTTTTCGAACACGTGTGCTGAAAAGGAGGCGTTCCAGGATGGCTATATAGGGTGACTGGTAATTAGTGACCGATATTTAAATACGTAATTATATTCATAATAACAAACAACTTTTCCAAAGAAACTTTTTTTATTTATTTATTCAATTTTATCATAATAATACAACAGCCGTAAGGAAATCACGCGCACGCGCCTCTGGCCTATCAACTTGTAATAAAAGTGAATGAGTATAAAAAAATATTTATTTGGGAAAGTTGTTTGTTATCATGAGTATAATTACATGTTTAACTATCGGTCACTACCACCAAGTACCAGTCACCCTATATGTATGATAAAAAACGAATCGATATAAATTTGCATCAACCATTGTCAGTCGGCTGGCATATGTCGGGGTATCTCTCATAAATTATATCCTGCCAGCTCCCTTCATAAATTTCAAACCCAAAAACGTCTACTTATTTTGTTTGGAACTGTAGCATAAATTATCATAACAGAATAGTGCCATACAAGGTCTAATTAGGTGTCGAATTAAAATTCCGGCCAGGTCCCTGTGGGACACCATACAAATTGGTCAGTAACGGTATCTGTCACCCAATGTTACTCGCATTCTAATTCTCTACACTTCTGTAAATGACCTTTTACTAGCAATTTCGTAAAGTTGAAAGGAGTTTTACATCTACAACAAACAATAGCCCAAATAAAGAGGCTAAGTGCGAAAACAGCCCGGCTAACCTAACTTAACATCTACAACAAAAGTTTTGAAGAAATTAGTGCATGTAGGGAATGAGAAGCTCGTGGCTAAATAATAACAGCCGCATGGGTCGATCTTTAAGGTTAAGCCGTGCTTGCCGAGGTTGGACCGTCGATGGGTGACCATAATTACATACCGAGTTTCCTCCGTGCCTCGGAATGCACGTTAAGCAGTTAGTCCAGGCTGCCATTTGTAGATTTTTGACAGTCGTTACAAGAAGTCAGAAGCCAAAAGTTGGACATCCAGTCTTACCCAGGGGTATCGTATTGCCCCGTTACTGGGTTGAGGAGGTCAGATAGGCAGTTGCTTCATGTAAAATACCGGTACTCAGCTGCATCCGGTTAGACTGGAAGCCGACCCAAGATAGTTTGGGAAAAGGCTAGGCAGATGATGAAGTGCATGTAGGTAATGTCGTGTCATGCGCATAATAATAATAGGTTTAAACATACGCTCAACAAAGCCAAAGGTACAAATGTACTTCTTATACTACTTCTTGTACTATTTGATTCTCCCCGTCATTGCGATCATTTTTTTTTTGTTCTAATACAGACCTGGCAACCTTTTAGTTACGGAGATATGCGGTTCAAAGTTCCAACTTTTTTTTTAAATATAAGTTTTTACGTTATAACTTTACTTTAAATACCTCCACGACTCTTGTACTATTATACAGTATTTTCAGTGCTGTGTTACATTGAGTCCGACCGTAACACTTACGTGATTTTTCATTGTAAAAAAAAGTCGTTTCACAGCAATAATTTTTGCGTAGAGTTACTTATATTCAGAATTACTTCGTTTCGTCGCTTCGTGCAGTTCCGTTAACATCTTGTAGGATAAGAAAATTAATTTCATGCTTTTCCAGAATAATTGTCGTGAAATAAGTCTGCATGTTTTTTTTTTGTATATGGCATCTTGCAGTTCAACCTAGGAGATTGTCGTCTGCTTAACCGGACTATCCTGTGTTGAGGCCGGAGCCAGCCAGCCAGAGGCTCGTACCCCACAGGGGGTGCCCTTAGCGTGTAGTCGCTTAGTTTGTAAGTAGTTTTTTATGCCGTGCTTTGAATAATTGTTTTTTTTTTCTATAATAATATTTTCTTTCAGATGCCTACATTTGTCGTACATATTAAGTGTATTAAGTATGTTTGAACTTAGTTAAAGTCCTTGGTATTGGTGATTGGTCCAGAACGAATAGCAATTTCTGTCACATTTATAAAATCCGTAGCTTGCTTAATATATAACGGGTTAAATTCAAAATAACAGCTTGACATATATTATTTAAATAATAATATACCCGTTATCTCAAAGTTCAAGGATTTTTCGTCTAAAATTAAATCTATTTATTATGCACAGTCAAAAGGTTGTCGCAAAAGCAGAGTGCCAGCTTATTATTATTTTAATAAGCCAATTCGTTTGTTGAGTTTGTGTCGTGGTGTCATAACTTTTTTATTTTTGTACAATATAAAACAAAGTCACTATTCGTGTCTGTCTGTGTAGATAATTATGAAAATTTATGTCATCATTTTTCAGTGAAATTGTTGTGAAATAAGTCTGCCTTGAATAATTGTTAATATAGGGTGACTGGTTATTTGTGACCGATACTTAAACACGTGATTATTCTCACGATAACAAACAAATTTCCCAAAAAAACATTTTTTTATACGCATTCACTGTTCGCACAATTATACAACAGCCGTATGAAATTCACGCGCGCGCGCCTTTTGCCTATCAGCTTGTGATAAAAGTGAATGAGATTTAAAAAATGTTTCTTTGGGAAAGTTGTTTGTTATCATGAGTATAATCACGTGTTTAAGTATCGGTCAATAATTACCAGTCACCCAATAAGTAGACATAAAATATTTAACAGGAATTAGGTACATGCCTACTTCTTAAGTTAGGATTGGATTTTGATAGATTTTATTGCATTTTTTTTTCCATTATTTAGAGAATTTATAGGTACTGTTTCTTTTATTTGAGATAACACTTCGCAGTTCAACCTATGAGGCTGGCTTTTGCTTAACCGGATTATCCTATGGGTGCCTTGAGTATCAGCCCTCCAGCCAGAGTTTACAATCTCCTTATACCTACAGAAAACCGTTTGACCTGACTGACGATCACCACTCATTTCAAACTACTTAACGAATGAAAACTAAAATTGGGCATACAGATAGATAGCTATCTGTATGCCCAATTTTACGACATAGGAATCCGCTAAGAAAATAAATTGTTAAATTCCACCAATAAACGGGTGAACTAGGGGTTGAAAGTTTGTATGAAAATGCGTCACCGGGCGAAGCAGAGGCGAGTCGCTAGTATTTAGTTACTAGTACTATTATAATAATGTGTTACGTGAATGGAAATCGTCATCCGGGATCAAAAGATCGAAGGCAGGAAGTGTTACAGTGAATATCGACCATTTGTAATCATTACTATCATAAACTAACTTGATGTATGTGTGGTTTGAATGCCCAAGTAAATAAAATAGGCCTATGGCAGTTTGTAGGCATTCTGTAATGTACAGCGTACACTCAGGAAAAGAGAACTATACAGGGGTGCATTAAAATAGTCCGACCACGCACTCGCATCGCGCTTTTCTTACGCCCCAATCGCCTTAACGTATTTCTTTGTAACTTCTTATTGTGACTATGCTGAGTAGCCATGCTTTTTAAATCGCCCTTCTAAGTATTTTGCAGGTTCTAAAATATACCCTTGCAGTTGGACTTCGCCAGAGTCGAGTAAAAACAAAACATACGATTGTATTGTTCATTTCCTGCCCTTGTTCCATGTTACTTGGGGTAGGCGCCACACCTTTTTTTATTCTATCTGCCTTATCAACCTTCATGCTATCATTCACTTATTTTTCTTTTCTATCACAGTAAGCCCATTTTTTCATTGGTCTTCCTTTTCCTCTCAATCCATCAACATACGTGCTTACATAAATCTTTGGCTGTCTGTACATACTTTTATGATGGTTGACAGTAATGGACTATTGTTGGGTAAGTATTCGTGCCTTGTGAATATTTATACTCAATCGGAATTCGTGTTCACCCCTTTTCCATGAAATACTATTATTATTACAAAATATATCTACGGAACGGTAATCGTAAGTGGTGTATGGACACACATGTATACTAATTCTATATTTATAATTTTAGTTATAATGGAAGTGTCTGTTTGTAATTTCAAAATTACAGTTTTTTAAATGTATATGAAAGAATCTACGGTACTTAAAAGAATAAATCTGTTTTGTTTTTGTTCCAGCTGATCTCCAAAATAGTTGGACTTATTTTCGCGGGACTTTTGCTGGCAGATAGCTGAATATTGTAGCTGTTATAAGGAGTAACTGAAGCTACTGGTTTTATATTTACAAAAAAAGATTATTTTTCCGTGTAAAAAAATTAAAACCCTTGTTAACGAAATACGATTTAAATAGAAAAATACTTTTTATAATAATTCCACACAGTCTACAATAAAGTAGGATATTTTCCGAACAAAGAATGGTATGAATGTAGCAATAACTTTCCTTTTATTTAATTATGAAGTACTAACATTTGTCTCTGCATCACCCAAAGGTTGACTGGTAGAGAATGCCTATGGCATTAAGTCCGCCTCTGTACTATGTGCTTGAAGTGTTAAATAAATAAATAACATTTCAGGACTTCATGCTCCGGAGTCGCTCTTGCGATTGAGGCATTCAAAGCTAATAGTCGACAGTCAAGCTAGCCAATTCCTTTAGGTAAACAAAACTACTGAAGACGCATCTTCGTAAACTGAAACCTGTTACTAACAAATAAGGAAGTAAAAATGCGTTTACCAATTATAGCATCCGATTATAACGGTATACATGCACTATGAGAATCCGCTGGCATTTAGCGCTGTCGTAGAGAATGCATGTGCTAAGGTCACGGAGCTTAACTCTGCCAGTATTTAAATATTTGTCTATGAAAAAAATTGTTCTGCTTATTCTTATCAATAGTGGTGACACGGAATAAAAATCTCTCAAGAAAGAAGTGATATTTGTCTTTAGATAATATACCCAATAAAGTAATGGTGGGGTAGAAGTGGTAGATGGGTGACATATACCCAGCATTGGACTGTTTTAGGCTTTTTTTTATTTATGAATGGCATCTCGCAGTTCAACCTATGAGGTTGTCGTCTACTATCCTGTGGATGCCTTGAGTGTCAGGCCTCCACCCAGGTCCCTGTCATCGCGATAATTTCTGCTCTACACCATATACCAGGGAGCCTTTTAGTTACGGAGATATTGTGGGTCTAACTTTTGTACAAGTTTTTAATGGTAGGTATAACTTTACTTTAAATACCTACCCCTACGACCCCCGTACTATTCAATGCATCCACCGGCACAATTTTTTGAGTGCGTTACATTGACTCCTGCCGTAAAATATGATTTTATCACCCCAAAACAAAAAGTAGTTTCCTTGAAATAATTTTTGCGTAAAGTTACTTAGTTTGATGTTCAGTATGCTTGGTCGACAGCTTTGTGAAGGCCCGTTTTCTCGATGTCTAGAATTTTTTTTAACACCTTTTAATCAAAGATTTACAATAGGGGCTCATAATAACTTTACATTAATGACACTGTACCCACTTGTAACTGTACTTTAGCCTATAAGACCTTAGAAAATTGATTGGTAATTACATTATTATTTCAATGTTATAAACAGCTAATACCCAAACAGCAAGGCAAATGACATTATCAAAGTCAGTCGAAGGTTGTATGGCGGAATGTCGGTCAATCATCAGATTCATTTAATTTATTTCAAAGAAAATTAATAAGGAAATCAGATTTTTTATGCGACTATATTCGTCATATCTTAAAAGTTTGGCTGTAAGAATAAAAATAAGCTGTAACAGTCATCTTACCCATTTATTAATTTGTTTGCAATGATATTGTTCACAAGATTGGTATGTTAGGGTAATACTCATAGTTACCGACGTTTAAAACCTAGGTGGCGCTGGTATATATTATATATATGTATGTACATACATACCTATAGTGCACACATGTTGACAAGTTCCACTAACCATCATCATCATCAGCCTATAATGTATCCACTGCTAGGACACCGGCCTCCTCTGTATGAGAGGGAGTGAGGTATAATCTACGACGCCGGCCCAGTGTGGGTTGGTAGTTGTCACATGTCTTCGGATTTTTAGTTCTAGGACATGCCGGTTTTCTTTACCGTTTTTGAGGGCAGGGGTGTTGAAATAAATTACACAACGAATGCGCCTGCCTGAGTTCGAACCCACGGCTTACTGCTCGTAAGTCGGGGCTGCCACCAATAGGCCACCTCTGCTCTCCATGTTGACAAGTTCCACTAGAATAGACCAAAAGATAGGCTAAGCACGTAAGTAAAATAAGCGATAGCTATCATTTGAACGATTGCGCTTCAAATGTTTTGTTGAGGCATAGATTATGTTTTTTTACGCGGACTAATGACAAGATGTCAATAACTTTTTTTTTTGTGAATGGCATTTCGCAGTTCAACCAAGGAGGTTGTCGTCTGCTTAACCGGACTATTCTGTGGGTGCCTTGAGTGTAAGGCCTGGAGGCCAGGGTATAAAAAACTTAGAAACTAAGCGACTATACGCTAGGGGCGCCCCCTGTGGGGTACGAGCCTCGGTTTAGGGAGTCGCTGGGGGAGGACAGCATGGGGACAGGCTGGATCTGAGTGATATCATTATTTAGGGGCTGATTTAAAACTTTTGGCACAGCATCGCGGGCTAGCTCGAGCGAGGGTCGAGGAGGTCGCTAGTAACATAATTATCTGCCTCGTTTTATATAAAATATCATTGTTTGTATGGAAGTTGTCGTAGTTTTTCTTTTCAAACTATATACATTATGGCTAAGAAGTTCGAGGAACAGAGTGTAGAGCTGGTTACTTGGAACAGTACAGTCCTACATGAAAATAAAAGGATTCCCTGACCAGACGGATGTTGCGTCCTGTTGTTGATTTCTGATAACTATGTTAATCTCGAGGATAACTTTAGAGGTGGCTGGAGTCGAGAATATTCCCTTAGATAACTCAATCGTAATAATCTCACTCCTGCACAGTCTCGCACTTCTGACTACTAATTAATTAAAATTAATTACAATAAAAACTCCTTGATTTCCCTAACTACTGTCTGTCATTCAATAGGTATAACTAATTAGGATAATATGCATCTAATGGATCGGAAATTATCACTATACCCTCATTAAAATGTATGTTTTCCGATCAATTAGTCTAAGACGAGTCAGTATCGTGACTATTTGCTTTGTAATGAGCCATTAGATCTGTATAAATAGTCATGGTAGAAATTGCCTATCAAAATAAGTAAAGGATAAGTAACAGCAGCCGCTCGGGTCGACCTTTAAGGTTAAGCAACGGTTACCGAGGTTGGTGAGCGGATGGGTGGCCTCTATTACAGACCGAGATCCTTCCATGACTCTGAAAGTACGTTAAGTCCTTGGTTGGTTATTAAGGTTGTCATTTGTTGATCTTTGCCAGTTGTTATGAGGAGTCAGAAATCAAAAAGTGCAAAAACTAGTTTTTACGAGGGATGTCGTGTTACCGACTAACTTGGTTGTGAAGGTAAGAAAGATAAGCAATCACTCTATGTCAAATGTAGGCGGGCATCGGCATCCGGTCAGACTAGCACCCGACCCTAAAATATTTGGGTAAAGGCTCACGCCTCAAGTCTTAAGTCCTCAGTTAACAATACATAACTACATGACTGTCAGCATATTCCTTCTCAGAACAAAGTCGTGAACACACCCTAGGATAAGAATTAGTTTCATAACGGACTAATAAATTAACATGATATTAATTAGCATACAGTCATCTGTTTCAAATGTCACTGAATTTAATTAACAACGATAAATCTGTGTCATCATTTTGATCTGCATTTTTTATCTTTGATCCTCTTGCTTTTATTTCGTAAGAGGGAACAGGGCCAGCTAGAAATTTGAAAAGAAACATTTGAAGGAACTATTGCCGTCGCGCTGTTTTTGGCTGTCCCCGCCCCGGAGTGCCATAAGGAGAGCTGCAGCTCAGATCGATTATATCACAAAAAAATAGACGAGATCGACGTTTTATACTCCCCGTTTTTCTTCTCAAAAATTGGGCTGATTATATTTGACATTTAAATTTTAAGAAAGAGTATGTTCGTATCTATTTCTTTTATGTCAAAAACTTTTCGAATTTGTCTGGTAGTACTCTTATCGCGGCGACATTATACAATGGGGCATTTTATGTCTTTTAGGTGGATCATATTTCCTTTATTTATTAGTTGCTGACAAAAAGGTCAAAACACCAACAGTGGGAATTTTATGGGCTGTTAAAGCTATACTTAGGGGCAACTGTACTATCCTTTTTAGGATTTAACACATTTTCCATAGTACATACTTCACCAGTACTTACACAAAAATCAGTAAGACAAAAGTTGCACCGCTTATATCCTAGCACGCTGATACAATAGGTCGCAAAACTTAATAGGCTGTCTACAATTTGTTCTGTATAATGGATTCGATATGTACAGACAACATCAAGCTACCCTGTTCTTTAACGATAAAGTTGAAAATCTATTCAAGAAAATTGGCAGATTGTAGTAACTTGATGTGCTGGCGTATGTAAATTACGAGTAATATGTAGATTAATTTCGTATCTAAATGAGAAGATGGCACGATGTTACATAATGAAATAATGTCGATGACATTTTTGGTCATCGATCTAGTTTTTGGTCATAAATCTAGTATTTTAGATTAATGATTTCAGTGACGAAATAAATCAAGGCTGATTTTTCTAGGTTGGTTATTTCTGGGTTGGTTATTTTTAGGTTGGTTAGCAAGCTCTATAGAGAGTGCTGTACAGTTTGGCTAGATATTATAGACCTATGTGCTAGATCGAGCTTTGTATGTAGTTGGTACTGCAACTATTATTTAGCCACGAGCTCCTACTCGTGGCTAAATAATAACAGCCGCACAGGTCGATCTTTAAGGTTAAGCCGTGCTTGCCTAGGCTTGCTTGGTCCGTGGATGGGTGACCATAATTACATACCGAGTTTTCTCGTTAAGCTGTTGGTCCCAGCTGTCATGTAAAATACTTAAATACTCAGCTGCATCGTGTTACAAGGAAGCTGACCCCAAGATAGTTTGGGAAAAGGCTAGGCAGATGATGATGATGTGCTAGATCAAACTTTATTCGAATACAGGGTGTGAGGGCCACCGATGCGAAAACGCTTACCACTTATTCAGTACTTACATCATTCGAACCGCCCCCTCCACATAGAAATTTTTCAAAGGTAATTTATAAAAAAAAAAAACAGAAAAAATTCCTTACATTTTGACCTTGTAGGTATTGCACTTTTGTAGGAAACTTTTTTCACTGTTGAAAAATTTACACTTGGTATAGCAAAGCGAGCTATTTTTCATAAACTGAAATACATCATACAAGATCCCTATGATCGTGAATTACATAATTATGTAATCTAGTTTATTTTTAACAGTGCTGTAGTTTTCAGTATCCAATTTATACTATCCATGATAATGCGAAAGTAACTCTAATTATTTGTTACCTTTTCACGACTAAACTGCTGATCGGATCGTTATGAAATTTGGCAAGGAGATAGCCTTTGTCCTTGCCTTTACAAATACACATCAAAATGTCAACGTGAACGAAGTCGCTGTCAACAGCATAGTTTTTTATAATGCCAGTTTTGAAAGATGAATAAAATATAAAAATTTGGGATATCGACAAAAACTGTGCAGTCATGTCTATCATGCAGGTATGTCAATAACTTAGCGTCTAATTTTTACAGAAACACTTTTGAAGTCATGTACCGACAACTGAAAACGTAGACATGATTGACAGGCTAAACAAAAATAAGTAGGTTGTGTCAAACTTTAAGCACAGTTGAATACCTACAAGTTATGCATACGAAAACAGTACACGATGATGATTGTAATCTACAAGGTGTTGTTTTGCATCCTCGTCAAAATTCAGGAGGTTGTCACAAAATACATAAATAATCAATTAAAATTACGGTACCTAGTTAATTATTAATAAACGCTGATTTTTTTTGGTTGTTTATGTTTTTTTAGTATTTCAGAAAAACTCCCATAACATGGTTTAGAGAATAAGAAATTATCGAATAAACGTTTGAGATTGTTTATATGTGTGGAAGCGCGGTTATAGGGCGAGAATCAGACGGCCCGCGTTTAAAACACAGGTGGTTCACACTTACCGATTTCCGTAAATAAGAAAAAAAAAAAAGTTACCTACCCATTTTATTATTGATTCGGGACGAGAATCATTACCATAGTTATCTCCTTGAATATGACGAGAATGCAAAACAACACCTTGTATAGTGGTAACTACAAAAAATACTAATCCAACTTCAACTAATGACCTAAGCAAATATTTATGGACCTAAGATACGAAAAATCCATTTCTAAAAAAAAAATAGTCACATTAATTCAAGGTCCTGCCCTGCCTGCTAACCTGCTCATCACGTAAACGAAACGTGCGGATCATTATGAAAATAATAATCGTTTATCGGTACATATCGCCTATTATCATAAATCTTCTACCTACACTATTTAGGGGAATATTAATGTAGAGATGTGGTTAGGGTCACCATTAATTCGTTTTATATTTTTTCGAGAGAGCAGCGGTGGCCAAGTGGTAGCAGCCCCGACTTACGAGCAGTAAGTCGTAGGTTCGAACCCAGGCAGGCGCATTACTTTGTGTAATTTATTTCATCACTGCTGCTCTCAAAACGGTGAAGGAAAACATCGTGAGGTAACCGGCATGTCCTAGAACTAAAAATTCGAAGACATGTGACATCTACCAACCCGCACTGGGCCCGCGTGGTGGATTACAGCCCATTCCCTCTCATAGAGAGGAGGCCTGCATCCCAGCAGAGGGAACAATATAGGCTGATGATGATGATGATATTTTTTCAGTCGAGACTTTTCAACTCTTCAAATATTATCCCGTTAGTGTGAGTAGCTCTTGGCTTAATGATAACAGCCAGTCGTGACGACCTTCTGGTTAAGCTGCTTTGGTTGACCCGTGGATGGGTGATCACCCTTTATATACTGAGTTTCCTCCGTGCCTCGGAAAGCACGTTAAGACGTTAGTCCTGTCCTGGCTGTCTTTTGTAGATCTTTGACAGTCGTTACGTCGGTCACTGACTATACCTGTAGTCAGCGGCACCAAAGTTTGACAACCACTCCTACCAAGGGGTATCGTATTACTCAGTATTTACTGGATTGTAGAGGTCAGATAGGCAGTCGCTCCATGTAAAATACTGGCATTTAGCTGCGTCTGGTTAGACTGGAAGTCAACCGCAACGAAGTTGGGTAAAGGCTAGGCAGATGATGAGGTCTTGGTATTGTAGGTGGACTGACGACTTTTATGAGATGGCTGTGGCAGGTTAAATGCGCATGGTGATAAACCGGGAGTCCTAGCTTGGGTGAGGTCCATCCAGCAGTAACTTGATAGCTTGAGTTATTGTATGCATCGGTATCCCAAAATAAAATCTGCAGCATGTGTGGTTGTGGCTTGTGGAACTTCAATTTAAACATCTAAAATCTGATTGGTAAAAGTAACTACCGACGAATGCAAAGATTTGAAGAAAATGTACACAAAATAAAAGTTATGTTATACAAGGTGTAAATCACCTCATCACGAAGCCGTCAACCAAGCATTCTGTACATGAAACTAAGTAACTTTACGCAAAAATTATTGCTGGGAAACGATATTTTTTTTGGGGGGTGTAAAATCATGTTTTGTGGTAGAACTCAATGTAACGCTCTCAAAACATTGTGCTGATGGACGGATTGAATAGTACGGGGGTCGTGGAGGTGTTTAAAATAAAAATCTGACATTAAAAACTTGTATTTAAAAAAATTCTTGTCAAAAAGTTGGAACTTTGACCCCTAATGTCTCGTAACTAGAAGGTTCCCAGGTATGGTGTAGAACAAAAAATTGATCGCAATGACAGGGAGAACCAGTGCCTTTTGGCTTCGTTAAGAGGTGTTTTACACCCTTTATTGTTTCCTTATGTTCTCTCTTTTGTATACATAGTAAAATAAATAAAAAATCAACCATCAATTAATCATCTAGGAAATATCGTGAGAAAACCAGCAGACATAATTCTCGACGGCATGTAAAGACAAATAAGAGGCCCATGGGCGGCATAAAACCTCTGACACCAGGTTAGGCTCTAACAACACAAAAAAGAAGAAAAAAAAAACAATAATAAACAAAACATACCTTTTCACACAATCAAAAATTTCCTACTAATTTTGGACACTTGCTTCATCAAAATAATCGAAATAAGACTCCCAATACTTGTACGAAATTCAGCAAAAAGCATGGAGTCCCTAGTGAGTGCACGCATGCGCCTTGCCCTACTCAATATTCAACACATGCGCAGGAGCGTTGACATCGGCGTGACACAGATTTCTTTGCTATGTCTAGACAATATTACTTTGAGTTATTTAGTAACCGAGAAAATCAATGACAGTAAGTTTATTAGAATATTTTAAAATAACTGTATCTTATTCCTAAAAGCAGTGAGGAGCTCGTGGCTAAATAGTAGCCGCACAGGTCGATCTTTAAGATAAAGCCGTGCTTGCCGAGGTTGGTCCGTAGATCGGTGACCATAATTACATACCAAGTTTCCTCCGTGCCTCGGAAAGCACGGTAAGCCGTTGGTCCCGGCTGTCATTTGTAGATCTTTGACAGTCGTTACGAGTAGTCAGAGGCAAAGGCTGACATCCAGTCTTACCAAGGGGTATCGTATTATCCAGTTACTGGATTGTGGAGGTCCGATAAGGCAGTCGCTTCACATAAAATACTGGTACTCAGCTGCATCTGGTTAGACTGGAAGCCGACCCCAAGATAGTTTGGGAAAAGGCTAGGCAGATGATGATTATACCTGAAAGCGGTTCTTTCATTTTGGTTGAGGCATGGTTACATGGTCAATATATAAATAATAAACTGCTCCCGACCGAAGTTTACCTCGTTCAGGAATCCAAGTCTAGTCTCCCCAGTGAACATTTTAACAATGTCAATGAGACCGAAACAGGAGGCCAATATTTGGAGTAAGCTGCTTCAAATTCGATCTATGTGAACGGTGTGATCCTTTTCTAAATACTGCAACAGACATTTCAGTTTCTGTTTTCGTGTTCGTATGATTTCATTGTGAGTAGCTTTCGTTGGTCGAGTGGTCGCAAGCTTGACAGCTGAGCATAAGATCCTGGGTTCTCGATTCCCGGGACGAGCAACGTGATATTCAATATGGGTGGGTTCTTCCATCAGGAACCAATCAAATCAAATCATTTATTTGTCATATAATCATTATTCTGTCAATGTCATCATTCTCTTGCCCTTGTCCCAATTTATGTGGGGTCGGCGCAGCATGTCTTCTTCTTCCATACTTCTCTATTGCTTGTCATCTCATGAGACACCTCCTTTCTTGCCATATCTTCCTTCACACAGTCCATCCATCGTGTCTTTGGTCTTCCTCTACTCTTATAGCCACCCAGATTCATACTCAAAACTTTCCTCACGACATATTCTGTCAATGTAAATCCCTAAAAATTTTGCTACTTTAATTTGGTTATTTTTTTATGTCTACAGATACTTCATCCAAAATTGTCCGTTGATGGAAGTGCATTATTAGTTATTTTTGTCAAGCCAATGTACGATATCTTTTTCTTATCTTTCTTTGATATTTATATCCTGTTCATAGCTATTTGGATGTTTACATTTTACTACTGCGGTGCTGTCATTTGCAAAAAATACCATTGGATTATCAACATGACGTAGCAAATCGTTGATTTAAGTTAAGAGCTTTGGGTACACCTCAACTTACCCTTCGGAGATTACAAGCGTAAGTAATGTTATGTTTTATGTAGTGTCCGACCGAATATTCGGTTTCGGTTTCGGTGGAGTTTCGGCAAAAAAACGAGTTTTGGTTAAGTTTCGGTTTCGGCGGCAAACCTGCCAAAACTACGACCGAAACCGAAACTGCATTCGGGAGTTCTCGCGCTGCGAACGGTTATGTTCGGTGCGTTGAGTCAAGATAAAAGAGATTTATTTTGTTTTGTTTTTTGTTTATTACTTAAATATTAAGTACCTATGTCGAAGATGGCATAGCCATGTGATAAAAAAATATGTGTGTGAGATAAAAAAATAATGACCTACTGATTATAATAACGTTTTCTTAATTTTTCCCTCAAAACATGATCCTTGTAAGGAAGTTTCGGTTTCGGTTTCGGCCAAAACTGAGACCGTTGCCGAAATTCGGTTTCGGTTTCGTTTTTGGTCGTAAAAACCAGTTTCGGTCGGATACTAGTTTTATGATACTTGAAATATTCCTTTTGATAAGGAAAGGCCGGAGTTTTATAAAGAACTTAGGTGAAACAGGAAAAGTTTCAAGAAATTGCGAAACCATTTTGTTTTTGTCAGTTTCTGACAGGATTTTGGATTTTCACTCGTACTCCACTTTGCTCTTGCTTTAACATGTTAAGTAGGGAGACTATAAACTGATCAACTAGGTTCAATTTGCAACTTCATGTCTGTCATTCACCCAAACAAAATTACGTAACACTCATTACCTAAGACCTATCCTATCCCACATCGAAACACCTTTATTGGCGCGATGACTAACAGAATCCTTGAATATCGGATGCAACTCCTGCATACATTACACATTACACTCGCATTATCTGTGATGTTGCGCAGACGCGACGCCATTGTTGTTGAACAATGAACAAACACCCACAGGCACTTTCTGACAAACGTGTGCAAGGGCATTGAGGACTGTTATCGCATTGAAATTAAATAAAAAGTGTTTTGTGATTTGGAAAAGTTTCTATGATGTATAAACATAGAAGAAGCAAAAAGAGGATTGTAGGTGGTGTTCTCGAGTTTCTGTATACAAGGTGTAAAGGTTCACAAAGCCGTCAAACAACCATTGTGCTGATGATTTGCTTTTAATTGTAAACGCGTCATGGATGTATTTAAAGTAAAGTTATAACCTTAAAAACTACTATTATAGATTTTTTATTATATTTTGATATATTTCTTTTTTTTTTTTAATTTATCCCACACTAGGATTTTTTCACAAAACTATCAGTCCCAACCTACAACCTACACAAGTAGCCATACCCGGAAAAACACCTATGGACCATACAAATATTGTTCCATGCTTGAAGCGAACCGGCGACACGAAGCGCAACAACCAATCTCTAAGCCACGGCGCCTACTAATTGCGTGCACCGGGATGTATGGCAGCCCTGAACCACTAGGTAAGTCAATGGGCAGACTGTGCTATTTAAAAAATAAATTTCTTCATTCTCCATCAAACACATTTTCTTATGATATCTTTTTCTTGGCTTTCCTTCAGCTAAAAGTTTCTACACAGAGACAATTTAAAAACACAAAATATAATACCGACTCATTTACAAAGATCGCGACAAAATGATGATGCAAGAAGGATATCCGCAATCCTTCGTAAATCGAAAATAAAAATGCATTCAGCCTCTTGACCTAACCTTGATTGTGATAATTAGTATTAAAAATAACAAGAACTTGACTAAGTACTTTGTGAATCATAAAAGCACTTCTTAAGAATTTGACGACTCACAGGAGCGGATCTTACGTAAAAAAAAATTGACACATGCAAAGGGTACGGACTAAAGTTCATAGAATTAACAGTTTTCAAATTGATACAAAACGCTTTAAATCTGCCTAAATCAGTTTCCAGTGACCTCAGCATTTTCCAGTCTTCAGATACTTCAGATTCCACCAAGCAATAACCACACGATTAAGGAAGAAGATTTCTCTGAAGTCAGCCTCCTTTGAGAAGACCAAAAACGGGTGTTAAAGAACAGATTTATAAATAAAAATTCTGCTAATACTAAAGCTACGAAAAGAAAACATGTCAACATCAAATAAACAAACAGGTCAATCAATTCTGAACTTTATTCAATTATCCAGCCAAGAATGTCTGTCATCTCACGACATAACCATAATGCAGTAAGTTTTTGCACGTTTCGTCTAGCATCTATCAGTATGCGCAATATGGTAACACTGTAATCTGCGCAATGTTGGCGCCCTTGGCGCGATGACGTCATCAGGAAGCCTGACCAGCGCCTATCACGAACTGGTTCAAGAATCTGACACGTACAGTCATGGAGAAGGTTTGTTTGGCATCAAGTTATTTTATGACTCCTTGGAAACTACTAATAGGGATGTGAAAAAATAATCGATTATTGTAAAAATCGATTAAAAATCGATTTTTCCCCCCCAAATAATCGATTTTTATAAACGATTTTTATATTACGAAAAATCGATTAATAATCGTTTTTTTTTTGTACTGCCGATTTATTTCCCTCCAGCAACCCCGACATTTAGTCCGAACTTCGGAACCAGAATGACTATTAGGTCCATCACTATAACATTAACGCCATCTGCGCGTCTACATGGCAGCCCTTCTGTGCTTTGGAAAAACTTTCACTAGATGGCGTTAGTCAATGAACTATACTATTTTATCGACATTCGTTTATGTCATATGTCATTATTGATGAAGCAGGAAGAATATAGAAGAATTTGATAAAGCTGTGATTAATATAACTTCTATTTTTATGTGTAATTATTATTCATGTTAATTATTCTCAAACTTTAATTTGTGTTGATTATTTTTATATTTGGAATTTCTGATGTGTATTTTTAATTTAATAAAGCTGTGATTAATATAACTTTTATTTTTATGTATAATTATTATTCATGTTGATTATTCGCAAACTTTAATTTGTGTTGATTATTTTTATATTTGGAATTTGTGATGTGTGTTTTTAATTTATTATAGCTGTGATTAATATAACTTTTTTTTTAATATACTGAGGAAAAAATCGATTATTATAAAAAATCGATTATTTTATTAAGAAAAATCGATTATTCATTAATCGATTTATCATGCTAAGAAAAAAAATCGATTAAATAATAATCGATTTTTTATGTAGAAGGTCACATCCCTAACTACTAAGTATGAGTACTAAGGGCCTGGATTTGAGTAGCGGCTCGGTCAAAGTGTTATTGGTTATTCCATCAGCTGGCCATTGCTGTATTTTACTCTTATTCCAGTGTGGGAAAGACACGAACCTATACAGGATGTGTAGCGCCATCTCTTTCCCACACTTCAAAAGGAGTAAAATAAAAATGTTTTAAGACCTTCGGTATAACGTGGCTATTTCACGAAGTATACCGATCTGCTAAACGATACATTTCTTTAACTGTTCATATAGATTACAGTCATATCTGTGCTATGGTAATGATAAGGTATTTAATAGGATATGCATGCTTAATTACTGTTATGACATTTGTTAGACATGTAAGCTTAGAATATGAGTGACCAAGTAGTGTGTGCCTTGACACTGTACTGCGGTTGGGACGGCACTGTAACCTATATTAGTTATGTTTAACTTGTACAGAGATATTCAAGTATGCAAGCATTCGTAGATCTTAGGCTGGGTTAGGCAGGTTTAGGTCTAGCCGGGGATCGTGGAAGGCGCAATAGTTTCCAAGATCCCCCGCGCAAATGTGGGAAGGGAACACCGTGGTGGCTTTAGTCTGACAGATCCCTCCCCAGAGCGGAGGACGTCCATGAGGATACACACCAAAAACAAAAAAAAAAGTGGGTTTAGGTACCAGCGGGGGATTGATCGGGGAGTCTATCGTCGGGCGTCGTCGCATTGCACGGCTCTCACGAGTGGTGGCAATGTTTCCGGACTTCGCCAGAAGAGTTTGGTGCCCCGACGCGGGCTGCGCTGGAGATGGGTCGCGAACGTAATGAGTTCTCGCGGCTCAACCACCACACTATGCTCAGGGCGGTGTTTTCTAGCGGCTGCAAGCCCCACATAACCAAACCGTCTCCCCGGGCGTTGAAATATGCGTTAGATATTTTTCACCGCTTTATATAAAAAAAGTAGGTTTAGGTATATGTTTTACCTATATTTTTTTTAATATTTGGCCACAATATCCAACAGGACTGGGAATTCTTCTTCAGAGTTACTATCTCAGCCTGAAGACCATGAATAAACATACTGTTGACTTTTGTAAAACTGTTCCGGCAACCTTCCTTACCGTTCCTTTACTCCTGGTAGTAATCTATAAACGACAAGAGTATTAATGTTTACGCATTCTAGATACTTAACATAAACATTGTTGTCTTGCCAATATAACGATCTATTGCAAAAGCCCACAAGCTTTCGTGAATACAAATTAAAACTTTTACTTCTGACATTTCGCATGTCGTACTTACTAAGACTGAGTGTTTATGACTGTTGTACAAATACTATATTATATTTGTTAATACTGAGCGGAAGATGGGTAATTACGGAACCAGAAATTCCATTATAAATGTCATGCTGGACCTAAATACCACGGAACAGAATCATCTAGCTGTTGTCAACTTGAAGCTTACTGTCAAAGAGTAAACTACATGAAAACCCCTGTAAAGACTTTTTTTTGTATAGATTAGAACAAGCAACAAGCTCTAATTTATTTAAACTTCGAACAAATAAAAGAAGTAAAACTATTTAAAAAAAATATGGCAGGCAAAAATACTGGCCACATTCAGCGATGCATCAATTTTTTTTGAGAAAAAACAATATAAAAGAGCTTCAATCAATAACGTTATTCAATTGTTTTTTTTTTAAGTAAACAATAAATAATTTGACGCTCTATTTTTAAATCAAACATTCATGAAAGTATGGTGAAAATGCAATTTTTGTATAGCACGAGAACAATCAGTTTTCATATTATATTTCCGATGACCACACTAAATTTTGAAATTAAAAATACTTGTTTCACATCAAATAATTTCATAATTTTATGAACTTTCTGTTTATGGATGATACGTACGTCTACCATGAGTTGTCATAGTTAGATCGCTTGACGTAACTGCAATAGTTGCGTCAATACGCAAATACTATAGTTAGCTTTTTCAATGGTACCATGAGCTGTGTTGATGCTTACTACCAAATTCTAAGCAAATGAAGCCCAAACTTGCAGTCGCTGTAGTATAGTTTACTACACGGTGACGTAGGATAGATAACTATAGTGACTCATACTGCGCATTTTAGTACCCAACTATCCGCTAGAGGCGCTGTAACAGTTTACATACATTTTTTTAACTACAGACGCTAGCGAGTATAGATTGTTAAAACTCATGGTAGACGTACAGATTGTGTTTGTTGCAAACAATTTTACTAAAATGCTATAGGATAAATGTATTTTCGATTCAAGAAGGTTTCTCCAGTTTCCCTCTTCAAATCAGAATTCAAATACTTGAAAACTAACAAACAAAACACTATGTGAAGAGCCTCAAAACAACATGTCGAGTCTGTCTGGTGACATTAATCTGCGATGCCCCCCTCTTCGAATGACGCAACTGTCGGCACGGGCACACGTTGCGTAAAAGCCTTTTTAGCATGCCGTCTGCGAAGCTTTCTCGCCAAACATTGGATTCGAAGAAGCACCCGAACGCTTTGTTTAACTTCACGTAGAAAAGAACAAAGTACCCCATGGATAGCGTGAAATTGACACAAAATCTTTGTCTCATATTTGTCAAGGGTGACGAATGTGAATGACGTAACCCAGTCGCATGGTTACCGTTGTGGCTTCTGGCGTTTTAAAAATGGATCGTTTTTTTTTGTCGTTTATGTTATTTTCGGCCAGGATCTAGCGCCTGTTTGAAAGGAGTTTTGATCATGTTGACTTTTACCTACTTTCCTGACTTTCTTTAGTCATTAGAGATCTATTGCATAGAATTTAGTATTAGTCATGGTTGTGGAATGTCTGAGCTTCATTAAATTGATTATAAGCGCACCTATTTAATAATAAGTCAAGGTTCATTTATGTAATGAGGTCAGTTTCGCCTGAGGCAAGTGTGAATTGCTTGGTATTTCAAGAGCTGCTCTAAAAACGTCGATGTTTCGATAGAAAAATGATTTAAGACTGGTTTTCCGATTGATATTTGATTTAGTTTTAAGACCAATTAAATTTTGGAACAGTTTTGAAATATGTGTCGTGTTTAATTCATTTTTCAGTTGGTACCTATTTATCTTGGGATATTACATTTATAACCGAAAATGAACGTTTAATAACAAATGTATTTTTCTTTCAAGTACAGTTTTAACCTTTTGAATGCCAGAGCATGTTCGCACGCGCGGGCCCTCCACGCTAAGCCACAAATTTACCGCAAATACTTACAATTAAAAAAGAAGATTTCAAAAGTATTGTTAACTTATTTCTTGATGAGACATTTAATATTTAAGATATAAAGATCACACTTTAAAGATATATCAATAAACACACTCAAAAGTAATGATTTAAATTGCTTATTTCGTGTTATATTGCACCACATTTTTGTCACACATTTGTGTCGTTGACGTACAGGGCACGCGCTTGCTTGTCACGTATATGTGACAATGGCTTTCAAAAGATTAAAATCCATCGTCTGACATTAACTTTGAATGAGTCACTAAACAACTTATTCATTGACCTTCAATGACTGTCTATCATCTATATCTATGGTCATTATTTAAGCTTCAAAACCGCAAGACATGAACGGTAAAATACGGTACTGTTCGTATCACCGGATGATCGGTAATGTCGCCACGTCTGCGCCTGGGCAAAGTAAGCATGCTCTAACATTGCAAGTATTATGTAAAAGAAATGTTGAATTACGAGGACGCAAGTCACGTTCGAGTTCTGTCAAACGGTCGGTGACCTCTTGTAATTTCGCGAGCTACTATTGTTTAGAAATTGCGATTTTTTATTCTAGTTCTTTCGTAGCCTTCCCCACCCCACTCTTTCCCAAACGCTTCCCTCTATTTATTAATAGAAAACTCATCATCGTCCCATATTTTTTTCAATACTTATTTTTATGAATAATGCATGCAATTTGTCCTGACATAGGTTAGGGTGTTACCACACCAATAGATTGATCGTTGATCAATGCCATCGATCAATGTGGAATGAATTAGTCGACAAATTAGTCGACAATTTAGTCGATTGGTCTACCTATAATCGGTCGGTAGGTCTACCTAGCTAGGAGTAGAAACTATCTATCGACGTCGACTAATCCATTCTACCATTCAGGCATCAATCGACGATCTATTGATTGGTATGGTTGTTTGCACGAATTAAATGGGTGGATTTTGGACTACAAGACCCTTAGAGTCTTGTAGTCCGAAATCCACCCATTTAATTCTCAATGAATACTACCAAAAACATGCAGCACAACATGCATCATTGCGGACTTAAACTACGTTTTTTATTTCTTTTTAAATCTGCAATTCAACGGACAAAGAAATAAAAAAAAACAATAATACGTTTTTTATCATTGTTTATGTGAGCATTCATAACCCGTAGCTATTTTTATCATGTAATTTACCTAAGCATTACAAATGCATCGTATGCGGAACTGGTAATTATAATACATAAGAGAACAGACTACCTTGTCATGATACCGTGCGCTTGCGCAGGTTAGTGTTAGCTTTGGTACAAAGCCGCGTTTATCTTACATCGAAGCCTTCCTTAGTGTGTATTTATGTGCGGTCGTAGTATGTGTATTTCTTGAGTTTGAGAAGCTAAGTTGAGTCTGGGGTTTGCCTTGTCTTTGGCTACAGACGAAAGCTAAGCATTGTTATATAATTGTGTATTTCTAGTAATTTTTCTGTGCAATAAAGAATATGAATAAGAAAGTTGCAGAGAACTCACGATTATCGTCTGCCTAGCACATTCTCAACTATGTTAGGGTTAGCTTCAAGTTTAACCAGATGCATCTGAATAGCAGTATTTTACATGGGGCGACTGCCTACCCAGTTAGTATTAGGTAATACGATATCCCCTGGTAAGACTGGTTGCCAGACTTTTGGGCCACCACCTGTAACGACTGTCCAAAATCTACTCAAGACACCTGGGGCCAACGGCTTAACGTGCTTTCCGAAGCACGGAGGAAACTTGGTACGTAATGGGTGGTCATTCACCAACAGGCCAAACTAAGCAAGATACACTATTCTGGTGCAATATAAGGTTCATAATCGCCGTCCAGCTTCAAATCGTCCCAGCCTCGTCACGTACAATGTAAAACAAAAATCGAAACTTTCGTCTCCAATACTGTCGTCAAGTTTCCGTAGGTGAGATACTATCGCTGATCGCTTCACAGAATACTAATGTTATACTCATCTGTCGGTATGGCTCCCAATACAATGGGCCAACGGGTTGCATAACAAACCTATCTTGTAACAACTTGTTGGAATTTTAAACGGCCTTCTGATTATTCAATTTTGAGGGAAATCACTGCATGTCCCGCTTTTGATGGGTTCATCGGTTTCTCGTTTGCCGTTCATTTCTTTGGAAGTGTTTACGTCGAGAACGCGTCATGTGTTAAGCCAAAGCCAAGCCACAGCACGAGCACATGGAGTGTAGAAGCGTGGCAGATCAACGGGCACGGTCTCTTCAATCGCCGGCATCGCTCCCGGAAGCCTGCAGCAGGCAGCTAGCTTTCTTGGAGGACCTGGGATGGTTGGAGTAACCAGAGGATTTTCGGACGTACAATGGCGCAATAAAGAGGCTAAGTGCAGAAACAGCCCGGCTAACCTAACCTGTGTTAAGCCAAACACAGTATTAGTACGGATATATGTTGTAGTTGTATTGACTGCCTTGTTGGTCGTGTGATCGCAAGTGCGACTGCTGAGCAATGAGGACCTGGGTTCGATTCCCGTGTCAGCAAAGTGCCATTGGGTTTTTCATCAGGAATATCGGAGTAGCAGCTACGGAGTCTGGATTCCTGTCCAGTTGATGGCAATAGGCTCGCCTACTATAACGTGGGACTTAAATATAACTGGCGAAATATGGATGTACTATTAGGTATGTACACTTAAGCCTAACCCAACTGGGATTACAGGTGCGTAATGTTCTTTACTTTGTTTTATATTTGATTCCAGGAGATTTATTTCTATTAATTAAAAGCACGTTCAGACTAGACTTTATTTATTGTAAGACTTCTTGACGGCTGGATGACAAGTTACCTGTCGGCGTTCATAGATATATCACAGATAATATAACACGTAACGTGCGTACAGCGTAGATAACTCTCCAAAACGAGACAAGTGTAGATCTTGACAGTCGTTACGAGTATTCAGAAGCCAAAAGTCTGACATCCAGTCTTACCAACGGGTATCGTATTACCCAGTTACTCGGTTGTGGAGGTCAGATAGGCAGTCGCTTCATGTAAAATACTGGTACTCAGCTGCATCCGGTTTAAGATAAGATAAGATAATTTATTTTATTTAAAAAAAAAAGTTTTCATTTAGGCACAGTTCTATTTTTCTCATACAATGGTATAAATAAAACTTATAAGTAAACTGTAACTAAAACATATTCAAAAGTCGCAAGTGATGTTAATTCAATTCAGATGTTTGGTAGCGACCCGCCCGATCTAGGTTTATTTAAACCTGTGTTCCGGGCCATCACTTTACATAGCATAATTTAATTACGACAGTAAAATTATAAAAGAAAATTAATCTATTAACAATAACAACTTTAAGTATAATCAAATTGGTAAAATAAAGGAAAACACTAATAATAGCTAATTAAGTAAATATGTACAAATTGATACGAGACGATATGACGTAATCATACTACAACTTTGACTGGAAGCCGACCCAAGATAGTTTGGGAAAAGGCTAGGCAGATGATGATACCCAAAAGGCTAGGCAGATGATGATACCTAAAAGGCTAGGCAGATGATGATACCCAAAAGGCTAGGCAGATGATGATACCTAAAAGGCTAGGCAGATGATGATACCCAAAAGGCTAAGCAGATGATGATACCAAAAACTAGTATACCATCAGGGGTTTCTTCAGGTTTCATTCATTAATTTCGGGTAGAATTAGCGAATAAATGTATGTCAAACGCACGTTTCTCACAAACGTGAGCAAGTTATTTATATAACAAATACGAGTTTTTTCTATCACCAGACTATATACAATACTCACTGGGTGACTGTAACCAAATATATTCAAAATATGTGGTCCAACAAGCTCAGAGACCGTAGCGCCGGATGATTACTGTACACCTGTGAACATCTTACATCTGCAACATTAAAATCTTGATATTTATGCAATGAATCTTCGTTGCAAAATTTTACAGAACCACTTTCAACATATCAGCCAAAACATGTATTTATTAGTATAAATTGATAAATGGCACGGTTTATAATATGTCTGCATTAAATATTAGTTATGAAATTTATTGGTTTTGATAATATTTTTACAGTTTAAGTTGATAACAATTATTATTTCTCATATTGATTGCAAGGTGTTGCCCGCGACCTTGGTCCACATGAAATTATTATAAAAATATAACTTCCTTGTTTGAATCGGACTGTGTTAACAATTTCAAGGAATTACTTTATTTTGCACGGAACCCTAATCCTTTTTAATAAAAGTAAGCTAATCCTTAATGTTTATAGCATCAGCTATCTTCCAGTACAGGTCCCGTCAAAATCGGTAGAGCCTTTTTGGAGATTAGCCGGAACAAATCGAAAAAAAAAATGTTAATTGTAGGTACATACTTTCATATATTTATTTATTTATTTATTTATGTACACACATAACACTTAACGTATTATAATAATAACATAATATTTTTATGCATTCAGTAAAAAGTATTATGAAATTACAAACAGACACTTCAATTTATTAGTTTTTAACCGACTTCTAAAAAGGAGGAGGCATAAAACACTAAAAAGTGGCAAATATTTTTAGTTTCGGAAGTCGGTGGCAAAAAAGTAAATGAAACAAACAAGTCACCGACTGCCGAAACTAAAATTATTTGCCACTTTTTAGTGTTTTATGGAAGTCGGTTATTTTTTTTTTGTAAAAAAGTTTTTTTATAGATTGAGAACTAAACTTGTATTGTACTGGAAGATTTTTGATCTGTTGCCTTTGCTTGATAACCTGTGTTAATGTTTGACCGATCAATTTTATTTACATCAACGAATCTTGATTTCAGTTTTCAGAGACTATGGGACTTTATAAGCTAGGAGGTCCATCTAGACGTGATCTGTGTTGTATTATTTGCAATCACATACATTTAAATTGATTAACCAGGTCTTAGGTCGCATTACGCCACCTTTCCCTAAATTACCTACCTTCTAAAGATAGAGCTAAAATATCACTCACAACTTCATACCAGTAACTTATTCCCATACTTAATTACACAACTGTCGAAACGAACGTCAGATTAAAACTTATCAAACCAAAAAGTCATAGAGTACAGTAATATAATATTATAATAAATCATTTGATGAGCAACTCATATCATGCACCATGAACTCAAATGGAGCATAAGTCTGGCAATCACACCTTTCTCTGTTAAGTTGACAGACATTTCGCACATTCGCTCGAGAATCGTCGGGCGCGATTTAAAACGCATCGAGAATACTCACGAGTTCTTTATTCAAATCCATGCGACGAGAAAGTGATTTATCAACAAACTTCAAAGCATTTTACGTGAAATAATGTCGCATATCCTGTTTTTTATTTATCTTCGAATAGGCCTTTGTTTCATCACCGATGATATAACTTTAGCACTTGAGTGCGTTATGTACTTGCAAATTTCTTTTTATTACGGTATGCATGTGTATGTTAATTATTACTTTAACCAGTAACCCTACTTCACTTCTTAACGGACGATACAAAATATCATCATCTGCCTAGCTTTTACCCAACTGGGTTGATTTTGGCTTCCAATCTAACAGGATTCAGCTGAATACCAATATTTTACATGAAACGACTGGCCTCTACAACCCAGTTAGTAATACGATATCCATTGGTTAGACTCATGTTTGTCAGACTTTCGGGCCACTAACTACCTAAAACGACTTTCAAAGATATACAAATGACAGCCGAGACCATCCTCACGGACGAAACTAGGTATGTAATTGGCAGCCACCAATGGACGATACAAAAACATATAATAGATAATTTACGCGGCAAAATAATGATACATAAATTGAGCTTTAAAAACACAGTAACATTAAACTGAAGTCACCGATTAAAACGGCTGAGTCACGTCTATGACTCACAATTACCAATTTAGTGTGCAGATTACACCTACGGCATCCTTAGGAATGTTTTACCATAGTATTTGCCAACAGCCTCCTGGATAGATTCCAAAGTGACAGAAGATTGATTGCAGTTTTAAACTAAACGAAGACGAAGCCACAAACGCACGATTATACTTATTGCTGTGATTTAATTCACATTCAAAGGATGAATCCGGAATTTTAATGATCTTGGAATACTAGATGAGGAGAAAAGCTCAGTTTGAAGTTATATAATACGAAATAAGCTTTATTACTTTACCTATTAGGTACGTATCGCTTCGCATTATTTTCTAAGTTTTAGAAGAAAATTCTTTAAAGGGGGTCACGACTGAGACGAAGGATGATAGAAATATATGGAAGAAGAAAACATGCTGCGCCGACGTCAAATAAATTGGAGTTGGGGCAGGAGGCTAAACAATTTTGATCCGAATGCACCTTTTGATAATGTTCTTATTCGTATGAAGGAACACTATTTGACTACAGTTTTCGTACTCGCAACTTCAAAGAGATACTTAGGGACATAGAAATATCGACCGCAAAGGAAATTGGAAGTGGGCGGGAAATAAATGTCATAGACTGGATGGAAGTTGGGGGAAGAAAGTGATGGAGTGGAGACCAAGGAAGGGACGGAGGAATGTGGGAAGACAACCGACTAGGTAGACAGACGATTTCAAGTGGCTGGAAGAAAACTGGATGTTCATGACATAATACCACCAAAAATGGACAGATTTGGAAGAGACTTACACTTCGCATTGGGTGACCAAAGGTCGGGAAAGAGACCTACTCTCTGCATTGGGTGACGAAAACGAAAGGTCGAGGAAGAGACTTACACTCTGCATTGGGTGACCAATGCTCGAGGAAGAGACTTACACTCTGCATTGGGTGACCAAAGATCGAGGAAGAGACCAACACTCTGCATTGGGTGACCAAAGGTCGAAGAGAAGAAGAGATTTTCATAGAGCGTATTTAAAAAACACAACCAGCTCAACTGAGTATCACAAAATAAATAAATAAGAAAAACATAACACAAATGCTCTTAAAAACCAGCGAGCTATCCCATCCTTAATTACTGTCAAACAAACACTTGATACCTAATTAACTTTTAGTGTTTTATAGCATTATTTCACGCTATACGAAGCATATACAACATTTTGGCAGTAAACAGCGTTGTTCCTAAAATTTCATTAGAAAGTTTATATTATTGCGGTTGGCTTGTTAATTAAGATGATTATGATTGTTATCGGTGTTCGTTCTGTAAGAGTTTTTAAAAGAGATATAATCGTAGACCTTAGCCTTTTAGACCAGTCTAAAAGGCTAAGGTCTATCTTTCCAGACCAGCCATATTTATTTTTTGGCTGGTCTGGTCTTCTTTCCAGACTACCCTTTTTAAGTGTCTAAGATCTTTTGCGACGTCGCCGTCGTCCAACTATTATTTCACTACAATTTGGACTTATTAGCGACATGGGCTTGTTATGGAGGAGCTCGTGGCTAAACAATAACAGCCACACGGTTCGATCTTTAAGGTTAAGCCGTGCTTGCCGGGGTTGGTCCGTGGATGGGTGACCATAATTACATACCTACCGAGTTTCCTCCGTGCCTTGGAAAGCACGTTAAGCCATTGGTCCCAGCTGTCATTTGTAGATATTTGACAGTCGTTACGAATAGTCAGAAGCCAAAAGTCTGACATCCAGTCTTACCAAGGGGTATCGATAACCCAGTTACTGGGTTGTGGAGGTAAGATAGGCAGTCGCTTCATGTAAAATACTGGTACTCAGCTGCATCCAGTTGGCGGGAAAAGGCTAGGCAGATGATGAACTTGGACTTATTAGCAAAAATGAAGTAAATATATAATGCATGTTTTAAGGGTTTTTACAGTGTCTTTGTGGTAGTTATTGGGTTATAAGGCACGTAGAACTTAAACATTAAATGTGTACACCCATACCAGTTACTTTTAAATCTTATGTAAAAGGTGGCGAGCCTATTACCATCAACCGGGCACAAATTTAGAAAGTTTTGTTAGTAGAGTCTATTTAATTAGATCAGTAACAAAATATGTGAGAACCAAGTCCCGTTACCCAAGGTTCGAGTGCAACCCGATTGTAAGGCAACACACACACCGCTTCCGTTACACTATTCTGATATAACTATGACATTTTGCCCAATGGGAGTCTAAAGTAGGACGCACATTGTGTTACTAACCCGGCCACGCTCTGTAAGGATACCGCATGACAATTGACACATATTACCGCTACCGACTAGTCGACATACTTTTGTGCTGATTTCGTGTGTTTCATCTACGATACATTTTTGGGGGAATCGGCCCGAGTCAACATACAGGGGACGGCTAGGGACTCAAACTGTAACCGTAATAAGTGTTTTTAACACTGGTTTTTAAAACAGTTTTAACAGAAAAACACTTTAAAAGTGTAACAGATACATTACTGTCACCGAATCAAACTGTAACCTTTTATATGTGTTAATAAGTGTTAATATGTGTAACTGAAATAATCAATTATATTTTAGTACGCTGCGTTTACCTGTTACACTTATTAACACTGTTAACACTTTTACATTTTTTTTTTTGTTTTTTTTTTTTTTTTTTTTTTTTTTTTCGGGATGGGAAATCATCAAATGACTTCTCCCGCTCTGGGCGGAGCGGGAGGGAGTGTCAGGCTTGTACTGACTAAAACCCACCCGTGTTCCTTCTTCGCCCTTTTTGTTCCAGGGCCGCGGTATCTCTTTCGAACAACCCGCAGCCCTGGAACACTTTTACATCAGTTACACATTTAAAAGTGTTACAGATTTGATTGTGTTACCGATTCAACATGTAACACATAAAATTCTGTAACCTTTATGAAGGTGTTTTTAAGTCCCTGGACGGGACATCGACGCACAAACGAATACCCAGTAATAATTTCAACTTACAAACGCTCCCACATAAAAAAAAACATTGATTATTCAAAAAAACAACTGTTTCTTACAAGACTTCAATACCTACACAGTCAAAATGTATGTAACAGCTGATTTTCTACTCAATGCAACAAGATTGCATGAGCCTGGAACCCTACGTTACATTGCTCAGACAAAGTGATCGCCAATAACGAAAATGAAAATATCAGTCTGTTTTTAATAGACATATTACATAATATAACATCACGCCTGTAATCCCAGAACGGTTAGGCAGAGGTTTAATCTAAATAAGTTTGACAACTCGCCACATTTTGAAAGAAAGAAAGAAAGAAAACATCTTTATTTGGACCATGCCACAAGCGCACACAACAAAAAAAATAGTGCGTGGTGTCACTCCGCGCGGAAGAAGTGAAACTTCGTAATACTACACGCATGCGTTCGAGTGCCACGCATTCACTCTCGTTATTTTATTGAGCTTCTAAATAATATTTTATTCTTGTAGGTACACTTTTTATTACATAAGTTTACCGAGGTTATTCTACTCATGGAAATTGAGCGAAGGCTGCTCACACCGAAGAGGCGAATGCATGACTGTTTGCACGCCATCTTGCGTACCTAGTAGAACTACGTAGTCACAAATCTTGTAATAGCGCCATCTCTTAGTGGGTAATAGAAAATATTCCCCCTCCATGAAAACGTTAAACTTGTTGGAAGTCGCATAAGAAGTTTCACTTGAAAAAAAATGTTAAAACTACTAGTTGTGTGTTTCACGGATGCGCCAAAAAGGCCAATTGACATATGAAGATCGGGCAAGCTTCAACAGACTCTGGCCCAAGAAGCTTTGTTGTTTATAGGAGACTCAAATCACTTGTTGTGTTTGATGCTTTTAAATTAACAAAGCTCGTGGAAATTGCTTAACAAAAAGGTTAAAATACTGCTTTTTGTAAATCGAAATTCTTTCTTCGATTTGATAGCAATACAAGGTGCAATTATACAAGTGATATTATAAATACGGGTAGTATCAAGCCTTCACTACGTTATCATTGATAATCAAGCGTAACCTTCACTACCGTAATTCTTAAATGGGTAAGTAGACACGTTTCATCGTACCTATGGCAAAGTTCACAGTTTGTCGCATTAGTTAGGTATAATGAGTTGAAGACGATTGCTGATTGCTAAGTTGTGAAGATACAAAATCTTCACGACTATAATCTTTAAAGGTGTAAGCAGACATGGTTCATGGTATCAGATACATGTTCACAGTTGGTCGCATTAGTTATTGTGAGTTAAAAACAATCTGATTGCTAAGTTTTGAAGCTACAGAAACTTCACGACTGTAATCCTTACTGGGGAAAGCAGACATGGTTCATGGTATCAGAAATGCCGATGTTTACAGTTCTATGTGATGAAAGCGAAGCGTTTATTAAATTCTTGACAAAGCAAATAGGGCTGCGTGAGAGTATGCTAACAGGATAGTAAAACCGGCCAAGTGCGAGTCGGACTCGCGCACGAAGGGTTCCTTACCATTATTTACAATAAAAACGAGCAATAAAATCACTTGTTTGTATGGGAGCCCCCTTAAATTTTATTTTATTCTATTTTAGTAGTAGTTGTACATTATAGCGTTAAACTTTTTTCTCCTGGTGCCAATTTGCATAATTATGTTCTTCACAAATCGATCGTTTGTAGCCATAACAAAAAATGATGCTCTTTCAATCAGCTTCAAGAATATAAAGGGTGTGAAACACCTCTTAACGAAGCCGAAAGGCACTGGTTCTCCCTGTCATTGCGATAATTTTTTTGTTCTACACCATACCTGGGAACCTTCTAGTTACGGAGATATTAAGGGTCAAAGTTCCAACGTTTTGACAAGTATTTTTTTTAAATACAAGTTTTTAATGTAAGATTTTTAACACCTCCACGACCGCCGTACTATTCAATCCGTCCACTCGTCCACCGACGCCACTTGGACCGCTTTCGCCCTATCTCCTGCTCCTGGAGCTGTTGAAATTCGTGCATCGAATTTTCGATTAAATGCTTTTCAGGGAACGGGATGGTACGCTTTAATTTTATTAGGTCACAGCAACTAACACAAGTTTCAGTTAGACGATACAAGAAAACTAAACTTTCATCTGGTGAAGGTTTAGCAGGTATGTCGTTAATGACTGTTCATTCATTTTAGTTTATGGTCCGACTTGGCTGACTTATCCGAAGATGCAAATGAGATGGAAAACAGTGGGCCAAAACGTAATAAGTTGAGATATGGTCTAAAAAAATTGTCATATTTTCTTATTTTACAATATCTAAAATCAGCTACTTTATCAATCTGGAAGCGGAGAAAAATAAGAAAGATGGTTTTCTTGACATTATCGATTTGATTAATCGATTACATAATTACAAAAAGAAAAGCTTTGCTCTAGGTAATTAGTTCAAAGTAATTAAATGCACTATATAAACTTGTATACAATATAGTGCATTTAATGACAGTTATATTAATAAAGAAAATGTTAATTAATAACTGAAAAACAAAAACGATTATCGATTCACGTCAATATTTTTTTAAATGACTGCTTCTCGTAGGGTATATAAATGTTCTGTGGACTGCATTGACAGCTGACCGACATTGACACTTGCCGATTGTTTCTGCTCCACTCGTTTCGTGTTTTCCGATGCGCTTAGAGTGCTTTTCCGATTATTTTCAACGACCACTGCTTTGTTTATTACGGATTCAAACACTGCCTACCTTTTACGACACTTGCTTCCACACTGGACACCGAAGATCGCTCACACGTTTGACTTGGAATTGTTTTTTGGATTTTGCCACCGGCTTTGATCGGATATTGTTGTAACTATGAATCGCTGTGTGAATTGTGGGATTGCAACTAATCACTGCAATACCATAGGTCGACGACCCTTGGATTTTTTCAACCCTTTTATAAAGGTTGTAACATAACCTCACTTTTACTAAACCTCTAATAACTCGGTTCTCAGATTGTCAAAACTTACAGAATTTTCATCAAAGGACAGGTAACTCTGAATCTATTAAATCATACCATTGTCATCTCGTTACATTCAGGCCCAACAATGTATGTAAGTGTTTCCGTCTCCTTTAAGTTTTTACAGTTTTGTTTTCTATACCATCTTAAAGAAAATGTCTCATGTTCGATTTCTTTAAACTTGCAGCAGGTTTACAGTAATAAATTGTGCTTAAAACAGTCTAAAGGCGTAAAAATCTAGGTGACCATTGTCTTAAAACATGGGCTATTTAAAAACTATATGCAGAACCAATCTTTTTTTACCACTAAACAAAGTGAACCGAAACACGTACGCCCCATTCATTTTAAGTTCTAACGGCACCGGTCTTCGGAAATCGGGTGACATTATTGTCCGCCATATTTTTTCATATGTAAAGCAATATATGGGACCTTGGATGGAACATAAATATTCAGAGACGTTCCGAATTTCACAAAGGTTCGACTGTGAATTCTATACATGTTGCCAGACACCGTTAGCTAATCGAAAATATTCGGATGGCATTTAATGAGTTGCGCAGGCTTTTGCAGTGTCTTAATGATGAATTTTTAAAGATATTAATATCCTTACTTGTGTTTTAAATGTAAAGGTTAGTGTCTCTCTTTTAGATTCGATTTCAACTAAGCAATAGCAACGATTTGATGACATTTAGCAGAAGGATGGATAAATGAGCGCGTCTGTGGATGGAGTGAGCGCGCCATCATTACTTTCTAGATATCATTAATAACTAAGTGAGTAATAGGTTCAAATTTTATTAGTTTGCAAAACAAAAGAAGTATATGATGATAGATTCATTTGTTTAGCTTATGTTTATGCTATAAAGAGTACTTTAATCTTTATTCATATATGTAACAGCTGTGATATTGCCCGAAAAAATCAATGCGTCTTGGGTTGGGGATCAATACACCAACCAAACAACTTCTGAAAGCCAGGAGCAACAATGGTGACCACCAGAAAAGTACATAGACAATGAAGCTCGACAAAATCCCAGAGAAATAATTTAATTGTCTTTGATCCCGCAATGAAATGAATCAGAAAAATTAGCGGTAAGTAGGAAAAGTCTAACCTTCAGTCGTTAAAAGCCAAAAACCGTACTTGAAATACTAAAATGATTTCATACATACATTGATGTTTAATAGAATATAAGTTTAAGTACCTATAAAAATAGTTCCAGAGTCAGTGGCAATAGTTTGCGAACAGATTGTTAAGTAGTGTTTGTCAATAAAATGCATATAACGGACGTGGGTGTTGCACATTGTTCTTTCAATGTACAGTCATGAGCATTTTTCCATAACTGGCGTAACATATCCTCTGCCTAACTTTTCAAGGATTATGAGTGTAATAAATAAAAATGGACAGAAAACTCTTTATTATTGTAATGGTAGTTGTAAGTCATAAAATAAATAAATAATTTAATATGTCATAAAATAAAAGCCAAAGAAAAAAATAACATTTGCGCCTTCACTATTGATTACAATTTCGTATTGCTACGAGCATAGTATTTTGGAACTTATTTTGAGAGGAATGAGATTTATTAAAAAAAAACGTATTTAAACAAAAATCCTCGGGACTATCAGTTGTAGCAGTTGTGACCACAAACAAAACCAACGAATAAAGCAAACGTTATGTGCGATGACATTATGATTTTTCAGTAGGTACTTACTTGATTTATTTTGCGATAAAAAATCGATGCTCATAATAGTAAACGCAGATTGTAAATATGTAATGGTTGCTGTAAAGATGTTACACAATACAATTATGTTATTATGTGACCGTAAATTATAAAGAGATTCAGTTTATTGGGTTATTAGTTGCTGAAGGTTAATGACAATAAGTCAGAAAGATTGTGTTGTCAAAAAATTTAGCTATTTTTGCGGTGATGCGGAGGAGTACTTCATTTTGAATGAAATTATTTTTGAAGATCGGCTAGGACATAACTTATACAGCAAGCATTGAAGTTTTTTTTTAAGGATGGGAAATCATCAAATGACTTCTCCCGCTCTGGGCGGAGCGGGAGGGAGTGTCAGACTTGTACTGACTAAAACCCATCCATGTTCCTTCTTCGCTCTTTGTGTTCCAGGGCCGCGGTATCTCTTTCGAACAACCCGCAGCCCTGGCAGGATAGTAAGTACCCTTTGGTTCTGTTTGCTTGTACTCATATGTTTTTTTTCTACGACTCTTCAGTACCCTAGTATAAATTCTATTGCATTCAAACATGACACGAACTTCAAAAACCAGTAGGAAATAACAGTTTCTCCCTTCCATGAATTATTATTAAGTAACACACATCGAAAGTACTTTTAATTGTTTCACGCATGATACCATCACTCAAGAGAAATGTTTATGTTCAATTACAATCGACCTAGGGTTACGTAACAGAGAAAGTTCATCACGAACTGCAGTAGCATGAAATCCACTGTTCACGACAGCTTAAGAGGAACCTATACTCTTTGAGTGATGGAAGAAGTGAAGTTATTGAATTAGGCGATATAATTATTTTCCTTTAATTAAAAATCCTTAATATTTTAAAAAAAAATAGTAGTAGTGCCGATATTGGAACAGGGTCCAAGCTACCGGCGGTCAGGACGGGAGAGAGGAATCTCCTAACAATACGAGCCGTGTCCAGGAGTAACGCTTTCAGAATCAAGCTGCCTAGCGATAGGCGATATTATAATTATTGCTAGCCCGGACTGTCCCCTAGTCGAATGCCTCCCTCATTCTTTTCTATAGGTCTCGGTTCTGGACCACTTCTAGCTAATTCTTAAGGAAGACCTCAAAGTAGTCCCCCTATCTCCTTCTTGGTACTGACTTACAGGTGATCCTGTGTTTTTCATGCATCCAGCCTTGGTAGGCGTTACTTCGAGGAAATGCGAGTATAATATTATGTAATTTCAATATTTAGTTTTCCATATTTAACCAGGTTTTGATGCAGAATGCAGCACCCTCCCGTCCGCAAAAATATGATTCAACATCTCTTGAGGATGCCCCATGTAGCCCGCGGTTTGGGTTGTATTTTAACCTTCGCACATGCTGCAAGTATATTTTGCCGGATATATTTTTCCGGGCAGAATGCTGGTGCTGCATTTTAGATCCAAGCCAGAAAGGTTTTTGACGGAAATAAAATGTGTGTATTTTTTTTAGATATTTAAATTACAAAATAACTTATTGGAAGAAGTGATTAAACCCTCCCAGAAGACACTGTGAAATCAACCTGACATTAGCTAATACACATCTAAACGTCATTTGTTGTTTCGTTCGCAACCAAGTTCCCACCCTTGCTCGACGACAATGAACATTAATGGGGTTGATTGTCGCGGCAGCAGCGGCGAGAGGTTTTATTTTTCATACCATTAATATTAATCAAAGTCTGAAGTGCGGTGTAGAGGCCCGCCTGACCGAATGTCTGCGTACTAAGTTGTATGGTTCATAAAATTATTAGATCCCCTCCTAATCTATACTTAATATTATAAAGCTGAAGAGTTTGTTTCTTTGCTTGAACGCGCTTATCTCAGGAACTTCTGGTCCGATTTGAAAAATTCGTTCAGTGTTAGATAGCCCATTTATCGAGGCAGGCTATAGGTTATATCATCACGCTACGACTAATAAGAGTGGAGTAGCAATGAAAAATGTTACGAAAACGGGGAAAATGTGACGCAGACAAAGTTGCGTGGGACAGCTAGTAGGTATTTGATATCGACAATAGCGAGGGCCTCTTGCAGAAAGGAGGCTTTTGTCCCAGAAGTGGAATCGTTATAGGCTGATAATGTATGTATGTATGTGATGTATATTGGGATCCTTTGGGACGGTAAGGAAGACTAGTCCTGTAGTGGACATTCGTAGTTCGTTTTGGTAATCGAGATGCGTTGTTCAAGGTAGACAGGCCATCGAAGGTTAAGCTGACACCCGATATATCTAGGTGAGGTTCAAGACAAGTACTTTTTATTTCACTACCTGTACCCAATTTAGAACAGGTTTAACAGGTAAAACTTTTAGGCCACCTAGGAATAATTGAATCAAAGGGATATAATAACGAAAACAAAATAAGAAATGAGTACATAAGAGGAAGGAAGGCCTTCCACTAGGTGGGCCGATGACCTGGTGAAGGTTGCGGGGATCCACTGGATGCGCACGGGACCGGTCAATGTGGCGTCACTTGGGGGAGGCCTATGTCCAGCAGTGGACGTCTTTCGGTTGAAATGATGATGATGATGACATAAGAGTAAGTCTGAAAGTGGCGCCGGTGACTGAAAAGATGTGCGGTAATTGGTTGTCGTGGTATGGGCATGTGATGCGGAGGAATGAGGAAATTGTCGGGAGGAAAGTTTTGAGTATAAATGTGGATAGATATAGGAGTAGAGGAAGACCAAAGAAACGATGGATGGACTGTGTGAAGGATGATATGGCCCGAAAGGAGGTGCCTCATGAGATGACAAGTAATAGAGAAGTATGGAAGAAGAAGACATGCTGCGCCGACCCCAAATAAATTGGAATAAACGCAAGAGAATGATAATGATGATGAATAACGAAAACAAATGTCATCAGTGATATTCATGAATAACTGATGCTTTTACTGCTGAAGGACTATTGCCCAAAACTAAGCAAAGTCTAAATGAATGCTTAAATGATACTAGCTTATGCCCGCGGCGTCGCCCGCGTCGAGTACGATAATTGTCCCATGGGAACATACTATCGGGATAAAAAGTATCCTATGTGTTAATCCAGGTTATACACTACCCGTGTGCCAAATTTCATCCAAATCCATTCAGTAGGTTTTGCGTGAAAGAATAACAAACATCCATCCATCCATCCTCACAAACTTTCGCATTTATAATATTAGTAGGATAGTAGGATTGTAGTATTGGACTCGGTGTTAACAGTAAAGTTTTGTACTCACGGCGAACAATCAAGCTATACAAACCAGTTATGCGGATCTCTCATTGTACGGGAAATCTATTCAAAGCGAGGCCATGTTATACTGGAAATGTATAGCTGGATTTGTCGCTCGTGTATTCTCTCACCAAGACACTCCGAGGCTGGGCGAGTGCTCGTAAAATTAATTGTCACTTTGAAAAATTTTCAACTCTAAGAGATTTTCTTTTCTTTTTCTTCGAGTGTCGGACCTGCCACCTTATTCTAGTGTGAGAAAGAGACGGAGCTATACAGGATGTCTAGCGCCATCTTTTTCTCACACTGGAAAAGGTGTAAAACAATAATGTTTTAAGACGTCATGGTAAGGCAGCTTTAGTGCACAAAAAAAACGTTACAGCCAATTTGCAATCTAGCTGTCAAATCAATAACTTTATGGCAAGGAATTTTGTATTCGTTCAGTGTTTAATATGGAAATTAATTGTAAAATGTTAATGGAATTTAAAATTACCGTTTTAGTAGTTAAGTGACCCATGACAATTTCAAGTAAAAGACATGGGTTATTCGAGTACAGTCAGCATCACAAGTCGAATAACACTTATAAACATTACACCAAATTTTGTGCTGGTCAGTGTGATCTGATGTTATATAATTTTTTGCGAATTTGTGTAACCATTGATGAAAATATTGTTATGTATTTTACTCCAGTCTGTTAATATGGATCGTTCTAAAACTAAGACGTCTTATAATTTTGGTTATGTAAAGCGACTTTTGCTGCTGACCGTACCTGCGTACTTTTAATTCAATAATTTTAATCTTGATTTATTACAGAGACGACAAAACGACTTCTAGGCTTGTATGTATGTAATAAAACGTTGCGTAACTTTGAAATATTTGCATGACATCAAGTTTAGTGACATAACACGGTGAACAGTGTGAACCTCTACAAACACAACGACTGAATAAATATATAATGAAATTTTGATATAGAGGCGTAAACTCGTTTTCTCCCTTTCAAAATGTAACATTATCTTAACTGAATATAACGTTCCTTGTTTGAAAAACCTCGAAAGGATAACTTCCCTTAAAACGCTGTAAGAGCCGTTTTATGTGCTTTTTTATTTTGGCCACCAATCTGTGCTGCCTTACATTAATTTGTTTTCGTTCAATATCTTTGATTTCGAGATTTAAATCTGCTTAAAAGAGTTTCAGTAAATCATTCACTATCTAGTCACTACCATGTTATACGTAGCCATAAATCAGGAACTATTACTTCTTATTATAAAACAAAATCGCTTCCCGCCCTGATCGCAGCGGCCGCCCGTTACGAACCCTCGTGCATTCGTTCAGTACGCCGTCCGAGGCATACCCTCATCACTTCCGATGATGCTATCACCCTCCTCCAGGAGAGTAGCAAAGAGACTAGCACTCTTAAAAAGTTCAGACGCAAACCGCCGTCTTTCCGACGTCGCCGTCGAGGTCCGTCGCGACGTCCAGGTCCATGCCCTCACCGACCCTCACTCGAGCCAGCCCGCGATGCTGAGCTAGTAGTTTTAAATCGGACCCTAAATAATGATATCATTCAGATCCAGCCTGTCCCCTTTCTGTCCTCCCCCAGCGACGCCCTAAGCCGAGGCTTGGACCCCACAGGTGCCCTTAGCGTGTGATCGCTTAGTTTGTAAGTTTATTTAGGCCCTGGAGGCCTTACTCTCAAAGCACCCACAGGATAGTCCGATTAAGCAGACGACAACCTCATAGGTTGAACTGCTAGATGCCATACATAAAAAAAGCATCTGTATGCTTAGATCTTTAAACTACGCATCGGATTTTGATGCGGTTTTTATCAACAGATAGAATTATCCAACAGAAGGTCTATATGTAATTTATCCCTGAAAAACATATCAAAATAAATTTTCACAGCAGCTAGTAAATTATACTTTAATAATATTGTAATTACCTGGAGTTATTTCAGTGCGAACATAAACAACGCTACGTTAACTACAGTCTTAACTTACCGTATGAGAGATGACCCGATATCCTTGATGATTGCCGACAAAAACCGATCCGGACAACTTAAGGATAATTACTATAACTCAGAAGGTATACCCGTTTTTGATGCGTGTGCCTTGACCAACATACGTTTTGAACTTCAGACTTTGAGGTGTGGCAGATAACTTGAAATTGCTTCCTTGGTATCGTGGTTGCAAATAAAAGATCTTTTTAATGATGTAAAGAAGCTTGTGGTTTATTAATAATAGTCACTCGGGTCGATGTTCAGGTTAAGCCGGGCTTGCCTAGGTTGGTCCGTGGATGGGTAACCACCCATTTCATATCGAGTTTCTTCCGTGCCTCGGAAAGCACGTTAAGCCATTGGGCCTCGCTGTCAATTTTAGATCTTTGACAGTCGTTTCAGCAGTTAACTGCCCGAAAGCCTGACAACCAGACTTTCTAAGGGGTATCGTATTACCCAGTCCTAACTGGGTTGTGGACGTCAGATCAGTCGCTCCATGTAAAAATACTGGTATTCAGCTGCATCCGGTTAGACTGGACGCTGACTCCAACATAGAAAGAAACTTACTACTTTGTCCATGCCGCAAAGTACACACAATATAAAGTAAAAATAAAAAAATCAGAATAGAAAAAAAATATAATTGTGTCTCTCACGGTTGCGCCAAATAGGCCCACTTCAGCAAATTGACGAGCAACTAAAGTTCAGATAAGGCTAGGCAGATGTCGCGACTATTGGGGCCCTGGGTTGTATAGTTTTGTTTGCTAGCTTACTTTGTATCCCACTGCTGGGCAAAAGTCTTGCCTTTTCTCACCTTGTACCTCTCTATTTGCTGCGATCGTTGGCCAAACCCAAATACAAAAGACCAGATAGTCTCATCACTTTCACCGCGACCTTATATAGTGGCGATACCCTCCATCAGGTGTACAGAATGATTGACGATGTTTGTTCACCGTTCCAGGTGTATTCTTGTAGTGTAGCCCTTCCACATCACCTTAGGTCATCCAAAGTGCCAATAGGCACAGTGACATACTGCACAAGTGAACTAACATATATTTTTTTTTAAGTTGCCCCACACTAGGAATGTTCTCCTGTATCGTGGGAGCGTTTACAAACATTTAAAATCACATAACACAAACAGCCAGACCCGGAACAATTATCTGTAGGCCATGCAAATATTTGTTACGTGCAGCGATCGAACCCGCGACACGTAGCACAGCAGTCAATCGCTCAACCACTGAGTCAACCGTGCCGTCAAATATAAAATAATAAAATAAATAGGTTTTATTTACAAACACAAATTGTATTTTATCATATGTATGCCATGTTAGTCTATAAGGTGGCCTAAAAATAAAAGTAATTTGTCGTTATAACAGTTTATCAATACTCAGTGCAAGTCTGCAACTGCTGGTAACTGCCTGTTACCGGGGTATTTGAAATAGGGCTCTCGTAAAACATGTTTTAAAGGTAAAATTTCTAACATACTATACTATAATCCTCGACAGCCTCGTTGGTCTCATGGTCAAAATTGCGATCGCCGAGAATGACATTCTGGGTTCGATTCCCAGCTCGCCCAGTGTTATTGCGTTTCATCAGGAACTTCTCAGTAGCGGCCACGGAGTCTGGTTTTGTGCCCGGTTGATGGCAAAAGGCTCGCCCCCTATACATGGGACTTAAACAAACTGGTGTTATGTGGGTGTACTATTAGGAGCCTAGCCCTTTTGGGATTATAGGCATGATTTTATGTTATGTATAATCCTCTAATTACGAAGGCTGCGGCCGGGATACTTAAAAAAAACCAATTTAGATTCTAAAACTGATTTAATAAAAGCAAAAGAACTTACAATAAATGAAAACTATATCTAGCTAAATCTAAAGTTATGCCTTCCTTCGAAGCCGGAATAGAAGTGCCCGACCTCATGTAGCGGTGGCGCGATGGTGCCGCGGTATTTTGTGCATTCAGCGCATTTGCCTCGTGTCGCTAATTGCGCATTTTACTTGTTTGTTATAATTAATTGAGGCCGTCCTTAGTCAGCGCTTTGGATATACTACGCTTGCGTAACACCTCCGCCTGTAGTTCAGCAACTATTTTAAAACGCTCAGTGAAAATGTTGCTGGTAGGTTTTCTCGTTGCGTATGCGTTTCAGATGTTACAGGAACTGCGTTTTCATGATTTCCTGGTCCTGTGGGTACAGCGTCGTTTTGGCTCGGTTTTCTGGAAAGGTTTCTTCCAGGAAAATATCTTCTGGTTAACATCGCAATTGTAAGTATGGCTGCGATACACAGTATAACATAAAACGGTATAGTAGTATGATATAGCGTTTCAGTTGTTTCAAACGATGAAATCGGCGACTGAAGAGTTATTCTGTCCTGAATAGTGTGTAGTCTATCCAAGTTAATAGATGTTAAATTTGCATGTAGTAAGCTTATCTCCTGTGTTTCAGTAGTGTAGGGAATGTTCAATACTTTTACAGGTTGGCCTTTTATCTCGTCCTTAGTGTTTATTAAGGTTATTTCGTTTGTGTGTATCGAGCAGTGCAATGGAATAGTGGCAAGGTAGCTTCCCCTCAGTGTGTCGTAATCGTCGCTTCCACATTTCATCTGAACTCTGGTAGATTGAGGGAATGATATAACGTAATGTCTGCTATCTAATTCTTCTACAGCCGGTTTTGATAGATGTACGGTCGTTAGTTTACAGGATTTTTGTAATGTCTTGCTTGAAATGAAGGTTTGCACGCAGTCAGCTTGAGTTTGGATATAGTGATTTGTTTTTTGTTCGCAGAGGTACCGATTATTATCTAGCTTCGGGCATTCTGCCTCCATGTACATGAACGTATTCCCATTGGTTGAAAGGATAAGGAGGTATGAGGACTTGGTTGTTCTTGTTCGGGACTATGGAGAGTTTATAAAGTGTATAGGTATCTTCTGAGACTATGGGAAACCTAAATGCTATTACTATTTTCTTGTCGTCGTAATAATACCCAGCTTTAATGATGTCATAGTACTGACGTAATTCTAACTCTATTACGTGGTGATTACCATAAATTTCCTTAAGCCTGTCTACTACGTTACCCAAGATGTCTATTCCTAACATGCTATGATGAATAGTCATCGCGCGGGTGAACGATAAAATATTCTCTATCCTATATAATTCCGATAACACGTCCTCTATGTTTTCGCTGACGATAGTCAACAGCTGATTGAACTTAGCGACTTGGATCATATTTATGCTACTTTCTGCCTGTTTTATTAATAGACTTAGTGTGGTGTTGATTTTACTCTGGTTTTCGACAATTTTATTTATGATATTAGTGTGAGTTAGCATCCACTCTTTACTGATGCTGATATGCTCGTTAAATTCATCTATAGTCTTCTTTTGGTTATTTCTCAACGTCTTTATGGCATTATTATATCGAACAGCATCCGAGTAATCGAGGTTACCTGTAACGCTTTTTATGACAGATCCTAGGCCGTCTATAAGACCTCTTTTTGAACGTCTAGGCTCTAGGGTACGTAGCTGATCAGTGACTTTACTTAATTTATCCGAAAGGTAGTCTATTTGATACTCGTAGAGAGAATATGTGTTATTCATCATGTGTAATTTAATGTAACGGAATTGAGTTTGAAGGGTGGAAAGGGTATTTTCAATGTCGTCCAGGTTGACATATTGGAGGAAAGTATGATAATGGGTTACTAGTCTGAGCGGTCCAAGTTTAAAGGGTAGTAATCCAATTCCAGAGTCTAAACTTTCAAGTTTTATCTCCTGGCTCCGTATTGCATATATCGTCAGTAGCAGCGTCATCCTGCAACAATTTAGCAGTCTTAGGTACGCGTTTAAGTCGTGATTTTGCTACGGGGCCGCGTTTCTTTGACGTATAAATGTGGATAGGTAAATCTGCTAAGACTACATCCTGTGTGTATCTAGGGGCTAATTTTTGTCGCGGGGCTGATGGGTTTTTTATGAAGACCTGTTGTTTAGGTTGATACTCCTCCTCCTGCTCGCGGGTCTTATTTCGGTTTTCGATTAAAGAGGTGCGATTACTAAGAGAGGTTTCATTTATGATTTGGTATACTGTTTTCATTTGATCTCTATGGTTTAATATGTATTGTTGCAATAGGTGGCTACTTAGATCAATGTCCCACGGGTCTCGGCTATCAAAGTGCCCGGTTATTATGTCAAATGGTCTGCATTTAGTGAAACTATGGATTGAGCTGTTATATCCGAGTAAGGCATATGGTATTAGATTATTTGCGGGTTCTTTTTTATGTTGAATACGTAGGATTCTTATGTGTTCAAGTAACGTGGAGTGGAACCTTTCTATGTTGCCGTTATCGTTAGGACTGTGAGCTAGCGTTTTATGGTGATTAATTTTGTGGAGTCTAGTGAATTCGGCGAACAGCTGATTAGCATACTCGGTACCGTTGTCCGTTATTATAGTTACAGGAAGACCATGGTGAGTGCAAAACTGTAATAGGCCCTGTAAGATACTAATTGCGGTACCGTCTCTCATAAGGTATGCTTGTCCGTATTTTGAAAATACATCAATGAATGTTAGGTATTTCTCATTTTCGACCGTGAAGAGGTCCATATGAATTATTTCAAACGGTTTAGTGGCTGGTGGCACTATGTTAAACTTTTGTTTGATGGGACTTCGGTCATATTTGGCCTGACCGCAAATAGTGCATTCATTAATATACTTTGTAATGTGGTCTCTCATTTTCGGCCAGTAATACTTATGCGAGAGGGCTAGGTGGCATTCGTTTATGCCGCGATGATTAGTTTTTCCGTCATGATAATGCCTAATTATGTCTTGCTGCCTAAGGTACTCTTTTACATTTTCGAGTTCGGATTTACATAACACGAGGTTCATTGCAGAGCTTTTAAAGTTATCTTGTATTATAGGAATGATGTCATACATGCTCAAAGGGGGGTTAATAATAATACCCGTCTTCACTTTCGGGTTTACGTACTCTTTTATAGCGGCTATGAAAGATCATCATAAAAGGTAAAGGTCATCTATTAGGTTAGTTTGTGAAACTTGTATAGAGGTGCGAGTATGTGTGTCAAACGGTTTGGTCGCGGTCGGTCTTTTTTTTATGTCTCCTACTACTGTCATGATTATTTGTCGGTGAAATTTATTTATAGGTTCGTCGGTGATTGGTACTTCGAGTATGGGGTTTTCGTTACTTGTGTGGGCTGTTTCAGTACTTTGGGCATGGGAGCGGTTGGAAGTGGCCTTTTTACACTCGCACTATCATTACGATTTTGCAAGTACATCACATTTAGTTCCTCTTGGACGAACTCCAGCGCCCTCTCCATGCTTTCAGGACGCATACAACGTATTCGGGAACCTAGAGGTTCCTTAAGGCCACGTACAAACGCTTGCATTGTTAATTTCTTGTATAGTGTACGTTTCGCTTCTATGGTGGTAGTCACTGTTTCATGCAACGATATATAAGTCATAATGGTACTGAATAACGATTGACATTGGTCGTATATTACCCTGAGCTGATACTAGGAGGTCATTATAGAGGGCTGTTTCGTCCCTCTGGTCGGCAAAGCTATTAATTAGGGTACTTCGTATTCCTGCCCAACTATCTGGGATGCCATTCGAATTAATTCTAGTTGCCGCAACGCCTGTTATTTTATTTAATATCCCGTTCAAAAGGCATAGGTTACCTAACTCACTACCCGGTACATTACTTAAATAAGTACTAACTATCTGGTCGCATAATTTAATAAATCGCGTGAGTACGTTAGGGTTCCCATCGAACTCGGGAACTGGGCGCAGAGCCTTAAAAATTGTGTCCGGATCACTCGACATTTCGCGGTCCTCTAATAGGCTATTAAAACCTAAATCTATGTCTCTACTCGAATCTAGCACTAATTGCCTACTATTCGGTCTACCTGATGTAGACTCGCGAGGTCCTAAATTACGCGGGTGAAAAATTTTGAAGGATTAAGTGACTTGGATACACAGGAAGCAACACAGGGAATAATTCAAGTGTACTCACATAACCTTCATATCGGTCTCTGGGGTCGATGTCTGGATCCCGTTCTCTCCCGGCAGCAATCCTTGAGTTCGGATACTCGATGAAGCTTGACAGCAGGTTAGCCGCGATCGCTCACGCGCGGTAGCGATAATATCGATATAAGATAGACCTAGCTAACCTCGAGTATCCTACCGACTGCGCCAATTACGAAGGCTGCGGCCGGGATACTTAAAAAAAACCAATTTAGATTCTAAAACTGATTTAATAAAAGCAAAAGAACTTACAATAAATGAAAACTATATCTAGCTAAATCTAAAGTTATGCCTTCCTTCGAAGCCGGAATAGAAGTGCCCGACCTCATGTAGCGGTGGCGCGATGGTGCCGCGGTATTTTGTGCATTCAGCGCATTTGCCTCGTGTCGCTAATTGCGCATTTTACTTGTTTGTTATAATTAATTGAGGCCGTCCTTAGTCAGCGCTTTGGATATACTACGCTTGCGTAACATGTTTGGAAAATACAGTCGTCGAAATAAATGCTTGAAATTGAATGCTGCGTATACCTAAGTACATACCAGCGCTTTTATTTTAATTTTATTGTTTTCTGTAATAAATAGTATGTATTGCTGTTGGTCATCATCAGCCCATGTTGTTCCCACTGCTGGGACGCAGGCCTCCTCTCTATTATATTATTATTCTATTTTATTATATTATTGTTGTCTATTTATTATTTTTTTTTTTTTTTTATTATTGCTGTTGGTGTACCTAATAAATAAATAAAATAAAAAATAAATAAAACAGCATATTTTTTTTATTTTTTTTTTTATGAATGGCATCTCGCAGTTCAACCTATGAGGTTGTCGCCTGCTTAACCGGACTATCCTGTGGATGCCTTTAGAGTGGGGCCTCCAGCCAGGGCATAATAACTTACAAACTAAGCGACTGCACGCTAAGGGCACCCCCTGTGGGGTACGAACCTCGGCTTAGGGCGTCGCTGGGGGAGGACTGCATGGGGACAGGCTGGATCTGAATGGTATCATTATTTAGGGGCTGATTTAAAACTACTGGCACAGCATCGCGGGCTGGCTCGAGCGAGAGTCGGGGAGGGCATGGACCGGGACGTCGCGACGGACCTCGACGGCGAGGTCGGAAAGACGGCGGTTTGAGTCGGAACTTTTTAAGAGTGCTAGTCTCTTTGCTACTCTCCTGGAGGAGGGTGATAGCATCATCTGGAGTGACGAGGGTATGCCTAGGACGGCGTACTGTACTAATGCGCGAGGGTTCGTAACGGGCGGCCGCTGCAATCAGGGGATAAAACAGCATAAAACAAATAAAATATATTTATTTACCTTTACGTAATCTAAAATGACTAGATATGATTTGGTTACAATGCATGACCTTGCTTTTAAACTTGACCTTTCTTGTTCTTCATTGAAATAGCATAATTGCATTTATCAAGTTTTTAGGTACTATGCTAATGAATATTATAAATAACTGATGAAATGACGTATCAATCTCACAGGAGCACATCCATACAAATAAATAAAATTGAAGTGCCTGTTTGTAATATTAAAAGAACCGCTTTTTACTACATGTAGGTATATGAATGATTATACGGTGCATATACCAAAATAATAATTTTTACAATTTTTGTCTGTCTGTCTGTTTGTTCCGGCTAAGCTCTGGAATAGCTGGACTGATTTTGACGGGACTTTAAGTGGCAGAAAGCTGATGTAATAAGGAGTAACTTATGCTACTTATATTTCAGGGAAAAAAAAAACATTTTTTTTTGTTAAATTCCACGCGGACGAAGTTGCGGGCACAACTAGTATTATGTATGAACATACTCGTATCAAGGCAAACTCAATTGAATCTGCTATAGCATTTTATCGAGGCCGTTGCTACTGCAAAACTGACAAAGAGTCAAGACTAACTACTAATTACTTCCTTTTATCCTGGATATAAGGCTAAATATGTATTTTTTTAATCCTTGCATTTTTGTTAATTCTTTCATAAAATCTTCAATCACCTGTTATTTAAAAAAATGCCTTAATTTATTTAGGCTAATGTCTAATGTTCGTTTACTTTCTACACTTGCTCGAGTGTTGAAAATTCGAAAAGTTAGTTAAATTAGTGTTAAACAAAAATTAAATTAAAAATTTAAAAAACCCCCGACAGACAAAACCTCTAAAAAAACAAAAATTAAATCAATCCAAGCGTCGTAGCGTCGGGGGTCCGCTTTGTTTAGTGTATGTACTAAGCGGTCTACTTAGCATTTTCATTTTTATTTTTTTAGAGGTTTTGTCTGTCGGGGGTTTTTTAATTTTTTAATTTAATTTTTATTTTATGCTTTTTAAACTTAAATTATTTTTTATTAGACTTGACTGTCCCACTCCTGGGCTTAGGTCTCCTCCCATTCCTTCCACTTTTCTTGGTGTTGCGCCTCTTCTCGCTTATTAACGAAAACAAGGAAAGATGAATTTAAAAAAAAAAAACTTAAGCTTTTAGGGGGAAGGGGGGTGTGCAGCCTACGTCCCTGGCGATGCCCATGGTTACAAGTGACATGACTTCAAATTTCCAATCAACTAGACCCGTAGAAGTTGTTTAAATCACTTCATCAACTAGAAAAGAGGTGATGAGCTTCAAACGGCTGAGCAGATTTTCTCGAAACATAGCTAAGAACACTCTCGATTAAAATACCTTTTAAATGACACCAATTTTATCAAAATCGGTTCATCCGTTTGGGAGCTACGATGCCACAGACAGACACACAGATACACACGTCAAAGATATAACACCCCTCTTTTTTGGTCGGGGGTTAAAAAAGGGATTAAGTGTTATAATGTTTATCAGATACTCAGAACTGCAGGCCTAAAATGGCCGCTTTTAATAGACTTGTCATAGGATAATATGAATCACTTTAAAATTGTTAAAATGTTAACAGACACAGTATTTCGTTTATTTTTACATTTTTAAATACTTCTATAAAAAAACATTTAAAAATATATAAAGTAGTAGCCCACCGATATCGGGAACAGGGTATAAGCTACCGGCGACGGTCAGGGTTTCAGAGAAAGGAACCTCCTAACAAATGTCCAAGAGTACGGCTTTCTGAATCAAGCCCTTGATCCAGCTGCCTAACGAGAGCCTAATCAGATATTGGTCGAGACTCTTGGCAATTAAGCCATACAGACACAGTTATTATTATGTATTGTCATTTAGTTCCTATTTTACGAATTGTAAAGTAATTCATATTATATTATTCGTCTTTTATGATTCTGTTAAAGCGACCATTTTGGATCCCTGACCTAATTACGAGGTTAATAAAATGTGCTAATGTAATTAGCATATTTTTGATTTCATTGAAAAGACAATTACTCCGCCCATATTTGCAAATTAAGGGCAGGTGTTCTGACCTCAATTTACAAGATGATGTCAGATCATGTAATATTATGTTTGTTCGAAAATTTCTCCGAAGCTAGCACAGCTGCCTACACTTGTTAGAGAAATCCGGTCATAACATAGATTCCGCATTATTGCCTTCGGCTTCGTTTGCGTGAACTTGAATATACTTAATATTCAAGTCATTCGTTCATCATTTTATTATGACTTTGGTTTACGATTATTCATCCAAGAAATTGTTATAGATTTAGTTGTGGAGGTCAGATAGGCAGTCGCTTCATGTAAAATACTGGTATTCAACTTCATCCAGTAAGACTGGAAGCCGACCCCAATGGAGTTGGGAAAAAGGCTAGGCAGATAATGATGAAATTGTTATAGATTCGTCTTTTGGTTTAATTCTTTCATTTGTCATTATCATCATCTGCCTAGCCCTTTCCCAAACTCTCTTGGGGTCGGCTTCCAGTTTAACCGGATGCAGCCGAGTACCAGTATTTTACATGAAGCGACTGCCTAACTGACCTCCACAACCCAGTAACTGGGTAATACGATACCTCTTGGTAAGACTGGATGTCAGACTGTTTTTTTGGCTTCTGACTCCTCGTAACGTCTGTAAAAGATCTACAAATGACAGCCGGGACCAACGGCTTAACGTGCTTTCCGAGGCACGGAGAGAACTCGGTATGTAATGATGGTCACCCATCCACGGACCAACATCGGCAAGCACGGCTTAACCTTAAAGATCGAACCGGGCCGCTGTTATTATTTAGCCACGAGCTCCTCCAAATCATTCCTTCTCATTCATTCTTTCATTTGTCTAAACATAAAATGTTATGCCAATATCATAATGTGTACACATGGCGATACATCAAAGTACAAATTTCTAGTATAACATGGCTTAACTTTGTATAGATTTTCTGTACAAATGAGAGATCCGCATAAACTGGTTTTGTGCAGTTTGATTGAACGTCGTACGAATATTGCCGTTGCTTGAGGCGATTTTAGAGCCTGGTTGATCTATATCTATAGAAAATCATATATAGAACTACTTTTCTTTTTCATATCTCCTTTCGCAGGTCTGCTGGCAAAAAAATCATATGAAATAAGCAGTACCTTTGTACTCTAATATTTTATGTTTTTTCCTATGTTGTCTATTGTGTGTACATAAATAGTAAAATAAATAAATAGAATTGTGCTGTATCTATAGAAAATGCTGCCAGCCTTTTGGGCACTTATACTGTTAACAGCGATGCGTATCTTTTTTATGCCAATGATATACAAATACATCCATACATTATTCTGTTAATTTAATTATATTATTTTATTTTTTACATTTTGGGAAAGCTTACAGACTAAAATAGCATTATAATAACAAAAATAAATAACTAAATTGCTAATTAGAAGCTTCCCCAGATGAATACATAATTGATTAAGGCTTTACTATAAAGATATATACTTCATTACTAATAATTCCTACGAAAGATTTAAGGTATTCAGAAAACTTCGAGGATTTATTAAAACCTACGAGGTAATCTATTTTTATCCCGATTTCCTTTCCGTAGTATATATTTAGAGTACTTTTAAATACTGTGTTACTTTCATTGTTTCTAAATGCACACACAAACAAAATGAAAAATTTCAATCTATATACTTTTTTAAATAATCTAATATTTTCGTATGAACAAATTCAGGGGCGTTGTCGCCCCAAATGTGATTGTGATGACTCCAGTAAGGTTCGGGCACTACGTAATTTTCCACCAAATTAGGTAACTTGGACACTAAAATATCCACGTCTTTCAGTGACGACAATGTATCACTTTGAGCACTTATTAATACAACCGGAGAGGATACTCGGGAGACATTGTATTGCGGAGGCTTTCGAGTTCCATATCGTTCCATGTTCCCCTCAGGCCCTTCATCGTAACGTTGGAAATTCCCACTTAAAAGCAACTGCGCAAAATGTGCAATGTTCTTTATTGATGTACCACTAAACACATGAGCCACTGCCACGGCTACATCTTTGAGTGGTATGGTGCCAGGCTTGTATCCACTGGTCAATGATAGTCCTAGTTCACAAAACTGAGGAGCTAACTCACACAGGTACTCCATAACGAAATGCACAATATGCTCTCTACCAAATATTTCATTTAAACCAGCATTATCAATGAAAGCTTTTATCGCTACGTAGTTTTGAGCAGCTAAGCGCGCTAAAGGGTTGTTGTAGTTCTTAAACCATGCTACGGGCCCCATCATGATGGCCACCCTAACCTTATCATTGTATTCAGGCCGCAAAGAGTTCGTTATAAAATAATTTGTGCTACCTTGAGAGTGTCCCATGTAGAACAACTTCGAATGTCCAGTGATGCGCAGAATGTAGTCAATAATTGCGGGTACATCGAAGTTGCCATGTTCGTCGAACGTGAAGTGCCAGTATTCTGGATCCTTATTAGGGTCGAGTTTAACATGTCGTCGGGAATAAAAGTTTCCTCTGTGGTTGGCCGCCCACACGTCGTAACAATTACTGGCTAGTACGTAGCCGATCCCAGTCCGTGTTCCAGTAACTATCCACATGTCCGCTGTATCAAATATTCCATGCATCAAAAACACTGGGTAAGGTTTGACCGCATCACTGCACTTTGATAATATTCTAAACACATTTAAAATGTATCCATCGTCTGTGGTCACTGTATGCACTTCTGTAGGATACTTGTACTTGTCGGTAAGTTCTGTGAAGTTCAAGTATACATCCTCGTTGAACCCCAGAGCCTTTTTGAATTCTCGTTTCTGCGGCAGGGAATACGATACGAGACTAGTCGGCCGAAACGTGGGCCTTGATGTGTCGATGTGAGGCATATACTGTGACAGTATCAAAAAATATAGTGTAAATATGATTGAATACTGTTCCATCTTTGTATTCTTATGTCACGGAAAGTTTAACAACGTTTGTTTTCATTGTAAACCAGTATCCAGTTTTATAACATTCGATTGACCTTACAGGAAGGTCTTAAAGATAACTACGTATGTAAAAAAATTAACAAGTATATATAGAGAAGAGACTGACGTTTTTCTTATGATAGATTAGAATACAATGCGATAGGCTAGCGAGGTGAACAGTTAAATTGTTCTTGTGTACTTCCTGGTGTAAAATGCTTGCTTGTTAGCGTTTTGCGACAGTAAAATGATATTTATTAAAGCAACTACGTGGTTTATATAAAGCTTCCTTTAAAAATGACCTTAAGAGTAACAAGATTTTTGCAGGAAATGAAATCCAGTTTGAGTTTTAAAAAATAACATAAATTTTTGCAAATTCCTTTTGGGTAGTCAGGCTATAAAACGCGTAACTCTTTGCATGAAGTTAATGCTGATTTAGACAGGGTAAGTAACTGAGTCCTGAAACTGGAGACAAGTCAGTGCTGACACGAAATTACTAGGTATAGTGTAAATTGATTCGGAGTCCGTACAGTGTCGTGTCAGTGCTGACTTTAATATTCCAGCTTAATTATTTTTTAGGTATTTCTTGTTTTTGCGGAAGTATTTTGCTATTTCATTAGTATTGATAGACTAATCACTGTAAACGTGATATTTATTTACTTGGTAAGTTGGTACTTTTAATATTCTGTTACTTTAATTATTTCTAAATACACAAAAAACGAAATTTAAAAAAAAATAATCTTTATACTTATTCAATTAATCCAATGTTTTCGTATGAACAAATTCAGGGGCGTTGTCGCCCCAAATGTGATTGTTATGACTGCAGTAAGGTTCGGCCAGAGCCACAGCTGCATCTTTGAGTGGTATGGTGCCAGGCTTGTATCCACTTGTCAAAGTTAGTCCTAGTTCACAAAACTGAGGAGCTAACTCACACAGGTACTCCATAACGAAATGCATAATATGCTCTCTACCAAATATTTTATTTAAACCAGCATTATCAATGAAAGCTTTTATCGCTACGTAGTTTTGAGCAGCTAAGCGCGCTGTAGGGTTGTTGTTTATAAACCATGCTGAGGGCCCCAGCATGATGGCTACCCTAATCTTATCATTGTATTCAGGCCGCAAAGAGTTCGTAACAAAATAATTTGTGCTACCTTGAGAGTGGCCCGGTGACGTCACATCTCAATTGATTTGACAACAAAGCAGAGCCTCCAGTTTCTTTTCTGTCTTCTATCCATTTTCGTATCCAAACTCAAAGAAATTACCACGACTACTGACTGCATGAAAACAGTTTTTTCGGTACTCGACGCCAGCACTGACGCCTGTACTAACCCGTTAACTTACCCTGTCTAAATCAACCTTTAGTCACTATAAGTTAACTATACCTAGTAAGGTAAGGTACTAAGCAAGAACCGTTCGTTTTTGCGCATATAAAATTTTCACGGTCAGTATATGCTTAAAGTGGCATTTAATTTAAAATAAGTAAGTAATTATGTTTTTTGTAATATTTATTTTTATTGACCTTCAGCATTCGTAAACATCGTTATCAGTAGTAAATAACGTTAAAAAGAAGTTGATTGCACATAAATGAGTCTGATCAATTGTATATAAAGCACCGTGCTTGTTTGTTTGTTTTGCAGTAGACATTTTTATACATGTACCGACAGTCCCATTGTGTACTGGAGATTCTACAAGTGGTGATATTTTAGAAAGTAATAGCTACGTCTGGTGCAGTCTGGACAATTCATCATTCCTCCTGAGCAAACTGACTGGCAAGTTATTATTAAATGCTCGAATGCTCTCCATTATATGCTCGTGCGCATGTAACGAAAGTCTGCCAAACAGTCTTATCAAGAGGTATATCGTAAAACCCAGTACTAATTGGGTTGTGGCAATACTAATGCAGCCGGCCAGTAGGGAATTAAAACAAGTTTTATTGCAAAAACTGTGGGTCGCTACATAAATCCCCCGGAGACCGGAGGTCGATGCTAGAATGAGTCAGCTTGTAGTATTTAGCCGTGCCACGGTGAGTTGGAAGAGTCTGGCGGTGGTGGTGCGAACTCCAGCAGCATTTGCTTCAATGCGTCGGACGTTGTACAGCGCGGCAATGTAGCAAACCTAGAGAGGTGTCGACTGGGAGGTATGGAGCTCTCGATCGGCCGAAAGTGCCAGTGTGCTGGGCCAATGTCGCTTGATGAGAGGCTGAGGGTGCTGACCAGGAATGCGCTTCCGCTGCATGCTGGTGGTCGGGAATACCCATTTGAAGCTGGCTGGCTGTGATAGTCGCTGCTCGAAAGCTTGAGGAAGTGATGTTGAGGATGATGTAGCTCGAAGGGTGCGCCGACATCCATTTCACCAGTTTAGAGGTATGAGGAACAGGGTGTAAAGTTTCTCAATAATCCGCTGAAAAGGGAGGATCCTCCGACCAGGCAGGTGTTATGTCTGGTAGGCTACTGTTCGACAGTCGTTGTCTGGTTTTGCTTCATAGTCTTAAGTTCAGGTAAACTTTTCTTGCAACTTGTAGGAAATTGATGTTAGTTCTTCCGTTGTGTCATAGATACCGTTGTAGTACTTTTTGTTATAAGTTGCTTTTTGTGGGTCGCTACATGTTAATTCAAGGCATTTCGGTAAAGATAACTATTAAAATAAACACTAAGTAAATTTATAGATTCTCTACCTAGTTGTGAACTGAGGAATTTATATTTGAATGATTTAGACGTGGCAATTTGATTAACGACCCTCAAAATGGGGTTTTGATAATATTGTTTTGCATTTATGGAATGTTGTCAGATTGAATCTAAGTGCTGTATGACCACTTAGCCTCTAAAATTCTACTGAAATAAATGCCTCTTGATTTCGCCTATAATCATAAAATGAACCGCTACCTTACACGTGAATTTTCTGTGAACTGGAATAAATAATTCAATGTCTCTATGCGTAAACTTGAATTTAAACACAGCATCAATTTTCGTCTTGATTTAAATAATTAATCATACTTCATTAATGATTTCGACGAACACTAAGTATTTCCAGTTTTTTGCGGAAGTATTTTGCTATTTTATTAGTATTGATGGACAAACAAATAAATCGATAAATCACTGAAAATGTAAAAATAATTCTATTGGGATTTTCAATAGGTACCGCGTGGTGCTCGACCACTTTTCATCCTTATAGCCTGAGATATAAGGTTGAAAAATAAATTAGCGATTATATCACACATAGGTATGCTTAACTAAATGAGACTAATAAAATAATAATATTTTTTATTACCTACACTATTAAATATAAACTCTTAGAATTAAATTGAACTGATCACAATACTTCTAAGTACTTCTTTTCTAATCAATGGTAAAAATATTGAATATTAAATGACTGGGGTGCAATAGTTGGCCACGACCACCACTGCATCAGAATACTTAAATAATTCATTACTAAGAATGCAACATACAAAGTATACCTATATTATGAAAGATTAAGGTAAGTGTGGTGGACTGTATTTAATAAAAGATTTCTTGATGATTTACTTGGTTTTATTCTTCAAAATATGTACATTGTTTCTTCTTGAAGCGATAGTAACGACTGTGTTCTAGCTTTTTTTTTTTTTTTTTTTGAATGGCATCTCGCAGTTCAACCTATGAGGTTGTCGTCTGCTTAACCGGACTATCCTGTGGGTGCCTTTAGAGTAAGGCCTCCAGCCAGGGCATAAAAACTTACAAACTAAGCGACTGCACGCTAAGGGCACCCCCTGTGGGGTACGAACCTCGGCTTAGGGCGTCGCTGGGGGAAGACTGCATGGGGACAGGCTGGATCTGAATGGTATCATTATTTAGGGGCTGATTTAAAACTACTGGCACAGCATCGCGGGCTGACTCGAGCGAGGGTCGGGGAGGGCATGGACCGGGACGTCGCGACGGACCTCGACGGCGAGGTCGGAAAGACGGCGGTTTGAGTCGGAACTTTTTAAGAGTGCTAGTCTCTTTGCTACTCTCCTGGAGGAGGGTGATAGCATCATCTGGAGTGACAAGGGTATGCCTAGGACGGCGTACTGTACTAATGCGCGAGGGTTCGTAACGGGCGGCCGCTGCGATCAGGGGATTACGGTGTTTAATGGCGTTATCGAAGAAACGCTTCGAAAGACGTTTCATAAACTGAAGGACGGTGGGCATTCTAAGGTCTACGTGTAGACGGTCATTACGGACATAAAAAGGGGCTCCCGTGACTCTACGTAAGAACCGGTTCTGTAAAACTTGCATCCTATGGATGTACTTAGGCTTGGTGTGAGCGTACACGACGCAAGCGTACGTCATAATGGGGCGGATCACCGCGGTATAAAGGCGCAACTTGCACTTGAGTGACAACTTGCTTTTTGCCGAAATCATGAAATGAAGCCTACCCATAGCAAACGCAGCTCGGTCGCGAGCTGCTTTGATGTGCGCCGCGAAAGACAAGTGGTTGTCAAGTATGACTCCTAAGTACTTGGCTTGCTTCTCCCAAGGGATAGGCTTACCGTACATAGTGATCGGGCTGAGCGCGGGTGGCTTAATTTTACGCTGTTTAGAGAAAAGAACTGCCTGGCTCTTGTCGGGGTTCACCTCGATTCTCCATTTCCGGAACCAAGCGCCTAAGACGTTGGCTGAGGTTTGGAGGGTGCTATAGATAGCGTCGTGACTGCGGCCAGTGTAATAAATGGCCGTGTCGTCCGCGAACAGGGCTAACTGAGCCTTCTTGCTCTTGGGGATGTCACTGGTGAACAGAGTAAAGATAAGGGGAGAGACGACGGAGCCCTGAGGGACTCCGGCTCTAATGGGGTGGGGGGAAGACAGTGCCTTCCCGATGCGATAGCGGAAGGTGCGATCCGACAGAAAGTCTCGTAAGATGAGCACGAGACGGTCCGGCACTCCCAGTTTGTACAGCTTATATAATAAGCCGTTGTGCCAGACTTTGTCGAAAGCCTTTGCTATGTCGAAGTACAACACACCCGTCATCGCTCCACGCTGGAAGCCAGCGCTCAAGTGTTCTACGATGCGATGGGCCTGTTGAATGCAGGAGTGTCCGGTCCTGAAGCCGAACTGCTCGTTGGGGATGAGACTCTTAGCCTCGGCGAAGTCTTTGAGTCGCTTATAAATAAGTCTCTCGTAGATTTTGCCGAGTGCGTTCAGGAGACTGATAGGTCTGTAGCTTGAGGGCTCAGACTTGGGTTTGCCTGGCTTGGCGAAACCGATGACAGTGGCCTCTTTCCATATTTGGGGAAAGGCGTTGTTGCTCAGGGCGCCATTGAAGATGGCCGCCATTAACACGACGAGCTGAGCGGGGAGGAGTTTTAACACCCTATTGGTGATTCCGTCGGAGCCGGGTGCTTTCCGCGGTTGAAGCTTATTAATGATGTCTTGCACTTCGTCAGCTGTGACCGAAGGCAGAGGATCATCAGGGTCTTCTACGGGAGGGAGGGCGGCTTTACGTTCGACGAATGCGTTCACCTCATCGAGATGTCGCTTGTCTACTGGTTGAGAGCTGGGGGAGCACTGGGACTCCAGGCTGTCGGCTAGGCATTCGGCCTTCTCAGAGTCGTCGAATGCGATGCTCTTATCGGGTCGGGTGAGGGGAGGCATCGAAGCCTCTTCGGTGGAGCGCAACTTGCGTTGGAGCTGCCAGAAGGCTAGGTGGGTAGGCTCGAGCTCGCTAAGCGTCTTGTCCCATTGATCTGAACGATGCTCACTAGTGCGCTTCTTTACAGCACGCTGTAAATAACGCATGTGAGCTTTGTTCGCGTCGCAGGGAAAGTTGCTGTAGGCACGGATGGCCGCGTTCTTCTCGGTTATCAGTTCACGTACGTCAGCGGGTAGAATCCAGCGTTGATCGCTCATTGCTGGAACTTCCCGTGAGCAATCCTTTAGTACGGATTGCACGTGTTCTGTAAACGAGTTGATGGCGGCCGTCGTGTCTGCGACTGAGACAATGTGGTCGGGGATGGCCTCCAGGTGAGGCGACGTGGTGGATTTCAGCTTTTCGCTGACTTTCCTCCAGTCGGTTATCACTTGGGTCGGCGGGGGCTGGCTGGGGTCAGAGGGACCCGAGCGGGGAACTAAGTGCATGAGCACTGGTCGATGGTCTGAGTTAAGCTCATGTAAAGTCTCGATGGAATGCAACTTAAGGTTGACATTCTTGAGTAGCGCTATGTCGAGAACGTCCGGACGTTGGTCGGGGTCGTGGGCTTCTAGCTTTCCTAGATCGCCCCTATTTATACTGTGCACAGTAATGTGCGTGAAGCGGTTGGCGTGCGGCGTACTTTTGCGCGCTAACCAATAGCGTGGCTCGACTTTGAGTGAAGATCGTTGGAGCCACACGGACAGGTTTCGACCTGTCTAGACTCGAATCTGACATGACCTGTGGCTTCATCGGTCTCCATTCTCTGGCCAATCAGAGGGCTTAGATTCTTTCCTGACCTTATATGGTAAAGTATATAATTCAATCTTCGTCTAATAAAGCCTATTTACATTCCTACGTGTTTTATTCTGTTTATATAGGATTCCCTTTATTAAATATCAGTATTTAGGGGTAAATAAACCTACTTTACTCAACATTATGTTCTCTTATATACTAAATAAAATCGTTTATTCCTTATTCTAATTACATTATCTTAACGCTATTCATAACTCTAAGTGATTTAGAAGTTTTAGTTCGGCGTCCGCAACAGTTCTCCCCCCGGCGCAGCTCGCGTAGCCTCTTCTTTCTTCCTTAGGACGACGAGCTTGCTCACCGGGCGTCGGAAGGTGCCGGTTCTGGTGCGTACCTCGACGACTCGCGTGCTGCCGTCCGCTCCTGGATGCGCTCGCTCGACGACTCCCATCGGCCAGGTGTTTCGTGGTAGCGTGTGGTCGACGATCATGACCACGTCGCCTTCCTGCAGCGGGCGTGTCTCGTTCTTGGGCTCGCCGCGGGGTACCAGGGTAGGTAGGTACTCTCGCAGCCAGCGCCGCCAGAAGTGGTCGGCAAGCGCTTGACTAGCTCGCCATAGTCGTCGATCAGCCTCGTCGCATGGCCCCGTCGTCGGGAGACCGGTTGATGATCCCAACAAGAAATGATTAGGAGTCAGGGCCTCAGGGTCGCTGGGGTCCACGCTAACGTGGGTCAGGGGTCGCGCGTTGATGGAGAACTCAGCCTCAGTGAGAAGCGTGCTGAGAACCTCCTCTGCAGGTGCCTTCTCGTTCAGGGTCGCCTTGAGGGCGGTCTTGACTGATCGTACCATTCTCTCCCACGCGCCGCCTTGATTTGGCGCGCCAGGAGGTATGAAGCGCCATTCCATTCGGTTTCGTAGCCCCTCGTCGTTCAATGCAGGTAGCCACTCGGTGTAGGCGTTGCGAAGTTCTTGATCAGCCCCACGGAAGTTGGTCGCGTTGTCGGAATACATGATGGATGGCCATCCTCTTCTTGCTGCCATCCTTCTTAACGCCATGATTGCTGAGTCGGTAGAAAGGGATGCAACGAGTTCTATGTGCACGGCGCGCGAGGTGAGGCATGTAAACAGGGCCCCCCATCTCTTCTCTCGACGTCGGCCCACCTTAACCATCATTGGTCCGAAGTAATCCACCCCGCAGTTGGTAAACGGGCGATGGAACGGGTCTAGGCGGGCGTGTGGCAGGTCCCCCGTAGCCGGCGTCTGAGGCACTCCTTTCAACCTCTTACAAAAGGTACAATTCTTCTCTATCGTACGTACAGTGGGTCGTAGATGAATGACCCAGTAGCGTTGCCGTAGGTCGTTCGTCACGCGTTCTCTGTTAGCGTGCCCCGCAGCGCAGTGTTCTCGTAGCACGATGAGTCTTGTCAGCGGGTGGCGGCCGTCCAAGATGACAGGCCTTTTCGTTTCTATTGGTACTGAAGAAGCCTCGATCCTCCCTCGTACCTTCATTACTCCGTCTTCAATTACCGGATCTAACTTGTATAGTTTGCTCGATTTTGATACAGGCCGAGCTGATGTGAGTCGCTCGATGTCTTCCCCGAAGCTCTCTCTCTGCGCCTGCTTGATCAGTTCTAGCTCGGCGCGTAGGACGTGACGATGTTCCATCTTCGTGGCCTTCTTTCGACAGATGTCTATGAAGGCGAGTGCTCGTGCTGTGGCCCTTACTAGGACCTCGTATCGGGAGAAGCGGGCAGGTTCTGGTAGCCAGCTATCTCGTCCTAGCTTCTCGGACGTGTGCAGTACTTCCTCTTCTTCATCTTCTGTAGTAGACATCGTGGGCCATTGCTCCTCTGGTTGGTAGAGAAAGCTAGGTCCCTGGAACCATCGGTCGTTCGTACTTAGTGACTCGTTGTTGAGTCTCGTTGCGTCGTCCGCTACGTTGTGGTTAGTGGGAAGCCATCTCCATTCTTGTTTCTGAGTCAACTCTGCGATCTCTCCTAATCTGTGAGCGACGAAAGGAGTGTAACGTCGCATGTCGTGGTGAATCCAATGTACCACCGTAGACGAGTCGGTCCAATAGGTCGTCTGACCGATCGTTATTCTGTGTTCCTTCTTAATGGTGCTGGCGAGTCTTGCTCCGATGACCGCCGCCTGCAGCTCCAGCCGTGGTATGGTCTGCGCTTGTTTTGGCGCTACTTTGGCTTTGGCGGCTACCAGCACAACGTTGATACTACCGTCGGCGTATGTGATCCTCCAGTAGGCCACGGTCGCGTAGGCCTGTTCGCTGGCGTCGCATAGCATGTGTAGGTCGATGTGTTCGTACTTCTTAGTGGTGTAGCAGCGTGGCAATCTAAGTTGGGCGATCTCGCTAAGGTGCGATAACCATGACGCGAACATCTCGTTTTCTTCTGCCGGTATCTCGTCGTCCCACGTCGTTTGGAGACGCCACAGGCTCTGTAGGATGATCTTGGAGCGGATGGTGTAGTGACTCAGCAGCCCGAGCGGGTCGTAGATTGACATCACGGCGCTGAGGGCTTCTCGCTTGGTTGGTGCGCGCATCCTATCTCGTACCTCTGCTGGTACTCGGTTCATAGATGTATTGAAACCGAGCTCATCTCGTTCTGCGTTCCAGAACAACCCGAGGATCTTGTTTTCTGGTTGCTCTCCCCCCAGTTGTGTGGGCGTTGTGGCGTGTAGCTCAGGTGGCACGTCGCGTAGTGTCGTCTTGTCGCTGGCGCTCCAACCTCGCAGTGTGAAACCGGCGATGGCGTGTACTGTTCTTATTTCTTCGATCGCTTTCCACGCTTCTTGTGGGTCGTCATAGCTTACCACTAAGTCGTCCATGTAATGACTCTCTTTGATAGCTGACAGCGCTCGCGGGAACTCCTGCCCGTGCTTGTCCGCGTTGTGGTTGCGAACATGGTGGGCCATGTACGGGGAGCTCGCGGCGCCGAAGATCATGCTGGTCATCTTGTACTTTGTCGGAGGTGCTTCTCTCTCTGCCCCTCGCCACAGGAACTGTTGAGCTGGCTGGTCCTCGGTTCTTATCTTGATTCTTAAGAACATTTCCTGGATGTCTGCTGTCACTGCTACCGCTCGTTCTCGGAATCTGAATAAAATTCCTGGCAGTGATAACAGCAGATCCGGTCCCTCCAGTAGCTCGTCGTTCAAACATACTCCTTGGCTCCTTGCAGCTGCATCGAATACCAACCAACACTTGCCGGGCTTGTTCGGGTTCTGTACGGCAAAGTGTGGCAGGTACCAGCACACCGGGCTCGTTCGTTCTGAGCCGTCACACGGCGTGGCGTAGCCTTTCTTCAGCAGGTTGTCGATCTGTTTGGAGTATTCTTCGGCGAACTTTGGGTCGGCGTCCATTCGCTGCTCGACCTTTGTGAGGCGTCGGAAGGCTTGGTTGTAACTCGGCGGCAGGACTGTATCGTCTCGTCGCCAGGGAAGTCCGACTTCGTACCCTTCGTCTGTCTTCTTGGTTGTAGCCTCGACGATCTTGACGGCCCTTTGTTCTGCCTCGTTGACGCGTGGCTTGCCGTAGACGCCGAGCGCTTCGATCTTGAAGTGAGCCTCGACCAAGTTGTGGAGCTCGTAGTCGCTCGCGATCGTCGCTCGGTCAGGCTCGTAAACGTGCAGCACTCTTCCCTCTTGCATGATGGCACTGCGTGGTGCCGTTCCGTGCACCACCCAACCTAAGTTGGTCTTGGATGCGGCTGGTTCATTCGGGCCGCCAATCCGTAGTTCCCTCGAGACGATACACTCCCAGTGGTCAGTTCCCACTAAGAGCCCGGGGCGCGCGCGTTCGTAGCACACCTCGTCCGTTGGTAGATCGTGCAAGTGCTTGTAATGCAGTAGGTTCTCAGGAATAGCTTGTTGATGTAGCTGCAGGTTTCTTATTGTTCTCGCTTTAATTTTGAATCTGTTTTCTTCTTTCATACCTCGGACCCCGACCGTGACCCTCTGACTTTCGTGTTCTTCTTGCGCCATGTTGACGCCCTTTAGGTGCAGCGGCTGTGTTGGCCCCTCCACTCCTATGTGGTCTGCCAGTCCCTTGTCAATAAGCGATATGGTTGCCCCTTCATCTAGGAGCGCGTACGTCTGTGCCTCCCCTCTTGGTCCGGACACGACGACAGGACACATCTTGAGTAACACCGTTCGCTGCCCCGTGGTTGGTCTTGGAGTTATTGATAGGACGACTTCCTCCTTCGGTGTTTCTGTAGTCTTGTCGACGTCAGTCTTCTGTTGTGGTTCTTGATGAAGGGACGCGTGGTGAGGTCGGCGACACATGTTCACGCCGCAGGGTTTCGCTTTGCAGATCAGGCGTCGGTGTCTTTGCTGAGCGCACTTGAAGCACACCTTCTTCTCCTTCAGGAACTCCCAACGCTGTTGTATGGTGAGCGCCTTATACTTAGGACACTGGGGTAAAGTATGTTCTTGCTCGCACCCGGGGCACTGTAGCTTCTCTTGGTTTTCAGTGACGGTGCTGTACACCTGCGCCTTCTTCTTTAGGGTTACGGCGGGTCGTGTTTCTTTTTTTGGGTTTGCGGTGGCGCCTGTCGACGGGGCGTAAGTATACCGTAACGCCCTGTCAGCCTCCCGCATCAGGAATCGGGAAATCACGACGATCTCTGGGTCGGCCGTTCCTTCATTATCGTAGGCGTAGTCGCACCACCGTGAACGTAGGTGCGGGCTTAACTTGTCCAATACTTCTCTTGCTAGCAGTGGGTTAAATAGGTACTAGGTACCCTTTTCTGTCGATCGTCCTCAGTATACAGATGATGTTTTGTATTTTCACGGCGAAACTATTTAAATCTGCCGCCGCTGTTCCAGGCTTCGGGAGTTTCTTCAGGTCATCGAGCGCCCGATCGATAATTATTTCTGGGCGCCCGAAGCATTGTTCTAGTGTCTTCATTACGGCATCGGGGTCGGTAGCTGTGTGTAGTAGCGCGGCTACCGCATCCCGTGCTTCTCCCTTCAGACAGCCTCTTAATCTCTGTATGTTCTCTGCTGACGATATCTGGTACATTTGTGTTGAATCTTTGAATGCTGCCTTAAATGGTAGCCACTCACTGGCGGCTCCGTTGAAAGTAGTCGGTGTGTCGCGGTCGGGGTCTGGCCATTCTTTCCAACGTGACGGCCAACTGCTCAATGCTATTCTTCGCCCTGGTAGGAGTCGGCGATCGGGCCCGGGGTACTTCGAATCTAATTTGTTTAGGTTCCTCTCGTGTATCCCGCGCTGCTTCCTCCCCCCGTGTGTCGAGTCTGTTCGTTCTCAGCCACTCGTCCACCTTTTGATGCGGTTCTTCGTTGTTGGGCTCGTCGTTGATGCTTTCCTCATCGTTGATGGCTGACACCTCGGCGGCTAACCTCTTCTTAACCAGCTCTGCTTCTAGTTCAAGTTGTTTTCTTTGCAGCACTGCAAGTTTCTCGGCGGCGTTCAATTCTGCTACCCGTAGCCTCGTAGTCACGCTCGTAGTTGACCGGTGTGACCTCGTCGGCGACCGCGCTCGTGCGGTCGTTGTTGTCCGAAGTGCAGATGGTCCCGCCGTGCTGATGTCCGCCAGCCTCGAGAAGGGTGAGGCCGGTGGTTCCAGAGAGATTCTTCTTATTCTCTCTTGTTCTATCTGTTGTTCTTCATGACGGCGCGCGGCCTCCTGCTCTTGGACGCGTCGCTGTTCTTCTATTTCGGCCAGGTCTGACTGGCTTCTTGTCACAACCATCGTTCAGGTTGTCTAGGTCCGATCAGTTCGTCACGGACCCAGTCGAGTCGGTACAGGCACTGTAATATTTTAGTCCGGGTCCGTTCAGGTCGTCACGGGCCCCAGACAAGTCGGTACAGGCACTGCTGCTTCGGCTACCGACGTTCTGGTTGTAGTTACGGCGGCACTGTTTAGTATCTGGTCGTCGTAGCTCCGCTGACAGTCGTTACTATCGTTTCTTGGCTTGTATATAGGCCTTATTCGCTCTATATAAGCCTTAACTTCTTGTACATAAGCACTATTCGCTTGTATATAGGCCTATACTTCTTATACATAAGCACTATTTGCTTTATATAGGCCTAAACTTCTTATACATAAGCACTATTTGCCAGTATATAGTCACTTGTTCACTTTATATTCGTCCACTTAATGTTTGCAAGTATTAAATAGTTCTGTATGTGCTTAACACTTTTACTCACTTTATTACTTAGTTATAGTTTATGTACTTACTATGAACGCGGATCGTTTTATAAACTTTTACGCGGGAATGTTCTTTACGTTTATATACTTGTACTTCCTTTATAAACTTTCGGGTTAAAATCGCGCACTTTGCGTATATACTCCGCACTTTGTACTTTCTTCCTGAACTTTCGGTTTAAAATCGCGCACTTGCGTGTATACTCCCGCACTCTGAACTTTCGGTTTAAAATCGCGCACTTGCGTGTATACTCCCGCACTCTGAACTTTCGGTTTAAAATCGCGCACTTTGCGTATACAGGGTGTAACGGAAAGGGTATATACATCCTTAAGGGTGTGCTACAGACCATCAAACTGAACATGTTTCTCATCATAAAAAAAAAATTGCAGCAAAAAAAAAATGTGCTTCCCCATAGAAAATTGCAATACCTATTCGACCTAAATGTATAGGCAGCAGATTTTTTTTTTTGCTGCAAAGAATTTTGTATGATGACAAACATGTTCAGTTTGATGGTCTGTAGCACACCCTTAAGGATGTATATACCCTTTCCGTTACACCCTGTATACTCCCGCACTCTGAACTTTCGGTTAAAATCGCGCACTGATACTTTACATAGATTTATAGCACATACAGTTTATAGCACATACAGTTTATAGCACATACAGTTTATATGGCACATACAGTTTATACAGTTTATTGTTTACTTACTTGCAAATTAGGACGTATTATATCACTTTTAGCACTGATTTTATTTTATTTATCCGTGTCGATGGACCAGACTGTGGTGGACTGTATTTAATAAAAGATTTCTTGATGATTTACTTGGTTTTATTCTTCAAAATATGTACATTGTTTCTTCTTGAAGCGATAGTAACGACTGTGTTCTAGCTTTCCTAGATCGCCCCTATTTATACTGTGCACAGTGATGTGCGTGAAGCGGTTGGCGTGCGGCGTACTTTTGCGCGCTAACCAATAGCGTGGCTCGACTTTGAGTGAAGATCGTTGGAGCCACACGGACAGGTTTCGACCTGTCTAGACTCGAATCTGACATGACCTGTGGCTTCATCGGTCTCCATTCTCTGGCCAATCAGAGGGCTTAGATTCTTTCCTGACCTTATATGGTAAAGTATATAATTCAATCTTCGTCTAATAAAGCCTATTTACATTCCTACGGGTTTTATTCTGTTTATATAGGATTCCCTTTATTAAATATCAGTATTTAGGGGTAAATAAACCTACTTTACTCAACATTATGTTCTCTTATATACTAAATAAAATCGTTTATTCCTTATTCTAATTACATTATCTTAACGCTATTCATAACTCTAAGTGATTTAGAAGTTTTAGTTCGGCGTCCGCAACAGTAAGTATCCAGAAAACTTCGAGGATTTATTTAACCTACGCGTTTATCTATTCTGGTCCCGATGTTTTCCTCATAGTATTTATTTGTAGTACTTTTTAATATTCTGTTACTTTAATTCTAATCTTTGTACTTATCTAAATAATCTAATATTTTCGTATGAACAAATTCAGGGGCGTTGTCGCCCCAGATGTGATTGTGATGACTCCAGTAAGGTTCGGGCACTACGTAATTTTCCACCAAATTAGGTAACTTGGACACTAAAATATCTACGTCTTTCAGTGACGTCAACGCGTCACTTTGACCACTTATTAATACAACCGGAGAGGATACTCGGGAGACATTGTATTGCGGAGGGTTTCCAGTTCCATATCGTTCCATGTTTCCCTCACGCCCTTCGTCGTAACGTTGGAAATTCCCGCTTATAAGCAACTGCATAAAATGTGCTATGTTCTTTACTGATGTACCGCTGAACGTATGAACCACACCCACGGCTACATCTTTGAGTGGTATGGTGCCAGGCTTGTATCCACTTATCAAACTTAGTCCTAATTCACAAAACTGAGGAGCTAACTCACACAGGTACTCCATAACGAAATGCACAATATGCTCTCTACCAAATATTTCATTTAAACCAGCATTATCAATGAAAGCTTTTATTGCTACGTAGTTTTGAGCAAGTAAGCGCACTATAGGGTTGTTGTTATTCTTAAACCATGCTGAGGGCCCCATCATGATGGCTACCCTAATCTTATCATTGTATTCAGGCCGCAAAGAGTTCGTTACAAAATAATTTGTGCTACCTTGAGAGTGTCCAATGTAGAACAACTTCGAATGTCCAGTGGTCCGCAAAATATAGTCGATAATTGCGGGCACATCGAAGTTGCCATGTTCATCGAACGTGTAGTGCCAGTATTCTGGATCCTTATTAGGGTCAAGTTTAGTATGTCGTCGAGAATAAAAGTTTCCTCTGTTATTGGCCGCCCACACGTCGTAACAATTACTGGCCAATACGTAGCCAATCCCAGTCCGTGTTCCAGTAACTATCCACAAGTCTGCTGTATCAAATAGCCCATGCATCAAAAACACTGGGTAGGGTTTAACCCCATCACTGCACTTTGATAATATTCTAAACACATTTAAAATGTATCCATCGTCTGTGGTCACTGTATGCACTTCTGTAGGATACTTGTACTTGTCGGTAAGTTCTGTGAAGTTCAAGTATACATCCTCGTTGAACCCCAGAGCCTTCTTGAATTCTCGTTTTTGTGGCAGGGAATACGATACGAGCCTAGTCGGCCGAAACGTGGTCCTTGATGTGTCGATGTGAGGCATATACTGTGTCAGTATAAAAAAATATATTGTAAATATGATTGAATATCGTTCCATCTTTGTAATCTTATGTCATGTGTCTTATGTTAAAGTTTAACTACGTATGTTTTTATTCTAAACTAGTCAAGTTTTATAACATTCGATTGACCTTACAGGAAGGTCTTAGAGATAACTATGCATGTAAAAAATAGCGCGTGGAGCCTCCGCGCGGAAGAAGTGTAACTTCGTTACACTACAAGCATGCGTTCGAGTGCCACGCATTCGCACACGAATATGTGCCGATAAAAAAAAACAAGCAATATATCATTGATGGCAAATAACTTGATGTACACACAAGATGATTTGTACTTCAATGATCTTACTAATTATTATAACAACAAAAATAAAGATTCTTCTATCAACATTATTACAGCTATGCAAGGATGGATTGCCATGATTTTTTATGAAAAAACGAGGTGGGGTGTGTGGGAATGTACAGTCACGACCAATAATATGTATACACGCAGCAACTTTTAAAAGTGATTTTCTCATACTGTATTGATTAAAGGTTTTACGTTTTCACGAACATGGAATTTTGGAAGCCATACTATTACAAAATAGATCTTACCTGAACGTAGAAACCGTAATTTGAAGTGTAAATCACTTTTCAGTTTTGCTAAGTGTATACATATTATTGTTCGTGACTGTACAAGTGCCTCAAGGGCCCTCACTCATGGTTGTATTTTTTTCTATATCGTGTGGTGAGTGCCAAACCGGGTGTCAGAGTTTTTTATGTTGTGGGCCTCTGACTTGGCTTTACATGCCGTCAAGAAATATATGTCAGGTATGCTGGTTTCGCACATGAATCCGAATAATCAGAGGAGCGTGTCGGGTTTTTTTTTTTTTTTTTTTTTTTTTTTTTTTTTTTTTTTTTTTTTTTTTTTTTTTTTTTTTTTTTTTTTTTTTTTTTGGCAGGAGGGGAAATCTGGTCGGACTAACACCCAGGCTGTTTCACAAATCGATCCAGTCTGGGTAGTGTCAGGCTCCAACTGACTAAAACCACCTTTGACTTGTCACACCGACGGCACTTCAGTAGGCTATCACTGCTCGTTTGGTTTGATTAGGAGTAGTGGGGTTTAACCCGACAGGAGTTCGAGATCTGAAGTACCTAGGGCTTGTCCTCGACAGCCGGTGGAACTTCGTGGAGCACTTCCGACGTTTGGCCCCAAAACTGGAACGGGCAGGAGCTGCATTCAAGCGGCTCTTGCCCAACCTGGGGGGTCCAAACGCCTCCTGCCGGAGGCTCTACGCGGGGGTCGTGCGGTCCATGGCCCTTTATGGGGCCCCGGTGTGGGCGTGTTCTTTGAGGCGGCGAGCCGCCCATTACCTGATCGCGCCCCAGATGGTGGTAGCCGTAAGGCTGGTCCGGGGGTACCGTACGATCTCCGGCGAGGCGGCGAGCCTCTTGGCCGGATTGCCGCCATGGGATCTGGAGGCGATGGTCCTCGCGCGCCTGCATGAATGGCGCGCGGAGGCACTACGCCGGGGGGAAACTCCGCTGCCGCGGCAAATTGTCGCTCAGCGGACAGACCTCCGGCGCGATCTCATGGTGGCATGGAGACAGCGACTATCGCAACCACGTGCAGGGCACGCCACAATAGTGGCGATAAGTCCCCTCTTTGAGGAGTGGCTAGAGAGGCGGCACGGCGCCCTCACCTTCCACCTGACGCAGGTCCTCACCGGACACGGTTGTTTCGGGAGGTTCCTGCACCGAATTGGGCGGGAGGAAACGCCCGGGTGTTACCATTGTGAGGATCGGCCGGAGGACACGGTGGAGCACACCGTGGAGCTCTGCCCCGCTTGGGCTGAGCACCGCCGTGTCCTCGTAGCGGCGATTGGCGGCGGTGACCTCTCGCGACCGGCCCTGGTTCAATCCATGGTCCGGAGCGAGAGGGAATGGGAAGCCGTCGCCTCCTTCTGCGAAGCAGTCATGCTAGCGAAGGAGGTGGCGGAACGTGAGAGGGAGAGAACCTCACGTCCCAGCCGCCGCGGGAGACGCCCCGGGCGTCGGGGGGCAACCAGTGGCCCCCGGCCACCGTAGGCGCGAGCCTGTGGACGGTGAGTAATGGGCTAGCTCACCGTCCGTCCGTCTTATGACGACAGGCCGGAACATGGGTGGGTTTTAGTCAGTACAAGTCTGACACACCCTCCCGCTCCGCCCAGAGCGGGAGAAGTCATTTGATGATTTCCCATCCGAAAAAAAAAAAAAAAAAAAAAAAAAAAAAAAGGAGTTCGAGATCTGATCCGTATCCGGTTATATAACAACTAGCTGTCCCGCGCAACAATTTATTGTTATTTTAAGAGAATGTTTGAATTCATAATATTTCTTTACATTTGCACGTCACATTACACATCATGTGGCGAACATACCTAATAATGTTTCTACAACCTTGCATGCATGTATTTTCTTGTAAGTATGACACATGTTTATGCAAATAAATATTATCTTATCTTCTCCCCAAATGGAGACTACACCACAAAAAAAAAGGTTTGCCGAACGATACTTCACCACCAACTCTTGTGTTGTTCGCTATACCTAATAGTGCACCTACAATTTGCACAAAATCAAAAAAAAAACGAAATATTTTATTTTACATAGGCCTACATGAACACTTATAAAACGTCGACAAAAGGTGCACGCTTCGAGTTGGTCGTTTCCTATGAAGAAGAACCGGCCAGAAACTCCATGGTTACACTTTTAAAATTATTTGGTTTTACAACATTTGAAGTTACAGCGTTAGTACTTAAGTATGGGAGACAGCGTAGGCCCGACAATAAGTCGTTGCTTACTACAAAAGGTAGAACAAGATAAAAAAAAAACTTCGAATTTACAAAGCCTACAAAAGCACGTTATGTTCATGTCCAAGCGAGCCGAATGCCATCTACTGGACACAAATCCAGTCTCCATGACTGCTACTGAGAAATTCCTGATAGATAAACCCAATAACAATTTGCCCGACCCGGAATTCGAACCCAAGACCGCAATCGCGTTTTCGACCTAGTGGTCTAGTGACCAACGAGACAGTCCATTCGTACTTGGACGTTTTTGGATCAATAATACCATAATAATGAAGAATAGGATCTGCAAGGACTTGGGAGGGGCCATTGATCAGCAGTGAAACAGAAAAGACTATCAAAATAAAAAAGGATTTGGTACTGATAACATGTTTGCATATACATATGACGAGAATCGTAATCTTTATTTGTTAAACATAGTTATTTACATTAAAGTGTTAGGTTAACATATTTGAACGCTATGTTTTGCCGCGAAGGCATACAAAGTGAATAAAATGTAATTAAAACACTAAAATACTTAAAAAAAAACTAAATAAAACAAAAAAAAAGACAAAATGAAGCATAAACTAAAAATATTAAAAACTATCATTTATAAAATCTGAAAAAAGAGTATACAGAAGTTACAGAAGCAATTAATAGGTTTATTATAAAATAAAAAAAAATGATCAAGGACCACACATGGTCAAATGTGAATTATGGAAAACATTATGTTGAATTCATAGGAATATTTAAAGACTTCCTCATCATCGGCCTAGCCTTGTCAATATCGTTGAGGTCAGCTTCCAGTCTAACCGGACTCAGCTGAATATTAATATTTTACATGGAGTGATAGCCTCTGATGAGGGTGATGATGAAGGTTGTAATAGCTAAAAAGCAGGGCATATGAATAAAAATAAACGATCCCAGTTACGTAAGCTAAGCAACTATTTAAAAAAATAAGGTACAGCTTTAACAGTAGTAGTAAAATCTATCTATACATCTGCACTCTATAAAATACAAATAAATAAAATTGAAGTGTCTGTTTGTAATATTAAAATAATCGCTTTTTACTACATGCATATGATTGTATATTATACGTTACATATTTTGGTAAAAATAACATTTTTTACAATTTTTGTCTGTCTTTCAGTCTGGACCGATTTTGGTGGGACTTTCACTGGGAGATAGCTGATGTAATAAGGAGTAACTTATGCTACTTTTATTTTAGAAAAATTCTAATTCCACGCGGACGAAGTTGCACGCACAGCTAATAATAAATATTTTCTGAAACATTTTGTCAGGACATAATTGTCTATGTGGTTTACAAATACCGTTCGAATTTGATAGCCCGACCGGCCTTGGGAAAATCTAGGGCCGTCCTAATCGAGGTTATAAATTAGAACGAGAATGATCGGAATTTTGTGGTTTAATTTATAGGTATAAGTAAAACGTTTCTGTGATTGAGATAAGTTGTTATTTGTGATCTATCTATCGCTTGTGATTGTCTATCGAAGGATGTCCTGTCATACTAAAGTAATAACGCTGTAACATAAAAATTTCGGACAACCAAATGATTTTAAAAGAGTAACCATGGAGTTTCTTGCTGGTTCTTCTCCATAGGAATCGACCAACCTGAACCGAGCACCTTTTTGTACTTTATAAGTGCCTAAGTAGGCCTACATGGGCACGTATAAAACGCCGAGATGTGAATTAAAAATATTTTGACATGATTTAAAGGCTTTGCAAACTAAGGCTTTGTTTAGAGAGGATGATTTCCAATACAACCGACGCTGAAGAGTGGGCTGGTGACGAAATACAGGTCTTCTACATTATTGGTAGTTCACTTTCATCATTATAAGTTATGAAAAGTCTGTAATGTCAAGTTTTCGGGATAGAGCTCTACGCATATATTAATTTACATAGTCTAGTGTAACTTCCGTGCAAAACAATCTGACCTGTTCTACTATGCATGTTATCGAACTCGGAATTACATTACCACGTTTGACAAAAAATATTGAATCTATGAAACTGTTACGTTGGTCTTTAATAAAAAAGAGATTGAAAATGACAATCCTGCTAACGATTTTTTTTTTATCGGTAAAAATCTAGCTCCTATTATATAATGTCAACCTTGTCACATTACTTAAGTGCGAGCAAAGGAAAATAATGCAAACACTTAAAATGTACACACAGGCAGACGTAGAAACCATTGAATTATACAAATAATTTGATAATAAGTTTATAGTGTTTTAGTATTAATTATACATATAGCCATGACCGTGGTAAACTTTAAATAAAAGAGCCTTGTACCTACTTAAGGAGAATGCATTCGCTAAGCGTGTAATAGTTGTTATTATCAAATAGAATAACTGATAACATGTTGCAACAAAATGTTCTGCATGCCTTCGCCATTTTCTATTACAAATTATGTAAACGTCACAGTAAAGTATGTTAACTACATGTCGGTACACACGCCAACATATCCAGCAATACAGATCCAGAATAACGTGATCTTGCTTTGTATAGATTACCTGTATAATGAGAGATTCGCTTATACTGTTTATGCATAGCTTTATTGATCGTCGTGCGTACATGGTGGTAGATGGGATGCAGGAGTCATTGTCTACCAGTCAACCTTGGGATCAACTATGATAATTTTGGCCACTGACCAACGACTGTCAAGATCTACAAATGACAGCCGGCCAAGATTATGTAGTACAGTCAGTGAGCAGCATTACCTGACCCATTAGCCTCTTTTTTGCTTTGTGAGATGGGTCAGGTAATGGTGCGGGGCACTGTACATGGTATGGTGATACTGAGATTATTGAGGAGCATCAAAGAAGAAAATGTACAGCGGCAATTCCAAATACAAGTAAGTAGGGATACGTGATGGTTTATGCAAAAACATCGCCTTAACCAATGATAATATATTATATAATTTTTCCAATGACCGTGATACGAACTCTGCCATCTGACCTTCGTGATAATCAGGCAATTAACTGTATTACTTCCGTGTTATTTCTATACTAGCTGTTGCCCGCGACTTCATTCGCGTGGAAAATTTGAAGTGGATGTGTGAAAAAAAGAAAATAGCCTACGACCTATTCTCAGACTTACCAAAAATACAAAAAAAAAACATAAAAATCGGTCAAGCTATTTCGGGGAATTCGATAACATACACTGATACGAGATTTTTATATATTAGATTGTTAGTTTTACCTGTGTGGGTCATCAAAACATTTTAAAAATGAGATCAAAGTATCGTTTACAAAAAAAAAGGTGTCTGCAGATTGCTTGATATTTGAAGACCAATAAGCAACATTTTTTTAAGCATATTTGTAACAACCTTACAGATCTTAAGTATATTGATTGTTAAAACGCAGCATTTGGAATACCGAAAATCGAGCAAATTATGTAATCTCACGAATAACCACACCGTTATGGCTAGACCCCATATGCAATACACACTTAAGTGACACCTGTTTGTTGATACAGATGGAGCCATGACTTTAGGCCCAGCGCATTACGTATACGTACAACGTAATCTTGACTTCAAATTCGCAATACTTTGATGACGCATAAGTAGATTGAGCAATTGGTTTCCCTAAGGCGACACTTTCGACTTGGCGGGTGAGGTACTCAGTCAACATGACATAGTTTCCCTACTCGGTCATTCAAAGTAGTTAGGTGTGAGGTGTTTTTCAAATACACTAATACACTTACTGTATCTCCCGGGCCCCCGAGACGTGGTAGTCGTCGGAACAGTGGGTTTTTTTATCGATAAGAATCGAGGGGTTATGTCGGATTTAATTAGAATTTCTCACTCAAAAAAAAAGGAAGTTATGCACCTAGTTTCCTTAAAGCTGGTCAGAGGCGTCTTGACCTCAGAAATAATCTCGAAGTCATCTGTTATGACCGTTGGCACAGAGTAAGGGTATCGAACTTAGCTTTGTTTTATTTATTTACTTGGTCAGTTTTCCTTTCCATTGACGACGAGGAAATACTTAGCGAACAGTGTTATCGAATTATCGCGTAACCCGCGCAATCTGTCTTAAAATAATTTTTTTTGTTGATAAATAGCTGTTCAACAAAATGGTAGATGTGTACCAAACTGACAGCTTTACAAAAGGCATTATTTCTAAATATAATGACAACAGTGGTACAAGTAAGAGTTTTTAATAATATGGAGAATTAATATTTATAAAGCCGCTTCTACGCCGGGTTCATTATAGCTTGTAATGGAACAATCCGACGGACGGACGGCACGGTTGGCGCAGTGGCTGAGCGATCGACTGCTGCGCTGCGTGTCGCAGGTTCGATCCCCGCACAGAACAAATATTTGTATGGCCTGCAGATAGTTGTTCCGTTGTTTGTAAACGCACCCACGATACAGGAGAAACTCCTAGTGTAGGGCAACGTATAAAAAAAAAAACAAGAATCCATTTTAAACAAAAACGGGTGAATCTGAATTGTCACATTAAAAACAAGGAGCGCTGTCTGAAACAAAAACTTGTAGTCTCCGAAGTGTAAGGCATAATATCAACGTTTTGGCTAGTTATGTTTAAGACCTACTGTTAATAGGGGCCAATCTATTGTCATCAATTAGTCAAAAATTTCGGTTCAGTCTGGATACAAGAAATCAGTTTAGTCTGAAGCTAAGAAATCAGCTAAGTCTAGAGTTTGGAGTCAATATCTGTCATATCTTGAGTTTTGAGCACAGCCTAGTGCAGTCAAGGAGCGGTCTTAGTTTGGTGCTGCCGTGGCTGCTGCTAGCTGCTGTGAGGAAGCTGTTCTGCGAATTGACGAGCCTGGCACTGGGGCGGTACGTGTCTGCTGGTGGGTCCTGCCAAGCCGCCCTGCATCAAGTTCATCTTGATAAAGCCAGCTTTCTACAACTGGATGTTTGTCTTCAGTTACTATCACGCTCAGAGATTTGCGGAGACATTTAAAACGTTCCCGGTTAACCTGGCCTTCATTTTTTTATTAATTTATTGTATTTTTCATATCATCATTTATTAAATTCATTTTCCCCTAATAACCTTTTTTAATGTACAAATCTGTTTACTTCTTTTATCACGAGGAGCAAGCACGTTTGTTACATTTTTTTGATCAGGCGGAGCGTTTCGGCAATTGAAACGTTTAACAAATTAAACGACGAGACGGTTTGCCGGTGATTATTTTTACTAATCTCACGCCTTTTTCATACAGATAGGCAAAAACCACAGAACGTCACCTGCTACAACCCTCACATACTCCTTTTGCTCATGTTGTGAATTATGTTTCATCATCAGCCTATAACGTTCCCGCTGCTGAGACACAGGGCTCCTCTACATAAGAGGGAGTGGGCTGTATTCCACCACGCGGGCAAGTGCGGATTGATATATGTCAAATATCTTCGAATTTTTAGTTCTTGTATTGTATTGTATTGTATTGTATTGAATTATGTTTACTGAAACAATATTTATTTAAAGAACTGACATAAGAAGCAAGGCGACCAGCTGATCCGCCGAACAGCGAACCACTGCTTGTCTTGTCTGTCATTAGATACGAGAACGACTAGAAGTACATGAAACAATGGCTGACCCTTACAATAGCTACTGTTACTAAGAGCATAATCGAGCTAACAATTACGTAACGGTTAGTGTTGAATGTGATGTGTCTGAATGAGACTGTGTTTATCTTTCAATTTAACGAATCTTTTCAAGTATCTATTTTGAGAGAGACGATTATGTCATGACATGTCATCATCTGCCTAGCCTTTTCCCAACTTCATCTTCAACTATCTTGGGGGCTACCAGTCTAACCGGATGGAGATGAATACCTGTATTTTACATGGAGCGACTGCTTATCTGACCTAAACTGTTTACCCAATTGGGTAAACAGGGGTACCGTAGGTAGGTAAGGGGTACCGTATTACTCAGTACTAATTAGTACTGAGTAATACGGTACCCCTTGATAAGATTATTGTCATGACATGTCATGATTATTATTTGTGACTGCTTTGTTGTTCTAATGTACGGAAGCACTATTGCTGAGCTTGAGATCCTAGGTTCGATTCCCATGTCGCAAAATGGTTATTGGGTTTTATTGGGGATAAGTCCTGGCTCTAGACTGCACCAGGACATAACAGGGGACTCTAGTGGGCCTTTCTCCATACAAACGTATTCCGCTGTTTTCATCGGATAATGCGTCTAGAGCAATGATATTTTTACAAAAAATCTAGGTCTTATTAATACATGCCTCTATCATTTCCTTTTCCTCAAAACATGATCACTAAAAGAATTGTGACAATCCTAAAACCCGAAAAAAAAGCACGTTTTTACCGCCATGTTCAGACGACTATCAGACAAATAAGATAAGTTTTTAACAAAAAAGAAAATAATAGAAGCATAGATATACTTTTCCTTTAAATTTCGATATAAGAATTATTTAGATCAGTTTGGTTTTAAAGAAGAAAACAGCGGAATACAAAACGTCTTTTGGTCAAGATTTTTGTAGGTAAAATCAGCCTGAGCTGCAGTTGTCCCTTTTGCACTTTACGGGGCTAGGTCGGGCGCAGCGTGACGGCAATAGTTTCTTCAAATACCTATTCCTCAAATTCCTTGGGGCTAGAGTCCCCTCTTAAGCCCGATTGACAGCAATAGGTGGCGAATTGCTGGCATGCTTACTGCTTTTCGTTGATTACGGGCATGATATCATGTTTATTATGTCATTCAGCAAGGAATCAAAAACAATGACTTGCGGTTCAGCATAGAAGATTAAAAGAGATAGAAGATTTTTTTCGGTGTCAAATTTACGTTATGTAAGTAAGTAAGTCCTTGTGTATATTATACGAATCCTCATTCAAAAATAAATAAACAAACAAGTGACAGCTCATCCCTTTATCCGGATATAAATAACTCCGACACTTGTGGGTCAGTAACCGATTGAGTACTCGAACCGACGACCTTTGCTTGCGCGTGCGCATCTTCAAATGCCAGCGATTGAGTAATTACAAGCTCCGTGTCAGAGGAGCATTGATGTAACAGTTTACGTATTACATAGGCTTATATGGATATTTTGATGCTAATTACATTGCTACTTTAACACATATTAAAAAGATATCGTCAAAACAAAAGAAGCAATGTATTTTAAAGTAGAATTTTCGTGTGTTAGATTTTTCTGGTATATGTTCATCGTTACGTGGTCTGTTTGAGTGGAAGATGACTATTGACAATTGAATTTGAAAATACTGTTTGCTGAAAGTACTTAAAGGTTTAGATCCATAATTCATAGGGGTCTGCGTAACTACTGAGTTATGTAGGTTACTGTAACATATTTACTTGGAAATAGCTTTCCTTTGAACTTAGGACTTACCTAATAGTAAGTGTGTCATAGACCTAAAGTAGAGGTTGATAAAACGCTTGGCTAGGTGAAAATTGCACTATAGGGGTATGAAGAACAGGGTCTAAAGTTCTTCATCACCCATAGTAAAGGATCCTACGACCAGACGTGAGTCTGGCGTGCTCCTGCCCGACAGCTGTTTTTTTTTGTGTGTCTTCTCGCAACTCAACCTAGGAGGTTGTCGTCTGCTTAAACAGACTATCCTGCGGGTGACTTGAGTGTATGGCCTCCAGCCAGGGCATTAAGAAACTTACAAACTAACTGACTACACGCTAAGGGCACCCCTGTGGGGTACGAGCCCCGGCTTAGGGCGACGCTGGGGGAGGACAGCATGGGGATAAGCTGGATCTGAATCATTTAATTATTTAGGGGCTGATTTAAAACTTCTGGCACAGCATTTCGGGCTGGCTCGAGCTAGATCGAGGTCGAGGGTAGGGGATGGCCAGGACTGGGACGTCGCGACGGACTTCGATGGCGAGGTTGGAAAGACGGCGGGTTGCGTCTGAACTTTTTAAGAGTGCTAGTCTCTTTGCTACACTCCTGGAGGAGGGTGATAGTATCATCGGGAGTGACGAGGGTATGCCTTGGACGGCGTGCTGAACTAATGCGCGAGGGTTCATAACGGGTGGCCGCTGCGATCTAGAGATTACGGAACCAGACAGCTGTTGTCGGGGTTTCACGCAGCGCTGCGCCGCGTGACGCCTGTAAAGAAATGTGTATCATTTCGTGTAGAAAATAAAGTTATATTTTGAATCGCTCTTTAAAGATGTGCGCGCAGCGTCGCGTCGCGTCTCGGTGTGAGCTGACGCTAAAGCCCAACATTTGAAATCAAATATGGGCACTTATAAAACGTCGACGAATAGGAGCTCGTTTCGGGTTGGTCGTTTCCTATGGAGAAGAACCGGCGAGAAACACCATGGTTACTCTTTTAAAATCATTTGGTTTTACAATATTCCTATGTTACAGCGTTAGTACTTAAGTATGGGAGGACATCGTAGGCCCGACAATAAGTCGTTGCTTACTACAAAACGTAGAACAAAATAAAAAGTTACCAAGGATCTAGGAATCTATACGGCCTACATCAACCCGCCTTGGGCCCTCCATGGTTGGGCTAGGTATGAAGCATAGTGGCTTAATGGATTGACTTCTAAGATATTAGACTGATGATTGAATGCTTAAACAAGTTAGAGAAAACTACAAGTTACTTCTAAATCAAACTTTAGCTCTTCATCCCTAATTTGAGCCAAAATGTCTGACCATAAGTTGACATTATCACAGTAAAGACAAAGTCAAAATTATAGTAAATCATCATCTGCCTAGCTTTTTCCCAAACTATCTTGGGGTCGGCTTCCAGTCTAACCGGATGCAGCTGAGTACCAGTATTTTACATGAAGCGACTGCCTATCTGACCTCCACAACCCAGTAACTGGGTAATACGATACCCCTTGGTAAGACTGGATGTCAGACTTTTTGGCTTCTGACTACTCGTAACGACTGTCAAAGATCTACAAATGACAGCCGGGACCAACGGCTTAACGTGCTTTTCGAGGCACGGAGGAAACTCGGTATGTAATTATGGTCACCCATCCTCGAACCAACCTCGGCAAGCACGGCTTAACCTTAAAGATCGACCCGGGCGGCTGTTATTATTTAGCCACGAGCTCCTCGAAATTATAATAAATGAGGTCTAAAAATATAATAACATAACATCACGCCTGTAATGTCTGAAGGGTTAGGCAGAGGTGTACCTACTTCTTCTTCTTCCTCGTTTCCTTCTGACTGAGGGCCGTGACCACATGAGGTCGTCGCCTTCTCCACAAACGCTCTCCATGCTGGGCGGTTTTCGGCCATGCGGACAGATGAGTAGTGCATCTAATAAATAGTACACCCAAATTTCGCCAGTTATGTTTAAGTCCCATGTAATAGGGGGCGAGCCTATTGCCATCAACCGGGCACAAATCTAGACTCCGAGGCTGGACTGAGAAATTTCTAATTAAAAAAAAAACAATAACAAAAAAAAAACATTTATAAAATCCACTTCATTGTCACATTGAACACTCCTTGAATCTATAAAAACTAAAATATTTAGGTAAACGATTTCTTACGTCATTGCTATACTTAGTCTCTTGCCGATTGTCAATATTATTATCTAATGTTATCAAGGCTAAGAAAATGAGGTAATTCTTAATGATACAATTTCTACATTAAATATGTACTTAAATTCCTTATTCGTAATGACAAAATCTACTCGTTTAGTCACCGGATACGAGGTCATTTTATTTAATGTAATGTGTTCCATAAATTCATAAAAGTTAATTAATGGAAATAGATTAAGTTTTACAAATGGTATGATCATTAAATTAATGTGATATTATGTCATAAGATGAAGATCAAATTAAATTCTATACGAAAACAAAAAAATGCTCATCAGTTTCACGAATTTGTACCAACTCGACACGAAAGAATGGACACGCGTGTGTCCAGTTGCTGAAACTTAAAATTAGTATCACTTATTATTTCGTCATCTCGACTTTCCAAGATTTTTAAGTGTGTCTATTTAATGAAAATTAAATTAAATCACTTTTATGTTTTCGTCAACAGGACACACCAAGGAGGTGTATGGAAAAACGAGATGAACTGCTAAAAATAAGTTTCATATATTATAACATTCTACAACCCCCGTACTATTCAATGCATTCACCAGCACAATGTTTTGAATGCGTTACATTGACTCCTACAGTAAAACGTAATAATCACCCCAAAAAAGTACTAATTGTGATGTACGGTATTTACACCTTCTTTATATTATGTATTGCTTATTTGACGGCACAGTTGGCGCAGTGGCTGAGCGATTGCCCGCTGCGCAGCGTGTCGCGGATTCGATCCCCGCACGGAATAAATATTTGTATGGCCTATAGATAGTTGTTCTGGGTCTGGCTGTTTGTGTATGTGATATTAAATGTTTTTAAAGCACCTACGATACAGGAGAAATTCCTAGTATGGGGCAACGATTTTTTTTTTTTTTAAATGTATTGCTTTTCATACATGTACCTAAAATACGTTCCTTATTTAATTATTATAGTCAACCATATACCGTTGTTTATGATATACAATCAGTAACAAGTACGCGTACGGCTCGACTGTACACAAATTCGTGCGCGTTGCCCTTTAGAATAATAAGCGAGGAGTACCGTTTTGTATCAACTTATTGGGATCGCATTGAGTTATTGCCATTGACTATGGTTTCTTGGGAAGTAAGGCGTATGCTAATGTGGTTGATGATTTAAATAATTTGTATTCATAAGAATTGAGATTGATAAATGGATTGAAAAAAAAGGAGTAAATATAGAAAAAAAAAGAAAAGAAAAAGAAAAGGAGTAAATATAGGCGTAGCTATAGAAAAAAATGTGTTCCACTGACCCCAAAAAACATGGGACAAGGAAGATGATGATTATTAAACAGGCGATAAGGTTTACTTTCTTATGACATACATGTTTGATTAAAAAACCGGCCAAGTACGAGTTGGACTCGCGCACGAAGCACTTTTTTGTATGGGAGCCCCCTTAAATATTTATTTTATTCTGTTTTTAGTATTTGTTGTTATAGCAGCAACAGAAATACATAATCTGTAGAAATTTCAACTGGCTAACTTTCACGATTACAGCTTGGTGACAGACGGACGGACGGACAGCAAAGTCTCAGTAATAGGGTCCCGTTTGACACTTTGGGTACGGAACCCTAAAAATCACTGAAACTGAAATGCCATTCAAATGGAAGCAATGGATGACCATCGCGTGGTTCATCTAACATAAACCGGTGTCTCTAGAAAAAACAAATACAATAGAGGATAAATTTTAATGAATGTTATTTCTATAGTTTAAATGAATATAATATGTATAAAAAAAGTTGATACCTTCTAATATTTTGTAAATTCCTAAAACACGCTATGTTTTTATCCCAATGACCAAATGCATGGTGATTAAATACAAAATGACTAAAAAAATATGAAACCAGAGTTTGCATGAGATGGAGTTTCTGTCTGATTCTAGAACCGTTTCCATTAAACTGTAACCCAGCAATTTAAATGAAAAATGCAATGTTACCAAGACACGATCTAAAAATACCTGAGGTAATTCAATTTCTTTCGTTCGTTCACTAAGATAGAAATGTCAGTACCCTATTCTTAAAACGTTTCACAAAATTCCTTTATTTACCATCAAGAGTTGAATACTATAATTTTAGTGGTGATTGTAAGTTTAGGCATTTCGTTGTTACCCGCTAACTTCCGCATGCTAACTGCGCCAGCGCAGTGAGGCAAACATCGCGGTGACGACGGCAAAGACTATGCTATTAGTCATATTTTGTAACAGGGAGTAGGTAGAAAAGGTCTTTTAGTTAATGGCAGATAGTTTGCAAAGAAAGTTGTTTTGACTTACTATATTATACAGGCTGTTGTTTTGCATCCTCGTCAAATTCAAGGAGGTAACTATGCTAATGATTCTCAACCCGAATCAATAATAAAATGGGTGGAATAGGTTTTTTTCTTATTTACGGAAATCGGTAAGTGTGAACCACCCGTGTTTTAAACGCGGCCCGTCTAATCCTCGCCCTATAACCTGGCTTTCATAAACGGGTTTATTCTGAAATAGTGACAAATTTATACAACAAAAAAATCAGCGTTTATTACTAATTAACTAGGTACTGTAATTTAAATTGATAATTATTTGTGTCTTTTGTGACAACCTCCTGAATTCTGACGAGGATGCAAAAATACTGATCCTTCATTGTCCTTTTTCTTTGCCTGTTACAAAGATAGATAAAATATTCTTTATTATGTACACCACGAAAATTTCAATTTGCATAAAAGAAAACATTTCACACGGGGTGTCAACAATGACACAATGGGCGGTCTTATAGCTAAAGGCAATCTTTTCAAGACAACAGATAATAAGTTAAAAAAAAAAGAGTTGGCCGTCACGGTACTCCCGGTTGATGTGAAACATCTATGTTTTTAATATAATTAATCATTGACGAAAAATATAGATGGAAAAAAAAATTGAACGTGGATCGTTCAAAAACAAAACAAGATCAACAATCAATCTTAAACAAACTTTATTTTAATGGGAAAAGGTTGATTTTACGTAGCATAGCGGCCGCATATGAGTCGATTTTGAATTAAAAAAAAATGTATGTACCGGCCGGTATCAATCAACTGCCACATCTACACTTGCATGCTCGTTGGAGCTGTGCCGTGAAACCAGCAGGCCTTCGCGTCGGGCGCGGACGGTCGTCGACTGCTGCCTACATCCTTGTCCTAAATATACGCACTTATCGTATCGATCAGTTGCCATAATACTGGCCCTATAAAGGTAACGAGGAAATCGAGATAGAAACGGGTATGGGAGACTTTGGGTGTCGGAAGTTGTATGGCAATTAAATCTATGGTTTGGTGTTTTAGATTTACAGACATACGTGATCTTATCGATTAGTTGCTATTATGATGACCCCCATCACGTGCAGTTGTAACTTGGAGGGAGGGGATTCAGAAAAAAACACAACTGTTTTTGGATTCTTTCGTGGACCAAAAATAAAATTACTGTACAACATGTTTTTTTTCTAATAATGATATAAAAGTGCAAGCAAGCGACTTTTGTGTCTAAAAAACCGATGTTAATTTTATTATTAAAGCAGATTTTAAAACTATCGGATTTTTTCTTTAGTAAAATTTACATGTGTTGCTGGACGGGGAGAGAAAGGGTAGCCTAAAACCTCACGACACGTATCGTCAAGAGGGAAGCCCCCCTATAAATAGGGCCTAAAAACCGTCACGTAGTTAAAGGATGCCCCCCTAGTGGCATGAAGAAAATCAAGGTAGCAATGGGTAAGGTAAAATTTGGATCTCAAGATCCGTATTGTCGACGAACCCGCACTGGGCCTGGATATTAGTCAGTCTACTCCTTCTCAAAGAGAGGCATTTATTCCAGCACGAGGAACATTATACGCAAATTATGCTTATATTTTGGTGCTTTACGTTAAGATTGAGATGAGTACTTACCGTGTAGATATCTGAAATCTATAGGAGTGTTTATAAAGGCTTTGGGTGGATAAATAGAGAAATAGGGAAATTGAGAGTTTGAACGAAGCCTTGATATTTCTCTTCAGGTGGCAGTAACCACGAGCGTTCGAAGATAGTTCCAAGAAATATGTAGGTATCTCAAACGGAATTTCATGAGACATGCTTCGTGTTTGTTTTTAAATAACATACACTCAGACCCTTTTGTTATGTAGATATACTTTATTTTTAAGATATATTTTATTTTTAAAAGGCACCTGCACTTTTAAAAATTTAACTTTTATGACAAACTAAACGGTAAAGGAAGAAAAATATGCTAAGTCAGCGTATTGTTCAAAATACAGCTCATCATCTTCCCTGCTTTAATCCCATGTTCGACGCAACACGTTGTTATCTTCCATTCTCTTCTGTCACACTATTATCATCATCTGCCTAGCCTTTTCCCAAACTATCTTGGGGTCGGCTTCCAGTCTAACCAGATGCAGCTGAGTACCAGTATTTTACATGAAGAGACTGACTATTTGACCTCCACAACCCAGTAACTGGGTAGTTCGATACCCCTTGGTAAGACTGGATGTCAGACTTTTAGCTTCTGACAACTCATAGCGACTGTCAACGATCTACAAATGACAGCCGGGACCAACGGCTTAACTTGCTTTCAGAGGCACGGAGGAAATTCGCTATGTAATTATGGCCACCCATCCACGGACCAACCTCGGCAAGCACGGCTTAACCCTAAAGAACCGTGCGGCTGTTAATATTTAGAAACGAGCTCCTCTCTTCTTTTTACATATTTCTCTATTAGTCGTCCTTTCATGATCATGAGGCTATTACTAATAGCCTCATGATGAATAATTTTGGCCATCGCTGTCCTTCGCGCAAGTTCCCAGAAGACTGACCACATTGCCAGGTTGAATGGCAACGCTAACATACACCGAGTTTTTCCGACCAAGTGTTTTTCCACCATTTAGGTAGGGTTTTCCAAAACTATATTGTATAGCGAACTCTTTAGAAGACCCTCAAGTATTTTCACGGTTTCAAACAGCGTTATCCAACAAACAACCACGGAACTATTTTATGAAAGGTGTTGTTTTGCATTCTCGTCAAAATTCAGGAGATTGTCGCACAAGACATAAATAATCAATTAAAATTACTGTACCTAGTTAATTAATTAATAAAATTAATAAACACAGATTTTTTTGGTTGTAAATGTTTGTCAGTATTTCAGAATAAACCCCATAACGTGGTATAGGGAAAAAAAAATCTAATAAACGTTTGAGATTGTTTGTATTTGTGGAAGCGCTGTTATAGGGCGAGAATCAGACGGCCTGCGTTTAAAACACAAGTGGTTCACACTTACCAATTTCCGTAAATAAAAAATAAAAAAACCTACCCATTTTATAGTTGATTCGGGACGAGAATCGTTTGCATAGTTACCTCCTTTAATTTGACGAGGATGCAAAACAACGCCTTGTATGTAAAGAAAGATACAAGAGAAAACACAGCTATATCACCTCATGCTAATTTTATTAACCTCCTATTATAGTAAGAACATTTCCTTTTATGAATGCGATGTTTAATTCAAGGTTCGTAAGCACATCGATCAGAGAAGTCGTGATTCATCTCGGAAAATACTTTCGCTGTTTGCAGGTGAACGCTGGACCGTGGACCACTTGGCATGAAGATCTCTTGTGTTTTTTGCTTGAGTAAGCTCGAGATGTTTTGAGTTAATGGGTTTGAGCATCCTCTGACATATTTAAGATTTTGAAGTAAAAACCAGACAGAATGCATGTATGAATGTTTGTTTTATATACCTAGTTCATATTATATCTGCCTTGTTGATGAAGTGATCGCAAACGTGACTGTTGAGCATGAGGTCTTGGGTTTGATTCCCGGATCGGGATGGGTCGAGTGTTATTTATTTAATTACTAGCTGTCCCGCGCAACTTCGTCTGCGTCACATTTTCCCCGTTTTCGCAATATTTTTCATTGCTGCTCCGCTCCTTTTGGTCGTAGCGTGATGATATATAGCCTATGTCCTTCCTCAGGTTGAAATATATCTTCTTGCCAAATTTCATTAAGATCCGATCAGCCGTTTAGTCGTGAAAAGGTAACAAACAAACAAACAGAGTGACTTTCGCATTTATAATATTAAGTTAGGATATTAGATTTTTCCATCGGAAATTTCTTAGTAGCAGCCACGAAGTCTGGATTTGTTATGTTCATATTATGTAACATTGTTGCGTTTTGTATTTGACAGAGTTAGACTGACCTTTTGATAAATCAAGGGAGTACAAAACATGTTTCAACAAAAAAAACAATTTGTGTGGCATGTGTTACTAGCTAGTCGGTCTAGAACAAACTGATAATAAAAATTAATTATATATAAATAAAAGATGTTATTAACTAATTTTAACATTTTGAATGTTGATCAAGACATGTATTTACCAAATAGATTTAGCAATATGGTTACAGAAATACTTAATCATGACCTAATACTCGCAGAATACAAAAATAATAAAAAAACACAAGCGAGGATTACCTAACATACGCGATGATGTGTACAATGCATCAATTGTGAATCAACAAAAAAATGAATATTGATTACACAGAGATGAGAGAATGATTTATTATTAACTCATCAATCGTACCAGTTTTCATTACAAAGTAGCAAGTATTTTGCTGGGTGTAGACTCTACATTCTAGAGTAACCGGGCCTAAGTCAGTGCAACCGACTAAACACATTTCCCTAACATCATGATTGAGTGCTGATGATGTACGAATGTTGACAACGTCGCGGGGGTGCGCTTGCACCCCGCGGGGGTGAGGCGGGCGCGCGAGGGGCATGCGCGGGCGCCGGCGACGCTTTTCACCGTCGCTGCGCCGCGTACGCCTACCCGATATAAAAGCCTCAACCGCCCATTCACCCGCCCGCAGTGTGTGCTTGAACGTTACAGTGTCCACTTGACTCGTGCAAGGACTTACAGTTTAATCATGAATTCACGGTGTTTATTAGTGCTAGCAGCCGCCCTCGGCGTGGGTACGTAACATTTGAAATATTTAGGGTGCGCCCGACGCGATCTACGGATACCTGTGTCCAGTGACGGCGGAACAATCTAGGTGTGTGGCTCGCCTGCTCTTATGTATCGATAAAAATTTAATTGGCGTAGCAACGCGAAAGCAGTTGAAGTGTTATCGATACAGTTTCCACACTAAAGCGTTGCAACTGTGCGCGCGCAACGAGTGTTGAGAACAGATAGATTGCGTCCAGCGATGTGGTGTAACGACAATGACTTGTCCTAGTGACACACGGACTGATCGTATCAGTACTGGATATTAATTGGCGAAATCTTGTTACGGAGCTTTAGTACTATTAGTGACGGTTACACTGAAAATCAACCCTGTTTGTAATATGGCCTAAAGTACAACATCGCATCAAACACTAATCTAGCAATATGACATTCTGACATCTTTGCAGAACAATAGAGTCTGTAACACATTGATATAATTAATCACGTAATGCTTCACAAGTGTGAGAACTAGGTCTTGTTGCGATGTCAATCAATCCCATTCCTACTGGCACTATTAGTTTTTCACACATGTCAATGACCTCATAACGTCATAGTACAGAAAGTTTGAGTAGTTTAATGTTAACTGGAGCTGGTATTTGCTCTCAAGTAAGAACATGCAGCTATCGACTGCATAGCACGAGAAAGCGGTTTCTCGAGTTTTCATAATAATTGTTTATTATGACAAAACTATTGCTTGCCCGTTTAAAGTTTATTGATATTAATTTTATGACTTATTGAAAGCTTTGGTCGTGAGCTTCTCATAAAGAAGCTTTCTCTTAATTCGTCTATAATAATCGACGAATGCAGAAAAATAATAGATAAATTGCATTATCAAATCGCTGCATAAAATATGATGGACCCAAAATGATTACGTCATAATTTCTATGCAAAGAAATTCAGTGACCTTAGAGAAATGTTGTAATCCTTTTAACAGTATATTTATTCTAAACATAGAGGGTGTTGCGCAATCAAAATTGACTGATTAGCATTTTTCGCAATGCACGCACCCACTATAGTGTCAAGTTATGACATAGATAGTATATTTGTGTTGCTCAAAAGCCTTTGGAATTGGATCAATGGTTCCCACGTGCGGCTGCATAGTCACTATCGAAAGTTGGTGCTTAAGTAAACTTAAGTTTACATAACAAGGGAGTTCCGAAGTCGTTTAGTTAAGTTATGTTTGTTTACAGATATATCTTGGGCGTAGCTCTTTCATAACTTTTTTTTTCTCGACTTCTTGGCTCCGGTTAAATTCCATTAATAACCAGGAATTAATTAATTGAACGCAACTTGCGTCGATACTCTTGCGCCATCACATCTTCCAAGCTCATCGTGCTGTACAGGCGCTGCCGCTGCGGCTGCGGAGAACCTCAAGCGGCGTAAATATAGTAACCTTTGTGGTAACTATATTTTTGAGCCGTTTAGGGTTGAAACTCTGGGGCTGTGGGGTCCGAGTGCTCACAGCCTTTTCAAGGAAATATCTAAACGCCTAGTTGACACTTCCCGTGACCCAAGGGCTGGGTTTTACTTTGGCCAGAGGCTAAGTATTGCCATACAACGTGGCAACGCCGCCAGTCTCTTGGGCACGTTAGCAGTTGACAGCGTTGAGGAGGAGTTTTTTGACGCCCTTTTATAATTTGTTGTTATTTTAGTTATCTAGTTTTAAAAATAATATTAATTTGTACGATGTTACTAAATAAATTTAATGGAATTAAATTAATTAAAAGTTTTCATCCTCCGAACTGATCTAGAAATATTCCCATGTCATGATGAATTACTGAAATATTCAACCAAGAATAAGACCTGCATTCATAATATCTTTAAGTCACGGTTTTCTTTTTTTGAAAAAAAAAACCCTGTCCGTACAGATAACTGTTCAAGGGCAGACTTTCAATGTGACATAAGTATACGCAATTAATTATTAATAAATAATATATTCAGCCAATTACCGTTGACCATAGTACCCGAACATCCTCCATATTATGGACTTCCTCATGGCTTCTATAGCTCTCACTTCCGTTCAAAGAATGGCGGAAGTCGAGTGTAATGACAATATCATTTCAAAATGACTTGATGAATTATTATCATTGACTATTATCATTGACTGGCCTAATGGTCAGTAAGGTGAGGCACAAGTATTATAATGACTGCCAAATCTCTTTTTTTATGGCCAAGAAATCATCAGTCACCATCACCCTACTGCCCACATCCCAATTTATTTGTTGTCAAAGCAGCATGCCTTCTTTTTCCATACTTACATATTCCCACCCTCTTTTTTTCTAGCAATATCGTCTTTTACACATATCTTTTTTAACTTTGCTAACGATTACAGAAGCTTACGCTTTCAAATTCTTCAGTGCAACAAACTATTTAATGCAACATCCTTGACTTTTTCATTGATATTTAACCTGTGGCTTATAGTTAACGTATTTCCGACGTGTCCTTTCACATTCCTACAAGAAGATACAGAGTCTTTGGTATCATCTAATTTTATTCTTTATCGTCAATCATTATTGGTAGCTTTGGTTCACCCGCTGCTAAAAATAGGCCTGCTTCCTATGCCATGCAGCTACCCTAGTACAATTCTTCAGTATTACCATTTATTCATCCCTATTTATCTTCATTGCAAGCTTTATTTGTTACACCCACTACTAAATAAAATTGACTTTCTTCTATGTCATGATTCCCTGGTACAATTTTCTATAAAAAAAAATCTTTTCTTGTTCACAATTTGCTGTCCATTTTCTACAGACGTGGTGCAACTTGCCCGAAGCAGGTTTTAAGTGATATCATTAATATAAAACTCGTGTTCTTCTACAGGATGTTCAGTTTTCACTCTGAGGTTAGTTATGAGCCGCTTGTGGAATTCACCATTGTTAGGATTTCTAACACGTACCCAGTTCTCACGGACAACGCGATCAATTGCGCAAGCGCCGATATGTCTTGACTTTTTCTTTAATAGAACAATCTTGAACGATGTGTGCTTGTTTTCTAATTGCTTACAAATGGTCTAAGTAACAAAAAAAAAACTTTAACTGTTTCGTGTGAGTCAGTGTTATTGTTTTCGCACAATTAAATCAATGGTTAAATTGAACCATAATATTGGTCGGGTTAACTTAAAACTGCGAACTAAAAGTAACTTTAACGGCTGTTAGGCATGCTATCAAAATATTCATAATATCATTATAGCAAGCGTGAAGGTATTTGATAATCGAGTCTCGCGGTGCGTGCGCGAATTTCACGAGAGCAATGAAAACACGGAGAAAATGTATCAGTTGCTTGAGTGCGCATATAACTACTGTGCGTTAGATTATTATCTGATGTTGTTATAGCTTTAAAACATGACTTTATTTGAGAACAAACTTATCACTGGCTTGATATATTAGGCTATATGTAGATAAAATAACTGGCACTAAATAATAAACTAATCATGATGCCCAAACAGAGGTGAAAAAAGGTGACTTCTGAGATAACCATAAATTATAGAGAAGAATGGAAGCATTAGGTGTTTCAGCTTAAATAAATTGGCATAAAGCCAGAATAGCGACGATAAAAAATTATGACACAGGCGGAAAAACAAAGCACTGTCGTCTCAGATTTATTTTACCAAATGAAATAACTTCATCTGACTTGAATATAAGTCGGTAGGTATGGGTGGTACCTGTACAGACTTCAAATTACATGATAATTCGAAGATTACCCTCAGTGACAGAGCTCGGGATTTATTAAAGAAACGCCGCAAGCAAAGCTTAACTGAAGTAGAAAACGTAATCAACAGACAGCAATAACAACGATTTTCCTTTGCAACCTTTTGCCTGTATTACCTTGGAGTATTATTTCAAAGAAACAATTTAAATAAAATATTCAGAAAAAGTAATTTTAGTCGCTCAACAATAGAAGTTAAGAAGCTGCTTAATTTGTGTTTTCGTAACAAGTTTTTTGACAAAAAACCAAACTATAATTAATTCTTTTTAGAGAAAATATTCGTCTATTACAGTTTTTGTATTCATTTCTTAGTTAAATTGCTGTCGATAGTTAAAAATTGACCGTCAATTTGATCATGCATTGCATGTTCAGCAAAATATCTACATTAAAGTTAATTGGATAGTTAGATAGATAGGTTACTCTCTCCGATACAATGCGATAATAAGGCGTAATTGAGTAATCTATTACGGTAATAATATTGTTATTAATTTAATCGGTAAATTGCTTAATGACTTAAGTAATTGTAAGCCATTGAACTGACTTGAAAGTAATTCTGTCTGATTTGTTTTTCGTTTTAATTATTTTAGTGTCGATACTGACATTGCATTTTGAAATGTAAGAGTTTTATAATGAAACAAAATATATATAAAATATAGTTCCTTCACGAGAAAAAGGTTTTAGTTTATGTTTGTATAATGAGAAATCTCATAACGCACCTATATAGACATTAGCCATTGTTAAAACGTTTGTTTACTAAGATAACGACCCACACTTGTCAAGATAAGGTTATTTCTCAAAATAAAGTCAAAGTTAATCAAGAGGTCATTTGACCGGAAATCCACGAAATAATTAACGATATTGCACCTAAACAATGCACCGGAAACTGTTGTTCTTAGGCAAAAATACACCGGCCACAATGATATCTCACGGCTGAACGTTTTATTGAACAATGCATGCATCCTGTGTGTTCCCATCCTTAAAACAATGACTGGCGATTTTTGTAAATAAAAAATGACAATGTTTCCATCTATTTTTTGGTCGATGACAAAAATACGAATGATGGATTGTTTGGTCATAATTTTCATTGACAACCATTTTATTGAAGTTGCCATAACTTGCAGTGGGATATTTTGGCTAAATGCAGGCTCCATCATCATTACTTCTTAACGCTCAAGTTTAAACCAAAAACAATTGACTGTGGACGATCGAACAGAACCTCAATTCAAATGAAAAAAAAAAAACAAAAACAATTGATTGGAGACTATCGAACACGTTCTAAATTTAAAGCGGAGTTTTAAGCTTTTATTTTCCTCATCGATGTTCTAGTGTTTAAAATCACACTTCGATTGCCTATAAGTCGGATACCCTACGCTGAGAAGGTACCTAGTGTAGCTACAACTACAAGCCAGTGATTGTCTGTCCTTCAAGCGACGATATAAATAACCTCTTGTTAGCCCTACGCATTGTGCTGTTGTTTACTCTTTTTTACGTCCATCGGCATTACCATGCCTCCTTTTAATAACTATTTTCGGCCTCAAATTTTTAAAGGATAATTCAAACTCAGTGGTTTCTACTTTTGCTCATATTACATCCTGTTACTCCATGTATACCATTGTCCATTTTATTTTGTTTTATACGCTGAAGATTCTGTTTAAATTATGATATTATTCGGTAAGAGATTGAATATAGATGAAATAACTACTGACCTCTAAACTTTAAGCTTTAAAATGGTGCAATTGTATTAATGATTCGCTGATTGAACACACTGATTTTAATATTTAATTGTTCTGTGCCATTCAGAATTTTGCAAGTGCCACTAAAATGTTGCTTTTCACTCTACCCTTTAGATGCGCAAGAATGGTTCGAAATAGAATTAGTGGTTACATAACGATTACGAGACGACACCTGCGCGCACGCCTCTTAGGTACGATGTGAATTTGTATTGCTCATTAATTTACTATAGGGTCGGTGGTTTGACTCCAAGCATTGTAATCTGTCAATTAAATGAAGCAATTAAGATCTAAGAATTATCTATTAGCTGTTTCAAGAGAAATGTCAAATACTTTCGATTAGAAATCTATCAAAAAATTCCATATAAAACTATCCAATTGTTTAAAAAAAAAAAGACACAACAGTATTATAATAGTACAATATCAAGCTATTCAAATTAGCAATACAAATATAAAAACACAATTCTTATTATTACTCACGAATTAAAAACGATACTCTCCATTATTATAAACATGATGGCCTCTCATATTAAAAATAAATGCTCCTATTAAAGCTATTACACTCGTGGTGAGCTTACGAACTTTCACCGTCCGACAATAGTCGATCTAATGGTGTATATTACGTCAGATTACTCATGAGCCAGTAATCATTTCTTTTTAGAACATTATCAACGTGAGCGTGAACTCTTTTGAAATTGAAACGTCTTGTTCGAATCAGTTGATGAACTGTTTTTTTTAGGCGGTGTCTGTAGAGGTTAGCTTTTTTATTTTTTTAGTGTCATTAGAAAAGTCTGTGTGCCAGCGCCATTTTAGAACAATTTGAAATGCATTTGATGAAGATGATTTTATTGTTTCGACAGCTGTAAAGAATAATAAGCATTAATTATGCAAGTTTCATATAAAATATTGAAATGAGATGAAAAATCTTGCTATTCAATCGAAGTTGAAATTAGTACTTTGCAACATCCCATATGAAAATGAGACATTTAAAAACATGCAAAATAGATGTACGCTAATTTATGTGATACATTCATCGGCCCACATGATAAAGGTCAGGCGTGAGTGAAATTACTCAACTGCACAGACTCAGGCGCATCATCATAACGAAATCGAAAGTTCCGCCCACTTCTCGGTGGTGGGTCAATTTTTGTGGCTTTCACTGTATTACTTAATGTATTACACGACCTTTGTCATAATAATGTATCGTGTTTATGTAATGTACTACACATGGTGGCATTACACAATAGGCGTAATTTGCAGTATTAATTTCTCTCGGCTAGTGACTAGCTATTTCTTGTGTATCTGGTTTTATGGCCGTAAGTGTACATTGTTTATAACACAATGCGTGGGTCATGAATATCGTAAAAATAATAATTATCTGAGGGAAAGCTTGGCTCGATAATTGTGGGTTTGAGAGCGTGGTGAAATAGGTGTGTAATTCCTTTTTTAATTGCATAAGTACCTCTTTTATTACCGTCAAGTCTATCAAAAGGTGTGAAGTTATTGTTTAATACACCATCATTTTTATTATGGTCTCAAATAAAACTAAATTGTCTTTTGTTTGCAAGCCCTTTCATTAGCAAGTTCACAAATCATAATACTTAATTTTCATTTCTTGCTTCACCCGATTACGAGTACCAAAAGTACCTATATAACAGGTGCAAAAAAACCAGTAAAAAAACATGTCATTACAAAACCAATTCCTCAGTAGTCACTACTTCTGTTACATAATACGTTATGACAAGGCAAGCATCGGGCAGATCAATAATTATGTCATGTGCACATGAGGGCTCCGGTGTCGCCCGGGCATTACGCAACCTGCCCGGTTCACTGAGCAACCTGACCGGTTCACTGGGCATGGCCCGGTTAATGTTGACACTAATACGTCATTAAAAAGCTGGGATAGCACAGTTGTGCTTGAGAATTCTTGCCAGCCACTGCTTTTTTTCTATGCTGTGCTGTTGTTTTTGAATATCGAATCAGTAGCACATTGATATGTTGCTGTTGACACTAATAATATATTATTAAGTCACTTTTGGCTGGCTGGAGAATTCATGCCAGCCAGTGTTCTTTTTCTATCAAGGACTATTACCTTTTTGCACCTCGATTAAGCGTGCTTTATAAGTACGTAAAACTGCGTTTGAAAATCGAATGATAAGAGCTATATTCTAGAACATCTGTTATCTACACAAATCTCGATTTCAATCCGAATCTAGTTTCGAATCGAGAATCACGGAACGTTCTAGAATACGTGTGAACATCTGTCACACGAAGAATTGAATCTTCGCCCTCAAACAGAGTGTGAAATCCACTTAGTTCCAACACAATAAGTATACTAATGTTTGACATGTGTAATCAGCACCTCATTTCAGCTTTACTCGCTCGCTCCACAAACTTAATGAGCGATTAAAACCCCAGTCATCTGCCAATTAGCAGATGTAATTGGCGTAAAACAAGCATAACGCGACCTAAAGAGGTGATCTGAATTTTCAGTGATATCGAAATCGCTCTACATTGCTTATTAGTCTGGCGGCCGAGGTATGCCAGGCATGCGACGGTGGTTCACCTCGATATCGCGTTTGATTTTAATAAGAAAAGTTGTTTGCGAACACTTATGCAGATGAGTATATAACCTACAGCTTTTTAGGACCAATTCAAGTCAAGGTTATTGAATACTAACAGATTTTACCGGTATATTAAGTGATTTCCAATGTTAATTGTTAAAAACAAATCTATTTCAATCGATATTTATTGTAGTTTTGTTATTAATCGATAACTTGATGGCATCTAGTCGATAATAAGGAAGTAAGTTAACTCAAAACCGATGCGATATGTGATCCTAAAGATGACATTAAACAATAATTAGCGTGGTTTTCATAAAAAAATGTGTCTAAATGTTTTGTAATAAGATGATTGAATAACAAAAGAGTGTCGATTCATTGGGAACAGTACAATAGTCTTAAACTAGAGGAATAAGCACTATATCCCGTTTCAGTTTTCTACTTAATGCTAAATATCAAACCGGTCTCGAAAGTTGTTAAAGCAATTTCTAAGTTTACAACTCGATTAAATTCACAGCAGTACCTTTAGAATTTATCAAGCTAATGCACTTGCAAATCGTCGAACAGGCAAGAGGGAGAGTAAGGTATTGCAAAATGGCACTATGGGGCTTTCTTCTCGCAAATATCAACCGGTATAGTGACACACATGTTGTGACATAATGTGACATAAGTCTTACGGGGAAGCGCGTTTGCAAACAAGGTGTTAACGCGGCATACATAAATTACGTTTACCACATTCAATAGTCTTGAGGTAATTTAAACCGCATTCAGACTTAAAAAAACATAAACGACTTGAGCTGAGATCTATAGAACGAAAAACTTAGAAACTTTAACTAAATAGAACTTTACAACGTTGCATACAAATATGAACCTTTTTTCTATCAAGTTAATATTCGTAAAAGTATGATATGCTTGACCGAAAACGTGCTTAGGAATATGCACATTTACATTAAAGTAATAAGATTTATTTTTGGATGGAGAGTGACTGTATTTAGCTTGACCTAAGTCTTAGATCGTTCATTACATGTTTGACTTAGATTTCACGCACATAACGTTCAATTAGCATCGTAATTTAAACTTCCGCGTGCCTTAAACGTACGCTGAACCGTAATGTTTGTGTAAGACCTGTAATAGTTGTATTTGCTAACAGTTACCTAAAACAGGATTACCTCATGACATATCAACGAACAAAGACTGGTGCCCGTTTCCGCTAACGATTATTGCTCTGTTGAAAATTCGTCTCTCGGAACTGAACCGAGGGTTAAGAATCCAACAGTGTAATTTGGTATTCAGTCAGGTGTTGTTTAGTATTTATATGAAAACGGGGATACACGTGCTAACCAGTCATAGGCTGTAGTTTGTATCGTTGTTGCCTCATTAGGGCCGTTGAAGAAAGAGCGGCCCTGCCCGACCCCATTATGATGCAATGTTCGCACACCATAATCGTTATTTAGCAAATACCCTAGCGATTTATTTTGTAAATTCATTAAAATTCAGACATTGTGATGTGTCGTTACACCACCGCTGTTGCCAATATTGGCATTTTATCAAACTGTTATACAGGTTTTAAAATGGAGTCCAAAGTGTTTCTAGATTATGCAAACCATTTAATATCCGGAACTGGTTCGATGGACGATAACAGCCACATTGTTCCTCCAGAGCTTTCAAGACCAAAATTACGCAAACTTTTTTTCTCAACACGAATTCTTCAACAGTTCTTAACCAAATTTTCTCTTTACAGCGGTCGGCCAGGAGACCTTCAAATGTCCCGATGACTTTGGCTTCTACCCTCACCACATCTCATGTGACAAATACTGGAAGTGCGACAACGGTGCCGCTGAACTGAAAACTTGCGGCAACGGTCTTGCCTTCGACGCAACTGACTCCAAATACCTGACTGAGAACTGCGACTACCTTCACAACGTCGAGTGCGGAGAGAGGACACAGCTTGGTAAGATACTTTTTTTTTTGTGAATGGGATCTCGCAGGTCAACTTAGGAGGTTGTCGTCTGCTTAACCGGACTATCCTGTGGATGCTTTGACTGTAAGGCCTCCAGTCAGGGCATAAAATACTTACAAGCTAGCTTGGCATGGATAGTTCCATGCCAAGCTAGCTTGAAATGGCACTTCTTTTCATTTTATATCTTTGAAAGTCGCTAAAGTAGCCTCGTTGGTGGTTCGGGGTTCATGAGTTGCAGATATTGTAGCATAAAAGTATGAAAACAAAAAACACAAAAGAACAAAACAGTATCATCTGATTTTCCTCATCACGTTTCTGTCTCTCATAAATTCGGCCATCTGTCTCATAAAAATCGAAAGGCACACTTAGCTTAGCAACAACAATTTTTTGCTAGCACAAACAAGTCAAGGCCGAAGGTTTTACATAACCACACATGTGTCATAAGGATAATATTATTCAAAATGTCAATCCCCAGATGAAAACCAGGATGTCGTAAAGGTCACTAGGCCAATTCACACCATAGAGGTTTAATACATAATTATGTATGTTGACAGTATTCTTTACATCACCAGATGCTCAAATATCTATTTTATGCTAATATGTCTAAGATATAAATATCCATATCACTGAACCTGGTCACCTTGAACTAGAGCCAGTTCGTAAAATTTTATTTTATTGCTGCCGATCTCAGTAGGTAGATTTTTTGCTCAACTCTTTGATGGCTTTTTTATGGAAATGAAGATTGAAAGCTTTTTGCTGCCTTTGATTGATAGCCAATTATCCTCAAAATGGAGTGACATTTCGGAGAACCATGAATGTTTTGACCAGCGTCAAAAAATTCATGGTTGTCTTACAAAAAACCCAGCGGTTTTTTTTGTAGTTTAGCTAGTCGTTCGTAAACTTGCACAAAACAAAGCGCTCTTATCCCCAATTTTATACTCTTTTTTGTTTTTTTGGTTCGTCTCGTCAATGTCTCGTTTTGTTCCTCAGAGCCTCCGATCGCAACCCCCCACTGCGAGAGGCTGTACGGTATCTTCCCTGACGTTAATAAATGCGACGTCTTCTGGAACTGCTGGAATGGAGAAGCCTCCCGCTACCAGTGCAGCCCCGGACTTGCCTACGACAGGGAATCCCGTGTGTGCATGTGGGCTGACCAGGTCCCCGAGTGCAAGAACGAGGGTACGTAACATTTGAACGTTATTCCAGTAACTTAACCTATACAGCACCCTTATTGATTTGCGGTCAGGCTGCTGTTGACCTGTTGTCTATGTCAATGACAGTGTGACCGCAGATCTTCAATCCTTGAAAATTGAATTCAAGCTCAAGCGTTGTTTGCAATGTTATTGCAATGATTGTTGTGGATATAAAACTAAAGACGTCGTGCAGTCTGAACGAACGAGACTGGTATGTTTATCGTCGAAACATGATTACAATCAACTGAGTATCTTAAGCACACGAAACCTCTGTGCACGTACTATTCCAGTGAACTTCCTTCAACTTCATCACCGCTGTCGCTGCTGAATTTCGGTTTCGCCTTCCGCACTCTCGCTCACGTAACCTCTTTGGTGTTTCCCAGAAGTAGCGAACGGTTTCGGTTGCCCCGCTCCCGGTGAGGTGTCAAATGCTGGATCCTTCAGCCGTCACGCCCACCCTGAAGACTGCCGCAAGTACTACATTTGTCTGGAGGGTGTCGCCCGCGAGTACGGATGCCCCATCGGTACCGTGTTCAAGATTGGAGACGCTGACGGCACAGGCAACTGCGAAGACCCCGAAGATGTTCCCGGATGGTGAGTTACCTTTCTTAAACCTCGTGTACATATTGTATACACACCACATCATAGGACATACGCATTTTATCATCAATTTCGTTCAACACCTCATGACTCATGATTCATGGAACTCTTGATATTATTATATTTATGTTCATAAATGCATGATCAAATGCGGATGTCCTATCCACACCGTTCAAGTAACGCAAGTAAAACAGGCAGCTTGAACGCACTATAGGACTCTTCTACTCACTGGTTGAATACCGGATCTGGGGTGTTACCAGCGTCTTGTGTGGTACATTAACTTCTAGTACCTACCCTAATCATGGACACCAAGAAAGTATCCTAATGATCATGAAATTCTTGACCAAAATAACTAATATTGAATGGGCTCCCAAACATTAATCTGGTATAACGCTGTTCTTGGTGGCCCAAAACCCTGAGACCCTGTAACCACTTCCACACAACCAATATCGTCCTTGTGACTAACAACTCTTCTTGCACATATAATATTATAATGAAATATAATACGAACACAGATCGGTTGCACTTCGTGTTGCCTTAGCTTTATTATACACGAATCGATCAGCATTGTACAGATGTCGTTGTGTAGGTAGACATACATAGGTGAATAGTGCGACGTAGTAAGCTCGCCCACCTTAATAGCTGGCCGCAAGTATGCGGTCCGGAGCCTTGCACGCTTGCGACATTTAGGACACTTTGAAATTAACATGACTTAGAGCAAAATAGTGCGCTCACGTCGTGTCATGCGGGACGTGGTGAACGACCGTGGTCAATGCCGACCGGTACACATAACGGAACGTATGGTAATGACCGTTGTTTCACTCAGACATATCGTATCGAGCGTAACAGTTCGAGTATGACACAAAGGTTGAATTATCAATGCCTTTCATAAAAAGAGGAAATGTTCAAAAGAATGCCGGTGACTGGCGCAGACATGCAATCATGAAATAGTTATGAGGTATTTTTTTTACTCTGAGCGCTCGAACTTCCTTGTCATTTATGAAAGTAATGTTCACTTGCCATAAACACTAATCAGTTCTAATCACAGTTTCTTAAAAAAAAACAGTTACATGTATCTGAACCCAACCATACCTCTATTGAAACAATGAGAAAACTTTCAAAATTATAAAATCCGGTTCATGGTCTGTGTACGTGCAACAATCGCAAACAGATCGATACAGATGCGCCTGCGCCGGTCACGATGTAACCACGCTAACCGAAGGTCGTAGAACCAGTCGTTTTCAAAACTTTTTGCGAGAGCTCTGGACCACATAATTGTCTGCCAAGAAAAACAAACGTTAGATAACGCTAGTTGGAAAAGCGAGCGGATATCATTCTTGTTGCCGTTTCAAGGCGGTTCACTCTTTAACGCCGACTGTGTACAAGATTACATTACACAATTCTCGCAGCCAGTTACCACTCGCGTAGTAAAAGTTGCTAGAAATTGAGATAGCCATTTATGTTCAACTCACTCGCCGTCGGTAGGTTATAAGACATAGAGTTAAGGCTAGCTAGTAGACGAGGCAGGTAGTAAGGTTCGCGTACATTTTCAGCGAGGACTACTACGGGGATCTGGATCTGAAGACGATCCGCAAGAGCGAGCTGCTCGCCGGCCTCCAGCAAAACGGCAAGAGCCGCGACACGCCCAAGCAGCTCAAACCCCGCCCCCAAAAGGAGAACTAAATAAAATTCCCCACCCCATAACCTTTTAATACTCACATAGTAACTATAAACCAATACTCTGCGCGCACTACGAGCAACCCTTACAATCTGACAATTCTAGCTGAATGCAGATACATTAGCTTTGTAAAAAAAAAAGAAAAACGTTGCTCATGGTGTGCGGAGATTGTGTTCCAGGTTCAAAAATATTCGATTGTTTAGTGAGTGAGCTACAGTTGATATGTATCACTTCTAGTTGCCAAATACTTCTCATTGTAGCTTCTTCGAACAGTTTCATTGAGGCACTTTAGGGAATTAGTAAAAACCGTACAGCGATAGATATATTTATTATTTTTACATTATATCTTAGAGTTTATAGTGTCCTTTCATATATTGAAACCAGTTATCCGAGCCTGTATAAAGTTTGCACTATAAACAACTCTCGTTAAAGGAAGTTGTTTTGCATTTATGACAACGTAGTTCTGTTTGAAATCCGTAAGGACATCGATATACCACTGTATCCGTTTAATACCATGACCTTGTAAATATATTATTGTACTGAATTATTTCGCTGCGACTGAGTGTTGTTGTTTGATAGAAACTGTAATACTTAAGTTTTATTTTTAGTGATAAAATAAACAAAAATTTATAAAAAATAACATCTGTTGTATTAATTTCCTCTATGTGTAGTGATGCACTTTAGCACAGTTTCCTAACATTTCCCACCTCACTGTTTTCTGTTTCATTAATGCATTCACTTTCTAATACTTATATTAATATTTTCTTGGTTCTTTTAGTAATTTTCTTCTGTCTAATCATTTATATTACTGACTGTAACAGCCAACCGTCATCCTTGGGAATCCAGGTACGTTAATTCTTCTTAAACGTTGAAACCAATGAATTTTAAGGTGTACCTTTCTGTGAGTAAAATATTAGTTCATCTATACAGTTATTAATTCTATTCTTAAAGGGAAGAGTAAGCCTGAGTCTTTCTACAATGAAGTTCAATGAAAGTAGATTTAATACGATAAAGTACTTTATGAATATCATTTACCTGGGGGCCTACCATGACGTCTTAAAGCAGTATTGTTTAATCTCATTCCAGAATGGGAACGAATTGGAATGGCGCTAAACATACTCTACTGCTCCATCTGGTTCTTACACTGGAATAAGATTAAAAGAATACTGCTTTAAGACGTCATAGTAACACCCCTGATCGAGTATTTCTTAATATATTTTCTGCTTTGTACACTGTAGAACTGTAGATTGAGACAATGTTAGTTGATAATCTAGAACTAGTGTAGTCACTTCCAGCTGAAAACCCTACTTACTGATGTAGAAATGCCGTAAAAACCGTACTAAAGACAGATACCATTCCGAGTACTCCTTTCCTAGGTGCCATGAAAGGTGACACAAGATTAATTTGAAAATAATAGTAGTATCCATAAAGAAACTAAAAGCATCTCCTGCAAAAGCAGTATCTTCTTATCTTGCTTACAGTAGTAAAGCTCCCAAATTTGCTTCATTCAAAATTGACAAAACTACTAAAGACATAAAAAGAACTGATCGTGTGTGTTGATCAGTAACGCACTAAAGTTCCTATATCCATAGTTAATTGTGCTAATGAAATTAATACACATAACGACGAAAAAGAAGAATTATTCTCCCACTCTATAGAACTTAAAGAAACTAAAGCAGTTGATTCATTACCTGATAACATTACAGCGAGGATTACTACGGTGACGTCGACCTGAAAGCTTTGAAGAAGTTGGGATTCTGAATGTCAAGGAGCGGCTCAAAGGACAGACTGAAGCTTAACCCGTTCCAATTGATATAGTGTACGAACGGCCTCTTCAGAGTCATATGAGTATGTTATTGTTAGGGCCTCTTGTGCTGTGTCCAGGGACGGCACATCGACTGTAAACCATCCAACACGATGATTGACATTCGATAAATTATTATCTTATTCTTTCTCTTTATCATTCCCGTGAAGGTGATCTGTTTTAGTCTTCACAAGTGCGTCTAGTGATCTTGGTTTTGTCTGTCTGAAGAGGCGCTCGAGTATCTATAAGCCATGGACTTCGAAAGTGAATCGAAAACCACAATACTTTTGGTCTGTTTTTGTCTAAAACAATTGTTGCCAAATTTTGGAAATCTTCAAAAAACCTTGACATGGTACCAACACAATGTGCTGGTGCTGTGTCGAAATATAAATGTTGTTCATAGTCATAAACACGTATGTAAGTTAAGTTTAGCGATCTTATAATTTTTAATATTTTTGTAAATAAATAATATTTTTTTATACAATTGCTACTTTTATTTCAATCACAATTCTAATCTATTTCTGATCACCAATCACCGATCACAATTTGACCTTAAAGTAGAAAAGGAAAAAAATAATTGACTAAAGGAATAATTAGGTAGAGTTTATTTAGTAATCATAATAAATTAAAATGCAATTTGCCGATAGAGTGTCAAACTTAAATAAGACATTAATATAAATCTAGGCGGAATCTAGTAGCCAAAGTAGATTTACGACCAATTAATTGCTCAATTCAACTTATTGACATGTATTTGAACAAGGTTTGTTAGTTACAACAGTTTAGTTACGAGTACAGGCCCTGTTTGATCTCACTCTAGCCAAGCATGACTATATCAACCTATTTTACAAACGAGTGTTTACCAGAAAAGGTAGCAGAAGCCTTATAGTGTAAAACTAATAATAGGTTTAGCTTAGACATCGACTTTGGCGATGTTACCAAGCTGCAGCTGACGGATGGCATCCTGACGAGACTTGGCTATGTGAATAGAGGTCCAACCTTAAAACAAAATAACGTATGGTCAGTACATAAGTCTGAAAACGCTAAAGATAATGGCGAAGTTCAAGGAAAGATCGAGAATGTTCTTGTTTTTAGAATCGCACTACATGACTCTCAAAAATTAGTAAATGAAACAGCTGTCACATAACTAAAAAAAACATAATTTGAATGCAACTTGCTCTTAAAAGGTACTTACTGTCTTTCTGAAATGAAACCACGTAAAGTGACACATACGCAACATTTATCTATTTCAAAAACTCTAATTAGTCAGTGTACTAAATGGTTATGAAATCTAAGTTATGACCATTTTAATTAATCATTTAGGCAACGGTTGAGCATTAATTAGCTTGTATCCATTCGCATCGTAATAAACTTTAAATTGAGCAAATACCTGGTAAATTGTATTGATGTTGAAAAATACAAGGCACTATTAAATTTGAAGACTGAAATGAAGCACACAAATCTTGCAACAGTCTTTGTCCAAGCAAGAATCTTGCCTAACATATAATAAAGTCTTAAACAAATAATAGACTGCCACTTTAAAACTATTACTAAGCGACCCCAAAAAACCTAGATATCGAATTTAAACTCTCGTCACCGAGCCGAGCGTTTCAAATCCAACAGTAGGAGTGTTAGTGAAACATATAAGTATTCTACTTACTTTGAGTATTAACTAGAGAGTTCTCCGAGAATATAGTCTTGATTTCACCAGGCTTCAATAAAGTAGGTGCAGCTACTACGATAGGTGACGCTGGCGGGGTGAAGGTTGCTGTAGGCGATACAGGTGCCATTGGAGCTATAGGCACTGATGGAGCTTCAGAAGCAGGAGCTGGTGATACAACTGGCGCAGCAGTGGGTGCTGTTGGTTGAGCTGATGTTGATTGAGGAGCAAAGACCTCAGTGTTGATGGCAGTTGATGAGCAGTCAACGCGTGTAGGGTAGTCGCAAACGCCGAGTTGCTGAAAACAGAAAGAGATACTTGAAAATATAGAATGTTTGAAGCCAAATTTATAAAAATAACATTATTGCATGACTAAAGGAAGATAAAAATAGAAAACCTGCTTTTGATATAAACTCTAAAACTTTTTGTAGTGCTGAACAAGTAAACAAGATAAAAAGTGGCGACGGAATTGCGTAGGCACTTCATAAAAGTACTGGGCAAATAGCAATATGGCCAGTTTTAACATGGTTTTATATTACTTTTATAACGATTTGCATATTGTAATGCCTACTGGCAGCAATGGATAATAATTATGTGAAATGAGTCACATTTTCCAGAATGCATTCGTGATATTGAAAGAAAACAAATACGGTAATCAATAGGTACCGTCTAAGTAAGTAAGTGAAGCATTTATAGCTAACCTCATATGGATCGCGGTAAGTATAAAATTGCAATTATTAGCGTGTCAAGTCTTAGAAAATAATTTCATTAAAACAAAGAACCTATAAGCCAACTACTTAGAGCCCCAGTTACCTCGCAATGTATACCTGAACGGGGTCGTCAACATATTATCAAGTTTAGTTGTTTTCCAGGACCGTGACTAAAAGAGTGATGCATTATGAATGTTGATGGACGGAGAGGGAGAGGAAGGCCATGAAAATATGAATGGATTGTAAAACGAACAACGTAACGTTTTAAAAAAAAAATATTATGAAAGAGAAAGAAAAAAAAGATGCCGTGACGTTTGATACAGGAGAATGGAAAAAAAACGTGTTGCGCCGACCCCAATTAGAATAGGACAAGGGTAGGAAGATGATGACTTGTTATCAACCACAATCTCCCAAGATAATAATAAAATAATTGCTTAATGATAAAATTTTACTAAAATCTTTTGATGTCCATAGAAACTCGAGCTATGGCATTCACAAGTACCTACATTCCCATACTAGGATAATGAAAGTTAATATTTTATTGGATCATAAAATGTAAACATTAAATGACTGTCATCAATAAAAATAAACGATGAATTTTTACGTACCCAAAGGGTCAAACGGGTCTATCACCGGGCTGTATATCATGAACTGTGATAGTTAGCCAGTTGAAATTTCTACTGATTATGTATTTCTGTTGCCGCTATAACAACAAATACTAAAAACAGAATAAAGTAAATATTTAAGGAGGCTCCCATACAAAAAAGTGATATTTTTGTTCGTTTTTATTATAAAAAATGTTACGGAAGACTTCGTGCGCGATTCCGACTCGCACTTGTTAATACTATCAAGATATGCGGAAGGTACATTAAGTAAGTATGAAGGATTGTATCTTAAAATAGTAGTGGTTGAAGTTCCACGCACACGAACAAAGCGTTTTGATTCCACATTTATTGAGAGATGACTGTATACACTTTTCTGTTCCCTGATTATTATAATCTGGATCTGGATCTCTTCATGGTTCGAGTGAATCGGTTTTGTCATCATCATGGCTTCATATCAAGCAAGTTGCGGCCAAACACAAGCATTTTTAGAATATATACCTTTCTTCTAATATATTAAACTAGCTGTCCCGCGCAACTTCGTCTGCGTCAAATTTTCCCCGTTTTCGCAACATTTTTCATTGATGCTCCGCTCCTATTGGTCGTAGCGTGATGTTACATAGCCTATGTCCTTACCCAGCTTGAAATCTATCTTCTTGCCAAATTTCATTAAGATCCGATCAGCCGTTTCGTCGTGAAAAGGTAACAAACAAACAAACAAACAGAGTGACTTTCGCATTTATAATATTAGTATGGATTCTCGTGTCGCGGTGTTTGTTATCAAACTCCTTCGAAACGGCTGAACCGATTCGTATGAAATTTTGTGTGCATATCGGGTAGGTCTGAGAATCGGCCAACAGTTATTTTTCATATCCCTAAAACCAAAATTTCCACGCGAACGAAGTCGCGGGCATAGCTAGTATTTTATTAAAAAAAAGAATAAAAGTACCTGGTTGTATGAGAGGTCAGCAGGACACTTGAATTTGACGGGCTGTCGGCTAACGCACACGAAGAACTCATTACAGTCTAGCGCATTTCTGAAGGTTTCGAAATCTTTCTTGCATAAGGGTTGAGTTGGTGGCTCTTCTCCTGTAGAAAGAAAACAATAAAGTTACATTAATGTTGTTACAATATTGGCAAGCAAACACTTTTAAAGGTTTCCATACACGTTTAATTTGGATGACTATGCATGGTTACCTAAGTGGCGTTATTCTAAATCCAATATGGCGGAGTCTCAAAGATGGGGGAGTAGTATAATATTTTATTTCTTGTATTTTTAATGCTTTCCCAAAAATACGAGAAATAAAACGTCGTCACTTTAGAGTGACGATATTTTATTTAGCGTGTTTCTTGTGTTAATAATTTATTCTATGTCAGGAACTACTCAATCTAGACCAGGGTGAAAACTAAGCATCACAAAAACATTCAGGGGTCATAGGTGTAAGTCGGCGTGACCAATATACCTGGTTAGAGGCATGCACATCGTATTTCGTAACGCGACGACCCGGCTGCGGATTTTATATAACGACTGACATTTCCACGTCTGACGACATCTTTCTACCGATAATATTATTTACATATCCGTCGGTAAGTAGCTATGAATCTTCACATAACTTACAGAAGGTGTTAGCTGTTACTTATACGTGGAGTTTTATGGGAAATCGTGACAGTAACACACACTTTTGCCATGGGTTCAGTTGGAAATCCACGATAAAACCAACGAATATATTTTTCCCTCTCCACGTCCACATCGTCGGACAAACTATCAGTGACCCCCAGGGTAACTGGCGGGACAGTGTCGTAGTATTTGTTACCCGCTTTGAAAAAAAAAATCATTCTTCGTCGCATTTTAACTGAGGCCGTTAGCCATCGCATATAGTCCTCACAGATACCGAGAAGCCTCCTAAGTGCACTGATCGATGGGCTCAGCAATACCATATTATCATGAGTGTAGCTGATGTTATTGACGCAGTGTCCGGCAATGGAGCACCCGATATTGGTATTGCTGAGCTCATAGGTCAGCTCGTTTACGTACAGGTTGAAAAGCTCGGGTGAGCTGAGTCCCCCCTGCCTCACTCCGCATTCCAACCTGTATGCATCCGATAGGACACCCAAAACTTTAGCATTCTAATGAGATCACTAGGAAGGTCCTTAACATTTGATAGTTTCCTCCATAGGCAGTCGTAGGACACGAGATCAAAAGCCTTGGAGGAGGTCTAGAAAACACGCATATACAGGAATTTTCCTACTTGCATAGTATTGGACAGTCTGTTGAGACAGAAGATAGCTGTCTTCATGGATAAAAGCGGCCGTGGAGTGATAAGCAATCCAGCTCCCGAAACCTTTTCAATGATAGTAGCCGAGTATATAGGCCTGTAGTTGCTCTTGTCACTCGCATCTCCAGTTTTGTTCTTTAGCACAACAATAGTTTTAAGTAAGTTGGCTGGATGATAAGAGTGGCTCAGGCACAAACTAAAAAACATTGCTAGCACTCGCGGTAGGTGCTTACCTGCATACCGTAGATGCTCTGTACTTAGGCTGTCGTGACCAGGCATCTTGTCTCTCTTTAAGTTACGTATGACAGTAGCAACTTCGCCGGCCGAAAACCAGATAGGCATGTGTTCGGACCCCCCCGCTACCTCCGACCCATCCGACGAGGGACCTAGGGAAGACTCGACCTTAAAGGCTCTATTGAACTGGTTGATCTAAATAGGGAGATCTCATAGGTAGACTCGACATGGGATTCAAGCTGTTCGTGGCTTTCCAAAAACTGTCAAAATTCTTTGCATCATGATGACTCGCAATGATGTTCATTTTTATTGGTCCTTATTATTTTGGCAACATTTTAATTTTTTCTTAAAAACACTTCTGCTTATCACCATTTTGTCGTACGAAGTACCACTTGTAGGTCTACCAAATAACGTCCAGGTTTGAAAATCAAGCCGGGCCATTCATTACCTATTTTATGCAACGAATCGTGATGTCAAGATTCAAGATTCTTTATTTGCATGAAATATGGTACATATCGTTTTATTGGTAAAACCCATTATCTACAAACTTGTAGATAATCGATTTTACAAATAAAGGGACGATATGGTCTTATAAATAAAAAGGTTTCACATATTTCGCCGACTTATTTCAGCATGCAAACTTAAAATTAAATTAAAATACCTAACAAAATGTAGTCGTCATTTAGGTATCAAACTTCTAGACGTAGTTACATATTTTACAAAACATTAAATTTTAGCCTTGATGATAATATTCATTCAGAATGTAATATACTTCTGTCCCTTACACTGTGTCGGTATCGTGATTAGTGTAAAGTGGAATATTCATAAAATGTTTACCAGCTCTTAAAAATGCAATGAACAGATACTTAAACACACTTATCAACTTATCCACCAGAGGAACTTATATACATGTATGTCATCATCATTTATCATCATTCTACAGACCTTATCCCAATTTATTTGGGGTCAGTGAAGCATGTCTTCTTCAATACTTCCAAGCAAATTACATAGCTAAGATGGTGTAAACTATCTACCTAACGAATAAATAAACAAGATACATACATTCGATTGCGTTAACTTTTAAATCATCTCCGGTGGTGTTGTAATGTTAAACATACCTACGCCCATGTAATTATGTTCAATGAGCTGTTACGTTTTACGATGCTCAGTGATTGAAGATTTTATTGAATTTGCAGAAGTACCTAAGCGTTTACGAGAAATTGAAATTGAGAGTAAAACCAATATGCATTAAAATAAACTGAAAATGAGGTCATGAGGTGAAATATAAGTAGAATGACTAGAAATAAATTGCGATATCATATAAAAGGTCAGCGGGATACAGGGAGACCCTGCTGCACAATTGTCATGACACCGAAATGCTTAGGTGGTGAGTACCCCGTGGCGACTCAATCGTCATGTGAGCACATCACCTCTGTGTTAATTTTATTCCTGGCAACTGGACACACGTGTGTCCAGTCTTTCGTGTCGAGTTGGTGACTAACAGAAGGCCCGTTTAGGATTTCTAAACAAATGAATGACAATAGAACGCGACTATCTCGTATTCATACGACAAAGAGTAACCCCGCAAAAAAGGCGTCATCTGTTGATGTAACCACGAACATTCTACACACAAAATACGAGGTGTTATTTGCATACTCATCAAATTCAAGGATGAGGTCGAGAATCAAGAAAATGGGTAGGTAATTTTTTTTCTTATTTAAGGAAATCGGTAAGTGTAAACCACCCGTGTTTTAACCGCGGCCGGTCCGATCCTCGTCCTATAACCCCGCTTGCACACATACAAACAATGTCTAACGTTTATTCAATCATTTTTTATTCCCTAAACCACGTATAGGGGGTTATTTCTCAAATACTGACAAAAAAAACAGCGTTTTTTTTTTTTTTTTTGAATGGCATCTCGCAGTTCAACCTATGAGGTTGTCGTCTGCTTAACCGGACTATCCTGTGGGTGCCTTTAGAGTAAGGCCTCCAGCCAGGGCATAAAAACTTACAAACTAAGCGACTGCACGCTAAGGGCACCCCCTGTGGGGTACGAACCTCGGCTTAGGGCGTCGCTGGGGGAAGAGTGCATGGGGACAGGCTGGATCTGAATGGTATCATTATTTAGGGGCTGATTTAAAACTACTGGCACAGCATCGCGGGCTGGCTCGAGCGAGGGTCGGGGAGGGCATGGACCGGGACGTCGCGACGGACCTCGACGGCGAGGTCGGAAAGACGGCGGTTTGAGTCGGAACTTTTTAAGAGTGCTAGTCTCTTTGCTACTCTCCTGGAGGAGGGTGATAGCATCATCTGGAGTGACAAGGGTATGCCTAGGACGGCGTACTGTACTAATGCGCGAGGGTTCGTAACGGGCCGCCGCTGCGATCAGGGGATTACGGTGTTTAATGGCGTTATCGAAGAAACGCTTCGAAAGACGTTTCATAAACTGAAGGACGGTGGGCATTCTAAGGTCTATGTGTAGACGGTCATTACGGACATAAAAAGGGGCTCCCGTGACTCTACGTAAGAACCGGTTCTGTAAAACTTGCATCCTATGGATGTACTTAGGCTTGGTGTGAGCGTACACGACGCAAGCGTACGTCATAATGGGGCGGATCACCGCGGTATAAAGGCGCAACTTGCACTTGAGTGACAACTTGCTTTTTGCCGAAATCATGAAATGAAGCCTACCCATAGCAAACGCAGCTCGGTCGCGAGCTGCTTTGATGTGCGCCGCGAAAGACAAGTGGTTGTCAAGTATGACTCCTAAGTATTTGGCTTGCTTCTCCCAAGGGATAGGCTTACCGTACATAGTGATCGGGCTGAGCGCGGGTGGCTTAATTTTACGTTGTTTAGAGAAAAGAACTGCCTGGCTCTTGTCGGGGTTCACCTCGATTCTCCATTTCCGGAACCAAGCGCCTAAGACGTTGGCTGAGGTTTGGAGGGTGCTATAGATAGCGTCGTGACTGCGGCCAGTGTAATAGATGGCCGTGTCGTCCGCGAACAGGGCTAACTGAGCCTTCTTGCTCTTGGGGATGTCACTGGTGAACAGAGTAAAGATAAGGGGAGAGACGACGGAGCCCTGAGGGACTCCGGCTCTAATGGGGTGGGGGGAAGACAGTGCCTTCCCGATGCGATAGCGGAAGGTGCGATCCGACAGAAAGTCTCGTAAGATGAGCACGAGACGGTCCGGCACTCCCAGTTTGTACAGCTTATATAATAAGCCGTTGTGCCAGACTTTGTTTCGTTTTGCCTTTGCTATGTCGAAGTACAACACACCCGTCATCGCTCCACGCTGGAAGCCAGCGCTCAAGTGTTCTACGATGCGATGGGCCTGTTGAATGCAGGAGTGTCCGGTCCTGAAGCCGAACTGCTCGTTGGGGATGAGACTCTTAGCCTCGGCGAAGTCTTTGAGTCGCTTATAAATAAGTCTCTCGTAGATTTTGCCGAGTGCGTTCAGGAGACTGATAGGTCTGTAGCTTGAGGGCTCAGACTTGGGTTTGCCTGGTTTGGCGAAACCGATGACAGTGGCCTCTTTCCATATTTGGGGAAAGGCGTTGTTGCTCAGGGCGCCATTGAAGATGGCCGCCATTAACACGACGAGCTGAGCGGGGAGGAGTTTTAACACCCTATTGGTGATTCCGTCGGAGCCGGGTGCTTTCCGCGGTTGAAGCTTATTAATGATGTCTTGCACTTCGTCAGCTGTGACCGAAGGCAGAGGATCATCAGGGTCTTCTACGGGAGGGAGGGCGGCTTTACTTTCGACGAATGCGTTCACCTCATCGAGATGTCGCTTGTCTACTGGTTGAGAGCTGGGGGAGCACTGGGACTCCAGGCTGTCGGCTAGGCATTCGGCCTTCTCAGAGTCGTCGAATGCGACGCTCTTGTCGGGTCGGGTGAGGGGAGGCATCGAAGCCTCTTCGGTGGAGCGCAACTTGCGTTGGAGCTGCCAGAAGGCTAGGTGGGTAGGCTCGAGCTCGCTAAGCGTCTTGTCCCATTGATCTGAACGATGCTCACTAGTGCGCTTCTTTACAGCACGCTGTAAATAACGCATGTGAGCTTTGTTCGCGTCGCAGGGAAAGTTGCTGTAGGCACGGATGGCCGCGTTCTTCTCGGTTATCAGTTCACGTACGTCAGCGGGTAGAATCCAGCGTTGATCGCTCATTGCTGGAACTTCCCGTGAGCAATCCTTTAGTACGGATTGCACGTGTTCTGTAAACGAGTTGATGGCGGCCGTCGTGTCTGCGACTGAGACAATGTGGTCGGGGATGGCCTCCAGGTGAGGCGACGTGGTGGATTTCAGCTTTTCGCTGACTTTCCTCCAGTCGGTTATCACTTGGGTCGGCGGGGGCTGGCTGGGGTCAGAGGGACCCGAGCGGGGAACTAAGTGCATGAGCACTGGTCGATGGTCTGAGTTAAGCTCATGTAAAGTCTCGATGGAATGCAACTTAAGGTTGACATTCTTGAGTAGCGCTATGTCGAGAACGTCCGGACGTTGGTCGGGGTCGTGGGGATAGTGAGTGTGCTCCATAGGAGCGATGGGATCGAAGTTGAGGGACTCACCCAGGTTATACACGTGACGTCCTCTGGCAGAGGTCGTCGTGCTGTTCCAGGCGGGGTGTTTGGCGTTGAGGTCGCCCGCTATGATAACGGAGTCACTCAAGCCGAAGAGGACGGCAAGGTCTTTGGTGAACAGAGTGTGCTCCTCGGACGTGCCGCCGGGAGGGATGTACGCGGAGGCGATAGTGATTGATTGATGACCGGTCATGCCTAGTCGACAAACTGAAGTCTCGAGCAGAGACTCCATGGGAGGGGGATCTAAGGGGATGCAGTGCAGTTCCTTTCTATAATAGATTAGAGTACCGCCCTTGTGGCAACGTGACCGATCGTTGCGAACTATGCGATAGTTGGCAATTCTCGGATCGCGGTGACTGGGCTTGAGGAAGGTCTCCTGTATGAGGAGGATATCAATTTGATGGTCACGGAGGAAGGTGGCGATTTCATCACGCTGGCTTCTAATGCCATTGGCATTAAAGTACCCTAATTTAAGGGATCGGGGTTTGGTACACGTTAATCTCGTATTATCCATTGAAATTAAAGATTAATGCCGCTGAAGGCTTCGCCTAACTTGATTAGGGACTTGATGATAATTTTAAGCTTATCACCGTCAGTGTTAGCCTCCCTGAGATCTGCCGCCATGCGGTCTGCGTCGGGGGTGACTAACTTTGCTAACGTTTCTAAAGTTACGTTAGGAGAGGAGACCGCGGCCGCGGGGCCGGGAGGCGCGGGACGAGCGGGCGCCGGTGCGCTCGCTTGGGCCACGGGAGTGGGGACAGGGGCATCTAATAGCCCGGGAATGGGGCTGGACTTTGCTTTGCCGAGTGCCGGGAAGGCTCTCTGGTGGTTCAGCGAGGTCCAGGGAGAGGGCCTCTGAGGGCTGAGTCTCTCCGGCATCTGTGCAGTTGGTAGCCTCACCGATGGGCTTTCTCTCTGCTGGCGGGCGTTTGCACGCTTCGCCAGTTTAGAGGAGGAGCCTTTGGGGGCTTTCGGGCAGCCGCGGTAGTTAGCCGGGTGGCCCGACTGGCCGCAAAGCACACAGCTCGGTGGCTCCGTGCATAGCGATTTGTCTTTGGGACGGGGGCAGTCTGCCGTACCATGGTCGCCTAAACACTTTACGCATCTGTGCGGCGCATGGCAGTTGGCTTGGCTGTGTCCGTACAGCTGGCAGCGGTGGCACTGCCCTACTACGGTTGAGCGGTAAGGCTTCTCTATTGAGATGCCTGTGAGGGAGCATACCGACTTCACTTTGAAGATCGGGTGGTGTCCTTCTACTGGGTCACAGATGACCAGTACCATATCGTACTGGTCTCCACCTCTCGCCTTATGAAGGCGGTGGACGGCTGCGACCGGGATGTCCTGGCCTTGGAGGTCGTTTAGGATGTCCTCCGTGGGGATTTCCTTCGGGATCCGCCTGATCACCACGCGGGTGGGCTTCTCCTCTGGAAGGGAGTATGTATGGAAGGCTATGTGCCTTCCGATCAGCTGACGGGTTAGTTCCCTGAAGTCGGTGGTCGTAGGGACTACCACTTTGATACCCTAAAAAAAACAGCGTTTATTAGTAATGAACTAGGTACTAGGTACCGTAATTTAAATTGATTATTATGCCTTTTTTGACAACCTCCTGCATGAATTTTGTCGAGGGTGCAAAAAACACTGTTTATTAGAACTGATTAGTTTGTTACTGTTATAAAAAGATACTCACTCAATCGCCTGCTCCCACAATTCACACTGTCAGAATAGTCACAGTACCCTTGACTGCTGAACAGCAGTCCAGTCGGACACTCCTGTTCCACCGCCCACCCATCCCAGCAGTTCAGATAGTTGTTACACAGGCTCGGCGAAGGAATCTGTGCCCTCTTCCCTTCGCATAAAGGATTCGGTTCTACGAGAGGGTCTGGGGTGTGAGTCAACAGTTGATTGTGGTATCCAGGGTCTTTCTGCATTTGCTGGATTACGTTGCTGGAAACTGGGACCGTGAGAGAGAATATGTTGCCGAAGTCCTAAGGGAATAAATGGTTTGTTATTAGGTTATTTATGTAAGTATGGAATGGATCAGATTAAATAAACAGAAAAAAAACTAAGTACTCGAGCTGTGACGCTTTATAGATGCATGCCTGCCTACCATAAATTGACAATACAAATTTTATTATGATGATAGTTAATAAATCAGAATTCTGCTTTTCATCTCTTATATCATAAAAGCTTACTAAAATCAGACTGCAATCGATACTGGAAGAGTGCTGTACTTGAGGCTATTAAGACTAAATCTTTTCATAACACAGCCTATGGCAGCCACTAATAAAGAAAAGAGTCATCATCTGCCTCATCTGCCTAGCCTCTTCCCAGACTATCTTGGGGGCGGCTTCTTGTCTAACCGGATGTAGCTGAGTATATAGTAGCCAGTATTTTATATGAAACGACTGCCTATCTGACCTCCACAACCTAGTAACTGAGTAATACAATACCCCTTGGTAAGACTGATGGGTGTCAGACTTTTGGCTTCTGACTACACGTTACGAATGTCAAAGATCTACAAATGACAGCCGGGACCATCGGCTTAACGTGCTTTCCGAGGCACGGAGGAAACTCGGTATGTAATTATGATCACCCATCGACGGACCAACCTCGGCAAGCACAGCTTAACCTTAAAGATCGACCCGTGCGGCTGTTATTATTTAGCCGCGAGTTCCTCCTTCCATGTAGACCTCCTATGTTTTTTTTTTAATTCTTTTTGTGATCTAGGAATGCAGTAATCATTAAATGTGTAAATACTGTTGCTTACTTTAATGAAACCGAAGAAAGGGTTCAAGAAACTTCCATAGTAAGGCAGGGTGGGCAGGCGACCAGTGTTCAACCTCAAGTTCTGCAGGAACGGGTTATTTGGGTAAGGGTTCGAGTAAGTCTTCGCTAGGTTTCCTTTCTCATCGTAAACTGAAAAAAAAAATAGTTCATATCAGTCTTCGTTTCCTGTTTTATGATTCAGTTAAAAAAGCACCTCGTTGGTCTAGTGCAATAGGGATGATGACTGGGTAAGGAAAACGAAATTCTATTTAGTCCGTCAATCAGGTAATACAAAAATATTAGATACGTATTTTTTGTTTTATCAAGTTAACAAAAAAATACTTAGTTAAAACGCATTAAAGTTGGAGAGTGGGGGCTCACTACGTCAGAACTAGGTATAAAATGTACTAAGCCGTGACGTCATGCGCCATTTCAACTCAAAATATCTCCGTAATTTTACGATTACGTGAAAAAAGAAAAAATACGTGTCAAATACTTTTTAATAATCTACCCGATACACAAATAAAAAAAAATGAGTCACCATCCCTATTCCCGAGATGGGTAAAGTGTGTGTGGCTTTTTCCATCAAGAATTTTTCAGTAGCAGCCACTGAGTCAGGATTTGTACCCGATTGATGGCAATAGGGTCGCCCCATATTAAATGTAACTTAAATATAATATTTCTGGTGAAATGTAGGTATACTAGTTTTGTCGCACAAGCGTTAATCGCGCTTCCGTGTGTCGACCTCACGTTATACACTCATACTATTAGGCACACCTCTGCCTAACCCTTTTGTGATCACAGGCCTGATGTAATGAAAAAACTGGTTATTAACTAAAAGTAACATGATATAGATTTACTCCTTTGTACTACATTGTCGATATCAAACTGGAGCCGATTACAGTCAGCAATCAATCAGAAAATTCAAAGACTAGGTGCGGCGCGGTTCATCTTACAGAGAAAAGGATTCCAGCGTTCCAACAGTTAAAATATTCAGCTTGAATATGCTTATTTTATACTAGTACTACTAAGTCATCATCTGCCTAGCTTTTTCCCAAACTTAGTTGGGGTCGGCTTCCAGTCTAACTGTATGCAGCTGAGTATCAGTATTTTACATGAAGCGACTGCCTATCTGACCTCCACAACCCAGTGACTGAGTAATACGATACCCCTTGGTAAGACTGGATGTCAGACTTTCGGCTTCTGACAACCCATAACGACTGTCAAAGATCTACAAATGACAGCAAGGACCAACGGCTTAACGTGCGTTCCGAGGCACGGAGGGAACTCGGTATGTAATGATGGTCACCCATCCACGACCAACCTCGGCAAGCGCGGCTTAACCTTGAAGATCGACCCATGCGGCTGTTAATATTTAGCCACGAGCTCCTCCACTAAGTACTCTAAGTATTCTGTTCTTATAATAACATTTCACAATCAAACTTTATTGCAACTTGTATAAAGGACGTCTGCGTGCGGCCAACATTTTAGTCAAAACATTTCCTGATACTCGTACATTGTTACGTCAAGTTCATATTTCATTTCAAATAATAAATCGCAACCTCAGATCTGTCTTCCTAAGATAATTCAACAAGGGTTTGTGTACACTGACTGTTGGATTAAATGAAAAAAAAAATATATATTTTTTAGTATGTGATAAAAAAAAAAAACAATTTATGCATAAACCTTCAACCTTCAACTCAAATTTCAAAGTATGTATTTAGGAATATTTCCCAATTATCTATGGAGTTCCGGCTCCGAGGATGATAGTGATTATTATCGCGATTTAAATAACTAAATTCTAAACTGTCCGAATAAGGTTGAAAATCGGCACTATTTGAACGTCAAAATTACATGACAAAACCTCGATAATGCACGTCTGTCACCAAGAGAGAAGTTTAAGTGTGTTTAAGCAAGAGAGAAGAAGTGGCGAACAAGTCCCCGTCACTCAAGAGGACACCTTCTTCTTTATTTATGGTGTGGTTAGTGAGTTCCTCACCTTGTGTCAGAGCTTTCTTGGCTTTACATGCCGTTGAGAAATATCTTTCAGGCATGCTGGTTTCCTCAAGAAGTTTTCGTTCATTAAAACAAGTGTTAGTACAATACACGCATGAATCCGAAAATTCAGAGGTTCGTGTCTTCGTTTCGAACTTGAGACCTGTGACTAGGCGATCCGACGGCCGGATTTTGCTATCACTGCTTAAAGACACGTTGAGTGACATATTTGTAAAAAAACGCGAAAATACTACAGCAAAATGTAAAATCACACGCCTACTCCGCCACCTTTTCCAAGCAAACTTGACAAATATCGACAGCATTAAAAACATTAACACACAAAGGCGCCGCGAATCAACACGAAACAGCTCAGTCGTGTCTACCGCAGTGCGTAGACGTATGAATCGCCCTTAACGTGCCGCAGACAAAATAAAAGCCTTGAAGACGTATGGCTCTTCTCAACGTTACGAACAGAGCTATAAATTCAGTAAGATATCGCATGCACTAATAAATAAGGGAGAAGTGTTTCTCAGGTACTTGAGATTTGGTTCGAAATCAAATTGTAAAGTTTCTTGGGAGTAAAGGGCCTGTTGTTGAGCTGTATTTCCTTGAAGTTTATATTGGCGTGTGAATCATACGCAGTTACTTATGAAATATGGATGAGTCTGTTGTCTTTAACCGGGCATATAGCCTGTGGACAGCTACGGTAAATTAATAAGTTACTGGCAAGACCGTAGTATCTCTTTACCCATACTTTCAAACATTATCTATTAGACATTGCGATCACCTACAACTAAAATCCATATTTTTTTTTTATAAATATTAAGTGTTTTCTGTGAGCAGCGGTGGCCCATTGGTGGCAGCCCCAACTTACGAGCAGTGAGCCGTGGGTTCGATCCCAGGCGGGCGCAATACTTTGTGTAATTTATTTCATCACCGCTGCCCTCAAAAACGGTGTAGGAAAACATCGTGAGGAAACCGGCATGTCCTAGAACTAATAATTCAAATAAATGTGGCATCAACCAACCCGCATTGGGCCCGGGTGGTGGATTACAGCCCACTTCCTCTCATAGAGAGGAGGCCTGTGTCCCAGCAGTTCATAATTTTGCCAAGGATATAAATGAATATAGTTAAATATGCACCGAGTACAATATAATAAAGCAAAAGGTTATTGCCCGAGATCACTGACCGAGAACGGACACCGCTTTATATGAAATATATCCTTTACTGCCTGTCATGTTACCAGTAATTGAAAGATGAAAGGATAGCCGGCGCGTCTGGATTGACTATTAAAATGTACGCAGGTCTTTGCCAAGCATCTTATAATAGATCATTTCTAATACTTGTGAATGGAATTTAATTTCTTAAAGAAGGCGCTGTGAAGGGTAGGATAATTGGCATGGATGGCAGTCTTACAAGGACTCAAGGAAGCATTGGTTGTTTTCTGAGTATTGTGAAAAGGTAACCACGGATTGCTGATAAATATTTCGATGTTTTTATTAATTACCAAAATAATTTAATTCATTAAGTACTAAAACAAATTGTGAATTTAAACAATAATTTGACAGCTATTTACGACGTTTCGCTTATACCTAAACAAATTAATTCACTTTGAGGAGGTGTAGTTGCAGTACAAATAAAAAAATTGGTTGCCTGTAAAGTCGGTATACGGGCGAAAGTTTTACGTGACAACGACTTTGAGTGGTAAAATAATTTTAATGTGAATATTCATTCGTATAGTAGGAAGAAGGATGAAATAATAGTAACAATTTAAAACATTTATTTATACAAAGAATTATATTTAAAACATTAATTTATACAAAGAATCTCGCACTGAATTTCATATTAACAAAATTTTATTTTTACCTTTACACATACATACGTATTTATATACAAATATACATATATAGAGGCACGCGTCCCTTCCACTCGGGCATGGTTAGCCCGCCTAAGAGCGAGAGAGACAGACATAAAAAGTGAAAGGCACGCGTGCCTCTCACTCGCTCTCATTGTGAGCGCATAACGTGAGCGGAGCGTAACGCAGTTTCTTGAAGTGTCACCCGGCAAACCAATTTATAAGACGTTGTCACGTCAAAAGTGGTGCTGGGAAATAATGTTGCAAAACACAGATTAAAAGCAGTTTTCTCAAAAAAATATGTTTTGCCCTTTCTAACTAGACAATGAAGTAAAAACTTTATTCTCCTTTGGGGCTTTTCTACCGTCAACGACTTAACGCCAATACATGATTTTTATGACTAAAGTTTTGACCATAAACGCCATTTATACTTCCAGTATTTTTATTAATTTTTTATTTACTTACATAGAAAATGGCAAAACCATTTTGTTTTGAACGTTACTAAAGTTGGCTATTCGTGTGCGAAGGAGGCTCCTGAATGAAGATGCAATGCAAATGAGAAAATACCAATACTTAGGTGCAAATAACATATCTATTTTGATCTCTTTTTGTTTATTTTTTTCCAATCCTACTCTATTCCACTCCAGGGCAAAGGCCTCTATTAGTATTTATTTATTTAAAGCATACTGAATTGCTATTTTTATTTGCAGTTTATCGACTGTTTGATTTATTGGTAACCGATCGATTAATAGTTACATTTTATGCTGCTTCAAGCCATCATTTCTGACTAATAGTATAACAGTTAGCCCTCCAACTAAATGAAAAGCCATTGCTAGAAATGAAAAATACAGATGTATATTATAGATATATGTACAAGTTATAAACAGACCCATCTCGAAGCCGTTAACCAAGCTTTCTGGAAACCAAGTAACCCTACAAAAAAAATATTGCTGGGATAGAACTTTTTTGGCGTAAAAAAACACGTTTACGGTAGAACTCAATGTAACGCACTCAAAACATTTTGTTGATTGATTGAATTGTAAACGGGTCATGAAGGTATTTAAAGTCAAGTTAAACACTTAAAAAATAGTATTTTAAAATTACTTAAGTTGGAATTTTGACCTCCAATATCTCCGTAACTAAAAGGTTCCCAGTTATGGTCCAGAACAAAACAAAAATCGCAATGAAGTGGGAGAACAAGTGCCTTTCGGCTTCGTTATTTCCACCTTTTATATTATAACTAGCTGTCCCGCGCAACTTCGTCTGCGTCACGTTTTCCCCGTTTTCGCAACATTTTTCATTACTGCTCCGCTCCTATTGGTCGTAGCGTGATGACATGTAGCCTATGTCCTTCCCCAGGTTGAAATCTATCTTCTTGCCAAATTTCATTAAGATCCGATCAGCCGTTTAGTCGTGAAAAGGTAACAAACAAACATACAAACAGAGTGACTTTCGCATTTATAATATTAGTATGGATTATAAGATAACAATAGAGCTGCAAGCCCCCTTTTGACAGAATAAAAAAAAAATACTTATCAGAGATCAAGTTATGGTTTTAAAGAAATAATATCGCAACATTGGTAAAGAATGTGAGTCTAGTAACTCAAACTATTGTAGTCAATGACCGCAATGGTTTATTGAACCTTTCGTTTTTGCATTCTGCTATTTATAACGAACACATTAACCCGATGTACACATAAACATAACGTGTTGCCTGTTTTCCGTCAAGGGTTTGGCAGAGGTGTACATCCACATTTCGGCAGTTATGTTTAAGTCCTATGTAATTGGGGGCTAGCCTATTCTACCTATTCTAGTCTACCTTCAATCTTTCGTCACGTCGTGGTTCCGGTGTCGAGAACGCTTGGGAGGATCCTCTGCCAGACGTTCGCATACCTACCTGTGCCGACCTACCTGCCAGATACAGAACCTGGAGCCGTTGGTTGCAGGCAAAAGCTGACGGACTATCGTCGCCTTGGAGACGGTTCAGGCCAGTGTTCCCTACCCATTTACTACCTACTCTCTGTAATCAGGACGTGAGGCGGCGACGGAAGTATTCAGGCAAATAAATAATAAGTGATTTTTTCCCCATCCACATCTTATTATTTATAAAACCCCTACCCACCTATCTGCTAACAACCCCCTGCGAGGGCTAAGTGTCACAGTGGCTAGCCTATTGCCATCAACCGGGCACAAATCCAGACCCCCAATAGCACTTTGCCCGACCCGGGAATCGACCCCAGGACCTCATGTTCAGCAGTAGTGCTTGCAACCACTAGACAGATGAGGAAGCCTTCATTGAATTAGTACGACGATTGAGGTGTGCTTTTTTTTCTGTTTTTGTCCAAAACTGAACATTTGTTCCATATACAGGTCAAAGTCAAAGCCAAGTAAAAGTCAAAGCATTTATTTCAATTAGACCATTACAGGCACTTTTGAAAGTCAAAAAAAAAAAACAAAATAAAACGCGAAGCTACAGTCCCAGTCACAAGGCATAATAACTTATGAAAGTACTGTAGTTGCCCACTCCGTAGCGTAGATCTCTATGGAGAAGAATGGGCAAGAAACTCCATGGACACTCTTTTAAATCAAAATATGTTACAAAATCTTGGTTACATCATTCATGTTAAGAATTACAAATATGTGAGTGGGTGTAACGGAAAGGGTATATACATACTTAAGGTTGTGCTGCAGACCATCAAACTGAACATTATTCTCGTTGGCAAAACATCGTAATAGCGGAAAAAATATCCGCTGCCCCATACATTTGTGTCGAATAGGTATTGAAGTTTTGTATGGGACAGCAGAAAATTACGATGTTTGTCCTTGTCGATGTTGGACAAAAACAGAAAAAAAAGCATACGTCAATTATTACGCAACATCCTCTCGATTTCTGACTGATTGACGACCAACTATTATCAACTGTACCATTATAATTTTAGTTCATATTTACGACCATAATCACTTCCTAAAAAATCGTCGACTGACGTAACTATGTATATACTCGTGAAAAAATAACAATTCAAGATTGAGGTACACTTTTGGATAAATCCAAAAGTGGACGCATCCAAATTTATTTATGTTTAAAACAATTATCTTTGTTACGAGTATCAAGAAAAACAATCAAATAAAAACAAAACTTCAACACGTCAATGTCATCTGACATTATTCCACTTAATTTGAGTTTACGTATTTTTATTTTCACTCTGGGGCTTTTTGTAAATAAATTATTAAAAATGTTACGGTAAGTAATGAAAAAGAAACAGGTGACAATAAGTTTTAAATGTCAAGAACATGCGCGCACGCAGGAAAGTTGGACGGGCGGGTTTTTCAAAGGATCGAAGGATCCGGGTTGGATCCCTCTTCTATATAACCTCAGAATAGAAAAAAAAAATTGAATGTAGGTAAACGATGAGCAAGAGATCGATATTTTTACACTCTAGCTGAAAAATTTGAACATCCCGGTAGGTAGCAGTTTATTTCTACCTACTATTGGTATAAGTGTTTTTTTTTTGTCACCGCATGATTTTAGTAAAAAAAAAAGTGATGTATTATGAAGGTCAGCACTAAACGTTTTAACCTCGAAAGGCCCAACCTTTTAAGTCGATATAAATTACGACCCAGTGTACTAAAAATAGGCGCAAGTAGTTGCGGCCCAGAACTTTGATTTAGAAAAAAAGTTTTTAAATGTAATGCTTTGACAGATTCTTGGTTCTGAAATGTCAAGTTGACATTGTCAAAATTAGAGATGCGTTCAAGGTTAATAATTTATTGTTGACAAATTTAAATTGGCGGGATCATTTTAAACCAAAAAATACGTTTAAATATCATGTCATAATTTTAGGTCACTGGGCCGTAATTTAATGATTTTTAAAACTGTCTTGGGCCGGAGTATCAACATATTTTTGTCATTAAATTAGGTCGTTGGGCCTTACGAGGTTAAGAGGGTTTTAGTAACTTTTAAGACCATGTATCTTGCTTATGCGTATGAAGTTTCATTAAAATCGGTACAGTCATTTCGGAAAATAAAGACTTGAAAGTTTGTATGAAATGTCGTAAGGCTTAAACGCTCTTTAGAACCTTTTTAGTTGTTTGGATAAGTGGTCAATCACTCCACAAATTTAAAGAAAAATGTATAAGTATTTCCGCCCGATTGACAACCACAACATTCATCATTAAGCCTTTTACCCAAACCACGTTGGCATCGGCTTCCAGTCTAACCTAACGCCAATATTTTACATGGTGCGACTGTTGAATTGACCTCCATCCAGGAACTGGGCAATTCGAAACCCCTTGGTAAGACTAGTTATTAGTTTTTCTGACTATCTGTAACGACTGTCAAAGATCTACAAATGACAGCTAGTACCACCGGCTTAACGTGCCTACGACAATCGAAAACCACAACAATTATTATCAATTATTTGCTAACCCAGAGGCCAGAAGGGAATAAATAGATTAAATGTCTCTTAAGAACGTAATTTCACTGTTGCCAGTTAATACCAAAATAATGGGTAATGATCGAAATAGCTATAGGGATTGGTCTACCCTGAACGAGCCATTTCACAGAGAGAGACTCCAGTTCCCACTACTGAAAAGTTTATAACAATGTTAGACAAAGTTTAAGAATATCAGAACAGAAAAGAACACAACAAAATTCGAAAAATAAATGGACTATATAGCTGGAAATAATGGAATCAGGTTCAGACCATTTAAATAATTTAGGTAACCAACCAGAAACTTTATGAACTGCAAGGTCCTGAAATCCATTAGGAACGCGATGCAAACTTCCTTGAACATACTTTATTTCAATCAACTGTTCATAATTAAAAGATTTTTTCTAATATTATCTAACTTACTCCCTAATTTCTCTTAACACCCCCAAAAAACAAAGTCACAGGTACTTACACAACAGTCTCTTCTGCCGCGAATCTACATCACTCGCGTCCCCTTTAACGCACACCGCGCAAATCAAAACGGCAAGAGTTACAAGATTCATCGTGATCCTTTTTGCCAGTGAACGGACAGGACAATGTCAGGGCTAAAAGCAAAACCTAGCTTATATACTCTCGGAGAACGAAAACAAGTACTGGGCTATACTATACTATAAATACGTGGGATCTAGTTTTAGCCAGGACACTAAAGGAAAGCCTAAAAGGGTTCGGTTGTTCTATAATAAGTATAGTTTTTTTATTGTTGTCGGATGGTTTTAAAATGAGTCATCGATTTTTATTATTATCCTTTTTTGGTATTTTCTTGTTGGTTGGTTGTTGAGATTGTGAAATAAGCAACCGATTGAAAATTCACAGAAGTATTGTCATTTGTTTTAATCGCAGTATTGGAGTTTTCAATCATTTTTTTCACTCATTTTCTCCAAACAATAGACTGACGACTTATAAGTAATCTTGTCGCCTGAAAGTAGGGGTATTTTGGTCTAATCCGGTAGTTCTGATTTTGGCAGTCTTGTTTATGATGTTGGCTCAATGAATAATCCAAGTTTGTGACCTCGAGCGTTGAACGCAAGTTTGTCAAAAATTGTTTTTTTTTTTTTTTCAGATTTTGGCGATTACCTTAAAGTACTAGTTTTTTTATAGTACTTTCTCAGGACGTTTTTAAAGTAGGCTAAATTTTCTGCAATATGAGACATCAGTTCCAGTCTCTATAAAGTCGCTGGACTATACTTACATGTTTGGTCATAGTTCTAAATCTGACTGAAGTCATGCCTTTGATGAACATTAATAAACGCAATAGGGATGATGACTGGGTGAAGAAAACAAAATTCTATTTTGTCCATCAATCAGGTAATACAAAAATATTAGATAAGTATTTTTTGTTTCAACAAGTTAACAAAAAAATACTTAGTTAAAACGCATTAAAGTTGGAGAGTGGGGGCTCAGTACGTCACAACTAGGTATAAAATGTACTGAGCCGTGACGTCATGTGCCATTTCAACTCAAAATATCTCCGTAATTTTACGATTACGTGAAAAAAGAAAAAATACGTGTCAAATACTTTTTAATAATCTACCCCATAGACAAATAAAAAAAAATGAGTCACCATCCCTATTGAAGTGTTCGAAGAGTTTCCTACGCGGTAGATGATAATAGACAACAGTACAATACAGGTTTCATTATAACATTATCATCAAGACGAATTTAAGTTCTAAACTAATATTTACATTTAAATATTAGTTTAGAACTTAAATTCGTCTTTCATTCGTCGAATTTCATTAAATTCAATTTATCAATAAGTTTAACCACCTCTTCCCTTTCCCATGCACAGTCACTAAAAATAATAAAACTTCTATTATTATACCAACAACAAGTACCAGTACTAAAATACTATTTAAAATGTCACAACAACCTGCTTAAAAACCATAACTCAGACTTACCCGATTCCTGTCCAAGCGTCTAGGCATCCCGATTGCACCATTAATTTATAGCCTTAGATCTGACAGAACATTCCCGAAGGCCCATTAATCAAACATGTCGGATCCATCTCGATTTTGAAGCCTTATTACATGTCCTGAGATATAAATTAAAAATATCTTGTTAGGAGATGACTCATGTTTTCAATTTGCTGACGATGTTGTGTGTGACGCTTAATTTTGAGTTGATTATTATTATGACATGTATTTGGTAAGAGAGTGTTATCAATCTTAATTAGAAGAGATGTGGACAACATAGACTGGTTGATGTGTTCCTTTTGCCCAAGATTTAGGCAGAAAGGAACATTGCTTTTGCTAAAAATGAACGCTTAAAGCTGCATTCAACGGTTGAATTTGATGTTGCATTGCAGATGGATTGTTTATTTTAGTTTGTTGTAATTTGAAGACAAGAGAAGATGGACACTGTTGATCTTGTCGTAACTAATCTCAAATTGACAAGATGGAAAGTGCATCCGAGATCTTTTTCAAACAACAATGGCCGAAATGTTGAAGGTTTAATTAAAAGGTCATTGTACGGTTCACAATCGTCGTATTTAAGTCTCATAATTAACTATCTACAACGAAATAACCTACACATACTGCGGTCAGACACAGCCGAAAGGCGACACATTACACCTCGCAGGAGATGGCGGGGCGAGCTGGACAGAACCAACGAACAGATGTCCACATTGGCCCTAGATCGAAAGATTTCCAGTCAAGGGGCGAGACTTTTGCCCAGCAGTGGGATGACACACTCTCACAGTAACAGTACCGTGGTTGTTGACCCCATAAATTAATCTGTTTTATCGTGTAAAGTTATCAATAGTTGTCGATTCAAATAAAAAATGTGAGATTTTACAATGCTCAGTCCACCAGCTTTTAACGACCATTGTAGCGATCCTTGCGTAGGATTTCCACGAATGTGTGCTTTTATTGTATTTGGTTTGGTTAATTACGGCAGAACACGCACCACCGCCTACCGCCTACCCTAATGAATCTCATTATAAGAAGAATTATTTAGATAACGAATTGATTATTATCAATTAGATTGTATTGTTCAATGTGGCGTCACTTGGGGGAGGCCTTTGTCCGGGAGTGGACGTCTTTCGGCTGATATGATGATGATGATGATTGAATTAGATTGTAAAGTACCTGGGGTCAAATGTACTTAGGGCCGGAATGGCCAACAATTTCATTTTCTGTATGCGATTACCACTGGCACTTCATTGGCATAATTTATCATATTTGGTAATCCCGTACATACAAATCGTTTTTTTCTATATATTTCATATTTTCTTGGACAATTTATGGAGTTTACAAAAATGTGACGAACAAACAACAACCCGCATCGTTTTGCCGAGAACTAACACGACACTTCAGGGGTAATCGATACTATAAAATCTACACTAACTTTCATTGATATTAGTGAAAAAGCTAAGTTCTTGCATAGCTTCTGAAAAACGGCCTCCTTCTTTTTAATACTATATAGGATTGCGTTTGGCCGCAACTCATCTGATGTGGAGCTAAGATGCAGCCTAGGGTGGAGCACGCTTGCCTAGAAGAAAACGAGTCACTCGAACTTTGAAAAGATCCAAATTATAATGATATGAATTGGTCTACAGGTAAGGATTACAGTCAACGCATTTGGTGCATTGACTGCCTCATTGGTTAAGAGTTCGCAAACGGTCCAAGGCGCGTGAGGTCTGGGTTTTATTTCCTGGCCGGGCTCAATGTTATTTGGTTTTTCCATCATATTGGAATTTGTCAGTAGTAGCCTAGGAACTGAATTCGTGTCCAGTTGATGGCCATAGACTCGCTCTCTTCTACATTAGATTCAAAGAAAGCTGAAGAAAAGTGGATGTACTCTAGGTACAGTCGTCCAAAGCGGTGTCTGCTCATTTTAAAAACCAAAACACCGTGCACACAATGACCACATCTGTTTACCGCCCCTTTTTGTGCGGGCCGATCGTAGTAAAACGAAAAAGACCGAACATAATATGCCAGACTTTTTCATTATAGTTCTTAGGGTGATCAGACGCAAGTTCAGATGACTACATCTCTGGTTAACCTATCAAATTGATACAATGAGTCCTTACAGTTTGTTTACACGAAGACTTTGTAGAGCGGCACTTGCGTCTAGACTTAAAAAAAGTTCTCCTTTTGGATGCATGTATAATTAATTGGGTTAACTTAAAAAAATAATTCCTTTTTATCGAGAGATTCCTAGATAAGAGACCTTCAAAAGAATACCTTTACGCAATCTTGGTATTCCAGAGCCCGCAGGGTAGTCAAAGAGTGCTTTTTAACATGCTTTTATTAGCTTGGTATGTATGTATGTATGTGACGGAATCTTCGAACGTGATTTTGACCCACTTCAAAACGTCAAATTAAATTGAAACTTTGCACACTTATCAAGGACCTATGACAAAGCAATAATTTAAATAGTTTGTCCCATTATCCTGATCAGGACCTTTACGATTAACGATTTTCGAAATCCAACATCCGTGGTCAGGGAGTTTTTTATGTCATATGACTACTGTTCTTATGCATTGGAGACATGCATAGTTTGATGTTTGAGACAAGCATATGACTACTTCAACTCAAACTAAAAAGTAGAAAATAATTTTCGATAAATTTAAATTAGTATAGAATAGTGTGATTAACAAAAAGCAAGGGTGTCGACGCAAGTCGCATCCCACACTAAAAGCCTATACAACTTCCATGGCATTATGGTCATACTCGTACCATCTAGTCTCTTCCCATCGACGGGTGCTAAGCCATTGGGATCTAAGACAGCTGGCATTGGAAGCACGACGGATAAGATCATTAATGCTAGCGTGCCGCGCTATCCGACCTACACTCTAACTGCAGGAAGGGCCATGGTGTCCGAAGCCATCGACTGCTGCACCACATTGACAGCGATGAGGAGCCCCGCAAGGAGCGCCGATTCACAGACATGTAGAGAAACGGAATGTTGTGTCACCTAGCATGGTGCCTATGTTTGGTGACGGTAGTGCCTGAAGCCAAAGACCCGACTCCCACTCATCCACAGCCAGCAGGCGGGCACGTTCAGCAGTATTGGTAGAGGTATTAATAAGGTTATCTTCGTACCATCCTGCAGAGCGACTCATCCCTCTGTCTCTGGGAAAATTTGTTCTCGGGCCGATTCGTATCCGAGCAAGCCAATTTTTTTAATAGCAAATTATCCTCCGATGGAGTAGTAAGTACAGCAAATACTAATGTAATGTATCCTCTACTTTCTCATTTATAAATCACTAGCTGTCCTGCGCAACTTCGTCTGCGGCACATTTTCTCCGTTTTCGCAACATTTTCATTGCTGCTCCGATCCTATTAGGCGTAGCGTGATATATAGCTTATAGCCTTCTTCGATAAATGGGCTATCTAACACTGACAGAATTTTTCAAATCGGACCAGTAGTTCCTGAGATTAGCGCGTTCAAGCAAACAAACGGACAACTGAACTCTTCAGCTTTATTATTAGTATTTATTGGATAGACAATAACAACGAAATTAGGTCTGAAACTTAATTTAAAAAAGTAAAGTTTTTTCTTCAATTGAAATTCCTTGGAGAGTTGCAACAAGTTTTTCAGCAGATGAAACGTAACATTAGAAGTGTAACCAAAGTGTAGTACCTAGGTACCTACACATATTTTACAATTACCTGAATCAGCTCCAAAAAAATACCTTCTATTTATTAGACACGCACCTGAACATAATTTAACTAACATCAATAAACATTTTAGAGCTAAACCTATAATCAAAACCAACCAATGAAAAACGCACTTTAACTTTATCAAATTAAAGTTAAATTTAGCCCAAATTCTCTAAAAATGTCATAAGTTCTGTGATAAAGTGAAACCATTGCTTCAGAAGAGATCACTTTCTACTGCGCGTGCGACGATGAAAGCGTTATTAGCATGATGCGCTCGAAATCAACAATTATGTTATACTTACGCTCATTATATGCATAAATCGGTAGAGAGTGGGTTGTGATTAATTGCTCATATATGTAGAACGTGTAAATACCGATTGTATCTAAGAAATACTGACTGTCACGTTGGTCTAGTGGTCGGAAGTTCGATTGCTGAGCATGAGGTCCTGGGTTCGATTCTCAGGTAAGGCAAAGTGTTATTGGGTTTTTTAGTCAGGAATTTTTCACTAGCAGCCACGGAGTATGGACTTGTGCCCAGCTAATGGCAGTAGTTTCGCCCTATTATATGGTACTTAAACAAATGCGAACTGTGGGTGTACTATTGTCCGCCTCTGTCTGACCCTTCGGGGCTTACAGGCGTGAATCCTCCTATTTACCATTTCAATGACAATGCTATATTAAATATATTGTTATACTTAATAATATTACATAAAGGGTGTAATAATTGGAACTCATGATTCGATACTTAAAGTTCTTACAATAATGGAAGTAGATTATATTTCGTCGCTTCATTCTTCAGATACAAATAACCATGTAGTGCCTTTATTCTACAAGGCTCTATTCGCACGTTAAAAGAATCGACTTTAGTCGATTGTCATTTTTTTTTTTTTTTTTTTATCTGTCAACCTCACTAGCGTGGCGTGATGTTCGTGCTATAAGCTTCATTCCTTTTTTCTTGCGAGGCATCGTTCGCACGTGCCTATAACTAGTGAATATTTCGTGCTCAAAAATCGTCATTATAATGCCGAAAAGAAGAAATAAAGAAAGAATTGATCGTTATCAACGTAAAATACAAAAACTGGAAAATCAACAAAGAAAATATAAAAGAATTATTTATTCGTCATCGGAAGACTCCGATGAAAATTCAGGTTAGTAAATCGTTATTTATTAAGTGATAATGTACGTTACTGGAAAAATATTTTAGAGAAATATTATCTCTAATATAATACCTGGAGGTTGACCGTGTGTCATCACGAAGGTAACTTACTATACCTAGAGGTTAACCGCGTGTTAACACAAAGGTTTTCCGTAATTGTTTAAAGGACGATTACGTTAAAACAAATAAAATACCTGGAGGTGGATCGTGTATCCTCACGACGGTTATTTTTAGTACCGCCATAGCGTTGTAATATTACCTGAGAGCTTAACCGCGTGTTAATACAAGGTAACAAATAAAAATTACGTCTACCCTCAATTTTTTACTTTTATCATTTTATTGTTTTAGACGGCACACGTCGTAATGACACCGATCCAGACCCTATAGGGTTAATAGACCACAACGGCATTAACGACATATCACCTGATGAGCAGACGAATGCTGATGCCGAACAGGAATCAACCCCGGTACCGGAATTGAATCCTGATATTCTCTACGCCTTAGGTGAGACCACGGAAGAGACGCCAAAATTTGGCCAAAAAATTCATGAAAACCTATCGCGGCTTTGGTTACCTATTCTCCGCAAAGGGATGAATAAGGAAACGAAGGAGCGGCTTCACAAAGAGTACCTTATTCCTGAGAATTGCCCATTATTACAAGCGCCTAAATTAAACCCAGAAATTTCGGCGGCAGTAAATGAAGGTACTCGTGTTCGTGACAAAAGAGTAGAAGCAGTACAGCAGCAATTAGGTCACGGAATAGCCGCTCTTAACAAAGGTTTAGACTTGCTTCTTAATGATGGCAATGACAAAGTTCAGGTCATTAAATTTTTAAGCGACAGCTGTCGCTTACTGTGCGATCTGCACTTCGAAGAAACGGAGGCGAGAAAGAAATTCGTCACTCCGGGCCTGGATAAATCATTTTTAAATATCATGCAAGATAGTGACCGTGATGATTTGCTTTTTGGAAGCAAACTATCGGAAAAGATAAAGGCCACAAAAGTGATTGAAAAACATGGCTTGCAAATCAAGAAGCCCGCACCGATTCCCAAAACATCTTCTACTTCATACCAGCCAACATCGAACCGGCCGCGCTCCCAGGGAAACTGGGGAGGCCCTCCTCGCTTCTCGTCGCACAGAGGGGGGAGGGGAGGGCCGAAGAGGACTGCCCCAGCACCTCGCAAGCCCCAGACAGGCGCAGCTCATCAGAAGTCATCTGCCCAGAGCAAACAGCGTGCGACAGCTCAACAATAGAGGTACACGCTGGGAGAATCCAGCATTTTTATAATTGTTGGCTTAAGATTACTGGTAATCCATTAATTCTTAAGTGGATATCAGAAGGATATTCCATTCCATTTCTTAAAAAAGTAAAACAAGTATCAGTCATGCCTAATTCTGTGTCCCCGAGCGACCAACCGCATATGTTACAAGCTATCAAAAAATTATTAGAGCTGGGAGCTATATCCCCATGTCACAGATCTAAAAATGATTTCGTTTCCAAAATATTCTTAACTCCTAAACCTAATGGAGGCAAAAGGTTTATTTTAAATTTAAAAGCTTTCAATAAGTTTGTTTCCACTGCTCACTTTAAAATGGAGGACCATAGGACTGCAGCTAGACTTTTACCTAAAGATGGTTTCATGGCAAGTATTGACCTAAAGGAAGCATACCTTTTAGTCCCAATTTGCAAAGAACATCGTAAATACTTACGTTTTCAGTTTGATCAAACATACGAGTTCAACGCAATGCCCTATGGTCTATCTGTTGCTCCTAGGGTTTTCACGAAGTTAATGAAGGAGGTCATTCTCCATCTAAGACACAGGGGTTATAGGTCAGTAATATATCTCGATGACATTTTTTGCATCGGAAATACTTACGATGAATGTCGTGACAACGTTAATGAAACAATAACATTGCTCAAATGCTTAGGTTTTGTCATTAATTACGAAAAAAGTTGTCTAGTACCTCTACAAATTTGTAAGTTTTTAGGTTTCATATTTAATAGTGTCGATATGTCACTAGGCTTGCCAGATGACAAACGAACAGGGATTATGCAATTGGTCATTAAGTTCTCTTCTCTTCCTAAGTGTTCCATTAGGGAACTATCACAGTTGCTCGGAGTACTTACTGCAGCCTGCCCGGCAGTTCAATATGGTTGGTTATACACTAAAACTCTTGAACGTCAGAAATATTTGGCCCTTCAAAAGTACGGTGACTTTGAAGCAAAAATAAAGCTATCGGAAGTCGTCTTACCCGACCTAGATTGGTGGAGACGTAACATCAACTTAACCTATAACGCGTTGAGAAGATATGAACATTTCGATTTAGAAATCTACACTGATGCTTCTAGGACCGGCTGGGGGGCAGTCTGTAATGGTAATCGAGCAAACGGTGGCTGGAAAAACCAGGAATTATTTTTCCACATCAATTACCTCGAACTGCTAGCGGTTTTTCTAGGTTTGAAGTGCTTTGCAAGCTTGCATTCTAATTGTTCCGTATTGCTTCGTGTGGATAATACAACTGCTATCAGCTATATTAACCGTATGGGAGGAGTTCGGTTCCCACATTTAAACGAACTGACCAAAACCATTTGGCAATGGTGTGAAAAGCGAAATATATTTCTATTTGCGTCGTATATAAATACACATGACAATATAGAAGCCGATGAAGAATCTCGGAAAATTAATGCAGACACCGAATGGGAACTATCGGATTGGGCTTTCCAAACGATAGTTCAAACTCTAGGTGAACCAAAAATCGATTTATTCGCTTCCCGCACCAATACCAAATGTAGCCAGTACATTTCATGGAGACCAGATCCTGATTCTATAGCAGTTGACGCTTTTACAGTTAGTTGGCAATCAGCTTTTTTCTACGCTTTTCCACCGTTTGCTTTGATTCTAAAATGTTTGAGAAAAATCATTGACGACTCAGCCACCGGTATCCTAGTCTTCCCTTATTGGCCTGGACAACCTTGGTTTCCATTGCTGAAAAGAATGCTCATGTCAGATATTGTTTTATTGGATCCTAATGAGGACCTTTTGCATTCAAATTACAGATCTTGCCACCCGCTTCGCAGCAGCCTTACACTGGGGGCCGCGACGCTCTCAGGGCAGCATTTACGAGACTGAATACCCCGGATGTAGCGCTAGACTTGATGCTAGGCTCCATCTCGGATAATACTATGAAACAATATTCCGTCACTTACAAATATTGGTGGCAATATTGTCTCGAAAATAACCTTAATACCTTTAAAGCTTCAGTATCATCGGTTATAGCTTTTCTGGTGGATCTTTTTTACAAGGGAGCATCATACGGTGCTATCAATAGCCATCGATCTGCCCTTTCATTACTCCTCGGGAATAACATTGGAGCAGACGAGAGAATAAAACGTCTACTCAAAGGTATTTACAGGCAAAAACCATCTCGTCCCAAATATAATACAACTTGGGACCCAAAAGTAATACTGGATTACGTTTCCCAATGGTACCCAAATACCAATCTTGACCTTACTAAACTAACAAAAAAAATGTCAATTTTATTAGCGTTATGTACTTCCCACCGAGTACAAACTTTCTCCCTTATAAGAGTGCAAAATATCAATAGATCCCCCACTGGTATAAAGATATATATAACTGACATGATAAAGACTTCAGCAGCAAATCGAGAACAACCTGTTTTATATTTACCGTATTTCGTAGAAAACCCGGGGATATGCCCTGCAAAGACTCTCGATGATTACCTCGAGGTAACATCTGCTTTACGAACTGAAGGAACCGATAGTCTTTTGCTTACAGTTAAAAGACCACATAAAAAGGCATCGTCACAAACAATTAGTAGGTGGATCAAGCAGACCCTAGCGGAGAGCGGCGTCGACGTCACAGTGTTCAGTGCGCACAGCACGCGCCACGCCTCCACCTCGGCGGCGGCCTCCGCCGGAGTGTGTGTTGACACCATCAGGAAGACAGCTGGCTGGGCTAGCTCGTCTGAGACGTTTGCTCGGTTCTATAACCGACCATTAATTGATGATGCAATATTTGCTCGATCTGTCTGCGCCATAAGTAATTTAAATCTTGAGTAATAAATTACCATATAATATATAAATCTCAAACTTATTAAATCAAAATAAATTTAGGTATTTATTGTTTTATTTTTCTGTTTTTGTATGATTAGGTACTTAATTTATAATAATTATTTACAATTAAGAACAAATTGTTTTTATTTGTTATCCAAATTAAAGTTTTCTACTGATAAGTAAAGTTTTATTTACAAATCTGGAAACCTATCTCTAAACATCTACATGGTTATTTGTATCTGAAGAATGAAGCGACGAAATATAATATGAGATCAAACGAACTTCTTGAAGTGAAGTTCGATCATTATTATATGAGTCGCTTCATTCGAAGATACAAAGTCCTCACCCACCCAAGCCCATCGTAGAAAACTGATCTCTAAACAAGAATGAAGCTTATAGCACGAACATCACGCCACGCTAGTGAGGTTGACAGATAAAAAAAAAAAAAAAAAAATGACAATCGACTAAAGTCGATTCTTTTAACGTGCGAATAGAGCCTTGTAGAATAAAGGCACTACATGGTTATTTGTATCTTCGAATGAAGCGACTCATATAATAATGATCGAACTTCACTTCAAGAAGTTCGTTTGATCTCATATTATGCCCCAATGCCATACGTTATTTAAAAATTTAATAAGTTATGATTTCTGAAGAAAACGCGAGCCAAGCCGAGGGCAAAATTAGTCATTAGTATATAATATGGTTGAACTGTATATTAAAATAACAATCTATTCCGTAGATCGCAAAAATCCGTAACAAACAAATATTTAAAAATCAAACTGAAAATCTAAAATAAATACCAGGGTAGCTGAATTTCGAAGCGCTACAAGTGAAGCTGTGAACTACGTTGGAGTTAGGCAAATTTTTTACACTATCTAACTACTCACCTTGCCAATAGAGGGCGTGACTGAGTTGTGTGAAAGGATGGTGCGAGTTAGATTGGCTTTCTTTCGGTAGATGGCACTATCAGTAACGTTAGTTACAATGTCAAAATATTGTAAGGGCCAAAAGTTTCCGGTTTCAACTGTACAAATACAAACAAAATGGATTGAAATAAATGAGAGACTATATTGAACGAAAATATTACTTTTTACTGTGGGTTACTAGAAAAAACTACAGTTATTTTGAGATATGTTATTTTTGTATCTCTGTTTAATCTAATATGTATAGACCAAAAAGTTTTGGACTCTAACGTGTATATAGGCCAGAATTAAGTAATAAGAAAAAAAACTTTTATTTGACCTTTCTCTTCATACATCACAGTTTCACGAAAAGTAAATTTCAAAGGGTAGTTCTTGTAGAAGTTCTTGGTCATTTATTTCTTTTTCCACGGAGGATGACACTTTATTAAAACCATTAATGCTTTAATTAACATAATTACTTGTTGTAAACAGGTAAAAGTATAAATTTTCCTTATGGCAGCTACAAACTTAAACTTTTAATTTTATTTAATTATTACTTTGTTTTCCGCATCCATACGACATCTGTTAAGTATTCCTGTTTTAACTTTGTCAATTCGCGTGTCATTATATACTACCAGAAATAAAGACGTTATTAATTTAATTAATACCTTTTATACTTGCTTACGCAAAAGATTGAGCTCTTAATGGTTTATTTCTATTCTTTGATATGTATCAATGCATTATTGTCAGAGCTATTTTAATACTGTGATATTATTGATACATTATTATTTTAACGAAAGGGTAACAACTAACCACGTCTGAAATAAAAACCGGCCAAGTGCGAGTCGGACTCGCGCACGAAGGGTTCGGTACTATTATTTATAAAAACCGGCCAAGTGCGAGTTAGACTCGCGCACAAAGGGTTCCGTACCATTATTTATAAAACGAGCAAAAACATCACTTTTTTGTAGGGGAGCCCCCTTAAATATTTATTTTATTCTGTTTTTTGTATTTGTTGTCCTAGCGGCAAAAGAAATACATAATCTGTATAAATTTCGACTGGCTCTCTATTACGGTTCATGAGTTACAGCCTGGTGACAGACGGACGGACGGACGGACAGCGAAGTCTCAGTAATAGGGTCCCGTTCGACCCTTTGGGTTTGGAACCCTAAAAATGAATAAACGAATATGACCTAAATATTTTTATCCTATTATTTAATTGACTATAAATATTCTTCTGCTAGAAACCTACCTACCTTCGAATTACACACTCATTAAAAAATCTTTAGCATGGCTTGTAAAACAATTTATTTATTCGATATTGTTCAAACCATAATTGCTTCAGAGCCTCGAAACGATAATTATTGGAAATATCAATAAATATCAATTCTTATAAATCAGTAACAAGTATTCTTTTGCATGTACAATCAGCATAAAATACACCTTCCTATAAGAGGCTATTATTTATAACATATTTATTAAATGTACCGGCAATGAACAAGATAATGACGATGTGCGAATATCTTCGGACATATCCTGGGTACTTTATCACCATGTAAAGTAATATAAAGTAAAAACAACATAAGTAAGTTTGTTCGTATGTTGTCAACCATCTCGGGAAAAGGTGAAGGATTTCTATCCGGTGCAAGAATGTTGTGGATGCGACCGTAAATTCCGATCGTCAATTATTTTGCTATGCCCTTCATACTTTTTAATTAAGGTATTTTACCGTGAAGTGAGTCAGGCTTAATTTAATATATAAAACCAACCAGTTTTTGTGTGTCGGGAAATCCCAAGAGAAATAAAAGTAACAAATTTAACCCTGTACAAGTAGTGCGGCACATCTTGGACAGTCAACCTCGCGATAATCAATATCCTGATTGGCTATTTTCACCACAGCTCGAGCTGTTAATAGCGTAGCTTATGGCGAAACAAAGGAAGTCAGATTTTTGAAGTGAAAACTTTTTTAGCAGCGTTGTGCACATTTGTGATGGGTAAAAAATGATAAACTAGCGTCAGATCACGTGTTCTGATCAAAAGTTCCTAAGACGGATTAAAATTAGGTTACGAAGAAATTTGAACTTTATGACATCTGTCATTGAGTCTTAAATTATCTTATGCACAAATAAAACCTTCGATTTCTCCAAAGAGGTAAAATTCGTAAGACGGATTGTAATAGTTCTAAAGTGTAAATTTTTTAATGTTATTTAAATTGTCATGTTTGTGTACGATAGCGCAATTAATGAATATTCTATTTTACTACATAATGATAGTACTTTTATACTGATAATTAAAGCAATTCGTGCAAGATTATTCCCTAACCATTCCTAAATGTCCAAAAATTCACAAAGTTAATATTCAAGTTTTTTCTGCCGGCACTCCCGGAGTGCAACCCATTTTTTTGTGAGTCTAGGTAGGACATAGGTACCTACATCATAAAACTCTAAACATGTACTTAAGTTCTCTTTTGTGGTAATTGATTTTATAAGCTTAGGTTTTGATAACCCTACATCTGTTAAGAAGTTTCACTCACTCACCAAAATATCATTATAAACAACTTTTACGAAGTAAACCACCCTCAAATGGGAAAAAAACAGTGGTTCCCTACATTATGACGATATCCTAATGATTAGTAGAAAGACTCCATAAGAGTTTTAGAATAAACAAAAAGTTTGTACTTTACTAAGTACTCAAATATACCTCTTTATTGCTTAGAGACCCCAACAAGCTTACAGAATATCTTAACCGGTACTTGAGATATATTCAAATTGCGCCAGACGTTGATAGAATACCTTACAACTCTGGCAAGCAACTTGGCAAGATTGTTGATGTTAATTTTGTGGAATCGGAATGATTTGAATTTAAAATCGTGATGTAACTTCCTTGGTTCTTTGACATTTCTTAAAAAGTATTTTTAATCAAGCGTTACTATGCTTATAAGCCGTATTATCTTTCCCAATATTCTTCGTAAACCGCTTTCCAGATTGCTTTAAAAGAGACCACGCATCATAGCGCACGCACTTCCAATATAGGGATTGTCAAAGCATATGGCGTCACATTTTGTAATTAAATTAAAACAAACGGAGTGTATTCTTTTCATCTCCTCTGTTGACACGCACACATTTTTTAGATGTTTAAAAGATAGGCGATAGAAAATTTTATAACTAGAACTGAATCCTTCATTTCAGCCGTAAGACGTCCACTGCTGGACATAGGCCTCCCCCAAGTGTAACCACATTGACCGGTCCCGTGCGATTCGCATCCAGTGGAACCCCGTAACCTTCAACAGGTCATCGGTCCACCTAGTGAGAGGCCTTCCAACGCATCGTCTTCCGGTTCGCGGTCGCCATTCCAGAACTTTTCGGCCCCATCGGCCATCCGTTCTGCGAGCAATGTGCCCTGCCCACTGCCACTTCAGTTTGGCAATAGGGGATCGGACTGGGTAAAGAAAACGACATTCTATTTTGTCCGTCAGACTGGTAATACAAAAATATTAGACACATATTTTTTGTTTTATCAAAATATCAAAATATTACTTAGTTAAAACTCATTAAAGTTGGAGAGTAGGGGCTTACTACGTCACAAGTAGGTATAAAACTTACCTACATGTGACGTCATGCGCCATTTCAACTCAATATATCTCCGTAATTTTATGACCACGTGAAAAAATACGTGTCCAATACTTTTCAATAAACTACAAGACGGACAAAGAAAAAAAAATTGGATTATCCCCTATTCTTCGGGCTACGTCGGTAACCTTGGTTCTCTTGCAGATGTCCTCATTTCTGATTTGGTCACCCAAGAAAACTGCGAGCATAGCCCTCTCCATTGCCCTTTGGGTGACTAAAGCCTTCTGATGTGGCCCATTGTGAGCGACCACGTTTTACGAATCCTTCATATGCTCAAAAACAAATACAAGTTATCATCTAAGAAATTAAACTCAGGAAATAAGACCATATTTGCGGTGTCTTTGAGGGATATAGCGAGACTAATTCCATTATTTTTGAGCAATATACAGGGTGGCACCGATAATGCTTGTCCTATGTCCGACTGAGCAACTTATGGTGTCATAAACGTGGTAAAAACTCACAAACACACAAACCAGACCACACCACATCCCCACTTCACTCTACATATACAGGGTTATTTGTAAAACACCGACAACCTCTCAGGACTATGTTACTAACATTATAACCAACAACTTTTGTTCTAAGACTTTTAAAAAATCATCATATTTTAGTTCATCAGATTTTCATACAAAAATAAAAATATTTAAATTGAACGCTCTAAATAACGCTGAAAGCTGTATACAACACAGTAACCACATAGTGTACATTATATTTTTTATATTATTTTTGTTCCCTTTGTCATTGTTAATATACAAGGTGTTGTTTTGCATCCTCGTCAAATTCAAGTAGGTAACTAAAATGATTCTCGTCCCGAATCAATAATAAAATGGGTATGTAATGTTTTTTTCTTATTTACGGATATCGGTAAGTGTGAACCACCCGTGTTTTAAACGCGGGCTGTCTGATTCTTGCCCTATATCCGCGCTTCCACAAATACATACAATCTTAAACGGTTATTCGATAATATCTTATTCCCTAAACCACGTTAAGGGGGTTATTCTGAAATACTGACAAACATAATCAACCAAAAACATCAGCGTTTATTAATAATAAACTAGGTTCCGTAATTTAAATTGATTATTTATGTCTGGTATGACAACCTCCTGAATTTTGACGAGGATGCAAAACAACACCTTGTATAATTTATCTTCTTTTAGGTTAATCTAGAACAAAGTCTATGTCTACTCTATATATTTTGAATTGTGTGTTGATAGCTGCGCCACAGTATTTTACTTTTGTAACTATCATCGTGTTAACTTAAGTTGTTCCAAATAAACTAAACTGTTAAACTTTAGATTGTTACTTTTTGGTTCCAAATAGTTCAAATAAAATGAAAAAAATAATTGATCCGGCAAATAATGAAAACACTGGTGATTATAGTTTACTAGCGACCCGCCCCGGCTTCGCACGGGTGCAATGCTGATACTAAATACACTACAGAAAAACTGTGAACGTTGTATATAAAAACATAGCGGCCCGCTCTGGCTTCGCACGGGTATAAAATATATAGCCTATGTCACTGAAAAAATTATTAAAATCGATCCAGTTGTTTTGATTTATTCATTACTGCCCGTGGCCCGCACGCGTTAAATTTTGAGTAAAACAATTCCCCTTTCCCTATATCATGAAGATTTCCTGCTATCTTTGGAATATCTATATTCATACACTACATTTTTACTTATTTACTTTTTACATTTTTACCTATTTATTTTATTTTTACAACAATTAATATATTACAGAATGTCTTTATATACAACGTTCACAGCTTTCTTGTCATTAGACAATACAAACATCCCGCCCCGGCCGGCCGGTACCGTCGCAAACGCTACGTCCCGCAATTTTTAAATCTGTAATATCTTCGAAAATATTCATTTAAATCATATGCTGTAAAGATCAGCCATATAGATCTATATTAAATCTACAATGTATTTAAGATATTTAATTGGATATGGATTAATGCTGTATTAGTTAAAATCGCTTCGAAAATTAGCCATTATTTATCGTAAAAAGTAAATGACAAAAAAATGTTATTGTGGGATATCCATAAGAGATAGACACCATCGCGGAGTTTTCTGTAGACCTTTTCAATGTGTACAATACACTACAGTACATTATTTTGATAAATCTCGTAGGGTTCAGCCTGCGTTTGCAATGTAATCGGAAAAAATGTAATTATTTACGACATCACATTAGAAACCTTAAAAATAACAGTATTTCTCCACTATTCAATGGATGTCATTATACATATAAACCTTCCTCTTTATGCACTCTATCTATTAAAAAAAACCGCATCAAAATCCGTTGCGAAGTTTTAAAGATTTAAGCATACATAGGGACATAGGGACAGAGAAAGCGACTTTGTTTTATATACTATGTAGTGATAGGAATATTATTAAACTATCAAATAAATACTAACAGCAATGGCTTAACTTTAACGGCTTAGCTTTCCGAAGCACGGGGTACCATAGAACCAACTTCGTAACCCTGGGCTGCTACTGAAAAATTACTAATGGAAAAACCATTACAATAACATTTTTTGCCCGTCTCGAGATTAGAATCCTGGACCTTAGGCTCAGCAGTCGCGTTTGCGACCAAGAAACCAACGGAGAGCCTTTTGTCCTGCAATGAGACCAGAGTAGCTGATGAATATGGTTTGATGGCAATACCTGTAAATTGTCTGCAAGTTTTTCAGCAAATCAGAAAGCTAGTCTCATAAATAGAAATCCCCATTTGTACTATTTTTTATCTCTATTTTTAATTAGTTTATAATTCATCTCTTAACGACTGCCATCCATCTTTCCACGCACCGAGCCGTGTCCCCCACACGCAACGTTCTTTAGACGTAAATACATATAAAGGTGACTCATGCATTTTAAGGAGTCAGTTCCACTATGTGCAAGACATGATACACTGCTTGTAAGGAGTTTTAATGTCGATTCAGGTTATAAAAACAACAATAAACTGGAACTATAAATAGAGCTATCAAGCATAGGGTGTAGGTGTTAGGCACAGGGATATTAATAATTCAACGTAGACAATAACAGAATAGGGGTGCGGACTGGGTAAAGAAAACAACATTCTATTTTCTCCGTCAGACAAAAAATACAAAAATATTAGACACGTTTTTTCTGTTTTATCAGAATATCAAAAAAATACTTAGTTAAAACTCATTAAAGTTGGAGAGTGGGAGCTCACTACGTCAAAGGTAGGTATAAAACTTGCCTACATGTGACGTCCTGCGCCATTTCAACTCAATATATCTCCGTAATTTTATGACCACGTGAAAAAAGAAAAAATACGTGTCCAATACTTTTCAATAATCTACCCAACGGACAAAGAAAAAAAAAATGTGATCATCCCCTATAGAATAAATCTTAATAGGGTTTTAATAAGATAATTGAATTAGGTCCATTTAGAATCACAAAATAATATAGAATATTGGAAACTGTATGCTCATACTAGTCTCTTCAGAGATAGTTTATAAGAAAATCAATTAGTGCTGAAAAAATAAAATGTTCATTATGATTTTGATGGCAGTTTGACATCATTGCTTATCTGATGATATTTGTAATTCTAAGTATTTTACTAAAAATATATACGTCGAGAAAACGCTTACCAAACAATTTTTTATTTTATTTTTAAATATTCATATAATAAACACGTCTAATAAGTAAATTACCCTATTAATGGTCATTATTAACTTACTAACCATTCAACATAAACCAAGTAATGCACTAATTTCCTCAATTTCGCAATAAATTCCATTCCGTATGCAATCACTTGCAACTGCAACGATCAATTACGACTAATTACAAATTTACTAACATCGCTAAACTAACTTAAACTTCTTTTAAAGACGGATAACTGCATTTCGGCATTTGTAAATATTCTTGCAGAACACGTAGAACAATAACAGGATCCAAAGAGTTTAAGGAGGGAAAAAGATGGAGATATGAAAATGTGTGAGGGGGGAGAGAGATAGAGAATTAGCGTAACCTTTCGCTGAGCTGTGGCATAGCTAAGAATGGATGACAAAAAGTGAATAAGTCAGTGCGGCATAGAGTGCGGTGCGGACGTCAGGCAGACATTAATAAAGTCACTTATAAGTGACATTTAAGTAAATAAGTGATAGGGTAGTGATATCACGAGATGGCGTTCCGATCGTGCGTGGGAGTCGTTTTCTTGGGCTGTTTAGTGGGTGAGTTTTCATTTACGTTATTTAAAAAAAGAACAATACAAATTTAAAAAAAAAAAAACGTTATGATAAATAAACAAAGGATTCGAAAGTTCTGTTCTTGAAATTTTGTTTTTTTTTTTTAAGAGGCCGTCTATTCTAAAAATATATATTAAAATTCGAATCATGTACTTTCATTACTACACGGTTCGGTTACGACCTATTTCGATAACCTTTAACAAATTAATATTCAGTGAAGCGGTAAGTATTACAATATGTCAGGTTACACGTTAGCCTTGACGCCTAGAATTACAATTCCTGTCTTATTTGAATTTTAGACTGTGACAGCAATGTAATAAAGTTATTATTGGTTTAATATTTTTTTATCGACAGTTAAAAGGCGTTTATAAACAATGCCTTCGGAACAGCTTCGTGGTTGATTAACAGATATCAGAATAAACCACCGATAGAAAAGTCAACAGGAACAGGATATGGCATACCAACGATTACCTAATCTTCTCTAATATACCTGTTTATAAATAACCGAATTAGATCGACCCATAGCCAGTACAGATATCAAGCATTGAGAATCTAGACTTCAACGACAACAGAGTAGTTATTAGAAATCATAATTATGTCGTCGTTTGTAGATCTTTGACAGTCGTTACGAGTAGTCAGAAGCCAAAAAGTCTGACATCCAGTCTTACTAAGGGGTATCGTAATACCCAGCTACTGGGTTGTGGAGGTCAGATAGGCAGTTGCTTCATGTAAAATACTGGTACTCAGCGGCATCCGTTTAGACTGGAAGCCGACTCCATGATAGTTTGGGAAAAGGTTAGGCAGATGATGATATTGGAGTTTTTTAAAGAAGTCACATTAACCAACTAATGTATAAAGCCACCTTTTACCAATCAAATGATAGTTAAAAGCTCACAAATGCTTGTTTAATTTGTTAGCTAATGATTTCGCATCGTAAGAGTCATTGGTTACGTCTTCTAGGAAGAAAAGACATCAACGCGCTGCACTTTTTCAAAAGAGAAAGTATCATAATTTTCTGAAACGACATGACTCAATGTTTGATGGTTTTCAATTGTTTTGCATAACAATAAACTTAAACTAGCCATCCATACTATATATAATATTATAAATGCGAAAGTCACTCTGTTTGTTTGTATGTTTGTTTGTTTGTTTGTTACCTTTTCACGACTAAACGGCTGATCGGATCTTAATGAAATTTGGCAAGAAGATAGATTTCAAGCTGGGAAAGGACATAGGCTATATATCATCACGCTACGACCAATAGGACCGGAGCAGCAATGAAAAATGTTGCGAAAACGGGGAAAATGGGACGCAGACGAAGTTGCGCGGGACAGCTAGTTCTTTATAATTCTAATAATTATAGTATAGAATCTAATTATGACATGTCATATTTTATTCTATTTGTTTATTTTATTGCTTGAGAAAACTTACAGTTAGGATACATATAGTTGAGAATTAGTGAAATAAGGCCAATTAAAAGTTTCCACTGACAATATTAGTATGGCACAAGAAACAGTAGACAGGCAAGACAAAGTAAGAAATAAGCACTAGTAGTTACAAGTATATAGTCACAATTTCTTGACTGTCTCATGGCAGCATGAGTTAAAGCGGTGTTAATGTGTTTCTCCATCAGGAATTACTCAGAAACAGCATGGAGTCTGAATTTGTGCCTGGTCGATAGTAATACAGGGTTACATGGTCTTAAACATGACTTGCTAAATGTCGCTGTACTGTAAAAGATATTCTTCTTCCTCACCCTTCAGGGATTACAAGCGCGATGTTTTGCTTTTGTTTAAATGATTTAATGTCTACAAGTATGATTATCAGAATTACATTTAATTTTATAAAATTAATGAATAAAACCTTGAGTTATAAGTCGAGCTACACGATAACTGACAAATGCTTGCACTGACTGGACAGGTCCACTTAAATCTGTGTGGTTCTTTCTTCAAAAGACCATTTCAGATACTAATCTGCATAGTCCTCATGTAAATTGAGCAATGTCTGGACTTTAAAAGAGCAACAAGTTAACAGAGAACCTCTGAGTTTGTTTCGGCTGTTTATTCTCAAAGTAGTTAGGTACGAAACACCGGCCCCACTTGCTTAAAAAAAAATGACGTGTAAAAGTGTTTGTAAAAACCTACTTGCAAAATAAACATCATTTATCATTTACCATAATACTTACACGACGAGTAAATAGCTGCCTAGCGATTACCCGAGTTCAAATAACTGTTAAGAAAACGATTCTAAGTAAAGTAACGGAGAAATGGCGTACTTATTCAACGCACGCAGCACCGCTGATGCCCATTAAAGTTCAAATGATTACAATATGGATGGGGATACACATGTAGTATGTATGTTTGTAATGTATAATAAGAATGTTATTGATGTTATCAATAAACAATTTAATAAAGCCTCTTGGTACTTCATGATTTTGCTCTCCTAGTACTTTCTGTTCAAATTCTCAATTGAGTTCTCTCCTTGCAAACCTTAATGTGCCAGAGAGAGACAAATAATAGCAACATCAACAAAAACTGTCTTTGTAACTTTGGGAGCTGTATGGAACTGCAAACAAAACAGTTGAAAATGAGTTATCAAACGGGACTCAATGTATGAAGATTAAAATACTTACGACATGGCACAGTTTTTCACGTCTTTTGTTTAGTTGTCCAAATGAGAAAGCTACCAAACGGGACGTACCCCTTAAAAACTGTACCAATATTCCATTAGTATTAGTAAAAAGTACCAAGCAGAATTGTTCTGACCTTATCCCAATTTACTGGGCGAGTCATCTTCTTCTTCTTCATTAGTAATAATAAAATATTTAAAAATGTAAATTTTATGTATAGAAATAAATAAATGTAAATAATAATAAATTTAATTTATTTCTCTCTTCATCATAAACAGTAGGTACAGAGTCAAATTATCACTACATAGAGACTGGTGTCTGTTTTAGGTAAAACCTGTATTACAGATCACCAGCAGATCAGTGGCCCTAAAGTCTAACAGCCAGTCTTACCAAGGGGTATCGTATTACCTAGTTCTAACTGGACTGTGGAGATCAGATAGGCGGTAGCTCCATGTAAAATACTGGTACTCAGCTGCATCTGGTTAGACTGGAAGCCAACCTCAACATAGTTGGGAAAAGGGGGGGCAGATGATGACGATCTTCTTCTTCTACTGTTCTCTTTTAGTCGTCACTGTATTCAAATCCTTTCTAGCAATACGAGTATCATCCTTCCCACAGTCCATCCATCGAGGAGCTCGTGGCTAAATAAAGACAGCCGCACGGATCGATTTTTAAGGTTAAGCCGTGCTTGCCGAGGTTGGTCCGTGGATGGGTGACTATAATTACAAACCGAGTTTCCTCCGTGCCTCGGGAAACACGTTAAGCCGTTGGTCCCGGCTGTCATTTGTACATCTTTGATAGTCGTTACGAGTAGTCAGAAGCCAAAAAGTCTGACATCCAGTCTTACTAAGGGGTATCGTATTATAGCGTAGGCAGTCGCTCCAGTTAAAATTTTAGTATTCAGCTTCATCTGATTAGACTGGAAGCCGACCCCAACACAGTTTGGAAAAGGCTAGGCTGATGATGATGAGCCCAAGCAATACTTATAACTGTGCGATAACTTTAACATCACATGAAACCGTGAAATACAAAATAAACATAACTCTGCGACGACGCGACCTACATTAAAGTATAATTTTAGATTTTCTTGTTTATTTTCACGACAATTACTACAATATATAACAGTTGTTTACTCTTGACTTGTGTATTGTACTCGGTCGTATTAATTAACGCACACGATATACAAGTAAACGATCGGTTCGTGCCAACAAACAGCAAAGCTTACGCATCTAGTATTTCTCGTTGCTACTCTTTGTAATTTTTTCAGAGTTTTAGTGGGCAAATCCCACTTAAGCTCTGCAAATCAAATGACAAAGAAAATTACATGATAATTTTTGAGAGAAGTTACTGGGTTGTGGAGGTCAGATAGGCAGTCGCTTTATGTAAAATACTGGTACTCAGCTGCATCCGTCTAGACGTGAAGCTGACCCCAAGATACTTTGGGAAAAGGCTAGGCAGATGATGACACAGTCCATCCATCGTTTCTTTGTCTTTCCCCACTCTTATAGCCAGAACTGCTTAGTGCCAAACAAAATATCAATAGAATTATTAACAAATGCCAAAACAATAATTAGCTTACATATCTGGTTGGGCAGGTTACTACTTTGCTTATGGAAAGGTTAATTTTATAATTAATGCTTCAATAGTTCAAGTATTTCGTATTAGTAACTAAAATTCATCATCATCTGCCGAACATTTTCTGAACTATGTTGGGTCGGTTTCCAATCTAACCGGATGCGGTTGGATACCGGGAGTTTACATGGAGTTACTGCCTATCTGTACCTGTACCTAGGACAAGGCAACCACAGCAATTTCACCGATTTTTGTCTTGTGACGGGGACTGTAGATTCATCTTTTTAACCCCCGACCAAAAAAGAGGGGTGTTATAAGTTTGACGTGTGTATCTGTGTGTCTGTCTGTGGCATCGTAGCTGCTAAACGGATGAACCGATTTTGATAAAATTGGTTTCGTTTGAAAGGTGTTTTAATCGAGAGTGTTCTTATGTTTCGAGAAAATCTGGTCAGCCGTTTGAAGGTTATCACCTCTTTTCTAGTTGAAGGGAAATTAACAACTTCCACAGGTCTGGTCGATTCGAAATTTGAAATCTGGTCACTTGTAACCTTGGGCATCACCAGGGGGAGTTGCCTGCACCCCCCTCCCCCATTTTTTTTTATAAATTTAGCTGTTTTCGTTAATTGTCGAGAAGACGCGCAACACCGAGAAAAAGTGGAAGCAATTGGGGAGGCCTACGCCCACGATTGGGACAGTCAAGCCTAAGATAAAATAATATAAGTTTAAAAAGCGTGAAATAAAAATTAAATTAAAAATTTAAAAAAAACCCCGACACTAAAAACGTCTAAAAAACCAGAAATAAAGTAATCCAAGCGTCTTAGCGTCGGGGGACCGCTAAGTAGACCGCTTAGTACAAGCACTAAACAAAGCGGACCCCCGACGCTAAGACGCTTGGATTACTTTATTTCTGGTTTTTTAGAGGTTTTTATTGTCGGGGGTTTTTTAAATTTTAAATTTTTATTTTGATAATTTAAAAGTGTCTGTAAATGGTCTCTTTGAAATCAATGCTCTGAATCAAGTTTGATTGATATAATTCTGGACCACCACTACTGAATTTAATTTTATTCGTTAAAAGCGCTTACGCCTTACAGCAGTTCATACAAACTTTTAAGTCATTACTTTCCGAAATGACTAAACCGATTTTAATGAAACTTCATAAGCATAAGCAAGATACATAGGTCTAAAAAGTTACAAGTCTATGAAGAAGGCTTAGGGCCAATTTCGCATAATCTAAACCTGTTATCAGTGCAGTAAAGTACTTAAGATATGAATAACTGCATACAGATAGGTTGGATGGACCGTCTTTAATGGGTACGAGGTTAAAATTTAATGGGATAAGATTGATAAATGATGTGAAGCTGGATAATTTCATTGAATGGGTTAAGATTGATAAATGATGTGAAGCTGGATAATTTCATTGAATGGGTTAAGATTGATAAATGATGTGAAGCTGGATAATTTCATTGACCTTCGGCGTTGACCTTAACCATAGATAACTGGATAGTTTATGTACTCATATTCTGAACCTCACTTATATTGTATAGTGTTTTGTTTTTTACGTTTTTGTATGTTCTTTTAATGCCCTTCTTATCTCTTATTTGTTTGGAAAACCTTTAATATTTATATTAGTAAATGTTACAGACCTTTTGGTCTTGGAATTTGGCCATGCGAGAATTATATATCGCTTATCACAATCATAAAGACAAATTGCCAATTTTTATACGCCTTGATTTTCCCACTGCATGACCTCCTGACTTCTTCCTTTTCTCTCTGTCTAGGGAAGACTGGACCAGTCATACATATAGTGGTCTGTGCTTGTTTCTAATTCAGTACTCTCTTTTTTTAGATTTTTTTGACCTTTGTCTTGAGCCCATTAGGTAGGGCTTTAGTGAACTGATGCTTTAATTAGTATTAATATTCAAATGGTTAATTCTGCTGCTATCTTCTAAGTTTTTAAAGTGAAACTTTTGTTACATCGTCTCAAACTTTTTCGTCTGTGTGTTGCATGTCGCGTGACGGTCGGCCGCGGAGTAGGGATAAAGTGAAAGGCGCTCCCAAAAATGTTTAGTTAAATGTCTACAGTGTGAAAAAAAGTTTCACTTTTACCGTGGTTTCATAAAACCACACAATCCTTTTTTTTTAAATAGTTTCACAAAAATAAATACTAAAAAGATAGCAAGTCAAGAAATTGAAGATGTGAGTCGCACGGGACCTGTCAATGGGACACTTGGGGGAGGCTTAAGTCTAGCAGTGGAAGTCTTTCGGCTGAAATGATGATGATTATTATGTCAAGAAGAATGTTTTTCATTCCTATAAAATACCACCTTTCTTCACTTTTCTTTGTCTTTGTATCTGCTGAATCTGCTACATTACATTCTGTCTATTGTTTCAACCGTCTGATTGTACTACCTACGTATATTTAGCTTCTTATTGCTTCGTAAAGTGAAGGCTATCGATTGGAACATTAACGCAGCACTAATATTTTGCCATACCGCGTCGTACAAAGCTACGTGTGTTAGGTAACAGAGAAATCAGCTGTTACACCACAGTTTTGGTTATCTTTCATCTGTTTGTGAATTAGCTGTTGCAAAAATATGTTTTTTTTTTCATATATACTTCGTGAAATCGTGACTTGAAAGTAAAGTTTAGGGGTTAAAGAACCTTAAATTGAAAATGTCTGTGGAAGCAGGACAAACTATTTCTGTAAACTTTACTGGCAAAACACATAGGAGAAAAGAAAATAAAAGCATTTTGTTTCTTCTAACTAAAATTACAACACTGCTTTTAATTTTCAAGGTAAGGCTTTAATTTGATTTTAATCATTTTAATTTCATATTGCTGTCTGCGCATGGCAATGCGAATATAAATTGATAGTTGTAAAATCAAGGATGACTGTTTCGGTAATCGCCAACCAATTTAGCTGTTATAAAATTGAAGAACCATTTATGAAAAGCAGAGCTTAAAACGGTGTTGGGGTTAATTTTCTGTTAGATAAGTCGTGAAAAGCGTTCATTTAAATAAGATTTTCTGTACAATTTTTAGGATTCACAAGATTTTTCGGTTGCTTATGTCAACATATTTTTGACTGTTCCAACATCATTATCGCCGCTAGACTGCCATTGAGCCTTCTGGTCTTGTAGCTATTAAAATCTACGTGACAATGCACAACACACAACTATTAGTTCCCATGAAAATAAAATAATTACTACTAAATAACCACTAGGTCTGAGAAGTATTAAATTCTAAAAATATTTCGTGAAATTTGGTTACGTATTTCAAGTATTTTCATTGATAAACTTCAGTGATTTTATATTTTACGTTTCCCCAGCCCATTTTCAAGGTTTGTTTTGTTATCGAAAGAAAATGTAGGCATGCACTTATACGGACAACAACCATGACCCCGCCACGGGTCATGACTTTTGTATGAGAGTTTCTACTTTAGCCTGATATATTATACAAGGTGTTGTTTTGCATCCTCGTCAAAATTCAGGAGGTTGTTAGAAAAAACATGAATAATCAACTTAAATTTCGGTTCCTAGTTAATTATTAATAACTCTGCTTCTTTTTGTTGGTTAAATTTTGGAATAAGAAATGATCGAATAAACTTTCGAGATTGTTTTGAAATATGTGTGAAAGCGTGGTTATAGGGCGAGGATAGGACGGGCCGCGTTTTAAACACAGGTGGTTCACTCACCGATTTCCGTAAATCTAATAAAAATTAGCTACCCTTTTTATTATTGATTCGGGGCGAGTATCTTTAGCACAGTTAGGTCCTTGATTGCTGACAGCTTGTAAACTAGCTATTGTCTGGGGCTTCTCTCATTTTAGAGAAAATTACTTAGTTGATGTTCTTCACTTTAAGAGTTTCAATCTAGGAAATAGCCTATGTGTGAAGTTTTATCGCAAGTAACTCTGTCGTATATACGTGGATTGAATTACATGCAAAAATACTTCCTACTTAATTTTTATTACGGATAACTGTAGTTTTATTGACTGCAGTCTGACCTACAGAATTTCAGACATAGCATCGTGTTCAATAACATCCGCTTTTAGAGAAATCAGGCACAGACGATTCTATATATCATATCTTATTCATATTTCTACAGTAAAATGTTCAAGCTTAATAATATAAATTACAACGATTAACAAACTAATAAATTAAATAACTAAAATAACAATAAACTATAAAAGGGCATCAAAAAACTCCTCCTCAACGCTGCCAGTAATGTGCTCAAGAGACTGGCAGCATTGCCACGTTGTATGGCAATACTTAGCCTCTGGACAAAGTAAAAGCCAGCCCTTGGGTCACGGGAAGCGTCAACTATGCGATTCGAAATTTACAAAAAAAAGTTAAAATTTTGAAAGTTGCAAATTTTCAATCCAATCCAATTTTCTTACACCCCAGTAAAAAACATAAGTCTTCTTTAAGAATCGATTTTGCTCAAACCTACTAGTATTTAGCCACTTGTACAGCTTTTGGCTTTGTTTAAATCCTGAAGTTGCAGATGTTTGTGCGCTTTAGACAGGATAAGTGGATACCCTGTAGAGGGACTTTACACTGGGACTAAGGTTGGGATGGGTCCACCCTATTTGACCAGATTATTTGTACAGCGACCAACCTGTGCCAGCAATGTAATTATCAATAATAACTTACTCGTACAAACAATTAAGTATCTAATTTTCTTATCGTCTAGTTTAAACATTTAGAAAGTTTGACATTGGAGTCTAATTAAGTTTGGTTGCTGTTAACCGCAGCATTGAACTTAAGGAAGTAGCTGCACTCAATGTGAACTACTTTTGTCAACGTGCGCACACGTAGGGAATGTGGCGCGAGTGTCATTGGTCTTAACTGATGTGTATAAAAACTTATGTATAATCTAATGAACTGCGATATAAATAGGAAGGTTATGACTAAATAATTTATCAAAGTGTTTTGTAGTTATTTTTTGTCTTAAAGCATTTTACAAGTTATTATTGGTTTAAACTACTCGTAAGGGCTCTTTTCTGTCGTTCTCGTGAAGGTCCTAAAACATGCAATAAAACAGAATAAAATAAATATTTAAGGCGGCCCCCATACAAAAAAGTGATTTTTTTGCTCGTTTTTATTAATAATGGTACGGAAACCTTCGTGCGCGAGTCCGACTCGCACTTGGCCGGTTTTTCTTTCGTATCGGCACCATATAACTATATGTAAAAAATTCATGCCTCGAACAAAATATTAGTAGGACAGTGAGTGTCGCTAAGACCTATTTGACTTTACGCAGTTTATTTCCATGGGCATGTTATACATATATATTTTAGTGTCGGCTCTTAGAAGTGATTTAAAACACCAAAAAATACTGTACGAAAGACAAAAATTTAAACCGGCACAAACGTGTAGAATGATCTTCGTCTTAAGTAACACTTAGGTACACATTTACATAAATTAGCAATGTATATCAATATTACATAAGCAAAGCTTAACGAGTTTTGTTATCAATTGGGGCCATGTTAGGTAATACTTAAGAAGTAAAGTTATAATACTAATTGGTATGGCCTACAGGGTTTAAAAAAAAATACTAGCTAAAAATCAGTCTTACATATTTTGTACATACATAATTCCCTAAGATTTAGGCTAAGTCTATTTTGCAACAATTTTTTTCGGATATTGTGCTCACATTATATCCCAGAAAACTGTAACTAAAAAAAAATAACACCGTATTCGATCAATCGAGAATTCGATTTTCCTGACTCTAGTTTTGCTATTCAAATATGTCTCAGGGACTTTGATCTATCGTTAATTAATTTTCAACAAGATCTTAATGTGTGATACGAAACACTATCATCAGTCATTTTCCTTCTGGTTCCAGTGTTAGCATCATCAGCAGTGCCAAAGGCTAAGGGTAGGAAACCAGTGAACCCTCCGACACGGACCATCAATGACAACGAAAGGAAAGCTGAGGCTGAAGCAGAGATCACCAACGACTGCCCTGAAGATGGCTTCTTTGCTGATGCTGAGCAGTGCGACAAGTATTATGAGTGCAGGTAAATTTGTCTTTACTATGCCTACAGCTTTGCCGGCGTTTTGTTGGGTAATTGTCCCACGGGATCGTACCGCCGGGATAAAATATTCAGTAGTTTTTGCGTGAAAGAATAAAGAACATCCATACATCCTCACAATCTTTCGCATTAATCATATTAAGGAAGATTTAAGCAGGAACTCTTGTCTGGAAAGTGGGTGAAACAAAACTCTTGGTTCAAGTAAAGCGCATTTAATTCTAATAAAATCTTTGGGAATGATCTGTATTGTAGGTAACCACAGGCATATTTTCGTACATCACATCATAATTAGCCTTCAGCGTGTCCACTGCAGGGATTGAGACTTCCCCTCTTTGAGAGGGGTGGGCTGTAATTCACTATGTAGTATAACGAGTTCACTAACGGTCGACCACTGGTCAACTTTATTACTTAGGGGCATTAGGGTGAAAAGTGGCAGACCGCCAGTGAACTCGGTAGGTAATTTTCTTACAAACTTAAAAGACTCAGAGCTTTCGTAAAAAAGAACAGGAGTTTACTGAAAAAAAAAAAAACAATTGAAATTTATTTTTATGTACGGGCAAAACATTAAATTGTCTTTAAAGCTCATTTTGAAATAGGAAAACATCAACAAAATCAAAATATTTCATTTGATGTTTTCCTATTTCGAAATCATAAAATAGTATGATTTTAATTATGATATTCACATTTAATTTTCATCCGTATGTCGTAAACCTCATTTTGAAACTTCTTCAATCATATTACATTTGCCAATTCATTCGCAGTTTTTAAATTGCCAAAGCTTCTTAAAAAAACATGTGAAGCCTGTTCCTAAATCTCAGTGGACCTCAAATTAATCACTTCAGTTTTGCATAATTTAATACAATCCCAAAACTGACAAACTACAATGTGGTTATCCTCGTTAGGTCATCGACCTTGTGATATTTCGAGAAATATGTAAGTAAATACATTACTCTTGCAAAATATTTGTTCAAAAAGTTTCTTGAACGGAGAAAGGATATTGACTCGAAGCTTAAAAGGTTTCTTATTTCATTCTGAACATCACTTCCACAAATATTAATATATGTTTTGAAGTGATCTTTACAAAGAATTACTCAGTGGTTTGAAGAGTTGATTGTTTACTTGCACTTTGAGTACGTTTAGCAGGATGAAAAGGATAAGTTTATTTTTTAAGCTGTATTTCTTCCCAAACACTTGACCGAAACAATGACAGACTAAAAAAAGAAGAAAATTACCTCTTCCTTTGGTTTGTCATTCAAACAGCAATTTTACTTACTTATCGCATACACAAACTTTAATAGTTTAATTTAATAAGTCAAAAACGTATGTGGATTTTACTTCGTTATTTATCGTTTAGAGAAATATATAGTTTACCTATCTGAAGGTACAATATGATCAATAAATATTTTAGCTGTGTGAAGGATGATATGTTAAAAAAACAAGTCCTGTCCAATGAGATGACAAGTAATGGAAAAGTGTATGCTGCGCCGACCCCAAATGAATAGGTATAAGAGCAAGCGATTGATAAGATTATAATTAATATCACTTCTTACATGTATCTTACACTTTTCAGAGCCGGTAACATAATCGAGAAGCTGTGCCCTGACGGTATGGTGTTCAACGACTACAGCTCTCAGGAGGAGAAGTGTGACCTGCCCTTCAACCTAGACTGTTCAGCTAGACCTAAGCTCCGTAAGTAATCTTACTATAGACCTCTAAATTTTGTCATAGGTTTCCTACATAAAAAACAATCTGCATACAGATTTTTTATGGAGAAATGCGTAATGAGAAGCAAGGAGTGATCAAGCAGAGAGCAAAACGCCTAAGAACAAGGTAATTCTGTGCTTGGTATCTTTAATAATTATCAGGCTGCGATATTTGACAAGGCTGTATACAGCCTTTTCCCAAATTTATTGGGGTTGGCTACCAGTCTAATCGGATGCAGCTGAATTCCAGTATTTGACATGGAACGACTGCCTGTCTGACCTCCGCAACCCAGTTAGTACTGGGTAATAACGTTCCCCTTGGTAAGACTGGTTGTCAGACTATCGGGAAACTGACTTCCTGTAACGACTGTCAAAGATCTTCAAATGACAGTCGGGATGAGTAGCTTAATGTCCTTTCCGAAGCATGGAGAAGATTCGTTATGTTATGCTGGTCACCCATCCAGAGACTGACCTTGGCAAGCTCAGCTAATCCTTGAAGATCGACCCGTGCGGCTTTTATTATTTGATACGAGCTCCTTAAGCTGTATAGTGATAGTGATGTCCCGTCGAAAAGATATGGATCAGTCAAGAGCGTCTACGTGGCGTTACATCGAGTTGCTGCACAGTCTTATTAACAGCTGCGGTCTCAATCAACAGATGATTAGGTTTTTCTTCGAGGTTGATTCAATCACCTCAAATTCGGTTAAATATCAAGAGAATATTATTATAAGTTAGCTTTGGAGGCGGCTGGTCAACAGGAGGATTTATGACTGTGAATTGAATAGTTAAATAGCTGATATTACCGTCTAAAGACACGTGTACTGTTAAACCACGTGTTTTCTGTTATGTAATTAAATAGGGCTGTCACAGATACCAGGCTATTGCTGTAGGTAAAGATGCTACATCAAGCTACAACAATCTTTCAAAGTTCTTTTATAGATTTTCAACTGAATAGTTAAAGAGTTAGGGTTCAAAGTTTATTGGGAAAATTTTACAGTTTCGGGTAGTTTGATGTGCGTCTGTAATTCATTAAATGGCGTGCCTAGGGGCCAACAATACGGCAAGCCCATAAGCCAAACGAGCCCGTTCAGAATCCCTAACAATATGAAGAGTCGCATGTTATACGGGCAAGCCAAGCTTTTAGCCTTGTATGACAGTAATTATCTACCGCAACAGACTTGGCTAGCTGATTGGCTGACTGGCAGACCGCAGACTTAGCTGATTGGCTGACTGGACCATAACACAAAACGTTTATGGGCTCGGCCTTCGCTTAGCTCTCAAAACAGATGGTTCTGACGATTCTGATTTTGACTCTGTCTCTTAAGATACAGGATAACCTAGTTTAAGAGACAGAGTTTATTGTAAGTGCATTAATTCAAAATGGTAAATTTAACGTACAATTTTATTAGGTATCTGTATTTTTGGGAAATAAAGATATTTTTTTATTATTATTCAAATGAAGAACTAGCGTAAATTGATGTGATGATGAAGCTAATGGAAAGGTCTCGTTATAACTTCAGGGCTGAACTAATAAAAATATTGCAGTGGAAAATTTTTCATCTTTGTTGAAGTAAGTATCTATCATTTGGCTGCACCTCTCATGTGATGAGGAGGTGACTAAAAGCGTGATCAATATAAATTTTGATGGTTGGAGAAAGAGAAGGAAACGAAGGATGGATTGTGTGATGAATGATATGAAAGATAAAAAACCGGCCAAGTGCGAGTCGGACTCGCGCACCAAGGGTTCCGTATCATTATTTACAATTATGAACAAAAAAAAAAAATACATTTTTGTATGGGAGCAAATATATAATTCTATTCTGTTTTTAGTATTTGTTGTTATAGGGGCAACAAAAATACATAATCTTTTGAAATTTCAAGTGGCTCACTATCACGTTTCATGAGATACAGCCTGGTGACAGACGGACGAACAGCGAAGTCTCAGTAATAGGGTCCCGTTTTAAAATAAACGAGTTGCGCTGACCCCAAATTACCCGGGACGAGGGCAGGAAAACGATGATTTAACAGTCCCTTTTAATACGAATACCTACGTTAATATATTTTAGGAAAGGGAATGGGGAAAAATAATCCCTAATAAATGAGCCTTTTTTGTTAAGCTTAGTTTTGTTGTATATTTTCTCGCAGATGCGCTCATTTGAGATTAGCTCAAAACTGACGTAACAAACAACAATGCCTACACAGTACTGTCAACCCTAAGTATAAAGTCAAAGTGACTGGTTTGTGACATCATTAGAATACAGATTACACATAGGTAAATGCCGTAGGTCACAGCGTTGGAACAACTTTCACACCTCAAGGGGAGGGCGACCTTGGCGGCGCGACGCGGAATTTATAGTCCGTCCGAAATATACTTATGGATCTTTATACGATACGATGAATGTTGTGAATACTAATTGTCGGCATGGATGAAAACATGTTGTCTTTAGAAAAATCAAGGAATATAATCTTTGTCAAATATTGTGATAAAAGCCGAATTTATTGTAATGTAATAAATCAAGCTATAATTTGTTATTACATGTCAGAAGGATGCTACAAAATATTATTCAGGCGTAGATAATCTAAAATTAGACCATTTTTGGGGTTCCAAACCCAAAGGGTCGAACGGGACCCTATTACTGAGACTTCGCTGTCCGTCCGTCCGTCCGTCAGCCCGTCTGTCATCAGGCTGTATCTCATGAACCGTGATAGTTAGCCAATTGAAATTTCTAAAAATTCAGTATTTCTGTTGCTGCTATAACAACAAATACTAAAACCAGAATAAAATAAATATTTAAGGGACTCCTATACAAAAAAGTGATTTATTTGCTCGTTTTTATAAATCATGGTACGGAACCCTTCGTGCGCGAGTCCGACTCGCACTTGGCCGGTTACCTAAAGATGCCTTTTACATGCTTAGTCTTTTGAACCTGGAAAAACAAGTCAAAGAAATATTAAAAAACACAAATCTTTATCAACAGAAACACCCATCCCCCAGCTGCATTGCCCCCGTCTGAACGGCTACTTCTCTCACGAGGATCCTAAGGAATGTGGCAAGTTCTACTACTGCGTCGACGGCAAGTTCAACATGATCACCTGTCCTGATGGCCTGGTGTACAATGACAAGACTGGCATCTGCACCTGGCCCGATGAGGCCAAGAAGAAGGGTTGTGGCGCTGCTGGTGAGTAACTAGCCTTTTGTTCCTTTTTTAAATGTCATTATTTTATGTGTTTTTTTTTTTAAAACGTTACACACACAAACAGCCAGACCCGAAACAACTGTCTGTAGGCTATGCAAATATTTGTTCCGTGGGAGGATCGAACCCGCGAACACGCAGCGCAGGGAGCGTTCAAGTATTACATAAAGAAATTGGGGGGAGGGGGGGGGTCTTCTGAAACGTTACGATGCGTTACAGGGGCCCGCCCCTGGGAGGATTTGAGCTACGCGTTACGTAACATTGTTTTAACTCTTCGGAACGGTAGATGTTTTTCTCGTGGCGCGTCACCTGGGGGGGAGGGGGGTACAAACAGACGTTACGGCGCGTTACATGGGGGGGGTCCAAAATCCCCAAAAATTGCGTTACGTAATACTTGAACGCTTCCGCAGCAGTCGATCGCTGAACCACTGCGCCAACCGTGCCGTCAAAATTCACACATTCGTGATCGACAAAGTGACATTCTATAAGCGATAACATAACATAAGTTGTCGCCTGTAAACCCTGAAGGATTAAGCAGAGGTGTATCCTTTAGTATACCCACATTTCACCAGTTATGTTTAAGTCTCCTGCAAAAGGGCGAGCCAATTAGCATCAACCGGGCATAAATCCACACTCCGTCGCTGCTACTGATAAATTACTGATGGAAAAACCCAATCACACTTTGCCCTACCTGGGAATCGAACTAAGGACCTCATGCTCAGCAGTCGTCCTTGGGACCATTAGACAAACGAGGCAGTAATTGTAAATTGCGATAACGAAGAAGGATAGTCGATAGTTAATTGATTTGTCATAAGCTAGAGCAAATCTTATGACAAATTCGTTTTTTGACTGTTACTCAAAAATTATTGTACAGGAGAGCCAAAAAAAAACAAAACACGGCTTTCAATTTTCTCCGAATAAAAGGTCGCTTTATAACTAGAAATATGAAGCTCCATGAAAGTTATTGCGACTTCTCTAAGCCTTTTAGGTAGTTTGGTAATGCCTTTCTAAACTTTTGGCTTTATTAAGAATAGTATGTAATAAATAGTTAGGGTTCCTTTTAGGAGCTGCAGAAGTTTTATTTAAAAATAACCTTGTGTTTGTCGATTTGTCTTGAAAGACTCAAAAGTTGACATGATCCCTAAACACAATAAAACTTGTACTCATACAATTTAGCTCAAAACATTGTCATTCAATTCTTATTTTTCCTCCACAGAGGTATTCGACTTCGATTGCCCACCTGTAAACGAGACGTTCGGTCTGACGCACCCCCGCTACGCTGACCCTGAGGACTGTCAGTTCTTCTACGTCTGCATCAACGGCAACACGCCCCGGCGCTCCGGCTGCAAGCTCGGACAGGCTTTCGATGATGTGCACAAGAAGTGCGAGTGGGCGAGGAAGGTGCCTGAATGGTAAGATCCGTTGATGATTGAATACTTGAATAGGTTCGATGATCCTTGTAAGGTGTCCAGGGGTGAACTATAGTAATTTGCTGACGATATCACAATATAAATTTTGATATCTAAAAAAAAAATTGATTCTCTCTGAACATGAAAATGTTCCTATTTTTTTCATAAACCATGTGATTGCATTTGCATGATGTTCATGTTTGGGTTCGTATAGGAGATTTTTAATCTGTTACAGCACAGATAAACACTCTTTTACTCCAGAAGTTATATCAAAGTTTTTCATAAGAGAGATTAAAACTATTAAAAAGGCTCGGTATCGAAACGTCTTTTTAGCAAATAGTCCTAGTAGCAAAACGACCTATTATTATTATTATTAATATCAAAACGACACTATAATTAATGTCCTGTAAATGGTCATAAATACAAAGAAATGCGAATTATAGTCATACCACACATAAATAAGTTTTTTAAGGATTACTTTAATTTTTTGACTGGCCAATCTCCAATCAAATTCAAGTATAAGTTAACATCATGTTCGTATCTCCAATTTCCAGCGCCGACTGGTACAAGGGCCAGCTGACCGACTCCGAGCTTGAGGCGCTAGAGAACCCCCCCGTCCACAAGCCAAAGCCAGGCAGCGGGGGCTCCCGCCGCAAGCCGAACAGGCCCCAGAAAGGCAGCAGCAGAGCAGTTGACGACGAGTAGCGCATCTAATGTAGGCTATAGATTAATAAAGTATTTTTTGTAAGGTTATTTTTTTTTTACTTTTTTTTCTCAAAACATTGCCCCTCATTAGGAATTTCTCCTGTATCGTGGGTGCGTTTGCACACATTTAAACTCACGTACACAAACAGCCAGACCCGGAACAAATATAAAATCTGTTGGCCATACAAATATTTGTTCCGTGCGGGGATGGAACCAGCGACACGCAGCGCAGCAGTCGATTGCTCAACCACTGCGCCAACCGTTCCGTCCTCTTATTGCATCTAATGTAGGCTAGATTAAGAAAGTATTTTTTGTAAGGTTCACTTTTGTTTGATTTTAACATTACATCACGCCTGTGATTCCCGAAGGATTAGGCAGGGGTGTGTACATAATAGTACCTACACCCACACATTACATACATACATTTCAATAGTTATTTTTAAGTCCCATGTAACAGGGGCCGAGCCTATTACCATTGTAGCGACCACAAAAAAAAAGCAACATACTACAAAAAGTACTACAGCGCCATCTATGACACGACGGAGGAACTAACATCAAATTTCCTACAAGTCGCAAGCAAAGTTTACATCGACTTCAGTATATATAGAGAAACCCGATAACAACTATCGGGCAGTTGCACGCCGGACATAACACCTGTCTGGCCGGAGGATCCTTCCATTTCTTAAGGGTATGAAGAACTTTACACCCTGTTCCTCATACCCCTAAACCATCAACCGGTCACAAATCCAAACTCCGTGGCTGCTACCGAGAAATCCCTGATGGCAAAACCCAATAACTCTTTGCCCGACCCGGAACACGAATCCAAGACCTCATACTCAGCAGTCGGATAGCCATGATTTTCTTGTTTTGACATGAATTTGTATGAATCTCTATTCGCAGTGAGCTGGGAGTGCGATTACATTTTGACTGTACTTTGCGAGCTTTATATCTCGAAATATTTTGCATTGTGAGACGGGAGTTGTACCATTGTATTAGGCATAAGAGCCCAAACGGAAAAGAACCGGGTAGTAGAACTTGACGAGTGGCCTAGCAGCGTCTAAAAGTAGACACCAGAAATTCCCTTTTACATACGAATTCACGAAACAGGAGGCCTACTCTCTTTCTCCGAAACGTAACTTCGGCAACGAACGAAAATTAAACGTAGTTACGTTTGTGGCCCTACTCTATATAATTTGAGGACGCACACAATAACATTCAATACATTCGTTCACGTTAATTGTCTGTGAATTCGAACTTCTTGTGTGCGTCCTCAAATTATATAGAGTAGGGTCACAAACGTAACTACGTTTAATTTTCGGTCGTTGCCGAAGTTACGTTTCGGAGAAAGAGAGTAGGCCTCCAGTAACGGCAATGTCTCCCAAAGAGACACTGCCAGCCGTTTATTTTTTTATCTAGCTCTCTTGTTGCCAAGTTTTCTATGTTGGATGGCGGCAACAAGCCGACGGCCCACCTGATGTAAAGTGATTACCCGGGCACTCAATTAGCAATAGCATCGCAGGTTCCAGAGGCTGAGCAGAAATATCTCATATGTCTGTAAAAATTTATAAAACCGTATTTTAAATAAAATACCTATCGAAAATCGACGAAATCCCGAAAAATTAGACGCTGAATGATTGTTTGGTTGAAAGTTTTAAATCCCGAAAGTTCATTTGCCCGATAGCTTAAAATCCCGAAGATCCATATCCTGAAGTTTAAATTCCCGAAGATCCAAATTGAGATTATGCGTTTATAATGGTCGACACAGACTCGATGACGAAGCCCCGCTGTGCGGGGCTTCTATTTCTGTCTGCGGGGTTTAAGAGCAGGGCACCTAACATGGCAAGACGGGAGCTAAGTTCGCTCGCTCCGCTCGCGCACACTAGTTCCCGTCATACCATTCGAACCTAACCTATCCGTGTCGGGGTGCCCTAAGCTCCTTATGTCCTAAAAGTATTATTATACTACTAAAACTTATGCGAAAACGTTATGCCAAACAATATGATTTCGTCCATTCGGGGTTTTGATCCTTTTGGGTATTTGGACATCGGTATTTTATGTTTCGATATAACGGTTATCGGGATTTAAAACTTTCGGTATTTTGAATTTCGTTGTTTTGGACGTCGGTATGTCAGTCATAGTTATTATAGAAATTTCGGGATTTTAATACGTACCCATCTCGACGGCATGTAAAGCTAAGCCAGAGGCCCATGGGTGGCATAAAATCTCTGACACCAGGCACTAACCACACGATAAAGCAAGAAAGAACTCGCCTTTTGAGCTAAGCCGTATTCTGGTTAAGGGGATTGAATGACTTCAGATTATGAGCTTATGGTCATTTTCATGGAGTTTATATCTAAGACATGACAAAGAAAGGTAACTAGTTTTAGTATCAAACTTTGTGCTATGCCTTTTGTATAATACATACTTAGTACCGTTACTACAAAAGGTACTACAGCAACATAGTACAAAAAATGGTACAGCTAAGACACATGAAGAACTAACCTGAAAATTCTAAATCGCGCAGTTCAAGTTATCCGCGACTTAAGAGTACATAAACAAAACCCTACAAAAACTGTCGGAAAGTACCCCACCCAACATAACACCTGCCTGGTTGGAGAATCCTCCCTTTTCTATGGCGGATGAAGAACTTTACACCCTGTTGTTATTAATCCTAAAGTACCTTACTTTTTCAGCTACAAAAAAATGCTTTCTTGCAATCGAAGGTATTTCTTATACCAAGTAATGAATAAACGAAAACAAACAACATATTAATTAATTAAATATATTTCTCGTCTCGCAAAACTTTCTATTTACATTTCCACTATTTCAGCAGCAATATTTACAGAAAAAATACATATATTTGACGTTTCTATTGGTTAACGATACATATGTCTATGGTAACTAATATCACTCACGAATTAGAATTAGCTGTATTTGGCAAATCATTCGTTTTCAGTGTGTGTTCGGGAAATTAGAGGGATCACACGGAGTTAATTAGGTATAAGGAATAAATAGGAGTCGGTGGAAATATATTCCAATCATTCAGTGAAATTAAATTAATTTAAAAATAGTGTATCATAAAACGAAAACGGTTTTTTTTTATAAATTACGGATTTATAAGATTAGATTTCCATCGATTGGACAAAATAATTTTCTTGTGGGCAAGTCAGGATGTCATCATCTGCCTAGCCTTTTCCAAAACTTTGTTGGGGATTTAGGTATGCAGCTGAGTCTCCGTATTTTATATGAAGCGACTTAAATCAAATCAATTAGGATGTAAGAAAACGTAATCAACAGTAATTTTATGTCAATATTTTGGGACAATAGTAGTTCAGTAGTGATTTGGCATTTCAAGCTACTTTACGTAATTCACTTTTTCTATCTCGTTGACTTATTTTTTTTTCTATCTTTATGTTTATTTCATTAATTTCGTTTTCGTCTTATAATACCGATCTCTATCGCTCAATCACGCGTGTCCGCAGTGAGGGACCAGCTCTGGGTCCTCACAGGTCAGACTCTGATCATCGAACACCTTTCCTTCACCACAGCTGATGAGACGGGGGTGTCCTTCTACGCAAGTGATGAGTCTGTGACAGTCACCGGGCACGGGGAAGCGGGGGTAGGGCCAGAACTTTGCTGCTTGAGAGTTGGACGGTACTTTGGCTGGGCATTTGAAGCCGACGACAGCTGTGGGGACAAAGAATTAGATAAAAAACTGACAGTAGTAAGTATGGTACACCTAGTATTAAACTAGTAGTAGTGTCCTCTGTGCCACCGAACAAAACAGATTGAAAAATGATTTTCTATCAGTAGATGGCGTTTGTTAGCGGTTACTATGGAACGGTTTTTTCAGGTATATAATTTTTCTTATATAGGGCTGCATCATATTGGCAAAACTATAGTGTCTCTTCTATAAAAAATATTAATGAAGAATTTCATCTTAGAAATTCAAAAACGAATTGAATAATGAAGAACCTGATAAATTTACTGTACGGAGCTTCTAAAAATATATCTGATACCGGTTAATAACATTTTTTGAAAAGCATAGTCAAGTTAGTACCAAAAGTTTGAATACCAATTTTTTATTTATTTATTTAACTAAGTTTATGTGACTGTAAGCTTATGTAGACACGATTATCAAGTGCCTGCACTACTTCGTATAAAATGTTATTACATCAATTATTTTCTAAAGCTAAATATTTAACTATAGATTTGATATCAAACCAAATCAGCTACCTTCAGGGTTGCAGAAAGGCTGGAGTAGATCGGGCCAGTTGCATCCATGGATACGCTCATCGTAGACCAGGCCAGGGGTGCAGGGCTCCTGCTCAGGGATACCGTACGCGCACTTGATGTAGCTGGTAGAACATTCGTTACTGTCTGGGTAGATGCCGAACTGGTATTCGCAGCCGGGTGTTGATAGAGGGACCACTGGAAATAGGAAATAAAATTGAGTTTTGAATTGTTTTTCAAATGTTTCAACTGTAATGATAAAGATAAACTTATATTTATTTTGTAAACCATGAGTACAATACACTTTACAGAATACACTTTACAGGTCTTAATAAATGGAAATAAGCTACATGTTTTGCAATTTAGGAATGGCGTACAAAATAAAAATAGCTTGAACCATAGGGTGAACTTAATTAATACAACATTAAAAAAATTGAGGTGGACAGAAGAAGACATTGTTTTTACAAGAAATTCTTAATTGAATTGTCGATACATTAGCTTTTCACTCGTTTAAACATTCTGACTAGCTCTAGTAATAATTGTTTGATTTGCGAATTTCCTCTTTAGGGATCATCCATTCCAAAAGTGTGTTTATGCAGTTCATTCAAAATAGCTGAATTGACGGGAACATCACCGTTGATAGAGATTCTGGCAACTATTATTCTTTCTTAGTGCTTTTGCCCACGGAAAAACAGAAAGCGCTAATTGCTGTTCTGTTCTACTGCTTTGAGGTCCTCAGTCTTCAGTACAAGTATTACCAGTGTCAAAAAAAGGCCTCGATAATTTAATTTTCACAAGTTCCCTTTTTTAATCGGATTTTGTTAAAAAAAAATTCAAGGGTTTCATTTTTTTTTTGCACGGAATCCTAATCCTACTAAGATTAAAAACATTAACAACATCTGCCAATAAAAGTCCCGTCAAAATCGGTCCAGCCGTTTTGGAGATTAGCCGGAACAAACAGACTGACATAAATTTATTGAGTGCCGTATATACTTTGACATGCAATCAATAATGACCTGTTATTTTAAAATTACAAACAGACACTTCAATTCTATATTAAACTAAACTAATTCAAGCATCTCCAGTCTCTCCTACTCACAGTCAGCTTTCCTGGTACCACAGTCGGCAGCCCAGTGGTAGTTGCAGTGGTTGTGCACGGCGCCTTTGCCATCGAACAGGAGACCATTCTCGCATGTTTCCACCGTCAGCGAACCGTTGGTGCACAGGAAGAACTGGTCGCAGAGCTCAGGGTGGGCGTACGCCTGAAAAATTTAAAAAGAAACATGCTATAACTGGACTGTGTGAAGGATGATATGGAAAGAAAAGATGTGTCTGATGAGAGGACGGGTAGGTAACAAAGAAGTATGGAAGAAAAAGAAATGCTGCGCTGACCCCAAATAGTTGGGATAAGAGTATAGAAGAATGATGATAGTGGTGTCAACAGCTGTCAGTTTTATGACATTGAGTAGTGCAGACATTGCAAATTAAGAATCTTTCGAGTCTCGAGGGGAATCGAAATAAGAATTAAAAATTCGGTCAAAAGAAGTTTCGCTGCTTCCTCCGTAGTTTAATTTCCTGAAGCGTTATTCAAGCATCTTATTATACCAGGAGCATATTTTAATTACTGTTAATACAAGGTGTTGTTTTGCATCCTCGTCAAAATCCAGGAGGTTGTCACAAAAGACAAAAATAATCAATTAAAAAAACGCTGATTTTTTGGTTGTTTAAGTTTGTCAGTATTTCAGAATAACCTCCTTAACGTGGTTTATGAATAAGATATGATCGAATAAACGTTTGAGATTGTTTAAATTTGTGTGGAAAGGCCGTTATCAGACGAGCCGCGTTTAAAACACGGGTGGTTCACACTTACCGATTATCATAAATAAGGAAAAAAAACCTACCCATTTTATTATTGATTCGGGGCGAGAATTATTAGCATAGTAACCTCTTTGAATTTGACAAGGATGCAAAACAACACCTTGTATAAACAAACTTTGTCTACTAATCCTTTTTCGTAGTAATGAGCCAGCCAATGATACAAAAAATAATACGTGGACTCCCTCCGCGCGGAAGAAGTGAAACTTCGAGTGCTATGCATTTACTCTCGCTCTGTCTCTTTCATACCCCATCCATGGTAGCTTTAAACGTTTAACGCAACCTTGTTGGAAGTCGCATTAGAAGTTTCACTTCAATATTACTTAAACTATAGCCAAATATTGTGATCAAACGTACCTGAACTCCATGCTGCTCAGGACATGCAGGTGCATGCTCCAATACGATACCAGCGCTTGCTGTAACAAAAGACGATCAAGTTTAATTCTATAATTAAAAATTACACTCTTATAACGGACAAAAGATGGCGCTGCTAGGCAGTTCACGTTTAAAGTGTAGTCGGTGAATTATTAACTCGAATTGTTGGTAGATACTGATTATCATTGATTGATTGATAGAAGTCGTGTGAATTTAATTACTCGAGGTATTCTGGCCGATTTCTAAACTTGTTATCGCTACTGAGTGTTTATCTCCTGTAAGGCTATTTATGTCCTGCAGGTTAAATGACTGCATGGAAAATAATATACATATCTACAAGTTAATCACATATATCTTTTGATTAGAGGTGATATAGGTATTTTTTTTTGACAAAAATAAAGATTCTGGCTTAAATAATTGTATAGGGTGAAATCATTAATATTTTGAACCTCATTCAAGACCATTTCCAACACCTCAATTAGCCCTCATATTAAAACAGCTGTAACTTCACTTTCGAGACGTATTAACCAATCACCGTCGAGTCAACGATCAAGGGTTGGCAAGAGCTAATTCGAGGTTGCACTTTCGATGTAATAACATGCGTGTGTAACGTGCGTTGAAGCATAACGTGTTGCAACCCTAGTCACTGAGGTCGCCGACAATTGCCTGTAAATGAAATACTGACGAAGCTAGTACTTAGGCTAATAAGTTCACACTCCGGCAGAATGATTAATTAGGTAGAAGAAATCTGTTTTAATGAGCTAAGGTCATGTAAGCTTTTGTCTTGTGTCGTAAATATCAAGTAACGATATAGTGCTTCATGGTTGTTTTGCTTTTTGACGACATTGTCTGAATTTAAAGCATTGAATTTCAAGCATATACAAGTTGTTGTTTTGCATCCTCGTCAAATTTCAGGAGGTGGTCACAAAAGACATAAATAATCAATTAAAATTACGATACCCAGTTAATTAATAATAAACGCTGTTTTTTTTGGTTGTTTAACGTTGTCAATATTTCAGAATAACCCCCTTAACGTGGTTTAGGGAATAAGAAATTATCAATTAAACGTTTGAGATTGTTTGTATGAGCGTAAGCGAGGTTATAGGGCAAGAACCAGACGGGCCGCGTTTAAAACACGGGTGGTTCAAATTTACCGATTTCCGTAATTATGAAAAAAAATAAAAATTACCTACACATTTTATTATTAGCATAGTTACCTCCTTCAATTTGACGAGGATGCAAAACAACACCTTGTATAAAGACTGGGTGCACATATTATTTGCCAACATTTTAGAAAAAACAGAAAATCATTGACATCAATATCATACCACAAAACTCGGCGATGAGGTCACGCATACGTGAGCTTATAACGTCACACGAAAGTGTTGCCAAAATAAGCACTTGACAAACCATAGTGGTCACTCTTTTTTTATGTAGCTACTGCTTTATTAAAAAGAAAGAAAACTGTAATTTACATTTGTGTGTCGGTATTATAGATATTAAGTAAGTAAAGCTCCAAATTATTATTTTCAAGTAAAGATGATTTTTGTGTGGCTAAATAAATATCATTTAACTTCATCAAGGACACTCATTACCTCAAACATTACTTGCTGATAAACAATCACTTAAACTCAAATAACTTCTTTAACTTGACTATAAATACGAGGGTAAGTGTTCCAATAATGTATAATTTGTCGCTTGCTTGGTTTAGCTCTAAATTCTGAGTTGTTTGATATTTGGTTGATTGGTTATTTTCTGGTTGTTGATTTGTGACCACTGGTTAAATTATACGAAATTATATGGTTTAAAGTTTATATTGAGACTGGTTTGGGTTGAGTTACGCGATTGGTATTCGAACACGCACTAACTCGGCAATACTTGCGATACATGCGTTTATGGAAATGCACGGAGGCAAAAATGCTGAGCTGTTCGGTTGAAATATTGCACCGAACAAATAAGCACAACAGAAACACAAATACACGTTCCTTCGCTACCTAAAATCTACTAACCACCTTCGTTAGAAACAACAAATTAATCGTGAAAGGTCAGGTTTACCCCACGACCCATGGCAACACTTTCTCCCTAGCACTCTGTTAACTAACAAGTACATGGGTATGTATATAGAATCTTTCACTTATACTGTTTCAAACGGTACAGGAGGTCTACTCTCTTTCTCCGAAACGTAACTTCGGCAACGAACGAAAATTAAACGTAGTTACTTTTGTGACCGTACTATAATTTGCGGACGCACACAATAACATTCAATATATTCGTTGTCTGTGAATTCGAACTTCTTGTGTGCGTCCGCAAATTATATAGAGTACTTAGAGTAGGGTCACAAACGATACTACGTTTACTTTTCGTTCGTTGCCGAAGTTACGTTTCGGAGAAAGAGAGTAGACCTCCAGTTCCTATTTATACTTCCGATCAGGAAAACAACGAAATCATACAATTATATGATGCATATCATTACGTGCTTGTTATATTGCTCAGGGTTTATTTTATAATCGGGTTGAATGTACTGAGACCGATACAATCGAGAATTGAAAGAGGATTACCTCTACCAAAAAATGGGGTTAAAATGATTTGTGGGCACTGTGTACAATAAATAGCGTCCAACGTTGATGAAAATTCAGTAAATACAACAGAAGCAGATTGTGGGTGCTAAAATCATTCAGAAAATATTTATAGTCAGTCAGTAGTAGTAGTAATAGTCAATCAATTATTAAAAAAAAAAACTCAGCTGAGTATATTCCTGAAGCTGGCCGTGTATAATATAGGAAGTAATTTTACAACAATATAGGAAGCACAAATCTGTGCACACGAACTGGCAATACAGAACAATCGTAATAGCGATTGCGTTTATCTCGTGAAAACTGTCGAGAATGTGGCAATTGTAAGACAGCTGAGTTGGAAACAATAGTATCACGGAGTCGAGGTGTGTCTTTATCGTTGGGTGAGAAGTTTTGGACCAAGATAAGATATAAGAGGTGAGAGTCTTCAAGCAAACTGAATGCTAAAACAGAAGAAGATACCATTGATTCAATATACAAGAAAACGAAGAACAGATAGATGAATCCAGGTGCTAAATTAAAAAATAGTACGAAAAATACCTACAACTATATATCTCACTTTAGAACTCTCTGATATTATCAATTTCTGTCTGATGAAGACTGGTGTTTATATATTTGAGGCTAGACAAAAAATAAAACCTAAAACTGTCAGTCACTCACTGAAACGCAAAAGTTGGAGTGTGCCTAAAAGCAATGGAGCGCAGCATTTTTGGTGTGAACAGATCTGGTAGAATACGAAACACCCCACTGTGCTCCAAAACAAAAAATATGCTGCTAATCTACACCACGATGCGAAAAAGATGCGCTTCCCTGGTGCACCGGGTGCGGGCCAGCCCCAACATTATAATGCAGTGTATTGGACTGTTTGTGTGTAAATCAAGCTTTCTACATCGGTGTTGAGGTAGGTTAAGTGTTTAAGTTAAGTTTACTAACATAGTTGTTAAGAAATATTGTTACTAACTTAATTTGAGTCCTGTTAGTTGTTGGTTAAATATAAATAAATAATCTCAAATGGGATTAGGCTTGTTACGTGAGCCGCATGTATAACGACCACTGGGCAAGCCTCCACGCAATGGTTGCCTGAGGACGACCGTCGCTCCCGAGGCCGATTTAAAATGTGGTGACTTGGACGCGTACCGTGATAGGTAGTTTGAGTTGGATCGAAAAGAGTACCTGGAGAGATATGGCGGAAGCCTTTGCCTAGCAGTAGAAAATTATAAAAAAAAAAAAAAAAAACAAACATAAACAAAGCACTAATTTCCGTTTGCGCACCTATATTTAGAGCACCTATTATTGAGGGCTACATATTCGGTGCACAATGCATTGGTACCCCCAAAAAATAGTGATCTGCAATCAAAAATTTTCGCACAAAATCTGCCAAAACCACTATAAAACAATAGCACACCGATTGCGTCTATCACGCTCCAGATGAATAGCGTCGTGAGTGAAGCAACGTCATCGCAGATGTCGGGCACCGAAGCAATAACCTCGAGCACTTTTACTTTTACGATGCGAACGTACTAGGGGAACATCTTCGTTCAATTGATGCGGTTTGTAGTGTTATTTGCAGTGTGTAGGTCAATAATTGAATTAGGATGTGTATTGTAATGAGAGTGTAAGCAAAATGGGTGACAAGGAACATTTTTGGTGAGGTTGATTTTGTATTATCATTGATTCTTATTTTTTGTGGATTGGTTGGTGATCTAGTGGTCACAGGAGTTGTTACTGACCCTGATGAGCATAGAAGGATGAGCTGAACCCCTTCAATAAGAACTGGTTTAGAGAGGCATAAAAGAGAGAAAAGTGGAAAGGGTCTTTGACAGTACGAGTTTTTTTATAATAGTAATTGTATGACTGACTGCCTGATTGGTGTCATATATCTCTTCAGTCCATACCAAGGAAAAAAGAGACGAAGGGCATCCACTTATTTAGAATTTAACAATTTTTTATTCATTGAGAGAACATTCCCCCGATGAAAACGTAGTAAAACGTTGTAGAAATATAACAAGTTAAGTATTGCATTCTTGTCGATATTTCTAGATAAACAAAATTGGTGTTCAAATTAAAAACAGATTGACACTAAATCGAATCAGAAGTCAATGTCGTCTAACATTGTAATGTCAATTACATAAAAAAAAATGTATATTGAAACATGTGCAACCAGTTATTGAGAATACTAATTACACTAAACGTTATATAAAAGAACTGCTGTTATACTTTCCGTGACCTTGCGATACATAAGTAAATGGTATTACAGACCGATAATGTGTGCTAGGCCTCTAAAATGTAACATCTGTAATTATTTTTTGTTTTGAAAAAAGTTGCGTTGTAGAGGTCAGATTGGAAGTCGGTCGATTTAATTGGCATTCAGTTGAAATCCGGTTAGACTGAAAGCCGACCCTGTAGTTGAGAAAAGGCTAGGCAGATGAAGATGATGAAAAAGTTGATGGGTAAATTAATGTAATTAGAAATGGTTTTATTTTAAAGTCCAAGTCAAACTATTTATTTCAATAAGCACCTTTAAACGTTAGACTTTATAAGGAAATATAATTGTTTCTAGTCGTCCATTTGCAGAGATAGTTTCGAACAGAGAAGAGGTTAAATGTATTTTTTATCAATAACAAACGAAATGTGGGTGTACACCAATGTTATGTTGTGTAATGTTTTATGAATAACTAGCTTATGCCCGCGGCGTCGCTTGCGTAGAGTTCGATAATTGTCCCACGGGAACATACTATCGGGATAAAAAGTATCCTATGTGTTAATCCAGGTTATAAACTACCCGTGTGCCAAATTTCATCCAAATCCATTCAGTAGTTTTTGCGTGAAAGAGTAACAAACATCCATCCATCCTCACAAACTTTCGCATTTATAATATTAATAGGATTAAATGGTATCCTCAGTATAAGAAAATTATATAAAACTTGATAATGAAAACAATTATATAACTACATAATATGGGACTATTGTAAATAACACGTTTAAACGCTTTTGCTAAAAAAAAAAACAGAATATGCTCTCATATGTATAAAACAACTTAGTTTTATGCTTATCTTATCTAATGCGGGATTTCCTCCAATTGAATGAAACTCATACAGATTGTTTCCCACGGATATAACTATTATAAGTAATTAACCTAATAGTTGTTAGTTAAACCTGTTATTAAACGCGAGATGATTATGATGCGATCAGATTATGATGATGAAACTTTAGGCTTAAAGGTATATTTATTAGCTAGTTATTACGTAAGCGTTGCCTTTTCTTGGACGATATTTATACTGAGATTTTCTTTTACATCATCAGTTTAGCCTTTTCCCAACTTAATCGAGGTTGGCTTCCAGTCTTACCGGATGCAGCTGAATACCAGTATTTTACATGGACCTGTACAACTCGGTAAGTACTGAATACGACTATACGGCAAAACTGGTTTCGGAGATCTTGATTGATCTTCGTTTAGAACTAAATAAAATAAGTTACAGTGCCAATTCAGAATTAACGTTTAACGGCTTTTGCTCTTTGGTAATTAATTGAAATACATTCGCTTTATAATTAATGCCAAAGTATTTTTTTTTTTCATTTATTTGTTGTTGGTATTAAAATTAGAAGGTTACTTTTCAATGTTACATTTTAATTATTTAATTTCAATAAACGTTTAAATTAATTGGTCTGATAAATAAAATTAAAAAATCAGTGAGTGTTTGTTGAAGAATTATTAAACTAGCAAATAAAGTAACAAAAATCATTACTACACGCAACTGTTGTGTTTCCAAATTACTGACAAGTTGAAATGTTTCTAATCTTAACAATTTTAGGTAGTAGGTACAATGTCCAAACACGTTAAAAAAAAACTTATTACTTACGTACAATTATTTACAAAACAAAATGTTGAGTTGTTAGCAAACCTAGTATAATAAATATAAAATCGGTTGACGTACACGAGAAACATCGCAATACTCACATAAAAAAATCTGAACGATTTATTTTGAGCCTCTTTTTTATGAAGTCGATCAAAAAGGCCTCTTAATACATTCCATGAACCTTGCTCCGCTCATCGCTACTTGTATGCACCAACATTCTAATGCATCCCAACATTACTTGTAAAAATATGAATAATTCATGATTTAACTCTGGTTCGATGTAATCTTAGTCGCAGTGTCGCGTACTCGTGTCGTGACAGAGAACAAACGCGCCTCTTGAATTTATGATACCTCTGCCATGATTGATTTATGAATATGATTTGTTTCTTTGTAAAGCCACGTGCATGCAAATTTTGAATTATGTTATAAATGCGAAAGTAACATTGCCTAGTTACCTTTCACGCCTTAACGGACGGATATATCGTTCAAGATAAAAAAAAAAAAAAAAAAAAAAAAAAAAACAGATTGGCTCATGTCAGGACACACGAACATCACTCATGTTGCTGTCGTTTTATCCCAGATCCTCACATGGGCCACGCTGTGCCCACGTACTAGATTACAGTATATCGAATCTCTAATCCAATAATATCAATCTCAGTTACTTAGGCAAAGTACAACTAATTAATAAATCAGAAAGCCGGAAAACGTCTTTCAAGACATATTTGGTCCGATTTAATCTCACAACAACTGGTTTTAGTATGTACCAATAAACAATAATTAGTGCAGTTAACCATAACTTGTTTTTCGATTGCAACAAAACCATACATTTTGCAACATTTAGGAACCCTTCTGAACGGTAAAATACTACATTTTACCTAAACCAACTGGCATACATAATATCTATACAGAAATCTGTATCATAAAACATTTTGCAACATTTAAAATACTATAAATAAATACCCTTTTTGAACTATAAATGCCTACATTTTACTTTACATAAAATATCCTATCGTAAAATGTATGTGCAACATTTTAGCGGCCCAAGTGGCTAAAAGGCGAAAGTAGTTGCTTGCGAGTGGCTAGCCTTGATGGTCATGCGCAGTCGCCGTCAGCTAACTGCTACAGATTAGATCGTACATACTCGTATGCTACATTAAACAATGGTTTAGCAGACAATCTGATGTAATTATTATAATTCATATTGTTTAGAGGGTGAATATCTTGATGGATCGTTTTATACCCGTGGCGTAACATTTTATTGGGTTTAAGCAGGCTCTTGACACGTTACATTACGACTTAAATATTAGCTAAAGCTCGATGTGATGAATTCTCAGAATTGGTTTAAGTCTAATTTGAGCTTTAGAAGCACGATTTGCACCAAATTGGATGGCAATATTGGTTGAAGTACAGACTGTTTTGAATTAGATTGATGAACCTTTTTATTAGTTACAGCAACCAATGGTAATACATTTTTTTAGAAGTTGAAAGCAGGATCCATTTGTAGTAGCAAGAAGTAAAGGTAGGCTAGATTGGCTATTTCAGAGTAGTTTGAAGTAGGTGCATAACAATATTTTTATGAACAAAGTTGCATAAAAATATTGTACTTTGTTGCCATTATTCGAGCAATAAAAATGTTTTACTTCAATAGTGAGATATTTTTTGTTTTTGTGCACAAAGCTAGTTCAAATATTTGCAAATGAGATAATTAGGTAAGTCTGGGTGTTATTAAATTAGCCATACGTGCACATACTGCACATAACATAGAATATAGGTACTTTGACTTAATTAAAATAGTTAACATTTACTAAGATAAAAAAACCTCATACCTATGCTTCTATTTTTTCTGTTTTCAAACACGTCTTTTGGAATATTTGCGTACTTGCACCTAGATTCTGTAAGACACTTTGATCATAAAAATGTTCACATTTTTATGTTTACGATAAAAAAATATTTCCTGTTTTTTCTACTATAAAAATGATCTTGTAATTTTAATTGAAACTAGGCATGAAATCTTAATATAGCATAAAACATTATAGGAACTTGGTAGTAGTCGTATAGAGGCCGTAATCGAGTTTCAAATGATTGTAATACTCGACCTAACTTAATTATGTAATTTGAGAAGTAATCAATTACTTTGAGTTCTTTGGCTAATTAATTATTTAATACCAGCTTTTTACTCATTTGGAGGTCGGAAATTATCCCATGGGACCATCTGTGTACAACGTTTCATTCAAATCCGTTTAGCCTTTGTACCGTGAAAAGGTAACAGACAGGTTGAGTTCCTTTCGCATACAATATTGCTATGGATAAAGGGCAATTTTGGTGGTACTTCTAATTACTATCTTTGACAGGCAACAATCTGACAATTCAAATTGTTGACATGACATTTTTTTTTAATTTTTCAAATGTTTCACGTGTTCTATTACATCATAAATAAGTTCCTGGGACTTTCTTAAAAAACTGACCGGTCATATTTACACAAGTTTCTTTCATATATTGCCTGCTTTTTAGTAGTTAGTAAAGATGTGTATGCGGTTGTTTTTATCTAAAAAAATAATAATATTATATCCGTTACTGTTGTGACCGTCGTTCTATTCAATTACTTCCATTATAATATCATCCTTGATCACAATCTCATTGCCAATGCCACAATTTCCTCATGAATTCAATGCGAATGAGATTAAATTTACATAAGGTGCCAGCGATTGTATGAATATTAACAATGCTGTCACTTGACGTAGACGTAATTATTATGACATTAGATAATGTTTCTCATGATAATATGATCGTTGATGATGTGAAGTAATATGATCATTTATATTATATGCTTTTGATGTGGTATGGTATGCTATGCACCGATCACAGGAACTTTTTACTTTGAAATAGTACTTTTCAGATAAAAAAAAATGTTTGCGTTTTTGCAAACGGGTTTTTCAGGTTTAGGTTATTACTTCTGAATTTCAAAATTTAGTTTTAAATTATACTTTACGACATTTCATACAAACTTTCAAGTCCTTATTTTCGAAAAAGACTGAACCGGTTTTAATGAAACTTCATACACATAAGCAGGATACATAGGTCTAAATAGTTACTAAAACATTTTTGAAAAATAGTGTTACAGCTAAATTTGATCGATTATAATTTTTTTATGGAAACTCTTAAACTTTATTGTTTTGTAATCAAGGAGTATCAAACAATAGAGGACCCAACGTTACACATTATCAAATACTTCATCTTTATTAACTTTTATTCCCGTCTCAGTGAAAGCATCGTATTTAACTTTAAGATTACAACAGCTTTAACTACATCAATGCTGTGGGAAACTACCTATTTGCTTTTAACCATCAGTTAACTGTGCGTATTTGTTACCGACATTTACCAATACCGAGCTTGTAGGAACAGATTACTCCACTCCACTTATTTTAACTAAGTTAGTAATAATAAGTGGAGCAATAAGTAGGGCAATATGAATAGTAATAGTGCCGTTGGTGCCAGCTAGGGCATGCGAAACTCGGTTTCTGTGCCCTCATCCCGGCTGTCACTTGTAGATCTTTGACAGTCGTAACAGGTAGCCAGTCGAAATTTTAACAAGGAGTCTTACCTTAGTTTTAACCCAGAACTATTTGAGTAGTAAAGGTCAAATAGGCATTCGCTCCTTGTAAAATACTGATGGTATTCAGCTGCATACTTGGGAAAAGGCTACGCAGATGAGAAATGCTCTACCTCATTAGGCGTGACTAGATGAGTAGGTAATGCTGTCTTTCTGATTGCTAATAACATCAAAGTGCAGGCATCAATTTATCTACTAACTATGGTGGAATTTTCCTTTTGATTGGCTTTAATCAAATCATTAGGAGGTTTCAGCGCAGTGTACATGTAATGCGTTAACGTGCTGATATAATTATCATGATGATTATGATTACCGACATTTGTATTACTATTATTAGTAATAATTAACACTAATACAATTCTTAGAACTAATTTAACGCTAATAAAGTAATTTTCAAAGTTGAATATCCACTAATATTACTTAACACTAAACTCCAAAACTAGGTTTTCCAACTATAAACTAAAGATAATAAAAAACGTCTTCTAAAACTCGCCACACAGAATATGTCAAACGTTTCCTCGGGTGACGTAAGCCGAGATGGCTCGGAGCCGGTTTCTCCGAGCCTTCCGCGGTTTTGCAATCCTATTATCGAATAAATAGGAAATCGACATCTTATCAGCCATTCGTAGTTTCACGACTTCATTTAAACAAACGGCAGAGGTCTCGTTTTCTACTAGGCAAGAAAGTGACTTTCATCTGACATAAGTCGATTTCGGCGGTAGAAATATCTAGAACTAGCTGACCCGCCCAACTACGTCTGCGTCACTTTTCACCGTTTTTGCACACTTTTCATTGATGCTTCACACGCTTCCTTGATAAATAGGCTATCCAACTCTAAACAAATTTTTCTATTCGAACCAGGAGGTCTACTCTCTTTCTCCGAAACGTAACTTCGCGTCCGCAAATTATATAGAGTAGGGTCACAAACGTAACTACGTTTAATTTTCGTTCGTTGCCGAAGTTACGTTTCGGAGAAAGAGAGTAGCCCTCCTGTACCTAGTTCCCGAGAATTAGCGCGTTCCAACAACAAAGAAACTCTTCATCTTTATAATATTAATAAAATATGGATATAGTGCTGTTTTTTTTTATTATTTTTGGTGTAGAATCTTCTAGTTTGTAAAATAAAGATTTGATGATACGAGTTGTTTTTAAGTATGGAGGTGTATTTAAAACCTAGATTTTGAATTCGAAATATCTTTTATTGGTTTTTAACGGTATAATCCTTATTCCAACTGCTTAAATAACGGTTTGTGGTAGAAAGCTGATATATTCTTGTAATAAATTATTATTTTTAGATATTTCTTTAATAAAATATGTTAGCTAAGAAAATTGTTAGCGAGACATTTTTGTTGAAACTGTGAGTTTCTAGAATGTTATGTATACGTGAAAGGCCAAATATGACAAGAAATTTTTAAACACCAATTTTATTAATTTAAGGCAATTTTTATATTATTACCACATCACATGACGCGTGTGGTTTCCGAAGGGTAGAATGTCTGAGGAAAATAATCCGTGGCAGGCAACAAAAAAAAAAAAAAGATTTGGTATATCTATGGACATGCACTGGGTCTATGGAATATAATGTTAAAAAAACAATCAATAATCATCCTCATCATCACCCTATAGCAGCCATGAAAACAACAATTTAAACTCTATCCACTATAACCAAAAGCTCATTATTTCCAATGACACATAGGACTTCCTTACTATACATAATACACAACCGTACTACATACCACTAACAATCGCGGTGGTGTAAACTACTTACGTATTATTATATTATATAATTATAGCTAGCCTGTATCGTCCCACTGCTGGGCAAAGTCCTCCATTCTTTCCAACAGTCATGATTCTATGCTGTTTCCTTCCAATTCTCAAGGAAAACGTTCAATTCGTCCCGCCATCTCCTTCGTGGTCTGCCGCGACCCCATGTCACTTTTTCAGGGCACCAATCCTGAGCTTTGCGGGCCCACAGCTCGTTCGCGACAAACGTCTTAATATAATAAATTAATTAATTTATACTAACGTATTAAATAATATAATTATGTACTACATACACAACATAATAAATTGTGAAATTCCACGGTTCGGTAACAAGCCATTCATCACCCGAGTCTTGTAAATCATTGATACTTTACTCATTCATGTTATTGCTGATGTCACGGAATGCATTCAACTTCTTTTAAGGAACAGTACGTATGTTTTCTAGTGTGATTGTGTGAATGGTATTGAGAAAGTTCGATTTGAGTAATGTAATGACATAATGTAAGAATGTTGCTACTAAGATAAAATTGTATTTATTAGTGAAAAAAAAATCTTTCCATCAAATCTACAAGTAGCTTAGGCAAGGGTGTGAGTATATTTATTATAAAATATACTATTTTCAGATAAAACAGGAGTGATGTCTGTTAAGTATAGCTTATATTGGATACTGATCATTTATTAAACCCATTGAAAACTCCCTAAAACCGACATCTCATCAAACACCACATTTCTAGCCACAGCATCTTTCACACAGTCCAGCCATAGTTCTTTGGTCATTTTGAAAAATAATTTGCGCAAATCAGGTCCTTTCCAGTTTATGTCTTCCATGGTTTCTCTTCTTTTCGAAAATCATACTTCATATTTATAATCTTTTATTCATCGATTCATCTTTTAATTGACATAGCATCCAAAAATCCAATGTTTTAAATGGAAAAAAGGGATATAAAACCCTTAACGGAAACAAGAGAAAGCAGCCAAAGACTACTAGCTAGCTGGCTATTATGAAACTGGGTTACGATCATTTGAATCGGCAGGCTGTTACCCCTTCCTTTTTTTTTACGGATGGGAAATCATCAAATCCCCCCCCCCGCTCTGGGCGGAGCGGGAGGGAGTGTCAGACTTGTACTGACTAAAACCCCTCCATGTTCCTTCTTAGCCCTTTGTGTTCCAGGGCCACGGTACTCTTTCGAACAGGCCCGCAGCCCTGGCAGGCATCGGCCCTCTCGGACCCCTACCGGTTTGCTGACATCTCCTTGAGGCGCGCGTGGAACACGAACGCGCCGTCGACACGGCCTGTCGTCATGAGACGGATTGACGGTGAGCTAGGCTGTTACCCCTTAGTATTAAATGAGGTATCAATATGATTACGATTACTCACTCTATGAAGAAAGAGCTGCACGAGATTCTTTTATGCGATATTCGTGCTCAGATGCGATTTGAAAAAAGGGGCTCAGAAAGTGTCATATAGAATGTCACTTTTTGTTAGCCCTGTTTTTAACAGATAGTGATGATAGAAAATTATCATCATTATCTGCCTAGCCTTTTCCCAATGTTGGGGTTGGCTTCCAGTCTAAGCGATGCAGCTGAATACCAGTATTTTACAAGAAACGACTGCTTTTCTGACCTCCACAGCTAAGTTACTACTGGGTAATACGATACCCCTTGGTAAGACTGGTTGTCAGACTTTCGGGCCACTGACTACCTGTAACTACTGTCAAAGATCTGCAAATGACAGCTGGGACCAACGGCTTAACGTGCTTTCCGAGGCACGGAGGATACTCGGTATGGAATGAGTGGTCATCCATCCACGGACCAACCTAGGCAAGCGCGGTTTAACCTAAATATCGACCCGAGCGGCTATTATTAATTAACCACAAGTTTCTCTAAGCCATTGAAACGAATAAAATTCGCAATTAAAGCCAAGCCATCAATAAAACCTTGCGAATCGGTTTCGCTCGTAACGCTAGTTCGCTACGGATAGTCGCGCCGCTTACGCAATGCTGCGCTCATCTTATCGCCTATATTAACATCTGTTACGCGCGTACGCACAATAATGAGCTTTCTTTTATGTCACACGTCATTTTGCGCGTATCATTCATGACTGCGAGGCCGTTTGTGAAGTTTAAGCAAATGATTTTGTGTATGTATGTTTTTTTTTTAAAACGTTGTCCTACACTAGCCAGACCCAGAACAACTATCTGTAGACGTTACAAATATTTGTTCCGTGCGGGGATCGAACCCCGACACGCAGCGCAGCAGTCGATCGCTCAACCACTACGCCAACCGTGCCGTCAATGTGTGTTTTATTTGCATGGATTTTTATCTAGCCAGTTATCAGGGGAAAAAAAAAGTAATTTGGACATGTATGTCCCATGTTTGTAAAAATGGGCAAGCTAATCATGACTACGCGCTAACACTAGATAATGTGAGGTGGATATACTCGTAATATAATACTTCCAACCTGGGGATCGAATCAGATCGTCCTACACAACATTGGGACAGACCATAAATATCACTGTTTTCTAATTCTAAATTTTTTGTGGTCAGATTCTAGTTTGACTTGAGGTGGCTGCATATTTGACCTCTACAACTCAAACAATTGGCAAACTAGTGTCACCGGTTTCCAAATTCCTACTATCTCAACATACAAGTTATTTCTAGAGATCTGCCTGATCTATGCTACAAACCATTTTTCTTTTTGTGAAATTTACCGTAGAATGGCAAGACATCGTATCAAATTAAAAGTATTTTTAGATATACATCACTGTATGTCTCTGCATGACCCAAAGATTGACTGGAAGAGAATTCCCATGTCATAAAGTCCACCTCTATAATTTGTTCTGGAAACAAGTTCTGGTGTTAAATTAATATGGCAAGAGAGCCCGCGACTCATCTGATGATAAAGTGGTCAGTATGATTATGATAACTGCAGTTCAAGAAACGTTGCAAACACCGTGTTGTTACCACACAGAAAGACCACTGGAGGAAGCCCATTCCATACCTTGCAGATCTATGGTAGAAACCGTTGCTTAATCTTATTCATTCCAGTGTGAAAACAGTCGAAACAATAAACATAAAAATAAACTAATTGCCGTTACATTTGATTTCACTATTCATAAAATAGTGGCATTACTTTTGTATGTTTTTTTTGGTACATTACCTATTGACACTAACGAGTTAAATAATAATGGTCATTCATGCGGTTTTACGAATTTGGATATCGTTTTTCATGAGCTAAATACAGTCACACATATCTTTATTTACTGCTATTGAAAAGTGAGATTAACTGATATCAACCGATACACGTATTTTTTGTAGTTCACGCCTGCACGTAAAAGGCGTACATAATTGACATGTTTTATTTTAAACGAATTTCAAAAAATATATTTGGAACATGTAGTTAACCAAAAGCTTTGCTTAATATGTATTATAAGACTCGACGTTACAAGCCGATTAGCCTATGTTGTTCCCACTACCAGAACACAGGCTTTTCTCGTATTTTTGAGCAAATGATTACAAAACTTTAATAGACATGACAAGATGCACGAAAATATAGGAACCAACTAAATAACCAAATCACAAAGAAACACGTTCTTTCATCACTTTTCAGTAACGCACATGATAAAAAAAATCCAAACAATTTACGTTATCTGTTGAGAAACTCAACAGTTAGACAACCGCAAATTAAAATCGTATATCGTAAGTCGTAACTAACAAACGAACACTTTGACCACGTAATTGGTAATCAGCTACTTGAATCGGCTGTCACAAGGTTAACCTCGTTCACATATCTCTACTGTACACTGTATATGGACAGACAAACATACATTCCGTATAAATATGCACTTCAGAGTGAAACCACGAAATATGATTACGAATTTATTTATTTTAACCATGATTTAGCAAACGATATTTGTTTTATTTTTGTGTAAGTCCGAATGAGTCAAAAGTCGAATCGTATTTCATTTTCTTACTATACAAGGTGTTGTTTTGCATCCTCGTCAAAATTCAGGAGGTTGTCACAAAAGACGTAAATGATCAATTTAAATTACGATACCTAGTTAATTATTTATAAACGCTACTTTTTTTTGTAGTTAAAGTTTGTCAATATTTCATAATAACCCCCTTAAAATGGGGATAATCATTTAGGGGATAAGAAATTATCGAATAAACGTTTGAGATTGTTTGTATGACTGAAAGCGCGGTTATAGGGCCAGGATCAGACAGGGCGCGTTTAAAACACGAGTGGCTTATACTTACCGATTTCCGTAAATAAAAAAATAAAATAAATTGCCTACCCATTTTCTAATTGATTCGGGTCGAGATTCATTAGCATAGTTGACTCCTTGAACCTCCATTACATTCATTATTTTCCATTATACATTATTTCATTAGCATAGTTAACTCCTTTTTGACGAGGGTGCAAAACAACAGCTTGTATAGACATTGTTGATGTAGATTCACAAGATGGGAAAAGTACAATCAGTAGAAAGGGAATGGGAATCAGCTATGTTACTTTCCGTTTCACAGACTCTTAGTCACTAACTTTGTATGGTTACTTCTTCTCGCGTTACGAAGCCTTGATACTTTTTCCTCTCTGCGTAATGATACCTGCCTACCTAGCTGGATAAGCATATAATAGTGTGCGTATACAGACCCCCAAATTATCAAAACTACTCCTTATTTGAGTCAGTAATGGAAGATGCTTTAGCAAAACTTGCAACAGGTAAAAAATCTCTGGTTATCTGTGGTGACTTTAATATTAATATTTTAGACAAAAATTCTAATACTAGTAGATTATTACACCTTTTTAAATCATTTAATTTGTTAAACGTGTTTTCGGAACCAACCCGAATTACTACGAATACTGCTACATGTATTGATAATGTTTTTTGTTGTTGCGACTACTTAGATAAATCAATTGTAAATTACCTCCCTTCTGATCACAGTGGGCAAACCGTTGTTTTCGAGTCCTACACACCATTACAAAAAATCCAGATAAACTCTAGACAAATAACGCCCAGCAATTTGAATAAATTTAATAATAACTTAATTAGTAATTTAGGCATTCCGGGCCATATAATTGAAAATGCAAATCAATTTTATGAGGAATTCTTTTCGGTAGTTCACGTAGAGTTCAATAATACATTAAAAATGAAAACAAAATCTATTTACCCTAAGTTTATGTTCAGTGACTGGGCCACTAAGGGTATTAGGATAAGTAGGGAGCGATTGTTTGAGTTGTACGGCCTTAAGCCTTACATCAACTCGGAAACTTTTAATAAATATGTTGCAACCTATTCAAAAATCTTTAAAAACACTTGCAAAGTAGCCAAAGCCCTATTCATTAGCAACAAGATTAAGTCCGCCGATAACAAAATAAAGACGGTTTGGAAAATTATCAATAGTGAATCCAATAGAAATAAAAAATATAATAATGATATCAGACTAGAGACTTCACGTGGTCTTCTAAGCTCTAAAAACGAAGTAGCTCAAGAATTTGTAGATTTCTTTACCAATATCCCACTTAAAACTACCGAAACCTTAAATTCCTCACCCTTGCTTTCTATTGATTTATTAAAAGCGAACGTTTCAGCATGCCCGGTTGAGTTTCAATTTAAGCATATAAACCCCATAGCAGTCATTAAAGCTTTTAAGGAAATCAAAATCAAATTAACAGAAGATCTATGGGGATTGTCTATTAAAGTGTGTCAAGCTATTATTGACACTATAGCACCGTACTTGGCTTTAATTTTTAATTTGTGTGTGGACCAAGGGGTCTTCCCAGACCTTATGAAATACAGCAAGGTAATACCACTTTTCAAATCTGGGGACAGTAAAGATACGAATAATTATAGACCCGTATCCGTGCTGCCGGTTTTCAGCAAGGTGTTTGAAAAGGTAATGCTTAATCAAATGCTCACCCACTTTAACACCAACAAAATCTTACACGAGAAACAGTATGGTTTCACCAAGGGACGTTGTACAACTGACGCCGGTGTCACTTTATTAAAACACATATATACTGCGTGGGAAGAGGCACAAGATGCCATAGGAATCTTCTGTGACCTCTCGAAGGCATTTGATTGCGTAAATCACCAAACCTTGCTCTTGAAACTTGAGCATTACGGCTTAGGTAAACTTGCGCTCAGTTTAGTAAAATCGTATTTAAATGATAGACAGCAGCAAGTACAGGTAAATGGTGTAAATTCAATGGCTCTGAAAGTAAAAATGGGTGTACCACAAGGTTCGATATTGGGTCCTTTCCTCTTTTTAGTATATATTAATGACCTTCCCCATTTATTTAAAAACCAACCACAAATGGTGTTGTTTGCGGACGATACTTCGTTAATATTTAAGATAAACAGACGTGCAACAAACCTTGACGATGTAAATAACGCTCTAATGCAGGTCCATAAATGGTTTACCGCAAATAATTTAGTATTAAATGGGAAAAAAACTAAGTGCATAAGATTTTCTCTACCAAATGTCAAAAGCAGTGACTGTGACATAGTATTGAATCAAGAGAAACTTGAATTTGTCGATGAAACTGTTTTCTTGGGGATCACGCTCGACTCAAGGCTACAATGGGGTCCTCATTTAACATCTCTTGCAGGACGGCTAAGTTCAGCAGCATATGCTGTCAGAAAAATCCGTCAATTTACTGATGTAGATACCGCGAGGATAGTGTATTTTAGTTATTTTCATAGTATTATGTCGTATGGTATTTTACTATGGGGACGGGCTGCAGACATCGAGTCTATATTTATTCTGCAGAAAAGAGCTATCAGAGCCATATATAATCCACGTAGGCGTGATTCTCTAAGAGAACTGTTCAAGGAAATTAACATCATGACGGTACCTTGTCAATACATCTATGAAAACATCATGTACGTTAGAAAAAATCTGCATTTATTTAGTAAAAGAGGTGACCGGCACCACTATAATACTAGAAACAGAGACCAACTAGTTCAGCCAGGTTTCAGGTTAGCTAAAGTAGACTCATCTTTCATGGGGTACTGTTTAAAATGTTACAATAAAATACCTCCCCACATTCTACAACTGAATGAAACGAAATTTAAATCTTGCATAAAACGCACACTGTGTAGGCAAGCATATTATAAGTTGGGGGATTATATTGATGATAAAAATGCTTGGCTCAATGCTGGTCCTGCTCCACAACCATAGGGGCAATCGGAATCATCAGAATTAGAAAGTGAAGTTATTGTGAAAGCTGCAGAAGATTGTAAAAATATATTTGCATTGTATAGATTCAATCTCTTAGTATTATATAATTTCATAGCACATGTGTGAGTACCATGTACTGTAAAGCCACTATTTAATGAGTAACTAAATCTTTCATTGACGCGAAATTACCCTGGTGGTTGAGTGAATGTCATGCTCACTTAAATGTCACGCTGATGGTGGCGGGTGTGTCGGGTCGTTTGGTTCCCTTCAAAATGGTTGAGTTGAATGATGGCTGATACATGCGTCATGTTCGTGAACGGGCGCTGTCAGTTGTGACTGGTCATCTCTTAGCTGCCACGGTTTATTTTTATTACTGATTTAATCTTTTACTCTGGACGCTCTTAACTTGCCCGTATTTCTACATTGTTCTCACATATTTGTAATTCTTGACATGAATGATGTAACCAAGATTTTGTAACATATTTTGATTTAAAAGAGTGTCCATGGAGTTTCTTGCCCGTTCTTCTCCATAGAGATCTACGCTACGGAATGGGCAACTACAGTACTTTCACAAGTTATTATGCCTTGTGACTGGGACTGTAGCATCGCGTTTTATTTTGTTTTTGTTGACTTTCAAAAGTGCCTGTAATGGTCTAATTGAAATAAATGCTTTGACTTTGACTTTGACTTACCTAAAGAGGTATCATTACCTATCCATCTCCCCTTATTTATAGACTTCCATCTTAACAGGTTATTCTTCAACTTTCTGACCCACCAGTTGACACTATTGACAAGTATTTCGTAACGTTTTAAGGGGCCAGCGTATCTATAATTATGACTATGGATTGGTCTGGCATTTGTAGAATTTAGGTCAAACTTGTGATGTGAGGAATCATCATTTGCCTATTATGTTCCCACTGCTGGGACACAGGCCTCCTCTCTATGAGAGGGAGTGGGCTGTTATCCACCACGCGGGCCCAGTGCGGGTTGGTAGATGTCATATGTCTTTGATTTTTTTTTTAGCTCTAGGACATGCCGGTTTCCTCACGATGTTTTCCTTCACCGTTTTTGAGGGCAGCGGTGATGAAATAAATTACTCAAACTAATGCGCCTGCCTGGGTTTGAACCCACGGCTTACTGCTCGTAAGTCGGGGCTGCCACCACTGGGCCACCGCTGCTCAGGATGTGAGGAATGGATGTGATTAAATGTGACATTTCGTTACGGATGGGATTTAAAAGTGACATTTGTGGATATTTAGCAGAAATCAACCGAAAAGTCATGCTCCAACCCATAAATATATAGAAACAATTCCAACTAAGCCATGAGGTGATTCGAACAATGAAAAATATTATGGCGAAAAAATATTGCAGGTGACACAATAAGCAATTTGTTCGATATTTGCTTTAAACGTTTCGAGCAAAAAGTTGTTAATAGCGCACTTATTCTTACTATAAGACAATAATAAAATCAACACGTGTTCTTATATTTCCTGTAAGTACATAGTTACAAATTGACTATGAATATATCTGTGTGTGAGTATACTTTTTATTATATTTGTTCCGCTATGTGTGAATATTTTTTTGTAACTTTATTCACTTTTGTTAAATTAACCATTGAGTGTAATTGAACTTAATTTTTGTTGCTTCATTGACTACAATTGGTAGCCTTGATTGTACTAAAGTTTAAAGGCACAATTTTCTTCGTCTATTTATTTTGCGTCGGTGTATTCAAGAATGCTTTACTGATGTTTTACTATAATTATTAAAGTATTTATACTAAAGTGTATTATGAAGCGGTGAAGGTTCGATATAGGATGGAATCTCCGAAACTACTCATTAGATTTCAAAAAACATTTTACTAATGTAAAGCTACATTATTACCGAGAGCCATAGGATGTTTCTTCGACGCGGACGTAGTCGCGGGTAAAATCTACTATGAAAATAAAGTTGTTATTCATGACTTTATGAGACATTTATGAACACAAAATAATCAAATAAGTGGTAAGGATGACCTTACAAATGTAAAAATGTAAGTACTTAAATTCAAGCTTGACTTGAATAAGTGCATACTCGTATCATTTGTTTAATATTAAACATTCTCAACATGTTAACTTTACGAAGACATGACGCATTAAGCAAATATTTCAAAAATAAAACACGAGTGGAATACCACAAGGCAGAGACAGAGGTGAACGTAATAGTACATCCACCTCTGTTTAAGTCCGATATAGCGAGGGGTGAGCTTATTCATCATCAGCCTATAATGTTCCCACTGCTGGGACACAGGCCTCATCTCTAAGAGAAGGAGTGGGCTGTAATCCACCACGCGCGCCCAGTGTGGGTTGGATCGGGTGAGCTTATTGCTGTTTAGAAATTACAAAAAAAAAACGGGTTGCACTCCGGGAGTGCCGGCAGAAGTGAAAACTTGATTATTAACGTTGTGCATTTTTGATATTTTGGAATGGTTAGAGGAATAACTTTGCACGAATTGCTTTAATTATCAGTATAAAAGAACTATCATTTATGTGGTAAAATACAATATTAATTTATTGCGCTATCGTAGACAAACATGACAAAAATGACAGTAAAAATTTAATACTTCAAAACTATTACAATCCGTCTTACGAATTTTGTTGTTTGTTTTTAAAGGTTTTGTTTGTGCATAAAATAATTATCCAGTTGTGGAAATCCAAACTCAATGACAGATGTCGTAAAGTTAAAATTCCTTCGTAACCTAACGTCAATCCGTTTCACGAATTCTCCAGTTTTGGAAACCCAAACTCAATGTCAGATGTCATAAAGTTCAAATTCCTTTGTAACCTAATGTAATCTGACGGTCACGTGTCCTGACGCGAGTTTGACATTTTTTACCAATCACAAAAGTGCACAGCGCCGCTAAAGAAGTTGTCACTTCAAAAACCTACTAGCAGTTTTCTTGACCTGGAAAACGAACCCAGAATCTCAGGCTTAGCAGTTGCATTTGCGACCAATAGACCAACGAGACAGAATTTAGAACAAACTTGAATTGTTTAAGTACATATTCCGGTACTCGCATTCACGGCATATTAAGTTGACGTGACTCGTTTAGCAAATATCCAAAAATACTACATCCATATCATCCTTTACGGAATCTTAATTAGTATAAAAGTCAGTGCTTATTAGTATTACGTACAAAAGCAGGTGATTACGAGTTTACTTGAGAGATAAGATCACATCACATACAATGGATTGTGCAAGTAGCGCGTTGAACTCTTTTGTATGAGCGGTTTTAGCTAACGCCTGTTAAAGATTTTAAACCCGACAATTACGGATTATAACCGTACGATTATTTAGTCTTTATCTCTCGATTAACATTATAATTGTTACTTTTCAGTGCACGTTGGGAATTATACAACTAGGTGCATTCTTGTGCATTTATTTGGTATGATAGTATTTCCACATGCACATGAAATGTAATACTTATAAAATAGGCAGTTTATATATGAATTAGGTTATCAAACAAGGTTTTATGCATTTTACAAAATATTTGAATGAACATTTACGATAAGAAAGTATGTTTCTCAGGGGTATGCATAATCAGCTTAAAATCTTCCCACTGTTGTGCTACTGGAATACTCGTCTTCTCTCTATGAGAGGAAGTGGGCCAAATTCCACCAAAGGGGCCCAATTTGCGCCAGCTTTCAAGGATTTTCAGACAATCCATTACTTTGTTGATAGGTAAATTTTAATTAAAAAAATATATGGATGCAAAGACAACGTAGCACAGTTCAAATCAACAGAACTGTGTGAGTCAATCAATTCAACTTATTTATGCAAAAATGGTCGTCAAATCAAGTCAAACCAGAAGCAATCACATAAACCCACTTTGTCATAACACATCAGACATTTCAATACCCATTAATATCTCGCAACCGACACATAAATCACCCACAGGTCGGCCCAAATATTATATATTTTTAAATGTCGTTCAGAAGCAGGTGTGGGCCTTGAGTTTCGAACAAACGGTCTCGATTCCGGCTCCCTTTCCAATTGGTTTGGTTGAGTAACAGACTGCAGGAAACAACTCTATTTCATACAATTATAGGTACGTGAACTAAGTATTAATTGATATTTTTTTTAGGTTGGGTGCTAATTGAAATAGTGTTCTTAGTTTTAGATTTTGTTTGGCGATAATTAAAAGTTGCTACAGTTTTTTTTTAATCATTAAAAGGCAAGGCTTTTTCACCCAAACTATCGTAACGTTACAAGCTTGATATTTATGTAATTAAAATTCGGGTTAATGTTTTTGTGCGTGCAGTTCAGTATATCGGTATTCGTGTCAAGAATTTGAACAAAAACTGACAAGAATGTTAACGTTACTTGTCGCAACAAGAACTTGTGTAACACAACAGCTTTATGTTAGGTAAAGCCTCTTTAACAAAGGAGTAATTACCAGTAAGTAGTAAGAAATGACAGATTCTATCCAAGAAGATTATATGTTGTTTTAAGGAAAACAGATTAAATATGGCAGATTAAATCTTCACCCTTTTCAATAAATGATCAATGATTAATTTTAGTTCTGACTTGTGGCTTATAAATAAATTGCAAATAATATTTTGAAAAGTTTGTTTGTTTGAATATTTAAAAGCAGTGTCTCTTTCATCATGCATGCAATCAATATTGTAGTAGACAGATTGTTAAATAGATATGAATTAATTGTATAATCCATTGGATCATTTTCGAAATTAAGACACCAAAGCATCTGGCATTTCATGACGAAATAAAAAAAATTGAGGAAATGTTGA